>CM060903.1:1207253109-1217253109 GCA_030737815.1 Allium fistulosum
CTAATCCGAGATACGTACCTTATATTTGAAATATTAGCGAGTCCGCTAATATTCCTTAAGCAAAAAATTTATAATCTTTTAAATGATATCTATTTAACTTCAAATACCTGCAACTATCTCAAAAATTCATATTAGTATATAATATTAAATTCATATCATATAGGAGATACTAACAATTCATGATTACACTTTAATTAGATTGACATCATAATATTCCACAACAAAATAAATTCGTACTTAAATTTCCAAGTTTTAATTATTACTTATGTCAAAATGCCACGTTCGATGTTTAGGAACCCCTATCGATAACATGGCGTCCCACATATCGATCAGAATCCTTAAACAATGTCTGGATAAGTCAACACAATAGATAATCTCAAGTTTAGATGCATTTATTTTATTATCACTAACATTCATGCATCCAATTTTAAATAAATGCATCCAAACAATCAATTCCTAGCAACCAATCAACCAAAACATACATAATCACTTACAGCGGAACAATTCAATGTCTAAAATTCTGTTGCGCAACTCTGATTATTCCTAGATTATTTATATTAAACTTATTTACTCAAATTTCCCAAATTTTCTATTAAAAGAAAATAGTTCACTTTAATTTAATTCATTCTAGTTTAATTCCAAAATTTTCTAAACTCTAAAATATTTTACTCATTAATTTCCAAAAGTTTTAATGTCACAAATTCCAATTTATCAATTTAAAATTTTTAAATCAATTTATGCCCCAAATGATTATCCCGATAATCATTTTATATTCCTATCCCTAATTAGATAATTAATATAACTATTTACCATACACCCCAAGGGACAGGACTCTAAGTCATTTAGGTCTTAGATCCGTAATATTATATGCTATAATGTTCTAACATAGCTCTGATACCAAACTGAAACGACCCCACCGCGATACCCAGGTTAGGAAAGAACATTACAAGTAATGTCGTCTACTAATCCAGAGAATACGGCTTGTTAAGGGCGATCGAATGTGAATATATCTTTATACTAACACTGACACGTCATTTATACCCTTTTCACTTAATATCTGAAGTGAATTTGACGTGTACAATATTGATACAAAGTAATAGACACACCGATTTCACAGAATCAGAACAATATATCATACAAATAACAGTCACAGGTCACAGCGGAATAAATCTCAACTTACACATATACAAATTTTGAGTTTACAAAATGAAATACTAAACTCGATTGTTATACAAGTTTAACAATTCTCTAATCTCAATTGTACATCTTATAAACATATTCTCAAATTTCCTAAATGAGATAAACTAAAAAGTCAAAAGTGTTTATCTCCTTGCCAGCCCAAACATCCAAAGGTCAACTTGTCCTGTAACCTGGAAAGTCTCGGACTAACTCGAGCAAAATAACACCTAGGTCAGACTATCTCTAAATATCCAATAGGATAAGAACAGAATATAACACAAGAATACACAACATATATGTAGATACATATGTCCATGATATAACGAGTTAGCTAATTAATTTAACTCAGAACAGGGTTATAAGTTTAAGTCACAGACACAAACTAGTCGCTACACACAGAATAATAGAATTAACTTAATTTAGCATCCATCAAAAGACTCAAGTATATATATTTATTTCATGAACACAAGACACAAATAATATATTTATTTCACGAACACAAGACACAAGAATATATATTTATTTCACGAACATAAGACCCAAGAATATATATTTATTTCACGAACATAGAATAGTCACATAATCCAAATATCCAGAATCCAAGAGATCTTTCTTAAAATGATCGTAATGATCATACAAAGAACCGTAGCAAACAAACAAACAATCTGGTATCACATGAACTGATCTGACACTGGAGATCGTACATTGGACGGGAATTATAGGATCATAAGATGATCTCAAGGATAGTAGCCATGACCGAATCTTTCAGATTTATTTTAGATTATTACACTTGAAAAGAAATCCAGGAGTAAACTTCCTAAGGATCTAGTAGCCACTTGCCGCACAACAAAAGAGAGTAAACTCTAAAGTGCCAAATACTACCACCTTCACTAATCACTAGAACTTAACTAACACGTCCCATACCGTATGGTGAAATCCAAGTATTTACTAAAAGCTAGTAAATATCACTTATTATGGATACCATCAGAAAAAATGAACTACATTCTCTTAAGGATCTAGCAACCACTTGTCGCACACCAGAAGAGAATACAACTCTAAAGTGTAAAATACTTCCTAATAGCAATCAAACGAATTTAACCAAGGCATCCCATACTACCAGGTGAAATTCGAGTATTCGCTAATAGGCTAGTAAGTTCCACTCAAACATTCTATTCAATGAGTTATACCATATTTGACGAAGTGTTATTCGAAAGCATTTAAACCAATCGATAACACTAAGTCGATAATTAGTACTCCTCAAATTATAGAATTAATTAAGCTTCTTAAAACATTATTCTGTTTTGAGTTTATTATTTAAAACACTTATTATAATTTTCCATAAATCCGTTAATTATTTAACTTTATAAGAATATTTACATATTTGCTAAAATATTCCATAACTCTGAATTGTTCCAAGATTTTACTTATATACACAAAGTTGTCTCAAATTTCCATATGTTATATTATTCACAAAACCATATTTAGTTACTATTCTAAATCCATATTAAAATATAACCATTTTATTTAGAAATAAACTAAGTTTATACTTTTCAAAATTACATTTCCTAATTCCATGAATCCTAAATCATTTATTTAATAAAATTATAATACTTATATTCCAATTCCATAATCATTTTTTTAATGTAAAAATAGATTAGGTTCGTATGTCCAAAGTAATATTTCAAATCCATAAATATTTTACTAACCATGCTTAATATATAAAATAACTTGCTAATAATCATTTATAGTATCTATTAACTCAATTTAGAAATAAATTGAAGATTTATAAATATAAAGAATTCTCTTTTATAAAATTACATGTATACAACGCTTATCTATTTATTTCATTTAACTCAAATTTAGGGTTTAAAGATCTACAGTTTAGACCATATAAATCTCATAATTTCACAAAACTTAAAACATGAAAGTTGTAGATAAAAGTCCAAGCTTTTCATAAAAATAAAGATCACCAATTTTGGAGTTACAATTCAAAAGTTATGACTCAAACAATTCTTAGATTTTAACTTCATTATCGTTGTCGTTTATCCTCAAGATAACGACACTAAAACGTATTTTCAACCATGTAAACCACAAAATATTAGAATACTTAAACATGAAAGTTGTAACACCTAGCCTAATATTTCCAAAACATCAAGAATTATTGAATTCCGATAAGTAACAAAAAAGTTACGAGCAATTTAATTTCAGTTTTAAACCCAGCCAATTACAAAGGGCAGTGCGACACCATCAGTTTCAAACTCAATTTCGACCCTAGAACTGCTGAATTTCGACAAGTGATTAAAAGTGAAGTTATAGATAACTGAAATAAATTTCTAGCAATAAAAATTAAGTCAATTTGGAGCAATTTACACTAAGATATCGCTATTTTACTGCAGCGATTTTCACAACTTATTTTCAGCAAGCAATCAAATAATCACCCAAATTCAAGCAACCAATTCACAATCAAATTGAAAGCAATTCAATCAACAAACAATCCAATTCAATCCAAATAGCAACTAATCAATTATACATATGAATTAGAGAAAGTAGGATGAGTATTTAACTCACCTTTCACTAGAGATTGCAAGCTACCTTCTCAAATATGCTAAGCTAATCACCTCCTTCTCCAAAACACCTAATTTCCTCTCCTAGCCAATAATTTCAGAAATTAAAACCAAGCCAAAACCTCAAATTGATTATATGATTAGGTAGAGAAGAGGCTATAGAACTCATACCTTATATTCTTATAATTTATAGGATCAAAATTATGGCTGAAATGAACTTTACTTATTTTTGGTTTTTTGAGGAAGATAGGAACGTAAATGAATAATGAGAAGTTTTATATACTGATCGGCTAAGGAATTAGAGTATTAGGATAGGCTAATGGGTTAATGGGGTTTGAACTAAAAAGGTCAAACTAGACAATTAAATTCAATTATCTTAAATCATTACTTAGCCTAATCAAAAAAATGAATAACACAATACTCTCTTTAGTATAAATTTAATTAAATTAGCCCAGAAAAGAAAATAAACCAATTAATCAAATTTTAGCCTAATAAAATGAATAAATCATTTTTAAGAAATAATTCTCTAGACCAAGTCAATTAAATTAATCCAAGTAAAATTCTTCTTTAGCTTAACTCTAACATTAGAGAAATTAAATTCTCAAACCAATTAAATTATGAATTTCTTAATTTCAGATGGCTAACTTAATTTATAAATATAAAAATCCAATAATTTATTTAAACAATATTTCAAATAAATTGAAATCCATTTTAAGAAATGGTAACTCATTTCCTTTCATAAATTAAATCAATTATCCAAAACTAAATTAAATTTCCCAATTAAATTTCATAAATCCTCTATTTAAATTAATTAACTCTAATTAACCATTATTAATTAGATCATTAACAACAGGGTTGTTACACACTGTCTATGATCCACAGTGTCACACTATAGAATAAGCATAGGTATATCCATATATAATACGAGAAAGCTCCATCATGCTTGTCCTCTACAGTGCCACCGCGTATCACCTACATATGCCATCTAGTCTACTCATTTAAGATTACTCGAGAAAATAAGAAGCAAAGCATAAAACCTTGAGCCAAACAACAGTCTGTTGTGAGTGATAAATGAATCTCAAAATACTAAACAAGTCGATATAGTAAGAACAAGGGTATATGAATCAAATCTGAACTGTCCCTGCAACCAAAGAGTTAGCACACAACATCATAATATGCTACTCCATAATCATCATAAAGGTGTACTACATCACAAGTACAACAGCAGGTGTCCAGGTATCGCTATCCACTATACCTACCTTATGTGACATCCTAGAGTCATAGATTATAAGGAAAATAACCAAAACAAATAAAGCATCCATCAAACAGTCCTCACTGTCACTTAATGTGCTTGGATATAAGACAACTCATATGGCACGATCATAAGCCAGAGACGCAATCAAATTACAGTTATATGGTCCTCCACGCCACTTTGTAAGGCTATGAAATAGACCCACAATCATAAAGTCTAAGGTAATCTACGGTCATAAGATCTATACACAGTCATAATCCAAGTAGGTATCCCCATATACCCCATCTACGTGAGCATACAGGAAACCTTCAAGTGTCTATGATCCCTTTGCATACGCCTTTATAATGGAACACGGTCATAATTCCATTCTATTCACATCTATAATGAAACACAGTCATATTCCACTCATGAGCCCACTCATTGAACTTACCTTTTGGATCATCACTTTGGCTCTAGTAATTGAGCCACTATCATTGGAACTCCATTCACCATCGAGTTACCATCATCAAAGTTTCAAAGCGATCGTCCTTCATCATGCTGCTACATCACTATCAAACCCCAAGTGAAGAAACAAAAATCTTCAGCATGACCTCTAGAGCCCCTGTACTTCCTCCTAGAAGTTTCGACAATTCTGCCTCCAAGAATTCATAACGATACCGAACAAAAGAGGTTGGTAACGAGTTGGTTCTTCATCTCATACTTAACCAATTTTTGCTAAGTTCATCTCTCAACCGACTACTTCCCCTTTAGCTTGTAGATCCATTTGCTCCATTCCCTCAATCTCCCAAGTCCAACAGCACCAACTTGGTGCCATAAAAATAGGTCGGTACCGACCTGAAGAAGTGGTCAGTACAGAGTCATGTACTTAGCCAAAATTTGGTTATTCTTCTCCTAGGGTCCTTCATTGCCTTGTTCAAAATATTACCTCAAATTCCTACCTTTTCTAGCCCGAAGCAATCCTTTCACACCGACCTGTTTTGATCCTTCCTTTACGATAATTACAACCCGATGTTTGCCCTGAGTTTTCCAAGCTTTGTCCTGAAGCACGACTCGAAGTCATCAAACTTCGAACTGAAGCAATTCCACCGACCAGATTCAAACCGTCATTGACTTGAATTTCTCCACTCATACTTTCTGCTACCTGAAGTGTAAGCTCCCCACATTCTCCAAAGTCCCTCCTCCAAGTTTCATCCAATTTCGAGCATTTTTACCTTCATTTTACCCGAATTGACTATCTCTTTTCCTAACTACCTAAAGCACCAGCAAACCATATCAAAGTACACCATACAAAACTAAAATATCATCCACATACATATATACACACATGTAATTGGTCAAAACATGATTATCATACAAATTCTAGTTTAGATCCAACTTTTGCACTAACATGTCAATATGATCAAAAGGGATTGCAGAACCATTTAAAAACCATTTTAAATCCTTTTAATTTCGGCCATAAACATATGTAGATGTGACTAGAGTTAGAATATCTTTTTAAGATCAAAATCATAATAAAACATCTACCTTAACTATATAAACATGCATAGGATAGTGAGAGGTCAAGAACCACTCACCTAATACCCATATTACTAGTTTAAACCTCTAGATCTGATGTAAATAGTAGTAATCCAAAATTAAAGCACCAAAATTTATGATCTTTTTTGCTAATCACTCCTTAATGATGGATTTGGCTATGATTAGTAAGGAAAAGATGAGCTTTTTGATGAAATTAGGTTAATGGACGTTATGAATTATTTTAGGAAAGAGGAAAATGATTTAGGTCTGTTCCATCCCCCTCAATTAGGCACAATTCCTATAATTCATTAATGGGATAAGCTTTGGACCTAATTAACTACTAATTAATCTATCCAATAGCAAACATGATTTATATGGCCATATCTTCTCAACGGCAAGTCTGTTTTCCTATTAGACCACTCCGTGGAAAGAGAAACCACAAGCCTGGTCTAATGGAAGTAGTTTCAAACCCTAATTCAATCCCTATCAAAAGTTATATGCTCTACAAGAATTTCTGGGTTTGAAATGTTCGATAAAAATTCTAAAGGTGGAAAATGTCTCTAGTAGTCATTTCCCAAAGTTTTAGAGTCGTATGACCTGATATGAGTTAAATAAAAATATTTTACAATCATCTAATACGTAAAATATGGGTTATTACATTGATGGCTCCCCTCACCATCCCCGACCTAGGCCTACCAATAGTATCTCCTATCATCGTCGTTGGCGGAGCCCTAAATTCAAAAGTCGAAGATTGTTTGACAAATTCTAATCAAACGATGCATCAAATCATAAAATGATTTTTTCTTCATTTCTTCATCTCGTCAAGACAAACGATTCGATACAAATTCAGTTAGGTATGGTTACTTTGAATTTCGAGAATAATTTATAATTATAGAAAATTTTCTACCGTTAAAATGTTATCATAGAGGATTTCAATATCATAGAGAAGGAACATATATGATGGTGAATTGGGTTAGTTTATAGTGAATATTCGGGATTTAAAGTTTAAACCAATAATAGGCCCAAAATTTTTATCTGGCAAGTATTTCTTCTTTGGGTAGTACTGTTTTTTTCCATTGAAAAGGAAGATGAATCACTTATATTTTGTGTTGATTACAGAAAGTTGTACGTATAGACTATCAAGAACAAATATTGACTACCTCTTTGACTAGTTGATTAGAGAAATAGTCTTGTCTAGACTTGACTTTGCAACTAGTTTTATTAACTAAGGGCAAAAGAAGGCAACATACCACTTACCAAATGCAAATCTATATGATGATCAAGCAAATGTTTTGTGATTCCATTTGGCTTGACTAATGTATCATCATATTTTGTTAACCTTGTAAATAGAATATTTAAAGCCACTTGGATAAGTTTGTACTCATTTTCGTGGATTGCATATTGGTGCACTCAAAAGATGAGAAGGAACATGAAGTTCACTTGAGAATGTCTTGGAGACATTAATGAAAAATTATTTAAAAGCCAAGCTTTTCAAATGTCACTTCTCTGGAAAATAAAGTTAAGTTTCTTGGAGATGCAATTATATGAGAATAGAATATTAGACAATCTATCGAAATTTAAGACTATAAATATATGGAAGCCAGCAAAGAAAAAAACCGAGATATGAATTTCTCAGGGTTAGAAGGTTACTACATGAGATTCAAAAATGACCTCTCAAGAAAATCTATCTCTTAACACTATTAACAAGAAAAGGAGTTAAATATGTGGGATCAAAAAATGTGAAGAAGAGTCTCTGGGGTTGAAATAACCATTAGCGGAAGCTCCTATGTCGATTGTTTCGAGCACAAACGCAAATCTTACGGTGTATACCGATGTGTGTGGATAAGGATTGGAAGCGATATCAATACAAAGAGGCCGAGTAGTGGTTTCTTCATCCTGAACGCTACAAGTACATCCTGAACACTACAAGTAAAAGAAGTTACATATCCTATACATGATTTGGCACTTGTAGTCATGGTGTATGGACTTGAAGTTTGATGTCATAATTGGTTGTTTATGCCTATTAAAAATCGTTGAAGTACTTGTTCTCCTGAAAGGAGTTGAATATGTAGGCAGTTTGTATTACTTGTAGATTACAACTTCAAGATCAAGATACACCAGGAATGGGAAGTAAAGTAGTTGATGCTTTTAGTTATATATATTAACCTGTTCTGCCTTAGAGAATTTCAAAATGGAATGATTTGGAAACTTTAGTAGAGTGTAATGTTCATGAGGGTTATTTTTTATGTTTCAACCAGATCAATTTTAGAAGGTGAAGATGCAAAGTTAAGTTCAGTAGATATAGATTTTGCTAGGCTAATTAAGGTCTGAAACTTGTTGATTGGATAATTCGACTAAAGACTACACTTATAGTAGATGATCTCAAGAATTTCTATTTTAATCGGGGTGGACATTTACAAAGGAAAGTGAGATTATTGTTCCAAATACAGAGAATGTTAGGATGGAGATATTTATTAAGAGTCATCGATCATGGTTTACAATCCACCCTACTGTCGAAAGATGTACCAAGGCATGAAGAATTCATTCCTTCGTGAAGGTATGAAGTAGGATATGAAAGTTATGTTTGGTGACTTTTGACATGTCAATAAGTGAATGGTGAACACAAGATGCCTAATGGGTCGGGATACACTAGAAATTCAACTTTTTTTTAGCAAACTACAAAATTAACACCTACTTGTTTAAATAATTAATTTTATTAATGAAAAGAGTGATTATTTAAGAATATTCTTTTAATGATATTGTGTATATGCAATGTTTAAGGACGTCCACATCCAAGGATCTAGTTCCAAGTAAGTTTGTTGTTTGATTTGACCATTTGGATACTCTTATGAGTTCCTTAAAGGACAAGATCATGAGGAGTAAAGGTTTAAAACTTTAAAGGTTTAAACTTCAAAGGTTAGAGAAGGGATAGTTATTGGGCAAGAGGTTGGGCATGTTGGAACCTGGTCCGTTTACAGCGGGTGAAATGGGCAAATTTCAAAAAAAATTCCCTATCTGGAACTTATTAGGCATATAAAGTCTTTAATTAACACTAGATCTAATCTATCTATTCAAATAAAATCATATTTTATTTAAAATTATTTATGTTTATTTAATTAATCATATTAATTAATTAATTGAATGTTTATTTGAAAGTATCGAGCGTGCGTGTGTATTCATAACATCACATGATAACATAAAGACATATAAGCATGTATATGACACCATATATATATATATATATATTAGAAGTAATATCTATTTTATATATGTGTGTGTGTGTGTATATATTGTACTTACATATGCATGTAATGAATTCATATGCATATCAGAAATATAAATGCCTAGGTATACATATATTTAAGTACACTACAATATGTGTATATGGTTTATATACACATATTCATAGTACCATATATATGTATATATAGTTTAGACATATATATGTATGTATGTAACACAGACACATATTTCTATATAAATTAAATTTATACAAATAATAATATAAGAATAATTGATGAAACAAATTTCAAATTATCTACTTAACTAAGGAAATATTAAATAGTAACCGAGGTTAAAATTAAAAGGTCTTTCACCTTCCTCTCTTACAAACACCTAATTAAATTTAGATTTAAATCATATTTTGTAATTTGTTTATTCCAAATTTAATCATGGCCAAAAATAAGTAATAAAATATTTGATATTACATAAACTGCAACTTGCATAAAATGACTAACATATACATATATTTTGCAGGAAAAACAAAGTATTATTATTTTGCATGGGCAAGCCGAATTATAGTGGCCATACCACTTTACAGCAATTATTACAGGTGTGAGGCATGAACACCTCGGCAATTATATGAGAAAAAAACAAACTAGTGACAACATCAAAGAAATAGAAGAAGGAAAACACAGTAGTAAAGCCGAACACCCTAACTATTATATGTGAAGCAAAAAACCTAATCCTCTTGCGTAGAGGAGGACCCATACTCATCCTCAGATGAATCAATCCCAACAATATTAACAAACTCACTAAAAAGCTTAGTAATGGGCTCCTTAAACACATCAGAATCCCCATCGCATATGAAGTGCCTATCCCAAGTTCCATATTTCAAAATCTCATCATTTTGTTCCCCATATTTGCCATCCATAAACAAAGAGAGCGTATCACCATCAATATGATAAAACAAAGGTCTATGCTCATCTTCCAATGTAGAAACGAATTTAAAGTAAGTGTCAGTCGTAGGCGAATAGCGAAACTTCATTATTTCATGACCCCAAGTCTTTTAAATTGAATTTTAAGCAATTTGGTCACCAGTAGAAGCAAAGAAAGCACTTGTCTGGTCATTACCTTTAAGGGAAGGTGGGGCTATGCATTTGGGAACCCAAACATGCCTCACTACTCTAGGAAGCAGGATCTTCTTAGGAAATGGAAGGATAACATTAACTTTTCCATATTTGGAAGTGGTGAAATGCATGGAGAATGCTTGCAAGAATCTACCAGATGACTAAAAGTATGATTGGAACATATGGGCAGTTTCCACTTGTACCTAACATTTACCATAAAAACAAGGCCATCCATCGGCTCAACTAGTAAAATAGATGATAAAAATTTATCTAGGTGACCTTAATCAAAGCCCTTACATAACCCAACCTATCCCTCCTAAGCATCGACTCATCAAAACAAATCAAATCCCTAATCAAGTTCGCTGGCCAATCAATACCAACCATGGATTGCAAAACAAATGGAATATTTGTGAATTACACCCAGACAGGAATAGAAAGTACTTATTCACGCATAGAATCAACGGAAGGAATGCATTTGGTAACAATAAAAGGTTTTCCCACAATAATTACAGGTTAGCTTCAAGAATGCAAAGCCTATCTTCAGAGCATGGGAAATCAAAATAGAATATAGATTGTCATTCATCATAATAATTCTTCCTTTTAGTTTCTATTATTTCATTAGATGGGATTTCACCATCGCTAAGTGCATGTTCTTGTCTAGAAAGAAACTAAATAGTTGGTCTCGCCATAATACTTTGCCAGCTTCCACAATTTCTGAAAGAGGGATATTGATACCATTAACCTTCTTTAGTTCAAAAAGTCTCGATACATAAACACATGCATTACATGGTTTAGAGGCCAACAAGGAAGTCCAAGGCTTAAGGTTGTCCATAATAGGAGCAGAAGCCTGATTCGACAATGTAGTAGACCAGCTAGAAAACATGGCAGGTAATTTGCTACCGATATTTATACTTCTATTCACAACAGGGGTAGAGGGTGAAGGATTTGGCATAGTACATAGGAAAGTAGGAGAGCAACTGACATTTGGGAAAATAACTGAGGCATTAACATTACCTGGAGGAGAAACAATATTGTTTGGGCTAGAAGTATCCAAATTTGCAACATCAGCGAGTATTTTTGGAAACAATCCAATTTCAAGCAAGCAAGGCAGTGCATCATTACGATAAGGCCATCTACCTTAGTGTACCCTTCAATTTCTAGCATACATCAATCACCCAATTTGCAACTGTTAGATATAACATCATATAATGGATTTAGCTCAGCAAACATCCATGAGGAACATTGACAATGAGATGACAGCATGCTAATAAGTCATCCTTAGCTTCACAAGCAGACATAGAGGAAAGCGATAGGGAGGAGGACCGAATAATGTTTGCATCCAAACCTAATTTGACAAGTTCACTATTGTATTCATCAAGCAAAACAGATGAGAGGTCAACATGGGGAGTGTTCACCAGAGGAACAGGGGTTGATTGAACCATGAAAGGTCTACCAGAGCAGGTTAAAGAATTAGTTAGTGGCGTAGACACTCTGGAGAACCTAGACTTGCCTTTGTGGTTCTTTTCCATTAGGTTTGCTCGTAGATGAAAGGTAAAGGGGAGGCGGCGTGAAGGAGGTGCATGTGAAAGTTAGACGCGAATAGGAGAGAATGTGAGAAACTAGATTTGAAATTGCAGAAAAGTGGGGCCATTTTTCATTGAGGAAGGGTGAATTTATTCCTTATAATTATTAATACAACGACTTTAACAAACAAACACACACACACACACACAGATATATATATATATATATATATATATCTGTGTGTGTGTGTAATTTTGATTATATATATCTAAACATGTCATATGAACATATTGCCATATAGTTATAAATTAAGCATATATATAATAATCCAAAATAATTAACAACATAGATTTCCAATTTATTTCTTTGACTAAGTGAATGCCAAAATATTATGATTTAAAATCAAAAATTCAAGACATCAATTTTAGATACACATGAATATACATGTTTAATTACAACCAAAAATATGATATATATATATATATATTATTCAATAACACAAAATACATTTAGAAAAGAATTGATTCACATATACATAAGACCAAAATAAAAAAAATCAAAATTTTATTGTTGTTTTTGTTTGAATTTTATTTATAAACAACATATGTAACAAATCAAATTTCAATAATGTACAATGACAATTAATGTGACGACCTACATTTCGGAAGGTTTAAATCGACAATAATCCACACATGTCCAACTCAAACAATCCGAAACACAGAAAATCAATAGGGCTAATTAAGAAGAATAAGAAAAGAAGAAAAAAAATACAGAATCTTGCAGCGGAATGACAAAATATAATAATCAAATATACAGTTCATGAAGCTGTTTATACTATACATTTGATTAAAATTTTACAACATCTATCAGAATTATATATACAATAGAACAATAGAATACAACAGTGCAGCAGAACAACATGATGAAGGGGAATAATACTAGCGATAATATACCAATATTCGTCTTCGTCCTTCAGAAAATAATCTTCAATGCGCTAAAAAATCAGGGCTGACCCGAGCGTAATGAAAATACAAAACACTCTAGTCAGGACTAAAATATCCTTATGCGAGTCAAATCAATATCACACATAACATGAGTGTAATAGCGTTAGAGATGTTTACGGGGTTTTACTTCTCCTATCCAGTGTATAACGTGCGTGCAATAACTCTAGAGATGTTACGGGATCTTCAATCTCTTAAGGATCCATCAAAATATTTAAATATAGCAGATACGCTATATATGTAATGTCTAATTAGTAAAATAAATATTTTTCTTAGCGTTAAGGCTTTACATTACTTCCCCTTAATGCGTTTTTAAGCATTGTCGTATAGTTTGCATATAACGCCCCAGTAGCACGTCGGTGGATAGGGATGCACCGTGATACGACAACACTAAACCAAACTCGTAGTGGTATCGTATAGGGATAAGAGTATGACAAGGCACGTGAGGCAATACCCAAGATATGATACTACCAGCTCGGGTCGCAGGGCTGGTGGTAACGCATCGTAGCCACGACTGCCCACCGAGTCCATCCATCCCATATCGAGTCAAAGGGAGGTTATCCCAAATCAAGGTGCACCAATCAAAACCAACAATAAGAAAATAGTATGGACTGAGTCCAAAAAGAAAATCGAAGAATGGATGTCCGTTAGGGGTAGCTAGCCCACTTGGCTCTGTCAAGTCATCCTGTTTTAGTCATTTCAAATTGGCACAAGTACCGGAGTCTATCCATCATCGTTCTCTTTCTTTAAATTCAGAAAACATACACCAAATTCAACCACTTCATTCTGGAGTCTCCTCCGCGTACACAGTTGTTAAAGTGGTTCCAATATTGACAGAGAGTATGCCAATAAGAGGCCCCGGTCTCTTTAACAACCAAACATCGTTTTACACACCGGTTGGTTCTTTTACATTTCGAAACAATTCATACTTGATATCAAAATATCACATTCACTTCAAAATATCATTCGTTTCAAAATCCTCATATTTACTTCAAATGTCATTTTCACTTGAAAATATCATGTTCACCTCAATATCTCAATTTCACTTTCAAAATCGTTTCGAATTTCAACTTAGGTTATAAATTCATTTTAACCCAATTTGCATTTAAATCCATGATTTAAATATAAACATTCCAACCTTTCATAGTTTGAATTTTTTTGAAAATAGTTTGAATAATTTTAAATAGTTTAAAATAGTTAAAATAGTTAAAATAGTTTAGACGTTAAGATAGATTATATATTAAATGATTTGAAAATTTAAATAAGTTGGAAATTTAAAAGTATGAATTTTAAAACAGTTTATAGGAAAATAGTTTATAGTGAAAATAATTTCAAATTTAAACTGTTTCTTCCTATTTCTAATAAATCTGGATTCAGGTCCAAATTTAAATCAAACCGATTTAATTTCAAATCACTCAATTCAAGTCATCTTCAATCTCAGTTCATTTCAAATCGACTCAATTTCGATTTCAATCCAAATCAATTTCAATTTCAATTTAAATTAATTTCGATTTCGATTTCAATTCGAATTAATTTCAATTCAATTCTCAATTTTAAAACATTTCAATTTATATCAATTTTGAGTTCGATTTCAAAATACCTATTTAAATCACTTAAATCAGTTTAAATTTCAATATTCAATTTAAGGTTCAAATTCTTTTAAAATAATTCAATTCCGATTTCAATTTGAAATATCCATTTAAATTACTTATACTTTGATATATTTCAAAATTCAAGTAAAAATTCAAACCTTTAAAACAATTTCTATTCCCTTAATTCAAGTCATATGTCGACTTTACTTCACATTTCAAAATAAATTCTTAAAACGATTTCTTTTAACCAACTTCTATCTCAACATTTCAAGACTCGAATTCGAAATTAATTCAATTCTCATAAATTCAATTGTTTTATTCTTTTAAACAATATCATTTAAATAATTTCAAAACCAAGAATATTAAAACCATTTAATTTAACCAATCCGGTGTCCGTATATAATTTTCTATCCTATGGCCAAGTGCATAGTTATTTTAATTTTAATTTCAGGAATGGATATATATCATTTCAATCCAGATCAAAGAGTCATAGGTATATATCATTTCAACCTATTCTTAATTTATTCGAAATAATTCAAATAATAGGTTTATATACTGTCAATAATGTACAGGGTGATAACATGAATGTATAAAAATAAATAGACAACCAATCATCCAATATATCAACCAATAGCTATCCATCACAATCAACATCCAAAATAGTCAAAATATCACAATAATTAACTAGTTATCAATGATCGGGAGTTTAACTAGCAATTTAATTCCAATTTCACTTTAACTGTCAATTTAAATTTCTATCAGTTCAAATCATATGTCAATTTAAATGTCAATTAATTTACCAAACAACAGTCAATAAAATTAAATTACTTCATGATTTCGATTTAACGAACATCAGAAATATTTTTGTAATGACCCGTATTTTCAACCCTCGAAAATCGACACTAATACGTCCACTGTATCATATGCCGAACATTCAAGTGCAGGAAATACCGATTTGTTAGGGTGAAAGAAGAAGGTAGAAGATAGAAGAAAACTACACAATACAGAATCTCACAACGCAGCGAATAATATATAATACAACATTGATCTTTACAAAAAGGAAACATCTTTATTCATATATACAACATCAGAGTACACTAGACTTATCCTAAACTTAGACAGTTATAGAAACCTGTCCCTACATTGACAAACATACATACTCTATAATACAGCGGAAGAAAAATATACGTGAATACGTTTTGACCATCCAGCTCCTCTCCAACTCCAAAGTATCCAGCTAAACTTGGGAAAACATGCTCGATCTGACCCGAGCATTACATGGAATAACGCCCGTGCTAGTCTGGTAAACCAGCGTGAGTAAAACTCAATAACAAGAAACAACCAAACTGATTTCTACATTTGAAAACCTTTCAAACAAAGGGCATCTCGTAAGACCACACCACACATAAAAACGAATGGGTTTTTACCTTACCATAATCAAAACATTTTATATCAAAATCCAGTAATATTATCATAGTGTCTAGGTTTAAAGTAAATAGATAAAATAGCTGAAATGCTTGCATCTCACATTTCAACATACTAGACTCTACAATCAAAACCGTAAGGCATGTATTGGAGATTGGATCCCAACAATGGCAAGGTAAGGGACTACCTTCCAATGATACACCTCTAGAAAATGCACTGATGCTAACATACAGCTGGCTGCCCCTTTAACATGGCAGACCAGATTACCTCACCCCCTTGACACCGAGGCCTTATACTACCACATTGTTTGCACGCAAACCAACCCTGAAAAGGACATCTAGAATGGGGTGACCACTCCTAATGGTAGCTAACCACATAGCTCTGCTGCATGCCTTGCTTTTGCCATTCCTCCTAGTTGTGAGGCTTGAGGCTACACTTTACCTTTTTGAATAGTAATCCAACTTGGAATGCTAACACTGCCCTCCAGGCATCAATGCAATACCAGCATTCATTCATACAAGTTGTCCAGGATAAGGACAAACCGAAGGCGCTACTTCTACTACATCAATTTCGGAACCACCCTCGGGATTAGTAGCAAACAACCCTTGCACTTCAATAGCTCCGTCTTCGATCCCATGCTTCAAGCTTTCAAAACGCTTGAGTTGGATCGAAGTGGTTTTTGGATAACATATCCGATCCCGGTCTCTTTGAAACAACTTTCGATATTTTCGGTAAACTCAACCCCGGTTCTTTAGGAAATAAACAAACAAATGACAAGAGCGGAGTTCACCTCCTAACCGTTTGTGGGCGGATTTCATTATCATTCGTCCTAGAAGAATGAAATGAGTTTATACGTATAGTATAACACCTTCGACGGTAACTGTATAATATAATTCTCATGTTTCTCCTAGATATTTCCAAAGTTACGTTTTGTCCAAATTCGATAGTTGGTTATTTAACTATCAAATAAACAACATCCAATCATGGCTTAATTTCCATATGGGATCTACTAAGCCTTTATTAATTCTCTTTAATTAATAAAACCACTTTATAAAACTAGATCAACAGATCTTTTCAAAACACTATTTCCAAACCTCTTACATTTCCCTTATACTTGGGAAACATTTATATAGTTATCTCAATGTTATAAGTATATTACCAAAATATTTTCCTTTTCATGCCTTGAAACAAATCATATACTTATCTTATCAGCATAAGTATATTTACAAAGTTTTCAAAGTTTTCTTCTTTCCAAATCCCATATTAAATAAGCAAACATTGTTTCCAAATAAAACATTCCGCTTATCCTTTATCAAATATTCCCTTTTTAAAAGCTTATCTCATATTTCAATTAACTTATAACTTTCAAAATAAAGTTATAACCCACTTTTTTCTAAACCTTTAAGTTAATTTATAAACCTCTTTCCAAATCTCTGAAATGATTTATAAACCTTTTTCCTATTTTTAAAACTATTTATATAAATCTTTCAATATTCCTTTATCATTTACAAAACATCATTTGTAAAACACTTAATGTAACCCTTTAGTAAAAACCCCTATTATAAACAAGTTATTACTTATAAGTAACTTTACAACATAATAGCATAACTTGGAAATCATTTATAAACTTTAAACTCTAAATTGATTAAAGAATTTAAGTTAATTCAAAACACACTTTATAAATTCAAAAAAAGGCTAAGCAATCCCAATGGTACTAGTTTAAGTTACCATTCAATTTCAATTCGATTCCCAAGTCACTTAACAATTATTTACATAAGCTACCATATATGTAAATACAGTTCATATCCAATCAGGGAATAACACGTCATTGTAACCAGTTGGCATATACAAGTCCAAATAACATAACAACAGGATGGTGATTTATCCTGCTAAATAGATGTCCAAACAATTCAATCAATTTATAGCAGAACGGGGATTTATTCTGCTTAACACATGTCCACATAATCAAATCACCTACACTATAACATAATGGTGTTTTGTTCTGCTAACAGATGTCATTTAATTCTCCCAATCATGTGGGTTACATAAGGGTTTGGACAAGAGATCTTTTGATATGGAATCGATTTACTTTGAAAAAGAAAATTGATTAAAATACATTCTGTTTAGTTTAAATTCACCTTTGAAAAGTTAAAAGTATATTTAATTAGCTTAAACCCTAACTAAATCTTAATTAATCCAATTTAAATCAAGATTAAATCATAATTAAACTCTAATTAGGCTTAATGAACTTGATTAAGTACTAATTAACTTCCTAATACAACTTGGTTAAAGTTAAACCAAATTGTTTAAGAGTTACACCCTAATTAATTAAATATTAATTAAATAACCCATTAATTAAATAAATAAATAAATAACCATTAATCTTAATTCAATAATTATTAATCACTTAATTACTTCTTAACCCCATTAATCACTAACTAAAACTTTATAAATTAATTAATAGTCATTAACTTAACTTAAGTGATGACTAACCTCTATGTAACGACCCGATATTTTCAACCCATCGCATCCACACATGTCGGACTTGAATTGCTCAAAATACCGAATTGTAAATATAATTTTGGCAAAACTCAGAATATGCAGTAAATAAATCACAGATCACAGACACAGAGTAATAACAATGCAGCGGAAGCAAAGAAATAGTAGTTCATGAAGCTACTATATATATAACAGAGTTAAACAAGATACAACAGAATTTATGAATACAAAGATGTCTCAATACAATAGTCAAATACAAGATCTGAATACATCACTGGAATCAACTGAATGACTGAAAGCAGAATCAATGGATGGATCCAAGCGAAGCTCCAACTCCAAAGGTGAGTCTCGTATACTGGTACAACTCAGTCTGACCCGAGCGTAAAGCAAAACACAAAACATTCGAGTCAGGACATACATACTTATACAATGTAAAGCAACTCAAGTGAACTGTAATAAAGATGCACAAGTAACTTAAAGGATGCTTGGGACCGCCCATCCTTTAAGGATCCGTTAAACTATCTACTATGTAGTAATATTTCGCTAATATAATCAAGTCTATAATAAAATAAACTTACTTTTAAATAGCATTAAGGGGTTACCCATATAGCCCTTAACACATAATAGTCCCAGTAGTCCATCTAGTATCATAGTCCCTCCTGATCGGGAAGCCACCAGAGGATACTCCATGGGCTATGGGAGAAAACCAAACTCGTAGTAAAGCTCGATATGGTAGGTGACACGGCACAACTAGGCAATGCTAGGGTAGATATACCAATTACGCAAACGGGCTGGTGGAAACGCGTAGCAGCCACTACCGCCCACCTCGGAACACACTCCCAAATCAAAAATCAAAGGGTGGCCACCAAATCAATCACAAAGTAATAGAATAGTATCTAAGAAATGTGTCCAATCAGAGGTGCTACCTCATTGGCCCGAGATCGCTCCTGTTTTAGCCACCTTATGCCAACTTACGGTAGTCGGGTCCACGTATATACCTCAATAGGATCGTCGCCACCAACCTACTTCATTCTGGAATCTCCACCGCATACACGGTTGTCAAAGTGGTTTCGGTATCGACAGAGAGTATTCCCATATCTGATCCCGGTCTCTTTGCCAACCAATCGTTATTATAACCCATGGATATTTATTTCGAAATAATTTATATCTCAAAACAAAATATCATATCCATTTCAAAACTAGTTTATACTTCAAAACCAAAATATCATATTCAAAACTAGTTTATACTTCAAAACCAAAATATCATATCCATTTCAAAACTAGTTTATAATTCAAAACCAAAATATCATATTCAAAACTAGTTTATATTCCAAAACCAAAATATCATTTTAACAAACCTGTTAGCACCAAAATTGGTCACTAACCTCGTTGAGAAAGATTTCGTAGAGAGATAAATGAAGAAAGTAAATTTGAACAGAGAGCAATATGCTAAATTAAATGCGGAAAATAAGAACACCAGATTTATAGTGGTTCGACGTAATTGCCTACGTTCACTTTAAAGTTAATCTTTATTGCTTTACTTGATAATCGATTACAAATACAATCCGTACACCAATTACTTGAATGCAATTGCTAAGTAAAAAGGATGAGTCTTGAAAGCGGCAGAGTCTCCCCAGTGTTCTCGAAAAAAGGTCCATTTCACTGTGCCCCTGCCCCTCTATTTAAAGACGAAGATGGGTTGGACTTCCCTCTTGGGCCTATGAGTGAGATACCTCGGCCCATGGTGAGTGACTTCTGCGTGCCGAGCCGTAAATGCCGAACGACAAAGGCTGAGCCACATGTTCAAGCCGGTCGAGGGTTCTATGCCGAACGAAGCAGTGCGTTGCGCCAAGTGTGTAGGCTGAACAAGGTTGTAGTGCCGAACGAAGTATGAGTGCCGAGCGAGACTTCTGCCGAGTGAGGCTTCATGCCGGTCGAGACTTCTGCCAAACGATACTGAATGCCGAGCGAGGTTCATGCCGAACGAGTATAGATGCCGAACGGCACTTGGATGCTAAGCGAGGACAGATGCCGAACGACGCTTGAATGCCGAACGAGGACAGATGCCGAATGGCGCTTGGATGCCGAACGAGGACAAATGTCGAACGACGCTTGAATGCCGAGCGATGCTGGATGCCGAGCGATGCTGGATGCCGAACGGCGTTGGATACCGAACGACGCTCTGAATGCCGAACGACGCTTGGATGCCGAGCGGTGTTGGATGCCGAACGATGCTCTGAATGCCGAACGAACCAGTTGTGCCTAATGACCTAGTTGCCTGGTCAAACCTCCAGGTAACACTTGCCCCCCAAAGTGCATCATGTGGTCGAACGTGATGTGCTTTGAATCTTCAGTCCCTCTTGCTTTGCTTCGAGCCTTGGCTTAGTCTTCTCGATAATATTTTCTTTGGGATACCGATTAAGGCAATGTATGCTGAGCGACATGCCGATGCCGAACGGCATACAAATGCTGAGTGACATAGCTGATGCCGAACGAGGGATGTGCTTTGACCGGTTCTACCGATCATGGTCCCTTCGACTTCCCTTCTTCTCCCTATAAAGGTCGGCACTTCCTTTCTCCTTTTCTTTTCTTACTTTTACCTCCGCTATTCTGTACTTACGAACCTCGCCTTTTAACAGACTCCAAAGAATTGACCACCCTTCCTTCCTTGAACATTGTACGTCGCCTCCCTTCTTTCCCCAAATAAATCGAAAGTAATTTAATCCACGCTCCTTACTCCAGAATTCCTCCAAGTCTCGAGCCAATAACTAGGTAATGACCCGCCTCTTTAAACAGTTACCCCTGGTTAATTAACTTAGCACGAGATTCAAGTTCGCGAATCTCTGTACAACCGTGGCCAATAGGAGTCGCGTGAATGAGGAAATCGAGTCGTGGTTAGGATACGTTCTACGGCTAGGCGATGTGGAGGAAAGAAAAGGAGGGCAGAGGTACGTGAAGGAGGGAGTTAGTGGAAATGTACTGATGTGGTTCGGTATGGTTCCTCCATGCCGAACGAGGTTGGAGGGAAGAGCAGAGGAGGAGTAGGAATTGGCTAGAATGCCGAACGACACAGCCGGGTATGACTTGTCGAATGAGTCGACCATGTCATTCGATAGGGATGGAGGAGAAGGATAAAATTGTTGTAAAGTACGGGGTACCGAGCGTTGTGGCTCGACATAACTTCGGTTCGGCACGATTCGCCACATGCCGAACGGTGGAGTTGATAAGTGGAAGGGTGTCGTTGTTGAGAGTAAAATGCCGAGTGATGCGGCTCGGCATGTAGGTGGTTCGGCATGACTCCCTTATGCCGAACGGTGGGAAAACAGTTGGGAGTATGGAAGGCCGAGCGATGCGGCTCGGCATGTTATGGTTCAGCACGCCTTGTCGTATGCCGAACGGTAATGGTGGGTGATAGAGGAGTTGTGCACAACAGCAATGCTAGTCGAATCTAACGCACAGTTGACCTAACACATCCCATGCCTGAACATATGTTAATGAACAAGGACGGACTTAAACAACAAAGCATATCGAATAATCCGGACTGATAACTTATGTGTTTTTAAATAGCTGAAAACTTGGACTTAATCCTGCTTAATAGTTAATAACCATTCAAATGCAGTGACGATGTCGAGTTTAAAATATAAACCGTCTTGTGGCAAGCCTTCATAGATGGTCAGCGATAACGGTCTTCGAAGACGACAATTTGAAGCTCAAACTTATTTTCTCAATCCCGTGTCTTTCCATTCGCTTGGCACTTACGTTTGAATAATCGCACTAGTTCACACACCACATGGGGGGAATACTTATGTTGTTAAGTCTAATGTTAATTGTTTTTCAAGTATAGTTCAAACAGGTGCTTTGTCAGATTCAATCTTTAATAGAGATGTCTAGGAAATCTAGCTCTGCTACGATCTCGGATAGACCCGGGCCATCCTCCCAACAAGAAATTATAGGAACTTCAAACCCGTCAACTACCCCTGCTCAAGACTTACCGAGTCCTGCAACGATGTTTGTTGACTTAGCTCCCGACGCTCTGGAGGCAGCAATTTTCTTAGATGACCCAATCGATTCACAGGCCTCAAAGATTAATGAAAGTACACTCCGTCGGATATGCTCCGTCCATGGAATCCCCTTCGATGACGTGCTAGTTCCATCAGGGCATGATCGTCCGCACTTGCCCCCAGCCGGATATACAGCCTGTAACAGGTTCATGTGCTGGGTCGGCAGCGTTCCACCATTCAATTCCTTTCTTCGTGATGTGCTATAATATATCGTGATTGCCCCCTCACAATTACATCCAAATAGCCATGCATTCATATACGGGACTTGCATCCTCTTCATGAGCGTCCTTTTTAGGCTTCTTACTTCTGGCGATATTCGTTATATCTACCGCTTCAAGAGACGGTCGGACAACCCATCTTTTATATTTCTGGAGCCGCACAGTAAGTGCCAAATCCTGACTGGGGCATGGAGCAAATTTTCCCAGTACAAGCAAGAGTGATTCTATGTGCGTTGTCCTCCTGGTTTCGCCAGGAGATGGGTAGAAGGAAGTAAGTTCATTCTCTAGATCAACACTTGAATTTGGCGAAATCTGCATCTTTTCTGACTCTTTATCCATTTTTCTAGGTATCAATCCACGTCCCAAAGGCTCCAGATACTCTGAAGCTGTGGCCACTATCCGGGCTCTCCCCGTAGAAGATCGGGACATCAGATCTCTCATTTCAAATGAGTCACTTGCGAGATTCGGGCAGCTGGCGGAAGGTCGCCGAATAAGTCTTCCCCTAGGTGTCACTCTATCCAGACCTGCCTCAGGCAAGGGAAAAGGGCAGGCTGGGCCTTCAACACGTAACACCCCTGACACGCCAGAAGAGGGAGAAATTAGAGAAGGCAAGACGCCCGAAGTACCAGGTGAAAATGTTAGTCCCGCCCAGTACCCGGTAGTCGAAGTCCATGATATTGAAACGTCATCTTCCCCCTCCAAGGGAAAAAAGAAATTGACCTACAAGTTCAGGAGGAAGAAAGTGGGTGGAACTTCTAAAGTTACTCTTATTCCAAAGGAGAGAGAACCTTCCCCCCAACCCGTAGAAAGTTCACTAAAAGGTCTATCGAATCTCACTATCCCTGACGATCTGCTCAATTATGGTTTCGACGACTCAAAGGCGCTTAAGCTTCATTCGCCCGCTAGAGGCAATGCAGGCGATCAAGCCCATGTCCAGGGAGAAAAAACTCCTATTAGTAAAGATAAAGAAACTGGTCCGTCGGGGGGAACACTAGGACACACACGCACACATGCACTTCACCCTACACTTTAATTTTTGTCATCACCCCGATCTTTTCTAACTTGTCGTTATTCTCATTCTACGCAGGTGACATGGGACGCTCCCATGGATTTGATCGTTTTCACGGCTCATCCATTTTTCATCATTCTGGCCGGGATTCGGGCACCGGAAAGCGCCGGGACAGAGACGACTCTAGAGACCGAGACAACCGTCCTCGAGAGCCGACTTATCGAAAGAAATCACACATCCAGTCTTCATACTCCCACGATCTTCCTTCTCAAACAGAACAAGGCAGAGAGAAGTCTTCGCTGAAGGGGTCTCAACCTGATGTTTCCCGTGATCAACATTCTGGTTCATCTAGCACACGGAAGTCCTGGGAACATCGTAAGAGAACGGAAATTTCAAAGCCACCTCCCCCTGTTCCTGCAGCAGACCCGACGATATCGGAGAAGCTGGCCGAGCTTAAAGTTAAATTTCCCAAAATCTGTTTTGATGGTCTGAAGTTCCTTCCAGCAATCCATCACATTCCAGGACATGTTAAGCAGAGTGCCATCGCTTGCAACAATGATGTTTATGTTCAACATGAAGCGTTTGTTCATTTAGTTGAAAAAGTCTCGGAGGTTTCTGTCGAGCGCCAACAGGAAATCGACCGCCTGAAGGTTGAAGCTATTTTCGATAAGGACATTATCAAAAACCAGGATGAAGAGCTCGCTTCGTTCAAATCCCAACTCGAGACTGCCGAACAAAGTGCTAAAGATACTACGGAGGCCGTCACTCATCTAGAGATGACTCATAAAAAGGAAATTGACGAAGCGGTCCAAAGCTGTGGGGCCTTGGCTTTAGAAAAAGACTCTACTCAAAAAGAAAAGGATGCACTTTCCCTGCAGGTTAAAGAGTTGAAAGAACTACTCTCTAAGGAGAAGGAAGAGAAAATAGCTGCTCAAGAGGAGTCTCAACGATACTGCAACGAGATTGTTGCTACGCGACTCTTGAAGGCAAAGCTCGACGATGAGCTTTCTAAGGTCGGGACGGTGAAAGATGAAGCCCGTGAAGAGGGCAAGAGAATAGCTTCCGTGGAGATTGACTCCCGCCTTGAGGCGGTTGCAGAGGCCGGCAGAGAGGAGATCAAGTGCCTGTTCGACCTGTTGATAGTTGAATACAACGCCCATGTCCTCATGCATCGGGACTTGACCTTTCTTGGCGAGGGCTACCTTGAATCCCTAGCTGAGGCATGGGAAACGTTGATAAAGATTAAAAAGGTTGAATTGGGTACCGAGGAGGTTGACGAGGATGCTTTAGTGAAAGAATTTCTCAAGGGGAATGAGCCTTCAGACTTGTCTGCAGCAATGGCTCTCTTTAGTAAAGGCTATTCCCCATCAAAGGAGAAAAATGACCTGGTTGGTCCGTCTGGGACCGAGTTTGCAGCTCCTCCTCCTACTCAATCGGCCAATCGGCCAGCACTTGATCCATTCGAGCAACACGTTGGTTATGATCCGAAGGATCCTGGCCTTGGCATTCACATGCTATCCCCCATTCTAGAGGGTGAGACTCCTCGGACAGCTGAAAGCTAGCAAGAAACCAGTATATAACTCTTCTTCTTACAGTCCAAAGAACTGTCGTTTTCGGCGAGAGGCTATCATGTCCTAACGTTTATCTCTTGTGATTTTGCGCAGGCCGTTCTGACCCCGATCCGTCTCCAAGGAGCGATGACGCCAAGGAGAAGATGGGGAAAACAAGTGAGGCTACTCACACGGGAGTTACCCCCGGTCCTGATGCTCAGGTGATTGGGGCGCTTGACGAGGATAAGTCTAGAACCTCGTCTCCCGTTGAAGAGAGTTACGAAATTGAAATCACGGGCGCTTCTAAACATACTTCTAAATTGAGCATGAAGGAACAACTTGAGGAAGAGAAAAAGAAGAAAGTTGAGGTCAAGATCGAGTCTCAAGTAGTAGAACTTGACGATCCGTTGAACAGGCCTCTAAAAGTCATTCTTCCTGGCAAATCCAAACCACTGGACGTTCCTCCTCCCACTCCCAACACCGTTTCTCTGGCGAGCAAAACGTCCAAGAGAAAGCACGTGGGGGAGGAGTCGTCCGAGAAAACGAAGGAAGAAAAGAAGCTAAAGAAATCGAAGAAGTGGCCACTACACTCGTTCGACGAGGGTTAGCTTAGATCATGTAACTACTTTTACTTATTCATTTTCGTAGTTTATGACGATAGACTTTTGACTCCGAGCTATGGAGGAGTGGTTGTATAACCCCATTTTGGATTAATGAATAAAGTTTGGTTTCTTTGTCTTTTGAATGACTTCTGCTTTTTAGCTTTCTGTATAACTGTGGACGAAACTCACGTTCTTATGAGTTACATAAATTCCCAATCCATTTTCACATTTATGGTACTTAGAATATGTTTTAATCCGCACTCTGGGGACTTAGAATGCTCTAGGCCGCATTCAGGGGACTTGGAGATTTAAGTCGGTTATACTCTAGTCCGCATTCTGGGGACTTAGAGTACTCCAGTCCGCGCTCAGGGGACTTGGAGATTTAAGTCGTTTATACTCTAGTTCGCACTCTGGGGACTTAGAGTACTCCAGTCCGTGCTCATGGGACTTGGAGATTTAAGTCGTTTATACTCTAGTCCGCACTCTGGGGACTTTAGAGTACCCTAGTCCGCGCTCAGGGGACTTGGAGATTTAAGTCGTTTATACTCTAGTCCGCATTCTGGGGACTTAGAGTACTCCAGTCTGCGCTTAGGGAACTTGGAGATTTAAGTCGTTAATACTCTAGTCCGCACTTTAGGGACTTAGAGTACTCCAGTCCACACTCAGGGGACTTGGAGATTTAAGTCGTTTATACTCTAGTCTGCACTCTGGGGACTTAGAGTATTCCAGTCCGCGCTCAGGGGACTTGGAGATTAAAGTCGTTTATACTCTAGTCCGCACTCTGGGGGCTTAGAGTACTCCAGTCCGCGCTCAGGGGACTTGGAGATTTTTAGTCGTTTATGCGAGTTTGTACGTCATTCAGAATAATGTGACTCAAGTTGTTTATCACCGGATTATAAAGCACAGAAACATCGGTAACTCATTGAAAAGATGGCTTCAAGCCTTTATTAATGAAAACAAACTAAATCGTCCGATTACATGCTCAAAAAGAAACTAAGAAACAATGGAACAAAAACACACGGGAAATAACTGCACCTAAAACACGAAAGAAACAGGCTAAACATAATAATGTCGCAAATGTTCACTATTCCATGCTCGGGGAGTGTCATGCCATCAACGGTCGCTAGCTTGAAAGTTCCCTCTCCAAGCTTCCGTTCAACGACATATGGACCTTCCCAGTTGGGATTCATACGTGATGGTACCGGGAAATCTCGTTTCAAAATGAGATCACCCACATCAAAGATTCTTGGGCGGACTTTTTCGTTGTAATATCGCTTAACTCGGTGCCTATATGCTGCCGCCCTTAACTCAGCTTCTTCGCGCTTTTCATCAACAAAGTCCAGTGATTCCAATAAGAGATCTTGATTCGTCCTAGGATCATAATGTGTCACCCGATGTGATGGAACTTCAAGCTCCACGGGTATAACAGCTTCCGAACCGTATGCCAATGCGAATGGAGTGTGGCCAGTCGTGGACTTGTAGGTAGTTCTATAAGCCCATAGCGCTGTTGGAAGTTCATCTACCCACTTGCCTCCAGCCTTTTCCAAACGCTTCTTTAATATGGACTTGATTATTTTGTTCACGGCTTCAATTTGTCCATTAGCCTTCGGATGAGCAACGGCGGCGAACTTTTTCTCAATGCCGTACTTTAAACAGAAATCTTTGAATTCTTTACTTTCAAATTGAGTTCCGTTGTCTGTAATGATGGTTCGCGGGAGGCCAAAGCGGCATATAATGTTTCATACAACGAAATTAATGACCTTCTTGGAGGTGATTGTGGCTAAAGGCTCTGCCTCGGCCCACTTGGTGAAGTAGTCGACCGCAACTATCGCGTACTTCGCACCACCTTTGGATATAGGCAAAGAACCGACTATGTCGATTCCCCAGATTGCAAACGGCCAGGGACTAACCATTTGCGTGAGTTCTGTTGGTGGAGCTCTCGGGATTTTCACGTATCTTTGACACTTGTCACATTTTCTTGCATAATCTGCAGCATTCCAATTCACAGTTGGCCAATAGTATCCGTAACGGAGGATCTTTTTTGCCAGTGTCTGCCCCCTAGTATGGTCGCCACATTCTCCTTCATGAACTTCTTTCAAGACCCGCTTTGTCTCATCATGGGCAATGCACCGTAATAAGGGGACCGAGAACCCCTTCTGATACATTACTCCATCGTGCATCACATATCGCGCGGCTTTGCGAATGACCTGTCGTCTTTCGCTTCTTCTTTCGGGCAAAGTCCCGTTTACCAGGTATAGTTTTAATGGGGTTATCCATGACTCCTTCCCGATTTCTGTTTCCAACACAAAATCGACCTCCATCACATCTATGCTTGGAGCATGTAAGGTTTCGACGGGAACTAATCCCATTTGCTGTGCATCGCCAGTACTTGCGAATTTGGCCAACGAGTCGGCTTCCTTGTTCTGTTCATGCGGGACATGCGAAATGTCATAATGTTCAAAGTTCGCCAATAGTTCTTGAACCAGGACAAGGTACGGAGCAAGCTTTTGTCCCCTTGCTTGGTACACTACCAATTGTGAGTCACAGAAGATTTCAACTGATTTTACCCCGAGTTCTCCACTAAGCTTTAAGCCGGCAATCAATGCTTCATATTCTGCTTCATTATTCGTGGCCGGGAAATTGATCTTCAAAGCATAACAAATCGATCGATTTTCCGGAGTCACAAGAACTATACCAGCCCCATCGCAACGGTCGTTTGATGCTCCATCGGTGTACAATTTCCATCGAATGGGTGGAATGGCACTGTGACTATCTGGTTCATCTGATATAGTAAACTCAGCGATGAAATCTGCTAATGCTTGTCCTTGTATGGCTCTTCGTGGCAGGTAGGCAATATCGAACTGACTCAACTCGATATTCCATTTTAACATCCTTCCAGAAGTTTCTGGTCGTTGGAGTACCTGTCGCAAGGGCTGATCGGTATAGATACTGACTGAATGTGCTTGAAAGTATGGACGCAGCTTACGTGATGCAATCATCAAGCAATAGGTCAATTTCTCAATTTTAGGATAATTTCTTTCTACCCCCGTTAAACGTTTACACCGGCTTTCTAACTCGGTCCTCCTCGTGGACCAAAGCCGCACTTATAGCATGTGAGGATACGGCCAAATATACGTACAACATTTCGTGGTCTACTGGTTTCGACAGCACTGGAGGACTTTCCAAATGCCTTACCAGAGCTCGGAATGCTTCCTCATAGTTGGATATCCATTCGAAGTTCCTATTTCCTTTCTTTATCATATCGAAGAAGGGAATACACTTATCTGTGGCTCTGATATGAATCGACTCAGCGCAGCCACCTTTCCATTCAAGCTTTGTACTCTTGGCGCTTGTATATCTCGAATAGCTTGAATCTTTTCTGGGTTAGCTTCAATTCCCCGGGCATTAACAATGAATCCCAAAAACTTCCCTGACGCAACGCCGAAGGAACACTTCAGAGGGTTGATCTTCATCCCATAATATCTGAGTATGTCAAACATCTCTACTAAGTCTCGAATGTGGTCGTTTGACTGTCGTGACTTCACGAGCATGTCATCCACATAGACTTCCATTGTTCTACCAATCTGATCTTTAAACATTCGATTCACCAAACGTTGATAGGTCGCTCCCGTGTTTTTCAATCCAAAAGGCATCACTATGTAGCAGTATAGTCCAATGTCTGTGATGAAACTGGTGTGTGCCTGGTCCGGAATGTGCATCGGGATCTAATTGTATCCCGAGTACGCATCCATGAACGACAATAACTCGTGTCCTGCAGTGGAGTCTACCAACTGATCAATTCTAGGTAATGGGAAACTGTCCTTGGGGCACGCTTTGTTTAAATCAGAGTAATCTACACAAGTTCTCCACTTGCCATTCGCTTTTTTCACTAGCATGGGGTTTGACACCCATTCAGGGTAGAGGGCGTCGCGGACGAACCCATTAATTTTGAGCTTGTCCACCTCCTCTCTGAGAGCAGCGGACCTCTCCAGGTCCATTCCTCTCCTTTTTTGTTTGACTGGGACGTACCTCGGGTCTATGTTCAACATATGACTCGTGATAGCGGGAGAAATCCCGCACATGTCGGAAAGTGTCCAAGCGAAAACATCGAGATTCGCTCGGAGAAAATCATTGAGGCCCTCGGTCATCGAGGGGCTGAGTTATGATCCAATCTTCAGTACTCGCGATGGATCATCTCGGTTGACTGAAATGTCAATCGTTAGTTCAGTCGGTGCTGCTTTTTCTTCCCTGGGTTCCTCATCGTCGTCTCTCGGATCTATGTCTCTGTAGATCCGAGAATTTTGCCCGAGCCAGGGCTCGAGCATTACTTGTCAATTGTCAGTATTCTGAATGTGGATGGAATTGTCCGCAACCTTTCCTTTCTCCCTCCGCTGGGCCTCTCGGAGCTCAGCCACATAACATGCACGATCGGTCGCCTGGTCGCCATGAACAACACCTATTCCTTTGTCAGTCGAAAACTTTAAAGTCAAACACCACGGGGCCAATGCTGCCTAAACTCAGCCAGGGCCGGTCGGCCCAGAAACACATTGTATGGAGAATCTACATCCAAAACTACGAAAGGTAGGATTCGCACCCTCCTACACTCACCTTGTCCCAGCTCAACTGGTAACTCAACATACTCCACTGCATCAGTCGCTGCGCCATTAAAGCCATGGATACGAGCTTTAGATGGCTTCAAATCCTTCGTCTCCATCTTCATCTGGTCATAAGCCTTCTTGAAAATGATATTGACAGAACTTCCACAATCAATCAAAATTCTTTTCACAAAATCCGGCCCGATTGTCGCAGATATGACCATCGGGTCAATGGTAGGAGCCTCCACTTGGTCAGCATCTCTGCTCCTGAATACTATATCGTCTGTCATCATGCGCAGCTGTTTAGTGGGGGTCCCATCCTCCACGTTGGAACAACACTCAAAATCTGCATGCCTCAAGGAATTAGCATACCGCTCCATTTCTTGCCAGTTCTTATCTGCAGGGTGAGATCCGCCGATGATCGTGTTTATGACCAGCCTGCCCACGGTCCGAGCAGGCTCCTCGGGGTGACGTGGAGCTAGTGCATGACCGGGATTGGACGTTCCCTGTCCACCTTCTTGCAGATTCTTTACAAACTCCTGTAACTTTTTCTGCCTGATCAACTTCTCTTTAGTGTCGTGTAGGTGTCTGCACTCTTCAGTATTGTGCCCATAAGTCTCATGAAAGCGGCAATACTTCCCAGTCCGCTTTTGTTCCTCGGTTGACTCCTTTGGGCGCGGCTTTCTGTATTGAAAGGAATTACAAGTTGATAGGTAAATGTTCTCAAGGGATGCATTCAGTGGGGTGTATTCGTTGTAGGTCAAAATTCTTGGCTTCCATTTCCTCGCTTCTCTTTTCTTCCCCTGATTTCTTCCTCCGGATTCCTTAGATTGCCCGGGCTTGTTCTGGACATTGACCTGAACTTTCCCTGAGTTGTCCCTGGATTGCTTTACAGCGATGTTGCTTTTCATAGTCTCCTGAATAGACCCCGATGCCTTATCTCGCCTTACCCACCTGGCTTCCTCTCTTCTTATGAATTGATGAGCTTTTGAGTAAAAACGCTCTAGCATAGTTGGAGGTTTTCCTGCTAACCAATCTCCAAACTCTGAATCCGGATCCACACCTCGCATCACAGCCATAAGAATTGCGTGATCATTGGGATTACTGACCTCAGTAGCTGCAACATGAAATCTTTGCAAATACTCCTTCAACAACTCCCCTGGAGCTTGGATCACACTTGATAGAGACATCACGTCCTTGGGACGAGTTGCATGGATTCTGAACTGTTCTATAAATTTCTTCGCCAACTCCTCGAAACTGGATACGGACCGCGGAGGAAGTCGGGTAAACCATATGGTAGCGATCCCAGATAGAGTTATTGGAAAGCATCTACACTTGGTTGCATCATTCGCTCTAGTTGAATCCATTATCCACTCGTATCTCATCACATGCTATCGGGGATCGGTCTTCCCTTCATAGGCTGGGATAGTTGGCATGCTAAACTTCCTGGGATACTCGGTCTGTAGAACAGCGTCTGTAAATGGAGTATGACTTTTAGATATCCCCCAATCTTCATTGGTCAGGCCTTGATTTTCTCTCATCAGCTGTCTGACCATAGCCGACAGGTCTGGGGTTTGTATGGAAGATGGAAGGTTGGAGTCTGTTCTACGAGGTTGGGCGGGTTGATGCCTCCTCTCCTGGCGATCTGCCAAACGTGTATCCTAAGGTTCAGCATCATTGGAATCTTGGTGAGCCGGGCGTCCAGTTTCCACGCATTCCCCGGATCCTAAGTTTTCGGCTCCTGCTTGGTTGCGGTCTCCGAGGTGTAAGTGATCCCTAATTGACAGATCAGCAGCACCTGCCTGTGTAGTTTCAGTCTTGCGGCGTCTACGCCTAGGGGGTTCATCAGATGAAGTTGAGCTATCAGATGAAGAGTAAGGGGCTGGACTACCCCCAGCATTCTGATGCTGTTGTTGAGTGAGCTGATCCAAAAGGTTGGCGTTGGCTTGCATCTGCTCCCCAAGTTGTCTCATGCTTTCCATGATCTCTCTCATCAAGTCGTTGAACTCTGTTCTGGTGACAACTTGCATTTGGTCCTGGGCAGCAGTCCCTGCACCCAGATTTGCTTGCTGATTGCTAGGTCCTATTTGTTGTACGCTCGCAGTCTCATGGGCGTTTGCATTATGAGAGGCTGATCTTGTACGTGGTCTTCCCATTGTAGAGCTATTGGTAAGAACTCTGAGTAGAATCAACGGACGTATTCTGAATGACTCGGAACTTCTTCGGGGGATTTATTCAATCCAGTAGCTTCAAAGCAGATCCTTGTGGCCTGAGAATTCGACTCTCAGTGAAAGCACCAAAGTGTTAGCACCAAAATTGGTCACTAACCTCGTTGAGAAAGATTGTGTAGAGAGATAAATGAAGAAAGTAAATTTGAACAAAGAGCAATATGCTAAATTAAATGCGGAAAATAAGAACACCAGATTTATAGTGGTTCGGCGTAATTGCCTACGTCCACTTTGAAGTTAATCTTTATTGCTTTACTTGATAATCGATTACAGATACAATCCGTACACCAATTACTTGAATGCAATTGCTAAGTAAAAAGGATGAGTCTTGAAAGCGGCAGAGTCTTCCCAGTGTTCTCGAAAAAAGGTCCATTTCACTGTGCCCCTGCCCCTCTATTTATAGACGAAGATGGGTTGGACTTCCCTCTTGGGCCTATGAGTGAGATACCTTGGCCCATAGTGAGTGACTTCTACGTGCCGAGCCGTAAATGCCGAACGACAAAGGCTGAGCCACATGTTCAAGTCGGTCGAGGCTTCTATGCCGAACGAAGCAGTGCGTTGCGCTAAGTGTGTAGGCCGAACAAGGCTGTAGTGCCGAACGAAGTATGAGTGCCGAGCGAGACTTCTACCGAGCGAGGCTTCATGCCGGTCGAGACTTCTGCCAAACGATACTGAATGCCGAGCAAGGTTCATGCCGAACGAGTATAGATGCCGAACGGGGCTTGGATGCCGAGCGAGGACAGATGCCGAACGACGCTTGAATGCCGAACGAGGACAGATGCCGAACGGCGCTTGGATGCCGAACGAGGACAGATGCCGAACGGCGCTTGAATGCCGAGCGATGCTGGATGCCGAGCGATGCTGGATGCCGAACGGCGCTGGATGTCGAACGACGCTCTGAATGCCGAATGACGCTTGGATGCCGAGCGGCGTTGGATGCCGAACGACGCTCTGAATGCCGAACGACCCAGCTGTGCTGAATGACCTGGTTGCCTGGTCAAACCTCCAGGTAACAAAACCCAAATTTCCAATCACTGAATATTTCTTTCAATTTATATAAACTTAAAATATTCCTTTCTAAATCATCTTAAACCAAAACCACTTTATAAAGTCATCTTAAATTGCAAATCAATATATTCAAAGAAAATTCTTAATTAAATACTGTTTCAAATAAATTCATTTCCAAAATCCTAGTACTTTCAAAGTTATAACACCTTTGAAACCAAACACTTTGAAACCATAATACTTTGAAACCATATCAATTTAAAATGTTATCATTTGGAAATCATAATGTCTAGAAAAATCATAACACCCTTAAAAATAATATTCATTACCAAAGTTATAGCATTATTAAGTTCATTCGTTCAATTATACCAATTTCGAAAACATTGTATTAACTTATAAATTTCAAAAATGGTTTATATTTCACCTCAAACATATTCATTTAAACCATTTAAATTCAATGTCAAAATCTTCCAAAATAATATTTATTTCCAAAGTTCATTGAAATTTCAGCCATAATAGCACTTATGAAGTGTTACGGTAAATATATTAACATTTCAGAACATTGCCAAATTTAAAACAGCAGTACTTATAAAGTGCTACAATAGATATTTTAGTGTTGCAAACAGTTTACTTTAAGAAACAGCGGCACATACCAAGTGCTACAGTAGATATTTAGTTATCATTTCAAACAGTTTACTTTCAGCAGCAACAGCACTTACAAAGTGCTGCAGTAGCTCACTGGTATTGCAAAACAGTTTACTTCCAGCAACAACAGCACTTACAAAGTGCTGCAGTAGCTGTTTAGTTATTTCAGAACTTAGTTAAATTTCAGAAATGATAGCACTTAACAAATGCCATCTTAAAACCATAGCCTTTTATAAATGCTACCAATAAAATTCTAGATTTTATTAAAACTTTTCAGAAACATTAAAACTTCAATTTTTAGCCATTTTAACTTATAAAACCATATCTTACATTTCAACAATATTCATTTGGATATCATTTAACCTATGATTTAAATAAAATAACTTTTAATAATTAAATATCCAAATCAAACTGTAATTCATTTATTACTTCAAAGTACATCATTTTACTTAACCTTTTTTTTCACAAATAACTTAATACTTTATTTTAAAATTATCCATTTCATAAATAAAATATTCTTTAATAAGTCAAACTTCACATTTCCCATAGAAAAACAAATTTCCCATTATAAAGTTAAGTCATAATTTAAGATACATTTTTCCATTTAAATCATAATTATTTATTTTACAAAACATAACATTTCACAAAAGAATATTTTATCATAGTTAATATAAAAATCCATTTTTCTTCTCTTAGATCTATTCATTTAGACATCAATTAACTATGATTTTCTAGTTAAATAATTTTTATTTCAAAATGTCCAATTAAAACTGTATTCCATTTTATCAGTTCAAAATACATTATTTATTACACAAAACATGTCTGTTTCATAAAGTAAAATTCATAACAATTACTAGGTTAGATTTAAAACTTCCACATTAAGCTAAATTCAATTATTAAGTTATTTATCATCAATAAAGATCCTTAATTTAACTTAAAACCAATTATTAACTTATAAAAATTTAACTTATAGAAAAACCAATACACCTTTATAATCTAAAGCATTAAATCAAGATTTAAGTTAAAATTTCATATATCTATAAAACCCAAAATACTTAATAATCTTTTAGGAAAATATTATTTAAAAATATTTAATAAATTTTAGGAAAATATTATTTAAAATATGACCATGGGCCTGTATAATATTTTCTAACCTAGGTCAAGTGATACGGATATGTATCATTTCAATCCGTAATTTAAAAAGAAAAATTCGGGTTCTATCATTTCAAACCTGCAATCCCCAAGTAAAACAAATACAATAAAAATCGTTCAAGCCTATTTCAACTCATAACGATTTTTCCTTATTCTAATGTCCGTTCAGGTATGTATCATTTCAACCCATAGTGATAGAGAACTTGCAGTGTGAGAATCAGTAAATAAATGAACAGTAGAACATATAATCATACTAGATGATGTAACAAATATATAAACAGGATTTAACATCATATAATCATATCACAGGCATATATGAACATATTAACATAACATATAAATTTTCTACACATGCCATTGTTTCACAATTATAAAAGTACGTATGTCGAGAGTGATAAACTCACCTTTTAAGGTTAGAGATGACAATCAAACACAAGATAAACTACTCCAAAAAGCACGACAAAGCACGAATCAAATACGAGTGGATGGAGAGCCAAGATTCAATCTTGTAACAAATAATTACAAAACATATATAAGAATATGATTCAACACATACAAAGATGAATTAAACAATGAAAATATGAATCAAAGTGTGATAAAATGGCTTCACCTTTTCATGTAGGCTCGGCCATGGTCAAGTGGGCTCGGCCACATCAACAAATGGCTTGGCCATGATGGTTGTATGCATGCTAGGCTCGGCCAAAGTGGTGTGTACACACGGCTAGGGTTGGAAATTAAAGAGATGAAGGTTACAACTTCATTGGAAGGCCAAAAGGTCAAGGTGTTTGGGTCCAATTGGTTCGGCCATGGCTTCAAGTGGGCTCAGCCTTGGCTAGGCTTGGGTCAAGGCACCTCACAACTCACGGCCAGGGGATGGTAAGGTTATGGCAAAGCAAATAGGTGGTGTTTGGAATTGGTGGCCGAGGCAATAAGGAGGAGGGTGGTGAATTAGTAGCTCGGCTAGGGTTTAAACAAGGAGATGGTGATGGATCTTGATCTAGGGGTCACGGCCTTGGGCTTGGTAGTGATGGAGAGGGGTTATGGTCGGTCATGGTGGTGGTGGTGGAGGTGATGAGGTCGGCTAGAGGTGGAGGCCGAGCCTAGGTAGAAGGAGAACAAAGAAAAATAGAAAAGAGAAGGAGGAAGCCATTGAAACTTGAATATATTTTTCTCAGGAAGCAAATGAGAGATGAGTAGGGATGAGAAACATTTTGTACGTGATTTGCAAATAGAAGTGGCGGCTAGGGTTTAGGGAATGAACGGCTAGAGATGTGGAATGAAAAGGTTAGAAAATAGAAAGGCTTTACTTGATTTCCAAGAAAAGAAACCTAAGTCCCTTTGTATTTCAAAGCCAAAATTCAAATAAAATCAAATAGAAAAGAGATTTTAAAACAAAATAAATGTCTAAACAAAATAAACTAGAAAATAAAATAGAGAATGAACATAGGAAAATAGAAAATAAAACATAGAAAATAATTGCGTGTAAAACGCTGTATTTTATCAAATTATAATAGTATAAAACATAATTTGATGAAATGAAAAGCGAAATAGATATCTGAATTATATTCTGCTTCAAAGAAAAAGAATAAAATTTAAAAATTCAAATTTAAAATTTTAAACTGAAATTCAAAATTTGACCAAAGTTAACCAAAATATAAAATTTTCAGAAACTGTTTATTTTATTATGTTTGGAAAATGAATCACAAACAAATCCCAAAATTACATTGGGAAAAATTCTAAAAATTCACTTTTAAATGATTAAAAATCAAAGTTTTTAAATAAAAATTAATTTAAAATATTTACAAAATTATGGGTTGTTACACTCTAAGCACCTTCTTAATTACCAATTAGGTGCTAATTACCTTTTAATTAACTAATTAATTAATTATATTACAACTTAATTACTTTTTAATATTACTAATTAAGTTTAAAAAACTTAGTAAACTAATTTCAAAATAAAACAAATTTGAAATAGAAATTCAAACCTTTGTCGAACTACATCCATAGCGACTATCGCTATAGGCGCAGTTCACTCTAACATATTCTTAGGGAACCACTTCACAAACCCTTACTTTTTCATGATTTGAAACATACTTTAGAAAGTTTTTTTTAAAAAAAAATTAAAACTAAAGTTACAAACTTTAATCCATTTAAAAACTTTAAACTTCGAAAACAAGCTTCGATTCCAACCGGATCTCATAACCATCACAATTACACAAAGTAGTTAACTTTGTTTACCACCCTCATGCCATAGCTCATGTTTTACAATCAACATATTACTAACACCAACCATCTTCATCATAGATTGCGAGTATACATCCATATATACATGCTTACTAACTTTATAATACAACATCGATTTTCATAACCAAATCAAACTAAAATCAACCATCCAAATTATAATCAAACCACATGATTATCATTCAACTTCTACACTATATAGTCACCATATATAGTGACATAAATAAAGTTACCATTTTCATAAAAAAACGAGTAGTTTACTCACCACACTTTCGCAAAAGCTACCCGAACTTAAGCTAAACTTTCTAACGACTCCCTAGCTTTGAAGAATGAAGGCTTTAGGTGCTAGCAACCCCCAAAATGGGCTTGGCCTAGGTGTGTGTAGGCTCGGCCAGAGGTGTGGGGTAGTAGCTGAAGGTAGATGAGCTTCAGGTTATCATCGATTTGTCGAAAATGAACCCAAAATTAGGTCATTTTCCCACTGGTTTTTGGGCCACCAACTCACGGAATTTGGAAAAGTTGTCAAAAGGAAAGTTATAGAAATTTCTTTCCTTTATCATTTCAAAGAAATAATTACTCATTTTCAATTAGTTTTGAAGAAGTTATGATTAAAAGAAGAAGGGTAATTTTCGGTCTTGAAATTCTGGGTAAAAAATTGCTATGTAAAGAATTGGTGTTTTGACATAGCTATGATAGAAATTTGAAAAAGTGGTCAACTAGAATGTTGTAGCCATTAAAATTTCACACGGTTTCACGAAAATAAAAACTCCATTTGAGCTAGAAATGAGGAAGAAAAGGTTGGTGGAAAGAGGAGGAAAAATGGAGAAACATAAGGGCTATTTATAAGCAAGATTTCACATCTCATCATTTTGTCCAGTCACATCACTCTCTTATACATATACATATATATATACATACATATAATTATTATGTTTAATCACATGACCCTTATATATAATTATATTTAGTCACATCACTTTCTTTTATATATATATAAATATAATTATTATGTTTAGTCACATCACTTTCTTTTATATATATATAATTATTATGTTTAGTCACATCACTTTATTTATATATATAATTTTTATTTAAAGCTAAGATGTGATAAGAGATAATGATGGTTAATGATTACAATCTAAGATGTGACAACAGAGGAATATATATATAAGATTATTATTTTTAAATTTATGAATCGTCACATCACTTGCTAAACAAAATTAACATAAGATATTCTATCCTTGAGTATATTATTATCTATCTAATTAACTCTTATATAAGTGTATATATGGTGCACAAAGACGAACAACGTTCCCGACTACTTTCCGGTGTCGAAAGGTCGAAATTTCGGAAAATGTTTTTCGGTCACATTTTCTGTTTTTCTATGAACTATTTAATTTGGTAAACAAATTTTGAAAATGATTTTACCATCATTATTAATTAATAAAAACGAGTTTATTTTCATTATAAAACGTACATATTGAATTTTTAAAATTAAATTAATATTCACTAATCAAAGCAGTGAAATTCCGGGTCGTTGCAATTTTAGTATCTCATGAGCGTTTTAAAACACTCACGTTTATTTGAAACTAAATTTTTTTTCCAACTTCAAATAAATTTCAATTCAACTTCATGTCGTAGATGACTCCGATACGAATCCAATGCAACTCGTTCATTCGAATCAGACCTCGTACGAAAAAGGTATGATTTTAATTAGCATTCGATTATAATTAAAATTAATTAACAAACTTAATTAAAAATTAAACTAAACTTAAACAAACCTTAATCCATCATCTCTAGCACGCACAGTACCCAACCAGCATTTCCTCTTCCCCGGGCCAAACGAAATCGCGACTTCACTGTTTATTTTTTTTAATATATATACCGATCGATTGCCAGCGCCCATCATCGACGAACCCCATGCTGCGTCTTCTGCCTCTACCGCCGCCCCGCCTTCCTGCCTCCATCGTGCCTGAATCAAAGTGCGAAAAACCCTAAAATCTGACACAAACTCGAAGCAAGATCCTGGCGAATTCGAGATGATTCGCCTCGATCCAACTGCACATCATGTAGAGCTCAATGAGATCTACACTTTTCCTTTTGGTGGCATTTGATTTTGTTGAGTGAATTGAGAGAAAATGAGAGGAGAAAGAAAGAGGATATCGGCCATTAAAATGAAGGAGAGAGAGAGAGAGCGGCTGATGGTTTTCTTTAAGGGTTTAATTCGCGAAATGAAAGTATATGCGACCTTATATATAAATTCCCGACACTATTCACACATAAATTTTCCGAACTCCAAATGAAGTGTGCCGCTTGGCGTTCTATATGTTATACCCCCATTTCGAACACAATGGAATATGTATCGGGAGCCAATTCTATCATATTCAGAAGATAGCTTTTCAAAATCAAATTATTTTAATTAAATTTCTTTAATTAATTTCTACGCGTTTCAAGCTCGCATGGCCAAATGAGAAGTCCGATCGCTACGAAACTTGAAATCCTATAATAATTCACTATTACGGGTCCGATGAAACTGGTTTCGTCGAAATCTGCGATAGTGCCCAAAAAGACTATTTTACCCGTTAATTAAAACTAGCTTTTTTCAAAATCAATTTATTCATTTTAAATTCAATTTTAAAAGTTAAAAATATTCATTCTTGTTTAAAAAAAATTTAAATCAACTTTTGATGTCATTTTCATTCACATTAAATTCAGGATCGAATTATTTAAATAATTTCCAATATTAAATTTAAACCATTTAATTATCCAATAATAGAATTTCAAATGAATTTTAGTTATCAAGCAATTATTTCAGTTTCATCTAAATAATTCAACATTTATTATTCAATCCTAGCAATTGATTATAAACCCATTCATTACATAGAATTTCATTTCAATACTTACTATTGCCTAAATGTCGAAATTTGTTTATTTCAAAATTTTATTCAAGTTCATATTAAATAAACTATATTAATAAATCATTAAATTTTTACTTCTAACCATTTTAATTCAATAATCATATTAAATTTAATAATTAAAAATAGTTAAAAATATGGGTTGTTACAATTAAAATATATGTTACATACATCAATTAGGTCAGTGTGAAAATGTATGAATAGAAAAATGAATATAAATTTACCTTTGCAGATTTAGCCCTTATGACACCTTGATTTATGGATCGATTTCTAAATTCCTTGAATCACCACCCGATCTTGCTAGAACTAAACGAACCATGTTGTTTGATCGGAAAGTGAGTTCGACCATGGTGGACTTGAGAATGAAGATGGGGTCGTGGAAGAGTAAGAAGAAGGAAGAAAAATCAATTAATTTCTGAATGAATAAGAGAGTTTTGTTTTGTGGAGAGAATAAAAACGTACCTCATTCTCTCTTTAAACTTCCTCCTTTAATTCTCAATTGACTCTAGATCTAATATCTTCCCTATTATGCTATAATCGACCGTGCATGGTCCATTTATGGATGGTAAAAATAATAAAATCCATTAAATGATTATTGAAATTTAAAGCCTGTTTAAATGTATATTAATATATGTGTGTATAGCTTTTATATACGCATCCAATAATTATTAATTGCACCCAGAAAATTTCAAGAAGCCAGCCTACTTATAAAAAAACCCAAACATCAAATACATTAACAATTAATATTTCTTAAATATTAATTAATTTAATTAATTTATGACACTTTATAAACTAATTAAACCGTGTGGTTTTTTGGAGAATTCAAAAATATAGATGTGAAACTCAGAGGAGTGAATTCAGTCAACGATTGATATTGAATATTTCAGAGTTAACGTCCACTTGTCACCTTAGCTAAGGGTCTGATGGTTTGGCCAAATTCACTGATTACGTATCTTTTATTTAAAAATCATATTTCACATTTTCTTAAGCGGTACCAAAGGTGACAAAAATTTATACACGTTCTCTTCATCAACATTATATCGATTTAGGATATATAGAGTTTGGTTTTTGCCAAAAATTCAATATTTTCCAATTCAACTTGGTTAGTCCATAAACAAAGGTTCCTGGTTTAATAATAACATTTATTATCAATCATTACTTTGGCAAGAGATTTTGACTTTGAGTTGGCTATAGTTGACCGTGATACTAACCTCATACAACCAAGGGAAGAATTCTCTATTGAATAGTGCTTCACTTCCAACACTTCTACTTAGACCTAACTATAGTCATTCGATGGACACCATGCCATGATTTAACTACAATCAAAGTGGAGTATCCATGTAAAAGATCCATAGTATTTACAAGTCTAGAGAAGTGTGTAACATCTTTACACTGAGATTCCCCATTTGACCTAGTTGTTATCAAACAACTGGGAACTCTTGGATGAGTCATTCAAGAGTTAGTAGTAACTACGAGTACATAACCCCTTGGTTTCACTAGCAACCATGAGTAATACACTGCCCAATATTTATAGAGTGTTACGCACTGTAGTCTCAGTTGATGTATCGATTTCCTATCTCAAAACATCTTGACCAATAATATTTAACACATAATGTTATGTTATATTATGATTAATTACCGACAATCGCAACTATTTGCAGCTACAATCACTTAACATTTTTTGGATTTTCTTATTAGTATACTCTAAATTAATTATATCACAGTATAACAAAAATACATAATAGAAGTCAAACACCTTTATTATGAACAAGATTAGCTATAAGATTAAATATATATAAGAAATTACATAATTTCTCTATGAAAGTGCGCTAAGGATTAATAATATGAATAATATAACTTAAACTAGTTCTATAAGCAAGCTACATAAAAAGTAGTAAACAAAAGACTACACCTGTAACGACCCGTATTTTTTGATAATTAAAAACTATTAAATTAAATAAGATTTTGAAATTTAATATTGTGAGAAATTAAAATTTATGTTTTATTAATGAGAAAAATAATTAAAATATAATTTAATAATGTTGTTTGAATGTTATTGGCAACTATTTTAATGTAATTTCAGTCAATTGAAATAATTGTAAAGTTAATTTGATTATAATTATAAATAAGGAATTAAATTGGTAATTAATGAAATTAATGAAATTGAAATGAGTTTATTATAGAATATGAATAAAATTTATTAGTACATAAATTATTAGCTTTTGTTTGTTGAAAATTAACTCCGAAATGTGATTAAATTACTTAAAAGTAACAATTGTTTATTTATCATGTTATTATTTAATCCGTTGAAATTAATTTGGAATCAATGAAATTTAATGTAATTAAATACTGTAGTTAATATGAGTTAAGATGATAACTATAGGATAAGAATGTAATAAAATGTAATCTAGTGTCAAATGAATTCATATGGTATTGGATGATTTAATAATAAGAGTGTAAATCGAAATAAAAGAATTTAATCGAAAATTAAAATATAATTAACTGGGTTTTATTATAATTGTAATTGAACGTTGAAATTAGTGCAATATTTAAGTATTGAATATTACATGGAAATTTATTATAAAAGATTATAATTTCTATGTAATCAAGAATGATGAAAATCGTTAATTATTAAATTTGAATTTAAAAGTGATTAAATCAATTTAATAATAATTTATTTAATTAACGTGAAATTATCCATTTTGGCCACTATCTCGAATTTCGACAAAACCAGTTTCATCGGATCCGTAACAGTGAATTATTGTAGGATTTCAAGTTTCGTAGCAATTGGACTTATCGTTTGATCGTGCGAGCTTGAAACGCGTAGAAATCAATTAAATGAATTTAAATGAATATAATCTGATTTTGAAAGCTAACTTCTGTATATAATGGAATTAGGGTTTGAAACTAGTTCCATTGAGTTTAAAAATATCGAAAACCTATTTTTCAATATATTGGACGACCCACTTTCGTTTCAAAAACGAAATGGGCTTTTCGGGTCGTTGTTATCGTTTCGACCCAATTCGATCTGTCCATTCGTTCTTATCTGTAACGATCCTTAAATTTTAACGGTTTTAATAACGTAATTAACTGAAATTTTGCTAGAAATTTTATTTTAAAATTTATCAACGAAAATTTGATATTTGCAATGCGTCTATTGAAACATAGCAAATGTCAGATTTTCATCAGAAAATATGGAAGTCAGTTCTGTTGTGTAATTTTCAATTTCAATTTAAATCAGTTAATTTGTTGAAACTAAAATGTTTTCGAAATCTGAATATTTTTATATAATAAATTTGTAAACTATTTTCTGATTGAGTCGTCATATTTCGTTTCTTCAAATTTGGACTTCTCTACCTCCGTTTATCTTATTTTCTACGGTTTAGCAGCATTTTTGCAGCTAATATCGACTTTTGATAGGATGGTCATATTGCTCATATCTGTGTACCATTCTGTTCATCTCATCATGCTGATCTCCGCGGTATATTCATTTGTGTGTTTCGGCGTCCGGTGCATGGCGAAATCTGCAAAACGACTAGCCGTGCCGGTTCCGCATTCGAGCCTTTTGTTTTCCTATGCCCTTTCATTGTCCACCATGTAAACTAACAACCACTGGTCTTTTATATTCCCAAAAATTTATTATCTGACTTTTTCTATTCCTACCGTTTGAGAATATATTTGTTCTTCTTTCACCGGTTCTCACTCTCTTCCCTTTTCATTTTATTTTCTACGCTGTTTCATTCTAGCTCTAGAAAAAGAAAAATGTAAACCAAAAGATATGTCTGAAACCAAGCTATATCTACTGGTTTTGAGAGAAAAATCATACCTGCTCCTACTTTTTGAATTCATGCAACAGGCGGGCCTACTTTATTATAGAAAGAAGAGAATTATAGTTCTGCCTATTCATTTTCTTTTTCCCTGAGAAGCTACTCATCTCCCTTATCTTTCGGCCTGCTCATCAAAGTAACCTCCCTGCTTGTTTTATCTTATGTTAGCAAGATTTCGACTGTGCTTTGCTTCATAAACAAAAAAAAATGAAAAAAATCAAAATATATAAAGTTGTAGTTCGACCTCTCTTTCTACCGCGTCAGCTCCGACCCAAAGACCTCCGCCCAAACCCTTTCCCTTCGCTCGACCTTGCTTCCTTCCATCATTTACCTAGCAACCAAAACCCATTCTCACCACTAACAGCCCACACAGCAGCGCCTCGTCAGCAAGCCTCGCCCACGCACACAATACGAACATCCGAGCCTCCATCGCCTACCGAAACTCCACGTCCACCATCCGCCTTCAAATTGTCGCCACCCGCTCTGGCCTCCCTGCTCTAGCAGCGCCGAACCCATCATAGACCTCTCCGCCTTCCATCTTTCTACACCAAACTGCCACCTTCACACCATACCGTGTCACCCCATACCGTGAACGCCTCATCTCCCCACGCCGGGACAGTCTTGCTCACCTTCCTCCTCGTTAGTCGTGCGACATCAACCCCTTTCACGCCTTTCAACCCAACCGCACCCTGCTCTATTCCCCAGTCGCCATGCTGCGGCGCCTCACGTCGCCTCACCACTCCACTCGACATCAAGCCTCCACCTTGTCCTCCCCGTCGTTCTCCAGCGACCGACTAACACCACCAGTAGCGGCCTTCCCTTGCTTCCCCTCCAAGCTGTGAGCATCTCTCTTCCTCTATCTATAAAAAAAGGGTATATAGTCGTAAACTGTTCATATATATATATACAGGATCACATATATATAGGCTGTGAAATGTTCGCATATATATATATATATATATATTCGCACCTGGGCATTTTTCTAGGGAAGTGTATTAACATTTTATTAAGGTGATTCAATTTGACTGTTTAAGGTATTCTCAGTTTCAATATATATATATATATAGATAAATTATATTGTTTATATATATATAACATGTTGAGTTTTAATTTAAAGTTTATATATATCACCTTCTGTTATATATGTAAGCCTAGGTAAATTATATAAAATATAATATGTCAGTTATACGAAGGTTGGTTCATATGAGTTACATAATATGTTAGTTATGTAAGATATAATATGCTGCAATATGTCGGTCACCTTATTTTATACTTTATTTATTTACAACTCTAACAGTTTAATATATGTTTGGGCAGTATTGAATTTTTATATCTATATATTTTGATTTTGAGAACATAGGTTTTAAGGAATAATGATTTTGTAATAGAATACATACAGACCTTATTTTATATGCGATGTTGATTTTTATGTGTATATATATATGTGTGTTTTATTTTAATGTGCGTTTTCAAATTTAAATATTGATTTTAAAATATAATAGGTATGTGAGTTATAAATGTGTTTATATATTGGTTTATGTAGACGAGTAGATGAATTGGTTTTCATATATATATACAGAGTTTACTTTTGATATATGTTTTAAAACTAATTTTGAAATAGATATGTATATAAACATATTTCGTTTCAGTCTATATCAAGTTGATTCTGATTTATTTCATTGATTCCTTATTATCAGCTTCGTTTGTCAAATCCTTGTTCAGCTTAAATCGCTTTGAGATATGTTGTTTGGATCGATCGATTGTCGAATTCGTGATTTGTCCCACATGTTTGTCGCGTTCTCTCTAGCCTCGAAAGGTGAGCAAATCACTCACGATTAACATTCTTATATTTAGTAAGTTTAATTCACTTGAAATGACGTTTGAAATATGTTGTTAAATTTAAACTGTTAATTATTTAATTGTTAAATATGATATGCCATTGTCTGCAATTGTTCACCTGTGATATATGACACCATATTCTGTTGTATTTATTTTAATTGATTTGTTACCGATGATATACGCCTGTTGTTTATATGTTATATTATTATCATATTTGTTCTCACTTTGCAAGTTCACTGTTAATTTAGAAATCCCTATGGGTTGAAATGATACATACCCGAACGATATTATAGAATAAAGGAAAAATCGTTATGGGTTGAAATGATAAACCCAAGCGATTTTCATTGATTTTGAAATTTTAGGATTTGCGGGTTGAAATGATATATACCCGTAGATATTTAAATTGCGGTTTGAAATGATAAATATCTGTATCACTTGACCATTGGATAGAAAATTATATACGGACACCGTTGGTCTATATTTTGAAAATGATTTCCAAAGTTTTAAAAGGAAGTATAGCAGTTTTAATAAATATTGATTTTTAAAATATAATATGTATAAACGTGATTTTATATATGTCTAAATTTAAATTTTTAAAATTATATGTTTTGGAAATTTTAAATTTATAAGTTAGTTTTGAAAATAAATTTTTTAAGATTTTACTTATAATTTAACTATTTTAAAATATATAAAAATAGATTTAATACAAAATAAATTTAATAATAAGATCTAATTTAATAAATTTTAATTTAATTAGTATACAATACGTTTAAGTATTTATTTAAATTTATATTATATTTTTATAATAGGGTTTTATTAACTTTAATAATAAAAGTTGGGAAGATAAATTAATGTTGACTTGGAATTTAAATTGGTTAATAATTAAATTTAAATAAGAATTTATTTGGACTTATTGATTTGAGATTTGAAAGGTATGATTTATAATTTGATTTGAGGAAAAGTGATTAAATGAATATTCTAAATTTTAAATAAAAATTGAGAGTGAATATTTAATAATGATTTAAATTTATAAATTGGGATTTAAATAAATTGTTATTAAAACGATTAAGTGAATACTTTCCAATTTGAATGAAATTAAAGTTAAATGTTGAAATATAAGTGAAATTTATATTCTAAATGTTTGAATATTTTAACTTGAACCTTATTGGAATCGAAGGGATGGTTCAAACTTGGATTTGAAATTTATAAAGATTGAAATGGTTTATTAAGAATTTGAATTGAATCTTTAACCCTTTAAATTGAAAGTGTTGAATAAGGATTGATTTAAATTGAATTTTGGAATTTAAGCTGATTTGAATCGATTGTGAAATTGGAGGAAACTATTTTTTATTATATAAATTATTTTAATATATAAATTATTTTAATTTATAACTATATAAATATATATACTATTTCAATATTTAAACTGTTTAAGTAGAAAGTGTTATGTTTTCAAAAGTGTTATGATCTCAAAACTGCTATGATTTCAAAAGTGCTATGATTTCGAAAGTGTTATAATTTTGAAAGTGTTACGATTCTGGAAAGGAATATTATTTAAAGTGAGTAATGATAAATTGATATGGTTTTGAGATGAATATGATATTTTGATATGAGTTATAAACTATTTGAAATGAAATTGACCACGGTGTGAAATAAGCGTTTGGTTGTTAAAGAGACCGGGATCAAATATTATCATACTCTCTACCAATACCGAAAACCACTTTAACAACTGTGTACATGGTGGAGATTCCAGAACGAAGTAGGATGGTTTGGCGACAATTCTGTATGGTATTTACGTAGCCCTGACCCCATGAGTCAGCTTGATGCGGCTAAAACAGGAGCCATGCCGGGCCAAGTTAGGTCATTCCTCCGATCGGCACACTTCTTCGATACCATTCTATTACTTTATGATTTGATGGGGTGCACCTTTGATTTGGGAGTGTGTCACGAGGTGGGCGGTAGTAGCTGCTATGCGTTACTACTAGTCCGGATCCGCAAATGGTATATCTACCCTGGCATTACCTCGAGTGCCTTATCACATTCCCTATCGCGCCTTCTAAGAGTTTGTTTTGTACCGTACCTATGTGGTGTCCTCTGGGTAAACCTCTAGTTTACGGAGGAGCGTACGACATTGTATAGACTATGGGAATATATAAAATGTGTTAAGGGGGATATGGGTAACGCCTTAACGCTATTTTAATAGTTTACTGTACTATAGACATATTATAATAGCGTATATTACTACATAGTAGATAGTTCCACGGATCCATAGAGGATGGAAATCCCAAACATCCTTTAAGTTACTTGTATTTCTGTTGACATTTCACTTGAGTTGAATTTATTAATATAAGAATGTTAATCCTGACTCGAGTGTTTTGCATTTTGCTTTATGCTCGGGTCAGACTGAGTGTCACAACATTTGAGACTCACCTTTGGAGTTTGGAGCTTCGCTTGGAGATCCATCTATTCAGCTTTCAGATATCTAGTTATTTTGTTCAGACTTGTCATCTGTTTGTATTCGAGACTAGATTGTATTTGAGATATTCTGTTGTATTTTATTTCAAACTCTGATGTTTATATGGTAGCTTCATAAACTACTATTTATCTATTCCGCTGCTTATTTTTGTAATACTCTGCGTCTGTGATTCTGTGATTGATTTATTTACTGTATATTCTGAGTTTTGCCAAATATAAATTAAAAATATGATATTTTAAGCAATTCAAGTCCGACATGTGCGGATGCGAAAGGTTCGAAATAGCGGGTCGTTACATTATCCATCTATCTATAGATAGATTTCTTTTTTGAAACCCTAGCAGCCTTTTCTTATTTCTATACGTACTATTATTTCCATCTACTCCTTCCGTCCTTCCCAATGTCAGCTAATTCCAAACCCTAAATCCCCAATTTTAAAATCAAATCGAAAAATTTAAACTCCTCAAACTATGTCATATTTTATATCGTTGGAAAGCTCTCGACGAGCATAATCTACTGGTGCAGTTCGTTTTTCGATTTGAGCCACGGTTTCGATAGAAGTCATCGATTTATTCTCGGCCGTTGAAATTAGGGTTTGCAAATCAATGGTGGATCGTCGACTATTCGACGATCAGGAGGTGGTAGCGTGTATAAGAGGATTTGAGAAGTAGTTCTATGGTCTTAGTTCAACTCAGGAGTACTCGATTTTGTCGGAAATCCCAGTCATAGGCGGCGACGGTCGTGGTTGTTTTGGTGGCCAAAGCTCTACGCGTGGCACCGGGGGTGGGGGCTGGACGTAGAGAAGATGGTGGCGGGCTTCGATCTGGGTTGGTGGCGCACAGAGGCGCACGTGGCATGGGGTTTGAAGCGGCGGCTAGAACGTGTAAAGGGGTTCAACCTCGTAGCTGCTAGGGTTTGTTTCAGAGGTAATGGTAATTACTATAATGCCCTTTGATTTATTTTAAAATTAAATTTAAATTTCAATCTTCAAACCAAAATAACTTGTTCATACGAGCTCGGATTTGACTCGGTTTTCTCCGTTGCGATCGTATCGAAATTCCGAACATTATGGAATTAGTTTGGCTGCATTCTGAGACTGTTCAAATTTTGGGCTTTATTTGGATTTTAAATCAATAATAAATCAAAGGTGAGTGATTCAACCCACTCACAAATATTAAACGTTCTTATGTTAGTTAAATTAAATTTATGATGTGATAAGAAATTTATTTGTTGCTGTTTGGTAGTTTAAATTTGATATTTTAAATTTAATTTGAATTTATATTGAATTAAATTGCCATTTAAATTTATATTGAAATTAAATTGCTAGTTAATACCTGATATTTGATAACTAGTGAATGTTGTGATTGGTTTCTATTGATTGTTATGTTGGATGTATGGCTATTTAATTATGTTGATATGTGACTAATGTTATGTTATTCATATATGTTGTTATCACACTGCAAGTTCCCTTAGTTTGTTGATAGGAAAATCACTATGGGTTGAAATGATACATACCCGAACGATTGTATAGATTTAGGAAAATTTATATTTTTAATTTTACTTGGGATTGCGGGTTGAAATGATATATACCCGTAAATTTAAATTTTTGCGGGTTGAAATGATATATATCCATATCACTTGACCATAGGGTAGAAAATTATATACGGACACTGGATTGGTTAAATTAAATGAATCTAAATCCTTAATTTTTGATTCCAATTAAATGATATTATTTTAAATGAAATAAAATTAGATTTATATGAACTGAATTATTTTTAAAATCTAAGCTTTTAAATGTTGAAATTGAAATTGGTTTAAACGAATTGTTTAAAGAATTTAAATTGAAATCTTAAAGTTGAATTTGAAATATAATTGAAATTTATCAAAATTGAGTTATTTTAAACGTTTGAATATTTAAACTTTGAAACCTATTGAATTTGAAGTGGTTTAAATTTGTAGTTCAAACATGGATTTGAAATCGATTTAAATTGAAATGGTATTTAATGAGAATTTGAATTGAAACCTATAGCCTTTTGAATTGAAATCGTTGAACTGAGATTGATCTAAATTGAATTTTTGGAACTAAAGTTGATTTGAATTGATTTGTGAAATTGAAAGAAACAACTCTAATTTGAAACTATTTTCGATGTAAACTCTTTTTGTAACACCCCTTCAAAATGGGAATAATAGTCCCACATCGTGGAAAAAACACTATGAAGTGGGTGCTTATATACCAAAGCCTTCACCTTACAACAACGTCGAGGCCTTTTGAGGAACAAAACCCCACACCTTGGCTTGGCCCATGAGGCGGAGGTGACTAAGTTGGAGATAATATCTGCGTTAAGTGAGGTGCGGGCTGTTACATTGGTATTAGAGCCATACCCAGCCGAAATTGTAGTTTGTAAGTGTTACAGCCACAACGCCTGGGTGGTGTTGTGTTCATGAGCCAACGAGGACGTTCGACTCTAAAGGTGGGGGGGGGGGGGCGAATGTAACACCACTTCAAAATGGGAATAATAGTCCCACATCATGGATAATACTATAAAGTAGGTGCTTATATACCAAAGCCTTCACCTCATAACAACGTCGAGGCCTTTTGAGGAACAAAACCCCACACCTTGGCTTGGCCCATGAGGCGGAGGTGACTAAGTTGTGGACAATATCTGCGTTAAGTGAGGTGCGGGCTGTTACAATAAAGCAAAATACAAAACACTCGAGTCAGGATTAACATTTTTATACCAGTAAATTTAACTCAAGTGAAATGTCAACTGAAATACAAGTAACTTAAAGGATGCTTGGGATTTCCATCCTCTAAGGATCCATGGAACTATCTACTATGTAGTAATATACGCTATTATAATATGTCTATAGTAAAGTAAACTATTAAAATAGCGTTAAGGCGTTACGCATATCCCCCTTAACACATTTTATATATTCCCGTAGTCTATGCAATGCCGTACGCTCCACCAAACCGGCAGTTTACCCAGAGGACACCCCATATGTATGGTACAAAACAAACTCGTAGAAGGCGCGATAAGGCATGCGACAAGGCATACAAGGCAATGCCCAGGGTAGATATACCGTTTGCGTATCCGAACTAGTGGTAACGCATAGCAGCTACTACCGCCCACATCGAGACACACTCCGAAATCAAAGGTGCACTCAATCAAATCACAAAGTAATAGAATGGTATCGAAGAAATGTGTCCGATAGGAGGAATGACCTCACTTGGCCCGATGTGGCTCCTGTTTTAGCCACATCAAGCCGACTCGCGGGAGTCAGGGCTGCGTTAATACCTCATACAGGATCGTCGCCAAACCATCCTACTTCGTTTTGGACTCTCCACCATGTACACGATTGTTAAAGTGGTTTTCGGTATTGGCAGAGAGTATGGCAATATCCGATCCCGGTCTCTTTAACAACCAAGCGCTTATTTCACACCGTGGTCACTTCATTTCAAATAGTTCATACTTCATATCAAAATATCATATTAATTTCAAAACCATATCAATTCGATATCATTGTTCCCTTAATAAAATATTCATTTCCAGAATCATAACACTTATAGAATTATAACACTTTCGAAATCATAACACTTTTGAAATCATAACCCTTCCAACTTAAACAGTTTAGATATTGAAAATAGTATATATATTGAAATAGTTATAAATCAAAATAATTTATATATTAAAATAATTTATATATTAAAATAGTTGTAAATTAAAAGTAGTTTATATTTATTTAAAGAGATTATACTAAAATAGTTTCCAAATTAGAATTGTTTCATCCAATTCCATAAATCGATTCAAATCAACTTAAATTCCAAAATTCAATTTAAATCAATCCCAGTTAAACACTTTCAATTTAAAAGGTTAAAGATTCAATTCAAATTCTCAGTAAATCATTTCAATTTTTATCGATTTCAAATTCGGGTTTGAACTATCTGTGCAATTCCAATAAGATTCAAAGTTTAAATATTCAAACATTCTCAATATAAATTTCATTTAGATTTCAACATTTAACTCTAATTTTATTCAAATTGGAAAATATTCACTTAATCATTTTAATAACAATAAAGTCTCAATTTATAATTTAAATCAATATTAAATATTCGGTCTCAATTTTATTTAAAATTGAGAATATTCATTAAATCACCTTTTTATCCATCAAGTTATCAGTCATATCTTCCAAAATCTCAAAATCAATAAGTTCAAATCAATTCTTATTTAAATTCAATTATTAACCAATTTAAATTCCAAGTCAACATTAATTTATCTTCCCAACCTTTATTATTAAAGTTATAAAACATCTATTTTTCAAATACTAATATAAATTTAAATAGATACTTAAACATATTATGGACCAATTAAATTTTATAGAATTAAATATTATTATTAAATGTATTTTGTATTAAATCTTATTATATAATAGTTTTAAAATAATGAAATTATAAGAAAAATCTTAAAAATTATATTTTCAAAACTAACTTATGAATTTAAAATTTCCAAAACAGAAAATTTTTAAAAATCTGAATTTTACACATATATTAAAATAAATTCTTTATATTATAATTGAAAAATCAATATTTAATAAAATCCATATATTTCCTTTCAACTTTGGCAATCATTTTTCAAAACAGACCAACGGTGTCCGTATATAATTTTCTATCATATGGTCAAGTGATACAGATATTTATTGTAACGACCCGATATTCCAAACCATTCGCATCCGCACATGTCGGACTTGAATTGCTCAAAACAACAGATTGTTAATTTTATATTTGACAAAACTCAGCATATACAGTAAATAAATCAATCACAGACACAGAGTAATATAACAATAAGCAACGGAATAGATAAATAGTGGTTCATGAAGCTACTATATAAACAACAGAGTTTAAAATAAAATACAATAGAATATCTCAAATACAATGTAGTCTCGAATACAAACAGATGACAAGTCTGAAAAAAACAACTGGATAGCTGAAAGCTGAATAGATACAGATGGATCTCCAAGCAAAGCTCCAATCTCCAAAGGTGAGTCTCAAATGTTGTGACACTCAGTCTGACCCGAGCATAAAGCAAAACATAAAACACTCGAGTCAGGATTAACATTCTTATATTAATAAATTCAACTCAAGTGAAATTTCAACTGAAATCAAGTAACTTAAAGGATGTTTAGGATTTCCATCCTCTAAGGATCCATGGAATTATCTACTATGTAGTAATATATGCTATTACAATATGTCTATAGTAAAGTAAAAGTATTAAAATAGCGTTAAGGCGTTACCCATATCCCCCTTAACACATTTTATATATTCCCGTAGTCTATACAATGCCGTACGCTCCTCCATAAACTGGAGGTTTACACAGAGGACACCACATAGGTACGGTACAAAACAAACTCGTAGAAGGTGCGATAGGGTATGCGACAAGGCACTCGAGACAATGCCAGGGTAGATATATCGTTTGCATATTCGGACTGGTGGTAATTCATAGCAGCTACTACTGCCCACCTCATGACACACTCCCAAATCAAAGGGTGCACCCAATCAAATCAAAAAAGCAATAGAATGGTATCGAAGAAATGTGTCCGATAGGAGGAATGACCTCACTTGGCCCGACGTGGCTCCTGTTTTAGCCGCATCAAGCTGACTCACGGGAGTCAGGGCTACATAAATACCATACAGAATCTTCATCAAACCATCCTACTTCATTCTGGAATCTCCACCACGTACACGGTTGTTAAAGTGGTTTTCGGTATTGGCAGAGAGTATGACAATATCCGATCCCGGTCACTTTAACAACCAAACGTTATTATAACAACGTGGTCATTTCATTTCAAACAGTTCATGATTCATATCAAAATATCATATCATTTCAAACCATATCAATTTGGTATCATTATACACTTTAAATCATATTCATTTCCAAAATCGTAACACTTTCAAAATTATAACACTTTCGAAATCATAACACTTTTGAAATCATAACATTTGAAAATCATAACACTTGGGAAATCATAGCACTTTTGAAATCATAACACTTTCCACCTAAACAGTTTAGATGTTGAAAATAGTACATATATTAAAATAATTTATAAATTAAAATAGTTTATATATTAAAATAGTTTATATATTAAAATAGTTTATATAATAAAAATTAGTTTCCTCTAATTTCACAAATCGATTTAAATCATTTTAAATTCAAAATCCAATCTAAATCAATTCCAGTTTAACCATTTCAAATTTAAAGTTCAAAGATTCCAGTTTAAATATTCAAACATTTACAATATAAATTTCAATTATATTTCAACATTTAACTTTAAGTTTATTCAAATTGGAAATTATCCACTTAACCATTTTAATAACAATTTATTTAAATCCCAATTTATATATTTAAATCAATATCAAATATTCAATCTCAATTTTATTTAAAATTGAGAATATTTGTTTAACCACTTTTTATCAAATCAAGTTATAAACCAAGTTATAATCATATCTTTTCAAATCTCAAAACCAATAAGTTTATATCAATTCTTTCTTAAATCCAACTATTACCAATTTAAATTCCAAGTCAACATTTATTTTATCTTTCCAACCTTTATTATTAAAGTTATAAATCTATTTTAAATATTAATAAAAAATTTAAATAAATATTTTAAAACATATTATATGCTAATTAAATTAAATTTTATTAAATTAAAACTTATTATTAAATTTATTTTATATTATAACTTATTTTATATATTTTAAAATAGTAAAAATTATAAGTAAAATCTTAAAATTTTATAGTTACAAAACTAACTTATAAATTTTAAATTTCCAAACATAAAATTTTAAAATCAAAATTTAAAACCTTTATAAAATAACATTTATATATATAATATCTTAAAATCAATATTTATTTAAAACCATATACTTCCTTTCAAAACTTTGGAAATCATTTTCAAAACATATATAGACCAACGATGTCTGTATATAATTTTCTATCCTATGGTCAAGTGATACGGATATTTAGCATTTCAATCTGCAATTTAAATATATACGGGTATATATCATTTCAACCCGCAATCCCAAATTTAATTAATTGAAAATTGCTTGGGTTCATCATTTCAACCCATAACGATTTTCTCCTATTCTACAAGATCGTTCAGGTATATATCATTTCAACCCATAGGGAATTCTAAACTAACAGGGAACTTGCAGTGTGAGGACATATATGATAATAATTTAATATATCAACAACATGCATATAACATCAATAACAATAAAATATAATATATACAACAGGATATGGTGTCATATCCCACAGGTGAACAATTACAGATAATAACATATCATATATGGAAAATAATTAACAGTTCAATTTAGCAGCATATTTCAACTGTTGTTTCAAATGAAATCAAATCTAATAAATATAAGAATGTTAATCATGAGTGATTGCTCACCTTTCGAGGCTAGAGAAGAATAGATAACACGACAAGATACGATTTCTAAAGCAAAGATTGAACGCGAATTCGACGAGCAAGGCTGATAGCTTGGGATTGATGAAATCAAATCAAAACTGGATTGATGAAGATCAGATATATAAGTGAACTTATATATATAACTATATATATATATATATATATATATATATATATATATATATATATATGTGTGTGTGTGTGGAAAGAATCATATTCTCAATTCAAACACACATAAAAAAATCTTTAATATATATATATATATATATATATATATATATATATATATATATATACACACACACACACACATGAAAATCAATATTAACTTTAAACATATATACATATATTCGAATCAAAATCTATATATATTAAAAATCAAAATACAAGTTATATATATATTTATGTTTTACCAAAGTCAAAAACATGCCTTCTTTTATCATACAATATACTACGGCCTATAAATGTGCATGAAAACTACATATACACGCAACAAACATACCTCATATGATATTTTGGAAATCTGTACTATGTGAAGATTTACTTACTAACATATTATAAAATATATCTATTTAAAATATCGTTTGGCCATGAAAAGGGCTGTAGCCTTCAAAGCAAAAATATATGTATAGTTACACAGGTGAGGAACAACTTATATAACATACGTAGATTAAAAATAAAATTTATAAAGTCAATATGAACCTACTTTATTTAGTATATATAAAACTTAAATATATCACATAAAACTAATATATACCTATGTACACAAACCACAGACTATATATATAACCTACGTAACTATATATGTATATATAAACTAACTTATATATACAAGATAATGCAAACATAACTTTATATATACTGTAACTTTATATGAAATGTATACTAGCAACACAATACTTATAAACAACATATTTTATAACTAATATTTTATAAAAATAACACAATATATATATATATATTAACGAAATCAAACAACTATGTTCATAAGCAGCTAATATATTTGTTGTAAACAAAATTTTTATAAACATATATATATATATACACACACACTCGCTATCATAATATAATATATAATACCTTGTTCTATAAAGAGAAGCTAGGAGGAAGGAGACGGCAATCGGCTGTTAATGGTGGTCTGGGCACGGATGTAGGGGGAGGGATGCTTCGGCTGCTTTGGTGGTTCGGCCATGGTTGCTGGCGATGGGGTTTGAGGTGGGTAGCAGCAGAGGGTATGAAGGCTCGGCCTTGGTGGAAGAGGAGGGTGCGTGAGGCCATGGGTTGAGAGAGAAGGAAAGGGTGGCTGCGTGGTGAAAGCAGGGGTCGGAAGGCTGGGGAAGCGGTGCTCGGCATGCACTGTTGAGGTGGAAGACAAGTGAGAGTGTGGGAGAAAGGGGAGGCGTGGGCTGTGAAGCAAGGGGCAAACGGCTGTGGATATGATACAGGGAGAGTGGAAGAGGCGGTCGAGGTTTGAGAGGTAGGTCAGATCGCGTGGTTTAGTGGTTGTCACAGCGTAGATGGTGGAAGTGGCTACTGGGGATGAGGCGAGCTCGGTTGATGGTGTTGTGCGTGGGAGGCTCGGCTGTTATGGCTATGGTAACTAGAAGGCAAATGAGAAGATGAGTTTTAGCTTCAGGGGAAAAATACAAAGCTTTATTGATTATTATAATTATATTATTGAAAAGAAGAGTAATAGACTACCAGGCAGAAAGCAGGTTACTTCCGAAGTAAATATGAATACAAACAGTATACAAGTATATATAAGAACTGTTTATCAATATATTATTGTATATTTACTTATCTGTGAATAGAACGAAACAGATGTAGAGCAATCAACGAATCAAAATGAAAGTGAACCAGCCAATGAAAATTTAATATAGGGAATAGGAAAGGTTAAAAGCTGAAATTAACAATTACCGATGTCTTTTGGATTACACGGTGGATAGAGGAAGGGTATAGGAAATTCAAGAGGCTCAAATGGGTACCGTTACTACAAATAGTTTTTTGTCGATTTCGGCGCGTACCGGACACCGAAATCCAAAATTGAATATACTACGGAGATCAGCATGACAAGACAAACAGAACGGCACACAGATATCAGTGGTACGACCATCCTATTAAAAGTCGATAATCGGTACCGAATGCTGCTAATACGCCGCAAATAAGATAAACGGAGCAATAGCAATCCAAATTTGGCGAAACGAAATATGACGTCTCACTAAGAAAATGATTTACAAATTTATTATATAAAAATATTCAGATTTGTGACATATTTAATTATCATCAATTCAACTGATTTAAATTTAAATGAAATTGCATAACAAAATAAAGTTCCATATTTTCTGATGAAAATTTTCCATTTGTTATGTTTATATAGACGTATTCCAAATATTAAATTTTCATTTCCAATTTCAATTATTTAAAATTCCACAAAAATTCAGTTAATTACGTTATTAAAACCATTAAAATTTACAGGTCATTACATTTATCATTTTAATCCGCAATAATTTAACATTTATGGGTGTATATTATTTCAACCCACAATCCCAAAATTTCAAAATTAATGAAAATCGCTTGGGTTTATCATTTCAACCCATAACGATTTTCCCCTAATCTATAATATCGTTCGGGTATGTATCATTTCAACCCATAGGGAATCCTAAACTAACAGGGAACTTGTAGAGTGAGAACAAATATAATAATAATATAACATATCAACAACCGTCATATATCATCAGTAACATTTTAAATCTAATATATACAATAGGTTATGGTGTCATATGTCATAGGTAAACAATTTCAGATAATGGCATATCATATTTAACGATTAAATAACTTACACGTCAGCATGAACATTAGATCGAGAAACCATAAATCACTCGTCACCTACCAGGCTCGAAACGAACGGAGCCGCCACCCATCTCCTCAAATCCACCGTGCCTCCGACCATCTCCACCTGCATCTGACCTCGCCGAGGCCACCCTCACCCCTAGCCGCACCCACGCCCAACGCGCCGCCCCTCCCGGTCCACCAGAGGCGAACGTGGCCGCTCCCCTTAATGGCCAATTCCTGGTGAATCGAGGCGACGTTTGTGATGACTAACTATATGGATTGGTGTTGCTTCATCCCCTCTACCCACTGATCACCCTCGATCGAACCATCGTTGAAGATCCGCCGTTAATCGAGTTTATGGCCTATGAACAGCCGAGAATGATTTGTGAATTCTGGACAAACAGTGATTCGAATTGAAAATCGAATTGCAGATCTGGGTTACGCTCTTTGAGAGCTTCGAAACAATATATAATTTGATATGGTTTGGAGAAGTTTGACTTTTGGATTTTGTTTTTAAATTGAATTTGTGTTTGGATCTACAGCCATTGGAAAGAAGGAGGAACTGATAGATGGAATAGACAGACACGTGCAGAAATGAGAAATAAAAAGGTTGCTAGGGTTTAGAAAGGTCTATATATATGGATAAGGCCCGATAAGAAAATTAATATATCGAATTGATTTGAGACGACAAATACGACCCGAAAAGCCCGTTTCGTCTCCAAAACGGAAGTAGGTCATCCCATATACCAAAATAGATGTTTTTGATAATTTTAAACTCAATGGAACAGGTTTCAAGGTCTAATTCCATCGTATGAAGAAGTTAGCTTAAAATCAGCTTATTTCAAATTGATTTCAATTGAATTTAATTAAATTGATTTCTACGTGTTTCGAGTCCGTACGATCAAACGACAAGTCCGATCGCTACGAAACTTGAAACCTTATAATAATTCACCATTATGGATCTGATGAAACTGGTTTCGTTGAAATCTGAGTCAATGGCCAAAATGCCTATTTTTCACGTTAATTAAATAAATTAATATTAAATTAATTAAATCACTTTTTCCATTCAAATTTGATAATTAAAAAATTTCATCATTTTGATCACTTAGACATTTACAATAATTTAAAAACAAATTTACATGTCAATTAAATGTTAATTATTTTCCTAAATACAGTGTTCAGTTTCAACTGCAATTAATCCAATTAATTATAAATTAATTCCAATAAATTGATTTAATTTGATTTCAATCTTTTTACCCAATCAATTGTTTTTCTATAGACATAGTTAAATTTTTTTTATATCTTATTACACTAATATTCTACAATTATCATCTTTTACCATATTAGTTGCAGTATTTCAATTACATTCAATTTTTATCAATTTTATTATAATTTAAAATCTCAATAAATTAATTTATCTTTGTTTCACTCTTTTTATTAAATCAATTATTGCCTTGGGAATATAATTAACATTTCTATACCTTTTATAGCATTCACATTTTATAATTATCGTCTTAACTCATATTAAAGTAACATTTAATTATAATTGATTTAAATGAATTGGTAACAAATAACAGTTGTCACCTTTCCTACATTTAATCACATTTATAAGTTTATTATCTACAACAAGTGTTCTACTTACTACCACAACACTAATTTTATTCAATTTACAATTTATTACATACTATTTAATTAATACAACATTTAAATTATCAATTACTCTTTCAATCCAACATCAATTAATACATGCATTACTAAAATTTATTTACAATCTATACCAAAGTGTAATTCTTTAATCATTTTAATCAATTGGAATTACATTTAAAGCAGTTATAAATTACCTTAAATTAATACTATTACATTGCATTCCCGTTTATTCTTATTGTTAAATCACAAAATTTTATTTCTTCCACCATTAAATCACAAAACTTTATTAAATTAACTATTTTTAATTATCGAAAATTACTGGTCGTTACAGTGCTTCCATTGTAGGATGGTGCATGTAGTAGGAGGGTGGAGTATGTGAGTTACATGAAGTAGAAGTAAGCTAATTATGAAAAGGTGATTATGTGAATTAGTTATTAATTAGGTTAGTTAATTAATTTAAATTGAAATCTTATATATATATATATATATATGAGAAAAATGAGTGATCCTCCCACGAAGAAGAGCGTTTGTATAACTTTATTCAACACTTAAAAAAGATGCAGCCAACAGGCCTAACAGGTAGCAAAAACCCTCATGTACATTAAAGAAAAGGAAAAGACCCTCATAAATCCTAAGAGTATAAGTGTAAAATAAAATGAAAAACTAACGAAAGTAATAGACTGGACACTAGTGATATCAATAAAAAACTATAATGTAGAAAAGAATCAAAAAGCTCTATAGTAGCTTATAGCAACACTGCCTTTTTAAAACATTTTAATGTCCATCTGAGGCTATAGTCTAAGTGGCCCATAAGCGACAGTCCATCCCCATAATACAACATCTACTTTCTGTCGACGTCCGCTTTCTAGTCCTCAATAACCATTATAATTGAAAAACTAAATGAAAATGTGAGACAAGTGCATATAAATGTATATAAACAAATGTTTATATACATATATGTATGCCAAAAAAGCAAAAGGATACCAAATAACACAATGGAATAAGTTGTCAATCAGTACGATAACATTCAAATATTTACCTTCTTTGGGAGAATTTAATGGGCCGTCGCTTATATAGGAGTTGTTTCACCCATTGGTGTGATTAATTTCAAATTTAAAGATGTCAATGCATATTTTTACCTTTTGAGTAAATTCCCTAAAAGATCACTTTTTCGCTAATTTATATATTATATCGTCTATATCTTACCTTTTGAGTAAATCAAAATCTTATATCGTCTATATCTTTTGCATATAAGGTCTGATTTTGATGCGGTTTCTTCCATTGCACTCCTATTAGAGTCCTCTACGATTTTCACATAATTGGATAGGTTTTTGTTAAGGTGAGTGATATTGTCTTTAACCATACAATAGTTGTCATTATAGTGTAAAATAACGTCTTGAAAGGATTTCCAATTTTAAAATATGATTTCAATATATATAGACCTGCACCTGATTTTAAAAAATAATTTAAATTGTTTGCAAAATGGTTTTAAATTGGATATCACACATGTTCTTTTGGATGTACTATTTTTTGGAAACCGCTGGATTTAGACCATTTTATGAATTCGAAATTGGTTGATATAGATGTCTTGTATAGGTTATATGTATGATTGTTCACTTGTTTTAGTTGAAAACACTGATTGATAAGCAATATAATGTTAGGGAATACCTCATAAGATAGAGTTTTGTGCATATCGATGAAGGCACGTGATGGAAACTCGAAGGATGGGATAAGAATGTGAAAGAGTACTGGAATGCATACTGACCGATAAAAAGGCAAAAGATGATGGACTTGGTATGTGCTTTGGATTTTAAGAGGGACGCCTGACATTTTCACTTGGTTTGTATGTAGTCATTTTTTGCTAAGTACACAAACAAAGTGGTCGGTATCAACTACTTTGAAGTGGTCGGTATCAACCACTATTGACGATGGCCAATTTGGCCAATCTTTGATGTGGATAATGAAGAGACTTCAAGGAGTGCGACGTGGTGTTCCTTTGTGCATTTGACTCTTGATTATAGTGTTATTGCTCTATGACGAGTGATTTCGATGGCAAAGCGATGATGTGACGCTTCGACTTGATGGCTCTAGGACTTGGATGATGACAAAGCAATGATGATGGAGTTTTATTTGGATGATAACGACTCGATGAGGATGGAATTGTATTTATATGATGATGGCTCGATGAGGATAGAGTCGTGCTTTGATGATGGTGACTCGATGTTGATGGAGTCATGATGATTATCCATAAGGACGGGCTCGATGAGGATGCAACCTGTGAATGGAATTATTATTGTGTACCACTATGGATATGATTAGAATGGATCATTGACTATGTTCCATTATGATGACATGTGCAAAGGGATCATAGATACTTGGAGGTTCCAATGTGCTTGTGTGGAGTGGGTATGTAGGGATGCCCACCTGGATTATGACTATATCCAGATCTTATGACTACGGATTATCCTGGGCCTCATGATCGTGGGTCTATTTCTTGGCCTTATGAAGTGGCATGGATTGAACATTATAAAATTTAGATTTGATTGAGCCTCTAGCTTATGATGGTGTCATACGAGTTATCTTATATCCAACGCACTCGAGTGATGTGAGATTTGTTTGATGGATGTTGTAATTTCTATGTTAATTGTGTATTTTTATTACCCTAGGGCAGCTACATGAGGTAGGTATTATGATTGGGATACTTAGACATCTAACATTGTACTTAAATTGTAGTACACCCATATGATGATGATTATGATGATAGAGTAGCATTTATTGATTGCTATGTGCTAATTGTTTGGATCTAAGGATAGGTAAGGTATGATTCTCCATACCCTGTGTCTTATATACTATATTGACTTTTATATTATTTTGAGATTGTTTATCGCTCATCCCAAACTGTTGCCTGACTCAAGGTTTTATGTCTTACTTCTTATTATCTCGGTACTCTTAAATGAGTAGACTAGATAGCGGGTGCAGATGGCATGTGGCGTTGTATATATGGACTAGAAGGAGGCCACACTTTCACGTATACTATTTTTGGAGCTTTTACTATTTCTGATGTGTGACACTATAAAGCCTGGACAATGTTGACTTTTCTTTTATTTAGGGATAAATAGTTTTAGTTTATTAATAGCTGTATAAACTTTATGGCTAGTGTATATAACTTTATTGAACTTGTGCTCTGATCGATGATGGTTCATTTAGTTATATTTCTGTCTTCTATTTTATATCTATGATTGAATTATATTTTATCCTCGTGCTGTGACATATACGACAGATTCTATGACAGTTTTACTTACTTTACCTCTTAATATCATCCTGCATCTGTCGGGCACCGTAACAGTGTAGATATATTGAGTGTCGGAGGTGTAGGACGGTTCTCACATTTGGTATCAGAGCTTATGTTGTATAGTTGATCTAATTTGTTACTAGAGTGATAACTTGATAAGAGAATCCATTAGAGATAGAATAGACGTTATTGCTCTAGAATGGATCTAGAGTATATGAGAGAGCGTACTTGTTATATATTTTTGTTTTCAAAATTATATAGTTCTATATATGGTATATAAGCCGTATTGCACACACGAGTGCCATTGATGCATTTTTTCTTCATGGGTGACAAATTATTCTTATTAGTAATTAAGAATGAGCCGATATACAAGAAACATTGCTAGGAAATCCATTTCTGGAGTTGAGGAGGGGGCAAGTTCAGGGCTGCCAACCCCAGACTACGGAATATATTCGCTGAGATGGTGTGAAATATAATTTGAAATGCCCAAATTGCTCCTAATGTTGATGGTGCTTAGATGCAAGCATAAAGAGTCGATTTTGCCAAGCTATGTAAGGACTACATGAGTCTAGGAGTCAGACCATTCCTTGAAATGGAGTCGGCTGTGGAAGTCAAAGACTATATGGATAATTGTGAAAGGATCTCCGATGACTTGGAGTTAGACGACGCCATGAATTAGAGTTTGGCCTCTAGATAACTCTAGGGCTGGACTATGAACTGGTGGAATGCCCTTAAAGCTGCGATTCTCGAGGAATGATTTACTTGGGATTAGGTCAAAGTTCTCTAGGAAGATAAATTTATCCCGACTGCTCAAAAGTCGGTGTTGTCAATGAAGTTCGTTGACTTGAAGTAAAGTGATATGTCTGTGTTATAGTATATGCTAGAATTCGATGTGCTATCAAAGTAAAGTCTATCCTTCATTTATCCTTTACTAAAAAAGAATGAAAAATTTATCACTGGGTTGGATGATCATCTTGGGAAGTGATTGGTTAGTCGCATTGACAAGAGCTTCGAGAAGTTGATCGAGAAGGCTTTACAACATAAGAGTTTATAACCAGTGAAAAAGGGATATCCCAAACTAGCTAAGCAGGGATAGACGGTGAAGGAATATGCATTAAATGCTATTCTAACTTCATCGAGTGCTCCATCGATGAAAGAGAAGGTAAAGGGCATTTTTATCTATGGTATGTTTTCCATTTATGATGTTCTAATACGTGTTTTATTCGATAATGGGGCTTTACATTCCTTTGTATCTAGTGATTTGATAGATAGGTTGGGATTGAGACTATAGATAGTTGACTGAACTTAAATTGTGATAAGGTGCTCAACTAACATATGCATGGTTTGTCAAGATCTAGTGTTATCGAGTCATGGATGTTCTTTTGTTTATGATCGTTTTATTTTAGGTTTCATTGGGTTTGATATCATTCTTGCAATGGATTAGTTTAGGAGGTACATAGTAGTGGTGGACTATGAGAGATCGTTAGTGACAGTTAGGACCGAGGATGGGCTGAAGGTAGAGTTTAGGCTGCCCACCAGAGAATTAGGTGATGGTTAGCTTTCTATGTTCGCTAGAGGTCCCACAGGATGAGTTATCATTTATGTCTATAGCTAAAGAGTATCTGGACATATTCGCGAAGGTGATATGATTACCACTACATAAGGAAAAAGAGTTTCTTATCGATCTAGTCAAAGAAGATAGACCAGTATTTATGCCTTCGAGGCATATATCACCCAAAGAAAAGATGGAACTAGGGGTGCAAGTGGATGACCTATTGAGGCAAGGATTTATTCATAGGAGCATATCTAAGTAGGGTGCACCTGTATGTTCGCCACTTAGGCGGATGGCTCTTTGTGGTTGTGTGTTGATTACCGTGAGCCGAATAAGGTGATAAAGAAGAACAAGTATCCTCCAGCCTATTAATGACTTGTTTAACTAGATCTATGGTGCGAAGGTGTTCATTTATTTGGACTTTACGATGGGGTTTCATCAACTGAGAGTAGCTAAATAGTGTGTGCTAATTATAGCATTTTGTATGCCGTCTAGATTATATGAGTGGCTGATTATGCTGTTCAGGCTGACCAATGCATCAACATACTTCATTGATATCATAAACCATGTTTTTAGGGATCAGCTAAATAAGTTCGTAGTTGTGTTCATTGATGATATTTTATTCTTTTCATGGTTGGAAGAGGAACACAAGGAACATTTGGGGATAATGATGGAGGTGTTCAGGAAACTCCGATTGAAGGAAAAGTTTTCGAAGTGCCACTTCTGAAGGAGGGAAGTGAGTTTCTTAGGTCATGTTGTTTTATAGTAAGGCATTACGGTGGATCCTGCGAAATTTGCAGCAGCATAGGATTGGAAACAACATAAGAATGCTACGGATGTGAGGAGTTTCCTTGGATTGGTAGGATATTATAGATGTTTTATCAAAGACTTCTCTAAGGTAGCGGCACTGTCAACTTAACGAAAATGATTCAGATTTTTGTTTGGGATGCGATATATGAGCATGTGTTTGTGAGTAGGTTAATGAGTGCACCAATGTTTTTCATCCTAAGTGGTAATGAAAAGTGGACAGTTTACATAGATGCCTGTGGTACTGGACTAGGAGCGGTATTGAGGCAGAAGGGAAAGGTTGTCACATATGCTATGCGATAACTAATACTACATGAGAGGGGGCATACGACTCATGATTTGGAGTTGGCAGTGATAGTATCTGCTTTGGAGATTTGAAGGCAATATCTATTAGGAGAGAGGTTCGAGCTATTCACTGACCCCAAATCATTGAAGTACCTCTTCTTCCAGAAGGATCCCAACTTTTGCCAATTGGGATGGTTGGAACTATTAGTCACCTATAACTTTGACATTTCCTATAGGCTTGGTAAAGGAAATACAATCATTGATGCTTTGAGTAGAAGACATGCTAGTTTGGAGGCAATGTTCTTAGAGCGGACACAGCTTGTATTTATTGCTGGTTATGACTTCAGACCTCATGAGCATGAGATGATGGTTAGTTTGACTATCAGACCTACCTTAATTGAGTAGCTCAGCACCAGTCAAAGGTGTAACGCTAGGCTAGCAGAGAATAGAGATTATTACTAAGAAAGAGAGTAGTAGAGTCTGAGGATATAAAGCAGTAAAGACTTGATCAAGATGGTTGGCTCGATAAGGAAGAGAGATTGTTTGTTCCCAATGTTGATGGGTTGAGTGATGAGGTGCTACGACAGTGCCATCATTTAAGATTGAATATACATCATGGCGGTAACAAAATGTACCATGATATGAGGTGGACATTTTATTGATAAGGGATAAAGAAGGACATTGAGGCATTCATCTTGGAATGCATGAACTATCAACTCGTGAAGGCTGAACAGAAGAAGGCAGGTGGTTTACTGCGATAGCTTAAAGTTCCTAAGTGGAAGTGGTAACAGATATCGAGGACTTCATCGATGGATTGCCAAAGACCAAAGGAGGGTACGGTAGCATCTAGGTCATACTTGATAGATTGTTGAAGGATCTAAATTTATACCCATTAAGTCATGTAGCATAAAATCCAAATTGGTCGAGTTATATGTGAAGTGAATTATGCGGTTTCGTGGTACGCAAAAGAGCATTGTGAGTGACCGTGACCCTTTGTTCACTAATGGGATTTGGAAGAGCTTACAAAAAGCATTGGGAGAGATGGAACTGGATCAACTAGATGATATCGAAATTGAACCAGAAGCTTTGAGACCTCATAGGCATATTTATCTCATATGATGTGATACGAAATAGCTTAGTAGGAGCACTTCACTCGGTAAGATTTCCATTTTATCATTAACTTTCACGTTTGATATCATATTTAGAATTATATGTTGATGGTTCACTACTTTGCATGCTAGGATAGGCATGGATGTTACTTCTTGATGTTTGACATTATGTGTGCTTGTTTGATGTTTGATGGTTGATGCTCGACATGAATGCTATGATTGTTAGGAAGGTGGATTAGATATGTTTGATCTTGCCTTGTACGATTTGGGGATTACGAGGGCGAAATTCCTAAAAAAGGGGAGAGGATAACTACCCGTATTTTACGTATCGAAGGATCGTAAAATATTATTTTTAAGTTTGTATTGGGTCGTTTGATGCTATAACTTTGGATAATGTTGAGTAGTGACATTTTTTACCCTTAGTAATTATTGGACAATTTTGACCCTAGATATATTTTCTGGCATTTTCGGTAGTTAAATATATTTCACAAATATATGTGCATCGATAGGAAGTAGAAAATTTCGACGAATAGAAAATGTCCCTAGGTCAAGAAAAATCTTACGAGCCATGCAATTAAATAATTTTCGAGATCGGACATTCCAGCAGCCCGTACGACTTGAAACATCCAAAAATAGCCTTCCAAAGCACAGTCTCTGACTTTGATGAAATTTATACCGTCGAAACAAGAAAAATACGATGAGTCACACCATCGAAGAATCGTCGTAATCTGATATTCCTATATCCGTATGACCATAAAATGTGCACTGGAATTTTGAAAATAAAAATGATAATTTCAAACCCTACCCGCACCTTATAAATATCATTCCTTTTCTATAGTCATGTACCATCTTCTCCATAATATTATTTCCCTTCCTCTTCATGAACCTATCTATCCACTTATTTCTCCTCTTCTTTCTAAAGCACATATCACCATTTTGGCTAAAATTAAATGTGGATCTCTCATTTCTCCAAGAGCTACGCAACCATGGTCTATGTTCAAACCAACTTTGAACGTGGTGGCTGGAAAATGCAAATATGATGACGGGTGAGATTTTGGAGGTGAACCGCTATGGATTTGGATGATATGGTTGTGTTCGTAGTGGAGAGTGGATCAAAATGGCACTAGAATGGTTGTAATTCGTTCTACGGTAAGGGAGACATTGGAGTCGAATGGATATATCACCAATGGTGAACTTTTTGGCGATCTAACTGTATGGGAAACCATTTATATGGGTTTTTTTTTGTTTTAGTGAGTGGATTGCTAAAACATAGATCACATGAGCCGTAGGGAATTGTGGTTGTGACGGTAAGCTTTGAAAGTTGGGAAAAATGGGTTGACATGGGTATTCTCATGGCTGAAAGGCAACCTGACATCGTGGGTGGCCAGGGTGGTTGGATGTGGTAGAGAAGCGCCAGGTGGTGGGACAAGCGGAGTGTGGCGGTGTTAGGTGGTAGGGGATATCGTATGAGAGTGTGCTTGCATCGTGGGATGGTGCAAGCGATGGGAGGGGGAGTATGTGAGCTATAGGAAGTAGAAGAAAGGTTATTATGAAAAGGTGATTAATTTAGTTTATTATTAATTTAGTTAATTAATTAATTAGTTCATTAATTTTAAATTTAAATTTACATCGAAACCTTATATCGTCCATATCTTTTTCATATGAGGTTCGATTTGGACATAGTTTCTTGCATTGTGCTTGTATTAGAGTCCTCTACTATGGCATGGGATTGGATAGCTTTTGTTAAGGTGGGTGATATTGCCTCTAACCATACTATAGTTGTCATTATAGTTTAAAAGCAATGTTTCGAAATGATTTCCAACTTTAAAAAGTGATTATTAATATATATAGACCCACATCTAATTTTATAAAAGAATTTTAAGATTTAAAAATGGTTTTAAATCGGATAACACACATGTTTTTATGGATGTAATATTTTATGAAAATCTCTAAATTTAGGCTATTTTTGATATGAATTTGAAATTAGTTGATATAGGTGTGCTGTGTAGGTTGTATGTATGCTTGTTTGCCTGTTTTGGTTGAAAACGCTAATCTATTGGCGACATAGTGTAAGGGAATGTCCTTTAAGATAGAGTTTTGTGCATATCGATCAATGCACACATGACGAAAAGTCAAATGGATGGGAAAAGGTATGTGGAAGTGTATTGGAATACGTACTGACCATCTAAAGACAAAAGATAATGGACTTTGGTATTTTCTTCGGAGTTCAGGGAGGACAACGGCACTACACCATAAACGATGTTTTGATACGGCTAAAAGCCATATCTAATCGAATTAGATACGGCTTTTAGCCGTATCAAAATATGGTGAGCTTATTATTTTGATACGGCTACTAGTCGTATCTAATGGGACAATTAGATACGGCTTAAGGCCGTATCTAACGGGACAATTACATACGGCTTAAGGCCGTATCTAATTGATACATTAGATACGGCTTCTAGCCGTATCTAATGAGACAATTAGATACGGCGATTAGCCGTATCTAATGTATCAATTAGATAAGGCTAATAGCGTATCTAATGTATCAATTAGATATGGCCTTAAGCCGTATCTAATTGTCCCATTATATACGGCCAGTAGCCGTATCTAAGTACTCAATTACACATACGTATATAAAATTCCGCACTCAAATGATATTAGAAAACAAATAATATTATAGGCAGTGCACATTCAAATGATTCAATAATCCGCATTGCAGTGCATAATAACTTAACAATATCATTACATAACACGAAAAATAGTACATACTAGCATTTAGTACAAATATGAAGTTAAGCTCAAAACAAGAGTTACACAAGTCACAATATCAATACAAAACCTTAAGATGTTCAATAGAACCCAGAGTATAACATTTATAACAGTGTCTCTGGCTAAACCTTTTGCAAATGAATTACTCCAAGTCTCTTGCTACACTTCTTGCTAAACCAAATAAAATTAGCTAGCACCAAAGATTGCATAAAGATCATTCCTGATTCAACCTGCAAACATAAAAATGGGTATAAATTATAGTAGTACAAAAGACAGTTTGAGAAGTTTGTGTCGTACCAAAAAAATAAACGCTAATGACAGTTTGAGAAGTATATTTGCTGAAACTTGATGGATATAAAAGATAATGGAAAATTGTTAAGTACCAGAAAATTGAAAGTCATGATACAAATTTATAAAAATTGAAAATTGAAAGGCATTTAGCATTGCTTAAGTGCTGGACCGCTAAAAAATTTTGAAGTCTAAATTGAAGATCAGGTTGAGCCACTGTGATTTTGCAAGAAAGATATATATCATTTTCTTTACATTGTTAACATGTTGATAATCTATTATTATGAACAAAACCTTCTCAACTAGCTGTTATATAGCTAAATGTCAATTCAAAATTACTAGCAATTAGTATATTTTGTATATGATAACGCTTTTGTTGTCATATTTTCTTTCTTAACATCATAGAAATTTGTGTTCCTTCCACAGCTTCACTGGTGTTTATGAAAGAGAAGATAATAGTAGGTGTCATATTTATTTTAAACATGAACATTCATACTAATTGTATACTAGATATATACAAAGTACAAGTTAAATAGTACACAGTATGCAATACATGATCCAAACTCCTGATATAATGACTCTTCATTAGAAATACAGTTGGACGAAATGTTGTCTCTAGTTATGAAGTATTGTTGCTTAAAATTGCAACCTGCTATTTTTATCAAATTAATTAACCAATAATCCCAAGCTGGATTCAACCTGCCTAAAACCAATTCATACTTTGTGACAGGTGCAACTATCATGAAGTTAAAAATAGCATTTAAATTTTTGCAAGAAGTAAGAAAGAATCGATAACAGATCACTAAATTTGTAATATATACCTGTCAGCTTGTAGTTTTTTAATTCTAGGCCTTCAAAAAAAACTTATTACAGCCTCATTTGAAACTGTCTTATGTACAACTGCCTCACCTTGCATCTTATGTAGTTTTGACCCTGTCTAGGAGGCCATATTCTTTTGTCTTCGTATCACTACACTTCTGTACAACTTTAGAGCAGTCGAAACATAGTACATACTCTTTGTGCAGTGAGGTCTTAGACAATTATAGGCCCAACAATTTATTTAATAGATCCACCGAGAACTATTGACTATCTACTATATTGTTTTTGTTTTTATTTCAATCCTTCATCTCTTTTTACTGTTTAAAACCAACATCCAACATACATCATATTAACTGTAAAAAATCTCTATCAAAACTACAAATTAAGCATCTTTATAGTGGAATAATAAATTGTAACTAGTGTGCAAATATGTTTATTATTTGGATTATCGAATTTTGTTAGTGGATTGTCTTTGCTGTTTCCAATTTGAGTACTTTTATTGTTCTTATTGGTAGTTAATGTGATGCTAAGTACATGGTGGTTATTGTACATGTGATAATATATTTTACTCTACAGGTGATAATATGCTAAGTAGGTGAACTGAGTTATCTTTTTTCTTACCTTTCATTTTGTACTTGAGTGAAAAATATATTTTTATAATACGCAATGTTGTCTAATTGTGAATGTGTTCCATGGGAGCAATGAAATATTTTACTTCAAAAGATTCACTAGTTAAGAAGATATATTTTTATCTCATTATGTTTATTATTGTCAAATATATATGTGACAAGGTTTGTAATTACTTATCATGTTTAAGTCATTGATTGTTGATGCAACTTCTATTATGTTCTTCATCTTTGTTACAACCTAAAACAATTTAGTTAATCACCATTATGAAACTAGATTAATTATTAGTTTAGTAACATATTTATTGAATCTCTACTTGTCCTGCATATGAAGTGGGTAGGAAACTTGGACTGCACTAAGATAAAGAGAGAGACGTATATTGCCCACATTCTGACCTCCTTTATTATTTTCTTGTCTTTTAAATTTATTTTATTTTCATTCTATTGACCTACATCTAAGTTTATTTTTTCATTCCATGTATCATTTGTAACTCATGTGGTTTATTGACTCTTGAGCTGAATTGCTTTCTTATTTTATAAAAATAATAATTAAGATAAATGGTTTATCTTAAGTTAATTGAGATCTTAATTTAATTAAGAGGTTAGGATTAATTTATTAAGGATTAATTAATTAATATAATTAATTTAGAATAATTACCCAATGTAATTTAAAAAGAATTAATTATAAAATTACTTAAAACTTAATTTATATTTTGTTCTTAAAAAAGTCAATATGAGATTTTGTTTTTTTAAGATACTCTTTAAAATCTAAATTGTTATTTAATTTATAACTAGTGTTTGAAAACTAATTAAAATTAATTAAAGAAATTGCATATATACCTTCTCCATCATCTAGAGATATCGAATAAGACACTTCGGATGGCACACATATCCACCCACTCCAACATCAACAAAGGTCTCTGCAAATTGATGATTCATTTTGCTGGTTCTCTCATCTGGTAGCAGTATACTGTCCAACACCACTTTTTCGTGTGTGGATGGTACAAATTTTCCATGGATGTTGGACAATGTAGAATCTCGGCATATAGTATCTGTTGCAATAAAAGGGAATATTTATTATTATTTAAGTTTTCTACTTATTATGTCATAAATGTTTAAATGTTAAAAATACCTGTTCCTATTAATTCTAAATCAGAGTTGAGGATTTCACATTTTTGATTGTTCGTAACATTGGTCGAATCCTGGAACTGCGAAGCAATGAATTCAGGAGCATTGAATTGTGTGGCGCATCCTCCATCAGAAGAATTGACCGGTGCACGAATTCCCTGTTCAATATTTCCCACCATGTTGATCAAAACCTCCATTTGCCCAGACAAATTTCCCACCGTACTCTCCAAACTTCCCACCCTCATTTTCAACTCATCCTGCTCGCCATGAACATGTCGGAGTCGTTTCTGTGCAATGGCACAAGCCTTAACTTTAGTCTTTGGTATAACGGTCCCAACACCGCGGCTCCTACCCCTTGCATCCTTACCAAGCACTTGTGATAAGATGTCTTCATCCACTGTCAATTTTTCTTCATCACTATCAGTGATCTTTTCCTTCGCTTTCGCAATTTGATCCTGTAATATGATAATACTTTCATGAATAAGGAATTTTAAAGAATATGCAAGTTAATATTTGTTTAACTTACAAAGTATGAAGAAGTGGCACCTGATATGCTACCATCTTTTTTCCTGTGTGTCTTCTCCCATACTTGACGACGACTGATATTTGTTGATTGACTAGCAACGATCTGCAATACAAGTTGATGCAACGACATGAATATCCAATCACAATGTGTAAATCATTTGAATGAAAATGAATATAATTTACCATTTCTTGTTCTATTTTAGCGTGACTTTTACGTCCTGCATGATGAGCATAACTGAGCAATGCTCTGTTCTTTTTTCCTACCTCCCTTCTTCCGCTCGCTTCAGGCGTTGCTTCATTTTTTACGAACTCTGTCCAATCTTCTTGAGCAACTGTAGGTGGGCAATTTTTCAACCGTTCTTCGTCATTGTTGAAAGAGTCATAATAAACTACTCTCAAGTTTTTCTTGTATCTCCTAAAAGCCTCGGCCATTCTCTTTAAAAACATTTCCTTTGAAAGTGGATCGAGCTCATATATTTTCTACAAAAAATATATTAAATTAAATGTTGTGCAAAGAGTTGAAACCATAAGGCTATTGAATGAAATAGTTGTTGTCAAACAGATAAGGATACTTACCACCAATTCGTTCCAAACGTTGTCCTTGTATATTGCAGGTACTTTATTCCAACTTATATATGATATCGGCACATGAGCTCTTACTAGTTTATCGAGCATAGTAGCGATTTTTCCAGCGTTATCTGAGACCGGAATACCAAGTAAGTTTTGATCAACTTTCTTCGCCTCTGAACATGACGAATGTGAAGATGGTGGATTTTCTGACATAGTTTTCTGCAAAATATAATATTACTAATTATTTTAATAAGTCACGATAATAATTATAGATGTATCAATGTATCAATGTCAACACTCTATAACATAACACACTTGCACATACAAAATTATTAAGTGACAACACCTGAAATTGCATTGGAATGTATAAAATATTCAAAACATACATACAGACAATCGTGCAATTAAAAATATACAGACACACAATCATATGATGTACGAATACTAATAAGTTAACATATGGATTTGGTAAGGTCTTCTAATTTTTCATTGTCTTCAAAAGCTGATTGATAGACGGTAGGGAACTCAATGTCATCCACATTTGTAGTCAACCGTTTTGGTGTATGCAAGACCACAGACCATCTGTTATTTTTTAAATCTTTGGAGTAGAAAACTTGACTCGCTTCTGATGCAAGAATAAATGGCTCGTCATTCACGTTATTTTTGTTCTTTAATTTCTCTAAATTTACCATGATGAGGTTTGAAATAGGATCTATTTTGCAACCATTGACCTTATCCTCGACTTTTACCCAATCACAATAAAAAACTATTTGTTTGAAGTCAGTGTAATCCAACTCAAGTATCTGTTGAATGACTCCGTAATACGTTGTTTCTGCTTCCTTATAAATTTTATCCTTGCCACTCACTCTAAATTTTGTAATTGCTCTCATACATACACCGCTATTTTGTGTTACCATACGGCCTTCGTACTTTTTCGTGGAAAATGAAAATCCATTCACTTGGTACTTCATATAACTACGCGTTATGAACTTCGGCCCGTGCACTAACCGCCACAGAGTTGGATCAACATCGATGGTCTTTAACAGCTCATTACGTAACCATAGATTAAAACTTTGAACTATTTCCACGGTGGTAGCCCTGCCTCTAGGTTGAAATCTAGTACTTTTCACATATGAGTTATACCTCCTACGAAAAACACATATCAAAATGTATATATAAATTGAATTAAAAAAATTAAAATTCCAAACAAGTTCGTGAACTTACTTCTTCCATTCATCCAATCCATCGTACTTATTAAGGACCCATCTACGCACCTGTTCAAACTGCACTTGGGTTAACGTTATGTCTTTACCATTATCCAGAGGTATCTCACCAGCAAACTCATCATCCTCGTCTAAAAACGCTTCGTGGGTATGTTTATGATTGCCATCACCTCCGTTTGGCATATATTCCATGCAGTAAAGACTAGCTTCTTGTACGATATATCCTTCTGCAATACACCCTTTAATGTATCTTTTGTTGCGCACATATCCTTTATATATTTTCATCAACCTATAAATGTGATCAATTATATACTGTAGACGGTAGCTATTTATATGAAATAATGATGTGCATAACTGAAATTAGAAATTTACTATTCAAATGGATACATCCATCTATATCTGACAGGGACACAAATCAACGCTTCATCGCCTAAATGAACCATAAGGTGGACACTGATATCAAAAAATGCAGGTGGAAAATGTTTTTTGAATACACACATTGCTTCTACTAAGCTAGCCTTTGCTTTTAAAAGATGTTCCCTATTGATCACCTTTGAACACAAAATGTTAAAGAATAAACTAATACGATGAACAACATTTCGTAGATCCTTATGTTGTGGATAAGAATGTTGAAGCAATACCGGAAGCAAATGCTGCATTATGACATGGTAATCATGTGACTTCGTATTTCTTAGTTCAGGAGGATTGATGCTCACATTGTTGTGAAAGTTAGAAGAAAATTTGTTAGGCACTTTCATATTTTTCAAAACGGTGCAAAACCGTATCTTTTCTTCTTTGCTCAAAGCGAAAGTTGTCTTTGGTATGATTGTTTTATTTGTTTCAGGATCTTCCATCACCCACAACTTTTGTTTTATACCTATGATTTTCAAATCCTTGCGTGCATTGATGCCATCTTTTGACTTATCTTTATGGTCCATAATGGTGCTGATGAGATGCTCCGTGACATTCTTCTCCGTATGCATAACATCAATATTATGTCGGACCAAATTTGCTTTCCAATATGGTAAATCAAAAAAGATAGACCTCCTATACCATCCAGAAATATTGTCAACATCTTCATTGGTTGACTTTTTCCGTTTTTGACCAATTTCTTCTTTTTGTTTACCAACTTTCATTTTGATATTCGCTACTTTCTTTTCAACTTGAAAACCAGTCAATGGCCATTTAGGGCGACGAAGTTCTTATTCGTTGTTGAAATTTGTCTTATCGTATCGAAACTTGTGTTCGTTAGGAAGAAACATTCGATGTCCCATGTAACACATCTTCTTACTTTCAGGAAGATAATAAGAACAAGTGTTTTCCCCACAAACAGGACATGCAAAATAACCGTGAGTTGTACATCCCGATAAAGTCCCAAAAGCAGGGTGATCATGGATTGCCCACAGCACCCTAGCTCTCATTGTGAACTCAGATTTATTTAACGAGTCAAATGTAACTACTCCTTCCCATAACTGCTTTAGCTCGTCTATCAACGGCTGTAAATAAACATCAATATCCTTTCCTGGTTGTTTTGGCCCAGAAATCAACAATGTTAACATTGAGAACTCCCTTTTCATGCACATAGACGGAGGAAGATTATATGGTACTACAATTACTGGCCAACAACTATAAGGGTTAGAGAGAGAAGCATGTGGACAGAAACCATCTGTTGCTATTCCAAGTGTGACATTTCGTGGCTCGGTAGCAAAAGTTTGATCAAATGAATCTGCGACTTTCCATTGAGAAGTGTCACATGGATGACGCATTACGGTTGGATCAGAATTGGCACGACCATGCCAGGTCATCGCATCTGCCATCCATGGTACAGTATACAGTCTCTTCAATCTAGAAATTAAAGGAAAATGTCTTAATGTCTTTCGAGGTACTTTGGTGCATTTTCTCTCTTCGTTTAATGATGTCATATATCTTGGTTCATTGCAATTTGTACAAGAAACTTTGTTCGCATCATCTTTCCAGTACAATATGCAATCATTGATGCATGCATCATAAGTTTTGTAATTCATCCCAACTTGCTTAATGATCTTCTTCACGTCGGAGTACTTTGTCGGCAGCGTGTTACCTTCGGGGAGTAACTCCTTTATTAGTTCGAGAAGTGCAGTCATACCATTATCTGAAAATCTGTATTGGGTCTTCAAGCTATTCAGTTTCACAATGGCATACAGCTTCGTAATCCCTTTTGAACATGAAGGATACAGTGGCTCTTTTACGCTACCAAAAAGCGATTTATACTTCTTACTTTCATTGGCCTGCCAATCTGGATAATCAGTAGACTGCTCTCCAACATTAGCATGATCAGGCAACGAATTTGTAGGTTGAAAATGATGAAATCTATCTACATCATTGACCAGATCTTCCATCCTAATATGTTCAGACTCAGCAGTAGTTCTGCCATGACTAACTGGTTGTTGTTTTTCCATCTCTGCCCTTTTTTCCCCATGAAAATACCACGCTGTATATGATTGGATAATACCCCATCTAAGCAAATGAAAATGAATGTCATCTAATTTGATCATCTTCATATTTTTGCACCGGGTGCAAGGGCATAAATACAATCCTTTCTTACCACCGTTTTCTTCAACAAAACTAATGAACTTCTGCACCCCGTCTATATAGTATGTAGATCTTAGATCTGATTCATTTATCCATTGTTTGTCTATGCTTAAAGACATACTGCCCTCCTATATCATATTTAACAGAACATGAGACTTGTTTATATAAATACATCACAAGTCTGTTCAATGATAAAAATGTGAATACAATACAATATTTCAACTTTCTTTTACACACGCTAGCCATTTTTATTAATGGATGAAATCATTAGCACTTTGTTTAAAAGACAACATTTAGTTTGGTGTTAAAAATAAAAATGTTAGTTTTTCTACGGATTTTCCATTATCGTCGAAAAGTTTAGCTATTTGTCAAAAAGAGAAATCCATTTAGCATTTTATTAAAATGGCAATTTTTTAAAGATTTACTATCGTGTTGAAATTTGAACCATAAACCTCTTCATATTTTTGTTTACCTTATGTTCAATATATTGAGGGGTAGGAATGGTAAGAGAATCCCTTATTATCCTGTTTTAATTATTCAATATGGTATATAAATTTCTTTTCATTATCAGGGAGAGGGGTATCTTGTTTTAATTATTCAATATGGTATATAAATTTCTTTTCATTATCAGGGACAAGTTTGTATCCAACATCTCTCTTACATACACCACTTCTTGCTCAGATGTGGGTTCATACAAATTCAATGTGATAGTGTACTCTAAAACTGTAATTCAACCTAGGGTTTATGTAGTTCATACTGTCTACATATGCACAGTTGTTAATTCATATATATTTATACGCAGTACAAAGTAAAACACACTCAAACACATACATGTATATAAAAAAACAGAGCACTAACTCACGTAGGCCCGCCCATATACAATCATTTATACACACCATCACACTATTATATTAATGCATTATCTACTTTAAAAAACATGGAGGACTTCCTATACAATTCCAACAGTTAAGAGCTTTCAAAATTGCTTAATGCAATCGGGTTTAACCAAAATTAAAGCAATGGAATATAATTTCACTTGACACGAAAGGGAGTGGCGAAGAATATTGATAAGATACTAGTCAATACTATTTGCCTATAGAAATTTTCTTACATGGAAGCACTTATACTATCACTACTATCAAGTGACCATAATCCTTTAATTTTGCATTTGGTATAGATATATATAGAGATAAGGGATATCCTCTCAGGTATGACAACGAATGGCTCTTAAAAGAGGGGTATGCAGACTGTATTGTAAGGGGACTCAGTAGCAATACATGGGGATTTCCTTGTTACAAATTTCAGCAAAAACTACAAGCATGCAAACAGCAACTTAAAGCATGGAATAAGACTAGAACAAAAGATAACACTAATCTTGAAGAGGCAGAAAAAACTTATGAAGCTCTAACCCTTGAGGTTGACACTAACCCAACAGACTTGCAAATATATAAAAAATGTTACAAGCTAGACATAGACTACATATTCAACAACAAATAGAATTTTGGAGTTTCAGGGAAAATTAAAGGTCTAATGGTTGTAGCAAAGTGATACAAACTCTATAAAAAATTTCTCCAAAATGTCTTTTAAAAGACAGAGTAACAACATACAAGTTCTCACTAATGCTAATAGAAATTTAATATGCAAGGCTAAGGAGTTGGACCAAGCAGAAATTACATAATACAGTGAACTTTTCTAGAATTTCAAAGCATTTTAGTTATTAATGAAGCAGGACAAAAAAATTAAATTCAGAAATCACTATGGAAGAAATTAAAAAGGTTGTTCTCTTGGTTCATGATGACAAAATCCTGGGACCAGATGGAATGAATGCAAAGTTCATGAAATTGCATTAGAAAGATGTTAAATAGGTCATAGTTAGGCACCCTGCAGGTTCATTTAATTCATGCATATATCCCACTTACACAAAACTTAGCTACACTCACACAAAACAACAATAAAAAAAAGTGGTGTATGCAACAGTATACGAACGGGTTGTTTTTCTTCTTTAATCTCTATGATTAGCAAACTTCATAATTCTAAGATATCCATTTAAAAATATGATATTTTTAAGCTGTTTTGATTGGAATTTCAATAAATTTCAATAAAAATATGGACTATTTAAATTTCAATAAATGTAACTCAAAATATAGGGTTTATTTTAAACATTAGCACCAAACTGTTACCAAAAAATTTGCCATTACAACGGCGCCATTTTGTAGCACCGGAGTAATGTCTATGCATTACCCCTCTCCTGATACTTGGCTTGCGCCATTAACAATAATTTTATCCACTTATACAACAATGTCAGAACAATATACAACATTAGCACTAAACTGTTTCTAAAAAAATTTGTCATTACAACGGCGCTATTTTGTAGCACCGGAGTAATGTCTATGCATTACCCCTCTCCTGATACTTGGCTTGCGCCATTAACAATAATTTTATCCACTTATACAACAATGTCAAAACCATAGACAATGTCAGAATAACATATTTACTAACATATAAACAACAATACACTAAATAGAGAGGGAAATGGTGCATAATATATTTATGGTTAATGATAGTTATATATTTACTGTTACTCGTAAGATTTTATGAGCATTTGATATCAAAATCTTTTCCCACGTCCGTTACGTTTACAATCGAAAACACGGATTTAAAATGCAACAAATCTCTGCTTGCATGAAAGTGAATGTAGGATAAGATTGTGTCCGATATGACATAGCTTTGTTCTGCATTACATTATAGACAACCATTTGTATTTCACATAATTTTATGTCAAGATACTCTTAGATTAAAATTTAATTCAAAGGTAATAGGGTCAATGTTATTCTATCAAAATAAAGTTTAGACAGGACAAAGGAAAGAATGGCGAAACAGTGCTAAATCTCTAGATTGTTGATGTAGCTATTATCAAATCAATTAACATAAAAAATTTCATGTCAATTTTCCTTCATTTTTTTTCTAGGTTAAGGATCATCAACTTAAGTGTTCTAATGCTCTGTACTGAATTTCTAGAGATTTTGTATTTGAGTTTTAAAGACATTAAAATAAGTGTTTTACTCGAATAAAATATTATTTTTATTCTTAAAAAAACATTAACATTTCCATAATTATTCAGCGAATGCTCAAGAAAGAGTGACTTTTGCATATACCCTATGACCATTGGTCCAGATATATAGTTTAAGCTGTTCTCAAAAATCATGCAAAAATGCTAATCTACCCAATTTTGGTTTTGTCAAATAACACACCAAAGACTATAGATTTTAAAGCAATAGTGTAAACATTATTGGTCTCACACTCGAAATTCAAATAAAATTCGTAACTGAAGAAAAAGGAATGTGATTTCAATAAAAAGATGCTACTGAAACCGTGCATCTAATAATAAATGGTTGAGCATAAGATAGCTGTTTATATTCCACTACATCATTATCAAGGTTTCTAGAAACCTATTTGATGTTCCAATATATGCAAACATATATAGATTGCTGACAACTTTAAATTCTCACATGGAAAACTACTTTGTTTTTCTTTTTAAATTCTTGTCCCACAATGGCATAAATCAACGTAAATTTAAAAATGATATATACATACTTACTTTATTTTGGTTTTTTTATTTTATACTTCAGATATCTGTACAAATTAAATGTAAAAATAAACAAAATGAATTACACCAAAATTTTAACAAAATGCAAGTAGAATGGAGTATACTGAGCACATATGGAATAATCACTTTAGCAAAAGTGCATGATGGACAGTTGACAGTAACATCCTATTCTTTATAGGCATCATATCTTCCTTTTACAAAATCTAATGACACTTAATGTTCTCTTCTACTCTCATGTAATTATACAGGTTAGTCTATCTTAATCTCTTCTGACATAATTGTTATATCTTTTCAAACCTAAAGTCCATGATAGACGAATAAATCATTGCTCTTTTTATCAATTAGAAACTGGTAAATGATAATGCTACTGTTATGATAACTTTTCTTATTAAATGATTAATTTTATCTTGCAGATATGAGTATATTGTGGTATTAACTAATTTTTCTTTTATATATCTTGCAGATACTTGCAGTTTTGCTTGCCACTATTGCTGTAATTTTGTCAATAAAGAAATTTGAAAACACCTTTGGCAACACTCATCAGAAGATAGGATTGTCACTCTATGTGTTGTTATGGATTCAACCCTTGACTGGCTTCTGCAGACCAAATAAGTACATAATTTTACAAAGTTTTCTTGTCAAATATCCTACTGAAATGGTTTATTCACATGTGACAATAACCCAAAACAGTTACATCACAATAACCCAAAACAGTTACATTATTATTTACTATAATTTCCAATACCGAGACTGCAAAACAGAAGGTAAATAGAGCAAGCGCCAAAGGTGCAAGTCGAATAAACAACAATATAGTCCGTAGTTTGAACTCCAACGTCAAAATTAACCACGCAATTTCATAACAAAAACAATGGAATTAAGCACGCAATTTCATAACAAAATTACCTGCACGTGGAAGGGGTGGAAGACGTGGAAGGCTCTGATGGACGACGTCAAAGCTCTGGCGATCGAGGTGGAAGCTCTGGCGATTTAACTCCTAAGTAAGCGTATGGGGAAAAAAGGAAATCTGGAAATAAAAAAAAGGAGGGAGAGGGTGTGCGTTTTGGGGAAAATTTTCCCACGAAAAGAGACACAGATTTTGATACGGCTATAAGCCGTATCAAATTTTAATACGGCTTACATCCGTATTAAATAATATAGATACGGCTATAAGCCGTATTAAAATTTGATAAGGCTTATAGCCCTATCAAATGCCCCGCCTACGGTTGCGCCAAAATCCTATCTGTGGTGTAGTGCGGTCATTTTCGTTTGGTTTGTACTTAATCATTTTTAGCTAAGTACACAACTAAAGTGGTCGGTATCAACCACTTTGAAGTATTGGTACCTACCACTATTGATGGTTGCCGATTTTAGCCAACCTTTAACATGGATAATGAAGAGACTTCGGGGAGCATGATTTTGTGGTTTGTTCATGCATTCGGCTCTAGATTATGGTGTTATTGCTCTACGATTAGAGATTTTGATGGCAAAGCGATGATGCAATGCTTTGACTTGATGGCTCCAAGACTTGGTGAATGGCAACTCAATGATGATGGAGTTGTATTTGAACGATGATCACTTAGTAAAGATGAGTGGTGTTTATGTAACGAACTGTATTTCACGTATTGAAAGATCATAAAATATTTCTATTTTATTCATATGAAGTTGTGTGACTCTAAATTTTTTGAAAGCAACCCTTAAAGACATTTTCCATATCTATGCTTTTTGCCGAATTTCTATAGGACCATTTTGACCCTGATAATCTTGTTTGGACTATAAATTTTGATTAGAGCCGAGTTAGGGTCTCAAACCACTTTCACTGCTTTAGGATGATGGTTTCACATTCCGTAGAGTGGTCATAATAGAAAAATGGACTTACCTTTTGAATGTTATAGTTGTTTAAAGTTTTGGCTACTTGTGATGACCCACCCTTTTCGAATGATTCAAGTCGACAATAAACCACGCATGTCTAACTCAAACCATTTAAAGGGGCAGATTATCAATGTGGTTTAATAAGAAAATAAGAGAAAAGAAGAAAAGCAAACACATAATCTCGCAGCGGAATGACAAAATATAATAATCAAGTAAACGGTTCATGAAGCCGTTGTACAATATACATTTGATTTCAAAGTTTTTACCACATAATCAGAGTACAATCAACAAACCTACCAAAAAAATGCAGCGGAATAATAATAGCAAATATGGTCAAGAAAACTCCATCTTCATCTTCTAGGAATAATGTATCCAAATATTGAAATACTCAGGCTGACCCGAGCGTAATGAAAAGACAAAACACTCGAGCCATAACTAAAAGTTCTTATGTAAGTTAAATCAATAACTAGTAAATATGAGTGTAATAGTTATAGAGATGTTTATGGGATTTTCCATCTCCTATCAAGTGTACAATGTGAGTGCAATAACTTAAGAGATGTTACGGGATTTTCCATCTCTTGAGGATCCGTCAAATTATCTATATGCAGTAAGATACGCTATATATGTGGTGTCTATTAGTAAAGTAAAGTATTAAAATAGCGTTAAGGCTTTACATTGATCCCCCTTAACTCATTTTTAAGCATTGTCCTACAGTTTTCCATAGTAGCATCACCAGTAACGTCGGTAGCCAGGGAGGCACCGTGATAAGACAACACTAAAATAAAGTCGTAGAGGTTGCGTATAAGGATAAAAGTATAACAAGGCACGTGAGGCAATGCCCAAGCTAGGATTCTACCAGTTTACCCTTTCTGGAGGTCGTAACACATCGTTGCAACGACTGCCGATCGAGTCCACCACCCCCAAAATCAAATCAATGTGCGTCGATCAAGTCAAAATCAATATAGTAATATGAAGGGGTGATGACCCCTAAAGGTAACTAACCCCTTGGCCAGACATAGGCTCCTGTTTTGGTCACTTCCAATTGACACCAATGTCGGGGTCATCCATCATCATTCTCTTTCTTCATTCCAGTAAATGTCGCCAATTCAACCTCTACATTCTGGGTAACATCCACCACGTACACGGTTATTAAAATGGTTCCGGTAGAATAACACAGAGTATGCCATTCATCCGGCTCCGGTCTCTTTAATAACGAAACGTCATTTTACACACCGGTTGGTTCTTTTAAATTTCAAGAACAAGTCGTACTTCATATCAAAATATCGGATTCGCTTCAAAATCATTTCGAATTCAAAATAGGTTATACCTTCATATCTAAACATTCGTATTTAAATCAATGATTTAAATATAAATAGTTCCCTATTAAAAAAGTTTGAATATTTAAAATGGTTTGAATAATTATAATAGTTTTAATATTGAAAAATTGTGACGACCCGGAATTTTGGACATTTGAAATTGGAATATTTAATTGATTTTAAATATTCAAAAGGTTAATTTTTGACTTGAATTTCAAATATCACTATTTATTTAGTAATTTAATTATTAAATTAAATGATTTGGAGTTGGGTAAAATGTTGAATCTGGAGTTTTAAGCCTGTTAAAAATAGTTTGAAGGCTTGGAAAATTCATATTAATAATACTGAAGGTGATAGGACTTTTAAAATTGAATTTGGAAGTGTTTTGTTAAGTTTTGAAATTTCATCATTTAAATTGATATTTAAAATAGCCTTTCGAGGCATAGTCTCGGAATTTGACGAAACTAGTTTCATTGGGTCCGTAATAGTGTATTATTATCGAATTTAAATTTTCGTAGTGCTTGGAGTGATCGTTTGGCCGTACGATAAGTAAACGCGCTGAATTTCATATCGAAAATTTAATATAATAAATGGATCCAAAATGCTACCTTCTCCATACGATCGAATTAGGACTCGAAACCTTTTCCATTTTGTTCGAAATAATGGTATAACATTATAAACGCTTTGCGGCATGCCTCGATAGGAGACCGAGATTTTTGGCTTCGTTTTCAAGACGATTTATAAGTTAACCAAGATATTTGTGTTTGGACCAGTTAACTATTTTTATTCCTTCTCCAATACGCCATCCTACACTCATTTTAACACGCTACCCTTATCTTCCATATAACTTCTCGTTCCTTCTAAAATTTTCCTGTTCCTTCCTCGTTTATTCAATTCGATTCCAGTCTTTATCAAACGGGAAAAATGGCGGAGAGAAATTCTTTAAAATTTTAATCGTGTGCTTTCACTCTGAACCCTCGCTCGGAAATTTACGACTTCCCTCTTCCTCCAGTTCGAAGCCGCCTTTCCCTTCATCGAATTCAAATTGTATCCTTTTAAAAAAAACGGCAGCCCCAAATTTCCTCAAATCGTCACAACCCCAAATCATCGTTCGATCGAAGCATGTAAGGGATGTCGGCTTCGGCAACGAAGAGGGAGACGCCATGGAGTCTCGGTCGAGGGTGTAGTCGTGCTCGCGTTCGAAGGGAAGTGGGGACGAGGCGGTTTTCGACTAGGGTTGGCTCGCGATGGGTCGAAGCATGTTCTAGTCTTGGGATCGATGAATTGGAGCATGCGAGACATTCGAACTCGAGCGATGCCACGATCGAGGCGACCTTGCAGGCTTATCGAAGACGATGAAGTTTGATCGTTCGATCTTTTGAGTGCTGTGACATCTCAGAGCTCGGGTGGGAGGCTACGATCTACTCGGAGGTATATTTTACTATCTATTTTTATTTTTAAGAATATATATCTATGTATATACTGACAAAAAAATATTGGAATTTATTAACTGTAAATTTACAACTGAAACTGAAATGAATATATGTTTTCGTTTAAAAATATAAACAAGAATATATTTTCATTCAAAAGAATATTGATCATTTTTGTAAACAGTTGAAAATGTAAAATAAAGTAATTATATCTATTTACATTCTATGTACACATAGTGAAGGTTTATTTGTTTAATTAAATATAAATTATTCTAGTTACTAAGGAAGTTATTTAAAAAGGAAAACTGGTTTAAAATTTAATTCTTTGATTCAAATTGAATCACTAGTTTAAAACTAAATTATTAGTTGATTGGATTTTATAAAAAAAAAGAGAAGGAGAATGATCAGTTGAATAAATTTTAATCAATTAAATAATTTAATAAATTTTTATACAAGGTCAAGTACTGAGAAGGAAATATGCTGGTCTGGAGTGGATTGCAAGTTAATAATCAAAGGTGAGTTAATCTCACTCATCTGGGTTTTTACTTAAATTTAAATGGTTAAATTTAAATAATTGGTTAAATGATTGATTTGATGTGCTATATTATATATAGTAGCATATAGTATAGATTTGGAGTGATTGATTTCCCGCATTATATAGCGGATGAGACCATATGCGCCGCATATTAGCGGATGATAATATTTAAACCCATATACCGCGATATTCCACCTCGAAGTGGAATTGGTATTGTGCTAACAACTGTGGATGCAGGGAAATCAGGTTGGAGGGATCCAACTGGATTCCTCAAAATTATTTAGAGTGATTTATATTCTGTGTTATGAATATTGGATATTCTGTGGTGAATTATATTGATAATTGGAATATTGAATGTTATGGTTTGCTTGAATATTCGGTACCCTAAATTACTAAAATATATAGAAGTGGATTTTGAAAGGAAAATAAGGAATGGATTTTCAAGTAAACTAATTATAAAGAATTTGAATAAATTTAAGAACAAATTTGGAAAAGAATAAAAGTGATTTCAAAATCCTAATAAATATGGAAAAAGGGAATTTTGAATAAGCAGAGAAATAATAAAGAATTTTAAAGTTAAAGAATAAATTGGGAAATCTGAAATTGGTATTCTTAGTTTAAAGGGATTTTTCAATCATAGTAAAGAAATGAAATTTAAAGTTAAAGGATTTTGAATTAAATGGAGTAAGTAAAGAAATTTATTAAAAGTGAAGTAAATTGGAAATAAATTTTGGGAATTGATTTAAGTGTTTAAACGTGATTTTTAAAAGAGAAGCGAGACTTTGGATTTATAAACTGGGCTTATAAAAGTGAAGAAATATATCAGTGGATATTTGGGAAAATAAATTCACGGTGGGAATTTATTATAGAAATTGGTAAATTTGTTTAAAAATAAATAGTGTTTTATTTTGAAAGATGTGAAAGAAAAGTGTATTTCCCTAAATAGCCAAGTACGTTTCCAAAGTAAACTTTTAAGTATAAGCTAAAGGTTTTAAAGTTGATTTAAAGTATGTTTTGGGAAAATCTATTATTTTTAAATGTTTAAACTTTAAAGTAAGTATTTTTCAAATCTATTTTAATAGTAATTATTTAAAGATGGTTTGGTATTATGTTTAAATGATAAAAGAATCTAGTTTTATATTTTATTAAGTAGCTTTATTTTAAATATTCTTAAAGTATATATCTTTGAATAAAGTATTAAAGTAGTTTTAATTTAAATGTTTTAAAGTATATTTTATAATAAAGTGTTTCTAAATTATTTAAAATATCTAATGTTTTTGGTACTTGGTGATTTTAGTGGAAATATGAATATTTGGAAAATTTATTCAATGAGAGAAGGACGGTTTGAAATTGTTTTCAAAGGATTGAAAATGGAAATATATCTTGTGAAGATATTTTGAGGTTAATAAATAATTCGGAAAATTATTTATTGTTAGATTGTGAATGTTAATTGATAGTTAAAGAACCGACTATCAATATTGGCCAATGCATTGATCGTTTCGAAGAGACCGGGATCGGGATTTATTTCTCGAAAACCACTTCGATTCGATTTGTACGTTTTCGTAGGGAAAACGAGTTTGGAATCGAAGATGGAGCAGTGAAGTGCAAGGGCTAGTCGCTACTAATCCTGAGGATATTTCCAAAATGGATGTAGTAGGAGTAGTGCCTTCGGTTCCGTTCGAACCCGGAACGGACTTGAATGGATGAATGCTTTCGGAACATCGTCAGCGGACGATGGGCATTCTAAGAGATATGTTCTATAAGGTAACGCTTAGCCTCGAGCCTCATCAACCGGGAATGATTGAAAATCAGGGGTTATGCAGCAAGGCTTCGTGGGTAGCCCCCACTTGAGAGTAAGGTCATCCCTGTCTAGATGTCCCTTTTTATTTCGGCTTAGTGGTGCGGTTGCTGATCACAACCGTGGGGTGATTTTACTCGGAATTATCCAGTAAGGGATGGTTCCGGCCTTATGTTGCAGGGAAGCGGGCGTACTCCTCGGTACTGTGATCTAGGCCACGTACTGTGACAGGTGGTACCCCAGTGCCTAGTCATTGATGGAAATCCATTCTTCCTACGTGCCTTGTACGGTATTTGTTTGTATTACCTACTTTGTGGCTAGTATGCTGGAATTTAATCATGTAACAATTTCAGCTATTTGAATAAGTATTTGTATATAGACACTATTATAATATCAGACGGATTTGGTAAAAAATGTTTTGGCTATCGTAAGGTAAAAACCCGACATGTTTATTTGTGGCATGGTCTTACGAGATGCTTTTGATTTCAAAGGGTTTGGAAAACTTTAATAATCCAATTGAGTGTGTTTTCTCACGCTGGTTCTCCAGACTGACTCGGGTGTTATTTTATTATAATACTCGGGTCAGACCGAGTATTATAGGATACAGGTTATAATGCTGTGGAGCTCAGGAGACGAGCTGGATGGCGAGACCTATCCCACGTATATAATGTATATTCCGCTGTGTTGTGTATGCTGTGTATTTTGTATGTGGGACAAGTTATTATAACTATCCCAAATTGTGATGTTGATTATGTTGTATTCTGATGATGTATGTATAAACATATATAATTTTTTTCTGTAAAGATCAGTTATTATCTATTATATATTGTTCCGCTGCGATTGTGAGATTTTGATGTTGATTTTTTTTCTATTTTCTTATTCTACCTCTTTGATCCAGCAGCGGATAACGAAAATGTATGATGCGGTGAAAGTAGCAATCGGTGGATTGAAAATACCAAACGCCCAACTCCGTTGATCTCAAAGATGCCAGAATCTAGCTATCTTCGTCACGTTGATCGCGCACGATGCCGTGAAGGAAGATCTGCAATTCTTCGAACGTTGATCAAGCGCACTTGATACTGTGAATTGGCTTCAGCAGTCGTTGATTCGAGCGCACTCGAATGCCGAAAGTGGAGATAGGAGATTACACTCAACTACTAATTTAAGAAGAGGCACAAAGCTCTCAAACAAAAGTTTATTCAAAATCAACTAACTTTAGAAATGACACCACCATCCCTATTTATAGGGTTACAACTCACACGACTCAACCCTTGACAACACCTAGGTCGTGAACGACCTAACACCTACGACCTAAAACAAACAAATACAATACAACACATTACATCACAAAGCACAACACGCGACCTACGACCTTACATAGGTCGTTAACGACCTAAACAGAAAACATCACACGACCTTACATCAAAGTGACTCAACATATATACAACATGAATACAACACATAACGACATAAGAAATACAATTTACAACATGCGACCTAAGGATACAACACACACGACCTAAGATTACAACACCACGCAGCATAAGCTTCAGCGACATGAGGAGAATCAGCTTCCGGAATGACTTATGCGACCTATAGGACGAGCGACTTAAGGAGTTGAGCGACCTTGGCTTGAGCGACCTAAGATTGATGCAGCCTATGGTCCAGCGACTCAAGGCAGGAGCGACATAAGAAACACGGCAGCGACATAAGCAAGATAGCAACATAAGAACGAGCGACATAACTTCTTGCGACCTAAGGAATAACATCTTCAGCGACCTAAGCAATGAACGGTTTAGGCCCTTGAGCGAACTAACATGAAGTGGTATGTGTGAGCGACCTGGCATAGGTCGTAACTCGCTCGTATGTCCTGAGCGACTTAATGCTTCTCGCGACCTAAGGACGGAAGGTTGTTCGCGACCTAAGTCAAGCGGCATATTGGAGCGACCTATCTGCACATTAGCGCGACCTATCTTGTTAAGTCGTAACTCTTTAGGTCGTCGTTCTTTAGGTCGTAGCCCTTTAGGTCGTAGTTCTTTAGGTCGTAGCTCCTTATCTCGTGACTCGTTAGGTCGTGAGCGACCTAAGGAAATGACCTTTAATTCGTTAAGTCGTATCACATTAGGTCGAATCCCAGTAGGTTGTAGCTCGCTCACAGGTATCACTTGGGGCCATAACTCGCATGCATGGCTCGTTAGGTCGCTTGCGCGACTTAACAACTTGTTAGGTCGTTGGCGACCTAAGACTACAGTAGGCTGGGCTGCATCATCCTCCCCTTGTTGAAAGAAATTCGTCCTCGAATTTACAGTTTCTTCTCCTTCGACAAGTTTATCCTCGTGAAATGGAACTAAGGGTTTGATATTGTCAATGTTGGCAATAGGAAAATGATTCGTCAAACTTAATTTATAAACATTCTCGTCAATTCCTTTCACAACTTCCAAACAACTCATCCTTCCAGCATCTAGCTTGTTGTAAATACCAATAAGAAATCGATCATTGGTAAACACTGTATACATAAAATCTCCTTCCTTGTATTTAATGCTTCGTCGCTTAATCTCTGCTGATTGCTTATATTTCTCAGTTGCCTTAAGGAATCGTTCCTGTACAACTTTGTAGCATCCTTGCAACTCATTCACAAAAACATTAGCCCGTTTAATCACCCCTATCTGTGGTGGCACCGTTGATAAATCTAACGGTCCTTTAGGGATTGTTGAATAAACATCCTGGACTGGACTGACCCTAGTGCTACGATTAACTGCGTGGTTGAGTGCAAACGCAAATGCCCAAATGCTACGATTAACTGCATGGTCGTGTGCACACTCTACTTGACATAACTTCGAATCCCAACTTTTCAAATTATCATCCACGAGGCATCGCAAAAGATTACCTAGGGATCTGTTCACAACTTCAGCTTGTCTATCCGTCTGTGTATGATTAGCGCTACTAGATTTCAACTTAGTTCCAGCCATTTTCCATAGACTCATCCAGACATGGTTCAGAAAATGAGTATCTCTATTTGAAATAATAGATTCAGGTAATCCATGAAATCGATAGACCTTTCTGGAATATAACTGAATGACATTAACGGCCTTTGCAGTCTTCTCATAGGCAATGAAATGTACCAATTTTGAAAACCGGTTAACCAACACATGAATAGAATCATTGCCATGTTGCGTTCGCGGTAATCCCAAAACAAAGTCCACACTAACATCCTCCCGTAATTTAGCATGTATATGCAACGACATACATAAACTTGCATTTGTCGTGGTCTTCTTTGAAACTTGTCGATTATGGCCCTTCTGAACAAACCTTTCAACTTCCTTCCTCAGTGACGACCCAAAATAAGACTTTGAGATTAGTTGCATGGTACGATCATAGCTCAAGTGTCTTCCTACATGTAAATCTTTGATAAATTTCATTTGCCAACTGCAATCTGTAGTAGACAACTGACTTTCTTCGACTAGCAACCCAACAACTAGTTTTCTCAACTCTTCCTGCTCTGTTGGACACATATGATCATGTGGTCTAAGCGGTACAATGGCATCTGGCACTTGATCAACATGATGTTATATGTCCCTCAGTGGCGGTACTTCCTTGGGCAACTTTGCAGGAACTACATCTTCACATTCATTAACCACTGGCACATCCTCCTCAGGATTCTCGAGATCTTTACTGGTTTCATTCTCATTTAACATAAACACTTCCGCACTATCCTCCACTTCGTTAACAAACTCTTCTGTAGATAATACTAATCGAATCCACCTTCTTCACTGATAAACTATCCCCTTCATCTCTTGACACACTTTCTTCATCCTCATCGAACTTCGTTGGTTGTACATTCTCAACTTCACGTTCATCATGCTTTGTTGGCAGAAAAACTTCATGTTTGTCAAATTTTGCTGGTTGTGAATTTTCAACCTCATCTTCGTCAAATTTCGTTGGTTGAAAAACATCAACTTCATCTGTATCTAACTTCGCGGATTGTGAGTAATCAACCTTATGGTCATCAAACTTCGCGGGTTGAGAAGAATCTTCTTTATCTTCATCAAACTTCGACGGTTGAGAACAATCGACTTCAGCCTCCACTTCAACATGATCTTTCACTTCTTCAACAAATTCTTTCGAAGATATTAAATTAGTGGCTTCCACCTTCTTCTCTGGCTTGCGGTCACTTTGTTCACGCTTCTTAGGAACTAAGGTAAATTTGGTTCCTTCGAACATGAAACTGTAGATGTTGGCGTGACTATTATATTGTACAACTCTATCATACTACCATGGACTTCCCAATAGTAGATGGCGTACATCCATATCGACAACATCACACCATACATCATCTCTGTACTTCTTCCCAATAGAAAATGTAATCAATGCTCGTCTTCCCACCATCACTTCTTTCCCTTCCTTTATCCATGCCAGTTTATACGGTCTAGGGTGTTTTTCAGTCTTCAACCCCAACTTCATAACGGCTTCTTCAGAAATAAGGTTATCGCAACTTCCCGTATCAATAACGAATTTACAAACCTTTCCCAAGATAGTACAGGTAGATGAAAAATATTGTTCCTTAGTCAAATAGAATCATTCTCATGTTTTGGCAAATGACACCCTTCGTCTCTATGACCACGTATGTCTCTATGATCATGCAAATCTCTTCTGCTCGGTCTTTTGACATCACGACATGGTTCATTGTCATACCCATGTTGACTTCTTCTCTCTTCCCCATGGTGATCTCGTCTCATTGAAATTGATGATTCTCTTTTATCTTGATAAGTCTGTGGCGACACCCTCCTTGCTTCCATAACCGATGGCGAAACTCTGTTTCCTCCATGGTTCAAGACTGGTGACCTTCCTCTTTGACTTTGATTCAAATCCATCATCAACTTCTCCAACTTTCCAAAACCTTTATTGAACTTTTCTTCGAGGTTATCACTAATTCGTTGCTCTATTGCCTTAGCATCTTCTCTTCTATACACATCGGCAATATTCTGATGACGATTACCACTTCTCGGATGCATGATTGATCTTCAACAAATCTTCATAAAAAATTCGAACACAAACTTCTAAAACTTTGCTTCGGTCGAGCTCTGAACAAACCAAACTAATGCAACCTTCAATACTCGGCCTAGATCAAACTTTATACTCGGCTCAACTTCAACTAGTTCGGCTTGCTTCACACACGGCTTAAACTTCAAATACTTCAACTAGCTCGGCCTAAACTGAATTGGCACGGCTTGAATTCTTCAATAAGAATTGGCTACAAGACTCGGCTTAGCTATGATTGGCTAAGTCTAGCTCTGATACCAAATGATGCAGCAGTGGATAACGAAAATGTATGATGCGGTGAAAGTAGCAATCGGTGGATTGAAAATACCAAACGCCCAACTCCATTGATCTCAAAGATGCCGGAATCTAGCTATCTTCGTCACGTTGATCGCGCACGATGCCGTGAAGGAAGATCTGCAATTCTTCGAACGTTGATCAAGCGCACTTGATACCGTGAATTGGCTTCAGCAGTCGTTGATTCGAGCGCACTCGAATGCCGAAAGTGGAGATAGGAGATTACACTCAACTACCAATTTAAGAAGAGGCACAAAGCTCTCAAACAAAAGTTTATTCAAAATTAACTAACTTTAAAAATGACACCACCATCCCTATTTATAGGGTTACAACTCACACGACTCAACCCTTGACAACACCTAGGTCGTGAACGACCTAACACCTGCGACCTAGAACAAACAAATACAATACAACACATTACATCACAAAGCACAACACACGACCTACGACCTTACATAGGTCGTTAACGACCTAAACAGAAAACATCACACGACCTTACGTCAAAGTGACTCAACATATATACAACACGAATACAACACATAACGACATCAGAAATACAATTTACAACATGCGACCTAAGGATACAACACACACGACCTAAGATTACAACACCACGCGGCATAAGCTTCAGCGACATGAGGAGAATCAGCTTCCGGAATGACTTATGCGACCTATAGGACGAGCGACTTAAGGAGTTGAGCGACCTTGGCTTGAGCGACCTAAGATTGATGCGGCCTATGGTCGAGCGACTCAAGGCAGGAGCGACATAAGAAACACAGCAGCGACATAAGCAAGATAGCAACATAAGAACGAGCGACATAACTTCTTGCGACCTAAGGAATAACATCTTCAGCGACCTAAGCAATGAACGGTTTAGGCCCTTGAGCGAACTAACATGAAGTGGTATGTGTGAGCGACCTGGCATAGGTCGTAACTCGCTCGTATGTCCTGAGCGACTTAATGCTTCTCGCGACCTAAGGACGGAAGGTCGTTCGCGACCTAAGTCAAGCGGCATATTGGAGCGACCTATCTGCACATTAGCGCGACCTATCTTGTTAAGTCGTAACTCTTTAGGTCGTCGTTCTTTAGGTCGTAGCCCTTTAGGTCATAGTTCTTTAGGTCGTAGCTCCTTATCTCGTGACTCGTTAGGTCGTGAGCGACCTAAGGAAATGACCTTTAATTCGTTAAGTCGTATCACATTAGGTCGAATCCCAGTAGGTTGTAGGTCACTCACAGGTATCACTTGGGGCCATAACTCGCATGCATGGCTCGTTAGGTCGCTTGCGCGACTTAACAACTTGTTAGGTCATTGGCGACCTAAGACTACAGTAGGCTGGGCTGCATCACTCTTCTTCTTCAACCCAAATGGTTCGTATTTCCGTTCTTTTTGAGTTGATCAAATGGATATTAGTGTCAACTTAAGGGGTACGGATTTTGCGGCTGTTACAAAAATAGTTTAGAATAATTAAAATAGTTTAAAGATTGAAAATAGTTTAGAATATAAAATAGTTTTAGTATTGAAAATAGTTTTTAATAATTAAAATAGTTTGAATAATTAGAATAGTTTATATATTAAAACAATTTGATTATTAAATTATTTTTTAAATTAAAATAGTTTATATTAAAACTGTTTCTTTCTTTCACAACAAGGTTCAAATTCCAAATCATAACGAATTCAATTTTTTGACTTCTAATTTAAGTCAACTTCATATTAAAAGTTTCATTTAAATCAACCTCAATTTAGCGATTTTAAACTTTACTTCAAATTCAATTTAAATGGTTTTATTCAAAGGCTGAAAGTTCCAAATCACATTCTCATTTTGAAACAATTTAGTTTAAATCTATTTCACGTCCAAACTTGGAAATACCAATTTAAACCATTTTAATTAAAGTAAATTCAAAGTTTAATTAAAATATAAACCTTCATAATTATTCACTTCTAATAAATTCAAATCATAACCCAATTTCCACTTTAAGATTTCAAATTAAATCCTTAAACAATTTCATTTAAACAGTTTCAACTTCAACGTTTCAAATCTCGAATTAGAAAATAATTTAATTCTTATAAATCAAATTTTATTTTCTTTTAAACAAACTCATTAAAACCAATTCAAATTTAAGATTTATAACCATTTAATTTAACCAAATCCACTGTCCGTATATAATTTTTTACCCTATGGACAAGTGATCATTTATTTCAATTTTAATTACATGGATGGATATATATCATTTCAATCCATATTTAAATAACATAGGTATATATCATTTCAAACTATTTCTTTGTTAATTTCAAATAGTCCAAATGACAATATATATGATGTCAAATGATAAACATGGTAATAATAGGAATATGTCAAATAAATAAACAACCATACATCCAACATATCAATCAATAGGCATCCAATTGCAATCAACATCCAAATCAACCAATATATCACCACAGTTACTAGTTATAAATTGTCGGTGTTTAACTAGCAATTAAATTTCGATATTAATTTAAATGTCAATTCAATTCAATATCATATTCAATTTAAATTACCAAACAGCAGTCAATAAATTTTTTATCACTTCATAATTTTAATTCAACAAACATAAGAAATTTTAGTATTGCGTGAGTGGCTTTAATCACTCACCTTTGATTTATAGTCCATTAAAAATCCAATAAAATCCTAAAATCTCAACAGTCTCCAAATTTAACCAAACCAATTTCATATTGTTTGGAATTTCAATACGAGTCCAATGGAAGAAACCGCGTATGAAACGGAGCTCGTACGCAAAAGTTATCGATGTTAGAAGTTTTAAATTTTAAAATTAAATTATATAAACCAAGGGCAAAATTGTAATTATCCTTACCATCTCCTAACCCTCACGATCACGTTCAAACGCAAAGTTGTCGCCTTTAACCGTCGAACGCCGCCACCTAGACGCCTCTACACCCAGATCAGAGCACGCTGAAGCCCACTTCTGGTTGTGCCTCCTAGACCTCACGCGACGTGCCCCATCACTAGAAAACGCCTCTGCCGCCTTCATTCATCGATTCTGGTGAACTCGAGCACCTTTGACATGATCGGACCCCATGGATTGAAGTTGCACCTCCTCTTCTACACACCAGTGCCTTCCGATCGTCAATTGGTCGCAAATCCACCGTTAAACGCGAAACCTTAATTTGAATGGCAGAGAAAAGATCGCCAATTTCTGATCAAACCAAGATCTGATTGCAAAAACGAGTTGTAGATGCTGATTCCATTCGTCGAGAGCTTCGCGACGATATACAATTTGATAGGGTTTGAGCAGTTTGAAATTTTGAATTTGATTTGAAATTGGAAATTAGGGTTTTAGGATATTCAACATTGGAAAGGAGCAGATTAGATTTGAAAGTACGTACAGAAAAATAGAACAGAAGACTGCTAGGGTTTCATAACAACATATATATAGACAAAGATGGAACATGAGTGGATGGAACAGATATCGATAGGGCCAAAGCGATAACAAAGGCCTAAAAAACCCGTTTCGTTCCCAAAACAAAAATAGGTCATCCTATATATCAAAATGTATGTTTTTAATAGTTTTAAACTCAATGAAACTAATTTCAAACCCTAATTCTATTTTATATAGAAGTTAGCTTTAAAATCAAATTATATTTATTTTTACACATTAATTAAACGAATTATTATTAAATTGATATAATCACTTTTAAATTCTAAATTAAATGTTTTCTACCATCATTCTTGGTTAAGCAAGAATTAATAATCTTTTAAAATTAAATTTCCCATGTTAAATCCAAGATTTAAATATTAAATTAATTCCAACAGTAATAAAATCCTAGTTAATTATATTTTTAAATTTCAAACAAATTCCTTTATTTTGATTTACATGTTCTTTTCATTAAATCAACAATTTTCTTATGTAATTTATTTAACATAAGTTTCCATTTATTACACTCATTATTTTACAGTTAACGTCTTTGCTTATATTAACTGCTATATTTCAATTCCATTAATTTCCAAATTAATTTCAAAATGGATTAAATAATGAGATGAGAAATAAAACAATCGTTACATCTTAGTAATTCAAATATCTATAAATTTATTATTTACAAACACGGGATATAAATTTACTTACCAAATAATTGATTTCTTATTCTATGCTAAAACCAAATCACTACAACAAAAATACCTTTTCGCAACTGCTAAAAACAGTTGTAATAGGTCTATTACAACGGGCGGCCGCCAGTCTTAATATCCGGAGTTGTAATAGAGTTGAATATTTTTACAACTGTTGCTGACAGTTGCATGAGCGGTTGTAAAAAAGCTTTTTACAACTGCTTTTGAAAGTTGTGGTAAAATCTATCGTAACTGTTGCATTGACAGTTGTAATAGGTCTCTTTTGCAACATCTAATAGCAGTTGCAACAATAACTTTTGCAACTGCTTTTGGCAGGTGTAATAGATTCATTCACATTTAATTGTTAACATTACTCGAAACAACAGGAACCATTCACATTTAATAAAAGCTAAAACAACTCAATTTTACACCATTTTTGAATTCATAATTTTATTACAAAATATAACTAAATCCATAACATACGCAATATAAATATAGATACATTCTCATTCTTTGCAAATTTCTTTGCAATATCTTTATTGTTACATCCTTCACTGTGCAAATTTCTTTGCAATACATTTCTGCTGCAAGTAAACCAACCACCCCCATACACTTGACACTTACATAACACACACACCAACCACAAATCCACTCCACCACACAAGTAAACCAACAATCCCTGCATCTCTGCCCCTCAACCATCCAAACTTCCATCCCCTACAACTTTACATAACCATCATCACTACCACTTCCCATTGTTACTACTGTCCATCTTCATACTTACAAAACATCAACAATACCACATCCATCTCAGTCACCAGTCACCCCTCTACTGCATCATTACACCAACATTGCATACTTACTGCTATCACTGCTTCGAACAAACACCATCCCACACTCACCTGCCATACCATCCCCAACATATACCACCTCAACATACTTCATCATCATCTAACACACTTGACAACACAGATAACCACACTTCAACATACTCAACCTGCAACATAACCTTGCAGCAAACCATACAAATCACCTCAAACCATCTATACATCAAATTGCAACTCCTCTACGATAAAACTATCAACTGCCACAACCCCTGATACCTCCTCCTTCCACCTACATAACACCCCAACCATCTGCCCATTGACCATCACTACAAACATCAACTTCATACAACCATATTCATACATACATCCTCACAGCCACCGTACAACAACAACTCCACCAATATAAAACTTCCCACCACACTCCATACCACTGCACAGTGCCACTTGCATCCCCTATACATATAACCTGCACATCCATCTCTGTGCAAACGGCTACAACAAGTCACAGTTCATCCTTCTACAGCAAATACTTCAGTTACCAATAAGGATGTAACAATAAAGATGTAACAGTTGTAAAGAAATTTGCAAATTTCACTCACTGTCCATATCTCATTCTTTGCTACAACTCATCCTTACATCTGTCCAACATTTGCTACACCTCCAGCTCCTCACTCCAAAATGCCTTCGAACCATACAAATGCAGCACTCAATTTCCCACACAACCACCAACATTACCAGAGACCATCAATTCTTCCTCCACCAGAGCCAATCATCCAATTCCAGCATCATCTGCTCTTCCACGAATATCGCATGAAGCCCAACTCCAATCGTGAACCACCAATAACCAACCACCGCAGTTCATGACATCTCCAACCGAAACCACTTCGCCAACCAAATCAACAACTCCAATCCACCTTCTTCACGAAATTGCCACGAACTCGTCCAATTCGCGACCTCCAATCGAAATTGTTGCGAACCTTATCTCTGAAGCGAATTCAACTGCGACCCCTCACTAAACTTGAGATTCGAATCGATTTTGCGAGATTTTAAAACTCTGGGTTTGGGAAATTAAGTTCGATTTAATTGATTTGGATATTGAAGGATTAAGCAGAACGTAAGTAGATAAATAAATAAAGAAGAGGTACCTCTTGGAGGGCTTTAAATTATAGAGTTCGGAGCGAAAAGTTGGGCCAAAATTTTGGAGGTTGGAGCCGAAATTTTAGAAAATTTTTAAAGTTTGGAGCCAAAATTTTAGATGTTAGAGCCAAAATTTGTTTAGAATACAATTTGAAGTATTATATGTTTTAAAGCAAACTATTAAGTGAAAATTTTAAGTGAATATGAAGGGTCAATTTGAAGTATTATACATTTTGATATATGTGTTGAACATTTTAACCTATTTGAACATTTTTGAATATATTAACCTATTTTTTATACTAGATATACCTTTTCAATCAGGATTATAATTTTCATGTATTTTAGTAGATAAAATGATTGTTATTTACAATTTTATATAAGTAAAAAGATTTAATATGTGTATAAAGAATAATATTTGCTACTTAAATTATTTTTCTTAACATGCTTATTATTTTTATATTTTTAGCGCTAAAATTGAATTATAATGAATCGGATTTATATTTATTTTTTTAATCGAAATTTACTCTAAATTAATTATTAATTAATATTGAAAGGTAATTATTAACTATTAATAATTAATTATTAACTATTATTATTTAGGGGTTTTTAGGCTTAAGGAAAAAGTTGAAGAATTTTTTTGTTTTAGGGACAAGAAGTTTGCTTTTTAGATTGAAGGACACTTTTAGTGTAAATCACAGAATGATAGTTGTAACTATCATTTTCTGTTTACACTACAAAGTGTCCTTCAGACTAAAAAGCAAACTTGTTGTCCCTGTGACTAAATTTTTTTGCAACTTCTTCCCTATGCCTATTTTCCTGTATTATTTAATTAAAAATATTAATGAATTATTTTTAATTATAACCATTATATAATTGTTAAGTACTATTATTTAATTATTACTTCTAAATTATTAATGATTTCTTATTAATTATTATATTTTAACCATTATTTATTTAATTATTATTCATTATTCATTTATTATTGAATATAAATTATAAATTATTATTATTTCATTTTAATTATTGATTATTATTATTTAATATTGATTTTTAGCCGTTAATTATTGCTATTTAATTATTATTTAATTAATCATTATAAGTTTATTATTAATTATTAGTCAATATTATTTGACAGTAATTATTATTTATAAATTTTTAATTATTAATTAAATATTTATTGTTTTTTATTATTATTATTATATTTTTAATATCAATTATTAAATATTAATTATTAATATTAATTATCATTTTTAATTATTAATTTTTAATGATAATTATTAATTATAAAAAATTAACTCTTATTTATTAATTATTACTTATTTAATAATTATTAGTTATTATATTAATTATTATATTGAATAGTAATTATTAATATTAATTATTTCATATTTCAAATTAAGTATTATTATTATTTAATAGTAATTGTTATTTATTATTAATTTTCTTATAATTATTAATTAGTAGGTACTATTAATGGTGTAATAGGCATGACAAAAAAGATAAGTTGTTAAAATTATGCATCTATTACAACTAGCAAAAAATGTTGTAATATGTATCTATTACAACTGGCAAAAAATAGAGTTGTTAAAAATAGCCATTTATTACAACTGGCAAAAAAGAATGGTTGTAATAGGTATCTATTACAACTAACAAAATAAAAGAGTTGTTAAAAGTAAGTTACTACAAATGTCCGATAAAAAGAGTTATAGAAAACCTTTATTACAACTGACTATTTGTGACAGTTGTAAAAATACAGTTGTAATAGGGTCTTTTTGTTGTAGTGAATTCAATTAAATAGCATATGATTTCTCCTTTAATACATCATTTATTTTATTCCTTATTAGACATACAATTATATCCATATTAAACTTTACAATTATATTCCAATTAGAGATAAACATTCATTTTTTCTTCTTTACAACATTAACGTTTGTTAGTTCGAATTTTGTTGTTAATATGCAACTCATCATTGTTTCGCGTTCAATTGATTTGGGTTATCATCTTTTAACTTATTGAAATTTGTTATTTAAGGATTTTATCTTAGATTATAATTTACATCTAATAACATTTCCATTAATAGATCATAAAATCTTTATTTCTAACCATTTTTTATTCAATAATTATATTAAATTTAATATTTCTAAATGATTGAAAATACGGGTCGTTACGATCTCCCATACTCAAAAATTTTCATCCCCGAAAAGGAATAAGAAGGATCAAGAAATTTGATATATTTTATTCAAAATAGTCAATTTATAAACAATTAAGCTTAAATATTTAAGTTTAGTATAAATTTGAAAATAACTCAACTTCCACGAAAAATTTCTTAGTCCTAAATTTATGAAAAATTTCGACAGCGTCTACTTTGCGCGGCTAGGTCCGGAAAAATAACAATATCAATAATTACATGGTATAAAACTTATATTAATAATGAGGCAACCCAATCCATGGGGAAAACAATAAAATACCGCTGCAAAACCGTAATCCGAAAACGTACCTATTTATCGGGCAAACAAAACTCTATTTGTAACAACCCATATTTTAGGACTTCGAATGTGAATAGTTAATTTCTTTAAATATTCGGATTTGAATTTAAATTATAATAAAATCTATGTTTTAAATTAAGACTTGATTTTCACTGACATACTTTTAATTTAATTTTTAGAATTTTTCCATAATTTTTAATTTGTAAAATAATTAAATTTTCGTTTTACGCTTTTTGCGGCAAACGTTGGTACTTTTGAAACTTCATATATTTTAATAACTCGTCTATTTTATTTTTGTTTTGTGATCGTGTCACATTGTTTTGCACGATCGTATTTTGTTTTCTGTCATTCGCGGCTCGTATGCGGACGTGATTTTATGCGATGGGGCACCCCAAAAATCTTTTAGAAATAAAATTAAAACTAAGCACATCATACCTTTCCATGTATATTGCATGCGCGTGTCCTTGCTCACGATTTTGGGGGCTTTGCATTTAATATTATACATTGGTTTATAAAAATAAAAATCTAAAACAAAATCATGTATGTACTTCACTCAACATTTTGGTGGCTTGTACTTAATGTGTTTACTATCTCTCACTTAGCTTTAATATTTGCTTATATTTATACGAACAAGCACAGGCTGGGGGTGCACACATTTCATTATATTTTCTAACACAACAACTTTTCTTTTCCCCATTTCTCTACAAAATCCAAGCGTGCAAACTTTTTCCATTCTTTTATCTATGCGAATTCAAATTAAAAGCACAAATATATTTCAACTATCTTCTTGGAACCAAAAGAGACACATTTTCATTATTTGCTTCTCTGGAAACTAAAATATAAGCACAGCAACCACCAAAGAAAGAATGCACGTTTCCTTCAATAAATCATTCACCATATGCAACTGCACTCTTCTCCAATCATTTAGCTTCCGCTCTTATCAAGTTTTAAGTCCAAATCCTCCACAGGCAGCAGCGGCGAAGACCATGTTCGTTTGAGAGGTATCAAGATGGCATCAAAGAGTGAAAATGCAGGGCCTGTACTCAAGTACAGGCATGTACATGCAGGTGTGTGTTTATATTTAGTGATGTGCACGTGTGTGCATGACCAGGGAGGGTATGTGTGTGCGCAAGGGTAGAAGATGGGACTAGGCAGTGGTGCACGGAAATGACGAGGCAGCTCGGGTTTTGATGGAGATGGAGGAAATTCGTGCAAGGTGATGTAGAAGGGGACGTGCGTGTGTACTGGTGGTCAGTGTATGAGACAGTGCTTGGAATATTGGGCGGTAGCGGAGAAGAAGTGGAGAGGCAGTGGCGCATGATTATGGGGAAATAGAAGCTTGGCTGTAATGGGAAAGTATGATGGAGTCGGATGCCGGGTGTAAGGGGAAGAAGAGAGAAAGGTGATAACCAAGAATGTTGCAGTGCGTTGTAGCTTGCAAGAGAAGAAGGGGTGATGGTTATTGGACCACACGTATATGAGAATGGAGGAAAGAAGGTTGCAGGCTTGCAAATGTGAAAGGAAGAAGAATGCACTATTTAATACAAAGGAATTTGCAATCTAGTCCTTATAAATGTGTTCAATTGCACTAAAGGGGAGGCGTTCTTTTGTGGTTCGCCTGTATGTTTGGGAAAGTGGGCCGAGCCTAGAAGCTTGTGGGTGAGAATTGTTTAGTTTATTTTATTTTGCTATGTTTGTTTGATAGTTAGTTAAATGTGTGTTAGTTTAAAAGGTTATAACTTGCTCATTCTGGATCAGTTTGACCTACAAATTTTTGCATTGGACTTATATAGTCAAGTATAATATTATAGTATAATTTGTTGTTAGTTTTGGTGTTAGTAAAATTTAATGATAAATTATTACTACCTGATAATAATTATGTTAATATTGGATAATATCATAGTTTAACGAATTATACTACATGGGTGTTATCTATTTGACTAAAAAAACACCATACTATTAAAGTAAATTGAATATGGTAATCTGAACACCTGTTAGTGAAATAAATCACCATTCCACTAATTAAATAATTAGGCAATTAATTAGCAGAATAAATTCCCGTTCTGCTATTTTACAGTTTGGACATTTGATTATATATCGCAACTGATATGCCACCTTGAATAAGTGATATATTAACCAATGATGGTTAAGTGTTGGATTTATTTATATAGTCGTGGATTATATAAATATCTGTTATTAACCTGAAAAGTTAAATTGAATAATATGGTAGCTTGTTTACGTACCATGGTGATCGTTAAGCCTCCTTAAAATTCAAAAAACTAATTAATGTTTTAAAAGTTACTTTAAGAATAATTATTTTTGTTAAAGGGTTTAAAGACAATTATTCTTTAGTAATAAGATTTAAAAAGGTAATAACTTATTAATAATAATGTTTTGAAGATAATTTATAATTGTTTTAATAATGATTTAAAGTTAATGATTTTATTAATATGACTCTTAAAAGTTATTTCTAAAATGTTATTTTAATTACTATTTTAAAGTTATTTAGTTACTGTTTTAAAAATGTTTTTAATTTAGATTTAATTAATTATTTAAAATAATTTAACAATACTTTAATTTTTAATTAAAGTTAATTAATTATATTTATTTAAGTTATTTAATTATATATAAAAGGATAATTAATTTTTATATTAATATTAGTTTAAGGTTAATTAATTATTGTTTTTGTAACGTTTAAAGTTAATTAATTATTATATTAATATTGTTTTGAAGTAAACTTATTAATACAATAATAGTGATTAAAATTAATTTATTATATTATTAATGAGATTTAATTTAAATGAAAAGAAGGATTTTAGATAATAACTTATTATTTTAAGTTATTCAAAAATTATTTTAAATAATGTATGGTTTATCATGGGAACCTTGTTGACTTAAGGAGTTTATTAAAGAGGTTTGTTAAAATATGGAAAGAGTTTTATAAATGGGTCTGGATATTTATAAAAGAACTTATAAATGTGGTTTAAAGGTTTGAAAAGAAGAAGTTTATAAATGGAGTTTTAAGATTTATAAAGAATATTTATAAATAGACTGGAGATTTATAAAGGAGCTTTATAAATAGATTTGGGAATATTTATAGGATTAAGAAATTTGGGAAGAGGTGGTTGATATTCATGGCATAATTCGAGGGGCGGGGATTGCCTACAGTTTACTATGGATTCGCTGGGATAGCGATGTAACCATTGTGTAAGCTACGATCCATGGTCGATATTGAACAGTACTTTACATATCTATTTTTAATAATTTTCAAGTTTTTAAGTTTGAAGCAAATGGTTTGTGAATATACTTATACCATTGAAATAAGTACATGGTTATATTTTCTATGTTTCGAAAATATAGTAGTTTGTGAATATACGTATCCTGTTGAGATAAGTATATGGAAGTGATTTCCAAGTATTTGCAATGTGAATTTAAATTAATAAAAGATTTATTTAAGAGGCTTAGTGATTTCTGCAGGAAATGTAATCTTTGTTCTGAATGTTTGTTTATTTGGTAGTTAAATAACCGACTATCAAATCTTGGCCTAAATATGTAATCCTTCTTAGTTTTGGTGGTAGGGAAATATTCCCTACTTAACACCGAAGTATTTTAACTTTGGAAATATCTAGGGGAAACACGGGGGTTATATGGTATAGTTACCATCGGTGGTGCTATACTGTACGTATAAACTCGTTTCGTTCTTCTAGGACAAATGATAAGGAAATCCGTCCACTTAAATGGTTAGGAGGTGATCCCCGCTCTTATGTATTGTCTGATTATTTCCTAAAGAACCGGTATTGAGCATTCCAGAAATCGACGTTTGGTTTTGTGGAGCACCGGGAACGGAAGAGTGTACTCGTAAGAGATGACTCGAACCCGTGATAACTCCGAAAACCATATACGGTTTTATGGAGGAGTTTCGTGATATATTGAGATGTTGGGATCCAGGTGTGATTCCGAGACCCATTGGGGTATGGGAATCCGGGTGGGATTCCAAAATCAAATTGAGATGTGGGAATCTATGTGTGATTCCGAGACCCATTGGGGTATTGGAAACCATGTGGGATTCCATTATCTATTTGGTGGTGGTGCGTAAGCTGGAATGCCGGACGTAGCCTCATCAGCGGGAATGACTAAAACCAGAGATAGGAGGCATGGACAGTAGGGTTGGCAAACCCATAGGGTGTAGTCGGCTCCACCTAGACGTTACCTACAATTGTTATGCATGCATGAGGCGATGCACTCGGTCTTAGAGAGACCAGCTATGTTTTTCCTATGGTACATCATTAGGGATGTATGCTGCTTCGGAAGGATATCTCTGATCCTTGTGCAGGAGGACCATTCCTCGAAGTACTAAGGGCACCTCCATGGAAATCCTACACAATTAACGAACGTGCCTTATCGATTTTCAATTATATACCTAGTATTGTTGTGATGTACACTCACGAGCATCATAGCTACTTGATTATTATTATTTATGCCCTTAGACATTATTATAATATCACTGGATTTTCTTATATAAAGGTTTTGGTTATCGTAAGGTAAAACCCGTCCGTGTTTATGTGCGGTGTGGTCTTATGAGATACCTTTGATTTTTAAAGGATTTAATAAGTTATAATAAATAAAATTCCTTGTGATTTGAGTTTCTCACGCTGGTTTTACCAGACTGACCCGGGCATTGTTTTCCTATAATGCTCGGGTCAGACCGAGCATATTTCCAGGTTTAGTTGGAGATTTTTGGAGCTTCAAGAGATGAGTTGGAGGCCCAGAGACGTGTTAACGTACATGGTTATTTTTCCGTTGCATTCATTGTTGTATTTATCAGCAATTGTGAGGATGGGTTGTTATAACTGTCCAAGTTGAAATATGTTAGTATACTCTGATTGATGTCTGTATATATATAAATTACAGTTTTGTTTTTGTTTAAAGACTTGTTATATATTATAGATTATTCGTTCCATTGTGAGATTCTGTGTTGTTTAGTTTCTTCTTGTATTCTTTCTTCTTTCTTTTTCCTAACTATCCGCTTTTCCATTCAATTTGGGTTGGACATGTGTGGTTTATTGTCAACTTAAACTGTATGGAAAAGTGGGTCGTTACACGTGGTATCAGAGCTTAGGTTGAGCGAACACTTAGGCTTTGGTGGGGTTGACTCATTTGAGATAGGTAAGTGAGACCCTAGGATGAGTTTGAGTGTGTATATATATAAGAGTGCGTAATTGTTAGTGATATAAAACGTTTTATATTGTGTTGTTTGTTCTATTGAGTGGCTTAAGAATTCTGGTCGATGCGTTTGGCCAACGTTATCGATAGAGATTTCCTAAACACTCGAACAAGACCAACTGACACAGTATTATTTTAAAATGGGTAAATGAAATAATTTTACATGAGTTTATATATATGTATAAAACAATAATTTTCAAAAATTTAGTTATTCTTGGTTATGCGTGGTTGTTAAGAATGATTGTATTCCATAATTATCATCTAGGGTTTGATCAGTCATGCTCGCCAATTCTGAGCATTGACCATTATCCATTAATCTATCTTGAATCTTCCTTTCTGAAACCTGGTTTGGGTAGATAGGAATTTTGGAGACATTGAAACGAACACCTTGTGAATTAAGTTTCACAGTGTGAATATAAGTCGTTTGTTGACAATGTTGGGATAAAATTGATTTTTAAGAGTGTTTATTTAAAAGAAAATTTTAAATATTCTGGAATGAATATTTTAGAATTATAAAGATGATTTGATTAAGTTTAAATAAATATTGTTTTATTAAAAGGAATTTGGAATATTTTGAAATATATATCTTGGAAATAATTGAACATAGAAGTTGGTTGTATTAAATTGGGGTTTTATAAAAGATGTTATTAAAAAGAAAACTTAAATATTACTGAAGTAAATATATACTTGAAAAATGATTTATATAAGAAAGCTAAAATATTTTTGAAATAAATATTTGAGGAACGATTTCCTTTAAAAGAGAATATTTTAGAAAATTGATTTATAAAAATGTGTGTATTAAATAAAAGGAATTCGAGAATTTAAATCCCGGTGGTTTTTGTTAAATGGTTTTCATGGTTTACCGGTTAATAATAGTAATTGAAAATGTTCTTGGGATAAAAAAATTTCTAAGTAGGGGATTACTACCGAGAGGAATCTCGCTATAAAAAAGTGTTTTGATAAAATAAATTTTGATTTGATTCCAAAAGTAAGATTTGATTTACTATAAAGTAAATGTGTATATTATTATTTCAAATGATTTTGGAGAAAGGAAATAATAGTTTTATTTGAGATAATTTTAGAGTATAAATGATTTTGGAAATGGTAATAATAGTTTTCTTAAAGAGGTTATCAATATTTTGGAAATAGTTTACTAAAATATATTTAAAGCATAAATTCTCTTAGAAAAGGGAATTTAAAAGAAATGTGTTTTCTTTGGATTAGTTCGAGGAAATAAGTCCTAATTTGTTTTGTGGTGATCAGAATAATCTTCTAAGTGACGGTCGGATGTTTGCTTAGGTGAACAGTATTGTGCACTTAGTAAATTATTCTCTTTGTCATTGTACAGTCGGGACGAGTTCGAATCCGGACGAATCTGAAGTAAGTTGGAAATTGATAGTTTGATGAAAACTATTTATTTGGAAATATATTTGGTATGGTTTTAGAAAAAGGATTTTGAAAATTGAAAATTTTGCTTTTAGTTAACTAGTTCGAGTGGCTCAAAAATAACTAAAAATGGGTAAGAGATACGTTCGGACGGTAAACGTTTCTCTTGAGTATTATCCTTATAGTAAGGAATATATAATACTATTTGGTAGTACTCAGTTCCTTGGTATAATTTTGGGGTTACTCGGGCTATATATATATATATTTGTTATGGATTAAAATATATATAATATCATTTCAAAAGTTTTTGAAATAAATATCCTAGTATTTGACCCTTAAGTTTCCAAAGTATATGGTGTCATTTCAAAAAGTGTTTTGAATGAAAACCCGGGTGTTTAAAAATTGTTAAGTGAATTAAAAATAAAAGTTTGAATTTAATAGTTGTGTTATACCCTTATAATGTGGTAGAGTGTTTTATAAGTTTTACAAATCCAATGGAGTTATATGAAATTTTTTCATAAATATTTTAATGGGAATAGAATTGGTATTATAACAACCAATTAAATAAGTACGTAGAATGGATGTAGATCATTTCTCTCTCCATATAGTTTGATCTAATATTCGAGTAAAAGGCTTTTAGGGGTTTCACACCTTTCCAAATAAGGATTTATTACTCAATTTTTGACAGCGAACACTTGATGAGGGTTTTTGGTATGAGACCAAAGTTTTCTATCATAGCTACAACTATGTAAGGAAAGCAGAGGTTCCTAATCAAGGAGCCTGATTAAGGTCCGCACTAGTAAATCAGGTGAGCGATACTGGTTTGGAAGTGGAGTCATGTAGTCGAGTGGTGATCAAAGAAGAATTAGTATATGAATGATCTATGAACATCATGCGGGCTTATGAATATAATTGAGTGTTCTAGTGCTAGAATTTCAGGGACGAAATTCTTTTTAAGGGGGAAGAATGTAACAACCCGTATTTTGGGACTTCGAATGTGAATAGTTAATTTGTTTAAATATACAGATTTGAATTTAAATTATAATAAAAATCGATGTTTCAAACTAGGACTTGATTTTCAATGACGTACTTTTAATTTAATTTTTAGAATTTTTCCATAATTTTTAATTTGTAAAATAATTAAATTTTCATTTGACGCTTTTTGCGGAAAACGTCGGTACTTTTGAAACTTCATAGATTTTAATAACTTGTCTATTTTATTTTTGTTTTGTGATCGTGTCATATTGTTGTGCGCGATCGTATTTTATTTTCTGTCATTTGCGGCTCGTACGTGGACGCGATTTTATGCGATGGGATACTCCAAAAATCTTTTAGAAACAAAATTAAAACTAAGTACACCATACCTTTCTCTGTATATTGCATGCGCGTGTCCTTGCTCACGATTTTGGGGGCTTTGCATTTAATGTTATACATTGGTTTATAAAAATAAAAATCTAAAACAAAATCATGTATGTACTTTACTCAACATTTTGTTGGCTTGTATTTAATGTGTGTACTATCTCTACTTAGCTTTAATATTTGCTTATATTTATACGAATAGGCACAGGCTGGGGGTGCACACATTTCATTATGTTTTCTAACACAACCACTTTTCTTTTCTTCGATTCTCTAATAAATCCAAGCGTGAAAACTTTTATCTATGCGCATTCAAATTAGAAGCACAAATATATTTCAACTATCTTCTTGGAACCAAAAGGGACACATTTCATTATTTTCTTCTCTGGAAACTAAAATGTAAGCACAACAACCACCAAAGAAAGAATGCATGTGCACTCTTCTCCAATCATTTAGCTTCCGCTCTTATCAAGTTTTACGTCCAAATCCTCCACGAACAGCAGCAGCGAAGACCATGTTTGTTTGAGAGGTATCAAGATGGCATCAAATAATGGAAATGCAGGGCCTGTACCCAAGTACAGGCGTGTACATGCAGGTGTGTGTTTATATTTAGTGGTGTGCATGTGTGTGCATGACCGGAGAGGGTATGTGTGTGCGCAAGGGTGGAAGATGGGACCATGCAGTGGTGCACGGAAATGACGAGGCTTCTTAGGTTTTGACGGAGGTGGAGGAAAGCCGTGCAAGGTGATGTATGTTTGCGCCAAAATTGGTCACAAACCCCAGAAGTAGTGAAATCACCAGTGTTTACACACAGATCCACAATATCCAAGCACAGATCTCAGATCCAGATAAAGTAGAGAATAAAAGTGAAGAAATATCAAAATTAAAATGAGCAAGAAAGTAAAGAACACAAAGTTTATAGTGGTTCGGCTATCTCCGGCCTACGTCCACTTTGAATTGATCCTTTTATTCCTTTTATATTGAGATTACAATTACAAGCCTTGGAAATCAGTAAACAAAATGGCAGAGTTTCACCTAGAAAAGCAGAAGAAGATCCCTTTTTAGTTGCCATAGAGCTGCTATTTATAGGTGCAGATATGAAAATATCCGCCCTAAAACCTGGAATACCTCTTCTCAAGCGTAGGTGGGCCCACCAGATCGATCTGGGGTCATTTGGGATCGATCCTGATCGATCCAAGTACAATTCGTATCGATCCAAAAGTGGCCCAATGAAGCTGAGATCGATCATGGACGTTCCTGAGTGAATAAAAAAGCCTCTGTGAAAATTTCATAGCATTTGAACTTGTAGAACAAGAGTTATGATCGATCCAAGTTTGTTTTTGTGAGTAGGCTGAAGGCTTCGTATCCATGGATTTCGTATCCATCAATTTGCCTCCATCACTTCGTTTCCATCAGTCCCCATGTCCATATTCGTAGCCTTCATATCCATCCAAGTTCCACGCTTCGATCCATGCAATGCGCTCCTCCCCTTGACCGGCTCCTTTCATATCGATCGATACAAACATGATCGATACGAAGCATAGTCCTTAGTGTAGTTTCCTTCGTGTCCATATCTTTTGCATCCATCCGTGAACACCTGCTACCTTCTTCGTATCGATCCACACACACCACCTGCCTTTCGTATCCATGCTGTTCGTAAGGATCCAAGCTTTGCATGGCCACTTCGTATCGATCGATACGAACAAGACCAATATGAACCATGTCTTCGTATCCATCCAACGCTGTCGCCTTTTATATGCGTCCTTCCTATCGGTCATTACCAGATCGATACGAAATGCTTTTCCAGGCTCCTACAGCCGTCTCGTATCCATCCGATCTCGGTCTCTTAACAACCAGGCGCTTATTACACACCGGATGGTTCTTTTGAATTTCCCAAAACCCTATTACAACGCCCTTTTTACAACGGGCATTGATTGTCCGTTGTAATAGACGGCTATTACAACGGTCCATTCAGGCCCGTTGTAAAAGATGCTACATACAGTGCCCTTATTACAACGGGCATCGGTTGCCCGTTGTAATAGAAGGCTATTACAACGGTCCATTCAGGTCCGTTGTAATAGGTGCCAATTTTACAACGGGCTAAAAGCGTCCGTTGTAATAGGTGTATCGAAACCCTAATTTTCAATTAAAAAAACAAGGCTGACCCTTTTATTTCGTTCCTCTGCTTTGAGCAAAAATGTTGGCCGCTCGTTTCTTTTTGCTCGAAATTAGGGCTTTGGGAAAAATTGAACCTGCCGTCTTCAATTGCTCGATCGAAGATGATTTAGTGCTTCCTTTGTTGGTTCGAACCCCTATTCACCAGAATCGTAAATCAAAGCAAAAATCGATGCTAACGATCACCAGCGGTGGGGATGATTTTGAAGATCCAAGCTCGGTAGCGCTTGATAAGATGGTCAGATTCTATTTAGAGCACAATAGCAATGGAAGGGGAAACTGCCCTTCTGACAACAACACAATGCTTGATGGAAAAAACTTTTGTAAGTCCAAGGTAAAGATGTTATTTCCTTACCGTGAATGCATAAACAGATATAGAATACAAGTAAAGTTTCAATGTTGTTAGGAGATGTAAAGTTTTAATGTTAGTATTTGATCTGTAAGGTTAATTTAGAATATACGTATTAGATGGTAACATGGTAAATGGTGTAAAGCTTAGTTGCAACCAATAGAAAAATTGCTGAGTTTGTATATTGAATCAATGGTCCAAGAAGGTTAGCTTCACTTTTTATTATGAAGTCCAAAAATTGTGGATAAACTACCGTACAATTGCTGGTTTTGCTATGCGTAAGTCAGACAGTTGGCACGAAAGGCAATGAGAGTTTATATTTTTGTCTACAAATGCATAAATTTGAGAGTAGCTTAATTGTTTGTCAATACCAGTGTGATATATATGAACAACCGAGAGACATAGAATTAAAAGCTGCTATTATGAATGGTAAAAAGGAGAATGTAATTTGGAACTTTTTACCGAAATTTCTGACAGTTTGATTGAACGGCAATAAACAAAAGAGTAAAGTGGCAAAATGAATTTTATACATTACATAAGAAGTTGAAAATTGATAGGTAAGAAAATAATACATAATCCTAATCCGTGAAACCCAAAAATAGCAAATATAATACATTATCAGGCAGGTTTCCGTGATGAAAGCGCGAAGATAATACGCCTTTTCCACCCTTGCAACATCCACCCATCATACTCATCAACATCAAAAAATTCATGGTAAAGCATCATTACTTTCTCTTTTTCCTTTTTCAGCATCTCTTTATTCGGTGGGTTTTACTGAATCCTAGCTCGTAGTGTCCTTAGCTGACATCTCTTATATGTTTCAAGGCTCTCTATCTGTATCAAGATAAAAGGCACGGAATGTATATGAGTTACAAATATTTGTAATGGCCACTTGTTACTTACAGGTTAAGTATGCCTGAACATCTCTACTACTAACAATGTGAACTGGTTGTAAAATTCATCAAATGGGTCATCGTTTCAACCATAGTCAAAGTTATATAAATACCTTTTAATTTCATATTCCATTTATTTATATAATATACATCAAGTGTTTGCATGCTCTCATTGTATGCACCTATTAGTATCATTACACGTAGTTATTTGTACCGGTTAGAACACTATGATTTTAACCAATTATTGTTATAATAGGTGCTGAATAACATAGCAAAAAGCAGCAAGGGAGGGACATTTTCAGACGTTCAGAACACGGACAATTTGAGTCTTGCATTTTCGCAGTGTTTGGCAGGACTTCTCACTGTGGTGGTTCAGGACCTTAATCTGACTCTAACACCACTCCCTCCCGCCACTTGAACCAACAACCATTGAAAATGTGAATGCAGGAGACTATCCAAGACCTGAAGACGTCAATGTTGCTGGCTCTGTAATTGTTGCTTTTGGAGATCTGTATGACAAAGAGGTGCGTAAGGTCTTGGTCGAACTCATTCTTCCCAAAGCTGAAAGTCGGATCGGCATGGATTTTCTCCGTATATCCGTCACATACAAGTATACAAGTTGCTCTTTTATTATTTATTTGAATCACTTGGTAGTATTATCTTTGTTATGACATATGATTTTACGATTTTCTAAGGTCAAAGGGAAAAGTGTTAAATGCCCCTCCAATACTTGAAAGCAACTAACAAATTTATTCGCATAGAGCATGTAGATAGGTTAAAAAAAAGTGTTACAGAAGATTAGAATATAGCATGCATATATTATTAATAAATTGAGATTTCAAAAGGAGGTGTAATAGAAAATTATACATGGAAGAGCCTTAAAGCATTGATGTAGATATTAGCTTACCACTCTTTAGAATAAGCTGTAGTAATTATTGTACCATATTTATTTTAATATGAATAATTAATCTGTTACCTTTGAAACCAATTACCATAATATCCACAAAATACTTGAGTTCAAACATTTGTTATTCCAGCAGAGATTAACATTGTTAGGATTGTTACTTCATAGTAGAAGTTTTTGGTGATCATCATGCCAAGCTCACAGCTCCCAGTTGAATGTATTCGAGTAATATGACCATTAACTAGGCACTTTATTTATAAATAAACAAAAGTAGGGAACAACCGTTGTACGGTCCAAAATAAACAAAAGTAGGCACTTTATAGTAGAAGTTTTTGGTGATCATCATGCCAAAAGTATTGATTTCTGTGCTATATAACCGAAGTATACTTGTACGGTCCAAAATATTATTTAGAAATTTGCTTATGAATCTTTGAAACGGTGGCATGGTACTGGCTGACTTCACTACTGCATATTTTTATGCTATTTTGAGGTACTTGCATGTTAGTGCGCCTGAGATTCAAAGAAATATTCAGTCATACCATTCTACAAAGTAATAATTAGTATTATCTTGGAATAGTTTCCTTGTCTTGATTGAAGGAATAATACAAGTTTGTAATGTGACAGAGGCAGTAAGGTGTTTATTGAAATGGTGGTGTGCAGGGCAAGAAGTGCAGCAGTTTAGTGGTTTGTGGTGACTAGTGGTAAGGAAATGATGTTGTGATTGCAATTGAAGGAAAGTGAAGTTTGGTTGTGTAGTGAAGGCTGCTGTGGGGTTTGTGGAGGAGTTGATATGTTGACAAAGTTGATGTTTGAAATGTAGATGGCAAAGCAAAGATGAAGGATGGTCAGCAGTGGTATATGAAGTTATGTAAAAAGGCAGTGGAAGGAGGTGGTTTGTTTGGAGATGATGGGCGATATTCTGGTTTTGTGAATGAAGGAATTACAATGGTTTTTTATTGGAAGTGTTGATGTAAGTGTGCTGTTATGGAGTGTGCACTGAGAAGTAAGAGGAGTTGATATGTTGTTGATAGGAAAATGCAATATTGTACTGATGTTGTTGACAGGCAAATGCAAATGCAATGTTGAGGCTGTAAGTTGTTTGGTAACAGAGTTAGTTGTAGGCAGTGAGTTGATCAGGGAATCAGTTGAACAAGGGTGAAAGGATGTGGTTTATGAAGTGAAAGGGGGTAATGCACAGTATGGTAGTCGTATTTGTGGTGAGGATGCACAGTACAGCAATGAATGCACAGTGTTAAAATGTATGAGGAGGATGGAAGTATGGTGAGGCAGGTCAGAAGTAGGAAAGACAGTGCATTGTATTTAGAGCCAGATGGTGATGGGGATGTTGGTGACTGTTTTGGTGTGTAGGCTGTGGTTGTGAAGTGAATGTATGGTCTTAACATTCTTGAGAAGTGGTGAAGACGATATGTGCAGTAATGTGTAGTGGGAGATTAGTTGGAAGTAGTAAATGGACTGATGTAGTAGTTTCAGGCAGGGGTTGGTTTCGGTGGGGAGGTTGTAAGTTGCAAGCAGGGTTGTTAGTCGATGCTTAATACAAGTAATTGCAGTTGAAACTCACTCACTTGAATAAGTATTTCTTTTTGTAGCTGAACCCAATTCAGGCTAAAATATATATATTTGAACCCAATTCAGGATGTATATCTAAACTTTAGATATTGCAGTAGTATTTCCATGTAATTTCAAATATAAGTGTTGTCTCACTTGTTCTACTATTTTACAATGCAGGTCTGATTGAAATTAGGCTGAAGAAAGTGTCAAGATCAACGTGTATGCAGATTTAAAACTTATTTGATACAGTTTCAGCGTTATTTGTTGCAGTCTGTGTTATTTGGTGTTGTTTTATGATATTTAGTGCAAATTTCATGTTATGCAACAGTGTTTTGGGTTAAACAAACATCAATGTATCAGTTAGTTCATGTAGTTCATGTAGTCTAAGTTAAACACACTTGAAATAAAATGATTTTGGTTGTTTTATGATAATATTTATTACTCGTTAAATTATTCATTATTGGTATGGATGTATGTTGTAAGTTTTTTTTAAAATTTGCATTTATTTTGCAACGGTCAGAAACCGTTGCAATATCATGTATTACAACGGGCACTGCCCGTTGTAAAAAGGTGTATTACAACGGGCATTGGCCCTTGTAAAAAGATTTATTACAACGGGCATTACCCGTTGTAAAAAGATTTATTACAACGGGCATTGCCCGTTGTAAAATATGATCAACCTATTACAACATCGCCTATTACAACGGTCGGCTGTCCGTTGTGGAACACATATTACAACGGGCATTGCCCGTTGTAAAAAGCCTGTTTTGTTGTAGTGTAATTCATAACTGATATCAAAATATCATATTCTCAAAACCATATCACTTTCAAATCATATTCAATTTCAAAATCACATTCACTTCCAAAATCATATATACTTTCAAAGATCATATTCACTTTTGAATTTATCGATAAGGTAGGTTAATTAAATCCTAGTTCCAAAATCATCATATTTACTCAAATATGTCACTTCACAAAAGGGTATCAATTCCAAATTCTAACTCAGGTTGTATCATCATCAAGGATTTAAATATAAATACTTCAACTTTACGCAGTCTGAAATTTTAGAAAATAGTTTAGATAGTCATAAATAGTTTTTTAATAGTCTTGAAAATAGTTTAAAATAGATTAAAATAGTGTACATAGTAGAAATGGTTTAAAATAGATTTAAATTTCATTTAATTAGATTTTAAAATAGATTAAATAGATTTAAATTATCTTAAATAAATTTTAAATAGGTTAAATAAATTTAAAATAGATTTAATAGATTTAAAATAGATTTAATAGATTTAAATTAAGTTAAATAGACTTAAATTATATTAAATAGATTTAGAATAGATTAAATAAATTTAATTAGTTTAAATAGGTAAAATAGATTAAATTGGATTAAATAGGTTATAATAGATTAAAATAAATTAAAATAGTTTTTAATTGATTAAAAAAATTAATTTAATTAAAATAGTTTAAATTAGTTTAAAATAGATTTCAAAGTTATCTCCAAATATTTTCAATGACTCGATTCCGATAAATTCATTTATATTTGACACTTCAACTTTGAAATTCCAATTTAAATCCTTTGGACAATTCATTAAATCAATTCCAATTTCAGCATTTAACGCTTAGATTATCGAAAATAATTCAGTTTATATAAATCAATTTCTATTTCAAAATGCCAGTTAACTGAATTGAAAATTTAAAGAATTAAAAATCATTTAATTTAACCAATCCGGTGTCTGTATATAATTTTCTACCCTATGGTCAGGTGATACAGATATTTATTATTTCAATCCGCAATTTAAAATTTTACGGTTATATATCATTTCAAACCGCAATCCCGAATTAAATAAAATCCATAAAATCGCTCGGGTCTATCATTTCAAGCCATAACGATTTTTCCCTAATTTATAGATCGTTCGGATATGTATCATTTCAACCCATAGGGAACTTGTAGTGTCATAACAATATAAAAATACAACATCCAGTCATACAATATCAACAATCAAACATCCATCACAATCATCATCCAAATCAACCAATAAACATCAATAGATAACTGATTATCATTAACAGGTATTAAATTGACAATTAAATTCAATATTAAATTAAACGCTGATTAAATGCAATAAAAGTCAACTTTAACTAGAATGACCATTTATATATACCAAACATCAATCAATTAACTTCTAATCATAACATAAATTTAATTTAACTAACATAAGATAGTTTAGTAATTATGAGTGGGTTAAAATACTCACTTTTGATTTCAAATCGATTTGAAATCCAAAATAGGGCCCAAAATTCAATAGTCTCAGAATTCAACAAACTAGTGCCAAAATCTCCGAAATTTCGATACAATCCGAACAAAACAAACCGTGCGTGAATCCGAGCTCGTATGAAGAAGATATGATCGTTAGAACATTCGAAATCAAAATTTAAATTAAAAAAATATAATAAATAATAGTTGAACACGTAACCTGGATCCCACGCGAACTAACCTCGACCGTAACCCATCGTTCGAACCCTAGGCCTCCACCTTTGACCGGAATTTTCCGCCGCCACGACCCTCTGGCCAACGATTAGAGCACGCCACCTACGTCAGCATCTCCGGCCGCCCACATCGCCGCCCTATCGGCCACCTCCGACCATCTCTACTCGCAGCGCCGCCGTTGGCGTTGGAGCTAATTTTTGGCGAATTGGTGGTCTATTACGACAAATGAACAACACCATACCGACCTGCTCGACACCCTCTTCCCAACGCCACCTCCCGATCGTCGATCGGACGACGATCCATCGTTGGATCGTCAAAACCCTAGAATGGACGGCTAAGGTTCATCATCGATTTCTGGACAATTGGTGATTCGATGGCAAAAATGAATTGTAGATCTGGGTTACACTCGTCGAGAGCTTCGAAACAGTATATAATTCGATATGGTTTGGAGGAGTTTGATTTTGAAATTGATTTGGAGATTGAATTGTAGCGTTTGGAATTGAAATAGTTTCTGCCATTGAAGAAAGAAGCAGACAGAAGTTGTTGTACATAGGGAATAAGAAATAGAAAGACTGCTAGGGTTTAGAAAGGTCTATATATATGGACAAGGCCTGATGAGAAAATGAACACGATCGAATTGGTACGAATTTGACAATAACGACCCGAAAAGCCCGTTTCGCTTCCGAAACAAAAGCGGGTCATCCCATATATCAAAATAGATGTTTTCGATATTTTTAAACTCAATGGAACATTTTTCAGGTCTTAATTCCATCGTATGAAGAAGTTGCTTTAAAATCGGTCTATTTCAAATTAATTTCAATTGAATTTAATTAATTGGTTTCTATGCGTTTCGAGCCCGTACGATCAAACGACAAGTCCGATCGCTACGAAACTTGAAACACTACAATAATTCACTGTTACGGATCCGATGAAACTTGTTTCATCGAAATCCGAGATAGTGGCCAAAATGGCTATTTTCACATTATTTAAATAAATTATTATTAAATTGATTAAATCGCTCTTTAATTTCAAAATTTATAACTAACAAATTTTTATCATTTTTGATTACTTGGATATATACAATAATTTAAAACAAATTTAAATGTCAATTCAATGTTAATTATTTTCCTAATTACAGTGTTTAATTTCAATTGAAATGAATGTAGTGGTTATTACTTTAAATTCCAATAAATCCATTTGTTTGCCTTTTCATCTTGTTATTCAATCAATTTCCATCTCATGGCTATAATTAACATTTTTTATATCCTATTACACTAATATTATACAGTTATCATCTTAATATTTCTTTAACATAATATTTCATTACATTTAATTACAATAAATCCAATTATAAAAATTTAAATTCCAATAAATTGATCAAACCTGATTTCAATTCTTTTTATTCAATCAATTATCATATTTTGGATAAACTTTACATTGGGTTACATCTTACTGAATTTATATTTTACAATTATCAATTTACTCTACATTAACTGCATTAATTAAGTGAATTAATTACAACTGATTTCCAATTAAATTTAACAGACCAACTAAATAGGTAACATATAGTACTTGTCACCATTAACTTTTAATCACATCTTATAAGTTATTGTCCACAACAAGTGTTATAATTTCTACTACAACACTAATTTTTATTTAATTACAATTTGTTACATACTATCTAATTAATACAACATTTTAAATTATCAATTACTCTTTTAATCCAACATCGATTAATACATACCTTACTATATTTTTTTACAATCTATACCAATTATAACTCTTTATCATTTTAATTGATTGGAATTTACATTAAAAACAGCTATAAATTACCTTAAATTAATATTATTACATTGCATTCCCATTATATTATTATTATAAAATCACAGATTTTTATTTCTCCCAACATTAAATCACAAAACCTTATTAAATTGACCATTTTTAATTATCGAAAATTACGGGTTGTTACACTCTCCCCCACTCAAAACTTTTCATCCTCGAAAAGGGAAAGAAGGGAAAAGAAATTAATATATCTTATTCAAAATATTAATTTATAAACAATTAATTTACATAATTAAATAATTTAAATAAAATATATCAATTTATAAACAATTAAATTCTTTTATATTCAAGTTAATAAAAGTTTTGAAAACATTTCACAAAATTTTTTCTAAGTCCAAAATTTATAGAAAATTTCGCCAAAGTCTCCTTTGTACGGAGAGGTCTGGGAGAAATTAATATTAATAATAAACACATATATATCATATTTTGAAATAATATATCCCAAACCACGGGAAAACAATATAATATCGCTAGAAAACCGTAATTCGAAAATGTACCTATTTGTCAAGCAAACAACGCTTATTTATGAAACCAAAAGCGGTAGCTATTGCTTCCATAACTTGTATTTCACTTATATAATCCAAAGAAGTTAATAACTATGTAAAAAAAGAAATATTTAAGTTGTTTCAGTCAATAACAACAAATCAATCACAACATAACAACAATCATTTTGCAAACAAACAGTACAACCATCGTTTTTAACAAAGAGAGCAATTATCCATCCGTAACAACCAAAACAAATGGTTTATTCGGGTTTAGAACTTTTAATCTTATAAAATGGTAAATAAACTATGAAGTAAACCATACACTCAACAGTCGTAGATAAAAATTTATATATTATTTATACATCCTACACAATAGAAGTATCCTTCCCCAACCAATCCATAAATCAAACAAATAATAATTTCAAATAATATTTAAGTTTTATTCTTATTATCTTTTTTTCATATTATTTACTGTTCATTTTCATTTGTTCATACAATTCTTGTTTAATTTCTTTACATTTATCACTTACAAAATTCATTTCCCATTAAATTACATTCATTTCTTACAAAATTTCATTTCTCATTTATACATACAGTTACATAAGCTATTTCCATTTAATTATCTAGATTATCCATTAATATGTAAGTTTCTTTACAATTTAATTCACCATTTATAGATTATTTCTTTTTCCATTCATTTATTCCATATATAGTATTATTGAATATTAAATCCATTTCTAAATCATTTCAATGTTTCCTGAAGTTATAATCATTCAATTAATGTAGTACTCATTTTAATTATGAATGGCTTCAATATTAATTTAAGTTTATAATCCATTACTTACAGTATTCACCCTTTCTATTCAATCCAATTATAGGTAGATTAGAATGTTAACTTAAGTTTATAATCATTTTTCTTACATTATTCACTTCTATGACATTTAATTAGTAGCATTTCAAACTATTAACTTTAGTTTATAACAATTTATAACATTAGAATTTTTATTTACAAAAGTAAGTCCATCGAACACTTTCATTTACTAAAGTTTACTTGTACAATATTCTATTACATATTCTTTTTAACATTTCAACTTTTAATAATTTGGTAAGTTATATATATATATGTGTTTGTGTGTGTGTGTGTGTGTGTCTTTTAGAATGCAATTGAATATTATACAAGTTCATCTTAGTTATTTAGTTAATAAAATGTTCAATAATTACAATTTCTTATTTTCCACTTCCTTTTTATTTACAGTTTACAAATTTTCAATTTCTTATATTTTCATCAATCATTTAGCATCTAGTTTCTAATTACACATCTTAGAAGTTTCCAATTATTAAATAGTTAAGATTTCATTTCATTATAACAATTGAAACTACTAATTTACAGAAACTTAAGAACTAAATATCGGGTTCCATTTTCAAATCATTTTAAAATAATATATATAATCATGTCTTTTTTATATATCAAATCATATTTGGAAATAAAAATTAAGATTTTCTTATCAAAACAAATGTGTAGTAAACTACTACAACGGTCTTCCCACTTTGAAACTCGAAAATGAAAGTCGATGATGCATGCACTCATCACCAAAATTATTTTCCAGTGACAGAGAGGGGAGTACAAAACTTATTTCCTTTAAAATTCCTTATTAAAACTTTCTTTCAAATCATCTTGAAATATTCATATCAGAAAATACTTCTAAATACTACTAATATTATATTCCAAAACCTTTCGAAAGAAATTTCAAAAATCCCGGAACTTCAGTTCTAAACTTCAAATTTATATTTACTTTATTTGTAAATCCTATTTTTCAGTCACTATTCAGAAAAAAATTTCTACCTAACAAACAACATATTACATCCAAATATATTATTTATAAAATATATTATTTTATATACAAAATATATAATAGGCAAAATTATTTCATTTACCTATATTTCAAAACAATATTGTGTCGGTCTGTCCTATTAAGTATTTAGAAATCCCTAATGGTGCCACAGCATCCCATGTGCCGACCTGAATTTGTAAATACGAAATGAAACAAATTAACACAATACAAAAAAACTTTTATAACACTAACAAATACGCTCTCTCATATATACACTCAGCAAATCATTCTAGGGTATTACTACCCTATTTCTAAAGAGTCAGACCCCACAAAGCTAAGGTTATCGCTAAACCAAAGCTCTGATACCAACTGCAACGACCCACCTTTTTGGACGATTTAAATCGACGATAAACCACATACGTCATACTTAAACCATTCAAAGGGGCAGATTATTATGGGGTAAATAAGAAAAGAAGAGAAAGAATAAAACAAATACAGAATCTCGCAGCGAAATGACAAAATATAATAATCAAATAACAGTTCATGAAGCTGTTTTAAAAATACATTTGATTATTCTTTACAACACAAAACCAGAGTTACATAACAGGAATAAATAAATAAATGCAGCGGAACAACATGATGCAGTGGAAAAAAATATACTAAATAATAATAGTACAAAATCTTCGTCTCCGTCCTCCGAAAAGCAGTCTTCGATAAACTGAAAAGCTCAGGCTGACCCGAGTGAATTGAAAAGACAAAACACTCGATTCAGAACTAAAAGATCTTATATAAGATAAATCAACAATAAATAAATATGGGTGTAAAGGCGTTGGAGATGTTTATGAGATTTGACATCTTCTATCCAGTGTCTAATGTGAGTGTAATAACTTAAGAGATGTTCGGGATTTCCATCTCCTAAGGATCCGTTAAACTATCTACTATGTAGTATAATATGCTATTATAATAGTGTCTATAGTAAAGTAAAGTATTAAAATAGCGTTAAGGCGTTACCCACATCCCCCTTAACACATTTTATATAATGCCGTAGTCTATACAAATACTGTAAACTCCACCCGCAAGTGGGCTATCAGGGAGCACTCCATAGGTACGACACAAAACAAACTCATAGAAGGCGCGATAGGGCATTGTAACATGACACTCAAGGCAATGCCAGGGTAGATATACCAATTGCACTCCCGGACTGGTGGTAACGCATAGCAGCTACTACCGCCCACCTCGGAACACACTCCCATAATCAAATCAAGGGTGGCCACCAAATCAATCACAAAGTCAAAATATAGTATTGAAGAAATGTGCCCGATAGGAGGAATGACCCCACTTGGCCCGGTATAGCTCTTGTTTTAGTCACATCTAAGCTGACTCACGGGAGTCAGGGTCACGTAAGTACCTCATACAGAACCATTCACCAAACCATCCTACTTCATTTCTGGAATCTCCACCACGTACATAGTTGTTAAAGTGGTTTTCGATATTGGCAGAGAGTATGACAATATCTGATCCCGGTCTCTTTAACAACCAGACGCTTATTACACACTGGATGGTTCTTTTAAATTTCCCAAAACTAATTCATAATTGATATCAAAATATCATATTCTCAAAACCATATCACTTTCGAATCATATTCACTTACAAAATCACAGTCACTTCTAAAATCATATTCACTTTCAAAGATCATATTCACTTCAAAATCATATTCACTTTTGAATTTATCGATAAGTTAGGTTAATTAAATCCTAGTTCCAAAATCATCATATTTACTCAAATATGTCATTTCACAAAAAGGCTATCAACTCCAAATTCTAACTCAGGTTGTATCATCATCAAGGATTTAAATATAAATACTTCAACTTTACACAGTCTGAAATTTTAGAAAATAGTTTAGATGGTCATAAATAGTTTTTTTAATAGTTTAAAATAGATTAAAATAGTTTAAATAGTAGAAATAGTTTAAAATAGATTTAAATTTGATTTAATTAGATTTTAAAATAGATTAAATAGATTTAAATTATCTTAAATAGATTTTAAATAAGTTAAATAAATTTAAAATAGATTTAATAGATTTAAATTATATTAAATAGACTTAAAATAGATTAAAATTAAGTTAAATAGACTTAAATTATATTAAATAGATTTAGAATAGATTAAATAAATTTAATTAGTTTAAATAGGTAAAATCGATTAAATTGGATTAAATAGCTTATAATAGATTAAAATAAAGTAAAATAGTTTTTAATTGATTAAAATAGTCAATTTAATTAAAATAGTTTAAAATAGTTTAAAATAGATTTCAAAGTTATCTCCAAATATTTTCAATGACTCGATTCCGATAAATTCATTTATATTTGACACTTCAACTTTGAAATTTCAATTTAAATCCTTTGAACAATTCATTAAATCAATTCCAATTTCAGCATTTAAAGCTTAGATTATCGAAAATAATTCAGCTTATATAAATCAATTTCTATTTCAAAATGCCAGTTAACTGAATTCAAAATTTAAAGAATTAAAAATCATTTAATTTAACCAATCCGGTGTCCATATATAATTTTCTACTCTATGGTCAGGTGATACGGATATTTATTATTTCAATCCGCAATTTAAAATTTTACGGTCATATATCATTTCAAACCGCAATCCCGAATTAAATAAAATTCATAAAATCGCTCGGGTCTATCATTTCAACCCATAACGATTTTTCCCTAATCTATAGATCGTTCGGGTATGTATCATTTCAATCCATAGGGAACTTGCAGTGTTATAACAATATAAAAATACAACATCCAGTCATACAATATCAACAATCAAACATCTATCACAATCATCATCCAAATCAACTAATAAACATCAATAGATAACTGATTATCATTAACAAGTATTAAATTGACAATTAAATTCAATATTAAATTAAACGATGATTAAATGCAATAAAAGACAAATTTAACTAGAATGACCATTTATATATATCAAATGTCAATCAGTTAATTTCTAATCACATTATAAATTTAATTTAACTAACATAAGATAGTTTAGTAATTGTGAGTGGGCTAAAACAATTACTTTGGATTTCAAATCGATTTGTAATCCAAAATAGGGCTAAAAAATTCAACAGTTTCAGAATTCGTCCAAACTAGAGCGAAAATGTCGGAAATTTTGATACAATCCCAATGAAACAAACCGCACGTGAATCCAAGCTCGTATGAAGAAGATATGATCGTTAGAACATTCAAAATCAAAATTTAAATAAAAAATATAACAGATAATAGTTGAACACATCACCTGCCACGCAGCCTGGATCCCATGCGAACTAACCTCGACCGTAACCCATCGTTTGAACCCTAGGCCGCCGCCTTTAACTGGAATTTTCCGCTGCCATGACCCTCTAGCCAACGATCAGAGCACGCCACCTACGTCTGCATCTCCGACCGCCCACATTGCCGCCCTATCGGCCACCTCCGGCCATCTCTGCTCGTAGCACCACCGTTGGCTTTGGAGCCAATTTCTGGCGAAGTCGTGGCCTATTACGACAAACGAACAACACCATACCGACCTACTCGACACCCTCTTCCCAACACCACCTCCCGATCGTCGATCGGACGATGACCCATCGTTGGATCGTCAAAACCCTAGAATGGACGGCTGAGGTTCATCCTCGATTTCTAGACAAACGGTGATTTATTGGAAAAACGAATTGCAGATCTGGGTTATGCTCGTCGAGAGCTTCGAAACAGTATATAATTCGATATGGTTTGAAGGAGTTTAATTTTGAAATTGATTTGGAGATTGAATTGTAGCGTTTGGAATTGAAATAGTTTTTGCCATTGAAGAAAGAAGCAGACAGAAGTTGATGTACGTAGGGAATAAGAAATAGAAAGACTGCTAGGGTTTAGAAAGGTCTATATATATGGACAAGGCCCGATAAGAAAATGAACACGATCGAATTGGTACAAATTTGACAATAACGACCCGAAAAGCCCATTTCTCTTCCGAAACAAAAGCAGGTCATCCCATATATCAAAATAGAGGTTTTAGATATTTTTAAACTCAATGGAATAGGTTTCAGGTCTTAATTCCATCGTATGAAGAAGTTGCTTTAAAATCGGCCTATTTCAAATTGATTTCAATTGAATTTAATTAAATTGGTTTCTACGCGTTTCGAGCCCGTATGATCAAACGACAAGTTCGATCGCTATGAAACTTGAAACCCTACAATAATTCACTGTTACGGATCCGATGAAACTAGTTTCATCGAAATCCGAGACAGTGGCCAAAATGGCTATTTTCACATTAATTAAATAAATTATTATTAAATTGATTAAGTCGCTCTTTAATTTCAAAATTTATAGCTAACAAATTTTTATCATTTTTGATTACTTGGATATTTACAATAATTTAAAACAAATTTACATGTCAATTCAATGTTAATTATTTTCCTAATTACAGTGTTTAATTTCAATTGAAATGAATATAGTGGTTATTACTTTAAATTTCAATAAATCCATTTATTTGCCTTTCCACCTTGTTATTCAATCAATTTCCATCTCATGGCTATAATTAACATTTGTTTATATCCTATTACACTAATATTATATAGTTATCATCTTAATATTTCTTTAACATAATATTTCATTACATTTAATTGCAATAAATCTAATTATAAAAATTTAAATTCCAATAAATTGATCAAGCCTTATTTCAATTCTTTTTATTCAATAAATTATCATATTATGAATAAAATTTACATTGGGTTACATCTTATTGAATTAATATTCTACAATTATCAATTTACTCTACATTAACTGCACTAATTAATTGCAATTGATTTCCAATTAAATTTAACAGACTAACTAAATAGGTAACATATAATACTTGTCACCATTAACTTTTAATCACATCTTATAAGTTATTATCCACAACAAGTGTTATAATTTCTACCACAACACTAATTTTTATTTAATTACAATTTGTTACATACTATCTAATTAATACAACATTTTAAATTATCAATTACTCTTTTAATCCAACATCGATTAATACATACCTTACTATAATTTTTTTTACAATCTATACCAATTATAACTCTTTACCATTTTAATTGATTGTAATTTACATTAAAAGTAGTGATAAATTACCTTAAATTAATACTAATACATTGCATTCCCGTTATATTCTTATTATTAAATCATAGATTTTTATTTCTCCCAACATTAAATCATAAAAACTTATTAAATAGACCATTTTTAATTATTGAAAATTACGGGTCGTTACAAGGATCTAAAAGGATAGTCGTATGCAGATATCGGGCCAGCATCAAAACCAAGAAGCGAGTTCGGGAAAGACTAGAGTTAAACCAACAGTCCAATGATTCTTTCACTATCGAGACATTGGATAGGGGGCGCAGCCAATTGGATGTTTGGATTGTTTTATAGTAGGGCATAGCCACTTAGCTCTTTAGAGGTCTTTCAATTAGTTGATGGGTGGCTGAGTGGGGCCATAGCCACGATAAGAAAAGAGGCAGACCAAATAAAATATCTGTATTGTAGGCCTAACAGGGCAGTCCTTTACAAAAATAGAAAATCTCCGACCGAGTTCCGTACAAGGTAGACATTGTTAAGCGGGATTCAGGGAGTAGACAGAATGATTACGTATAGTCCTCAAGATACGCACTGGGTGGTACATTGTGGATGTCCAAGCATTAGTATAGACTAGTGCGGACGCAGTTTTACATTTTCATAGTAGACGACGGAACATCTGTATTGTAGGCCTTATGAGGCAGTCCTTTATAGATGTAGTCACAGAACGCCATAATAGCAAGACGATGGAGTCCTTTGCAAGGAGGACATAGAAGGTATTATGAGTAGTATCAAGGACTGATGCGGTCAAGGGGAATATAGCTATATATATATCAGTTATTAGGTTTTAATCTACTAGGGAGTAAATGGGCACGATTCACGCACTGAGGCAAGAGTATTATAAACCCAATAAACCTAATATAATAGTAAATGGAAATAAAACGGTATATCACTACGCCATAAATGGCCTTCTTCAACACAAAAAAAATGTTGGGTCAGGCCCAAAAAATGTTGCCATAGGTCTATGGCAACACTTTTTGGGTGATGCAATTTTTGCTGTTGCCTTAGACCTCAAAGGCAACATTTTGACTATCTAAGGAAACATAAGTAATATTGTTGCAATAGAACCCTATTTGGGTCTATAGCAACACCCATAGGTGCCTGTAGCAACATTCAAAAATGTTGTTATAGATATTAATTTTCTTAATTTGTGGGGCCCACAATGTAGAGCATATTTGATTTTTTAATAGAAATATTTATTTAATAAAATGCTATTGCACAGAATTTGATATTCAAACAGTATTTTATTTAAATAAATATTTTATTTCAACATTTGAAATAGTACAAATTCCTGACTCCACTATTTTACAATTCAATGATATATAACACTGATATTCACATATACAGATATTCCTCACTACATCACTCAGTTCACTCATTACATATGCAGTTTCAATTTATACAGACACCGACACTGACAAATATATGACGAGCCGAGTGCCGAGCCGAAGGCGAGCCGAGTAGCGGGTCCGGGCGCAGCGCCGACGGGGGTCCGGGTCCCCACAGTCCCGGCGGGGATCGACCTTCTTTGAAACGACGTAAAATGATGCACAAATGAAGACTGAACTTAGCAAACCTGCAAACTTCACAGTTCCAAATCTTCACCCAAATACTTTAGAAATTATATGATGATGACTAGTAACAGCATAACTTTCTTACAGGGATTTAAAGAACCAAGCAAAACTACTTCCAAGCCCTTCTATTGTTATAGATCCTCTTTACTTGTAAAAATCTGTACTCAATTTGTGTAAATAAAATAAAAAAGTAAGTAAAACAAATAAAAGATCAAACCTCGCCACCAAGGAAGACTGAGCGGATGGAATAATACACTAATACTGCACCCCCCAATGCACTACTCTTACAATCACAATCTCTTTTATTCACCAACCTACCCAAACCAGCCCAATTGCTAAACATAAAACATATAAACCTAAAATAAAATAGTATGTCACAGACATACTGGTTTGAATTAGCAGTCAAAACTCATCCATTGTCATGTGACTCCAACGCTTGACCATAATTTTGCACTGAGAAATGCCTCACGTGCTTTCCTTCTTCTCTAACCAACTTTTCATGTGTCCATGATTGCACGTAATTGCATCGCATCTCAAGGAGTATTCCATCGTCGTTGGAAGTTCTCCACCACTGTATCGTTGCTTCTAGATGATTGGCTCCAAATTTAATATGCCATCACGTATCCTTCTCACCACAAGAATTTCCATCTTGGCACTTGAGGACAATAGTTGATGATGCCTTATCTGATTGGAAACCGCCTTTAATTTTTGGTTCTGCTTGCAATTAAACAACAGAGTCATGAAGAATGTTCCACCCTTTACCGAAACAATCATGGATACAAATTTCTGGCTTCATCGCATATATTACGAACCAAAAACATGCCATATTCCAAAATAGACTTGGAAATCAAAAATCACTAGGCACTAAAAAATAAAAACGCTGTTGTGCCAACCAATATCACATCCGCCCAAATTTAGATCTGAATCTTTATGGGCATAAATAATCACCAAATTCAAAAGTCAATCTTTTCAGGAATAGCTTACACTTGTTTTGAAAATAAACAACATAAGATTTGAAGTGAAATCACGGAATCGCCTTAAACTTGTAAATGTAAGGATACGAAAGATCTTTATTTTATTTGCTGATCCTTTGAATTGTTGAGGAATCTTACTCAATTCATGTATTAGATCGAAACAGTCTTCAAATTAGCATACCGCCACTCATACATGCCTTGATTACCAGATTGCTTAGAGATCCAATCAAAATCGGTTGCAGAAATATACGGTGCGTTTGATTTCCTGTAGAACCCCAGTTTCGCCACTTAAGTCTGCCAATGCACTGATGATTAAGTTGTCGTCGTCGCGTTAATTCCTCACCGTGGAACCGAGTTGAGCACGATAATCTATCTCACGTAGCAGAATCCATGTATTGAATGTAAACATCATCTCTTGTATCATAGATCGAATCTATCGGAGGGACCTTTAATCAACACAGAGCTAGGGCACAAAATAGGTTAGGCTAGAGAAAAAACGAATTTGGGGGAGAACCCTAAATTTTTGTTTGTGCGATTTGGGGAGAACGAAATGAAAAGGAAGCGCGTGAATGAAAATGTTAGCGGGAAATAGAGGAAGCGTAGTAGATAGTGGATGAATGGTTGAGATTTTGTTTTAACTAATGGTGTGGATCGCTGAGGTGTAATTTTTTTTAATTTTTTTAATTAGAATATATCTATAGTAACACTATATAAAAATGTTGCATCGTGTTACACTTGTTTAGCTAGAGCAACACATTTTTATGGCTAAGGTAACACAAAAAATACAACGTTGCAGTAGGACCAACATTTTAGCTGTCAACACCTTGCAAAAATGTTGCAGAAGGTCATCTATGGCGCAGTGTATGTAGAATTAGGCTTAGAAGTGTATAATTTGTCCATTCACCGGAACCTTAGTTCTGACCCCCTCCTCATAACATCCTACCGGTTAGGTAGATGGTAGAGACTTTCCAGCAGTGAGACACTTGTTTAGAAAGTGTTATTTTATTGGTGATTATTTACTTACTATTATATTTAGTCAGTTCCGCTGTGAGATATTTATCTGAGCTCTGGTATATTTATCTTTGCCAATTTTGCAGGATACCAGATACCCAACTCGAGTTTCAGTGGGCTTGGATTTTAGCATTTTTGCCAAAAATCCCGACTCACTAGGATTCGGGTTGTTACATTCGGTATCAGAGCCTAGGTTTAGGATTCCTAGGTTAGATGGTGAGTGAACATATTTGTATTTTTGAATAAAATATAAATATATCATGTACTAAAATCCAAATAGTCCCCAATTATAGATTTTAACATATGGAAAGTTTTTAAGAAGTATATTTGTGCATAGTTTTCTAGTTGGGTTTGAGATGACCCAAGTATATTGAGCCCTATGTGATTACCGATTGATAGTGTACAATAAGCCATTTTTTGAGAGAAGATTGGTATCCATATGTTATAGGAAGTGGGGAAGTTCCCTAGGGATAGTAGGGAGAGTGATTTTATTTTGGAAGGAATAAGAGGTTTTAGTAAGAAGAAAATCCACTTTATGTCTAGCCCAATAAAATGAAACTTTTGGAATTGAAAGTTGAAAAATATAATTGTTAATAAATTTGAGGAAGTAATTATTGGGTTTTTGAAAAAAAAAAGTGATATGAAATTTAAATTGGTTTTTATATGATGTAAATTTTGTTAAAAGTGAAATTCTTTTTAAAGAATTATAGAGCGCGTATAGCTCACTGGTTTCTTTGTAGGTAAACAAAGATTTTAAATATAAAAACCTAGAGTGTGTTAAGTATCGAAAACGTAGGTTACAACATTTATTGTTGTAATAGATGTTTTCGGTAAAAAAAAGGAAGCATAGACTATGACACTATTGTTATAGTAGGTGACTCCCAAAGGAAATGCTTTTGCATAGCATATGGGATTTATTAATATTTATTTTAATTGAATCCATAAACTAGTATTTTTGGGTTGTAGTAACAGTGTTTTACGCCACATCTGTTTTGACCCAAATGAGTTTTGAAGATAATTTCTAAAGTAGTTTGTATGTACACTTATTATTTAAATAAGTATATGAGAGTATTTTCTAGTTATGAAAATATTAAAGCAGTTTTGAAAAATGAGTTCTTTTGAAAAATAATGTACGTTAAAATAATGAATTTAGTAGGAAATATCTTATGTAAGTGAATATATAGTAAACATACTTTAATCTATTGGAATGAAAAGAATAATGGTATAATTTTCTATGAATCAAAAATAAAGATGTTTTGTGTAAGTTATAAGGAATACGTGAAAGAGATGTACAAGATATGGAAAGAACCATATTTTGTATAGCCTATTTCGATAAAATATAAAATAAATTCCTTATAATTTCACATAAACATGAAATCCTCCTTTAAAGGATTCATAAAAGGTTTTAGCGTTAATAGTTTCTCATAAGAGAAAGTAATTTCAATACATTAAGATATAAAACCATTAAGTGTAGTAAGTTAAAAAAAACTCCTTCAAGGTTAAGTAATTGGAAGAGTAGAAAAGTTAAGGGATTTTTGATAAAATAATTGTTCTTATCTACTCTAGTTTTAGTAAATTTAATAATCTATGAAAGAAGATATTTTGAAAACATGTGAGGACATTTTTTTTAAGAAAAAAGAAAACTGTTTTAAGAACAAGCAAGACATGTTTTAAAGAAAAATGGTCTGGTGAAAAAGTAAATAAGTTTTTGGAAAGATAAAATTGTAAGTAACCAAGTACCTTTGAATTTAACAGAAAACTTCAAAACAATACTTTCAAACGAAAGAAATTTGGGATTTGATGTTTCAAAAATTTAGAAGCTTTAATTTTTGAAGTAAAATGATAAATACCAAACCAAACAAGACTTTTAAATATGGAATAGATAGGAATCATTTCCTAGGTGTAATGGGAAAAGTGTAAGGCTATGGCAGTAATTACTCCTAGTAGTAATAATAAAAGTTCACGTAAGGTGTATAGGCCACTAGTGAAAACCTATAAATGTTGCTTCATGTGTGTAGACTATAGAAGAATAGTGAAGTGGTATTAGTAAGACAGTAAGACACACATGGTTGAGAAAAGTAGACCTTAGTTGGGGAAAAATGAAAGGTAAAGAGAAAATTTCCCCAAGCTTAGTTGCCTTTTTAGATAGAGACTGCATAGATTGAAACCCTTATCCATTGCAGTAAATGAGACGTTGAGCATGGAATAGAAGAGATGAATAGATCTTATTCGTCATGAGTAACATAGCGTAAGTTGGTAACAAGTAATAGGCGGTAGGAGGAGCATATGAGTTACTTGGATTCCAAGAATAGGACTTTTCTGTGTCAGAGTGGACATGGTCCTAAACCTCCTAGTCCTAGATGATAGCTGTGTTTAGTTGCTATATTAAAATAAAAGTAAAAGCAGATAAAAGGTAACTAAAATAAAAACAGTAAGATCTAAAGAAAGCAACAGAAACGTCAATAGAAATAAATGAGAATTGCAAAAGAAAAATACATCTTTCCCACAAATTAAGCTTGGGAAAAAGTTTGAAAAGCAAAATCTTTCTTATGTAAACCGTGCTTGGGAAAGAAAATAAAGATTTTATAGGATAGCGGCATATGTCCCAAGTACGAAGTGAGAGGTACGCAAAAGTAAAATGGAGAAATGTGAAGTTTTTCCATTTTCTACCTTCTATCTGACATAAGAAATCGAGTTTAGAAAATTAGATTTTTCTGAAATTCGAATATTAAAAGTTGTGTGGTAGGATTTGGATGAAAAATTCATTGAACTACACCCCTATTCAGTAGGAGTATGAGAAAAATTGGATGAAAAATGTTTTGAGTTCTCAAAGAGATTGCATTCATATAGAAATTGCAAGTATATTTACGATGTGTGCATCATGTTTTAAAATAAATTTTTAAAGAAGAAAAGCATTCATACAGGAGGTACCGCTTAGAAATTCATGTTCATGCATATATCTCATGTTGAATGACACTTTGCACAAGTGCACGGATGGCCGTAAAATTGGATGCACACAAAATGGATGTGATTGATGCGAGGAATTACATAATTTTACCCTTATTGAATTTCGGGAACGAAATTTTCTAAAGGGTGGGGGAATGTATCACCCCACATTTTTAATAATTAAATAATCAAATAACGATGAACAGTGAAAATAAACATTTTTGGAATTGTCAGAATATGGCCTCGAAACTTATACCATTGTGTCCGTGGCGATTTCTGATCAATTTCCATATATAACTTGTCAAAATCCGAGTCAATACAAAGAAGTTATGAGAGAAATGAAAAACGGGAAATAATAGAAAAAATAATACTAAATATGGCATGGGTCGACCTATAGGTCGACCCACAAGCCATAAGGGTCGACCCTAAGGTCGACCGCTAATACACACAGGTCGACCCGCGTGTCTCCCTGAACGTGAATTCGTCCAGGGGCATGCCGAAGTGTATTAGTTAGATTTTTATTCGATCCGAGCCATACGTTGATGCATCTGATGGCTCCAAACGACCCTGTGATGTGGTGACTTCAGATTCAATCCAAGAATCCAACGGTCTGAGATCCCCCAAACTCCACTATAAATAGAACCCTAGGCCTAGCTATTTTCTCACAATCAGATTTTCTCCCACTTGGGTTCATTGCCTGAGGCTGTACCCTAAAAAGAAAATATTTCTAGGGAGAAGATCTTCTCAATAAAAATATTAGACACCTTAGAAGGGGATCCAGGAAGACCATGGAGCCAAGATGAGCACAAGCAAAGCTAAGGACGACATGTGAGTGGATTTAATTATATATCTTTTGCATTTATGATATATTATCGTTAGATTCCCGTTAAATAATTTTATTCAGTATTTATTTCAGTAATTAAATCTGTTAATTAGTTATGCTGAGACTGTAAATTGTATAATAGAGCTTATATGTAATTATTATTTATATGGAAAATAGTAATCAAATTAAATATGAATAATATTAGGCTTGACAGTTAGAGAAAGGCATAAGCCTAAAAAATAAGAAATTTACAGTTATTTACATCTATTTTAAAAGTTGAAATTTAGCCTGTAAATGTTAGCTTCTTTTTTTTCCTTTTTACGGGAATAAAATAGTGAAGAGAAGAAGTCGCAAATACGGACTAAAATAGAAGAACACTAGATTTACAGAAATTAGATGCAAATAAGAAAAGCTGAAATAAAAAGAGAAAAATAGAAATTTGCAGTAAATTATGCCAAAACGGGGAAAAATAAATTAAAAGGGAAAATTTAATAACTTGATAGGGAAGTAAGTGATAGATTAGTTGGTTGGCTTAGAAAAGAGAATACATATCCATAGTATAATATTTAAAAGATAACGATAAACTTAATTGCAAGAATAAAAGAAAGAAAAAGGGAATTAGTGTAAAATAGAGAAACTACTGTATTTTGCACTATCCAAAAAGTAAAAGAAATAATAAAAGAAATATCTTGCAGTTACGGATTATTGTTTATAGCATTGTTTAGTATTAAAACATGGAAATGGAATTTTAGCACAGTTTTTGTAACCAACCAAATAGAATAGAACTACTTCCGAGAATATAAGAAAATAAAGTGAAGAATTACAGGAAGTAAAGAAGAAATCAAGTTAATTATTAGATAAAACTAGAAGCAATTAAAAGAAATATACCTAGATGTGCAATTACTGCGCAGATAATAGAATAAAGGCAAAGCATGTACTATGATAAGTAAATTTGTGACAATCGGACGTAGTCCCAAGCCAAGATTGTCATATATAAGAGAATTAAAGAGAATTCAATATCATAATAAAAGAAGACAGACTAGAATAGACAAGAGGCGCTTGTAATTATATTTATAATGTACAGATTATAAAAGAAAATAAAAGTGACAATTACAAGTAAAATTATAACATAGGTTATAATTAAGTAGAAAGAACAGAAAAGGTTTATTTAAGACTTAAATTAAGTTAATAAGCAAATAGAGAAGAAATAATAGAAGAGGCTTATTTTAATAAACTTAAGACTTAAATTAATTTAATAAGCAAGATAATAGAAGTGGCCCATACCAACAGCATTTCCTTCAGTCAGGAACTGATGGTCTCACAATAGTTACGTGAGGCTGTGATGTAGCTCAGACCGGAGATGAAGGCATAAGTCGTAGGCGACTTATGGAAGGAGCTATGAGTCATCTACGAGTTAAGAAAACAGGCATGAGTCGTGACCGACTCAACTGGGGTGAAGGCATAAGTCGTAACCGACTTAAGGAGGCGGTGATGAGTCGTCTCCGACTCAACTGGAAAAACAAAGGGGACGTTGCTTCAAGGTTGCGACTTAACGAAGCGGATTTAAGTCGGCACCGACTTAAGGAAGGTGATGAGTCGGCACCGAGTTACAAGGCACAAGTGATAAGTCGACCCCGACTTAAGAAAAGAGATAGGTCGGCACCGAGTTACGACTTATTTAAGTCGGTCGAAATTTTAAGTCGCGAAAGCCCTGATGCCGTTGATTCCTCTGCCGAGTTAACCTCCACCATTGGTTCTTTTGAGATGCCGCATGTTTTAAGTTGCTGAAGCTGGTGCCGTTGATCTTGATGCCGAGTTAATCTGGACCGCTATTCTTAAGTCGTTAATAGTTGAGTCGTGTAGAGTTGTAAGTCGGCAACGACTTAAGGAGTTGTCTGTTGTATTTTCTGTTGTAAGTCGGTATGTTGTAACTACTTGGGCTTAAGTCGTGTACGACTTATGTTGAGTCGAAGGATTTGATAAGTCGGAACCGACTTAGTACTTGTAATATTTTTAAGCTTTCTGAACTGTGTTGTAAATAAGGCGACTTATGTTAAGTCGGCAAGGTTGATAAGTCGGTTGCCGACTTATGACTTGTACTTTTTCTGTTTTGGTGTGTTGTAGCCTATAAATAGGCAAGTGAAGTCATTTGTAAAGGTTGTTGATTTTTGAATAAAATTCTCTTTTGATTGCTTTGTGCTTTCATCTAAATTGGTAGTCGAGTGTAATCTCCTATCTCCTCTTTCGGATAATCGAGTGCGCTCGATTCAACGATTGTAGAAGCCGATTCGCGGAATCAAGTGCGCTTGATCAACGCTTGAAGAATTGAAGATCTTTGAACCCGGTATCGTGCGCGATCAACGAGTTCGAGATAGCTAGAGTTCGGTATCTTCGGATCAACGAATTCGGGCAATTCAGCATTCATCAATCCATCGACCGCTACTTTCACCGATCTACATCATATTTGAATTATCCGCTGCGTCAGGCTGGGACAGGATTATGCTAATTAGGGTAAATAAGTAGCCAACGGAATAAGAAAAGTAACCTAAATGCAAAATAAAAGATTAGACTTAGAGTCTCATAAAAGAGTGAGATGTGTTTGAAGTAGCCCAAAGGATGAAAATCCTAACGAAGCAGTTCATCACAGATTTCAGCACAGAAGGAGCACGTCCAACTTAGATATTTTGGGCTAGAGAAAGTAGGAGACTTCAACGGGACGTGAGGGTACTCTAGGATGGCCCTCTGGGGTAGGCATAACAAAGCAGTCCCCCAGAGGCAGGTCTGTAGGTGTTCCATCAAAAGAGTATGCCTTGACTGCTTTTTGCATGGCAGGACCTATGTAGGCAGTCAAAAGGGGTAGATGTTTGGAGTAGGATATTCATATGTCCCAGTACTTGCAAGTAAGTTTTAGTGGGCAGGACCCAAAAGGATAGTCGCATGCGGATATCGGGCCAGCATCAAAACCAAGAAGCGAGTTTGGGAAAGACTAGAGTTAAACCAACAGTCCAATGATTCTTTCACTATTGAGACATATGATGGGGGTGCAGCCAATTGGATGTTTAGATTGTTTGCAGTAGGGCACAACCACTTAGCTCTTTAGAGGGTCTTTCGATTAGTTGAGGAGTGGCTGCGTGAGGCCATAGCCACGATAAGAAAAGAGACAGACCAAATAGAATATATGTATTGTAGGCCTAATAGGGCAGTCCTTTACACAAATAGAAAATCCTCAACCGAGTTCCGTACAAGGTAGACCTTGTTAAGCATGATTCAGGGAGTAGACAGAACGATTACGTATAGTCCTCAAGATACGCACTGGGTGGTACATTGTGGATGTCCGTGCATTAGTATAGACTAGTGGGGACGCAGTTTTACGTTTTCATAGTAGACGATGGAACATCTGTATTGTAGGCCTTATAAGGCAGTCCTTTATAGATGTAGTCACAGAACGCCAAAGTAGCAAGACGATGGAGTCCTTTGCGAGGAGGATACGGAAGGTACTATGAGTAGTATCTAGGACCGATGTAGTCAAGTGGCATACAGCTATATATATATCGGTTATTATGTTTTAATCTAGAGTAGATGGGCACGATTCACGCGTTGAGGCTATTATAAACCCAATAAACCTAATATAACAGTAAATGGAAATAAAACGGTATATGTAGAATTAAGCTTAGAAGTGTATAATTTGTCCATTCACTAGAACTTTAGTTCTGACCCCCTCCTCATAACATCCTACAGGTTAGGTAGATGGTAGAGACTTTCTAGCTTTAAGACACTTGTTTAGAAAATGTTATTTTATTGGTGAGTATTTACTTACTATTATATTTTAGTTAGTTCTCCTGTGAGATATTTATCTGAGCCCTGATATATTTATCTTTTCCTATTTTGCAGGATACCACATACCCAACTCGGGTTTCAATGGGCTTGGATTTTAGCATTTTTGCGAAAAATCCGGACTCACTAGGATTCGGGTTGTTACATGCACGATCGTGCATGGGCTTTGTTTTTTCTTCTTTTCTTCGTTCCAGTTCTTGTGATTGAGGAAGAAAGGGGAAGGAGGGCACTGTTCACTGCGTGGCATGGTCTTGTGCTCGGCCCATCCGGTTAAAGGTGAGGAATTGCTTTGTTAACTTATTTAATTATTACGTAATGTGTGTGTTATATATATAAACTATGATAACTTGCTCAGATGATATCTTTTTTGTCCATGGAATTTTGCGTTGTACTCGTAGGGACGAGAACAACGTTGTAGTGTAACTTGTCGATAGTTTTGGCAGTATATAAAATTATGATAGATTAAAACGGACCCTATTTAATTACGTATTTAAAATAACAACTTCGTTAAAATTACTATACCTTAATTGGTGATATTTATTTGGCCAAATAAATTACTGTCGAGTTAAATTGGATTGAATATGTTAATTGAACCCCTGTTAGCGGAATAAAAAACCGTTCATCTAATTAAATTAATTTGGCGTTTAATCAGCAGAATAAATCCCCGTTCTGCTATTTTATAGATTTGGACATTCGATTATATATCGTCAATTGATATCCCGTTTTGAATAAGTGATATTTTAACCGATGATGGTTAAGTGTTAAATTTATTTACGTAGTCGTTGACTATGTAAATATTTGTTGTTAACTTGAAAAGTTAATTGAATAATATGGTAGCTTGTTAAGTACCATGGTGATCGTTAAGCATCCTTCAAATTCGAAAAACTAATTATTGTTTTGAAAGTTAATTTAAGAATAATTATTATTACAAGATATAAAAATAATTATTATTTAGTAATAAGATTTTAAAAAAGTGATAACTTATTAGTAATAATATTTTTAAAGATAATTAATAATTGTTTTAATAATGATTTAAAATTAATTATTTTATTAATATGATTCTTAAAAGTTATTTTTAAAGTTATTTAATTATTGTTTTAAAATGTTTTAGTTTAAGTGTTATTTTAAAGTTATTTATTTATGGTTTAGGAATGTTTTAATTATATTTTAATTAATTATTTAAAAGGTTATCTATATTTTAATTCTTGATTAAAGTTAATTAATTATATTAATTTAAGTTATTTAATTATATTTAAAGGATAATTCATTTTTATATTAATATTAGTATAAGGTTAATTAATTACTGTTTTAATAACATTTTAAAATTTATCAATTATTATATTAGTATTGTTTTTGAAATTAATTTATTAATACAATAATAGTGTTTGAAATTAATCTAATATATTATTAAATAGATTCTAAAGTTATTATTTTAAATAAGATTTGATTAAAATGAAATGGAGGGATGTTTAAATAGTACTTTGTTATTTAAAGCCATTTAAATAAATTATGGTTTATCAAGAAGACCTTATTAACATAAAAAGTCTATTAATGAGTTGGGTTAAATATGGGGAGAGTTTTATAAATGGCTTTGAAAAATTATAAAAGAATTTATAAATAAGTTTTAAAGATCTGAGAAGGGGAAATTTTATAAACTGGGTTTAGGATTTATTAAGAATGTTTTATAAAGGGATTGGTGTTTTGGGTTTCTCCATTTTAGATGACATTTGGGTTTGATCATTTAAATATGATTTCAAAATAGGAAAATTTTCTAAGTGTTTGGTGAATATACTTATATCATCGTATAAGTATATGGAAGTGATTTCCAAGTATCAGAAATGTGAATTTAAATTAATGAAAGATTAATTTAAAGGCTTAGTGATTTCCATGGGAAATATAACCTTTGTTTGGAGTGTTTGTTTATTTGATAGTTAAATAACCGACTATCAAATCTTGGCCTAAATATGTTATCCTTCTTAATTTTGGTGGTAGGGAAATATTCCCTACTTAACAACAAAGGATTTTAACTATGGAAATATCTAGGGAAAACACGGGTATTATATGGTACAGTTATCGTCGGTGGTGCTATACTGTACGTATAAACTAGTTTCATTCTTCTAGGGCAAATGATAAGGAGATCCGTCCACTTAAACGGTTAGGGGGTGATCCCCGCTCTTATATTTGTCTATTTATTTCCTAAAGAACCGGGGTTGAGTTTACCGAAAACTGTCGAATGTTGTTTTCGAAGAGACCGGGATCAGATATGTTATTTGAAAACCACTTCGATCCAACATAAGCATTGCGAAGTGAAGACATCTAGAGGATGATGGGAATTCAGAGACGGAGCTCTCAAGTGTTTCGTTCAGTCCCAGAACGAACTTCTATGGATGAATGCTGGCATTGCATTGTTGCCTGTAGGGCAGTGTTAGTAATCCAAGTAGGAAGTGCTAAATAAAGGTAATCGTAGCCCCAAGCCTCATCAACCGGGAAAATGACTAAAGCAGGGACATGCACCAAGGCTATATGGGTCGCTCCCTTTAGAGTATGATCATCCCAAGATCTAGTGTCGATATCTCTATGTATGCTTCGGGGCCCGTGATGGTTGTTTATCAACCATGGGGTAATCATATTCGGTGCTATCCAGTAAGGGGTAGTGCCAGTCCTGAGTAGCTAAGGTGCAGTTGCGATTGAGACCTCCCATACATTTTATCTAGTGGTGTAAAGATCTGTTATCTATTATAGATTATTCGTTCCGCTGTGGGATTCTGCATTGTTTAGTTTCTTCTTGTCCTCTTTCTTCTTTCTTATCCCTAACTATTCGCTTTTCGGTTTAATTTGGGTTGGACATGTGTCGTTTATTGTCAGCTTAAACTATACGAAAAAGTGGGTCGTTCCATATACTGTACGTATAAACTCGTTTCGTTCTTCTAGGACCAATGATAAGGAGATCTGTCCACTTAAACGGTTAGGAGGTGATCCCCACTCTTATGTATTATCTGATTATTTCCTAAAGAACTGGTTTGAGCATTGCAGAAATCAACGTTTGGTTTTGTGGAGCACCTGGGAAGCAGAAGAGTGTACTCGTAAGAGATGACTCGAACTCGTGACCACTCCGAAAACCATATACGGTTTAATGGAGGAATTTCGCGATATATTGAGATGGTCGGATCCATGTGTGATTCCGAGACCCATTGGGTATGGGAATCCGGGTGTGATTCCAAGATCTAATTGAGACGTGGGAATCTATGTATAATTCCAAGACCCGCTGGGGTATTGGAATCCATATGGGATTCCGTGATCTATTTGGTGGCGGTTTGTAAGTTGGAATGCCGAACGTAGCCTCATCAGCGAGAATTACTAAAACCAGAGATAGGAGGCATGGCTAGTATGGTTGGCAAACCCATAGGGTGTAGTCGGCTCCACCTAGACGTTACCTACAGTTTGTTATGCATGCATGGGGCGATGCTCTCGGTCTTAGAGAGACCAGCTGTGTTTTTCCTATGGTACATCACTAGGGATGTATGCTGCTTCGGAAGGATATCTCTGATCCTTGTGCAGGAGGACCGTTCCTCGAAGTACTAAGGGCACCTCCATGGAAATCCTACACAATTAGAGAACCTACCTTATCGATTTTCGATTATATACCTAGTATTGTTGTGATGTACACTCACGAGCATCACATCTACTTGATTATTATTATTTCCGCCCTTAGATATTATTATAATATCACTGGATTTTCTTATATAAAGGTTTTGGTTATCGTAAGGTAAAAATCAGTCCGTGTTTATGTGTGGCGTGGTCTTATGAGGTACCTTAGATTTTTAAAGGATTTTATAAGTTATAATAAATAAAATTCCTTGTGATTTGAGTTTCTCACGCTGGTTTTACCAGACTGACCCGGGCATTGTTTTCCTATAATGCTCGGGCCAGACCGAGCATATTTCTAGGTTTAGTTGGAGATTTTTGGAGCTTCAGGAGATGAGCTAGAGGACCAGAGACGTATTCACGTACATGGTTATTTTTCCGTTGCATTCATTGTTGTATTTATCGGCAATTGTGAGGACTGGTTGTTATAACTGTCCAAGCTGAAATATGTTAGTATACTCTAATTGATGTCTGTATATATATATATATATAAATTACAGTTTTTTTGTGTGTAAAGACTTTTTATATATTATGGATTATTCGTTCCACTGTGAGATTTTGTGTTGTTTAGTTTCTTCTTGTCTTCTTTCTTCTTTCTTTTCCCTAACTATCCGCCTTTCCATTCAATTTGGGTTGGACATGTGTGATTTATTGTCATCTTAAACTGTATGGAAAAGTGGGTCGCTACACTGTTTATGAAACCAAAAGCAACAGTTATTGCTTCCATAAACCTGTATTTTACTTACATAATCCAAAAGAGTTAAAATTGCGTAAAAGATCAATATACTAGTTGTTCCAAACAATAGCACAAGCAACACAACATATATACTAATCATATGTAAACAAAAGTAGTACGACCATTATAAGCAACAAAAGAATCCATCACATATCCATAGCAACCAAAACTAATGGTTTGTCCAGGTTCAGAAACTTTTCATCGTACAAGGGTGATAAATAAACAACCAAGTGTACCTTACGCTCAACAGCCTTAGGTAATTACTTAATAGATTATTCATACAACCTCAAACGATTTGAAGTGTCATTTTCCAAACTTCCCATAAGCCAACAACCATAGAATTTAAATTTTATTTAAGTTTGTACGATGTACATATATCATTTGTACACAATATCAATTCTGATCGGTTGCTTGAATACACAAATTTCACTTTCGAACTAGTATTGATAACCCGACACTCTAGTGCGGACTCTGATCCGGTTTCTTAATTAGAAATTTTCATTTTCCTTGCATAGCCATAAACTATGATAGAAAACTTCAAAAATCATATCAAAAATTCATATCAAATGTTCGCCATCAAGAATCGAGCGAAAAATCCTAATTCGGACTGGTGTGAATTACCACAAATCATGTATTCGAATCTGGATCAAAACTGTTATGCGAATAAAATGATCTACGCTCAACTTACGTATTTTATTATGTTATTTCTTTGCAGTTTAATTCATATTTATTTACTTATATAACTTGATTTCTATTAAATATTAAATATTCATTAATGGACCATTCCATACTAAAGTTTCTATATTCTTTGATTCACGTTATTTCTTCATATATAGTATCATTTAATATTAAATCCATTTATGAATCATTTCAACATTTTATTAAGTTTATAATCACCTATTTAAATAGTATTCACTTTTTACTATTCAGTCTAATTATTAAGCATTTCAAAACATTAACTTAAGTCTATAATATTTTTGTACATCTCAATTCTTTATTTACATATGGACATAATTTCATTTTTGAAACATTATTATTACTTAAGTTTTTACTTGTATGATATTCCATTATCTTTTAATTTACAAGTTACAGAACTTCAATTTTTTTTAGTTTCATTAAACATTTGGCTTTAAATTTCAGATTTCAATTTGGAAATTTCCAACTATTAAAATAGTCGAAGATCTCATTCTATTACAATAATTGAAAATCATTGATTAACAGAAAACTTAAGAACTAAATACCGGGTTTCATTTCAAATCATCTAGAAATAATATATACTTATATCTTTTATATACCAACTCATACTTAATGGATTTTAATCAAAATTTGTTTATCAAAACAAAGGTGTAGCAAAGCTACTATAGTGGTCTTCCCACTTTGAACTCGAAAATGAATGTCGATGATGTTGCAATCATCACTGAAATTATTTTCCAACAACAGAAGATGGGAGTACAGAACTTATTTCCTTTTGAAATTCTTTCAAAAACATTTCTTTCAAGTACCTTTTGGAAACATTTGGAAACATCTCTATTTGCAAATACTTCCAAATAATACTAATATTATTTTTCCAATTTTTTTTGAAAACCAAATCCAAAACACCGGAACTTAAGTTCTCAAATTTTCAATTTACATTCGTTTTATTTGTAAACCATATTTATAACCCTTATTTATAAAATTAAATTTTCTTATAACATACAATAATCAATAGTTTTAAGAACCTTGACTATCCAAACAATAAATGACAATAATCAAATATTATCATTTCCTAACAAACAACATACCAAAATAACTACATCAATTTATGAAAAATTATTTTTTTAAATACAATATATAATACTAGATAAAATTATTTCATTTACCTATTTTCAAAACAAAATTGTGTCTGTCTACCCTATTCAAGTGTTTAGAAATCCCTATCGAAGCCATAGCGTCCTACGTACCGACTAGAATTCATAAATACTCAACAGAACAAATTAACACAATACAAAACATTTTATAACACTAAAAAATATGCTCTCATACACACACACACACACTCAAACTCATTCTAGGGTATTACTAAACCTATCTCTAATGAGTTTATCCCCACAGGCTAAGGTATCTCTAGACCAAAGCTTTGATACCAACTGTGACGACCCACCCTTTTCGAAGGATTCAAGTCGACAATAAACCACACATATCTAACTCAAACCATTCAAAGTGGCAGATTTTCAATGGGATTTCATAAGAAAATAAGAGAAAAGAAGGAAAGCAAACACAGAATCTCACAGCGAAATGACAAAATATAATAATCAAATAAACGGTTCATAAAGCTGTTTTACAATATACATTTGATTTCAAATTTTTTACCACATAATCAGAGTAAATCAACAAACATACCAAAATAATGCAGCGGAATAATAATAGTAAATATGGTCAAGCAAACTCCATCTTCATCTTCAAGGAATAATGTCTCCAAACACTGAAATACTCAGGCTGACCCGAGCGTAATGAAAAGACAAACACTCGAGTCAAAACTAAAAGTACTTATGTAAGTTAAATCAATAACAAGTAAATATGGGTGTAATAGCTTCAAAGATGTTTATGGGATTTTCTATCTCCTATCAAGTGTACAACGTGAGTGCAATAACTTAAGAGATGTTACAGGATTTTCCATCTCCTCAGGATCCGTCAAACTATCTATATATAGTAAGTTATGCTATATATGTGGTGTATATCAATAAAGTAAAGTATTAAAATAGCGTTAAGGCTTTACATTGATCCCCCTTAACACATTTTTAAGCATTGTCCTACGGTTTGCCTTACTAGCATCACCAGTAATGTCGGTAGCCAGGGAGGCGCCATGATAAGACAACACTAAAACAATGTTGTAGTGGTTGCGTATAAGGATAAAAGTATGACAAGGCACGTGAGGCAATGCCCAAGGTAGGATTCTACCGGTTTACCCTTTCTGGTCGGTCGTAACACATCGTTGCAACGACTACCGATCAAGTTCACCACCCCCAATGTAACAACCCGAATTCCAGTGGGTCTGGATTTTTTGCAAAAATGCTAAAACCCAAGCCCATTGAAACCCGAGTTGGGAATCTGGTATCTTGCAAATAGGAAAAGACAAATATATCAGAGCTCAATTAAATATCTCACAACGGAATTGACTAAAATATAATAGTAAGTAAATACTCACAATATAATAACACTTCCTAAACATGTGTCTTAAAGTTGGGAAGTCTCTACCATCTACCTAACCTGTAGGATGTTATGAGGAGGGGGTCAGAACTAAAGTTCTGGTGAATGAATAAATTATGTACATCTAGGCTTAATTCTACATATATCGTTTTATTTCCATTTACTCTTATATTAGGTTCATTAGGTTACAATACTCTCGCCTCTATTCGTGAACCATGCCCATCTACTCCATAGTAGATTAAAACATAATAACTAATATATACATATATGTAGCTATATGCCTAATGACCATATTGGTCCTAGGTACCACCCATGGTACCTTCCGTATCCTCTTCGAAAAGGGCTATATTGTCTTGCTTCGAGAGCGTTCTGTAACTACATCTGTAAAGGACTCTTCATAAGGCCTACAATACAGATGCTCCATCGTCTTGCTCCGTAGCTATATCTGTAAAGGACTGCTTTGTAAGGCCTATAATATAGATACTCCACCATCTTGCTCCACGAGCATTCCGTAGCTACATCTGTAAAGAACTACTTCGTATAGATGCTCCACTACTTACTATGAAAACTTAAATCGTGTCCGCACTAGTCTATGCCAGTGCTCGGACATCCACAATGTACCACCCAGTGCGTACATTGAGGACTATGTAATCGTTTTGTCAACTATCTGAATCCCACCAACAAGGTTTACCTTGTACGTAATTCAGTCGGGGATTTTCTATATCTGTAAAGGACTGCTTCGTTAGGCCTACAATATAGATATTCTAGTTGGTCTATCTCTTTTTCGTCGTGGCTATGGCCCCACGCAGCCACCACTCAACTAACCGAAAGACTTCTAAAGAGTTAAGTGGTCATGCCCTACTACAAACAATCTAACATCCAATTGGCGGTGCCCCTCACCCAATGTCTCGATAATGAAAGAATCATTGGTTTGTTGGTTTAACTCTAGTCTTTCCCAAACTCGTTCTTGGTTTTGATGCTGGCATGATATCCGCACGCGACTATCCTTTTGGGTCCTGCCAACTAAATTTACTTACAAGTACTGGGACATACGAATATCCTACTCCTAACACCAAACCCTTCTGACTGCCTACAAAGGTCTGCTTCGTTAGGCCTACAATGCAAATGCAATCAAGGCATACTCTCTTGATGGAACACCTACAGACCTGCCTCCGGGAATGTAGCTTCATTAGGCCTACCCAAAAGGCCACCCTAGAGTACCCTCACATCCAGTTGAAGTCTTGTACTTCCTTCTAGCCCAAAATAACTAAGTTGGACGTGCTTCTCCTATACTGAAATCTGTGATGAACTGCTTCGTTAGGCTCTTCATCCTTTGGGCTGCTCCAAATGCATCTCTCTCTTCTATTAGACCCTAAGTCTAACCTTTTAATTTGCGTTTAGTTTACTTTTCTTATTTTGTTGGCTACTAGTTTACCCTAATTAGCATATTCTTGCCCTCGTCTCGCTTCTGGTTATTGTGAGACCATCATTGATCTAATAGGGAATGTTATTGGTATCGCCACTTCTTGCTTATTAACTTAATTTAAGTCTTAAGTTTACTAAATAAATATCTTTTGTTTTATTTGCTTATTAATTTAATAGAAATCTAAAATAAGCTTTTACTATTAATCTTTGCTATCATTGCTTATTTATTCTAAGTTCCCAAATAAGCCTTTCTATTCTTTTACTTAATCATAACTTATGTTATAATTATACTTGTAATTGTTACTATTATTTCTTTTAAAATCTGTATATAATTACAAGTGTTTCTTTTCTATTCTAGTCTGTCTTCTTTTATTATGATATAGAATTATTTTTAATTCTCTTTTATTATATAATTAACTTATCATAATAACTGTCTTTTTATACAGTTTACATGGTAAATGCATACCTAGGTTCATTTATTGTTCACAGCCTTAATTTCTTATCTAATAATTTATTTGATTCATTTCATACTCTACTTTATTTTCTTTTATTCTAGGAAGTAATTCTATTTTATTTAGTTGGTTGTGAAAGCTATACTAAAATCTATTTCCTTAATTTAATACCAAATAATACTATAAACAATAATTCATAACTGCAAGATATTTCTTTTATTATTTTGGGATAGTGTAAAATACAGCGGTCCCTCTATTGTACACTAGTTCCCTTCTTCTTTCTTTTTATTCTTGCAGTTACGTTTATCGTTATCTTTTAATTATTAAATTATAGAAATGTATTCTAGTTTCTAAACCAACCAATTAATCTATTACTTACTCCCCAAATAAATTATCAAATAAATTTATTGTTTTCGTTCAGCGTAATTTATTGTAGAATTCCACTTTTCTAACTTTATTCCAATTTTCTTATTTTACATCTACTTCTATAAAGTCTAGTATTTTAATCCATAACCGCAAATTCTCTTTCTAACTATATTATTCGCGTAAAAAGGTAATAAAAGGAACCAGTATTAAGGCTAAATTATGGCTTTTAAAATAGATGTAAATAACTGTAAATTTCTTACTTTTAGGCCTATGACTTTTCTAATTGTCAAGCCTAATTAAATATAAATAAAATTTACAGTGTGTAACGACCTGCCTTTTTGGACGTTTTAAGCAGACACGCATTCCAGACTCAAACCATTCAAAAGGGTATATCATTATGGGGTAAATGAGAAAAAGAGCAAGAAATAAAACAAATACAGAATCTCGCAACGAAATGACAAAATATAATAATCAAATAACAGTTCATGAAGCTGTTTTATAAATACATTTGATTATTCTTTTACAACACAACATCAGAGTTACATAAACGGGAATAAATAAATAAATAAATGCAGTGGAACAATATGATGCAGTAGAATACATATCATAAATAATAATAATAATAATAATAATAATAATAATAATACAAATCTCCGTCTTCGTCCTCCAAAAATAAAGTCTTCAACCCTGAAATGCTCAGGCTGACCCGAGCAAAATGAAAGGACAAAACACTCGAGTCAGAACTAAAAGATCTTATGTAAGTTAAATCAATGGTAAATATGAGTGTAACGGCATCAGAGATGTTTACGGGTTTTGACATCTCCTATTTAGTGTCTAACCTGGGTGCAGTAACTTAAGAGATGTTCGGGATTCACATCTCCTAAGCATCCGTTAAACTATCTACTATGTAGTACAATACGCTATTATAATATGTCTACAGTAATGTAAAAGTACTAAAATAGCGTTAAGGCGTTACCCATATTCCCCTTAATACATTTTATATAATCCCATAGTCTATACAGTACCGTACGCTCCTCCGTAAACTAGAGGTTTACACAGAGGGCACCCCATAGGTATGGTACACAACAAACTCGTAGAAGGCGCGCTAGGGCATGTGAACATGGCACTCGAGGCAATGCGAGGGTAGATATACCAATTGCACTCCCGGACTGGTGGTAACGCATAGCAGCTACTATCGCCCACCACGGAACACACTCCTAAATCAAAATCAATGGTGGCCACCAAATCAATCGCAAAGTCAGAATATAGTATCGAAGAAATGTTTCCGATCGGAGGAATGACCTCACTTGGTCCGGTATAGCTCCTGTTTTAGTCACATCTAAGCTGACCCACGGGAGTCAGGGTCACGTCATACCTTATACAGAAATCGTTCTCCAAACCATCCTACTTCATTTCTGGAATCTCCACCACGTACACAGTTTATATCCAAAAGTCAATTCACAATTTATATTCAAATATCATATTCAATTTCAAAACCATATCGATTCGAAGTCATATTCACTTTCAAACTATGTTCACTTTCAATAGTCATACTTACTATCAAATCATATTTCACTTTTCAAAAATCATATTTACTCGATGTATAAATTTCCAAAGAGGTATCAATTCCCAATGACAACTTAGGTTGTATCATCATTAAGAAATTTGAAATATGAATACTTCATCTTTATACCGTCTGTAATTTCAAAAAACAGTTTAAATAATTATAAATAGTTAAAATAGTTATAAATAGTCAAAATACTCTAAAATAGTTTAGTTATAGATTAAAGACACTGTTAAATTGATTTAAGATAGTTGAATAATTTTAAAGTAGATTAAATATAATTAAAATAGATTAAATAGCTTTAAAATAGATTAATTAGATTTAAAATAAGTTAAAATGGGTTAATTAGTTTAAAATAAATTAAATGGTTTAAAGTAGGTTAAAATGATTTAATATAGTTAATACAGGTTAAGATAGTTTAATAGATTGAAAATCTCAATAATTAAAGTCTTTAAAATATTTTTTTTAAAACAATTTATATTAAACATGAATTTGAAATTTATATCAATTTAAACTATTTATTTCATTTCAACACATTTGGACCATTTCAATTTCTAAAACCCAATTTCAAATTTCTTCTCAATTCAAATTCTCAGTAAAATATTTAATTCAATATCGCTTCCAATCCATGTTTGAAACATGAATTTAAATTACTACAATTTCAATATATTTAAAAAAAAAATTATATTTCAAACAATTTTAATAACTCAATTTCGATAAACTTCACTTATACTTCAAATCCAACTTAAAATTTCAAATTTAATTTCTTTAACCAATTCCTTTAAATCAATTCCAATTCCAACACAAAGCTCAATTTCGATAATAATTCAAGCTATTAGGATCAAAATTTATTTCAAATATCATTTAACTAAATTCAAAAATTAAGACTTTTAAAAATAATTTAATTTAACCAATCCGGTGTCCGTATATAATTCTCTACCCTAGGGTCTAGTGATACAGATATTTATCATTTCAATCCGTAATTTATTTATATTTACGAATATATATCATTTCAATCCGCAATCCCGATTTAATATTAAAATCCATAAAATATTTCAATCCGCAATCCCGATTTAATATTAAAATCCATAAAATCGCTTGAGTCTATCATTTCAACCCAAAACGATTTTTCCCTAATCTATAGATCGTTCGGGTATATATCATTTCAACCCATAGTGATTTTCCAAATAATAACTAAGGGAACTTGCAGAGTGATAACATTTTATAAATCAAACATAACATCCAATCAACCAATATCAACAATCAAACATCCATCATAATCATCATTCAATTCAACCAATAAATATCAACAGATAACAGATTATTATTTACAGGTAATTAACTGGAAATTTTAAATTCAATAATAAATCAAATAACAATTTTATTCAAAATAACACAAATTAACAGGAATAGCAGTTTAAATATACCAAATAGCCATAAATAAATTCCTAATCATATCATAAATTTAATTTAACTAACATAAGAAATTTTAGAAGTTGTGAGTGGGTCAAAACACTTACCTTTGAATTTTAGCCCATAAAAATCCAAACAGAAGCGCAAAACACAACAGTCTCCAAATTCAACTAAATCAATTTCATGTTGTGCGGAATTTAAATATGAATCCAACAGAAGAAATCGCGCGTGAATCAAAGTTTATGCAAAAGATATTCATGTTATAAGAAATATTATTAAAATAATAATTGGTACGCAAAAATAACAAATTTTAATACTTACGTTTTTCTCAAGATGAGGCTTCAGTAAAAGATTGAAGAACAATTAAGATAAGGACAAGACGTGTACGGAAAAATGAAAAAAAATCATGTTTCATAAAAGAAAACTTTTGGATTTGCAAGAATAAGAGCTTTTGAATATGAGGTGTTTGGAGAAACAAAACGCAAATGAAGAAATAAGCTGCAAGTTATTTATAATTAGGAAATGAAGGTGGAGGGACAAAAATAATTGTAACAATTTATTTTGAAAGCTTCAGGCATTAATAATGCATAAGGAAATGTACGTAGGAATGGAAAAGTTTGCTAACCAAAGGAAAGTAAAATTTTGTATACGTGAAAATGAGGTGGCAAGAATTAAATACAACCTAAAAGTCTAGGCTTAGGTATTAAATAGAAGGAGAAATGAATATATTAAGTATTAATAATAAGGTAACTATTTTAAAACGTTCATGCAACAATTAATAACAAAAGAAATGAAGGGACCATGTACATCGCACAACCTTTTGAAATTCAATTTTTCTGAAACGTAACCAAATTAACTTCATTAACTCAAATAATATTCAAATTTGTACGCATTTAGGTTTTTATCTACGCATAATAAATAAATAAAAAATTTAACTTACCTTAAAAATGAAAACGTTCAATTTGGTTTTCCCAAAATGATCTTTTATTTCCATTAAAACACCCTTTTTGTTTAACACAAAACGTACGTTTCTTTTATTAAATCTATTAATTGCAATCAACGTTTTCTTTCCTTTTAATTGAAATATTTGAGTTACATTAATTGCAATTACTTACAAAGTTAAATTTCAGACAACTAAAATGGATGAAAAATAGAACAATTGTTTATTTAAAACTCGTTTATAAATTTGTTGTCTATACACAAGAGTAATAAATAACTTTAAAATAGATTATTTTCCCATTCTTGTAATCAATCTGTAAGCTAAAACAAAGTTCAATAAACATATATTTCTTTCTTTAAAATCAATCATTCCATTCTTTATTTTAATGAAATTAAACTTACATTCACAAACGAAACATTCATTTTATTTGATGCAAATGTTCTTTTCATTAAATCAAACTTTCCTTATATTTTCACAAAACATAAGTTACTTTTAATTACACGTATTAATTTACAATTTAGCATTCTCTCTCCTATTAATTGAAAATTTTCAATTACATAAATTTTAGTTGATTAAGTTTCAAAATGGACTAAATGAATGTAATGAGAAGTAGAACAATTATTTCCTATCTAATAGTAATTTACCTATCTAATAGTAATTTAAACATATTTATACATTATTGGATACAAATGGTAATTACACATTTCTTACTAAATAATAGTTTCTCATCTCTTATTTGTATTAACTACTATATTCCATTATATTAAACTTTTGTCAATTTTATTATAATTCAAAAATCTCAGTAAATTAATTTGTTTTTGTTTCACTCTTTTTATTACATCAATTATTGCCTTGTAAATATAATTAACATTTCTATACCTTTATTACATTCACAATTTGCAGTTATTATCTTAACTCACATTAATGCAACATTTATTTACATTTATTTGTAATCGATTAGATAAATGGGTAACAAATAACAATTGTCACCATTTCTATATTTAGTAACATTTGCAAGTTTATCATTTACAACAAATGTCGTAATTACTTACATAACACTGATTTTATTCAATTACCATAAATTATATATTATTTCATTAATTGATTCAATATTTACATTTGTTTTCTTATATTCAATTTATAACCAAGTATAACATTTAAATTATTTCATTTGATTGGACTATCGTTACAATATTTAATAATTAACTTAAATTTTCATTATTACATTTCACTCTAGTTATAGTCTTAACTCACATAAATGTAACATATGTTTTCTTTAATTACAATTGATTTAATATATTGGTAAGAGACAACAATTTGTTACCATTACTACATTTAAGGCGGTTATAATTACCTTAAGTTAATACTATTACCTTCCATTTCCGTTATAATCTTATTAATAGGCCACAAATTTTTATTTCTTTCAACATTTAATCACAATACATCATTAAATTAACTAATTTTAATTATCAAAAATTACGGGTCGTTACACTCTTTCCCACTCAAAATTTTTCGTCCTCGAAAAGGAAAAAGAAGGGAAAAGAAGGAATTAAGTAATCAATATATCTTATTCAAAATATTAAATTTTTAAACAAATAATTTCATAATTAAATAATTTAAATAAAATAAATCAATTTATAACAATTAAATTGTAACATCCTTAAATTTTCAACCATTCGCATCCATACATGTCGGATTTGAATTGCTCAAAATATCAGATTGTTAATTTAAATTTGGCAAAACTCAGCATATACAGTAAATAAATAATCAAAAAATCACAGACACAGAGTAATATAACAATAGTGCAGCGGAAACAAAAGAATAGTAGTTCATGAAGCTACTATATATATATAACAGAGTTAAACAAGATACAACAGAAGTCTCGAATACAATAGTCAAATACAAGATCAGAATACATCACTGGAATCAACTGAATATCTGAAAGCTGGATAGATAGCTGGATCTCCAAGCGAAACTCCAACTCCATAGGTGAGCCTCGAATACTGGTACACTCAGTCTGACCCGAGCATAAAGCAAAACACAAAACACTCGAGTCAGGATTAACATTCTTATATCAATAAATCCAACTCAAGTGAAATAACAACTGAAAATACAAGTAACTCAAAGGATGTTCAGGATACCCATCCTCTAAGGATCCGTTAAACTATTTATATATAGTAGTGTACGCTAAGTAGATAATGCCTATCAGTAATATAAAGTATCAAAATAGCGTTAAGGCGTGACCACTATCCCCTTAAAACATTTTATATAAGCGTCATAGTCTATACAGCACTGTAAACTCCACCGTAAACTAGTGGGCTATCAGGGAATACTCCATAGGTATAACACAAAACAAATCGTAGTGGTCGTGCTTAAAGATACGAGTATGACAAGGCACATGAGGCAATACCCAAGGTAGTGAAACTACCGTTTTCCTGATCCGGACTGGTGAGAACGCATCGCCGCAACGATCGCAACACCGCGAAACAACACTCCAATTCAAGGGTTCGCACCAATCAAAAACAAGTAATGAGTAGTTTACGAAGAAGTGTGTCCGCTAGAGGTAGCTAACCTCACAGGCCCGGCACGGCTCCTGTTTAAGTCATTTCCAATTTGACACAAGTGTCAAGGTCATCCATTATCGTTCTCTTTCTTCAAATCCAGCAACGTCATCATTCCAACCACTTCATTCTGGATCACACTCCGCGTATAATAGTTATTAAAGTGGTTTTCGGTTTAGACAGAGAGTATGTCTCTAACCGATCTCAGACTCTTCAATAACTACGTAATTATTACACCGATTGGTCATTTAATAAACTTTTAAAATAGTTTATATTTCAAAAACAAAATATCATTGCCATTTCAAAACCATATCAATACGATATCAATTCCATTTCAAACCAAATACGATATCATTTCCATTTCAAATATATCCATCTCAAATATATCCATTTACAAATCTTAGTACTTCAAAGTTATAACACTTTCTAAATCAAACACTTTGGAAATCATAATTCTTTGTAAATCAAAATTTAGAAATCATAATGCTTTGGAATCATAACATTTCCCACTTAACTGTTTAGATATAAATAATAGTATATATAATAAAATAGTTTATAATTTAAATTAGTTTATATTAAAAATACTTTATATTAAAATAGTTTATATGAAATAAATTTATAAAGTAACATATATAAATAGTTTTAAATATAATTTAAAAATACTTTATATAATAAAATAGCTTCCTCAAATTTCACAAATCAATTCCAAATCAACACCAATCCCAAAATTTCAAATTTAGTCAAATCTCAAATCATCAATTTCAATTCAATTCAGTTCTCAATAAATTATTATATCGATTTCAAATACAGATTTGAACCACAAATAAACCATTTAAATTTCGATATATTCCAAAGCTTTAAATATTTCACAATCTCAAAACTAAATTTGATAATTTCATATATATCTTAATTTAACTTTATTATTATTTAGTTTTGAAATATTCACTTAATAAATCCAATATTATTTAAATAAAACCCCAAATTACAAATAAACTAAATATTTCCTTCAACTTATTTAAACTTGAAATATTCATTTAAATCACCTTAACCAAAATCAAGTTATAAAAGTATATCCTTTAAAAATCTCAAATTCAATAAGTTCCAAATCGATTTCTAATTAAATATATTTTTTAATTAAATACAATTTCAAATCCATCTTCTCAACCTTATTTTATTAAACCATTATAAACTCTATATTAAAATATAATTTAAATAAATACTTAACCATATTATATTATAATAAAATCAAACTTTATTATTAAGCTTATTTTATATTAAAACAAATTTATGCATAGCTTAAAATCAAGAATTTAACTATACATAAAATAACATTTATATAATATCTAAAATCAATATTTATATAAATCCATGTATTTCCTTCCAAAACCATAGAAATCATTTTCAAATTGTTTATATATAGACCAACGGTGTCTGTATATAATTTTCTATCCTATGGTCAAGTGCTATGGATATTTATCATTTCAATCCGCAATTTAAATATATATATACGGGTATATATCTTTTCAACCCGTAATCCCAAATTCAATGTTAATGAAAATCCCTTGGGTTTATCATTTCAACCCATAACGATTTTCTCCTATTCTACAAATCGTTCGGGTATGTATCATTTCAACCCATATGGAATTCTATACTAACAGGGAACTTGCAGAGTGATAACATATATAATAATAATATAACATGCATGTATCATCAATATAAATAACAGATAATGGTGTCAGATGTCACAGGTGAACAAATACAGGTAATAGCATATGTATAACAATGTAAATAACTAACAGCAGCATATTTCAATTGTCGTTTCAATTGAAATCAAATTTAATAAATATAAGAACATTAATCGTGAGTGATTGCTCACCTTACGAGGCTAGAGGAGAGATGAACGAGAATCGGATGAGTTACGAATCCAAGCACGAATTTCAAAGCAAAGCTAAATTGGCAAGACTTCGATGAAGAAAGCAGGCACGACGAACAAAAGCTGATAAATGGGAATCGATGAGAACCAAAATATTTCATATACTTAAATTTCTCAACATACAACTTAAACACAACTCAAATCAAAATAAAATCTATATTTATACATATATTTTAAACCAAGTTTACAAACAAAATCTTTATTTTCAAATTCAAAATCATTGTTTACATATATTACAAACTATCTCTTAACTTAAAACATATACATAATAAAGGAAAACAATGTATGCATATCTATGCAGACTATAACAAGAATGCAGGCTCCTTCATATGCTGCCCAAAATAAATATCTAGGCTAGGTGTATATGCAATCCAGAACCATATAAATATTTTTTTAAAGTATACAATTGCAGACTGATATAGAGCTTTATACCATTTACTAAGCTAACTCATACCCTATAACACTATATATTTTATATGTGAACTTGACAGAATACCAAACTCAATTAGCTTTGAAAATAATATATATATAATACTTTAAAATTCAACCTCTTCACATTATCTAAACTATCACAATATAATATATATAGTAACATGCCTACTTTAGTAGTATACATGCATATCTACGGTTAATATATATACAACCACTTTTCAAATCCAACAAACAGTGACAAGTCATGCCATTAAAACAATTGATATATATATATATATATATATATAAAGATAGTATTTTTTAAAACCAATATTTTAAATTCTATATTCCCACCACATACATTATGAAATCTATACTTTCAAGTTCAGTAACCCACTTATTTAACCCAATATATATATTTATACAGAACCTTTAGAAATCAATACGAAATAAGCAATATATAGAACAGCTTGCATAATTAAAGTAACCAACATATATAGCTAACAGTGACTATTTTTACCAAAGTAAACTTACTAAAACATATTACAAACTATATATAACTAACGTAGGATATATATGTAAATAAACATACACTTTAACTATATATAACCTAATATATAAATATTACTTAACAAATAAATATAAACAAACCCCTATATATACACGTGCATATAATTTTATATAAGAATCAATATAACCCTTCTTTTAAAACTTTTCATATATACCCCAACTTAGTCCAAATATATATATTGATGTATATTCATACAAATAGTTCAAATACATGTCACTATATACAACTTACCTTTTTAAATTATGTCTTTAAAAAATCAATGTTTATAATAAAATACATATAAACTTTACCCTGTATAACATATATGTATATATGCGAACTGACATAACATATTGATATACATATATGACTGACGCACAGACCTTTATCAACTTGTGCTTTATAATACAGTACGCATAAATCTATGCAATATATATAAAGCTAAGATTAACTAAACAATATATGCAAAATACCGTACAACATATATATATCTAACATTTTCCAACTGCAAATTTTCGAAAAGAAGCTATCCATACATATATATAAATAACTTTGTGAATCTATATATATATATACCTTTAAGTTTATATATAGCGAAGATTGCTTGTGACAGAGGCTGAGGAAATAGAGGCTGGAAAGAAAGGGTGGAACCGAAGCTACGACTTGAGCTGGTGGAGTTCAGCTGTGGGAAAAATGGAGTGCAGGCTGAGCTTGACTTTAGTTTGGGCTTGGGTGTCAGGCGGTTGACCGAGGCAATGAAGCATCGTTTGGCCGGTGGTTGGTTCAGCAAGAGGGGCGAGAGGAGATGAGGTAGAGAGAGGAACAGTTTCACGAAAATAGGAGACGTGGAGATGGGTTATGGTGGAGCAGGAAGGCTTTGGAAAGGGCAAAGAAGGGGTACAGGCACACAACAAACATTGTATATATATAATAACAATGTTTTTTTTTAAAAGATGAAAAGGCAAATATTTGCAATCGAGAATGTTGAAAGTCTGCGCGAATCCAGGGAAATAATAAATCAAATGACTGTTTGAATCCACCGGGTGAAAGATGAATGGTCGCCTAAAGTCCAAAAGCCAAATTGCGGAACCAATACGAAAATTGTTCCGTAAATTTCGCTGTTTTCCGGACTTCAAAATTTACAATTGAATATACTACGGAGATCAGCACGACGAGACGATCAAAACGGCACACAGATATCGGTGGTAAGGCCATCCGATCAGAAGTCGATATCGGTACCAAAATGCTGTTACTTTGCCGAAAATAAGATCGACGGAGCAATAACATTCAAAATTTGGAGAAACGAAATATGACGTCTCACTCAGAAAATGATTTACAAATTTTCTATAGAAAAATATTCAGGTTTGAAAAACATTTTGTTACCATCAATTTTTAACTGATATAAATTGAAATAAAATTACACTAGAAAATAAGCTTCCAAATTATCTGATGAAAATTTACCAGTTGCTATGTTTAACTAGACGCATTTCAAATATTGAATTTTTATTTCAAAATTTTATTGTTTAAAATTTCACAAAATTTCAATTAAATATATTAATAAAACAAATAAAATTATTTAAAATTTATGGGTCGTTACACTCTCCCCCACTCAAAACTTTTCGTCCCCGAAAAGGAACGAGGTAGGAGAATAGAAACAACTAGGAAGAGAAATAGATTGGAAAACAAAATAAACAACCATATAAATTTTTTAATTTATCTAATTAACATTCAACCATTTTATTTAATCCATTTGAGTTCACTTAAGTTGAATCAATCTATCTATTTCTAAATTCATTGTCTTAATATCTAGTCATCCTCAATTAAAAATTTCTAAATCATCGATTTGTATAATCATTTATTATACTCATATTTTATTTAACAAATTTAATTCTTATTAAGTTTATTCCACTTAATATATCTTATCCCATATATTTAAACCATATAAATTAATTTAAACCATATAAATTTCAATTTAAATTAATTTATATTCAATAATTGATTTAAATTCAAGGTATTTCCATAGGTTAATCTAATTTCAATTTATTAATTCTTTCAAAACAAATTTATTTGTTTCATCTATTATTCAATTAACTTATTATTTTATTTATCTCTATTAACATATTTATAATAAAAAATTTAAGTGTATAACATTTATTATAAACACTCAAATTTTATTTATAAAGATATTTTATATTGTATATTATCCAATTACATATTCAACTTCTGAATAATTTAGGCAAGTTATATTAGGATGTAATTGAGTAGTATACAAGTAAAATTTTCCTAATTCAATTTATTTCAAGTTTAAATATTTATTCAAAATTTTTGGATTTATTTTGTAATTAAAATCATCCTTTAACAAAATTTAAGAATTAAATTTCCAATTCACTTCAAACCATTTAGATATATATATATATATACACACACACACACACACTATATATATATATCAAATCAGATCTATAATCATATAGCAATATATATTTTTATAAATCAAGTTATAATTTGGAAATTTAAATCAATTTATTTTCCAAAACAGAACCGTAGCAAAGCTACAGAAAGGTCTCTCCACTCTGAAACTCGAAAATGAATGTCGATGATGCGGCCGCCATCACCGAAATTATTTTCCAGCGACAAAAGAGAAGAGTATTGATTTAAACATTTAAACATCTTTGAAAACGGTTTCTATTCGAAAATACCTTCAATAATATATATTTAAAAAAAAATTAAAACCAAAGCTTGAAATCACTGGAAATTAAATTCTCAAATTCCTGATTTTTAAATTCATTTCAATTTCAAATCAATTTATAAACCATGTTTATAAATTCATTATAGAAAACAATAAATGATAATCAAATATTATCATTTCAAACAACCAATTTAATTAACTTATTAAATCCCAGAAACTTTTACTTATATATATAATATAATCATACAAATTTATTTCATTTACCAAATTTGAAAATAATATTGTGTCAGTTTGCTCTGTTCAAGTGTTTTGGAAATTCTACCGATAGCGTTGATCAAACGAATCGGTCGAAAACCCAAATCAACATCTACAACTCAAACAACACAATATAAAACATTTTAATATTAATTACAAATACAAAATACACTCCCTCTCTCCATGATACAAGAATGATTCAAAACAAGGATAGAGATTCAGATTTAGAGGAACTCTAATCAAAGAGAATTCAACTAGAAGATAGGCTTGAGCGGGAGATAAAATAATTAAATTTCAAAATAGGAAGATGGATACACTGAAATTAAACGCGGGCGACCTTAACTGGGTCAATCGTGCCTTTAAAATAAGATCAATACAGAATTCTGATGCAAATCTACATCCGTTCACCATAAATAAAGTTTGGGTATAGCAAAAGATAGCAGCATCGTAAACCGAGGATACAGAAATCTCCGGTGAATCAATACCGATTGTAAAGGAGTTTCACCCATTTACAAATCATTCAGAGATTGGCGAGACCGCCGATTTATTACAGAGATCATTCGAAGTGGAGTTATGGGATACTCCAAAATCAAGATGACACGAATAAGGGAGACAAGAATGGACTTTGAAATCGAAGGGAACGTTCCAAAATTCAAAGAAAACCGAGTCAAAGAAGAAGGAATTCAAGCACGAACGAAAGTGATTATGTAATCAAATTTACTACATATGTTGAGTTTCGCCTAAAACCAGAGCTCTGATACCAACTAAAATTGTAACATCCTGAAATTTTCAACCATTCGCGTCCATTCGCATCCATTCACATCCATTCGCATCCAATAAAATAAATCAATTTATAACAATTAAATTGTAACATCCTGAAATTTTCAACCATTCGCATCCATATATGTCGGATTTGAATTGCTCAAAATATTAGATTGTTAATTTAAATTTGGCAAAACTTAGCATATACAGTAAATAAATAATCACAAAATCACAGACATAGAGTAATATAACAATAGTGCAGCGGAAACAAAAGAATAGTAGTTCATGAAGCTACTATATATATAATAGAGTTAAACAAGATACAACAGAAGTCTCGAATACAATAGTCAAATACAAGATCAAAATACATCACTGGAATCAACTGAATATCTGAAAGCTGGATAGATAGCTGGATCTCCAAGCGAAGCTCCAACTCCAAAGATGAGCCTCGAATACTGGTACACTCAGTCTGACCTGAGCGTAAAGCAAAACACAAAACACTCGAGTCAGGATTAACATTCTTATATCAATAAATCCAACTCAAGTGAAATAACAACTGAAAATACAAGTAACTCAAAGGATGTTCGGGATACACATCCTCTAAGGATCCGTTAAACTATTTATATATAGTAGTGTATGCTAAGTAGATAATGCCTATCAGTAATATAAAGTATCAAAATAGCGTTAAGGCATTACCATTATCCCCCTTAACACATTTTATATAAGTGTCATAGTCTATACAGCACTGTAAACTCCACCGTAAACTAGTGGGCTATCAGGGAATACTCCATAGGTATAACACAAAACAAATCGTAGTGGTCGCGCTTAAGGATACGAGTATGACAAGGCACATGAGGCAATACCCAAGGTAGTGAAACTATCGTTTGCCTGATCTGGACTGGTGAGAACGCATCGCCGCAACGATCGCAACACCGCGAAACAACACTCCTGTAACGACCCGCTATTTTGGACTATTCGCATCCGCACATGTCGGACTTGAGTAATTCAAAATACCGAATTGTTAATTTAAATTTGGCAAAACTGAGCATATACAGTAAATAAATAATCACAGATCACAGACATAGAGTAATAAATGCAGCGGAAGCAAAAGATAGTAGTTCATGAAGCTACTATATACATATCAGAGTTAAATAAGGTACAACAGATGTCTCGAATACAATAGTCAAATACAAGAATCAGAATACAATCACTGGAATCAACTGGATATCTGAAAGCTGGATAGATAGCTGGATCTCCAAGCGAAGCTCCAACTCCAAAGGTGAGTCTCGAATACTGGTACACTTAGTCTGACCCGAGCATAAAGCAAAACACAAAACACTCGAGTCAGGATTAATATTCTTATATCAATAAATCCAACTCAAGTAAAATAGCAATTGAAATACAAGTAACTCAAAGGATGTTTGGAATAACCATCCTTTAAGGATCCGTTAAACTATCTACTATGTAGTAGTGTACGATAAGTAGATAATGCCTATCAGTAATATAAAATATCAAAATAGTGTTAAGGCATTACCATTATTCCCCTTAACACATTTTATATAAGCATTATATTCTATACAGCATTGTAAACTCCACCGTAAACTAGTGGGATATCAGGGAGTACTCCATAGGTATAACACAAAACAAATCATAGTGGTCGCGTATAGGGATACAAGTATGACAAGGCACATGAGGCAATACCCAAGGTAGTGAAACTACCGTTTGCCTGATCCGGACTGGTGAGAACGCATCGCCGCAGCGATCGCAACACCGCGAAACAACACTCCCAAATCAAGGGTGCACCAATCGACAACAAGTAATGAGTAGTTTTCGAAGAAGTGTGTTCGCTCGAGGTAGCTAACCCCCATTTGGCCCGGCACGGCTCCTGTTTTAGTCATTTCCAATTTGACACAAGTGCCAAGGCTATCCATTATCGTTCTCTTTCTTCAATCATCGCGTACATCATTCCAACCACTTCATTCTGGATCACACTCCGCGTATAGTTATTAAAGTGGTTTTCGGTTTAGACAGTGAGTATGTCCCTAACCGATTCCGGTTCCTTTAATAACCTTCGTAATTATAACACCGATTAGTCGTTAATATATTTCAAACCAAATCAATTTCAATTTCAATTAGAATTCGTAAATCAACATTTCGTTAGTCTTTCTAAATCAATTTCGATAATTTACGTTTCAAAACTTCCAAATTATCGTTTCAAAATCTTATAATTCAATTTCAATCTTTATTTAAAACAATTCAAATATTGATTCAAGTTCGTAAATAAATTTCATTCTGAAATCATTTAAATTAATAAATTTAACATTCAAATCAATTTAACTTCATTGATCGAATTTATTCAATATTCATTAAGTAAATTTGTCATTCAAAACAATTTCTATTTAATTTCCAATTCATTAAATCAATTACTTAAGTTCAACTTCATTAAATCAAAACTTACAATTTTTGAATTAAATTAAATTCGTCAAAACAATTTCTTTAAATTTCAAGTCTTACATTAATTTCAATAAATCACATTTTATTTCTTGTTAAAGAAATTCAATTTCACTTATTTATTTACTTAGTTAAAATTTCAAAACTCAATTAATAAAGAAACTTAATTTCACTTATTCAAGAAGTTCAATTTCACTTAATAAAGAATTCAATTTTATTTGACTATTAAATAATTCAATCTTATTTAATTATTAAATAATTTCAAAAACTTAATTATTAACTAATTTCAAAACTTAATTATTAATAATTCCAAATTTAATTATTAAATAATTAATTAAAAAACAACATTCTTTCAACAACTACTATGTTAATATTTTGATTCAGATTATTAAATATTAACATTTCCTTTCTTTAAAATTCAAATTCCAACTTCATTTCAAAACCTTATCATTTATTCAAATAAAATCTTTATTTTATTCCTAAATCAAATCATTGACCAATCGGGTTTTATTTAATTCTCTATCCTAAGTCAAAGTTTAATTTGGGTATTTATCATTTCAACCCGATTCCAATTCAATTCAAATCAAAACATAGCAAAGGGAACTTGTAGTGTGATAACTGGGATGGTGTCAAAGTAAATAAACAAGCAATAACAACAACCAATATCAATCCAATAATCAATTCAAATAATCCCGAAATAATCGTATTAATTCACATTGTTGTTTGTGCAAATTAATATAATTATTTCTAGAATCTACATTATCATTTCATGTAAATTAAAGATTATTACACTTATTATTCTATGCAATTCTACACTTGACATCAATTATTCAATTTCATACTTCATCAATTAATACAACATAAATTCAAATGGTTCAAGGGTAATTAACTATTTTTCTACGTGTCAAATAATTAAACATTCAAGGGGTCATATTTTACAAATTTAACAAATCAAATTCAACACATATGTCGATTCAAATTTTTAACTATCCTTCGTCAAATTCAATTGCATACTACTTATCACTTTATACATTACAATTTAACATCCAATATAAACAACAAACAATCAATCACTTATCAACCAAACGGGATTATCATCGTATAATTAACAAATAATGGTGTCAGATGTCACAGGTGAACTGGTACAGTTAATAGCATAAATAACAGTGTAAATAACTAACAGTAGTATATTTCAATTGTCGTTTCAATTGAAATCAGATTTAATAAATAAAAGAACATTAATCGTGAGTGATTGCTCGCCTTTCGAGGCTAGAGAATACCGAAGATGATACGGATATACACATTGATACAGACACTGAAATTTGAACGATGAATCGATGCAAAGCAAAATCGGCCCGAATTCATCGATCAAAGCTGATAAAAGAATTTGGTGAAGTCGAGTTAGAGTTGGATCGATTGAAGTTAAATGGTAAAAGTGAATTTATATCTATATGTGCATAGCTATGTATACAACTATTATGTACATCAAAAATCCTATTCTAACCGCAAATTAAACTTTAATATATATATAATTTAAAATAAAGCATAAATTCATAACTAACGTATAAATATAAATTCATGGTAAACCATATATATTTCAATATGTATATCGTGTGTATCAACTTAACCATGGTTTAAAATAAACATAAATTCATACTAACGGTTCATATATATGTTATCCCGCCTTTTGGCAAGGCCGAGATATCAAGAAACTGACTGGGGAATACAGATCATACATCCTCGGTATCGAGTAGCCACTGGATATCTACGGACATCGATGAATTTTACACGAGTCCGGATCTGGCTGTAATTGATAAAACATGTCAAGCAAGGTCAGGAAAGGCAATTTTCCAAATTTCAAGTCAATCCGAGGTCGTACGCTCAAGATATCATCGATGCAAATAGAGCACATGGCTTTGAGTTCGAATCCATAGGCAGAAACATGCGTTCGAATCCATCAACCTTCCCCTGCTTCGCATCGATGAAACCCCTCTACTTCGTATCCATCTGGCCTCGGAGCTTCGTAACCATCAGTGAGCACTCTGTTCGAATTCATCTGTTCGACTCCACATGGTTTGCATCCACCAAACAAACATTCACTCGAATCGATCCAGATGAATTACTTCGAATCCATAAAGCCACAGACCGGTGTCCTTCGACTCCATCGAAATGAATTCCTTCGAATCCATCAAGGCGAATCACTTCGTATCCATTCAGTGCCAATGCTTCGAACCCACTCCTTCGAATCCACTACGTCAAAGCTGCTAGAACCATGGATTCGACCCAATCAACTCGGCATGGAAGTCGGATCGATACGAAGGAGGCGCACCACGTCATTACGAAGACACGTTGAACCATCGAGTCGACCCTATCGATTCGAATGAATCGAGTCGAATGCATCGATTCGAAGAAACCGGTTCGAGGAGGATCGATTCGAAGAGGATTCACAACTGAGAACATAATCTTGAATCAATCATATCTCAAGATCTACAAGTCCAAATGCTATGAAATTTTCACAGTAGCTTACTGGCAACCTAAGGAATGTTCATGCCAAATTTCATCTCAATCGGAGCAAATCTTGATCGATTTGAAGTTGAGTTCGAATCGATCCTGAAGTGGGCCCGGATTTCCTAAAAGCGGGCATGTCGACCCCCTCACGTACCAGAACTGGTCTCCCCGAATTTTAGGCGAAATATCAGCCTCCTACACCTATAAATAGAGCCCCTGGTCATTCAGAAAAGGGGTCGGATAATTCTAAGAGCTAAAGAGCGCCCAGACTCTGCCAGATTTACTTTAAATCACCACCGCTGCTTTAGTTTCAGACTTAGATCATAAAATCAGTTGTACTACGTTATAAGAACTTGTAATCTTAAAGCATCGAGCAATAAAATCATCAAACTTCATAGTGGACGTAGGCGAAACGCCGAACCACTCTAAATCGCTGTCTTCTGTGCAATTTACTTTCTGTTATTTGGAGTTTTTGTTAGATAATCCTCAGTTTTAATTTTCTTTCTTCACTTTTATCTCTTCAAAAACTTCCGAAGAGTGTTGTGCCCATTTTTGGTACAAACACTTTGGTGCTTTCACTGAGAAAAACCAGCTTTTTCTCCTGCTCCTTGGATCTACCATCGATACCGGATTGCATAAATCCATGAGGAAGATTCGGATCCCTAATCCAGAATCCTTCCATTCTATTTAGATTTGCATAAAATCTAGGAAAGGAATCCACCATTCAAGATGGTTAGCACAAGAACTGCCTCTACAGCTGCTGGTCAAGAAGGTAGGGATGGACCGAATCCTACACAACAACAGCCATCCAATTAAGACAACACTGCTCACTCCAATCCGTCTGGGCTAGTCACCAGACAAGAGTTCCATGTGTTGCTCCAGGAATTGACTCAAAGTCGGCAATAGTTGGCCGAACATCTGCGTGCTAATATTGAATTGACCAATCAATTAAACCGCCGAAGGCGCAGGAGAACCAGAAGGGATGATGCTTCCCACTCGTCCACTGAAAGCTCTGCTTCATCTGACTATCACGGCAGATCTACACGTCCCCGATTAGACGCAAGTCATACACAAGCTACTGGATATCAACCTGCCTTGAATGTAGGACAATTGAGGGGCAGACCGTCAACTAGCTTCCAGGCCGGGCCCTCGTCATGAGGAGGCGCTATTCCACAGCATACCTCAGACAATCGCACTGCAACTGCTGCGGTAGAAACAAGGGTTGATACCCGGAATCTGTCAGAACCGAATAATCAACAACATGGGCGTACTCCTAAACCATACGTCCCAGAAGATGTGGAGCCAAGGAGGAGAGACATAGGCCATCGACAGCGTCCGGTCCAAACTCTCACTGTGGAACCCGACCACACCTTAGCTCAGCATGCACAGAATGTGGCTATGCCCGATATTTCAACCATGATCCGTCAGATGATTCGCGAAAGCCAAGGGCTTACTAATGACGACTGGGGAATCTCCCGTAGTCATACTCCTTTCACAGATGATATATTGTACGCTGAACCTCCTCGGCGATTCAGAATGCCAACTCTCCCTATGTACGAAGGAAATTCTGATCCCAATCAACACATTTTGAAATATGAATGGTCAATGAGCGCCGCAAGGGCTGACGATGCAGTAAAGTGTCGAAGTTTCCCCATCTCTTTGGGAGGAATCGCAACAATGTGGTTTACACGATTACCACCTAGATCTATCTCTGCATTTGATCAACTGGCTAAGAAATTTGTCAAACAGTTCCGTATGCATGTCGCTAGACCTAAAGACGCTAATACCCTATCTAGCATCACCCAAGCTAAGGGAGAAACACTCAGACGTTATTTAGAAAGATTCCACGCAGCATGTGTAGAGATTAGCAATCCTAACAATAACTCAATCTTGATGGCATTAACCAAAGGAATCGATCCCGATTCTGAGTTCGGAAACTGGCTAGCTGGGAAACCACCCGCATCGTTGGACCGTTTCTACTCCAAAGCCGCTCAATTCTTACGGCAAGAGGACGCGAAACAGTCTAGGAAGCAGGACGATGCAATGCCCAGAACAGAAGGAATACAAAGTAATGTGGCAGTCAAACAGTCTGGTGAGAGTTCCGGAAAATTTCAGTTGAATGTACAGAACAAACAGACTCAGCCGTGAGGCAGCAATGGTCAGGATAAGAAAAGAGATCCAAACCGAGGCCCACGACGTAGGGCTCCAATGTTCGATAATTACACGCCATTGAATACATCATTGGAGAATGTATATCTACAAACTTGCAGCACTGTGCAATATAAGAAGCCTGCTCCGAAGCAATCGTCGGAGAGGCAGATTCAAACAGGGAAGTTCTGTAGATTCCACGAGAGTTATGGCCACAATACCAATGAGTGTCGACATTTGCAGGACCTCATCGAGAAGTTGATCAGGGAAAGAAAGTTAGATCAGTTTGTGCAAGCGCCGCAGCCTGGTGGTGCGGGCCCGTCAAACCAGAACCGTGCACAAAATCAAGAAAGACAAGAGGAGCCCGCTCGAATGGGCGGAAGGCTAGTTATAAACACAATAAGTGGTGGTCCCCATCCAGCAGACAAAAGCTGGAGGGAAATGGAGTGGTATGCTAGCTCTATCAGGCATGCGAGCTTTGAATGTTGCAGTAATTATGAAGATGGAACTCCGGCTAAACAACAAAGAACAATGTCTGATGATATCATATTCAGAAGCAGAGATGCTAATAAGATTGAAGCCCCGACAATCGACCCACTGGTCATATCTGCCCAGGTTGGTCCTGCTTGGATGAAGAGGATCCTGGTTGACAGTGGGAGCTCTGTAAACATCTTACTCAAACGAGCCTATGACTTAATGAAAATGGAAGCAAAGGATTTGAAACCTTGCCAATCTCGAGTCCACGGCTTCAATGGAAGTGCTACAATACCCACTAGAGTGGTGGAACTGGTAGTGGAATTGGGAGTCGGAGAACGTCGGAGAGTCCGGCTGTTGCAGTTTGTTGTTTTAAACATCGATTCACCTTATAACGCATTCTTGGGCCGACCGGCCCTTGCTGAATTCAGGGCAGCCATTGCCCCGTGGTGTTTAACTCTGAAATTCCCTACTGATCACGGAATTGGAGTCATTCAAGGAGATCAGGCAGCCGGAAGAGCCTGTTATGTTGCTGAACTACGCGAGGCGCAAAGAAAGGAGAAAGGAAAGGGCGTAGAGGAATCTCTCTGCGTCCGTTTTGCTGATGATTAACAACTAGCGCCTGGGCCCCGGCCCGGGCACCACTACCAATTCCTTAAAGATCTTGACCCTAGAGACAACGAAGATAAAGACGAATCTAAAGAGAATCAAGCTTCCCCAGCCGAACTGACTGTGGACGTCCCGGTCAGTGAGGATGACGATTCAAAAGTACTAAAAGTTGGATCTCAACTGGAAAAACAGATACAACAGGAATTGGTTGAATATCTCCAAGCAAATCTCGATGTTTTCTCCTGGACACACTCTGATATGTGCGGGATCTCTCCAAACATCGCAAGTCACTCCCTGAATATTGATCCGCGACATGTTCCGATCAAGCAAAAAAGGCGTGGTATGGATCCAGAGAGATCTGCCGCCCTTAAAGAGGAGGTTGACAAGTTACAATCAAATGGGTTCATTCGAGATGCTTTATACCCAGAATGGGTATCAAATCCAGTGTTGGTTCGAAAACCGAACGGGAAATGGAGAACTTGCGTCGACTACTCCGACTTAAACAAGGCTTGTCCAAAGGATAGTTTTCCACTTCCCCGAATTGACCAGCTCGTAGACTCCACGGCTGGACACGAATTATTATCTTTTATGGATGCCTATTCTGGCTATAATCAAATACCTATGCATTTGCCTGATCAAGAACATACCAGTTTTGTGACCGATTTGGGACTCTATTGCTACAAAGTCATGCCTTTTGGTTTAAAGAATGCCGGAGCAACATACCAACGCTTGGTCAACCGGATGTTCGCCGATCAGATCGGGAAGACCATGGAGGTTTACGTGGACGACATGCTAGTAAAGTCCCGATTTTCCACATATCATGTCAGAGATTTAAATTCAATGTTCTGCATTCTTCGGGAATATGGAATGAAGCTCAATCCATTAAAGTGTCATTTTGGCGTCGCCTCCGGAAAGTTCCTCGGATTTATCGTTAACGCTCGAGGGATAGAAGCAAATCCCGAAAAGATCTGGGCAATAAGGAACTTGCAAACTCCAAGAACCATAAAGCAAGTCTAGAGTCTCAATGTTAAGGTAGCGGCATTAAACAGGTTCATTTCAAAGTCCACTGATAAATGCATTCCTTTCTTCGATCTGATTCGAAAGGGTAAGCGAAACTTTGAATGGACCGTGGAGTGTGAAGGCGCATTCCGATCGCTGGTTCAACATCTTTCCACACCACCAATCCTGTCAAAGCCGATTGATCATGAACAGTTGTACCTTTATCTGGCGGTATCGGAACATGCAATCAGCGCTGCTTTGGTTCGAGAAGAAGACCGAGTGCAGAAACCGGTCTACTATGTTAGTAAACGGTTAACAGGAGCTGAAAGAAATTACCTAAGATTGGAGAAACTGGCTTATTGTCTGGTCATTGCCTCAAGAAAGCTTCGCCCTTATTTCCAAGCCCATCCTCTTACTGTGTATACCGATCAGCCGTTACGACAGGTCCTCACGCGGCCTGAGACCTCTGGTAGGTTACTCAAGTGGAACATTGAACTAAGTCAGTTTGATATTACTTATTCTCCAAGACGAGCCATTCAAGGACAAGTCCTAGCCGATTTCATAGCTGAATTTACCGTCCCAGAAGAATTACCTGAAACCAGTGAATCCCCTGAATATATCTGGAAGATGTATACTGATGGTGCATCAAACGACCGGTGTTTGGGCGCTGGTGTTGTACTTGAAATCCCCAAAGGCCGATCTATATGTTATGCTTTAAGATTCGATTTTCACGCAACCAATAATGAAGCTGAATATGAAGCCCTCTTAACTGGGTTAAAATTGGCCAGAGATTTGAGAATTATTGCTGTGGAAATTTATTGTGATTCACAATTAATTATGTGCCAAGTACGGGGAGAATATCAAGCGAGAAATCGAAGGTTGGCTGCTTACTTGGCTCGAGTTCAAGAAGTGCTGAATCAGTTTGACTATTATGCCATTTATTATATACCTCGAGAACACAACCAAAGAGCTGATTCATTGGCAAAGTTGGCCAGCACAGGTGAAGCACAGCAAATGGGGCTTGTCCCCGTTGAAACTTTATCCTCCCCAAGCATCGATCATATTGAGACAGATTTTGTGTTCGAAACTGCTCACAGTAGAGAGTCGTGGATGACTCCATATCGAAATTACATTGAGAATGGGACATTGCCTGAGCATAGAAATGAGAAAAGGAAAATTCTGCGAAAAGCTTCACGATTCGTCATTCAGGATGGAGTCATGTATAGAAGAGGTTATTCTGTTCCTCTCCTCCGGTGTATCGCGCACGATGAAATCAAGCGAGTGTTACATGACGTACACGAAGGAGAATGTGGCGATCACACCGGTGGACAGGCTCTTGCTAAGAAAATACTCCGATACGGATACTACTGGCCGACGGTGAACCGAGACACGGCAAACTATGCCAGAAAGTGCGATAAGTGCCAGAAACACTCTCGAATCCCAAGAGCTCCACCCACCGAGATAACTCAAATGGTCATTCCCTGGCCATTCGCTATGTGGTGCATCGATATCATCGGTGCTCTACCTCTGGCAAAAGGTGGTGCGAAGTATGCCATCATCGCCGTTGATTACTTTACAAAGTGGGCTGAAGCCGAAGCTCTCGCAACAATTATGACGAAGAAAGTAATAAATTTCGTAGTTCGCAACATCATCTGTCGATTTGGACTCCCGCATACCATCATCACCGATAATGGGACCCAATTTGACAGTGCAGAATTCAAGAATTTCTGTCAACGGTTTCATATCCATAAAAAATTCTCGGCAGTAGCACATCCATAGGCAAACGGTCAGGTCGAAGCTGTAAATAAAGTTATAAAGTCCATCCTAAAGAAACGACTGGAAAAAGTTGGGGGCAAATGGGTCGATGAACTTCCTATGGCGTTATGGGCTTATCGAACAACTCACAAGACCGCAACCGGACACACCCCATTTTCCTTATCTTATGGCTCGGAAGCCGTTATTCCAGTCGAGATGGAAGTGTTTTCTCATCGCGTGACTTACTATGATCCGAAAACAAATGCTATATTGCTTGCTGAATATTTGGATCTACTAGACGAGAAGCGTGAAGAGGCAGATTTGAGGGCTGCTGCATATCGAAGTCGAGTCGCCCGATTATACAATGCCAAAGTTCGACCTCGAACTTTTGAACTCGGCAATCTTGTTCTTAAGAGAATCTATCTGGTTCCTTCACACATGAAACCAAATTGGGAAGGACCATACGTAATTACACAAAGACTCGGAGATGGCACATTCAAACTATCGACCGTTGACGGTCTTGATTTGCCAAGGGCTTGGAACAGCAAGAGTCTCCGTCGCTACTATATATGACAGGCTTTATTTACTTCATTGCATTTTTTCCATTTTTGCAATTTACTTTTGCATTTCGAAATTAGAATTTGTAGTAAGGCAACTGACTTTGCCATGTTTTCTTATTTCAGCAATAAAATGCCATCTCTTCAAGCCAGAGCTGTGATTCATTAAATACAATGTACAACATCACGATGCATGGAGAGCTAAATTCCATCACGTAGTGGAATTTATTCAAGTAGGGAATGGCCATGATACGATCGGCCACTCGCTAAATGAAACCCGAGCTCGAGGGCAAGCCATCACGTCAGGCTAAAATTGGGTTGATACACGACGCTCCTTCACTTAAACTCCGTACTCCCAGAGTGCGAGACGGAGTATAAACATTTACTTAACTCCGTAATCCCAGAGTGCGAGACAGAGTATAAACATTAACTTGACTCCGTACCCCCAGAGTGCGAGACGGAGTATAAACATTTACTTAACTCCGTACTCCCAGAGTGCGAGACGGAGTATAAACATTCACTTAAACTCCGTACTCCCAGAGTGCGAGACGGAGTATAAACATTCACTTAAACTCCGTACTCCCAGAGTGCGAGACGGAGTATAAACATTACTTAACTCCGTACTCCCAGAGTGCGAGACGGAGTATAAACATTACTTCACTCCGTACTCCCAGAGTGCGAGACAGAGTATAAACATTAATTGACTCCATACTCCAAGAGTGCGAGACGGAGTATAAACATACATCAACTCCATATTTATCACCAAGACTGGGGGCAGAACCAAAACAGATATCGAATTGAAGACGAAAGAGAATATATTTTCATTTCCATTATCAACAAAAAGAATTCGGTTACAAGATGGTTCAAAAAATTCCTACTAGTGGGAGTCGAAACCACATCTATACACGGCTATAGAAAAAACCAAGAAACAAAACACTACAGTAAACTAAAGAAGGAGTTCAATCTTTCTTCTTCCTTAGCTTCTTTTTCGGAGTAGTCCCACTGGATCCGCTACCCGACTTCCTCCTCACTCTCTTACTTTTCTCCGGTTTATCCTCCGATGGCGACATAATGTCAACATCTTCCTCGGAGCTTGATGCAACGGAGATTCTCTTGGAGGGTTGAACTGGTGGCATAGGGGCTGTAACTGGAAGTGGGATCGGAGCACTCGCAATGACAACAGTACCGCCCGGCGATATCATCATTAACGGGGCAGGGCCAGAAGTATTCATGCCGGCAGTCACTGCTGCCATCTCAGCATCAATCTCAGCCAAAATCTCATCTTCACGAGGTGCTTTGGCCACGCTGGATATGCTAGTAGTTGGCATGGAAGAACTAACAGCTGGAGCGACCCCACTCATGGCATAAGAAGGATCGGTGAAGGGATCATTGGGTTGACTGAAGAGTTCCTCAATCATCTGAGCGTCGAAAGACAACATGCTCATTTCTCCTTCTTCGCCGACCACGGCAGATGTCATAATGGCTTCGGTGACAATGGCCCCCTGCGCTTGATATGAAGCTTGAGATGTAGGAGGTGCAGAGATAACGACTTCGGTCACTGAAATGTGAAAAGACGACGATTTAGCTAAGTGTATTACTTCATGATCATTACACTAAAAAATGGGAAGCGTTCGAGTACCTTCCTTAGCCTGACCCGGAGCATGGACAGGAGCAGAGGCAGGAGCATCGGCAGAAGACAATTGCGGCTGGTCTGGATTATAAGCGGGAACGGGTTGGAGATCGACCGCTCCAACGGCTTCGGGCAATGTCGGAATCACGGCTCCAACACTTGCTTCGTGATGCTCGATCCCCGAACCCTCACCTGTCTCTATGTGTTGAGCACCAAGCCTCTCTCTCGCCACAGAAATCACCGCCTCGTGAAGAACTTTCCTCTCATCCTCAGTAAGCAAGCGCATCTCTAGCTCAAAATCATTAAGTGTTTCATCTGGATGCGCCACTCTCTTATCCTCCACCAGCCTAGTCCAGGCGTTGTACAAAATCATAGAATCATCTCCCAGCCACGATAAATTTCTGTGCTCCAGCACATTAGTGTTATATGTGACCAGGAGATCATCAAAGTCGGCTTCCATCCTGGACCGCTCCACCATAATTTTTTGTGGATTTCTGCCTCCGCAGACTTAGTCCTGCCCGCCGCCGCAGCAAGTTCGGCTCTAAGGGATACAGCTTGGTCGCATGCATCCTGAGCGGTGGTGTTTGCATCGTCTCTCTCTTTCACCACCTTAGCAAATTTGGCCTTGAGCTCATTCAGCTCCTTAACGGCTGCGTCTCGCTCAGCTACGACGTTGGTGTAACGGTGGCCCATTTCTTCTACCGTGGCACAGTGTGCCTACTGCATCCTCGCCATTTTGGCCATAACATCATCATGCTTTTTAAGCGCTTGGAGTTCAGAGTTTCGAGACGACTCCAACTCAGATTGAAGAACCTGGATGATGCGATCTTTTTTGACAATATCAGCATCACGCTCCTGAATAACCTTTGCCCGGTCAAAAGCTACCTTTGAAGCTTTCACGGCTGCTTTGTACCACTCCTTGTATTGGGCATAGAAGTCGCAAATATAGCTGTGCGCAGTATTTTCGGCATCCTGAGGAATCCTCTTGAGATGAGGAGGAAAGACATATGCATCCATGCAGATTTCTGGGAAATCCTTTTTCATTTGAGCAAGCTGGATGGCTCCTTCGCTTGTCAACTCAGCCGGAGCCTGCTCAACGATGGCAGTTGTCGGTGGTTCAACTCTAGGCCGATGAATCTCGGGCCTTGAAGATTGGGAAGGCTATTGCTGCTGTGAAGGCCCAGGGAGATCTACGGGAGCCCTAGGAGGCAGAGGAGAACGAGATCGCGGTCGGTACTGATAGCTCCTATCTCTGTCAGTACGATCTTGACTAGAATGGCTACACCAATGCTCTCGATCTCTATCATAGCGATCCTGATTGATATAGCCTCGCCCGTGATCCCTATCCAATTCTCTCCTACGAGAATCATAATATGGGGAAGATTGGCGCACATTACGGAGCCTATCCAAAGTGGATCCGCGACCTGACATCTCACCTGCGATAAGAAGAAGCTACAGATTAAAATCCTGCAAAACAATGATTAATATGCGAAAGTCATGTAGTGGTGTGGAGGTGTGTGTAAATGTGTAAACCCCCAGACCAACCGGAAGTGTTGACCGCACTCAAAGGAAAGGGCTCGCTCATATTCAAAACATCTTGAAATTCCTCCAACCCAGGATTACATGGAATCGATATAAAATCCGGGATGGGAATATTGTCAAGCCCTTTAAAAGTATCTCTCGAATGAGAAGGGGCGGCCTCAGAAATCATGGCTCCGGAAGTGGGGGGAGACACATCTACAGATTTCCACCCCTTAGACTTGAATTTTTTGGAAACGACGGCCTTGCTTTTCCGTCTTTCTCCAAACTCTTCGAAGTTGCCCGAAAGATCAGCCATCGGCTCCACGTCTGTATGGATCCTTTCTTCATCGCTCACTTCGGTTATTGTGATTCCGAGCGTTTTCTTCACCATTTTCTTCTTCTTCTTCTTGTTTTTCTTCTTTGAGGCAGGCTTTGACATCCCTTCGATGACTATACTCCGATTTATTTCAATCAAGCCGAGAGCTCTTAAGTTATTGTCATTCAACACCGAGTCGATGTGTCTCAGTTCGCTCGGAACTTCTTGGAGACTTTGGACTATGCCCTTGTAGTACCCGCCATTGGGTTTGGAGATAATGGCTGTAAGAGAAACAAGATGTCAATACCAGTACCGAAAAACTATTGATCAAGGAAAATCATCGACATATGAGGACACTTACGTCTAGACAACCATCACCTAGCAAAACCAGGAGGACATCGGACATAAAACCATTCATTCTTAAAGTAGCTAAGTCTGGTCCAGGCTCCAATAATAACTTGGCAATTTCTGACTGCCTCCAAAAATGTAAAGGATAGGCTATCGCCCCTGCTCTTGAAATTAAATATGTATCTGATCTCGGTTGGCCTTGGCGGGCGAAAGAGACAATCCATAAATATGACAAAGGCACTATTCAGCAACGCATGTCCGTTGGGATGAAGTTGCGAGGGAGCAATTCCTAAATATGACAGCATCTCTCTGATGTATTGATTAAAAGGAGGGAGAGTTCCAACCGCACAAGCATGGCGATAAAAGGCAGTGTATCCCTCGAGCGGATTGTGAGGTCTGTCATCAGCACCGGGTAATAATACATCGTTCAGAGATATGTTATGTTTCAAGCATATCCGGCCCAATAAGGATTCAGAGATATTAGACTGGACAGAATCAACGAGATCCTCGATAAATATAGCCTTTGGCAATTCGTCTGGAGCAGGGTCGATTACGTCAGCGGGAATATTGGGAATCTCAAGCACCGGAGGAGGCGAACCCAGTACCTCTTGTTGTTGAGAGCTCGAAGATTCCATAACTAACTAACTCATCATAAAGCAACGATAAGTACATAAAGAGCCCGTGCATTCCCCAGTGTAGTGTGTATGAATGTGCCGTGCAGTGCAAGTGTTGTGCATTACTTTAGCAAGTTTTACGGAGTGAAACAAAATGTGCGAACGACGAAACTCTGGAAATCAAGACTGGAAATGACCGTCATCGCTGACCGTCATGTCCACGCCATCCCAATGCTACCAACCGATTCAAGTATAAATCTGTTATGTTTTTGGTTAAACATGGTTCCATCGACGAGCTTCAAAAGGAAGTCAAGTATAGTCCAACAGTCAAGTTCAATTAGGCGAGGCCGAAGCTCGTCGGAGTCAAGTATGCTAAAGTTCATTGGGTTCGTCAAATTTCGACTGAAAATTGGTCATAGTTCGAATCCATTGAGCAAGTCAGAAGAGTTGCATTCCCTGAACTGAAGACGTTCGAATCGATCACCTCGAATCGATATGAGTCGAATCGATGTGCTTCGAATCGATAAAGAGTCGACTCGATGCACTTCGTATCGACGTAGGTCGTTGGAATGATATCCATAGCATCAAGTGAAGGAGCGCTTCGAGTCCATCAGGAGAGCGTTCGCATCAACCTAGGAAAGCAGCTTCGTATCAATCGAGTCCGATACCTTCGAATCGATCGTGGAGTTATTAGTTCGAATCGATCAATATGACCCACGTCACCTCACAAGCATCGATTCGAAGCCCCATAATTAGGATCGATGCGAACTAATCCATCCCGGATCGATCCGATAAAAAGAGAAAGGAAATCCTTCAAAATTTCTTCTTCTCCAAGAAAGCCTCAACACTTTGTCACGCTCCATCCATCGATCCGACCCGTTTCGTTCAGATCTCGCAACCTTCCAAAAGTGATTTCAGAAGAAAAAATTGAGGGTGATGGCGATGATTTCCCATTTTATCGTTCTCAGCTTGGTTTAATCCATTACCTGATTTGTTACGATTATGATTGAAGGAATGAAGGTGTTTGTTCGAATCGAAAAGGCGTCTCTCTCGAGTCTGGGGGGATCGATACGAAGGAGAAGACAAAGTAACAGTAAAAAGTAAAAAGAGAAAGTGAGCCAAGCCTCGCGTATTTATATGGATCCTAGAGGGAAAACGAGGCGCTTCGCCTCCCGGTCAACCTGACCGATCGCTACCGGTCAAACACTGATCGATTCGAGGTACATCACGTTCGAATCCATCGCACTTCGAATCCATCAAGGCGGCGCTGCCACGTTGCTTCACCGATACGAAGCAATTGAACGAAGGTTGAAAACGAAGTCGCCAAGTCTCATCGATCCGAAGTACCAATTCCATGACCATCGACTCACAGTATTTCGAAGGCTATCGATACGAGCCTCCGTTCGAATCCATTGGAAACCATTTATTCAAATGAACGCATCACATCGATATGAAAAAATTACTTGTCTACCTTTTATATCGATTCAGGAGAGGACCGATACAAGAGGATAATCGTAGACAATCATCAAAACAATGTTTTAACCCGAATCTCAAATCGGTTTAGGAGAGGATCGATATAGAATTCGATAACAAACTGAACTGGAAACAACTTGCAAATATGCAACGTTAACTAAAGTCAAGGTAACACATATATGCACATATGTCTGACTAATATTTGACCTTTGACATTCGCAGGGATCAAATACCCATCTCATCATGATTTCAACAACAAACAGCCAATCACAATCATACAATGGTCAATTATAGCGATACAGAATACAACTTTCAGCAAAGCATGTCATAACTGTCCAACGTGAGACTGCAGCTTTACAAAGCACATCATGTGTACACAAGACGTACTTTGGGGGGCAAATGTTATCCCGCCTTTTGGCAAGGCCGAGATATCAAGAAACTGACTGGGGAATACGGATCATACATCCTCGGTATCGAATAGCCACTGGATATCCACGGACATCGATGAATTTTACACGAGTCCGGATCCGGCTGTAATTTATAAAACATGTCAAGCAAGGTCAGGAAAGGCAACGTTCCAAATTTCAAGTCAATCCGAGGTCGTACACTCAAGATATCATCGATGCAAATAAAGCACATGGCTTTGAGTTCGAATCCATAGGCAGAAACACGCGTTCGAATCCATCAACCTTCCCCTGCTTCGCATCGATGAAACCCCTCTACTTCGTATCCATCTGGCCTCGGAGCTTCGTAACCATCAGTGAGCACTCTGTTCGAATCCATCTGTTCGACTCCACATGGTTCACATCCACTAAACAAACATTCACTCGAATCGATCCAGATGAATTACTTCGAATCCATAAAGCCACAGACCGGTGTCCTTCGACTCCATCGAAATGAATTCCTTCGAATCCATCAAGGCGAATCACTTCGTATCCATTCAGTGCCAATGCTTCGAACCCACTCCTTCGAATCCACTACGTCAAAGCTGCTAGAACCACGGATTCGACCCAATCAACTCGACATGGAAGTCGGATCGATACGAAGGAGGCGCACCACGTCATTACGAAGACACGTTGAACCATCGAGTCGACCCTATAGATTCGAATGAATCGAGTCGAAGGCATCGATTCGAAGAAACCAGTTCGAGGAGGATCGATTCGAAGAGGATTCACAACCGAGAACATAATCTTGAATTGATCATATCTCGAGATCTACAAGTCCAAATGCTATGAAATTTTCACAGTAGCTTACTGGCAACCTAAGGAATGTTCATGCCAAATTTCATCTCAATCGGAGAAAATCTTGATCGATTCGAAGTTGAGTTCGAATCGATCCCGAAGTGGGCCCGGATTTCCTGAAAGCGGGCATGTGGGCCCCCTCACGTACCAGAACTGGTCTCCCCGATTTTTAAGTGAAATATCAGCCTCCTACACCTATAAATAGAGCCCCTGGTCATTCAAAAAAGGGGTCGGATAATTCTAAGAGCTAAAGAGCGCCCAAACTCTACCAGATTTACTTTAAATCACCACCGCTGCTTTATTTTCAGACTTAGATCATAAAATCAGTTGTACTACGTTATAAGAACTTGTAATCTTCAAGCATCGAGCAATAAAATCATCAAACTTCATAGTGGACGTAGGCGAAACGCCGAACCACTCTAAATCGCTGTCTTCTGTGCAATTTACTTTCTGTTATTTGGAGTTTTTGTTAGATAATCCTCAGTTTTAATTTTCTTTCTTCACTTTTATCTCTTCAAAAACTTCCGAAGAGTGTTGTGCCCATTTTGGTACAGACAATATATAAACCGATTACGGGACCCATGCAAAGTAAAACTTTTCTTTTTTTATATATAAAGTGTGACCACCAGTATAGTCTAAATGTAGTAATATCTATAGATTTTAAATCAAAGTTGATACTTAAGCTATCTGTTAACCCCAAAATGTAAATACTTATATTCTCTTTATAATATGCGTACTATCAACATTTATATCCAAACAGTAAATACAACCAGGATAATAAGCTTACACCATATTTTAAACTTAACGTTATTACATCCATGAACCCACTGATCATATGAAAACGTACATATATTGATTATAATATATATATACCAGCTATCACTTCATGTATGCAGCCTACATACTCAAATATATATATTATTTGTATAAGTTTATATCAAATTTAAAACTCATATTCCCTTCCAAAATCAACCTTTAAAACAAACACGTCAAAATCTTAGTTTCTTTAGAATCAAAATATAGGCAAGTTTATTTTTTATTTTTACAGAACAGAGAAATAGAGTAAAACTTCTCCTTTGAAATGAAATCATATAAAGTATATTTATACAACTAACCCAATATATGAACTAAACAAATATTATAAAATCTATATATTAACATACAATATAGTTTGTAAAAAAATATAAATATACACAACTCACTGCAATCTGCATATAGGCCGTGCCCTCCAAGATCTCGACGAAACAAAAGAGAAAGGCGTGATGTTTGTCTCAGCCAAGGAGGAGATGTTGGCCGTGGTGGAAGTATGGTTGCTCGGTTTGGCTGCCCTTGGTTCGATGGCACTGGCGAACTAAGGTGGGTTGAGCATGGGAATGAGTCGAAGTAGCAACAGGCAGTGGAAGGTCGGTTGGAGGGTGTTTTGTATGGGGCGGAGGCTGTTGCGTTCAGGCATAGGAGGAAGTGGATCAGAGAATCGATTTGTGGGAGGACTTGGCTGGTTCCGTGCGTTGTCAGGGAGGATGCGGTGGTGAGAAGCTTGGTAAGCAAGGTGACGGGAAAAGGTGGTGGTGGGTTGTCAGGCTAAGTGGAAGTGGGATGGTGGTTGATGGCGTTCGGCGTGGAAAAAAAAAGGAGGAGGAAAGAAAATAATAGAGGAAGGGAGAGGTACAGAACAAAGTTATTAAAAATAAATGAACTTTCAAAACGTGAATCAGTTTCACACGTTTAGCCTTTCGAGATGTATGAGATGGCAACGGCTGAATTCTAGTAAATAATAAGTTATAATAAATGCTAGTTGCTGTCTATTTACGTTTGAAATTCGAATGGGCATAGTTATCAAAAAGTGTAAAAAGTGGTACCGATACAGTTAACTGTTTCACGATTTCAATGTGTACCAGATTCCGAGATGCACAAATGTATACACTGTTGAGATCAGTACGATGAGACGATCAAAACGGCGTACAGATATCAGTGATACGATCGAATTATAAAAATTCGAATTTTCTACTAGCGGAAAATGCAGCAAAACCGTAGAAAAATAAGATCGAAGGAGCTAAAGAAGTCTGAATTTGGAAAAACGAAAAATGACGTCGTGCTCAGAAGATGATTTAGAATTTTTCTATATAAAAATATTTGGGTTTCGAAAACATTTTATTTTCATTACATTTTAACTGATTTAAACCGAAATAACGTGACTGAAATTTACTTTCATATTTTCTAACGAAACCTTACAATTTCCTATGTTTAAATAGAAGCATTTTAAATATCGAATTTTCGTTGTGAAATTTTATTGTTTATTTTTATTTAACGAAAATTTCATTTAACGCAAAACGCACGTTTCTTACGTTAAAATTATTATTTTTGTTTCTGTTATTGGTTACAACTATTTCATATTATTACATTACGTTTTTAATATGTATTACATTATCGGTCTTATCGAAATTGGTTTTGGATTTGTAACTTATATACAAAGAGATTTCCATTTAATAAATCGTAAAATTTTATTTCTATCGGATTTTTAATTAAAATTTATTAAATTTTTTATTTTTAAAGCGTTAAAAATACGGGTCATTACAATCTCTCCCACTCAAAACTTTTCGTCCTCGAAAAGGAAGGAGGTAGGAGAATAGAAACAACCAGAAGAAAATAGATTGGAATATAAGTAAAACAATTAATTTAAACCATATAAATTTCAATTTAAACTAATTAATAGTTAACAATTTGGTTAAATCCCTTTGAGTTCACTTAAGTTAAATCAATCTATTTATTTCTAAATTCATTATTTTATTATCTAGTCATCCTTAATTAACAATTTCGAAATCATCAATTTGTATAATCATTTATTGTACTCATATTTTATTCAACAAATTTAATTCTTTTATTCCAAATTATTATTATGTTTATTCCACTTAATATATCTTATTACATATATTTAAACCATATAAATTAATTTAAACCATATAAATTTAAATTTAAACCATATAAATTTAAATTTAAATTAATTTATATTTTTTTTCAATTTGGTTAAATCCATTTATATTAAATCAATAAATAGTCATTCGATTTAAATTTGTTAGTTCAACTGTTAATTCTACTCATATAAATTTCATTCTAAATCAATTAATATTCAATAATTGATCTTAATTCAAGGTATTTCATTAAGCTGATTCAATTCAATTTGTTAATTCTTTCAGAACAAAATTTACTTTATTTATCTCATTCGATTAACTTATTATTCTACCATCTTTATTAGCATTTTTTTTATAATTAAAATCTAGGTGCATAACATTATAAACACTCAAATTTTATTTATAAAATTATTTTATATTGTATATCATCCAATTACATTTTAACTTCTAAATAATTTAGGTAAGTTATTTTGAAATGCAATTTAGTACTATACAAATAAAATTTTCAAATTCAATTATTTCAAGTTTAAATACTTATTCAAAATTTAGCTTTATTTATAATTGAAAACATCTTTTAACATGATTTTTAAGAATTAAATTTCCGTTTAATTTCAAACCCTTTAGAAATAATTATGTATATACTATATATATTAAATCAAATTAAATTTAAAATAATATACCCATATATATATATATATAAATCAAGTCATACTTAAGAAGTTCAAATCAAAATATTTTTTTCAAAACAAAACCGTAGCAAAGCTATAGAATGGTCTCTTCACTTTGAAACTCGAAAATGAATGTCGATGATGCGGCCGCCATCACTGAAATTATTTTCCAGCGACAAAGAGAAGAAACTGATTTCAACATTTTAAAATTCTTTGAAAACGGTTCCTATTTGAAAATACTTTAAATAATATATATTAAAATTCTTTGGAAACAAATTATAGTCAAATTACCTTTAAATAATGTGCATTTTAAACCTTTAAAACCATAGTTCGAAATTATTGGAAATTAAATTCTCAAATTCTTAATTTAATTTAATTTCAAATTCTAAATCAATTTATAAACCAAGTTTATAAATTCATTTATCGAACAATAGATAAAAATCAAATATTTTCATTTCAAACAACGAATTTATTAACCTCTTTTTTTTCTAGAAAAATTTTCTTATATATTTATAATATAATCATACAAAATTATTTCATTTACCAAGTTTGAAAACAATATTGTGTCAGTTTGCTCTGCTCAAGTGTTTTGGAAATCCTATCGATAGCGTTGATCAGACGAATCGATCGGAAACCCAAATCAACATCAACAACTCAAACAACACAGCATATATTAAAACATTTATACATATTAGTTTATAAATACATTTCTTTGCTCGACGATACAGGAATGAATCTTCAAATAAGGATAGGGTTTCAAATTTGATGGACTCAAATCAAAGATAAATTTGATTCGAAGATAAGTTCGAAACAAATATATGATGATTAATAACAAAGTAGGAAGATTGATAAATTTATATAAATCACGGGCAACCTTAACCGGGTTGACCGTGACTTCAAGAATAAGATCGATGCAGAATTTCGAGGCAAATCTACATCCGATCTCAAGAAATAGAATTCAGGCATAGCAGGAGATAGATAGCGTCGTAGATCGAGGATACAAAAATCTCCGGTAAATCAATGCCTATTGTAAAGGAGTTTCACCCCTTTACAAGTCATTCGAAGTTTGGCGAGATCGCCGATTCAATATAAAGATCATTCGAAGTGGAGTTATGGGATACTCCTGAATTCAGAGGAACCCGAATATTGAGGGACGAGAATGAATTTAGAAACCGAGGGAACGTTCCAAAATTCAAGGGAATCGAGTCAAAAAGGAAGAGATTCAACTCGAATGAAAGTGATTCTGTAAATACATTTACCATATATGCTAAATTTTGCCTAGAGCTACCAAAGCTCTGATACCAACTGTAACGGACCGCGTCAGTGGGGTAACGCCCACCATAGCATACATCAGTACCTGTGTTCTGCCTTTACAGCCAGCCTCTCGACAGCACCAACCCCGCAGGGACATGTAGGAGTAAGAGTCATCCGCTCGCTACCAAACCCAAATGCGAGAACCTCCTATCATGATGCACCTGCCAAGTGCATAGGCAGACACACATGTCGAACTTGAGTAATTCAAAATACCGAATTGTTAATTTAAATTTGGCAAAACTGAGCATATACAGTAAATAAATAATCACATATCACAGACACAGAGTAATAAATGCAGTGGAAGCAAAAGATAGTAGTTCATGAAGCTACTATATACATATCAGAGTTAAATAAGGTACAACAGATGTCTCGAATACAATAGTCGAATACAAGAATCAGAATACAATCACTGGAATCAACTGGATATCTGAAAGCTGGATAGATAGCTGGATCTCCAAGCGAAGCTCCAACTCCAAAGGTGAGTCTCGAATACTGGTACACTCAGTCTGACCCGAGCGTAAAGCAAAACACAAAACACTCGAGTCAGGATTAATATTCTTATATCAATAAATCCAACTCAAGTAAAATAGCAATTGAAATACAAGTAACTCAAAGGATGTTTGGAATAACCATCCTTTAAGGATCCGTTAAACTATCTACTATTGAGTAGTGTACGATAAGTAGATAATGCCTATCAGTAATATAAAATATCAAAATAGTGTTAAGGCGTTACCATTATTCCCCTTAACACATTTTATATAAGCGTTATAGTCTATACAGCACCGTAAACTCCACCGTAAACTAGTGGGATATCAGGGAGTACTCCATAGGTATAACACAAAACAAATCGTAGTGGTCGCATATAGGGATATAAGTATGACAAGGCACATGAGGCAATACCCAAGGTAGTGAAACTACCGTTTGCCTGATCCGGACTGGTGAGAATGCATCGTCGCAGCGATCGCAACTCCGCGAAACAACACTCCCAAATCAAGGGTGCACCAATCGACAACAAGTAATGAGTAGTTTTCTAAGAAGTGTGTTCGCTCGAGGTAGCTAACCCCCATTTGGCCCAGCACAGCTCCTGTTTTAGTCATTTCCAATTTGACACAAGTGTCAAGGCTATCCATTATCGTTCTCTTTCTTCAATCATCGCGTACATCATTCCAACCACTTCATTCTGGATCACACTCCGCGTATAGTTATTAAAGTGGTTTTCGGTTTAGACAGTGAGTATGTCCCTAACCGATTCCGGTTCCTTTAATAACCTTCGTAATTATAACACCGATTAGTCGTTAATATATTTCAAACCAAATCAATTTCAATTTCAATTAGAATTCGTAAATCAACATTTCGTTAGTCTTTCTAAATCAATTTCCATAATTTACGTTTCAAAACTTCCAAATTATCATTTCAAAATCTTATAATTCAATTTCAATCTTTATTTAAAATAATTCAAATATTGATTCAAGTTCGTAAATAAATTTCATTCCGAAATCATTTAAATTAATTAAATTTAACATTCAAATCAATTTAACTTCATTGATCGAATTTATTCAATATTCATTAAGTAAATTTGTCATTCAAAACAATTTCTATTTAATTTCCAATTCATTAAATCAATTACTTAAGTTCAACTTCATTAAATCAAAACTTACAATTTTTGAATTAAATTAAATTCATCAAAACAATTTCTTTAAATTTCAAGTCTTACATTAATTTCAATAAATCACATTTTATTTCTTGTTAAAGAAATTCAATTTCACTTATTTATTTACTTAGTTAAAATTTCAAAACTCAAATAATAAAGAAACTTGATTTCACTTATTCAAGAAGTTCAATTTCACTTAATAAAGAATTCAATTTTATTTGACTATTAAATAATTCAATCTTATTTAATTATTAAATAATTTCAAAAACTTAATTATTAACTAATTTCAAAACTTAATTATTAATAATTCCAAATTTAATTATTAAATAATTAATTTTAAAACAACATTCTTTCAACAACTACTATGTTAATATTTTGATTCAGATTATTAAATATTAACATTTCCTTTCTTTAAAATTCAAATTCCAACTTCATTTCAAAACCTTATCATTTATTCAAATAAAATCTTTATTTTATTCCTAAATCAAATCATTGACCAATCGGGTTTTATTTAATTCTCTATCCTAAGTCAAAGTTTAATTTGGGTATTTATCATTTCAACCCGATTCCAATTCAATTCAAATCAAAACATAGCAAAGGGAAGTTGCAGTGTGATTACTGGGATGGTGTCAAAGTAAATAAACAAGCAATAACAACAACCAATATCAATCTAATAATCAATTCAAATAATCCTAAAATAATCGTATTAATTCACATTGTTGTTTGTGCAAATTAGTATAATTATTTCTAGAATCTACACTATCATTTCATGTAGATTAAAGATTATTACACTTATTATTCTATGCAATTCTACACTTGACATCAATTATTCAATTTCATACTTCATCAATTAATACAACATAAATTCAAATGGTTCAAGGGTAATTAACTATTTTCTTACGTGTCAAATAATTAAACATTCAAGGGGTCATATTTTACAAATTTAACAAATCAAATTCAACACATATGTCGATTCAAATTTTTAACTATCCTTCGTCAAATTCAATTGCATACTACTTATCACTTTATACTTTACAATTTAACATCCAATATAAACAACAAACAATCAATCACTTATCAACCAAACGGGATTATCATCGTATAATTAACAAATAATGGTGTCAGATGTCACAGGTGAACTGGTATAGTTAATAGCATAAATAACAGTGTAAATAACTAACAGTAGCATATTTCAATTGTCGTTTCAATTGAAATCAGATTTAATAAATAAAAGAACATTAATCGTGAGTGATTGCTTACCTTTTGAGGCTAGAGAATACTGAAGATGATACGGATATGCACATTGATACGGACACTGAAATTTGAACGACGAATCGATGCAAAGCAAAATCGGCCCGAATTCAACGATCAAAGCTGATAAAAGAATTTGGCGAAGTCGAGTTAGAGTTGGATCGATTGAAGTTAAATGGTAATAGTGAATTTATATCTATATGTGCATAGCTATGTATACAACTATTATGTACATCAAAAATCCTATTCTAACCGCAAATTAAACTTTAATATATATAATTTAAAATAAAGCATAAATTCATAACTAACGTATAAATATAAATTCATGGTAAACCATATATATTTCAATATGTATATCGTGTGTATCAACTTAACCATGGTTTAAAATAAACATAAATTCATACTAACGGTTCATATATATAAACCAATTACGGGACCCATGCAAAGTAAAACTTTTCTCTTTTTATATATATAAAGTGTGACCACTAGTATAGTCTAAATGTAGTAATATCTATAGATTTTAAATCAAAGTTGATACTTAAGCTATCTGTTAATCCCAAAATGTAAATACCTATATTGTCTTTATAATATGCATACTATCAACATTTATATCCAAACAATAAATACAACCAGGCTAATAAGCTTACACCATATTTTAAACTTAACGTTATTACATCCATGAACCCACTGATCATATGAAAACATACATATATTGATTATAATATATATATACCAGCTATCACTTCATGTATGCAGCCTACATACTCAAATATATATTTTATTTGTACAAGTTTATATCAAATTTAAAACTCATATTCCCTTCCAAAATCAACCTTTAAAACAAACACGTCAAAATCTTAGTTTCTTTAGAATCAAAATATAGGCAAGTTTATTTTTTATTTTTACAGAACAGAGAAATAGAGTAAAACTTCTCCTTTGAAATGAAATCATATAAAGTATATTTATACAACTGACCCAATATATGAACTAAACAAATATTATAAAATCTATATATTAACATACAATATAGTTTGTAAAAAAATATAAATATACACAACTCACTGCAATTTGCATATAGGCCGTGCCCTCCAAGATCTCGACGAAACAAAAGAGAAAGGCGTGATGTTTGTCTCAGCCAAGGAGGAGATGTTGGCCGTGGTGGAAGTATGGTTGCTCGGTTTGGCTGCCCTTGGTTCGATGGCACTGGCGAACTAAGGTGGGTTGAGCATGGGAATGAGTCGAAGTAGCAACAGGCAGTGGAAGGTCGGTTGGAGGGTGTTTTGTATGGGGCGGAGGCTGTTGCGTTCAGGCATAGGAGGAAGTGGATCAGAGAATCGATTTGTGGGAGGACTTGGCTGGTTCCGTGCGTTGTCAGGGAGGATGCGGTGGTGAGAAGCTTGGTAAGCAAGGTGACGGGAAAAGGTGGTGGTGGGTTGTCAGGCTAAGTGGAAGTGGGATGGTGGTTGATGGCGTTCGGCGTGGAAAAAAAAAGGAGGAGGAAAGAAAATAACAGAGGAAGGGAGAGGTACAGAACAAAGTTATTAAAAATAAATGAACTTTCAAAACGTGAATCAGTTTCACACGTTTAGCCTTTCGAGATGTATGAGATGGCAACGGCTGAATTCTAGTAAATAATAAGTTATAATAAATGCTAGTTGCTGTCTATTTACGTTTGAAATTCGAATGGGCATAGTTATCAAAAAGTGTAAAAAGTGGTACCGATACAATTAACCGTTTCACGATTTCAATGTGTACCAGATTCCGAGATGCACAAATGTATACACTGTTGAGATCAGTACGATGAGACGATCAAAACGGCGTACAGATATCAGTGATACGATCGAATTATAAAAATTCGAATTTTCTACTAGCGGAAAATGCAGCAAAACCGTAGAAAAATAAGATCGAAGGAGCTAAAGAAGTCCGAATTTGGAAAAACGAAAAATGACATCGTGCTCAGAAGATGATTTAGAATTTTTCTATATAAAAATATTTGGGTTTCGAAAACATTTTATTTTCATTACATTTTAACTGATTTAAACCGAAATAACGTGACTGAAATTTACTTTCATATTTTCTGACGAAACTTTACAATTTCCTATGTTTAAATAGAAGCATTTTAAATATCGAATTTTCATTGCGAAATTTTATTGTTTATTTTTATTTAACGAAAATTTCATTTAACGCAAAACGCACGTTTCTTACGTTAAAATTATTATTTTTGTTTCTGTTATTGGTTACAACTATTTCATATTATTACATTACGTTTTTAATATGTATTACATTATCGGTCTTATCGAAATTGGTTTTGGATTTGTAACTTATATACAAAGAGATTTCCATTTAATAAATCGTAAAATTTTATTTCTATCGGATTTTTAATTAAAATTTATTAAATTTTTTATTTTTAAAGCGTTAAAAATACGGGTCATTACAACTCCCAATTCAAGGGTGCGCACCAATCAAAAACAAGTAATGAGTAGTTTACGAAGAAGTGTGTCCGCTAGAGGTAGCTAACCTCACTGGCCCGGTACGGCTCCTGGTTAAGTCATTTCCAATTTGACACAAGTGTCAAGGTCATCCATTAACGTTCTCTTTCTTCAAATCCAGCAACGTCATCATTCCAACCACTTCATTCTGGATCACACTCCGCGTATAATAGTTATTAAAGTGGTTTTCGGTTTAGACAGAGAGTATGTCTCTAACCAATCCTGGACTCTTCAATAACTACGTAATTATTACACCGATTGGTCATTTAATAAACTTTCAAAATAGTTTATATTTCAAAACCAAAATATCATTGCCATTTCAAAACCATATCAATACGATATCACTTCCATTTCAAACCAAATACGATATCATTTCCATTTCAAATATATCCATCTCAAATATATCCATTTACAAATCTTAGTACTTCAAAGTTATAACACTTTCTAAATCAAACACTTTGGAAATCATAATTCTTTGGAAATCAAAATATCGAAATCATAATGCTTTGGAATCATAACACTTCCCACTTAACTATTTAGATATAAATAATAGTATATATAATAAAATAGTTTATAATTTAAATTAGTTTATATTAAAAATACTTTATATTAAAATAGTTTATATGAAATAAATTTATAAAGTAACATATATAAATAGTTTTAAGTATAATTTAAAAATACTTTATATAATAAAATAGCTTCCTCAAATTTCACAAATCAATTCCAAATCAACACCAATCCCAAAATTTCAAATTTAGTCAAATCTCAAACCATCAATTTCAATTCAATTCAGTTCTCAATAAATTATTATATCGATTTCAAATACAGATTTGAACCACAAATAAACCATTTAAATTTCGATATATTCCAAAGCTTTAAATATTTCACAATCTCAAAACTAAATTTGATAATTTCATATATATCTTAATTTAACTTTATTATTATTTAGTTTTGAAATATTCACTTAATAAATCCAATATTATTTAAATAAAACCCCAAATTACAAATAAACTAAATATTTCCTTCAACTTATTTAAACTTGAAATATTCATTTAAATCACCTTAACCAAAATCAAGTTATAAAATTATATCCTTTAAAAATCTCAAATTCAATAAGTTCCAAATCGATTTCTAATTAAATATATTTCTTAATTAAATACAATTTCAAATCAATTTCAAATCCATCTTCTCAACCTTATTTTATTAAATCATTATAAACTCTATATTAAAATATAATTTAAATAAATACTTAACCATATTATATTCTAATAAAATCAAACTTTATTATTAAGCTTATTTTATATTAAAACAAATTTATGCATAGCTTAAAATCAAGAATTTAACTATACATAAAATAACATTTATATAATATCTAAAATCAATATTTATATAAATCCATGTATTTCCTTCCAAAACCATAGAAATCATTTTCAAATTATTTATATATAGACCAACGGTGTCTGTATATAATTTTCTATCCTATGGTCAAGTGCTACGGATATTTATCATTTCAATCCGCAATTTAAATATATATATGGGTATATATCTTTTCAACCCGTAATCCCAAATTCAATGTCAATGAAAATCACTTGGGTTTATCATTTCAACCCATAACGATTTTCTCCTATTCTACAAATCATTCGGGTATGTATCATTTCAACCCATAGGGAATTCTATACTAACAAGGAACTTGCAGAGTGATAACATATATAATAATAATATAACATGCATGTATCATCAATATAAATAACAGATAATGGTGTCAGATGTCACAGGTGAACAGATACAGGTAATAGCATATGTATAACAATGTAAATAACTAACAACAACATATTTCAATTGTCGTTTCAATTGAAATCAAATTTAATAAATATAAGAACATTAATCATGAGTGATTGCTCATCTTTCGAGGCTAGAGGAGAGATGAACGAGAATCGGATGAGTTACGAATCCAAGCACGAATTTCAAAGCCAAGCTAAATTGGCACGACTTCGATGAAGAAAGCAGGCACGACGAACAAAAGCTGATAAATGGGAATCGATGAGAACCAAAATATTTCATATACTTAAATTTCCAAAATCAACATACAACTTAAACACAACTCAAATCAAAATAAAATCTATATTTATACATATATTTTAAACCAATATACAAACAAAATCTTTATTTTCAAATTCAAAATCATTGTTTACATATATTACAAACTATCTCTTAACTTAAAACATATACATAATAAAGGAAAACAATGTATGCATATCTATGCAGACTATAACAAGAATGCAGGCTCTTTCATATGCTGCCCAAAATAAATATCCAGGCTAGGTGTATATGCAATCCAGACCCATATAAATATTTTTTTAAAAGTATACAATTGCAGACTGATATAGAGCTTTATACCATTTACTAAGCTAACTTATTCCCTATAACACTATATATTTTATATGTGAACTTGACAGAATACCAAACTCAATTAGCTTTGAAAATAATATATATATAATACTTTAAAATTCAACCACTTTTCACAATACGTTATCTAAACTATCACAATATAATATATATATATAATACGTTATCTAAACTATCACAATATAATATATATAGTAACATGCCTACTTTAGTAGTATACAGGCATATCTACGGTTAATATATATACAACCACTTTTCAAATCCAACAAACAGTGACAAGTCATGCCATTAAAACAATTGATATATATATAAAGACAGTATTTTTTTAAAACCAATATTTTAAATTCAATATTCCCACCACATACATTATGAAATCCATACTTTCAAGTTCAGTAACCCACTTATTTAACCCAATATATATATTTATACAGAACCTTTAGAAATCAATACGAAATAAGCAATATATAGAACAGCTTGCATAATTAAAGTAACCAACATATATAGCTAACAGTGACTATTTTTACCAAAGTAAACTTACTAAAACATATTACAAACTATATATAACTAACGCATGATATATATATAAATAAACATACACTTTAACTATATATAACCTAATATATAAATATTACTTAACAAATAAATATAAACAAACCCCTATATATACACGTACATATAATTTTATATAAGAATCAATATAACCCTTCTTTTAAAAAATTTCATATATACCCCAACTTAGTCCAAATATATATATTGATGTATATTCATACAGACAGTTCAAATACATGTCACTATATACAACTTACCTTTTTAAATTATGTCTTTAAAAAATCAATGTTTATAATAAAATACATATAAACTTTACCCTGTATAACATATATGTATATATGCGAACCGACATAACATATTGATATACATATATGACTGACGCACATACCTTTATCAACTTGTGCTTTATACTACAGTACGCACAAATCTATACAATATATATAAAGCTAAGATTAACTAAACAATATATGCAAAATACCGTGCAACATATATATATATATATATCTAACATTTTCCAACTGCAAATTTTCGAAAAGAAGCTATCCATACATATATATAAATAACTTTGTGAATCTATCTATATATATATGTACCTTTAAGTTTATATATAGCGAAGATTGCTTGTGACAGAGGCTGAGGAAACAGAGGCTGGAAAGAAAGGGTGGAACCGAAGCTATGGCTTGAGCTGGTGGAGGAGTTTAGCTGCGGGAAAAATGGAGTGCAGGCTGAGCTTGACTTTAGTTTGGGCTTGGGTGTCAGGCGGTTGACCGAGGCGATGGAGCATCGTTTGGCCGGTGGTTGGTTCGGCAAGAGGGGCGAGAGGAGATGAGGTGGAGAGAGGAACAGTTTCACGAAAATAGGAGACGTGGAGGATGGGTTATGGTGGAGCAGGAAGGCTTTGGAAAGGGGAAAGAATGGGTACAGGCACACAGCAAACATTGTATATGTATAATAACAATGTTTTTTTCTTCTTCAAAAGATGAAAAGGCAAATATTTGCAATCGAGAATGTTGAAAGTCTGCACGAATCCAGGAAATAATAAATCAAATGACTGTTTGAATCCACCGGGTGAAAGATGAATGGTCACCTAAAGTCCAAAAGCCAAATTGCGGAACCGATACGGAAATCGTTCCGTAAATTTCGTTGTTTTCCGGACTTCAAAATTTACAATTGAATATACTGCGGAGATCAGCACGATGAGGCGATCAAAACGGCACACAGATATCGGTGGTAAGGCCACCCGATCAGAAGTCGATATCGGTACCAAAATGCTGCTATTTTGCCGAAAATAAGATCGACGGAGCAATAACATTCAAAATTTGGAGAAACGAAATATGACGTCTCACTCAGAAGATGATTTACAAATTTTCTATAGAAAAATATTCAGGTTTGAAAAACATTTTGTTACCATCAATTTTTAACTGATATAAATTGGAATAAAATTACACTAGAAAATAAACTTCCAAATTATCTGATGAAAATTTACCAGTTGCTATGTTTAACTAGACGCATTTCAAATATTGAATTTTTATTTCAAAATTTTATTGTTTAAAATTTCAAAAAATTTCAATTAAATATATTAATAAAACAAATAAAATTATTTAAAATTTATGATTCGTTACATAAATCCTTTTATATTTAAGTTAACAAAAGTTGAAAAACATTTCATAAAATTTTCTAAGTCCAAAATTCACGGAAAATTTCGGCAGAGTCTCCTTTGTACGGAGAGGTCTGGAAATAATAATAATATCAATAATAACAATATATATCATAATTTTTCAAAATAATATATCCCAACAACGGGAAAAACAATATAATATCGCTAGAAAACCGTAATCTGAGAACGTACCTATTTGTCGGGCAAATAACGCTTATTTTATAAAACCAAAAGCGGTAGCAATTGCTTCCATAAACCTGTATTTCACTTATATAATCCAAAGAGGTTAATAAACGTATAAAATGAAATATCTAAAGTTGTTTCAACCACTAACAAACAAATCAATATAATATAACAACAATCACTTGCAACCAAAGGCATACGACCATCACATTAAATCAAAACAAATCAATTATCCATCCATATCAATCAACACAAATGGTTTGTTCAGGTTTAGACACTTTTAATCGCATAGAATGACAAATAAACTACTAAGTATACCATCTACTCAACAGTCTTAGATAAAACTCAATAGATTATTCATACATCCTAAACAATTAGAAGTATCTTTACCCAACAACCCATAAATCCAAACAAACATCAAATTCCAAACATTATTTAAATTTATTCTTATTAATTTATTTTCACAAGATTTGTTGTTCATTTTTTTTCATTCGTTCAATGATTACTTCCTTTAATTTTACATTTATTTCTTACAAAATTTTATTCCCATTTATTCATTCAGCACTTAATTCCATTTATTTACATTCATTTATTCACATATGTTATTTACATTTTCTTACATATGTTACTCATACACAATTATTTTAAACATATGTAAATCAATTCTTAAAGTACTATATAGGTTTCTTTGTAAATAAATTCACATTCATTCATTCAGTACTTACTCTCATTTATTTTCATTCATCACTTACAAAATTCTTTTTCCTTTATTCATAAAATGTAAATTTCTTTTCACTGCTTTACATTCGTTTCTTACATAAGTCATATTCATTCAGTTTGTTATAATAATCAGTGAATTCATTATTTAAGTATTACCTGCATTTTATTGTAGTTTAGCTCACATTAATTAATTTATATACTTGATTTCCATTAGATAATCATATTCATTTGTGTACAAGTTCATACTTAAGTTTATTACTTCTTTATTTACATTCATTTCCTTATATAATGTCATTGAATACTAAATCTATTTTCTGAATCCTTTCAACAATTTCTGAAGTTAAAATCATTTAACTTAGTATAGTATTCATTTTTCTATTCATTTCAATTATAAATGGCTTCCATTATTAAATTAAGTTTGTAATCATCTACTTGCAGTATTCATCTTTTCTACTTATTTAAATTATAAATAACTTCAAACATTTACTTAAGTTTATTATTATTTATTTATAATACTCACCTTCCTATTATATTTAATTAGTAGCATTTCAATTATAACTTAAGTTAATAACAATTATAATATCAAAATTCTTATTTATGAAGAAATTCCATTGAACACTTTCTTTACTTAAGTTTTACTTGTATAATATTCCATTACATTTTCTTATTAAACAGTTAAACTTTTAAATCTTTTGGTAAGTTATATACATGATTTAAGAATGCAATTGAATATTACCCAAGTTTATCTTACTTATAATAAGTTACTTAATGCTCAATAATTATCATTTCTCATTTTCATATCCTTTTTATTTATAGTTTCAAAATTTCAGTTTCTTATATATTTCATTAATCATTTTAACATTAAATTTCTTATTTTCAATTTAAACGTTTCCAATTATTAATATAATCAAGGTTCCACTCATTACAATAAATAAAAATTTCTAATTAACAAAAACTTAAGAACTAAACAACCGGGTTTCATTTTAATTATTTTAAAATAATATATATAATCATATCTTTTTATATATCAAATCATACTTGGGATCAAAGTTAAGATTAATGTATTAAAACAATTGTGTAGTAAAATTTACTACACGGTCTTCCTACTTTGAAACTCGAAATGAACGTCGATGATGCGTGCACTCATCACCGAAATTATTTTCTAGCGATAGAGAGGGGAGTACAGAACTTATTTCCTTTAAAAAATTTCTTTTAAAACATTTTTTTTTTCAAATCATCTTGAAATATTTATATCAGAAAATACTTCTAAATACTACTAATATTATATTCCAAAATCTTTCAAAAGAAATTTTCAAAAAACCCAGACCTTCATTTCTAAACTTCCAATTTATATTTACTTTATTTGTAAATCCTATTTTTCAATCAATATTCATAAAATATTTCTACCAAACGAACAACATATTACATCCAACTATATCATTTATAAAATTTATTATTTTATATAGAAAATATATAATAGGCAAAATTATTTCATTTACCTATTTTTCAAAACAAATATTGTGTCAGTCTGCCCTACTAATTGTTTAGAAATCCCTATCGATGTCATAGCGTCCTATGCACCGACCATAATTTATAAATACAAAACAGAACAAATTAACATAATACAAAAACCTTTTATAACGCTAAGATATACACTCTCTCATATATGTACACTCATCAACTCATTCTAGGGTATTACTACCCTATTTATATGAGTCAGACCCCACAAACCTAAGGTCATCGCTAAACCAAAGCTCTGATACCAACTATAACGACCTGCCTTTTTGGACGTTTTAGGCAGACACGCATGCCAGACTCAAACTATTCAAAAGGGCAGATTATTATGGGGTAAATGAGAAAAAGAGAAAGAAATAAAACAAATACAGAATCTCGCAGCGGAATGACAAAATATAATAATCAAATAACAGTTCATGAAGCTGTTTTATAAATACATTTGATTATTCCTTTACAACACAACATCAGAGTTACATAAACAAGAATAAATAAATGCAGCGGAACAATATGATGTAGTAGAATACATATAACAAATAATAAGAATACAAATCTCCGTCTTCGTCCTCCAGAAATAAAGTCTTTAACTCTGAAATGCTCAGGCTGACCCGAGCGAATTGAAAGGACAAAATACTCGAGTCGAAACTAAAAGATCTTATGTAAGTTAAATCAACGGTAAATATGAGTGTAACGACGGTAGAGATGTTTACGGGTTTTGACATCTCTTATCCAGTGTCTAACGTGGGTGCAGTAACTTAAGAGATGTTCGGGATTCACATCTCCTAAGGATCCGTTAAACTATCTACTATGTAGTACAATACGCTATTATAATATGTCTACAGTAAAGTAAAAGTATTAAAATAGCGTTAAGGCGTTACCCATATCCCCCTTAACACATTTTATATATTCCCATAGTCTATATAGTACCGTACGCTCCTCTATAAACTGGAGGTTTACACAGAGGGCATCCCATAGGTATGGTACAATACAAACTCGTAGAAGGCATGCTATGGCATGTGAACACGTCACTCGAGGCAATGCCAGGGTAGATATACCAATTGCACTCATGGATTGGTGGTAACGCATAGCAGCTACTATCGCCCACCTCGGAACACACTCCCAAATCAAAATCAAGGGTGGTTACCAAATCAATCACAAAGTCAGAATATAGTATCGAAGAAATGTGTCCGATCGGAGGAATGACCTCACTTGGCCTGGTATAGCTCCTGTTTTAATCAAATCTAAGCTGACTCACGGGAGTCAGGGTCACATCATACCTTATACAGAAATCGTTCGCCAAACCATCCTACTTCAATTCTGGAATCTCCACCACGTACACAGTTGTTAAAGTGGTTTTCGGTATTGGCAGAGAGTATGACAATATCCGATCCCGGTCTCTTTAACAACCAATCGCTTATTTCATACGGGATGGTTCTTTTACATTTCAAAAGTCAATTCACAATTTATATCCAAATATCATATACAATTTCAAAACCATATCGATTCGAAGTCATATTCACTTTCAAACTATATTCACTTTCAATAGTCATACTTACTTTCAAATCATATTTCACTTTTCAAAAATCATATTTACTCGATGTATAAATTTCCAAAGAGGTATCAATTCCCAATGACAACTTAGGTTGTATCATCATTAAGAAATTTGAAATATGAATACTTCATCTTTATACCGTCTGAAATTTTAGAAAATAGTTTAAATAATTATAAATAGTTAAAATAGTTATAAATAGTTAAAATACTCTAAAATAGTTTAGTTATAGATTAAGGATACTGTTAAATTGATTTAAGATAGTTAAATAATTTTAAAATAGATTAAATATAATTAAAATAGATTAAATAGCTTTAAAATAGATTAATTAGATTTAAAATAAGTTAAAATGGATTAATTAGTTTAAAATAAATTAAATGGTTTAAAGTAGGTTAAAATGATTTAATATAGTTAATACAGGTTAAGATAGTTTAATAGATTGAAAATCTCAATAATTAAAGTCTTTAAAATAATTTTTTTAAAACAATTTATATTAAACATGAATTTGAAATTTATATCAATTTAAACTATTTATTTCATTTCAACACATTTGGACCATTTCAATTTCCAAAACCCAATTTCAAATTTCTTCTCAATTCAAATTATCAGTAAAATATTTAATTCAATATTGCTTCCAATCCATGTTTGAAACATAAATTTAAATTACTCCAATTTCAATATATTTAAAAAAATTATATTTCAAACAATTTTAATAACTCAATTTCGATAAACTTCACTTATACTTCAAATCCAACTTAATATTTCAAATTTAATTTATTTAACCAATTCCTTTAAATCAATTCCAGTTCCAACACAAAGCTCAATATCGATAATAATTCAAGTTATTAGGATCAAAATTTATTTCAAATATCATTTAACTGAATTCAAAAATTAAGGCTTTTAAAAATCATTTAATTTAACCAATCCGCTGTCCGTATATAATTCTCTACCCTAGGGTCAAGTGATACGAATATTTATCATTTCAATCCGCAATTTATTTATATTTATGAATATATATCATTTCAATCCGCAATCCTGATTTAATATTAAAATCCATAACATCGCTCGAGTCTATCATTTCAACCCATAAATATTTTTCCATAATCTATAGATCGTTCGGGTATATATATCATTTCAACCCATAGTGATTTTCCAAATAATAACTAAGGGAACTTGCAGAGTGATAACATTTTATAAATCAAACATAACATCTAATCAACCAATATCAACAATCAAACATCCATCATAATCATCAATCAATTCAACCAATAAATATCAACAAATAACATATTATTATTTACATGTAATTAACTGGAAATTTTAAATTCAATAATAAATCAAATGACAATTTTATTCAAAATAACACAAATTAACAGGAATAGCAATTTAAATATACCAAATAGCCATAAATAAATTCCTAATCATACCATAAATTTAATTTAACTAACATAAGAAATTTTAGAAGATGTGAGTGGGTCAAAACACTCACCTTTGAAATTTAGCCCATAAAATTCCAAACAGAAGAGGAAAACACAACAGTCTCTAAATTCAACTAAATCAATTTCATGTTGTGCGGAATTTAAATATGAATCCAACAGAATAAATCGCGCGTGAATCAAAGTTTATGCAGAAGATATTCATGTTATAAGAAATATTATTAAAATAATAATTAGTACGTAAAAAAAACAAATTTTAATACTTACGTTTTTCTCAAAATGAAGCTTCAGGAAAAGATTGAAGAACAACTAAGATGAGGATAGGACGTGCACGGAAAAATGAAAAAAAATCATGTTTCATAAAAGAAAGCTTTTGGATTTGCAAGAATAAGAGCTTTTGAATATGAGGTGTCAGGAGAAACAAAACGCAAATGAAGAAATAAGCTGCAAGTTATTTACAATTAGGAAATGAAGGTGGAGGGACAAAAATAAATGTAACAATTTATTTTGAAAGCTTCAGCATTAATAATGCATAAGGAAATGTACGTAGGAATGGAAAAGTTTGCAAACCAAAGGAAAGTAAAATTTTGAATACGTGAAAATGAGGTGGCAAGAATTAAATACAACCTAAAAGTCTAGGCTCAAATATTAACAGAAGGAGAAATGAATATATTAAGTATTAATAATAAGGTAACTATTTTAAAACGTTCATGCAACAATTAATAACAAAAGAAATGAAGGGACCATGTACATCGCACAACCTTTTGAAATTCAATTTTTCTGAAACGTAACCAAATTAACTTCATTAACTCGAATAATATTCAAATTTGTACGCATTTAGGTTTTTATCTACGCATAATAATTTTTTTTTTAACTTACCTTAAAAATGAAAACGTTCAATTTGGTTTTCCCAAAATGATCTTTTATTTCCATTAAAACACCCTTTTTGTTTAACACAAAACGTACGTTTCTTTTATTAAATCTATTAATTACAATCAATGTTTTCTTTCCTTTTAATTGAAATATTTGAGTTACATTAATTGCAATTACTTACAAAGTTAAATTTCAAACAGACAACTAAAATGGATGAAAAATAGAACAATTGTTTATTTAAAATACGTTTATAAATTTGTTGTTTATACACAAGAGTAATAAATAACTTTGAAATAGATTATTTTCCCATTCTTGTAATCAATCTGTAAGCTAAAACACAGTTCAATAAACATATATTTCTTTCTTTAAAATCAATCATTCTATTCTTTATTTTAATGGAATTAAACCTACATTCACAAATGAAACGTTCATTTTATTTGATGCAAATGTTCTTTTCATTAAATCAAACTTTCCTTATATTTTCACAAAACATAAGTTACTTTTAATTACACGTATTAATTTACAATTTAGCATTCTCTCTCCTATTAATTGAAAATTTTCAATTACATAAATTTTAGTTGATTAAGTTTCAAAATGGACTAAATGAATGTAATGAGAAGTAGAACAATTATTTCCTATTTAATAGTAATTTAAACATATTTATACACTATTGGATACAAACGGTAATTACACATTTCTTACTAAATAATAGTTTCTCATCTCTTATTTGTATTAACTACTATATTCCATTATATTAAATTTTTGTCAATTTTATTATAATTCAAAAATCTCAGTAAATTAATTTGTTTTTGTTTCATTCTTTTTATTACATCAATTATTGCTTTGTAAATATAATTAACATTTCTATACCTTTATTACATTCACAATTTGCAGTTATTGTCTTAACTCACATTAATGCAACATTTATTTACATTTATTTGTAATCGATTAGTTAAATGGGTAACAAATAACAATTGTCACCATTTCTATATTTAGTAACATTTGCAAGTTTATCATTTACAACAAATGTCATAATTACTTACATAACAGTGATTTTATTCAATTACCATAAATTATATATTAGTTCATTAATTGATTCAATATTTACATTTGTTTTCTTATATTCAATTTATAACCAAGTATAACATTTAAATTATTTCAATTGATTGGACTATCATTACAATATTTAATAATTAGCTTAAATTTTCATTATTACATTTCACTCCAGTTATAATCTTAACTCACATAAATGTAACATTTGTTTCCTTTAATTGCAATTGATTTAATATATTGGTAACATACAACAATCTGTTACCATTACTACATTTAAGGCGGTTATAAATTACCTTAAGTTAATACTATTACCTTCCATTTCCGTTATAATCTTATTAATAGGCCACAAATTTTTATTTCTTTCAACATTTAATCACAAAACCTCATTAAATTAACTAACTTTAATTATAAAAAATTATGGGTCGTTACACAGTGTTTGCATAACTAATTAATTACTGGAATAAATTATCTAACGGAAATTAAACGATAATATCTATTATAAACGTAAAAGAATATAATTAAATCCACTCACATGTCGTCCTTAGCTTCAATCTCTATCCCTTTTAATTTGCTACGTTTTTCTCAGCTTTTTCCCCATTTTAATTTGCTGTAAATTCCCTAATTTGCTTGCGCAATTCTCTGATTTGCTTGTATGTATATCCTTGCTTAATTTTATTTTTTGTTTGGGGAAAGATTTGATTGATAGAGAAGAAAGAAAGAGGGAGAAGAGAAGAGGAGTTTGCTGTAAATGATAGCAGCTGATTCAGAGAAAATAGTGTGGGCTTAGGTTAAGTTACGTTCAATTTATAGGTCTAGTGAACAACTATGAACCATCCGATTAACCCTAAAAACAATCCTCACCGTCATTTATTGATTTGTTTACGTTAACTTATAACGTGTAATTCTCCAATATTATTCATTTATTCCTTTGTTATACGACCCTATTAATTCATGTTTCCTTCTAAATAAGATTCTCCCATTAATTATCCAATTAATTTGATCATACATACATACATACATATATATATATATATATCAAATACTAATTGATTCTTATACGTTATAATTTTCTTATATATTTAAACAGCCAATTCATTACCCAATTAATTGACATATAAGTTTCCCTCTTTTACTAATTGACGCTTACTTAATGTCTTTAATTAATTTCTTAATTGGTTGCGTCAATTATAAATTAATATATGTATGTTATCATTTAATTTATTCCCCACATACATTTCCCTTTATTAGAAGATCCCTTAATTAATTAATGTTATAAAAGTGACATATTCTCTGACCAATTGACGCCTCTATCTCTTTAATTAATTCACCATTTAATCGATTGATGCGTCAATTAATCACACACTCATTGCTTGCGTAAATGTGACGCCCCACCTTTAAAGCCACGCTAACCAAGAACACTACGGTGTAGTGCTGTCAATTAGCACGGAGGATAAGGCTGTTGAGGAGCGACCATCCGTGTAACTTCTTTGCGCGAGCACCGATATGTCAGATAGAATAGAATGCATATCTTTTAAGGAGGAAATCCAACATACCGATACAAACACAAAGCTATCACACAGTGGCTATATATGATCTTCGGAAACAAATATAGAAATAAACGTAACACAAATCAGTCACAGACAATTCATATCACAAAGGCGGAAAGAGATATGAATATAACACATGAAAGTGTACATCAGAGTGGTGGTCAAATAAGATCCACAATAACACAAGTAAATAGATACAAGTGCAAGATAATAGAATATGTATACATCAAGGAGTCTAATCTCAAATGTATACAAACAAAAACTACTAAACTAGAGTAGTTAGCCAAAAGTCAGAAGATGGCTCCAGATAAGAAGTCATGAGGAAGCACCTGTAAAATCTCAGTCTGACCCGAGTATTATTTAAGAAGAAAATAATAAACGGATCAGTCTAGCTATAATTATCAGATAAAATGATATAGAACAAGAGATATGGCATAAACATATAAGATATCCATAAAAGCATACTACTACAAGTATGAAAATGATAATCAACAAGAGATTAATCAATATCACAAGAATCTTCTCAAAGATTAAAAGAATGTCATATTCTTAATTTAATTCACCAAGCCACAATAAAATGACATACTCATCGATGTCAATGGTAAAAGCTGGTGAAACATAAAATCCAGAAATCTCAAGAAAAGAGGATGACCAATCCCATAAACTGAACATCGACGCACCTAGAAAGATATGCCCCATGTAAAGTCTAGCATCGATACACCTAGAAAGATGCACCCCATGCAAAGTCGAACATCGACGCACCTAGAAAGATACGACCCATGCTCTAGCATTGACGCACCTAGAAAGATACGCCCCATGCATAAATAAACATCGACGCATCTAGAAAGATACGCCCCATGTAATGTCTAACATCGATGCACCTAGAAAGATACACCCCATGAAAAGTCGAACATCGACGCACCTAGAAAGGTACGACCCATGCATAGACGAACATCGACGCACCTAAATAGATACGCCCCATGTCCCGACTTAGTGAGCCGATTTCTCCACGAAGTAAATAAACATCGACGCACCTAAATAGGTACGACCCATGTGAGAAATAAACATCGACGCACCTAAATAGATACGACCCATGTGAGAAGTAAACATTGACGCACCTAAATAGATACGACCCATGCGAGAAGTAAACATCGACGCACCTAAATAGATACGACCCATGCGAGAAGTAAACATCGACGCACCTAAATAGATACGACCCATGCGAGAAGTAAACATCGACGCACCTAAATAGGTACGACCCATGAGCCTAAACCATAAAATGATCGTCATCGATCATAAAGAGTTTCAATATGTGTGAATCGAAATCACACCAATGAGGCATAGACTAACCTTGAAGATAAAGAGATATGTGTGAATCGAAATCACACAAATGGTGTCTAGTCTAACCTCGCAAACAAAGAGACATCGCACAAACGCTAGTCTAAATCACAAAAATGATCATCATGATCATAAGGAAGTGTCGATTACACTAAGCTAGTAAATATAAGAGTTTAGCTTCATGTCCCATAACCACTTGCTTAACTCAAATATTTACGAACAGATTGTAGATCTGCACTAGGAAATTGTCACAAGAGTTTCAATCGAACAAGTCCATCAATTAACCGACGAAGTAAACGCAAGCGTTTCATACCACTTGTTTTGCTAAGTCGTTTAATTATATTTTCTCATACGAATGAGGTAAAGGTTTGTATATACTAATAAATTGGAAAACAGTTTTATAAACGAGTTTGATATTGAAAATCGAGTTGAAATCGTTTTAATGAAAGAGTTTTGATATTTAATACTAGTATAGGAAACCTTTATATTTTGAAGTGACAAGTCATAGAAGTGATTGTAGAAATAATCAATCATAAAAATTCACGTTCGAAGACGTGAGTAAAGTTCAAAGAAATCAATTCCCAAAACCATCAAAGTAAGAAGTTCTGTTGAACGCTTTTCAGATAAGATTGCCTACGCAGAGTAATACGGGGTTCGACCTGCCCGGTCAGGTCGCGGGGGTCCAGGGGGCAGCGCCCACGGCGGGGTGCGACTTAGTGAAGGCAAGCTGGTCCAGCGACCTAAGGAAAAATAGGTCATACGACCTAAGGAAAATCGCGACCTAGCGAATCACAGGTCATTCGACCTAAGGGTAAGGTCGGGGGCGACCTACGACTTAACAAAGTCGAGCGACCTACGACTTAACAAAGTCAAGCGACCTACGACTTAAGGTCAAGAGACCTAGTGAAATAGCAGTGGGAATGTTAGGTCGAAGACGACCTACGACTTAAGGTCATACGACCTAACAGTTGCGAGCTAGCGGAGTTGGCATGGCCGAGCGACTTAGTAGGAGCAGCGACCTACGACTTAACGATTTAAAAGCCAACGACCTAGGACTTAAGAGCTAACGACCTAGGACTTAAGCTCAAATACGAGCTACGAGCTAAGGTCTTTACGACCTAACAGTCAAAAGGTCCTACGACCTAACTGGGGAACAAGGCCATGCGACCAAAATGCCACGCGACCTACGACTTAAGGCCTGGAACGACCTAGTGGAGTTAGGTCGAGGACGACCTACGACTTAAGCCAGGGCGAGCGAGCTAACTGCAAACGACTTAAGGCCAAACGACCTACAACTTAACTCGAGGCGAACGAGCTAACTGCAAACGACTTAAGGCCAAACGACCTACGACTTAACTCGAGGCGAACGAGCTAACTGCAAACGACTTAAGCCTTTAACTCGTGAACGACTTATGCCTTTAACTCGTGAACGACTTATGCCTTTAGCTCGTGAACGACTTATGCCTTTAGCTCGTGAACGACTTAACATTTTGCCTGGAGATTATAGGTCGGCAACGACCTACGACTTAAGGGCGAACGACCTAACTCCGAACGAGCTAAAAATGGCCAGAACGACCTAGTAGCAGTTTTTCACCAAAATCACTAAATTTTGGAGTTTTTCGCCAATCCAATCCAAACCAAATGCAGATATTCATACAAATGCAATAGAGGATCATTCCCAACAGTCCAAGATAGATATAGGCAAGATGTGAGATCAAAAATCTCACCTTTTCACGGAATTTGATGAGGATGAAGCTCGGGGGCAAAGCAAAGATCAACCACAAGCTTGAATCAATGTCTTCACTTTGAATTTGGAGTTAGATGTTGAATTTGCTAAAGAACTTGAGCTTGGAATTTTAATTTCCTATTCCCTCCACCATTTTTGCTAAAGCTCCAAAGTTGATGCAAGTAGATGAAGTGATGAAGAGAAGGAAGGGGTTGGGCTGAGTTAGAAGAGGTGCAGCCCAAACCAAAAGCCCAACACAAAAAGTGACGAAAATTTCACTATCTCCAAACATATCGAAGTTTACACTCAAAAAGATCGCAAACGTCATTTTGAACTCAATGGGGGTGGTCTCGAGTCCTAATTTGACCGTATGCAAAAAGTAGCTTTTCGGACTAACATCCGACTAACGATAAAATATTTAAATAAAAAATCGATAAGTATGCGGGTTGTTACAGTAAATCTATGTAACCTCTTAATTCTTAAATGCATATATTTGACATTTATATTCTATTTTGCAATTATGTTAATTCAATTGATTTTATTTAATTATATAAAAATGCGGGGTGTTACACCCAAAATCAAATCAATGTGCACCGATCAAGTCAAAATCAATATAGTAATACGAGAAGGTGATGGCCCATAAAGGTAACAAATCCCTTGGCCAAACATAGGCTCCTGTTTTAGTCATCTCTAATTGACACAAGTGTTGGGGTCATCCATCATCGTTCTCTTTCTCCATTCCAGTAAATGTCGCCAATTCAGCCTCTACATTCTGGGTAACATCCACCGCGTACACGGTTATTAAAGTGGTTTCGATAGAATAATAGAGAGTATGCCATTCATCTGGCCTCGTTCTCTTTAATAACCAAACGTCATTTTATACACCGGTTGGTTCTTTTAAATTTCAAGAACAAGTCGTACTTCATATTAAAATATCGGATTTTCTTCAAAATCATTTCGAATTAAAAACAGGTTATACCTTCATATCTAAGCATTCGTATTTAAATCAATGATTTAAATCTAAATAGTTTCCCTTTAAAACAGGTTGAAAATGGTTTGAATAATTATAATAGTTTTAATATTGAAAAATAGTTTGGAATAAATAAAATAGTTTAGAATATAAAATAGTTTTAATATTGAAAATAGTTTTTAATAATTAAAATAGTTTGAATAATTAGAATAGTTTATATATTAAAACAATTTGATTATTAAAATAGTTTTCATATTAAAATAGTTTATATTAAAACCGTTTCTTTCTTTCACAACATGGTTCAAATTCCAAATCATAACGAATTCAATTTTTCGACTTCCAATTTAAGTCAACTTCATATTCAAAATTCCATTTAAATCAACCTCAATTTAACGATTTTAAAATTTACTTCCAATTCAATTTAATCAGTTCTATTCAAAGGCTGAAAGTTCCAATTCACATTCTCATTTTGAAACAATTTAGTTTAAATCCATTTCACGTCCAAACTTGGAAATACCAATTTAAACCATTTTAATTAAAGTAAATTCAAAGTTTAAATTAAAATATAAACCTTCACAATATTCACTTCCAATAAATTCAAATCATATCCTAATTTCCACTTTATGATTTCAAATTAAATCCTTAAATAATTTTATTTAAATAGTTTCAACTTCAACATTTCAAATCTTGAATTAGAAAATAATTTAATTCATATAAATCAAAATTTTATTTTCTTTAAAACAAACTCATTTAAACCAATTCAAATTTAAGATTTGTAACCATTTAATTTAACCAAATCCGGTGTCCGTATATAATTTTCTACCCTATGGCCAAGTGATCATTTATTTCAATTTTAATTACATGGATGGATATATCATTTCAATCCATATTTAAATGACATAGGTATATATTATTTCAACCTATTTCTTAGTTCATTTCAAATAGTCAAAATGACAATATATATGATATCAAATGATAAACAGGGTAATAACAAGAATATGTCAAATAAATAAACAACCATACATCCAACATATCAATCAATAGGCATCCAATTGGAATCAACATCCAAATCAACCAATATATCACCACAATTACTAGTTATCAATTGTCGGTGTTTAACTAGCAATTAAATTTCAATATTAATTTAAATGTCAATTGAATTCAATATCAGATTCAATTTAAATTATCAAACAGCAGTCAATAAAATTTTATCACTTCATAATTTTAATTCAACTAACGTAAGAAATTTTAGTATTACGTGAGTGGGTTTAATCACTTACCTTTGATTTATAGCCCATTAAAAATCCAATAAAAGTCCAAAATCTCAATGGTATCCAAATTCAACCAAACCAATTTCATATTTTTCAAAATATCAGTACAAGTCCAACGGAAGAAACTGCGCGTGAAACGGAGCTCGTATGCAAAAGTTATCGATGTTATAAGTAATAAATTTTAAAATTAAATTATATAAACCAATGGCAAAATTGTAATTATCCTTATCATCTCCAAACCCTCACGATCATGTTCAAACCCAAAGCCACCACCTTCAACCATCGAACGCCGCTGCTTAGACGTCACTACACCTAGATCAGACCACGCCGCCTTGAAGCCCACCTCTGCCCACGCCTCCTGGATCCCACGTGACGTGCCACGTCGCCAGAAAACGCCTCCGCCGTCGCCACCTTCATTCTTCGATTCTGGTGAACTCAACACCTTTGACATGATCAGACCTACAGATTGAAGTTGCGCCTCCTCCTCTACACGCCAGTGCCTTCCGATCGTTAATTGGTCGCAAATCCACCATTAAACCCGAAACCCTAATTTGAACAGCACAGCGCCAATTTCTGATCAAACCGAGATTCGATTGCAAAAATGAATTGCAGACACTGATTCCATTCATCGAGAGCTTCACAACGATGTATAATTGATAGGGTTTGAGTATTTTGAATTTTTGAATTTGATTTGAAATTGGAAATTAGGGTTTTAGGATATTCACCATTGGAAAGAAGCAGATTAGATTTGAAAGCACGTACAGAAAAATAGAATAAAAGGCTGCTAGGGTTTCATAACAACATATATATATATATATACAAAGATGAAATATGAATGGATGGAACAGATATGGATTAGGCCAAAGCGATAACAAAGGCCTGAAAACCCGTTTCGTTCCCGAAACGAAAATAGGTCATCCTACATATCGAAATATAGGTTTTTAATATTTTTGAACTCAATGAAACTAATTTCAAACCCTAATTCTAAGTTAGCTTTAAAATTAAATTATATTTATTTTTATACGTTAATTAAACAAATTATTATTAAATTGATATAATCACTTTTAAATTCTAAATAAAAAGTTTTCTATCATCATTTTTGGTTAAACAAGAATTAATAATCTTTTAAAATTAAAATTTTCATGTTAAATCCAAGATTTGAATATTAAATTAATTCCAACATTTAATTACAACAGTAATAAAATCCTAGTTCATTATATTTTAAATTTCAAAAAAATTCCTTTATTTTGGTTTACATGTTCTTTGTATTAAATCAACAATTTCCTTATGTAATTTATTTAACATAGTTTCCATTTATTACACTCATTATTCTACAGTTAACGTCTTTGCTTATATTAACTGCCATATTTCAATACCATTGATTTCTAAATTAATTTCAAAATGGATTAAATAATGAGATGAGAAATAAAACAATTGTTACATCTTAGTAATTCAAATATCTATAAATTTATTATTTACAAACACGGGTTATAAATTTAATTACCAAATAACTGATTTCTTATTCTATGCTAAAACCAAATTCAATTAAATAGCCTATGATTTCTCCTTTAATACATCATTTATTTTATTCCTTATTAGACTTATAATTATATCCAAATTAAACTTTACAATTATATTCCAGTTAAAGATAAACATTCATTTTTTATTCTTTACAACATTAACATTTGTTAGTTTAAATCTTGTTGTTAATATGCAACCCAACATTGTTTCACATTCAATTTATTTGGGTTATCATCTTTTAACTTATTGAAATTTATTATTTAAGGATTTTATCTTAGATTATAATATACATCTAATAACATTTCCATTAGTAAATCGTAAAATCTTTATTTCTAACCATTTTTTTATTCAACAATTATATTAAATTTAATATTTCTAAATGATTGAAAATACGGGTTGTTACACTGCTACTAGCCTCATTAGTGGGTATTTAACAAAGCCTATACTCAGGCCACTAACCTATCTCAAAATTTTTGCTAAGGGAAGGCTGTTAAGATAGATCTAAATCATTTCCACCTTCCCTAAAACAGTTTTAAGCTTCCATTAGCACTAGTCTCTTCAAAAATCATCTCTTTTCCTTACTAATCTTAGCCAAATCATCATTAAAGCGGTAATTAACATAGTGGGCTTGGAGATTATAATTTTAGCTTTTTTGCATCCATTTCCTTTGTTGTCTACTTCAGATCTATGGGGTGAAATCGGTATTTTGGGTATTTTTATAAAATGATTTTGATCCTAAAATGTTTTATAACTTCAATTACATTTTATGGATGTTTATGGCCAAATTTTATGGTTTTAAAGTGGTTTTCAATTGGTTTTGCAACTCCTTTGTTCATATTCATATGTTAATGTAAATGTTAGATTTAGATTTGAAATTACTTGATTATCATGTTCTTATGTTTTGCATGTATGAATGGATGTATATGTATGATATTCCATTTTTGTATGTTGTGCTTTGACGTGGTTTGCTAATTCTTTTAGGTAATTAGAAAAGAGGTGGTCAAATTGGAAAATCAAAGGGAAATATGGTTGGAATTGGAAGAAACTTAGAGAAGGGACTCTGGATCATAGGAGGAGCGAAGGGTTCAAGTTGCATCGAGACTGGAGTAAAGTTGAGGAGTCCGTACCAAGGTTTTAAATATCGGATTTCGGTCACGTTTCGTCTTGGAATTTTTACACAAGTTATCTCGTATCGGGGGATATCTCGAACGAGATGAGTACATATCGGGTGTACATCTCGGATTGACATCTCGGGTCTTATAATGCATCTTGGGAATATCTCAGATGCACTTATGTATCTAAAATTGACGTGTCAAAAATTTATTTAACGGTTATAACTTTCTTAGTAAAAATAAAAATGGTAACATACATGATTTACATGGAAAAAGGAATATTTTTAGAAGAGTAGTAGCTTGATTAGCTTAATTGATTTGGTAATGATTGAATAATATCCTTTTATTTGAACATAATAAAGAAGTGAAACCTTTCGCTGTGACTCATTAAGATAAAAAGTAAAGAATATGTTCAAGAAGTTGGTAATTTATAATTGGATTCAGTAGTTTCTTTTGAATCAATATGAAAATAAAAAATATTATGGAAAATAAGAAAAATGTATAATTTCGGGTGAGATCTCGAATTGAGATTTTGATTCATATTTCGGGTGAGATTTGAATATCTCGGACGAGATGAGTGTTGAGGGAGATATGGAGGAGATTTGATGTCTCGTCTCGTTTAAGTGTGAAAAGGAGATCTCGGAGGAGATCTCGGGCGATATATAGGAGATTTAAAACCATGGTCCGTACCAAGAGGTTATGTTAGTACCGAGAGCTCCTATTTGGTGGAAATTGTCTCAATGGATAATGGTCCTTCAATTCAAGGATAGGAGTGAGGAGCGAAGACCAACTGTAGGAGTTTGGCTAAGTATTGGACTTGGTATCGAGTGCCTTGGAGGCAATGGAAACAAGAGCTTTTGGAGTTATCACCATGAGCTTGGGAGTTGATTCTGGGATCTTTTAGGAGGAGTGGTCGGGGACCAAGCACTTAGAAGATGGGACACTAGAAGAAGAGGAAGAAAGTTAGCCAAAATTGGCTAAGTTTACCACTCAGTACCGAGAGGAACGGTTGATACCGAGAGGTCACTTTTGACATTATAGGGATGGAACATTCAAGAGGGAGAATGTAGACTCTACAAGTTATGCTAAAGGTGTTTGTTTGTTTGTTTGCTTAGGGTTTGATGGTGATGCAGTAGCACGGTGGTAGCTTTAGGACTTCGATGATGGTACTCAATGGTGAATGGAGTTAGGTTTTGATGATGGTGGCTCGATATGGAAAGGAGTCATGAGAATGTTTGTCCATAAAAGGTGGGTTCTATGGAGGGTGACCCATGGATAGAATGTGAGAATGATTTTATCATGGAATAGAGGAATATGGAATAGTTCCTCGAGAATAATGGAAACTAGATGGGGCAAGGAAAGGGTTCGGATATGCATGCCAAGGGATCGTTGATACTCAAAGTGTTTTCTGATGTACTCAAAAGCAGGGGTATTATGAGTGCACCCATGGGTTCTTGGAAAGGTTACCCTGGATCATTGGAAAGGATCCATATACCCTAGACCGAGGAAAAGGTTCTAGTATCAGCTTTAGGTTAAAGACGAGTACACTAAAAACTGGGATTTCCGTTAGTCCCTAGAATGGGAAAGGCCATCGAGTTATCATATATCTATAGCACATCGAGTGATAGTAAGGATTGTTTGATGGGTGCTATGGTTGCTTTGGTTGTCGTCTTCTAGTTTATCACTCCAAGGATGTCACTGGAGATAGGTATTGGGGATAGGAATACCTGGACACCCGTCATCATACTTAGTTTGAAGTATACCTTTATGATATTTACAGAGTAGTCTTTGGTTGCTGGGATAGACCAAGTATAGTTCGTATACCCTTGTTCCTTACTATATCGACTTGTATAGTATTTTGAGATTCATTTACCAGTCACACCAGACCGCTGTCTGACTCGAGGTTTCATGCTTTGCTTCTTATTATCTCGGATATTCTTAAATGAGTATACTAGATAGCAAGTCTAGGTATGACGTAGTAGTTATGCAAAGGACGTGCTGGATGGAGCTATCTCGTATTATATATGGATTTCTATGATTACTCCGCTGTGCAACACTTTGGATCCTTGATAGTGCTTGTTTATTACTACTATTATGAGATAGTCATTCTAGTTTATTTCTTTTTTGTATAAACTCTATTGCTTGTTATATAACTCTATGGATTTTTACTTTTATATTTGGATCACTTAGTTATTACTATCTCTTCTATTCTATATTTGTGAAGTGTACTATATTTTATTCCATGCACTGTGAGATATTCAACAGCTCCTGCGATTGTTTTATTTCATTTCAACCCTTGATGATCGTCCTTCATCAACCTTGCACTTCAGTAGCGCACTACTTAGTTATATTAGGTGTCAGTGGCGTAGGGCGGTCGTCACATTTAGTATTAGAGCTTAGGTTACACGATTAACTTTAGTTGATAATGTGGTACAGTAGAGATAGAGGAGTTATCATGCTACACTAGATCGAGAGTATATATATGTACATACGAGAGAGTGCGTACTTGTTATATTTATTTTTCAAAATTATATAGTAGTATATAGTATATAAGTTGCATGCGCATATGAGTACATTGATGCAGTTTTCCTCTATGAGAGACTATTCTTATTATTGTTTGCAAGGATGGACATGCATACTAAGAATTCTACACTGAAAGCTAGTGATGGATGGGCTACCGGAATAGCAAATGACTCAGAACTGCAAGAAGAATTCATTAATATGATGATGAGCATACTACAGGCAATCCAAAGAGGAGCTGCAAGGGTAGTGGGTGGTGGTGCCCAAATTCAAAGTGCAACAAGTTGTTGTTCCTCAAGAGGAAGCTAAACAACAAGTAGGTGCGAGTAATAAGAGAAAAAGGCATAACAAAGGAACAAAATAGTCCCAGAACAAAGATAACCAAAAGAAAGGAAAGAGGGAGCCAAAGTGCTTCAATTGTAATGAGGAGGGTCATATTAATAGGCATTATAAGGGCCCAAAGGGTGGCAAGAGAAAGTGCTTTAACTATGGTAAAACTGGGCATGTTAAGGTAAACTGTCCAGAGCTGGTTAAGGAGGAGCAGCCTCAAATGAAGAATGGTCTGAAGAAGAGCAAATGGTAGCCTATTTGCTATAGTTGTGGGGAAAAGGGCCATATTGTTAAGGACTGCAAGACGGAAGGCAAGAAGTGCTATAACTGCAAAACGTTTGGCATATCAAATGGGACTGCATAGAACCAGCTTAGCAGAAGCAGGTTGTGAAGGCATATGCTTTGGATGCTATTCTGTAATGACCTGGTATTTCGAACCGTTCAAATCAACAATCATTCACACATGTTAGACTTGAATTGCTCAAAACAACAGATTGTTAATTTATATTTGGCAAATCTTAGCATATACAGTAAATAAATCAATCACAGAATCACAGACACAGAGTAATACAACAATAAGCAGCGGAATAGATAAATTGTAGTTCATGAAGCTACTGTATAAACAACAGTGTTTGAAATAAAATACAATAGAAATCTCAAATACAAAGTAGTCTCTAGTACAGAAATAAATAACAAGGCTGAACATCAACAACTGGAATAAACTGAAAGCAAGATAGATAAAAACAGATCTTCAAGCAAAGCTCTAATCTCCAAAGATGAGTCTCAAATGTTGTGACACTCGGTCTAACCCGAGCATAAAGCAAAACACAAAACACTCGAGTCAGGATTAACATTCTTATACCAGTAAATCAACTCAAGTGAAATGTCCAAGTGAAATACAATATAACTTAAAGGATGTTTGGGATTTCCATCCTCTAAGGATCCATGGAACTATCTACTATGTAGTAGTATATGTTATTATAATATGTCTATCAGTAAAGTAAAGTATTAAAATAGCGTTAAGGCGTTACCCATATCCCTCTTAACACGTTTTATATATTCCCGTAGTTTATACAATACCGTAAGCTCCACCAAACTGGTGGTTTACTCAGAGGGCACTCCATAGGTATGGTACAAACCAAACTCGTAGAAGGCACGATAAGGCATGTGAACACGACACGCAAGGCAATGCCAGGGTAGGAATATACTGTTTTGCGGATTCGAACTAGTGGTAACTCATAGCAGCTACTACCGCCCACTTCGAGACACACTCACAAATCAAAGGTGCACCCAATCAAATCATAAAGTAATAGAATGGCATCGAAGAAATGTGTCCGATAGGAGGAATGACCTCATTTGGCCCGGCATGGCTCCTGTTTTAGTCACATCTAAGTCGACTCATGGGAGTCGGGGCTACGTAAATACCTCATACAGAATCTTACACCAAACCATCCTACTTCACTCTGGAGTCCCCACCACTTACACAGTTGTTAAAGTGGTTTTCGGTATTGGCAGAGAGTGTGACAATATCTGATCCCGGTCTCTTTAACAACCAAACGCTTATTTCACACCATGGTCATTTATATTTCAAACAGTTTGTACTACATATCAAATTATCGTATCCATTTCAAAATCATATCGCTTTCGAAATTATATTCATTTTCGAAATCATATCACTTCTGAAATCATATTTACTTTCGAAACCATAACCACAAAATAGTTTAAACCATCATACAAAATATTCGCATTTAAATCCATTAAATTTTAAATCATAACAGTTCCAGCTTAAACAGTTTAAATATCGAAAATAGTTTATATATATTAAAATAGTTATAAATTAAAAATAGTTTATATATTGAAATAGTTAATAGATAAAAATAATTTATATATTAAAATAGTATATATTGAAATGGTTCCAAATAAGAATTGTTTCTTCCAATTTCATGAATCAATTCAAATCAACTTTTAGGTCCAAATTCAATTCAAATCCATCTCAATTTCAAATTCTCATTAAAACCATTTTAATTTATCGATTTCAAATCCATATTTGAACTACACATTTAAACCACTTTCAATTCAATAGGTTTCGAAGTAAAATATTCAAACAATTTACAGTTACTCAATTTGATAAATCTCATTTATATTTCAAAATTCAACTTTAATTGTATTTAAATTTGAAAATATTCGCTAAATCATTAAGATAACATTTAAATGGAATCTCAAATTACAAATTTAAATAAAATCAATAATTAGATACCTAACTTCAATTATATTAAATTCTGAAAATATTCATTTATTCACCTTTAATCAAAATCAAGTTATCAAGTTATAAAATTATATCTTTGAAATTCTCAAGTTAATAAGTTTTCAAATCAATTCCTATTTAATTACAATTCTTAAACAAATAAAATTTCAAATCAGTTTCAATTTATCTTTCCAACCTTAATTTATTAAAGTTATTACAAAATCTATTTTCAGAATATTAATATAATTTCAAAATAGTTTAAAACATATTATATACATATATATATATATATTAGGTAAATTAATTTTTATTAAATTAAATCTTATTATTAAATTAAATCTATTTTAAATCTTATTTCATATATTTTAAAAATAATAAAGTTATAAGTAAAATTTTATAATTTACATTTTAAAACATAACTTATAATTTTAAAACTCCCAAAACATATAAAAATAAAAATCTAAATTTTTACACATATATTAAATTAAAATCTTTATATTATATTTAAAATCAATATTTATTTAAAACCCATATATTTCCTTTCAAACTTTGGAAATCATTTTCAAAAATAGACCAACGGTGTCCGTGTATAATTTTCTATCCTATGTTCAAGTGATACAGATATTTATCATTTCAATCCGCAATTTAAATATCTACGAGTATATATCATTTCAACCCGCAATCCAAAAATTTAAAATCAATGAAAATCGCTTAGGTTTATCATTTCAACCCATAACGATTTTCCCTTATCTATAAGATCGTTTGGGTATGTATCATTTCAACCCATAGGGATTTCTACCTAACAGGTGTAGGATCGATTTCACCTTAGAGGGGGGGTGAATAGGGTGATACTATCAGTTATAAAAATTATTGTGGAAGTTTATATAAAATAGTTTCAGCACAGATATAGCAGAATAATAAATGCAGAAATAGAACAACACAGATTTACCCAGCTTCGGCAAAACCCTGCCTACGTGCTGCCCCCAAGGTTTCTACTATAAATTAAGTAGTCAGACGCTTACACACGTAAATTTGCGACACTTGCTACTGACTAACCTAACTCTATGCTCAAAACCCTGCCACAACTCAGCCATCGAGTTGTGAAATCTCGATCGTAGTTCGTCCCCTAGTCACACGACTAGAAATTACAAAAGTTTAAAAGAAAAATTACAAAATTTAAAAACAATTTAAAACAAAAACCCTAATTAACTAAGGCCTTATATAATTAATAACCAAACAAATAAACAAGGTCGGCCCAAATAAGTGATGAAAAAACACTGTTCTCCCTTTTGTTACTTCGGCCTTGTATTTGTGTAGAAAAATGGCTGCTTTGTCTTCGTTCATTCCTTTTCCAGATTTAGGGTTTTACTTTGTCGAAGCTGCCGACTTTAGTTGATTGATCGAATATGTGATTTCACTTTCCTTGCTCTGTCGATCGACTGTCTCTTCGTAGCTTGGCTTCGGCTGCTTCGATCGAGTTTGACTTTACTGGTTTGTTATTGCCTTTGCTTTTCTGGTTGATATGCTTGAACTCGATGATTTATGCCGATGATGTTAATCGTTTATATAGGATTCGAATTCCTATTTCTTCATTCGTCTGATAATTTTCTTTGGCCACTTGATTATGTTTGAATGACTATGATTTTTCTGACTTGTTCCAATTCATATATTTTGTTTACTTGGTTAACACGGCTCGATTCTAAGTTGTGTTTGATTCCTTGGCTTCCATGGCTTGATTTGCTTTTGAACTTGTTTTCGTTTGTGACTTCGGCGTTGCTTTGAATTATTCCTCTGTACGTTGAGTTCGGCCAGTGACTTGATTTATGAAAATTTTGACTTTGTTAATTCATGTTCCTCATGTTATCTGACTTCGGTTTTGTACCACTTGCTGTTCACTTGATCTTAGTTGAGTTCCCTTGTTAGATGTGTAGTCAGGTTGTACTTGCTGTGTGGTTTCAATGCACTTGAATATGTCATCATTTGTCTACTTGAATTTGTACTTGTTTGTCTGGTCTCTGGACATCTGATTTTTCAGTTGAAGCTTGTACTGTTCATTTGAGTTCATTGTATATGCACTAACTTCACTTGAGTTTGCATTGTGGTCTTGGTCGAGTCTGTTGTAGTTTACAGGCTTGCATTCTGGTTGCATATGAATATGAATACTTGTGTTTGCACTGTGCTTCTCCATTTTTATTTGAGTATGTTCATGATATCTTCATGTTGTTGCCAGACTTGTTTACATCTTTCTTGTCACTTCAAACTGAGTTTCATCGAGTCATGTTGGTTTTGTAATCAGTTGTCTAGACACAACTGTGTTCATACTTGAACTGTTGTTGGTGCACCACTTCGACCAGATTGAAGTTTAAACAGTATTCTTGAATCTGGTATTTGATTCATGTGTACATATATGCTAACATATATTTATATGCATTGTTTGGTCTTGAGTCATATGCATGTTCACTACTGTTGCATTGATTTTGTACATATTGTGCTTGTATTTGCAGTGCACCACTTCTTATGTGCATGTTGCATATTCACTTATACTCGACAATTTTGTAATGCACCTACGTTGAATCCAGCTTATAGCTCGGGTTTGACCTTGTGCTCGTATCGTGACTTTACTTCTATTGCATTTGAGTTGAACCCGGCTTTTGATTGGGTTTGACCTTGTGCTCACCTGTCCCTGCAGTTTTATCAAGTGTATATCGGTGTGCATGGTCTTATGGCATGTACAGTGATACACTGTGCATGTCACAAGTTGTTCGTGTGTGATGAATTCAAAATGAATATGATAACGAATGACCCAAATAACTGAGGCAAATATTATTTTCAAAATACACATTTTATTTTATACTCCAAAAATATTTCCTTTTCAATTTTACTACGTCAGTGTGTATTTTTGCAGATAGCTCAGATACTGGATTCAATCTGGAATAGAGTTGAAGATAAATACAAGTGAATGAGTGATATGTAGTGAGGTGCATTTGTAAATGAAAAATTATGATGTGACTGAAATTGTAATGTAATTGAAATTTGTATATATAGTGAGAGCTCAAATTTGTACTACCCAAAATTGGAATAAAATATTTGTTTGAATAAAATATCCGTTTGAATTTAAATTCTGTGTTATTTATTTTCTTCAGCAAATATTTATTAATTATGTGAAAAATAAAATAGTACATTAACAAATACATTTAAATGAATATATATATATGTTTATCATCATCAAATAAAAATCATATACTCGCATATTCAACAATCTCCCCCTTTTGATGATAACAAACATATATTTAAGATTTTGAATTTATTAAATGTATTTGATTATTCAAGTTGCTCCCCCTATTTGAATGCTCCCTCTATACACAAAGCTCCCCCTTCATATATGCATGAAAATAAATATAAATATGCAAATGAGCCTAGAATCAAATAGAAAATACAAAATAAAACATTTGACCTTTATTTATCAAAATCTTAACCTTTCTCTCCCCCTTTTGTTATCAGCAAAAGAGTAATAGTGTTAGAAAAATAGAGATAAAGTGAGACATTAATACAATATTAATACTCAATCGAATATAAATATTAAATTTCAATAAAAAATCAAACAAAAATCATAAATACTCTGATTGACGCATATTCCACTTTAGAGTGATAGGGATAATGTCATCATATAAAACCATATAGTTGTGTCTATTTGTGGTATATTTATATCAAGAATTTGAATATCTACTAACCATGCATAACTGTTAGGACTTTTAATGAGATTAGTAGTATTCAGAATTTTTATAAAAAAATGAATTCAAGTATCTTCTAACCACGCATAACCATGAGGACTTTTAAATTGGATTAGAATCAACTTGTCTATTTAATTAATCAATTTTGATATGCATTTCATACATGCATAACCGTGAGGACTTTTAAATGAACATGAAAGCACATAATCAAAAATTCCAAGTAATTCACCCATGCATAACCGTGAGGACTTTTAAATGAGAATGAATACTTTGGATGTTTTTATTGCTAAAAGATATAATAAATTGAAAAACGAATGATTTCCCGTTAAAAATACCACATATTGACATACTATATTGGATTTTGATGAGTGATGGTCGATAGAAATATGATAGAATTAGAGATGGTCATGGAATTTTTACCAAAAAAAGTTTTTATAACTCTTGTTTAAATTTCTAAAGAAATTTACTAATTATACTATCTCAAGTTATAATATATAATTAATATCAACACTCATCACTTTTTCAATCACTATTTATCTTTTCGTAATCAGTAGGGAGTCAGATTAATTAATGTAGTCATTAAAATCAAATCCAAAAATAATTATAGAATCAAATTTTCCAAACGACTAATTTGAAACAAGATCAACAAAAATGATTTTCTAGAAGGGGTTTTAAAAGAAAAATGTCTGCTATTTGAAAATTATTTGAAATGAAAAATATGCAGATATTTTCTTTGAAAAAACGATGCAGCTACTGAATGTCTCAACATAAATCACGTTCCACTAGTAATTTTTCTATCAACTAGATTACCACTGTGATCTGCATCTGAATTTCTCTTCCACTCGAGATTATCATTAGTTGGATGCTATAGACCAGACCGTGATGTTGCAACAAATTTCCTTAAAATCCTCTTACAACTTTTAAATGAAATTCTTTTGGATTTTAATTGAAGCCGTGCCAATAAACAAAAACCGTGAATATAGAGTCAGCCGTAAAATAACCAAATGTATTATCATCAACACCATCATTATTCCAAACACATCTATATGACCTAATTCAAAGTCTCTAGAGATACATGTGGTGTTCTCAGCATAAAAAGACAATTGGTCAAAAATTGTGAATAAGTCAGATTCATTAACACATAACTGGCTAATCAGATTAAGGTGCAGGTTACCACATTTAATAAATCATTCAAGATAAATATACCATTACCTATTTTACCTTTGCGGATAATTTTTCATTGTCGCCCATTTTGATTCTGTCACCTTTATACTAGACTAAGGAACTTTGATTTGTCGCCCGTTGTGTGCCTGGAATAGCCAGAATCCAGATAACACTGTTGTTGTTCCTTAGCCTGCCACCACACCTACACGAGAAAAGATTTTTGTGACCTATTTGTTTTTATAGGTCCATGGTTGTTAGTGGCAATTGATTTTGAAAAATATGTTTGAGTAGACCCAAAGCTATTTATAATTGTTCCTTTTGGCACCCAGATTTGTTTGACTTTAAGGGATTTTATATTTATGCCTTTATGAACCCAAATTGGAATGGTTTTCATGTGTTTAGGTCTGTACCAGCAAATGTTTTTATTATGTCCAGTTTTTCCACAAATCGTGCACTTTGAATTGACTTGATTAAATTTTCTTCTAACAAGTTCAGTTTGATTATATCCAAGTCCTTGTCTAATAGTATAAACAGTTTTTTTCCCTAATAGCATATTCAACGATCTTTTACTATTTGAAAATTTTCCTAAAGTAGACAATTGTTGGACTTGTGTTTTGAGAGATTCATTTTCGTTCAATAATTGTGTGCACTTTTTAATGGAATTTTCTCTCCTTGTATTTTCACTTTCTTCATAATTTCATTTTCAAGTGATTTAATTTTAATTTCTTATTTTTTAATACCTTCTTCAAATGATGGACACTTATCATACTTAGGGCTCTTAGTTTGATAGTTTTTAACTAATTGATCAAGCTGTTTATTTAATTCTATCAAACCATATCTCTGTGATTCAATTTTGGTGTACTTCTCCCTAAGTCGTTCAAAACAGCCATTTACTTTGTGGAAATATATAAGTAGTTCTGAGTGAGAAAGTTTTGATACCTCACTTGGCTCGTCATCGTCGCTATCAGTTATATCACCTCGAAGGCACAGATCTGATCTTTCACTCTCACTGCTAGTGCTTTTATAATCACGATCACTTTTATTCCACGTGGCTGCAAAACTTCTCCTTTTTGATTTCTTTTCTTGGCAGAGTCGAGGACAATTGGGCTTGATGTGACCGGGTTTGTTGCACTTGTGACAGATGATCTCCCGTTCTTCTGGGTTGTCTAGTGCTTAGACTATTCTGCTTTTCAATTTTTGATTTAGAGCTGGATTTCTGTATTTGCGGTTCCACTTTTTGAATCTCTTTATTAGTAACGCCAGCTCAACTGCTCCATCATCATCATCATCACTACCGCCTTTTACCAATCCTGTTAAACACGTTTCTTTAACTGACTCGATTCTTGAGGATTTCTCATCGTTGTTGACTTTTGCACCATATATTGCACCAAAAGTATTCTAGATTTCCTGTGCACTTTCACAATGAGAAATAAAGTTAAAATTATCTTGATTAATATGAGAATATATTATATGCATAGCAAGAGCATTAATCGAAGTAATTTTCTCGTCTGTTATATCACACCCATTTTCAATAATATCCCAACATTTAACATTAACAGATTTTAAATAAAATTTCATTTTTAATTTCCAATTCAAAAAATCTATTCCATCAAAAACAGGAGGAATAATATTGGACTGACCCTCAGCAAAAGCATTGAAAGAAGCCATTTTAAAAATTCAAATAAAAATTGGTTTTTGAAAAATCAAATTTTTAAAACAAAAATGGCTTTTGTTCCTAGCTCTGATACCACTTGTAGGATCGATTTCACCCTAGAGGGGGGGTGAATAGGGTGATACTATCAGTTATAAAAATCATTGTGGAAGTTTATATAAAATAGTTTCAGAACAGATATAGTAGAATAATAAATGTAGAAATATAACAACACAGATTTACCCAGCTTCGGCAAAACCCTGCCTACATGCTGCCCCCAAGGTTTCTACTAGAAATTAAGTAGTCAGACGCTTACACACATAAACTCGCAACACCCGCTACCGACTAACCTAACTATATGCTCAAAACCCTGCCACAACTCAGCCACCGAGTTGCGAATTCCCGACCGTAGTTCGTCCTCTAGTCACACGACTAGAAATTACAAAAGTTTAAAAGAAAAATTACAAAATTTAAAAACAATTTAAAACAAAAACCCTAATTAACTAAGGCCTTATATAATTAATAACCAAACAAATAAACAAGGACGGCCCAAATAAGTGATGAAAATACACTGTTCTCCCTTTTGTTACTTAGGCCTTGTATTTGTGTAGAAAAATGGCTGCTTTGTTTTCGTTCGTTCCTTTTCCAGATTTAGGGTTTTACTTTGTCGAAGCTGTCGACTTTAGTTGATTGATTGAATATGTGATTTCGCTTTCCTTGCTCTGTCGATTGACCGTCTCTTCATAGCTTGGCTTCGGCTGCTTCGATCGAGTTCGATTTTACTGGTATGTTATTCCCTTTCCTTTTCTGGTTTATATGCTTGAACTCGATGATTTAGGCCGATGATGTTAATCGTTTATATAGGATTCAAATTCCTATTTCTTCGTTCGTCTGATAATTTTCTTCGACCACTTGATTATGTTTGAATGACTGTGATTTTTCTGACTTGTTCCAATTCATATATTTTGTTTACTTGGTTAACACGGCTCGATTCTGACTTGTGTTTGATTCCTTGGCTTCCACGGCTTGATTTGCTTTTGAACTTGTTTTCGTTTGTGACTTCGGCATTGCTTTGAATTATTCCTCTGTACGTTGAGTTCGGCCAGTGATTTGATTTATGAAAATTTGACTTTGTTAATTCATGTTCCTCATGTTATCTGACTTCGGTCTTGTACCACTTGCTGTTCACTTGATCTTTGTTGAGTTCCCTTGTTAGATGTGTAGTCAGGTTGTACTTGCTGTGTGGTTTCAATGCACTTGAATATGTCTTCATTTGTCTACTTGAATCTGTACTTATTTGTTTGGTCTCTGGACGTCTGATTTTTCAGTTGAAGCTTGTATTGTTCATTCGAGTTCATTGTATATGCACTGACTTCACTTGAGTTTGCATTATGGTCTTGGTCGAGTCTGTTGTAGTTTGCAGGCTTGCGTTCTGGTTGCATATGAATATGAATACTTGTGTCTGCATTGTGCATCTCCATTTGTATTTGAGTATGTTCATGATATCTTCATGTTGTTGCCAGACTTGTTTACATCTTTCTTGTCACTTCAAGTCTGAGTTGCATCGAGTCATGTTGGTTTTGTAATCAGTTGTCTAGGCACAACTGTGTTCATACTTGAACTGTTGTTGGTGCACCACTTCGACCAGATTGAAGTTTAAACAGTATTCTTGAATCTGGTATTTGATTCATGTGTACATATATGCTAACATATATTTATATGCATTGTTTGGTCTTGATTCATATGCATGTTCACTACTGTTGCATTGATTTTGTACATATTGTGCTTGTATTTGCAGTGCACCACTTTTTATGTGCATGTTGCATATTCACTTATACTTGACAATTTTGTAATGCACCTACGTTGAATCCAGCTTATAGCTTGGGTTTGACCTTGTGCTCGTATCGTGACTTTACTTGTATTGCATTTGAGTTGAACCCGGCTTTTGATTGGGTTTGACCTTGTGCTCAACTGTCCCTGCAGTTTTATCAAGTGTATATCGGTGTGCACGGCCTTGTGGCATGTATAGTGATACACTGTGCATTTCACAAGTTGTTCGTGTGTGATGAATTCAAAATGAATATGATAACGAACGACCCAAATAATTGAGGCAAATATTATTTTCAAAATACACATTTTATTTTATACTGCAAAAAAATTTCTTTTTCAATTTTACTGCGTTAGTGTGTATTTTTACAGATAGCTCAGATGCTGGATTCAATCTGGAATAGAGTTGAAGATAAATATGAGTGAACGAGTGATATGTAGTGAGGTGCATTTGTAAATGAAAAATTATGATGTGATTGAAATTGTAATGTAATTGAAATTTGTATATATATATATATATAGTGAGAGCTCAAATTTGCACTATTCAAAATTGTAATAAAATATTTGTTTGAATAAAATATCCATTTGAATTTAAATTCCATGTTATTTATTTTATTCAACAAATATTTATTAATTATGTGAAAAATAAAATAGTACATTAACAAATACAATTAAATGAATATATATGTTTATTATCATCAAACAAAAATCATATACTCACATATTCAACAACAGGGAACTTGAAGAATGAGAACAAATATGGTAATAATATAACATATCAACAACAGGCATATATCATCACTAACAAATTTAAATATAATATATACAATAGGTTATGGTGTCATATGTCATAGGTAAACAGTTACAGATAATGACAAATCATATCTAACAATTAAATAACTTAACAATTCAAATTTAACAGCATATTTCAATCATCATTTCATGCGAATTAAGTTTACTAAATATAAGAATGTTAATCGTGAGTGATTGATCACCTTTCAAGGATAGAGAAATTAGACAACACGACAAGCTACGGAATCCAAGCACAAATTCCAAAGCACAACACGATGAACACGAATTAGACGGGCAAAGCAAAGCTGATACCTGGCACGATCTTGAACTCGATGGATCCGATGAAACACACACACACACATGGATATATATATATAGTTATATATTTTAAAAATCAAAATTTTAAAATACGTATTTAAAAATAAAATCTTTATAAAATATATATATTGAAAATAATTATTAATTTAAAACACATATATATATTAAAATCAAAAATCTTTATAAATATTTAAAATCATTATTTCTTAAACACATCGAATAAAATCAATATATATATATATATATAATTTAAAATCAAGATGTCTATATATTTCATTTAAATCTATATATACATTTTAAAATCAAAATATCTATGTATATATATATGATATATTATAAAACACATATATAGGCAAACACATATAAAAATCAAACCATCATCATATTGTATATTTTTCCTCAAAATCACATATTATAAAACCGTTTTTTTATATATAATATACATACTGTAAACGTAATATATATATATACCTTTAAACATATAATATAATACTTAAATAGTAAATGAAAATTTAAAATATATATATAAATACTTTAGACATAGAATATAAATACTATGAACCTATTATAAATTGAACATATTCTTTAAACATAGATTGGACAAAAGTTGAAGGCTTTTAGAATATATATATGTGTGTGTGTGTATATAAGCAACGGAAAAACATGAAAGCAAGAACAACTCATTTAGTCTAACTTCAATATTAATTGTATATAAATATATACAAACCATAAAAACGAACTGAGAGATGGGATAACAGGTCCAAATATACTTCCGTATACATTTTTCTTCTTCTGGAAATGTGCGGAAGCGAAGCGGTTGCTTGTGGAGGAAGGAACGTGGTGGTTGACGTGGCAGGTAGGTTGGCTTCTTAGTGGGGTGGCGGTCTGGGTTGGAGAGTGCTTGGCCATTGATGGGAAGTAGGAGAGAGAGAGGGAGTGGGTTCAGTTATTGATGCGGTTTGTGGGTAAAAGCATGGATGCTGGTGGGTGTTAGAGCGTGGAAAGGAGGGCAGAGGGGTGGTCGTTGGTCGGCAGATGGGTGATTGGCTGGGGAAGGCGGTGACTGTTGAGGTGGGGCCGGAGAAAGGGGAGGCCGCAAATGAAAGAGGGTGGCGTAGGCCGGACGGGGTTGCTCGGGTTTTGGTGTGGGTGCGGCAATGATGGAGGAGGTCGATGGGATCGTGTAGGTACATGGGGTCGGAGGTCTGGGTCACGATGTGGATGGGACGAGGCTTGGGACAAATAAAATTGGCACGGCAGAAGGAACAGGGCTCTAGCAAGAAGAAGAAGTAGTGGGATTTCAAAAGAAAAGAGGAAAAAGAATGGACAAAACGAATAGGTGGCAGAGATGAGTTTCATTGATATATATATATACGAACTTTATAACATATATTGTTTTATATTCATTCAGAACAGAGATCAAAATGTAATGACCCGTATTTTTATGGATCGAAACATCGTAAAACTGTTGTCATTAGGTCGTAATGTTGTTAAGTCGTCTAGGGTTTAAGTCGTTCGGAGCTTAAGACGAGTCGAAATTAGATCGTGAGCGACTTAAGAGGATTGACCGACTTAAGGAAATAGGCGACTCATAGAAACTGGAGACTTAAGGAGTTTGGGATAGGTCGTATAGAAGATAGGTCGAGTGCTGGCTTAGGTCGTGAGGTAGGATAGGTCGAGTGAACGACCTAAGTATTTGAGCGACCTATAGGAAAGGCAGCGACCTAAGAGAGTTAACGACTTAGTAGTTAGGTCGTATTGGTTTAGGTCGTTGATGAGTTTGGGATGACCTAAAGTATTTGACCGACCTAAGGATTTCCGACCTAGGAGTTAGCGACCTAGAAGATAGGCAGGTTAGCGACCTAAGGAAGTTAGGTCGGCAACGACCTAAGGAGCTGGTGGTAGCAGTGGGTGACCTAAGGAAGTTAGGTCGTTAGACGACTTAAGGAGTTAAGTCGTATCTTGGCTAAGTTAGTTAGGTCGCGTCTTAGTTAAGTCGTAGGTCGTAACTCTGTTGAGTGGTTAGGTCGCGAGGAAGTATCTGCGTTAGGTCGTTGGGTTTTGCCTGAGTGTTAGGTCGTGAGCGACCTAGGAGTTGTTAAGTCGCGAGCGACTTAGGAGTTGAGCTGCTAAGTCGTAAGTCGTAGACAGGTGAGTTTCGATAGGTCGTAAGTCGCATGGTGATAGGTCGCGCGCCTGCGTTGTGTTAGGTCGCAAAGAGTTAGGTCGGAGAGTTTGTTAGGTCGTGGACGACCTAAGAGTGTGCGACCTAAGGGGATTTCAGCTATAAATAGGAAGGTTTTTCTCACTTTTTGGGATCCGGATTTCGAAGCGACGAAGTGCTGCCATTTTGAGAGCTCGACTTCTACACTTCTTCACTTCTTTTCTCCACTCTAATCTAGTGATTCCTTCCATCCATATCGAAGATCAAATCGAAGATTGAAGAGCTTAGATTGAAGATCTTCATCCATCGAAGAGAGATTTCATCGTTTGAAGCGGATTTGTGGTAGATCAAGTTAGATCCTTCGCTGTCCAGATCTGAAGTGTGTTGCTTTTGGGTTGTTTAGGTGATCTGGTGAGTGGTGATTATCTCTCACACGGATCCAAAGGAGTATATCAGATCGTTGGCTTGATTTTGTGTTAAAGTAGTGATTTCCATGCTTTTTTGTAAACCTAAGTATAGATCCATATAGATCCATTGTTTATGATGATTTGACAACCATTTTACTACATGTTAACCTATGTAAATTCATTCATCAAAGTTGTAGAGACGTTACTCATTATTTCATGCTTGTTAGACTTTTGACTCTTTATTTACGAAATTGCCATTATTGTTATAATTGTCAATTTAGATCATATTTGAATGCTTGATTACTTGGATTAATGTTTGACTTGATTGATTGCTATGAATTAGATGATTGATGATTTGATTTAGACAAGTTGGTCGAAGATGATTCAAAAGCTAAGGGAAAGGCTCTTGAATTGGAAAAGCTGCTCGTGGCATATGTAGCGGATGATGAAGCTCATATGGATAGATTTGATGATGATGTCGAGATGAAGCTTTGCTATGATGATGATGAGGCGAAGCATGATATGAGATAGTCTTGGTCTAATCCAGACGGGATCACTCCAAGCATGTTGATAACTCGGTGGAATGGTTCGAGTTAGAGGATAATGGTTTGCTCGAGAGGCGCTTGAGCTAGTATGGAAATAGTCATCGAGGAGGATGACTAGAAGGCTGAGATCTCATCATTGTTGAAGGTTCTAGCATGCTCAAAGCAAGAGTACGTTGGGCAGATTCGATAGTCCCTGAAGGCTAATGATTGGTAGTCAAGTACTCTGGGCAGATTCGATAGTCCTAGGCACGGGTCACGATGACGTGCAGAGTTATGTCTAGAACCGGGGTTTCCATTAGCCCTTGACGGACGGATGAAAGAATGTGCCGGTCATTTAACTAACGGTGATATCGAAGCAATGATAACAGTGATAGCCAGAGTCATGGATGTTTGGTTGTATCGTCATTCGGTCTCAAGAGCGGTATTTCCTGGGTGCTTATCTGATCTTGGTTTAGGCCTTGGTGGTTTGTACTTGGAAAACATCGCCCTTGACTCGAGTGATAATTGCTTTACTTTAAATTGTATGCTCTATTATGTTTGCTTCTGCTTAGTGTGTCTGGGGGCTATCACTGTAGAAAGAGGTGGAGTGGGAGGGTTGTATTCCTATTCCTTTTCCTTTATGCTCTTTTGGTATGTTGTTAGTTAATTTACCGCTCACTAAGACTGTTGTCTAACTCAAGGCTTTATGTTTTTAACTCTTATTGCCTTGGGCTGTTCGTCCATTTTGGGACGGGCAGACTAGGTAGCAGGTGACAGGTGCTGTTCTTGCTTTCCACGATGCTGATGATGAAGACGAGCTGGAGTATTGCATATTACTTATTACTATATGTACTGGATGTTCCGCTGCTTTGTATTCTCTGAGTGATATGTAGTGAGGCTTGTTGTATTGACTATTCAGATGTTTGTATTCAACTATTATGAAGTTTTATTGATGAGATTCTATTCTGTGAAGCTTCACTATATATATTTGTTCTATTGTATTTTGTCCATGCGCTGTGAGTAATATGATAGACTCTGCTGTTTTAATCTACCTTGATAATCGTCCATGGTCGCCTGGCACACTTTACAGCGCATTTTCTCTAGGTTCAGTGCAGGGGTCATGGGCGGTCGTCACATTTGGTATCAGAGCTTTGGTTAATCGATTTTACCCAACGCTCGCTGACGTAACTACGTATGAGAGACGTAATTGTATTTTGATGGATGATTACTATATATAATATAGTAGCTTAGTAGAGTTTGAGTCCTTTATGCAGTTGTTTCTCTAGATGTGCTAATCATTCCTTTTTATAGATATTGAGAATGAGTCGAAGAGGGAGACCAGCTGCTAGGGAAGGCCGTGCTACCGAGGGGGCTGCTGATTACGCTGCTATGTTTGAAGCAATGATGACTTCGATCATGAGAAGGATGCCAGCTCCGGGGCCATCGGTGGATGTTGGAGTTCAAGTTCAAACTCCAAAACCGGTGGATTTTGCTAAGCTGTGTAAGGACTACACTGCTCTTGGAGGAAAGGTTTTCTTGGGAACAGAATCAACCATTGAAGTTCAGAGGTGGATAGATGCTTGTAGAAGGATCTTTGGTGACTTAGGAATTGAGGATGCAACTAAGAGGAAGTTAGCATCAAGACAGCTTCAAGGAAGAGCTTCTGATTGGTGGAACTCTATCACCATTAACACTCCGGAGGAAGAGATTACTTGGGAGCAATTCCAAGTCAGATTTGAAGCTAAGTTCATTTCTACAGCTCAGAAGTCTGTTCTGTTCAAGAAGTTTGTGGAGCTCAAGCAAGGTGGAAGACCAGTTCTTGAGTATGTTTCTGAGTTTGAAGCTTTGTCCAAGTATGCCCGGTAATATATTGAATCTGCATATCAGAAGAATGAGAAGTTTGTGACAGGCTTGGACAGTTATCTTGGGAGGCAGTTGGTGGATCATTTGGACGATTCATTTGAGAAGCTCGTGGAGAAAGCTCTTAGGCATGAGAATCTGTTTCCTAAGGAAGGATCTGTTGTTGTTGTAACAAGGAAAGAGTCTAAACCCCAGCAGGGTGGAAACAAGAAGAGGAAGCAGCAGCAGCAAAAGGGTAAGGATGGCCAGAAGAAGCCGAAAGGCGAGGTAACCTGCTACAATTGTCAGTAGAAGGGCCATTTCTCTAGGGATTGCAAGAATCCGAAGGTACCGATGAAGTGTCACAACTGTGACAAGCCGGGGCATGTCAGGAAGAATTGTCCAGAACCGCGAAGGGACAAGCAGATTGTGCAAGCTTATGCTTTGGGAGCTGTTCCATCATCTTCGAAAGCTCCTACCGCTGAAGAGAAGGGAAAGAGTGTGGTGGTTCAGGGTACTCTCTCCATTTGTGGTGTTCCAGTTAGAGTGTTATTTGATACTGGGGTGTCGCATTCGTTTGTTTGTAATGAACTTGTAGGCCGGTTGGGTTTAGAACCGGATATTGTTGATAGGCCATTGGTTTTGACTAATCCAGTTGGGGTTCGTCTTGTTTGTGTATGTTATGCCGTGGTCTGATTGTATCGAGTCATGATTGCTCTTTTGTTTGTGATTGATTCGTTCTGAACTTTGTGGGGTTCAGAATTATTTTGGGTATGGACTGGCTTAGGAAGTATGCGGCAAAGGTTGATTGTGAGAGGTTGGAGGTGACAGTCGAGAATGTGGAGGGGCGAAGGATTGTGATACGATGTAAGCATGAAGAAGGCGTCTTCATGAGCTTCATGTATTCGCTAGTTGTTCCAAGGGATGGACTGTCATCGTTGCCAATCGTTAATGGATTCGAGGATGTTTTTGACGAGGTCAAAGGGTTACCGCCGCATAGAGAGATCGAGTTTCGTATAGATCTAGTTGAAGGAGCCAGACCTGTTGTGATGCCTCTTAGGTGGATGGTGCCTAGGGAACAGCAGGAGTTGAGGGTGCAGGTTGATGATCTTTTGCAGAAAGGGTTCATTCGGCGTAGTGTGTCCGAATGGGGTGCACCAGTTGTGTTCGCAACCAAAGCGGATGGATCGCTGAGGTTATGTGTGGATTATCGTGAGCTGAATAAAGTGACTAAGAAGAATAAGTATCCATTACCGAGAATAGATGACTTGTTTGATCAGCTTCACGAAGCTAAGGTGTTTTCTCAGATGGATTTGGCAACGGGATTTCACCAGTTGAGAGTGGCTAAGGATAGTGTGCCGAAGACTGCTTTTAGGACACCATCCGGTTTCTTTGAGTGGCTAGTAATGCCGTTTGGATTGACTAACGCGCCAGCATATTTTGTGGATCTTATGAATAGAGTGTTCAGAGATCAGTTGAACAAGTTCGTACTTGTGTTCGTGGATGATATTCTGATTTATTCCAGAACTGAAGAAGAGCACAAGACACTATTGCGTATTGTTTTGGAAATCTTACGGAAACATCAGCTGAAGGCTAAGTTTTCGAAGTGTCACTTCTGGAAGAGTGAAGTGAGGTTCTTAGGCCATGTTATCTCTGGAAATGGAATAGCGGTTGATCCCGCTAAGGTGGCAGCAATCCAGGATTGGGTTAGACCTAAGAATGCATCGGATGTGAGAAGTTTTCTTGGATTAGCAAGATATTATCGTCGATTTATCAAAGACTTCTCCAAGATAGCTGCACCGTTAACAGGATTGACGAAGAAGAAACAAGTGTTTAGATGGGATGCTAAGTGTGAGCAAGCTTTCGGAATCCTGAAAGAGCGATTGACGAGTGCTCCTGTTTTGACTATTCCAAGTGGGAATGATGAGATGGTGGTTTACACCGACGCATGTGGTACTGGACTTGGAGCAGTGCTGATGCAGAGGGATAAAGTTGTTGCGTATGCAAGTCGACAACTGAAGCCGCATGAAAGGAATTACCCGACTCATGATTTGGAGTTGGCGGCGATTGTTTTTGCTCTGAAGATGTGGAGACATTATCTATTGGGAGTTTGATTCGAGTTGTTTACAGATCATAAGTCGTTGAAGTATCTTTTCTCCCAAAAGGATTTGAATCTTCGGCAGCAACGATGGTTAGAGTTTTTGGCATCATATGATTTTGGTATAGCCTATACTCCGGGAAAGGGTAACGCAGTGGCAGATGCGTTAAGTCGAAGACATGCGGGATTAGGAGCCATGTTTTCAGAATGGAAGAGTCTCGAGTATTTAGCTGGATTTGACTTCAGGCCTAGATGTGGATTGGAACCTGAGATGTTGGCAAACTTATCGATAAGACCCACTCTTGTGGAAAGGATTGGCGAGAGCCAAAAGCGAGACGGTAAGCTTGTCAAGATTATCCGTGATTTGGAATCTGGATTGGATCCAGAAAAGGATAAAGGATTCGAGGTCGATCAAGAGGGTTGGCTTCGGAAGCAAGGACGACTAGTTGTTCCCGATATCGATGAATTGACGAATGAAGTTCTAAAGGAAAGTCATCACTCAAAGTTGACAATTCATCCAGGAGGAAATAAGATGTATCGGGATATGAAGAGAACCTATTACTGGGAAGGCATGAAGAAGGATGTTGGAAATTTTATTTCCAAGTGCATGAACTGCCAGTTGGTAAAAGCTGAACAGAAGAAGCCAAGTGGATTGCTTCAGCCATTGGAAGTTCCTACATGGAAGTGGGAGCAAATATCGATGGATTTTATTGATGGGCTACCTAGAACAAGAACGGGAAATGAAGGGATTTGGGTCATCATAGATCGTTTGACTAAGAGTGCAAGATTCATTCCTGTTCGATCGACTAGGACTGCATCAAAGTTGGCTGAGTTGTATGTTAAGTGGATTGTTCGATTCCATGGTATTCCGAAGAGTATAGTGAGCGATCGAGACCCATTGTTCACTAGTGGATTTTGGAAGAGCTTCCAGGAAGTTTTGGGAACCAAGTTGTGTTTGAGTACAGCTTATCACCCCCAAACAGATGGTCAGACCGAGAGAGTCAACCGAGTTTTGGAAGATCTCCTCAGAGCTTGTGTTTTGGATTTCGGAGGATCATGGGAAGATCACCTTCATTTGGTGGAATTTTCATATAACAACAGTTACCAGTCAAGCATTGGTATGTCACCGTATGAGGCATTGTATGGAAGACCGTGTAACTCTCCGACATGTTGGTTAGAGACAGGAGAAAAACTGATGCTTGGGCCAGAGATGATTCGACAGACTTCGGATTGTATAGAGATCATTCGGCAACGAATGAAGGCAGCCCAAGATCGTCAGAAAAGTTATGCCGATAAGCGTCGTAACGATTTGGAATTCGACGTTGGTGATATGGTTTTTGTGAAGATTTCTCCACTGAAGAATGTTATTCGATTCGGGAAGAAAGGAAAATTGACTCCAAGATTTGTTGGACCATTCCCGATCATCGAGCGAATTGGAAAGCTCGCTTACAGATTGGAGTTACCAGAGAAGATGTCGAGTGTGCACAATGTTTTTCATGTATCCTATCTACGAAAGTATGTGCACGACTCGAATACAGTGGTTTCTTCTGATGGCTGTGAAGATTTCGAAGTTGATCCAGTCGATAAGAGACTTCGTAAGCCGCTTCGTGTTGTGGAAACCGACACGAAACAGCTTAGGAGGAAGGTAGTTAAGTTGCTCAAGGTACAATGGAGTGATGATGATAACGACTGTACGTAGGAGGTGGAAGAGAGGATGAAAGCAGCTCATCCTGAACTCTTCAAGGTATGGCCCTAAGGTGTCGTGTCATCTCACGATATTGTAACTTGTTCTAGTTTTAGAATTCTGCATGCTAAGCTAGAATTGGATGCATGGTTTGTTGATTGCTATGGATGGTAGGCGTGCAGAATAGTCTTTGATTGCTCTTTTTTGTTTGGAATTTCGGGGACGAAATTCCTAAGGGGGAGAGAATGTAACGACCCGTATTTTTACGAATCGAAACATCATAAAACTGTTGTCATTAGGTCGTAATGTTGTTAAGTCGTTTAGGGTTTATGTCGTTCGGAGCTTAAGACGAGTCGAAATTAGATCGTGAGCGACTTAAGAGGATTGACCGACTTAAGGAAATAGGCGACTCATAGAAACTGGCGACTTAAGGAGTTTGGGATAGGTCGTATAGAAGATAGGTCGAGTGCTGGCTTAGGTCGTGAGGTAGGATAGGTCGAGTGAACGACCTAAGTATTTGAGCGACCTATAGGAAAGGCAGCGACCTAAGAGAGTTAACGACTTAGTAGTTAGGTCGTATTGGTTTAGGTCGTTGATGAGTTTGGGACGACCTATAGTATTTGACCGACCTAAGGATTTCCGACCTAGGAGTTAGCGACCTAGAAGATAGGCAGGTTAGCGACCTAAGGAAGTTAGGTCGGCAACGACCTAAGGAGCTGGTGGTAGCAGTGGGTGACCTAAGGAAGTTAGGTCGTTAGACGACTTAAGGAGTTAAGTCGTATCCTGACTAAGTTAGTTAGGTCGCGTCTTAGTTAAGTCGTAGGTCGTAACTCTGTTGAGTGGTTAGGTCGCGAGGAAGTATCTGCGTTAGGTCGCTGGGTTTTGCCTGAGTGTTAGGTCGTGAGCGACCTAAGAGTTGTTAAGTCGCGAGCGACTTAGGAGTTGAGCTGCTAAGTCGTAAGTCGTAGACATGTGAGTTTCGATAGGTCGTAAGTCGCGTGGTGATAGGTCGCGCGCCTGCGTTGTGTTAGGTCGCAAAGAGTTAGGTCGGAGAGTTTGTTAGGTCGTGGACGACCTAAGAGTGTGCGACCTAAGGGGATTTCAGCTATAAATAGGAAGGTTTTTCTCACTTTTTGGGATCCGGATTTCGAAGCGACGAAGTGCTGCCATTTTGAGAGCTCGACTTCTACACTTCTTCACTTCTTTTCTCCACTCTAATCTAGTGATTCCTTCCATCCATATCGAAGATCAAATCGAAGATTGAAGAGCTTAGATTGAAGATCTTCATCCATCGAAGAGAGATTTCATCGTTTGAAGCGGATTTGTGGTAGATCAAGTTAGATCCTTCGCTGTCCAGATCTGAAGTGTGTTGCTTTTGGGTTGTTTAGGTGATCTGGTGAGTGGTGATTATCTCTCACACGGATCCAAAGGAGTATATCGGATCGTTGGCTTGATTTTGTGTTAAAGTAGTGATTTCCATGCATTTTTGTAAACCTAAGTATAGATCCATATAGATCCATTATTTATGATGATTTGACAACCATTTTACTACATGTTAACCTATGTAAGTTCATTCATCAAAGTTGTAGAGACGTTACTCATGATTTCATGCTTGTTAGACTTTTGACTCTTTATTTACGAAATTGCCATTATTGTTATAATTGTCAATTTAGATCATATTTGAATGCTTGATTACTTGGATTAATGTTTGACTTGATTGATTGCTATGAATTAGATGATTGATGATTTGATTTAGACAAGTTGGTCGAAGATGATTCAAAAGCTAAGGGAAAGGCTCTTGAATTGGAAAAGCTGCTCGTGGCATATGTAGCGGATGATGAAGCTCATATGGATAGATTTGATGATGATGTCGAGATGAAGCTTTGCTATGATGATGATGAGGCGAAGCATGATATGAGATAGTCTTGGTCGAATCCAGACGGGATCAATCCAAGCATGTTGATAACTCGGTGAAATGGTTCGAGTTAGAGGATAATGGTTTGCTCGAGAGGCGCTTGAGCTAGTATGGAAATAGTCGTCGAGGAGGATGACTAGAAGGCTGAGATCTCATCATTGTTGAAGGTTCTAGCATGCTCAAAGCAAGAGTACGTTAGGCAGATTCGATAGTCCCTGAAGGCTAATGATTGGTAGTCAAGTACTCTGGGCAGATTCGATAGTCCTAGGCACGGGTCACGATGACGTGCAGAGTTATGTCTAGAACCGGGGTTTCCATTAGCCCTTGACGGACGGCTGAAAGAATGTGCCGGTCATTCAACTAACGGTGATATCGAAGCAATGATAACAGTGATAGCCAGAGTCATGGATGTTTGGTTGTATCGTCATTCGGTCTCAAGAGCGGTATTTCCTGGGTGCTTATCTGATCTTGGTTTAGGCCTTGGGGGTTTGTACTTGGAAAACATCGCCCTTGACTCGAGTGATAATTGCTTTACTTTAAATTGTATGCTCTGTTATGTTTGCTTCTGCTTAGTGTGTCTGGGGGCTATCACTGTAGAAAGAGGTGGAGTGGGAGGGTTGTATTCCTATTCCTTTTCCTTTATGCTCTTTTGGTATGTTGTTAGTTAATTTACCGCTCACTAAGACTGTTGTCTGACTCAAGGCTTTATGTTTTTAACTCTTATTGCCTTGGGCTGTTCGTCCATTTTGGGACGGGCAGACTAGGTAGCAGGTGACAGGTGCTATTCTTGCTTTCCACGATGCTGATGACGAAGACGAGCTGGAGTATTGCATATTACTTCTTACTATATGTACTGGATGTTCCGCTGCTTTGTATTCTCTGAGTGATATGTAGTGAGGCTTGTTGTATTGACTATTCAGATGTTTGTATTCAACTATTATGAAGTTTTATTGATGAGATTCTATTCTGTGAAGCTTCACTATATATATTTGTTCTATTGTATTTTGTCCATGCGCTGTGAGTAATACGATAGACTCTGCTGTTTTAATCTACCCTGACAATCGTCCATGGTCGCCTGGCACACTTTACAGCGCATTTTCTCTAGGTTCAGTGCAGGGGTCATGGGAGGTCGTCACACAAAACGTGAAGGAAAACGAATAGCATTGGCCAGTATGTTGAATTCAAGGAGATAATAAATTATAGTAACCATTCATTATCTCATGGCTGGACAGTTGAAAGGACACTGAACACGAAAGGCTCGAAAAATGGGTACCAATACGGTTAACCGTTTCGCGGGTTTCACCGCGTACCGGTTACCGAAACACACAAATGAATATACTACAGAGATCAACACGATGAGACGAACAGAATGGTACAAAGATATCAAAGATATGACCATCCTATCAAAATTCGATATTCTTTATCGAAACTACAGCTAAAATGCCGAAAATAAGATAAACGAAGCTAGAGCAGTCCAAAGTTGGCGAAACGAAATATGACGCCTCACTTAGAAAATGATTTACATTTTTATTATGTTAAAATATTCAGGTTTCGAAAATATTTTATTTTCAACAAATTAACTGATTTTAAATTGAAATTGAAAATTACACAACAGAACTAACATACATATTTACCAATGAAAATCTGCCATTTGCTATGTTTAAGTAGACGCATACCAAATATCAAATTTTCATTACTAAATTTAATTGTTTTTATTTCAGGAAAAATTCAGTTATTTACGTTATAAAAATCATTAAAATTTCTGGGTCGTTACACTCTCCCACACTCAAAACTTTTCATCCCCGAAAAGGAACGAGATAGGAGAATTGAAGCAACCAGAAAGAAAAGATAGATTAAAAATACATACCAGATACAACAATTAATTCAAAACCATATAAATACCATTAGTTTATAAACTGATTCATATTCAATTAATTTGGTTTCAATCCATTTTATTTAATCAATAATATTCATTTATATTCATATTTTGTTGAATTTCAATTCAAGCTATTTTCATTCAATTTGATTTGTTTCAATTTATTAATATTTGTTACAAAATTTCTTTCAAAACAAAATTTATTTGATTTAAATTATTTATTTATTTCATTCGACCTCACTTAAGTTAATTCCACTTAAAAAAATTCAATTTTAACTATTCTTCAGTTCCTATTTATTTACTTAAATAGCATTTCCTTTTTATTACTCAATTTATCTCAATTAACCTTTCTTATAACATAAATTAAGTGTATGAATATTTATTAAAACCACACAATTTTTATTTATAAAATCCCTTACCAAAATTTATTTTTGGACATCTTATCACTCACATTTATCTTGTATATTATTCGGTTACATATTCTCACAAACATTATAACTTTTTGAATATTTCAGGTAAGTTATATATGTTTTAGAAAGCAACTCGGTATTATACAAATTAATTTTATCCTAGTTCAACTGTTTCAAGTTGTTTCAATTCCATTTGTCATCTTAGACACCCAATTATTCAAAAATTTGCTTCATTTCAATAATTAAAAACCATCACTTAACATAAAACTTAAGAGTTAAATTTTCGGTTTCATTTCAAACCATTATGAAATAAATATATAAATATATATCTTTTATACATCAAATCATACTTAAGAAATTCAAATTTAATCAAATTTCAAAACAAAACTGTAGCAAAGCTAGTGAGTGGTCGCTCCACTTTGAGACTCGATAATAAATATCGATGATGTTGCAGTCATCACCAAAATTATTTTCCAGCGACGTAAGAGGAGAGTACTGACTTACTTCTTTTAGAATTTCTTTGGAAATGATTTCTATTAGAAAATACTTTCAAATAATATATATTCAAGACTTTTGAAAACCAAATTTTAAAAAGCACCGGAAATCTAATTCTCAAATCCGTAATTTAAATTCATTACATTTACAAAACATATTTACAAACCATGTTTACAAAATTCATCTCCTTATAATATACAATAATAGTTAATGGTTTAGAAATGTAACGACCCGCTATTTCGAACCGTTCAAATCGACAATCATCCACTCATGTCGAACTTGAATTTCTTAAAACAACAGATTGTTAATTTATATTTGGCAAAGCTCAGCATATACAGTAAATAAGTCAATTACAGAATCACAAACACAGAGTAATAGAAAACTAAGCAGTGGAATAGATAAATAGTAGTTCATGAAGCTACTATATAAACAACAGAGTTTGAAACAAAATACAAGAGGAAATCTCAAATACAGAGAAGTTACTAATACAAATGCCAATAACAAGTCTGAACAAAACAATTGGAATAAACTGAAGTAGCTGGAAAGATGAATAGACAAAGACAGATCTTCAAGCAAAGCTCCAAACTCCAAAGGTGAGTCTCAAATGCTGTGACACTCAGTCTGACCCGAGCATAAAATAAAACACAAAATACTCGAGTCAGGATTAACATTCTTATACTAGTAAATTCAACTCTAGTGAAATGTCAACTGAAATACAAGTAACTTAAAGGATAGTTGGGATTTCCATCCTCCAAGGATCCGTGGAACTATCAACTATATAGTAATATATGCTACGATAATATGTCTATCATAAAAGTAAAGTATTAAAATAGCGTTAAGGCGTTACCCATATCCCCCTTAACACATTTTATATATTCTCGTAGTCTATACAATGTCGTACGCTCCACCAAACCGGTGGTTTACCTAGAAGACACCAATAGGTACGGGTAAAACAAACTCGTAGAAGGCGCGATAAGCCATGTGTGACGCCCCATCTCTATACTCACACTAGCCAAGGACACTACGGGGTAATGCCATCGACTAGCACGAAGAATAAGGCTGTTGAGGAGCGACAATCTGTGTAATTGCTTTGTGAGAGTACTGATATGTCAGATAATATGACTTGCATTTCATTTCAAGAGGAAATCCAACATATCAAATACAAACTCAAAGCTACTACACAGTGGCTATGTGGGCTTCGGAAACAAATATAGAAATAAGCATAACACAAATCAGTCGCATATATTCATATCACCAAGGTGGAAACAGATATGAATATAACACATAGAAGTGTACATCAAAGTAGTGGTCATGAAAGATCCACTACATTACAAAATAATAGGTACAAGTGCTAGACAAAAGAATATGTATACATCAAGGAGTCTCATATATCGAATGTATAAAAACAAAAAGTACTAAGCTAAAGTAGTTAGCCAAAAGTCAGAAGCTAGTCCCTACTAAGAAGTCAAGTGGAAGCACCTGAGACACCTCGGTCAGACCCGAGTATTATTTAAGAAGAAAAAAATAATAAACGGATCAGTCTAGCTATAAATATCATATGAGATGAGAAAGGATAAGAGATACCACAAAATGTATGATAACAACAATGCCATACTATGACAAGTAAAACATTCAATAACAATAAAAATCATACAATATCTCAAATCTCGTCAAATATCCAAAAAGAATATCACATTCATTAGCTTATTCACCAAACCCCAAATATTGACAAAACATATCAATGTTAATCGCAAAAATTGGTGAAACACAAATTCCACAAATCAACAATTAGAAATCCATAAAACATAAAGGGGGAGGCCTATCACCAACGGGAGCATGAAAACTCACCAACACGTGTATCACAAACGGGTCGATATCCCATGGTCGCTAACCATAGAGCCGGTGCAACGGCGTAGTACAATAACGGTACGCCCGATGAACCTGAAACTCAAATAATTCGGAACAACAACGTAGTACAATAACGGTACGCCCGATGAATCGAACACCATAAAACCCATAGGTCGCTAGCCTATAAAAATGAGACGAAGCTCAATAGAACGGGGTACAGTCGCCTACACGGACAAAGAGACATCGCATATCGCTAGTCTAAACCATAAAATGATCATCATTGACCAACAAGAAGCATAAATTACACTAAGCTAGTAAATAAATGAGTTTAGCTTCATGTCCCATAACCACTGGCTTAACTTAAATATTTATGAACAAATTGTAGATTTCCACTCGAAAATTGTCACAAGATTTCAATCGAACAAGTCTAAGAATTAACCGACAAAGTAAACGCAAGCATTTCATACCACTTGTTTTGCTAAGTCGTTTAATTAGATTTCTCGTACGAATGAGATAAAGGTTTATATATACTAATAGATTGGAAAACGGTTTTAAAATGAGCTTTGTATTTAAAAGTAATGTTGAAATCATTTTGGTGAAAGAGTTTGAGTATTTACTACTAGTATATAAACCTTTGTATTTAAAAGTGACAAATCACAGAAATGATAGTAAAAACAATCTATCACCAAATATCCACATTCGACGACGTGAATTCAAACCATAAAAATCGATATCTAATCCTATCAAATGGATATTCCTAAAAATTCATAAATAAAGTCATCAAAGTCGATAATAATTGACAACAACTAACCGGATCAACAAAAATCGATAAAAATTGGAAATCCACTCAAAAACAGCCCAAATAGACAAAACTGCATAGAACCAGATGTCTGGTTGGGAAACCAGATGTCTAGATTTTGTCTCTGCCTTTTTTTTCTTTTTCCAGGGACCTATTCCAGACGTCTAGATATTCTTCCAAACGTCTGGATTTTGTCTCTGCTTTTTTTTCTTTTTCCAAGGACCCCTTCCAAACGTCTGGATTTTTCAACCAGACGTCTGGATTTCCTTCCAGACGTCTGGATTTTCTTTCAGACGTCTGGATTTTCCTGCTAGGAAAAAATTAGCCTAGCCCAAAAGGGGCAAAAATCCAAACCGGAAGCGATCAAACGAGCGATGGATGCTAGAGATTTATGCCAATCGACAACCCAACTCTATAGGCTCTTCGATACACCACTAAAAACATGTCAAAACATCCAAGATAGGATCATTAAAGATTTTGACTTCAAAATACCAAAATTGGAAAATTAACCAAATCAATTCAAATCAAAAGCAAATGAACATGAAATAGATGTTAGGAATTCATACCTAACAACAATGAAAGCTATAGACATAGATGTGAGTTAAAGAACTCACCTTTAAACTCAAATATAGAAATGAGAAGCTCTAAAACAAGCTAAGATTGATTTCTCTTCAACAAAACCTCTAGAAACTCAAATATAGAAATGAACATGAAATAGATGTTAGGAATTCATACCTAACAACAATGAAAGCTATAGACATAGATGTGAGTTAAAGAACTCACCTTTAAACTCAAATATAGAAATGAGAAGCTCTAAAACAAGCTAAGATTGATTTCTCTTCAACAAAACCTCTAGAATCTTCAATCTATTATCAAAGGTGAAGTTTTTCCTAAGTTAGGTTATAGGAATTTATGAAAATTGAAGAGAGATTGAGATGGAGAAGATGAAGAGGATGCTTACTTAAGCTTCTCTTTGATTTTAGAGCAAGAAGTTGAATTTCCTAATAAAACCAGGGCTTAGGAATTTTAATTTCCCATCTTTTCCCCCATTCTTTCCTTTAGCTTGAGTGTTATGAAATGTTATGAATGAATGAAGAGGAGTGGAGTGGGAGTTATTAGGTATTAGATGAGTTGGTGGGCTGAAACCCAAACCCAAAGCCCAATAGAAAAATAGCAAAATTCTACTCAACTCCAAACATATCGATGTTTATACTCAAAAAAGTTGTAAACATCATTTTGAACTCAATGGAAGTGGTCTCGAGTCCGGATTCGGCTGTTTACAAAAATTAATATTTCGGACTTTTAAATTCAACTAACGATGCTATATTTAAATAAATCATTTATATATATTATTGTAAAAATATGCGGGTTGTTACAGACTCCCCTCCTTAAAGAAATTCCGTCCTCGCAATACTTAAGAAGAAAATAAAAAGTAACAGCCATTCTAAGGCATAAGAACACAAAAGAAAATTTTGAAGTCAGAAGTTCACCTTAAGGAGCACGAGAGAGTAAGTCCGGATGTGTTCGCTCGATGAATTCTCTGGATTCCCAAGAGCAATCCTTAGGGTTTGAGGACCATTGAACTTTCACAAGAGGAACATCTTTATTTTGAAGGCGTTTAACCTCCGTAGCAATGATGCGAATAGGATGTTGTTCATAAGTCAAATTAGGTGAAACCTCAATTTCTTCAATAACACCGGGCTCAACAATAGAATCAGAATCTCTAAGGTATTTCCGTAATTGAGAGATGTGGAATACGTCATGAATAGCAGAAAATTGAGCTGGTAATGAAAGGTGATAAGCCATGGAACCAATTCGTTCGATGATGGAAAATGGGCCAATATATCGAGGTGCTAACTTTCCCGATTTACTGAAACACACAACACCCTTCATAGGTGAAACACGAATGAATACCAAATATCCCACAGAAAATTCCAAATTCCTTCTTCAGTTATCAGCATAGGATTTTTTTCTACTTTGAGCTTCTTTCATCCTATGACGAATAAGGTCAATCTTTTCTATGGCATCATGAATAAAATCAGGACCTAAAACCAGCTTCTCACCGGCCTCAAGCCAACACGAAGGAGATCGGCATGGCCTTCCATAGAGTGCCTTGAAAGGTGCCATACCAATACTAGATTGGAAGATATTGTTATAAGAAAACTCAACAAGAGAAATATGATCTTCCCAACTTCCACCAAAATCAAGAACACATGCACGAAGAAGATCTTCAAGAGTTTGAATCACACGCTCCGTTTTTCCATTGGACTGAGGATGATAAGCGGTGCTAAAATTAAGCTTCGTTCCCAAAGCTTTTTGAAGACCCTTCCAAAACCCACTAGTAAATAATGGATCACGATCGCTAGCAATTGAAGTAGGAACTCCATGCAATTTAACGATTTCTTTAACATAGAGTTTGGCCAAAAGAGGTACGGTCTGATTGGACCGAATGTGAATAAAATAAGCAGATTTTGTAAGTCTATCTACAATCACCCATAGACTGTTATGACCCGAACGAGAACGGGGAAGACCGTCAATAAAGTCCATGGAAATTTGATCCCACTTCCAAACGGGAATGTCTAAAGGTTGCAATAACCCACCAGGCCTTTGACGCTCGGCCTTTATGAGTTGGCAAGTCATGCAACGCTTAATGAAGTTAGCAATATCAGATTTCATTCCATCCCAATAATAAAGTCGCTTCATGTCCGCGTACATTTTACTACTTCTGGGAAGAATGGTAAATTTAGAACGATGAGAATCTTCTAAAACATCTTTACGAAGATCACTAATATTTGGCACAATAAGTCTACCAAATTTTCGAATACCTCCACGAGCATCAATATCAAAGTCCTTCAGACCATCAACATTATTTTTATCCCTACAACTTTGGCTAAGAAAGGCCAATTCGGGATCATGCTTTTGAGCTTCAAGGATGCGGTCTAAAAGAGAAGGATGAGCCTCAAGGCTACATAAAACAAGAGATGAATATGAATCGGATTCACGATCTCGAATCTCACAAATGGACAAAGTCTCGAGATCATTCCATTCGGATATCATTATGGCAATAACCGCTTGTTGCTTTCGGATAAGGGCATCGGCAACACGATTTCCCTTTCCGGGAGTATAGAGAATATCAAGATCATAAGATGCAAGGAATTCGAACTAACGTTGTTGACGCAAATTAAGTTCCTTTTGAGAAAATAAATACTTCAAAGGTTTATGATCGGTGTAAAGAACAAATTTTTCTCCCAAAAGATAATGATGCCAAATTCTAAGGGCGAAAACAATAGCCACGAGCTCTAAATCATGAGTGGCATATCTAGTCTCGGCAGGCTTTAATTGCCTAGAAGCATAAGCGATAACATGTTCCCTTTGCATGAGAACGGCTCCCAAACCAACATGACTATTATCGGAATAAACAATAAAGTCTTGGTTCCCTTCGGGAATCACAAGAATAGGAGCATCAGAAAGGAGTTCTTTTAATTTCCGAAAAGCAGCTTCACATTTGCCTGACCAAATGTACTTAACTCCCTTCTTTTTCAAACTAGTAAGAGGCACATAAATTTTAGAAAAGTCTTTTATGAACCGACGGTAATAGCCCACCAATCCAAGGAAGCTACGAATTTCTGTCACACTCTTCGGTCTCTTCCAATTTTGAATCGCTTCAATCTTTGAAGGATCCACGAAAATTCCGGATTCAGAAATAATATGTCCTAAAATTTTTACACGAGATTGCCAAAAGTGGCACTTAGAAATTTTTTATTTCAATTGATTGCTCCTAAGAGTTTCCAACACAATCCGAAGATGTTTTTCGTGCTCTTCCTCGGTTTTAGAATAAACAAGAATACCATCGATAAAGATGAGAACAAATCGATCGAGGAAGTCTTTGAAAACTCGATTCATAAGGTCAATGAAATAAGCTGGAGCATTCATTAAACCAAATGGCATAACAAGCCATTCATAAGATCCATAACGAGTATGGAACGACGTCAAAGGAATGCTATCCTCTGCAATACGAAGCTGATGAAAACCGGTTGCTAAGTCTAACTGCGAAAAGACTCTAGCACCGCTAAGTTGATCGAATAGATCATCAATCCGAGGTAAGGGGTATTTATTCTTGATGGTGAGATCATTAAGCTTGTGGTAGTCAACACAAAGCCTAAGTGTACCATCGGATTTCTTCACAAAAATAGCTGAAACTCCCCATGGAGAGGAACTAGAACGAATAAACTGTTTTGCTTCCAATTCGGATAATTGTTTACGCATCACCTCATTTTCCATATTGGACATACAATACGGAGGACGAGTGATAGGTAGAGCTCCAGGGATTAGATTAATTCTGAACTCAATTGCTCGCTTAGGTGGTAATCCTAAAACGGGCTCAAATATGTCGGGAAATTCACAAACAACATGAATGAGGGAAATGACATCTTCCTCATCATCATTATCGTCATCATGTGGATTTAGAGAATATAGGGATGCCACCGAATTGGAATCTGAACCTTGAAGAACAATAGAAATCTGCTTAACAGATTGGGGATGTCGAAGATGGATAGTCCTCTCGGGACATAGGATGTGGGCTTCATAACGATTAAGCCAATCCATTCCCAAAATCATTCTGAAACCTAAGTAGCGCATAACATGCAAATCTGCTCGGAAAGCATAACCACATAAAATAACCTCGACATCTTTACAAAGTAAACTGAGTGTTGCGGATCCACCAATCGGATTCGCAATTCTCAATGAAGTCATCAAGCCCATAACATTTAAAGACAAAGTATCAACAAGTCCCTTTGATATAAAAGAGTGAGATGCACCCGTATCAAAAAGAACTCGAATAGGAATATCACGAAATATAGTAATGCCATCAAGGATAGAATGAGAAATACCTTGACCAAGAGAAGTGTTACTAGGAGCTTGAACAACATTTAGCTTTCCCTCTTTCTTGTTAGGAAGTTTGGGGCATGAAGATAAAAGATGACACGAACTTTTGCAATAACGACAAAAAAGAGGTTTTGGGCACCTATTTGCATAATGGTCCTTAGAACCACAATTGTAGCATTGCCCACGACTAGAGGTAGGAGTCTTTGCCACCGAAGTTGCTTGCTTCCCTTTCTTGTTGGGATTAGGGCCTCTGAACTTAATAGGCCTCTTCTTATTGTTGTTGAAGTTCTGTTTGGCACCCACAACTTTAACATCACTTTCTTTATCGGCCTCTTCAAGCCGAAGAGCGATATCAACAAGCTGATCAAAAGAAACTTCTAGTTTCATAAGTAAAGGTTTTTTGAGGTTCTTATTCAACCCATGGACAAACCTCTGATTTTTCTTCAATGGGGTATTAATACACTCGACCCCATATTTAGAGAGAGATTCAAAAGATGCGACGTAATCCGTCACAGAAGATTCACCTTGAACAAGGTCAATAAAGCGTCTGGCTAAAGTTACTTTTTCAGCCTCCAGCACAAACTTTAACTCGAACCTTTCTCGGAATTGCTTCCAAGTAAGATCCGCTTCAATAATTTCAGAAACCAAAAGCTCATACCAATCTAATGCTCTCTCTTGGAGCATGCTAGAAGCCACTTGGACTCGATGTAGACCAACGAGATTCATGCGAGAAAAGATGGGATCGCATGTTCTTAGCCAAGCTTGGACTTCTACAACGCTTTCGGAACCCTTGAATGGCCTTCCATCCAAATTGGTGTAATCACTGCACAAGCGTGCAAACCCAGATTTAGGATGAGTAGGCTCAGGAATGGGTCCGGCAGCCTGGGCATTCATTACAAGATCTAAAAGTTGTTGAGAAGACATGAATACGCCATCCTAAGGAGTAGCACTGGATTGACAGGCGCTGGGACGACCAGGTCTAACCATTTCCCTTTTTTAAGAAAGAAAGAAAGAAGAGAAAAAAGGTTATTCTCGGAATGAATATCAAACAAACTTGATTGATAAAACAAGGCATCATAAAAGAAAATAGGATAGCACGGGTCTTAAGACTCGAATTAAATCCTAAGGCATGATTCCTAAGAGAGACTTAAGACAATGATCCTTGCTAGATTATTCTACATTGTTCCAAAGTTTGGCTCTGATACCAAGCTGTGACGCCCCACCTCTATACTCACACTAGCCAAGGACACTACGGGGTAATACCGTCGACTAGCACGAAGAATAAGGCTATTGAGGAGAAACCATCTATGCAATTGCTTTGTGCGAGTACCGATATGTCAGATAATATGATTTGCATTTAATTTCAAGAGGAAATCCAACATATCAAATACAAACTCAAAGCTACTACATAGTGGCTATGTGGGCTTCGGAAACAAATATAGAAATAAGCATAACACAAATCAATCATAGATATTCATATCACTAAGGCAGAAACAGATATGAATTTAACACATAGAAGTGTACATCAAAGTAGTGGTCATGCAAGATGCACTAAATCACAAAAGAATAGGTACAAGTGCTAGACAAAAGAATATGTATACTTCAAGAAGTCCCATATCTCGAATGTATAAAAACAAAAACTACTAAGCTAAAGTAGTTAGCCAAAAGTCAGAAGCTAGTCCCTGCTAAGAAGTCAAGTGGAAGCACCTGAAACACCTCGGTCTGACCCGAGTATTATTTAAGAAGAAGAAAAAAATAAATGGATCAGTCTAGCTATAAATATCATATGAGATGAGAAAGGATAAGAGATACCACAAAAATGTATGATAGCAAAAATGCCATACTGTGACAAGTAAAACATTCGATAACAATAAAAATCATACAATATCTCAAATCTCGTCAAATAACCAAAAGAATATCACATTCTTTAGCTTATTCACCAAACCCCAAATATTGACAAAACATATCAATGTCAATCGCAAAAATTGGTGAAACACAAATTCCAGAAATCAACAATTAGAAATTCAGAAAACATAAAGGGGAAGGCCTATCACCAACGGGAGCATGAAAACTCACCAACACGTGCATCACAAACGGGTCGCTATCCCATGGTCGCTAACCATAGAGCCAGTGCAACGGCGTAGTACAATAATGGTACGCCCGATGAACCTGAAACTCAAATAATTCGGAACAACGACGTAGTACAATAACGGTATGCCCGATGAACCAAACTCCATAAAACCCATAGGTTGCTAGCCTATAAAAATGAGACGAAGCTCAATAGAATGGGGTACAGTCCCCCACGCGGACAAAGAGAGATCGCATATCGCTAGTCTAAACCATAAAATGATCATCATTGATCAACAAGAAGCGTAAATTACACCAAGCTAGTAAATAAATGAGTTTAGCTTCATGTCCCATAAACACTGGCTTAACTTAAATATTTATGAACAAATTGTAGATTTCCACTCGAAAATTGTCACAAGATTTCAATCGAACAAGTCTAAGAATTAACCGACAAAGTAAACGCAAGCGTTTCATACCACTTGTTTTGCTAAGTCGTTTAATTGGATTTCTCGTACGAATGAGGTAAAGGTTTGTATATACTAATAGATTGGAAAACAGTTTTAAAACAAGCTTTGTATTTAAAAGTAATGTTGAAATCATTTTGGTGAAAGAGTTTGAGTATTTACTACTAGTATAGAAACCTTTGTATTTAAAAGTGACAAATCACAGAAATGATTGTAAAAACAATCTATCACCAAAAATCCACATTTGACAACGTGAATTCAAACCATAAAAATCGATATCAAATCCCAATCAAATGGATATTCCCAAAAATCCATAAATGAAGTCATCATAGTCGATAATAATTGACAACAACTAACCGGATCAACAAAAATCGATAAAAAATGGAAATCCACTCAAAAACAGCCAAAATAGGCAAAACTGCACAGAACCAGACGTCTGGTTTGGAAACCAGACGTCTGGATTTTGTCTCTGCCTTTTTTTTCTTTTTCTAGGGACCCCTTCCAGACGTTTGGATTTTTCAACCAGACGTCTGGATTTCCTTCCAAACGTCTGGATTTTGTCTCTGCCTTTTTTTTCTTTTTCTAGGGACCCCTTCCGGACGTCTGGATTTTTCAACCAGACGTCTGGATTTCCTTCCAAACGTCTGGATTTTCTTTCAGATGTCTGGATTTTCCTGCTAGGAAAAAATCAGCCTAGCCCAAAAAGGGCAAAAATCCAAACCGGAAGCGATCGAACGAGCGATGGATGCTAGGGATTTATGCCAATTGACAACCCAGCCCTATAGGCTCTTCGATACACCACCAAAAACATGTCAAAACATCCAAGATAGGATCTTTAAAGATTTTGACTTCAAAATACCAAAATTGGAAAATTAACCAAATCAATTCAAATCAAAAGCAAATGAACATGAAATAGATGTTAGGAATCCATACCTAACAATAATGAAAGCTATAGACATAGCTGTGAGTTAAAGAACTCACCTTTAAACTCAAATATAGAAATGAGAAGCTCTAAAACAAGCTAAGATTGATTTCTCTTCAACAACACCTCTAGAATCTTCAATCTACTATCAAAGGTGAAGTTTTTCCTAAGTTAGGTTATAGGAATTTCTGAAAATTGAAGAGAGATTGAGATGGAGAAGATGAAGATGATGCTTACCTAAGCTTCTCTTTTATTTTAGAGCAAGAAGTTGAATTTCCTAAGAAAACTAGGGCTTAGGAATTTTAATTTCCCATCTTTTCCCCCATTCTTTCCTTTAGCTTGAGTGTTAGGAAATGTTATGAATGAATGAAGAGGAGTGGAGTGGGAGTTATTAGGTATTAGATGAGTTAGTGGGCTGAAACCCAAACTCAAAGCCCAATAGAAAAATAGCAAAATTATACTCAACTCCAAACATATCAATGTTTATACTCAAAAAAGTTGTAAACGTCGTTTTGAACTCAATGGAAGTGGTCTCGAGTCCGAATTCGACTGTTTACAAAAAGTAACATTTCAAACTTTTAAATCCAAATAACGATGCTATATTTAAATAAATCATTTAAATATATTATCGTAAAAATATGCGGGTTGTTACAGCATGCGACAAGGCACACGAGGCAATGCCCAAGGTAGATATACCATTTGCGGATCCAGACTGGTGGTAACGCATAACAGCTACTACCGCCCACCTCGAGACACACTCCCAAATCAAAGGTGCACCCAATCAAATCACAAAGTAACAGAATGGTATCAAAGAAATGTGTCCGATCGGAGGAATGACCTCACTTGGCTCGGCATGGCTCCAGTTTTAGCCACATCAAGCTGACTCGCGGGAGTCAGGGCTACATAAATACCTCATACAGAATCGTCACCAAATCATCCTACTTCGTTCTGGAATCTCCACCACGTACACAGTTGTTAAAGTGGTTTTCGGTATTGGTAGAGAGTATGACAATATCCGATCCCGGTCTCTTTAACAACCAAACGCTTATTTCACACCGTGGTCATTTCATTTCAAATAGTTCATACTTCATATCAAAATATCATATTTATTTCAAAACCATATCAATTCGATATCATTATCCACTTTAAATAATATTCATTTCCAGAATCGTAACACTTTCAAAATTATAACACTTCCGAAATCATAACACTTTTGAAATCATAACACTTTTGGAATCAATAACACCTTTGAAATCATAACACTTTTGAAATCATAACACTTTTGAAATCATAACCCTTCCAACTTAAACAGTTTAGATAATGAAAATAGTATATATATTAAAATAGTTATAAATCAAAATAGTTTATATATTAAAATATTTTGTATATTAAATAGTTGTAAATTAAAATAGTTTATATTTATTTAAAGAGATTATACTGAAATAGTTTCCAAATTAGAATAGTTTCATCCAATTCCACAAATCTATTCAAATCAACTTAAATTCCAAAATTTGATTTAAATCAATCCATGTTCAACACTTTCAATTTAAAAGGTTAAAGATTCAATTCAAATTCTCAATAAACCATTTCAAATTTTATCGATTTCAACTCCAGGTTTGAACTATCATTTCAAGTCCAATAAGATTCAAAGTTAAATATTCAAACATTTACAATAACTCAATTTGATAATTTCATTTATATTTCAAATTCAACTTTACATTTTATTTTAAATTTTGAAAATATTCACTTAATCATTTTTATAACCATTTCAATAAATTCTCATATTACAAAATATTCAATTTCAAATCTATTTAAAGTTGAAATATTCATTTAATCACTTTTTATCAAACCAAGTTATAAAATCATACCTTTCAAAATCTCAAAATCAATAAGTTCAATTAAATTCTTATTTAAATTCAATTATTAACCAATTTAAATTCCAAGTCAACTTTAATTTATCTTTTCGACCTTTATTACATTAAGTTATTAATTTTTTTTAAATATTAATATAAATTTAAATAAATGCTTAAACATATTATATAATAATTAAATTAATTTTTTATTAAATTAAATCTTATTATTAAATTTATTTTATATTAAATCTTATATTTATAAATTTGTAAAATAATGAAATTATAAGTAAAATCTTAAAATTTATATTTTCCAAAACTAACTTATAAATTAAAATTTCCAAAACATATTATTTTGAAAAATCTAAATTTTATACATATATAAAAATAGCATTTATATATTTCATTTTAAAATCAACATTCATTAAAACCCATATATTTCCTTTCAAACTTTGGAAATCATTTTCAAAATATAGACCAACGGTGTCCGTATATAATTTTCTATCCTATGGTCAAGTGATACAGATATTTATCATTTCAAGCCGCAAACTAAATATTTATGGATATATATCATTTCAACCCGTAATTCCAAAATTTTAAAATAAATGAAAATCGCTTGGGTTTATCATTTCAACCCATAACGATTTCCCTTAATCTATAATATCGTTCGGATATTTATCATTTCAACCCATAGGGAATTCTAAACTAACAGGGAACTTGCAGAGTGAGAACAAATATGATAATAATATAACATATCAACAACAGGCATATATCATCAGTAACAAATTTAAATATATACAACAGGTTGTGGTGTCATATGTCACAGGTGAGCAATGACAGATAATGGCAAATCATGTTTAACAATTAAATAACTTAACAATTCAAATTTAACAGCATATTTCAATCGTTTTTTATTGGAGGCTCCGTTTGTCCAGAATTGGGCGAAACATTCTCGACCGTCCGTGGTAGGGTTTTCAAATCAACGGTGGATCGTCGACCAATCGACGATCGGAGGCCACCGGAGTGTAGAGGGCATTGAGGCGAGTTCATCTATCGGTTTCAATTGCCTCAACAGTGCACGGTTCTGTCAGAAATCGCCAAAGAATGGTGCGGCGACGAAGCAGCCTCTGGCAAGCTGGAGGTGGTCGCCTGGGCGGCCCAAGGGGCGGCTGGACACGGCGGATCTGATTGTGGTTGTCGATTATGGCGTTGCGGCAGATGGCGGGGGCGATCTGAGGCTAAAAGATGGCAGTAGTTCATGGTTGGGTCTGATGTTGGTCGATAGGGTTTTAAGCGATGATGGTAAAATTACGTGTATGCCCTTCTATTTAATTTAATTTAATTTTAAATTTTCAAACTTCTAACACGCATAACTTTTGCATACGAACTTGGATGTAGACGCGGTTTCTTCCGTTGGTTCGTATCGAAATTCCAAACAACATGAAACTAGTTTGGTTGAATTTGGAGACTGTTCAAATTTTGGGCGTTTATTGGATTTTAATCGACTATAAACCAAAGGTGAGTGATTTAACCCACTCACGCAATACTAAACCTTCTTATGTTAGTTGAATTAAATTTATGATGTGATAAGAATTTTATTGATTATTGTTTGGTAGTTTAAATTGACATTTTAATTGTAATTGAATTTTATATTGAATTTAAATTGACATTTAAATTAATATTGAAATTAATTGCTAGTTAAACACCTCCAATTGAAAATTAGTAAATGTTGTGATATGTTGGTTGATTTGGATGTTGTTTGTTATTGTATGCTATTGATTGATGTTGGATGTATGGTTGTTTATTTATTTTGGATATATCCCTGTTATTACCTAATTTATTATTTGACAATATATAAATTATCATTTATATTATCTAGAATGAACTAAGAAATAGGTTGAAATGATATATACTTATGTCATTTAATTTTGGGTTGAAATGATATATATCCATCCATGTTACTAAAATTGAATTAATGGATCACTTGGCCATAGGGTAGAAAATTATATACGGACACCGGATTGGTTAAATTAATTTATTTTAAAACCTTGAATTTGGATTTTTATTAAAGGATTTTGTTTTAAGGGAAATAAATTGTGAATTTATATGAATTGAATTATTTCTAATCCACGCTTTGAAATGTTGAACTGAAATTAGTTAGAGGGAACCGTTTTAAAGAACTAAAATTGAAATGTGAAGTTATAATTGATATATGACTTTAATTTTGGAAACTTAATTATTTTAAGATTTAGACCTTAAAATTGAACAATAAGGTTTAATTTGATTTAAGTGCTTTAAATCAGTAAATTGAAATTGGACTTGAAATCGATATGAATTGAAATGGGTTTAAAATAAGAATTGGATTGAAATTTAAATCATTGGAGTGAATTGTTGAATCGAATTTGAAGTTAAAAATGAATGTTTCGGAAATTGAAGTTATTTCGGATTGAAACCGAAATCAAGTTGATTTGAAACTAAATTGAAATCGAGTCAATTGAATTGAAAGATTGGAAATCGAGTTTTATTAATTTGAAATTTGAACATGGATCCAGATTTTTTGAAATGGAAGGAAACAGTTTGATTTGATACTATTTTCAAAATAAATTATTTTAATATAAACTGTTAAAAAATCTATCTTTTTAATATTCAAATTATTTAGATTTTTCCAGAACTATTTCACTATATAAAACATTTTCAATACTCAAACCATTTTATATTAAATGGATTTAAATCTCTAAACTATATAAACTATTTTTAAACTATTTATAGCTATTCAAACTATTTTCTAAAATTTCAAATTGAGCAAGTTGGAATGTGTAACGACCCACTATTTCATACCATTCGCATCCACACATGTCGGACTTAAATTGTTCAAAACAACATATTGTTAATTTATATTTGGCAAAACTCAACATATACAGTAAATAAATCAATCATGGAATCACAGACACAGAGTAATATAACAATAAGCAGCGGAATAAATAAATAGTAGTTCATGAAGCTACTATATAACATCATAGTTTGAAATAAAATACAACAGAAATATCAAATACAATGAAGTCTCGAATACAAACAGATGACTTCACTGAACAAATCAACTGGAAAAGCTGAATAGATAAGATAGATCTTCAAGCAAAGCTCCAAACTCCAAAGGTGAGTCTCAAATGTTGTGACACTTATTCTGACCTGAGTGTAAAGAAAAACACAAAACATTCGAGTTAGGATTAACATTCTTATATCAATAAATTCAACTCAAGTGAAATATCAATTGAAATACAAGTAACTTAAAGGATAGTTGGGATTTCCATCCTCTAAGGATCCGTGGAACTATCTACTATGTAGTAATATACGCTATTATAATACGTCTATAGTAAAGTAAACTATTGAAATAGCGTTAAGGCGTTACCCATATCCCCCTTAACACATTTTTATAATGTCATAGTCTATACAGATACTGTAAACTCCACTCGCAGGTGGGCTATCAGGGAGCACTCCATAGGTACGACACAAAACAAACTCATAGAAGGCGCGATAGGGCATGTGACATGGCACTCGAGGCAATGCCAGGGTAGATATACCATTTGCACTCCCGGACTGGTGGTAACGCATAGCAGCTACTACCGCCCACCTCGTGACACACTCCCAAATAGAAGGGTGCACCCAATCAAATCACAAAAGCAATAGAATGGTATCGAAAAAATGTGCCCAATAGGAGGAATGACCTCACTTGGCCCGGTATAGCTCCTGTTTTAGCCACATCAAGCTGACTCACGGGAGTCAGGGCTACGTAAATACCATATAGAATCGTCACCAAAACATCCTACTTCATTCTGGAATCTCCATCACGTGCACAGTTGTTAAAGTGTTTTTCAGTATTGGTAGAGAGTATGACAATATCCGATCTCGGTCTCTTTAACAACTAAATGTTATTATAACACGTGGTCATTTCATTTCAAATAGTTCATGATTCATATCAAAATATCATATCATTTCAAACTATATCAATTTGGTATCATTATACACTTTAAATCATATTCATTTCCAAAATCGTAACACTTTCAAAATTATAACCCTTTCGAAATCGTAACACTTTTGAAATCATAACATTTGGGAATCATAACACTTTGAAACCATTAAAACTTTGAAATCATAACACTTTGAAACCATAACACTTTGAAATCATAACACTTTGAAACCATAACACTTTGAAATCATAAAACTTTCCACCTAAACAGTTTAGATGTTGAAAATAGTATATATATTAAAATACTTTATAAATTAAAATAGTTTATATATATAATAAAATACTTTATATAATAAAATTAGTTCCTCCAATTTCGCAAATCGATTTAAATCATTTTAAATTCCAAAATTCAATTTGAATCATTCCAGTTTAACCATTTCAATTTAAAGTTCAAAGACTCAAGTTTAAATATTCAAACATTTATAATATAAATTTCATTTATATCTCAACATTTAACTTTAAATTTATCGAAATTGGAAATTATTCCCTTAACCATTTTTATAACAGTTTATTTAAATCCCAGTACACATATTTAAATCAATATTAAATATTCAATCTCAATTTTATTCAAATTGAGAATATTCATTTAATCACTTTTACCGAATCAAGTTATAAACCAAGTTATAATCATATCTTTTTAAAATCTCAAAACTAATAAGTTTAAATCAATTCTTTAAATTTAATTATTAACCAATTTAAATTCCAAGCCAACATTAATTTACCTTTCCAACCTTTATTATTAAAGTTATAAAATCTATATTTAAAATATTAATATAAATTTAAGTAAATACTTAAACATATTATATACTAATTAAATTAATTTTTATTAAATTAAATTAAAACTTATTATTAAATTTATTTTTATATTAAATTTATTTTTATTTATTTTTAAAATAAATAAAATACAAGTAAAATCTTGAAATTTACATTTTTTCAACACTAACTTATAAGTTAAAATTTCCAAAACATATTATTTTAAAATCTAAAATTTAAACCTTTATAAAAATAACATTTATATATATAACATCTAAAAATCAATATTTATTAAACCATATATTTCCTTTCAAAATCTTGGAAATCATTTTCAAAATATATGTAGACTAACGGTGTCTGTATATAATTTTCTATCCTATGGTCAAGTGATACAGATATTTATCGTTTCAATCCGCAATTTAAATATCTATGGGTGTATATCATTTCAACCCGCAATCCCAAAATTTAAAATCAATGAAAATCGTTTGGGTTTATCATTTCAACCCATAACGATTTTCTCCTATTCTACAAGATCGTTCGGGTATGTATCATTTCAAGCCATAGGGAATTCTATACTATCAGGGAACTTTCAGAGTGAGAAATAATATAACATATCAGCAACAGGCATATATCATCAGTGATAAATTAAATAAATATATACAACAAGATATGGTGTCATATCTCACAGGTGAACAATTACAGAAAATAGCATATCATATATAGCAATTATATAATTAATAGTTCAATCTAGCAGCATATTCCAATTGTCGTTTCAATTGAAATCAAATTTAATGAATATAAGAATGTTAATCGTGAGTGATTGCTCACCTTTCGAGACTAGAGAGATTCGACAATGAAATGAGTTACGAATCCAAGCATGAATTCCAAAGCAAAGCAAGATTGGCATGAATTCGACGAACAAACTGATAGATAAGGAATCGATGAGAATGAATCAAATTAGCTTAATATAAGCTGAACAAAATATACGTTATAATTTTTTTCTCTCCTTTTTTTTGAAAACCAAACTCGCGCATGCTTATATACATATATATACACTAATATGAACTTATACATTATACAACTTTATATATATACACATAAAAATTAAAATCAATATTATTATAAACCTATATATATACTTTTAAATCAACAATATATATATATATAACTAACATATAAGCTGATATATATAAACTTACTTTATTATACTGTATGTACATAAACTCCAACAAATCTATGTAATTTATATACGTATATACTACTAGAAATCAATAGGCAAAGGATAGTATAATATATTACAAACAAATTTATGCAAACCAATGTATATGTAGGCTCGAAAGCTGGGTATAAGAAAAATATGTATGCAACTAGAAACTACAGAATATATACTTATGAACATATTATATTTAAAAAAAATTATTTCCATTATAAAATCAATATAAATTTACCTTATCATAATATTTATAAACTAACCTATCTACACAAGTGTACATGGATATAGAAGATATATATATCATGCTGTAATATATAAACATATATATATATTTAAACTCACATACAAATTATACTTTAAGATCAATATAACCTGTAGAAACCCATATATATACAACATATATAGACTGGCAATAAATTTAGCTTGGCTGCCACCATATATATACAACACATATATACTTTTTATAATAGACACTGATCCATAGTTTATATACAATTTATATATATATAACAGATTATAAAACATATATATACCTATACTTTATATAAACAACACTGTCATACTTACATAAATAATATATAGACTAATATACAACTCAGGTAAACTTTTTATATTTTACACAAAATATGCATAACTTATAATATATAAATAAATTACCTTGTATAAAAGCATGCTGCTGAGGGGGTGAGTTGGCTTAAGGAAGATGCGTTGGTGGGAAGCATGCTTCCAGAAAGCAATTATTACTAAATGGTGCAGCGCATACCTCGTACTCGCAAACGACATTCCTAGGTCGCGAAGTCGCCGCTCCAGAAATCACATTGCAAGCATCGCCAGTAAGTCGCGATCAAACCCTAGTTCGCGAACGACCTAACCCTAGGTCGCGAGTCGCTCCAGAGTTCTGTATATCGCTGAAACGAAGGTCGCTCCTCCTCCTTAGGTCGCGCGCATGATACTCCTCCTTAGGTCGTGCGTGTGATACTCCTCCTTAGGTCGCAGACGACCTATGCCAATTCCAGTAACTCGCGAGATTTCTTATGTCGTTGATTGTTTCCAGCCTAGGTCACAAACACTTCGTTATGTCGTTGAAGCTTAAGTCGTTCCAGTGTTATGTCGCTCCTGATGTTAAGTCGCGTAATGTAGTTAGGTCGTTCTTTTATGTCGTTACTTGTTAAGTCGTTTGGTTGTATTTCTTAAGTCGTTGTTTGTATTTTCTTAAGTTGCATGATTTGTTAAGTCGTTTGTACTGTTGTGATGTATTTTTCTTATGTCGTGACTATGTGTTGTAAATGCCTATAAAAAGGGATGTGTTGTCATTGTAAAAAAGGTTGTTGAATTTTAAATAAAATTTGGTTTGTGCTTCTTGCCTCCATTAAAATTGGTAGTTGAGTGTTATCTCCTATCTCCACCTTCGGCATTCGAGTGCGCTCGAATCAACGATTGTTGAAGCCAATTCACGGAATCAAGTGCGCTTGATCAACGTTCGAAGAATTGTAGATCTTCTCTCACGGCATCGTGCGCGATCAACGTGTCGAAGATTGCTAGAATCCGATATCTTCGTAATCAACGGATTTAGGCATTTGGGTATTCTTAAATTCACCGATTTATCATCGATTCACCGATTATTTCCGCTAATCGTGTGAGATCCTGGACGGATTCGATTTACATCGTCGAATTCGCTTCCTTGGCTGCATCAGTTTGGTATCAGAGCTAGATCGCAAGAAGTTTGCATCATTTGGAGAATTGGGTTTCGAGAATTTGAAGTTTGGAGATCGGATTTGCATTGTTGAGAAGTTTGGTGTTCATCGTGTTCATCGTGAAGTTGCAACAAGTTGGGAGTTTCGATCCATATCATTTTGGATCAAAGTTCGTAAAGTGTTTAAATTTTGCTCGTTGGGATTTTTGCGCGCCGAAGTGAAGTTTGAATTTTTGAAGATTTGTTTGAAGTTCAATCATGCCACCGAGACGAGCTCAACGTCATCGCAATGTTGATGCTTTGTATGGAAGAGAAGAGGTCGATGAAATGGAACAACGAATCAACGAGAATTTCAATGAGAAGTTGAATGAGGGGATTGGTCGATTAGAGAGAATGATGCTTGAAATGAATCAAAGTAGAAGAAGGGTTTCACCTGAATCGAGCCATGGGGGAAATAGAGTTTCACCACATTCAGATCGAGAGAGAAGAGAAGATCATGATCGTAGAAATGTTGACGATCGTGATAGGAATGTTGATGATCATGATCGGAGGAATGTAGATCGAAGGGATGTTGGTGGTAGAAATGGTGGTGGTAGAGATGTTGGTGGTCATGATCGACATCAATATGCATCAGATTTTGATGAGGAGTTTGATGGTGGTAGTGTTCATGGTCGAAATCGAAGCCAAGGGAGAAATCATTCAGAGTATGATCACAAATGGGAGTCCGAAATGAAAATTGAAATTCCAGAGTTTAAGGGTGGTATGCAGGCTGAAGAATTTCTAGATTGGTTATCTAATGTTGAAGAGATCTTTGATTTCAAGGAGGTTCCGGAAGATCGTCGAGTGAAGTTGGTTACTACTAGGTTGAGAGGGAGAGCTATGGCTTGGTGGCAACAAACCAAACTTACACGAGAACGGATGGGGAAGTCGAAGATTGTTGCTTGGGAGAAAATGAAGAAGATGATGAAGGCTACATTCTTGCCTTAAAATTATCAATCACTCATGTATCAGAGGTTGCAGAATCTAAGGCAAGGGACGAAGAATGTTAATGATTATGCTGATGAGTTTTATCAATTGATTGCTCAAAATGACATTATGGAGACGAAGGAACAGTTGACTGCTAGGTTTGTTGGGGGGTTGAGGATCCAGATCCAGGATATGGTAAATATGTTTGACCCTAGATCTGTGGCTGAAGCGCACCAGAAGGCGTTGGCTTGGGAGAAGCAGGGAAGACGAGGAGGTGGTGTGTTTCCAAGTTCCAATACTCAGAGCAAGGGTGCTAGTGGGAGTTCCAATGTTTCTAAAGCTGTCAGTAAACCAGTTGTGAATGAAGTTACGAAGGCGAAGGTCAACAACAGTTTCAAGTGTTATAATTGCCAGGAAGTGGGTCACAAGAGTAATGAATGCCCGAAACCAAAGAGGCGAGCTATGATTGCTGAAGAGGAAGGTGAGGATGTTGATGAAGGTTATTCTAGTCCAGTTAAGGAGGATGAACAGGATATCGCGTCGGGAGATGAAGGATGTAATCTAATGTTGAGGAGATCATGTTTGACACCGAAGCAGGAAGAGGAGGCTAGTTGGTTGAGGAGTAATATCTTTCAGTCCACATGCACTATACTGGGGAAGGTGTGTAAATTTTTGATTGACGCGGGAAGTTGTGACAATATCATTTCTACCGAAGCTGTGAGAAAGTTGAAGTTGAAGACGGAGAAGCATCCAAATCCTTACAAGTTAGCGTGGTTAAGGAAAGGAGGAGAGGTGAAGGTGGACAGGTGAGTTCATGTTCCATTTTCTATTGGGAAGAAGTATAAAGATGAGATCTGGTGTGATGTGGTGGAGATGGATGTTTGTCACTTGCTTTTGGGAAGACCATGGCAGTATGACCGAGCAGTGCAGTATGATGGTCGAACCAATAGCTACAGCTTTATGTTTGAGGATACTAAGATCATTTTAGTTCCAAAGAAGAGACAGCAAGGAGAGAGCAAGTTAGAAGAGATTGAGGAGCTGAAGACTTTGTTAATTTTGAAGGAGTTTGTTGAAGAAGTAGAGGAGAGTCCAGAGGTGTTCTTGTTGATTGGACATGAAGCTACTGAATCTGTTGAAGTTCCAGAGGAAGTAAAGCCAGTGTTGGAAGAATTCAGAGATGTGTTTCCTGAAGAGTTGCCAAAGGAGTTACCACCGTTGAGAGATATTCAGCATCAGATTGATCTTGTGCCAGGGGCGGCATTACCTCACAGGCCACATTACAGGATGAGTCCTAAGGAGCATGAGGAACTGAGAAGGCAGGTGAAGGAGTTGTTAGAACAAGGGCGTGTTCAGGAGAGCTTGAGTCCTTGTGCAGTGCCAGCCTTATTAGTACCGAATAAGGATGGGACTTGGTGGATGTGTACGGACAGTCGGGCTCTAAACAAGATCCTTGTGAGATACCGGTTTCCTATGCCGAGGTTCGATGATTAGATTGATCAGTTGAGTGGGGCTGTTGTGTTCTCAAAGATTGACTTGAAGAGGGGATACCATCAGATTTGTATTAGACCAGGTGATGAGTGGAAGACTGCTTTTAAAACTAGGGAAGGTCTATACGAATGGCTGGTTATGCCGTTTGGCTTGTCAAATGCTCCTAGTACTTTTATGAGAGTGATGAACCAGATTTTCAGACCATTTATTGGGAAGTTCGTAGTAGTTTACTTTGACGATATTTTGATCTATAGTGGGAGTATGGAAGAGCATATCCAGCATTTGCGAGAAGTACTATTGATTCTACGACAGGAGCAATTCTATGCAGCAACGAAGAAGTGTGTGTTCATGACGCACAACGTTTTGTTTCTGGGATATGTTCTGTCGAAGGAGGGTATTCAAGTGGATGAAAGCAAAGTGGAAGCTGTCAGGAGTTGGCCACAACCCAAGACAATTACTGAAGTGAGGAGTTTTCATGGGTTGGTATCTTTTTATCGAAGATTCATTCCACATTTTAGTAGTGTGATGACACCTGTAACCGATTGCATGAAAGGAAAGAAGTTCGTATGGACAGAGGAAGCAGAGTTAGCTTTTGAGAAGATCAAGACACTTTTGACGACAGCACCCATTCTGGTACTGCCGGATTTTTAGATACTGTTCGAGTTACACACTGATGCTTCGAAGGTTGGGATTGGTGGAGTATTGAGTCAGAATGGAAGACCAGTTGCTTATTTCGATGAGAAGTTGTCTGGAGCCGAGTTGAGATATAACACTTATGACATGGAGTTTTACGTAATTGTTCAAGCTGTGAAGCACTGGAGACATTATCTGTTTCAGAGGGAGTTTGTTCTTTATACGAATAATGAAGCTTTGAAACATTTGCAAGCGCAGGACAAAATTTCAGCTAGACACGCTACATGGGTCGTGTATCTGCAGCAGTTTACTTTTGTTGTAAAGCACAAATCAGGGGTGACGAATCGTGTAGCTGATGCCTTGAGCAGGAGGAATCATTTGTTGACGACGATGAAGGTTGAACTGACAGGATTTGAACTATTGCCAGAGTGGTTTGAGGAAGATCCTTACTTTGCGAAGATTGTTGAGAAAGTCAAGGATGGGAGTACTGATGAGTTTGTGTTGGTAGATGGATTCTTATTCAAGGGGAATCGTTTGTGCGTACCAGATTGCAGCTTGAGAACGAAAATTGTAAAAGAGTTGCATGAAGAAGGGCATGTTGGTCGGGATCGCACATTGCAATTGATTTCTCAGTCTTATTATTGGCCCTCGATGAGGCGGGAAGTTGAAAAGTTTGTTCGAAGATGTCATGTTTGTCAAGTTTCGAAAGGGACAGCGACAAATGCAGGTTTATATATGCCGTTGCCTATACCTACTAAACCATGGGTGGATGTTAGTATGGACTTTGTATTGGGATTGCCGAGAATGCAACGTGGCAATGATTCTATCTACGTGGTGGTTGACCGGTTTTCAAAAATGGTACATTTTATCGCATGCAAGAAGACGGCATATGCAGTTAATGTTGCACAATTATACTTCAGAGAGATCTATCGTCTTCATGGGTTGCCTGAATCTATTGTATTAGATAGAGACACTCATTTTCTAAGTCATTTTTGGATGAGTCTATGGAGAATGGTCGGGACGAAGCTGAAATTCAGTAGTGCTTATCATCCACAGACAGATGGACAGACTAAAGTTGTAAACAGATCCCTAGGTAATCTATTGCGATGCCTTGTGAATGATAATTTGAAGAGTTGGGATTCGAAGCTATGTCAAGCTGAATTTGCACACAACCATGTAGTTAATCGTAGCACTGGGTTCAGTCCATTCCAGGTTGTGTACTCAACAATTCCTAAAGGACCGTTGGATTTATTTGTAGTTCCACAACAGAAAGGAGTGATCAAACGAGCTAGTGATTTTGTGAATGAATTGCAAGAATGCCACAAGGTTGTGCAGGAACGATTGCTTAAGGCGAATGAGAAATATAAGCAATCCGCAGATATTAAACGACGACATGTTGACTTCAAAGAAGGAGATTTTGTATATGCAGTATTGACCAAGGATCGATTTCATGTTGGTACTTACAACAGACTAGCTGCTAGGAAAATTGGTCCTTTGGAAATCATAAAGAAGATTAATGAGAATGCTTATCAGTTGAGATTGCCGGATCATATCCATACTGCTGACGTTTTCAACGTCAAACACTTGATTCCATATCATGAGAATAAGCATATCGAAGAAGAGGAGAGTGTGAATTCAAGGTCGAATTCTTTTCAACCAGGGGAGGATGATGCAGTGCATACCTCGTACTCGCAAATGACATTCCTAGGTCGCGAAGTCGCCGCTCTAGAAATCACATCGCAAGCATCGCCAGTAAGTCGCGATCAAACCCTAGTTCGCGAATGACCTAACCCTAGGTCGCGAGTCGCTCCAGAGTTCCGTATGTCGCTGAAATGAAGGTCGCTCCTCCTCCTTAGGTCGCGCGCGTGATACTCCTCCTTAGGTCGCAAACGACCTATGCCAATTCCAGTAACTCGCGAGATTTCTTATGTCGTTGATTGTTTCCAGCCTAGGTCACAAACACTTCGTTATGTCACTGAAGCTTAAGTCGTTCCAGTGTTATGTCGCTCCTGATGTTAAGTCGCGTAATGTAGTTAGGTCGTTCTTTTATGTCGTTACTTGTTAAGTCGTTTGGTTGTATTTCTTAAGTCGTTGTTTGTATTTTCTTAAGTCGCATGATTTGTTAAGTCGTTTGTACTGTTGTGATGTATTTTTCTTATGTCGTGACTATGTGTTGTAAATGCCTATAAAAAGGGATGTGTTGTCATTGTAAAAAAGGTTGTTGAATTTTAAATAAAATTTGGTTTGTGCTTCTTGCCTCCATTAAAATTGGTAGTTGAGTGTTATCTCCTATCTCCACCTTCGGCATTCGAGTGCGCTCGAATCAACGATTGTTGAAGCCAATTCACGGAATCAAGTGCGCTTGATCAACGTTCGAAGAATTGTAGATCTTCTCTCACGGCATCATGCGCGATCAACGTGTCGAAGATTGCTAGAATCCGGTATCTTCGTAATCAACGGATTTGGGCATTTGGGTATTCTTAAATTCACCGATTTATCATCGATTCACCGATTATTTCCGCTAATCGTGTGAGATCCTGGACGGATTCGATTTACATCGTCGAATTCGCTTCCTTGGCTGCGTCACTAAATATATAAAATGATACAAAACAGTTTATATAACATATACCTTAAATATGTCACGAGTGGACAAGCGTGTCAGGTGGAGGATGGACATGGAGGAGAGAGGGAGAGGGTGATGGCCGGCGATGATTGGTTGTCGAAGTGGGTAGGTCGGAGGGCCGATGCTAGGTAGGAGGAAGATGTTTGGAAGGCTTGGGTCGGCGGTGCTGTGCTTGGCCGTGGAGTGTTGCGTTCTCGGTGTGGTGGAGTTGGGGACTTGCTGCTGCGTGTGTTGGCTTGGCAATGGGGAAGAGAAGGTGGAGAGGCCAAAACAGGTGGTGGGGCGAAGCTTGGAAATGGCTGTGGTGTGGTCGAGTAAGAGCAAGAGGGCGGAGGAGGGGGAGGACAAGCAAGAGGGAAGAATTTGAGTTTCACGTGGAGGCTTGAAGGTATGGAGAGGAGACAAGACAGTTTATCAACTAAATTATATACGAAAAAAAATTTGGTATATAAAATTTTAAAACGTGAATGTGGACCACGAAGGGACATGACACAGATCTATAAAAGAGGAAAGAGAAGGGCAAAGAGCTATCAGGTTTAAAAATGAAATGGCATTGTGAATTTAAAAGGTAGAATAATAAAAGTCAGAAACAAAATTAAATAGCATACAAACTGTTATATATATAAATGAAATGAAAAAGTGAAACGGTAGAAAAGGAAAGGTCAGGAAATAGTAAAAGTCAGAGGTTGGGTTTTGGGAAAGTTATGAAAGCAATTTATTGGATTCCTTGGGCTGCACGTTTCAAATTTGAAAAGTAAAGGAAACTTAAAAGTCACAAATTTTGGTACCGTTACAACGGATCGAAAATTTCATTTCCAATACGTACCGGACCTCAAAATACATGAATAAATATACCACGGAGATCAGCACGACGATGCGAACAGAACGGTACACAGATATCAGCGATACGATCGAATTATAAAAACCCGAATTTTCGCTACCGAAAATGCTACTAGTTTGCTGAAAATAAGATAAACCGAGCAATAACAATCCAAATTTGACGAAACAAAATATGACGTCTCACTCAAAAGATGATTTACAAATTTATTATATAAAAATATTTAGGTTTTAGAAATATTTTATTATCGAATATTAACTGATTTAAATAAAATTACAGAAAAGAATATTCCATATTTTCTAATGAAAATTCATCATTTGCTATGTTTATATAGACATAGTCCAAATATCAAATTTTATTTCAAAATTCAATTATTTAAAATTTCACAAAAATAAAGTTAATTACGTTATTTAAAATCGTTAAAATATCCGGGTTGTTACAGAATGTTTATATTTAAATCGTTGATTTAAATGTGAATGTGGTTAAATGAAGTTATAACCTAAGTTGGAATTTGAAATGATATTTTCAAGTGGAAATGACATATTTTGGGTCAATATGGTATTTTGAAACGAAGTGATATTTTTGAAGTGAATATGATATTTTGATATCAAATATAAATCTTTTTTGAAATGTAAAAGAACCAACCTATGTGAAAAAAGACGTTTGGTTATTAAAGAGACCGGGGCCTCTTATTGGCACACTCTCTGTCAATATTGGAACCACTTTAACAACTGTGTACGTGGTGAATGTTATCTAGAATGAAGTGGTTGAATTGGAGGCATTTGCTGGATTTGAAGAAAGAGAATGATGATCGATGACCCCGACACTTATGTCAATTGGAAATGACTAAAACAGGAGCCTATGTCTAGCCAAGTGGTTCACAACCTTTAGGGGCCATCACCCCTTCGTATTATTATTATATTGATTTTGGACTTGATTGGTGCACCTTGATTTGATTTGGGGGTGGTGGACTCGTTGGGAGGTCGTAGCTACAATGCGTTACCACCAGCCAGAAAGGGTAAACTGGTAGAATCCTACCTTGGGCATTGCCTCACGTGCCTTGTCATACTTTTATCCTTATACGCGCATACTACGATTTTGTTTTAGTATGGTACCTATAGGGGACTCACTGGCTATCGACGTTACTGGTTGTGTTACAGGACCTGCATAGACTACTTGCTTAAAAATGTGTTAGGGAGGATCAATGTAAAGCCTTAACGCTATTTTAACACTTTACATTACTGATAGACACTACATATATAGCGTATCTTACTACATATAGATATTTTAACGGATTCTTAGGAGATGGAAAACCCCGTAACATCTCTTAACTTATTGCACGCACATTATACATTGGATAGGAGATGTAAAATCCCGTAAACCTCTCTGAAGCTATTACACTCATATTTACTTGTTGTTGATTTAACTTACATAAGAATTTTTAGTTCTGACTCGAGTGTTTTATCTTTTCATTACGCTCGGGTCAGCCTGAGCATTTCAGTGTTTGAAGACATTATTTCTGGAGGACGAAGACGAAGTTGGTGCATTATAGTATTAGTATTATTCTGCTGCATCATTATTCGTATGTTGTTGTTTGTACTCTGATTTTGTTGTAAAAATTGTGTAATCAAATGTATATTATAAAACAGCTTCATGAACTGTTTATTTGATTATTATATTTCGTCATTCCGCTGCGAGATTTTGTGTTTTGTTTTCCTTCTTTCTCTTATTTTACTTATTAAACCCCATTGATAATCTACCCTTTTGAATGGTTTGAGTTATACATGTGTGGTTTATTGTAACAACCCGCATATTTTACGATTGTATATTTAAATGTTTTATTTAAATATAGCATCGTTAATCGAAGTAAAGTCCGAAATGTTACTTTTTGTAAACAGTCGAATTGGGACTCGAGACCACTTCCATTGAGTCCAAAATGGCGTTTACAACTTTTTTGAGTATAAACATCGATATGTTTGGAGTTGAGTAGAATTTGCTATTTTTCTACTTGGGCTTTGGGTTTGGGTTTCAGCCCACTAACCCATCTTAATACCCTAACTCAGCCCCTCTTCTCATTTCATTCTCATTTTCCTAATACATTAAAGCTTAAGTAAAAATGGGGGAAGAGAAAAGGAAATTAAAATTCCAAACCCTAGTTTGATTTGGAAACTCGAGTTCTTGCTCCAAAATCAAAGAAAAGCTTAGGTAAGCATCCTCTTCATCTTCTCCATCTCTATCTCTCTTCAATTTCAGAATTTCCTATAACCTAACTTAGGAAATATTCTTCTTTTGAGCTTAGATTGAAGATTCTAGAGGTATATTGAAGAGGAATTGGTCTTTCCTTTGTTTTCAAGCTTCTCACTTGTGTTTTGAGTTTAAAAGGTGAGTTCTTTAACTCACATCTACGTCTATAGCTATCATTGTTGTTAGGTATGAATTCCTGAAATTTGTGCATATTCATTTGCTTTTGATTTGAATTGGTTTGGTGAATTTTCCAGTTTTTGGTGTTTTGGTCCAATTTTATGAAAATCCTTCTATGGATATTTGGACATTAATATTCGAGGTGTATCGAAGAGCCTTTAAGGCTGGGTTGTCGCTTGGCGTAAATCCTTAGTCGGCGTTGCTCGTCCGATCACTCCCGATACATTTTGGCCACTTTGGCCTAGGCAAATTGTTGCCCAGACCAGGTGACCAGACGTCTGGTGACCAAGTCCAAACGTCTGGTTTGGACCTGGGGCAAAAAAATATGCACGCAGATTAATAAAAAAGGGCAGAGACTAATTTCAGACGTCTGAATTATAATTTCAGACGTATGAAAGGGTTTCAGACGTCTGGATTGCCAAACCAGACGTCTGGAAGGGTTTTTCTGGAATTTCCAGAACCTAAATCCAGACGTCTGGATTGACCCCCAGACGTCTGGAACTGTGTATTTTTGCCTGTTTAGGCTTTTCTTGATTGAATTTCCATTGTTTATCGATTTTAGTTGCTCCGATATGTTGTTATCACTTTTATCGACCTTGATGACTTCTTTTTCGTGATTTTTGGGAATATCCATTTTGATGGATTTGGTATCGATTTCTTTGGATTTAATTCACGTCTTCGTATGTGAATCTTTGGTGATTGATTGTTTCTACAATCATTTTTTTGATTTGTCACTTCTAAATACAAAGGTTTTTATACTAGTAGTAAATACTCAAACTCTTTCATCAAAACGATTTCGACACTATTTTAAATATAAAGCTCTCTTTTAAAACCGTTTTCCAATCTATTAGTATATACAAACCTTTACCTCATTCGTATGAGAAATATAATTAAACGGCTTAGCAAAACAAGTGGTATGAAACGCTTGTGTTTACTTTGTCGGTTAATTCTTAGACTTGTTCGATTGAAACTCTTGTGACAATTTTCGAGTGGAAATCTACAATTTGTTCGTAAATATTTAAGTTAAGCTAGTGGTTATGGGACATGAAGCTAAACTCATTTATTTACTAGCTTAGTGTAATCGACACTTCTTGATGATCGATGATGATCATTTTATGATTTAAACTAGCGATGTGTGATGTCTCTTTGTCCGCGTGGGGGATATACCCCGTTCTATTGAGCTTCGTCTCATTTTTATGGGCTAGCGACCCATGGTCTTTGGACCGTTCGTGGAGCATTCGGCTCGATAAGTCGGTGCATGGGGTGTATTTTTTAGGTGCATCGATGTCCGACTATACATGGGGTGTATCTTTTTAGGTGCATCGATGTTAGTTTATACATGGGGCGTATCTTTTCAGGTGCGTCGATGTTCGACTAGGCATAGGGTGTATCTTTTTAGGTGCATCGATGTCCGACTATACATGGGGTGTATCTTTTTAGGTGCGTCGATGTTAGTTTATACATGGGGCGTATCTTTTCAGGTGCGTCGATGTTCGACTGTGCATGGGGCGTATCATTTTAGGTATGTCGATGTTCGGTTTATGGGATAGCGTCTCATTTGTGATACACGTGTTGGTGAGTTTTCATGCTCCCGTTTGTGATAGGCCTCCCCCTTTGTGATTTCTGATTGTGATTTCTAGAATTTGTGTTTCACCAATTTTTGTGGTTTGCATTGATAAGCTCTATCAATATTTGTGTTTTGGTGAATAATTTAAAGAATGTGATTCTTTTTGGTGTTTTGAGATTCATGAGATATTGTATGACTTTTGTTGATATTTGATGTATACTTGACACAGTATGACATTTTTGTTATCATACGTTTTGGTCATATCTCTTATCCTATCCCATTTTATTTGATATTTATAGCTAGACTAATCCGTTTATTATTTTCTTCTTAAAATAATAGTCGGGTCAGACCGAGTTATTTCAGGTGCTCCTGCTTGACTTCTTATCAGGGTATGTCACCTGACTTTTGGCTAACTACTTTAGATTAGTAGTTTTTGTTATTATACATTTGAGATAGAGACTCCTTGATGTATAATTATTCTTTTGTCTTGCACTTGTATTTACTCTTTTGTGATGTAGTGGAACTTGTATGACCACTACTTTTATGTACACTTCTACGTGTTATATTCATATCTGTTTCTGCCTTAGTGATATGAATATCTGCGACTGATTTGTGTTATGTTTATTTCTATATTTGTTTCCGAAGTCCACTTAGCCACTGTGTGGTAGCCTTGAGTTTGTATTTGATATGTCGGATTTCCTCTTGAAATGAACTGTATGTTATATTTTCTGACATATCGGTACTCGCACAAAGCAATTACACAGATGGTCGCTCCTCAACAGCCTTATTCTTTGCGCTAGTCGACGGCATTACCCCGTAGTGTCCTTGGCTAGTGTGAGTATAGAGGTGGGGCGTCACAGCTTGGTATCAGAGCCAAACTTCGGAACAATGTAGAATAATCTAGCAAGGATCATTGTTCTAAGTCTTTCTTAGGAATCGTGCCATAGGATTTAATTCGAGTCTTCGTACCGTTCTATCCTATTTTCTTTTGTGATGCCTTGTTTTATCAACCAAGTTTGTTTGATATTCATTCTGAGAATAACCTTTTTCCTCTTCTTTCTTTCTTTCTTAAAGAAGAGTAATGGTTAGATCTAGCAGTCCTAGCGCTGGTCAATCCAGTAGTCCTTCTCTGGATGGCGTATTCATGTCTGCCTAATAACTTTTGGATCTTGTAAAGAATCAAAGATTTATCCATGCTTTGAGTAAGAACCCCAAAAAATTTTTACCTCTGAAACTAGAAGTTCCTTTCGACCAGTTTGTAGATATAACTCTTCGATTAGAAGAGGTCGATAAAGAAAGTGATGTTGAAGTTGTGGATGCCAAACAAAACTTCAACATCAACCAGAAGAGGCATACTAAGTTCAAAAGTCCTAATCCCTACAAGAAAGGGAAGCACATAATTTCGGTAGCAAAGACTCCAATCCCTAATCGTGGACAATGCTACAATTGTGGTTTTACGGACCACTATGCAAATGAGTGTCTAAAGCCTCTTGCTTGTCGCTATTGCAAAGGTTTGGGTCATCTTTTATCCTCATGCCCCAAACTTCCAAACAAAAGAGGGAAAGCTAAAGGTTGTGCAAGCCTCTTCTAGCATTTCTCTTGGTCAAGGTATTTCTCATTCTATCCTTGATGACATTAATTTGTTTTGTGATTATCCTATTCGAGTTTTTTTTTATACGGGTTCATCTCATTATTTTATATCAAAAGAACTTGTTGATTCTTTTTCTTCAAATATTATGGGCTTGATGACTTCACTGAGAATTGCGAATCCGGTTGGTGGATCCACAACACTCAGTTTACTTTGTGAAAATGTCGAGATTATTTTATGTGATTATTCTTTTCGAGCCGATTTGCATGTTATGCGTTACTTAGGCTTCGAAATTGATTTTTGGGAAAGGATTGGCTTGATCATTATTAAGCCCACATCCTATGTCCTGAGCGGACTATATATCTTCGACATTCTCAATCTGTTAAGCAGATTTCTATTGTTCTTAATGATTTTGATTTCCAAATTCGCTGGCATCATTTTATTCTTTAAACCCACTTCATGAGGAAAGTGTTATTTCTCTCATTCAAGTAGTTTGTGAATTTTCCGGTATTTTTGAGATTTGTCTTAGGATTATCACCTAAGCAATCTATTGTGTGGTGATAAGGTCTTTTCAGCTCGACCTTGCCACCGGTTTTCATTAGCTACGAGTTGTGGAGGATAGCATTCCACTTATCACATTACGCACTCGTTATGATTCTTGTGAGTGGTTCGTTATGTCATTCGATTTAACGAACCTTCTACCTTATTTCATCCATCTTATGAATCGAGTATTCTACGAGTATCTCGATGAGTTTATCCTTGTATTTATTGATTATGGATGAAAACAACAGTTTAAAATTTGCAAATCTTTTTCATAAGATATTTATAAGTATGATTGGATTTTGTTCTTAAAACGAGCAGAGAATATTTGTAAAATTTTTAAGAGACATGTTTATCATATAGAAGATGATTTTGTGTTGTTTTTCCCATTGAGTGCTTTAAGAATTCTGGTCGATGCGCCTGATCAACATTATCGATAGGAATCTCCTAAACACTATGATGAGACAGTCAGACACAATAAATTGACTTGTAAAAAAAGTAATTTTTTCTAAAAAGATGATTACATAAAGTTAATTATAACTTTGAATGTCTTAGCTTTTCAGGAAAGAGGATCGATTAAAAGAACTCTTTTTCGATGCTTTTATTCTTGCGATTCCCGAAGGGAACTAAGACTTTATTGTTTGTACCGATGCTAGTCGTATTGGTTTGGGTGTCGTTCTCTTGAAAAAGGGAACGTGTTATCACATATGCTTCGTGACAATTAAAGCTTGCCGAGACTAGATATGCCACTCATGATCTAGAGCTTGCGGCTATTGTTTTCGCTCTTAGAATTTGGCGTCATTATCTTTTGGGAGAGAAATTTGTTCTCTACAACGATCATATATCTTTGGAGTATTTATTTTCTCTAAAGGAACTTAATTTGTGTCAACAATGTTGGCTCGAGTTCCTTGCATCTTATGATCTTGTTATTCTTTATACTCCCGGAAAGGGTAATCATGTTGCCGATGCCCTTAGTTGTAAGCAACAAGCAGTTGTTTCCATGATGATATCCGAATAGAGTGATCTTGAGACTTTATTCACCTGTGAGATTCGAGATCGTGAATCCAATTCTTGTTCATCTCTTGTTTTATGTAGCCTTGAGGCTCATCCTTCTTTTTGGACCGTACCTCTTTTGGCTAAACTCTTTGTCATGGAAATTGTTAAATTGCATGGAGTTCTTACTTCTATTGTTAGCAATCGTGATCCATTATTTTACTAGTGGATTTTGGTAAGGTCTTCAAAAGATTTGGGAACAAAGCTGCACCGCTTATCGTCCTCAATCCGATGGACCAACCGAGCGTGTGAATCAAACTTTTGAAGATCTTCTTCGTACATGTGTTCTTGATTTTGGTGGAAGTTGGGAAGATCATATTTCTCTTCTTGAGTTTTCTTCCTATAATAGCTTCCAATTTAGTATTGGTATGGCGCCTTTCGAGGCACTCTACGGAAGGCCGTGCCGATCTCCTTCGTGTTGGCTTGAAGCCGGTGAGAGGCTGGTTTTAGGTCCAGATTTTATTAGTATTCATTTGTGTTTCATCTATGAGGGGTGTTGTGCATTTCAGTTGATCGGGAAAATTAGCACCACGATATGTTGGTCCCTTTCCCATCACCGAACGCATTGGTTCCGTGGCTTATCGCCTCTTTTATTACCGGCTCAATTTTTTGCTATTCATGACGTTTTTCACGTCTCTCAACTACGGAAGTACCTTCGTGATTCCAATTCTATTCTTGAGCCCGGTGTAATTGAAGAAATTGAAGTTTCACCAAATTTGACTTATGAGCAACATTCTATTCGTATCATTGCTTCGAAGGTTAAACGCCTTCGAAATAAAGATGTTCTTCTTGTGAAAGTTCAATGGTCCTCTAATCCTAAGGATTGCTCTTGTGAATCTTGAGAATTCATCGAGCAAACACATCCGGACTTACTCTTTCGTGCTCTTAATGGTGAACTTCTTATTTCAAATTTTCTTTTGTATTGATATGCTTTTATGGTTGTTACTCTTTATTTTCCTCTTAATTATTGCGAGGACACAATTTCTTTAAGGAGGAGAATCTGTAACAACCCGCATATTTTACGATTGTATATTTAAATGTTTTATTTAAATATAGCATCGTTAATCAGATTAAAGTCCAAAATGTTACTTTTTGTAAATAGTCGAATTGGGACTCGAGACCACTTCCATTGAGTCCAAAATGGCGTTTAAAACTTTTTTGAGTGTAAACATCGATATGTTTGGGTTGAGTAGAATTTGGTATTTTTCTACTTGGGCTTTGGGTTTGGGTTTCAGCCCACTAACCCATCTTAATACCCTAACTCAGCCCCTCTTCTCATTTCATTCTCATTTTCCTAATACATTAAAGCTTAAGTAAAAATGGGGGAAGAGAAAAGGAAATTAAAATTCCAAACCCTAGTTTGATTTGGAAACTCGAGTTCTTGCTCCAAAATCAAAGAGAAGCTTAGGTAAGCATCCTCTTCATCTTCTCCATCTCTATCTCTCTTCAATTTCAGAATTTCTTATAACCTAACTTAGGAAATATTCTTCTTTTGAGCTTAGATTAAAGATTCTAGAGGTATATTGAAGAGGAATTGGTCTTTCCTTTGTTTTCAAGCTTCTTACTTGTGTTTTGAGTTTAAAAGGTGAGTTCTTTAACTCACATCTACGTCTATAGCTATCATTGTTGTTAGGTATGAATTCCTGACATTTGTGCATATTCATTTGCTTTTAATTTGAATTGGTTTGGTGAATTTTCCAATTTTTGGTGTTTTGGTCCAATTTTATGAAAATCCTTCTATGGATATTTGGACATTGATATCCAGGGTGTATCGAAGAGCCTTTAAGGCTGGGTTGTCGCTTGGCGTAAATCCTTAGTCGTCGTTGCTCGTCAAATCGCTCCCGATACGTTTTGGCCACTTTGGCCTAGGCAAATTATTGCCCAGACCAGGTGACCCGACGTCTGGTGACCAAGTCCAGACGTTTGGTTTGGACCTGGGGCAAAAAAATATGCACGCAGATTAATAAAAAAGGGCAGAGACTAATTTCAGACGTCTGAATTATAATTTCAGACGTCTGAAAGGGTTTCAGACGTTTGGATTGCCGAACCAGACTTCTGGAAGGGTTTTTTTTGGAATTTCCAGAACCTAAATCCAGACGTCTGGTTTGACCCCCAGACGTCTGGAACTGTGTATTTTTGCCTGTTTAGGCTTTTCTTGATTGAATTTCCATTGTTTATCGATTTTAGTTGCTCCGATTAGTTGTTATCACTTTTATCGACCTTGATGACTTCTTTTTCGGGATTTTTGGGAATATCCATTTTGATGGATTTGGTATCGATTTCTTTGGATTTAATTCACGTCTTCGTATGTGAATCTTTGGTGATTGATTGTTTCTACAATCATTTTTGTGATTTGTCACTTCTAAATACAAAGGTTTCTATACTAGTAGTAAATACTCAAACTCTTTCATCAAAACAATTTCGACACTATTTTAAATATAAAGCTCTCTTTTAAAACCATTTTCCAATCTATTAGTATATACAAACCTTTTCCTCATTCGTATGAGAAATCTAATTAAACGGCTTAGCAAAACAAGTGGTATGAAACGCTTGTGTTTACTTTGTCGGTTAATTCTTAGACTTGTTCGATTGAAACTCTTGTGACAATTTTCGAGTGGAAATCTACAATTTGTTCGTAAATATTTAAGTTAAGCTAGTGGTTATGGGACATGAAGCTAAACTCATTTATTTACTATCATTGTTGTTAGGTATGAATTCCTGACATTTGTGCTTATTCATTTGTGTAACATCCCACTATTGGACCATTCAAATCGACAATAAATCCACACATGTCGGACTTGAATACTTCAAAACAGTGGATTGTCAAGAAAATTTGGAGCAAATAAAATCAAATACAGAATCACAGACACAGAATATCAGAATAACTTGCAGCGGAAATAAAATACCATAGTAGTTCATGAAGCTACTATATACAAACTCTCAAAACATATACAAAATCTCATAGTCAAGATAGACACAATAGAAGTCAGGATACATAAGTCAATAATACAGAGACAATACTGAATAGGAAATAACTGGAATAGAAGTCGATGAACCGATATACAAATAAGCTCCAACAGATCTCTAGCTCCAGAAGGTGAATCCAAAGCTGCATTACTCAGGCTGACCCGAGTGTAAAGTAAAACACAAAACACTCGAGTCAGGACATACATACTTATACAATGTAAACCAACTCAAGTGAACTGTAATATAAATGCACAATAACTTAAAGGATGCTTGGGATCGCCCATCCTTTAAGGGTCCTTTAAACCATCAAGTAAGCGGTAATAAACACTATCAAAGAACTATCCATATAAAAGTAAACAATGCAAATAACAGTGTTAATGTGACTAGGGTAGCGCAGAGCTGCAGTAATCGTCCACCTCTAGCCACACTCTCAAATTAAAGTGTGCATCCAAATAAATCACAAGGAAATAAAATGGCATACAGATAAGTGTACCTGTGGTTATAGATTTCAAAATGGTTTAAAATTTTGAATTAAAATCATTCATTTAAACCATTAAAAGTAAAGTCATTATACTTACAAATCAAATATTAAATTCTCAAAATTTAACCTTTTCTGAGCTCATTTAAATACTTTAAACATTTAAATTTAAGCTTCCACAGCATTTAGAAAGTGCTGCGGTAAGTTATATTTAAAAACAATTCATTTCAGTAAAGATAGCATTTAAAAACTACTGTAATAGTTCAGTTTTAGTTCAATTCAGAAAAGACAGCATTTACAAAACTGTTGTAATAGCTCAGGGTTCAAATTATATTCAAAAATCACATTTCAGCCAACTACAGCACTTAACAAGTGCTACAATAGCTCCTATTTATTTCATTTTCAAGTTTAATTCCTACCACTACAACACTTACAAAGTGCTGTCATAGCCCTTAGTTAAATTACCCTTTTAGTTCACTTCTGCAACTACAGCACTTACAAAGTGCTGCAGATTCTATTTAGTTCAGATTTTAGTTATTATTTAGAAACAATAGCATTTCTGAAGTGCTACTAATTAAATTTCCAGATCTACACTAAAATTTCAGAAACAATTAAACTTCAATTTAAACCATTTTAATTGTATAAAAATCATATTTTTTTCACTTTAAAATGGTCATTTAAATACCCTTTAACTTATTATTTTTATAAAGTAAATTTCACAAATAAATATCAAATTTTCATTACTTCACTTATTAAATTCAAGTGTACAATTTTCCTTCTTTTTTTTTGGCAAGGCACAATTTTCCTATTCTTTGCATTCACTTAACACTTTAATTTAATTTACCATTTCACAAATAAAACTAAATTTCCATTTTTATTTTCCTTTACTTAAACTTCCATCTTTAAAACCAAATCTCACAAATTCCAAGTCAAGTTAAATTTCAAATTACCATTTTAAGCATTCATTTGTTTAACATTTTATATTCATAGAAAAATCAATAACACTTTAATAAATCATTTTAAATTCTAATTAAATCAAAATGTCATGATTTACATTTTTAAAATACTTAAAAATATCCAGAGAAATATATAAAATAACCACGGGTCTGTATACTATTTTCTAACCTGTCAAGTGATACGAATAATATATCATTTCAATCCGTAATTTACAAAGAAAAATCCGGGTTCTATCATTTCGAACCTTCAATCCCAAGTTAATAAAAATAAATAAAAATCACTCGAGCCTATCATTTCTGCCCATAATGATTTTTCCCTATTCTAAAGTACGTTCGGGTATGTATTATTTCAACCCATAGTGATTCTATTCTACAGGGAACTTGTAGTGTGATTAACAGAAATAAATAAATAGTAAAATAAAATAAAATATAACAGATGATGTGACAAGTTAATAACAGGGTTTAACATCATATATTTACATCACAGGCAGGTATAACATGATATAATAGTTTACACATTCACTTGTTGTCACTTCACAATTATATAAGTATAAATGTCATGTGTGAATACTCACCTTTTTTTTAAGCTGGAGTTCGCACGATAAAGCACGACTTTTGATTTGAGTGGAGAGAGAGCCAAGATGTTAATCTTGTATATAACAATAAAATAAAACAATATATATATATATATATTTATAATACCAAAATCTATTGAAACAAAAAGGAAATAGAATTTATAAAAGACGTCACCAAGCTTCCAATTCAATTTTGCTTGACCCAAACTTCACATATGCTCAGCCACACATGTTATTTGGCTCGGCCACAACATTATTTCAGGTGGAATGGATCTGGTTTGGACTGGAAATGCAAGGCTAGGCTTGAGAATGCAAAGGGTTTGAGTGTTACAAAGTGAGGAAGGTCAAAAGGCAAGGCTATAAAGGGTTTTGGTTCAACTTGGGCTCGGTCAAAGGCATATTTAGGCTCAGCCAGAGGCTGCTACAGGTCAGGTTAGAGGTTAGTGATGGTGTTCAGAGGTGGTGCTTGCTGGTGGTGGTGGCTAAGGAGGTGGCCGTGGTAAGCAATGAAGGTGGTGTTGCATATAGGGCTCGGTTAGGCATAGTTTCAAGGATTTTTGCAACTTTTTGTGGAGTTTTTGTCCAAGGGAGGTCACGGCCAGTATAGGTCAGAGGAGGAGGATGATTTGCAGCTGTGGATGATGGGAAGGAAGTGGTGGTGTTCGGTGGTGGAGATGGTGAGGTGATAGGGCGAGCAAACATGTGTGAAGTCAAGGAAAAAATCAAGGCAAAATTCAGTGGAAAAAGCAAGGGAAAATGAAGAGAAGATGGAAGCCATTACCAAAATGTTTTCAGAGATGATAGGCCGAAATTTTGCTGGAATGAGAACTAAATTTCACGTGAAAAGCAAATAAGAAACTCACGGCAACAATAAAGTGTTGAACGGTCCAAAAAGTGAAGAGTCTAGCATATGAAAAGTCATTGTTTTAAAGCTTTTGTCCCTTCGAATTTCCAATATCTTTTATACAAAATAAATAAAATAAAACTCAGTAAATAAAATAAAACAAACTGAAATAAAGTGAAGAAAATAAAATAAATAATTTGTTTTAGGAAAAATAGGAAATAAAAAAAGAAAATAGCTTATTATATTGAAACTAGCTTTAAAAATTGCAAACAAAATACAATTAACTTAGAAAATTATAACTCAACAAATTCACATAATTAAATTCAAAGTTCAAAACAGAATAAAAGATGGCAATTATAATAGCAAAATGAATAATACAATACAGATAAAATTTTGCGTGTAAATGCTGAATTTATCAAAGTTTAAAACGGAATTCGATGAAACGAAAAGCAAAACAGATATCAAAACCAATTACTGTTCCAAAGAAAAGATTAAAATTAAAATTTCAATTAATTTAAATAAAAAGTCAAAGTTTGACAAAATATAACATTTCCGGAAAGTCAATATTTAATTATATTTGGAAGAATAAAAATAGAAACAAAAATCCAAAATCTCTTGGGAAAAATTCCAAACTTCAATTTAAAATTATTTAAAAATCAAAGTTTCAAAATAAAAATTAATTTAAAAATATTTATAAAAATTATGGGTTGTTACACTCTCCCCCACTCAAATCTTTTCATCCTCGAAAAGGAAGAAGATAGGGGAATTGGAATAGCTGGTAGGAAAAATGGTGAATCGGGATAGCTAGGAGGGAAAATAAGTCGAAAGACAAGGATGAGCCATTAGTTTAAAACCATATAAATTCAATTTAGAATTCTTTAATATTTAGTAACTTGGTTAAATCCATTTAATTATATCCATAAAAGTCTTTTAAATTCAAATTGTCAGTAAAAGGGTAAACAATATTTTAGAGCACATTAAAATCTTTTAGAAAGGAAAATAACTGATCAAAATATCTTTTATATAACACTTTATCAAAATACTTTTATAACTCGATGTCTTAACAAGTTTATCCTCGTTCCTGCAGACTCTAGCAGTGCGTTGATCAGGCGCAAAGCTAGAATTCTTCAGGTACTTAGTAGACTTGTTTCAACACCCAGTGAAGATACTGGAAAACTTTTAAAAACAGATATGGAAAGTACAATCCAAACAAAACAACCAAAACCTTTGTCTAACCATGGATCGCAGATACACAATGGTTACGCCTAGATCCCCCAGGAAACAATCCTTATCCATAAGCTTTCTCAGCCCTGCGAATCACGCCATGATGACTAGTAGACCGCAGGATACACAATGGTTACGCTTGGATCCTCCAGGAAACAATCCGTACCCCTAGGCCATCTCAGCCAGCCGGATTTCGCCACTAATGCGACCTACATAGATCACATGATACACAATGATTACGCCTGGATCCCCCAGGAAACAATCCGTACCCCTAGGCCATCCAGCCAGGTGAATTACGCTATGCAGTCACGCTCGTAAGACCATGGGTAACGCCATGGAATTCGATGGACACTCGAGTATCATATCCGAAAAACCAAAAATCAGAGAAATATCGATAGAATGAATCCACAATGTGGCCACAAAGCGGATATCAATCAGAAGGCACTTTCCATATCTTTACTTCGAAAATATGTATCATATAGTACCTTTTCAAATCACTTTCAAATATCGTACTTATATAAAGTCCATTATATATAAGATTTTATTTTCAAATCAAATACCTTTCCAAAATCAATAGTATATCAAATCACACTTATATAGACTTCAATTATATAAGATTTCACTTTTCAAATTGAGTACCCTTTCAATCAATAGTTTTCGAGTCAACATCATACTTATACAAACCAATTTTTTTATATAAGTTCGATAACTCCCAAATCAAGTATTTAGTAACACAAGGTTCTCAAATTTCCATTTGTTTAAATATCAATACAATTTTCAAAATCATATACGCTTCACCAAATTATTCTTCCAAATTAAATATCTTCAGTTTCTAAGTTTCCCAAAATAATAAATTTAGAAAATAATCCAAGTTTCTAAATCAATATAATTTAAGTCAACCAATTCACTTCCAAAATCAATGGTTTTCAAAATCATCTTATACTTACATAAAGTCCATCTTATATAAGGATCAAAATTTTTCAAAAATCAATTTCGCTGCATGAAGAGTCATATGGGATTGAACATCTTTGCTTTATAAAAGATTTTTAATTTAGAATAGTTTTGTATATAAAATAGTTTGTAAAATAGTTTGTATGTAAAATAGAATAAAACAGTTTGTTTAAGAAGAATAAAAGAAATATAGTTTTGAAAAATGGTTTTAAATTTATAGTAGTTATTCATAAAAGAAAAATTCCAATTAAATTACAAAGATATCCAACCCAATAACTTCCAATTTCACCGTCAAGTATATCAATGATATTAGAATATAAGATGTACATATGTCATCATTTCGCAACATTACATTCAATCGCTCGCTCGATCACACAAGTTCGCTTTCGAACTAGTATTGTCCATTCGACTTCCCTAATGCGGACTTTGATATGGTTTCTCGACTAGAAGCCATCAGTCTCCTTGCATAGCCATATACTATGATAGAGAATTCTAGAATCAAGCCCAAAATCCATATCAAATATTCGCCATCAAGAATCAAATGAAAAATCCTAACACGAAATGGTGTAATTCACCTCGAACTTGTGTACTCAAACCTGAATCAAATTAATTATGCAAATAAAACAGCATACGTACAACTTATGTATTTATTCCAACTTGTTAAATATATAGTTTTATAAAGATGTTACTAAGTTGAAACATTTAAACTCAATTTTATTCAAAATATTTTGAAGACCAAATTCTTTTCAAAACATGTCAAATCTAAATTTCATATTAGAAAAATTCAAAATAGCCTTATTCATTTACTTAACAAAACGATTTCAACTTATTTAAATCCTATTACTACATACTTTAAACATACATACCAAACTTATATACTTTATACTTCAAAATTTCTTAGCTTTGAAAAGTTAACCTTGATTTGGAAGTGTAACGACCCGTAAATTTCAACCGTTTTAATAACGTAATTAGTTGAAATTTTGCGAAATTTTAAACGATAAAATTTTGAATTAAAAATTTTATATTTGGAATACGTCTAGTTAAACATAGCAACTGGTAAATTTTCGTCCGAAAATATGAAAGTTTATTTCGCGCGTAAATTCACTTCAATTCAATCAGTTAAAAAGTAATGAAAATAAAATGTTTCCGAAACCTAAATATTTTTACACAGAAAAATTCTAAACCATCTTCTGAGCAAGATTTCAGTTTGTCGTTTTTCCAAATTCGGACATCTTTGGCTCCGTCGTTCTTATTTTCTGCAAAATAGCAGTATTTTGGTACCGATATCGATTTTTATCGGATGATCGTACCACTGATTTCTATATACCGTTTTGATCGTCTCGTCGTACCGATCTCTACGGTATATTCGATGGTCAAATTCGGAGTTCCATTGTACGTTGCACTTTACGTAACGCTTACCGTATCGATATCCGTTTTCAAACTTTTGAATTTTGTATTGATTCGTTGCCCACTTTAGAAACCAACAGTCAATATTAATTTACCATTAATAATTAATTCAGGCCTTTACACTTCTCCACTTGTTTGGTTTTAAATGTTGCTGCCTCTTCATTTACATACTTCCGTTCTTCAAATAAATAATAAAAAAGATTGTTTCAATTTTTCTATTCGTCTTCCTGAAAGCTACCCAAAGCCTTTCACTCTCCCTCCTCGTGCTCTGACCCATGCCGAAAACCTCCCTACTCCAGCCTGTCACTTTGTTTCCCAAAGCAATGTTAAAACTTTCCTCTGCTTTAGTGTAAAAGCAATAAATGTGTACCAATTCATATTAGTGAATGACACTTTCATTTTCTTTTATTTGTTAGCCTGTAGCCTACGTCTTTCCCATTTTCTCAAACTATCTCTCCTTCCTCTTTACATTTTACACACTCTTCTCCTTTGAGTTCGGCCTCCGCTGCCTCATCCTTCATTTCACCGAGTACACCACGCCGACACTTCATAACTCACTCACGTTCGCAAGCCGCCAGTGCCGAGCAGTCGAGATGCAGCAGCCGCCATAGCTTTGCCCACTGACTTCGACCGTTCCTCCTCCAAACCGTGACTTTCCCAAGCATTCTCCTCCACCACGTTCGCCAATCACCATTTTCCCCTAGCCTCAGCTCCTCTTCACCACGTCCAAACCCATTTCCGCGCCACCACCCATCAGCCTCTATTTTGGCTCCGTGCTTCCCGATCCACCCGCCCAGGCCTCTCCTGCATCTACCTTTTTCGCGCGCCGGCGAGTTCAGTCTTTCCACCTCCATCTTGCCGCCTTGCGTTCATGGCTGCCCCTTCTCATGTTGCCGAGCCTTTCTGTAGCTGCTCACCTCACTCTTTTTGATAGGTATATATTATTATATTAGTTTACTATATGTATGTATATAAGATTGTCTTATCTGGTTTAATTAAATGCTACAGTTTAAGATTTGCTAGTTATATATATAAAGTTATGTCAGTTTTTCAAATATAAAGTGTTAGTTTTATATAAAGTTGGGCAGTGGTATATATGTATAATAGTTGCTTATATCCCTCTGTATCTTTAGTCATGATGTAAGTCTGCATATTGTTGTATGTAAGTTACACGTCTATAGCTATACATGCATAGGCAAGTTAAGTTATATGGTAAATAATAAGTATATCAAGTTATGGAATTTGCTTAAGCTGTATAAAATATGTTAGTAGTTTATATATGTACTTTTCATACATTTGTTTATATAAGTTATAATCTATTCGGTTATATAAAAAGTTGGTTGTTCACAAATATATAATATTTTGGAATATATATTCAGATATGTATGTTATACTGATTTTTATATAATCACCGGCCTTAAGTGCAGTTTGTATACGAAAAAGGGAAAAACATACAGTTTCGTTGTTTACTTTTCGTTTTGTAAACTTTATATAGAAAAGTATTTTATCCTGTAGCATTTTTTTTGTATGCGAAACTTGTAGTACATTTATTATAAACGAAACCGTGTGTTTACAGTATAAATAATTACAATATGGAAGTTGCAGTTTTATATATATTACACGTATTAAGCTTATGTTAGTTTTATAATACATTGTCTTTAGTATATGTCATTTCTCTTATATTTGGCTATATATATACATAACAATCTCGATACATTTGTTAGTTGATTTTATATATATATACACTACGCCATAAATGGCCTACTGCAACACAAAAAAAATGTTGGCTCAGGCCCGAAAAATATTGTCATAGGTCTATGGCAACACTTTTAGGGTGATGCAATTTTTGCCGTTGCCTTAGACCTCAAAGGCAACATTTTGACTATCTAAGGCAACATAAGTAATATTGTTGCAATAGAACCCTATTTGGGTCTATGGCAACACCCATAGGTATCTGTAGCAACATTCCAAAATGTTGCTATAGATATGAACTTTTTGAATTTGTGGGGCCCACAATGTAGAGCATATTTGATTTTTTAATTAAAATAAATATTTTATTTAATAAAATGCTATTGCACAGAATTTGATATTTAAACAGTAATTTATTTAAATAAATATTTTATTTCAACATTTGAAATAGTACAAATTCCAGACTCCACTATTTTACAATTCAATGATATATAACACTGATATTCACATATACAGATATTCCTCACTACATCACTCAGTTCACTCATTACATATGCAGTTTCAATTTATACAGACACCGACACTGACAAATATATGCCGAGCCGAAGGCGAGCCGAGTGCCGAGCCGAAGGCGAGCCGAGAAGCGGGTCCGGGCGCAGCGCCGGCGGGGGTCCGGGGCACCGCAGTCCGGGGCACCGCCCGATTCATCCGATTTCGGAAGATCGATCCTTCTTTGAAACCTGTCTTCAAGCTCATGCACATTTGATTTGACTCTGTCTTCAAGCTTATATCCAGCTGTCTAGTCTTCAATACCTGTCACATATAATTCAAAAGCAGTAATCTGGAAAATAATATTTAACTCGAACAGAAAATGAAAATGTTTTTGTTATATTATTTGCCTCAGGTATTTGGGTTGTTTCTTTTCATAAGTGCATAAGCCAAACATGAATGCAACACATGGATACAAGGCAGTATGGAAGACAGCAAGCAACAGTTCAGGCAAAAATGCACAAAGGAGAAGCCAAGTGCACAAAGTAGTACTCAACACAGCAAGCAACATAACATGACCAAGAAATGCATGTACATGGATGAACATACATGCATCATAAGGCTTGGTACAAGAAACTACTCAAGTGCAACTACTCAAGTGCAAGTTCATACTCAAGTGCAGCCAGATATGTAGACAAGCCAAAAAAACGGACACGGCACAAGGTCAAACCCGAGTCATCGACTGGATTCAACTCAGGGCCAAGCAACCAACAAAACAAACAAGAACCAGGTTCAGCAAAATATAGACAAGCCATTGCAAGAAACACAGCAGTACACATAGGCAGCCCATCAAGCAAAAACAGTGAATGCATCAGGCATGTACAAGAGAAACCTAGGTAGTAACATGATATACAGAGGACTTGGAGCATCAGTTCATGTTAAAGAACAAGGTTAGCATGGTACCAGTTCAGTCCAGACCAAGCAAAACCAACAAAGCTCAACACACATATGTTTGTATTCATCATTGCAATCCAACATACCAGATTTCTCAAAGTCCAACAGAAAGATTAAACTCGAGATTATAGGAAATAAAGCCTATAAATAAATCCCAATTCATCATCGGCAAAAGCGTGCGAGTGTAACCAAAATCAAGAATATTCAAGTAAACCAGAAGGCAGAAAACATACCAAATAATATCACATCGCACCCGACGACGAAGTCAAAGCAATTCGAGCAATCAATCAAGGAGAACGAAGGAGCAAGCTACCAGGAACGTTTCTCACACTAGATTCGATCAATCAGAGCATCAAAGCAATTAGAATCGCGTGCCCTAGTTTTCACCGAAACCAATTCGACTACCCCCTGCCACTCTGACATCAGGCCCCAACCACGAAATTGCGACCAATTCAGCAACTCCCTGAACCATCGCAATCCCACAACCTTACCTCGAATCACCAGAATCGCCATAAACCTGAACAAAATCGCAAATCCGGAAGTAGTGAGGAAAACTGACGCGAGGCGAAAGAAAATAACGGAAATTGATATGGCCGACAAGGGATAAAAGCAAAGCCAGTTATTCTCCAGATCGAAGAAACAAGGAGGAGCGGAATAAAAATTAGGGATTGGAAAATTGGGGGTGAGAAACGAAAGCGGATGAGTGAAAAGTAAAGCGGGAAATGGAAATTGGTAAGGTGTGGATCGATGGTGTGAATCGACGGTTGAGATTTTGTTTTAAATGGTGGTGTGGATCGCTGAGGTGTAATTTTTTTTTTAATTTTAATCTGAAAACATCTATGGCAACACTATATAAAAATGTTGCATCGTGTTACACTTGTTTAGCTAGAGCAACACATTTCTATGGCTAAGGTAACACCAAAAATACAACGTTGCAGTAGGACCAAAATTCTATAGCTATCGCAACATTTTAGCTGGCAACACCTTGCAAAAATGTTGCAGAAGGTCATTTATGGCGTAGTGATATATTATAGAAATAATGATTTTAAAGTAATATAGTGGTGTGTGTTTTAAACTTTATATTTTGATTTGAGAAATGCATAGCGATATAACTTACATTTTTTTTTTTTGTATCAAAACTGATTTGTTTTGTTTGCATTAATTCCTGTCATCAGCATTGTTTGTCGAACTCGAATCCATCTTGCTTTGCTTCGAAATTCATGCTTGGATCTGTAACGCATCTCATTCTGTTCATCTCTCTAGCCTCGAAAGGTGAGCACTCACTCACGATTAACGTTCTTTTATTTATTAAATTTGATTTCAATTGAAACGACAATTGAAATATGCTGCTGTTTGATATTTACACTGTTATTACCTATATCAGTTCACCTGTGACATCTGACATCATTATCTGTTATATATGCAATGATAATCCAGTTTGGTTGTTAAATGACTGATTGTTTGATGTTTATATTGGACGTTAAATTGTTAATGATGTAAGTGATAAATAATTTGAAATTGAAATTGACGAAGGATAGTTAGATTTGATATATGTGTTAAATTTGATTAAATGACATTTGTATAATATGACCCCTTTAACTGTTGAATTTATTGACACGTAGGATTTATTTAATTACATCTTGAACCACTGAATGTATGTTGTTAAATTGATGATGGATGAAATTGTAATAGATGACAAGTGAAAACCGTAATGTAATAATCTTTAATCTACATGAAATGATAGTGTAGATTCTAGAAATAATTATATTAATTCGCACAAACAACAATGTGAATTAATACGGTTATTTCGGGATTATTTGAATTGATGATTGGATTTATATTGATTGTTGTTATTGCTTGTTTATTTACCTTGACACCATCCCAGTTATCACACTGCAAGTTCCCTTTGTTATACTTTGATTTTGAATTGAATTGGAATCGGGTTGAAATGATAAATACCCAAATTGAACTTTGACCTAGGATAGAGAATTAAATAAAAACCGATTGGTCAATGATTTGATTTAAAAATAAAATGAAGGTTTTATTTGAATGAAAAATATGGTTTGAAATGAAGTTGAAATTTGAATTTTTAATGAAAGGAAAAATGTTAATATTTAATAATCTAAAACAAAATATTAACAATGTAATTGATGAAAGAATGTTGTTTAATTTGAGAAATGATTGAATTAAGTTTGAAATTATAATAAGTTTGAAATTATTAAACTTTGAAATTATTTAATAATTAAGTTTTGAATTATTTAATAATTAACTAAGATTGAATTATTTAATGATTAAATTAAATTGAATTTTTGAATAAGTGAATTTTACTCCGTAAATAATTGAAATTGAGTTTTCTTTATTAATTAAGTTTTGGAAAATTATTTAAGAAAGTAAATGGTGAAATTGAATTTCTTTAACAAGAAATGAAAATGTGATATGTTGGAATTAATATAAGACTTGTAATTGAAAGAATTGATTTGACGAATTTAATTTAATTCGATTTGAAGTTTTGATTTAATGAAGTTGAACTTAAATAATTGATTTAATGAATTGGAAATTTAATAGAAATTGTTTTGAATGATAAAGTAATTTAACGAATATTGAACGAAATCGATAAATGAATTTAAGTTCATTTGAATGTTAAATTAAGTTAAGTTAAATGATTTTGAAATGAAACTGATATACGAACTTGAATCAATATTTGAATTGTTTAAATAAAATTTGAAATTGAATTGTAAGACTTTGAAAGTGAAATTGGAAGTTTTGAAACGTAAATTATTGGAAATTGGTTGTGAAAGACAAATGAAATGTTGATTTACGAATTGAAATTGAATTGAAATTTATTTGGTTTTGAAATAAACAAACGACCAATTGGTATAATAATTACGAAAGTTATTAAAGAGACCGGAATTCGGTTATGGATATACTCTCTATCTAAACCGAAAACCACTTTAATAACTATACGCGGAGTGATGATCCAGAATGAAGTGGTTGGAATGATGTTCGTGATGACTGAAGAAAGAGAACGATAATGGATAGCCTTGACACTTGTGTCAAATTGGAAATGACTAAAACAGGAGCTGTGCCGGGCCAATGGAGGATTGATACCTCAAGTGGACACACTTCTTCGAACTACTTATACTTATTGTCGATTGGTGCACCCTTGATTTTGGGAGTGTTGTCTCACGGTGTTGCGGGCGCTGCGGCGTTGCGTTCTCACCAGTCCGGATCAGGCGAACGGTAGTATCACTACCTTGGGTATAGCCTCATGTGCCTTGTCATACTTGTATTCCATTTATGCGCGACCACTACGATTTTGATTTGTACCTTTAGTATATGGATTGCCCTCTGGTGACTTCCGGTTTTGGGGAAACTACGGTCTTGTATATGCTTTTGGGAATAAAAATGTGTTAAGGGTGGAATGGGCCATGACTTAACGCTATTTTGATATCTTTATATTACTGATAGACATTATCTACTTATCGTACACTATTACATAGTAGATAGTTTAACGGATCCTTAAAGGATGGTTATTCCAAACATCCTTTGAGTTACTTGTATTTCAATTGCTATTTCACTTGAGTTGGATTTATTAATATAAGAATGTTAATCCTGACTCGAGTGTTTTGTGTTTTGCTTTACGCTCGGGTCAGACTGAGTGGTTCAGTTTTCGAGACTCACCTTTGGAGTTGGAGCTTTGCTTGAAGATCCAGCCATCTATTCTGCTTTCTATATTCGATGATTCCAGTGATGTATTCTGATTTGTACCTGATGTATCGTATTACTCTTCTGTTGTAAACTCTGATGTATTTTATATATTTCTATAGTAGCTTCATGAACTACTATCTCTTTATTTCCGCTGCATTTATTACTCTGTGTCTGTGATCTGTGATTATTTATTTACTGTATATGTTCAGTTTTGCCAAATTTAAATTAACAACGCGTTATTTTGAGCAATTCAACTCCGGCATGAGTGTTTACCTATACACTTATAATGGATGCGAATGGTCCAAAAATATCGGGTCGTTACAGTTGGTATCAGAGCTTTGGTAGCTCTAGGCAAAACTTAACATATAGGGTAAATGTATTTACAGTATCACTCTCATTCGAGTTTCAATCTCTTCCCTTGACTCAATTTCTTTGAATTTTGGAACGTTCCCCTAGGTTCCAAATTTCATTCGTGTCCCTCACTGTTCGTCTCCTTTCAATCCTGGAGCATCCCATATCTACGTTTTGAATGTTACCTATAATAGATCGGCGGTCTCGCCAATCTTCGAATGATTTGTAAAGGGGTGAAAACTCCTTCACAATAACATCGATTTACCGGAGATTTCTATATCCTCGGTTTACAATGCTATCTATTACTTGCTATACCTGAATTCCATCTCTTGAGATCGAGTGTTGATTTACCTCGAAATTCAGCACCGATCTAATTCTTGAAGTTACGGACGACCCAGTTAAGGTTGCCCGTAAATTAAATAAGTTTATCCACCTCCCGATTCTATTATTGAATCATCTTATCTTTTCTTTTGAATTTGTCTTTGAATCAGAATTCTCTTTGATCTGAGTCCACCACATTTGAATCTCTATCCTTGCTTTGAATCCATTCTTGTATCATCAAGCGAGGAAGTGTATTTGTAAATCTATATAAAAATGTTTTATATATTGTGTTGTTTGAGTTGCTAATGTTGATTTGGGTTTTCGATCGATTCGTCTGATCAACGCTATCGATAGGATTTCCAAAACACTTGAGCAGAGCAAACGGACACAATATTGTTTTCAAATTTGTTTGATTATATTGTAAAAACATAAGGAAAATTTTCTGGAATTTAGAGGTTAATTAAATTGGTTGTTTGAAATGATAATATTTGATTTTCATTTATCATTCTAAATGAATTTATAATTATGGTTTATAAATTGATTGGGAATTTGAAATGAATTTAATTCAGAAATTTGAGAATTTAGTTTCCGGTGATTTGGAACTTTGGTTTTAAAATTTTAAAGTATTTTCGAATAGAAATCGTTTTCAAAGAATTTTAAAATGTTGAAATCAGTGCTCTTCTCTTTGTCGCTGGAAAATAATTTCGGTGATGGCGGCCGCATCATCGACATTCATTTTCGAGTTTCGAAGTGGAGATATTATTCTGTAGCTTTGCTACGGTTTTGTTTTGAGAAAAGAAAAAAAAATATTTTGATTTGAATTTCGTCAGTATATTTGATTCACATATATACAGGAATCTTATTTTAAAAATTTTAATTTGATTTGATATAAATATACTATATATATTTCTAAATTGTTTAAAGTTAATCGGAAATCTAATTCTTAAATTTTGTTAAAGGATGATTTTAATTATAAATAAAACCAAAATTTGTAAAAATATTTAATCTTGAATAATTGAATTGGGAAAATTTTATTTGTATATTATTCAACTGCATTCTAATACAACTTACCTAAATCATTCAAAAGTTGAATATGTAATTGGATAATATATAAGATAAATTGAATTTATAAATAAAATTTGAGTGGTTATAATAAATGTTATACACTTAAATTTTAATTATAAAATGTTAATAGAGATAAATAGAATAATAAGATAATTGCAAAATAAATTTTGTTAGGGTTAATTAGTAAAGTGAAATTTGATCAATATAGGAAAATACCTTGAATTTGAAAGCAATTAGTAAATATAAATTAATTTAAATCGAAACTTTTATGGTTTAAATTAATTTATATGGGTTAAATATATGAGATTAGATATATTAAGTAGAATAAATTTAACAATAATTTAGAATAAAGAAGAATTTAAAATTGTTGAAGAAAATATTATTATAATAAAAGACTATTCAAATTTATGGTTTTAGAAATTGTAAATTTAAGATAATTGGATAATAAGATAATGAATTTAGAAACAGTTGAGATTGATTTTAGTGAAATCAAATGGATTAAATCAATTATTGAATATCAATTAATTTAAATTTGAATTTGTATGGTTTAAATTAATTGTTATTTTTGTATTCCAAATCTGTTTTCTTTCTGGTTGTTTCTATTCTCCTACCTCGTTCCTTTTCGGGGACGAAAAGTTTTGAGTGGGGGAGAGTGTAACGACCCGTAAATTTCAACCGTTTTAATAACGTAATTAGTTGAAATTTTGCGAAATTTTAAACGATAAAATTTTGAATTAAAAATTTTATATTTGGAATACGTCTAGTTAAACATAGCAACTGGTAAATTTTCGTCCGAAAATATGAAAGTTTATTTCGCGCGTAAATTCACTTCAATTCAATCAGTTAAAAAGTAATGAAAATAAAATGTTTCCGAAACCTAAATATTTTTACATAGAAAAATTCTAAACCATCTTCTGAGCAAGATTTCAGTTTGTCGTTTTTCCAAATTCGGACATCTTTGGCTCCGTCGTTCTTATTTTCTGCAAAATAGCAGTATTTTGGTACCGATATCGATTTTTATCGGATGATCGTACCACTGATTTCTATATACCGTTTTGATCGTCTCGTCGTACCGATCTCTACGGTATATTCGATGGTCAAATTCGGAGTTCCATTGTACGTTGCACTTTACGTAACGCTTACCGTATCGATATCCGTTTTCAAACTTTTGAATTTTGTATTGATTCGTTGCCCACTTTAGAAACCAACAGTCAATATTAATTTACCATTAATAATTAATTCAGGCCTTTACACTTCTCCACTTGTTTGGTTTTAAATGTTGCTGCCTCTTCATTTACATACTTCCGTTCTTCAAATAAATAATAAAAAAGATTGTTTCAATTTTTCTATTCGTCTTCCTGAAAGCTACCCAAAGCCTTTCACTCTCCCTCCTCGTGCTCTGACCCATGCCGAAAACCTCCCTACTCCAGCCTGTCACTTTGTTTCCCAAAGCAATGTTAAAACTTTCCTCTGCTTTAGTGTAAAAGCAATAAATGTGTACCAATTCATATTAGTGAATGACACTTTCATTTTCTTTTATTTGTTAGCCTGTAGCCTACGTCTTTCCCATTTTCTCAAACTATCTCTCCTTCCTCTTTACATTTTACACACTCTTCTCCTTTGAGTTCGGCCTCCGCTGCCTCATCCTTCATTTCACCGAGTACACCACGCCGACACTTCATAACTCACTCACGTTCGCAAGCCGCCAGTGCCGAGCAGTCGAGATGCAGCAGCCGCCATAGCTTTGCCCACTGACTTCGACCGTTCCTCCTCCAAACCGTGACTTTCCCAAGCATTCTCCTCCACCACGTTCGCCAATCACCATTTTCCCCTAGCCTCAGCTCCTCTTCACCACGTCCAAACCCATTTCCGCGCCACCACCCATCAGCCTCTATTTTGGCTCCGTGCTTCCCGATCCACCCGCCCAGGCCTCTCCTGCATCTACCTTTTTCGCGCGCCGGCGAGTTCAGTCTTTCCACCTCCATCTTGCCGCCTTGCGTTCATGGCTGCCCCTTCTCATGTTGCCGAGCCTTTCTGTAGCTGCTCACCTCACTCTTTTTGATAGGTATATATTATTATATTAGTTTACTATATGTATGTATATAAGATTGTCTTATCTGGTTTAATTAAATGCTACAGTTTAAGATTTGCTAGTTATATATATAAAGTTATGTCAGTTTTTCAAATATAAAGTGTTAGTTTTATATAAAGTTGGGCAGTGGTATATATGTATAATAGTTGCTTATATCCCTCTGTATCTTTAGTCATGATGTAAGTCTGCATATTGTTGTATGTAAGTTACACGTCTATAGCTATACATGCATAGGCAAGTTAAGTTATATGGTAAATAATAAGTATATCAAGTTATGGAATTTGCTTAAGCTGTATAAAATATGTTAGTAGTTTATATATGTACTTTTCATACATTTGTTTATATAAGTTATAATCTATTCGGTTATATAAAAAGTTGGTTGTTCACAAATATATAATATTTTGGAATATATATTCAGATATGTATGTTATACTGATTTTTATATAATCACCGGCCTTAAGTGCAGTTTGTATACGAAAAAGGGAAAAACATACAGTTTCGTTGTTTACTTTTCGTTTTGTAAACTTTATATAGAAAAGTATTTTATCCTGTAGCATTTTTTTTGTATGCGAAACTTGTAGTACATTTATTATAAACGAAACCGTGTGTTTACAGTATAAATAATTACAATATGGAAGTTGCAGTTTTATATATATTACACGTATTAAGCTTATGTTAGTTTTATAATACATTGTCTTTAGTATATGTCATTTCTCTTATATTTGGCTATATATATACATAACAATCTCGATACATTTGTTAGTTGATTTTATATATATATATATTATAGAAATAATGATTTTAAAGTAATATAGTGGTGTGTGTTTTAAACTTTATATTTTGATTTGAGAAATGCATAGCGATATAACTTACATTTTTTTTTTTTTTTGTATCAAAACTGATTTGTTTTGTTTGCATTAATTCCTGTCATCAGCATTGTTTGTCGAACTCGAATCCATCTTGCTTTGCTTCGAAATTCATGCTTGGATCTGTAACGCATCTCATTCTGTTCATCTCTCTAGCCTCGAAAGGTGAGCACTCACTCACGATTAACGTTCTTTTATTTATTAAATTTGATTTCAATTGAAACGACAATTGAAATATGCTGCTGTTTGATATTTACACTGTTATTACCTATATCAGTTCACCTGTGACATCTGACATCATTATCTGTTATATATGCAATGATAATCCAGTTTGGTTGTTAAATGACTGATTGTTTGATGTTTATATTGGACGTTAAATTGTTAATGATGTAAGTGATAAATAATTTGAAATTGAAATTGACGAAGGATAGTTAGATTTGATATATGTGTTAAATTTGATTAAATGACATTTGTATAATATGACCCCTTTAACTGTTGAATTTATTGACACGTAGGATTTGTTTAATTACATCTTGAACCACTGAATGTATGTTGTTAAATTGATGATGGATGAAATTGTAATAGATGACAAGTGAAAACCGTAATGTAATAATCTTTAATCTACATGAAATGATAGTGTAGATTCTAGAAATAATTATATTAATTCGCACAAACAACAATGTGAATTAATACGGTTATTTCGGGATTATTTGAATTGATGATTGGATTTATATTGATTGTTGTTATTGCTTGTTTATTTACCTTGACACCATCCCAGTTATCACACTGCAAGTTCCCTTTGTTATACTTTGATTTTGAATTGAATTGGAATCGGGTTGAAATGATAAATACCCAAATTGAACTTTGACCTAGGATAGAGAATTAAATAAAAACCGATTGGTCAATGATTTGATTTAAAAATAAAATGAAGGTTTTATTTGAATGAAAAATATGGTTTGAAATGAAGTTGAAATTTGAATTTTTAATGAAAGGAAAAATGTTAATATTTAATAATCTAAAACAAAATATTAACAATGTAATTGATGAAAGAATGTTGTTTAATTTGAGAAATGATTGAATTAAGTTTGAAATTATAATAAGTTTGAAATTATTAAACTTTGAAATTATTTAATAATTAAGTTTTGAATTATTTAATAATTAACTAAGATTGAATTATTTAATGATTAAATTAAATTGAATTTTTGAATAAGTGAATTTTACTCCGTAAATAATTGAAATTGAGTTTTCTTTATTAATTAAGTTTTGGAAAATTATTTAAGAAAGTAAATGGTGAAATTGAATTTCTTTAACAAGAAATGAAAATGTGATATGTTGGAATTAATATAAGACTTGTAATTGAAAGAATTGATTTGACGAATTTAATTTAATTCGATTTGAAGTTTTGATTTAATGAAGTTGAACTTAAATAATTGATTTAATGAATTGGAAATTTAATAGAAATTGTTTTGAATGATAAAGTAATTTAACGAATATTGAACGAAATCGATAAATGAATTTAAGTTCATTTGAATGTTAAATTAAGTTAAGTTAAATGATTTTGAAATGAAACTGATATACGAACTTGAATCAATATTTGAATTGTTTAAATAAAATTTGAAATTGAATTGTAAGACTTTGAAAGTGAAATTGGAAGTTTTGAAACGTAAATTATTGGAAATTGGTTGTGAAAGACAAATGAAATGTTGATTTACGAATTGAAATTGAATTGAAATTTATTTGGTTTTGAAATAAACAAACGACCAATTGGTATAATAATTACGAAAGTTATTAAAGAGACCGGAATTCGGTTATGGATATACTCTCTATCTAAACCGAAAACCACTTTAATAACTATACGCGGAGTGATGATCCAGAATGAAGTGGTTGGAATGATGTTCGTGATGACTGAAGAAAGAGAACGATAATGGATAGCCTTGACACTTGTGTCAAATTGGAAATGACTAAAACAGGAGCTGTGCCGGGCCAATGGAGGATTGATACCTCAAGTGGACACACTTCTTCGAACTACTTATACTTATTGTCGATTGGTGCACCCTTGATTTTGGGAGTGTTGTCTCACGGTGTTGCGGGCGCTGCGGCGTTGCGTTCTCACCAGTCCGGATCAGGCGAACGGTAGTATCACTACCTTGGGTATAGCCTCATGTGCCTTGTCATACTTGTATTCCATTTATGCGCGACCACTACGATTTTGATTTGTACCTTTAGTATATGGATTGCCCTCTGGTGACTTCCGGTTTTGGGGAAACTACGGTCTTGTATATGCTTTTGGGAATAAAAATGTGTTAAGGGTGGAATGGGCCATGACTTAACGCTATTTTGATATCTTTATATTACTGATAGACATTATCTACTTATCGTACACTATTACATAGTAGATAGTTTAACGGATCCTTAAAGGATGGTTATTCCAAACATCCTTTGAGTTACTTGTATTTCAATTGCTATTTCACTTGAGTTGGATTTATTAATATAAGAATGTTAATCCTGACTCGAGTGTTTTGTGTTTTGCTTTACGCTCGGGTCAGACTGAGTGGTTCAGTTTTCGAGACTCACCTTTGGAGTTGGAGCTTTGCTTGAAGATCCAGCCATCTATTCTGCTTTCTATATTCGATGATTCCAGTGATGTATTCTGATTTGTACCTGATGTATCGTATTACTCTTCTGTTGTAAACTCTGATGTATTTTATATATTTCTATAGTAGCTTCATGAACTACTATCTCTTTATTTCCGCTGCATTTATTACTCTGTGTCTGTGATCTGTGATTATTTATTTACTGTATATGTTCAGTTTTGCCAAATTTAAATTAACAACGCGGTATTTTGAGCAATTCAACTCCGGCATGAGTGTTTACCTATACACTTATAATGGATGCGAATGGTCCAAAAATATCGGGTCGTTACAGGAAGTGCTCAAACCTTCAAATTAGTCGAAGAAATCATATTTCAATCCAAGAGTTGGAAATCACCAACAAATCAGTAAATCAATTCCAAAAGATAGGGTTATATCAAATCAAATCTAAAACTCAAGGACTGAACACCGGCTCATTTCAAATTGTTCAAATATATACATATATCTTTCGAATATCAAATCATACTTCAGAATTTGAAATCAAAATTGCTTTCACAAATCAATCGCATAGCAAAGCTACCGAAGTGGCCTCTCCCCCACTCAGAAACTCGAAAATCAATGTCGATGATGCATGCATTCATCACCGAAATTATTTTCCAGCAACATTAGTGGGTTCTGGACTTCTATTTTCTCAAACTTCTTTTGAAATTTTTTTCGAAATCATTTGAAACTCATTAAAATTATTTGAAACATTTCATATTCGGAAAATACTTTCAAATCATATTATTTATTATTTCAAAATCTAAAAACCCGTTTCAAAATGACGGAGTTCAATCACTCAAATTCAGATTCAAAACCTTCAGTTATAAATCATTTTATATGAAACCATTTCTTATATAATTTTCAAAATTCCAAATCCTTTCGAAACTTCAAATTCTCATTTTAAAAGGGTATATAATCCTTATCGAAAACATTTCACTTATATATATAAAATATGGTCATCCTTATCAAAATAACAATTTCGATGTATACACAAATTCCAAAATACAATCAACCACAAATTTTCCAAGGGATGATTTAAGGATGGATTTCAAAACAACAGAGATTCAAATTTAGAGGAACTCTAAATCAAATAGAATTCTGATTCGAAGATAAGCTCAACGAAGATGAGACAATTAAATTACCAAATAGAAGATGGATAAGCCTATATAAATCGCGGGCGACCTTAATAAGGTCAACCGTGACTTCAGGAATATAATCGATGTGAAAATCTAAGGCAAATCGACCTTCGATCGCCAGAGATAGCATCTAAATATAGCAGAAGATAAATAGCATCATAAACCGAAGATACATAAATCTCCAGTGAATCAATGCCAATTGTAAAAGAGTTTCACCCTTTTACAAATCATTCAAAGATTGGAGAAATCGCCGATCTTTCTAGAGGTCATTCAAAGTGGGGTTATGCAATGCTCCAAAATCAAAAGAATACAGAGAGGGAAGACATGAATAGATTTCATAACAAGTGGGAGCATTCCAAAATTCAAAGGAATCCAAATCGATAAAAATCCAAACCAAGCTTAGAGATATATAACATATATTAATACAAAAGAATTCCCATTCAAAATTTGGAAAGACTCAAATTCATAACATACGAAAACAAAAGCATAAATATCTTTAGTTGGACAACTTCAGCTAAGCAAAAGATACAATAGAGTTTACTCAAAACAACCTAACATACTACTGATTTTGCCATACCCAAAATAGATTCCTATCAACAATGGATCTATATCAAACAAGCTAGAAGTTCAAAATTTAAGAGAATCCTAATCAAAGAATTTACTAACAGGGTGGATACGAAAGGAATGAAGTTTAGAAAATTTTTACTTTCAAAGCAAGAAAATTTATATCTAAATAATCTTTAAAAAAATTCTTTAAAAATCATTTTATACTTCGAAAATACGTTCTCTCACAAAGAAATTATTCTGAGATTGATTTTACTCATTCTAGGATATTTCTACCCTATCTCTAATGAGTTTTTGCTCCGTAGGCTAAGGTTTGCCTAAAACCAAAGCTCTGATACCAAATGTAACATCCCACTATTGGACCATTCAAATCGACAATAAATCCACACATGTCGGACTTGAATACTTCAAAACAGTGGATTGTCAAGAAAATTTGGAGCAAATAAAATCAAATACAGAATCACAGACACAGAATATCAGAATAACTCACAGCGGAAATAAAATACCATAGTAGTTCATGAAGCTACTATATACAAACTCTCAAAACATATACAAAATCTCATTGTCAAGATAGATACAATAGAAGTCAGGATACATAAGTCAATAATACAGAGACAATACTGAATAGGAAATAACTGGAATAGAAGTCGATGAACCGATAGACAAATAAGCTCCAACAGATCTCTAGCTCCAGAAGGTGAATCTAAAGCTGTATTACTCAGGCTGACCCGAGCGTAAAGTAAAACACAAAACACTCGAGTCAGGACATACATACTTATACAATGTAAACCAACTTAAGTGAACTGTAATATAAATGCACAATAACTTAAAGGATGCTTGGGATCGCCCATCCTTTAAGGGTCCTTTAAACCATCAAGTAAGCAGTAATAAACACTATCAAAGAACTATCCATATAAAAGTAAACAATGCAAATAACATTGTTAATGTGACTAGGGTAGCGCAGAGCTGTAGTAAGCGTCCACCTCTAGCCACACTCTCAAATTAAAGTGTGCATCTAAATAAATCACAAGGAAATAAAATGGCCTACAGATAAGTGTACCCGTGGTTATAGATTTCAAAATGGTTTAAAAATTCGAATTAAAATCATTCATTTAAACCATTAACAATAAAGTCATTATACTTACAAATCAACTATTAAATTCTCAAAATTTAACCTTTTCTGAGCTCATTTAAATACTTTAAACATTTAAATTTAAGCTTCCACAACATTTAGAAAGTGCTGCGGTAAGTTATATTTAAAAACAATTCATTTCAGCAAAGACAACATTTAAAAACTGCTGTAATAGTTCAGTTTTAGTTGAAAAATAGTTCAATTCAGAAAAGGCAGCATTTACAAAACTGCTGTAATAGTTTAGGGTTCAAATTATATTCAAAAATCACATTTCAACCAACTACAGCACTTAACAAGTGCTACAATAGCTCTTTCATTAATTTCAGTTTCAAGTTTAGTTACTGCCACTACAACACTTACAAAGTGCTATCATAGCCCTTAGTTAAATTACCCTTTTAGTTCACTTCTGCAACTACAGCACTTACAAAGTGCTGCAGATTCTATTTAGTTCAGATTTTAGTTATTATTCAGAAACGATAGCATTTCTGAAGTGCTACTAATTAAATTTCCAGATTTACACTAAAATTTCAGAAACAATTAAACTTCAATTTAAACCATTTTAATTGTATAAAAATCATATTTTTCCACTTTAAAATGGTCATTTAAATACCCTTTAACTTATGATTTTTATAAAGTAAATTTCACAAATAAATATCAAATTTTCATTACTTCACTTATTAAATTCAAGTGTACAATTTTCCTATTCTTTGCATTCACTTAACACTTTAATTTAATTTACCATTTCACAAATAAAACTAAATTTCCATTTTTATTTTCCTTTACTTAAACTTCCATTTTTAAAACCAAATCTCACAAATTCCAAGTCAAATTAAATTTCAAATTACCATTTTAAGCATTCATTTGTTTAACATTTTATATTCATAGAAAAATCAATAACACTTTAATAAATCATTTTAAATTCCAATTAAATCAAAATGTCATGATTTACATTTTTAAAATACTTAAAAATATCCAGAGAAATATATAAAATAACCACGGGTCTGTATACTATTTTCTAACCTGTCAAGTGATACGAATAATATATCATTTCAATCCGTAATTTACAAAGAAAAATCCGGGTTCTATCATTTCGAACCCGCAATCCCAAGTTAATAAAAATAAATAAAAATCACTCGAGCCTATCATTTCTGCCCATAATGATTTTTCCCTATTCTAAAGTCCGTTCGGGTATGTATCATTTCAACCCATAGTGATTCTATTCTACAGGGAACTTGTAGTGTGATTAACAGAAATAAATAAACAATAAAATAAAATAAAATATAACAGATGATGTGACAAGTTAATAACAGGGTTTAACATCACATAATTTACATCACAGACAGGTATAACATGATATAATAGTTTACACATTCACTTGTTGTCACTTCACAATTATATAAGTATAAATGTCATGTGTGAATACTCACCTTTTTTTTAAGCTAGAGTTCGCAAAACAAAACACACAAATGAATCCAGAAAGCACGATAAAGCACGACTTTTGATTTGAGTGGAGAGAGAGCCAAGATGTTAATCTTGTATATAACAATAAAATAAAACAATATATAAATATATTTATAATACCAAAATCTATTGAAACAAAAAGGAAATAGAATTTATAAAAGATGTCACCAAGCTTCCAATTCAATTTTGCTTGACCCAAACTTCACATATGCTAAGCCACACATGTTATTTGGCTCAGCCACAACATTATTTCAGGTGGAATGGATCTGGTTTGGACTGGAAATGCAAGGCTAGGCTTGAGAATGCAAAGGGTTTGAGTGTTACAAAGCGAGGAAGGTCAAAAGGCAAGGCTAGAAAGGGTTTTGGTTCAACTTGGGCTTAGTCAAAGGCATATTTGGGCTCAGCCAAAGGCTGCTACAGGTCAGGTCAGAGGTTAGTGATGGTGTTCAGAGGTGGTGCTTGCTGGTGGTGGCGGCTAAGGAGGTGGTCGTGGCAAGCAATGAAGGTGGTGTTGCATATAGGGCTCGGTTAGGCATAGTTTCAAGGATTTTTACAACTTTTTATGGAGTTTTTGTCCAAGGGAGGTCACGGCCAATATAGGTCAAAGGAGGAGGATGATTTGCAGCTGTAGATGATGGGAAGGAAGTGGTGGTGGTCCGTGGTGGAGATGGTGAGGTGATAGGCCGAGCAAACATGTGTGAAGTCAAGGCAAAAATCAAGGCAAAATTCAATGGAAAAAGCAAGGGAAAATGAAGAGAAGATGGAAGCCATTACCAAAATGTTTTCAGAGATGATAGGCCGAAATTTTGCTGGAATGAGAAGTAAATTTCACGTGAAAAGAAAATAAGAAACTCACGGCAACAATAAAGTGTTGTACGGTCCAAAAAGTGAAGAGTCTAGCACATGAAAAGTCATTGTTTTAAAGCTTTTGTCTCTTCGAATTTCCAATATCTTTTATACAAAATAAATAAAATAAAAATCAGTAAATAAAATAAAACAAACTGAAATAAAGTGAAGAAAAGAAAATTAATAATTTTTTTTAGGAAAAATAGGAAAATAAATAAAGAAAATAGCTTATTATATTGAAACTAGCTTTAAAAATTGCAAACAAAATACAATTAACTTAGGAAAATTATAACTCAACAAATTCACATAATTAAATTCAAAGTTTAAAATAAAATAAAAGATGGCAATTAGAATAGAAAAATGAATAATACAATACAGATAAAATTTTGCATGTAAATGCTGAATTTATCAAAGTTTAAAACGGAATTCGATGAAACGAAAAGCAGCACAGATATAAAAACCAATTATTGTTCTAAAGAAAAGTTTAAAATTAAAATTTCAATTAATTTAAATAAAAAGTCAAAGTTTGACAAAATATAACATTTCCGGAAAGTCAATATTTAATTATATTTGGAAGAATAAAAATAGAAACAAAAATCCAAAATCTCTTGGAAAAAATTCCAAACTTCAATTTAAAATTATTTAAAAATCAAAGTTTCAAAATAAAAATTAACTTAAAAATATTTATAAAAATTATGGGTTGTTACAATTTGCTTTTGATTTGAATTGATTTGGTGAATTTTCCAATTTTTGGTGTTTTGGTCCAATTTTATGAAAATCCTTCTATGGATATTTGGACATTGATATTCGGGGTGTATCGAAGAGCCTTTAAGGCTGGGTTGTCGCTTGGCGTAAATCCTTAGTCGTCGTTGCTCATCCGATCGCTCCCGATACGTTTTGGCCACTTTGGCCTAGGCAAATTATTGCCTAGACCAGGTGACCCGACGTCTAGTGACCAAGTCCAGACGTCTGGTTTGGACTTGGGGCAAAAAAATATGCACGCAGATTAATAAAAATGGGTAGAGACTAATTTCAGACGTCTGAATTATAATTTCAGACGTCTGAAAGGGTTTCAGACGTCTGGATTGCCGAACCAGACTTCTGGAAGGGTTTTTTTTGGAATTTCCAGAACCTAAATCCAGACGTCTGGATTGACCCCCAAACGTCTGGAACTGTGTATTTTTGCCTGTTTAGGCTTTTCTTGATTGAATTTCCGTTGTTTATCGATTTTAGTTGCTCCGATTAGTTGTTATCACTTTTATCGACCTTGATGACTTCTTTTTCGGGATTTTTGGGAATATCCATTTTGATGGATTTGGTATCGATTTCTTTGGATTTAATTCACGTCTTCGTATGTGAATCTTTGGTGATTGATTGTTTCTACAATCATTTTTGTGATTTGTCACTTCTAAATACAAAGGTTTCTATACTAGTAGTAAATACTCAAACTCTTTCATCAAAACGATTTCGACACTATTTTAAATATAAAGCTCTCTTTTAAAACCGTTTTCCAATCTATTAGTATATGCAAACTTTTACCTCATTCATATGAGAAATCTAATTAAACGGCGTAGCAAAACAAGTGGTATGAAACGCTTGCGTTTACTTTGTCAGTTAATTCTTAGACTTGTTCAATTGAAACTCTTGTGACAATTTTCGAGTGAAAATCTACAATTTGTTCGTAAATATTTAAGTTAAGCTAGTGGTTATAGGACATGAAGCTAAACTCATTTATTTACTAGCTTAGTGTAATCGACACTTCTTGATGATCGATGATGATCATTTTATGATTTAGACTAGCGATGTGCGATGTCTCTTTGTCCGCGTGGGGGACTATACCCTGTTCTATTGAGCTTCGTCTCATTTTTATGGGCTAGCGACCCATGGTCTTTGGACCGTTCGTGGAGCATTCGGCTCGCTAAGTCGGTGCATGGGGTGTATCTTTTTAGGTGCATCGATGTCCGACTATACATGGGGTGTATAATTTTAGGTGCATCGATGTTAGTTTATACATAGGGCGTATCTTTTTAGGTGCGTCGATGTTCGACTAGGCATGGGGTGTATATTTTTAGGTGCATCGATGTCTGACTATACATGGGGCGTATCTTTTTAGGTGCGTCGATGTTAGTTTATACATGGGGCGTATCTTTTCAGGTGCGTCGATGTTTGACTATGCATGGGGCGTATCTTTTTAGGTACGTCGATGTTCAGTTTATGGGACAGCGTCTCATTTGTGATACACGTGTTGGTGAGTTTTCATGCTCCCGTTTGTGATAGGCCTCCCCCTTTGTGATTTCTGGATTTCTGGTTGTGATTTCTAGAATTTGTGTTTCACCAATTTTCGTGGTTTGCATTGATAAGCACTATCAATATTTGTGTTTTGGTGAATAATTTAAAGAATGTGATTCTTTTTGGTGTTTTGAGATTCATGAGATATTGTATGAGTTTTGTTGATATTTGATGTATACTTGACACAGTATGGCATTTTTGTTATCATACGGTTTTGGTCATATCTCTTATCCTATCTCATTTTATCTGATATTTATAGCTAGACTGATCCATTTATTATTTTCTTCTTAAAATAATACTCGGGTCAGACCGAGTTATTTTAGGTGCTCCTGCTTGACTTCTTATCAGGGTCCGTCACCTGACTTTTGGCTAACTACTTTAGATTAGTAGTTTTTGTTATTATACATTTGAGATGGAGACTCCTTGATGTATAATTATTCTTTTGTCTTGCACTTGTGTCTACTCTTTTGTGATGTAGTGGATCTTGTATGACCACTACTTTTATGTACACTTCTACGTGTTATATTCATATCTATTTCCGCCTTAGTGATATGAATATCTATGACTGATTTGTGTTATGTTTATTTCTATATTTGTTTCCGAAGTCCACTTAGCCACTGTGTGGTAGCCTTGAGTTTGTATTTGATATGTCGGATTTCCTCTTGAAATGAACTGTAAGTTATATTTTCTGACATATCGGTACTCGCACAAAGTAATTACACAGATGGTCGCTCCTCAACAGCCTTATTCTTCGCGCTAGTCGACGGCATTACCTCGTAGTGTCCTTGGCTAGTGTGAGTATAGAGGTGGGGCGTCACATTTATTGTCAACTTAAATCGTCCAAAAGGTGGGTCGTCGCAAGCAATGTTGTGATGCTGATCGCGAAAGAACCAAGAGTTCACAAGAAGTCAATGCACATTCATCGAAAGGTCTACCTGATAAAAGAATTTTCCAACAATAAAGAATTTGTGATTGAAGGAGTAGACCTAGGGACTACATAGTAGAAACATTCACGAAGGGACTGGCTTGATCAGTACTAAATAAACTAATCGAATGGACGAGATTGGGATTCCATAATTTACCCCAAGTGCAAGTAGGAGATTGAGAGAGTTGGGGGTATGCCCTGGGCAATTTTGTAATTTATTATAAATTAATAACTCTATAATAAAATCTCATTTGTAATAAAAGGTGTTTATTTTCCTATATATACTTGTCATATTTTGATATACTAATTAAATAATTAATTTATGTATATTTAATAGGAATATTGATAAATGACATGTTATGTGATAATTATTATGAAGGGTTGTAATCATGAGAAAATTATTAGAATATTAAATAACATATTATTCTAAATAGTCTTGCTCAAGATGTTTTGAGAAAAAATATCGATACGTCCATTGACACCAGAGTACGTAACACTTCCCAAATGTTGGGTTACTCATGGCTGCTGGAGGGCACCAAGGGGTTACGTATTGATAGTTATTAAATAACCGTGGAATCACTCGTCCAGGAGTTTCTATTGTTAACAACATTTAAGTTAAATAGGAAATCCTGAGTGATGATATTACACAGTTCTCTCGACTTAAGAATATTATTGAACTTCAATATGAATGCTCTACTTCGATTATAGTTAAATCATAGCATAACGACCATCAAGTGACTATAGTTAGGTCTAAGTGAAGCATTGAAAGTGAAACACTATCCAATAGAGAATTTGTCTCCTTAGTTGGATGATGTTAGTATCACGGCATATGTAGTCAACTCAAAGTCAAAATCTCTAACTAGAGTGATACGGTTAATAGTAAATATTATTATTGAACCAAGGACTTTGTTTATAGACTGACTAAATTGAAAATGGCTGATAATGAATTTTGACCAAAACCAAATTCGACAAATCCTAAAGTGATATAATTTTGATGAAGAGAATTTGTCTGAATAATCATTACTAAAAGGCACCGCTTAAATTTATAAAACTAAATTTTATCGATGAGATTTGTAAGTAATGAATTAAGTCAAACTATCACACCCTTAGTTAAGGTTATGTGTAAACATTAGTATTTAAATTGTTGAAATATTAATCGCTGGCTAAACTCAAATATATGAGTCTCACAACTGAATCTATTCGATGTTTGAAACACTGCTTGATTTAATTGATTTATAATTATTATAAAGTACTTAATATTTATGAAATGCTAATTATTATTATATTTATTGCATAGGATGTGTTTAATAAAATAGAGTAGCCTTTAGAATTGTTCAAGGTGCTATTAGTAATTTATTGGGTGCGTATATAAAAGTTATATACGTATGTATCAACATACGATATCAATGAAGATACAAATTGGATTTAAATTGAATAAATTTCTAGATGGGTTGAGTGCGTTTTTGGTCCATCTTGGACTCAAGAATAGCCAGCCAAGAAAGCGGGAAGTAGTTTGGGTCATTGGTTTTGAATTGGTAAGAGAGAAACATGCAGATATTTCTCTAGACCTCACTATATATTCAAACTTTGGCCTCCACTTTCTTTTTTACTTTTTAACTTCCCTCTTCTCCATTCCTGGCTGTAAGCACCATTCTACTCAACACCCTTTTTCTTACTTCATTTACATCCAGAAAACTAAATACTAGTAGATCCAGTGTTTACACGCTACTTGTAACGAACAGAATTTTCAACCCTCGAAAATCGACACTGATTCGTTCCCTGTATTGCATGCCGAGTATTCAAATGCCGGAAAAACCGATTGTTAAGGGTAAAAAGAAAATAAAGACAGAATAGAATCTCACACGAATGAAATAATTTATAATATCAATAATCTTTACAATGGAAAATTTGAAAATACACATATCATAGTCTAACCTAAGCTCAGCATGGACAGTTATAAATCTCTGTCCTTACAATTACTGAAAACCCAAAACAATGAAACTAATGCAGCGGGAATATAATCTACGTCCATACGTTGATGAAGATCTCCAGCTCTCCTCTGGAAACTCCAAGCGTCTTCAGCTAAACCTGAAACTACTCGAATCTGACCCGAGTATTAAAAATACCCAGATCAGGCTTGGTAAACCAGCGTCAGAAACTTTAACCATAATCATATGATGGAGTCATGGATTGGATCGATGCCAAACAAAACCTTTTTAAAAAGAAAGGGTATCTCATAAGACCATGCCACACATAAATATGGTCGGTTTTTTACCTTACGGTAACCAAAATACTTTATACTTAAATAATTCGATATTATTATTAATGCCATTGGTTTGAAAACTCTTTTCAAATAAATATATATACAAACTAGGTATCAATACCTGGACGATGTCAAATGGTGTATATGATACCAAAGGGGTAGCTGAAATGTTTGCAAAGCATTACAGCTATTTTAGGAATACAACCAAAACTATAAAGCTTGTATTAGAATTGGATTTCCAACATGATAGGGAACTAGTGACCATTTCCGATGCGAAATCCACACATAACAATCCTAGTCCCTGGTGACTATTCACTTGTCTCAAGCAAGCCTCCGTACTACATTGTTACACTATTACGGAACAACGTATCTTGGTGGTTTTGCTCTGTCACGGTCAAGCCTCCAATACCTGTCCATTTAAACTGTTGAGGGTCTAGATATTGGAGTCCTCTATCCACAATAAAACCGAAAGCCCAAAATATGTCCTACAGACCAAATAATTACCTATATCATCTCCGGGATGTGAGGCTCGTGAGGCTATGCTATATTTTCCACAAAGCCACAGTTTGCTTTCCATAAAGCCATACTTTTCTTTTCACAAGGCAAATTCCACTTAGAATGCTACCTTTCCATTTCTAACAACACACTATTGATTTCCACAAAGTACAACCCCCGAGTTCATACGCCTCAAGGAAGAGTGTTAAGTATAAGAGGGGTTACCTCCTATACCACCAAAAAGATGTATATTTGTAAAAACCAATGTATGTGGTCTTAGAAATGCAATGTCAGACATTCATCCATACAAGTTTTCCAAGCGAAGGACAAACAAAAGGCACTCCTTCTACTCAATCCTGTTTGGGAATCACCCCTAAGATTAGTAGTTAGAAGTTCTTGCAAATCAAAGATTTTAAGAACGAAGGCACTACAGTCACCATATATATAATATGGTAATTGCCCCAGAGGTTAGTGGCAAGCAGCCCTATATTATGAAGATCTCCATCTTCAAAAATCATCGTCTTCAACATGTCTTCATTTTCGAACGCATATGTTAGTCCGAAATGGATTTCGGATAGGAATCATCCAAATCTGATCCCGTTCTCTTCGAACCAATCAATGATAAAAAGATGTCAAATATGTAGGTGATTATCAAGCAACATCCATATCTTTTTAACAAATCAAATATATTTCAGAGATATATTATTTTAAATTATTCCTTTATCTTTTCAAGAGTATATGGAATCAATAAGTCTCTTTTATCAAATCTTTTGACAAATTAAAACCCCTTTTCATCTTTGGAAATACCAAATCATTTTTCTTTAATTACTTAGGAAAAATATTTCCACATTCCATTATTAGTATAATTCAAATCTAAATGAAGATTTCACATTTCCAAAACATATCTTTAATGGGTCAAAAACAATATTATTTAAGACATCGTTTACTGTAAATCCAAAACAGTTAGTAGTATTAGTAAAAATGAATCAATAGAAATTAGACTAATTATGCTCAATACTAATTTCCATATTCAACCCATACTATTCATCGAATAATGGTAAAATCACATTCTAAAATCACACAGGTAGTGCGAGTTCCCTCCTCGAATTTAATACAAAGTTTAACAAGAATGTTTTCTATGCTTCCAAAATCTTTATTATTTTAAAATTCTATTTATCCTTTGGGAAACTCCAAATCTCTTTTTCTTTTATCTTAGAAAGATGTGGTCTGAGTAAATCAAATTAGCTATCCCTTCCGTCGGGCTAGTCCGGATAGCTAGGAAGAACAGGAAATTGGTTTACCAAACTCAAGCCTAGAGACTAACTCTCCGTCACCCCTAAGTCGGTCAAGTTATTTGATCGACACTAACCTTAATATTTTTCAAACTGCTTAATTTCTTTTATAATACTTGATTAATTATTTGAAAAACATTCATAAAAGATTTGGAAAGAAAACCCAAGTTTTATGAACAATTTCCTTTTAACCATTTATTTTAAACTCCTTCAAAATAATTGTATAAATTCCAAATCACCTTCAAAATACTTAATTATTCATTTAAAAAGATTATTAAAAAGATTGGGGATGAATAATTAAGCTAAAACTCTGATTTTCAAAAGTTACCAAAACCGTTGCAAAACAGGATGTGAATACTGTTTTTAAAGCTTCTTTGATCAAACCACCTTTTCTATTTCATATAAGTCTATTTTTATAACTTAAATTCATTTAAAACATTTTAGCATATTTATGGAATTTATTTCATATTTTTAAAGATTAAAAATATCCATTTTTAAAGAATTTACCACTTTGGTTTAAGAACTGCCAAAAAACGACGTTTTTGAAAAGTGGATTTGGACATATCTCAAACTCTACTAAATGAAATATTGATTTTTCTTTTTCATTTGAAAGCTATAAGCCCAAGGATCCAGAAAATTCTTAGTTCAAAGAATTCTGACTTATAATCCACCCTACATATTCATTTAACTTTTCGAGTCATGAAATCGCGAACTGCCGAAATGGGGTTGCTTATTTTTACCACTTTAGTCAAATTTTATGAAACTTGTCTGAAACACTTTTAAACAATTTTGAAATCATAATAAATCATTTTAAACCATTTGAAACTATTTTTTGACAATATTTTTCATATTAAAACTCGTATTCACTTTTATTCCACTTATAATATTATATTATTATAATATTTAATTTACTATCTTTTTATTTGAAGATCCGTTTATAAAATTCTCATATAATATGAAATTTCAACTTTTCAAATTCTCATTTTCCAAATCAAACACTGTAATTTATTTTTTCAAAATAAATCAAAACTCCTCTTTTTAAATAAATTTCAAAGCAATATCTTTTCTATTTTAAACCATCGAAATAACTTTTCTTTTTAAATTCAAAACCATAAAGAGGCTTAATAAACTTCATACACATATTAATATGTTATTTTTCATGAATTAACAATGGTTAATTAGTTAACCATTTCTATTTTGATAAATATGATTTTCTCATTATTTGTTATATTTACCATAATTAAGTTATCATCCATATAATCAACCAATATTCAAAAATATTAATCACCCAAGTATATTAATTTACTAATTAAATATGCATATCATTATTTTTTAAACATTTTAAGGTGTATGTAAATCAAGTACTCACTAATGATTTCCACTCCGTCAAATTTTTTCGAAGCTTCCTGAATTGCTTCTAGCGGCACTTCGATAGTACTTTATTCTACTTTCTTTACTCAGAAGCCTTTGGATCTCCACCTTGCTTCTAGGGGAGCTCGACCATGCCTTGGAAATGGGTGGAGCTCAGCTATCATGGTGGTGCTTAGGGGGGCTTTGCACTTATAGAGAGGAGGGGAGTGTTTTTGACTTGTTTTGAAGTGTATTGACCTTGTTTACATATGGAACTATTTTACCTTTTTTTGGCAACTATTTAATTCATTACTTATCTAAGATAAGGAAGCCATTAAAGAGCATTAAAGAGCTCAATAAGAAGGAAGAAGAAGAGTTTTGGTGTGAGAATTATGAAGCCTTGGGTGGGTATTTATAGGAAAATTTTGTAAAATATCTACCAACACATTATGAGCCATCACCTCACCCATGGACACCCCCATCGATCACTTTGGCCGAACCCACACCCCTCTTACAGGCTTCCTCCCCTTGTATCATGATGTGTAAGTTTGTTTTTATTTACTTAGGAAAATATCTATATTTTTATTTATTTACCTTAGGTAAATTTGCAAATGTGAATGATAATTATATATGTAAATGTATGTGTATACATGTGCATGTATAACATGTATACATGTGACAAGACACAAAAATAAGGTTGCAATGACTTTAAACAACTTTCGTTCGTTAAACCGTTGTGAATCTGAAATCCGATTTTCGGTCATATTTTTACTTCTCTGTTAAACTATATATATTTGTTAACAAATCTAGCAAATTTATATCTTATCAATTTAGAATGGTTAAAATGTGCTCATTTGAATTATTAAACCATATAAATATATATCCAGACAAGTGTTGCAAAACCTTGCCGTTATACTACCACGGTGCGACAAAATTTGCGTATCTTTATAAAACAAGTTTATACATTTATAAAATTATTATAAATCAATTATTATCATTATATAATAATTAAAATAAATTACTTATCATTTAAAACAATTTTTTGAATATCTAAATATCCAAAATACGAAAACCTTCCTTATATGCTCATTTATGAAAATGATAACATCATAATTATTTTATTTTCAAAAATGAAAAATTATTTTTATTGCTTATTTTTGTTTAAATAGTTAATAGTGTATGTGAAAAAAAATCGTTCATAACCCCTGATGGTTAAAAAACTGTTTATCGATAAACGATTTTTCGATCACTTTATCGATATTTTTCCAAAGAATATAATTTTTTAAACATTTTTCAGAAACAAGATCACCATTATTATTTATCACATAAAACATGATTATTTATGTTTAATAAACCTAATTTTGAACATTTAAAATTAATTAAATATTAAAAATTCAAGTGATAAAATTACAGGTCGTTACACTATCTATTTACAGTATAAGGTATAGATCTGATAGATCAAGGAGATTAACTACATCGATGTGTGTTTCTATGGCACTGTCTCTAAAGGTAAAACTCATTTAACATTGTACAATGATTACTGTATCTTATATTTGTTATATCACCTTTCGTATACATTATTGCCTATCATTCGTATATGTATGATATGAATTACGTTAATATTATAATATATTATATATATATGTACAATTTTTTTAGCAAAAAAATCGGTTTGAACTATTTTGAAATATATATATATATATAATATTATTTATTTAACTAAACATTACTTGGAGTTTTAAATAATTTGTTTATAAATTAATTTTAGCATAAATATCTCATGACCCTTTTTTTACTTATTAATAACAGTTTTTGAAAATTAAAAAATATTTAGATGAAACTAAATTTTAATTTAACATAATGTATATATTTATATCTATATTATATATATAAGTAAACACATTTGTATTTAAATTAGATTAAGTTAAAAATACTATGTAAATACTTTATTCATTAAAATCTTTTGAAAAATCTTCCTACTAAATTATTTTTATATAAATATATACATATATATATATCGTTTATAAGTAAATTTAATTATTTTATAAACAATAATTTTTTGGGCTTCGTAAAAATAATTATCTCACTGAAACACACACACACACACATAAATTGACATAAATATTTATATAAAAATATTTTTAATAAAATTACTTTCGTTTATGTTTTTTATTTATATACGTGTGTGTGTGTGTGTCATTTTGGAATATTACCAAGCCAAACTATGAAATTTGAACATTGAATTTATATTTTTAATCTAGATTTGAATTTGAATTTGTCTACTAAATCAAATTAGATATTTGAAATTTAAAATTAAAGATCTACTCAAATTTGTATTATATTTAAAATTTATTTATAAATCATTTAATTAATATTTTTGAAATTATATATATAATGAAATATTTTAGTCTGGTTATATGTATATACATATACATATACATATACATACATATATATATATAAGAGTGAAATATATATAAGTATATATAAATATATACTATATATATAGTATATATAAATCCCAATATCTACTATATACAAACTTAACAATGTACACCCTTTGCTATGATGCACATGCACATTATACACATATGAGTATATAATGATGTACTCATAAAATAAATTAATTATTAAGATTTATTAAAGCTAATTAATCAAATAAATCAAATTTAAATAAAATATAATTTTAAACAAATTAGATTGGATATAATGTACCCTTTAGACTTTATAGGCCACTATAATTTGAAATAGGAATTTTTTGAAATACATCTATTTTATCCACTGTAAACTGAGTCCGTTCCATCGCGTTTCCTCCTAGGTGGTTGCCTCAGAGGTTGAGCATTCCCTAGCCCACCTTCTTATGGGTTCCTCACTTACTATTGATGTTATTTCTTCCTAATCAGCTCCTTAATCACATCCCTCAAATGTCGGCAATCATTGGTATTGTGTTCATGGGTCTCATGGTACCTACAATACTTCTCGGAGCACCTCTACACATTCGTTGCTTCTTTCAAAGAAGACTACATATATTTAACCATACCTTGAGAGATAAGGCATATGTTTTCCATGGAGTCATTCACCTCCATATACTCTCCTTCATGGAAGAATCATAAATGTTTCTTGGGGTCCTACCTCCTGCCTTTAGAATTATTATCCTTTTGCTTATTACCATTTCCAGAATTATTGTTTCTGCTATCACCATCTTTATTGATAACCACATGATTTTGAGCAATGCTGCTCGACCTATTCCGACCGTCGCTGCACAAACCATTCTCTAGTTCTACCTCTATAGAAATTGATTCTCTTTCCGATCGAAATCCCTTAAAGTAGAAGGCTTTTTAATCCTCATCCATTTACCAAAATTTTTTTGACCATGAATTTCGCTAACAAAAGCCATCAACTCTATATCATCTCTTGGGTTCTTCACATCCATCACCTCAACATTACACCTCTTCAAAAAAATCTTTACGGTCTCTCTGAACCTTTGATGTAAGTTCACTAAGGACATCGCATCCTTTGGCTATACAAAAAGCACTCTGAATTGCTCCATAGGTTTTTCTACCAAGTCATTAAACGACAATATGGATCCGGGCTCAAGTTGATAGAACCACATCATGGCCATTCCTTAAGGGAAACACCTATACCTTACTGCATCATCAGTAATGAAACTATCCATGTGCCATCTATACTTCATTAAATTTTGCATTGGGTCAGTCAACCTATTATTACTCTGTATCGTCGGCATGATGAACTTCTACAGATATGTAGTAGTTATAATTTCTTCAGCGAATAAGCTCCAACTAGCCATAGACCCTTATCCATTATCCTGTTGTTGCTGGTTTTGTTGCAACAACCTCTTTTTTGTCTCAGTAATCAAGTCATCATTGCCTACAATATACCTTCAGTGGGGACCGTCATGTGCATCACTATTTGTTCAACTTGGCTAAAGTTTATAGTTAGCATGATGAGGCCTAGCTCCCCTTATCTTGGGAGAGTCCATTCGCTCAGTTGTCTAACAAGTTTGACATGGACTACTCACCTTCTAGAATCTGTAACTATCCATCATTACGCGCATCAGGTTCCTACAAGTCATCCTCAAAATCATTTTGATTCATGTGTTCCTCAGATTGATCAGTACCGATCGATGATTTAGATGGGACAATTGTTCCAGCTTTTCCACTTTGCTTCCTTGACACTCCAGCACCTCCTTTATGCATTTCTTCTTTCCTTTTGTATGGATTTGATTTAATGATATGAACTTCCTTCATTTGAATCGGAAGAAGGAGAGTCCCTTCTACTCTTCTTATGCTTTAGGGATCCTCCTTACTGCGAGGGTTGTGTCAATAGAGCGAATTATTTTTTCATCTCTTCCATGATGGATATTTGATTTTGCACCATCCTTTAGTTCATATCTGCCATCGTGTGATCCAACTTGTCCTTCACTACAACTTCTAGTTGATTTGAAGTTCCTTTCGGATTTTGTTGATTCACGGTATTTGTTTCATGGTATGAACTTTCATGCTCTTCAATGTTCCCTTCGAATCTAGTGGGCGCCTCCATTCCTTTTAGATTTGGCTAGAGATTTTCTTTAAATCCTAGTAGCAATCATATATCTGATCATGGTCTTCTTTCTCAGTGAAAGTACCAAAAATTGTTTGCACATGAAATGGACAAACACTTCTTATCGATCAAAATAAAATTACTAAGCAAGAAATTAAAATTCAAAAAAACACACGACATTTATAGTGGTTTGGCTAAATCAAGTATCTACGTCCACTTTATAGCTTATTTCTAATGGAATTCACAATTAAAATCACATTACGACTCAAATTTAGACCTAGAATTAGTTAGTTTCGAATTTGACGGCAGCTCCGCACAAAAATCAAAAAATGATTCCAAAATCTCCCTTTTCTTGTTGAAATTTGCTATATATAGATGAATTTCCGCATTAGAATCACCGAATCACTTATTGAATCATTCAAACTTGTAGATCTGTGTTTCCAGTATGAAGAACATATCAAGTTTGCATGTCTCTTAATAATTCGATCGATCGATACCGATTGATGTGGACCAATACTGATCGATTTGGTTAACTAAATCTTCCAGTCTTTTGTCAAGAACGCCTAAGTTTTCAAGCTTTGTTTCTCTATGGTCAAAAAGTCAATTATGATTGATCAGTACCGAGACGTCACTTTACCTAGACTTGTCTTCTTCTTCAACCTTGCATGTAGAGTCATAGATAGAGAAAAATGAGACCCTGATCAACTAGACTGACCAGTACAGATTGATGTGACTTGCTCTATACTCAGCCAAATTTCTTGAATTTTCTCTCTTGATATCTTTCAAGCTTCTTAATCCATTCCTTATTTTTTTGCTAGAACTCTATAAGAGTTTTAAATCATAATGATGTTCTATAAAAGAAGAGAACAAAGTTAAATCTTTTATGTAACCAAATTGCAACTAAGTTTAAAAGCTCAAAATCACAAAATAATTTGATGCTTCCAGAAGAGATAGCGTAGGATAATCAAAAATCATTTCGAAACAAATTTTAAATCACAAAAGTATAAAGTATATCAAAGATTATGGCAATTTTAACCAATGATACAAATTCTAAAACAAATTATTAAAAACAGGGCATGTCCTTTAAAGTGCCATTTTCACCTTGAAAACCTCAAATTTTTGCATAACTCTCAAAACAAAATTGTTGTTCCATATTATCATAGCTTTCCGACGAGAGTTGGATCGCAGAAAACAGATAAGGGAGTCAAAAGTTCATTGGTAAATATTTGACTTGTAAGTCAAAAAATATGAAAACTTAAGGGTCTGTTTGGTTTTCCATTTTCGGGTGATTTTTAGTTTTGAATTTCAAAAAGTAACGAAAATTTGCTTGTTTTGCCCTTTTGTAAAATTCATTTTTGAAATCAACCATTTTTCAAAACAGGCTTAACATAGAAAATTAAAAATAGGCTTTTTTTGTTTTCCAAGTTTTAAGCCCAATTAAAAAAGCCTGAAATCTCAAAACTCAAATACAAAACAAACACCACAGTAACCCTATTTCTTTTCTACGGCCACAAAAACGTGAAATCATATCATGAATCAAATCGTCTTCTTCTTCAGATTTTCTCCTAAAATCATCGAACTTAGGTAAATTCGATTCTTGTTTATTACTTATCTCGTTCGCTACAGTCTAATAATAGCTAGGGTTAGATATTCGAATGATTTGATGATCCGGTTTAATTTATTTTTTGTGAACTAGGGTAAATTCGATTCTTATTTATTACTTGTGACTTTTGATTTTTTTTTTCTATTTCCTGGATTTATGCACTCTTAAAGTAGTATGCAAAGTTGTGTACAAAATTTGGTTGGTGAACAGGTAAAAAGGACTGGGTAATGGTAACAAAGTTGATTATTATGAATTGCGTATAAATTGTTAATTCCCTATACACTATTTAACGTAAGTTACAAAGCAGCAATCCAATTCCATAGACATAACAATTTAATCTTGTGTCAGGGTCCATGAACACAGCAATTAAATCATGTTTCAGTGTCCATAAACTCAACAATATTTATGTTTCCGAACTGCAACCAATTTCTGTCATTATGTATGTTTAAATTGATATAGACCTTCAATACTTTTGTCAGGCATACAAGTAGTAACATTTATTTTTACGGCATAATTCTCACTATACATAAGTTGCCCACATCACGCTGAAACGTGACCTAGTATAGTGGATATTATTCTTTCATATGAAGTTTCAGGTGGATATGTAACTATGTTAACCTTAAAGTTTCACTAATCATACAATATAGTATGCCTGAAAATTATAGTATTATAAATCAAATATTTGTAGTTGGACCAACTCCTTCCTGTTTTTTGATTTCTTGTTTCCGTACGTGTGTACTAGTCTGATCAAAATGGAAAAAGTTTATGTCTGAGTGATGGATAATACCAATATATATGTATGCATGAACTTGTATAACTTCTTGACTACTGAATGGTTATGTTTAAATGCATATTCCAATTTATGTGCATGCATGGTATGATTCTTACTCACTACCATTTTTAATTTCATTGCCATTTTTAAACTCGTATATTGGTTCCCTTTTTCTTTTCTATTTTACTGTATATTCATTTATTTGTGAAGCCATCTGTACTTAAATTAATTTGTTTATTATTAAGACTACTAGGGAAATATTCAACAATAAAATCAACAGTAATACAGATGATACAATTTGATATTTCATAGTTTAATGAACCAAATAAAACAAATTTTTTTAGAACTATGAAGTGTTTATTTCATTATTTTTATGAATCTTAGTTTGAATACAAATGGACTTAAGGAAACTTACCATACAACTTTTTTGGTTAATTGAGCTTAGTGACCTTAATTTACATCGATCGAGTCAAATTCTATGATATATAAACATACAATAATGTTACACAAGTATTAGATTGGTGATAAGTAATGTAATTTGGAAGTGGGAAAAATATCATGTTCTCAGTTATATTTTGTATTATAACTTGGAGAGCTATTTGGTATTCATATTGTATTTAATGTTGTTAATAGTGTGAAATAGTATAGGGATTCCATCTTTTTAGCTTGTGCTAGCTAGTCTAGGTATATTCTCTCAAGTAAGCTATACATTTTTGCTAAGCACATACTAGAGCTGTCATGCACCATATTTTATTTGCAGAATGTAAAAATTCAATAAATCGGCACATTTTCAACCAGATACCATGGTTTTCCTTGGACTTTTTTAGCTATTTTTATAGCAAATTAAATACAAGTATATTGCAGTAAATGCCATTCCAAAATCTAATTGGTCTTATCCTTGTTTTAGGAACCAAAGCTTTGAACACATTGAATTCTACTTTGCTGGAGAATTCAATCTTTCTTATAAAGGGTACATTCAAGATATTATCAATGTTGCTAGACGAAAAATTCTGCAAAGAAAGCGACTTAAAAAAGATGAAGAGAAGTTATTTAACAGCAATTTGGTTTCAGAAACTATGATTATATATAGCACCGAATCTCCAAAGAATGAAAAGGTGAATAAACCGGAAGCACAAGGTATTGGTAATGCTTGTAGAGCTAAAGTGGTGTCCAGTTCATGGATCCTCGACTCTATAGCTGCCTGTTAATGCCAACCCCTCTCATAACCTTATGTAACTGTATGGAACTTTGCGTTATCTTTTCAGGACTATATCAATTGTGTAGGTCATTTTGTTTTGGTACGTGGTTTCAGTCGGAACATCTTTGCTTGTAATTATCTTCTTGTTTCTTTTTCATATAAGTCGAAATTTAACTGTTATAAGCTGTAGAGTTTTTTGTGTATACAATCGATCTGATTTTGTTTAATACCTTTATAAATAGTTACTTTTATGCAGAGTAATGTGTTTTGAATCTAATTATGAGAGTGTGATTAGAATACTACTGTTGATGAATGCTGCATTTTTTTTGAAATGGTACTTAGATACAACATGTCAATGGGACAACAAACCACAAATCATGTGTCATTAAATGTTCGAATCACGCTACGTAAGTTTCGAACTTGTGACCTCTCGCACCAAAGTCGAATCACTTAACCACTGAGACAATGGTGTTTGTCGAATGCTGCATTTTATTGATTACTTCAATTATCATTTTACCATTGAACAACAATGTTATATGTCCATGTTATATTATTTGCAATCAAATCAAACATCATGAATTTCCATTCAATGTTGTCGTTTAATGTAGATTTCAAAATAGCCATTTTCGTTTTGAGCTTCTCATTTTTAAATTTTTGTTCAAAAACAATTTTTCAAAATAGTCAAACCAACTGCAATTTCCAAAACACTAAAAACATTCAAAAAGGAAAACTGAAAATGAGCTTCAAAAAGTCAAAACTAAAAAATGAAAATGAAAACAAAAATGGCCTAAGTTTCTAAATATTTAAAACCTGAAATTCGACTTTAAACTTTGAATTGAAAATTTGTATTTAGTTTTTTAATTTGGAATAATTAAAATTTGAATGTAGAACATTTGAATTTAGAAGACTTGGATTTTGAAAACTTAAATTTTGAAAATTTGAATTTGATATTTTCATTTTAAATTTGAAAAATTTAACTTGAAATTAAAAAAATTCAAAATTTTGAAAGTAAGAATTTTGAAAATTAATTATCTACAACTAATAATTATTAAATTAACCAATTTAATGGCGTTCTTAAGCAGAACTTAATTTTTATGTCTAGTTTATCTATTATATCTTGGAGTGGATAATGGCTACTCTACGTCTGTGCTCTTTCCTCTATTTTTTTTTTCACACTCTTCATCACAGTGTATAATCATGTATTCATGTCACAAAATCCGAGCAGTATAATATTTTAAAAACAAGAAAATACAGAAATGTCTGTTTTAGTGACAAGTGTGTTCCTATCAATATATTCTCAACACTAATAAAGTACCAATTAGCATCACTTGATGACATAACTGATCTGTCATGCAAATAATAATACTTAACCCAGAGTTTTAGCATCTTGAAATTTGTCACGAGCTTGTTATGGAATGCCTGTTTACATCCACTCACATCTAAAAATTCCTATATAAACGCCAACATTCCACACTCTTTTCACTACCCTTCTCTTCCTCATACAAAAAAACTCATCAAGAACATATTTTGACGATCACCCCATTTCTCACACTCACTGAAAATGTCTACCAGCATTCTGGATATAGCTTTTCTCATACCACCTATCTCGGTTTCGCCCATTCTATGCATTGCTACCATTATCACTTCTTTCATTTTCTTCACTAATGGTGGTCTTGCTTGGTTCTTTTCCAAATCAAACATACCAGGACCAACCGGTATGCTCATGTCTTTCTCATCATCTAAATCGCATCAAATTCTTTCTAAACTCGCACACTCCATGAAAGCTCTTCATTTGATGGCATTCTCAGTTGGCTTTACCAGATTCATCATATCTAGCCACCCTGAAACTGCCAAAGAAATACTTAACAGTTCTGCATTCGCTGACCGCCCTATAAAAGAATCAGCTTACGAACTTCTATTCAACAGGGCTATTGGTTTCGCACCTTTCGGTGACTACTGGAGAAACTTGAGAAGAATTAGCGCTACTTGTTTGTTCAGTCCTAAAAGAATTCAGTCCTTTAGCATGTCTCGAAAAGCCATTGGTTTGAAAATGGTGGAAGACGTTAAGGCCTTAATGGAGAATGATGGTGTAGTACAAGTTAAGAAAGTCTTGCATTTTGGGTCCTTGAACAATATCATGATGAGTGTGTTCGGCAAACAATATGAATTCGGCAGTGCAGAGGGGTTAGAGTTGGAAGAGTTGGTCAGTGAAGGGTATGAGTTGCTTAGTGTTTTCAACTGGAGTGACCATCTGCCTCTGCTGGGATGGTTTGATTTTCAAGGAGTTAGAAGAAGGTGCAGGGTATTGGTTAACAAAGTTAATGTTTTTGTCGGTAAAATCATCGAAGAGCATAGAGTGAAAAGAAAGAATGGAGGCGGTGGCACTGGTGACTTTGTCGATGTATTGCTCGATTTCGAGAAGGAAGAGAAGTTGTCTGAATCTGATATGGTAGCTGTGCTTTGGGTAAGCTTTGAGAATGTAACTGTTTTAAAACAATTGTAAACAAAAGTTCATTAATATTTTTACATTCTTTCAAGAATTCTATGTAACTCAAATGTATATTCAATGCAATTCAGGAAATGATATTTAGAGGAACAGACACAGTGGCCATAACACTAGAATGGATCATAGCAAGGATGGTTCTACACTCGAATATTCAATTTAAACTCCAATCCGAAATTGATTCAGTCACCTTGAAATCAAGACCGATATCAGACACAGACATAGAAAATCTTCCGTACTTGCAAGCAGTAGTGAAAGAGTGCTTCAGGCTTCACCCACCGGGTCCGCTGCTCTCATGGGCACGCCTGGCAATCCACGACGTTCAGATCAATGGTCACCACATTCCGGCTGGAACTACTGCGATGGTCAACATGTGGTCGATCACTCATGATGACTTTAACTGGGCTAATGCAAAGGAGTTCGATCCAGAGAGGTTTCTGAAGGAAGATGTTTCGATATTAGGCTCTGATCTAAGGCTGGCTCCTTTTGGTTCTGGTCGTAGGGTATGCCCTGGTAAGGCTTTGGGATTGGCCACAGTTCATCTTTGGCTGGCGCAGATGATGCAGAGTTTTAGATGGGTTAAGGCTGATGAATATGGGATTGATCTTGAAGAGTGCTTGAAAATGTCTATGGAGATGAAAATTCCTTTGATTTGCAAGGCTGTGCCAAGATTACGATGTTAATAAGTGTGTACTGTGCAAGATTCTGAAGTGAGCTGTAATGAATTATGAATGTTGATGAATATAAATAAGTTTTAGTGTAGATGTTTGTATTCTCTCTCCCTCTCTCCCCTTTTTTTTGTTGCTCGAAATTATTAGCTAGGGACCGTTCTTTACGAAGCGAGCAGGGTATTTGAAAGGAGAAGTGATTTGAAAAGGGAATGTGTTTAGCGATGCAAAAGAGATATCTTAACGGAGTATTTGATAAAAGAGAAAATATATAAGAGAACGAAGGAAGGAGTAGTCGTTGGGGGTCGAACAACAGTACGCGTCGGACGCAAACGTACCATTTTTTCACACTCCACACAACGGGCCATTTGGAAAAAATGGTTCGTTGCCACGTCCGATGCGGAAGTGTGACAAAGAAGGATGGCGAAAGGTACCTTAATGTTTATCTGTGTTGTGCTTAAACATTAACAACCCGTCAATACACATTTTAGCTAGCTTGCAGTTTATAAATATTTTTTATCAGAGAAATCAATCTTCAAAACTTTCATTGAAGTATACAGGGTTTATTGTCCATTGATCAAAATGTACTGAATATATGCAAAGTGCAGACATAAGTATGTTAGAACTTAGAACAAATCTGTTTGATTGTTTGAATTCTACTTTCAATCACAGATCTCTTTCTTTAATCTTTATTCCAAAGTTCCTTTACGTAGTGAGATATTTATTTAATTAATCGCAGTTCTTTTGGTTCCAAATATATAATACTAATACTAGGATTCCACTAACAAATGGTTTTTTAAGTCAATATTTAAACAAGATCTTATGTAATTTTATTTCTAGTGAGATGGTTGGTTTTCTTTGGTTTGCACATAGAGATAGTACAGTACGAGAACTATCACTTGAGAATAAGAACTCAAATGTACGTAAACATGATCCAAGATGCGTCTTCTTCTCCACGATTTAAACCCCATACACAGCTAAAATGTTTGTTCATAATAACACAATCGAAAACTTGTACTTATCTCACCATACACTGAAATGCTGCAGGGAGATAAAATTGTAAATTCAACTAATGTCTTTATTCTAATATTTTCATTTGATCTAAATGAAGATATATCGTATGCTTTCCTCTCTAAGGAAAGAAGGACATTCTTTGAGAACAAACTAAGTATATTTTATCCCTTGGCTTAATGCAATGTAATGTCAATTACTGTGTTTTACAGATTTAGCTCATGGACACAAAACCAAGAAGCTAATATTTATTTAATTATTCCAAGAAGAAGATAAATCTTCAATGAAAAAGCACAAGAATCCATTGTGTATGAACCGACATGCATATGGATACCCATGCTAAGGAAGCATAAGATAATGGGAGAACTGAAGAGAGGCAAACATATTCTTGATCACTACCAATTAGAATTTCATTTCTTTTAAGTTTTAACAAGGCAAGTTATAACCATACATACATGCTTTTGGTGAAATCAAGCAATCAATTTTTTAAACTTATTTGAGTATAATGTAGCAACTTTCACTCTTGGGGCGTTAAATGGTCAAGTTTCCTATTTGTATGCTAATCGTACTGTAGAAGATATTAGTTCGTGCAGTTTAGGTACAACTTTTGTTCATATATTCTGTTTGTTAAGAACACCTAAGCCATAGATTTGCAGTTATCAAACTATATTGTACACTTCCAAAGAATTTGACAGGTGGAATATATGATATCTTTTAATATGCTAAGATTTCCTTGAGATTTACCAAGTATCCTAGTAGCCACTCATCCCAAATTTATAGTTGTTATACGTTAGTAAATCATATAAGATAACTAACAATATACTATTTCATCCATTGCTAGCTAGTGTTAGTTATTGGTTAACATATAGTGGTGATTATTTTATGTGTAGAGGACCACAAAATGTCTCGATAGCAAGTTCCTGCATTGTTCCAAATACAATTTGCACTAAATAAATAGGATGAACTAAAGTGTGTAAAGCATTGTAAGAAATAATCATTTTACAGCAAAGATGAGCCATCGGTATACTTCACTTTCTTTGTGAGTTTGTTACGCGAAATATAAATAGCACCATAAATTTTGAACTGTTTCCCAAGAAAATACTGATGTAATTTGTATCATATAAGCTATTTTGCTATGGTTCTAACTAAATCATAAATCCAGTTCAAATATCCTATTATAGAATACCTGGTAAGATTAATACTATAATATATTAGATCAAATATAAACATGTGCTCATTGTACTCTTTATACCTGGAAGATTTTCTAATATTAATATTGGCTTCGTAATGATGATATATTGTTTGCAATATTTTTGTGGAGAAGAATTGAAGATGATATTCCTTGCAGAAATAATAATACAAAATATACATAGATTGATCTATGTTACATCGAAGATAATGGCGTCTAGGATGCTAATTGATTATAATTGGACAAAACTGTAGATATCATACAACCAAGTGTATTATAAAGTATAAGGTTTTTTTTTTTTATATATTGGAAAATCCACTATAAATAGGAATATATAGGATCATGATAACTTTATTTTTGTAGTATATTCATATATAATATAATACAATTTTCCTGAACTCTATAACATGCTTGGAAGAGTTCCAAAACGGAATTGCAGTGACTTTTATTGTTTAATATAAATAGTCTCCAAATCCAAGTATTATATACATTTCATCATTTTCATCTTACTATGTGCACGGGTGGGTATCTTCTTGTCATATTGGAGTTATTTGCGCATTAAGAACCATGCAATTTGTATGACCATATTAACAGCAGAATGAAGTATATGAAAGTTAGTTATTATAGTTAAATAAGGCAAGAAATACATGAAATAACTAATCCTAATGGAGAAAGCAACACCAATTCGGTGAACTATAATCAAAATTAAATGTCGCATTCTGTTTTCCTGTCTGTCTTCTTTGTCATTTGTATTACATCCATGTGTTACAAATCACACAGTTTATGACTGAGACGGAATGTATATAATTATAATATCCAACAGTTGTATATGCATTAATTTTTCAGGAGTTTGTTTATACCGAACCAGCACTCAACTGATATATAATTATTATATCGATCATTGGCCGTATATATTATAGTTAGTATCGACACTCATAACCTCATCAAGCGCTTGATAATATTTTACTGCCAGAATGCAAAAAAGGTTGGATATGTCGACTTTAGATTGGAGGTATTCGATACAAATTAATTATAACAAAGGTGTAGAATCTTGCTTGGATAAAACGCAATTTGAATATAGACACATCGCTGTTCTGATATACTTGTCTTGTACTTAATTATAGTCCCTTGATTTCATATGCACTTTTGGTTGATATTCTATTTTAAAATGTGGAGGCATTGTAGATATACATGTAGAAATCAATGGATAATGTGTCAACCCATCAATGATTTTTCATGCACAAGACACATGCATATGCACACAGAAGATACAAGCGGTCATTCATACATAGGGGCTCTTAAAGAAAACATGATTACTCTAGAAAAACTAATGATGGATTTGGTGAATCTGCATACTAGTAGCACTCTATATGATCTTCAGTTGTATTTAAGTACATTATCGCAAGTTTAAAGTAAACTAGGTTATAGAGCAATAGATTAACAAAATAATACCAACTAGAGGTAGTGGATGAAGCATCTGTGTAATTTTATACCACTTTCTCTTTAAATCTTAGGCATTATAAAGACCTCCTTTTGAACCTTTTACCGGGAAAATTGTAACCATTCAATCCTAGTATATGCCTTTAAATGGTATAAAATCTGAATCTTGGGACCAAATCATCACTTTCAGTCTTATCGGGTTACTTGGATATTTGAACTAGTTACAATTATAGAATTCCTAACAATATGTTTGTATTAAACTATTATCATACGTCAACAATAGTTTAAGACTGTATCAACGATCTCTAGACGAATATTCGCACCAATATGAAGCAAAGTTAGTGGCAGGATATGCTTATTGTTTTGACTGAATCACTACTGCTAAGAGCTAATAGTCGAGCAGAGCTTGTTAATTTTATACATTTCGTGAACTAAATTATTGAATGACTGGCATAAAAGGAGTTTCTAATACATATTCTACACGGTTTTGTTTTCACTGGTTGATGTCTTTATTTCTTTATATATATAAAGTATATCTTATTGTATTAGTTTGCACCCATTGCTATCAAAAAATAACCATGTCGCTGTCCGTAAACTTTCTTGAATGTGGTGGTGTAAACATTTAATAGGAATACATAGTTTGATGAGAGATTATTTCAACACTTGTGCATGTAATTCTGTGTATATGATCATTTGATTTTACTTGCATATATCAAATTCAAACCAATAGATAACCGTGCTTCACAGAGTCCAAGCCCGCTTGCAATCAAGTGCAAAAAAAAATGCTTTAATACTTTTAAGTGTCAAAATTAAACACACCATGTCGACACACTCAGTCATTCATGCCAATACTGCAACCTCCACCTTCAAACACTAGCCGACCTCTACAAGAGGGTAGAGCAATCCACTATAGGTCGTTCACATGGCCATTGTGTATTAGTGAAGAGTTACAGGTGGTCCATTAATGAGACTGGATATAATTTTAGTTTCAAAATCAATTCCCTTCAAACTCAATAAAGGAACTCTTTGGCCAAACATACCACCCAGGGGCACATGTCACTTTAATAAACAAACCAACCCCGGGGCACATGTCACTTTAATAAACAAACCAAGCTCTTGGAATTCTCGTACTTTCCTACTGGTAAAACCTTGAACTTATTTTGTGCACTACTACTTCTTGAACCTTAAGCACTTTGTTTGGGGGCACATGTTACTTTAATAAACAAACCAAGCTCTTGGAATCTCGTACTTTCCTACTGGTAAAACCTTGAACTTATTTTGTGCACTACTACTTCTTGAACCTTAAGCACTTTGTTATGAACTCCGTAACATGACTCTGCATCTTCCACCAGTAGAACATGCACTGTTATGGAAATAGTAGCACTTTGCGGAAGTTTTTATCAACGGCACCCAAATCACAAAGAGATAATTTGGATTGAAAACAAAACGGAATTGAAATCAAAATGCAATAACACAAGATATTCCATCCAATCACCCACTTTATTGATTCATCAAAATTTTGTTTACAATTAATAGAACAAGACTAAAATAAACAAAATACCATTGAATCAATAACCAAATTGAGAAAGAAAGCAAATATCTATATGGCTAAAATTGTCGGAGAAGAAAAACAAAGATGGAGAAGAGAAAATTAGCAAACAGATGTTCCACCACACTTTTACATTCTTCTACTCTTTATTTATATAATCAATTACTTAATGTCCAAGTTAACATTAGATGGCAAAAAATAATTTGATTAGCCAATTAGAGAGAAATAAACATATTCAAATATGTCTATTAATTAGGGGAAACAAAATCTTCTCTTTTTTTTCTTTGCATATTTATTTCTCTCTATTTGTGATTTTGTATCATCAAAATTTAACACTCCACCTTGATGTAAAATCACATATCTCCAACATATCAAGCATGACATATCTAGATCTATCAAAAATCGCCATATCTCAACCACACTAAATTACAAACCTCAACCACCGCCTGCAAGTGATGCATCTCCCACATGAGGTGCACCACACAAATCTGGTCTCAAAAACGTTTGTAATACCATAAAGATCTCCGTCTTGTCTTTGTAGATTTTGCAATTCGACATTCGTCTATCACTCGATTTGAGTTCATTACCTGATCACTATTGATCCCTTGAGCATCATCAACATGAAGACCCCTGTCTAAAGTATGATCCTCAATGCTAGAATCATAAGCAGTGACCACATTAACCTCTTCACACTGCTGTGGACTAGGTCCTTCAACCGCCACTCGCTTTCCATTGTCGACTACAGAACCAACCACGCTATAAATGTTTCCTTCTACAATACTCCTCTTATCCTTACACGATCACTTTTCTTCACTTTCAAAACTCCACCTTGAGTCTCATAAGTGCAACTACGGTGATCCAACTGACCAAGAGAAATAAGATAATGCGAACAACTGGGTACATGTCTCACTCCAGAGACTTCTCCAACCACACCGTTATGCATACGAAACCGGATATATCCAATACTACAAATTGGTAACTCTTCTCCATTGGTTGTGCTAATCATGCCGACACTCTTCTTATAAGAAGAAAAACAATTCACATTTCTACAAATGTGAAAACTGGCTCTCGAATCCATCTTCCAAGGCTTATTTTCACTAAAGAGGACATCACAAGAAGCATCACTATTGGTATCTTCAGCAAAACCTGCATGTGCATCACTACTAGTATCACCATGCACGGTTTTTTTCTGATCTCTTTTATAAGCATAACACTTGTTGTGTATGTGACATTTCTTATTACAATAATGACAAGTGATAACACATTACCATTAGCGTCCTTTTTCTTTCAAAATTGTATCTTTCTTTGAGTCCCTTGCCACCATCGCCTCATTTTGAATTGATTTCATATCTGACCCTTTTCTTTTAAGCTCCCCATTCAAAAGACTACTTCGAACAGTTTCCATAGAGATAGTTCCATTAACATTGGAATTACTCAATGAAACAGTCAAAGTTTCCCAACTTTCTGAAAGCGAACTCATTAGTAAAAGAGCCTGTAACTCATCATCAAAATTGACCTTCATATTTGTCAATTGATTTATTACATCTTGAAATTCATTCAAATGCTCTGCAAAAAACTTCTCTTCATCTAATCTTAGTTGTACCAACTTTCGAACCTGAAAAGCCTTACTAGTAGCACTCTATGACTCGTACAAAGATACCAACTTGTCTCATAAAGCCTTCGCGGATTCACAACTAACCACATGATGGAAAACTGAATCATCAAGATACCGATGAATCAAAGCAATTATGACACCCCGCATCTCCAAGCACCCCGAAAATCGGACATGACTAGAAGCACGGGTGGTCGGGTGAAATAACTATTCATAACATAATACAGAGACTAAGGCAACAACATAAAATGATTAAAATATTACAGCGGAAGAAAATTTTCACTAATTATAAATTAATAGCAAAACAGCTTCATTAAAAACAACATCATCCCAAATTTATTTTTGAAACCAAAAGTACCAAGTAGTCTCCATCAAAATATAAAACAAAACAAAGTTCACAATATAGGTCCCTATATATAGAGTAAAGTACGGAAAAAAGAAACGAAGTACATGAAACAAAATAAACAAAAGCTGAAGATAACAACTACTCCAATGACCCTCAAAGCTGCAACGAACTACAACCTAGACCTGCCCTTCTGTGATTGGGGGAAAATAGGAAAAATAGGAATGAGTCAGACATAAAGTCTGGTGAATGAGAAATAAAATGAAGCAGAAAAAATAAATAAGTTTAATTCTAGGTCTTCCCTGGATATCGCAGAGGGTGAATAATATAATGCAGTGAATCTTTCTTAGGTACAGTTTTTAAGAAGCTAAAGTTCGTGGTCACTCTAGGAAAGTCAACCATGCAGTGATACTAAATGTCAATCGGCCTGTCGGACCTGCTGTTCTTACCTATCCATGTGCTACAGCATAAAAGTCATGCTCTTCACCCGTGCACTGTGATTAAATGCCTCTTACGTCTGACCAGCGCCGACTCAAACAACCTCGCAGGACTCCGAAGTTGCACTCAGGCTCCACCAAACTGGACTCATATCCTCTTGTCTCCTCGGTGACCAACGTGGACTTGTCCCTATCCAAAGTGTCGGTCCTCCGAAAGAGCACCCGCAGCTGGGTCGGCTGCGCAAAATCCTCCAACGATTTGCCTAAAGAAGCCTACGTCGGAGCACACTTGTCATATTTCATCCACATCGATCTGCCTGAAGAAGCCTACGATTACGGATGCTATCTATCATACATTCTAGAAACCTATGAAAGGTAACAAACATCCTTGCAAACCTACTTGCCCGCTCCTAGTACGTACAGCCAAAACTATATTTGGTCTTAACTGCATGAAACACCTATCCAGACCTTTACAAGGTTTGCCTACCAAATCGCTTCCAGATTAATTAATTTTACCGTTGCAGTTTACATACTGTTTATTTCCATTAATCTGCTTTAGGCCATTTTTACATCCGATTTGGTTATTTCACAATTTCCCTTTTTCTTACATGAATAGTATTTCAATTTCACGTGTGTTCTGTCCATATATGGTTTGTTTGTAATTTTTATGTCATTTTGTTACAGATTTACACTAGCCTTTAGGGTCCATTTAATTTATATTTTTTTCCATCCTAATTTACGTTTTCCTTTTAGAGATTTAATCTTTGCAAATTTTTTATCCAATAGCCACAAACCATTTAATTACACAAAATTCCACTTTTACATTTTTAGGCCACATATGAAACAAATAATTATGTCAATTAGACTTTCCAATTTTGTTCCAAAACCATATTCAAAATTGTGTAATTATATTAATCAAAACCATAATTTTATTCAAGTAACATATTCTGAATTTATTCAACTAACATGTTCTACCGTTAGAAATTGAATAACAATTCTAATTGAATTTAATTAAACCAATCTTATTTATGCCATGAAACGTAAATAACAATTTGTTTGTTTCAAAATTCAACCCAAACATGAATTAGAATTGAGAAGTGAAAGAAGAAGATACAATAATTTACATAAATTTCAATCTTATTTATGCCATAAAATGTGAATAGACAATTTATATGTCACATATTTTAAACCAAACATGAATTAGATTTGAGAGTGGAAGAAGAAGATGCAATAGTTTACATCTATTCCTAATTAATAACAGAAATTAATTCATATTAACATGCTAGAAAAGAACTGAAACTGAACTACTTTATTTTTCTATTTCATATTAATTCCCACTCACCTAGCACTTGAGCTTGCATAAATTTGAAAAAAGCTTTGCTTTGATCTTTCTCCCTTTGATTCTTCTAAATTCCCCAAATTGCTTGAATATATATAGATAATTTAATTTGGTAAAGATTTGTTTGTTTAGTAGAGAAAAGGAAGAAGAATAATACACACTAATTTTACTGTAAAATTATGGCGACGGCTGAATAAGAGATTAGGTTTAGATTAGATGGGTTGTTTGAGTGAATATAATCCATTAGATTATTTTAGATTAAATCTGGTTCTTTCATACACTTAATGGTTATCCATTCTAGCCCAAACACATCACTCAACCAATAAAATTTAGCCATCTCATCCTATTACATTACCGGAGCGAATGGAAATCCACCACATGTCAGAAACAATACTGAAATACGTAGGAAAATCACTGAAAATGAACCAGCTAAAAAAACATCGCTCCAGACTTTGGACGACAACGGGACTTGATCCCTGGTCACTAAGGAAGTTAGCATGCGCCTTACAACTATACCAAATGCGCTTTTAATTTCTTTTTAATTATATTTCCCATAAAATATCGGGGTGTTACATTCTCCCCTCCTTAAAGGATTTCGTCCCCGAAATCTCCAGAGACGGAAGAACGTAATTAACAACCATCATCCAAGAACTACATTTATCTACTTAACCATCATCCATTTCTACCATTGTCTTTATTTTTAACTAATGTGATTTATGATTTATGCAAAGTGAAATGCATATGAACTTACCTAATGCGAAAAGGTAGTCGGTCTACTGATTCTATTGACCTCCTGTAATGCAAGTATGCTTATACCATGCAACCAAATGTATCCAATTACCCTAGTATAATTGATAATTCTATATGTGTGTTTCAATCATTCACCCAAATGCACCATCCATATGCAACATCCATTTATATATACATGCATATATGTATACAACCATGTGCAAATGCAATAGATAACAGACACGCATATGCAGGTGTGTGTACCTAGTTGGTCGATTATCCTAATAAATATCTATCTAGTGCATGCAATGCATCCATTTGCAAACATTGGCATCCACTTGCAATCATTTTCATCCATCAAACATAACATGCCATAATGACATGTTTACAACCAAGCTACCATCCATAGGTTTCACTTAAAGATTATCGAAAAGACCCTAACTAAGGAAAGATCAAAGATCAAAGGTAGGATATTTGAAGTGTACCTACAAATAGAAAAGGATAAGAAGTTCGAATTCTCTCCTCAGATTCCTATGTGCACTCCTTGGGGTCATCTCCCCACTGAACCTTCACTAGACGAACTTCCTTGTTGCGTAATCTCCTTACGCCGTGTTCCAATATACAGGTGGGTGTACGACACACAATTGATTCGCGCTCTACCTCCACTTCCCTTAGCTGATTGGGTTCTACTACTACTGGAGAATCATGTAGACACTTCCTCAGATGTGAAACATGAAAAACATCGTGAACTCCTGCCAACTTATCTGGAAGATCAACTCTGTATGCCACTTTTCTAATCCGTGCGGTAATAGGGAAGGGTCCTACTCGTTGCCAAATTACCCATTGATCCAAATCTCATAACGTTTCTCAGAGGAGAAACCTTGACAAAAACCATATCTCTAACCTTAAACTCCAAATCTAAACGTCTTCTGTCGGCATATGACTTTTGTCTATCTTGTGCTGTCTTTAACCTCTTGGGAATCAAATCCACCTTCTCGGAATTTTCCCTCACCAAGTTTGGTCCAAACAAGATCCTATCGGTGGTATCCCACTAACAGGCTGGTGATCTACATGATCTACCATAGAGGGCCTCAAACGGTGCCACCCCAATGCTTGCTTGATAACTATTATTATACGCGAACTCCACCAATGGTAGGTGGTCTTCCCAAGAGCCTCCGAAGTCAATGATGCACAATTTGAGAAAATCTTCCAAAACCTTATTTACCCTCTCAGTCTGTCCATCTGTCTGAGGGCGATATGCTGTGCTCAGATTCAATTCTGTTCCCAAGGTTTGCTGAAGACTTCTCCAAAACTTGCTGGTGAATAATGGATCTCTGTCGCTCAAAATGCTGGCGGGAACTCCATGAAGCCTAACTTTCTCCCTTACATAAAGTGTCACCAAAGAAGCTGCTGTCCTATTACTCTTAATGGGTATAAAATGAGCGCTCTTCGTCATTCTATCCACAATGATCGAAATGTTCGTGTTCCCTCTCCATGACCTTGGTAATCCATCCACGAAGTCCATAGAGACGCTCTCCCATTTCCATAATGGAATACCCAATGGCTGCAACAGTCCTTCGGGCTTCTTCTGTTTCGCCTTTACCCTTTGGCAAGTGATGCACTTCGATACATACTCCGCCACCCTCTTCTTCATTCCCGGGCCAATAGAATATCCTCTTTATATCCCGGTACATCTTATCACCACCGGGGTGCACTGTCATCCCAGAATGATGTGACTCGGCCAACACCGTGAAAGAAGCTATGCGGTAGGATCAAATAATATGGAATAGTGGAATGGTCTAGGTAGATAGTAATAAGCAATAAGTAAAGTAGACACCAAGACTTTATACTGGTTCGGACCTCTTGTCCTACGTCCAGTCCCTAAGCTCCTCTTAGGAATTCAACTAACCAACAACCCTCACTTAACCCGGAGGAATAGGTTTACAACTTACCCGAACAACCGAATGGGATTTCTTGCCTCAACTACCGAAGAGGACTTCAACTAGATACAAAGAGTATTTCTGACTTGTTGTGTTCTTGATAACACTAATGAGTCTAATTGAGTATAATTTTCCTATAATCTTATCCTCGAGAGTATGCAAAGTGTTTGTGAAGATTTAGGAAATGTGAATTGCAATGAATCAAAAAGGTGTTATAGATAAAACAGAGATTCAAGCAATTGAAGTGGTTTTTGATTGCTTTTGAAAACTTAAGAATTCTGAAAGTATGTTCAAGAAAATAGAGAGATTAAAGCAATTAGAATTGGTGATTTGCAAATGTTAAAACCATGTATTTATATGTGTAGAAGAGATGCATTTGTTTGCTAGAGGTGCAGCCAAGAGATGCTTCCATTTCCATTGGAGAATGGTTGCAACTCTTGGGAGGAAGAAGGTGTCCTTTTAGAAAAAATTCGCAGTAACAAATTCAGTCGACTGAGTAGGGATTTCAGTCGACTAAAAATATGAAGTAAAATTTTCAGGAACAAATTCAGTCGACTGAGCAGGAACTTTAGTCGACTGGAACTGTGCATATTTGTGTATGTGTCACAGGTTCAGTCGACTGGTCATCCATGTTCAGTCGACTGAACTACTAAATTTTGCACAGTGAATGTTTATTAAAAATGAAGTTTATAAAATGTGTTCTAGTGTTTGTGCAAGCCTCTTGAGGATAGATTTTAACAATAAATCTAAACTAAGACCTATAAAAATCATACTTATGTTTATCATTGGTCTTTATCGTTCTTCCTTTAGCTTTGCACATATCTCTTCCTTTTTGTTGAAGCACATTGTCATTGATCAAAATCTTAGCGTATCAACATTATCCCCCTTTTTGATTGATGACAATACCTATGTTTGTAGAGATGTAATTATCTTTCCTCCCCCTGAATATATGCACTATCTTTCCTACAAAACAAAGTTAGTTACATAGATTTCTCCCCCTTTGTCATCGACAAAAAGGAAGTAATTATAGAAGAATATAATTTGCAAGTAAAAAAGCAACCATATGAAAATATTACCACAGAGCGAATAATACAAACCATAGAGTATCACAAATAAAAGAAGGCTATTTATACATGCCTTTGCAGAAATTGTTAGAAATTAATTAAAGAGTTCCGGAAACCAAACCATCAAAAAAATGTTCAAGGATCTCTGTCCCAATCATAAGAGCCTTCACGATCTCCTCCAGGTTCACGAATAACAGGTCCACCCGTGGGTTGTCTATAAGTTCATCCTCCTTGACCACCGCTAGTTCCACTCTTGCTGCTGCTTGGATGTTCTTTGGATGACGTCCATGTAAAAGTTGGTGCCGGACGTTTGCCGCGTGATGATGAAGCGGTAGTGGAGCTTGAGCATGAGATGGCATTCCATAACTTGTTGAAGAATCCTTTGATTTTATCAAGCTTATGATCTACCTTCTTAAGACGATTATCAAGAATTTGTTGATTCCTTGATAAAATCCCCAATGATTGATTGGTAGTATAACTAGGCTCAATGATACGAATTTCTTCTTCTTGGTCGAAAGGTTCTTCATGTGGAGCTTGTGGAGGTTGTTGCGGTTCTTGATGCCTAGCTTCCCATTTGGCAAGAGATATGATGCGAGGAGGTCTAGCCGGGAGTTGCATAAGGCTTATAGTGCGTTGATTAATTTGATGAACCATTGTGTTTTCGAAGTCGAATAATGGCGTATCAACATTGAGGAGAAGTCGCATGATATATTCTCCAAAATATATTGTTCGCATTTTGCCATTGTTAAAAGTGAGAAATTCATCTAGAATGAGTTGGACCCAATTGACTTGAATGTTGCCCCATATAGCGTATAAAGCTCGATAATTGTTGGGGTAAACAATTTCATATGAGCCCGTTCATGGAGTAATTGTTCTCATAAGAGCTTTGTGAAGGATTCTAGCTCTAGGTCGTAGGAAGTGGATTTAAGATCTCTAATGTTGATATTATCATCCAAAAATTGATGGTTTATGTTATCTCGAATTTGTGGATTGAATTCTATCTCTTCAAGCTTTCTCCCTATATTAGGTGATCCTAAGATGTGTGCAATTCGATCTAAGGAGAACCAAACTTTCTTCCCGCACACCATACTCCAAACACTATCATTTGGATTTCTCGGAGTTTGGTGTCCAAGGTTGAGGTTTGCATAAAATAATTTTACCATGATATGATTTATTGCATGGTCATTTCTTCTTAAATCTAAGAGAGAAGTTAAACCTGCCTGATCCGTAAATGCTTGAATGTTGTATGTCTGGAGGCTTTGGAAACCAACGAAGGAGTGTTCGAAAATGCGAGAGTTCTTCATTTTGTTCCACCTCGTTACAACTACTCCATCATAAAGACATTGTGCGATTTGAGCATCAGTTGGCTCGGAGGATGAAAGCTCTTGATCTTTTTAGTGCCATTTGTGGGAGATTTGAGAGTAATTTGAGGATTGGGGGCTAGGGTTTTGGAAAACAATGGGGAAGAGAGAACTTTTGCAATGTAAAAAGTGAATGAAAAAGGTGAAAACTGATGGATAAAAGGGGGAAAATTGCCTGGGAATTGGCGTTCAGTCGACTAAAAAGTCTCTTCAGTCGACTGAATTGAAGGCCGAAAAATTTCTGTGCTGAATTCAGTCGACTGAACAGTTATTTTAGTCGACTGAACTGTTGTCTGAAAGTTTCTGTTGATAGTTTAGTCGACTGTACAGAAGGTGTCAGTCGACTGAGTTATGGAAAATTTGTTTTCTGCTTAATATTCAGTCGACTGATCAGTAAGGTTCAGTCGACTGAACTTTGGATTTTCATTGTTCTTTGTGAATTTCAAAAGCAAAAGTTTTATTGAAAGAAGCAATTACAATTGTATATATATAACAACATGAATTGATTTCAAAAGTAATTATTTCTTTAGAGATGAACTATTTTCCTTTTGCGTCTTTTTCCCTTCATTCTCCATATAGCTTATTTCCCATGAATTTGGAGTATACTGAGGAGTCTTTGGGGACATCCAAGGATTCAAGGGATCAACTGATGTACGGTAAGACGAAGATGGATCGAATGCACTAACTGGTCGAGGTAGTGGCTCGCTCACATCATTTTTCTTTGAGCTACAAAAATGTAAACCAATTTTCTCAAGAAAGCTTAGTCGTCTTGCTGTTACTTTCTGTTCGAAATATAATTCTCGTTGGAGATCAATTTGTTGTTGTTGAAAGTGATGAATCTCATCAATCTTTCCTTTTGTATCAGGGGAGGTAAAAAGTCCACGTTTTGCCTTCTTTGATTCCGGTGTGTAGCCAATGTGATAGTTTTTCCATTTATACACTGGTTCATGCTTTGGTGTTGGCGTTGGAAGTTTTGGTGATGTAGGAGTGTTTTCGACTGAGGAGGTGATGTTGATATGAGAGTATGAGCTGTTGGAAGACATTTTATATAGAATTTTCAAACTTTGAAATTTTTGTTTAAAATAATTATATGTATAAAAGTATATTTATAGTATGAAAATGCCAAAAAAAATGTGGTGGTAAATTAATAAGGTTTTAGAACCAGTCATTGCTTTATTGGATTAACAACATTGGTTAGAAATGGATGGATTAGAGACATCCTTTAATCTATTATGTATTAGGTAGCTGAATTGAAATATATAGATTGAATAATTTTAGATTTTTATAATATTTGCTATAAAAAATCTTTAAAAGAAATTATTCCTAATTCTCGTCGCAATTTTATAAATGAGTTTTCTAATAAAGGTTTAGTAAATATATCAGCAATCTGATTTTCGGTAGAAATATGTTCTAAATTTATGATTCCTTTTTCGATATTGTCACGTAGAAAATGGTGACGAATATCAATATGTTTTGTACGAGAATGATTTACCGGATTTTAGATAAATTTATTGTACTTGTATTATCACAATATATTATAGAATTTGTTAAATTTATATTAAAATCATTAAGTGTTTGTTGCATATAGATAACTTGAGTACAAGCTAAAGCGGCGGATATATACTCTGCTTCACACGTGGAAAGTGAGACACAATTTTGTTTCTTACTAAAGCAAGATACAAGTGATTTTCCAATAAAATGGCACGTACCACTTGTACTTTTTCTATCAGTTCTAGATCCACCAAAATCAGCATCACTAAATGATACTAACTCGAATGGACAATCTTTTGGATAGAAAAGACCAAAGTCCTTAGTATTATTAAGATATCGCATAATTCGTTTTATGGCTCTTAAATGTGATTCTTTAGGATTAGCTTGAAAACATGCACATAAACATACGCTCATCATTATGTCTGGTCTACTAGCGGTTAAGTATAGTAAGGAGCCTATCATACTTCTAAACAATTTTTGGTCTACACTTTTGCCATTTTCATCTCGATCGAGATGAGGTGTGGTACTCATAGGAGTAGGCTTTCCAGAAGTGTTTTCCATTCCAAAACGTTTAATTAGATTAGCACAATATTTTTCTTGATTTAAGAAAATTCCATTTGTTAATTGTTTAATTTGTAATCCGAGAAAATAAGATAATTCCCCCATGTGTGACATTTCGAACTCCTTAGTCATTATATTTGAAAATTCTTTACATAAGTTTTCATTAATTAAACCAAATATAATGTCATCTACATATATTTGAATTATTAAAATGTCATTAGTAGTGTTTTTAATGAATAGAGTTTGATCTACTTTTCCGATTTTAAATCCCGAATCTAGTAAATAGCTTTTAAATCTCTCATACCAAGCACGAGGTGCTTGTTTAAGACCATATAGGGCTTTCTTTAATTTATATACATGATCCGGATATTTTTCGTCTATGAATAAAGGGGGTTGTTCTACGTACACATTTTCTTTTATAAAACAATTTAGAAAAGCACTTTTAACATCCATTTGATAAAGTTTAAAATTGTGAAAACAAGCGAAGGCTAATAGAATACGTATTGCTTCAAGTCTTGCAACGGGAGGATTCTTCAAAGTCGATACCTTCCTCTTGATTATATCCTTGTGCTACTAGTCTAGCTTTATTCCTAGTTATATTTCCTTGTTCGTCTACTTTATTTTTGTAAACCCATTTTGTTCCTATAATAGATTGATTATTAGGACGAGGAACTAAATCCCAAACATCGTTATGTTCGAATTGATTTAATTCTTCTTGCATAGCAACAATCCAATAGTCATCTGTTGATGCTTCTTTAGGATTTTTAGGTTATAATGTAGAAATAAAAGCAACATGTCCCATTTGGTTTAGCTAACTTCTAGTTTTAACTTGAGAATCAATTTTATCGATTATGTTTTGTACAGGGTGATCTCGTAAGATTCTAGGTGGAGATCTAAGTTCGGTATTATTCATATTTTCAAGATTTGTATTGTCTGTATTTATTATAAATTCGTCATCATCTTTTATACTCAAGTTTTTATTAAAGTTTTCATCAAAAGATACATGTAAAGTTTATTCGATTATATTTGTTCGTTTATTAAAAACTCGATATGCCTTACTTCATTCTGAGTATCCTACAAAAATTCCTTCATCAGCTTTCGGATTGAATTTTCCTAGTTGGTCTTTTGTATTTAAAATAAAACATTTTGATCCAAATATTTTAAAATAAAAGATATTTGGCTTTCTATTATTAAAAAGTTCATATGAAGTATTTTTAGTTAATGGTCTAATAGAAATACGATTTAATACATAACATGCAGTAGCTACGGCTTCTGCCCAAAAATGTTTTGGTAGAAGGCTTCCATTTAATAATGTTCTTGCATATTCTTGTAATGTTCTATTATTTCTTTCCACTACTCCATTTTATTGAGGAGTTCTAGGAAATGAAAAGTTATGATTTATTCCTTTCTTTTTATAGAAAGATTCAAAAGCTTCATTTTCGAATTCGCCACCATGATCACTTCGTATATTCTTAATTTTCAAATCTTTAGTATTTTGAATTCTTTTGACAAATGTTTTTAAGTGCTCAAATGTATCACTTTTATTTTTCATAAAAATGGTCCATGTATATCTTGAGAAATCATCAACTATTACAAATACATATCGATTATAATTAATGGATTGAACTTGTGTTGGTCCGAAAAGATCCATATGAAGTAATTCTAGTGGTTGTAAAGTCAAAATATTTTTCTTAGATTTGAAAGATGATTTTGTTAATTTTCCTATTTGACAATCATCACAAAGATTTTTTATTTTAAAATTTATCTTAGGTAAATCTCTTACTAATTCAATTTTAGAAAGTTTTCTAATAGTTTTGAAATTAATATGACAAAATCTTTTGTGCCATAACCAAGGATCATTATCTTTGGCTAGCAAACACATATTTATATTATGATTAATTTTCATATTTAGAACATAAATATTCCTATCTCTATTTCCCTCAAAAACAAGATTTTGGTTTTGATCAAAAATACTACATTTATTTTCCGAAAAAGTTATTTTAAATCCTTTGTCACAAAGTTGACTTATGCTTAGTAGATTATGTTTTAGATTTTTAACTAATGAAACATTTGTAATAAAAGGTAAATTTGATGTACCGTAATTGCTCACATCTCCTTTGCCAATGATATAGCCTTTTAAATTGTCTCCGAAGGTAACCGAGCCACCATCAAAGTATGTGATGTTTGTAAGCATATCTTTGTCGTCGGTCATGTGTTTTGAGAAACCACTGTCTAATATCCATTTCTTCTTTTTGAGTGGGACCTGAAAATAAATACAAAATTATTGGTACCCACCTTTCAATAGGGTCCTAAAAAGTTAGAACATAGGAAACCAAACCCAATTCGGTTCGGTATCCTTTTTATAAATATAATTTTTATTATTATGAACACTATCCATAAATGCTTTAATATATTTATTCCTAATTAAAATATTGTTAGTCTTTGGAACCCAAATTTTAACTATCTTAGTTTCTTCTTTTGTTCTAATAGGTTCTCTTAATAACATTTGTTGTTTTGAATCAATATTCCTCTTAAAATTTGTATTTATCTTTCTAGGAATTTTTGGCTCCTTTTTATATCCTAATCCATGTTTATTTGAGGAAGATTGAGAATTCTCTAAAATCTTAGATAAATTTTCTCTTCCTTTGTTAAAGTTAGAGACATTTTTAGTGATGTTAATCTAACTTGAAGACTATTACTTTCTAACTTAACTTGTTTAATCTGAGTTTTTAACTCATGATTTTCAGAGACAATTATATCATTTTTTGTCTTTTGAGTTTCAATTTCTTGACTTAAAAGTGATAATTGAGTTTCCGAATTTGAAAGAGACTCTTGAACTTTTTCAAGTCACTACAACAAAACAAACATATTACAACCTTTCATTTACAACCAGCAAAAATTGACAGTTGTAATAGGTATTTTTTAACAACTGTTCTATTTCAGCAATTGTAATAGGTATTTTGTAATAACTGTTCTATTTCAGCAGTTGTAATAAACACACTTTTAACAACTGTATTTATACAGCAGTTGTAATATTTATTTATAACAACTGTTTTCAACCGTTGTAACAAGTATTATTTATCAGGTTAATAGGGATTTTTGACTTACCTCCTTTCATTTCTTTGGCCGCCCAGACGCCAAAAAAAACCTAAATTGCTCTCCCTCGTTTCATTTCGTTTTCCCTCCTTTTAATGATTTAGTTCAAATTAATCGCAGATTCTACGATCCAAAAAACCCTAAATCATTGTCGTCATCGATCGTAGACCACAACTATCGCTCCTAGACCGCTCAAGAGCTCGCCGCTTGTACTCGATCCAGAAACCCCTAAAAAAACCTAGATCGCAGACTCGCCGCTCGTCATCATCGTCGCCACTCGTAGTCGTCGTTGCCGCTCGCAGTTTGTGCTTGCTTTGCTGGCTGTGTACTTTTCTAGGCTGCCGCGATTTCGGTATGTTCTGTCTTTTGGTTTGTACATATATCTAATATGATACAATTTTGCTTTATTCTGGATAACAGTTCAAATATTTATAAACTATTATCAAATGTTAATGCTAAAATATTAGGTTAAACTATATGAGAAAAAAATAGGATTTTTTTTCTGAATTTTTCTTGATATACTTTGCCTGAAAATCTTCATTGTTTGCCAGAATGATTTTTTTTTTGTTAAACAAATCAATGTTTGCTAATTGAGTCAATACTAGAAATGAATTTGTTTGCAAAAAAAAACCAAGTTAATGCTTTTTAAACAAATTGAGTGAATTAGCCAATGATATATTTGGGTGCATCTGTTGAAATGAGCTGAAATGAATTTGTTAATTGACCGAATTTCTGTTAAATAAGTTGAATTGATGCTTTCTAATTGAGTTAAACTAAATAATATTTGTTGACAGAGTTAAGCAAATGATACATACTCGCTAATTTGGTGCAAAATGTGTGCATGTTTACTTTGCATTTCCTTTTGTAGTGGAAGTATTATGTATTTTAATAAAGATTCACCTTTTGTACAACTATTATTTTGAATGTCAGCCCTTACACACTTTTATAAATATCAAATCAGATAAGTGTTTCACAGAGGAAACACATACAGTAGAAGAAAATGCGTCTGTTGTTATAATTTGTGCAAATGCATAGAGATATGCAGCTTGTTTACTTGTCATTCGTACATTAACCAGTGGGTAGCATGAATAAAAACATATAAAAAAAACAAGTGCTTTAGAAGGTAGATGGATGAACATATAAAAAAAAGAATTTCAAACTGAACTGGTTAAGTGTCTGAAAGTTAATGCAAGTAAGCTAAGCAGGCATGTTGGAAATTTCAAAGTGAATTTTAAATACAACCTTTTGTAAATATGTATATGAGAAGAGAGAAAAATAACTGTTGTACTTTTTCAAGATAAATGAGTTACAAATAACTTTATTATTGTTGTTTCAGTCCATTCACCTACTTCATTCCAAACAATGTTTGACCTCCACTAGAAGTTCAATTGGTCTGTGAATTTTTGATGAGACTGAGATTGATAGGGACGCCACTAGAAACAAATTAACATCTCATTTTTGTGTTTCATACGAATGTATGGGATTATCATCATATTCATCCCGAACTGAGCCAAATGATAATGGATGTTAAGTTAATAATATATATTCCCAAAGAAATGATAACCATTTTCACTGTAAAATTTTCACTGTAAAATGATAGTCCTTACACTAACCAAGCTTACAAGCAGAAATCACCTGGGATTAAAATTTCCACTGAGATCTCAATACATTTTGGTCATGGTTATCTTTTTAATGTACAAACATGTGACCTAAAAATAGCAAAGTATGTCCACATATACCTAAAGGCTATATGTAATCATATTTAATTAGTGTTCTTAATATTGTAATCATGTTTACTAATACAGCTCATAGATTATGAGCATATCATGGTCAAATAACAAAAAGGGTAAGAGAGAACTTACACAATCTGATACATGTTCCATAGAATAGAATATTCATGATATGCTTTGGTTGGATTGAACCATAGATATATTCTTTGTCTTGGTTTCCTACACTGCCTGTAAACACGTTGGTTTGAAATATATATGGCTGACCAGTTCTGTTTCCTAAAAATTCAAAGTCTATCTTGTGGTGCTCTTAATTTTGAGATGATGGTTGAAATAAATTGGATCCTTGGTTTAGAATTTTGAATATTAAATTCATTCTAAAAAATGAATTTTTCAGTACAAACCTTAAAGCTATTCAGGATATTGGACATAACCTCTTGATGTTCATTTTATTAGGCTCACTTTGAACTCAAACATTTGCAAGAAAGAATTAAAAGAATTTGTCTAATAATGGTAAACGTTGGAGTAAATGTAATTAAAATATTTGGAGGTAAGTTTAAAGAGTAATATGAGTCTACACTAATGTATAATTCGATGAGTGAATTGTACCATTGCTAAAACTCAAAGGCTTTTTAACAATATAAACATTATGAACTATATTTATTGTATTAAAATGTCTTGAATTTTAACAGCAATACGGTTAAGAATATCTGTACTACTGATAACTTTTTTTTTCTGAAACTTAATAATTAAAACTAATGTGAGTAGTTAAGAAATACCTACAATATTATGACATACTTAATAATAATAATAATAATTTGATTAAAATGAAATTACTTATAAAATGCTGTAACAGTTCCAGCTGAATCACCTGCAACCATCTTTATATGCATACTGAAGTGGCCAAACAAGTATGAGCCTTTCGACTGAAATCCAGTTCCTAAAAAATATTAAATTATAAATGCAGAGTGAATAATACTAAAAACGAAATGCTTCTATTATTCTGTTGATATTTTTGGTTAATTTCCTGTATAATTATCAAGCATAAGTTGGATCTCATTGCCACCATTGAAGTACTTAATATGATCGAAAGCCCAAGTAGGTGCATAGTTCTTTTGAAATGGAACATTAATGGGCTTCTTAGGTGCAGCAGCCATTGTGCTTGCTATCAAAAGATACAAGAAACATAAAAATGCAGCAAAAAACTTTAATGAAGAAGATGGAGCAGCCATATTTTCACAAGAAGTGAATGAATGGAATGGTTTTGAGGGAATAGAGTGTGCATGGTTTATATAGACTATGTTACTTTGATGAAAATCAAGATACATGTTGTTTTTTCCCGTATGCATCTGCGTGCACATTATTTTATTTCAACAAATCGGAGAACAGCTATATACACAAATCTAGATATCCATCTATTAATGCTTTTGTTTCAATCTAGTTATTGAATCTGTTGGATTGAATTAGATCTTGAGTTGCTATTAAATGCACTAACACACACGGTAAGGATTTGAATCACCCACTCTGGTTAAAATCGAAAACAAAAAAACCATCTCACCTGTTAATCTGACTCTATGGATCAAAGATCTATTTGTTCAAATCAATTATTGTAATCATTAGTATGATAGACGATCTCATTTCCAATTTTAAACTTTATGTTTGTTTCATTGGATATTAAACTGGTAGAAACTCTTGTATAGTTATGAACAAAACTGAATGTCCAAAATGAACTATAATATAATGTATTTAGATTTTCCGACAACGGTTCAGTTACAAAGTGATATATTTAAAACAAAGTAATATTGTTGGATGAAACTACAAGCGTATTATGAAGCACTTACACTACCAACTTTTTTAATATTACGGACATTAAATTAGAGGCAAAATAATAACTTTGCCTCTATTAATAGCTAATTGGGGGCAAAATAATTATCAGCCGCTGCTAATAACAATTAGGGAGAGCAAATTATCCTTAATACACGTATAAAATTTCACCTCTACGCATTTACACATTTTATTACTTATTATTATTATTAATTTCTTAAACAATTTTGTTATTCTCCAACGGTTAAAGTTTGGATAAACTACTGGCTTCTATTAATAGTTGGCCGAGTTTAGAAAATTTAAGCGATAACTCCTCCTCGATTTCAACATTCTAAGCTAAGTCAAATGAAAATATATTTTAGAAAGAAATGAATTTAAATCATCAAAGTCAAGTTTTACATGTAGCTTTTAAAGGGATGGACTATTTAAAACTTACTAGTTTCTTTTATTGTTGTAGTTACTAGTCTCTTTTGCATGTGCGCCCAATCGGATCCACACAAGATATGGACAATATGACCTTAAATTGCTTAACACTAGATACCAGTACTAAAACGAAATTCGTTGTTGTAAACAAACAAGTAAAATATGATATACTCAATCGGACCTTTTTATGTCAGTGTTGATGGAGATAACTCTCTATAATATAGTCGAGCTTCCGATTTTTATGTTTATTCTATATCAACATATGCCTTTAAATCATGTTCTTTATTTTTATTTCATTTGTAATGTATTTGATACTGATATTTTACTTTGATACAAAACTTTGTAGTTGCTTTAAATTCCCTGCATATTTGACACTGATATTTGCCTATTCTGAATTTTATTCCGAGGTTGATAATGGAACAAATGGTACAGATAACAAAGGCAAATTGAAGACTAGGGTTGAATGACGGGGGCACTAGCACTAGTTCCAAGCCTGCCTCTTTTCTTTCCACCCTGTTACCTGCTCCATCTATGTCCCGTGTTCACTCCCTCCCTCCCTCCATAGCTTTAAAACACATCTTTCCTCATCTTGCTGAACCCAGATTCTTTACCTGCATCTAACCCACTATGTGCCCCTTGCCCTCTGTTCTACCCACCCTCAACCCAGATTTTTATTTTTCATGGGTTTAATATGCTCTAATATTGGTTGATTTTGAACAGATAGCACAGGTGGTTGGAAATTATTTTCACCGTAATTTTCTGGAATAAGAAATATTAAGACTATACAAATAGCACATATAAGAGCTAAATATGACAAATTTTAGTTTTATGCTTATCAAGAAAACTTATTTGGACTTAAGAGCCCGTTGAAAACTCATTACCAAAGTACCAACATGTTATGTGCTTCTATGCTTTGAAACTCCACGAACACAAAGCCTTTTTTCAAAAATATATGCTTATGCACTTTCTATGCTTCCACGAGCACAAAATTCATTACCAAAGTACCAGCACATTCTGTGCTTCTGGTTCATACAAGTTGGCTGATACAATGCAATTGTTGAAATCAATGTCTCTTATAGAATTTCCATGCACCATTACCTTTGCTTTATGTTTTTCAACCATAATGCTTTATTTTTGCAGTCTCATCGGAGTAGCAACAACGTCACAATTGGTGTTAACATACAATTTCAGCAGCAGCCTAGAAAGTGTAAATTATTGAGTTGGCAAAGGAATGTTGTCGCAGAAGCAACAATCGCATCTACTGACCCTACTGTTGTAGTGCATCATGTACCACTAGGAGCAGATACTTAGAAAGTTTGGGTCGATGCGGTGGTGGATCCCAAAGCTCTTCTATTTAGGCTTACTTCATATATCTATATGATTGGACAAGCGGTTGGGACGCCTATTGCTTGGCATAAAGAATTTATCTCTTTTGATTAGTACGTATATGTACTTTTACCGATTTATGTTATGGATTTAGTTATGTTTTGGAACGGAGTTATGAATAAACTTGAATTGTTTTTGAATGTGAACGGTTCGTGTTGTTTCAAGTATTTGAATGATTGTGGTTATTATTAACGAAATATTAGTTTTAATTATAATATCATGAAATTTGTGGTTAATAGAAATTGCGAAAAGATGAATTATATTAGTTTGTAGCAGTTGTAAAAATATTTGTTGCAACTGTCATCAATAGTTGTAGTAGATGTAAAATAACAATTGGTTTTGGCTGTTGCGATAAACTTTAATACAAGTGCAAATAGCAGTTGTAAAAAGTCTTTTACAACTTCCGAAAGCATTTGTAAATAACTCTTTTACAACTGCCGAAAGCAGTTGTAAATAACTCTTCTACAACTGCCAAAAGCAGTTGTAAATAACTCTTTTACAACTGCTATTTGCAGTTGTAAAAAGACTTTTCACAACTGCACATGCAACTGTACATACTCGTTGTAAAATAATCCTGCTCTATTACAACTGCGGATATAAAGACTGGCGGGTGCCAGTTGTAATAGACCTATTACAACTGTTATTGGCAGTTGTGAAAGGGTATTTTTGTTGTAGTGAGTTCTTCTTCTAGAATTTTCTTTTCATCTTTTAACATATCCCTTTCAAACTCAGCTTTGTTCTGATTTTCATGAGTTTCCTTAAGTTTCTTTTAAAGATTTTTTATCGTACTCAAAAGTTCAGTGTTTACATCAATTAAATCGTTGAAAGTTAAATTACTAACCTCGGATTCTTGTTCATTGTCGCTATCATTTTCACTATCAGATGAAGATGAATCTGAATCGTCCCATGTTACTGAGAATGCCTTCTTTTTGAATTTTTCCTTTTTGTTCTGATTCTCCTTCTTTTGCTCTGGACAATCTTTTTGCATGTGACCTTTCTTATGACAGTTGAAACATTCTATATTCGAGGATGTAGGTTTGTTCAAGAAATTCTTTTTGAATCCAATTTTTATTTCCTTTTCTATATCTTAAGAATTTCTTGAAATTTTTGGATATAAATGCTAAATCCTCATCTTCAGACTCTGATTCTTCCTTTTCCGCATGAAAAGCTACATTTTTTCTTTCTTGTGCTTGATCTTTCTTAGCTTGCATATTTACTTCATACGACATAAGATTTCCAATTAATTCTTCTGGTTTCATTGTAGATAGATCATTTGCTTCTTCGATTGCTAAGACTTTTCTCTCCCATTCATCAGTGAGTGAATTTAGAACTTTAGATACAATATCAAAATCCGTGTATTTTTCTCCTAGTCCTATTAAGGCATGATGAATGTCTTGAAACCTCGAGTACATGTCATTGATGGATTCATTTTGTCGCATTCTAAAGTTTTGAAACTGGTTCTTTAGCATGGAGATCTTTGTTTGTTTAACCTTGTTTGTGCCTTCATGTATGGTTTTAAGTGTACTCCATATCTGATGTGCAGTAGTACAAATGCTAACACGATTGAACTCATTTCTATCCAAAGCGCAAAATAGCATATTCATAGCTTTGGCATTTGCACTAACTTCATTCTTCTGAGCTTGCGTCCATGTAGAATATTCCGTTGTGGGTATAACGAGTTCTGCTTAAGTTGCATTCCAGGCTTCAAAACTTGTTGCTTGCATATAAATCCTCATCCTTGTAGCCCAATAATTATAGTTTAGTCCATTGAAGAGAGGAGGTCTTTGGGTAGATTGTCCTTCCGCAAATGTAGAGTTATAGGCAGATGTTGTGCTTGTGTTGTTTTCCATATTATCAATATATCAAATAACGGTGCTATGGTTATAAGACCACCTGGCTCTGATACCAATTGAAAGAAGCTATGCGGTAGGATCGTATAATATGGAATAGTGAAATGGTCTAGGTAGATAGTAATAAGCAATAAGTAAAGTAGACACCAAGACTTTATAATGGTTCGGACCTCTTGTCCTACGTCTAGTCCCTAAGCTCCTCTTAGGAATTCAACTAACCAACAACCCTCACTTAACCCGGAGGAATAGGTTTACAACTTACCCGAACAACCGAACGGGATTTCTTGCCTCAACTACCGAAGAGGACTTCAACTAGATACAAAGAGTATTTCTGACTTGTTGTGTTCTTGATAACACTAATGAGTCTAATTGAGTACAATTTTCCTATAATCTTATCCTCGAGAGTATGCAAAGTGTTTGTAAAGATTTAGGAAATGTGAATTGCTATGAATCAAGAAGGTGTTATAGATAAAACAGAGATTCAAGCAATTGAAGTGGTTTTTGATTGCTTTCGAAAACTTAAGAATTTTGAAAGTATGTTCAAGAAAATAGAGAGATTAAAGCAATTAGAATTGGTGATTTGCAAATGTTAAAACCATGTATTTATATGTGTAGAAGACATGCATTTGTTTGCTAGAGGTACAACCAAGAGATGCTTCCATTTCCATTGGAGAATGGTTGCAACTCTTGGGAGGAATAAGGTGTCCTTTAAGAAAAAATTCGTAGTAACAAATTCTGTCGACTGAGCAGGGATTTCAGTCGACTGAAAATATGAAGTAAAATTTTCAGGAACAAATTCAGTCGACTGAGCAGGAACTTCAGTCGACTGGAACTGTGCATATTTGTGTATGAGTCACAGGTTCAGTCGACTGGTCATCCTTGTTCAGTCGACTGAACTACTAAATTTTGCACAGTGAATGTTTATTAAAAATGAAGTTTATAAAATGTGTTCTAGTGTTTGTGCAAGCCTCTTGAGGATAGATTTTAACAATAAATCTAAACTAAGACCTATAAAATCATACTTATGTTTATCATTGGTATTTATCGTTCTTCCTTTAGCTTTGCACATATCTCTTCCTTTTTGTTGAAGCACATTGTCATTGATCAAAATCTTAGCGTATCAACACACCGCATCTACTAAATCCTTACTACGGGGAACACAAAGTCTACCATCCCTTCTAAGCCATCCCCTAGTATCCATGGTATAGCGCCTAAGATGTGGTGATGACTCTCCTCTACCAAGCTTATCTAAAATGTCCTTTAACTCTTCGTCCTCACCTTGCCTTGCTCCAATCTGTTCCATCAAAGTAGGCTGGACGTCGAGGGCTGCTAACAATCCTAGAGCTAAACCCGATGGAGGTCTAAAATCAAAGGTAGCAATGTAATCCAAATGCTTCCATTCCAAAAACAAAGGACTTAAAACCACTTTGCGTTTACTCAATGCACTGCCCACTACATTACCCTTGCAAGGGGTATTGGAAATCTCAAAGTCATAGGAGGCTAAAAACTCCATCCATCTTTGCTGTCTCAAATTCAAGTCTTTCTGAGAGAATAGATACTTCAAAGACTAATGATCCGTGAAAAGCTCGAATCTTTCTCCTAAGAGATAGTACCTCCAAGACTTGAGAGCAAAAACTATAGCTGCCAACTCAAGATCATGCGTCGGGTAGTTCTTCTCATGCGTTTTCAACTGTCTACTCGTATAGTACACTACCCTACCCTCTTGCATCAGTACCGCCCCTAGCCCCGTACTACAAGCATCTGTATAAACTGAGAAAGGCTTGGTTCCATCCGGTAATACCAATACTGCCGCGGTAGTCAAAGCTTCCTTTAGTCAACCAAAGGCATCCTCACACTTGGCATCCCAAACAAAAGTGGGTTCTTCTTGGTAAGGCAGGTAAGTGGAGCTGATATCCTAGTGAAGTCCTTAATGAACTTCCTATAGTAGCCAGCAAGACCAAGGAAACTCCTTATGTCCGTGGCATTCTTAGGGGTCTACCAATCCTGTACTGCTACCACTTTTGCCGGATCTACTGCAAGTCCATCCTTCGAAACAATGTGTCCCAAAAAGCGAACCTCATCCCTCCAAAAGTGGCACTTGGAGAACTTCGCCTGCATCTTATGCGCTCGTAGGGTCCTAAGCACTTCTTCCAAGTGAACAGTATGCTCCTCCTTTCTTCACGAATAAACAAAAATTTCGTCGACGAACACCACCACAAACTTGTTCAACAATTCGCGAAATACTCGACTCATCAGGTCCACAAAATATGCCGGAGCATTGGTTAGCCCAAATGGCATGACTAACCACTCAAATAACCCATCCGAAGTCCAAAACGCAGTCTTCTCAATGCTATCCTCAGCCACACACAACTGATGAAATCCCATGGACAAATCAAGCTGCGAAAATACCTTGGCTCCTACTAGCTGGTCAAAGAGATCGTCTGTAGGATCGATTTCACCCTAGCGGGGGGTGAATAGGGTGATACTATTAATTATAAAAATTTAATGCGGAAATATATAAAATAATTACAGCATGGATAATTGTTGAATAATAGCAGCACAGATAATAGCAGAATATTAAAAGCAGAAATAGAACAACACAGATTTACCTAGCTTCGGCAAAACCCTGCCTACGTGCTGCCTCTAAGGTTTCTACTAGAAATTAGGTAGTCAGACGCTTACACACGTAAACTCACGACACCCGCTATCGACCAACCTAACTCTACACTCAAAACCCTGCCACAACTCAGCCACTGAGTTGCGAATTCTCGAACTACACCGACGTAGTTCGTCCCCTAGTCACACGACTAGACTTTACAAAAGTTTAAAAGAGAAATAAAAACAACTAAACAATAAAACCCTAACTTTAAAAATTAAAGCCTATATTATAGCCGGCCCAAAGAAATAAAGAATGCAGTGTAAAATATTGTCCCCTTTTTCTTTGTTATTTCTTCAGCCTGCTTTCTTTGCGTTGAAAAATGGTTGCTTCTTTCGTTTGTTCTTCTTTGTTCTAAATTAGGGCTTTTGGAATTCAAGTAGCTGATTGATTATTGATCGATTGAATTGATATTCTCATGTTTGCTTTGTCGATCGATTGTCTCTCTGATTTGCAAATGACCGCTTCAATTCTTCGGGTTTGATTTGACTTGCTATGTGATTTCCTTTTTGCTTTCGTTTATATGCTTTAACTCGATTGATTCTTAATGCCGATGATGTTCACGGTATTTATAGGGTTTAATTCCCTAAATATTCGATCGTTTGATAATTTTTTATGTCATTTGATTTTGCTTGAGTGCATACGATTTGATTAGACTTGTTCAAATTTGTATATTTTCTAATTGCTTGGTCACCACAGCTTCATGTATTAGAACTTGCTCCGTTCTTTTCTGGTTTAACTTCGGGCACTTTGAATATGTGATGATATTTTAAGATGAGAATTTTACTTCGACTTGTTCAATATCACCTGACTTTGACTTTGGTATTTAACCTTGACTTAGTTTGAAAAATCCGCTACCCAGATTTTTTAAAACCTGCTTCATGTTATAACTGTTTTCTTGGAATGAAATTTGGTATCCACTGCATATATATAAGTGTGTTCACGCACGTATATATGTATATTGTGATGCCTTGACTTTGTTAAAACTGTTAATTGCTCCGTTGCTTGATTACCAGTACTTGATTCAAGCTTGTACTGTGATCTCCTTTTCACTATTGTGTTTTTGCCTCACTGTTCTTTGCACTAGTACTGTTCTCTGCTTCATGTTGTAACAGTTTTATATCATCATTCACTGTTTACTTTTCTTTGAACAGTGGCTCGCAACTGTGCTTACTATAATCATGTATATACATACATATATGTATGTATATATGCGTGTGATTGACTTGATTTAACTTGTTCGATTGTTGCCTATCCACTTGGTTTCATTGAGCTTGTTGCTGTGATGTTTTGTGTTGATGTTGCATGGTTGCATTCACTATATACATATGTGAACTGCATTGCTGTTACTTCGACTGCTTGCTTTCATGTGGTAGCTGGACTTGTTTCACTTGTTGCCAAACCTGAGTTGAATTCTGGTTGATTTGGGTCTGGTCTTGTTTCACTTCACTGTTCACTGGTCCTGAGCTTGGTTGATGTTGTTGTCTTTGATCATAGCATTCATGTGTACATCACTTTATACCCATGTTATTTACAGTTTGAAGTTTTGTGTACACTTTCATCTAGATTTGGTTTTCGTATTGCACCTGAGTTGAATCCAGCTTATAGCTTGGGTTTGACCTTGTGCTCACCTGTCCCTGCAGTTTTATCAAGTGTATATCGGTGTGCATGGCCTTGTGGCATGTACAGTGATACACTATGCATGTCACAAGCTATTCATGTATGATGAATTCAAAATAAATGATGACGAACAACCCAAATAACTGAGACAAATAATATTTTCAAAATACACATTTTATTTTACACTACACAAATATTTCTTTTTCAATTTTACCGCGTCGGTGTTTATTTTGCAGATAACTTAGATGCTGGATACAAATTGGTATACAGTTGAAGAACAATTATGAGTGAACGAGTGATATGTAGTAAGATGCTAATGTAAATGATAATTTATAGTGAAATTTGAAATGTAATTGAAAAATGTATATATGTAGTGAGAGCTCAAATTTGTACTGTTCAAAATTGTAATAAAATATTTATTTGAATAAAATATCTGTTTGAATTTAAATTCTGTGTTATTTATTTTATTCAGCAAATATTTATTTAATTATGTGAAATAAAATAGTACAATAACAAATGCATTTAAATGAATATATATGTTTATTATCATCAAACAAAAATCATATAGTTGCATATTCAATAATCTCCCCTTTTTGATGATAACAAACATATATTTAAGATTTTGAATTTATTAAATGTATTTGATCATTCAATTTGCTCCCCCTATTTAAATGCTCCCTCTCTACAACAAAGCTCCCCCTTCATATATGCATAAAAATATGCAAATGAACCTAGATGCAAATAGAAAATACAAAATAAAATATTTGACCTTTATTTGCCAAAATCTTAACTTTTCTCTCCCTCTTTTATTATCAGCAAAAAAATAATAGTGTTAGAAAAATAGAGATAAAGTGGTAGACATTAATACAACATTAATACCCAATCGAGTATAAATATTAAATTTCAGTAAAAAATCAAACAAAAATCATAAATACTCAATTAGGCGCATATTCCACTTTAGAATGATAGGGATAATGTAAAACCATATAGTTGTGTCTATTTGTGGTATATTTATATCACGAATTTGAATATCTACTAACCATGCATAACCGTTAGGACTTTTAAATGAGATTAGTAGTATTCCAAATTTTTATAAAAATGAATTTCAAGCATCTTCTAACCACGCATAACCATGAGGACTTTTAAATTGGATTAGAATCAACTTGTCTATTTAATAATTAATTTTGATATGTGTTCCATACATGCATAACCGTAAGGACTTTTAAATGAGCATGAAAGCACATACACAAATATTTCAAGTAATTCACCCATGCATAACCGTGAGGAAATTTAAATGAGAGTGAATACTCTGGATGTTTTTTTAAAAAAATAAAAAAATAAAATAAAAACGAATAATTTCCTGTTTAAAATATCACATACTGACATACTATATTGGATTTTGATAAGTGATGGTTGTTAGAAATATGATAGAAATAGAGATGGTCATGAAATTTTTACCCATAAAAAATTATTATAAATCTTGTTTAAATTTTTAAAGAAATTTACTAGATATACTGTCTCAAGTCATAATATATGATTAATATCAACACTCATCACTTTTTTCAATCACTATTTATCTTTTTGATAATTAGTAGGGAGTCAGATTAGTCATGTAGTCATTTAAGATCAAATCCAAAAATGATTATAAAATCAAATTTTATAAAATGACTAATCTGAAACAAAGTCAACAAAAACTTTTTTCTTGAAAGGGGTTTTATAAAAGAAATGTCTGCCAATTGAAAATCAATTAAAATGAAAAATATGCAGATATTTTCTTTGAAAACGTGATGCTACTAATGAATGTCTCTTTATAAAACTCATTCCACTAGTAATTTTTCTATCAACTAGATTTCCTGTGTAATCTACATCCGAATTTCCCTTTGACTCAAGATTATCATTATTTGGATATTATAGACCAAACCATGAAGTTTGCAACAAATACCTTAAAATCTCTTTACAGCTTTTAAATGAAATTCTTTTGGATTTGAATTGAATCCGTGCAAATAAACAAACAGTGAACATAATGTCCGATCTAGAAGCAATAAGATAAACAAATATATCCATGTGTATCTCTTGAGTAATCATTAACCAATACAAGACAACATCTCTTATCATCTAAACTTGCAATATAGTTAGTCCAAATGAATCTATATGAACTAGTTCAAAGACTCCAGAGATACTTACAGTGTTCTTGGCATAAAAAGATAATTGGCCAACAATTTTGCATAAGTCAGAATCATAATCAACATTCATCTCCTTATCACATAACTGGCTGATTTAATTCAGATTATGGTGCAGATTATCACATTTAATATGTAACAACCCGGTATTTCGTGCCATTCGCATCCACACATGTCAGACTTGAATTGCTCAAAATGTCAGATTGTTAATTTATATTTGGTAAAACTCAACATATAGAGTAAATAAATCAATCACAGAATCACAAACATAGAGTATTACAACAATAAGCAGCGGAATAGATTAATAGTAGTTCATGAAGCTACTATATAAACGACAGAGTTTGAAATAAAATACAACAGAATATCTCAAATACAATGAAGTCTCGAATACAAACAGATGACATCTCTGAACAAATAAACAGGAAAAGCTGAATAGATAAGACAGATCTTCAAGCAAAACTCCAATCTTCAGAGGTGAGTCTCAAATGCTGTGACACTCAGTCTGACCCAAGCATAAAGCAAAACACAAAATACTCGAGTCAGGATTAACATTCTTATATCAATAAATCCAACTTAAGTGAAATATCAACTAAAATCAAGTAACTTAAAGGATGTTTGGGATTCCCATCCTCTAAGGATCCGTGGAACTATCTACTATGTAGTAAAATACGCTATTATAATATGTCTATAGTAAAGTAAACTATTAAAATAGCGTTAAGGCCTTACCCATATCCCCCTTGACACATTTTACATAATGCCGTAGTCTATACAGATACTATAAACTCCACTCGCATATGGGCTATCAGGGAGCACTCAACAGGTACGAACAAAACAAATTCGTAGAAGGCGCGATAGGGCATGCGACAAGGCACTCGAGGCAATGCTAGGGTAGATATACTGTAACGATCCTGAAATTTAGTGCTCGAAAATCAACATCAAATACCTTACTTGTATTCGACTGTCAGATATTCAAACGTCAAACTTCAGTTCGCCGGAGCTTATAACAACATCAGATGAATATAAACAGCGGAAATAAACAGAATATCATACATATCATCACAGATACAACATCATAATAATATCCAGTACTACATCAGAGTATCATAATACATATGCCACGACCCCAAATAGAACATCATAATAGTACAACAATGATCACAGGCAAAAGTCTTCAGAGAAATGAAGACGATAGTGAATATCCATGCCTAAGCACCTAGTGATCCAAAAAGCTTCCAAATATCTTCAAAGTAAAAGTCCCCAAAATCTAATAGCTCCTAAACCCAAAAAGAAACTCCAAAATCCAGCTAACACCAAAGCATGGAAAAACCTGCAACTAGGCTGCCCATGTGGAAATAATAGGCACCCAGAGTTTAGAAAAGAAACAATAAACTCCGGATCAGTCATGGGACTGGTATGAGTAAACAAAAGTAGTTACTTTAAATAAAACAGTTCAAAAGAATCCGATATGCTTTTGGAAAATGAAACTACCATAAGACCTCCCGCCACACACACATTTCAAACGCAGAATTGGAGGAGATTTCTTCTTATGATAGTCAAACATGCTTAATACGAGAGAAACTTTCTTTGATATTATTACTAGTGCATAGTGTAGAAAGTATTTCGAAAATATAATATTAATCTTAGCCAGCATAAGCATTCCGAACTATGCCTACTATAGCTACCATGTTTTGTGGCAGGTTACCGCCACGCTGCATGACAGGTTATACAACTAAAATCGTACAAGTTTCGTATTGTTTCTTTGGATTTCCAACAAATGGTCAGGCTAAGGAACTTCCTTTCCTCCTGCCGAATGGGATCTGTTATCCCGCCTTTTGGCAAGGCCAGGACATCAAGAAGCCGGCTAGAGAACAAGGATAACACGCCATGGATATCACTGAATTTTGTCCGAGCCCAGGGTGAGCTACAATTGATAGGACACGACAAGAAAGGCCATAGAGATCAGCACCTCAAATTTCAAGTCGATCCGGACTCATACACTCAAGTTATGATCGAGTCGAATTGGAGGGAAAGAGCCCAGATTTCGTATCCATCACTCTGGGCGATTTCGTATCCATCACCGAAGCCCCAGTTCGAATCCATCATGCTTCGTATCGATCAGCTCCGGATCCATCGAGGTACCCAGGTTCGACTCGATTTTCTTCGTATCCATCGAACTCGTATCGATGGACTTCACACATACCAGCAATTGAAGGACTTCGTATCCTTCAGCTAGTGTCAGTTTCGTATCCATCAGATGATGCATACGTCGTATCCATCAGACATTGCTTACTTCGTATCCATCAGCCAGTGCCTACTTCGTATCCATCAGATAGTATTTGCCTCGTATCCCAGGATGAAGTCCTACTCGAAACCATCAGGTCAACCAGCTTGGATAACGTGTCACCTCTCGAAGGAAACGGGGCAAGATACGTGGAGTCGAAGCAGTCAACACGGAGCAAATACCGGATCGAGGCGAAGAGCGCACACCACGTCATCCCTCGATGCGAATGCGCCGAGATATATGGAGTCGACGCGGTCAACTCGGAGTGAAGAGCGGATCGAAGCGAGGCGCGCGCACCACATCACCTTGAGAGCGCGTGCAGTCATCGAGACGAAAGGATGGAGTCGAAGCAATGGAGACGAGCAGAACAGCCAGCGTTAAAATCCATCTCGTATCGACGATATCTCTCAATCCACTGATCCAAACACCATGAAATTTTAACTGAAGGCTGCACACATAACAAGGAATGTCTCCACCAATTTTGAGCTCAATTGGAAGTAATCCTGATCGATACGAAATGATTTCGTATCGATCACAGATTGGCTTGAAACTCTCTGGAAGTGGTCGAATGGGCCCCCTCACGTGTCTGGCCAAGTCTTCCGGAGTTTGAGCGAAATCCAAGCCTCCTACGCCTATAAATAGAGCCCCAGAATCAACGGAAAAAGGATCTTTTTCGCTGAAGCGCCCAGACTCTGCCGGATTGAGATTTGCATCATACTTTTGCTGTCAATTTCGAATTCCAAACTGTAATCCGCTGTTCATCGCTGTAAACGCTTGTAATCATTGAAAGAGAATCAATAAAATCATCAAAACTTCATAGTGGACGTAGGCTATACGCCGAACCACTCTAAACTGCTTGTCTGTTCACTTTGCATTCATATTTGTTGGAGTTTTTGTTAGATAATCTCTGTTTTACATTTATAATCTTCATTTTATCTCTTCAAACAACTCCCGAAGAGTGTTGTGCCCATTTTTGGTACAAACACTTTGGTGCTTTCACCGAGAAAACCAGCTTTTTCTCCTGCTCGTTGGATCTGCCGTCGATACCGGATTGCACAAATCTAAGAGGAAGATCCAGATATCCAGCCCGGAATCCTTCCATTCTATTCAGATTTGCTCAGAATCTAGGAAAGGACTCCACCACCGACAATGGTCAGCACAAGAACTGGCGCCACCGCCACAGAGCAAGAAGGCAGAGACAGGCAAAATCCAACACAGCCGCCTTCTTCCAATCAAGACAATGCCACTCAGTCAGACTCAACGGGGCTAGTCACCCGACAGGAGTTTCAGGTATTGCTCCAGGAGCTGACCCAAAGCCGTAAGCAGTTGGCAGAACAGTTACGCGCCAATATCGAGCTGACCAACCAGCTGAACCGCCGGGGGCACAGAAGGTCCAGGAGAGATGATGTCTCCAGAGCGTCTACCGAAAGCTCAGCTTCATCTGATTACCACCGCCAGACTACCCGTCCTCGACTAGAGGGGAATCGCGCTCAAGCTGCTGAATATCAGCCTACCTTAACTGTTGGGCAGCTAAGGGTAGGACCGTCGACTAGTTTCCAAACCGGTCCCTCAACACGAGGAGGTACTGCCCCACAGTACACCACCGATAACCGCGCCACAACTGCCGCAGCAGAGACAAGGGATGATACCCGAAATCAATCTGAGCCGATCAATCAACAGCGAGGACATACTCCTGAACCTTATGTCCCAGAAGACGTTGAGCCAAGGAGGCGAGATACGGGTCGTCGACAACGCCCGATCCCTACTCGCGCCGTGGAACCCGACCACGCCTTAGCTCATCACGCTCCGAATCCGCCTGTTTCGGATATATCAACCATGATACGTCAAATGATCCGCGAGAGTCAGGGGCTCACTAATGATGACTGGGGAATTTCCCGTAGTCATACCCCTTTCACAGACGAAGTGTTACATGCCGAACCCCCTAGGCGATTCAGAATGCCGACTCTCCCGATGTATGAAGGGAATAGTGACCCCAACCAGCATATTCTGAAGTATGAATGGTCGATGAGCGCTGCAAGGGCCGACGACGCAGTGAAGTGTCGGAGTTTCCCCATCTCTCTGGGAGGAGTCGCGACAATGTGGTTTACCCGCCTACCACCTAGATCAATTTCTTCGTTCGATCAATTGGCCAAGAGGTTTGTGGAGCAATTCCGGATGCATGTTGCTAGGCCGAAGGACGTCAACACCTTGTCCAGCGTCACTCAAGCTCCTGGAGAAACACTCAGGCGTTACTTGGAGAGGTTCCACACAGCATGCGTCGAGATCACCAATCCCAACGATAATTCAATCTTAATGGCTCTGACCAAGGGGATTGATCCTGATTCTGAATTCGGAAACTGGCTGGCTGGAAAACCGCCCGCGTCGTTGGACCGTTTTTACTCCAAGGCCGCTCAATTCCTGCGGCAGGAGGATGCAAAACAGTCTAGGAAGCAGGACGATGCGAGGCCTAACATTGAAGGAATACAGAGCAATGTGGCAGTTAAACAGTCCGGCGAGAGTTCCGGGAAAGTTCAGCTCAACATACAAAACAAGCAAACCCAGCAGAGAGGAAACAATGGCCAGAACAAGAAGAGAGATGAGAACCGAGGTCCACGACGTAGAGCTCAGATGTTTGACAGTTATACACCGCTGAACACGTCATTGGAAAACGTATACTTACAGACTTGCAACACCGTACAGTATAAGAAGCCTGCTCCGAAGCCCTCATCGGAGAGACAGATCCAGACGGGAAAATTCTGTAGGTTCCATGAGAGCTATGGACATAATACCAATGAGTGTCGACACTTACAGGACCTCATCGAGAAGCTGATTAGAGAGAGGAAGCTAGATCAGTTTGTACGGGCGCCGCAGCCTGGCGGAGCGGGCCCCTCAAATCAAAGTCGTTCACAGAATCAGGAAAGAGAGGATGAACCCGCTCGTACGGGCGGGAGATTAGTTATCAACACAATAAGTGGTGGTCCCCATCCGGCAGACAGAAGCTGGGGGGAAATGGAGTCGTATGCCAGTTCTATCAGGCATGCGGACTTCGAATGTTATAGTAGTTGCGAGGATGGGACCCCGGCAAAGCAACAAAAGATAATGTCCGATGATATCGTGTTCAGGAGCCGAGACGCTGATAAAGTTGAAGCCCCTACTATCGACCCACTAGTCATATCCGCCCAGGTAGGTCCTGCTTGGATGAAGAGGATCCTGGTTGACAGTGGGAGCTCTGTAAACATCTTGCTCAAACGGGCTTACGATCTGATGAAGATGGAGACAAAGGATTTGAAACCCTGTTTATCCAGAATCCATGGTTTCAATGGAAGTGCCACGATACCCATCGGAATAACTGAACTCCCAGTCGAATTAGGCGTTGGAGAGCGCCGGAGGGTCCGCATGTTACAATTTGTTGTGTTAGAGATAGATTCGCCATACAATGCGTTTCTGGGACGACCAGCTTTGGCCGAGTTCAGGGCGGCGATCGCCCCATGGTGTCTGACTCTGAAATTTCCCACTGATCATGGGATTGGAGTTGTTCAGGGAGATCAGGCCTCGGGAAGGGCCTGTTATGTTGCTGAGCTGCGCGGGGCGCAACGTAAAGAGAAGGGTAAGGGCGTAGAGGAATCTCTCTGCGTCCGTTCTATCGACAATTGACAATTGGTGCCTGGGCCTCGGCCCGGGCACCACGACCAATTCCTGAAAGACCTGGACCCCAGGGACAACGAGGATAGAGACGAATCAACGGAGAGCCAAGCCTCTCCAGCCGAACTGACTGTGGACGTCCCAATCAGTGAGGATGATGATTCAAAAATGCTAAAAGTTGGGTCCCAACTAAACAAGCAGACACAGCAGGAGTTGGTCGAATTTCTTCGGGCGAATCTCGACGTCTTCGCCTGGACACACTCTGACATGTGCGGGATCTCGCCGAGCATCGCAAGTCACTCCCTGAATATAGATCCACGACATGTCCCGGTGAAACAGAAAAGGCGCGGTATGGATCCAGAGAGATCTGCCGCCCTTAAAGAGGAAGTTGATAAACTGCAATCGAATGGGTTCATTCGAGATGCCTTGTATCCAGAATGGGTGTCCAACCCTGTACTAGTTCGGAAACCTAACGGGAAGTGGAGAACTTGTGTTGATTACTCTGACCTAAACAAGGCTTGTCCAAAAGATAGCTTCCCACTTCCACGAATCGATCAGCTCGTAGATTCGACGGCCGGGCATGAACTACTATCCTTTATGGACGCTTATTCCGGCTACAATCAGATACCCATGCATCTGCCTGATCAGGAACATACCAGCTTCGTGACCGACCTGGGACTCTATTGTTACAAAGTCATGCCATTTGGTCTAAAGAACGCTGGAGCAACATACCAACGCTTAGTCAACCGAATGTTCGCTGATCAGATTGGGAAAACTATGGAGGTTTACGTGGATGACATGCTGGTAAAGTCCCGATTCTCCACAGATCACGTCAGAGATTTGAGTTCAATGTTCAGCATCCTCCGGGAGTACGGGATGAAGCTCAACCCACTCAAATGTCACTTTGGCGTTGCATCCGGAAAATTCCTTGGGTTCATTGTCAACGCTCGAGGAATAGAGGCGAATCCTGAGAAGATCTGGGCTATTAGAAATTTGCAAACCCCTAGAACTATAAAGCAAGTCCAGAGTCTAAACGGGAAGGTCGCAGCATTGAGCAGGTTTATTTCAAAGTCCACCGACAAATGCATTCCTTTCTTCGACCTGATTCGGAAGGGCAAACGAAACTTTGAATGGACCACGGAGTGTGAAGGCGCGTTCCGATCATTAGTTCAACATCTCTCCACGCCTCCGATCTTGTCAAAACCGGTTGACCACGAGCAATTATATCTCTATCTGGCAGTATCAGAACATGCGATCAGTGCTGCCCTAGTCCGGGAAGAAGACAAAGTGCAAAACCCGGTCTACTATGTTAGTAAGCGATTAACAGGAGCTGAAAGAAATTATCCAAGGCTGGAGAAACTGGCTTATTGTTTGGTCATTGCCTCAAGGAAGCTCCGTCCCTACTTCCAGGCTCATCCGCTTACCGTGTACACCGACCAGCCATTACGACAGGTCCTTACGCGGCCTGAGACGTCCGGTAGGTTACTCAAGTGGAACATTGAGCTAAGCCAATTTGATATCGCATACGCTCCGCGGAGGGCCATTCAAGGACAAGTCCTGGCTGATTTCATAGCCGAATTCACCGTCCCGGAAGACTTACCCGAAACCAGTGAATCTCCCGAATACATCTGGAAGCTGTATACTGACGGTGCGTCAAATGACCGGTGTTCGGGCGCGGGGGTTGTACTTGAGACTCCCGAGGGCCGATCCATATGTTATGCTCTTAAATTCGACTTTCGTGCAACTAATAATGAAGCCGAATATGAAGCCCTCCTGACCGGCCTAAGGCTTGCCAGAGATTTGAGAATTGTCGCTGTAGAAATTTATTGCGATTCGCAGCTAGTGGTATGCCAGGTGCGAGGAGAATACCAGGCAAGAGACCGAAGACTGGCCGCTTACTTGACACGAGTTCAGGAAATCCTAAACCAGTTTGATTATTATGCCATCTATTATGTGCCTCGGGAACACAATCAGAAAGCCGATTCACTAGCGAAGTTAGCTAGCACAGGCGAAGCGCAACAAATGGGACTTGTCCCCGTTGAAACTTTGGCCACTCCAAGCATCGATCGGATAGAAATGGACTCTGTATTTGAAATCGCTCCCAATAGAGAGTCCTGGATGACTCCGTATCGGAATTACATTGAGAATGGGGTGCTACCTGAACCTAGAAATGAGAAGAGACAGATTCAGCGAAAAGCCTCGCGGTTCATCATCCAAAACGGAGTCATGTACAGGAGAGGTTATTCCGTTCCTCTCCTCAGATGTATCGCCCACGAGGAAGTCAAGCGAGTGCTACATGACGTGCACGAAGGAGAGTGCGGTGATCATACCGGCGGGCAAGCTCTCGCTAAAAAGATACTCCGATATGGGTATTACTGGCCGACGGTGAACCGAGATGCGGCAAACTATGCCCGGAAATGCGATAAATGCCAGATACATGCTCGAATTCCGAGAGCTCCGCCAACTGAGATAACCCAAATGGTCAGTCCCTGGCCATTCGCAATGTGGGGCATTGACATCATCGGCGCTTTACCTTTAGCAAAAGGCGGAGCGAAATACGCCATTGTCGCAGTTGATTACTTCACAAAATGGGCCGAGGCCGAAGCCCTAGCAACCATTACGACAAAGAAGGTGATAAATTTCGTGGTTCGCAACATCATCTGTCGATTTGGACTCCCGCATACTATCATCACTGATAATGGAACCCAATTCGAGAGCGCAGAATTCAAGAATTTCTGTCAACGGTTTCATATCCGCAAAAAGTTCTCGGCTGTCGCACACCCCCAAGCAAATGGACAAGTTGAAGCTGTCAACAAAGTTATAAAGTCGATCCTGAAGAAACGATTAGAGAAGGCTGGGGGCAAGTGGGTCGATGAACTTCCTATGGCATTATGGGCCTATCGAACGACCCATAAAACCGCGACCGGACACACTCCGTTCTCCCTATCTTATGGCTCAGAGGCCGTTATTCCGGTCGAAACAGAAGTGCTCTCTCATCGCGTGACTTATTATGATCCAAAAACAAACGCTATACTCCTAGCCGAGTCTTTGGATCTATTGGATGAAAAACGGGAGGAGGCTGATTTGAGAGCAGCCGCACATCGAAGTCGGGTCGCCCGATTGTACAACACCAGAGTTCGACCTCGAACCTTTGAACTCGGCGACCTCGTGCTCAAAAGAATTTACCCAGTTCCTTCACACATGAAACCGAACTAGGGAGGGCCGTATGTAATTACACGAAAGCTCGGAGATGGTACATTCAAGCTATCGACTGTGGACGGTCTCGATTTACCGAGGGCTTGGAACAGCGCAAGTCTCCGCCGCTACTACATATGACAGGCTTTATTTATTTCATTCTATTTAGCAATTTGTTTCTGCATTTCGAAATTTGAAATTTTGTAATAAGGCAACTGACTTTGCCGCATTTTCTTATTTCAGCAATAAAATGCCACTTCTTCGAGCCAGAGCTGTGATTCATTATGTACGATATACAACATCACGATGCACGAAGAGCTAAATCCCATCACACAATGGGACTTATTCAAATGGAGAGTGGCTGTGATACGACCGGCCACTCACTAGGCGATACCCGAGCTCGGGGGCAAGCCATGACACCGATATTAATAGGATTGACACACGACAATCCTACATCCGACTCCGTATTCCCAGAGTGCGAAGCGGAGTATAAACACTTAACTCCATATTCCCAAAGTGCGAAATGGAGTATAAACATCTAACTCCATATTCCCAGAGTGCGAAGCGGAGTATAAACATCTAACTCCATATTCCCAGAGTGCGAAATGGAGTATAAACATCCGACTCCGTATTCCCAGAGTGCGAAGCGGAGTATAAACACTTAACTCCATATTCCCAGAGTGCGAAATGGAGTATAAACATCTAACTCCATATTCCCAGAGTGCGAAATGGAGTATAAACATCTAACTCCATATTCCCAGAGTGCGAAATGGAATATAAACATCCAACTCCGTATTCCCGGAGTGCGAAACGGAGTATAAACACCTAACTCCATATTCCCAGAGTGCGAAATGGAGTATAAACATTCGACTCCGTATTCCCAGAATGCGAAGCGGAGTATACACACTTAACTCCGCATTCCCAAAGTGCGAAGCGGAGTATAAACAGTCAACTCCATGTTCCCAGAGTGCGAACAACCGCTTACGAGATGACGCATATCCCCGGAGTATGGATGGAACAATTCATAGGAGAACGAGCGTAGTTCGACCACGCGATCCTCGCTCGGTAACATCGCATGCTGATCATCACTCCTTGACCCCGAAGCTGGGGGCAGAAGCAAATGTTAGACATTGCCCGAAACTATACGATGTTCAGCTCCGATGCGATTCCCTATCACAACTCGAGTCCGAAAGTTCCATACCTAACAAGTAAAAATGAGCTACTCTTGGAACAATCAAAAAAAAAAATGAAAATACACTGGACCAAAGTCCGAACTCTGCAATATTCGAGCATAGAAAGGAACACAAGCTGAAGCTAAAAGACAAAATTTTATTCCAACTAAACTCAAAAACAATGCTTCATACATGAGATCTTTCCTAAAATGTTCCTACTAGCAGGGGCCGAACCCGCATCTAAACACGGCCTACAAAAGGGAAAAGACAGAAAAAATAACAAAAGTCCCTAACTGCCTATGAAAAAGGATGTCTAATCCTTCTGCTTCCTCAGCTTCTTCTTCTTCTTTGAGGAACTACTGGAGCCGCCAGTACCCTTTCGCTTGGAGCCTTTCTCCCTAGGCAAGCTCCCCCCGGGTGGAGGCATAATGTCAACGTCCTCATCTGAGCTGGACTCTATGGGGATACTTCCTGCAGGAGGAGTGGGAGGAACAGACTCCGCAGCCGGAGGAGGGGCTGGTACATCAGTACCAGTAAGTGTGCCCTCAGGAGACATAGTCATAAGAGGAATGGGGCACTGTGCTGCCGCTCCGTCATCTGCATCACCGCCATGCGCCGCAGCCGTCATCTCGGCATTGATCTCGGCTAACATCGCCGCTTCTCGCCGTGCCCTGACCTCGCTAGGAGCCGTAGTAGTTTGGGACAAGGTGTCAGATGTAGCCGTGAATCCACCCAAGCCAAATGGCAGGTCCGCAAAAGGATCACTTTGACGGCCAAGAAGCTCGTTTATCATCTGCTCGTCGAAAGAAAGTGAACTCCCCTCCGTCACTCCAACCGGTGCCATTGCTGCGACAGAGGTCGCCTCAGAAACGATGGCTCCTGGCACGTGACCTAATACTTGGGTGGTAAGAGGCGCGGCTGGTGCAACTCCTGTCACTGATCAAAGTAAAAGACATGTCATTAGCAACAGTTCAACACGGGATCTTCAATCCAAATATACTGGAAGTTAGTTCAAAGTACCTTCCTCGGTTTGGCTCGAGGTCGTCTGAACCGCTTCAGAAGGATGCTCCTTAATAGGAGATAAGTGCGGTTGATCTGGGTCGTACGCCGGGATAGGCTGGGAATAGATCATTGAAGTTGGCTCAGACTGAGATGACACGACAATCTCAGAACTTGTAACATGGTGTTCCACGCCAGAGCTCTCTCCGACCTCCGGGACCTGAGCACCAAGCCTCACCTTGTCATGGGAAATCATGGAGTCATGGAGAACCTTCTTTTCGTCAGCATTAAGGATGCGGTTCTCCAGCTCGAACTCATCAGGGGCTTCATCAGGGTGCCCAGATCTCTCCTCATCCACCAGTAGGTTCCAGGCGTTATAGAGATGTGTGGGGTAATCGTCAAGCCATGTCAGGTCTCGGTGCCTTAGCACATTGGCGTTGTAAGTGACGAGTAGCTCCTCCACCTCGGCCTCAATCCTGGCCTCCGCCTGCCGTACTTTCTCCTCAACTCCAGCCTCAGCCTCACGGGCTTGTTGTACGGCCGCCTCCTTCTCCTTTTGAAGTGTCACTGCCTGGTCACAGGCTTCCTGCGCAGAGACATTAGCTGCGTCTTTTTCCTTAGCCATCTCTGAAAATTTTGACTTCAGCTCATTAAGCTCCTTGAGAGCGGCATCCCTCTCGGCCGTAATGGAAGTGTTCCTGTGACCCATGTCCTCAATAGCGGTGTAATGTTCTTGCTTCATCCTGGCCATGGCAGCGGTCACCTCGTCAACTTTCTTTAAGGCCTCCATTTCAGATTTACGAGAAGACTCGGCCTCAAAGTTAAGCGCTTTTATGATTTGGTCGTTGCGACCCAGCTCCTTCTCAAGTTTCTCGATGGTGACGCCCCGCTCAAACGCCACTTTAGATGCCTTCCTCGCGGCCCGTCCCCACTCCCTATACTGGAAAAAGATGTCCGCGACATAATCGTGGATAGTGGTTTCCGCGGTTGGCGGGATTCTCTTCAGATGCGGGGGAAAGACATATCCATCAAAACAGATGTCAGGAAATTCCTTCCTCATCTGTGCCAATTTGAGCGCTCCCTCGCTAGACGCCTCGGTCGGGACCGACACAGTAGCCGAAGAGGTGGCTATTTCGGTCCTGCGCGGAGGGTCGGACCTCAAAGCTTGGGAAGGCGGCCTAGACCGTGAAGTTTCGGAGGGACGAGTAACGGCGACCACAGGAGGTGCAGAGGTCCTGGGGGGAGGAGAACGAGATCGGGATCGGTGAACATGTCCCCTATCTCTGTCAGACTTCTCCTGACCAGAGTGTCCAGCGTCATAATCCCTCTCGCCCTCTCTCCTGCGTGGCTCGTGATAACGGCGCTTACGCAAACTACCAAGCACGGAACCTTTCCCGGACATCGTACCTGAAAAGAAAACAACAAAGAATCAGTGACCGTTTGCGATGTGTTGATTGTGGTTAGAAAAATGTGTTGTGCCGTGAGGAGTGTGTGAATGTGTAACCCCCCGGACCAACCAGAAGTGTCAGTCGCATCGGCAAACTCAGACTCGCTGACATCGGCGATATGTCGCGGTCCACCCGACCCAACATCGTGTTGCTCCGGCTCGATGTCAGGGACTGGTGGGTCAGTAGGCCCTTCAAATTGATCTCCAGCTTGCGGGGAGGACGCCTCCGTAATCTTAACTCCTGACGAAGGGCGGTGCAAAACCACAGACTTCCGCCTCCCAGACTTAGGCTGTTTCGAAGCCACAGCTTTGCCTTTCCTCTTAGCATCGGACTCTGGGGTTGCATTAGTAGGTCCGGCCAATGGTTCTTCGTCAGTGTGGGTTTTCTCGGAGTCGGGTTCCTCGATTATCACGACCCTGGGCTTCATCTGCTTGACCTTTTTCCTGGAGACGGTCTTTAATGCGCCGTCGAGTCTTATGCTCTGCCTCCGACCGATCAGCCCAAGGACTCTGAGATTCCGATCTGTCAGTAACAGCTCAATATTCCTTTCTTCGCTAGGAATCTCTTGGAGGACCCGAACTATCTCTTTGTAATAGCCACCCTCAGGCCGCTGGATGATAGCTGAAAGAAAAAGAGGAGAAGACGTAAGTTTAATTTCACTCCGAAAATTGCCCTGTCAATTACTTGAGAAAAGAGACGATACTCACGTCTGAACAGCCATCTTCTGGCAAATCCCGGGGGACATCGGACATAGAACCACTCCGACTTAAAATAGCTTAGCCTAGTCCACGACCCCACGACGACTTGGCAGTTCCTTACAGACTCCAAGAACGTATAAGATGGGCTGTCAGTCCGACTCTTGAAGTTAAACAAGTATCTTATGTCGATCATACGGGGAGGACGATGGAGGTACTCCATGAATACAACGAACAAGCTGTTGAGTGAGGCATATCCGTTTGGATGCAACTGAGACGGAGCGATGTCCAGATAAGCCAACACTTCTCTTATATAGTCGTTGAATGGAGGAAGTGTGCCGGCTGCGCACGCGTGCCGATTAAACGCAGTATATCCCTCCGGGGGATTATGTGGCCTATCATCCGGTCCAGGCAACAATACCTCATCCAAAGATAAACCATGCCTTAAGCATATCCTCCCCAGCATGTCTTCGGAGATATTGGATGAGACGGAATCAGGTGGACTATTAATGAAGGACGCGTTGGGCAACTCGTCCGGAGCTGGGCCAATAATTTCGGCCTCGATGACCGGAATCTCAATTCTAGGAAGGACAGGGTTCTGAATTTCTTGCTGCTGCGAACTTGACGGTTCCATCGCCAGCTAACTCACGAGAAACCATCATTAGATGACAAAAAGCCCGTGCATTCCCCAGTGTAACGTGCATGAATGTGTTGTGTAGTGCGAATGCTGTGCGTGACTTGAGCAAATTCTGCAGAATTAAAGAAAATGTGCAAGCGACGAGATTCTGGAAGTCAAACAAACGTGACCGTCATCGCTGACCGTCATGACTGCGCCATCCAGATGACAACAATCGATTCCAGGTTAAAGAATTCGTTGTACTTTTATATTAAAAGGCAGTTCCATCGACGAGTTTCGGAAGTCAGTCAGATATGCAATCCTGTAATCAAGTCCAATTATGCAAGGCAGAAGCTCGTCGGAGTCGAATATAAGGGCATGCAAAAGTTCGCTAAGTTCGTCAAATTTCAGCATGGAATCGATCGTAGTTCAAGTTCAAATTCATTCGGAGGCGTGATGTCTTTCGTATCGATCCGGTTCGAATCGATACTTTCGTATCGATCAAGTCAACTCGATACCTTTCGTATCGATGGCAGTTCGTATCGACCGGAGGAGGAGATTTCGTATCGATCAGGTAGGTTTACTTCGCATCGGCCAAGGGTAACGGCTGTGAGACAACCAAAGGCAATAACTTCGCATCGATCTATGGATTTCGATATGGGACCGATGAGATCTCTTGGCCTTCGTATCGATCAAGAGAGATAGATTTTCGCATCGATCACGCTGGCCAAGCGCTTACATTGATCATCTCAGTTCAACACAAGCCCCTACCACCTTAGATCGATGCGAACCTCTGCATCCCCTTTAACCCATCAGTCGATGCGAAATCATGAAATCTGGATCGAGTCGAATCCTCCTATCCCAGATCGACACGAACTAGTGGTGAAGCAATCACTCCAGAACTCCTTCTTCTTCGATTGAAGCGAGCATGGCCATGGCCATCCTCGACCAAGTTCTGGTCCAGATCTGGCCTTGGCACCACTATAATCGATAATCGGAAAAGGCACGATGGATCTGAGATCTGAACTTCGTCGCTCAAGTGTAGCTGTGATTGCTCATTTACCTGAATCGAATTGGAGTTTGGGGAAATTATAAGGTGATGTTTGATCGATTCGAAGATTGAAATAATTCTTCTCTCCTGCTTGTCTGTGGATCGATACGAGAAGGCAGAAGACAACAGTAAAAGTAAAAGGTAAAAAAGTGAGAAATGGCAAAGTCCCAGATATTTATACAAGGCCTAGGACGGAACCGAGTCGATTCGACTCCCAGTCAATCTGACCGGTCGCAACCAGTCAAGCAGCGCATCGATGCGAGCATTCGTATCGAACCCCTTAACCTTTATCAGTTCGAAGCGCACAGGGAGGCTACGTGAAAACGATGGGTAGGCGCACGCGCTTTTCTCGCATCCATCAAGCCGTGCATTCATCGAGACGAAATGTTCACCAGACACCATCGATTCGAAGCATCCGGGTTTTGAGCCATCGATTCGAAACAGAGCAGATCTGTTGATACGAGCGTCAATTTCGTATCCATCCGTATCTATCGATGCGAACATCCATTTCGTATCCACCAGATATCATCAATTCGAACCAGGATTCGCCACCATTTGTGACCATCGATACGAATGATTATTTTCGTATCCATCAAGTCAACCCACATCGATACGAAAGAAGGCTTTTTGACTTTGAGCATCGACTCGTAAGCGGACCGATACGAGAGAATGGCTAAGGGGTACGATTTCCAAAGCTATTCGAAGAAGGCCTACAGCTTTTCAAAGCACGTCATGTTTTCACAAGACGTACTTTGGGGGGCAAATGTTATCCCGCCTTTTGGCAAGGCCAGGACATCAAGAAGCCGGCTAGAGAACAAGGATAACACGCCATGGATATCACTGAATTTTGTCCGAGCCCAGGGTGAGCTACAATTGATAGGACACGACAAGAAAGGCCATAGAGATCAGCACCTCAAATTTCAAGTCGATCCGGACTCATACACTCAAGTTATGATCGAGTCGAATTGGAGGGAAAGAGCCCAGATTTCGTATCCATCACTCTGGGCGATTTCGTATCCATCACCGAAGCCCCAGTTCGAATCCATCATGCTTCGTATCGATCAGCTCCGGATCCATCGAGGTACCCAGGTTCGACTCGATTTTCTTCGTATCCATCGAACTCGTATCGATGGACTTCACACATACCAGCAATTGAAGGACTTCGTATCCTTCAGCTAGTGTCAGTTTCGTATCCATCAGATGATGCATACGTCGTATCCATCAGACATTGCTTACTTCGTATCCATCAGCCAGTGCCTACTTCGTATCCATCAGATAGTATTTGCCTCGTATCCCAGGATGAAGTCCTACTCGAAACCATCAGGTCAACCAGCTTGGATAACGTGTCACCTCTCGAAGGAAACGGGGCAAGATACGTGGAGTCGAAGCAGTCAACACGGAGCAAATACCGGATCGAGGCGAAGAGCGCACACCACGTCATCCCTCGATGCGAATGCGCCGAGATATATGGAGTCGACGCGGTCAACTCGGAGTGAAGAGCGGATCGAAGCGAGGCGCGCGCACCACATCACCTTGAGAGCGCGTGCAGTCATCGAGACGAAAGGATGGAGTCGAAGCAATGGAGACGAGCAGAACAGCCAGCGTTAAAATCCATCTCGTATCGACGATATCTCTCAATCCACTGATCCAAACACCATGAAATTTTAACTGAAGGCTGCACACATAACAAGGAATGTCTCCACCAATTTTGAGCTCAATTGGAAGTAATCCTGATCGATACGAAATGATTTCGTATCGATCACAGATTGGCTTGAAACTCTCTGGAAGTGGTCGAATGGGCCCCCTCACGTGTCTGGCCAAGTCTTCCGGAGTTTGAGCGAAATCCAAGCCTCCTACGCCTATAAATAGAGCCCCAGAATCAACGGAAAAAGGATCTTTTTCGCTGAAGCGCCCAGACTCTGCCGGATTGAGATTTGCATCATACTTTTGCTGTCAATTTCGAATTCCAAACTGTAATCCGCTGTTCATCGCTGTAAACGCTTGTAATCATTGAAAGAGAATCAATAAAATCATCAAAACTTCATAGTGGACGTAGGCTATACGCCGAACCACTCTAAACTGCTTGTCTGTTCACTTTGCATTCATATTTGTTGGAGTTTTTGTTAGATAATCTCTGTTTTACATTTATAATCTTCATTTTATCTCTTCAAACAACTCCCGAAGAGTGTTGTGCCCATTTTTGGTACAAACAGGATCGCCTCTGGCTGGACGTCCCGAGAGACAAACTGCTCTCTGCCAAACAAGGCCGGGTTACCCCTGTAACAGGTAACTCACGAATATGCCATCCCCCGGTCCTTTGGGACCTTTATCTGAGGCGCCTCGATCAAACACACAATCACAATAAATGAGATCGGAGTATCCACATAGGTTAAATACCAGGGCTCCATACCTGATACCACCCTTTTCCAGAAGGAAATGACATACCCTAAAGGGCGCGACCCTCATAACCTTGCCGTAACATTCCTGTTTCGACCATTTCCGGGGAGTGAGGTCTGACGAAGTCTCGTCCACAAAGCTACGCTTTTTCAAAAAGCCACGCTTTGATCACAAATGATCAATAAATGATCATCACACAGCAACACTCAGCATGCCACATTACCAAATTGGGAATATATCGCTGATAAATTTCAACTACATAACCTCTGAGCTCGTACGTCTCAGAGAAGGGTGTTAAGCTAAGAGAATAAATTCTCCACCACCAACAGAAATGTATTTGCAAGAAATCGGCTTTATATCTCAAAATGTAATGTCAAACATGTAACCATACAAGTCTGTTCCGGGTTCTAACAGAACCGAAGGCACTTCCGAAGAAGTCCTTGCAATCCGGGTATTTACAATCCCGATCGGACTTCCCATCACTTAGGGAATCTCTATACCGGAGCAACTCAGTGCAGAGACAATCGATAGGTCGTCCTATCGTTTTCATAAAAAACCCGGTCTTCAACGCCGGTTTTCAAATGCTATCCATTACGACGTATCACTATTCAGAATGGGTTATATGACACAAAGGTCTTCTCTCGGCTAAACTGAATAGTGATCGATAAATTTCAAAAACACGTGGATATGACAATCACTGAGATTCATATTCAGGGTTCGATGTGGGTTTCGGATGACAAACTGAAATCCGACTCCTTGTCGCATCGAAGTAAAAATGCCGTTCTACGGGCAAAGGAGTTTTCACATCAATACAGAATTAAATCACAAATCATAGTTCAGTAACAAAAACAATCACAGTATCGTAATGGAAATCTCAATTCAGTACAGAATATATTGATGATAGTCAATCATCTCTAATTTGGGAGAATGTGATTTAAAAGTGCATTAACCACATAATTACCTTCATAATTTCTATTTTGATAATTAATTATCCTTAATTATAATTTAATTAGATTTTTAAATTAACTTAACTAATTATCTTAATTTATTCATTCTTAATTGTTAATTTATTAAATCTTAATTATCTCAGTTAATTATTCTTTCAATTAATCAACTTTTAATTACAAGATAATTACAAATTATTATTTGTTTGACTACTATTTAATCATTATAAATAATTCTCGTTTTAAGTTAAGAATTTAAATATTTGATTAATTTCTTAAACAAATTTACTTTAAAAACTTAAGCCTTACAAATATTTATTTAATTCAGAGAATTATTTCAAAAACAATTTTAAGCTTATGTTCAACATTTTCACAAAAACTTAAATCTTTACTGTTTTGACCTGACCCGAGTTCTCCCCTAGTCACCCCAGAGAGAATTTGCTTCCTGCTTCGAGTTTCTGGCAAAACTACCCGTGACACATTTTTCTTAAATTTTTGTTTAAGTTTTTAAAATCTACTCGGTACCATACTAAAACGACTCGTGGTCGACTTCGAGTTTTCACCTTAATTTCCCCGAGTGACTTCGAGTCCTCCTTCCATCTTCCCCAAACCATCACCACTGATACCATCACCAGATCGTACACGTGCACGATCAAGACCGCCGCCGATGGTCGAAGCTATGGCCATCAACAAGTCGACACTCATCCCCTAACACCCTACAAACACCCAGAAGCCCATCACATCGACGAGATCGATATTCTACTGTCGATCCAAACTGTAGCCAGAACTGACCATCACTAACTTGCCTCGATCACCCACCTCAGGCCGTCAGCAGTCGTGTACTCACACTCGAGCTTCCATGATGTCTAACGCTCACGCTGGCACTGGCGCGATCGACTCCGGTCGATCAACGATGACACGACAACTAAGTTTTTGACCCTCACAGAAAAATGGGTTTAAACCCTAGATCTCTGCCTACCCATCGCTACAATGCATCGGAAATTTATTCGACATTTTTCTGGTGATTTACCAACTTCTAGCAAGCCACGACCACGGTCTCGAGTATCCAAACTCCATTGATCACCAGAAATTCGAAAGAAATAATTTTGTGTTCAAACTCAAACTGCTTTGTATATATCCAACTAAAAATCTACATTTGTGTTTTAAAAATCACGATTTGCAGTAAGAATTTAAGCTATTAACTTGAATTAGCCTTTTATAATACTTGAATTTATCACTTTTTCTTGATTTGCATGTAAACCAGGTTACAGTGATGGTATCTTACAAAACAGGGTTTTAAACCAACCTTTAAAAATCTAAATTTGAAGTTTATGATCTTGCTTGTTGAGGGAACAAAACTTAACAATGATTTAAATAAGGATAGTTTGAGTATTCTAACCAAAATACAGTCTGTATCAAGTTTTCAGAGAATGCAGAGCATACTAAATCATATATATAAACTGAAGCATATACAAACAGCTTATAAATGAAGTTTAAACTGTTTTTAAATAAACTTAAACTCCTTAAAATTTATGTTTACTCACTTAGATATATTGATGACCAGAGATGTTTTCTGGGTTGAAACTGCAGTTTGATGTCTCTTCTCTTCCTTCAGCAGATTATATTTAAGCTTGGAAATAAAGTGAGTTCTTCTTTTTATTTTTCTGATCTTTGTTAGGTTTTAGCACTCAAAAAAAATTTGGAACAAAGAGTCTTGTATATAAAGAGATGTGTAGGTCGGTAAGTACTGAGCATCATCCTTTTGCATACTTATTTTATACAGGCTTTATACAACCAAAAACTTTCTTCCTTGAAACAAGGGCTGGGATGCTATATTTGATGATATATTTTCCCCTTTCGAATGACTGGTTGTATGTTGAGTTTGAAAGCATTTAATGCTTATGTTCCTACCTTTGTTTACATGTAATCCTATTTTGTTCTTATGCAAGTACACGGCTTGTTTTATTAATGATGTTGCTTGCTCCTTTTATCTCAAGCCTTGTGATATAATAAAGTTCTATCCTTATCTTATTGTTTGAATCCATAGATATATCTTATTTGTATTATGTGTGTAAGTATATATATTTGTTTATATATTTTCATTGCTTAATAACAATTCTTGTTTGGTTATACATTTCATTTATTTATTACATATAATTTATTTTAGAGTTGAACAACATACGTATGCACTTTGTTTTTATTTAATTTCACTTCATATATTTATTTTTATTATTTTCTCTCTAACTTAAACTCAATTCAATATATTCATATATATATATATATATATATAAGATGTTCAAATTCAAGTGATTTTAAATTCAAAAGATTTTGGAGTTTTATTCATTTTAAATCAACACATTATTTTTATTTATTTTAAACCTTTCAAATTTTTTTTTAAAATTACCAAAAATTCAAATTCATCACAAAATTTAATTTAATAAAATCTGGGATGTTACAATATCCCCTCCTTAAGAAAATTTCGTCCTCGAAATTTGAAAGAGAGAGAAAACAATGAAGAATATACGAATGCAAAAAGATAGAGAAATGGCTTACCAGTTTAAGCTGAGATGTCTACTATGCAATTAGGATATGATTTCGTCATATTATCTTCGGTTTCCCAAGTACAGTCCTTTGAATCGCCACTCCATTGAACTTTGACCAGTTTCACAACTTTGTTTCTCAATCGCTTCTCGTCACGATCTACAATTTTTATCGGCTCTCTTCTGACCGTTAAATTTGGAGTGATTTCAATATCCTACTGAGCAGCTTCTTCAATAATACTGTCTGGATCGTGCACATACTTCTGAAGACTAGAAACGTGGAACACATCATGCACGCCAGACAACCAGCTGGGCAGCTGTACTCGATATGCTAGAGGACCAATCCTTTCCATAATAGGAAAAGGACCAATATAACGCGGTGCTAGCTTTCCAGTTTTCCCGAACCTCAATACACCCTGCATTGGAGACACTTTCAGAAATACAGAATCTCCAACTTGAAATTCCAAATCTCTTCTTCGGCGGTCATAATAGCTTTTCTGACGGCTTTGGGCAGCTAATAACTTTTTTCGGATAAAATCAACCTTTTCCGTGGCTTCTTTGATCATATCTGGTCCAAGGATGAGTCTATCACCTGATTCGATCCAGCATGCAGGTGATCGACACGGACGACCATATAAAGCTTCGAAAGGAGCCATTTCAATACTGGCTTGGTAGCTATTGTTATAAGAAAATTCTACCAGATGTAAATGGTCTTCCCAAGAACCACCAAAATCATGAACGCAAGCTCGCAATAAGTCTTCTAGAATTCGGTTGACCCTCTTAGTCTGTCCATCAGATTGCGGGTGATAAGCAGTACTGAAATTTAATTTCATTCCCAAAGCATCCTGAAACGCCTCCCAAAATCTACTAGTGAAGATCGGGTCACGATCACTCACTATACTACTGGGAATACCATGGAGACGAACAATTTCCTTTATATATAGCCCTGCTAAGCTTGCTGCAGTCCGAGTGGATTTCACTGGAATAAAGTGAGCAGTTTTGGTTAGACGGTCCACTATAACCCAAATCGCTTCATTTCCCTTCTTGGTTTGTGGCAATCCATCGATGAAATCCATCGATACCTGATCCCACTTCCATTTTGGTACTTCCAAAGGTTGAAGTAAACCGGCCACTTTCTTTTGATCGCTTTTGATTTGCTGACAAGTAGCACAGCGACTCACATATATCGATATGTCTCTTTTCATTGTCTTCCACCAAAATGTTCTTTTAATATCACGATACATTTTGTTGACTCCTGGATGGATACTGAGTTTGGACTTGTGGCATTCGTCCAAAACTTCACGTTTCAGATCAGGGAAGTCTGGAACACACATTCTACCTTTTAATCTTATAACTCCTCTACTATCCATCTCAAAATTAGTGTCTTCCCCCGGCATATTCTTTTATAAATTCCTTGAAGAAACTTATCTTCATACTGCTTGCTCGCGATCTTTTCAAGAAGAGTATGAGCGATAACAAGATATGCAAGAACAGCATGTCTCCTACTTAGAGCATCGGCAACTACATTAGCTTTTCCGGGCGTATATTGAATGTCTAAGTCATAAGATGCCAGAAATTCCAACCAACGTTGTTGTCGCAGATTTAGATCTTTCTGGGTGAAGAGATATTTCAAAGATTTGTGATCGGTGAATAATTCGAATTTTTCACCTATAACAAAAGAATTTATTAAGTATAAGTATATGTTAAGTTAATTCGAACTTAAAATTTTCTTTTTAGAAAGCTGAAGGAGATTCTTACCCAGAAGATAATGTCGCCAGATCTTTAAGGCGAAAATAACAGCTAAAAGCTCCAAATCATGTGTTGGGTAGTTTCTTTCATGTGGACGTAATTGTCTACTCGCGTAGGCAACTACCTTTCCATTTTGCATCAATACTGCACCTACCCCATCACCACACGCATCGGTATAGACAGATAAACCCTGGTTCCCGTTGATAATCGCGAGAACAGGCGCGGTGGTTAATCTCCTCTTTAACTCCTAAAAAGCTTCATCACATTTCGGAGTCCAGTTAAATTTTACATTCTTCATCATTAGCTTAGTCATTGGACTAGCTATCTTAGAAAAGTCCTGAACGAACTTCCGATAATAACCTGCTAAACCTAAAAAGCTTCGAACTTCTTTCGGAGTAGTAGGTTGCTTCCAATCTATAATAGAAGAAATCTTGCTGGGATCAACAGAAATTCCTTCTTCATTCACAATGTGGCCAAGAAACTTAACTTCTTTGACCCAAAAATGGCATTTAGAGAATTTAGCGAACAAGACGTTTCTTCTTAATATTTCCAAAACAATTCTGAGATGTTCAGAATGATCCTCCTCAGTTTTGGAATAAATCAAGATATCATCAATAAATACAAGAACGAATTCATTCAACACTTCCCGGAATACACGAGTCATAAGATCTACGAAGTATGCTGGAGCATTGGTTAGCCCGAAAGGCATGACTAACCATTCATAGAACATATTTGGACCCCTGAAAGCGGTCAAATGAACACAATCTTCGGCGATTCGTAACTGATGGAATCCCTGAGCTAGATCCATCTTCGAGAAGAAACGAGCGCTATGAAGTTGATCAAATAGATCGTCAAATCTGGGTAGAGGAAATTTATTCTTAAGAGTCTGCTTATTGAGATCGCGGTAGTCAACACACAATCTCAGAGATCCGTCAGATTTAGCCACAAATACCGCGGCTGAACCCCATTCAGAAACACTAGGACGAATTAATCCTTTGCTTAGCAAATCTTTAGTTTGCTTGACTAATTCACCCTTTTCTCTGGGCGCCATCCTGCGACTTGCGTGAACTACAGGACGAGCATTTGGAATTAAGTCAATTCTGAATTCAATTTCTCGGTGTAGAGGTAAGGATTTTACTTCTTCGAACACGTCTGGAAAATCTCTAACAATAGGTATAGACTCCAAACTGGGTTCAGAATATCCCAAATTATACATCAACCCTTCTCTTTTAGGACTAGGGTCCTCACAAGAAATTTCAATAAAATCTCCAGATTCGGTTTTAATCGAAATTAATCGATTGTTACAATCCAATTTGGCTTCGTATTTCGCTAGCCAATCCATTCCGAGTAAAATTTCGAATTCATTAAAATCAAGGACAAAGAGACCAATAGGGAATTGGTAATAAGAATATGAGATAGGAACATCTCTACATCGAAGACAAAGATTTGCTGGGCCTCCTACTGGATTCTTTACGCATATAGGCTCCTCAACGAAATTAGGTTCAAGATTTAATTCATTTACAGTTTGCTGAGAAATAAAACTATGTGTAGCCCCAGTGTCAAACAGAACTCGAACAATTCTATCATAAATAGTAAGGTTACCTTCCAAAACTCCCTTCCCCTTTTCTGCTTTAGAAGTTGCGGGTTGATCTTTGATTGCGTACACCTTTGCTACCTGTGCTTTCTTCATCATTGGGCAGTGTTTAACTTCATGTCCCTCTTCCTGACAAGCATAGCATTTCTTGGGCTTCGCTGGAACGAATTGATTCGCCGGTTTCTTAGACTTCGTACAACTTGTTGAGTAGTGGCCCTTCTCTTGACAATTATAGCATGTAATATTCGCTGCTGTGTTTCCCTGGTCGCTTCCCTTTTTCTTCTTACCCTACCATGGTTTCTTACCTCCAAACTTCCTCTTTTTCCAATTTGGATTGCTCGCATTTCCTCCCTCCTTCGGGACCTCTTGCAAATCCAAAGTAGCATATCTATACCCCATATCAATAAGATCAGAAAAAGGCTCTTTGACGTGGCCAGTCATCCTTTCGTGGAATTTCTTATTCATCCCCCGAATAAACTTTTCATTCATCTTCAAAGGTGTGTTCACCAACTCGGAACCGAAACGAGACAATTCATTGAATTTGTTTAAATACTCCTCAAAAGACAAACTCCCTTGCTTCAAGTCCATGAACTCCTGATACATACGAGAAATCCCAGCTGATGGCATATAGCGCTTCTCAAATACTTCTTTAAACTCCTCCCAAGAAAACTCATCTTCTGGCTTATCCACAGTGACCGTTTCCCACCATGCTAAAGCCTCTTCCTGAAGTTGCCAAGAAGCTATTAGTCGCATTTGATCATTCTCCAACTTAAGCCCTCTAAAAATTCTTTCACAAGATCTGATCCACGCTTGGGACTCAACAACAGACTCCTTGCCGGTGAACGGCTTACCACCAAGCTTCGAGAAATTCTTATATAAGTCAGCCAGATTCGGCTGATGCTGAGTAGGTAAAGCTGCTTCTGCCATTGGGGGAATTTGATTAGCTGTTGCGGCATTTCCTTGACCCCTAGTTCTTCCTCTTCGTCCGCTCATTCTTACTATCTGTAATTAGTAAGAAAACATGATTTAGATCCACGGACACTATATCTTAAGGAATATCAGCAGTAAAAAGAAATAGACTAGGAAAATTCAAGTTTTCGGGTTATACTCATTCTAGGGTATACTTCACCCTATCTCTAATGAGCCATCTAATGTGTTATACTCCTTAGCTAAAGTTCTCACTCAACCTTCAGCTTTGATACCAAATGTAATGATCCTGAAATTTAGTGCTCGAAAATCAACATCAAATACCTTACTTGTATTCGACTGTCAGATATTCAAACGTCAAACTTCAGTTCGCCGGAGCTTATAACAACATCAGATGAATATAAACAGCGGAAATAAACTGAATATCATACATATCATCACAGATACAACATCATAATAATATCCAGTACTACATCAGAGTATCATAATACATATGCCATGACCCCAAATAGAACATCATAATAGTACAACAATGATCACAGGCAAAAGTCTTCAGAGAAATGAAGACGATAGTGAATATCCATGCCTAAGCACCTAGTGATCCAAAAAGCTTCCAAATATCTTCAAAGTAAAAGTCCCCAAAATCTGATAGCTCCTAAACCCAAAAAGAAACTCCAAAATCCAGCTAACACCAAAGCACGGAAAAACCTGCAACTAGGCTGCCCGTGTGGAAATAATGGGCACCCAGAGTTTAGAAAAGAAACAATAAACTCTGGATCAGTCATGGGACTGGTATGAGTAAACAAAAGTAGTTACTTTAAATAAAACAGTTCAAAAGAATCCGATATGCTTTTGGAAAATGAAACTACCATAAGACCTCCCGCCACACACACAATGCAAACGCAGAATTGGAGGAGATTTCTTCTTATGATAGTCAAACATGCTTAATACGAGAGAAACTTTCTTTGATATTATTACTAGTGCATAGTGTAGAAAGTATTTTGAAAATATAATATTAATCTTAGCCAGCATAGACATTCCGAACTATGCCTACTATAGCTACCATGTTTTGTGGCAGGTTAGCGCCACGCTGCATGACAGGTTATACAACTAAAATCGTACAAGTTTCGTATTGTTTCTTTGGATTTCCAACAAATGGTCAGGCTAAGGAACTTCCTTTCCTCCTGCCGAATGGGATTGCCTCTGGCTGGACGTCCCGAGAGACAAACTGCTCTCTGCCAAACAAGGCCGGATTACCCCTGTAACAGGTAACTCACGAATATGCCATCCCCCGGTCCTTTGGGACCTTTATCCGAGGCGCCTCGATCAAACACACAATCACAATAAATGAGATCGGAGTATCCACATAGGTTAAATACCAGGGCTCCATACCTGATACCACCCTTTTCCAGAAGGAAATGACATACCCTAAAGGGCGCGACCCTCATAACCTTGCCGCAACATTCCTGTTTCGACCATTTCCGGGGAGTGAGGTCTGACGAAGTCTCGTCCACAAAGCTACGCTTTTTCACAAAGCCACGCTTTGATCACAAATGATCAATAAATGATCATCACACAGCAACACTCAGCATGCCACATTACCAAATTGGGAATATATCGCTGATAAATTTCAACTACATAACCTCTGAGCTCGTACGTCTCAGAGAAGGGTGTTAAGCTAAGAGAATAAATTCTCCGCCACCAACAGAAATGTATTTGAAAGAAATCAGCTTTATATCTCAAAATGTAATGTCAGACATGTAACCATACAAGTCTGTTCTGGGTTCGAACAGAATCGAAGGCACTTCCGAAGAAGTCCTTGCAATCTGGGTATTTACAATCCCGATCGGACTTCCCATCACTTAGGGAATCTCTATACCGGAGCAACTCAGTGTAGAGACAATCGATAGGTCGTCCTATCGTTTTCATAAAAAACCCGGTCTTCAACGCCGGTTTTCAAATTCTATCCATTACGACGTATCACTATTCAGAATGGGTTATATGACACAAAGGTCTTCTCTCGGCTAAACTGAATAGTGATCGATAAATTTCAAAAACACGTGGATATGACAATCATTGAGATTCATATTCAGGGTTCGATGTGGGTTTCGGATGACAAACTGAAATCCGACTCCCTGTCGCATCGAAGTAAAAATGCCGTTCTACGGGCAAAGGGGTTTTCACATCAATATAGAATTAAATCACAGTTCAGTAACAAAAACAATCACAGTATCGCAATGGAAATCTCAATTCAGTACAGAATATATTGATGATAGTCAATCATCTCTAATTTGGGAGAATGTGATTTAAAAGTGCATTAACCACATAATTACCTTCATAATTTCTAATTTGATAATTAATTATCCTTAATTATAATTTAATTAGATTTTTAAATTAACTTAACTAATTATCTTAATTTATTCATTCTTAATTGTTAATTTATTAAATCTTAATTATCTCTATTAATTATTCTTTCAATTAATCAACTTTTAATTACAAGATAATTACAAATTATTATTTGGTTGACCACTATTTAATCATTATAAATAATTCTCGTTTTAAGTTAAGAATTTAAATATTTGATTAATTTCTTAAACAAATTTACTTTAAAAACTTAAGCCTTACAAATACTTTATTTAATTCAGAGAATTATTTCAAAAACAATTTTAAGCTTATGTTCAACATTTTCACAAAAACTTAAATCTTTACTGTTTTGACCTGACCCGAGTTCTCCCCTAGTCACCCCCGAGAGAATTTGCTTCCTGCTTCGAGTTTCTGGCAAAACTACCCGTGACACATTTTTCTTAAATTTTTGTTTAAGTTTTTAAAATCTACTCGGTACCATACTAAAACGACTTGTGGTCGACTTCGAGTTTTCACCTTAATTTCCCCGAGTGACTTCGAGTCCTCCTTCCATCTTCCCCAAACCATCACCACTGATACCATCACCAGATCGTACACGTGCACGATCAAGACCGCCGCCGATGGTCGAAGCTGTGGCCACCAACAAGTCGACACTCATCCCCTAACACCCTACAAACACCCAGAAGCCCATCACATCGATGAGATCGATATTCTACTGTCGATCCAAACTGTAGCCAGAACTGACCATCACTAACTTGCCTCGATCACCCACCTCAGGCCGTCAGCAGTCGTGTACTCACACTCGAAGCTTCCATGATGTCTAACGCTCATGTTGGCACTGGTGCGATCGACTCCGGTCGATCAACGACGACACGGCAACTAAGTTTTTGACCCTCACAGAAAAATGGGTTTAAACCCTAGATCTCTGCCTACCCATCACTACAATGCATCGGAAATTTATTCGACATTTTTCTGGTGATCTACCAACTTCTAGCAAGCCACGACCACGGTCTCGAGTATCCAAACTCCATTGATCACCAGAAATTCGAAAGAAATAATTTTGTGTTCAAACTCAAACTTCTCTGTATATATCCAACTAAAAATCTACATTTGTGTTTTAAAAATCACGATTTGCAGTAAGAATTTAAGCTATTAACTTGAATTAGCCTTTTATAATACTTGAATTTATCACTTTTTCTTGATTTGCCTGTAAACCAGGTTACAGTGATGGTATCTTACAAAACAGGGTTTTAAACCAACCTTTAAAAATCTAAATTTGAAGTTTATGATCTTGCTTGCTGAGGGAACAAAACTTAACAATGATTTAAATAAGGATAGTTTGAGTATTCTAACCAAAATACAGTCTGTATCAAGTTTTCATAGAATGCAGAGCATACTAAATCATATATATAAACTGAAGCATATACAAACAGCTTATAAATGAAGTTTAAACTGTTTTTAAATAAACTTAAACTCCTTAAAATTTCTGTTTACTCACTTAGATATATTGATGACCAGAGATGTTTTCTGGGTTGAAACTGCAGTTTGATGTCTCTTCTCTTCCTTCAGCAGATTATATTTAAGCTTGGAAATAAAGTGAGTTCTTCTTATTATTTTTCTGATCTTTGTTAGGTTTTAGCACTCAAAAAAAAATTGGAACAAAGAGTCTTGTATATAAAGAGATGTGTAGGTCGGTAAGTACTGAGCATCATCCTTTTGCATACTTACTTTATACAGGCTTTATACAACCAAAAACTTTCTTCCTTGAAACAAGGGCTGGGATGCTATATTTGATGATATATTTTCCCCTTTCGAATGACTGGTTGTATGTTGAGTTTGAAAGCATTTAATGCTTATGTTCCTACCTTTGTTTACATGTAATCCTATTTTGTTCTTATGCAAGTACACGGCTTGTTTTATTAATGATGTTGCTTGCTCCTTTTATCTCAAGCCTTGTGATATAATAAAGTTCTATCCTTATCATATTGTTTGAATCCATAAATATATCTTATTTGTATTATGTGTGTAAGTATATATATTTGTTTATATATTTTCATTGCTTAATAACAATTCTTGTTTGGTTATACATTTCATTTATTTATTACATATAATTTATTTTAGAGTTGAACAACATACGTATGCACTTTGTTTGTATTTAATTTCACTTCATATATTTATTTTTATTATTTTCTCTCTAACTTAAACTCAATTCAATATATTCATATATATATATATATATATATATAAGATGTTCAAATTCAAGTGATTTTAATTTCAAAAGATTTTGGAGTTTTATTCATTTTAAATCAACACATTATTTTTATTTATTTTAAACCTTTCAATTTTTTTTTAAAATTACCAAAAATTCAAATTCATCACAAAATTTAATTTAATAAAATCTAGAATGTTACATATACCGTTTGCGTATCCGGACTGGTGGTAACGCATAGCAGCTACTACCGCCCACCTCGTGACACACTCCCAAATCAAAGGGTGCACCCAATCAAATCACAAAAGCAATAGAATGGTATCGAAGAAATGTGTCCGATAGGAGGAATGACCTCACTTAGCCCTGCATGGCTCCTGTTTTAGCCACATCAAGCTGACTCATAGGAGTCAGGGCTACGTAAATACCATACAAAATCGTCACCAAACCATCCTACTTCATTCTGGAATCTCCACCACGTACATAGTTGTTAAAGTGGTTTTCGGTATTGGCAGAGAGTAAGACAATATCCGATCCTGGTCTCTTTAACAACCAAACGCTTATTTCACACCATGGTCATTTCAATTCAAATAGTTCATACTTCATATCAAAATATCATATTCATTTCAAAACCATATCAATTTGATATCATTACCTAAAATAATATTCATTTCCAGAATCGTAACACTTTCAAAATTGTAATGCTTTCGAAATCATAACACTTTTGAAATCTTAGCACTTTGAAATCATAGCACTTCTGTAATCATAACAGTTTCCACCTTAACAATTTAGATGTTGAAAATAGTTTATGTAATGACCCACTATTTTGGACCATTCAAATCGACAATAAATCCACACATGTCGGACTTGAATAATTCAAAACAATAGATTATAAATATAAATTTGGCAAAACTTAGAATATACAGTAAATAAATCACAGATCATAGACACAGAGTAATATAACAATGCAGTGGAAGCAAAGAAATAGTAGTTCATGAAGCTACTATATATGTATTCATCAGAGTTAACAAGATACAACAGAAATCACGAATACAAAGATGTCTCAATAGAATATTCCAATACAAGATCTAAATACATCACTGAAATCAACTGAATGACTGAAAGCAGAATCAATGGATGGATCCAAGCGAAGCTCCAACCCCAAAGTGAGTCTCGAATACTGGTACAACTCAGTCTGACTCGAGCGTAAAGCAAAACACAAAATACTCGAGTCAGGACATACATACTTATACAATGTAAACCAACTCAAGTGAACTGTAGTATAAAGGTACAAGTAACTTAAAGAATGCTTAGGATCGCCCATTCTTTAAGGATCCGTTAAACTATCTACTATGTAGTAATATATGCTATTATAATAATGTCTAAAGTAAAGTAAACTATCAAAATAGCGTTAAGGCGTTACCCATATCCCCCTTAACACATTTTATATATTCCCATAGTCTATACAGTACCATAATCCCACTCGTACTGGGTGTCGTCAGAGGGCACTCCATAGGTATGGTACAAAACAAACTCGTAGTAAGGTTCGCTAGGGTAGGTGACACGGCACAACGAGGCAATGCCAGGGTAGATATACCAATTACGCACACGGACTGGTGGTAATGCATATCAGCCACTACCGACCACCTCGGAACACACTCCTAAATCAAAAATCGAAGGGTGGCCACCAAATCAATCACAAAGTAATAGAATAGTATCGAAGAAATGTGTCCGATCAGAGGTGCTACCTCATTGGCCCGAGATCGCTCCTGTTTTAGCCACCTTATGCCAACTCACGGGAGTCGGGTCCATGTATATACCTCAATAGGATCGTCGCCACCATCCTACTTCATTCTGGAATCTCCACCGCGTACACGGTTGTCAAAGTGGTTTTCAGTATTGACAGAAAGTATGCCCATATCCGATCCCGGTCTCTTTGCCAACCAATCGTTATTATAACCCATGGATATTCATTTTTAAAAAAAAATTATACCTCAAAACAAGATATCATATCCATTTCAAACTAGTTTGTACTTAAAACTAGTTTGTACTTCAAACCCAAAATATTATATCCATTTCAAAACTAGTTTATACTTCAAAGCCAAAATATCATATCCATTTCAAAACTAGTTTATACTTTAAAACCAAAATATCATATTCAAAACTAGTTTATACTCCAAAACCAAAATATCATTTGAACAAACCCAAATTTCCAATCACTGAATATTTCTTTCAATTTATTTACTCTTAAAATATTCCTTTTTAAATCATCTTAAACCAAAACCACTTTATAAAGCCATATTCTTAAATCTTAAATTGCAAATCACTATATTCAAACAATTCTTAATTAAATACTATTTCAAATAAATTCATTTCCAAAATCAAAGTACTTTCAAAGTTATAGCACCTTTGAAACCACACTTTGAAACCATAATACTTTGAAACCATATCAATTTTAAAATGTTATCATTTGGAAATAATAATATCTAGAAAATCATAACACCCTTAAAAATAATATTCATTACCAAAGTTATAGCATTATTAAGTTCATTCGTTCAATTATACCAATTTTGAAAACATTGTATTAACTTATAAATTTCAAAAATGGTTTATATTTCACCTCAAAACATATTCATTTAAACCATTTAAATTCAATGTCAAAATCTTCCAAAATAATATTCATTTCCAAAGTTCATTGTAATTTCAGCCACAGCAGCACTTATAAAGTGTAACGGTAAATATATTAACATTTCAAAAACATTGTCAAATTTAAAACAACAGCACTTATAAATTGCTGCAGTAGGTATTTGTATTTCAAAACGGTTTAGTTTCATAAACAGCAGCACTTATAAACTGCTGCAGTAAGTATTTTAGTATTTCAAAACCTAGTTTAAATTTCAGAAACAGCAGCACTTATAAACTGCTGCAGTAGATATATTAGCAATTGCGAATGGTTTGATTTCAGCAACAACAACATTTTGGAAATGCTACCAATAAAATTCCAGATTTATTATAACATTTCAAAAACCTTAAAACTTCAATTTTTAACCAATTTAACTTATAAAACCATATCTTTACAATTCGAAAATATTCCTTTGGATATCATTTAACTTATGATTTAAATAAAATAACTCTTTATAATTAAAATATCCAAAGTAACTATAATTCATTTCTTAAGTCAAAGTACATTATTTTGCTTAACTTTTTATTTTAACAAATAACTTAACACTTTATTTAAAATACCCATTTCATAAAAATATTCCTTTCATAAGTCAAACTTCACATTCCCAATTGAAACCAAATTTTCCATTTAAAGTTAAGTCATATTTAAGATACATTTTACCATTTTAAATCATAATGATTTATTTTACAAAACATATCCATTTCATAAAATAAAATCTATTAAAATCATTAGGTTAGATTTAAAATTCCATATCAAATCAAATTTAATTATTAAATTATTTACCATCACTGAAGATCTTTAAATTCAATTTAAAACCAATTATCTTAAAATTCAAGTAAAACCACTTATTGACTTATAAAATTTTAACTTATAGAAAACCAATGTATCTTTATATTGTAAATCATTAAACCACAATTTAAGTTAAAATTTCATAAAATAAAATTCAAAATACTTAATAATCTTTAGGAAAATATTATTTGAAAATTATCCACGGGTCTGTATAATATTTTCTAACCTAGGTCAAGTGATATGGATATGTATCATTTAAATCCGTAATTTAAAAAGAAAAATCCGGGTTCTATCATTTCAAACCCGCAATCCCAAGTCAAATAAAATACAATAAAAATCACTCGAGCCTATAATTTCAGCTCATAATGATTTTTCCTTAGGGTATGTATCATTTCAACCCATAGTGAAAGGGAACTTGCAGTGTGAGAATCAGTAAATAAATGAACAGTAGAACATATAATCATATCAGATGATGTAACAAATATATAAATAGAATTTAACATCATATAATCATATCACAAGCATATATGAACATATTAAAATAACATATAAATTTTCTACAATTCACATGTCATTGTTTCACAATTATAAAAGTACGTATGTTGAGAGTGATAAAGTCACATTTAAAGCTAGAATCAAATTCAAAACACACATCCAAACTCCGCAAAGCAAGAAAAGGCACGACAAAGCACGACTAAGATTTTGAGTGAATGAAGAGTCATGATCCAAATTTTGTACATAAACAATTACACAAACATAAGAATATAATTCAACACAAAGATTAGAATCAAAACAATGAACAAAATATGAGTCAAAATGACACAACCTTGCTTTAACAAATGCAAGTGGCTCGGTCATGGTCAAGTGGGCTTGACCACACCACACATAGGCTCGGCCATGATGGGTTAGGGACATGCTAGGCTCGGCTATGAAGAGTTTTGATGCATGTGTGCACGACTATGGGCAATGGAAGTGGAAAAGTGATAAGTTATAGAGCATGGAAGGCAAAAGGTCAAGGAACTTCATATTTTGGTGATGTAGTCTTCATCAATGGTCACGGCATGGTGGAGATGGTTGGTGGAGGTGATCGTGAAGGTGGTGTGATGGTCGGCAAGGCATGGACAAGGTAGAGGCCGAGCAAAGCATGGAGAAATCACAAGAGAAAAATAAAAGAAAAATGGAAAGAAGGAGAAGCCATGGATCTTGAAATATTTTTCTTTGGGAATGAAATGAGAAAGAGACGGCTTTGAGAAGTTTTTATGCGTGATAGGAAAGAGAAATTCATGGCTAGGTTAAAGGATGAACGGCTAAGGTAAGTAATAAAGAGGTTAGGCAAATAAAAAGGAAAAAGTTTGAATGGTTTGGAAAATAAAAAGGGCATAAATAACTTGATGTATTTAAATTTTTTTATTTGTTAGGAAATGAGAAATAAATCTTGTACGTGATTTGAGATAGGAATACACGACCAAGAAAGACAAGAGTGAATGGCTATGGAGTGTAAATGCTAGGAAAATAAAAAGGCAAGAATTCAAAACATGTAACCTATGTCTCTTAAATTTCTCCAAGCTATTTATTCGCACAAATTTCTTTCTAGAAATGAAACGAGAAGTAAATGTGTACGTTAATTCTGAAGTGGAAATCACGGCTAAAAGATGGTTTGGACGACAAGCAAAGGAGTGAATGCTAGGAAACAGAAAAAGGCATAAGTTAAGGAGAAAGAAACGTATGTCTCTTGAAATTTCCAAAGCTATTTATAAAAAGATATACACAAGTAAAATCCAAAATAAAATAAAGTCCAGACAAAACAAAATAGAAAAATAAAGAGATGGACATAGGGAAAATATAAAAAAAATACAGAAAATAATTGCGTGTAAAACATTGTATTTTATCCATATTAAAAAGTACAAAACAAAATTTGACGAAACGAAAAGCAGGACAAATATTAGAATTATATTCTACTTCAAAGAAAAAGATTTGAAATTAAAAATTCAAATTTAAAAATATCAACTGAAAGTCAAAGTTTGACCAAAGTTGACCAAAATATTAAATTTTTAGAAAACATTTATTTTATTATATTTGGAAAATAAATTACAAACAAATTCCAACTTACTTTGGACAATTCTAAAAATTCACTTTTAAATGATTTAAAAATCAAAGTTTTCAAATTAAAAATATTTACAAAATTATGGGTTGTTACACTCTCCCCCACTAACTTTTCGTCCCCGAAAAAGAATGAGGCACGGAAAACAGGGAAACAAGATAGAATGAGATAGGATTAAGACAAGAGGAAAAGAAGATTGAAATTACACCTGGTAACTGTCGTTATAGGTAAATTCAACAAGATAGAGATTATCTTCCCAAGATCTCAAAAATCAAAACATAAGCACGAAGAAGATCCTCTAGAATCTGATTCACTTTTTTTTTCGTTTGACCAACGGTCTATGGATGGCAAGCAGTGCTCAGATTCACATGAGTACCAAAGATTCATGAAAAGTTTCAAATAGACTGGCATAAGCAAATAACCTTCCCAATCTTGTAACAAGATAGGGAGAAATAAGGACAACTGAAAAGATAGAGTTATGGAATGGGATCACAAAGGAAGATGAGAAGAAAGCCTTACATTGATCACAGCGATCTTAACTGGATCAATGGAAATTCCATTACTAGAAACCATATACCCGAGAATGGAAACAACCAGAAAGAAAATAGATTGGAAAGCAGAATAAGATAATAAATCTAAAACCATAAAAATTTCATCTTACATTAATAATTAATTTTATCCATTTGATTTTACTTAAGTTAAATAAATCTTAACTATTTTTAATCTCATTATCTCATCATACAATTATCTTAAATTAACAATTTTTCCAAAGTCATGAATTTGAACAATCATTTATTATAGGGGCATTTCACCAGAAGGACAAACTTTGCAGTCCAATTAGTTTCTAGGACACACATTCAAAGAAATTACTTTCAAGGCCAAAGTCAGCAGAATAACTACTTTCAAGGACAAAGTCAGCAGTCCAATTACTTTCAAGGACATAATTTCATAGGTTTTTAGGCCCTAGAAACTAATTATTTTACGTTTTGTTCTTGAAAGTAATTATTTCAGTTGTGTGTCCTAGAAACTAATTCCACTTGCTAAAGAGGCCCTTGTGGCTAATTTCCACTTTATTATATTCATCATTTTTTCAATAAATTTCATTCTTCTTTATTTCAAATTATTATTAAATTTATTCCTTTAACACCATTATATTGTAAATTATTCAATTAACCTTTTTATTCTATTTACTTCTATTGATCCTTTATAATTAAAATTTAAGTGTATAACATTTATTATAACCACTCAAATTTTATTTATAAAATCCTATTTATATTGTATATTATCCAATTACATATTCAACTTTTGAATAATTTAGGTAAGTTATATTTGAATGTAATCGAGTATTATACGAATAAACTTTCTAATTCAATTATTCAAGCTTAAATATTTATTTAAAAATTTGGCTTCATTTTATAATTGAAATCATCCTTTAAGATAAAATTTAAGAATTAAATTTCCGGTTAACTTCAAACAATTCAGAGATAAATAAATACATATACAATATATATCAAATCAAATTTGAAATCATATACCAATATATATATTATAAATCAAGTCATATTTTAGAAATTCAAATCAATTAAATTTTCCAAACAAAATTGTAGCAAGGCTACAGGATGGTCTCTTCACTTCGAAACTCGAAAATGAACGGCGATGATGCTGCAGTCATCACCGAAATTATTTTCCAGTGACAAAGAAAAGAGCACTGATTTAAACATTTAAAATTCTTTGGAAACAATTTCTATTCGAAAATACTTTCAATAATATATCCTTTTAAAACTTTAAAACCAAAGTTCGAAATCATCGGAAATTAAATTCTCGAATCCTTGGTTTAAATTCATTTAAAATTCCAAATTAATTTATAACCATATTTTATTGTTCAATTATTTATATATGGAACAAAAGCCAATGGTTTTCAAGCTATATATATAAAGTCAAATATTATTTCTTAACATCCAATTCAATAAACTATCAAAATACAGAAAATTATACATATATAAAATATAATTATACAAAATCTATCTCATTTACCAAGTTTGAAAACAATGTGGTGTCAGTTTGCTCTGTTCAAGTGTTTTGGAGATCCTATCGATAATGTTGATCAGACGAATCGATCGGAAACCCAAATCAACATCAACAACTCAACCAACACTGTATATAACATTTTAAATATTAGTTTACAAATATACTTCAAGAATGATTTGAAGATAAGTTGAAAGCAAAAGACAAGATGATTAAATAACATAATAAGGGAATGAATAAGCTTATATAAATCACTGGCAACCTTAACCGGGTCGACAATGACTTCAAGAATAAGATCAATGTGGAGTTCTGGGACAAACCTACATCCGATCTCAAGAGATAGAATTCAGGATAACAAGAGATAGATAGCATTGTAAACCGAGGATGTAGAAATCTTCGAGGAATCAATGCTTCTTGTAAAGGAGTTCCACCCCTTTACAAGTCATTCAAAGATTGGCGAGACCGCCTATTCATTATAAAGATCATTCGAAGTGGAGTTATGGGATACTCTAGAATCAAAAGAAGACAAATAGGGCGAGACAAGAATGGATTTTGGAACTGCAGGGAACGTTCCAAAATTCAAAAGGAATCAAGTAAAAAAGAAAGAGATTCAAGCTCGAACGAAAGTGATTCTGTAAATAAATTTACCATATATGCTAAGCTTTGCCTAGAGCCAAAGCTCTGATACCAAATGTAATGACCCACTATTTTGGACCATTCAAAATGACAATAAATCCAAACATGTCGGACTTGAATAATTCAAGACAATAGATTGTAAATATAAATTTGGCAAAACTCAGAATATACAGTAAATAAATCATAGATCACAAATACAGAGTAATATAACAATGCAGTGGAAGCAAAGAAATAGTGGTTCACGAAGTTACTATATATGTATTCACCATAGGCAACAAGATACAACAGAAATCACGAATACAAAGATGTCTCAATACAATAGTCAAATACAAGATCTGAATACATCACTGAAATCAACTGAATGACTGAAAGCAGAATCAATGGATGGATCCTGTGACGCCCCACCTCTATACCCACGCTAGCCAAGGACACTACGGGGTAATGCCGTCAACTAGCATGGAGAATAAGGCTGTTGAGGAGCGACCATCTGTATAATTGCTTTGTGCGAGTACCGATATACTAGATAAAAATATATCTTTTCATCTCAAGAGGAAATCCGACATACCAATACAAACTCAAAGCTACTACACAGTGGCTATAAGGACTTCGGAAACAAATATAGAAATAAACATAACACAAATCAGTCGCAGACAATTCATATCACAAAGGCGGAAATAGATATGAAAATAACACATGAAAGTGTACATCAGAGTAGTGGTCAAATAAGATCCACAATAACACAAAATAATAGATACAAGTGCAAGACAATAGAATATGCATACATCAAGGAGTCTAATCTCAAATGTATAAAAAAAATACTACTAAACTAGAGTAGTTAGCCAAAAGTCAGATGATGGTTCCAGATAGGAAGTCATGAGGAAGCACCTGTAAAATCTCAGTCTGACCCGAGTATTATTTAAGAAGAAAATAATAAACGGATCAGTCTAGCTATAAATATCAGATAAAGTGATAGAATATGAGATATGATAATAAAACGTAAGATAACAAAAAGATGTCATACTATGATAAGTATACATTAGAAAACCCACAAAAGTCATACAATATCTCAAGAATCTCAAAACACAGAAAAGAACGTCATATTCTTAATTTAATTCACCAAGCCACAAATAATGACATACATATCAATGCCCATCGTAAATGCTGGTGAAACATAAATTCCAGAAATCAATATCCAGAAATCACAAGAAAGAGGATGGCCAATCCCATAAAAATGAGCCGGAGCTCCTCCTGATAGGGTATAGTCCCCCATTGCGGACTTTGAGCCGAAGCTCCTCCTGATGAGCCGAAGCTCCTCCTGATAGGGTATAGTCCCCCATTGCGGACTTTGAGCTGAAGCTCCTCCTGATGAGCCGAAGCTCCTCCTGATGAGCCGAAGCTCCTCCTGATGAGCCGAAGCTCCTCCTGACAGGGTATAGTCCCCCATTGCGGGCTTTGAGCTGAAGCTCCTCCTGATGAGCCGAAGCTCATAAAAACGAGGAACAGTCCTCCACGTGGACAAAGTGTAACAACCCGCATATTTGTCGATTTTATATTTAAATATTTCGTCGTTCGTCGGATTTTGGTCCGAAAAGCTACTTTTTGCAAACAGTCGAATTGGGACTCGAGACCACCTCCATTGAGTTCAAAATGCCGTTTGCGATCTTTTTGAGTGTAAGCTTCGATATGTTTGGAGTTAGGAGAATTTTGCCACTTTTCACTTAGGGCTTTGGGTTGGGTTTCAGCCCAATAACCCCACTTAACCTCCTACCTCTCTAACTCTTCATCCATTCACTCCCATTTCATTTCATTTCATTTCCTCAAGCAAACTGAAAATGGTGGAGTGGAAGAGGAATTAGAAATTACAAAACCCTAGTTCCATTTGCAAACTCTTGTTCTAGCTCCAAATTCAAAGAGAACCCATTGGTAAGCTTCATCTCCTTCTTCTCCAACACATTCTCTCTTCAATTTCAGTTTATTCCTAAACCTAACTTTGGGAATATCCTTCTTTAAAGCTTTGATTCAAGCTTGTTGTGTTGGAATTGAAGAGTGATCGACCTTGCCATTGCTTTCAAGCTTCTTCTTCATTGATTTGGGTTCAAAGGTGAGATTTCTATCTCACATCTTAATCTATATTTATCTTCGATTGCTAGGTATGAATTCCTAACACTTATTCTTGTGCAAATGCTTTTGGTTTGGATTGATTTGGTGAATATTCCAATTTTTAGTGTTTTGAGTTCAATTCTTTAAAAATCCAAACTTTGATCTTTGATCATGATTTTTGTGATGCATTGAAGAGCGTATATGGCCGGGTAGTCGATTGGCGTAAACCCTTAGTGCCGTTGCTCGACCGATTGCATTTCGGAAGTGTTTGGCATTCATTTGATTGGCATGGGAGTGCTGGAAACAGGCTCCGGTCGACCGACCTCAGAGTCCGGTCGACCGACCTGCTACTCTAGCATCTCCCTGCCGCTGTTTGGAAGTGCAGGTTACAGGCTTCGGCCGACCGACCTCAGAGTCCGGTCGACCGACCTGCTACCCGAGCACTTCTGCCTCTGGTCCGGTCAGCCGACTCAGGGAGTCCGGTTGACCGACCTGCTCCTATTTGCCAGTTTTTCCTATATTGCCTATTGGTTTGAATTTCCAACTTTAATCGATTCGTGTTGTCTCCTATTTGTTGTTATCATTTCTTAAGACTTTGATGACTCCTCTTTCGGGATGGTACCTCGTTAGGTCGCTCGACCCTATCCCCCTTAGGTCGAACCCCGTACAACTCTGCGTAAGCAATCTTATCCGAAAGCCATTTAACCGAACTTCTTACTTTGATGGTTTTGAGAATTGATTTCTTTGAATTTTATTTACGTCTTCGAATGTGAACTTTTATGATTGATTGTTTCTACAATCACTTCTATGATTTGTCACTTTAAAATATAAAGGTTTTCAATACTAGTAGTAAATATCAAAACTCTTTCATCATAACGATTTCAACTCTATTTTCAATATCAAACTCGTTTATAAAACTGTTTTCCAATCTATTAGTATATACAAACCTTTACCTCATTCGTATGAGAAAATAAAATTAAACGGCTTAGCAAAACAAGTGGTATGAAACGCTTGCGTTTACTTCGTCGGTTAATTTTTTAACTTGTTCGATTGAAACTCTTGTGACAATTTCCTAGTGCAGATCTACAATCTGTTCGTAAATATTTGAGTTAAGCAAGTGGTTATGGGACATGAAGCTAAACTCTTATATTTACTAGCTTAGTGTAATCGACACTTCTTTATGATCGATGACGATCATTTTTATGATTTAGACTAGCAATGTGCGATGTCTCTCGTCCGTGTGTTCGGACTTTCCTTTCTCGTCCGTGTGTTCGGACTTGCCTTTCTCGTCCGTGTGTTCGGACTTGCCTTTCTCGTCCGTGTGTTCGGACTTGCCTTTCTCGTCCGTGTGTTCGGACTTGCCTTTCTCGTTCGTGTGTTCGGACTTGCCTTTCTCGTCCGTGTGTTCGGACTTGCCTTTCTCGTCCGTGTGTTCGGACTTGCCTTCGGGCCATCCGTGTGTTCGGAAAATTAAATAGATAGCTTCTCATCCGTGTGTTCGGAAAATTAAATGGATAGCTTCCATGAGATAGCTTCTCGTCCGTGTGCTCGGACTTCCCCCTTTTTGTGATTTCTAGATTTCGTGTGTTGATTTCTGAATTTAATGTTTCACCAACTTTTACAATTGGCATTAATATGTATGTCATTTATTGTGGCTTGGTGAATTAAATAAAGAATATGACATTCTTTTTAATCTTTGAGAAGATTCTTGAGGTATTGATTAGTCTCTTGTTGATTTTCAATTACGTACTTATCACAGTACGGTATTATGGTTATGATACGTTTTTGTCATATCTCTTATTCTATATCACTTTATCTGATATTTATAGCTAGACTGATCCGTTTATTATTTTCTTCTTAAATAATACTCGGGTCAGACTGAGATTTTACAGGTGCTTCCTCATGACTTCCTATCTGGAGCCATCTTCTGACTCTTTTGGCTAACTACTTTAGATTAGTAGTTTTTGATATTATACATTTGAGATATGGACTCTATGTTGTGTACTTATTCTTTTGTATAGCACGTGATGCTATTCTTTTGTATTATCGTGGATTTGTTTGACCACTACTCTGATATACACTTTTATGTGTAATATTCATATCTTATTCCGCCTTTGTGATATGAATTGTCTATGACTGATTTGTGTTATGTTTATTTCTATATTTGTTTCCGAAGATTATATATAGCCACCGTGTGATAGCTTTGTGTTTGTATCGGTATGTCGGGTTTCCTCCTTAAAAGATATGCATTCTATTCTATCTGACATATCGGTGCTCGCACAAAGAAGTTACATGGATGGTCGCTCCTCAACAGCCTTATTCTCCGTGCTAATTGACAGCACTACACCGTAGTGTTCTTGGTTAGCGTGGGTATAGAGGTGAGGCGTCACACAAAGAGACATCGCACATTACTAGTCTAAACCACAAAATGATCATTATCGATCATCAAGAAGTGTCGATTACACTAAGCTAGTAAATATAAGAGTTTAGCTTCATGTCCCATAACCACTTGCTTAACTCAAATATTTACGAACAGATTATAGATCTCCACTAGAAAATTGTCACAAGAGTTTCAATCGAACAAGTCCATCAATTAACCGACGAAGTAAACGCAAGCGTTTCATACCACTTGTTTTGCTAAGCCGTTTAATTATATTTTCTCATACGAATGAAGTAATGGTTTGTATATACTAATAGATTATAAAATGGTTTTATAAAAGAGCTTTGTAATAAAATAGTGTCGAAATCGTTTTAATGAAAGGGTTTTGATATTTACTACTAGTATAGAAAACCTTTATATTTTGAAGTGACAAATCATAGAAGTGATTGTAGAAACAATCAATCATAAAAATTCACATTCGAAGACGTGAATAAAATCCAAAGAAATCGATATCAAATCCATTAAAATAGATATTTCCAATAATTCCCAAAGAAAATGTCATCAAAGTCGATAATAAATGATAACAACAAAAGGGAGACAACACGAATCGATTAAAGTTGGAAAACCAATCAAAATGAGCAAAAATAGGCAAAACAGGGAAAATAGGAGCAGGTCGGTCGGCCGTTATCAGAGCTTGGTCGACCGGACACTATTCTGAAAAATTCTCGGGAAGTAGGTCGGTCGACCGGACTTCCTGGTCAGTCAGCCGGAGCCAAAATTCCTGCACTCCCAAAACAGAGGCAGGGAAGTGCTCAAGTAGCAGGACGGTCGACCGGACCCTGCATTCGGTCGGCCGGAGCTTGATTTCTAGCACTTCTTGCCCTATCAATGAATACCAATTCTTTCCAAATCAAAAGCAATAGCACATGAATACTTGTTAGGAATTCGTACCCAACATCAAGATAGTTGTAGACATAGATGTGAGATAAAAATCTCACCTTTGAACCCAAATCAATGAAGAAGAAGCTTGAAAGCAATGGCAGGGCAATCACTCTTCAATTCCAACTCAACAAGCTTGAATCAAAGCTTTAAAGAAGGACATTCCCAAAGTTAGGTTTAGGAATAAACTGAAATTGAAGAGGAGAAGAAGATAGAGAAGATGAAGAGGAGGCTTACCAATGGGTTCTCTTTGAATTTGGAGCAAGAAATCAAGATGCAAGAAGAACCTAGGGTTTGCAATTTCTATTTCCTCTTCCCTTCCACCATTTTCAGTTTTTGACTTGAGTTTGTGGAATGAAAATGAGTGAATGGAAGGAGATGGGCTGAGCTAGGGTATTAGTTAAGCTAGTGGGCTGAACCCAAACCCAAACCCAATAGAAAAAGTAGCGAAATTTGACTTACCCCAAACATATCAAAGATTATACTCAGAAAGATCGCAAACGCCATTTTGGACTCAATGGAGGTGGTTTCGAGCTCCAATTCGGCCGTTTGCAAAAAGTAGCTTTTCGGACCATAATCCGACGAATGATGTTATATTTAAATAAAATATTTAAATATACGACCGATAAATATGCGGGTTGTTACAGACTCCCCTCCTTAAAGAAATTGCGTCCTCGCAATTCTTAAGAAGAAAATAAAGAGTAACAACCATAGAAGCATATCAATACAAAATAAAATTTGAAATAAGAAGTTCACCAAAAAGAGCACGAAAGAGCAAACCCGGACGAGTTCGCTCGATGAATTCTCTAGATTTCCCAAGAGCAATCCTTGGGATTTGAGAACCATTGAATTTTCATAAGAAAAACATCTTTATTTCGAAGGCGCTCAACCTCCGAAGCAATGATGCGAATAGAATGTTGCTCATAAGTCAAATAGGCGGAACTTCGATTTCCATAATAACACCGGGCTCATGAATAAAAATCGGAAACCTAAAAGCATTTCCATAGTTAAAAGACGTGGAAAACATCAAGAATAGCAGAAAATTGTTTCGGTGCAACGGCGTAGCACAAAAGCAGTACGCCCAAGAAATTAGAAACTCGAATGATTTGGAACAATGGCGTAGTACAACAATGATACGCCAGATGAACCAAAGCACAAATAATTCGAACACTGACGTATTTCGAAGACGGTACGTCAAATGGACCAAACACCATAAAAGAACATCGGACACTTGTCCATAAAAGAAATGAGATGAAGCTCAATAAAACGAAGTACATCGATACGTCCGATGAACTTGGCATTCCATACGGACATCATCAAAGAAATAACCGCTTGTTGCTTAAGACTAAGGGCATCAGCAACACGATTCTCCCATCCGGGAGTAAACAAAGAATATCAAGATCATAAGATGCAAGGAACTCGAGCCAACATTGTTGACACCAATTAAGTTCCTTATGAGCAAATAAATATGCCAAAGATTTATGATCAGGGTAGAGAACAAATTTCTCACCCAAAAATAATGATGCCAAATTCTAAAAGCGAAAACAATAGTCGCGAGCACTAGATCATGAGTGGCATACCTAGTCTCGATCGGCTTTAATGATTTAGAAGCACAAGTGATAGCACGTTCTCTTTTGCAAGAGAACGGCATCCAAACCAATACGATTAGCATTGGTATCAAAGATAAAGTCTTGGTTCCGTTTGGGAATCACAAGAATAGGAGTATCGAAAAGAATGAATTTCTTTTAAATAATCTTCTTTTCCAAAAAGCTAAAACTTTCAAAATTACATTTATCTCTATGTAATAATATTTCTAGAAAAATTTACATTTTTACAACTCAATATATTGTGTCTGATTGTCTCATCATAGCGTTTAGGAAATTCCTATCGATAACGTTGATCAAGCACATCGACCAGAATTCTTAAAGCACTCAATGGGCAATACAATCACAAAATTTCTTTGCTTGTTTAAGAGCAAAGTCAAATTGTACTTATAAATAAATCTTATGAAAAAGATTTGCTGAATTTTAAATTTCTATTTTCATCCAAAATCAATATATACAAGAATAGAGTCATCGAGATCGTAGAATACTCGATTCATAAAATGGATGAAATAAGCTGGACAAACTGAATGACATAATAAGTCATTCATAAGAATCATAACGAGTGCGGAATGCGGTAAATGGATAACTCCCGCAACTCGTAGCGAATGACAATCGGTGGCAAGGTCGAGCTAAAAAGACCTTAACACCACTCAAAAGATTGCTTAGGTGATAATCCTAAGACAAGCTCAAAAATACTGGAACATCACACAACTATTAAGATGAGAGAAATAACACCTTCCTCATCATGAGGGCTTAAAGAATGAAATTATGCCACCAAAAATTTGAAAACGGAGTCACGGAGAAAAATAGAAATCTTCTTAACAACTAGGAAATGTCGAAGATGTATAATCCGCTCAGAAAAATAGGATATGGGCTTCACAATGATTAAGCCAATCCTTTCACAAAAATTAATTCCGAAGCCTAAATAGAAATCGGCTCAGAAAGAAAAATCACATAAAATAATTTCGACATCAATAAAAAGCAAATTGAGTGTTGCGGATCCACCAACCGGATTCGCAATCCTCAAAGAAGTCAACAAGCCCAAAAATGTTTAAAGAAAAGGAATCACAAGTTCTTTTGATATAAAAATAAGGAGATGAAACCCATATCAAAAAGAACTCGAATAAGATAATCACAAAATAAGTGTCATCAAGGATAGAATGGATACCTTGACTAAGAGAAGAATTGCTAGGGACTTGCAGCTTTCCTTCTCTCTTGCTGAGACGTTTGGGACACGAAGATATATAATGATCCGCACTTTTGCAATAGCGGCAAGAAATAAGCCTTGGACACCTATTTATATGATGGTCCTTAGAGCCACAATTGTAGCATTCTCCACGATTAGGGATGGGAGTCTTTGCTATAGAAGTCACTTGCTTCACCCTCTTGTTTGGATTAGGACTTTCGAACTTAATAAAGTGATGCCTCTTCTTATTGACACCCACAATCTCAACATTGCTTTCTCTATCGGCCTCTTCAAGACGAAGAGCGATATCAATAAGCTGATCAAATGAAACCTCGAGTTTTAGGAGTAATGGCTTCTTAAGATTCTTATTCAAGCCATAGACAAATCTCTGGTTCTTCTTCAACGGGGTGTTAATGTATTCAACCCCGTATTTGGAAAGAGATTCGAAAGGTGCGACATAGTCCGTCACAGTAGATTCACCTTGAACAAGGTCGATAAAACGCCGGGCCAAAGTTACTTTTTCAGCCTCCGGCACAAATTTCAATTCGAATCTTTCCCGGAATTGCTCCCAAGTGAGATCCGCTTCAACGATTTCAGAAATAAGAAGTTCATACCAATCCAATGCTCTTTCCTGGAGCATGTTGGAAGCCACTTGGACTCGATGGAGATCAACAAGATTCATGCGAGAAAAGATGCGGTCGCATGATCTAAGCCAAGCTTGAATTTCTATAACACTCTCGGATCCCCGGAATGGCCTTCCACCCAAATCGGTATAATCTCTGCATAAGCGTGCAAAACCGGATCTAGGATGAGTAGGCTCTGGAATGGGTCCAACAGCTTGAGCATTCTTAACAAGATCTAGAAGCTGCTGGGCAGACATAAATACTCCCTCCCGAGGAGTAGCACTGGATTGACCGACGTTGGTACGGCCAGTTCTAACCATTTCTCTTCTTTAAGAAAGAAAGAAGAAGAAAAAGTTATTCTCAGAATGAATATCAAACAATCATGATTGATAAAACAAGGAATCATAAAAGAAAATAGGATAGAACGGGTCCAATTGACTCGAATAAATTCCTAAAGCACGACTCCTAAGAAAGACTTAGGACATGATCCTTGCTAAATTATTCTACATTGTTCCGAAGTTTGTCTCTGATACCAAGCTGTGACGCCCCACCTCTATACCCATGCTAGCCAAGGACACTACGGGGTAATGCCGTCAACTAGCACGAAGAATAAGGCTGTTAAGGAGCGACCATCTGTATAATTGCTTTGTGCGAGTACCGATATACCAGATAAAAATATATCTTTTCATCTCAAGAGGAAATCCGACATACCGATACAAACTCAAAGCTACTACACAGTGGCTATATGGACTTCGGAAACAAATATAGAAATAAACATAACACAAATCAGCCACAGACAATTCATATCACAAAGGCGGAAATAGATATGAATATAACACATGAAAGTGTACATCAGAGTAGTGGTCAAATAAGATCCACAATAACACAAAATAATAGATACAAGTGCAAGACAATAGAATATGCATACATCAAGGAGTCTAAACTCAAATGTATACAACAAAAAACTACTAAACTTGAGTAGTTAGCCAAAAGTCAGATGATGGTTCTAGATAGGAAGTCATGAGGAAGCACCTGTAAAATCTCAGTCTGACCCGAGTATTATTTAAGAAGAAAATAATAAACGGATCAGTCTAGCTATAAATATCAGATAAAGTGATAGAATATGAGATATGATAATAAAACGTAAGATAACAAAAGGATGTCATACTATGATAAGTATACATTAGAAAACCCACAAAAGTCATACAATATCTCAAGAATCTCAAAACACAGAAAAGAACGTCATTTTCTTAATTTAATTCACCAAGCCACAAATAATGACATACATATCAATGCCCATCGTAAATGCTGGTGAAACATAAATTCCAGAAATCAATATCCAGAAATCACAAGAAAGAGGATGGCCAATCCCATAAAAATGAGCCGGAGCTCCTCTTGACAGGGTATAGTCCCCCATTGCGGACTTTGAGCCGAAGCTCCTCCTGATGAGCCGAAGCTCCTCCTGACAGGGTATAGTCCCCCATTGCGGACTTTGAGCTGAAGCTCCTCCTGATGAGCCGAAGCTCCTCCTGTTGAGCCGAAGCTCCTCCTGATGAGCCGAAGCTCCTCCTGACAGGGTATAGTCCCCCATTGCGGGCTTTGAGCTGAAGCTCCTCCTGATGAGCCGAAGCTTATAAAAACGAGGAACAGTCCTCTACGTGGACAAAGAGACATCACACATTGCTAGTCTAAACCACAAAATGATCATTATCGATCATCAAGAAGTGTCGATTACACTAAGCTAGTAAATATAAGAGTTTAGCTTCATGTCCCATAACCACTTGCTTAACTCAAATATTTACGAACAGATTGTAGATCTCCACTAGAAAATTGTCACAAGAGTTTCAATCGAACAAGTCCATCAATTAACCGACGAATTAAACGCAAGCGTTTCATACCACTTGTTTTGCTAAGCCGTTTAATTATATTTTCTCATACGAATGAAGTAAAGGTTTGTATATACTAATAGATTATAAAATGGTTTTATAAAAGAGCTTTGTAATAAAATAGTGTCGAAATCGTTTTAATGAAAGGGTTTTGATATTTACTACTAGTATAGAAAACCTTTATATTTTGAAGTGACAAATCATAGAAGTGATTGTAGAAACAATAAATCATAAAAATTCACATTCGAAGACGTGAATAAAATCCAAAGAAATCGATATCAAATCCATTAAAATGGATATTTCCAATAATTCCCAAAGAAAATGTCATCAAAGTCGATAATAAATGATAACAACAAAAGGGAGACAACACGAATCGATTAAAGTTGGAAAACCAATCAAAATGAGCAAAAATAGGCAAAACAGGGAAAATAGGAGCAGGTCGGTCGGCCGTTATCAGAGCTCGGTCGACCGGACACTGTTCTGAAAAATTCTCGGGAAGCAGGTCGGTCGACCGGACTTCCTGGTCGGTCAACCGGAGCCAAAATTCCTGCACTCCCAAAACAGATGCAGGGAAGTGCTCAAGCAGCAGGTCGGTCGACCGGACCCTGCATTCGGTCGGCCGGAGCCTGATTTCTAGCACTTCTTGCCCTATCAATGAATACCAATTCTTTCCAAATCAAAAGCAATAGCACATGAATACTTGTTAGGAATTCGTACCCAACATCAAGATAGTTGTAGACATAGATGTGAGATAAAAATCTCACCTTTGAACCCAAATCAATGAAGAAGAAGCTTGAAAGCAATGGCAGGGCAATCACTCTTCAATTCCAACTCAACAAGCTTGAATCAAAGCTTTAAAGAAGGACATTCCCAAAGTTAGGTTTAGGAATAAACTGAAATTGAAGAGGAGAAGAAGATAGAGAAGATGAAGAGGAGGCTTACCAATGGGTTCTCTTTGAATTTGGAGCAAGAAATCAAGATGCAAGAAGAACCTAGGGTTTGCAATTTCTATTTCCTCTTCCCTTCCACCATTTTCCGTTTTTGACTTGAGTTTGAGGAATGAAAATGAGTGAATGGAAGGAGATGGGCTGAGCTAGGGTATTAGTTAAGCTAGTGGGCTGAACCCAAACCCAATAAAAAAAGTAGCGAAATTCGACTTACCCCAAACATATCAAAGATTATACTCAAAAGGATCGCAAACGCCATTTTGGACTCAATGGAGGTGGTTTCGAGCTCCAATTCGGCCGTTTGCAAAAAGTAGCTTTTCGGACCATAATCCGACGAATGATGTTATATTTAAATAAAATATTTAAATATACGACCGATAAATATGCGGGTTGTTACAGACTCCCCTCCTTAAAGAAATTGCGTCCTCGCAATTCTTAAGAAGAAAATAAAGAGTAACAACCATAGAAGCATATCAATACAAAAGAAAATTTGAAATAAGAAGTTCACCAAAAAGAGCACGAAAGAGCAAACCCGGACGAGTTCGCTCGATGAATTCTCTAGATTTCCCAAGAGCAATCCTTGGGATTTGAGAACCATTGAATTTTCACAAGAAAAACATCTTTATTTCAAAGGCGCTCAACCTCCGAAGCAATGATGCGAATAGAATGTTGCTCATAAGTCAAATAGGCGGAACTTCGATTTCCACAATAACACCGGGCTCATGAATAAAAATCGGAAACCTAAAAGCATTTCCATAGTTAAAAGACGTGGAAAACGTCAAGAATAGCAGAAAATTGTTCCGGTGCAACGGCGTAGCACAAAAGCGGTACGCCCAAGAAATTAGAAACTCGAATGATTTGGAACAATGGCGTAGTACAACAACGATACGCCAGATGAACCAAAGCACAAATAATTCGAACACTGACGTATTTCGAAGACGGTACGTCAAATGGACCAAACACCATAAAAGAACATCGGACACTTGTCCATAAAAGAAATGAGATGAAGCTCAATAAAACGAAGTACATCGAAACGTCCGTTGAACTTGGCATTCCATACGGACATCATCAAAGAAATAACCGCTTGTTGCTTAATACCAAGGGCATCAGCAACACGATTCTCCCATCCGGGAGTAAACAAAGAATATCAAGATCATAAGATGCAAGGAACTCGAGCCAACATTGTTGACACCAATTAAGTTCCTTATGAGCAAATAAATATGCCAAAGATTTATGATCAGGGTAGAGAACAAATTTCTCACCCAAAAATAATGATGCCAAATTCTAAAAGCGAAAACAATAGCCGCGAGCACTAGATCATGAGTGGCATACCTAGTCTCGATCGGCTTTAATGATTTAGAAGCACAAGTGATAGCACGTTCTCTTTTGCAAGAGAACGGCATCCAAACCAATACGATTAGCATTGGTATCAAAGATAAAGTCTTGGTTCCGTTTGGGAATCACAAGAATAGGAGTATCGAAAAGAATGAATTTCTTTTAAATAATCTTCTTTTCCAAAAAGCTAAAACTTTCAAAATTACATTTATCTCTATGTAATAATATTTCTAGAAAAATTTACATTTTTACAACTCAATATATTGTGTCTGATTGTCTCATCATAGCGTTAAGGAAATTCCTACCGATAACGTTGATCAAGCGCATCGACCAGAATTCTTAAAGCACTCAATGGGCAATACAATCACAAAATTTCTTTGCTTGTTTAATAGCAAAGTCAAATTGTACTTATAAATAAATCTTATGAAAAAGATTTGCTGAATTTTAAATTTCTATTTTCATCCAAAATCAATATATACAAGAATAGAGTCATCGAGATCGTAGAATACTCGATTCATAAAATGGATGAAATAAGCTGGAAAAACTGAATGACATAATAAGTCATTCATAAGAATCATAACGAGTGCGGAATGCGGTAAATGGATAACTCCCGCAACTCGTAGCGAATGACAATCGGTGGCAAGGTCGAGCTAAAAAGACCTTAACACCACTCAAAAGATTGCTTAGGTGAAAATCCTAAGACAAGCTCAAAAATACTGGAACATCACACAACTATTAATATGAGAGAAATAACACCTTCCTCATCATGAGGGCTTAAAGAATGAAATTATGCCACCAAAAATTTGAAAACGGAGTCACGGAGAAAAATAGAAATCTTCTTAACAGCTAGGAAATGTCGAAGATGTATAATCCGCTCAGAAAAATAGGATATGGGCTTCACAATGATTAAGCCAATCCTTTCACAAAAATTAATTCCGAAGCCTAAATAGAAATCGGCTCGGAAAGAAAAATCACATAAAATAATTTCGACATCAATAAAAAGCAAATTGAGTGTTGCGGATCCACCAACCGGATTCGCAATCCTCAAAGAAGTCAACAAGCCCAAAAATGTTTAAAGAAAAGGAATCACAAGTTCTTTTGATATAAAAATAAGGAGATGAAACCCATATCAAAAAGAACTCGAATAAGATAATCACAAAATAAGTGTCATCAAGGATAGAATGGATACCTTGACTAAGAGAAGAATTGCTAGGGACTTGCAGCTTTCCTTCTCTCTTGCTGAGACGTTTGGGACACGAAGATATATAATGATCCGCACTTTTGCAATAGCGGCAAGAAATAAGCCTTGGACACCTATTTATATGATGGTCCTTAGAGCCACAATTGTAGCATTCTCCACGATTAGGGATGGGAGTCTTTGCTATAGAAGTCACTTGCTTCACCCTCTTGTTTGGATTAGGACTTTCGAACTTAATAAAGTGATGCCTCTTCTTATTGACACCCACAATCTCAACATCGCTTTCTCTATCGGCCTCTTCAAGACGAAGAGCGATATCAATAAGCCGATCATCAAATGAAACCTCGAGTTTTAGGAGTAATGGCTTCTTAAGATTCTTATTCAAGCCATAGACAAATCTCTGGTTCTTCTTCAACGGGGTGTTAATGTATTCAACCCCGTATTTGGAAAGAGATTCGAAAGGTGCGACATAGTCCGTCATAGTAGATTCACCTTGAACAAGGTCGATAAAACGCCGGGCCAAAGTTACTTTTTCAGCCTCCGGCACAAATTTCAATTCGAATCTTTCCCGGAATTGCTCCCAAGTGAGATCCGCTTCAACGATTTCAGAAATAAGAAGTTCATACCAATCCAATGCTCTTTCCTGGAGCATGTTGGAAGCCACTTGGACTCGATGGAGATCAACAAGATTCATGCGAGAAAAGATGCGGTCGCATGATCTAAGCCAAGCTTGAATTTCTATAACACTCTCGGATCCCCGGAATGGCCTTCCACCCAAATCGGTATAATCTCTGCATAAGCGTGCAAAACCGGATCTAGGATGAGTAGCCTCTGGAATGGGTCCAACAGCTTGAGCATTCTTAACAAGATCTAGAAGCTGCTGAGCAGACATAAATACTCCCTCCCGAGGAGTAGCACTGGATTGACCGACGTTGGTACGGCCAGTTCTAACCATTTCTCTTCTTTAAGAAAGAAAGAAGAAGAAAAAGTTATTCTCAGAATGAATATCAAACAATCATGATTGATAAAACAAGGAATCATAAAAGAAAATAGGATAGAACGGGTCCAATTGACTCGAATAAATTCCTAAAGCACGACTCCTAAGAAAGACTTAGGACATGATCCTTGCTAAATTATTCTACATTGTTCCGAAGTTTGTCTCTGATACCAAGCTGTGACGCCCCACCTCTATACCCACGCTAGCCAAGGACACTACGGGGTAATGTCGTCAACTAGCACGAAGAATAAGGCTGTTAAGGAGCGACCATCTGTATAATTGCTTTGTGCGAGTACCGATATACTAGATAAAAATATATCTTTTCATCTCAAGAGGAAATCCGACATACCGATACAAACTCAAAGCTACTACACAGTGGCTATATGGACTTCGGAAACAAATATAGAAATAAACATAACACAAATCAGTCACAGACAATTCATATCACAAAGGCGGAAATAGATATGAATATAACACATGAAAGTGTACATCAGAGTAGTGGTCAAATAAGATCCACAATAACACAAAATAATAGATACAAGTGCAAGACAATAGAATATGCATACATCAAGCAGTCTAATCTCAAATGTATACAACAAAAAACTACTAAACTAGAGTAGTTAGCCAAAAGTCAGATGATGGTTCCAAATAGGAAGTCATGAGGAAGCACCTGTAAAATCTCAGTCTGACCCGAGTATTATTTAAGAAGAAAATAATAAACGGATCAGTCTAGCTATAAATATCAGATAAAGTGATGGAATATGAGATATGATAATAAAACGTAAGATAACAAAAAGATGTCATACTATGATAAGTATACATTAGAAAACCCACAAAAGTCATACAATATCTCAAGAATCTCAAAACACAGAAAAGAACGTCATATTCTTAATTTAATTCACCAAGCCACAAATAATGACATACATATCAATGCCCATCGTAAATGCTGGTGAAACATAAATTCTAGAAATCAATATCCAGAAATCACAAGAAAGAGGATGGCCAATCCCATAAAAATGAGCCGGAGCTCCTCCTGACAAGGTATAGTCCCCCATTGCGGACTTTGAGCCGAAGCTCCTCCTGATGAGCCGAAGCTCCTCCTGACAGGGTATAGTCCCCCATTGCGGACTTTGAGCTGAAGCTCCTCCTGATGAGCCGAAGCTCCTCCTGATGAGCCGAAGCTCCTCCTGACAGGGTATAGTCCCCCATTGCAGGCTTTGAGCTGAAGCTCCTCCTGATGAGCCGAAGCTCATAAAAACGAGGAACAGTCCTCCACGTGGACAAAGAGACATCGCACATTGCTAGTCTAAACCACAAAATGATCATTATCGATCATCAAGAAGTGTCGATTACACTAAGCTAGTAAATATAAGAGTTTAGCTTCATGTCCCATAACCACTTGCTTAACTCAAATATTTACGAACAGATTGTAGATCTCCACTAGAAAATTGTCACAAGAGTTTCAATCGAACAAGTCCATCAATTAACCGACGAAGTAAACGCAAGTGTTTCATACCACTTGGTTTGCTAAGCCGTTTAATTATATTTTTTCATACCAATGAAGTAAAGGTTTGTATATACTAATAGATTATAAAATGGTTTTATAAAAGAGCTTTGTAATAAAATAGTGTCGAAATCGTTTTAATGAAAGGGTTTTGATATTTACTACTAGTATAGAAAACCTTTATATTTTGAAGTGACAAATCATAGAAGTGATTGTAGAAACAATCAATCATAAAAATTCACATTCGAAGACGTGAATAAAATCCAAAGAAATCGATATCAAATCCATTAAAATGGATATTTCCAATAATTCCCAAAGAAAATGTCATCAAAGTCGATAATAAATGATAACAACAAAAGGGAGACAACACGGATCGATTAAAGTTGGAAAACCAATCAAAATGAGCAAAAATAGGCAAAACAGGGAAAATAGGAGCAGGTCGGTCGGCCGTTATCAGAGCTCGGTCGACCGGACACTGTTCTGAAAAATTCTCGGGAAGCAGGTCGGTCGACCGGACTTCCTGGTCGGTCAGCCGGAGCCAAAATTCCTGCACTCCCAAAACAGAGGCAGGGAAGTGCTCAAGTAGCAGGTCGGTCGACCGGACCCTACATTCGGTCGGCCGGAGCCTGATTTCTAGCACTTCTTGCCCTATCAATGAATACCAATTCTTTCCAAATCAAAAGCAATAGCACATGAATACTTGTTAGGAATTCGTACCCAACATCAAGATAGTTGTAGACATAGATGTGAGATAAAAATCTCACCTTTGAACCCAAATTAATGAAGAAGAAGCTTGAAAGCAATGGCAGGGCAATCACTCTTCAATTCCAACTCAACAAGCTTGAATCAAAGCTTTAAAGAAGGACATTCCCAAAGTTAGGTTTAGGAATAAACTGAAATTGAAGAGGAGAAGAAGATAGAGAAGATGAAGAGGAGGCTTACCAATGGGTTCTCTTTGAATTTGGAGCAAGAAATCAAGATGCAAGAAGAACCTAGGGTTTGCAATTTCTATTTTCTCTTCCCTTCCACCATTTTCAGTTTTTGACTTGAGTTTGAGGAATGAAAATGAGTGAATGGAAGGAGATGGGCTGAGCTAGGGTATTAGTTAAGCTAGTGGGCTGAACCCAAACCCAAACCCAATAGAAAAACTAGCGAAATTCGACTTACCCCAAACATATCAAAGATTATACTCAAAAAGATCGCAAACGCCATTTTGGACTCAATGGAGGTGGTTTCGAGCTCCAATTCGGCCGTTTGCAAAAAGTAGCTTTTCGGACCATAATCCGATGAATGATGTTATATTTAAATAAAATATTTAAATATACGACCGATAAATATGCGTGTTGTTACAGATCCAAGCGAAGCTCCAACTCCAAATGTGAGTCTCGAATACTGGTACACCTCAGTCTGACTCGAGCGTAAAGCAAAACACAAAACACTCGAGTCAGGACATACATACTTATACAATGTAAACCAACTCAAGTGAATTGTAGTATAAAGGTACAAGTAACTTAAAGAACGCTTGGGATCGCCCATTCTTTAAGGATCCGTTAAACTATCTACTATGTAGTAATATACGCTATTATAATAATATCTAAAGTAAAGTAAACTATCAAAATAGCGTTAAGGCGTTACCCATATCCCCCTTAACACATTTTATATATTCTCATAGTCTATACAATACCATAATCCCACCCGTACTGGGTATCGTCAGAGGGCACTCCATAGGTATGGTACAAAACAAACTCATAGTAAGGCTCGCTAGGGTAGGTGACATGGCACAACAAGGCAATTCCAGGGTAGATATACCAATTACGCACATGGACTGGTGGTAACGCATATCAGCCACTACCGCCCACCTCGGAACACACTCCCAAATCAAAAATCGAAGGGTAGCCACCAAATCAATCACAAAGTAATAGAATAGTATTGAAGAAATGTGTCCGATCAGAGGTGCTACATCATTGGCCCGAGATCGCTCTTGTTTTAGCCACCTTATGCCAACTCACGGGAGTCGGGTCCATATATATACCTCAATAGGATCGTCGCCACCATCCTACTTCATTCTGGAATCTCCACCGCGTACACGGTTGTCAAAGTGGTTTTCGGTATCGACAGAGAGTATGCCCATATCCGATCCCAGTCTCTTTGCCAAACAATCATTATTATAACCCATGGATATTCATTTCAAAAAAATTTATACCTCAAAACAAAATATCCTATCCATTTCAAACTAGTTTGTACTTCAAACCCAAAATATCATATCCATTTCAAAACTAGTTTATACTTCAAAGCCAAAATATCATATCCATTTCAAAACTAGTTTATACTTCAAAACCGAAATATCATATTCAAAACTAGTTTATACTCCAAAACCAAAATATCATTTGAACAAACCCAAATTTCCAATCACTGAATATTTCTTTAAATTTATTTACTCTTAAAATATTCCTTTTTAAATCATCTTAAACCAAAACCACTTTATAAAGCCATATTCTTAAATCTTAAATTGCAAATCACTATATTCAAAACAATTCTTAATTAGATACTATTTCAAATAAATTCATTTCCAAAATCAAAGTACTTTCAAAGTTATAGCACCTTTGAAACCACACTTTGAAACCATAATACTTTGAAACCATATCAATTTTAAAATGTTATCATTTGGAAATAATAATATTTAGAAAATCATAACACCCTTAAAAATAATATTCATTACCAAAGTTATAGCATTATTAAGTTCATTCGTTCAATTATACCAATTTCGAAAACATTGTATTAACTTATAAATTTCCAAAATGGTTTATATTTCACCTCAAAACATATTCATTTAAACCATTTAAATTCAATGTCAAAATCTTCCAAAATAATATTCATTTCCAAAGTTCATTGTAATTTCAACCACAACAGCACTTATAAAGTGTTACGGTAAATATATTAACATTTCAAAAACATTGTCAAATTTAAAATAGCAGCACTTATAAAGTGCTACAGTAGGTATTGTATTTCAAAACAGTTTAGTTTCAGAAACAGCAGCACTTATAAACTGCTGCAGTAAGTATTTTAGTATTTCAAAACCTAGTTTAAATTTCAGAAATAGCAGCACTTATAAACTGCTGCAGTAGATATATTAGCAGTTGCGAATGGTTTGATTTCAGTAACAACAGCATTTTGGAAATGCTACCAATAAAATTCCAGATTTATTATAACATTTTAGAAACCTTAAAACTCCAATTTTTAACCAATTTAACTTATAAACCATATATTTACAATTTGAAAATATTCCTTTGGATATCATTTAACTTATGATTTAAATAAAATAACTCTTTATAATTAAAATATCCAAATTAACTATAATTCATTTATTAAGTCAAAGTACATTATTTTGCTTAACTTTTTATTTTAACAAATAACTTAACACTTTATTTAAAATACCCATTTCATAAAAATATTCCTTTCATAAGTCAAACTTCACATTCCCAATTGAAACAAATTTTCCATTTAAAGTTAAGTCATATTTAAGATACATTTTACCATTTTAAATCATAATGATTTATTTTACAAAACGTATCTATTTCATAAAATAAAATCTATTAAAATCACTAAGTTAGATTTAAAATTCCATATCAAATCAAATTTAATTATTAAATTATTTATCATCACTGAAGATCTTTAAATTCAATTTAAAACCAATTATCTTAAAATTCAAGTAAAACCACTTATTGACTTATAAAAATTTAACTTATAGAAAACTAATGTATCTTTATATTGTAAATCATTAAACCACAATTTAAGTTAAAATTTCATAAAATAAGATTCAAAATACTTAATAATCTTTAGGAAAATATTATTTAAAAATTATCCATGGGTCTGTATAATATTTTCTAACCTAGGTCAAGTGATACAGATATGTATCATTTCAATCCGTAATTTAAAAAGAAAAACTGTGTTCTATCATTTCAAACCCGCAATTCCAAGTCAAATAAAATACAATACAAATCACTCGAGCCTATCATTTCAGCCCATAATGATTTTTCCTTATTCTAAAGTCTGTTCGGGTATGTATCATTTCAACCCATAGTGAAAGGGAACTTGCAGTGTGAGAATCAGTAAATAAATGAACAGTAGAACATATAATCATATCAGATGATGTAACAAATACATAAATAGAATTTAACATCATATAATCATATCACAGGCATATATGAACATATTAACATAACATATAAATTTTCTACAATTCACATGTCATTGTTTCACAATTATAAAAGTACGTATGTTGAGAGTGATAAACTCACCTTTAAAGCTAGAATCAAATTCAAAACACACATCCAAACTCCGCAAAGCACGAAAAGGCACGACAAAGCACGACTAAGATTTTGAGTGAATGAAGAGTCATGATCCAAATTTTGTACATAAACAATTACACAAACATAAGAATATAATTCAACACAAAGATTAGAATCAAAACAATGAACAAAATATGAGTCAAAATGACACAACCTTGCTTTAACAAATGCAAGTGGCTCGGCCATGGTCAAGTGGGCTTGACCACACCACACATAGGCTCGGCCATGATGGGTTAGGGACATGCTAGGCTCGGCTATGAAGAGTTTTGATGCATGTGTGCACGACTATGGGCAATGGAAGTGGAAAAGTGGTAAGTTATAGAGCATGGAAGGCAAAATGTCAAGGAACTTCATATTTTGGTGATGTAGTCTTCATCAATGGTCACGGCATGGTGGAGATGGTTGGTGGAGGTGATCATGGAGGTGGTGTGATGGTCGGCAAGGCATGGACAAGGTAGAGGCCGAGCAAAGCATTGAGAAATCACAAGAGAAAAATAAAAGAAAAATGGAAAGAAGGAGAAGCCATGGATCTTGAAATATTTTTCTTTGGGAATGAAATGAGAAAGAGACGGCTTTGAGAAGTTTTTATGCGTGATAGGAAAGAGAAATTCATGGCTAGGTTAAAGGATGAACGGCTAAGGTAAGTAATAAAGAGGTTAGGCAAATAAAAAGGAAAAAGTTTTAATGGTTTGGAAAATAAAAAGGGCATAAATAACTTGATGTATTTAAATTTTTTTATTTGTTAGGAAATGAGAAATAAATCTTGTACGTGATTTGAGATAGAAATACATGACCAAGAAAGACAAGAGTGAATGGCTATGGAGTGTAAATGCTAGGAAAATAAAAAGGCAAGAATTCAAAACATGTAACCTATGTCTCTTAAATTTCTCCAAGCTATTTATTCGCATAAATTTCTTTCTAGAAATGAAATGAGAAGTAAATGTGTACGTTAATTCTGAAGTGGAAATCACGGCTAAAAGATGGTTTGGACGACAAGCAAAGGAGTGAATGCTAGGAAACAGAAAAAGGCATAATTTAAGGAGAAAGAAACGTATGTCTCTTGAAATTTCCAAAGCTATTTATAAAAAGATATACACAAGTAAAATCCAATAAATAAAATAAAGTCCAGACAAAACAAAATAGAAAAATAAAGAGATGGACATAGGGAAAATATAAAAAAAATACAGAAAATAATTGCGTGTAAAACATTGTATTTTATCCATATTAAAAAGTACAAAACAAAATTTGACGAAACGAAAAGCAGGACAAATATTAGAATTATATTCTGCTTCAAAGAAAAATATTTGAAATTAAAAATTCAAATTTAAAAATTTCAACTGAAAGTCAAAGTTTGACCAAAGTTGACCAAAATATTAAATTTTCAGAAAACATTTATTTTATTATATTTGGAAAATAAATTACAAACAAATTCCAACTTACTTTGGACAATTCTAAAAATTCACTTTTAAATGATTTAAAAATCAAAGTTTTCAAATTAAAAATTAATTAAAAATATTTACAAAATTATGGGTTGTTGCAGTTTATATATTAAAATAGTTATAAATTGAAATAGTTTATATATTAAAACAATTTATGTATTGAAATAGTTTATATATTAAAATACTTTATATAATAAAAATAGTTTTCTCCAATTTCACAAATCAATTTAAATCATCTTAAATTCCAAAATTCGCTTCCAATTTAGCCAATTAAATTTAAAGGTCAAAGATTTAATTCAGATTCTCAATAAACCATTTCAATTTTTATCGATTTCAAATCCAGGTTTGAACTATCATTCAATTCCAATAAGATCCAAAGCTTCATATTAAAACATTTTAATATAAGTTTTATTTATATTTCAACCTTTAACTTTACTATTATTTAGTTTTGAAATATTCACTTAATCAATCCAATATTCATTTAAATAAAATCTCAAATTACAAATTTAAATAAAACTAAATATCTCATTTCAGTTTATTTAAATTTGAAAATATTCATTTAATCACCTTAAATCAAAAATCAAGTTATCAAATCATATCTTTAAAATCTCAAATTCAATAAGTTTCACGTCAATTTTATTTAAGTAAAATTCTTAACAAATAAAATTTTCGAATCAATTTCAATTTATCTTCCCAACCTTAATTATTAAAGTTATAAATCTATTTTAAAATATTCATATAAATTTTAAATAAATATTTTAAAACATATTATATACTAATAAAATTAAATTTTATTAAATTAATCTTATTATATACATTTTTAAGAAAATAAAATTATAGAAAAATCTTAAAATTTATAATTTAAAAACTAACTTATAAATTTAAAATTCCAAATCATATTTTTTTAATACCTACAATTTAGAAAAAAAAATATATAACATTTATATATATATTATATTTTAAAATCAATATTTATTTAAAACCATATATCTCCTTTCAGAACTTTGGAAATCATTTTCAAAAGACCAACGGTTTCCGTATATAATTTTATATCCTATGGTCAAGTGATACGGATATTTATCATTTCAATCCGCAATTTAAATATTTACGGGTATATATCATTTCAACCCGCAATCCCAAAAATTCACAATAAATGAAAATCGTTTGGGTTTATCATTTCAACCCATAACGATTTTCCCCTATTCTAGAATATCGTTCGGGTATGTATCATTTCAACCCATAGGGAATTCTAAACTAACAGGGAACTTGTAGAGTGAGAACAGATATATGATAATAATAATAATATCAACAACAGGCATATATCATCAGTAACAAATTTAAATATATACAACAGGATATGGTGTCATATCACAGGTGAATAGTTATAGATAATGGCATATCATATATAGCAATTATAAAATTAACAGTTAAATTTAGCAGCATATTTCAATTATCGTTTCAAGTGAAATCAAATTTAATAAATATAAAATTGTTAATCGTGAGTAATTGCTCACCTTTCGAGGCTAGAGAGATTCGACAATGAAATGAGTTACGAATCCAAGGACGAATTCCAAAACAAAGCAAGATTGGCACGAATTCGACGAATAGAGCTGATAACAGGAATCGATGAGAACAAATATATATAATTTAAAGTCTAATATTTACTCTTATTAAAATAAATTCCTTTATACAAAAACCAATATTAAATTTAAAACATATATATTAAAATCAAAATATTTATAGGCATATACAAAAATCATTATTAAATTTAAACCCATATATTTAGAATATATACCTAACATATAATTTAAAATCAATATCTCTTATAAAAATCAAAATAACTTACTTTATTATAATATATCTGTAAACTCAAACAAGTCATATACACTTATATAAACTTGTATATCTATAAACAATCAGATGGACAAATATGCAGACTATACTTTAAACAAATGCAAAATATATTTTATATCCAAACTATAACAACATGCAGATTATACTTATACAAATATTTACAAAAACCAGACTATAAATGAGATATGCAGATCATAATTATAGCAAACATATATATAACCAGACTATAAATAAGACCTGCATTCAAATAAATACTTTTAACATGTGCTATACTCACACTGAACATATTATAAATTTACAAAGGAGGAAAGCAACCTTGTCTGACCATTTTCCAGATCAAAACATATATATATATATATATAACTTAATATAATATCATATAACAAACAATCTTAAAACTAAAACATATATATATATATATATATGAGATGTACCATACACAAAGCTGCTGGATATAAATATGACTTAAATAAACTTATAACAAATATATATTTAAATCAAACTGTTCATACATATAATGTAACATACAATACTGTAACAACTGTATATATAAAAATATATAAACTAAACCTATATCTAGACTTATACAATCTAAAACTAATATATAAACTATAGCCAAACAACACTTATATATAAATCAATATATAACTGCAACCATTGCCTACTTATAAACTTAAACAACTAATATATATATATATATATCTATATATACCTAGAAAAAAAATCTTGTACATTATTATTTATATACAAATAGTAAATACATAGTAAACAACTAGTTTATACAACATATATATATACATATATAAACATTTACCTTATTAAAATTATAATATATATATATATATGCATACCCAAATATATGCGGCTGCTGGCACAGGTGGGTCTAGGAGGAGAGGCACGGTGGTGATGAGGGGTAAGGATGTTGGGTAGGCCGAGGCTATTGGAGGTGGAGTAGATCTGAGGGGTTAGGGATGTTCGGAGGCTGCTGGAAGGCCTGGCGGCTAAGGCTTGCATGGTGATCTCGGCTGGGGTAGATGAGGAAGCACGGTAAGGCAGGGATGCGGGGTGGATGTTGGCTGTTGGAGTATTGGCTTCGGCCTAGGGGAGAGGAGCCGCAAGTAGGTGGAGGGAAGAGAAGGTGGATGATGGAGGCACTGTTGGGCGAATGGGTGATGCGGGAGCAAACAAGGAGGGAGAGGATGAACTGAGTTACAGGCAAAAATAAAAGAGCTGACTGGGAAAATAATATAGAGGCTTTGTATAAATATATGTTATAAGTTTCTCTTTCTTTCCCAAAAACATGAATACGAAACGAATATGAAGAGACACGCACACGAACTAGTATAAACATAAAACAATGGAAAATAAAAGGTCAGAGAATCACAAGAGTCAGATGCATGAATTTTGGGAATGCTAAAGGCTATCTATTTACACGGTGGATAACGAAAAGTCATATAACACCAAAGATTGCAAATGGGTACCGATACGGTCCAACGTTTTACAGATTTCGCCGTCCACCGTATGCCGAAATACACATATGAATATACTACGGAGATCATCACGACAAGACGATCAAAACGGTACACAGATATCAGTGGTACGACCATCCTATCAAAAGTCGATAATCGATACCGAAAATACTACTAAAACGCCGAAAATAAGATAAACGGAGCAATAGCATCCCAAATTTGATGAAACGAAATATGACGTCTCACTCAGAAGATGATTTACAAATTTATTATATAAAAATATTCAGGTTTAGAAAATAATTTATTATCATCTAATATTAACTGATTTAAATTGAAATAGAATTACACAATAAAATAAACTTGCAAATTATCTGATGAAAATTTACCAATTGCTATGTTTAAGTAGACGTATTCCGAATATTAAATTTTCATTTCAAAATTTAATTATTTAAAATTTCACAAAATTCAGTTAATTACATTATTAAACTGTTAAAAATTTACGGGTCGTTACACTCTCCCCCACTCAAAACTTTTCGTCCCTGAAAAGGCACGAGGTAGGAGAATAGAAACAACTCGGAAGAAAAATAGATTGAAATATACAAAATAAAACAATTAATTCAAAACCATACATTTCATTTTTTTAAAATTGGTTTATATTAAATTTATTGATTCCAGTTCATTTTATTAAATTAATCAAATCTATTGTTCGCATTTGAATGATTTCAATACCATATATTTTCATTCAATTGATTTGTTTCAATTTATTTACATTTATTAAAAGAATTCACCATAAAATTTGTTTTATTTTACACATTTATTAAATCTATTAGATCAACCTTAGTTAATTCTACCTCAACATTCAACTTCAATTATTCAAAACCATATAGATTTCAATTTTAAATAAATTAATATTCAATAATTTGGTTTAATCCATTTTATTCAACTAATAAATAGTCATTCAATTTAAAATTGATTTTCTTTCATTTTATCAACATTTCTTTCAAACAAATTCATTTTTAAATTAACTCATTTATTTTATCCATTTATCTTCAGCTAAGTTGATTCCACTAAAATTCACTTTTAATTTCTTAAGTCTATATTTGTTCTCTTAGCTAGCATTCCCCTTTATTTGTTAAATTTATTTTAATTAACATATTTTTACACATATATTAAGTGTAATAAACATATTATAACCATATATTATTCAACAAATTTATTCTATTTTTATTATTCAATTTATTATCCAATTTATTATTTATACATTCCCTTAACAAAATATCATTTTGGACATCTTATTGCGCACATTTTGTAACATTCCCCCTTTTGACCATCTCCAGTCGGTATTTAAACCAACTAGAAACGTTCAAAAAGACGAATTGTTATTTAGTTTATAAGGTTTAAACAGAATCAGCCACAGAAACACAGATAATAACAATCAATTAAAACAAATGAGAATTTATTTCATTACTATAAATCTTTTATATACATCAGAGTTTATACAATTTTAATACTGATACAGCAGAATATCTTAAAATACAATTTTCTTCTGAAACTAAAAATGGTTCTTTACTCTCTCTAACTTCGCTGCTCGAAAATCTTCAAGCTGAAAAAATACTCGGTCTGACCCGAGTATTATATTCAAAAGAAAATAATACACAGGTCAGTCTAATTCAAACCAGTTTATTAGTGCATATAGGCAGTAATAATTTAAGTAGACGACAGTCACAATAACTCTCGTCTATCCGATTCTTTTAACAAAGAAATTGGATAACGAAAATTTTAACACTAAACAGTGTTAAACAATAAATTAGCAGATTTAAATCATCAACAGAGATAAACAGTGTTATTGGCTGCCGTACACACGTGTGCATTCATACACGTGTGCACTACCCCGCCAACTCGTGTGCATAGATAACGGTGCAACATGCAACTGCTACAAAATACACAGAGGCAACGTCACATAACCAAACTGCAACAAGATCAATATGTCCAAACTGTATGCAATGGATGCAGACGTACAAGTGCAGCTCAACACAGTGAAACAAGTTCAAGTGGCAACATGAAACTTCGAACATGAATATACATGTATGGTGACACAGCAACACATGGATGCAACTCGACAACAGAGTGACAAAAGATTAGCATCAATGCATACTGGAATGAATGCATCAAAGTGACAATACAGAACAGCATATATAGAAGTACATCAACCAATCAACAACAGCTACAACAACACAGTGAACTCAGGCATGAACCAGTGATGTGCCACGACAACAAATTGAATGCAGACAGGTCTAACAAACTGGACAATATACAAGATCATCAAAGTGTACACAGTGAAGTACAACAGTGAAGGCTACAGGTCACAGTGAAATGAATATCAGACTACAATATCAAATGGAACAATGAATCAATTCATATGCAATCAGGACTAGGTGGTACAAAGAATGGCCATACACATATATACATACAAGGATGTAAGTATACAAATGATCAGCCTCCAAGGTACAGTGCAACTACAAAGAAGACAGAACACATGCACAACTTCAAATATGTGCAAGCTACTTGTATGAAATGCAGACAGGTCAAAGTTAAGTGCAAATATCAACTTGGATACACATGGAAATGCATATGCAACCTGACAGTAACAGGGCCACAAGACCACCAAGTTCACAGTCGAATATCATATCAATAATACAACATGGCAATGCAGACTCTAAAATGAAGACCACTTCATATAAAAGAAGACTCCAAATAATACAATTTGGCAACAGTTAGGGTACCCCCAAAGCAATGCAAACATGAAGTACAGGTAAACAAAATTATGCAACAGATTGCCTGAACTAACTCATTTACATCAAAACTTTATATGGCAAAACAAATTGAATTCCACTATATAGGAAACCACACTCACATGTATAAAAATGTGACGACTTCTACAATCTCAAGTGAACAGGAATGCAACTACAATGCAAATAGTGAATAGCATGGAAATGTCGAATGCATGAACAATGAATCTAACAATGCAACAAGCCCCAAGGGTTAGACTAATGATCCATGTACTTGAACTCAGAAAAGTACAACACCATACAAACTGCCAATACATGAGGGATATGACGATGAAGACTGCAAGTCAAGTGCCAGTGGACCATATATAAGGAATGCAAATTTTGACACACACAAAAACTACACACTGGACAGCATGTCAAAGAAACAAGTGATACCCCAGAGTACACGTGAACTACATGCCTCGAAGAACAGGCGGTAAAGGAGACAGACACGTGATATACACTTGAGTGCAACAGTGGATAAAGTAAGTGCAGATTAACTTAAATAATGCAAGAAAAGCTACCACTACAGGGCTGTTTCGAAGACCAGTGAACAACAAAGGAAACCAAAATTCGACAGATTATGAGTGTGAACAAGTACATATATGAATGTAGTAAAACTCGAGATAACAATATATGCAAAGTACCCTACTAGGATGAACTTCCAAAAATCAACACTGATATCACCATTCGAATAGTACGAGTAAAATGATCAGGAGTAATATCAGTGGTGAACAAAACAACTGCAGTGGAATGCAACTCAAAGTCATAGACGAAACGTGTTCAAATATCGTGAAATAGATTTTAAACCAACAATTTAAAACGAACGAAAAAAAATCACAATTTAAACAAGCCAAAACCAAACAGTGGTGACTACGAAAAAAACAAGCAGCAAAAATCATCTCTAGCATCTGAACAAAATCGTATGGCCAAAGCCCAAAAGAACGAAGTCAACCAGTTACTCAAGCAACAAAACCCCAAATTGAAACAGCCAGGAGATCAGGGTCTCGAATTTAGATGTGAGTAGATAGTACTACTCACCTTAGATCGGAGAGGTCACGCGCGAGATAATCGAAGACGAAGCCCTAGCAAGCATCGAAAGAACGAACGAAAGCCCCAATTTTTCTGAAGCCCTACGTTTTCCAGATCGAAGAACGAAGCCGCCATTCTTTATCTCGTCGCCATTTTTATTTCCGCCTTCGTTTTTTTTTTCGTTTGCTGAATAATGAAGAGAGAGGGGAAGTGCGACGTGTTTAACAAAAGAAAGGGGTAAGGGGATGGCAGAAGAAACGTGGGTGGAGTATGGGTTTAAACGTGAGAAGGGTATGGGTTATTATTTTTTTTTATTTTTTTCTTTTTAAATCAAATTTTGTTTTTGTAGATATTTCCTTTAATTTGTTTTGTTTAATTATGTTGTTAAAATTTTACTAAGTGTATTTATTTATTTTGTATTAATAAAATTTAATAAGAGAATTCCAATCGATTCAAAAATTCTAACAGAAATTAACAACCAATTTATATCGCCAATTGACGAAGATTTTATCGTTATAGAAATTCCAATAACAAACAGAAATTTAACTGTCCACATAGGTCGTTTATTGATGATTAAAATTTGGGCAAAACCCCTGTTGTTTCAGAAATTCAAATTGAATTCAATTTAATTTTATACGCGTTTATACGTCGTGTATTCACGAAACAATTCCGATAAATACGAAATTTGAAATCCTGTAATAATTCAATATTACAGACCCAATGGAACTGGTTTCGTTAAATTCCGAGACTGTGCCTCGGAATGCTATTTTTAAATTCAACTTCAAACGATACAATTTCAAAACTGAACAAATCGCTTTTAAAATCAATTCTGAAGCTTCTATTAACTCCAGTATTATCAATATGAATTTTCTAAGCCTTTAAATTATTTTTAACCGGCTTAAAATTGAAGATTCAAATTTTATTCAACTTTCAATAGATTAAATTCAAAAATTTAATTGCCAATTCATTCTGATAATTTGAAATTCAAGTCAAATCATCATTCAAATATTTAAAATTAATTAAATATTTCCAATTTAAATTGTTCAAAATTCAGGGTCGTTACAAACTCCCCTCCTTAAAAACTTTTCGTCCACGAAAAGGAAAGGTCGTTAAAATTTCATCGATATTTATACTCTAGTCAATTTTTTTCTAAGCTTAAAACTTATTACAAATAAATGAATATAGGATTCATTCCATTTGTTTAATCTCATTAGTTTTGTTTATCTTCTCTTTTGTTCATTGATTTTCTAAAATCAAAACCCAAAAGTCTTCTACTCAATTCTTGATTTATAAACTCAGATTTAAACTTAAAATCCGTCGTGCTAGAGATTTATAAATTATCTCTTCCAAAGCTGTGGACTTTCAAAACATTTCAAAGATCCTCTTCCTTAGTTCATTAAGTTGGAATTTCGTAATTTTACTTTCAAATCATTGATTTGCTATTTACAGTTTGAAAATACTTGCTAACTCGAAATTTAACAAGTCCATCTTCGTTCTCACAGACATTAGACATACGCTGGCCAGGCGCAGGTCTAAAAATCTCCAAGTACTAAACATACTTGCTTCAATTCCCAGTGAAAATACTTTTAAAAATTCTTTTAAAAATGGATATGGAAAGCACGTTCCCCCATGGATTACAGTTCCACCCGGCGGTTACGCTACTATCCCAGTAGAGTCGCTTGTGGCTGTAGATTTCTCATCTCTTAAATTTTGCCATGGTTGTCGCCATAGATTGCAGTACACACGGCGGTTACGCTACTATCCCAGTAGAATCGCTCGTGTCTGTAGGCATCACGCCCCTCAAATTTCGCCTGGCATTAGATTGCAGTTTACCCGGCGGTTGCGCCACTATCCCAGTGGAATCGCTTGTAACTGTGGGCATCTCGCCCCTCAAATTACGCTAATCATCAATCAATCTAATCTCATCGCGATGATCTATCGCGAAGGATTTCCGATTCAAATAGTCACTCTGACTAAATGTAAATTCTACGTAGCTACGAATTTCAAATGGACACTCTTCACGAGTTCCAATACCTTCTCTAATAATAAATGGAAGGTACTTTTCCACATCCTCAGTTTAGAAAACATAATATCATATATGTAGTACTTTCATTTCACATTTCGTACATATAACATCTATGTAAACATACATAAGATTTCCATAACAATGTCTTTCTAAACTAACGGTTTCAAATTTACCGTATTCATATATATAAGTTCTGAAAACCTACATATCCCATATTCATAACAAAATAGAGGATTTCAAAATTTTCCTCTAAGTCGATTTGGAAATTTAAGGTTATCTCAAACCTAATTCATATTCATAATTCCATTTATTATCGACTTTCACATTCGATTTGAATTACACGTTACATCGTCAATTCTCAACACAGAATTGATGTCTATCGATATATAACCTCTGAGCTCGTACGTCTTAGAGAAGGGTGTTAAGCTAAGAGAATAAATTCTCCGCCACCAACAGATATATATTTAATAGAGATCAATTGCTATGTCATCAATTCACAATGTTAGACATGCAATCCAAATCATCATCTGAAATTCAAAGCTCAACTTATATTGTCTTTGATGTCGAAGTTAAACTCAATTTTAACTCAACGATTCAATCATTTTGAAAAATTTCAATTGAACTAATTGTTCAAATTCTCATTTAACTTTTCAACTTCGACTTCAAAAGTGAATTTCAAATCATTTATTCCTTACGGAATATATTCACAACATTTCATATTTGGAAAAACATTTCCATACTTATTTAAAAATAAGTAATTCACAAATCTAATTTATTTTCAACATTTGAAAATATTCGATATACTCAAATCAAAATTAAGTATATATTTCATCATTAAGGAAATCATTCTCTTTCACATATTCATTTGAGTCAAAACGAATGTTACGTAAAACATCGTTACGACAACTCAAAATCATTAGTATAGGGATTCGAAATTTAGATAGATGTATAAATCCCAATACTACACAAAACATTTCCTTTCGGAAATCATTTACTATAACAACAGTGTTATAGTCCATTATTTCCTTATATTCGAAAACGTCTATTTCAACAATGAATGTTGAAATCTATGGTTTCGATATTCAATGCCTTTGAAAACATCTTTTAAAACCATTAACTTCGTTTTAAAATATCACTTTCCCAAAACATGTCCATTTTATTCAATAATATATTCACGGTCCAAAATTGTGAATATACTACTTTTAACAAGCTATAAGAATTTACTTATCAAAATAAGTCAGTTTCGAATTTATAAACAATGTTATAAATTCTATTCCTATTTATAAAAACTTCAATTTATAAAAATTGCTTTATTAACCAATTCCTTTATAACTCAATTTTATATCAGAATTTTAATTTATAAGTGAATTACTTATAAATTCTTTTATTTCGCAACTTCGATTCATTTTATAACTTCACATTATAAAACTTTTAAATTCCATTACTTATGAAATCCATTAATATTTCATTTTTAACACTTATACAATTCCAATATTATATTAACACTTTCAAATCTTCAATTTAAGCCGTTTATAATAATTCAAAATTTTCCAATTTAACTATTATATAAATTTATCAATTTTCCATTTCCAAGATAATCAACTAGTTCTTTAGTAAATCATTCATCGAATTGATTTTCAATTAAATCACATTTGATTTATTCACATTGGATTTTACTAACATTCATTCATATCCAATTAGTTCACATTCACTAATTTATATTCAAGTTAGTTTGCTTTCAATTGAAATCAAATTTGATTCTCTTTAAATTTACTTATCTTTCAATTTGAATTCAATTTACATAGTTTTCAATTTCCATTAATTCAATTTCATTAACACTTAATGAATTTCTATACAATCAACTAGCAAAACCAAATTTTTATTCAATTTAACCAAATTTATTTACTTTGCTTACATTCAATTTGGTTCAACACACTTAATTTCAATTGGTTTATATTCTAATTCAGATTGAATTCTTATACTCACCATATTCACTAATTCACTTTTACAATTAAAGTTGAATTTCCTTTATATACTCAAATTCATATTCATTACTTCACTTTATCAATTCATTTTGATATCAAATTCAATTTGATTCAATATTACTTAAGCCATGTTTCATTTTATCTTCACTTGCATTAATTTTCACCATACAACTTAAGTTCGGCTCAAATTTATTTGAAATTCTATTTTATTTAACTTTACTAAAGTCAAATTCATATCACATTTCAAAATTCAGATTTTGTTTTACTTAACAAAACTGTTCAAACATTTTAACAATTGGTTTGATTCAAATTTCTTCATTTTATAAGTTAAACAACTTATTAATTTAAACTTTCCGATTCATATTATATAATCACTTATCTTTTAAAGTTTAAACTTCTATCTCAAAAATTTATCAAATCAATTTCAATTTATTTAACTTTCTTTAGTTAAATTTCAAATCATATATTTATTAAAACTAATTCAATTCAATTTAACTTTTCTTAAGTTAAAAATCTTTATTTTCAAAAACAATTTTATACTTCTTTGGATTTGAAAAACGTTCTCTTTTTAAAGTGTTTCTAGTAACTATTCATATTAAACATCATAAACTAAGCTTTGTGTAAACCAAAGCTCTGATACCACTCTGTAACATTCCCCCTTTTGACCATCTCCAGTCGGTATTTAAACCAACTAGAAACGTTCAAAAAGACGAATTGTTATTTAGTTTATAAGGTTTAAACAGAATCAGCCACAGAAACACAGATAATAACAATCAATTAAAACAAATGAGAATTTATTTCATTACTATAAATCTTTTATATACATCAGAGTTTATACAATTTTAATACTGATACAGCGGAATATCTTAAAATACAATTTTCTTCTAAAACTAAAAATGGTTCTTTACTCTCTCTAACTTCGCTGCTCGAAAATCTTCAAGCTGAAAAAATACTCGGTCTGACCCGAGTATTATATTCAAAAGAAAATAATACACAGGTCAGTCTAATTCAAACCAGTTTATTAGTGCATATAGGCAGTAATAATTTAAGTAGACGACAGTCACAATAATTCTCGTCTATCCGATTCTTTTAACAAAGAAATCGGATAACGAAAATTTTAACACTAAACAGTGTTAAACAATAAATTAGCAGATTTAAATCATCAACAGAGATAAACAGTGTTATTGGCTGCCGTACACACGTGTGCATTCATACACGTGTGCACTGCCCCGCCAACTCGTGTGCATAGATAACGGTGCAACATGCAACTGCTACAAAATACACAGAGGCAACGTCACATAACCAAACTGCAACAAGATCAATATGTCCAAACTGTATGCAATGGATGCAGACGTACAAGTGCAGCTCAACACAGTGAAACAAGTTCAAGTGGCAACATGAAACTTCGAACATGAATATACATGTATGGTGACACAGCAACACATGGATGCAACTCGACAACAGAGTGACAAAAGATTAGCATCAATGCATACTGGAATGAATGCATCAAAGTGACAATACAGAACAGCATATATAGAAGTACATCAACCAATCAACAACAGCTACAACAACACAGTGAACTCAGGCATGAACCAGTGATGTGCCACGACAACAAATTGAATGCAGACAGGTCTAACAAACTGGACAATATACAAGATCATCAAAGTGTACACAGTGAAGTACAACAGTGAAGGCTACAGGTCACAGTGAAATGAATATCAGACTACAATATCAAATGGAACAATGAATCAATTCATATGCAATCAGGACTAGGTGGTACAAAGAATGGCCATACACATATATACATACAAGGATGTAAGTATACAAATGATCAGCCCCCAAGGTACAGTGCAACTACAAAGAAGACAGAACACATGCACAACTTTAAATATGTGCAAGCTACTTGTATGAAATGCAGACAGGTCAAAGTTAAGTGCAAATATCAACTTGGATACACATGGAAATGCATATGCAACCTGACAGTAACAGGGCTACAAGACCACCAAGTTCACAGTCGAATATCATATCAATAATACAACATGGCAATGCAGACTCTAAAATGAAGACCACTTCATATAAAAGAAGACTCCAAATAATACAATTTGGCAACAGTTAGGGTACCCCCAAAGCAATGCAAACATGAAGTACAGGTAAACAAAATTATGCAACAGATTGCCTGAACTAACTCATTTACATCAAAACTTTATATGGCAAAACAAATTGAATTCCACTATATAGGAAACCACACTCACGTGTATAAAAATGTGACGACTTCTACAATCTCAAGTGAACAGGAATGCAACTACAATGCAAACAGTGAATAGCATGGAAATGTCGAATGCATGAACAATGAATCTAACAATGCAACAAGCCCCAAGGGTTAGACTAATGATCCATGTACTCGAACTCAGAAAAGTACAACACCATACAAACTGCCAATACATGAGGGATATGACGATGAAGACTGCAAGTCAAGTGCCAGTGGACCATATATAAGGAATGCAAATTTTGACACACACAAAAACTACACACTGGACAGCATGTCAAAGAAACAAGTGATACCCCAGAGTACACGTGAACTACATGCCTCGAAGAACAGGCGGTAAAGGAGACAGACACGTGATATACACTTGAGTGCAACAGTGGATAAAGTAAGTGCAGATTAACTTAAATAATGCAAGCAAAGCTACCACTACAGGGCTGTTTCGAAGACCAGTGAACAACAAAGGAAACCAAAATTCGACAGATTATGAGTGTGAACAAGTACATATATGAATGTAGTAAAACTCGAGATAACAATATATGCAAAGTACCCTACTGGGATGAACTTCCAAAAATCAACACTGATATCACCATTCGAATAGTACGAGTAAAATGATCAGGAGTAATATCAGTGGTGAACAAAACAACTGCAGTGGAATGCAACTCAAAGTCATAGACGAAACGTGTTCAAATATCGTGAAATAGATTTTAAACCAACAATTTAAAACGAACGAAAAAAAATCACAATTTAAACAAGCCAAAACCAAACAGTGGTGACTACGAAAAAAACAAGCAGCAAAAATCATCTCTAGCATCTGAACAAAATCGTATGGCCAAAGCCCAAAAGAACGAAGTCAACCAGTTACTCAAGCAACAAAACCCCAAATTGAAACAGCCAGGAGATCAGGGTCTCGAATTTAGATGTGAGTAGATAGTACTACTCACCTTAGATCGGAGAGGTCGCGCGCGAGATAATCGAAGACGAAGCCCTAGCAAGCATCGAAAGAACGAACGAAAGCCCCAATTTTTCTGAAGCCCTACGTTTTCCAGATCGAAGAACGAAGCCGCCATTCTTTATCTCGTCGCCATTTTTATTTCCGCCTTCGTTTTTTTTTTCGTTTGCTGAATAATGAAGAGAGAGGGGAAGTGCGACGTGTTTAACAAAAGAAAGGGGTAAGGGGATGGCAGAAGAAACGTGGGTGGAGTATGGGTTTAAACGTGAGAAGGGTATGGGTTATTATTTTTTTTTATTTTTTTCTTTTTAAATCAAATTTTGTTTTTGTAGATATTTCCTTTAATTTGTTTTGTTTAATTATGTTGTTAAAATTTTACTAAGTGTATTTATTTATTTTGTATTAATAAAATTTAATAAGAGAATTCCAATCGATTCAAAAATTCTAACAGAAATTAACAACCAATTTATATCGCCAATTGACGAAGATTTTATCGTTATAGAAATTCCAATAACAAACAGAAATTTAACTGTCCACATAGGTCGTTTATTGATGATTAAAATTTGGGCAAAACCCCTGTTATTTCAGAAATTCAAATTGAATTCAATTTAATTTTATACGCGTTTATACGTCGTGTATTCACGAAACAATTCCGATAAATACGAAATTTGAAATCCTGTAATAATTCAATATTACAGACCCAATGGATCTGGTTTCGTTAAATTTCGAGACTGTGCCTCGGAATGCTATTTTTAAATTCAACTTCAAACGATACAATTTCAAAACTGAACAAATCGCTTTTAAAATCAATTCTGAAGCTTCTATTAACTCCAGTATTATCAATATGAATTTTCTAAGCCTTTAAATTATTTTTAACCGGCTTAAAATTGAAGATTCAAATTTTATTCAACTTTCAATAGATTAAATTCAAAAATTTAATTGCCAATTCATTCTGATAATTTGAAATTCAAGTCAAATCATCATTCAAATATTTAAAATTAATTAAATATTTCCAATTTAAATTGTTCAAAATTCAAGGTCGTTACACATTTATACTGTATATTCTTCAATTACCTATTCTCATTAACATTTAACTATTTCTAGGTTAGTTATATTAAGATTCTGAGTGTAACTAAATACTATACAAATTTGCCTTTTATTTACCATATTTTATTAAGCAATAATTAAGTTTGAACATTTTTATTATCTAAATTCCTCTTATAAAATCTTCAATTGCAAATTCATCTTAACATTTCAACTTTTTAAATAATTCGGGTAAGTTATACATGTTTATTAGAATGTAATTGAACGTTATACAAATAAATTTTATTCTAGTTCAACTATTTCAAGTTATTTTAAATTCCAATTTAAATTTTTAAATACTTCGAATATTTCACAAATTTTGATTTATTTCAATGAGTGAAAACCCTAACTTAATACAGAATCTAAGAATTAAATTTCCAGTTTCACTTTAAATAATTTTGAAATAAATATATACATATACATTATATAAATCAAATCATATTCAAGAAATTCAAATCAAATCCATTGGTCAAAACAAAAGTGTAGCAAAGCTACTAAGTGGTCTCTCTACTTCGAAACTCGAAAATGAACGTCGATGATGCTGTAGTCATCACCGAAATTATTTTCCATCGACAAATGAGGAGAGTACTGACTTGCTTTATTTTTAAAATTCTTTGAAAACAATTTATTCATTAAAAATACTTTCAAATAACATGTTTCTAAACCTTGAAGACCAGATTTTGAAAAACACCAGAAATTTAAGTCTCAAATCCTAAATTAATTCCATTTCATTTGGAAATAAGATTCATAAACCATGTTTTAAAATTTCATTTCTTTATAACATACAACAATAATTAACAGTTAAAGAATGTTGGCAAAACAATTAATGATAATCTAGTATTATCATTTCTAAAAATCAATTCACTTAACTATTTAATTTCAAAAAGTTATACTTTTATATAAATAATATGTAGTCATATAGAAAATTATTTCATTTACCAATTTTGAAAACAATATTGTATCTGTTTGCTTTGTTCAAGTATTTTGGAATTCCTATCAATGGCATTAGCTAGATGAATCGATCGAAACCCAAAATTCAAACTTAACAACTCAAACAACACAATATAAAACATTTTATATCAATAACAAATACACTCCCTCACTCGATGATTCAAGAATGGATTCTGAAACATGGATAGAGATTCAAATTTAGATGAACCAAATCAGAGAAAATTCTAACTAAGATGATAGACTTGAAGAAAGATAAGAAAATCAAATTACAAAAAAAAGAGATGGATAGATTTATATTAATCGCAGCGACCTTAACCGGGTCAACCGAGACTCTAGGAAATAGATCAATGTGGAAATTCAATTCCCGCTTGAAGGGAAGAGAAGTGACTTCACCCAATATCGGATAATCTCTGCTTATCAGAGTGGAGTCAAGATTACAAGGGAATTACCCTGATCGTCTACTAGAGGCGGTTCGGGCTTTGCGAGAAATTATAGCATCTAAACCGAGGATGTAAAAATATCCGGTGAATCAATGCCTGTTGTAAAGGAGTTTCACCCCTTTACAAATCATTCTAAGATTGGCGAGATCGCTGATTCATTATAGAGATCAATCGAAGTGGAGTTATGGGATACTCCTGGATCAAGAAGAACACAAATAGGGAGAGACAAGGATGGATTTCTGAACGAAGGGGGAAAGTTCCAAAATTCAAAGGAAACCAAATCAAAGAGGAAGAGATTTAAGCTCGAACGAAGGTGATTCTGTAATTTAAATTTGCTCTATATGCTAAGTTTTGCCTAAAACCAGAGCTCTGATACCAACTGTAACAACCCGGTATTTCGTGCCATTCGCATCCACACATGTCAGACTTGAATTGCTCAAAATGTCAGATTGTTAATTTATATTTGGCAAAACTCAGCATATACAATAAATAAATCAATCACAAAATCACAGACACAAAGTATTACAACAATAAGCAGTGGAATAGATAAATAGTAGTTCATGAAGCTACTATATAAACAATAGAGTTTGAAATAAACTACAACAGAATATCTCAAATACAATGAAGTCTCGAATACAAATAGATGACATCTCTGAACAAATCAACTGGAAAAGCTTAATAGATAAGACAAATCTTCAAGCAAAACTCCAATCTCCAGAGGTGAGTCTCAAATGCTGTGACACTCAGTCTGACCCGAGCATAAAGCAAAACACAAAACACTCGAGTCAGGATTAACATTCTTATATCAATAAATCCAACTCAAGTCAAATATCAACTGAAACCAAGTAACTTAAAGGATGTTTGGGATTCCCATCCTCTAAGGATCTTTGGAACTATCTACTATGTAGTAAAATACGCTATTATAATATGTCTATAGTAAAGTAAACTATTAAAATAGCGTTAAGGCGTTACCCATATTCCCTTTGACACATTTTATATAATGCCGTAGTCTATACAGATACTGTAAACTTCACTCGCAAGTGGGCTATCAGGGAGCACTCCATAGGTACGACACAAAACAAACTCGTAGAAGGCACGATAGGGCATGCGACGAGGCACTCGAGGCAATGCCAAGGTAGATATACCGTTTGTGTATCCGGACTGGTCGTAACGCGTAGCAGCTACTACTGCCCACCTCGTGACACACTCCCAAATCAAATGGTGCACCCAATCAAATCACAAAAGCAATAGAATGGTATCGAAGAAATGTGCCCAATAGGAGGAATGACCTCACTTAGCCCGGCATGGCTCCTGTTTTAGCCACATCAAGCTGACTCATGGGAGTCAGGGCTACGTAAATACCATACAGAATCGTCACCAAACCATCCTACTTCATTCTGGAATCTCCACCACGTACACAGTTGTTAAAGTGGTTTTCGGTATTGGTAGAGAGTATGACAATATCCGATCCCGGTCTCTTTAACAACCAAAGGTTTATTTCACACCGTGGTCATTTCAATTCAAATTGTTCATACTTCATATCAAAATATCATAATCATTTCAAAACCATATCAATTTGATATCATTACTTAAAATAATATTCATTTCCAGAATCGTAACACTTTCAAAATTATAATGCTTTCGAAATCATAACACTTTTGAAATCATAGCACTTTGAAATCATAACACTTTGAAATCATAGCACTTCCGTAATCATAACAATTTCCACCTAAACAATTTAGATGTTGAAAATAGTTTATATATTAAAATAGTTATAAATTGAAATAGTTTATATATTAAAATAATTTATGTACTAAAATAGTTTATATATTAAAATACTTTATATAATAAAAATAGTTTTCTCCAATTTCGCAAATCGATTTAAATCATCTTAAATTCCAAAATTCGATTTAAATCAATTCCAGTTTAGCCATTTAAATTTAAAGGTCAAAGATTCAATTCAGATTCTCAATAAACCATTTCAATTTTTATCGATTTCAAATCCAGGTTTGAACTATCATTCAATTCCAATAAGATCCAAAGCTTCATATTCAAACATTTCAATATAAGTTTCATTTATATTTCAACCTTTAACTTTACTATTATTTAGTTTTGAAATATTCACTTAATCAATCCAATATTCATTTAAATAAAATCTCAAATTACAAATTTAAATAAAACTAAATATCTCATTTCAATTTATTTAATTTTGAAAATATTCATTTAATCACCTTAAATCAAAAATCAATTTATCAAATCATATCTTTAAAATCTCAAATTCAATAAGTTTCACGTCAATTTTATTTAAGTAAAATTCTTAACAAATAAAATTTTCAAATCAATTTCAATTTATCTTCCCAACCTTAATTATAAAAGTTATAAATCTATTTTAAAATATTAATATAAATTTTAAATAAATATTTTAAAACATATTATATACTAATTAAATTAAATTTTATTAAATTAATCTTATTATATATATTTTTAAGAAAATAAAATTATAAGAAAAATCTTAAAATTTATAATTTCAAAACTAACTTATAAAATTAAAATTCCAAAACATATAATTTTTAAAATCTACAATTTATATATATTATATTTTAAAATCAATATTTATTTAAAACCATATATCTCTTTTAAGAACTTTGGAAATCATTTTCAAAATATAGACCAACGGTGTCCGTATATAATTTTCTATCCTATTGTCAAGTGATACGGATATTTATCATTTCAATCCGTAATTTAAATATTTACGGGTATATATCATTTCAACCCGCAATCCCAAAAATTCACAATAAATGAAAATCGCTTGGGTTTATCATTTTAACCCATAACGATTTTCCCCTATTCTAGAATATCGTTTGGTTATGTATCATTTCAACCCGTAGGGAATTCTAAACTAACAGGGAACTTGTAAAGTGAGAACATATATGATAATAATAATAATATTAATAATAGACATATATCATCAGTAACAAATTTAAATATATACTACAGGATATGGTGTCATATCACATGTGAACAGTTACAGATAATGACATATAATATACAAAAATTATATAATTAGCAGTTAAATTTAGCAGCATATTTCAATTGTCGTTTCAAGTGAAATCAAATTTAATAAATATAAGATTGTTAATCGTGGGTGATTGCTCACCTTTCGAGGCTAGAGAGATTCGACAATGAAATGAGTTACAAATCCAAGCACGAATTCCAAAGCAAAGCAAGATTGGCACGAATTTGACGAATAGAGCTGATAACAGGAATCGATGAGAACAAATATATATAATTTAAAGTCTAATATTTACTCATATTAAAAAAAATTCATTTATACAAAACCCAATATTAAATTTAAAACATATACATTAAATTCAAAATATTTATAGGTATATACAAAAATCATTATTAAATTTAATCCCATATATTTAGAATATATACCTAACATATAATTTAAAATCAATATCTCTTATAAAAATCAAAATAACTTACTTTATTATAATATATCTATAAACTCAAACAAGTAATATACACTTATATAAACTTGTATGTCTATAAACAATAAGATGGACAAATATGTAGATTATACTTTAAACAAATGCAAAATATATTTTATATTCAGACTACAACAACATGCAGATTATACTTATACAAATATTTATAAAAATCAGACTATAAATGAGATATGCAGATCATAGTTATAACAAACATATATATAACCAGACTATAAATAAGACCTGCATTCAAATAAATACTTTTAACATGTGCCATACTCACACTGAACATATTATAAATTTACAAAAGAGGAAAGCAACCTTGTCTGACCATTTCCCAAATCAAAACATATATATATATATATACAACTTAATATATTATCATATAACAAACAATCTTAAAACTAAAACATATATATATATATGTGATGTACCATACACAAAGCTGCTGGATATAAATATGACTTAAATAAACTTATAACAAATATATACTTAAATCAAACTATTCATACATATAATGTAACATACAATACTGTAACAACTGCATATATAAAAATATATAAACTAAACCTATATCTAGACTTATACAATGTAAAACTAATATTTAAACTATTGCCAACTAACACTTATATATAAATCAATATATAACTGCAACCATTGCCTACTTATAAACATAAACAACTAACATATATCTATTTATATATACCTTGAAAAAAATCTTGTACATTATTATTTATATACAAACAGTAAAATACATAGTAAACAACTGATTTATACAACATACAAAATTTATATAAAAATTTATCTTTTTAAAATTATAGTATATATATGCATACCCAAATATATGCGGCTGTTGGCACAGGTGGGTCTAGAAGGAGAGGCGCGATGGTGATGAGGGGTGAGGCTATTGGGTAGGCCGAGGCTATTGGAGGTGGAGTAGGTCTGGGGGTTAGGGATGTTCGGAGGCTGTTGGAAGGCTTGCATGGTGATCTCTGCTGGGGTAGACGAGGAAGCACGGCAAGGCAGGGATGTGGAGTGGATGTTGGCTGTTGGAGTATTGCCTTCGGCCTAGGAGAGAGGAGCCGCAAGTAGGTGGAGGGAAGAGAAGGTGGATGATAGAGGCACTGTTGGGTGAATGGGTGATGCGGGAGAAAACAAGGAGGGAGAGGACGAACTGAGTTACAGGCAATAATAAAAGAGATAACAAGGAAAATAATATACAGGTTTTGTATAAATATATGTTATAGGTTCTCTTTCTTTCCCAAAAACATGAACATGAAACGAAAATGAAGAGACACACACACGAACTAGTATAAACATAAAACAATGGAAAATAAAAGTTCAGGGAATCACAAGAGTCAGATGCGTAAATTTTGGGAATGCTAAAGGCAATCTATTTACATAGTGGATAACGAAAAGTCACAGAACACCAAAGATTGCAAACGGGTACCGATAAGGTCCAACGTTTTACAGATTTCACCGTCCACCGGACGCCGAAATACACATATGAATATACTGCAGAGATCAGCATGACGAGACGATCAAAACGGTACACTGATATTAGTGGTATGACCATCCTATCAAAAGTCGATAATCGGTATCGAAAATGCTACTAAAACGCCGAAAATAAGATAAATGGAGCAATAGCATTCCAAATTTGACGAAACGAAATATGACGGCTCACTCAGAAGATAATTTACAAATTTATTATATAAAAATATTTAGGTTTAGAAAACAATTTATTATCATCTATTATTAACTGATTTAAATTGAAATAGAATTACACAATAAAATAAACTTGCAAATTATCTGATGAAAATTTACCAATTTCTATGTTTAAGTAGACATATTCCGAATATTAAATTTTCATTTCCAAATTTAAATATTTAAAATTTCACAAAATTCAGTTAATTACGTTATTAAACTGTTAAAAATTTACGGTCGTTACATAATATATCGTTCATGATAGATGTATCCTTACCTATTTTACATTTACGATAATTTTTCGTTGTTGCCCATTGTGATTTTGCCACCTTTATACTAGGCTAAGGAACTTTGATTTATTTCCCGTTGTGTGCTTGGAACAGCCAGAATCCAGGTAACACCGTTGTTGTCCCTTAGCCTGCTACCACACCTACACGAGAAAAGATTTTTGTGGCCTATTTGTTTTTATAAGTCCATGGTTGTTAGTGGCAAAAGGTTTTTAAAAATATGTTTGTGTAGACCCAAGGCTATTTATATTTGATCCTTTTGGCACCCAGATTTGTTTAACTTTAAGGGATTTTATATTCGTGCCTTTTGTAACCCAAATTGGTATGGTTTTCAGGTGTTTGGTCCCCATATATAGAGTAAAGTATGGAAAAGAGAAACGAAGTACATGAAACAAAAGAAACAAAAGCTGAAGATAACAACTACTCCAATGACCCTCCAAGCTGCAAAGAACTGCAACTTAGACCTGCCCTCCTGTGATTTGGGGAAACAAGGAAAAATAGGAATGGGTCAGACATAAAGTCTGGTGAATGAGAAATAAAATGAAGCAAAAAGAATAAAAAAGTTTAATTCCAGGTCTTCCCTGGATATCACAAAGGGTGAATAATATAATGTAGTGAATCCTTCTTAGATACAGTTCCTAAGAAGCCAAAGTCCATGGTCACTCTAGGGAAGTCAACCATGCAGTGATACTTAATGTCAATCGGCCTATCGGACCTGCCGTCCTTACCTATCCACGTGCTACAGCATGAAAGTCATGCTCTTTACCCGTGCACTATGACTAAATACCTCTTACGTCTGACCGGCACCGACTCAAACAACCTCGTAGGACCGCGAAGTTGCACTTCGGCATCGCCAAACTGGACTCCTATCCACTTGTCTCCTCGGTCACCAACATAGACTTGCCCCTATCCAAAGTGTCGGTCCTCCGAAAGAGCGCCCGCAGTTGGGTCGGCTGCGGAAAATCTTCCAACGATCTGCCTAAAGAAGCCTACGTCGGAGCACACTTGTCCTATTCCGTCCGCGTCGATCTGCCTGAAGAAGCCTACAATTGCGGATGCTATCTATCCTATATACTAGCAACCTATGAAAGGTAACAAACATCCTTGCGAACCTACTTGCCCGCTCCTAGTACGTACAGCCAAAACTATATTTTGGTCTTAACTGCATGAAACACCTATCTAGACCTTTACAAGGTCTGCCTACCAAATCGCTTCTAGATTAATTAATTTTACCGTTACAGTTTACATACTGTTTATTTCCATTAATCTGCTTTAGGCCATTTTTACATCCGATTTGGTTATTTCACAATTTCCCTTTTTCTTACATAAATGGTATTTCAGTTTCACATCTGTTCAGTCCGTAGGTTTGTCTGTAATTTTTATGCCATTTTGTTACAGATTTTACACTAACCTTTAGGGTCCATTTAACTTACATTTTTTCCACCATAATTTAAGTTATCCTTTTAGAGATTTAATCTGTACAAATTTTTTATCCAATAGCCACAAACCATTTAATTACGCAAAATTCCAATTTTACATTTTTAGGCCACATATAAAACAAACAATTATGCCAATTAGACTTCCCAATTTTGTTCCAAAACCATATTCAAAATTATGTAATTATATCAATCAAAACCATAATTTTATTTAAGTAACATATTCTAAATTTATTCAACTAACCTGTTCTACCATTAGAAATTGAATAACAATTCTAATTCAATTTAATTAAACCAATCTTATTTAAGCCATGAAATGTAAATAACAATTTGTTTGTTTCAAATTTCAACCCAAACATGAATTAGAATTGAGAAGTGGAAGAAGAAGATACAATAATTTACATAAATTTCAATCTTATTTATGCCATAAAACGTGAATAGATAATTTATATGTCCCATATTTTAAACCAAACATGAATTAGATTTGAGAAGTGGAAGAAGAAGAAGATGTAATAATTTACATCTATTCTCAATTAATAACAGAAATTAATTCATATTAACGTACCGGAAAAAACTAAAATTGAACTACTTTATTTTTCTATTTCATATTAATTCCCACTCACTTGGCACTTGAGCTTGCATAAATTTGAAAAAAGCTTTGCTTTAATCTTTCTCCCTTTAATTCTTCTAAATTCCCAAAATTGCTTGAATATATATAGATAATTTAATTTGGTAGAGATTTGTTTATTTAGTAGAGAAAAGGAGGAACAATTATACACACTAATTTTACTGTAGAATTATGGCGATGGCTGAATAAGAGATTAGGTTTAGGTTAGATGGTTTATTTATAGATGGTTTGAGTGAATATAATCCATTAGATTATTTTAGATTAGATCTGGTTCTTTCATACACTTAATGGTTATCCATTCTAGCCCAAACACATCACTCAACCAATAAAATTTAGCCATCTAGTCCTATTACATCACTGGAGCGAATGGGAAGCTGCCATATGTCAGAAACAACACTGAAATACATAGGAAAATCGTTGGAAACAAACCAGCTAAAAAAACATCGCTCCAAATTTTGGGCGACAACGAGATTTGATCCTTGGTCACTAAGGAAGTCAACATGCGCCTTTACCACTGTACCAAATGCGCTTTTAAATTCTTTTTAATTATATTTCCCATAAAATATCGTGGTGTTACAGTAATCACCTTCTTATCCATCTTCTTCCATTTTCCCTCATCTATATCAAAGGGCTTCTTTCCATCTCCATCAATCGGATCTTGAAGATCATTGAGGTATAGAACATCCTCTATCTTAGGCTTCCAAATACCCCAATTTTTCCCATCCAAAATAGCCATTTTCGAAAACGAAATCATATTCGACATCAATAATTTTTCAAACCAAAATTACTCTAAACTTTGTGATGATCTGTGCTCCGATACCAAACTGTTATGGAAATAGTAGCACTTTGCGGAAGCTTTTATCAATGGATCTTTGTCACCCAAACCATAAAGAGATAACTTGGATTGAAAACAAGATGGAATTGAAATCAAAACCCAATAACACAAGATATTCCACCCAACCACCCACTTTATTGATTCACCAAAATTTTGTTTACAATTAATAGAGCAAAGCTAAAATAAACAAAATACCATTGAATTAATAACCAAATTGAGAAAGAGAGCAAATATCTATATGGCTAAAACTGTTGGAGAAGAAGAATAAAGATGGAGAAGAAAAAATTAGAAAATAGATTTTCCACCACACTTATACACTCTCTTCTAGTCTCTATTTATATAATCAATTACTTAATGCCTAAGTTAACATTAGATGACAAAAAATATTTTGATTAGCCAATTAGAGAGGGAAATAAACATACTCAAATATGCCTATTAATTTGGGGAAACAAAATCTTCTCTTTCTTTCTTTTGCATATTTATTTCCCTCTATTTGTGATTTTGTATCACCAAAATTTAACACTTAACATCATTCTACATCTGATTGTCAACGGAAGAATAGTCATCTTAGAATGATGAAACTAAAGGAACCTGATCCGTTTGCGTAGTGGATGAAATGAGTAGCTATCAAAAAAAATCTTATTTAGATCTCGATGGACATACAAAGTCATCAATTAAGTAGCATTAAATTCAATCTATTTATTTTAAAAAATCATATTTTATTTAATTCATCACATTAATTAATTTTATTCAGTGATCATTTTGAATAAATCTCATATATTCATATATTAACATGATGACATATAGGTATGTGTGTAATTAATTGAGAGTTTTGTTTTCTATTAATTAGATAAGTGAAAAGTCATATTCTTATTTATGGGGTATAAATTAAGAGGTCATAAATATGGCATAAGTGTGATTAATTATTTAGGAGTTTTGTTTTATCTACTTTGGGTATGTGAAAGGACACACGGGCCTATATGGTGTATATTGTAAAGTGAACATATGTGTGACATGATTGTATGATGATAAATAAGCATATGTATATGATATATATCACTATATGATTATAAAGTTAACATAAGGGTGGTCGAGTGGTAAAGCATGGAATAAGTACAAGGGAGGTTGCAAGTTCACTAGCCTGGTGTCTGTCTGTGGATTTAGGTGAGGCACCTTTAGTTTTACTTAACGGGTTCTCGAGTTTCCAAATAAATAAATAAATAAATAAGGTTAAATATGTGTGTGTAATAATAATTTAAACTAATTAAAATAATTTTTAAATTCAACTCATTGCTAAATAAACATCAACATTTCTTAATTTCAAAGGTTAAGCTGGTCAAATGTATAAATCAAATAACATCTTGCTATATCAAATAGTATAAAGATATTTATAAAATTAAAATTGAGTAATTCAATATTAATTATACCAAATGAACTAAAATTTTAAAATTATTATATCAAATTCATTTTCAGCCTAAAATAATTTAGTAAATAAGTATGTGCATTTTAATCTAATTTTACATTATGAATTGGACATATGAAATTGCATTGTTTAAAAAATAGCCAAAATAAATAAATAAATATTGTATGTGTACACACACACACGTACATACGCACGTATGTATGTATAATTTGATATTAAATAAAACATATTTTGTATAACTTAATCATCATCATTAACATAGATTAACATAAATGAATAAACCAAATTTCATTACATACCTATGTTTCTTGAATTTATTTATAAAACAACACTTATAAAAACTTCAAATTCTGTCAAACCCAAAAGCAATTAATACATCGCATACATCAACATGACTCATAGGAGTGCATACATGAATATGTAATATAAAATAAGAATTGTACGTAATTACATCTAGCCCTTCGTGATATGTCGATTTGAAAACAGGCTCCTGGATTCCTTGAATCACCACTCGATTTTGCAACGATCGAATAAACCACTTTTGTTTTGATTTATTTGATGATGTTTGGGTGAAAATTCAAATGGAAGTAGCGGCTATGAAAGGAGAGGAGCAAAATATGAAAGGAGTTAAAAATAATTAATGTGAAAACTTGGGTATTTAAGGAGAGAAGAGAGACGTTTTACCTCCCTCGCTTTAAAACCTCTATTATTTAATTCTAATCTTGCTTAGATCTAAATTTAAACCACCTTATCTCCTAGCATGGCCAGCCATAGATGGTCCTCTTCATGGACCAAATATTCCAAAGCCCGTTAAGTAATTAAAACATATTTAAAGTCCATTTAAATATATATCATTATCGTATATGTTGAAACCGGGCCAGTCGGAAGCAGGTGAAATAGGTAGGTTTCAAAATAAATTCCTATTTTAGATCCAATGGGCCTATAAGGTCTAAAAAATTATCAGATATAATCTAATGAAATTTTAAATAAAATCGTATTTTATTTCATTTGGTTAAAAAGAAGTTTAAATTTAATTTAAATTTGTATGTATTATAATAAATGAATTAAATACATTCATATGTGTGAAGTGTAAGCACATCATATAGGCATTGTATATATGTGTAAATAAACATTAAAAAAACTTAAAGAAGAAAACCTTTTGTATCTTTCTTTTAACATATATAATTAATTAAGGGAAGGTGAGGCTATATATGTAGAGAGAGAAACCTTTTATTTCTCTCTCTTTAATTAGATTAATTGATATACTGTAACATCTTGCAAAAAAGTAACCGAAAATTTACTAAAATAAAATAAATTAAATATAATAAGGATAAAAATGGTATTTCTACAAACGTCCAAATTTGGCTACAAAATTGCATCGTTGCGTTCATAGATATTTTCTAGACAATTTTCATATATAAAGTTTTGTAATTGGAGCTCGTATGAAAAAGTTATTAGAGTTTGAAGATTCGAAATCAAAAATAATTAATACATAAATATATTGTAGTAAATTTTAAATTAGGAAACATCAAAACGTCGAAACCCCGGTTTGGACGGTCGACCTCTAGCGGTCGACTGCTCAAGACCAAGTGATCAACCAGTCAACTGTGATCGGTTAGGGTTTGCCAAGGCCGAACGGTCCAGATTTTATATGGTTCGATCTGACGGTCGACGTCGATTTCTACCCTTATAAATATAATGTTAACATGAGAATTAGAACTGTAGTTAAAAATGTACGCTCCAAAATTATGTCTCTTCCAAAACTCCTGTTTCTTTTCAAAACACCATGTTCTTTTGAAACAAAATTAAAAATTAAAATTAAAGATTAGAGAAGAAGAAGATAATCAAATCAATCGAGGGAGGAAAGAGATCAACGAATCAAGCAGAGGCGACTCTAGGCGGATAAAATAGGGAATAACTTACTAGAGGTGAGTGGGTTTGTTGTTAATTATTTTGATTTAAATGTAATTGAATTTGTCTATACCCTATTTGATCTAGAGTTGGTTTAATTTAATCAAAGATATGGTTTATCTAGTAATTATGATAAACTGGGAATTGATAAAATTTTAAACTATATGAATATGATCCCTGTCTAATCAAGATTTGATTAAAGTAAAATTTGTTTGGATATAAGTTGATTTAGGTTGAACACACTTTTTTTGTTAAATTGAATATAGACTGACATATCGATATCCTGTTGATTCTAAACCTGAGTTAATTTGATTTGGATACCAAATCACTTGTGAAATTACAAAATGTTCATAAATTGATATTGAAAATTTTGGGGAATATTAGATTAATAAAAATAGGGTTTACTGGAAAACCAAATTTATCATCAAATAAACGAAAACGGATGAAAGAAAGAAAAAAAATTCACGTAAATTAAAATCAACCGATCAACAATAGAGTCCTCCCCTCCATAAAAAATAAAAACAAAATAATTTATTTTATTTCGTCTTCAATGTCTTTCAGCCCTCTTCAATGTCCTCCAGCCCCCCATCTCACACCATGCACACTCCCCGTTCAATCCACGCTACCCTCCGACCTAGCCTCCAAAGACACGCTAGGTTAAGCTTTCTGACTAAACCTCTCCAAAGCACCAAACAAAAGACTCCTCCCTGATCCTATGTCTCTTGAGTCATTATTGGTTGGCGGAGCTTCGTTAGTCCGTCGATCTTACGTAGACGTGATAAAATCACCTGCCCCATCCACTACAGTGGTTCCCACCAGAACTCAGGTTCAAAATTCAAATTCAACCCAGACATACCCCATAACGGATTCAAAGAATAAAATCTACTACCAGGTGTCAAAGATTAAAGCTGAAGGAAGATGTTTCCGTTGTGGGATGCTTGGGAATTTTGCTCGTGTGTGTAGGAAGCCTATTTTGTGTTTTAGATATGGGAAAACAAGCCACTACTCAGCGCGCTATGGAAAATTGAGCCACAAATCGACTGCAAGAATTAATGCACTACAAGCTGATGTGACTACTCAATGAAAATCCACGGGTGTTTTGTCTCCTACCAAATCTTCTACTGTCGTTCAAACACCCCTTGATTCTGGCCCACAACCTTCTGATTCACAATTTATTAAATCCAAATATGTTTTCTCTAGCCCTAATCTTTCATTTGCACCCAACAATTCCAACATGCATGCATCGAAATAAAATCTACTGGATGCACAAATGCACGTTATTTTTACTGTGGTAACTGGCCTCTAAAATTCTTTAGACCTTCGTCGATGCCTTGAACTCCATTTTGACCGGGGCAGTTGGAAGATAGCCCTTTACACCAACCGCTCCTTTATTGTGCAATTCCCTAACCGTCAGCTAATTTCAATGGCCATCAGAAAGGGGTTCTTCCATAAAGAAAGTGGCACTGTTTTCACTAAACAGTGGAGCCTTAAAGAGGAATGCACTGCTAGAGAATTCTTCGATCCATCCTGGATCCGACTCAAGGGTCTACCACCTTTCCTCCGTAAGGCTAACAAGCTGCGTCATCTCCTTTACCCGATTGGTGAGTTTATTGAAGTGGACCAGTGTGCATGGGCTACCCATGACCAAGGATTCACCTTCATCAACATAAGGCTTGATAAATCTGCCTCACTGCTTGGGTCCCTGGTTGCTAATGCTTTCGGTCATGATTTCAACTTCAGCTTTGACCACTGGACTCATCGCCATTCCCTGATCAAGTTGGAGTATATCATCCTAGGAGAAGCAGACTACCTTAAGCTGTGGACGGAGAATCCTATCTACCTCTTCAGTTGTGAAGGGTTACAGGCATGGATATGTATGCCATCCCCTCTCTAAGCTTTACTGACAATGTTATATCGGAGGAGGCTGAGTTGTAGGATAAGTGGGAAGAAATTGCATCCCGGAAGAGGGTCATTATTATCTCCTCTGAAGACGATGAGGTTCCTCCTGCTGTCATCCCTCGGCCTTTTGCGTGGCAGACACCTCACTTTACCAAGCCTGTGCAACTTGCTCCTGCTGATAGAGAGCAACTTCTTATCCATGGCATAGACCTTGACTTTGAATGGAATCTAGGTTGCTTGAACTATACATCAGGCCAGGCAGTAGACTTGTAACGACCCAAGATTTTATGATTTTTTTTATTAAATTAATTGAAATTTTGTGGAATTTTAAACAATAAAATTTGAAAATAAAAATTTAATATTTGGAATGCGTCTATTTAAACATAGCAACTGGTAAATTTTCATCTGATAGTATTGAAGTTTATTTTATTGTGTAATTTTATTTCAATTTAAATCAGTTAATAACAGTTGAATTTAAAAGTTTTCCGAAACCTAAATATGTCAACATGATAAAATTTATTTGGAACACTCTGAATCTGACTGCGAAATTCGTTTCACGAAATTCGGACATTTCTAGCTCCGTTTGGATTTTTCCGTACGGAATAGCAAAGTATATCGGTACCGATTATCGACTTTTGATAGGATGATCGTACCACCGAAATCTGTATACCGTTTTGATCGTCTCGTCGTGCTGATCTCCACGGTATATTCATTTGCTTGTTTCGGCGTCCAATGGACAACGAAATCTATAAAACAGTTCACCCTGTCAATACGTTTCGAGCCTCTTGTTAGTTGTGTCCATTCGAATTTCAAACAGCTCCCGCTAGCTTTTATTTTTAATATTTATTTCATCCGTTCCTAAATTTAGCCGTTGCCATTCTTTTAATATATTTATATTTTGCCTTCTCGTGTGTCCAATGTCCAAAGATTAATTTGTCACTGACCTTCTATTTCCCTTATGGATATCAACTTTACTGGTTTAAAACAGCGGCTATTAGCTTTTAATTCAATTGAAGTCATTTTGGACCTTCCTTATTCCCTTTATTTATATATATATATTAATTAATTACCAAGCTTGGTAAGCTGTAGCATTCTTCATACCACTCTTCCCACTTTCTTCATTTTTTTCTCAGAGAAATATATCTGAGCCCCCCTTCTCACCTCATTTTCATGTTTCCTCCTCCCTACTCAACCCACGCATAGCTTCCTTTTCCCCTTGAAGTCGCCGTGCCTTTTTCCCTTCACCTCAAGGCCAGTAAACTCCCTCCACGTCGGCCTCATCTCGCCTCCAGCATTGGAGCAACCAAGCTTTCACCATCGCCGAAGCAAGCCTAGCTCGGCATGCTCATCACCGTGCATCAGACAGCCCCATTTCCCCTCTGGCCGAGCATGTTGCTGCTGAGATTTTCTTGCATTGGATTTTTTTTGATATAGCTGTGTGTGCATTATTTATATATATATTATTATAAAAAATATATATAGTCTGTTGGGTGGATGCATAGAGTTATAATATTTATATTAGTTTCATACTGTAAGTTTATACGTGAGTTGGTGTTATACTATATAAGTATTATATGTTATATTACAAAGTGGTTAATATACAGTATTTTTTATTTTTGCTTGGAAATCGATTGGCAAATTATATATATATATATATTAGTTCACATAGGTATGCTTGCACAGATTACATCATATTATATATATGGTTATAAGATTTTTTATCTATATTAGCTATTACAGAGTACAAGTATTTTATAGAATTTCAACAGTGTATATATAAATTATAAAATCAGTTTTAATTTGTACAAGTATAGATATATTTATGTATACTGATTTGTAAGTTATATGTATACATGGTATAATAATTTATATATATAGCCTATTGAATGAAATGATCGATGAGTTATTTATATATTAAGTCAGCTTATATTAGTATGTATATATATCCAGTTTATAAAAGTTTGTAGATGAAACTGTATGGGTTATATATAGGTTAGTATTTTGTTTTATGATATGTTGTTGGTCTCTGCATATATATGTGTTTTATTTTATTTTCTATAAGTCAGTATTAGGAATAGTTGTTCTGTTACTTCAGTTTTTTTATATTTCATATTAGTTATGTATCATGTGGTGTGGTATACTCGAGTTCATAGCAGTATTAGGAAATCTCTTTGAGTCTATATTTATATATTAACAAAGTAAGTTATATAAGTTTATAAGTATATATTATATAAAGCAAGTCTGTTTTGTTTATGTATATAGAATAAAGTACTGTAAGTATATACATAACAGTTTAGTTATATTTGATCTATGTTATTGTATAAAAATTATAATAAAATAAGTGGTTGTTGTAAGTATATAAATATGAACTATAGATCTACTTATTTTATAAATATAAATATATATAAGTCATAAATATTTTTATTTTATCTTAAATTTCATATGGTCTTAAGCATAATATATAGAATATAATAATAATGATTATATAGTTTCAGTTTATATCAAAAACTAATTTGATTTCATCTATTCCTATCTATCAGCTCCATCCATCGCATTTGTACCCATCTTGTTTCGCTTTTAAATTCGTGCTTGGATTCGTAACTCATCTCATGCTCGTTCGTCTATCTAGCCTCGGAAGGTGAGCAATTACTTACAATTTATGTCCTTATATTTATTAAATTTGATTTCAATTGAAACGACAATTGAAATATGTTGTTGTAGTTATTTAAATTGTTATATATGCTATAATCTGTAACTGTTCACATGTGGGATATGACACCATATCTCGTTGTTTATATTATATTGTTATTGATGATACATGCCTGTTATTATTATTTTCATATCTGTTATCACTCTGCGAGTTCCCTGTTAGTATAGAATTCACTATGGGTTGAAATGATACATACCCGAACAGACTGTAGAATAGGAGAAAATCGTTATGGGTTGAAATGATAAACCCAAGCGATTTTCATTGAATTGAATTTGGGATTACGGGTCAAAATGATATCTACCCGTATATATATTTAAATTACGGATTAAAATAATAAATGTCCGTATCACTTGACCATAGGATAGGAAAATGCATACAGACACCGTTGGTCCATATACATATAAATATTTTTAAAATAATTTCTATGGTTGGAAAGAAATATATGGTTTAATAAATATTGATTCTTAAGATATTATATATAAATGGTAATTTTATATATAGATTCAGTAGTAATATTTAATTTAAATTAGATTGATTTGATACATATAATATGGTTAAGTATTTATGTAAATCTATATTTCAAATAGATTTTTGTAATAAATTGAATAAGTAAGACTGGGCAGATAAATTTGGGTTTGTTTGAAATGGTATTTAATTAAGGATTTTATTTAATTAAATCGATTTGAAATTATTGAATGTGAAATTTAAAGATATGATTTTTTTTCTGGATTTTTGATTTAAGTGATTTAAAGTGATTAAAAGGATATTTCAAGTTTAAATAAATCGAAAGGAATATCTAGTTTAAGGGTAATGTAAGGTTATTTAAATAATACTGAAATTATTAAGTGAATATTTCAAGACTAAAATAATACTGAAGTTAAAACAATATATATATATATATATATGGAATTGTCAATTTACTTGAAACGGGAATGATATTTTGGGAAATATATATATTGTATAGGTTGAAATGGAAATGATATTTTGGTTTGAAGTATAAATTAATTTGAAATGGCCATGGTATTAAATGATGTTTAGTTCCATGGATCCTTAGAGGATGGTTATCCCAAACATCCTTTGAGTTACTTGTACTTCAGTTGATATTTCACTTGAGTTGGATTTATTGATATAAGAATGTTAATCCTCACTCGAGTGTTTTGTATTTTACTTCACGCTCGGGTCAGACTGAGTAATTCAGCATTTGAGACTCACCTTTGGAGTTTGGAGCTTCGTTTAGAGATCCAACTATCGATTCAGCTTCCAGCTTTTCTAGTTGATTTGTTCACGGAAGTCATCTGCTTGGATTTGGACACTTCACTGTATTTGAGATATTCTGTTGTGTTATTATTTCTAACTCTGATGTTTATATTGTAGCTTCATGAACTACTATATCTCTATTCTTCTGCATTATATTACTCTGTGTCTGTGATCCTGTTATTATTTTATTTACTGTATATGCTGAGTTTTGCCAAATTTAAATTAACAATCTGATATTTTGAGCAATTCAAGTCCGACAAGTGCGGGATGGTTGAAAATAGCAGGTCGTTACAGTTGATATCAGAGCTTTGGCTCTAGGAAAACTTAGCATATATAGTAAATTTATATGCGGAATCACTTTCCTTCGAGCTTGAATTCTTTCCTCTTTGATTTGAATTTCATTTGAATTTTGGAACGTTCCCTCGGTTTCAAAATCCATTCGTGTCCCTCACTATTTGTATTCTTTTGATTCTGGAGTATCGCATAACTCCACTTCGAAGGATCTCTATAAGAATAGGTGATCCTGCCAATCTTTGAATGATTTGTAAAGGGGTGGAACACCTTTACAATTGGCATTGATTCACCGGAGATTTATATATTCCTCGGTTTAGATGTTGTTATCTCCTACTATCTGAATTCCATCTCAAGCGATCGAATGTCGATTTTCCTTAGAATTCCGCATCGATCATATTCCTGAAGTCACGGTTGACCCGATTAAAGTTGCCCGCGATTTATGTAAGTATATCCATCTCCTATTTGTAATTTAATTCTCTCATTTTCGTTCGAGCCTATCTTCGAATCAGAATTCTATTAGGTTAGAGTCCCTCTAGTTTGAATCTCTATCCTTGTTTTGAAATCCATTCGTAAACCATTCTTTGGAAAAAAAAATCGGGTTGTTTGTATTTTAGAAATTGTTTATATATCGAAATTATTATTCTGATAAGTATGATTATATCTTATATAAAGGTGAAATGTTTTCGATAAGATTATATACCTTTAAAAAAATGAGAATTTGAAGTTTTGAAAGGATTTGAAACTTTGAAAGTTATATAAATTGATTTATATAAAAATGATTTATAACTAAAGGGTTTTGAATTTGAAATTTGAGAGATTGAACTCCGGTATTTTTAAATTGGTTTTTAGATTTTGTAAATATATAATAATACGATTTGAAAGTATTTTCCGAATAAGAAATGTTTCAAAAGACTTCAAATGAGTTCTTATGTTTCAAAAGACTTCAAATGAGTTCTTACATTTCTTATGCTGAAATCTCTTTGAGTCTATATTAAACCACTTATATGGAATATAATAATAATGATTATATAGTTTCAGTTTATATCAAAAACTAATTTGATTTCATCTATTCCTATCAATCAGCTATATCCGTCGCATTCGTACCCATCTTGTTTCGCTTTGAAATTCGTGCTTGGATTCGTAATTCATCTCATGCTCGTTCGTCTATCTAGCCTCGGATGGTGAGCAATTACTCACGATTTATGTCCTTATATTTATTAAATTTGATTTTAATTGAAACGACAATTGAAATATGTTGTTGTAGTTACTTAAATTGTTATATATGCTATTATCTGTAACTGTTCACCTGTGGGATGTGACACCATATTCCGTTGTTTATATTATATTGTTATTGATGATACATACCTGTTATTATTATTTTCATATCTGTTATCACTCTGCAAGTTCCCTGTTAGTATAGAATTCACTATGGGTTGAAATGATACATACCCGAACGGACTTTAGAATAGGAGAAAATCGTTATGGGTTGAAATGATAAACCCAAGCGATTTTCATTGAATTGAATTTAGGATTACGGGTCGAAATGATATCTACCCGTATATATATTTAAATTACGGATTGAAATGATAAATATCCGTATCACTTGACCGTAGGATAGGAAAATGCATACAGACACCGTTGGTCCATATACATATAAATATTTTTAAAATAATTTATATGGTTGGAAAGAAATATATGGTTTAATAAATATTGATTCTTAAGATATTATATATAAATGGTAATTTTATATATAGATTCAGTAGTAATATTTAATTTAAATTAGATTGATTTGATACATATAATATGGTTAAGTATTTATGTAAATCTATATTTCAAATAGATTTTTGTAATAAATTGAATAAGTAAGACTGGGCAGATAAATTTGGGTTTGTTTGAAATGGTATTTAATTAAATCGATTTGAAATTATTGAATGTGAAATTTAAAGATATGATTTTTTTTCTGGATTTTTGATTTAAGTGATTTAAAGTGATTAAAAGGATATTTCAAGTTTAAATAAATCGAAAGGAATATCTTGTTTAAGGGTAATGTAAGGTTATTTAAATAATACTGAAATTATTAAGTGAATATTTCCAGACTAAAATAATACTGAAGTTAAAACAATATATATGGAATTGTCAATTTACTTGAAACGGGAATGATATTTTGGGATATATATATATTGTATAGGTTGAAATGGAAATGATATTTTGGTTTGAAGTATAACTTAATTTGGAATGGCCACGGTGTTTAATGATGTTTAGTTCCATGGATCCTTAGAGGATGGTTATCACAAACATCCTTTGAGTTACTTGTATTTCAGTTGATATTTCACTTGAGTTGGATTTATTGGTATAAGAATGTTAATCCTGACTCGAGTGTTTTGTGTTTTGCTTTACGCTCGGGTCAGACTGGGTAATTCAGCATTTGAGACTCACATTTGGAGTTTGGAGCTTCGTTTGGAGATCCAACTATCGATTCAGCTTCCAGCTTTTCCATTTGATTTGTTCACAGAAGTCATCTGCTTGGATTTGAAGACTTCACTGTATTTGAGATATTCTGTTGTATTATTATTTCTAACTCTGATGTTTATATAGTATCTTCATAAACTACTATATATCTATTCCGCTGCATTATATTACTCTGTGTCTGTGATTCTGTGATTATTTTATTTACTGTATATGCTGAGTTTTGCCAAATTTAAATTAACAATCTGATATTTTGAGCAATTCAAGTCCGACAAGTGCGGATGTGGATGGTTGAAAATAGCAGGTTGTTACAGGACTTCGACATGGACCTGAGAATGTTCAACACTCCACCTAGGCGACAGACCCTACAGCTGTTGCCCAGTCGCTGCCCCCACATGCTATTCCATCAGTCGGAAGAAGCGGTCGTCTTCTGTCCATTAGCGGTGGTCACAACTTTGAAGGTTGTATTTTTATTCCTAAGATACTCTTCTCAATTAATCACTTAGCAATTATTTCAGCTACATCTATATTTGGTATTAGTTTGTCCCTAAAATTAGTTTCTGTAATTAATAATTTAGAGAAGGAAAGAGCAGTCGTACCCCAATGAAGATCCTGTCATGGAATGTTCACAGTCTAGGATGCGTGAATAATTGCGTCTTGATTAAAAAAATTATCAAAACTTCAAAACTCGACATATTTTTATCGAAGAGTCAAAACTTTGTACTCCAGCTCATTGTAGAATTAGACTCTTCGATGGATATTTTTTGACTAGATGAACCTCCTTAGATGCTATTGGGTCTAAGGGGGGATCATCACGCTTTGGGATGAGTCTAGGTGGACCCTTTTACAATCAATTGAGTCCTCAAATGCTCTACATGTAATTCTTCAACACATTCCTTCCGCGGCCTTCTCAAATATCTACGGGCCACACATCCGACCCCTTCATTTGAAACTTTAGGATGCTTGTTCCGACTTTGCGTCCCATTTCAATGTCCCTTGGGTCATAGGTGGCTATTTCAATATAACACGCTTCAACTCGGAAAGAAATAACTTGGGTTCGGACCCGGACATGGACGGGTTCAACGAACTTATTTCCTCATGTAACCTAATCAATTTACCTATAAATAATCATGCCTTTATAGAGTCTAACAAGCATTCTTCTCCAACTCTTGCAAAGCTAGATAGGTTCTTCCTAAACTTATCCTCGGAATACATGCATCCTCTATCCTCCCAATCTGGCCTTCCCATCGTCATTTCTGACCACTGCCCTGTGCTTCTTGACCCTTGAGACAGTTTTCCCCATCGCCCACCCTTCAAATTCAAAAATTTCTAGAAGCTTGATCCTGGATTTGATGAAATGGTTAAGCGACTTTGGCAATCTTTTAGAGTTTCTGGCCCGGCAACCAAGATCTTGGTTACTAAGCTTAGACTCTTACAGAAAACTCTTAAGTCTTGGTATGCGGGTCTATGGGGTGTGCTAAAAAAAAGATTTCCTTCAGGACAAGATTTTGGCTTTCAACATTTTGGAAAAGAGCTCCCCTCTAAATTCGACCAATAGAATGGAGTTGACATCGCTTAAAGCTAAGATGGAAAGAATTCCAAGACATGAGGAGCTGGCTTGAAAACAAAGATCTCGAGCCTAGTGGCTTAAGGAGGGGGACTTAAACACGGCTTACTTCCATCGGGTAGCCAATAGAAGACGTAGATCCAACTACATTTCAAGTATCTCAGTTAATGGCAACCAGGTTACAGACGAGCATGAGATCCTTAAAGCCTTCACACACCACTTCAAAACCACTCTCTGAGATACGGTGCCCACTTTCAATATCATCGACTGGAATAAGCTTTTCCCATCTCCTCCAAGGCTTCCTTCTACTATTAATGCCCAATTTGACATAAATGAGATCTGGGCTGCTCTCAATGAGATTGCTGGAGACAAAGCCCCTGGCCTAACGGTCTCCCTCCGTCCTTTTTAAGAGGTATTGGGGATTCCTCAAATTTAGCATCGTTCCAATTTTTGATGAGTTTTATTCTAATCCCGAACTGATCTCTACACTCAATTTTTCCAACATCATCCTAATCCTAAACTTGAAGGTGCTTCCGCTCTTAATGACTTTCGACCAATCAGCCTCCAAAACACTATCTTCAACCTTGTTTCCAATGTTCTTACCAACCGCCTTAGGCCCATCGTTAATGACCATATTTCACCAAGACAATCGACTTTCACCCTTGGTAGATCGCTGCTTGATTACGCGGCGTCTGTCCTGGAGGCCATCAACTATTATGCAATTAATCACATCAAATGTGCGGTAGTCAAGCTTGACTTCTCTAAAGCTTTCGACTCAATCTCTTAGAGCTTTGTTCTCGACTCTCTGAAAGCTAGGCTTTTCCCAGATCGCTTCATTGCTTGGGTAAGACAACTACTATCTACTTCCTCTTCCACTGTTTGCATTAACGGAAAAAAGGGTAACCTATTCATGAACTTAGAGGGACTCAAGTAGGGAGGCCACTTATCTCCTCTTCTATTTAAATTAGCAGCCGATGTCTTCGCCCGTATGGTCAACCTCGCCTGTGTTTCTAGCCTGCTAGCTTATCCTGTAACGAGGTAATCCCATCCGCCCTATGTTCTTTCCAATTTGCCGATGTCACGATACTTTTAACATTACAAACCCCGCCATATGTTGCCTCACTTAAGATGTTGCTTTACTGCTTTGAATTGGCGTCAGGCCTAAAGATAAACTTTTCCAAAAGTTTAGCAATAATGACCAACTATACTAATGACTTAGAACATCTTGTAGCATCAAGCCTAAACTGCACATTGCAACCTTTCCCAATACCTTATCTTGGCCTTAAGCTTAGAACCTCAAAGCCTAAGCATGGAGACTGGAATGATTTGCTTGAGAGAATGACAAGGCGACTGGCTAGATGGAAGGGAACCTCTCTAACCCAAGCAGGCAGACTGACTCTTGTTAACTCAGTTCTCAGTAATGTCCCAACGTACTAGTTCTCTTTTTACAAAGCTCCTTCTTGGACATTAATAAAATTGACTCTTTGAGACGTGCCTTCTTCTGGAAGGGTACCACCACCATTTCACCTTCCAACTACTTGTGTAACATCCCCTATCTGGAGGCCCGAAGCTAAGCACTACAGATGCTGCAGTCATCCATAGTATTAACTTCCGGTGACCAAATACGGTAATGTTAATGGTATCCATAATATCAGAAGCACTTGAATATGAAAAAAAATCATCACAGATTAGAACATTTCTCTGATTACATTTCAAAACAACATTTCATATCCAAGTTACAAAATCCCAAACATTTTCGAAGTTCAGATCAAATATAATTATTACAAAATACACTAAGAGCGACATATGAAGATGCCCCGTTGGATGACCATAGTACTAAATAGTCATAACTGAATTAATATAACAAAGCAAAAATAAAACTAAAGAACTCCTAAATATAGCTAGCATCGGCCTCTTGCTCGTCTTCGGAAGCTTTATTCGTCCACCTACAAAAACCTGAAAATCCTCAACCCTCAGCCTACTCAAATCAATTTTGAGCACCAGAGAGTTTAAGGGGAAAAACTTAAACTTTGAGTCAGACATAAAGCCTGGTGTGAATAATACTATACATCTCAGTTAATTGATATTAAGTGAGACCACGTCGCTTAGCGGAATGAGTTTCCCCTCACTAATATCCTTTTAAAACGTATCTTTTGAAAATCTTAATCCTGTAACCAAAATTGGTTAAAACAATAAAGTAATACCATGTATACATACAAATCAGGTAATAAATGGACTATCTGTCCGAACACTATAGTTTTGTTTGGCTAATTACTAACTTTAGCTGACTTGGGCCTACCAGACAAAATAAACAAATAATCTAACTTATGTTAGATACTCCTCTTCTGGACGGTCTGTCCCTAACTAAATTCTTCCAGGGTCAACTGATCCTAATGGTTTTACGGGCTCACCAATAACCTATCCTCAATATATATATTCTTTTTTATGTGTAACATCATTTTAGTTTTACCTATGACAAAGCCCTACACAGTGGAATATTGAACTAAATTAGCTAGGGGCTAATAGCTAATGTATAGGGCACGACCCTATACCAATCCCATCTGGTATTCTAATATCTAAGTCATTTACTTAGGGTCATCTGCCCATAAAATTCTCCTTGAAAACATTTTTCACAAATTGATTTTAACCTTTAAATCATACTTTAAACAAGGAAAATATACTCTATGCTTTACTCAAATCACCTTGCCATGTTATATATATATACTTTACACAAAAATTTGTTGATGAAAAAATTTAAAACTTTGTAAGTACCTTATCCCACCTTTTAGCAAGATCGTGATACCAAAAGATTAGTTGGAAACCAAAGACAGTTCTCCTCGATTGCCAGTTATGTACAGGTTAGCTATGGATGTCGGTAAACTTTGTCCGAGTCCAGATCAAGCTACTATTGATATGACAAGATGAGAAAAGCCATAGAAGCCAGCGTTCCAAATTTCAAGTCAATCCGAGTTCGTATGCTCAAGATATGATCGATGCAAAACTGAACATTGTTCTCATTCGTATCCATCAAACGCACGCTGTTCGTATCCATCAGGCTTGCGCACTTCATATCGGTCCGACCTCATCCTTCTTCGTATCCTCATGATCGTATCGTTCCAGATAACCTCACTATGTATCCATCAGGCACGTTGCATCGTGTCCATCAAGCAACCATAGGAACTCCATCGTCGTATCGATCTGTCTCGAATCCATCGGCTACACATAGTTTCGAATTCAATCGGCAACAGGTGAGTTCGCTTTGCATCGATCCAAGTCCACCTGTTTCGTATCCATCCTTTTCGTACCACTTCGCATCGATCAGTCTATCCCTGATTCGTATCGATCCAACAGAGTCCACTTCGTATCCATCAGAAGAGTCCTACTTTGTATCCATCGGCAAATAGCATGGGTGTCTGTTTCACATCGTTCAATCTTAAACTCACTCCGTATTGATCCATCACCGATCGTTATAAAATGCACACCTCCCACCGATGCGAAGCATAGCATACACAATCGATATGAACAAAGCATGACGATCGATACGAACCGAGGAACTTTCATCGATACGAACTGTGCATCCTTCATCGATGCGAACAAGGCAGCATCGTCGATACGAACTAGGTGAAAATATGGGGATGACTCGGTCGACTCGGCGTAAAAGGTGGATCGATCCAAAGAGTGCGCACCACGTCATCACCTGAGCACGTGCATTGATCGATTTGAATAAGATCGATTCGAACTCATCGATTCGAACCAAGCAGCCTACCGAAGAACACCAACTCGTATCGATCATATCTCGCAATCCACAAGTCCAAATGCTATAAAATTTTCAGAGGAGCTTACGTACAACCTAAAGAACATTCCTGCCAAATTTCGACTCGATTGGATCAAATCTTGATCGATACGAAATTCGTTTGTATCGATCATGGATCGAGTCGAAATCATGTAGGATCGATCGCATGGGCCCACTCACGTGCTAGAAGAAGTCTCCCGAGATCTGAGCGAAATATTTTCCTCCTACACCTATAAATAGAGCCCTAGGGCTTATAGAAGAAGGATGTTTTTGGCTCCTTGACGTCCAGACTCTGCCGAACCTAACTTTGCACTCCATTGCTGCTGTTGTACTCGAATTTCAACACTTTAATTCACTGTAACCCATTGAAATCAGTTGTAACCTACAAGTGAATATCAATACAGTCATCAAATTTCAAAGTGGACGTAGGACGGATCGCTGAACCACTATAAATTCTGTGTTCTTTACTGCTTTCCATTCAATTTTCTAAGTGTTCTTCTTATCTGTGATCTGTGATTGTGAATTGGTGCTTTCATTGACAATTGGGTGTTTGTGACCAATTTTGGCGCAAACATTTTGGTGCTTTCACTAAGAAGGCAAGCACTCAGGAATTTTGGAGTTAGGAACTCGGATTCTAGGAAGCAATGGCTAGGCCACCAACAAGGAAGCAAGTGACAGAAAGAAACAATCAAGAGGAAAGTCAAGAGGCCTCCTCTGGAGCTGGAGCAGGTCAAGCATCCATCTACATCACCAGAGACGAGATGGAAGCAATGCTGAAAAGATAAGAGGAGATGATGCAGACTCTTCTTAGGCAATTTGGACAATCAGGAACTGCAGGTGCTCAAGTTCTTGGAGCTGGATTAGAAGGACCCAACCGGCAAGCAGATGGAGTGGTTCAACAGGGGGCAGCTCCCAATCAGCAAATAACTACCAATCTGGATGGACCTAAACTCGGGGGCACACCATCAGGAAATGTTGGACCATCCATGGAGAGATACCAGATGATGCTGCATAGCCCGACATCAACAGGAACACAGGAGTACATGATGAGGAGTATGTGCCAGGATTCCCTCATGAACTCGGGGGGCAGATCAGAGGAAGCAGACAAGGATTATAGCTTGGAGACAATGACAGATTAGCGGAGATGGTCAAACGAGCTATGAGAGGTGGATTGGTGAATAGAGACTTGGAGGATGTGAATAGGAGTCCCTTTACTCCCGCTATCAGGCAAGCAAGGAACCCACCGGATTTTAAGCTACCAACGTTGGAGATGTATTATGGGAGAACGGATTCCGCCGTTCACCTGACAAGGTACATGAGGCATATGGAGGTACTGGGGGCATCGGATGAGGTCATGGCTCGATGCTTCCCTTTGTATTTGACGAATATCGCAGTTATGTGGTTCAGACAGTTGGAAAATGGTTCTACTGGTACTTGGTTAGAGCTGATTGAAAGGTTTATGAGGCAGTTTCGGGTCCATATAGTCAGACCCAAGAACATAATGACCTTGACATCAATGAAACAATGGAAGGGAGAGTCGCTCAGGGATTTCTTAACCAGATTCAATGCGGCAGTGGCATCGGTGGATCGACCTGATCCATCAATGGTTTTGATGGCAGCAGTTTCGGGAGTTGCGGATAATTCGGATTTTAAGATATCGTTGGAACGGGACCCCCCAATGGACCTCGGGGAGTTCTACCATGAAGCGGAAAGATTCCTAAGGCAGGAAGACGCACGGACTGAAAGAGAAGGGAGAGAGGCTGAAGCTTATGCTGTTAGAGGTGGAGGTCCACCCAGGGAGGAACCAAATAAAGATGATAAGGGCAAAAGGAAAATGAGTGACAATGGTAATTCCTCAAAAAGGAAACGGAGGGAATCGAAATTTTCTTCTTATACGGATTTGACAGAAACTCTGGAAAGGATTTACTTGGATACTCGGAGGCACCTCCAGTATCGAAGACCGGCTAGGAGGGAACCATCGGAATACGAGCGGGCGTCAGGAAAGCATTGCCTATTCCATGAGCTAGATGGGCATAACACAAATGATTGTAGGCATTTGAAAGATATCATTGAGGAGCATGTGAGGAATGGTCACCTACAACAGTACATAAGGAATCGAGATGTAGCGGTAGAACGGGAGCGATTACCGCCTACCTCGAACGAAGGTGGCTCTGGATCTACTCACCGCCGTCTTGTCATCAACTGAATGGATTTATGGTTCTGAATAAGTAATAGAACTCAAAGTAATATGACTAGGTCACTTACACAAGTATGGGATCGAGGACGGTCCCTAGGCGTGCTCTAAGATGACGAAAAGTCGTACTGCTTGGGTCTATGAAATCCTGTTTTCTTTCTGTTTTTCTGCAAACTCTGGTTTCTTCTTTGGTACTTTGGACATTTAATTCCCTTTGTTATACGAACTTTCGCTTTGATAACTGAATTCTGTAACGATTAGGGATTGGACTAATAATACAGGCCAAGCGATTACCGTCCCGACCGGAGAGACAGGGCTGTAATCACGAAGTACGAGTCCCTTTACCAGAGAGCAATGAAATGGACTCGAACAGAAAAAACAAAGTCCTCGACCGGAGAGTCGAGGCCGGAGAGTATATAAAAGTCCTCGACCGGAGAGTCGAGGCGGGAGAATATATAAAGTCCTCGACCGGAGAGTCGAGGCCGGTGAATATCAAAGTCCTTGGCCGGAGAGCCGAGGCCGGAGAATATGTAAGTCCTTGGCCGGAGAGTCGATGCCGGTGAATATGAAAGTCCTTGGCCGGAGAGCCGAGGCCGGAGAATATGAAAGTCCTTGGCCGGAGAGACGAGGCTGGAGAATATAAAAGTCCTTGGTCGGAGAGCCAAGGCCGGAGAATATCAAAGTCCTTGGCCGAAGAGCCGAGGCCGAAGAATATAAAAGTCCTTGGCCGGAGAGCCGAGGCCTGTGAATATCAAAGTACTTGGCCGGAGAGCCGAGGCCGGAGAATATGGAAGTCCTTGGCCGGAGAGCCGAGACCGATGAACATCGAAGTCCTTGGCCGAAAGACCGAGGCTGGAGAACTTACAAGCCCTTGACCAAAGAGTTGAGGCCAGAACAGGGTAACGCGACCCGGCGAGGTCTACGGATTCAAGGTTAAACCCGGAGAGGTCATGAATTTAATAATATGGTCATAAACGGGATATAGACTTCGAATATCAGATTTGAGGGTATTCAAAACACACCTTCCAATCGCAAGGCATGTTTTGGGGAGCATGTGTTATCCCGCCTTTTAGCAAGACCGTGATACCAAAAGATTAGCTGGAAACCAAAGACAGTTCTACTCGATTGCCAGTTATGTACAGGTTAGCTATGGATGTCGGTAAACTTTGTCCAAGTCCGGATCAAGCTACAATTGATATGACACGACGAGAAAAGCCATAGAAGCCAGCGTTCCAAATTTCAAGTCAATCCGAGTTCTTATGCTCAAGATATGATCGATGCAAAACTGAACATTGTTCTAGTTCGTATCCATTGAACGCACGCTGTTCGTATCCATCAGGCTTGCCCACTTCGTATCGGTCAGAGCTCATCCTTCTTCATATCCATCATGGTTGTATCGGTCCGGATAACCTCACTACGTATCCATCAGGAGCGTTGCATCATGTCCATCAAGCAACCATAGGAACTCCTTCGTCGTATCGATCGGCAAATAGCATGGGCGTCTGTTTCACATCGTTCAATCTTAAACTCACTCTGTATCGATCCATCACCGATCGTTACGAAATGCACACCTCCCACCGATGCGAAGCATAGCATACACAATCGATACACAAATCATGATGATCGATACGAACTGAGGAAGTTTCATCGATACGAACTGTGCATCCTTCATCGATGCGAACAAGGCAGCATCGTCGATACGAACTAGGTGAAAATATGGGGACGACTCGGTCGACTCGGCGTAAAAGGTGGATCGATCCAAAGAGTGCGCACCACGTTATCACCTGAGCACGTGCATTGATCGATTCAAATAAGATCGATTCGAACCAAGCAGTCCACCGAAGAACACCAACTCGTATCGATCATATCTCGCAATCCACAAGTCCAAATGCTATAAAATTTTCAAAGGAGCTTACGTACAACCTAAAGAACGTTCCTGCCAAATTTCGACTCGATTGGATCAAATCTTGATCGATACGAAATTCGTTTGTATCGATCATGGATCGAGTCGAAATCATGTGGGATCGATCGCGTGGGCCCACTCACGTGCTAGAAGAAGTCTCCCGAGATCTGAGCGAAATAATTGCCTCCTACGCCTATAAATAGAGCCCCAGGGCCTACTGAAGAAGGATCTTTTTGGCTCCTTGACGTCCAGACTCTGCTGAACCCAACTTTGCACTCCATTGCTGCTGTTGTACTCGAATTTCAACACTTTAATTCGCTGTAACCCATTGAAATCAGTTGTAACCTATAAGTGAATATCAATACAGTCATCAAACTTCAAAGTGGGCGTAGGCCGGATCGCCGAACCACTATAAATTATGTGTTCTTTACTGCTTTCCTTTCAATTTTCTGGGTGTTCTTCTTATCTATGATCTGTGATTGTGAATTGGTGCTTTCATTGACAATTGGGTGTTTGTGACCAATTTTGGCGCAAACAGTACCCCTTTCGAAACCATTGAAAGTACCCCTTTCGAAACCAAGTAAAACCTTAGGCCGAAAGGCCAAAACATACCTTTCGAAACCATTCTTAATAAACCTTTCGAAAACATTGCAAAACCTTTCCCTCAAAAGCCTTAAAACCTTAGATATCCTCTTATCAAAATACTATAAACATTGCTTTTCGAAAACATTAGAATCTTCCATTTAAAACCTTTCGAAACCATTGGGGAACCATCCCTTTGAAACCTTTATCTTAAACCTTTCGAAAGCACTAAATCCTTTTTATAAAATCAAACCTTTCGAAAGCATTTGGGTTCAAGTAAAACATGTGGAATAATCTTTCTAAACCATTTAAAACCATTCCTTTTGAAACCAGTTGGGTTTAACTTTCAATAGCACAAAGGGTCATAAAGCAACGAAGTCGAAAGCGCTCTTTCGAAAGCTATTTCCTAAGTAAAGAAGTGATGGTGTCGAAACCAACCCATCGAAAGCATTGGAGAAGCGGCTGAGTTTCAAAACAAAATAACCCTTTTGAAACCATTAGCTTCGAAAGGTGGAAAGCGACAGCAAGGGGTTTCGACCCTCTTCGAAAGCATTTACTTAAAACAAAAGTAGCAACCTCTTTTGGAACCATTCCTTAAAACCATTTAACCAAGTTGAAAGGTAACTAAGTCGAAAGCATTCCTTTCAAAAGCAAAGCAGGCACATTTTCTTTTAAAAACAAAGTAAGGCTTCGACCCCTTCGGAACCCCATGCTTCGACTACTTACCTTACGCCTATACCTAATTCGCTGCGTACCAAGTCTTTGATTTCATGCGCATTGGTTTCGATGGTGATGGAGGTGGAAGTACTTAGTCGAAGGCTAGGTGCCGAAAGTGGCGAAACATGTAAAAAGCTTGTTTAAACTGATTTTAACCTTTTAAAGCAATCCTTTTCAACTAACCTGCCTTGTTTGTCAAAACATGATTGGTTGCTTATTTCTTTTCAAAAAGGACCACCGAAATGTTTGAAATAAACAATTTAAATTATTTACAAAATGCCCCTTCTCCTTTTATAAATATATAAAACATTTAAGTCCCATACCTTAAATAATTTTATATATCTATTAAAACACTTAGGAAAATCTTATAAAAATTCCAATAAATCATTTTTAATATGTTTTCTGACATATATTAATTTCTGACCCAAAACATACATATATTAGTTGTAATTAATTTTAAACCCAAATAACCATTTTCTTCACTAGAAAATTAATGTTAAATCCACATTAATTCAGAAAATTATGAAAATTGAAACCCATCTCTAAAATATCATTTTTGATCATATACTAAAATCGCAAGGCATTTTGATGTCATTTATTAAGGCTTTCACACTAAATCTTATCATAAAATCCATATGAAATAGCATAAATCATCAACAAGCATATATCTCCATTTTAACATTCAAAACATGGCTAAACATTTGCAAATTAGCTTGGATTTAATCTAAAACCGAAATCAATTAAAAACATGAGATGTAATTATTATTCACCTTAGCTCTGTGATTAAGGAGTTTAGAGTTGATCTTTGATTAACTTGATTAAGCTTCCTCTTGATTCTTGCTTTATCTTCTACTTGATTTTCCTTAATGGTGGTTGGCCTCTCTTTTGTTGTGTTTTTGTTTTGAACGTGAGAATAAATGTGGCTTAAGGGTTTAGGGTATAAGGTTATTACTTATTCCTATATTGCCCTTGTCTACTACCCTAACTTAATACATTTTAATTTTCTTAGCTCATTAGTTAAAATAGGCATGGCTACCCCTTTGATTATACAAACCTCAATCCCTTAACCATTTACATTATTTTATTTAATTTAACTAATTAAATATCCTAAATAATGTTAGTCAAAATTAGGGTCGTTACAAACTCCCCTCCTTAAAGAATTTCGTGCTCGAAATTACGATAAGGTGCTCGACAAATCAAACATAAACGTAAAACATAACATCAAAAAAATCAGGATAGGCGCCTCTAATCCTGCTCTCAGTCTCCCAAGTACAGTCTACCTCATCCTCACTCCACTGGACTTTAACTAATCTAACTGTCTTGTTCCTTAGCCTCTTCTCGTCTCTCGTGACTATGCGAATTGGCTTTTTAACTATACTCAAATTCGGGTCTACTACTAAGTCCTTTAACATAGTCGATGCTATAGTAGTCTCCGGGTCTCTAATACACTTTCTTAGATGAGAAATATGAAAAACATCGTGGACCCCTGCCAAACTGTTCGGTAACTCTACTCTATATGCAAGTTTCCCGATCCTTTCTATAATAGGAAATGGTCCTACGAATCTCGGTGCCAACTTCCCTAACTTCCCTAATCGAATACACCCTTCATTGGTGATACCTTAATGAAAACATGATCTCCAACAGAGAAATCTAAGTCTTTCCGTCTTCTATCAGCATAACTCTTCTACCTGGACTGAGCTTCCTTCATTCTAGCTCGAATCAACTCAATCTTCTCTACAGCTTCCCGAACAAAATCCGAACCAAGAACCAACCTATCCCCGGTCTCTGACCAACAAACTGGAGATTTGCATGGCCTTCCATACAAAGCTTCAAACGGTGCCATCTCTATACTAGCCTGATAATTGTTGTTATACGAAAATCTACTAAGTGTAGATAGTCTTCCTATAATCCTCCAAAATCTTGCACACAAGCTCTTAACAAATCTTCCAAGACTTTGTTAACTCTTTCTGTTTGCCCATTGGTCTGTGGATGGTAAACGGTACTCATTTTGAGCTTGGTAATTAAAGTATCCTCTAGACTCTTCCAGAACTCACTAGTGAACAAGGAATCTCTATCGCTTACTATACTACTAGGAATTCCATGAAGTCTAACAATATTCTTCATGAATTACTTAGCTAAACTAGTTCCATCCTGGTTGACTTAACTGGAATGAAATGTGCACTCTTGGTTAATCTATCCATTATAACCCATATACTTTCATTTCCTCGATTTGATCTTGGCAACCTGTCTATAAAATCCATAGAAATAGAATCTCACTTCCATACTGGAATATCTAATGGCTGAAGTAACCCACTTGGCTTCTGATGTTCAGCTTTTACCTGTTAACAGTTCAAACACTGCTTCACCCATAAGCCTACATCCCTTTTCATATCTTTCCAGAAGAAACTTCTCTTCTTATCTTGATACATCCTAGTTCCTCCCGGATGAATAGTGAACTTCGAACGATGGCATTCCTTCAAAACTTCCTTCCTAATGTCTCCCGCATTCGGAACACACAATCTTCCTTTCTTTCTCAACCACCCGTTTCGGTCAAGACTAAAATCTTTCAAGTCATCGCTCTATGTTCCATCCCTTAACCTTCTAATTTGCTTAGCTAATACTGGATCCTCTACTTGCTTAGAAGCAATCCTTTCGATCATAACTTGTCGGACTTCTAAACATGACAACACAACAGTTTCCTTGCTAGATCTAGCTTAAGATCTCCACTGCATTGTACATGTCGTTAATGTTGCCAAATCTCTCCACTCAGCTATCAACACTAAATTCTGATGTTTCCTACTAAGTGCATCTGCAACTTTATTACCTTTCCCTAGTGTGTACTCAATTCCAAAGTCATAAGCTGCTATAAATTCCAACCATCTCCGTTGTCTCATATTCAGCTCATTTTGAGAGAATAAATACTTTAATGACTTATGATCCGTATATAACTCAAATCTTTCTCCCAAAAGGTAATGTCTCGACACCTTCAATGCAAAAATCACCGCAGCCAATCCCAAATCGTGAGTCAGATACCTAACCTCATGCGATCTAAGCTGTCAAGAAGCATAGGCAATCACTTTACCTCTTTGCATTAACACGGCTCCTAACCCAGTTCCACAAGCATCAGTATATATTACTAAGTCCTGATTCCCTTCTGGAACAACTAATACTGGTGCATTTGTCAATAAGCATTTCAAGCTCTGGAATGCTTCCTCACACTTATCGGTCCCCACAAACTTCACATTATTTCGCATTAGCTTGGTCATCAGTGCTGCTATCCATGAGAAATCCTTAATGAATCTTCAAAAGTAACCAGCTAATCCAAGAAAACTCTTTATCTCAGTCACTGTCTCAGGTCTCTTCCAATTATTTACTGCCTCGATTTTAGTTGGATCTATAGATAACCCTTTCTCTGAGACTACATGACTAAGAAACTTCATTTCCTTCTTCCAGAAATGACACTTCGAAAACTTCACCTTCAGCTAATGCTGCCTCAGCGTCTAAAGCACCACTCTAAGATTAACTTCATGCTCTATTTCATCCTTAGGTTATATCAGAATATCATTTATGAACACCAACATGAACCTATCCAAGTGCTCTTGGAAAATTCATTTCATCAAATCTACAAAGAACGCTGGCGCATTAGTTAGTCCAAATGGAATTACTAACCACTCGTACAATCCATATCTAGTTCTAAACACCGTCAAAAGAATACTATTCTCTGCCACTCTAATCTGATGGAACCTTGTCGCTAAATCCAACTGAGAAAATACTTTGGGTCCAGTCAACTAGTCGAACAAATCGTCAATTCTAGGTAATGGATATCGATTCTTTATCGTCTTCTCATTCAACTTACGATAATCGATACATAACCTTAATGATCCGTCTGGCTTCTTGGCAAGCACTGCGGCTACACCCAAGGCGAACTACTTGGTCTGATAAAATTCTTGCCTTTCAAATCCAACTACTGCACCCTTAGCTCCTTCTTCTCGGTAGGTGTCATTCGGCTTGGTGGTCTACTTATTGGTTCTGCTCCAGGTACTAAGTCTATCCGAAACTCAATGGTTTGTTTCGGTGGCAATCCTACTACGTGATCAAAGACATCTGCGAATTCTCTAACAACGAAAACACGATTCAACTCATTTTCTACCTTAACAACACCCAACAAAGCATTGACCTCAAAACTAGGGTTTTCTACGGAGTATACTATCTGATCACTACAGTCAGGGTGTCTAAGTGATATTTTCATATCATGGAAAAATATCCTAGCATCGTACTTACTTAACCAATCTATACCCAAAATAATTTCGAGCCCTACGAAATCAAACACATGCAAACTGCAAACAAAGGTATGACCTAACAAATCAAACTCTAGGTGTTCACACTTCATCCCAAGTGTCGCATACCCTCCTATCGGATTTGCAACTTTTAAGGAAGTAACTAAGTATGAGGGTTCTAGGTTAAGTTTATCTACCAAACAATGAGATATAAAAGATGCGATGCACCAGTATCAAACAGAACGCTAACTGACATACGATGAATTAGAAGCATACTTCCTAATACGGCTTTTCCTTTTTCCTCTGCTGTTGGCCTCGAGGTAGATGGTTCTAATGCAAACACCTTTCCTTTGCCATCCTTAGCCAGCACTTTAGACTGGTTCTTACAATGTCCAATTTGATCGCAGTTGAAGCACCTAATATTCATATTCCCGATCACCTTCTTTCCCTCTCTAGAACGACGTTCATTAGAAAAATGCATTTCTTATCACACTTAAAGCAGACAACCTCCGACTTCCCCTTCTTTGCAGCTCCGCCCTTCTGAGCTCCTTTCTTATGGAAAAACTTTCTTTTCTGACTCTACCTCACCTAGACTTCCTTTTCCTTGTTTCTCTGCAAAAAAGAAAGAATCTCCTCGTGTCTCAATGCCATCTTAACAACAACATCACATGAATCCCTAATGTGCGATAACATAGCCCTGGCAAGCTCAGGCTTCAACCCCCTGATGAACTTCTCATTTCTCTTAATATTAGTATCAACCGTAGCAAAGCCATATCTTGCTAGCTTCTCAAACCTCCTTGCATACTCAAGTATAGTCATATCTCCCTGCTCCAACTTAGAAAACTTCTTAAGCAGAGTGGACTTCGCAATCTCGGACATAAACCTTTCCTCAAATCTCCTTTTAAACTCAGCCCATGTCATGGTCTCCTCATTAACTCCAACTGTAATGTTTTTCCACCAGTATAGTGCTGCTCCTTGAAACTACCTAGAAGCAAGCCTTCTTTTCGGCTCATCATTGAGCCCTAAGTCAACAAAAATCCTCTCCCAATGAAGCAGCCAATTCTCTACTTCGATTGCGTCTTCAGTTCTAATGAATGGCTTTCCTCCCAATCGAGCGTAATCTTTACTCAGAATAACATAGTTGTTGACTACTTGAGCTTCTTGATTTCCTCCTCTAACTACTCTGGTAGCAACTACCGCTTGCATCATGTTGACAAAGAACTGATACATTGCTCCCATGTCAACTTGCGGGACTCCAGCACTCACATTTCCAACTTATGCCTGACCTTGGTTTCTCCTCGTATTTGATCTGGCATTTCCATTTGTTGTGGTGCTACCTCCTCCAAGGTTAACTCTCCCATTTCTAGCATCCATATTTGTATTTAAGCCTCATAAGATACAAAAGAATAGCCTAAGAAAGGTAAGAGAATAGAGATATAGCGTATACATATATATAGCAAATACAAGTACATTATTATAGTTATCCCATACCCCAATCTTATCTCTAATTTCTTAGGATTATATTTTCAAAATGTCATTTTAGTTTAAAGTTTTTCATAACCCTATGCTTTGATACCAAGTTGTAACATCCCCTATCTGGAGGCCCGAAGCTAAGCGCTACAGATGCTGCAGTCATCCATAGTATTAACTTCCGGTGACCAAATACGGTAATGTTAATGGTATCCATAATATCAGAAGCACTTGAATATGAAATAAAATCATCACAGATTAAAATATTTTTCTTATTACATTTCAAAACAACATTTCATATCCAAATTACATAATCCCAAACATTTCCCGGGTTCAAATCAAATATAAATATTACAAAATACGCCAAGAGCGACATATGAAGATGCTCCCTTGGGTGACCAAAGTACTAAATAGGCATAACTGACTTAATACAGCACAGCGGAAATAAAACAACTCCTAAATATAGCTAGCATCGGCCTCCTGCTCATCTCTGGAAGCTTTATTCGTCCACTTACTAAAACCTAAAAATCCTCAACCCTCAGACTACTCAAATAAATTTTGAGCACCCGAGAGTTTAAGAGGAAAAACATAAACTTCGAGTCAGACATAAAGCCTAGTTTGAATAAAACTATACATCTCGGTTATTTGATATTAAGTGAGACCAAGCCGCTTAGAGGAACAGGTTTCCCCTCACTAAAATCCTTTTAAAACATATCTTTTGCAAATCTTAATCCTACAACTAAAACTGGTTAAAACAATAAAGCAATATCATGTATACATACAAATCAGGTAATAAATGGACTCTCTGTCCGAACACCATAGTTTTGTTTGGCTAACTACTAACCTTTGGCTGACTCGGGCTTACCAGAAAAAATAAACAAATAATCTAACTACTGTTACTCCTCTTCTGGATGGTCTGTCCCTAACTTACTTCTCCCAGGGTCAACTGATTCTAATGGTTTTGTGGGCTCACCAATAACCTTTCCTCGCTCTATATATTCCTTTCTATGTATAACATCATTTTAGTCTTACCTGTGACAAAGCCCTACAAACTAGAATTTCAGACTAAATTAGCTAGGGGCCAATAGCTAATTGATGTGCACGTAAATGTGCATATTTTTACCACCATATTTAATCTATTTAAATTAAATAAATGATCGTATTGGGTATTTTAACTTGTTTAAACCAAAATTCAAATTATTTTCAAATGGTCACATATTCATCTTCATATAGCGGTAAAATTGTCATTTTTATGCATTTATTAATTGTGAAAATTTACTTGGAATTTTCTATGTTGTTTTGTAGGAAATTTAGTGAATTTTACAAGTGGCTTCATGATAATATATGCATGCACAAGAGTGAAGAGAACAAATGAAGATGGAAATAATTCAAAGTAATGATCATGGAGGACCCCACCCACTTACCTTGATTTTCAATTAGGAACTAAGCACATGATAAAAGGACATTAAAGCTTCATGTACATTTAAGTGGGGGATTAGTGGATGTTAATGATTACTTGGCCACCACACTACCTCAAGGGCAATTTGGGCATTCCCCAAAAATATGAATTAGGGTTTCATACATGTATAAAGACCCCTTATGTTTCATGTAACCCTCTTCTTCTTAGTTCCTCTTAGTTAGTTTTTAGCTTAGAAAATAAATCAAAGTTCTCTTTCTTTTCATGGCTACTTAGCCATTTCTTCTCTTATGTAATTCCTTTTTTTATGCAATTTAATTACTTGTTCATTTTACTTTCCTTGTTCCTTTACTTTAATGTTGGTAGTGTAGATTTACATTCATGCAAAGTAGATTAGTTTTAATTCTTGTTAATTAGCTTCTCTTTTCCATTAGCTTTCATTTTCCTTTCTTTTTGCTTTCATGTTGCCAGCTATATTTGTTAATCAAATGACAAATATGAGAGGCTAAACCCCTTCAATTTAGGGGTAATGAAGCTCTCTTATTATGTAGCTTCAACTATTTGTTAATTCATGCTCTCTATTTGTGCTTAGTAAGAATGATTGAAGTGGTTTAATTGTTGTTTTTGCCTTGAATTTGATAGCTTATATTGTTGACACCAAATAGGCTATGCTTAAACAATCACTAACACTAATTGCCTCTTCATCAAAATATGATTATGGCAAAAGAAAGTGATTTGAAATTAAAATTTGATGATCTATATTTCTAATCAATAGCTAATAGGCCATACTTAAAATAAATTTCATTTTCATTTCCATTGTCAAGTTTCATGAAAGTTAGTAAGTGACTAAAGGGGTGTGTTATAGTTTAATGGCTTATGTTGGCTAATCAATAGCACAAATATGTCATACTTATGATAAGCACATCAATTAAAGCACTAATGACCATAAAAGAGAGATAATGATTTCATACGTGTTGAATTACGTGATCTAGAGAGTGGATTTATTCTCTAAATTGTCACTTAACTCTTATATTTGCTTCTCTTTTCTTTTAGTTAGTTAATTCTCTAGTTTAACTTCCACTCGACTTTGGTTTAATTGGATTGAATAGATTTTTAAAATCATCAATTCCCAGTGGATCGACCCATATTCGTCACGTACTACAAGTGTACGCCATGCGCTTGCGGTAAAATTTTATTTCGAAATTTTTTGACGGTTTTCTAACTCGATAGAAATTCCGTCGTTAAACAAGTTTTTGGCGCCGTTGCCGGGGAATTTTTTTTATTTTGATTTTCTATTCTTCGAATTATTTTCGTTTGATTTTTTGTGTGTTTTAATTTTTGTGTGTTTACATTTAAAAAAATAAGTGTTGTGTGTTTGTTGTTTGATTTTTGCTTGCATTTTGTTTGTGTGCATCTCTTGTTGCTTTATTTGTTTTTGCATTTGCATTTTTCTCAAAAGAAAAACATTTTACAACACACATTTTCCTTTCAAAACAAATATTATTCACTTCAATAGTATTTACATTTTCAAAAACAACACACACTTGCATTTCTGTTTACATCTCATTGTTTCCCTGTTTCACTATTACACACTTTCCTTTTGGTCTTTGTTTGAACTTCTGCACATCTCTGTGCACCATTGCAGCCGCCAGTGCCAACATCAAAACTGTCCATACTTCATCAAGTTGCTGCGCTCTGCCTTACACACCATCACCTCCCTAAAATCCACAACCTACATACGCCTCTCTAACAAACTTCTATCAAGCAATTCCAGTTTCATTCAATACAAAACTGCAACAGAGCTGAGCCACATAGAGCATCATCTACATCCACAGCCAAGGTTTTAAATCTCGCTCATCTCGGCCGAGATCTCGTTTTCAAGCCTGGGCGATTCGAAACAGGCTATTTCGTTTGAATCTCGTCTGACCCAAATCTCGAACGATATTTCGGTATCTCGTTCGATATCTCGGACGAGATTTAATAGCGAGATATCGGCCGAGTTGTTGAATTTTGGAAAAAATCAACTCTTCTTCCATATTGAGCTGGCTCATCCTTTACCTTAATTTAAGCCTTCTTAATTGTACTTTTTTTAACCCTTATTTCTTGTATAAATCTCATTTAATATTCATCTCTTATTTTACGGCAGTGACGAATGTAAGAAGATGATAAAATCTACATCGATTATGGTAAGTATTTCACTTTATGGTTTTCATTTAGGTTTCTGATCCAAATTAATTTACATCCGATTTCAATGTTCTTTTTTAGACACTTTCTTGAGTTTTTTTCCTAACCCTATTTTTTGTGGCTATAACTTTTAAGCTTCACTTATTTTACTTTATGTTCCAAATGGATTCCCTATTTGATTTCATTTAGTCTTTGCTGCTATAATTTTTTTCCTCAAGGCTTATTTTTAAGTAATAAAGGAATTCTATTTCATCTATTAATTTCATTTGATGATTACATGTTCATTCGTACATCATTTTTTTGTTTTTCTTATAATATTACTAAATGTTTGAAAATTGTTTGTACTATATATGCTATTTTCTACGTTTGTTTGAAATTTCTATGTTATTATTTGCTTAATGAGATTTTGTTTGCTAATAATTAAAAACTATAATCAAACTAGAATATTTTAATTTTACTTGTAGACATTTGTAATTGAAGTTATAAAATTAAGATTTCCCTTGCAGCACTATAAATCATAAAAGGTAGAAATGAGACATTATATTGTGTAGAAAAGTTAAGTGAATGATCAAACAAAGTAAATGTGCATATATTATGGCTTGTTTCTTGTCTACTTTATCTCATATGACATTATATTGAACATTATTCATGAAATCTAGTTATTTGTTTATTTTACATGATACAAGTGATATTTTTCCATACTAAATTACTAATGATAAGCATGTGACATATTCAAGGTAAGTGCATAGTGTTTTCCTTAAGGTAGTGAATAGTATTATAAATTTAGGTGTATGAAAATTAATTTTCGACATGACATATACTCCGAGATAACTCCGAAATGAATTTTAGAAACCGAGATGTAAATCCGAGATGGACGACCGAGATGCATTCATCTCGTTCGAGATCTCACCCGATACGAGATGAGCTCTCTAAATTCTTCGAGACGAGACGTGACCGAAATCCGAGATTTAAAACCTTGTCCACAGCAATGACTAATCCATCCTTTTTGAACATCAGACAACAACAACTCATCTCTTCACATCAACTCACAGTCTGCCCCTCCTCTCTCAACAGACAACTTCTTCACCACTTCAACAGTGCACAGTGCACAGTCGAGCTTCACTGCAACTAGTTCATCCCAAATAATCAAACAGACTTCATCCCAAACAATCACCAGCTCATCTCCTTCAACCCACCACTTTACCCACTGAACCGTACCCCCTACTTCCACTATTACACAACATAACCACCCTTCACACTGACATCTCCACAAACAAGCCTACACTTCATGTGACACATATCAACTCTCTACAACCCTGCAACAGTGCAATCTTGCAACAGTGCTACAACCTTACAACCATCAAACAACCCCTGCAACAACTTCAAGCCGCATCATTCACTGCTGCAAACATCGTCGTGCACCAGTGCCATTACTTACTCAACATACAACCTGCCACAAAAGTTCACCATATTCGACATTGCCATCACAACTTTGGAAACTACTGTTGCCCACACATTCATACAAGCACATACAAGCCATCAAAATTGCTACTGTACTTACCATTCTTCCTCTGGCCACTTGACAAAACATCAACCACCGCTTCCTCTACTTCCTGTCACCAGACCTGAAACGACCTCAGTTCAATTCCCCTCCTCCATTACAGACATAGCAACTAGCCTCAACATAATCAATCTCGACTTCCACTACATCTACAGAATATATCACAAACCAACTGAAGTGCCTTCCTCCTCGTCTTCTGCTTCATCCACGAATCCAAATCCCCCTCAATCACGAACTCACAACCATCACCAGAACCTTCACCAAAATCGCCATGATTCGCCTTCGAATCCTCCCAAATCGCCGCGGCATCGCAAACATCTGAACTCCCCATCAAAACCATCGAACAACAAACGCCTCGAACCCGAGAGTCGCCAATACCTCCGCGACCACTCCATCCCCTAATCTAACACCTCACCACGACATCAACTCTAAAACTTCACTCAAAACCTCGCCAACCTCTTCCATCACTCACCGCAAACCCCGCACCTAATTTGAACCCTCAAATTCGAATTCGTAGGGTTGATTTTGATTTCTGGCATCAATTTCGATATCTGGGTATGACTTGTTTTGAGTAGTTCAACAGCTCGTGACCGGCTCTGAAGTATTAAAAAAAATTGGTGGCTAGTGTTTGCGGGCTTCTGGACTGGATCCTTTGTTGGATTAGTTAATTTTTGTGCTTATTTGTCTAAGTTGTGTTTTAAACAAATTCCTTCTTCTTTTTCAAATTTTTTTTTAAGTAAAACCTCACTTTATAATTTTGTTTCCCTTTCAAAAAAAAAGTTTTTTTAGTTTAGTTTGTTTTATTTCTTAATAAAAAAACCCAAGTTGTTTCATTTTAACTTTTTTTACTTCTTCCTTAAAAAAAGAACAAACAAATAAGTTAGATTTAATTTTTTTTTCATTTGTATAGTTTCATTCGTTTTGCTTTAGGTTCATTTCTTTTCTGTTTTCATTTTTCTTACTTTCTTCTTTTATATATATAAATATAAATAATCTGTGTATATATCTTTGTTTTATCTTTCAGGTTGCAAAAACAGAAGGAGAAGGATTGCGCTACTAAGCTTGCCAAAAAATAATAATAATAACTGCTCCGCTTGCTTATAAAAAAAATTTGCTGTTTTTAACCCTTATCTATTGTTTTTATTTGTCTTGCATTGTTGGTTGCTTGCATTTAAAAAAATATTCAAAAAAAAACAAAAATCATTTGTAGTTGCATTGTTAATACACATTTATTTTCTTCTTTGCATTTCATCCTATATTTTGATTAATAATAACGGTTAGACATCGATAACACTTAATTATATATTGGAAAATTGTCTTCTTTGAATAATTTAATTTCTCGATGTTTAGGCTATGGCAGAGATATAACCATTTATAAATATTATGATGATTCGTAAATATTATAGTAGTTGTTTCTCTGAAGGTACTTAAACCTTCGGCTACATTGCTACGGTGATTCGTGGTGCACTGATAAATCCTGTCCGTTGCCTGGATGAGAACTATCTTGTTTATTTAAGACAATGTGTGATTATACAATTTTGGGTTAACATAGGATAAATCATTTGTAATTAACCCTTGCATTCATTTAGTTGCATTAGTTCAAGCATATTTAAAAAAAATCAAAATCCAAAACTAAAAAAATTGTAAATATTCCTTTTCCTTTGAAATTTTTAAATCCTTTTTCTTTGAAATTTCAAAAATCCAAAAAAATTTAGAAAAAGCAAAATCCAAAAAAAAATTATAAAACCTTTTCAAAAACAAAGAAAAAATTTGAAAAACCAAAGAACAAAACAAAAATAAATTTCCCTTTTGAAAAATAAATTTTATTTGTAAATATTTCTCCTTTATAAAAAAAGCAATAACATTCTTGAAAATGTCCGAGTTTCCCCACTCATTTGAATTTAACAATAGTTATGAAAATAAATATAATCCATATGATTTCACTCCAAATTCGTATGGATATTTAACCGACAACTTTCTTTAAACAATTCGAATTTTGAACAACAAAGTTTTCAAAACGATGACCAACCCTCGAATCTCGAAAATAGCATTTCATCTCTACTTGAAATTTCTACACAACAAAATCAAATGATAAATGATCTGTGTAATTCATATTTGTGTAACAACTCGAGTCAAGGATTTCAAAATTTGAATTCAATTCAAAATTCAAACGATTTGGATTATAACCCATGCCAATTCAATTTCGAACTCCAAAATGAATTTCAAACTCAAAATGAAAATGGAAATAACTTTTCAAATGAATTTGGCAATGGGAATAATCTTAACCACGTTACAATTGAAAACTTTTGTCCTCAACAATTTCAAAATGAAAATCTTCAAGTTAATAACTATAAATTGGATTTTGTTGAACAAATGGACGAAATCTACAATGGTCACACAGATTCGTTGTTTGAAACTTATATGAAACAATGTGAAGAAAAAAACCAAATCCTAACGTGTGACGAGTTAAGTAATAATCCATCTTTTACCCAAATCGACGATTTTCAAATAACAACTTTTGAAATTGAAAATAATAATCTTAATGAAGTTGTTGAAAACACAATAATTGAGTTGGATTTCAATTCTTTTTAGGGCGTGGAACCAAATTTAAAATTCGATCTTCCTTTTCTCGATTTCAAAAATTTGAATACAAAAACTTTGGATTTTGAACTTGAGATGCACAATGAAGTTGTTGATAATCCAAATAAGGAAGACGAATTCAATGAACACGATTTCTTTGGACTTTTCGAAAATGGGTCGTCAAATTCTGAAGGGAAAGATTTACATCACCATTTTGATTTTGAAATCAATAATTTTGAAGAATTTTTCAATGATAAACTTGAATTTCAATCTGGTGAAAATAAACTTGAATTTCAATCAATCGTTATATCTACCCCGAAAATCATCAAAAATAAAACAACTCATACGATTTTTAAAACGACATTCGTTTTTCCAAATCAACATTCAACTTTGAAATTATTTACGGTTTGGTTTTCCGAGCTTAAGCTGTGTCTCGTATACTTGACGAGAAAAATGAATCGGTCTTTGGAAGACCATTTCATTTACTCTTTAACAGCATATTTTCTGAACTCTTGTAAATAATAATCTTTTCGTTTTCATGTAAATATAGACCATCTTTTTATTTTTGTTTTATTTTTATCCTTCCACTTGGGTTGACTGTGGGGACATAGTCAAAATCAAGTGTGGGGGGAGACTCGTCTTCATTTTTAATTTTTCATGGTTTATTTTTGTTTTTTCTTTCAAAAAAAATCCCAAAAATAAATTTTCTTTTGATTTATTTTTAAAGAAACATTATAGGATAAATATATGGTTTTGGTTTATTAAATTGAAATTTTTGAAAATTTATTTATCTTAACAAAAATAAAAATGAAGTTTGATTACAAATAACGATGGTTTAACCAGTATATAGGAAGGTTCATACGTGTTAATTATGAAATATCCTAATTGAAAATCTTTGTTTTAAAAAGTGGTGAATTCAAATAAAAGGATATAACATTTTTTTGTCTTCTAAGTTAAATGGTGCTAAGATGATTTTGCAAAATTCTCTCCATTTAAAAAATATATATATAAGTATAAAAAAACCATTTGTATATATGTATATTTTTTTTAACACCTAGAGTCATGTGTTCACACTGGTGTGTTCACTCGCCATGCTCTGTACCCTTCTCACGTAAGCCTAAAAGGCAGTGCACGATCGGTATATCCGGCCTCAGTTTACCTGAGTTAGGTGTATGTATATAAAAATTATTTTTAATAACGCCTACAGTCAATAAGTGTTCACACTCGTGTGTTCACTCGCTACGCTCTGTATTCCCCTCACATCAGTCCGCAAGGCAGTGCATGGGTAATATATCTGGCCTCAGTTTATCTGAGTAGGCATATGTAAATATTGTTAATATCAATAAAATTTTCAAAAGAAAAAATGGAGAGAGTAAGCAAATGAAATCCAAGCACTATTTTATCTTATTTGATTTGACTTGTTATTGAAAAGAAATGAAAATACCACTTTAATAAACTTTGATAATCAACTAAGGATCCATTTCATAGTTACACTTTGTTATCAACCAAAACAACGAGTTAAACTATAGTCTATTTGTTATGATAACTTGATTTTTATTGGAAATTTTGACGAGTAAATGACTTAAATTTTCAAGATAATAACCAAACCTATATTTAACTTATGTATGTTAATTTAAAAGTAAATTCTTCATTGTAAATATTTTCAAAAACTTGCATTCATCCCATTGTAAATAAATCTTACATTTTGTAAATATTTTCACTTTGCATTTGGATTTTGTGGGTAGTGTCCGCTAAAAACCCTCACGAGACAACACTCGTCCTACTTGGGACACCCAGAGGTTTAACGGCTTATTGCATACACTCAATGCAATCGTGCTCCCTACGAAAACAAATTTATCTTAGTTTTCCTTTAATCGAGCACGAATAAAAAGATAAGTGTGGGGGTATTTGATGTGCACGTAAATGTGCATATATTTACATCCATATTTTATCTCTTTTTATTTAAATAAACATCATATTTGGGCATTTGTACATGTTAAAACCAAAATTCAATTATTTTCAGACCATCATATTTTCATCTTCATTCAGGGGCAAAATGGTCATTTTTGTGCATGTGTAAATTTGAGAATTTTTACTTGGATATTTTTGATGATTTTTTAGGAATTTGGATTCATATGGAAGAGGCTTATATGAAGATACATCCATGTACAAATGAATACAAAGGAAATAAGAAGGAAATAATTCAAAGTGAAGATCATGGAAGACCCCACCTACCCACCTACCTTAATGTACAAATTAAAGGCTAATAAACATGCTTATGGAATTAATGGCTTCATGTACACTTAAATGATGATTAGTAGAAGCTAATGATTACTTGGCTCCACACTTCCTAAGGGGTGTTTTGGGAAGCCCCCTAAAGATAGAATTAGGTTTTTATGCATGTATAAATAGCCCTTATGTACATGTAAATCATCTACTCTTTCATTTTACTTAGGAAATTAAGAGATCAAATTGTAAGCTCAATGTTCTGTGAAATAAAAATGGCTTCCAAGACTCTTTTTCCTCTCTTTTCTACATGTTTCCTTTTGTTTTCATGTTAATGCTTTTATTTATGTTCTTTTCTTTTCTTTGTTAGTAGAATAGTTTTACATTCATGAAAGTAGTGTAGCTTAATTCCTTTTGTAGTAAGTAGTTTAATTACATTCTCTTCTTTGCTATTTTTCTATTTTCTTCTCTTTTTAATGTTGAAATTTACTTTTGTTTCTTCAATGCCACAAAGAAGTAACTAAACCCCTTCAATTTAGGGGTAATGAAGCTCTCAAATATTATGTGATTTCAACATTCTATGATTTATGATCTCATTTGATTTATGCTTCATGAAGTGAGTTTTGATGCAAGTTTATACAAGTGGGTTTGATAGCTTATATTATTTATGCAAATGAGCTATTCTTATTCAACATAAACACAATTTGCATCATCATTTGCTAATCCATTTTTGATTGTGAAATTAAAGTAAAAATGAAATTTGATGATCTATATTACTAGTTACAATAGTAAATAGATCATAATTAAAATAGCTTTTGCTTTGGCTTCATTTTCATGAGAATTATAAGTGGTTTATTTATTGTATTATAGTTTGATGGTTTGAGTTATGTTAATTAATAACATAAACAAACCATACTTATGATAAATACAACAATATTTCACTTAATATCAAAGCTAGAGATCATAAATTTTTTGTTTGTTGATTTACAAAAATATGAGAGTGGATTTGTGTAACGACCCGATATTTTCAACCATTCGCATCCATGCATGTCGGATTAGAATTGCTCAAAATATCAGATTGTTAATTTAAATTTGGCAAAACTCAGCATATACAGTAAATAAATAATCACAGAATTGCAGACACAGAGTAATATAAAATAATGTAGTGGAAACAAAAGAATAGTAGTTCGTGAAGCTACTATATATATAACAGAGTTAAATAAGATACAACAGAGGTCACGAATACATAGATCTCTCAATAAAATAGTCAAATACAAGATCCGAATACATTACTGGAATCAACTGAATAACTGAAAGCAGAATCGATAGATAGCTGAATCTCCAAGCGAAGCTCCAACTCCAAAGATGAGTCTCAAATGCTGTATCACTCGGTCTGACCCGAGCGTAAAGAAAAACACAAAACACTCGAGTCAGGATTAACATTCTTATATCAATAAATCCAACTCAAGTGAAATATCAACTGAAATACAAGTATTTGGGATAACCATCCTCTAAGGATCCGTTAAACTATCTAATATTTAGTAATACGCTATTATAATATGTCTATAGTAAAGTAAACTATTAAAATAGCGTTAAGGCTTTACATTTTCCACCTTAACACATTTTACATATTCCCATAGTCTATATAGTACCGTAATCTCCCCCGTAATGGGCGTCGTTAGAGGGCACCCCATAGGTATGGTACAAAACAAACTCGTAGTAAAGCACGCTAGGTAGGTGACACGGCACAATAAGGCAATGCCAGGGTAGATATACCAATTACGCATCTGGACTGGTCGTGATGCAGAGCCGCAGCAATCGCCCACCTCGAGACACAATCCCGAATCAAGGGTGCGCACCAAATCAGTCACAAAGTAATAGAATGGCATATGATGGAGTGTGTTCGATCAGAGGAGCTACCTCATTGGCCTGGAATCGCTCCTGTTTTAGCCACCTTATGCCAACTCACGGGAGTCGGGTCCATGTATATACCTTATATAGGATCGTCGCCACCATCCTACTTCATTCTGGAATCTCCAGCGCGTACACAGTTGGTAAAGTGGTTATCGGTATCGACAGAGAGTATGCCCATATACGATCCCGGTCTCTTTAACAACCAAACGTTATTATAACACCGCGGTCATTTCAAAATAGTTTATACCTCAAAACCAAAACATCGTTTCTATTTCAAAAACCAAATTAATACGATATCATTTCCATTTCAAATATACTCACTTCCAAAAATCATATCACTTTCCAAAGTTATAACGCTTTCGAAATCATAAGTCTTTAAAAATCTAAACACTTTGGAAATCAAAACCTTGAAACACTTTGAAATCATAGCTTTGAAATCATAACATTTTGGAATCCTTAACACTTCCTCTTATACAGTTTAGATATTAAAAATAGTATATATAATAAAATAGTTTATAAAATAAATATTTTATATTAAAATAATTTATTAAGTTAAAATATACAAATAGTTTTAAATATAATTTAAAATTACTTTATATAATAAAATAGCTTACTCAACTTCACAAATCGATTCAAATCAATTCGAATTTCAAATTCAAATTAAATCCAATCTCAAATCATCAATTTCAATTTCAATTCAATTAAACATTTCAAATTATATCGATTTCAAATACCGATTTGAACCACAAATAAACCATTTCAATTTCAATATATTTCAAAGATTTAAATATTCAACATTTCAATAACATCTGATACAACTTCAATTTACAAATTCAAATAAACAAAATATCCCATTTAAATTTATATAAGTTTGAAATATTCATTTAAATCACTTTTAATCAAATTCAAGTTATAAAACATATCTTTAAAATTTCAAATTTAATAAATTTCAAATCAAACTTATTTAAGTAAAATTCTTAAGTAAATATAATTTCAAATTAAATTTCAAATTTATCTTTCCAACCTGAATCATTATAAACTCTATATTAGAAAATATATATATTAAATAAATACTTAAACATATTATATATCAACTTTATTAAATCAACTTTAATAAATCTTTAAAATTAATATTTAATAAACCTTATATTTCTTTTCGAAACCATAGAAATCAATTTCAAAATATATATATATATAGACCAACGGTGTCTGTATATAATTTTCTATCCTATGGTCAAGTGATACGAATATTTATCATTTCAATCCGTAATTTAAATTTATATACGGGTATTGTAACGACCCGACTTTCTCTCCAAAGAAAGACGCATCATTATTAAGAAAGAAAGGGATAGAAAAGAGAAAAGATAGAGAAGAAAGAAGAAACAACATCAGAATCTAAACAGCGGAACGAATAAATTATATTAATCACATAAATATTACATAGTATTATATACATTAGAGATACACAGCTTATAAAACACATACTAGACAGTTATAAACACTGTCTAGTTATTACAACTCAAAATACATCACAAACAAATGACTCAGAGATCAACACAGCGGAACATTATATCTACGAACGCTGAAGCCTCCTGTTCCATTGCTCCTTCAGAATTCGTCAAAGCAAACCTGAATCCCTTGGCTATTCGTAAAAATTTGAGTACCCAAGAGATTATAAAACAGAAAATAAACACTTGGGTCAGACATGGGTCTGGTGTGAGTAAACGGTTAAAGTTGCTTAACTTCAAAATCTTTTGAAAACAAAGGTATCACGTAAGACTTCCCACACATAAACATGGAAAAGTTTTTACCTTACGCTAACCAAAACTTTGATAGGAAATCGAGTTATATTATAATAGGGTCTAGGGTTTTCAAATAAATACTCATATAGCTGAAATTGTTACATTATTAAACTCCAGCATACTAGCCACAAAGTGGGTTATACAATCAAGTCCGATGGTACTTATTGGAAATTGGGTTCCATACAATGGCAGGGCTACTGGGGTACCGCCCATCATAGTACGTGGCCTAGATCAACGTACCGAGGATCACTCCCGATCCCCTGCAACACAAAGCCGGAACCATCCCTTACTAGATAATTCCTGAATAAGAAACCCCGTGGTTGCGGCCAAACAACCACCACATAGCCGAATAAAAAGGGACTCTAGACAGGGGAAATCTTATCCTACTTGGGCGCTACCCACTAACCTTGCTGCACCTCCCCTGTTTTAGCCATTCCCGATTGATGAGACTTGAGGCTACGATTACCTTATTAGAACACATCACTTAGAATGCTCATCGTCCACCTGACGATGTGCTGAAAGCATTCAATCCATACAAGTTCGTTTCGTGTTCGAACGATACCGAAGGCATTATCTCGTTACACTCATTTTGGAATCACCCTCAGAGTTAACGACAATAACCCTTGCACTTTGAATCTTCATCTTCACTTGAGATTCACGACCTATCATTAATTTGGATCGATGTGGTTTTCAGATATCCAAATCTGGAAACCCGATCCCGGTCTCATCGAAATCCAAACGTATTTTAAAGGCCGAGTTATTTTTAAAGTTAAACAATTCAATACTTGAATTCACACAGCATTTAACACAGATAAATATCACACATTTATCACAGATATATCCAATATCATATCACAGAATATCACACCATATCATCCAATAGATATCATCAAATTCAGATATTCTACACAACAATCATCCATAAGCAACAATTATTAACCCTATGTTATAATTAAGTTAAATTAAATTAATTACTTAAGAATTAATTATCTAACCTTGCTTAATCAATCATTAATTAATTACAAACCTTTAATTAATTAATTACTCATTAAATATTAATCATCCTTGATTAATTATTCATTAATTTCATAAAGTAATTATCCTTTAATTAATTTCACAAATTAATTATTCTTAACCATTAACAATAATTAACCATTTATTTACTTCATTAATTAATTAACTATAATTAATTATATTAATCCTTAATTAATTATATTAATTAATTAATTACCTCCATTAATTAACTTTAAATAAATCATAAACAATGATTACCATCCTGTAATTACTTACCTTATTTAATTAACTTCTTAATTAATTATATTAATTACACCAACTAATTAAATCCTTAATTATTTTTACAAAGTAATCAATACTTCCCATTAAGTAATTTCCTTTAATTAATTACATCCAGTTTTAATTACTTATCCTAAATAATTACACTTATCAATCTTATTAAGTATCATACTTAATCCCTTATCAAGTGATTATCTTTAACTAATTTACAAATTAATTAACTTAAATTAATCACATTCATTTTATTAATTACACTTGAGTAATTCATCCCTTAATTACCTTTAAACAAATTAATTAATCTTTAATTAAAGATTAATTATTCTTTTAATTATTAATTAATAAACCTTATTTATCAATTAATAAAACTTAATACCAAATTAATTAATCCTTAATTACCAGTTGATTAATCCTTAATTACCATTTAATTAATCCTTAATTACCTCCATTAATTATCCTCAAATTACTTTCATTAATTAATCTCTAATCTCTTTTATTAAGTAATTATCCTCAGATTACTTTCATTAATTAATCTCTAATTAATTAACCTCTAATATCTTTCATTAAGTAATTATCCTCAAATTACTTTCATTAATTAATCTCTAATTAATTAACCTCTATTATCTTCACAAATTAATTATCTTTAATTAATCAAATCTTAATTGCTTAAAAATAAACTCTTTATTATAATTGATTACTTAATTATATCATTAAACCTTATTTAAAATAAAACATTTAGAAATCAATTATAATTAAAAACAATGTAAACATCTAATTTAACCTTTTAAATCTTTGAAAACTTTTCAAAGTTGTTTAATAAATTCAATACATAGTTATTTTTGAAAACTTAATTATCATATTTTTCTTAAAACTTATTTACTTTAAATATATTTGAAAACTTGATTTAAACATTCCTTTTAAACATATTTACTTTAAATACACTTTTAACCTTGGAAACAATTTTACTTAAAACTTGTTTTATTTTATTTATCTTTGAAAATTTGTTAAACATTCTCTTCACTAATAAAACTTGATTCCCTTTTTAAATTTGAAACCTGTTCAAATCAAAACCAACCCGAGCCAACACTTGATTTTTCCGAGCAAAACACGAGTATCTCTCGTACCTTATCTTCTTCGAGTCGATCTTCAATTTCCTCGGGCTCATCATCGAGAAACTCGACAACTACCCTGTTCTTCCCAAACTAACAACGTTAACATGTTCGAATGTACACCGTGCACGTGCACGCTTGAATGACGCGATTCCGACCATTTATATCACCTCCAGCACGTCGACGACTACCCCTACGAACGCTACGACCACCCAGTTCATCGATTTCGACAGAGAATCGAAATTGAGCAGTTCGATCACCCAGGCACTCAAACCCAATCAACTAAAACGCCTCGCCGATGACAATATCGACCATCAGAAGCCACACAACCTCAACCGAATCCTCGTCGTAGATCCAAGCTTCTTTTCCCCTCAACCGATCCCTTCCGAAGCTTCGATGGCGACATCGTCTTCACATTTCCGGCCTCGACAAAAAAACCCATTTAAACCCTAGTTCGACCATTCCCTGACGCCATGATGAACTATAATTTCTTCGACTATTTTTGCCGACCTCTATGATCACCAGACTCGCTACAGCCAAGACCCCGATCACCCAAACACAACCGATCACCAGAAAAAGCATAAAACCCATTTCTCGATCAACACTTGAATTCTCTCTTGATTCCAAGTTAAAAATTGTGATTTAACTTTTAAAAATCATGGTTTTTAATAGAGATTACGATTATATAGGTGAATCCAAGAATTATTATACTTGAGTTTTACCTATTTATAAATTTTCCACTGCCTTTTCTTTATTTCCAGAATTATACAAAATTATTTCACTTAACAAAATTTAAATCTTAGTTTATGTTTAAACAAACATGATTCATTTGAATTCCTAAGCCTAACAGAGACTAGATAAGGAGGATTGGAATTTTTGATCAAATATTTGACTTTGTAACTTAAACAGAGAATCTCTGATACATCCATACATGCACACAGTTTCTATATACATATATTCATATTCACAACAACATGCATATATATATATATATATATATTCAACATGCATCATAATTTTACTTCAAACATCTATCACATGAATCTAATTAAAAACTGTTAAGCTTAATTTACTCACATTAAATAACAGAGAAGCATATATTTATACATATTGATTTTAGTACAGGCATTATATTTATACAAGCATGCATTCATAAATAAAATCATATGCAAACCATATTACTATAAAGATTCATCACAACATTTAAGTTTATTCTCAGATCTAAAAACTATTTTTAAAAATAAAGGTTTACTCACCAGTTTGAAAGAACAGAGGACAGGCTTTCAATTTTCTTAAATCTGGAACTTGTTTTGAAACTGAAACTTGAAGTTGAATTTGAATCTGAAGTTGATTAGAAACTGAAGTTTGATTCTTGCTTTAAGATTTTGATTTCTTTAAAAACTTGAAGCTTTGATGATACAAGTTGAAGATGATTACAGGCTACAGGCTTTGATTCATTTCTGGTTTGCATTTGTTTTAGAGGAGATTACAGGCTTTTGTTTGTTTGATTTCTGGTTTGAAATAGTTTTACAGGTTGAGTTTGCTTGAATTCTCTGGTTAGAGGATTTGTTTACCAGCTTATGTTTTTGAGTTTCTTTGCTTTAGTAATGAAGATAGAAAAAGAATTGAAGAAAGAAAGTGAATGTTTATATAGGGTTAGTTTTGATTTATTAAAAATTAAAGAAAATAAAAACAATTTATGACACTTGTCTTCAACCTTATTTAATTAACTTACACATGTACTTACAAGTTGTATTATCCTAACACTTGTAATTATATCATTTTTATTTATTTTTAAAAGATTTTAAAAGCTTTATATTAATTTCTTAATTAATAAATACATTTTAAATTTAATAAATGCTTTCTTAATCTTATACAAATAAAACCTTTAAGGAAAATTTAATAAAAACTAATTATATTTTAAATAAAACCATATATAATATATTTAATCCATTCTAAAATGTTAATATAAAACTTTTGTATTTATTTACTATTAAATAAATACTTCCCAAATTTATATAAATAAAAATCTTTTTAAGGAAACCAAATCTTATTTTAAATAAAACTTATTTCATATAATTTTAAATCCAAAATATTTTTAAGATATATATATCCTCTAAATTCAAGTTTAAATCCAAATTCAAATGTAATTTAAAAATCCAATTTAAAATCAACTCAAACATATATATAATTAAATACACACATTATTAGATTTGTAAATAATTATTCTATTTTAAAATCTATTTAAATACACACATATATATATATATACATTTAAACAACACTTATAAAATTTGAAATAATAGGTCAATATAAAATCTATTTCTAAATAACACAAATTAAACTTTTAACTAATTATTCATTTAAGAATCTATTTATAACTATATTTAAAAACAACTCATTATTAAATTGTTTGAAAATAACCACTTTTTACAAATTTTAAATAATTAATTAAGGAGATTATCAAATTTTAAATTCCCTGAAATTCCGGGATATCACATTCCTTCCCCCTTAAAAGAATTTCGTCCCCGAAATTTAAAACAAAAGATAATCCAAAGTTTTTATTTTATTTCAAAAATTTCAAATAATTTTAGCATACATATCAGCCTACACAAACAAACAACCAATTTCATCCAAACAAACAATTCTAGCTATCCGGACACAGATCCAGATAAGCTTCCTAAAATTTATCCCCGAGTTTCCCAGGTAAAGATACTGGAATGCTTGCTCTACTGAATCCAAAACTAGCTATACTACTAAGCTACTGAGCTCCTACTCATCTAGATCTACAATCTACACAAGAGATCTGACCACAGTTAAGACCGACTCAACAACCAAATCCCCCTGAACTGCTGGTTCTAAAACCAGAGATGGACCATACACGTATTCCCTCAGAGATACGTGAAATATATTGAATCCCAGTCTTCCAAACTGACAATTCAAATCTTAAAAGCCAAACACTTATTCCTTACAAAAACTCAGAAAGATCCAATATATAACGGAGCTAACTCCTGGTCTTACCCAATCTTATTGCTTCCTTTTTACCGGAGAAAATCTCAACAACAACAAAGTCTCAAACTTCGAATTCCAAATTCCTCCGTTTCTTATCCATAAATTTTCTTCTGACGATCCTGGGCTGCCTTCATCCTTCCCGATCAGCTCAACCTTCGGTGATGCTTCTTGAACAAACTGGATCACAAATAACTCAACAAAATGATCCCCTCAAGATCTACCGAATATCCAGAACACAAACTCTACTCCACCAACATCAGTAGACTACAACTTACTTCTCTTATCCGGAAAAGATAAAACAGATGCACCCACCAATCTGGACTCAAATCCAGAAATAATTCCTGTAGAAATTCTCTAATCCCAAAACACTGCAATTTCCAGGTTCTTCCACTCTAGAACAGCTGCCACCTTGCTTCTGCTGTAGAACTCTGATCTGGAGCAGATGAAAATGCCGTCGATGAACTCGAGCATAGACTAGACAACACATCCTGGAATGGTTCAACAGATCCATAAAAAGAAAACTCAGAAGTTCCATGAAATACTGAGCTGCTTCACCAAATCCTATCTCTAGGAATCAAACTTCAACTAGCTGAACCACCGGTTCCACTCCTGGAATCCTAGTCGATAAGAAAACTCAAATCTACAGATGCTAAGGCAAACCTCTAACTTCCCTGAAGACATCCCGAAAAATCTCTGACTACTCAAGAGAACACTCAAACTATCGCAAGTCACTTTTGCGATCAACCCAGTCCAGTATCCAAAAATACTGTTCTCTCTTAACAAATCAGAATAGCTTATTCTTATCTAACCAATCCATCGAAGAAATGGATCCCCTCTGCTGCTTCTGAACTCCACCTCTAGAAAACTGCTTAGCCAGAAGACTTCTTGTCGGCACACAGAACACTCCGAGCTGCACTGCTGACACAAATGCCAAGACTTCCTATCCAAAGCTTCTTGAGAAACTCGGACCCCAAACCAAACAGAAAAGACCCTGCTGAACTCAGCCACAACACCGAAGCACACACTTCCTTAAACTTGCTCCAAAAGAAAACATTTTCGGAGACATCCATAGTCACTGCGTCTCATTACACAGCTACTACTTCATGAGGTACCAAGATACCATTACTTGCTTTAGCTCATCCGACAGATCCAAACTCTCCAAAATCCTCTTACACGAGCGCGATCAAACTTGAACTTCAATGATGGACTCTGAACCTTAATAGGTTTCCTTCAGAGATCAATGAAATCCTTACACCATAGCAAAGCTTATTCGAGACGGTATTAGGTCTACAGTCTCGACAGATACACTTCCAACCTCAACATTCAAACTCAAATCATTGGTAGTCATGTTACACACACCACTACCCTTTCTACCTTTATATCTTATATTGGAAAACCCAAACAGGTAACCCAACAAATAGGTAGAAATAAATATATATAGTTATATAAAATTACAAATACGCTCTCTCAAGATAGACACCACTTCAGAGCCTAGGTATTCACTCAACCAAGAGCTCTGATACCAACTGTAACGACCCGACTTTCTCTCCAAAGAAAGACGCATTATTATTAAGAAAGAAAGGGATAGAAAAGAGAAAAGATAGAGAAGAAAGAAGAAACAACATCAGAATCTAAACAGCGGAACGAATAAATTATATTAATCACATAAATATTACATAGTATCATATACATCAGAGATACATAGCTTATAAAACACATACTAGACAGTTATAAACACTGTCTAGTTATTACAACTCAAAATACATCACAAACAAATGACTCAGAGATCAACACAGCGGAACATTATATCTACGAACGCTGAAGCCTCCTACTCCATTGCTCCTTCAGAATTCGTCAAAGCAAACCTGAATCCCTTGGCTACTCGTAAAAATTTGAGTACCCAAGAGATTATAAAACAGAAAATAAACACTTGGGTCAGACATGGGTCTGGTGTGAGTAAACGGTTAAAGTTGCTTAACTTCAAAATCTTTTGAAAACAAAGGTATCACGTAAGACTTCCTACACATAAACATGGAAACGTTTTTACCTTATGCTAACCAAAACTTTGATAGGAAATCGAGTTATATTATAATAGGGTCTAGGGTTTTCAAATAAATACTCATATAGCTAAAATTGTTACATTATTAAATTCCAGCATACTAGCCACAAAGTGGGTTATACAATCAAGTCCGATGGTACTTATTGGAAATTGGGTTCCATACAATGGTAGTGCTACTGGGGTACCGCCCATCACAGTACGTAGCCTAGATCAACGTACCGAGGATCACTCCCGATCCCCTGAAACACAAAGCTAGAACCATCCCTTACTGGATAATTCCCGAATAAGAAACCCCGTGGTTGAGGCCAAACAACCACCACATAGCCGAATAAAAAGGGACTCTAGACAGGGGAAATCTTATCCTACTTGGGTGCTACCCACTAACCTTGCTGCACCTCCCCTGTTTTAGCCATTCCCGGTTGATGAGACTTGAGGCTACGATTACCTTATCAGAACACATCACTTAGAATGCTCATCGTCCACTTGACGATGTGCTGAAAGCATTCAATCTATACAAGTTCATTCCGGGTTCGAACGAAACCGAAGGCATTATCTCGTTACACTCATTTTGGAATCACCCTCAGAGTTAACGACAATAACCCTTGCACTCTGAATCTTCATCTTCACTTGAGATTCACGACCTATCGTTAATTTGGATCGATGTGGTTTTCGGATATCCAAATCTGGAAACCCGATCCCGGTCTCATCGAAATCCAAACGTATTTTAAAGGCCAAGTTGTTTTTAAAGTTAAACAATTCAATTCAATTAAATACTTGAATTCACACAGCATTTAACACAGATAAATATCACACATTTATCACAAATATATCCAATATCATATCACAGAATATCACAGCATATCATCCAATAGATATCATCCAATTCAGATATTCTACACAACAATCATCCATAAGCAACAATTATTAACCCTATGTTATAATTAAGTTAAATTAAATTAATTACTTAAGAATTAATTATCTAACCTTGCTTAATCAATCATTAATTAATTACAAACCTTTAATTAATTAATTACTCATTAAATATTAATCATCCTTGATTAATTATTCATTAATTTCATAAAGTAATTATCCTTTAATTAATTTCACAAATTAATTTTTCTTAACCATTAACAGTAATTAACCATTTATTTACTTCATTAATTAATTAACTATAATTAATTATATTAATCCTTAATTAATTATATTAATTAATTAATTACCTCCATTAATTAACTTTAAATAAATCATAAACAATGATTACCATCCTGTAATTACTTACCTTATTTAATTAACTTCTTAATTAATTATATTAATTACACCAACTAATTAAATCCTTAATTATTTTTACAAAGTAATCATACTTCAATTACTTCCCATTAAGTAATTCCCTTTAATTAATTACATCTAGTATTAATTACTTATCCTAAATAATTACACTTATCAATCTTATTAAGTATCATACTTAATCCCTTATCAATTGATTATCTTTAACTAATTTACAAATTAATTAACTTAAATTAATCACATTCATTTTATTAATTACACTTGAGTAATTCATCCCTTAATTACCTTTAAACAAATTAATTAATCTTTAATTACAAATTAATTATTCTTTTAATTATTAATTAAAAAACCTTATTTATCAATTAATAAAACTTAATAACAAATTAATTAATCCTTAATTACCAGTTGATTAATCCTTAATTACCATTTAATTAATCCTTAATTACCTCCATTAATTATCCTCAAATTACTTTCATTAATTAATCTCTAATTAATTAATCTCTAATCTCTTTCATTAAGTAATTATCCTCAGATTACTTTCATTAATTAATGTCTAATTAATTAACCTCTAATCTCTTTCATTAAGTAATTATCCTCAAATTACTTTCATTAATTAATCTCTAATTAATTAACCTATATTATCTTCACAAATTAATTATCTTTAATTAATCAAATCTTAATTGCTTAAAAATAAACTCTTTATTATAATTGATTACTTAATTATATCATTAAACCTAATTTAAAATAAAACATTTAGAAATCAATTATAATTAAAAACAATGTAAACATCTAATTTAACCTTTTAAATCTTTGAAAACTTTTCAAAGTTGTTTAATAAATTTAATACATAGTTATTTTTGAAAACTTAATTATCATATTTTTCTTAAAACTTATTTACTTTAAATATATTTGAAAACTTGATTTAAACATTCCATTTAAACATATTTACTCTAAATACACTTTTAACCTTGGAAACAATTTTACTTAAAACTTGTTTTATTTTATTTATCTTTGAAAATTTGTTAAACATTCTCTTCACTAATAAAACTTGATTCCCTTTTTAAATTTGAAACCTGTTCAAATCAAAACCAACCTGAGCCAATACTCGATTTTTCCGAGCAAAACACGAGTATCTCTCATACCTTATCTTCTTCGAGTCGATCTTCAATTTCCTCGAGCTCATCATCGAGAAACCCGACAACTACCCTGTTCTTCCCAAACTAACAACGTTAACATGTTCGAATGTACACCGTGCACGTGCACGCTTGAATGACGCGATTCCGACCATTTATATCACCTCCAGCACGTCGACGACTACCCCTACGAACGCTACGACCACCCAGTTCATCGATTTCGACAGACAATCGAAATTGAGCAGTTCGATCACCCAGGCACTCAAACCCAATCAACTAAAATGCCTCGCCGATGACAATACCGACCATCAGAAGCCACGCAACCTCGACCCAATCCTCGTCGTAGACCCAAGCTTCTTTTCCCCCTCAACCGATCCCTTTCGAAGCTTCGATGGCGACGCCGTCTTCACATTTCCGACCTCGACAAAAAAACCGACTTAAACCCTAGTTCGACCATTCCCTGACGCCATGATGAACTAGAATTTCTTCGACTATTTTTGCCGACCTCTACGATCACCAGACTCGCTACAGCCAAGACCCCGATCACCCAAACACCGCCGATCACCAGAAAAAGCATAAAACCCATTTCCCGATCAACACTTGAATTCTCTCTTGATTCCAAGTTAAAAATTGTGATTTAACTTTTAAAAATCAAGGTTTTTAATAGAGATTACGATTATATAGGTGAATCCAAGAATTATTATACTTGAGTTTTATCTATTTATAAATTTTCCACTGTCTTTTATTTATTTCCAGAATTATACAAAATTATTTCACTTAACAAAATTTAAATCTTAGTTTATATTTAAACAAACATGATTCATTTGAATTCCTAAGCCTAACAGAGACTAGAAAAGGAGGATTGGAATTTTTGATCAAATATTTGAACTCTGTAACTTAAACAGAGATGATCTCTGATACATCCATACATGCACACAGTTTCTATATACATATATTCATATTCACAACAACATGCATATATATATATATATATTCAACATGCATCACAATTTTACTTCAAACATCTATCACATGAATCTAATTAAAAACTGTTTAAGCTTAATTTACTCACATTAAATAATATAGAAGCATATATTTATACATACTGATTTTAGTACAGGCATTTTATTTATACAAGCATGCATTCACAGATAAAATCATATGCAAACCATATTATTATAAAGATTCATCACAACATTTAAGTTTATTCTCAGATCTAAAAACTGTTTTTAAAAATAAAGGTTTACTCACCAGTTTGAAAGAACAGAGGACAGGCTTTCAATTTTCTTAAATCTGGAACTTGTTTTGAAACTGAAACTTGAAGTTGAATTTGAATCTGAAGTTGATTAGAAACTGAAGTTTGATTCTAGCTTTAAGATTTTGATTTCTTTAAAAAATTGAAGCTTTGATGATACAAGTTGAAGATGATTATAGGCTACAGGCTTTGATTCATTTCTGGTTTGCATTTGTTTTAGAGGAGATTACAGGCTTTTGTTTGTTTGATTTCTGGTTTGAAATAGTTTTACAGGTTGAGTTTGCTTGAATTCTCTGGTTAGAGGATTTGTTTACCAACTTATGTTTTTGAGTTTCTTTGTTTTAGTAATGAAGATAGAAAAAGAATTGAAGAAAGAAAGTAAATGTTTATATAGGGTTAGTTTTGATTTATTAAAAATTAAAGAAAATAAAAACAATTTATGACACTTGTCTTCAACCTTATTTAATTAACTTACACATGTACTTACAAGCTGTATTATCCTAACACTTGTAATTATATCATTTTTATTTATTTTTAAAAGATTTTAAAAGCTTTATATTAATTTCTTAATTAATAAATACATTTGTAATTTAATAAATGCTTTCTTAATCTTATACAAATAAAACCTTTAAGGAAAATAAAACAAAAACTAATTATATTTTAAATAAAACCATATATAATATATTTAATCCATTCTAAAATGTTAATATAAAACTTTTGTATTTATTTACTATTAAATAAATACTTCCCAAATTTATATAAATAAAAATCTTTTTAAAGAAAACAAATCTTAGTTTAAATAAAACTTATTTCATATAATTTTAAATCCAAAATATTTTTAAGATATATATATATCCTCTAAATTCAAGTTTAAATCCAAATTCAAATGTAATTTAAAAATCCAATTTAAAATCAACTCAAACATATATATAATTAAATACACACATTATTAGATATGTAAATAATTATTCTATTTTAAAATCTATTTAAATACACATATATATATATATATACATTTAAACAACACTTATAAAATTTGAAATAATAGGTCAATTTAAAATCTATTTCTAAATAACACAAATTAAACTGTTAACTAATTATTTCATTTAAGAATCTATTTATAACTATATTTAAAAACAACTCATTATTAAATTGTTTGAAAATAACCACTTTTTACAAATTTTAAATAATTAATTAAGGAGATTATCAAATTTTAAATTCCCTAAAATTCCGGGATATCACAGGTATATATCTTTTCAACCCGTAATGCCAAATTCAATTCAACTGAAAATCGCTTGGGTTTATCATTTCAACCCATAACGATTTTCTCTTATTCTACATATCGTTCGGCTATGTATCATTTCAACCTAGTGTGAATTCTATACTAACAGGGAACTTGCAGAGTGATGACAGATATGATAATAATAACATAACAAGCATATATCATCAATATAAATAACAGATAATGGTGTCAGATGTCATAGGTGAACTGATACAGATAATAGCATATATATAGCAATGTAAATAACTAATAGCAGCATTTTTCAATTGTCGTTTCAATTGAAATCAAATTTAATAAATATAAGAACGTTAATAGTGAGTGATCACTTACCTTTCGAGGCTAGAGATGAACGAGACTGAGATGAGTTATGAATCCAAGCACGGATTTTGAAGCAAAGCAAGATTGGCACGAATTCGACGGACAACTGATAAATTGGAAATCAAGAATCAAAATACAACAGCTTTCAGTTCATATACCTTTTTATAAAACAGAACTTATACATAAAAATCAACTATGACTTAATATAGTGCACGTATAACTTACATATTATAAACTGACACATTAGAAAAATCTATATAAACAACATATAATATGATTCATATACACTAACCTACGAAAACTTTATATATAAAATATCGTATATATAACTTGTACAAACAAATACATCTAACTACCATATATATAATATAATGAAACTGTTATATCACACATACATATACAGTACACAAATATATTTATATCTAATATATAAAACAGAACTCAGGTGCATATATTGGAAATAAAAAAATTTCTCTAACCAAATATTTTTTTTAACAAAAAAGTATACCTTTTCAAATCAATATTCTCAGTTAAACACATATATACCAAATCAAAGTATATATAGATTTCACTAAATATGCAAATAACTCCTCAGTTGGAAGCAGCCTCAATATATATATATATATATACACACGGCTATATAATCAATACTTTAACAGTAAATGAAACTTAAAATATAAATATAAATATAATATAATTTATACTAACTGGTAATAGATAATACTGATAAAAGCTAACATGCATAACAATATCATAGATATATATATATGTAATGCAGGCCGTATATGTATAAGTGTAAATGATATATGCAGGTTATTCTATATATATATAAGCTACTCAAATTATATACATACTTCTTATGTACATGCAAACAAGTAAGTATACCACCACATATATAAACAGCAGCTCATACACATATACTATTATGAACTTATATACATTAAAACCCAACAGGTCTATATAACTAGTATATATATAAATACTACATATTATAACACTTTACACATATTATATTTATACCTTTCACATATATATATGCATAACGAAACAGAGTATACCAGAACACTTATAAAACAGATATATATATATATATAATCGTAACTTATATAAAAAACTAACAGATTACATAATACATAAAAAAAATAGTTTTAAAAGAAACAAATAGAGGGGATGGGATGCAAAACTAAAACATACCACGCATGCATTGGGCTGATATGGAGTTCGGCCAAGAGGAGAGGATAAAGTGGGGCCGCGCTCGGTTCACGGTTGAAGAGAAGAGGCCGAGGAGGATGAAGCTCGATTTCATGGTGGGTGGAGCACTGGAAAGATTTGGACTGGTGAAGTGATGATTGGGTTGTTGATTGGTCTTGGCTTTTGCCATGAGAAGGAGAGAAAAGAAAATAAGAGGGGAAGTCTGCCGTTCCAATGTTATCAACGTATATTATTATTATTATTTTTCAAGCAACATAAAAAATATTTCAACCGACAGGAATAACAAAATTCACCCATTGAAATTTGATAATACTTAAAACAAGTAGCCACCTGCTCCTACGTGAATAATGAAAGGACAAAGAAATTGAAAAGTTTAAAACGGGTACCGATACGAAATCATTCCGTAGATTTCGCCATCTCCCAAACTCTGAAAACACACAAACAAATATACCATAGAGATCAGCACAATGAGACGATCAAAACGGTATACAGATATTGGTGGTACGATCATTTGATCAAAAGTCGATAATCGGTACCGAAAATGCTGCTAAACCGTCAGAATTAAGATAAACGGAGCAATAGCAGTCCAAATTTGATGAAACAAAATATAACGTCTCACTCAGAAGATGATTTACAAATTTTCTACAGAAAAATATTCAGGTTTGGAAAACATTTTATTACCATCAAATATTAACTGATTTAAATTGAAATAAAATTACACAATAAAATAAACTTCCATATTTTCAGATGAAAATTTACCAGTTGTTATGTTAAAATAGACGTATTTCAAATATTAAATTTTTATTTCAAAATTCAATTATTTAAAATTTCACAAAAATTCCAATTAAATATATTATTTAAAACTATTAAAATTTTCGGGTCGTTACACTCTCCCCCACTCAAAACTTTTCATCCCCGAAAAGGAAGGAGGTAGGAGAATAGAAACAACCTGAAAGAAAAATAGATTGAAATGCAAAATACAAAAATTCATTTAAAACCATATAAACCACATTTATTTTAAATTTATTTATCTTAAATTAGTTGATTCCAATTCATTTTATTTAATCAATCAAAATTATTGTGTTCACATTTGATTGGCTCCGTATATTTTTATTCAATTGATTTGTTTCAAATTTATTAACATTTATTACAAAACTTTCACAACAAAATTTGTTTTATTTTACTCATTTATTAAATCTATTTGATCAACCATAGCTATTCCACCCCAACATTTAACTTCAACTATTCAAAATCATACAGATTTTAATTTTAAATAGATTAACATTCAACAATTTGGTTTAATCCATTTTATTAAATCAATAGCTATTTATTATTTCCATATTTTATTGATTCAATTTAATGTATTTCAACCAATAGATTTTATTTCAATTTATTAGCATTTGTTGCAAAATCTCCTTTTCAAAACAAAATTTATTTGATTCAACTCATTTATTTACCCAATTATTAAATCCATTCGACCCTAGTTAAGTAGGTTTCCCTTAAAATTTTAGTTTCATTATTCTTAAGTTCCTATTTATTTGCTTAACTAGCTTCCTCCTTTATTTATTTAATTTATTCCACTTAATATACATTTTTCAACATATATTACGTGTATAAATATCTTATAACCATATATTATTCAACAATTAAATTCTCTTTTATTTATTCAATTTAATATCCAACTTATTATTTATAAATTTCCTTAACAAAATATCATTTTGATATCCCATTACTTATATCATAGTGTATACTATCCAATTACATTCTAATTACATTTAAACTTCTCTAGGTAAGCTATATTGAGTTTTTAGAGTGTAATTAAATACTATACAAATTTCCCTTTTATTTACAGCATTTATATCAGGCCAGATTTTAGTTTGCACAATTTATTACTTAAGTTTTCTTCTTGTACAACCCCTTTTTTTATATCCTAACATTTTAACTTATTGAATATTTTAGGCAAGTTATATATATCAGAATGTAATTTAGTGTTATACAAATAAGTTTGTTCAAATTCATTATTTTAGGTTGGTTTAATTCCATTTATCATTTCAGATATTCCAGTTATTCAAACATTTTACTTTATTTCAATAATTGAAACCATTTCTTAATATATAACTTAAGATTCAAACTTCCGGTTTCACTTCAAACTATTTTAAAATAATTATATATATATTATAAATCAAATTATACACAAGGAATTTTTAATCAAATCCATTTTCCCAAATAAAAGCGTAGCAAAGCTACTAAGGGGCCTCTCCACTTTGAGACTCGAAAATGAATGTCGAGGATGCGACCGTCATCACCGAAATTATTTTCCAGCGACAAAAGAGAAGAGTACTGATTTAAAACCTTTAAAATTCTTTGGAAACGATTTCTGTTTAAAAATAATTTCAAATAATTAATAAATTTTATTTTTTTCTAAAACTTTGAAACTCAAGTTTGAAAAATACTAGAAATTTAAATTCTCAAATCCTTCATTCATTTCAATTCCAAACCAATTTACAAACCATGTTTTATAATTTCATTTATTTATCCCAAGTGACAATAGTCAATGGTTTACAAAACAATAAATTTTAAAAAATTATACTTATATATATATATATAAATATAATCCTGCAAACTTATTTCATTTACAAATTTTGAAAATAATATTGTGTTAGTTTGCTCTGTTCAAGTGTTTTGGAGTTCCTATCGATAGCGTTAGCTAGACGAACCGATCGAAACCCAAAATTCAAACTTAGCAACTCAAACACCGGAAATTTAAATTCTCAAATCCTTCATTCATTTCAATTCCAAACCAATTTACAAACCATGTTTTATAATTTTATTTATTTATCCCAAGTGACAATAGTCAATGGTTTACAAAACAATAAAAAAAATCAAATATTATCATTTCTAACAGCTAATTCAGTTAACTATTAAATTTCATAAAATTATACTTATATATATATAAATATATCATGCAAATTTATTTCATTTACAAATTTTGAAAACAATATTGTGTCAGTTTTCTCTGTTCAAGTGTTTTGGAGTTCCTATCGATAGCGTTAGCTAGACGAACCGATCGAAACCCAAAATTCAAACTTAACAACTCAAACAACACAATATAAAACATTTTAATATTAATTACAAATACACTCCCTCACTCGATGATTGCATAATGGATTTCAAAACAGGGATAGAGATTCAAATTAGAGGGGCCTTAATCAAAGAAAATTCTAACTAGAAGATAAGCTCGAAACGAAGATAAGATGATTAAATAACAAAAGAGAAAAGATGGATAAACTTAGATAAATCGCGGGCGACCTTAACGGGGTCAACCGTGACTTCAAAATAAGATCAAGTGTAACAACCCGTATATTTGGACCACTTAAATTGACAATAATCCACACATGTCAACTTAAATAATACAAAACACGAATCATTATGGGATTATAAATACATAAATGTAAATGAGAATCAATACAACATCACAGACACATAACAGTCATAGAATAATGCAGCGGAAAATACATCGTCATAATAGCAGTTCATGAAGCTACTAAAAAAAGTACAATAATGTCTCAACATACAGTGACTGAAAGGAAATACATAAATGTCCAACAGACTAGTACATCAATACTGGAATAGAAATAAACTGATAAAGATAAATGCTAAGTCTTCAGCATCTTCAACCAACCTTGATCAGCAACTGGATAGCTTCAGACTGACCCGAGCATATACAAAAATAAACACTCGAGTCAGGACTCAAAATCTTATACAAGATAATCAAGTGCAAGGAATAAAGTCCATAACTCAAAGATGAATAAAATAAACATCTCTAAGGATCCGATAAACTATCTATATATACAATAGAATATGATATGTAGATAATGTCTAATCAGTAAAGTACGATATTAAAATAGTGTTAAGGCGTTACCATAATCCCCCTTAACACATTTTATAATGCCATAGTCTATACAGTACTGTAAGCCCCACCATAAACTAGTGGTTAATAGAGGGTACCCCATAGGTATAATACAAAACAAATCGTAGTGGTCGCGAATAGGATAATCAGTATGACGAGGTACATGAAGCGATACCAAGTAGGATACTACTGGTTGCGTGATCCAGACTAATGTTGAGCATAGCCAGCAGCTACCTCAACACCGCGAACAACACTCCCAAATCAAGGGGTGCACCCAAATCGAATCACATAAGAAATATATAAGGTATCGAAGAAGTGTGTCCGCAAGAGATGGCAAACCTCAATGGCTCGACGCGGCTCCTGTTTTAGTCATGTTAGGGGTCATCCAAAATCGTTCTCTTTCTTCAGTCAACACGTTCATCAAAACCATCCACTTCGTTCTGGATCAATACTCCGCGTATATTAGTTATTAAAGTGATTTTCGGTATCGATAGAGAGTATGTCCATATCCGATCCCGGTCTCTTTAATAACTACGTATTATTACACCAATGGTCATTTAGTATTTAAAGTTTAAAAAAATCAAAGTCCAAAAGTCAAGTTGCAAATTTGACTTTCAAAATTTGACATTTCCCAATTCAATTTATCTCAAATATTTAAAATCATATTTCCAAATGAAATCTTAGTCCAAACATTTTAGTTAACAATTAAATTCACTATTCAAATTCAATTTAATAAGGTTCAATTTCACTTATTAAATTTATTCATATTCGATGGATTTAATTTTAATACTCCGTTCAATTCAAATTATTTAAATGAAAATTCGATTCATTTTACATTCATATTTACATTCATCATTTCACTTACTATAAATATAGATTCGGCTAAATCGATTTTCATTAACTACATTCTTTAAAATCAAAATAGTTTCAATTAACTCGTTACCAAAATCCAATTCAAATTTCAATAAAGAAATCTCATTCTATTTATTTAATTTCATGATTTGCATAACCTGGTTTAATTCCTTAATGAGTTTCAAAACCATTTAACCTCAAAACCAAATTACAAATTCATAATTAAATCAATTCATTAAATTTAAAATCATTTTAAAATTTATCCCAAATTAAATCCACTACTATACTTAGTTTAAATTACACTTAAGTCAAAATTTCATTAAATCTTATATTACATTCATTATCAAGTTTTCAAATCCATTTAATTTAAATCAAGTCTACAAATCTTAACCTAACAAATTCCATAACATTCGGAATCATTATATCTTAAATTATTACTTGTCAAATTCTCATTCCAATTACTCAACTTACTTAACTTAAATTTCCTTAAGTCAAATTTCAATTTCTCAAAATTAAATTCATCAATTCATTTTATTCAAATTAAATAAATTCTTAAATCCATTTCAATTGAATCCATTGATTTATTTCAATTAATCACTTAATTTATTTCAATTAAATCGATTAAGTTCGCTAATTAATTTTAAAACAATTTGTTAAGTTCATTTCTAAATTTCAAATAGATTTCAATTACAAAATAATTTTGTTGACCAATCGGGTTTCTTATTTTAATTTTCTATCCTAGGCCAAGTTTTTTAATTGGGTATTTATCATTTCAACCCAAATTCATATAAACTGTTCAGGTCTATCATTTCAACCCATAACAATTTATCCTTATTCTAATGTCTATTCGGGTATGTATCATTTCAACCCATAGTGATTCTAAACTAACCGACAACTTGCAATTCAATTAAAATATAAACAATATAAATTCAAATAAACACACATACTTGCATGGCATTTTACTATCATTTCATGTAAATCAATGGTTATTTTAATCTAACTATATAACACATCATATATTAAATCAAAATCACTCCGTGAATAAAACATCGTCATTTCATGTGATACAAATATTCGTTTTAATCCAAACCTCAACAGTTTAATTAATTAAGTGCCACAATTTTCTAAAATCACATGTAACATCATGTCAATAGTTTAAACCATATTAAATCAACTAACAATACATAGCGTACATTAACAATTTAGAACTAACAATATTCAAATTTAACTTGCATAGCAATTAACAGTTTATTTCAACAAATTTTAACAATCAACAATTTAATATCCAAATTAATATTAACAACAATTATCACTTGATTATCATAGCATAATAGATTGAGTCGTGAATAAAATATTCACCTAGCATGGTTAGAGATTGGACGACGAAGCACGAAGATGGATAGATAAGATAGACACTAACAAGCACAATGCAAAACAAACACAAACTGCAATCAAACATATAATTAATCAACAATTTGTTTATTGCAATATATATCGATTGAATATATATAACCCATACCAAACAATGAAGCAAGATAGATTTGACAAGCGGGATGGAAATAGCTTATGCTTCCGGATCAATAGCAGGAGCTGGAATAAAACACATAGCAACAGACTGTATGTGAGCAACCAGAAATTTAAAAATTATATACTGTTATAAACATAACAGATTTCACATTCATATTAATATATATATATATATATATATAAAATTAAAGCAACAGTTTTAAGAAAGTTTCTCTACGTGAACTACACAACAGAAACTCCAAGGTTCCGGATCTGGTACGTAGGAGGCTTCGGCCGTGGTCAGGCAGTGGCAAGGGGTGATGGACGTGGGACGATGGTTCGTTGGTTGAGTAGGGGTTTGGGTTTCAATGGTTGAGGAGGGCTGTGTATATTTTTAGTGCTGAGGTTTGGAAAACAAGGCAAATTAACCCCAAGATATATTGGACCATACAAAATTCTGGAGAGAATTGGTCCCTTGGCATATAAGTTGGAATTACCAGAAAACATGCAAGGTATACATGATGTTTTTCATGTATCACAATTGAGAAGATGGGTCCATGACAAGGCAGAAATTCTTGAAACCCCAACCCAAGTGCAGATAAATCCTAATTTGATTTATGAAAAGGATCCAGTGGGAATTTTGGCAAAAGATGTGAAGAAGTTGAGGAATAAATCTCTGAAACTTGTGAAGGTACAGTGGAGTCTTGATCCTAGTGATTGCACCTGGGAATTAGAAGACAAAGTTAGGATGAATTATCCTAAGCTATTTTCAGATTAAGGTAATTCTGATTTTTGATTGTTTTCTTTATTTTGGATGAATATATTTTTAGTTAGTATAGAACTAAGAATCTATTTGGTAGAGAATATACTTGTTCTCTGAATTAAGTTTAAAATTTATTTTAAGCTTAGGAAAATTGTGGGACACAATTTCTAAAAGGAGGGGTGTATGTAATGACCCAAGATTTTAGGAATTTATTCTGGAAAATATAAATAAATTTAAAATAATTTTTAAATAAATTTTGAAGGAGAAATTGATATAGCTTGATAGTGTATCAGTGTGTGTACATGTGTGCACAGGAAATGCACATGAATATAAGCTAAAACCCTGAACTCCAAGAATACATACATATTGATGTGTATGGAAATATATATATATATATGTAGATTAAATTCTTAAAAGTAGTATGCATGAGTAAATGTATATATGAATGCTACTGAATATTTTTGAGTGTACATGTGCATGTGTGTGTCAGTATAGAATGATGTATGAATATATAGGTGGGTGTACTAATTATTTCAGTAAGACTTATATAAATATATATGTGTTAATAAAATACTAGAGTTTAAACTAGTGAAATAAAATATACAGACATATTTTAATATAAGCAGAAATAAAAAGAATGAAGATATAAAAAGGAATAATCCTCTTATAAATAAATGAAGGAAGTACATACCATTTGCATGAAAGCTAAAAATAGAAAAAAATAAGATAAAACAGGGAAGTGCTTGGTATAGGCAGAATTAGAAAAGAGTATTTAATAAATAACAAAATCAAGTCACATTTTTAGCATGATTGTAGACAAGGGGAAAAGTATTTTCTGAAAAGCAAATTTCTGAAAAAAAAATGTGTAACCACTTTTCTCTTCACCCAAATTAAGCCGGGAAGGGTAAAACTTTGGGTTTAAAATGCAGATAACATGATTTTTCTGGTGGGCAAAAATGGCCTTAGCCAATACCCAAAACCCTAAGAGAGACCCTGTATATATATACATGTATATGCAGCAGCCCCCTCTCCTCCTCAGAAAAGAATTTTGAAAAAAAAAACAACACCATAGAAATCATAAGACAAGGGAAGGAAGAGAGCTTGAGGCTAAGGGCAGAAGCTCATCAATTAATTAAGGAAACAAAGAAGAGAGCTAGGTGAGAAAACTCACTCAAAAATCTAAGGCAATAAGTCCTAATGTAGGCAGCCAGTTAAAAGTATTTTTCTTAAAAGAGTATTTTCATATATGAATGCTTATCTGTGAATTTAAATCTGAAAATGTTTTGATTCTCTTTGGTTGATCATTTGTTTTATTATAACAAAGTTTTATGTGTTGTTAGTATACATATCTGTTTTATACACTCAGATCTCTGATATGTTAATGTTTAGGGATATAAACAAATACCCAGAAAATAAAATGTTGAGAATAGGCAAGTAGTATTGGTTTTGGCTCAACCCAGAAAGATGTAAATAATGTTGAGCTGCAATATACTCATGTATAAGTGCTGAGGCTTGAAATAGAAAGGAATTAGGGGTGCAATAGTGTAACGACCCGTAAATTTCAACCGTTTTAATAACGTAATTAGTTGAGATTTTGTGAAATTTTAAACGATAAAATTTTGAAATAAAAATTTAATATTTGGAATATGTCTAGTTAAACATAGCAACTGGTAAATTTTCGTCCGAAAATACGAAAGTTTATTTCGCGCGTAAATTCACTTCAATTTAATCAGTTAAAAAGTAATGAAAATAAAATGTTTTCGAAACCAAAATATTTTTACATAGAAAAATTCTAAACCATCTTCTGAGCAAGATGTCAGTTGGTCGTTTTTCAAAATTTGGACATCTATTGCTCCGTCGTTCTTATTTTCTGCAAAATAGCAGTATTCTGGTACCGATATCAATTTTTATCGGATGATCGTACCACTGATATTTGTATACCGTTTTGATCGTCTCGTCGTGTGGATCTCCGCAGTATATTTATTTGTTTGTTTCGGAGTCCGATACGCAGCAAAATCCGTGGAAACGGGTAGCCGTATCGGTACCCATTTTGAAGCTTTTGATATTCAACGACCATTTATTTTTCAACATACATTTATCAACAGTCATTAGCTTTAAGTCTCGTGCTGAATTCATGAGTGACTTTCCATTTTCCCATAGTTTTGAAAATTTACAACATAAATGAGGTAACGTTTGCATTCAATTTTTATATTTTGAACCGTTCATCTCAAATTCCCATTATTACTATTCATAAAACTGTTGCCTACTCCTCCTCTCAAAGCCATGCCCACGTTTCACCAGTCTCCTCACCTTCAGGCAACCCCTCCTTTCCCTCCTTCTCATGCATGCAACCCACGCCCATCAACATCCTACCTCCCTGCCACGTGCAAATATCCCTCCACACCTTTCATCCCCACTCAGCCCAGTACATGAGCTCACCACCCGCCTCCTATTCCATCGCCCACCACCCACGCAAGCTCCAAGCAATGTCCGCCTTCAACCACCAAAACGTGACCATCCCAACATCCCGAAGCCTCCTCCGCTTAGCCCGCCTCCACCATTGCAACTTCCTCCGCCCTAAACCCCATAGCCACTGACCTTCTTCCACCCAACAAGTACAGCCTCTGCCTCATGCGAGCACCTTCCATCCGATTCCCACCTCTCACCCTTCAACACATGAATCACCTCGGCCTTCTTCCCGCATATATATATAAGGTATATAATTTATGAACTTTCGTGTATATTAGTATATTTGTATTATAGTTTATATGTAAGCTCATATTTATAATATGTTAAGTGGTTATATAAAGGATGTTTATAATAAACATGCATTTGGCAAACAGAGATTTCAATAGAAGATTTAGACTAAACAAGAACAGACATCTCAACACTATCGCACTGTCGGCCAATACAAGGTAGAAGCAACCCAAAACACATTAGAGAATACTTCACATTTTAATTATATATATATACACACGTAGAAGATAACACACGTCTCCGGTAATTCAGTGACTCTCGCATAAACTTATTTATTTGACGACGTTCATATTTTAAACTTTATCATAAGTGATAGATAGATATATCAAACACAACTTGCAAACATATGTAACACAATCACATATCTAGGAAGTGGTAATACTGCTGTTATGGCGTAATGTATAATAATAACAGTATATGGTACTGACGAAAATAGTGCACTATTAGATAGCCGATGAAAGGAAAGAATATTAGGCGCACTTATGTTGCCATTTGCAGAATTGAATAACAGTACACATTCCCATACAATCTTGTTTAGAGAGAGTTAAATAGATATCCAAGTACGCTAGCTATATTGATAAAGTCATTTTCTAATTAAGCTTAAATTTTATCTATAAAAAAAAAGTATATTAGTATATTGTAAGTCAGATTTGTTACAATGGTTGTCGTTTTAATTCATTTATATAAGTCACTGAAGTGTAGATTTGGAATCATATTTTGTATACATATATGAGCCGAGTGAATATAGTTATATATATGTTGTTTGGGATGCAGTCTGTATATATATAGGGAGGTAGGTCGGATTTACAGTTATACATTGTTTTGTATGAAAATGGTATAGTCTACACATATATTGATTTGTTTATGCACATGTATTCATTTGTTTTTAACTATAATTTGAAATCTCGATGTGCGGATTTTGGTATTGACTTTTAAAATACTATATATAAAGATTTTGAAGGTTAACAAGTGTTTTGAAGATGTTGATTTCATAATAATAGTAATATATATATATACTGTTATATCAGACTGATCCTGATCGTTCCCATCGTTCCTCATTTATCAGCTTGTGCGTCGTGCTTGTTTTCTTCATCCAATTGTATCCGTCTAGCGTTGGGTTGAAATGCATAGCTTACTTCTTTGTCAAATCTATCTCTAACCCCGAAAGGTGAGCACTCACTCACGATTAACGTTCTTTTATTTATTAGATTTGATTTCAATTGAAACGACAATTGAAATATGCTGCTGTTAGTTAGTTACACTGTTATATATGCTATTACCTGTATCAGTTCACCTGTGACATCTGACACCATTATCTGTTATATATATGAAATGATAATACAGTTTGGCTGATAATTGATTGATTGTTGATGTTTATATTGGACGTTAAATTGTTAATGTTAAATTGATAAATAGTATGAAATTGAACTTGATATAGGATAATTAAACGTTAAATTTGATTAACGAATATTTGTATAATATGACCCCTTTAACTGTTAAATTTATTGACACGTAGGATTGTTAACTACACCTTGAACCATCAATTGTATGTTGCTTAAACTGATGATGTATGAAATTGTAAATAGATGACAAGTGAAAACCGTAATGTAATAATCTTTAATCTACATGAAATGATAGTGTAGATTCTAGAAATAATTATATTAATTCGTACAAATAACAATGCGAATTAATACGGTTATTTCGGGATTATTTGAAATTGATTATTGGATTGATATTGATTGTTGTTATTGATTGTTTATTTACTATGACACCATCCCTGTTATCACACTGCAAGTTCCCTTTACTATGCTTTGGTTTTGGAATTGAATTGGAATCGGGTTGAAATGATAAATACCCAAAATTGAACTTTGACCTTGGATATAGAAAATTAAATAAAACCCGATTGGTCAATATTTTGATTTAAAAATAAAATAAGGATTTTATTTGAATAAATACTATGGTTTTGAAATGAAGTTGAAATCTGAATTTTAATGAAAGGAAATTGTAATATTTAATAAATCTGAAACAAAATATTTACAATATAATCGATGAAAGAATGTTGTTAAATTTGAGAAATGATTGAATTAAAATTTGAAATGATTTAATAATATAGTTTGAAATTATTTGAAATGATTTAATAATCAAAATTAAGTTTGAAATTATTTAATAATTAAATTTGAAATTATAATTAAGTTTGAAATTATTAAGCTTTGAAATTATTTAATAATTAAGTTTCGAATTATTTAATAATTAAATAAGATTGAATTATTTAATGATTAAATTGCATTGAATTCTTTAATAAGAAAAAATTGAACTTTTGAATAAGTGAATTTTACTTCGTAAATAATTGAACTTAAGTTTCTTTATTAATTAAGTTTTTGGAAAATTATTTAAGGAAATAAATAAGTGAAATTGGATTTCTTTAACAAGAAATGAAAATGTGATATTTTTGGAATTAATGTAAGACCTGAAATTGAAAGAATTGATTTGACGAATTTAATTTAATTCAAAATTGTAAGTTTTATTTAATGAAGTTGAACTTAAGAAATTGATTTAATGAATTGGAAATTTAATAGAAATTGTTTTGAATGATAAAGTAACTTAACGAATATTGAATGAATCGATAGATGAGTTTAAATTGATTTGAATGTTAAGTAAAATTTATTTAAATAATTTCGGAATGAAACTTATACGAACTTGAATCAATATTTGAATGGTTTTAAATAAAGATATTGAAATTGAATTATAAGATTTTGAAATGGTAAATTGAAGTTTTGAAACGTAAATTATGGAAATTGTTTTAGAAAGACAAATGAAATGTTGATTTACGAATTGAAATTGAAATTGAATTTGATTTGGTTTTGAAATAAATAAACGACCAATCGGTGTAATAATCACGAAAGTTATTAAAGAGACCGGAATTCGGTTATGGATATACTCTCTATCTAAACCGAAAACCACTTTAATAACTATACGTGGAGTGAGGATCCAGAATGAAGTGGTTGGAATGGTGTTCGTGTTGACTGAAGAAAGAGAACGATAATGGATAGCCTTGACACTTGTGTCAAATTGGAAATGACTAAAACAGGAGCTGTGCCGGGCCAATGGAGGATTGATACCTCAAGTGGACACACTTCTTCGAACTACTTATACTTGTTGTCGATTGGTGCACCCTTGATTTTGGGAGTGTTGTCTCACGGTGTTGCGGGCGCTGCGGCGTTGCGTTCTCACCAGTCCGGATCAGGCGAACGGTAGTATCACTACCTTGGGTATAGCCTCATGTGCCTTGTCATACTTGTATTCCATTTATGCGCGACCACTACGAATTTGTTTTGTACCTTGAGTATATGGATTGCCCTCTGGTGACTTCCGGTTTTGGGGAAACTACGGTCTTGTATATGCTTGTGGGAATAAAAATGTGTTAAGGGTGGAATGGGCCATGACTTAACGCTATTTTGATATCTTTATATTACTGATAGACATTATCTATTTAGCGTATATTACTACCTAGTAGATAGTTTGACGGATCCTTAAAGGATGGTTATTCCAAACATCCTTTGAGTTACTTGTATTTCAATTGCTATTTCACTTGAGTTGGATTTATTAATATAAGAATGTTAATCCTGACTCGAGTGTTTTGTGTTTTGCTTTACGCTCGGGTCAGACTGAGTAGTTCAGCTTTCGAGACTCACCTTTGGAGTTGGAGCTTCGCTTGGAGATCCAGCCATCTATTCTGCTTTCAGTATCCGATGATTCCAGTGATGCATTCTGATTGTATCTGATGTATCGTATTACTCTTCTGTTGTAAACTCTGATGTATTTTATATATTCATATAGTAGCTTCATGAACTACTATCTCTTTTATTTCCGCTGCATTTATTACTCTGTGTCTGTGATCTGTGATTATTTATTTACTGTATATGTTCAGTTTTGCCAATTTAAATTAACAACGCGGTATTTTGAGCAATTCAACTCCGGCATGTGTGTCTACCTATACACTTATAATGGATGCGAATGGTCCAAAATTCTGGGTCGTTACAGTTGGTATCAGAGCTTTGGTAGCTCTAGGCAAAACTTAACATATAGGGTAAATATATTTACAGAATCACTCTCATTCGAGTTTCAATATCTTCCTTTCGACTTAATTCCTTTGAATTGTGGAACGTTCCACTCGGTTCCGAAATTCATTCCTGTCCTTCACTATTCGTCTTCTTTCAAATTCTGGAGCACTCCATAACTCCATTCTGAATGTTATCTATAATAGATCGGCGGTCTCGCCAATCTTAGAATGATTCGTAAAGGAGTAAACTCCTTTATAATAGGCATTGATTTACCGGAGATTTCTGAATCCTCGGTTTACGATGCTATATATTCCCTGCTATACCTGAATTCCATCTCTTGAGATCGAGTGTTGATTTACCTCGGAATTCAGCATCGATCTTATTCTTGAAGTCACGGTCGACCCGGTTAAGGTTGCCCGCAAATTTTTTATAAACTTATCCATCGCCTTATTTTGTTATTTAATTATCTCGTCTTTGTTTCAAACCTATCTTCGAATCGAAATTCTCTTGATTTGAGTCTATCAAAAATTTGAATCTCTATCCTTGCTTTGAAATCCATCTTTGTATCTTTAAGTGAGGAAGTGTATTGTAAATTAATATTAAAAATGTTTTATATATTGTGTTGTTTGAGTTGTTGATGTTGATTTGGGTTTTCGATCGATACGTCTGATCAACGCTATCGATAGGATTTCCAAAACACTTGAACAGAGCAAACTGACACAATATTATTTTCAAATTTGGAAAATGAAATAAATTTGTTTGATTATCTTGTGAAATTATAAGTAAAATTTTCTGAAATTTAATAGGTTAATTAAATTGCTTGTTTGAAATGATAATATTTGATTTTCATTTATTATTCTAAATAAATTTATAAATACGGTTTATAAAATTGTTTTGGAATTTGAAATGAATTTAATTCAGAATTTGAGAATTTATTAGTTTCCTGTAATTTCGAACTTTGGTTTTTAAAATTTTAAAGTATATATTATTGAAAGTATTTTCGAATAGAAATCGTTTTCAAAGAATTTTAAAATGTTGAAATCAGTGCTCTTCTCTTTGTCGCTGGAAAATAATTTCGGTGATGGCGGCCGCATCATCGACATTCATTTTCGAGTTTCGAAGCGGAGATACTATTCTGTAGCTTTGCTACGGTTTTGTTTTGAAAAATATTTTGATTTGAATTTCTTTAGTAAAATTTGATTTATATACATAGGGGTATCTTATTTTAAATTAATTTGATTTGATATAAATATATTATATATATCTCTAAATTGTTTAAAGTTAATCGGGAATCTAATTCTTAAATTTTGTTAAAGGATGATTTTAATTATAAATAAAACCAAAATTGGAATAAATATTTAAAAACTTGAATAATTGAATTTGGAAAATTTTATTTGTATATTGTTCAACTGCATTCTAATACAACTTACCTAAATCATTCAGAAATTGAATATGTAATTGGATAATATATAAGATAAATTGAATTTATAAATAAAATTTGGGTGTTTATAATAAATGTTATACACTAAATTTTGATTATAAAGATGTTAATAGAGTTAGATAGGATAATAAGTAAACTCAGTTAATAATGAAATAAATTTGTTTTGAAAGAATTAATAAATTGAAATTTGATCAACATATGAAAATACCTTGAATTTAAAAGAAATTAATAGATGTAAATTAATTTAAATCGAAACTTTTATGGTTTAAATTAATTATATGGGTTAAATATATGTGATTAGATATATTAAGTAGAATAACTTTAACAATAATTTGGAATAAAGAAGAATTTAAATTATTGAAAACAAAATATGATTATAATAAAAGACTATTCAAATTTATGATTTTAGAAATTGTAAATTGAAGATAATGGGATAATTAGATAACGAATTTAAAAATAGTTGAGATTGATTTTGGTGAAATCAAATAGATTAAATCAATTATTAAATATCAATTAATTTAAATTTGAATTTATATGGTTTAAATAAATTGTTATTTTGTATTTCAAATCTGTTTTTCTTTCTGGTTGTTTCTATTCTCCTACCTCGTTCCTTTTCGGGGACGAAAAGTTTTGAGTGGGGGAGAGTGTAACGACCCGTAAATTTCAACCGTTTTAATAACGTAATTAGTTGAGATTTTGTGAAATTTTAAACGATAAAATTTTGAAATAAAAATTTAATATTTGGAATATGTCTAGTTAAACATAGCAACTGGTAAATTTTCGTCCGAAAATACGAAAGTTTATTTCGCGCGTAAATTCACTTCAATTTAATCAGTTAAAAAGTAATGAAAATAAAATGTTTTCGAAACCAAAATATTTTTACATAGAAAAATTCTAAACCATCTTCTGAGCAAGATGTCAGTTGGTCGTTTTTCAAAATTTGGACATCTATTGCTCCGTCGTTCTTATTTTCTGCAAAATAGCAGTATTCTGGTACCGATATCAATTTTTATCGGATGATCGTACCACTGATATTTGTATACCGTTTTGATCGTCTCGTCGTGCGGATCTCCGCAGTATATTTATTTGTTTGTTTCGGAGTCCGATACGCAGCAAAATCCGTGGAAACGGGTAGCCGTATCGGTACCCATTTTGAAGCTTTTGATATTCAACGACCATTTATTTTTCAACATACATTTATCAACAGTCATTAGCTTTAAGTCTCGTGCTGAATTCATGAGTGACTTTCCATTTTCCCATAGTTTTGAAAATTTACAACATAAATGAGGTAACGTTTGCATTCAATTTTTATATTTTGAACCGTTCATCTCAAATTCCCATTATTACTATTCATAAAACTGTTGCCTACTCCTCCTCTCAAAGCCATGCCCACGTTTCACCAGTCTCCTCACCTTCAGGCAACCCCTCCTTTCCCTCCTTCTCATGCATGCAACCCACGCCCATCAACATCCTACCTCCCTGCCACGTGCAAATATCCCTCCACACCTTTCATCCCCACTCAGCCCAGTACATGAGCTCACCACCCGCCTCCTATTCCATCGCCCACCACCCACGCAAGCTCCAAGCAATGTCCGCCTTCAACCACCAAAACGTGACCATCCCAACATCCCGAAGCCTCCTCCGCTTAGCCCGCCTCCACCATTGCAACTTCCTCCGCCCTGAACCCCATAGCCACTGACCTTCTTCCACCCAACAAGTACAGCCTCTGCCTCATGCGAGCACCTTCCATCCGATTCCCACCTCTCACCCTTCAACACATGAATCACCTCGGTCTTCTTCCCGCATATATATATAAGGTATATAATTTATGAACTTTCGTGTATATTAGTATATTTGTATTATAGTTTATATGTAAGCTCATATTTATAATATGTTAAGTGGTTATATAAAGGATGTTTATAATAAACATGCATTTGGCAAACAGAGATTTCAATAGAAGATTTAGACTAAACAAGAACAGACATCTCAACACTATCGCACTGTCGGCCAATACAAGGTAGAAGCAACCCAAAACACATTAGAGAATACTTCACATTTTAATTATATATATATACACACGTAGAAGATAACACACGTCTCCGGTAATTCAGTGACTCTCGCATAAACTTATTTATTTGACGACGTTCATATTTTAAACTTTATCATAAGTGATAGATAGATATATCAAACACAACTTGCAAACATATGTAACACAATCACATATCTAGGAAGTGGTAATACTGCTGTTATGGCGTAATGTATAATAATAACAGTATATGGTACTGACGAAAATAGTGCACTATTAGATAGCCGATGAAAGGAAAGAATATTAGGCGCACTTATGTTGCCATTTGCAGAATTGAATAACAGTACACATTCCCATACAATCTTGTTTAGAGAGAGTTAAATAGATATCCAAGTACGCTAGCTATATTGATAAAGTCATTTTCTAATTAAGCTTAAATTTTATCTATAAAAAAAAAAGTATATTAGTATATTGTAAGTCAGATTTGTTACAATGGTTGTCGTTTTAATTCATTTATATAAGTCACTGAAGTGTAGATTTGGAATCATATTTTGTATACATATATGAGCCGAGTGAATATAGTTATATATATGTTGTTTGGGATGCAGTCTGTATATATATAGGGAGGTAGGTCGGATTTACAGTTATACATTGTTTTGTATGAAAATGGTATAGTCTACACATATATTGATTTGTTTATGCACATGTATTCATTTGTTTTTAACTATAATTTGAAATCTCGATGTGCGGATTTTGGTATTGACTTTTAAAATACTATATATAAAGATTTTGAAGGTTAACAAGTGTTTTGAAGATGTTGATTTCATAATAATAGTAATATATATATATACTGTTATATCAGACTGATCCTGATCGTTCCCATCGTTCCTCATTTATCAGCTTGTGCGTCGTGCTTGTTTTCTTCATCCAATTGTATCCGTCTAGCATTGGGTTGAAATGCATAGCTTACTTCTTTGTCAAATCTATCTCTAACCCCGAAAGGTGAGCACTCACTCACGATTAACGTTCTTTTATTTATTAGATTTGATTTCAATTGAAACGACAATTGAAATATGCTGCTGTTAGTTAGTTACACTGTTATATATGCTATTACCTGTATCAGTTCACCTGTGACATCTGACACCATTATCTGTTATATATATGAAATGATAATACAGTTTGGCTGATAATTGATTGATTGTTGATGTTTATATTGGACGTTAAATTGTTAATGTTAAATTGATAAATAGTATGAAATTGAACTTGATATAGGATAATTAAACGTTAAATTTGATTAACGAATATTTGTATAATATGACCCCTTTAACTGTTAAATTTATTGACACGTAGGATTGTTAACTACACCTTGAACCATCAATTGTATGTTGCTTAAACTGATGATGTATGAAATTGTAAATAGATGACAAGTGAAAACCGTAATGTAATAATCTTTAATCTACATGAAATGATAGTGTAGATTCTAGAAATAATTATATTAATTCGTACAAATAACAATGCGAATTAATACGGTTATTTCGGGATTATTTGAAATTGATTATTGGATTGATATTGATTGTTTATTTACTATGACACCATCCCTGTTATCACACTGCAAGTTCCCTTTACTATGCTTTGGTTTTGGAATTGAATTGGAATCGGGTTGAAATGATAAATACCCAAAATTGAACTTTGACCTTGGATATAGAAAATTAAATAAAACCCGATTGGTCAATATTTTGATTTAAAAATAAAATAAGGATTTTATTTGAATAAATACTATGGTTTTGAAATGAAGTTGAAATCTGAATTTTAATGAAAGGAAATTGTAATATTTAATAAATCTGAAACAAAATATTTACAATATAATCGATGAAAGAATGTTGTTAAATTTGAGAAATGATTGAATTAAAATTTGAAATGATTTAATAATATAGTTTGAAATTATTTGAAATGATTTAATAATCAAAATTAAGTTTGAAATTATTTAATAATTAAATTTGAAATTATAATTAAGTTTGAAATTATTAAGCTTTGAAATTATTTAATAATTAAGTTTCGAATTATTTAATAATTAAATAAGATTGAATTATTTAATGATTAAATTGCATTGAATTCTTTAATAAGAAAAAATTGAACTTTTGAATAAGTGAATTTTACTTCGTAAATAATTGAACTTAAGTTTCTTTATTAATTAAGTTTTTGGAAAATTATTTAAGGAAATAAATAAGTGAAATTGGATTTCTTTAACAAGAAATGAAAATGTGATATTTTTGGAATTAATGTAAGACCTGAAATTGAAAGAATTGATTTGACGAATTTAATTTAATTCAAAATTGTAAGTTTTATTTAATGAAGTTGAACTTAAGAAATTGATTTAATGAATTGGAAATTTAATAGAAATTGTTTTGAATGATAAAGTAACTTAACGAATATTGAATGAATCGATAGATGAGTTTAAATTGATTTGAATGTTAAGTAAAATTTATTTAAATAATTTCGGAATGAAACTTATACGAACTTGAATCAATATTTGAATGGTTTTAAATAAAGATATTGAAATTGAATTATAAGATTTTGAAATGGTAAATTGAAGTTTTGAAACGTAAATTATGGAAATTGTTTTAGAAAGACAAATGAAATGTTGATTTACGAATTGAAATTGAAATTGAATTTGATTTGGTTTTGAAATAAATAAACGACCAATCGGTGTAATAATCACGAAAGTTATTAAAGAGACCGGAATTCGGTTATGGATATACTCTCTATCTAAACCGAAAACCACTTTAATAACTATACGTGGAGTGAGGATCCAGAATGAAGTGGTTGGAATGGTGTTCGTGTTGACTGAAGAAAGAGAACGATAATGGATAGCCTTGACACTTGTGTCAAATTGGAAATGACTAAAACAGGAGCTGTGCCGGGCCAATGGAGGATTGATACCTCAAGTGGACACACTTCTTCGAACTACTTATACTTGTTGTCGATTGGTGCACCCTTGATTTTGGGAGTGTTGTCTCACGGTGTTGCGGGCGCTGCGGCGTTGCGTTCTCACCAGTCCGGATCAGGCGAACGGTAGTATCACTACCTTGGGTATAGCCTCATGTGCCTTGTCATACTTGTATTCCATTTATGCGCGACCACTACGAATTTGTTTTGTACCTTGAGTATATGGATTGCCCTCTGGTGACTTCCGGTTTTGGGGAAACTACGGTCTTGTATATGCTTGTGGGAATAAAAATGTGTTAAGGGTGGAATGGGCCATGACTTAACGCTATTTTGATATCTTTATATTACTGATAGACATTATCTATTTAGCGTATATTACTACCTAGTAGATAGTTTGACGGATCCTTAAAGGATGGTTATTCCAAACATCCTTTGAGTTACTTGTATTTCAATTGCTATTTCACTTGAGTTGGATTTATTAATATAAGAATGTTAATCCTGACTCGAGTGTTTTGTGTTTTGCTTTACGCTCGGGTCAGACTGAGTAGTTCAGCTTTCGAGACTCACCTTTGGAGTTGGAGCTTCGCTTGGAGATCCAGCCATCTATTCTGCTTTCAGTATCCGATGATTCCAGTGATGCATTCTGATTGTATCTGATGTATCGTATTACTCTTCTGTTGTAAACTCTGATGTATTTTATATATTCATATAGTAGCTTCATGAACTACTATCTCTTTTATTTCCGCTGCATTTATTACTCTGTGTCTGTGATCTGTGATTATTTATTTACTGTATATGTTCAGTTTTGCCAATTTAAATTAACAACGCGGTATTTTGAGCAATTCAACTCCGGCATGTGTGTCTACCTATACACTTATAATGGATGCGAATGGTCCAAAATTCTGGGTCGTTACAGTTGGTATCAGAGCTTTGGTAGCTCTAGGCAAAACTTAACATATAGGGTAAATATATTTACAGAATCACTCTCATTCGAGTTTCAATATCTTCCTTTCGACTTAATTCCTTTGAATTGTGGAACGTTCCACTCGGTTCCGAAATTCATTCCTGTCCTTCACTATTCGTCTTCTTTCAAATTCTGGAGCACTCCATAACTCCATTCTGAATGTTATCTATAATAGATCGGCGGTCTCGCCAATCTTAGAATGATTCGTAAAGGAGTAAACTCCTTTATAATAGGCATTGATTTACCGGAGATTTCTGAATCCTCGGTTTACGATGCTATATATTCCCTGCTATACCTGAATTCCATCTCTTGAGATCGAGTGTTGATTTACCTCGGAATTCAGCATCGATCTTATTCTTGAAGTCACGGTTGACCCGGTTAAGGTTGCCCGCAAATTTTTTATAAACTTATCCATCGCCTTATTTTGTTATTTAATTATCTCGTCTTTGTTTCAAACCTATCTTCGAATCGAAATTCTCTTGATTTGAGTCTATCAAAAATTTGAATCTCTATCCTTGCTTTGAAATCCATCTTTGTATCTTTAAGTGAGGAAGTGTATTGTAAATTAATATTAAAAATGTTTTATATATTGTGTTGTTTGAGTTGTTGATGTTGATTTGGGTTTTCGATCGATACGTCTGATCAACGCTATCGATAGGATTTCCAAAACACTTGAACAGAGCAAACTGACACAATATTATTTTCAAATTTGGAAAATGAAATAAATTTGTTTGATTATCTTGTGAAATTATAAGTAAAATTTTCTGAAATTTAATAGGTTAATTAAATTGCTTGTTTGAAATGATAATATTTGATTTTCATTTATTATTCTAAATAAATTTATAAATACGGTTTATAAAATTGTTTTGGAATTTGAAATGAATTTAATTCAGAATTTGAGAATTTATTAGTTTCCTGTAATTTCGAACTTTGGTTTTTAAAATTTTAAAGTATATATTATTGAAAGTATTTTCGAATAGAAATCGTTTTCAAAGAATTTTAAAATGTTGAAATCAGTGCTCTTCTCTTTGTCGCTGGAAAATAATTTCGGTGATGGCGGCCGCATCATCGACATTCATTTTCGAGTTTCGAAGCGGAGATACTATTCTGTGCGGTCTTCATCTTCCTTCTACGCCTATCTGCATAGCTCTTCTACCTATCTGCATAGCTCTTCTACCTATCCTGTGCGGTCTTCATCTTCCTTCTGATCTCATTAACCTTCTCGGATGCTTCCATAATCATATCTGGGCCAAGAACTAATTGATCACTAGGCTCAATCCAACAAGCTGGCGATTTGCATGGCCGTCCATATAAAGCTTCGAACGGTGCCATATCGATACTCGCCTGATTATAAAGATAGTTAAATTTCAATTCAAATTTACTTATTCAAATTGAAAATTTTGATTTACCTGATAACTGTTATTATAAATGATTTCAACCAAATGGAGATGGTCTTCCCAAGATCCACCGAAATCAATAATGCACGCTCGGAGAAGATCTTCCAAAATCTGATTCACCCTCTCAGTTTGGCCATATGTTTGATGATGATAAGCTGTGCTCAGATTCAGTTTAGTGCCCAAGACGTCCTGAAATGCCTTCCAGAATTTACCAGTGAATATAGGATCTCGATCGCATACAACACTAGACGGAACTCCATGAAGTCTAACAATCTCTCTCATATAAATCTCGGCCAAACTTGAAGTAGTACGAGTGGTCTTAACAGGAATAAAGTGAGCAGATTTGGTCAACCTATCAACAATCACCCATATACTCTCGTTACCTCTTCTGGCCCTCGGTAATCCATCAATGAAGTCCATAGAAATCTGATCCCATTTCCAACATGGAATCTCAAGAGGTTGAAGTAATTCGGCCATCTTCTAGTGATCGGCCTTGACTTGTTGGCAAGTGGTGCATCTACTAACATATATAGAAATATCTCTCTTCATCCCACTCCACCAATATAAATGCTTCATATTACAATACATCTTAGTGACACCAGGGTGAAATGAAAGCGATGACTGATGATTCTCTCTAAGCACTTCTTGTCTCAATCCATCAACATTAGGAACACAAATACGGTTGTCAATCCTCAGAACTCCATTACTATCTATCTGTGCTCCCACTTTACTGTCAGTATTTCCAACTCTACCAAGAACTAACTCCTTTATGCGATAGAGCAAGGTGTCCTCATATTGCTTAGCTTTGATGCGATCCATAAGAGATGGGGAGATAACAAGCTGAAATAGCATGCCCTCAACAAGATTACAACAAGACAATGCTTTGCTGCGGCTCAAAGCATCGGCTACGACATTAGCTTTCCCCGGAGTATAAGTGATATCGAGATCATATGTAGCTAAGAATTCGAGCCAACGGTCTTGTCTCTGGTTCAAATCCTTCTCAGAAAAGATATACCTCAAGGACTTATGATCAGTGAATAATTCGAATTTGGTTCCCAAAAGATGATGCCTCCACAGTTTCAAAGCAAATACAACATCAAGAAGCTCTAGATCATGGGTTGCATAGTTTACTTCATGGGTCTTCAATTGACGACCAGCATAAGCAATAACCTTTCCATTTTGCATAAGAACAGCGCCTAAACCTTCTCGACAAGTATATGTATATACAGTTAATACTTCACTTCCATCAATTACCGCAAGAACTGGTGCTAAAGTTAACTTGCGCTTCAACTCATTAAAAGCTAAATTCGCACTCCTTACTCCAATCAAACTTGACATCCTTTTGAGTTAAAGCTGTAAGTGGGGCAGAAATCCGGGCAAAGTGCTCAATAAATCTGCGATAATAACCGGCTAAGCCCAAGAAGCTACAAATATCTATGGGAGTTTTGGGAGTCTCCTAATACTATAGATTAATTGATTCAAACTAGAAAGAGATAAGATTGTTCAAATAGAAACAACGAATAAGATAGAACTTACATTGATTACGGCGATCATAGCTGGATCGACCGAAATCCCATTTTCTGAAACAATATGGCCATGGAATCTCACTTCGTCTCGCCAGAAGTGGCATTTAGAGAACTTGGCTTTAAGCTGATGGTTTCAGAGAGTTTCCAGAACATAACGGAGATGTGTTTCATGCTCTTTCTCGTCCTTGGAGAAGACGAGGATATCATCAATGAATACAAGAACAAACTTGTTAAGGACATCATGGAAGACTCGGTTCATCAAGTCGATGAAATAAGCAGGTGCATTGGTCAAACCGAACGACATAACCAACCATTCATAGAATCCATTCTCGGTACGGAAAGCTGTCTTATGAATACTATCTTCTGCTACTCTGAGTTGGTGGAACCCAGTGGCTAGATCAAGTTGTGAGAAGACTTTAGCTCCGTGGAGCTGATCGAATAAATCATTTATGCGAGGCATCAGATAGCGATTTTTGAGAGTGCGTTTGTTTAGTTCTCTGTAATCAACACACATGCGAAGAGATCCATCTGATTTGGTGAAAAATACAACTGCGGTTCCCCATTCAGAACAACTTCTCCTAATCAAACCCTTAGCAAATATATCATCAATTTAAGTTTTTAGTTCAGCTTTTTCTTTAGGAGCCATCCTTATGTGAGGGAGAACTACGGGAGTAGCTCCAGGAACAAGATCAATGCGGAAATCGATTTCCCTTTTAGGCGGTAGAGAGTTGACCTCCCAAAATACATCGGGAAATTGCTGACCAATAGGAGTGGAGTCAAGATCATCCGGGTGAGCATCAAGAGAGAATATGAAGCTTCCGGCATATTTCTGAGGTGATTTGCATTCAATGACAAGTGGTAGACCTTTGTCACTGACTAAAGAAATAGAACGAGCTTTGCATGAAATAACAGCATCGAATTTTCTTAACCAATCGGCACCTAATAAGATGTCAAATGCTTCGAAGCCAAGCACATAAAAATCCCAAGTGAATCGATACCATCCATACATAAGCACAACCTCTTTACAAATTCTACTGAGGTTGGAAAGTCCTCCAATAGGGTTGGAGACACATAAGGAAGTAGTGGTAAGAGTATGTTCTAATTTGAGTTTATTGCAAAGATCAATAGATATGAAGCTATGTGAAGTGCCAGTGTCGAATAATACTCAAACTGGTAAATCATGTAATGAAAAAGTACACCGTAAGGTACCTTGGTCATCCTGGGCAGGTGGTGTAGATGGTGCATGAGTGGTGATAGCAAACACTCCAGAAGTGGTACCCCGCTTCTGTGATGGGAAGTCTTTCTTGAAATGGGCAGGCTGAAGGCAAGCATGGCATAGATCTCTCCTAGTCATAGAAGGTGGTGGAATATCAGCTCCGTCAGATGGACAGCTGTTAGCATAATGACCCTTCTTATTGCATCGGAAGCAAGTGATATGAGAAAGATCGATCGGGCTCTTCTGGGCATATCCCAATCCGGTAGTCTTTTTCCAAGCTTTCTTTTGTTGATCAAAGTTCAACTTCCTCTTTTCGGGCTGGCTAGAAGAGGACTGAGCAGGAGGAGTGGCCTTGGCATTGGCTCCCTTGGGCTTTGCCTCATATCTGAGAGCATAGTCAACAAGCTCTGTGAAGGTGCTGCGAATGTGGCCAGTAAGCAAATCATAATACTCTGGTCTAGCTCCCAGGATAAATTTCTCATTCTTCAGAAGTGGTGTATCAATCAAGCCAGGTCCGAACTTCCTCTCATACTCTGAAATGGTCATATTGCCTTGCTTAAGATCCATAAAAGCTCTATAAAGATGGGTTTTCCCAGCAGTAGGCATCCATTGCTCCGAGAAAGTATCCCTAATCAAAAGATAGACTAGATAAATAACAGTCTAAAGATTGAAAGAAGGAATTTTACTACGAAATCCAAACGAAATTTATACCTAAACTGAGCCCAAGTGATGGTGTTCTCCTCGATACGAGAAGTAACAGATTCCCACCAATCTTGTGCGGCATCCTGAAGTTGCCAAGCAGCAAGCTGACGCTTCTGAGCATCAGTGATTTCCAAACCAGAAAATATCTTCACTAAGCTTTTGAGCCATTGCTGAGCTTCAATAATACTCTCGGATCCAGAGAATATAATACCCCCAAGCTATGAGTATTCCTTACTAAGAATGGTGAACTTGACTGGAGCTGGAGCGGCAGGTGCAGCCTGGGCAGGACCCTTGCCTCTTCCTCCTCTATTGTTCCTTCTGCTACTCATCCCGAAATACCAAAAGAGATTTAGAACCAAGAATAGAAATCATAGAACTTTAAGGAAAGTCCAATCAACGAATCAAAAGAAGTTTGAATTGAAAGGATTTGGATATTGAATCGATTCTAAACATTCTAGGGTATTGCTACCCTATCTCTAATGAGTTTATATAACCCCAAACTAAGGTTTTTAGGGAAACCAAAGCTTTGATACCAACTGTAACAACCCGTATATTTGGACCATTTAAATTGACAATAATCCACACATGTCAACTTAAATAATACAAAACACGAATGATTATGGGATTATAAATACATAAATGTAAATGAGAATCAATACAACATCACAGACACAGAACAGTCACAGAATAATGCAGCGGAAAATACATCGTCATAATAGCAGTTCATGAAGCTACTACAGAAAGTACAACAATGTCTCAACATAAAGTGACTGAAAGGAAATACATAAATGTCCAACAGACTAGTACATCAATACTGGAATAGAAATAAACTGATAAAGATAAATGCTAAGTCTTCAGCATCTTCAACCAACCTTGATCAGTAACTGGATAGCTTTAGACTGACCCGAGCATATACAAAAAGAAACACTCGAGTCAGGACTCAAAATCTTATACAAGATAATCAAGTGCAAGGAATAAAGTCCATAACTCAAAGATGAATAAAATAAACATCTCTAAGGATCCGATAAACTATCTATATATACAATAGAATACAATATGTAGATAATGTCTAATCAGTAAAGTACGATATTAAAATAGTGTTAAGGCGTTACCATAATCCCCCTTAACACATTTTATAATGCCATATTCTATACAACACCGTAAGTCCCACCGTAAACTAGTGGTTATCAGAGGGTACCCCAATAGGTATAACACAAAACAAATCGTAGTGGTCGCGAATAGGATAATCAGTATGACAAGGTACATGAGGCAATACCAAGTAGGATACTACTAGTTGCATGATCCGGACTGATCATAGCCAGCAGCTACCTCAACATCACGAACAACACTCCCAAATCAAGGGGTGCACCCAAATCGAATCACATAAGAAATAGATAAGGTATCGAAGAAGTGTGTCCGCTAGAGATGGCGAACCTCAATGGCCCGGCGCGGCTCTTGTTTTAGTCATGTTAGGGGTCATCCAAAATCGTTCTCTTTCTTCATTCAACGCGTTCATCAAAACCATCCACTTCGTTCTAGATCAACACTCCGCATATATTAGTTATTAAAGTGGTTTTCGGTATCGACAGAGAGTATGTCCATATCTGATCCCGGTCTCTTTAATAACTACGTATTATTACAAAGATGGTCATTTAGTATTTAAAGTTTAAACAAATCAAAGTCCAGAAGTCAAGTTGCAAATTTGACTTTCAAAATTTGGCATTTCCCAATTCAATTTATCTCAAATATTTAAAATCATATTTTCAAATGAAATCTTAGTCCAAACATTTGAGTTAACAATTAAATTCACTATTCAAATTCAATTTAATAAGGTTCAATTTTACTTATTAAATTTATTCATATTCAATGGATTTAATTTTAATACTCCGTTCAATTCAAATCATTTAAATGAAAATTCAATTCATTTTACATTCATATTTACATTCATCATTTCACTTACTATAAATATAGATTCGGCTAAATCGATTTTCATTAACTACATTCTTTAAAATCAAAATAGTTTCAATTAACTCGTTACCAAAATCCAATTCAAATTTCATTAAAGAAATCTCATTCTATTTATTTAATTTCATGATATGCATAACCTAGTTTAATTCCTTAACGAGTTTCAAACCCATTTAACCTCAAAATCAAATTACAAATTCATAATTAAATCAATTCATTAAATTTAAAATCATTTTAAAATTTATCCCAAATTAAATCCACTACTATACTTAGTTTAAATTACACTTAAGTCAAAATTTCATTAAATCTTATATTACATTCATTATCAAGTTTTCAAATCCATTTAATTTAAATCAAGTCTATAAATCTTAACCTAACAAATTCCATAACATTCGGAATCATTAAATCTTAAATTATTACTTGTCAAATTCTCATTCCAATTACTCAACTTACTTAACTTAAATTTCCTTAAGTCAAATTTCAATTTCTCAAAATTAAATTCATCAATTCATTTTATTCAAATTAAATAAATTCTTAAATCCGTTTCAATTGAATCCATTGATTTATTTCAATTAATTTATTTCAATTAAATCGATTAAGTTCGCTAATTAATTTTAAAACAATTTGTTAAGTTCATTTCTAAATTTCAAATAGATTTCAATTACAAAATAATTTTGTTGACCATTCGGGTTTCTTATTTTAATTTTCTATCCTAGGCCAAGTTGTTTAATTGGGTATTTATCATTTCAATCCAAATTCACATAAACCGTTTAGGTCTATCATTTCAACCCATAACTATTTATCCTTATTCTAATGTCCGTTCGGGTATGTATGATTTCAAACCATAGTGATTCTAAACTAACCAACAAATTGCAATTCAATTAAAATATAAATAATATAAATTCAAATAAACACACATACTTGGATGGCATTTTACTATAATTTCATGTAAATTAAGGGTTATTTTTATCTAACTATATAACACATCATATATTAAATCCAAATTATTCCGTGAATAAAACATCGTCATTTCATGTGATAAAATTATTCGTTTTAATCCTAACCTCAACAGTTTAATTAATCAAGTGCCACAATTTTCTAAAATCACATATAACATCATGTCAATAGTTTAAATCATATTAAATCAACTAACAATACATAGCGTACATTAACAATTTCGAAGTAACAATATTCAAATTTAACTTGCATAGCAATTAACAGTTTATTTCAACAAATTTTAACAATCAACAATTTAATATCCAAATTAATATTAACAACAATTATCACTTGATTATCATAGCATAATAGATTGAGTCGTGAATAAAATATTCACCTTGTGTGGATAGAGATTGGACGACGAAGCACGAAGATGGATATATAAGATAGACACTAACAAGCACGACGCAAAACGAACACAAACTGCAATCAAACAAATAATTAATCAACAATTTGTTTATTGCAATATATATCGATTGAATATATATAACCCATACCAAACAACGAAGCAAGATAGATTTGACAAGCGGGATGGAAATAGCTTATGCTTCCGGATCAGTAGCAGGAGCTGGAATAAAACACATAGCAACAGACTGTATGTGAGCAACCAGAAATTTCAAAATTATATACTGTTATAAACATAACAGATTTCACATTCATATTAATATATATAAAATCAAAGCAACAGTTTTAAGAAAGTTTCTCTGTGTGAACTACACAACAGAAACTCGAGGGTTCTGGATCTGGTACATAGGAGGCTTCGGCCGTGGTCAGGCAGTGGCAAGGGGAGATGAACGTGGGACGATGGTTCGTTGGTTGAGTAGGGGTTCGGGTTTCAATGGTTAAGGAGGGCTGTGTCGAGGCGGAGGCTATGGCTGCGGTGAGTCGTGGGGTGTTGTGAGTCGGAGGGGAGCAGTTCGCTAGAGGCGCGGTGGGTTGGCGTCAGGCGAGGTCAGGTCTGGGAAGCGGTAGTGGTCAGATGGGGTTGGGGTTTACGCGGAGGCGGAGGGTTTCTCTGTGTATGGATATGGGTTTTGATATCGGGTCGAGGTGGAGTTGGGTTGTTGGTTGCGGATGGCGATGGTGACGAGGCGAAGTAGGTTGCAGCGGTTGCAGTGTCGAGCAGTCTCGGGTTGGGTTCGAGGGGTCAGGGACGAATCTGGGTTTCGGTGTTGTTGTTTGGCCAGACTTGGCTACAACAAGGGTTGGGGCAGCATGGACGGAGCAGGTGACGGCGCGGTGGAGGGTGGAAGGAGGCACGGTGAATGGCGTTGAGGAGTTTCTGGTTTCTTACGGGAAGTTACGGCATGATAATAAAAAATAAAATAATATATAGGAGGGAGGAAGATGAGCTACGAACCAGAGTAGTTTAGAGATTGCAAACAAATGAAATATGAATCGAACCCAGTATATACTGAATAGTACAGAAAATCAAAAGTCTCCAATTGATTGCCTCGCTACTCAAAGAAACTGTTGGGTTTCCTAGGGTAATTACTGACCAGAAGATGCTTCGAATTCCACCCAGTGCAGCCCAATAGACACTGGTTTTAATAGTGTAACAGACAGGTTTCTAACCCGTTAAACAATTGTAACTTGCAATGCCGAACTCCGATTGACGCAAATAAATATACAGTTTTGATCAGCGCAACGAGGCGAACACAACGGTATGAAGATATTGATGATTTGACACTGTTTGGGAAGTTGTTAATTACTAATTAAACCATTCGCTCGCACGAACAATTTAACTAGCAATTAAAAGCGGAATTTGACGAAACGAAATGCGCCATCATGATTAGAATATTTTTCTTATGCAATATTATGAAAAATATTTGGATTCGAACAATATAAAATTTACACTTAGAATTCAAACTAATATGTAAATGCGACGAACGAAACTAACTTCAATATTTTTCAACGAAATTTGGCGTACGCTTATGTCTATCTAGACGTATTCCAAATGTGAAGTTTGAATAGCAACGGAAGTTCTTTGTGAAAATTCGAATTTCTACACTAATAAACGGTTTTAAAAATTTTAAACTGGGTCTGAATTTCAGGGTCGTTACATCGAGGTAGAATTCTGGAGCAAATCGACATTTGATCGCCAGAGATAGGATTCGAGCATTGCAAGAGATAGCAGTATCATAAACCGAGGATATAAAATCTTCGGTGAATCGATGTCTGTTGTAAAGGAGTTTCACCCCTTTACAAATCATTCAGTGGAGTTATGGGATGCTCCAGAATCAGGAAGCACGAATAGGGAGAGAAAAATGGATTTTGGAACCAAGGGGAACGTTCCAAAGTTCAAAGGAAACTGAATCGAAGAAGAAGGAATTCAAGCTCGAACGAAAGTGATTCTGTAATCAGTATTACTTCATATGCTAAGTTTTTGCCTAAAACCAGAGCTCTGATACCACATGTAACGACCCGATATTTTCAACCATTCGCATATATACATGTCGGATTTGAATTGCTCAAAATATCATATTATCAATTTAAATTTGGCAAAACCTAGAATATACAGTAAATAAATAATCATAGAATCGCAGACACAGAGTAATATAAAATAATGCAGCGAAAATAAAAGAATAGTAGTTCATGAAGCTACTATATATATAACAGAGTTAAATAAGATACAACAGAGGTCACGAATACATAGATCTCTCAATACAATAGTCAAATGCAAGATCTGAATACATCACTGGAATCAACTGAATAACTGAAAGCAGAATCGATAGATAGCTGGATCTCCAAGAGAAGCTCCAACTCTAAAGGTGAGTCTGAAATGATGTATCACTCAGTCTGACCTGAGCGTAAAGCAAAACACAGAACACTCGAGTCAGGATTAACATTCTTATATCAATAAATCCAACTCAAGTGAAATATCAACTGAAATACAAGTAACTTAAAGGATTTTTTGGATAACCATCCTCTAAGGATCTGTTAAACTATCTACTATGTAGTAATATGCTATTATAATATGTTTATAGTAAAGTAAACTATTAAAATAGCGTTAAGGCTTTACATTTTCCACCTTAATACATTTTATATATTCACATAGTCTATACAGTACCGTAATCTCCCCCGTAATGGGCGTCGTTAGAGGGCACTCCATAGGTATGGTACAAAACAAACTCATAGTAAAGCACGCTAGGGTAGGTGACATGGCACAACAAGGCAATGCCAGGGTAGATATACCAATTACGCATCCGGACTGGTTGTGACGCAGAGCCGCAGCAATCGCCCACCTCGAGCCACACTCCCGAATCAAGGGTGCGCACCAAATCAATCACAAAGTAATAGACTGGCATACGATGGAGTGTGTCCGATCAGAGGAGCTACCTCATTGGCCCGGAATCGCTCCTGTTTTAGCCACCTTATGCCAACTCACGGGAGTTGGGTCCACGCATATACCTCATATAGGATCGTCGCCACCATGCTATTTTATTCTGGAATCTCCACCACGTACATAGTTGTTAAAGTGGTTTTCGGTATCGACAGAGAGTATGCCCATATCCGATCCCGGTCTCTTTAACAACCAAACGTTATTATAACAACGCGGTCATTTCAAAATAGTTTATACTCCAAAACCAAAACATCATTTCTATTTCAAAAACCAAATTAATACGATATCATTTCCATTTCAAATATACTCACTTCCAAAAATCATATCACTTTCCAAAGATATAACGCTTTCGAAATCATAAGTCTTTAAAAATCTAAACACTTTGGAAATCAAAACCTTGAAACACTTTGAAATCATAGCTTTGAAATCATAACATTTTGGAATCCTTAACACTTCCTCTTAAACAGTTTAGATATTATAACTAGTATATATAATAAAATAGTTTATAAAATAAATAGTTTATATTAAAATAATTTATTAAGTTAAAATATACAAATAGTTTTAAATATAATTTAAAATTACTTTATATAATAAAATAGCTTCCTCAACTTCACAAATCGATTCAAATCAATTCGAATTTCAAATTCAAATTAAACCCAATCTCAAATCATCAATTTCAATTTCAATTCAATTAAACATTTCAAATTATATCGATTTCAAATACCGATTTGAACCACAAATAAACCATTTCAATTTCAATATATTTCAAAGCTTTAAATATTCAACATTTCAATAACATCTAATACAACTTCAATTTACAAATTTAAATAAACAAAATATCCCATTTAAATTTATATAATTTGACATATTCATTTAAATCACTTTTAATCAAATTCAAGTTATAAAACATATCTTTAAAATTTCAAATTTAATAAATTTCAAATCAACTTATTTAAGTAAAATTTTTAAATAAATATAATTTCAAATCAAATTTCAAATTTATCTTTCCAACCTGAATCATTATAAACTCTATATTTGAAAAATATATATTAAATAAATACTTAAACATATTATATATCAACTTTATTAAATCAACTTTATTAAATCAACTTTAATAAATCTTTAAAATCAATATTTAATAAACCATATATTTCTTTTCGAAACCATAGAAATCAATTTCAAAATATTTATATATAGAATAATGGTGTTTGTATATAATTTTCTATCCTATGGTCAAGTGATACGGATATTTATCATTTCAATCCGCAATTTAAATTTATATACGAGTATATATCTTTTCAACCCGTAATCCCAAATTCAATTCAATTGAAAATCGCTTGGGTTTATCATTTCAACCCATAACGATTTTCTCCTATTCTACAGATCGTTCGGGTATGTATCATTTCAACCCATAGTGAATTCTATACTAACAGGGAACTTGTAGAGTGATAACAGATATGATAATAATAACATAACAGGCATATATCACCAATATAAATAACAGATAATGGTGTCAGATGTCACAGGTGAACTGATACAGATAATAGCATATATATAGCAATGTAAATAACTAACAGCAGCATATTTCAATTGTCGTTTCAATTTAAATCAAATTTAATAAATATAAGAACATTAATCGTGAGTAATTGCTCACCTTTCGAGGCTAGAGATGAACGAGACTGAGATGAGTTACGAATCCAAGCACGGATTTCGAAGCAAAGCAAGATTGGCACGAATTCGACGGACAACTGATAAATTGGAAATCAAGAATCAAAATCAATTTTGATATAGCAGAAACAAAATGTATATGTGTGTGTATATATATATATATATTTAAAGTACTATATTTATACTGCCACATCCAAAATTAGTATTTATGAAATCAATTTAAACATACAAAAGAAAAAGAAAAAAAAAATATTATTATAAGAAACCAGACTCATCTATACATATACTTTGAAATCAAAAAAAATATATAACAAATATATAAAGGCTGGTATAAATAAACTTACTGTAACTACAAGTTTACCCACCACATGTTATAACATATTAAAAAATTACTTATAAAGATACAGAGAGAATATTATATACTACCATGTATAATAGACGTAAAACCCACATATGTATATATATACCCACCTAGACTTATAATTTATAACAATAGTTGATATAAAACTTTATATAACCTATATACACACACACACACACACACAACAGCTTTCAGTTCATATAGCTTTTTATAAAACAGAACTTATACATAAAAATCAACTATGACTTAATACAGTACACGTATAACTTACATATTATAAACTGACACATTAGAAAAATCTTTATAAACAACATATAATATGATTCATATACACTAACCTACGAAAACTTTATATATAAAATATCGTGTATATATAACTTGTACAAACACATACATCTAACTAACATATATATAATATAATGAAACTATTATATCACACATACATATACAGTACACATATATATTTATATCTAATATATTAAACAAAACTCAGGTGCATATATTGGAAATAATAAATTTTCTCCCACCAATTTTTTTTAATAAAAAAATATACCTTTTCAAATCAATATTCTCAGTTAAACACATATATACCAAATCAAAGTATATATAGATTTCACTAAATATGCAAATAACTCCTCAATTGGAAGCAACCTCAATATATAAATATATATATATATACACACGGCTATATAATCAATACTTTAACAGTAAATGAAACTTAAAATATAAATATAAATATAATATAATTTATACTAACATGTAATAGATAATACTGATAAAAGCTAACATGCATAATAATATCATATATATATATATATATAAAATGCAGGCCGTATACGTATAAGTGTAAATAATATATGCAAGTTATTCTATATATATATATATATATATATATAAGCAACTCAAATTATATACATACTTCTTATATACATGCAAACAAGTAAGTATACCACCACATATATAAACAGCAGCTCATACACATATACTATTATGAACTTATATACATTAAAACCCAACAGGTCTATATAACTAGTATATATATAAATCCTACATATTATAACACTTTACACATATTATACTTATACCTTTCACACACACACACACACACACATATATATATATATATATATATGCATAACGAAACAGAGTATACCAGAACACTTATAAAACTGGTATATATATATATCAAAAAATCATAACTTATATAAGAAAAACTAACAGATTACATAATACATTAAAAAACAATAGTTTTAAAAGAAACAAATAGAGGGGATGGGATGCAAAACTAAAACATATCACGCATGCATTGGGCTGATGTGGAGTTCGGCCAAGAGGAGAGGAGAAAGTGGGGCCGCGCTCGGTTCACGATTGAAGAGAAGAGGCCGAGGAGGATGAAGCTCGATTTCATGGTGGGTGGAGCACTAGGAAGATTTAGGCTGGTGAAGTGATGATTGGGTTGCTGATTGGTCTTGGCTTTTTCCAGGAGAAGGAGAGAAAAGAAAATAAGAGGGGAAGGTTGCCGTTCCAATGTTATCAACGTATATTATTATTATTATTATTTTTCAAGCAACACAAAAAATATTTCAACCGACAGGAATAACAAAAGTCACCCATTGAAATTTGATAATACTTAAAACAAGTAGCCACCTAATCCCACGTGAATAATGAAAGAACAAAGAAATTGAAAAGTTTAAAACGGGTACCGATACGAAATCATTCCGTAGATTTCACCATCTCCCAAACTCTGAAAACACATAAACAAATATACCATAGAGATCAGCACGATGAGACGATCAAAACGGTATACAGATATTGGTGGTACGATCATCTGATCAAAAGTCGATAATCGGTACCGAAAATGCTGCTAAACCGTTAGAATTAAGATAAACGGAGCAATAGCAGTCCAAATTTGATGAAACGAAATATGACGTCTCACTCAGAAGATGATTTACAAATTTTCTATAGAAAAATATTCAGGTTTGGAAAACATTTTATTACCATCAAATATTAACTGATTTAAATTGAAATAAAATTACACAATAAAATAAACTTCCATATTTTCAGATGAAAATTTACCAGTTGTTATGTTTAAATAGACGTATTTCAAATATTAAATTTTTATTTCAAAATTCAATTATTTAAAATTTCACAAAAATTCCAATTAAATATATTATTTAAAACTATTAAAATTTATGGGTCGTTACAATTTGCCTCTAAATTGTTCTCTAGTTAAATAGTTTTTTTTAATCAAATTTTAATTCTAGTTTAGCTTCATTTTATTTCTAGTTAACAATTTCTCCTACATTTGGTCTAATTTGATTGAATAGATTTTTAAACTCTAACAATTCCCTGTGGATCAACCCGTATTCGCTACGTACTACAAAGTGTACGCCGTGCGCTTGCGGTTTATTTTAATTTGAAATTTTTTGGCAAATTTCTAACCGATAGAAATTTTGTCGATTAACACTAATGTATAGGGCGCGACCCTATACTAGTCCCATCTGGTATTATAATATCCGAGTCATTATACTTAGGGTCATCTGCCCATAAAATTCTCCTTAAAAACATTTTCTCTCAAATTGGTTTAAACCTTTAAATCATACTTTAAAAAAGGAAAATATACTCTATGCTTTGCTCAAATCACCTTGCCATGTTATATATATATATATATATACTTTACACAAAACTTTGTTGATCAAAACATTTAAACCTTTGAAAGGACCCCTTTCGAAACCGTTGAAAGTACCCCTTTCGAAACCAAGTAAAACCTTAGGCCAAAAGGCCAAAACATACCTTTCGAAACCCTTCTTAATAAACCTTTCAAAAACATTGCAAGACCTTTCTTTCGAAAGCCTTAAAACTGTAGAGATCCTCTTATTAAAACACTATAAACATTGCCTTTCGAAAACATTGGAATCTTCCATTTAAAACCTTTCGAAACCATTGGGGAACCACCCCTTTGAAACCTTTATCTTAAACCTTTCGAAAGCACTAAATCCTTTTTATAAAATCAAACCTTTCAAAAGCATTTGGGTCCAAGTAAAACATGTGGAATAATCTTTCGAAACCATTTAAAACCATTCCATTCGAAACCAGTTCGATTTAACTTTCAATAGCACAAAGGGTCATAAAGCAACTAAGTCAAAAGCACTCTTCTGAAAGCTATTTCCTAAGTAAAGAAGTGATGGTGTCAAAACCAACCCTTCGAACGCATTGGAGAAGAGGCTGAGTTTTAAAACATAATAACCCTTTCGAAACCATTTGCTTCGAAAGGTGGAAAGCCGCAGTAAGGGGTTTCAACCATTTTCGAAAGCATTTACTTAAAACAAAAGGCGCAACCTCTTTCAGAACCATTCCTTAAAACCATTTAACCAAGTTTAAGGCTAACTAACTTGAAAGCATTCCTTTCGAAAGCAAAGCAGGTGCATTTTCTTTTAAAAACAAAGTAAGGCTTTGACCCCTTCGGAACCCAATGCTTCGACTACTTACCTTTCGCCTATGCCCAATTCGCTGCGTACCAAGTCTTTGATACCATGTGCATTGGTTTCGATGGAGATGGAGGCGGAAGTACTTAGTCGAAGGCTTGGTGCAAAAAGTGGCGAAACATGTAAAAAGCATGTTTAAACTAATTTTTAACTTTTTAAAGCAATTCTTTTCAACTAACCTGCCTTGTTTGTCAAAACATGATTGGTTGCTAATTTCTTTTCTAAAAGTACTGCCAAAATTTCTAAAAAAAACAATTTAAATTATTTACAAAATGCCCCCTTTCTCCTTTTATGAGTATATAAAACATTTAAGTCTCATACCTTAAATAATTTTATATATCCATTAAAACACTTAGGAAAATCTTATAAAAATTCCAGTAAATTATTTTGAATATGTTTTCTAACTTATATTAATTTCTGACCCAGAACATACATATATTAGCCATAATTAATTTTAAACCCAAATAACCATTTTCTTCACTAGAAAATTATTACTAAATTCACATTAATTCAAAAAATTATGAAAATTGAATCCCGTCTCTAAAATATCATTTCTGATCATATATTAAAATCGCAAGGCATTTAGATGTCATTTATTAAGGCTTTCATACTAAATCTTATCATAAAATCCATATGAAATAGCATAAATCATCATTAAGCATATATCTCCATTTTAACATTCAAAACATGGCAAAACAATTGCAAATTAGCTCGAATTTAATCTAAAATCGAAATCAACTAAAAACGTGAAATGTAGTTGTTATTCACCTTAGCTTTGTGATTAAGGAGTTGAGATTTGATCTTGGATTAAGTTGATTAAGCTTCATCTTGATTCTTGCTTTATCTTCTACTTTATTTTCCTTAATGGTGGCCGGCCTCTCTTTTGTTGTGTTTTTGTTTTGAACGTGAGAATTAATGTGGCTTAAGGGTTTAGGGTATAAAGTTATTACTTATTCCTATATTGGCCTTGTCTACTACCCTAACTTAATTCATTTTAATTTTCTTAGCTCATTAGTTCAAATAGGCACAGTTACCCCTTAGATTATACAAACCTCAATCCCTTAACCATTTACATAATTTCATTTAATTTAACTAATTAAATATCTTAAATATTGTTAGTCAAAATTAGGGTCGTTACAGCTTGGTATCCGGGGCAGAGTTTGTAGGCCAAAGCCTCATGGCGGTTTAGGAATCATCAATATCTCTCGGTTCAACGGTGCCTTACTATCAAAATGGGGCTGGAACTTAATTTTAGGAATCACCAAGCCTTGGTGTGACGACCGCCCATGACCCCTGCACTAAACATAGAAATAGTGCGCTGAAAGGTGTGTCAGGCAGCCATGGACGATCACTAAGGTAAGTTAAAACAGCAGAATCTATCGTGTTACTCACAGCGCATGGGTAAAATACAATAGAGAATATATCTAGTGAAGCTTCACAAAATTGAATCTCATCAATTAAGCTTCATAATAGTTGAATACACAAATCTGAATAGTCAATACATCAAGCCTCACTACATAAAAATCAGAGAATTATACAAGCAGCGGAACATCCAGTACATATAGTAAGAAAAATATATGCAAGCCTCCAGCTCGTCTTCGTCATCAGCATCGTTGGAAACTAAGAACAACACCTGTCACCTGCTACCTAGTCTGCCCATCCCAAAATGGATGAACAGCCCAAGGTAATAAGAGTTGAACATAAAACCTTGAGTCAGACAACAATCTTAGTGAGCGGTAAATTAACTAACAACATACCAAAAGAGCATATAGGTAAAAGGAATAGGAATCCAACCCTCCCACTCCACCTCTTTCTACAGTGATAGCCCCCAGACACACTAAGCAGAAATAAACATAGCAAAGCAGACATTTAAAGTAAAGCAATTATCACTCAAGTCAAGGTCGATGTTTTCCAAGCACAAACCCCCAAGGCCTAAACCAAGATTAGATAAGCACCTAGAAAATATCGCTCTTGAGACCGAATGACGATACAACCAAACATCCATGACTCTGGCTATCAGTGTTATCATTGCTTCGATACCACCGTTAATTGAATGACCGGCACATTCTTTCAGCCGTCCGTCAAGGGCCAATGGTAACCCCAGTTCTAGACAGAACTCCGCACGTCGTCGCAGCCCGTGCCTAGGACTATCGAATCTGCCCAGAGTACTCAACTACCAACTGTAGTCTTTTGGGACTATCGAATCTGCCCAGCGTACTCTTGCTTTGAGCCTGCTAGAACCTTCAACAACAATGAAATCTTAGCCTCCTAGTCATCCTCCTCGACGATTATTCTCATACTAGCTCAAGCGCCTCTCGAGCCAACCATTATCCTCAAACTCGAACCCTTTCACCGAGTCATCAACATGCTTGGAATGATCCCGTCTGGATTAAACCAAGGCCATCTCACATCATGCCTCGCTTCATCTCATCATAGCAAAGCCTCATCTCAACATCATCATCAAATCTATCCATATGAGCTTTATCATCCGCATCATTTGCCACGAGCAGCTTTTCTAATTCAAGAGCCTTTCCCTTAGCTTCTGAATCGTCTTTGACCATCTTGTCTAAGTCCAACAACTAATCAACTAATTCATAACAATCAATCAAATCAATCATTAATCCAAGTAATCAATCATGCAAACAAGATCTAAAAGCAATTATAACTAAAATGGCAATATTGTAAATAAAGAGTCCAAATCTAACAAGCATGAAACATGAGTAATATCTTTACAACTTGATGAATGAACTTGCATAGATTAACATGTAGTAAAATGATGGTCAAATCATCATGAACAATGGATCTATACTTAAGTTTACGAAAATGCATGAAAATCACTATGTTAACACCAAATCAAGCTACCAATCTGATATACACCTTTGGATCCGTGTGAGAGATAACCACCACTCACCGAATCACCTAAACACTTCAAAAGCAACAAACTTCAGATCTGGACAGCGAAGGATCTAACTCGATCTACCGAAATTCCGATTCAAACGATGAAATCTCTCTTCGATGGATGTAGATCTTCAATCTAAGCTCTTAGATCTTCGATTTGGATGGAAGGAAGCACAAAATTAAAGTGGAGAAAAGAAGTGAAGAAGTGTGGTTCTCGAGCTCTCAAAATGGCAGCACTTCGTCGCTTCAAAATCCGGATCCCAAAAAGTGAAGAAAAACCCGTGTATTTATAGGCTGGAATCCTTAAGTCGTCCACCCCCTTAGGTCGTCCATGACTTAACTCTTCCGACCTACGACCTGACAATACTCCCGACCTACGACCTAGCGGATCCCCCGACCTATGACTTAGCAGATCCTACGACTTAACTGAGATGCCGACCTAACAATTGCCGACCTAAAAACGCACACGACCTAACATAAGTCGTCTACGACCCAACACAAACACGACCCAACGACTTAACGACTCAGGCCTATGCACGACCTAAAACACACGCGACCTAACGACTTAACTGGAATATGACTTAACACCTTTAGGTCGTCTAACGACCTAACTACACACAGGGTCACAACGACCTAAACTAAACGACTTAAGCTATCCACCTTAAGTCGCTCAACCGACCTATCCTTAACTCGTCCACGACCTAACTTTCTTAGGTCGTTAACTCGCCCAGTTTCCTAAGTCGCTACTCCTATGCCGCTAACCCTTAAGTCGCCGACTTTCTTAAGTCGCCAACTCCTTAAGTCGCTCACTTTCTTAGACCGCCAACCTTGTTAAGTCACTAACCCTTAGGTCGTCCTCTTCCTTAGGTCGCAAACTTCTTTAGGTCGCTCACCCGACCTAACTACCACTCGACCTAACTTCTACACGACTTAACCCTGGACGATTCAAGCTCTGGCCGACTTAAACTCTGAACGACTTAACAACATTACGACCTAATGACAACTGATTTACGATCTTTTAATCCGTAAAAAATGCGGGTCGTTACATTCTCTCCCCCTTAGGAATTTTGCCCCCGAAATTCCAAACAAACAAGATCAATCAAAAATTATTCCACATGCCTACCATCCATAGCAATCAACAAACCATGCATCCAATTCTAGCCTAGCATGCAGAATTTTAAAACTAGAACAAGTTACAATGTCGTGAGATGACACGACACCTTATGGCCATACCTTGAAGAGTTCAGGATGAACTGCCTTCATCCTCTCTTCCACCTCCCATGTACAGTCGTTAACATCATCACTCCATTGTATCTTGAGCAACCTAACTACCTTCCTCCTAAGCTGTTTCATGTCAGTTTCCACAACACGAAGCGGCTTACGAGGTCTCTTATCAACTGGATCAACTTCAAAATCTTCACAGCTATCAGCAGAAACCACAGTATTCGAGTCGTGCACATACTTCCGTAGATACGATACATGAAAAACATTTTGCACACCCGCCATCTTTTCCGGTAACTCCAATTTGTAGGCGAGCTTTCCTATTCGCTCGATGATCGGGAATGGTCCAACAAATCTCAGAGTCAATTTTCCTTTCTTCCCGAATCGAATAACATTCTTCAGTGGAGAAATCTTCACAAAAACCATATTACCTACGTCGAATTCCAAATCCTTACGACGCTTATCGGCATAACTTTTCTGTCGGTCTTGGGCTGCCTTCATTCGTTGCCGAATGATATCTATGAAATACGAAGTCTGTCGAATCATTTCTGGCCCAAGTATCAGCTTTTCTCCTGTTTCTAACCAACATGTTGGAGAGTTACACGGTCTTCCATACAATGCTTCATATGGTGCCATACCAATGCTTGTCTGGTAACTGTTATTATATTAAAATTCTACCAAATGAAGGTGATCTTCCCATGATCCTCCGAAATCTAAAACGCAAGCTCTAAGAAGATCTTCCAAAACTCGGTTGACTCTCTCAGTCTGACCATCTGTTTGGGGATGATAAGCTGTACTCAAACACAACTCGGTTCCCAGAACTTCCTGAAAGCTCTTCCAAAATCCACTAGTGAACAATGGGTCTCGATCGCTCACTATACTCTTCGGAATACCATGGAATCGAACTATCCACTTAACATACAGCTCAGCCAACTTTGATGCAGTCCTGGTTGATCGAACAGGAATGAATCTTGCACTCTTAGTCAAACGATCTACGATGACCCAAATCCCTTCATTTCCCATTCTGGTTCTAGGTAACCCATCGATAAAATCCATCGATATTTGCTCCCACTTCCATGTAGGAACTTCTAATGGCTGTAGCAATCCACTGGGCTTCTTCTGCTCAGCTTTTACCAACTGGCAGTTTATGCACTTGGAAATAAAATTTCCAACATCCTTCTTCATACCTTCCCAGTAATAGGTTCTCTTCATATCCCGATACATCTTATTTCCACCTGGATGAATTGTCAGCTTCGAGTGATGACTTTCCTTCAGAACTTCATTTCTCAATTCATCTATATCGGGAACAACTAGTCGTCCTTGCTTCCTAAGCCAACCCTCTCGATCGACCTCGAATCCTTTATCCTTCTCTAGGTCCAATCCAGATTCCAAATCATGGATAATCTTGACAAGCTTATCGTCTCGCTTTTGGCTCTCGCCAATTCTTTCCACAAGAGTCGGCCTTATCGATAAGTTTTCCAACATCTCAGATTCCAATTCACATCTTGGCCTGAAGTCAAATCCAGCTAAATACTCGAGACTCTTCCACTCTAAAAACATGGCTCCCAATCCTGCATATCTTCGACTTAACGCATCTGCCACTGCGTTACCCTTTCCCGGAGTATAGGCTATACCGAAATCATATGATGCCAAAAACTCTAGCCATCGTTGCTGCCTAAGATTCAAATCCTTTTGGGAGAAAAGATACTTCAATGACTTATGATCTGTAAACAACTCGAATCGAACTCCCAATAGGTAATGTCTCCACATCTTCAGAGCAAAAACAATCGCCGCCAACTCTAAATCATGAGTCGGATAATTCCTTTCATGCGGCTTCAGTTGTCGACTTGCATACGCAACAACTCTATTCTTCTGCATCAGCACTGCTCCAAGTCCAGTACCACATGCATCGGTGTAAACCACCATCTCTTCATTTCCACTTGGAATAGTCAAAACAGGAGCACTTGTTAGTAGCTCTTTCAGGATTCCGAAAGCTTGCTCACACTTAGCGTCCCATCTGAATACTTGGTTCTTTTTCGTCAATCCTGTTAATGGTGCAGCTACCTTGGAAAAGTCTTTGATAAATCGACGATAATATCCTGCTAATCCAAGAAAACTTCTCACATCAGATGCATTCTTAGGTCTAATCCAATCCTGGATTGCTGCCACCTTGGCGGAATCAACCGCTATTCCATTTCCAGAAATAATATGGCCTAAGAACCTCACTTCACTCTTCCAGAAGTGACACTTCGAAAACTTAGCCTTCAGCCGATGTTTCCGTAAGATTTCCAAAACAATACGCAAGTGCGTCTTGTGCTCTTCTTCAGTTCTGGAATAAATCAAAATATCATCCATGAACACTAGTACGAACTTGTTCAACTGATCTCTGAACACTCTATTCATAAGATCCACAAAATAGGCTGGTGCATTGGTCAATCCAAACGGCATTACCAGCCACTCAAAGAAACCGAATGGTGTCCTGAAAGCAGTCTTCGGCACACTATCCTTAGCCACTCTTAACTGGTGAAATCCCATTGCCAGATCCATCTGAGAAAACACCTTAGCTTCGTGAAGCTGATCAAACAAGTCATCTATTCTCGACAATGGATACTTGTTCTTCTTAGTCACTTTATTCAGCTCACGATAATCCACACATAACCTCAACGATCCATCTGCTTTGGTTGCGAACACAACTGGTGCACCCCATTCGGACACACTACGCCGAATGAATCCTTTCTGCAAAAGATCATCAACTTGCACCTTAAACTCTTGCTGTTCCCTAGGCGCCATCCGCCTAAGCGGCATCACAACAGGTCTGGCTCCTTCAATTAGATCGATACGAAACTCGATCTCTCTATGCGGCGGTAACCCTTTGACCTCATCAAAGACATCCTCAAATCCATTAGCGAGTGGCACCGATGACAGTCCATCTCGTGGAACAACCAGCGAATACATGAAGCTCATGAAGACGCCTTCCTCATGCTTACATCGTATCACAACCTTTCACCCTTCTACATTCTCGACTGTCACCTCCAATCTTTCACAATCAACCTTTGCCGCATACTTCCTAAGCCAGTCCATACCCAAAATAATTCCGAACCCCGCAAAGTTCAGAACAAAACAATCACAAACAAAAGAGCAATCATGACTCGATACAATCAGACCACGGCATAGCATACACAGACAGGACGAACCCCCAACTGGATTAGTCACAACCAATGGTCTATCAACGATATCCGGTTCTAAACCCAACCGGCCTACAAGTTCATTACAAACAAAAGAATGCGACGCCCCAGTATCGAATAACACTCTAACTGGAACACCACATATAGAAAGAGTACCTTGAACCACCACACTCTTTCATTTCTCTTCAGCGGTAGGAGCTTTTGAAGATGATGGAACAGCCCCCAAAGCATAAGCTTGCACAATCTGCTTGTCCCTCCGCGGTTCTGGACAATTCTTCTTAATATGCCTCGGCTTGTCACAGTTGTGGCACTTCACCGGCACCTTTGGATTCTTGCAATCTCTGGAGAAATGGCCCTTCTGCTGACAATTGTAGCAGGTCACTTCGCCCTTCGGCTTCTTCTGGCCATCCTTACCCTTTTGCTGCTGCTTCCTCTTCTTGTTTCCACCCTGCTGTGGTTTAGACTCTTCCTTGGCCACAGCAACAACAGATCTTTCTTTAGGAAACAGATTTTCGTGCCTGAGAGCTTTCTCCACAAGCTTCTCAAATGGATCGTCCAAATGATCCACCAACTGCCTCCCCAGATAACTGTCCAAGCCTGTCACAAACTTCTCGTTCTTCTGATAAGGAGATTCAATATACGACCGGGCATACTTGGACAAGCTTCAAACTCAGAAACATACTCAAGAACTGGTCTTCCACCTTGCTTGAGCTCCACAAACTTCTTGAACAGAACAGATTTCTGAGCTGTAGAAATGAACTTAGCTTCAAATCTGGCTTGGAATTGCTCCCAAGTAATTTCTTCCTCCGGAGTATCAATGGTGATAGAGTTCCACCAATTAGAAGCTCTTCCTTGAAGCTGTCTTGATGCGAGCTTCCTTCTATTTGCATCCTCGATTCCCAAGTCACCATAGATTCTTCTACAAGCATCTATCCACCTCTGGACTTCAATGGTTGACTCTACTCCCAAGAAAACCTTTCCTCCAAGAGCAGTATAATCTTTACACAGCTTAGCAAAATCCACCGGTTTTGGAGTTTGAACTTGAACTCCAACATCTACTGATGGCCCCGGAGCTGGCATCCTTCTCATGATCGAAGTCATCATAGCCTCGAACATAGCAGCATAATCCGCAGCCCCCTCAGTAGCATGGCCTTCCCTAGCAGCTGGTCTCCCTCTTCGACTCATTCTTAATATCTATAAAAAGGAATGATTAAAACACCTTGAGAACAACTGCATAAGGGGTTCGAATCCTTCTAAGCTACTATATTATATATAGTAATCGTCCATCAAAAATACAATTACGTCTCTCATACGTAGTTATGTCAGCGAGCGTTGGGTAAAATCGATTAACCAAAGCTCTGATACCAAATGTGACGACCGCCCATGACCCCTGCACTAAACATAGAAATAGTGCGCTGAAAGGTGTGCCAGGCAGCCATGGACGATCACCAAGGCAAGTTAAAACAGCAGAATCTATCGTGTTACTCACAGCGCATGGGTAAAATACAATAGAGAATATATCTAGTGAAGCTTCACAAAATAGAATCTCATCAATTAAGCTTCATAATAGTTGAATACACAAATATGAATAGTCAATACATCAAGCCTCACTACATATCACTACTCAGAGAATTATACAAGCAGCGGAACATCCAGTACATATAGTAAGAAAAATATATGCAAGCCTCCAGCTCGTCTTCGTCATCAGCATCGTTGGAAACTAAGAACAGCACCTGTCACCTGCTACCTAGTCTTCCCATCCCAAAATGGATGAACAGCCCAAGGTAATAAGAGTTGAACATAAAACCTTGAGTCAGACAACAGTCTTAGTGAGCGGTAAATTAACTAACAACATACCAAAAGAGCATATAGGTAAAAGGAATAGGAATCCAACCCTCCCACTCCACCTCTTTCTACAGTGATAGCCCCCAGACACACTAAGCAGAAATAAACATAGCAAAGCAGACATTTAAAGTAAAGCAATTATCACTCAAGTCAAGGTCGATGTTTTCCAAGCACAAACCACCAAGGCCTAAACCAAGATCAGATAAGCACCAAGAAAATATCGCTCTTGAGACCGAATGACGATACAACCAAACATCCATGACTCTGGCTATCACTGTTATCATTGCTTCGATACCACCGTTAATTGAATGACCGGCACATTCTTTCAGCCGTCCGTCAAGGGCCAATGGTAACCCCAGTTCTAGACAGAACTCCGCACGTCGTCGCAGCCCGTGCCTAGGACTATCGAATCTGCCCAGAGTACTCAACTACCAACTGTAGTCTTTTGGGACTATCGAATCTGCCCAGCGTACTCTTTCTTTGAGCCTGCTAGAACCTTCAACAACAATGAAATCTTAGCCTCCTAGTCATCCTCCTCGACGACTATTCTCATACTAGCTCAAGCGCCTCTCAAGCCAACCATTATCCTCAAACTCGAACCCTTTCACCGAGTCATCAACATGCTTGGAATGATCCCGTCTGGATTAAACCAAGGCAATCTTACATCATGCCTCGCTTCATCTCATCATAGCAAAGCCTCATCTCAACATCATCATCAGCTTTATCATCCGCGTCATATGCTACGAGCAGCTCTTCCAATTCAAGAGCCTTTCCCTTAGCTTCTGAATCGTCTTTGACCATCTTGTCTAAGTCCAACAACTAATCAACTAATTTATAACAATCAATCAAATCAATCATTAATCCAAGTAATCAATCATGCAAACAAGATCTAAAAGCAATTATAACTAAAATGGCAATATTGTAAATAAAGAGTCCAAATATAACAAGCATGAAACATGAGTAATATCTTTACAACTTGATGAATGAACTTGCATAGATTAACATGTAGTAAAATGAAGGTCAAATCATCATGAACAATGGATCTATACTTAAGTTTACGAAAATGCATGAAAATCACTATGTTAACACCAAATCAAGCCACCAATCCGATATACTCCTTTGGATCCATGTGAGAGATAACCACCACTCACCGAATCACCTATACACTTCAAAAGCAACACACTTCAGATCTGGACAGCGAAGGATCTAACTCGATCTACCAAAATTCCGCTTCAAACGATGAAATCTCTCTTCGATGGATGTAGATCTTCAATCTAAGCTCTTGGATCTTCGATTTGATCTTCGATTTGATCTTCGATTTGGATGGAAGGAAGCACAAAATTAAAGTGGAGAAAAGAAGTGAAGAAGTGTGGTTCTCGAGCTCTTAAAATGGCAGCACTTCGTCGCTTCAAAATCCGGATCCCAAAAAGTGAAGAAAAACCCGTGTATTTATAGGCTGGAATCCTTAAGTCGTCCACCCCCTTAGGTCGTCCACGACTTAACTCTTCCGACCTACGACCTAACAATACTCCCGACCTACGACCTAGCGGATCCCCCAACCTATGACTTAGCAGATCCTACGACTTAACTGAGATGCCGACCTAACAGTTGCCGACCTAAAAACCCACACGACCTAACATAAGTCGTCTACGACCTAACATAAACACGACCCAACGACTTAACGACTCTGGCCTATGCGCGACCTAAAACACACGCGACCTAACGACTTAACTGGAATACGACTTAACACCTTTAGGTCGTCTAACGACCTTACTACACATAGGGTCACAACGACCTAAACTAAACGACTTAAGCTATCCACCTTAAGTCGCTCAAACGACCTATCCTTAACTCGTCCACGACCTAACTTTCTTAGGTCGTTAACTCGCCCAGTTTCCTAAGTCGCTACTCCTATGCCGCTGACCCTTAAGTCGCCGACTTTCTTAAGTCGCCAACTCCTTAAGTCGCTCACTTTCTTAGACCGCCAACCTTATTAAGTCGCTAACCCTTAGGTCGTCCACTTCCTTAGGTCGCAAACTTCTTTAGGTCGCTCACCCGACCTAACTACCACTCGACCTAACTTCTACACGACTTAACCCTGGACGATTCAAGCTCTGGCCGACTTAAACTATGAACAACTTAACAACATTACGACCTAATGACAACTGATTTACGATCTTTTAATCCGTAAAAAATGCGGGTCGTTACACTTGGGCTCAATGGATTGCCACTTATCAATAAAATGACGCTCCCAGCCTCATAGACCTTAGATCAGCTCCTCTGCCTTCATCCACAACTTTCTCGAAAGGGATCCTTTCTTGTTGTTGTCAACTACACTTATGCACATCCATCAAGCTAGGAGATGGTTCTAGAAATGCATTATGGATGGACCAGTGGCCGGATAACATGGCCCTATCTTTGATGTTCCCTTCTCTCTTCATTCTTGCAACCGACAAAAGTATAGCAGTGAGTGAGGCCTTTACTGGAATTTTTCGATTTCGTTGAACGGATTGAGAGATATTAAGGAAGAAGATTGGCAATTTCTGGCCATGGAATAGGTGGCGGCCATGGTTTGAAATTAGGGTTTCTGAAATAAAATAATAATAAAACTGTCTCGGTTTGCATGCGTATTTATATAGGTAGGTTCAAAATCGTCCGAACTCCAATCGAGACGTGCCGCCAGGCGTTTATAATGTTTTACCCCCATTCCGAACGCAATGGAATAAGTTTCGAGGCCTAATTTGATTATATGTGGAAGATAGCTTTTTTTAAAGTCGGTTATTTTAATTAAATTCGAAATTAAATTTCTAATCGTTTCAAGCTCGCACGGTCAAACGACAAGTCCGATTGCTACGAAAATTGAAATCCTACAATAATTCACTATTACGGATCCGATGAAACTAGTTTTGTCGAAATCCGAGACCGTTGCCAAAATGGATATTTTTCTCGTTAATTACAATATAAAATTTCAATTTCAAATTTTCCACATTTAAATTCAATCTTAAATGTTAACCATCTTAATTTTTTTATTTATATAAAACTTAAATCATCTTACGACATCATTTTCTATCATATTAAATTCAGAATTTAATTAGTTAAATAATTTCTAAAGCTACAAATACACAAACAGAGCCCATTTTTATTTCTGAAGCGATATAGAACATTCTATATATCGAAACAGAGGTTTTCGATATTTCTGAACACAATGGAATAGGTTACAGGCCATAATTCCATCGTATAAAGAAATTATCATTTGAAAATCAATTTATATCGATTTAAATTATTAACACAATTTCTACGTGTTTTAACATTGTACGATCAAACGGTAAATACGTTTGATACGAAATTTGAAACAATATAATAATATACCATTCCGGATCCGATGAAACTAGTTTCGTCGAAATCCGAAACAGTTTGCAAAATTTCAATTTTGACAAGTTAATTAAAATATTAAATATTCAATTTTTATATATCCTCTTTTAATTCAATATTAAAAGTTCATAAACTTTATTCTAATCCAAATAAAATTTAGACTAACTTAGTAAATCAATTTCCTATATATTAAACCCTATATTCAAATAAATTTACAACCAAAATCTTAAATTACTTGCCACAACAGATTGCACATTCCAAATACAACCAATTTCATTTACAATAGATACTTCCAACATTAACTCCAATATTTTGATTTATTCCTTATTTGCGATTATAACCAAATTAACTTCATATTTATTCAATTTATTAACGTTACAATAATATAGTGGTTACTAACATTCAAACCATATTATTAAGTCATACTCAAACAATTCCCATTTGTCATTCATAAATTTTGATTTCCACTATATTAAATTCGAAAATCTTATCCAATTTTATTATTTAAGTTATCGAAAATTACGAGTCGTTACATTCTCCCCCACTCCAAACTTTTCGTCCGCGAAAAGGCGTAGTAAGGGATTTATCATATGGTATATTTAATTATATAACTTCTACTCAACTTAGAAACATTAACTTATACCAACAGTTTAATATATTACTATGGATTATTCCAATTCCAACCAAAATTTTCTAAGTCCTAAATTCACGAAAAATTTCGACAGGGTCTCCTTTGTGCGGCTAGGTTGGGAAAAATCACAATACATATATAATCACAATATACATCTCATCTCAATGATGAGGCATCCCAAACCATAGGGAAACAATATATAATACCAAAATATGATATATATATAATTCGATATACGTACTTTTTTTAGCGTTTATTAGCCATTTAACTTACATTTTGCATTAAGCGCAGAAGCGAGCTCCACAAGCGAAGCGCAACCCTTTGTCTCCTACTAAAATACTCAACAAACAATGATAACCAAGCATATAAGGTAGATTGATATACTTAGCATATACAACATTTATATAACATATTTTAACTTCAAAACTAAGATTCTAAATTCAGGACAGCGAACAAATCCAAGTTTTTAGTCCCCTAAACGATGAAATTTTGTAAGGGAATCTAAATAAAAGTTACTGCATTTGTTTCAAGCTTTCCGGAATGTCCAAAATCATTGAATTCGGACCATCCGTTCAAAAGTTACGGCCGTTTTACTAAAATGATACGCTTCAGCCCCGATCAAGTAGCGCAGGCCTGAAATGTAATTTCAGATTTTCGACCTCCTAAATGATAGAAATTGGAAAGGCTTATAAAACAAAAGTTGGACCTTAGGCTCTAAGCTTTCCAGAAAGTGCAAGATCCTCAAAATCCGATACACCAGTAAAAAGTTATGGCGAGAATACTAAGGTGCTTTAGATTTCTACTTCGCCCAGGCCAGCGAGTAATATTGGTGTTTTAAGCTTAGTGGATGAAGGTATTTATCAAAATATTCTAAACAAAAGATGTAGCACAGCTTCTAGGCTTTTCGAAAATTCCAAGATCGTCGAATTCTGTTCAACCGTTTAAAAGTTATGGCTATTTCATTTCAGCTCGCTTTGAGTATTTCAATTTTTTTATTCAATTGCTAATATTCATTTCATTAACGTTTGTTTTATTCAAATTCAGTACATTGATATTCAATTGGTTAGTTTCCCTTAATTCACATAATTTTCTTTCAATTCAATTGGTTTACATTAAACTCTTCTACGTTCATTTGATTAATAATATATTCATTAATCTCTACATGCATTTTCATTCAATTCAATTGCACATAATTTGTAACACCTATTTACATCTAATTGATTCATTTTCAATTCATATTGAATTTATTTACTTTCCCAAACATTCCATAAACCAACAATAACCACAACAACAACCAAGAATTAAAAATTTTATTTAATTTGGTATAATGTACATATCTCATTTGTTTTAATTCGTTTTTATTTACACAAATATTTCATTCTAACTTATATTCATTTGTTCACATTCTAACTTACACAAATTTCCCTTATTTATTTAATTAACAAAAGTGTTCGAAAATTTTCATCCTATCTCATTTGATTCATTTTATTAATTTATTCATTCAACAAAATGTTGTTCGTTCATTTCATTAACTTCCATGAGTTATATAAATCTAATAATCCATTTGCTAGTTTATTCTATTGGTCCAATATATTCACTTAACTTATTGGAATTCAATTTCATAACATAACATAAATATATATCATTTATTTTCATAGTTTAAGTTTTGTTCATATTTGCAAACCACTAATTAAATTCATATTTCATTTTCCATACCTATACTTGTATATTATCCAATCACTTATTCATATAGACATTTTGAACTTTTTAAATATTTTGGTAATTTATATATATATGCTATTGAATCAAATTGAACACTATCCAAATTTACAGTTTCTAGTTTATTTCAAATTTATACTCCTTTATTCTAAGGGTTTCCTACTTCAATCTATTTTCACTTAACACTTAGGTTCATCCCTTATTTTTCAATTCAGGAGTTCCTTAATAATTCAAGTATTTGTTTATTTCAATAGTTTAAAGTCATTAAATATTAAAGAACTTAAGAATTTCAACTCCGATTTCATTTCAAATCAAGTTTGAAATAATATATACTTATATTAATATATATCAAGTCATACTATAGAGAATACAAAATAAAATTCAATTTTAATCAAAACAGGGTTTAAAAAAAACTATTAAGTGATCTCCCCCACTTGGACTCTCGAAAATAAACGTCGATGATGCGTGCACTCATCACCGAAATCATTCTCTAGTGTCAAGAGGGGAGTATAATGCTTACTTCATTTGAAATCCTTTGAAAACAATTTCTAATCGAATATACTATCATATAATACTTATATTATACATTTCAAATTTTTGTTAATAAATTTACAAAACACCGGAATTTAAATTCTCCATCTTAATTTAAATTCATTTTTATTTTATTTTATTTACCATTTATATTCATTGTCAACCATATTTACAAGTTTCGTTTCTTAAAATCATCCAATAGTCAATAGTTAGAAATATTAACTAATCAACAATAAACGATGATAATCTAATATTATCATCTCCTAACAACCAATACAATCAAAATTTATAATTTTTCAAGATAATTCTTTTATATATAAAATATAATCCAAAATAATATTATGTCAATCTATCCTATTCGAGTGTTTAGAAGTTCCTATTGATGCCTTGGCGTCCCAAGTACCAACCAGAATTCATAAATACTCAACGGAACAAATTAACACAATAGAAAATCATTTTTATATCAAAATTACAAATACACTCTCTCATATACACTCAAACTCATTCATAAGGTTTAACCTTATTTCAATGAGTTATTCCCCACAAGAGCCAAGGTAATCTAAACCAAAGCTCTGATACCAACTGTAACGGCCTACATTTTTGACCGTTCAAGTCGACAAAACATACACACATGCCGACTCAAACAATCCAAAATATAGATAATTATTGGGGTTAAGTAAGAAAGGAAAAGAAAGAACAGAAACAAACTCAGAATCTCGCAGCGGAAGGAACAAGATATAATAATAAAATAACAGTTCATGAATCTGTTAAATAAATATTTTTGATTATTATTATACATCATAAATCAGAGTTATATATGTATCAGAGATAATACAACAATGCAGCGGAAAAATAATATAGTAGTAGAATACAAATGATGTAATACCAAACTCCGTCTTCGTCCTCCAGAATATATCTTCAACCTAATCTAAAATGCTCAGGCTGACCCGAGCGTAATGAAAAGACAAAACACTCGAGTCAGGACTAAAATATCTCATGTAGGTTAAATCGAATAAGTAAATATGAGTATGACGGCGTTGGAGATGTTTACGGGTTTTAGACACCTCCTATCTAGTGTTTAGCGTGCGTGCATTAACTTAAGAGATGTTCGGGATTTCCATCTCCTAAGGATCTGTTAAACTATCTACTATGTAATAGAATACGCTATATACAATAATGTCTATCATAAAGTAAAATATCATTCCTAGCGTTAACCATGGCCCATTCCACCCTTAACACAGTTTATAAATGTCAAAGTCTATACAGCACCGTAAGCCCCACTGTAAACTAGTGGTTATCAGAGGGTACCCCATAGGTATAACACAAATCAAAATCGTAGTGGTTGCGAATAGGATAATCAGTATGACAAGGTACATGAGGCGATACCAACTAGGATACTAGTAGTTGCATCATCCGGACTGATGTTGGGCATAGCAGCTACCACCCCAACACCGCGAAACAACACTCCCATAATCGAGGGGTGCACCCAAATCGAATCACAAAGTAATATATATGGTAACGAAGAAGTTTGTCCGCTAGAGGTGGCGAGCCTCAATGGTCCGGCAGGGCTCCTGTTTTAGTCATATCAAGGGTCATCCAAAATCGTTCTCTTTCTTCAATCAACGCGTTCACCAAAACCATCCACTTCGATCTGGATCAACACTCCGCGTATATTAGTTATTAAAGTGGTTTTCGGTATCGACAGAGAGTATGTCCATATCCGATCCCGGTCTCTTTAATAACTACGTATTATTACACCGATGGTCATTTAATATTTAAAGTTCAAACCAAATCAAATCAAAAGTCAACTTCAAATTTACTTTCAAATTAGATTATTTCACAATTCAATTTGTTTCAATGGTTAAATCATATTTCCAAATAAATTTAGTTCAACATTTATTTAGCAAATCAATTCAAGTATTCAATTTCAGTTTAATAAGATTCCAATTTCACTTATTAAATTTATTTCATATTCAATGGATTTAATTTTATTCTTAATTTAATTCAAAATCATTTAAACAAAATTCGATTAATTTTATTCTTAATTTATTTCAGTTTACATTCATTACTTCATTAAATATAATTATAAATTCGGTTAAATCAATTTCATTAACTAAATCCCCTTTAAATCAAAATAGTTTTAGTTAACCCGTTTACAAAACCAGATTCAATTTCCATTAAAGAATCTTATTTCACTTTATTTAGTTCATTGATTAATTAACACAATTTTATTTTTCTCAACAAGTTTCAAAACAATTTAACTTCGTAACCAAGTTACAAAATCATAATTAAACTAATTCACTTAATTGAAAATCATTTTATATTTAAATTATCACTTAATCAAATTCGCCAACTTTACTTAGTTTAAATTCCACTTATGTCAAATTCCATTTAATCTTAAATTAAATTTCATTATCAAGTCTCAATTCTGTTTAATCAAAACCAAGTCTATAGATCTTAAATTTTTACTTAACTTTAAATTTTACTTAATCCAATTCCATATATACTCAAATCAATTCATTTATTTAATCTATTACAATTCAAATAAATTTATTAGTTTATTCAAATCAAAACCATTAATTTATTTCATTTAAACTCGGGTAAAATCATTTATAAGTTCCAAATTAAATCCATTAAGGTTGTTAATTAATTTCGAAACAATTTGTTGACCAATCGGGTTTCTTATTTTAATTGTCTATCCTAGGCCAAGTTGTTTAATTGGGTATTTATCATTTCAACCCGATCCCATTTTAATTAAATATAAATATAAAATAAAATAAACACTATAGGAACTTGCAGTATTAGAACAACATAAAATAAACAAAACATTCAAATATCCAAATATCAATAGTTAAACATCCATCACATCATCATCCAAATCAGACAATAGATAAGATAATTTAATTGATTATCAATAACGGTTATTAACTGGCAATTTATAAGTTCATGCTAATTAAATGACGATTAAATGAAATAAGGTCATACTTAACTGAAATAATAATTCAAACATTTCAAACATCAATCAATAAACATCAATAGACTATTTATTATCATTAACAGGTATAAACATGCAAATTGGAATTTAATATTAAATCGAATGGATATTAACGGCAATGAATGTCATATTTAATTGGAATAACAATTTTAACGTACCAAACATCAACCATCAAACAAACATCATAATTCATCATTCAATCAACAGGTCATAACAAATAACTGGTTATCATAGATGGGTATTTAACTAACAATTAAATTTCAACATTAATTTAAATAAAAATTTAATCCAATTCGATTAAATTCCAACTAGACATCAATTTTAAACTACTAACTAGCAACCAGAAACATTCATATTAACTAATGAATTCAAATTAAATAATAATAAAAAAAATTACGTTACTTTCTTCTTCCCAATCCCAGATCGTAGCCGAACCCACCCTTATCCTTTCAACCTCCACACGCACGCAAAGATCAGCCATTAGAGATTGATCAGTGACCACCACTATGTGCGCCACCTTAAGAGCCACCTACGCGCCAAGTTTCATCACGTCATTCGCCGCTGTTTGCACACAATCCAAGAAAATACGTGCATCCTTCAATCTCAGATCTCGGAAAATCTGTGATGTATTAGCAGCAATCAACCATATGGATTCGAAGAGCTCGTCGAGATCTACACTTTTGCTTTTGGAGTTTTTCGATTTTGTTGAACGGATTGAGAGATATTAAGGAAAGAAGATCGGCAAATTCTGGCCATGGAATAGGTGGCGGCCATGGTTTGAAATTAGGGTTTCTGAAATAAAATAATAATAAAACTGTCTCGGTTTGCGTGCGTATTTATATAGGTAGGTCCAAAATCGTCCGAACTCTAATCGAGACGTGCCGCCAGGCGTTTATAATGTTTTACTCCCATTCCGAACGCAATGGAACAAGTTTCGAGGCCTAATTCGATTATATGTGGAAGATAGCTTTTTTTTAAAGTCGGTTATTTTAATTAAATTCGAAATTAAATTTCTAAGAGTTTCAAGCTCGCACGGTCAAACGACAAGTCCGATTGCTACAAAAGTTGAAATCCTACAATAATTCACTATTACGGATCCGATGAAACTAGTTTCGTCGAAATCCGAGACAGTTGCCAAAATGGCTATTTTTCTCGTTAATTACAATATAAAATTTCAATTTCAAATTTTCCACATTTAAATTCAATCTTAAATGTTAACCATCTTAATTTTTTTATTTATATAAAACTTAAATCAGCTTACGACATCATTTTCTATCATATTAAATTCAGAATTTAATTAGTTAAATAATTTCTAAAGCTACAAATACACAAACAGAGCCCATTTTTATTTCTGAAGCATTATAGAACATTCTATATATCGAAACAGAGGTTTTCGATATTTCTGAACACAATGGAATATGTTACAGGCCATAATTCCATCGTATAAAGAAGTTATCATTTGAAAATCAATTTATATCGATTTAAATTATTAACACAATTTCTACGTGTTTTAACGTTGTACGATCAGACGGTAAATCCGTTTGATACGAAATTTAAAACCATATAATAATATACCATTTCGGATCCGATGAAACTAGTTTCGTCGAAATCCGAAACAGTTTGCAAAATTTCAATTTTGACAAGTTAATTAAAATATTAAATATTCAATTTTTATATATCCTCTTTTAATTCAATATTAAAAGCTCATAAACTTTATTCTAATCCAAATAAAATTTAGACTAACTTAGTAAACCAATTTCCTATATATTAAACCCTATATTCAAATAAATTTACAACCAAAATCTTAAATTACTTGCCACAACAGATTGCACATTCCAAATACAACCAATTTCATTTACAATAGATACTTCCAACATTAACTCCAATATTTTGATTTATTCCTTATTTTCGATTATAATCAAATTAACTTCATATTTATTCAATTTATTAACGTTACAATAATATAGTGGTTACTAACATTCAAACCATATTATTAAGTCATACTCAAACAATTCCCATTTGTCAATCATAAATTTTGATTTCCACTATATTAAATTCGAAAATCTTATCAATAGGGAACCCATATAATAAGCACTAGGCGTAGTTCCTGCCCACCCACCTGCTGCCAATTTTGCCATGCTATGTAAGGACTTAGTGTCTAGAAGCGAAGCCATATGTGGGGACCGAATATTATATGGACTCAAGAGCATGGATTCGTACTTGTGTGAGGATTTTCGAATTGATGGGCCATGTTGATGACATTAGGAGACAGCTTACCGCCTGGCATTTACAAGGAGAGGCTTTATGTTGGTGGGAGATGGTAGTGGTGGAGACCAATGAGGAAGAGATAACTTGGGAAGAGTTTAGGGGCCACTTTGAGACAAAGTTTCTTTCTATGGCTGAGTAAGGTGTACAGTTGGAGAAATTCGTACATTTGCAGCAAGGAGAGATGTTGGTAAAGGAATATGTAAATCGGTTCAATGAGTTGGCTAGGTTTGGTATGATTCTAATAAATACCCCTCACAAGAAGACTTTGAAGTTTGCAAATGGGCCGAATCAACCTCTTCAAGGTTTGGCCCTTAGTCACATTCCCATGGGGGCGACTTATGAGGGTTTTCTGGAGATGTGGAGATGGCCTTACTAAATACCATTTCTAAGGAAGAAGTGAAGAGTGAGTCTAAGAAGTTAGGACGAAAGACAACTTAGCAAAATTGGTGCAAGGGCGTAATGGGGTCCAAGGGAAGATTAAGAAGCAGGAGCTCAAGTGCAGAAGATGCGGTAAGAAGGAGCATGTTTCGAAGGAGTGCACAATGGACATTTAAAGATCAAATGTTTCAACTGCAATCAACTCAAGCAAATGAGGAAGGAGTATTCGGCACCACCAAAGACCTCTAACCAAGTGGTTTCATCTTACCCACCGGATGTTGTTTCCAGCTTGAGTGTGCCTCCAGTGGTGGATAAGAGGAAGATGGTTGTAATTGAAGTTATGTTAACTTTATTTGATTTACATGTTCATACCTTATTTGACACTAGGGCATCACACTCTTTTATTTCGAGTAGACTTGTAGATGAATTGCACTTAGGCACTAGCATAGTTACAGACCCAGTAGTTGTATCAAACACAGTTGGAGGATCGACTTATTTGTCTATGATTTGTAAGGGTTTGAAATTATTTATTTTGGGGATCAAGTTCAATTATGATGCTTTTGTCTTATGATTTTTTGGATTTGGTTTGAATTTGGGGATGGATTGGATGTTCATGTATGGGGCAGTCTTAGATTGTGATAGAAAGGTAGTTTGTTTAGGTACTATAGTGGATGAAGCCTAGAGGTTTATTGCGATCCCAAAGGTTCAGTTAGGTTGAGTTATCAATACTCTTTAGACTTATCACATTATGAGTTGCCTTCAGTGCTATTAGTTCGAGACTATCCAGACATCTTTTTCAAAGTTACCAGTCTTCTACAATGGAGAGAGATCGAGTTTCAAATTTATCTTGAGAAGAATGCCAGAGCTATTGCCTTACCCTTGAGGCACATGGCTTCTGAAGAAAGACACGAACTGAATAAGCAAGTCAATAAGCTATTGGAGAAGGGCTTCATTAGAAGGAGTATTTTAGAGTGGGGGCACCAATTATTTTTACCACAAAGGCAGATGGTTCTTTAAGGCTTTGCGTCGATTATCATGAGCTGAATAAACTAACGAAGAAGAATTGTTATCCATTGCCCTGTGTAGATGATCTCTTTGATCAGTTAGTTGGAGAAAAGTTGTTCTCTCAACCTAACTTAGCTACCAGGTTCCATCAGTTGTGATTAGCTGATGATAGTATTCAAAAGACCACTGTTCGTACACTCGATGTACTTTATGGATAGTTAGTCTTGCCCTTTGGACTAACTAATGCACCCGCCTACTTTGTTGATCCGATGAGTCGAGTATTCAGAGGGTTGCATAATAAGTTCATGGTGGTATTTGTTGAAGACATATTGGTCTATTCGAAAAGCGAGGAGGAACACAGGTTGGATCTAGAAGAAGTTCTCAATACTCTCTGTGGGCATAACTTGAAGGAGAAGTTTTCCAAATGTCACTTTTGGCACAAAGGGGTTCTATTTTTGAGATACATTGTCTCTGATCATGGGATGGTGGTCAATCCTAGTAAAATTGATTCAGCATAGGATTGACATGTGCCAAAGAATGTCACAGAAGTGAGGAGTTTCCTTGGTTTGGCAGGTTACTATAGAAAGTTCATTAAGGACTTCGCTAAAATCTCCGCCCCTCAGACCCACCTTACTAAGAAGAATTTAGCTTTCTTGTAACGTCACGGATTTTTCGCGTTCGAAAATCGACTTCCATACTTTACATCGTACTCGAATGCCATAGATTCGACCGTTCAAATCCGAGTCGCCGGAGCTTATAACACAGTTAAGTAAATAACACAGCGGAAGAAAGAATAATACATTGATATACAACATTGATACAATATCCAGATACAATGATGATACAATGAATATCAATATACATCAGAGATATGATACAACAAATAGCAGCGGAAAAGAAAACGATAGCACCAGCAACAAATAATCTCCATCTCCAAAGAACCAATCCAGAAATAGCTTGAACTCCCAATAACGATACACCAAGATAAGCAAGTGCAGTCCATATCCAAAGACTGAACTAGCTCCAGAAAATCTACTAATCCTGACTATCTGAAAAACCCAACTCTAGACTGCCCGTGTAGAAGAATTTTGAGCATCCAGAGTTTAGGAAAGAAACAATAAACTCCGGATCAGTCATGGGACTGGTGTGAGAAACAAAAACAGTTTATCTTTAAAAACAAATAGCAAGAGGATTTTAATTGTCAATTCGCAATGCTTTTGAAAAATGAAACTACCATAAGACCTCCCACCACACACACAATGCAAACGCAGAATTGGAGGAGATTTCTTCTTATGATAGTCAAAGATGCTTACTACGCAAAATCAAATCCTTTTTGATATTATTATTAGTGCATAGTGTAGGAAAATCATTTCGAAAGTATAATATAAATCTTAGCCAGCATAGGCATTTCGAACTATGCCTACTATAGCTACCATCCAAACAGTGGGGCGCCACCATAAGTAGATGGCAGGTTCTACAACTAATACCGTACAAAGTTCGTATTTGGAAGATGGATTTCCAACAAATGGTCAGGCTAAGGAACTTCCTATGCCACGAAAGAACGCCTCTGGCGGGACGCTCCGAGAACCAAACTGTTCCCTGCCAAACATGTCCGGCTACCCCCTTTCCCAAGGAATATACAAAACCTCAGATATGCCACCCCGGTCCTTTGGGACCTTTATCCGAGCGCTCGGTATCCAACATCACACATAATAAATAAAGTGTATCCATATGAGTAAGTATCTGGGCTCCATACCGTGATACTACCCTTTTCCAGAAGGAATGGTCATACCCTAGGGAAGCTACCCCTGAAACCTTGCCGCACAATTCTTGTTTCGACCATTACCGGGTTGTCAGGTTCGACGAAGTCTCATCCACAAAGCTACGCTTTGACACAAAGCCATGCTTTGGGTCAACAGATGATCAAAGTAATGATCACAAAGATAAATGATCAAACAAATGATCATATCACAAATGATCAAACAATGATCATCACACAGCAACACTCAGCATGTCACATTACCAAATTGGGATATATCGCTGATAAATTTCAACTACATAACCTCTGAGCTCGTACGTCTCAGAGAAGGGTGTTAAGCTAAGAGAATAAATTCTCCGCCACCAACAGAAATTTATTTGAAAGAAATCTGCTTTATATCTCAAAGTGTAATGTCAGACATGTAACCATACAAGTCTGTTCCGGGTTCGAACAGAACCGAAGGCACTTCTTACGAAGCCCTTGCAATCCGGGTATCCACATTCCCGATTGGACTTCCCATCACTTAGGAAATCTCTATACCGGCGCGACTCGGTGCAGAGACAATCGACGAGTTATCCTTTCGTTCTCGTGAATATCCGGTCTTCAACACCGGTTTTCAAATTCTATCCATATACGACGCATCACTAATTCGGAATGGGTTATATGACACAAAGGTCTTTTCCCGGCTAACCCGAATAGTGAGCGTAATATTTAAAAATATATGGATATTGGGATTTCCATTAAGTCACAATTTAAACCCAAACTTTCTTTTCAAATGGTTTAACAAATTACCATTTTAATCTTTTTAAACAAAAAGATTCAATTCACTTAATTTCACAAAGATTCATTCACAGATTTTCCAAAATCAATTTCCATTTCAATTTAACTCGTTAAATCTTTAAATCAAAGATTTAACTTATAGCTTTCAAAACAATTTCATTTTGAATGGGTTAAACAAACATCATTTTGAATCTGTTAAAAATAAACAGATTCAATTCATAGCTTTCAAAAAAAAGAATTCATTCATAACTTGGAAAACCATTTTTCAATTCAATCTTGAAATTCCTTTAATTAAACTGGAATTTCATTTCTTATCTGAAAGCTTTTATCATTTGAAAACAACCAGTTTCATTTCAGAAAATCTGATTCATTCATACGAGTTGAAATCCTTGGGTTAAATTCAAATTCCCAAAATTTTACCTTTAAAATGGTTTAAATTCATATAACTTGTACATTATCTTAAATCCCTAGTTTCGAATCATAGAATTCAATTTCAAACTTGAATTCAAACCAAATTATTTAAATTACAAAACTTAATCAAGTTATTCGAAAATAAGTTTTATCTTTGAAATTCCATTTCAAAAGCTTTTCACTTTAAACCCAAATTTCCAATTTCAAAATCAATTGAAATTAAAAATTTCAATTTCAAAAACATTAAATTTACATCATCTGTGACTTAACCGATTTCCACGTGAAATCCATATTTGTGTGTGTAAAGGTGTAGTCCAGGGGTTTCACACAGTAGTGTAATATCATTCAATCATCACAGATCAGAATACATAAATATGGTTGATAAGCGGTATTAACTATCACGCTTATCGTTCATTCACATATCATAGATATATATCACAGATAAGTAAATTACAGATCACAACATAAATCAGGATGTATCACAAAGCATCACAAATCAGGGATATCAACAATTCAACCATTCAATAAGATCTAAACATTCATAGGTAAGGTCAGTTAATTGTCTGATTAATTCAAATCAGATTAATTTCTTATGAATTACTAATCCTGGTTAATCAATATCGATAAATTACAAATTATTTTGATTAATTATTCTTTAATCATTTATTAATTAACCATTTATAATAAATTAATTAACCTTTAATTATAATTCATCAACCTTTAATTATTAAATAATTAACCTTTAATCGTTTATTGATTAACTTTTAATAATAAATTAATTAGCCTCAATTAATAAATAAATTAATTATCATTTAATTAATTATTCTTAATTAATTACTAAAATTAACTTATTAATCCTTAATTTATTACTTTTAATTAAGTAATTATCTTTAAGTAATTAATTACCCTTAATTTATAAATTCTTTAATAAATTACATTAAGTAATTTTCAATTACCAGTTAATCAATCTCTAATTACTTGATTAATTCTTGATTAAGAATTTATTAATTACCCTTAATTAATTATCATTAATTATCCTTAATCAATTATTGTTTGATCACTTGGTTAATCAACCTTAAATCATAAATTATTTTATCAACACTAAAATTTGTTTACAAAATTTAAGAACTTGTTGGGCTTAACCTTGTTTTAAAACAAAACCCGAGTTTTACCCAGTTTCACTCGAGCAATGCTTCGGGTTTCCTTCCATCATTCACGAGTCATCTCCATCACCCTCTCGCATTCGTTCTTCTTCTTCCCTATTCTTTTTTTTTCTCCAGTAAGTATTAAATTTAAAACTCGAGTTATAAATCACGCATCAGGCCTATACACGCACATGATCTAAAACCCGAAGCAAACATCTGGTCGACTCGAGTATTGACTCGCGATCATTCTCTGGTCAATGACACTGATATTGGCTTCGTGCCGTACACGTACACGGCGGCGTGGCCGTCCTCTGGCGAACTCCATCATCACAGGCGAGTCACAAATCTACTCCAGATTCGAAATCAAACTCGGTTCGACACAACAAAACTCGAAATCAAATTTCACCCATTCGTTCGAAAAACTGAACTCGACCCTCCCCAGTAATTCGCTTCGCCTCACTCACGCCGACCACCTGAGGCGCCGTGACTCCGGCCTCACCTCGTCCATCCCCTGTTCTACTACCCCCCTCAATTTCGAGCAACTCGATCACTCTGAGGAGGCTCGATCGCCTAGTTTCTGACCTAGTCCCAAAACCATGTGTAAACCCTAAATCTTCCTCGTTTCGCCATCTTTTGTAATAAAAATTATTTAGCAATTTTCCTGAAATCATCGATTGCCGAACTAGCTTTACACAAAGTTTCAACATCCAGTATTTGTTTGATCGTCGAAATTTAGTAAAAAAGCATTTCCAGTTAAACTAAGAACTGCTCTTAAAATACTTAATTAAAAATTACCATTTTTTTTGTTAAAAATCTAGTTTTCGAATGTTGATTCAAGCTATATAATCGAATTAATATTTTGCTATATTTGAATTTTTCCTAAAAATTATTTTTATTGTAAAATTTAAATGTTTGAAATAATTGCTTAATATAAAAACTCGAAACCATTTTCATAATTAATACAACGCTATAACAATCATTCTTCATTCAAATATCATGGCTTAATTCTGATTATAAAAGGAGATGTGATTTGTATCAAGTGATCAAGCCTGTTATTAAAACAGAGGAACAACAAAAGCATGTCCAGTCATTCCCAGGTTCATATATACCTACATACTTAACAACTAAACAAACAAAAATCATAGCATATTTCAAGTTCCAAGCCCAGACAATTTAAGATATGCAAGTGTAAGATCTTAAAAGAAGGGGTTTACTCACTGATCTAAAGAAGGAGATACCGGGTTAAGTTACTCACTTTGTTTTCAGAAATGAACAGAGCTTGAAAATTCGCAAGTTGAAAGCTTTTCTTTTATGTTGAAACAAGTTGTAAACTGGCAAGCTAAATCCTTCTTCCATCCTCTGATTTGTCTTGATTAAATTTGTTTGTATTTTAAGATGATGTTTACTTTCAGTTGCTACTCAGATTTGAAGGAATGAAAATGAATTGAAGATTTTGAGAAAATGTTTACAAGTATGCTCAGCCTTGTGAACGAAAGCTGTACACATATAGAAAGAAAGAGGTGTGCAGGTACAAGATTTTCTTTTATTTGGTCAGGGATATTTCTTTCTTATGGAGGCTGAGGTGATTTCTTTGCTTGTACTAGAGATGATGGCATTAAATGCCTTGGTCTCTTTTCAAGTTTACATATACCATTTCTTTATTTTTGCATGTACAATCTTGCTTATTTTATTTTCCTTTGCTTTTCTTGCTTGTCTCGGCTGATGGATATAAGGTAGTGTACTAGAGATATAAATTAGACTTGTACAAATATTTTTTTTCTTCTTCTTTGTTTATAAAACAAGATTTCGGCTGATATGATTTATACTATGCATGCTAAGATATTGGCATTAACTCCTTTGCTTTGTTTAGCAATTCAGCTTGTACATGACCATATATTTTACCGTCTTGATTTGCAAGTGTACCTGAATATGTATTATTTGTTTACTTGTCTTCTTTTACAATCTAATACTTTTATTTCTCTTTTTCTTTGTTTTTATAATATTACTTTATAAGATAAATGAATTTCTAATTTAGTTTGTTGTTAGATTTTATTTAAGTGTATTTACTTTTATATTTTATTTCTAATTTAAATTATTATTGTTAATTTCTTTACTTCTATATTAATTCTCTTATATTTATTTTATAAATTCAAACCATTATTAATCATCAATTCTAATATTTATTATTATCATTTATTATTAAACCATTTATTTACAATTTAAATCCAAATCAAATATATATACATATATATATTATTTCAAATTTACTCATATATGCTCAAATACATATATGTTCACATATATGCAATATTTACAATATTTTTAAATTTAAATGATTTATACCAAATTTATTGGAGTTCGGGGAAACTCGCCTACATTTATCCATTAATTTAACAATTTTAATTCAAAAATTAAATTAATTATCAATTTTAAATTTATATAAAATTCGGGGTCGTTACATTTCTCATGGGACTCAAAGTGTGAGGATACTTTTTTCAAGTTGAAGGAGTCGGCAACTAATGCATATGTTCTGGTATTACCCGATGGTACAAAGACATTCACAATGCATACCGACGCTTATGGTACATGACTGGGTGCAATTTTGATGCAGAAGGGAGAGCGGTAAGCTATGCTAGTCGACAATTGAAAGGCCATGAGAGAAACTATCCTACCCATGATCTTGAGTTGGAAGCCATTATTTGTCCCTCAATTCATGGAGGTATTATTTATTAGAAGAATGTTCAGTTGTACACGGATCATAAGTCTCTGAAGTATTTGTTCTTCTAGAAGGATTTGAATTTAAGGCAGCAGAGATGGATGGTGTTCTTGGCATCGTATGATTTTGATATCTCCTATACTTCGGGTAAGGGCAATGCTATAGCCGATGCCTTAAGTAGAAATCATGCGATGTTGAGTCTTATGTTCTTAGAGTGGAAGCACTTGGATATTATCTCTACATTCGATTTTCAACCATCGTCGGATATTACTCAGGGATTGTTAGTAGCTTTGGATGTGAAGCCTACACTCATGGACTGCGTTGGGTCAAGTTAGAAGCAAGATGCAGAGTTATTGGATATTTTCGAGAAACTTGGTAGAGGAGAGGAGTCGAGCCATTTTAGGTGCTACAGCATTGACTCAAAGGGGTGGTTACAGAGAGATGGTAGATTGTGTGTTCCTCTCATTATGGATTTGATTGTCATGGTGCGAGCCGAGTGTCATCGTTCTAGGATGACCATTCATCCTGGTGGAAATAAAATGTATCATGATATGAAGAGAGTCTTTTAATGGCCGTATGTGGCAGAGTATGTGTTTAAGTGTATGACTTGCCAAAGTGTAAGAGCGGAGCAAAAGAGGCTGGGAGGATTGTTGCAGCTATTAGATATACCGCAGTGGAAATGGGAGACCATCTTTATGGATTTCATTGATGGACTACTTAGGAGTAGGAGAGGGAACAAGAGTATTTGGATCATAGTTGATCGACTGACCAAATGCGCTCATTTTGTTCTGTTGGTGAAGTTTTTTGACTCTAGAACACTCAACTTGATTGTGGAGCAATCCAGGCAATGATTGCTCGATGAATTTGAATCAATAGATTTAACTTATGTTAAATATGCCTTTAGAAAGTGACTATGTTATTGAATGCTTATATAGCCCTATAACTGCACTCTAACTGTTTGTTAGAATGTCGAAATAGAATTGCATAGGAAACCCAATTTACAATCTAATGCAACACAAGTAAATAATAAAGCATGAAAAATAAGGACATAAAATTTTTATGTGGCTCGGATTATTGTTAATCCTACGTCCACGGAATAATCCACTATATACTGTTTTTCGATACAAATAATTACAATTTCCCAGAAGCATACATTTCAATTTTTTATGATCAACTTTAGACTCTAGAAAAATTGTCCCCTTTCTATGCCTTCTAGTGCCTTCTTCTATAGTGTGGAAAAGTGAACTGTTGATTGCCGCAATTGCCTTTTATCCTTTGCATCAATCTCCACCTTCAAATATTGCTACCTGTCTTTCATCTACAATGCCTATTTGTTGTGTTTGAATTGGTGACACGTCTTTAGCGGGAAGCCATGGCATTGGCGGGAGTATAGGGAATTGAAGCGGGATGCCTAAAAAATTGGGCCGGAAGCCCGAGCCTATGTGGGTCGGCTTCTTCTGACCTGGAGAGGCAGATATCTTAAGAAGAATTCTGGGAGACCGCCTTGAGGCTTTGGGATGCTCTTGATGTATGCGAAGAGATACGGTGATACAATTGCCCGATGCTCAGGTCATAATGCCATGCTGACATCTTTGTTGTTTTTTCTTAACTTGCAATCATAATTAGCGAAAATGGAGTTGTACTGCCCTATTTCACTTTAAAAGTTGATTTGTCATATGCTTAGAGCATATTTGGAGTTAGCCATGATCTGAGCAGATTGCGATTTGAGTTGACCTCATTGCAAGTATGCTCGGATTGTTGATGAGAGAAAGGAGGAGCTTCATATCTTTGTTGTCTACTTGTAAGTATGGTTCTGCATTGAAGCGTATCCTGAGTGGCCTTGCATGCAGCCCTTTTGAGTGCTTTTGACCTCTTGCTGTACTACCTAGGTTGCCCCCGGTATGTGTTGTGCTGACCTGTTCTTGTAGGTGATGACAAAGTATGGGCTTTAGAGATGCGGTCAGCTTAGTTCAACATGTATTTCCTCCTCTACTTCGGTGTAGTATTCTTGTTCTACTTTGATCTTATGTATTGTCATTATGGCCTGCCCCTACTTCCTTATGAGTGTAGTATCTGTCTTTCGCCATGACACCCTTGATTGTAGGGTTCAAGTAGGGTTAAGTACTACAGCTTCAAGATGGTTCCCTATGCAGTATGGGTTTGATTGATTCAATTCCTTTTTCATTACACCAAATCATTTCAACATAAGGGCAGCCTTTCTGGCCTCATGCCCTGCCTCATTTCCTTTCAATGCAGCTTGGTGTAAAAACGAGTGTAATACTTGCCCCCAAGACTATGGAGACCGCAAGTCATGGTAGACTTGTCATTTTAAGCACCCGATCTGCATATCCTGCCAGTTTTTTCTAATCTTCCTTTCTTTTCGATAGCGAGAAATGTCATTCGGCTATTCTTGCATTTAATGCTCTTATACACGTGTTATTCCCTTATTTCTCTAACTTCAGACCACTGTTCAATCAGGCTTTTTGTTTTTCTAGGTAGATTCTCCTCAGTGTCTGTACTCATTATTTTGGCAATCGATCAGCGTCACATAAAAATTCTTTATTACTTTGATCGTGCAACCATTGTTCAAATTAAGTACATAAATCTTTTCTTCATCTTCCCTTAATTTCTTTTTATACTTTTTCTCAAAAAGAATTTCTATTAGATCAATTTCTAATTTCCAAATTTGGGGGGTTTTAGGTTGAAAATAGGAGAACTTGCCTTGATCCTTGTTTGGTCCTTTTTTGAAGTAATCTTAAAACTTTGAAATGGATTCCCCTTCGTCTTCCTCTACACTTCTTCCTACTAAAATCACTCGACTGGAAGAAGCCACTGGACTTCTTAGACAATTTGGGTTTTCTAGTTATGAAGCTTGGTTCCCAAACTTCATGAACACATTAATACACCGACGGTTGGGTTAATCTCCATTACTCCAGAAAACATCCAATGTGGTCTTTATCTTCGCATGCACCCAACTATTTGTCAATAGCTTACTTCCATTGATATTGCTCCTATCCAACTTTCCTCTCTTTCCTATACTCTTACCCTGGCCACTTTTGTTCTTTATGCCAAAAATGGCTTCGATCTCGCTAGCGAGGAACTTCGGTTTCTCTTTGAAATTAGAAAGAGTACTTCAACAGAGGATGATCGCATGCTTTACATTCAGGCCGTGGAATCAGTTTTTCCTGATGTTCCATGGAAAACTGAAAAGTAGGCCAATCTTTATTTCGAACTTAGAGGACTTTCCTTCTTCCTTTCATCTATATTCCATCCATGGCATCTCCTCTGAGGAAAATGAAAAATTGTATGATTCTCATAGATGGCATATTTCAAGATTGGAGGCCAAGGACGTGAAAATAAATAACTTTTTCAATGGACAGAAACTGAAGGCATGCAATCTACTACGTCCTCATCACACATTTTCTCGTAGCATTTTTAAGCCCTTTTCTTCTTCAACTGAGTACGGGGGTATAAGTCGCTCATAGTAGATTTTTGGGAGTTATCATCATTGTGATTGTAATCTTGTTACTTCTTTTTCTTTGTAGGTACAATGAATGTTGAAACTTCTGCTAGTCTTTACAAGGCTTTGAAGCAAAGCCATGTCTCAAAAAGACCTTATGATGGATTTGGTGGTTCTTCCTCTACCTCCAAAAGATTAACTACCACTCCATCTCCCCCTACTTCGAATGTTCCGCCTCTTCTTGCTAAGGTCATTTCTTCCCTTCCTATTTCTACCTCAATCATGACGACAGAATGATTCTACCCCTGGTACGAGTTGCTTGCCTATGCCCGAAGGGGCTATATTCGCTTTCATAGAGAGAGCGGGGAGAACTGCAGAGTGAAATTCGCCATAAGTTGTCTCGTCTTCCCCGCCTTTCTTCCCATCCTAGCTCCTGAGATGAATCCTTCTGAACTAGATAAACTTTGGTCTTATGTGAGTGATCTTCTTTATGTCATTCTCTTCTTTTAGTTGCTTGTTTGCTACGTATATCTTTCGAACTATATATTCTTATAGCTTGCAGCCTTGATGGTGAAAGGCACGTGAGAGGGAGAGTGCACAGGCCTTGCACCTTGATCGGGTGGCTAAATTTGAAGCTGACCTTGCCTCATCTAATACCGAGAAGGTTGCACTGGATTTTACTAAGGTCAAGGCTGATAAAGAAGCTAGAATGTCCCGAGAGAGGGTTGAGAGGGAAGCCAAGGCTGTAGCAGATGTTTGGGCTTCAAAAGAGCATGAGCTAGGGGAGAAAGATGAGGCATGGCCAAGAAGGCAAAAGATTTAGAAGTGGTGATGGAGAAATTGACCCAATCAGAAAAGGAGCTTAATAGTTTCATTTCTACTATGACTTATGTTCTTTATGCTTCAGCTAGGTGCGACTTCAGGAGAGAGTTTAAGTTTGACTTCCTAGGAGATGAGTCTCTAGTTAAGTCGATCTATAAGTATTATCGAGATAGGTGGGATAGTGAAAAGGTCGTAGTGCAAAATGCTGCCCCCGTGATTCTGAGCACTCCGCTGAGAGGGAGGTGGTATAGGTTGACCATAGAGGCCTGCAATATGAGGAAAGAGAGAAGACAAATGCACACAAGGTTAATCTGAATTACCCAATAGATGTTTAATTTCATATTTCTTTTGTCTCCGTTTGTATGAAGATTCTAAAATCTATTTTAGTGTGTATAGTGAAACATGATTTTCATTTTGTTATCTTGTGAATGATCACGTTTTCCTTATTGTTTTATTTAGTCTTCTAAAGAGAACGTGTTTACAAAACTATCGAGGGAGAGTGAGGCTAGGCTTGAGAAACAAACCTTAGATCGCCTCGGTTTAAGCGCTGCGGCTATATGCAGGCGTGAAAAAGGGTTAAGTAAGTCTTCTACAAAGCTTAAGGATGAAATCTGGGGATTATTATCTAGGATAGATCGGTAGTTCAAGAGAAGGAGGCCTTTATTAATTTCATGTTGCACCGATGGTGATACATGCTAGAAAATGGTTCATTCCAATCTGACAACCCCCACTTAGAGTGGTTTAGGCTCAAGCTTAGAACCTTAAATAATGACTGAGCTCTCCATACCTTTTTTATTTCACGCATGATCTTTAAGTACATGGACAAGTAGAGATAATGTAACAAATGATGGATGTTTAATGTCAAAACTTTATCTTTTGTGTTTTAATCATGTAACGAAGTTATATTTTATTATTGATTAAGTTGGTTCTCACAAACTCTACTCAACACTAACGATGACTGTCAATAGGATGCTCTTGCCTCCATTGTCGTTCCTAACCTTAAAGGTTCTGATGCGATTGAGGTGGAGGGTGCTCCTGATTATGAGGTCGTCCAACTTAGGGTCGAGAATGAATGACTTGACACAGAGTTGAAGTTTTCTCGCGAGGAGCTCAAAAAGGCCAAAGACGCGCTTAAAGGCCATCACGATTGTAATAGAAAAATACGTGCATGGTCGGGGGTGCTATGTCACAGTTGGAAGGGATAAATCAAACCTTAGAGGAGGTGGGGGAGATATATGGTATTATTTATAGAAGTGAGATTGCACAATACAAGAAACAGGTGGAGTAGATGTCCACAGAAATTACCAGACTGCTCATGAGAAAGATGCTACTGAATATGGGAGGACGATTACAGTGTCTTGCCCAGACACTATTCACGCCCTTCCTATAGGTTCTGGGCCTTCTAATCTTTGTAATGATGGATGGAAAACTGACACCCATAGGTTGTTTTGTGACTTTGCAAGACAAAATAGAAAAATAAGATCTCAGCTAATTGAAACTCCAAATGACACAAGGAGAAAAGTTGTGTTAAAGATATGCGAGCTTGAGTATTCACTACAAGTTGCCTGGGACAGGATCACCTCTTACTCAGAAGAGCTTAAGCAAGTGGGGATCAATAGTAAGAGGGTGGAGGATTTGCTTCAATGATCCCGAGATGTCCTAGAGTTCTTCTACCCCACGCTAGACCAGAATTTTCTGAACAACAAAGAGGACTTCGAAGTGACAGTCGAACAACCCATGGATCATAGGGCAGGAGCATACTATAACCCTCATAGGACCTTTCTTGCTAGAATGGCCCCACCTTTTGCTAATGTTCCATAGACATCATTTTAGTGCTAAATTGCTAAGACCTTAGGATAAGGAATGTGTGTCTTATTTGTAACTTGACAATACTTGACACTATTTTGAAGTTTGTATACTGAATAACATCTCTACAAAATTTGTGAGCTTCTAGTGTTCTTACCTAGCTTATTTCATTATTATTTAATCCTAATGTGCATGGACTTATTTAACTTTTTTTGGCTGGCTCCTCTCGATCATGGTTCGGAGGTAGAGAGAAATTACATTCTGTCCTAACAAGAGTAGCGGAATTAGAGGACTTATTAAAGAATGCCGATAGCATATATGGGACTGTATATAGATATGAGATCAAGAACTTAAGGTAAAGGATTGTGGAGATGGACAAAGAGATTGTGCGGCATATGAGCGCAGAAGATGATCCTTTGACGACTTTAGCTACATGCGCCTCTCTCAGGCCGGATGTAATTCATGTGCCCCTTTACGGGGCTGACCTAGACGAGGTTCTCAAGTGGAAGAATTATGTAAAGAGTTATTATAAGGGTAATATTAAATAATTGGAGGATTATTATAAGGGAGAGCTAGAGACGTCGTAAACCTAGGTCTCACCCTATCTTTCCTAGTGGAGAGGCTCTTCGGTACCTCCTTAAGAAATGCTGAGAAATGAAAAGATCAACTCTTGAGTGAGATTAAACGAATTAAGTGCATCGCCATGGAGCGCGTAAATGCTCTTGAGTATAAGATATTCAACTTGGAATATGGGGTCCGATTAGATTCCATTGTAGTTTCCCAAAGTGGGATGGATAGGGCATCTCTATTAGAAGAGCTTCACAAAGAGAAGGTGAAGAAGGTAATAACAGAAATTGGCCGGCAATGTACCATTGATGTTTTTAGATATTTCTAGCCTAGACTTGATTTGTCCTTCTTGCACAATCATTCCAACTATAAGTACAGGCCTCAAGATTGTGAGAATGTCTGGGCTGGCGCCAATTATGATCTCCGCACTGCTTACCGCAGTTCTGGTCATGAGAGGGCTACTCATGACCAATCATCGGTTGTTATTACCAAGCTGGATGATCAATTACCTGCTCTTCAACTGATAGGCGGTTCTTCTAAGCCTTTGGCATCGCGTTCCCGTAGGTTGTATCAACGCAGAGCGGTCGTAACTAGCTTGTCTTATAATTCCAAGTCAGATTCTTAACATAGCTTTTATTATTAGGTATTACTTCATGATGTGACCCATGCTGTGATCTTTTGTAAACTGTACAGATATTTAAAATAGGCAATTGCATTTTGGTAGGTATGTAAGGAGCTAACTAAATATTGGTAACTAAGTTTTTATATATATACCTGGCAAGCTTTGAGTAGTGTCTGGGTCTGTACATGACCAATAGCTTGTGGTACATTCCATGTATTGTGCTTCCTTGCCATGTTTCGAATAAGCTCCTAAGGTAGCTTATGCCCCTTGGTCTTGACCCTTAGGCCGCAGTATTTACCTGCACATTTGATATGAGTTGACCCCTTGTCTGGGGGTGTAATGTCATGCGCTGGCTTGGCCATATGATTGGTATAACCTACCCACTTGGTTGGGGTGTAGTGTCATACGTACGCTTGGCTGCATCATTATCTATCGTCACCATTCTCATTTCTGAGATTGTTGTTGTCGCTCGTATGTTGCATTGCGACTATAGAATAATGGAGATGAGCTAAGAAGTGTAATTTGTTTGTGCACTTGGCATGGTCTTCCCCGTTGTTTAGGGGAGGACTAAGAGAAAATTTGACTGTTGAAGTCAGGTCTTCAACCTTCGCTTGCGCATGATTTTTTATACTTGTTCTGGTTGTCTAGTATCTATATGTCCAGTTAGCTATGTCAGCAGTACTAACATAGAGGGGTTTTTATACTGGTTTGGACCATCCAATATCCCTACGACCGATTAGGCTGAGAAGCCATGCTACATTGTCGGCAGCTCCGTTTCGATAACTGGTTTGGGCAGTCTAATATTCCTACGTTTAGTGCAGTAATTTGGCTAAAGAGACCGATTTTGTTGATGCAATTCCAAGTTTGAGTCCATTTTCACCATTCTCATTGCTCAGAGTTCCATTCTCGTTTACCGACCTCACGTGTTGCTTGGTTAGCGACTAGTGGAAGTGAACTGTGGATGTGTATAGGGAGATCATTTAATCTTGCCGAAGAGAGATAATACATAGATTTGTATACTGCTTCGGGCTGTCTAATACCCCTACGTCTAGTTTAATACATTAATACATATATTTTTACAAGGCTTATTACATAAGCAGTGCAGATCATTCAAAATGCGGTCTAAGGTTTCCTGCACAATATCGAACACTCGTCATTTGCAGTTTTGGTCGGTGCTTCAACCTCTGATTCTTTCACTGGATTTTTAATCCATCATACTTTTGATCTTGGCTATTTGTCTGATAAATGTGTTCCCTCGAGTTAGGGAGAGAAGCATAAAAAGGTCACTGTCCAAACAACTGGGTTTGTCTTCAACGAAGGACGATAGCTGATCCTTCAAATCAGTGTGTATCTCAATCACTTCGACATGCTGCTCAGCATGGATGGGAATGTGTGTTGAAGGGCACAGTAGTTGAATAACCCGAGTTCCAAGAAGAATGTGAAAATGTCCTTATCCACCTGACCGTAGTGAGAGGGCCATTTTGGAATCCTCTTGACCTCGTACATAGAGTTCCTGGATTCCAAGTTTGGGTTTTTTGTCATCATCAAAATCACTGCCCAAATCAATAAATACCTGCATGCTTTTGCCCGACTTATTAGGAATGGCAGTGGGGCGGCTTGGGACTGGTTTTTTATGCTCCAGACCCACCCTGAGTTTTTAAACCCCGTCCCAAACCTGGCCTGTAGACCCGGTGTAGGTCTGTATTTTCATCCCAAATCCGAAACCCATATGGGTCAGGGTAGACCCGCCCCACCCCAAGACCCGATGAGGCTTTATATATTCATTCAAAATTGTACTAATGTACATTTTTTTCTATATGTAAAAGAGATTGTCACTAAATGATATAAATTAAATATAAATAACAATATATTTACAATGATAAGGAAAGATAATAAAAATGAAATGTAAATAGTTCAAAAATAGGCATGTGTTATTGTATGATCAACGATGCTACTTAACACTATAAAAATCCTATAACGTATTGAATGAATCGTTACAGTATTTATGTTATATTCACTTATGTCCAAAAAGATTAAAAAAATCATCATATTAATGAAGGGATCTTATGAGTTCTCAGTGCTTCGGGTTGGGTTAGGATGGGTCATCCTAGCCCCGACCCGACCCTAGACCCGGAGCTTCCAAGAACGGGTCATGGGTCTACATGCCCTGATGAACCAATGAGGCGGGTCTTGGCAGATCAAAACGAGGGTGAATTTACCGGGTTTTGACCTGTTAACAAGAAAACTTTTCAACATCCCCAATGCTTTGGAAAGATAATTTTGTTTGGACACAGTCATGTGGTTGAGATGATTCTCACTTCTGAAAGTATATCTTTGAATAAATTGACTTAATCAAATTAATCCGGGAGAAAAGAATGGTGAGTAGTCGTACCTTTCGACCTTGTCAAAAGGTTAATGAGGCTACTACAACGCTTCGAGTAGGTCAATAACATTCTTGATTGTCAAACCTTTCGAGCTTGTTGAAAGTTTATAGGCATGACCTACCCAACCTTTTGTCTATGTTGTGGTGATGGGAAATAGTCCAACCTTTCGACCTCATCGAAAGGTTGTTAACATGATCACTCAACCTTTCGACTAAGTTGGAATAGATGTGAGTTTGTTAGACCTTTCGGCTTTGTCGAAAGGTGTGACAAGACTTCTCCAACCTTTCGACTATGTTGAATTAGTTCTTAGTCGTTTAGCTTTCGGAAATTATTAATTTAATGGATTTCACCTTCCTTTGGAGTTGAAAGCGGTTATGGTCGACATTTACTACTTCCTTTTTAACCGCATCGAAAGGTGAAGTATGAAACCTCTCGACATTGTTGCGAGGATATGTGAAGCTCATTGTCAACCTTAATTTCTTTTAGCCCCATTGATGTCCACCTTCTTTTTATGGAATCAATTCGAAGGGTTTATTAACGCATAAGGAGGTTGATATCCTTCGAATGAAGTCCATAATGAGTGGTTATAAGATGTATATATAGCCTGGTACTCCATTAGGAAGTGAACCTTTCGACTAAGTCGAAAGGTTATCCTCCTTTCAAAGAAGTCCCAGATTATATCTTTAACCCATTTTTACTTTTCCTATATGAGATCAATTTAGTTATTCCCATAACCATGCGTTTAGCTTATGCGACACATCATAATTACTTTACATTAAGTATAGATTTCAATGATGATGTGCTACGGTGGGAAATATCTAAGTCGACCTTATATATAGAGCACATACCAAAAGAGATTATGAGAAAAAGGTTGAAATCATGTGCAATTGATCATTAGTCTAGCAAATGATCCTCCTCATTGCCAGTATCCGTCATGAATGAGCCAACTCAATTTTATTCATATCCAAAATGAGTTACAAGAAATTGAGCTCTCTCCCCAATTCAATTTAGGGTTTTTACAAGTAAAATTATCTCTATGAAATTGGAGAAAAGAAGATGAATTCAGTATCCAGAATTTGGCCCCCAAAACTAGACCCTTTGGGTCTTATTTATAAGTGCATGCGGCCCACCTTCCGGCCTTTTGCTTTCGGCTAAGTCGAATGGTTCCCCTTTTATATGATGCCTTAAACCCTTCGACTTCATCGAAAGGTTATGAACCTTTAGATAGTGATGAAAGGTTAGGAGTCTCTTGCGCTTCTTGGCTTATCTCTTTTTCTTCCTTTTTTTCCACCTCCTCGAATGGTCTCCTCTTTGTATTCTGTTGTGGACCTTTCGATTTTGTCGAAAGGTTTGTCTTCCATATGTTGTCATGAACTCTCTAACCTCATCGAAAGGTTTGCTTCCAACATCGTCGAAAGGTTTTCCTATAACATGTTGTTCTGAACCTTTCGACATTGTCAAGAGGTTTCTCTTCAATATGCCATTATGGATCTTTCGACTTTGTCAAAAGGTTTACTGCTCCTATGCTTTCATTAACCTTTCATCTTCATCGAAAGGTTTCCATTTGACATCTTTTGTGAACCTTTCAACCTTATCGAAAGGTTTGTCTACACTTGAACGTTGTCGAGAGCTTGCTTTTCATTCTTTGCTGACTTTTGAGTGTTGCTTCCTTCATGGAACCTTTCGACGCTGTCGAAAGGTATCCTGGACGTGTCTTTAACGATTCGAAAGGCTTGCTATGCTTTAAAAAAGGGCACTCTGGGGTGAATTCTTCGCCTTCGAAAGGTTTGATGCATAGTTGAGAGATCCCCATTGATTGCTTTCAAAAGGGGATCTGAAGTTATCATTACTTTTTCATCTGTGTCGAAAGGTTAACTGTGGTGGAAGGTTCTGTTTGTCTTCATCTGAGTCGAGAGCTTTTGCATTGTATGAGTAATTGGACTATCTAATCTTCCTTTTTAAGTCTTTCTGATGACTTGGACTGTCTCTTCATCAAAACTCCAATCTGATCATTCTTTTTTCATACTTCTGCCTTCAAGGAGATTTTATGGTTAACATTTTGCCCCCCACCCTTTGTATGAAAGAAGCTTTTGTTCTTTAGGACAAAGCTCTTCATAACTTTCTTACTCCTCATGATTTCGACTTTCCTGCAAAAATCAAAAGTTAAAAGTACAATTTTTACTATCATTCTTACATTTTTATTCAATAGTTGATTAGCATATTAATGTCCTTAACCGCCTGATATGCATCATTTGAAATTTAAAGATACCCTCTTTTAATTTTGGGATTTTTGGTTACTTGCAATAGAACCAATTATATCATATCATCCCCGAAATCTGACCCATATCAGGGCATTAACTTGTGAAGTTTATATATTGATAATGCGATATTTAGAATCCAGATAGCAGTATCCCCAGAATAGTTTTATATATGGCATTTCCAAACTCAGATTTAGGTTTTTATGGACAATTAAACAAAAATTAGCAGTATGGTTCCCATATTAAATTTTGAGTCCAGATCAGGACATATCTGAGTCGATTATTTTTGCATAAAGAATCTTCGGCCCAGAGCACATACTTGCATAGGCGGAGATCTATTAAAATAAAATTCCCTTGCCTACAGTAGGGCGTATTTTGAATAACCAGAAGCTCATGAAAATAGTCTTTATAGCAAATGCCATGGACCCAGATTAGGGTATTTTGACAAAGTCAAATAATAATCCCGAAACTTAAGTTCGAGTACTATGAACTATAATAATCAATAATGTTCTCATACACTGATTTGGGTTTAGTAAAGATAGCGGTTAATAAAATCCCGAAATTCAGATTCAAGTATTAGATTTTGAAATTTATATACGAGAATTCCGAAGCCCAAATTCAGACATTAATAAATGATGTTAAGAAGGTCCCAAAACCCAGATTCGGGTATTTATAGATGATGTTAAGAAGGTCCCGAAACCCAGATTCGGGTATTTATAGATGATGTTAAGAAGGTCACGAAACACAGATTCGGGTTTTAATGGCTGATGTATAGAGATGAAAATCCCAAGACCCAGATTCGGGTAATAGAAAGTGCAGTTCCATTCTACTCCTTTGCTTTCGTCTTCTTTGACGTGCATGAACCCTCCAGGTTAAGAATGTGTGTAGAAATAATTTGATTAGCTGCCTTTTGAGCTAGGATGCCTTAGTCCATGATTGAATATGCTTCTTCTCAAGCGTGAACATTTTAGTTCAGTATGGATCGAGCCTCATTTGGGCTAGGACATCTTAGTCCCTTTTTTGATTGGGCCTCTTTTTGGGCCTGGACGTCTTAGTCCATTATGGAATGAGCCTCACTTGGGCTTGGACATGTTAGTTCTTTTTTGATTGGGCCTCTTCTTGGGCTTGGACATCTTAGTCCATTGTCCGGTGCTCTTGGTTAGCTCATCTTAGAGGTTGGAACCAAGGACTTAGCTAACCTCTCTCCAGGAAGCGCCCTACCCTGGCCCTTTTGCGGTGCGGATAGGGACTTGTTCAGTGCTCTACCCTGACCATCTTAGGCGCGGATAGAGGCTTACTCCATCCTTCCTCTAGGAGGTACCTTAACCAGGCCATAGTGTGGCGTGGATAAGGGCTTGTTCGGTGCTCTACCCTGGCCATCTTAGGTGTTGATAGAGGCTTACTCCGTCCTCCCTCCAGAAGGCACTCTGCCCTGGCCATCTCGGCACGGACAGAGGCTTTTCTACCATCTTAGGTAGAGTACCATCTTAGGTAGTGTCCAAATTTAAGGAGCATTTCACTCCCAACCATGTAGATTTTTTTCTTTTAAAATAAGTTCTTTATTAATCCATCTTTGGAAAATATGGCCTTAAATGTTCGGCATTCCATGTCCTAGGCACCTTATTGCCATCTAGGCGACATAGTTTGTAAGCTCCTGGTGGAATTACTTTGCATATGATTAATAGCCCCTCCCAGTTTGGTCCTAGGGGTCCATCTGCAGGATTCTTAGTGTTAGCCATTACTCTACGGAGTACCAAATCCCCCTCTTGAAATGATCGAGCTCTTACTCTTAAGTTGTAATATTTAGAGATTCTCCTCTGATATTCAGTGGTTCTTACCACTGCTTCGTCTTAGCTCATGTATCAAATCTAGTGATTCCTTCTTCAATTCTGGATTCTTGTTAAATGCATAGGCAATCCTTCGATGTGAAGGTACTTCAATCTTAATTGGTAACATTGCCTCACACCCATATGTCAAAGAATACGGGGTATGTCCCGTTGCTGTCTTAGCAGATGTTCGATAGGCCCATAACACTAATGGTAGTTCTTCTACCCAATTTCCTTTTGCTTTATTCAGTTGCTTTTTTAGAATGGTTTTTATGGTCTTATTTGTAGCTTCAATTGCTCCATTAGCTTTTGGATGTGCGACATATGAAAAACTTTTGATGATCCCATTTTTGTGGAAGAATCGAGAGAATTCTTCACTTTCAAATTGTGTCCCATTGTCAGAGATTATCTTTTGGGGAATTCCAAATCTGGTTATGATATTCTTAATGACAAATCTCAATACTTTTCCCGAAGTGATTTTTGGAAGTGGTTCGGCCTTAACCCATTTGGAAAAATAGTCAATTGCCACTACGGCATATTTAGCTCCTCCTTTTGAAATAAGCAATAGGGTGATCAAATATATTCCCCAAACATCAAAGGGCCAGGAGCTCGTGATTGGAGTTAATTGACTTGGGGGCAACCTGAGTATTTTTGAAATTTTTTGGCATTTCTCACATCTTTTCACATAGTCTATAGCTTGGCTTACCATGTATGGCCAATAGAATCCTTGCCTCATTACCATCTTTGAAAGCTTTGTTCCATTTTAATGATCGCCGCACAACTCCTCGTGTGCTTTAGCCATTAATCTTATTCCATCATTTACGCTCACACACCGAAGATAAGGTAAAGCATATCCCTTCTTATAAAGAATTCCTTCTATCATAACAAAGTTCGGAGCCTATCTCCTGATTTTTCTTGCTTCTCCTTTATCAGATGGTAATGTTCCCATAATTAAATACTCAACAATGGGCACCATCCATGTTCCATCATATGCACTTTTTAAATCGGGTTAATCCATTCTTTCTTTGGTTAGTTCTTGACCACTTTCTACTTCATCTCCCCTCTGAGATTTGGCCTGAGCTCTAGTCATCACAAGCAACTCTTTTCCTTGTTCGGATGTTTCTTTTCCAATGCTCAGCTTTTCTTGATATCCAACGGGATTAATTCGCATTTCTAGGGCTCCCCTTGAGCTGGCCAATTTTGCTAAAGAGTCTACATGTGCATTCTCTGCCCTTGGAACTTGATTTACTAAAAAAATCCTCAATTAAGGCAAGCATTTGCAATATTCTCTTCACATATAAAGATAGCTTGGGGTCCTTTGTTTGGTATATCTGTTTCACTTGATTGACCATCAGTTGTAAGTCACTGAAAATCTGTATTCGGGGGATTTTCAATTATAATGCCAAAGTTAGTCCTGCTACCATTGACTCATATTCTACCACATTGTTGGTTACAGGGAATCCCAATTTCATGGCATAGTGCAATCGGTGTCCGTCTGGGGTTATAATTACATATCCAGCTCCGGCACCTTGCTCTTTTGATGCCTTATCCACAAATAGTTGCCACATGGGCTTCTGGTCTTTCTCTTTTTCCGATTGTTCCTTTATAAAGCTGGTGCATTCATTTACAAAATCTGCTAGCATTTGGCCCTTGATTGTAGCCCTTGGTTGAAACTCTATTTCATATTGGCTGAGTTCGATTTCCCATTTTACCAATCTTCCTGAAGTCTCGGGCTTGCTGAAAACTTGCTTAAGAGGAAAATTTGTCAATACTCTAATCGAATATGCTTGGAAATATGCTATGAGCTTTCAAGCAGTAAGAATCAAAAATATGCCAACTTCTCAATAACTGGGTATCGGATTTCTGCACCTTTTAACCACCTGCTTACAAAGTATACTGGGAGTTGTGCTCCTTTATCTTCTCGAATAAGCACTGAACTGACCGCATGTTCCGATACTGCCTTATATAGATACAAAGTTTCTCCACTCTCGGGTCTTGAGAGTATCGGCGGTTTCTCCAAATGGCTTTTCAGTTCCATAAAAGCTTTTCTACAACCTTCCCCCATTCAAAGTTCTTCCTTTTCTTAATTACATCGTAGAAAGGTATGCATTTATCAGTAGCTTTGGAGATAAACCTGCTTAGGGCGACTACTTTTCCGTTTAAGCTTATCACTTCCTTACTAATTTTTGGTTCGGCCATATCCCTTATAGCTTGAATCTGACCGAGACTTGCCTCTATTCCTCGAGCACTTACTAAGTAGCCTAAGAATTTTCTAGAATGGACTCCAAAAGAGCACTTTTGTGGATTTAACTTCATTTGATACCTCCGCAATGTCCCAAACATGTTCTCTAAATCCTTGAAATGGTTTTCAGGTTCATTAGATTTTACTAGCATGTCATCAACATAAACTTCCATGTTTCTTCCGATCTGTTCTTTGAACATTCGATCAACCAATCTTTGATAAGCAGCCCCAACATTCTTTAGACCAAATGGCATAGCTCTATAACAATAAATTCCCCATTCTGTTATGAAGCTGGTATGCTCTTCATCTGGCTTGAACATCGGTATCTGATTGTACCCTGAATAAGCATCCACAAGAGATAATAACTTATGTCCACTTATTGCATCTACTAGCTGATCTATTCATGGCAACGGGAAGCAGTCTTTCGAGCATGCTTTTTTCAAATCTGTGTAATCAACACATGTTCTCCACTTTCCGTTTGACTTTTTCACAAGGACTGGATTGGCTAACCATTTGGGGTAATAGATTTCTCGGATTAATCCATTTTCCAGGAGCCTATCAACCTCCTCTTTCAGAGCATCCGTTCGAACCTTATCCAATTGCCTCTTTCTTTGTCTTATAGGGGTTTCTCCTGGGTTGATGTTAAGGGCATGACACATAATAGTCGGGTCAATTCCCACCATATCAGAATGTGACCAAGCAAACACATCATTGTTGTCTTTGAGGAACTGAATTAGATTTTCCTTTAACTCACCATCAAGTTCTTTTCCCACTTTGACCACTTTAGAAACATCCTCAGAATCTATGTTGGTTTCCTCAAGGTTCTTTATGGGCCTTATTCTCTCTGTCTCACCCCAGCAATCAATACTCTATGACTATTGGTGCTATTTCTGCTGAATTAGTGTCAACCCTCTTTCTCTTGTTTTCTGCAGAAATATACTTTTGATACATACATTTATTAGACTTTATCATTAATCTTTGCTTAGATGTTGGATGTAAGGATCTATCATCCGAAGGCTGTAAAATAGTTGAAGAATCGAAATAAGTAGAATACTCCCTTTTATATTGATCGAGAGTAGCAAAGTACATTTTGCGGGAGCTGAATTGTTCTTCTCGCATAGTCCCCCAGCCTCACTTTGTCAAGAACTTCACCATGAGGTATTTTGGCAAGACGAATGCATCAATTTCATCTAGGGCTGGCCTACCGAAGAAAGCGTTGTAGTAAGAGGGCTGGTCAATTATCAGAAAGATGGTTTCAAATGTTCGCCAGGTAGGAGGCACCCCCATTTGTACTAGAAGTTTTATTTGCCCTGCTGGAGTCGACCCCTTGTTGTTGAACCCAAATATCGGCTCGATGCTCGGTTCCAACTTATGGTCTTGGATATTCATTTGATCAAAAGCATGCTTGAAAATAACATTAACTACACTACCTGTATCGACCATAATCTTGGAAACAATAGAAAGCCCAACTTGTGTAGTTATCATAAGGGGGTCATTGTGTGGATGATGGACTCCCTTGCACATCTCCTGCGGAGTGACCACCAAATTTGGCATCTGAACATTGAGTTAAGGGCTCTTTGTTGGAGGTTCTTCTTGAACAGAATAAATTCCTTCCTTAGCTTCTTTGATATATCTATTTTGAGCTCCTTTAGTATTTCCTGTCGGATGTGGCCCACCGTGGATCACATCGATTCTGTTAACCGATGGGCTTAAGCTGAGGGAATCTTCATCTTCTAGAACATTTACAGTGTTGCTTGGACGCTTTTGGGGAGCACTTTCGGTTCTTTGGGTTTGTGCTGATCTTGGATAAATTCTTTGAGATAGCCTTCTCGGATCAGCTTTTGAATTATGCTGGCCAGCACTCGGCACTCATCTATTTTATGGCCATTGGCTTTATGATAAGCACAATAATCTCCTCCCTTCTTCTGCTCCAGATTATTCTTAGCTTTGTAGGAAGTCGGAAAGTTGACTCTTTCATTTGCTGTGGCATATATGTAAGATAGTGGCCTGTTTAAAGTGACTGCATTAGCGATTGGTTCCTCCCACCTGACCTTTTTGTGGGTACGATCAAAGCCAAATTTTCCTCCTTCCTTTCTGGGAAGAGTCTTTCTCTTTGAATAATAAAGCTCATCCATCTGGATGAATTTGTCTGCTTGAAAGTGGAAGTCCTGGAAATCCTTGCAGCCATTGACGAATAACTACTTCCAAAAAGGAGTTTTCTCAATCAAACCAGAATGGACGGCTATGAGTTTGTCTCGGTTATTCATATCCTTAGCCTTCAGAGCTTCTGTGCTGAATCTCCTCAAATAATCTCCCATAGATTCACCATGCCTTTGTTTTATGTTGGCCAAGACTATGTAATCAATGGTTGGATCTTTGTAGATACAAAATTGTGCCAAGAATTCATAAGAAAACTGTTTCCAAGAGTAGATAGTTTTCTCTCTATACTATCTGTACCACTTGGCTGCCGCCCTGGAGAGTAACAGGGAACAGTCGATACCTGACTGCCCCAAAAGCATTATACAGATCCATCTAGCTGTCAAAAGCCATAAGGTGGTCATCAGGATCCGTGTACCCATGGTATTTCATAGATGGGATCTTGACATAAGAAGGGATTACTATTTCCATGATCTCATTAGTAAATGGCGGCACCCTTTCATTGTCATTTACATTTGTGTCCATGGTTCTTTTGCCATTTGAATTCATGGCGTCTTTGACTGCCTTCTCAGGAGCATCTTTAAGGAAAGCTTTGACATTCCCATAATTTTTCTTATTTGGCAGATATTCATTAGAAGTTGAGCTGCCCGATTGCTCTAATGACTTGTCCAAAATTCTTCCTTGATGATTAGCTTTTGCTGGTGGAAGCTCCTTTTTCTTTGAGGAGGTCAAACCTATCTTATCATTGCACTCCTTGGAACTGGTTTTCAAATTTCTTCTAGGAGAAACTACTTCCTCTCCTTGAGTTTGTCTTGGAGTTTTTGATGATCTTTGAGATAAAGCCATCATTAACAGACCTTGCATTTCTTGTAATTGCTGTTCCAAGTGCTAGATTTTCTCTATATTCTCATCCAGCTGCACAGGTGACGAAGTTTGACCTGGGATGACCCTTTCTGGGTTGAAAGTCGGAGCAACATTCTCCTCTAGGTTAGAAGTGTGCACTACTCCCTCATCGAGTTCACTTAGATGTTTTGATCTCATTTTTCCTAGGCAAGAGAAACGTACCATAATTAGTCTATATATAACCATAAGGTCGAAGGTTCGAGCCCTCCTTCTAGCGCCAAAAATGTTAACAAGAAAACTTATCAACATCCCCAATGCTTTGGAAAGATAATTTTATTTGGACATAGCCATGTGGTTGAGATGATTCTCACTTCTGAAAATATATCTTTGAATAAGTTGTCTTAATCAAATTAATCTGGGAGAAAAGAAGGGTAGTCGTACCTTTCGACCTTGTCAAAAGGTTAATGAGGCTACTACAACCCTTCGAGCAGTTCAATAACATTCTTGATTGTCAAACCTTTCGACCTTGTCAAAAGGTTATAGGCATGACCTACCCAACCTTCTGTCTAAGTTGGGATGATGGGAATTAGTCCAACCTTTCAACCTCATCGAAAGGTTGGAGTCAAAAGGTCGTTAACATGATCACTCCAACCTTTCGACTAAGTTGGAAGAGTTTGTGAGACCTTTCGACTTTGTCGAAAAGTGTGACAAGACTTCTCCAACCTTTCGACTAGGTTGAAGTAATTCTTAGTCGTTTAGCTTTCAGAAATTATTAATTTGATGGGTTTCACCTTCATTTAGAGTCGAAAGAGGTTATGGTCGACATTTACTACTTCCTTTTTAACCATGTCAAAAAGTGAAGTATGAAACCTCTCGACATTGTTGCGAGGATATGTGAAGCTCATTGTCAACCTTAATTGCTTTTAGCCCCATTGATGTCCACCTTCTTTTTATGGAATCAATTCGAAGGGTTTATTAACGCATAAGGAGGTTGATATCCTTCGAATGAAGTCCATAATGAGTGGTTATAAGATGTATATATAGCCCATGACTCTATTAGGAAGTGAACCTTTCGACTAAGTCGAAAGGTTTTCCTCCTTTCAAAGAAGTCCCAGATTATATCTTTAACCCATTTTTACTTTTCCTATATGAGATCAATTTAGCTTTTCCCATAACCATGCGTTTAGCTTATGCGACACATCATCATTACTTTACATTAAGTATAGATTTCAATGAAGATGTGCTGCGGTGGGAAATATCTAAGTCGATCTTATATTTATAGAGCACAGATCAAAAGAGATTATGAGAAAAAGGTTGAAATCATGTGCAACTGATCATTATTCTAGCTAACGATCTTAATGATCCTCTTCATTTCCAATATCCATCATGTACGAGCCAACTCAATTTTATTCATATCCAACATGAGTTACAAGAAATTGAGCTCTCTCCATAATTCAATTTAGGGTTTTTACAAGTAGAATTATCTCTAGGAAAGTGGAGAAAAGAAGATGAATTCAGTATCTAGAATTCAGCCCCTAAAACTGGACCTCTTGGGTCTTATTTATAGATGCAGGCGGCCCACCTTCCGGCCTCTTGCTTTCGACTGAGTCAAAAGGTTCCCCTTTTATATGCTGCCTTAAATCCTTCGACTTCATCGAAAGGTTATGAATCTTTCAATTGTGACGAAAGGTTAGGAGTCTCTTGCGCTTCTTGGCTTATCTCTTTTTCTTCCTTGTTTTCCACCTCATCAAAAGGTCTCCTCTTTGTATTCTGTTGTGAACCTTTCGATTTTGTCGAAAGGTTTGTCTATATGCTGTCATGAACTCTCTAACCTCATCGAAAGGTTTGCTTCCGACATCGTCGAAAGGTTTGCCTACAACATGCTGTTTTGAAACTTTCGACATTGTCAAGAGGTTTCTCTTCAATATGCCTTTATGGACCTTTCGACTTTGTAAAAGGTTTGCCGCTCCTATGCTTTCATTAACCTTTCGACTTCATCGAAAGGTTTGCCTTTTACATCTTTTGTGCACCATTCGACCTTGTAGAAAGGTTTCTCTACACTTGAATTTTGTCGAGAACTTGCTTTTCATTCTTTGTTGACTTCTGAGTGTTGCTTTCTTCATGGAAACTTTCGACACTGTTGAAAGGTATCCTGGATGTGCCTTTACCAGTTTGAAAGGCTTGTTATGCTTTCAAATAGGTTACACTGGTGTGAATTCTTCGGCTTCGAAAGGTTTGACGCGTAATTGAGAGATCCCCATTGATTGCTTTCGAAAGGGGCTCTGAAGTCATCATTACCTTTTCATCTGTGTCGAAAAGGTTGGCTGTGGCAGAAGGTTCTGTTTGTCTTCATCTGAGTTGAGAGATTTTGCATTGTATGAGTAATTGGACTTTCTGATCTTCCTTTTTAAGTTTTTCATGATGACTTGGACTGTCTCTTCATCAAACTCCAATCTGTTCATTCTTCTTTCATACTTCTACCTTCAAGGAGATTTTATGGTTAACATGACCCTAGAATCATCCCATTTCCATCTCTATGACTTGTGGTCATTGATTGATAAGGGGAGGGGGAGGTGAAGATCAACTGGTAGAAGCCGCTCAACTTGATTCCATGCAACACCGATTATTGAGTCTTTCTATCAAGTAGTTTATGGTCGGCTCACCGTTCTCATTTCTAAGAGTACCATTATTACTCACCCGGTACATAACCAGTGTGATTGGTGAGTAATGGCAGTGAGCCATGGATGATGGAGGTGTCATTGACTGGAGAAAAATGATTTGGATAGATCCATGAGGTCGGAAGTTGGGAAATGGGGCTTATGGAAATTCGTCGGGGATCGAAAAAGGGAACGGAGGTTCAAGCCCACTGTCTAGCGCCAAAAACGTTGGTGAAGTTTTTCAACTCCATAAAAGTCAACATGATCATGAAGCAATCCAGGCAATGATTGCTCGACGAATTTGAATCAACGGATTTAACTTATGTTAAATCTGCCTTTAGGAAGTGGCTATGTTGTTAATTGCTTACATAGCCCTGTAACCACACTCTAACTGTTTGTTAGAATGTCGAAATAGTATTGCATAGGAAACATTCAAATGCAGTACAAGTAAACAATAAAGCATGAAAAATAAGGACACAAGAATTTTTACGTGGTTCAGATTATTGTTAATCCTACGTCCATGAGATAATCCACTATACATTGTTTTTCAATACAAGTGATTACAATTTCCCAAAAGCATACAATATCTCTCAATTTTTTATGATTAACTTTAGACTCTGGATAAATCATCCCCTTTCTATGCCTTCCACTGCCTTATTTTACCGTGTAGAAAAGTGCACTATTGATTGCCGCAATTGCCCTTTATCCTTTGCTTCATTCTCCACATTTAGATCTTGACACATGTCATTCAATTACAACACCTTTTTGTTGTGTCAGGATTGGTGATGCATCTTTGGCAAGAAGCCATGGTAGTGGTGGGAGTATATGGAATTGAAGCGGGATGCCTAAAAAATTAGGTGGGAAGCCCGAGTCTGTGAAGTTCGGCCTTTTGTGACTTGGAGAAGTAGATGTCTTAAGAAGAATGCTAGAGGGCCAACCTAAGGCTTTAGGATGTTGTTGATGCATGTAAAGAGATGCGGTGATGACAATTGCCTAATGCTTAGCTCATACTACTATACTGACATCTCTTCTGTTTTTTCTTAACTTTTTATCATATTTGGCGGAAATGGAGTTGTGCTACCCTGTTTCACTCTGAGAGTTGATTTATCATATGCTTGGAGCATATTCGGGACTAGCCATAATTTGAGCTGATCGTGTTTTGCATTACCCTTATTGCATGTATGCTCGGGTTGTTGATGAGAAAAAGGAGGAGCTCCATATCTTTGTTGTCTACCCGTAAGTATGGTTCTATGTTGAAGTGTATCATGAGTGGCCTTGCATGCAGCCCTTTGGAGTGCTTTTAACACCTTGCGGTGTTGCCTAGGTTGCCCTTGGTATGTGCTATGTAGACCTGTTCTTGTTGTTGTTGACAAAGTATGGGCTTTGGAGGTATGGTCAGCTTAGTTCATCATGTATCGCCTCCTATACTTCAGTGTAGTATTTCTATTTTGCTTTGATCTTATGTATTGTCATTATGGCCTACCCATGTTTCCTTATGAGTGCAGTACCTATCTTCTTTTGTGACTCCCTTGATTATGGGGTCGGGTCGGGTTAAGTACTGTAGCTTAAATATGGCTCCCTGTGCAGTATAGATTTGATTAATTCAATTCCTTTTTCTTTACACCTAATCTTCTCGACATGAGGGCAGCCTTCCTGACCACATTTCCTTTCAATGCAGCTCGGTGCAAAAATGGGTGTAACATGTTATGGTTAGGAATATGAGGACTGTTGCATCTTTAGCGACTCTATACGTAAGGAAAATAGTTAGGCTACATGGAGTTCCTTCTAGCATGGTTAGCGACAAAGATCCGCTTTTCACTAACGAGTTTTGAAGGAGTCTTTATGAGGCTTTAGGCACTAAGTTGAGCTTTAGTATCTCTTATCACCAATATACGGATGGACAGATGGAGAGAGTGAATTGAGTATTGGATGATTTTCTACAAATGTGTATCTTGGATTTTGGTAGATCTTGGGAGGATCACTTACCACTAGTGGTGTTCACTTATAATAACAACTATTGAGCAAGTATTGTTATGGTACCATTTGAGACGTTATACGAGAGGCATTGTAGATCACCGTCTTATTGGTGGGACATTACAGATAGGATCATTCTTGGACTAGATATGGTGAAGGAGACATTAGATAACATAGACTTGATCGTAGAAGGATGAAAATCATGCAAGGTAGGCAGAAGTCTTATGCTCACAAGAGACACATAGAGTTGGAGTTCGTAGTGGGTGACATGGTTTTCATGAAGGTTTCACAGCTTAGGCATGTCATGAGGTTTGGTAGTGTGGGAAAGTTAGTGTCAAGGTTTGTAGGGCCTTTTCCAATCACAAATAGAGTAGGGAAGTTAGCTTTTAGGGTGAAGCTTTCTGAAATGTTAGCAGGAGTACATGTTGTTTTCCATATGTCACACTTGCGGAAGTGTCTACAAAATTGAGAAGCTGTAGTCAAGCCGAGTCAGCTAGAGGAGGTGGTAGTAGAAAGGGAGTCACTTGTTAATTGTGCACCCACTCGTATCCTTGAGCATGGTACAAAGTGACTCTGCAATAATGTTATTAAGCTTGTTAAGGTCTAGTAGGGAGATGACCCAATGGAAAGTACATGGGAGCCCGAAGAGAAGATCTGAGTTACCCATCAAGAACTCTTTTCAGGTATATTCCAATTTTAGTTAATGTGTGTACAACTGCTTAGGCGTTTAGGGTTTCGCTTATTGAACCTCATGGTTAGGGATGTTTAAATGTTAGGAATGGATGTGAATGTGTCATTAGGACATGTCTTGGATGATGGTTGCTAATGGATGTATTTAGTTGCATATAAATTGAATTGTTGCGCATACATGTAGAACTGCTAGTATATATACATAGGATGTTGCATACATTTTGGACATTTGGCATAAGTATTTGCATTTCAAGAGGTCAACTAGATCATGAGACCACCTAATTTTTGCATTAGTATATGGTCATATGCATTCCAGCCTATATATAATTATCGCATTAGAAAATCTAAACTAAGCACAATGGTTGTCGGTGGTTGATGGTTGAGTAGATGGTTTTAAGTATTTATTTTGGTACGTACAAGTTGCATTTTTTCATCCTTGAAGATTTCAGCAATGATTCCCTTAAGGGAGGAGAATGTAACACATTTCAAAAAAGCTAACTGGAAATTTAATAAAAGAAATTAAATTAAATATAATAAGGATAAAAATTGAATTTTTACGAACATCCGAATTTGGCAAATGAAACTTGCACCATTGTGTTTGTAGCGATTTTATGGAAATTTTCGTACGAAAAGTTATTAGAGTTTAAAGATTAAGAACCAAAAAAATTAATATATAAATATATGATAATAAATTTTAAATTAGGAAACATCAACTAGTCAACACCCTGATTTGGACTAGTCGACCCCTAGCAGTCAACGGCCCAAGACCAAGTGGTTGATCGGTCGACAATGATCGGCTAGGGTTTGCCTAGGTCGAACGCTCCGGATTTTATATGATTCGATCTAACGGCCGACGTTGATTTCTACCCTTATAAATAGAGCATTAACTTGAGAATTAGAACCCTAATTAAAGTTGTACGCTCTAAAACTCGATCTCTCCCAAAACACTATGTTTCTCTTCAAAACTCTATGTTCTTATTGAACAAAATTAAAAATCAAAGTCGAAGATTAGAGAAGAAGAAGATAATCAAATCAATTGAGGAAGGAGAGAGATCAACGAATCAAGCGAAGGGGACTCCAGGAGGATGAAAGAGGGGAAAACTTACTAGAGGTGAGTGGGTTCATTTTTAATTATGCTGATTTATAGGTAATTGAGTTTGCCTATTCCCTATTTGATCTAGAATTGTTTTAATTTAACCAAAGATATTGTTTATATGGTAATCGTGATAAATTGGGAAATGATAGAAATTTGAACTATATGAATATGATCCTTGTCTGATCTTGATTTGATTAAATTAAAATTTGTTTATATATAAGTTGATTTAGGTTGAATACACTCTTTTTGTTAAATTGAATATAGAATGACATATCGATACCATTTTGATTCTAAACCTGAGTTAATTTGATTTGGTAACCAATACGGTTATGAAATTATGAACTATTCAGAAATTAATATTGAAAGGCAATATTAGATTAACAAAAATAGGGTTTACCGGAAAACCAAATTAATCATAAAATAAAGGAAAATGGACGAAAGAAAGAAAAAAAATTCATTTAAACTAAAATCAACCAGTCGAAAGGCTTACTATAACCGGTTAACAAGTTTACTGAAGCTGGTCAACCGCTACAGTAGTCGGTGGTCGACCCATCATTGAATCATAGGATGGGGTTAAACCTCAGACTAAGCCCATATTTATAGATTTATATAATATATTATATATGGATGTTGGTATATTATTAGGGAAATTAGTTCTCTAATTCTTGACTCTTGGATGTTACATGACTAGTGAGGTAGTGTATGCGGGCATTTTGGCCTAGACAGTATCCATCCAACAAAGGCGACTCAATCATCGGAAGCACTCACAGGAGGTTTTTCGGTGGATGCCTGGAGAAGTGTAAGCACCGAAAATTACGAGAGGTTCCCCCATGCATACGATAATTAGGACATGACACTGTTGGTGGATGCCCAGTGTGGTGCAATAAGTGGCATGTTGTTAACATTGAGCTTGAATACAGATGCAACAACCTTGAGGCATCTTCTACACGAGTCGGCATTGTAGGCTCCTCTCAATGCTTAAATTACGATATGTTATAGTCGTTATTTGGGGAATGTAGTCCCAAGGGCAATATTGTATGCAACCGTACATTAGGAGTAGTCCTAGAGGCTATTAGTTCGATCCATAGAAGATTTGAGGTTCAGTCTGTTGTTCGACCCTAAGTATAAACATTCACAAGATTTTGGGGTGTAGGCGTATTTAGAGCAATATTCTTTAGGTTAATGAAACTGACCTTAGTAAGTAGTTCACAAGCACAAGTGGGACACCTTAGGTCACATAGGTTATAAATAAAGTCAATTATATGTGATCACCATATAATAATAGTGTAACTCTCATTCACAAGACACTACGCCATAGATTGCATACTGCAACACCAAAGAAGTGATGCAGGAAGTGCCAAAAAATGTTGTTGTAGGCTAAAAATGGACAAAGGCAACACTTTCTCGGTGATGCATTTTGCCGCATTGCCTCAGACCTCAAAGGCAACATTTTGACTATCTAAGGCAACATAAGAAATATTGTTACAATAGAACCCTATTTGGGTTTATAGCAACATCCATAGGTGTCTGTAGCAACATTCCAAAATGTTGCTATAGATATTAACTTTCTGAATTTGTGGGGCCCACAATGTAGAGCATATTTGATTTTTTAATAGAAATAAATATTTATTTAATAAAATGCTATTGCACAGAATTTGATATTTAAACAGTAATTTATTTAAATAAATATTTTATTTCAACATTTGAAATAGTACAAATTCCTGACTCCACTATTTTACAATTCAATGATATATAACACTGATATTCACATATACAGATGTTCCTCACTACATTACTCAGTTCACTCATTACATATGCAATTTCAATTTACATAGACACTGACACTGACAAATATATGACGAGCCGAGTGCCGAGCCGAAGGCGAGCCGAGTAGCGGGTCCGGGCGCAGCGTCGGCGGGGGTCCGGGGCCCCGCAGTCCCGGCTGGGATCGACCTTCACCCAAACCCACACATGAAGACTGAACTAAAATCTCACAGTTCCAAATCTTCACCCAAACCCACACATACTTCTAAACCACCAGCCTCCATCCTCTAATTGCCTCACCAACAAACTATTTCAATTGCCAAATTCAACTTCAGGTTGCTAAATCGCCTAATCACAATCGCTGATTACCCATTCCGACAACCCAAACATCATCAAACTTTCACACTGCAAATTCGCAACAAAACCAAGCACCACCCTTGGCTGATAGCAAACAACATTGCTTCTCACTGCAAGCTATATATCTACAGATTTGGACCATCAACTCTAAGCAGACTGCTTCGCCTTTCATCAACAAGAGAATTAAAGGTCAGTTCATACATGTACATTAGTTCAAAGCACCAAGCTATATATCTTCAGATTTGGACCATCATTAGCCTACAAAAGAAAAACCAAACTCGTTTACTCAAGCATTACAATTCATACAAATTCAATTCAATTACAATTCATACCCATCATACAACGGTGATTTCAAGCTTCTTCCCCAGGAATCACTACAACAAAAAGTGTCTTTTATAGCGCCATATAGCCGCTATTAATCACAACCATAGCGGTTTGATAAGCGCTGTATATCGACATGTTATAAAAAATTGTTGAATATTTATAACACAAAATATGCCGCTATGGTTGAGCTTAGTTTTATAACGCAAATTCGCCACTATGGTACGTTAATTCAATAGCTCATTATAGCTGCTATAATACAGCTAAATCTCAACGGAACTGGAAATCTTTATAACACCATTTTGCCGCTATAAAATATTTATTCAATAGCTCATTATAGCCGCTATAATATAGCTAAATCTCAACGGAATTGGAAATCTTTATAACACCATTTTTCCGCTATTAAATCAACATGTTATAGTATTGATAAATTCTTTTACAGCTCATATATGCCGCTATAAAAATCGTAGACACACTTTTCAAAAGCTATGCCTATATATTACATTTTAATAATAGCAATCAAACTAAATCTTCATAAACGAATAAAGATTATAATCAACAAATATAACACAAGAGCACGCTCAGAAAGAAATGTGATATATTTTTCATTACAGTGTACAAACATTAAAGCAAGTGCCTACGGTGAAACCATATTCACCAACTTACAGATTTAAACAATAAAAACTACCAAACAGTTGCCTACTGTGGAGTCAAATTAAATAACCATCTTGATATCCAAATCACTCTGCATTGACTATTTCTCCGCTACTGTCATCAAGATCGGAATCAGATTCCAAATCATCCATATCATCATCAATGTCAAGTCCATCATCAAAGTACTGGTTTATTCCACGCATGCCAAATGCAGGAATGGTTGCCTCTGTTATTATCTGCATTATCTCATCCTCGCTTTGCATTGGTTGCTCAGGCTCTTCATATTCTGAACTCATCATGTTTGCTTCTCTGAGATCGGATGGTAAGTTCTTCAGAAACCATGGGTGGTTTTGTATTTCTGCTACTGATATTCTTTGCAAATGTTACACAAACATATATACATACATTCAAATATATCGTTTTATTTATATAACATAAGATATAGCATGTATACATTATCAATTATTACACATACCATAGCAGGATCAGAGACAAATATTCTTGAAATCAGGTGCTGACACTCCTCTGATACATGCACTTAGTCTGGAATTGAGTACTGAACGTTTAATATCCGCTGCAACGTAAGAGATCATTTCAGTCTATAGAAATTCGATGAAAAACGGAACAAATTAACACAATATTAAACATTTTATAACACTAAAAAATACGCTTGTAATGGTAGAAAGTAAAAAATCAAATAATAATACCTTATTTGATACCACATTTCATAAACCATCACTTGTAAAAAAATGGATATAAACAAAACACATTATATCCATTAAACATTTCAAGCATGGTAGTTTTTTACATGTCAAGCTGGCATGTATAAATTTCCTAAATAAATCTAAGTATATAATATGGATTTGAGTATGCTAATTTCAAATATATCAAACTATGGATATAATAGTTTTAAACCCAAGAGAGATTTCGAATATATGCATGGGTAACATATATATGAGTCTTAATGTATAGCTTCATGTGCACGTGTAATCTTAAATATATGCCACCAGTTTCAAGTATACCAGACTTTAAATATATGTGAAGTTTTACATATACATTCTTTCAGAAGCATTTATTTTCAAATACATACATACTTAAGTCTTGAACCTCATGAAGTTTCTTACGCATATAAACCTTAAGTGAGTATATAAATTATATGAAATTTATTTAGCTATTATTTATGATCCTGTTAGATTTTTGAGTTTGAATAGATGCAGTCGTATGAGTATAGCTTTGGCAATTTAGTAAATGTTTCATTTGGTATTTGAAAACCGATTTTTATTTTCTATTTTTCTTGTCAATATGGCAATTGAAGCTGTTTTAAGAAATTCATGAAGTACATGGTTGATAATTTAAATGGTACAGAACAGATTTTGGGATACAAACCACTTGATGAATTTTTCCAATCCCAACATTGGTTGGCAGGCTTGCATGACATAGTTTTGTTACCTTATTTATAGCTTCCATCACTTTTCACACTGTGCGTTTCCTCACCAAGCTTGTAGCTTTCACTTGTCTTCTAGTCACCATGCAGCTGCAAGCCCTCTAATCTACTCATCATGCATATGCCTTCCTGTCAACATGTCTCTACTACAACATTAAATATGTATATTATTAGTATCAGATCACGCTTCTGCATCTGCCCAGATCTAAATATTTTGTTAAATCCAAAAAACTGGTTATAATATAATTCCAAATATTTTGCTAAATTCAAATGTTTAGACATATTTGTCTAAATGCTAAGCGCTAAAAGAAAATTTCTAAATAGTATATTACATTCAGCATGGTTAATACAAATATACAACCCATGATGTACCCACTAAAATGCTGAGTGCTGTAAATAAATTCATAAAACCTGAATACTAAACAAACAAACAAAAAATCTAAAGACTTGTATGTTACATTTAATAGGCAGATCATGGATTGATTTACTTCCTGTATTACTTGGTTTTAAAACAACTATCAAAGTTGACAGTATTTGGACCTCTGTTATTCAATATTTGTCTAAATGCCTAGTGCTATAAAAATTGTTCTAAACACATGTATATTACATTCAATAGTGGTTAATACGACTCATGATGCATCTACTAAAATGGGACAAACTTTCAAACTGGGCCACAAAAAATAATTTATTTCAATTTTAGGTCTCGTGAAAAACTTATTACAAAAATAAGCTTAGTTTTGCGCAAATATGGATTGATTCTCTAAAATAAAATGAGTATATAAAGTCCGGAGTGTTTGCTAATTAAAAATGAAACCTAGTTTCGTATCTGCTAGCATTGCAAATTGATCCCTAACACAAATCATATTTAGTAATTTTATTATGTTATTAATTGAAAATAGTAATGGAATCATCCGTAAGTATTTATTTGTACATCTCAAAATAAATTTATACGTAAAAAGACATGATTATGCCAGTCAGACATTTGCTACAACATGGGAAGAAATCAAAAGAACAGTTGAGCAAAGCAGCTCACACCATATCCAATTAAGATACCCCTACCATAATAAATATGCATTTAATCACTCAACTTGCACTTAGCACATTTTGATTATTGTTGCTACATGTCTACTTCCCTACTACAAGTCTACAAGTAATCACATTCATACATGGTGATACCCATTTGTATAACTTTCTTGCATTAGTAAAAAAATAGTTGGCACAGTATTTCCTATTTAGTTTCAGATTAGCATGGGAAAGCATCAGAACCAAATACACGGAAGATGGTTGGTGCAAGCACATTTGGAACAACAATCTTGTACCTAAAATGTCTCTATGTGCTCTTCTAGACAGAAAGAACAAATTAAACACAAAAAATAAAGTGTTACAATGGAAGAAAAATACTGACTTAACATATGATATTTTTTTTCAAGACAATAAAGACAGAAGCACGTTTTTTTCAACTGCAGCTACTCGAATCAGCTCTAGTCAAATATCAAACACAAATCGCACATCCAATTTCAAGCATCCAATAATATAACAGAGATTTTCAACTTAATCCTACCGAATAATCATCATAACAATTCTTACAGCAATCTAATTGATATAGTCATCACAAGTTTAATCAGGTATACATGCTATGAATGCAATGCAAGAGTTTTCCAGGATTAAACATGTCTGTAGAAGTCTGACAAATTCTACTCGTTGAAGACTGCAAGAAAGTAATCCAACAAGCAAACATTAAAAAAAATTAGAGGCAAAGAGCTTACCTTCTCGGAGTTTGTGTTTAATCGAGAGAACTTCCGACACGACAACAACCATACTCTACTTTGAACATAAGACTGCGAACGAGAAGAGCTTTGTCAAGTGCCAGTGCATTTCAACATGCTCCAGAATGTAAGAGACAGGCAATAGAGTGAGATTGACAACAGATCTAGCATTTTTATATTAGATCAGTCTGATTTTACTGAACCGTCATGGATCTTCAAAGAAGAGGGAAAAGTAACCAAGACATTTTCTGCAGAGATGAATCAATTTAATATGATAGATGGTAGCTCACTAAATCTACAATTCATTCACTGTGAAGCTTTTGTTCAAGAATAGAATAATGAAACTAGAATAATTTTTATTTATACATGTAAAGAATTTGAAATTATGTAAGTAACTTAGATATAATGAGTAGCTTCGTAGATTTACCCATATTATATAAGTAAGAGATCATAAAATTAAACTGGTAAAGAAATGGTTAGGATTTATTACTTTGAAATAGTTTGATGAAGTTGTCTTAAGAATGCTGTGGAATGACTTGATTCGAGTATGTAATGGTGAGGGGAATAAAAAGACATTAGAGAAATTGAATTTTTCAAAAATATAAACCACACACTAAAATATATGAATTTTCCTTTTATAAAATGTTGTAAAAAATTACCCTTTAGAAATCACTCCTCTTAATCATTCTGTTTTCCAGTTCAAGAACGCTCCCTTAATAACCGGTAGTTACTCAAAGCAAGCTCAAGCTTAAAGAAACTGACTTAAAACATGCTTGGGTAATCTAGTGAAGACGAGATACTAAAATTCATAAAAAAATAGTTGGCACACTATTTCCTCTTGAATCATAACACCACTGCATATAAACATTGCTAATTAACACAAATTTTGCACTCATTTCTTCATCCCGGCATAAACCTCGCTAACTAACACAAGTATTAGAAGTTAGCTTGTGCATATAAACATCCTTACATAAAGTTTTAAAGAATATACTACAGTTCCTAACGAATTTGAACGCAAATATAATCGTAACCAAATGATAAAGTCGAATTAAAACAGTTAATAAACATAACCTAGAAATTTCTAACCTCGAAATCCAAGCAGATAATTTAAGTATGTTATGGTAATGTATCAAACCTTAAACTGTGCCCTTAGGGCAGCCTGTTAACAAAATTCGTAAATAAATATGCAGGTAACACTTATCGCCCAGATGTATGCCAGAATAGGTATAGTTGCTGTATATAATTTAGGTATGCAGGTGACTAGTGAACATTATTGTATTAGGTATTGACACTTGTACCCAAAAAAGCAGACATTCTAAACTATTGCTTTTGTTGCATCAGGCAAAATAGTTCGCCCTCCAAAATTATTTTAAATAAAATACCTAATTTAATAAGGGAGTTGTTAAAAACACACCACACATCGGGGAAGAAACACTGGTGTTGGGGTCCCTTCAAAAATTCCCGTTAATAATGTGCATCAAAAAAGGCTTCTAACTTTAAACACGTTTGAGTTATAACTAGATAAAAAATTACCAGTGCACTTTATTAAGTTATAACAGACAGGTCTACACTCCATGAAGATAAACACATCCAACCAGTTACACTTTAGCATGTATTTTTTAATTATTTATTGGTAAAGCTCTACATGTATGTTGCAGTAAGTAAAACAGATATTTCTGCAAACTAATGCCGCTAATTGGTATTACCTACCATTCATTATTTTATTTTTTATTTTTGATGTAGAGTTTTATAACTAAGGAGCAGAGTAACATAAAATATAGGTTCACAACATCAACGGGATACAAGCAATAGGAAAAGAAGATGAAAAGGGTAGGGTGAAGCAAAACATAATCTAATGCTTCAGTAATATAATTAGCAGACAAAAATTGTTTAAACACATCGCATAAAAAAAATAATTCACCATGAACATAAAATTGAACGGTTTTCAGATAATATCTTTGATGGTATCAAAAATTGAGTATATTATTGAAACTGAAATCTTCTAAATAATTTTTATATATTTATGGATAGAATCATAAAAAAACAGAAAGTACTAATTTGACAAACTACAAATTAAAACTCAGTTAAAATACACATGCAATATATGTTGACAACAGAGCAATTGACATGTCAATTTCCCAGAAGATTGCAACATATTTTGTGGCCTTCAGAAGAAATAAGTGATATATCAGTACAGTGACAACATGGAATTAGCCAATAGGAACATAGCTAGATACAGAGTGTTTAGTTAACCATTTTTCAGGGACTCTATTATTACACAGAAGAGGCAAAATAGGTCTGAGCTTTATATTGAGTACAATAGGCATTTTAAAAAAAGCACAAATCTGGAAATTGACTTGCAGGTTTTTTTTTCCATTGCGCAATTTAATTTATATTGTTTAAATTGAGGTTATCTTAATTTTAAATCACAGTTTTACAAATGGCTAAAATACAAAAATGACACTCTTTACAATCCTCAATTTCCCAAAAAAAATGTGTGTGTGTGTGTGTATATATATATTATTATATTATATTTCATTTATTATATGATTAAAGCCAGTCCACACACCTTCTTTGATTAAACACATGCATGCTCTACATGCTCAGATTTATACAAGTACACATCATCACGCAACCCATACACACTCAAAACCCTCATATAATTATCAGTTTAACCTAAACTTTATGTTTAAATGCTTAGACCTGCTACCTATATTTATATATATAAATATACAAAATGCACACTCGTAATTATATGCACACGACAAAAACATGAAAATATATAAACCCAGTCACTATAAATCCCACACATACATTGCAAAACTCTCTCAATGGTAACTCAATATGTTACAGACACTACAATACACTTGTATGGGCACATATGCAAAGAATGCAGCATCATATACACACAAGTGAATAGAAGTGTGCACACACATCTAGAAACTCACGTAGGCACACATCAACACACCCAGTCATTCATATGAGCACACAATCAATCGCGGCAGGAAAGTTAAGTTAACAGTTGACTTAAGTTCACCATTAGTCGACCGACAAAGGAAATTTCTAAGGCGAATCGAAGTGGATTTTGTATGATGTGGTACTCATCAAATTTTCCGCAGCAAAACAAATTTGTTTTGTTGTAACAATTGCCAAATTTAGATTATTATGTTTGCATTTTGGTATTGACAATAATTCAGTACTGAATTGCCGAAACATTACATCTCTCTGCTTAATCTGTAATATTATTTTGTATTAGTTGTTCTCGTCTTGTACTTTCTAATATTATATTCGATGTTTCATGTATAACGTATTAAGCATTATGGATAAGTGTGTTATGAAGAATACCTCTTGTTTGTGTGGTCTCTTAGGAATGGAACGAAGGTTTCATCATATGAAGTATTCAAATCATACAAATACTGTGAAATTCCCAAATTCATAACATACTTTTGAAATTTTAAACTAAAACAAATATATAAAACACTAAACTAATGTGATTTCAAATTCCTGAATTTGCAATAAATAATGAAAGGGTTCAGAACGAAGGAGTCCAAGAGACTGCCTGAACCTTTGCCTGCTTTCATGCTTTGTAAAATACCTATTTCGTTGTTGCCAAATCTTTGCCATGCCATCGAACCCGCCTTTCGCTCATGAGTTCGTGGATGCAAATCATGGGATGTGATGCCTAATTTTTTCACGCAGGGATTTTCTCTACTAACATTGTAAGCACGATCTGGTGCCCTAACTATTTTACGTCCCAAAGCATTTGCTTCTTATGAGGAGTTAAGGGCAGAGGCGGTGAAAAGGGAGGAGATTTTTTGTGAGGATTTGGGGAAACAAATTCACGAAGAGGAAAGAGAAAAACTATTAGAAGAAGTAGCGGCCACGAAAATAATTTGGAGATGGAAATAGAGTACAACGTGGATTAGGGCTTTCTTCGTTTTGGGAGGGAGACGAAAAGTGTTAAGCGAGGGAAACGAAACGATTAAGTGTTTTTGGAGGCAGTCGAAAATTTTGGGACCAGCGTGACATAGCAACAGTACAAATTAAACAAGTATAAAACAAATCAAAAGGCTAAATAATAACGCTTAGAATAAATGCGCTATTAAATTGCGTTATCAATAACATATTTTCTTGTAGTGAATAAAGCATCTCTGGCCGATCAGCGATTGAACTCCTTATCAGCTTCAGCCAACAGTACCAAGCTACCTCTAACTTCATCAGATCCGACTCAGCTCTTCTTGTGGCAAAGCTAACGACACCACCGTTCGAATATCACAACCGTTGCTCGCAACATCTCAAACACCGCGTTCTGAAATTGAACGGGCGGTTCAATCCAAAGAAAAGCTTCAGATCTACTTCATTCACCCAATGATAGCATCGATTCTGCATCATACCATTAACTGGAACAACCATAGCCCGCTACATCACTTCACCGACCGCATCCAGACACATCGCCACTGCCTATCTTCTCACCGCATCCAGATCTAAACTCATAAGAGCGAAGAGAAAATGAAGTTGTGTCCTCTGAATACTGGAGTGGAAGATTGAATAGAAATGTAATAGCATCAGATCTGATTGGGTTAAAAGGGAACATCTTCCATACAGATTAGGGAAAAAAATTTAGGGATTTGGAAATTGGGGGTGAGAACGAAATGATATGAAAAGTAAAGCGGGAAAACGAAAATTTGGGAGTAGTGGTGATCCATTTTAACAATCAGATTAAATGTAGATCGTTGGATCGTATTCACGCGAATTGCTAATTTTATTACTTTTTTAATTTGAATACATTTATAGCTACTACAACATCTTGTTGATACCTATGCTAACACTTTGAAGTGAGTGTTGTAATAGACAAAAATCAACATACATATCGTTACATTATAGCTACCAACACCATGTAATTTCGTTGCAGTAGGCCATCTATGGCGTAGTAGACTTTTATCTGACCTGCTTCTTTCTTTTTCCCCCCACAGGAGGACAGGGCAACAGGTGATTGGCCCAGGTCTAGTACGTGGAGGAGTGAGCTTGGCATTGGCACTGCTTATTACTCTCTATCACTCTCCATGTAACTATTTATCGTATTTTAGTACATTTTAGACTATATGCTGATATTTTGTAAAACTCTAGATTTTTACACCATGTTATTTTGACACTGTGTTTCTAGGATATTTTCTGAGATGATATTTTGCTGTATTTATATTTTACTGCATGCCGCTGTGAGATCTGAAAGTGTAGAATGTCTTAGATTTTATCCTTTATAAACTTAGTCTTTGTAATGTTTTAATACTAACAGCTCGCATTTCTTGAAACGACGCTAGTCTGAAAGTCACCATAGCTTTGTACCAGTGTGTTTGGAGGTTTGGGTTGTTGCATATATTAATAGCATTTATAATTAAATTTACATATCATTTATTATCCAAGTTTTTAACTAATAATATATATATATATATAATTATATATATTAAGATGGAATGTTTCATACATTTTGAAATCAAAACTTAAAACAAGATCTAATTTAATAAGAGTTTGAAATTAAATTAATGAATTCACATAAGGATCTATTTTATAAACTTTAAGTCAAAAACATACAATATATATATATAGATAAATATATATGCGTGCGTGTATGTATTTAAAATTAATGTTAATAAAAAAATCTAACCTTAACTAACAGGGACCAAAAAGGAATATGACATTTTGCATAAAAGTCCACTTATAATGAATAAATAGAATAGGCATAGAATAGAAACATATGAACGTGATGGAATTATATGTAAAAAAAATAGAAGATTACCTTTTGAGATGCAGCCAAGAGAAACACCTTGAAAATGTGAAAATTCCTAGATTCATTGAATCGCTCTCTAGCTCTTGCAACAATCGAGAGAGAACCACCTTTTTATTTTATTTTGTTTTGAATTTTTGTTTTAGAGTTTTTTAGAAGCCTAGCCACCATGAGAATTCGACCATCGAAGATGGAGGAGAGGAGAAAATATTGTCAGGAAAGAAAAATGAATAGAATAAAAGAAAGGAAGGGAGATTTTGTTTTAACGAAGTAATAGAAAGCTTTTCCGTTCCTTCCTTAAAACTTTTCCACTTTAAGTCTTTATTAAGCCTCAATTAATTCCTCCTTTCTTTACATCATTGGCTGACCATGGATGTTGCCATATGGTCTCTCAAAGTTTCCAGAATCCCATTAACATTAATTCCATTTAAATACTATTTAAATGTTCTGTTGATATCGTATAATGTTATACGCGTTTATAACTTTTAGGCACGCACTTTATTAAATACTAATGGTATTCAAAACAAATCAAATAAATTTTTAACAATTCGTTTAATTTATTTAAAACCCACTTGGTATTTTTTCTATTTAAATCCAATTTAGACATTCTACCGACATTGTATATCGGTACACAAGTTTATAACTTTTACATACACACTTTATTAAATACTAATGGTATTAAAACAAATTAAATAGTATTCAATCAATAATATTTCATAAATAGTAATTAATTTGATTAATGCTCAATAATTAAAAATTAATTAAATCATGTGGTTTGTTCAGAATATTCATCATTTCGGTTGTGTGATTGAAAGGTGTAAATTTAGTTAGCGGTTAATATTGAACAATTCAAATATTAACGTTCACATGTCACCTTGGCTAGTGGTGTGACATTTTGGCTGCATTTACCGCTTACATATCTTTTGATAAAATCCAATTTTACTTATATAAGTGTACCTAGTAGTGACGATTATTTACACCAATACTCTTTATCAAAACAATATCATATTAAAACTTATGGAATTTGGTTTTGGTCACAATTCCAACATTGTCCACATTCAACTTTGTAAGTCCAAAAACAAATCCTTGGTTCAATAATAACAATTATTAGTAACCATATTTCTTTGGCCAAAGTATTTGACTTCGAATTGACTATAGTTGATCGTGATACTAACCCCATATAACCGAGGAGACAAATTGTTTATTGAATAGAGTTTCACTTCCAATGCTTCAACTCAGAACCAACTATAGTCATTCAATGGACACCATGCTATGATTTAACTATAATCAAAGTGGACTGTCCACATCGAAGTTCCATAGTATTCTCAAGTCGAGGGAACTGTGTAACATCGTCACTTCGAGATTCTCTATTGGACCTTAGTTATATTAACCAACAGAAAACTCTCGAATGAGTCGTTCCATAATTATCCAATAACTACCAATGCATGACCCCGTTAGTGCCCCCGGTAGCCATGAGAAATACACTGCCCAACATTTAGAGAGCGTTACATACTCTAGTCTTAATGGATGAATCGATATCCTTTCTCGAAACATCTTCACTAGGAATATTTAAAACAATGTGTTATTTTCAATGTGATAAATCTCATGATTACAATACTTTGCGATTAGTATCATAAAGCATATCATTTAACGATTTTCCATCTATATACTTTAAATTAATTACTTAGTTATTTATATCACTATATAATATATATATAATAGAAAGAAAAACACCTTTTATTTTGAACAAGATTGATCACCGAGTTATATATATGTAACAAATTACATAATTTGCTTATACGTCATACTTCTAACTCTATAAATCTCCAACTTGAACTTGGGGTCAATTATGTAATCTTATTTCAACTCTAATTGGGTCAATCCCTTAGTGAATAGGTATGCTACTTTGTTTTAATTATCTATTCTATCAATCAACTCTCTCCGATGCTAATAAACTACCTTTATCATTTGGAACTATTCAAATTATGTCCCTCATCTTATAATGAGCTCCGGGTTCTTTTACAATTTGTATGGCGGCATTGTTATCATATAACAATGTCATAGGATTCTCAACATTCGGAATCATCCTCAGCAAAGTTATAAATTTGTCCATTTATGTATACTTCCTACGTTGTAATAGCCTTTACTTGAATTAACACTACTTCTTGTTCGAAACAATTCCATCTTAAAGTTCTTAACTTAAGTTTGAACATGAATTTAGGACTAACATACTATACTCGATATCATCAATGAAGTTCAAGTTCGTGCACTCCTTCATAAGGAGTTCTTTGCTTCTATAACAAATTATTTAGTATTTCATAAATACTTGAGACCACTCTTAACTATCATTAAGTGATCTTAATTTGGATTTGTTACTTGCTCTATTAAATACATGAGCGAAGTGTGATACTATAGAAACTATAACATGTATGATAATTCCTATTGCCAATGCATATGGAAGCCATCTTACATGTTCCATATTAAACAATTTTAATATCGTGTCTACATATATCGTTTTGGGACATTCCCAACATTCTTTTATACTGATTATAAACAATGTCATTTTCAAATTCAATATCGAGTATTAAATAACTAAACTAAAATTGTAACAACCCACATCTCCGGACACACCGATCCAAAGCCTAGGGTGACTTTTAAACTCCATCGTGCCAAGAAATGCGAGCTGTTGGTTTTTAATGTAGGATCGATTTCACCCTAGAGGGGGGGTGAATAAGGTGATACTATCAATTATAAAAATTATTGTGGAAGTTTATTTAAAATAATTTCAGCACAGATCACAGCATAATAGCAGCACAGATAATAGAAGAATAAAAATAGAAAATAGAACACACAGAATTACCCAGCTTCGGCAAAACTCTGCCTACGTGCTGCCCCAAGGTTTCTACTAGAAATTAGATAGTCAAACGCTTACACATGAAAACTCGCGACACCCGCTATCGACTAATCCTAACTCTACGCTCAAAACCCTGCCACAACTCAGCCACTGAGTTGCGAATTCTCAAACTACGCCACGTAGTTTGTCCTCTAGTCACACGACTAGAAATTACAGATGTTTAAAGAAGAAAATACAAATTCAAAGCAATTAATAAAATGAAACCCTAATTTTAAATAGCCTAATAAAATTTTAATCCGGCCCAAATTAAAGGAACATCCCTTTTTCAAAGTAATTATCACTATGGCCCGTTCCTTTGTGTTCTTCGATGGCTGCTTGTTCGTTTCCTCTTTAACAAAAATTAGGGCTTCCTTTATCGAAGCTGCCGACTTATGTTGATCGATTGAATAGGTGATGTCGCTCCTTGCTCTGTCGATTGTCTATCTCCTTGTAGCTTGCTTCGGCTGCTTCGATGATCGAGTTCAATTCGTAAAATCTGGTATGTAATTTATGCTTTTCTGCTTTTACTCGTTAGCTAGCTTGAACTCGATCTTGATTCGAGTTGAATGATTATTCCTTTTTGCTTAGACTCGAATGCCTTTGTAGCCGACGATGTTAATCGTTTATATAGGGTTCGAACCCCTATATTTTCGTTCGTATACATTTGTTTGAATTCGTTAATTGATTTATCTCGGCCATTGATTTTCGTATGGATGTTGATGATGATTACTGACTTGTTCCAATTCGTTTATATTTTTCTTGGTTGACACGGTGTTGAATTCTCTGTTTCTTGGCCACCACGGTTTCAATTCTGGTTTGACGATGTTGATTTTTCTTTGTGCTCGACTCTGGCCATTTGTGTTTATCCCTGTAGGAATGATTCGAAAACTGCTGCTTTGATAAAACTTGTTAATTGTTGTTCCATGATTTCGTATGGTCTGGTTCCTATATACTTGATGTGTAGCTCATGTGTTCATGATAGCCGAGTTGTTTGGATCTGGTATACTTATGCACTTCACTTGTATCATTGTAACGACCCGTATTTTTACGGATCGACAAGTTCGACAAAATCTGGAATTTTAGCATTTTTGAGCCATTTCAGATTTTGAGCAAAAATGGCTAAGTCCTAAGTCGTTCACGACTTAGTGTCATAAGTCGTATACGACTTAGGGGATAGGAGCTACCCAGGGGATTTCCGAGTTAAGTAGTAAGTCGTGAGCGACTTAAGGAAAGTGCGACCTAAGGAGATAAGTCGTAGCTGGGCTAAGTCAGTAGGTCGAAGTTAACTCGGCAAGTGTTAAGTCGTAGGTTGTAAGTCGTCACCGAGTTAAGGGGTAGACAACCTAAGTAAGTGACCAACCTAGGGATTTACGACATAAGAGCTGACCGAGTTAAGTGATGAGTCGTACCCCAGTTATCTGATGAGTCGTACCCCAGTTATCTGATGAGTCGTACCCCAGTTATCTGATGAGTCGTACCCCAGTTATCTGATGAGTCGTATCCCAGTAAGCTGTTGAGTCGCGCGTAGGTGATAACTCGTGCAAGTGGATGAGTCGTAGCCTTTGTGTTAAGTCGTACACGAGTTAGTAGTTGAGTCGTCTAACCAAGTAAGGCGCGTGCGCATTTAAGTCGTAGACAGGGGGTCTGGTGAGTCGTAGGCGCATGCTATAAGTCGGAGACGACTTAGGAGATAGCTGTTTTGTCGTGAGTCATAGACAGATGTGTGTTAAGTCGTTGAAGCCAGAAGTTAAGTCGTAGGGGGTTGAGTCGTAAGTCGTAAACGACTCATGAGGGCAGACGAGTTAGGGATTTCAGCTATAAATAGGAGAGCTTCTCTTCATTTATGGGATCCGGATTTTTGAAGCGACGAAGTGCTGCCATTTTGAGAGCTCGACTTCTACACTTCTTCACTTCTTTTCTCCACTCTAATCTAGTGCTTCCATCCATCCAAATCGAAGATCAGGATTGAAGATTCAAGAGCTTAGATTGAAGATCTTCATCTTTTCAAGAGAGATTTCTTCGTTTGAAGCGGATTCGTGATAGATCAAGCTCGATCCTTCGCTGTCCAGATCTGAAGCGTGTTGATTAGGGTTTGTTTTGGTGATTTGGTGAGTGGTGATTATCTCTCACACGGATCCAAAGGAGTATATCGGATTGTTGGCTCGATTTGGTGTTAAAATAGAGATTTCCATGCATTTTCTTCATCCAAAGTGTAGATCCATATAGATCCATTGTTCATGATGATGTTACATCCATTTTATCATATGTTAACCTATGCAAGTTCATTCATCAAGTTTGTAGAGATATAATTCATGTTTTCATGCTTATTGGACTTTCAACTCTTTAATTACGAAAATGCCATTATTGTTATAATTGTCTACTTAGATCATATTTGAATGCTTGATTGCTTGGATTGATGTTTGATTTGATTGATTGCTATGAACTAGATGATTGATGATTAGATTTAGATCGAAGATGATTCAAAAGCTAAGGGAAAGGCTCTTGAATGGGGAAAGCTGCTCGTGGCATATGTAGCGGGATGATGAAGCTCTTATGCATAGATTTGATGATGTGATGTTGAGATGAGGCTTTGCGAGGATGTAATGAAGCGAGGCATCATGTGATGAAGACTTGGTCTAATCCAGACGGGATCATTCCAAGCATGTTGATAACTCGGTGATATGATTCGAGTTGAGGATAATGAATGGATATGAGAATAGTCGTCGAGGAGGATGACTAGGAGGCTTGGATAGCATCGTTGTTGAAGGTTCTAGCATGCTCTAAGCAAGAGTACGTTTGGGCAGATTCGATAGTCCCAACGGCTAACTGTTGATGGTCGAGTACTCTGGGCAGATTTGATAGTCCTAGGCACGGGTTGCGACGACGTGCGGGAGTTATGTCTAGAACCGGGGTTTCCATTAGCCCTTGACGGACGGCTGAAAGAATGTGCCGGTCATTCAATTAACGGTGAAATAGAAGCAATGATAATAGTGATAGCCAGAGTCATGGATGTTTGGTTGTATCGTCATTTGGACTCGAGAGCGGTATTTTCTGGGTGCTTATCTGATTTAGGCCTTGGTACTTGGAAAACATCGCCCTCGACTCGAATGATAATTACTTTACTTTAAATTGTATGCTCTGCTATGTTGCTTCTGTTTAGTGTGTGTCTGGAGGCTATCACTGTAGAATGAGGTTGGAGTGGGAGGGTTGTATTCCTATTCCTTTTCCTTTATGCTCTTTTGGTATGTTGTTAGTTAATTTACTGCTCACTAAGACTGTTGTCTGACTCAAGGCTTTATGTTTTAATTCTTATTGCCTTGGGCTGTTCGTCCATTTTGGGACGGGCAGACTAGGTAGCAGGTGACAGGTGTTGTTCTCTTCTCACGATGCTGATATCGAAGACGAGCCGGAGGGTTGCATATTATCTTCTTATTATATGTACTGGATATTCCGCTGTTTTGTATTCTCTGAGAGATATGTAGTGAGGCTTGATGTATTGACTATGTGGATGCTTGTATTCAACTATTATGGAGTTTTATATGATGTCATTTTGTTCTGTAAAGCTTCACTATACATATGTTCTATTGTATTTTGTCCATGCGCTGTGAGTAATACGATAGATTCTATTGTTTTAATCTTACCTTGACAATCGTCCATGGTCGCCTGGCACACTTTACAGCGCTCTATCTTTAGATTCGGTGCAGGGGTCATGGGCGGTCGTCACATTTGGTATCAGAGCATTGGTTAATCGATTTTACCCAACGCTCGCTGTCGTAACTACGTATGAGAGACGTAATTGTATTTTGATGGATGATTACTATATATAATATAGTAGCTTAGTAGAGTTTGAGTCCTTTATGCAGTTGTTTCTCTAGATGTTCTAATCATTCCTTTTTATAGATATTGAGAATGAGTCGAAGAGGGAGACCGGCTGCTAGGGAAGGCCGTGCTACTGAAGAGACTGCTGATTATGCAGCCATGTTCGAAGCTATGATGACTTCGATCATGAGAAGGGTACCAGTTCCGGGGGCAGCAGTAGATGTTGGAGTTCAAGTCCAAATTCCGAAACCAGTGGATTTTGCTAAGTTGTGCAAGGACTATACTGCTCTTGGAGGGAAGGTTTTCTTGGGAACAGAATCAACTATTGAAGTCCAGAGATGGATAGATGCTTGTAGAAGGATCTTTGGTGATTTGGGAATTGATGATGCAACTAAGAGGAAGTTGGCATCAAGGCAGCTTCAGGGGAGAGCCTCTGATTGGTGGAACTCTATTACCATCGATACTCCGGAGGAAGAGATTACTTGGGAGCAATTCCAAGTCAGATTTGAAGCTAAGTTCATTTCTACAGCTCAGAAGTCTGTTCTGTTCAAGAGGTTTGTGGAGCTCAAGCAAGGTGGAAGATCTGTTCTTGAGTATGTTTCTGAGTTTGAAGCTTTGTCCAAGTATGCTCGGTCATATATTGAATCTGCTTATCAGAAGAATGAGAAGTTTGTGACCGGCTTGGATAGTTATCTTGGGAGACAGTTGGTGGATCATTTGGACGATTCATTTGAGAAGCTTGTGGAGAAAGCTCTTAGGCATGAGAGTCTGTTTCCTAAGGAAGGACCTGTTGTTGCTGTTACCAGGGGAGAGTCTAAACCACAGCAGGGTGGAAACCAGAAGAGGAAGCAGCAGCAACAGAAGGGTAAGGATGGCCAGAAGAAGTCGAAAGGCGAGGTGACTTGCTACAATTGTCAGCAGAAGGGCCATTTCTCGAAGGATTGTAAGAATCTGAAGGCACCGATGAAGTGTCACAACTGTGACAAGCCAGGGCACATCAGGAAGAATTGTCCAGAACCGAGGAAGGACAAGCAGATTGTGCAAGCTTATGCTTTGGGAGCTGTTCCGTCGTCTTCGAAAGCTCCTACTGCTGAAGAGAAAGGAAAGAGTGTGGTTGTTCAAGGTACTCTTTTCCTATGTGGTGTTCCAGTTAGAGTTCTGTTTGATACTGGGGCGTCGCATTCGTTTGTTTGTAATGAACTCGTAGGCCGGTTAGGTTTGGAACCGGATATTGTTGATAGGCCATTGGTTGTGACTAATCCAGTTGGGGGTTCGTCTTGTTTGTGTATGTTATGCCGTGGTCTAGTTGTATCGAGTCATGGTTGCTCTTTTGTTTGTGATTGCTTTGTTCTGAACTTTGCGGGGTTCGGAATTATTTTGGGTATGGACTGGCTTAGGAAGTATGCGGCTAAGGTTGATTGTGAGAGGCTGGAGGTGACAGTCGAGTATGTGGAGGGGCGAAAGATTGTGATACGATGTAAGCATGAGGAAGGCGTCTTCATGAGCTTCATGTATTCGCTAGTTGTTCCACGGGATGGACTGTCTTTAGTGCCAATCGCAAATGGATTCGAGGATGTCTTTGACGAAGTCAAAGGGTTGCCGCCGCATAGAGAGATCGAGTTTCGTATAGATCTAGTTGAAGGAGCCAGACCTGTTGTGATGCCTCTTAGGCGGATGGCGCCTAGGGAACAGCAAGATTTGAGGGTGCAAGTTGATGACCTTTTACATAAAGGATTCATTCGGCGTAGTGTGTCCGAGTGGGGTGCACCAGTTGTGTTCGCAACCAAGGCAGTTGGGTCGTTGAGATTGTGTGTGGATTATCGTGAGCTGAATAAGGTGACTAAGAAGAACAAGTATCCATTGCCGAGGATAGATGACTTGTTTGATCAGCTTCACGAAGCTAAGGTGTTTTCTCAGATGGATTTGGCAACGGGATTTCACCAGTTGAGAGTAGCTAAGGATAGTGTGCCGAAGACTGCTTTTCGGACACCATCTGGTTTCTTTGAGTGGCTGGTAATGCCGTTTGGGTTGACTAATGCGCCAGCATATTTTGTGGATCTTATGAATAGAGTGTTCAGAGATCAGTTGAATAAGTTCGTACTTGTGTTCGTGGATGATATTCTGATTTATTCCAGAACGGAAGAGGAGCACAAGACGCACTTGCGTATGGTTTTGGAAATCTTGCGGAAACATCAGCTGAAGGCTAAGTTTTCGAAGTGTCACTTCTGGAAGAGTGAAGTGAGGTTCTTAGGCCATGTGATTTCTGGAAATGGAATAGCGGTTGATCCCACTAAGGTGGCAGCAATCCAGGATTGGGTTAGACCTAAGAATGCATCTGAGGTGAGAAGTTTTCTTGGATTAGCAGGATATTATCGACGGTTTATCAAAGACTTACCCAAAGTAGCTGCACCGTTAACAGGATTGACAAAGAAGAACCAAGTGTTCGGTTGGGATGCTAGGTGTGAGCAAGCTTTCGGAATCCTGAAAGAGAGACTGACGAGTGCTCCTGTTTTGACTATTCCAAGTGGGAATGATGAGATGGTGGTTTACACCGACGCATGTGGTACTGGACTTGGAGCAGTGCTGATGCAGAGGGATAAAGTTGTTGCGTATGCAAGTCGACAACTGAAGCCGCATGAAAGGAATTACCCGACTCATGATTTGGAGTTAGCGGCGATTGTATTTGCTCTGAAGATGTGGAGACATTATCTGTTGGGAGTTCGATTCGAGTTGTTTACGGATCACAAGTCATTGAAGTATCTTTTCTCCCAAAAGGATTTGAATCTTCGGCAGCAACGTTGGCTAGTGTTTTTGGCATCATATGATTTTGGTATAGCTTATACTCCAGGAAAAGGTAACGCAGTGGCAGATGCGTTAAGTCGAAGACATGCAGGATTAGGAGCCATGTTTTCAGAATGGAAGAATCTCGAGTATTTAGCTGGATTTGACTTCAGGCCTAGATGCGAATTGGAACCTGAGATGTTGGCAAACTTATCGATAAGACCTTCTCTTGTGGAAAGGATTGGCGAGAGCCAAAAGCGAGACGATAAGCTTGTCAAGATTATCCGTGAACTGGAGTCTGGATTGGATCTAGAAAAGGATAAAGGATTCGAGGTCGATCGAGAGGGTTGGCTTCGGAAGCAAGGACGACTAGTTGTTCCCGATATAGATGAATTGAGGAGTGAAGTTCTGAAGGAAAGTCATCACTCAAAGCTGACAATTCATCCAGGTGGAAATAAGATGTATCGGGATATGAAGAGAACCTACTACTGGGAAGGTATGAAGAAGGATGTTGGAAATTTTATTTCCAAGTGTATGAACTGCAGTTGGTGAAGGCCGAACAGAAGAAGCCAAGCGGATTGCTTCAACCATTAGAAGTTCCTACATGGAAGTGGGAGCAGATATCGATGGATTTTATTGATGGACTACCTAGAACAAGAACGGGAAATGAAGGGATTTGGGTCATTGTGGATCGTCTGACCAAGAGTGCGAGATTCATTCCTGTTCGATCGACTAGGACTGCGTCAAAGTTGGCTGAGTAGTATGTTAAGTGGATAGTTCGTTTCCATGGTATTCCGAAGAGTATAGTGAGCGATCGAGACCCATTGTTCACTAGTGGATTTTGGAAGAGCTTCCACGAAGTCTTGGGAATCGAGTTGTGTTTAAGTACAGCTTATCATCCCCAAACGGATGGTCAGACCGAGAGGGTCAACCGAGTTTTGGAAGATCTTCTTAGAGCTTGTGTTTTGGATTTCGGAGGATCATGGGAAGATCACCTTCATTTGGTGGAGTTTGCATACAACAACAGTTACCTGTCAAGTATTGGTATGGCACCGTATGAGGCATTGTATGGAAGACCGTGTAACTCTCCGACATGTTGGTTGGAAACTGGAGAAAAGTTGATGCTTGGGCCAGAGATGATTCGTCAGACTTCAGATTGTATAGAGATCATTCGGCAACGAATGAAGGCAGCCCAAGACCGTCAGAAGAGTTATGCTGATAAGCGTCGAAAGGATTTGGAATTCGACGCAGGAGATATGGTTTTTGTGAAGATTTCTCCACTGAAGAATGTTATTTGATTCGGAAGGAAAGGAAAATTGACTCCGAGATTTGTCAGACCATTCCCGATCATCGAGCGAATTGGAAAGCTCGCCTACAGATTGGAGTTGCCAGAGAAGATGTCGGGTGTGCACAATGTTTTTCATGTATCATATCTACGGAAGTATGTGCATGACTCGGATACGGTGGTTTCTGCTGATAGCTATGAAGATTTCGAAGTTAATCCAGTCGATAGAAGACCTCGTAAGCCGCTTCGTGTTGTGGAAACCGACACGAAACAGCTTAGGAGGAAGGTAGTTAAGTTGCTCAAGATACAATGGAGTGATGATGATAACGACTGCACGTGGGAGGAGGAAGAGAGGATGAAGGCAGCTCATCCTGAACTCTTCAAGGTATGGCCCTAAAGTGTCGTGTCATCTCGCGATATTGTAACATGTTCTAGTTTTAGAATTATGTACGTTAAGCTAGAATTGGATGCATGGTTTGTTGATTGCGATGGATGGTAGGCGTACAGAATAGTCTTTGATTGCTTTGTTTGTTTGGAATTTCGGGGGCGAAATTCCTAAGGGGGAGAGAATGTAACGACCCGTATTTTTACGGATCGACAAGTTCGACAAAATCTGGAATTTTAGCATTTTTGAGCCATTTCAGATTTTGAGCAAAAATGGCTAAGTCCTAAGTCGTTCACGACTTAGTGTCATAAGTCGTATACGACTTAGGGGATAGGAGCTACCCAGGGGATTTCCGAGTTAAGTAGTAAGTCGTGAGCGACTTAAGGAAAGTGCGACCTAAGGAGATAAGTCGTAGCTGGGCTAAGTCAGTAGGTCGAAGTTAACTCGGCAAGTGTTAAGTCGTAGGTTGTAAGTCGTCGCCGAGTTAAGGGGTAGACAACCTAAGTAAGTGACCGACCTAGGGATTTACGACATAAGAGCTGACCGAGTTAAGTGATGAGTCGTACCCCAGTTATCTGATGAGTCGTACCCCAGTTATCTGATGAGTCGTACCCCAGTTATCTGATGAGTCGTACCCCAGTTATCTGATGAGTCGTATCCCAGTAAGCTGTTGAGTCGTGCGTAGGTGATAACTCGTGCAAGTGGATGAGTCGTAGCCTTTGTGTTAAGTCGTATACGAGTTAGTAGTTGAGTCTTCTAACCAAGTAAGGCGCGTGCGCATTTAAGTCGTAGACAGGGGGTCTGGTGAGTCATAGGCGCATGCTATAAGTCGGAGACGACTTAGGAGATAGCTGTTTTGTCGTGAGTCATAGACAGATGTGTGTTAAGTCGTTGAAGCCAGAAGTTAAGTCGTAGGGGGTTGAGTCGTAAGTCGTAAACGACTCATGAGGGCAGACGAGTTAGGGATTTCAGCTATAAATAGGAGAGCTTCTCTTCATTTATGGGATCCGGATTTTTGAAGCGACGAAGTGCTGCCATTTTGAGAGCTCGACTTCTACACTTCTTCACTTCTTTTCTCCACTCTAATCTAGTGCTTCCATCCATCCAAATCGAAGATCAAGATTGAAGATTCAAGAGCTTAGATTGAAGATCTTCATCTTTTCAAGAGAGATTTCTTCGTTTGAAGCGGATTCGTGATAGATCAAGCTCGATCCTTCGCTGTCCAGATCTGAAGCGTGTTGATTAGGGTTTGTTTTGGTGATTTGGTGAGTGGTGATTATCTCTCACACGGATCCAAAGGAGTATATCGGATTGTTGGCTCGATTTGGTGTTAAAATAGAGATTTCCATGCATTTTCTTCATCCAAAGTGTAGATCCATATAGATCCATTGTTCATGATGATGTTACATCCATTTTATCATATGTTAACCTATGCAAGTTCATTCATCAAGTTTGTAGAGATATAATTCATGTTTTCATGCTTATTGGACTTTCAACTCTTTAATTACGAAAATGCCATTATTGTTATAATTGTCTACTTAGATCATATTTGAATGCTTGATTGCTTGGATTGATGTTTGATTTGATTGATTGCTATGAACTAGATGATTGATGATTAGATTTAGATCGAAGATGATTCAAAAGCTAAGGGAAAGGCTCTTGAATTGGGAAAGCTGCTCGTGGCATATGTAGCGGGATGATGAAGCTCTTATGCATAGATTTGATGATGTGATGTTGAGATGAGGCTTTGCAAGGATGTAATGAAGCGAGGCATCATGTGATGAAGGCTTGGTCTAATCCAGACGGGATCATTCCAAGCATGTTGATAACTCGGTGATATGATTCGAGTTGAGGATAATGAATGGATATGAGAATAGTCGTCGAGGAGGATGACTAGGAGGCTTGGATAGCATCGTTGTTGAAGGTTCTAGCATGCTCTAAGCAAGAGTACGTTTGGGTAGATTCGATAGTCCCAACGGCTAACTGTTGATGGTCGAGTACTCTGGGCAGATTTGATAGTCCTAGGCACGGGTTGCGACGACGTGCGGGAGTTATGTCTAGAACCGGGGTTTCCATTAGCCCTTGACGGACGGCTGAAAGAATGTGCCGATCATTCAATTAACGGTGAAATCGAAGCAATGATAACAGTGATAGCCAGAGTCATGGATGTTTGGTTGTATCGTCATTCGGACTCGAGAGCGGTATTTTCTGGGTGCTTATCTGATTTAGGCCTTGGTACTTGGAAAACATCGCCCTCGACTCGAATGATAATTACTTTACTTTAAATTGTATGCTCTGCTATGTTGCTTCTGTTAAGTGTGTGTCTGGAGGCTATCACTGTAGAATGAGGTTGGAGTGGGAGGGTTGTATTCCTATTCCTTTTCCTTTATGCTCTTTTGGTATGTTGTTAGTTAATTTACTGCTCACTAAGACTGTTGTCTGACTCAAGGCTTTATGTTTAATTCTTATTGCCTTGGGCTGTTCGTCCATTTTGGGACGGGCAGACTAGGTAGCAGGTGACAGGTGCTTTTCTCTTCTCACGATGCTGATATCGAAGACGAGCCGGAGGGTTGCATATTATCTTTTTATTATATGTACTGGATATTCCGCTGTTTTGTATTCTCTGAGAGATATGTAGTGAGGCTTGATGTATTGACTATGTGGATGCTTGTATTCAACTATTATGGAGTTTTATATGATGTCATTTTGTTCTGTAAAGCTTCACTATACATATGTTCTATTGTATTTTGTCCATGCGCTGTGAGTAATACGATAGATCTGTTGTTTTAATCTTACCTTGACAATCGTCCATGGTCGCCTGGCACACTTTACAGCGCTCTATCTTTAGATTCGGTGCAGGGGTCATGGGCGGTCGTCACAATCATTTTGTATCCACACTTCATGTTTTAGTTGCTGAATCTTCATTGTCTGGTGCACTGGTCTCCCTGGTCATTTGACTGGATTGTGCTTTTGTGCCATACTGTACATATTGCACTCTCTGTTGCATATTTATCATTGGCTTTCATGTTGATATGTTACTTGAGTCATGTTGATGTTGGTCTAGTTTCTGTTTGTCTGATTCATGTATATGCAGTCTTCATTTGGTCTTCATGTACATGCTAAGCTTGTGTTGTCACTGCTCCTACATGACTTGTACCTTGTATATGTGACTTGTTTGCATTTTTCACTTGTTTGTACTCATTGTGTAGCTTGACTTGTTCCTTCGAGTTTGAGTTTGCATGAAGTCACTTGTGCAGTTTCAAACTGTTGTGTTGATGTTCATATTGGTTTGCTGTGTGACATTAGTCTGGGTTTCTCTGATGTGCTTTTGAAACTAGCATCTGTACCATTCATATCTTCTTGCTTCACTTTGGTATTTGCAGTTTCGAGTTGCACCAGTCTTTTTACTCTGCACATCTGATTTAGTTGAGCTTGAGCCTGTGTTCATTAGCTCATGTGGTCTTCGCTTTTGTATAGTCTGCACTTGTAATGTTTGTTTCACTCGATAATTATTTGCATTTTGAATTGCACCTGTGTTGAATCCAGCTAACAGCTTGGGTTTGACCTTGTGCTCATGCCGTGACATTATTTTTATTGCACTCGAGTTGAACTTGACTTTTGGGTTTGACCTGTGCTCACCTGTCCCTGTAATTGTATCAAGTGTATATATCGGTGTGCACGGCCTTGTGGCATGTACAGTGATTCACTGTGCATGTCATAAGCTGTTCATGTATGATGAAATCAGAATTAAATGATGATGAACAACCCAAATAACTGAGGCAAATAAAATTTTCAAAATCACATTTTATTTTATACTGCAAAAATATTTCGTTTTCAATTTTACTGCGTTAGTGTTTATTTTGCAGATTGCTCAGATGCTGGATTCAAGCTGGAATGAAGTTGAAGATAACATACGAGTGTATGAGTGAAATGTAGTGAGGTCAAATGTAAATGTGAATCGTTATGTAGTCAAATTTGTATTTATATAGTGACAGCTCAAATTTGTACTATTCAAAATTGTAATAAATATTTGTTTGAATAAAAATATCCGTTTGAATTTAAATTCTGTGTTATTTGTTTTATTCAGTAAATATTTATTTAATTATGTAAAAAATAAAATAGTACATTAACAAATACATTTAAATGAATATATATATATATGTTTATTATCATCAAACAAAAATCATATACTCGCATATTCAACAATCTCCCCCTTTTGATGATAACAAACATATATTTAAGATTTTGATTTTATTAAATGTATTTGATTATTCAATTTGCTCCCCCTATTTGAATGCTTCCTCTCTACACAAAACTCCCCCTTCATATATGCATGTGAATAAAAATATGCAAATATGCTTAGATGCAAATTGAAAATATTTGACCTTTATTTGCCAAAATCTTAACTTTTCTCTCCCCCTTTTGTTATCAGCAAAAGAGTAATAGTGTTAGAAAAATAGAGATAAAGTGATAGACATTAAAACAATATTAATTCCCAATCGAGTATAAATATTAAATTTCAATAAAAAATCAAATAAAAATCATAAATTCTATGTTTGACGCATATTCCACTTTAGAATGATAGGGATGATGTCACCATATAAAACAATATAGTTGTGTCTATTTGTGGTATATTTATATCAGGAATTTGAATATCTACTAACCATGCATAACCGTTAGGACTTTTAAATGAGATTAGTAATACTCCAAATTCAAAAAAATAAATGAATTCAAGTATCTTTTAACCACGCATAACCGTGAGGACTTTTAAATGGGATTAGAATCAACTCGTTTATTTAATTAATCAATTTTGATATGCGTTCCATACATGCATAACCGTGAGGACTTTTAAATGAGCATGGAAGTACATAATAAAAAATCCAAGTAATTCACCCATGCATAACCGTGAGGACTTTTAAATGAGAGTGAATACTTTGGATGGTTTTATTAAAAAATTAATAAAATGGAAAACAAATGATTCATGTTTAAAATACCACATATTGACATTCTATATTGGATTTTGATGAGTGATGGTTGATAGAAATATGATAGAAATAGAAATGGTCATGGAATTTTTACCAAACAAAAGTTTTCATAACTCTTGTTTAAATTTCTAAAGAAATTTACTAATTATACCATCTCAAGTTATAATATATGATTAATATCAACACTCATCACTTTTTCACTCACTATTTACCTTTTCGATAATTAGTAGGGGGTCATATTAGTTAATGTAGTGATTTAAAATCCAATTCAAAGGTAATTATCAAAATTTTCAAAATGACTAATCTGAAACAAGGTCAAAAATGATTTTCTAGAAGGGGTTTTATAAGAAAATTGTCTGCTATTTGAAAAATATTTGAAATGAAAAATATGCAGATATTTTCTTTGAAATTCGATGCAGCTACTAAATGTCTCAACATAAATCACGTTCCACTAGTAATTTTTCTATCAACTAGATTACCAGTGTAATTTGCATCTGAATTTTCTTTCACTCAAGATTATCATTAGTTATAAACCAGATCATGAAGTTGCAACAAATTCCTTAAAATCCTTTCTACAACTTTTAAATGAAATTCTTTTGGATTTTAAATTAAAGCCGTGCCAATAAACAAAAAACCGTGAAAATAGAGTCAGCCAAATGTATCATCAACCAATAGAACACCATCATTAATCTATATGAAATAGTTCAAAAACTCAAGAGATTTTTAAAGTGTTCTTGACATAGGAATATATTTGGCCAACAATTTCGAAAAAGTCAGAATCATTATCAACATTCATTTCATTATCACATTACTGGCTGATTTAATTCAGATTATGGTGCAGATTATCACATTTTATATAATTGTTCAAAATAAATATACAATTACCTGTTTTACCTTTGCTGATAAATTTTTCGTTGTTGTCCATTGTGATTCTGTCACCTTCGTATTAGGCTAAGGAACTGTGATTTGTCGCCCGTTGTGTTCCTGGAACAGCCAGAATCCAAGTAACACAGTTGATGTTCCTTAGCCTGCCACCACACCTACACGATAAAAGGTTTTTGTGACCTATTTGTTTTTATAGGTCCATGGTTGTTAGTGGAAAAACATTTTGAAAAATAATTTTGTGGAGACCCAAAACTATTTATATATGTTCCTTTCGGCACCCAGATTTTTTTTTACTTTGAGGGATTTTATATCTGTGCCTTTTGGAATCCAAATTGGAATTGTTTTCACATTTTTGGGTCTATTCCAACAAATATTTTGATTGTGTCCAGTTTTTCCACTAATATTGCACTCGGATTTGATTTCGTTTCTAACATTTTCAGATTGATTATATCCAAGTCCTTGTCTAACTGTATTAACAGTTTTTTTCCTTAATAGCATATTCAACGATCTTTCACTTTTGGAAAATTTTCCTAAAGTCGTTAACAATTGTTGGACTTGTGTTTTTAGTGATTCATTTTCGTTCAATAATTATGTGCACTTTTTAATAGAGTTTTCTCTCTTAGTATTTTCACTATCTTTCAAAACCAGAATTTCATTTTCAAGCGATTTAATTTTAATTTCTAATTTTTTAATCTCTTCTTCGAATGTTGGACACTTATCACACTTAGGGCTTCTACTTTGATAGTTTTTAACTAATTGATCAAGCTATTTATTTAAATCTATCAAAGTATCTTTTTGTGATTCAAGTTTAGCGTATCTCTCCCTAAGTCGTTCAAAACAACCATTTACTTCATGAAAATATATAAGCAACTCTAAATGAGTAAGTTTTGATACCTCGCTTGGCTCGTCATCATCGTCACTGTCAGTTATATCTCCTCGAATGCACAGATCTGCTTTTTCGCTCTCACTGCCAGTGCTTTTATCATCCTCATCTGTTTCATCCCAAGTGGCTGCAAAACTTCTCCATTTTTGTTTCTTTCCATGGATGAATCGATTTTGTGGACAGTTGGGTTTGATATGACCAGGTTTATTGCACTTATGGCAGATGACCAGGTTTGATATGACCAGGTTTATTGCACTTATGGCAGATGATATTCTGTTCTTCTGAGTAGTCTAGTGTTTTGGCTATTCTGCTTTTCAATTTTTGATTTAGAGCTGGATTTCCGTATTTGTGATTCCACTTTTTAAATTTCTTTATTATCAGCTCCAATTCTGCTGCACCATCATCATCGTCATCACTATCACTTTCTGTTGTTCCTTTGAGAGCTATTGATTACTTTCGAGTATCTCCTCCTTCACGCTCTTCTTTGAAGTTCATCTCTAGCTCATAAGTGGTGAGATTTCCGATGAGTTCTTCAACCTTGAGTTGTTTCAAATCTTTTGACTCTTGAATAGCTGTGACTTTTGCTTCAAAACTCCATGGAAGGACTCAGAGGATTTTTTGGACTATCTCCAATTCTGTGTATGATTTTCCAAGAGCCTTTGATTTGTATACGATATTGGAAAGTCGTTCGTACATCTCTTTGACATTTTCTTCCTTCGCCATTGTGAAGTTCTCATATTCGCTGCTTAGTATGGCAAGGCGAGATTCTTTGACTTGAGACGTTCCTTCGTGAGTTACTTCGAGTGTGTGCCATATTTCCCGCGCAGTTAAACAATGTGAGACACGATTAAATTCAAATTGATCCAATGAACAAATAATAGAATTCATAGCTTTAGTGTTAGCATTTTGTAATTTATTTTCTAGCTTTGTCCATTGATCCTTCGGTTTACCTATTTCCTGATTATCTACAATTATAGTTGGTGCTCTATACCCTGTCTCAACAATATTCCAAGCATCAATGTTTTTCAGAAAAATTTCCATCCTATTTTTCCAGTAAGCGTATTCACCGTTGAACATTGGTGGTCTAACTATGGACTGACCCTCAGCAAAAGCATTATTAAAAGAAGCCATTTTAAAAATTCAAATTTTTAAAACAAAAGTTGGTTTTTGAAAAAATCGAATTTTTAAAACAAAAATTTGACTTCTATTCCTAGCTCTGATACCACTTGTAGGATCGATTTCACCCTAGAGGGGGTGAATAGGGTGATACTATCAATTATAAAAATTATTGCGGAAGTTTATTTAAAATAATTTCAGCACAGATCACAGCAGAATAGCAGCACAGATAATAGCAAAATAAAAACAGAAAATATAACACATAGAATTACCCAGCTTCGGCAAAACCCTGCCTACGTGCTGCCCCTAAGGTTTCTACTAGAAATTAGATAGTCAGATGCTTACACACGTAAACTCACGACACCTGCTATCGACTAATCCTAACTCTACGCTCAAAACCATGCCACAACTCAGCCACTGAGTTGCGAATTCTCAAACTACGCCACGTAGTTTGTCCCCTAGTCACACGACTAGAAATTACAGATGTTTAAAGAAGAAAATACAAATTCAAAGCAATTAATAAAATGAAACCCTAATTTTAAATAGCCTAATAAAATTTTAATCCGGCCCAAATTAAAGGAACATCCCTTTTACAAAGTAATTATCACTATGGCCCGTTCCTTTGTGTTCTTCGATGGCTGCTTGTTCGTTTCCTCTTTAACAAAAATTAGGGCTTCCTTTATCGAAGCTGCCGACTTATGTTGATCGATTGAATAGGTGATGTCGCTCCTTTCTCTATCGATCGACTGTCTCCTTGTAGCTTGCTTCGGCTGCTTCAATGATCGAGTTCAATTCGTAAAATCTGGTATGTAATTTATGCTTTTCTGCTTTTACTCGTTAGCTAGCTTGAACTCGATCTTGATTCGAGTTGAATGATTATTCCTTTTTGCTTAGACTCTCGAATGCCTTTGTAGCCGATGATGTTAATCGTTTATATAGGGTTTGAACCCCTATATTTTCGTTCATATACATTTGTTTGAATTCGTCAATTGATTTATCTCGGCCATTGATTTTCGTATGGATGTTGATGATGACTACTGACTTGTTCCAATTCGTATATATTTTGCTTGGTTGACACGGTGTTGAATTCTTTGTTTCTTGGCCACCACGGTTTCGATTCTGGTTTGACGATGTTGATTTTTCTTTGTGCTCGACTCTGGCCATTTGTGTTCATCCCTGTAGCATTGATTCGAAAACTGCTGGTTTGATAAAACTTGTTAATTGTTGTTCCATGATTTCGTATGGTCTGGTTCCTATATACTTGATGTGTAGCTCCTGTGTTCATGATAATCGAGTTTTTTGGATCTGGTATACTTATGCACTTCACTTGTATCATTTTGTATCTACACTTCATGTTTTAGTTGTTGAATCTTCATTGTCTGGTGCACTGGTCTCCCTGGTCATTTGACTGGATTGTGCTTTTGTGCCATACTGTACATATTGCACTCTCTGGTGCATATTTATCATTGGCTTTCATGTTCATATGTTACTTGAGTCATGTTGATGTTGGTCTAGTTTCTGTTGGTTTGATTCATGTATATGCAGTCTTCATTTGTTCTTCATGTACATGCTAAGCTTGTGTTGTCACTGCTCCTACATGACTTGTACCTTGTATATGTGACTTGTTTGCATTTTTCACTTGTTTGTACTCATTGTGTAGCTTGACTTGTTCCTTCGAGTTTGAGTTTGCAAGAAGTCACTTGTGCAGTTTCAAACTGTTGTGTTGATGTTCATATTGGTTTGCTGTGTGACATTAGTCTGGGTTTCTCTGATGTGCTTTTGAAACTTGCGTCTGTATCATTGTTATCTTCTTGCTTCACTTTGGTATTTGCAGTTTCGAGTTGCACCAGTCTTTTTAGTCTGGACATCTGATTTAGTTGAGCTTGAGCCTGTGTTCATTAGCTCATGTGGTCTTCACTTTTGTATAGTCTGCACTTGTATTGTTTGTTTCACTCGAGAATTATTTGCATTTTGAATTGCACCTGTGTTGAATCCAGCTAACAGCTCGGGTTTGACCTTGTGCTCGTGTCGTGACATTATTTTTATTGCACTCGAGTTGAACTTGACTTTTGGGTTTGACCTGTGCTCACCTATCCCTGTAATTGTATCAAGTGTATATATCGGTGTGCACGGCCTTGTGGCATGTATAGTGGTTCACTGTGCATGTTACAAGCTGTTCGTGTATGATGAAATCAGAATTAAATGATGACGAACAACCCAAATAACTGAGGCAAATAAAATTTTCAAAATCACATTTTATTTTATACTGCAAAAATATTTCTTTTTCAATTTTACTGCGTTAGTGTTTATTTTGCAGATTGCTCAGATGCTGGATTCAAGCTGGAATGAAGTTGAAGATAACATACGAGTGTATAAGTGAAATGTAGTGATGTCAAATGTAAATGTGAATCGTTATGTAGTCAAATTTGTATTTATATAGTGAGAGCTCAAATTTGCACTATTCAAAATTGTAATAAATATTTGTTTGAATAAAATATCCATTTGAATTTAAATTCTATGTTATTTGTTTTATTCAGCAAATATTTATTTAATTATGTAAAAAATAAAATAGTACATTAACAAATACATTTAAATGAATATATATATATATATATATATATGTTTATTATCATCAAACAAAAATCATATACTCGCATATTCAACATTTAATTAATTATAGAGACTAAGATTATAAAGATAAAATCTAAGACATTCTACACTTTCAGATCTCACAGCGGATGGTTAATATAAATACAGAAAATAATCTACTTACAAAATATACCAGAAAATACAATCTCAAAATATATGTTGTCAAAATCCAAGGTTTACAAAATAACCATATATAGTCTGATAAGTGCTAATTATGATAAGTAGTTACAGGGAGAGTGATGAAGAGTAATATGCAGTGATAATACCAAGCTCACTCTTCCAGGTACTAGATCTAGGCCAATCATATGCCACCTTGTCCTCCGAGGGTGGAGGAAAATGGAAAGGAGTGGGTCAGACAAAAGACTGGTGCGGTGATCACATGCAATCGACTTCATTTATAACCTTTGTGACGTAGGGTGTCCCACTTGTGTTTGTGAACTACTTACTAGTTTATTTTGCTAACCTAATGAATATAGCCCTAAATACACCTACACCCAAACATCTTATGAAGGGTTACACTTAGGGTCGAACAACTAACCGAACCTCTAATCATGATGGATCAGACTAGTAACATTCGGGACTACTCCTATCATAGGATCGCATACAATATCACCATGGGGCTACATTTCTCAAACTACGACTACAACCTATCGTACTTATACATTGAGAGGAGCCTGCAATGCCGACTCATGCCGAAGACGTCATAGTGTCCAATGCATCTGCGTCCAAGCTCAGTGGCAATGCCGCTTATTGCACTACGCCGTGTATCCCAACAACAGTGCCACATCCTAATTATCGTATGCACCAAGGAACCTTCCACTAGTGCCGAGCCATGCATCACTTTAGGCATCCACCAACAGTGTTGTACATTCACCGAGGAACCTCCTATAAGAGCCACTTGCGATTGAATCGCCTTTGTCGAATATCGAATTCTCCAAATGAATAGTGTATAGGCCTAATTTCCCGTATACACATCTATCTAGTCTCTTAACATCCAAAAGTCGAGAATTAGGGAACTAATTGCCCTACTAATATACTAACATATATATATATATAAACCTAGGCCTCAGGCCGAGGTTTAACGTGCACTTGAAATTCGATGATCGCTCGACCATCGGCTACTGTAGCAATCAACCGCTCACTATCGGCTAGCTACAATAAGCCTATTGATCGGCACGTTTTATTTATCGTAAATTGTTATATTTGTCGATTAATTTTTTATATCATATTTTTATCTATATTTTAATAGTAAATCATCATACTTTCATCCATGATTTTAAAAGTAATTTTCTTCTTTTTTGACAGAGCTTATGTTCTAATAATTATTCATGTACAACCTATGATTTTACTAACATGATTTCAGTTGATAGACTTTACAACTACATAGGGATATTTTTACATTTCAAAATCGGTTTAGGGTGAAATCAACAGGGTGTTAAATTGATTCACATTACAACCAAAAAATTATTACAAACTCAAATAAACTTCTGAATTTAAACCAAATTAAATTAGACAGAGGTTATATAAATTCAACCTATATTTTCATTCATATTTCTATTTAATTTCAATTTACTGAATAAGCAAACCTTCAATTTAAAATTCTATTTCAGATTTAAATCAGATAGACCCCTAGATCAAATAAATATATAATTAAACCCAATTACTTATAAATCTCTGTATCTCAATAAATATCCCACTCACCTTTTATTAGCTTTTCCCTCTCCTAATCTGCCAAGAATCACCTCCTCTTTTATTTGTCGATCCCTCCTGTTTGTATGATCTTTATCTTCAATATGTTTTTATTTTATCTTATTTCAGAAATTATAAGGAGACAGAGAGATTTAGAAGAGAGACAGAGTTTAGATGTACTAGTAAGTTATTAGGGTTTGAATGTAACAACACATCCTGAAACGGACCTAAATTCTAACCTAGAAAAGGCGAATTGAAACTCAGACCCATTCCAAAGTTCGTTGTTGGTTGGTATAAAGAGCAATATAGGGCTATTTATCTACACATTCAGAACTCAGAGTGGAAGGATAAAGTACAATAATAGAAATGGTACCCATTTCATTTAAAAATCCAAATGTCATAAAATCCATGACACAATACCAATAACAATTGTCACATATCAACAGTACAACATTTTCAAAATACATCATTATTCTTTAATGGGTACATCGGAAAATAACATAAGTAGTTAAATAGGTAAACTACCACAAGTTCCCTAAATGTCATTTCTTCCTCAATCAACATCTTCTTTCCTAACCTATGTTGTAATGAGAAGGGATTCATAACAACTTAAGTCTAGTGAATAAAAATCTCGAGCCTTACTATAATAGTACTTGGGCAGTATAATTTAAATAAGAATATGCCTTTTGTGTCTTAACCATATTATAAGTTTTCAGACCATAAGCCCTAAGGCTTTTCCAGTCCATTATTCTTTCAACCCAAAAACCCAAATCATCATCAATAATGTCTTAATAATGCAGGGGATAGTACCCAAGCTACTTAATACCTTTTAATGGAATCTAAGAAAACTCTGACCATTTTGTACCTCAATTAAGGCAGGTCACCGTCATTTACTACCTATTCCAAGGCAGACTCTTCTCTGGTACTATCTAGCTGACTTTGCACAGAATCTCTTCATGCCACTTACTACTTCAAATCTAAAGCGAACCCTCTCCGATATGTCCTCTACTGTGCCCAACCATTTACCCTGACCATTTAATACTTCTATTATAGGGAAGAGGTGGGCCCTCCACCAGCCACTTACCACCTTCAATACTCAAAGAAGGTCCTTCGTATTATGATCCATAACCCAACTGTGAAGTCTCACATTAGTTCGACTATTCGTAGGTACTGGTGGCTAGATTAACTGGGTAGGTTTACCCTACAAATTTGAGACTAACCGTGCATCCTTCGTGGTTACTTATTATAGGCGATGTCTCATATCAGCCCCGAAGTCACACTGTTGGGAGCTATATTAGCTGGGCAGAATTCTATGTGCTCTTGACTAACCTTGCATCCCTATAACTTAGTCGTGATTTAAAACACTCTCTTCATATATTATCCCACATCTCACCGCATTGCAAATCTAGGCCTTATAAGAAAAACTCTTATTTCACCTTTACAATACTTTTCTAAGGGGGATTTAATGATAACTAATATTATATTATCTATGTAATTAATATGTTATAATTATACGCAATTTACGTTAATATATATATATATATATCCATCTAAATAAGCATGCGAAGATTGAACCCTAAACTAACGTTTAAATGTCAAAAATTCAACTCAAATCAACACATATTCCATATATCCAATATCCATAATTAAATCAACAGACTTGTATAAAATATATTCCATAACCAACTTGTTTTTTAATACAATAATGGAATCAATCATTAATAAAAACTTACAACTTAAATACTTTTACGCTCTATTCAACTTCTTTGTATAAAATTGAAAAAGGGAATTTCTATTCAAATTGTGACAATAGGCGGTGCAAATTACGAATAAGAATCCATACCTTAGATGCCATTTCATAATCAAAACCATTGATTAGATCCAAAGAAAAAGATAAGAAGTGGAATAGAAGGTAAAATATTGAAATTATAAAATCTACACAAAATCTATTATTTTAATATATAAAAACAATTGAGATACCAACCTAAGAATTGAAAATTTTCTTTTGGGGAATTTCGAGGGTTTTAATGTGATGTTTTTGTAAATCAAAATTTTGTAAGGAATATATCAAATCCAAACTACACTATTCAATTGCTAAAATAAGAAAGACTAAGATTTTTACTCACAACAGGTCCTTAGCTCTTGCTCTTTTTGGATTTATCACGCCTTCTATAATCTCTTTTAGATCTCCCCTTTTAGATATATACAACAAGGAATCTGTATACATATTAGATTCGGAAATTTTGGGATTAGAGGAGAATAGAATTAGGAATAAAATATTAAACATCTAGAATCTGTTACCTGTAGAATTTTTTTGAATATTTAAAGAGAGAGATCGATAAAGCTTCACTTGGTTCCCAAAATAATTTTAAAGATAAAGGGGTTAGGCTCTTATTTATAGTTGTGCACCAGAACCATTCGATTTAAGTCGTTTAAAAAATAATAAAATCTGATACATTCATATGCACAAAACCCTAGCAGCCACATACAGGGATCGGTCGACCACTCCTATAGCGGTCGACCGGTGGTTATTATTTTGGGAACGTTTCTAATTGCTATTTATTTATTTTACTCCTTTAATTATTACTCCTTTAATGTTAATGCTAATTTTAATGATTACTTAACCCCCAAGGCTAATTACTGTTGCCTTTTGAATTTCAAATTTGGGAATTATTTTTTATTTGAATTTGAATTCTATTTAAATTATTTTTAACTCAAAAACTTCAAACGCCCATAACTTTTTCGTTTAAGCTCCGTTTTCAAAACTTTATATATGGAAAATGATTAGCATTTCACCATGAATGCAATAACATAACTTTCAATGTCAAATTCTGACTTTTGCAAAAATTTATTTTTAGCTTTATCTTATTTGATTAATTTATCAAATTTATTTATTACATATTAATTTTTATGGGGTGTTACATTCTCCCCCATAAAAGGATTTCATCCTCGAAATCTTTCTAAGGGGCAGACAGCATAATGTGCAATAAACATCCATGTTGTACTACCAAGTTATCTACACAACCATCCACTCAACCAAAAGTGTAATGTGATTATATGTGTAGACATACTATGAGTTAGCTAAATCCTAGTCTGAGTGTATGGTCGTGACATATAGGCTTGTATGAATATATCCTAAACATGCATTGAATTTCTACATAAGTGCAAAGTGATGGTGAAAAGTGTGGAAACAATTTCCTACCATCCAATTTAACAATCACGATGCAACCAAAGCCTAATTTTAGGGAGAAAATGTTTACCAGAGAAAGGCTGAGGATGAAGAGTCCTCATTTTTTCCGCTGGATTTTCTCTATATTATACTCAAACAAGCCTAATTTCTATATTGCGGGGTTTCCTAGTTCATGCTACACACTGAATGCGGTGGCACAGGATGTTATTAGCTCCGTCTCAATGTCCCCCAATTGATCTGGCTCTACCACAGTGTCTTGCTATGAAGGCACTTTCTCAAGTACAAAATGTGAAAAATATAATGGACTCCTGCCAACTTATTCGGTAGCTCCACACGGTAAGCAAGTTTTCCTATTCTTTTTAAAATTGGGAAATGCCTAACAAATCTTTGGTGCAACCTTTCCCGACTTTCCAAATCTCACGACCTTCTTAAGAGGGGAAACTTTAACAAACACTATGTCCCCTACTTCAGACTCTAACTCTTTTCTTCGCTTGTCCGCATAGGACTTTTAGCGATCTTGCACGTTCTTTATTCGCTGTCTAATCAGTTCTATCTTTTCTTTGGCGCGTCAAACACCTAGTGGCAAATTATGCCACCTTCTTCTTCATCCTTGTCCAATAGAAAGTTCTCTTTATATCCCTATTCATCTTATCTCCTCCAGGATGAATGGTCATCCTTGAATGGTGTCTCTCCGTAGGCTAAAATTGAATTTTCCCAAAATCATTTTTTTGTATTAAAGCATCCTTTATTCCTATTTACTAACCTAATTTCCTCAATAACTTCCAGTCTTACTGTAACGACCAGCCTTTTTGGACGTTTTAAGCAGACACACGTGCCAAGCTCAAACCATTCAAAAGGGCAGATTGTTATGGGGTAAATAAGAAAAAGAGAAAGAAATAAAACAAATACAGAATCTCGTAGCGGAATGACAAAATATAATAATCAAATAACAGTTCATGAAGCCGATTTATAAATACATTTGACTATTCTTTTACAACACAAAATCGGAGTTACAGAAACAGGAAGAAATAAATAATAAATGCAGCGGAACAACATGATGCAGCGAAATATAATAAATAATACTAGTAAAAATCTTTATCTTCGTCCTTCGGAAATATGTTCTTCAACCCTGAAATGCTCAGGCTGACCCGAGCGAATTGAAAAGACAAAACACTCGAGTAAGAACTAAAAGATCTTATGTAAGTTAAATCAATGGTACATATGAGTGTGACGGCGTCAGAGATGTTTACGGGGTCTGACATCTCCTATCTAGTGTCTAACGTAAGTGCAATAAATTAAGAGATGTTCGGGATTACCTTCTCCTAAGGATCCGTTAAACTATCTACTATGTAGCACAATGCGCTATTATAATAGTGTCTACAATAAAGTAAAGTATTAAAATAGCGTTAAGGCGTTACCCATATCCCCCTTAACATATTTCATATATTCCCGTAGTCTATACAATGCCGTAAGCTCCACCAAACCAGTGGTTTACCCCGAGGACACCCCATAGGTACGGTACAAAACAAACTCGTAGAAGGCGCTCTAGGGCATGTGAACACGGCACTCGAGGCAATGCCAGGGTAGATTTACCAATTGCAGAACTGGGCTGGTGGTAATGCATAGCAGCTACTATCGCCCACCTCGGAACACACTCCTATATTCAAAATCAAGGGGTGGCCACCAAATCATCACAAAGTCATAATATGGTATCGAAGAAGCATGTCCAATCGGAGGAATGACCTCACTTGGCCCAGGTATAGCTCATGTTTTAGTCACATCTAAGCTGACTCATGGAAGTCAGGGTCACGTAAATACCTCATACAAAATCGTTCATTTCTGGAATCTCCACCACGTGCACAGTTGTTAAAGTGGTTGTGATACAGATATATTTATCATTTCAATCCACAATTTAATATTTTACGGTTATATATCATTTCAAACCGCAATCCCGAATTAAATAAAAATCCATAAAATTGCTCGAGTCTATTATTTCAACCCATAACGATTTTTCCCTGATCTATAGATCGTTCGAGTATGTATCATTTCAACCCATAAGGAAATTGCAGTGTTATATCAATATAAAAATACAACATCAAGTCATCCAATATCAACAATCAAACATACATCACAATCATCATCCAAATCAACCAATAAACTCCAATAGATGACTAATTATCATTAACAGGTATTAAATTGACAACTAAATTCAATATTTAATTAGACGATGATTAATTGCAATAAAAGTCAATTTTAACTAAAATGACAATTTTAAACATACCAAACATTAATTAATCAATTTCTAATCAAATCATAAATTAAATTTAACTAACATAGGATAATTTAGTAATTGTGAGTGGGTTAAAACACTCACCTTCGATTTGAAATCCAAACTAGGGATGAAAATTCAACAGTCTCAGAATTCAACCAAACAGGCTCTATAATGTCCGGAATTCCAATACGATCCTAACGGAGAAAACCGCACGTGAATCCAAGCTAGTATGCAAAAGTTATTAATGTTAGAAGATTGTAAAATTTCAACTTCGGGTCTTACTTCGAGTCGCTGCCTCAATTACCCGGTGCTTACTCTGAGTTTTTGCCAAAATGACCCGAGACCCGAGTCATTTGGCTCCTGACCCGAAATTGCTCTAGGGTTTTCACCTCTGGAACTCGAAGCGCGCCCAGATCCGCCTTGTTTGGCCTCGAACTCTCTCTGACCCCAAGTCGCTGTAGGGTTTTCTCCTCTGAAACTCGAAGTAAACCTCATCTCGACTCGAAGTAAACCTGGAGCAAATTTTATTTTTTTTGAAATTAGGTTTTGGAATTTGGGAATTAGGTTTGAGAAGGAGGAAGAAGATGTATGTATAGAAATAATAATATGAGAAACAACTAAGGTTTATAACTAGTTATTTATAGGCAGATCCGAAATACAAATGAATGGACAAGATTGATTTGAAAGTAGAACGATAGATGACTCGAAAAGTCCGTTTCGTTCCCGAAACGAAAATGGGTCATCCCATATATCAAAATAGATGTTTTCGATAATTTTAAACTCAATGGAACAGGTTTCAAATCCTAATTCCATCGTATGAAAAAGTTAGCTTAAAATTAGCTTATTTTAAATTGATTTCAATTGATTTCAATTAAATTGATTTCTAAGCGTTTCGAGCCCGTACGATCAAACAACAAGTCCGATCGCTACGAAACTTGAAATCCTATAATAATTCACTGTTACGGATTCGATGAAACTAGTATTGTCAAAATCCGAGATAGTGGCCAAAATAGCTATTTTTCACTTTAATTAAATAAATTAATAATTAATTAATTAAATCACTTTTTCATTCAATTTTGATAGTTACCAAATTTCATCGTTTTTAATCACTTAGACATTTACAATGACTCAACAAAAGTTTATAAAACAATTCAGTGTTGGTTATTACACTAATTATAGTGTTCAATTTCCACTGTAATTAAATCCAATAAATTATAATTTAAATTCCAATAAATTGAGCAAACTTGATTCCAATTCTTTTTATTCGCTCAATTGTCATATTCTGCATAAAATTTTCATTGGTTACATTTTATTGAATTAACTTCTATAATTTTCAATTTAACCTACATTAACTACACTAATTAAGTGAATTAATTGCAATTAATTTCCAATTTTAATTTAACAGGCTGAATAAATAGGTAACATATAATAATTGTCACCATTAACTTTTAGTCACATTTGTATGTTTGTTATCTAAACACAAATGTTATAGTTATTCACACAACATTCATTTTTTTCCAATTTACAATTTATTATATGTTATTTAATTAATACAACACTTAAATTATCAATTGCTCTTTTAATTCGGTTATCAATTGATTCATTCATTATTACAATAAATTTACAATTTATTACCAATAATAACTCATTAACCATTTCAATTAATTGGAATTTCATTTAAAGCAGTTATCAATTTCCTTAATTTAATACAATTACATTTCGTTCCAAATATATTCTTATTATTAAATCCCAAATTTTTATTTCTACCAACATTAAATCACAAAACCCTATTAAATTAACTATTTTTAATTATCGGAAATTTGCAGGTCATTACATTCTCCCCCACTCAAAACTTTTCATCCTCGAAAAGGAAAAGAAGGGAAATAAAGGAATTAAGAAATCAATGTATCTTACTCAAAATATTAAATTTATAAACAATTAATTTACATAATTAAATAATTTAAATAAATATATCAATTTATAACAATTAAAATCATTTTATATTCAAGTTTATAAAAGTTTGAAAATATTTTATAAAAAATTTCTAAGTCCAAAATTTATGGAAAATTTCGGCAGAGTCTCTTTTGTACGGAGAGGTCTGGGAGAAACAGTAATATAAATAATAACAATATATATCATATTTTTCAATATAAAATATCCCAAACCACGGGAAAAACAATATAATATCGCTATAAAACCGTAATCCGAGAACGTACCTATTTGTTGGACAATTAACGCTCATTTTATGAAACCAAAAGCAGTAGCTATTGCTTCCATACCTGTATTTCACTTATATAATCCAAAGAGGTTAATAATTAAGTAAAAGGCATAAGTTGTTTCAATTAATAACAAATAAAACATCACAACATAACAACAATTTCATACAAACAAATCATACGATCATCACATACAGTCAAAATATAAATTTTTACATCCATAGCAATAAAAAACAAATGGTTTATTCGGGTTCAGAACTTCTAATCATATAAAATGATAAATAAACTATGAAGTAAACCATACACTCAATAGTCGTAGATAACTTTATAGATTATTTATACATCTCTATACAAAATAGAAGTATCCTTTCCCAACCAATCCATAAGCCAATACAACAAAGAATCCAACGCATTCTTAAGTTTACTCTACTTTTCTTCTTCACATCATTTATTGTTCTTTTTTTTCTTTCTTTCTTACCATGATTTTTTTAATTCACGCTCATTACTTACAAAATTTTAATTTTCATTCATGTAAGGCTTATTTCATTAATTTACATTCTTTACTTACATAAGTTATATCCATTTCAATTATTTGGATCATAAGTGAATTCATTATTGAAGTATTGTATACATTCTATTTCAGTTTACTTCACATTTACTATTTAGTTTGATTTCCACTTTTTTTCATCATTTACCTTTCTTTCTCATTCATATAATTTTTATTTTCAGTAATTCACATTCGTTATTATTTACAAAAGTTCATTTCTTCTTTATTCCTATAATGTTCTTTCATTTTATTACCTTACATTTATTGCTTAAATATGTTATTTTTATTCCAATTATTGAATCATACACTATTTGGTAAGTTTCTTTACAATTCAATTCACCATTTATTGATTATTTCCCTTTTTACATTCATTCTTCCATATAAAGTATTATTGAATGTTAACTCCATTTCTAAATCATTTCTAATGTTCACAGAAGTTATAATCATTCAATTTATATAGTATTCATTTCAATTATAAATGGCGTCAATATTAATTCAAGTTTATAATTATTTACTTACATTATTCCTCTTTACCATTCAATCTGATTAAAAATATCTTAAATGTTAACTTAAGTTTATAATCATTTTTCTTACATTATTCACTTCTATTACATTTAATTAGTGACATTTCAACTATTAATCCTAATTTTATAACAATTTATAATATCAGAATTCTTATTTATAAAGGTAATTTCATTGAACACTTTCGTTTACTAAAGTATACTTGCACAATATTCTATTACATATTCTTATTTAACATTACAACTTTTTTTTCATTTTGGTAAGTTATATATATATATATGTCTTTTTAGAATGCAATGGAATGTTACACAAGTTATCATATTTATTTCTATTAACATAATGTTCAATAGTTACCATTTCTTATTTTCATTTCCTTTTTATTTACAGTTTTCAAAATTTCAGTTTCTTATCTATTTCATTAATCATTTTAACAACAAATTTCTTATTTTCATTTTAATAGTTTCTAATTATTAATATAGTCAAAATTCCATTCATTACAATAATTTCAATTTCCAATTAACAGAAACTTAAGAACTAAACAACTGGGTTTCATTTCAATTATTTTAAAATAATATATATAATCATATCTGTTATATATATCAAATCATATTTGGAATTCAAAATCAAGATTAATTGATCAAAACAATTGTGCAGTAAAATTACTACAACGGTCTTCCCACTTTGAAACTCGAAAATGAACGTCGATGATGCGTGCACTCATCACCGAAATTATTTTCCAAAGACAGAGGGGGAGTACACAACTTATTTCCTTCCATAATTCCTTTAAAACATTTTTTTCAAATCATATTGAAATATTTATATCGGAAAATACTTCCAAATAATACTAATATTATGTTCCCAAAATCTTTCAAAAGATTTTCAAAAATCCTGGAAATTAAGTTCTCAAATTTTCAGTTTATATTCATTTTATTTGTAAATCTTATTTTTCCATCAGTATTTATAAAATTTCACTACCTAACAAACAAATATATAACAACCAACTATATCATTTATAAAATTTATTATTTTATATACAAAAAATATATAATAGGCAAAAATTATCTCATTTACCTACATTTCAAAACAATATTGTGTCGGTCTGTCCTATTAAGTGTTTAGAAATCCGTAACGGTGTCATAGCGTTACAAAACGGAACAAATTAACACAATACAAAAAAAACTTTAATAACACTAACAAATACGCTCTCTTATATATACACTCAGCGACTCATTCTAGGGTATTACTACCCTATTTCTATATGAGTCAGACCCCACAAAGCTAAGGTTATCGCTAAACCAAAGCTCTGATACCAACTGTCACGACCTGCCTTTTTGGACGTTTTAAGCAGACACACGTGCCAGGCTCAAACCATTCAAATGGGCAGATTGTTATGGGGTAAATAAGAAAAAGAGAAAGAAATAAAACAAATAAAGAATCTCGTAGCGGAATGACAAAATATAATAATCAAATAACAGTTCATGAAGCTGTTTTATAAATACATTTGACTATTCTTTTACAACACAAAATCGAAGTTACAGAAACAGGAAGAAATAAATAATAAATGGAGTGGAACAACATGATGCAGCGTAATATAATAAATAATACTAGTACAAATCTTCGTCTTCGTCCTTTCGGAAATAAGGTCTTCAACCCTGAAATGCTCAGGCTGACCCGAGCGAATTGAAAAGACAAAACACTCGAGTAAGAACTAAAAAATCTTATGTAAGTTAAATCAACGGTACATATGAGTGTGACGGCGTCAGAGATGTTTACGGGGTCTGACATCTCCTATCTAGTGTCTAATGTGAGTGCAATAACTTAAGAGATGTTCGGGATTACCATCTCCTAAGGATCCGTTAAACTATCTACAATGTAGTACAATACGCTATTATAATAGTATCTACAATAAAGTAAAGTATTAAAATAGCATTAAGGCATTACCTATATCCCCCTTAACATATTTCATATATTCCCGTAGTCTATACAATGCCGTAAGCTCCACCAAACTAGTGGTTTACCCAAAGGACACCCTATAGGTACGGTACAAAACAAACTCGTAGAAGGCGCTCTAGGGCATGTGAACACGGCACTCAAGGCAATGCCAGGGTAGATTTACCAATTGCAAAACTGGGCTGGTGGTAATGCATAGCAGCTACTACCGCCCACCTCGGAACACACTCCTATATTCAAAATCAAGGGGTGGCCACCAAATCATCACAAAGTCATAATAAGGTATCGAAGAAGCATGTCCGATCGGAGGAATGACCTCATTTGGCCTAGGTATAGCTCCTGTTTTAGTCACATCTAAGTTGACTCATGGGAGTCAGGGTCACGTAAACACCTCATACAGAATCGTTCGCCAAACCATCTTACTACATTTCTGGAATCTCCTCCATGTACACAGTTGTTAAAGTGGTTTTCGGTATTGACAAAGAGTATGACAATATCCGATCTCGATCTCTTTAACAACCAAACGCTTATTTCACACTGGTTGGTTCTTTTACATTTCAAAAAGGTCAATTCACAATTTATATCAAAATATCATATTCGATTTCAAATCATATCTCTTTCGAAATCATATTCACTTTCAAAACTATATTCACTTTAAAACCCGTATTTACTTCTAAAATCATATTCACTTTTGAATTTATCGATGAGATAGGTTAATTAAATCTTAGTTCCAAAATCATCGTATTTACTCAAATATGTCATTTTACAAAAGGGTATCAATTCCAAATTCCAACTTAGGTTGTATCATCATCAAGGATTTAAATATAAATACTTCAACTTTACACAGTCTGAAATTTTAGAAAATAGTTTAGATAGTCATAAATAGTTTTAATAGTTTGAAAATAATTTAAAATATATTAAAAATAGTTTTAAAATAGTAAAATAGTTTAAATGGATTTAAATTTGATTTAATTAGATTTTAAAATGATTTAAATAGATTAAATAGATTTAAATTATATTAAGTATATTTTAAATAGATTAAATAGATTTAAATTATATTAAATAGATATAAATTATATTAAATAGATTTAAATTATATTAAATAGATTTAATTAGTTTAAAAATAGGTGAAATAGATTAAATTGGATTAAATAGGTTATAATAGAATAAAATAAATTAAAAATAGTTTTAAATTGATTAAAATAGTTTAAATTCATTAAAATAGTTTAAATTAATTTAAATGGATTTCAAAGTTATGTCCAAACATTTTCAATAACTCAATTTCAATAAATTCATTTATATGCCATTTCAACTTTGAAATTCCAATTTAAATCCTTTGAACAATTCATTAAATCAATTCCAATTTTCAGCATTAACGTTTTGGATTATCGAAATAATTCAGTTTATGAAAATACATCTCTATTACAAAATGCTAGTTAACTAAATTAAAAATTTAAAGAATTAAAATCATTTAATTTAACCATTCCGGTGTCCGTATATAATTTTCTACCCTAGGGTCAAGTGATACGGATATTTATCATTTCAATCCGCAATTTAATATTTTACGGTTATATATCATTTCAAACCGCAATCTCGAATTAAATAAAAATCCATAAAATCACTCGAGTCTATCATTTCAACCCATAATGATTTTTCCCTAATCTATAGATCGTTCGGGCATGTATCATTTCAACCCATAGGGAACTTGCAGTGTTATAACAATATAAAAATACAACATCAAGTCATCCAATATCAACAATCAAACATACATCACAATCATCGTTCAAATCAACCAATAAACTCCAATAGATGACTGATTACCATTAACAGGTATTAAATTGACAACTAAATTCAATATTTAATTAAACGATGATTAATTGCAATAAAAGTCAATTTTAACTAAAATGACAATTTTAAACATACCAAACATCAATTAATCAATTTCTAATCACATCATAAATTAAATTTAACTAACATAGGATAATTTAATAATTGTGAGTGGTTTAAAACACTCACCTTCGATTTCAAATCGATTTGAAATCCAAACTAGGGCTCAAAATTCAACAGTCTCAGAATTCAACCAAACAAGCTCTATAATGTCCAGAATTCTGATACGATCCCAACGGAGAAAACCGCGCATGAATCCGAGCTCGTATGAAAAAGTTATTAACGTTAGAAGATTATAAAATTTGTACTTCGAGTCGCCGCCTCTATTACCCAGTACTTGCTCTGAGTTTTTGCCAAAATGACCCGAGATCCGAGTCATTTGGCTCCTGACCCAAAGTCACTCCAGGGTTTTCACCTCTGGAACTCGAAGCCTGCCCAGATCCGCCTTGTTTGGCCTTGAACTCTCTCTAACCCCAAGTCGCTGTAGGGTTTTCTCCTCTGAAACTCGAAGTAAACCTGGAGCAATTTTTTTTTTTGAAATTAGGTTTTGGAATTTGGGAATTAGGTTTGAATAGGAGGAAGAAGATGTACGTACAGAAATAATAATATGAGAAAGTTTATAACAGGCTATTTATAAGCAGATCCGAAATATAAATGAATGGATAAGATTGATTTGAAAGTAGAACTATAGATGACCCGAAAAGTCTGTTTCGTTCCCGAAACGAAAATGGGTCATCCTATATATCAAAATAGATGTTTTTGATAATTTTAAACTCAATGGAACAAGTTTCAAGTCCTAGTTCCATCATATGAAAAAGTTAGCTTAAAATCAGCTTATTTTAAATTGATTTCAATTAAATTGATTTCTAGGCGTTTCGAGCCCGTACGATCAAACGAAAATTCCGATCGCTACGAAACTTAAAATCCTACAATAATTCACTGTTACGGATCTGATGAAACTAGTTTCGTAGAAATCTGAGACAGTGGCCAAAATAGCTATTTTCACTTTAATTAAATAAATCAATAATTAATTAATTAAATCACCTTTCATTCAGTTTTGATAGTTACCAAATTTCATCGTTTTTAATCACTTAGACATTTACAATGACTCAACACAAGTTTATATAACAATTCAGTGTTGGTTATTACACTAACTATAGTGTTCAATTTCCACTGTAATTAAATCCAATAAATTATAATTTAAATTCCAATAAATTGAGCAAACTTGATTCCAATTCTTTTTATTCACTCAATTGTCATATTCTGCATAAAATTTTCATTGTTACATTTTATTGAATTAACATTCTACAATTATCGATTTAACCTACATTAACTGCACTAATTAAGTGAATTAATTGCAATTGATTTTCAATTTTAATTTAACAGGCTAAATAAATAGGTAACATATAATAATTGTCACCATTAACTTTTAGTCACATTTGTATATTTGTTATCTAAACACAAATGTTATAGTTATTCACACAACATTCATTTTTTTCAATTTATAATTTATTATATGTTATTTAATTAATACAACACTTAAATTATCAATTGCTCTTTTAATTCAGTTATCAATTGATACATTCATTATTACAATAAATTTACAATTTATTACCAATTATAACCCATTAACCATTTCAATTAATTAGAATTTCATTTAAAGCAGTTATCAATTTCCTTAATTTAATACAATTACATTTCATTCCAAATATATTCTTATTATTAAATCCCAAATTTTTATTTCTACCAACATTAAATCACAAAACCCTATTAAATTAACTATTTTTAATTATCGGAAATTTGCGGATCGTTACACTTACCTATAATTTATCACTAGTTAAGTGACCTTATGAAATTTCCTTATTTATTATGTTTTTCGTTATGTATATATTTATATAGCGAACTAGTCCCATCCATAAAATCAACCTAATGATAAGACATGAACATATCTTATATCATATCATACGTTTTTCTAATAACCTAAGGGAGACAACAAGCGATAAGTATCCCAAATACTCTAAAAGAAAATTTTGCTGGAAGTTGCCATTCATCATCAACTGGTGTTAATGATGTTGTGGTCCTAACACTTCTTACTAAATTAAGATGAACGTTACGGGTATGTCATTCCACTTAATTCTCCTTCTTGGTTTCTAATAAATGTTGTCCACCCATTACTTGAGTTAATATATCCTTAATAATTGATCATTAATGTCAAAGTTGGACCATCTCTAACAAATCCTCATTTAAATCCCTTTATTCTTTTTACTAGTTTCAAAATCAATTTATTATGCCGATTCAATTCCTCCATGAATGTTATATTAAATTCCTTAATCAGTCTCCATTTATTTTTATTTTTATTCTCTACAAATTTATTGCCCATTAAATCTGTAATTAGTGTTCTTAAATCCTAGTCCTATAATAACTAATACGAATACCAGTGTAAACTATGCTATTATTAAATTTTTATTTTTGTATGTTAAGCGCGGTTATATGTGTGTATATATTTCTTATTTCTAATCATTTATTTCTAAACTAGAACATTCATTTCCACATTTAATTTATCAAAGCTGTCCTTCTAAAAAGGATTGCTGTAAAATTTTCCATGAATTAAACAAAAGTGGATCTCTGCTTCCTTTGAAATTACAAGGAATTATTTATTTATTTATTGAAATTCACAATATAAACTATGAAAAAGAATATCCATATCTTACATATCTATTTCCCTTTTTGGTACATCCCTTGTTAATTCATATGACACGTTTTATACATATTTTGGAGTTGGATAATTCATAGAATTCATACTCCCTTATTTATACTTTTTGACTCAACCAAATTTTAAACTAAGAATTTCAAAAATGAAAAATTCTTCTTACCAAAATCCTTTTAATCAAAAACTTTTGACTCAACAAAAATTTTAAATTATGATTTTCCAAATTTCCTTACTTTTTCAAAAAAAAAACTTCCCAATAAATCCTTTGAAAAGCTCATTCAAAACATTTCAAGGAATTTTCCAAAAACCTTTAATCAAATTCTTTCCTTGGGGTTGGATTTAGAAATTGACTTTAATTGTCTTTTCTTTTTAACTTTCTTTTTCCCTACTCAATTTTTACAAAAATCTGGTTATCTCTTTGTTGTGATTAATGTACACCTTCTTACGGGAACTTTCTCCAGTACATCTTGCTTTACTCTTAGCATTCCTTACTTTGGATGTTTATAACACATAGGTTCTTATCTCCAAACTATTTTTATTATTGGGCTAAGCCCGCTAATTTTTGTCTTTATAATTAAGGCTATATAATTTACCAAAATGATGATTATACTACCTTAAAATATTTAATTACTACCTAACATGTTTATTTTCTATTTCTATAAATGTCAATTGTATGTAATAATGATTATTATTTCAAGGACAATTTTTTAAAGAGATTTATTTATTCATTCAAATTTTACCTATTATGTCTTCCTTCTCTCTTCATAATTACTTTAATAATCTCTTTAATTCATTTAAATCCTTTTTAAATTCTTGTAACTCCCTATTTATTGCCCTATAAATTTTATAGTTACAATCTTTTTCATCTAGATTTCCTAAGATAGTATTTTATGCTAAAGTAAAGATTTTCCTAGTGTTTTTATGTATGTTTAAAATAAGTGTGTGTGTATATAGTAGGATTTTTGAAAAATACTTTCAAAAATAACAAGTAAGCAATTCATACGTATACCTATCCTGTTGATTGGGTAACCTAAGCTCTAATACCAAATTTAACAACCCACCCTGAAATGGACCTAAATTCCGATCTAGAAAAGGCCCATCGAAACTCATACCCATTCCAAAGCTATCTGTTGTTGGTATAAAGAAAAATACAGACCTATTTTTGTACACATTCAAAACTCACAATGGAAGGATAAAATATAATAACTGAAACAGTGCCCATTTCATTTAAAAATCCAAATGTCATAAAATCCATACTACAATACCAATAACAAACATCACAATCTATGGTACAACATTTTCAAAATACATCATTATTCTTTAATGGGTACATCAGAAAATAACATAAGTAGATAAATAGGTAAACTGCCACAAGTTCCCTAAACGCCATTGCTTCCTAAATCAACATCTTATTTCCTAACATGTGTTGTAATGAGGAGGGAGTTAGAACAATGTATGTCCGGTGAATAAAAATCTCGAGCATTACTATAATAGTACTTGAGCGGTATAATTTAAATAAGAATATGTCTTATGTATCATAACCATATTATAAGTTTTCAGACCATAAGCTCTAATGCTTTTCCAGTTCGTTATTCTTTCAACCCAAAAACTCATATCTATCGTCAATAATTTCTTAACAATGCAAGAAGTAGTACCCAAACCACTTAATACATTTTTAATGGAAACTAGGAGGATTCTAACCATTTAGTACCTCAAGTATGGTAGGTCCCCGTCATTTACTACCATCCTAAGGCATTCTCATCTCTGGTACTATCTAGCTGACATTGCATGGAATCTCTTCAGGCCACTTACTACTTCAAATCTAAAGCGGACCCTCTTCGAGATAACATTTAACATGCCCAACCATTTACCCTGACCATTTAATACTTCTGTTATAGGCAAGAGGTGGGACCTCAACCAGCTACTTACTACCTCCAATCCTCGAAGCAGGTCCTTCGTATTATGACCTATAACCCAAACGTGACGTATCACATTAGTCCGACTATTCGTAGGTACCGGTAACAAGATTAGCTGGGCAGGTTTACCCTATAAAATTAGGACTCACCTTGCGTGCTACGTGGTTACATATTATAGGCGATATCTCACATCTGCCCTAAAGTCACACTACTAGTAGCCAGATTAGCTGGTAGACTTCTATGTTCTTTTGACTGACCTCGCACCCCTATAACTTAATCATAATATAAAACACTCTCTTCGTATATTATCCAACATCTCACCGTATTGCAAATCTAGACCTTATAAGAAAAACTCTTATTTCGGCTTTACAATTAATTACTATCCTAAGGGGGATTTAATGATAATTAATCTTATATTAACTACATAATTAATACATTATAGTTACACACTATTTATGCTAATATATATGTATATATATATAAATACGCGTCTAAAATAAGCATGCAAAGATTGTGCCCTAAACTAATGTTTAATTGTCAAAACTTCAAGTTTATACAAGTTCAATTCCATATCAACACATATTCCATATATCCAATATCCACAATTACATCAATAGACTTGTATAAAATAGAATCCATAACCAACTTATTTTATACTAAAGTAACGGAATCAATCATTAATAAAAACTTACAATTCAAATACTTTTACGCTCTATTCAACTTCTTTGTATAAAACTGAAAAAGGGAATTTCTATTTGAATTGTGGAAATAGGCAGTACAAATTACGAATAAGAATCTGTATCTTACACACTATTTCCTAATCAAAACCCTTGATCAGATCCAAAGAAAAAGATAGGAACTGGAATAGAAGGTAAAATATTGAAACCGTAAAATCTACACAAATTCCATTATTTTAATATGTAAAAACAATTGAGATGCCAACCTAAGAATTGACATTTCACTTTGGGGGGATTTTGGGGGTTTTAATGTGATTTTTTCATAAACCAAAATTCCCTAAGAAATATATCAAATCTAAACTACACTATTAAATTACTAAAATAAGAAAGACTAAGATATCCACTCACAATAGGTCCTTTGCTCTTCCTCCTTTTGGATTTGTCATGCCTTCTATAACCTCCTTTATATCTCCCCTTTTAGATATATACAACATGGGATTGTATATAGATTACATACAGAAATTTAGGGATTGGAGGAGAATAGAATTAGAAATAAAATAATAAACATCTAGAATCTATTACCTTAAACCCTATAGAATTTTTCTGAATCTTTGAAGAGAGAGACTGACAGAGCCTCGCTTTGTTCCCAAAAGAATTTATAAATAAAAGTGAGGGGGCTAGACTCTTATTTATAATGGTTGGAATAAACCAGAACCGTCAAATTTAAGACGGCTAAAAATAATAAAACTCGGTACTTTCATATTCACAAAACCTTAGCCGCCACAGACAGGGATCGATCGACCGCCCCTATACTACCGGTCGACCAATGGTCCTTATTTTAGGAATGTTTTTAGTTGCCATTGATTTATTTATTTTACTTCTTTAATAATTACTCCTTTAACACTTACTCCTTTAACATTAACGTTAATTTTAATGATTACTTAACCCCTAAGTTTAATTACTGTTACTTTTTGAATTTCAAATTTGAGAATTATTTATTTATTTGAGTTTGAATTCTATTTAAATAATTTTGAATCTGAAAACTTCAAACATCCATAACTTTTTCGTTCGAGCTCCATTTTGAAAACATTATATCTAGTAATTAATCAGAATTTCATCACGAACACAACTGCATAACTTTCATGGTCAAATTCTGACTTTTGCAAAATTTCCATTTTTAGCTCTATCTTATTTAATTAATTTATCAAATTTATTTATTTCTTGTTTATTTTTTTGGGGTGTTAAATTCTCCCCCTTAAAAGGATTTCATCCTCGAAATCTTTCCAATGGGTGGACAACGTAATGCACAATAAACATCTATGTTATACAATCAAGTTATCTACCCAACCATCTACTCAACCAAAAGTATAGTGTGATTACGTGTGTAGACATACTATAAGTTAGCTAAATCCTAGCATGAGTATATGATCGTGACATATAGGCATGTATGCATATATCCTAAACATGCATATAATTTCTACATAAGTGCAAAGTGAGGGTGAAAAGTGTGGCACCAAGTTTTCTCCTATCAGCATAAGACTTTTTCCTATCTTGCCCGGTTTTAATCCTTTTACGGATTAAGTCTACCTTCTTTGATGTCTCCCTCTCCATTTCTAGTCCAATAATGATCTTATCTATAGTGTCTCACCAACAAGATGGTGATCTACAACACCTCCCATATAACGTCTCAAACGGTGTCATTCCGATACTTTCCTGATGGGTGTTATTCTAAGTAAGTTCCACTAGTGGAAAGTGATCCACCCAAGTGCCTCCGAAATCCAAGATACACATCTAAGTAAATCCTAAAATATCTAATTCATCCTCTCCATCTGTCCATCCATCTATGGTTGATAAGCGATACTCAAACCCAACTCAGTGCCTAAAGCCTCCTCCAAAACTCGTTGGTGAAAAGCATATCTCGGTCGTTAACAATGCTAGAAGGACCTCCATGCAACCTAACTATCTCCCTCACATATAGGGTTGCCAAAGATGTAGTAGTACTCATACTCCTAACAGGAATGAAGTGATTGCATTTGGTCATTCTATCGACTTTGACCCAAATACTCTCATTTTCCTTCATACTCCTAGGTAGTCCAATGATGATTTCCATAGAAACAGTCTCATGCTTCCCCTGTGGTATATTTAATTGATGTAATAATACTCCTGGCTTCTTTTGCTCTGCCTTTACCCTTTGGAAAGTCATACACTTCGGCACATACTCCACCACATGCTTCTTCATTCCTGACCAATAATAAAAGTCTCTTCATATCATGATACATTTTGTCTCCGCCGGGATGAATAGTCATCCTAGAATAATGAGACTCAGCTAGTACCACGTCAATAAAATCCATAATGAAAGGAACACATAATATACCATCTCTCTATAACCACCCCTTCGAGTCAATGGTATAGCGTCTCAAATGACTCAACCACTCTCCTTTATCCTGCTTCTCGAAAATATCCACCAACTCCTTATCATGCTTCTGACTTGACCCAGTGACGTCCATAAGTGTAGGTTGCACATCCTAAGATGCTAATAATCCCGAAGTGATGTCTGATGATGGTCGAAAATTGAAAGTAGAGATAAACTCCAAGTGCTTCCACTTTAAGAACATATGACTCAACATCACTTGCTTTCTATTCAAGGCATCGGCTACAACATTTCCTATGCATGGATTATAGGAGATATCAAAATCATATGATGCCAAGAACTCCATCCATCTCTGCTACCTTAAATCTAAATCTTTCTAGGAGAGCAGATACATCAGAGACTTATGATTCGTGTACAGCTCAAATTTCTCTCCTAATAACCAATGTCTCCATAACTTGAGTGCAATAACAATGGATGCCAACTCAAGATCATGGGTAGGATAGTTTCTCTCATGGACTTTCAATTGTCAACTAGCATAGCTCACCACTCTCCCTTCCTGCATCAAAACCACACCCAATCCTGTACCATAAGTGTCGGTGTACACTATGAATTCCTTCATACCATCGAGTAATAGTAGAACACGTGCACTAGTCAACAACTGTTTCAGCTTGATAAGAGCGTCCTCACTTTGAGTCCCATGAGAAAACCAGAATCTTTTTGGTAAGGCAAGTCAGAGGGGTAGAAATTTAAGCAAAGTCCTTAATGAACTTCTTATAGTAGCCTGCCAAACCAAAGAAACTCCTCACTTCCATGGCACTCTTCAGCACACGCCAATCCTGTACTGCAACAACTTTACTTGGATCGAGCACCATCTCATGCTCAGAGACAACGTGTCCCAAAAAGCAAACCACCTTGCACCAAAAGTGATATTTGGAAAACTTTTCCTTCAACTTATGCCCACGGGGAGGATTGAGCACTTCTTCTTGATGCAACCTATACTCCTTCTTGCTTTTCAAATACACTAATATGTCACTAACAAATACCACCATGAACTTATCAAGCAACCATCTCAGAACTCGACTCACCATATCAATAAAATAGGCAGGTGCATTGGTTAGTCAAAAGGGCATGACTATATATTCATAGAGTTTATCGGGTGTGCAGAAAGCAATCTTCTGAATATTATCCTCGGCTACATGCAGCCATTGGAACCCGGTAGCTAAGTCAGGCTGAGAGAACACCTTCGCTCCAACTAACTGATCGAAGAGATCGTCTATACGGGGCAATGAATAACGAATATTCTTTGTCGGCTTATTCAACTCAGAATAATCAATGTAAAGCTTAAGGGATCCATCTGCCTTTATGGGAAAGACAATTGGTGCTCCCCACTTGGAAATACTCCTTCTAATGAAGCTCTACTCCAACCGCTCTATAACACATTGAAAAATTAACAGTAATTAATAAATAATTATTAAGCCTCAAAAAATGGAATTCGAGCATACGTTAGAATTGGCCACAAAACTTGCACTATTGTTTTCGTGGCAAATTTCTAAGAAGTTTCATATTTTTGGAGTTTTGCGATTGGAGTCCAAGTGAAGAAGTTTCCAGCATTTGAATTTTTCAAAACAAAAATAATTAAAAAGGAATAATTATTTAATTGCATGGACCCCACCGGTCGACACCATGGGCATGACTAATCGACCCCTAGCGGTCCACTACTGCCTATGACCGATCGACCGGTCATGAGAGTGGCTATTATATGTTTTATTATATTTCTATGAATATAAAGTATTATATAATATTATATTATATATATAATCGGAGAAGGGCATAAAATAAAAGAGAAGAAGAGAAGGAGTGAATCCATATGGCAGAAAAAGGGTAAATTTCATTATTATAAATCTATATTCCTCTTAACCCCAAATCTCTCCATAGATCTGTAATTCTATTAGTATGTATATATATCTTGTTATATATATTCTTTTGCATTGAAAAGGAAAAGGAGTCAAGTTAAATGGGTGAATTTGGATTTAGAGATTTGTAAACCTAGGAAGGTGAGTGGGAAATTTTATGATTTATATATAACATTGAAATTCATATCATTGAGTTTTATTTAATTATTATGCCTATGCAGGATCTATGGAGTTGTAGGCTTAGGAAGAATGCATTCAATCTCGCCTACATATTATGTAAGTTAGGTAATTGGAAATTAATGGTTTATGTACCCAAATCTAGAAATTAGAAATCGGTCCTTAAAATTTATTAAAGTGGAAGTTGATTCCAAATTTAGGATAATTGGGTTGTAAATTATTAGTATATATTTGGTTTGCCATAATTTGATTTGGAATGTGAGTTTTTATGTTTAAATTTACTTAAAGCATTTTGGGTGCAATTTATTTGTGTCTATTTCCATGTAATTTCCATAAATTATATAATTTCACAACTATGTATAAAATAGTGCATCATTTGAAATAATAGGAAAAATACCAAAAATGAAAGAGATATGTAAAGTACATATGTTTTTCTCTATAGTTTCTATTTCAATACAAGAAGTGATAATTTCTTGTAATTATAAATGGAACAAAAGTCTCACTTTTGGGAAATTTATGGAAAGTTGTAACGGTAATCCTTTTTTGGGAACGATAGCTCTAATATATTAAAATGTAGAAATAAATGTTCCTCAGAATGCATAAATACTGTATGTTTTGAAATTCCTAAGCGTAGGAGTTAACGAGTTAGATATATACATACACACATGTATAACCGCGCCTGCCGATTAAATATATATATATAGCGTAATATACATCAATATTCATATTTGTTATAACTAGGACGACTAGTTATTAATAGCGTAGTAAACCATAGAACTAGGAGGTTGAAATGGAAAAAAGACGGTAACTCCAAAATTAGCAGGGTAATAAATGTACGTTAATAGGGAGTTACAGGAATTAAATGGGGACATAAATGCGTTTAATGAGACTGATTAAGAAGTTAATATGACATTTATGGGAAAATGAAATAGGCATAAAAGGTTGAATTAAAATGATAAATAAATGTCATTAGTGCTGTCCAATTTGAATAATAATGACTATTTATTACAGACAACTGAAATTTATGGGACACAAAGGGAAAGATTAATAAGCATATAAGATTGGATTTAAATACTAGGAGGCGGTATAATTTTCATAGTAGAAAATTATACAGCATCAACAATACATTAAGGATGTGCGCAAATTAATGGGCCTAGCCTAATATTTAGGCCCAGGACATTTGGTTTGGTTTATTGAGGGTTGGGATGCGACATTAGTAGAGTTAACAACAGAAGTATGCCCTTCACTTAGAGGCTACCGGCAGTTGTGTATACTTACCATTGATGTGAGACATCTCCAACCATAGAACCCGTAGGACAGGGATATACTTTTGCGTGTAGGTTGGGGAAAATATACCAAGGGTTCTCCATGGATTTGAAGTATTAAATGACTCGGTACCTTTAGGGATGTCAAGGGATTTACTTCAGGGTGGAAGGTATTAAATGGCCATTGGGTCCGCCTCCTCTCTATTTAAGAAGTCTTAAATAACCTACGATGGTACATAATAGGAAATGTGGGTATTAAGTAACTAGAATGAGAATTTTCCTTAACTTGCATTAGGTTAGTCTAAATGGGATTTAGGCTGTGGGAGGTCGACGGACTATGTCAATATTGTTGTTGTACCGGTATTTAGTGGTAGGGCTGGCATATAGGCTATGACCACCAGCGGTCCCGAGCGACCATAGCAAAGACTTGGGTTATGCCCTAATGGATTTTTTTTCCTACTAGTGTAGAATTTGTATGGGGATACGCAAAGACCTCATTGTTTAATTAGTTCTTTGTTTGTCGAAGGTGGGCTAGTTAACCCTTAAATAAGTATTTGAGATGCATTAGTAATACAATAATTAAATTATAAAGCCATATATATGGGTCATCGGTCTCTTTAGCTAGAATCGATTGACTAGCGATTATGTTACGGATAGCCTGCTTCGAGGTTGAGGTATTAAATGGCCCATGGGTCTGCCTCCTCCCTATTTAAGAAGTATTAAGTGGTCGGGGTTTTGTTTGGGTAGTACCACATTTGGATATATATGTATATAGGAATATATGTATATACCTCGTAGAAGGTTAGACATATCGTATGCGTAGATGGACTTACATGAAATAGTCGTGAAAAATGGCCATAACGCTTACATAGAAATCAGTCAGCATAAATTAGTGTTACGGATAAAGTATGTAATTTTCTAATCACCAGAACATTGTTATGACCCCTTCCTCATTACAACCCATATGATAGATTTAGAGAAACGGACTACTGGTGCAAGAAGGGAACTGTAGATGGTGAAGTCTTCTCATTCATGCTCGGCATTGACAAGGTAATCAGATACTAAAGGAATAATATTAATTCCAAGGTAGTAGCCTTGGTCAGCATATATGTTTTATTATATTTTTCAATTCTGCTATGATTTTTTGTAGATAGCTTTATGATATACTTATGTTTATCACAAGTTAAAAAAACCAACGATCTGTATCCTAATGGACTTGGATTTCAATTTAGTCAAAATTCGGGCTCATTAAGGTATGGATTGTTGAATTTGGTATTAGGGCTTAGGTTAGTCGACCATAGGAACTAGGGTACGCTAAGAGAACTTATTTGTATTTTTACCTATAATTATATATATACACACACATTATATGCCAAACTGTACAAATTCTGATTATAGAAGTAGTTGCAACCACATTCTGAAAAAATGGATGAGGCAACTATGTATTGGAACAATAAATATAGTTAAATTTATACACCTACCCCAATGACCCCATGGAGTGTAGGCCGTACCGCAAAGCGTTAACCAAGAATAGCATTAGCATGACATACAGAAGGACTACCAAAGATGGATGGTACTTGACTCTGTTGTTAGGCCTAGGCTTCCTTATGACTGTGGATTTCGATGGATTGCCAATTGAAGATGTACATTTTATCCAAACAAATAGAAAGAAAGAATCTATATGTTGTAAGCATCTGAAAGTAAGATGTGAAGAAGAATTAAACTAGTTCTCGTAGAAGGTGTTAATTAATCACCACAAGAGGATAGCCAGATTTTTAATATATACTGTTGATAAGAAGAGGTTAAGAGTAATGGGAAAAGAATGAAAGTCCAAGAAAAAGGAAAATAATAGTCCACTTCTGAGTCTAATCCTACGTGAAAGAAGTTGACAAAATATTTTTAAAGTTTCTTGAAGTGGTTTTGAAAAGGATATATTTTAATAGAAGAAACCTACCGTTGAAAAGTTGTTGTTTTGAAAAACCAAGAAAATCTGGAAGTTTTAAAGGGCTATTTAGAGATTCTAGTGAAGTTTAAAAATTGCTTGTGTCAAAAAGTTTTGATTTAAAGATTTTTGATAAAGGGATTATTCGTTTTTATAAATGGAAAACAGAGCATAGATTTTGTTGGATGATTTTTCCTATTAGGAAGTTCCTTTTTAAAATTATTTCTAAGTAGTCGACAAAGGGAAATGGTACTTGATTTAAATGGGGTAAAGAGAATAGAAGGGTAAGAACGCCTGATAATGAAGATAGAAGGAATATTTTGTATAAGGAAAATATGAAGAAAAAACAGCTGACATAGATTTATACACATCTCTTTTCATGTTATGGAAGATAAACTCAATGACTAAAGCAGTAGGCGAATGCATTGTAATGAGTCAATGTGGAAAACAATAAAAGAGGAAAAGAGCTACGTAAGGAGAAGCCACTTGAAGGAAATTTGGGTAGGAGAAATTTTAATAGTAGGAATATTAGAAATTTGAATAGAAACAACATTAGGAATTAATGCTAAAGTAGGATTAGTAATCTAATTAGAAACGATGTTGGAAATTAAAGGCTAAGTTTAGGAAAATGGATAATTTCTATAAATATGTGCAATAGTTGCACATATGTTTTAGAAGTCCCTCTCAAGTGCTATTAGAATCTCCGCTAAGGTTAAAAGCGGAAATAGCATAAGTAGTAGGAAAACAATAGAATAGGAGTTATCATTATCTTCTCCAGTTATCATTTATTTAAAGTTAAAGAAGATGTTTTTAAAAAATAGTTTGGTATAATAATTGAGTTTTTAAATGCAAACATGATAAATGTTTTGAGTTTAAAAATCCTACTTTTGAAGAGGTAAATCACTTTCGTAGGAAATCTTAGAAAAGGGAAAGTTGGTTAGAATGAGAAATTTTTCATGGCTTCTTGTGGAAACCAATATATTTTGGAAAGAGTTTCTAAGTTTGTATTTTCAAAGATAAAAGTAGTGCACAAGTACCTCATGACTTTGAAGTTTTATTTTTATAAAGAGTGGTGAAAGCTAAACCAATTTTTGATAAGGAGTAGATATGGATGACTGCTAGTTAAGACGGGGCAAAATTCAAGGTTATGAATAAAATAACTATGAATGCTCATAGGGTAGTAATAAGAAAACCCCTTTGAATATAAGGAATATTGGTATGAACCTAGGAATTTTTTATTAGACATGTGTGAAAGCCATAAGAAGAACCCTCATGGGAATGGGGAATGGTATCAAAGTACACTTTTGCGAGTCATAGGGTATACTCGCATGAAAGATCAAGGATAAACAACGTAAATAGCAAAGTTTGAGAATACTATAAAAAAGATTTTGATTGAAAGAAGATAGTAGTATGATTGGATAAGTGAGTAATGAGATGAAAAACACACATAGGAGATGTTAGTTGACTTAAGGTTAAAGAAAGCAAGATCGGTGGTAGGAAAGTTATCCTACCAAGCCAATTTTCTGATGAGTTATTCTAAGTATGCATAGTTTACATTTCTTATCCACTATAGTGTGGGAATGAACAACTTATCCCATAATTGGTTGTAATAAATTTAAGTAATGGATGAACCTTGTTTATTAGAAGCCAAAAGGTAAGTTAAGACATATGGGTTATAGTATAATGACATACTAGAAATGTCCATCTTAATTAGGTAAGAAGTGATAGGACCACACCATCATCAAGACCTGCTGATGATAAACGGCAGCTTCCAATAATTGTTCTTTTTAGGCTATTTAGGTTGTAAACGCTAGTTCTCTCCCTTCGATTATTAGAAAAGCATATGATATGAGATATATTTTTATTTTATTACCATGTTGATTTTTTAGAAAAGCTTTAATGGTTATAGATATATTAGGAAACATTGTAATAAAGAAATCCTATAAGGATGCTTAACTAGCGATAAATATAATTAAAGCTGAAAGTTTATAAATTTGATTAGTAAATTTAATTAGCAACTAGAAATAAAGAATGCTTTAATCCCAAAAACTTAGAATTTTGGGAAAAATAAATTTTAACAAGCGAAAGACAAGGAAAGGTTGTTTCGAAATCACTGGTCACTATCCCTATGCCTTAAAAGCTAAAATTTATAACAAGATTGTGTTTTGTTGTTTTGAGTAAAAGGAATGGTTTCCTACAAATCTAAAATTAACTTCATAATGCTAGGATCAATCATATTCATTAACTCTTCTCGATTACGTTAAGATGTGACTTGATTTGTTTTTAAGGATGGAGCGGCAAATGTTTTGAAAATTTGTGTTTGAATGCTTTTGAATTTTTTTTAAATGCTTTTGAGAAGTTAGGTTCAAGTGCCGTCGAAAATTTTTGGTCAAGTGCTTTTGAAAAAAATAGCGTTCAAATGCTTTTAGGAATTCGATTTTTCAAACCATTTTGCTGGTTTGATTAAAAGGGGGAAAAAGATTGTTGATGGAAAATGAAAATTTCCAATTCTCTAGTGGCACATGCTTAGCGTAGGGAAGGTCGACGTGTTAGTGAATATGATTTTTTTTGTCCGATAAGGGCGATAGTATACAAAACACAAGGAATAACATAGGAAAAAGCTGTTTTAGCTTTGGAATTTCTATTTCCATACCATGTTGATAGTGAACGGAAACGTACATTTAGGATAATTCCATTTTAACATCCAAAAATAAATCTCATTATGCAAATTATAGTTGGAAAAGCTGGAAAAAAAATTTGAGGGCAAAAGAGAAGGTTTTGATATACAACGGAATAGGTATCCAAAAGAAGGGTGGAATTGTAAAATTCTCCATCTAAATTCTTTTTTCGGTATAGGAGTATAGATTTAGAGAAAACTGGATTATGAAAATTTGGAAGTTAGAATTTGTGTGTTGGGTATTTGATGGTAGGGATTGGATGCATAATTGGTTAAACCATACTCCTACTCGTAAGAGTGCAGAAATTGTTGTATGTAAAAGGATTTTTGATTTTTGAAAACATGCATATGTATAGAACTGATAGTATATATAGGTCGTTTGCTTCATATTTTCAAAATGTTTTTAAAAGAATGCATTCGTATAGGATGCGCTGATTTAAAATTATTTAGCATGCATATCATATATGTTGTGATACCCAATGCACCTGTACATGTCTGGCTGCAAAATTGCTTGTACACTAATTGGTTGGATAGTTAGATGGTTGCACGCTATGTTACATGATTTGACCTTTGAGGAATTTTGGGGATGAAAATCTTTTAAGGGGGTGAGCATGTAACACGTCGAAAAATTATCGATAATTAATAAATAATTATTAAGGCTTAAAAAATTAGAATTTGAGCAAACGAAGAATTAGAATTTATGGCGATTTTCTGAGCAAATTTCATATTTAGGGTTTTGCGATCGAAGTTCAAACGAAGAAGTTATCAACGTTCGAAGTTTTCAGAATGAAAATAATTAAAAAGGATTAAAAGCGTATAAATTATATAATTGTGTGGACCCATAGGTCGACATCATAGGCAGGACCGATCGACCCTTAGTAGTTGACCGTTGCATATGACCGGTCGACTGGTCATGAGTGTGGCAGCTTGGGTTCAACCTTGGCCAAACGACCCAAATTTCATTATTTTAAATCTAAGGATATGATTGGTTCGAGCGCTTATAAATACAAGCCTAACCCCTCACTTTTCTTCTCATATTTTCTGATCAAAGCAGTAGAGTTCTACCATTTTCCCTTCTTCGCTATTTTTATTAATTATGAAATATTAGAAGGACCAAATCAATATTGCTGAAAGATGCTAAATTTCATTATTATAAATCTATATTTCTCCTAACCCCAAATCTGTTTTCAAATATGTAATTCTAATAGTATGTGTTGACGCCAAAAGTGGCACAACACCCAAAGATAACCTATTGTAGCATCGGATCTAGCAAAGTATAGGCAAAAATTAAAGAGACATAAGAATTTTTGTAGTGGCTTGGCAATTACTGGCTTACGTCCACTTTATATTTTATTGATCATGGGTTTTGAGAGAGACTAGAGTCACAAGTATATGGAATTGACATATTCTTAAGCCTAGAACTGCCAAGAGTATCTGCCTAGGTGACTATTGTGAGGAAGTGATAGGAGATGAAGAAGATCCAGAGTTTGAAGTTGAGGAAAAGATCTCTGTTTGGTTTCTATTAGGCTGGTATTTATAGGGGAAACTGCTTTGCAAATCCATAGGCCTGAGTTGTCCAAGGTCCAGATGCTAGCCCACATGTAGAGGAGAGAATACGCTATACCAATTCCCAATATGGACCTCTCGGTACCGAGAGGTTTCTCTTGGTGTCGAGAGGTTTGTGTCGATGAAAAAAGCCTATCTTCCTTACTTGTCATGCCTTCCTATATTCGATTTGGTGTATTCCAAACTCTTTTCCATTGGAGTAGATTTGATCCCAATGATTTCCTTAATAATGCTTGTGTTATACTGCTTTCTTTGCTTTATTCTCATCATTCCTTAGCATTGCTCATTTATTCTCTAGGAAAAGCACTTGACAACGATTGCTGGAAGTATTGTGTGAAGTACAAGAGGTTTTTAGGGTCCAATGAGCAACAAAAAGCTCTCGGTACCGAGAGGTCCTGTGCGCTCAATGGACTTGCAACCTTTTGAGTCCCTTCTTCTAGCTCTTCTAAGTGTGTTTCAAAGTTCGTGAGTCATTAGTTTCTGTGGCGACCGCCCTACACCTCCGGTACCCAATATACTTGTATGATGCGTTGTGGAAGTACCCAGCCGATGCAGGACGGTAGCCAAGAATGTAAAGTAGAGAAAATTCCAAACACAGAATCTGTAGAACATCTCACAACGCACAAATAAAATATAATATAACAATATAGATGTAAACAGGCGAGATAGTGGTATAATCAAATCAACAATAAATAAGAACATCATAGTGTATCAGGTTCACAAACTATACAAAAACTAAAATAAAGAGTTTATACATCCCAAGTCTCCAAAATAAACTCTATAACTACTTATATAATACAAGTGCCGACATAGCTCCACAGTACTGCATAGTGGAATATAAGCGATAGTAAGCTCCAAGTATAGATATACGAAAGTGTAGCCTCCTGCTCATACTCCGTATAGCTCTATGTGTTATCCAAACCTGTTATATCGCTAATCTACTCATTTAAGAGTACCCAAGGTTATAAGAAGCAAAGCATAAAACCACGAGTCAGACTACAGTCTAGTGTGAGCAATACATCGTCTCAAAAATACTATAAAAATCGTATATAGTAATTATGGACATAAGGTATGTCAAACCATACCCGACATGTCCCTGCATCCAAGGAGTTAGCACATAACAGTTGATATATGCTAATCTACTATCAAAGCCATATAAGTGTACTACAATCGAAGTACAGTGTCCATTGTCTAAGTATACAGTCGAAAATACCTACATCGCGTGACACCATAGAGTAATAACAACCATGGCAAACCTAGCATCTATCAAACAATCCTCACCATCACTCGTGTGTGTTGGATATACGATAACTCTTATGGCACAATCGCAAACCAGGGACCCAATCGTAATCCCAGCTTCATTGGTGCTCGAATCCATGCCACCCCGAAAGGCTAGAACCAGGCTCACAATCGCGAAGACCGGGGTAATCTACTATTGTAAGATCAAGACACAATCGCAAATCTAGGTGGGCGTCCTTACGTACCCCTTCTTTACGACCACACCAGAAGCCTTCAAGTTATCAACGAACCCTTTGCACACGTCTCCATAATGGAATTCAATTGTTATTCCATCATGGCTATTTCCATAGTAGGACACGGTCGCAAATCCAACCCGCAAGCCCTTATCGTTAAACTTGCCCTTGTGGATCACCATCACGGCTCCTATCATTAAGTCATTATCTTCGGAACATCTCTGACATCCATTGTAAGTCGTAGAGCCATCGTACCAAGTTTCCGAGGTCGTCGTCATTGTTTTCGACATCGTCATTGTTGAAGCGCCATGCAATCGCCTCGCTAATCACTACACAAGATCCAAGGTCATCCCGAGTCATTTGGAGTCACCTACTTCACTCTATATCTCCCCCAGGACCCTGGAGCATGCCACGAAGATATTCCCAAAGTATCGTTGCGCCATGATGTAAATCTCTAACTTTCATTTTTGGTTTGGCTATACACCGAGCCAAGCCTAAAGCAACCCCTTCTGTGACACTAATTAGCACAATAAAACCGAACGGAAGATTTAGTTTGATTTGGCCCTAAGAAAACACCCCCGGGACACCAAGTCATCTCTAAGCACCAAACTAGTTTTCTTGCTTGGGTCTGGCCCAAAGCAATCACCCTTCGGAACAAAGCAACCACCAAACAACAGAACTTGTTTGGCCACCAAACAGATCACCACCGGATACTAAGTTGCCTCCAAGCAAACCGACACCGGAAATCAATCACCGAAAATTTTGCTTGGGTGCCGAACAAAGCCGACTCATAAAACCACCGAGCACAACTCCAAGCAACCACCGAATAGTAGAACTTGTTCAGCCACTGAATAGAGCACCATCAAACACCAAGCCAACTAACAAAAACACCAGATACGACTCTAAGCATCGAACATAAATGTTGTGATTTCATCGCTACGCTACGTTCTTCGACCCGTGTACCTTCCGTACGCATCAATACAACTCCTAACATCCTTGAGCCTATCCTTCGAAGTCTGGTTTCATGGTTCCTAACTCTAAGATGCTCCGATGAGCGTTTCAACCATGCAAGCATTTACACAACACTGACACAATCACATCCAATCATCCAAGTATCTAAACACACATCAAACCATAGCAAATCATCATGTAATTACATTCCTAATGTAGCCTATCACATACAAAGGCAACCATACTTCAAAACAACATGATTAAAGTGCTTTAAACATTCTAAAGTTCGTTTTGCTACAGGTTGACATTGAAAACTATTTTAACACCTTAATTTGACTTCAAAAATGAGTTTAAAATAAATCAAAACCTATGAAAACATATATAGTAAGGTGAGAGATGATAAATCACTCACCAAGAAAACCAAAAATCCAAGTTTTACATGAAAATCCAAAAATGAACAGCAAATCCAATATTTTCACTTCCTTAAAATGTAGATGTGAAGATCTCCAATAAATCCCTTTGTTAATCTAGCCCTTGTCTATGATTTGGATGAGAAAAGAGAAGGTTTTGGGGAGAGGAAGTGTTAATGGAGGCTTAGATCTAAGGGAGAAGGTGCAAAAGTGATTTGGGGATGATGGTTGAGCCCTATATACTCTCTAAACCCAAAATGAGTTAGCGGGCATCCCCTAAACTCACTAATTACCTACTAAGCTGCTCTAAAAACTGTCAATCTTCAAATAGCCATATCTCCTAGCCAGAAAGTAAAAATTGCTACAATAACCACTCTACGGAAAAGGAAACCATCATATCTTTCCAATGGAAGTGGTTTTGAGTGCTAATTCGGCTCCTATCAAAAGTTATGGACGATACAAGCTTTCAAGGGTAAAGTCATCCAGAAAAATTCTAAATATAGGAAATGTTTCTAGTAGGTATTTCACAAAGTTATAGAGTCATACGACTGAATATGGATTTAAAAATAATATTTTACGATCCTTGATACGTAAAATACGGGTCGTTACACACTACCACACTTTAGGAATTTCGCCCTCGAGATCTCCAATATAACCGAGGTAAATCAAACATAGCTACCCCGCAATCTATCATCCACGAGCAAACATGTCAAACATCAAACATGCACACATAAGTAATAAATGGTATATATGCCCGCCCTAGCATGCATGATACTAAATTACCTTATATGATATCAAAAGTTAAAGTAAATGTGATAAATAGACGTCTTTCCAAGTAAAGAGCTCTGGATAAGCGGTCCTCATGCTCTCCTTGGTTTCCCAAGTACAATCGCCTTCGCTCTTACTCTACTAATTCTTCACCAGCTCTACCATCTTCCTCCTAAACTCATTTTTATCACAATTGACGATACGAATAGGCCTACGAAGTCTCGATGCTTCTATTTCAATCTCGATATCATCAAGCTGATTCAGTTTGATTATCACGCCTGAGTCTTGCATAAACTTCTACAAGTGAGATATGTGGAACACATTATGCATATCTACCATAATCTGAGGCAAGTTGACTTTATAAGCTAGATTCCCAATCCTCTCAAGTATTGGAAAAGAGCCAAAGAATCTCGATGCCAACTTCCTCTTAGTACTGAATCAAACAACATTCTTTAGAAGAGAGATCTTGAAAAACACCATGTTGCCAATGGAGAACTCTAAATCATGTCTTCTCCTATTAGCGTAGCTCTTCTGTCTGTCCTAAGCAGCTTTCATTCGTTGCCGAATGATCTCGATCTTCTCCGAAGTCTCTCTAATTATATCTAGCCCAAGTATCACTTTCTTGTCCACATCCCACCAACATAAAGGAGAGTTGCACGATCGGCCATATAACGCTTCAAATGGTGTCATACCAATGCTGGACTGATAATTGTTGTTTTATGCGAACTCTGCTAAATGCAAATGATTGTCCCACTAGCCATTGAAATTGAGAATGCAAGCTCAAAAGAGATCCTCTAAGATATGATTCACCCTCTCAGTTTGCCCATCAATTTATGGGCGATAAGCTGTACTGAGATGCAGCTCCATCGCCAATGCCTCTTATAAGCTCTTCCAAAACAAGCTAATGAGCAAAGGGTATCCGTCACTCACAATGCCCTTCTGCACACCATGGAATCGCACAATCCACTTCACATACAACTTGGTCAATTTGGATGTCATTCTACTTGACTTGACGGTATGAATCGGGCACTCTTCTTCAATCTATCGACTATAAACTAGATGATATCGTACCCTCCTTTGGTCCTCGGCAATCCATCAATGAAGCCCAACAAAACTTGTTCCTATTTCCACTCAGGAATCTCGAGCGGTTGCAGCAAACCACTCGGATTCTTCTGCTTTGCCTTTACCAACTAACGGTTCATGCACTTCATGATGAATGTCCCAACATCCTTATTTATCCCTTCCAAATAAAATGTCTACCTCATATCACGGTACATTTTATTGCCACTGGGATGTATAGTCTATCTCGAATGATGGCACTTGTAACAACCCGAAATTTAACCCATAATAATTAATTCGTTAATTAATTAGATAATAAAATAACTTTGTGAAATTATCAGAATTAAGCCATGGAAGTTTCACCATTATGTCCGTGGTAATTTTCTAGTCAATTTCCATATATAGAACGTCAAAATCTGAGCTTATATGGACAAGTAATTAAATAAACAAAATAAGCAGAAAACGAATATATATATATATATATACTAGTGAGTGGCCCGTGCTACGCACATAGGAATTGTTTGAGAACATTGCTTTGGAGGTTGTCACCTAAGGCCATATGGTAGTAAGTTATCTATTTTTTTGCAGCACTTATGTACTAAATAACTAAATATATTGTATTTGAAGATTGGTTGGTATTGAATGCGCTGAGTGAACAAATTTTTGGACTTCCCATATGGGTCTCCGAAAGGTTTTGGTTTAGGTAACTTAAGCATCAGTTGATATTATTCATTGTCCAACTATGCTATAATATACAGCAATTATATGTAGCATTATACTCTACTGCGTATTCAATTTTGATTGTTATTATAGGTACAATGTTTTAGGTTATTATGTGCTGTTAAGTGAAAATGTGTTGAAGCACAACAGGTTACTTCTTCTATTAATGAAAAGTAAATATTGATTATGTATGAGAACACATAAGTCAATAGTACAGTGCATCGATTTCGTAGATATCAATGTAAATGGGAACATGGCTTCGAAGGAGCAGTAAATCAGTTACAGAGGTTGAGGTGTGCTGAAATTGATATGATTGAGAGTTTGTGTAAGAATTATTAATATGAATGCATTATACTTAAGGCAACTGACAGTACTTACCACAAATATGGGCCAGCTCATTGTCTTTCACAACCGCAGTTTTAAATGCAGCCATGTCATATTTGTACATTTAAACGGATAGATTGAAAAAGCATATCAAGTTACAGCAGCAGACCAGGACATTTTCATTTTACACAGTTCTATCAAACATTAGTAGGTACAATAGATGCGCAAACACCCAAGCTAAGTACAAAAGCTTGTAAATTTGTAGAATTCTTCAACTGAAATTAAGAAAAAACGTCAACATTTTCATTAATCGCCAAATAGGGGACTGCATCAACTTTTGACCTCCATCTTTTACTCTTGTCCTATCCATCTATTGTGAAGGAAAATTATGCTATATTATAATGAGTTAACCGGTATAATATAATTGAAAGATTAACAGTATGGTTTAAAATCATTGCCATGCATCAACTTGTGTAGGAATCAGAGAAAAAAAATTTCTCATGAATATGTATTCTGGTTATGAAAGCCTAGCTGACAATCACACTGAGTGAAGTGTTTTGGTAAAAGTTTTACTCATGTCATGCAAGTGTAAATTAGCATATTATTGGTAATCTTCCAAAGGAAGAGCAATGATCGGTGTCTATGATGCTATGTATATTTTTATAGTAACCAATTAATTGAACTAATCGAGTGAAACTAAAAACTAAGTCCATAAATGCGTTGATATATAATTAGCGAAATCCAGTGGTATTTTAATAGTAGTAAAAGTTTTAGTGCAGGAGGTGGTAGCATCCAAAGTCTATAAAATATTAAGACAACATTATTTACAGTACACAGAGAATTTTTTTGGAAAAATTTTAGTAATACACACACATATACACACGAACATAAAAGCAGATTTGTTAAGTTAAAACAAATTTACTACAGTTCTCATCTATTATGTAAAATGGCGGCCATTTGTGTCAAGAACCTAAGATTATAGGTTGTCCGCACGGTATTGAAGTATTTTTGATTTTTTTAGAACTTGATTTAATTTTAATCGACGGCCTAGTATTTCGAAAGTCAAAAGGTATTTTTTGACTACAGTGTATATAAAATTTAAGCTGCCGAGTAGTTTTTGGTATTTTCTTGCTGATTGGAAGGGAAAAGAGTAGACAATTAAGTTGACCTAGAAGACAGCTAAATTCAAAGTCACTTGAAAGTGTTCAAGATGGCAGTTTGAGTATAATTCATATTTGCAATTGGTCACGCACGCGCGCATATCATGTATTGTGGCTATCCAAATTCAGAAATTACAGCAGCAGCAAAAAGTCTAGTCATTTGAAGGAGCTGAAGATGAAATTACAGTTAGATGAAAGGAAAAAAAGGGGAAACTAAATGCAAGACGGACCATTTTATCAATTTGAAGAAATTACACTTGTGTCTGAGAATAAGTATGTTTCAAACACACTTGCAAAAGTTGCAGTATCGATTATAACAACTGTGGAGGAGTTGTTAATCCCGACGCCAATCTATTTGGTAAATGTTGAAAGATGTAATATCGTTTGTACCTTGTTTTTGGATGTCCAAAGTTTCACGTTGAAAGGCAGACTGCCTAAGTGTGCTAACTTGTTTGATATGATCATATTTTCGTGTTCGACGTCCCAGAGCTGTTTCCATAGGGTAAAGTTAAGTAAGAGTAATTTTGGAGGAAATTGAGGATAGTGGTGAAAAAGAAAGAACATTTAGTGAAGCATACCGTATGATCAGATGTTATTGCACTTTTTAGGTAAACCAATCTCTTGGTTGAAGTTGATGCTGAAGTTTGTTATGGTATTAAACCAAACGGCTGTGTTGGAACATGGTGCCTCATTTTACGATCAGATGATTGTATGGTGTAGTACAACTGATCAGTTATATAACAATGAATTGAGCTGCTTACCTTGTTTGACGACCACCTGATTTGGACATCTTTCGTTCTTAGATTTTCAACACCTTTGAGCATGAAATCATCCACCTATGGAAGAAAAATATAGAATAGGGTGATGCATATAATATTAAATAATGTCTAAAATAAATAGTTGGGGAATGGAACCAAAGATATGCACAGTATGCCACAGTCTTGTATTCTCTATTATTCTTGTTAATTTGGTAACCTGCATCTTGAACAATATATGTAGGAAAACAAACACCACCATGCGCTGAAGATATGCACAGTATGGCATTATCTAGTTACAGATAGTTGAAAGTCCCAATCTAGGTGACTTGCAGAATTATTATGCAAAGCGTAGAAAAATTTAAAGCCAAAACAATTAACAGTTTATAGATTAAGAAATATAATATTTCAGTCATAGAGTCGCCAGATAGTGTATGGTAGAAAAAAATAACAATGTAGCAGTCATGGAAATGAAAAAATCATATCATGTCTAGTAGATACAGCATTTTGGCACGACAGAAGTATGGTATGTTGTGTTATGTGTGACACAGTATACCAATTTAAAATTTTGATTTTTTGTTTTTTCAAGGTTGGTGGATTCTCACTTTTAGTTGTAGGCTCATGCTCTTGTGAATTTGAGGTTGGGAGATCCTGAAGGGAAAAAACAGTTAGCGCGTTAGCAGCATAGGTTCACCAAACCTATAGTAAAAGGGATATATTTTTAGCCGATTGTGTAAAAAGTGATGCAGTACTTGTATGAGGATATTTTTCCCCTTTGAGTTGGCTGAATGACTTACACCAACAGGTATAATTTTGTTTGTGCAGCCAAGCTTTTTTCGCCATTTTTGAAGTCATAATAGTTGGGCTTCACGTAGAATGTGTAGCTTTGCCCCGATAGCTTGTTGAATATATCTGTAACTGCACTTGTTTCCATTTCCTTCGAAAGAGGTGTAAAACGGTTGTTAGTTAGGTTAGAGGTGTTTGTATGATTGAGCAGTCTGTCGGTGTCATTCATGGTGTTCAGTTTGCCGTCAGTAATTTGCAGTCGTGTTTTTATGGAAGTAAAAATAAGGGCCAACCTGCTCGCTTATGAGTGTTGGATTATCCACAGTTTTATCAAGCAAATTTTCAACCTTCTTGCCAAAGGCGACAATGGTTATTTTCGCAGTTTTATCATTGGACATTTAGCAGCAGTTTGAACCTGGAAATGGTAGAAACTTAGTGAATCATGGAAGAACCGTAATCCTTACCGTTGTCCTAAATTACGTATTTCCCTGCGTGAAAATTTGTATATTTATGCAGTGGTAATAATAGAAATTATCCACCGTATACAGTACTCTTTATTTGACAGCGTTGTATTTGTGAACATATTGGAGATTTACAGGAGATAAATCATATAATCACTTTGTGTATGGATTGATTAACCCACTGCTGATGGGTTGTCATAAATAGGCTGAAATACAGACACATTCTATATAGCGGTGCACCTTTTGGAAAAAACTGAAAATAATTTCACTTTCTTCGTTGCAAAAATAAATCATGGTTTAAGGTTAATCCGTGGAGAAGTTCCAAGTGGTTAGAAAACTTAAAAACAATTTCAGTAAAAAATTACCAAGTTTTATTTAAAACATAAGAACTTCTAAATTTATCTAGAAAAAGTATGTATTAAAATTTAAACTATCAAAATACGGAAATGCAAATACAGTTGTGGTAATAATTGGAGGGCTAATTGTATGATAATACATTGACTTTAAATCTATGAAACTCGGTACTGGTTTAAGGATAATAGAAAGATCTACGTACTTCTAGAGGCTGAAACAAAGTTGATATCAATTTTTCATTTTCAATGCGTTACTTGCAGCAAAAAAAAATCAAAGTTTTTGAGTTGTTCCTCGAAAAGCTTAAACTGTTTCAAAGATAAGGTGTGTTGAAGATAGAAAACAAAATACCCCATTTTTTAATTTCCACAATTTTAGATGTATACATGATATTAGAACTTATCATAGGTAAGTGTATAGTTATGGAAAAATTAATATTTTTGAATTTATTTTGCAAGAAAAAGTGGGTAAATTTAAACCTTTTTTCAAAAAAAATTCAAAAATTACACTTAGACTGTGTTTTACCATATGAAGCATTATGTGTAGTGGAAATTTTCAATTTGACATGAAAGATAAAGTTTGGGAAATATAGGTTGCAAAGAAAAAACACATGTAAAGCACATAGAAATTTTTTTCATAAAAAAAAGCAAAGTTAAATTAGCTATGAAATACAGTTTTGTCAAGAAAAAAAATTGCAAAAATAAAATATAAGTTAAGCACCAAAACTTTCTTGTAAATATGAATGTAAAAGGAGATGGTAGTTGAGAAAGCACACGCCTTTAAAATTCAAAATGCATAAACTAAAACTATCACATAATAGATTGATATGCTAAAATACAAAGCCTTTTAAATTTTCTCTGTACAGAATTATAAAACAATGTGTAAAAATACAGTGTTGAAAATAACGGTTTTTTAAAAGGAGTAAAAAGTTAGTATTGTATTAGGTATAAATTTTTTATTAGGGGTCCAATTAGTTAAGAAAACATTTAGTGTTATAGTTCATATGTCAATTAACCTTTGTAAATTATATCTACCTTTTTATTCGCTCAGTCGTAAGCCCATATGGTTCATCAACACGGTAAATAGTACTGTTGTGCACAGATATAATAGTCCAAAAAAATAACTTGGCTTCCAAAAAGTCTGTTTAGGTTTAAGTTTGTTATGGTGGGAATAGAAAAAATTAAAAAGTAATATGTAGTAGCATGGCCGAAAATTATTGTGGATATGAAAGTTGTGCAGACGGCCTACTTGGTAGTAACAAACCTGTCTTAGTATCTTCAGGTATTTCAATTGAGCATAGCAGTATCAGTCGAACAGGTTAGGAAAATGTTCTTGGTTGAAAAGATGGAATTCAGTATATGTAGTCAGAGCTAATCGTAATATGGTTACCTGGTTTGTGGTTCATCAATAACCGATGCACATTTTCCGCAGCAGTATGTACTTCCATTTTTTGTGTAACTGCCTTACACTTCCTGCATAAAAGATAGTTCCAGCCAAAAACATCAAGAATTTGGTTCTATTCTTAATATAGTCAGAAGAAACAAAACTAAAAATTAGTACATCCATCAGCATGGCAAAGCACATTCGGTATGTTATGATATTACAAACTATATTATCAATAACGCTGATCAAATTTAAAGGTATAATAAAGATCTGTAGTCATAACTGGAAAACCATTTTTTCCGCACATAATAGAGTAGAAGGATACGCTTTGTGTTGTAGCTTATGAAGTAAACAAAACCTAATTACGTACGAAATTCATTTCAAGCCGGAAAACTTACACACCAAGCTTCAGAACTCATACAACGAACTGTATGAAATCTAGTTTTAACTTATAGAGGGCATCATATGAATGACCACACAACCTATTGAAAATTATTCTTCATTCGCTATGTGCAAATTTAGTCATGTCGCAACAAAATAGGCCAGGTAGGTGGAAAAGCAAATTGCAAGATAGCATGAATGACAACATTAAATATGTTTGAAGGAATGGAATACGTAAAATGGAAAAATCATTTTACTCTAATTTCAATTGGTTAAAAAGGACATTAAATTTCATATTGAAGGTGAAGCTTATAGCACACCTTTTTATAAATCGATAAAAGTACTGTGAGGACTGGATATGAATTATTTTAATAAAAATATAAATCTATTTTGGTAGAAATCGATATGGGACATAAAGAGGGTGAGGTTAAAGCCAACATGTATAGTATAAAAGCATGTTATAACTATAGAAGAGATCAATATACAAAATTCAGAAGTATTTCAAAGTTCAAGTCGGTACATAAAATCGTAAACCAAGTCTTAAGAATGTCATGCGGGATAGTGAAGCTAAAAAGTTTGGAACAAATTTGAGTTAAATGACAACAGACTGCCATTTTTTGAAAAATGTAATTAGCAAGCTATAAACCCGGAAAGCCTAATATCATGCGGGGTATAGAAGCTAAAAAGTTTGGAACTAATTTGAGTTTAATCATAACGGATTACCATTTTATGAAAATTGTAATCAGCTTTAATGTCAAAACCTTATTGGGGTCTTGCATTCTATTATTGTAGAGGTTGCCATAACTCAAAAAGTTTGGAACTAATTTGAGTTAAATCACAACGGATTACCATTTTATGAAAATTGTAATCAGCTTTAATGTCAAAACCTTATTAGGGTCTTGCATTCTATTATTGTAGAGGTTGCCATATCTGTACGTGAATAGATAACATTATGCGAGCAGATAAAAGCATGTAGAATATAAAAAAGAAATTTTAGGAGTAGATAAAATTATGTTAAATGCCTATTTATATGCAAATCCAATTGTGTAAAAAAAATAGTGGGAAGGTTATAAACCAAACTAAAGACAGTCGCACATTTTATGTTCAGGTCTTTCTAAACAATAAATGGGTACATTGTATTGCAAAGCGACAGTTGAAAGGAGAAAAATGCAAAATAGAACCTAAAACGCAGCAGTTTAAAGCATTAACCAAGATTTGATTAATGACAGTACAAAGCACCCTGTAAACGTGAAAAATACTAAGGTACACCGAAAGCAAAGAGCAAAATGAACCTTTGAAATAAAGGCAGTACGACCGCACGAAGGAGATAGGATCGGCAACGCAATTCAATGGAGATCAAGGCAACAAAGCACCTGAAACAAATATGTAAAAAGCGATTAGTAGAAGGAGAAACGGCCTATTCTGATTTTCCCTGATTTGTGGATGATACTGACCACTGAGAAACATAAACTGACTATATTCCCACCTCTTCATATCTGAATGGATGAAGAAAGCATGGATTTTGGTGAACCATCGGTCAATTAGGCCTGAAAAAATGTTTGGAAAAATATTAAAAAATTATGCCTACCGACTGTGATATCAGTTGATCAACCATGAGTACTAAATGTATTTCTAATCTGATGCAAAAGGGTAAAACTGTACGATGACATATGAATATGGAAAATTAACATTTGTGTAACTATATGAGATTTAAGATAAAAGAAAAACTTGTAACAATGCAGCCGTCATAGAGAATGAATATATTTCTAAAAATTAAGGGTTAGAATAACCATGCCAGTCGTCATGAAATAGCCAATTTCCAAAAAAACTAAATAAATCTGTGGATAATAAAAGTTTTGCAAAACATGATATATGAAGCAAGTTAGTTTGAGATTGAAATTTATCGGCACAACAGATCATCAGTTTATGTACGAAAAAAAACCCTAACAACTATGTCTTTCGATTCAGGGACAAATTTTAAGTTGAACCAAAAAACATACATTAGATATTAGGGCAGTAACATTTCATGAAATCATATTATACCACACTTCCTACCTAGTAAGCCCTAAAATTTGTGCAAAATCTCGAATTTTAGTGAAAAATTTATCAAATTACTAACCTTAGAAACCCTAGTCTCTGAATTTGTGGTTAGACCAACGCTTGGAAACCATGAATGTAAATATCGAGGAGGAACAAATAGCCGTACGCAAACAGTCGTAGGCAACGACAGGATTTAGAGAATGACAGTTATGAAATTAGGAAGATGGGAAATGAGTGGAAAGAGGGGGAAATATGATGGAACGAAATTGAAATAACATTAGCGTTTACAAACTGATCGGTATACCGTTGAGAAAAATGTATTTCAAAAATAAGACAGGTGTCGCCATATAAATAGTTTGGTTTCTCTTTTCCTATTTAAGTAATAGATAGATAGATAATAGATAGATTGGCTGCAATGTCCTATCAAAATAGAAGAAATTTGAATTGAAGAATATTCTTACTGGCACAGATTGAAAAAATTGACTAACAAAGGGAAATCGCTTTTAAATTTAAAATACAAAATGTTTTGTCATGACTTTGGGAGATTGAAATAAAACCGGTGGACTTGATAATGAAAGCAAGTGTAAATCAAATCGGAGAAGTTTGAGAATAGTGTAAAAAGGATAAATAATATAAAGGTGAGTGTAGAAAGGAAGTAGATAGTCGGAGTAATGTACATATGATCATTGGTTCAATTGAATTCATATTCGTTTTTTTATTAGTATAATTATATTTTGCTCAAATTATTCTCATTTACCTTGCTTTATATCACTTATATTCAATTATACTTACATATAAATACACATACACAGATATTTGTGTGTGTGTGTGTTCATATGTATGTGTGTGTACGTATTAGTGTAATTATAGAAAAAAACTTAAAAGTAGAATTCCACTAAGAACAACGTGACCTCCATATATCTTTAAGGTTTGCATAGACAGAAGTGTGTGTGACTGTTTTGGGTTTTACTGAGTCCTAGTTGTGATAGATCGGTGAAACATGATATGTTGATTTTATGAAGTTATTTCTCTGAAGTACACGTTCTAGTAAGTGTAAAGTTAAAAAAGAATTCGATCAGGCTGTAGCTTTGGTACATCCGTATCATGCATCTACTGTACACATCAAATATTCATAATTAGAAATTGGAAATAAATTAACCGAAACTTTTGTAATAAATTTAGAGGAAATGAATAGGTGTGCACAATGATAGAGAAGTGAACATCAGTGTTGATCATTCAAAGGTTGTCATTTCATGAATTTAGAACGTAGAAGATTTTCAAAGATTTAAATAAAATTAGAGATTATGAAGGGAAAGCATTTTGAAGGAAACAATGGAAGTAAATTAAACAAAACCAAACATAGTGTACCATAATGTCAAATTTAACCAGTTGTATTATCCAATACATTCAATTATCAAATTAATTATCCATTTAATAGCAAAAAAGAGTAAAAACAAATTATCAACAGAAGAAAATTCGCCCATGCTTGTATATTTAGTTGATAGGGTATAGTCAACAAATGCAGCTTGCAAAAAATAAACTCTTGGAAGAAACTATGATTTATATGGAGAAAAAGATTGAACCTATCGAAACAAACAGAGATGAATGAAGTATGTGAAAAAAAAACTGTTCACTGAGATAAATCACTGAAACACATTACAACTTCAAATATTGCTAAATACCCTAAATCAAATTATAAAGTAAATTAAAGGATAAAAAATGTGGTAGTTCAGAGAAATAAATACTTAGTTTCAAAAAGAGTGAGGAACGTAGGTCCAGTTTGAATGAAGTTCAAAAACCTTGAGAATATGCAGCAGCTTATTCTTAAAAATTAAGCAACAACAACCACTTCTAAGATTTTGAGATTGACAAAAGGTAGATTAAAAATAAAACTTGTCCTTATAAAATTAACAGGTAAATTATTATCATTATCCATGGTTCTTTGGATAAAGAGAAAAGTTGAGAAAGGTTGCATTTTCCAAAATGCCTTTGCTTTATTTGTTTTAGAAATAGGGTGAACAACTATCAAACAGGAAATATCTATCTACACATTACATATGTGAACACACACTTTTCAAAATAGACCATAGTAAATAAAATATATCTTCCGACGAATCAAAAAATTACTTCTTTATTTATAGGCGTACCGTTGTTAGAAATGTAGCAAATATAGTTATCCTTTATCAAAATTTCTCACTGCATATCTTCAAACAACTCTTTCTGCAAATTTGATTGCAACTAAAACAATTGCTCTGTGAAACAGTAACAAACTGATCTGTAAAGCACGGTTATAACTTATGATTTTATTTAATACATTATGATGTCTGTAAATACTATTAACATCACAAAACTAACAAAACCATGGGTCGTAGTTAATTATTTTTTTTCCGATGGCATCCGAATTCACACTCAAGCTTAATATATCATACTATGTTTATCCATGGTTTATCCAATTTCAAGGTAACTTTGTTGCAGATGAGAAACTATTAGAAAATTTGACGTATCTTTGGTACATTTGTAATACTGTTAATTAATCATCAAGCCAAACTTCGATACCTAATTACTTAATGGCGAAACTGGTAAGAGCAGGAGAATGGAAGAAGAAAGGGCAAACCTTTTTCTCTGAAAGAAGTGGCTTTCAGTAAATTCTGGTGAAGCAGGAGAAGGAATAAATCAAAGAAATGACAAAAACTGGTTCTTGAATGGGGTTGAAGAACCGATGTTAGGGTTTCCAAATTTCTGATGGAAAAAGGGATGCGAACATAACTGTACACCAGAGTTGAAGGCTGCTTTTTTCTCATCTTGTCGAGCATCCGAAGATGGATTTCGTCCAAAATTTGGGAGAGAGAAAGCAGGAAAAGTCAAAATGTTAAGCAAGCAGAACAAAATTGATCAGCAGGAGAGAAGAGAAATTTATGAAGGAAACATTATGTGGGATAGGTAATAATTGAGTGGGAGAAGGACATGAATTATTCGGCACAAATGGAGTAAACTAATTTGATCTGAGTGGGAGGATGACTTAGTAGTTGGAATGAGAACGAAGAGAGAAATGAAGCGGTTAATTAAATCGTGCGAAGAGGCGTGAAAACTAATCGTTGCTTGAATGAAAATCAAGAAAATGCGTTATTTCGAAACAGCAGAGAAACCGGAGCGGACATAAGTAAATTTGAATGCAACACGTATGAAAATAAAGGAGGAGGACACGTGTCAGAAGTAGAAGATGTTGGTTTCTACTTTCCTATTTAAGTAATAGATAGGCAGGTCGATCGGCCGGTCGACTGGGCACCAGGCAGTCGACCTCCCGGTCGACTTGTCTTTGCTATTTACAAACGAATGAACGTTTGTTCGAATGTTCCAGAGCCTTAAACTGACATGTTTTGCATTCTTTATTTAGTCCGGTCCTTTTATTTTTGCATCTGATGGCTCCTACTCAGCCTATGACGTGGTTGCATCCCATTCCATCTTCAAAATCCAACGGTTTGAGATCCACTTCTACCCCTATAAATAGACCCCTAGACCTAACACTTTTTCTCATTCTAGGTTTTCTCCAATTGGGTTCACCTTTCTAGGAAGGACCCTAAATGGAATAATTTTCCAAGGAGAAAATTGTTATAAGTTAAATTATTTTACAACTCCAAGTGGATCCGAGAAGACCAAAGGAAGAGCTTAGGACCAGAGGTGAGTGATTGTAATTATTTTAGATTTCTTTAAGTAATTTAAAATAATAGGGTTTCCAATAGTTGTAGTTTTTACTATGATTTTGGAATAATCTTTTTCGTAGTATATTTATATTTTTTAGAATTATTTTCAGTCTATTTCTTTTTAGCTATTCTTTTCAGTAATTTTAGTTTGTTCCTATTAATTATAGCTTTTCCGTTTATTTACAGTTTATTTACAGTATTTTAGTTTATTTACTGTTATTTATGCGCTGTTTACATATTTTTCCTACGCTTTGGATTTCTTCTATTTTCAGTTTCTTTTATTCCTCCTTCTTCTTCGCGTATGGATTAAAATAGAATTAACACGAATATGGATTAAATTGTAAGAAAACTGAAATAATGGAATATAAGATGTAATATAAATGGAATTGGACTGAAATTATGCCTAATTATGATATTAGTTGGACTGAATTAAAGAAATTGGCCTAATTATAACTTAGGATTATAACTAAAAAGAGTAAAAGATGTAAGAAGCTCATTTTCACACTTAGACCTTGGGTTAAGTAATAAGCATGATTATAACGTAGGTTATAATAAGGAAAAGAACAAAATGAGGCTTATTTCAAGACCGAGGATAAATTAATAAGCAAAAATAGCAAGAATAATAATAAAGGCTTATTCAAATAATTTATCTAAGTTAATAAGCAAAGGTAGAAGTAGAATCCGTACCAGCAGCATTTCCCTTATGTTGTTTAGGGTAGATAGGCGATCAAAAGTTAAAGATGAAGATCCGTACCGACAGCATTTCCCTTATGCTGTTTAGGGTAAATAGGCGATCAAAAGTTAAAGAGGAAGATCTGTATCGGCAGCATTTCCCTTATGCTGTTTAGGATAGATAGGCGATCAATAATTAGAAGTCCAAATCATGGGGATTTGGACAAGGGGCGCAACTAGATTTTGTTTAACATGGACCAGTACCAACAGCATCTCCTATTATTTCTATGGACACGGTGGTCTCACATTAGCCTGAAGTGAGATGAGGGCATGCTTATGCTATCTAGGGTAAATAAAAGGTTAAAAGAGAGCAATAGATAGTGTGAACCGACGGTGACCGAGCGTGCGACATTGTTTAGGGGAAATAAGTCGCTATTGAGTTCCACAACGCTTAGTAGGTGTCTTCCGTAGACACGGGTGTCTTCTGTTTAAGGACCATAGGGTCCGATCTGCAGTAGACACATTAGTAGAAGGCCGATCAAAGGGTAGAATTAGGGTTACTGCCTAATTACAGTATTAGGAATTCAGCCTAATCAGAGCAGCTATCAAGGACAAGTGCAAACAATCAACATTAACTTATCTTATTTGAGCAATAGTTTAAATCGTACTTATTTCCAGTTTTATCTCTTTCATATTTCCTTTGTTTCCTTTTTATATACTAAAACTATTGTAGAGCCTATTACTTTTATCTTGCTTAAAGACTCTAGTAGTTACTGTCATTCACCGGACTTTTAGTCTGACCCACTCCTCTATTTTCCCCCTTTTCTCCCCATAGGCAATCAAGGGAGAAGATAGTCGATTGTAGTTGCTCGAAGGTTTCTTGGAGAAGTTTTCTACCATGTATTTCTTTTATTTCAGCTTTAGTTTTTTCTGCGTACTGGCTTATTATGAGGGATATTATGTACTTTGATTTTTGAGACTATGAGTTTTTTTTATATCATGAGACATATTGGGTTTTGAGACATATATGTTGTATTTGGTATTTGACTTATTTGGTTTATAAAGCAATAATGAGATTTTGTTTTAAATAAGTTTTTAAGTTTCCGCTGTTTTTACCTATTTTTGTCTTGTGAATCTTAGTCTCTGTTACCTTTTGGGTATATTAAGGGGTGTGGGGTGTTTCAGCACTCATGTAGCACCTCAACCTATCGACATCAGAAACAAACAATCTCGCATCCTTATGGAGCCAACCATCATGGTCAATCCCGTACTACTTCATCTCCTTAGACTCTACCCCCTCCCTCTTTCTTCTCCATGATCCCCACTAGTCTAGCGTCTCGCCTCTGATTAGTACCAATCCGCTTAATCAAGGTAAGTCTGATCGTCAGGCTAGCCAACACTTCCGGCTCTAGCTCACATCGAGGTCTAAAATCATAGCCAGCGATAAAGTCCAAATGCTTCCACTCTAGGAAATGCCAAAATCATAGGAGGCCAGGAACCCTATCCATCACTGCTGACGAAGGTTAAGGTCCTTCTAGGAGAATGGATACTTCAATACTTGTGGTCCGTGTACAACTCCAACCTTTCTCCAGGGAAATAATGCCTCCATATCTTTAAAGAGAATACTATCGCCGCCAACTCCAAACCATGAATTGGATACTTCCTCTCATGTGGTTTCAACTATCGACTGGCGTAGGTGACAACCTTTCCCCTCTAGATCAACACCGCACCAAGTCCAGTACCACAGGCGTCAATATATACTATCAACTCCCCATTCCCGCTCGGATTCAATAACACTGGTGCACTCATCAACCTCCTCTTCAGACTCACGAATGCATGCTTGCACCAAATAAAAGTATGGTTCTTCTTCGTCAAGTTGGTTAATAGCGCTGCTACCTTAGAAAAGTCCTTGATAAAATGTCTACAATATCCCACCAAGCCAAGGAAACTTCTCACGTCTGTAGCAATCTTGGGGTGATCCCAATCCAAAAATGCTGCCACCTTTGCAGGATCTACAGCAATATCCTGCTCAGGAACAATATGACCCAAAAATAGCACTTCCCTCCTCCTGAAGTGACACTTCTAAAATTTCGCCATCAATCAGTGCTTCCTCAACACCGCAGGCACAATCCTCAAATGCTGCTTGTGTTCTTCCTCCATCCTTAAATAAAAAAGGATATCATCTACGAACACAAGTACAAACTTGATTAGCTGATCCCTAAAAACACGGTTCATAAGATCAACAGAGTATGTCGGCACATTGGTAAGCCCTAACAACATACCCAACCACTCATAGAATCTAGATGGTGTTCAGAATGCTGTAATCGACACACTCTCATTCTCTACTCTTAGTTGATGAAATTCCATCATAAGGTCCAACTAAGAGAACACCATAGCACCATTGAGTTGATCAAACAAGTCATCAATACACAGGAGTGGATACTTGTTCTTCTTCGTCACCTTATTCAGCTCACAGTAATCTACACACAACCTTAGAGAACCATCCACCTTAGTGGCGAATACTACAAGCGCACCCCACTCTGATATACTTCTACGAATGAACCCTCGCCTTAACAGGTCATTCACTTACACCTCCAACTCCTTCTGCTCTCTAGGTGCCATACGCCTCAAATGCATAACTACTGGTTTGGTTTCCTTTACCAAATCTATATCGAACTCTATCTCCCCGTTTGGTGGTAATCTGGTCACCTCCTCGAATTTGTCCGGATACTCTCTCGCTATAGGCATAGATGAAAAATCACCATGGGGACCACGAGCGAGTATAGAAAGCAAACCATCATCTCATCGCTAAGTAGGCAGCCTATCTCCAACCTATGCCCATCATCCATCCATATCGTTACTAATAGCCTCTCACAATCCACCACGACTTCGTATCTCTGTAGCCAGTCCATCCACAGTATAATACTAAACCCTAAAAAACCAAAAACAAAGCAACCATAAGCAAACAAAAATCCATGACTTGATAAGGCTATGTCTCGACAAACCATGCAAAGGCTAGTAGAGCTTCCAACTGGGTTCATCACAATCAAAGGTCGGTCAACTATCTTGAGTCTCAATCCAAATCTATCAACCAAATCACTATATATGAAGGAATATGAAGCACCGGTATTGAATAAAAAACATAAGGTATATTAGAAATAGAAAGCATACCCTGTATAACAATGTTCTTCCCCTTCTCCTTCGCTGATGGAGCGCTCGACAAAGCTGGAATAGCGCCTAAAGCGTAATCAGACACGACTTGCTTATTCCTTAGTAGTTCTGGATAATCCTTCTTGATATGCCATGGCTTGTTGCAGTTTTAGCACTTCTTGCCCTCCCGCCTTACAGTCTCTGACAAGATGAATGTTAACAAGAAATCTTGTCAACACCCCAAAGTTGAGTTATGGAATAAAGTTTATCCCTTAGGTAGATGGAAAGGAGTGGAAAGGGTATATCTTCCTTGAATTTCCTTTCGAGTAGATTGCTGAAGTACAAAGTTGTTCAAACCAACCTTTCAACTCAATCGAACGGGTTGGCTTCTTCCTCTATCAACCTTTCGATTCTGTTGAGATAGATTGGTGTTTCCTTCGAAAGCCCACCTTTCAAAATGGTTGAGATACTTTGGTTATGGTTTTTCTTTGTGGGTTTCGACTATGTCGAAGGCCTTACTTGTTGTGTGGCTAGTACTTTATCCAAGAACTTGAGACAGAGGTTTCGACTATGTCGAAAGTAAAGTTGATTAGGTGTTAAGGTTTGATCCAAGAATCTGGGGTTGAGGTTTCAACCTTGTCGAAAGCTGTAGGCTTAAATGTCCTGGGTTTGGATTGGAAATCTCAAGTTGGAGTGATTTGGAACTTGGTTTCGACCTTGTCGACAGTAGAAGCTCAGGGGAAGGTTGCTTGGAATATATAATTGAAATTATTTGAATAAGCAAGGTTTCGACTGTGTCGGAAGGGTCTTTCGATATAGGCGACACCTGAAGCATAATGTTAAACTTGATAAAAGCTTTAAGAACAATAAAGTAATCTATAAAATTGACAACTTCCCTTTCGCAAGCAAAAGAAGACTTTATTACTCAAAATCCCCAAATTAATTTGTAAATTAGGGTTTACAACTCTTTTGAATAAGGAAATACAAGTTTAGAATGGGAAGATTCGGATCCCTAAAACATGACCCCCTGGGTCTTATTTATAGATGCGGGTCACCACCTTTCAACCCTAAAGCTTTCGACTTGGTCGAAAGGTGGGTGCCTAATAACTCAAGTATGCTTCCGCCTTTGTCGAAAGGAACAAATGCGCTTCTCATCTTTGAATTGCCCTGTAAGAGCTTTCGACTTTGTCGATAGGCTTTGTTTAGTGGTTTTGATGGTGTTGAGGTGTCGTTGGTTTCGACACTAATGGTTACTTCTGAACTCTTGTTTGTGACTTGATGCGGAACCCTCCTGGTTCATAATGGTTTCGACCGGTTCGAAAAGCTTATTATAGCTTTCAAAGGGGTTGTTCAGGACAATACTTGCTCTCGAATGGTTTGAATGAAGGCGAAACCCTTGGTTCCGAAAGGTTTGGCACATATACAAAGAGATGTTCTTCATTGTCTTCAAAAGGTGTTGATCTGACTCATTGGAAAGGTCTTCATGCATATGGATTCACCTAGTTGAAAGGTAGTTACTGAAGGTGGAAGGGTGCTTCGACTCCTTCGGAAGGTAGGATCCCATTGAATCTTGATTGTAGAAACCTTTCGACACCTTCGAAAGGTTCTGAAGCTTTTGGACTTTGGCTGTAGCATCCCTTCGACTCATTCGAAAGGTGTAGCTGGGGTTTTGTCCTTTTGTTCTTCCTTGTTTTCTGCTCAAACAGGTGTTAACTAAGTCAAAAGGAGTTTTATGTAGTAACATTTGCCGCCCTGCGAAGGGATGCTCTTGACTTTCCAAGTCAACTTTGTCGAAACCTAGAAACTTCCCACCTCTTGGTCTTCCCGCATAAATCTGGGCCGTCTATTTAAATCTGATATAACGGCTGGTAGTTATTGATGACTTTTCTTATAAAGCACGCTCTTCTTCTTCTTTCCCTTTCACTTTTCTGCAAACCAAATTTCAAGTACAAGTAAAAGAATTCCAAAATCCTCAAACCTTCTTTTTCCTGAATCAAAGGTTAACCAAATCTAATTGTAAGTTGGGATTATTTCCGCTTTTAAAATCTTTATCTCCTTTTCTTTATTTTACTTTCTACATATTACAGTGAATCTTAGTCTTTCGAATCCCATGATCGTGATTCCAATTTGAAAACTATTTGAATTTTGTTTTTGTTAAAAAGCATGTTTTCTTTGATTTTCTGGAATTATTTGGGTTTTAAAAATTTGATTTGTCTGAGAAAACTTTGTGATTCAGTTTCATGAATCGATAAGATTTGTTTCTCGTTTTGAATTTTATTTCAATGTTTTTGATTATTTTTACTTTTAAGAGAATCTGAATTCTATTTATAAATTTTGAAATTGAAAATAGTTAGTTCATGTCGAAGTCCATTTCCTTAACGAGTTTGGTTTATTTATTTAATAAGTTTTTGAAAGTTTGGGTTTGCAATCGGGTTTGGGGAATAAAAGGGTTTTTGTTTTCTTCGCCCGGAAGCTTAGGGTTGTACGGATGAAAAATTGGGGCCATACATTGACCTTTCTACCCCTTCAAAAGGGATTAAGGCGACAACATTGATTTTGCTTTCTTAGCCCTTTTCGATGGGGTCGAAAGATATTGTAGCGTGAATTTAATCAACCTTGTCGAAAGGCTATGTAGTTAAGCAAAATGTAGTCACCCCTCTCGAAAGCAAAACGTTTCGACTAAGTCGAAACCTTTTATGCCGATTGCAGTCCCTTCTCTTTAGTATGCTTTCGGAACCATAATGCCCCTTCGACCCTTTCGAAACCTTTTGTATCTAATTAGTCGAAACCCTCTAAAATCATCTTTCTCCAACATTGTTGAAACGTTCTAAGTACTCATGATTTTAATCTTAGGACCTTTCGACTTAATGAGTATATAAGGTTCAACGACATTCATATATCCCTCAGAAAAACTCAAGTTTTAGGTTCCAACAGTGTCGAAGGGTCTTATTATATTTTTTTTAGCACTAGTTGTATGTACTTTGTTCAGATTTTCAAGATAGTTTTAACTATTTTCTTTTAACAACTTGGTTCCAGTTGAGCTTTCGGCATTGTCGAAAAGTGCCACTTGGACACATAATTCCATCTTTCCTTTCGACCCTGTCGAAAGCTCAGTGAATGTTCGTATTTAGGCATTCGACACTATCAAGAGGTATATGCTAAGTGTTAACCTTCTTTCCCTCTCGACTCTGTTGAATGCTCCATATCTTTGATTTTAAACATTAACATTTCCAAGAATTTGAAGTTTCATGTTTGGTTTTTTGTTTAAGTTATTTCAATAGGTTTTTACTATTTCTTGAAAGAATGCTAAGTTCATAATAAATTGAAAATTTTAACTACAACATTTTCACCTGGCAGAACCATGAGCTCCCCAAAGAAAGTTGACGCCATTTCATAGCACTCCCTGATATCCACACACGATGAAGTAGATGCCATCCTTAACGACTATGGAATCTCTGGTGTGGAAGCTATCCCTCCTCAAGAATCTGATACCATCAACAACCCTCCCGAAGGGTTATTTGCCTATACTGCCATCCATATATGGCATGAGGGATTCCTTCCTTTTTCGGAGTTCTTGTCCAGATTTCTCTCTTATCTTGGGATTGCTCCAATCCAACTATCCCTAAATGTCTACACCTACCTCCTATCTTTGGAGCTAATGGCATTAGATTCTGGCCTTCCCTCTCCAAACGCTGAAGTCTTGAATTACTTGGTCAGACTAGTAAAGCTCAGTAATCTCAATCATCAAATCTTAAGAGCAATCCCCCCAAAGAAGCTGATATCGGATGGGGTTAACAAGTTTAAAGACTGGGAAAACCAATTTTTCTCTGTTAGATGTTTCTCTAATATTAGTGGGATCTTTTCTACTCCTCGCAAGTTTATATTTTCACTGTTTTTCTTTTATTCAATGGTTTTCTTTTCTAATCTTTGTCTTATGTCAGGTGACTGCCAAAGAACTTAGCGTGGCTGATAAAAGGATGGTCGAGTCTTTAATCGTAGCTTTTGATAAGATAGGAAACCGATTGAAGCTGTTGATCCCTTCTAACTTGAGGAAGCATTCTCTTCTCCCCTCTAGGCAAAGGGTTTTGGGGCTACCCCATTTGATCCAGCATACTAAAGGAAAAACGCTTCCTCACCTTGGGAGATCCTGCACATTTCACTTCCATGTCACTTAGTTGCTCCGACCATTCTGGTTAGTTGTAAACATTGTATTTTTTTCCTATTCCTGTGCTGCTTTCCAAATCATTTTGCTGACATTTAATCTGCATGAACTCTTTATAGCTGCGTCTCAGGCTACAAAGCTTGTTAGTGGTACTGCTCCCCTTCCTACAACATCTCATGCACTGTATATTGTCCAATCTCTCGCCAAAACTAAGAAGGCCATCAAAAGAAAGTTGATGTAATCATCTTAAGCAGAACCACCGGGGAAAGTTGCTAAAGTTGTTGATATAGAGGAAGAGGGACATTCATCTTTCGATAAGGCTTCGGAGAGCCCAAACGTTGAAGCTCCCTAAGATAAACCAGAGCATACTCCTACTGTTACCGATCCCCGCTCTCGGATTACTATTTCCAACTCTCCGCTACACTTGAACAAATGCAACAAGCTTTGGAAGTGGCCCCTACTCCAAAGCGTATTCCTTTGAAGCCGTCATCTTTTTCTCCTTCTATCAACTTCAAAGAGATAGCCCGGTCTATTTTACATTCTGAATCCTTCTCTTCTATCCACCCGCCTTCTAATGTCTCTGATTTGGCGAGTCATTACCGCTCTCTGATAGAGCAACAATTCTTGGTAATTTTCACTTAGATTAACTTTATCATTGCTGATCTTCTTTAACTCTCTGATTCGTGTTGTATTTTTTTTTCTTTCATATTTCCAAGAGTTGGCTAGTTTTTCATGAGCAAGCATCGAAATCTTCTACTGAGAGGATTCTAGGAGGAAATTTCTACTCTAAAGAATCAATGTCTTCTTTATCTGTGGCACGGGATGAAGCAACCTCCGAATTGGAACGATTAAGAGCTTCTCTTGCCCGGTCAGAATTTGATCTCTCGAAAGAAAGAAGAGCTTGCCAACTCCTCGCCGATGAATTTTTTTCCATGCAACTAACCCTAAAAGAATCTGATGAGGAGAAGGCCCGTATGGCTGCAAAGAACGCCTCATTGAACGAAAAGTTGAGGAAAACCAAGGCTTCCCTGAAACTTTCCATTGACACTATCTCCGATGCTAAACAGCGAGTGTCGCAGTTTCTCGACACTACACATGGGGAGATCATGCTGAATTCTTATGAAGAAGCCATAATGCTCGCTTATGCTGATAATATTAGCAAGTGTCCCAAGCTAAGCTTCCCCTCGCTCGGCTATGCTATGGTTGATAGAGTAATGGGCAAAATTAACCAAATGAAGCAGGGGATTGAAGTTGTAGAAGAGGAGGAAATCGATGCCTCCAAGGCTCTTTCTTTCAGTGTCCCCTCTTTTGAGGTCGAATCTGACTCGGAGGATGAAGGCGAAAAGGATGATGTTGCTGAAGAGGAGGGTGACAATAATGATGATGATGATGACAATGATGATAATAACAATAACGGTGGCCAAGGCTCAGGTGGTGATGGAGGAGGCCACACCGAAGCATCTGATAAGGAGGGAGATGATAACACAAAAGCTTTTGAAAAAGAGCCATCTCCTCACGAAGCTATTCCGCCTTAATATACTACTTCCACCGCTCCTCAAAAGGATCTTGCTTCCATTAATGTCGAATAACCAAAGGAAAAGGAGTAGGTTTATAAAACTTTTGTTCTAGTATCTCAGGTATGGGACTCTTTGTTTAAACAACTTTTACTTTGAAAGCAATAATAGTATTCTTTTATTTAGATAAGGAAAAAATCCGTCCTCCCCTATAAAACCAAACTTGAGAGGAAACAAGCAGAAATAAACAGATTATATAGGGAGTTAGACAAGAAAATAAGGGAGCATAATGTATTTTCAGATAAATATCATAGGCTTGATAGAAGTTCATCGGAGCTAGCATCCTTTAAGCATCAAAAAGCTACCCTCTACTAAAGAGAGCGCGCCTTCGCTACGACGCTCTCTTAAAAGAGAACCAGGAGTTGGTCACTTTATTTTGGATGCTGATTAAAGAAAGAGATATTTTAATCAACTTCTTATATAAGGCTTACTGTAGACACTCAATTATTGATTTTTCATATTTAGGCGAATTTAGTGTGGGTCTACTTAGGCGTTTCCATAAGGGATACTTGGACGAATTCGGATGTGACCTGCACCTTAGAGCTTGTTGGAATTTACTATGGGTTAGATCGATTCCCCAAGATCTCCCCTATGAAAATCTTAAGTACTATAAGGACAAATTTGTCTCTAAATTATTTTCTAAGTCTGTTTTGTATGAACCAGATGAATAATTGTAAACATTCAACAATGTATGGATTTATAAATATTTGTTTAAGTCTTGCTTTTTATGCTTAGCTTCATTTTATTATATTATCATAGAATGGTTTTTCATCTAGCCAACTTTTTCTAGAGACCATTTAAGCCAGTACGTCAAATTGAGACGATTTTATCTTGAAAAGGCATCAATTTTAAAATCTTCGAAACTAGCAAGATATTTCTTCCTTAGAGATTTACAAAAACTTTACTGGAATATCCTCATCTTCGCTTTGATTTTCTTGGTGACGAAAATGAGAAACTTCTTATGGAAATCAAGACATTCCATTCTAAGTTAAGTTGTGGTCGTCATAGTCCTCCAGCTGGGAAGTGGGACTATAGCAGATGTCTACCAGTTATCACTCCTGAAGGCGTTAATATTCCTTTTGATTCAACAGTTACCCTTTCCGCTAACTCATTAGATAAAGTTAGAAAAGTAGTTTCTCAACTTTAGATGTAAACCAATTCTTTATTGTATCTTTCATCTTCGTTGTTGTTTGAGTTGTAATCTTTTATTATAATAATAAAGAGATTTTTTTCATCTTAATTTTGACTTTATTTTGATTCTTTTTTGCTTAAAAAGGAGTTACAATTATCTGCAGCTCCTCTCCCCTTTGATTTAACATCACGCATCGCTAGTCTTAGAGATAAACTGTTAAAATCATGTGGAAGGAGTGAACTCGGTGATGATATCATACTGACATGCTTCCATGGCAACGCCGAAGCCTTGAAATGGCATAAAAGATATTTTCTTAAGAAAACCATTGCTAGTAATTTGAAAGATCAAATTGCCTATCTTGAGGACGATGTTAAAAGCAAAGGTGAAATGATTTCTTAACTGAAGCGACAGGTAAAGTCAAACCCTTCAATAGACTTCGAACATAAGATATCAGATCCTATTCAACAAATTAGTGATTTGGAGTTGAAATTGAAGGACAGTCAAGCACAGTGTGAATCATTGGAATACATTATGGGGGATAAGATTTCGAGCATTGATTTACCGGTTCCTCGCATTACTCCTTCTGTTTCCAGACCTACGAGGTCTACTTCCCTTACTGCCCAGAAATTTCCCACGATGCTCACCCCTCCTCCTGGCTTAGACGAGAACATTGTGGGTGAATGGTGCAGGAAAGTATAGTTTGAAATAGCTAGGTATTTTGATGAGCACCAAAAAGCAAAATATTCGCAAAGTATTAATAAGTATGCCGCCAAGATTCGGAAGCTTGAACACGATAATTACTTCCTTCAGAAGCATGTTGCGGAATTAGAAAGGGAAAACAAAACCTTTAGGGGTGCAAACAGAGCCTTCAACCGCGCTCTGAAGACAAATATTAATGCAATCAATGATGCAGACAGGGCAAGGAAGAAGGAAAAGAAACTTAAAGAAGTCCTCTACATCGCAATTCGTCACATAGTTGATCCTTCAATTGCTAAGAATCTTAGCAAGGCTACTCAAGACTTATGACATATTTGTATCTACGAAATGTATAGACTTGTCTTGCATATATGTGAATAACTTCATAAGTTTTGTAAATAATTTCACAAGTTACGTAAATCATATAAACTTTGTAAATATCACCTGGTTTGCAATTCTTTTATGTAATGTCACTTATGAAATGCTCTTTGATAGCTCATCATTTTTTCTGTACTTGCTGAATCTTTCATTTCTCTTTGCTGTGCTGATTTCCCTGAAAAGTATGAAGCAAACAATATTTCTAATTGTTAGCTTGAAATTGACATACCAGTCTATGTATATCATTTTTTTAGATTAACAAATCATCTTGTTAATCGCATGAAAAGTAGTTTATATTAAATGTCTAAATCCCATCTTTATCCGTGATGAGAAATAATTAAGAATTTAAATTCAACCATTTGGCTAGAATATCTGAAGTTTGTTAGTAGGAAATCCCGCCCTATCATAAGGGTATAGATGTTGGAGAGTGATTTTCAAAAAAGATTTAATAAGAAGCTACATCCAGAAATCATTATCTGAATATTTGTAGTTAAAACCCATTGACACATTCTCGGGTATTAATGAAATTTGAAAACTTAGAAATCTAAGACCCAGATTTGGGTATTAACAGAAACATATAATAATGATCTTCTTGAGAGTATTCTTTGACCTAGATTCGAGCATTTGTGATGGATCAATAAAAATCCATTATTGAAATCTTACACCCAGATTAGGGTACAAATAAGTAATAGTCTCGAAACCCAGATTCGGGTATAAAAAAGATAGTTAGTGACTGAAAATGTAACATCCCCTATCTAGAGGCCCAAAACTAAGCTCTACAGATGGTGCAGTCATCTATAGTATTAACTTTAGGCGACTAAATACGGCTATGTTAATGGTATCAAAAATATCAGAAGCACTTGAATATAAAACAAAACACAGATTTCTTAATTACATTTCCAAATAAAACTTGTTCCATATTCTCGTCACATAACCCAAACGTTTTCCCAGGCACTGAATAAATATAGCTATTACAAATTACATCGATAGCGGTATATGAAGATACTCCCTCGATTGATCAGAGTCAAATGGTCATATAAGACCTAATAAATCATAACATAGTGGAAATTCATCAAACAAAAGTAAAAAGCAGCAATTCCTAAATAGCTATATGTTGCCTCCTACATCCTCCGGTAGCTTATTCGCCAAACAACCTAAAAACCTAAAAAGATCCTTAACTCTCAATCTACTCAAATTAGTTTTGAGTACCCTAGAGTTTAAGGGGAAAGCATAAACTTCGAGTCAGACATAAAGCCTGGTATGAATAATACTACACATCCCGGTTTAATTATGTTAAGTGAGACCACGCCACATAGCGGAACGGGTTTCCCCTCACTAACATCTTTTAAAATATATCTTTGCAAATCTTTTCATATAACCATATACTATGCACCTGCATTCACAATGGTTAATCTCACAAAACATACATTATGTAAACAATCATAAATATCAGGTAATAGTGAACTATCTATTCAAACACAAATAACGTTTAACCTTTGGCTGACTCGGGCCTACCAGATAACATAATCATAATCATAATCAAAATTTACCAAACACCTGTTAGATTTTTATATTTAGGATTGTCTATCCTTATTTATCTATTTAACATCTCCCATCAGGACAGTCTGTCCTAAACTATCTGTTAACTCTCTTCATTCTAGACGGTCTGTCCCTAACTTAATCATCTCCCAGGTTCTCCCAAGCCTAGTGGTTTTCCAGGCTTACCAATAACCTATCTGTATACAACATATTTCCTTTTGGTGTGTAATCATAATTTTAGTCTACCTGTGACCAAGCCCTACACACTAGAATTTTGGACAACAATTAGCTGGGGCTACAAGCTAATGTACAGGGCACTACCACATACTAGTCTCATCTGGTTTTCTAATATCCGAGTCATTCATGTTTAAGGATCCCCTCCCATAATTTTCCTTGAAACAATTTCAAAATTATTTAAACCTTTAAATCAAACTTCGAATAAGGAAAAGAAATAAGTCTTTATACTTTACTCAAATCATATTACCATGTTAGATATATATTCTTTATTTAAAGCTTGGTTGATGAAAACACTTTACCATTTGAAAGAACCTCTTTCCATACTTTGAAATTATCTCATTCAATTCCAATGTTTAAACCTTTCGAAAATCATCTCTAAAACCTTTCGAATTCATTCAAAACAAACCTTTCGGGAGTTATAAGCTTTAGACATCCTTCTTTAAAATCACTTTAAGTCATTTCATTAGAAATACCTTCGGAAAACCTTTCCTTCAAAATCTTTCAAAAACCTTTAATAAACCTTTCGAAACAGATCCAGGAATAAACCATTCGAATGCTTAAACTCTTTAAAACATAACCTTTCGAAGGTAGATTGGGTTCAACTTTAAAACAATCTGGAAACTTATCTTTTAAAACCTTTCGTCTTTAATAAAGAAACCTTCTGAAAATATTCATATAACCTTTCGAGGATATCCAAACAACCTTTCGGAAGCCTTTGGTTATATTTCACAAAACAAGAGTAACCACCTAAGTCGAAAGCTTCCCTGCGAAAGCCTTGGAGAAATGGCTAACTTTAAAAACAGGCGAACATTTTGACTAGGTCGGAAGGTTCAAAGTAAAACCTTTATAAAACAGTGGAAACCCTTCGGCGACGCCGGAAGGTTTCAAAACAAAGTAAGGGCAGTAGCAGCTACAACCTTTCGACACATCGGATGGTTTTAATGTCTTTCTTTAAATAACTTGACCTGGTCGGAAGTGACCAAGCCGAAAGCTCAAGTTCAAAAGCAAAGCAGGCGAAAGCTTTTCACTTATAAAATAATTATATTCCAACCCTTTCGGCCATCAACATTTCGGCTTAAACCTTTCGATTTATATTCAATTCATTACATACCAATTTCTTGATACCTTATGCATTGAACTTTGACTTTATGGATAGCTAACCCTTCGACTAGGACGAAAGGTCTGGGCGTAAGGCGTTTAGCCATATGGATTGAAACATGGTAAAAATGTGAAATTTGTCTTTAAACTTAAAAGGGAAACTTTTCAACTAACATGCCTTTGTTTGTCAAATTATCATTGGTCAATAAAAAAAATTTCAGAATTTTGTTGCCGTAGTTACCAGGATTTATAAAATGTTTTATTCTACAAAATGCCATTTGTCCTTTATAAATATATAAAACATTTAAGTCACATACCTTAAATAATTTTATATATCCCTCAAATGACTTAGGAAAATTCTAGAAAAATTCCAGAAAATATATTTAATATATTGCCTAACATATTAAAATCTCAAACCCAAATAATTATTGTTTCAACCGAAAATAATTTAAAACCCAATAAACAATTTCCTTCATTAAAAAATTCATATAAAATCCATATTAAATTGGAAAATTATGAAAATCAAAACCCGTCTCTAAAATATTATTCTCGACCTATATTTAAATTTTCAAAGTATTCGGATGTCATTAAATAGGGTTTTCATGCTAAACATTATGATAAAACACGAATAAACATTTATAATTCCATCAACAACAAACATATATATCTTAAAACATCGAACATGGAAATATTATGGCAAAATCACTTCGGATCTAAACAAAAACCAAAAACAAGAAATATTAGGGATGTAGTAATTATTCACCTTAGCTTTTAGAGATTATAGATGAGATTTTAGAGTGTTGTATTAGTTGATTTCTTCTTTCCTCTTGAATCTTAGCTTTCTTCTTCTTAAGATTGGAAATGGTGGCCGGCCTTAGCAAGTTTTCGTTTTTATGAAATGAGAATAGTGAACGTGAATCTCATAAGGGTTTAGGGTATAAGGTGTTGCCATTTCTCAAAATACCCTTCTCATTTTCTAACACGTTACCTAGTGTTATTTCATTTTAATTACCCCTTCATTATGGCACGGCTACCTCTAACTAGTTAAATCTCCATTTATTTCTCTTTACATCATTTAATTTAATTTAATTTAATTTAACTAATTAAATGTCTTAAATAAGGTTATAAAATATATGCGGTGTTACACACTCCCCACCTTATAGAATTTCGTCCTCGGAATTACGATAAGGTACACAACCAAACAATAAATGGTTAAACATACCATCAAACAAATTTGGGTAAGTGTCTCTAATCCTGCTCTCCACTTCCCAAGTACAGTCTCCAGTATAATTGCTCCACTGAACCTTTACTAACTTAACTATCTTGTTCCTCAATTTCTTCTCATCTCTGGCCACAATTTGAATCGGCTTCCTAACTATAGTCAAATCCGGTTATACTACTAAATCCTCTAATACTGTAGGTGCTATAGTAGTCTCCGGGTCTCTAACACATTTTCTAAGATGAGAAATATTAAAAACATTATGGACTCCAGCCAAACTACTCGGTAACTCTAGTTTATAAGTGAGTTTCCTGATCCTCTCAATAATAGAAAATGGGCCAATGAACCTAGGTGCTAACTTTCCTGACTTTCCAAATCTGATTACACCTTTCATCGGTGAAACCTTAACAAAAACATAATCCCCAATGGAAAATTACAAATCCTTCCTTCTTTTATCTGCATAACTTTTCTGCCTAGATTGAGCCTCCTTCATCCTAGCTCGAATCAACTCAATCTTCTTTGCAGTTTCCTTCACTAAATCCGAACCAAGAACTAATCTATCTCCGATCTCAAACCAACATACGGGAGATTTGCAAGGTCTACCATACAATGCTTCAAACGGTGCCATCCCAATACTAGTCTGATAACTATTATTATATGAGAACTCGACTAGATGAAGATGGTCCTCCCATGATCCCCCAAAATCTAATATACAAGCTTTTAACAAATCTTCCAGGATTTTGTTAACCCTTTCCATTTTCCCATTGGTCTATGGATGGTAAGCGATACTCATGTTGAGCTTGGTTCCTAATGCTTCTTGTAGACTTTTCCAGAACTCACTGGTAAATAAAGAATCTCTATCACTAACAACACTACTAGGAATCTCGTGTGGTCTAGCTACATTCTTCATGAATAACTTTGCCAACTCAGTTGTCGTTCTAGTTGATTTTACCAGAATAAAATGGGCACTCTTAGTCAGCCTATCCACTCTAACCCATTCGCTTTCGTTTCTTCTTCTAGATCTCGGCAACCCATCAATAAAATCCATGGAGATTTAATCCCACTTCCATAACGGAATCTCTAACGGTTGAAGCAATCCACTTGGCTTCTGGTGGTTCAGCCTTTGCCTGTTGGGAATTCAAGAACTACTTAACACACAATCCTATATCCCGCTTCATACCTTCCCAGAAGAAATTTCTCTTCATGTCTTGATAAATTTTCGTTCCTCCCGGGTAGATAGTGAACTTCGAATGATGGCACTCATCCAAAACCTCTTTCCTCGTGTTTTCTACATTCAGAACACCCAATTTTCCTTTCTTTCTCAACCACCCATCTTGGTCAAGATTGAAATCTTTTAGGTCATCGCCCTATGTTCCTTCCTTCAACCTTTTGATCCTTTTAGCCAATACTGGATCCTCTTCTTGTTTAGAAGCTATCTTCTCAATCATTACCGGTCGGACTTCTAAACAAGACAATACAATATTTCCTGCACTCGATCCTACGTCGGACCTAAACCGCACACTACAATTCGATAATACCTCCAAATCTTTCCACTCAGTAATCATAGCCAATACTGCATTCTGATGCTTCCGACTAAGTGCATCCGCTACCTTGTTTCCTTTTCCGAGTGTATACTCAATTCCAAAATCATAGGCAGCAATAAACTCCAACCATCTTTGCTATCTCATGTTCAGCTCCTTCTGAGAGAACAAATACTTCAACGACTTATGATCAGTATATAGCTCAAATCGTTCTCCCAAAAGATAATGCACCTTTAAAGAAAATATAACGGCAGCTAACTCTAAGTCATGCGTTGGATACCTAACCTCATGTGGTCTGAGTTGTCTAGAAGCGTAAGCATTTACTTTTCCCTTTTGCATCAACACGACTCCTAATCCAGTTCCACACGCATCTATATAAACAACTAAATCTGGATTCCCCTCCGGAACCACTAACACTGGTGCATGGGTCAATAAGTGTTTCAAGCTCTAGAATGCTTCTTCACACTTATCGGTCTACACGAACTTCACATCCTTTCGCGTAAGCTTAGTCATCGGTGCTGCTATTCGCGAAAAAATCATTTATAAACCTCCGATAATACCCCGCCAATCCAAGGAAACTGTTTATCTCGGTCACCGTCTCGGGCCTCTTCTAATTATTCACCGCTTCAATCTTAGTCGGGTCTACAAACAACCCTTTCTCAGAGATGACTTGACCAAGGAACTTCACTTCCTTCTTCCAAAAATGACACTTTGTAAACTTAGCCTTCAACTGATGCTCCCTCATGTTCCTTCTCATCATTAGAGTATATCAAAATGTCATCAATGAAAACCAACACAAACCTATCCAAAAACTCTTGAAAAATCCTATTCGTCGGATCTACAAAGAAATCCGGCGCATTAGTTAGTCCGAATGGCATAACTAACCATTTGTACGATCCATATCTCGTTCTAAACACCGTCAAATGAATGTTATCCTCTGCTACTCTAAGCTGATGAAATCCCGTCGCCAAATCTAACTGAGAGAATACCTTCTCTTCACTCAACTAATCGAACAGATCGTCAATTCTCGGCAATGGATATCAGTTCTTTATCATCCTTTCATTCAACTTGCGATAATCGATACATAACCTTAACGATCCTTCTGGCTTCTTAGCAAACACAACAGCGGCTCCCTATGGCAAACTACTCGACCTAATAAAACTTTTGCCTTCCAGATTTACTAACTTCACCTTCAACTCTTTCATCTCTGTAGGTGTCATCCTACTCGGCAGTCTACTCACCGGTTCAGCTCCAAGCACTAAATAAATCTGAAACTCAATAGCTCATTTCGGTGGCAGTCCAACGACTGGTTCAAACACATCAGCAAATTCTCAAACTCCAATAACCCAATGCAACTCATCTTCCAACTCCATAACACCCAGTAAAGCATTCAACTCACAACTAGGGTTCTCTACGGCATAAATTATCTGATCACTACAATCTGGATGACTAAGTGATATTTTCTTATCTTGGCAAAATATCCTAGCGTCATATCTACTCAACCAATCCATCCCTAGGATAATCCCAAATCCCACAAAATCAAATACGTGCAAACAACAATCAAAGGTTTTGCCTAGGAAATCAAATTCTAGATGGTCACACCTCATCCCAGGTGTTGCATGACCTCATATCGGATTAGCAACCCTTAAGGAAGTAACTAAGTAAAAGGGTTCTAGGTTAAGTCTATCTACCAGACATCTAGAAATAAAAGAATGGGATGCCCCAGTATCAAATAGGACGCTAACATACATACCGTGGATCTGCAGTGAGCCTCCTAAAACAGCTTTTCCCTTATCCTGAGCAACTGAATTTGCGGTTGTGGGCTCCAAAGCATAAACTCGCCCTTTCCCTTTCTTTGGTGGCTCTGGGCACTTGTTCTTGAAGTGACCCACTTGATCGCAATTGAAGCATCTGACATTCTTCTTCTCACCAGCTCCTTTTCCTTTCCCTTTGCTGGCTCGACACTCGTTAGCATAGTGTCCTTTCTTATTGCAGTTGTAACAAACCACCTCAGATTTACTCCTCTTTTGTGCTCCTTCTTTATGAGCAAACTTTTTCTGGAAAAATTTCTTTTTTTTGAGCATGTCCAGCCTGAGCCTCTTTCACTTTCTTTCTTAGACAAGCCAATGCTTCTTCTTACCTCAATGCATCTCAACAACAACATCGCTAGGGTCCCTTAAGTGCGACAAACTTGCACTTATTAGTTCTGGCCTTAACCCACTGATGTACTTCTCATTTCTACTGATAACAGTATCAACCAATGCATACCCATATCGGGTTAGTTCCTCGAACTTCCTGGTATACTCCAACACACTCATATCTCCTTGCTTCAATTCTACAAACCTCCTTACCAATGTAGCTTGCGCCATAACGGACATAAACCTATTCGAAAACCTTCTTCTGAATTCCTCCCAAGTAATAGTCTCTTCATTCACACTGGCAGTGACAGTGTTCCACCAAAATAACGCAGCTCCCTACAACTGCCTTAAGGCCAACCTCCTTTTCTGCGCATCGTTCAACCCTAAATCAGCGAAATCCTTTCACAGTGCAGCAGTCAGTTCTCTACTTCAATCACATCCTCGGTACCAATGAACGACTTTCCTCCGAGCCTAATGTAATGTGACGACCCACCTTTCTAACCCCTGAGAACGACACTTAATACATCCATGGTATTCATGCGCCGTTGCCCAAGTATCTGAAAGACGAGTTGTCATGGAGTAAAATATAAGAACAAAACAATAATTTCACAACGGAACGGTTAAATATATAACATAAAATAAGACAGTACATAAGGTTACTCCCAACATGGAGTTTTAGAGTTACATCAATAGTACTACTATCAGTCTAGGTAGTTATAACAACCTGCGTTTAAATATACATACATAGAGCTAACATCTCATAACAGCGGAAATAAATAGCTAGATAGATAAGGAGCCTCTTGCTCGTCCACCATCTTCAAAAGAACTCAAAGAAATCTTTCATTTCCGGACTACTCAAATATAAATGAGCACCCGAGAGTTTAGGGAAAGCAAACAATTCGGGTCAGACAATAAGTCCGGTATGAGTAAACTCCAAATAAAAAAATAGAACATGCAAAATAACCGGTAAGACCACATCACAAAAATGCAGAACGGGTTTCCCCTCACAAGGACAACACCCAAGCATAAAAGAATGGACATAAATAATTAAACATCCCGAAGAGTGCAAGATGCTTCACGATGCAATTAAGAAAGAATCGATCCAAAGATTTGAATCAAAAATAAGGAAAAGGAATTTTTCCAACAATGACTAGGAGGGTGCGCCCCCTCCTATAGAAAGTATACCTCTAGAAAATATACTTGAAAACTACGATGGCTCTCAGAAACCTCCAAGTCGGACCCCGCCAACCTTACCGAGTATCCGAGTATTTCACATCTTCGTGCGCATACAACCGAAACCAATCTAGAGTAGATGTGAAAATACTCTAATGGGAGCAACCCCACATAGCTTGGCCCCCACTCGCTCTTTATTTAGTCATTTACGATAAAGGATATCAATGCTCTAAATGAGCAACAAATCGTCTTAGATTGACGAAACAAAAACAAAAGGAAGAAGGGTATCGAAATTGATAGTCAAGATATCAACTATCGGGGATAACAAAACGATTGTATATGGAAATTAAATCTTATACTTTTTCAATGCTTGGAAAATATCCATATACTTATCTCATCTGTATAAGTATATTTACAAAACATTTGGGAGGATCTCATATTTCAAAAGCATACTTAGATGGGTCAAAAAAAATTGTCTATAAGAAATGCGAATGTTTTCCATTATAATTATAAAAATCATTTATGGTAATCAAATCTCCTACACTTGTCACGTTTCCGATATTCTTAACTTACTCTACCCCTCACCCAAAAACAAAGCCAGGTAAGTCAGGGCATTGGTTGATCCTAGCCTTTCCTAGACACTTCGGTTCCAGATCTCACGGATAGAGGATCAATCTACTCATCGACTTTTAGTGCCAAGTATAGGACTACTTGCTTTCCATAAATAACCTATTTAAATCATTATATAAATTTCAAAACTCCTTTAAATTACTTTAAACCAAGATTTAAAACTTGCATTCAAATCATAACTTAAACCCATCATCTTTAAAGGAGAATATGACCAAGAGGGGTGAAGCTCCCTCTTAATCAAATAAGATAGCTTAAAGGGGTGTTATTTCCTTTTAACCAAAAAGTCACTAAATGTCAATCCAAAGTTAAAAGGTGGTGTAAGTTCCCTTTGACTAAACATCAAAATTATTGCTTATAAATAGATCGAGCACAAATCAAACAACCAAACAAGAATAATAACAAACTCATTATTATTAACAATTTACAATCAATAGTTAACACAACATTTGTTAAAATGTGAATGAGTCAAAGGAAAGAGATTAAGATTACACTGAGTGTAAAATAATTAAATAATACTCACAGAATAAGTTATACCCACTAAACTATGAAAACAAGGAATATACTCACTAAACTATGAAATCAAGGAATATACTCACATCCTATTTGCTTTGATGGAGACTTGGAATACTTCACCTTTTATAATGAATTTTAGTTTTTTTCTTTAGTTTGTGAATGAATTAAAATGAGTTATGGACTTGGCTATTTATAGGTGAAGAGAAGGGTACTTTAGTCATTTCCTATAGCCTAACCAGATTTGATTAGATTTTGGTCCAATAGAAACCGACCTTATGGCCTAATTTGATTGGACCACATTTTGGTCCAATAGAAAACATCTTGATGGCCTAATTTGATTCGACCACATTTTGGTCCAATAGAAAACATCCTGATGACTTAATTTGATTCGACCACATTTTGGTCCAATAGGATTCCTCCTTATCAACTATGGCATAGCATGATTCGTCTAGATTTTGGTTCAATGGCAACCATTCGTATGGCAGAACCTTATTCGACCAGATTTTGGTCTAATGGCAACTATCTGCATGGAATATAATAATCATTATGCTATTTTGTTTCATTAGGCAAGTAATTATATTGTTCTGTTTTTATTAGGCATGTAATTATACTATTCTATTTTATTAGGCAAGGTTAATAATTCTCTCTTGTTTTATTACGCAAGTAATTATACTATTATGCTTTATTAGGCAAGGTTAATAATTCTTTCTTGTTTTATTAGGCAAGTAATTATACTATTCTGTTTTATTAGGCAAGCTTATTCTAAAATAAATTGGTACCCCTAACCTCCTTATAACTCGAACCATCTTTAAACTAACATTTTACATCAGTTTAAAAAATCCATTCGAGACGTTTTATCCAAATTTTATTCTATATATAAAATCCATTATTTAATCATTTAAAAACATATTAACTATTCAAGTTCAAAGTGATTAAATTATGGGCCGTTACATCCTCCCCTCCTTAAAGGAAATTTCGTCCTCGAAATTAATCAGATAAACTCTAGATATCAAAGAAACCCAAATGATATCATATATACCACACAAAGATACAAGGAAAGTGACCTCAACACAATTGGTGAGTACACTAAAAAGAAAGAACAAAATACAAACAACAACTACATCAACTCGGGATAAGAATCCCTAATATAGTCCTCAGTTTCCCAAGTACAATCTCTAACATCTCCACTCCACTGAACCTTAATAAGATTCACAACCTTTTTCCTTAATCGCTTTATATCTCGAGCGTATACGAATAGGCCGCCTAAGAATGGTTAGGTTAGGCTGAACCTCCAAATCAACTTATTGTCCCGGTTCTACTATCATCGAAGGGTCATGTACATACTTACATAAATGAGATACGTGAAATACGTTGTGCACATCTGATAGTTGATCTGGTAACTCCACTTTATATGAAAGTTTACCAATCCGGTCTAGTATGGGAAAAGGGCCAATATATCGAGGGGCTAACTTCCCTGTCTTCCCAAACCTCACGACACTTCTCAGAGGAGAGACTTTTACAAATACCAAGTCCCCGACTAAGAAATCTAAACCCATATGCCTTTGATCTACATAACACTTTTGCCAATCTTACGCTTCCTTCATCTTTCTTCTAATATCAGCTACTTTCTCATTGGCTTCTAAGATTATGTCGGGTCCAAGAACAAGTCTATCTCCAGATTCAACCCAACACGAAGGAGAACGACATGGACGACCATAAAGAGCTTCGAAAGGGGCCATACCAATGCTCGCTTGATAATTGTTGTTATAAGTGAATTCGACTAAGGGTAAATGATTTTCCCAAGAACCCCTGAAGTCTAGAATGCATGCTCGCAATAAATCTTCCAAGATCCGGTTCACTCTCTCCGTTTGCCCATCTGTTTAGAGATGGTAAGTTGTACTTTGACTTAGCTCAATCCCTAAAGCAGTCTGCAATCCCTGCCGGAACCTACTAGTGAATATCAAGTCTAGGTCACTTACAATACTATGAGGAATCCCATGGAGTCCCACAATATCCTTCACATACAAACTCGCCAGACTTGTAGCAGTCCTAGTCATCTTAACAGGAATGAAATGGGCATTCTTGGTTAATCGATCGACTATAACCCAAATGACATCGTTACCTCTTCTTGACCTAGGAAGCCCATCAATAAAGTCCATAGAGATCTGCTCCCACTTCCACTTTGGGATCTCAAGTTGCTGAAGCAATCTAGATGTCTTATGCTGGTCACTCTTAATCTATTGGCAGTTTGCACAACGACTCACAAAGATTGAAATATCTCGCTTCATCCCCTTCCACCAGAATACACTCTTCATATCTTTGAACATCTTGATCACTCCTGGATGAAAAGATAACTTTTAATGGTGGCATTCAGCTAACACTTCTTGCCTAATTCCATCAAAGTCTGGAACACAAATATGCCCATTCATTTTCAATATGCCCCGGAGATCAATCTCAAAGCTAGAAATAACACCTTCTTCAACATCCTTCTTAAATCGAGCTAAAATGGGATCTGCCTGTTGACTGGATGCAATTCTCTCTAACAATACTGGCTTAACTTCTAGATTTGCAACCATTGCTACATTCCTACTCAATGCATCAGCAACGACATTTGCTTTTCCAGGGGTATAAAGAACCTCTAGATCATAAGAGGCAAGAAACTCCAACCATCTCTGCTGCCTCAAATTCAAATCTTTCTGGGTAAAAAGGTATTTTAAGGATTTGTGGTCCGTGTATAACTCAAACCTTTCACCCAAAAGATAATGCCTCCATATCTTTAGTGCGAAGACAACAGTTAAAAGCTCCAAATCGTGTGTACCATAATTTTTCTCATGCGGCTTTAGCTGTCGACTTGCATAGGCAATAACTTTCCTATGCTGCATCAGAACTGCTCCCAATCCGGTTCCACAAGCATCTGTATACATGGTTAAACCTTCGCTCCCATTTGGAATGGTTAATACAGGAGCACTAGTCAACTTCTCTTTCAATTTGTTGAGTGCTTGATCACACTTAGAAGTCCAAACGAACTTAATATCTTTCTTTGTTAACTTCGTCAGATGAGAAGCAATCTTCGAGAAGTCCTTGATAAACCTACGGTAAAAACCAACCAATCCCAAGAAACTTCTAACTTCCGTCGCACTTTTGGGCTTCTTCCAGTCTTGAACCGCCACAACTTTAGCTGGGTCCACCGATACGCCTTCTCCCGAAATAACATGCCCTAGAAACCTAACTTCAGATTTCCAGAAATGACACTTGGAAAACTTAGCCTTCAACACATGACCTCTTAAGGCATCGAGTATGACACGGAGATGATATTTGTGTTCTTCCTCTATCCTGGAATAGATAAGAATGTCATCAATAAAGACGAGAACAAATTTGTTAAGAATGTCTCGAAATACTCGATTCATTAAGTCCATAAAATAAGCGGGTGCGTTAGTCAATCCAAACGGCATAACTAACCACTCGTAGAAATTTTTAGGAGTTCGAAAAGCTATTAAGGGAACACTCTCCTCTGCTACTCTTAATTGGTGGAAAGAAACCGGTGGCAAGCTCTAATTGAGAAAATATCCGAGCACCGTGGAGTTGGTCAAACATATCTCGATCCTTAGCAAAGGATGTTTATTCTTGGTAGTCCTTTTGTTCAACTCCCGATAATCTATGCATAACCTTAGAGAACCGTCCGCCTTTGTAACAAAGACGACCGACGTTCCCCAACTCGAGGTACTACGTCGGATCAAGCCGTTCTGCAACAACTCATAAGTCTGCCTTTCTAACTCCCTCTTCTCTTTTGGAGCCATCCTTCGTAAGGGTTGAACAATAGGTCTAGTTCCCGGAACCAAATCAATACGGAACTCGACTTCACGGTGAGGAGGTAAACCTGGCACCTCGTCAAAAATATCTATGAAATCTCGAACAACTGGCACATTTCCTAGCTCTGGTTTATCCACTTCGAGTGAATAGAGAAAACTGCTGATTAACTTCTTAGGCTCTTCACAACTAATATCAACACCAACATCTCCTATATCACTAACTCTAGCGATCCTTCTACCATAATCCAAGATAGCTTTAAACTTAGATAACCAATCCATTTCCAACAACACTCCAAAACCCATAAACCCAATAACAAACAAGCCAAAAGGAAAGAGATGAATTCGATAAGAATTAGGTACATTTAGACACCCAGTGTCAAGATTTGTCAGACCTCCAATTGGGTTTGACACACAAAGAGGATTACTTATGATAACATATTTAAGGTTTAGTTTGTCCATTAAATCATAAGCAATAAAACTATGGGAAGCTCCTGTATCAAATAGCACCATTACAGGAATATCATAGATGGATAATGTACCTTGCAACACTTGCTTCCCTTTTTGATATGAAGAAGTGGATGGTATCTCTTCAATGGTAAAAGTCTGTCCTTGAGATCCCTTTTTAGGAAAATGGCACTCATTCTTCATATGTCCTGGCTGGCCACAATTAAAACATGTAGCAATTGGGCAATGATTTGCAAAGTGGCCCATTTTATTGCACTTGAAACAAAGAATGTTGGCCAAGTGGGTCTGCTTCTTCTGTGCTAGAGCACCATCTTCGGGTTTCTTTCCTACACCCTGCTTCTTTCCCTTAAACTTACGCTTGAAGTTTGGCTTTCCTTCAACTGTTATAACTAATAAAGGCTTGGCACTTATTGCCGGTACTACACCCTTTTGGACTACTTCCTTAATATCAAGAGCCTCAAACCTCAAAGCCATGCTAATAATGTTGGTGAACGTACCCATAAGATGATTGGTCATTTCACGATGGAACTCAGGTCGCATTCCATTCACAAACATTTCATTTTTCTTGAGCGGTGTGCCTATCAATCCAATTCCAAAATGGGACTTTAGAGGATAAATATTATTATTACAAAAGTTACAAATACGCTCTCTTAAGATTAACTCATTCTAGGGCACCACTTACCCTTTCTCTAATGAGTTGTACCCCAATCAGGCTAAGGTGTTCGCTCAACCAAAGCTCTAATACCAACTGTGACGACCCACCTTTTTGACCCCTGAGAACGACACTTAATACATTCATGGTATTCATGCGTCGTTGCCCAAGTATCTGAAAGACGAGTTGTCATGGAGTAAAATATAAGAACAGAACAATAATCTCACAACGGAATGGTTAAATATATAACATAAAATAAGACAGTACATAAGGTTACTCCCAACATTGAGTTTTAGAGTTACAGCAAAAGTACTACTATCAGTCTAGGTAGTTATAACAACCTGCGTTTAAATATACATACATAGAGCTACCATCTCATAATAGCGAAAATAAATAGCTAGATAGATAAGGAGCCTCCTGCTCGTCCACCATCTTCAAAAGAGCCCAAAGAAACCTGTCATTTCCGGACTACTCAAATATAAATGAGTACTCAAGAGTTTAGGGAAAACAAACAATTCGGGTCAGACAATAAATCTGGTATGAGTAAACTCCAAATAAAAAAATAGAACACGCAAAATAACCGGTGAGACCACATCGCAAAAACGCAGAACGGGTTTCCCCTCACAAGGAAAACATCCAAGCATAAAAGAATGGACATAAATAATTAAACATCGCGAAGAGCGCAAGACGCTTCCCGATGCAATTAAGAAAGAATCGATCCAAAGATTTGAATCAAAAATAAGGAAAAGGAATTTTTTCGAACAATGACTAGGAGGGTGCGCCTCCTTATCGAAAGTATACCTCTAGAAAATATACTTGAAAACTACGATGTCTCTCGGAAATCTCCAAGCCGGACCCCGCCATTGTTACCGAGTATCCGAGTATTTCACATCTCCGTGCGCATACAACCAAAACCAATCTAGAGTAGATGTGAAAATACCCTAATGGGAGCAACCCCACATAGCTTGGCCCTCACTCGCTCTTTATTTAGTCATTTCCGATAAAGGATATCAATACTCTAAATGAGCAACAAATCGTCTTAGATTGACAAAACAATAAAAAAGGAAGAAGGGTATCGAAATTGATAAATATCAACTATCGGGGATAACAAAACGATCGTATATGGAAATTAGATCTTATAATTTTCAATGCTCGAAAAATATCCATATACTTATCTCATTGATATAAGTATATTCACAAAACATTTGGGAGGATCTCATATTTATAAAGCATACTTAGATTGGTCAAAAACAATTGTCTATAAGAAATACGAATGTTTTCTATTATAATTATAAAGATCATTTATGGAAATCAAATCTCCTACAGTTGTCACGTTTCCGATATTCTCGACTTACTCTACCCCTCGCCCAAAAACAAAGCCAGGTAAGTCAGGGCATTGGTTGCTCCTAGCCTTGCCTAGACACTTCGGTTCCAAATCTCACGGATAGAGGATCAATCTACTCATCGGCTTTTAGTGCCAAGTATAGAACTACTTACTTTCAATAAATAACCTATTTAAATCATTATATAAATTTCAAAGCTCCTTTAAAATACTTTAAACCAAGATTTAAAACTTGCATTCAAATCATAACTTAAACCCATCATCTTTAAAGGAGAATACGACTAAGAGGGGTGAAGCTCCCTCTTAATCAAATGAGATAGCTAAAAGGGGTGTTATTTCCTTTTAACCAAAAAGTCACTAAATGTCAATCCTAATTTAAAAGGTAGTGTAAGTTCCGTTTAACTAAACATCAAAGTTATTGCTCATAAACTGACCAAGCACAAATCAAACAACCAAACAATAATAATAACAAGAATAATAACAGACTCATTATTTTTAACTATTTACAATCAATAGTTAACACAACATTTGTTAAAATGTGAATGAGTCAAAGGAAAGAGATTAAGATTACAATAACTGTAAAATAATTAAATAATACTCACAGAATAAGTTATACCCACTAAACTATGAAAATAAGGAATATACTCACTAAACTATGAAAACAAGGAATATACTCACATCCTATTTGCTTTGATGGAGACTTGGAATACTTCACCTTTTATAATGAATTTTAGTTTTTTTCTTTAGTTTGTGAATGAATTAAAATGAGTTATGGACTTGGCTATTTATAGGTAAAGAGAAGGGTACTATAGTCATTTCCTATAGCTAACCAGATTCGATCAGATTTTGGTCCAATAGAAACTGGCTTTATGGCCTAATTTGATTCGACCATATTTTGGTCCAATAGAAAACATCTTGATGGCTTAATTTGATTCGACCACATTTTGGTCCAATATTAATTCTCCTTATCAACTATGGCATAGCATGATTCGACCAGATTTGGGTCCAATGGCAACCATCCGTATGGCAGAACCTTATTCGACCAGATTTTGGTCTAATGGCAACCATCCGCAAGGAATATAATAATCATTATGCTATTTTGTTTTTGTTAGGTAAGTAATTATACTATTTTGTTTTATTAGGCAAGGTTAATAATTCTCTTTTTTTTTATTAGGCAAGTAATTATACTATTCTGTTTTATTAAGCAAGGTTAATAATTCTTTCTTGTTTTGTTAGGCAGGTAATTATACTATTCTGTTTTATTAGGCAAACTTATTCTTAAATAAATTAGTACCCCTAACCGCCTTATAACTCGAACCATCTTTAAACTAACATTTTACCTCAGTTTAAATAAAATCCATTCGAGATGTTTTATCCAAATTTGTATTCTAGATAGAAAATCCGTTATTTAATCATTTAAAAACATATTAACTATGCAAGTTCAAAGTGATTAAATTATGGGTCGTTACATGTAATCTCTACTCAGATTGGCATACTGGTTAACCACAAGAACCTCTTGAGCTCCTCCTCCCGCAGCGTTTCCTCCAACTACACCTGGTACCACTCTAGCTTGCACCATATTCACAAAGAACTTATACATCGCCCCGCCCCCATATCCACCTGGGGAACTCCCGCACCAACATTCTCCGCTTGTGCCTGACCAAGACCTGTCCTTGCATTTGGTCGGGCATTTCCATTGGTAGTGGCACTGTCTCCTCCAACATTCACTCGACTTCTCCTCCCCTCCATATATGTATTCAAACCTCGTGAGATACAAATGAATAATCTAACTAAGATAGGAGTCTAAATATAGAGTGTATACTTATATATATATAAATACAAATATGTTATTATAACGTTATCCCATACTCCGATCTTAACTCTAATTCCTATGGATTATGTTTTAAAAAACCATTTTTAGTTAAAGTATTTCATAAACCATGCTCTGATACCAAGCTGTAACATCCCCTATCTAGAGGCCTAAAACTAAGCGCTACAAATGCTGTAGTCATCTATAGTATTAGCTTTCGGCAACTAAATACGGCTATGTTAATGGTATCAATAATATTAGAAGCATTTGAATATGAAACAAAACACACATTTATTTATTACATTTCCAAATAAAACGTGTTCCATATCTCGTCACATAACCCAAACGTTTCCCAAGCACAGAATAAATATAGTTATTACAAATTACGTCGAGAGCGGTATATGAAGATACCCCCTCGATTGATCGAAGTCAAATGGTAATACAAGACCTAATAGATTATAACACAGCAGAAATTCATCAAACAAAAGTAAAAAGTAGTGATTCCTAAATAGCTATACATTGCCTCCTACATACTCCGGCAGCTTATTCGCCAAACAACCTAAAAACCAGAAAAGATCCTTAACTCTCAATCTACTCAAATTAGTTTTGAGTTCCCGAGAGTTTAAGGGGAAAGCATAAACTTCGAGTCAGACATAAAGCCTGGTATGAATAATACTACACATCCCGGTTTAATTATGTTAAGTGAGACCACGCCGCATAGCGGAATGGGTATCCCCTTACTAACACCTTTTAAAATATATCTTTGCAAATCTTTTCATATAACCATATACTATGCAACTGCATTCACAATGGTTAATCTCACAAAACATACATTATGTAAACAAACATAAATATCAGGTAATAGTGAACTATCTATTCAAACACAAATAACGTTAAACTTTTGGTTGACTCGGGCCTACCAGATAACATAATCATAATCATAATCAAAATTTACGCAACATCTATTAGATTTTTATATTTAGGATTGTCTATCTTTATTTATCTATTTAACATCTCCCATCTGGACAGTCTATCCTAAACTATCTGTTAAATCTCTTCCTTCTAGACGGTCTGTCCCTAACTTAATCATTTCCCAGGTTCTCCCAAGCCTAGTGGTTTTTCGGGCTTACTAATAACCTATCTGTATACAACATATGTTCCTTTCGATGTGTAATCATAATTTTATTCTACCTGTGACCAAGCCCTACACATTGGAATTTTGGACAACAATAAGCTGGGGCTACAAGCTAATGTACAGGGCGCGACCCTATACTAGTCCCAGCCGGTTTTTTAATATCCGAGTCATTCATGCTTAAGGATCCCCTCCCATAATTTTCCTTGAAACAATTTCAAAATTATTTAAACCTTTAAATCAAACTTTGAATAAGGAAAAGAAATAAGTCTTTATACTTTACTCAAATCATATTACCATGTTAGATATATATTCTTTATTTAAAGCTTGGTTGACGAAAACACTTTACCATTTGAAAGAACCTCTTTCCATACTTTGAAATTATCTCATTCAATTTCAATGTTTAAACCTTTCGAAAATCATCTCTAAAACCATTCGAATTCATTCAAAACAAACCTTTCGGGAGTTATAAGTTTTAGACATCCTTCTTTAAATTCACTTTAAGTCATTTCCTTAAAAAAAACTTCTGAAAGCCTTTCCTTCAAAACCTTTCGAAAACCTTTAATAAACCTTTCAAAACAGATCCAGGAATAAACCATTCGAATGCTTAAACTCTTTAAAACATAACCTTTCAAAGGTAGATTGGGTCAACTTTAAAACAATCTGGAAACTTATCATTTAAAACCTTTCGTCTTAAATAAAGCAACCTTTCGAATATATTCATATAACCTTTTCAGGATATCCAAACAACCTTTCAGAAGCCTTTGGTTATATTTCACAAAACAAGGGTAACCACCTAAGTTTAAAGCTTTCCTATGAAAGCCTTAGAGAAATGGCAAACTTTAAAAACAGGCAAACCTTTCGACTAGGTCGGAAGGTTCAAAGTAAAATCTTTATAAAACAATGGAAAACCTTCGGCGATGCCGGAAGGTTTCAAAACAAAGTAATGGCGATAGCAGCTACAACCTTTCCAAACATCAGAAGGTTTTAAAGTCTTTCTTTAAATAACTTGACCTGGTCGGAAATGACCAAGCCGAAAGCTCAAGTTCGAAAGAAAAGCAGGCGAAAGCTTTTCACTTATAAAATAATTATATTCCAACCCTTTCGGCCATCAACCTTTCGGCTTAAACCTTTCGGTTTATATTCAATTCATTACGTACCAATTTCTTAATATCTTATGCATTGAACTTTGACTTTATGGAAGCTAACCCTTCGACTGGGATGAAAAGTCTGGGGCGGAAGGCGTTTAGCCGTATGGATTGAAACATGGAAAAAGTGTGAATTTTGTCTATAAACTTAAAAGGAAACTTTTCAACTAACATGCCTTTGTTCGTCAAATTCTCATTGGTCAATAAAATACTTTTCAGAATTTTGTTGCCGCAATTACCAGGATTTATAAAACGTTTTATTCTGCAAAATGCCCTTTCTCCTTTATAAATATATAAAACATTTAAGTCTCATACCTTAAATAATTTTATATATCCCTCAAATGACTTAGGAAAATTCTATAAAAATTCCAGAAAATATATTTAATATATTGCCTAACATATTAAAATCTGAAAGCCAAATAATTATTATTTCAATCGAAAATAATTTAAAACCCAATAAACAATTTCCTTCATTAAAAACTTCATATAAAATCCATATTAAATCGGAAAATTATGAAAATCAAAACCCATCTCTAAAATATTATTCTCGACCTATATTTAAAATTTCAAAGTATTCGGATGTCATTAAATAGGGTATTCATGCTAAACATTATCATAAAACACGAATAAACATTTATAATTCCATCAACAACAAACATATATATCTTAAAACATCAAACATGGCAATATTATGGCAAAATCATTTTGGATCTAAACAAAAACCAAAAACTAGAAATATTAGGGATGTAGTAATTATTCACCTTAGCTTTTAGAGATTATAGATGAGATTTTAGAGTGTTGTATTAGTTGATTTCTTCTTTCCTCTTGAATCTTAGATTTCTTCTTCTTGAGATTGGAAATGGTGGCTGTCCTTAGCAACTTTTCGTTTTTATGAAATGAGAATAGTGAACGTGAATCTCATAAGGGTTTAGGGTATAAGCTGTTGCCATTTCTCAAAATACCTTTCTCATTTTCAAACACGTTACCTAGTGTTATTTCATTTTAATTACCCCTTCATTATGGCACGGCTACTTCTAACTAGTTAAATCTCCATTTATTACTCTTTACATCATTTAATTTAATTTAACTAATTAAATGTCTTAAATAAGGTTATAAAATATATGAGGTGTTACAGATAAAGACCCGAAACCCAGATTCGGGTATTGATAAATGAAGTTCTGAAATGAATGTCCCAAAACCCAGATTCGGGTATTAATTGATGAAATTCACATATGAGAGCAACCCAAAACCCAGATTCGAGTATTAATAGATGATGTTTAAAAATGAAAGTCTCGAAACCCAGATTCGGGTATTAATAAGTGGAGTTCTTTTCTACTCCTTTGATGCATGAACCCTCTAGGTCTTATATAGAAATAATTTGATTAGTTGCCTCTTGAGCTCGGATGTCTTAGTCCATTGGAGATATACTGCTTCTCGGGTTTGGACATCTTAGTCCATGATTTGAAGAGCCTCTTCTTGGGCTTGGACATCTTAGTCCATTGTTTGATGAGCCTCTTCTTGGGCTTAGACATCTTAGTCCATTATTGTCCGGTGCTCTTGGTTAGCTCATCTTAGAGGCTGGAACCAAGGACTTACCCGACCTCCCTCCAGGAGGCGCTCTGCCCTGGCCATAGCATGGCGCAGACATGGGCTTGTTAGGTGCTTTAACCTGGCCATAGCTTGGGGTGGATAAAGGCTTACTCCGTCCTCCCTCCAGGTGGTGCCTTACCCTGGCCATAGCATGGAGTAGATAAGGGCTTGTTCGATGCTTTACCCTGGCCATCTTATGGCGCGGATTAGGGCTTACTCCATCCTCCCTCCAGGAGGTGCCTTGACCTGATTAGAGGCGCAACCAAGGGCTTTTCTAGTGCTTTAACCTGACCATCTTATGGCGTGGCTAAAGGCTTACTCCGCCCTCCCTCCTGGAGGTGCTCTGCCCTGGCCATCTTGGCGCGGACAGAGGCTTTCTACCATCTTAGGTAGTATCCAAATATAAGGAGCATTTCACTCCCAACCATGTAGATTTTTCTTAAAAAAAGTATCTCCTTATTGATTTTTCTCAATTTCTCTTTACAAATTCATGAATCTTTCCTTGTCGGAAGAAATTGATGAGCATCCCCTCCAGGGCTTTGCAATGATTGGTTTCATGGCCATTCATCATGTGGTAGTAACAGTAGGATCCTCCAAGATTCCTTTAATGTTTCGGCTTCTTTTTCTGTGATGGCTAATAGTTAAGCTCATCCTTAGTAAGCAAGTAGACATTCTCTATGGATGTTGTTAAGTTGCATTCTTTTGGAAGTCTAGACTTGAAGCTTGATTCTTGAGGATGGCTTTTTGACCTTTTGTTTCTTGGCCTTGAGGTTTCACATTCTTCTATTGCTTTTCTTTTCACCACCCTTTGGAGTTCTTGAGTTGGAAGTGTTCCTGTAGGAGTAGGTTGCCATTTATGTGCAATGGCAATATAATCAGCCATTCTTTCTTTTTCAAAAATTGTGCCTTTGGAATAGTCTTGGATGGTTCTTCTCATTTGATTGAATACATTATCACTTCCATTTGTCTTTTTTCCTATGGCAAAAATTAGGGTGGGGCCAACATGAAAGGGGTTTAAGCTCCATTTCTCAAGATCGTATGATTCCGCTTTTTTCTTATTGATAATTCTCAGAGCTTCTAGCCTTAACCTTTGTTCTTCATTTTGATTGGAATCTTTGATGAATTTTGAGTGGAACTTTATATCATGGGGATCAAAGGATCCTTTAGGTCTTATGATTCTTCTAGCCATGATTTGAACAAAGTAGATGAACTTGAGATTGGGTTACGTGGGGTTAGAGACAAGTAGTGTTGGGTGTTTAACCAAGTCGGAGGTTTAGGTCCTTCTTCTAGCGCCAAAAATGTTAACAAGAAATCTTGTCAACAACCCAAAGTTGAGTTATGCAATAAGGTTTATCCCTTAGGTAGATGGAAAGGAGTGGAAAGGGTATATCTTCCTTGAATTTCCTTTCGATTCGATTGCTGAAGTACAAAGCTGCTCAAACTGACCTTTCGACTCAGTCGAAAGGGTCGGCTTCTTCCTCTATCAACCTTTCGATTCTGTTGAGATAGATTGGTGTTACTTTCGAAAGCCCACCTTTCGAAACGGTTGAGATAACCTAGTTAAGGTTTTCCTTTGTGGGTTTCAACTATGTCGAAGGCCTTACTTGTTATGTGGCTAGGACTTTATCTAAGAATATGAGACGGAGGTTTCGACCCTGTTGAAAGTAAAGTTGATTAGGTGTTAAGACTTGATCCAAGAATCTAGGGTTGAGGTTTAGACCTTGTCAAAAGCTGTAGGTTAAAATGTCCCGGGTTTGGAATGGAAATCTCAAGTTGGAGTGATTTGGAACTTGGTTTCGACCTTGTCGACAGAAGAAGCTCAGGGGAAGGTTGCTTGGAATATATAACTGAAATTATTTGAATAAGCAAGGTTTCGACTGTGTCGGAAGGGTCCTTTCGATATAGGCGATGCCTGAAACACAATTTTAAACCTGATAAAAGCTTTAAGAACAATAAAGTAATCTATAAAATTGATAACTTCTCTTTCGCAAGCAAAAGAAGACTTTATTACTCAAAATCCCCAAATTAATTTGGAAATTAGGGTGTACAGCTCTTTTGATTAAGGAAATACAAGTTTAGAATGGGAAGATTTGGATCCCCAAAACATGACCCCTTGGGTCTTATTTATAGATGCGGGTCAGCACCTTTTGACCCTAAAGCTTTCGACTTAGTCGAAAGGTGGCTGCCGAATAACTCAAGTATGCTTCCGCCTTTGTCGAAAGGAATGGCTGCGCTTATCTTCTTTGAATTGCCTTGTGAGAGCTTTCGACTCTATCGACAAGCTTTGTTTAGTGGTTTCGATGGTGTTGAGGTGCCGCTGGTTTCGACATTGATGGTTGCTTCTGAACTCTTGTTTGTGACTTGATGTGGAACCCTCCTGGATAACAATGGCTTCGACTGGTTCGAAAGGCTTATTATAGATTTCAAAGGGGTTGTTCAGGACAATACTTACTCTCGAATGGTTTGAATGAATGCGAAACCCTTGGTTCCGAGGGGTTTGGCGTATATACAAAGAGCTGTTCTTCATTGTCTTCGAAAGGTGTTGCTCTAACTCATTGGAAAGGTCTTCATGCATATGGATTCACCTAGTCGAAAGGTAGTTACTGAAGGCGGAAGGGTGCTTTGACTCCTTCAACTCCTTCGAAAGGTAGGATCCCATTGAATCTTGATTATAGAAACCTTTCGACACCTTTGAAAGGTTCTGAAGCTTTCAGAATTTGGCTGTAGCATCCCTTCGACTCATTCGAAAGGTGTAGCTGGGGTTTTCTCCTTTTATTCTTGTTTTCTGCTCAAACAGATTTCGACTGTGTCGAAAGGAGTTTTATGTAGTAACAATGGCCCTTTTCTGCACAATTATAGCAAGCAGGCCCCACCGCTTGCCTTTCTTCTGACCAACCTTCTGAAACTACTTCTTCTTCTTCTTGTTCCACTTCCTCTTGCCTCTTCCGCCAACTTGTGACTTTGGCTCATCCTTTGGAGCAACAACTGACTTAGGCTTAGGACACGGAATCTCTTGTCAAAGAGCCTTCTCCATCAGCCTCTCGAAGGTCTCATCGATATGACTCACAAGCTTCTCTCCAAGATAATCATCCAAATCCATAATGAACTTCTCATTCTTCTTGAATGGAGTATCGACAAAAGGTAGGTCGTAGCTCGATATCTTGTTGAACTCTGGCACATACTCCGACACAGACATATCTACTTGCTTTAAGTCAGCAAACTTTCGAAGGAGAATCGAATTCTGAGCAGCCGGTATATACTTTTCTTCAAACCTTGCCTTGAAATGCTCCCAAGTAATCTGATCCTCAAGAGTAGTAATCTTATGTTGTCCCACCACCCCATAGTTCTTCCTTGAAGCTGTCTAGAGGCCAGCTTCCTCTTCATCACATCCTCTAACTCTATATCCTCGAAGATGTGTTTGTAGGCATCCAACCAATCCTACACTTCGACGGCTGATTTCGTTCCAAGGATCTGTTTTCCACCCAGAGTAGAGAAAACCTTGCTCAATTTGGCGAAGTCAGCCCTCGGCGCTTGCACTAGAGCACCACCTTTAACGGCTACAGCAAGAGCGACTTGGGCATTCTGAACCAAGTTTCGCACCATCTCAGTGAACATGTGCCGCAAGTCGGGGTTAGTAGCCCCCAATCCCGCCTCCTCCTCGACTCCAAAGGTGGAGTTCCTAGTAGCGTTCCTTGTTAGCCAGCTCATTTTTATAAGATGTAATAAGAATGATCGGTCTCTCTAAAAGGAATAGCAGTTTATATATTATATGTATACTACTATATAATCTTGAAAACCAAAATATAACAAGAACGTTCTCTCATATATCGGTCGATCCATCCTACATGATAACTCCTTCCTTATCTCTAACGGATCCAAGTACCAACTTAGGTCGTCTATGCAACCTAAGCTCCGATACCAAATGTGAGACCACCTTACACCTCCGGTACCAAGTATACTTATATGATGTGCAATGAAGGTACCCGAGCGATGCAGGATGGTAGCCAAGAATGTAAAGTAGAGAAAAATCCAAATATAAAACCTGTAGAACATCTCATAGTGTACGTATAAAATATAATATAACAATATAGATGTAAAACAGGAGAGATGGTGATATAATCAAATGAACCATAAATAAGAACATTAGAGCGCATCAGGTTCACAGACTATATAAAAACTAAAATAAAAAATTTATACATCCCTAGTCTCCAAAACAAACTCTATAACAGTCTCTATAATACAAGTACTAACATAGCACCACAGTACTGCACAACGGAATGTAAGCGATAGTAAGCTCCAAGTATAGATATATGAAGGCATAGTCTCCTGCTCATACTCTGTACAGATTCAGGCGCTATCCAGACCTGTTATCCCTAATTACTCATTTAATAGTTCGTAAGGTAATAAGAAGTAAAGCATAAAACCTCAAGTCAGACAAAAGTCTATTGTGAGCGATACATCATCTCAAAAATACTAAAAAAATCGTATATGGTAAATATGGATATAGGGTATGTAGCACCATACCTGACATGTCCCTGCATCCAAAGAGTTAGCACATAATAGTCGATATATGCTAATTTACTGTTAAAGCTATATAAGTGTACTACAATCGAAGTACAGTGTCTAGTTTCTAGGTATACGGTCGAATACATCGTGTGGCACCCTAGAGTGATAACAACCATGGCAAACATATCATCCATCAAACAATCTTCACAATCACTCGTGTGCATTGGATATATGATAACTTGTATGGCACAATCGCAAACAAGTGTAACGACCCATAAATTTTTGATAATTAAAATTGGTTAATTTAATTAGTTTAGTGATTTAATATTGGGAGAAATAAAAATTTGTGATATATTAATGAAATAATAACTAAAATGAAATGTAATAATGTTAATCTAAGTTAATTATTAACAATTTGAATGGAATTCCAATTTATTGAAATAATTTAAATGTTACTTGGCTATAAATTGAATATAAGGAAACAAATGTTAATATTGAACTAATTTGCGAAATGGTATATAATTAATGATAGTTGAATAAAATTAGTGTTATGAAAGCAATTGTAACATTTGTTTTTAAGTAATAAACTTATAAATGTAATTAAAGGTAAATGGTGACAATTATTATAAGTAACCTATTTATTTTGGTCCGTTAAATTAAATCTGAAATCAATTGCAATTAATTCACTTAATGAGTGCAGTTATTGTAGATTAAGTTGATAATTGAAGAATGTTAATTTAATAAGATTTAACCAATGTAAATTTTATTCATAGTATGATAATTGATTGAATAAAAATAACTGAAAATCAAGTTTGATCAATTTATTGGAATTTAAGATATATTAAATGGATTTATTGCAATTAAATGAAATTAAATATTATGTTAATGTAAATAAAGATGATATTGGAAAATATTAGTGTAATGAGATATAAACCAATGTTAATTATACCCATAAGATGATAATGTATTGGATAGCAAGATTTAAAAAAAATCAAATAAATGAATTTATTGAAATTTAAATTTATAATTGCTGAATTTATTGAAATTGAAATTTAACATTGTAATTGGTGCAATATTGAATATTTAATTGATACAGAAATTTGCTTTATAAGGATTATAAATTACCAAGTAATCCAAATTGATAGAAATTGTAAATAATTAAATTTGAATTGAAAATTTGATTTAAATAATTGAATATTAATTCATTTAATTAACGTGAAAACAACCATTTTGGTCATTGTCTCAAATTTCGACGAAACCATTTTCATCGGATTCGTAAAAGTGAATTATTGTAGGATTTCAAGTTTCGTAGCGATCGGACTTGTCGTTTGATCGTACGGACTCGAAATGCCTAGAAATTTATTTAATTGAAATCAATTTGAAATAAGTTGATTTTAACATAACTTCTCCATACGATGGAATTAGGACTTAAAACCTGTTCCATTGAGTTTAAAAGTATACAAAACATATATTTTGATATATGGGATGACCCATTTCTGTTTCGGGAACGAAACGGGCTTTTCGGGTCGTTTATCGTTCAACTTTCAAATCGATCCAATCCATTCATTTTATTTCTGACCTACCTATAAATAGCTCATTTCTCAATTATAGTATGTACAATTCTTTCTGCTCCTTTCCTCCTTAATGGCAGAAACAGATTCAAACTTCAAAACACTCAATCCAAATTCAAAATCAATTTAAAAAATAAAACTCCTCCAAACTATATCAAATTTTATATCGATTTGAAACTCACGACGAGCGCAAGTCAAATCTACAGTCCGTTTTTCCATTTGGATTTCTATGTGGCCGAAAATTGATGATTAATTCTCGGCCGTCCATAGGGTTCCGATCAACGTAGATGGATCGTCAAATTGACGATACCATCGTGTGGAGAGGGTCGCGCGCTGTCCATCGGCATGGCTCATTTTTCGATTCAGTGGCTAGATTGGGGGGAATAATTCGAACTAGGGTTTAACTTGGTGGCGACTGCGTGTCATTTTCGATCGGTGGCGAACGCAAGGCAGTCGCGTATGGCCACGTGGCTGTGTTAGGGTCGACGGCGGGTTCGTGAGGGGCGGCGATCGTCCAGGTAGCTGAGGAGCGGCGTGTGTACATGGTCAAAGATAGGTTTCAAGTGGCTCTTCAACATCGCGTATGAGACGATGGGGTTCATTGTAGTTTTGAGGTAAGTGACATGTATTGTTTTGTTTTATTTATTTTAATTTAATTTTAAAATTTAAATCTTCTAACGTGCATAACTTTTACATACGAGGTCTGATTCTTGCGCAGTTTGTTTTGCCGAGATCGCATCGAAATTCCAGACTTTTTAACGCTAGTTTGGAAGAATTCCGAGATCGTTTGAATTTGGGCCCTAAATTGGATTTTAAATTGATTTAAATTCAAAGGTGAGTGTTTTAACCCACTCACAACTTTTAAAAATTTCTTATGTTAGTTAAATTAAATTTGTGTGATCAGGAATTTATTTATAGGTGTTTGGCATGTTTAAATCATCATTCCGGTTAATTTGAATTTATTGTTATTTAATTTATTATTGAATTTAAATTGCTAGTTAATTTCCTGTTATTAATAGTCAGTTATTTGTTGAAATTTATTAATTGAATTGGATAATGATTTTGATGGATGTTTGATGGTTGATATTGGATGATTGGATGTTACGTTGATTTATATACTACTATCACTCTGCAAGTTCCCTATGGGTTGAAATGATACATACCCGAACGATCTATAGATTAAAGAAAAATCGTTATGGCTTGAAATGATAGACTCAAACGATTTTATGGATTTTTTTATATTTAATTCGGGATTGCGATTTGAAATGATATATAATCGTAAAATTTTAAATTGCAGATTGAAATGATAAATATCCGTATCACTTGACCCTAGGGTAGAGAATTATATACGGACACCGGATTGGTTAGATCAAATGGCTTTAAAATTCTTAATTTGAATTTAATTAAATGATATTTCGAAATAACATTTGATTTATATAAATTGAATTATTATTGAAAAATCAAGTTTTATGTTGAAATGTGAATTGGTTTAAAGGAATTGCTTTAAGAAATTAAATTGAAATTTTAAAGTCGAACTTGAGATATAAGTGAAATTTGTCAGAATTGAGTTATTTTAGTTGTTTGAAATATAACTTTGAAAAATATTAAAATTGGAGTAATTTAAATTGATATGTCAAACATGGATTGGAAGCGGTATAGAATTAAATATATTAGTGAGAATTTGAATTAAAAGGTATGAAATTGGGTTTTTGGAAATTGGAAATGGTTCAATGTGTTGAAATAAAATAAATAGTTAAATTGATATTAATTTCAAACTCATATTTTAATATATACTATTTTAAAAAATATATTGTTTTAAAGACTTTAATTATTAAGATTTTCAAACTATTAAACTATTTTAACCTATATAACTATATTAAATCATTTTAACGTATTTTAAACCATTTAATTTATTTTAAACTAATTAACCCATTTTAACTTATTTTAAATGTAATTAATTTATTTTAAAGCTATTTAATCTATTTTAAAAAAATTCTATCTTAAATCAATTTAACAGTATCTTTGATTTATAACTAAACTATTCTAGAGTATTTCAACTATTTATAACTATTTTAACTATTTATAATTAATTAAACTATTTTCTAAATTTTCAGACTAAGTAGAGGGAAGTGTTTTTATTCAAATCCACTGGTTTAAAAGCAAATGCGGTTAAATTATGTTATAACCTAAGTTGGGATTTAAATGTTATAATTAATTGAATATGATGATTTAAGGTGAGGATTTAACCTTATTGGAAATATGATTTTTGAAAGAAATTATGATTTCAAAAACAATATGATTTCAAGGGTGAACATGAATTCAAAGTGAATATGATTTTTTAAAGTGAATATAGTTTGGAAATGAATATGATTTCAAAGGAGATATGATTTGAAACTGAATATGATATTTTGATATAAACTGTGAATTGACTTTTGAAATGTAAAAGAACCATCCGGTGTGAAATAAGTGTTTGGTTGTTAAAGAGAACGGAATCGGATATTGTCATACTCTCTGCCAATACCGAAAACCACTTTAACAACTGTGTACGTGGTAGAGACTCCAGAAATGAAGTAGGATGGTTTGGTGAACAATTTCTGTATGAGGTATGACGTGACCCTGACTCCCGTGAGTCGGCTTAGATGTGACTAAAATTAGGAGCCACGCTGGGCCAAGTGAAGTCATTCCTCCGATCGGGCACACTTCTTCGATACTATATTCTGACTTTGTGATTGATTGGTGGCCACCCTTGATTTTGATTTGGGAGTGTGTTCATAGGTGGGTGGTAGTAGCTGCTATGCGTTACCACCAGTCCGGATACGCAAATGGTATATCTACACTGGCATTGCCTCGAGTGCCATGTTCACATGCCCTAGAGCGCCTTCTACGAGTTTGTTTTGTACCGTACCTATGTGATGTCCTTTGGGCAAACCACTGGTTTGGTGGAGCGTATGGCATTGTATAAACTACGGGAATACATAAAATGTGTTAAGGGGGATATGGGTAACGTCTTAACGCTATTTTAATACTTTTACTTTACTATAGACATATTATAACAGTGTATTGTACTACATAGTAGATAGTTTAACGGATCCTTAGGAGATGGGAATCCCGAACATCTCTTAAGTTACTGCACTCACGTTACACACTGGATATAAGATGTCAAACCCCGTAAACATCTTTGATTCCATCACACGCATATTTACCGTTGATTTAACTTACATAAGATCTTTTAGTTCTGACCCGAATGTTTTGTCTTTTCAATTCGCTTGGGTCAGCCAGAGCAATTCAGGGTGGAAGACCTCATTTCTAGAGGACGAAGACGAAGATTTGTACTATTATTATTTATGATATGTATTCCACTGCATCATGTGGTCCACTGCATTTATTTATTTATTCTTGTTGTCTGTAACTCTGATTCTGTATTGTATAAGTATAATCAAAATTTATTTGTAAACAGCTTCATGAACCGTTATTTGATTATTATATTTTGTCATTCCGCTGCGAGATTCTGTATTTATTTTATTTCTTTCTCCTTTTCTTATTTACCCCATAACAATCTACCCTTTTGAATGGTTTGAGTCTGACATATGTGTCTTCTTAAAACGTCCAAAAAGGCAGGTCGTAACAGTTGGTATCAGAGCTTCGGTTTAGCGATAACCTTAGCTTTGTGGGGTCTGACTCTTTAGAAATGGGGTAATAATGTTGAGTCACAGATTCTATGAAGTTTTGATTTCTGACAAGGAAATAAAGGTGATCGACAAAACGAAGACATCATGGCTATAAAGAGGCACAAAAGAGCTACATATGGTACTCTAGATTATAGGTTGATTATTTGATGTTGTAATAGTGTTAAACTTGTTAAAATCTATCCTCAAATCATCATGCATCTCAATATAATCGAAATATATACGTTATAATATGCATTGTACATACATTGTGCAAGTTATGAGTGACCGGTCGACCGATAGTTTTTTAGGCGGTCGACCGTTACTGTCCAAGTTGCACAATCAACGTGCACACATGCACATAACGTCTATATTTTCGAAATCCTGTCTACCGGCCATTTTTGACCTGTCGACCGTTTTCAAACAGAGAGCAACCTTTCGTATAGACACTTCCTTTTCTTCAACGGTTGCTTCTCTTTCCCTTCACCAATGATCATGACCTTTGTTTGTACCTTTTCACAAAAGGTTACAACTATTTATTTCTTATATAAACATCATGAAATCATTATTTCAATTAACCAATTCTATTATTCTAATCTCTATTCTATTGATCTCTGTCTTGAGCTCTCAAACATTTCAATTTCTTATTGAATCATTGAAATTATTTCATATCTTTTGATTCAATAAGTAATATACTTCCTTCAATCTTCACAAACATCATTCACATATTTTGAGGATAAGATTATAGGAAGGGTGTACTACAAGTGACAAATCCGTGTTATCAAGAGCACAAGTTGTCAACAGCAATTGTATTTGTTTTTGTTGAAGTCCTCGGTGTTGTAAGAGGCACGAAATCCCGTTCAGCTGTTCGGGTGTTGTAAACCTGTTCCTCCGGGTGAAGCGAGGTAGTTGGTTGTGAAAATCCAGATAGAAGTCTGGGACTGGACGTAGGACGGGAGGTCCGAACCAGTATAAAAATCCCTGGTGTGATTTTTACAGTTTACTGCATTTACTATTCTATATCTGTGAATTACTATATAGTTAGTTTATTGAATATTTACATGTATAGTAATTGGAAATAACATTCCGCATATATTCTTAGTCCATATTACACGATCCATAATTAGTGTGCACAAGCGTACAAACTTTCAAATAATACCCTAGAATGAGTCGTTGAGTGTATATATACGAGAGAGCATATTTGTTAGTGTTATAAAAATGGTTTTTATATTGTGTTAATTTGTTACGTTTCATATTTATAAATTCTGGATGGTGCATAGGATGCTATGACATCGATAGGGATTTCTAAACACTTATCGTAATCCCGCCTTCATTGGCACTTGAATCCATGCCACTTCGAAAGGCTAGGAACCAAGCCCACAATCGCAAAGCCTAGGGTAATCTACTATCACAAGATCCAGACATAATCGCAAATCTAGGTGGGCATCCCCACATACACCTTCTTTACGAACACACTAAAAGCCTTAAAGTTATCAATGATCCATTTGCACGCATCTCCATAATGAAACTCAATCATTATTCCATCATGGTTATTTCCATAGTAGTATGTAGTCGCAAACCCCACTAGCAAGCCCTCATCGTTAAACTTACCATTGTGGATCATCGTCGCGACTCTCATCGTTAAGTCGACATCTTCGGAACACCTCTAGACACTCATTGTAACTCGTAGAGCAAACGTACCAAGGTTCTAAAGTCGTCGTCGTCGGCGTCATCATGACAAATGCCATGCCATCGCCTCGCTAATCATCATGCAAGATCCAAGGTCATCCCAAGTCGTTTGGAGTCACCTACTTCACTCCATATCACTCCCAAGAACCCCGGAGCACACCACGAAGAAATCCCCAAAGTATTGTTGTGCCATGATGAAAATCTCCAACTTCCATTTTTGGTTCGGCTATACCCGAGCCAAGCCCCAAGCAATCGCTTATGTGACTCCAAGTAGCACAAGAAAACCAAACAGAATATTTCGCTTAGGTCTGACCCCAAGAAAACACACCCCGGACACCAAGTCATTTCCAAGCACCGAACTAATTTTCTTTCTCTGGCTGGCCCTAAGCAAAACAAACCCTGGACACCAAGCAACCACGAATAGCAGAACTTGTTCGACCATCGAACATAGCACCACCGGACACCAAGTTGACTCCTAGTAGACTGACACCAAACACCAAGCACCGAATAGAAAATCTTCCCGAACAAGGCCGAACCACGAAACCACCGAGCACTACTCCAAGCAACCACCAAACAACAGAACGTGTTCGAGAACTGAACAGAGCACCACCGGACACTAAGTCGACTCACAAAAACACTAGGCACGACTCCAAGAACTGAACAAAAATGTTGTGATTTCTCCAAACTCGAATTTAGCTTTGATTTCATCCATACGCTCCATTCTTCGATCTGTGTGCCTCATGTATGCATCGATACAACTCCTAATATCCTCAAGCCTATCCGTCGAAGTCCGATTTCATAGTTTCTAACTCTTAGTCGCACCGATGAGTGTTTCAACCATACTAGCATTTACATAAACACAACACGCATACAATCACATCCAATCATCCAAGTATCCAAATACACATCAAACCATAACAAATGATCATGTACATCCCTAATGTAGCCTATCACATACAAAGGCAACTATACTCCAAAACAACATGATTAAAGTGCTTTAAGCATTCTAAAATTCGTTTTGCTATAGGTTTGACATTGAAAACGGTTTTAAACCTTAATTTGACTTCAAAAATGAGTTTAAAACATATTAAAAACCTATAGATACATATATTGTAAGGTGAGAAAAGATCAATCATTCACCAAAACACGAAAAATCTAAGTTTTACACGCAAATCGGTGCAAATCTGAGAATAAACAACAAATCTGAGATATTCACTTCCCTAAAATGTAGATGTGAAGATCTCCAATGAATCTCCTTGTTAATCTAGCCCTAATCTATGATTTAGACTTAAGTTGGGGGAGAAAAAAGAAGGTTTTGGGTAGAGAAAGGGTTAATGGAGGCTTAGATCTAAGGGAGAAGGTGTAAAAGTGATTTGGAGATGATGGTTTCGCTCTATATACTCTCTAAACCAAAAATGGGTTAATGGGTTTGCCCCAAACTCACTACTTACCCACTAAGCTGCTTTAAAAACTACTAATCTTCAAACAGTCTTATCTTCTAGCTAGAAAGTCCAAATTGCTGTTATAACCACTCTACGGAAAAGGAAACCATCATATATTTCCAATGGAATTGGTTTCAAATTCTTATTTGGCTCCTATCAAAAGTTTTGGACAATACAATTTTTTAGGTGTAAAATCGTCCTAAAAAATTATAAATATAGGAAATTTCTCTAATAGGTATTTCCCAAAGTTATAGAGTCATACGACCTTATATGTATTTAAAAATAATAATTTATGATCCTTCGATACGTAAAATACGAATTGTTGCAATTTCTATTATAGAATCTGCTTGGTTAAAAACGCGGTTAACACTTTCCCCCCAGAGTTTGCTTTGTTGAGAACAAAGCATGCTCTAGATCAAGACAAGTTCTGACTCGTTATCTGGTGATTCTAGTTAATCATTCAAGTACAGCTTCGAAGCGTTGCTTTCATCCAGTAGGTGCTCCTTAAAATGTTTTGCATAGCTAGTATATCATTTTTCATGTTAAGGTCAAGTTCTACGCTCTGGAGATCGTTCCACGACTTAGTTGAGTATGCTCTTTCTTCTACAGGCTTTTTGCCAATTTTGGGGTTGAAAATACCTCTCGGTACTGAGAGCTTTGTCTCCGTGCTAACTGCTTTCAACTCACCGATTATAAAAGCCAACACTTCAAAAATTTTACTTCACTTTTTTGTTTGCTTATATCTTGTTCCGAAAGTTTTCACGAGACCTTCAACCTTGAATTCTTCAACCTTTGATTTCTCGTGCTCGATCTTGCCGCCGTCGATCACCTCACCGCTCGAACCACTTATCGTCAGCTCCTACTAGTCACCGACTCCTACTAGCTACCGACTCCTATTACCCATCATCACCACCCTTCAGATCGTCATTCTCATTTGTAGTTAAGCTTTTGGTCCCGATTCCAATCCACCTTCTTGCTTAAAATTCAAATTTTTTAAGGTGGACAGCTTGTGTTTGGCACGTCGATGGTGTTGAGGCTAATTGCTTTTGGGTGGAGATGGTCGATGTTTTGATTGGGCTCGATCTAGGATGAATTTGATTTTGGCCTAGGTCGTGCACATGCCATTCTCGAGATAAGTCCAACTTTCCATCTTCGACTAATTCCTATCAGAGCTCAATTAATCTCGCAACTCCATCTGGATCCCAGTATGATGGCTCGATTCATGAACAGTCGTATTGGACAATTTCATCGTCATACTTTTCCTATTGCTGCACTTCCAGCATCCCTATTAATAAAAGCTTCCATGTCACTTTGGATAGTAGTTCCATTATCGATTATCCATCGATAACGAGTAAGATCCGATGCACAGTTCTGTCGTACGGCATGGCTTGTTTTTCTAGCACCAGCGAGCTATCAACACAGGATGGTCCGCTCATCGTATACATGACACGGGACTCATACTGCATAGATTAACACTTTCACTTGCCCCGGTCAATGATTGAAATCTGATTAGTCAACACACGTCGACATCCTTTGGATTCCGGTCGCAGGTCACACAGGTTCAATATTTGAAATAAAACATCCATGAATGTGTTGAACGCCTAGTTTTCTTATTTAGAACGACTCATCAATCGCCATGCTTTAAGTCCGGTGAGGTTGCATCTTATCCTCTCGAAGTCGGGTCTACCATGGCGCAAACTTCTACTTTTGTGCTTCCTGCCTCAAGGCGGATGATAACTGCGGACCTTCAAAGGATGGTGGTTCCGCTTCAAAAGGTGCCTCCATCGGCGTTTGGGTACATCAGTCTTCGAGTTTTGAATGATCTTCTTGATTAAATACCAACTATCCTCTCTATGAAAACACTTCAAATTATCTGCTGCTAGCATGGAATTCCTAAATATGACGTATAGCTTCCTACTCAGGGTGAACCGGCACATCTCCCTCCGCAGGGATTCACAGCTTGCAATAGATATATGTCTCGGTGGTGTTGTGCCGCCATTCAATCCATTTCTTTACATGGTTTTGCAAGAGCTTAGATTGGCTCCGGCTCATGTCCATCCGAACGGTTATGCTCTCCTGAGTTCTTTATGTGTGCTTATCCTGAACTGCTTCAACCGAGCCCCCATTTTCCAAGAGCTTACCTATCTCATGCATTTCAAGCAATGGAAGGAGTCTCCTTGTTATATTATCATCGAGTTTGGTGTAGGTGTAATGACATTGAGTCTCTTTAGAACAAGCGATCGTATATAAAAAACGAGTACTTCTTCGTACGATGCCCGTATGGCTTCAACGGGTGTTAGCTGTTTGGAAGTGAGATCCTCTCCTTCTACTTATGCTTGGGTTTACCATGTTCAAGTGCTTAGTTTGCTATTTATTTTTCCACAGGCATTCCTGCTCGATACACTCATGACAGGCATGCCACACTTTAAATGGATTAAGGGAGGTCAGCTTTCAACGTTGCACCACAACTTATCTCATAACTAAAGAGAATCTCGGACGGTGCGGTTTGCTTCCCCAAGATAGGATTATCGTTCCCGATCTAACTCCTTCAAGCAGATCCAGAGCGCCTGCCTGAATTACCATTTGTACCCGTAGCTTCTACGAGACTCTTCAAGGTAAAATCAAAGGTCTGTCAAGTGCAGGGCATGTTGAAGAGCCTACTGAAAGAGGAGCTGAAGAATGGGTTGTTATTGATGACCTGGGTGAAAGAGATGAGGGAGTTAGGATGCAACCAATCCCCAAGGAAAGTGAGGGTACAGGAAGAAGAGAAGGGAAAGAACCCACGGTTGAAGAGGAAGAAGGGAGTATCGACGACGATGATAGCTATTACCATGCTAGTGCGGAAGGAGATGAGTTCTTCAGTGAGACATCCGTTGAAGCACCCGAGCTTCCCTCTTTACCCCATCCTGGGAAAATCATCGTTGAAACTTCTAAAACACCCAAGCGACCAACCACATTGCCTTTAGGTGAAATAAGTCCTTGAGGTCACGTTCTTGGTGATGTATTCGCTTGTTTAAGCGACTTCAATATTTCAATTATTGATCTTCTTGTCAAAGGCTCTCCTGACTTCAACTTCTCTCCTGAAGTAAATATAAATGAAGGTGATGAGATTCCATCTTTACGCCCATGCGAACATGATTTATAAAGTTCTTAGCGGGGTCACTGGCACTATACACTTCACTAAGATCACGAACACACATCATTGCATTTTCTATACTTAGTAATCTCGACATTTATTCTATTTTTCTTCCTTTTTAGGTTCCATAGGCAGGGATACCTACAGAAATCTCTCAAGCCATGCTAGTGAGTACAGAGGACAAACTCCTGACCCTTATCCGCCTCGCTCTAGTTATCAAGGTCGCTCTAAGACCAATGAGGAGAGACGTAGAAGAAAAGAGCATGAAGTAGGGGACGACCGACGGGTCGAAAGAGAGAGAGAGAAAGATAGGGAGAGAGGTAGAAAGAAGAGAGAGGCCGAAGAAGGTCTGTCTCGTGATCCATCCAGGCGATAAAAAAATCCCACAATCTCCATAGCCCTTCTTCTGATACTATGCCGCAATGCACTGAGCATCAACCTTTTTCTCAACAACATGCTTCTACTTCACAGTCCTTGACCTCCATTACTCCTCCATGATCAAAGGGAACCTTCACTCCCCCACCTTCTATTTCTGCTGGTCCGCCACGCCTGCAGGCAGATTTTCCAAGACCTTTTCTTGCACGATGTCATGTTTGACCAAGACATTGAAGATGTTTCTATGAAGGACGAAGATAGGGATGCCCATCGCGTTCAAAAACATATCGAACAATACTACGAGTGGAGGCGACTGTGTTATGCCCTCTGCAGAACCAACAAGATTAATTATACCAACATCCAGTCATTTGAATCCAAGAAGAAAACATTTGAGAGAACCATAAGGGATCAGGACGCTGATTTGGAGAAGGTGACTGTTGAGAGAGACACCGTTCTCAAATAAAAGGCTAGCACAGAAAGTTTGTTGGAGGAATTGAAGAGGGCTTATGACCGTGCTGAGATCATGATGTGAAACGAGCTGATAGTCTCTCATGAAAAGAGGGCGTTGAGCTGAAAAAACAAGTGGTTGAGAGGGACCTGGCCTGCATCAAAAAAGGTAAGACCATCCTGGCCAGGGACCAGACTATCAACGAGCAGGTGACTAAACTACAAAAGCTCCGGGAAAAGAATTGCAAGCTTGCTGCCATCTTGGAACAGCTGACGACTGAGAAGCTTAGATCTGACATCGAGCTTCATGTCACTTAAGGAGAAGTTAAGGAGCTCCAGGAAGAAAAGACCAAGGAGAGGGATGAGCTGAATCGAAACCTCCCACGCTTCTACGCTAGTGTCATATGAAGTGCTTATCCTAAGCCTCTAGCCGATGCTTAGGAAGAAGTGTTATGATGACTTGCGGCATCTAAGGACAACCGTTTCGAAGAAGAGCTCATGGCCGAGTATCTTGATGCCAAGGATATCCAAAAACTTGTAGAGGGAAAGGCCATTCATGCTACTAAGGATGCCACTGCTGCTGTCCAGGCTCTCGCCGTCGCATGTTCATTAGGTCAGCATGAATCATTTACACAGAAATCTGGAGAGCTTGCGGCGACTATTCCTGTATCCATGGGGGTTGGTTCTGATGCCACCCACGTTATTCCGTCCTCTGCAGCAACAACTTCCATTGAGCCTTACACTCTCTTCTTTAAGCCAAACAGAGATGCATCCAACCAATGAGGGGGAATTCGTCAAATCCTCTATGGAACAAAGTCCAGGATCAGGTATATCTCTTGTTTCACCAGTCTTCGAAAAGCTTCGGTTCTTGCGTGAATCCATCACTGACCTTTACTATTGTATTTGTAAGCTTATAGGCCAACCGCATCTTCCTCCTCCCCCGCCAACTACTTAGGGTTTGAGATGCACAACAACCTTTATTGCATCGACTTCCATCACTATAGGACTTGTCACTTCGATCCCACCCTCCAATTCTGGACCCGGTACTAAATCTCATAAGATCTGAGCTTTGTAAGGGCTGGAGAACATTTCTCAATCTTAGGAAGAAGATGTCATGATTACTAGTGGTACAGATCTGACGGGTCTTATTTCGATGGCAGAGAAATTAAAGTTTGACTTCAGGAAAATCAAGGTAAAATCTAAGCCTAGCACTATGAAGCCTACTTTTACTCCCACAAACCCCGCTACCAAGCTTCCCACAATCAAGGTGAGGTTGCTAAAGCTCATGATCAAAGCCTTCAAGACTTCTACCACGAAGAGCGATGAGCCTCATACTGCTATTGGGGAAGAGCCTACCGAACCTGAGGGCGAAACTCCCAAAGATAGGGTGATTAAAGATGAAAAGAAGCACAAGTGGCGGTCTAACAGCAAGGGTGGGAAAACCAAGTAGAGGATACTTGGAGCTTGTTTGTGTGGTGGTTTGTTTTTGTTTTGTTGTACAGTATGTACTTTCTATCTTTCTTTTTACATGTGCTTAGGCCATGTTGGTGCGGGAGCGGCCCACAATGTATTATTGTATATAAAAGTCGTAGTAATGAAAATATCACCTTTTGTCTTGTAATCTTTGTTCCATTTACTCTTCTGCATTGTTATATACCGTACCTATTTTTATAACTACCCGTGTATATAATATAACTGTTTGTACTGCAATTTTACTATATTATATATGCCTATTGCTATGCAATGTGCTTGTTTACTGCAACTCTGTGCATATAAATAACATTCCTGCAATTGCTTTGGTTGTATTCCACTGTTTGTCTTATCTGTAGTCGCGAAAGTGTCCTGCTTGGTAAAACCAAGACCAACACTTAACTAACTTCGTGGTTATCGATGCTTATGTTTGGTCAATCATCTCTTGACTGGTCACTAATCCTGCATATTTCGAGTTCTGTGCTTCTCCCATGATCGTGGTGTAGCAATTGGATTGTTTGTTCTCTTTTCTGTACAGTGTTGCATGCTTGCCCTTGGGACTTAGCACTTCCAATGTTGGGGTGCGGGCATCAATGGGATAGAAGTATCGTGGGGAAAATTATTTGATTGCCCTCATTCTACGTATGCTTTTCCAATCCATATCCTAGATTGGGAGAGGTTAATAATGCATGTCCTAAAGCCTCCACAACCATCATCGCTCATCCCCGACCGAGCGTCCGCTTGGTCGCTAGCGCGATCAATGAAATCCATTCAGGCACTAGTTTCAATATTCGAAACTAATGCATGATTTATCCAATTATGGTATCCTTTCTTGAAGCAACCTATCTCGGGGCAACAATCAAATTCATGATAACCGTGGTTGAAAATTTGGCCATGTACCAGTTTCTATCTCCGAAAACTAGCACATCAATAGTTCAACCCTGAGAGTTTCTCCTTGACGTTGCCTGTTTCAGGGCAGCATCAGATCCTTGCAAGTCGAGATCGATTTATCCACTCGATCCCCTAGCTATTCACGAGAAAATTGGGCTGAATTATCTGATCGACCTTGAAAATTACTACACACTAACGTTGCCTATCTTCGGGGCAATGGATTATTCCCATGATTCGGGATCGAACTATCTGATCGACTGTCTTTCCTGGCATTGCCAATCTCCAGGCATCACCATATTCTTGCAAGTTTGAGTTTTTCATTTCAGCATCATCCATCTTTTGGCAACACTAGATTCCTGAAGATTAGGGTTTCCCTTCCTAGCATCGCCTATCTCCAGGCAATGATATATTCCTCAAGGTCAGAGTTTTCCTTCCCAGTGTCGCCTATCTTTGAGCAACGCCAGATTCCTGAAGTTTAGAGTTTTCATTTTTGGTGTCTCCTATCTCCAAGCAATGTCAGATTCCTGAAGGTTAGATTTTTCCTTCCTAGCGATTCCTATCTCTCGGCAACACTAGATCACTGAAGGACAGGGTTGTCAAACCTTCTTGTCATCGCCAATCTTCGGACAATGACAAATTCCTGAAGGTAGAGGCCGTAAGATCCAATCAACCCCTACATTAGCTTTCTACGGCTATGCCCCCCGACCATGATCCGACGTGTAAACATCCCCACCTCTATACCTATAATATACAAGAGTATTACTAGGCAATACTGTTAGATAATACGGAAAATGAGATGATATGGGATACGCATGTGAATATTCCCTTAAGCTAACACTGGTACATATTTAAATGTCGAATATAACTCACTGACAAATGTACAAAGTATCAACACAAAGCAATAAACACGTGTGCCTCCAGGATAGAACACTACATAATATACAATAAAATAGCAGAGAACATAGAGTCAATCGCAATGATAATACACACACAAAGGTACATAATGATATACATCACAATGTGAAATACATTCATGAGTTTGTACAATACAAAATAAAATATCAAAGCAATAAAAAACTAGCATCTTCTGTGCCCAAATAATACAAGTTGGTCTCGTCGTCCATGTACCTGAAATGCCTCGGACAGATCAGAGTATTACGTAAATAACACAGGGGTTAGACTATATCTAAATCATAGGTTACATATATGTGTATATAGATGAAAAACAAATGATGAAATGATAACAACAACACTATAACAAAACATTTCTCAAATGGAAGACATCAACCAAGGCATAAACAAGGTAGTCATCACCCATATAAAGTCACATCAATCGATAAATCAATATCAATTTGGGTGAATCATCCATATCTTAAAACCATCATTAGAATCCAGAAATCAAATATAAAAAGTTTGTGCTAGCATATGGCAATACCCAAGTAAAATCAATAATAGGTAGGTTGTCTGCTTGAAGAGAATAGGTCGTCTGCCTAGAATGGATAGGTCGTTTTCCTATCAATCTCATAAAGATAAGATACGGGGATTTACTATATCCTGGACATAGTCTTAGGTTGGAATATAAATAGTATATGTTTATCTTCCACACACACCAAAACTTGATAGGAGACTGACAGCTCGTCTGCTTGCTACATGAGCCTCATGTGTGTCCATCCAACACTGCTCCAACAGTTATCTATTACCTCCCCCTCAGTATAATGAATATATCCACTACATGTCATAAACACGATGCAAGACTACGATATGCATCGATCACGACCCGACACATTGCCCTTATAGGTAACTAACTGCTGGCCTAGGTGACACAGTGGCAAATGCACATAGCAAAGATGCACACGGCTAAGGCGCAAAGCAATAAGGGTGTCAGCGATCCAAGGCACGACCACCGCGATTAGGCTCCTAGGGTAGATACTGGTCAATCTGGTTTACTCCCGCAACATAAAGGGAGTTGGACATGATAGATAGGCATATAATATCTACACTCAATAGCTAACACATAGCTACTCATAAATGCCAACACATGGCTCTGTATATTACTGCCACACAGCTTGATACTATTACCGAAATACAACTATAAATATCGCTGCCATATAGCTTGATAATATTGTCGACACATAGCAATACATACGACTCACTACAGCGGGTCTCCATAAATCACCATCACATGAGTGTCATCTACTCATAATTAATAACTGAATAAATATCATAATGACATCCCATACCATCGCGTGATACTCAAACGTTAGTTCACTGCTTATAAACTCCACTCAATCACCATAATATTCTATATGATGAGTCCAAAGAATAACCGAAGAAATATTACCGAATGCCTCATTCCTAACGGTATTAAAACTCTGTTTATTCAGATTTCTCATCACATAGAATTAAATAACAAAATCAATATAAAAATATCACAAGTCTATACAGAAGGATGTCATCGCCGTATTTTATTAAAATCACCAACCATACCAATATCAACGGTTAATCATTCAAGTCAACCAAATTGATATAGAAATAACGAGAAATCGGAATAGCATAATTAAACAAATTTATTAAGTATTCAATTATGTAAAACACAGTTAGTAATTCCTAAATAACCACATAAATATAAATACAATATAAGAGATAAAGATATGTTAAATATATTAACACTTATAGACTTCTTAATTGAATATTCAAATAAATTTTAAATTATTAAATGCATTTTTCTTTACTTAATTATATGAATATTCTTTATAATTCTTAATTAATAATATTTATATTAAAATATACTTAGATATACTTAAACTATTAATTAGAGCATTCTTCTTTATCCATATAATCCCTAAATAAAGATTTAAATACAAAATTTTAGTATTAAATCTTAACTTGTATATTTCAAAACATTCAAGATCACTTTATAACCAAATATATATTATAGAAATCTTTCCATAATTTCCTATAATTAGTCACCACTTTAAAATAAATATATAAACTTCAAAATAAATTATTTTTATTTCAAACCATATAATATAATTCAAATCTTTCCCCATACATTTAAAACCTTCAGATTACTTCAAAAATCAAATATAATTTATAAATATCATTTCAAAATTTTCCATAATTAAACAATATTTTTAATTAAATTTATAAATCACTTTATACTCAAAGTCTTTGACATTTAATAATATAATTCATTTAATAATGTTTAGAATTTATTTTACTAAAATCATTCAAATCCTCCAACTCATTTTAAATGAGATAAATATTTATTTTCCAAACTCATAAACCAATAGACCAACTTTGTAGAACTCTTTCAAAATAATTTAAATAACCTTTATAATAAAATCGCTTAAATATTGTTATCATTTTCGTAATATATTTTATAAAATAGCAGCATATTATAATTTTCCTTTAAAACAATTCCAATCTTATAATATATTGAAATACTGATTTTAAAAAGAGTTTTATAACTAAAAGAAAGCATATTTATATTTATAATTCAAATTATATTTGTAAATATAAAAATAGCTAAATTGAATAAAATTTAGTGAATTACTTAGAAAATACTTTTAATAAAATTTCAAAACCCTTAAATAAATTTTCAAAACACTTCAAACATCGTTTTAAAACAAGCAAGTAAAAATTTGTCTAAATTTTAAACATATAGAATAAAATTACTCGACAATATATTAACCAAATATCATTATAAATATATATATCGTGCGACTCGAGTAGAGTTCCATCGGAATCCAGTCATCCATAAAATACACACATCAACATACAAATAAATATTTAGTTCAATTCGCAATCAGACAGAGTTCTTTTTGCAAATTGACACATCCAACCAATTCCAAATTCAGTATACCCAACAATCCAAACAACAATCAATCAAACCAATCGATTCAATCAAGTATATCCTACAGTTTATTCAACCAAATAATTCAATCAATAATCTAAATCAATTCAACTAAGCAATGCAATCAACTATCGGGATAAATATATAAATAGCAGGCGATAAATAAATATAGTTGTGAGTGAGAAAGCTTGCCAAATCGATGCTTGAATTCCCAATCAACGACTACATCACCTTCGCTGGCTACTAGAAGTGATTCTTCGGTCAGCTCCCACCCTATACATCACTAGGCCTATGCAACTGCCATCGTCCACTGCTCCAAAACAACGTGGCCTCCCGACAACGCCTGAAAACATACACTATGTCACATGCGCACTACCACACCTCCACGCCACCGCCAATAGCAGCTAAAACTACCTCTCCACTCTCGAGTTCGCCTTCAATCTTCGACCCTTGATGCTCGCACTCGCACGCACCAGACCGATCGTGGCTACTATACGACATCGCGACACCTTGTCGTAATTCTCAGCCAAGCGTCGCTCCTCCCCTACTTCATCGACGATGCTGAAGCTAGCTCCAAAATCGTGTATGCTCGATGTTATTTTGCAATGTGTTAATTGGGATTAGGGTAAAAAATGAACGATATGGGTATGGGCATAGTCGGGTTTCAAAATGCAAATGGGGAGGCTTGTAAAACCACGAAGAGAAAGGAAGAGAATGGGCTTGGTTTTGGTTTGGGCCTTTTTTTAAACCAATTAATTTTACTTAGTTTCTTTCTTTAAAAAGATACTTGTATTTAAATAAATTCCAAGTCTAATTTAAATTAATTTACATTTCATTTTATGCAATATATTTCGATAACCATACAACTTCTTTAAATTCAATGATTGTTTATATTTATTTAATTATTCATTATATTATTACAAAATAAATTTATTTTTCGATCAATCATATAAAAATTATTTACACCTCGCAATATTCTATATTAATTAAAAATTAAAACATTTTATTCAGTTTCAATAAATTATCCGAAAAGAATTTATTAATTTATTTCAATCTTTTTAACCCAAATCTTATATTAAATAGAATTTAATTAACCAAAATTTATTTTCAAAATATTAATTATCAAATATCAAATTTGAAATTTTTTTTATTTTAATTAAATTTAAGTATAATTACGGCGTAGAAAGCAGGGTTGTTACAGACTTCTCTTCTTACGAAAATTGCGTCTTCATAATTTCTTTTAGTGGAAACATCATACACAACTCATACCCAAACTTTCTTCGTATTCTACTAACTTCTAAAGGCTTACCAATCCCCTATCAAACTTAAACTACTCAATCCTCTATGTTGCTCTTCTACCGTTCCTCTTATTGTATGCTACAATTTAAATAGATTCGGTTCAACAACTTTCTATTTTTGTATATGATAGAAATATTGTGAAAATTTTCCAAGTATCAAAATTTTTGGAATATTTCGGCAGAGTCTCCTTTGTACGGAGAACTTTCCGAAAAATCAGAACATAAAATATCATAATATATATACACACATTCCAACATGGGGCATCCCGAAACACGGGGAAACAATAATATATCACATCATATATTGATATACCGTAAAAATGTACCTTCCAATTATCACTTTAGCAAGCTATTTCGCTTTTACACGAGCAAAAGTGAGCCATAGCGCAAACTAGTAATCCAAAGAAGCATCTTCGGTACCTATCTCAACTCAACTTTAAATATTAGCTTCATATAAGGACGTATAATAAGTATGCACTTATGTGACGTAAAAGAAATGCAACTACCATATTTAACTACTTTCCGATAGATTTTTAAATGGAAAAACCACTAAATACGGTTATGGTTTCTAAAAGTAAATTGTTTTATAGTGTGTAGCTTTCCAAAACATCTTTAAGATTGAAAAAATATGGATTTCAACTCAAATTATGGAAGATTTCCAAAGATAAGTAGCCTAGATTTTTACAAAAAGGCGCTGACCTAACACGTTAATTTGCATTTTAGGTTAGAAATGCAAAACACTTAAAGCAAAAGTTGCTTTTTATGTTCTAAGCTTTCTGGAATGGCCAAAGTAATCGAAATCGGATAAACCATTTAAAAGTTATGGCCAAATAAATACAAATCAAAGACATAGGTTTGAAACATAACAGCAAAACTAACATCAACATTGAAATAGTTTAGAGGCAGGCACAAACATGCAGCAAACAAACCAAGAGCACATGACCAGGTACACAAACATGCATGCCAAAATCAGTTCAAAAATGCACACAAGGCATTATACTAAAAGGTGCAAACAGATCAGCAAGAAGCACATGGTAAAGTACACAAAAGATGCAACCAGATGCACAAGCGTACAAAGTACACAAAGGTGCACTAGTAAGGGGAAGCACAAGCAACACAAAAACATGCATACACACAAACAGCAAAATTCAGTAGGGTGCAACAGCAAGCTGGAGCAACACAACAATAGGCCATGTGCACAAGGATGCACAACAAACACAAATGCATCAAACCCAACAGAAAGTACACAAAACACGCAAGCAGAAACTTGAGTACAGCAGGAAGAGCAAATGCACAAGGAAAAACTTAAACACACATAATAAACTCGAGTACAACAATAAAGGAATGCATACACACACAAATCTGCATACACACACACGACTACACATAAGTAAGTACGGATACGTGTGTAACTGTGTGTGCTTAACGAAATAAAGGGAATATGTTGTAAAATATGCATTTTCCATCAACACCACCATTTGCTCAAAAATCATGTTCCTTGCAAGAAAGTTATGTTACATTGATTTTCTAAGTTCAAGCCTCAAGCAACCATATACATGCCAAACTTCCTAATTTATATGCAAATTTAAATATTGAAGTTCAAAGATATGCAAAACAAGTAAAGCTTGCATATGTGTAGTAATGTGGCATGTATGGTTACACGTGTGCATTGAAAAATAATTCTTAGAATTAATAATCATTCGGAATAATAATTTACCCTTTTAAATCATAATACCACTATAACATTTTTCAAAATATTATACTTTTTTTCAAAATGCTGTTTAACTCATCATAAATGTTTTTCCCATTCAAAACATTGAACATTATTATTTCTTTATTTTATTTTTTTAATCACAAGATTGTTCTAAAACATTGTACTCTCTTTCCAAATAATTTTCTATTCAAATTATTGTGTCCAATTGTCTTGTCCTAGCGTTTAGGAATCTATATCGATTACGTTGGCCAGGCGCATCGACCAGAATTATTAAAACACTCAACACACCAAAGCAATCCACTACACATTTCCAATCACTTTACCAAATCATTTTCTTGTTTGAATATAAAATATTTATTTTTTAAAATCCATATATACATCCAATTCATTAATCATTGACAACAATAAAATTAACACACTCTATAAAATCGAACAAGCATCAATACATCTATACACACATTTTCAAACAGACAAACAAACGCCTTCAATGGAAAACTATCTAGCAATTTCCGCTGTGCAACTCTGATCACTACTGGATCACTTCATTCATAACCAAGCCACAAACAGGTTCATTCACCATCGTCAATACCGACACCATTCGTCGAGCAAACTACTCCTTACTTCATTACCACACTCAACAACTTCCACTTCACATGAAAACAAATACATACGAAAGAGGTAGAGATAAGGAATATATATATATATAGTAGGAAAAATAACAAGTACGTCCCTAGATGTTTACCCTAGTAATCATCGTATACTCCTATTATCACTTAAGTATAAACAATAATCTAACACACACCCATGGGGACAGAGACTCTAGGTCTCATCTAATGCCAAGCCTTATGTCTCTTATATTCTATGTTATTATAAACCTTGTTCTGATACCAAATGTAACTAACCCCACCTCTATAACCATACTATCCAAGATTATTATTTGGTAATACTATCAGATAATACGGAGAATGAGGTGATATGGGGTACACACGTGAATATTCCCTTAGGCTAACACTGGCACGTATTTAAATGTCAAATATAACTCACCGACAAATGTACACAGTATCAACACAAAGTAATAAACATGTGTGCATCCAGGATAGAACAATACACAATATACAATAAAATAGCAGAGAACATAGAGTTAATCGCAAGGATAATACACACACACAAATATATATAAGGTTTGATATACATCACAATGTCAAATACATCCATGAGTTTGTAGCGACCCGTAGTTCCGTACTCCTTGAGTTGATAATAATTATCCTCGCTCAACCCAAAGTGTACGAAAGAGCGAATAACTTGGTAAGAGGAAGAAAAAGGTAGAAGAAAAATAGAACAACAACAACAGAATCTCACAAACGCAACGGAACAAAATATAGTATATAGTAACAGATTTTATACAAGAGAATCTGTAACTGTTTTATAATTACAATCATCAGCGTACAACAATCAATACATCAATCTGGACAGTTATAGTAACTTGTCCTCATACAGCGGAAATATAACCAAATACGAAAATACATCTGAACTCCTCCAGCTCGCCTCCTGAGCTCCACAGCATTTAAACCTGAATCTACAATATTCGGTCTGACCCGAGCATTATAATAAAATAACACCCGAGCCAGTCTGGAAAACCAGCGTGAGAAAACACACTCAATTTGAATTATTAGAGTTATCAAAATCCTTTGAAAACAAAGGTATCTCGTAAGACCGCGTCATACATAAACACGACGAGTTTTTACCTTACGATAACCGAAACATTTTCTAGAAAATCCAGTGATATTATAATAGTGTCTAAATACAAATACTTATTCAAATAGCAGAAATTGTTACATTAATTAAATTCCAGCATACTAGGCTCTACAAACAAAACCGTAAGCTCGTATTGGAGAATGGATTCCAACGAATGACTGGGCCACTGGGGTACTACCCGTCACAGTACACCTCTAGAACCATGTACCAAGGACCATGCCAGGATCCCCTGCTACACAAGACCGGCCTACCCCTGACCTGGATAGACCGAATATGTTATCACCCCGGGTGTTCCCACCCTTACTATCGAGGGCTTCTTCTTTCATATATACCCATATCTAAGATAAATAGGGTTCCGAGGACATCTAGAAAAGTGATAACATACCCTAGTTGGGTGCGACCCACTTAGCCTTGCTGCATCTCCCATGTTTTAGTCATTCCCGGTTGATGAGGTTTGAGGCTAAGCATTACCTTTTAAGAACAATTTTACTTAGAATGCTCATCGTCCTCCAATGACGATGTTTTGATAGCATTCGTCCATACAAGTTGTCCTGGGTCTGGTCAAACCGAATTATCGTCTTCGTCATCTTCATGGTATTCATTCGTAACGTTCAAACTGGATCGAAGTAGTTTTCGGATAATTAGATCTGATCCCGGTCTCTTCGAAACAAGTAACAAAATTGGCCAATATTGATAGTCGGTTATTTAACTATCAATAAAACATCCATAAGCAAACACTAGGCCCAATTTTATAAATCTCCAAAATATTTATTCCAAAACATCTTCACCAAGATATATATATTCAATATCTTTCAATATTCCTATTTTTTGAAAACAAATTCAACACTTGTATCCATAACAGGATATTTCTCTATTTCAATACTTAGAAATATTTTCAACTTCCACTTAGAAAATATTTCTATTCTAAATCTTCTCCACTAAAATATTTCCAAAACCTTCCTTTCAATGCTTAGGAGAATATTTATACGTATAGTTTTCAAAATCTTCTCAATATTTAACTTGGAAATATTTCATACTTATTTCATAAGTCTCCAGAATTTTTAATAAATTCTTCTTACGATTTCCAAACCAATTATACTTATTTATTACCCCAACCAAACATTTATAACTTCCTTAATTGGATTCAAATTCCTTCCCGAAGTTATCGCATCTGACATTGGAAATTTTCTTAAGTCCCTATAATTCCATTTATGAGATTTCTCTTACAAAATCTCATTCTTAAATCAAAACTATTTACACATCTCGAAAGGATTATATAAATAAATTTTCAATCATTTCAAACTATTTATATATATATAATGGCATTTTAAAGAATAGTATTTTATTTTTATTTTAAAATATGTTTTAAATTATTATTTAAAATATCAAACATTTTAATAAACCGTCAATAACTCATTTAAAATGAAACAAATCAATTTACATAGCTGATTATAAAAGTTAAAATTTTATTTCAATAAATATTAAATATTTGAAAAATCTATTTTTCGAAGTATTCCAATATTAACTAGTTTAAAATTTCATAGTTTAAATAGTAAAGTTTCTCTTTGAAAAAAATAAACCAACTTAGCTTCTTAAAAATATATTTTAAATCTCAATAACCAATTTAATTTATAAATCCCTCTCGTGAAATGACCCTCTCTCTTCATACCTTAATTTGTAAGGAATTTTTTTTTTTTAGCATAGAGATATATATTTTTTTTATTATCATGTATATATATTTCTGAAGCCTAGAGTCATTTTTCCTTTCATCAAATAAACAATTTTATCCAGGATCAAAATTTCTACCAATATAAATATATCAGTGTATTCATAAAGATATGCTCATACTTATGAAGATGCATGTGTCCCTCTTGTTTAAATCAGACTTATGGTAAACAAGAGGATAATTTGATTGATTAAATTTAATCAATCCACCCATAGTTCAATTTAATTCATACAACCAAATTCCATCCATATATGTATTTGTAAGATTTTAATTCTTGATTTCTTGCTGGATTATCTATGAAGGGTAATTCCTAGAAACAAGGAAATTGTGTTATGATCACATATAAATGTTTGGTGTAGTGCTCATGTCCTGAAAATGATATAAACTATGTTTTATTTTCTATAAAATCTTCCTTAGATACAAACTCTTTTCTGGAATATTTTTAAGTGAGATTTCATGTTCCTAAAGCTTAATTCTTTGATGTCATGATACTATGCTAAATGAAATGCAAAGGTTACTGATGTGCAAATATTTGAACAAAATATGTTTAAACATGCATATATACAAACTATCATGTACATGGCTTTCAAATCCTATAGATACATATTCTTCCTTTATTCAAGAATGAGGTACAAAACATTTGCATAGTTCAAATTGCATTATGAAAACATGCAGACATATAATACATTTTTCCTATGCCTTTAAACTCTTGTATGCAAATGCCATGATGACAGAATAAACCATATTGTTTATTGAGACTCAACTATCCAGATTTTCAACACTTAATCCTTTTCAAAGACTCAAGACTGACTAATACATTTATAAAATATAACCATCCTATTTATCATAGTATTCTTGCTCAGATTTACATACAAAATCATAGGTTAACTTCTTTAACTTTTCAGATAATATCCAAATTTATAAACTCCAGTTACAAGTCAATTCCTTAGCAAAATATCCATCCATCATTCAGTACTTAATACAAGTGATAATTTAAAAATATCAATACATGCAGATTTCATCTTTTAAGCTCTTATCTAACTTATGTTAGCATGCTATAATCTTCTTCTCAAAGCCTTACTCCTACTCCTACTTAGTTGCTGCAATTCCTTAAAAAGCATTTGAAGCTGCCCCATATTAAATGAGACACCCCATATGCCATTAGCACACTAGGGTCAGACACATGTCTGGTATGAGAAAATCCACTAAAACAATTAGTAAATCAACTTAAAGTTGAAACATATATAAATCAGTATATCCTGCCTTTAGAAAACAACTAAGTCATAGTGTGCATGTTCTGTGTCAATGTGCATGTGCACACTTGAATCTTTCTTTCCAGAAACCTTATAAAGATATGGAACAGGCATACATTCATACAAACCAGCCATAGATCAAATAAGCATCCATACAAAACAGGGAAATCACCAAAATGAATTAAATCATTTATTCCCTACTCATATTTCATCCAGGAAAACTCTAGTTCCTCCTTATATCAAATTTTCTTACATTGATATATTTATCTATCTTGGTCTCATCTACAATCATATGAATCAATGGACACATTGTAATGGACTAATTCACTCCATTACACAAAGATCTTAGGACTTAAACAAGCCATGTGTCAACTTGTATTACTCAAGAACACAAGTCATTCCTGCAGTGCTCTTGACCCCATTTCCTAGTTAGTTTTAAGTTGATAATAACTCTTTTGATTTTTCATCTCTAAACCATTCAGTGAATCATTTCACTAAAACAAACATCCATGTCATGGCATTTCATATCTTTCATAACCAAACAAAGACAAGCAGGCAACTAAACATAGGTGTCTAATAAATAAGATTCTGCATCCATATGTATATATACTTGCATTTTAAAAGGGGTATAGGCAACTAACATTGGCTTATGGCTTTTGAGAGAGTTTTTCGTCTTGCAAACATCTGTGCTTAAGTTAAACTCAGAATGACCAAGTTTCACTGAATCACAAATTTATTTGCTATGTATATGGCTATTTATATATTTTCATTGAATTAGGAGCATCAGCACATAGGCAACCCTATTGCACCCCAAATTCCTTTTTGTCTCAAGCCTCAGCACCTATACACAAGTATATTGCAGCTCAACATGTTTATATTCTCTGGGTTATGCCAAGACCAACACTACTTGCCTATATTCATCATTTGATTCTCTGGGTATTCACTTATTTTTCCTAATATTAACATATCAGAGAGATCTGGTTTATAAAAACATATTTACTTAATAATACTTAGAACTTTCACATAATAGATCAAGCAGAACAACCACACTGAAGATCAAAGCATTTTCATCTTAGAAATCAAAGAAAGATAACCACATATGAGAATACATTTTAAGAAAGATCAACTTATAAACTGGTTGCCTTCATTAGGACTTAGTGCCTTAGATTTTTGAGTGAGTTTTCTCACCTAGCTCTCCTTCACTTCTTAGTTGATTGATAAGCTTCTGCCCCCAAACCCTTTTCTTCACTTGTCTTATATTTATATGATATATATTTTTTTTTTCAAGAGCTATCAGGGAAGAAGAGAAGGCCCCTCTTATCATTGCTTATTTATGCAGGGTTCTTCTAGGGTTTAAGGTGCTAGCTAAAGTCATTTTTGCACACCCAAAATCATGCCATTTGCATTTAGTTTAAACCCAAAACCTGGCTCAAGTTTTTGGAGAGAAAAGTGGTTTTATCATTTTGGTTATTTTTAAAAATTTGCTTTTCCAGAAAATGCTTTTTCTCTTATGTAATATCATGCTAAAGGTGTGACTTGATTTCCATTATTTTATCATATATATATGCCAAGGGTTCTTCCTAATTCTGCCTATACAAAACATATCACTGGTTTATCTTACTTTTCTATTTTTAGCTTTCACTTAAATAGCATGTGCTTTCCTTATTTATTTATAAAAGGATTGCTCCTTTTATATCTTCATTCTTGCTTTCTGCCTATAGTTAAAATACATTTGTGTATTTTTATTTTACTGATTTGAACACTTGCATTTGATTAGCATACATATATGTATATATATGTCTTACAGAGATAATTAATACATATATGTGTCTATACATTATTTTTACTAAACACATATACACATATACACTCAAATACAACCAGTAGCATCCATATATATTTATGCATATAGCTCTTAAGGATTTAATATATTTATCTGTGTATATATATATATATATATATATATTCATACACATCAACGTATGTTCATTCATATCATCCAGGAATTAAGCTTCTATTCATGTGTATTTCCTGTGCACACATATACACATATAGCTACACCATATCAAGCCATATCAATTCCTTTTCAAAATTAGTTTAAAAATTATTTTAAACTTATTTATATTTTTAAAATAAATTCCTAAAATCTTGGGTCATTACATATACCCCACCTTTTAGAAATTGTGTCCCATAATTTTCCTAAGCTTAAATCAAATTTAAACTTAATTCGGAGAACAAATACATTCTCAACCAAATAGATTTTTAGTTCTATCTCAATAACTAAAAAATACATGCATCCAAAAGGAAAACAAATTAAAAATCAGAATTACCTTTAATCTGAAAATAGCTTAGGATAGTTCATCCTAACCTTGTCTTCTAATTCCCATGTGCAATCACTAGGATCAAGACTCCACTCTACCTTCACAAGTTTCAGTGATTTATTCCTCAACTTCTTCACATCCTTTGCCAAAATTCCCACTGGATCCTTTTCATAAATCAAATTAGGATTTATTTGCACTTGGGTTGGGGTCTCAAGAATTTCTGCCTTGTCATGAACCCACCTTCTCAATTGTGATACATGAAAAACATCATTCATCCCTTGCATGTTTTCTGGTAATTCCAACTTATATGCCAAGGAACCAATTCTTTTTAGAATTTTGTATGGCCCAATATATCTTGGGGTTAACTTGCCTTGTTTCCCAAACCTCAGTACATTTTTCATAGGTGAGATTTTGTTGAAAACAAAATTTCTTACTTCATATTCCACCTGCTTCCTTTTCATGTCTGCAAATTTCTTTTGCCTGTCTTGAGCTGCTGCAATTCTCCTCCTTACCAGCTCAATTTCCTCTTTAGTTTCTTGTATGTACTCAGGCCCTAAAATAGCTCTTTCTCCTGTTTCTACCCAACATACATGTGATAAACATGGCTTGCCATATAAGGCTTCAAATGGAGCCATCCCTATGGTGCTTTGATAGTTGTTATTGTATGTAAACTCAGCTAAATGGAGATAATCTTCCCAGTTACCTCCAAAATCCAGTGCACATTCCCTTAACAAGTCCTCTAAAACTTTGTTCACCACCCCAGTCTGCCCATCTGATTGTGGATGGTAGGCAGTGCTTAAGAATAATTCACTTCCCATGGCTTCTTGAAAACTTTTCCAGAACCTTGATGTGAAGATGGTATCCCTATCACTCGCAATAGTTTTGGGAATGCCATGTAACCTTACCATCTCCTTCATAAATACTTGAGCTAATTTTGGTGCATTCCTTTCTGATTTGACTGGAATGAAATGTGCCACTTTAGTTAGCCTATCTATTATCACCCATATACTTGTGTTTCCTCTTTTAGATCTAGGCAGTCCATCTATGAAATCCATAGATATATCTTCCCATTTCCACTGTGGTATGCTAAGAGGTTGTAACAACCCTGATGGCTTTTGTGTTTCTGCCTTGACTTGTTGGCATGTCATACATCTTGCAATATATTTGGCTACATCTGACTTCATTCCCTTCCACCAAAAATTTCTTTTTAAATTTTGATACATCTTTGTACTGCCTGGGTGTATGGAGTACTTACTCCTATGATATTCATTCAATATTTCCTCCTTCAACTCCATGTTTTCTGGAACACATATTCTATTCTGGTTTCCTAAATAAACATTTTTATCAATATGGTAATTTGTCACTTCTTTCCCTTTTGATATGAGAATTTTCTTCTCCAATAAGTTTGTGTCTTTTTCTTGCATTTTTCCTACCTTCAAAATTAAATCTGATTGCAGAGACATTAAACTCAATTTTCCTTTACTCTTATCTCCTTCAACTGGTACCATTTGTACCTTACTACTTGCTTCAATTTCCAAGTCAGTGAGTATAGACAAATCTTTAAATACTTCCATCATCAACATAGCTATCTTAGCATGTTGTCTACTCAAGGCATCTGCAACTTTGTTTGCTTTACCTGGTGTATAGAGTATGTCTAGATCATAGGCAGCTAAGAACTCCACCCATCTATGTTGCCTCATGTTTAAATCTTTTTGTGAAAATAAATACTTTAAAGACTTGTGGTCAGTGTAAAGTTCAAACTTAGTTCCTAACAAATAATGTCTCCAAAGTTTCGAAGCATAGATCACAGCTGCTAATTCAAGATCATGTGTGGCATACCTTACTTCATGGGGTTTGAGTTGTCTGGATGCATATTGTGACGCACCACCTCTATGCTCACAATAACAAAGAGTATTAAAAGAAATACTGTCTGTTATTACGAAGAATAAGGCTGGATAGGAGCGGTCATCCTTAGTTGGGCCTTACACTAGTATTGGTTACCTCGATAGGAGTGGTATATATTTTTATTTTTCATCTCTTATTTATTTACTCCCATCGACATACCCAATTCCAGTATAAAACGAACTATGATGGTTCATAATATTTTAGGACAATATATATAATAATAACACAGATAAGCTAAATGCGGAACACAGATAATAAAAGTCTCATATATATATATATAACTGATGTCAGTTACAATACATTTGACACAATACATATGATACAACTACAACTGTCAACACTGGAAGTTACGTATACAAGTATATTATTGACACTAATATACAAGAATACATATCATCCTATACTATGACACGACAACTCCAAAAGATATGAAGTGACTTCATAGCTCAAGCAGCAACCCAAAGCAAGATATCTACAACCTGTAATAACACGGTCTGACCCGAGTATTAAATTCAAAAGAAAATAATACACGAGTCAGTCTAATTCAAACTCAGTTATTATGCACAGAAGCAATAATAATAAATAACAATTAGACGACAGTCACTATAAATCTCGTCTATCCAACCCTTCAATAAGAGAATCAGATAACGGTAGATATAACACTAAACAGTGTTAAACAACAAATCAGCAAATTCAAATCATCACCAAGGATAAATAAAAAGATTATCAATGAAGATAATATGAAAACCACAGAATTGCCTAAACAGCAATTAACAACAAAATCTAATTATTAAATAAACAATTAGAAACTCATAATCTAATTATCAAATGGATAATTAGACAAATCTCAAAATGATCAAATCAAACCAAATTTCTGTGTGGCTGCAGCACACGCACGCATGCGCTGCCTCGCCACTACAGTAAGTCAAAACTACGAAGGTCAAGTCACGGCTAGCATGACTCAACACAACTACAACAAAAGCAAACAAGTATGCACTTGACAAATTCCAGAAGAGACAAGCCCAAATAAATGCACAAACTCAAGTCAAACCATATACAAACTGCCTCAATCAATCAAAAGCAAATGGCACCAACACAATTCAAAATGAAAAGTGACATGCACTAGAATGTACACATCAATGCTACACATGAACCAAGTTCATATATACAACAACCCCAAAGTCAACAGAGTGGAAATAAACAATATCAACGACTGTAATGCTACGACAACTACAAATGATCAAACATCGGGTCAAAAGCAATGTCGAAGCCAAAAATGCAGACGAGCAAATAGATCATCTGAATACAAGTAAGTGGGACAGCAAGCACATGAATGTACGGTGCAACTACAACAGACAGTGAAATTCAAATTTAGTTTCAATCAACACAGTATGACTATAGCATGAACAAGAGTGAAAACTGGAATGTAACCCGAAGTCAATTCTCAAAGCAAAATGCAAGGTTGACAAATGCAAAACACATGGAGGCAAACTCAACCCAAACAGTCAAGTTCAAGGCATAGTAAAGGATGGCCGAGAACTGATACAAACAATTCAGGAAATGGCAATATCAATGTCATGACAGTGCCAAGGCTGAACAATTCAACTCAAATAAATGAAACAAAGTAGAGACTGGCATCAAAACCAGTTCATCCATCAAATATAGTATGCACAAAAGCACAAACTAGTCCAAATGTAACAACAATAAGCCAAGTCGAAATACATAAATGATCAACAAAAACTGAAAGTTAACTCAACTCAAATCAAACTGAACGAAATGCACCCGAATGCACAATAAAAGTTCACAACCGAGTACAAGGTCAAACCCGAGTCTTTGAGACTGGATTCAACACAATGTACAAATCATAATGCAACACTGGCTGGATCAAATGCCATCAAGAAAGCAAGCCCAAAGAGTAAAATAATCAGACTGCAAACTTCAACTTAAACCAACAAGAGACCAAACAAACAAGTACTCATTCAAGTACTTGATTAAACGACCAAATCCAACGACTCAATTGCACAAGGGCAATTGTACAAGAGCAAGTGCACCAAAGATATAGCCAAAACCAAACAACAAAAACTTCATATACTATGGTAGCAATACATGAAGCAACTCGTGCCTGCATGTACACAATGCTACGCAGAGATGAACCGAGCTACAGACCAGACCAATGAACAGAGGCAAGTTCAAGTCAAGTCAAACCCAGTACTACTAGAAATCAAAATCGAAGTCCATAGAGAAATGTACAAAATCAACTGCAGTGTGAATCAGTGAACACAACAGAGATGTTGAAGACAAAGCATGTCAACAGATAAAATTAATTTCTAATGTTCCAAGTCAAAACTGTCAAGTATACGTGACTCGACAAACAAGAACACCAGACTCGATCAAGTCATACACATGAATACAGCGACTATGATCAGGGATGCAGACTAAAGTACATCAAACAAAGAACTCGAAGATATTATCAAGTCAATGTCGAAGTTCAACCAAAACAAGTTCGAACAATCATGAGTCAATAATTTCATCTCAAAAATATCAAGAGCCGATGCCAACAAAGAAAATAGTAGACATGCCAAAGTCCCAGTATAAATCAATTCAAAGTCAAGGCCGATGTCAACAGAGAACTCAAAGCAACTGTTAAATACCAAAGTCAACATAATGTCAAATGTCGAAAGCAACTATTCTCACAAAATCGACTACGAACAAATACCAAAGTCAGGTAAATCTCAAGCAAACAACATAAATCGAATCGGCGAACAAAATGAATCAACAAACTCAATAATTGAATACGAACAAAATCACAGAACTCGAACCTTAAATAAGCACGAGGCATGAATTAGATGTGAGTGGAACACTCACCTGTGTTTCGAAGCAATTAGGAGCAGCTGAGCAAACTCGAAGGGACATCGATCAACAGAGCAAGGTGCAAATCGCCAATTCGATCGAAATACAAAAGTCGGCACGAAACCCTAATTTCGCAAAGAGGAGGAACGAACGATGTCGCCATTTTTCTTTTTCGTTGTTTAGGGTTTTTGCGAACTAATGAATAAAATGAAATGGGGACGGGTTTCCTTTGGTAGTTATCACGGCAAATCAAACAAATGAGAATGTGGCCCAACACTAAGTTTTAAAGCCCACATAACAATTAATGAATTTACAAAAGAAATTCAACTCGATAAAATCCCAATAACAAACAGCTATCGCCATTAGTCATTTAATGACGATAATTAATTGATGCGAAATCCCGGGTTGTTACAGACTCCCCTCCTTATAAAAATTGCGTCCTCGTAATTTTCATAATTAGAGGTGTTAATAACAATTATTTTTCTAACATAAACTGGTTAAGCTAGAAAAATAAAAGTCGGGAATACAAACGCCAAAGAAATCTTTTAATTCCATAAAAGAAATTCGCAAATTCTCAACAAAATCTAACTATCAATTAGATAATTAGAGTACAGAAATCACAAAACAGCAATATCTAATTATCGATACGATAATTAGAAAATAGCAAAATCTAATTATCAACAAAGATAAATAGAAGACACAAATCACAATTCGCAAAACTGCAAATATCGAGCTATCCAACAATTAACTAGATACACAATCTTCATAATCAGTAAACTCAAACTATCAACAGAGATAGATAGAAATTAGCAATTCAATAAAATCAACATAATCTAGGATCAATTAGAGACTAGAAAATCTCATAATCAACCAAATCAGCAATTATCCAATTATCAAAACGATAGTCAGAAAACACAATTACATAATTATCAGAAACGATAATCAAAAATCTCAAATATCTAATTATCAAAAACGATAATCAGAAACAACAAATATCTAATTATCAAAAACTATAATCAGAAACAACAAATATCTAATTATCAAAAACGATAATCAGAAGCAACAAATATCCGATTATCAAAAACGATAATCAGAAATAACAAATATCTGATTATCAAAAACGATAATCAGAAACAACAAATATCCGATTATCAAAAACGATAATTAGAAACAACAAATATCTGATTATCAAAAACGATAATCAGACATGTAACAACCCGCATATTTATCGATTTTATATTTAAATATTTTATTTAAATATTTTATCGTTAATCGGATTTTGGTCCGAAAAGCTACTTTTTGCATACGGTCAAATTAGGACTCGAGACCACTCCCATTGAGTTCAAAATGACGTTTGCGATCTTTTTAAGTATAAACTTCGATATGTTTGGAGTAAGTGGAATTTTCGTCACTTTTTCCCGCCTTTGACTTTGGTTGGACTGCACCTTCTTTAGCTCAGCCCAACCCTCTTCCCTTCACAACTTCACTCTTTGCTAAAACATCCAAGCTTCATCAAAGATGGAGGAGGGAATGGGAAATTAAAACTCCAAAACTCAAATTCAATTGCAAAACCAACTTTCAACTTCAAATTCAAGTAGAAGATATTGGATTCAAGCTTTGGATTGCTTCTCCTTGCTTTCACGCTTTATCTTCATCCATTTTAGTGAAAATGTGAGATTTTTTATCTCATATCTTGCCTATAACTGTCATCGGGTTGTTGGGAATGACTTCCTATCACTTGAGCATGAATGTTTGCATTTGGTTTGGATTGAATTGGTGAGAAACTCGATTTTCAGTGTTTTTGGCAAAATCTGGCCCTAGGTCGCTCTGGCCTCGATAGGTCGTTCGCGTGGAAAAGTCACGCTGGCTATGGGTCGCATCTCCTTAGGTCTCTTTCGACCTTATATCACAAGGCGGCTTTAGGTCGCTCGACCCTGCTAGGTCGTAGGTCGCGCATCATTTTAGGTTGCTAGGCCTTCTCTCGTTAGGTCGCTCGGGTGTTAAAACCTTAGGTCGCTCGCGAGTTAATCCCTTAGGTCGCTCACGTGTTAAACCCTTAGGTCGCTTGGCTGATTCACGTGCTAGGTCGTGAGTATTTAAGTCGCTAGGTCGCTTGGCATTGTGCCGCTAGGTCGCTCGGGATGGTACCTCGTTAGGTCGCACGGCACTTAGGTGTTAGGTCGTTGGACCTTATATCCCTTAGGTCGCTCGACCTGTTCCACTTAGGTCGCTCCATTAGGTCGTTAGGTCGCTGACCTTAATTACCTTAGGTCGTTAGACCTTACTCCCTTTAGGTCGCTCGACCCCATAATCACTTAGGTCGCTGGACCTTATTCCCTTAGGTCGCTCGACCTCACAACCCCTATAGGTCGTTATTCCTTAGGTCGCATGGCCTTATCACTGCTTAGGTCGCTAGGTCGCTTGACCTTCTTGCACTCCTTAGCTCGACATTGTTAGGTCGCGCAGCAGCTTAGGTCGCATCACTTATAGGTCGTTCGACTTATATTTCCTTAGGTCGCTCGGCATGTTAGGTCGCACCTCCTATTTTCTACTTTGATGCATTTTGAGCTGATTTCCTTGGATTTTATTCACGTCTTCGAATGCGAATTTTGTGATTCGATTTGCTTCAACAATCGTTTTGTGACTTGTCACTCTAAAGACATAGAGGTTTCAATGCTAGTAGTAAATATCAAAACTCTTTCATCAAAACGATTTCAACTCTATTTTACTACAAAACTCTTTTTCCTAAACCGTTTTCCAATCTATTAGTATATACAAGCCTTTACTTCACTTGGATGAGAAATCTAATTAAACGGCTTAGCAAAACAGGTGGTATGAAACGCTTGCGTTTACTTCGTCGGTTAATTCTTGGACTTGTTCTGTTAACGGTAAAAAGTGAACGCTAACACCCAGTGTGTGTAATAGAATCGTGAAAGCACCACCCGTTGGTACGGGAACAGAATATGAGCTGAGAATAGCAGAAAAGCAGTAAATGAACAACAGATTTATAGTGGTTCGGCCCGTAATTGAGCTTACATCCACTTTATAGTATTTATTGCTGATTTGATTACAATTCAATACAATATCCCTCTAAATACAATACAATTTGATCATGAAATCATTCTTGACTTCTAGCTCGATCTTTAATGATGAAACTCGACGAATCCGTGTTGGATGTTAGGAGCTCTTCTCGAAGATCGTTGTAGTGTCTCGAATGCTTGGAGATCTTTGATTGCTGAATGAGAGGAGGCTTCGACAGTGTAACGGCGCTTGGAGAAATGAATGGCCAAAAGTCCTTTCCACGTTGGAAGTGGTGGGGTATTTATAGGAGCAGTTCTGAATTCTGGGCAGAGAAAATGGCTAAGTCTTAGGTCGCGTACGACCTTAGTTAGGTCTTAGGTCGCGAGCGACCTAAGCTAGGTCGCAGCCCTTTTGCGACTTAAGAACTCAGCTGATGCAGTAACACTAGGCTTTATTTTAACAAGTGGTAGGTCGTAGACGAGTTAGGAATAGATGTGGGAGCTGTAGGTCGTTGAAGTCTTAGCTCGTTTCTGTAATTAGGTCGCTGTGCAGTTAGGTCGCAGGCTTCTTAAGTCGCGACATTCCTGTAGCTTAGGTCGCAGCTTCACTAAGTTGTTAGGTCGCGAACTTCTCAAGTGTTAGGTCGCAAGCTTCTTAGGTCGCAGACTTCTTAGGTCGCGACATTTCTGTAGCTTAGGTCGCAGCTTCACTAAGTTGTTAGGTCGCGACTTCCCTTAGGTCGCTGGACAAGTTAAGTCGTTGAGTCCTAGGTCGTAGACATCTTAGGTCGCAGACTCCTTAACTCGCAGGTACTTTAACTCGTACATTGTTAGGTCGTAAGGTCCTCTTGAGTCGTAAACCTGATGAGTCGTACAGACCTGATGAGTCGTCAGTTCTCATGAGTCGTAAGACCATGAGTCGTATACTCCATGACTCGTTGATCCTGATGAGTCGTAAGACCATGAGTCGCATACTCCATGACTCGTTGAATCTGATGAGTTGTAAGACCATGAGTCGTAGAAAGCTTGTCTCGTTGAGTCGTAGAAGAGTTAATCTTTATGAGTCGTAGCACGCTAAGTCGTAAGTCGTTAAACTTCTTAACTCGTAGGTCGTTGAGTCGGACCATTCCTTAGGTCGGAGCCTGTTGAGTCGTAGGTCATCTAACTCTTAACTCGTTAAGTCTTGCACTCCCTTAACTCGTTAACTCTTGAGTCGCGTACTTCTTAAGTCGTGGAGAATTAAGGGTTAACATTTGCCCCTCGAAATACACGCCTAAGTCGTAGGTCGTGTGTTTCGACTTATCTTAACTCGTGTGGGCCGATTCCAATTCCTTCAACCTGGGGTATAAAATGCTTAGGTCGTTCCTCTTTTCTCCGTCTTCCTATTACTCGTTCTTTAAGCCGTATCTGCCATTAACGCAATTTCAAGCTTCCAAAGGCGATTTCGACCTGATTTATTTCCAGCCATTCCCAATTACACCGCGTAAGCATCTCTTCCCTTTTCCCAATCGCCGATCATTTCCGTCGACCTTCATCCATGATTTTTCCTTTTGGGCTTTGTGAGTACTGTTATACAGGATATCCATGAACTTAAGGTGGCTCAGCATGACTTGCAACGATTTGCGATTTTCGGTGATTTAGAAATAGGGTTGATGGAGAGGCTAACTGGTTAATGGATTAACGGGTTGGAAAGTTAACGGGTTAGGAGGTAAATGGGTTAGGAATTGGATGGATAGATGGTTAACGAGTTAAGGATTTAGCGAGTCAGGAGTTGGATTGGTAATTTCGCGTGATCCAGCAGTTTTGATGTTATGACTTACGACTTACGACTTGAAGTCTCTTTTTATTCCTCACGACTTACGACTTAGAGAATAGTTGACCCTAGGTCGCAGGAGCCATTTGAGTCGTTCGTGACTTAGCACCTGTTCAGATTTTGCTTGAATGTGCGGTACGATTGGAGAGTTACGACTCAACTTGATTCATGGCATATCTTGTAGACCGTGAACGAGTTAGGACTTAGGAAAATCTGCCCTAAGTTAAGTCGTGACCGAGTTAGAACTTGAGCAAATTTTCCCACTGCCTTGAATGCTAAGACTTGAGTTGTTTGAACTTTGGACTCTTGAATTTTGTTGCACTCTTTTATAGATTGTCAATAATTCTAACTGCCTGTTATAACATTTACAAAAAACTGGGACGAATATACTGCTACCGACTGCCCATATCGGATGACAGATTAGTTGATAAAGATTAAATGAACTATATGAGAGAAATGCTACACAATAACCAATTCGAATGAAGTATTAAAGCAGAATCGTAATGATTAACTAGAACTGATTTGTCTGCATTAACACTGCACTTGAGTATTAACAAGTTTTGAAATCTCGTAATCGACTGATTGTCAGTTAGTTTAATTCCAGTTATACTTGCTTTTTCTTATTTTCATTAGTTTTGCACAGCACTTTACACTTTTAGGAAACGTGCACCTTCACTTTTGAACATTCGGCTGATTGTGTAGAATGACATCCCATCAAGAAGATTTGGAATCAGCTGGAGAAGCTTTTCCAATCGCTACTCCGTTGAATGATCCCCCAGAAAGGACTCCTACCACCCTGAGTCATAAAGTCTTCCGCCAACTATGCACCCAGTTTGGCATCGCTGAATCTGACGCTTTTCTTCCTGGAGTAAATGACACTGCTGATAGGCCACCGCACGGCTTCATCGCAGTGAACCGCCAAATGTGCTTGAGTGGAGCGATTCCCCCGTTTAATGACTGTCTCCGAGAACTTCTTCTTCGATTATCTATCTCCCCTTTTCAACTTCATCCTAATGGCTACGCCATCCTGCTGGGACTGTGTGTGCTTTTTAGGAGAACGCTGGACCGTTTCCCCAGTTTTGGAGAAATTTGCTTTCTATGCTCATTCACAAGGATCAAGGACCATCCCTCTATCACAGTTGTAAGGAGTGCCAGGAATCGCAAACTGATTATTGGTCTTCCTGAAAGCGTTCCTGGGTTTCTGAGCCAGTTTTTCTTTGTTCGTTGTCCCCCGGGATTTTACGCCATTTGGAGAGTGGGAAGTACGATTATCTATCTTTCCGATTTGTTCTCAAAACTTTTCAGAATTCGAACTGTCAAATGCTTAACTCCATTCTTTCTTTTTTGCAGCACTTCCTCCCTCTCTTCGAGATGCCAGTCACAAGGTGACTTTTGAGAGGCTTATGGCCGTGCCAGTCGAGGAGAGAAGTGTTCAATTTTTATTGAGAGATGAGTTCCTCCACGAATTTGGACTCTTACATCCTTCCCGTTCCGCTCAGCCACATGAAGTCCCTGATTCTCCTGCTGAGGAGTCGGATGCCCCTGTTCCTGCTGAAGAACCTTTACTGCAAGAACTTACCGCTGAGACTTCACTGGTAAAGTGTTCTACTCATCCCGGCATTGCTGGGACGTCCAGTAAGTTAGCACTTGCCCCGGTTGTTGAAGAGGAGGAAAATCTTCATACTGTTGAAAAGACGGCTGAGATGGAAATTGAGAAAGATAATTCTCCCATGCACCGTGACGATGATACTTTCGATAGTCTGAGCGACATCATGATAACCTCTCAGGAGCTCTTTAAAGATGATGTTTCTAAAGTGGTTCCTCCTGTTATCGAAGCAACTTCTTCTTTGCAACAATCCACAACACCTTCTACACAACTTATTGCCATTTCTACACCCAAAAGTGGTTTGTAGTTTGACGCGCGTAGTTTACACTTCACACACACTTAGAATTTTGGTACTTATATGCACTTAGCTTCTTCAACTTGAGGATTTCTAAAACTGGTCTTTTTCTTCAATTTCAGGTTCTCTGATGGGGCGAAGCGGCTCTTACTTCAACAAATTTCAGCGCTACGGAAGCCGTGAAGCTTACGACTTTAGGAGTTATATCAGTGCCGTGAAAGAAACTGATGAGGAGAGAGCTGCTCGGAAGGCTCATGAGAGGCGAGCACATGAAGAGCGTCGCCGGAGAGAAGATGAGGAATACTACGGGAGAAGGGACGAGCAACATGACTCTTCTCGCAGAAGCGACGATCCTTATAAAAGGAAATCTTACGACGATAAGGGGAAGAGTCACACTTCTGATGATTCCAGTAAACGTGCCAGACTTGGTAAGAAAGATACATCTACCATCTTGGAAAAGACAACCGCTTTTGTTCCTCCTAGAACATCTTCCGGTTCTCCTGCCCTTAAGGAATCTGACATCCAGACCATCATTAATAGGCCACAGTACCAAGCTGGAGATGGTCCTCCCACACTCCAGAGCCGATTTCCGAATTGGTGTCTGAAAGGAGTGCGTTTTGATTTGGACTTGGTCCCCATTGATAAGCAAGCGATGCTGAAAAATGTCGATGCCGTAAGGCTCGACATCGAAAGAATGTCTGGGTGGCAGAAGCTGGTTGACGAACTTCAAAGGGTCAACCATCTGAACCTTGAAGCGATGATGACAATGGAAAATGATAAGTCTGAGTGGGACAAATGGCGTAAACAGCATGACTTGGAGATGAAAAGCATTGGCGATGGTTATGTGAAGCTTGAAGCCGAAGTTGAAAGACTTAAAAAAGAGCTTGCTACTTCTTCCACTTCTTATTCTCAGAAAGAAGAAATGCTTCAAAAACAAGTTCGAGACGCCCACGCTGCTCAGAGAGATACTGAAGTCAAACTTGAAGCAGAACAACATGTTACTAGAAAATATCGTGATGACGCTGCTCAACTTCTGGAGAAACTCAGCTCTCGAGACTTAGAAATTGCTAGGCTACAATCCCAGTTACTGAAGGCTGAAAGAGAACGTGATGAAGTTCTCTCTGGTAAAGCTGCAGCCGAAGAATCCCAAAAGGCGACCCTAGCCACCGTTGACGCGACCCTGTTCGACTTCTATATGCATTGTGTCCTGGGGCGTGGGAGCCTTTCATTTTTGGGACCAGAGTATGAAGTCACCCTAGCGGAGGTGTGGGAGGCAATCATTGACTTATTTGGTGGTGCCGGATACTCCGAAACAGATCTTCAAGCTACCTACTTAAGTGAGAGCGATCGCGATGCCCTTGCCAAAGGAAAAGAGCAGCTCGTCCGAGTGCGGGCCGAAGCGACGGGAGAGAAGCTTCCTGGGAAAGAAACACCCCCTATTGCTCCTGCTTATACTTCGATTTTAGCTCATGCGGATATTGCTGGCTCTAGTTCTCATTCCACGCCTCCTGCTAAGGTTGACACAGAAACTGCAACCACCCCTACAGAGGAAGAGGCAATGAAAGACTTCCAAGCTCGGGAATTTGAGATTGATCTTGCTAAACCGGCTTCTCCAGGTAACTTTGACGATTCACGGTCTTCTTTTTTCTCGGAGAATACTGATTTTGATATCTTTTATTATGCAGCAGACACCCCAGAAACTGCCCCAACTCTTCCTTCTTCAGCTGCCGTTCCTCCTCCTTCTCAAGTTATACCTCTTCCAGCTTCCCAGCCTGGTTCACAGGAAGAACCAATAGCGGCCCTTGAAGGTTTAGATGAACCATCTGCTTCCGAAGGACAGAAGGCAGAAGGTCTGGAAGATAGCGAGAAGACCCCGGGGCAGTCTTTCGATTATGACACAAAGCTTTCTACATTTCTTGCTCCGGGGAGTGAGTCTTCTTCCAAGAAGAAGGGGAAGCGTGTGGTTTCAAAGAAAGGAAAGAAGAGTTCTACTGCTGCTGGGGATGAGGCAGATATTGATCCGGCTGAGTCTCTTTCTCCTTCTTCTCCGATGCGGCCTACGAAGCTAATTACCAGGCCGGGTAAAAGCTCCAAGGGTGGGAAGAAGGAGAAATGAGTTTGATTTTGCATTTTCTGTTTTTCGTATTGACCGGGGATTGTGCGGATACCGGTCTCCGCTTCTTTTTGTAACCTGTACAATGTAAAAATTTCTCATAGTGTTGAAATAAAATAGATATTTTTCTTGTACAAATCCTTGTGTATGTAGGAATACATCTGCTTTTCATTTGAATTGTAGAGTAAACGATTCTTTTCGCTTGTACAAATTTTTTGTCCGTGTTTCAAGAACGCACTTACTCCACATCTTTATTACGTGATATTGCAATGAACTTGTGGTATGTTGCTTGTATATTACTTTTATTAATTTAACTGAGTTGTACAATGTTGCCCCCATACCACAAGTATATTGTAATATCTCTTGATTTCACAAGACCGATACTCTTATTTTAGAGAATAACTTTCCACTTTTTCAGGGAAGAATTGTTCTGCTTTTAATAGAGTATATCTTGTCTTTGGAGGAATCTTTATTTTCTTTTTCCTCCTGAAGAACACTTCGACTTCTGGGAATGATCACTTTTATTTGTTTGAAAGTGAATTTTCCTGCACAGTGAAATGAACTTCTGAAGAAGGTTTTGATTTTTGTGCCCCAGTAAAGGATTTATTTTTGGTACTTCAAGCAAGGTGGAGTACGCCTCTGAAGAGGTCTTTTGGTCTCCGAAGAGAAGCGATTTTGGTCTCCGAAGAGAAGCAGTTTTGGTCTCCGAAGAGAAGCAGTTTTGGTCTCCGAAGAGAAGCAGTTTTTGGTCTCCGAAGAGAAGCAGTTTTTGGCATTTCATCTCTGGTGAAGTGGGTCTCCGAAGAGAAGCATTTTGCACTTCTACACGGGTGAAATGTGCCTCCGAAAAGGGCTTTTTAGCATTTCATCACTGGTGAAGTGGGTCTCCGAAGAGAAGCATTTTGCACTTCTACACGGGTGAAATGTGCCTCCGAAAAGGGCTTTTTAGCATTTCATCACTGGTGAAGTGGGTCTCCGAAGAGAAGCATTTTGCACTTCTACACGGGTGAAATGTGCCTCCGAAAAGGGCTTGTGCCTCCGAAGAGGGCTTGTGCCTCCGAAGAGGGCTTGTGATTGCCTGGAAGTTACTTTCTCATGGTCGGAGGGGTCCACGGGACAAGCGTAAGTCGTTCAATTGGATGTTTGTTTGTACAAACGATCGCAATCGATTAACAAGGTGCCCCTTTTTGGTAGTCCCACCGATCTTTTTGATTGAGGAAAGCTCTCCATTTATTGGCGTGCCTCGTTAGAGGGCTTTGTTGATCCTTGGGAAGGAGCATCAGTTGGTTGGTGTGCCAGGAAGGTTGCGTCTTAGGGGCAAGTAGATCCATGGGATGGACACAAGCTGCCTGATCGGATGCATCACAATCAGCCAGCGAGGGTCTTATTCCTTCTGCTTGGGAAGTTATCCTTTTAGTGGATCTACCTGCTTTCCTGTTGAGAGGCATACCTTCCTTTGGCTGCTTCCATGTTTGCCTGCTCATGTTGTATCATCATCCACCAATCTGCGATCCTTTATCATCGTTTCCAAGCGCATTTTTCTTTCTCTTGCAAGTAAATTGCTTTATTCGAAGAAGTAGACTTCACTGTTGAATGACTCCACAGAGTAAACGCGAGTTATTTGGTTGGATGCCTTTTTTACATCAGCGATCACAACCAGTTAACGAGGGCTTGACCTAGTGGAGCCGTCAACTTTTTATGTGAAGTTCCTCTTGTATGGGATTTGAGTTTGAAATTTTTGTTGCTTGAAATCTGCTAAACGATTTGTAAGGATCGCTTAGCTTTGCGATGGGTGAGCTTGGCTTTAATGACCTGCAGTATTAGATCGATATTTTAGCAATACATTTAGAGTATTTACACATCGAAATATAACAGGCATTTTATAATAGAAAACACAATGCATAGTTTTTTCATTATTGAGTCACGCTGATTTCTCAGCGGTTTACAATGCAGAAAATACACATCCATCATTATCTTTACAAATTCAAGCAATGCAGTTAAGTAAAATGAATGCTAGTTATTGCTGTTCCAGAATCTCCAAGCTAGATTTCCATTTGTGCTTGATTCATAGCTTTTGGATTTTTCATGTCAGAGAAAGCGAGAGATGCTCCAGTCGCAGTTTTGTGAGTGATTAGTAGTCATCCCAACTTCTGCTTGCTGGGTATGGTCCCCCTGTGATAGCATTAATGACAAGCTTTTCTGAATCTTGCACTGCAGTGTTGCTGAGAGAATCGGATTGATGGGTAGGACGTTGTTGACCCCAAGCGGATGGGGTTGGATCGACTCCGGTTCTTTTAACGTATTGTTGGAGTTTACCCTGCTCTAGCAATTCTTCAATCACCTTCTTTAATTCGCGACACTGGTCAGTGTCATGGCCAGGTTGATTGTGAAATTGGCAGAACTTTCCATTACGCTTTGCCCCTCTCGTCATCTCAGGCGGCTTAGGGTACCTGACAGCGTCCTTTGTTGCAAAAAAGATATTTCTTGGTGTATCAGTTAAAGGAGTAAAGTCTGAAGGATTAAAGCGGCGAGGTTTCTTTTCATTTCCCTGGTTTTTTCCTCCTTCATTCTCCCTTTTCTGACTTTCAGATTCTCTTTTCTTAGGTGCGACATTGTCATTGTTAGTCTGGGCGGTAACCACTTTCGATGTTGCAGAAAGGCTTTCAAGGCGAATGAACTCATCGGCCTTTTTATAAAATTTATCAAGTGAGTTTGGTTCTTTCATCTTTAACCATATCCCAAATTCACTCGATTTATCAATGGCTCTCATCAAATAAGTCAGGATCATGCGTGGTTCCGCATTTTCTACCTCGGCCAAAGCTATATTGAAACGACTCAAGAAAGATTTGATTGATTCTCCGGGCGCTTGTTCAAGGTTGGACAATGACATTATATCCTTAGCTTTTGAAGCATACAATCTGAACTGTTCTTTAAACTTCTGCGTTAAGTCGGAGAATTTATCTACAGTCCGAACTGGAAGCTTTGTGAACCAAAGTAAAGCCACACCTTCTAGGTATACCGGAAAGTATCGACACTTGATCTCGTCTGATGCTCTTGCACCAGTCATATGCCAATCGTACTTGTAGAGGAAATGATTAGGGTCACTGGTTCCCCTATAAGCTTGGATAGTAGGAGGTGCAAATTTCCTTGGAAACTCCGCTCTTAGGATCCTTTCAGTAAACGGAGTTCTGCTTGGCGCAAATCCCCAGTCAGCCTCATCTTCTTCCCTTTGCATGCTCTCTTTCATGATGCGGCCAACCATTTCAGACAGGTACTCTTTATTGTTCAAAGACACCTCCGGGCAAGTATTAGTTCTTCCCTCGGAATTTTGCCCGGGCATCTGCTCATGACAAGTTGGTTGCGGCATAGAACCATCAGTTTGGAAAGGTGGCATTTCAGGAAGAGTAGTTCGACGGTTTTCTGGTTGACGATTTGCCCCGAGCAGAGCAGTTAATCTATCCATCATCAAAGCGTTTTGAGTTTCAATTTGTTGGTATAATCCAGAAACTGCGTCATCCAATTCAGCCCTGGTGACCCCAACGGTTGGAGTTGCTTGGTCTGTTATTGGGGAAGCGGAAGTTCCTTCGTGAGCGTTTCCGGATCTGATAGGTCTGCCTCTTCTTCCAGGAGCCATTATTTCAGATCTGGTTTTTAAAGAGAGGTTCTTTTTATGAATCTTTGCGAAGCAACGGTGGATGATCTCTTGAGTTCAATTCTCAGTGAAAGCACCAAAATGTTAACGGTAAAAAGTGAACGCTAACACCCAGTGTGTGTAATAGAATCGTGAAAGCACCACCCGTTGGTACGGGAACAGAATATGAGCTGAGAATAGCAGAAAAGCAGTAAATGAACAACAGATTTATAGTGGTTCGGCCCGTAATTGAGCTTACATCCACTTTATAGTATTTATTGCTGATTTGATTACAATTCAATACAATATCCCTCTAAATACAATACAATTTGATCATGAAATCATTCTTGACTTCTAGCTCGATCTTTAATGATGAAACTCGACGAATCCGTGTTGGATGTTAGGAGCTCTTCTCGAAGATCGTTGTAGTGTCTCGAATGCTTGGAGATCTTTGATTGCTGAATGAGAGGAGGCTTCGACAGTGTAACGGCGCTTGGAGAAATGAATGGCCAAAAGTCCTTTCCACGTTGGAAGTGGTGGGGTATTTATAGGAGCAGTTCTGAATTCTGGGCAGAGAAAATGGCTAAGTCTTAGGTCGCGTACGACCTTAGTTAGGTCTTAGGTCGCGAGCGACCTAAGCTAGGTCGCAGCCCTTTTGCGACTTAAGAACTCAGCTGATGCAGTAACACTAGGCTTTATTTTAACAAGTGGTAGGTCGTAGACGAGTTAGGAATAGATGTGGGAGCTGTAGGTCGTTGAAGTCTTAGCTCGTTTCTGTAATTAGGTCGCTGTGCAGTTAGGTCGCAGGCTTCTTAAGTCGCGACATTCCTGTAGCTTAGGTCGCAGCTTCACTAAGTTGTTAGGTCGCGAACTTCTCAAGTGTTAGGTCGCAAGCTTCTTAGGTCGCAGACTTCTTAGGTCGCGACATTTCTGTAGCTTAGGTCGCAGCTTCACTAAGTTGTTAGGTCGCGACTTCCCTTAGGTCGCTGGACAAGTTAAGTCGTTGAGTCCTAGGTCGTAGACATCTTAGGTCGCAGACTCCTTAACTCGCAGGTACTTTAACTCGTACATTGTTAGGTCGTAAGGTCCTCTTGAGTCGTAAACCTGATGAGTCGTACAGACCTGATGAGTCGTCAGTTCTCATGAGTCGTAAGACCATGAGTCGTATACTCCATGACTCGTTGATCCTGATGAGTCGTAAGACCATGAGTCGCATACTCCATGACTCGTTGAATCTGATGAGTTGTAAGACCATGAGTCGTAGAAAGCTTGTCTCGTTGAGTCGTAGAAGAGTTAATCTTTATGAGTCGTAGCACGCTAAGTCGTAAGTCGTTAAACTTCTTAACTCGTAGGTCGTTGAGTCGGACCATTCCTTAGGTCGGAGCCTGTTGAGTCGTAGGTCATCTAACTCTTAACTCGTTAAGTCTTGCACTCCCTTAACTCGTTAACTCTTGAGTCGCGTACTTCTTAAGTCGTGGAGAATTAAGGGTTAACATGTTCGATTGAGCCTTTTTGTGACAATTTTCTAGTGAAGATTTACAGCTTGTTCGTAAATATTTAAGTTAAGCAAGTGGTTATGGGACATGAAGCTAAACTCATACATTTACTATCTTGGTGTGATTGACACTTCTTGATGATCATGACGATCATTTTTGTGATTTAGACTAGCGATTGAGCGATGTCTCTTTGTCTGCGAGGGAGACTAGACCCCGCTCGTGTGATGTTTCGCCATCACATATATGGGGTAGCACCCCATGGTCTTCGGGCCATTCGTGTGTCAAAGGCCTTCGGGCCATTCGTGTGTTCGAAAAATTAAATGGATAGCTTCCATGAGATAGCTTCTCGTCCGTGTGTTCGGACTTCCCCCTTTTTATGATTTCTGGATTTCGTGTGTTGATTTCTGGGATTTGTTCTGGATTTCGTGTGTTGATTTCAAAATGACGTTTGCGATCTTTTTAAGTATAAACTTCGATATGTTTGGAGTAAGTGGAATTTTCGTCACTTTTTCCCGCCTTTGACTTTGGTTGGACTGCACCTTCTTTAGCTCAGCCCAACCCTCTTCCCTTCACAACTTCACTCTTTGCTAAAACATCCAAGCTTCATCAAAAATGGAGGAGGGAATGGGAAATTAAAACTCCAAAACTCAAATTCAATTGCAAAACCAACTTTCAACTCCAAATTCAAGTAGAAGATATTGGATTCAAGCTTTGGATTGCTTCTCCTTGCTTTCAAGCTTTATCTTCATCCATTTTAGTGAAAATGTGAGATTTTTTATCTCATATCTTGCCTATAACTGTCATCGGGTTGTTGGGAATGACTTCCTATCACTTGAGCATGAATGTTTGCATTTGGTTTGGATTGAATTGGTGAGAAACTCGATTTTCAGTGTTTTTGGCAAAACCTGGCCCTAGGTCGCTCTGGCCTCGATAGGTCGTTCGCGTGGAAAAGTCACGCTGGCTATGGGTCGCATCTCCTTAGGTCTCTTTCGACCTTATATCACAAGGCGGCTTTAGGTCGCTCGACCCTGCTAGGTCGTAGGTCGCACATCATTTTAGGTCGCTAGGCCTTCTCTTGTTAGGTCGCTCGGGTGTTAAAACCTTAGGTCGCTCGCGAGTTAATCCCTTAGGTCGCTCACGTGTTAAACCCTTAGGTCGCTTGGCCGATTCACGTGCTAGGTTGTGAGTATTTAAGTCGCTAGGTCGCTTGGCATTGTGCCGCTAGGTCGCTCGGGATGGTACCTCGTTAGGTCGCACGGCACTTAGGTGTTAGGTCGTTGGACCTTATATCCCTTAGGTCGCTCGACATGTTCCACTTAGGTCGCTCCATTAGGTCGTTAGGTCGCTGACCTTAATTACCTTAGGTCGTTAGACCTTACTCCCTTTAGGTCGCTCGACCCCATAATCACTTAGGTCGCTGGACCTTATTCCCTTAGGTCGCTCGACCTCACAACCCCTATAGGTCGTTATTCCTTAGGTCGCATGGCCTTATCACTGCTTAGGTCGCTTGACCTTCTTGCACTCCTTAGCTCGACATTGTTAGGTCGCGCAGCAGCTTAGGTCGCATCACTTATAGTTCGTTCGACTTATATTTCCTTAGGTCGCTCGGCATGTTAGGTCGCACCTCCTATTTTCTACTTTGATGCATTTTGAGCTGATTTCCTTGGATTTTATTCACGTCTTCGAATGCGAATTTTGTGATTCGATTTGCTTCAACAATCGTTTTGTGACTTGTCACTCTAAAGACATAGAGGTTTCAATGCTAGTAGTAAATATCAAAACTCTTTCATCAAAACGATTTCAACTCTATTTTACTACAAAGCTCTTTTCCTAAACCGTTTTCCAATCTATTAGTATATACAAGCCTTTACTTCACTTGGATGAGAAATCTAATTAAACGGCTTAGCAAAACAGGTGGTATGAAACGCTTGCGTTTACTTCGTCGGTTAATTCTTGGACTTGTTCGATTGAGCCTTTTTGTGACAATTTTCTAGTGAAGATTTACAGCTTGTTCGTAAATATTTAAGTTAAGCAAGTGGTTATGGGACATGAAGCTAAACTCATACATTTACTATCTTGGTGTGATTGACACTTCTTGATGATCATGACGATCATTTTTGTGATTTAGACTAGCGATTGAGCGATGTCTCTTTGTCTGCGAGGGAGACTAGACCCCGCTCGTGTGATGTTTCGCCATCACATATATGGGGTAGCACCCCATGGTCTTCGGGCCATTCGTGTGTCAAAGGCCTTCGGGCCATTCGTGTGTTCTAAAAATTAAATGGATAGCTTCCATGAGATAGCTTCTCGTCCGTGTGTTCGAACTTCCCCCTTTTTATGATTTCTGGATTTCGTGTGTTGATTTCTGGGATTTGTTCTGGATTTCGTGTGTTGATTTCTGGAATTTATGCTTCACCAATTTTCATGATTTTCATTGATATGATATCAATTTTTGTGCATTGGTGAATTTGTGTGTCATTGACTTGTTAGGAATACAAGTTTAGGGTATGATACCCTATTTTATCTTTGAGAAGATTCTTGTGATATTGATTAATCTCTTGTTGATTTTCAATTACATACTTATAGTAGTATGCTGTTATGGTGATTACCTGTTCATGCCATGTCTTTTACTTTATACCATATCATCTGATATTTATAGCTAGACTGATCCGTTTATTATTTTCTTATAAATAATACTCGGGTCAGACCGAGATGTTACAGGTGCTTCTGCTTGACTTCTCTCCAGGGATCTATTACTCTGACTTTTGGCTAACTACTTAGATTTGTAGTTTTTGTTGTATACATTTGAGATATCGACTCATAGATGTATTCTTTTGTATAGCACGTGTTGCTATTCTTTTGTATTACCGTGGATCTTTCTGACCACTACTCTGATGTACACTTTCATGTGTTATATATATATTCATATCTTTTTCCGCCTTTGTGATATGGATGTCTGTGACTGATTTATGTTATGTTTTCTTCTATGTTTGTTTCCGAAGATTATTTATAGCCACTGTGTGATAGCTTTGGGTTTGAATCGGTATGTCGGGTTTCCTCCTTAAACGATATGCATTCTATACTATCCGACATGTCGGTGCTCGCTCAAAGAAGTTACACGGATGGTCGCTCCTCAACAGCCTTATTCTCCGTGCTAGTCGATAGCATTACACCGTAGTGTTCTTGTCTAGCGTGGGCATAGAGGTGGGGCGTTACAGCTTGGTATCAAAGCCAAACTTCGGAACAACGTAGAATAACTTAACAAGGATCATCGTCCTAAGTCCAACTTAGGAGTCGTGCCTTAGGATTTAAGTCGAGTCTTCGAACCGACTCATCCTATTCCCTTTTATGTATCCTTGTTTTACTATCAAGATTTGCTTGATATTCACTTGGATGATGACTTTTCTTCTTTTCTCTTTCTTAAAGAAGAGAATGTCTAGACTAGGTCGTCCCAGAGCTGGACCATCTACTATTACTCCCCAGGATGGAGTTTTTATGACCGCTCAACAGCTTCTTGATTTAGTAAAGAATGCTCAAGCAGCTGGTCCTAATCAGGAACCTACTCATCTTAAGTCTGGATTTGCACTCTTATGCAACAATTATACCAACTTGGGTGGGAAACCGTTCAAAGGTTCTGAAACCATTATTGAAGTCCAGGCTTGGTTAAGAACATGCGATAGAATCTTTTCTCGCATGAATCTTGTCGATCTTCACCGTGTTCAGGTGGCCTCCAGTATGCTCCAAGAAAGAGCATTGGATTGGTACGAACTTCTTATTTCTGAAATTAATGAAGCAGATCTCTCCTGGGAGCAATTTCGAGAACGCTTCGAATTAAAATTCATACCAGAAGTAGAGAAAGTGACTTTGGCTCGTCGTTTCATAGACCTTGTTCAAGGTGAATCCTCTGTGACAGATTATGTCGCATCCTTCGAGTCACTGTCTAAATATGGGGTTGAATACATCAACACCCCATTGAAGAAGAATCAAAGATTTGTCTATGGCTTAAACAAGAATCTCAAGAAGCCATTACTTCTAAAATTAGAAGTTTCTTTCGATCAACTCATAGATATCGCTCTTCGTGTTGAAGAGGCTGATAAGGACAGTGATGTTTAAGTGGTGGTTGCTAAACCAAACTTCAACAACAAGAAAAGGCCTAACAAGTTCAAAGGTCCCTATCCCAGCAAAAAGGGTAAACAAGCAACTCCTGCCGCAAAGACACTTTCCCCCAGTGATGGGAAATGCTTCAACTGTGGAGCTAGGGGCCATTTTGCGAACAAGTGTTTAAAGCCCCGTTCTTGTCGTTATTGTAAAAGCCCAGATCATTATATGCATCTATGCCCTAGGCTCCCAAGCAAGAAGTAGGGAAAGCTTAATGTGGCTCAAGCCCCTGGCAACACATCTCGCGGTCAAGGTATGTCTCATCCTGTCCTTGATGGCATTATTTTATTTCATGATCAACCTATTAGAGTTCTCTTTGATACGGGTGCATCCCATTCTTTTATATCAAAGGAACTTGTAGACACTTTTTCTTTAAGTGTTGTGGCTTTAATGACATCTTTAAGAATTGCGAATCCAGTTGGTGGATCCGCAACTATTTGTTTACTTTGTAAAGATGTGGAGATTATTTTGTGTGATTTTCCTTTCCTAGCCGATTTGCATGTCATGCGTTATTTAGGCTTTGGAATGATTTTGGGTATGGATTGGCTTAATCGTTATGATGCTCATATCCTATGTCCTGAGCGGACTATTTATCTCTGACATCCGCAATCTGTTAATCAGATTTCTATTATTCTTAAAGATTCGGATTCCGCTTTGGTTGCATCTTTATATTCTTTAAATCCTCATGATGATGATAATGATGATGAGGAAGATGTCATTTCTAGTATTCACGTCGTTCGTGAATTTTCCGACATATTTGAGCCCGTTTTAGGATTACCACCTAAGCGAGCGATTGAGTTCAAAATTAATCTTATACCGGGAGCTCAACCTATTACTCGTCCTCCTTATCGCATGTCTAATAAGGAAAACGAAGAGATGCGCAAACAGTTATCCGAATTGGAGACGAAGCAATTTATTCGCTCTAGTTCCTCGCCTTGGAGAGCTTCAGCAATTTTCGTGAAGAAATCCGATGGTACACTTAGGCTTTGCGTCGACTACCGCAAGCTTAATGACCTTACTATTAAGAATAAATATCCTTTACCTCGGATTGATGATCTATTTGATCAACTTAGTGGTGCTAGAGTCTTTTCACAATTGGACTTAGCTACCGGTTTTCATCAGCTTCGTATTGCAGAGGATAGCATTCCTTTGACTTCGTTCCGTACTCGTTATGGATCTTTTGAGTGGCTAGTTATGCCATTTGGTTTAATGAATGCTCCGGCTTATTTCGTTGACTTTATGAATCGAGTTTTCAAAGATTTCCTCGATCGGTTTGTTCTCATCTTTATTGATGATATTCTTGTGTATTCTAAAACCGAAGAGGAACATGAAAAGTATCTTCGGATTATATTGGAAACTCTTAGGAGTAATCAGTTAAAAGAAAAAATTTCTAAATGCCATTTTTGGCAATCTAGTGTGAAGTTTCTCGGTCATATTATTTCCGAATTCGGAATATCAGTGAATCCTTCAAAGATTGAAGCGATTCAAAATTGGAAGAGACCGGAGAGCGTGACTGAAATCCGTAGCTTTCTCGGATTGGCAGGTTATTACCACCGTTTCATAAAAGACTTTTCTAAGATTGCCGTACTTCTTACTGGCTTAACAAAGAAAGGCGTTAAATACATTTGGTCTGACAAATGTGAAGCTTCTTTCCAGGAATTAAAAGAACTCCTTTCTGATGCTCCTATTCTTATTATTCCCGAAGGGAATCAAGATTTTGTTGTTTATACCGATGCTAGTCACGTTGGTTTGGGTGCCGTTCTTATGCAAAAAGAACGTGTTATTGCTTACGCTTCTACGCAATTGAAGCCGGTTGAGACTAGATATGCCACACATGATTTAGAACTCGCGGCTATCGTTTTCGCCCTTCGAATTTGGCGACATTATCTTTTGGGAGAAAAATTTATTCTCTATACTGATCATAAGTCTTTGAAATATTTATTTTCTCAAAAGGAACTAAATTTGCATCAACAGCGTTGGCTCGAATTCCTTGCTTCTTATGATCTTGATATTCTTTATACTCCCGGAAAGGGAAATCGAGTTGCCGATGCTCTTAGTCGGAAGCAACAAGCGGTTGTTTCCGTGATGATATCTGAATGGAAGGATCTCGAGGTTATATCCACTTGTGAAATTCGAGATTGTATCTCCGATTTATGTTCCTCTTGTTTTGTGTAGCCTTGAGGCTCATCCTTCTCTTTTAGACCGTATTCTTGAAGCTCAACAGCTAGATCCTGAATTGGCTTTGCTTGGCCAAAATCTTAAGGATAAAACCGATATTGAAGGTTTGAAAGACTTTGATATTGATTTTCGTGGTGGTATTCGAAAATTTGGTAGACTTATCGTACCAGATACTGGAGATCTTCGTAAAGATATTCTAGAAGATTCTCATCGTTCCAAATATTCCATTCATCCTGGTAGTAGTAAAATGTACGCAGATATGAAGCGACTTTATTACTGGGAGGGAATGAAATCTGATATCGCTAACTTTGTTAAGTGTTGCATGACTTGCCAACTTGTTAAGGCTGAACATCTAAGGCCAGGTGGGTTATTGCAACCATTGGAAATTCCAGTTTGGAAGTGGGATCAAATTTCCATGGACTTTATTGATGGCCTTCCCCGCTCTCGTTCGGGTCATGATAGCTTATGGGTGATCGTTGATAGACTTACTAAATCTGCCCATTTTATTCCTGTTCGGTCGAACCGAACCGTTCCTCTTCTGGCCAAACTCTTTATCAAAGAAATTGTTAAATTACATGGAGTCCCTACTTCCATTGTTAGTGATCGTGATCCATTGTTTACTAGTGGATTCTGGAGGAGTCTTCAAAAAGCTTTGGGAATAAAGCTTAATTTTAGCACCGCTTATCACCCCCAGTCCGATGGACAAACTGAGCGTGTGAATCAAACTCTTGAAGATCTTCTTCGCTCTTGTGTGCTTGATTTCGGTGGAAGTTGGGAAGATCATATTTCACTTGTTGAATTTTCCTATAATAACAGCTTCCAAGCTAGTATTGGTATGGCACCTTTCGAGGCACTCTATGGGAGGCCATGCCGATCTCCTTCTTGTTGGCTTGAGGCCGGCAAAAAGCTGGATTTAGGTCCAGATTTTATTCTTGATTCCACGGAAAAGATTGAACTTATTCGTCGTAGGATGAAAGAAGCTCAGAGTAGACAAAAATCCTATGCCGAAAATCGAAGAAGAAAATTAGAATTTTTTGTTGGTGATCTTGTATTTGTTCGTGTTTCACCTATGAAGGGTGTTGTACGTTTCAGTAGATCGGGAAAGTTAGCGCCTCGATATATTGGGCCATTTCCTATCACCGAACGTATTGGTTCTATGGCTTATCGCCTTTCATTACCAGCTCAATTTTCTGCCATGCATGACGTGTTTCACGTTTCTCAATTACGGAAGTGCCTTCGGGATTCCGATTCTATTCTTGAGCCCGGTGTTGTGGAAGAAATTGAAGTTTCACCTAATTTAACTTATGAGCAGCATCCTATTCGAGTTATTGCTTCGGAGGTTAAACGACTCCGAAATAAAGATGATCCGCTTGTGAAGGTTCAATGGTCCTCAAATCCTAAGGATTGCTCTTGGGAGACTAGAGAATTCATCGAGCGAACACACCCGGAATTACTTTCTCATGCTCTTTGAGGTAAACTTCTTATTTCAAATTTCTTTTGTGTTTAAATGCTTTTTCGGTTGTTACTTTTTACTTTTCCATCTTATATATTGCGAGGACGCAATTTCTTTAAGGAGAGGAGTCTGTAACAACCCGCATATTTATCGATTTTATATTTAAATATTTTATTTAAATATTTTATCGTTAATCGGATTTTGGTCCGAAAAGCTACTTTTTGCATACGGTCAAATTAGGACTCGAGACCACTCCCATTGAGTTCAAAATGACGTTTGCGATCTTTTTAAGTATAAACTTCGATATGTTTGGAGTAAGTGGAATTTTCATCACTTTTTCCCGCCTTTAATTTTGGTTGGACTGCACCTTCTTTAGCTCAGCCCAACCCTCTTCCCTTCACAACTTCACTCTTTGCTAAAACATCCAAGCTTCATCAAAAATGGAGGAGGGAATGGGAAATTAAAACTCCAAAACTCAAATTCAATTGCAAAACCAACTTTCAACTCCAAATTCAAGTAGAAGATATTGGATTCAAGCTTTGGATTGCTTCTCCTTACTTTCAAGCTTTATCTTCATCCATTTTAGTGAAAAGGTGAGATTTTTTATCTCACATCTTGCCTATAACTGTCATCGGGTTGTTGGGAATGACTTCCTATCACTTGAGCATGAATGTTTGCATTAGGTTTGGATTGAATTGGTGAGAAACTCGATTTTCAGTGTTTTTGGCAAAATCTGGCCCTAGGTCGCTCTGGCCTCGATAGGTCGTTCGAGTGGAAAAGTCACGCTGGCTATGGGTCGCATCTCCTTAGGTCGCTTTCGACCTTATATCACAAGGCGGCTTTAGGTCGCTCGACCCTGCTAGGTCGTAGGTCGTGCATCATTTTAGGTCGCTAGGCCTTCTCTCGTTAGGTCGCTCGGGTGTTAAAACCTTAGGTCGCTCGCGAGTTAATCCCTTAGGTCGCTCACGTGTTAAACCCTTAGGTCGCTTGGCCAATTCATGTGCTAGGTCGTGAGTATTTAAGTCGCTAGGTCGCTTGGCATTATGCCGCTAGGTCGCTCGATACTTTAGGTCGTTAGGTCGCTGGGGATGGTACCTCGTAGGTCGTACGGCACTTAGGTGTTAGGTCGTTGGACCTTATATCCCTTAGGTCGCTCGACCTGTTCCACTTAGGTCGCTCCATTAGGTCATTAGGTCGCTGACCTTAATTACCTTAGGTCGTTAGACCTTACTCCCTTTAGGTCGCTCGACCCCATAATCACTTAGGTCGCTGGACCTTATTCCCTTTGGTCGCTCGACCTCACAACTCCTATAGGTCGTTATTCCTTAGGTCGCATGGCCTCATCACTGCTTAGGTCGCTAGGTCGCTTGACCTTCTTGCACTCCTTAGCTCGACACTATTAGGTCACGCAGCAGCTTAGGTCGCATCACTTATAGGTCGTTCGACTTATATTTCCTTAGGTCGCTCGGCATGTTAGGTCGCACCTCCTATTTTCTACTTTGATGCATTTTGAGCTGATTTCCTTGGATTTTATTCACGTCTTCGAATGCGAATTTTGTGATTCGATTTGCTTCAACAATCATTTTGTGACTTGTCACTCTAAAGACATAGAGGTTTCAATACTAGTAGTAAATATCAAAACTCTTTCATCAAAACGATTTCAACTCTATTTTACTACAAAGCTCTTTTTCCTAAACCTTTTTCCAATCTATTAGTATATACAAGCCTTTACTTCACTCGGATGAGAAATCTAATTAAACGGCTTAGCAAAACAGGTGGTATGAAAAGCTTGTGTTTACTTCGTCGGTTAATTCTTGGACTTGTTCGATTGAGCCTTTTTGTGACAATTTTCTAGTGAAGATTTACAGCTTGTTCGTAAATATTTAAGTTAAGCAAGTGGTTATGGGACATGAAGCTAAACTCATATATTTACTAGCTTGGTGTGATTGACACTTCTCGATGATCATGACGATCATTTTTGTGATTTAGACTAGCGATTGAGCGATGTCTCTTTGTCTGCGAGGGAGACTGGACCCCGCTCGTGTGATGTTTCGCCATCACATATATGGGGTAGCACCCCATGGTCTTCGGGCCATTCGTGTGTCAAAGGCCTTCGGGCTATTCGTGTGTTCGAAAAATTAAATGGATAGCTTCCATGAGATAGCTTCTCGTCCGTGTGTTCGGACTTTCCCCTTTTTATGATTTCTGGATTTCGTGTGTTGATTTCTGGGATTTGTTCTGGATTTCGTGTGTTGATTTCTGGAATTTATGCTTCACCAATTTTCATGATTTTCATTGATATGATATCAATTTTTGAACATTGGTAAATTTGTGTGTCATTGACTTGTTAGGAATACAAGTTTAGGGTATGATTCCCTATTTTATCTTTGAGAAGATTATTGTGATATTAATTAATCTCTTGTTGATTTTCAATTACATACTTATAGTAGTATGCTGTTATGGTGATTACCTGTTCATGCCATGTCTTTTACTTTATACCATATCATCTGATATTTATAGCTAGACTGATCCGTTTATTATTTCTTATAAATAATACTCGGGTCAGACCGAGATGTTACAGGTGCTTCTGCTTGACTTCTCTCCAGGGATCTATTACTCTGACTTTTGGCTAACTACTTAGATTTGTAGTTTTTGTTATATACATTTGAGATATCGACTCATAGATGTATTCTTTTGTATAGCACGTGTTGCTATTCTTTTGTATTACCGTGGATCTTTCTGACCACTACTCTTATGTACACTTTCATGTGTTATATATATATTCATATCTTTTTCCGCCTTTGTGATATGGATGTCTGTGACTGATTTATGTTATGTTTTCTTCTATGTTTGTTTCCGAAGATTATTTATAGCCACTATGTGATAGCTTTGGGTTTGAATCGGTATGTCGGGTTTCCTCCTTAAACGATATGCATTCTATACTATCCGACATGTCGGTGCTCGCTCAAAGAAGTTACAAGGATGGTCGCTCCTCAACAGCCTTATTCTCCATGCTAATCGATAGCATTACACCGTAGTGTTCTTGTCTAGCATGGGCATAGAGGTGGGGCGTTACAAGAAATAACAAATATCTGATTATTAAAAATGATAACCAGAAACAACAAATGTTCGATTATCAAAAAAAATGATAATCAGAAACCAAAAAATATCTGATTATCAAAAACGATAATCAGAAACAACAAATATCTGATTATCAAAAACGATAACCAGAAACAACAAATGTCCGATTATAAAAAAACGATAATCAGAAACCAACAAATATCCGATTATCAAAAAGATAATCAGAAACAACAAATATCTGATTATCAAAAACGATAACCAGAAATAACAAATGTCCGATTATCAAAAACGATAATCAGAAACAACAAATATCCGATTATCAAAAACGATAACCAGAAACAACAAATGTCCGATTATAAAAAAAATGATAATCAGAAACCAACAAATATCTGATTATCAAAAACGATAATCAGAAACAACAAATATCCGATTATCAAAAACGATAACCAGAAACAACAAATGTCCGATTATCAAAAACGATAATCAGAAACAACAAATATCCGATTATCAAAAACGATAACCAGAAACAACAAATGTCCGATTATAAAAAAAACGATAATCAGAAACCAACAAATATCCAATTATCAAAAACGATAATCCGAAACAACAAATATCCAATTATCAAAAACGATAACCAGAAACAACAAATGTCTGATTATCAAAAACGATAATCATAAACAACAAATATCCGATTATCAAAAATGATAACCAGAAACAACAAATGTTATCAAAAATGATAATCAGAAACAACAAATATTCGATTATCAAAAACGATAATCAGAAACAACAAATATCTGATTATCAAAAACGATAACCAGAAACAACAAATGTCCGATTATAAAAAAAATGATAATCAAAAACCAACAAATATCTGATTATCAACAACGATAATCAGAAACAACAAATATCCGTTATCAAAAATGATAACCAGAAATAACAAATGTCCGATTATCAAAAATGATAATCAGAAACAACAAATATCTGATTATCAAAAACGATAACCAGAAACAACAAATGTCCGATTATCAAAAACGATAATCATAAACAACAAATAATCAATACGATAATTAAATCTCATAACAGCAAATATCTAATTATCGATACGATAATTAAACCTCATAACAGCAAATATCTAATTATCGATACGATAATTAAACCTCATAACAGAAAATATCTAATTATCGATACGATAATTAAATCTCATAACAGCAAATATCTAATTATCGATACGATAATTAAATCTCATAACAGCAAATATCTAATTATCGATACGATAATTAAATTTCATAACAACAAATATCTAATTATCGATACGATAATTAAATCTCATAACAGCAAATATCTAATTATCTGCAGATAATTAGAAGCAACAAATATCTAGAAATCCATTAAGATGACTAGAAAATCAACATAAAAGGTGGATCGATCCCAACAAATGGCGAGTTTTTAGCTACGCCGCACGTGCATCAACAAATGGCCGAAGCCTACCAAGTACTGTCATCATAATTTTGGCGTCCAACAAATGACCCGAAGGTCCAACAAATGACCCGAAGGTCTAGTACTGGTATTTGACCCGAAGGTCCATCATATGACCCGAAGGTCCAACATATGACCCGAAGGTCCAACATAGTGGCTCGAAAGCACACAAAATCATCAAAATCATCAAAACAGCAATTATTTCAATTAACGAGTCCGGAATTAACCGAAATAGCAAACGCACATGTCCCATACCATATGTTTTCCTAAATCGTTTGATTCTCTTCATCGTTTCCTTGAAAGTGCAAATTGTGTATTTTGTAAAAATGACATTTTACATTCTCAAACGGACAAGTCCGGAATTAAGCGAATCAGTAAAAGAAAGGGTTCATAGTCCTCGATTTTGCTGAATCGTTTAAATCGCTTCCTCATTCTTTTGAAAGCGCAAACTGTAAAAATTTTGTATTTTAAATAAATAACATTTTACGTTCTCAAACGGACAAGTCCGGAATTAAGCGAAACAGTAAAAGTGAGGGTTCATAGTCCTCAATTTTGTTAAAGCGTTTAAATCGCTTCCTCATTCTTTTGAAAGCGTAAACTGTAAAAATTATGGAAGCAATTTTTATTTTAAAATGATTTTTAGAATACGTGATTAAAGTAGCAACATCAGTAGCAATTTCGAAAAGGAAATTGCACTTCTCAAAATACTATAAAAACGGATCACAAAATCAACATGGCGGAATTACCGCTTGAAAATCCACTTTAAAATTGATGGTTACTGAAGTCAAAGCGACAGTAATTTCTAAACGTCAAAATCTCATCAAAATAATTCGCATCAAAATATAATACCAGTGAATTTTCATTCATCCAAAATGTCACAAAATACCGTGCTTCAAAATTTTAGCACCGATGTAAAAATCCCGTTATAAAAATAACGGCAACAAAATACGTTTAAACCAAACATCGGTTCAACGTTAAATTAATGCAGTAACGTGCAACTCAAATTTGCACGTATACTACAAAATGAACAAAGAAATCATTCGAATGTATCTTCAATGAAGATAATTCAAAACAGCAAAAATCTCCACAAAAATCACATAACTGCAATCGCTTCGAATCCTCAAATCGGATTCGAAATTTTTAAAGAAACAAAATAAATCCAGCTATGTAAATAACAAATGAAATTTATTTCAATTTCATATTTTGATTTTTAAATCAAAAAGGTTATCAACTGTACTTAGCGAAGACAGTGTCACTACTTCCGCTGCGCACTCTGATAAACAGTCACAAATTAATCAATCAACAAAACACAATTTCCCTTTTTATTTTTAAATAAAGATATTTAAAAATTTCATCATAATTTCAAAACTTTAGTTTTGACTCAAAGCACAAATGAAAACATCAACAATTAGTTGTAACACATGTTCCATCTAAGTTATGTTTTATATTATGTCCATGAACCCCAAGCTCTAATACCAACTGTGACGCCCCACCTCTATGCTCACAATAATAAAGAGTATTAAAAGAAATACTGTCTGTTATTACGAAGAATAAGGCTGGATAGGAGCGGCCATCCGTAGATGGGCCTTACACTAGTATTGGTTACCTCGATAGGAGTGGTATATATTTTTATTTTTCATCTCTTATTTATTTACTCCCATCGACATACCCAATTCCAGTATAAACGAACTACGATGGTTCATAATAGTTTAGGACAATATATATAATAATAACACAGATAAGCTAAATGCGGAACACAGATAATAAAAGTCTCATATATATATATATATAAAGGATGTCAGTTACAATACATTTGACACAATACATATGATACAACTACAACTGTCGACATTGGAAGTTACGTATACAAGTACATTATTGACACTAATATACGTGAATACATATCATCCTATACTATGACACGACAACTCCAAAAGATATGAAGTGACTTCATAGCTCAAGCAGCAACCCAAAGCAAGATATCTACAACCTGTAATAACTCGGTCTGACCCGAGTATTAAATTCAAAAGAAAATAATACACGGGTCAGTCTAATTCAAACTCAGTTATTAATGCACAGAAGCAATAATAATAAATAACAATTAGACGACAGTCACTATAAATCTCGTCTATCCACCCTTCAATAAGAGAATCGGATAACAGTAGATATAACACTAAACAGTGTTAAACAACAAATCAGCAAATTCAAATCATCACCAAGGATAAATAAAAAGATTATCAATGAAGATAATATGAAAACCACAGAATTGCCTAAACAGCAATTAACAACAAAATCTAATTATTAAATAAACAATTAGAAACACATAATCTAATTATCAAATGGATAATTAGACAAATCTCAAAATGATCAAATCAAACCAAATTTCTGTGTGGCTGCAGCACACAAACGCGTGCGCTGCCTCGCCACTACAGTAAGTCAAAACTGTGAAGGTCAAGTCACGGCTAGCATGACTCAACACAACTGCAACAAAAGCAAACAAGTATGCACTTGACAAATTCCAGAACAGACAAGCCCAAATAAATGCACAAACTCAAATCAAACCATATACAAACTGCCTCAATCAATCAAAAGCAAATGGCACCAACACAATTCAAAATGAAAAGTGACATGCACTAGAATGTACACATCAATGCTACATATGAACCAAGTTCATATATACAACAACCCCAAAGTCAACAGAGTGAAAATAAACAATGTCAACGACTGCAATGCTACGACAACTACAAATGATCAAACATCGGGTCAAAAGCAATGTCGAAGCCAAAAATGCAGACGAGCAAATAGATCATCTGAATACAAGTAAGTGGGACAGCAAGCACATGAATGTGCAGTGCAACTACAACAGACAGTGAAATTCAAATTCAGTTTCAATCAACACAGTATGACTATAGCATGAACAAGAGTGAAAACTGGAATGTAACCCGAAGTCAATTCTCAAAGCAAAATGCAAGGTTGACAAATGCAAAACACATGGAGGCAAACTCAACCCAAATAGTCAAGTTCAAGGCATAGCAAAGGATGGCCGAGAACTGATACAAGCAATTCAGGGAATGGCAATATCAATGTCATGACAGTGCCAAGGCCGAACAATTCAACTCAAATAAATGAAACAAAGTAGAGACTGGCATCAAAACCATTTCATCCATCAAATATAGTATGCACAAAAGCACAAACTAGTCCAAATGCAACAACAATAAGCCAAGTCGAAATACATAAATGATCAACAAAAACTGAAAGTTAACTCAACTCAAATCAAACTGAACGAAATGCACCCGAATGCACAATAAAAGTTCACAACCGAGTACAAGGTCAAACCCGAGTCTTTGAGACTGGATTCAACACAATGTACAAATCATAATGCAACACTGGCTGGATCAAATGCCATCAAGAAAGCAAGCCCAAAGAGTAAAATAATCAGACTGCAAACTTCAACTTAAACCAACAAGAGACCAAACAAACAAGTACTCATTCAAGTACTTGATTAAACGGCCAAATCCAACGACTCAATTGCACAAGGGCAGTTGTACAAGAGCAAGTGCACCAAAGATATAGCCAAAACCAAACAACAAAAACTGCATATACTATGGTAGCAATACATGAAGCAACTCGTGCCTGCATGTACACAATGCTACGCAGAGATGAACCGAGCTACAGACTAAACCAATGAACAGAGGCAGGTTCAAGTCAAGTCAAACCCAGTACTACTAGAAATCAAAATCGAAGTCCATAGAGAAATGTACAAAATCAACTGCAGTGTGAATCAGTGAACACTACAGAAATGTTGAAGACAAAGCATGTCAACAGATAGAATTAATATCTAATGTTCCAAGTCAAAACTGTCAAGTATACGTGACTCGACAAACAAGAACACCAGACTCGATCAAGTCATACACATGAATACAGCAACTATGATCAGGGATGCAGACTAAAGTATATCAAACAAAGAACTCGAAGACATTATCAAGTCAATGTCGAAGTTCAACCAAAACAAGTTCGAACAATCATGAGTCAATAATTTCATCTCAAAAATATCAAGAGCCGCTGCCAACAAAGAAAATAGCAGACATGCCAAAGTCCCAGTATAAATCAATTCAAATTCAGGGCCGATGTCAACAGAGAACTCAAAGCAACTGTTAAATACCAAAGTCAACATAATGTAAAATGTCGGAAGCAACTATTCTCACAAAATCGACTACGAACAAATACCAAAGTCAGGTAAATTTCAAGCAAACAACATAAATCGAATTGGCAAACAAAATGAATCGACAAACTCAACAATTGAATACGAACAAAATCACAGAACTCGAACCTTAAATAAGCACGAGGCATGAATTAGATGTGAGTGGAACACTCACCTATGTTTCGAAGCAATTAGGAGCAGCTGAGCAAACTCGAAGGGACATCGATCAACAGAGCAAGGTGCAAATCGCCAATTCGATCGAAATACAAAAGTCGGCACGAAGCCCTAATTTCGCAAAGAGGAGGAACGAACGATGTCGCCATTTTTCTTTTTCGTTGTTTTAGGGTTTTTGCGAACTAATGAATAAAATGAAATGGGGACGGGTTTCCTTTGGTAGTTATCACGGCAAATCAAACAAATGAGAATGTGGCCCAACACTAAGTTTTAAAGCCCACATAACAATTAATGAATTTACAAAAGAAATTCAACTCGATAAAATCCCAATAACAAACAGCTATCGCCATTAATCATTTAATGACGATAATTAATTGATGCGAAATCCCAGGTTGTTACACATATGCAATGACTTGGCCTTGTTGCATCAACACTGCACCCAAGCCAAACCCACTAGCATCAGTTTATACAACTAATTCTTCATTTCCATGGGGTACTTTCAAGATTGGAGCATTCACCAATGCCTCCTTCAACTGTTCAAAAGACTTCTCACACTTCTCTGACCAAACAAAAGCTTGATTTTTCCTGGTTAAGTTAGTAAGTGGTGTAGAAATTTTGAAAAATCTTTTATAAATCTCCTATAATATCCTGCCATCCCCATAAATGATCTTACTTCACTCACTGTGCTAGGCCTCTTCCATGCGTGAATAGATATTACTTTATTGGGGTTCACAGAAATTCCTTTGGCAGAAATGACATGGCCAAGGAAATGTACTTCCTCTTTCCAAAATGCACATTTTGAAAATTTTGCCTTTAAATCTTTTTCCCTCAATCTAGACAAAACCAGATGCAAATGACTTTTATGTTCTTCCACTGTTTTGGAATAAATTAAAATGTCATCTATAAAAATCAGCACAAATTTGTCTAAATAATCTCTAAAGGTTCTATTCATTAAATCTACAAAGTATGATGGTGCATTAGTCAAGCCAAATGGCATAACCAGAAATTCATACAACCCATACCTAGTGTTAAAGGCAGTGTACTTGATACTTGACTCCTCCACCTTCATTTGATGAAAACCAGATGCTAAATCTAGTCTAGAAAACACTCTTGCCCCGGCTAATTGATCAAAAAGATCATCTATTCTTGGCAACGGATATTTATTTTTGATAGTTACTTTGTTCAATTCTCTATAATCTATACAAAGTCTTAAGGAACCATCTTGTTTCTTAACAAATACCACTGGTGCTCCCCAGCAAGAATTACTTGGTCTTATAAAACCCTTATCTTCTAATTCCTCTAATTGTTTCTTTAATTCCTTTAGTTCATTTGGCCCCATTCTAGTTGGCTTTTTAATCACTGGGCTTGCTCCTGGAACTAAATGAATTTGGAATTCCACTGGTCTATGGTTTGGAACACCCTTAACCTCCCCAAACACATCCAAGTATTCATTGACTATGGGAATTTCTTCAATAGTAAGTTCACTGAAATCTTTTTCCAAGTCAATTAAATGATACAATTTCCTTCCCTTAGCTACTTCACACAAAATTGTGATTCTCTGGCCTCTAAAGTTTTGCAATGATATGGTGGATGAATCTAAGTTAATTATGGCTTTAAATTGCCTTAACCAGTCTACCCTCAATATAACACTTATATTTGGGTAGTTTAAAACATATAAATTGGAAATAAAAGTATCTCCTCCTATGTTTAATTCCATATCCACACAAATCATATTTAAAACACTAGAACTCCCCAGTGGACTTTGTATAAGCAATGGAGTTTCAACCAATATGCAATTCAATTTTAGCATTTTAACTAGTTCATAAGAAATCAAAGAGTGAGTTGCCCCAGTATCATATACTACTGTTATGGGTATGGTATAAATAAATAGTGTACCTTCCACTTGACTGTGATTTTCAACATTAATCTCCACTGTGGATTTGCCTTTGTCTTCCAAATTTGCCAATTTTCCTTGCTGTTTATACTCAGGACAGTTTCTCTTCATATGCCCCTCTTTCCCGCATAGATAGCACTTGAAAGCTCCTCCTTTTAATTCTGGACATTTTGGTTTGATGTGTCCTTCCTTACCATAGTGGTGACACACAATTTTCTTATTGGTTTCCTTAGCTTTGGTATCTCCAGTGCCTTTGTTACCGGCCTCTTCTTTCTTCTTATCATAAGGGTGATATCTCCCCTTACCCTTCTTAGTGTTATTATTCCTAAAATTTCTGAACTTCTCCCTCTCCTTGTCATGCTGCTCCAATTTCAAAGCCAAGTCTATTACTTGATCAAAAGTCCTGTCAGCATAAGGTAACATGGCTCTGCTAAGTCCTGGGTTCAAACCTTTAATGTACCTATCATTTTTGGATGCTTCATCTGCCACTAGCATTGCTCCATATTTGGATAACCCCTTAAACTTTTGAGTGTATTCAGTGACATTCAGAGTTCCTTGCCTGAGTCTAATAAATTCTTCGAGTAAAGTGGTCTTAGCTGATGCTGGTACAAATCTTGCCTCCAACATCTCCTTGAATTGATTCTAAGTTATTTCATTCTCATTTCTCCCTGTAATGATTACTTCCCACCAGCTTAAAGCTACTCCTTTCAGCTGTCTTGAAGCCACTTGCCTCTTCCTTTGATCATCAAGCTGCATGTCATTGAAAATCCTATCCAATGTTCTCAACCATGCTTGAATTTCCATCACATTCTCAGTCCCTTCAAAACTCTTACCTCCCAAGTTTGTATAAGCCTTTAATAGTTTTGAAAGTTCCTCATGTGGATTCTCAGGCCTATGCCCAATTCCATCCCTTAAAACCCTTACAAACTCTTGCATATCAAGCATTTGTGGTGCACTTGTTCCTACATGATGTCATCCCCTTCCAACCATGGGTTGCTAACTAAGTTATGGGCAAATGGTATTAATATACTGTGGATATTTTCTATAGTTAATATTTTCCTATCTAAATTATTTCATCCAAAACAAACAGACAAAATATATTTCTATAGTACTCAACAATCAATGCAACCATTTTCTCTGATACCAAATGATATGACCCTCTCTCTTCATGCCTTAATTTGTAAGGAATTTTTTTTTAGCATAGAGATATATATATATATATATTATCATGTATATATATTTCTGAAGCCTAGAGTCATTTTTCCTTTCATCAAATAAACAATTTTATCCAGGATCAAAATTTCTACCAATATAAATATATCAGTGTATTCATAAAGATATGCACATACATATGAAGATGCATGTGTCCCTCTTGTTTAAATCAGAGTTATGGTAAACAAGCGGATAATTTGATTGATTAAATTTAATCAATCCACCCATAGTTCAATTTAATTCATACAACCAAATTCCATCCATATATGTATTTGTAAGATTTTAATTCTTGATTTCTTGTTGGATTCTCTATGAAGGGTAATTCCTAGAAATAAGGAAATTGTGTTATGATCACATATAAATGTTTGGTGTAGTGCTTATGTCCTGAAAATGATATAAGTTTATATCATTTTCTATGTTTGATTTTCTATAAAATCTTCCTTAGATACAAACTCTTTTCTGGAATATTTTTAAGTGAGATTTCATGTTCCTAAAGCTTAATTCTTTGATGTCATGATACTATGCTAAATGAAATGCAAAGGTTACTGATGTGCAAATATTTGAACAAAATATGTTTAAACATGCATATATACAAACTATCATGTACATGGCTTTCAACTCCTATAGATACATATTCTTCCTTTATTCAAGAATGAGGTACAAAACATTTGCATAGTTCAAATTGCATTATGAAAACATGAAGACATATAATACATTTTTCTTATGCCTTTAAACTCTTGTATGCAAATGCCATGATGACAGAATAAACCATATTGTTTATTGAGACTCAACTATCCAGATTTTCAACACTTAATCCTTTTCAAAGACTCAAGACTGACTAATACATTTATAAAATATAACCATCCTATTTATCATAGTATTCTTGCTCAGATTTACATACAAAATCATAGGTTAACTTCTTCAACTTTTCAGATAATATCCAAATTTATAAACTCCAGTTACAAGTCAATTCCTTAGCAAAATATCCATCCATCATTCAGTACTTAATACAAGTGATAATTTAAAAATATCAATACATGCAGATTTCATCTTTTAAGCTCTTATCTAACTTATGTTAGCATGTTATAATCTTCTTCTCAAAGCCTTGCTCCTACTCCTACTTAGTTGCTGCAATTCCTTAAAAAGCATTTGAAGCTGCCCCATATTAAATGAGACACCCCATATGCCATTAGCACACTAGGGTCAGACACATGTCTGGTATGAGAACATCCACTAAAACAATTAGTAAATCAACTTAAAGTTGAAACATATATAAATCAGTATATCCTGCCTTTAGAAAACAAGTAAGTCATAGTGTGCATGTTCTGTGTCAATGTGCATGTGCACACTTGAATCTTTCTTTCAGAAACCTTATAAAGATATGGAACAGGCATACATTCATACAAATCAGCCATAGATCAAATAAGCATCCATACAAAACAGGGAAATCACCAAAATGAATTAAATCATTTATTCCCTACTCAGATTTCATCCAGGAAAACTCTAGTTCCTCCTTATATCAAATTTTCTTACATTGATATATTTATCTATCTTGGTCTCATCTGCAATCATATGAATCAATGGACACATTGTAATGGACTAATTCACTCCATTACACAAAGATCTTAGGACTTAAACAAGCCATGTGTCAACTTGTATTACTCAAGAACACAAGTCATTTCTGCAGTGCTCTTGACCCCATTTCCTAGTTAGTTTTAAGTTGATAATAACTCTTTTGATTTTTCATGACTAAACCATTCAGTGAATCATTTCACTAAAACAAACATCCATGTCATGGCATTTCATATCTTTCATAACCAAACAAAGACAAGCAGGCAACTAAACATAGGTGTCTAATAAATAAGATTCTGCATCCATATGTATATATACTTGCATTTTAAAAGGGGTATAGGCAACTAACATTGGCTTATGGCTTTTGAGAGAGTTTTTCATCTTGCAAACATCTGTGCTTAAGTTAAACTCAGAATGACCAAGTTTCATTGAATCACAAATTTATTTGCTATGTATATGGCTATTTATATATTTTCATTGAATTAGGAGCATCAGCACATAGGCAACCCTATTGCACCCCTAATTCCTTTTTGTCTCAAGCCTCAGCACCTATACATAAGTATATTGCAGCTCAACATGTTTATATTCTCTGGGTTATGCCAGAACCAACACTACTTGCCTATATTCATCATTTGATTCTCTGGGTATTCACTTATTTTTCCTAATATTAACATATCAGAGAGATCTGGTTTATAAAAACATATTTACTTAATAATACTTAGAACTTTCACATAATAGATCAAGCAGAACAACCACACTGAAGATCAAAGCATTTTCATCTTAGAAATCAAAGAAAGATAACCACATATGAGAATACATTTTAAGAAAGATCAACTTATAAACTGGCTACCTTCATTAGGACTTAGTGCCTTAGATTTTTGAGCGAGTTTCCTCACCTAGCTCTCCTTCAATAATTAGTTGATTGATAAGCTTCTGCCCCCAAACCCTTTTCTTCACTTCTCTTATATTTATATGATATATTTTTTTTTTCAAGAGCTATCAGGGAAGAAGAGAAGGTCCCTCTTATCACTGCTTATTTATGCAGGGTTCTTCTAAGGTTTAAGTTGCTAGCTAAAGTCATTTTTGCCCACCCAAAATCATGCCATTTGGATTTAGTTTAAACCCAAAATCCTACCCTCCCCGGCTCAAGTTTGTGGAGAGAACAGTGGTTTTATCATTTTGGTTATTTTTAGAAATTTGCTTTTCCAGAAAATGCTTTTTCTCTTATCTAATATCATGCTTAAGGTGTGACTTGATTTCCATTATTTTATCATATATATATGCCAAGGGTTCTTCCTAATTCTGCCTATACAAAACATATCACTGGTTTATCTTACTTTTATATTTTTAGCTTTCACTTAAATAACATGTGCTTCCCTTATTTATTTATAAAAGGATTGCTCCTTTTATATCTTCATTCTTGCTTTCTGGCTATAGTTAAAATACATTTGTGTATTTTTATTTTACTGATTTGAACACTTTCATTTGATTAGCATACATATATGTGTGTATATATATATATATGTGTGTCTTACAGAGATAATTAATACATATATATGTCTATACATTATTTTTACTGAGCACATATGCACATATACACTCAAATACAACCAGTAGCATCCATATATATTTATGCATATAGCTCTTAAGGATTTAATCTATTTATCTGTATATATATTTTTTTTTCATACACATCAACGTATGTTCATTCATATCATCCAGGAATTAAGCTTCTATTCATGTGTATTTCCTGTGCACACATGTACACATATAGCTACACCATATCAAGCCATATCAATTCCTTTTCAAAATTAGTTTAAAAATTATTTTAAACTTATTTATATTTTCAAAATAAATTCCTAAAATCTTGGGTCATTACATCTTGATTCCACAACATATCAATTCATTTTCGATTCCCTAACCATTTCCATTTCAAAATAGAATCTACTATTTTTCTCAACCCTATTTTCCATATTCTAATATAATCTCACCCTATGAATTTATACTTCCAATTATCATCTGATATCGAATTCCTTTATTTATAAACATTGTTTATAAATTTTATAACCCTTTTTGGTTTTTATCTGTTTATAAACAAATCTAATTTATTTAACTCCATTATATAAATTCTTTCTTATAATTCCCATTTATACTTCCAATCTATTTTAAATTTTGATTTTTAACTCCTAGAATATCACTTATTATTTTTCTTATATCATTTATTTTTAAAATCTCATTTAATAATTCAAAATAGTTAGGTATAACCAAAAATCCATATATCTTTCTAATTAAATTCTTTAAAATAACTCAAGTTCCAATATATATATTTTATCACAAATTCCATTTTATTCCTTAAATTTTAAATTAACAAAATTCAAGCCAGTGCTACAATAGCATCCATTAATTTAAATCGCTACAATAATCTATAATAGATTATTCTACACAAATCATATATCACTATATATGAAAATAAACAATATATTTGAGGAATCCAGTTGGATCCCTCCAACCAGTTTCCCTGCATCCACATATATTAATAAAACATATAAAAATACCAAACCCACTTCGAGGAGGATATCGCGGTATATAGGGTCATCTGCTATTATGCTGGGCGCATAGGGCATCCACTATAATTTGCGGGAATATCACTCCAAATACTAATACATATACTACCCTATATATTATATCATTCATAGACAATAAATTTTATAAATTCATCTAGCATCCAAAATTAAATTTACAACTATTTAAAAATTTAAATTTTGGTAATCCAAAAGAGTGAGAATTTTTCCTCATCTTTGATTTTTATTTGCAAACCATTTCCATCTAGACTCGTTTCCACGATTTGGACCTCGCATATAAAATTATACAATTTTATAAGTAATCGATTATAACTGTCCAATTTTTTTCATATTCAAATCAATCTATAATTCAAATTCGATATTTAAAACCATTTAAATATTAAAAATCGAACAACGAAAAATCTGGGTCGTTACATTCCTCCCCCTTAAAAGAATTTCGTCACCGAAATTACTAAGGCAGAAAAATGCTCCAGACCCATTATCTTATACAAAAATCCACTTAGTTAAAACTCGATATTTCACTTTTTTAATCTTTTATTTTGCCCAAAACAATTAGTCTTCAATTCTAATCCCAAAATCCTCTATTTCAATTTCAATTTGTCGTTAACAAAAATTTTCCAAAAATTTTCAAAAAATTTCTAGCTCACTAAATTTCCAAAATTTTTTGGCTGAGTCTCCCTTGTACGGAGAGGCTTTTGCAGTATGACAAGAGAGATAAATATATATGCATCGACCCACACGGTCGGAAAACAAAATATATAACAATATTTTATATTTTCACAGTATTTAATCCGAAAACGTACTTTATTTTAGCATTTTTAAGAAAGCGGCTTATTTAACATGCAATTAGCGCGATCAAAATCTAGCCAAACGGCCGCCAGGTACCTGTACTTACTCAATTTAAACACGTAAGTACCAAATATATGAAATTCACTAACATTTCATTTATTTAAACAACTACAACACATGAATTTCAATAACCAATCACACTAAACATGTATTATAAGCAATTATAAGGTTTTGACATTCATTTTATTACTTTCAATCTATCCATACATCATTTCATTCAACTTGAAATGATTTACAACCCAATTTGCTTACATTCAATTCACATTTGTACTAAACAAATAAATATTCATTCCAAATTGATTAAAAATCAATTTATTCACTTCTATTAAGTTATAAAATTTTATTTACTTCCATTTATGTCAAACACCAAATTTACTATGCAAATTCGGTGATCTTCATTTAATAGAATAGTCATTTTAGTTTATGACTATTTTTAAATTGATTCCAACTCAATTTATATCTAATTCTGTTCCATTTCTAATTGATTCTCAATCAATTCATTTTGCATTCAATTTAAATCCACTTTAACTTGGCTTGAAATCATTCCATGCAATTTTATTTAATGGCCATTTCACAAATTTACTCGAAGCCAAGCATCTATTAAATATTAACTTAAGTTATTTATTTCAATCATTTTAACCAACACTTAAGTTCATTTCTATTTGCAACAAACTCCATTTCAATTTAATTTGTTCATTATCCAATTAATTCCACTCCATTTACTAATTTATTTAATTAGTTCATTCACTCAATCCACTTCAAATTTCTAATTCCATACTCGTATTCATTCCTGAATTCATTTAAGTGATATCAAGGCCATATTAATTCATTTACACTTCAACTGGATTTATTTATAACTCGAGTCATTTCCATTTCAATCCAATTTCATTTCATTTGATCACGTTTCCAATTATATTTAATTTGCTTACAATTTTAGTCGAATTTTATTTATTACTCAAGTTTCACTTCAAAAGTCCATTTTATATCCAATTAACTACTTAATTATCTAGTTAGTTTATTTCCACTTTATAACCCAATACTTGATATTTATTTCACTTTGTTTAACTTCCTTGAGTTCAATTTTTATTTACAATTCAAGTTTGGATTTTTATTTCGTTTCCAAAATGTCAAACTCTTTTTTATTTTTGGCTTATTTGTACCAACTTCCAATTTTATAAGTCACACAATTTATTTTTCCCATTTCCACAAATTTTATACTCGAGTATATTCCTATTTCATTTTTAGCTCGAGACTATACATTTATTTATAGCCTAAATATATTTTTATTCAATTCATTTCAATTTTTATAAGCTATTGAAGTTTATTTATTCCATTCAAATCACTTAAAACTCAATTCAATTTTATTTCAATTCAATCCAAATTCAACCAAATTTTTATTAACTTAGTTTAAGTTAAATTTAATTCATTCGGTTTAACTTAACTCACTTAAGTTAAAATTCCATTTATTATAATCACTTCATTTATTTATTTTGTTTACTTTGCTCAAGTTAAATTCAAATTTTCTTTTACCAATTTAATCTATTTAACTTTCATGAGTTAAATTCAATTCATTTTATTTATTTCAATTTGCTTTGCTTAAGTTAATTTTTTATCCATCTTAACATACTCAAGTTAAAATTCATTTCCAAAACTCAAATTCCATATCTTTCTTTTCTTATTTAGAATCATTCTCAATTTATAAGTTTATAACTTATTTTCTGATGATCTCTAAATTATTTAAATAAGGATTCCAGAATTCAAACACCCGGCATTTATTCCAAATCATTTTGAAATCTCAATATTCCAAATCACACTTTTCAAATTTTTTTAACCAAACCCGGTTTTTATCCAAAACAAATTCCCTTCGGAATTTCCAAAACAAAACTGATTTGCACAACAAATCTAAACAAATCAATTACGGTAGCAATTCGTCACTTAGAAACTTGAAAATGAATACTGATGATGCTGCAGTCATCACCAGGATTATTTTCCAGCGACTGAAATGAGTTCAGTGCTATATCACTTCCAAATTCCATTTAAAACAAATCTTCTCTTCAAAAATATCTCTAAAATAATATTACTATTATTTACCTTCAAACACTTTGGAAAATACTTTCAAAAATTTCTGGAATTTAATTTTTCAAACTCTGGTTTTAATCAACTCTTAGTTTTTAATTTAATTGTATAATCCATACTTATACAATTTCCATTTGGTTATATAATTAACCAACTCCAGATTTTATAATCTTGCTTTGATTATAATATTATCATCCAAACACTCCAAATATACCATAATAATTTTAGAAAATTATTCTTTTATATAAAAATATAATTTGGGTAAAATTATTTCATTTACCCGCTTCAAAACCATAGTGTTTCAGTTTTTCGCGTTCAAGTGTTTAGAAACTCCTATCAAACTAGTACGTCCTACTATTCGATTATAATTCATAAGCCACTCAACCAATGAGTCAACACAACATAAAATAATTTATATTCACTAAAAAATACGCACTCATATCTATTATTACACTCAACTCATTCTAGAGTACACTAACTCTATCTATAATGAGTAAATCCCCACCAGAGCCAAGGTTCTCGCTTAACCTTCAGCTCTGATACCAAATGTAGCGACCCATAGTTCCGTACCTTGAGTTGATAATAATTCGCCTCGCTCAACCCAAAGTGTACGAAAGAACGAATAACTAGGTAATAAGAAGAAAAAGGTAGAAGAAAAATAGAACAACAACAACAGAATTTATATATTTTACTCAAACTAATCTCGTGTTCGCCCATGATTTATCTATTTTACTTTAATTATAAGGCTTTCAAATCCTTATCTGAGGTCAATGTTCCAGGGTTCGATCTTACCGAATCTTTTATCGTACAAACTAGGGTTCGATCTCTCCGGACAATTCAATTATCCAATATACAGTTCGATCTCTCCGGACCGTTTAATCATCCAATCTAGGGTTTGATCTCTCTGGATCCTTGCTGAGCCCAATCTGCTCTGTGAAGATCCTGAACTCGGCCTTCGAAAATCGACACCCGTACTTCACCTGTACTCAAGTGCCGTAGATTCAAACGCCTAATCTGGCTCCTCGGAGCTTATAACACAGTAAGTATAACAACACAGCGGAAGAAAGAAATAGATAATATCATATACAACTCCAATTAATACAACATCCAGAATGATATACAACAATGATATCAATATGATACAAGAATATCAGAGATAAATAATGATACAGCGGAAACAACAGAAGTGATACTCCAAATGATCTTTAAAAGAGAATGAGTCCAATATCTCCAACATCAAGCTTGAACCACCATCACGTTGCACCAAGATAAGCAAGTTCCATCATCAACTCCATAAACTGAACTAGCTCCCAATAAATCTACGAAACCTGACTGTTTGCACAAAAAATGGGCAAACACCTCCAAGTCGTATGATTTAGTTGATTTTATGTTATTCTTGTGATTTGGGTGATTTATGAAAATATATGAAAAGCAGGGATTGAACTGTAAAAGACACGCGGATTTATAGTGGTTCGGCCAGAATGTGCCTACGTCCACTTTATATGTTATTCCCCTTTACTGTTCAAATTATAAGTACAAAGCTTTGATACAAGTATATGAAAGTTGTTTGAAAGTTCTATCCGTGCTTGAGCTCTCAAACTTGTCTGCCATTGTTGTACCCCTGCCCCTCTATTTATAGAGTGAGGCTGGGGGCAGGGGTCTTGGATGTATATAGCTGCTGGTGGGCCTGGGCTGATGCAGTCTGGCCTGGCAGAGTTGGTTCGGTCGGCTTCTTGGTCCGGTTGCACTTGGTCCGGTGATGGTTGATTCGATGGTGGAGGCGTGGTTTGGTCCAGTAGCACTTGGTCCGGTGGCACTAGGTCCGGTGGCACTTGGTCCGGTGGCACTTGGTCCAGTGGCACTTGGTCCGGTGGCACTTGGTCCGGTGGCACTTGGTACGGTGGCACTTGGTCCGGTTGTATAGTCCGGTAGGTTGGTTCGGTTGTAGGGGGAGTAGGTTGATTCGGCTGGGACATGGTTCGATGGAGGTCGGTTCGGCAATAGTTGGAGGAGTGTTGGTTCGGCTGGGACATGGTTCGGTTCGGCAGGGATTAGGAGACCTGTTGGTTCGGTTATGGTTGGACTGGTGGGGAGAATTCGCCCAACATTTGCCCCCCAAAGTGGGGCATATGCTGGCATATGGCTTACTTTGTTTTTTGGTCATCTCCATTCGGTCCCTGAGTGTCGAATCAATTGGTCTGATATCCTATATCTGCCTATAAGTAGGGGCTATACACTTTCGTTATTCCTTACCAATCCGATATAGCCGAACCAGATTTTTCTTTCTGCCGAATCAATTACACTGCTGAAACCTTCTGACTACCGAACCAGGTAATTGCCGGATGATGTTAATGTTTTTGAACTACCGAATGACATTGAGATCGTGAGTGCCGAATGTCCCTTAGCCTTGAGCCGCCGAATGAGACTGGTGATGTTGATTACCGAATGAACCTTATGCTGGAAATGCCGAATGAACCTGCGTTGGAAATGCCGAATGAACCTGCGTTGGAAATGCCGAATGAACCTTGGTATCGAACCCCCGAATGACCATGGGGAGTTTGATTATCGAACGAGTTCTTAGGCCCCTTGTGCTCTTAAATTACAAACGAAACCCTAGATTGTACGCACTCGCTTGTCTGTATCTCTACACTTCCCTGTTCTAATAACGTGCCCTTTTGTGTTTGCAGATAAATGTCTCACAAAGTGGAAACCCGATCAGAAAAGAAGAGATCTCAGGACAGAGAAGAGCCTTCTGCCGTGCCCCCAGCCCCGTCAGGACCGAGACGTTATGGGCCCGCCCCGAGATCATTAGTAGATGGGTACGGCCCTCAGGAGCTTCTGAACTCACCTCCTGACTGTTTCCCTAGTTCTCTCAAAGGTGCGCAGCTTGACGTTATTTCTCGCTCCTTTGGGATTGACAGAGCGCGCATGCTATTGCTGGGGGAGGGAGTGATGCCATATACCCCGAAGGATATTTCGCGTATAGCAGGTACCATTGTATGTGTGGGGCCATTCTCTTGATCAATGCTTGGATAACCAGCTTTATCACCTACTTGAAGGTGGCTCCATTTCAGCTTCAGCCTAACTCCTACGCTATCCTGGTGAGCCTGTTTGTCATTTTCCAGAGGAGATATGGGCGTCCTCCCTCCAACCGGGAGATTCGGTATTTGTACAACTTGAGAGGCTATAAGAAGGGGTCTCCATACATCAGCTTGGAATCAGCCGTATCTTTCAAGCCGGTCCTGGACTTATATTCGAAGTTCAGCATGTTTAAGAAAGAATGGTTTTTTGTTAAGGATGACTCTGTTTCCATCCGTCGCTTCACCTCGGGCTGTAAGTCGAAGTTTATTTATGATTTCTGTTCTGACTGCAATGCTTCTTCTCATGTGTTTTTATTTCTTGCTAGCGACAGGTGGCTTTGCGGTCGTAGAGAATGAACGCCTGGTTCAGATGGCTGCGGAAATAGAAGCCATCACGGGAAGGGATAGGTCGGCCTCTTACTTGATTAGGAACGCTACACTTCTAAGGCACAACCTGATCCTACCACATCAGTCCGTGGTCAAGCAGAGAGACACGACGGAGGAGAGGGCTGCCAAAGCCACAGGAGGGGCCACGGCGAAGAGCGGCAAAAGGAGACCCTTCTCGGCGCATCCAGTCGCCGGGGGGAAGAAACTCAAGAAGTCTGATGGACCCTCTCCCAACACACATCCAGATGTTCAGGAGGAGGGTAAAGTGGAGGGGGAAAAAGGCAAGGATGAAGGAGGTGAGGCGGAGAGCGGAAGCGGTGGAGAAGGTGACGGTGATCGTCACGGCGATGATGGTGGCGAAGGACAGGGCGGTGATGGCACCGGGGCTTTGCCTCCTGGGCAGGCGGGCGTGATCCAAGAGTGGACGGATGATGCTCTCCGCCAAGCCTTTGAAGAGTTGGAGGAAACGGAGAAGTCCAAGAAAGCTGATAAGGTTGGGACCGGCGTCGATTTATCTTCCGGGAGTGCTTCAACTGAGGCAACTTCTGCGGTTCAAGGTGAATTTCTCTCTATTCTTTTTAATTCTCGAATGATGGCTCAATGCATGCTGGTGACACTTGATTTTTATTCCAGGAGCAGGCAAAACGGTCAAGACCTCAGATCTTCGGTACAGGCTTGAACAATACAAACTCCTCAAAGCTTCTGCCAAGCCGAAGCCTCCTACTAACCGTTCTGGAGACGTAGTCGGCTATCGTCCTCTTCTCGGAGTTATTGAAGAAGATATACAAAAGAGGAAGAGGAGTCGATCTACGTTTGAATCTCTTCCTGGCCCTCCGGCCCCACTCCAACCTATTCATGATATTGAGGAGGAGGACACCGAGTTTATACCTTCCCCACATCTGTCTGAGAATCCAACCGTCACCCCGATAGATCATCCTGGCTTAGTTCGCAATCCGTTTGTGGGTCATCCGGACCTGGACCCAGCATCTCATGACATCTCCTTCGATGAGGTTACTGGTGAGCATCTTCTCCCTCGCAATCCTATGGTACGGGTGCTTGACGAAGCTAAGTCCCTGGACCTTGATTTGCTCACTACCCGGGTTGTAACTCTGGGGGATGAAGCTAAGGCGAACATCGACCGGGTTGCCGAGGAGACCAGGAAATTGATGGGGCATCATGCCCGACTAGTCAAGGCCGGGGAGGAAATTGGGAGTGCCAACATTCGGCTACGGTTAATGGTCTCCGACCAGGCTAAGCAGCTTGCCGATCAAGCCATTCAAATTTCCCAGCACGAGGCTGCATCCATGCAACTGAAGAAGACTATGGAAGAGGCCAGCAGGGCAGAGTTGCGAAAAATAAAGGCCGCCTGCAAGGAGCGGATTGACATGGTTATAGCAACGGTGGATGAGGTTCGGAAAGCGAATCTCGAGCGGGTAGAGGAGTTATTCGGGAGGCTTGAAACTGCAGAGCTAGTTCAAACCAAGCTAAAGGATGAGATGGAGGCGATGAGGAAATCCCTTCAGGCTGATCGCTCGCGATACCGATCGGAAAGGGATGATGCCGTTGCAAGGCTATCGGCTTCCGAGGTCCGAATGAGGGAGTTTGAGGAGAACGAGGTGATGATGGATGAGATGCTCCAGGACATGTACTTCCGTACTTGGAAACAGGGTAACTTATCCTGGATGGATGATTATCCCCGAGTCATGGCCAGGATTTATCTTAGGGCTCTGGAGGAGGCTAAGGCTGATGCGGATAAGGAGGGTGGCGAGGTCTTCAGAATGGATGTGGTTACGGCCCAGTTCACCAAGGAGGAGAGAGTGGCGGTGAAGGTGGGGATGCGGTTGCTTACTGCTGAGGAGGTAGGTGTGCAGGTAGAGGATGATGATCAAGATGATCAAGGAGCAGATGCTGGTAAGTCTTCCCCTTTAGTCTTTTCGTTAACTTGGTTGCTTATCACTAATGAATTCTTTCCTTGATCGGACAGGTGCGCAACAGGATAAGGATAAAGCTCCGACGCAGCCGGCTCCTTGATTTGACCTGGATATCTTTTTATGGGCTTGACATAGTTGTATATGTTAGTCTCAAAACAGTAAAGTGACTTTTAGGTTGTAATTATGTTACTTGTAATAAACAGCATTATTCTTGGCGTGTAATTTTTTAACTTTAGCTGATTCTGTCGTATTCGAATGCTTTTGTTATTTTGACATGTTGTATGAGAAATATAGCTATGCATATGTTTGTAATTCAGTTGTGTTTAATATCAAGTTCTTGCTTAAAGCATAATTTCATGCCTTACAATGCTAGTGTGATGTATGAATAAATTATAGTCATGAATTTGTACATAAAAGAAGAAAATACCGCCTTTCATGTTCTAATTGTAGATGGCAGTTTTGAATATTTTGTACGAACGAGAATGGAGTACAGTTGAATGCCCTGCCATCCAATCGTGAATTCCCACTCCCATTGGTGAATATCTCCTACTATGTGTCATGTACTTCAGGGATTGTTATAGAGGACAGGAGAAAAGTCCTTTAAATAGAATTGAAATATGAGAAACAGTAAAACTTCCAATCACGGAAGGCCTTCGATGTGCTTAAGTTCGTGGCAAACGGGCTTTGTAGTCACTTTCCCTAGCTGTGGGTCTTGGAGACATTTGTCACCCATCTTATGCCTCCGCGGGGAGTTAATCTTTTTTACCACAGCCGTACTTAAGACACATCGGAGCCGAGAGCGCGCACAGTAACTACCCGGGCCATTATGGCCCGTAATCATGGGTATTATTCGATTTACTGTGGCCGGCTAGCGTGGGTGCCGATCGTCAACCATGAACTACCCCTGGATGGTCACACCTTATGTTGGGGCTTAAAGTAGGTTCACAGTTGCCGGCGAGCCGAACGCCGTAATGAGCTGCCCCGGCTATAGTCGGCCTTCTTGGTGGCTTATAATCGGCTCATTGCAGTTGGCTTTGAGGGCCGTCGCGAGCAATGAGTTAACCCGCAGCAGAGGGATGCCGGAGCAAAAGTGTCTCATTGGCGAGGGCATAGATTCGCATAGTACCTGTTAGATCTTGTCCAGAAGAAGTTGCGATGTGACGTGTCTTGAATGGAAATGTCATTACACAGGATTTTGTTCAACAGAAAAGGATAAAGCTAACAAGCAGCCAAGATATAAAGGAACAAGTTAAAAAGAGACAAGTTTTTTAAAGTGGTTCGGCACGAAAATGCCTACGTCCACTGATTCTCTTTGTTAATTCACTTCATATGGGCAGTACAAGTTAAGAAAAGTATCGACGAAGGTGTTGGATGTTCCATGCCCTCTGGAACACCTCCCCGTCCACTGTTGACAAAATATAAGCTCCATTGTGGAGATCTTTATGAATTACATATGGTCCGTCCCAGATTGGATCTAGTGCTCCGGGGCGTGGGAAGATTCGCTTGAGGACAAGATCTCCTTTTTGTAAGCTGCGATGTTTGACTTTGGAGTTGTATTGTGCTGCCACTTTTTGCTTGTGAGCTGCTGCTTTGAGGGCTGCATCATTTCTTCTTTCCTCAATTAGATCCAAAGACATGTGGAGGAGCTCTTCGTTCTCTTCTGGGTTGTAGTGGATCCTACGGTGGGAAGGCACTATAGTTTCAACTGGGAGCATAGCCTCCGATCCGTATGCCAAAGAGAAAGGAGTATGCCCCATTGATGTTCTGAAAGATGTGCGATAGGCCCACAGTGCCGTAGGAAGTTCATCCACCCAAGCGCCTTTTGACTTTTTGAGTTTTTTTTTATTAGAGTTTTGAGAATTTTGTTGACGGCTTCGACTTGTCCGTTTGCCTAGGGATAAGCGGCGGATGAGAAGCATTTGTGAATTCCGTGCTCTTGGCACCAGTTGGCGAACTTCTCGCTGTCAAACTGAAGTCCGTTGTCCGATATGATTTCAAGTGGGACTCCGTACCTGCATAGGACATTTTTGATCAAGAAGTTAATAACTTTCGCTGAATATACTTTATTCAGGGGTTCTGCTTCCACCCATTTGGTGAAATAGTCGACTGCCACTATAACATATTTGGCCCCGCCTCGGCCCATTGGCAGTTCGCCGATCAAGTCAATTCCCCATACTGCAAAGGGACAAGGGCTGGTCATCTGAGTAATCTCAGTTGTTGGTAGTCGCGGAATCTTAGCAAACTTCTAGCATCTGTCACATTTTCTGACGAAGTCTAAAGCGTCCTTGCTTAAGGTGGGCCAGAAATATCCATATTGGAGTATCTTTTTTGCCAAAGTCTGCCCTCCAGTGTGATCTCCGCAGCTTCCTTGATGGATGTTGGATAAGATTTCCTTGGCTTCCCTTCCAGCGACACACCTTAATAAGGGGTTAGAGAAGCCGCGCCGATAGAGGATGCCTTCTTGTATTGTGTAGCGGGAAGCTTTCCTCAAGATTTTCTTGACTTCGTTACGCCCGTTGAGTAGTGTGCCGCCTTGTAAGTAGTCTCGGATGGGGGTCATCCAAGTTGCTTCTTCAGTTGCAGCTATTAGATTCACTTGCTCAAAACTTGGGGTCAGTTGCTTTGAGATGGCTACTGCTCCGGAAATAGCGCCATCTCTCATGCTAGCTTGCTTTGCCAGTTCATCGGCCTCTTGGTTCTCTTCCCGAGGGATGTGTTTAATTAAATAGCGATCCAATCGATTGAGAAACAGCTTGGTCTTCTTTAAATATGCCACGAGTCGTTCTTCTCGAGCCTGGAATTCTCCTAGTATCTGATTTACAATAAGTTGAGAATCGCTATGAAGACATAAAGAATTGGCTCCGATTTCTAAGGCAAGTTCTAATCTAGCTATCACTGCTTCATATTCTGCATCGTTGTTGGTGGCAGCGAATTCCAACCTTATAGCATAGTGTAGCTTACTTCCCCTGGGAGTGACTATTACCACACCTGCCCCCGAGCCTTGTTCGTTTGACGCACCATCCACGAAGAGATTCCACTTGATGTCTTCTGTTATTTCCGATTGCTCCTTACCTTCGTTGGCAGTGAATTCGGCAATGAAATCGGCCATGGCTTATCCCTTGATGGCGGTGCGAGGATGGTAGGTGATATCATATTGACTTAGTTCGATACACCATTTAAGTTGTCGCCCAGAAGTGTCGGGACGATGGAGTACCTGCCTTAGTGGTTGATCGGTCAGAACTCTGATGGAATGGGACTGGAAATAATGACGCAGTTTCCGTGATGTGATTAGTAAACAGTATGCTAGTTTCTCAAGTTTAGGATATCTGGCTTCCGCCCCTATAAACCTCTTGCTTACAAAGTATACCGGCCGCTGCGTGCGTTTGTCTTCTCTCACCAACGCGGCGCTTAGAGCATGAGATGACACAGCAAGGTATAGGTATAGCTCTTTGCCTTTGTTCGGAGTTCAGAGTACTGGTGGTCTCTGGAGGTGTTCGATTAAGTTAAGGAAAGCTGTTAAGCATTCGTCAGTCCATTCGAATTTTCCTTTTTCTTTCTTTAGAGCTTCGAAGAAGGAGATGCATTTGTCGGTCGCTTTGGAGATGAATCTGCTCAGGGCGGCCACCTTCCCATTTAGGCTCTGCATTTCCTTTCGGGTGGATGGTATCCTGATATCCTTCAGAGCTCGGACTTGTTCAGGGTTGGCTTCAATTCCTCTGGCATGGACGATGAATCCTAGAAACTTTCCTGATGATACTCTAAAGGAGCACTTTAGGGGATTCAGCTTCATTCCATATTGGCGAAGTACTTGAAACATTTCATCCAGGTGTCTTACGTGATCGTCGGCTCCCCTTGACTTTACCAGCATGTCATCCACATAAACTTCCATAGTTTGTCCTATTAGCCCTGCAAACATCTTGTTGATAAGGCGCTGATAAGTGGCTCCTGCGTTTTTAAGCCCGAAAGGCATTACCTTGTAACAGTACAATCCCCGGTCAGTGATGAAACTGGTGTGGTCTCGATCGGGAGCATGCATAGGAATTTGGTTATATTCTGAGTATGCGTCCATAAAAGACAAGAGTTCGTGCCCGGCTGTGCTGTCTACAAGTTGATCGATTCGGGGAAGTGGAAAGCAATCCTTCGGGCAGGCGTCGTTTAAGTTGGAGAAGTCAATGCATGTTCGCCACTTCCCGTTAGCCTTCTTTACCAGCATCGGATTGGCGATCCACTCTGGGTAGACCGCTTCTCGTATGAAGTCATTAGCAAGTAGGTTTTTCACTTCTTCATCGAGGGCTGCTGATCATTCTGCCCCAATACTTCTCTTTTTCTGCTTTACTGGCGTCTTGGTAGGATCAATGTTTAGTACGTGGCATGCTATGTCAGGGGAGATTCCGGTCATGTCAGCGTGTGACCACGCAAATACATCCAAGTTGTGGCGGAGAAAGTCGATGAGTTGCTCCTTCAACTCTGCTTTTAGTTGGGACCCGATTTTCAATAGTTTACTCGAGTCATGTCTGTCTACGGATACAAATTCCATGGCCTCTGCAGGCTCGGCGGTGGCCTCCTCCTCTTTGTCCTTGGGGTCTAATTCATTGAAAGGGTCGCTAGTATACCGAAGAGGAGGGGCTTTCTTTAGTTGCTATGCTTCCAAACTTTTTGTGCAGAGGGCAATCTCTACACTTTTCGTTTATCCTTCCTGTGGTTGTTGCGAAGTTCAGTTACATAGCAGTCTCGAGCGATGTCCTGGTCTCCCTCTACTTCCCCCACTCCATTGTCCGTTGGAAATTTCATCTTTAGACACCATGGGGCCAGGACAATTTGGAAGTCAGACAAGGCTGTCCTTCCTAAGAAGGCGTTGTAGGCCGAGTGGTTTTCTATTAGCACAAATGTCTGCTTCCGTACAACGGAGCGGGGATGACTTCCAATTTCAACAAAGAGGTCCAGTTGCCCGAGGGACATCTTTGCAACTCCAGTGAAACCGTGTAGTGGCTTATTACAGGGGAAAACATCCTTTATTGACAGTTTTATTTTGTCGAATGCATGCTTGAACAGGATATTTACTGAGCTTCCAGTGTCTACCAGAATTCGGAAAACTTCGGCTGGACCGAGCCGGGCGGAGATAACCATAGGATCCATGTGAGGGTATTGCCTCCCCTCTAGGTCACGCCTGCTGAATGTGATGTCATCACTCTCTTTATGCTTCGGGTGGCGTCCCTCTATAACAGAATTAACGCAGTCTTCATTGTTTCTAAGTGACTTTCCATATCTTTCCATTTCTGCCCAGCTTCTGTCGACGATGTGTGGTCCTCCCGAGATGGTATGGACCACTATCTTCTCTTGATTGGGTCCGCTAGTGTTGCGATTCCCCCTACCTGTCTCTGGAGAGGGTAGCCTTGGATTTTCATTGGCAGGAGCTGGAGTCTTGTTCTGACTTTTTACATAGCGTTCTAGTTTCCTTCTTCTGATATGTTCTTCAATCAAGTCTCGGAGATGATGGCATTCGTTGGTATCATGCCCATGGGATTCGTGGAAGCGGCAGAATTTTCCAGACTTAATTGCGTTATCTGATTCCTTCTTATGCGGGGGGCGTTTGTATCTAACCTCGTCTTGAGTGGCCAGGAAGATGTTTTCGATCGTTTCATTCAACGGGGTGTAAGTGTCAAATCTCGGTCCTGGCCGATATAGGCGCTTTTCTCCCTTCTTGCCCCCAGCGTTCTCTCTAGAATCATTTCTTCGAACGTCCCTTGCTACAGCGGGCGTGTTGTCGTGACCCGTCTTATTTTGTTGCCCTGTCTGCCTCTCAGTAGCAGCATCTTCAAGTCTCATATATTTCCCAGCTTCATGGAAGAAATTGGGTAACGTAGCTGGTTTTTCTTTGGTCAATCTTCTAGCAAATTTAGTATCCGGATGCACACCACTACAGAGGGCCATTAAGACAAGCTTCTCATCGGCATTTTGGACTGCAGCTGCTGCGGCATTGAATCGGGTTAGGTATTGCTGCAGCTTCTCTCCAGGTTTCTGTTTGATACTGGATAAGGAATAAGCGTCCTTGGGTTGTTCCACGTAAATGCGGAACTGGCTGATAAACTTTTCTTTCAGCATCTCCCACGAGCTGATGGATCCTTGGGGTAGATGACAGAACCAGGAGGTAGCTAGATCTGCTAAGAATAGTGGAAAGCATTTGCACAGTACTCCCTCAGTTGCTCCACTCATGAGCATATGCTGTGTGTACCTCTGTAAGTGTACAACGGGGTCGGAGGTTCCTTTGTAAGGTTCCATCGTTGGCATTTTCCATTCTCGGGGGGTGATGGCAATTTCGATATTGCGGACGTAGGGGCTGGTTACCCTAGCGCATATCCCTCGATCTCTTTGATCTCGTTGGACGCACTCTCTGAACAAGCGTGCCATCCTTTCATCAGAATTTGGAGCAGATAGAAATGAGTTCGGTTCTGTTCTGTGGGATGGATTCCGTCCAGATGACTTGTAGGGATGGTATCGTCTATCATTCCTAATATTTTCCAGTGGTTGTCTTTGATCTTCTGGGAGCATGCTAGGGTCAGCTATAGTTGGCCCTTGCCTTGATCTTCCCCTGTTGGGTTCTGATCTAAGCACTTCCTCGGGTCCAATTTCGGGCTGGACTCTAGCTCGGCCCCGTTCACTGGTATCTCCGTGATTAGGCAGTATGACAGGCTCGGCTACAGTTGACCTCCGCCCGGTACCTCCCCCGTTGGGTTCGGTTCCAAGCGTTTCCTCAAGTCTAACTTCGGGTTGAGCTCAGTCTCGACTCCTACCATGGCCGCTTCTGTCGTTAGCTCCTTCGAAGAAGGAAGATCTTTGTTGTCTCTGAGATCCTCCAAACTGGGACTCACCCCACGATTCAGTGTTGCGGTTGGACTCTTCAGCATCCCTTAAACGTGACATGAGTTGGTCCACCAAGGCTTCCTGCTGGGATGTGAAGCGGTTAGTCATTTTAGCCACAACCCTGTCTAGATCTGCCCTAGTAATTGATGTCGGATGTTCTGTGGCAGGGGTGGTCGGGTTTGTCTGACCTTCATTTGGTACTGTTGTTGGAATGGGATGATTTTCTTGATTTGTGATCACTGGATCTGGGATACTGCTAGTTGTGATGTTCTTTCCTTTGTTAACGTCTTTTTTCTGCCTGGGAGGCATGTTTTCTAAGCAATGAACGACGCTGTTAGGAAGAAGGTTAAGTGGGAGAAGCTGAAGCTTCGAGCTCCGTTCTCAGTGAAAGCACCAAAAATGTTTGCACAAAAAATGGGCAAACACCTCCAAGTCGTATGATTTAGTTGATTTTATGTTATTCTTGTGATCTGGGTGATTTATGCAAATATATGAAAAGCAGGGACTGAACTATAAAAGACACGCAGATTTATAGTGGTTCGGCCAGAATGTGCCTACGTCCACTTTATATGTTATTCCCCTTTACTGTTCAAATTATAAGTACAAAGCTTTGATACAAGTATATGAAAGTTGTTTGAAAGTTCTATCTGTGCTTGAGCTCTCAAACTTGTCTGTCATTATTGTACCCCTACCCCTCTATTTATAGAGTGAGGCTGGGGGCAGGGGTCTTGGATGTATATAGCTGCTGGTGGGCCTGGGCTGATGCAGTCTGGCCTGGCAGAGTTGGTTCGATCGGCTTCTTGGTCCGGTTGCACTTGGTCCGGTGATGGTTGATTCGGTGGTGGAGGCGTGGTTTGGTCCAGTAGCACTTGGTCCGGTGGCACTTGGTCCGGTGGCACTTGGTCCGGTTGTATAGTCCGGTAGGTTGGTTCGGTTGTAGGGGGAGTAGGTTGATTCGACTGGGACATGGTTCGGTGGAGGTCGGTTCGGTAATAGTTTGAGGAGTGTTGGTTCGGCTGGGACATGGTTCGGTTCGGCAGGGGTTAGGAGACCTGTTGGTTCGGTTATGGTTGGACTGGTGGGGAGAATTCGTCCAACACTGACTATTTGAAAAACCCAACTCTAGACTGCTCGTGTGGAAAATTATGGGCACCTAGAGTTTAGGAAGGGAACAATAAACTCCGAGTCAGTCATGGGACTGATGTGTGTAACAAAAATAGTTATTTTCATAAAGAGAATAAAAGAATTTCGCAATGCTTTTGGAAAGTGAAACTACTATAAGACCTCCCGCCACACACACAATGCAATCGCAGAATTGAAGAAGATTTCTTCTTATGATAGTCAAATATGCTTGATACGGGAAAAATTCTTTGATATTATTACTAGTGCATAGTGTAGAAAGCCATTTCGAAAGTATAATATTAATCTTAGCCAGCATACCACATTTCGTCGTATGCCTACTATAGCTACCATGTTTTGTGGCAGGTTACCGCCACGCTGCATGGCAGGTTATACAGCTAAAACCGTACAAGGCTCGTATTGTTTCTTTGAATTTCCAACAAATGGTCAGGCTAAGGAACTTCCTACTGCTAATGGGTACGCCTCTGGAGGGACGTCCCGAGAACTTATCCGGATCTCTGCCAACACAAGGCCGGATTACCTCTATCACTAGGTAACTACTACTCGAGTATGCCACCCCCGGTCCTTTGGGACCTTTATTTGAGGCGCCTCGATCACACAGCAACAATCACACAGTAAATGAGATTGGAGCAACCACACAGGTAAATATCTGGGCTTCATACCATAATATCACCTTTTTCCAGAAGGAAATGACATACCCTAAAGGGAGCGACCCTTATAACCTTGCCACATCTTTCCTGTTTCGACCATTTCCGGTTTGTGAGGTTCGATGAGGTCTCGTCCACAAAGCTACGCTTTTTCACAAAGCCATGCTTTGATCAACAAATGATCAGCAAATGACCATCAACACAGAGCAACACTCAGCATGCCACACTACCAAATTGGGAGTATATCACTGATAACCTTCAACTACATAACCTCTGAGCTCGTACGTCTCAGAGAAGGGTGTTAAGCTAAGAGAATAAATTCTCCGCCACCAAACGGAAATGTATTTGAAAGAAATCAGCTTTATATCTCAAAGTGTAGCGTCAGACATACAACCATACAAGTCTGTTCCGGGTTCGAACAGAACCAAAGGCACTTCCAAAGAAGCCCTTGCAATCCGGGTATTCACAATCCCGATCGGACTTCCCATCACTTAGGGAATCTCTATACCGGGCGCTACCCAGTGCAGAGACAATCGATAGGTTATCCTATCGTTTTCACAAATACCCGGTCTTCAACACCGGTCTTCAATTGCTATCCATATACAACGTATCACTTATTCGGAATGGGTTATATGACACAAAGTCCTCTCCCGGCTAAACCGAATAGTGAGCGTAATATTTAAAAACATATGGATAATGGGATTTCAATTAAGTCACAACTTATTATCCAAAACTTTCCTTTCGAATGGTTTAAACAAATCACCATTTTAATCTTTTACAAAAAGATTCATCTCACAAAGTTTACCCAGTTTCACAAAGATCTATTCATAGATTTCCAAATCGATTTCCATTTCAATTGGATTAACTCATTAAATCTTTAAATCAAGATTTAACTTATAGCTTTCAAAAAGAATTCACTCATAACTTGGAAAACCATTTTTCAATTCAAACTTGAAATTCCTTTAACTTAAATTGGAATTTCATTTATTATATGAAAGCTTTTATCATTTGAAAACAAACAGTTTACATTTCGGAAAATCTGATTCATTTATACGAGTTAAAGTCCTTGGGTTAAATTCAAATTCTCAAAACCATACCTTTAAAATGGTTTAAATTCATATAAACACATTTATAACTTGTATCACATTTTTAAACCAAAATTTTCAATATAGAATTCAATTCCTTATTTTGAATTCAAATTCAGATTGAATTATTTAAATTGAAACTTTACCTTAAAAACTCCTTTTTGAAAGCTTTAACATTTAACCCAAATCCATCTCCAAAATCAATTGAAATTAAAATTTTAATTTCAAAAACATTAATTTTAAATCAATTGTGACTTAACCGATTTCCTCGTAAAATCCATATTTGTGTGTGTATGGTGTGGTCCAGGGGTTTCACACAGTAGTGCAACATCATTATCAATCATTACAGATTTAAATACAACAATATATTTGATAAGCAGTATAACTATAACGCTTATCTTTTATTCACAGATCATAGGTATAAATATATCACAGATAATAAATTACAGTCATCCCAGATAAATAAATTACATTACAGATCATAACACAAATCAGGATATATCACAAAGCATCACATATCAGGGATATCAAACAATCAAATCATCCAATAGAATCCAAATATTCATAAGTAAAATTAATTTAATTATCTGATTAATTTAAATCAGATTTATTTCTATGAATAAATTTACTAGTTATGGTAAATTTATAATTAATCAATTACGAACCATTTAATGAATTATCCTTTAATTAATCATAAATTAACCCTTAATTGATCATTAATCCTTAATTAATTATTCTTAATTAATTTCAATGAACAATTAATTTCTTAATTACTTCCATAAGGTAATTACACTTACACAATTTCATAAATGATTATCATTAATTAATTTAATCCAATTGATTGTTATAATTAATCACATTAATTAATTATTTAAATAATCTTAGTTAATGACCTTTGTTAACAATTTAAAATTTTCTTTAATCACTTTTCTAAAGAAATTTCTTATATTAATCATTACTGATTTATAATTTGATTAACCATTAATAACTCATAAAATCAAATGATTTAGTTAATTAAATGTAAATTGTAAATTAATTAGTTCTTGATTACAAATTGACTAATTTCCAATCATTTCTTAACTTAAGCCTTAATTAATAAATTTAAACTTATAATCACTAATTAAATTAATACAAATCATTAATTATCATGATTAATTAACTTAATAAATGAATGAATTATAATTCATTAAATCGTCATTTACTTAAGATAAACTCATCTTTTATTTATGATTTAATTATCACTTATAAATATGGTTGAATCCATTCATTTCAAATTTTCATTTAGAAATTTCAAATCCATTTTAAATTCAAATTCTCCCATACATTTAATTGCTTTTATATTAAATAAACAAATTGAATTTAAAACTTTATTTATCTTCAAACTAAATTTCAATTCAAACTAGAATCTATATTTACATTTTAATTTAAACTCAGTTTTAAACCTTGATTTAAAATTTAAATTTAGTTTTAAAAATTCCTAAAACAAAACAGAAACTAGATTCAAGTACAAAAGCCTATAACAAAGTTTTGACCCGAGATTCTCTGTTCCCTGCTTCGAGTAACAACTCGATCTACTCGAGTACGACACGAGAAAACCCATTTCTTCCAGGCAAAACAAAACACCCAGGCACCAGAGCTTGTGCACGTGCACAGTAGCTCCGACCAACGCCGGTTATCGTCACGACGTCGAGCACATCGACGATCAACTCCAGAACCAATCGCGACCGTTCGAACCATCCCATCACCTCGAAATCGAAATTCAAGGTCGGACTTGAAACCTGGAACCACCAACTCATCACAACTCAACCCTGTCAACGTCACGTCTCCACAACTCCGACCACTAGATGACTCGAGACTCCGGCCTCGACTTCGTCAACCCCACCGCCATCATTACCCAAAACCTCGAGCAACTCGATGCTCGAACGAAAACGTAGCGCACGAGTTTCCTCTCCACTCAAAAACTAGGTTTACAAACTAAAATCCTACGCCGCTGTCGCCACCGTCGTCTTTGCCACCTCCGACCATTTTTCCTGTCATCCCCGTAGGCTCCTCCATCTCCACGAACAACCCCGACATCCACGAATCGATTGATCACCGAAAATTGATCAAAATTCAATTTTCGAGAAAAAACAAACTGCTCTCAATCCAGTTGCTTAAAAATCATCAAACAAGATTTAAAAATCATGTCTTCCATTAAGGATTCAAGTTATATTCTTGAATCAAAATTTCGTGAAGTTCGAAATTTCCAGAATTTAAAGTTTTCACTGTAAAAATTTGATCTTTCATTTTATATACGTTTATACTTCATGAAACCATTTTTAAATTGTAACTCATACTTAAACACAACTATTTTGTTTTGAAACCAAAGCCTGATATGGATTAGGAAACAAGAAATAGAATTTTCTTGTTGTTTGATACTCTGTAAAACAATCAGAGAAGAAGAAAAGCAATCACTGATGCATATACACAGAGCATTTGCAAGATATATATTCAAGTTTGAAATCATTAATTGTTACTCACCTTAAACATTTTGATTCCAGAAATTTTCAGTTGGAAGTTGAAGCCTTTTTGAATCTGAAAAGTTGAAATCTGGTTTGAAATTGCTAACTGGAACTTCACTTGATCTCAGATTTGCATGGGTTGTTTTGATCTTTTACTGAGATGTTATAAGTTGATGTTTGTTTAATTATAAGATGACAATACTTCAGATTTTTCTCAGTTATAATGGTGAACGAAATTGGAATGAGAAGTAATATCGTTGAGGATGATAAATATTGTTTTCTCAGCTGAAATGAAGTGTTGTACAAATGTTTATATTTTGTACAAAAATTGAACAGAGATATTTCTTCAATTGGAGGCTGCATTTATTACCTTGTACCACTTACCTTATTTTATTTGCTTTATTTTTATGTTATACATTGCATTAGAGAAAAATCTGGTGGCTTCTAACTTTGTAAGCCTACATATATTTCCTATATATGTATTTCTTTTATTATGCAGGTCATCATTTCTTGCAACCTGAATGTATTTTCTTTTATTTTCTTTTTAACTTGTCTTTATAATGTTACTTTATATTTTTACATAGTTTATTAACATGTTGTTTAAATTTTATTTATGTGTTACTTCATTTTTTTATAGTTTATATAATTTACCTTTTACATATTTATTTCTAGCTTAAATTATTATTATTAATTTATTTTATTTTTTTCTAACATAACCCATCAATTACAAATTTTAAAGTTATTTATTTTTAAACTTGTATCAATTATCTATATTTTTATATTTATCTTTAAACCATTTATATTAAGATTTAAATTCAATTATCAATATATATATATATATATCATTTCAAATCTATTCAGTTAAAATTTTATTCAAACTCAATATATATACATATATACATATATATTCAAATTTTTATTAAACCATTTGCTTGAAATTTAAATCCAAATCACATATATACAATATTTAAATTCATATGATTTAATATATATTCTATTTGAATTGGGGAAACTCGCTTCAATTTACAATTAATTTTACAATTTTAATTCAAAAATTCAATAAATTATCAATTTAAATTTAATTAAAATCCGAGATCGTTACATGCTCGCTCTCCGATGAAGGGACTCAACAACAAGCAAGTTAATTTGCTCACTCTCTAGTGAGGGGACTTACTTTTAATCTCTCTAGATCCTTGCTGAGCTCAATCTACTCGCACTCTGGCAAAGGGCCTCAACGACAAGCAAGTCCATCCACTCACTTTTCGATGAGGGGACTTACTTTTGATCTCTCCGGATCCTTGTCAAGCCTAATCCGCTAGCTCTCTAGTGAGGGGCTTACTTTTGATCTCTCTGAATCCTTACCGAGCCCGATTCGCTTGCTTTCCAACAAGAGGACTCAACGACATGCTAATCCATCCACTTACTCTTCCATAAGGGGACTTTCTTCCTACGGTCACTGCCTTCTCTCCGGACGTGACTACCACGATCAATATCAGTCATCACATTCAAGTGGCTTTCAAAATTCAAATATTCAAATCAAAGGAAGCAGTAAAGCATCCTAAATATTCATCTTAGACACCCGACTCAGATCGTTCCTAGAGACTGATCGAGGTCTCATATACATTTAAGCGGTTCGAAGTTATAATCATCTTAACTATCCAAAACAGAAAGCAAAGCGTGGGAAACAAACCTGTCTCATGTTCATCCCGATCATGGGATTATCAGTCTCGACCCAGGTCCTTGGTCATGTCTTGATGCATTCGCTATAGACGGCGGCTGCTCTAGTTGCACCATCGCAGTTTAGTTCCTTACGTATTATTGTAGTTGGTTGCTCCGAACCAATTCTTCTATCAAATCATGAAGGTGTCTACACTCGTTTTTTTCATGTCTATCTATCTCATTGAACAGGTAGAAGTTTCCAAACCTTTTCTCCCGATCCATGGGTTCCCTCTTAGTTGGCCTCCGATAGGGGATCTACCCCTTAGTATCGATGTATATCCTCTCAGTGGTTTCGGTTAGGTCGGCGTAAGAAGAGAACTTCAATTCCCTTCTTTACCATTTCGGTCCTTCGAAGTCGTTGTTAGCTTTTGGCTTCCCCTTGTCTTTTCCATGTCTTGCTTAAGACAGTCCTCCGTCATCCACAACATTAATATTAGCATTATCAACTTTAGCATCTTCTTGACCCGGATATCTCTCAGCTTCATGGTAAAACTCCACGAGATATATTGGTGGATCCCTTTCCAATGCAATTTTAAAGTCAGTCTTATCAACTGCGGCGGCTGCCTCGTTGAATCTCGTTAGATAACTTCTTAAGATCTCTATAGTCCTTTGCTTTACGCTTAATAGCGTCATCACATTCTTTAGTCAAGAGATATGAACTCTGAACTATCTTAAGAACCTATCCGCTAAGTCAATTTACGTGCTTATGGACCCATTCTCTAGTTGTTTGAATCACATTGCTGCAAAATCTATCAGATATAACGGGAAGCACCGCCCCATCACCTCCTCAGAAGTGCCTAACACCTCAATATGCTGGATGTATCTTAATAGATAAACTATTGGATATGTCTACCCATCATACATTTCCAATGTAGGGAGTTTGAAATCGAGAGGATTCCTTACATTATGGATGTTAAGAATAAATGGATTCATGTTCACGTCCTCCAAACTCTGGTCTGGTGGCCCACCTGTCACTATCCTTCTAACTAACTCAGCTATTTGATTGTTGTCATCTAGAGAAGATTTGGTTGTAAATTGTTAATATAGATTTGGATTACCCCAATTTGATTTGGAATGTGAATTTCTATGTTTTAATTTATTGGAAGCGTTTTGGGTACAATTTAGTTGTGTCTATTTCCATGTAATTTCCATAAATTATTTAATTCCACAACTATGATAAAAAAAAGTGTGTCGTTTGAAATAATAAGAAATATACCAAAATTGAAAGAGATGCGTAAAGTACAGATGTTTTTCTCCGTAGTTTGCAGTTTCCATTTTAATAAAAGAAAAGAGATAATTCCTTCTAATTTCAAACAAAGCAAAAAATCTCACTTTTGGGTAATTTATGAAAAGTTATAATAGTAATCCTTTTTGGGAAGGATAGCTCTAATATATTAAAATGCCGACATAAATGTTCCTTACAAAATGCCGACATAATTTAGAGTCGATCAAATAACTTGATCGCCTTATGGGTGTTAGAGAGATAGTGTATAGACTTGGGTTTGGAAAACCAGTTTCCTGCTCTCCCTGGCTATCCGGACTGGCCCGACGGAGGGGATAGTAAATTTGATTTACTTGGATTGAAATTTCAAAAAGATAAAGAAAAGTATTTTTCAAGATTTAAACAACTTGGATTTTATAGAGATGATCTTTTTGTACTCGGTGTTAAAGTCCGAAGAGGGAACTCGTACTATTCTTGGAATTTAAAAGGTGATTTCACCGTTATTCCGCCCATAGTATTTGTTGAATACGGGAATTGATATTGAGTAGAATTAGATAATTTCTATAGATTCTGCTCACTAAAATTTTACTGGTTTTGGATTAACATCCTAGATAACTTGGTTTTTACTCAATCAAAATTATGAGTTTTGAATTAAGAAATCATTGTTAAGATTTGAATGAAATAATTTTGGAAATGTTTTCCTAATTGAAAAGAAAAATGAAATGATTCCAAGATTTAAAAAGGTTTTGATAAGTGAGATTCAATAATCCCGTATATACCGAAAAGAATGTTTTAGAAATGTATATCTTTAAAAGGGATTTTGATAAAAAGAACTTAAATCAAATAAAGAACGATTACCTATTCACAGAACATCTTTTTATCGATGATTGGTTCGAAGGAACCGGGGTTGGATTTCTGTCCGAAGACCACTTCGAACCAATTTACGTATTCGAAGTAAAGATATGGATATGATTTGGAAGATGGAGTGTAGAGCTGCTTGTCACTTACACTCGGGGGAAAATTCCCATATCATATTATGTGGCAGTACTTCTTCATTTGAGATCTTTGATGAAGGACTACTCGCTACTAATCCTAGGGGTAATTCCCGACAGGGTGTGGTAGGAGAGTGCCTTCGGTTTGTCCTGTTCTTGGACAACTTGTATGGATGAATGTCTGACGTTGCATTTCTAATTACATCGATTGATCTCTATAAATGTATCATCTGTTTGGTGGCGGAGAAGGCAACTCTCTTAGCTTAACACCCTTTCCTGAGACGTACGAGCTCGGGTTTTATACGTTTGTAGAAATCAGTTGTGTGATCATGGAATGGCAGTGTGGCATTCAAAATGGAATGTGCAATGTGAAAGGTAAAATGTTACCTCACTGGAAATAGCAAAAACTGGATAGATGCGGCGGGGCTAAGTGGGTCACTCCCATTAGAAGATGGTCATCACATTTCTAGATAACCCTCTATATATCGGGTATGTTGTGTATGCTATGAGATGTCTCAAATATGTCGGTAATAACCGGGGTGATGTCATATTCGGTACTGTCGAGTGAAGGTGTAGGCCGGTTCTGTGTTGGTTTAGGAGTTCGGTATCTAGAACCTACGTACATTTTTCTAGAGATGTACTGTATGTAAGGTAGTCCGTTACCTTGTCATTTGTATGGAATCCATTCTCCAATAAGTGCCTATCATTTTGTTTTTAGAGCCTAGTATGCTGAAATTTAATAATGGTAACAATTTCAGCTAAGATTAATAAGTTTACTTGCAAATGTTTTCAAAGATATGTCATTGAAAATAATATCAATTATTTTGACGTAAAATGTTTTGGTAATCATAAGATAAAAACTCGTTCCGTGTTTATGTGCGGCGTGGTCTTATAAAATAACTTTCGTATTTTGAGTTCTCACACCAGTCCCATGACTGGCCCGGAGTTTATTTTCCTTATCCTTAAACTCTGGGTGCCCTAATTTTCTCGAGCAATCTAGTAGTCAGGTTTAGTTAGAAGAAATTTGGAAGAGCTCGGAGCATGGAGTTAGAATATTCTTTTGAAGATTGTTATTCATTTCCACCACACTCATGTACTATTGTATTTCGCATTTGTAAGGACAGATATTTATAATTGTCCATGTTTAACTCTGATAAATGTATTTAAATTTTCCACTGTAAAAATTTTATGTTGAAACATATGTTATTTCATTCGTGTGAGATTCTATTCGGCCTTTATTTTCTTTCTTACCCTTAACGATCGGGTTTCCAACACTTGGATTTGCGGCACGTGAATACCGAGGATGTATTAGTGTCGATTTCCGAGGGTCGAAAATCCCATTCGTCACAATGAGAATTCGACCATAGAAGATGGATGAGAAGAGAAAATATTGTCAAAAATGAAAAATGAATAAAATAAAAGAAATGAAGGGAGATTTTGTTTTAACGAAGTAATAGAAACCTTTTATGTTCCTTCCTTTAAACTTTCCAACTTTAATTCATTATTAAATCCTAATTAATTCTCTCCCTCCTCTACATGCATGGCCGACCTTAGATGTTGCCATATGGTCCCTTAAAGTTTCCAATATCCCATTAGCGTTAATTCCATTTAAATCCAATTTAAATGTTTTGCTGATATTATATTGCTGCGCGCGTTTATAACTTTTAAATACGCACTTTATTAAATACTAATGAAATTCAAAACAAATTAATAAAAAATTCACAAATATTAATTCACTTAGTTTATTTAAACCCACTTAGTATATTCTATTTAAATCGAATTTAAACATTTTACCAACATCATATATCAGTACGCACGTTTATAACTTATATATACACACTTTATTAAAAACTAATGGTATTCAAACAAATTAAATAGTATTTAATAATTAATATTTCATAAAAACTAATAAATTTAATTAATTTCCAATGATTAAAAATTAATTAAATCATGTGGTTTATTCGAAATATTCATCATTTTAGTTGTTTGACTCAAAGGTGTAAATTCAATCAGTGATTAGTGAAAGTCTATAGAGTGGATCGTGTAGGGTATATGCAAGTATATGTGGCTAAATATATAATGCAACTAAACCAATACTAATCTAAGTAAATATAGAATAAGCACACCAAGATTTTATGCTGGTTCGAACCTCCTGTCCTACGTCCAGTTCCGAAGCTCCTCTTCGGAATTTCCTTTCACCAAATAACACTCGCTTCACCCGGAGGAACAGATTTACAATAGCAGAGTTTCTTTGTCAACTGTGTGTTCTCTATTACACGGATTTTGACTATATAGTACAAATGCTTCCAATATATATCTAGAGAGTATTGTCTATGAGGAACTGTATATTTGGAAGAATAGAATATAAGTATAAATTGCTATAGATCAAGAGTATATGATAGAGTGTATAATCAGATAGCATAAGTAAGTAAGGTTAATGTTCTCTTTGATTCTTGATGATATATATAGTTGTAGAGAGATTCCTTGAGTAGTTGCATCCATTAACAAGTGCTCTACAGTTTCTTCTGATGATGATGAAGAGTTGCAGCGAAGAGCAGCGAAGAGAAGCGAAGATGTCTTTTCAAATGCGGCGGTTGTAATTTGAATTTTAAATTCCGAGTTCAACATCAGACGTCTGGCTATATATATATTTTGTATACAGTAGCCTTTCAGACGTCTGAGTGAAACAACTAGATGTCTGATCCTGTCTGTTTTGTATTCCAAAAGATTTCTTCAAGCGTCTGGCTTGTGCACCCAGACGTATGATACTTGTGCATGTCTGTTTTGTGCATCTTTTCTTTTGCTTCTTTGTACCTATCGACTTGTAGTCTCTTGTAGTGTCATTTGAGCCTCGTTCCTGTCTTTCTAGTGATGTTGTTCTAGCAAGTTCCTGTATATATACATATATATGTACATTTAATTTTCATTGTATAGTTGTTGTCATTAAAACCATGGATTTGATTTTCTAACAATTAGTATTGAACAATTCAAATATTAACGTTCACATGTCACATTTGCTACTGGTGTGACATTTTGGCTGAATTTATTGTTTACACATCTTTTGATAAAATACAATTTTACTTATTATAAATGATACCAGGTAGTAACGATTATTTACACCAATTCTCTTCATATAAACTATATCACATTAGAACTTATAGAATGTTTGCACCAAATTGGGGCACAGACACCCAAATGGATATGGTAGAGGAAAGGGCGAAGAGAGCAAATAAAAACAAGAAATAATTAGACATAAAAAATTTATAGTGGTTCGGCCAATCATTGCCTACATCCACTTTTCTTTATTGCTGATTTGGTTGTTGTTTACAAATGTTATTCTTATGGATCGGTAATGATCCTTGGGATTACAAGAAATTATAGAGAAAATTGTTCAAAGATCCAAAAGATCATCAAAATGATGCCCCTCCATGCCTATATATAGTCATAGGTCGTTGAAATATTCTCATCCACGATCACACCTACATTTCTCATGTCCAAAGGAAGTTGCTCGTAAAAGATCGTGGCTATGTCATCATTTATTATGAATCGTACCGATCCATAAGATTATTTTACGGACCTTTCATGTGGCCTTGTGTAGATGCGACTTACTAGTAACTTCATGTTTTCCATCTTAATTGTTTTGCTAGAAACTTGTTCCTATAGTGATTCGTCATAGAACAAGCTTCTAGCAAAGAAATCAAGAGAGAAAATATGAAGTTACTGGTAAGTCACGTCTACACAAGGCTACAAGAAAGGTTCATAAAAAAATCTTATGAATCGATAATGATCCATGCCTATGGATCGGTACCTATCCATGATAAATGATGACGTTCCACGATCTTCTTCGAGCAACTCACTTTGGATGTAGGAAATGTGGGTGTGATCGTGGATGAGCATATTTCGGTGACATATGGCTATAAATAGGCATGAAGAGGCATCATTTTGGGGATCTTTTGGCTTTTTAAACAATTTTCTCTATAATTCCTTATAATCTCGAGGATCATTACCGATCCATGAGAACAACATTTGTATACAGTAACTAAATCAGCAATAAAACTAAGTGGACGTAGACGACGATTGGTTGAACCACTATGAAACTTTTAAGTCTTGTTTTTATTTAATTTCTTGACTCTTTCCTCTACTATATCATTTAGGTGTTTGTGCCACATTTTGATGCAAACATGGAATTTGATTTTGGTTAAAATTCCAATATTATCCACATTCAGCTTCGTAAGTCCAAAAAAAATTCCTTGGTTCAATAATAACAATTATTACTTACCGTATTACTCTGGCTAGGGACTTTGACTTTGAGTTGACTACAGTTATAATGATACTAACGCTATATAACCAAGGAGACGAATTCTATTACTACAACAAAATATTCATTTCACAACTAGCAATGCCAGTTGTAATAGGTCTTTAACAACGGCCATGCAACTTTCATAATATGCAAAGTTGTAAAAGAGTGGATGCATTTTACAACTGTATTTGAACGTTTAAAATAACCATTGTAATAGATATTTATTACAACTGTTTTTGCACATGCAAAAGGGTCTTTTCAACTATTTTTTTTTTGCCCGTTGCAATAGGGTCTTTTACAACTGATTTTGCTGGTGGTTAAAAAAATTCAAATGAGAAACTGTAATAGTGCGGGTGCATTTTACAACTGATTTTACAATTACTCACCGCATTAGATAAGCTAAAGTAAGACTAGCCATTCTCCTTGTCCCTCCATAAATTTCTCCAATAATTATATATGTGTGTGTGTATGGACATTTTAGTTAATATCTAATGCCCTTAAAACTAGAGCAGTCTCCTCCGGTGTCAAAGGGCATAGGCTATCTTTTCTTTTTGATCAGAATCAACAACCTTTTCTTTCCACCATGGACATGCATACCTTATAAGATCATGAAAATTCTTTAGAACGGTATCATTATAGAACCATGACATTGCAAATAAATAAGAGAATATGCTTGTAACTATATCTCATTCTTGTCAGTTCTTCTGCCTCCATATTAATGCAACCCTATGTACAACGGAGAAAGCTTACATGTCATTTCATATCTTAAGTGGAGTATAAGAAAAGGACCATTCATGCGTAGTAAACTTACCACTCTTTTCGCTAACCTTCGACTTAAGGAGTAAATTTTAGAGCATCGTAGTTTAATCTACATCACAGCTTTTGAATCTCTAGAGGAAAGCCATTATTAGCTAAACGAGCATCCTTTTTATTCAAATGCACGACTTTGAATTTTTGTATTAAAGGTATAATATGCACGGGAAAACTTTTAATTAACCTCCACATTAAGGGCTAAAAATAATCAGATGAGAAGTACAAAAAATAACCTGATATTGATAGTAAGAAATGTCAGACCAGCTAACAGGCGGCATCTAATGGTACGTTCCCAATTATGCGGATACTATACTTATCTATGCTTTGTTCATGTGCCTGTCAGGGAAAGCGTGTTTAAAAGATGTACTAAAGATACATAAATGGTTTAATACTGCAATTGGAAAAGATTTTCTTATTGTGTTGTTTACAAACTGTGTAAAGACGGAACCAGATATGATATTAAATTGCAATATATCCTTACAATACATGAAACATCCCAACTGCAAAAATGCAGTAGCCAACGAACCAACTTTTTTTTTCATCATTGCATTTAGTTTCGAAAACAACGGAAATAAATCTAATCACACAAAAAAATTGTATTTTTGATGTTTTTAGCATAATAATTTAAGGGTCGGAATGAATAATCCAAAGCTTGAGGAAGTGAAATTTAGCTGGAAATGGATATATTTCCTACTCTAGCACCTAGAAGTTAAAGTTTCTGCATTTGTCCAATGAAAAAACACCAAATTGAACTGTTTGTGTTATAGCAGTAAAAAAAGAACAATTATCGCAATATGCCTCCAATAAGTAAAATAGAACAATTGAGAGGCTATGGTTATATATTTGAGCAAAAATGGTTGAGTTCGTCAACTCTCAAATTAATCTACAATGGGTGAAAAAAATACAATACATAAAATAATAACTAAATCAAGCAGCTAAAGAGTTCATATTCAAATTCAATCAACTAAAAATTCCATAATTCTATGAAAATATGAAGCACAATTAACAAGCTAATAGATCTATTGCTTCACACGATATACATTTGGTTCGGGAAATATAACTCAATTAAAAGAAGGTTATGCTAAAATAATAATTTTATGAGCTTCGAAGGGCAAGTACTAGAATTAGGATGAAAAGAAATAAGTATATCAGATCCAGTGTACCTGTAGATCTACGAAATATTTAATGTAGAGCAACTTCCAAGATTTGAAGTTAAAACTAAGCAAACATACTTGTAAAGAAGTAATATTTTATACCAAATAGTTAAATTCAAACATTTATGAAATCAAGTAGCATTGTAATAAACATTGTTCTTTAGTAATACCCATTAGCTAATAACTAAGAGCTAACAACGATACAAGAGGATAAATTTACAAAAATAGTACTTTCCTGATACTTGAACAAGAGAACAGTACCCACCATCATATATTTTTTCAGAACTGTATTTTTGGTGTACCAGATAACAGTAATCCCAAATCTCCAAACTCCGCCATGAAACTATCGCTGTCGAAGGCATGCGTAAATTTGTTTCAGAAGACGATGACTTTCTACGTGGTATTTATCTAGCGTGCGCGTGTTTCACCATAGTGGCGCGATGTTCGAAATCGGCAGCCATGCAGAAGCGCCAGCTTCACCACTATTTGGAATTTGTAGTAGATCGTTGTTCCTAGTTGGTAAATCAGGGACAGGAGGCTGCAATCGAGGTTGACGATGTCGCAATGAACCCTAGATTAAAAGAGGGAAAACTAAAAAAGGCGGACTGAAGGTGGGAGTGAATTAGAGAGGCCAGGATTAGGAAATTTGTTGAATGAGTTGGCAACGAAAATTTGGTTTTGGAGCCAAAATTTTGAGTTTGGAGCCAAACAAAGCTTTGTGTGTGCATTCATATGGAAATAATACTTTGTATAATACAAAAGTTTTAATGCATTTTACAATGTAATTATACCTTAAAGTTTGTGATAATCACGTTGTTGTAATCATCCAGCAAAAGTAGACCAAGATGAGTATTAAAATTTGCAACAACATTTTCATATTTTTCAAAATTTAAAATTTTACTAACATTTTCATATTTTCTGAAAATTTGATAAAAAAATTTTAAAATTTTATTTTTTTATTTTGAATTTTTTGAAAATTTCCATTTTTGAAAATTTATAAATATTTTTGAATTATTTTATGAAATTTTGAATTTTTTTTAAAATATTAATTAAATATAAATTATAATTATTAAATATTAGTCTTACTTATTAATTATTTAATAGTAATTAATTGATAGTAATGTATAATCATTAATTATTAAAAATTAAATATTACTTCTTGTATATTTATTATTAATTATTAGTTTATTACTTATTTCTTCTTAATTATAACTAAATGTTAATTATTATGTATATATCATTAATTAATATTTACTAATTGTAACTATTAATTAGTAATTAGTAATTATTAGTTGAAACGAACAAACATCTCCTGCTCCCAACTTTCATAACCGTTTGTTGTTTGAATTCAAATTTGTTATAACTGGTTGTGTAAAGGCCCGCAAATCCGTACCCCTTTGAACCGACAATATTCCATACCAATTCAACTCAAAACGGGCGGAAATGCGAATCTTTAGGGCTAAAGAAGAAAGAGGTAGAAGAAGAAGAAAAAAAACAACATCAGAATCTCACAGTCGCAGCGGAACAAAATATAATACAGAACAACAGCTTTTGAATACAAGAAATATGTACTGTTATATATACATACTATTTCAGAGTACATCAATCAATCATCACTTTGGACAGCTTATTATCTGTCCTTACACAGCGGAATAATAATCAAATACGGAAGTACGCTCTGCCATCCAGCTCGTCTCTTGAGCTCCTTCGCTTTTTAACCTGAATCTGTACAACTCGGTCTGACCCGAGCATCATAATAAAACAACACCCGAGTTAGTCTGGAAAACCAGCGTGAGAAAATCACACTCAACTGGATTATTATATTTTTTTGAAAATCCTTTGAAAACAAAGGTATCTCGTAAGACCACGCCATAAATAAATATGTCGGGTTTTTACCTTACGATAACCAAAACATTTTTTATCAAATCCGTATGATATTATAATAGTGTCTATAGAAAGTAAAATAGAATCTAACTGAAATTCTTGCATCTCACGTTCCAGCAATAGTTGGGCACAATCAAAACCGTACAGGCGCTTATTGGAGTTTGGATTCCATACAATGGCAGGGCTACTGGGGTACCGCCCGTCACAGTACCTGGCCTAGATCAGAGTACCGAGGATCACGCCCGACCCCCTACAACACAAGACCGGAGCTATCCCTTACTGTATAGTCCGAGTAAGATCACCCCACGGTTGGAGCGACCAACCGCAACACAGCCGAAATAAAAAGGGACATCTAGACAGGGGAAATCTTAACCTACCTGGGTGCTACCTACTTAGCCTTGCTGCACCTCCCTTGTTTTATCCATTCCCGGTTGATGAGCATTGGGGCTATGCCTTACCTTTTTAGAACAAGTCCCACTTAGAATGCTCATCGTCCCCCTGACGATGTTCTGAAAGCATTCGTCCTTACAAGTTGCCCTGGGTCTGGACAAACCGAATCACCGTCTTCATCATCTTCACGGTCTTCATTCGCTAACGTTCAAACCGAATCGAAGTGGTTTTCGGATAATTAAACTCGATCTCTGTCTCTTCGAAACGATCAGCGCATTGGCCAATATTGATAGTCGGTTATTTAACTATCAAATAATCATCCACAAACAACCATTAAGTCTTAAATAATTTTCCCAAATTATTTATCTCAAAATATATACTTAAGATATTATCTTCGTATTTCAACACCTTGAAATTAGATTCAATTTCCTTTATTTCTCGTGGAACCATTTAAGTCTTTGCCAATCACTTATAATATTTTCCCACTTCATTAGTTTCTCAAAACTTGGAAAATATTTCTTTATCTCCTATTTTTTTCCTCAAAAATCATTTACAATTTCATTTGTAAATTTTTCAAACTTATTTCTCATGAATCCTATAAATCCCAAGATTCCTTAGTTAATTCCCATTTATATTTCCAAAGCCATTTAGCTTATTAAAAATTCAGGTTTCACTCCTTCTCTCCTTGTGAATTTTATTTCACCTCGAAATTCACTTATCCTATACTTGGGATTTTATTCAAGTTCCCATAACCCTCAATAGAATCTTTCCTTAAAAATCTTATTCAAATTTATTACACTTGCTTTCCTTCTCAAGAGGATTTATAATTGGATTTTCAAAACATTTTTGAAAACATCTAGACTTATAAAAATAAGAATAATGGTTTTATTTTCAAATTATGGTTTAAGGTAAAACTAAATATAAATATTAAAATCATATCCAGTTATTAATAAATTTACAAAGCCGATTTAGAAAACTAGAATTTATTTTAATAAATACTAAGCATTAAAAATAACTATTCCGGAATATTCTATATCTAGATAATAGTTTTATAAAAATTATATAGTATGGTAATTTAAAAAAAAATTCCCTTTAAAATAAATTTATATTTTTAGAAACCCAATATTCACCCATAAATTCCTCTTGATTCCTATCTCAACGACCATATTCTCATTTCTCACCTTCGGAAATATTCTACTATCTCCTTCCAAAACAAATTTTCATAACTAAATATAAGTTCTCACCATGACTTATCACTTTACATATCCATTGATATCTTCCTATCTCATTTATAAACCCCGTTTATAAATTTATAAACTCCCCTGAGTCTTCCATTTATTTATAAAAACAAATTTTATTCAAAAATTCCATCTTTATAATTTTATTCCTCAAATAAATCCATATTGTTCCTTAATAAAATTCCATTTCATTCCTTAATAAAATTCCCTTTTATTTCTTAATAAAATTTCGCTTTACTTCAAATCCACTCGTCGATTCCAATATTTCTTCGAGTCTTTAATATATAATTTAAATTCTCCCAAATCTCAACTTAAACCAATTTAAGTATAACCAAGTAATAAATATACTTTTATTTTACTTAATTCTCAAATAGAAGTAAATCCATTATTCAAGTTCCATTTTAACTTCCTTCGATTAAATTATTTATGGTATTTAAAAATACCAAATTTCAACTTCCATGTTATTTAACACCTAATAATTCAATTCACATACAAATCCATATCAATTCATCCATCCTGTCATACAACAACATATATATGATCAATAAATATTTTGAGGAATCCTGTTGGATCCCTCTAACCTATTTTCCCTGCATCCACAGATGTTAGCACAATATAAAATACCAATTCCACTTCGCGGTGGAATATCGCGGTATATGGGTTTATATAATATCATCCGCTATTATGCGGTGCATAGAGTCTCATCCGTTATATAATGCGGGAATATCAGTCACTCAATATATATACTACTATATATATAATATCATCCAATAGATAATAATTATTTAATTCAACCAAACATACAATGATTTAAATTTAACATTTATATTTAAATAAGGTCATCCAAATTAGTGAGAAAATCTCACCTTTGCTTTTAAGTTGCAATCCGATCCATCTCGACTTGGTTTTCCCGATTTAAGACCTTGTATAACAATTTACGATTTATTAACATTTGAGATAATCGGATAATTTATTTCCATTAAATAGATTTAATCAACTAATAATTTAATTTTAAACTAATTATTCCCTTTTTAAAATCTTTTAGTAATTAAGATAATTAAATAAGTTAGTTAAACCATTTTTTTCACCAAATCCATTATTTATTCTCTTGAAGCTACATATATACTTATAAAATATTCTATATAGATTTCATAAAAATCTAAGTTACATAAATTCTTATATTTTCCTAAGTCTTATGTGTATATATATACATACATTTACTATTATACATATATATATATATATATATTTAAACTTTTTAAAAGCTGCTTAACAGATAGTTTTTTTTATTTTTCTTTACTGTACCTTATTTTCCTAATATTTACATATATTTGAAAAAAATAAAAGTCTGGTTTTGAAATTTCTTCCTCTGCCTATATATAAAATTCCAATCTATATATGTTTCTAATATATATATGCATGAGTTTTTAAATCGAGTAAAAAATCAAAAACTGCTATACCTACCGCCTCACGCCAGAATGTCGACCTTCCCATCCTTGACTAGCTCGAGCACGAGCCCCAAACCATCGCGACCCAGAACCTACGAGCCTCCATGTCGTAATCGAGACGCGCGCGGCCTCCCAAACCGATCGAACTCCGACCTTCACCAATCCACCGCCGAGCTTGAACACCACCATTCAGTTGACTCGCGAGCATCATCACGTGACGCCGCGACTCCTCCTCGACCTCTCTTTCCACGGCGCCCCCTCGCGTACTCACCGCGCTGCTCCTCGGCGCGAACTCGAGATCTCCTTCTCGTTCGATGCTTATTTTTTTCGGTTGAATCGATTTGAAAAATGAGGATGAGAAGGGAAAGACACGGTTCAATTGAAGAGTAAGAGAAAGGGATTCGTGAATTAATTTGGGAATGGGGAAAAAGGAAACGACGCGATTTCTTTCCTTTATCTCGTTCGGCCATTATTATTTTCTTCTGCGAATTTGATTTTGGTTTTGAAAAGAAGGAAGCCCGGTTCTATTTTTAAACGAGAAGGGTTGCGTGCTAAAGATGCTTTGTGTGCTTGATATTGCTCGCTACGGAGGAGGCAGAAAATGTTTTGATGGAGAAAGAAAGGCAGCTAATGGGAAAGAATTTCAGCTGTGTTGACTAGGGTATATATAAATATTAAATTCAAATTCAAATGTCTCGATAAATACAACATAAAATCTCGACATCCTATCGAGGCATGCAGCTAGGCGTTTATAAGGTTAAACCCCTATTTCGAACGCAATGGAAAAGGTTTCGAGTCCTAACTCGATCGTATGGAGAAGATAGCTTTTTGGACCCAATATGATTTTCTGCGCGTTTATATACCGTACGATCACTCGACAACTCCAAATACTACGAAATTTGAAATCCGATAATAATACAATATTATGGATCCAATGGAACTAGTTTCGTCGAATTCCAAGTCTGTGCCTCAGAAGGCTATTTTTAAATTGTCGATTTAAACGATATATTTTAAAATTGAACAAACCACTTTTAAATTCAATTTTAATCCATTTGTTATCTTCAGTATTATCAATATAAATTTTTATAAGCCTTTGCAATATTTTTAACAAGCTTGAAACTCCAGATTCACCAATTTGCCCAATATTCAATTATTACTTTAATAATTAAATTTTCCAACAAACTGCTATATTTAAATTCGGAATCCATTTCCTTTAAATAACCCAAGCTTTCCACATTCAAAACCAATTTATAAATCAAATTTCAATATTTAAAACCATTTAAATATTCCAAACCCAACATTGAAAAATCTGGGTCGTTACATTCCTCCCCTCTTAAATGAATTTCGTCCCCGAAATTACTAAGGCAGAAGAATGCTCCAAACCCAATAACTTAATCAAACCCACTTAGTGAAAATCTCATATTCACTTTTTCTAAACTTTAGTTCCAACTAAACAATTTGTTTTCAATTCCATTTCCAAAATCCTTTTATTTCAACTCCAATTTGAAATCGTTTTGTCGTTAGCAAAAATTTTCGAAAAAATTTCAAAATTTTCTAACTCCCAAAATTTTCGAAATTTTTTGGCATAGTCTCCTTTGTACGGAGGAGCTTTTGCAATTTGACAAGAGATATAAATATATATATATATCGACCCACACGGTCGGAAAACAAAAAAACAACACAATATTTCATATTTCCTATCTTTTATTGCGTAGGTGTACCTCTATTTAGCATTTTAAGCAAGCAGCTTATTTATTTAGAAATTTGCGCAACCACAATCCCGCTAAACGGCCTCCCGGTACCTGTACTTACTCAATTAAAACATGTAAGTGCGAAATATTTGCAATTTGTTAGCATTTCACTAACTTTCAATAGCTAAACACATGCATTTCACTTATATTTACATAGCTAAAACATGGATTCTATAAACACTGCATGTTATATACTTCCATAAGCACCTATGTAATGTTTCGACACTTATTTCAATTACTTTCAATCAATTCTCAAACCCTTCTATTCAATTTAAGTGATTTGCAACTCACTTGCTTGCATACAATTCATTTTCAAACGAAACGAACTCATGTTCATTTCAATTGATTCAAAAATCAATTTTATTTACTTCTATCGATTCATAGAATTTTATTGAATCTCGTTTACGTCAACCAAAAATCAATTTCTATGCAATTTCGTCAATATTCATTCAAACAACCAATTTCTTTAGTTTTGTAGCTATTTTAAAATTGATTCCACTCAATTTATATTTAATTCCTTTCCATTCTAATTTATTTACAAACCATATATTTGCATTTTATTTCATATTCACATTGGTTTCATACAAACCATTTGACAACTTCTATGCTTATAAATTAATAACCATTTTTCAAATTTATATAAGCCATGCTTCTATTAATTTTAAACTTGAGTTAATTTACTTTAAATGATTCCAACTTCATTACTTACGTTCATTTCCATTTTAATTTGATTCTCATCTAATCAAATTCCATTTAATTCAATTAGCCATTCTCATAATCCATTTAAATTTTTAATTCCATTCTTAATTCGTTAAAATAATATTCAAGGCCATATTTAATTCATTCACACTCGAATTGGACTTATTTGCAACTCAAATCATCTCTATTTTAATCCAATTCCATAACAACTTTAATTCATGTTCAATTCACTTCAATTTCAAGTTGAATTACTCTTTATAGCTCGGGTTTCATTTCCAAATTCCATTAAACAATTAATTATCCAATTAATTCACTTCCCAAATTAAAATTCAATGTTTGATTTTTATATTCAAAAATCACTTTATTACTTTACTTGAATTCCTATTTTATAATTCAAGATTGGATTTTTTTTATTTCATTTACCGAAATATCAAACAATTATATTTTGGGTTTCCTTTCACTTTTTCTTAAATTTATAAGTCACACTTATTTATACTCACACTTCCATCCATTTACAATCAATCCCATTCACATTCTACTTTTAATTCGGGATTAGATATTTTTACTTAACCAAGTATATATTTTATTTCAATGCTTTTAACCTTTATGGGCTATTTTCAATTCATTCACCCCAATACAATTCTTATTCAACTTACTTTTAAAGTAAGAATTTATTTCCACTCAATATTATCTATAATCCAACTGAATTTTATTTCAATTTTATTTAACTTAACTTCAGTTAAATCATACTATTCTCTTTAATCCACCCAATTCACTTGTATTTAAATTAAGTAAGGACTTATTTTCACTTAATATCATCTACATCTCAATTCATTTCATTTCAATTCGATTTCAACTTAATTCAAATACAACTGGATTTATTTTCAGTTTAATCCAAATCCATCTCAATTTTAAACTTAGCTTAAATTCATTTAATTCACTTCCATTTACTTGGCTTAAGTTAATTTCAATCCAATTTTATTTTATTTCTCAATCCAAATTTAATTTTATTTTTCTCCTAAGTCAATCACATCCAAGATTTAATTTACTTCACCAATCTATTTCTTTCAAATCACCATCAATTAAATTTTCCACAATTTAATTTCTTCAACTCAATCTAAGTTAAATTCTCATTTTTTTTTACTTTTCACTTTTAATTTTAATTCCAAAGTTCAAATCTCATACTTTCCTTTCTTATTTAAAAACCACTTCAATTTATAGGTTTATACTTATTCTCTTATGATTTTTTTTTAAAATTATTTAAATAAGGATTCCAGAAGTTCTTTTCAAACTCCTCAGAATTTAAACTTCCAGTTTTCGGTTTAAATCCAATTTTAATCCATTTGTACAATATTTAATTATACAAATTCTCATATTAGTTATATAAACTATTTTAAATTTTAAAATCTTGTTTGACTATGATATTATCGTCCAAACACTTCAATTTTTATATAAGAATTTTAGAAAATTATTTTCTTTTATATCAAAATATATTTTTAGGGAAATTATTTCATTCACCCGCTTTGGAAAACAATATTGTGTCAAATTGTTCTATTCAAGTGTTTAGAAACCCCTTCGATACAGTTGTCCAGACTGTGCCGACGAAGGTTCATAAGCCACTCAATAAATCAATCAACACAATATAAAACCATTTTATAGTCACTAACAAATACGCGCTCATGTCTATTATTACACTCAAACTCATTCTAGAGCACTACTGACTCTATCTCTAATGAGTAATCCCCACTAGAGCCAAGGTTCTCACTTAACCTTCAGCTTTGATACCAAGTGTAAAGGCCCGCAAATCCATACCCCTTTGAACCGACAATATTCCATACCAATTCAATCTAAGTTAAATTCTCATTTTTTTTTACTTTTCACTTTTAATTTTAATTCCAAAGTTCAAATCTCATACTTTCCTTTCTTATTTAAAAACCACTTCAATTTATAGGTTTATACTTATTCTCTTATGATTTTTTTTTAAAATTATTTAAATAAGGATTCCAGAAGTTCTTTTCAAACTCCTCAGAATTTAAACTTCCAGTTTCCGGTTTAAATCCAATTTTAATCCATTTGTACAATATTTAATTATACAAATTCTCATATTAGTTATATAAACTATTTTAAATTTTAAAATCTTGTTTGACTATGATATTATCGTCCAAACACTTCAATTTTTATATAAGAATTTTAGAAAATTATTTTCTTTTATATCAAAATATATTTTTAGGGAAATTATTTCATTCACCCGCTTTGGAAAACAATATTGTGTCAAATTGTTCTATTCAAGTGTTTAGAAACCCCTTCGATACAGTTGTCCAGACTGTGCCGACGAAGGTTCATAAGCCACTCAATAAATCAATCAACACAATATAAAACCATTTTATAGTCACTAACAAATACGCGCTCATGTCTATTATTACACTCAAACTCATTCTAGAGCACTACTGACTCTATCTCTAATGAGTAATCCCCACTAGAGCCAAGGTTCTCACTTAACCTTCAGCTTTGATACCAAGTGTAAAGGCCCGCAAATCCATACCCCTTTGAACCGACAATATTCCATACCAATTCAACTCAAAATGGGCGGAAATGTGAATCTTTAGGGTTAAAGAAGAAAGAGGTAGAAGAAGAAGAAGAAAAACAACATCAGAATCTCACAGTCGCAGTGGAACAAAATATAATACTGAACAACAACTTTTGAATACAAGAAATCTGTACTATTATATATACATACCATTTCAAAGTACATAAATCAATCATCACTTGGACAGCTAATTATCTGTCCTTACACAGCGGAATAATAATCAAATATGGAAGTACGCTCTGCCATCCAGCTCGTCTCTTGAGCTCCTTAGCTTTTTAACCTGAATTTGTACAACTCGGTCTGACTCGAGCATCATAATAAAACAACACCCGAGTCAGTCTGGAAAACCAGCGTGAGAAAATCACACTCAACTGGATTATTATATTTCTTTGAAAATCCTTTGAAAACAAAGGTATCTCGTAAGACCACGCCACAAATAAATATGTCGGGTTTTTACCCTACCATAACCAAAACACTTTTTTATCAAATTCGTCTGATATTATAATAGTGTCTATAGAAAGTAAAATAGAATCTAGCTGAAATGCTTGCATCTCACGTTCCAGCAATAGTTGGGCACAATCAAAACCGTACAGGCGCTTATTGGAGTTTGGATTCCATACAATGGCAGGGCTACTGAGGTACCACCAGTCACAGTACTTGGCCTAGATCAGAGTACCGAGGATTACGCCCGACCCCCTGCAACACAAGACCGGAGCTACCCCTTACTGGATAGTCCGAGTAAGATCACCCCACGGTTGGACCGACCAACTGCCACACAGCCGAAATAAAAAGGGACATCTAGACAGGGGAAATATTACCCTACTTAGGTGCTACCCACTTAGCCTTGCTGCACCTCCCTTGTTTTAGCCATTCTCGGTTGATGAGGCTTGAGGCTATGCGTAACCTTTTTAGAACAAGTCCCACTTAGAATTCTCATCGTCCACCTGACGTTGTTCTGAAAGCATTCGTCCTTACAAGTTGCCCTGGGTCTGGACGAACCGAATCACCATCTTCATCATCTTCACGGTCTTCATTCGCTAACTTTCAAACCGGATCGAAGTAGTTTTTGGATAATTAAACCCGATCCCGGTCTCTTCGAAACGATCAGCGCATTGGCCAATATTGGTAGTTGGTTATTTAACTATCAAATAATCATCCACAAACAACCATTAAGTCTTAAATAATTTTACCAAATTATTTATCTCAAAATATCTACTTAAGATATTATCTTCGTATTTCAACACCTTGAAATTAGATTAAATTTCCTTTATTTCTCGTGGAACCATTTAAGTCTTTGCCAATCACTTATACTATTTTCCCACTTCATTAGTTTCTTAAAACTTGGAAAATATTTCTTTATCTCCTATTTCTTTCCTCAAAAATCATTTACAATTTCATTTGTAAATTTTTCAAACTTATTTCTCATGAATCCTATAAATCCCAGGATTCCTTAGTTAATTCCCATTTATATTTCCAAAGCCATTTAGCTTATTAAAAATTCAGGTTTCACTCCTACTCTCCTTGTGAATTTTATTTCACCTCGAAATTCACTTATCCTATACTTGGGATTTTATTCAAGTTCCCATAACCCTCAATAGAATCTTTCCTTAAAAATCTTATTCAAATTTATTACACTTGCTTTCCTTCTCAAGAGGATTTATAATTGGATTTTCAAAACATTTTTGAAAACATCTAGACTTATAAAAATAAGAATAATGGTTTTATTTTCAAATTATGGTTTAAGGTAAAACTAAATATAAATATTAAAATCATATCCAATTATTAATAAATTTACAAAGCCAATTTAGAAAACTAGAATTTATTTTAATAAATACTAAGCATTAAAAAAAACTATTCTGGAATATTCTATATCTAGATAATAGTTTTATAAAAATTATATAGTATGGTAATTTTAAAAAAAATGTTCCCTTTAAAATAAATTTATATTTTTAGAAACCCAATATTCACCCATAAATTCCTCTTGATTCCTATCTCAACGACCATATTCTCATTTCTCACCTTCGGAAATATTCTACTATCTCCTTCCAAAACAAATTTTCATAACTAAATATAAGTTCTCGCCATGACTTATCGCTTTACATATCCATTGATATCTTCCTATCTCATTTATAAACCCCGTTTATAAATTTATAAACTCCCCTGAGTCTTCCATTTATTTATAAAAACAAATTTTATTCAAAAATTCCATCTTTATAATTTTATTCCTCAAATAAATTCCATATTATTCCTTAATAAAATTCCATTTCATTCCTTAATAAAATTCCCTTTTATTTCTTAATAAAATTTTGCTTTACTTCAAATCCACTCGTCGATTCCAATATTTCTTCTAGTCTTTAATATATAATTTAAATTCTCCCAAATCTCAACTTAAACCAATTTAAGTATAACCCAAGTAATAAATATACTTTTATTTTACTTAATTCTCAAATAGAAGTAAATCCATTATTCAAGTTCCATTTTAACTTCCTTCGATTAAATTATTTATGGTATTTAAAAATACCAAATTTCAACTTCCATGTTATTTAACACCTAATAATTCAATTCACATACAAATCTATATCAATTCATCCATCCTGTCATACAACAACATATATATGATCAATAAATATTTTGAGGAATCCTGTTGGATCCCTCCAACCTATTTTCCCTGCATCCACAGATGTTAGCACAATATAAAATACCAATTCCACTTCGCGGTGGAATATCGTGGTATATGGGTTTATATAATATCATCCGCTATTATGCGGCGCATAGAGTCTCATCCGCTATATAATGCGGGAATATCAATCACTCCAATATATATACTATTATATATATACTATCATCCAACAGATAATAATTATTTAATTCAACCAAACATCCAATGATTTAAATTTAACATTTATATTTAAATAAGGTCATCCAAATTAGTGAGAAAATCTCACCTTTGCTTTAAGTTGCAATCCGATCCATCTTGACTTGGTTTTCCCGATTTAAGACCTTGTATAACAATTTACGATTTATTAACATTTGAGATAATCGGATAATTTATTTCCATTAAATAGATTTAATCAACTAATAATTTAATTTTAAACTAATTATTCCCTTTTTAAAATCTTTTAGTAATTAAGATAATTAAATAAGTTAGTTAAACCATTTTTTTCACCAAATCCATTATTTATTCTCTTGAAGCTACATATATACTTATAAAATATTCTATATAGATTTCATAAAAATCTAAGTTACATAAATTCTTATATTTTCCTAAGTCTTATGTGTATATATATACATACATTTACTATTATACATATACATATATATATATACTTAAACTTTTTAAAAGCTGCTTAACAGATAGTTTTTTTTTCTTTTTCTTTACTGTACCTTATTTTCCTAATATATACATATATTTGAAAAAAATAAAAGTCTGGTTTTGAAATTTCTTCCTCTGCCTATATATAAAATTCCAATCTATATATGTTTCTAATATATATATGCATGAGTTTTTAAATCGAGTTAAAAATCAAAAACTGCTATACCTACTGCCTCACGCCAGAATGCCGACCTTCCCATCCTTGCCTAGCTCGAGCACGAGCCCCAAACCATTGCGACCCAGAACCCACGAGCCTCCATGCCGCTAATCGAGACGCGCGCGGCCTCCCAAACTGATCGAACTCCGGCCTTCACCAATCCACCGCCGAGCTTGAACACCACCACTAAGTCGACTCGCGAGCATCATCACGCGACGCCGCGACTCCTCCTCGACCTCTCGTTCCACGGCGCCCCCTTGCGTACTCGCCGCGCTGCTCCTCTGCGCGAACTCGAGATCTCCTTCTCATTCGACGCTTATTTTTTTTTCGGTTGAATCGATTTGAAAAATGAGGATGAGAAGGGAAAGGCACGGTTCAATTGAAGAGTAAGAGAAAGGGATTCGTGAATTAATTTGGGAATGGGGAAAAAAGGAAACAACGCGATTCCTTTCCTTTATCTCGTTCGGCCATTATTATTTTCTTCTGCGAATTTGATTTTGGTTTTGAAAAGAAGGAAGCTCGGTTCTATTTTTAAACGAGAAGGGTTGCGTGCTAAAGATGCTTTGCGTGCCTGGCATTGCTCGCTACGGAGGAGGCAAAAAATGTTTTGATGGAGAAAGAAAGGCAGCTAATGGGAAAGAATTTCAGCTGTGTTGACTAGGGTATATATAAATATTAAATTCAAATTCAAATGTCTCGATAAATACAACATAAAATCTCGACATCCTATCGAGGCATGCAGCTAGGCGTTTATAAGGTTAAACCCCTATTTCGAACGCAATGGAAAAGGTTTCGAGTCCTAACTCGATCGTATGGAGAAGATAGCTTTTTGAACCCAATATGATTTTCTGCGCGTTTATATACAGTACGATCACTCGACAACTCCAAATACTACGAAATTTGAAATCCGATAATAATACAATATTATGGATCCAATGGAACTGGTTTCATCGAATTCCGAGTCTGTGCCTCAGAAGGCTATTTTTAAATTGTAGATTTAAACGATATATTTTAAAATTGAACAAACCACTTTTAAATTCAATTTTAATCCATTTGTTATCTTCAGTATTATCGATATAAATTTTTATAAGCCTTTGCAATATTTTTAACAAGCTTGAAACTCCAGATTCACCAATTTACCCAATATTCAATTATTACTTTAATAATTAAATTATCCAACAAACTGCTATATTTAAATTCGGAATCCATTTCCTTTAAATAACCCAAGCTTTCCACATTCAAAACCAATTTATAAATCAAATTTCAATATTTAAAACCATTTAAATATTCCAAACCCAACGTTGAAAAATCCGGGTCGTTATAGGTTGTACCCATAATCTTCAAATTGTTGATTATTTGTTTTTTCATCAGATAGATGTATTATTTGTTTTAAAAAATATTTACTTTTCAAGAAAAGTCTTAACCAAATAGCTTAGTAATATAAAATTCTTAATTTTTTTTACAAACTTGAGAAAATATCAATATTTACAATGGTTCAAACTAATAAGTTGTTATATATCTTTGTTACAACTGGCTAAAACAAACATTTTTTTAAAATATGTTTATAACAACTGTCAAGAAAATGAATTATTAAAAGCCTTTATTACAACTATCGTTTGTGAACTTTGTAAATAACTAGTTGTAGTATGGTTATTTTCTTGTACTGTATATTGAATATTGTTTCACTTCCAATGCTTCAACTCCAACCCAATATAGTCTTTCACTGGATGTCATGCCAAGATTTAACTATAATCAAAGTGGAGTGTCTACATTGAAGTTCCACAGTATTCTCAAGTCGAGGGAACTATGTAACATCGTCACTTCAAGACTCTCAATTTGACCTTAGTTATATTAACCAATAAAAAACTCACGAGTGAGCCATTCCATAATTATCTAATAACTATCATTACGTAACCATTTGGTGCCCCAACAACCACGAAAAATACTCTGCCTGTAACAATCCAAAAATTTTGTCATTTGATTTTAAATGTTTAATTAATTTTAAATATTTAAATAATTGGATTTTTGAATTTAATAATTTATACTTCAAATATAGGGAAAGATTAAATATTTGAATTGTGAAATTGAATGTTAATTAGATGGATTTAATAATTTTATTCAACTCCTTTTAATTAATAAATAATATTGAATCCAATTTGTAAATTTATTTACAAATATGAATAGATCGGATAAATATCGATAATTGGATCGAAAATATAAAAACGATATTTAAATCTGTGAAACTAACCTTTTGGGGCACTATCTCGGATTTCAATGAAACCAGTTTCATTCGATCCGTAATAGTGAATTAGAATATGCCATCGAATTTCATGGCAATCAGACGTATCGTTTGGTCGTGCGAGTTCGAAACGTGTAGAAATTAATTTCAGAAATTTGATATAATAATTGGGTTTGAAAAGCTATCTTATGCATATGATCGAATTAGAGCTTGAGACTAGTTCTATTGTGTTTGGAATAGGAGTATAACATATATAACGCTAGGCGGCACATTTCATTTGGAGTTCAAGGTTTTTGGGTATGTTAGGCCGGATATTTTAATATAAAATAAAATAATATATGCCCATATTCAAGACCATACCCTCCTCCCTATTTAAGCATTACCTGTAAACAAAAAGTGAGGCTTTTCAAACTTCTAAAATCAAAATCAAATTGTATACTCCACTAAAAATCATGATTTCGGATTCGATAGACTCGACTAGCGAGTGCTTCTCGTACATGGTCTCGTTTTTGGTTTCGTCAATGAATTGGGAGGTGGACGTGTGTTGATAGAAAGCTAGGACTTGATATTGCTTGGAAATTAGGCAACAAGAGGTGGTGAGGTTGCTTCCATTGCATTTCTCGTTCGAAGAGACATCTACGGAGCAAATTTGGTAGGATTTGGGGCACGTTTAGGTGGTCCGCACTTTGAGGCAGCGGGTAGGAGAGCTTCAGGTCGGATTTTCTAGGAGCAGGTGGAGGTGGATCCGAGAGGTTGAGGTCAAAGCTTGTGCGAAGACGGTCGCGTTGGCGAGAACGGGAGATCGTTTCGTTGAGAAACGAAGGAGATATCGCCATTTTAAGTCTATGGCCTTGGTGGGTTTGTGATATACTGATCACGTTTGGGAGGGAGGAAGGAGGTTGATGAGAGGAAGTGATTAAGGTTAGTAATTAATTAATCATGTTAATGATAGTTTTTAATTAATTTAATTAATCGATTTCTTATAAATGCAATAACTTTTACATACGAGGCCGGATTCGAACGCCGTTTTTTGCGTTGGACTCGTGTCATCGATATATTTGCAATGGAGTTGTTTTGGTCAGATTTAGAGTGAGTGAAAATTTGGGCTAAAATCAAATGCCCGTTCGATTTTAGAACAGACCGGAACGCTTTGGCGAAAACTGAAACCAATGTCAGTTTAACTCACATTAAATTTTACTATATCATATCTATGATGTTATAAACGATTATTGATTTCTTGGATGTTAGTTAAATTGCCTGATTGATTATTTGGTTGAATTTCCATTTTGAAAATGGATGACATGTTAACTTGATTGTTATGAACCCATATGAATATATATTATCCTTAACCATTGTTTTGCAGGTTGAATTTGTAGAGAGACCCCGAGGGGTTTCTCGTTGGTAACTATTTATTTACATCCTTTTGCAGTTATATTGATATTTAGTTGAAATAAATCTAAATATTCCATTTAAAATTGTTTATGTGTCGTTATAGCGATTTTCGCTATATCGTCATTTACTGATTTTCATCACAAAAAATAACCCTATTGTGTCCTTTTTGAACTTGAGCTTGTATTTTCACAAAATAGATGTTTGAAATTCATTAATCATTTGATTAATGATAATTTAAATTAATTATTCATTTTAACTAATGGTGTTTAAAATTAATTAATCTTTTTGATTAATGAGATATGGATTTAATTAATCATTTTAAGTAATGATATTTGAATTTAATTAATCATTTTAATTAATTATATTTGGTTTTAATTAATCATCCTACTTTTTGATATTTGAAAGTAATTAATCATTTTAATTAATGATGTTTTGAAATTTATTAATCCATTTGATTAATGAGATTTGAATTTAATCAATTCACTTTTAATTAACGATTTTAAACTTTATTTAATCATTTTAATTAATAATTGTTTGTTTTAACTAGTGATATTTGAAATTTAGTTAATCATTTTAGCTAATGATGTTTTATAGTTAAAACATCATTTTAACAAATGATGTTTTAATTTATCATTTTAACCAATGATGTTTGAATTTAATTAATCCAATTAATTTATGATTATTGTAAATTAATTAATTTTTTTAATTAATGGTATTTAAAATTTATTAATCATTTTAATTAATGATGTTTGAGATTAATTATTCATTTTAATTAATGATTATTTGGATTTAATAAATATTTTTAATTAATGATATTTAAAGTTAATTAATTGATTTAATAAAAGCGATTAAAGTAAATTAACTAATATAATGAAAGTGTTTTAAAGTTAATTAACCGATTTAGTGTTTTAAATTAATAAACTTATTTTAAAGTTAATTTACCGATGATATAAAAGTGTTCTGGAAATAATTAACTATTTTATGTAAAACAATTGATTTGTTTATTTAAAAGAGGTTATAAATGTGATTAATTATCTTTCAGGATAATTAATATTGTTATAAAATTTATAAACGTGTTTAAATTGTTTTATTATCTTTTGGGATAATAAACATTGTTTAAATTTATAAATAATGGTTTATAAATGAGAAAATCCTTTAAAAGGAATTATTTTGAAATAAAGCTAAGTGTAAATTGTTTTTGGATTTATAGTAAACAACGTTTTAACGACATTTGTTTTTGACCCTTGTTTTAATACACTTGGTATTATAAATTTTGTCTTATAAAAGAACGTTTTGGAAAGAGTATTTGTAAAAGTGTTACCAATACTGTAATACGGAAATCAAGCACAAGTTCAGTTTTTTTTTTGAAAAGTAAAGTTCGATTTCGGTTATGGAAAAATAGTTCTGTAATCGATATCACTTATATGGAAAGATCTAGTCATACTTTTAACGCTTAACGTTGAGGCTTGGACTCCTTTCTATATTGAAGGTTAAAAATGTCATCATGGCGATGCTTAGAGGTAACACTACCTCAACTTGCTTGGCTTCATCTTCAACCGAGAGATAGCACTTGTTTGGAATCAACAAGTAGTGTTAAATATATGATATTTAATTTCCATGTACGATCATTTTAATTGTCCCCGATAGTTGATTATTAATTATCGGATTCAACTTTCTTCATGGTGTATCGTCACCTTAAAAATGATATGCTTCTATTTGAGCTTTGTTATCCTTTGTCGAAAATGACTAAATCCAAAGAGCTTATAGGTGTCCAGCTATGTGGGGTTGCTCCCATCAAAAGGGTATTTCACATCTCATCTAGGTTGGATTCGGTTGCGCATTTAGATGTGAAATATTCAGATTCTAGAGAAGGTTTAGCGAGGTCCTGGCGGTACTTTTTCTGAGGAGGTCACGGAGTATATAACCTTCTCAAAAGCATATTACTAGAGGTGTACTTCAAGTGGGGCTGCACTCTCCTAGTCATTTGTTGGAAATTTTCCCTTCCTTATTTGATTCGAATTCTTGAATCTGTTTACCTTTAAATTGCAACGAGAGGAGTCAACCACTCTTCGCGATGTTTAAGTATTGATTTAGTCCATTCTATCAAGTTTGGACTGTTACCTTATTTGGTCCATTCTATCCAATTTGGACTGTTACCTTGTTTTATCCATTCTGTCCAGTTTGGATTTTACTCAGGTTATTTTCATTCTTTCGTCTGGTTTTTAATATCATTTATGCCCATTCTTATTTGGATTTGTTTCCTAATGTTTATTTCTGCTCTTACCTGTATGGATGTTATTCTTGTGAGGTAAAAACCCGTTCCGCGTTAGCGGTATGGTCTCACAGAACTTTTATATGTTCCACATTATTTGAGTTATCTCATGTTGGTAATTCCTGAATGATCCAGGTGTTGTTTATTTATAATGCTTGGGTCAGACCGAGTATTTTTCCAGGTTGTCTTTGGTGTTATGGAGATCATGAAGAGGAGTTGGAGGTTCACCTATCGTAGCGTTTTATTTTCCGATGTAATATATAGTATCCTTATCAGCAATTTGTAAGGTCAGGATATTATAACTGTCCAGCTGATAAGGTTTAACTCTGATGTACTCTGTATTTTAGGGTGCCAGTTTTTACTGTCCTTGTTATATTATATATTGTCGATTCCGCTGTGAGATTCTAATTTTCTCTGTTCTCTGTTCTTTTCTTTTTATTTACCCTAACAATCTGCCCTTTTGTCGATTGGACTCACGACATTTGAACATAGTGGTGTGTTCGATGTTGACTTTCGATGGTCAAAAAGGTGGGTCGTTACATTGCCTAACATTTGAAAGTATTATGTACTCTAGTCTGAACGGATGAATCAATATCCTATTTTGAAACATCTTGACTAGGAATATTTATAACAATATGTTATTTTCAATATGACCAAATTCTCAATGATTACAACACTTTGTAATTACTATCACACAACATATCAGTTAAAGATTTTCCATCTATATAATCTGAATTAATTACTTAATTATTTATATCACTATATAATAAATATATACTAGAAAGAAAACCATCTTTTATTCCGAACAAGATTGGTAATAGAGTTAGATATATGTAACAAATTACATAATTATCCATAGGGCATATCCCTAACTCTATAGTATATCAATAGCGTGCATATATAACTTTTATATGCATATCCAAATAATTACTAATGACTCCCAGAACATTTGTTATAGCTACCCATTTGCTAATAACACTCCATACATAAAACACATCAATAAATAATATTTATTAAATATTAAATATTTTAATTAATTTATAAAAATTTACAAACCAATTAAATTGTGTGGTCTTTCGGAGAATTCAAAATTACGGTTGTATGACTCAGAGGTGTGAATTCAATCATCCATTAATATTGAACAATTCAAATAAAAATGTTTACACATCACCTTTGCTTGTGGTGTGATAGTTTATCCAAATTCATTGCTTATATTCTTTTCAGTAAAATCATATTTTACATTATTATAAGCAGTACCAATAGTGAACATAATTTATATGCATTCTCTTTGCCAACAGTATATCACTTTTGGATGTATGGAACTTGGTATTGGTCAAAACTCCAATATTATCTACATTTAAATTGGTTAGTCTATAAATAAAATCATTGGTTCAATTGTAATATTTATTATTAATAGTACTTATCTGGCCAGATATTTTGACTTTGAGTTGACTACAATTGTTCATAATACTAATCTCATCAATCAAGGAGAGGAATTCTCTCTTGAATAGTGCTTTATTTCCAATGCTTCACCTCGGACCTAACTATAGTTGCTTGACGGATCACCATGCCATGATTTAACTATAATCAATGTGGAGTAATCACATTAAAGTTCCACATTATTCTCAAGTCAATGGAACTGTATAACATCATCACATTGAGATTTCTTATTTAACCAAATTTTTATCAACGAACTTGAAACTCTCGGACGAGTCATTCCATAGTTAACAGACAGTTACGAGTACATAACCCTTGGTGCCCCGAGTAGCCATGAGTAATACGCTAACAAGCATTTGGAGAGCATTCGGCAATGTAGTCTCAACGGATATATCGATATCTGTTGGTGATATTTTTTGCCATCCTTGAAGTTGTGATAATGCATTATGAAGGGAAAATGAAAGGAAAAGAGCCTTTAGAGCTAAATGACACAAGAAATGAAGTGGTTCGGCCAAGCTGCCTACATCCACTATGAAGTTCTTATACTATATGGCTCTCTCACAATTACAAGGAATTACAAGAGAATAATAAGAAAAGATCATATGCCTAAGACTAATGAGGTTGCTAATCTCAGGGACCTTGAGTGGGGGATCATGGGTTCTAACCGGGGCCTCCTCCACCGAGGACGCAACGAACCTGGGTCCCCTTCACCGGTGGCCCAACCAACCCGGGTCCCCTTTACTGAGGGCCCAACCAACCTCTTGGAAGTGGCTATGCATGGTGTTTTTATAATAGTTGAATTGATTATAGAACGGCTAAGATATTGCTGTGAAACCAGCATGAAGCGTGTCTGATCATTGATCTGGCTGGATAGACTTGATGAGAGACAACTGGCAAAAGAAAGGATAGATGAGATGAAGGCCAACATAACTATACCAAGAGCATGTTCAACCATGCTTTGCATGAAATGCATTTGCACTTGTAGTATGCTCGTATGAAATGGGACATACTTCTTGTCAGAAGTAGGTACATCTAGTTGTACCTCTTATCACTTTGCTCCCATATGCTTAGGTGGAAATACGGACCAAGCTAGTCTGCTGAACCATATGGGCGATGGGGAAACAATGAGAGCCAAGGGCATACCTAGCTGGGTGAGATGAGATTTAGTGCAGGTCACAGGTGGTGGTGTTGAAGCTAGATCGATGACAGACCACCCTTAAGACAGTCTCAAACTCTATCGATTGGGAGATAACTGAGGTAGAGATGCTTGAGAAAGTGGGCTGGCCTGGAACCGAATTACACCCAGGTCGAAGAGAGAGATTTAGTCGGCCAATGGGAGATGGGCCGAGTCGGGCTTGCATCTTGTCTTGACGGGCGAGCTAGTTGTTAAGGTTGCTGCGTCGAGAGGTTTTGCCAAGAGATGGCTTGACGTGAAATTAAACAGAGGAGACAATGCAGGTCTATGTTGGATATGGGTTATCATTATACATAGGAAACCCAAACGTTCTGCCCCCAACCGTGGCTGGATTGTATGATGATTTGGACCAAGTTGGCCTGGACTGATCAAGGCCAGACCAGGATACCATGATTAGCCCTCCTTCCTACATATGAAAATATTGAGTAACATTTTGCCCCCAAGTCAATGCCAGTGAGCGGGCATAGGCTTGTAAAATCTCAAACACTCAATCGGTTAACGGTTCTGCTATGAAATTAATATACCACCCATATGGCATTACACTGTTAACTGCGGGAGTTGTGCTTCTTGAGACATGACATGGATGTGTTGTTTCCCCTACGTGTGTGGTGTGACATAGCAACTATCACTCTTAAATCGTTAAGATCCATTTTCCCTTCTAATTCATAATGGTTGCAACTGGAGGAAGAGGTATATAAATAACCCCTCATCTTCCTCTTCGAACCTATGTGGCTATTAGCATGCAATTCCTTTAGCGAACTCGAACTTTGCATGATTTTCTATTGATAAGAACATATTACTTCGCCTTCCTTTTCTTCTATCATTGCTCTAGAATGCTTGGGTTTTATCAAGTTTGGTTGGGATTAAATGGAAAGAGGTAGCTCTTTAAGGGTCAAACTATGTTTGTCGATTACATTTCAGCCTGCTTGCTTGGATTTCTGCTTCTTGAGATGGATCTTGCCTTTGGCTTGGATCTGTGCTTCCACTTTTTAGCCATCTCTGCGATAGTGATTTCTTATCGGTATTGGACTAATTATCCAGGTGAATCTAGGGGGATTCCTTGCTTTGATACTCCGACATTCTCGACCTTAGGTCGGTTTGGACGCAACTGCTCTTTTGGAGAGAGCAGCATATGTCGCCTCTGGTACTTCTACTATGGCTAAAGCCCTGGTTTGCTCCTTAAGGAGGTTGTCAGGATGCTTCTCATGGTCTCTCACGAGATTCAGTGTGGAAGGCTTCCAAGATGGAAATATCTTCAGTTTTCTTCAACAAGTCTCGATCGCTTAAAATGTTGGCGGAGGACCATAGGTGCAGTAGTGCACGATCTGAGTGGTGATAAAGTGCAAATAGACTAGCCTCTGAAGAGCACTATTGACATGCTTCTTCTTCCTTTACTCCTTTTCGATTAGCGACTGAAAATTTTTATAAGCCCAACGAGGTGGGCATCGTGCCCCCATACTCTTTTAAACTGAAAAAGAAAAGATCTTTTGTGTTAAAAACTAGTTGTTCATGAAACTAGTTGTCTTCGATTGTTTCCTTACGACTGGTAGGGTAGCCTATCTTAGATATTTAGCAAAGTACCTTGCATTGGGTTAACCAATCTCTTTTAACTGATAGGCCGAGCCGATACATTGACTAAGCAACCCAGTTGTTTTTCAAATGTCAACGTTGGCAAATGATAGTTGAGCTTCACTGTGCTGCTTTGTTGATGGGCGGTCTTAGCGCTGGTCTGAGTGCTGAGTGGCTTCAGGTCCTCCCGAGAGACACGTTGTGACGCCCCACCTCTATACTCACACTAGCCAAAGACACTACGGGGTAATGTCGTCGACTAGCACGAAGAATAAGGCTGTTGAGGAGCGACCATCTGTGTAATTGCTTTGGACGAGTACCGATATGTCAGATAATATGACTTGCAATTCGTTTCAATATGAAATCCGACATATCAAATACAAATTCAAAGCTACCACACAGTGGCTATGAGGCCTTCGGAAACAAATATAGAAATAAGCATAACTCAAATCAGTCACAAATATTCATATCACAAAGGCGGAAACAGACATGAATATAACACATAAAAGTGTACATCAAAATAGTGGTCATACAAGATCCGCTACTTAACAAAAGAATAGGTACATGTGCTAGCAAAAGAATATGTATACATCAAGGAGTCTCTATCTCGAATGTAAAATAACAAAAACTACTAAGCTAAAGTAGTTAGCCAAAAGTCTGGTGACGGACCCTGATAAGAAGTCAAGCAGAAGCACCTGAAATACCTCGGTCTGACCCGAGTATTATTTAAGAAGAAAATAACAAACGGATCAGTCTAGCTATAAATATCATATAAAATGAGATAGGATAAAAAATATGACAAAAACGTATGATAACAATAATGCCATACTGTGACAAGTATACATCAGATAACAACAAAAATTATACAATATCTCAAATATTCTCATACACTAAAAAGAATGTCATATTCTTTAAATTATTCACCAAAACACAAATATTGATAGAGCTTATCAATGCATATCATCACAATTGGTGAAACACAAATTCTACAAATCAACAACCAGAAAGCCAGAAAACACAAAGGGGGAGGCCTATTACAAACGGGAGCATGAAAACTCACCAACACGTGTATCACAAATGGGTCGCTATCCCATGGTCGCTAACCATAGAGCCGGTGCAACGGCATAGTGCAATAACGGTACGCCCGAGGAACCTGAAACTCAAATATTTTGGAACAACGACGTAGTGCAATAACGGTACGCCCGATGAACCTGAAACTCAAATAATTCGGAACAACGACAGTGCAATAATGGTACGCCCGATGAACCGAACTCCATAAAACCCATAGGTCACTAGCCTATAAAAATGAGACGAAGCTCCACAAAACAAGGTACCATCCCCCACGTGGACAAAGAGACATCGCATATCGCTAGTCTAAACCATAAAATGATCATCATAGATCACTAAGAAGTGTAGATTACACTAAGCTAGTAAATAAATGAGTTTAGCTTCATGTCCCATAACCACTATCTTAACTTAAATATTTTACGAACAAATTGTAGACTTCCACTCGAAAATTGTCACGAGAGTTCAATCGAACAAGTCCAAGAATTAACCGACGAAGTAAACACAAGCGTTTCATACCACTTGTTTTGCTAAGCCGTTTAATTAGATTTCTCATACGAATGAGGTAAAGGTTTGTATATACTAATAAATTGGAAAACGGTTTTAAAAGCGAGCTTTATATTTAAAATAGTGTCGAAATCGTTTTAATGAAAGAGTTTTAGTATTTACTACTAGTATTGAAACCTTTGTATTTTAAAGTGACAAATCACAAAAATTATTGTAAAAACAATCAATCACCAAAAATTCACATACGACAATGTGAATTAAATCCATAAAAATCGATATCAAATCCATCAAATGGATATTCCCAAAAATTCAAAGAAAGAAGTCATCAAAATCGATAATAAGTGATAACAATTAACCGGAACGACAAAAATCGAATAAAATTGAAAATCCAATCAAAAACAGCCCAAATAGGCGGAATTGGCAGTTCCAAACGTCTGGGGGTTCATCCAGACGTTTGGATTTGGGTTTTGGAAATATTCCAGAAACCTACCAGACATCTGAACTCTAACCAAACGTCTGGTAAGTTTGGACCAGACGTCTGGTCCAAGTCTCTGCCATTTTTTTCTTTTCTACCGTATATTTTTTTTCATCTGCTGCCCAAACCAGACGTCTGGACCTTACAACCAGACGTTCGATTGCCTTTTCTGGGCATCAATTTGCCTAGGCCAATGATGGCCAAAATGATTCGGAAGCGATCGGACGAGCGACGGAGGCTAGGGATTTATGCCAAGCGACAACCCAGTCCTATAGGCTCTTTGATACACCCCAAATAACACGTCCAAATATCCAAGATAGGATCTTTAAAGATTTTGATTTCAAAACACCAAAATTTGGAAAATTCACCAAATCAATTCAAATCAAAAGCAAATGAACATGAATAGATGTTAGGAATTCATACCTAACAACAATGAAAGTTATAGACATAGATGTGAGTTAAAGAACTCACCTTTAAACCCAAAACAACAAGTGAGAAGCTTTAAAACAAAGGAAAGATCAACCACACTTCAACTTCAACTCTAGAAGCTCCAATCTAAGATCATAAGAAAATATTTTCCTAAGTTAGGTTATAGGAAATTTATGAAATTGGAGAGAGATTGAGGTGGAGAAGAAGAAGGGATGCTTACCTAAGCTTCTCCTTGATTTTAGTGCAAGAACTTGAATTTCCTAAGAGAACTAGGGCTTAGGATTTTTAATTTCCCATTCTTTCCCCCATTTTTCTTTAGCTTGAAAGTGTTAGGAAATGGAACGAATGAATGAAGAAGAGTGGGGTGTAGTTAGGGTATTATATTGGGTTAGTGGGCTGAAACCCAAACCCAAAGCCTAGAATAGAAAAACAAAAAAATTCTACTCAACTCCAAACATATCGATGTTTATACTCAAAAAAGTTGTAAACGCCATTTTGGACTCAATGGAAGTGGACTCGAGTCCCAATTCGACTGTTTACAAAAAGTAACATTTAGGACTTTAATCCCGAATAACGATGCTATATTTAAATAAAACATTTAAATATATAATCGTGAAATATGCGGGTTGTTACACACGCAGTTAGGAGTTCCTGCATTATTTTCTGAAAAAGTTCCATGTTTAAGACATGCTAAGCACTAACACTATCATGCGACGGGCCGAACATGGTCATTGATAAGAGCTAAGTGTTGGCCAGGTACCAAGTGGCGGGTGACACTGGCATAAAGTTAGAGCACATGTTGGCCATGGGTTCTACTGGGCGACAAGCGGTTAGAAATCTCTCGAACCAGAGTGCATGAGGGGCTCAAAGGTTTTCCTAGGTGATATGTCTTTAGCTGTTAGGTGACCACATGTCCTGGATCGAACTGAGGCACGTGACTAGCTCGAACATTTATGTTTATAGGTATGGCACAATTGTGAGACGAGCGACATGTGCCGTCACTTATAAGAATTTAGCAGATAGAAATGGTAACGGTGAATGTACATGTGTGTCGCTCTACTGTTGGGCGGCCCCGACACGAACCTAAGTGTTGAGAGGCTTAAAGGTTCTCCAAGGTGATACACTACAATATGGAGCTACAGGCGGGCCTGGCTCGAACCTAAGCACTGAGGGGCTTGAAGATTATCGAGGGTGACACGATGCAATGAGGAGCAATAGGCGGGCCCGATTCGAACCTAAGAGTTGAAGGTCTTGAAGGTTCTCCCAAGTGACACACTGTAATAAGGAGCTATAGGCGGGCCTGGCTCGAACCTAAGCACTACAGGGCTTGGAGGTTTTCCAGAGGACATGCTGCAATATGGAGCTACGGGCGGGCCCAGCTTGAACCTAAGCGCAAAGGGGCTTAAAGGTTCTCCAGGGTGCTACACTGCAATAAGGAGCTACAGGCGGGCCTGGCTCAAACCTAAGCATTGAGGGACTTAAAGGTTATCAAGGTGACACGCTGCAATAACGAGTTAGGGGCGGGCCTGGTTTGAACCTAAGTGCTGAGGGACTTTGTCACGCCCCATTTTTCTGTACCGATTTAAACCGACTTTGAACCACTCTTGTCAACTAAATAGTACGGGAAGACGGATAGTGAAAGAAAGAAAGAAGGTAGAAATAGACAGAAGATAGAAGGAAAGAGAACAAATTAGAATCTCATAGCGGAACGAATAGATTATAATATAAACAAATCTTTACATGAAACCAAAACTGTTGCTTTATATAACATATACAGACTTTATATCAGAGTTACAACCACATAACTCGGACAGTTATAACAATCCTTCCCTTACAACAATGATCACACAACAAATACACCTTAATATAAACATCTACGAGAATACGTCTCCTGATCCAGCTCCTTTTCCTGAAGCTCTCAGTCTTCCAACTAACCTGGAAATATGCTCGGTCTGACCCGAGCATATAGGAAAAATACCAAGCCCGGGTCAGTCTGGTAAACCAGCGTGAGAAACACACTCAACTTGATTATTAAAGTTTAAAAACCCTTTGAAAACAAAAGCATCTCGTAAGACCACTCCAAATAAACATGTCGGGTTTTTACCTTACGATAGCTAAAACATTTTACATGATTAAATTCCAGCATACTAGCCACAAAGTGGGTTCTACAATCAAAACCGTAAAGGCTCGTAGGGAGAATGGATTTCCTACTAATGACTAGGCACTGGGGTACCACCTGTCACAGTACGTGGCCTAGATCACAGTACCGAGGAGTACGCCCGCTCCCCTGCAACACAAGACCGGAACTATCCCTTACTGGATAATTCCGAGTAAAATCACCCCACGGTTGTGATCAGCAACCGCACCACTAAGCCGAAATAAAAAGGGACATCTAGACAGGGATGACCTTACTCTCAAGTGGGGGCTACCCACGAAGCCTTGCTGCATATCCCCTGATTTTCAGTCATTCCCGGTTGATGAGGCTTGAGGCTAAGCGTTACCTTTTTAGAACATATCCCTTAGAATGCTCACCGTCCACCTTACGATGTTCTGAAAGCATTCATCCATACAAGTCTGTCCCGGGTCCGAACGGAACCGAAGGCACTACTCCTACTACATCCATTTTGGAATCACCCTCAGGATTAGTAGTGATTAGTCCTTGCACTTCACTGCTCCATCTTCGACTCCAAGCTCTTGTCTTCATCACGAAAACGTACTCGTTGGATCGAAGTGGTTTTCGGATTACAATCTGATCCCGGTCTCTCCGAAACAACGTTCGTTATTTCCCGGTAAACTCAACCCCGATTCTTTTGAAAATACACCGACGAAATATAAGATCGGAGTTCACCTCCTAACCGTTGTGGACGGGTCTCCTTATAATTCATCCTAGAGAATAAACGAGTTTATACGTACGGTATAGCACCTCGAACGGTAACCGTACCATATAATTCTCGAGTTTCCTCTAGATATTTCCAAAGTCAGGTTTTGTCCAAATTTGATAGTCGGTTATTTAACTATCAAAACAATCAATCAATTCAACCTAGTTATTTCCCGTTGCAACCATTAAGTCTTGTTCACCTTTAAGAATACAAATGGATTTCTCTTTACTAAGAAGCTTATTTCATTTGAAAAATCTATATATCCAAAGCATTTCTTTCCAAATCATACATATAATTTCCAAATATTATTTCCAAGTTTAAATAAATAAAATACCCTTCATAAAAGTTATTACAAAATATTATTCAAACAATCATTTATATTAAATAGGTTTATAGAAGAAATATTCTTACAAATTAATTACATAAAAATTAATCTTTAAAGGATCATTACAAAATAATTAAATACTTGAAAATAGTTTAAATAATATCTTATAAAGATTTCCAAAATATTAGTAAATCTCTACTTTTGGTATCCTCAAAACATTTATCCATCCTTTTAAATCATTTCTAAAAATAATATTTTATTTTAAAGCAAAACTAGTTTCAAATTCAATCCACACAGACAAGGCTTATTAGTCTCAACGGTACTTACCAATCCACAATTCATAATTCATAGTCACACAGATATTCAAATCAATCAGCTTCCATAAATCGATTTACATTATGTTCTCAAATGTAATTAACAGGCCAATAACAGATATATGCAGGAATAACAGATCAGAAATCATCTTTGCTAGGAACAATTACACAGATAATATCAAATAGAGGGCTTATACTATCTACAGAGATTTAATTAACTATTCAACGGAAGGGTGTCAACCAGTAGAATAATCTACAATAATCACAACTATTCGGTTTGGGAACGTCTTAACCGTCAAGTCGTAAAAATTATACATCAGCATTCATTACCAAACGGTAATTAAATCCTATATGTACAAGCTTATAAAATTTTATTTATTTAACTTCACAGTGGATCGAAAGACGGCGTACCATCCGACAATACGAACCATCTACTAAATTATTTCTTTATTATATCTGAAATTAAATAGTTATTATAAAAGAATTACTTAAGAACCTGTATTAACTTAAAGGTATAAACATTTATTTTCCATAATTATCCTAATTAAACTTCACTTAATCCAAATAAATTCAAGGATTAATAATAAATTATTACTTTTAAAAGCTTGACTAATTTATAATAAAAATAATTTATTATTAATGACCATAATTAAATAGACTTAAAGTAAAACAATTTTGAAGTAAACATCTTTATTATTTAGAAATATTCACTTGTTAAAGAGGATTTGTTTTAAAACATTCCTTTATCCAACTTACTTGTGAAAGGGTTTAAATTTTAAAACACATTTTAAATCCCATTACAGGTTAATCTAAAACGGCCCAAAGCCCAAAGACTAAAAGAACAACCGAACCTAATTACAAATTTAATTATAGAATCTCAGTTGGACCGAAGCCCAACATCACATTCCAAACTCAATCCCTTATCCTACTTCTTCTCCTTGCCTACCAGACTAATATCCATTCCCAACTCTATCTGAAATCGATGCCAGAAACCAAAGTGAAAACTTCTCCGATCAACTCGACAAACACCCACTCGAACATCGACACCAACCGGAACAATACAACATGGACAGAACTCCTTCTCGCCCTTCCAATTCTCGCCATGGCCGAGTATCACGTGCACACGGTGCACGTGTACAATTGCTCCGATGTCCACTCCGACATCGCGAATCCCTGAGTCGACGACCCTTCCTTTCTTGGTCACCATTGCCACCTCAACGAAGACTCGAATTCAACCGAACGAAAAACAACCCTTTAGTGTGAATTATGGAAAAACCCGAAGCCCCATCTTCGTCGAAGTGCACTCATCTTACACCTCTGATCCCATTACCTTTTTCTTCAATCGGAAGCACACCCATCGCACTACCTTCCTACCAAAAATCGAGCATCCCGGTCGCGCCACCACCTCACGATTTGCTCGCGTTCGCCAGCCTCCAAAATTCTTCCAAAACCCTACAATCCATTATCCTCCCTAAACTAAGGCCAAATCGAACAAACGGCCACGGTCATCACCTTCCCCAAGTCCACCAGCACCTCCAGTCCTAGCCACGCCACCCCACGGCGATGAGATCGCCGGAAATTTATTTTTGAACAGAATTCGTTCATCTACCAATTCCTCGAGAAATAAATCACTAAAAATTCTAATTTTCCTACTAAAATTCATAATTTCATACAGGCAACCCAATTTCATGCTTGAAATCTTGTTTTAATTATATTGAAATTTCACAAAAGTTGGGTTATCAACTGTAAAACAAGACTGAGACCTCTACACAACATAAACCATCCATAAATATATTTTTAACTTAAACTACATACAAAAATAATCACTTCCCTAGTTTACAACATCATCAGATTTGGACTAGAAATAAAGATATGGGTTTTTGAACTGGAATGATCAAAAAGATATATACTGTCACAGAGAACAGATCAATTTAATTTCCAATTTGAGATAAATGTTTCTCACCTTAAACATTTGATTCCAGAAGCTATAAAATTTGAAGTTGAAGTCTTTGATTTGAAAAGTTGAAATCTTTAAAACTGAATCTTGAACTTGCTTTTGAGTTCTTCTAGTTTGAAAGAAAACAGAGATGCTTCCAGACTTGATTTTACAGAGTGTTTACTTCTTCTTTTTTTCTGATGCTTCCCATTTAACAGAGATATTTCTCCTCAGTTATTTACCTAAACTTATAAACTTGCAGCGTACGTTTTTAGGCAGAAATGATATTTTAGAGGCTGACTTCAACACTACTGAAATGTTTACTAGGAAAGAAGCAGGATAACATTTTGGCGGCTGAGAGATTTGAAAAGAGGCTGAAGCTGATATTTTCTCAGCTGGTTGACATTTGAAAAAAGAAGGATAATTATTACAATATCCTACAGTTGTTTACTGCCAAATGTAGGTTTGTTTACTCATAAAATTTTATCACAACTTACCCATAGTTTCCAGAATTTGCTAAAAACTATTTGCTACTTGTTTCTGTTTTCTGGTTTCTTACTTACAGTAAATAATTTACAGCCTTTCTCTTATCATATATTTATAATAATGTAAACCATACACTATTAAAAGCATATGCAAGTATATCAAAGATTTTAAACAGCCCATAATTTACATTATTTGCCAAAGTAATGTTTGTGTTGTTTCTATACTTTGTTAAAAACTATTTTTGTTAACTGTTTTTCACTTAACAATAATTGACTTGCAAACTACCCTATTATAATATTTATAATATAAACCATACAAGGTTTAAAGTATATGTAAGTACAACTATAAAATAAATCAGCACATAATTAATGTTGACCAAGTAGAAATGTAATTATCACTATTACATTTTTAAACAAAAATAAGAAACTAGATTAAAATAATACTTAAGGTATGTACTCTTATACATTTTAAGATAAAGGTGAGAAACAAATGAATTAAAATAACACTACCCATATACATAAACAAAATGAAATCATTTCAATGATGTTGGATAACCCAAAGTTGATTATTGCCTTATAAAATAAATGTTTGCATTTTGTACAAATTTTAGAAATGAGACTTGTCATTTTAGATAATAGAAAATAATACTTCATAAAACATTCTCTAGTTAACATGATTTCTTACACATATGTTACAAACAAGAATTACAAAGTGATATTAAACTATTTTTAAGCCTTTGCGTATATATGTAACCATATATACAATTTTTTATTTATAATATAGATATATATTATTTCCAAATATACCAAGTCATTTACTATCTATGCGTATATAATTTCTCCCAATTATTTATGTGATTCATATACACATCTATTTATATTATAATCTTTTATCAATTTAAATATTATAAATTCCCTTTTTAACTTATCATTACATATATACAACTTTTCTAACTCAATGTACACATACCATTATTTTATAAACTTAAAACTCCTTTTATTTAATGTACACAATCTTGTTTATATACCCAAAATCAAAATACCCTTTTACTTTATTATCTATTTCTATCCAAATTATATACATATAGATTTAATTTAATGCCATGGATTCCTGTTCTCATTATGTGTAAATTTTATTGTTTCCAATATATAGGACTATGAGCATTTGATTTTAATAAATTTAAATTCTCTAATATAGTTTATCTTTAGAATAAAATATACATTTTTATCTCTAAAACAAACTGCACATATTTTATCTAAAACAAAATATGCATATTTTTACTTTAAACCCATATATATATAAGGAATCCCATTTAAATCAATCTATATTCTAATATAGATTTGAAAATTCAAACTATACTGGTTTTGAAAAATTGTATACAATTATTAATCATTGATTAATGGGAATATTGTATATTAAAATACAATATTATTGAATATTATAAATTAATATTCACAACTCGGGATGTCCAAAATCCCGGGTCGTTACAGACTTGAAGGTCCTTCAAGGTAACACGCTGCAATAAGGAGCTAGGCCCGACTTATTTCTATGTTGGCACACTACAAATGCCTGACTCGGCGTCACTCGAGGTAACAAAATATTATTATTATGTAAAATATACTTTTGGCAAATTATTATTACTTATAAAACATATATACATATATATATATACACATACATACATATAATTTTAACAATGCTTTAGACAACCAATGCATATATAAAGGCAAATGCATTTGTTATGATGTAAATCCAACACCCAAATATGTACACATTAACTTTGTACACAATATGATATGTTGCACTAGCACAATTTACACTAGAATATATTTGAATATACTTATGTTTTTTGCCATGTATAAATTGCTAATTAATGACATTCAATGAATCAATCAATTTAATTAAAGTGAGAGAAATGAAAGGTTTCTCTCTCCGTATAAAACAAAGTATGCTCTCAATTAATTACATAATTTTAGAGAAACAAACGAAAGTTTTCCTTCTCTAAATTAACTCTTATAAGTAGTTTTTGGGTGTATTTGATACACTATACATTTAAATTTAAATAAATTTTAAACTTCTTTTTAACTAATTTTAAATAAAATAAGATTTTATTTAAAAAACTTTATTAGATTGGATCTAATATACCTTTAGACTTCATAGGCATAATAGATCTAAGAGCATCTCCAACAGTTTGGAGTGCGGATTTGAGAATTTCCGCACTCCAAAATGTTGGAGCCCTCATTTCTACAACAGAAATGAGGGCGGGCGCCTGTTGAACAGGCGCCTGATGTCCAGGCGCCTGTTCAACAGGCGCCTGGTTAATGCGCCTATATCAGGCGCATTTTCCCCCATTTCCTCTCATTCCTCCCTCTTCTCAACCTCCATTTTCAAACCAACTTCACGTCCAAATGCCGCCCCGTCCGGTCAAAACCGGTAGACGCACCGTTCGATATACGACTGATGCAAATATCGGACCTGCTCATATCCCTCCCGATGCTACCGTGACTCCAGCCGATCTTCGATCTTTGCACGACTTGCCTCCTACTGTTTCGCATCGACTTACTGCAGCTATAGCGACGCCATAGGTATACGTTATTTATTTATTGCTTAATAAACGACCATGTAAATATAAATGTATAATAATTCCTTATTTACCTTAACATTAAATAATCATATATTTAGGTTCGTCACGTAGCGATGAGAGGTAGTTGGTATAGGTGTATGTCTGAATATTTTGATCAGTTACCGGAGCCGATTTTGGATAGGCTACATGCATCACCTTTTGGTGAATTTCTTGCTTTACCTAGATTTGCACATGTAGATCGTTGTCTAGTAGAGGCCCTTACCGAGAGATGGTGGCCGACCACTCACACATTTCATTTTCCTGATTTTGAGTTAGGACTGACTCCCCTAGATTTTTATATGCTCACTGGCATAGAGGTTGGTCGACCTGACCGTCTCCCTGTTCCATTTGATAGTTCATTCGAGGAGTTCGAGTCATATTCAGCTTATTTACCGACTATGGCCGATGAGGAGGTTAGAGGAGGAGCTGTTACTCTACCTTGTTTGCAGCGTTATATAGTAGAGTACATGGCCGTTGAGGATATGCACACTCCCGTTATCCGTGCATTCATACTATACCTTTTTGGGTCTACATTTTTTAGTAACAATAAGGGTACTATTAGACTTGGTTTTCTGGCTGGGTTAGTAGATGTGGATGGACTCCATATATATGATTATGGTACTGCTATTATTGGTTATTTGTACGTAGCATTAGATACATATGCGCTACAGCAGTCCAGACAGATGTATGGCTTTTGGTACATTCTTCCATTTTGGTACTACGAGTATACCGCCAATATGCACCCTCGACTTGTTGTAGAGGCGAATGCCACACCTTATATTTACTTTCCCAGATTGCGTCGTTGGGGTCCTCCTATGCATTTGTCCCGTGTTGCACAAGGGGTGCACAATGAGTTGATGGAGGCTAGACAGCAGATGGATATGAGGCGGCGTGGTAACATTATCATTCGTCCATGGGATCAGTACTTACAGTTCCTAGAGCCCGGTCCTGACCATCCACTCACTTTTCATGTATCCATGTCGCGACGTAGGATCTGCTTTCAGGTTGCTACATGTCCTTTCATATGGTATTTAGGGGATCGGTGTTGGCTACAGTTGTATGGTATAGTTCGCATTCCATCAGATCCGCTACCATGGGATGATATGTACGGTGATATTCGGGTTGGACCAGCTTATATTCATGCGATGAGGGGTGCGGGTTGGGTGGATGGTGAGCCATTTACAGTTTTGGGAGACTTTGATTCATATTGGGCTCGAGTAGCCCCACGTGCTTACGCTTTACCTGATTATATTCGGGGTTTGAACTCCGATCATATTGGGCCGCGTACCTCTTCTGGTAGAGTTCCACTACCGCCTTCCACCTTTGAGCCTACATCATCTCAGTACACACAGCCTCCTACTTTCGACCCACCACTCCATTCGTTTAGAGCGTATGATGTACACGGTCAGGTTGTGGAGTATCCCTTGCAGTATCCTACAGACGACGCTATTACGGGTATACCATCCGCCGGATTGTACCAGCCTCATCAGGTCTGTATTAGTTTTTAATTTTCCTTAATTTACTTGTCAATATATTACTTGTCATTATATTATCCACTTGTGTATAATTTTTCTTGTGTGCATATCAGTTTTCTCAGTACATGGATTATGATAGACAGATGATTGCTGCATTTGAGCGTATGACGCTCGATTATACAGGGATGATGTATCAGAGTTACCAGACCGCGGTCCAACAACAGCAGACTCAATATGATGCTCAGATACAGGGATTACAGACCCAGATTCAGCAGCTTCAGGAGCAGCTCCATGCGGGACCTCAGCCGCAAGACTTTGATGACGTCAACGACGATAGTGACGACGATGAGGAGATTGATAGCGGTTCTGATCACATAGACTGATGTGCTCCATTTAGATGTTTTAGACTGTGTTATTATGTGACTGTATATATGGTGGTGATGATGCTAATTTATGCTTGGTTATTATTAAGCTTATATGTACTAGAATTGTGAAGATGTTGATGTAACAAACACATTTGTGTTTGTTTGGCAATCAGTTTATGGATGTTTGACACGTGGTCTTTAATCTCATGCTTCATTTTATTGTACGCGGATCACGACTTGTTTATTTAAGAGAAAGTTTTGTACTCATATATCACAGCATTTAAAAGTTCGGTAAATTCAATCAATGAGTAACATAATATTTTCGGCTACTGAATTGAAACATTTAGTAAATGTTTTTATACAAACTGATCAGATGTGCGACGATGAAGAGATAATGGCAACTCAGTTTTGGGACACCATTGCTGAACTATACAATAACAATGTTGAGTGTAGAACCAGACGTACGAAGGTAGAGTTGAGGACTACGTATGGGAACTTCTGCAACGCCTGTTTGGCGCAACGATATGATTGGAAGCGCACTTGAACTCGAGTTTCATGTACAAAGTCAAATGTCATACCGTAGTGCTCAACTTCATCGAAGACTACAAAATGATCTCATAGATCATCTTTGGGGGTTTTCTGGAAATCAGTGAAACTCTATTTGTATTCGTACGTTTTCTACTACTGTTTATGTTGTTTCGTATTAAGGTTATTGTAATCTGTTTCCGTATAATTAAGCTAAGGGTGTTAAAATCACTTTTTAGTGTAATGCAATTTGAATGAAAAACTTATATTACTAATTGCTTGCATTAAGAACACAATACAAATAACGGTACTTAAAGATACAATGGTTGTAGAAACGGTAATTCATTTACTGATCCTCTTCAAGTCTACGCCTCATAATTTCTCTCCTTCTTTGCTCCGTATACTGCAGCTGTTCTGCAGACATATGTGACGTATCCATAAACATGATTGCATCTTCATCTCTTTGGCGGTTTCCAGCAATAAGTTGATCCATTCTTGATAACTTTTCTTGGTGTTGCAGTGCTCGAGTGTCCATTGCCCGGTTAAATCTTTCCTCAAATTCAAGCATGAGTTTTTTAATTTCGTCTTGATCCGCTGCCGCAGTCTGCTTCTTTTTGGCCGCTTTTGCACCCTGTGGCCTAACAAAATGATCTTCATTTGGGGATGGGCCTTCTTCTGATCCTAAACCGAAGCTTCCTTGGGATTCCATAGGACTGGAGGTTTCTCCAACTCTAGGCGTTTTACCCCTACAGCTGTTTGATTGAACTTGTTGAACGGTCTTCTGAAGCGATGATTTCCATTTAACATGCTCGACCAACATGTCATATACGTGCATGAACTGATAAAAATGTGGTGCTTGTTTACTATCAGGTTTATAGATTTGTTTGAACAACTTGTTTGCGGCCATTCTCTGTTCAAAAAAAACTGGTAAACTTAAGGAACTAAGATGAAAAAAATACAATGAAATTACATTGAAGCTTACTAAATGTGTTTCATTCCCAAAGCCACTAGGATTCGTTTGCTTCAATTTGAACATTTGAGAATCGAACGTTTGCGTTTGACGATTTATTTTTCCATAATGACCTTTGACCGAAGATAGCGTTCTTTTTCGATTAATGTTCTTCCGATTGTAGCAATTAGTAATTTTGCCCCAAAAAGATTCACCACTTTGATCGGTCCCTCGAATAGGATCGACTGATAGTGCACAGTAAATGTAGCAAAGATCGTAGTCTTCCGCAGCGCTCCAACTTGCATTAGTTACTTCCCCCCCAACAGGAATCGTAGCGTCTTGCAAGTCGTATTCGTCAAAACTGGCCCTTGCAGCTACATCGTCGAAATCGGAGTACATTTTCAGTTGAGATCGGTGGCAGAAAAAAATTGCAAAAATGAAAATTGGTTTGAAATGAACGAAGAAGAGGGAGTGTTATTTAAAGAGGAAAAACGACCGTTGGGGAAACGACCGTTAGAAGATAGTAGGCGCCTGTTTAACAGGCGCCTACTAGCAACAGGCGTCTGTTGCCAGGCGCCTGTTGAACAGGCGCCTGATGTTCAGGCGCCTGTTCAACGGGCGCCTGGCAACAGGCGCCTGTTCAACAAGCGCCTCAACGCATTGGGCATTCTCAGCCCGAAGGCCCCCAAATCTGCACTATCACACATTCTCGCACTCTGTTGGGGACGATTTTGGGTGCGGATTTGAGAATTCTCGCTCTGTTGGAGATGCTCTAATACCAGAGAATTTTTGAGTCTACCCAATAATTCCGCTGTAGGGTGGCCCAGCTCCTACATTTTGTTCCTTCTTTAAAACTTTCCCACTTATTCAATATTAAATATCAATTAATTCTCTCCCTCCTCTACATACATGGTCGGTCCTAGATGTTTCCATTTGGTCCCTTAAAGTTTAAAAAATCCAAATTAAATGTTTTCCTCATATTATATCGCTATGCGCATTTATAACTTTTAGATACGCACTTTATTAAATACTAATGAAATTCAAACAAATTAAATAAAAAAATTAATAATTCACAAATATTAATTCATTTAATTTATTTAAAATCCACTTAGTATTTTCCTATTTAAATCCAATTTAAACATTTTACCGACATCGTATATCGATACACACGTTTATAACTTTTACATATTCATTTTAATAAATACTAATGGCATTTAAACAAATTAAATAGTATTCAATAATTAATATTTCATAAGTACTAATTAATCTAATTAATTTTTAATAATTAAAAATTAATTAGATCATGTGGTTAATTTAGAATATTCGTCATTTCGATTGTGTGACTCAAAGGTGTAAAATCAATCAGCGATTAATATTGAATAATTCAATTATTAACATTCATACATCACCTTCACTACTGATGTGACATTTTGGCTGAATTTATCGTCTACACACATTTTGATAAAATCTAATTTTACTTATTATAAGCGGTACCTAGTAATAGTGATTATTTACACCAATTCTTTTCATCTAAACTAAATCACATTAGGACTTAGGGAATTCGGTTTTGGTCTAAATTCTAGCATTGTCCACGTTCAAATTTGCATGTCTAAACATAAAATACTTGGTTCAATAATAACAATTATTACTAATCATATTGCTTTGGCTAAAGACTTTGACTTTGAGTTGACTATAGTTGACAGTCCATATGACTGAGAAGACTAATTTATCACAACAACGAAATACCCATTTCGCAACTACAAATAGTAGTTGTAATAGGTCTTTAACAACGGTCATGCAACGGTCATAATATGTGAAGTTGTAATAGAATGGGTGCATTTTACAACTATTTTCGACCGTTGTAGTATATGTTTATTATAATTGTCTTTGCCCATTGCAACATGATCTTTTACAACTATTTTTGCTCACTACAATAGGGTCTTTTACAACTGATTTTATCAGTTGATAAAAAATGCAAATGAGAAAAAATAAAAACGCTGGTTTAGTGCACATGTAAATTTAAAATTAATTTGCAATTGAAACCAAAATATTTTACTAATAAGAACCACATTCATTCATATTTACCAAAAGTAACAAAAAAGATTCATATTTCCAAATGCCAAAAAGATTCATGCATTCACACCATTCATAAAATCTTGACACAATTATAAAACATCGTAGTTCAAGCCTAAACATACTTATGCATGTAGTACGTATTAAAAATAACAACAAGATTTAAAATCTAGACCAAACGACATTGAAGTAGACCCTGAAGCAAGGATAGAGGCACAAGCCTGTTGCATTTGTAGTGGAAGTAGTTGTGATGTAAGGAAAGGAATAAGGACTGTGACACGAATTGCATTATGTAATGCTGAGTGGACAGACCAGTGTAGACTGCAGATGCAGACGAGATCTCCAGTTGCAATTACTCACCTATGCAAAAGTAATGCTAGCCGAGGTGATAAATGTAATCCTACAAGCGTTTACTTTCTCACTTAGGCAAAGTAAAGGCAATTTATGAACATTTATCAAAAGTGAAATGGCAAGATAAAATTTCTTTTACAATTACTCCCGCATTAGGATAAGCTACGGTAAAACTAGTCATTCTCCTTGTCCCTCCATAAATTTCTCCAGCTACAATATATATAGGGATATTTCGATTGATATATAAAGCCCTCAAAACCAAAGCAGTCTCCTCTGGTGTCAAAGGGCATAGGCCATCTTTTCTTTTTTGATCAAAATCAACAATACCTTTTCTTTCCACCATGGACATGCATACCTTATAAGATAATGAAAAGTCTTTAGAACAGTATCATTATAGCAACATATATTGCAAATAAATAATAGAATATGATTGTAACCCTACCTCATTCTGGTCCTCTCTTCTGCCACCTCATTTGTGCAACCCTGTGTACAACGCGAGAAAGCTAACATGTCCATTTCATATCTTAAGTGGAGTGCAAGAAAAGGACCATTCATGCATAGTAAACTTACCACTCTTTTCCCTAAATCTTCGATTTGAGGAGTAAATCTTAGAGCATCTTATTTTAATCAACATCGCAGCTTCTGAATCTCTAGAGGCAACCCATTATTGGCTGAACGAGCATCCGTTTTATTCAAATGCACAACTTTGGTTTTTTGTATTAAAGGTAGAATCTGCACAGGAAAACTTTTAATTAACCTCCACATTATGGGATGAAAATAATCATATGAAAAATATGAAAAATAAACTGATATTGATAGTAAGAAATGTCAGACTAGCTAACAGGCGACATCGAATGAAACATTCCAAATTCTACGGATAATATACTTTGTTTATGTGCCTGTAAGGGAAAGCGTGTTTAAAAGATGTACTGAAGATACATGAATGGTTTAATACTGCAATTGGACAAGTTTTTCTTATTTTGTTGTGTACAAACTGTGCAAAGATGGAACCAAATATGATATTAAATTGCAATATATTCTTACAATGCATGAAACATCCCAACTGCTAAAATGCAGTAACCATCTAACCAACTGTTTTCTTATTTCATTGCATTTCGGTTCGAAAACAACGGAAATAAATCCAATCACACAAAAAATGTATTTTTGATGTTTTTAACATAACAATTTAAGGGTTGGAATGAATAATCCAAAGCTTGAGGAAGTGAAATTTAGCTAGAAATGGATATATTTCCTACTCTGGCAACTAGGAGTTAAAGTTTTTGCCTTTATCCGATGAAAAAACACCAAATTGAACTATTTGTGTTATAGCAACAACAAAAAGAACAATTATCGCAATATGCCTTCAATAAGTAAAATAGAACAATTGAGAGGCTATGGTTATATATTTGAGCTAAAATGATTGAGTTCATCAACTCTCAAATTAATCTACAACGGGAAAAAAAATACAATACATAAAATGATAACTAAATCAAGTAGCTGAAGAGTTCATATTCAAATTCAATCAATTCCACAATTCTATGAAAATATGAAGCACAATAAACAAGCTAATAGATCTATAGCTTCACACGAGATACATTTAGTTAGGGAAATATAACTCAATTAAAAGAATATTATGCTAAAATAATAAGTTTATGAGCTTCAAAGAGCAAGTACCCAAATTAGGATGAAGAGAAATAAGTATGTCAGATCCAGGGAAATTTTATACTTGTAGATCTGCGAAATATTTAATGTAGCTTAATTCCCTAGATTTGAAGTTAAAACTAAGCAAACATACTTGTAAAGAAGTAATATTTCATAGCAAATAGTTAAATTTAAACATTTATGAAATCAATTAACATTGTAATAAACATTGTTCTATAGCAATACCCATTAGCTAATAACTAAGAGCTAACAACGATACAAGAGTATAAATTTACACTAATAGTACATTTCTAATACTTGAACAAGAGAACAGTACCTACCATCATTTTTTTTTTCAGAACTGTATTTTTGGTATACAAGATAATAGTACTCCCAAATCTCGCTGTCGAAGGCATACGCAAAGTTGTTTCAGATGACGATGGCTTTCTGAGTGGTGTTTCTCTAGCGCACGTATGTTTCACCATTGTGGCATGATGTTCGAAATCGGCAGCGGTGCAGAAGCGCCAGCTTCACCATTGTTTGGAATTTGTGGCAGTTCGTTATTCCTAGTTGGAAAATCAGGGACAAGAGGTTGCAATCGAGGTCGACGATGTCGCGATGAACCCTAGATTAAAAGAGGGACTGAAAAAAGGCGGCCTGAAGGAGGGAGTTGAATTAGAGAGGCCAGGATTGGGAAATTTGTTGAATAAGTTGGCGACGAAAATTTGGTTTATGAGCCAAATTTTTGAGTTTGGAGCCAAACATAGCTCTTTTGTGCATTCATATATGGAAATAATACTTTGTATAATACATAAGTTTTAATACATTTACAATGTAATTATACCTTAAAGTTTGTGACAATCACGTTATTGTAATCATAGAACAAAATTAGACCAAAATAAGTATTAAGATTTGCAACAACAGTTTAATATTTTTAAAATTTTAAAATTATACTAAAATTTTCATAGTTTCTAAAAATTTGATTTAAAATTTAATTTTTGTAATTTTGAATTTTATAAATATTTTTAAATTATTTTATAAATTTTTGAATTTTTTTAAAATATTAAATAAATTATCAATTATCAATTATAATTATTAAGCATTAAATAATAAATATTAATTTTTAATTATTAAATATTAGTCTTAATTTTTTATTATTTAATAGTAATTAATTAATAGTAATGTATAATTATTAATTGTTAAAAATTAAATATTACTTCTTATATATTAATTATTAGTTTATTACTTATTTCTTCTTAATTATAACTAAATGTTAATTATTATGTATATATTATTGATTAATAATTATTAACGTTAATTATTAATTAGTACTTACCAATTATTAATTGAAACGAACAAACTTTTCTTATCCTAACTGTCACAACCGTTTGTTGTTTGAATTGTATGCATAATCTTCAACTTATTGATTATTTGTTTTTTCATTGGAATAATGTATTATTTGTTTAAAAAATAAATCTACTTTTCGAGGAAAAGTCTTAATCAAATAACTTGGTAATATAAAATTCTTATTTTTTTATAAACCATGGGAAAATATAGATATTTACAATGGTCAAAACTAGTAAGTTGTTATAGATCTCTATTACAACTGGCTAAAACTTACAGTTGTTAAAAATACGTTTATAACAACTGTCAGGAAAACCAGTTGTTAAAAACCTTTATTACAACTATCATTTTGCGAACTTCGTAAATAACTAGTTGTAATAGGGTCATTTTATTGTATTGTATATTGAATAGTGCTTCACTTCCAATGCTTCAACTCAAACCCAACGTACAAAACTCCCCCTAAATGTGATATACTTATGAATTATGGAGTCAAAATTAATATTTAAATTCTAAGCAAAAAAAACTATGTACATAATTGTGATTAGATTATATGTAAGGCATATATTTATGTAAATACTAGTCATTTTAAATGTGGCATATTCAAAACATATATTCATGACATATATTGAGTAATGATTAAATTCTAAATCATTTACTAAATATTGAAGACATTAAATAAATAAGACCGGACAAACTTTATTAATCATTTCAAATACAAATCAAACTATTATACAATCGAAACATACAAGCAAACAATCCTAAACAAATTAAGTCAAACTGTATATACAAACATATAACAATCCAAACCTGACTATATTAAGTATTGACAAACTAATAAAATTCAAATATACAAGTTTTAAAAGACACACATAAAATTCTAAACAAATTAGAATACTAGATTTTCCTTACAACCTCAACCCATCCTTCGGATCCAAAGATTGGATTTGTTTTGATGACATCCTAATCTACTTGTTCCATGTTTGCTTTGAAGTTTGAACATTCTGGATTGTTGTTTTGATCATATTTGAGAATGGAGGAAACTAAAGAACAAAGAGCATCAAAATGTCTCTCCCGTTCTTTTATCATTTGCATTTGACTTAAGCCTTTGATTTCGGAGAATGAAACAGATAGCTTCTTTAAAAGATTAAAGTGTTTCTTCTAATTTTTCATAAAGTTTTTGATGTAAAGAACTTATTTTCATAAAAGGAAATATTTTGAATGCAATGAGATGAAAATATGAATCAATTAATGAGTTTTTCTAGAAGAAAAGGGGTTAAATAGAGATGAATAGATGGATTAAACAACCGATTTAAAAGTAGTTACCAATTTTTGAAATTTAAAAGTTTTCAAAAACGGCTAGTATATGTCGACATATGTATGTGGGATATGTCGACATATGTACCTTAATTTTCACAATTTATATTTTTGTTCTAATTTTTACTTTTTTGATACCATCTCAATTTTTGAATTTCAGAGAATATAAAAACACCATTAAACAACAAAATTAAATTTCTAAGTAATTTTTATTAATATAAAAGTAAAGTACATGAATATAATAGAAAAATACATGAAAATAACATGAAATAAAACTAAAAAATCATTCAACGAAGAGATACAAAAGTAGATAAAAGATCTAAAAAGATGATGATGAGGAGGAAGAATTTCCACCAAGTTTCCTAACAAACTTCCCAAAGTATTTGTCCACTTTGTTCAAAAGAGAAGCGAACTTTTTACTAAAGGAACATATAAGCTTCTCTTGGTTTTTGAGAAGCTTTTCTTGGTTTTTGAGGATTTCTTTGTTGGACTAACGAGAAGGTTTGTCAAAGCTTTCTAGGTAAGTGTCCAACTCTTCCTCTTTTACTTCTTTCTCCTCCTCCTCTTCAATTTCCATTCCATCACTTTCCTCTTCTTCTAGAATCTCTTGCTCTTCTTCACTTGCCAATCTTTCTTCCTTTTCGGGAAGAGACTGATTAGGTTCGAATTCAAGAGGAATGTGCATAAGAGAGAGGTTGGTTTTGACGAAAACTTTATGAGACAAAATGTTTTCACCTCTTAGACCGATACCAAAATAATTGAAAATTCTAGTAAGAAATGCACCATGGTAAAGCTTGTTCTCATGCCTAGAGCTTTTCTTTTGAACAAAGTCACCAAAAATCACTTGAGCCCAATTTATATCATATTTTCCAAAAATAGCTAAAAGAGTTTTGAAAACCTTTTGAGTTGGGTTATTGTAACTCCCCGTCCTTGGTGTAATACTTTGTTGTAAAATAAGACTTATTAGTCTTGCTTTAGGCCGAAGTTCTGGCCTTTAAAACCATATTCTTCATCTTGGAAAATAAATCATACATAACTTCTCTATTACCTTAATCAATTTCAAAAGTGGAGAGGTCATTTCCACTACTTTTACAACCATGAATTTGACCAAGAATTTCATAATCCAAAATAATAGTAGTATCTTTGATACGACTCCAAATTTGACCTTCTTCTCCTTGGAAATTTTTTATATTTAAATTTGCATAAAACATTTTAACCAAATCGGAATAGAAATAAAAATCGTTCTGAGATAAGTTGATTAAACCAAAAATACCATTTCCTAAAGCAAGATCTTATAAACCTTAAGAAGAAAATACATTAAATTTGCAAACCTTCCTAAAAATATTTTTCCATAAGTAGCATACTCAATATAAGTTTCAATGGGCTCTTGATTATTATGAAGTTGACTTTTAATCTTTTTCGTAAGCCTAATGGCTTTGGATGAGGAAGGTTGGTTTGAGAAAGACGTTTTTTATTTGCTTTGGAGGAAATAAAGTGAAGAATAAGTTTTATTTGTGTGTAGAAGATGAGATAAGATATAGTGAATAAGTAGATATTGAATAGTCACGTGATAGGTTAAAAGGTGGCAATTCAAAATTTAAAATTAATGCAAGAGAGGAAATTTCAAAAGTTTGAATTTTGAAAAGATTCTAAAAATTATGCCAGGTATGTCGACATACCATGTGATATATGTCGACATATGGGCCAAAATTTTAGAATTCAAAAATGAGAAATAATATATATATATATATATATATATTCATACATATTCGCCCATATGTATTTATGTAACGACCCACTATTTTGGACCATTCAAATCGACAATAAATCCACACATGTCGGACTTGAATAATACAAAACAGTAGATTGTAAAGAAATTTGGAGCAATAAAACCAATCACAGACACAGAATATCAGAATATCTCGCAGCGGAAAAATAAAATAAATAGTGGTTCATGAAGCCACTACAACACATAGTCTCAAAACAGATACAAAATACATAGTCTGAAAAACAGATACAACAGAGTCTGAATACATAAGTTCACAAATACATAAGCAAAGTTGAATGAAATAACTGAAATGGAAAGACAACTAGATAGACTGATAAACTCCAGAAATCTCTATCTCCAGAAGGTGACTCCAAAGGTGTAATGCTCAAGCTGACCCGAGGGTAAATAAAACACAAACACTCGAGTCAGGACATACATACTTATACAATGTAAACCAACTCAAGTGGACTGTAATAGAAATGCACAAGTAACTTAAAGAATGCTTGGGATTGCTCATTCTTTAAGGATCCATTAAACTATCTACTATGTAGTAATATTCGTTATTATAATAATGTCTAATAATAAAATAAACTTACTTTTAAATAGCGTTAAGGAGTTACCCATATCCCCCTTAACACATAAATAGTGCTAGTAGTCTATACAGTACCTGCATACCTCCAGATCAGGGGCTACAAGAAGATACTCCATAGGTACGACACAAATCAAACTCGTTCAAGGCGCGCTAGGGTAGGTGACACGGTACAACTAGGCAATGCCAGGGTAGATATACCAACATCCGGGCTGGTGGTAACGCATAGCAGCCACTACCGCCCACCTCGATCCACACTCCCAAAATCAAGGGGTGCACCCAATCAATCACAAAAGTAATAGAATGGTATCGAAGAAGTGTGTCCGATCAGAGGTTCTACCTCATTGGCCCGTCAATCGCTCCTGTTTTAGCCACCTTATGCCAACTCACGGGAGTTGGGTCCACATATATACCTCAATAGGATCGTCGCCACCATCCTACTTCATTCTGGAATCTCCACCGCGTACATAGTTGTAAACGTGGTTTTCGGTATCGACAAAGAGTATGTCCATATCCGATCCCGGACTCTTTAACAACCAATCGTTATTATAACCCGTGGTTATATTTTTCAAAATGGTTTATATTTCCAATCAAAATAATTCGTTTAAACCATTTAAAAATAAAGTCATTATTCTTTCAAATCAAATATTCAATTCCCAAAAAAATTAGCATTTTGAAGCTCGTTTATTCAGTTAAATACTTCAAAACATTGAAATTTCAGCATTCGCAGCACTTAGAAAATGCCGCGGTAAGTTATATTTGAAATCAGTTCATTTCAGAAAAGATAGCATTTAAAACTGCTGCAGTAGTTCAGTGTTCATTTGAAAATCTCTTCATTTCAGCAAACAGCAGCACTTATCAAGTGCTACAGTAGCCCTTTAGTTAGTCTCTAATTTTAGTTTTCTTTCAACAACAACAACACTTATCAAGTGCTACAGTAGCTCTTAAGTTATTTCAGCCTATAGTTTACTTTCAACAACCACAGCGCTTACCAAATGCTGGAGTATCATTTACTTCAGATTTTTAATTAGTTTCAACAACGACAGCATTTCTGAAGTGTTACAAATTCTAATTCCAGATTTATTGAAAAATTTCATAAACAAATAAACTTCAATTTTTAACCATTTTAACTTATAAAATCATATTTTTTTCTCTTCAAAAATGGTCCTTTGAATAACCTTTTACTTATGATTTTTTTAAAATAAAATTTCATTAATAAATATCCAAATTTTAACAATGATTCACTTATTAAATCAAAGTGCTCTATTTTCTTATTCTTTGTATTTTTAACAATTAACTTAACAGTTTATTTTAAAATACCATTTCATGAATAAAACTTAATTTCCATTTATTTACTTAACCTAAACTTCCATTTCAAACCAAATCTCAAATTTTCAAGTTAAGTTATATTTTCAAATTACAATTTAACCATTTATTTACTTACATATTTTAACTCATAGAAAAATCACTACACTTTATTTAAATCAATAAAATCCAAATTTAAGTCAAAATATCATAATTTACATTTAAAAATACTTAAAATTTTCCAGAATATATATATAATAACCACGGGTCTGTATAATATTTTCTAACCTAAGTCAAGTGATACGGATAATATATCATTTCAATCCGTAATTTACAAAGAAAAATCCGGGTTCTACCATTTCAAACCCGCAATCCTAAGTCAATAAAAATAAATAAAAATCGCCCAAGCCTATCATTTCAGCTCGTAACGATTCTTCCCTATTCTAAAGTCCGTTCGGGTATGTATCATTTCAACCCATAGTGATTCTATTCTCTAGGGAACTTGCAATGTGAGAGACAAAAATAAAATAAACAATATAACAAAATATAACATATCAGATGATGTGACAGGTTTATAAGCAGATTTTTAACACCATATAAATCATATCACAGGCATGTATGGGTTTATTAACATAGCATATCAATTCTACATATCCACTTGTCATCATTTCACAATTCTATAAGTACGAATGTCTAGAGCAAATAACTCACCTCTAAAGCTAGAGATCAAAATCAAACACAAGACAAACAACTCCCGAAAGCACGATAAAGCACGAATCAAATACGAGTGGATGGAGAGCCAAGATCCAGATCTTGTAACCACCATAATGTATAACATACATAAGAATAAAATTTACAAAAGAATATTAACCAAAACAATGAAAAATCTAGATCAAAAGAACAATCATTGGCTTAGCCAATGCAAGTGGCTCGGCTACAACCCAAAATGGCTTGACCATGGTCTAGTAGTGCTCGGCATGGTTCAGATTTGAGGTAAATGGTTCGGCCTAGGTAAGAATATGAAGTGAGGTGGAGTTACAAGCAAGTGAATACAAAGAGTTAAGGCAAAAGAGGTTATGGGTTCACATAGGCTCGGCCCTATGGTCTAAATGGCTCGGTCTGGTTCAACTACAGGTCAGGTCGGGTCAAGTGGTGGCCAGAGGTCGGTGGTGAGGTCAGTCACGTGCTGGAGAAGGTGGTTGCAAGGTGGAGGCCGAGGTGAACAAAAGGAAGTGGTGATGGAATAAAGGGTTCGGCTATGGTTTGCTTGGAATTTTTGTGGTGGAAGTTCAATTTGGTGGCCACGGCAGTGACTGGCCAGAGGAGATGGTGATGGAGGTCGGTCATGGGTGGTGATGAAGTGGTGGTGATGGTCGGTGGAGGAGGAGGATGGGTAGAGACCGAGTACTTGCTTTGAGACAAAGTGAAAACAAAATGAAAAAAGAGAATAAGAAAGGAAGAAGCCATGGAAAAACTTACATTTTTTTCTCAAGAAGGAAATGAACGTGTGAATGAGATGTTGAGAAGTTTGTACGTGATTTACCAAAAGAAATGAACGGCTAAACAAAGTAAAGGTACGGCTATGGCAATGAAAAGACAAAGAAAAGGAAAAGTCACAAGTTAAAGTATGTAACTCTAGTCTCTTTGAATTTCCAATCCATTTATTCAACATAAACCAATCAAAAATCAAATAAATAAAATAAAAGTCAAAACAAAATAAAGTAGAAATAAAATAGATAAATGGCCTTAGGAAAAATAGAAAATGAATATAGAAAAAAAATTATTTTATTGAAATTGGAATTAAAATTGTAAACAAAATACAACTTACATTGGAAAAATTCCAAACTACACTTTTTTAAATGATTTAAAAATCAAAATTTTGAAATAAAATCTATTTAAAAATATTTACAAAAATCTTGGGTTGTTACACTCTCCCCCACTCAAAACTTTTCGTCCTCGAAAAGAAACGAAACAAGGAAAACAAAGAAAGATAAGATGGAATAGCAAAAAGTACCTGAAACAAACAATTCTGGATTCGAAGCACGAATGCTCTCCTCCGTCTCCTAGGTACAATCCCGATCATCAGTACTCCATTGTACTTTGACCAGACTAACAGATTTCCTTCTTAGTTGCATCGTACCTTTGTCGACAATAGGAAGTGGCTTCCTTTCGACGGTCAGATTAGGCTTAATATCCAAACTATCAAGAGTAGAAGGCTGGACAATAAGAGATGGATCATGCAAATAGCGATGAAGATGTGAAACGTGGAATACATTATGCACTCCAGAAAACTTCTCGGTCAAATCCAGACGATAAGCTAAAGAACCAATCCTCTCCAAGATGCGGAAAGAGCAATGAACCTAGGAGCAAGCTTCCCTCTACGACCAAACTGAATCACATTCCTTAAGGGAGAAACCTTAAGGAAAACCAAATCACCAACAGAAAACTCCAAACTCCTCCTACGACGATCAGCATACTTCTTCTGCCTATCCTGAGCAACCCTCATCTTCCTCCTAATCTCCTCAATTCTCTCAAAAGCCTCTAAAATCATATCAGGACCAAGAACCAAACGATTACCTGATTCAATCCAGCAAGATGGGGATCTACAAGGTCGTCCGTAAAGAGCAGCAAATGGCGACATTTTAATACTAGCCTGAATTCAAAGATAGAAATAAGATAGATAAAAGATTAAGACAAGATTCAAAATAAAAGATTGAGATTATACCTGATAACTATTGTTATAGGTAAATTCGACAAGATGGAGATGATCTTCCCAAGGTCCTCCATAATCAAGCACACAAGCACGAAGAAGATCCTCTAGAATCTGATTCACTCTTTCCGTTTGACCGTCGGTCTATGGATGGTAAGCAGTGCTCAGATTCAAGTGAGTACCCAAAGATTCCCAAAAAGCTTTCCAAAACTGACTAGTAAAGATAGGATCACAGTCATAAACAATACTGATAGGAACACCATAGAGACGAATAATCTCCCTCATATAGATCTTAGATAAGCTAGAAGTAGAACAGGTAGACTTGACCGAAATGAAATGAGCTGACTTGGTCAATCTATCCACAATAACCCAGATACTCTCATTACCCTTCCTAGTCCTCGGTAATCCATCAATAAAATCCATAGAAACTTGTTCCCATTTCCAGTTGGGAATCTCAAGGGGCTGCAACAAACTAGGGGTCTTCTGATGATCTGCCTTGACTTGCTGACAAGTTGCACACCTACTAACAAAAATAGAGATATCCCGCTTCATACCCTTCCACCAATACAACTTCTTCATATCCTGATACATCTTCGTCACACCTGAATGAATAGAAAGTCTGGACCGATGATTTTCCCAAAGTAACTCCTATCTCAATCCATCAACATTCGGGACACAAATCCTATTATTAATCCTCAAAATACCTCTATCATCGATCTGAGCTCCACTACCATCAAGACTACTACCACCAATTCTGCTGCGAACACTCTCCTTCATCAATCTAAGCATCTCATCCTCATCCTGCTTAGCCATGATACGATCCAAAAGAGAAGAAGAAGAACAACAAGTTGACACAACATAGCCTTCTTCCGACTCAAAGCATCTGCCACAACATTAGCCTTCCCAGGGGTATAGTTGATGTCGAGGTCATAAGAAGCAAGAAATTCTAACCACCTAACTTTCCTCTGATTCAAATCCTTCTGGGTGAAAATATACTTCAAAGACTGATGATCAGTAAAGAGCTCAAACTTAGTTCCCAAAAGATGATGCCTCCAAAGCTTCAAAGCAAAAACCACAGCAAGCAATTCCAAATCATGAGCAGCATAATTGGCTTCATGGGTCTTCAACTAACGACTGGCATAAGCAATGACCTTCCTATCCTACATCAGAACAGCTCCCAAACCTTCACAACAAGCATCAGTGTATACCGTTAATCCCTCATTTCCATTTGGAACGGTAAGAACTGGTGCGGAAGTAAGCTTGTGCTTTAACTCATTGAATGCAGCCTTACACTCATCACTCCAAATAAACTTAGCATTCTTTCGAGTCAAAGCGGTGAGAGGTGCAGCAATCCGAGAAAAATTCTCAATAAATCTCCGATAATAACCGGCAAGGCCCAGAAAACTAGGATATCAGTTGGAGTCCTAGGAGTTTCCCAATCCTGTACAGAATAGGGATAACTAAGGACAACAAAAAAGATAGAATAATTGAATGATAAAGAGGAAAAGAAGGAAAATAAAGACTTACATTGATCACAACGATCTTGACTGGATCAACAGAAACTCCATTACCAGAAAAAATATGCCCGAGAAATCGAACTTCATCCTTCCAGAAATGGCATTTAGAAAATTTAGCCTTCAGTTGATGATTTCTAAGAGTCTCAAGAACAGATTTCAAATGCGACTCATGCTCTTTCCTTGACATAGAGAAAACAAGGATATCATCAACAAAGACCAGAACAAACTTATTCAGAACATCACGAAAAACATGATTCATCAAATCAACAAAGAAAGCAGGAGCATTAGTCAAACCGAAAGGCATGACTAACCATTCATAGAAACCATTCTCAGTACGGAAAGCAGTCTTAGGAATACTTTCCTCAACAACTCTGAGCTGGTGGAAACCTGTGGCAAGATCAAGCTGAGAGAAAACAGTAGCACCATAAAGCTGATTGAACATATCATTGATGCGAGGCATTGGATATCTGTTTTTCATAGTGAGCTTGTTCAGCTCCCTATAATCAGCACACATCCGAAGAGAACCATCGGACTTGGTGACGAAAACCACAGCAGCTCCCCATTCCGAATGGCTAGGTCTGATCAGACCCTTGGAGGACAAGTCCTCAATTTGCTTCCTTAACTCAACCTTCTCATGGGGTGCCATCCTTCTAGGAGGAAGAACTACAGGTCGAGCTCCAGGAATAAGATCAATGCAGAAATCGATTTCCCGCTTAGGAGGTAAAGTAGTGACTTCACCAAATACATCGGGATAGAGTTTGACCACACGAGTCGACTGAAGATCAACAGGACAAGAATCCAGAGAATCAATAAAGCTGCCAGCAAAATCATGAGGAATACAACACTGAATAACCAAAGGATTACCCCGATCATCCACAAGAGAAACAATTCGGGATTTACAAGAGATAAAGGCATCATGCCTCTTAAGCCAATCACCTCCAAGCAACAAATCAAAAGCATCGAAACCATGAACATAGAAATCACTAGAAAATTTATGACCAGAATAGAAGAGTCTTACTTGCTTACAAATCCTATTAAGGTTCGCGGGACCACCAATAGGATTTTTAACACACAAAGATTCAACAACATATACAGGAGAAAGAAGATGCTCAAACTTATCACAAATATCAACAGAAATAAAACTATGCGAAGCTCCAGTATCAAATAAAACATGAACATGATTATTAAATAAAGAAAAGGTGCCATGGAGAGTACCTTGGTCATCACTAGGAGCAGGAACATGTGTAGGTGGAGTAGGTGAAGAAGCAGAGGTAACAGCAAAAATACCAGACGGCTTGCCCTTTTGATACAAAGGACAATCATTCTTAAAATGACCAGGTTGCAGACAGACATGACAGAGGTTGTTCCTGGTATTCTGAGGTGGAGGAGTAGCAGCACTAACTGAAGTAGAGCAACTATTAGCATAGTATCCCTTCTGATCACACTTGAAACAGGTAATAGAAGATAGGTCGATAGGCTGCCTCTGAGAAGGAGAAGATGAAGACCCCAAGCCCAGATTCTTAAGCCAATTCTTCTTCTGTTGATGGAAATTTGGCTTTCTCTTCTTAGAGTTAGCAGAGGAAGACTGAGATGAAGGAGCACTAGCAACAGAAGGACCCTTAGAAGTAGGGTTCTCCTAACGGATAGCCATATCCATAAGCTCGGTGAAAGTGCCATGAAGATGAGAAATGAGACGATCATAGAACTCTGGGCGAGCTCTGCCTATGAACTTATCATTCTTCTTAAGTTGGGTGTCAATAAGGCCAGGACCAAACTTGGAAAGTTCATTGAACTTCCGCTCATACTCAGAAAAGGACATGGTACCCTGCTTGAGATTCATAAACTCACGATAAAGCTGAGATTTCCCGGCTTCGGGCATCCATTTTGCCACAAAAGCCTCCCTGGAAAAAGATAGATAAGCTTAAGATAGATTTTAAAGAGAAAAATCTAAACAGAACACAAGGCAACACAAGAAGATACCTAAACTGATCCCAAGAAATATCTGCCTCCACAGTCTGAGCCGTGACAAACTCCCACCAATCCAATGCTGCCTCCTTCAACTGCCAAGCTGCCAACTGATGCTTCTGCGCATCAGTAATCTCCAAACGAGTAAAAATCCTCTCAAGACTCCTCAACCACTGTTGAGCCTCAATGATGCTCTCAGATCCAGTAAACTTGGTACCACCAAGTTGAGTGAATTCCTTGCAAAGAGTAGTGAACCTGATGGGTGCAACAGGCTCGGGAACTGGGGCAATACCACGACCCCTACCTCTGGCATTCCTTACGATTCATCCTGTAAAATCAAGAATGAATTTTAGGACAAAGGTAAAACAGAAAGACAAAGATAAGATTCAACTAGAATGGGAATTCAAATCAACGAATTCAAATAAACAAGATGAATTTGAAAGGAATGAAGTTAAGAAAATGAGATTTTAAAACAAGAAAATTTTATATCCAAAATAATCTTTTAAAATCATTTGAAAGTCATTTTTACTTAAAATTACGTTCTCTCACAAAGAAATGATTCTAATATTGATTTCACTCATCCTAGGGTATTTCTACCCTATCTCTAATGAGTTTTTGCTCCATAGGCTAAGATTTGCCTAAAACCTGGCTCTGATACCAAATGTAATGACCCACTATTTTGGACCATTCAAATCGACAATAAATCCATACATGTCGGACTTGATAATACAAAAAGTAGATTGTAAAGAAATTTGGAGCAATAAAACTAATCATAGAATCATAGACACAGAATATCAGAATAACTCGCAGAGGAAAAATAAAATAAATAGTGGTTCATGAAGCAACTACAATACATAGTCTCAAAACAGATACAAAATACATAGTCTGAAAAACAGATACAACATAGTCTAAATACATAAGTTCACAAATACATAAGCAAAGCTGAATGAAATAACTGAAATGGAAAGACAACTAGATAGACTGATAAACTCCAGAAATCTCTAGCTCCAGAAGGTGACTCCAAAGCTGTAATGCTCAAGCTGACCCGAGCGTAAATAAAACACAAACACTCGAGTCAGGACATACATACTTATACAATGTAAACCAACTCAAGTAGACTGTAATAGAAATGCACAAGTAACTTAAAGAATGCTTGGGATCGCCCATTCTTTAAGGATCCGTTAAACTATCTACTATGTAGTAATATTCGTTATTATAATAATGTCTAATAATAAAATAAACTTACTTTTAAATAGCGTTAAGGAGTTACCCATATCCCCCTTAACACATAAATAGTGCCAGTAGTCTATACAGTACCCGCATACCTCCAGATCGGGGGCTATGAGAAGATACTCCATAGGTATGACACAAATCAAACTCGTTCAAGGCGCGCTAGGGTAGGTGACACGGCACAACTAGGCAATGCCAGGGTAGATATACCAATTACGCATCTGTGCTGGTGGTAACGCATAGTAGCCACTACCGCCCACCTCGAGCCACACTCCCAAAATCAAGGGGTGCACCCAATCAATCATAAAAGTAATAGAATGGTATCGAAGAAGTGTGTCCGATCAGAGGTGCTGCCTCATTGGCCCGTCAATCGCTCCTGTTTTAGCCACCTTATGCCAACTCACGGGAGTCGGGTCCACGTATATACCTCAATATCGTCACCACCATCCTACTTCATTCTGGAATCTCCACCGCGTACACATTTGTTAAAGTGGTTTTCGGTATCGACAGAGAGTATGTCCATATCCGATCCCGGTCTCTTTAACAACCAATCGTTATTATAACCCATGGTTATATTTTTCAAAATGGTTTATATTTCCAATCAAAGTAATTTGTATAAACCATTTAAAAATAAAGTCATTATTCTTTCAAATCAAATATTCAATTCCCAAAAAATTTAGCATTTTGAAGCTCGTTTATTCAGTTAAATACTTTAAAACATTGAAATTTCAGCATTCGCAGCACTTAGAAAATGCTGCGGTGAGCTATATTTGAAAACAGTTCATTTCAGAAAAGACAGCATTTAAAACTGCTGCAGTAGTTCAGTGTTCATTTGAAAATCTCTTCATTTCAGCAAACAGCAGCACTTATCAAGTGCTACAGTAACCCTTTAGTTAGTCTCTAATTTTAGTTTTCTTTCAACAATAGCAACACTTATCAAATGCTACAGTAGCTCTTAAGTTATTTCAGCCTATAGTTTACTTTCAGCAACCACAACACTTACCAAGTGCTGCAGTATCATTTACTTCAGATTTTTAATTAGTTTCAGCAACGACAACATTTCTGAAGTGTTATAAATTCTAATTCCAGATTTATTGAAAAATTTCAGAAACAAATAAACTTCGATTTTTAACCATTTTAACTTATAAAATCATATTTTTTCTCTTCAAAAATGGTCCTTTGAATAACCTTTTACTTATGATTTTTTTAAAATAAAATTTCATTAATAAATATCCAATTTTTAACAATGATTCACTTATTAAATCAAAGTGCACTATTTTCTTATTCTTTGTATTTTTAACAATTAACTTAACAGTTTATTTTAAAATACCATTTCATGAATAAAACTTAATTTCCATTTATTTACTTAACCTAAACTTCCATTTCAAACCAAATCTCAAATTTTCAAGTTAAGTTATATTTTCAAATTGCAATTTAACCATTTATTTACTTACATATTTTAACTCATAGAAAAATCACTACACTTTATTTAAATCAATAAAATCCAAATTTAAGTCAAAATATCATAATTTACATTTAAAAATACTTAAAATTTTCCAGAATATATATAATAACCACGGGTCTGTATAATATTTTCTAACCTAAGTCAAGTGATACGGATAATATATCATTTCAATCCGTAATTTACAAAGAAAAATCCGGGTTCTATCATTTCAAACCCGCAATCCCAAGTCAATAAAAATAAATAAAAATCGCCCAAGCCTATCATTTTAGCTCGTAACGATTCTTCCCTATTCTAAAGTATGTTCGGGTATTCATCATTTCAGCTCGTAACAATATATTTTAGTTTTACGAAAGTTGTTCATCTTTCTGTACTTCGGGAATTTTTGAAATTTAGAGTCATAAAAGTAATCTCCTCCTCATCATCATCATCATCTGATCCTCGTCAGTTGTAGCATTGAAAGAAATTGATTTCATTTTAGTAGCTTTATGTTGACCCAAAAAATGGACCAATACCCTGATTTTAGTTTAAATGCACCAGCCCTGTTCTGACAGAGAAATATCATAGATCACAGATATAGAAAAACAACAGTAAAAGAAAGTAGAAAAAGAATTTTTATAGTAGTTCGGTTGTTAATGAAGCCTACGTCCACTTTATAGTTTTTTTATAGACCGATTGCTGTTACAAGAGATGTTTGATTACAAGGCTTTGATTATTTTCTAGCTAGATTGAATTTTCGAAGTTGGATTCCACCGGAGAATCATAGTGTCTTCCTTTGGAGATTGTTGTGAGGGAGGTAGAGAATGAAGAATAATTCCAACAGAGCTTCAGCCACCAGTCCGGAGAAAATCCGGTTTATGTTGCAGGTAGGATGGTATTTATATGGGTCGGAGAGCTTCTGGGCCGGGCTACATCTTCATCAGCTAGTAGGTAGGCAGGAAACGACCCATGGAGGATTTGGCTCGCAAAACGAGGAAGTACCATGGGTCGCTGGCGACCCATAGACTTGACTCGTTTCCGAGCCAAGGTTTTGGCCTCTTTTCATAGTATTCTTTGGCTAGTTTGTTTGACAGTTTGTGGAGAGGTATGGGTCGTTGATGATCCAAGCACTTAGAATTTTTCTGGAGTTTGGAATTGGAGAGGTTTCCATAGTCTTTTATCATAGTTCTTCGTTTTGATGGCAATTCACTAGCTGTTTGTGCTTAGCTGCTAATTGGACTGAAAGAATGCTGATCTCTCAGCTTAATCAATCCCAGTCATTGTCTTAGCTATATAGCTTGGCCCTCGTTGACTCCTTGCCTTAGCCTTTCTGGTTAAGTTTTAAACCATTCTAATAATACGAGATTATTCTGTCTCCCATTGGATCCTGCTGGGTTGAAAACCCAGATAACATTTGCCCCTAGAGTATGCCTTCGTTGAAAACAAGGCATGCTCTGGAAGTAACTTCTTTTGAGTCTTCATTTTGTGAATTCTAGTTTATCGTGTCAAGCTTACCGTGCAAATTTGGCTTTGACTGTTGAATTTTCATTGTGAATCGTCAGAGTCTACCTCAAGATGTTGTTCTCAATTGACTGACTTCTAACAGCCATTCGTTTTTTGATTTCAATCTGAATTTCAATTCCTGGTATTGACGATGCAACCTTTTCTTCGTAGTTTACGCAAGGATTTAGGTCGGTAAGTGGGTGCATGATGTAGGTTTGGAGTTGTCCTATATAGTTTTAATTCAACCGACGGTGAAGCTATGTTTTGTCTCGAAAGATTGTGCGCTGTTCTGGAGTAAAGTCTTGCTCTTGGTCTTTAACTTTTTCTGTTCGAGAATTTGGTTAAGTTCCCATCGACGTTTTTGAATTCCAATGCGATGATTTATTCCAAAATCGGATATAGTGGATGATTTGATTATATCTCTCTTCTCGTTTCTGTATACTAGTGATCCTGAAAAGAAAAGCTTCCCGCATCGCTTCGGATGGCGGCTCCATTTTCGATCATTGATCGATAACGGGTAAGTGTGGAAGAGATATTTTCAAAGGACGGTATGGATTGTTTTTCAAATGTAAGCAAGCTATCTACACTAGATTTTTTGTTTGCAGTATATGGGATACTGGACTCTTCTCATGTAGATAACACACTGCATCTGCCCCGGTCATCGCTCAGAACCCGACTGGTAAACATATGTCCATTTCCCTCGGATTCCGGGCGTTGGTTATACGAGGATATTATTTAAAGTAGAACATACCTGGTGGGGTTGAATGCCAAGTTTTGTTATTGAAAATGACTTTCAGTCATCCAATCTTTAGTCCGGCAGAGGAACTTCCACTCCTCCAGAAGTTGGGTCCTTCGCAACTTAGGCTTCGCTTATTATTCCTATCATATTGGGATGATTGATTACAGTCAAATTACAAGGCACAATTTAAGTCTTCGAAAATTAGCGCATGAGTTGTTCGATTGCGATTATACTCCCTTAGCATTTTTCGGAATTCAACATGCACACTAGCCTTTGTCTCTAGGGACTACTGGTTTAATTGATCGATTCCGAGCACCGCTTTTTCTCTCTTGTGTTCATGTGCAGCATATTCGTTTACTGTAATTCTATACATGAAAGTAATGCTTCTGCGGTTATTTCGGCATATTCTATTTCATAGCTTTGTTCAGAACTATGAAGTAGCTTGGTCTAGCCAGTTCTGTAGCTAATCCCTACTTATGCTCAATTGAGTTTGTTTCAACAAAGTGTTGGTCTAAATGCCTTAGTCTGTAGGGCTGATTACTTTGACTACTGAACCAACATGTGTTGGGAGACTAGGTCTCCTAAGCAATAAGTTCGATTGCCCCAGTTTGATTGACATGATAGCTCCTATCTTCGAGAATTAGGGACTTTGTTGCTTGATCTCAAGATCTGAGTTTTGTAATGATGTCGGTATGTATTTGAAAGATGCATTTCTGGCATCTTTTGAAAAAGTAAATTCTTATGAGTCCAGCGTTAAGATCCCAAATCATGTGTTGGTTTCTATCTTTGTAGACTCATGTAGGATGACTCAAACCTGTGGATTTTTCCTTGATGTTTTGGACCTTCGGATAACATAAGATTCTAGAAGGTAGGATTAAATAGTAGATCAAGCTTTTGCTTCTATTTTCGAAAGCCGATATATCGATAGTTTCATTCTGGGAGTTTTTTCTTAGCATCACCAAACTTCAAGTAATGGCATATTCCTGCAAGTTGGAACCAAATGATCTGGTTAGACCGTAAGTAGGTCATCTATACTTCTCGTCATCGCCAGACTATGAGCGACGGTTGACTTCTAAATGTTAAATCATTCATTTCCTTTGTTGGCGATTTTGTTGCCAGAATGCTATGTTTTGTAATACAGAACTGTGATCTAACTAACCTCGTGGTTATTCATGTTTGGACTTAGAAACATTTCTTTAGATCAAGTACCTATGTTTCTATCCCTTCTTGAGGGATTAGCAATTTCGAACGCCTGTATTTGGGCGATTGTGAGAGATGGAGATCCGTGGAGCGAATTGCTCAATTGCCCCCAGTCTGGCTCTCAACCCCATTCTAGAATTAAGGAAGTTTGGGGATTTTATTTCTGACCTTCCATGATTTTTCCCGCCTATCCTTGGCCATGCATGCTTTTCTTAGTTGCTGACGTCGTCACGGAAGTTTTGGTCATATGTCAACTCTTGTCTTTGTGAATTGATAACCTGGCTGCTTGGTTCTGAAAAACATCTCCTCGAGGCTGCCTATTTTTTGGCTGTATCTAAATTCTTTCTGAGTTGAATTTTGGAAATTCGATTGTCCAACATCTTTCATCTAAGAAATTAGCACAGGCTCCTGGGATTTCCTATCTGCGCAGCTCTATTCCCATGCAATAGCTGATTCCTGCAATGTTAGGTTGAACCATCCGGCTGACCTGTAAAAGGATATGTCTTCCGGTCGTTGCTTGTAATCGGGCAACAGTAGTTTTCTAAAGACAGGGGTAGAAACTAAGTTGAGGTCCAACATCTATCTCTGGAAGCTAGTGCATCGATGGGTCACCACGATGAGTGTTTCTCATCAGCCCTATAGATTAAAGTTTTCCTGGCATTGCTGGGGCAATACCGGTACATAGTGAGTAGAAAGTTTCCCGGAGTTGCTGGGCCAACACCGGTACTTATGAAATAGAAAGTTTCCTAGCATTGTCGGGGCAACACTGATACTTAGGAAATAGAAAATTTGCCCGGTGTTGCCAGTGCAACACCAGTACTTGAAAGATAAAAGAAGGCCTTGGCGTTGCCGAGGCAACACCGATACTCAAGAGTTTGGGGTCGATTTTCCCATCGATTCGGCAGTACTTTTAGTCCAGTTGGGTACTAATTTCAGTCTTCAGAAACTAGCACTTCGACAATTGGATTGTAGAAGTATTTTTTAAGTGCTGCATATCTTTGGGCAGTGTTAAAGTCACTTTGGTGAGGATTGAATCATTCATCTGATCCTGTAGAATTGAGTAGATTCCTTTTAACCCAATGTGGCTGTTTTGTCAATGTTGCTTAAATCTGGGATATGCCACGTTTTGGAAGGGTGAGAGTCCCAGGCTTTTTTTTGCCTTGCTTTGCTTAAACATCAAGTATTACCCTTGGAGATGCAAGGCTGTTGCTTAACCAATTCCATAATTAGTTTTATTGACGAAAAATCGAACTTCCTCCAACAGGTTTTTGTTATGATCTGACGACTATTAGCAGAACCCTTCATTTCTAGGTCTCAAACTCCAGGTTCTTATAAAAAATTTGAAATTGTGGAGAAAGTCATCACATTGCCCCCGGTACGACTGCGTTCATTCCTATACTGATCATAGACCAGTAGAGTTTGCTAGTGTTTGTCTTGAATCCATGACACCTAACCTTGCTTGTTTCAGGCCATATGCATTATGCTGGAATAATAGCATTGTTGTGGATATCAACCTTATTCGTTGGTTCCAACCTTCAGGAATCAATGGTTTAGCTGCTAGATTTTGAGTGTTCTCTCCTTGCGATTGCCTGTCTTCGGATAACGGCTGGTTTTTTGCAAGTTAGGGTTTGAGACCTTATTCGAGCACCTGCTTCTGTCTTTGGAAGCCGCTGGGTCGATGACTTGATTCTTGAAATGTCTTCCATCATTATCTATCTCTGGTCCTCGGTAAGTTTCTCCTTTTATCCCTATTTCCGAGTGATGGTGAACTTTAAGGAGTTCGATTTTCTTATTGATATGACGGTCTGGAGTTCTCGATGTTGCTGAGGCAATATCGATGTCTAGCAGGTTGGAGCAGTTTCCTTTTTAATTCCGCATTCATCCAACCTAATATACTACTTAGTTTTGTTGCGATTGCCGAAATTCTCTATTTGGCATAACATAACCATGGAGAGATTTTTGGTCCCAACTAAGTGTTAATGTGTTATGTGTCGCCGGTCCACGGGGCTGATTACTCCGAACACTTGATGCGAGACTTGATGTTCTGGGTGGCTCTCTGGATGCCCCTAGTCAAAGTTGTGTCGCAGCTCCTACCTTCGGGAGCTCGTGATTTGAATGTCTTAACTTTAGACATTTTGGTCAAATATTGGAATTCTTTGAAATCTTGGTTTGGGGACTTTATGGCATTGCCGGAGCAATGTAGGTCCTTTTGGGTGGTAGGGATCGGTTCTTGTTAATCCTGAAATAAATAAGTTTCCAAGTGTTATCAAGACAACAATGACACTTAGAGAAATGGTCCGATGATGATGCCGGAGCGACATTAGGTGAAAAAGAGAGCAGTGGAAGGAAGCGCTGATGAGCTTGTGTGGAGACTGGTCTGATTTTGTTCTTTTTGAGTCATTTTGTTCAAGTGCAGAGTCTTCACTTAGTATTCTTATTGTGGAGTCTGTATTTTCTTTTTGTTGGCCGATGTTGTGTGGGTATAGCCTCCATGATTCTGACCCTGTGTAAATGAAATTATAAGCAATACATTGATATTTTGACTGTACTCTTATCTGTCTGTTCATATATGTTCTGTGTACTTGTGCTTGTTTCATTTCACACTTTTCTAGTTCTGTGATTATAGCCAGAGCCCTTCGTTTGAAGTAACATAACTTAGAAATTAACAACACTTTGGAAGTTAATAGAACTTTAGAAATTAACAGAATTTAGAGAATTTTTGTTTAGAAATTCATAAAACTTAAGAAATTCTAAAACTTTGACATTTTTGTTTAGAATTTTAAAACAAATATAGAATTTCTATTTATAAATTCATAAAACTTTAAGGCAGAAATTGTGAACTTATTATTGTGTGGAGTGACAGAACTTGTGAACTTATTATTTTCACGCGTTTCTGTCTCAGTACAGGTACATGCTCCCTAGTTCACAGGGCTTTTTACTTCAATTTTTTTTCCAACTATCTGGTAACTTAGGGTTTAGATAATCCTTATTGAAATCTTGCTAAGTTATAACTTGATTCTCCTTTCCTCGGAAGTTTTGCGACTTTAGCATGTAATCTCAGTTTTCGGTGATATTCAGGCAAGTATGCAATTTACGTATGGGTATGTGTTGTCAATCATTGAGTGCCCTCCTTCTAGCACCAATTATTCCTGACTATATGTGTGTGGTTTCTCACGCTCCTCGATGTTGCCTATCTTCGGGTCATGTGATGGGCTATTGTTTTGGGATTTAGCACGCCGCTTGTGTAGTGCGCGACATTCGGCGCTCCTTGGCGTTGCCTATCTCCGGGCAACGCGAGAAGTCTAAGTGTGGATGCTCCCCGACGTTGCCTATCTCCAGGCAACGCGAGGAGTTAGTTTTTGATGCTTCTTGGCGTTGCCTATCTCCGGGAAACATGAGGAGTTGGTTTTTGATGTTCCTCGGCGTTACCTATCTCTAGGAAATGCGAGGAGTCGGCGTTTCCTATCTCCGGGCAAAGCTGGGAGTTAGTTTTTGATGTGCGGCTTACGAGATGCATGGCTTTTGATGCTCCTTGACGTCGCCTATCTCTGGGCAGCGTAAGGAGTATAAGTTTGAGTGCGTGGCTTACGGGATGCATGGCTTTTGATGCTCCTTGACGTCGCCTATCTCCAAGCAGCACAAGGAGTTTGAGTTTGATGTGCGGCTTACGAGATGCGCGGCTTTTGATGCTCCTTGACGTTGCCTATCTTCGGGCAGCGCAAGGAGTTTAAGTTTGATGCGCGGATTACGAGATGCACGGCTTTTGATGCTCCTTGACATTGCCTATCTCCGGGCAGCGCGAGGAGTTTAAGTTTGATTGCGCGGCTTACGAGATGTGCGGCTTCTGATGCTCCTTGACATTGCCTATCTCTGGGCAGCGCAAGGAGTTTAAGTTTGATGTGCGGCTTATGAGATGCATGGCTTTTGATGCTCCTCGGCGTTGTCTATCTCCAGGCAGCGCGAGGAGTTTAAGTTTGAATGCGCGGCTGATGAGATGTACGCTTTTGATGCTCCTTGAAGTTGCCTATCTCCGGGCAACACAAGGATTTTAAGTTTGGTGCTCCCCGGCGTGGCCTATCTCTGGGCAACGTGAGGAGTTAGTTTTTTAGGTGCTCCTTGGCGTTGCCTATCTCCGGGTAACGCGAGGAGTTAGTTTTTGATGATCCTCGTCGTTGCCTATCTCCGAGCAACGCAAGGAGTTAGTTTTTTTACTCCACGGCGTTGCCTATCTTCGAGCAATGCGAGGAGTTAGTTTTTTTACGCTTCTCAATGTTGCCGGGGCAACACTAGTTTTTAGATGGCAAGGATCGAATTTCGCCGATCTATCGGTTTAAGTCGATTTGCTTCCGTCGACTTGGTGGGTAGTTATTGTGAACACAGTATTGTCGGTTCAAATAGATAATTGGCTTTTGGATTGGGCAACCATGGCTTGGGCGATCCTCCCATATTTTGGGAAGATGTGTATGACCAAACAGTTAAAATTGCCATGGTGGAGAGATCTACAACTGATCGCATGAAGATGGATTGAAGAAGAGCCTATGGGAGTTCAGGGCATGACTCTTAGCTCTTGGTCCAAACTGCCCTTAGAGAATGGTTCTTTGACTAGCATACGGTCTAAGAAGAAGATGAATTGGTCACCAAGAGCAGTAAAATAGTAGTTGGAAAGAAGTGGGCAAGTATTATGCTAGTATTTCGTTTGTTGCACTAGCTAGGTCATTAAGTCCACGGTTGTTAGAATGCTAGAATTTTTGATCGGACATAAAAGAACTGTGGTACGATTAGTCTCGGCCTTTCATATGGCTATTCAAGTGTGTGTGGTGCCCTCCATGCCACAGGGCTGTCGACACGCTTGAACTAGATCGATGGTCTCTCCACAACTCGTTTGGTTGCCCCCGGTCCAATGGGTTCTATTTTCCCAAGTGCCGAATCTTGGCTTGATTCGAGTTGGCCTCTGTTTGATCACAAGATCAGTTCAGTTTTGGCTTAGTTTCTTTAAGCGACTTTGAAGCTTTGGAATTTAGCATCGTTTGTATTATTGGTCGTTGGAAGTGATTCCATTAATTTTGCGGAGTTACTGGTATGATTGTCGATTTGTGGCACAGAGCGTGACTTCGATAATTTCGAGGAGCTCTGGATCAGATGACTGCTGATCTTCCAGTTCACCTTCGTGGATATCAATCATACATAAATGTCATTGATCTAACGGTTTGCCTTCACGATGCTTTAATTCGTGAAAGACCTTCCCGTTTGTGAATGGTTTTTTGGATCAAATGACCGCTAATCTACCGGTTTACCTTCACGACGCATTGGTTCATGAAAGACCTTCGCATTCGCGAAGGGTTTTTTGGATCAGATGACCGCTGATCTACCGGTTTACCTTCATGGTGCTTTGGTTCGTGAAAGACCTTCGCATTCGTAGAGAATTTTTTGGATCTGATGACCGTTGATCTATCGGTTTACCTCTATGAAGCTTTAGTTCGTGAAAGACCTTCACATTCGCGAAGGGTTTTTTGGACCAAATGACCACCGATCTACCGGTTTACCTTCACGACGCTTTAGTTCGTTAAAGACCTTCATGTTTGCAAAGGGTTTTTTTGTGATCGGATGTCCAGAGACTAGACGGCCTTGGAATGATAATTTATCGATTCTGAGAAGAGTTTTGGGTTGTGTGTCTGACAATGATTCATCAAATTCAAGAGGAATTTTTCAGATTTAGCTTGAGGGAACACAGTTTTATCAGCTCCCGTAGGCTAAGGTGTTAGATCTGTTTGTTCTACGATCCTTTGGATAAGACTTCTCGACGCCACCAGCAACGCTGGTTCTCAGAAGGGGAGATCGACATGACTCGTCGAGGGCATAGAAGCATTTCTTTTCCATGCTGTCTTTGATGCCCCTGGTGTCCTGGTATGGCTCATTTGGAAAAGGAGAGTAGACAATGATGGATGAGAAGGCATCACTTTAGGTTGTTAGAGTGTTATTAGATAATCATCCTTTCGTCTGATTTCATTAGTTAGTTGGGGCGCTTTTCTACTGGGTCTTTGTAGCCTTGCTTGGGAAGAAGGTCACTGAGGTTCTGTAGCTCCTTCACTGTTTGGTGCGTTCTTTGGCACACTGCCGGATTCGCCTTCTTCTAATTGCACTACTTCTAGTCTTTAGAACCAATTTGCCTTCTCATGGAATTCTTCCAGGGTAGCAGGTTGTTTCATCCTTTCTTGATTCCTGAGGACCTTGTAGCAGATTGCATCCATCACCCTCGCTTCGTCCATATGCCAGTCATACTTTGGATATTCTGCATGTTGAACGGCTTTGCTGAATGGGTTTCATTGGGTAAGATGCTCTAATCGTTGTCAGATAGGTCCGTTTTCAAGTTACAGCTGTTTATAATGCTTGAGAATGATTCATGCATGATTGTCTACACTTGAATGATTGGAAATGCCGATTGAATGACAAATCACTAATGATTGGGTCATGGATCAGCGAGGATCCTAAAAATTTTCAAACTAGGTGAGATCGGTCTGGGTGACAAAGAAGGCCGCACAAGGTTGCATTCCAAATTTCAAGGTATTCGGAGTTCGCAAGTTCGAGTTATGGGCAAAAGAGGATGGATCGACATTGATGGATTGGTGGTATTTTACTTGGAGTCTGACCCGAGAAATTTTTACATTTGCTTGGAGTCACGGACTTTGAAGTGCCGGGTTGGTGAAAAATGTTTCTTGGAGCCATTTGCATGCTTGCTTGGAGATGTACTTGGTTTTACCCGAGTCTGTTTTTGGGCCAGAATTTCGTAGGTTTACTCTGTGTCAAATGGGTGATTATCCGAGTTCGACTTCAAGTCAGGACTTCCAGAATCTACTTCAGGTCAAATAGGCGGTTACTCAAGTTCGACTTCGAGTCAACCTTGGTGTGAGTTTTTCAACAACCATTTTGATGATTTTTGATGATTTTCGATGACGACCATTCGTGATTCGACGATGTGAGCTCCATGATGGGATTGGAAGCTGGTCAGTTAGGAGTGGTCACAATATACCAGAGGAGCTTAGCATTGTAATTGATCTCGGTTTGTATCATATCTTCTTAGTCCTTCGGCCTTTAGGAATACCGTCTGAGTAACAATTCCTCGTCCATTGCTTGGCACTGTGCTACGGTACGGGCTTTAGAGCTTCTTCTAGCGTTTTGCACGTTGGCATTTTCATCCAATTTATCTTCCTCAAATTTTTTGTCATCTTCAGAGCCGGAGAGAGCCATCGTTATATCCTTTGGCGGGGTATTTACTCCTAAGTTTGGGTTTGTCGCCGATGCTTTTGCAGTAGGTGGAGTGTTAATGTTTTCTTCCACCATGATTCTTGGAGTTCCGCCCATTGCTTCCTTTCGATTATATCCCCTTTCGAACGACCCAGACGGCAGTCTCGCTAACTTCTCAGTGAACCGAGCTAACTTTATGGATCGCTAGCAACCCATCACAAACCGAGCCAAATTTATGGATCACTATCGATCCATAGGCTATGGATCGCTAGCGATCCATAGCTTCTGGCTCGATAGCAACCTGGCAAAATAGTATGGATCGCTGGTGATCCATAGTACATGGATCGCTAGCGATCCATGTACTTAGCTGATTTCAGACTTTGTGGCGACCTGGCAAAATAGTATGGATCGCCGGCGATCCATATTACATGGATCGCTAACGATCCATGTACTTAACCAATTTAAGAACTTTGTCTTTTAGGATGCCTATTGGATCATGATGCGATAGAGTTGATTGACCCACGAGCTAACATCATGGATCGCTAGCGATCCATAGGAGATGGATCGCTAGCGACCCATCACCTTAGCATGAATTTGCTTTCTTTTTCTCCGATCCTTCTTGGTTGGTTTTTCTATTCTCAACAGCAAACCTTCTAAGTAGAGAATGAGGATCTAACTTCTGGACCTATGGGATCCAACATAGATTGCTAGCTTTAAACCCTGAGTTGGAGTTCTCAGTGAAAGCACCAAAATGTTGACCCAAAAAATGGACCAACACCCTGGTTTGAGTTTGAAAGCACCAGCCCTGTTCTGACAAAGCAATATCACAAATCATAGATATGGAAAAAGAACGGTAAAAGAAAGTAGACAGAGAATTTTTATAGTGGTTCGGCTGTTAGTGAAGCCTACGTCCACTTTATAGTTTTGTTATAGACCGATTGTTGTTACAAGAGATGTTTGATTACAAGGCTTTGATTATTTTCTAGCTAGGTTGAATCTCCAGAGTTGGAATCCATTGGAGAATCACAGTGTCTTACTTTGGAGATTGTTGTGAGGGAGGTAGATAATGAAGAATAATTCCAATAGAGCTTCAGCCACCAGTCCGGAAAAGATCCAGTTTATGTTGCAGGTAGGTTGGTATTTATATGGGTCAGAGATAGGCTACATCTTCATCAGCTCGTAGGTAGGCAGAAAACAACCCATGGAGGATTTGGCTCGCAAAACGAGGAAGTACCATAGGTCGCTGGCGACCCATGGCCTAGGGTCGCTAACGACCCATAGTTTATGGGTCGTTGGCGACCCATACACTTGACTCGTTTGCGAGACAAGGTTTTGGCCTCTTTTCATAGTATTCTTTGGCTAATTCTCTGGCTAGTTTGTTTGATAGTTTGTGGAGAGGTTTGGGTCGTTAATGATCCAAGCAATTAGAATTTTTTTGGAGCTTGGAATTGGAGAGGTTTCCATAGTCTTTTATCGCAGTTTCTTCATTTTGATGGCAATTCACTAGCTGTTGGCGATCAGCTGCTGATTGGATTGAAAGAATGCTGATCTCTCGGCTTCGTCGATCCTAGTCATTGTCTTAGCCATATAGCTTGGCCCTCGTTAACTCCTTGCCTTAGCCTTTCTGGTTAAATTCTAAACCATTCCGATAACACGAGATTGTTCTATCTCCCGTTGGATCCTGTTGGGTTAAAAACCTGGATAACACTTTATTTTCCCTTCTACCCTGCAAATTGCTGATGCCAATCACATATCCTTTTGAGTTGTCTCCAAAGTTAACTGATCCTTCATCTTTGTAAACTATATCCTTTAAGATCTCCAGATTTCTAGTCATGTGTTTTGAGCATCCACTATCTATTATCTTTGTCCTTCTTGATTTGTGATGTATGAATATCAAATGTCAATTCACCATCAACCATATAACATATAAGTTCCTGCAATTTCACATTATACCTTTTCGAAATATCAAGTGACTTTCCAAAATAATTAGTTTCTAATCTATGTGATAGTAACATATAGATTTCATAACTTTGTTTTTCTACAAAAGTGTTAAAAAGTGTACTAACAGTATTACTAGTCATTTATACTTTTCAAAAATCAAATTATGAGTTTTTGAAAACCTAATGCTCTGATACCAAATGTGGTTTATGGTGTAATGGATCTTATGGCTACTTTAACACTAGAGGGGAGTGAATAGTGTTTTATAACTTTTATGAATCTTTTTAACTTTGTTTCAAGATTTAAATCAAATCATGGATTATCAACAAAGATCTATACCGATCAAGCAGTCACAAATGCAATCATAGATAAATATAAAAACAATAACAAAAAGTAAAGCAAGAGAGATGACATCAGGAATTTTGTACCGGTTCGGATTAACCAATCCTACATCTAGTCTCGTACAATACTGTACAAATTTCTTTTCAATTGCTTACTTTAACCAGGTAGCAAGCAAACTAGAATACAGTGTCGATTTCAAGGCTACGAGATACACCGTCCCATCTCACAAGTCTGGGGTAAATTCTCTTGATTTACCAGGTAATAAGATCGTCCACCAGATTTAGACATGCTACTAAGCACACCCACTTGATTTAAATGGGCAACAAGCACACCTAAACAAATAAGAGTAGAGTTATTGATTTCCAAATATAAATAGTTGTACTTGAGATACAAGATATCCTACAGCCCTTCTGATAGCGGTTTGATCTTTGAGTTTGTGGAGAGTGCTTCCAAATCGGTAAATAATTTGTAAAGAATCAATCTAGTAGTGTATGGATTGATTCTATGTAGTTTTGAAGAATGTAGTAAGTAGTTTTCAACAAATATTTCAAGGTAGTAAGGAGTAAGAATAAAGTAAGAAAAATTAGTTAGAAAATTCGTTTACGCTTCACTTTATATAGTGTATGAACATATGTATCCATTCATGAAGAGGTATGTCCAAAAGACACCTCTTTTCAAATTTAATAAAACAAATTAATGGTAACTATGTCGACATATCTAGTAAATTTTCAAAATGATTTTCTTTTAAATTGTTTTCAAACTTCTATATTTTGTATGATAATTTAAACATAGTTTTTAAATACTTTGAAAACATAAAAACTTTTATAAAATATTTGTAAACATATATTTTGAATTTTAAATAATCTATTTTTATAAAATATCAAAGATAAGAAATTTCTGATAAAGATCAAAATCTGCTATCAGGGACTTTAACAATGTATTCTAATGACTCGTAATTATACAGTAAAGTCTAGAGCTTTTCAAATCTTTGTTTTTAAACTCATGAGTCTTGATCATCTCTGAATTGTGAACTTTAGTCTTTATACCGATCAGTCTTCAAGCTAATCATTTTGTGTGTAATATTTTGCAATATATACCATATAACTTGGCAAAACATTAATATCTATATTTATATGGTTGTTGTCATCAAAATTAATATCTAAGGTATTAACAATTTGGACGGCTAAGATTGCACTACAAAATAAGCATGAAGCATGCCTGACCATTGGTTTGGCTGGACGGACTGGATGAGAGACAACTTGCGAAATAAAGGAACGCACTATTAAGATGAAGGCCAACGGGACTGTACCAGGAGCATGTTCTACCATCATTTGCTTAAATTGTGCTTGTACTTGCAGTATGCTCATAGGAAATGTGTAACACCCCTAAGTTTAAATAGCATTATTCAGGAGATTTAATTTGATAAATTAAATAGAATAATGTAGAGACTAAAGTGATAAGGGGATTGAAATTTGAAAACTAAATAGGGTCGTGCCTAAACCAAATGGGTTTATAAAATGGTTTAGAAGTAAATGCCTAATAGTATGAGGCAAGGGTAATATGGGAATAGCAGTATACCCCATAACCCTTAAACCGTTACCTCATTCTCATTCCTACTGTCATAAAAAAACATAAGCAATGTAGAAGCAAGGCCGGCCATTACCCTAGGAGAAGAAGAGCTTAATTCAATTAGAAGCTAAGATTCAAGCTAGGAAGATTAAAGCAAGAACAAACCTCAAGTTCCTTATCCAAACAATGTGAATAATAATTTAAACCATCTCATATATGTCTTATCGAGCATTTTAATTTTGGGTGTAAGGTTTAAAACCGTTTGGATGGATGAATGATGATATGCTTTGATTATATGCCATATTTTGGTTTAAACAAGGATTTTTGTGTAATGATATAATTCGATTTTAAGATTAAAATCATGTAGATTGATTTCAAATGCCATGATGTTTGAATATGTTATGTAAAACATTATTTTGGAGATGGGTTTAAATTTTCATAATATTCCATGCTATGGATAATTTATTATGAATTTTGAATGGAAGAAATAGATAATTTTGGGTTTAAATTATTTAAGCCAATTGTATAATGATTTCTGGTCTAGAATTTACATATGTTAGAAAACATATTAAAAGTGGATTATGGTGATTTTTGGGAATTTCCCTAGGTGTTTTAATATGGTTATTAAATTATTTAAGTGGGAGGACTTAAATGTTTTGTTGAAGGGAATGGCTTATTTGTTAACTGATTTCAATTATTAATTATTGAATTTGGAAGCCTTTTTAGAAAAATGATTTTTGATAAAGAAATGGCAACCAATTACCTTTTGACAAATTGGCAAGTTAGGTGAAAAGAAGTTACTTAGAAAGGTATAAAATCAGTTTTGTCATGATTTACCACTTCGCCACTTCCATCTGCTAGCTTTCGTCACCATACTTCTGCTAATGAACCCATTCAAAACCAATACACATGGTATCAAGCCATTGATATGTAATGGATTGGAGAAAGGTGGAAGGGACAGTGTCGAAACCATGCTTTCGAAGGGGTAGAAGTTATTCTTACAAGCTTTCGAATTCATTACTTACTTATGTTTATAAAAGATGCTTTCGAAGGGGTTAGAGTCAACTTTATCAGCTTTCGAATCAATCAACTTTCCTTTGTTTTTAGAAAAGAGCTTTCGAAAGAGTTTCCGCTTACTTTTGTTTTAAAAGAAGCTTTCGAATGAGTTACACCATTTTGAACCTATTCGATACCCAGCTGCTGCCTTCATACCTTTCAAATTGGTTAAAGGCCGCTTTTCTTTATAGCCTTATAACAATGAGTTCGGAAGGAAGGCTTTTGTTCTATTAATATTGAAGCCGCCTTCCGAATGCTTTCGAAAGGGTACTTGTAGCCGCTTTTATTAATAGCTTCGAAGGCAATGGCTTCGAAAGGTTTGTTTTGAAGCTATCCTTTTCCCTAATTCTTTATTTTAAGATCAATGCTTTCGAAAGGGTTACTTTTGCTTTTGTTTTCTTAGATCCAGAAGTTATATTTAGTGCTAAACCCAATGATTTCGAAAGAGATACATTCAAATAGTTTCGAAGCTATGCTTCCATCAATTCTACTTGAACTAAGTGCCTTCAAAAGATAAGCTTTAAGTGTATCGAAAGGTATATCTTTAATGGTTTCGAAAGGAAGGTTTTATTGCTTTCGAAAGGTATATCTTTAAATGGTTTTGAAAGATAGGCTTTAAGTGTTTCGAATGGCATGTTTTTAATGACTTCGAAAGGAAGGTTTTAATGCTTTTGAAAGGTATGTTTTTATGGTTTCCAAAGAGAAGGCCTAAGGTTCTAAGTAATGATACAAAGGATACGGTCGAAAGCCTTAGTTTTCAATAATGAAAACCAATCTCAATTTTAAAAGGTAAACTCATGGCAATATGAAAGAGTTTTGAAATGGCATTTAACTTTAGAGTTTTTGAAAAACCTTTCCTTACTAAATATAGTGGGTTAAGGGTATTAACCATGTTTAATTAGAAAAATGATTACAAGGAAATTAAATCATGGATGTTTATATTGTTATATTTTGATCAGTTATCATGTATGCTTCTATAAATATATTTACTTTATAATTAACACATAACTGCATTTTAGGGTGTTAAGGGTTGAATAACCACCTAAGGTTATGCAGTAGTGAATATACATTGAGTTAACTCCTGTATGAGTAGAATTGCATCCAGGAGGTCAGGAAGACCAAAATATAGGATGCCCAAAGACTGATCAAAGGAATAGCAGTTAGTCAGATTATTAGTAAGCTCATGGAAACTATGCATTGAAATAGTTATTGGCAGGGGCTGATAGTTTCTTAATGATCCCATGAAAACTATGTCCGAAATAAGTTATTGAAAGCGATCAATAGGTTCATAGTGATCCCATGAAAACTATGACATGAGAGAAGCTATTGGAGAATCCAATAGGTTCATAGTAAGCCCATGAAAATTATAATTGGATAAATTTGTTGGTAAATACAAATAGGTTCTTAGTGATCCCATGAAAACTATGAAACTAGACAGATAGTCCGTAAGTTTGGAATAGGTTATTAGTCAGCCCATGAAAAATAATAGGTTAATAGTAACCCTAGAAACTATAACTTGAGACAGATAGTTAGGTAAATGGGGACGGGCAATCCATAGCATATTACATGTTTGCATATCATCATAATACCTTTTATTATGTAATGTCTTAACCATTGTGGATGCAGGTGCACAATATATGTATTATAAATTGGGTTAAGATACTAATGAGGGGAAAAACCGTTCCGCTAAGCAGCATGTCCCCATTAGATATCTATATGGTTTGAGATGGTAGGTTATTATTCATACCAGACTTTTTGTCCGACTCAAAGTTTATGTTTTCCCCTTAAACTCTCGGGTGCTCAATTGATTTTGAGTAGTTTGAGAGTTAAGGTTTTTTGGTTCTCCTTTAGACGAATAAGCTTCCAGAGATGTATAGGAGGCAAGCTAGCTATTAGAAGTTCTTTCTGCTTAATTCCGCTGTATTTTGGATTTAATGGCAAAGTTGTTTAATTGCCTATATTTAGACTCTGATCAACCAAGGGGCATCTTCATATATCGCTCTTGGCATATTTTGTTAAAATTATATTTCTCTGAACGTGGTTTACGAATTGGGATTATGTAATGAATTTAAAATGTGATTTGAAGTGGAATGAGAAATTTGTTTTAAAAATTTAGTTTAAATTTTTTCATATCCATGTGTTTCTGGTATACCAATGTATCTAACATTACCACATTTGGTCACCGAGAATTAATAACTATGGATGACTGCAACATCCGTCGTAGTTAGTTTTGGGCCTTCAAATGGGGATGTTACAAAATGGGGCATGCATCTTGTCAGAAATAGGTACATCTGGCTATACTACTTATCGCTTTTCTCCTGCGTGCCTAGGTGGCGGGACAGGCTGATCTAGTCTGTTGAGGTCATAAGGGCAATGAGGAATCGACGAGAGCCGAGGGCATATAGAGCTAGGTGAGACGAGACAGAGTGCAAGTCATAGGTGGTGGTATCGAAGCTGGATCGATGATGGGCCACTCTTGAGAGATTCTCAAACTATATCAATCGGGAGATAGCTAATGGAGAGATGCTTGAGCAAGCGGGTTGAGCAGGAGATGGATTGCAAGCAGGCTGAGGAGAGAGAGTCAGTCGACCAATGTGGGATGGACCAAGTCAGGCTTGCGCCTTGTCTTGACGGACAAGCTGATTATTGGGGTTGCCGCATGAGGAGGCTTCACCAGTAGAAGGCTCGACATGCAATTGAGTAGTGGAGTCGATGCAAGCCCGAGCTGTATATGGGTTATCATCTTACATAGGAAACCTAGTCAATCTGTCTTCCAACCGTGGCTGGCTTGCAAGCTGACTTGGACCCAATTGGCCTGGACCGGTCCGGGCTAGGCCAGGATACCTTAATTAGCCTATCTTCCTACTTACGAATGTGACAATATCCTTTCTTGAAACATATAGACCATAAATTATTAAAATAAAAATCATTTTATTTTATGTTTACAACCGACTACTGCCGATGCCCAAAATCCAACCGACGGCGTCACCAAAGCAGACTTTAAAGTCTTAATGATGGAATTGATGGATAGCCATCAGCAGCTCAACCAACAAATCCAGGCTAAAATCGACCCGATGAACCAGTTGAAAGATCAGTGTGGAAAGACAAGGAGGGATCCTTCTCCATACTCAAGATCAGAGAATTCATCCTCGTCCAACGGCTATCATAGAAGTAGAAAGCCGCAAGACGGATGCATATGATGCTGGAGCATCGAAGAGGAACTATGTAGCTCGAACATCGGGACAGAATCAAGCGATCAACCATGGCCAACCGTCACTGAATCCCTTATGGGTATCGGTGTCAAACCCTCAAAGGGGGCGATCGACATATAGGTGGAGGAGCTAACTCTAAAGGTGCTGCGATCAATCAAAGTGCTGGAACTCAGGTAAATGTGGTTGAACCGCAGCTGAGAGACGACAACAGAACTGCTACTCAAGAAATGGATCAAGAGCAAGAGAAGCCAAGGTAACGTTGCACTACTTGGAGGCATGGATCGGGTCGTTCACGTGATGTGGAGCACGACTCCCGACTGACACCAACTTTCCAAACACCAGACTTAACAGCTATGGTGAGGCAGCTAGTGAAAGAAAGTCAAGGCTTGACCAACGATGATCAGGGACTCTCCAGAAGTCATACTCCATTCACCGACAACATTCTACATGCAGAATATCTGTGGAGGTTCCATATGCCTACGATGCCTGCCTATGCGGGAAAAACCGACCCTGGGTAGCATCTTTTGAAGTACGAATGGTACATGGACTTCGCCTGAGCCACTAATGCAGTCAAGTGCAAGTGTTTCCCTTTTTTCTAAAAATGTAGTGACCATGTGGTTCACCACTACCGCCACGGTCAATCTCTTTATTTGATGAGTTAGCAAAGAAGTTCCTAGAGCAGTTCTGTATGCACATGACTTGCCCCAAGGATGTAATGTCGCTCTCCAGCTTGGTCCAAGCACCAGGGGAGTCACTGAAATATTTTCTAGAGAGGTTTGATATAGCTATTATAGAAGTTAGTAATCCAAATGATGATGCAATACTCATGGCACTTACTAGGGGAGTCGACCCCGATTCCGAGTTTGGCGATTGGTTAGAAGGAAAGCCTCCTTCAACATTGGACTGTTTTTTGCAAAATCGGCTCAGTTTCTGAGAAAGGAGGAAGCAAAGTGAACCAGGAAGAAAGATGTTGCAATCCCAAGCGCCGAGGGAGTGCAAAGTAATGTAGCAGTAAAGAAGTCCGGTGATAGTTTCGGAAAAGTTCAGATCAACGTTCATAATAAACCGAATGAGCAGAAGAAAGTCGGTGATAGAAACTGCGATCGAAGATGGGATTCCAAGAGAGGGAAGCCGAGGATCCCATCATTCGATACATACATGCCATTGAATACGTCACTAGAGAATGTTTATCTATCGACCTGTAACACTATGTAGTAAAGAAAACCGCCTCTTAAGGAACCGACGGAGAAGTAGAGACAGTTCGGAAAATACTATAGATTTCATGAGAGTTATGGACATACCACAAACGAGTGTCAACACCTCCATGATGTTATTGAGAAAATTTGAGAAAGGAAGTTGCAGCAATTTGTTAAAGCACCGTAAGATGGCGGGCAGTGGACATCCGACCCCAATCACGGACAAAATCTGCCCAGTGCTGAGGAACCTCAGCGGATGGTAGGGAGATTAGTTATTAATACCATTATTGGGGGACCACATCCAGCTTATAAAAGCTGGAATGAGATGGAGCATTACATGAACGCTACCAGACATGTTGATATCGATTGTTGGTCGAACACAGAGGACGTGCTCTAGCAAAGCAGCAACGAACTAGGCAGATGATATCGTGTTTTGGGGTAGAGATGCAGACAAGGTGAAGGCACCTACGATCGATCCAATGGTGATCTAGACCATGATTGGCCTCGCCTTGGTGAGAAAGATTCTCATTGATTGTGGAAGTTTTGTGGATATCGTTTTTAAGAAGGCATACGACCAGATGTTACTGGAAGCCAAAGATCTAAAACCGTGCAAAGCCCGTAACCATGGCTTTAATGGTGTTGCAATTGAAGAAGTAGGCTATGTCGAGCTACCGATAGAGTTAGGAGACAGCAACCGAAGGAGAATGCAGGTGTTACCGTTTGTTGTGATGGATGTGAACTCTCCATACAATATTTTTTTGGGCCGATCTGCCCTTGTTGAATTCAGGGAAACTATCGCCCCTTGGTGTTTGACACTCAAAATCCCAATAGAGTATGGTGTAGGAATTATTCATGGAGATCAGGGGACTGGATGTGCTTGTTATGTGGCTGAGTTGAGAGACGCTCAGTGAAGGGAGAAAGGAAAGGATGTGGAGATGCCCCTCTACATCAAAAGCAATAAAGCTTAGCAATCAGCGTCCGAGCCTTGGCTCGGGCACCGCAAGCGGTTCTATAAAGATGTAGATCCGAGAGATGAAGAAGAGGAGCCTAAAGAAACCAAGGCTGCACCCGCTGAGCTGACGATTAAAATTACGGTCAGACTCGACGACCCATCACGGGTCCTGAAGATCGGATCATGGCTCAGTGCAACGATGATGAAGGAATTAGTTGGTTTTCTATGAGCGAATCTTGATATGTGCGCTTAGACCAATTCTGACATGTGTAGGATCTCAACGATTGTTGCGACCCATGCATTGAATATCGACCCGAGGCATGTTCCGGTGAAACAAAAACGACGCGGCATGGATCTAGAGAGACTGTTGCACTTAAAGAGGAGGTGGATAAACTTAAAAACAATGGGTTTATCCACAACGCACTCTACCCGAAATGGATATCCAATCCCGTTCTTGTGAGGAAAGCTAATGGAGAGTGATGAATGTGCGTCGACTATTCAGACCAGAACAAGGCATGCCCAAAAGAAAGATTTACACCTTCGAGGATCAACCAGTTGGTAGATTCGACTGCTAGACATAAACCGCTTTCATTTATGGATGCGTACTCCGAATACAACCAGATCTCAATGCACATCCCCGACCAGAAACACACCAGCTACATTACCAACCTGGGATTATACTGTTGTGTTGTGATGCCTTTTGGACTGAAGAACGCTGGTGCTAATTACCAGAGACATGTCAACCGGATGTTTAAAGACTAGATTGGACGATTAATGGAAGTATATGTTGATGATATGCTTGTGAAGTCACGGCGATCAAATGACCACATCGACGACTTGGCAGAGATGTTTAGTGTTCTCCAGAAATATAGGATGAAACTTAACCCCCTGAAGTGCTCGTTCGACTTTGAGTCTGGGAAATTCTTGGGTTTCATCACCAACTCTCATGGAATTGAAGCCTATCCCAAGAAAATCCAAGCGATCAGATATATTCGGGTACCTAAGATGATTAAGCAGGTATAGAGCCTAAATGGGAAGGTCGCCGCCCTAAGCCGATTCATTTCCAAAGCCACTGAAAAGTGCATTCCTTTCTTTGACTTAATCAGGAGAGGGAAGAGAAACTTTGAATAGGCGCATGATTATTTATGCGTTTCAAGCTCTAATACATCACTTAGAGAGACCTCCCATCCTGTCCAAGCCACTGGTCCATGAAGACTTGTACATTTACCTGGCAGTGTCAGTACATGCCATTAGTGCCGCACTGCTGCGCGAAGAGAATCGAGTCCAGAGGCCAGTGTAATGTGTTAGCAAGTGATTGACAGGTGCTGAAAGGAATTATCCAAAAATGGAGAAGCTTGCGTACCGCCTGTTGATTGCATCAAGAAAGTTCCGCCCATATTTCCAAGCTCATCCCATTAATGTCTTCATCGATCAGCCGTTATGACGGGTCCTACAATGACCTGACATGTTTGGGAGGTTACTTAAATGGAACATTGAATTGAGCTAATTCGATATCACTTATCTCCCTCGAAGGGTCAAACAGGGACAAGCACTAGTAGATTTCATAGTTGAATTCACTGCACAAGACGACTCTCCTTAGAGCAGTGAAGAACCTATCATCCAATGGAAGATATACGTGGATGGAGCATTCAACAATCTGTGTTATGGCGTCAGAGTCATACTTGTAACTCTTGAGGAATGCTCGATTTACTATGCCCTAAAACTTGATTTCCCTGCAACAAATAATGAAGCTGAATATGAAGCCTTGATCGTTGGGCTTAGACTTGCTAGAGAGCTGGGAGTAAAATCTTTGCTGATTTTCTATGATTTCCAATTAGTAGTAACAAGTCAGGGGAAAATACCAAGCCAAAGGAGCGAGACTTGCTCCTTACCTCAACCGACTTCAAGAGCTGCTAACCGATTTCGAACATTACACCATTACACACATCCTCATAGAATAGAATGAGAAAGCCGACTCACTGGACAAGCTGGCTAGTTCCGGGGATGCACAACAAATGGGCTTAGTCCTAGTTGAAATATTTAGTGCTCCGAATATTGACCAGATAGATATTGATTAGGTCATAGAGGCGGAGTCTAAGAAGGAGTCATGGATGACCCCGATTAAAGACTATTTGCAAAGGGAAATCCTTCATGAGTGAAGGAATAAAAAATGACCGATCCTTCGTAAAGCTTAACAATACATCCTTTAAGAAGGAGTCGTGCACGGGAAGGTTTTTTCCATCCCCCTACTTCGGTGTATCACCAACGATGAAATCAAACGAGTATTAAGGGAAGTTCATGAAGGAAAATATGGCGATCACACTGGAGCACAAACCCTGGCAAAGAAGATACTCCGCTATGGTTATTACTGGCTAACTATCATCCGAGACGCAGTTGATTACGCTAGACGATGTAACAAGTGCCAGATGTTTGCAAAGATTCCGAGAGCCCCGCCGATGGAATTTACTCATATGGTCAGTCCATGGCTGTTTTCTACTTGGGGTATTGACATCATCGGCTCCTTGGCGATTTCCAAAGGTAGTGCGAAGTATGCCATCATAGCAGTTGATTGCTTCACTAAATTGACTGAAGTCGAACCTTTGCCCACGATCACTATGAAGAAAATAATCAATTTTTTTGTTCGAAACATCATCTGTCATTTTGGTCTCCCTTAAACAATCATAACCGACAACGGGACTCAATTCGATAGTGCTGAATTCAAAGACTTCTGTCACCGACATCATATTGAGAAAAGATTTGCGGTAGTTTCTCACCCTTAAGCTAATGGACAAGTTGAAGCTATCAACAAAATCATAAAGTCCATTATGAAACGCATTTGGAAAAGGCTAGAGGCAAGTGGGTTGATGAACTCCCATCAGCATTATGGGCGTACAGAACCACCCACAAGTCTATGACTGGCCATACTCCATTCGTCCTTGCTTATGGCTCTAAAGCCGTGATCCTATAGAACTTAAAGTCCTATCTCATCAAGTGACTTACTATGACTCCAGAACTAACAAAGATCTTCTTTTGGAATCTCTAGACATGGTTGATGAAAAGCACGAAGAAGCTAAATTGAGGGCAGCTGCATACCGACACCGAGTCACCCGGTACTACAATGTTAAAGTCCGACCTAGGACCTTTGAAATTAGCGGTCTTGTCCTGAAATTGATCTTTCCTAGCCCCGCAAATATAGGCCTGAGATTGGAAGGACCATATGTCATCAATTAGAAGCTTGGTGATGAAACTTTCAAGCTAACGATTGTCGATGACATCACACTCTCTAGAGCATGGAATAGCGAGCATTTACGACACTATTGTTTGACGGCTAAATCTCTATCGAATTAGAAAAATAGCCAAAAAAATTAAATTAAAAATAACCACAAGCACACGACGGACAATTCTAGTACGTGGCGAGTATGGGTCGATTCGTAGGAAATTATTTAGATTTAAAATTCCTATTCAATAAAATTAAACCAAGAATTGAAAGTGTTGTTAACTACAAAAAATTGCAAAAACTAACTACTACAAAAGTGAATGAAAACTATGAGATGAAAGACAATTTAGAGATAAATCCACTCTCATAATCACATAAATCAACACAACATGAAATTATGATCTCTCTTTTTTGGTCATTAGTGAATTTAGCTGATATGTTTATCATAAGTATGGCCTATTTGTGCTATTAATTAGCCCAACATAAACCATCAAACTTTAACATACCCACTAAACTACTTTTTAACTCTCATGCGAATGACAATGAACTTAAAAATAAAATCTATTCTAAGCATGATCTATTAACTATTGATTAGAAATATAGACCATCAAATTTTGATTTTAAAATCACTTCATTACCAACATCATATGTAGATGAAGAGGTAATTTTTGTTTTGTTTGTTTAAGCATAGCATATTTGGTGTCAACAACATAGGCTATCAAGTTCAAAGCTAAAACAATAAAGTTTAACCACATCAAACATTTCCATTAAGCATAAAAGGAGATCACAAGTTATCAAAATGTTGAATCTACATGATTAAGAGAGCTTCATTACCCCTAAATTGAAGGAGTTTAGCCTCTCATATTTGTTATTATTTCAACAAATGTAGAGTTCAACATGAAACAAAAAAACAAGAGGAAAATGCAGGCTAATTGAAATGAAAAGAGAGCTAAACTACTTGCAATAATTAATCTAAGCTACTAACATAAGAAAAGAATATGAAATAAAATAGCATGAATTAAAATTGCATATAAGAAAATTACATAAGAAGAAAATGGCTAAGTAGCCATGAAAAAGAAAAGAGTGTTTTTGTTTATTTTTTAGCCTAAAACTAAACTAACTACAAGAGGCTAAGAGCTTAATTACATGAACATATGGGATATTTATACATGTTTTGAAACCCTAATCATATTTTTCGGGACTACCCAAAATACCCTTCTAGGAAGTGTGTCCTCCAATGTGTCATTAGCATTAGCATAATCATCCATTACATGTGCATGTAGCTTTAATTCCCACTAACATATGCATTAGCTCCTAATTGTTAATCAAGGTAAGTGGGTAGATGGGGTCCTTTATGTTGTCATAAAATGATTTATTTCCATCTTCATTTGCTTGTCTTCCATTGTGCATGAATATTTTCCATGAAGCCTTCATCATATTTCCATTCAAATTCCTAGAAATAAAAACAAAATGCACAAATAAATATTCTCAAAATTAATACATGCACAAAACGACCATTTTACCCCTATATGAAGATGAATAAATGATCTGAAAATAATTTGAATTTTGGTTTAAACATGATAAAACACCCTATATGCTTACTTATTTAATTAAATTAGATTAAATATGGAAATAAAAATATGCACATTTACGTGCACATCAAATACCCCCACACTTATCTTTTTATTCGTCCTCGAATAAATTAAACTAAGATAAATCTATTTTCGTAGGGAGCACTATTGCATTGAGTGTATGCAACAAGCCGTTAACCTCTAGGTGTTCCTAGTAGGACGAGTGTTGTCTTGTGAGGGTTTTCAGTGGGTACTACCCACAAAATTCAAATGCGAAATGAAAAATTCCTAAATGCAAGATTTATTTACAAAGATATGGATGCAAGTTTTTGAAAATATTTACAAATGAAAAAATTTTTACTTTTAAATTGACACGAATAAGTTAAATATAAGTTTTGGTCATTATCTTGAAAATTTCAGTCATTTTACTTGTCAAAATTGCCAATAAAAACTAAGTTATCATAACAAATAGACTCTAGTTTGGCTAGTTGTTTCGGTTGATAACATAGTGCAACTATGAAATGGATCCTTAGTTGATTATCAAAGTTTTTCAAAGTGGTATTTTCATTTCTTTTGAATAACTAGTCAAATCACATAAGTTATAATAGTGTTTGGATTTCAATTGATTAATCTCTCTTATTTGAAAATTTTATTGATATTAACAATATTTACATATGCCTAACTTGGAAAACAGAGGCTAGATATATTACTCATGCACTGCCTTGCTGGCTTACGTGAGGGGAATACAGAGCGTGGCGAGTGAACTCACATGTGTGTACACCTATCGATTGTAGACATTAGTAATAAAAGAATTTTTATATACATACACCTAACTCGCATAAACTGAGGCCAGATATACCGATCGTGCACTGCCTTCCGGGCTTACACGAGAAGGGTACAGAGCATGACGAGTGTACACACTTGCGTGTGAACACATAACTCTAGGTGTTAATAAAATATATACATATATACAAAAAAAAATTGTTTTGATTGTTTTTTTTGTTATATATTTTTTTCTTTTTTTTTCTTTTTTTAAGAGAGAGTTTTGCAAAATCATCTGAGTACCATTTAAATTAGAAGATAAAAAATGTTATATCCCTTTCTTTAAATCCACCACTTTTTTAAACAAAGATTTTCCATTAGGATATACATCATAATTATCACCCATGAACCTTCCTATATACTAGTTAAACCAGAGTTTCTTGTAATCAAACTTTATTTTTACTTTTGTTGAGACAAATTAATTTTCAAAAATTTCAATTTAATAACCAAAATCCTACACTTATCCTATAGTGTTTCTTTAAAGTAAATCAATATGCTAAAAAGAAAATTTGTTTTTTTTGGAATTTTATTTTTATTTTTTGAGTTTTGAAAAGAAAATGCAAAAATAAACCATGAACAATAAAAAAATGAAGATGGGACTCCCCCCACACTTGATTTTGACTGTGTCCCCATAGTCAACCCAAGTGAAAGGAGAAAAATAAAAATATGACCTATATTTACATGAAACGATATTATTTACACGACATCAGAAAATATATCGTCAAGGAGTAAATGAAACGGTCTTCAAAAGACCAATTCATTTGCCTCGTCAAGTATGAGAGACACAGCTTAAGCACAGAAAACCAAATCATAAAGGATTTCAATGTTGAATGTTGATTTGGAAAAACGAATGTCATTTTATTAAAAATCGTATGGGTTGTTTTATTTTCGATAATTTTTGGGGTTGATAAAACAATTGGTTGAAGTTCAAGTATATTTTCACCAAATTGAAAGTCAAACTTATCATTGAAAATTTCTTCAGAATTATTGATTTCAAAATCAAAATGGTGATTTAACTCTACCCGTTCAGAATTCAACAACTCATCGTCGAAAAGTCCAAAGAAAACGTATTCATTAAATTCGTCTTCCTTTGTTGGATTATCAACAACTTCATTGCATGTAACAATTTCAAAATCCAAAGTTGTTGTATTCAAATTTTCAAAATCAGAAAAAGGAAGATCGAATTTTAAATCAATTTTCTCACCCTCAAAAGAATTGAAATCCAACTCAATTACCGCATTTTCAACAACTTCATTAAGATTGTCATTTTCAATTTCAAAAGTTGTTATTTGAAATTCGTCAATTTTGGTAAAAGATGGACTATCTCTTGACTCGTCACACGTTGGTATTTGATTTTTCTTCACATTGTTTCATGTATGTTTCAAATAACAAATCCATGTGATCTTTGTGAATTTCTTCCATTTTCTCAACAAAGTCAAATTTATAGTTATTAATTCGAAAATTTTCAATTTGAATTTGTATGAAAATTATCACCATAATTAAAATAACTTCCATTGCCAAAATCATTTAAACAGTTGTTTCCATTTTCGTTTTGATTTTGAAATTCATTTTGGAGTTCAAAATTGAATTGGCATGGGTTATAATCGAAATCATTTGAATTTTGAAATGAATTCAAATTTTGATCATTTTGAAATCCTTGAATTGAGTTATTGCACAAATATGAATTGCACAAATCATTTATCCTTCGATCATTTTGTGTAGAGAGTTCAAGTAAAGACGAAATCGTTTCAATGCTATTTTCAAGAATTGAGGGTTGGTCATCATTTTGAAAATTTTATGGTTCAAAATTTGAATTATTTACACAATAGTTGTTGTTAAAATATCCATAAGAATTTGGTGTGAAATTATTTGGATTATATTGATTTTCACAACTATTGTAAAATTCTTGCGAGTAGGGAAATTCAGACATTTTCAAAAGTTCTTTTCTTTTTTGGATATATATATATTTTTAGATTTTTTTATAAAGGGAAACTATTTACCAAAAGGAATTTATTTTTAAAAAGGGAAATTTGATTTTTTTTCTTGTTTTTATATGTTTTTTTTATTTTTGAAAATACTTTATAATTTTTTTGGATTTTCTGTTTTTCTAAAAAAAATCTAACTTAATTTTTTTTTTGGATTTTTGATTTTGATTAAAAAAAATTCAAAGGAAAGTATTTAAAAACTAAGTTAAGGAATATTTTCAATTTTTTTTAGTTTTGGATTTTGAAATATATTTTTTGGTTTTTTAAATATGCATGAACTAATACAGCTAAATGAATGCAAGGGTTTAATTACAAATTTTCTATCCTAAGTAGCTCTTAACTTAAAATTGTATAATCACACTTTGTCTTAGTTCAACAAGATAGTTCTCAACCAGGTAACGGGTAGGAGTTATCGGTGCACCACGAATAACCATAGCAATGCAGCCAAAGATTTAAGTACCATCAGAGAAACAACCACAATAATATTTACGAATCATCGTAATATTTATAAATGGTTATTGCTCTGCCGTAGCATAGACACCAAGATATTAAATTGTCGAAAGGGGACAACTTGTCAATATACAATTAAGCCCTAGGTGAGCTCGTGACACTCTTAAGTCAGGTGTCTAATCATTATTATTAATCAAATTCTAAGATGAAATGCAAAATTGAAATTAAACGTGTATTAACAATGCAACTATGAATGAAATTTGTTTTTGATTTTGAATTTTTGGATTCTTGAAATTTATTTATATATATATATATATATATATATATATATATATATATATATATATATATATATATAAATGCAAATGCAGGCAACCAACAATGCAAATCAAAATAAAACTAGAGATGGAAGCACAATACCAGAGCGTGTAGAATTATTAGCAATTTTATTTTTAAGCGGCAGTTTTTTTAGCAACCAAATCAAAGCAGTTATTTTTAGCAAGCCGCTCCTTTCCTTTTGATATTCTGCTTTTGGTACCTGAAATTTCAAACAAGATGTATACAAATTTTTTTATGGAACCCAAAAAAACTTACAATTTTTTTTATATATAAGTATGACTTAAAACAAACAAAAATAAAATGATGCACACAAATTAAAAACAAAAATAAAATGATGTAAACAAACCCGGCCCAACTTAAAACTAAATACACAATCCACTTCACAATTTAAAACCAAGCCAAATAAAAGTTCAGTTAGCTATAATTACAGACCAAATACACAATGCAACTCACGAATTCTCTTAACCAAAAATTTCTCAAAACAGAAATCGAAATCGAAATCGAAATCATGTTCAATCATTCGATCGCTCGAGTGTTCAATTTCTCAAAACTGAATCGCGATTTGTGGTGATTGGAATTGGTCACGGTAGTGATTCAATGGCTGGAGATTTGCAGGAAGATGATGATGAGTTTGGGCAGAGGATGTTCAGGCGATGAATTGCGGTGGTTGGCATGGTTTTTGGTGTTGGAGAGAAGCTGTTGTTGGGTTGTGAGGCAATAGGCAGATGTGAATAGTTGATGTTTGTAGAAGGGATTAAGCAAGCAGAGGGGATTAAGGGACAGAGGGATGCAAGCAGATGTAGACGGTTCACCCAGGTGGTTCAGGAGATTGGGTTTGTTCGAGTTCGCTGATGGTAGAGGTGGTGCAGCAAGGAAGTACAGGGAAAAATTGACAGGCAGTGGCAAGTTACTGGGTTTGCAGGGAGAAATGGCGAAGGAGGTAGGCAGTTTTGAGTGGTGATTGAGTTTGTAGGAGTAATGTGTTTTTGTGGATGTTGGAAGTGTTGTTAGGTTATCGATGGTGATATGAAGGAGAAGGCAGTGGGGTGGTAAGGAGGCTAGGCAAATAAGTTTGTATAGGTGGACTAAGGTGGTTTGATAAGTTGATGTGGAAGAAGTTGAAGCGGATTCAGTTGATGGTTGAGTATGTTTTTGATGGCAGGAATATGTTGTTCAGAGGGGGTTGTGGACTGAAGTTGATGTGTAGTGTTGGGTCAGGTGACAGAGATGGATAGTTATGATGGTCAGCAGCTAGGTGTTGTGATTTAGCAAGTAAGTTGAAATGTTGTAGAGAGGATGCAGTTGTGTTGTTTGGGTTTGGACAACTGAGGAAAAGGAGATGGGTTGTTGGTGTGACAGTTGGGAGGAAGGCAAGAAGGAAGTGTGATGTTTAGGTAGTGGACATTTTTGTGGTGTCTGGAAATGTTGATGGTGAAGTAAGGTTTAGATGTGCCCGTTTGAAGTGGTAATGAGCAGTAGTGGAAGGGTGAGATGGTGGGAATGTATTGGTTGCTGCCATGGTTATGAGTGTGGTTGTGGTAGTTGTTTACGACTGTAGTGACGTTGTGAAATGGCAAAGGGATGTTGTTGACAGTTTTGTATATGGGATTGTAGTGTTTAGGTATTCCAGAGTGTATAAATGGTGATTATGGACTAGCAAGGCAGGAATGGTATCAATGGTTTGAGATTGTATGGTTATTGGATATTGGGGCAGTAGTTTTGTGAAGACGATATATGGAGTAGCAGTTTTTTTTGGTGTAGCGGGAGCAGATAGTAATTTTTTTTGCTGTGGGGATGTTGTGAAGTTGTTGCAGTGGTATGAGCAGTGTGATTGATAGTGGTTTACAGTTGTGAAGTATGTGATATGGTTGATGATGGAGGCAGGCAAGCATGTGGTTGTTGAACTGTGTTATTATGTTTTGTGACAAGTTGCGATAGTGGTATGATATGTTTTGCAGTGATGTAGAGATGAAGCACTGTGGCAATGCTGTGGGGAGGAAGTTTTGTAGATGACTGGAAGACTGTGATGCAAATGGGTTGTAGGAGAAGTGGTTATGATCAGTTATGAAGACTGAGTTGTGGTGCGCAGCAATGGGTATGGTGATGCAATGGGTTATGTTTGTGCACTGATTAGTGTGCACTGTTGTGATGAAATGGGTTGTATTGGAGAGAAGCAATGTGGCTTACAAGTGGTTGTTGTGGATGGACTGGCCAAGTTGAAATGTGGCAGAGAGGTTTTGTTGTTGAAGGAGTGGCAGCAAGGATAGTTATTGTAGTGATGATGATATTGGCAGAGAGAAGCAAAAATGAGTGATGTAATGTACTGTAGTAAAAGGAAAAAGGAAAATGTAAATGTAAAAAAGAGAAAATTGTAAATGTAAACAAGAAAAAATGCAAGTGTAAATAATAAAATATTTTTGTTTTTGAAATTGTGTAATTTTTTTATAGAAATGCAAATGCAAATAGAAATAAAAAACTAGCACACAAACAAAATGCAAACAAAAATCAGATACGAACACACAACAATTTTTTTTTATAAATGCAAGTTAACACACAAAACAAACACACAATAAGATCAAACAAAAATAATTCGAAGAATAGAAATAAAATCAAATAAAATTCCTCGGAACAGCGCCAAAAACTTGTTTGACGGCTAAATCTCTATCGGATTAGAAAAATAGCCAAAAAAATTAAATTAAAAACAAACGTAAGCGCACGTCGTACAATTCTAGTACATGACGAGTATGGGTCGATCCGTAGGGAATTTTTTAGATTTTAAAATTCCTATTCAATCAAATTAAACCAAGAGTTGAAAGTGTTGTTAACTACAAAAAATTGAATAAACTAACTACTACAAATGAATAAAAACTATGAGATGAAAAGACAATTTAGAGATAAATCCACTCTCATGATCACATAAATCAACACTACACGAAATTATGATCTCTCTTTTAGGGTCATTAGTGAATTTAGTTGATATGTTTATTATAAGTATGGCCTGTTTGTGCTATTAATTAGCCCAACATAAACCATCAAACTTTAACATACCCACTAAACCACTTTTAAACTCTCATGAAAATGACAATGAACTTGAAAATAAAATCTATTCTAAGCATGATCTATTAACTATTGATTAGAAATATATATCATTAAATTTTGATTTTAAAATCACTTCATTACCAACATCATATGTAGATAAAGAGGTAATTTGTGTTTTGTTTGTTTAAGCATAGCCTATTTGGTGTCAACAACATAGGCTATCAAATTCAAAGCTAAAACAACAAAGTTTAACCACATCAAACATTTCTATTAAGCATAAAAAGATATTACAATTTATCAAAATGTTGAATCTACATGATTAAGAGAGCTTCATTACCCTTAAATTGAAGGGGTTTAGCCTCTCATATTTGTTATCATTTCAACAAATGTAGAGTTCAACATGAAACAAAAAAAAGAGGAAAATGCAAGCTAATTGAAATGAAAAGTGAGCTAAACTACTTGCAATAATTAATCGAAGCTACTAACATAAAAGAAAAGAACATGAAATAAAATAGCAAGAACTAAAATTGCATATAAGAAAATTACATAAGAAGAAAATAGCTAAGTAGCAATGAAAAAGAAAAGAGAGTTTTTGTTTATTTTTTAGCCTAAAACTAAACTAACTACAAGAGGAGGCTAAGAGCTTAATTACATGAACATATGGGGTATTTATACAAGTTTTGAAACTCTAATCATATTTTTGGGGACTACCCAAAATACCCTTCTAGGAAGTCTGGCCTCCAAGTTGTCATTAGCATTAGCATAATCATCCATTACATGTGCATGTAGCTTTAACTCCCACTAACATATGCATTAGCTCCTAATTATATATCAAGGTATGTGAGTAGGTGTGGTCCTCCATGTTGTCATGAAATGATTTATTTCCATCTTCATTTGCTTGTCTTCCCTTGTGCATGGTTATTTTCCATCAAGCCTTCATCATATTTCCATTCAAATTCCTAGAAATAAAAATAAAATGCACAAATAAATATTCTAAAAAATAATACATGCACAAAATAACCATTTTACCCCTATATTAAGATGAATAAATGATGATTTGAAAATAATTTGAATTTGGTTTAAACATGTTAAAACACCCTATATGCTCATTTATTTAATTAAATTAGATTAAATATGGAAATAAAAATATGCACATTTATGTGAACATCAACTATTTCACTTAGTGTTGTTTAATTTAGTTATATTTCATTTAGAGTTTGCTTTTGCATTAGAATTCAAAGCCATGTAATAAGACCGACTATGTCGCTTCTTTTTCAGTTTGCAATAAAATCTGAAGTTCCTTCCATATCCGTGAATTGTTTGTGCATAATATAATAGTTGTGATATACGACCAACTTACATTCGCATATGCATAATATAAACCAACAAGTACCTGGAGTTTGGAACCAACCAAGTACTCGGGTCCATAATCAAAATAAACAAAATGAACGTGATTCGACCGTTCGTCCATTATCTCTCGCTTGCAATCTGATGGGCTGAGTATAAAACAGAAAGCAGGTGTGACTCAACCATATGTTAACTAATTCCATTTCTCGGTTAATGAGAAGAATGTAAAGCGAAAATGGTCGTGGTACAACCGACTGCTCTTCGACTTTTGCCCCAGACTTGGGTGCAAGAGAATTAATCAAAGGAAATGTGATTCGATTGTTTCCCAGAACAACTCCAGTCACCATAGTGTGGGCTAGAGTATATACATCAAATGGGTGCGATTGATCATCCATCACTAACTCTGATCCCTATAGTGTGGATAAGAGTATAAACACAATGAATGAGTGTTATTTGACCATTCATTCTCCAAATCTGGTCTGAACCCGACAGGAGGAGTATAAACTTATCATAGATGGGACACGACCGTCCATAAACTCGCTCCGCCAGCCCAAGATTGGGGGTAAGAGTATGATCACTTAGCCGCTGTACATGACAGCGTAACACTGTGGATCGGCCTAATGTTTGATACGACTTAAGGCCATGATCGAAAGGAGGCCTTGAGATGGATTTGTCGGATCGACGCCCAAAGCAACGGGCGACCGAAAGACATTGCAATTTGAACAACGAGCGATGAATTGCAAGTACATTGAATGGAAAACGTAATAGCTCAAACACTTAAACAAGTTTCATATAAATGATGAATAGAAACGAAAGAATCTTTATTCACGTACTGAAACTTGGAAACTAAGTACAAATTTATTTCGGAAAACTAAAAGCAAAAAATGAAGGCCGTACCCGTACAATTGCGGCCAACATGAAGAAACTAGCTATCTAGCTACAAAGTACCAAAGCTAGTGCAATGGCTATTTTCCCCCCTTTTTTAGGCTTCTTGGGGGTGGATTCTCTGGAGCTACCACCTCGTGCTTTCCTCTTTACCCCTTTTTACCCTTATTACCCTTAAGAGAGATGCTTTTCGAAACAGAGGCCGTCTCGCTTTGGGATATGGAAGGATCGACCTCCTTAGGACCGAGGCCGCCTGAAAGGATAACTTGAAGCGGAGTAATATCCACTTCGGAACTCTCCTTCTTGGTTTGCAATACCAGCTCCTCCTTTTCAATGCGCTCCTTCATCCTGAATTTACCAACGTGTTCGGAGGCATGGGTCACTAAGATGTCCTCTGTTTCATCCTGGCCTTGCTGATCATCGATCTTTTCTTCATGTAGAGCTCCTATGACTTCAGCATCCGGGCTTGGAGTCTCAGCAGGTTGATCGATAGGAGCCACATGTACAGTGACGGCTGTAGTAGGCCCTGCAGTCCACGCCTGCTGTCCTAGGGAAACAACATCATCGAGAGCATGGACAGATGCAGACGAACCTGCAATTTCTTGAAGATCAATGGGAATCCCATGACTATCGGGCACGTGATGTAAACCATCTCAAATGTCGGAGAAGTAAGAGATATACCTTTGCCAGACTGGCCTTCGGTCATAGCTGTGGTGACGCCTTCCAAAATCGAAGATAGTCCAAAAGATTTATGCATCCCTAGATGATCTAAATCATAGCCCGCTTCCTTTTCCAGGGCATAAGAAATTGAAGCACCAGTTGCTTGAGTAGTGGGAGGGTCTTGGGAACCAAATCCCGAGGCTTCGCCACCATCTTTCCCTTTTTCGGTGGTCGCAGGATCATTGAGTAAGCTGAGCCGAGCAGCCTAGAGTTCATCGGGCTCTTCATCGTGCAAGATTTCACGCATGAGCGGTTCTTCATCCACTTCAGCACCATCAAGGGACTTCTTCATCAGATCAACGACATGGTCACCGGCTTCAACAGGCGACTCAAGATACCTCTCTCCAAGAAAGAGGAGGTTGCGATTCATGAGGATGCATGCATTGTAATATATCATCAATGGATCGAACTCATCCTTTATTTCTATCCGACCAGCCTTCTTAGCCTCTTTCTTGAAGGCCTCAATCTATGCAAGTTGTCTGTCGGCCTCTATTTTAGCTTCACGAGCCTTGACGATCTCCTTGTATATCGTAGAGACTCCAACTGAGCCTCAAGTTTCTCCTTCTTTTCCTTCTTGAGCTCTTCCTTGAGCTGTTTAATACAAAAAGCCAAATCATCGTTGTCTTTTTCAGCGCCTCCTTCTCCTTCTGCGAAACGTCTTTTTCGAGGGCTAAAGTACTACCGCGACGAACAACAGTGTCCAGTTATGCCTGGTGCACTTTCATTAAATGCTCAATTGCTTCAGAAGATTCGTTGGCTTTTTTCTCAGCATCGGCTAGCTTCGTACCCAACAGATTGACCTCCTCATCCAAGTGATTGATGATGTCTTTGTCATGGACCACATCAAGGGTTAAGCGATCAATTTCATGTTTCCTTTCCATCGACACCTCAGAAATTCTCTCAGCAACACGGAGAGTTGTACTATGCTGGACATAAACATCATTAACGCAAGAGAGCACTGTGTCCTTGGCCTCTAGAGGAATTGAATACAAAGCGGGAAGAAATTTGAACTCATCAAAACACAACTTAGGTAATGTGTCCTTAAGCTTAGCCATCTTCTCAACGGCAGCAGCATCGAGAGTAATCGGGGCTGAGAGGATCCGTTTGTCATGCCTGCGGGATGAAGTGTCAGGACCTTCTGTGCCAGACTGGCGGTTCGATGATTGACGGGATCTGGAAAACCATAAATGTTGCTCGAGCACGGTAGCCGAAGTAGGAGCATGAGGCATCGACTTGCTGCTACTATGTATATGGGGCGTTGACCTGCACCCTTGTCATGAGAAGATTGAGATTTTGATTTATGCTCGGATGACGAGTCCTTAGATTGATGGCTTCGTTCTTCTCTTCCTTCATACCCTTCTTTGTCTTGACCGGGGTCCGAACCTCGACTGGCCCAAAGTAAGATGGCCGAGAGTACACCGATCTTTTTAAGAGATCGTAGTTACAAGGGCGTCCCATCGAGCCTGCAAACAAGATGAAAGTGTATAAGAATCACTAGAGTTAAAAGTGGATAAGTGACGTGTGGTGTAGTGCACGTGAACGTGAGTGTCCTAGTGTCCCCCCAACGGACCAGTTACCGGAGCTTTCCTTGTTGGAGTAATATCTCTTATGTCAGTAAGGGGGATGTTAGCACCAAATCGAATGCGAGATTCATATCCCTAGAGGCTTAGGTTGGCAAAATCATAATTTCTGACATCATCCGGGAGCGAGATGTCCGACAACCTTTTAAATAGTTTTCATACAGGCAAAGAGCTAGATTGATCTATAGCTGCAAAGGTTGACTTGAATTTCTTGGAGACCTTCCCTCCGTGAAGCTTATAAACGAGCCTTTTTTCCTTTTCTCTTCCCCAAGGCAAAGAGATAAGAGCATTGGGAGGAGCCAACCGCAGGCTCATGGCTTAGGCTCATAGTGTCATGACCGGGCTCATTAGCATCACCCTCACCTTGCCTTCCTTGGCGACTTCCTAAGCCCCTTCGATTGGGGGTATGACAGGATCAGCTTCGTCACCTCCTTGCCCAACGGCACCTCTTCTCTTTTCAACTTCCTCCTCTGTGTTTCTAAGCAGTCTCGTGCAGCGACCTTCTTCTAGTATGCCGAAGACAAAAGGAACTCATCGGTGAGAAGAGATCTGATGTCTCTATCCGCCACCGGTATGTTTTTAGTGCTAAAACCGCCTCCCTGTATATATCGCCGGTGGGACGTGGATGGCTACCTGCAATGTTCAATAAAAAGCTACTTAATTTAGGACATGGCTTGAATAAAAGCACTTAAAGTTAAGTTTGAAGGGACACTTATGTCCTTCCACCCACCGTCCTGCAAAACCAGGTGGGCGGTGCACATAGAACCATTCATTCTTAAAGGCGCTCATCTTGTTCCAAGCGTCGGTTACAACCTAGAAATTTGTGACTGATTGAAGGAAAATGTCGAGAGGCTTCCTCTTCGCCGTTTGAGGCTGTAAATGAATCAAATGTCAGCTCACGATATAAGGACTTAAGGAATATCATGTATGTGTAGTGTAGAAACGCATAGCTATTCGAGTTTAGCTGAGCCAGCGCCAATCTTAAATAATGCAACATTTTTCGGATGAATGGGTTGAAAGGCGGAACGTAACCAGCCCAGCGCATAAACTTGTTGCATGCAGTATACCCATCCAAGGGTAAGTGTGCCATATCGTTATGGGGCGGGGCTCACACATCCTCGTACGAAATCCCGTGTTTAATACACAGCCTGCAGAGAGAGGCCTCATCAACCTTTGAAGCCACTGAATCCTTCAGATTATTCAAAAATATAGCATCTTCTAAAGTGTTAGAAGCTGGCTCGACATCTGCTTTAGGATTCAAAGGAATTTCAAGCACTTGATAAGAACTTTCAGCTTGTTCAGTTTGATCGCCTAGAGAGTTTCTAGCAGATACTATTGCTGAGCTTGATTTAGCATCGGAATCATCATGTTGAGAAGTTTGTTCAGTGCCCAAATCAGCTAAACGCTCTGAGCATCTGGAACCCATAGCTATCAAACTCAGCAGATAGTAACCATTAGGAAAATAAACCCGTTCCTCCGTGCTAAGTGTAAACTAGTGCAGTGTTGTGTAGTGCATTGATAAACGGTTCGGAATTAAAATAAAAGTTATGACGAGACTCTAGGATTCGGCCAGAGTGACCATTATCGCTGACCGTCCCAACTGGCTTTCACGTAGATCGGTTGTGGATTCTATCTAAGCTTTAGGATCAATCATCGGCATATTGGGGCACAGAATTTGCATCCAAGTTCATGTTTCAGTGATCAAGTCATATGTTTTTAAATCATATAAGTTCAAATGCAAAGGTCCAAATATTCAAGTTTGAAGTCATGTCTATGAGTCATGGTCGAGCTTAAGGCAAATGCTTATGTTTATTGATCAATTGAGTTCAAGTGTACAAGTTCAATGGGACAAAAATGACTAAGTCCCCATAGGGTAAGGGATCGTAACCGATCCTCCCCTAGGCAATGTTGCCTTGTCCAAATTCAAGACCCAAAGGCTCATAACTGATCGCTCCAACCGATCGCCTTACACTGATCCCTATACCTCAACCGATCACCCCACAATTGAATCTGAAGCATGACCAAACCCTTCACTTCATATCCATTCATATCACTAATCACATATCATCGTCGATCCCTCCTCATCACCTCATAACTTCTACACATCGCCTTCTCCAAGTTATATACAAAACCAATCCATCCATCACTAATCGCTTCACTATACCATTCCACTTCATCTTCTCCGCTATATAACTGATCCTGCCATAATTTAACCCATCTCAACTACAAATGATCATCACCGATCGTACATTGTCACCCAATCCTAAGCCTACAACCACCAACATGGTTAACCCCATCGCATCGTTACGATTCAAGTTCGTGTGTTACAAACTTATACCTACCTATATGTGTAAAATTAGATTCAAACAAAGGATTGAAAGTTGAATCGGCTTATGAAGAGCAAAAGCGATTTGGGTATGGGTTGAATTTCAAAATTGGGTCGATGGAACGAAGGGGAGCTGGGTTTTGAGTGATGACGAAATCTTCTGGCAAGATGGAGGATGGGTTCGTCTTGGGGATTAAATCGATCGATGGAAGAGCAGATAAGAGTATCGAATTGAAAAGCTTTTAATGGAGGCTGTTAAGGAAGGAAAGGGATCAGGTTGGTAGAGCAAATGAAGTGAGATGAAGAAATAGAAGCTAACTATTTAGCTTACATATGGTATCAACCCTCTCCTATTGATCCCAAAAAATGGACTAAGTGCATGTAGGGGATCGGGTATGATCCCTTACCTAGGGGATCAAAACTGATCCCTTCCCGATGTTTATTTTTAAAAAACGAAAAATGAAATGAATAAGAATGATAGTAAATTGCGATACACTTGTATTTCAACTACATGATATCGGCAATGACCCATGACCATGCACGCGTACATACCCAGCATTCAATTTCTTGAATCGAAAGAGATTAAATTATTACTTGGATCTCGTAGAAAAGATGTTGCTACAGATAATAAAAGCTTTCCAACTCAATCAACAAGCTCAATGGAACCGAGAAGAGACAAAGGCTGGGGATTGCACTCGGAATTTGTATTGACAAATATCGACCAAGCGCCATGATGAATGGAGAGAGATACGACTCTTTGAAAAGATAATACAACAAAAGGATAACGACTATTCAGGAAATTGAATGGAATTCCTCCTGGTGACTCTATCTTACTTCGATTAAAAGCACGTCATGTTCGAAACAAGACGTACTTTGGTGGGCAAGTGTTAACGGCTTTTTGATCCGGCTATATCTGGGTTGACCGGACAAGTTAGACTCGATGATAAACATGGAAAGCGGTTCATAAGAGGTGATCGCAAAGTCCAGAGTTCAAGCACAGATGACAATATGAAGTAACGATCATGCGAAGCCATGAGATAGACTCTACAGAACATTCTAAGTATGGAATAGTGCTTCCCCTAGGAAAGGGATCAGATTGGATCACTATGGCTATATACAACTTGGATCAGTAGTTCAACTCAACGGGAATTGATCGATATCTCTTGAAACATGAAGGAAAATATGTAAATAACTTTGGAAACATGAAACTAGCATGAAAGGGGACCCACCAGAGAGATCGCAGCAAGCCATGTCGGCACCTTGACCGATCGACCTCGATCGCTCAACATGGGGAATCGGGCCACGAAATTTTTTGGGTGACCTCATATGCATCTGAAGATTCTGCCAGTGAAGTTTTAAGAAGATATTTGGTCGTCTTCGCCTATAAATACAGGGTTCATATCTCATTTGAGGGATCTTTACGCTATTGTTTTCTTTATACTCCATTGTAATTACGAATTTCAATCTGATCCCTCTTGTACTTAGAAACTCAAGTGATTAATAAAGCTATTTCATCAAAGCAGATGTAGGCATTCAATGCAAAACCACTATCAATCTGTTTGTCTTTGTTTTTTACTTGTTTTTAGTTGGTTTCCTTTATTTTAACTTTGATTTCTTCATTTATTTCTCTACATATAATCTACTGGGTGTTTGTGCCAACTTCTGAGGCAAACAAATTTGAAATTTTCTTAAACACAATTTCAAACAAACTTTCCCATTTCATTTCAAAATTAAAATTTCATATTTATTACATAATCATAAACATTGCCTAGGTTCAGATAACATATAATTATTATAAATTACTCTGAAAACAACATATGTAGATGTCCCCTTGGTAGATCAGAGTTTACTGCTAAGCAGTCATAATATCTGCCATTACATACCTTACAAAAAAATGAAATTTCAACACAGCAGATAATATATATATATATATATATAAGCTCATACGTTGCTAGATCTGCCTTCTGCAAGTCTTTGGAAGTTTTATTCATCCAATCTAAATAACCTGTAAACCCTTACACCTGACCTACTCAAAACAAATTTTAAGAACCCAAGAGTTTAAAGGGAAAACATAAATTTCGAGTCAGACAAAAATCTAGGTGTGAATAATAATATGCCATCGCGATTTATGGATATATAGTGAGACCACGCCATTGAGCGAAACGGGTTTTCTCCTCACCAGTATCCTTTTAAATATACCTTTTGCAAAACAACTCCTACAACCACAATGGTTAAAATAGACAATAGTAACAATAATATGCATGCACGCAACATGGGTAAACATGACCAATCTGTCTAAATCACTGGACTATCTGTCCCAATATCATAGTTTTCTCGGTGTAACAACAAACCTTTGGCTGACTCGGACCTACCAGATATATCAAATTCTCTAACACATGGTTAGAAGGCAATTGGACGGTCTGTCCAAAACTTACTATTCCTTGGGTCACTCCGATCCTAAAGCTTTTGCGGGCTCACCAATAACCTATCTCATCTTTGTGTATTCCTTTCTATATGTAAACCAACTTTTAGACTTACCCGTGACAAAGCCCGAGACACTTGAATTTTAGACTTATACCAGCTAGGGGATAACAGCTGAAGTATAGAGCGCTACCCTACACCAGTCCCATCTGGTTTTCTAATCTCTGAGTCAATTGGTCCTATCGTAATTTATCTAAAAGTGATAAGAACAATAATCTCTTTAGTAAAATTCTAGGCTAAATACCCTTTTTATTTCCTTGAAAACATAATTCTTTATATATGATTTAACCCTTGTAATCATACTTTAAAACAAGGAAAATTATAGCCCTTTAATTTATCCAAAATACTTATGCCATGATATATACTTTTATAAAACAATATTGATGAAGTTCGAAAGTACCTAAGGTCGTCGCCTCTCAAAGCAGTAGGTGATAAAGCCAAAACTTAATAAAACTAGCTTATAGATAAAGCTCAGCATCAATATCGCCACTAGGGTCATCGTCCCACTTCAATTTCAAAATATGATAAAGATTTTAATCTACAAAACATAAGGCCATAGGGCCGATAGTACATATATATCACACTACAATGGGTGGCGACGTCATAGGGTATAAAACTTGGTTTGCATAGTATAACACCATAAAACTTAGAGTTATAGGAGCGGCGACATTAATGACTAGCAAAACCAATGCCTTAAAGATAAACGCGACGTCTTTATCGCCGTCATAGATCACTTCGAAAGTAATAGGGTCGCGTCATTATAGATATAAGTGGAATCAAAACAAGCGGAATAACTGCCTTATGGGATCGGGGATGTTATAGAGAATAAGCGGCACCATGCCCTTTTAAAGTAATGCGGCACTTGAGTCATGCAGCGTCACTAAGGTTACTATAAGGCATGCAGCAATGTCAACGTCGATGATAAGGGTTCCGACCTCGAGCTTATTCAACCATAGCCAATTCACTTCATACCAACCGTTGTTGTTATCGTGTGCATCGCTACTTGTTGATGCCGAGAGCATAGCAGCGGTGAAGACGAATGGCAACGTCAACATTGTCGACATGGCATTTTTGTAATTAATAGAAAACTGTTAATTTGCTATTAAAAATAAGTTCTTTTCCACCAACCCCTATTGTTTGTCAAAAAATCATTGGTTAACAATTTTCTTTATCAAAATCTTTTTCAAAAAACCGCTATAGAGCAGATTTATCGTTTCCAAAGTAAGTTGTAAACTATACATTTTATATTAATATTTTAATATAATAATTAAGCTTTTCTAGCTCAAATAATTAATATTAAATCATAAGCACTTAGGAAAAATTCCCCAAAATCACAATAAATCTTATTTCGCATATTCTTTAACGTATAAAAAATTTGGGGCTAAAACTTTATCTAATTATTTTTAATAATTAAAACCCGAAATAATCCCATTTTCTCAACTTTAAATTTTGTAATAAATTCATACTTGTTTGGAAGATTATGAAATAAAAACCCCACTTCTGAAATAATGTTTTAAACATCATATCAAAATCTCGAATTGTTTGGGTATCAAAAACTAGATTTTCACACTTAAAACCTATTAAATAATTCCATAATAAATCCTATAATTCATCATTTATGCATATAATCATCCATACTATTATAACATGGAAGAGTACAAGCAAAAGGTTCGGTTTCACACTTAAAACCGAAAGTAGTAGATAAAATTTGAGATGCATAACAATTATTCACATTGATTTGATGAAGAAGAATGAGATTTGATTGTTGATTGATTCCACTAAGCTTTACTCCTTATTCCTTAAGCTTTTCTTCTTTCTTTCTCTCTTGTAATGGCCAGTCTTAGTATAGGATAAGATATTTAGTGGATGTAAATGAAATGAAGGAGAAGGAACAATAAGTGTATATGGTTAGGAAATGCAACTTTTCCTTTTTTTCCCTTAGTCTATATTCCTCCTTCTTATTTAGAGTTTAATCATTCGTATTAATTCATTCATTTGGCGCAACCCATATTAATTATAAATCTCAGTCTCCTTACCATTTTACATTATTTTATTTTATTTATCTAATTAAATATCCTAAGTAATGTTAATCAAAATTAGGGGCGTTATAGACTCCCCTCCTTAAAGAATTTCGTCCTCGAAATTATGATAGGGTATACACATCAAACCATACAAGAATAGATGTAAAACATACCATTAAACAAGCCAGGATAAGTGTCTCTAATCCTGTCCTCCATCTCCTAAGTACAGTCTCTCTCATCGTCACTCCACTATACTTTTACAAACCTAACAGTCTTGTTCCTTAACTTCTTCTCATCCCTACCCACGATATGAACTGGATGACTAACTATAGTCATGTCCAGTTCCAACACTAAATCTTCCAAAGCAGTTGGAATGATAGTAGTCTCTGGATCTCGAACACACTTTCTAAGATGAGAAATATGAAGGACATTGTGGACTCCTGCCAAACTGCTCGGTAACTCTATCCTATAAGTGAGTTTCCCGATCCTTTCTGTAACGACCCAGTTTTTTTAACCATTCGCATCCATTATAAGTGTATAGATAGACACTCATGCCGGAGTTGAATTGCTCAAAATACTGCGTTGTAAATAAAATTTGGCAAAACTCATCATATACGGTAAATAAAATAATTACAGATCACAGACACAGAGTAATATAACAATAATGCAGCGGAAACAAAAGGATAGTAGTTCATGAAGCTACTATAAGTATATAACAGAGTTAAACAAGATACAACAGAGGTCTCGAATACAATAGATGTCTCAATACAATAATCAAATACCAGATCTGAATACATCACTGGATCGACGGAATAACTGAAAGCAGGATCGATAGATAGCTGGATCTCCAAGCGAAGCTCCAACTCCAAAGGTGAGTCTCCAATGCTGTATCACTCAGTCTGACCCGAGCGTAAAGCAAAACACAAAACACTCGAGTCAGGATTAACATTCTTATATTAATAAATCCAACTCAAGTGAAATATCAACTGAAATACAAGTAACTTAAAGGATGTTTGGGATAACCATCCCCTAAGGATCCGTTAAACTATTTACTATGTAGTAATACACGCTATATACAGTAGTGTCTAAATAAGTAAAGTATAATCATATCGGAAAATAGCGTTAAGGGGATGGAGAACCTTAACGCGGTCGGGTCTTAAAATCATAATCGTAGTAAAGCTCGGTATGGTAGGTGACACGGCACAACTAGGCAATGCCAGGGTAGATATACCAATTACGGACACGGACTGATGGATACACATAGCAGCCACTACCGTTCCACCTCGAACAACATTCCCAAATCGGAGGATGGCCATCTAGTCAAATCACAAGTATGAGTATAATATCGAAGAAATGCGTCCGAGAAGAGGTGCTACCTCACTGGTCCGAGATCGCTCCTGTTTTAGCCACCTTATTGCCAACTCACGGGAGTTGGGTCCACGTAACATACCTTAAGAACGTCGCCACCATCCTACTTCATTCTGGAATCTCCACCGCGTACACGGTTGTCAAAGTGGTTTTCGGTATCGACAGAGAGTATGTCCATATCTGATCCCGGTCTCTTTGCCAACCAATCGTTATTATAACACCGTGGTCGTTTCAAAATAGTTTATACTTTAAACCAAAATCATTATCATTTCAAAACCCAATTAATACGATATCATTTCACTTCAAATATATCCATTTTCAAAATCATATTACTTTCCAAAGTTATAATGCTTTCGAAATCATAGTCTGGAAATCACGGTATTTTGGAAATCATAACACTTCCCTTTTAAACGGTTTAGATATTAAAATTTCGTTATAAAATAAATTAGTTTCCTCAAATTTCACAAATTGATTCAAATTAACTCGAATTCCAAAAATTTAATTTAATCAAATCTCAAATCACCAGTTTTAACTCGATTCAGCTTCTAAAATAAACCATTTCAATTTATCGATTTCAATTACATATCTGAACCATAAAATAAGCCATCTCAAATTTGAATATATTTCAAAGCTTTAAATATTCAACATTTAAACTAAATTCGATAAATTTATATACATATCAGATTCACTTTACAATTATTTAGTTTTGAAATATTAACTTAAAATTTCCATGACATTTGAATACAATTTCAATTTACAATTTAAATAAACAAAAGATCTCATTTAAATATTTATACGTTTGAAATATCCATTTAAGTCACCTTTTCAAATTCCAAGTGGTAGATCACTTCTTTAAATTTCAAATTCAATACATTTCAAATCAAACTTATTTAAGTATAATTCTTAAATAAATACAATTTCAATCAATTTCAAATCATTACAAATTCTATATTTAAAAATATAGATATTAAATACTTAAACATATTATTTATCAACTTTATTAAATCAACTTTAATAAATCTTTAAAAATCAATATTTATCAAAACCATATATTTCTTTTCAAAACCATAGAAATCATTTTCAAAACGTTTATATATAGACCAACGGTGCCTGTATATAATTTTCTATCCTATGGTCAAGTGATACGGATATTTATCATTTCAATCCGCAATTTAAAACATATTCGGGTATATATCTTTTCAACCCGAAATCCCAAATTCAATTCAATGAAAATCGCTTGGGTTTATCATTTCAACCCATAACGATTTTCTCCTATTCTACAGATCGTTCGGGTATGTATCATTTCAACCCATAGTGATTCTATACTAACAGGGAACTTGCAGAGTGATAACATATATGAAAATAAAATAACAACAGTAATAGGCCTATATCAATAATATAAATAACAGATAATGGTGTCAGATATCACAGGTGAACAGATACAGATAATGACATATATAACAATGTAAATAACTAACATCAGCATATTTCAATTGATATTTCAATTGAAATCAAATTTAATAAATATAAGAACCTTAATCAGAGTGATTGCTCACCTTTCGAGGCTAGATAGATTTGACAATGGGATGAGTTACAACCCAAGCACGAATTCCAAAACGAAGCTAGATTGGCACGATTTGACGGACATGCTGATAAATGGGAAATCGATAAGAACAAGATATATTGCATATATTATAAAATTTCTAGAATCTACATATAACTTAAACACTACTCAAAATAAATCTATATATATATATACATATATAATTTAAACCAATATACAGACAAACCAAATAAAAGAAAAATCTTTATATTTAAAATTCAAAACTAATGTTTATAAGAATATTAATATGAACTTGCTTTGCTAAAATAAATATACTGGCTCAAAGCAGATCATATAAGGTCGTGTAATTTTTCAGTTTTAAACATATATATACTATTATATAAATTGGTATATAAGCTGCAGAGAGAAAATATCTATATAACAGTACAAAACTAAACTCGTAAACAAATATAGACTATATATATTCATATAATGCAGGCAACTACCCAAACTCACATGCCAAATATACACCAGAACATTCATATGCAGACAACTAATTTTTATATGCCTATCTCAACTCACAAATACATATATATACTCAGACAACCAAATATGCAGACTTGATATAAAACTCTATATAACTGACATGAATCTTGCATATAACAACATATTAAAACTGTAAAACAAAAGATAAAATAGGCAATACCTTTCATATAGTATATGCTATATCTTACATAACTCAACTGTTGTTTATATACTTGAAATATGTATATAATAAATAGTGTAACCATTAAATATATAAATTATATTAACTAACCCGATGCCTAAACTTGTCTAGTATAACTAATATATATAGTCTAAAGCCAGTCAATAGACTCAATACTAGTATAAATATATAAACTAACATTTTGTATATTTCATATGATAAACTAACACACACACACATATGTATATATATTAGAAATAAGTATGCATACGTAAACATATAAACGCTTAATAGAATAGGACAAAACATAGACTCTGTAATATCAGTGCTTATGTATACAACACTATACATCCTATATATTGTACTGTTTAAGATGGTAGCATTCCTTTGTAAACAACAGTCTGAACAACATCACCCTTTTAACATGTATTTACATAAACTTATGAATATAACCCATAATACAATGTACAGTCAAAACATACTTTACAGACATAGACATATGTACACAATCCATATACAACAGATAAAATAAATATTCAAAACCAATATAAAAATCGATATAACTTAGTTTATAAAATAGATATATACCCATATAATTAACATATAATATGAGAAACGACTTCTATAACTTAGATGTACTAACCTATTTAACTTGATAATTATATTCAATACAAGCTGTCATCCATAAAATCTCCACTGACCAACTATATGTGTATATATACTTTCGAACATAACAAATACATGCCATAACAGACATGCCAAAAACAAAAAAATATATATATAACACCTATATATAGTACATATAAGACATACCCTGAAAACCATGCGAGCTCGGCTGTGTTGCTTGGCTACACAAAGGCAAGGGGAGGATAGGTGGTGATGTCTTCGGTTGGATGGGTGAGAGGCTGGAAAGTAGGAGGTAGACGCGGAGGCTATGGGCGAAGTGGGGCTCGATCTGGGGTTTCGGTGGAGGCTGACGTGCTGGTGGTTACGACTGGGTAGGGGTGGTGCGTGGCACGGCTGTTGATGGTGGTTTGGGCACGGATGAAGGGAGGCGTGGGCCAGGGCTTCTGGGTTCAAGGCGAGTTATGGTGGCGGTAGACTGCAGGGCGAAGGGTGGCGGAGGAAGGCTGGCGTGGTGGTTGGCAGGTCTCGGTTGAATAGGTGGCTGCTAGTTGCTCGACTAAGGGGGAGGGGATGATGGAAGAAAAGGGGTGAGTGGGTAGATCTGGAGAGAGGAACGTAAATCTCACAAATAAAAATGAATGCCAGTAGAGAAGGGAGGCTAGAATAAAGGGAAAGGAAGAGGACAACTCACAAATGAAAATGAATGCACGGAAAATAAATGAATAAAACGTACACTGAAGATGCGAATAAAATTCAAAAGAAACGGTAGGGTAGGAATAGAAATAGGTTGAATTGTTCAGAGGCTTAAATGTAGGAGCACGCTAAAAATTTAAACTGAAGGAAGGAGTAAAGTCAGAAATTTTGGTACCGTTACGGTGGACAGTTTATTCGTCCCGACACGCACCGGATCTCAAATAGCAGAGTTGAATATACCGTGGAGATCAACACGACGAGACGATCAAAACGGTACACAGATATCAGTGATACGGTCATCCGATCAAAAGTCGATAACCGGTACCAGAAATGCTGCTATTCTAACCGAATTAAGATAAACGGAGCAACAGAAGTCCAAATTTGACGAAACGAAAGATGACGTCTCACTCAGAAGATGATTTACAAATTTTCTATGTAAAAATATTTAGGTTTGGAAAACATTTTACTATCATCAATTTTAACTGATTAAATTGAAGTAATTTACGCGCGAAATAAATTTTCATATTTTCGGATGAAAATTTACCAGTTGCTATGTTTAATTAGACGCATTCCAAATATCAAATTTAAATTTCAAAATTTTATTGTTTAAAATTTCACAAAATTTAACTAATTACGTTATTTAACAGTTAAAATTTACGGGTCGTTACACTTTCTATAATCGAAAATGGTCCGACAAATCTTGGTGCTAATTTTCGCAATTTCTCAAATCTTATTACACCCTTCGTTGGCGATACTTTGTTGAAAACCTAATCTCCAACTGAGAATTCTAATTCCTTCCGTCCCTTATCTTCATAACTCTTATATCTAGATCGAGCTTCCTTCATTCTAGCTCGAATCAACTCAATATTTTCTATGGCTTCTCTTACAATATCCGGACCAAGAAATAATCTATCGCCGGTCTCTAACCAACGTATGGGTGATTTATACTGTCTTCCATATAAAGCTTCAAAAGGTGCCATCCTTATACTAGTCTGATAACTATTATTATAGGAAAATTCGACTAAGTGTAGATGGTCTTCCCATGATTCTCCAAAATCAAGCACACAAGCTCTTAACAAATCCTCCAAGACTTTATTAACTCTTTCTGTTGGTCCACCGGTTTGTGGATGGTAAGCGGTACTCATCTTGAGCTTGGTACCTAAAACCTCTTATAGGCTCTCACACAATTCACTAGTAAATAAAGAATCTCTATCGCTGACTATACTACTAGGAATCTCTTGCTATCATACTATATATGTCATAAATAGCTTAGCTAAAACAAGTGCCATCCTTGTCGACTTAACGGGTATAAAGTGTGCACTCTTAGTCAGTCTATCCACTACAACCCAGATACTTTTGTTTCCTCTATTTGATCTTGGCAACCCATCTATAAAATCCATAGATATGGAATCTCATTTCCATACTGGTATATCCAAAGGCTGAAGCAGTTCACTAGGCTTCTGATGTTCGAATTTCACTTGCTGACAATTCAAGCATTACTTTACCTATAAGCCTACGTCCCTTTTCATACCTTCCCAGAAGAAATTTCTCTTCATATCCTAATACATCTTAATTCCTATAAGATGAATAGTAAACTTTGATCGATGACACTCCTTAAGGACTTCTTTCCTTAGGTCTTCTACATCTGGAACACACAATCGTCCCTTCTTTTTCAACCATCCATTTTGATCAAGATAAAAGTCTTTCAAATCATCAATCTCAATTCCACTTTCCAATCTTCTAATTCATTCAGCTAGCAATGGATCATCTCTTTGCTTGGAAGCAATCCTTTCAATCAATACTAGTCGAACTTCTAAGCAAGATGTCATTGAAGTACTCTGACTAGAACTAGCCATTGATCTTAACTGCACATTACATGTGGTCAATGCCTCTAAATCTTTCCATTCAGCTATCATTGCTAATACTACAATCTGCTTTCTACCAAGTGCATCTGCTACCTTGTTCCCTTTTCTTGGTGCATACTTAATTCCAAAATCATAAGCTGCTATAAACTCTAACCACCTCAATTTCTCTCATATTAAACTCCTTCTATACAAATCGAATCGTTCTCCCAAAATATAATTACTCCACACTTTCAGAGAAAAAATCACAGTAGCCAACTCTATGTCATGAGTCGGATATATGACTTCATACGATCTGAGCTGTCGAGAAGCGTAGGCAATCACTTTACCACTTTTCATTAACATAGCTCCTAATCCTATTTCGCATGCATCGGTATATACCACCAAATCTTCATTTCCACCCGGGACTACTAACACAAGCGCGTTAGTCAATAAATGTTTCTACTTTTGGAATGCCTCCTCAATTTATCAGTCCAAACTTACTTTACGTCCTTCCTTGTTAGTTTAGTCATCGGTGCGGCTATATAAGAGAAATCCCTGATGAATCTCCAGTAATAGCAAGCTAATCCAAAAAAATTGTTTATCTCAGTCATTGTATCGGGTCTCTTCCAATTATTAACTGCTTCTATCTTAGCTAGATCTATTGACAACTCTTCTCCCGAGTCTACATGACCAAGGAATTTCACCTCCTTCTTTCAAAAATGACACTTTGAAAACCTTGCTTTTAACTGATGCAGCCGCAGTGTCTCAAGCACTATTCTAAGATGAATCTAGTGATCTCTTTCATCCTTAGAATATATAAAAATGTCGTTAATGAATACTAACATGAATCTATCTAAATGCTCACAGAAGATTCAGTTCATTAAATCTACAAAGAAAACTGGCACATTAGTTAATCTGAATGGCATCACTAACCACTCTTACGAACCATATCTTGTTCAAAACACCATTAAAGGAATACTATCTTCTTCCACCCTCATTTGATGGAACCAAGTCGCCAAACCCAACAGAGAGAATACTTTGGCTTAATACAACATCAAATAAATCATCGATTCTCGACAGGGGATATCAGTTCTTTATCGTCTTTTCATTCAATTTACGATAATCAATGCACAATCTTAACGACCCATCCGATTTCTTCACGAATACCGCGGCCGCTCTCCAAGGCGAACTGCTTGGTCTGACAAAACTTTTTCCTTCTAAGTCCACTAGTTCCACCTTTAACTCCTTCAGCTCTGTAGGTGTCATTCTGCTAGGCAGTCTACTAATGGGTTCAGCTCCAAATACAAGATCCATTTGAAACTCAATAGCTCGTTTCAATGGTAGTCCTTCCATTGGCTAAAAGATATTAACAAACCCTCTAAAGACTAAAACTCGGTTCATGTCGTCTTCCTACTTCATTGCACACAATAAAGCACAAACATCAAAATTTGAGTCCTCTACTGAGTATATAATTCGACCGCTACTATTAGGGTGTCTTAGTGATATTTTCTTATCTTGGCAAAATATCCTAGCATTGTATTTACTTAACTAGTCCATACCCAAAATAATCCCAAAGCCTACAAAATCAAACACATGCAAACTGCAAGCAAATATATGACCTAACAATTCAAACTCTAATTGGTCACATCTCATCTCTAGAGTTGCATACCCTCATTTTTGATTTGCAACCCTCAAGGAAGTTACTAGGTATGAAGGTTCTAGATTAAGCTTATCCACCAAATAACGAGATATAAAAGAATGTGATGCGCTAGTATCGAATAATACTCTAACAGATATACCATTAATCAAAAGCGTACCTCCCATCATAGCCTTTCCTTTCTCCTTTGTTGTGGGTCTCGAGGCAGATGGTTCAAAAGCAAACATTTTCCTTTTCTCACCCTTGGCTGGTTCCTTGCACCGATTCTTATAATATCCAATCTGGTCACAACTAAAGAACTCGATGTTCTTTCTCCCAATCACCTTCTTTCCATCACTGGAACGACACTCGTTTGCAAAATATCCTTTCTTGTCAGACTTGTAACACACAAACTTTGGCCTTTCCTTTCTTAGCAGCTCCACCCTTCTGAGCTCCCTTTTTCTGAAAGAACTTTCTTTTCTGACTCTTCCCACTTTGAGACACCACTGCTTTGTTACCGTAAATAAAGCAAGCATCTTTTCATTCCTCCAAGCCATCTCCACTATCACGTCACATGGATCCCTGAGATGAGGTAAGGTTTCCCTAGCAAGATCTGGTCTTAATCTATGAATAAACTTTTCATTTCTCTTAATCACTGTATCCACCATGGCATACCCATACCGGGATAACTCCTCGAATCTTATTGTGTGCTCCAACGCAGTCATGCCTCCTTGCACTAAATCAATAAACTTCCTTAACAAGGTTGACTTGGCAGTTTCATACATAAACCTCTCCTCGAACATCCACCTGAACTCTGCCCAAGTCAAATTCTCCTCTGGCACCCCAACAGTAACGTTGTTCCACTAGTACAACACAACTTCTTGCAATTTTCTGAATGCCAGTCTCTACTTTTGCTCATCGTTCAGACCTAAATTAGCGGAAAAAATTTCACAATGGAGCAACCAACTCTCCACCTCGATAGTATTCTCTGTTCCAATAAATAGCTTTCCTCCAAGTCTAGCATAATCCATACTCAAAACAGCATAATTATTGCCAACTGGAACTTCGAGATTTGCTCCCCCAACATTTCGACCAACTAATCCAACTGTAACTCTTACCTACGTCATATTGACAAAGAACTGATACATAGCTCCCATGTCCACCGATGGTGTTCAAGCACCCACGTTTGCAGTTATTTGTCGATTCGATTTCTACCCAGTATTGGGCCTGAGATTTCCATTGGTTGTGGTGCTTCCTTCACCAAGATTTACTCTTCTGTTTCTTGCCTCAATATCTTACTTCCTTAAATTTGCATTCGAATCTTTGTAAGATACGAAAGAATGGTCTAAGAGATGGGAATAGAGATAAGGTGTGTATACTTATATATATATGACAAATACAAGTAGGTTACTATAGCGTTATCCCATACACCCAATCTTACTCTCTAATTCATTTGGATTATGTTTTCAAAACTCCTTTTTAAGTTCAAAATTCTTTTAGTTTTACAAAAGCCTATGTTCTGATACCAAGTTGTAACATCCCCCATTTTGAGGCCCGAAACTAAGTGCTAAAGATGTTGCAGTCATCTATATTATTAATTTCTAGTGACAAAATGCGGTAATGTTAATTGTATCAATAATATCAAAGCACAAGAATATGAAATAAATTTAAACATAATTTCAAATAAACTTTATCATTTCATTTCAAAGATAATATTTCATATTCATTACATAATCCCAAACGTTTCCCAGGTTCAAATACCATATAATAATTACAAAATACTCCAAGTGCGACATATAAAGATGGCCCCTTGGTTGATCAGGGTTTATTACTAAGCAGTCATAACATCTGCCATTACATACATTACAACAAAATGAAATTTCAACGTAGCGTATAATACATATCTATATATATAAGCTCCTACATTGCTGATCTGCCTCTTACACGTCTCTGGAAGTTTTATTTGTCCAATCTAAATAACCTGTAAACCCTTACATCCGACATACTCAAAACAATTTTTGACCACCCAAGAGTTTAAGGAAAACATAAATTTCGAGTCAGATAAAAAGCCTGGTGTGAATAATAATATGCCATTGCGATTTATGGATATCTAGTGAGACCATGCCACTGAGCGGAATGGGTTTACCCCTCATCGATATTCTTTTAAAATATATCTTTTGCAAAACAACTCCTACAACCACAATGGTTAAAATAGAATAGTAACTATAATATGCATGCACACAACATGGGTAAACATGACCAATCTGTCTAAATCACTGGACTATCTGTTCCAATATCATAGTTTTCTTATGGTAACTACAAACCTATGGCCGACTCGGACCTACCAGATATATCAAATTCTCTAACATATGGTTAGATGGCAACTGGACGGTATGTCCAAAACTTACTATTCCTAGGGTCACTTTGATCCTAATGGTTTTGTGGGCTCACCAATAACCTATCACAACTTTGTGTATTCCTTTATGTGTGTAAACCAACTTTTAGTCTTATCCGTGACAAAGTCCTAGGCATTGGAATTTTGGACTTGTACTAGCTAATGTCCAATAGCTGAAGTATAGGGCGCTACCCTACACCAGTCCCATTTGGTTTTTAATCTCTGAGTCAATTCATCCTACTATAATTTATCTAAAAGTGACAAAAACAATAATCTCTTTAGTAACATTCTGGGCTAAATACCCTTTTTATTTCCTTGAAAACATAATTCTTTATAAATGATTTAACCCTTGTAATCATACTTTAGAACAAGTAAAATTATAGCCCTTTACTTTATCCAAAATACTTATGCCATGATATATACCTTTGTAAAACAATATTGATGAAGTTCGAAAGCACCTAAGGTCGTCACCTCTTAAAGCAATATGCAATAAAGCCAAAACTTAAAAAACTAGCTTCTAGATGAAGCTCGGCATGAATATCGCCACTAGTGTAACGACCCGCTATTTCGAACCATTCATATCCGCACATGTCGGACTTGAATTGCTCAAAACAACATATTGTTAATTTATATTTGGCAAAACTCAGCATATACAGTAAATAAATCAATCACAGAATCACAAACACAGAGTATTACAACAATAAGCAGCGGAAAAGATAAATAGTAGTTCATGAAGCTACTATATAAACAACAGAGTTTGAAATAAATTAGAACAGAATATCTCAAATACAATGTAGTCTTGAATACAAATAGATGACAAGTCTGAACAAAACAAATGGATAGCTGAAAACAGAATAGATATAGATGGATCTCCAAGTGAAGCCCCAACTCCAAAGGTGAGTCTCAAATGCTGTGACACTCAGTCTGACCCGAGCATAAAGAAAAACACAAAACACTCGAGTCAGGATTAACATTCTTATATAGTAAATTCAACTCAAGTGAAATATCAACTGAAATACAAGTAACTTAAAGGATAGTTGGGATTTCCATCTTTTAAGGATCCGTGGAACTATCTACTGTGTAGTAATATACGCTATTATAATATGTCTATAGTAAAGTAAAAGTATTAAAATAGCGTTAAGGCGTTACCCATATCCCCCTTAACATATTTTATATATTCCCGTAGTCTATACAATGTCGTACGCTCCTCCGTAAACTGGAGGTTTACCCAGAGGACAGCACATAGGTACGGTACAAAACAAACTCATAGAATACGCGATAGGGCATGCGATAAGGCACTCGAGGCCTGCCAGGGTAGATATACCATTTGCACTCCCGGACTGGTGATAACGCATAGCAGCTACTACCGCCCACCTCGTGACACACTCCCAAATCAAAGGTGCACCCAATCAAATCACAAAAGCAATAGAATGGTATCGATGAAATGTGCCCGATAGGGGGAATGACCCCACTTGGCCCGGTATAGCTCCTGTTTTAGCTACATCAAGCTGACCAATGAGAGTCAGGGCTACGTAAATACCATATAGAATCGTCGCCAAACCATCCTACTTCATTCTGGAATCTCCACCATGTACACAGTTGTTAAAGTGGTTTTCGGTATTGGCAGAGAGTATGACAATATCCGACCCCGGTCTCTTTAACAACCAAACGCTTATTATAACACCGTGGTCATTACATTTCAAATAGTTCATACTTCAAACCAAAATATCAAATCATTTCAAAACCATATCAATTCGATATCATTACTCACTTAAAACAGTATTCATTTCCAAAATCATAACACTTCCAAAGTTATAACACTTTTGAAATTATAACACCTTTGAAATCATAACACTTCCACTTAACAGTTTAGATATAAAATAGTATATATAATAAAAATAGTTATAAGTTAAAATAGTTTATATGTTAAAATAATTAGTATATATTGAAATAGTTTTATATTAAAAATAGTTTATATAATAAAATAATTAGTATATTAAAATAGTTATAAGTTAAAATAATTTTATATATAATAAAAATACTTTTTGTAATAAAATAGTTTCTTCAAATTGCACAAATCGATTCAAATCAACTCACATTCCAAAAATTCCATTTAAATTAAATCTCAGTTCATCCATTTCAATTCAATTAAAATTTAAATAAACCAATCTTAATTTATATCGATTTCAAATATAGATATAAACTACAATTAAACCATTTCGATTTCAATAGATTTCAAAGCTTTAAATATTCAAACATTTACAAAACTAAATTTGATAATTTCATTTATATCTCAATTTCAACTTTACTATTATTTAGTTTTGAAATATTCACTTAATCAATCCAATAATCATTTAAATAATATCTCAAGTTACAAATTTAAATAACTAAGTATCCCATTTCAATTTATTTAAATTTGAAAATATTCATTTTATCATCTTTAATCAAAATCAAGTTATAAAATCATATCTTTAAAATCTCAAATTTAATCAATTTCAAATCAATTTTATTTAAGTAAAATTCTTAACAAATACAATTTCAAATCAAATTAAATTTCTCTTTCCAACTTTAATTTATTAAAATTATTATAAAAATCTATATTTTTAAAATATAATTTTAAATAAATACTTAAACATATTACATACTAATTAAATTTAATTTTATTAAATTAAATATTATTATTAAATTTATTTTATATTAAAACTATTTTATATATTTTTAAAATAGTAAAATTATAAGTAAAATCTTAAAAATTATATTTTCAAAACCAACTTATAAATTTAAAATTTCCAAATATATAATTTTAAAACCTAAAATTTAAACCTTTATAAAAATAACATTTATACATAATATCTTAAAATCAATATTTATTAAAACCGTATATTTCCTTTCAAATCCTTGGAAATCATTTTTCAAAATATATATAGTCCAACGGTGTCTATATATAATTTTCTATCCTATGATCAAGTGATACGGATATTTATAATTTCAATCCGTAATTTAATTATCTACGTGTATATATCATTTCAACCCGTAATACCAAATTCAAAGTCAATGAAAATCGCTTGGGTTTATCATTTCAACCCATAACGATTTTCTCCTATTCTACAAGATCGTTCGGGTATGTATCATTTCAACCCATAAGGAATTCTAAATTAATAGGAACTTGCATAGTGAGACCATATATGACAATATAACGAATCAGCAACAGGCATATATCATCAATAACAATTTAAATCATAATATAATAACAGATTATGGTGTCATATGTCATAGGTGAACAGTTACAGATAATGGCATATAATATATAACAATTAAATAATTAACAGTTCAATTTAGCAACATATTTCAATTGTCGTTTCAAATGAAATCAAATTTAATAAATATAAGAATGTTAATCGTGAGTGATCGCTCACCTTTCGAGGCTAGAGATACTCGACAATGAAATGAGTTACTAATCCAAGCACGAACTCCAAAGCAAAGCAAGATTGGCACGAATTTGACGAACAATGCTGATAAATAGGAATCGATAAGAACAAATCAAATTAGCTTGATATAAACTGAACAAAATACATGTTATATATTTTTCTAAAATCTATTTAAAACGTATAATAAAAATAAAATCTATATTCATAAATTTCAAATCAATATTAAATTTAAGCACATATAAAATAAAATCTCTATATATGTTTGCTACCAAACCCATATATACTTATATACAACTTACAGATCAAATATGAACTTATATAAAATAATACAGCTTATATATACAGGTCAATTTATACAAACTGGTATATTTTAAAATTCATTTGTAAACAACACACTTTATATGATATAACTAATATGTTTAATATATGCCTATATACACCTAACTAATATATATACTAACCTATTACTCATATAAAATATATAACTTATATACTTATAACAAAAAAAAATCAATATTATATACATATAAAAGCTGCAAATATTATATACTGTGAACATATAACCTGTATATACATAAAATTTCACTTGTTATATATATATATATACTATTAAACATATAACATATACTTAAAATATTAACAAACTATTATATACATAAACTTACATAAATTAACATAAACAACTAACCTATATAATATAATTTATACAAACAGATAATATATAATACCAATATAGGCTTACATACATATCAGTATCATATACAGTTTATAGAACTTACTTTATTATAGAATATAAATAAACTCATACATATATATAAATATATTATTATAAACTAATATACATATATATCTCTACTAAGACAGAGTAAGAAACTGCAACATAAATATACTTCAAGTAAAATATATACATATAACCTTTGCAAAATAAGTATATACATATATAAACTATTATGCGGGCTAAGGTATTACCTACATAATTTCTCCTTTATGAGCTCGAACTGCATGGAGAAGCAAGATCAAGAGAGGGGGAGTACTCGGCATGAAGAGAGGCCGAGCTAGCAGGCAATTGAAAAGGAAATGAACAGCTCGGTGGAGGCTAGGGGTCTCGGCGGTTGTCATGGTGCTAGCATAGTGGATCTAGGGAGGGAGTGTGGCCGCAAGGTGAAGGGGATGTTAAGGTATGTGGTTGCGTGCTCGAGTGGGAAAGGCTCGGTCAGTTGCAAGCTCGGTACAAGGTTGTGGCTTGCGGCCATTAGAATAGGAAGATGGAAAGGCAGGCTCGGCAAGGAGGAGAAGCCCATGGTGGGTGGAAGTTTTGGTGGGGAGAGAGGCTGGGAGCAGTGGGATGGGAAGGCCGAGGGGTAGGAAAGGGAAGTGGAAAGGTTGGGTTCCCTGCTAAGGCGATGGGAGAAACGGGTCACGAGCAAGAAGATGAAACAGTCTCATAGTGAGGGAAGAAGGAAAGTATTGGGTTCATATGTGCTTATATACATATTTTTATTTTTCTCAGAAAATGAAAAGATCAAAGCCAATATGCGGTTCAACCTATAATAAATAGGATATAGGGAAAAGTGAGAGTTATATGCTGAAATGTTGGGAATATCAATAGCTGATGACTATTGAATTATCACGGTGAAAAATGAAAAGACAAAGGGAATCCATAAGTCTAAATATAGAACCGATATGGCAAACGTTTTGCAGATTTCGCCGCATACCAGACGTCGAACTGCACAAACGTATATACTGTGGAGATCAGCACGACGAGATGATCAAAACGGGACACAGATATCAGCAATACATCCATCCTATCAAAATTCGAATTTCGGTGCCAAAACTGCTGCTAATTTGCCGAAAATAAGATAAACGAAGGTATAGCAGTCCAAATTTGGCGAAACGAAATATGGCGTCTCACTCAGAAGATGATAAATATTTTTATTGTGTAAAAATATTCAGAGTTCGAAAACATTTTATTTTCCCCTAATTAACTGATTTAAATTGAAATTGAAATTTACACTACAGAACTAACTTCCATATTTTCTTATGAAAATCTGACATTTGCTACGTTTAAATAGACGCATTTCAAATATCAAATTTTCATTTCCAAATTCAATTATATAAAATTTCAAAAAAATTCTATTTAATTTCAAGCAAAATTACAGTTAATTATGTAATTAAATCGTTAAAATTTACGGGTCATTACGCTCTCCTCCACTCAAAAATTTTCGTCCCCGAAAAGGAACGAGATAGGAGAATAGAAACAACCAAAAGAAAAGATAGATTTGAAAAATACCGGATACCACAATAAATTTTAGACCATATAAGTTCCATTTATTTTTAAATTGGTTTATATCCAACTAATTGATTTCAATTCATTTTATTTAATTCCTAATATTTATTGCGTTCTCACTTGATTGATTTCAATTCAGTATATTTCCATTCAATTGATTAAATTTCAATTTATTAACATTTGTTACAAAAAATTTCTTCCAAACAAAATTTTCTATATTTAACTTATTTATTTACTCCATTTACCTACAGTTAAGTTGATTCCACTTAAAATTCAATTATAACTATTCTTTAGTTCAAATTTATTTACTAAAATAGCATCTCTCTTTTTTTCATTTATTGTTCAACAAATTAATTCTCTTTTTTTTTCTTTTTTTTTCCATTCATTATTCAATTTATTTTACTTAATACATCTTATAACATAAATTTAGTATAAACATTTATTATAACTACCAAATTTTATTTATAAGTTCCCTTAACAAGATTTCCCTTTAGATGTTCTTATTACTTTCATACCTATTGTTGATTATTCAAATAGCATTTCTTTCTCTTTCCATTATTTAATTTATTTCACCTACTTTTCTTACAATATTATAACAACTCAAATTTTATTTAAATTTCTCTTATCAAAATTCATTCTTGGACCTCCAATCACTTACATTTTTATTATATATCACTCAATTATATTCAAACTTTTCCCAATTAAGTTCTATTAATGTTTCTAAGTGGAATTGAACACTATACAAATTTTACCTTCATTTACAACATTTCTATTAACCAAAAATTTAGTTTGAACATTTTATTACTAAAATTTCCTCTTGTACAACCTTCAATTATATATTCACCCTAACATTTTAACTTTTTGAATATTTTAGGTAAGTTATACATATTAGAATACAATTTAGTATTATACAAATAAGTTTTATTCAAATTCAACTATTTCAAGTTGGTTAAATTTTCATTTATCTTTTTAGATATTCCACTTATTCAAAAATTTCACTTTATTTCTATAATTGAAACCATTTCTTAATATAAACTTAAGATTCAAATTTCCGGTTTCGCTTCAAACTATTTTTTAATAATTGTATACATATATAATTTATAAATCAAATTATACACAAGAAAACAAAGTACCGACTTAATTCTTTTAAAATTCTTTGAAAACAATTCCTATTCGAAAATACTTTCAAATAATAAAATTTCAAAACTTTGGAAACCAAATTTTTGAGAGGCACCGAAAATTTAATTATTAAATCTTAAATTCAAATTCATTACATTTTCAAATCAGGTCCTTAAACCATATTTCAAATTTTACCAAGAATTAAGGTTTAGAAATGCTGACAAACAATAAATGAAAATCTAGTATTATCATTTCTAACAACCAATTCATTTAACTATCAATTTTTTATATAGAAAATTTTACTTTTAAATAAATATAATTACACAAAAAATTTCATTTACAAATTTTGAAAATAATATTGTGTCAGTTTGCTCTGCTCAAGTGTTTTCGAATTCCTATCGATAGCGTTGGCCAGACGAATCGATTGAAACCCCAAATCAACTCAACAACTCAAACAACACAATATAAACCTTTTTATTTTAATTACAAATACACTCCCTTACTCAATGATTCAAAGATGGATTTTAAAACAAGGATAAAGATTTTAACTTAGAGGGACCCTAATAAATGAGAATTCTAACTCAGGAAATAGACTTTAAGGGAAATAAAATAATTAAATTACAAAAGAGCAAGGATGGATAGACTTATATTAATCACGGCAACCTTAACCGGGTCAACCGAGATTCCAGGAGCAAGATCGATGCGGAATTCAATTTCCCGCATAGGAGTAGGAGAAGTGACTTCACCAAAACATCAAGGTATTCCCTGATTATCAGGGTGGAGTCAATATTACAAGGGAATTACCCTGATCGTCTACTAGAGACGGTTCGGGCTTTGCAAGAAATAACAGCATCGAAACCGAGGATATAGAAGTCTCCGGTGAATCGACGTTTGTTGTAAAGGAGTTCACCCCCTTACAAATCATACAGAGGTTGGCGGGACTGCATATGGAATGACCCACCCAAAAGAATGAAGTTATGGGATGCTTCAGTATCAAAAGAACAAGAATAGGGAAAGACAAGTAGGAATTTTAAAACAGAGGGGAAGCTCCAAAATTTAAAGGAAATTCGAATCAAAGAGGAAGAAATTTAAGCTCAAACGAAACGTGATTCTATAATTAAATTTACTCTATATGCTAAGTTTTGCCTAAACCAGAGCTCCGATACCACTTGTAACGACCCGCTATTTCGAACCATTCGCATCCGCACATGTCGGACTTGAATTGCTCTAAAAAACAGATTGTTAATTTATATTTGTCAAAACTCAGCATATACAGTAAATAAATCAATCACAGACACAGAGTATTACAACAATAAGCAGCGGAAAAGATAAATAGTAGTTCATGAAGCTACTGTATAAACAATAGAGTTTGAAATAAAATACAACAGAATATCTCAAATACAATGTAGTCTCGAATACAAACAGATGACAAGTCTGAACAAAACAACTGGATAGTTGAAAACTGAATACAACAGAATATCTCAAATACAATGTAGTCTCGAATACAAACAGATGACAAGTCTGAACAAAACAACTGGATAGTTGAAAACTGAATAGATATAGATAGATCTCCAAGTGAAGCTCCAACTCCAAAGGTGAGTCTCAAATACTGTGACACTCGGTTTGACCCGAGCATAAAGCAAAACACAAAACACTCAAGTCAGGATTAAGGTTCTTATATAGTAATTCAACTCAAGTGAAATGTCAACTGAAATACAAGTAACTTAAAGGATAGTTGAGATTTCCATCATTTAAGGATCCGTGGAACTATATACTGTTAACGTTAAAATATGAACGATAACACCCGGTGTGTGTAATAAGATCGTGAAAGCACCACCCGTGTGACGGGAACAGAAATTAAGCGGGAAAATAGCAGAAATGCAGTAAATGAACAACAGATTTATAGTGGTTCGGCCCGTAATTGAGCCTACGTCCACTTTATAGTCTCTTATTGCTGATTCGGTTACAATTCGATACAATATCCTTCAAAATACAATACAACTTGATTATGAAAGCACTCTTGACTACTAGCTCAATCTTTGATGATGAAACTCGACGAATCCATGTAGGATGTTAGGAGCTCTTCTCGAAGATTGTTGTAGTGTCTCGAATGCTTGAGGATCTTAGATTGCTGAATGAGATGAGGCTTCGACAGCGTAACGGCGCTTGGAGAAATGAATTGCCAAAAGTCCTCTTCATGTTGGAAGTGGAGGGGTATTTATAGGAGCTGATTTGGACTCTGGAATTTTCCCCAAGTCCTAAGTCGTCGCCGACTTAGTATAAGTCGCGGCCGACTTATGGTAGGTCGCAGCCGGCTCATCAATACTTCCACAGTAGTTCGTCTCCTTTTCTGGTTTTATGCTCAAGTCCTAAGTCGTCGAAGATCTAAGGTAAGTCGGTGACGAGGTAAAGATGTAAGATGTTCTGAGATTACATACGACTCAGTATAAGTCGTAGGTCGGCGACGACTTAAGAGATAGGTCGTAGGTCTTTAAGTCGAGGACTTCTTTAGGTCGGAGCCCCTCCTTATCTCGCGAACTGCTAAGTCGGAAGCCTTCGTAACTTGCTAACCGGTTAAGTCAAACTACTTCTTAACTCGTACATTGTTATGTCGGAGCATTACTTAACTCGGAATCCTTCTTAACTCGGAATCTTTCTTAACTCGGTCTCAGCTTCTTGAGTCACAAACCATCTTAAGTCGTGACCTGTTGAGTCAGCACATGTCTTAAGTCGGCGTCTTCCTTGAGTCGGCTACTGTTAAGTCGGTCCTGTAGCTTAGGTCGAATGTTGCTTTAAATCAGATTTGTTAGGTCGGTCTTCGTCTTGAGTCGGTGGCGCTTTTAACTCATTAGGTTATGAACTAAAAGAGGGTTAACATTTGCCCCTCGAAGCATACGCCTAAGTCGTAGGTCGTGTGCTTCGACTTTTCTTAAATTGCTCTTTGATTAGGTCGGAAGCGATTTAACAGAGGTCTTAGGTCGGCAACGTGTAAGTCGCCTCACCTTCCTGCGAATAAATAGTTGAGTCATCCTTCTTCTTCCTCACTTATTCTTCTTCCTGATTTCGCCATTGACGCAGTTTAGAGCCCTCAGAGACAAATTCCGTTCATCCAATCATCGATCAACCTCCTGTCATACATCGTAAGTTAATCTGACCCGAGTTTACCCATGCCCACTGTCGAATCGATGACTCCCCAGTTTTCGACTTCCATTAATCTGCCGTGATTCGTTACGAATAACCCTTCGACTGTTCTGCCACTGTCATCGATCATGTTATAGTTGTGATAGGGCAATAATACATCAGATTTGCAACAAACCCGAGACGATTCGACTTGGTTTTCTTGGGCGATCCAATGGTGTGATGGAATTAGGATCGCCATTGATTGTGAAGTTATTGGGCTAGCGAGTTAAGAGTTAGGGAAGGAAGTGGGTTGATGTATTGGCTCAGTCACGATTTAGTGATTTCGTTGATTTGAGTCGGAACCGACTTAGCAATTTCACGTTCCCCAGGTTTTGAGTCGCTTCCGAGTTAGGACATAGAGGATTTCATGTTGCTTCGAACCAGTTTTGCTTCTTAATCCGGCCAAGACTCGGGAACTACTCGCTTTGACCCACAGGAAGTTTCCCCTAAGTCGTCACCGAGTTAGTACTTAGGTTTTTCGGCGACTAAGCAGATGACTTTTGAACTTTGCCCAGACTTTGAACTGTTGAACCACGAACTGTGTTGCATGTATTTCTTTTTACAGATTGCTTCAATTTGCAAATTAACAATCCTGTTTAACACAACATTCACAGAGTACCGGGACGAATATACTGTCACTGACTGCCCACATCGAATGACAGATTAGTTGGTAAAGAGAAAGTTAAATTAAATGAATATGAATGAGATGCTGTACAATAATCAATTCAAGTGGAGTATTAAAACAAAATCGTAATAGTCAAATGAAACTAATTTGTCTGCATTAATACTATACTTGAACATTAACAAGTTCTGAAATTTTGTAATAGATCGATTGTCGACTAATTCAATTCCAGTTATGCTTGTCTTCTATTTTCATTAGTTTTGCACAACACTTCACACTTTTTAGGAAACGTGCACCTTCACATTTGAACATTCAGCTGATTGTGTAGAATGTCTTCTCCACAAGAAGGAACGGAGCAAGTTGAAGATGCGTTTCCAGTTGCTGTCCTGCTAAATGATCCTCCAGAAAGGACTCCTACCACCCTGAGCCATAAAGCCTTTCGTCAATTATGCATCCAGTTTGGCATTGCCGAAGCTGACGCTTTGCTTCCCGAAATAAATGATACTGCCGATAGGCCGCCTCATGGCTTTGTCGCAGTTAACCGCCAAATGCTCTCGAGCGGAGCTGTTCCTCCATTCAATGACTGCCTTCGAGAACTTCTTCTCCGACTAACTATCTCTCCTTTCCAATTACACCCTAATGGCTACGCCATCCTACTAGGACTATGCGTGCTTTTTAGGAGAACTCTGGACCGCTTTCCTAGTTTTGGAGAAATTCGCTATTTGTGTACTTTTGCCAAAAATAAAGATCACCCCTCTATCATAGTCGTGAGGAGTGCTAGAAATCGCAAGTTGATCACTGGTCTCCCTGAAAGCGTTCATAGTTTCCTGAGCCCGTTTTTCTATATTCGTTGTCCCGCGGGATTTTATGCTATTTGGAGGGTAGGAAGTAAGATCACTTGCCTCTGTTTCTTATGTTCTTTCAAACCTACTGAAGTCCGAGTTATCAAGTGCTAACTTTGCCTTCTTTTTTTTTTTAGCCCTTCCTCTTCCCTCTAAAGATCCTGGTCACAAAGTGATTTTTGAAAGGCTTATGGCGGTGCCGATAGAGGAGAGGAGTATCCAGTTTTTATTAAATGATGAGCTTTTGCACCAATTTGGGCTTTTACATCCTTCCAGATCGACTCGAATTCATGAAATTTCTAGTTCCGATGCGGAAACGTTAGTTGCTTCGGGTTCTCAAGCAGAGGCCTCGAATGCCCCAGCTTCTGTAGATGAAATCGCATCAAATGCACCCGTTGTAGAAACTGCTTTGGTAAAATGTTCCGCATCCATCGATGTCGTAGGGTTAGTCAGCAAGTCGACGCTTGCCCCAATTACTGAGGAGGAAGAGAATCCTCGAGTTTCTGAGAAATCCATTGATACAGAGGTTGAAAAAGAGAAGTCTGCTGAACACCTGGGTGATGACACCTTTGATGGCTTGAGCGATATCATGATAACTTCTCAAGAGCTTTTTGGGGATAACAATTCAAAAGCAACTTCTCCCATTGTCGAGGCGACTTCCACCTTTAAACAAACCCGGACGCCTACTACGCCAGTCGTCTCAGTTTCCACACTAAAGCGTGGTCTGTAGTTTGACGCATGTAGCTTGCACGCCACACACACTTAGGATTTTTCAGCACTTATAAACATTTATCCTCTTTCTCCTGGAAATTTCTAAACTTTACTCCTTTTTTGCTTTCAGGTTCTCCAATGGGACGTACAGGTTCATATTATGACTCATTCAAGTACCGTGGAGGCCGCGGCTCCTATGACTTTAGGAAGTACCTTGATACCCCAAAAGAAATAGATGAAGAGAGGGCTCGAAGGAAAGCCCAGGAGAAGCGGGATTACGATCAGCGGCAAAGAAGGAAAGATGCCGAGCGATATGACTCTTCGCATAGAAGTGACTACTCTCATAAGCGGAAGTCCTACGATGATAAGGGAAAAACTCAGATTGCCGACGAACCGAGCAAACGATCTAAACCGACTGATGCGTCTGAAATATCTGAAAAGACTGACGCTCCCATTCCTTCCGATATTCTGGCCAGCTCTCCTCCTCTGAAGAAATCTGACATTCAGACTATCATTAACAGACCGTAATATCAAGTCAAGGACGGCCCCCCAACACTTCAGAGCCGTTTTCCGAATTGGTGCCTAAAAGGGGTGCGCTTTGACTTGGACCTAGTTTCGATTGATAAGCCAGACATGCTTAGCAGTCTTGACGCAGTCAGGCTTAATATCGAGAGGATGTCGCAGTGGCAGAAGCTTGTCGATGAACTCCAAAGGGTTAATCATGCAAACCTTGAGGCGATGCTGACTATGGAAAACGACAAGGCGGAGTGGGACAAAATTTGCAAACAGCATAATCTCGAGATGACAAATATTGCTGATGGTTATGCAAAACTTGAGTCCGAGGTTAAAAAACTTAAGGAAGATCTTGCTTCTTCTTCTGCGTCTCATACTCAAAAAGAAGAAGTCTTTCAAAAACAAGTGCGGGATGCCCATGCTGCACAGAGAGATGTTGAAATGAAGCTCGCCGCTGAACAGCATATTACTGAGAAGTACCGCACAGAAAACACCGATTTGCGGGAAAAGGTCGCCTCCCAGAACGTAGAGATTGAGTTACTAAAGTCTCGACTTGCTAAGGCTGAGGCAGAGCGTGATGAGGCTACCGCTGGCCGGGTTGCTGCCGTTGCCGAGAAGGAAGCGGCTGAGCAATCACATGAGGCGACGAAAGCAGACATCAGCTCTACCTTATTCGACTTTTATTTACACAGCGTTCTGGGTCGTGGGAGCCTCTCTTTTCTTGGTCCCGATTATGAAATTACATTGGCTGAAGTGTGGGAAGTCGCAATGGATATGCTTGGCGGGGCCGGCTATAATGAGTTGGAACTTGAGGAGCGCTATCTCAATGATGAGGATCGTGCCGCTCTTGTTAAGGGGAAGGAGCAACTTGCCAAAGTACGAGCTGAAACAACGGGAGAAGAGCCTCCAAAAGAAGAAGCTCCTTTAACTGCCCCCGTTCATACTTCCACTTCAGCCGACGTTAATATTATGGATTCCAGCTCTCATTCTTTACATCTAGCTAAAGTTGCCCAAGAAACTGCAACTACTCCTACTGAAGATGAGGCACTGGATGATATTGAAGCCGAGAAGTTTGAGGTGGATCTTGCAAAGCCAACTCCTCCAGGTACTTTTGGCGTCGTCTCGGGTCTAATGAACCAGTCATTTGACTTAGCCGAATTCGATGACCTTCTTACTTGTTACTTAAACTTTGGTGAACCGATGCCTTCTTTATTTTCGGGGGATGTTGATTTTAACTTCTTTTCTTCTACAGCGGAGGCACCAAGCACTACACAAGCTTTCACTCCTTCGGTTGCCGTTCCTCCATCTTCCCAAATTACTCCTCCTTCTGCTTCCCAATCGGGATCACAGGCAGAGAAAATCGAAGCTCTTCAAGGCTTGGATGATCCGGCTGCTTCTCAGGAACAGAAGGCGGAGGATTTTGAAGACATTGAGAAGACCCCGGAGCGGTCTCTTGATGACGACACGAAGCTTTCAACATTGCTTGCTACTCCGGGGAACGAGTCTTCTTCAAAGAGGAAGGGGAAGCGTGCTGTAAGGAAGAAGAAGAAGACTTCCACTGAAGAGGAAGCAGTAGTTGATCTGGCCGTACCGCTTTCTCCTTCTGCCCCTACCCGTTCACAATGACTTCAAAAGCTAATCATTAGGCCGGGAAAGGGCTCCAAAGGTGGTGAGAAGAAGGAATAATCAAGCTGGATTTTCTACTTATTATTTTTGCTCTTTGCATGTATTGACCGGGGATTGTGCGGGTACCGGTTCCCGCTTTTGCTTTTTGAGATATCTGCACATGTAAGGAATTTTCATAGTACTAAATAAAACAATTATTTTACTTGTACAAACTCTTGTGTATGTGAGAATGATCTATCTTTTATTTTTAGTGTAGAACAAACGATTCTTCTTACTTGTGCAAACTTTTTGTCTGCGTTTGAGAATGCATTTATTCCACATCTGTTTTCCGTGATATTGCAACGAACTTGTGGCATGTTGCTTTTGTTAATATAATTGAATTGTATAGTATTGCCCCCATGCCGTAAGTGCATTGCAATATTCTTAGCTTTTTCAAGACTAATACTCTTACTTCAGAGGACAATTATTCCGCTTTTAAGGGGAGAATTATTCTGCTTTTAATAGAGTATATCCAGTCTTTAGAAGAATTTTTATTTTCTCTTTCTGAAGAACGTTTCAACTTTCGGGGATAATCACTTTTATTTATTAAGAAGTGAATTTCCCTATGAAGTGAAATGAATTTTTCTGAAAGAATTTTGTAGCATTTTCAACTTTTTTAGGAGGAACTTTTCGAGATGAACAAGTTAATCCTTCCTTTGAGAGTTGAACTGTGCTTCTGGACGATGCTTTTTGTTCAAGCATTTTATTTTGGGACATGCCTCCGGAGAGGGCTCCTCTTAAAGAGTTGTGCCTTCGAAGAGGTCTTGTGCCTTTGAAAAGGGCTTGTGCCTCCGAAGAGGGCTTGTGCCTCCGAAGAGGGCTTGCGGTGCCTTGGGAAAGGGCTTTTTGCCTCCGAAGAGGTCATGTGCCTCCGAAGAGGGCTTGTGGTGCCTTGGGAAAGGGCTTTTGCCTCCGAAGAGGTCATGTGCCTCCGAAGAGGGCTTGTGCCTCCGAAGAGGGATTGTGCCTCCGAAAAGGGCTTTTGAGTGCCTGGGAGTTACTTTCTCATGGTCGGATGGGTTCGCGGGGCAGGCGTAAGTTGCTTGATTGGATGTTTGTTTGTACAAGCGACCGCAATCAATTAACAAGATGCCCCTTCGGTGGTCCCACCGATCTTTTTGATTGAGGAAAGCACTCCCATTTATTGGCGTGCCTCGTTAGAGGGCTTTGGTTGGTTGGTGTGCCGGGTAGGTTGCGTCTCGGGGGCGAGTGGATCCACGGGACGGACGTAAGCTATCCGATCGGATGCATCACGACCAGTTAGCGAGGGTCCTGTTACTTCCGCTTGGGAAGGCGTCCCTTTAGTGGATCTTCTGGCCTTCCTATTGAGATGCATACCTTCTTTTGTCTGCTTGGCAACTTTCTCCCATCATCTGCCAGTTAGCGATCTCTTATTATCGTTCCCAAGCACATCTTCTTCTTTTCCTCTTACAAGTAAATTGCTTTATCCGAAGGAGTGGACTTCACTGTTGAATGACTCCACGAGACAAACGCAAGTTATCTAGTTGGATGTCTATTCATAGCGACAATCTCGACTAGTGAACGAAGGTTTGTCACAATGGAGTCGCCAACTTTTTATGTGAGGTTTTCCTTGCTTGGGATTTGAGTTTGGAAAAAAATTTTGTGGCTTGGTTTTCGCGTAATAGCTGATTTATGGAGGTCGCTTAGCTTTGTGATGAGCAAGCCTTGTTATAATGTCCTGCAATTTTGAATCGATATTTTAGCGATACATTTAAAGTATTTACATATCAAAATAAAACAGGCATTATGAAATAGTAAAGAACATAAGATTTATAGTGGTTCGGCCAAGAATCGGGCCTACGTCCACTTTATAGCTTTCATTCATTTACACTGATTTACAATGTTTCACAATACAACTGATACATTCATCATCATTTTACAATTTTGAGCAGAGCTCTTTTCAAGTAAAATAAGGGCGCAAATGGTTGCTGTTCCAGGCCCTTGGAATTGGATCTCCTTCAACAGTTATGAGTTTGAAAGTGCCATCAAGAAGTTTAGTGCCTATGACATATGGCCCTTCCCAGTTTGGCCCGAACACACCAGTTGCTGTCATGATCCTTTTCAAAACCAAGTCTCCGATTTCAAAGCTGCGTTGGCGAACTTTGGAATTGAAATGCCTGGCTATTCTCTGCTGATGAGCTGAAACTCTGAGCCTAGCTTCCTCTCTTTTCTCATCAAGAAAATCAAGCGCTTCAAGTTGCAGTTTTTCATTTTCGGTTTCATTGAAATGAACTCTTCTATGTGAAGGAACCTCTACTTCTACTGGAATCATTGCCTCAGATCCGTATGCCAGTGAAAATGGAGTGTGCCCAGTCGCAGTTTTGTGAGTAGTTCTGTACGCCCATAGTGCTAATGGAAGCTTATCAACCCAACCACCTTTTGCTTTTTCAAGTTGCTTTTTGATAGTTGACTTGATGATCTTGTTAACTGCTTCCACTTGCCCATTTGCCTGCGGATGAGCCACTACTGAGAAGCTTTTTCGAATTCTGAACCGTTTGCAAAAATCCTGGAATTCTTCACTTTCAAATTGAGTGCCATTGTCGGTGATTATCTTCTGTGGCACACCATATCTGCAAATGATATTCTTCGTTACAAAATTTATCATCTTTTTAGAAGTGATGGTGGCCAAAGGTTCAGCTTCAGCCCACTTGGTGAAATAATCAACGGCAACAATAGCATATTTAATTCCTGATTTGGCGATCGGTAATGGTCCAATTAGGTCTATCCCCCAAATGGCAAATGGCCATGGACTGACCATTTGTGTGAGTTCAGTGGAGGGTGCTCTTAGGATTTTTGCAAATCGTTGGCATTTGTCACATTTCCTGGAAAAAGTTGCAGCATCTCGATTGATATCCGGCCAGAAGTATCCATATCGGAGAATTTTCTTTGCAAGTGTTTGACCACCTGAATGGTCTCCACATTCTCCTTCGTGCACCTCTGTTAAGATTGTCTTGGCTTCTTCCTTAGTTACACATCGGAGTAGTGGGGTTGAAAATCCCCGCCTGTATAATCGGCCATCTTGAATTATATACCTCGATGCTTTTCTTAATAATTTTCGACGTTCCTTAGAACTTTCTGGCAGGGAACCACTGAGTAAGTATTCTTTGATTGGAGTCATCCATGATTCATGCTCTTGAGACGTAGTCATAATCCAATCAACATCCATTTCATCAATGCTTGGAGCTGACAGAACTTCTACAGGAACTAATCCTAGTAATTGAGCTTCTCCGGAACTTGAGTACTTTGCTAAAGAATCCGCCTTCATATTTTCCTCTCGGGGTATGTGGCTTATTGAGTAGTGATCTAAATCATTGAGGAGTTCGGAAGTTTTTGTCAAATGTGCAGGCAAATTTCCTCCTTTGGCTTGAAATTCTTTCTTCACCTGGCAAACAATAAGCCGAGAATCGCTGAAAATCTGTATCACTTTGATATTTAATTCCTTGGCGATTTTCAATCCGGCAATAAGGGCTTCATATTCTGCTTCATTGTTCGTCGAAGGAAATTCCAGTCTCAATGCATAACATAGTGATCGTCCTTCAGGAGTTTCGAGCACAACTCCTGCCCCAGAACAATAATCATTTCTCGAGCCATCAACATACAACTTCCACTGTATCGGAATGCAGTCAGTGGTTTCTTCCTTACTGTCACCTTTGTCAGTGGATTCTGCAATGAAATCTGCTAAAGCTTGTCCGTTAATTGCTCTTCGGGGATGGTAAGTGATGTCATATTGGCTGAGTTCTATGTTCCACTTCAAGAGACGACCCGAAGTTTCAGGACGATACAGGACTTGCTTCAAAGGCTGATCAGTCAGGACCTTGATAGGATGAGATTGAAAATAGGGCCTCAACTTTCTGGAAGCGATTAGCAGACAATAAGCAAGTTTTTCAATCTTTGAATAATTCATCTCAGCCCCAGCGAACCGTTTGCTGATGTAGTAAACCGGACGTTGTATTTTCATATCTTCTCGTACGAGTGCTGCACTTAAAGCATGGGATGAAATTGCCAAATAGATGAAGAGGTCTTCACCATCACTGGGCTTGGAGAGGACCGGAGGAGTTCTCATATGATGAATCAGTTGATCGAAAGCATTCTGACATTCAGGAGTCCATTCGAAATTTTTCTTTCCTTTCTTTAGAGCATCAAAGAAGGGAATGCATTTGTCTGTGGCCTTGGAAATGAAGCGACTAAGAGCGGCAACCTTTCCATTGAGACTTTGTAGTTCTTTCTTTGTTCTAGGGGCTTTAACTTCTCTTAGAGCTGTGATTTGAGCAGGATTGGCCTCGATGCCCCTAGCGCTTACGATGAAACCCAGGAATTTTCCAGACTCTACTCCGAATGAACATTTCAATGGATTGAGCTTCATTCCGTACTTCCGAAGAATTGAGAACATTTCTGCCAGGTGATCCATGTGGTCTACTGCTTTCTTTGACTTTACTAACATATCATCAACGTAGACTTCCATCGTTTTGCCAATCTGAGGCTTGAACATAGCGTTGACAAGTCTTTGGTATGTTGCCCCAGCATTCTTTAACCCGAATGGCATGACTTTGTAACAGTAGAGTCCCACATCTGTAATAAAGCTTGTGTCCTCCTGATCTGGTTCATTCATCATAATCTGATTGTATCCAGAATAGGCATCCATAAAAGATAACAACTCATGTCCAGCCGTCCCATCTACTAGTTGATCGATTCTAGGCAACGGGAAGCAGTCTTTGGGGAAAGCTTTGTTCAGATCTGAGAAATCAATGCATACTCTCCACTTTCCATTTGCCTTCTTAACCAGTACTGGATTTGAAACCCAATTTGGATAAGTGGATTCTTTGATGAAGTTATTCTCTAAGAGACGATCTACCTCTTCCTTTAAAGCTGCTGACCTTTCTGGACCTTGAGTTCTTCTTTTCTGTTTTACTGGTGTGAATTTCGGATCGACATTCAGGGTGTGAACAACAATTGTTGGAGAGATTCCGCACATATCAGCATGACACCAAGCGAACACATCTAGATTGGCTTTTAAGAATGATATCAGTGTGTTTTGAACTGTTATACTTAGCTGTGAACCCACATTGAGTACTTTATTTGGGTCTTTCGGGTCTACAGATACTGGTACCGTTACCTCCACGGGTACCACTCTATTCTCCCCTGTACTGGCTTTCCTGGGATCCATTTCTTTTCTTGCATTGCTGTGTTCGCCAGTACAGGGGCCGCTCCGTAGTTGCTACAGGGTCGATTCCTTGATGCGGAGCGGAGCTGCCGCATCTTTCCCCATTTCTTTTCTCCTGGCCTCTCGGAGTTCTATAAGATAACATTCTCGTCCTGCGTTTTGATCTCCTTTAATAACAGCAATCCCATTATCAGTAGGAAATTTCATTGTTAAGCACCAAGGAGCGAGGACGGCCCTGAAAGCAGCAAGAGTAGGCCGGCCCAAGAAAGCGTTATAGGCGGAGAATCCATCAACAATTACAAAAGTTTGCTTCCGAACCAATTTCTTGTGTCCTTCGCCCATTTCAACAAACAAGTCCACTGTTCCAATCGGCTGTTTCAGCTCTCCTATAAATCCGGCAATCTTGTGTGAAGAAGCATGTACATCAGTCATCGGAATTTTCATTTGGTCAAATGTCCTTTTAAAGAGGATGTTGCATGAGGCACCACTATCAACTAACACTCTTCTGACAATAGCCGGCCCAATACCGACAGAGACAACCAAAGGGTCCTCAGTAGGAGCTTCCACATTAACAGAATCCCTGGCTCTGAACATAATATCATCACGGAAAGTCTTTTGCTGCTTTAGAGGTGAAGCATCTTCCAGGATTAAGACACTTTCTTCGGTTGGTGCATACTTCAAAGCTTTTGCATACCTTTCCATTTCACCCCAACTTCTGCCAGCCGGGTGAGGTCCCCCTGTGATCACATTAATAACAGGTCTTTCCTTTCCAGCAGGCCTCTCTCCTGAATCAGATGAATTAGTTAGAGGTAACTGCCCTTGGCTGGATGAAGATGGGTCCTTTCTATTCCTCTTGACGTATTGCTGCAACTTATTCTCTCTTAGCAACTCTTCAATCAGACTTTTCAAAGGGCGGCACTCATTAGTATCATGCCCTGGTTGATTGTGAAACTTGCAAAATCTTCCGCTTTGAACAGCATTCTTCCCAACTTTCACGGCCGGTGGTTTTGGAAATTCAACAGCATCCATAGTGGCGATGAAGATATTTTCCGGGGTATCGGTCAGAGGAGTAAAGTCTGATGGTTTAAGGAAGCGAAGCTTTTTGAAGTCTTTCTGCCTTTTCCCACCATTACTTTCCCTTTTCTGATCTGCCGGTTCTTTCTTGCTTTGAGCAGTAGCATTATTTTCCGCCACCGTTGTCACAACTTTAGCTGGTGCGGAAAGATTCTCTAAGCGTACAAATTCGTCAGCCTTTTTGTAGAATTTCTCGAGCGAATTTGGTTCCTTCATTTTCAGCCATTTTCCAAATTCGCTCGATTTCTCAATAGCACGCATCAAATAGGTCAAGATCATTCGTGGCTCTGCATTATCGACTTCTGCCAGAGCTAAGTTGAAGCGGTTCAAGAATGACTTAATAGGCTCTCCCGGATTCTGTTCAAGACTGGACAGTGACATTATATCTTTTGCCTTTGAAGCGTATAGCCTGAATTTCTCTTTGAATTTTCGGGCAGATCAGAAAACTGATCTACAGATCGGACAGGAAGCTTGGTGAACCAGAGAAGTGCCACTCCTTCTAAATAAACTGGGAAATATCGGCACTTTATTTCGTCGGTTGCTCTTGCGCCGGTCATATGCCAATCGTATTTATACAAAAACTGATTTGGATCACTTGTTCCCCGATAAGCAGGAATGGTGGGAGGAACAAATTTTCTAGGAAATTCAGCCTTCAGAATCTTCTCGGTAAACGGAGTTCTACTTGGTGCGAATCCCCATTCGATTTCGTCTTCATCTCTTTGCATGCTCTCTTTCATTATTTGCTTGATCATGCCAGAAAGATATTCCTCATTGTTCAGAGATTTCGCAGAATAGACCTCAGCCATTTTTTCGGGGGTTTGTCCAGGTAAATGCTCATGAAGAACTGGTGATGGCCTGGATCCTTCGGCCTGGAGGGGTGCCCCTTCGGCAGCACCTGATCCCCTGTGAGGAATATTTCTTCCCTCGGAATTGGGAGCAGCATTAGCAAAGTTTCCCTCATTATTTACTGGTCTTTGACTCGTACCAAATAGAGCATTCAGCCTTTCCATCATCAGGTTATTCTGAGTTTCAATCTGCTGGTATAGTCCGGATACAGCAGCATCTAACTCCTGTCGCGTAACACCCACGCTTGGAGCTGCCTGATTTGGAGAGAGAGAAGTGGCAGTATTATCACGGTCGTCATCAGTTCTGACAGACTTTCGTTTCCTTCCAGGAGCCATTATGTCTGATAAACTTCTGGTTTTGTGGGAAATTCTTTCAGCAAACTTCTGAGAAGCAATGGTGAGTGGTAGCCTGAGTTGGGTTCTCAGTGAAAGCACCAAAATGTTAACGTTAAAATATGAACGATAACACCCGGTGTGTGTAATAAGATCGTGAAAGCACCACCCGTGTGACGGGAACAGAAATTAAGCGGGAAAATAGCAGAAATGCAGTAAATGAACAACAGATTTATAGTGGTTCGGCCCGTAATTGAGCCTACATCCACTTTATAGTCTCTTATTGCTGATTCGGTTACAATTCGATACAATATCCTTCAAAATACAATACAACTTGATTATGAAAGCACTCTTGACTACTAGCTCAATCTTTGATGATGAAACTCGACGAATCCATGTAGGATGTTAGGAGCTCTTCTCGAAGATTGTTGTAGTGTCTCGAATGCTTGAGGATCTTAGATTGCTGAATGAGATGAGGCTTCGACAGCGTAACGGCGCTTGGAGAAATGAATTGCCAAAAGTCCTCTTCATGTTGGAAGTGGAGGGGTATTTATAGGAGCTGGTTTGGACTCTGGAATTTTCCCCAAGTCCTAAGTCGTCGCCGACTTAGTATAAGTCGCGGCCGACTTATGGTAGGTCGCAGCCGGCTCATCAATACTTCCACAGTAGTTCGTCTCCTTTTCTGGTTTTATGCTCAAGTCCTAAGTCGTCGAAGATCTAAGGTAAGTCGGTGACGAGGTAAAGATGTAAGATGTTCTGAGATTACATACGACTCAGTATAAGTCGTAGGTCGGCGACGACTTAAGAGATAGGTCGTAGGTCTTTAAGTCGAGGACTTCTTTAGGTCGGAGCCCCTCCTTATCTCGCGAACTGCTAAGTCGGAAGCCTTCATAACTTGCTAACCGGTTAAGTCAAACTACTTCTTAACTCGTACATTGTTATGTCGGAGCATTACTTAACTCGGAATCCTTCTTAACTCGGAATCTTTCTTAACTCGGTCTCAGCTTCTTGAGTCACAAACCATCTTAAGTCGTGACCTGTTGAGTCAGCACATGTCTTAAGTCGGCGTCTTCCTTGAGTCGGCTACTGTTAAGTCGGTCCTGTAGCTTAGGTCGAATGTTGCTTTAAATCAGATTTGTTAGGTCGGTCTTCGTCTTGAGTCGGTGGCGCTTTTAACTCATTAGGTTATGAACTAAAAGAGGGTTAACATATACTATGTAGTAATATACGCTATTATAATATATCTATAGTAAAGTAAAAGTATTAAAATAGCGTTAAGGCGTTACCCATATCCCCCTTAACACATTTTATATATTCCCGTAGTCTATACAATGTCGTACGCTCCTCCGTAAACTGGAGGTTTCCCAGAGGACATCACATAGGTACGGTACAAAACAAACTCGTAGAAGGCGCGATAGGTTATGCGACAAGGCACTCGAGGCAATGCCAGGGTAGATATACCATTTGCACACCCGGAATGGTGGTAACGTATAGCAGCTACTACCGCCCACCTCGTGACACACTCCCAAATCAAAGGTGCACCCAATCAAATCGCAAAAGCAATAGAATGGTATCGATGAAATGTTCCCGATAGGGGGAATGACCCCACTTGCCCCGGTATAGCTCCTATTTTAGCCACATCAAGCTGACTCACGGGAGTGAGGGCTACATAAATACCATATAGAATCGTCGCCAAACCATCCTACTTCATTCTGGAATCTCCACCACGTACACAGTGGTTAAAGTGGTTTTCGGTATTAGCAGAGAGTATGATAATATCCGATCCCGGTCTCTTTAACAACCAAACGCTTATTATAACACCATGGTCATTACATTTCAAATAGTTCATACTTCAAACCAAAATATCAAATCATTTCAAAACCATATCAAATCGATATCATTACTCACTTAAAACAGTATTCATTTCCAAAATCATAACACTTCCAAAGTTATAACACTTTTGAAATTATAACACCTTTGAAATCATAACACTTCCACTTAATAGTTTAGATATAAATTAGTATATATAATGTTTGCGCCAAAAATGGTCACAAACCCCAAATATTGTGAAAGCACAGTGTATGAATATAGATCAGCAATAAATGACCACAAACCACGGGTCTGAGTAATGTGGAGCATATAAAATGAAGAATAATAAACTTAAAACTGAAAGAAATAGATAGAGACACAAGATTTATAGTGGTTCGGCTATCTCCGGCCTATTCCACTCCAAAAGTTAATCTTTTATTGACTTTCCTTGCTGGTTACAATTGATTACAGCATATAACTATGATAAAATCCGAGTATAACAGCAGTAATGGAGAGCAAAGTTGAATCGGGCAGAGTCTGTACGTTGGATAGCCAAAAGATCCCCCTTTCTTTAGGCTCTGGGGTGCTATTTATAGGCGCTCCATGCAAATATCTCGCTCAAACTTCAGGAGACTTCTTCTGGCATGTGAGTGGGCCAACGCGATCGATCCCATGAAGTTTCGACTCGATGCGTGATCGATACGAACGTAATTCGTATCGATCAAGATTTTGTCCAATGGAGTCGAAACTTGGTGTGAACATTCCTTAGCTTGTACATAAGTTCCTGTGAAAATTTCATAGCATTTGGACTTGTAGATCTCGAGTTATGATCGATACGAAATGGGGATTCTCGGTAGTTCGTTTGGTTCGCATCGATCAATCACATCGATACATGTTCGTACCGATGTCCTTCACGTGCGTGCTAGTGACGTAGCCTTATCCTCAGGGTATGATCCATTTTCCATGCCGTGTTGAACGTTTCTTCCCTCAAATCGCGCACATTCTTCGCTCGCATCCATGCTTCGTGCTCATTCGTATCCATCTGTCTGCATTGGTTTGCTCGTGTCCATCAACCTGTGCCCACTACGTCATACCGATCATGTGACCTGATCGATACGAAATTGCATCAAGTCGAAAAACGTCGAGTTGAACATCCCCGCCTCGAATAGCATCGAGTCGAACAACATCGAGTCGAACAGCATCGAGTCGAACATCATCGAGTCGAACAAACCATCGCACGCTCACCCATCCACTCCGGTTCCACTGCCATCATGTCGAAATCCATTTGGCCTTCCTACCTGATTGATACGAACGCGCTGTTCGTATCCATGTTGATCGATACGAACGCCTTGTGCGTATCCATCGATTATCTTGAGCAAATGAACTCTGTCTGACTTGGAATTTGAAATGTAGTCTCTCCTAGCCTTGATCATCATTCCCAATCGATCCCGCCTTGATCGGAGCTCGGCCAAATTTCGACGACATCGATCAAAGCCTTGTTTCCAATCGATTTCCAATCCTGATATCCATCCTTTCTTGCCAATTTGTTGATATTCCAGCCTTGACCAAAGAGTGGGATAACATTTGCCCCTCAAAACATGCCTCATGATAAGATGGGGTGTTTTGAATAGTTCCGAATCCAATATCCATAGTCCATAGCCATATCCTCCAAGTGCATCGATCTTGGCTGCTCCGAGTCGATGTCTGATTCCAAATCCAGTAACCAAAGCTTTATCCAATTCCAAACCCATCCATACTCGATATCCGAGTCCTAATCCATCCTTATCCAACAACCAATAACCGATTCCAGGACCTCTCCGGGCCGATATCCAAACCCTTAACCTCTCCAGGTTCTTGCCAAGCGCAATCCACACCTGACGACCGTGGTCCAGTGTCCCTGGACACTGAGTAATGCCATGGCTTAAGTCCTAAGCCAAATCCTAGTCGCTCCAGACCCTTATCGAGCATAGTCCATACTCGACGACCTGAAATAGCAACCGATAATATAGGGCCTAAGTCCTAGGCCGAATCCTGGTCGCTCCGGACCCTTGCCGAGCATAGTCCATACTCGACGACCTGAATAAGCCACTTCGCCCCGTTCGGACGAAGAGACTCACCCCTTGCCAGGCATAATCCATAACTGACGACCGTTTATCAAAAACTAGATGAAAATAATTGTCCAAATGAAAGTCCAAACCAGAAAACAAACAAAACCAGGAGTTCAAACTGAACTCCAAAACCGAACCAGAAAAAGCAAATGACCAAACCAAAAGAAGAAACAGATTTCACAAACCATAGCACCGCGGTTTATCGTCAGTCAGAGTGCCTAGGGGCCATCTCCGTCCTCGTACATGAGTAAATGACTTGGCCATTTGCCAATAGTTCGCTACTTATTTCATATCATCCCTGTCAATTGATTACCCAACCGACCATCATTCCCGGGTCTCGCGCCATCATTGATTGAAGTGGACGGTGGTCGCTCCTGCTCCACCGCCGCATTCCGGGCCCCGACATATTGTCACAACTGTCCATTCCTTACATGCTCCTCAATTATGTCTTTCAGATGCCTGAAACTGTTGGTATCATGTCAGTCTAGATCGTGAAAAAGATAGTGCCTTCCTGATGCCCTTTCATGTTCTGAGGGCTCTCTCCTAGCTGGCCTTCGGTAGGGAAGGCGATTCTGAGTTTCCATGAATATCCGTTCCAACGTCTTGTTTAATCCCATGTAAGTGGAAAACTTAGGCTCCTTACACCACTTCCTAGCTTTTCCTGATTCGTCATCCAGCTTCCTTTTTGCTTTATCTTTATCTTTATCCGAGCCTCCGCTGGATGGCCTACCATCCTCAACTGCGTTCACCTCCTTTAACTTCATATCCGTACAAGCATCTTCCTGCCGAAGGAATCTCTCAGCTTCGTGAAAGAATTCCCCGAGATCCATTGGTGGGTCCCGTATTAGAGATACTTTGAAATCTGAATCCTCTCTGACTCCTGACACTGCCGCCATTAAAACCATCGATGGATCTGGCCGATCCACCGAAGCAACCGATTCATTGAACTGAGTCAAGAAAGCTCTGAGCGATTCCTCTGTCCTTTGCATTATTGATGTTAACGTCATCACATTCTTCGGCCTTTTGATATGAACCCGAAATTGCTTCAGAAATATGTCCACCAATTCTGTCCATGTCCTGATAGATCCTTCCTCCAGCTGTCTGAACCACATAGCAGCTATATCCGTCAGGTACAGAGGGAAACATCTGGCCATAACTTCCCCAGATGCCCCCCAGCACTTCCATATGTCTCGTATATCTCATCAAGTGATCACTCGGATCAGCTTTTCCATCGTATGCTCCTAGCATAGGTAGCTTGAATTCTGGCGGATTCCGAGCCATTCTGATGTTACGAGTAAACGGACTCTTGTTTACCCCTTCCAGATCTCTGTTCGTCAAACATCCGTGCATAGTTTGCCTGATAATCTCAACCAATCCAGCGTTGTCCACCAATGGTTGCCCCCTGAGCCCCCGAGGGAATTCTGGTACGTACTCCTCATCCCGCGCTCCTAAATTCTTGGCAGTATCCTGTTGAGTGGTGTTAACTAGACTTCCTCCATGAACTGGTCCATTGTTGCCGGGTGGTGTGCCCCCCATGTCCGGATCCGTCCAGATTTATGGTCGTGTGCTGGTTAGGGGTGGCGCCTTGTTGAGCTACCCCATTCGACTGCCTGTTGGGTCCTTCCACTCCAGCTTCGCGGATCTGAACTCAAGCTCCAGCTGTTCCTGCTTGTCCAAACTGTCTGAGGAAATTCTGCATCACCTCCTCCTGCCTTTTCAGAAACTCTTCATGCATAGCTCCCATCATCGTCTCCATCTCGTCTCTGGTGATGAAAGCTGAAGTCTGATTAGCCCCCGATGATGCCTCCTGGCTTCCTTCATGCAGACTCCTCTCAGCTCTTTGTCTTCTACTTGACAGCCTTGTCATAGCTCCTTAGATCTAAGCCCTTAAGCCTTCAAATCCGAACTTCAAATCTGGTATAGCAGGAGCTAGTTGCTCTCAGTGAAAGCACCAAAGTGTTTGCGCCAAAAATGGTCACAAACCCCAAATATTGTGAATGCACCAGTGTATGAATATAGATCAGGAATAAATGACCACAAACCACGGGTCTGAGTAATGTGGAGGAAATAAAATGAAGAATAATAAACATAAAACCGAAAGAAATAGATAAAGACACAAGATTTATAGTGGTACGGCTCTCCGGCATACGTCCACTCCAAAAGTTAATCTTTTATTGACTTTCCTCACTGGTTACAATTGATTACAGCAGATAACTATGATAAAATCCGAGTATAACAGCAGTAATGGAGAGCAAAGTTGAATCGGGCAGAGTCTGGACGTTGGATAGCCAAAAGATCCCCCTTTCTATAGGCTCTAGGGTGCTATTTATAAGCGCTCCATGCAAATATCTCGCTCAAACTTCGGGAGACTTCTTCTGGCACGTGAGTGGGCCCACGCGATCGATCCCATGAAGTTTCGACTTGATACATGATCGATACGAACGTAATTCGTATCGATCAAGATTTTGTCCAATGGAGTCGAAACTTGGTGTGAACATTCCTTAGCTTGTACATAAGTTTCTGTGAAAATTTCATAGCATTTGGACTTGTAGATCTCAAGTTATGATCGATACGAAATGGGGATTCTCGGTAGTTCGTTTGGTTCGCATCGATCAATCACATCGATACCTGTTCGTATCGATGTCCTTTATGTGCGTGCTAGTGACGTAGCCTTATCCTTAGGGTATGATCCATTTTCCATGCCGTGTTGAACGTTTCTTCCCTCAAATCGCGCACATTTTTCGCTCGCATCCATGCTTCGTGCTCATTCGTATCCATCTGTCTGCATTGGTTTGCTCGTGTTCATCAACCTGTGCCCACTACTTCGTACCGATCATGTGACCTGATCGATACGAAATTGCATCGAGTCGAACAACGTCGAGTCGAATAGCATCGAGTCGAACAGCATCGAGTCGAACAAACCATCGCACGCTCACCCATCCACTCCGGGTCTATTGCCATCGTGTCGAAATCCATTTGCCTTCCTACCTGATCGATACGAACGCGCTGTTCGTATCCATGCTGATCGATACGAATGCCTTGTTCGTATCCATCGATTATCTTGAGCAAATGAACCTCGTCTGACATGGAATTTGAAACGTAGTCTCTCCTAGCCTTGATCATCATTCCCAATCGATCCCGCCTTGATCGAAGCTCGGCCAAATTTCGACGACATCGATCAAAGCCTTATTTCCAATCCTGATATCCGTCCTTTCTTGCCAATTTGTTGATATTCCAGCCTTGACCAAAGAGTGGGATAACATATAATAAAAGTAGTTATAAGTTAAAATAGTTTATATGTTAAAATAATTAGTATATATTGAAATAGTTTTATATTAAAAATAGTTTATATAATAAAATAATTAGTATATTAAAATAGTTATAAGTTAAAATAAATTATATATAATAAAAATACTTTATGTAATAAAATAGTTTCTTCAAATTTCACAAATCGATTCAAATCAACTCGCATTTCAAAAATTCCATTTAAATCAAATCTCAGTTCATCCATTTCAATTCAATTCAAATTTCAATAAACCAATCTTAATTTATATCGATTTCAAATATAGATATAAACTACAATTAAACCATTTCGATTTCAATAGATTTCAAAGCTTTAAATATTCAAACATTTACAAAACTAAATTTGATAATTTCATTTATATCTCAATTTCAACTTTATAATGATTTAGTTTTGAAATATTCACTTAATCAGTCCAATAATCATTTAAATAATATCTCAAGTTACAAATTTAAATAAAGCAAATTTAAATAACTAAATATCCAAATTCAAAGTCAATGAAAATCACTTGGGTTTATCATTTCAACCCATAACGATTTTCTCTTACTCTACAAGATCGTTCGGGTATGTATCATTTCAACCCATAGGGAATTCTAAATTAACAGGAACTTGCAGAGTGAGAACATATATGACAATATAACAAATCAAGAACATGCATATATCATCAATAACAATTTAAATCATAATATAATAACAGATTATGGTGTCATATGTCATAGGTGAACAGTTACAGATAATGGCATATCATATATACCAATTAAATAATTAACAGTTCAATTTAGCAGCATATTTCAATTGCCGTTTCAAATGAAATCAAATTTAATAAATATAAGAATGTTAATCGTGAGTTATCGTTCACCTTTCGAGGCTAGAGAGATTCGACATGAAATGAGTTACTAATCCAAGCACGAACTCCAAAGCAAAGCAAGATTGGCACGAATTTGACGAACAATGCTGATAAATAGGAATCGATAAGAACAAATCAAATTAGCTTGATATAAACTGAACAAAATACCTGTTATATATTTTTCTAAAATCTATTTAAAACGTATAATAAAAATAAAATCTATATTCATAAATTTCAAATCAATATTAAATTTAAGCACATATAAAATAAAATCTCTATATATGTTTGCTACCAAACCCATATATACTTATATACAACTTACAGATCAAATATGAACTTATATAAAATAATACAGCTTATATATACAGGTCAATTTATACAAACTGGTATATTTTAAAATTCATTTGTAAACAACACACTTTATATGATATAACTAATATGTTTAATATATGCCTATATACACCTAACTAATATATATACTAACCTATTACTCATATAAAATATATAACTTATATACTTATAACAAAAAAAAATCAATATTATATACATATAAAAGCTACAAATATTATATACTGTGAACATATAACCTGTATATACATAAAATTTCACTTGTTATATATATATATATATACTATTAAACATATAACATATACTTAAAATATTAACAAACTATTATATACATAAACTTACATAAATTAACATAAACAACTAACCTATATAATATAATTTATACAAACAAATAATAGACAATACCAATAAAGGCCTACATATATATCAGTATCATATACAGTCTATAGAACTTAATTTATTATAGAATATAAATAAACTCATACATGTGTGTATATATATTATTTATAAACTAATATACATATATATCTCTACTAAGACAGATTAAGGAACTGCAAGATAAATATACTTCAAGTAAAATATATACATATAACCTCTGCAAAATAAATATATACATATATAAACTATTATGCGGGCTAAGGTATTACCTACATAATTTCTCCTTTATGAGCTCGAACAGCATGGAGAAGCAAGATCGAGAGAGGGGGAGTACTCGGCATGAAGAGAGGCCGAGCTAGCAGGCAATTGAAAAGGAAATGAACAGCTCGGTGGAGGCTAGGGGTCTCGGCGGTTGTCGTGGTGCTAGCGTGGTGGATCTGGGGAGGGAGTGTGGCCTCAATGTGAAGGGGAGGTTAAGGCGGGTGGTTGCGTGCTCGAGTAGGGAAGGCTCGGTCAGTTGCAAGCTCGGTACAAGGTTGTGGCTTGCGGCCGTGGGAATAGGAAGATGGGAAGGCGGGCTCGGCAAGGAGGAGAAGCCGGTGGTGGGTGGAAGCTTTGGTGGGGAGAGAGGCTGGGAGTAGTGAGATGGGAAGGCCGAGGTGTAGGGAAGTAAAGTGGAAAGGTTGGGTTCCCTGCTAAGGCGATGGGAGAAACGGGTCATGAGAAAGAAGATGAAACAATCTCACGGTGAGGGAAGAAGGAAAGTACTAAGTTCATACGTGCTTATATACATATTTTTATTTTTCTCAGAAAATGAAAAGATCAAAGCCAATATGCGGTTCAACCTATAATAAATAGGATATAGGGAAAAGTGAGAGTTATATGCTGAAATGTTGGGAATATCAATAGTTGATGACTATTGAATTATCACGGTGAAAAATGAAAAGACAAAGGGAATCCATAAGTCTAAATACATAATCGATATGGCAAACGTTTTACAGATTTCACTACGTACCAGACGTCGAACTGCACAAACGAATATACTGCGGAGATCAGCACGACGAGACGATCAAAATGGTGCACAGGTATCATCAATACGACCATCCTATCAAAAGTCGAATTTCAGTGCCAAAACTACTGCTAATTTGCCAAAAATAAGATAAGCAAAGGTATAATAGTTCAAATTTGGCGAAACGAAATATGACGTCTCACTCAGAAGATGATAAACATTTTTACTGCGTAAAAATATTCAGAGTTCGAAAACATTTTATTTTCCACTAATTAACTGATTTAAATTGAAATTGAAATTTACCTTACAGAACTAACTTCCATATTTTTTGATGAAAATCTAACATTTGGTACGTTTAAATAAACGCATTTCAAATATCAAATTTTTATTTCCAAATTCATATATATAAAATTTCAAGAATTTTCTATTTAATTTCAAGCAAAATTACAGTTAATTATGTAATTAAATCGTTAAAATTTATGGGTCATTTCAACTAGGGTCATCGTCCCTCTTCAATTTCAAAGTATGTTAAAGTCTTCAATCTATAAAACATAAGGCCATATGGTCGACAGTACATATATATCGCACTTCATAGGGTGCCGGTGTCATAGGGTATAAAACTTGGTTTACATAGTACAAAACCATAAAACATAGAGTTATAGGAGTGGCGACATTAATGAATAGCGGCACCAATGCCATAAAGATAAACGCGACGTCCATATTGCCATAATAGATCACTTCGAAAGTAATAAGGTCAGCGTCATTATAGAAATAAGCAAAATCAAAACAAGCGGCATAGCTGCCTTATGGGGTCGAGACGTTATAGAGAATATGCAGCACAATGCCCTTTGTAAGTAATGCAGCACTTAAGTCATGCAGCGTCATTAAGGTTACTATAAAGCATGCAACAATGTCATCGTCGATGATAAGGGTGCCGACCTCGAGCTTATTCAACCATAGCCAATCCACTTCATACCAACCGTAGTTGTTATCGTGAGGATTGCTACTTGTTGACACCAAGAGCATAGCAGCGGTGAAGATGAATGGTGACGTCAATATTGCTGACATGGCATTTTCGTAATTAATGTGAAAACTATTAATTTGCTATTAAAAGTAAGTTCTTTTCCACTAACCCCTATTGTTTGTCAAAATTTCATTGGTTAACCATTTTCTTTATCAAATCTTTTTAAGAAAACTGCTATAGAGTAGATTTATCATTTCTAAAATATTCTGCAAACCATACATTTTATATTAATATTTTAATATAATGGCGACACCTGAAATTCCCAAAACCCTAGGCGATCTAGGAGAAGATGACGGCGGAGGATGGAAGACGGTAAAACGTAAGGGGAAAATGACTTTTGCTGAGGTGCTTAAACAGACAAATCGAGAATCCCAGAGGCAGGACAAAAACCCTAAATCATGGGTGGAGGCAGTTGATAATAACTTCGAAATCCAAGGGAATTTAGATTACTTTGAACCGATCTATGATGGAGCTGAACCTTATCAACTGATCGATGATCTAGATTATGAGGAATCTAATCAGATGTGGAAGAATTCACTATATGCTTATATGGCAGGTAAACGACCTTATCTTGTTCACTTTAATGCCTACATAAGAAGGGTCTGGAAACCAACAGGATCCTGGGATGTTTTCACCAGAGAAAATGGGTTTTATCCAATTAAATTCAAAAAAGGATAGGATTATGATCGAATCCTAAAGGGAGGTCCATGGTTCATGGATAGTAAGCTGATTATCATAAAAAAATGGGAAGCAGATTTTAATTTTGAAAAGGCAATGATAACTACTTACCCAGTCTGGATTAAATTTAACAACCTTAATCTAGCATTGTGGAATATGAGATGCATTGGAAAGCTAGCTAGTATAATTGGTAAACCTCTGGACATAGATGAATATACTAGGAAGGTGAAAAGAATCAAATATGCAAGAGTACCGGTGGAAATTAAAGCAGATGCAGTTCTACCTCAGAATATTAAAGCAATAGATAAGAAAGGCAATGTTTATCTGCAGGAAGTAGAGTATGAATTCTTACCTTTGAGATGTGCTGAATGTAAATGCTTTGGCCATGCAGTTACTCCAGAATGTAGTGAGATAAACAAACCCAAACAAGTTTGGGTACAAAAAACCAAGAGTAATTCAGATACTATTCACATAGATGGCGTGGATGTGGAATCTACTGAAATAGCTACAACTAGTGATACTAGATTACCAACACAAAAAGTTATTACAGCAACAAAAAGTTATACACAAAATGCTGTAATAGAGAACCCAACCCAAAATCCTGAAGAAAGTCCGATCAAGGACTCTGTAGAAGTGATAGCAGAAGTTCATCAATCTTCGAAACAACAAGAGGATCATTCAAATTCGGAGGATCATAGCCAACCACCACAGGAGCAGAGTTTGGAGAGGCCAATGGTTGATGAGGATATTCCTGACACAATAAGTGATGTACAGAAATTAGATATCCAACTGGAATCGTCAGATGAAGAAGAGACAGAAGAAAACTTGCTTAAATACACAGAAAACAATGAAAAATATGAGGTAATGTTCTCTAATAAGGAAAAGAAAGAAGCTGGTAAAAAAGCTAAGGTAGAATCAGCTCCGGTAACTAGGAGTAGAGCTACTAAATATCAATGACTATCCTATGCTAGAATGTAAGAGGTCTAAATGGGGATGTAATAAAATTAGACCTCTATAATATTTGTAATAGATATAAACCGACTATTTTAGCCATTTTAGAAAATAAACTCACTGAGGAGAGCATGGAGGGTATAAAACTTCAAAAGGGAGATAATTGGAAGGTCATACATAATAACATAAATAATAGTAAAGGCAGAATCATGGTATTATGGGATTCTAATATTTGGACGTGTAATGTAATAAATATAGATGAACAGCAAGTTACAATGAATATGAAAAATTCAGGAGGTTTGGATATTAATACAACAATTGTTTATGCAAATAATCTGGCATCAGAAAGGAAGAAATTATGGTCAACATTGGTGGATAATGCTAAAATCATAACAAAACCGTGGTTAGTTTTTGGAGATTTCAATGCTGTTCTGAAAATTCATGAAAAAAAAGGTAGTATTACCCTCAAATCCAGCCAGGTAGTGGAGTTCAATAACTGTGTACTAGCAGCAGGACTAATAGAAGTATTCCACATAGGCCAGAAATATACATGGAAAAGTGGTGAGGTAAAAAGAATTCATTCAAGATTGGATAGAGCTTTAGGCAATGCAGAACTGTTGAACAAATTGCAAAATATAAGAGTTACAGTGTTGCCAAGTTCTACTAGTGACCACTGCCCTTTATACATCCAATTCAACAATGAAAAGCAAACTCCTAAAGGCAAACCATTCAGATATGCTAATCATTGGCGTCTAATTGAAGGATATAAAGAAATTGTTGATTTTACTAAATTACAAATTCCAGAGGGGAATCATATGTACCAGTTCATAATGACAGTTAAACTTATGAAAAATTGATTGAAGAATTGGAATAAAACAAGGCCCAAATCACATGAAGATATAAAAGATTTACAGGATTAGCTGGAGAAAATGCAACATCAATTAGAAGAAGATCCACAGAATGCAGAGTTGAGTGCAGAGTATTTCACCAAACAAAAACAATTGAAGCAAATGCTGGGTGTTCAAGCTACAGAAATAAAGCAAAAGGCAAAAGAGAATTGGCTAACTAAAGGGGATGAGTGCAATAAGTTTTTTTATACTAAAATGTCTCAAAGAAATAATCAAAATAATATTCTAAATTGTTTAAATGAACAGGGAGAAGTTACTGAAAACTTACAAGAACTGGAAAATAAAGCCATCGAGTATTTTACAAAAACATACAATGGAGACTATATCCAGCAAATACCTCAAATCAACTGTAGGAAAAAAATTTCTAGAGAAGGAGCTAGGATGCTGACAGGAGACATTATGGAAAGGGAATTGAAAAAAGCCATTTTCTCTATTCATGACGACTCCAGTCCTGGCCCCTATGGTATGAGTGCACTCTTCTTCAAAATGCACTGGGAAAACCTAAAAGAAAGGATGCTCAAAATTTATCAGGAGGCTTTAAATACAGGTGAATTTATTCAGGAAATAAATCATACATTTATCACTTTGATTCCAAAGGTCAAAAATCCAGGAAGAATAGAAGAATATAGACCTATTGCCTACTGTAATGTTACTTACAAAATTCTTAGCAAGATCATTTGTATGAGACTCAACAAAGTTTTACCGCAACTCATATCACAAAGTCAAAGTGCTTTTATCAAAGGGAGATTTATATCTGAAAACTCATTATTGGCACAAGAATTAATAAGGGATTTTAATAAAAAAAGGAGCTGATAGGGTGTGTTTGAAAATTGATCTTCATAAGGCATATGATAAAGTTAGCAGACAATTCATTCTTCACATGTTACATGAAATGGGAGTTCCTACCAAACTACTTAAACTCATAACACATTGCATATGTACTCCTACTTTTTCAGTGATGATAAATGGGATTCCTAAAGGTTATATTAAATCTAACAGAGGAATTAGACAAGGGGATCCGCTTTCACCATATCTTTTTGTTGTAGCTATGGAATGGTTCTCTCTTCAAATGGAACTTGCTAGTTACCAATCCTTAATTAAGCCCATATACAAGATTAAACCAGTGATAAACCATCTCATCTACGCAGATGATCTATTGGTTATTTTCAAATCTAGTCCCATGGGGTTGAACACAATAAAAAGTATTTTCAAACAACTTGAAATTTTAGCAGGCCTAAAAGTTAATGAATATAAAACAAAGTGCTATATGAACAAATATTGCAAGAATAAAGCAGATATACTAGCCCAGCTTGGAGTTGGGGAAGGAGTGTTGCTAGTTAAATATTTAGGAGTGCCATTATCTAACAACAAAGTTACTGATGCTGAATGTGGTAAGTTGATAGATGGTATTAGAGAACAGTTACAAGGTTGGAGATCTAAATTATTATCATTTGCTGGGAGAGTAGAATTGGTTCACACTGTTATAACCTCAAAGGTTAGATTTTGGCTGCAAACATTTCAAATACCAGATTGTTCTCTTGCAAAAATCAACTCTGTTTGCGCAAATTTTATATGGAAAGGAGGCATCCATAAGGTGATTTACAATGAATTGTGTCGACCTAAAAGTGAAGGGGGGATTGGTCTTAAAAACCTTTTTGAATTGAAAAGGATCTATGGTCTAAAACTTGCTTGGAAAATTTTAAAATCTGATAATCTTTGGGCCAAATGGATGAGAGCCAAGTACCTGAAAGACAACTTTTGGACAATAAAGGAAGATAACAATGCCTCAACTATCTGGAAATATATTCTTCAGCAAAGAGAGAAATTAAAAATTGCAGTTGAAAGACAAATAGCTAATGGGCATGACACTGACCTATGGAAGGATCCCTGGTTGAATAACAAAAGCATACTAGATAGAATGGGTTGGGAAAGTTTCTCAGCTACTAACACACCGAAGATTCAAGTTGCTAGTATTATTCACTATCAACGCTGGATGCCAGAAAATAAATTGATAACCAGAAGTCTTAAGAAAGAAATAGAGGAGTTACCCATTTACACAGATAGAGTAAAAGACATTTGGGCTTGGAAAAACAATAGTAAAGGACAATTCAAGTTGAAGGAAGTCTGGGAAAACAACAAACAACACTATGACACTGTTCGTTGGCATAAGATTGTATGAAGTAAGTCTAATTGTCCCAAAATGGCTCATGCTACCTATAAGGCTATTAGGGGGAGACTTAGTACTAAGGATAGACTCAAAAGTTGGGGTGTCATTGACGATGACATCTGTAACTTATGCAGGAAGGAAACAGAATCACATCGTCACTTATTTTTTGAATGCAAATATACGAAACGTATATGGGCTATCCAAAAACTTAAAAACTTGCAAACTGAAGATGTTATGAGCTTAGAAGAAGAAATAAATTACCTGAGTGACAGGACAGATTTCTCGAACCTTATGAAGGAAGTCGTGAAAATTGCCTTGACGACAACTATCTGGCATGTCTGGAGAGAAAGAAATGTAAGGGCTTTCACCGGAAACAAGGAGAAGAATGAGTTAGAGATGTCGGGAAACATTGAAAGAGATGTCAATATCAATATAGGAAGAATCAGAAAAAAAATCACCAACTTAGAGGCAAGAGAAAGACAGCAATGGGAGAATTGGAGCTGGAAGGCTGTGATGCCAGGAAATCGAGCAAGCAACGGGGAGTCGCCATGACAATGTTGATGAACCCTAAATCTATTTAGGAAATTTTGAGTTCGAATGTGTCTTTGTGCCTTTTTGTCGGTTGGCTGTTATTCTGTATTTTATCACTGTATATGCTTTGGGCCGCATAGCCCATTTTAATCTAATTAACCCATTTTCAAAAAATAATAATAATAATAATAATAATAATAATGAAGCTTTTCTAGCTTAAATAATTCATATTAAATCATAAACACTTGGGGAAAATCCCTAAAAATCGCAATAAATCTAATTTCGCATATACTTTAACATATAAAAATTTGTAATAAATTCATACTTGTTTGGAAGATTATGAAATAAAAACCCCACTCCTAAAATAATGTTTTATACATCATATCAAAATCTCGAATCATTTGGGTATCAAAAACTAGGTTTTCACACTCAAAACCTATTAAATAATTCCATAATAAATCCTATAGTTCATCATTTAAGCATATAATCATCCATACTATTATAACATGGCATAGTACAAGCAAAAGATTTGGTTTCACACTTAAAACTGAAAATAGTAGATTAAACTTGAGATGCATAACAATTATTCACCTTGATTTGATGAAGAAGAATGAGATTTGAGTGTTGATTGATTCCCCTAAGCTTTACTCTTTATTTCTTAAGCTTTTCTTCTTTCTTTCTCTCTTGTAATAACCGACCTTAGTATAATTTAAGATATTTGGTGGATGTAAATGAAATGAAGGAGAAGGAAAAGTAAGGGTATATCGTTAGGAAATGCAACTTTTCCTATTTTTCCCTTAGCCTATATTCCTCCTTCTTATTTAGAGTTTAATCATTATTATTAATTCATTCATTAAACACAGCCTATATTAGTTATTAAATCTCAATCTCCTTACCATTTTACATTATTTTATTTTATTTATCTAATTAAATATCTTAAATAATGTTAATCAAAATTAGGGGTGTTACAACTAATAACGAGGCTGAGTATGAGGCATTATAGCAGGAGTCGGGATTGCGAAGTAGCTGGGAATAAGGACGCTGTGTTTATTCAGTGATTCCTAGTTGGTGGTTTGTCAAGTGAAGAAGGAATATCAAGCTAAGACTATGAGACTCGCTCCTTACCTGACAAGGGCACTGGAACTTTAGATGATATAGAGCATTACACGATTACGCACATCCAAGAGAGGAGAATGCAAAGGCTGATTTGTTAGCCAAACTAGCTAGTTCTAAGGAAACATAGATGATAGGTTTAGTTCTAGTGGAAGTTTTGATGGCTCCGAGTATCATCCAGATGGATGTCGAATGGATTTTGGAGGGTGTGGAGGAAGAGGTGTCGTGGAAGTCTCCAATCAAGGATTATTTTCTTAGGAATTCTCTTGAAAGAAAGGAATGAACAGAAGAAACTCCTTGAAAACCACCATTCATGATGCAAGGAGTGGTTTACACGAAAGGATTTTCTACCCCCTTGCTTAGGTGTGTAATCAAGGATGAATCTTGGAAAATCCTCATGGAAATTAGTGTCGGTAGATGTGGTGATTACACTGGGGGCAAACATTAGCGAAAAAGGTACTTCGCTTTGGATATTTCCAACCAATGATAAATCTAGATAAAGGTGATTACACTAAATGATGTGGTTGTTGCCAGAGATTTGCAATGGTTCTAAGAGCCCCATCAACAGAGCATACAAAAATGGTTAGCCCGTGGCCATTTTGGGTTTAGGGGATTGATATAGTTGGTGTGCTACTGTAACACCCCTTCAAAATAGGAATAATAGTCCTACATCGTGGAAAAATACTATGAAGTGGGTGCTTATATACCAAAGCCTTCACCTCATAACAACGTCAAGGTCTTTTGAGGAACAAAATCCCACACCTTGGCTTGGCCCATGAGGCGGAGGTGACTAAGTTAGGGACAATATCTACATTAAGTGAGGTGCGGGCTGTTATATTGGTATCAGAGCCATACCCAGCCGAAATTTTGGCATGTACGTGTTACAGCCACAACGCCTGGGTGGTGTTGTGTTCATGAGCCAACGAGGGCGTTGGGCTCTAAAGGGGGGGAGATTGTAACACCCCTTCAAAATGGGAATAATAGTCCCACATCGTGGAAAAATACTATGAAGTGGATGCTTATATACCAAAGCCTTTACCTCATAACAACGTCGAGGCCTTTTGAGGAACAAACCCCACACCTTGGCTTGGCCCATGAGGCGGAGGTGACTAAGTTGGGGACAATATCTGCGTTAAGTGAGGTGCGGGCTGTTACAGCTACTAATGGCAAAAGGAGGAGCAAAGTACACTATAGATGTGGTGGATTACTTCACGAAGTGGGCCAAAGCAGAACTGCTTGTCACAATCACAACGAAAAAGGTAATCAACATTGTGATGAAAAACATCATCCGTAGGTTCGAAGTACCTCATAAAATTATAACGGATAATGGAACTCAGTTCGAATGTATTGAGTTCAAAGATTTCTATAACCTATACAAGATTGAGAAAAGCTTTTTGACAGTAGCATACGTATATGTGAACGGATAAGTAGAGACAGTGAATAAAATCATCAAGTCAACCTTGAAGAAACAGTTGACTGAAGCCAAGAGCAACTATGTCAATGAGCTTCCAATGAAATTATAGGCTTATAGGACGACTCACAAGTCTGCGACTGGACATGTGTCATTTGCTTTGGCCTACATATTAGAGGCTATGATCCTATAACGACTTATATTTCATGTAACGGAGGATCCTAAAATATTTTTATTTTATTCGTATGAGGTCGTACGATTCTCTAATTTAGGGATATAACTCTTAGGGACATTTTACACACCAATGATTTTCCCTGAATTTCTATGTGACATTTTGACCCTAGAAATCTTGTTTGGGATTTAACTTTTGATAGGCATTGAATTAAGGTCTCAAACTAGTATTATTGATTCAGTATAATGGTTTCTCATTCTGTAAAGTGGTCATAATAGAAAAACGGACTTATGGCTAGAAAGTTATGCATGTTTTAAGTTTTTAAGATGTTGGCCAGGATTAGTTTGTAATTAATTAAGCCCATTAGTGAGCCCATTAGCCTAATTAGGGAATACTATAAATAAAGGGCTGAAGAGTCAAGTTAAAACTTTTTCCTTCCATTTTAAATCAGGTCTAAACCCTAATTAGCCCTGGATCCATCCTAATTTCATCCAAAATCACCCAAATTGCTCTTTAAATCAAACTAGATTGCGGATTAGAGACTTGATCATCAACTAGAAGATAGAGATAATCAATTTTCTTGATTTGAAGTGCATTCCATTGTTGTCCGGATTGGATCAATGTTCATATCAGTTGAATTTGGTAATTGGTGAGTGTTTTATGCCTTCTTACTATACTATGCATGTCTATATCGTAGAATCATAGGATTTAATATGTTTTAAATCAATTTTTGGCCATTAAGCCTTTTCTAACTTTAATTACATGTTAAACTATGTATATGATTAAGGTTAATTAGAAATCATCCTTGCTTATGCTCGTATATTCATGCTATATGTAGATCTATGCTAGAAATTGACTTGTTTGTCTTATTTTGATGGATTGGATGTTTAATTGGATGAAATTGCTTGTTATTCTCTGTTCAATGACATGATTTGATGTTGTTTGTTAGCCTTGTGGTTGCATAGAAAGTCGGGTCAGAAAATTGAGCAAATCAGAGGCAAAGTTGGTCGGAATTGGACGAAACTTGGAGGGGTGGCTCTGGAGTATGGGAAGAGCTTAAGGTTCAACTCGTAGGTCCAAATTCTCTTAGCACAAAAGTCGGTACATACATGAGAAGTCGGTACCGAGTTCTGTGGGTTGGTCCAAAAAGTCGACGGTTTTTGGGAGAGCAGGGGTGATACTACTAGAGGTTGCCTAAGGTGATTGGCTAAGTGTTGGAGGCTATGATGACTTATTTCTAGGATATGAAGTAGGGTACTTTGAAGAGAGGACTTGTTTTATGACGACTTGATTTGTATAAAGAAGTTGGGGTCAAAGCACCTGGGCATGGAGTACAAGAAGCGAGAAAGGAGTGGATGAAAACTTAGCCATAGATTGGCTAAGTATAGAGGTTAGGGCCGAGTAGAGAGGTCGGTATCGAATTCTAGGGTTCGGTCCAAATGGGATGGAACTTCTGGGAGTTGAAGTAGAGGTCTTGTAGATCATGTTGGATGTATTGGCTCGGTCATATTAGGTTGGATGACAATACAATAGCATGATGAAAAGCTATGGTCTTTGGATGTTGGTTCATGTTGGATGTAGGTTGCGAAGATGGCGCTTGTAAAGGGGTGGGCCATACGATCATGGAATGTGCAAGTGTTCCTTTTGAATATTGAAAACTGGATTAAGCAAGAAGGGCTTAGTATCCAAGTGGAGCAAAGATGGGCTCGGATGTATGTACTAAGGAATCATTGATGACTCGGAGAGTTTTCAGTTGTACACGAAGTAGATGTATTGTAAATGGGGATGCCCATGGGTCAATAAAGGGACCTATGTATCTTAGACCTGTTGCTTTAGGCCTAGTGTCCAGCTTTGGGCTACAAGACATGTATCTAGCTTTGGGCTGCGAGATACGAAAGTACAACATAGATCTAGAATTTCCATTAATCCCTAGCTTGGGGGTCATACGAGTTATCATATATTCATAGCACAAGGAGTGATAGTTAGGATTGTTTGATGGATGCTATGATTGCTCTCTCTAGTAGGCTATCGCTCGTAGGTATCAAACGAAGTAGTATTGGAGATAGGAATACGTAGAAGACTGATATCCTTTATTTGGTTTGTGGTATATCTTTATGATATTATAGAGTAGCATATTATAGTGTTGTATGTTAACTCTTTGGTTGTAGGGACAGGTCAAGTATGGTTCGTGTAATGTGACGACCCACATTTTGGAAGGTTTAAATCGACAATAATCCACACATGTTCGACTTAAACAATCCGAAACATAGATAATCAATGGGGTTAAATAAGAAAAATAAGAAAAGAAGAAGAAAACAAATACAGAATCTCACAGTGGAAACGATAAAATATAATACTCAAATAACAGTTCATGAAGCTGTTTACTATACATTTGATTATAATCTATACACATTTATCAGAGTTATATATATACACACATCAGGGATAAGTAAACAATACAGTAGAATAGCATGATGCAGGGGATAATAAATAGTAATAATATACCAACTTCATCTTCATCCTCTAGAAACTGATCTTCAATACGCTGGAAAAAAACTCAAGACTAACCCGAGCGTAATGAAAAGACAACACACTAGAGTTAGGACTAAAATACTCTTATGTAAGTCAAATTAATATTACAAAATATGACTACAATAACTTAAGAGATGTTACAGGATTTTCCATCTCCTAAGGATCTGTTAAACTATTTATATATAATAGTATACGCTATAATAGATAATGTCTATCAGTAAAATAAATATCAAAATAGCGTTAAGGCTTTACATTGATCCACCTTAACAAATTTGTATAGTTTTTAACCAAAGTCGTAATGGGCTCGTTGTTTGTACCAAAATTAGGCACAACACTCTTCGGATGTGTTTGAAGAAATAAAATTAAGAAACTAAATGTAAAATGAGGCAGATCTAACAAACACACCAATCAACAGATAAGAAAATGCACAGAAACACGCGAATTTAGAGTGGTTCGGCGTATTGCCAACGTCCACTATAAAATGACTTATGTTTATTGAATTTCACTCGCTGTTTACAAGAGATTACAACAGTACAACTGAAGATTAATAATGATTTCGGCAGAGTATCAGCGTAGAGAAGCCAAAAGTCCTTTTTCAGTAGGTCCTGGGCTGCTATTTGTAGGCATAGGCTGCAAATATCCCGCTCAGACCTCGGAAGACCTCTTCTCTCACATGGGTGGCCCCACGCAATCGATCCCTGACCGTTTGGAGTCGATCCGTGATCGATACGAACACAATTCGTATCGATCGGGATTTAGTCCAATCGAGTCGGGATTGATCATGAACATTCCTGAAGATGTACGCAAGCTCCTGTGAAAATTTGGTGGCATTTGGACTTGTACATTTTGAGTTATGATCAATGCAAGTTCAGATTTGCAAAACACTGCTGCTTTCGAATCGATACTGTTCGTATCGATCGCTTCGTATCGATGGTTCTGCACGTGATGTTTGTTGACATGGCGCTAACCTTTAGGATCGATCCACTTTTCATGCCGAGTGACCGAGTCCCTCACTTGAATGCGCCCTGTTCGTATCCATCCATTGTTTTTCTATTCGTATCACTCCTGTACTTTACTTCGCATCGCTTTGCGTATACTTTGCTTCGTATCCATGGGCGTTGCTTCATTTGTATCGATGATTTGAAGGCGCTTCGTATTGATCACTGCCTACGTTCTTCATATCGATTCCTTCAAAGGTATGCCTTGCATCGATAAGTCAACTAATCGATATGAGTTGAGTCGGGGTGATCGATACGAAACGTGACTTGTTGATGGATACGAAATAAAGCAACACGATGGATAGGAACAGAAGTGTACACGATGGATACGCAACATCATGCACTTGATGGATTCAAACAAGATCGATACGAATGGGGCTGATTCCCTGGATGGATACGAGTTGAGGCTTGTAGAGCTTCTCTACCGATTGATACGAATTGGACCGATGCGAACAGAGGCTTAACGATGGATACGAATGAGTGAGTTTCCCTGATTTGCATCGATCGTAACTTGAGCATACAAACTCCGATTAACTTGAAACTTAGAACGTTGGCTTTTATGGCTTTGATTGTCGTGTCATGTTAATTGTAGCTCGATCCGGACTCGGGCAAAATTTACCAGTATCCATAGCAAACCTGTGTATAAATGTTTTCCGAGATGAACTGTCTTTGATTTCCAGTCAATTTCTTGGTGTCACGACCTTGCCAAAAGGCGGGATAACACTCGTATAGGGATAAATATAACAAGGCACGTGAGGCAATGCCCAAGGTAGGATTCTACCAGTTTACCCTTTCTGGCTGGTCGTGACCCATCCGTGGCCGACCGCGATAATCAATCCGAACGAGAAAAAGTTGCACCCATCGAATACGAAATCACAATAGTAATACGAAGGATCAACGTCGCTAGAGGTAGCTAACCTCATTGGCCAGACATACACTCCTGTTTTAGTCATTTTAATTATGACACGAGTATCAAGGCTATCCATCATCGTTCTCTTACTTCATTTCAGTAAACGTTCGCTAATTCAACCACTACATTCTGGATATCATCCACCGCGTACACGATTGTCAAAGTGGTTCCAATATTGACAGAGAGTATGCCGATAAGAGGCCCCGGTCTCCTTAACAACCAAACGTCGTTTTACACACCGGTTGGTACTTTTATATTTCGAAAACAATTCGTACTTGATATCAAAAATATCATATTCACTTCAAAATGAAATCCATTTTGAAATCATCATATTTACTCAAAAATCATATCCATTTCGAAATCATAATATTCGCTTCAAGTATCGCATATTTCTTCGAAATGTCAATTCAGTTCGATATATCGATTTCACTTCAAAATTTGTTTCGAATCACAATTTAGGTTATAAATTCACTTTATCCCAATTCGTACTTAAATCCAAGATTTAAATATAAACATTCCACCCTTTTTAACCAATTTGAATTTTTAGAAAATAGTATAAATAGTTTTAAAATAGTTAAATAGTTAAAATAATTTAATAGAAAACAGTTTGAGTCTTACGCCTTCTCTCTGTTCCTCTTTTTTTTGATCGGGTTTTCTCTTCGTTCAATTTTTTTTAGATTTGAATCGAGACAAAAAGGGGAAAGGAAGAGAAGAGTGCGGCTGAAACGTGTGGAAGGACTGTTGAGATATTCCTTGATATTATATTATAATAATAAGAAAATATCTAATTCGATTGGCCCGCGAAATAACGGAGTCCAAACGAAGCATGCCGCCTGGCATTCATAATGTTTTACCCACATTCTGAACACAATGTATACAGTTTCGAAAGCCAATTCGATCGTATGTAGAAGATAGCTTTTCAAATCGAATTATTTTAATTAAATTCTGAAATAAATTCCTACGCGTTTCAAGCTTGTACGGTCAAACGATAAGTTCAATCACTACGAAACTTGAAATCCTACAATAATTCACCATTACAGATCCGATGAAACTAGGTTCGTCGAAATCCGAGACAGTAGCCCAAATGGCTATTTTTACTCGTTAATTAAAACCAGAAATTTTCAAATTTTAATTTAATCACTTTAAATCAAATTTCTAAGTTTAACAATCTTCGTTGTTGTTCAAATAAAATTTAAATCAACTTCCCATATCATTTTCATTCATATTAAATTCAAAGTTCAATTATTCAAATAATTTCCAATATTAAATTTAAATAATTAAATTATTCAACAAATTACATTAATAACCATTCATTTCAATTGGAATTTAATTATCAACAAATATTTCATTTTTAACTAAATAATTCAATATTTATTATTCAATTATAACTATTGGTTTTATCTCAATATAATATTCCTAAATTTTTGAAATTGTTTATTTCAAGATTTATCCAAGTTCATATTCAATAACTTCATTAATAAATTATTAAATTTATTTCTAACCATTTTAATCCAATAATTACATTAAATTTAATAACTTACAATAGTCAAAAGTACGGGTCGTTACATACTCCCCCACTCAAAACTTTTCTTCCTCGAAAAGGCGTTAAGTACAGAATTTATCATACAATATAGTTTCTCAAAATAATTAAATTATAAACATAAACATCTTATTTGCAAAACTATTACTACGCTTCTACCACACCACTCTGATCGGCTTACGGAATATATAACTTATACATATAAAAACAAGTTATAATTTTTTTTTAAAAACTTCAAAAAATTTCTAACTTCCGAATTTACGGAAAATTTTGGCAGAGTCTACTTTGCGCGGCTTGATCGGAAAATTTTCACAATTCAATATATAACACAAATATAACCAATATATATCAAATATACATCTCATCTCAATGATGAGGCATCCCGAAGGGCACAAATATAAAATCACGGTATGTAATCCAAGATACGTACCTTATTATTAATAATACAAGTGAGTTCGCTCGTATTAAGCAAGCAAAACCATATAAATCCTCGTATACGCCCCCAAACAGTCTTCGTATGTACCTATCTCAACTCAATTTAAGATATTAGTTGCATATAACGATATAGAAGCATGTATAAGTCTAATATAGCCATATAACATGGATTTTGAATTCAAATAATAAATAAAAGCACAAATACACAACATACAACAATCAACAATCATATGCAATCAAAATAGTAATAACAATGGTTTGCAACAAAAGAAATCATCCAACCATCAATATCCATCCAATTGATCCAATTAATTTATAACCATGTGAATTTACATTATCAATGTCAATTTTTAATTTATACCCCTTCATTTCTTATTAACATTAATTTCATTAACATTTTAATTGACTCGGTTTCAATTTATTTGCATTCAACAAACTTTTATTCAATTAGATTCACGTTCCATTGATTTTTCATTCAATTTATTCACATCTAATCGATTTCCATGCACCTACCAACATTAATAAATTTACATTCTATTAATTTACACTCGTTAATAGTTACATCCATATTTTTTCTTTCTTCATTTCCATTATTTTATTCAATAAGTCATATAATTAATTACACTTAAGTAATGTAATCCCATACCACATTCTATATATTTAAAATTTGATTCACATTCACTAATTAATATTCATTTCGTTAATCATACAATGGATTTATATTCAATTAATTCGTTTTTAATTGATTTATATTCAACTAATTTGGTTTCAATTCATTCTTTTCTTTAAATCAATATTTATTGCATTCACATTTGATTTATTTCAATTCAATATACTTACATTCAATCGATTTGTTCCAATTATTTACATTTGTTTCATCCATAATTACTTTGGTTTACATTCCATTGATTTCTTTTTGCTTATCCAAATGCTTAACCACATTCATAATTTGGTTTTCTTTCAATTTATTCAATTTATTTCATTTATATTCAATTTATTCAATAAGATTTGTGAAATTCCAATTAGTTCATTTTTTTATTTAACCTATTTCATATAAATTCATTTATGAATCATTTATGAAATTATTCCACCTAACCTTGCTTAATTAAAATTTGTTTATTTCCACTTAATATATTCTCTCTTTTTTCCCACTACTAACTTCATTTATAAATTATCTAAGTTATTATAAATATTTTATACAACACAACTCACGTTTATTATTATTACTTCATATCTTGATTTATTATTAATTCATCGGTTCGCTTCATTTGTTTAAATTCATATTGTTAATTTACTAAAGTAAATTTAATTTACATCACAATTCATATTAATAATTTTCCTTTCACCATCAATTTTATTCAATTTCTCTTAAGTTAAACTTCAATTTACATTTCATTCCCTTAACTTATTTCATATTCAATTAGTTACCATTCAATTTTATTGAAACTCGTTCTATTTGTATTAAATTTATTTACATCCAATTTGAATCAAATTCAATAGCTCATATTAATTTTACTTACACTCTTTTATTTTATTTAATTTCTTACGCAATTAAAATTGCATTTCATTTGAAAATTCAAGTTCGTATTCATTTGGTTAATTCATTCTATAGCTTAAATGAAATTAATTCACTTTACTAATTTAGCAAGTTTTATTTAATATCCAATTCAATTTATTTAATATTAAGTTAAACTTCATTTCATTTTAATCCATTACTCATTTTATTTAATATTATTCCAGTTAAATTTTCTTATCATCCACATCTAACAAATTTAAATTTGTTTTTAGATTAATATTCTCAAATCTATAAGTTATACAATGTATTCATTCAAAATTCCATTTTATTATTTTATCTACTTCATTTCAAATGCAATTCATTTTTATTTTAGCTTCTTGAGTTAAATATATTTTATTTACTTCATTTCACTAACTCCATTTAATTTAACAATGCTAAGCCAATTATTTTATTTCATTTCTTGAATTCAAATTTCTTTTATCTGCTTAATTAAAATGTTTAACCATTTTAAAATTTATTTTTACTACCCTGTTCAAATCTACAAGCTATAACTTATTTTTTTCCTATTCAAATTTATAAGTTACAAACTTATTTCTTATATACTATTTTCAATTTTAAGTTCAAAACTATTTTCATATGCTTATTAAATCACACTTAGAATATATTTTTTTCACAATAAAAAACTTGTTTAATTGAAAAATAAATTTCTTTTGGTAGAAATTTTTACTTAGAAACTTGAAAATGAACACTGGCGATGCTGCAGTCATCCCCAGAATTATTTCCCAGCGACCAAGCGAGTTTAATGCTTTTATTTCTTCAAAAATCCTTTCAAAATATTTTTCTAGCCAAAACTCTTTCAAATAATATTATTATTAATTTTTAAGGCTTTGAAAAACAATTTTGAAAACAAAACGGATTTTAAATTCTAAAGTTCTCAATTTTTAAAATTATTTCTATATATAAGCTATATTATAAATATACTTATACAAATTTCCTTACTTTATTTATCAAAATATTCAATTAATTTACAACTTGGTCATTTTAATAACTTCTTATTTCATTGATTTCAATCCAATTTAATTATCAAATACTTCATAAAATAAAATTAATTAAGTATTCGTTTTTATTTTTTTAATTCAACCAAAAATCGATGGTAATTAAATATTATCATCGCTTAACAACTATCATTCATTAAATTTTCATTTTTTTTATATCAAATATAATTTAGGAAAGAATCTTTCATTTACCTGATTTAAAAACAATATTATGTCCACTTGCCTCGTTTAAGTGTTTAGAAACCTCTATCGATAACTCGGCGTCTCGCACATCGACTAGAATTCATAAACATCTCAACGGATAAGTAAACACAATATAAAACATTTTATAACACTAACAAATATGCTCTCTTATATATATATATACACACACACTCAAACAGACTCATTCTAGGGTGTTACCACCCTATCTCTAATGAGTAAAACCCCACAAAAGCTAAGGTTATCGCTAAACCTGGCTCTGATACCAACTGTGACGACCCACATTTTCGAAGGTTTAAATCGACAATAATCCACACATGTCCGACTTAAACAATCTGAAATGTAGATAATCAATGGTGTTAAATAGGAAAAATAAGAAAAGAAGAAGAAAACAAATGTAGAATCTCACAGCGGAAACGATAAAATATAATACTCAAATAACGGTTCATGAAGCTGTTTACTATACAATTGATTATAATCTATACACATTTATCAGAGTTATATATATACACACATCAGGGATAAGTAAACAATATCGCAGAATAACATGATGTAGGGGATAATAAATAGTAATAATATACCAACTTCGTCTTCGTCCTCCAGAACTGATCTTCAATACACTGAAAAAAACTCAGGACTGACCAAAGCGTAATGAAAAGACAAAACACTCGAGTCAGGACTAAAATACTCTATGTAAGTCAAATCAATATCACAAAATATGACTGCAATAACTTAAGAGATGTTACGAGAATTTACATCTCCTAAGGATCCGTTAAACTATTTATATATAATAGTATACGCTATAATAAATAATGTCTAACAGTAAAATAAATATCGAAATAGCGTTAAGGCTTTACATTGATCCACCTTAACACATTTGTACAGTTTTAAACCAAAGTCGTAATGGGCTCGTATAGGGATAAATATGACAAGGCACGTAAGGCAATGCCCAAGATAGGATTCTACCAGTTTACCCTTTCTGGTTGGTCGTAACCCATCCGTCGCCGATCGTGACAATCAATCCAAACGACAAAAAGGTGCGCCCATCGAATACGAAATCACAATAGTAATACGAAGGATCAACGTCGCTAGAGGTAGCTAACCTCATTGGCCAGACATAGACTCATGTTTTAGTCATTTTAATTATGACACGAGTGTCAAGGCTATCCATCATCGTTCTCTTACTTCATTCCAGTAAACGTTAGCCAATTCAACCACTACATTCTGGATATCATCCACCACGTACACGTTTTTCAAAGTGGTTCCAATATTGACAGAGAGTATGACGGTAAGAGGCCCCGGTCTCTTTAACAACCAAACGTCGTTTTACACACCAGTTGGTATTTTTATATTTCTAAAACAATTCGTAATTGATATCAAAAATATCATATTCACTTCAAAATCAAATCCATTTCGACATCATCATATTTACTCAAAAATCATATCCATTTCGAAATCATCATATTCGCTTCAAGTATCGCATTTTTCTTCTAAATGTCAATTCAGTTCGATATATCGATCTCACTTCAAAATTTGTTTCGAATCACAATTTAGGTTATAACTTCACTTTAACCCAATTCGTATATAAATCCAAGATTTAAATATAAACATTCCACCCTTTTTAACCAATTTGAATTTTTAGAAAATAATATAAATAGTTAAATAGTTAAAATAATTTAATAGAAAACAGTTTGAGTATTAAAACGGTATATATAGTAAAATAGTTTGGAAAATCAAAATAATTTAAATATTTAAAGAATATAGATTTTTAAACCATTTACACTAAAATAATTCATTTGAAAATAGTTTTAAAGTCAAACCGATTAAATTCCTAATTTTCCAATTAAAATCAATTCCAATTTCCATTTCGATTTAATCAATTCATTTCCGATTTCAAGTCGAAATCAATTTCAATTCCAAATTAATTTCAATTCAACTTCCAAATTAATTTCAATTCAACTTCCAAATTAATTTAAATTTCAATTCCAAATTAATTTAAATTTCAACTCCAAATTAATGTCAATTTCAATTTCAAATTAATTTAAATTTCCAATTCCAAATAAATTTCAATTCCGAGTTCGATTTCCAAAATATCGATTCAAAACACTTAAATCAATTTTCCTTCAATATCTGACTTAAAAACTAAATCTTCAAATATAATTAAATTCCGAACTCAATTTCAAAACATCGTTTTATATCACTTTTTCTTAGAAATATTCAAAATTTGAATAAAAGTCCAACCTTTTAAAACAAATCAATTTCTAAAATTCAAATCATATTCTGATTATAACTTAAAAATCTCAACTTCGATAAATTAAACAATTCCTATTTCAAATTTAAATTTCAACATTCTGAGTTCCAATTCGAAAATAATTCGATTTCCATATAATCGATTTTTATTTCTTAAAACAAATCATTTAAATAATTTCAAATCAAAATTTCAAAATCATTTAATTTAACCAATCCGTTGTCCGTATATAATTCTCTATCCTATGGCCAAGTGAATCTGTTATTCCAATTTAATTCATGGATGGATATATATCATTTCAATCCAAAATAAATGCCATAGGTATATATCATTTCAACCAATTTCTTAATTTATTCGAAATAATTCAATTTACAGTTTTAAATACTATAAATAATATACGGGATGATAACATGATATATCAAAATAAATAAAAAATCCAAATCATCCAAAATATCAATCAAATTTTTATCCATCACAACCAACATCCAAACAGTCAAAAATCATAACAATTTAACCAATTATCAATAATGGGGTATTTTACTAGCAGTTTAAATCATAATTCAATTTAATCGTTAATTCAAATTCTATCAATTAAATACATATGTCCATTTAAATGTCAATTAAATTTATCAAACTATCAATAAAATTTAAATCACTTCGCGGTAGAATTTAACTAACATAAAAATTATTTCAGTCATTTGTGAGCATATAAACACTCCCCTTTTTTTTAAACGCTGCCACCAATATTGCGTCGCCGACCACCCCTCCACCAAGCTCGCAACCATCGTGTCGCCAGTGCCTGCGCCTCCATCAACTTGCCAGACAAAAATCACAACCCCACATACGCGCTCTCGACCGCGAGCCAAGCCCTACACGCGCGCCTCTCAGCCTCACCGTCGCTCACTCGAGATGGAGTTGCTCGATCGCCTTCTCTCTGTTCCTCTTTTTTTTTGATCGGTTTTTCTCTTCGTTCAATTTTTTTTAGATTTGAATCGAGATAAAAAGGGGAAAGGAAGAGAAGAGTGCGGCTGAAACGTGTGGAAGGACTGTTGAGATATTCCCTGATATTATATTATAATAATAAGAAAATATCTAATTCGATTGGCCCGCGAGATCACGGAGTCCGAACGAAGCGTGTCGCCTGGCGTTCGTAATGTTTTACCCACATATCGAACACAATGGAACCAGTTTCGGAAGCCAATTCGACCGTATTCAGAAGATAGCTTTTCAAATCGAATTATTTTAATTAAATTCTGAAATAAATTCCTACACGTTTTAAGCTCGTACGGTCAAACGATAAGTCCGATCACTATGAAACTTGAAATCCTACAATAATTCACCATTACAGATCCGATGAAACTGGTTTCGTCGAAATCCAAGAAAGTAGCCAAAATGGCTATTTTTACTCGTTAGTTAAAACCAGAAATTTTCAAATTTTAATTTAATCGCTTTAAATCAAATTTCTAAGTTTAACAATCTTCATTGTTGTTCAAATAAAATTTAAATCAACTTCCGATATCATTTTCTTTCATATTAAATTCAAAGTTCAATTTTTCGAATAACTTCCAATATTAAATTTAAGCAATTAAATTATTCAACAAATTACATTAATAACCATTCATTTCAATTGAAATTTAGTTATCAACAAATATTTCATTTTTAACTAAATAATTCATTATTTATTATTCAATTCTAACTATTGGTTATAATTTTATCTCAATATAAATAATTCCTAAATTTTCGAAATTGTTTATTTCAAGATTTATCCAAGTTTATATTCAATAACTCCATTAATAAATTATTAAATTTATTTCTAACCATTTTAATCCAATAATTACATTAAATTTAATAACGTACAATAGTCAAAAGTACGGGTCGTTGCATGAAATCTTGTTCCTTACCATATTTACATGTTTAGTATTTTAAGACTCATTTGCTGCTCACAATAGACGGTTGTCTGACCCAAGGTATTATAATTTGCCTCTTATTATCTTGGGTACTCTTAAATGAGTAGGCTAGATAATAGGTCTAGGTGACGCAGTAGCTGTTCGAAGGATGAGCTGGATGTTAGTCCTTGAGAAGTTGGTTTTGATGACAATAACCTTAGGACTTGTTATAAAATATAAATACTAACATTATAGTTTTGATATATATGTATATGCAGGATATAAACATGCAGGTACTGAGAATGAAGACTGTACAGTATAGAGACTCAAGATTGAAGACATCAAGATTCAAGACACATGAGTATCAAGATATCAAGGGTTCAAGATTTCAATAGTACAAGACAAGTATCGAATCTAGAATTATGTTAAAACTCCTAGAAAAGCACTGACATCTTAAAATCCATTTTATTCGTGGAATGGAATCCACTTCGAGCCTATTAAAGGGATGGAACCCTAAGTAGGATGGAACCTACGAAAAATCTAGTGGAACATTGTTTTGTATCCACTAACTTTTATTCAAATGTTTTACAAAATTATATCTTATTTTCAAAATGATTTCAAAATCTTCCTTTTTAAATCAAAAACATCTATCCTGGTTTTAAATACTTTTAGCCTCAAAATAATCTTTATTTTCAATATCAAAATTATACTTGGTTTTAAACTATCGTTAATTATAATGCTTGGTTTTAAACTATCTTTATTTATAATGTACTTAACTTTTAATATTTATACTTAGATTTAAATATGAAATTATAGTAAAATTTTATATATATCAAAATATTATTCTCTACACTTATTTATGTATTTTAACTATAGTAAAGTATATTTATAAAGTTTAAAATAGTGTTAATACAAGATAAAAGTTATTTTCAAAGAAAAACAAATTATCAAAAATTCCTTAGGCATGTCGACAACCCCTAGGGATCCTTGTCGACATGGTGTCAGTTAACTTCAAAAGTTTGAATTTCAAAAGAAGTGTCTATTCGTCATAACCTTTTACGAATGGACATGGCTGTTGTTCTACTATAAATAGGGGATGTCTTAAACGAATTTATATTCATAATTTTCTGATTTCACTTCTCTTCTTCTTCCATATTTCTTTATATACAATTTTACTATTACTCTGCCGAAATCTCCATTGAATCTAACTAGATCATCTCTGGTTTGATTCTCTATCACTATCTTAACAAGATCCCAGTGCTATTCAGAGTTATAGGTTTCTTTTGTAATCAATCGAGCGAGAAAAGGTGTGATTGTAGCCTGTAAAATTAATCAAGTGAGAAAAGGTGTGATTGTAGCCTAGGAAATCAATTGGGTGAACTTGTTGCCCGTAAAATCATGTATCTCTACCCAGAGGATTGTGAATCTGGAGTGGTGTAAGTCATGGCCTTGAAATCGAGGGTGTAATTGTAAGAATTGATTTAGAAAGGAAATCCATACTTGTGTTGCGGGACTGGATGTAGGGTAACTCCGAACTAGTATAAAATCTGGTGTGTTCTTTCCTTTATTGCTTTTACTTTATATTTGCATCCGTGTTTGATTCTGTGATCATATCTGTGTCTGAATATTGCATACATTTGTGTTCAAATTAATATAAACTCAAAAAGAATTAGTAATTTCTTAAAACACTATTCACCCTCCCTGTAGTGTTAATTCTAGCCTTAAGATCCGTAATCCGCATTTCTCACATTTGGTATCAGAGCAAGGTTTTCAAAGTTTCATAATATGAATTTTGAAAATTTCTTTAAAATGGCTATGTTTGAAAAACTTGTTAATACTAGTTTAGAAATATTCAAATCATCATTGCATCATGAGGTTGCATATAATCTATATACAAATTCAAGTTGTCTACAAAATTTTTATGATGTGCAGGAAACATGTTTTATGGGTGTTGAGGAATCAATCCACAACGAACAAATTGTGCAGATCAAAAAGAATAAATGGATACTCGATAGTGGATGCTCTAGACACATGACTGGTAATCCGAATATGCTGAATGATATAATATACAAAGACGGAGGATTGGTTAACTTTGGAGACAACTCAAAAGGATATGCGATTGGCTTCGGCAATGTCGGTAACTCTGAAACTCCTATTATTACCAATGTTCTGCTAGTTAAGAATCTGAAACATAATCTGCTAAGTATTAGTCAACTTTGCGATAAAGGATATAAAATTAAATTTGAAAAAGATAAGTGACACATTGAAGATAATAATTCAACCATAATATTTGAGGGAATTAGGAAAAAGAATATTTATATTCTTAGTATGAATGTTTCAAATGATAACCTGTGTCTTTTGGAAAATACAAGTGACCCTTGTATTTGGCATAAGAGATTTAGGCATTTGAATTTGAAACTCTTATCTAAACTGTCAAAACATGATCTAGTAAGAGGTCTCCCCAAAATGAATTTTAAAGTAGATAGTTTATGTGATGCATGTCAATTAGGAAAACTTAGAAAAAATTCCTTTAAATTAAAAGATGTGATTTCAACTTCAAAACCTCTTGAATTACTTCATCTTGATTTATTTGGTCCATCTCAAATTCAGTCAATAAATCACAGTAAATATGTTTTGGTAATTGTAGATGATTATTCTAGATTTATATGGACAATATTTTTGAAACATAAAAGTGATACCTTTGAAAGTTTTAAGAACTTTACAAAAAGGATTCAAAATCAACTTTCTATAAAAATTATAACCATCCGTAGTGATCACGGTGGTGAATTTGAAAATGAAAAGTTTGAGGAATTCTGCAATAAAAAGGGAATAACTCACAATTTTTCATTTCCAAGAGCTCCACAACAAAACGGAGTAGTAGAACGTAAAAATAGGACGATTCAAGAGTGTGCAAGAATTATGCTTTATGATAGTAAATTACCAAAACATTTTTGGGCAGAAGCAGTTGCTACCGCCTGTTATATTTTAAATAGAATTTTAATTAGACCTTTAACTGATAAGACATCTTATGAACTTTTTCACGGAAAAAAACCTAAGGTATCTTATTTTAGAATTTTTGGAAGTAAATGTTTTATTTTAAATACAAAAGATAACATAGATAAATTTGATCCTAAATCCGACAAAGGTATCTTTATCGGATATTCTAATAGAAGTAAAGCATACGGAGTGTTTAATTTAAGAACTAACACCATCGAAGAAACAATGCATGTTTCATTCGATGAAAATTTCAAAAAGTTTGAAGATACAAATAATGAAGAGGATTTAATTACTTAAAATCAGGAGTCAACTGAAACTAAAAATGAAATTAATCATCCTAATAAAAAGATTAAACTTTTAAAAGATCATCCTATAGAAAATATACTAGGAGATATGCAATTTGTTATTACAACTAGAAATCAACTAAGTAAAATGAGCAATGTAGCCTTTATATCAACTATTGAACCCAAAAATCCAAAAGAAGCATCAACTGATGATTCATGGATTTTGGCTATGCAAGAAGAACTAAATCAATTTACTAGAAATGATGTTTGGGAACTTGTTCCTAGACCTGAAAATAAAACTATAATTGGAACTAAATGTGTTTATAAAAATAAAATGAATGAACAAGGTGAGGTCGTTAGAAATAAAGCCTGGTTAGTCGCTCAAGGTTATTGTCAAGAAGAAGGAATAGATTGTGATGAAACCTTTGGTCCCGTAGCAAGATTAGAAACCATTAGGATTCTACTTGCTTTCGCAAATCATAATAATTTCAAATTATTTCAAATGGATGTTAAAAGTGCCTTTTTAAATGGATTTGTAAAATAGGAAGTATATGTTGAACAACCACCACTTTTTGAAGATGAAAAATTACCAAATCATGTTTACAAACTTAAGAAAGCTCTATATGGTCTAAAACAAGCTCCTAGAGCCTGTTATGATAAACTATGATCTTACTTGTTACAATCAAACTTTGAAATTGGTAAAGTAGATAATACTCTTTTTATTAAAAGAAATAAGAATGATATTCAACTAGTACAAGTTTGCGTAGATGATATCATTTTCGGATCAACTAATTTTGAAATGAATAAAGAATTTTCCGAAATAATGACAAAAGAGTTTGAGATGAGTCATATGGGTGAATTAAACTTCTTTCTAGGATTGCAAATAAAACAATTAGATAATGGTATCTTTATTAGTCAAGAAAAATATGCTAAAGATCTAGTTAGTAAATTTGGTTTGACTACTGCAAGTGGAAAACCCACTCCCACGGCAACCAATGAGTACCTAAGTAAAGAAGATCTCTCGAAAGATGAAGATCAAAAATTATATAGAGGACTGATTGGATCACTACTCTATATCACTGCTAGTAGACCTGATATCATGCATAGTGTTTGTATTTGTGCAAGATATCAATCCTAACCTAAAGAGACCCACTTAAAAGCTGTAAAACGTATCATAAGATATGTTAAACACACCTTTGATTATGGCTTATTTTATCCTAAAAATGATTCTTTTGAATTAATATCTTACTGTGATGCTGACTATGCTAGTTGTAAATCAGACCGAAAAAGTACAAGTGGAACTTGTCACTTTTTGGGGCATTCTCTGGTTTCCTGGTTTAGTAAAAAGCAAAACACAGTTTCTTTATCAACAACCGAAGCAGAGTATATTTCTGCTGCTTTGGCTTGTTCTCAAGTAATATATATGCAACAAACTTTAAAAGATTTTGGTTTAAATATCTCAAAATCACCAATTTATTGTGATAATACTAGTGCAATAAATTTATCCAAAAATCCCACTCATCATGCTCGAACTAAACATATTGATATCAGACATCATTTTCTCAGAGATAATATAAGTAAAGAGGTAATTTCTCTCGATTATATTAATTCCGAGAATCAAATTGCTGATATCTTAACAAAACCCTTAAATGAATCTATATTTACTAAATTAAGAAGAGAATTAGGTATTTGTTCAATAACTGAAATATAAAATATAAATATATAACAACAATAATTAAGATTAAATTAAAATAAATCAAATAAGCAAAACTACAAGTACCCTGTCGACATCCCCCCTACACCCCTATCGACGTACAACGTTTTTTTAATTTAAGTTTTTTTCCCACCAAAATTCAAAATGAATGGTTATATATTCTTCCTATTTCGAAATTTTGTTCATTCCTTCGGTTCTTTCTCTAATTCTAACTTCTGAAAATTAAAACAATGGCCTTCTCCTCCAAATCAAACAAACATTCAACCTTTTCATTCCCTTCTCCTTCAACCGGACCATTTCAACGTACCACGCTTGCATGGGTGATGAAAATGGAAGATTCCTTGAAGGATGCACTACAACTTATGACTGAAATTCAAGTGGTGCAAATCAGAATGGCCAAAGAATAAGAACGGGAAGGCAAAATCCTTAGAAACTTGCAAAAGTTTCTAATGGACAATCACGCCAATCCCATCTTGATCGATGAAGAATCTTCAGGTGTTCAAGTGCAAGAGGACAATGAGGAAGAAGAAGAAGAAGCCCCCATAGACGAAGAGCACACTGAAGATGACGACAAAGTTGTTTGCGTTGGCGAAGTGTGCTTTGACAAGGATGGAAATCTAGTTGAAGAAAATGGAAATTTCTGTTTCCATTACCCAAATTTCTCGATTCATAGATCTCCCATTGTCAAGAATACACGTTAGTTTCTTTTCGCTCTTTCGTATTTGTATATAATCTTACTTATGTTTTCTACACAAATGTAAATATAACATTATATAATAAATGATTTGTGTTTATCACATTATCATATATGGATTCTTAGTTAGGAGAGTTAGTTATTAAGGGCTAAGTTTTAGATTCAGAATTAAGTATTGATTATTTATGATAACACTATCATTATAATCACATATAATACAGTATTAGATTAAGGGGGAGTTCTATAGTTTGAAGTTAGTTTGTTTTTGTTGATGACAAAGGGGAGAAGTATAAAATAGGATAGTTAGGCATAGATTAAGGGGGAGTTATTAGTTTTAGGGGGAGTTATTAGAGATTTATTAGGATAGAAGTGATATTTTATAAACAAAGGTTGTCATCATCAAAAAGGGGGAGATTGTTAGTCCCTGAGAAGTTGGTTTTGATGACAACAACCTTAGGAATTGTTATAAAATATAAATACTAACATTATAGTTTAGATATATATGTATATGGAGGATATAAACATGCAGGTACTGAGAATGAAGACCGTACAGTATAGAGACTCAAGATTGAAGACATCAAGATTCAAGACTCATGAGTATCAAGATATCAAGAGTTCAAGATTTCAATTGTACAAGACAAGTATCGAGTCTAGAATTATGTTAAAACTCCTAGAAAAGCACTGACATCTTAAAATCCATTTTATTCGTGGAATGGAATCCACTTCGAGCCTGTTAAAGGGATGGAACCCTAAGTAGGATGGAACCTACGAAAAATCTAGTGGAACATTGTTTTGTACCCACTAACTTTTATTCAAATGTTTTACAAAGTTATATATTGTTTTCAAAATGATTTCAAAATCTTCCTTTTTAAATCAAAAACATCTATCCTGGTTTTAAATACTTTTAGCCTCAAAATAATCTTTATTTTCAATATCAAAATTAAACTTGGTTTTAAACTATCTTTAATTATAATGTACTTAACTTTTAATATTTATACTTAGATTTAAATATGAAATTATAGTAAAATTTTATATATATCAAAATATTATTCTCTATACTTATTTATGTATTTTAACTATAGTAAAGTATATTTATAAAGTTTAAAATAGTGTTAATACAAGATAAAAGTTATTTTCAAAGAAAAACAAATTATCAAAAATTCCATAGGCATGTCGACAACCCCTAGGGACCCTTGTCGACATGGTGTTAGTTAACTTCAAAAGTTTGAATTTCAAAAGAAGTGTCTATTCGTCACAACCTTTTACAAATGGACATGGTTGTTGTTCTACTATAAATAGGGGATGTCTTAAACGAATTTACATTCATAATTTTCTGATTTCACTTCTCTTCTTCTTCCACATTTCTTTATATATATTTTTACTATTACTCTGCCGAAATCTCCATTGAATCTAACTAGATCATCTCTGGTTTGATTCTCTATCACTATCTTAACAAGATCCCAGTGCTATTCAGAGTTATAGGTTTCTTTTGTAATCAATCGAGCGAGAAAAGGTGTGATTGTAGCCTGGAAGATCAATCAAGTGAGAAAAGGTGTGATTGTAGCCTAGGAAATCAATTGGGTGAACTTGTTGCCCGTAAAATCATGTATCTCTACCCAGAGGATTGTGAATCTGGAATGGTGTACCTCGTGGCCTTGAAATCGAGGGTGTAATTGTAAGAATTGATTTTGAAAGGAAATCTGTACTTGTGTTGCGGGACTGGATGTAGGGTAACTCCGAACCAGTATAAAATCCGGTGTGTTCTTTCCTTTATTGCTTTTACTTTATATTTGCATCTGTGTTTGATTCTGTGATCATATCTATGTTTGAATATTGCATACATTTGTGTTCAAATTAATATAAACTAAAAAAGAATTAGTAATTCCTTAAAACACTATTCACCCCCCTCTAGTGTTAATTCTAGCCTTAAGATCCATAATCCGCATTTCTCACACTGGATAGAGCTATCTCGTATTATACACGTATATGGAGTCTACGCTTATTTCGTTGAGCAACGTTGTGGAGCCTGTGACAATGCTTGCTTTCAACCATTTGTTGAGACAGTTTATCTGAGTTTACTTCTATTGTATAAACTCTACTGCATTTGATGTATAACTTGTGGATCTATTGCTCTGATGATGATTTTCTCACATAGTTATTACTGTCTCTTCTATTATATCTGTGATACTATATTTTATCCATGCATTATGAAATATGACAGGTTATATGCTATATTGGTTTATTTAAACCTTGATGATCGTCCTATATCATCCGGGCATGGAAAATGTACTATTTATATATACTATTGGTGTCAATGGTATATGGCGGTCGTTAAATTTGGTATCAGAGCTTTGGTTACATGATTGACCGAAGTTGATACCGTGATCCTATAAAGATGGGGAAGATGTTATCGCCTTAGACTGGATCGAGAGTGTATATATGTAAAAGAGAGTGCGTACTTGTTATAACTTTGGTTTTCAAAACTATATAGTAATATATTATATAGTATAAGTCGCATGCACATGAGTACTACAGACACGTTTTTCTTTATGAGAGACTGATAATTCTTGTTACAGATAAGAATGAGCCGACATACAAGGAACGCTGTGAGGAATTCTTCTTCAAGAGTAGAGGAAGGAGAGGGATCAGGAGCTGCTACACCTAATGTCCAAGCCATGTTCAATGCTATGGTGTCTAATATGATGAGAAATGCTCCTGGAGTTGTGATGGGAAGAGGTGCTCTAGTGCAAGCGCTTAGGCTAATTTCGCTAAGTTAAGCAAGGATTACTCCACTTTGGGAAGGATACCATTCCAAGGAACGGAATCAGCCATAGAAGTGTAAGATTGGTCAGATACTTGTGAGCGCATCTTCGGTGTTATGGAGGTGGAAGATGCTATGAAGATCAAGTTGGGTTTAAGATAACTTCAGGGCCGAGCCATGAATTGGTGGAATGCTGTTACTATTGCTACTCCAGAGGATCATTTCAGCTGGGATCAGTTCAAGGAAAGATTCGATGAGAAGTTTATTCCGGAAGAGAGGACTTGTTTGATTAAATATTGCAAGAAGAGTGAGAAGAGGAAATGTTAAAATTGTGACAAGCCTAAGCATTTGAAGAATAATTGTCCAGAATTGTTAAAGGATAAGCAAGTAGTGAATGCATATGCTTTGGATGCAGTCCCGAATTCGTCGAGTGCTCCCTCGGCGAAGGAGAAGGGAAAGGGAGTCATCATTCAAGGTAAGCTTTCTATGGGTGATGTTCCTGTTGGAGTTTTGTTTATACCGGTGCTTCTCATTCATCCATCTGCAGTGACCTAGTAGATAGATTGGGGTTGGCACCTGTGATAGTAGACCGACCCCTAACCGTGACGAACCCTGTTGGAGGCTCTACTAGTCTTTGCATGGTTTGTTGTGACCTAGTATTATCGAGTCATGGATGTTTTTTCGTTTGTGTTTTTTTTTGTTTTGAACTTTGTTGGGTTTGAGATTATCTTGGGTGTGGACTGGCTTAGGAAATATGCGGCCATAGTAGATTGTGAGAAGCTGTTGGCGACAGTCGGAGATGTGGATGGTCGAACGGTAGTGATTAGCTGCCTACCAGAGGATAGGTGATGGTTAGCTTTCTATATTCGCTTGAGGTCACAAGAGGGATTGTCTTCATTGCACATCGCTAGAGAGTATCTGGATGTCTTCGAGGAAGTGACCGGATTGCCGTCTCATAGGGAGATCGAGTTTCGAATAGACTTGGTGAAGGAAAGAAAATCGATAATTATGCCTTTGAGGCATATGGCACCCAGAGAGCAGAAGGAGTTGGAGGTGCAAGTGAATGACCTATTGAGGAAAAGGTTCATTCGAATGATCATATTTGAGTGGGGCACATCTGTAGTATTCGCAACGAAGGTGGATCGCTCTTTGAGCTTGTGTGTGGATTATCGTGAGTTGAATAAAGTGACGAAGAAGAACAAGTATATACTCCCACGCATTGATGGCTTGATCGATCAGCTGCACGGTGTGAAAGTGTTCTCTCAAATGGATATCAACTTAGAGTAGAGTAGGAGAGTGTGACAATTACTGTGTTTCGTACGCCATCGGGTTTCTATGAGTGGTTGGTGATGCCATTTGGATTGACCGATGCTTGGGCATACTTTATGGATCTCATGAATCGGGTTTTTAGAGACCAGTTGGATAAGTTCGTGATTATGTTCATGGATGATATTCTGATCAACTCCAGAACAGAAGAGGAGCACAAGAGGCACTTGAGGATTGTGCTAGAATTATTGAGAAAGCATAAGTTGAGAGCAATGTTCTCTAATTGTCAATTCTGGAGGGAAGAAGAGAGATTCTTAGGTTACGTCGTTTTAAGACAAGGTTTAGCAGTGGATCCTGCGAAGGTGGTAGTGGTCCAAGATTGGAATCAATCCAAGAATGCTACGGATGTGATAAGTTTCCTAGGATTGGCAGGATATTATAGACGCTTCATAAAGGACTTCTTGAAGGTAGCAACACCGTTGATCAATTTGACGAAGTAGAATTAGACCTTTTTATGGGATGCGAAATATGAGCATGCATTTGTGAGTCTGAAAGAGTGGTTGACGAGTGCACCAATGTTGACTATTCCAAGTGGGAATGAAGAGTTGATAGTATACACTAATTCCTGTGGTACTTGATTGGGTGTGGTGTTAATGAAGAAGGTAAGGGTTGTAACTTATGCCAGTCGATAGCTATAGCCGCACGAAAGGATATCCAACTCATGATTTGGAGTTGGCGGCAATTGTTTTTTCTTTGAAGATATGGAGGCACTATTTGCTAGGAGAAAGTTTTGAGTTGTTTACGGACCATAAATCCTTAAAGTACCTTTTCTCTGAGAAGGATCTCAACCTTCGATAGCAATGGTGGTTGAAGTTTTTGGCCTCTTATGATTTCAGTATTCCTACACTTCAGGAAAAGGGAATGCGGTCGTCGATGCATTGAGTATGAGACATGCGGGGTTGGAAGCAATGTTCTTGGAATGGAAGCAGATAGAGTATATTGCTGGATTTAATTTCATGCCTCACTTTGAGCTAGAACCTAAAATATTGGCAAGTTTATCGATTAGACCTATTCTAGTTCAAATGATCGGTACTAGTTAGAAGTGAGATACTAAACTAGTGGAGATCGTAGCAAAGATGGAGGAAGGAGTAGAATCTAAAGATACGAAGCAATACGAACTCGATCGAGATGGTTGGCTTTGCAAAGTTGAAATATTATTTGTTCCCGATGTTGATGGATTGAGAGATGAAATGCTAAGAGAGTGTCATCATTCCAGATTGGCCATTCATTCTGGTGGTAACAAGATGTACCGAGATATGAAGCGAACTTAATACTGGGAAGGTATGAAGAGGGATGTTAGGGCATTCATCTCGAAGTGTATAAACTGTCAGTTGGTAAATACAGAACAGAAGAAACTTAGTAGATTGTTGAAACCATTAGAGATTCCTGAATGGAAATGGGAACAAGTATTGATTAATTTTATTGATGGACTTCTGAGGACTTAAGCAGGGTACGATGGCATTTGGGTCATAGTGGATCAGTTCACCAAGAGTGCGAGGTTTATACCCATCAAGTCAAGTAGAATGGCATATAGGCTGGCGGAATTGTATGTGAAATGGATAGTATGATTTCATGGTGTGCCAAAGAGCGTTGTGAGCGACCGAGACCCGTTGTTCACTAGTGAGTTTTGGAAGAGCTTACAAGAGGCGTTAGGTATGGAGCTGCATCTTAGCATAGCTTATCACCCGCAAATGGATGGGTAGACCGAAAGAGTAATTCGTACATTAGAAGATCTCTTACGAGTATGCATTATAGACTTTGGAGGATCATGGGGTGATCGTTTGCATTTGGTGGAGTTTGCATACAACAATAGCTATCAATCGAGTATTGGTATGGCTCTGTATGAAGCATTGTATGGCTAACCATGTAAGGCTCCTTCATGTTGGTGGGAAGCAGATGAGAAACTAATAATTTGGCCAGATATGATTAGAGAGACTTCGGAGAGAATTGAGGCCATTCGAAAACAAATGAAACCTGCTTAGGATCGACAGAAAAGCTATGCTGATAAGAGACAAAGAGATTTAGAGTTTTATGTCGGAGATATGGTATTTTTTTAAAGGTTTCTCCTCTATAGAATGTAGTTTGATTCGGTAGAAAAGGGAAGTTGGCACCGAGATTCGTAGGTCCTTTTCCAATAGTTGAGAGAATCGGGAAGCTAGCATATATGGTCGACTTACCTCAGAAGATGGTGGCAGGATCTTCAGGATGGTAAACAAGGTGTCAGCGGTCTCTATGATGGCGCTTGTGCTACTACACTTCGAAGGCCTGATAGTGATAGGAATGATTTGGGAAGAAGGTTTTGGCTCCTCAGTACCCGTAGGCTTGTCGTGTCCAAGCTCGATCTTAATCTTAAATTTAGAAGTATCAAGCTTTAGCTTCTCTGCCATGGAAATGGATTTGGTTGGGCCCGAGGGGCTAGTGAATATGACACCAATCCCTCCAAAGCTGTGATTTTTTCCATATCAGAATCGAGAATGAAGCTGAAAAGACGGTTAGAAGCAACCGACCCCATGGACACGAAGATCGACTCAGTAGTGATTGCAGCAGGTCCCAGACCATGAGTAATTGGCGGTAGAGGTGGTTGTAGAGAAGGATGACCTATGACTTAACAGAAAAAGAAGTAAAGGTTAGTTACAGTTTCGGGTGTGAACAAAAGGATCTCAAACACTAGAGAAATGAGGGATATACCTTTGCTAAATGGAGTCTCCTTGGTGGGGGATGTGAAATCTCACCCTCTTCTTAGGCTGACAGGATAAGCGAAGAGATGGAAACTGGAATATATAGTTCAACAGAAGTAATAGCTGGAGAAGCTAGAATCACCTGGGTTGCCTCGGAGTTGGCCTCCTTGGTTGTACGGATATCCACTGCAAGCTCTTTGGACTCAGGAGTTGATGATTCTGTCTGACCCAATACCCTCCAGTCGACCGGAGCTTCAACATCAACTTTAGCACAACATCATCTACCGTAAGGATAGCCCTTCCCTCTTCAAGTTCTTCTATGTCCTTGTTAAACCAAAATCTGGTATAACACCCTTGATGCTAATTATGATAAATTAATTATTGATTCGAACACAAATGATAACATAACCAAGCATGATCGATGTTGATCAAATAGCTCTATCAAAAACAAGTTTATTAGTCAATACTCAGTGCAAGAGAATATCACTAAGGGATGGAACTATGATGCCAATGAGATTTTGATGTTGTACATCCTGAAGTCTGTATATCATCTTGGAATATGATATCCGAGATCTCTTATGTTCACTTAGAATAAAATATTCGAGAGCCTTTAAGATCACTTGTAATATATATTCAAGAACCCATATGATCTTTTGGAATAAAATTATCAAAGGCCCATGCTATATATTCAACGAAGGTAGAGAAGAAAAGTAACAAATTTTTGCAATAGCCTATTAAGCGTGTTAATGGACTAGGTAATCGGTCCTTATATTCTAAGTCCAATGTCTATATGTAATAGGTGAAAATAGTAAATATGCATATAAACTTTTGTTTAGATCGAAGCCTCTCTAAAATTATTCATATCGGACTTTGGGGCCAAAGAGCTTTTTATGTGCATGTCCATGTCCATGTCGATAACATCCAAAGTGCATAGTCAAAAAATAGGCGTGTCCAAGTCCTTGTTTGTAAAAATTGTGCATGATTACAGTCATATAGGTTTGGTCCCCAGTTCAATTTAAGGTTTCCAAGAGTTTAATTTCAAGAGTAGAGAAAAGAAATGATCGCCCCTTCTCCATAACCCCTAAGTCTGTATTTATGGGGTTGGGCGTCGCATGACTTCGACATGCTAAGACAACAGCTTCGGCAACAGCTTTGGAAACCTCAATGTTGTTATGCGCTGGTCTTCATTTGATGATGACAATAATAGGACTTTGATGCCGCCTTAGTAGCAATGGTCATTGGCGTTGATGATCTTATGCATTAAGGTGCACTTATTTGGTTGTTGGCGACATCAGTTGGCGTCGGTGTTAAGCATTGATGAGGAGCGGCGTTGATATGAAACGGTATCGAGAAAAAGCGGCTTCCCTCAGCATAGTGTCGGTGTTGTTAACTTCTTCTGGACATTGACGATATTCGCCATCAAGATCGCATGCACAGGTATGCGATGTCCCCAAAAGTGTTGATGAAATGTCCTGTATAAAAGATGATGTGCAGCGTTGACCATGGCGACATTAATGATGTATGGTTCTATTTGGAAGACGACTCTAAGAAGTGGCAATGTCGACATTGAAGTAACATCATGGAGATGTGACATCATTATTTAACATCATAGATAAATAGCGGTATGGAATAGTGGCGACATCAGCAGCGACGTTATTAAGTTCGAGAAGCATTATTGGAGCAGTAACGTTCGTAAACTTCTTCCGTCAACATCACTTATTAAGTGGATAGCGGCATTGATTAGTCATGGCATCAATGAGACACGATGTTGATAGGAGGTGGCTTCATCTAGTATAGCTTAGGCAACTACGATTTTCGATATCACCATGTAGTATCATTCACTAATTAATGAAGTGCGGTATCATTGATGAGCGACGTCGATCATGCTCGATATCCTTATTTTCTTTGATATTACGATGCTGATTTTATTCAGCATTGCTTTGTAATGCAAGTCCACCTATCCCTATGGGTGATGGGCGGTACTGATGTTGTGTAGGATTCTTTGGCTTTGCTGATGACATGTGATGCCACCATTGATGAGAGTCGGCATCGTTGGTGTCAGCACTAAATCATTTCCATTACTTTGGCACTGCTTATTAATGCGGCGTCGTGATCTAATAGCATGTTGAACATCTTCGAGGTCGACAATGGTGATGACAGTAGTCTTTCGGCGTTGATTCTACTATATTATTCTTTTCTTTCGACATAAATGACTTTTCTCCTATCCTTTGGAAACTATGTGGATAACATTTTCCCCCTCCTTGTATAGAAGAAGCTTTTTACACTTTAGTGAAAAACCAAGAATTTCTTTGTTTTCTCGATCCCTTGTGAAAATTTCTATTCAATCTCGTTTTCCTGTAAAACATAAAGTAAATGATAACTTCCGTTATTAACTTTAAACTCAATTTCAATTTCAAACAATCCCTTTTTGGATTTGATTGAGCTATAAATAGGTATATATTGTCCATATTATCTGTAAGGGTCAACATTACAATTTTGCTTTTAAGGGATAAATAATAATAAATTTCCAAACAAGCCTAGAAGATTATCTGGTAATATTATAGGAGAGAGCATTAGAAATTTTCTCTAGCAATATCATGAATAAACGACCAGAAAAATATCTTGCAGTAATAGTTCGAATAGAAGACCAGGAAATAATTTGAATAGAAAGCTAGAAAACCTTCTAGCAATAACACGAGACCAAAAATTCATTTGATAACAATAATAGAAGTCTAGAGATCCTTATCTAGCATTTATAATAGAAGTCCAGAAATCCATTTGATAATAAAAGTCCAGAGGACCTTGTTTGATGATAGAAGACCAGAAATCCTTCTTATAAAAATAATAATAGAAGACCGGAAATCCAACTGGCAATAATAATATAAGACCATAAAATCCAATTGGCAATAATAAAAGACCAGAAATTAATCTGGCAATAATAATAGAAGACCAAAAATCCTTATATGGTAACAATGAAAGACCTTTCTTTAGAAGGTTTCTTGATTCTTGCTTCAGACCATAATATGACTGATTTTTGATTGATCTTCCTCTAGAAGATTAATTGACTTGGAGCGCTAATTGGATCTTATTTTGATAGATCATCCTCTAGAAGATTAATTAATTTAGAGCGCTAATTGGCTCTGATTTTGGTAAATCTTCCTTTAGAAGATTAATTGATTTGGAGTGCTAATTTGCTCTGATTTTGATAGATCTTCCTCTAAAAGATTAACTGATTTGGAACACTTTGATTCTGTTGGGCACCATTTTAGGTGATTATCTCAACTAGGATCGGACCACTTATTACTGTCTTTGGTGATGATTTAGGTCTTTGTCCGGTGTGTTTGGTTTGCTATTCTTAAGAAAAACCAAAGACTAACCCAACCTCCCTCTAGAAGGCATTTCAGTCAGGCCTTATAGACGGTACTGAAGGCCGGTTTGGTGCTTTGACCTGACCATCTTAGGTGGTGTCAAAGGCTTACTCCATCCTCCCTCTAGGAGATGCTTTAGTCAAGCCTTATAGGTGGCACTAAAGGTGGGTTGGTGCTTTTACCTGGCCGTCTTAGACGGTGTCAAAAACTTACTCCATCCTCCATCTAGGAGGTGCCTTGGACAGGCCACGTATGTGGAACCAAGGGCTTGCAATGCTTTGGTCAGGTCTTTTCACACGGTAACCAAGGCTTACTCTAACCTCCCTCTAGGAGGCACTTTGACCTGGCCATCTTGGCGCGGTCAAAGACTTTTGCCCCTTACTACTATCTTAGGTAGTGGTTTAGGCATGTCCTTTTATCTTAGGAGAATCTTACTCCCCAACCATGTTCATACACTTATTTCAACTTCTTTATTCATCCATTATTGGAAAATACGATCTCTAATCCTTAGCATTTCGTGTTCTTGCTATTACGTTGCTATCAGGTCGGCATAGTTTATAGGTCCGAGGCGGAATTACTTTGTGTATGATTAGGGGTCCCTCTTAAATTGACCCGAGCGATCCATCTGCTAGATTCTTAGTATTTTTCATAACTCTTCGGAGCACCAAATCTCCTTTTTGAAATGATATTCCTCTTACTTCAGAGTTATACTAAGAAATTCTTTGTTGATATTTAGTCGTTCATATGGCTACCTCATCTCTTAACTCATTGATTAGGTTTAGGATTCTTTCCCTAATTGTTCATTTGGATTAAATACATATGCAACCCTTCGATGAGAAGGTACTTCAACATCAATTGGGAGGATGGCTTCACATCAATATGTTAAGGTATGGGGTATGCCCTATTGCAGTTTTAGTTGAAGTTCTATATGCCCACTAGATGAGAGATAATTCTTTTATCCAATTTCCTTTTGCTTTATCTAATCATTTCTTTAGGATGGCCTTTTAGTTTTATTGGTGGCATCAACAACTCCATTTGCCTTGGGGTGAGCTACAGATGAAAAGCTCTTGATGATTCAATTCTTGTTACAGAATCGAGTAAATTATCTGCCTTCGAATTGAGTTCCATTATTGAATATTATTTTATACGGAGTTCCAAATCTGGTAACAATATTCTTAATTACGAACTTGAGAACTTTTCCCGATGTGATATTCAGAAGCGGTTCGGCCTCCACCCACTTTGTGAAGTAATCAATGGCCACCACTACATATAGCTCCTTCTTTGGATATAGGCAGTGGTCCGATTAGGTTGATTCCACATACGTTAAAAGGCCACGGACTTGAGATCGATGTCAAATCGCTTGATGACAAACGTGGGATCTTAGAGAACTTTTGGCACTTTTCACATCTTTTCACATAATCAATGGCTCTATTAGTCATTTGACGCCAATAGAAGTCTTTTCTCATAATTTCCTTGGCCAACTTTATACCATTGGAATGGTCTCCATAGAATCGTTCGTGAGCCTCCCTTAATAATTTTGCTCCTATTTTCGGATTAATGCATCTTAAGTAAGGGAGTGAATATCCCTTCTTATAAAATATCCCGTTTTCCATGACGAAAGTTGAGACTTGATGCTTTATTGTCCTCGCCTCCTTTTTGTCTGTTGGTAATTCCCCTTTTATTATATATTCAACGATAGGCGTCATCCAACTATTCTCATATTGGTTATCGGTTCCCATATGGAGTAATTTTTCTTGCGGAATTTCAGTTTCATCCTTTTTCTCTTTGTGTGTTAAGGCTTGAGATCTAATCAATACTAAGGATTCATTTTTCAGATTTGGTCCTTTTCCTTCTATGCTAAGGCTTGATTAGTAGCCTACTAGCACTATTCGAGCTTTCGGTGCTCTTCGTGAGCTGACCAAAGAATCATCTTGGGAGTTCTTGCCTCTTGGCAATTGGTGTATTGAGAAATCTTCAGATTGGGTTAACATTTTAAATATCTTTTTGACATCCAGAGTTAGTTTGGCGTCCTTCATCTGATTTTCTTTATTTAGCTGATTTACCCTTAATTGCGAATCACCGAAAATCTCGATTATAGGGATTTTCAATTGAAGGGCTATGGTAAGTCCGGCTATCATTGATTCATATTCCACCACATTGATAGTAGCCAGAAATCCTAATTTCATTGCATAATGAAAACGGTGTCCATTGGGGGTAATAACCACATATCCATCCCTGGCTCCTTGTTCATTTGAGGTTCCATCCACGAATAGTTATCATTTAGGCTTTAGAACTTTTTCCTTTTTTGATCGCTCTTTAATGAATCATGTGCATTCATTGACGAAATCGGCTAGAGCTTGTCCTTTAATTGACACCTAGGGTAGAAATTCAATATCATATGAGCTAAGCTCTATTCTCCATTTAACTAATCTTCCTGAAGTTTTCGGTTTACTAAAAACCTACTTGAGGGGGAACTTGGTTAAGACTTTGATTGGATGTGCTTGAAAATAAGCCCGTAATTTTCGCACGGTGAGCATTAAGTAGTATGTTAATTTCTCTATAAATGGATGTCTAGTTTTTGCATTCTTGAGTCTCCTGCTCGTATAATACCTGGAAGTTGAGTTCCCTTTTCCTCTCTTATTAGCACGGAACTAACTAAATGTTCAAAAACCGCCATATAGAGGTAAAGTTTTTCCCCCTCTACGGAGGTAGATAAAATTGGTGGTTTCTCCAAATGATCTTTCAGCTCCTTAAAAGCTTTTTGACAATTCTCATTCCACTCGAAGTTTTTCTTTTTCTTAATTGCATCGAAGAACAGGATACATTTGTCAGTAGCCTTACAAATGATTCTGTTTAATGCTACCACTCTACCATTCAGGCTGATTACATCTTTACTTGTCTTAGGCTCTGCCATATTTTTAATAGCTTGGATCTGGTTAGGGTTGGCTTCGATTCCTCTCACGCTGACAATATACCTTAAGAATTTCTCGGACTAAATTCCAAAGGAGCATTTTTGCGAGTTAAGCTTCATATGATACTTTCTTAGTACATTGAACATTTCCTCAAGATCTTTTAGATTGTTGCTTTCTTCTTGAGATTTTACCAACATGTCATCAACATACACTTCCATGTTCCGACCGATTTGCTCTCTGAACTTTCTGTTTATCAATCTTTGGTATGTTGCTCCAACATTCTTTAGTCCGAAAGGCATTACTTTGTAGTGGTATGTTCCCCAATCTGTTATGAAACCGGTATTCTCTTCATCCGGTCTGAACATCGAAATCAGATTGTATCCAGAATAGGCATCCATGAAATATAAGAGCTTTTGTATACTAGTTTCATCGACTAGTTGGTCTACCCTTGGGGGGTAATAATATTTTGGACATTCTTTATTCAAATCAGTGTACTCGACACACGTTCTGCACTTCCCATTAGATTTCTTGACTAACACTGGATTAGCTAACCACTTCGGATTAAATAATTCTTTGATAAACCCGTTTTCGAGTAATCTCTTGACTTCCACTTTTAAGGCATTGGACCAGACTTTATAAAACTGCCTTTTCTTTTATCGAACGGGCGTAATATTCGGGTCTATATTCAAAGCATAGTACATAACGGTCGGATCTATCCCAACCATATCTGAATGGGTCCAGGAAAATACATCTCTGCTGGTTTAGAGAAACTGATTAAGTTCTTGTTTAAGTTCGTTATCGAGATCTTTTCCAACTTTTACCATCTTTATTGGATCAATAAGATCCAAGCATAATTCCTCCAAATCTTCTGTAGGCTTCATTCTTTGTTGTTTACCTCTGCAACCTAATTCAGTGATTATCTCCTCACCTTCCATTTCGTCCGCCACCAAGTTTGTTTCTCTCCATTTTCTTTTTCTTTTAGAGGAATCAAGCTTTCTTAGCACATGCTTAGTCTCCCCATTAAGCTTTGTTTTTTTGGGTGATGAGTTTGAAGAATCATCATCCAAAGGCTTCTTTATACCAATTTTGATTAACTTATTTTTCTGTGAATCATAACAAGAAAGATGGTCTCGTTTATATTGCTCAACTGTGGTGAAATACATCTCATGAGTACTAAATTGTTCTCCCCTTATGGTTCTCCACCCACTTTTGGTTAGGAATTTTACCATAATATACTTTGGAGAGACAAAAGCATCAACTTCGTCCAAATTTGGTCTTCCGAAAAAGACGTTATAATATGAAGGTTGATCCATGTTGAAAAAGAGAATCTCAAAGGTTTGAGAACGCGGTTGAACTCCCATTTTCACGAGAAGTCTTATCTGCCGAATAGGAGTTGACCCTTTATCATTGAACCCAAAAATAGGCTTAAAGCTTCGCTCCAATTTTTCTTTCGGACTTCCCATTTGGTCAAATGCATGTTTAAAGATTACATTGACTGGACTTCTGGTATCTGCCAACATTTTAGTAACCATAGAAAGTCCAATTAGCATAGTGATCATGAGGGGATCATTATTAGGATGACGAACTCCTCTTAGCTCTTATGGAGTGATAGTTAAGTTATGCATCTAAATTTGGAACATTGGATTTTTGAATGGCAGCTCCTCCTGAATAGAGAAGATCCCTTCCTTTGCTTCTTTAATATAGTGATTTCTAGCTCCTTTGCTATTTCCAGCTAGGTGTTGGTCTCCATGGATAATGTCAATTCTGTTGAGAGGTGGAACGAAATCTGGCTGGTTTTTCACCTTTTACTAAATTCGCAGCGTTGTTTAAGAGCTTTTGGTGGTCGTCCCCATAATAAGCAGCTTTTTGTCCATCCTTGATGAATTCCTTCAAATGCCCAGCACGTATCAAACTTTGGATTATTCCTACTAACACACGACATTCATTCGTTTTATGTCCATCTACTTTATGGTAAGTACAGTAGTCACCTCCTTTTCTTGGCTCAGGATTGGCTTTAGCTTTGTAGGAAACTGGAAAATTAACGTTTTCTTTCGTTGTAGCATATATATACGATATCGGCTTATTTAAAGCAACATGATTGGTGGTTGGGGCCTCTTTCTATTTCTGCTTCTTATTGTTGCGGTTATAGCTAATTTTTCCTAATTCTTTCTTCATTTGAGCTTTCTTCTAGGCATGGTATATTTCATCCATACGGATGAATTTATCAGCTTGAAAGTGGAAATCTTGCAAATCCTTGCATCCGTGTACGTAGAGCACTCGCCAAAACGGGGTTTGTTCAACCAGCCCCGAATGCACCGCCACTAAGTTTTCCCTATCAGTCATTTCTTTCGCTTTTAGGGCATTTATATTGAACCTTTTAAGATAATCACTAAACAACTCCCCTGGTCTTTGCTTAATATTAGCCAGCATGGTGTAATCGATGGTAGGATCTTTACAGATATATAATTATGCTGAGAATTCATAGGAGAATTATTTCCAGGAATAAATAGTCTTCTCCCGATATTTCTTGTACCATTTGGCTGCTGCTACCTGAAAAGTAATAGGAAAAAGCCTACAAAACATAGCTCTAGATGCATTGTATAAGTCTATCTGATTTTCGAAAGCCATCAAGTGATCATCTTGATTAATTGTTCCATTATATCTGATGGACGGAATCTTGATATGAGAAGGGATTTTTGTAGACATGATTTCATCCGTGAAGGGAGCTTCTCGATGATTATCGTTAACTCTTTCATCAAGAGTTCTCTTTCCCTTGAAATTAAGCGTATCTTTGCCATCTTCTCTGCCATATCATTCAGGTAGGCTTCATCACTATGGAAGTTGCTTCTGTTCGGTTTATATCTCTTGTAGGTTGAGCTTCAAGATTGTTTTGTAGACTTCTCCATCATCCTCCCTTGGTTATTTGCTTCAGCTTGTTGGTCACCTCTTTTTTTTGTGGAGTTATAGTAAGTTTGCCTTTACTTTTGCTTTTAAGAAAAGAGGCATCCAAGCCTCTTCTTAGGGATTCTACATCATCTCCCCTTGTGAGATTAGTGGTTTGGAAAGATTTCTGGGCAAGGATTCCTTCCAAAAGTTCATTCATCATTAGCACTTTTTTTCTAGGTCTTTAATCTTAGCTTCACCGTTGGTAGGTTGCGCCAGTCCTAATGGCTGTCCAGGCTCTGCATTTCCCAAGTTGAAGTTGGGAACAATGTTTTCCTCCAATGTTTCTATTTGCACAACTTCTTCATTTGTAGCATTAATTCGTTTTGATCTTGCTATTTTTCTAAAACAAAAATTCATTTGATTAGTTTAAGGCGCGATTTAATAGGATCGAAGGTTCAAGCCCTCCTTCTAGCGCTAAAATGTTAAACCAAAATCTAATATAACACCCAATTATGATAAACTAATTCTTGATTCGAACATATATGATAACATAACCAAGCATGGCTTAATCGATGTTTATCAAATAGCACCATCAAGAACAAGTTTATCATCTAAGACTCGGTGCAAGAGAATATCACTATGGGATGTAACTATGATGCAAATGGGCTTTTGATGTTGTACATCCGAAAGTCTGTATATTATCGTGGAATATGATATCCAAGATCTCTTAAGTTCACTTAGAATAAAATATTCGAGAGCCCTTAAGATCACTTGGGATATATATTATATTCATGAATCCATATGGTCTTTTGGAATAAAATTATCAAAGGCCCATGTTATATATTCAAAGGAGGTAGAGAATACAAGCAGCAAATTTGTGCAATAGCCCATTAAGAGAGTTAATGGACTAGGTAACCGGTCCTTATATTCTCAGTCCAATGTCCATATGTAGTAGGTGAAAATAGTAAATGTGCATATAAACTCTTGTTTAGACCAAAGCCCCTCTGAAATTATTCATATCGAACTTTGGGCCTAAAGAGCTTTTTATGTGCATGTCCATGTCCATGTCGACAACATCCAAAGTGCATAGTCAAAATAATAGGCATTTCTAAGTCCTTGTTCATATAAATTATGCATGATTACAGTCAAATAGGTTTGGTCCATAATTAGATTTAGGGTTTCCAAGAGTTTAATTTCAAGAGTAGAGAAAAGAAATGATCGCCCCTTCGCCATAACCCCTAGGACCGTATTTATAAGGGTGGGCGCCGCAAGACTTCGACGTGCTATGGCAACAGCTTCGACAACCTCAATGTTGCTTTGCACTGGTCTTGGTTTGATGATGACAACAATAGGACTTTGATGCCGCCTTAGTAGCAATGGTCTTTGGCATTGATGATCTTATGCATAAAGGTGCTTTTAGTTGATTGTTGGCGGCATCAGTTGGAGGCAGTGTTAAGCATTGATGAGGAGGGTGTTGATACGAAACGGTATGGAGAAAAAGCGGCTTCCCCTAGCATAGTGTTGGCGATGTTAACGTCCATGGACATTGACGACGTTCGCCATCAACATCGCATGCATAGTTATGCGACATTTTCCAAGTGTTGATGAAATGTGCTATATAAAAGATGATGTGCGGCGTTGACCATTGGCAACATTAATGATGGGTGGTTCTATTTGGAAAATGACCCTAAGGAGTGGTGATGTCAGTATTGAAGCAACATCATGGAGATGTGACATCATTATTTAACATCATAGATGAATAGCGGTATGTAATAGTGGCGACATCAACGACGATGTTATTAACTTCGAGTAGCATTATTGGAGCAGCATTAACCATAAACTTCTTTCGGTGACAATGGTGCACTACATCACTTATTAAGTGGATATCGGCATTGATTAGGCACGATATCAATGAGACGCGACGTTGATTGGAGGCGTCTTTATCCAAAATAGCTTAGGCAACTATGATTTTTGGTGTCACCATGTGGTATCATTCAATAATTGATGAAGTGGGGTATCATTGATGAGCGACATCGATCATGCTCGATATCCTTACTTTCTTTGATAACTTGCAACGCTGATTCCATTCGACATTGCTTTGTGATGCAAGTCCACCTAACCCTATGGGTGATGGGCGGTACTGATGTTGTATAGGATTCTTTGGCTTTACTGATGACATGTGATGCCAAAGTTGATGAGAGTAGGCATCGTTGGTGTCAGCACTAATTTATTTCCATTACTTTGGCACTGCTTATTGATGCGGCGTCATGATCAGGCAGCATGTCGAACATCTTTGAGGTTGAAAATGGTGATGACAGTAGTCTTTTGGCATTGATTCTACTCTATTATTCTTTTCTTTTGACATAATTTCCTTTGCTCCTATCCTTTTGAAATATATGAATAACAGTCCTCAACACCGAGTTACATAGCTTTTAAATCATCTTCAGTGAGGCTTTCACCAGATGCCTCTACACGATGCAGCACCTCCTCCCAGGCATTGGTGAGGATAACCACGTACGTACTTCCCAACCACTTCAAGTTCTTGTGCTGGATGACATTAGAAAAGAATTTCTAAAGGGTGTTGTTCAATTCTTCCCTTTACTTGGCCTTCTGCTCTTTAAGCTCATTTAGACCATGCACCACTGTAGTGTAGTCAACTTAAGCCTCCAGTATCTCAGTTTTTGACAAGAGTAAGGCATAATCAAGATTTTCATTCTCAATGCACAACTTTTGGATCTCGGCTTCTTTTGCTTTAAGAGGCTCATCCATTTCTAAAATGACCTTATCCTTCTCGAGGAGGGCCAAGTCCTTGTCAGCGAGCTACATCTTAAGAGCGACATTATTCTCGTGAGCAGTTTGTATGATATTTTTTATTACAATCATGCTTGATTGTGAGCCTTCATCATCTCTACGACTAATTTTTTGAACTTTCCCTCGGATTCCAAAGCCACGTCTCTCTCCTTTTTCATCATCTCCATATCCCTCTTGTACCCTTCTAAGAGGTTGTCATAAAAAAAATTCAGATTCAATGGATGGGATATTCATTTGGTTTTCAGTTGACGTTGGAGAGGGCATACAAAAGCTTCTTCCACTTGTATCCTTGGTCGACAAGCTCTTGAACCCATCCAACCTTGTGGTCTGCCTCTTCCTTAGGAATATTTTTGATGTCACATCAAACAAGACATCTTTTAAGCAGAGGTCAGGGAAGCCAGCCTACATGTAGCTTGATGGGTATAAAAGAGGAACTAATGGAAAGGAAACACCTTTGGATTGACGAGGAGGAGGAATGATGGTAGCAAGTGAAAGTGAAGCTAAAGTTTGATGCTATGAAGAAAGTAGAGATTGGGAATGAGGTAGAGGAATGACAAAGGAGGAACCACACGGTCAAGTGAATCTTTGTGCCTATTTCCATGGTCATAGGGTTGCCCATCTTCGGCCTACCTCTACTTTTGCCCATTCTCGGCCAAGCAGTCTTTTTCTACCTCTCGCTCTCTATCTTTTCTTCGCGATCTCTCCTCATATGTTTCCCACTCCTTACGTTAACTGGAGTGAGGTGGATATGGATTAGGATGCACTTCCTTTCTTCGAAAATACCGTATGAGATATTACTGAATCGACCTCTGCCTATTGTACTTGAAATGAAAGAAAGGATTGTGTCAGTTTGGAGTATTGGAATGCTTGTGAATGCAGAGAGTGTGTGTTCATGATCTTAGAAGTGTGCAGAGTGCCGGTGTCCCCCTAAGTACTCTACTAACCATGTTCGAAAGGAATTAAGGATGGAGTCTTGCTTCCTTGGACTAAAATACCCTCTAAGGGAAGCTGAAGCCCGAAGAATCCTCCTTAAGAAGATCAACAATGGGAAAGTCAAAGTTGCTCAATGAGCCAAATATGTCATCTGGAGAACCATTCGGAGAAGTTGCCTTGACTATCGGCATCATGCTCAGTTCTACGGTTTGTTTTGAGTTCTTGATGAATATATGTTTTGGACAAAGTAAGGCTGGGAGTTCGGTGCCTTCAGGAGATGTCTTTCCGTATGATTCATCTCCCTCTTGACCAAAGTCGTTGTCATCGTCACCTCCTTCATCTCCTTCATTTTCCTATTTCTCTTCTCCTTCTTCCTTTTTTCCTTCTACCATATCTCCTTCTTTCCGGATCATTTCCATTTTGACTCTCTCATTTCCTTCTGCTTGAACTTCACCTACAACATGCTCTTTTGCCGCTTTATCAAACGGTTCATCAACATTTTCCATGCCAGATGGGCCTTCTACTTCCCTTTGGATATTGTTGTCGTAGTTGTGAGTGAGAGCAAAAGACCTAGTTGGTATCAAAAAATTACTCGAAGGAGCAACAGCGGGAACAACAAAGCATTCGGGATGTAAAAGGTTACATCGGTTGAGGTTCTCATTTGTCACGAGATAGGTGGCAGTGCGATATCGAATGTGGATACTCTTAAGGGTTTTAAGAGTATCGGAATGCTCTGCGATCGTTTCTTAAATTGGAATATCTATGATGGAAGGAGATAACAAGTTAAAAAGACGAAAGTTGAAGCACAGAGAAGAACTGAAAGGAAAGAATCTTACGTCTAGAAAGCCAAAGCCTGTTGAATCCATATGGACATCGAATAAAGAAATACTCGTTCTTGAAGTATGAACTTTTACTATGGAGAACTTCGATGACCTTACAGCAGAACTAGGATTCGATGATCATATAAGAAGGCGACTCCCTCCGTTATTTGAAAATCAGGATTTGAGTTAGCACTCTGAAGGTGGGAGGTCGTTGAAACTGGTTCATGATCAACACATATAAGGAGCTCGGTAGGGCATATCCATTGGGATGAACTTGGTTAGAGCGAGCCCGAGCTCTTGAAGGAACATACATAGGAATGGATTTAAGGCGGTATGGTGTCACCTAAGCACTTGTATTTATCACAAGCCATATAGCCAATTGGAGGATTGTACGCTCGTTGGCCCTGTGTAGGAAGCAAGACATTGCTTTGAAGAATCATGTGTTGTTGGTAGATGGTCCGAAGTGATTTAGGAGTTAGAACTGTTGGCATTTGATTAGGTGGATCATCCAAAGCTCTTAAGCCAATGGATACATTTAAAGGGGGAGGTTAGTCTTGAATCAGTTCTATCGGTACAATCATTCTCTATAACACTACAGTGATTGTACGCCTAGGTCCAGAAGGTGTGGTAGTCGAGGCTTGAGTTGTTGTAGACCTGACTTCAGGAGTAGTTGATGGCTCGGCGCCAATGTTGAATCTGGTAGAGTAACGTGTCATTTTGGACAAGAAAACTTGATATTCAACATGGTCAGGTATGTCCTATTTCAAATTTCCATTTTAAATGTAAACCCATGTGATCGGCACCTAAAATTCAACGGATGTTGACATGTGTTGACCAGTCAGATTCTTAACATCGACCAAGGCAATCGGAAATGTCAATCTATACAGTGTGAGTCCTATTTCTTGTACACGATGAATAGACATTCCGTATAGATAGCTCGCTCGTGATGGAAAACGAGCCACGTCGCATGAAAAAACCGTGCATCGGATTTTACCTGTTATTGTCAGATAATCGATAACGGAACATTGTCCGGAGGTATGCGGAGTTTCTTTTGTAGGAACATAAGAGGTGTAGTGATTAAAAGTGCTATGCAATAGAATCATTCGAATGTTGGAATTTGTTTGATGCGACCATTCCTTGAAAGAGAACCATCTCATCAAACTCAAGAACAATAACTTGTGATCAACCGCTTGTTGACAAAGTGCATTCAAGCATTTCAAATGAATAGAGGTACAAAGGCTTTCCAAAATCATGAAAAACCCAAGATGACCCGAAGCAAGATAGGAAAAAACATGGGGGAGACTCAGAGTTGGAGCTAGGATTCTCAAGGCTTAAGTAAATCTGCTATTTTCCTCGGGCTTGACTCGGAGCAAAGCTTAAGTAGACATGGGTTTTGCAAAGGCAGTGTTTACGGATCTGACATATCACAAGTTAAAGCTCCAACCCCATCAACCATAGGCAACTTCTGGTTGTGGATGAACTCGGGCACAACCATCGTGACCATGACCACCACCGTAATATAAAATAACCAACGACCTTGATGTATTTGGATTTGAGTTCGTTCTATGGTTCTAGGAGGTCGATGACAAGATCTTTGGAGCATATGACGGTGATCGAGGTAATTGTTTGGTAATGGGCGCTTTTAGGTAGATGGTAGTGGCTTTGAGAGGTCGGCAGCGAACAGTTGGAAGGAGATGGGTTGTAAGGAAATCGACATTGAAATATGGAAAAGCTAAAGCAATGAGATAGAAAAGTTTCTCTAAGGCGAGGTACATACCTGATTAAGTTGGATCAAATCAACTCAGTAACAAGTTGAATTTTTGACCCAACCGTAGAGGAAAAAAGGAGGAAAAGCAACTTGAAGGTGGTACGTACTTGATTAAGGTATGGAATAATCTCCAGAGTGTAGACCTTGCCCTTAGCATGGAGAACGGAACTTCAACTTATAAAGCAATCGAATGGATATCCACGAAATAGAGGCAATGCTTTAAGCCAACTCTTGGATAACCACTGGATGTGCAAGGGTGATGGTGCACGCTTGTCTTGTTCCAAAAGTGCACTTTGTTTCCAACAGTAACATACTTTGGGGGGCAAGTGTATTCTGCTTTTTTGACCAAGCGGCTTTCTAATGAATCTGGACATCAGGATAAAGGGAAAACGATCCAAGGACTTGGGAACATGCTTGGAAGGTCGATAGTTTCAAGAATTCGGAGGATAATTAGAGCAAAGAAAAGAGCTCGGTACCGACCACTTTTTGGTCGGTATCGATCACTTTTTATGCCTCCTGTGGGGCTCTGAGCTATGAATCGTGAATGGTTGGCTTGAGTGATCGTCATGGGGTCCATTTTTCAAGGAATAGGTGAAAAACTTCAAGGAAGTTTTGAAGGAAAGAAGAAAAGTACTAGAATATCATAACCTCTCGGAAACAACTTGATTTCCAAGGAAAAGTGCTCGGAGCGCTATGGACCAAAGATAGAAGACCAAGGAAAGGAAGATGGAGCAAGATGGAGCAACCTTCCCACAGAAATTCAAATCAGTACCGACCACTTTTGGTCGGTACCGATATGAATTTTTGGCTCTAGGGACTTCATCTTCCCCTCCTACTTTTTCGGATCTTAAGTTAGACCTGGTATAGTGAGATTTGGCGATTATGTTGGACGATTTCCCTCTAAATACATCACCTATGGCATTTGGAAAAATAATTTTGGCACTTGCTTTCTTCATCTTCTATCTTAACTCATCCCTAAGCACTAAGGAAGTTACTCTTGGCTATTCTAGGCTGCTAGACCGACCAAATCTTTGTACTTGTGACTAAATTCTTAACAATAACAATATAGTGGACGTGTGCCTCAGATTTTCCGAACCATTTTAAAAACTCTATGTTTTATTTACCATTTTTTCTAGATCTCTTACTTTTAATTTGTTTTTGGGTGTTGCGCCATTTTTTGGCTCAGCATTTACAATTGTCGATGGTATGGTCTACCCATACGCAAATCCAACACCTTATAATGGTCAATGGTATCGTCTAACCCATACTCAAAGCCAATCCAACGGTATTACACCAATACATGGCTAAATCACCAAATGGGTGCATTTCCATACACGGCTTATGGACCCATTTTCTTACAACAGTCAAACAAAAACATCAATAATGGTCGACTATTCATATGTATATATCAAAATATATATACACGCATTCATCCATATATACATCCAAAGATTTCCAATTAAATAAGGTCAAAAGGTCACTTCAAAGCATCACTAATTGATGTCCAAAAGGAAAAACATCAAATCTATTTAAGTTATTAAACTTAGCCTAGGTTTATTGTGCAGTTTTTTTACACAGCCGCACCAGTGTACTATAAACAGGTGCAATGGTGTGCGTGAAAATTTCGAAATCCTAATAATTTCTAGAAAGTTATATATTTATTTCCAGTTTTTGTATTGATCATAACTTCTTCGTTTTTCACTCGATTTTGAAACCATTTTCTTCTATATTTAAATTGAAGTCTCTACAATCAATCTAATTCAAATTCAATAGAAGTTCAAGTTTAGATCATCCTAAAAATCACCCCAAAAATCAATGAATACAAAACTATTTTTCGAGTTTTATAAATATACTTTCTTGTGTATATATACTAAAATATACTTTAAAATTAAGGTAAATTCGTATTAAACATTATATTATCACCTGAAATAACATTTGGCACTTCATTGATTTTTCTATATAATTTATATATATGTTTTACATATATATTTTCAACATATTCCATTTATAGTGCAAAAATTGAAATTCTTGCATATATCTTTAAAATTCCATAATAAATAGTATAAAATACATTTTATAATTTATATATTTTTTGAAACTTATAAATAAATATCTGAAATTATTTTATAAAGTTTTATCATGATTTAAACAAGCAATTTGAACAAACTATATGCTTATATATGCCAAAAGCTTGATTTTAAACGTTCCTTTTCACAATATCCTTACATGTATACAATACAATATATAAATAAATCATAATTTCAAATTTAATTCTCTAGTCTGTGAAGGTATTTATCATAAAACAAAGCTTACATAATTATCTCCTTTATTTTATAATGATTATTGATCGTATAATATTCCTATTCAATTCCAATCTTCATTGTTTTGCAGTGTTTGGCAAAACACTATCAAATTCTCTTTCTATATTGAATTTATCACTAAGTTTTAATTTTATTTTAGATTATATTACTAATAATCTCTATCATATTTTATTACTTACTTCCATAATCCATTTTTCCTAATCCTAAACCATAATTACTTAGAACTATTCAAAATGGAAGAAAGTATATTGAAAATTGGGCATAAACCACTCAGTATAATCCAAAAGCCTTTAAATTGCTCACTGTTTGGAATTGGATTCACCTCCAAATCTAAGAATTTGCAACCCTAATTGGTGTTATATAATAGACCTCAACTTACTCTTCGATTATGTAATTAAATTATTGATTTTAGTAATGGATTTGGCGATAATTTGATTCTGTAAGTGAAAGAGGGTTCTCTATTTTTGAAAGAGGAGAGGAAGAAGAAGAAAAAATGTGTGCGTTCAAAAAAGTGTTTAAATTTTTTTTCAAATGGGCTCTAACTAACCAGGTATATATAGGTAATCTAGAGTGTTTGTTCAAAAATTGTTGAGTCGGCATATATTAAATTTTCAAATTTTTGAAACATGAAAATCATGATATCTCTCACATCTGGACCACGATTCAAACAAATGAATATGCGGTGCGCATTAGAAAATGAGATGGTCACAATGGCGCCAGTTTCATTTTCAAATTTAGAAGTTTGAAAAATGATGATTTCGCCCTTCAATAAAAATTATTTAGTTTTTTATTATTTTAAATTATTGAAAAATACGGTTTATTACAAGTTTGCTCAACAAATCATATCCCCACAACTGATCGTTAACTCTTTATCAATTATATCATATATAATGCTTAATCGTGGTCTTTGCCCTAATCTCAATTTTGACCTTAAGTTTGCTCAACAAATCAAAAGAGATTATTCACTCTTATTTATCAATTCTCGATGGCCTATGTATAGATGCTTATACCTTGATTTTGCTTAACGATACAACATTTATCTTACATCATCTAGAAATATATTAATAATGTTACGTATAACAACCATGGTTTTAGTATGCTCAACAAATGCATATGCAAGTAATCTATTAATATATAAATGATAGTGGGAAACTTTATTAAAGATTCATAATCTTTAACAATTTAAAGGTATTAATTTAAGGAATAATGTATTTCTTATGAAATGACCTTGTGGTGTAAGTTTCAAACACATCTAATATCACGGTATACATATCATGTGATGTATTCATCCCAAGAATCTATTTTGGTTTTATTTCAGTTCCACTTATATTCAATTTATTGATATAATTATATAAGTTTAATTTATTTATAACTTTTGTTTTTAATTTACTTATATAATGTGTATATGTATCTTATTAATGAAAATAATTTTAATTAATTTTAGTTCTTAATTTAATTACCTAATTTAATTAGATTTAATTTTAAATTTTAAAATTTTATTTTTTTATCTTATCAAAATTAAGAAAAATATTATCTATAACCTTTATAATTATATATATGTATATATCAATATATATATATATATGTGTGTGTGTGTATATATATTAACTATCATTTAATTAAACATTTTAATTAAATATTTATCAAATTTTGAAATTCATTTAATTTAATTTCTCAAAACAATTTTGAGAAAATATTAATTTAAATTTATTTTATAACGTTTATAAAATATTGTATATTTTAAACTTAACCTTTAAATTTAAAATATATTTTTAAATTTTCAAATCTCATAATTTAAATTAGTCCAAGACATAAAATAAATCTAGGCCTTACATTTGGGCTAATCTTTTGGAATTCCTCCACCCTGGGCCAGGCCAAGAACCAAGGAGAGGAAGGTACTAATTATTCCAAGCAAGCCTAGACACTCTTATTGTAGACACCCATTAGATAGAAAAGTTTATTAGTTGGCCCCTAAATGTTGACTAATATATTTAAGTAGAATGATTAGGCACGATACCATTAATGAATCTTGCCTGTTTGTCATTGGGAGAAATGGGTTAAATTTCAATTAAATATTTTTTAAATGTATCTTAATGGGTCTATTTAAACTATTAATTAGCATTTATATCCATTCTATATTTTAAAATTGTCCCATATTTTGTTTTAAAGCATTTATATTCTATATTTTGATATATATTTAAATATTATATATATGTAAGATAATATAACGACATGAATGATAAAAACAAGCATATATACACATGTACATATAGATATTGGGATTTATATTTATTGTATATACATATATGTTACACTTATATATATATATATACACGCATATATGATAACTTTATATATACAAATATATATATATATATATATATATACATGTTTGAATATATGAAGATGTGTGCATATTGTATATACATATATATACAGATATATATATACATATATATACATATATATACATATATATATAAAACACTAGGTGTGAGGCATAAATGCCTCAACATAGGTGTGAGGCATAAGTGCCTCAACAACTACAAAGACATAGTTAAAGCAGGGGCGAGACTACAGTATCTTGATTGCTAAAGAAACATACAACTAGGCCTCCTCCTTGGAGGAGATAACACTCTCTACCACACTAAAATCAAAACATATGAGATGGATAAAGTCTTTAAATAACAAAACAAGGTTGGAAACAAAGCCAACTGACTCCTTGGATAATATAAACTCTTATCCCAACTTTCATCTTCCAAAGTCTCATTATTAAGATTTCCACATGCTATCCAAAGTAAGTGCAAGAATCGCCCTAGACACATGGTAGAATAATGACCTCAGCACACCATCATCATCTGCTACAAATTTGAGATACATATTAATTAAAGGATTTTACCTAAATTGAGTTGCTTCACAATACCAAGTCATTTCATTCAAGTTCTAGTATATAGGCTTAGGAGGAGCAGACTGACTTTATTTAGGCACTTTTGTTTCAACTACAAGAGGGGGCTTGCATTTCCATATTTGCTTCGCTAATCTAGGCAAAGTAAACTTAAAAGGGATGGGAATTTTGATATTTGCATTCACTACTGGCGGTGCGAGTGGAATGACAGGAGAGTGCTTATTAGAAGAACCAAGATGACCAAAGGAGAGACAAGTAGTACAGATCGGAGGCTTCCATTTGAAATGAACATTCACAGTGGCAACTTGCCCTACAATATGGATCAACAAGCAAAATATTTGGCAACAAACGATTCGACTTGACCTCAATCAAAGCTCTTGCGTACCCAAGTTTATTATGTACCATATCACTAATCAAGATTCCAAATAAATCAATATCAGTTAAAAACTGCAAAATTGTAGGAATTTTCTAAAGCTAAACCCAAACTAGTATAGAAAGGACATGTTGCCTTGCAGAATCAATAAAAGGGCTCCATTATGTGATAATAAAAGGTTTACCTAGAATAATAATAGGTTTGGCTTCAAGAATCCAAAGTCACTCTTCCAAATAGATAAATTCAAAGAAAACTTAATGTTATCACAATGCATAGTAACTTTGCCTTTACGCTTCCATGTTCTCATTAAGTGATACCTACCAACCAAAAAGGGGATTATCATCTAAAAATTACCTCACAAGTTGGTCTCACCAAAACAAAGAACCCGCCTCTGTAAAATTTATTGGGTGGATATTGATTCCATTCACACAATTTATATCAAACTTCTTTAGCATGTACACTCCGGCATCGCGGGGTTCATTAGCGAATAACTAGGACCATAGCAAACTATTATCTTTGGCAATTGAATTAGGAAGAGATGAGGTGTTATTTGCTGGCATAGAGCAATTACAGTGAGAATTTTAACTACCATAAGGGAGATCTCCAATCTGACCAGGAGATGAAAGCCCAACTCGTGCCACTGCTTCAAAGCGTACGGAGGTAGCGATGGTTCGTTGATAGGAGAAGTAATAGCATCACAACACTGGGTGGAGGAAATTCATTTAGTGTAGAAAAATTAGGGGCGAGTTCAAGCATAATAGAATCCCATACAACATAAACAGGATGAGGATCTAACGTGGGCAGCATGACTGAAGGCGTAGAGTACGACCAACCAGAGCAACTTGATGAAGCCTCGGGCGTGCTCAAAAGGGAATTCTTTCGCCACTTGCTTCCATTGCCCTTCTTTTCCATGCCAGATCCGTAAAGAGTGATGCTTGAATAAGAAGATGATAAGGACAAGTGCGTTGGAGAAAAGATGGGCGAAGGGGATGAGTGTCAAATAAAGGATACAACAGCAAGACCTGGCGCTAGGCTAAAACACACAAAAAGTAGATGCACAGTCACAAGGACAATAATGCCACTGATTTTTTAATTTTTTGTATGCATAAGGTTTTGTATGCACATATTCTCAATACCATATATATACATAGTATAGACATATGCATGCACACGCACGTGCGAGCGCGCACACACGCGTGCGAGCGCACACACATGCGTGCAAGCGTGTGTGTGTGTATATATAATATAAATAAATAATACTTCCATATTAAATAACTATAATATATATGGATAAAATATAATTTTGAATATTAAATATATAAATATATTGTTAATGCCTCAATTATTGATTTTGATGACAACAACCATAAATAACCATATACAATCTTATAAAATATAGATATTAATGTCTTGCCAAGTTATATAGTGTATAGTGCAGAATATTAGACAGGTGTTGAATCGAAGACTGTATAGTATAAAGTCTCAAGAAGATAGACATGAAGACTCAAGAGTACAAAGATCAAGATATGAAGATCTCAAGATCTCAAGATTATAATTTAGTGTATAGAGTCATAGCTTATATTGTTAAAGTCTCTGATACTAATCTTTGATCTCTATCTTATCTCCTATTCTCTATCTTTTATATTTTTAAAACAAAATAAATTTTCAAAGTATATTTCAAAATATTTTATAGAAGTTTTTCAAAGTTTAAATTTTTTATAAACTATGTTCAAACTATTTTACAAAGTATAGGATTTTCAAAACATTTTAAAAGAAACAAGTTTTCAAAATGTACGTGCATATGTCGATATATAGGCAAATGGTATGTCGACATACACGTCGCTAAGTGGTTTTTCAAATTTTGAATGGAAGTGTCTATTCATCGTAACTCTTCATAAACGGACACATCTGTTGATTTACTATATAAAGATAAGTTCAAACGAATTTTAAAGTTTAGCTTTACTTATTTTCTTCCCTCCTCTTACTCTCTTAGCTTTACTTATTTTCTTCCCTCCTCTTACTCTCTTAAAAACACCATCGAAAATGTACTATATTCTCTTTAAAATCTCTTAGAATCAATTTACACTTCATCGTATTGATTCAATACTGCTTTCTTACTGTTTTGGAAACATTTCTCTCTTAATTCAAAGATCAAAGTGCTATCCAACAGGCTATAGGATCCATTGTATCCAAAGTTCAAGAAATTGTCTTGGGAAAAACTATCAACTCTATAACGACCCAGAAATTTTATTGATTTTTATAACGTAATTAACTAAATTTTTCTTGAAAATAAATAATAAAATTTTAGAAATGGAAATTTGATAATTGGGATGCATCTATTTTAACATAGCAAGTGGTGGATTTTCATCATAAAATATGGAAGTTAGTTTTGTTGTGTAATTTTTAATTTCAATTTAAAATCGGTTAATTTGTTGAAACTTTAATATTTTTTGAAATCTGAATATTTTTATATAATAAAATTGTAAATCATTTTCTGAGTGAGATGTCATATTTCGTTTCGCAAAATTTGAACTGATATAGCCCCGTTTATCTTATTTTCAGTATTTTAGCAGCATTTTCGACAGTGAAAAATCGAGTTTTGATAGCTTGGTCGTATCGTTGATATCTGTGTACCATTCTGTTCGTCTCGTCGTGCTGATCTCCACAGTATATTCATTCCTATAATTTGACATCCGTTACGCGGCGAAATCGGCGTAACGATTTGCCATATCGGTTCTGTATTTAGCCTTTTGATTTCCTTGTCCTTTCATTTTCCACCATGTAACCAAACAGAAATTGCTTTTAATCTTTACCTGAATTCACGTTTGTCCTTTTCTATTACTTTGATTTGGATATATATTGCCTGTCCTTTCATTCTTTCTCTTCTCCATTCTAAAAATAAAACATAGCACAGTACCGTTCCATCTTGCTTCGAGGTCTGCTTGTTTTCTCTCCAAGTCACCTTTCACTTTGCTTCGAGAACATTTTTCATAATATAAGTTTCTTCATAATCTCTGTGCTTTTCCTTGCTCGAAGGGAACCCACTCTCTTTTTTTGTTTTGCCCGGAGCCTACTTGTTCATTCCATGATTTGCTTGAAGTCTGCCTTTCTTTTTCTCGAACCCATTAGTTTCCATCGACCGCAGCCATCCACCACTTCCCTTGCCTCTCTGTCAGAAGCCTGCTGACCCGCCACAGTTCACCCATGCTACAGCCATCTCCACCTCACCACTTTGAACCCAATTTACTCCCTTGAACCCAATCTCCCCTGACAGCCTCATGTCCGTGAAAAACCATCACCATCCCACCCTTGCTCCCTGCCACGTCAACTGTCACCAATACCCTTTCCTTGCCACCAGCCTCGCCCTTTTCCTCCACGCCTTCGCTTCCTGCAGAACCACCTCGCTCAATCCACAACCCAGACCGCACACAGTGCCACCATCATACGAACAGCCACCCACACAGTCAGCTGCAAGCACCACGCCCACTGCATCGAACCCCTAAGCCACACCTTTGCTGCTCCATCCCTCCGCACCTTCCTGCATAGCCGTGCCGAGCTCTTGCCTGCCAAGCCTCCCTAACTCCGAGCCTTCTCCTTTTCTGGTTATATAAAAAATATATGTAAATTTTATATATTGCTTGAATTCATATATGTGCATCTATTTGAGATGTTATTGCTCGTATTCATACTGCTAGTATCTATGTTGCATACTTTGAGATATTATTGCTAGTATATATTACTAAGTACATATCTCTGTTGCATATATGTTGCATATATATAATTATCGGTTGAAAAGTTATATATGTCACCCATATATATATATATAGTTTCCTTCAAATCCAAACTAATATATAAGTTTACTTATATATTTGTTCTCACCGAATTCTCGAGCTAAATCTACTTTTGTGCATGTCACAGATCTTTGACTTGTCGTGCACGAATTCGTGTCCGTGTCCATTGCATCGTTCTTCGTTGTCGTTGTTTTCCATAGCCACGAAAGGTGAGCGATCACTCATGATTAACATTCTTGTGTTTAGTAAATTTATTTCACATGAAATGACAATTGAAATATGTTGTTAAATTTAAATTGTTAGTTATTTAAATTTTGAGTATGGTATGTTATTATCTGCACTTGTTAACTTATATTCATTGACATATGACACCATAACCATGTTCTATATATATTATATATAAATTGTTAATTAGGATCCATGTTGTAATTGATATATTATGCTATTTTATATTATTATTCTATTATTCTCACTCTGCAAGTTCCCTAATAGTTTGAAATTCCCTTTGGTTGAAATGATACACACACGAACGATATTATAGATTAGGGAAAATCGTTATGGGTTGAAATGATAAACCCAAGTGATATATTGATTTTGAATTTAGGATTGGGGGTTGAAATGGTATATACCCATAAATTTAAATTATTACGGATTGAAATGATAAATATCCGTATCACTTGACCATAGGATCGAAAATTATATACGGACACCGTTAGTTTATTTTTAAAAATGATTTCCAAAGTTTGAAAGGAAATAAAATAGGTTTTAATCAATATTGATTTTTAAATATAATATAAAGATTTATTTTAATATAAGTGTAAATTTTAGATTTTTAAATTATATGTTTGAAAATTTTAAATTATAAGTTAAGTTTTGAAAATGTGAATTTTAAGATTTTACTTATAATTTTATTATTTTTAAATATATAAAATAAGATTTAATTTAATAATAATTAATATAATAAAATTCAATAAGAATTTAATTTACCTAATATTTATATAATATGTTTTAAATATATTTATTTACAATTTATGTTAGTATTTAAAAATAGATTTTGTAATAATTGTTTTTATATATTTATAATATGTTTAAATATTTATTTAAAATTTATATTAATATTTTAAAATTAGATTTTGTAATAACGTTAAATAAATAGAGGTTAGAAATATAAATTAAATAAGGATTGGTTTGTAATTTAATTTATTAAGAATTGAATTTAAATAAGAATGGATTTATAATCAAATTTATTAAGAATTGAATTTAAATAAGAATGGATTTATAACCAAATTGTTTAAGAATTGAATTTAAATAAGGATTGACTTGGAACTTATTTATTTTGAGATTTTGAAAGGTATAACTTTATAGCTTGATTTTATTAAAGGTGATTAAATGAATATTTTCAAATTTAAATAAATTGAATATTTAATTTTTGATTTAAATTTGTAATTGGAGATTTTATTTAAATGTTATTAAAAATGATTAAGTGAGTATTTTCAAATTTAAATAAAATGAAAGTTGAATTTTTGAAATATAAATGAAATTGGTTAAATTGAGTTATTTTAAATGCTTGAATATTTGAACTTTAAAACCTATTGAATTGGAAGTAATTATATAAATTAAAAATGGTTTTAATGAGAATTTGAATTGAACCTTTAACCTTTTTAATTGAAATTGTTGAATTGAGATTGATTCAAAATTGGGTTTTGGAACTAAAGTATATTTCAATTGATTTGTGAAATTGGAAGAAACAATTTTAATTTGAAACTATTTTCGATATAAACTCTTTTTAATATATAAACTATTTTTAATATATAAACTATTTTAATCTATAACCTATTTTAAATATATTAACTATTTTTAATAACTATTCTAATATATATACTACTTTCAATATTTAAACTGTTTAAGTTGGAACTATTATGATTTAGATTTAATGGATTTAAATGTGAATATTTTGATATGATGGTTTAAACTATTTTGTGGTTATGATTTTGGAAATGAATATGATTTTTAAAGTGAATAATGATTTCGAAAGTAAATAATGATTTTGAAATTAAATATAATTTCGAAAGTGATATGATTTCGATAGTGAATATGATTTCAAAAATGATATGATTTTGAAACGATTATGATATTTTGATATGAAGTATGAACTGTTTGAAATATAAAATGACCATGGTGTGAAATAAGCGTTTGGTTGTTAAAGAGACCGGGATCTGATATTGTCATACTTTCTGCCAATACTGAAAACCACTTTGACAACTGTGTACGTGATGGAGAATCCAGAACCAAGTATGATGGTTTGGCGAATTATTTTGTTTGAGGTATTAACACAGCCCTGACTCCCGTGAGTTAGCTTGATGTGACTAAAACATGAGCTACACTTGAGCCAACTGTGGTCGCACCTCCGATCGAGCATGCTTCTACGATACAATTCTATTACTTTGTGATTTGATTGGGTGCACCTTTGATTTTGGGAGTGTGTATCGAGGTAGGCGGTAGTAGCTGCTATGCGTTACCACCAGCCCGGTTCTACAAAACGGTAGAATCCTACCCTAGGCATTACCTCGCGTGCCTTATCACATGCCTTATCGCGCCTTCTACGAGTTTGTTTTGTACCGTACCTATGGAGTACTCCTTGAGTAAACCACCGGTTTGGTGGAGCTTACAGTATCTGTATAAACTACGGGAATATATAAAATGTGTTAATGGTGATATGGGTAACGCCTTAACGCTATTTTAATAGTTTACCTTACTATAGACATTATCTATGTAGTGTATTGTACTATGTATGTAGATAGTTTAACAGAGCCTTAAAGGATGGGAATCCCAAACATCCTTTAAGTTATTTGCATTTCACCTGGACATTCACTTGAGTTGATTTACTTGCATAAGAATGTTAATCTTGACTCGAGTATTTTGTGTTTTGCTTTATGCTCGAGTCAGACTGAGTGTCACAGCATTTGAGACTCACCTTTGGAGCTTTGCTTGAAGATATGTCTTATAACTATTCGGCTTTTAGTTATTTCATTTGTTTCCAGTTTATGTTCAGACTTGTCATTTGCTTGTATTGAGACTTCTATGTATTAGATTTATGTTGTGTTAGACTCTGATGTTCTGTAGTAGCTTCATGAACTACTATTAATCTATTTTGCTGCTTATGGTTATATTACTCTATGTCTATGATTCTGTGATTGATTTATTTACTGTATATGCTTAGTTTTGCCAAATATAAAATTAACAATCTGTTGTTTTTGGAAATTCAAGTTTGACATGTGTGAATGATTGTCGATTTGAATGGTTCGAAATGCCAGGTCGTTACAATTGGTATCAGAGCCAGGTTTAGGCAAAACTTAGCATATGGAGTAAAAACTCATTAGAGATAGGGTAGTAATACCCTAGAATGAGTAAAATTAATTACAGAATCATCTTCGTTCGAGCTTGAAATTCTTTGTTAGGATCCTCTTTGATTTGGATTTCTTTTGAATTTTGGAACTTTCCCTTTGTTCTAAAATCCATTCTTGTCTTTTCCTGCTCGTGTTTTTTTGATACTGGAGCATCCCATAGCTCTATTTTTGTTGATCTCTGTAATATATTGAAAACATCTTGCAATCTCAATTGGCAACTCCATCCTTGTATGATTTGTAAATGGGTGAAACTCCTTTACAACTGGCATCGATTCACCGGAAATTTCTATGTCCTCGATTTTGATGATGTTATCTCTTGTAAAGCCCGAACCATTTTTGTAGTAGACGACCAGGGTAATTCTCTTGTGATCGAATGTCGATTGCCTCGGGATTTTGCAGGCAATTTCATCTTTTCACTTGATTCTCAGCCTAGTGATCTTGACTCCACCCCTGAAACACCCCACACCCCTTAGTGTTCCCAAAAAGGGAAAACCAAAGGATATGGTGCGTTATAGGTATAGCTAAAGCATCATAGAGACTAAGATTCACAAGACAAATAAGTAAAAACAGCGGAAACATTTAAATAATAATTTTTCATTAAAACTTCACTTCAAAATAAGTTATAAAAACATAACATGTCTTATGAAAATACATCTCAGTCTCACATAATCAGAGTACAAAAGTAACAATAATAATAGTAATCATAATAATAATCCCTCTCACAAGTGCCAAATCCATCATAAGCCAAATGAAAAAGATGAAAAGAAGAAGAATACATCTGAAATGAGAAAACTCCATGAATGGGCCTCCAAGCAACCTGTATCAACTCAGCTCTGCTGGCCTATTGGGGGGAAAGGGGGAAATACAAGAGTGTGTCAGACAATAAGTCTGGTGAGTGAAATTAATTACTAGCGTTTCTAAGCAAGATAAGGATAATAGACTAAGCAATAGTTCTAGCTTGAAAGGAAAATACAAAAAAGATAAAACTGCGATAAAATATTGTTTCAGATTCTGTTTGACTGTTTGCTTTGATTGTTTGCACTTTACTTAAACTGTTGTGATTAAGCTGAAACCCTAATCCTATCTCAACTGCTAACTTGATTAGGCTAAAATCCTAATTATATCCTTTGATCGGCCTATTCTATCTCTGTTGTGCCACTGCGAACCAATCATGTTGGTCACAGCAAAAAGACTCCCTTTTAGCGCTTAGGACGCAGTAGCGTATTATTTACCCTAATCGATGTCGCACGCTTGGTCATCGCCGGTACATACTAAGTGCCGCCCCCAATTTGACCCTTTTATTTACCCTAATCAGCATAAGCGTGCCCAGCCTCACCTAATTGTTGTGAGACCATCAGTCCTAGACCTGGAAGGGAATGCTGCCCAGCCTCACCTAACTATTGTGAGACCATCAGTCCTAGACCTGAAAGGGAATGCTGCCAGTACTGGTCCTAACAAACAATCTTCTAGTTTTGTGCTCCTTACGCAAAACCCAAGATTTGAGCATCTATCTATTGGCTACTTATTTACCCTAATCAGCATAAGCGTGTCCCAGCCTCACCTATCTGTTGTGAAACCATCAGTCCTAGACCTGAAAGTGAATGCTACCGGTACGGGCCCTACTTTTATATTTGCTTATTAACTTAATCTAAGTTTTAGAATAAGCCTCTTCTGTTATTTCTACTATATTTGCTTATTAACTTAATCCAAGATCTAAATTTTAAAATAAGCCTCTTATGTTATCTCTTCTTTCTAATTATAAACTACATGTTATAATTATTCTTGCAACTGTTACTCTTCTAATTTCTCTTTTTAGTTATAACCACTTGTTATAATTATGCTTGCAAATATCTTAAATTTACCTATTTCAGTCCATCTCTATTATTATTTCAGTTTTTCTAATTTTACATCTGATTTCTGTAAATTTAGTGTTATTCTATTTTAATCCATAATTGCGAATTCTTCTCTTTTTAATATTTTATTCGCGTCAAAAAGGATTAAATATCTATAAAAAGAAACTAACATTTACAGGCTAAATTCCAACTTAAAATAGATGTAAATAACTGTAAATAACTGAATAAAATAGCTGAATAAAAATAGACTAAAAAGAACTTTTGAAATTTACTTAAAAACTGACTGTAAATAAACTTACATAAAGACTGTCTCAAAATTGTAGAAAAACTACAACTATTGAGAACCCTGTTATTTTAAATTGCTTACAAATCTAAAATAATTACAAAACACTCACCTGTGGTCCTTAGCTCTTGTCCTGGGCCTTCCTGGATCCACTTCTAGGGCGTAGAATATTTTTATTAATAAGATCTTCTCCCCAGAAAAATTTCTTTTTAGGGTTCAGCCATAGGCAAGGAACCCAATTGGGAGAAACTCTGAATGAGAAAAATAGTTAGGCCTATGCTTCTATTTATAGTGTGGCTTAGGGATCTCAGGCCATCGGATTTAAAGATTAAATCTGGTGCAACCACGTCATAGGCTCACTAGGAACCGTCGGATGCAGCTACGGACGCACAAGATTGCTCAAAAATCGAATTATATGATTATTGGCTCGTACCTAGACAAAATAGCGTCCAAGAAATAAGGCGAGTCGACCTAAGATGTATGCGGGTCGACCTAAGTACCTTGTGGTTGACCTATAGGTCGACTTGACCAAAACAAAGGTCGACCCCTAAGGGTCTATTCATATATATTTTTTCGTTCTTGTTTCTCTCATAACTTCTCCATACTAGCTCGGATTTCGACAAGTTATATATGGAAATTGATCAGAAAATCGCCACGGACCAAATGGTGCAACTCCCGTAGCTCGATTCTGAAAATTTCACAAACTTATTTTATTATTTAATTAATTCATTAATTAATTATTATATCTTAAATTTTGGGTTGTTACATTCTCCCCTCCTTAAAGGATTTCGTCCCCGAAATCTCCAAGGACAGAAGAATGAAATAAATATTTTCATCCAAATTCTACAACCACATATTCAACCATCATCCATTACATCCATTGTCCTTAAGCTTTCTAATGCAACTTATGTTATATGCAATAGTGTAGTGTCAATGTCCCTAACTAATGCAAAAGATTAGGCGGTCTACTGATTCAGTCGACCTCCTTTTCATGCAATCATGTCAGTGCCATGTATCCAAATGAATGCAAATTCCCTAATGACAACTGATAGTTCTATATGCATGCTACAATCATCATCCAAATGCAACAATCATATGATAATCACCTATTCATTGCAACCATGAAATAAAAATGCAAGTGCACACACATCCATATGCATATGCTTTAGTGACCTAGTTAGGCCGATCCCTAAGAGAAATAGTGCCTAGTGTGTGTGTATGCGTCCATTAGCATCCACTAGGAAAAACTTGCAACCACTAGCATCCATCATACATAACATGTTCTAGTAACATGTTTACATTCAGTCCTACCATCCATAGGCTAAACCCTAAGATCTACCCTCCCAAAGGATACTAAAGGAAAGAACCTATTCAAAACTAAAGATGGAAATAGAAAATTCAAGACGTACCATCAAAAAGATGGGGATAAGAGGTACATATTTTCTCCTCAGCCTCCCATGTAGCGTCCTCAGTACTATCTCCCCACTGCACCTTAACCAAAGGGACTTCCTTATTCCTAAGCTTCTTGACATCATGTCCAACGAACTTAGTAGGAATGTGACAAACCGATGCTTCTCTCTCCACTTTAACTTCTTCAAGTTGGCTTGGTTCCACTACCTTTGCTGAATCATGTAAGCACTTTCTCAAGTGAGAAACATGAAAAACATCATGAACTCCTGCGAGCCTCTCCGTTAGCTTTATCTAATACGCCATCTTCTCTACCCTTTCCACAATAGGGAACGGTCCTACGAATCTGGGGGCAAGTTTCCTACTTGATCCAAACCTCACTACCTTTCTTAGCGGAGACACCTTAATGAAAACCAAATCTCCTAACTCGAACTCAATATCCCTTCTCCGCTTATCTTCATAGGATTTCTGTCTATCTTGGGCCGTCTTTATTCTTCTTCTAATCAAATCAATCTTTTTCGAAGTCTCTCTAACCATGTCGGGACCGAGTAGTAATCTTTCTGTAGACTCCAACCAACACAAAGGCAACTTGCAAGGTCTTCCATAAAGGGCTTCAAAAGGAGCCATTCCAATGCTAGCGTGAAAACTATTGTTATAAGCGAATTCCACTAAAGGAAGGTGCTCCTCCCAAGTTCCTCCAAAATCAAGAATGCACATCCTCAACAAATCCTCAAGAACTCTATTAACTCTCCCCATCTGTCCATCCGTTTGAGGGTGATAGGCCGTACTCAATCTATGTTGTGTCTCTAAAGCCTTTTGCAAGCTCCTCCAAAACTCGCTAGTAAAGATAGGGTCTCTATCACTCACTATGCTGGAGGGAACTCCATGAAGTCGGACTATCTCATGAATATATAGATGCCAAATAAGGTGCTGTCCTCGTACTCTTGACCGGAATGAAGTGGACACTCTTAGTCAAACGATCTACAATCACCCAAATACTGGTATTCCTCTTCCTAGATTGGGGTAAACCATCTATGAAGTCCCTCGAAACACTATCCCACTTCCATTCGGGTACATCCAATGGTTGAAGCAATTCACCAGGCCTCTGCTGCTCCGCTTTAACTCTTTGGCACACAAGACACTTAGCCACAAACTCTATTACATCCTTGTTCACGCAACTCCAATAAAACACTCTCTTCATGTCCTTATACATCTTATCACTGCCCGGATGAATAGTCATCCGAGAATGGTGTGCCTTTGCTAGAGCTGCTCTCATCAAATCACCAGTGCGGGGGACACAAAGTCTTCCATCTCTCCTTAGCCACCCTTTACTACCAATGGAATAGCGTTGGAGATGTCTAGAGACCTCTCCTCTGCTAATCCTATCCAGAATATCCACAAGCTCTGAATCCTCTCGCTGCCTTGAGCTAATATGATCTATGAGGGTAGGCTTAACCTCAAGTGCTGCCAATAATCCAAGAGTGATGTCGTAGAGGGTTTAAAATCAAAGGTGGAAATAAACTCTAGGCTTTTCCACTCCACGAACATTGGACTAAGGGTTGCTCTTCCTACTTAACGCATCTGCAACCACGTTCCCCTTGCTAGGGGTGTAAGCTATCTCAAAAGTCATATGATGCTAGAAACTCCATTCAACGCTACTACCTCAAGTTTAAATCCTTTTGTGAGAACAGGTACTTCAATGATTTATAGTCAGTGAAAAGCTCGAACCTCTCTCCTAGCAGGTAATGTATCTAAGACTTGAGCGCGAAAACAATAGCAGCCAACTCCAAATCATGGGTGGGGTAGTTCTTCTAATGATTTCTCAACTGTCTACTCTCATAGCATACTACCCTTCCCTCCTGCATCAATACTGCCCCAAGGCCAGTCCCACATGCATAATTGTATACTATAAAAGGCTTAACTTCATCGGGTAAAACTAACACTGGTGCACTAGTAAGGGCTCTCTTTAGCATCGTGAAGGAATCCTCACAATCCACATCCTACACGAATTCCACATTCTTCTTAGTGAGGCCAGTAAGCGGCGCTCAAATCTTAGCAAAATCTCTTATAATCTTCCTATAATAACCAGCTAAACCTAGGAAGCTTCTAACTTCAGTAGCGTTCTTGGAAGCCTTCCAATCCTAAACTACTACTATCTTAGCGGGATCCACAGCTAAACCCTCTCTTGAGACTACATGCCTAAGAAATGTACCTCCTCACGCCAAAAGTGACACTTCGAGAATTTTTCTTTCAGCTGATGAACACGAAGTGTGTGAAGAACCTCCTTAAGATGAATAGCATGCTCTTCCATACACTTGGAAAACACCAGAATGTCGTCCACAAACACTACAACGAACTTATTTAGGACATCTCGAAAAACACGGCTCATTAGATCTACAAAATAGGCTAGGGCATTGGCCAGCCCAAACGGCATAACCAACCACTCAATGAATCCATCGGGTGTCCTAAATGTTGTCTTATCGATGCTATCGTCAACGACCCTAAGCTGATGAAATCCAGTGGCTAAGTCAAGCTAAGAAAATACTGAAGAGCCAACCAACTGATCGAAAAGAACGTCTATCCTAGGAAGTGGGTAACGGTTCTTCTTTGTGAGCTTATTCAACTCTCTATAGTCTATGCAAAGTCGAAGGGAACCATCCGCCTTTGTAGCGAAGACGACTGGCGCTCCCCACTCAAATATGCTCTGTCTGATGAAGCCTTTCTCTAGTAGCTCACCAATCTGCTTACTTAACTACTTCCCCTCCCTAGGAGCCATATGTCTCACGGGCAATGCCACTGGCTTAGCATTGTCACTCAGATAGATCCTAAAGTCGATCTCTCTCTTTGGGGGTAGTCCCCTAACCACCTCAAAAACGTCTGGGAAATCTCTAACAACTGGAACTGAATCTTACTCTCCAAGTGATGAATCAAGGAAATAAAGGAAGCTCAACATGACTGACCCATGTGGGTCATAAGAAACCTCGAGAGTCCGTCCGCTACATGTCTCTAGTCTAACGACTGTCCTCTCGCAGTCCAATATCTCACCATAAGTCGATAACCAGTCCATCCCTAAAATCATCCCATATCCCAAAAATCCCAGTACATAGGCATCATAATCAAAATTTACGCCTAGTATAAAAATTTTCAAACCCCTACAAATCATGGATAAATGTGCCGATCCTCCTATGGGATTTAAAACAACTATAGGGTCTTCAACTAGAGAAATATCTAAGTGCAAACAATCAACCAAGGAACTAGAAATAAAAGAATGCGATGCTCCGGAGTCAAAAAGAGTCCGAATAGCAAAATCTGAAATAGAGATCAAACCTTCTATAAAGACTTTCCTACCTCGATCCGGTCCACTACTAGAAGGTGCTGCATCCAAAGCTTGTACTTGCATCATAGGTGCGCCTGCTCTCTACCCCATCCTCTGAGGACAAGCTCTACTAAGGTGTCCAGACTGCCCATAGTTGTAACAACTCCCCTTCATCGTGTCCTTCTTACAGTCCTTTGAGTAATGCCCAACCAATCCACAATTATGACATTTCTCGTCCTTCTTAATCTGTCCCTTCTGAGGTCCTCCTCCTTTCTTCTTGTCCTTATCCTTCTTATTCTTCCACCACTGCTTCTTAGAGTTTTCTGATTTAGGAACCTCCTTAACCTCTTCTTTCTTAGCAACATCTGATATGAGAGCCATTTCCATAAGTGATTCATACGTCGCTCCCTTAGGTACATATGTCAATGCCAACCCTTGGAGGTGCTGGTTCAAACCTTTAGCAAACTTGGTGGCCTTCTTATGCGGTGTATTAACAAGCTCCATCCCGAACCGCGATAACTCATTAAACTGATTTATATACTCTTTCACTGAAAGACTCCCCTGCTTCAGACTAATGAACTTCTCCAACTGCATGCTTTCCTCGGCTTGCGACAAGAACTTCCTCTCAAACCTTTCCCAAAATCCAAACCAACCAATGTCTCTACCCTCTATCTCTATGATCTCCCACCAGTAAGAAGCCTCTCCCTTCAGCTGCCAAGATGCAAGCTGAACTCTCTATCGGTCCTCCAATCCTAACAGCCCAAATATCCGCTCTGTATTCCTCACCCATGCTTGTGCCTTTACGAAATCCACCATGCCCGAAAACGTCTTGCCTCCTAGACTAGCGAAGTCCTTGCATAGCTTCGAAAAATTGGCTGCTGCAGGTAGATTAACGGGATCTCCACCCACCGGTGCTGCATTGGGCGCTTGCCCTTGCACCTCTGGTGCCATAGCTTGGAGGTATCTAAGGAACCAGCAAGGACTTGGACACCCTTTGTAAGATTTGGGGCGTCTGCCATACTATGCAAAGAAAAAGAGAATTTAGGCTTGAAAGAATCGAAAGAAGGTTGAACTGGACTTTGAGGGGATTTTTATAAAAACTCTCTTATACTTGAAAACTACGTCTATAATAAGAGTTTCTTTCTGAAAAATACTTTTAATTTGAAGATATGTTACCTTTGAAAAATACTTTACTTTCAAAACAAATTTTTAGGATTCCTGTAACCTTAGGCTCTGATACCAAGTGAAACACCCCACACCCCTTAGTACTCCCAAAAATGGCACACCAAAGGATATGGTGCGTTATAGGTATAGCTAAAGCATGACAGAGAATAAGATTCACAAGACAAATAAGTAAAAACAGTGGAAACATTTAAATAATAATTTGTCATTAAAACTTCACTTCAAAATAAGTTATAAAAACATAACATGTCTAATGAAAATACATCTCAGTCTCACATAATCAGAGTACAAAAGTAAAAATAATAATAGTAATCATAATAATAATCCCTCTCACAACTGCCAAATACATCATAAGCCAAATGAAAAAGATGAAAAGCAGAAGAATACATCTGAAATGAGAAAACTCTGAGAATGCGTCTCCAAGCAACCTGTATCAATTCAACTCTACTGGCCAGTTGGGGGGAAAAAGGGAAATAGAGGAGTGGGTCAGATAATAAGTCTAGTGAGTGAAAGTAATTACTAGCATTTCTAAGCAAGATAAGGATAATAGACTAAGCAATAGTTCTAGCTTGAAAGGAAAATACAGAAAAGATAAAACTGGGATAAAATATTGTTTCAGATTATGTTTGACTGTTTGCTTTGATTGTTTGATTTGACTGTTTGCACTTTTCTTAAACCGCTTTGATTAGGCTGAAACCCTAATATTATCTCAACTCCTAACTTGATTAGGCTGAAATCCTAATTGTATTCTTTGATCGGTCTACTCTATCTCTATTATACCACTATGAACCAATCCAGTTAGTCACAGCAAAAAGACACCTTTTTAGCGCTTAGGACGCAGTAGCGAATTATTTAGCCAAATCGATGCCGCACGCTCGGTCATCGCCGGTACACACTAACTGTCGCCCCCTATTTGACCCTTTATTTACCCTAATCAGCATAAGCGTGCCCAGCCTCACCTAACTGTTGTGAGACCATCAATACTAGACCTGAAAGGGAATGCTGCCCAGCCTCACCTAACTGTTGTGAGACCATCAGTCCTAGACCTGAAAGGGAATGCTGCCGGTACTGGTCTTAACAAACAATCTTCTAGTTTTGCGCCCCTTGCCCAAAACCCCAGATTTGAGCCTCTATCTATTGACCACTTATTTACCCTAATCAGCATAAGCGTGTCCCAACCTCACCTATCTGTTGTGAAACCATCAGTCCTAGACCTGAAAGGGAATGCTGCCAGTACGGGCCCTACATCTATATTTTCTTATTAACTTAATCTAAGTTTTAAAATAAGCTTCTTTTGTTATTTCTGCTATATTTGCTTATTAACTTAATCCACGATCTAAGTTTTAAAATAAGCCTCTTTTGTTATCTCTTCTTTCTAATTATAACCTACGTGTTATAATTGCTCTTGCAACTGTTACTCTTCTATTTTCTCTTTTTATTTATAACCACTTGTTATAATTATGCTTGCAAATATCTTAAATTTTCCTATTTCGGTCCATCTCTATTTTTATTTCAGTTTTTCTCATTTTACATCTGATTTCTGTAAATTAAGTGTTATTCTATTTTAATCCATATTTGCGAATTTTTCTCTTTTTAATATTTTATTCTCGTCAAAAAGGATTAAATCTCTATAAAAAGAAACTAACATTTATAGGCTAAATTCCAACTTAAAACAGATGTAAATAACTGAATAAAATAGCTGAATAATAATAGACAGAAAAGAACTTCTAAAATTTACTTAAAAACTGAATGTAAAAAAACTTACATAAAAACTGTCTCAAAATTGTAGAAAAACTACAACTATTGAGAACCATATTATTTTAATTTGCTTACAAATCTAAAATAATTACAAAACACTCACCTGTGGTCCTTAGCTCTAGTCCTGGGCCTTCCTGGATCCACTTCTAGGGCGTAGAATATTTTTATTAAAAAGATCTTCTCCCTAGAAAAATTTTCTTTTTAGGGTTCAGCCTCAGGCAATGAACCCAATTGGGAGAAAATCTGAATGAGAAAAATAGCTAGGCCTATGGTTCTATTTATAGTGTGGCTTAGGGATCTCAGGCCGTCGGATTTGAAGATTAAATCTGGTGCAACCACGTAATAGGCTCACTAGGAACCGTCGGATGCAGCTACGGACGCACAGGATTGCTCAAAAATCGAATTATATGATTATCGACTCGTACCTAGACAAAATAGCGTCCAGGAAATAAAGCGGGTCGACCTAAGATGTATGCAGGTCGACCTAAGCACCTTGGGGGTCAACCTATAGGTCGACCTGACCAAAACAAAGGTCGACCCCTAAGGGTATATTTATATTATTTTTTTCGTTCTTGTTTATTTAATTTTGATTTCTTGTTTCTCTCGTAACTTCTCCATACTAACTCGGATTTCGACAAGTTATATATGGAAATTGATCAGAAAATCGCCACGGACCCAATGGTGCATCTCCCATAGCTGGATTCTGCCAATTTCACAAACTTATTTTATTATTTTATTAATTCATTAATTAATTATTATAGCTCAACTTTTGGGTTGTTACAACCCCGATAGTCAGGGATTATGCTGATGTTTGGTGAAGTCACATCTCTTTTTCCCGAGTGGAAAATTGAATTCCGTATCGATCTTATTCCTGAAGCTCGACCTATTGTCCTTCCTTCCGGACAAATAGTTTCTATGAATGGTTAGTCATGCCCTTTGGATTAACTAATGCTCCTGCCTTATTCGTTGATCTCATGAATTGCATTGCCGCGATGTTCTCATCTGGTATGTCCCCATTTTCATTAATGATATTCTTGTTTTTATAAGTCCCGGATGACCCGGTTAAGGTCACCGCGATTAATATAAGTCTATCCATCTTTCCTCTTTTGTAATTTAATTATCTTATCTTCCTTTCGAGCTAATCGTCGTAGTTGGAATTCTCTTTGATTAGGGTCCCTCTAAATCTGAATCTCTATCCTTGTTCTGAAATCCATTCTTGAATCATTCTATGAGGGAACGTATTTATAATTGATGTAAAAATATTTTATACCGTGTTGTTTGAGTTGTTAAGTTTGAATTTTGGGTTTCGATCGATTCGTCTGGCCAACGTTATCGATGGAAATTCCAAAACACTTGAATAGAGCAAACTGACACAATATTGTTTTCGAAATTGGTAAATGAAATAATTTTATGTATGATTATATTTTATATATAAAGGTATAATTTTCTGAAATTAGATAGTTAAATGAATTGGTTTTTAGAAATGATAATACTAGATTATCATATATTGTTTTATCAACATTCATAAACCATTAACTATTGTTGTAAGTCATTAGGACTTGAAATTTTATAAATATAGTTTATAAATCTGATTTACAAATGAAATGAATTTAAATCAAGGATTTGAGAATTTAATTTCCGGTGCTTTTCAAAAAAATCTGGTTTTCAAAGTTTTGAAAGAAAAATATATTATTTGAAAGTATTTTCGAATTGAAATTGTTTCCAAAGAATTTTAAAAGAAGTAAGTTAGTGCTCTCCTCTTATGTTGCTGGAAAATAATTTCGATAATGACTGCAGCATCATCGATATTCATTTTCGAGTCTCAAAGTGGAGAGACCACTTAGTAGCTTTACTACACCTTCATTTTGGAAAAAATGGATTTGATTTGAATTTCTTGAGTATGATTTGATGTATAAAATATATATGTATATGTATATATTTATTTCAAAATGGTTTGAAGTGAAATCAGAAATTTAATTCTTAAGTTTTATATTAAGTGATGGTTTTCAATTATTGAAATGAAGAAAACTTTTGAATTATTGGAGTGTCTAAAATGAGAAATGAAATTTGAACAACTTGAAACAGTGAACTAGGATAAAATTAATTTGTATAATACTCAATTGCATTCTAAAATATATATATAACTTACTTGAAGTTTTCAAAAAAAAAGTTAAAATGTAAGGCGAATATGTAATTGAAGATTGTACAAGAGAAAACTAAATTAATTAAAATGGAAAAAGTTTGAATGTAATGTGAATATGTAATTGAATAATATACAATATAAATGTAAGAAATAAGATGTCAAAAATGAATTTTTTTAAGAGGATTTATAAATAAAAATTGAGTGGTTATATTAAATGTTTATACATTTAATTTATGTTATAAGATATGTTAAGTGAAATAAATTGAATAATAAAAAAAGGATGCTATTTAAATAAATAAATAAATAAATAAATAAATAGAAACTAAACAGGTAATAAATAAATCCATATCTTATAAACTGTTTGTGATACAAAAGTAAATTTCAAAGAATAGTTAGAATTGAATCATGAAGTGGAATTAACTTAAGTGAAGTCATATGGATTTAAGAAATAAGTTAAATATAATAAAAAAAATTGTTAATAAATTAAAAGTAATTAAATTGAATGTAAACCAATTAAATATTGATTTATTGAATGAAATGGATTGAAACCAAATTAGTTAAATATAATCAATTTAAAAACTAATGAAATATATGTGGTTTTGAATTAATTGTTGTATTTGTATTTCGAATCTATCTTTCCTTTCTGTTGTTTCTATTCTCCTATCTCGTTCCTTTTTGGGGATGAAAAGTTTTGAGTGGGGGAGAGTGTAACGATCCAAAAATTTTAACGATTTTTATAACGTAATTAACTAAATTTTTCTTGAAAATAAATAATAAAATTTTGGAAATGGAAATTTGATATTTGGGATGCGTCTATTTTATCATAGCAAGTGGCAGATTTTCATCTCGGAAAATATGGAATTTAGTTCTATTGTGTAATTTTCAATTTCAATTTAAAATTGGTTAATTTGTTGAAAATTTATTATTTTTTGAATCTGAATATTTTTATATAATAAAATTGTAAATCATTTTCCGACTGAGACATCATATTTCGTTTCACCAAATTTGAACTGCTATAGCACCGTTTATCTTATTTTCGGCATTTTAGCAGCATTTTCGGCAGCGAAAAATCAAGTTTTGACAGTTTGGTCATATCGCCGATATCTGTGTACATTTTGTGTAACAACTCGAATTCCAGTGGTCCGTATTTTTCGCAAAAATACTAAAAACCAAGCCCACTAAAGCCCGAGTTGGGTATCTAGTATCCTGCAAATAGGCAAAGACAAATATATCAGAGCTCAATAATTTATCTCACAGCGGGATTGACTAAAATTTAATAGTAAGTAAATACTCACCCAAATGATAACACTTTCTAAGCAAGTGTCATAAAGCTGAGAAGTCTCTACCATCTACCTAACCTGTAGGATGTTATGAGGAGGAGGTCAGAACAAAAGTCCTAGAGAATGAACAAATTATATACTTCTAGGCTTAATTCTACATATATCGTTCTATTTCCATTTACTCTTATATTAGGTTCATTAGGTTACAATACTCTCACCTCTGTTCGTGAACCGTGCCCATCTACTCCACACATAGTAGATTAAAACCTAATAACTAATATATACATATATGTAGCTATATGCCCAATGACCATATTGGTCCTAGGTACCACCCATGGTACCTTTCGTATCCTCCTCGAAAAGGGCTCCATCGTCTTGCTTCGAAAGCGTTCTGTAACTACATCTGTAAAGGACTGCTTCGTAAGGCCTACAATACAGATGCTCCATCATCTTGCTCCGTAGCTATATCTGTAAAGGACTGCTTCGTAAGGCCTATAATACAGATACTCCACTACTTACTATGAAAACGTAAATCGCGTCTGCACTAGTCTATGCCAGTGCTCAGACATCCATAATGTACCACCCAGTGGGTACATTGAGGACTACGTAATTGTTCTGTCTACTATCTGAATCCCGCCAACAAGGTCTACCTTGTATGGAATTCAGTCGGGGATTTTCTATATCTGTAAAGGACTGCTTCGTTAGGCCTACAATACAGATATTCTAGTTGGTCTATCTCTTTTTCATCGTGGCTATGGCCCCACGCGGCCACCCCTCAACTAACCGAAAGACTTCTAAAGAGTTAAGTGGTCGTGCCCTACTTCAAACAATCTAACATCCAAATGGCGGTGCCCCTCAACCAATGTCTCGATAGTGAAAGAATCATTGGCCTGATGGTTTAACTCTAGTCTTTCCCGAAATCGCTCTTGGTCTTGATACTGGCCGATATCTGCATGCGACTATCCTTAAACTTACTTGCAAGTACTGGACATACGAATACCCTACTCCGAACACCAAGCCCTTATGACTGCCTACAAAGGTCTGCTTTGTTAGGCCTACAATGCAAATGCAGTCAAGGCATACTCTCTTGATGGAACACCTACAGACCTGCCTCCGGGGATGCAGCTTCGTTAGGCCTACACAGAAGGCCATCCTAGAGTATCCTCACGTCCCGTTGAAGTCTCGTACTTCCTTCTAGCCCAAAATAACTAAGTTGGACGTGCTTCTCCTTTGTTGAAATCTATGATGAACTGCTTCGTTAGGCTCTTCATCCTTTGAGCTACTCCAAACGCATCTCACCCTTTTATTAGACCCTAAGTCTAATCTTTTAATTTGCGTTTAGTTTACTTTTCTTATTCTGTTGGCTAATTATTTACCCTAATTAGCATATTCTTGCCCTCGTCTCACCTCTATCTATTGTGAGATTTCCATTTATGTAACAGGGAATGCTGTTGGTATGAGCCACATTCATTATCTTGCTTATTTAACTTAATATAAATCTTAAGTTCATTAAAATAAGCCTCTTTTATCATTCCTGCTTTATAATGACCTGGTATTTCGAACCGTTCAAATCGACAATCATCCACTCATGTCGGACTTGAATTGATCAAAAAAACATATTCTTAATTTATATTTGGCAAAACTTAACATATACAGTAAATAAATCAATCACAGAATCACAGATATAGAGTTTACAACAATAAGCAACGGAATAGATAAATAGTAATTCATGAAGCTACTATATAAACAACAGTCTGAAATAAAATACAACAGAAATCTCAAATACAAAGGAATCTCTAATACATAAACAAAATGACAAGTCTGAATAATCAACTGGAAATAACTGAAGTAACTGGAAAAGCTGAATAGACAAAACAGATCTTCAAGCAAAGCTCCAAGCTCCAAAGGTGGGTCTCAAATGCAGTGACACTCAGTCTGACCCGAGCATAAAGCCAAACACGAACACTCGAGTCAGGATTAACATTCTTATACCAGTAAATTTAACACAAGTGAAATGTCAACTAGAATACAAGTAACTTAAATGATGCTTGGGATTCCATCCTCTAAGGATCCGTGGAACTATCTACTATGTAGTAATATACGCTATTATAATATGTCTATCAGTAAAGTATTAAAATAGCGTTAAGGCGTTACCCATATCCCCCTTAACACATTTTATATATTCCCGTAGTCTATACAATGCCGTAAGCTCCACCAAACCGGTGGTTTACCCAGAGGACACCCCATAGGTACGGTACAAAAAAACTCGTAGAAGGCGCGATAGAGCATGTGAACACGGCACGCGAGGCAATGCCAGGGTAGATATACCGTTTGCGGATCCGAACTGGTGGTAACGCATAGTAGCTACTATCGCCCACCTTGAGACACACTCCCAAATAAAAAGGTGCACCCAATCAAATCACAAAGTAATAGGATGGTATCGAAGAAATGTGTCCGATCGGAGGAATGACCTCACTTGGCCCGGCATGGCTCCTGTTTTAGTCACATCTAAGTTGACTCACGGGAGTCAGGGCTATGTAAATACCTCATATGGAATCGTCGCCAAACCATCCTACATCGTTCTCGAATCTCCACCACGTACACAGTTGCTAAAGTGGTTTTCGGTATTGGCAGAGAGTATGACAATATCTGATCCCGGTCACTTTAACAACTAAACGCTTATTTCACACCGTGGTCATTTTATAAAAATCACTTTTAAAAACATTTCAAACAGTTTATACTTCGTTCCAAAATATCATATTCATTTCAAAATCATATCACTTTTGAAATTATATACACTTTCGAAATCATAACCATAAGATAGTTTAAACCATCATATCAAAATATTCGCTTTTAAATCTATTAAATCTAGATCATAAAATTCTAACTTAAACAGTTTAAATGTTGAAAATAGTTTATATATATTGAAATAGTTATAAATTAAAAATAGTTTATATTTAAAATAGGTTATAGATTAAAATAGTTTATTTATTAAAGTAGTTTATATATTAAAAATAGTTTATAATTAGCATTATTTCTTCCAATTTTACAAATCAATTCAAATCCACTTTAGTTCCAAAATTTAATTTCAAATCAATCTTAGTTCAACCATTCCAATTAAAATGTTTCAATTCAAATTCTCATTAAAACCATTTTAATTTGTATCAATTTCAAATTCAAGTTTGAAGTACAAATTTAAACCACTTCCAATTCCATAGATTTCAAGGTCCAATATTTAAACAATTTACAATAAACTAATTCGATACATTTCATTTATATTTCACAATTCAACTTTAATTTTATTTAAATTTGAATTTATTCACTTACTCATTTATAATAACATTTAAATAAAATCTCAAATTACAAATTTAAATAAAATCAAAAATTAAATATCTAACTTCAATTATATTTAGTTCTAAAATTATTCACTTAATCACCTTTAAATAATATTTAAATAAGATCTCTAATTACCCATTTAAATCAAAACCAAATGTTCAAATTCAATTTATTTAATTTTTGAAAATATTCATTTAACCATCTTTAGTCAAAATCAAGTCATAAAATCTTATATTTAAAATCTCAAATTCAATAAGTTTGAATAAATTTTATTTAAACATAATTCTTAAAAAAATACAATTTCAAATCAATTTAAATTTAACTTCTCAACCATAATTTATTAAAGTTATTACAAACTCTATCTTTAAAATATAAATTTAAATAAATACTTAATCATAACATATATATATATATATATATTAAATTAAATTTTATTAAATTAAATTTCATTAAATTAAATCTTATAATTAAATATATTTTATATTAAATCTTATTTTATATATATTTAAATAATAAAATTTATAAGTAATATCTTAAAATTCATATTTTCAAAACTAACCTATAAATATAAAATTTCCAAATATAAAATTTTAAAAAATCTAAAATTTACACATATAAAAATAAAATTTATATATTATATTTTAAATATCAACATTTATTAAAACCCATATATTTTCTTTCAAAACTTTGAAAATCATTTTCCAAAAATAGACCAACGGTGTCCGTGTATAATTTTCTATCCTATGGTCAAGTGATACGGATATTTATCATTTCAATCCACAATTTAAATTTAATATTCACGGGTATATATCATTTCAACCTGCAATACCAAAATTTTAAATTAAATGAAAATCGCTTGGGTTTATCATTTCAACCCATAACGATTTTCCCCTAATCTATAATATTATTCGGGTATGTATCACTTCAACCCATATGGAATTCTAAACTAACAGGGAACTTGCAGAGTGAGAACAAATATGATAATAATATAACATATCAACAACATGCATATATCATCACTAACAAATTAAATATAATATATACAATAGGATATGGTGTCAAATATCATAGGTGAAAAATTACAGATAATGGCATATCATACTTAACAATTAAATAACTAACAATTCAAATTTAACAACATATTTCAATCGCCATTTCATGTGAATTAAATTTACTAATATAAGAATGTTAATCGTGAGTGATCGCTCACCTTCCGAGGCTAGAGAAAACAAGACAAGCACACAGATAAGTGACAAATTGAAGCAACTAACTGCCGTGATCAAATCTGGACAGCGGTGAAACCAAAAGCAAAGCACGATGAACTAGATTCGATGGAAATCAAAGATGTATTATATTCTAAAATTCAATATTAAATTTAAAAACACATTTCAAAATAAAATCTATATGTATATATTTTAAAATTAATACTAAATTTAGAACACATAACAGATTAAATCTTTATATATATTTTTAAATCAATATTTAATTTAAACTCATAAAAATCTCTATATATATGAAGTGACCCACTTCTCTTATCAAATATTTATATAGAATTTTCTGTTAACAATTTTTTTTTTACAATACACATAAATATACTTTACAATGGATCACTTCTCTTAATTTAATTCCCCCAAGATCCTGAATTTTACTAATATAAATATATCAGTATTTAAATAAATTCTATCATTTACATATATGAAGATATATATATATGGTTCTTTGCTTTTCAGAGTGATTAAACAGCAAAGAAACTCTTTCCCACCTTAATTCTCATATTAGAGATTTGGTGTCACATAGCTTTTTCTATTTATCATATATATATATATATATTTCTTTTTAGAACTCCAGCTTGATTAACTTTAGGATTAAATATTACTGGTTCTCTTATTTTCTTGTTCTACCTCACAAATTAATTGACTCTTGAATTTACAAGCCATACCTTTTAATCCTGGGATTTTTGTGATTTGATACATATTGTTCTATATTAAGTAAAAAGTGTTCAACCTAACTCATGTTTGTTAGGTTAGCTTGTTTTACTCATTTCAATTTCAAACAGCTTTTATATCAGAGGGAATGTCCATATTTTGATTTATTAGTTGCAATAATCATGTGGGTGTTTGTAATGACAAGCTAATTTTTGAGGCTAGCAGAGGAAAACAATACAGTCATTTCAAAATGCTAACTCAAACTATCATGCTAAACAGAGACTAAGGTCATGTGTGCAGACAGTAAACTCAAGGCAAAGTGAATAAAAAGAATCAGACAAAATGCAAGACTTCCAGGTGAACTTATGATGAAGATATTTGATATATTCTAATGAAGAGAACAATGTGGTGGTCACTGTTCTATTTAATGGTGGAAATGCTCAATACAAACAAGACCATATGCATTTATAATTTATCAAAGGTTTTGATTATGACCCAATACTACCAGATTTGAATTAAGTATCAAAATAGCAGGAATTAGCTAAGCATAGGTGCAGTAGAGTCTACAATTACTAAGCAGGTAAATGAGCTTATTACTCCAAGCAATACATGTTTTCACCGGGGAAATCAAATGCCCCACCAGATTCAGGCTATGCCTTTCAGCCTTGCATGGACCTATATCAATTATAAGTCATGGTTAAGCCTACTGGTTAGCCAGTTTAGATTCAACTCAATCTTTATGAATTCATTGATTTCTTTACTCTATTCTTTTCTTCCTATGATGGATTCTGCTCTACCATTTTTTTTTAGGTTCATCAAACATTTCTACAGGAGACATGAGCACATATCAAAATTACATGACATGATCTCCAAAATCTTTCTCCACCAGAAACTATGCAGATTTAACTCTTTTAAAATAACAACCCACATATGCAAGTATGAATAATACTTAAGGATTCCTACAAGTTCACTTCTCAGAAAAACAAATACATATCAATCCAGATAATACTTAAACCATAATGATATTTTTGGCTTGGCCTAATTATTACAACATATCTGCCAAAGACTCCTTAAACATTCTAAATGCAAGCAATCTTCAATTGCCCAAGCACACAAGTTTCCTATGCATCCTTTCCTGCAGCAACATCTAGAGCTGCCTCCATAGAAATGAGACACCCCAGATGTTACAAAGCAACAAATAGGGTCAGAATATAATTCTGGTATGAGTGAAATCAAAATGCAATATTTTGTCATTTTTAAATTGCAGTGCAGGGTATTAAAATACTTGGAGATATTTGAATTTATGATATAACTGGATAAATATTTATATCTAAGCTCATACCACATTCATGCACACAAGCATCCATTCAATCATTCAATCCAGTATACATGTACACCCATTCTTATGGAATTAACTCATTTTAATTTCCATAACTCAACATTAAAACTTGATTTATTAATTTAATTTGGTCATATCTCTTTTGCCATTGAACACCATGTGTGCATTGCAAGGGACTCAATTCTGTTAACCCCTGCACAAAGGCCTATAGGACTTAAACAAGTCATGCACATACCCATCATACTCCTTATGATGAATAGATCAAGGCTTTTCTCCTAGATTAGTTTTATAATCTAGTGACCAGTCTCATTTCTTATTTCAGAAAGATTTTATTAACTCCTTGATTGCTTTTACTTCCTTTCATTTCTATAAATCAGAGAGAGAGTTAATCTTACTCAGGGATTTCAACTGACCCTACATTCATTCATGAAAATCATGTTTTCATTTCATTTTTCTTTCCAGTTGTCTCATTCAAAATTTGTTTTATCACTTGTATACTTCTTTATTCCAGAATGTCATGATCTCTTAACAAATCCATTAGAATTTCATTAAAAATTCTTATGCTTAATTCTATTGTGAACATAGGGTAAGGTTTTTAGAGAAAAACCCCAAAAATATTTTTAGCCTTAGATCTGAACAAATCAGCACATAAATAATTTATTGCATTGTTCATTTCTAATTTAAAACAAACTAGACATAAGCATGAACCTCCTTTGTTCACACTGCCTGGCTTATCTTTCAATTTTACCCTACTTCATAATAAAATTGTATTTATCTTACCATCATAAATACAAACTGATAGTTTATGATACTGGATCCATCCCAGAGATCATGGCATTACTATTATCAAACAATCAAATGAAGCATATCAAAGCATCAACCAAAAATCCATCAATACACCAACCATGCTCAGCATTCATTAATTTCAGAGAAAGTAAAACAAGTTGATCAAGCACAAAAGAAATAAAATGGCTGCCCTTAACTTGGGTCTTAATGCCTTAGCCTCATGAGATTGATTAATCACTCACCTTTCCCTTCTTTTCCCGAGATTGCCTAAGTTTGCAAACAGTGTATGTTCTTCTTCTCTTTTTTTTCTTTTAATATGTTTCTGTTTTTTTTTCCTCAGAGAGAAAAACCTCTGCCTCTTTTCTTGATTTAAATCATTTTCACTAGGGTTTTACTGAAGGGAAAAACCCATTTTATCCTCACATCACTCAAGAATTGTGTGTGTGCTGTTATGGCTAAATGTGCCATTTCCCCCTGGTTTCTATTTCTGGTAAAAGCAGTTATCCACTGCTTTTCCCTGTGTACATGCAATTTGCATGTTTCATTTGTACATTATTTTCATGTGGCTTGTCTTTCAAAATTTTACTTATGTATAACTAATATAAAACTGGTTTTTAAAGCATTATAATTTATCAAAGAATATATCATCTTTTTCCTTACCTAATTGTTGAAAACAATTTTCTCTTTACAGAATTATTTTTATTTTCTTTATGTTAAACTGTATTATATACATGTATATCCTCTTTATCAATTAACCTCTAGTTAATATCTCAAACCATATGTTTTCTCTGGATATATAAATGTATACATATTTTTAATTACTCTGGTGTTCTTTCTTTACTTATCTTATGTTTATTCTTTCTGGATATATATATATATATACATATATATATATATAAATACAACATAGGGTGACATATGTCCATATATATACACTCAGTTATATATCCTCTTCTCTCTGAAATTCTATTTCTTATTACTGTTTATATTCAAGATACATATATGTATATGTATACATGTGAATATAAGACTCACTCAATTCAACTATTATTACTTTTAACTCATTCTCAGTATTTACTTCCAGATTACATATATATATTTGGTTTTTGAAAGTTTTTTTTTTCTAATCTCAATAATTTGGGTCTTCACATACTCTCCTCCTAAAAGGAATTGTGTCCCACAATTATTCTCTCATACATTTCCATCTAAATGTATACAAAGCTCAATTTCTATTTTAAATGAAATTTCAGGAACTCATTCATTCTTACTCAATCAAATATACATAAATAATTTTTTTTTAAACATACCTCAAGCAGAAAACAGCTTAGGATATTTATCCTTTATCCTCTCTTCAGCCTCCCAAGTGCAATCATTCCCATCCAAACTCCATTGGATTTTAACTAGTTTAATTATTTTATTTCTCAGTTTCTTTTCTTCTCTAGCCACAATGCCCACTGGTTCCTTTTTATAAACCAGATTTTCTTGAATTTCAACATGTGTAGGAGATTCAAGAATGCACTCTTTATCATGCACCCATTTTCTCAATTGGGATACATGAAATACATCATGTATTTTGCTCAATTCTTCTGGTAACTTCAACCTATAAGCTAAAGTCCCTATTCTTTGAACAATTTCATATGGTCCTACATACCTTGGTGACAGTTTCCCTGCTTTTCCAAATCTCAATATTTTCCTCATTGGTGAAACTTTGAGAAACACATAGTCTCCCACCTCAAATTCTACTGGCCTTCTCTTTTTATCTGCATAAGCTTTCTGTCTCTCTTGAGCTACTCTCATTCTTTGCCTCACTAATTCAATTCTTGCAGAAGTTTCTTTTACATGGTCTGGTCCAAGCAACACCCTATCACCAGCCTCCATCCAACATGCAGGAGATAAACAAGGCTTCCCATACAAAGCCTCAAATGGAGCCATTCCTATAGTGGACTGGTAGCTATTATTATAAGCAAACTCAGTTAAATAAATATGATCTTCCCAGTTGCCTCCAAAATCAAGTATGCATGCTCTCATCAAATCCTCTAAAACTTTATTAACAATCTCAGTTTGCCCATCAGTTTGTGGATGGTAGGATGTGCTTAAGCTTAATTCTGTCCCCATAGCTTCTTGAAAGCTACTCCAAAACCTTGAAGTAAACAAAGTATCTCTATCACTAATGATAGTCTTGGGGATGCCATGCAATCTTACTATCTCCTTCACAAACAATTGAGCTAGCTTGTGAGCATTTCTGTTTGAACTTATTGGGATGAAGTGTGCTGTTTTTGTGAGTCTATCAACCACTACCCAAATACTATCATTTCCCCTCCTTGTTCTTGGCAAACCATCCACAAAATCCATTGATATACTCTCCCATTTCCAAGTAGGCACTTCCAAAGGTTGCAATAGGCCTGAGGGTCTTTGATAGTCTGCCTTTACTTGTTGGCATGTCAAGCAATTTGCCACATATTTTGCTACTGCTCCTTTCATTCCTAGCCACCAATAATTTCTCTTGAGATCATGGTACATTTTTGTACCACCTGGATGGATAGTATACTTTGTTTTGTGATGCTCATCCATAACTTCTTGCTTTAGTTCCTCTACATTTGGTATGCAGAGTTTCCCCTTTTTCCTTAAGTATCCTTTATCATCTACCTCATAGTTTTCCACTGTCATGCCTTGGGATATCATGTTCTTTTTCTCCTTCAAATTTATATCTTGATTCTGCATTTGTCCTATTTTATCAACCAGTGTTGATTTTAAGGATATGAGGCTTAATTTACCATATTCAATCATCTTACTGTGTGTCTTATCTGATGCACTAGTTTCTTCTTTCACTTCCACCTCACTAAGAATTGTCAAATCCTTGAACTCTGCCATCATTAAGCTTGCCAATTTAGCTTGATGTCTACTTAATGCATCTGCTACTTTATTAGCTTTTCCAGGGGTATACAATATATCAAGATCATAGGCAGCTAGAAATTCTACCCACCTATGTTGCCTCATGTTCAAGTCTTTTTGGGAAAACAAATATTTAAGTGACTTGTGATCAGTAAACAATTCAAACTTAGCACCCAATAAATAATGTCTTCATAGTTTCAATGCATACACCACAGCAGCTAGTTCTAAGTCATGTGTAGCATACCTAGTTTCATTTGGCTTGAGTTGCCTTGATGCATAAGCTATGACTCTACCATGTTGCATAAGCACTGCCCCCAGTCCAGATCCACTAGCATCTGTGTAAACTACTAATTCTTCATTGCCCTCTGGCACTTGTAAAACTGGAGCTTCTACCAGTGCCTTCTTTAGTGATATGAAAGCTTGTTCACACTTCTCTGTCCACACATAGGGTTGCTCCTTTTTAGTTAACTTGGTCAATGGGATAGCTATCCTTGCAAAATCTTTTATAAATCTCCTATAATAGCCTGCCATTCCCAAAAATGACCTCACCTCAGTTACTGATTTGGGTCTACTCCAAGATTACACTGCCATCACCTTATTTGGGTCTACACTAACCCCTTGTTGTGATACTATGTGCCCCAAAAATTTTACTTCCTTCTGCCAAAATGTACATTTAGAGAATTTGGCTTTTAAATCATGTGCCCTCAGTCTAGACAAAACCAGATGCAAGTGTTTTGCATGTTCTTCTTCTGATTTTGAATACACTAATATGTCATCAATAAAGACAACCACAAATTTATCTAGAAAATCTCTAAATGTTCTATTCATTAAATCTACAAAATATGATGGTGCATTTGTCAATCCAAAAGGCATCACCAAAAATTCATATAATCCATACCTTGTGTTGAAGGCAGTATACTTAATGCTCTCTTCTTCCACCTTCATTTGATGGAACCCAGAGGCTAAATCTAGCCTTGAAAAGACCTTTGCTCCATTTAATTGATCGAATAGATCATCAATCCTAGGAAGTGGGTATTTGTTTTTAATGGTGACTTTGTTTAATTCCCTATAATCAATGCACATTCTCAAAGTACCATCTTGCTTCTTCACAAATACAACTGGAGAACCCCAGTTTGAACTACTAGGCCTTATGAAGCCTTTCTGCTCCAGTTCTTCCAACTGATGTTTCAATTCCACAAGTTCTTTAGGACCCATCCTAGTAGGTTTCTTGATGATTGGACTAGCTCCGGGGATTAGTCTTATTTGAAATTCTACTTGTCTATTTTCTGGAACACCTATGACTTCACCAAAGACATCTGGGTATTCATTTATAATTTTTATGTCTTCCAGTGTTAATTCTTTCTCAGTCATGCTATATATTTGGTTAAGGTAATTGATTTTAGCAATTTCACTCATGATTATAATATTCTTACCATTATCTGTTTTAAGAGAAATAGTGAAATTTTCCAAATTCAAAATTGCTTTGAATTTGCTCAACCAATCTACCCCTAAAATAATTCCTATTCCAGGGTATTTCAATACAAACAAATCAGATTTAAACACATTTCCTCCTATGTTTAATTCTACCCCCAGACATTTTAATCCTAGCAAACAAGAGCTACCCAATGGGCTTTGAATAAACAAGGGATTATCAACTAAATAGCATGTGAGAGTCAATTTATTCACTATGTCTTGGGATATTAATGAATGTGTTGCTCCAGTGTCATATATAACTGAGATGGGGTGATCTTTAATTAAAAGTATACCTTCCAATTGTCCAGAACTTCCCACTGCAGTTGCTTTTGCTTTGCCCTCAAGTGCTCCTACCTTTGCTCCCCTTTTGAATTCTGGGCAGTTCCTTTTAATATGGCCTTCCTTCCCACAGTTATAGCAGCTGAATGGTGCCTTCTTGGCTGCTTGACACTTATTACTCATGTGTCCTTCTTTGCCACAATTATAACAAGTGACCTTCTTCTTAGCTTCCCCAGTGGTTGTTCCTTCCATTTTCTTATCCATATTCTTTTTGTCATAGGGATGTGTCCTATTTTTCCCTTTCTTTTGATTGTTAGCCCTCATGCTCCTAAATTTTTCCCTTGCATTGTCATGTTGTTCAAAGGAAAGAGCAAGGTCTATGACTTGATCAAATGTTTTATCCTTGTATGGTAACATTGCTCTACCCAGACCTGCATTTAGTCCTTGGATAAATCTTGAATTCTTTGATTCTTCATCTCCTATAAGCATAGTTCCATACTTGGATAAGCTCTCAAATTTTTGAGTGTATTCAGTCACGCTCATTGGTCCCTGCCTTAGCCTTATAAATTCCTCAAGCAATGTTGCCTTAGCTGTTGCTGGAACGAACCTTGCCTCAAGCATCTCCTTGAATTGATCCCATGTTATCTCATTTTCCGGCCTTCCTGTGATGATCACCTCCCACCAATCTAAAGCTGCTCCTTTAAGTCTCCTTGAAGCTATCTGCCTCTTCCTTTGGTCATTAACTTGCATATCTGCAAATATCCTTTCCAAAGTTCTTAGCCATATCTGCACTCCCCTAACTCCCTTAGTGCCTTCAAAATCCTTGCCTCCTAAATTTGAGAATGTCTTCAACAATTTGGCTAGTTCCTCATGAGGATTCTCTTCCCTGTGCACTGCTCCCTCTCTAAATGCCCTCACCAAATCTTGCAAATTGACCATTGGTGTTGTATTGGAGGGTCCTGCTCCATGACTTGGTGGTCTTCCTACCATGATTCACTATTCAATTGCATAGCTAGTTAGTCATTTTTCTAATTTAATTATTTTATGCAATTCATTTCTACTGTGGATATTTATTTCCATCATTATTGTATATATACTTTTTTTTTAATATTTTACCCCTTCAAGAAAATTGGATAATATATTTATGCTATGTTTTAACAACATAGCTCTGATACCAACTGAAGTGACCCACTTCTCTTATCATATATTTATATAGAATTTTCTGTTAACAATTTTTTTTTACAATACACATAAATATACTTTACAATGGATCACTTCTCTTAATTTAATTCCCCCAAGATCCTGAATTTTACTAATATAAATATATCAGTATTTAAATAAATTCTATCATTTACATATATGAAGATATATAAATGGTTCTTTGCTTTTCAGAGTGATTAAACAGCAAAGAAACTCTTTCCCACCTTAATTCTCATATTAGAGATTTGGTGTCACATAGCTTTTTCTATTTATCATATATATATATTTCTTTTTAGAACTCCAGCTTGATTAACTTTAGGATTAAATATTACTGGTTCTCTTATTTTCTTGTTCTACCTCACAAATTAATTGACTCCTGAATTTACAAGCCATACCTTTTAATCCTAGGATTTTTGTGATTTGATACATATTGTTCTAAATTAAGTAAAAAGTGTTCAACCTAACTCATGTTTGTTAGGTTAGCTTGTTTTACTCATTTCAATTTCAAACAGCTTTTATCAGAGGGAATGTCCATATTTTGATTTATTAGTTGCAATAATCATGTGGGTGTTTGTAATGACAAGCTAATTTTTGAGGCTAGCAGAGGAAAACAATACAGTCATTTCAAAATGCTAACTCAAACTATCATGCTAAACAGAGACTAAGGTCATGTGTGCAGACAGTAAACTCAAGGCAAAGTGAATAAAAAGAATCAGACAAAATGCAAGACTTCCAGGTGAACTTATGATGAAGATATTTGATATATTCTAATGAAGAGAACAATGTGGTGGTCACTGTTCTATTGAATGGTGGAAATGCTCAATACAAACAAGACCATATGCATTTATAATTTATCAAAGGTTTTGATTATGACCCAATACTACCAGATTTGAATTAAGTATCAAAATAGCAGGAATTAGCTAAGCATAGGTGCAGTAGAGTCTACAATTACTAAGCAGGTAAATGAGCTTATTACTCCAAGCAATACATGTTTTCACCGGGGAAATCAAATGCCCCACCAGATTCAGGCTATGCCTTTCAGCCTTGCATGGACCTATATCAATTATAAGTCATGGTTAAGCCTACTGGTTAGCCAGTTTAGATTCAACTCAATCTTTATGAATTCATTGATTTCTTTACTCTATTCTTTTCTTCCTATGATGGATTCTGCTCTACTATTTTTTTTAGGTTCATCAAACATTTCTACAGGAGACATGAGCACATATCAAAATTACATGACATGATCTCCAAAATCTTTCTCCACCAGAAACTATGCAGATTTAACTCTTTTAAAATAACAACCCACATATGCAAGTATGAATAATACTTAAGGATTCCTACAAGTTCACTTCTCAGAAAAACAAATACATATCAATCCAGATAATACTTAAACCATAATGATATTTTTGGATTGGCCTAATTATTACAACATATCTACCAAAGACTCCTTAAACATTCTAAATGCAAGCAATCTTCAATTGCCCAAGCACACAAGTTTCCTATGCATCCTTTCCTGCAGCAACATCTAGAGCTGCCTCCATAGAAATGAGACACCCCAGATGTTACAAAGCAACAAATAGGGTCAGAATATAATTCTGGTATGAGTGAAATCAAAATGCAATATTTTGTCATTTTTAAATTGCAGTGCAGGGTATTAAAATACTTGGAGATATTTGAATTTATGATATAACTGGATAAATATTTATATCTAAGCTCCTACCACATTCATGCACACAAGCATCCATTCAATCATTCAATCCAGTATACATGTACACCCATTCTTATGGAATTAACTCATTTTAATTTCCATAACTCAACATTAAAACTTGATTTATTAATTTAATTTGGTCATATCTCTTTTGCCATTGAACACCATGTGTGCATTGCAAGGGACTCAATTCTGTTAACCCCTGCACAAAGGCCTATAGGACTTAAACAAGTCATGCACATACCCATCATACTCCTTATGATGAATAGATCAAGGCTTTTCTCCTAGATTAGTTTTATAATCTAGTGACCAGTCTCATTTCTTATTTCAGAAAGATTTTATTAACTCCTTGATTGCTTTTACTTCCTTTCCTTTCTATAAATCAGAGAGAGAGTTAATCTTACTCAGGGATTTCAACTGACCCTACATTCATTCATGAAAATAATGTTTTCATTTCATTTTTCTTTCCAGTTGTCTCATTCAAAATTTGTTTTATCACTTGTATACTTCTGTATTCCAGAATGTCATGATCTCTTAACAAATCCAGTAGAATTTCATTAAAAATTCTTATGCTTAATTCTATTGTGAACATAGGGTAAGGTTTTTAGAGAAAAACCCCAAAAATATTTTTAGCCTTAGATCTGAACAAATCAACACATAAATAATTTATTGCATTGTTCATTTCTAATTTAAAACAAACTAGACATAAGCATGAACCTCCTTTGTTCACACTGCCTGGCTTATCTTTCAATTTTACCCTACTTCATAATAAAATTGTATTTATCTTACCATCATAAATACAAACTGATAGTTTATGATACTGGATCCATCCCAGAGATCATGGCATTACTATTATCAAACAATCAAATGAAGCATATCAAAGCATCAACCAAAAATCCATCAATACACCAACCATGCTCAGCATTCATTAATTTCAGAGAAAGTAAAACAAGTTGATCAAGCACAAAAGAAATAAAATGGCTGCCCTTAACTTGGGTTAATGCCTTAGCCTCATGAGATTGATTAATCACTCACCTTTCCGTTCTTTTCCCGAGATTGCCTAAGTTTGCAAACAGTGTATGTTCTTCTTCTTTTTTTTTCTTTTAATATGTTTCTGTTTTTTTTTCCTCGGAGAGAAAAACCTCTGCTTCTTTTCTTGATTTAAATCATTTTCACTAGGGTTTTACTGAAGGGAAAAACCCATTTTATCCTCACATCACTCAAGAATTGTGTGTGTGCTGTTATGGCTAAATGTGCCATTTCCCCCTGGTTTCTATTTCTGGTAAAAGCAGTTATCCACTGCTTTTCCCTGTGTACATGCAATTTGCATGTTTCATTTGTACATTATTTTCATGTGGCTTGTCTTTCAAAATTTTACTTATGTATAACTAATACAAAACTGGTTTTTAAAGCATTATAATTTATCAAAGAATATATCATCTTTTTCCTTACCTAATTGTTGAAAACAATTTTCTCTTTACAGAATTATTTTTATTTTCTTTATGTTAAACTGTATTATATACATGTATATCCTCTTTATCAATTAACCTCTAGTTAATATCTCAAACCATATGTTTTCTCTGGATATATAAATGTATACATATTTTTAATTACTCTGGTGTTCTTTCTTTACTTATCTTATGTTTATTCTTTCTGGATATATATATACATATATATATAAATACAACATAGGGTGACATATGTCCATATATATACACTCAGTTATATATCCTCTTCTCTCTGAAATTCTATTTCTTATTACTGTTTATATTCAAGATACATATATGTATATGTATACATGTGAATATAAGACTCACTCAATTCAACTATTATTACTTTTAACTCATTCTCAGTATTTACTTCCACACTACATAGATATATTTGGTTTTTGAAAGTTTTTTTTTCTAATCTCAATAATTTGGGTCTTCACAATATATTTGAAAACCGAACTTATGTATACTTATATAAACTAATATATAGACTAATATATGACTTACATATATATTATAATTTAAAATCGATACTAAAACATATTAGCGTAAAATCTATTTATATTATATTACAAAATCATTACTTAATTTAAAACACATAGATTTTAAAATAAAAATACATATATTACATTTTAAAAACAAATATTTAAAAATCAATATATATATACCAAAGTAAACTTTTTTTTTCATAGGACATGTTGGAGATGTTTTCATCCGGTCTCCCCGAGCCAGACATGCCGGACCACCCAGATGTCTCCCACCGGTCCAAAGCCTTCCAACCGAACCAACCATTGCCGGTCCAGGTCTCCTGCCGAACCAGCTCGTTGCCGGTCCAACTCATTGCCGGTCCAAACCTCGCCTCCCACCACCGAACCAACTCGTTGCCGGACCAAGCCTCGCCTCCAACCACCGAACCAAAGTCCTATCAGGCCAGATTGTAGCAGCCCAGGCCCACCAGCTGCTATATACCTCCAAGACTCCTACCCCCAGTCTCACTCTATAAATAGAGGGGCAGGGGTACAACAATGGGGACAAGTTTGAGAGCTAAAGCACGGAAGGAACTTTCAAACAACTTTCTTTTACTTGTATTAAAGCTTTGTACTTGTAATCAAAAGAAGAGAAGAAAAATAACATATGAAGTGGACGTAGGCACATTCTGGCTGAACCACTATAAATTTGCGTGTCTTTTTACAGTTTAGCCCCTGTTTTTCATATATTTGCGTAAATCACTCAAATCACTAAGAACAACATAAGATCCACTAAATTATACAACTTTGAGGTGTTTGTCCATTTTTGGTGCAAACATTTTTGGTGCTTTTCACTGAGAAATAGAAACTCGAAGCTTCAGCTTCATCTACTTAACGAGTTTTCCTAACAGCATCGTCCGCCACTTGGAAAACATGCCTCCCAAACAGAGAAAAGATGTTAACAAAGGAAAAAAACATCGCATCCAGTAGCCTTCCTGACCCAGCTACCGCGAATCAAGTAAATCGTCCTCCTCCAGCAACGGCAACAAATGAAGGACAGGCTAACCCAACCACTCCTGCCACAGAACAGCCTGCAGCAATTACTAGGGCAGACTTGGACAGAGTTGTTATTGAAGTAACTAACCGCTTCACGTCCCAGCAGGAAGCCTTGGTGGACCATCTCATGTCACGCTTGAGGGACGCTGAAGAATCCAACCGCAACACTGAATCATGGGGCGAGTCCCAGTCTGGAGGATCTCAGAGACAGCAAAGATCTTCCTTCTTCGAAGGAGCTAACGGCAGGAGTAGCCGTGGTAGGAGCCGAGACCGAGCCCAGCCCGAAGTTAGGCCTGAGGAAACGTTTGGTGCCGAACCCAATGGGGAAGGTACCGGGCGAAGGTCAATTGCAGCTGAGCCTGTCATGCTGCCTAACCACAGAAACATCGGTGAACGGGGTCGAGCTAGAGTTCAGCCCGAAGTTGGACCCGAGGAAGTGCTTAGATCAGAACCCAACAGGGGAAGATCAAGGCAAGGGCCAACTGTCGCTGACCCAAGCATGCTCCCAGAAGATCAAAGGCAGCCACTGGAAAATATGAGGAATGATAGACGATACCATCCCTACAGGGGGTCTGGACGGAACCAACCCCACAGAACAGAACCAAACTCATTTCTGTCTGCTCCAAATTCCGATGAAAGGATGGCACGCTTATTCAGAGAGTGTGTCCAACGGGAGCAAAGAGATCGAGGGATAGGCGCTAGGGTAACCAGCCCTTTCACCCGCAATATCGAAGTTGCTATCACCCCCCGAGAATGGAAGATGCCAACAATGGAACCCTACAAAGAAACCTCCGATCCCGTTGTACACTTACAGAGATACACACAGCATATGCTCATGAGTGGAGCAACAGAGGGAGTACTGTGCAAATGTTTTCCGCTCTTCTTAGCAGATCTTGCTACCTCCTGGTTCTGTCATCTACCCCAAGGATCCATCAGCTCATGGGAAATGTTGAAAGAAAAATTTATCAGTCAGTTCCGCATTCATGTGGAGCAACCTAAGGACGCTTATTCCTTATCCAGCGTCAAACAGAAGCCTGGAGAGAAGCTGCAGCAATACCTAACCAGATTCAACGCCGCAGCAGCCGCAGTTCAAGACGCCGATGAGAAGCTTATCCTGATGGCCCTCTGCAGTGGGGTGCATCCGGACACCAAATTTGCTAGAAGATTGACAAAAGAAAAACCAGCTACCTTACCCGATTTCTTCCATGAAGCCGGGAAATACATGAGGCTTGAGGATGCTGCCATTGAGGGGCAATCAGGACAGCAAAGTAAGACGACCCATGGCAACGCCCCTGCTGTGGCGAGGGACGCTCGAAGGAATGATTCCAGAGACAATGCTGGGGGCAAGAAAGTAGAAAAACGCCTATATCGACCAGGGCCAAGATTCGACTCTTACACCCCTTTGAACGAGACCGTCGAAAACATCTTCCTTGCCACCCAAGGCGAAGTTAGATACAAACGCCCACCATACAAGAAGGAATCAGATAGCGCACAGAAATCTGGAAAATTCTGCCGCTTCCACGAATCCCACGGACATGATACCAACGAATGCCATCATCTCCGAGATCTGATTGAGGAACACATCAGAAGAAAGAAACTGGAACGCTATGTAAAGAGTCAAGACAGGACTCCAGCTCCTGCCAATGAAAATCCAAGGCTACCCTCACCAGGGACCGGCAGAGGCGACCGCAACGCTAGCAGCTCTAGTCAAGAGAAGATAGTGGTCCACACCATCTCAGGAGGTCCGCACATCGCAGACAGAAGTTGGAAAGAGATGGAAAGATATGGGAAGTCGCTCAGAGACAATAGAGACTGTGTCAATACGGTTATAGAAGAGCGCCACCCAAAGCGGAAAGAAAGTGATGACATCACATTCAGTAAACGCGACCTAGAAGGAAGACAGTACCCTCACATGGATCCCATGGTTATCTCTGCCCGACTCGGTCCCGCCGAAGTTTACCGAATCCTGGTAGACACTGGAAGCTCTGTAAATATCCTGTTCAAACACGCATTCGACAAAATGAGGCTATCAATGAAGGATGTATCTCCCTGCGATAAACCGCTACACGGTTTCACTGGAGATGCGAAAATGCCCATCGGGCAGCTGGACCTCTTCGTTGAAATTGGAAGCCATCCCCGCTCCGTTGTAAGGAAACAGACGTTTGTGCTGATAGAAAACCATTCGGCCTACAACGCCTTCCTAGGAAGACCAGCCCTATCTGACTTCCAGATTGTCCTAGCTCCGTGGTGCCTAAAAATGAAATTTCCAACAGACAATGGGGTAGGGGAAGTGGAAGGAGACCAAGATATTGCACGAGACTGCTATGTAACCGAACTTCGCAACAACCACAGGAGAGATAAAGGGAAAGGTGTAGAGATTGCCCTCTGCACAAAAAGCCTTGAAGCATAGCAACTAAAGAAAGCCCCTCCTCTTCGATACACCAGCGACCCTTTCAATGAATTAGACCCTAGGGACAAAGAGGAGGAGGCCACCGCCGAGCCTGCAGAGGCTATGGAGTTTATATCTGTAGACAAGCACGACTCAAGTAGGCTACTGAAAATTGGGTCGCAGCTGAAAACAGAATTGAAGGAACAACTTATTGATTTTCTCCGCCACAACTTGGATGTGTTCGCTTGGTCACACGCTGACATGACCGGAATCTCCCCCAACATAGCATGCCACGTGTTAAAAATTGATCCTACCAAGGCGCCTGTAAAACAAAAAAAGAGAAGTATGGGGGCAGAGCGATCAGCAGCCCTCGATGAAGAAGTAAAGAATCTACTCGCCAATGACTTCATACGAGAAGCTATTTACCCAGAATGGATCGCCAACCCGGTACTAGTAAAGAAGGCTAATGGGAAGTGGCGGACCTGCATTGACTTCTCCAACCTAAACGACGCCTGCCCAAAGGATTGCTTCCCGCTTCCCAGAATCGATCAACTTGTAGACAGCACAGCCGGACATGAACTCCTGTCTTTTATGGATGCATACTCAGGATATAACCAAATTCCTATGCATGCTCCCGACCAAGACCACACTAGCTTCATCACCGACCGGGGTTTATACTGCTACAAAGTGATGCCTTTCGGACTTAAAAATGCAGGAGCCACCTACCAGCGCCTTGTCAACAAGATGTTTGCAGGGCTAATAGGACGAACAATGGAAGTATATGTAGACGACATGCTAGTAAAATCACGGAAAGCCAAAGATCACGTAAGCCACCTAGGCGAAATGTTCCAGATACTTCGACAGTATGGAATGAAGTTGAATCCACTAAAGTGCTCCTTCGGAGTGTCATCAGGAAAATTCTTAGGTTTCATCGTCCATGCCCGAGGGATAGAAGCAAACCCTGAACAAGTCCGAGCATTAAGGGACATCAAGATACCTTCCACCCGAAAGGAAATGCAAAGCCTAAATGGAAAAGTGGCTGCCCTAAGCCGATTCATCTCCAAAGCAACGGACAAGTGCGTCCCCTTTTTCGAAGCTCTAAAGAAGGATAAAGGAAAGTTCGAATGGACGGACGAATGCTTAACCGCTTTCCTTAACCTAATCGAACACCTCCAGAAACCACCGGTACTCTCGACTCCAAGCGAAGGCGAAGAATTATACCTATACCTTGCTGTGTCATCTCACGCTCTAAGCGCCGCCTTGGTAAGGGAAGACGATCGCACGCAACGACCAGTTTACTTCGTCAGTAAAAGGTTTACTGGGGCAGAAGTCAGATATCCTAAGCTTGAAAAGTTAGCATACTGTTTACTAATCACTTCACGAAAGCTACGTCAATACTTCCAATCCCATTCCATCAAAGTTCTGACCGATCAACCACTGAGGCAGGTACTCCATCGTCCCGACACTTCCGGGCGACTACTTAAATGGTGTATTGAGCTGAGTCAATATGATATCACCTATCACCCTCGCACCGCCATCAAGGGACAAGCCATGGCTGATTTCATTGCAGAATTCACTACCAACGAGGATAAGGAGCAACTGGAAATAACAGAAGATATCAAGTGGAATCTCTTTGTGGACGGTGCATCTAACGAACAAGGCTCGGGGGCAGGTGTAGTAATAATCACTCCCAGGGGAAATAAACTGCACTATGCTATAAGGTTGGAGTTCGCTGCCACCAACAACGATGCGGAATATGAAGCAGTAATAGCCGGATTGGAAATTGCTATCGAGATCGGAGCCAATTCTTTGTGTCTTCACAGCGATTCTCAGCTTATTGTTAATCAAATACTAGGGGAATTCCAAGCTCGAGAAGAGCGACTCATCGCATATCTAAAGAAGGCCAAGTTACTTCTCAGCCGATTGGACCGCTACTTAGTCAAACACATCCCTCGGGAAGAGAACCAAGAGGCCGACGAATTGGCAAAGCAAGCAAGTATGAGAGACGTCGCCATCTTCGGGGCAGTAACTGTCTCAAAGCAAACGATCCCAAGTTTTGAGCAAGTGAATCTGATAGCTGCAACCGAAGAAGCAACTTGGATGACTCCCATCCGAGACTACCTACGAAATGGCACACTACCCGACGGGCGTAACGAAGTCAAGAAAATCCTGAGGAAAGCGTCCCGCTACACAATACAAGGAGACATCCTCTATCGGCGCGGGTTCTCTAACCCATTGTTAAGGTGTGTCGCCGGAAGGGAAGCCAAGGAAATCTTATCCAACATTCATCAAGGAAGCTGCGGAGATCACACCGGAGGGCAAACATTAGCAAAAAAGATACTCCGATATGGATATTTCTGGCCCACCTTAAGCAAGGACGCCTTAGATTTCGTCAAGAAGTGTGACAGATGCCAAAAATTTGCTAGGATCCCCCGGCTACCAACAACCGAGATTACTCAGATGACTAGCCCTTGGCCCTTTGCAGTGTTTGGAATTGACTTAATCGGTGAACTGCCAATGGGTCGAGGCGGCGCCAAATATGCTATAGTAGCAGTCGACTATTTCACCAAATGGGTGGAAGCAGAACCTCTAAATAAAGTATCTTCAGCAAAGGTTATCAACTTCTTAATCAAAAATGTTCTGTGCAGGTACGGAGTCCCCCTAAAAATCATATCAGACAATGGACTTCAGTTTGACAGCGAGGAATTCGCCAACTGGTGCCAAGAATACGGAATTCACAAAAGCTTCTCATCCGTAGCATATCCCCAAGCAAACGGACAAGTCGAAGCAGTCAACAAAATTCTGAAAACTCTGATCAAAAAGAAGCTTGAAAAGTCAAAGGGCGCTTGGGTAGATGAACTCCCTACGGCACTATGGGCCTACCGCACATCTTTCAGAACATCAACAGGGCACACTCCTTTCTCTTTGGCATACGGATCGGAGGCTATGCTCCCAGTTGAAACCATTGTGCCTTCCCACCGTAGGATCCACTATAACCCAGAAGAGAACGAAGAGCTCCTCAACATGTCTTTGGATCTAGTCGAGGAGAGAAGGAATGATGCAGTCCTAAAAACAGCAGCCCACAAGCAAAAGGTGGCGGCACAATACAACTCCAAAGTCAAGCATCGTACCTTGTGAGAAGGGGATCTTGTCCTCAAGCGAATCTTCCCCCGCCCCGGAGCACTAGACCCAATCTGGGATGGACCATATGTAATTCATAAAGATCTCCACAACGGAGCCTATATTTTGTCAACAGTGGACGGAGAGGTGTTCCAGAGGGCATGGAACATCCAACACCTCCGTCGATACTTTTCTTAACTTGTACTGCCCATATGAAGTGAATTAACAAAGAGAATCAGTGGACGTAGGCACTTTTTCGTGCCGAACCACTTTTAAAAAGCCTTGTCCCTTTTTTAACTTGTTCCTTTGTATCTTGGCTGCTTGTTAACTTTATCCTTTTCTGTTGAACAAAATCCTGAGCATATAGCATTTCTATTCAAAGCACTCCACAATGCAACTTCACGTGGACAAGACCCAACAGGTACTATGCGAATCTATGCCCTCGCCAATGAGACACTTTTGCTCCAGCATCCCTCTGCTGCGGGTTAACTCATTGCTCGCGACGGCCCTTAAAGCCAACTGTAATGAGCCGATTATAAGCCACCGAGAAGGCCGACTATAGCCGAGGCAGCTCATTACGGCGTTAGGCTCGCCGACGACTGTGAACCGATTATAAGCCCCAACATAAGGTATGGCCAGCCAGGGGCAGTTCACAGTTGACGATCGGCACCCACGCTAGCCGGCCACAGTAAGTCGAATAATACCCATGAGTACGGGCCATAATGGCCCGGGTAGTTACTGTGCGCGATCTCGGCTCCGGTGTGTCTTAAGTGCGGCTGTGGTAAAAAAGAATTAACTCCCCGCGGAGGCGTAAGATGGGTGACAAATGTCTCCAAGACCCACAGCTAGGGAAAGTGACTACAAAACCCGTTTGCCACGAACTTAAGCACATCGAAGGCCTTCCGTGACTGGAAGTTTTACTATTTCACATATTTCAATTTTACTTAAAAAACTTTCCTCCTATCCTCTATAACAAACCATAAAGTACAGGATGCAGGGTAAGAGATACCCGCCAATAGATGCAGAGATTCACAATCAGATGGCAGGGCAGTCAACTGCTTTCCATGCTTGGTCATACAAGATATTCAAGACTGCCATTTACAAACAGAACATGAAAGGCGGTATTTTCTTCCTTTAGGCACAAATGCATGACTATAATTTAATTTTTTTCACACCACACGCTAACATTGCAAGTCATGAGATTATGATTTAAAACCAGAATCTGACATCAAACACAATTTAATTACAAGAATATACATAGCTACATTTCTCATACGATATGTCGAAATAGCAACAAATATTCAAGAAACGACAAAATCAACTTGAGCTAAAAAATTACACGTCAAGAATAATGTTATTACAAGTAGCAAGAATTACAACTTAGAAGTTACTCTACTGTCTTAAGACTAACAGATACAACGATGCCAAGCCTACAAAAAGAATTTTCCAAGGTCCAATCAGGGAGCCGGTTGCGTCGAAGTCTTGTCCTTGCTCTTTTGCCCGCCTGTTCGGTCATAAGAAGGATTCATTAGTGATGAATAACCAAGTTAACGGAAAGGCTAGAAAGGAAGACTTACCAGTACCCGCTTCTTGACCGTCCTGGTCGTCATCCTCAACCTGCACACCTGCTTCTTCAGCAGCAAGCAGCCGCATACCCTCCTTTACCGCCACTTTCTCCTCCTTGGTAAACTGAGCAGTGACCACATCCATACTGAAGACCGTTCCACCCTCTTTATCTGCATCAGCCTTAGCCTCCTCCAAAGCCCGAAGATAGGTCTTGGCCATGACCCTGGGATAATCATCCATCCAAGAGAGATTGCCCTGCTTCCAGGTCCGGAAATACATGTCCTGGAGCATGTCATCCATCATTCCCTCGTTCTCCTCAAACTCCCTCATCCGGGCATCGGAGGCCGACAACCTTTCGACGGCAGCATCTCTCTCCAGTCTGTATCTCGAGCAATCAGCCTGAAGGGACCTCCGCATCACCTCCATCCCTTCCCTCAACTTAGCTTGGGCAAGTTCTGCAGCCTCAAGTTTCTCGGACAATTCCTCCACCTGCTCGAGATCCGCTCTCCGAACCTCGTCCACCGTGGCAATAGCCATGTCAATCCGCTCTTTGCAAGCAGCTTCCATTTTCCGCAATTCGGCCCGACTGGCCTCTTCCATGGTTCTCCTTAGTCGCCCAGTAGCAGCCTCATGCTGAGAAATCTGGATAGCCTGATCCGCAAGCTGCTTGGCCTGATCCGAAACCACCAATCGAAGTCGGATATTGGCGCTCCCTATCTCCTCTCCGGCCTTAACCAGCCGAGCGTGATGTCCCATCAGCTTCTTGGCCTCCTCTGCCACCCGATCAATATTAGCTTTGGCCTCGTCTCCCATAGTGACTATACGAGTGGTGAGTAGATCGAGGTCTAAGGACTTGGCTTCGTCAAGTACTCGTACCATGGGGTTACGAGGGAGAAGGTGTTCACCAGTAACTTCGTCAAAAGTAATATCATGAGAACCTGGATCCAGATCAGGATGACCCGCGAATGGATTACGGGCCAAGTCGGGACGGTCGATATGAATAACAGAGGGGTTTCCGGACGGGTGTGGAGAGGGTACAAACTCGCTACCCTCCTCAGTAATATCATGAATAGGCTGAGCCGGAGGCTGAGGACCGAGCGAAGTTTCGGATAAAGGATGACTCCTCTTCCTCTGCTGAATACCCTCTTCGATGACCCCAAGAAGAGGACGGTATCCGACTACATCCCCGGAACGTTGGGCTGAGGGCTTCGGCTTAGCAGAAATTTTGGAAAGTTTATATTGCTCGAGCCTGTGTCGAAGGTCTGAAGCTTTGGGCGTCTTGCCTGCTCCTGATATAAAGAACAAGTGTCACAATCTTACATTACTATATGATTCAAGAAACGCGGTAGATTACAAGTTAGAAAAGGAAAAGAAACACAGTCGTGGTTGTACAAACCCTGGGGAGGAGTGGGATACTGCAATAAGTCCTGGATTTCATTCCAGGACGGGAGCGGGTCATAAAATATTCCTAAGTCCCTATCATTAGTGAAGCATGCAGGGGTCAAGAGTTCACCTTGAGTCGTCAGAGCCACCTTGGCCGGGATAGTCGGAGAAGACTCACTTGCACCAGTCCCGATTTTGTCCGCCTTCCCGGTCTTCTCTACTAAAGCCGGATCATCACCCAACCCCTCAAAAGCTTGACGGAGAGCATCATCCGTCCACTCTTGCATTTCGCCTACTTGCCCAGAAGACAGAGCCCTGGAACCATCACCACCCTGTCCATCGCCACCATCGTCACCAAGACGCTCAACGTCACTTCCCCCCTCCGCCTCACCTCTTTCTTCCTCCGCGTCTATCTCCCCCTGAGTAAGTGGACAATTGCTGGGAGAAGGACCGTCTGACCTCTTAAGTTTCTTACCTCCGACGGCTGGAGGTTTCGTGAATGGTTTTCTCTTTCCACCCTCTGTCGCAACGCCTCCTTTAGCCTGAGCAGCCGCCCTCTCTTCCGCCGTTTCCCTCAACTTAACTACAGACTGCTGCGGAAGGATCAAGTTATATTCCAGAAGGATCGCATTTCTAATCAAGTAGGCAGATGATCTGTATTTCCCAAGAATGGCTTCTATCTCCGCCGCCGTCTGAACCAGGCGGTCTGTCTCCACAACCGGAAAGCCACCTGTCGCTAGCAAAAATGAGAAAGTATGAGAAGAAGCATCGCAATCGGGATAGAAATTATAAGTAAAAGCATCAACTTACATCCAGAGGTAAAGCGCCGGATGGAGACGGAGTCATCCCTAACAAAGAACCACTCTTTCTTGAACATGCTGTATTTGGAGTACAGGTCCAGGACCGGCTTGAAGGTCACAGCGGATTCCAAGCTAATATATGGGGACCCCTTCTTGTAGCCCCTTAAATTATACAAGTACCGGATCTCCCGGTTGGAGGGAGCGCGACCATACTTCCTCCGAAAAATAACGAAAAGGCTCACCAGTATGGCATAAGAGTTGGGCTGAAGCTGAAATGGGGCCACCTTCAGGTACGTGAGAAAGCTGACTATCCAAGCATTGAGAGGCGGGATAGCACCACACATGCAATGGTACCTGCTATAAGCAAAGTATCCTTCGGGAGGACTGTATGGCATGACTCCTGGGCCCGGCAGCAGCATGAGGGCTCTATCAATCCCAAAGGAACGAGATATAACATCGAGTTGCTCCTCTTTGAGAGAGCTAGGAAAGCAGTCAGGCGGGGAATCCAACAGCTCCTGGGGACCATATCCATCAACTAATGACCTCGGGGCGGGCCCATGACGCTCCGATCCTGATTGGGCTGGGGGCACGGCCGAGGACTCTCCTTCTCCCCCGGATCTCTTCTTGTCTGAACGAGTTTCTACTTTGCGAGACATTATCTACAATACCGGAAAAACACATTGTTAGAACAGAAGATGTAAACAAGTATATGACGTCATTCAGTAAAAACATATTCAGTATCATTTTTTCATTCGGAACTCAAGATCCCTGAGTTCATTCGGTCAAGCCAGTCAATGGCTCATTCGGCATCCCAGTATAGGAGTTCATTCGGTCAAGCCAGTCAATGGCTCATTCGGCATCCCAGTATAGGAGTTCATTCGGTCAAGCCAGTCAATGGCTCATTCGGCATCCCAGTATAGGAGTTCATTCGGTCAAGCCAGTCAATGGCTCATTCGGCATCTCAATATGAGAATTCATTCGGTAGCCTAGTCCTAAAAGTTCATTCGGCAGAAAGCAGGCTCACCTGATTCGGCAGTTCGAATAATCGATTCGGCTATCACAGTTGGTAAGGAAATATGAAGGTTAGAGACCCCTATTTATAAAGCAAGGTTTAATAGCCGGACCAGGTAGTTCGGTCCTCAGGCCGAATACAATGACTCAGCTGGAACAAAGCGCGGCACCTATAAGCACGTACCCCACTTTGGGGGGCAAGTGTTGGAGATGTTTTCATCCGGTCTCCCTGAGCCAGACATGCCGGACCACCCAGATGTCTCCCACCGGTCCAAAGCCTTCCAACCGAACCAACCATTGCCGGTCCAGGTCTCCTGCCGAACCAGCTCGTTGCCGGTCCAACTCATTGCCGGTCCAAACCTCGCCTCCCACCACCGAACCAACTCGTTGCCGGACCAAGCCTCGCCTCCAACCACCGAACCAAAGTCCTATCAGGCCAGATTGTAGCAGCCTAGGCCCACCAGCTGCTATATACCTCCAAGACTCCTACCCCCAGTCTCACTCTATAAATAGAGGGGCAGGGGTACAACAATGGGGACAAGTTTGAGAGCTAAAGCACGGAAGGAACTTTCAAACAACTTTCTTTTACTTGTATTAAAGCTTTGTACTTGTAATCAAAAGAAGAGAAGAAAAATAACATATGAAGTGGACGTAGGCACATTCTGGCTGAACCACTATAAATTTGCGTGTCTTTTTACAGTTTAGCCCCTGTTTTTCATATATTTGCGTAAATCACTCAAATCACTAAGAACAACATAAGATCCACTAAATTATACAACTTTGAGGTGTTTGTCCATTTTTTGTGCAAACAGGACAGAACCCAAAATATAACTTCATAATATATATGCATATACCTTTGAAATACATAATAGGTTTCTAACAAATCTAACTTTATGTGTGTGTGTGTGTATTTGAAATCAAAACACATATTAAAATTTTAAAACAAACCCATATATATAATATATTTTTAATATAATACATAAAAGGACAGAACCCAACTGTCTAGTGGGTTGTCGCGGCACGACAGAGGTACGCGGTAGTGCTTGGATGAGTTGAAGGTCGATGCTTGGCTGCAAGGCATGTTGGAGGCTGACGTGTACGGGCAGAAGGCGGTGGTTGACTCGGTAGGTATGCGAACTGGATGAGATGGTAAGGCGGAGGTGGAGTAGTGGGTCTGGTCGGAGCATGATGGCGGTTCAGGTGCAGTGGGCGAAGGTCAGAGGGTGTTCGAGTGTGACCGGTGGTGAGGCTATGGAGTTGCTCGGGTTTGATGAAGTTGCTGGCGGAGATGGGGATAGTGGCTGCAGACTGAAGTACAACGGTTATAGGTGTGGCTGTCACTGGCGTTTGGTGCTTTGGCCGTTGTCGGGGTGCAGGCGAGTCAGTGATGAGTTGCGGCCATGGGTAAGAAGGGGGGTGGGATTTCGGTCTGCTTGGTGGTGCCACTGCTCATTGGCGATGACTAGTGACGTGGCAGTTAGGGGTGGTTGGCATGGACGTGAAGGCGGGTGGAGCGGATACACGTGAATATGGGGTGGTTGGCACGGTTCCGAGAGGGAGGACATGCGTGATGAAGGAGGCAATGGGTTTAGGTGAGGAGAAAGGTTACAGGCAACAGCAAAGTACACGAATGTTTTTTTTTGTTTTTTTTGTTTTTATGAAATGTCAGAATGAACAAGAAGGAAAGAGGGAATAGGAAATGATGGAAACGAACCAGAGAAGCAAACGAACCATTATATTGAACAACAAATCTAGAAGACCCAAAATATTGGTCAGAATTTGTGCTCGAACTTAATCTATTGGCTGATATTAAATCAAATACTTAACATGAATGGCCCCTTGAATTTCAGCCGAAACCGTTCAAATTGACTTACCCAGATTCGGGCTCCGTAGCATCACCCTATATTGAAACATGGGGAATAGTGAAGGTCAATGGTTGGATTTCAGAAATTATTAATGACAAATTCCTGTTTGTTTTCAATCGTTAGGTAGATGAAAGGTCATAGGAAACCCAAAAGCCCAAATACGGAATCGATACGGCTAATCGTTTTACTGATTTCGCCACGTACCGGACTCCGAAATGCACAAATGAATATACCATGGAGATCAGCACGACGAGATGAACAGAATGGTACATAAATATGGGCGGTATGACCTACCTATCAAAACTCGATATCGGGTGCCGAAAATGCTGCTAAAAACGTCGAAAATAAGATAAACGGAGCTAGAGCAGTCCAAATTCGGCAAAACAAAATATGACGTCTCACTTAGAAAATGATTTACATTTTTATTATATAAAAATATTCAAATTTCAAAAATATTTTAATTTCATTGATTTTTACTGATTTAATATTAAAAATTGAAAATAACACAACAGAATTAACTTTCATATTTTCCGATGAAAATCTACCATTTGCTGTGTTTAAATAGACGCATACCAAATATCAAATTTTCATTGCTAAATTTTATTGTTTTATTTTCTAGAAAAATTCAGTTAATTACGTTATAAAAATCGTTAAAATTTACGGGTCGTTATACTTTTCCCCACTCAAAACTTTTCGTCCACGAAAAGGAACGAAATAGGAGAATAGAAGCAAACAAAAAGATAAGATTGATTTGAAATTCATAATATCAGATACAACAATTAATTCAAAACCGTATAAATTTCATTTTTGGACATCTTATGTAACGACCCAGAATTTTGAACAAATTAAATTGAAAATATTTAATTAATTTTAAATATTTGAACGATGATTTAATTTGAATCCCCAATATAACTTTGAATTTGGCGATTAAATTTTAAAATTTAATTTATTGAAGTTGAATAAAAATATGAATCTTCAATTTTAAGTTGAAGAAAAATATTTCGAAAGCTTTTAATATTCGTATTGATAACTCTGAAGATAATAGGAGCTTCAGAATTTAATTTGAAATTCATTTGTTCAGTTTTGAAATTAAATCGTTCGAATCGATATTTAGAAATAGTCATTTTTCACACAGTCTCGGAATTCAACGAAACCAGTTCCATTGGGTCCGTAATATCGAATTATTACTGGATTTCAAATTTCGTATTTTTCGGAGTTAATATGTGAGCACACGATGAGTAAACGCATTGAAGTTTTATCGATATTCAATTTAAATTTGAAATTTAAATTTGTCAACCTCAGTACACTGTCTTCCCTATATTTACGCCTAAATTCTCGCCTAGTATCACGAACAAAATCGTGCAAACCATTTCTTCTATCTGTACGCGAATAAATTAAACTAAGCTCTCCCTCCTTTCGTTCAAATAGACGAACAAATAAAAACCTCGTCCCCCTTATTCCTTCTTCTCCTCAGTTAGTAACGAACAAAACTAAAATTCTTTCTCCTTTAAATAAAACCCCTCTCTCATTTGAAATGGCCGAAGATGATAACAAGATCTAACTCGAATTCGAAGCAGTCAAGGAAAGATCGTGCTCGTCTTCTTCAATAGACGGCCGAGCTTGTTCGCGTTAAAGGGGATCAGTGAATCGCGATTTGAAATTAGGTGAGTCGCGTGGGTTTCGTTCGCGACTTGGGCAACAATTCCTGGAGATGGCGGGGGGGTCGCGACCGCGCGCATGTGGATGTGATGGTGAATTGAAATCGTGGCCGAACTCGAGCTTGCGAGGCGAAGCTGCGACGTTGAGGTGAACGGGGTTGCTCAAACTCGAGCACTGGAAGGTTTGGGGCAGGTCGATGGGTTCAGGAAACGTGGAAGAAGGGTTCGTAGTCACGAGTTCATCTGAGTCGAACTCGAGCTCAACAACTCCGGTGGTGACGTGGTGATGAGTCGAAGTCGTAGCATGATTCCATTTTAGGACAAAGCAGATGTCGCGACGTTTTGATTGTCTGCGTTGGATTTTGGTCAGTGAGGTACTCTATGTTTTTTCTTCTTCTCTTGAAACCTATATACATATAGATTGAAGAAAAAGAAATGGAGATAGGATTTTTAAGCCAGCAGTAAGATACTGGACAGTATATTTTTATAGATAATTGGAATCTATATAAACTATTTTCGTATGAAGATGTGTTTCAAATGGAAAATATTTTGTAAAAGAAAAATTTGTTAGAAATTTTTTTTTTTGAAAATGATTAAATAAGAAAATTTAGTTTTAAAACTAAATAAATTAGTTAAACAAATTTATTAAATAGGGAATTAATTGTTAAATTAGTTCAAATTAAAATTGTTAAACAATTTAATCCATTGAAAAGAAATTTATTATTCGATCTGTTTGAATATTAATGAATTGTACAATATCTATACAAGGTCAAACCGGGAAAACCAAATCAGGATTAAAGTGAATGGCAAACGGAAATAAAAGCTAAGGTGAGATTTTTCTCACTCAAATGAAAGTGGAATTTTCAGTTATTTATTGATTGATTTGATTGCTATTGGATGTGATATTAGATATAGTAGGATATATTTATATATATGTAGCAATATATACATATTGGCATATGTATATATTGGATTGATTGATTTCCCGCCTCATATAGCGGATGAGACCCTATTGCGCCGTTAGTAAGCGGATGATATTTATAAAACCCATATACCGCGATATTCCACCTCGAAGTGGAATTGGTATTGTGCTAACATCTGTGGATGCAGGGAAACAGGTTGGAGGGATCCAACTGGATTCCTCACCAGTAGTTATTTATTTACAGATATTGATGTATATTCTGTTATCATATGTTGATATATGATGTTGTTGTTGTGATTGACTAATTGGTGCTGTTGCATCATCGGATTCAAGTTTTGAAGTTTAAAAACAACGACTTTTACTTTAAAAGGACTTTAAAGTGATTTTTGAAAGTAGACGTTTTATTGAATTTTTGAATTGATTTATTTCAAATAAATAAACGTCTAAAATTTTAAAGTTATAAAAGTTAAGATTTTTGTGAAATAAAATCAAAGTGTGATTTTTGAAATAAAAGTTAAGAAATTTATGAAATGGTTTAAATTGGGATTTCTAGTATTATAAACGGTTTATTTAAAAGATGTGCAAAAATGGATATTTATAAATTTGAAATATTGGGATTATAAGACAAGTTTCTATAAGTGTTAAAATGAAGTGTAAATGGGATTTCATAAGTTAATGGAATCTGAAAGTTTTAGATTTTGTGAAGTTTAAAAGAACGATTTCTTTTAAAATAAATGAATTGTAAGTTATTAACTTATAAGATGGACCTTTGGTATATACATTGAGTTATAAATTGAATAGGTCATTAAAGAAGATTTATAAATCGAATTGTTAATAAAGGAGATTTATTAAATTGAAGTTGTTAGAAAATAGAAATAGAATTTATAAACGTTGTTTTATAAATTCGAAATCAATTGGATTTGATAAATTAAATATAGAAGGTTGTTAAAGGAGATATATTCGCGATTTTGGATAGCGAATTATTATTGAAATAAAATGTGTAGAAAATAGTAAAATGTAATTAGTGAAGTATATTCACGATTTTGGATAGTGAATATATTGTTAAGTAAAAATGGATAGTTTTGGAAAAGTGACATTGAAAATGAAGTTAAACATTTAAAGATGTTTTTAAAAATGTGTTAAATATCGAAATCATAGATTTCAACATTTATTGTTGAAATAGACGTTTTCGAGAAATATAAGGAAATGGTGGACTATAACATTGTTGTTATAGTAAATGATTTCCGAAAGGAAATGTTTATATAGTATTGGGATTTATATATATCTATCTTAAAATCCGAATCCCTATACTAGTGATTTCGAGTCGTCGTAACGATGTTTTACGCAACATTCGTTTTGACTCAAATAGATGTTAAAATTAATGATTTCCTTAAAGAATGAATATATACTTAATTTTGATTTAAGTATAACGAATATTTTCAAGTGTTGGAAATAAATGATTTGTGAAATACTTATTATTAAATAAGTATGGAAATGCTTTTCCAAAATGAAATGAAACGTTTTGAGATTTTATCTTCTTAAAGATAAAATGAAATTGAATATTTGAAATCGATTTGAGAATCGTATATCAGTAGATATTTTGAAATATAAATTCAATATGGAATTTATAAAGGAAAGGGAAGTTGTTTAGAAATAAACGTTGATTTATTTTTGAAGTGGAAATTTTATATCTAGTAAAGATATTTTTTGAAGATGAAATAATTTGGAAAATTATTTGGAATCTGATGATGTCGCGCATCTTTATTGATAGTTAAATAACCGACTATCAATATTTACCTTGAATGGTATTTGTTGTGAATTAGATGAATTTGAATGCCACACTTATTTTTGAATAATCGCTCACTATTCGGGTTAGCCGGGAAAGGACCATGGGGTCGTATAACCCATTCCGAATATGTGATACGTCGTTATGAATTGCAATTGATGACCGGTGTTGAAGACCGGATATTTTTGAAAACGGAAGGATTACCGTCGAGTTACTCTACATCGGCTGATCTCCGATTTAGAGGTTTTTATCACCCTTAGTGACGGGAAGTCCTGACGTGATTGAAAATTATCCGGAATTGCAAGGGCTTCGTGAGAAGTGCCTTCGGTTCTGTTCGATCCCGGAACAGACTTGTATGGATTGTGTGTTCGACGTTACAATTTGAGATATAAAGCTGATTTCTTTCAAATACATTTCTGTTGGTGGCGGAGAATTTATTCTCTTAGCTTAACACCCTTCTCTGAGACGTACGAGCTCAGAGGTTATGTAGTTGAAATTTATCAGCAATATACTCCCAATTTGGTAACGTGGCATACTGAGTGTTGCTGTGAAATGATCAGTGTTTGATCATTTGCGATATGATCATTTGTTTGATCTTATATCTTTGTGATCATAGGTTGATCATTTGTTTGACCCGAAGCATGGCTTTGTAGAAAGCGTAGCTTTGTGGACGAGACTTCGTCGAGCCTCACACCCCGGAAATGGTCGAAACAGGAAGGATGCAGCAAGGTTCTAGGGAGTAGCGCCCCTTAGTGTATGTCATTCCTTCTGGATAAAGGTGGTATCATGGTATGGAGCCCAAATACTTAACCTCTGTGGTTACTGCATTATTATTATTATGTGGTTTGTTGCAAATCGGGGATCCTCGGGAAGATCGGTGACGATCGGGGGATGGCATACGCGTGTCAGTAGTTACCTATTTTTGCAGAGGTAACCCGGCCTTGTGTTGGCAGAGATCTAACCGTAACGTTAGGTTCTCGGGTCGTCTATTCCAGGGACGTACCCATCGTGGCATAGGAAGTTCCTTAGCCTGACCATTTGTTGGAAATCCAAAGAAACAATACGAGCCTTGTACGGTTTTAGTTGTAGAACCTGCCATTTAATATGGTAGCTATAGCAAGCATACTATAATGGTACCTATGCTGACTAAGATTTATATTGTACTTTCGAAATGTTTTCTACACTATGCACTAATAATAATATCAAAAAGGATTTGATTTTGCGTAGTAAGCATCTTTGACTATCATAAGAAGAAATCTCCTCCAATTCTGCGTTTGCATTGTGTGTGTGGCGGGAGGTCTTATGGTAGTTTCATTTTCCAAAAGCATTGCGAAATTGACTTTAAAATTATTTTGTTGTCTTTTAGAAAGATAAACTGTTTTACGATCTCACACCAGTCACCATGACTGACTCGGAGTTTATTGTTTCCCTTCTAAACTCTGGGTGCCCACCAATTTCCACACGGGCAGCCTAGAGTTGTGTTATCAGGATATTCTGGAGCTTGGAGATAAGCTGGATGACGAGATGTAGTATTTGTATCTGATATTATTTATTCCGCTGTGTATTCTGTATGAGGACAAGTTATATAACTGTCCATTGTTGTATATTGACTCTGATGATTGATGTATGTATAAACTGATATAGTTCTTGGTTTTAAAAGACTAGTAATTATCTATTGTATATTGTTCCGCTGCGATGTGTAAGATTCTGATATTTTTTTCTGTTCTGCTTTCTTCTTCTGATGTTGTTCTTCTCTTCTTCTTCTACCTTTTTCTTCTTCTTAAACCATCATAGTTCGTATTCCCGTTCATTTTGAGTTAATCAATGGAGATTAGTGGTTAATCAAGAGGTACGGATTTGCGGGCCATGACATCTTATTACTTACATTTATATTGTATACTATTCAATTGCATTCAAACTTTTCCCAGGTAAGTTTTATAAATGTTTCTGAGTATAATTGAGCACTATACAAATTTATCCTTTATTTACAACATTTCAATTAAGCAAAAATTTAGTTGAACATTTTATTACTTAAGTTTCCTCTTGTATAGCCTTCAATTATATAATCACAAGAACAGTTTAACCTTTTTGAATATTTCAGGTAAGATATATATGTTTTATAATGCAATTGAGTATTATACAAATAAATTTTATCCTAGTTCAACTGTTTCAAGTTGTCTAAATTCACTTCTCATTTTAGACACACCAAATATTCAAAAATCTTGCTTCATATCAATAATTGAAATCATCACTTAACATAAAACTTGAGAGTTAAATTTCCAGTTTCACTTCAAATCATTTTGAAATAAATATATACATAAATACATACATACATATACATATATATTATACATCAAATCATACTCAAGAAATTCAAATCAAATCTATTTTCCAAAACAAGAGTGTAGCAAAGCTACTAAGTGGTCTTCCCACTTGAGACTCGAAAATGAATGTCGATGATGCTGCAGTCATCATCGAAATAATTTTCCAACGACAATAAAGGAGAATACTAATTTATTTCTTTAAAAATTCTTTTGAAAAAATTTCCATTCGAAAATACTTTCAAATAATTTAATTTTTCAAAACTTTAAAACCCAAATTTTGAAAAGTACCTGAAATTTAATTCTCAAATCCCTAATTTAAATTCTTTTCGTTTACAAATCAGATTCATAAAACATATTTTATAAAATTTTCTCTCTTTATAATATACAACAAAAGTTAACAGTTTAGGAGTGTTGATGAAACAGTAAATGATAATCTAGTATTATCATTTCTAACAACTAATTTATTTAATTATTTAATTCAGAAAATTATACTTTTATGTATATAAAATGTAATCATACATAAAATTATTTCATTTACCAATTTCGAAACAATATTATGCAGTTTGCCTTGTTCAAGTGTTTTGGAATTCCTATCGATAGCTTTGGCCAAACGAATCGATCGAGACCCCAAATCAAACTTAACAATTCAAACAACACAATATGAAATATTTTATATTAATTACAAATACACTCCCTCATAGGATGATTCAAGAAAGGATTTTGAACAAGGATAGAGATTCAAATTAGAGGAACCAAATCAGAGAGAATTCTAATAAAGAAGATAGGCTTGAAAGGGAGATAAGATAATTAAATTTCAAAAGATGAAGATGAATAGACTGATAATAATCGTAGGCGACCTTAAACGGGTCAACTGAGACTTTGAAAAGACAAGAATATCATTAACGAAAAACAAGACGAACATGTTGAGAACGTCGCGGAAGATGCAATTCATAAGATCGACGAAGAAGGCAGGAAAATTGGTAAATCTAAAGGGCATGACTAATTGTTTATAGAAACCATTCTCTGGGAGGGAAGACAACAGGTCGAGCTCCAAGAATAAGATCGATGCGGAATTCAATTTCCCGCTCATGAGGTGGAGAAGTGGGTTCACCAAACAATAGGATAATCCCTGGCTATCGGGGAAATCAAGATTACTAGGCTGATCATCAAACGAAAAGATAAACTGCCTGCAAACATTTTGAGGCAATCGACATTCGATCAAAAGAGAATTACCTTGGTCGTCTACTAGAGAAACGGTTCGGGCTTTGCAAGAGATAACTGCATCAAAACCGAGGACATGGAAATCTCTGGTTAGTCGACGCTTATTGTGAAGGAGTTTCATCCCTTCAAATCAGAATAAGATTGGCAGGGCTGCCGATGGAATGAATCACACACACCAGGAAGAAATTGCCAATTGAGGTTGGAGCTATAGGATGCTCCAGTATCAAAAAGACACGAACAAGATGAGTCAAGAATGGATTTCAGAACAAAAGGGAGGTTCTAAAATTCAAAAGAAATCCAAATCAAAGAGGATCCTAACAAAGAATTTCAAGCTCGAACAAAAATGATTCTATAATTGATTCTACTCATTCTAGAGTATTACTACCCTATCTCTAATGAGTTTTTACTCCATATGCTAAGTTTTGCCTAAACCTGACTCTGATACCAACTATAACGACCTGGTATTTCAGACCGTTCAAATTGACAATCATCCACTCATGTCGGACTTGAATTGCTCAAAACAACAGATTGTTAATTTATATTTGGCAAAACATAACATATACAGTAAATAAATCAATCACAGATACAGAGTTTACAACAATAAGCAGCGGAATAGATAAATAGTAGTTCATGAAGCTACTATATAAACAACAGAGTCTGAAATAAAATACAGCAGAAATCTCAAATACAAAGGAATCTCTAATACATAAGCAAAATGACAAGTTTGAATAATCAACTGGAAATAACTGAAGTAACTGGAAAGCTGAATAGACAAAATAGATCTTCAAGCAAAGCTCCAAGCTCCAAAGGTGGGTCTCAAATGCGGTGACACTCAGTCTGACCCGAGCATAAAGCAAAACACAAACACTCGAGTCAGGATTAACATTCTTATACCAGTAAATTTAACTCAAGTGAAATATCAACTGGAATACAAGTAACTTAAAGAATGCTTGGGATTTCCATCCTCTAATGATCCATGGAACTATCAACTATGTAGTAATATACGCTATTATAATATGTCTATCGGTAAAGTAAAGTATTAAAATAGCATTAAGGCGTTACCCATATCCCCCTTAACACATTTTATATATTCCTGTAGTCTATACAATGTCGTAAGCTCCACCAAACCGGTGGTTTACCCAGAGGATACCCCATAGGTACGGTACAAAAAAACTCGTAGAAGGCGTGATAGGACATGTGAACACGGCATGCGACGCAATGTCAGGGTAGATATACCATTTACGGAACCGAACTGGTGGTAACGCATAGCAGCTACTACCGCCCACCTCGAGACATACTCCCAAATCAAAAGGTGCACCCAATCATATCACAAAGTAATAGAATGGTATCGCAGAAATGTGTCCGATCGGAGGAATGACCTCACTTGGCCCAGCATGGCTCCTGTTTTAGTCACATCCAAGCTGACTCACGGGAGTCAGGGCTACGTAAATACCTCATATGGAATCATCACCAAACCATCCTACTTCGTTCTGGAATCAACTCCACGTACACAGTTGTTAAAGTGGTTTTCGGTATTGGCAGAGAGTATGACAATATCCGATCCCGGTCTCTTTAACAACCAAACGCTTATTTCACACCGTGGTCATTTTATAAAAATCACTTTAAAAACATTTCAAGCAGTTCATACTTCGTTCCAAAATATCATATTCATTTCAAAATCATATCACTTTTGAAATTATATACACTTTCGAAATCATAACCATAAGATAGTTTAAACCATCATATCAAAATATTCGCTTTTAAATCTGTTAAATCTAGATCATAAAATTCTAACTTAAACAGTTTAAATATTGAAAATAGTTTATATATATTGAAATAGTTATAAAATAAAAATAGTTTATGTTTAAAATAGGGTATAGATTAAAGTAGTTTATTTATTAAAATAGTTTATATATTAAAAATAGTTTATAATTAGCATTATTTCTTCCAATTTCACAAATCAATTCAAATCCACTTTAGTTCCAAAATTTAATTTTAAATCAATCTTAGTTCAACCATTCCAATTAAAATGGTTCAATTCAAATTCTCATTAAAACAATTTTAATTTGTATCAATTTCAAATTCAGGTTTGAACTACAAATTTAAACCACTTCCAATTTCATAGATTTCAAGGTCCAATATTTAAACAATTTACAATAACCTAATTCGATACATTTCATTTATATTTCAAAATTCAACTTTAATTTTATTTAAATTTGAATTTATTCACATACTCATTTATAATAACATTTAAATAAAATATCGAATTACAAATTTAAATAAAATCAAATAAAAAAAATATGTAACTTCAATTATATTTAGTTTTAAAATTATTCACTTAATCACCTTTAAATAATATTTAAATAAGATCTCCAATTACCCATTTAAATTAAAGCCAAATGTTCAACTTCAATTTATTTAATTTTTGAAAATATTCATTTAACCATCTTTAGTCAAAATAAAGTTATAAAATCTTATATTTAAAATCTCAAATTCAATAAGTTTGAATAAATTTTATTTAAATATAATTCTTAAACAAATACAATTTCAAATCAATTTAAATTTAACTTCCCAACCTTAATTTATTAAAGTTATTACAAAATCTATATTTAAAATATAAATTTAATTTATACTTAATCATAAAATATATATATATATATTAATTTAATTAAATTTTATTAAATTAAACCTTATAATTAAATATATTTTATATTAAATCTTATTTTATATATATTTAAATAATAAAATTTATAAGTAATATCTTAAAATTCATATTTTCAAAACTAACCTATAAATTTAAATTTTCCAAATATAAAATTTTAAAAATCTAAAATTTACACATATAAAAATAAAATTTATATATTATATTTCAAAAATCAATATTCATTAAAACCCGTATATTTCCTTTTATAACTTTGGAAATCATTTTCCAAAAATAACCAACGGTGTCCGTATATAATTTTCTATCATATGGTCAAGTGATACGGATATTTATCATTTCAATGCACAATTTAAATTTAATATTCATGGGTATATATCATTTCAACCCGCTATCCCAAAATTTTAAATTAAATGAAAATCGCTTGGGATTATCATTTCAACCCATAACGATTTTCCCCTAATCTATAATATCGTTCGGGTATGTATCATTTCAACCCATAGGGAATTCTAAACTAACAGGGAACTTGTAGAGTGAGAACAAATATGATAATAATATAACATATCAACAACAGGCATATATCATCAGTAACAAATTAAATATAATATATACAACAGGATATGGTGTCATATATCATAGGTGAACAATTACAGATAATGGCATATCATACTTAACAATTAAATAACTAACAATTCAAATTTAACAGCATATTTCAATCATCATTTCATGTGAATTAAATTTACTAAATATAAGAATGTTAATCGTGAGTGAAACACATTCGATGGAAAAAAGCTAGTCCCTGCAAAGAAGTCAAGTGGAAGCACCTGAAACACCTCGGTCTGACCCGAGTATTATTTAAGAAGAAAATAATAAACGGATCAGTCTAGCTATAATTATCATGTAAGATGAGATAGGTTAAGAGATATGACAAAAATATATGGTAACAATAATACCATGCTATGACAAGTATATATTTGATAATAATGAAAATCATACAATATCTCAAGTTTTCTCAAATATCCAAAAAGAATATCATATTCTTTAGCTTATTCACCAAACCTCAAATATTGACAAAACATATCAATGTAAATCGCAAAAATTGGTGAAACGCAAATTCCAGAAATCATCAATTAGAAATCCAGAAATCACAAAGGGGGAGGCCTATCACAAACGGGAGCATGGAAACTCACCAACACGTGTATCACAAATGGGACACTATCCCATGGGTCGTTAACCCGTAATGAGCCGAATATCGATGTACCTAAAATGATATGCCCTATGGACAGAAACTCGATTGAGCCGATTGCTCCACGAACGGTCAACAGACCATGGGTCGCTACCCCACCAAATTGAGCCAAAGCTCTATAGAACGGGGTGTAGTCCCCCACGCGGACAAAGAGACATTGCATATCGCTAGTCTAAACCATAAAATGATCATCATTGATCAATAAGTGTAAATTACACTAAGCTAGTAAATAAATGAGTTTAGCTTCATGTCCCATAACCACTAGCTTAACTTAAATATTTACGAACAGATTGTAGATTTTCACTCGAAAATTGTCACGAGAGTTCAATCGAACAAGTCCAAGAATTAATCGACAAAGTAAACGCAAGTGTTTCATACCACTTGTTTTGCTAAGTCGTTTAATTGAATTTCTCATACGAATGAGGTAAAGGTTTGTATATACTAATAGATTGGAAAACGGATTTAAAAATGAGCTTTGTATTAAAAGTAATGTTGAAATCATTTTTGTGAAAGAGTTTGAGTATTTACTACTAGTATAAAAACCTTTGTATTTTAAAGTGACAAAACACAGAAATGATTGTAAAAATAATCTATCACAAAAATCCACATTTGACGACATCAATTAAAACCATAAAAATCGATATCAAATCCATCAAATGGATATTCCCAAAAATCCAGAAAAGAAGTCATCAAAGTCGATAATAAATGACAACAACTAACCGGGTCAACAAAAAATGATAAAAATTGGAAAGCCACTCAAAAACAGGCAAAATTCCACAAAACCAGATGTCTGGTAGGTTTAGCCAGACGTCTGGCCCTGGGTTCTGGAAACTTATAATTCTTTTTTCTTTTTATTCCCTGAAGCCTCCCAAACGTCGGTTGGGTTTTACAAAACGTTTGGTCCTTGGCTCTGCCATTTTATTTTTTTGCCGTTTCTTTTTTTTCTTAGGAACCCTAACCAGACGTCTGAAATTACCAACCAGACGTCTGGTTGGTTCAGTTGGGAAAAAATTTGCCTAGCCCAAAGAAGCAAATCCAAACCGAAAGCGATCGAACGAGCGATGGATGCTAGGGATTTATGCCAAGCGACAACCCACCCCTATAGGCTCTTCGATACACCCCAAATAACATGTTCAAACATCCAAGATAGGATCTTTAAAGATTTTGACTTCAAAATTCCAAAACTGAAAAATTCACCAAACCAATTCAAATCAAAAGCGATTGAACATGAAATAGATATTAGGAATTCATACCTAACAACAATAAAAGCTATAGACATAGATGTGAGTTCAAGAACTCATTTTTAAACTCAAAAACAAGGAATGAGAAGCTCTAAAACAAAGCAAGATCAATCTCTCTTCAACTTCACTTCAAGAACCTTCAATCTATTATCAAATGCAATGAATTTCCTAAGTTAGGTTATAGGAAAAATCAAAAATTGAAGAGGAATTGAGATGGAGAAGATGAAGAGCATGTTTACCTAAGCTTCTCCTTGATTTTAGAACTTGAATTTGAATTTCCTAAGAGAACTTAGGCTTAGGAATTTAGTTTCCTCTTCCCACCATTTTTCCTAGGGCTTGAGTGTATTAGGAAATTAGAAATGGAATGAATGAATGAAGAGGAGTGGAGTGGAAGTTATTAGGTAGAAAAGTTTGGGTCTCTTATTGGGTCAATGGGCTAGAACCCAACCCAAAGCCTAATTGAAAATACCAAAATCCTAATCAACTCCAAACATATCGATGTTTATACTTAAACAAGTTGTAAACATCATTTTAAACTCAATGGAAGTGGTCTCGAGTCCGGATTCGTCTGTTTACAAAAAGTCACATTTCGGACTTTAAATTCAACAAATGATGCTATATTTAAATAAAATATTTAAATATATAATCGTAAAATATGCGGGTTGTTACAATTAACATTCTTCTGTTTAGTAAATTTATTTCACATGAAATGACAATTGAAATATGTTGTTAAATTTAAATTCTTAGCTATTTAGATTTTTAAGTATGATATGTTATTATTTGCACTTGTTCACCTATATTCATTGACATATGACACCATAACCATGTGCTATATATATATTATATATAAATTGTTAATTAGGATCCATGCTGTAATTGATATATGATGCTATTTTATATTATTATTATATTTTTCTCACTCTGCAAGTTCCCTAATAGTTAGAAATTCCCTTTTGGGTTGAAATGATACATACCCGAACGATATTATAGATTAGGGAAAATCGTTATGGGTTGAAATGATAAACCCAAGCGATTTATTGATCTTGTACTTGGGATTGCGGGTTGAAATGATATATACCTATAAATTTAACTTATTGCGGATTGAAATGATAAATATCTGTATCACTTGACCATAAGATAGAAAATTATATATGGACACCATTGGTCTATTTTTGAAAATGATTTCCAAAGTTTGAAAGGAAATAAAATGGGTTTTTAATAAATATTGATTTTTAAATATAATATAAAGATTTTGTAAAGGTCGAGATTTTCGACTCTCGAAAATCGACATTAATACGTCCACTGTATTACATGCCGAGAAATCGAATGCCGAAAAACCCGATAGTTAGGGGAAAAGAAAAAAAAGAAGAGGTAGAAGAAAACAGAAACAACAACACAGAATCTCACAATCGCAGCGGAACAATATATAATAGATAATAACATGTCTTTATACAAAAAGAACTATAAATGTTACTTATACATTACAACATCAGAGTACAACAAATCAATAACTCAATACCGGACAGTTATAATAACTTGTCCTCACTAGTGCTGACTACACAGCCTCACACAGCAGACTATAATCAAGTACGTGGAATACACCTATGTCGTCCAGCTCGTCTCCTGAGCTCCATAGCATCCTAACCTGAATTTGTAATACTCGGTCTGACCCGAGCATTATAATAAATAACACCTGAGTCAGTCTGGAAAACCAGCGTGAGAAAACACACTCAATTGAAATTATTAAAGTTATCAAAATCCCTTGAAAAACAAAGTTATCTCGTAAGACCACGCCACACATAAACACGACGGGTTTTTACCTTACGATAACTAAAACATTTTATATCAAATCATCTGATATTATAATAGTGTCTATAGAAAATAAATAGAAAATAGCTGAAATGCTTGCATCTCACGTTTCAGCATAGTTGAGCACAATCAAAACCATACGGCGCTTATTGGAGAATGGATTCCATACAATGACAAGGCACTGGGGTACCACCTATCATAGTACACTTCTAGAAAAATGTACCGAGGACCTCGCCGGGATCCACGACAACACAAGACCGGCCTTATCCCTAACCTAGATAGAACCGAATATGTTACCACCCTGGGTGTTCCCACCCTTATTGAGAAATCTTTCACATGCACCACCGTATCCATAATTAATAATATATCTGAGGGTATCTAGAAAGGTGATAACATACCCTAATTGGGTATGACCTACTTAGCCTTGCTGCATATCTCCTGATGTTTAGTTATTCTGGTTGATAAGGCTTGAGGCTACGATTACCTTTCAAGAACAATTTCATTTAGAATGCTCATCGTCCTCCAATGAAGATGTTCTGATAGCATTCGTCCATACAAGTTGTCCTGGGTCTGGACAAACCGAATCACCATCTTCACCTTCTTCACGATATCCATTCGCAATGCTCAAATCAGATCGAAGTGGTTTTCGGATAATTAAATCTGATCCCGGTCTCTTCGAAACGATCAAAGAAAATGACCAATACTTGATAGTTGGTTGTTTAACTATCAATATAACATCCATAAGTAGTCACTAAGCCCATATTATAAAAAAAATTCCAAAATTTATTTTCAAAATATCTTTATAAGATATATATTTAAACCCCTTCCAAATTTTCAATTTTTGAGACAACTCAAATACTTATATCCATTTCAGGATATTTCAAACCATCTCTTATTTCAACACTTAGAAAAAAATATTTAAAAATATTTTTTTTCTAAACCTCTTACTTCCCAATACTTAGGAAATTTCCATTTATTTCTCATTTCTCCAAAACCCTTCTCAATTTTTATTGTAAATTCCTTAACTCGTTTATAACGAATTCTATAAGTTCCGAGGTTCCTTAATTAAATCTCTTTATTCAAAAGTATATACTTATCTCACCGAAATAAGTATATTCACAAACCATTTCCTTCAAAAAATTTGAAAAACCTTTTAAAATAAATATGGAAAGCACCACGCGGTATCAACCATGGATTCATAGCTCAATGATTACGTCTCTATCCCAGAGAAATCCAAACTTAACTGCAGGCAATCTCTGCCTCCGATTTCTCCATGAAAGTATACCATTACTTTCCAAAAACTTATTTAATAATTAAATATACCTTTAAACAATTTCAATAATTACATAACTTTGAAACAATAATTAATTCTGATTTATTAAGAAAATTCTAATCGATTTACAAGACTTGTTTATAAAACTTATAATTCATTTTGACATTTTAAAAATACTTAAATAACTAACTTTCTGAAATATCTTTATGCTAAAACATATTTATATTACCTAGTTTAACTATTAAAATTCTCTTTTTAAAACAACTCAACTTCTCGATAAAAATATATTTTTCAACTCCAATATAACCAATCTAATATTTATAAATCTCTCTCAATTTACCACCAATCGATTTACTTCCCCACTTTCATAAATCCCTTTTTCACATTTCCCAAAAGTAAAATCTATCATTTCTTTTTAAACCGATTTACCCATCTCATTATAAATTCTTACCGTAAATCTATATTTTCAATTTATCAAATGATAATCATTTCACTTTATTTATAAACATTGTTTATAAATTCCATAGTCTCATTTCCAGTTTACAACGGTTTCACATCACCTATATCCATTATAAATCGATTTCTAATTTAAATTCCATTTATAAAAATCAATTTCTTAAATAACCCAAACTATATTCCAAAAACCAACCGAATCTCGATTCTACTTCTAACAACCCAAAAAATTTAACAAATATTTTAAATTTAAGTTATTTGAAACTTTGATTTTAAATCATTTTTAAATTGAATTTTGGGATTTTCCAATGCAATTTTGGATTTTGTTTATACTGTATTTTCCAAATATAATGAAATAATGATTTTGTGGGAATTTTATATTTTGGTCAACTTTGGTCAAACTTTGACTTTCAGTTGAAATTTTTAAATTTGAATTTTTAAATTTCTAATATTTTTCTTTAAAGCAGTATTTGTTTCTAATATGCGTCCTGCTTTTCGTTTCGTCAAATTCTGTTTTATACTTTTTTAAAATTGATAAAATTCAGCGTTTTACACGCAATTTTTCTATGTACTTTCATTGTTCATTTTTCTATTTTATTTTCATCTTTTATTTTGTTGGGGCTTCGTTTATTTTGTTGTGTTGAACTTGTTTGAAATGGGCTTGTGATAATGGGCTTAGGAAATTCAAAGGACTTGAGTTATTGGTTTTAATTGGTGCCTTTTCCATTTCCTAGCTTTTCCACTTCCTAGCCGTACAAGCCTATCAACTTCTCACTTTCTTATTCACGTACAAACTCCTCACCTTCCCACGTTCTTTCTCTATTCATGTACAAAACAAACTTCCTCCTTTTCATTTCTCATTTTCATTACCGAGAGAATATTTGTAGTAAGTTTTCCTCCTTCTCCTTCTCTTTTCTTTCTCTTCTTCTTTTATTTGCAAGCAAGGTTCGGCTCCACCATTCACATCCCTTTGGCCGACTTCTCCACCATCATCTCCACTACCACCACCACCTTCTGATCGGCCAGCAACCCCTCACCATCATCACTAACCCAGGCCGTGACCTCCTTGACCAAACACCACCACAAAACTTCAATAAAACCCTAGCCGGCCTTCACATATGCAACCACCATCTCTTCCCTAGCCTCAGCCACCACCTATGCCACCATCTCTAGCCATGACATGACCTGACCTGACCACCGGCCGCCACTTCTGACCTGACCTGACCATGCTTGAACCCAGGACTAGACCTTTAGCCTAGGGCCGAACCCAATGCACTTGAAACCAAAGACCTCACATGCCTTGCCACATGACCTTTTGCCTTCATGTAACCCCTATCTCTCCACCATTCCATTTCTCTGCCGTACACTTTTCTGACCATGGCCGTGAATTTTTCAGGCAGCAACCATCATGGCCGAGCCATATTGTGATGGTTAAGCCTTGGGTGAAGTGGCCGAACCACTTTTCCACTTTGTTCCTTCTTTTTTTTGCATTGCTTGATCTTATTTTGTGTTATATAAATTCTTATATTTTATTTGTTTTATTTATTTGTTGCAAGATCTGAATATTGGCTCATCATCTTCTCCTCGAATCTAGTCGTGCTTTGTGGAGTTTGGATTTGTGTTTTGAATTTGATCGCTAGCTTTAGAGGTGAGTTTACCACTCTCGACAAAATCGTACTTATATAAATGTGAAACAATGTCACTTGAATTGTAGTAGTTGATATGCTATGTTATATGCTCACATCTGCCTGTTATTTGACATTATATGATGAAATTACCTGATTATATACCTGTTGCATCACCTGACATCATATGATATGTTTTACTGTTTATTTATTTTCTGTTTCTCACACTGCAAGTTCCCTGTTAGTATAGAATCACTATGGGTTGAAATGATACATACCCGAACGGACTTTAGATTAGGGAAAGTTGTTACGAGCTAAAATGATAGGCTCGAGCGATTTTTATTTGACTTGGGATTGCAGGTTGGAAATGATAAAACCTGGAATTTTAATTTATTACGGATTGAAATGATATATTATCCATATCACTTGACCTAGGTTAGAAAATATTATACCGACCCGTGGTTAAATTTTAAAATGATTTTTTCTAAAATTATTAAGTATTTTAAATTTTAAAAATATGGATTTTAACTTAAATTGGATTTAAATGATTTAAATAGTGATTTTCTATAAGTTAAAATTTTATAAGTTGATAAATGGTTTCAATTGAAATTTAAAATTTGATTTAACTTAATAATTGAAAGTTTGATTAAAAAATGGAATTTTAAACTTAACTTAGTAATTAAAATATTTTAGTTATGAAATGGATATTTTTAAAAGAAGAAATATTAAGATTTGTTTGTTAAAATGAAAAGATAAGCAAATTATAATGTAAATTTCACTTAATGAATGAATTATAATTTAATTGGATATTTATTAAATAAAATATTATTTTATTAAAATTATAAGTTACGTAATATCCAAATAAATAATTTTGAAAAGTGGAATAAGTTTGATAAGTTAAAAATGAGAAAAGTTGAAAATATATTGTTTTAAATTGTTATAATAAACTTATAACAGTAATTGTAGCGTTTCAGAAATGCTGTGGTTTTAATGTAGTGTTTTCCAAATTACCACTATATTTACAATAACCTTTTGTAAGTGCTACTGTTTCTGAAATGTATTGGTTTTCAATTTAATACTGTACCTACTGTAACATTTTATAAGTGCTACTGTTTCTGAAATGTATTGGTTTTCAATTTAATACTGTACCTACTGTAACATTTTATAAGTGCTGCTGTTTTTGAACTGAACCGTTTTTTGAAATACTATTATATCTACAAGTAGCAGTTTCTAAGTGCTGCTGTTTCTAAAAGATAAATTTTCTGAAATGCTACTATAAGAATTATAACATTTTCTAAGTGTTATGAATGTTAAAATACAATGTTTTGAAATTGTTATAATTGACTGAATGAACTTAGGAAATGCTAAAATTCTGGAAATTGAATATTTGATTTGAAAGGATAATGACTTCATATTTAAGTGGTTTAAATGAATATGTTTTGATTTGAAATATAACCATTTTGAAATTTATAACCACGGGTTATGATAACAGTTGGTTGTGCTCCTCCGATCGGACTCATTTCTTGGTATGCCATTTTATTACTTTGTGATTTATTGGATGGGCATCCTTGATTTTTTGATTTGGGAGTGTGGCTAGAGGTGGGCGATTGCTGCAGCTTTGTGTTACCCTATCCACCTTAACGCTATAATTTGCATAGTTTGCTTTACTTTAGACTTTACTAATTGCATTCATTACTACATAGTAGATGGTTTAACGGATCCTTAAAGGATGGGTGATTCCAGGCATCCTTTAAGTTACTTGTGCATTTCTATTACAGTTCACTTGAGTTGGTTTACATTGTATAAGTATGTGTGTCCTGACTCGAGTGTTTTTTGTTTTGCTTTACGCTCGGGTCAGCCTGAGTATCACAGCTCTGATTCACCTTCTGGAGCTAGAGATTTGCTGGAGCTTATTTATCTATCTGTCATCCATTTCCATTTTGGTTATTTCCTATTCAGTCGTGTTTATGTATTAGTGACTTATGTATTCAGACTTTTGTTGTATTTGTTTTTCAGGCTATGATATTTTGTATCTGTTTTGAGATTATTTATGTAGTAGCTTCATGAACTACTATGGTATTTTATTTTCGCTGCGAGTTATTCTGATATTCTGTGTCTGTGATTCTGTGTTTGATTTTATTTGCTCCAAATTTTCTTAACAATCCACTTTTTTGAAGTATTCGAGTCTGACATGTGTAGATTTATTGTCGATTTGAATGGTCCAAAATAGTGGGATGTTACACTACTCCCATTTTGTAATTTAGAAATCTTATTTAAGATCCCGTATAACCAATCTTATATTTATTTCCAAATTTCCTTCTATTCTCCCAATCAATTAATCTCGACTTTTAAAACCTTTTATATTTAAAACAAGTATCACTTAGGAATTATATTTAAAATCCTTTATATACTTTTTCCCAAATTCCTATTTACAATAACACGAAATAGTTAAGTACAAATTTAAAGTCAAAACATTTGTTTTATCCTAACCAATTTCCTTTAACTAGTTCAAAACTCTATATAAACACTTCACTTCCAAAATCCCTTTTAAATTTCTTTTCAAATTCAAAACATATATTATTGGTATTTAAAAATACCAAAATCTAGGTCAAAACTACCACAGCATCCAATAAATTCAAATCACACTATAATCTACCACAGATTTTCAAACATATCATCTATCACTATATATGAAATTAAATTCAACATTTTTGAGGAATCCAGTTGGATCCCTCCATCCCGTTTCCCTGCAACCATAGATGTTAAAAACAACATAAAAATACAAATCCTGCTTCGAGGCTGTATACCGCGGTAATATAGGGTCATCCGCTATTATGCGGGAGCGCATAAGGTCTCATCCACTAAAATATGCGGGAATATCAATCCAACTACTAATATATATATATATACTAATATATAATATATAACCCAACAAACAATATAATTTTATCAATTCATTCAATCAATCAATAAATAATTTTTAATTGCTATAAATAAATCCAGCCAACCAAATTGAGTGAGTTTTACTCACATTTATATTTTGTTGTCGCCGAGACGTTCCGGTTTGGAATTAAAACCGGACGACGCTCGATTTTAGCCCAAATTTTCATAGCCTCCAAATCCGTTCGAACCAATTTCATTGTGAAGCTCTTGTCATCACGATCGCAACGCAAAAAGTTTCATCCCAATCCGACCTCGTATATGAGAGTTATACATTTTTAAGTTCATCAATATAATTAAATTAAAATACAAACCCACACATCTATTTTAATATTAAAAACCCATTTCCATAAAAACTCTTGTAGCCTGTACATGCACGAAACAAAGAAGACGAACCATGGCGTGCACGTTTGACCATGATACCACGCCTCGCTTGTCTAAACCACCAACCAACCTTGCCAACACGTTCGCCTCCTCCTCCTCATTCCGTTGCACCCCATCGCCACGGCCCCACCCACCTAGATCGAAATGCGACAACCCGGCTCCGCCTCGACCTGCCTCAAAGCATGACTCCCAAACATTGACCGAAGTCCACCAATTTTTGGCCACGTACTCCATTTCCCTCCATGAACCCATCTATCAACTTCTTTTCTCGATTCCATGAGCCAATTTCAAGTAATCAGGAACCCTAGTTCGATTATCACATGTTGATCATCACTAACGAGTGCCGCACCCACCAATATGCATATTAGATTGAAGAGAAGGATGAATTAGGATTTTACAAACTATTTTCATGATTTTTAGACGAGTATATTGCGAGCATTGATTTTTTTGAAGCTCCATTTTCTTTTTTTTCTTGCTCTCTGTATGTTGCGTGTGTTTTAGAAAAAAAAGAGAGGGACGTTATTTTTGAAAGGAACAGTGACTGGTGAAGGAAAGAAAAGAAGTTGACAAGAAGGGTTGACTATTTAATATATTAATTTAATTTTCAAATTGTCTCGATTACGCAACTCAAAATCTCAAACCACTATCGTGGCATGCCGCTAGGCGTTCACAATGTTATACCCCTATTCTGAATGCGATGGAAAAGGTTTCGAGTCCTAATTCGATCGTATGGAGAAGATAGCTTTTTGGATCCAATTATTATATTGAATTTTCGATATAAATTTCAATGCGTTTCTACCCCGTACGGCCAAATGGTAACTCTAAGCGCTATGAAATTTGAAATTCGATAATAATACTCTATTACGGATCCTGGAACTGGTTTCGTCAAAATCCTAGACTTTGCCTTGGAAGGCTATTTTTACTCGTCAATTTATACAAGTTATTTTTAAAATCAAACAAATCATTTTTAAATTCAATATAAAAGTTCTATTGCCTTCATTCTTGTTTATATGAATTTAATAAGCCTTTAAATTATTATTTTATCAAGCTTAAAACTCAAGATTTAATTATTTGAGTAAATTCAAATTATTAAATTATCAAATAAATCATTATATTTGAAATTCAAGTTAAAAATTAACTTTTAAATATTTAAAATCAATTAAGTATTCCAATTTCAACTAACCAAAATTCTGGGTCGTTACGGATTTTATTTTAATATAAGTGTAAAATTTAGATTTCTAAATTATATGTTTGAAAATTTTAAATTATAAGTTAAGTTTTGAAAAATGTAAATTTTAAGATTTTACTTATAATTTTATTATTTTCAAATATATAAAATAAGATTTAAAATAGATTTAATAATAATAAGATTTAATTTAATAATAATTAATATAACAAAATTCAATAAGAATTTAATTTAACTAATATTTATATAATATGTTTTAAATATATTTATTTACAATTTATGTTAATATTTAAAAATAGATTTTGTAATAATTGGTTTTATATATTTATAATATGTTTAAATATTTATTTAAAATTTATATTAATATTTAAAAATAATATTTTGTAATAACATTAAATAAATAGAGGTTGGAAAGATAAATCAAATAGGAATTGGTTTGTAATTTAATTTATTAAGGATTGAATTTAAATAAGAATTAATTTATAATCAAATTGGTTAAGAATTGAATTTAAATAAGGATTGATTTGGAACTTATTGATTTTGAGATTTTGAAAGGTATAACTTTATAACTTGATTTAATTAAAGGTGATTAAATGAATATTTTCAAATTTAAATAAAATTGAATATTTAATTTTTGATTTAAATTTGTAATTGGAGATTTTATTTAAATGTTATTAAAAATGATTAAGTGAGTATTTTCAAATTTAAATAAAATGAAAGTTGAATTTTTGAAATATAAATGAAATTGGTTAAATTGAGTTATTTTAAATTCTTGAATATTTAAACTTTAAAAACTATTGAATTGGAAGTAATTATATAAATTAAAAATGGTTTTAATGAGAATTTGAATTGAACCTTTAACCTTTTAAATTGAAATTGTTGAATTGAGATTGATTCAAAATTGGGTTTTGGAACTAAAGTGATTTGAATTGATTTGTGAAATTGGAAGAAACAATTTTAATTTGAAACTATTTTTAATATATAAACTATTTTAATCTATAACCTATTTTAAATATATAAACTATTTTAAATATATAAACTATTTTTAATAACTATTCTAATATATATACTACTTTCAATATTTAAACTATTTAAGTTGGAACTGTTATGATTTAGATTTAATGGATTTAAATGCGAATATTTTGATATGATGGTTTAAACTATTTTGTGGTTATGATTTTGGAAATGAATATGATTTTTAAATTGAATAATGATTTCGAAAGTAAATAATGATTACGAAATTAAATATTATTTCGAAAGTGATATGATTTCGAAAGTGAATATAATTTCGAAAGTGATATAATTTTGAAACGATTATGATATTTTGATATAAAGTATGAACTGTTTAAAATATAAAATGACCACGGTGTGAAATAAGCGTTTGGTTATTAAAGGGACCAGGATCGGATATTGTCATACTCTCTGCCGATACCGAAAACCACTTTAACAACTATGTACGTGGTGGAGAATCCAGAACGAAGTAGGATGGTTTGGCGAACGATTCTGTTTGAGGTATTAAAGCAGCCCTGACTCCCGTGAGTCAGCTTGATGTGACTAAAATAGGAGCAATACCTGGGCCAAGTTCACACCTCCAATCGAGCATTCTTCTTTGATACCATTCTATTACTTTGTGATTTGATTGGGTGCACCTTTTATTTTGGGAGTGTGTCTCGAGGTGGGCGGTAGTAGCTGTTATGCGTTACCACCAACCCGATTCTGCAAAACGGTAGAATCCTACCCTAGACATTGCCTCGCGTGCCTTGTCACATGCCTTATCCCACCTTCTAAGAGTTTGTTTTGTACTGTGCATATGGAGTGCTCCCTGAGTAAACCACCGGTTTGGTGGAGCTTACAGTATCTGTATAGACTACGGGAATATATAAAATGTGTTAAGGGGGATATGGGCAACGCCTTAACGCTATTTTAATAGTTTACTTTACTATAGACATTATCTATGTAGTGTATTGTACTATGTATGTAGATAGTTTAACGGATCCTTAAAGGATGGGAATCCAAAACATCCTTTAAGTTATTTGCATTTCACCTAGACATTTCACTTGAGTTGATTTACTTGCATAAGAATGTTAATCCTGACTCGAGTATTTTTTGTTTTGCTTTATGCTCGGGTCAGATTGAGTGTCACAGCATTTGGGACTCACCTTTGGAGCTTGGAGCTTTGCTTGAAGATCTGTCTTATATCTATTCAGCTTTCAGTTATTTCATTTGTTTCCAGTTTATGTTCATACTTTTCATTTGCTTATATTGAGACTTCTATGTATTAGATTTCTGTTGTATTAGACTCTGATGTTCTGTAGTAGCTTCATGAACTACTATTTATCTATTCCGTTGCTTGTTGTTATATTACTCTATGTCTGTGATTCTATGATTGATTTATTTACTGTATATGCTGAGTTTTGCAAAATATAAAATTAACAATCTGTTGTTTTGAGCAATTCAAGTTTGACATGTGTGGATGACTGTCGATTTGAATGGTTCAAAATGCCAGGTCGTTACAAACTCTATTTGTATTTGTTTTGGGTGTGCTTGTAGCCCGTTCAAATCAAGTGGGTGTGCTTAGTAGCCTGGAAATCTAGTGGGCGTGCTTGTAGCCCGGTCAAATCAAGTGAGTCTACCCTGAGCTTGGAAATTCAGAAGGGTGTGTTTCGTAGCCTCAAAATTGAGATTGTATTTGGGTTCACCTTCTGCCAAGTTAAAGATTGCCAAGTTTCCAATTGGGATTGTATTTGGGTTCGCCTTCTACCAAGTTAGCGATTGTATCTGTGACTGTTTGATAATATAATTTTTTGTTGTTAATCAATGATTTAATATTTAACTTGAAAAGAATTTAAAAAGATTTTGATAAGTTAGAAAATGCTATTTACCCCCCCCCTCTAGTGTTTAATTAGCCTTAAGGTCCATAATTCCGCAACCCATATTTGGTATCGGAGCACTATGTTTTCAAATACTCGTAATTTGATTTTTTTTTTCAAAAATATAAATGGGTAGTAATAATCTTTTTAACATTTTTGTGGAAAAACTATTTTCTGAAACCAATATATTATTTTCAAGTAAATTGGAAACTAGTTATTTTGAAAAGTCACTTGATGCTTTGGAAAGGTATAATATTGTATTGCAGGAACAAGAATGTTATATGGCTAATGGTGAAAAAACATTTGATATTCAATCATCATAAATCAAGAAGGACAAGTGGAGATTGGACAGTGGATGCTAAATACACAAGACCAGAAATTTGGCGATCTTGTAGGATATTGTCTACAAAGATGGTGGATCGGTTAATTTCGGAGATAACTCAAAAGGATATGTGATTGGCATCGACAATGTTGGTAACTCTAAAACTCCTACTATTTTAAATGTTTTGCTAGTCAGGAATCTAAAATATAACTTGCTCAGTATTAGTCAATTATGTGATAAGGGTTTTAAAATTAAGTTTGAAAAAGATAATTGCCACATCGAAGATAATGAGTCAAACATTATCTTTGAAGGTATTAGAAAACGTGTCATTTATATTTTAAGTATGAATGTGTCTAATGAAAATTTGTGTCTTTTGCCTGAATCTAGTGACCCTTAGATTTGGCACAAAAGATTTGGTCATTTGAATTTTATACACATATCTAAAGTTGTTAGATATGAACTTGTTAGGGGTCATCCTAAAATGAGTTTCAATTTGAATAACTTATGTGATGCCTGTCAACTAGGAAAACTTCGTAAAAGTCCTTTAAATCAAAAGATATGATTTCTACTTCTCAACCTCTTGAACTTCTTCAACTAGACATTTTCAAACAATTGCAAATACAATCAATAAATCGTAATAGATATGTCTTTGCAATTGTAGATGATTTTTCTAGCTATACATGGACAATTTTCTTAAAACTTAAAAGTGATGCCTTTGAAATGTTTAAATTTTTACTAAAAGAATTCAGAATGTCTACTAAAATTAAAACGATTAGGAGAGATCACGGAGGAGAATTTGAAAATAATTTTTTTAAAACTTTTGTACTAAGAAATGGATTACACATAACTTTTCATTTCCAAGAATACCCCAATAAACTGGAGTAGTAGAACGTAAAAATAGAACTATATAAGAGTGTGCTAGAACGGTGTTAAATGATAGTGATTTCCCTAAAAGTTTTTGGGCTGAAGCAGTTGCTACAGCATGTTATATTTTAAGTAGAATCTTAATAAGACCTTTGACTAAGAAAACTCCTTATGAATTATTTTATAATAAAAAGCCTGAAGTATCTTATTTTAGAGTTTTTGGTAGTAAATGTTGTATATAAAACACAAAAAATAATTTAGATAAATTCAATGCTAAATCAGATAAAGGAATTTTTACTTGTTATTCTAATAGAAGTAAAGCTTACAGAGTTTTTAACATCAAAACTAACACTATTGAAGAGACATTACATGTTTCATTTGATAAAAATTTTAAAATTAATAATTCCAGTTTTGATGAAGAAGAAAATATTAATAAAACTAATGAAATTACAAACAATGAAATCACTAACGATGTAAGTAATAATAAATCTGAAAATTTTACATCCAAATAAAAGAATAAAATATTTAAAAGATCATCCCATAGAAAATATTCTAGAAAATATAGAGTCTATTGTAAAAACAAGAAATCAATTAAAGAAAATGAGTAATATAAATTTTATCTCAACCATTGAACCTAAAAATCCAAAGTAAGCATCATTAGATGATTCATGGATTCTTGCTATGTAAGAGGAACTAAATCAGTTTACCAGAATGATGTTTGGGAATTTGTCCCCAGACCTGAAAATAAGTTCATAATAGGAACTAAATGGGTCTATAGAAATAAAATGAATGAATAAGGAGAAGTAATAAGAAATAAATCACGTTTAGTCGCTTATGGTTATAGTCAGGAGGAAGGTATAGATTTTGATGAAACCTTTGTTCCTGTAGCTAGATTAGAAGCTATTATAATTATACTCGCTTTTGCAAATCATAATAATTTTAAATTATTTCAAATGGATGTCAAAAGTGTCTTTTTAAATGGTTTTATTAAATAAGATGATCAAACAAACAACCCAGAATGCTCTATCAACAAGGATAATGAAGGTTGGGATGCCATCAAAGCAAATCCAATCTTTGGATCCGACGTTTGGGTTAAAGTTTCGAGGAATGTCTAGTTATTCAATTTAAATTATAAATATATATATATATACTATTAGGATTTGTTTTGGTTTGGTGTGTATATTTGGATTGATATTTGGACTAGTGTGTTTTTGGTTTGGTTGGATGTTTGAAATTATAGTATGATTTGAATCTGAATTAATAAACATAGTTTGTGTTATCTTATTTATCATTATACCATCATTTATCATATATCTAGTTTTAATTATCATCATTTATATCATAATCATCATATAATTATCATAATTAATATCATATTACATCATGCTTAATATGCTTCGATTACTTTAAGCGCTTAGTTATTGATTTTGATTCTAGAGTTTTTAAGTATTTTACTTAGAGGGATTTTTTATTTTTCATCCATTTTTGTTGATGACAAAGGGGGAGAAAAAAATATATGCATATATTCAGGGGAAGTTATATCATATTTTATATACAAGGATATATAATGGTTGTCTAAATCAAAAGGGGGAGATTGTTAATAACTCAGTTATTGATTTTGATGACAGCAACTATAAACAACTATATACAATCATATAAAATATGGATACTAATGTTTTGCCAAGTTATATAGTATATAGTGCAGAATATTAGACAGGTGTTGAATCGAAGACTGTACAGTATAAAGATTCAAGAAGAAAGACACGAAGGCTCATGAGTACAAAGACCAAGATATGAAGATCTCAAGATTATAATTTAGTGTGTAGAGTCATAGCTTATATTGTTAAAGTCTCTGATAGCAATATTTGATTTCTATCTCCTATTTTCTATCTTTTATACTTTTAAAAAAAAATTCAAAATATTTTTAAAAAGTTTTTCAAAGTCCAAATGTATATAAACTATGTTCAAACTATTTTACAAAGTATCAAATTATTTTACAAAGTATAGGATTTTCAAAACATTTTAAAAGAAACAAGTTTCCAAAATGTACATGCATATGTCGACATATAGGCAGATAGTATGTCGACAAACATGCCGCCAAGTGGTTTTTCAAATTTGAATGGAAGTGTTTATTCATCGTAACTCTTCACGAATGGACAACTCTGTTGATTTACTATATAAAAGGGTGTTCAAACGAATTTTAAAGTTTAGATTTACATATTTTCTTCCCACTTCTTACTCTCTTAAAAATACCATTGAAAATATACTCTATTCTCTTCAAAATCACTTAGAATCAATTCGTACTTCATTGTATTGATTCAATACTACTTTCTTACTGTTTTGGAAACATCCCTCTCAATTCAAAGATCAAAGTGATGTCCAAGAGGCTATATAATCCATTGTATCCGAAGTTCAATAAATTTTCTTTGGAAAAACTATCAACTCTATTTGTATTTGCTTTGGTTGTGCTTGTAGCCAGTTCAAATCAAGTGGGTGTGCTTAGTAGCCCAGAATTCTAGTGGGTGTGCTAGTTGCTTGGTCAAATCAAGCGAGTCTACCCTAAGCTTGGAAATTCAGGAGGGCGTGTCTCGTAGCCTCGAAATTGAGATTGTATTTGGGTTCGCCTTCTGCCAAGTTAAAGATTGGCATTTGAAAAGAAATCTATACAAGCAATTGCACGGGACATGATGTAGGAGAAATCTGAACCGGTATAAAAATCTTTGGTGTCACCTCTCTAACTCTTAAGTTTTCCTGCTTTTATTTTTATCTATGATTGCATCTGTAACTGTTTGATAATATATATCTGTGTTATTAATCAGTGATTTAATATTTAACTTGAAAAAAAAATTAAAAAGATTTAGATAAGTTAGAAAACGCTATTCACCCCCTAGTGTTTATTTAGCCTTAAGATTCATAATTCTACAATCTACATATACATTCAAATTTTAAACTTTATTAAATTTAATTAGTTTGACTAAGTAAAACATTGATTTAAATTTGAAATTTAAAATTCAAAATTTAACATTATTTAACTAGGTCAGAGATATTTTATACAAGAATTTCAAAACTAATTTTGACTATATCAAAATCACATAAATCTAAAAGTCAAATATAATATTTTCATTAATTCAAACATTTTAGGTTTAGAAAACACATATATTTATTTTTTGCTTCACATAATTCTATATTATTTTAAGCTAAAAATAAATATATATGTATTTTGTAAAATAAAAATATTTGTGTGTGTGCATATATATATATACATACATATATATGTATGTATATATATATATATGTATATGTATATGTATGTATGTATGTATATATATATGTATATGTATATGTATGTATGTATATGTATGTATGTATGTATGTATCTATGTATGTATATAAGCATTCTACTATACCCCTCTCCACTACACCATATCTATACCCCTACGATTTTTCGAGCTACACAACTCGAAAGTAAATGAAAATCTATAAATACGTAGAAACATGTCTCAATGTTATCTTCAAAGAAATTTGGTTAATTTTGAATAAGCTAGCATGTTTATATTAAAATTTGATATAACATTTTGAACATGGTACATATATTTATTTTCGGACTAAAATAATTATATAAATATAATTATATATATATATATAACTTATTCTCGGTCGAAAAAGAATCAATTTTTTTCAAAGCAAAGCCGCGAGTTAATCTTTAACATTTAATTGATGTATACATATAAAGATTATAAAACTAAAAATAAATGTATATTTACATATAATAAAACAATTTATGAAACAAAAATTTATTTATATAATAATTATGTAATGTGGGGGAATATAAATATGTGTTTTGTTTTACTTTTTATTGTTTAATACATATTAATTTGTATATAAATAATATTATTTATTTGTTAATCCAAAATTATTAATTATAATTTATATATATAGCCAAAATTATATAGATATATATACATATATATATTAGGCTTGGGCAATAATGAATTTGTAAAATGAATATTACCTTAAAAATCTAGAGTTTGTAACACCTTGATTGCCTTGTCCTCCTTGGATCCAGAATCCACCACTCTAGCTTTGTAGAAGGAGGAGATGAAAAATCATATGGAAGTGATTTTATTTGGAATGGAGAAGTAAAAGATTTGGCTATGGGATGTGGCCCAGCTTGCATCAAGTGGAGGGAAAGAAAAGTATAGGATTGTATTTTTAGAGAGGATTAGATTAAAATATCAAGCCCTCTTTACTTGGTCTCCAAGACTAAAGAAATTTCTCTAGTCTTCCCTTGCCAACATATGGTCAGCCCTATATTGACCATTTGGTTAATATATTTTCAGTTCAAACAATTATTTATATATATACTAAAACCCAATTTAAATATATATCAATATCATATATTAATATGCACGCATATAACATTTATATATACACCCAAATAATTACTAATAGCAAGCAAAAAATTTCCAAGAGTTATGCCAATTGCTAAAGGAACCATAAACATCATATACACTAATAATTAATATTTATTATTTTAATTAATTTATAACACTTTACAAACTAATTAATCATATGATATTTCTGAAATTTCACAAATACGGTTATGTGACTCATAGATGTGAACTCGGTTAATGGTTAATATTGAATAATTCAAATTATTAACATTCATAGCCATCTTAGTTGATGGTGTAATAGTTTGGAGGAATTCATTGCTTACAGATCTTTTTGGTAAAATAAATTTTTAGATCAACTTAAACTGTACCTGTTTGCGCCAAAAATGGTCACAAACCCCAAATATCGTGAAAGCGCCAAGTTATGAATGTAGATCAGCAATATTCCAAACACAAATCACAGATCTAGACAAACAACAAACAGCAATCCAGAAATAATGAACAGAAACACACAGTTTATAGTGGTTCGGCTATCTCCGGCCTACGTCCACTTCAAGGTTTTATCTTTTATTAATTATCCTTGCTGGTTACAGGTGATTACAGCAGTTACAATGAAGGATTTCGAGTATAATGATTGTATTGAAGCATAGAATTGAATCCAGTAGAGTCTGGACGTTGGATGGCCCAAAAGATCCCCTTTCTGTAGGCTTCAGGGGGCTATTTATAGGTGTAGGAGGCTGATATCGCACTCACACTTCGGGAGACTTCTTCTAGCATGTGAGTGGGCCCACGCGACCGACCCCACCAAGTTTCGACTCGATCTGCGATCGATACGAAACAATTTCATATCCATCAAAAAATGATCCAATCGGGCTGAAACTTGGTGGGAACATTCCTTACGTTGTATGTAAGCTTCTGTGAAAATTTCATGGCATTCGGACTTGTAGATCGTGAGATATGATCGATGCAACCTTGTGTTTCTCGAAGGCCGTTGAGTTCGAATCCATAGCTTCGTATCCATCCCTTTCGAATCGATCTGGACACGTGAGCGCGCAGTGACGTGGTGCGAGATGCCCGGATCAATCCGATTTTTGTGGCGCATTGACTGGGCATTCGCGCCTTGTTCGTTCCAAGATTGAAGCCTAATTCATATCCCATCTCGTTCGTGTTGACTTTGCACCGATAGTGTTCGCATCGATCAGTTGTGGTTTCGTTCGTATCGATCGACTGTCGTCCGATCGATACGAAATAGTTGTCTGGTGATCGATATGAACTGCGTAGTTCAAAGGGTTGCGAATAATACTGATGCGTTTCTTTCTGGAACGATACGAACAAAATGGTTTCGAATAGCATGACCACGGACCGATTCATGCCCCATCAATTCGGTGATGATCGATTCGAAGTCGTCAGCTCCCGATGGATTCGAACTAAACAAAACATGGTGGGTTCGAATGAACTGAGGCGGTGTCATTCGATCGATGCGAATTTGATGGATTCGAATAGACCACCACTTCAGTTCCCCGATGGATACGAATCTGATGGATTCGAATGGATCATCACCTTGACTCTTTGATGGATACGAACAACATATTTCTTTTAACTTGTATTGATCATATCTCCTTCATACGAACTCCGATTAACTTGAAATTTGAGATGTAGTCTTTTCTAGCATTGATCATCATTTCCGATCGATTCCGTCCCGATCGAAGCCCGGTCAAATTTTGACGACATCCATTGCAGCCTTGTTTCTAATCGATCTCCAATCCTGATATCCATCGTCCCTTGCCAATTTGTTGATATTCCGGCCTTGACCAAAAGGTGGGATAACATTTTCCCTCCAAAACATGCCTTGTGGTAAGAAGGTGTGTTTTGTATAACTCTGGATCCGATACCCAAAGTCCATAGCCAATTCCATGTCCATCCGAACTCGATAACTGAGTTTTTAGTCCATCCTTATCCAACAACCGAATCCAGGACCTCTCCGGGTCGATATCCAAATCCATAACCTCTCTGGGCTCTTACCAAGCGCAATCCACACCTGACGACCGTGGTCCAGTGTCCCTGGACGTTGCATTATACCATGGATTAAGTCCTAAGCCGAATCCTGGACCTCTTCGGGTCGCTATTCAAATCTGTAACCTCTCTGGGCTCTTGCCAAGCGTAATCCACACCTGACGACCTTGGTCCAGTGTCCCTGGACGTTGCATTATACCATGGCTTAAGTCCTAAGCCGAATCCTGGACCTCTTCGGGTCGCTATTCAAATCTGTAACCTCTCTGGGCTCTTGCCAAGCGCAATCCACACCTGACGACCTTGGTCCAGTGTCCCTGGACGTTGCATTATACCATGGCTTAAGTCCTAAGCCGAATCCTAGACCTCTTCAGGTCGCTATTCAAATCCGTAACCTCTCTGGGCTCTTGCCAAGCGCAATCCACACCTGACGACCGTGGTCCAGTGTCCTTGGATGCAAGTAATGCCGTGGCTTAAGTCCTAAGCCGAATCATGGTCGCTCTGGACCCTTGCCGAGCATAGTCCATACTCGACGACCTGAAATAGTAAACGATAGTATGGGGCCTAAGTCCTAGGCCGAATCCTGGTCTCTCCGGACCCTTGTCGAGCATAGTCAATATCGACGACCTAAATGAGTCAATTTACCACGTTCGGGCAAAGCGACTCACCCCTTGCCAGGCATAATCCATACCCGACGACCGTTTATCAAAAACCAGACAAAAATCTAGTCAAAATCCAATCCAAAATCCAAATCAAATCCGAAAATCAGAAATCTGAACCAGCATCCAAAACAGAAACCAATCATCCAAACGAAAATCCAAACCAGAGAGCAAACAAAACCAGGAGTTCAAACCAAACTCCAAAACCAAACCATAAAAACGAGTGTCCAATTCAAAAACAAAAGACAGATTTCGCAAACCATGGCTTCGCGGTTTATCATCATTCAGAGCATGCCTAGGGGCTATCTCCGGCCCCATACATGTGTAAATGACTCGGTTGCTTGCAAATGGTTTGTTACTTATTTCATATTATTCCGGTCAATTGATAACCAATCGACCATCATTTCTGGGCCTCACACCATCATGGCTTGAGGTAGGCGGTGGTTGCTCCTGCTCCGCTGCTGCATTCCGAGCCCCAACATACTGCCTCAATTGCCCATTCCTCACATGCTCCTCAATTATGTCCTTTAAGTGCCTGCAGTTGTTGGTATCATGTCCGTCCAAATCATGGAAGAGATAATGCCTTCCTAATGCCCTTTCTCGCTCAGAAGGTTCTCTCCTAGCTAGCCTTCGGTAAGGAAGGCGATTCCGGGTTTCCATGTATATCCGCTCCAGCGTCTCGTTTAATCACGTGTATGTGGAAAACTTTGGATCCTTCCATCGCTTCCTGGCTTTTCCTGAATCGTCGTCCAGCTTCCTTTATCTTTATCCGAGCTTCCGTTGGATGGTCCTCCATGCTCAGTCGCATTCACCTCCTTTAACTTTAAGTCCATACATGCGTCTTCTTGCCGAAGGAATCTTTCAGCTTCATGAAAGAATTCCCCGAGATCCAGTGGTGGGTCTCGTATTAAAGATACCTTAAAATCCAAATCCTCTCTGACTCCCGACACTGCTGCCATCAAAACATCGATGGATCCAGCCGATCCACCGAAGCTACCGCCGCATTGAACCGAGTTAGAAAAGCCCTAAGTGATTCATCCATCCTTTGCTTTACCGACGTTAGCGTCATTACATTCTTTGGTCTCTTGATATGAACCCGAAACTGCCCCAAAAACCTGTCCACCAACTCCCTCCAAGTCCTAATAGATCCTTCTCCCAGCTGCTTGAACCACATTGCAGCTAGGTCCGTCAAGTATAAAGGGAAACATCGGGCCATTACTTCCTCTGATGCCTCCAGCACTTCCATGTGTCTGGTGTATCTCATCAAGTGATCGGTTGGGTCAGCCTTGCCATTATATACTTCCATGCTAGGTAGCTTGAACTTAGGTGGATTCTGAGCTATCCTGATTTCCTGAGTAAATGGACTCCTGTTCACTCCTTCCAAATCCCTACTGGTCAAACCTCCACGCATAGTTCTCCTAATAATCTCAACTAATCCAGCATTGTCTGTCAAAGGTTGCCCCCGTGTCCTTGAGGGAATTCCGGTACATATTCTTCATGCGGTTCATTGACATCAGCGTTCGTCCTAGCCTGTTGGGCTCCATCCAAAGGTCTTCCGGTGTCAGATCATGCGGGCCTGCCCCCAAGCCTTTGTTGATTGTCTCCTGGCTCCGTATTCTGTCCTCCATTGATTTCTTCAACCCTAGCTCCTTGTTCCACATTCACAGCCGTTGTAGCTGGTCCAAGGTTCTGTGTCCCTGCAGCTCTCATCTGCTCGAAGAAAGCCTGCATCATATCCTATTGACTCTTCAACAACCTCTCATGCAATGAATTTTCCATAGCTTCCATTTCGTCTCTGGTAATGTAAATAGAAGCTTCTCCTTCTCCAGCTCCGGAGGATGCCTCTTGACTTCCTCCTTGTTGACTTCGCTCAGCTCTCTGTCTTGTTTGTCGAGTCATTGTCTTTCAAATCTCAACTCTTCACGCTTTCCAAATCTGAACTTCAATCCGATGTAGCGGGTGCTAGTGGTCTCAATGAAAGCACCAAAGTGTTTGCGCCAAAAATGGTCACAAACCCCAAATATCATGAAAGCACCAAGTTATGAATGTAGATCAGCAATATTCCAAACACAAATCACAGATCTAGACAAACAACAAACAGCAATCCAGAAATAATGAACAGAAACACATAGTTTATAGTGGTTCGGCTATCTCTGGCCTACGTCCACTTCAAGGTTTTATCTTTTATTGATTATCCTTGCTGGTTATAGGTGATTACAACAGTTACAGTGAAGGATTTCGAGTATAATGATTGTATTGAAGCGTAGAATTGAATCCAGCAGAGTCTGGTCGTTGGATGGCCCAAAAGATCCCTTTTCTGTAGGCTTCAGGGGGCTATTTATAGGCGTAGGAGGCTGATATCGCGCTCAAACTTCGAGAGACTTCTTCTGGCATGTGAGTGGGCCCACGCGACCGACCCCACCAAGTTTCGACTCGATCTGCGATCGATACGAAACAATTTCGTATCCATCAAAAAATGATCCAATCGGGTTGAAACTTGGTGGGAACATTCCTTACCTTGTATGTAAGCTCCTGTGAAAATTTCATGGCATTCGGACTTGTAGATCGTGAAATATGATCGATGCAACCTTGTGTTTCTCGAAGGCTGCTGAGTTCGAATCCATAGCTTCGTATCCATACCTTTCGAATCGATCTGGACACGTGAGCGTGCAGTGACGTGGTGCGAGATGCTCGGATCGATCCGATTTTTGTGGCGCATTGACTAGGCATTCGCGCCTTGTTCGTTCCAAGATTGAAGCCTAATTCATATCCCATCTTGTTCGTGTTGACTTTGCACCGATAGTGTTCGCATCATTTGTCTCCTTGTTTGCATCGATCAATTGTGGTTTCGTTCGTATCGATCGACTATCGTCTGATCGATACGAAATAGTTGTCTGGTGATCGATACGAACTTCGTAGTTCAAAGTGTTGCGAATAATACCGATGCGTTTCTTTCTGGAACGATACGAACAAAATGGTTTCGAATAGCATGACCACGGACCGATTCATGCCCCATCAATTCGGTGATGATCGATTTGAAGTTGTCAGCTCTCGATGGATTCGAACTAAACAAAACATGGTGGGTTCGAATGAACTGAGGCAGTGTCATTCAATCGATGTGAATTTGATGGATTCGAATAGACCACCACTTCAGTTCCCCGATGGATACGAATCTGATGGATTCGAATGGATCATCACCTTGACTCTTTGATGGATACGAACAACATATTTCTTTTAACTTGTATTGATCATATCTCCTTCATACAAACTCCGATTAACTTGAAATTTGAGATGTAGTCTTTTCTAGCATTGATCATCTTATCCGATCGATTCCGTCCTGATCGGAGCTCGGTCAAATTTTGACGACATCCATTGCAGCCTTGTTTCTAATCGATCTCCAATCCTGATATCCATCATCCCTTGCCAATTTGTTGATATTCCGGCCTTGACCAAAAGGTGGGATAACATTTAACAGTATGGTATACATAAGTTCTCTTCGTCAACACTATATCACTTTACAATAAATGGAGTTTGGTATAGGTCAAAACTCCAATGATATCCATATACAATTGTTTAGTCCATCTACATAGTTCTTGGTTCAATAATAACATTTATTTAACCATTTTACTTTACCTAGAGATTTTAACTTTGCGTTGACTATATTTAACCATGATACTAACCTTATACAACTGAGGAGATGAATTTTCTAATGAAAAATGTTTCACTTCCTACACTTCAACTCAGACCTAAATATAATCACTTGATGGTCACCATGCCATGGTTTGACAATAATCAAAATGGGGTATCCATATCAAAGTTCTACAGTATTCTCAAGGTGAGAGAATAGTATAACATTGTCATGTTGAGATTTCATGTTTGATCTTGTTGTTATTGACTAATGGGAAACTCTCGGACGAGTCATTCCATAGTTATCCAATAACTACAAGTACGTTACCCTTGGTGGCCTCAACAGCCATGAATAATACACTACCCAACATTTGAAGAATGTTACATACACTGGTCTCAAAGTATGTATCAATATCATTTCTCAAAATATTTTTAAAAGGAATATTTAAAATGAAATGGTATTTAAGTTATGATTAATGGCTCACGGTTCCAACTATTTGCAACTATAGTCATATAACATTTCTTTTAAGGATTTTCTTATTTATATACTTTAAATTAATTAATAATTATTTATATCGCAATATAACACGGTATGTAAAAGAAAACATATAGCAGAAATAACTTTTATTATGGACAAGATTGATTACAGAGTTAGTTATATAACGCATTTACATAATTGCCCTTAAAGAATACAACTAACTTGCTCAATACTAACACTCTCCCCTTTGCTCAAAGGGTTAAAATATTTTCCCTCTAAAGTTCACGATCTTTACATTTTTGTTCGTCATGTTATAAACCATGCAGACATATCTTCAGTAATCGCTCTTCTAGTCGTCCCGACTCCTGAAGCGACAAGGTTCAATCCTGGACGCGACGTTGAAAATATTGAAGCTTTACTTGAAGTGGCAAACTTTGTTGTGGATCTTGAAGAGAAGGATGAGATAAAGGCGACTCATGCCCCAAAAAGGAACTACCTAAAGCTCCTAAACTTTTCACTCCTCGGAAGACAGTTCTAATGTAAGTTAAACAGGAGAAGATTGAAAAAATTATTTCATAAAAACCAACATCCCCTCTTGCCAAGTGCTTCGAATGCAAAAGGCAGGCATAAAAGAGAAGAAGACAACCAAGAATATTTCCCCTAAAAGCCTCCGTCAGAAGAAGCATCGCCTAAGTAGAGAGTGAAAAGATCTCGCCCAAGAGGGGTAGGAAGTTACTGCTGTTGTACTTTTATCTTCTTTTTATGCATATCCATGTACAACTCCTAATTTTGTACTCAAAAGGTTAAGTGAGTAATATAAACAACTTTTTCTATATGTGTCTCTGTTTCCTTTATGCATTTATGTTTATACATTTCTTACTATACATGCATATACTCTTAAAGAAAATGTATAAAGATAAATGCATAAAGGAAACAAAGATACATATTATGTTATGTTACACCTACATGTGTACGTGATTATATTTAATGCATTCACTTGTTGTAACCCTATAAAATAAGTAGACTATCATATTTAATTGATGTTTATCAGTTTGTTTTACTTCCTTTCTAATTAAGTTTATCATGTTTAACCATAAGTAAAACTTTTTTCCATTTTATTAATTCTTTTTAACATTATGTAAACATCTGATTCCAAATCTAATTTTTACACTGTTACTAATATCTGAGCATCCATGTCCATTGATGCTTACTTCATGTGTCTTTCCCCTCGACGCTTATCTCTTGGTATCCATCCCTATTTATCTACGCATGAGCATCAATTTGGAATTGGTGCCTGGAGGAAGGGGTGAACTTTTAAATCTGCCTCCACTTTGATTATACTCGATGAAACCATCATGATTCAAATGTGTCCATCGATACTTATCTCTAGGTACCATTTAACATCTGTCGGCACTCGAACACGTGATGCAAGCATTATTGATTCTGTAACATATAGTTTAAATTGATGGACACGATTTCATTGATTCAAAAGGATAACTTAATTTGAAGTACCCATGGCTAATGCCACTATATTACATGAAAATCAATTCTACAATTAATCAAAGAAAATGCCTAAAAAGATAAATAATGTGAAAGAGCAGCAAAAATATTCACTATTGCATACTTGTAGGAAAGGACCCCTACCTATAGTTGATAGCTTGAAAGCTACATCTCAAATCTTTTGCTTTATCGCTTAAGATCCTTTCCATTTTGGACAAAGGATGGTAGGTTCGAAAAGATACATTTTGAAACAAGGTCACCTATCATGAAATTTATGTGATAGATCTTGGTATTGATCTTTCATGCCACTCTTTTCTAGTAAGTGGTCATCCTCGTATTTTTCCTCTTCTCTTTATTCCTCCAATAAGTCGAGGGATGCTTGAAATAGCTCCTAGATCATTTTAGTTCATTGTGAATGCGCCAATGAGAAGTGGCTCCCTTTTCTAAAGGAACCACTACTTCTGTTCTATATGCCAATGTAAATGATGTATGTCTAATTGTTAATTTCTAGGTCATTCGATACGCCCACAGTGCTAGTAGTAACTCAACAACCCAATTTACTTTTACCTACTTTAATTTCTTTTAATATTAGCTTTGATGAACTTGTTCGCCGCTTCCGCCTATTCATTCGCATGTAGATGCGCTATCGTTGAAAAGCTTTTTTGAAATCGATATCAAGCATAGAGTTCAACAAACAATACACTCTCGAATTATGTTTCATTATCAGCAATGATTTTTATGGCACTCCAAACCTACATAAAATGTTATTCACTAGAAAACTAATCACCTTCACCAACTGATAGTGGTGAGTGGCTCAACCGAAACCCACTTAGTGTAGTCAATTGCAACGTTTGCATATTTGTCCCATTCACATGCCATTGGTAGCCCTCCAATGACATTAATTCCTCAAATTGTAGATGGCCATGGATTAACTATTTTAGTAAGATCATTTAATAGGGGTCTCAGTGTATTTGCAAATCTATGAAAAATGTCACATCTTTTGATAAATTCCATTGCATCTTTGTTAATAATAGACCAAAAATATCCATAATGTAGTACTTTTCGTGCTATAAGCTTTGCCCTTAGTGTGATTCTTGCAACTTCCTTGAGGAAGACTTTAAGGATTTTATTTACTTCATCCTTATAAACACACCTTAGTAATGGATAGAGAATCATCTTCGATATAAGATGCCATCCTACATAATATAGCACGACACCTTTCATAAGAGCTTCCACATTTCATTTCTACTCTTCGAAAGAATACCTTTTGTCAAGTGCGCCTTATACAATGTCATCCATGACTCCTTTTGTTCGAGTTCCATAACAAAGTCCACATCTTGAATGCTTGGAGCTGACAACATTTCTACTGAAATGATCCCTAATAACTGTGCATCTCCAAAACTAGCTAGCTTGGCCAATGAATCTACATAAGCATTTCCACTTTGGGAATATGCATGATCGTATAATCCTCAGCTCATCCAAACTTCCTACACCTTAAACAAGAAAGGAGCAAGTCGTGCTCCCTTTGCTTGAAATTATCTTTTCACATGGCATACGCTAATTAGGAGTTACTGAATATTTTCAATGACCACAGTCTTGAATCCTTTGCTAACTTGGGCCTAACAATTAATGCTTCATACTCCACTTCGTTGTTGATTGCACAGAACTTCAACTTTAAATGTAGCACATCGTCAATCTTTTAGGAGTTACCAAGTTTATGCACACTCACAATCCTGGTCATTGAATGCACCTTAATGTAATCACTACTATGGCGGTTCAACCATCTCTTCCTCTATTCCATCATCCTAGATCATGAATTCAACAATAAAATATGCTAAGGCTTGTCCTCTAATAGTCTTCCTAAGATGATACTTCATCTCGTACTGACTCATATCAATATTCTACTTCAATAATCGTCTCGATGTCTTCAGACGATGCAAAATCTACCTTAGGTGATGATATGCCAATACCATTATTAGATGAGCTTTGAATATGGTCCCAACTTCCTCAATACTACCAATAAGCAATAGTTTTACTTCTCCAGTTTAGAATAATATTTTTCAGTTCCTATGAATTACTTACTTATAATACACCGACCTTTGGATCTTTGCCTCTTTAGACACCAATGTTGCACTCAATGTATGAGATGATAATGCAAGGTAAATGTACAAATCTCATCCGTCCATTGTAATTTCCCCTTTTTCATTCTTGAGGGAAACAAAGAATGATATGCACTTGTTGTTTGGTTTGGTGATGAACCCACTCAAAGCATCAAATTTAGTATTCATGCTCTGCATTTCCTTCCTTGACTATGGGGTTTCTTTAGTGCTTTAATCTACTCTAAATTGTCTTCAATACCCCTACAGTTTATGATGAATCCTAAAATATTTGCTAACAATACTCGAGATGAACACTTCAAAGGATTCAATATGATATCATACTTTTGGTGTATCTCAAACATATCAAATAGATGTGCTATGTGGTCTATTGATTCTTTGGCTTTACAAGCACATCATCCATGTACACCTCTAGAGTCTATCAAATTAATTACGCAAACACCTTATTGACCAATTGTTGGTGAGTAGGTCCAATGTTCTTCAAACCAAATGGCATGACTTTGTAGAAATACAATTCCAAGTTAGTAATAAAGATCATATGTTGTTGGTATGGAATGTGCATTGCAATATGATTATAGATGGGGTAAGCATCCATAAATGAGAGTAGCACATGTACGTCTAACTGTTCCATCCATAAATTAGTCTATCCATGGAAGAGGAAAGTGGTCCTTCAGGCATGGACCACTTAAGTTTGGGTAGAAGATGCATGCCTGTCGCTTTCCATTTAGCTTCCTAACTGATACGGGGTTTTCTATACAATCTGCAGAGTGTGTCTTACGGATGAAGTTATTAGCCAATAACTTATCCAGTTCTTCCTTCAGTGCAGTGGATCTCTCCAAATCCTTGCTATGCATCTTTTGCCTTACTGGGAATACATCAAGGTTGATATTTAGAGCATGGCATGCAACTTCACATGAAATACCATGCATATCAGAGCAAGTCCACATAAACACATCATAGTTTGCCCTAAAATACCTAGTAAGCTCCTTTTTTCATCCTTAGTCTAGGCTATGACCTAATTTTGACAAACTTAGAAGGATTATCTTCGTCTATCTGTATAGCATCCATCGACTCGACTGGTCTATCCCTTACCTCATATGGCTTTTTCCTTGTATCCACTTGAGCGTACTTCTCACTAGAATATCCTAGTCGGTGCTAATACTATAGTTTCTATGCATTTTGAGACTTAATGGAAAGAGCCTTCTCTATAGTCTTGCATTTCTCCCTACGGCGTGCTTCTTTGAGCTCCGTCATATAATATTCCCTTCTAGAACTTTGATTCCCTTTGATTTCTTTACTACCTATTGGTAACTTCATCATGAAGCACTAAAGAGTCAAAGCTAACTTGAAATCGGCAAGGGTCGATCGATCCAAAAATGTGTTGTATGTTAAAAATCATTCAACAACCACAAACTTCTCTACACCCACAACCTTATAGGGTTTCTCTTCGATTTTCATATTCAGACCAATATATATTATATGAGATGTTTCCTCCCTAGTAAATTCTCAAGCTGTAATGAACATAACAATAATTCCTTGTCATTAAAGCCCATCTTGTCAAATGAATGTTTGAAGAAAATGTTCATCTTGCTTCAATTGTCAATTTGCACTCGATGAATGGTAGCAGGCCAAATCATGATCCTTATGACCATAAGGTCAAATGTTGGAACTTCGGTTCCATTTGCATCTTTATCTCTAAAAATGGTGTCATTATCTAGCTTACAAGATTGCTTAGTTGGAGAACCATCCTCTACCATGTAGCACGTTGCTGGCAGCACAAGTTTTAAAGAACTTCCGTACTTTTCTATTATGATCTAGCTTTTTCCATGGGAAGCGGACCTCCTGAAATGGTAATAATCACTAAATTGTCTCTACGCAGCTTTGCTCATTCCCTCTTCGGCACCTCGAGGTGACTGCTTGGGAGGTTGATTGTTTCCTTGACAACCTACCTTATGATACTTTATGCATTACAACTATCGCTTCTTCATAACCAAGTCTTCAATGAGGTCCTTCATATGTCAACAATCATTGGTATTATGCCCACGAGCTTCAAGGAAGTGACAATATTTTCCAAAGCTTGTCTCTTCCTTAGTCATAGGCCGTGTGGCAGGCTTCCAGTACCTAACTATTTTATAGGTGGTAAGTAAATATTTTTCATGGAGTTTGTTAGTCTATTTATTTCCCATTTCATGCCAACTGAAACTGTTTTGGGGTCCTCTCTCCTTCCCCCTTGATGATTAATCTTTCTTTTATTGTTATTGTTATTATTAGTTTATTATCCTTATGACCATTATTTTAATTTCCATCATCTATCTTTATTTTAGAGCTAGACAACTCTCCTGATCATATCGCATTCAATCTCTCCTCGTTTTTTCTCCTCTCCCAAGCTCATGAATCGAGCATTATCCATGTGCCAATCATACTTTAATAGATATTGTTATCCATTTATTTTTTGATTGCTATGTTAAGGAAATAAACAAAAGGATATGGAAGCAATGGAAGATAGTGTTACTACAAATACATATATCGAGCATCTAAAAAAAGCATGTCGAGGCTATAAATGCATGTTGAGTTAATAAATATAATACATATTAAGCTTCCAACACAATATCATAACAAACATCTGACATGAAAATATCAAGCCACAAAGGATGTCGAACTTAAGGACGGGAAAGATGTTGAAACTTTATAGTCTTAAAAATGGTATCGAGCATAAAAGTAATCTTGCAATTATGTAGTAGTGATATCGAGTTTATACAGTGATAAGGTTGCCAAACCTGTAAATATAAAGTGTCACGGGCTTATAAAATATGAGGTTAGCAAGCTTGTACAACGATAGGAGGGATAGCGAGCCACTACAACTAGGAACTTTGCCAAAGGTGTAATAAAAAAGGGATGCCGAGCACATAAAGCAAAGGAGATATCGAGCTTTGACACCTATAGAGGGTATTGAGTGCCTAAAACAAGAGGTGAAGCCAAAATATTGTAAGAAATTGAGATATCGAAGTAGGACAGGAAAGAGGATACTAACCCTATAAGGGATGTCGAATCGCAACAACAAGCGTAATCAAGGTAATCAACCATCCACAAGAGAGAAGAATATCGAGCGCCTTGTTCTGAGAAGGTACCAAGTTTTTAAAGGGAAAAGGAGACGTCGAGCTAAAATGAGATGCTACAAAGTCTAAAATAGGAAAAAATGCCGCACCTCTAAGGGATATCGAGCATAAAGTCATAAAGAGGGATGTCGAATCTTTACTAAAAGCTTGTCTCACATACTTGGACTAATAATCGTAAAGCATCTTAAGCAATTGATGTCGAACAATAAAGGATGTCAAGTGTCATTAGATTTTTTAAGAGATAACTATAATATTGTGTATCAAATTTAAACAACACAAAATATCATTGAATATGAAACCAAGGAAGGCTGTCGCGCTAATAAAGCATGACAAGCATTTACTTAGGAACTAAAAATATCGAGCCTTTATAATGTTAACTAAAAAGCAACTCTAACCAGATAAAGGTGTCGAGTATCTACAAAAAGAAAGAGATGTCGAGTTTCAACAACCAAGAAGGCTATCGAGTACTTGAGAAGTATTGAGTGTATGGTTGTATGGACATGTAACGACTTGTATTCTACATATTGAAGGATTATAGAATATTTATATTATTTTCATATAAGGTCGTATGATTCTATAATTTTGGAAAATGACTACTAGGGTCATTTCTTTTCCTTAGATTTTTTGTAGGATTTTTCTATGACCATTTTGACCCTATGAAATCTTGCATGGTCTATAACTTTTCATAGGAGCCGAGTTAGGGTCTAAACCACTTTCATTGGATCCGGATGATGGTTTCCCTTTCCGTAGAGTGGTCATATTAAGAAATCAGACTTATCATTTTCAAGTTAGGGCTGTTTAAAGTTTTCTTTGATTTTGAGCAGCTTAAGTAGGTAATTAGTGTTATTAGTAACATGGCCCATGACCCATTTCAGGTTTGAAGTATGTGAAGGCTGATGGGACCTCATCCTCATCATTTCACTATTCCCAAAATAGTTATAAACCTCCAATAACTTCCAATAGCCCAAAATAAACCCTAAAACACACTTTAATTAGCCAAATTACATCTTTAAGAGAGATTAGCGAGATTTTCACTTGGGAGTAGAGATTTGCTTTTGAGAGAGACTTGGTATCCGTGCTTTTACTGTTCACTTGGAGATTTGGGCTTGGATTTGGATTAAGGTGAGTGATTAGTTCTCTCCTTACTAATTAGCCTATTTAACACCCTAAATGACGTTTTAAAAATTATTTAAAAATACTAAAAATGTTTTTAGACCATATCACACCATATATGTGAATTTACAATGAATTGGACTTGATTTGTGAAAACGTGTTCTTGTGAGTCCCTAAACATGTTCTTATGGATTTTAACCTTCACCTTAGTTAGATCTCTTTAAAATGAAATTCTTCGATGTTTGACTATTGTTAATACTTGTATATGATCTATTGATATGCACGTAAATGTGCATATTTTACTTCTATATTTAATCTAATTTAATTAAATTAATGAGCATATAGGGTGTTTTAACATGTTTAAACCAAAATTCAAATTATTTTCAAATCATCATTTATTCATCTTCATATAGGGGCAAAATGGTCATTTTTGTGCATATATTAATTTGAGAAAATTTACTTGGACATTTTTATGTTGTACGAATTTGGATTCAAATGGAAGAGGTCTTCATGGAAATATGCATGCACAAGAAGAAAACAAATGAAGATGGAAATAAATGATTTCATGCAACATGGAGGACCCCACCTACCCACTTACCATTATCTTCAATTTGGAGCTAATGCACATGTTAGTGAAGATTAAAAGAACATGCACATATAATGGTGGATTAATTACTTGCTAATGATAACTTGGTGGCCACATTTCCTCAAGGGCAATTTGGATAGTCCCCAAAAAATATGATTAGGGTTTCAAAACTTGTATAGATACCCCTTATGTTTCATCTAATGAGCTCTTAGCCTCCTCTTTAGTTAGTTTAGTTTTAGGCTAAAAAATAAACAAAAACTCTCCTTTTTTTAAAGGCTTCTTAGCCTTCTTTTATGTAATTTTCTTTTTATGCAATTTAATTTCATTCTCATTTAATTCTTGTTCTTTATTTTATGCAATTAGTATAGTTTTATTTCTTGCAAGTAGAGTAGATTTATTTCATGCAAAATTAGTTAGCTCTCTTTTTCCTCTTATTTTTGTTCTATGTTGGAATTTACATTTGTTGATATGATAACAAATATGAGAAGCTAAACCCCTTCAATTTAAGGGTAATGAAGCTCTCTGAATCTTGTAAATTCAACATAGTGATTTCATTTGATCTCTTTTTGTGCTTAATGAAAGTTTTGATGTGGTAAATATTTTGTTGTTTTAACTTTGAATTTGATAGCCTATGTTGTTGACACCAAATAGGTATGCTTAAACAAACATAAACACAAATTACCTCTTCATCTACATATGATTATGGTAATGAAGTGAATTTTAAAATTAAAATTTGATTGTCTATATTACTAATCAATAGTGAATAGATCATGCTTAGAATAGATTTTATTTTCAAGTTCATTAACATTTTCATGAGAGTTAACAAGTGGTTTGGAGGGTGTTTTAAAGTTTGATGGTTTATATTGGGCTAATTAATAGCACAAATATGCCATACTTATGATAAACACATCAACTAAATTCACTAATGACCAAAAGAGAGATCATAATTTCATTTTGTTGATTTATGTGATCATGAGAAGGAAATTACCTCTGAATTGCCTCTGTCATATTTTTATCCACTTTTAGTTTTTGTTGGTTTTTAGAAATTTTTAGCTTAACACAACTTTAAATCTTGGTTTAATTTGATTGAGTAGAAATTTTAAAATCATAATACAATTCCCTGCGGATCGACCAGTACTCGCCACGTACTAAAATTGTACGCCGTGTGCTTCTGGTTATTTTTAATTAAAATTTTATCAGCTATTTTCTAATTCAATAGGAATTTATTCAATTCCATAAGTTTTTGGCGCCGTTGCCGGGGAATTAATTTGATTTGAATTTTTACTCTTCGAACTATTTATTGTTTGATTTTATTGTGTGTTAATTTTGTGTGTGCACTGCATTTAAAAAAAATTGTGTTGTGTGCTTTTTGTTTTCGATTTTTTTTGTGTGCTTGTAGCTTTTCTAGTTGCCTTTTGCATTCTAGTTTAAATGAAAAAAACATACATGATTTCAAAATAAAAAAATATTTTATTTCATTTTCTTTACATTTTACATTTTCTGTTTTACATTGCTTTTATTCACTGTTTTACAAAAATATTCACTCATCAAATACTCTATGTTTTACAAAAATATTGTTAACACTTCTACTCTTCTGTTTTCACTGTTCACAACCACAACACCACCCCAAACCTCCTGCCTCTAGCTATACTTGCATGCACCACATTCTACATCTTCCACTTCATTGCACAGCAACACCATACTTCATATATCTACTGCCATTACCTACTCCACACTCACATACCAACCTTCACAGCAACACCTCCTGACCACCATCAATTTCCACTTGCTTATACAACTTCTCTGCAACTTTTCCACATACAAACTTCTATACTGTCAGCACTGTGCAACTGTGCATGTACACTGCACATAGCTGCCACATACCAAACTTACAATATACTTGCCCATCACAGTGCTGCTACAATCCAAATTCTATACAATCTGCTTCAACTACTCTTCACCACCACCTTCACACTACATACTTCACCTCTACTTGAAACCATCATTCTCATATCTCATCAAGTTATCTCCACTGCTTGCCATCAACACACTGCTACAACTACATACCACTTCACACCGCTGTTAGTCCTTGAGAAGGATGGTTTTGATGACAACAACCTTGGGACTTGTTATAAAATATAAATACTAACATTATAGTTTAGATATATATATATATATGTGTGTGTGTGTGTATGTATGTATATGTATATGCAGGATATAAACATGTAGGTACCAAGAATGAAGACTGTACAATATAGAGATACAAGACTAATGAATTTAAAGATCAAAGATATCAAGATTGAAGACTCATGAGTATCAAGAAATCAAGTTATCAAGAGTTCAATTTTAATAGTACAAGATAAGTATTGAGTCTAGAATTATGTTAAAACTTCATAATAGCACGGAAATCTTCATTCCATATTTCATTTGGGATGGAACCCATTTCTACCTTCTTAGTGGCTTACAAACCCACGACAAGTAGCTTACAAACCTACGACAAGTGGGGTACAAACCCACGAACATACTGGTTTTGTACAAGTTCTCGAGTCCTGATGTGATGAGATATTCTGCAGGAAGAAGCTTGCAAAACTACTTCAAAATGATTTTCAAAACTGCTTTTCAAAATGTTTTAGCCTTAAAATATTCTTTGTTTTTGTTTTTAAATAAACTCTTGTTTTAAACTTCGTTTGTTTTTAAAACTATCTTCTGATTTTTAAATATTCTTTATAATATATATATATATATATATATATATACTTGAGATTTAAAATCAAATTTATATATACATTCTAAAAATATATTTTTCTACTCTTCTTTATTTTAAAACATAGGGAAATTAGTTTATTTTACTCCAGAATCATTTCATCTTGTTTTCCTTTCAATATCATTTTCAAAACAAATTTTACATTATTTTTAACTAGGATATGTCGACATCATGGGATGCCCCATGTCGACATGGTGTCCGTTAAATTCAAAATTCAAATTTACAAAAGAAGTGTCTATTCGTCGTATCCTTTAACGAATAGATATGGTTGTTGATTTCCTATAAATACCAGTAGTTCTAAACGAATTTTCAATCGGATTTCACTTGTTTTCTCTTCATCTTCCACATTTATCCTAAAGAATTCCAAACTATACTCTGCCGAAATACCAAGTGAATCAAACTTGATTATCTCTTGTTTGATTCTGTGTCACTCTCTCCATAAGATCTCAGTGCTATTCAGAGTTATAGGATTATTTGTAAATCAAACTGTTGAGTAAAAGGTGTGGTTGAGCCTTGAAATCAATTGGGTGTGATTGTTGCCCCGGAAATCGATTAGGTGATCTTGTGGCCTGGTAAATCAAGAGAGTTTGCCCCGGACTCGAATACAGCAGGGTGTACCTCGTGGCCTTGAAATCGAGGGTGTAATCTGGGAGATTATTTTTGATAAGAAATTCGTACGTTTGTACGAGACTGGATGTAGGGTAACTCCGAACCAGTATAAAATCCTAGTGTGTTCTTTCCTTTACTGCTTTTATTTCTATTTGCATCTGTGTCTGATTCTATGATTATATCTGTGTCTGTGAATTGCATTTGTTGGTGATTAAATTTACATAAGTTTCAAAAAGATTTAGAAAATCCACAAAACACTATTCACCGCCCCCCCTCCCCCCCCCGTCTAGTGTTATTCCAGCCTTAAGATCTGTAATCCGCATTTCTCACAACCACATTACTGCCTCCAACGCACTTGCATAAGTAAACTGCCTGCAACCTCACCTCCTCCATATCTGCCAATACAACACATTACCACACAACTACATCACTGCCCTGCCATCTGAACAGCATACCCATCCACTAAAATTCAAACTGAGCACACTTCACCCTTTGCACACTTCACAAATCACTGCACTTCCTCTCCTCTGCCATATAACATACCACAAATCAACATACTTGCAGCAACCACCAGTAACCTCTCATCATCACAGCATATCTCAAACTTCTCCACCTCTATCAACTACAACCCTACTACACTTCTACCATCTCTAACCACCTCCACATCCACTCAATTCAAACCATCATAACCTGAAAACAGCCACTTCAACCCCTGACTGCAATGCCTTACTGCACAACCCTGCCACAAACCATTAACACACTTCTTGCCCACACTTGCAACTACAAAACTTCCACAGTGCCTCTACCTATTCATTTCTATAGCTACTAACAGCAACAGTCATCACCAGTGCATACTAGCCCAGAGCATCACCACCTCCTTCTGCTGCCACCGTTGCTGCTTCACCTACTTCTACTCCTTTACATTTCTCACATCAATACCTACCTCTGCAAATCGCCGAGCATCGCAAAAGCGAGCAATAACCCATTCCCCAAATCACCGCAACTCCTCACCATCACACTCCACCCACCTTCGCGAATCTACTACAACACTCGACCATTTCGCGAAACCCAAATCCCCATCCCCTACACTTCAAATTGAACTGCCCTTACTCAATCAACAACCCACACCCAAATCGAACAACCTCCTCAAACCCAAGACATCGACGCCTGTAACCACCCAAAAATTTTTTTGGTACCCTAAAATAATTTTCGATTTTGGTTTGAGGATTTTGAAATAAATGTTTGAAATGAGAATTTGGATTGGGAACTTCTGTGGCAATATTTTTAGAAAAAGAAAAAGAATAAAGAGGGTAGTTTAATTGTTTGGGCCGGGCTTGAATTCAAATTTTTTATTTTGTGTCCTTTTATTTTAATTTGTTTAGTTTTCTTTGTTATCAAAAGAAAAAAGAGTTTGTTTTGGTTTTCCTTTGTTTTTCCAATTTGTTTAGTTTTGTATTCCTTTGTTTTAAGTTTTCTTTTGTTATATTCTTTTTTATTTAAAAAGAAAGGCAACAAGTGTTTGAAATTGTTTTAGTTTTATTTGTTTTTTTTCATTTGTTTTAGTTTCTTCTTTGACATATATATATATATATAACTTATATATATATATATATATTGTTTTTAGTTTCAGGTTGCAAAAGCAGAAAATCGCAAATAAAGGAATTGCTATAAACTACTTCGCTCTGCTTGGCAAATAAATTGCTTGCTAAAAAATTGCCGCTTTAAAATAATTTGCTAATAATTATGCACACTCTGGTATCATGCCCTTATCTCGTGTTTTTATTTTCAGTTTGCATTGTTGGTTGCTTGCATTTTATTAAAAGAAATTCAAAATTCAAAAACAAAAACAAATTTCATTGTAGTTGCATTGTTAATACATGTTTAATTTCAGTTTTGCATTCATCTCATCTTATTTTCTTTTTCTTAGGGAAATACCCCAATCCACATAAGGTGGGGGATTTCATCACCCCTTCTTTGGCCCAAAAATTGCATTTCATCTTAGAATTTGCTAATAATAATGGTTAGACATTCGACTTAAGGGTGTCACGAGCTCACCTAGGGCTTAATTGTATATTGACAAGTTGTCTTCTTTGAACAAGTTATTTTCTTGCTGTCTAGGCTATGGTAGAGCAATAATTGGTTATAAATATTATGGTGATTCGTAAATATTATACTTGTTGTTTCTTTGAAGGTGCTTAAACCTTCGGTTGCATTGCTACGGTGATTCGTGGTGCACCGATAACTCCTGTCTGTTACCTGGCTAAGAAATATCTTGTCGGATTAAGATAAAGTGTGATTATACAATTTTAGGTTAGGAGCTATTTAGGACAGCAAATTTGTAATTAAGTCCCTTGCATTCATTTAGTTGTATTAGTTCATGCATATTTAAAAAAACTTCAAAATCCAAAACAAAAGAAATTGTAAAAAAAATTTAACTGGGTTTTATTAAATCTTTTCCTTTGAAATTTTTCCATCAAAATCAAAAATCCAAAAAAAATTAAGTTAGTTTCTTTTTAGAAAAACAAAAATCCAAAAAAATAATCATAAATATATAATAAAAAATTGAAAAGCCAAAAAACAAAACAAAAATCAAATTTTCCTTTAGAAAAATAAATTCCTTTTGGTAAATATTTTTCCTTTATTAAAAAAAAAAGAAAACCATTTTTGAAAATGTCTGAATTTTCCTATTCACAATAGTTTTACAATAGTTGTGAAAATCAATATAATCCATATAATTTCACGTCAAATTCTTATGGATATTTTAATAACAACTATTGTATAAGCAATTTGGATCTTGAAGAACAAAATTCTCAAATTAGTGAGCAACCCTCAACTCTTGAAAAGAGTATTGAAACTCTTTCGTCTTTACTTGAACTCGCTACATAAAAGGATCAAGGGATAAATGATTATTGTAATTCATATTTGTGCAATAACTCAAGTCAAAGTTTTCAAAATAATCAAAATTTGAATTCACTTCAAAATTCAAATGATTTCGATTATAACTCATGCCAATACAACTTTGAACTCCAAAATAAATTTCAAAGTCAAAATGGAAATGTAAACCACTTTTTAAATAATTTTGGCAATGAGAATAATTTCAATTATGGTTTATGGACAATTTGTGTTCTCAACAAGTTCAAATTGGAAATTCTCAAATTAATAATTATAAATTGGATCTTGTTGAGAAAATGGAAGAAATTCACAAAGATCATACGGATTTGTTGTTTGAAACATATATGAAACAACATGAGCAACAAAATCAAATCTCAACATGTGACGAGTCAACTGATAATCCACCTTTTACCAAAATTGACGATTTTCAAATAACAACTTTTGAAATGGAAAATGACAATTTGAATGAAGTTGTTGAAAATGTGATAATTGAGTTGGATTTAAATTCTTTTGAGAGTGTGGAACCAAGTTTAAATTTCGATCTTCCTTTTTCCGATTTTGAAAATTTGAATACAACAACTTGGGATTTTGAATATGATATATGCAATGAAGTTGTGAATAATTCAACAAAGGAAGACGAATTTAGTGAACACAATTTTTTTGGTCTTTTCGAAAATGAGTTGTTGAATTCCGAAGGGAAAGAATTAAATCACCATTTTAATTTTGAAATCAATAATTCTGAAGAAGTTTTCAATGATAAGTTTGAATTTCAATTTAGTGAAAATAAACTTGAACTTCAACCTATTGTTTTATCAACCCTAAAAATCATCGAAAATAAAACAACTCATACGACTTTTAATAAAATAACATTTGTTTTTCCAAATCAACATTCAACTGTGAAATCTTTTATGGTTTGGTTTTCTATGCTTAAGCTTTGTCTCCCATACTTGACGAGACAAATGAATTGGTCTTTGGAAGACCATTTCATTTACTCTTTAACAGTATATTTTCTGATGCCGTGTAAATAAAAGTCGTTTCATTTTCATGTAAATATAGGTCATATATTTATTTTTATTTTATCTTTCTCCTTTCACTTGGGTTGACTGTGGGGACACAGTCAAAATCAAGTGTTGGGGGGAGTCTCATCTTCATTTTTGGTTTTTCATGGTTTATTTTTTTGCATTTTCTATTTTTTTGCATTTTCTTTTCAAAACTCAAAACTTAAAATGTCGGTGGGGCCAAATTATATAAATTTGGCTAAGTCCCATGGGTCGGTGACGACCCATGAGAGTTCTTTGAAAATTGGTCAAGTCTCATGGGTCGGTACCAACCCATGGGATTTGGTCCAATTGGAGCGCAACCCATAGGGGAGCCTTGGGAGATGGGCAAGAACTCATGGGTGAAGTGTGGGATCATAAGCGATGGTTCGGTGGCTATGGGTCGGTCGGGATGGTTCGATGGTCATGGGTCGATGATGATCCATGAGTTTTATTCCAAACTTGGTGCTATTGATATGGGATGGCAAGGAAGGTCCTATAAGGATAAGTTTCGAGTTTCAGATCGTTTGGAGTTTGTGTGCTCAAGTTATTGTCATTTGATGATGGATAGTTATACTCCGAGAGGCAGAGTAGTCGATGAAGAGTCGGATTGAGAGGATTGTTGGAGACAGGTTACGGGATGCACGATGACACTCTATGACTTACGATAGTTGTTTAGAGTTGTTCCCTACCGAGATGACTTCAGACGGGAGTTGAAAGAACAGTTCTGAGATGAGCACTGCTGTGGACGACGTGTGCAAAGGGATCGTTGATATTCGTAGGTTTTGGTGTGTACTCGTAAAGTAGTGGTATGTAAGGATGCTCACTTGGGTGACGATGGCCCTGGATCGCACGATGTTTAGATCCATTGTACCCTAGACTATCATGATGGTAGCCTAGGTGGTGGCATACTGAGTGGCCTGGATTCAAGTACCAAGAAACTAGAATGTTAAGTAGTCCCTGACCTGACGATGGGGTCATATGAGTATCGTATATCCAACGCATTGAGTGAGTGAATATGAGGATAGATGAATGATGTTATGTTTGTTTAATTGTTTTATCACCTTAAGAATGTCACACAATGTAGATATTACCGATGTTGATATCTTGACACCCTTAGCGCTATGATGTACATCACACCCATGATGATTATCATAGAGTGGCGTATATCTTTTATATGTGCTAACTCTGTGGATGCAGGGACATGTCAAGTATGATTTTCCATATCCTTTATCCTGGTTTATTGCCTTTATAGTATTTGAGATTTCTATCGCTCACACCAGACCGTTGTCTAACCTGGGGTTTTGTGCTTTGCTTTCTATTACTCTGGGTACTCTTAAATGAGTAGATTAGGGATATCAAGTCTAACGAGGGCGTGGAGCTAGACAGTTGGCGAGTAGGAGGCTACTCTTGTATTATTATATGTACTCATTTACTATTCTACTGCATAGTACTATGGAGCTTGCTAGTGCTTTCTATTTGGAGACGGTTTTATGAGTTACTATTTGATGTATAACTTTATTAGTTATGTTTTTTACTGTATGAATCTATATACTCTAATGTTGTGATCAATTCAGTTATTTACTATCTCACATGTTTTATATCTGAGGTGTTTCACTATTATATTTTATTCGATGCGCTATGAGATATACGATAGGTTATGTGCTATTTATTTACTTTACAACTTATAGATGATCTCCCCGCATCATTCACGCACCGCTGCGGCACACTATATAAGTATATTGGGTGTTGGCCTGTAGGATGGTCCTTTCATTTGGTATCAGAGCTTAGATTGCATTGTTAAACCTAAGGGATACCACGATCCAGTAAAGATAGGGTAGGAGTTCTCACCTTAGACTGGATCGAGAGTGTATATATACACAAGAGCGCGTACTTGTTAAATAATTTGGTTTTCAAAACTATACAGTAGTATATATAGTATATAAGTCACACTGCACAAATGAGTACTACTTAAGCAGAATTCCTTATAGAGAGACTGATCGTCCTTATTACAGATTGAACGATGAGTCGCCTAACAAGGAACGCTGCTAGGAACTATATCTCTGGAGTTGAGAAAGGAGATGGCTCGAGAGCTGCTAATCCCGGTTTGCAGACCATGTTTAATACTATGATGAGGAACATGCTGCAAATTGCTCAAGTTTCCACTTCGAATGCTGCTGCTAATGTTGGTGCTCCAGTGCAGGCGCCTAAAGCCGATTTCGCTAAGCTGAACAAGGACTTTGCTAGTCTTGGTGGCAAACCGTTCCAAGGGACGGAGTCGGCGATGAAAGTGCAGGATTGGCTTGATACGTACGAAAGTATTTTTGATGACTTAGAGCTGGATGATGCTTTGAAAAGGCGGTTGGCTTCCCGACAGCTTCAAGGGCGAGCCATGAACTGGTTGAATGCAGTGAGTGCTGCCAGTCCTGAGGATTGGTTCACATTGGACTAATTCAAAGCTAGATTTGAGGAGAAATTGATTCTTGCAGCTCAGAGGTATGTTCTGTTCTGTAAGTTCGTAGATCTGAAGCAAGGGGATATGATTGTCTCCGAGTATGTTGCTGAATTCCACGATCTGTCGAAATATGTGATGTCCTTCATCGACACTCCATTAAAGAAGAATGAGAAATTTATCATTGGCTTAGATGACTACTTAGAAGAGCGACTTATGGGCCATATTGTGAGACCTTTGAGACTATAGTCGAGAAGGCCCTGAGGCATGAAAGCCTATACCCGAAATGTAAAGCCGTCATTCCTAAAGAAGTGCCAAAGCCACAATCGGGCGGGGAGGCAAGAAGAAAGGGAATGATAAGAGGAAGCAGTTTCAGAACAAAGATGGAAAGAAGAAGGCTAGGAAGGGATCGACTTGCTACAACTGGGGAGAGATAGGTCATTTCAGTAGAGACTGCAAAGCTGAGGGAAAGAAGTGTTACATCTGCAACCAGCTTGGACATATCAAGAAGGATTGTCTCGAGCTGCCTAAGCAGAAGTAGGTGCTGAAAGCATATGCTATCAATGTCGTTCCAACTTCGTAAAATGCTCCATCGGCGAAAGAGAAGGGGAAAGGCATCGTTATTCAAGGTATGCTTTCTATTTATTATGTTCCTATATGAGTTTTATTTGATACAGGGGCTTCACATTCCTTTATATCTAGTGACTTAGTATATAGTTTGGGACTATGACCCGAAATTGTTGACCGACCTTTGATTATGATGAATCCTGTTAGAGACTCCACTAGCCTGTGTATGGTTTGTCGTGGTTTTGTCTTATCTAGTCATGGATACCCTTTTGGTTGTGATTTTTTGTTTTGGATTTCGTTGGTATCATTTTGGGGATGGCTGGCTTCATGGATGAGGAGTGGTGGTGGATTGTGAGAGGTCGTCGGTGACGATAGGAATGGACGATGGGCAAAACGTAGTGTTAAGCCGCCTACTGGATGATGAGGTTATGGTCAGCTTTCTATATTCGCTCGATATCCTACACGATGAGTTATCGACGGTACCAGTTGCTAGGGAGTATCTAGACATATTTGAGGAGGTGACCGGGCTCCCACCACACAGAGAGATCGAGTTCCATTTTGATTTAGTTAAAGATGCCAGACTGATAGTGATGCCTCTAAGGAAGATAGCACCTAGAAAGCAGAGAGAGCTTGAGGTGCAAGTAAATGACCTTTTGCGAAATGGGTTCTTTCGCAAGAGTATATCTAAGTGAGGAGCGCTAGTGGTATTCGCCACAAAGGCGGATGACTCTCTTAGATTTTGTGCTGATTACTGTGAGCTGAATAAAGTGACGAAGAAGAACAAATATCAAGTCCCACGTATTGACGACTTGTTCGATCAACTTCATGGTGCTAGGGTATTTTCTCAGTTGAATCTTGCGATGGGATTTCACCGACTAAGAAGGGCAAAGGAGAGTGTGCCGATTACAGCGTTCCGTATGCCATCTAGTTTTTATGAGTGGTTGGTTATGCCGTTAGGACTAACCAATGTGCCGACATACTTTGTTGATCTCATGAACCATGTCTTCAGAGGTCAGCTAAATAAATTTGTGCTTGTGTTCATTAAAGATATTCTTGTCTATTCATGAACAGAGGAAGAACACAAGACACATTTGAGGATTGTGCTAGAGGTGTTGAGAAAAGACCAATTGAAGGCGAAATTTTCTAAATATCACTTCTGGAGGAGGGAAGTGGGATCCTTGGGTCAAGTTGTTTCTGAGAAGGGCATTGCCATTGACCCTGCAAACTTTGTTGCAGTCCAAGATTGGATTAGACCTAAAAATGCTATGGATGTAAGGAGTTTCTTAGGGTTAGCTGGATATTATAGACGATTCATCTAGGACTTCTCTAAAGCAGCAGCACCGTTGACTCACTTGACGAAAAAGAATCATACTTTTACTTAGGATGCGAGATGTGAACATGCATTTGTGAGTCTAAAGGAAAAGTTGACGAGTGCACCAGTATTGACTATTCCGAGTGGGAATAAGGAGATGAAAGTATACACTGATGCTTGTGGTACCATATTAGGTGCAGTATTGATGCAGAGAGGGAAGGTGGTTGCATAAGTTAGTAGACAGCTGAAACCACACAAGAGGAAATACCCGACCCATGATTTAGAGCTAGCAGCGATAGTGTTTGCGCTGAAGATTTGGAGGCACTATCTTTTAGGAGAGAGGTTCGAGCTATTCATCGACCATAAATCATTGAAGTACCTCTGTTCGTAGAAGGATCTTAACCTTTGTCAACAGCGATGATTAGAATTTTTGGCCTCCTATGATTTCGTTATTGCATATACACCAGGTAAAGGTAATGCAGTTGCTGATGCCTTGAGTAGGAGACATGCCTGCTTATGAGCTATGTTCCTAGAGTGAACGTAATTAGAGTATATTACTGGTTATGACTTCCGACCGAGATGTGAACTAAAGCCAGAGATGTTAGCAAGCTTGACCATCAGACCTACTCTTATTGAGCAGATTGGTACTAGTCAGAGGCGCGATGTTAGATTAGCTGAAATCATTTATAAGATTGAAGCGGCAATAAAGTCTGAGGATATGAGACAATACAGACTCGACCGAGATAGTTAGCTCCGTAAAGACGAGAGATTGTTTGTTCCTTATGTCGATGGGTTAAGGAAAGAGTTGCTTAGAGAGTGTCATCATTCGAGATTGAATATTCATCCTGGCGGTAATAAGATGTACCGTGACATGAGGCAGACCTACTATTGAGAAGAGATGAAGAAAGACGTTGGGACATTTATCTCGAAATGCATGAACTGCAAGTTGGTTAAGGCCGAGCAGAAGATGCCTAGTGGTCTGATGCAACCACAGAAGTTTCCGAATGGAAGTGGGAACAAGTATCGATGGATTTCACCAGTGGACTGCCGAGAACTCGAGTAGGGTATGATAGCATTTGGGTCATAGTTGATTGATTGAACAAGAGCATTAGATTTATACCCATCAAGTCAAGTAGAACAGTAGCCAAACTACCCAACTGTATGTGAAATGGATAGTACGATTCCACGGTGTGCCGAAGAGCATTGTGAGCGACCGAGACCTGTTGTTCACTGGTAGGATTTGGAAGAGCTTACAAGAGACATTAGGGACAGAGATGCGCCTCGGCACAACTTATCACCCTCCAACTGACGGCCAAACTGAGAGAGTGAATCGCATCTTAGAAGATCTCTTGCATGCTTGCATATTAGACTTTGGAGGCTCGTGGGATGATCACTTATACCTTGTTGAATTCGCATACAACAATAGTTATCAGTCTAGCATTGGTATGGCACCGTTCAAAGCATTATATGGCCGATCATGTAATGCTCCTTCGTTATGGTAGGAAGCAGGCGAGAACTGATACTAGGGCCGGATATGATTAGAGAAACATTGGAGAAGATCGAGATCATTCGGCAATGGATGAAAGCTACCCAAGACAGACAGAAAAGCTACGTTGATAAGAATGTCGAGATTTAGAGTTCACTATCGGCGACATGGTATTTGTCAAGATCTCTCCATTGAAGAATGTCATTCGGTTCGGTAGTAGAGGGAAGTTGGCACCGAAATTTGTTGGACCTTTTCTAATATTAGAGAGGATTGGTAACCTTGCTTATAGAGTCGACCTACCTCATAGAATGGCGGGAGTGCACAATGTCTTCCATGTCTCTCATTTGATGAAATTTGTGCATGACCCGGGCATAACTACCGCACCGGATCAGCTAGAAGATATCAAGATTGAACCAGAGGCTTCGAGACCTTATAGGCTTGTTCGTATCATTAGACATGATACAAAGCAGCTAAAGAGGAAGATGGTGAAGTTAGTGAAGGTTCAGTGGAGTGATAGTGAAAGCGATTGCACTTAGGAGACCGAGAAGAGCATGAGGACAGCATATCCAAAGCTCTTTACTTGGTGAGATTTTCTTATTTATCGCTTTTACTTTCACTTACGATATCATGAAATATACCATGGCATAGTATCCTGCATACTAGTATAGGCTTAGATATTTTCTCTTCTTACTTATTTCTATGTGTGCATGTTTGATGTGTGATGGTTGCCCATGGTTGTATACGATTGTTAAGCATGCGGGATGACCCTATTGACTTAATTATGGAATTTCGAGGTTGAAATTCCTAAAGGGGGGAAAATGTAATGACTTGTATTCTACGTATTAAAGGATCGTAGAATATTTATATTATTTTCATATATGAGATCGTATGATTCTATTATTTTGGGAAATGACCAATATGGTCATTTCTTTTGCTTGGAATTTTATTGGATTTTTCTATGATCATTTTGAACCTATAAAATCTTGCATGGCCTATAACTTTTGATAGGAGCTGAATTAGGGTCTGAAACCACTTCCATTGGATCCAGATAATGGTTTCACTTTCTATAAACTGGTCATATTAAGAAAACGGACTTACCATTTTCAAGTTAGGGCTTTTTAAAGTTTTCATTTATTTTGAGCAGCTTAAGTGGGTAATTAGGGTTATTAGTAACATGGCCCATGACCCATTTCAGGTTTGGAGTATGTGGAGGCTAATGGGAACTCATCCACATCATTTCATTATTCGCAAAATAGTTAGAAACCTCCATTAACTTCCATTAGCCAAAAAGAAACCCTAAAACACACTTTAATTAGCCAAATTACATCATTAAGAGAAGATTAGCGAGATTTTCACTTGGGAGTAGAGATTTGCTATTGAGAGAGCCTTGGAATCCGTGCTTTTACTGATCACTTGGAGATTTGGGCTTAGATTTGGATTAAGGTGAGTGATTAGTTCTCTCTTACTAATTAGGATATTTTGCACCCTAAATGACGTTTTAAAATTTTTTTTAAAAATACTAAAAATGTTTTTAGATCATATCACACCATTATGGGAATTTAAGATGATTTGGACTTGATTTGTGAAAACGTGTTCTTAAGGGTCCCTAAACATATTCTTATGGATTTAACCTTCACCTTAGTTAGATATCTTTAAAATGATATTCTTGGATGTTTGGCTATTGTTAATACTTGTATATGATGTATGTATCTTGCTTAATGTTTATATGGTTGAAACGCTAATCGATTGGCGAATTAGATAGGTAGGAGTTATGGGTCGGTGATGACCCAAAAAAAATTTACCATATTGGAGTGCAAACGATATGGGGTGACACGGAAGGCCACTTGAGGTTGCAAACCAAGTTTCAAGTCATTTGGAGTTGGCGTGATCGAGTAATGGGTCTTCAAAGTATGGGTCGGTGGTAGCTTAAGGGCATGGATCGGTGGGAGGCCAAGCTCTATGGTTCAGTATGGCCTTACAGGACTATGGATCAATGAAGCTTCTTTGTGATGGATCGATGTACCTTCAAGAACTATGGGTCGGTGGAGCCAAATTATATAAATTTGGCAAAGTCCCATGGGTAGGTGTCCACTCATGGGAGTTTTCTGAAAATTGGTCAAGTCCCATGGGTGGGTACCGACCTATGGGATTTAGTCCTATTGGAGCATAACCCATAGGGAAGCCTTGGTAGATGGGCAAGAAATCATGGGTAAAGTGTGGGATCATAAGCAATGGTTCGGTGGCTATGGGTCGGCGGGGATGGTTCGGTGGTCATGGGTCAATGATGATCCATGAGTTTTATTCCAAACTTGGAGCTATTGGTATGAGGTGATAAGGAAGGTCCCATAAGGCTACATTTAGATTTTCAGATCGTTTGGAGTTAGTGTGTTCAGTTATAGTCATTTGATGATGGATAGCTGTACTTCAAGAGGTAGAGTAGATGACAATGAGTCAGATTGAGGGGACTGTTGGAGGTGGATTATGGGACATACGATGACACTCTATGACTTATAATCGAGATGAGCTCTGCTATGGACGATGTGTGCAAAGGGATCATTAATATTCATATGTTTCAGTGTGTACTCGTAAAGCAAGGGTATGTGAGGACACTCACTTGGGTGACGATGGCCCTAGATCGCACGATGTTTAGATCCCTAGACTATCACGATGGTAGTCTAGGTCCTGGCCTACTGAGTGGCATGGATTTGAGTACCGAGAAACCTGGACATTGAGTAGTCCTTGACCGGACGATGGGGTCACATTAGTATCATATATTCAATGCACTAAGTGAGTGAATATGAGGATGGATGATGGATGCTATGTTTATTTGATTGTTTCTATCACCTTAGGGATGTCACACAATGTAGATATTACCGATGCTGATATCTAGATACCCTTAATACTTTGATAAATAGTACACCCATGATGATTATCATAAAGTAGCGTATATCTTTTATATGTGCTAACTTTGTGGATGCAGGGATAGGTCATGTATGATTTTTCATACCATTTGTCCTAGTTTATTGCCTTTATAGTATTTGAGATTTCTACCGTCCACAACAGAATGTTATTTCAGAATGGTAAAGAAAATGTTATTTCGGATTTTTGATGAATTTTTGGGATTTTCCCAAGTGTTTTCGATTTATTATGAATTTTCTAAGCTAGAAAGGCTTAATAATTATATTAAAATATTAATATAATTTAATGGGTTGAAAATAATTTTGGAAATTATGAAATCCGATCCATAGCAGTTTTTCAACAAAGAAATTGATGAAGTATATCTCTAACTAATAGGAATTTTATAAACAATAAGAGTTGGTGAAAAGAATATACTTTATTTAGAAACATAGAAGTTTTTACGTTAATTACGAGTCTGCCACTGTACCCCTTCGTCACCATAGCCTTCGTATTGCTATAGTGTCAGTTACTCTTCGTAATGCTACAGTGTCAGTTAGTCTTCATATTGCTACAGTACCAATACTTTTGTAGCCATGCTACAGTGCCAATGCTTTCGTAGCCATGCTACAGTAACTTTAGCCTTTGTAGCTATGCTATAGTAACATCTGCCTTCGTCGCTATTACTTCCACCAGCTTTGTTTTAAGAATTTAAAACATGTATAACTTTTTAACTGTAAGTCCATTTTTCTGTTATGACCACTCTACGGAAAGGGAAACCATCATTCGAAAGCAATGGAATAGGTTTAAGACCCTAATTCTATATCTATAAAACGTTATAGCCCAAACAAAGTTTTCCTATTGTCTCGTCACTTTATTTTCGATGGATGCAGAGGAGTCATTCCGCAATAGCTGAATACATGCGGAAGCCTCCTTCTGCAATGATTCCAACCAAGAAGGAAAATTTATTTCGCCTTATTCTTTTAATAAGGGCGGAGGGGTCCTTCCGCCTTAATTTTAATAGGTGCGACGGGGTCATGCCGCATCGCTTTGCCTTTGTAATTGAAGATAAAGGTGGATAGCCTTATCTGATGGTGCCGCCATGGTTGTGGCGTCTCACTTGTTTTTAATAGACAAACGAATGGGTGGATAGCCCTAGAATTTATAAAAGTTTCTTTTTGACCTTAGGGACACTAAGGCATATTTTAATAAAGTCGATACCATAATTGGGGATACTAATAATTGTAAAACTTTGCCATTTAGATTAGGGGACACCAATGTATGTCTTATAAAGGAGTTATGTATGCTTGGGTAATCATATTCACTTCATTTATAACCCATAACTGCATTTTAGGGAGCTAAAGGAAGGATAACCAACTAGGTTGACCCAGTAGTGAATATCATTTATTTGACCCCTGTGTGAGTAGAATTGCATCTAGGAGGTCAGACAGATCAAAATATAGGATGCCCAAAGTTGGTTAAAAGATTATTGATTTATGCAGGTTCGTAGTTATCCCCTGAAAACTATGCCCTGAGAAATGTTATTGGAAGGGGCCAATAGGTTCTTGGTGATCCTACGAAAACTATATTCGGAACAGGTTATTGGTAGAGATCAATAGGTTCATAGTCATCCTATGAAAACTATGATCCGAGAGATGTTATTGGAGAATCCAATCTGTTCATAGTCAGCCCATTGAATGATGTTATTAGTAGACACCAATAGGTTCCTAGTAATCCTATGAAAACAATAAAACTGGACAGATAGTCCGTAAGCTTGGAACAGGTTATTAGTCAGCCCATGAAAACTAATAGGCTAATAGTGACCCTAGAAACTATAACTTGAGACAGATAGTCAGATGAATGGGAATGGGAAATCCAGGATATATTGTATAATTGCATGTCATCATATTATGTTATGTTTTAACCATTGTGGATGCAGGTGCACAGTATATGGTTAATTAGTTTTTGGTTAAGGTACTAGCGAGGGGAAAACCCGTTCAGCTCAGCGGCGTGGTCTCACTAGATATCTATTTGGTTCGATATGGTATATTATTATTCACACTGGACTTTTTGTCTTACTCGAAGTTTATGTTTTTCCCCTTAAACTCTCGGGTCTTTTAGGTTCTCTTTAGATGAATGAGCTTCCGGAGGCATGCAAGAGGCAAGCTACCTATTAGGAGTTCTATATTTTGGTTCTGCTGTGTTATTTGGATGTAAAGGCAAAGCTATCTATTGCCTATATTTAGACTCTAATCAATCAAGGGGGCATCTTCATATGTCGCTCTTGGCGTATTTTGTAATAAATTGCAATTTCTATGAACATGGCTTACGTATGGGATTATGTAATGAATCTGAAATGCTATTTGTAATGAAATGAGAAATTTGTTTTAAATTGAGTTTAAACTTTTTTCTCATATTCATGAGTTTCTGGTATATCAATGTATCTAATATTACCGCATTTGGTCATCGAGAATTAATAACTATGGATGACTGCAGCATCCGTAGCAGTTAGTTTTGGACCTCCAAATGGGGAATGTTACAAGTTGGTATCAGAGCATAGGTTTATGTAAACTTAAAAGGAAATTTAAACTTAAAAGATTATGAAAACATAATCCAATGAATCAGAGAATAAGATTGGGGTTTGGGTTAACACAATAGTAACGTACTTGTATTTTCTATATATATATATACATGTACATAAGTACGTATTCCCCTCTCTCTTAGACCGTTCTTCTTTATACTACTAAGGCTCACATGCATGAATCGAGAGAGCAAGATATGGAAACAGGAAACAGGAAACAGAAGTGTGAATCTTGGTGGAGGAAGCGCCACAACTAACGGAAATGTTTGACGCACTACCAGGAGAAACTTGGGTCGACAGGAAAATGCTAACCAAAACGCAAATGCCAACGTAGGTGCTGGAACCCCGCCAGTAGATATGGAGAAGATGTATCAGCTCTTTGTGAATATAGTGCAAGCTGGTGTTACTGCTGATTTAGTTGGAGGAAATGCTTCGACATTTGGAAGTGACAAACCTATAGAAACTCAAGGTTATCAAAGCAAGAAAAGAAGGTTCTTCAAGAATATGGGTGCTCAGAAAGGAGGAGTAGCCAAGAAAGGGAAAGAAAATATAGTTTGCTACAAGTGTGACATGAAGGGGCACTATGCTAATGAGTGTCATTCGGGTGATGGAAAGGTGGTTGTAGGGAAGCAGAATGTGAAATGCTATAATTGCGACCAGATTGGGCATTACAAGAAAAAGTGTTCAGAAGTTGCCAAGGTAAGAAAGGGAAAGGTCTTTGCTTTAGAACCATCATCCTCTAAACCAACTACTGTTGAGGAGGGAAAGTTTGTGATGGAAGGTACGCTTTTGATTCATAGCATACCTATTATGGTACTATTTGATATTGGTGCATCGCGTTCATTTATATCTCAGTATTTGGTAGATAGATTATGCTTAGAATCATCATACCTTGTTACTTCCTTAAGGGTTGAAAATCCAATAGAGGGGTACGCAACTTTAGGGATGGGATGTGACCAGTTAGAACTTGATTTGTTAGGTCATAAGTTTGCATGCAGTTTGTATGTTTTTTATTTCATAGGCTTCAGGATCATTTTGGGTATGTATCGGTTCGATAGATATGATGCTAGAATATTTTGCCAAGATAGGGAAATATCGCTAAGACACCCTAATAGTCATAACCAAATTATATACTCATTGGAGAATTCGGATTTGAGTGCTTGTGCTTTGTTGGGTGCTATAGAAGTAGAAGGAGAGTTGAATCGGGTTTTGGTAGCAAAAGAGTTTGCAGATGCTTTTGAGCCAGTTATAGGACTACCACCAAAGCGAGCTATTGAGTTTCAGATAGACCTTGTACCAGAAGCGGAGCCCGTAAGTAGATCGCCTAGCTGAATGACACCTACCGAGATGAAGGAGTTAAAGGTGCGGCTAGTGGAATTAGAGGGAAAGAATCTTATCAGGCCACACAGTTCACCTTGAGGAGCGGCCGTGGTGTTCGTGAAGAAACCAGATGGATCGTTAAGGACGTGCATCAACTACCATAAGTTGAATGAGAGGACCATCAAGAATAAGTATCCTTTGCCGAGAATTGACGACTTATTCGATCAGTTAAGTGGAGCCAGTGTGTTCTCCTAGTTGGATATGGCAACAGGGTTCCATTAGCTAGGAGTGGCGGAGGATAGTATTCCATTAATGGCATTGAGGACCAGGTATGGGTCATATGAGTGGTTGGTGATGCCATTTGGGTTAACGAATGCGCCAACTTTCTTCGTGTATTTGATGAAACGGGTTTTCCGAGAGCACTTAGATAGGTTCATATTGGTATTCATAGATAACATCTTCACATACTCTAAGGATGAAAGAGAGCATGAAGTTCATCTTACAGTGGTGCTTGAGACGTTGAGCCAGCATCAACCGAAAGCAAAGTTTTCAAAGTGTCTTTTCTGGAAGAAAGAAGTTAAGTTTCTTGGTCATGTGGTTTCAAAGAAGGGTTTGTCAGTTGATCCTAAGAAGATCCAAGCTGTTAACAACTGGAAGAGACTAGAGATGGTGACTGAGTTCAGAAATTTCCTTGGGCTTGCCGGTTACTACTAGAGGTTTATTAAGGATTTCTCATGAATAACAGCGCCTTTGACTAGGCTGACCAGGAAAGATGTGAAGTTTACTTGGTCTGGCAAATGTGAGGAAGCATTCCTTAAGTTAAATCATTTATTGACCAATGCACTTCTGTTAGTAGTTCCAGACGAGAATCCAGGATTAGTAGTGTATGCCGATGCATGTGGAACAGGATTAGAAGCTGTGTTGATGCAAAATGGTAAGGTCATTGCCTATGCTTCTTAACAGCTTATACCCAGTGAAGTGAGATACCCTACTCATGATTTAGAGTTGGAAGCGGTAATCTTCGCATTGAAAATATGGAGACACTACCTCTTGGGATAGAGATTCGAGTTATATACCGATCACAGGTCCTTAAGATACCTTTCTCTCAGAAAGAGTTAAATATGAGGCAGTAGAAGTGGCTGGAGTTTTTAGCAGCTTATGACTTTAGTATAGAGTATACACCGGGGAAAGGTAACAAGGTTCTAGATGAACTTAGCAGGAAACATCAGAATGTGGTGTTAGCCAAGTTGGCCGAATGGAAGGATCTTGAGGCGTTGACTACGTGTAGTGTGCAGTTAAGATCTACTGCTAGTTCTAGGCAGAGTACTACCATGTTGCCCTGCTTGGAAGTTCGACCGAGATTGATCGAAAGGATTTCATCTAAGAAGAAAGATGACCCAGTGTTAGCTGAGAAGATTAAAAGGCTAGAGGCCGGAATCGAGATTGATGATCTGAAGGATTTTAGTTTTGACCAGAGATGGTGGTTGAGAAAGAAGGGATAATTGTGTGTCCCGAATGTAGAAAACCTAAGGAAGGAGGTCCTTAGAGAATGTGATCGATCAAAATTTACAATTCATCCTGGGGGACCAAGATGTATCAGGATGTGAAGAAGAGTTTCTACTGGGAAGGTATAAAGAGGGTTGTTGTCTTATGGGTAAAGCAGTGTGTGAACTATCAACAAGTGAAGGCCGAACATCAGAAGTCGAGTGGGTTGCTTCAACCTTTAGAGATACTAGTTTGGAAATGGGATTCGATACCCATTGATTTTATAGACGGGTTGCCAAGGTCGAACTTGGGAAAATATAAGTATATGGGTCATAGTGGATGGGTTGACTAAGAGTGCCCATTTCATTCCAGTCAAATCAACCAGGACGTCACCTGTTTTGGCTAAATTGTTTATGAAGAATAGATTTAGACTACATGGGATTCCTAGTAGCATAGTCAGTGACAGAGATGCCTTTTTCACTAGTAAATTCTTGAAGAGTCTACAAGGAATGTTAGGAACCGAGCTTAAGATGAGTACCGAGACCGATGGGTAGACAGAGAGAGTCAACAAGGTACTCGAGGAACTATTAAGAGCTTGTGTATTAGATTTTGGTGGGTCGTGGGAAGACCATTTGCACTTGGTTGAGTATTCCTATAATAATAGCTACCAGGATAGCATAGAGATGGCACCTTTCAAAGCTTCATATGGAAGGCCGTGCAAATCACCAGGGTGTTGGTTAGAGACCGGAGACAGAATGGTCCTTGGTCCAGATATGGTGAGAGAAGCAGTTACCAGTCACCGAGATATTTTGGACCGTTCCCAGTCATAGAGAGGATCGAAAAGCTCGCATATAGAGTAGATTTACTGAGCAATTTATCAGATGTCCATAATGTGTTTCATGTGTCTTATCTTCATAAGTATGTACATGATCCAGAGACTACTATCCCTTTGACTGCATTGGAAGACTTAATAGTAGAACCGGATCTGACTTTTGTTAGGCAACGAGTTCGGGTTATAGCGAGAGATGAGAAGAGGTTAAGAAACATGACAGTCAAGTTGGTAAAAGTTCAGTGGAGCGACAACGAGAAGGACCGTACTTGGAAAGCAGAAGACAAGATTAGGGATACTTATCCTCGGTTATTATTAGGGTATGTTCTATATTTGTTTTATATAAACATTTCACTGGTAGGATATGCTAGCTTTGTTTACATGATTGATATGCTTGTTTGTAGTCCTTACTGAATTTCGAGGACGAAATTCCTTAAGGGGGGAGCTTGTAACACCCCTAATTTTCCTTTAACATTATTTAGAAGATTTAATTAGATTAATTAAACAGAATAATGTGTGGTGTGAAAAGAAGATGAGATTTGATAATTAATTGGATTAGACCTTAACTAATCAACATACAAGATTGTTTTAACTTAAACATAAGTAGGAGGATTTATGAGAGGGGCAAAATAGGAATAAGCTTCATTTCCTATACATAAACCCTTCCACCCTATATCCTCATTCATTTTTACATCCATACAAAACACAAACAAAGCAGAGGCCATTGTTAAAGATTTTAAAGGAATAAAAGATATAAAATCAAGCTAAAGCTAAGGGGAATTAAATTAACAACTCAAATCTTGACTCTTTTTCTCAAATCAAAGTGAATAATAGTATCCACCTCATTCTTATGTGTTAAATTTTGGGATTTTGATGTATTTCGAATTTTTGGATGATGATATGGTTGATTTTGACCATTGTTTTCATGAATGGTGATTTATTGGTATTTTTATGAAATTATTATGATAGGTTTCAAGGGAAAAACCTTATGAATGACCTCCAAATGACTTGATATTTGGATATGTTGTGTAATCCATAATTTTGGAGATGGATTTTTAATTTTGGAATTTTGGAATTAATAGGAATATTTTATGAATTTCCTAAAGTGTAAAGAGCATTTATTTTGGGTTTTAATTATTAAAAATAATAAAATAATGAATTTTGCCCCAAAATTTTATATGGTAAATAAAATGTTGTTTAAGATTTTTGGTGAATTTTTGAGATTTTTCCCAAGTGTTTTCGATTTATTATTAATTTTCTAAGCTAAAAGGGCTTAATAATTATATTAAAATATTAATATAATTTAATAGTTTGAAAATAATTTTGGAAATTATGAAATCTGATCTATAGGAGTTTTTCTACAAAGAAATTGATAAAGTATATCTCTGAACAATAGGAATTTTACAAACAATAAGAGTTGGTGAAAAGAATATACTTTGTTAGCAAAATAGCAGTTTTATGTTAATTACAAGTCTGCCACTGTACCCCTTTGTCACCATAGCCTTCATATTGCTATAGTGTGAGTAAGCTTTCATAACGCTACAGTGTCAGTTAGCCTTCGTATTGCTATAGTAGCAATGCTTTCGTAGTCATGCTACAGTCAATGCTTTCGTAGCCATGCTACAGTGTAAATGCTTTCGTAGCCATGCTACAGTTACTTTAGCCTTCCTACCTATCTTACAGTAACATCTGTCTTCGTCACAATTGCTTCCGCCAATTTTGTCTTCAAAATTTAAAACATGTATAACTTTTTAACTATAAGTCCATTTTCTATTATGACCACTCTACGGAAAGTGAAACCATCATTCAAAAGCAATGGAATAGGTTAAAGACCATAATTCTACACCTATAAAAAGTTATGGCCTAAACAAAGTTTTTTTATTGTCTCGTCACTTTATTTTCGATGGATGCGGAGGGGTCATTCCGCAATAGTTGAATACATGCGGAAGCCTCCTTCGGCAATGATTCCAACCAAGGCGGAAAGGTTATTCCACCTTATTTTTTGATAGGGGCGAATGGGTCCATCCGCCTTAGTTTTAATAGGTGCGGTAGTGTCCTGCCACATCGCTTATTCTTCGTAATTAAAGATAAAGGTGGATAGCCTTATTTGATGGTGCCGCATTGGTTGTGGAATCTCACTTGTTTTAAGTAGACAAACAAATGGGTGGATAACCCTAGAATTTATAAAAGTTTCTTTTGGACCTTAGGGACACTAAGGCATATTTTAATAAAGTCGATACGATAATTAGGGATACTAATAATTGTAAAACTTTTCCATTTACATTAGGGGATACCAATTTATGTCTTATAAAGGAGTTATGTATGGTTGGGTAATCATATCCACTTCATTCATAACTCAAAACTGCATTTTGGGGTGCTAAGGGAAGAATAACCAACCGGGTTGACCCAGTAGTGAATATACATATATTTAATCCCTGTGTGAGTAGAATTGCATCCAGGAGGTCAGATAGACCAGAATATAGGATGCCCAAAACTGGTTAAAAGAATATCGATTTAAACAGGTTCTTAGTTGGCCAATGAAAACTATGCCTTGAGAAATGTTATTGGCAGTGGCCAATAGGTTCTTAGTGATCCCAAGAAAAATCTGTTCGGAATAGGTTATTGATAGAGATCAATAGGTTCATAGTCAGTCCATGAAAACTATGACCTAAGAGATGTTATTGGAGAATCCAATAGGTTCATAGTCAGTCCATGAAAACTATGATTAAATGATGTTATTGGTAGATACCAATAGGTTCTTAGTAATCCCAAAAAAACTATGAAACCGGACAGATAGTCCATAAGCTTGGAACAGATTATTAATAAGCCCATGAAAACTAATAGGTTAATAGTGACCCTAATAACTATAACTTGAGACAGATAGTCAGATGAATGGGGATGGGAAATCCAGGATTTATTTTATAATTGCATATTATCATATTATGTTATGTTTTAACCATTATGGATGCATGTGCATAGTATATGGTTAATTAGTTTTTGGTTAAGGTACTAGCGAGGGGAAAACCCGTTCCGCTCAGCGGCGTGGTCTCACTAGATATCTATTTGGTTCGAGATGGTATATTATTATTCACAGCAGACTATTTGTCTAACTCGAAGTTTATGTTTTTCTCCTTAAACTCTCGGATGATCAAAATTAATTTGAGTAGGTTGAGAGTAAGGGTCTTTCAGGTTCTCTTCAGATGAATAAGCTTCCGAAGAGATGCAAAAGGCAAGCTAACTATTAGGATTTCTATCTTTTGGTTCCGCTGTGTTATTTGGATGTAAGGGCAAAGTTATTTATTGCCTATATTTAGACTCTGATCAACCAATGGGGCATCTTCATATGTCGCTCTTGGCGTATTTTGTAATAAATTGTAATTTCTCTGAACACGGCTTACGTATAGGATTATGTAATGAATCTGAAATGCTATTTGTAATGAAATGAGAAAAAATTTTAAACTGAGTTAATTTTTTTTATCATATTCATGTGTTTCTGTTATATCAATGTATCTAATATTACCGCATTTGGTCACCGAGAATTAATAACTATGGATGACTGCAGCATCCGCGACAGTTAGTTTTAGGCCTCCGAATGGGGGATGTTACAATTGAATCTCCAAGAAGAAATCCAGATACCTTAATACTCAAAGCAAGGAGAAGGGAAAAGCATCTTGGGCTAGCAAGAAGAAGAGGAATCCAATAGGAGGAACCGACAATAATTCTCCAAAGTCGCAAGCATATTATAAAACTAAAGTGGATCGCCGAAGTGAAACCAGGAAAAGCTAGTAGAACGGTCTATCGAATGATTTGATAGCTCAACTTCTCATAATGAATATAAGCCTTTTAGAGGGAATTACCTTGATGATGAAGCCTACTTGTGGGATATAGCTAATAAAATGGCAAAAGACATGCTTGATCTTAAAGGGAAAAGGACCTTGGTCCAAGGGTTGATAACCATTTCTGTGAGGCTCCGTTTACAGAGGAGATAATGTCCATTAAAATTCCATCGCACATCAAAATCCCATCATTGAAATATAACGGAAACACTGATCCCAATGAACATCTTTTGTCTTTTGAAAGCCAAATGGATTTGCATAATGCTTTTGGAGCGGTACGTTGCAGACTCTTTCCTACAACTTTACAAGGAGCAGCTGCCAAATGGTATAAGCACTACAAAGAGAAAACTGTTTACTCTTGGGAATAGTTTTCTTATGAGTTCTCAGCATAATTCTACATATTCAAATATCCTACTATTGACTCTAGTATACTGAAAAATTTCAAGCAAGGACCAGGAGAGCTGCTTGGTGAATATCTAAAGAGGTTCAATGCTGAGGCACTAATGGAATAAAACATGACTGGTAGAGAAAAGCTGATGGTAGTTCACTCAGGGTTAATCGAACCGACCCCCTTTTGGAAAGAATTCTACATCCAGGAGTGTAGGGAATTACAAGATTTTCATTTTCAGGCAAATAAATTTATCCACATGTATGAAATGTACCATGCTAAGAAGAAATCACAGTCAAAGAAAGAAGGAGGAAATTTTGGCTATGACCACCACAATAAAAAAACCAAGATGGGATGAAAATAAAAGAGAAAGATGGGAGAAGATCTAAAAATCTAACTATATGGCTTTGAATAAGCCCATTTCCTATATTTTCGCTATGGCTAAACATGAGGGAAACTTTCTTATTTCCTGCCATGCTAGGAATAATCAAGAACCAAAGGAGGAGATTACTGCGCTTACCATAAGGCAGACAGAAATAAAACTGGCGAGTGCCGTGCTTTAGCCGAAATAATCAAGAACATGATTAGATTTGGATCTTTGAAGGAGTTTGTTAAAGTAAATCAAAACTCCTCCAATCCTGAAGGGAACAATCAGAGGCCCCTAAGCAACACTACAAATTTCATAGAAAATGACTCTCAACCAGATTTCATTCCTCTAATCAACCGCACAGATATCATCCATGGAGGTCCTCATCTCACGGTAAGCAGCAAAGGAGCCAAGAGAAGACACATAAGGAAGGTAAGAGATGGAGTATTTTCTACTAAGGAAGAGCCACCACTCAAAAATCGTAAATATGAACTTCAAATGCCTAAATTAACAATAACCCTACATGAGCTAAGAGAGGTCCGACACCCGCATAATGATCCACCGATGATAAGTTCACAAATTGGGCTCTCTATGGTAACAAAGATCTTAGTGGATACCGAAAGCGTAGTGGACATCATCTTCAAGCACGCTTTCGATCAAATGGGCACTCCAAAGGAGAAGTTGGAGCTAAGCTTTGAACCAATCTTTGGGTTCAACAATAAAGGGTCTACTCTAATAGGATAGATCAAGCTCCTGGTGCAGATGAGAATTCCGCTACATTCTAGGACTTTTGAAACTCTATTTGTAATAATGGACCAACCTTCCTATTTCAATGCTTTCTTTGGAAGGCCAGCCCTGGATGAAGTGGATGCATTTGTATCACCAAAATATCTAACGGTAAAGTTTCTAACCAAGAATGGTTGGGGAACAATAAAAGGAGAGCAATTTAGCTCTCGAGAACTATAATTTACAACACTTAAGTGATTCAAAAGAGATGGTGTTTCTTGTTATGATTCGAAGAAAATTAAAAACTGAAATTGAGAAGCCCTTGGATGATAGTTCTTCAAGCCGACTAGCTAAGACAAACAAGAAGACAAAAATAGTTGAAAGGCTCGAGAAAGCACTGAAAAGATTCAATTTTTCCAGGAGGAAAAGAAAACGAAAAGAGGCAAACCAAATAGACAACGAAATAATTGATGAAGAGATTGTTACTGAATTAGATTGTAGAAATGAACAAGAAAGAATAAAGTTTGTCGAAGACTTCGAAGAGGTAAGCTTAGATTTTCTTGATTTGACAAAAAGGGTAAAGATTGGAAAAGAGATGGGCGGCAAACTCAAAGAAGAACTCATCCAATTTCTTCAATCGATCAAAGATGTGTTTTCCTGGACCCACTTGGATATGGTTGGAATAGATCCAACAGTAATAAGCCATGCTCTAAACATTAATCCAAATATTGTCCACACTCAACAGAAGAAAAGACAGTTTGATAAATTCTGAGCCAATGCATTGAAGGAAGAAGTTAAAAGACTACTGAAAACAGATTTATTGGAGAGGTTTTCTATCCTAAATGGTTAGCCAATCCCATACTAGTTAAAAAGTCTAATAGGAAATGGAGAACATGCGTCGATTATATGGATTTGAATAAAGCATGCCCCAAGGATTGTTATCCCTTACCTTAAATAGATCAATTAGTTGTGCAACAAGTGGACATAAACTGTTGTCTTTTACGTATGCGTATTCAGTATATGATCAAAACTCCATGTTCAAACCAGATGAAGAACACACAAGTTTCATAACATATTGCGGAATATACTACTGCAAAGTTATGCCTTTTGGGCTGAAAAACGTGGAAGCTACGTATCAAAGACTAGGAAACAGAATGTTTAAGGAAAAAATTGGTCGAAACATGGAAGTATATGTTGATGATATGCTAGTCAAGTATCAAGAGGAAGATAATCACTTAAAGGATCTTAAGGAAATGTTTGAAGTGCTAAGAAAGTAAAAAATGAAACCGAATCCACAAAAGTGCTCCTTCGAGATACTATCTGGGAAGTTTCTGGGATATATTGTCAGTGCCTGAGGAATTAAGGGAAACCCTGACCAAATCAAGGCAATTGGGGACATGGCGGAGCCAATGACAAGTAAAGATGTGATGAGCTTGAATGGGAGAGTAGCAGCTTTGAATAGATTTATGTCCAAGACCACTGATAAGTGCATCCCTTTCTTTGATGTGATTAAGAAAAAGAAGAACTTTGAATGGGGAGAGGATTGATAAAAGGCCTTCATTGAAATATTATCTTGAAAAACCTCTAATCCTATCTAGCCTTATAGAATGAGAGAATTTATATCTCTACATGGCGGTCTCCGAACCTGCAGTAAGTTCATTTTTAATAAGAGAGGAGAATAAAATTCAACTTCCAGTATATTATACTAGTAAAAGGCTTAAGGATGCAGAGGTTAGATTCCAGTAATACAAAAGTTAGCATACTGTTTAATCCTCACCACTCGAAAATTACAGGCCTACTTTCAAGCACACCTAATCAAAGTCTTAAGTAATTTTCAACTTAAACAAGTTTTCAGTAAACCTGAGGCATCAGGAAGACTGGTAAAATAAGGAATAGAGCTTAACCAATATGATATTGAGTTCCAACCCCGAGTCGAGATTAAAGGTCAAGCCCTGGCTAATTTTGTTAACGAATGCACAGGTTTTGTTAAAGAACAATCAGAAAATAAGAAGGATTTAAAACCTAAATGGCAATTGTCCATTGATGGAGCCTCGAATGAAGAAGGAGCCAACACAAGATATGTAATCATTACTCCTGATGGATACTGATTGCATTATGCAATGAAGTTAAGTTTTCCTGCTACCAATAATGTAGCCGAGTATGTATCGATGGTGGCAGGACTTACCCTAGCCCTTCAGTTGAAGATCCTAAGGAACGAAATTTTTAGTGATTCTCAATTAATGGTTAATCAATTGAATCAGACATATCAAATGAAAGATGCCAAATTGATCCTTTATGTCACAAAGTGACTGAAGATGTAAACTCAATTTGAAGATTTTTCAATACACCAAGTACCTAGTGGAAAACATTCCCAAGCCGATTCTTTGTCCAAACTGGCTAGTTCACGAGGAGCACCGGAGCCTCAAATTATGCCAGTAGGTTTCCAACAAAGTCCTAGTATTGAAGAAAAACCCTAAACCGAAAAATGATGCATTGGTATTAACTAGATCCCAAGCTCTCACACACGCAGAAAAAGGAAAAGAACTAGGAAATGGAAGTGATGTCATCCAGGAAGGAACATTCATGTGAAAATGAACAGGCAATATGAGAACAGTTGGATGACACCTATTATTAGGTACTTGGTAGAAGGAAAACTACCCAGGAATAAAAAGAAAGCTAGAAAGATAAGACTCCAAGCACCAATTTTTATTATAATGGATGGAACACTTTATAAAAAGGGATATTCGCTCCCTTACTAGAGATGTGTTAGTATCGAAAATGGTGCAAAATTACTAAGAGAAGCCCATGAAGGATTGTGTGGTGATCATTCTAATGGAATAAAATTAGCCAAAAAAGTTATGAGGCAGGGTTTCTATTAGCCCCAAATGAGTACTTATGCAATGAATCATGTAAAGAAATGCGAGAGGTGTTAGAGATTTTCAACAATTCCATGTATGCCCCCAAGTGAATCGACCCCAATTTCGAGTCCATGGCCCTTTGATGTATTGGGAATCGATTTAATTGGACCATTACCTATATCTAAAGGTGAGCTAAGTTTGCAGTATTAGCCATAGATTATTTCACTAAATGGGTAGAAGCAGAACCATTACCAAATATAACATTAGGAAAAGTGCAAAAATTTGTAATTAAAAACATAGTCACTCGGTTTGGAATACCATATAAGATAATATCTGACAATGGAACTCAATTTGAAAGTGAGGAATTAACCAGATTCTGCAATAAGAATGGAATAATCAAAATCTTTTCATCCGTAGCTCATCCTAAGGCTAATGGAGCTGTTAAAGTTTCCAACAAAACTATTAGAATTATCCTTAAGAAACGACCGGATAAAGCGAAAGAAAATTGGGTAGAAGAACTACCGCTAGTACTTTAGGCATACAGAACTTCTGCTAGGACTGCGAAGGGACATACTCCATTTTCTTTAACATACGGATGTAAAGCAATGCTTCTCACTAAAGTTGAAGTTCCATCTCATTGAAGAATTGCATATGCATTTGATCCCAACCAAGAATTGAGGAAAGAATCCTTAGATTTAATCAATGAATTAAGGGATGAAGCAGTCATATGAACGGCCGAATACCAACAAAGGATATCAACATATCATAACTCCAAAATTAAAGGAAGTTAATTTCAAAAGGAGATTTAGTACTACAAAAATTCGGCAGACGGATCGCTCGAACCAAATTGGGAAAGACCTTTTGTTATTCATGAAGTAATTCCTGCAAAGACCTATCGATTTTTCTGACCTGATGACAACGTAATAGCGAGAACTTGAAAATGCCGAGCATCTAATGCCTTACTTTCCTACAATGAATGGATGAAGAAATTTAAGATAAGTATATTTACATAACGAATAATAAAAGAAAAGAAAGGAATTATAAGGAAATCAAAGCCAAAATCATTACCTATAAGGTAATAAGGGGCGAAGGAAAAGCCTTTGATCCCGCCACAAGGTCCTGGTCAAAGCACATCTTACAGGGAGGTCAGAGTAAGCCTTTGGTCCCGCCTAAGATGGCCTGACCAAAACACTGCATGCCTTCGGTCCCACCTAGGTGGCCTAACCAGAGCATATTCTAGAGGGAGGACGGAGTAAACCTTTGGTCCCGCCTAAGATGACCTAGCCAAACCATCGAACCAGCCTTCGGTTTCGCCTAGATGGCCCAGCCAATGTTGGCTAACCGAACGCGCCGACTAGCCTAAATCTTACCTATAAGGTAATAAGGTGCTCAAGCCTAAATCATCACCCAAAGAGTGATAAGGGGCAAAAACAATCAAAGCTAAATCATCACCCAAAGAGTGATAAGGGACAAAAGAAAATCAATCAAGCAAGTTTAAATCTACCCTGAAGAAGGGTCAAAGCAATCTTCAAGAAGAAGAATGGTCAAGCACATTTAGTTCTGGTCCAAGGAAAAGTTAAAGTGACCTTCAAAGTAAGAATCAAGAACTATCTATTATCCAGAATCGATGATTTTAATATCAGATATGAACGTCTGAGAAATTCTGATTTATTATGCGGGCTTAAGACTCCATTCTTTGATATATTAAATTAGCTCTCAGCCCTTGATTTCTAGATTGGAATTCAAGTTATCAAATAATGGGAATCTCGTTAATAATTGGATTTCTAATCCTCTTACCATATAGAATCCTGGTCTTATTGTCAAAAGAATTTTAAATCTTCTTGCTATATGAAGTTCAAATCTTATTATCAAACAAGTTTCAGATTTTCTTACCAGATGGATTTCGATCTTCTATTCAAAAGAAGTTATGATATTATTACCGGATGGATTTCTGGTTTTCTATTCAAATGAAATTGCGGTATTCGCACCAAATGGTTTTCTGGTCTTCTTAACTATTGAATTTATGATCTTTTTGCCAAATGGATTTCTGGCCTTCTTATTAAGAGAGAGTTTATGGATTTCTTGTTAGATGGATTTCAAGATTTCAAATTAAATGGGCTTTTGGACTTCTTATCGATTGAATTTATGGACTTCTCATCAAATAAATCTATGGAAATTTTCAGATGAATTTCTGGTCTTCTTAATTAAACTTGGCTTTACATTGAAATACAAAAGGTTCCTTTATATGAAGAGGAAGATGAATTAATCCACGTCTTTACCAAATTTGAAAGAGTTTGTCTAAAATTCCATTTAAAGAAAATAACGAAAATCATCTTCATTTGCTTTATGTTTTTCTGGAAAACATGATTGAAGAGAAAATCTCACAAAAAGCTGGAAAGGTGAGAAGATACTTGGTTTTACACTAAAGTGTAAAAGGCTTCTTTTATACAATGAGGGGCAAATGTTATCCACATATTTTCTAACTACTATGTTAAGGAAATAAACAAAAGGATATGAAAGCAATGAAAGATAGTTTTACTACAAATACATATATCGAGCATCTAAAGAAAGCATGTTGAGCCTATAAATGCATGTCGAGTTGATAAATATATTACATATTAAGCATCCAAATCAATAACGTAGCAAACACCCGGCATGAAAATATCAAGCCACAAAGAATGTCGAACTTAAGGACAGGAAGGATGTCGAAACTTTATAGCCTTAAAAAATGGTATCGAGCATAAAAGTGAGCTTGGAATTATGTAGTGGTGATATTGTGTTTATAGAGTGATAAAGTTACCGAACCTATAAATATAAAGCATCGCGGCTTATAAAATAGGAGGTTAGTAAGCTTCTATAACAGTAGGAGGGATGTCGAGCCACTACAACCAGGAACGTTGCCAAACATGTAACAAAAAAGGAATGTCGAGCACATAGAGCAAGGGAAATATCGAGCTTTGACACCTATATAAGATATTGAGTGTCTGAAACAAGAGGTGACGTCAAAATTTTGAATGAATTTGAGATACCGATGTGGGATAGCAAAGAGGATACCAACCCTATAAGGGATGTTGAATCATAACAACAAGGTTATCAAGCATCCATAAGAGAGAAGAATATCGAGCGCCTTATTCAGAGAAGGTATCGAGTTTTTAAAGGGTGGAAGAGACGTCAAGCTAACACGAAATGCCACAAGGTGCAAAATAGGAAAAAGATGTTGCACCGCTAACGGAATATCGAGCATATAATCATAAAGAGGGAAGTTGAATCTTTACTAAAAGCTTATCTTACATACTTGGCCTAATAATCGTAAAGCGTCTTAAGTAATGGATGTCAAACAATAAAGGATGTCGAGTGTCATTAGAGTTTTTAAGAGATAACTATAGTATAGTATGTTGAATTTATACAATACAAAATATCATCGAATATGCAAGCAAGTAAGGATGTCGCGCCAATAAAGCATGCCAAGCATTTACTTACGAAGTAAAGATATCGAGCCTTTACAATATTAACTGAAAAATAACTCAAACCAGATAACTATCGGATATCTACAAAAAGAAGAGATGCCAAGTTTCAACAACCAAGAAAGGTATCGAGTACTTGAGAAGTAGCGAGTGTATGGATGTATGGATACGTGACGGCCAACCTGCCACATCTGACCTCTATAAATAAACCTACTTGGCCATTCGAATGGAGGCGATTAATTATTTTCTCATTTCTCAAATCTCGAAGTTGTAAAACCCTAAATTGATTTGAGGATTTTAGTGCCAATTGTACTCTTGTAACATTTTGCACATAAGACCTTAGGCAATAAACATTACATAGCATATGCCTACGATATATGTATCTTTGACTATTATTGAGAGAATTGACGTGCATATAACTTTTTCTTTGGACTTCGACTTGAATTTGGATTCATATATTAAACAAAGCCACTTGAGTCCTTGACTAAATTGAAATTCTATTTTCATAAAGCCTATATTGCCCAACAACATGTGAACAAAGGACTGTAATATATGTGGATTGCCTATTTCGTTCATTGTCGAAAAAACAACAAACTATCACAATTATGCAATTTGCCTATCTTGCTCATGGACTTATGACTTGAACTTCTATTAACCTCATGACATATTCAAGTTCATGAGTGTTATTATGACCATTTCAAATAATATTACCTTGAACAACGTTCCAGAATGTTGAACCAATTTTTGGTCTAACAGATATTGCATAGGATCCATCAATACGTTGTATAAAGACCTTTCCGGCATTGTAAACCTTCGAGGATATTGCGCTTTTCTAGTTTACATAGTAAAGGGATTCTGAATCGTTACATTCTTCCACTCATCCTCATGGTATTCTCTCTGGAGCAATCGTCTTATCATTTCATTAATTGTTCAATAATTTCCTTCTTCACACCCTTAACAGTGGCTATTGGCTTTATTTTCATCGTGTGCCTAGTTCTGCAAATACTTTGATGGTCATTGTCCAAGCGCTCAAAATTGCAGCATAATGCCTAGGTCTTCCTATATTCAAGGAGTACATTCGCCTAGGCCTTCCAACTCTCTATCGTTGTTTTCTAATGACTGTGTCCCCGGTATTGCTCTTGTCCGTGAGTGTCTCCCTTAGCATTGATCCTGGCTCAACTTCTTATAGAGACTGTCACTTGTTGTTGTTGCTACTGTCTACTAGGGTCTTTGTGATGATATGTCTTGCTACTTGATCAAGTTGTATTGATCAATGCTTCTTGAGAGATAACTCCAATTGCATTAGTTTTAAGTCTAGTACCTTCTCCAACTCTATTTTGTTCCATACTTAGCCTTGTGGCTGACTTCTTTCTCCAGATTAAGCTGGTGAGTTTCTCCTTCCATCATGATCTCTTGCAAAAGATCCATCTACATTAACACTCATGCCTAAATGGGATTGCCTAATCAATTCGAATTTTCGCCTCAACTCCTCCATCAGCGTTTTTTGTGTTGTAACAATTTTTTGATTCACTACAGTGACAATGCTCCCTAATAAAAAATTGGTCTAACACCCATGTAAAGGCTATAGAGATCCAATGATTTGGAATGTATTGTTGATTATAGTTTGTATATGGATTGGCCTCTAATTTACGTTTACTATAAGTCCAAACTGTGTAATCTCATATCAAAACCTAGCAAAACAGAAAAGACAAGAAAAGAAAGCAAGAGAAATCACACAAGGATTTTATAGTAGTTCGGCGTTGCCTACATCTACTTTAACCTGATTTTATTATATTTTTTCACCAATTTCTAGAGAAAATTACAATCTATAGCTCGGAATCAAGCCCAAATCTAAGTTGGAAAACCACCTAAGTCTCACCTTAATGAAAAATGGTTCGATCATCTCTTTTTTGATGTTCTCTATATTTATAGACATAGAGAAATGTACTTGGGTTCTAAAATCGGCCTCTTTCATCCAAAAGGCTGACTAGGAAATATCTTCTTCAAATCCACCAAAATAGGTCATATATTAGGATATTTTAACTCAACCTTATCGATCGATATCAATAGACTTAAGGAAAAATTATGTTTTGCTCCACTCTTAAGTGTATTTGTTTATCGATCCACCATTGCATCGTGATTTAGCTTCAAACCATAATCCAAGATCATAATCCATCAAAAGTTTATTAAGAACTAAGAAATCTATCGAATAAACTGATCCATGATATTGATCGGTATCGATCTACTTAGTCATTTTCAAACTTTTCTTCTTGTACCATCATACACTCGATCATCCACGGTCTTTGTATCCATTTCTCAATCATTTTGAAGTCCAACGTCATTAAATCATCGTGTGTGAAAATTGATGAATAACAACTAGGCATATTTTGTCTTTTAGTAATGGTATTGTAACAAGAAACTTATCATTACCATAACAAAGACAAATGTATCCTTCAAAGCTATTAAAAAAGGAATACAATGTACTTATGCATATTTTAGGCACAAATAATTGAGTTGGGATCATAAAGCACTCCAATCTCTGAATTCAGTTCAAAATGATAATTTTTAGGGGGAATAATACTAAATTCAAATATGTTATGCATATTACATCTAATAACACAAAATTTACAACAAGCAAATGGATAAAAATGAAAATATGACAAAGAGTAAGAACTAGCAAAAATTTATAGAGGTCCAACTGATTGACCTACACTCATGATAATCGACTCTTTTATTATTCTTTCATGATAGATCAATTTCTATTACAAGAAAGAACTTGAAAACAAAAGAGAAAATTTAGTACCATTCATAGAAAAAATGCTACGTTTTAATTGGCGTCGCGTCCAATGCATCGATTTCTTTCGACGCATCGAATGCTTGCAACGCATCAATGGTGGGTCCCACTTATTTGTTTAATTGGAGTGAACGGATAAAATTTTGTTGTTGGCATCGAACGTGTTCGACGTTTTGGATGCATCAGACGCTAGCAGTAATTGATGACAACAATTAATTTCTTATTCTCTTTCCAACAATACAACCTTATTTCATTTCCAACCACACATTTAAAAAAATTAATAGAATTAAACAATTAATTCTCCTTTCAAATATCTCTTTCATTCCTCTTTGAGCACACACATAAATACGTTCTCCTTTCATCAACCTTTCTCATCTTATTCCCCTTTCTCGTGCCCCTTTCGTGTGCCTAAAAAACGCAAATTGATGTTGTTCTATCTTATGTCAAAATAAAAAAGCACAAAAGTTCCCTAAGCTTCTAGGTCTTTCATTATTTATTCTTATAGTCTCGAGGCTTTAGCTTCAAAACTCTACCAAAATAACTTATAACAGTCGTTTGAAATCGCCACAATTCAAGACTTAATATTCAGAAGCAAGAAAATGTAAAAAGTTGACTATCCAAGTGTATTGCTAAAGACACCCAAATTCTTACTTCATAATACCATGGTATGGTAGCAGGAAGTGCAAAACTGAGTGCATTTAGCATCATACCACCATGTGGAACTAAAGCCATCCAGTTTACACTTTCTAATACCACAACATGGTGTTGGGAAGTACAAAATCGAGTGCTTTTAGTAGCACACCTGATCAAAACCACCCAAACTATATACAAGTAACCCATATTGAATTTATTAGTGATCAATCCCATTTAGATCATATGCTTTTTCCCTCTCTCGCAAATTCAGTACTAGTGATCTATACCCCATGGGTCGTTTGTTGCTTTTTGCTAGTGCAAGTTTATTACTAGCGACCAATAGAAGTTGGATTTGTTCACCACTTAAAGTTGTCCACTTGTTATGTACTACAATCATAACCCTTGATTCACTCACTGCTTGGATAGAGGGGGGTTGGGGCATCTTGTTACTTTTAATTAAGTAATCTTCGTGTTAGTGAAAATTTTATAAAATATTTATGTGAGTAATTTTGTTTTAAATGATAAGAAGAGAAAGAGAAAAGAAAGAATATGGGATTGGGAATAGTCCCACATCAAAAAATATAAGGAACTGTATTTGCTTAAATATAGGTTACTCAAGAGAAGGTTGGGCCCTTTGGGCACCCAATACTTGCTCTTTTGTGAGGAGGGAGGTCATGCATAACCAACAAACATGCGCGTGCGCCGCCGCCATCTGTCCGACCGACCGGATTTGGGTCCAAATTATATTTTTGGACGGAACCGGATCTAAACGTGTTAACAAGCTCAGAATTCAAATTTGAATAGAGGAAAATGAGGAAAGATGTGACTACTGCTTTAACAGGATTTTTGAATTCAGAAGAAAGGATGTGTCATTTAGCGGTAGACGCAACTTCTCAAAATGAAAAGGCACCCCTTCACAACTATAAATAGGAACGCTTGAAAATCATTCCAAATATTAACTTTTTCATTATTTCGAATCTCTTTCTCTTTTCCTTCTTCTTTCTTCTTTCATTTTATATTATTTCGAGTTTGTGACACTGTAGATCATAAACTCGATACTCTTGTCACAGTAGCCAATTCGGATGATAGTTTTAATTGATTTCGTTAGTGCTATCGTAGTCGGTTGAAGAGATTAATCATCTCGGTTCCATTGTATCTTAGGAGACGATTTTCCTTAACTCACAGCGCATATTCGTTTGTTAAAAGGAGTGGTGGGGGCAAATAACATCTTAAGGAGAGCATCGTAGATGTGCCTTGGAGGATCTCTATTACTTTGCAGATTACAACCATTGTCTCTTTGCCAGATCGAAGAATTCTGACCACAATCTTAAGATGTTATTTGAAAATGGCACTGCATAGTTTGAGGGAGTTCGCTTTTGATTTCACCAAATTGTAAAGGTTCGATGGCGTTAATTTCATGCGTTGGCCGAAGAAGATGCATTTTTTGTTGGCCAGATTAAAGTGGTTTATGTTCTTATGATGCCAAAGCCAGTGGAAACAGAAGTGGAGACTATTTCACAAGCACAATTAAGACTAAAATGGCAGTAAGACGATTATGTATCCAAGTGGCGCATATGAAATGTAATGACGGATACTCTGTTTGATATGTACTACAATAAATCAACCGCCAAAGAATTCTGGGATGCAATGGAGGCCAAGTATATAAAAGAGATGTAATAAGCAAAAAACGTTTGGCTGCAAAATTCTTTAATTATAATATAACTGATGCTAAGCCAGTAGTAGAGCAATTCAATGATATTATGCATACCTTAAGCCATTCAACCAACATAACATGAACATGGATGAGGAGATAAAAGTCTCATCTATAATAGACAAACTTCCCACCTCTTGGAAGGATCAAAGGAAAATCTTTAAATACGAGAAGGAGGATATGAGTCTGGATAATCTTGCACAGTATTTGCAGGTGGAAGAATAACTTAGGTAGAAAAAGATCACTGAACCAATAGTGTATCCATTTATGATCCACAAGATGGAGGAAAACGAGAAAAATAAAACCTTTGAGCACTCTTTTAATCAAAAGAGAAAATTTTAGAATAAGAAAAACTTTGATAATAGGAAGGCCAAGAGTTATACAATTGTGGAAAACCTAGTCACTTTAAAAAAGATTGTCGTTTCCTTAAAAAGAAACCTCAATCTCAAAAGAAAACCTTGCATCTGTAATCTCTGAAATCAACATGATTGAATGAGAGGATTCTTATGGATTGACCCTGGTTCTACTAAGCTTATCAGCAATGATAAGAGTTTATTCTAGAAACTTGAATCGTCTAAGAATGAAAATTATCTCTATATGGGAAACTCAGCAAAAGTAGCGGTCAAGGAAAAGGGGACAGTAGACTTGGAGTTCACGTCCAGGAATTTTAACATCGAAAGAGGTATTTTATGTACCCAAGGTTAGAAAGAACCTTGTTTCTGGTAGTCTATTAAATAAGTTTGGCTTCAAAAAGTATTTGAGTTAGATAAATATGTATTGACCAACGGTGGAGTTTGTTGGAAAAGGGTACATGTATGATGAAATGTTCAAATTAAATATTAATAAAATGGTTTCTTCCTTTTATATTGTTGGTATAGTAGATTAGGACACGTTAACATTAGAAGTATGGATAATATGATTTCATTAAACATGATCCCTAAATATGATAATAAATTTTATGATAAGTGTAGGATATGTTATTTAATCAAAATAACTAAAAAAACCGTTTCCATTAAAATCTGTTAGTACCACTAATCTGTTACAACTGATTCATAGTGATGGTCGTGATATGCATAGCATTCCTACTAAAGGGGAAAAGTAGTATTTTGTCACATTCGTAGATGATTATTCACAGTAATGTTAAGTTTATTTAATGCATGCTAAAGATAAAGTATTAAATTAATTTATGACTTGTAAGACGGAAGTAAAAAACCAATGTGATATTAAAATTAAGACCCTTAGATCTGATAGGGAAGGTGAATATCATTTACCTACATTTTGTGAATCTGTAAGAATTATACATGAGACATCTATAGCTTATACTCGACAACAAAATAGAGTAGTAGAATGTAAAAATATGACCCTTACTGAAATGGTTAATGCTATGTCATGTCATTATGGTCTCAATACTAGTTTCTGGTGTGAGGCCTTACTTACTGCCTATTACATCTTAAATAGAATACCTCATAAAAAGACCGAAGTTACACCTTATGAACTTTGGAAGAAATGCAAACCAAATCTTGATTATTATCGAGTTTTGGGCTACAGATCCATTGTTTGATTACCATAACCAAAAATCAGGAAATTAGAGCAAAAGGGCATTGAGTGTATTTTCTTAGGATACGCTCAACACGGCAAGGGCTATAGGTTTCTATTACTAGAAACTAATAATTCGACTGAGGTGAACACAATAATAGAATCTAGAGATATAGTGTTCTATGAAAATAGATTCACGTTTATTCCATCCAATCCACCTATTAGTAAAACGGTTGAGGCTAATACACCTATTCGTGAAATGGTGGTAACTAATGTTATTCGTGAATTTGAGAACACTTGAGAAAATAATAATGAAACTGATGAAACTCTTAGGAGAAGTAAAATAATAAGGACTGAAAATACATTCGGACCAGACTTTATCATTTATTTGGTTGAAGGATCAAGAGATGGTATTAGACATCAAGCGATGCTTTCTACAAACATAGATTATGATCCTTTAACATATATTGAGGCCATAATGTTTCAAGGATTCAACTTTTTAGCAAGAAGCCATAAATGATGAAATAGATTCCATTATGGGAAATCAAATATGGAAACTAGTAAACTTACGTCCTAGTTTTAAACCAATAGGATGTAAGTGGATGTTTAATAAGAAATTAAAAGCAGATGGTACAATACAAAATTTAAAGGCTAGACTAGTTGCTATGGATTTACCTAAAAGGAAGCAAATATATTATTTTGATACTTATGCCTGTGATGACCAACAATTTTTAAAATCCAAAATCAATTATAAACAATGTCAAAATACGTTTAAAACTAATTTCAGATATTAAAATCAGTGGTCGTGGGTAGATAAAAATTTAAAAAAAAACTAAAACAATGAATAGAAAAGGGAAAGCCTCACAACGGAATTAAACATCAATGCATATACATAATTATTAACTCAATAATACAATAATCATCTCATCACTTTACATTTCAAATACACCAATCGTTATCAACTTATGAACTATGTAACAATGGAAAAAAAAAGTAGTATACCAAATCAGTTATCCGCTTCTCATTCCCTCTTTTGCTCTTATCTGCAACTTTTCCCATGTACAGATATATGAGATAAAAAATAATAATGGTTTCAACTATGTTTGGGACTAAGCAAATATCTATACATCCCAGCCGAACCTAAGGGATCCGGTGGCTTCTACATAGAAAAAGGGTGCCTATGTACCACTTTTGAGGGATCAAGCCCATGTAGTTCTGTTTCCTTCTCTTCTCCTACATCCAAATATTTGTTAGTTCATAACAACCATTGCATCCATTTAACAATTGCAACCATCGCAACCAATGCAACCAATGTAATTCAATACAATCGATGCAACTACTGCAATTAATGCAACCAATGCAAAAGGCGGAAAACAGAATCCATATTCATCCACCATAAAAAAAATCATATAGGGCAACAACAACAATAATACACTTAGCCATTAAACATCGCATACATTTGACAATATTCAATCGTTAAATAAGAAAATGATAACTACACAATATACTCTCATTCATACTAATCATTCAATGTAGTAACACTTCACAATGTAAGTATAAATCATCAAATGTATAAAATCACCCTATAACAGTGTCAACACATCAATTGTGAAATGTGTACTAATCCGAACAACATTAGTAACACAAACACAAATACTATAAAATCATAATTAACTATGCACATCGTAGTAATAATGGTAGCACATCCAAATACGATCTCATTGTAATAAAATAACATATATGATAAATAAAATCAACCTTTAATCACATATGACACCCATTCAAAACATCACATTTACAATCATTGTTTTCTTTTAAGTATAACATCATTTTTATTATTGTTTATTATAAACTCATCTTTTATTTATTTTTAAAACAATGATAATTCTCTCAAACTGATAATATGCTTCACAATACTTTGTTGCAATCTCATTACTTCAAATCTTTCCGAACATTATATTTTATATCAAAAATAGTAATTTCATCAAATTTCCTTTCAAATTAATAGTATTATTATTTTACTCCAAAATATTAATATAAACACTAAATCTCTTTAATATTCTCTAAAGCCAATTCATTACTATTTATCTCAAAAACAGTGAAATCTTTACAAAAACCATATTATTATTATTTATAAAATCTTACTTTATTGAATACTAATAATAAATATTACAAGGTAAGTTTAAAGTATATTCTTCATTATTATTTATGGATTTCCCCAGAAATTCAAAAATAATAAACTTATTAAATTCCTCTAATTAATTTCATATTTTATTCAAACATTGTTATTTACAAACAACACAAAAACTATAAATAATCACATTAATCGTTTATTTATCTTATTTTATCTTTATTACATAATTTCACTTATTTTATTTTAATGAATAATACTCATATTTTAAATCCACAACTAATTACGATTAAAAATTCAATAATACAACAATCAGCAATAAACAATCAACCTAATGCTCAGCATATTCAAAATGTCCAAAATATCAAAAAATTATAAATATATCATAGATCAATAATTATAATTTTCCATCAAGAGATATCTATTTTATAATTTCAAATCAATTAATTAAATTAAGTAAACCATACCAATGTGCTTTTTTTAATAGTCTCCAAACTCAGCAAATCGAGTTCTATATTATCCGAAATTTTTCCACGAATCCAACGAAAGAAACCGCATGTGAATCGAAGTTCATATGTAGAAGATATTCAAATTATAAGAAATATTATTAAAATATTGATTGGTACACATTTAATATTAATTTAATCAAATATAATAACTCACGTTACATGTTTCTTCCCTTACTACTTCTATAATCGAACCCATGAAATCCACTTTGATTGTGCCTTTGATCGCCTGTTTCACCAACTACAAGCCATCGCGACCAGATCCGAGATTACCACCACAATCACCGCGCCACTAGCAGCTCGTGCTGCCATTCCCAGGTTCCGTTGCCACCCGAGTCGGAGCCGCCGCCATCATGAAATCCAGCCACATTTCATTGATTTTCGGCAAATCTAACCATCTATTCGACGGTCCAACCGTATAGATGAACTTTCCTTGCCTTCCTCTACAACATAGTAACCTCCGATCGTGATTGTCCTATTACTACAAATTCACCATTGAATCAAAATCCCAGAATGGATGGTAGGGAAGAAATCACTAGTATCTGGTCAACTGGATCCTTAGATAGAAAAACTAAATTCAGACACCTCTTCTTCTCATTAAGAGCTTTCCAACAATATATAATTCGATAGGGTTTAGACACTTCGGATTTTAATTACTTTTTAATTAATTTGATAATTACTATTAGCAGGTAATTAAGGAACTTCGGGATTGGAGATTTTTGCGCCAAAAATGGTCACAAACCCCAAAAGTAGTGAAAGAACCAGTGTTCACACACAACTCCTCAATATCCAATCACAGATCACAGATCCAGATAATATAGAGAGTAAAAATGAAGAAATAGTAAATGAAAAATGAAAGCAAGTAAAGAACAAAAGAGAATTATAGTGGTTCGGCTATCTCCGGCCTACGTCCACTTTGAATTGATCCTTTTATTTCCTTTATACTATGATTACAGTTACAATCCTTTGAATATCAATAGTCAAAAATGGCAGAGTCTAGCCAAACGAGAAGAAGAAAAAGAGGAACCGAGAGAAAAAGGTCCCTTTTAGTTGCAATAGAGGTGTTATTTATAGGTGTGGAGCTAGAAATATCTGCATTGAATCTCAAAATACTCCTTCTCAAGTCCAGATGGGCCCACATGATTAATCTGGCGTCATTTGGGATCGATCCTTGATCGATCCATAGTGAGTTCGTATCGATCATAAACTGCTCCAATTGAGCAACGATCGATCATGGATGTTCCCTATGTGTTGTGCAACTTGTTGTGAAAATCTCATAGCATTTGGAGTTGTAGATTGTGAGATATATGATCGGTCCAAGATCGAGTTTGCAAGTGTAGGCTGATGATTTCGTATCCATCATCTTGTATCCATCAGATTACCATCCATCTGATTCTTGTGATGTGATCCATAATTTACGCTTCATCTTGACCGCTTCTTTCGTATTGATCGATACGAACATGATCGATACGAAATAAGCTTCTGAATCCATCTAGTGCCCTTGTCTTTGCATCGATCTGATGTGCTTTGGTGAAGTGTGCTTTTCGTATCGATCTGATATGAATTGGATCGATATGAATCCTGATCGATCTGAAACAAGATGCAAAGTGCGCTATCAATACCCGTATCCATCCTGACGTCGTTTGATCGATACAAAAACAAAGATCCACATCTATCAACCTGTATTCATTGATCCATAACAATTGATCCATATCCAGCCTGAGTAGCGAGTTGAGTTGTGCACATTCGTATCCATATCGATCGACACGAAAGTATCAATACGAAATGGTTTTTCATGAACATTGATCCATCCATAACTTGAGCATATGAACTTCAATTGACCTGAAATTTAAAGTGTAGCCTCACCGGGCCTTGTGTATCATTCCTTATTGATCTCGCCTCGATTGGAGCTTGGTCCAACTTTGGCGGTATCGGTCATAGCTTGGTTTTTTGATCGATCTCCGACCCTGATAACCATCAATTTGTTGATATCCTGACTTTGACCAAAAAGCGGGATAACATTTGCCCCCCAAAACATGCCTTGCGGTAGGAAAGCTTGTTTTGAATAGCTGTAAACCTGTGACCTGCAATTCAATTCATTGATTCTCAAGATCATCATTCATGGTCGTTCCCGTTAGTTAAAAATGAGGCCGTTCAAGGTAGAGTTTTCATTACAAGGTGAGCGGTGGTCGAGTGTCGTTCAAGATGAGGTGAGATCATTCAAGATTGCACGCCGTTCAAGGCATGACATAATTGTTCGAGATCAAATGTTGTTCGAAGCACAATATGATCATTCGAGATCGGACGTCGTTCAAGACGTAAAATGATCGTTCGAGATCGAGGATTGTTCAAAGTAGATGATGATCGTTCGCGATCGAGTGCTGTTCAAAGCAGAGGGTGATCGTTCGAGATCGAGTACCATTCATGGCGGATGGTGAACGTTTGAGATCGAATGATTTTTCAAAGCGGAATGTGATCGTTTGAGATCAAGTGACGTTCATGGCTTTAGATAGGCCCAATCCACTCGTTATTTCTGACGAGGGGGCTTGCTTACATTATTCTATATCTCCTCTCAGGGTGAGATTTTGGGATTATCATTATCAAATTCCACATTCGAGTGGGTTCATAATCAAATAATTCAATCAAAATAAATAGAGTTCAGAATGTCCACATAAAATAAAGAAAACAAATGTCCAAACAGTGCAGTGTGTGTACCTTTTGGGGCATGACGGTTTGTCATCATCTCAGAGTATGCCTAAGGACCGTTCGTAATCCTGTACATGTGTAAGTGACTTTGTCATTTTATTGGGGAAGCATAATGAAAAAACATGTTATGTGGTCAAGGTTCAAGTCCTGAACCTGCCCCTTATCATCACGTTAAACTGATGACGAGGCATGACCTCGATCCAGGATTATTCCTATTTTCTGATGGTGCGGGTGGGGCTTGTGCCTGTTCTGCCTCTGCTCTCCGAGCTCTTACGTACTGTGATAGTCGGCCATTCCTTACATGATCTTCAATTACATCTTTTAGATGCCTGCAATCATTTGTATTGTGCCCATTTAACTCATGGAACACACAATATCTTCCCGATCACCTTTCACTATCAGTGGGCTATCGCCTCATCGGCTTGCAGTAGGGAACCTGCCCCTGGGTTTCCATGTATATTCGTTTGGGAGTTTGAGTCAGTTCGGTGTAGGAGGAGAATCTCGGTTCCCTCTTATGTTGTCTCGGTACATTGGAGCTATCAACAGCTTTTCTCTTTCCATTGTTTGCCTTGGACCCTCCTCCAGACAGTCCCTCATCTTGAGTGGCATTGACATCTTGCTTTTCAGCCCATGCATCTACTTGCCGCAAGAACCTATCTGCTTCATGGTAAAATTCCCCGAGGTTCTGTGGTGGATCCTGTGCTAATGAATCCTTGAATTCTGTGTTGTCAGCTATTCCTGATATAGCCGCCATCAATACCATGGATGGATCTGGTCGATCCACCGATGCCGCTGTTGCATTAAATCTGGTCAGAAAATCTCTCAAGGACTCTCCGGTCCTCTGCTTTAGTGCCACCAATGTCATAACATTTTTAGGTCTTGTGATGTGGACCCTGAATTGCCTCATGAACCTTTCAACAAGCTCGGTCCATATCCTTATAGATGCATTATCCAGCTGCCTAAACCAATGTTACGACCCGGGTTTTCTAACGATGTTATTGGGTAATTAACTGGTTTTAATTATGGGGATATTAATTTTGATTGGTCGAATAAATAAATTTTCTGATGTTAAAATTACCTGAATCTATAAATTAATTAAAAACTATGGTTAATTTTAAAATTTTAAATTCCTGGATATGATAAATATTTTATAATTATGTATGTAAACTCCACCAGTAATTAAGATAAAATATCCATGAATATATATAGATAAACATATACAAGCTTTATGATGTTGATAATATATATGAGTGTATATATATATATATATGTATATGTATATGTATATGTATATGTATATGTATATGTATATGTATATGTATATATGCCCATGTGAAGTGAAATATAGGAAAATTTGTATAAATATGAATATATGTATGTATATGATGACAAACATATGTAAGTAAAAATATATGTATGAATGTTATGTAAAATAGTGCATAAATATAGATATGTACATGAAAAAGCCTCATGATGGAAAATAATATATATATATATAAGCTTATGATGATTAAAATATATGTACGTAAGTTTAGATATATATGGTTATAAAAATATAGTATATGAAAATAAATATGTATACATACATACATACATATATATATATATATATATATATATATATATATATATATGTGAATCTATAAACTCTAAAATGGCAATTTCAAACTTATGTGTGTGTGTATTCATATGGGTATATGTTGTAAAATATAGTGTTTATGGAAAAAAATATATACATCTATATTTGCAAAACCATGTGTGTATTAAATGTATGTGAGTATATATGATAACATAAGTAAAAGTATATGTATATATGTTATGTGAATTAGTAAATAAGTATGTATATATATATACACGGAAACATCATCATGGCAAGGCATCACTTCTAGCATACAAAACATAACATCAAGTCTTATAAAAAATCAAGTCAGCTTTATGTTCAAATCAAAGTCTGCATATATTCAAAACAATTAGAGAAAAATAAAATTAAATGAAAGATGATAGGAAACCTGTACATATCTACTTTCTATTTCGCTATCTTCTTTCCTTGCTTCACTTATATATGCAGCCTCATATGTTCACTTATTCATAAGAAAGAAAAAAAAAATAACAAAGTAAAGAGGCTTCCATTGAAAAGGAACAAACTAAACAAGTGAAGTATTAAAAGGCTAGAAGGGGTAATAGGGAAGCAGCAGCTTATCACAAAAAAAATCACTGCTCTGTTCAAAGGTGAGTAAACAATCTTGTTGTACTACGTATACTTACAAACAACTATGTTTTGGTTAAATCTTTGATCAATTAAAAGTGAGTACGAATTGTATGTGAACCTGGAATATATAATGCACCCTGTAACTCAAGAAAACAAGCAGTATTTCTTCTTTCCAAAGACAGTGAGTAAAGACATATTTTATGTACTGTAACCATGGATTATGCTTGAATGTGTACATGGTAATGTGGTTTGATAAATATGCTTGTACAGTAACATACATATGTATATACTTGTATATAGGATAAGTTATAATCAGAGGAACCAAAACCTGTACAAGTTTTTCATCTTTGTTCTGTGTATGTCATCCCTAGCTCAGAAAGAAAAAATTTCCTACCTCTCAAATCATTTAGATTTAGGTGATGTTTTTAAAAAGAAAAATGTTTGTTTTGATCATACCTTATTTTAGAAATTGTTTTATTAAAACATTATCTAGTGTAAAGAAAGAAAAGGATATTTTACAGTAAGATAACCAATAGTGAAGGAAATTCGAACATCAATTTTTATGCTTTTACATATATGAACGGGATCGGCAATTGAAATGACGAATTTTGGTGGCCATTTCATGATTTTTAGTTTTGTATTTGATGGGATATAAGGAGTTGAACATAAATTGGTCTTTGACCAAATTACAAAGGGTCAGGCGATGTTGGAGGTCAGGGTTGGGCCAGAAGGTGGCTGCGGAGGTGGGGAGTTGGGGAAAAATGGAGTGACGCTTTACAAGGCGACGTGGTGGCCGGTCGGAGGGAAAGTAGGGTTTGGAGGTGGTTATTGGTTGTGGTCAGTTTTATGGCGACAGCGGCGTCGTGGGGGAGCGTGGAGGTTGCGGTGTAGGGGGAAAAGGAAGGGGAGAGTGGGGCGAAGCTTCCGGCGAAGTTTGGGGGGTGTCGGTGGTCGGAGATGGCTGGACGTGGTGGAGAAAGAAGGTCGAGTGCTGTTTTGGTTTTGGGTTCGTGTTCGACTTTTTGAATCTAGGCTTGTCGTGAGAAAATTGAGGTGGTTAGTGGATCGCGAGGCCGGAGGTGGTATGGGGAGGTGGCCGGAGATGGTCGGCGAGTCTTCGTCGCCGTGTGCACATGCACGGCGTGGTCTTGTGCAGGTCAAAGGGAAGGAGGAAGAAAAGAAGTAGCAGGGAATAAAAGAGAAGAGAGGATGGAGAGTTTGCCTGCTAACGGTTTTGGGCCGATGGGCCTAACCAATTTTTTTATTTTTTTATATATATTTCTAAAGATTTATTTTCCAAAATTTATTAACCTTTAAAACTTTATTTTCCTAAATTTTGTAAAATATAGGAACTGAGATTTTGTCCTATCATCTAAACATCTTGGCTTAATACACTTGTTAAGTATTAATATGGAATTAAATTAGTTTAATGATTAATGTGAATAAAACAATTTAAATTTTAAATTAATTAAATCCTAGGTAAATTTATATTTTATAATTATTGATAAATTTCTAAAATTTAATTAAATTAATAACAAATAGTTTTTGTAGTTAAATTTAATTATAAGTAAGCAGGATTTGAAAAGGACAATTAATTTTATTTTAAATTAAATAAGATGATGGATTGTGATTGATTAATATAGGCTATAAATTGTCTAAATGGTTCAGGATATGTGATTTGCCTCGATTTCTCTTGTATAGACAATTCAGTTGTTCTGTGATGGAGTACCCTGATAAATTGAATATTGTCACCCTAAATAATAAATTGTTTATTTTATACAATTTACTTTCCTTAATTTATTACTTAGATCCGAAGAGACCGGGATCGGATATTAGTGTTACCCGGAACCACTTGATTTGAAAATCACTGCTAACCCTTACGTTTTTTATTATAAAGTTTAATACGATGGAATTGGATTGATTTACCAATTTGACTATTTTAAATAAAAAAATCTGTACCTAAACATTTTTACAGTATCGATGGGTTTCTGTAAAGGTGTTTGGTTATAATTAGATTAAAACTCGTAGCTTTGTACGAGTTACCTTGGTTTTTCAAAGGAGTTTTATACTTAAGTATTCAAATTAAGTGGGTTACTCATGCTGGTTTCCAGCCTGACTCGGGTGTTACTTTATTGTAATGCTCGGGTCAGACCGAGTATTACAGATTTTCAGGTTAAGACGCTTTTGGAGCTCAGGAGACGAGCTGGATGGTAGAGACGTATTCGACTATACCGATGTGTATTATAGGCTGTATAAACAACGGTTGAGGACAAGTTATTATAACTGTCCAGATTTGTTGTACTCTGATATCTTGTATGTATATTGACAGTTACAGCTTTTCTTGTATAAAATGCTGCTATTGTATATTATATTTTGTTCCGCTGCGATTGTGAGATTCTGTGTTGTTGTTTCTTTTTCTTCTTCTATCTCTTTTTTTCTTCTTAAACCCTAACAACCTGGTCTTTCCAGCACTCGATTGTTCGGCACTCTATACAGTGGACGTATTAGTTTCGATTTTCGAGGGTCGAAAATCGCTCGGCCGTTACAACCAAAGTGCAGCCAAGTCAGTTAGATATAACGGAAAACAACTTGCCATTACCTCATTGGATGCCCCCAAGACTTCCATGTGCCGGATGTATCTCATCATATGTGTGGTTGGATCCGACTTTCCATCGTACATATCCAACGTGGGTAGCTTGAAGTCTAGCGGGTTCCTTGTGTTTCTGATGTTATGGGTGAATGGGCTTCTATTCACATCCTCTAGATCCTTATTCGTCAATCCTCCACATATGGTTTGTCTGATGATCTCTGCCAATCTGTCATATCCACCAAAGGTCGTCTCCCATCTTCATTTCCTAACTGCCCCCAGTCCTAGAGGGAATTATGGTATGTACTCCTCGTTACGCACTCATGTATTCCTGTCGGCACCATGTTATGCAGCGTCACCTAGTATTCCTCCATGAATTGGTCCAGCATTACATGGTGGTGTGCCCTCGAGCCTAGGCCCATCCAAATTGATAGTTGTTTGTTGATTGGGGGCTGCCCCATGTTGGACCGCTCCATTTGGTTGTATATTGAGTCCTTCTGATCCAGCTCCATGGATCTGTGCTCCGGTAGCTCCTGCTGCTCCTGCCTATCCAAACTACCTGAGAAGACTCTACATCATCTCCTCCTGCCTTTTCAGCAACCGTTCTTGCATGGAATCCATCATAGTCTGCATCTCATACCTTGTGATGTAGATGGATGCCTGATCTGCTCCAGCTCCGGAGGAAGCCTCTTGACTTCCCTCTTGACGGCTCCTTTCTGGTATTGTCCTTCTAGCTGATTGCCTAACCATAACTTTAGATACAATCCTCTTCCAAAGCAGCGGGTGTTTGAGTTCTCAGTGAAAGCACCAAAGTGTTTGCACCAAAAATGGTCACAAACCTCAAAAGTAGTGAAAGAACCAATGTTTACACACAAATCCTCAATATCCAATCACAGATCAAAGATCCAGATAATGTAGAGAATAAAAATGAAGAAATAGTAAATGAAAAATGAAAGCAAGTAAAGAACACAAGAGAATTATAGTGGTTCGGCTATCTCCGGCCTACGTCCACTTTGAATTGATTCTTTTATTTCCTTTATACTGTGATTATAGTTACAATCCTTTGAATATCAATAGTCAGAAATGGCAGAGTCTAGCCAAACGAGAAGAAGATAAAGAGGAGCTGAGAGAAAAAGGTACATTTTAGTTGCAATAGAGGTGCCATTTATAGGTGTGGAGCTGGAAATATCTACCTTAAGTCTCGAAATACTCCTTCTCAAGTCCAGATGGGCTGGAGTCATTTGGGATCGATCCATAGTGAGTTCGTATCGATCATAAACTGCTCCAATTGAGCTGCGATCGATCATGGATGTTCCCTATCTATTGTGCAACTTGCTGTGAAAATCTCATTGCATTTGGAGTTGTAGATTGTGAGATATGATCGGCCCAAGATCGAGTTTGCAAGTGTAGGCTAATGATTTCGTATCCATCAGATTACCATCCATCCGAGTCTTACGTTGGGATCCATACTTTACGCTCCATCTTGACCTCTTCTTTCGTATCGATCGATACGAACATGATCGATACGAAATATGCCTCCGAATACATCCAGTGCCATTGTCTTTGCATCGATCCGATGTGCTCTAGTGAAGTGTGCTTTTCATATCGATCTGATACGAATTGGATCGATACGAATCCTGATCGATCCGAAAAAAGATGCAAAGTGCGTTATCAATACCCGTATCCATCCTGATGTTGTTTGATCGATAAGAATTCTATCGATATGAAAGCAACGATCCACATCCATCAACCTGTATCCATTGATCCATAACAATTGATCCGTATCCAGCCAGAGTAGTGAGTTGAGTTGTGCACATTCGTATCTATATCGATCGATACGGAAGTATCGATACGAAATGGTTTTCCATGAACATTGATCCATCCATAACTTGAGCATATGAACTCCAATTGACCTAAAATTCGAAGTGTAGCCTCACCGGGCCTTGTGTATCATTCCTTATTGATCTCGCCTAAATTTGAGCTTAGTCCAACTTTGGCGGTATCGATCATAGCTTGGTATTTTGATCGATCTCCGACCCTGGTAACCATCAATTTGTTGATATCCTGGCTTTGACCAAAAAGCGAGGTAACAGGAGAAGAAAACTGAGAATAGAGGTCATTGCGGCTTCGATTTCATACTCTGAAGTATATAGTCGTTAAGTTAGGTTATGGGCCGTATATCCAGTTTGGCCCAAAATAGCTACGTACGTTGTTTAAACACTGTAACGCTTCTATTTCACAAACCGTAACTCCAAATATATCAAAACTATATATCAAATTGATCATCTCGAAAAGACTTTCACAACGGTTATAAATGTGATACCCAATTCACCCTTTTATTAAAAATTTACTTTTAATTAATTCAATATTTTGCAGTGTTGAATTTGCGGGTCGTTGCACTCTTTCCCCCTTAAAAGAATTGCATCCTCGCAATTACCCAAATACATCCCTCAACCAAATTAATAAGTCATCATTATTGGTTTAATCACAAAATATATGGTAAATATCACAAATTAATTACTTATAAAGTAATATATAACGACCATATTGATTACAACACAAAAGAATTCATTTATGACGATAAATTTAATTTTCTATATATACATATTATAGTAACACATGCATTTCCTCATCATTCAATCTAAACTACAATATGTAGAAATCCATCAACGAAGGGTGAAACAATATAAATCACAAATTAATTCATATTATACACCGTAATGATTCAACCGTAATTGGCAATAATTAAGGTTCACAATAAACAAAGGTTGATCCAAACATGCATATGCAAATAAATGAATACACATAAATCATTAATCAGCATAGCTCATAAAAAAGGGCACATACATCAAAAAGAGCAATCGCCACATCAACACATCAACAAATAACATGTGTGTTAATCCCTATGCTGACTACATAACTATCCAAATATGTGTATCTTCAATGTCATCGATGAAATTTCTTATGGTCTCGTCTTCAAAATAATCGGTGTACCTTCCAAAATAATCCATGTGGCTAGTCATGACAGCATCCACAAAATAGTATGGTTATCTTTTCACGCTGCAGCTACATTAATCTTCGATCTTCAGATCAATATGATAAGATTTCTTCCAAGTAGCCACCATCTTAAGAGTATTGTGATTTGGATATCTGATAACTCGTATGACCTTTCCCCTGTAAGGGATTAATGGATAAATCCCGGTTTTCAGTGTACCTGCTCACTGCCTAAAGCTGATACTAGATCCTTTCCACTGACCCAGGGTATACGGATCCATTCAACCGATATGGGGTAGCCTTTCTAAGTACCCAATGAGTTTCCTCATAATACCTATACTTGCAAGTACATTAGAAAACACTCTGAGCTTCAATGATCCCTTCGCACGTGTCTTCGAACCCTTTCCTTGCTCTACCTTGTTTCCATTCATCACTACCGGACCATTCCACATCCCTTTTCTTTTCATGATAGAACCATTCAACATTCTATCCATGGGTCACCCGTTCAAGAACCCGTCCTTGTGGATAACTTTATTTTCTTCTCATGATAGAACCATTCAACATTATATCCAGATGTCACCCTTCCAAGAACCTGCCCTTTGTGGATAATCATTATGTAAAGTCATCTCATTCCAATCTTTGGATCCTTTCAAAATATGATTAATAAATCCTCTTATAGTGATTCCTTTATCTGATAATAGGAAGGACTTACCCAAAATGCCAAAAAGGGACCTGCTAGCAAAGAGAATTCAAGACATTATAAAAGCAAAACATTCAAATCAAAGCTTCCATCTCCTTTTAAAAAAAATCCTTTCTTCCCTTTATAGAACAATCTTTCTAAATAAATTAATTTTAAAAAATCATTGTTTCATATATATACATATATATCATAAAAAAAATTAAATAGAAATTCCTTGTTTTATATTTTTATGGAAGCCGATAATCGTTTTTGAAAAATATATTTTTAAACACATTTTAAAAAATTCTGTAATGAACCTCCCGCTTATCCTTAATTCCTCAAGGGTACACCTTGAGTCTTTAATCATTAAAATTTTCCAATCACTATTATCTATCTTCAATGAACATCTTCATATCTCTTAGTCAATTCTGATATCCAGTCTTCCATAGCTTAGGAAACTATGTCATTCCATTATGACTAAGTTAAATATGTCCCTTAACCTCTTCCAATGGTACAATTATCATATATAGCAAGCAAAAAAACTAGACAACAACAACAAACAAACATGTAAACAACAAAGAAAAAACAAACAAACCGATTATATAAAACAAACAATCATTAACAACCAAGTGAACAACCAAATAGATATAAACAAATCAAACAAACAAGCAACAATCAATGACATAATATAAGTAGGAGAAATCTATTTAAATAAGCATGACATGGAGTAATACGTATACATAAACAAACAAGCAGTGACATTTTTCAATTATAAATAATATAAGAAATTTCAATAAAAGTAAGTAATCACAAGTAAAAGGTCACCATCCCACATATCCGGGTGGTCCCTACATCATTTTCCAAACCCCTCTTCAAAAGCGAATAACTATACATTTCCACAATTCCTAAGGGAAATTCACACATCACAGTCATAAGGTAACATCGTCATAATGGGTGTCAGGCTAACTCAAAACTAATCTTAGCCCATCGTCTTACACCCATGTTACAAAGTCTAGTTTCATAGTCCTTGGTTAAAATTCACAAATAAAATATCTTTCTGATAAAAATATATTTTTAACAAACACCTCTAAAGTTTGTTATTCAATTAAATATTTTACTTTTTTCAATCATTTACCTTTCAAATTAAATCATCCTCTTTTTAGTAAAATATTTTCCTCTTTCCTTTCAAGGTATTGTAAAACTATATATTTATAACACCATTTCTTTATAAATATATTTCCAAGTATATTCTTAGATAACAATTTTTAAATTAGGTCCTTTTTCAACCAAAACTTTTTATCCAACAAAATGTTTTTCTTTTCAAACCATAATTTATCAAAATATCCTTTAAGTGGAAATTCTTACAACTGAGATCAATTTCCAAACAAACATTTTCTGAAGTCAAATATGCCCCCTTTTTAAAAAAATCCATTTTCTAAAATAAATATTTTATCACATTTTTTACTTCAAAATAATACTTCTAAAAAATATATCCACCAAACTATTTCCACCAATAATCTAATTTCTTAATTAAAAAAATATCCCTTATATATATTTTCAAATACTACTATTGAAAAATTATTACATCGGAATAAAACATATTTTTGTGGAATTAACCTTCCTGTAAAGTATCTTTAAAATAAACCTTCTTCAAACTGTATAATATTTACTATAAAGAATGTTTCAACAAACTATTATTTGCTTTAAAAATAAGAGCTCTCATGAACCACTCTTCAACAAGGTACTCCTTAAAATAATTGTTTTAGATGCTATACTATTATCATAGTTTCTTTTCCTTAAGATAATTTATTAAATAAGTATTCCTCAAAACTTACAATATATATTTCAAATATTCTTTAACAAAAATATTTCCTCCTAAAATATTTTAAACCAAATCATCATTTTATAAAAATATTTTCAGATAGAACACTTTTCAGCAAAAATCTTCCTTTGTTAACAAGATATTCCCAAACCATTATAAAAATACATTCCAAATGATGTTTTAAAAACTAGCAAATTTTTCCCACACTAAAATGTTTATTTTAAGGCTAAATTCAATTTCCAATTACTAATTAAAACACCTTTTCAGTAAATATACTTTCAAATAAAATATTTTTATTGTGTTCACTTTTCCTTCTGAAAATATCTTTATAAAATATTTTATTCCCAAATCAAATATTTTATTCCCTTCAAAGTTCCAACAATCTCTATCATGTCTTGAAATAACCATCTTTCCATTTTTAATAAAATATCTTTAAAATTAGATGTGTATATTTTATAAAATTTTCAAGCAAATATTTTTCACTTTTAAAAAATATGGTTCCATTTTCTTAAGGTCGGGTTTCAACTATAATTTAACATTGGTTGTGTGTCACTCAATTTTAAATCAACAGTTAACCCCTCTTATTAGTGTTCGTCATACCCTACTCCTACTTTATTTATCTTCTATTATTATAACAAACGTAATTTTGGTCGAGGTAATGGTGGTTATCAAACAATATATACACATAATGCATACATTTGTCAATCAAATCGCTCGCTTATTCTATATTTTCACCCAGCCTAAGGTGTAATAATTTAACCAAATGGGCAAACCTATCCAAGGCTCAGGGAATCGCTAAACAAAGCTCTGATACCAATTTAATGACCTACTATTTTTAAAATCCAAAATCAATTATAAACAACATCAAAACACGCTTACAACTACTTTCAGATATTAACGGTGGACCGTGGGTAGGTAAAAATTTAAAAATATATATTATAAAACAATGAATAGAAAGGGGAAAGCCTCACGGCGGAATCAAACATCGATACATATAAATAATTATTAACTCAGCAATACAATAATCATCTTTTCGCTTTACATTTCAAATACATCAATTATTACCAACTTATGAACTATTTAACAATGGAATAAAAGTAATATACCAAATCAGCTATCCGCTTCTAATTCCCTTTTCTGCTCTTATCTGCAACTTTTCACATGTACGGATATATAAGATAGAAAGAAAAAAATGGTTTCAACTATGTTTGGGACTATGCCAATTTCCATACACCCCAGTCCAACCTAAGGAATCCGGTGGCTTTTGTATAGAAAAGGCTATCTACGTACCCCTTTTGGGGGATCAAGCCCGCGTAGTTTTGTTTTCTGCTCTTCTCCTACATTCAAATACTTGTTAGTTCATCACAACCATTGCATCCATTCAACCATTGCAACCATCGAAGCCAATGCAATCCAATCGATACAACCACTACAATCAATGCAATCAATGTAACTCAATACAATCGATGCAACCACTGCAATCAAAACAACCAATGCAAGAAGCGGAAACAGAATTCATACTCATCCATCACAACAGATCATCATATAAAGCAACAACAACAATAGTTCATTTAGCCATTAAATATCACATATATTTGACAAAATTTAATCATTAAATTAGAAAATGATAACCATACAAATATACTCACATGCATACTAATCATTCATTATAGTAACACTTTAAAATGCAAGTATAAATCATCAAATGTATACAAATCCCCATAACAGTGTCAAAACATCAATTGTCAAATGTGTACTAATCTAAACAACATCAGTAACACAAACACAAACACTATAAAATTATAGTTAACTACGCACAATGTAGTAATAATGGTAACACATCCAAATACGATCTCATCGTAATAAAAATAATATATGCAATAACCAAAATCAACTATTAATCACATATTTACACATTCAAAACATCACATTTACAATCATTGTTTTCTTTTAAGTATAACATCATTTTTATTATTTTTTATTATAAACTCACCGTTTATTTATTTTTAAAACAATAATAATTCTCTTACATTGATAATATACTTCACAATACTTTGTTGCAATCTCATTACTTCAAATCTTTCCAAACATTATATTTTATATCAAATATAGTAATTTCATCAAATTACCTTTCAAATTAAAGTGTTATTATTTTAGTCTAAAGTAATAATATAAACATTAAATCTCTTTAATATTCTTCAAAACCGATTCATTACTATTTATCTCGAAATAGTGAAATCTTCACAAAAACTATATTATTATTATTTATAAAATCTTACTTTATTGAATACTAGTTTAAAATATATTCTTCGTTATTATTTATGGATTTCCCTAGAAATTCATAAATGCTAACCTTATTAAATTCCTCTATTTAATTTCATATTTTATTCAAACACTGTTATTTACAAACAACACAGAGAAACTATAAATAATCAAAATAATCATTTATTTATCTTATTTTATCCTTATTACATAATTTCACTTATTTATTTTCATGAATAATAGTCATATTTTAGATCCACGACTAATTACGATTAAAAAGCCAATAATTCAACAATTAGCAATAAATAATCAACCCAATGCTCAGCTTATCCAAAATGTTCAAAATATCAAACAATTACCAATATATCACATCATAGATCAATAATTATAATTTTCCATCAAGAGATATCTATTTTATAATTTAAATTCAATTAATTAAATTAAGTAAACCATACCAACGTGCTTTTTTCAGTAGTCTCCAAACTCAGCAAATCCAATGTCATATTGTTTGAAATTTCGCCACGAGTCTAATGAAAGAAACCAAATATGAATCAGAGTTCGTATGTGGAAGATATTCAAGTTATAAGAAATATTATTAAAATATTAATTGGTAAACATTTAATATTAGTTTAATCAAATATAATAACTCACGTTACGTGTTTCTTCCCTTGTCGCTGCTATAATCGAACCCATTAAATCCACTTTGACCGTGCCTTTGATCGTCTCCTGCACTGACTATAAGCCACCACGACTAGATCCGAGATCATCTCCACGACCACTATTCCACCAGCAACCCACGGTGCCATTTCCAAGTTCCACCGCCATCCAGATCGGAGCCACCGCCATCATGAAATTCGACCACATTCCAGTTATTTTTGACCAATCTAACCACATATTCGACGATCCAACTGTATAGATGAACTTTCCTTGCCTTCCTCAACAATGCAGTAACCTCTAATCGTCCTATTACTACAAATCCACCATTGAATCAAAACACTAGAATGGATGACTAGGGTTTCATACTCTAAAATATATAATCGTCGGGTTGGGTATGGGCTGTGTATCCAGTTTGGCAAAAAAAACTACGTACGCTGTTTAAACATTATAACGCTTCTATTTCGCATACCATAATTCTGAACATATCAAAACTATATATCAAATTGGTCGTCTCGGAAAGACCTTCGTAATGGTTATAAATATGATACCCAATTCACCCTTTTATTAAAAATTTACTTTTAATTCAATATTTTTCAATGTTGAATTTGCAGGTCGTTACAATGCACCTGTATCTAGAATTTCAACAATTAGGGCACTAATTGCATTAGCATCTATTTATAAATTTAAAATTCATCAAATGGACATCAAGGTTGCATTCTTAAATGGAGAACTTGATGAGAAGGTATATATCTCTCAACTAGAAGGTTTTGTGATGCTTGGACAAGAACATCAAGTATATAAACTTATTAAATCACTTTACGGTCTTAAACAAGCATCAAAACAGTGGCATGAGAAATTTGATAAAACCATAGTATCAAATGGTTTTAGGATTTGCAAATCAAACAAATATGTCGTGATGGTAAATGTGTAATTATATGCCTTTATGTCGATGATATGTTAATATTTGGGACTGATACCTTGAGTATTGAAGAAATGAAAAGATTTCTATCTTCATGTTTTGATATGAAAGATATGTGTGAAGCTGAAGTGATTCTAGGAATAAGAATTATAAAAACAGCAGAAGGGTTAGTCATTATCCAGTCTCATTACATAGAGAAGATTCTAAAAAGGTTTAATCAATTTGATTGCAAACCTATAACCACCCCCATCTGATCCAAATATGCAACTATATTCTAATACCGGTAGATCAATAGATCAATTAAAATATGCTAAAGTTATTGGTAGTCTAATGTATGTCATGACATGCACAAGACCTGATATTGCCTACGTTGTTGGAAAAATGAATAGATATATCAGTAACCCTAGTCATATTTACTGACTAGTTATACAAAGAATTTTAAAATATTTGAAAGAAACCATGGACTGTGGTATATTGTACAGTGGGTATCCAAGTGTAATAGAAGGATACACGGATGCCAGTTGAACACTAGAAGAGAGGATAATAATAAATCAAATAGTGGGTGGGTATGCACTCTTGTTGGGGGAGTAATAACCTGGGCCTCAAAGAAACAAACTTGTATTGCAGATTCTACCATGACTGCTGAATTTATAGCATTGGCTTCTTGTAGTAAACAAGAAGAATGGTTAAGAAATTTGCTGTTAGAAATTTCTATATAGCCAAAACCAAGGCCTCCAATATTTGTGCATTGTGATAGTCAAGCAATATATAATGGAAAATCTAGGCATATTGGCCTAAGGCACAGTGCATTGAGGCAAATGCTCACAAATGGGGCAATTACCATAGATTTCATGAGATCTATCCAAAAGTTGACTAATTCATTTACAAAAGAACTTGCAAGAGAGTTGGTGTTGAAAACATCAAAAGGAATGGGTTTAAAGCCAGCATAGAAATTGCCTATGTTGGAAACTCAACTCAACATAATGAAATTCATTATTTTGAGTTCAATAAGCAAAAGTAAATTATACGATGTGATTTGAAGTACTATAATATTAGTCTGAACAACTAATATTATATCCATTCCAAGAAGAGTGTTTGGTACCTATAATAATGTGGTGTAGCCTGTATTACTTAGTAATAGGTTTATAACAAAAGTATAGTTGAAGTATATAATTATAGGGCACTTGTAATAAACCTATCAATATGAATGCACGAAGGTGGTGTCACCTTCTACGAGACTATGACTTAAGTCTCCAAGGGCATTTCATGAAACCAAGATACAGACACAAGGCCAGTCCACATGTCAGCTTATTAACTATCTAAACGAAAGAAAACGAGTATGTGAAACACATCCAGTATGTCGCATAAGATCAATGGTTCAATGCTTAGTTAACTACTTCATCCTGACATGCTTTGATAGGTTATCACTATGTATAGATTCAAGTCCACAAGACATCTTTTCTTATGCATAAGTTTTCCTGCAACATATGATAAGAGAAATTTTATTAAAATTTGATAGAGGATTGTTAGTGAAAATTTTATAAAATATTTGTGTGGGTTATTTTGTTTTAAATGAAAAGAAGCAAAAGAGAAGACGAAGAATGTGGGGTTGGGAATAGTCCCCTATCATAAAATATAAGGAACTATATTTTCTGAAATATAGTTTCCTCAAGAGAAGGTTGGACCCTTTGAACACCCAATACCTCATCTGTTTTGAACAGTGAAGCCATGCATAATCACCACGCATGTGCGTCGCCTTCGTCCAATCGGGCTTAGGTTCAAATTATATTTTTGGATAGAACCAGATCTAAACGTGTTAACAAGCCTAGAATTCAAATTTGAATATAAGAAAATGGTGGAAGACGTGACTGTTACAACAACGGGACGTTTAATATCAAACGAAGGACGCGTCGTTTGATGGAAGACGCAACTTCTCAAAATGAAAACACATCTTCGCAACTATAAATAGGAGCGTCTGAAAGGTGTTCCAAATATTAACTTTTTCATTATTTCGAATCTTTCTCTTCTCCTCTCTTCTTTCAATTTATATTATTTTGGGTTTGTGACGCTGCAGATTACAAACTCGATGCTCTTATCACTGCAGTCAATTCGAACGATAGTTTGAATCGATTTCGATAGTGCTATCGCAATTGATTGAAGAGATTAATCATGACAGCTCCATTGTATCTTGAAAGACGATTTGCCTTAACTCACAGCATCAATTCGTTTGTTAAAACGGATGGTGATGATAAATGTTTTAAAGAGAGCGTCGTAGACGTGCCTTGAAGGATCTCTCTTAATTTGCAGATTACAACCATTGTCTCTTTGCTAGATCGAAGAATTCCGACAGCACATCATGACCGATCGATCCTTGTTTGTATTATTGATCATGTGTTCTTTAACCTGTGCAACCAAGTAGGCGATTGCTTCAATTTAAACGGTCATGGTTTTAACTCGTTTTGAATTGCAAACTTCAATTTTAGATCCAAAAAATGATGCTTGAATGTCTTTTGTAGTGCCAAAAGATTTCTATGGTTTCACTTTGTGATTTGTGGTATAAAAAGATATGATTGTGATTTTTAATCACCACGAAGATTGTAGTTGGCCAACATGTAACGTTGGATGAAAATGTTATGGCGAAGGAAGTTTCATAGAAAACCATTTATGACTTCGACATATTCTCAAAGCGAGCGTATTGGGTACTCACAACAATTGGCAAAGCATTCCTTTTTTGTTTTAGTTCCAATATTTGATTTGTCAACCCATGACAAATGAAGAAACCAATAATAGAGAAAGCATGGAATGCAGTCGCACAAGGGCAACCAGTGCTAGCAAATTTATCCTGATAATTACAATTTAAAATTCAAATTCATTCACCACTACATATAACCAAAAATTTATAGATAAACCCCTTTATGCACAATGCATTTACAAAAATAGGACGACAAACATAGAAACTAGTAACAAAGTTATAACATTAGCTCCTACTCCAGGAGCCGAGTTAGGTAGATGTGGATAATTTTCAGGTGAAGGCAGCATGCATTCGTCGCCATTGAAGTAAACTTTTCTTGGAAAAGCCCATCCTTTCTGAAATGTGAAGGTATTTGCATCTTTCTGAAGTAGGACTTCTGACTGCACATTCCCTGAAGGACCTGCTTCCATTAGCAAGTCATTGTAGTACTTCATCCCATAGAACATTCCTGTGTCATCTGTAAACAGCATTTTAACATTGTTGATTTAGTCACTGCGTGCTGCATCTTACATAGTATTTTTAGTGATATGAACTTACTAATAGACTGGTAAGGAACCAGAGGCTTATATTCGAAGCTGAAGACTTCAGTTACGTTATTCAGATTCGGATGCTGGGCAACCAAAGTCCATTGTGTGTAGTTTAACCGGTAATTGAAATTGGTAATAGCGATTTTCACCCGCCAGTAATCCTTGTAATTGAGTTTCACATGCCAGTGCACGCGAACTGGACACATATGGTTTGTACATTGCAGCAGCGGTGCATTGTCCTTTCTTGGTGTGTTAACTCCAGTCATGCTTAAAAGCTTAGAATCGCTACTGCAAATACCAAAAATATCAAAATTTCAACCAATGTTTTGCTTACGATGGATAATAAGAGATAGTAATTTAGGCCTCGTTGGTTTGCAGTTTTGAGTTTTCGTAACAATCGAAATTGATTTGATCCAGTAATTTTGAATATTTTTTCTTGTTCTTTGAAAACGATCAGTTTGGAAAATGGTTTTAACATGTAAAATTGGTCGTTTTCCCCATTTTGGGAAATATAAAAAACATGGAAACTATATTCTGCCCCCTTTTTTTTTTTTTTTTTTTTGTAATGGGTAGAACTTTCTACCCCTTCTCTCTCGTGCATTTTGAAATACATATTGCAAACACAAAACTGAAAGGTCAAACTAAATGGGGCCTAAGTAATTTATAGACTTATGCTCAACTTACTTGATGCAGTTTTTGTGTTGGCAACCACATGCACATTTAGGACATGGCGTGATGGTATCGTTGTAGAAGGATGAGAAGGAAACACAGCAGCTCGGGTTCTTTGATGCCAGAAATTGTGAGTATGTACATGTGACATTCCATGTCACTGCATTTTGACCAACCAGACTTTTATTTTATAAAATGGTTTAGAATCTTAAATGAGATAATAGGATTATGATATAAATGCAGGGCCGTCCATGGCTACAATCACAACAAGCTGGGGCTTCAAGCACCCACTTCAGTCGCACCTTATTTTTTTAGAGGAATACAAGTCTATTAATAGTACAGTTAATTCACCATGTTTGGTGACTTGTGGACAAAGTGACCTTTATTTAGTTGGATTGTTGGTTGAATTCAGGAGCAAATATCACATTTTGAAGACTCTACTTCAGTTAGCACAGCTAATAGTGAATAGACGCATTTGACTCTTTTTATTATACTTGTATAAATTTGTAAGAATCAAGGACATTTTTTTCTTTTTAGATGAGTTTTATAAATTGACTTATTTCAAGCATAGGTTTTAAAACTTATTTCAAATATTGACCTAATTTTAAGGTTTAAAAAAATAATCATGCCCATTTATGGAATAGGTATGTTTTCTTCAGACTTTGTTACAATTTATTGTTTGCTTACTCCCCGAAAACAAAAGAACAAAATCAAATAACACGTTCTCATTTCATAAATTCGTGTATATCTTGATCTTAGTAGATGACATCCATATTTGAAATAAGTTTTAAATAAAGTCTGTCCTTGGAATTATATATTTCAAAATGCCTATATGAAGTTTTTGTCCAAAACTTAATTATCAAACCAAACTCGGTAAAAAGTTTAATTTACCTGCACGCCTTCAATGATACTCAACCAGTCAACATTGACTACTAATATTTATCTTCAAAGAGATTTGAGCTAAGCTAGCTGGTAGATGTTTTAGGATACGTATTTCATGGATTTTTTTCCTAATTTGAAACATGTTCTCAGTTGAATCAACAATCTGTATTACAACTTGAAAAAAGTTAAGAAGTAATGTTTTTTAAGTGCAGTTCTAAATAAATATATTGTTCAGACTAGTCTTACATTAAACAAAAATAATGTTTCTTCACATTAACGATTAGTTTCATGATAATAAGTGATTATTTAATATAGAGTATAGTATGAAAGAATGAAATAATGCTAGTGATTGTAACCAAGCAAACAAAGATAATCTTACTAAGAGCTTGAGTTTTTCTTCTACGATCAGGCGTCCAAAACGTAGTGGATGGAACCACCTTAGCAGGTCCACATGTGTACCCCAACCCGGGTCCAAGCAAAGTGAAATTCATGGGCAACTTAACCGTCTTATTGTTCGTGCCAGCTTGACCAACGCTCACTTGAAAAACCGAAACAGAGGCCGAAGGATCCTGACCGTACGATCCCACCACACCTCCTTTGCAACAGTTTGCAATCTGCTGATTGTAAGGCACGCCGGGCAGCAAATCCACAACTGTAGGTGTTTTTTTGCAGCAGTGGGGAATGTTTCCTTTGAATTTTGAGCAGTCGCCTTGCTCAGTTGTTTGTGCTCCTACCATTGACCATATCACTTCCTTTTTCGCCCATGACCAACCCAGGGTCCAGCCCGGGCTCATTATGTGGCGATACATTTGAAAATTGTTCATTGTCACTACTGCCTGTTACATAATCGGATCACTAAGTTATCATAACTCATGGTTGATTATATTTTTGACCTAAAGAATCAGATTTCAAGGGAAGCATAGATTCATTCATATAAATTTATGAGCAGTGTTCGTTTTATATGGATATTAAAGAAAAGGGAATCTGTAGTGCTTACCACATAACCATCTGGTGTCCAAGACATTACATCCCATTTAAGGGTGATATTACCAGTTGGGTCAAGTGGATCATAGGCCACTGCAAAAGATAACAGAAATAGCATTAAGCATTTATATTAATCATGATATATACTATGTATATGTGCATAAAATGAGAAAAATTGACATTAACCTGCCGAAGAAATCATTAAAACAGCAACAGTGATTATGATAATACATTTCATTCCACGGCAGTATGTGTGCATTTTACTACTTGAGTAGAAGAACCAGTTATGTGATAAAAGGAGAACGAAAGCGATCAAGGGAGTTTTATGGAGGGACTTGAAGAAGAAAAATTCAAAATGGATTGATGTCTCAACAGCAAGTTAGTTGTTGTTAAGCCTATTCTATAATTTCTTGCATATATATATTATGTTTGTTTGGTGATTTCATTTCTTTTAGTTGAATTCTCCTTTTGTGAAGCAAAGTGTTTGGTCAGGAAGAAAATGACTGCAAATTTTGTTTGAGAAGTACAATCCAACGGTTGTCAGGTTTGTATAACAGGCATGCAACCTATATACTAATCAACAACCTTATTATCAATGAATTCTCAATCAGTGTATCCCTGGCAGCAAACTACACGTGTCTAAATTGCAAAATTAATAATGACGCATTGAAAAAAAAATTGATTTTAACTTTCTGAGACAGCCTACTGCTTATAGCACAAAGGATTAATCTTGATTTCGTACTCAAATGACAAAAACTTTGTCAATGTTTGTAATTAGAGATTATATACATACTGTAATTGCTACTACTCTTATACTTTCTTCCACCATTAAAAAAAACAGTATTAAGAAAAGCTTCTAAAAAATAAAGGTGATGCAAAAAGTAGGCAGCAAGTAAACAGTCACCATCTGAGAGGAACATCTCAACTCAGATTGGGAAAGTCTTTAATGTTGATTTAAAAAAGATTTATGGAGCTGAGATTTCCTTGAAGTTGCTTAATAAAATAGAATCCAGAATCAAACAGCTCAAAGAAACCAATCAATCTTAGTACGACGATATCTCAAGTTCAATTCGGCATAGGACTACCTAATTATATTCTCACACAAACTGAAGAATTATCAATAAGTAAAATAAATAAACAAACAAACCTAATAACGATGACCCAGCGCAATCAATATTCCTTCCGAGTGCTGCTATTGTGCAACCACGCAAAGGAACTTAAGTTCCACTGCATGGTTACATAATAACAGCATCACGCCAAGGTTGGCATTTGAGTTTAGATTGGAGCCCTCTTCTTCATTAGATCTTCATTTTTCACCCGCTGTAGGGTTCTCATGGATGCGGAAGGTTTCCTTTTGTCTCTATCCTTCTTTGTCCTTCTCAGGGTCGTCGTCTGAGGTTTTGGAGGTGGTTGGAGAAAGTATTCGGAAGGAATGTTAATGGCGGCTGGTTCATCGTATGTTTAACAGGTTAATGCTAAGAGCAGCCGCTGCTAAATGCAAACCAAACGTGCAATTGGTGTCGGCATTAGATGGATTTTAGAGCATCTCCAACAGTTCTTAATTCAGCCTTTATATTCAGGCATATCATTTTATCCCACTCCAATGGTTCAAAATTAGATTAATATTCATTTTAATATTCAGTAGCCAACATGCAGAAATGTACGATCCAACAGCTTAAGGGTAATATTCAGGCGTTGAATATTACCTCGGAATATTAAGGGGGATGGGGGCGCCCAACAGTTGAACGCTGATTTAACCAACGCCCTAGCATGAACGTTGATTAAATCAGCGTCCAATGCGCCCAAGCTTTGAACGCTGATTTAATCAGCGCCAGGGGCTGGGCTTCTATAAGTGAGCGCCCGGCCTCTTTTCCTCTCATTTTTCACCTGTTTTATTTGCTTTTTTATATATATAAAACGTCGAAATGCCGTCACGTGTAACCAAAATCACAAGACGAACAGTTCGACATTAGCTAGAGGAGCTTGAAGGCCTAGCACACATTGCTCCAGCACCAGATACGACGATTTTCCAGCTACGGATTCTACACGAGCTGCCAAAGGAATACAGTCATCGTATCTTCACGGCATTGGATGCGGTCGAGGTACAATTCTAACTAATAAATAACTAACCATTAATTAATGTTTATTAGATAGATATGTGATATTATAAAGTGCCTTACTTAGTTGTTTGAATTTAAATTGTACAATAATCCCGAACAACCATTTAATTTTTTAGTCACAGTACGTCAGCTATCGAGGTATTTGGGCGAAGTGTAGAGCACAACAGTATGATACACTACCCCAGGTTTTAGTAGATAGGCTGCAGACTAGTCCTTTTGCACATTTCTTACAGATTAGGCCACCAAAGTCATTTGATCGTCCACTTATAGCAGCCCTAGTTGAGAAGTGGTGACCTATGACACATACTTTTTATTTTTCGGATTTTGAGCTCGGGATTACCCCCGCCGACTTTTATATGTTGATTGGGATTGAGATCGGAGGCCCTAATAGGATACCATTTCCTTTTGACCATACGTTTGAGAGCCCCGAGGTCTTCACTATTTATCTATCCCGGTTTGAGGAGGGTCATGTTGCCTCCGGGGCGGTTCCCCTTACGTATCTACAGGCGTACATTGCAGCTCATATGGACACTGAGGCTATGAGTGACGTCGTGGTTAGAGCATTTCTATTGTACTTATTTGGTTCGACTTTCTTTTCGAACCAAAAGAGTACCATTAGATTAGGTTACCTTACAGCGGTAGCCGATTTAGATCAGTTGCACACTATAGACTGGGTTCCGCTATACTTGGATATTTGTACGCCACTCTTGATTCTTTTGCGTTGGGGGGAGGTTAGACATATGTTTGGATTTTAGATAGATTTTAAATCATCCAGTTTGTATTTGTTTTAGATCTTGTTTGCATCGTTTCAATTATTAGTTTGGTACCACTATATCGGTTTATTTCAAAGTTGACTGTCCTTTCTATATCAGTCTTTTTCAATGTTGTTTATTATATTACGTACTCAGTAGATAGTGAAAGTGTATACAACTTACTAAAGAACTGAAAGAAAATTCGTAGAACTTAAAAAACACACATTGAACTTATAGAAAATACATGGAACTGAATCTTAATACATTCAATTGAAAGAAAATATATATAACTTAAACAGAAATAAATAAAACTTCATTCGAACTGTCTAATATAGCTAACCCATAGATCATATGCAGCATGTCCAACAAAATTAGTATGATACTCCCAAAGATGACGTGAATCATACGTAGCTCGTGTTAACTAAAATAGGTCTTTTTCCTTCACTATGTTTATAACGCTTCTGTAACGTTGACAAGCTCTAGTAAATGTGACATAAGTACTGCGAGTATCCAGAATCCGTCGAATTAATCTACAATCAGCAGGATGATTATTAAAGGCTTCGTTTAGAGTAACCTAGAAATCTAGCTCAATCTCCTCTTCCATATGTCTTGTATCGACTTCTATGTACTCTTTGATTAGTACCAAATAATCCTGTAGAGTCCAACTTTCATTTGTCATGGAATCTTTTGTACACTTCAACTATGAAATTTTCAGTTAAATAGGCAATTCATAATCGTTGTTATACAAATCAATAATGTCTACCACTAGCTAAAGTTGATTTGACTACACTCCGCATTATTTGTCTACCACTTGCTAAAGTTGATTTGACTACACTCTGCATTATTTGTCTGCCACTAGCTATAGTAGATTTGACTACACTCTGCATTTTTTTTCAGCCACTTGCTATAGTTGATTTGACTACACTCTGCACTTTTTGTCTACCACTTAGTAAAGTTGATTTGACTACACTCTGCATTTTTTGTCCACCACTTGCTAAAGTTGATTTGACTACACTCTGCATTTTTTGTCTGCCACCTGCCACTGTCTACATATCGTATCACTTCTATATAAGGACTTCAACTTCCATTCCATGAATCACATTTAGCATCTTCTTTCTTTCTCTCCAACCATTAAACTAAATACAACAATTAATACTTCATCTTTCCTCAAATGTGTTATGGCATTCGATAGTGATTCTGATGAAGAAGAGATACTCCAAGAGGAAACCGAAGAATTCTAAGAAATAACTGACATATGCCGTGAAGCTTATGGCTCCACATCCCGAAAACACGACGGATCGGTCATGGGTTGGAAACATGTAAACTGTAATCAATTTGCCTTCCACAAAACTTTGATGCAAGACTACTTCAATCCAAATTGCACTTATGGACCTGATATGTTCAGGAGAAGATACAGAATGAGAAGAGATCTATTTTTAAGAATTTTAACAGGTATTCAAGATAATGACAAATATTTTATTCAAAAACCAAATGCTTCAAAAACACAGGGGCTTAGCGGTAAACAAAAAATGACTAATGCACTGAGGATGTTAGCTTATGGCACCCCCGCGGATGCATTGGATAATGCATATCGGATCGCAGAGACGACCGCATTAGAAACTCTCGGCAAATTCTGCCAATCTGTAGTGGACGTTTTCGGCACTAAGTACCTTAGATCTTTAAATGAGGGTGATATGGTGCGGATTCAAGAAATGCATGAGAGTAGAGGATGGTCTGGAATGCTTGGAAGTCTCAACTGTATGCATTGGGAATGGAAGAACTACCCCAAAGCATACCAAGGAGCTTACAATGGTAAAGAAAGAAAACCAACTATTATCTTGGAAGTCGTTGCTTCATACGATTTATGAATATGACATGCTTTTTTTAGAATGCTTGGATCTAACAATGATTTAAATGTTATTAAGAGGTCACACTTATTTAATGATCTGGCACTTGGTCGAGTAACTCCAGTGTCGTTTACTCTTGGGCAAAACACTTACGAGCATGGATATTATCTTGGTGATGGGATTTATCCAAAATGGAGCACCATTGTGAAGACATGTCCAAACCCAATAACAGCAAAACATGCAAGTTTGCTGCAATGCAAAAGGAACAAAGAAAAGAAGTAGAAAGAGCTTTTGGCGTTCTACAATCTAGATTTGCAATGATTAGTAATCCATGTCGACTTTGGTCTCGGAAAAAATGCCCAAAATCATGTTCGCATGATTATTATGCATAATATGATTATTGTTAGCACCAAAATTGGTCACTAACACCCAAAGAGAGTTTTGTGTAGAGAGGTTAATTAAGAAGGTAAATTAAAACTGAGGAATAACACGGTGGAATGCAGTAATAACTGTAAGAAACAAGAACACCAAATTTATAGTGGTTTGGCGTAACTGCCTACGTCCACTTTGAGTTTAATCTTTATTGCTTTTCCAATAATTGAATACAGATACAATCCGTACACCAACAACTTGAATACAAGTTTTAACTGAAAAAGAAAGAGTCTTGAAAATGGTAGAGTCTCCCTAGTGTTCTCGAAAAAAGGTCCCTTTTCAGTATGCCCCTGCCCCTCTATTTATAGACGAAGATGGGTTGAACTTCCCTCATGGGCCTAGGAACATGGCATCTCAGCCCACAGCAAGTGACTCCTGCACACCGAGCCAGACATGCCGAACGAGGCATGCCGAACGAGGAATGCCGGGCGAGATCTGTTTGGCCATCCATCGAGTGACTTGAAGTAATCACTCAAGAGAAACGAGGTAAGTGGTAGAATGCTCTCACTCTGTTGTGGGCTTGATGGTTTGCTAACAATCCAGGGATGCCGAGCGAGGTCTTGTGCCGAACAAGGTTTTGTGCCGAACGAGACTGGTCGAACCAGGGAATGCCGAGCGAGGATTTGCGCCGAGCGAGGTCTTGTGCCGAGCGAGGATTTGCGCCGAGCGAGGTCTTGTGCCGAGCGAGGATTTGCACCGAGCGAGGTCTTGGGCCGAACGAGGCTTTGTGCCGAGCGAGGATTTGCGCTGAGCGAGGATTTGCACCGAGCGAGGTCTTGCGCCAAGCGAGGATTTGCACCGAGCGAGGTTTTGTGCCGAGCGAAGCTCTGTGCCGAGCGAGGCTATATGCCGATCGAGGCACTCTTGCCGAACGAGGCTATATGCCGAGCGAAGCTCTGTGTCGAGCGAGGCTATATGCCGATCGAGGCACTCTTGCCGAACGAGGCTATATGCCGATCGAAGCTCTGTGCCGAGCAAAGCTATATGCCGACCGGGGCACTGTGCCGAGCGAGGCTATATGCCGACCGGGGCATTGTGCCGAGCGAAGCTACATGCCGACCGGGGCACTGTGCCGAGCGAAGCTATATGCCGACCGAGGCATTGTGCCAAGCAAATCCCTCTTGCCGAACGATTCTTTGTGCCGAACGATGTACTCGTTCGGTGATCCTTACGCTATCGGGTCAATTACCCGGGTAACACTTGCCCCCCAAAGTGTGTCGTGTGAGGCAACATGACACGCTTTGAGCTAATATCCAATTCCCTCTTTTCCTTTGTGACATACACAAGAAGCCGTTCCATATAGATGCCGAGCGAGGCGTTCGGCAAGTCACATGCCACTTAGCATAAGCATGCCGAACCACTAATGTTCCTTGACCTGGTCCACCTGTAGATGCCTGTTCGACTTCCCCCTCTTCTTATAAAAAGCTCACACTTCCCTCCTTTTCCTCTTTACCTTTACTTTAACTCTACAGGATTTACTAACTTTCCTTCCCCCAAACTCTTGCTACTTCCCCAATCTTCCTCTTCTTTCCTGAATCCAGTACGTTTGCCCCCCAACTGCTCTCGATAATGAGCCTGAGCGGATTTCAATTCCAAATCGATCACTTCCTTAAACTTCGGCCCATTCTTCTAGGTATGAACTTCTCACTTGATCGAATTTCCCCAATTAAGGGTTTTGTATGAGATTCGAATTTACGACTTTCCTTTAACTTACGGATGATGGAAGTCGCGTAGATGAGGAAGATGGATCTGAGGTCTGAACGTGCCTTAGGGTTAGATGGAGAGGAAGAAGGAAAAAGATGTCGGAAGTAGTTGAGACGTAGGTTCCTGTTGGGTCACTTAGTGAGGGAGAAGTGATTGTGGACGGGTCGACGTTTGCTTTTTGGGTGAAAACCGACCAACTATGAAGTAGGTGGCTCGATAGTCTCCATGTAAGAGTAATGTCAGGGAGGTAAAGGGATAGGGTGTCGTTCGGTCTAAGGAGAGAGAGAGAGTCTAGTTCGGTGATTTTAGGAAGTGAGACGGAGGTAAGCGAGTGGGTCGGCATGTTTGGCTTAGGCAGTCGAGCCAGAGAATGCCGAGCGAAGGTGTTTGATCCTAGGATGCCGAGCGACGTATGTCGAATCATTCATTCGAGTGTCGAGCGATGGGCTTGTGCCGTGCGGCATTCAGGCCGAACGGTATTTAGGAAACGTGTTTCGAGTGTCGCTCGGCCTTGAGTCTTGAAGTAGACTACAACAGTTGAAATCATTCCAACTTGAACATAACTCACGTCGAACTCACTGACCTCGCATGCCTAATCACATGACATTTAAATAAGGACAAGGACTTAAGCAAACAAGCATATCGAATTAATCCGGACAGACAGCTCCCCTGTTTCAAGAACTGTCAATCTGAATTCTTAACTCGATAAAAACAGACTATAACCTTCGACATATATTGCCAACTTCTGAGTTCAAAATTAAAAAAAACATCACTGGACACTTGTACTTTACTTTATCTTATCAGCTTTACGACATTAAATTCTTTGACATTTATACTCGAACGATTGCACTAGTTCATACACCACACGGGGGGAGTATTATTGTCGTTATGTCTAACGTTGATTGTTTTTCAAGTATAGTTTAAACAGGTGTTTCATCAGATCCAACACTCATTAGAGATTTCTAGAAAATCCAGTTCTACCACAGTCTCGGATAGACCCGAGCCATCTTCTCAACAGGAAAAGGTTGGAACCTCAAATCCATCGGCAGCTTTTGTACAAGATATTCCGAGCCCCATGATCACTTCCGTTGACTTGGCTCCCGATGCCTTGGATGCAGCGATCTTCCTAGACAATCCGGCCGATTCTCAAGCTTCGAGAATTAACGAAAGTGCTCTTCGTCGCATATGCTCAATACACGGGATTCATTTTGACAATGTGCTAGTTCCGTCGGGACAAGATCGTCCTCACTTGCCCCCAGTCGGATATACGGCCTGCAACAAATTTATGTGCTGGGTTGGTAGCATGCCACCATTCAACTCTTTCCTCCGCGATCTGCTGCAATATATGGAGATCGCCCCAGTGCAGTTACATCCCAACAGTCATGCGTTTTTATATGGCACGTGCATTCTCTTCATGAGTATTTTATTCAGGCTCCCGACTCCTGGCGATATCCGCTACATTTACCGTTTCAAGAGACGGTCCGACAGCCCATCCTTTGTATTCCTCGAGCCACATAGCAAGTGCCAAATCCTCACAGGGGCGTGGAGCAAATTCGCCCAGTATAAGCAAGAGTGGTTTTACGTGCTATGTCCCCCTGGCTTTGCAAGGAGATGGGTAGAAGGGAGTAAGTTTCTTTTTTGGATCAATACTTGCATTTGGTGGAAATTGCACCTTTTCTAACTCTTTTTCTACTTTTATAGGTATCGTCCCATGTCCCGAAGGCTCCGGGTATTCTGAGGCCGTTGAAGCTATCCGAGCTACCTCTGCGAAAGACCGGGACATTAGGTCCATTATTCCAAACAAATCGCTCTCGATGTTTAGGCTGCTGGCGGAAGGTCGCCGAATAAGTCTTCCTCATGGCACCACTACAACTGGGCTTGCTTTGGACAAAGGCAAAAGACAAGTTGGGCCTTTGTCACATGGTGCCTCTGACACACCTGAGGAGGGCGAGATTAGAGAAACTAAGGTGCCCGAAGCATCGGGTGAAAATGTCAATCCCACTCTGGAACCGGTGGTTGAGGTACACGACATTGAAGTAACGCCTCCTCCTTCAAAGGGAAAGAAGAAATTGACTTACAAATTGAGGAAAAAGAAAGCGGGCGGAACCTCTAAGGTCACAATCACTCCAGTAGAGAGAGAGCCTTCTCCTCAACACTTAGAGAGTTCATTGAAAGGCTTGTCGGACCTCACTATTCCCAACGATTTGTTTAATTATGGCTTCGACGATCCGGAAGCCCGGAAGCTTCGCTCGCCAGCGAAATGCGATGAAGGCGCTCAAGTCCAAAATCAAGGAGAGAAAACTTCAATTAGTAAAGCTAAAATAACTGGTCCGTTGGGGGGAAACACTAGGACACACACGATAACACTTACACTTCACCCTGCACTCAATCTTCAGTCACCATGTGATTTTGGCTAAACTGTGTTCATTTAATTTCTATGCAGGTGATATGGGGAGTTCTCACGGATTTGACCGCCTCCGCGATTCCTCTATGTTCCACCATTCTAGACGAGATTCGGGCTCCGGCAAACGTCGGGATAGAGATGATGACAGCAACAGAGATTACCGCTCCCGGGATTCGTCATCCCGAAGGAAAACTTACCATCAGCCTTCATCTCATTACAATTCTCCTTCTCACCCGGAACCAGGCAGGGAGAAATCTAGCTATAAAGGGTCCCAGTCCGATACTCCTCGCGATCAAGACTCAGGCTCTTCCAGCACATGGCCTCACAAGAAAACTGTAGTTTCAAAACCAACTCCTTCTACTCCCGCACAAGATCCGTCGGTATCGGAAAAGCTAGCCGAGATCAAGGCTACGTTCCCCAAAATATGCTTTAATGGTCTGAAGTTCCTTTCGGCGATCCATCCCATTCTGGGATACGTCAAACAAAGCGCCATTGCATGTAACAACGACGTCTACGTTCAGCATGACACATTCGTCCATTTGGTTGAAAAAGTCTCGGAAGTCTCTATTGAGCGTCAACATGAAATCGATCGTCTGAAGCTCGCGGCTATTCATGACAAAGACATCATTAAAGCTCAGGATGAAGAGCTCTCTTCATACAAGTCTCGACTTAAAGCTGCCCAAAAGAATGCTAAAGACACAACGAAGGCCGTTAGTCGTCTGGAGACGACACATAAGAAAGAAATTGACGAAGTGGTTCAACGTTGCGGGGCCTTAGCTTTAGAAAAAGATTCTGTTCAAAAGGATAGATACGCGCTCGCTCAACGAGTCAAAGAGCTGGAAGAGCTATTTCTCAAAGAGAAAAAAGAAAAGGTTGCTGCTCAAGAGGAGTCGCAACGTTACTGCGATGACATTGTCGCTACACGACTCCTGAAGACAAAGCTCGACGAAGAACTCTCCAAGGCTGAGACGCTGAAGGATGAAGCCCGCGAAGAGGGCAAAAGGATAGCGTTTACGGAGATGGATTCTTGCCTCGAGGCGGCCACCGAAGCGGGTAGGGAGGAGATCAAATGCCTATTTGATCTGCTTATAGCCGAGTACAACGCTCGAGTCCTCATGCATTGTGACTTAACATTTCTCGGCGAGGGTTATCTCGAATCTTTGGCCGAAGCATGGGATACTTTAATCAAGATCAAAAAGGTTGAGTTGGGAACGGAAGAAGTCGATGAGGAAGCTTTAGTGAAAGAATTCCTCCGGGGGAATGAGCCTTCGGACTTGTCTGCAGCGAAGGCTCTCTATAGCATAGACTCCTCCTCACCGAAAGAAAAAAATGAAATTGCCGGCCCATCTGGAGCCGAGCCTATAATTTCTCCCCCTACTCAACCGACTGATCGCCTACCACTTGACCCCTTCGAAAAACACGTTGGTTACGACCCAGAAGATCCTGGTCTCGGTATTTCTATTCTATCTCCCATTCCAGAAGGCGAAACTCCCCGAACAGTTGAGAGTCAACCAGATACTGGTACATAAATTTTCCTTCAGAGTTCAAAGGGTTCTCGCTTTCAACGAGTGATAAATGTATTCTAACATTTGTTTCTTACAATTCCGCGTAGGTCATCCTGATCCCGTACCTACTCCAAGGAGCGATGCCGCCACGGAGAAGGAGGAGAAGACGGGAGAAACAACGCAAGCGGAAGAGACTCCCGGACCTGACGCTCAAGTGATTGAGGCGCTTAACGAAGACAAATCCGACAATTTGTCGCCCGTTGAAGAACATTACGAAGTTGAAATTACTGGCGCCTCCAAACACACTACAAAGCTGAGCATGAAGGAACATGTCGCTGAAGAGGGGAGAAAGAAGGCCGAAATTAAGGTCGAGCCTCAAGTGGTAGAACTCGACGACCCACTGAACAGGCCTTTGAAGATTATTCTTCCAGGTGTTACCAGGCTGTTAGAAGTTCCTCCTTCCTCTGACACCCCTTCTCAAGTGAGCAAAACGTCCAAGAGAAAACGTGTGGGGGAGGAGTCGTCTGAGAAATCGAAGAAGGAGAAGAAGTCAAAGAAGTAAATATCATGCTCGTTCAACGAGAATCAGCCTGGATTATGTAATTATTTTTATTTATTTTCATAGCCATTGTAGATAGACTTTTTGCCCCGAGTTTGGGAGAAGTTGTAGTAGGACTTAATTTTGAATTAATGAATAAAATTTCGTTCTTTGTCTTTCAAATGACTTTTGTTGTTCGGCTCACTGTATAACTTGTAGTCGAAATTTGAAACCTTGTGAGTTATATAAGCCCTAGTTCACTTCCATATGACTCAGAGATTTTTTTGAATCGCTTATACTCTGATCCGTACTCTGGGAACTCAGAACATTCTAGTCCATGCTCAGGGGACTTTGGAGATTTCGAAGTTGTTTATACTCTAGTCCGCACTTTGGGAACTCAGAGTACTCGAGTTTGCACTCCGGGGACTTAGAGATTTTTCAGTCGTTTATACCCTAGTTCGCATTCTGGGGACTCAGAGTACTCTAGTCCGCTCTTTGGGGACTTAGATATTTTCCAGTCGTTTATACTCTAGTCCGCACTCTGGGGACTCAGAGTACTCTAGTCCGCACTCTAGGGACTTAGAGATTTTTTAGTCGTTTATACTCTAGTTCGCACTCTGGAGACTCAGAGTACTCTAGTCTGCTCTCTGGGGACTTAAAGATTTTCCCATCATTTATACTCTAGTCCACACTCTGGGTACTCAGAGTACTCTAGTCCGCACTATGGGGACTTAGAGATTTTTCAGTCATTTATACTCTAGTCCGCACTCTGGGGACTCAGAGTACTCTAGTCCGCACTCTGGGGACTTAGAGATTTTTTAGTCGTTTATACTCTAGTCCGCACTCTGGGGACTTAGAGTACTCTAGTCCGCACTCTGGGGACTTAGAGATTTTTCAGTTTTGAATGCGCGTTCATACGCTAGACAGAATAACGCAATTTAATCTTCGTCACTGAAGTGTACTATATGGTAACATCAATAGTTCATGGAAAAGACGGATTCAAGCCTTTATTAATCATAACAAATAAAAACAGACTAAATTGTCTTATTACATGCTGACAATTAAAAACAACGAAAGGAACGTAAACTGGAAATAATTACAACTAAAATGCGAAATAATTGTGCTAAGTGTAATAACAGCGCAGGTGTTCGCCATTCCATGCTCGAGGGAGTGTCGTGCCATCAACGGTCGCTAGCTTGAAAGTTCCTTCTCCAAGCTTCCGTTCGATGACATATGGACCTTCCCATGTGGAATTCATATGTGATGGGGCAGGAAAGACTCGCTTCAAAACAAGATCGCCCACATCGAAACTTCTTGGTCGGACTTTTTCATTATAATATCAAGCAATTCTGTTCCTATGTGCAGCCGCTCTCAAATCAGCTTCTTCACGTTTTTCATCAACAAAGTCTAGTGATTCCAATAAGAGATTCTGATTCGTCTTGGGATCATAATAGGTTACCCGATGAGAAGGAACTTCAAGTTCGACGGGTATCACAGCTTCAGCGCCGTATGCCAAGGTGAATGGAGTATAGCCAGTCGCGGACTTGTGGGTGGTTCTGTAATCCCAGAGCGCTGTCGGAAGCTCATCCACCCACTTGCCTCTAGCCTTTTCCAGTCGTTTCTTTAATATTAGCTTGATTATTTTATTTACGGCTTCCACTTGCCTGTTCGCTTTAGGGTGAGCGACCGCCGAAAACCTTTTATCCATATGATATTTCTGGTAGAATTCTTTGAATTCTCTACTTTCAAATTGAGTTCAATTGTCCGTGATGATAGTTCGCGGGAGGCCAAAACGTCATATGATGTTTTGTACAACGAAATTAATTACCTTTTTGGTGGTGATCGTAGCTAAAGGCTCTGCTTCTGCTCACTTAGTAAAGTAATCAACTGCAACAATTGCATACTTTGCACCACCCTTGGAAATAGGTAAGAACCGATTATATCGATCCCCCAAATTGAAAATGGCCAGGGACTAACCATTTGCGTGAGTTCCGCTGGCGGAGCTCTCAGGATTTTCGCAAACTTTTGACATTTGTCACACTTTCTCACGTAGTCTGCAGCATCCCGATTTACAGTTGGACAATAATATCCATAGCGGAGGATCTGTTTCGCGAGTGTTTGCCCCCCAGTATGGTCACTACACTCTCTTTCATGCACTTCCATCAAAACTCGTTTTATCTCACCATGGGCGATGCTTGTGCAGTTAATGCCCCGCTATTACCCCGCTATAACCCCGCTATATCTCATAGCGGGTTTCTGCCGCTACGATATTTCCATATAGCCCCACAATATAGCCTTTCCGCTTTAATCCCCGCTATTTCCGCTATATCCCGTTATTTCCGCTATATTCCGCTATTCCCGCTATATCTTCTTTAATAAAATGAATTGAAAAATTCAATTTATACATTATAAAAATTATGAAACTAATTTATTTGATTTAATTTTTAATATATTTTCAGAAATGAAAATACTCTAATATTCTACTAAAGTCAATTATGTTACATAACAGTTTTACGTTTATTTAAAGTATATTTGCACATGTTTTTATTTAAAAATTATTTATGTATTAGTTATAATTCAATTGAATGATAATTTTTCATTTAATTACCTTTTATATATTCGTAAAAACATTAAGTACGAGTTTTATATGCTATTTTAAAGCCATCCGCTATATCCTGCTATATCCTCGCTGTATCTCCGCTATGACTTTTTGCACCTCCACCGCTTTGAATCTGCCGAGCGCTTTAACTGCACAGGGCCGCGATGCACCGGAGTAAGGGAACCGAGAACCCCCTCCGATACATTATTCCATCTTGCATTATATATCTTGAAGCTTTACGAATGACTTGTCGTCTCTCGTTCTTTCTATCGGGCAAGGTTCCGTGTAATATGTATTGTTTGAATGGGGTCATCCACGACTCCTTTTCAATTTCTATTTCTAGAACAGAATCTATCTCCATTTCATCTATGCTCGGGGATTGTAAAGCTTCGATGGGAACCAAGCCCAGCTGTTTTGCATCGCCTATACTTGCCAACTTCGCCAATGAATTAGCCTCCTTGTTTTGCTCATGCGGGACATGGGAAATATCGTAGTATTGAAGGTCTGCCAATAGTTCTTGAACTCGTGCAAGGTATGGGGCGAGTCTCTGCCCCTTTGCTTGATAGTCTTCGTGAACTTGGTACACTACCAATTGTGAGTCGCAAAAGATTTCAATCGATTTTATTCTAAGTTCCCTGATAAGTTTCAAGCCAGCAATCAATGCTTCATACTCAGCTTCATTGTTTGTGGCTAGAAAATTGAGTTTTAAAGCATAACAAATTGATCGGTTTTCGGGAGTCACAATTATTATACCAGCCCCAGAACAACGGTCGTTGGATGCCCCATCAGTGTACAGTTTCCATCGAATAGGCGGAATGACATCATAATCGTTTGATTCGTCTGACACGATGAATTCAACAATGAAGTCTGCTAGCGCTTGCCCTTGTATGGCCCTTTGTGGCAGGTAGGTAATATCGAACTGAATCAACTCGATATTCCATTTTAACATCCTTCCAGAGGTTTCTGGTCGTTGGAGTACTTGTCGCAAGGGTTGATCGGTATAGACACTGATCGTGTATGCCTGGAAGTACGGACGTAGCTTGCATGATGCAATCACCAAGCAGTAGGCCAATTTCTCAATTTTGGGATAATTTCTTTCTGCCCCCGTTAGACGTTTACTAACATAGTACATTGGCTTTTGAACTCGGTCCTCCTCGCGAACCAAAGCTGTACTGATAGCATGTTGGGATACAGCCAAGTATGCATACAACACCTCATGGTCTACAGGCTTCGACATCACCGAGGGACTTTCTAAATGCCTTACCAGAGCTCGGAATGCGTCTTCGCAGTCAGGTGTCCATTCAAAATTTCTCTTTCCTTTCTTTATTACATCGAAGAAGGGAATACACTTATCTATGGCTCTGGATATGAATCGACTCATCGCGGCAACTTTTCCATTCAAGCTTTGTACTTGTTTATAGTTTTGGGTACTTGTATGTCAGGGATAGCTTGAATCTTCTCCAGGTTAGCTTCGATTCCTCGCGCATTAACAATGAAACCCAAAAAATTTCCCGATGCAACACCAAAGGAACACTTCAGTGGGTTGATTTTCATTCCATAATTCCTAAGTGTATCAAACATCTCCGCCAAGTCTCGAATGTGGTCGTTTGACTGCCGTGACTTCATAAACATGTCATCCACATAGACTTCCATTGTTCTACCAATTTGGTCTTTAAACATCTGATTCACCAAGCGCTGATAAGTCGCCCCTGCATTTTTCAGCCCAAAAGGCATCACTACATAACAGTACAGTCCAACGTCTGTGACGAAACTGGTGTGTTCTTGATCTAGAATGTGCATCGGGATTTGATTATATCCCAAGTACGCATCCATAAATGATAATAACTCGTGTCCTACCGTTGAGTCGACCAACTGATCAATTCTAGGTAATGGGAAACTATCCTTAGGGCATGCTTTGTTTAAATCCGAGTAATCAACACAAGTCCTTCATTTTCCATTCGCTTTTCACACTAGTACAGGGTTAGAGACCCATTCTGGGTAGAGGGCGTCGCGGACGAACCCATTGGCTTTGAGTTTGTCCACTTCCTCTTTGAGAGCCACGGACCTCTCCGGGTCCATGCCTCTCCTTTTCTGCTTTACTGGAACGTATCTCGGGTCTATATTCAACATATGAGTCGCAATAGCGGGAGGAATCCCGCACATATCAGAATGTGTCCACGCGAAAACATCCAGATTTGTTCGGAGGAAATCAGTGAGATCCTCGGTCATCGAGGGGCTGAGTTGTGATCCAATTTTAAGTACTCGCGATGGATCATCTCGGCTGATTAAAATGTCAATCGTTAGTTCAGCCGGCGCTGCTTTTTCTTCCCTGGGCTCCTCATCATCATCTCTCGGATCTATGTCTCTACAGATCTGATCATGTTGCCCGAGCCAGGGCTCGGGCATTACTTGTCAATTTTCAACGACTCGGTTGTGGACGGAGCTGTACATAACCTTTCCCTTCTCTCTTTGCTGGGCCTCTCTCAGCTCAGCCACATAGCATGCACGACCAGTTTCTTGATCGCCATGTACAACACCAACTCCTTTGTCTGTCGGAAATTTCAGAGTTAAACACTACGGGGCCAAAGCTGCCCTGAACTCTGCCAAGGCCGGTCGACCCAGAAATACATTGTATGGAGAATTAACATCCAAAACTATGAAAGGTAGGATTCGCACCCTCCTACGTTCACCTTGTCCTAGTTCAACTGGCAATTCAACATAACCCACCGCATCGGTTGCTGCACCATTAAAGCCGTGGATACGAGCTTTAGATGGTTTTAAATCTTTCGTCTTCATCTTCATTTGGTCATATGCTTTTTTGAAGATGATATTAACAGAACTTCCACAATCAATCAAAATTCTTTTCACAAATGCTGGCCCGATTGTCGCGGATATGACCATCAGGTCAACGGTAGGAGCCTCCACCTAATCAGCATCTCTGCTCCTAAATACTATATCATCAGTCATCGTTCGCTGCTGCTTAGCCAGGGATCCATCCTCCGTATTAGAACAACATTCGAAATCTGCATGCCTTAAGGAGTTAGCATACCGCTCCATTTCCTGCCTATTCTTGTCTGTAGGGTGAGGTCCACCAACTATCGTATTTATGACCAGTCTTCCTACGGTCCGAGCAGGCTCCTCAGGATGGCGTGGAGCTGGCACGCGACCAGGATTGGACGTTCCCTGTCCACCCTCCCGAGGATCCTTCACAAACTCCTGCAACTTTTTCTGTCTAATTAGCTTTTCTATAGCATCATGGAAGTGCCTACACTCCTCGGTATTGTGCCCGTAAGTCTCATGGAAGCGGCAATACTTCCCAGTCCGCTTTTGCTCTTCAGTAGACTCTTTTGGGTGTGGCTTTCGATATTGGAAAGTATTACAAGTTGACAGGTAAATATTTTCCAGAGATGCATTCAGAGGAGTGTATTCATTGTAAGTTGGGATCCTTGGTTTCCACTTTCCAGCTTCCTTTTTCTTTCCGGGATTTCCCCCACCGGATCCTTTAGATTGTTCAGGCTTGTTTTGAACATTGACTTGTACCTTTCCAGAGTTATCACCGGATTGTTTTACAACGATGTTACTCTGCACAGCCTCCTTGCCATGTACCGGTGCATTATCTCGCCTCGTCCACTTAGCTTCCTCCCTTCTTATGAATTGGTGTGCCTTCGAATAAAAACGTTCTAGCATAGTCGGAGGCTTTCCCGCCAGCCAATCTCCAAACTCTAAATCCGGATTTACCCCTCGCATCACAGCCATTAAAATAGCATGGTCGTTGGGGTTGCTAACTTCAGTTGCGGCAACATGAAATCTTTGTAAGTACTCTTTCAACGACTCCCCTGGAGCCTGAATCACACTGGACAAGGACATCACATCCTTGGGATGAGTGGCATGAATCCTGAATTGTTCCACAAATTTCGTCACTAACTCATCAAAGTTGGAGATAGTTCGCGGAAGAAGTCGATTGAACCATATGGTAGCGATTCCAGATAAAGTTATTAGGAAACATCTACATTTGGTTGCATCGTTCGCTCTAGCCGAGTCCATCATCCATTCATACCTCATCACATGCTATCGGGGATCAGTCTTTCCTTCATAGGCCGGAATAGTCGGCATGTTAAACTTCTTGGGGTACTCGGCCTGTAAGATAACATCTGTGAACGGAGTATGACTCCTAGATATCCCCCAATCATCATTTGATAACCCTTGATTCTCTTTCATCAGCTGTCTGACCATAGCTAATAGGTCTGGGGTTTGTACGGAGGATGGCAGGTTGGTGTCTGTCCTGTGAGACCGTTTTGGTCGGTGTCTCCTCCGTTGGCGATCTACCAAGTGTGTATCCTAGAGACCAGCATCATTAAGACCTTGGTGTGCCGGCTGTCCAGCTTTCACTCGTACTCCAGATCCTAAGTTCCCCGTTCGAGCTTGAGTGTGATTTTCTTGGTGTAAATGAGGAGCCATTGCTCCAGGTAGAGAACCCGGACCATCCCTGGTTGATCGATCAGCAGCACCTGTTTGCATTGTTTCTGGTCTACGACGTCTACGCTTGGGAGGTTCATCAAACGAAGAAGAGCTGTCGGATGAGGAATAAGGAGCGGGGCTTCCTCCAGCATTCTGATGCTGTTGTTGAGTAAGCTGAGTCATAAGGTTAGCATTAGCTTGGATCTGTTCGCTAAGTTATCTCCTGCTCTCCATGAGTTCTCTCATCAGCTCGTTGAACTCTGTCCTAGTGATAGCTTCCATTTGATTTTGGGTTGTGACAGTCCCTGCGCCCAGATTAACCTGTTGATTGCTTGGTCCTACTTGTTGGACACTAGCAGTCTCGTTAACATCTGCGTTGTGGGAGGCTGATCTAGTACGTGGTATTCTCATTGTAGAGTTATTGGTAGAAACTCTTAGTAGAATCAACGGGTTTCCTGTAAATGACTTGGATCTCCTTCAGGGAATTTCTTCAATCCAGTAGCTTCAAAGTAGATCCTAATGGCCTGAGAACGGTTCTCAGTTAAAGCACCAAAATGTTAGCACCAAAATTGGTCACTAACACCCAAAGAGAGTTTTGTGTAGAGAGATTAATGAAGAAGGTAAATTAAAACTGAGGAATAAAACGGTGGAATGCAGTAATAACTGTAAGAAACAAGAACACCAAATTTATAGTGGTTCGGCATAACTGCCTACGTCCACTTTGAATTTAATCTTTATTGCTTTTCCAATAATTGAATACAGATACAATCCGTACACCAACAACTTGAATACAAGTTTTAACTGAAAAAGAAAGAGTCTTGAAAATGGCAGAGTCTCCCTAGTGTTCTCAAAAAAGGTCCCTTTTCAGTATGCCCCTGCCCCTCTATTTATAGACGAAGATGGGTTGAACTTCCCTCATGGGCCTAGGAACATGGCATCTCAGCCCACAGCAAGTGACCCCTGCACACCGAGCCAGACATGCCGAACGAGGCATGCCGGGAGAGATCTGTTTGGTCATCCATCGAGTGACTCGAAGTAATCACTCAAGAGAAACGAGGCAAGTGGTAGAATGCTCTCACTATGTTGTGGACTTGATGGTTTGCTAACAATCCAGGGATGCCGATCGAGGTCTTGTGCCGAATGAGGTTTTGTGTCGAACGAGACTGGTCGAACCAGGGAATGCCGAGCGAGGATTTGCGTCGAGCGAGGTCTTGTGCCGAGCGAGGATTTGCGCCAAGCGAGGTCTTGTGCCGAACGAGGCTTTGTGCCGAGCGAGGATTTGCGCTGAGCGAGGATTTACACCGAGCGATGTCTTGTGCCTGCGCCGAGCGAGGTCTTGTGTCGAACGAGGCTTTGTGCCGAGTGGGGATTTGCGCCGAGCGAGGATTTGCGCCGAGCGAGGTCTTGTGCCGAGCGAGGATTTACGCCGAGCGAGGTTTTGTGCCGAGCGAAGCTCTATGCCGAGCGAGGTTATATGCCGATCGAGGCACTCTTGCCGAACGAGGCTATATGCCGAGCGAAGCTCTGTGCCGAGCGAGGCTATATGCTGATCGAGGCACCCTTGCCGAACGAGGCTATATGCCGATCGAAGCTCTGTGCCGAGCGAAGCTATATGCCGAGCGAAGCTCTGTGCCGAGCGAAGCTATATGCCAACCGAGGCACTGTGCCGAGCAAAGCTCTCTTGACAAACGATTCTTTGTGCCGAACGATGTACTCGTTCGGTGATCCTCACGCTACCGGGTCAATTACCCGTTTAAAAATTATTGAAGACGAAAGGGATATGGACGAAGAACAACGTCACTACGAATATGATAGTGCAGGGCAAATGCCAAAAGTATTCTGAGATGATGTTCTTATAACAGAAGAAGCATTCAACGTTCACGTGGAACGTCAACTTTCATACCACGACGTACAACTTCACAACCGGCTACAAAATGATCTTATGAATCACATTTGGAATTACTTTGGTAATTGTTAGGTCAATTTTATATTTGATTTGTCATGTATGTACGCGTTTGCATTGTAATAGTATTTAAGTTATCTTATTAATATGTATTGCATTTCTTTCAAAATGATATTCTGTTTAGTTATTGACTTTGTCTAAATGGAAATAAGAATGGTACAACATTAATTAATGTAACGACCCGCCTTTTTTACCATCGAAAGTCGACACCAAACACTACCATTGTGTTCAAATGTCGCGCATCTAATCGACAAAAGGGCAGATTGTTAGGGTAAATAAAAAAGAAAAGAATAGAGAACAGAGAAAAACAGAATCTCACCACGGAATCAATAACATATAATATAACAAGGACAATATAACTGTCACTCCAAACATACAGAGTATATCAGAGTTAAAAACAAACCTTATCAAATGGACAGTTATAAAACCTTGACCTTACAAATGCCGATATATATACTATATAATACAGTGGAAAATAAAATACTATGACTAGTGAATCTTCAGCCCCTCTCCATGAATCCCATAACACCAAAGCCAACCTGAGAAAATACTCAGTCTGACCCGAGCATTATAAATAAATAACACCCGGATTAGTCTAGAAATACCAGAGTGAGATAACTCGAATAATGGTGAACATATATAAAAATTCTGTGAGACCACGCCGCTAATGCGGAACTGGTTTTTACCTCACAAGAATAACATCCATACAGGCAATAGCAGAAATAAATATCAGGAAATAAATCCAAATATGATTTAGCATAAATAATATTAAACCAGACTTGAAAGAATAGAAATAAACCGGGTAAAATCCAAATTGGACAGAATCGATAGAACAAGGAAAACAGTCCAACTTGATAGAATGGACTAAATAAGGTAACAGTCCAAACTCGATAGAATGGGCTAAATAAAGTAACAGTCCAAACTCGATAGAATAGACTAAATAAACACTTAAATGCTGTGATATGGAGTTGGCTCTACTCGTGGCAATTTAAAGCTAAAATAGATTTAGGGTTTTCGAATCAAATAAGGAAAGGAAATTTTTCAACAAATGACTAGGAGGGTGCGCCCCCCTCACCGAAAGTATACCTCTAGAAATATACTTGAGAACTCCGATGGCTCTTGGACACGTCCAAGCCGGACCCCGCAAACTGTTATCGAGAATCCGAGTACTTCACATCTCAATGTGCAACACCGAATCTAATCTAGAGTGGATGTGAAAATACCCTAATGGGAGCAACACCTCATAGCTTGGCTTCCACTCGCTCTTTGGATTTAGTCATTTTCGACAAAGGATAACAAAGCTCAAATGAGCAACACATTGTCTTAGAGTGATGAAAATAAAGTGGTTGAAGTAACCAATAGCTGAGATACCAACTGTCGAGGACATAAAACGATCGTATATGGAAATTAAGTCTTGTATACTTATCACCACTCATTGAATTCAAACTTGTACTATTTTTGGGTTAACAATGATATCGGACAAGTCAAGGTAGTGTTACCTTAAAATCATGTCACACGATTATTCTTAACTTTCGAAATAACGACAAGTCTACTTCTTTGATGTTTAGTGCTAATTAAACAAATAAATCATTTCCATATAAGTGATCCGCTTTATAGAAATAATTCATTCCCATAAAAGAATCAACCTTTTTCTTTCTAAACATGAACTGAACTTTTTGGCTTGATTTCCGTATTGGTAAAACACTTTAAGAATTAGTTCCAGATTGTTAAAATGTTAAGTGAATAATTTTTCCAAGTGCGCGACCCCGAAGGCCTAAACCAACATCAGACCGAACACCCAGAGGATTATCCAACTTATCATCCTAATAATCGAGTTCCAATTCCTTTTTATTTTTAAAAACAATATTAATTATCCCGAAAGATAATTAATTACATTTAAAATCCCTTTAAATAAACAATTCATTATCTATGATAAAATAGATAATTATTCCCAAACACTTTTATAACATTGGTAAATTAACTTTTAAAATCTTCATTAAATCAGTTTATTAACTTTAAATCAGTTTATTAAAGCAATTTTTATTATATTAGTTAATTTACTTTAATCACCTTTGTTAAACCAATTAATTAAAAGGATTTATTAACGTTAAATAGTCATTAATTAAATGAATAATTAATCTCAAACATCATTAATTAAAATGATGAGTAATTTTAAATTTCATTAATTAAAACAATTAATGAAGTTTAAAATAATCATAAATTAATCAGATTAATTAAATTCAAACTCCATTAGCTAAAACCATTAATTAAAACATCATTTGTAAAATGATTTATTTAATTATAAAACATCATTAATTAAGCTGATTTAACTAAATTCTAAAAAACATTAGTTAATAAAATTAATTAAATTTGAAAACAATCATTAATTAAAATGATTAATTAAATTCAAATATCATTATTTAAAATGATTAATTACTTTTAAATATCATTAATTAAAATGATTATTAATTTCAATTATCATTAATTAAAATAATTAATTTAATCCCATCATCATTAATTAAAATAATTAATTAAGTTCAATAAATTAATTGAACCCCATTATCCTTAATTAAAAGAATTAATTAAACTCAAATAATCATCAGTTAAAACGATTAATTAAGTATAAAACATCATTAGCAAAAATGATTAATTAAATCTAAAGATAAACCAATTTTTAATCATCATTTATTAAATTGGTTAATTAATCTCAAATTAATTAAAATGATTAATTAATTTTAAATTATAATCAATCAAAATGATTAATAAATTTTCAATATTTTTTTTAGCGGAAACACAAGCTCAAGTTTAAATGACAAGGTTTTGGGGATGAAATTGAGTGAATGACGATGTAGTAAACATTGCTATAACGATATTTAATCTATTAAATGAAATATCAGGGTTTTATTTTAATTAACCATCAATATTACAACATAATGATGTAAATAAATTATTTTGTGGTTGAGAAACCCCCTTTGGGTCTCTCTACAGATTTTCCCAGCAAAACAATGGTTATCAATAATATGTAGATAATTATATGGGTTTATAACGATCAAATTAATATGTCATTCGTTTTCCAAATGGAAATTAAACCAAACAAGCCATCAAACAATTTTAACTAACATCCAAACAATTAATAAATATTTATAACATCATTGATATGATATAATAAAATTAATTGTGAGTTAAACTCACGTTGATTTCAGTTTTCGCCGAAGCATTCTGGTTTGGACTAAAATCGAACGGGCGTTCGATTATAGCTCAAATTTTCACATGCTCCAATTCCATCTCAAAGATCTTGACGACATGAGTCCAACGCAAAAAATGGCATTCGAATCCGACCTTGTACAGAGGAGTTATGCAAATTATAAGATATCGACAAATTTAAAAATTAAAATAACATAATTTTCAAACAATTACAAATATACCTTCAACATTTTCTTCCCCAAATCCTAAAACGTGCACAGCGATACCTCCAACCCAAATGGTCGTGCATGAATATCCATTGACGCGGAGCTACGCACCTCCATTTGTTAAACCGTTTTCGCCAATAGCCTTCTCTCGACGAACTCCACTCGCTTATGCCCTCAACTATGAAGTCGCACCCCCTAGGAGATCGCGACCTGCTCGACTCCATACGACCGTACAAAATGACGCACCCAGCAAGGACGAGCCGCACCTCACCAAAATCCATCCCGAGATGCCAAACGATGCTATGAACCCAAATCAAAACTCCATTTGACGAATCGACGCTCGAAATCGCCACAAAACCCAACCCTAGTTCACGCCAAAAAAAGGGCAACGACCAAAACAAGATCGCGAGCTACAACCCAGTTATAGGATGGAAGATATAGCTGAGACAAGATTTTTAAAAGTCGTTTCATGATTTTTAGATGAGTAAAATTTTTAGTTATTGATTTTTGAATCCTTCATTTTAAAGAAGGGGCTCGGTTGCAAGGACAAAGGCAGAGGACAAAGGTAGAGGGGACAATGCAGGAAACAAGGGAAAATGTTTGTGGGTTGATGTTAAGTGTTGGCCTATGATTTTGACCTATGTTTATTTTATTATTATTAAAATTTTCAATAAAACAAACCCGAAAATTTCGAACTCTAAACGAGGTGTGCCACCTGGCGTTTTATATGTTATACCCCTATTCCGAGAGCAATGGAACTTGTTTCGAGACCTAATTCGATCGTATGCAGAAGATAGGTTTTTAGACCCAGTTATTATATTAAATTTTCGATATTAATTTCAACGCGTTTCGATCTCGCACGACCAAACGATAAGTCTGATCGCTATGAAACTTGAAATCCCATAATAATTCACTATTATGGATCCGATAAAACTAGTTTCGTCAAAATCCGAGACTGTGCCCCTGGAAGGCTAATTTAACAGATTTAAATGTTTAATTATCGATATTTATCCAATCTATTTTATATTTGTAGATAAATTCACAAATTGAACTTACCCATATTATTTATTAGTTAAATGGAGTTAAATAAAATTATTAAATTCCAAAATTCAATTATTTTAAATATTTAAAATTAAATAAACATTTAAAATCAAACAACCAAAATTTTGGGTCCTTACAATTAATAACAAAATACAATGGATTTAAATAAATGATACAGTAGACCGAAAGTAGTACAACTTAAACAATTCTAAGATTAAAACAAACTACTTTGAGGGAACTTGGATATAATTATTTGTCGTTTGCGCTCCATCCAATACTGCTTTTGCATGTCATCCATCCCCGTCAGATCTTTATCCATAATCATATGTTCTTGTCTTTCCCTTTCAATATCTAGCTTTTGTTGCTCAATTTCTGCAAACTTACGCATCACATCGATCTTCTCCTGCGCTAACTTGCTTCTATCTTGATGCCTTCTTTCATGAATTTTAAGAGCGGCATTCACTTTAGCGTCCACCATGGCATCAACCTTATTCTTTTTCTTTGCTACTTTGACTCCCATTGGTCTATAACCTTCATCTGGTCTCTGGTTGAGCACATCCGACTCATTTTCTTCCTCGAATTGACTTCCCTACAAAATGAATCTCCCGGGATAGAAGAGTATGACGATTTAGATGCTTTGCTCTTCCCTTTCCCCTTAGTTTGAACGTCTCGGAGGCTCTTTGCATTATCGGAATTCCACTTTGGTGTGCTCGTCATCAACTCGTAACAGTTCGAAAATTGGTAATAATGCACTTTTTTAGCTCCGTTTTCCCTTGGAAAAAGCTTTATGAATTCCTCATTTGCCCTTCTTTTCTGTAAACTGAAAAGGAATAAATTAATAATCAGATTAAATACAAAAAACTAATAATAACATGAAACATACCAAATGCTCTTGCCTCCCATTCCACTAGGGTTCGCTTTCTTTATTTTATAAATCTATGATTCATAAAATTGAGTTTGATGATTGATTTTTCTGAATCGACCTTGAATTGCCGACAAAGATCGAGTATTTTCAGGATGCTTAAGGTTGAAGGTATGCATAATTTTCTTCCAAAACTTATCGCCGCTCTGGTCGTTGCCTCTAATCGAGTCGTTCGTATAATGACAGTAAATGTTGGATAAATCGTAGTCCTCGTCGCTTCTCCATGGGTTAGATGAATGTTGTGTGGGAGGAGTACCCGGTTGTTGCTGGCTGTCGTCGAAGTAATAGTTTTTAGACTGAGAAGAATGCATGAAATCTCCAAAAGTTGAAGTCATTTTCAGATAATACAGGTTGTAGAAGAAATGAATGAAGATGTTTGTGTAGATAGAAAGAGGGAGGAGAGTGAATTTATAGAGAAGGCGGAAAATGGCCGTTGGAACTAGCCGTTGGGGGATAGCCGTTGGTAAGTGGCCATTAATGCCCGTTGCCTTTGGGCGCTGATTAAATTAGCGCCCAAGGCCAATTTAGAACTCTAAATTGGCCCCTGAATATTAGCCTTAATATTAAGGCTAATATGTACTGCTTGAGTGAGATTTTTGACCAACCCTTAATATTCAGCCTTAATAAGGCTCTGTTGGAGATGCTCTCACTAAATAGACGTCCAAAGAAGAGTGCATATCTAATAGGTGTTCAAGGCCCAATGGCCGAAACCCAACGGCTACCCCACAACGATTATTTTCTACTTCTCCAACTCCATAAATACACTACTTTCACTCTTCATATTCAAACTAAATCTTCACTATTTCCTTCTCTAAACCACATTATCTTCGAATCAAAACTGATCTTCATAATATCTTCACCGTTTGGAGATCTTATGCATCCTTCCCATTCTCAAAACTATGTCTTCGAAGACGACAACGAGCAACAACATAGTACTCCTCCGAGCCAGCATTCATCCAACCCATGGCGAAGTGACGAGTACTTCGACTTATGCAATATCTACTGCCATTATACAAAAGACCCAATTAGGAGTACTGACCAAAGCGGCGACAAGTTTTGAAAGAAAATAATGAAAATCTTCAACCTTAAGCATCATGAAAACACGCGATCTTTGTTGACGATTCAAGGTGGATTTGGAAAAATCAATCGCCAAACTCAATTTTATGAATCGTAGATTTATAAAATAAAGAAAGCAAATCCTAGCGGAATGGTAGGCGAAGAGCATTTGGTATGTTTCTTGATTTTATTAGTTTGTTAGTATTTTATTTTATTATTAATTTAATTTTTTTTTATTATCAGAAAAGAATGACGAACGAGGAATTCATAAAGCTTTTTGCAAGGGAAATGGTGCTAAAAATCACACTATTATCAGTTCTCGAATTGTTATGAGTTATTGACGAGCACATCGAAATGGAACTCTGATAACGCGAAGATCCTTCGAGATGTTCAAACAAAGGCGAAGGTAAAGAACAAAGCATCAAAATCATTGTACTCGTCTAGTCCAAGAGATTCATCTTGTAGAGAAACCCTATTTGAGAGAGAAAATGAGGTGGATGTGCTCACCCAGAGACCAGTTGAAGGTTATAGACCAATGGACGTCAAAGCAGCAAAGAGAAGAAAAAAAGCTCATGTTGCTTTGAACGCTAAAGTGAACGCCGCTCATGAAATTCACGAAAGAAAACATCAAGATATAAGCAAGAAAGCATAGGAGAAGATCGATGTAATGCGTAAGTTTGCAGATCTTGAGCAACAAAAGTTGAATATTGAATGGGAAAATCAAGAAGAAATGATTATGGATAAAGATTTGATGCGAATGGATGAAATTCAAACGCAATATTGGATGGAGCGCAAAAGACAAATACTTATATGTAGGTTCCCTCAAAATAGTTTGTTTTAATCTTAGCATTGTATAATTTGTATTATTTTCAGTGTATATAGAGTTGATATAAATCTGTTGTATTTGGTTATTAATTAATGTTCTATTAATTTTGTTTCCGTTCATACAAAAGTCTATAACCAAGCTAAATAACATTGTAAAGGAAATGCAATATATGCTGATAAGTTAACTAAAATAGGATTACGGCACAAATGCATAAACATATGACTAATTAGATGTAAATAGAACTAACAATCTCCAAAGTAATTCCAAATATGATTTATAAGATCTTTATGTTGTCGGTTGTGAAGTTGTGCGTCTCGGAATGAAAGTTGACGTTCCATGTGAATGTTGAAAGCTTCTTTGGTTATAAGAATGTCATATCGAAATATTTTTGTCATTTGCGTTGCACTATCATATTCGTAACGACGACGTTCTTCATCCATATTCCTTTCGTTTTCAATAATCATATTATACATAATAATACATACAAACATGATTGTGGACATTTTTTCTCAAGACCACAATCGAAAAGGATTACTAATAATTGCAAATATGGATTAAAGAACGTCAAAAGCTCTTTCTACATTTTTTTGTCCCTTCTGTATTGCAGCAAACGTTGCTTGCTTTGCTATTATTGGATTTGGACACGTTTTCATAATGGTGCTCCATTTTGGATAAATCCCATCGCCGAGATAATATCCGCGGTCGTAAATGTTTTGCCCAAGAGTAAGTGTCACTGGAGTTACTTGGCTAAGTGTTAGATCATTAAATAAGTGTGACCTCTTAATAACATTTAAGTCGTTATTAGATCTATATATTACAATGAAAGCATGTCATATCCATAAATCATATGAAGTAACAGCTTCCAAAATAATAGTTGGTCTTCTTTCTTTACCATTATAAGCTCCATGATATGCTTTGGGATAGTTCTTCCATTTCCAATGCATACAGTCGAGACTTCCTAGCACATCAGGCCATCCTCTACTCTCGTGCATTTCTCTAATCCACACCACATCTTCCTCATTCGGAGATCTAAGGTACTCAGTACCGAAAACGTCCACCATAGATTGGCAGAATTTTTCATGGGTTTCTAATGTGGTACTCTCTACAATCCACATCAACTGTAATAAGTGGTATATAGCATTAATTTCGAGTGTGGTTATCTCAACTTTAATAAGTGGTACACAAAGAATTTAGAGTATGGTCATCTCAACTTTAACAAGTGGCAGACAGCATTAATTCAGAGTGTGGTCATTCAGATCACACTTGATTCGTATGACGTGGATTATAAACTGTCTATTTAAGTGAAAATTTTATACGTTGTAAAGAAACAAACACACTTTTTTTTATTTCTTGATATTTTTGCAGATGTTTGCCACATGGTTGTTCAGATCACACTTGATTCGTATGACACGGATTATGAAACGTCTATTTAAGTGAAAATTTTATAGTGAAAGTTTACAACAAATTCAATGGAAAATGAAAGTTGGACTCTGCAATATTATTTGATACTAATCAATGTGTACGTAGAAGCCGATACAAGACACATGGAAGAGGAGTTGAATCAAGATTTTTGGGTTACTCTAAATGAAGCATTTGATAATCATCCTGATTGTAGATTAATTCGAAGGATTCTGGAAACTCGGAGTATTTATGTCATGTTTACTAGTGCTTGTCAAAGATACAGAAACATCATAAATACAATGGAGGAAGAAGACCTATTTCAGTTAACACGATCTATGTTTGATTCATGATATTTATATGGCGTCGAACTAATTTTGTTGGACATGTTGCATATGATCTTTAGGTTAGCTATATTCGAAAATTTGAATGATGTTTGGGTTAGCTATTTATTTTTATTAAGTTCTATGTACTTTCATTAAGTTCTATGTACTTTCAAATTCAATTAAAGTAGTTAAGTTATTTGTATTAAGTAAGTTGTATGTGCTTTCAATATTTACTACGTACTTAAGATACAAAATTAACAAATATTTAATTAAAATGATACAAACAAGACAACCAACATTGAAATAGGCTGATACAAACAAGATAACCTGATAATTGAAACGATACAAACAAGATAAGAAATGGTATCATAGATTTAAAAGAAACACACAGACTGATTAAAAAAACTATCTTCGACCACCTGATAATTGAATTTAACCAAGTGTCCTCTGGAGCGTTTCAATTTATTCTTCAAGTACAGTTGCATACACAACTGCTTGATGAGGTAAAGGATTGTCAAGCCATTGCCAAAGTCCACAACCATCCATAAAATTGCGGTATCTATAGTGGCATCGACCGATGTCAGATCTGTTTCGTATAATAGAATATAGAACAGAAACTCCACAATTACAGTATATTTGTCCAGAGTTAACCTCTTGATCAGTATGAGGTACTTAGTGGCATGTTTCATGCCTTCTTTGCGTTCTTCACTTATGGCTACGCCCGCTCTGCTATTTGATTTCTTCCATTCTCTATAAGCCTGTGCTTTTGCAACTCTCTCTCTCACGCTCTCTTACATCATCATTGTGCCTTTCCTCCATTTCAACATACCACTCAGTTAGTGGTTGGGGGGAAGATGTATTTGGCGGAGTGTCGTGACTTATATGGCCTTCATATGAGTATAAGATGAGAGCAAGGAAGTATGGTTGTAATCCACCATTTTTTGTATGCTTAGTGGATGAGATGATTGTAGAATGGTTTTCCAAGCAATGTAATATATAGCAGTAAGTATGCTATAATGTGAATATAGCTGTGCAACGTGGTTATAGTGTTCAAATATGACATAACACTGTACCACTTTGTTTTTGGTAAGTATGCTGAAATGTGAATAAAGATGTACAATGTGGCTATAGTGTTCAAATGCGACAGAACACTAAACCACTTTGTCTTCAGTAAGTATGCTGAAATGTGAATAATGCTATGCAACGTGGCTACAGGGTTCGAATGTGACAGAACATTGTACCATTTTGTCTTCGGTAAGTATGCTGAAATGTGAATAAAGCTATATAACATGACAGAACAATGGTAACATAAGTGTAACGGTACAGTACATAAGTATAACAATACAATCAAACAACGGTAACATAAATGTAACAATATAGTCAAACAATGATCATATAAGTGTAACAGTACAGTCATCTTGTCATCCTATGTCTACAGAACCATCTCTGTCGTCGTCGTCAAAGTCATCATCATCATCCACTGCATCATTAAAATCAGTAGAACTGCCATGATCAAATTGAAATGCAGCCAGCTGAGCTGCAAATCATTAATCTGTGTCTACATTGCCTACTGAGCCTCTTGACTGAGCATTTGAGTATGAATGAGTGTCATATGCTGAATAGCGGCAATATATTGTCTATGCTCGTCTAACCTACCTGCATACTGTAATTATAGATAATATATCAGTATACGTCTGCTTAACTAATATTGTACAATGAATTATTAATACATTGAATTACCTCAAAAGGCGGGTAAAGTCCAGTAGTAGGATTACCAGCAATTTCATGATCTTGTGGATAAACTATCAGCTGCTCGATAAGAGTACCGTTGATATCATATACTCTAAAATAGGCATCAAGATCGAAGTTAATGGGCTGCTGAACGTACTGGGATGGAGTGGGATTAGAAGAAAATTGAGTTCCAGAACTCTACCAGTGATTATATGTGGACTATATGATCGGAGTTCACTCCTCGAGTGTAGTTAGGTAACATGTAGCATCGAGAAGCAACTCTAACCCAGTATCTATTAAAATCCCCATCGGCTAGGAGAAATGTCGAAGCATCTACTCATCCAGTCTGTCTCAATCACCTGTATATATTGCGATTCAATGGTCTGACGTCTACCGAACATGTCATCATAAGATAATGGATCTCTAGGGATACGTAGCTCCCTAGTGGTCTGATACCAGCATCTCTCCCCCAAATACCAAATAGGAAGAAACACTGGTGGATGTAAAAGAATCTTCCGTAAACACAAGTGATATGCAATAGAAAAGGGTTGACCATCATACAACTGGACCATCTGTGACATGGCGATCCAATATGAAGCCCATGGTGCCTGTAAAATATTAGTCATGCACCATAAATCAATCTGAGTACGGTCCTTCATCAATTCATGTCTAACACCCATAGGCACATGAAAAACCAACCGAATATGCTCTCATTATCTCATGCGTGGAAAATATGTCTCTATTGCACGGTTAGCTGTCATAACAATGCAGGGATGCATGTTTGTCCTATACTTATAGTACCAGCATGGCATAATATATCAGAACCCAAACATCTTCTTAACCTCCCCAAGAGCATAAGAATCAAGAGCGGTGTATAAACATCCATGTATAGAGGACCCTAGTCTATAGTATGAAGCTGATCTAGGTTGGCTACCGCTGCAAGATAACCTGATCTAATGGTACTCTTTTGGTTTGTAAAGAAGGTTGAGCCAAATAAATATATGAGAAATGCTCTAAATATAGTGTCACTCATAGCATCAGTGCCCATATGAGCTATAATATACTCTTGTAGATATGCCAGGGGAACAGCGCCGGAAGAAACATGACCACCATCAAACTGTGGTAGATATACGGTGAAAACCTTAGGGCTCTTCTACGAATGATCAAAGGAAATGGCATCCTATCTGGACCTCCTATCTCAATCCCAATCGACATATAAAAATCGACGGGGTAATGCAATCTAAAAAATGAAAAGTGTGTCATAGGCCACCACCTCTCAACTAGGGTTTATATGAGTGAACGATCAAATGACCGAGGTAGCCGAATCTGTAAGAAAAAAGCAAAAGGACTGGTCTGCAACCTATCTACTAAATTCCGATGAAGTCTATCGTAGTACAGCGTCATACACTTTCACCAACTACCCCGATAGTTGACGTACCGAGACTAAAAAATAAACAACTATTCGGGATTATTATACTGCTTAAATACTTAACAACTAATTAATATGCTTAGTAAAATGACAGATCTATATATCAAACAACATTTTATGGTTAATTAATGTACGATGAACTTAATAGTCATGTACTAAAAGTTATTTAATATTTAGAGTTGTACCTCGACGTATTCAAAGGCTGTCAACATGTGATGTGTGTATCCCTCGATCGTGTAGAATAAGTAAGTCATCATAAGCAATGTGATGTGGACCAGTAAGCTCCTATGTCTACTGTCGAATGGTACGTCTAGCAATTTTGGTAACTCGAGGCAGCATTTCGACGGTTTTTGTGAATAAAAAGTGAAAAGGAAAGAGGTAATAATAGGATAGAAGGGACTGTGCGCGGCTTTTATAAGCACTCAGTCCCGGACACCTAATAATAGGCGACCACTACTGGGCACTTATTAAATAACCGCACATAACTGGGCACCTATTAAATAGGCGCCTAACTATTGAACTCTTTCCTTAATATTTAGGGCATAATATTTAAGGGCTGAATATTACGCCCTGAATCCATTGGAGATGCTCAAATATAACTAAGGAAATATGGTAGAATACCTCATTAACCTACTAAAGTACACACTCACCCTTCTCACACAGTTTACATTACAAATATTTATAATAAACAACAAGTATTTGTAGGTTTCATGAAAAATATTTACAATGCACATTGCAAATATTTATGTTTTTTCAAAAATATTCTGAAAAAATTGGTCATAATAGCTTACAAGTAAGTAGCTGTGGCAATTAGACCCGAGTCATTGGATCCGAACATGACCCAAAGGGTCTCGGTTATAGGTGGGTCAAAATTTGTCCGGTCTAAACTATACATTTTAAAAGCTAGACCCGATCCGGTCCAAGATTCAGTTCGAGTCGGATCGATTTTGTTATGGTTTGATAATAACACTAAAAAATGCATATCTTTATTAATAGTTGTAATAGAGACGCGATATTTGGTCTGACCATAAACCTCTAAAAATGACCTTATATGCAAAGAGATGTTAGAAGTTCGAATCCCGCTTTGAACAAACATTAATGTCTATTTCAAATCAAAAATTTGGTACAAAGATAAAATCACAAGTTTAAATCTAAACCTCAATATGTAACGACCCGAAAATTTTAACGGTTTTATAACGTAATTAACTGAAATTTTTCTTGAAATTAAATAATTTAATTTAGCAATGAAAATTTGATATTTGGAACGCGTCTATTTAAACATAGCAAATGGCAAATTTTCATCAGAAAATATAGAAGTTAGTTCTGTTGTGTAATTTTCAATTTCAATTTAAATCAGTTAATAATTAATAAAAATAAATTGTTTTCGAAATCTGAATATTTTCATGCAATAAAATTTTAAATCATTTTTTGAGTAAGACGTCATAATTCATTTCGTCAAACTTGGACTTCTATAGCCCCGTTTATCTTCTTTTTGACAAATAGGCGACAGTTTAGCAGCGAAATATCGACTTTTGATAGGATGGTTGTATCGTTGATATCTGTGTACCGTTCTGATCGTCTCGTCATGCTGATCTCCGCAGTATATTCATTCCAATGTTTCAGTGTCCGGTACGCGGTGGAATCCGCGAAACGGTTAACCGTATCGGTACCTGTTATTTTGAAAACTTTGGTCTTCCTTTTTCCTTTTCGTATCCAACGTGAGAAATTGAATAGTCACTAACCACTCATATTCTATGAAATCAATAGATGGCTTTTGTAATTCCCATCGGTTCCAATATATTACTGGCTGGTTCCTTTTTTTTCTTCCTTCGACCTTGAATTTTTTTTATAAAGGTTCGTATATTATAAAATAGGTTGCTGTCGCCTTCATTCTAAAGCTTGCTCAACCCGTTTTTGTTTTTCTCTCTTTTTTCGAATCGTCTTCATCCTCCACCATAACGGCCACATCACCGAGTTTCCTCCGCCTTGCCTTTCCTTAACAGCCACCGTGCCTTCGACAGCCATTCACCCCTCAACCAGCAGCCGGCCTCCCTCTTCACGACCAACTTTATCCGCCACAACCAGATCAAGCTTCCTCCACCCATCCCCTTGACCGATCAGCTCCAAAACCCAAGCCCACGTTATACCCTCCGCCCTATCTCAACCGCTAAGCCCGACTGCCACTGCCATTCTCCGCAAACTCCACCTGAACACGCAACTCCAACTTTCCTAGCTCGTCCACCTCTGCTTGTATCCTTGCCGAGAACCCCATACAATAGCAGCTCACCAAAACCTGCCCTGCACCACCCGATGCAGCCACCTCTACCCTGTGACAGCCTTACGCCCATCCGATCCACTTCCGGACAAACTCGATCTGTATATGTCATGAACGAGCAGCCTGTTTCATATCCAACCTCCTCTATTTATATAATAGGTGATATAATTGTTGTTATATATTGATTTTAAATTTTATAAAGTTGTTTTATATATGTATTAGTTTATATGCATTTGGTCTGTTGGTTTTACTGTATACATTATATTAGTTATATATAAATAATCTGTCTGTTATAGATGTGTAAGTTATATACTTTTATATATAATCTGTTTGAAAATGTATATGTTGTGTAGTGTGGCATAGGTAGATGCGACGTATATATTTATATCTAATATATATATATATATATATATATATTTGTTAGTTATCTATAAGTTTATGTCGGTGGCATCTAATATAATATGTTAGTGTATAAACGTTAGTTTATATAAATTATAAAATATGTTAGTTATATAAGTTATAATATGTCGGTTTATATATGTAAGTATGAAAGTTGTTTGTTATATAAAGTATAAGTTTATATAAGACCTGTCCATTATGTATAAGTTTATATATGATTTTGTGATCCGTTTGTTATAATATATAGTTTATACTGTAGCTTATATATATAATATGGGTTATAGACGAAAGTTGACAAACTATATGATCTGTATTATATATATAAAATAAATTTTTAAGTGTTTTTATATTCCTTGTATAAATCTATGTTTCTAAAGTAATTGTTGTAAAGTATCTATGTGCATATATGTTTTGAAGTATGTATATACATATATGTTTTATAATAACAGATTTGAAGTATAAATTTTAAGTTTAAAGACTATATATAGGCAGGCCTGTGCATATCGGTTTAAAGTATATGTATTTTAATTAAAGTATACTTAGATCCCACTTTTGAGGTAGATATATAAGTATTGGCTTTTTTTATATTATATATATCTTTGATATTTTTTTTAAAATATTTGCGTTCTAGGAATAATGAATTTTGTATTATATATATATATTATTTTAATATTTGTTTTAAACTAAAATATTGATTTTTTACATAAATATTTTCTGTTATATCGAGCTAATTTGAATTGTCCTCATCGATTCCTATTTATCAGCTTTGTCCATCAAATTCGTGTTCAGCTTACTACGCTTTGAGAATTGTTGTTTGGATTGGTCGATCGTCTAGATCGTGATTCAAATCATGACCTGTTGTGTCATCTATTTTCTCTAGCCTCGAAAGGTGAGCAATCACTCATGATTAACGTTCTTATATGTAGTAAATTTGATTTCACTTGAAACGACAATTGAAATATGCTGCAAAAATTTAATTGTTAAATATGATATGTCATTATCTGTTATTGTTCACCTATGATATGACACCACATCCGTTGTATATATTTTATTTAATTTGTTACTGATGATATATGCCTGTTGTTGATATGTTATATTATCATATTTATTCTCACTCTGCAAGTTCCCTGTTAGTTAAAAATTCCCTATGGGTTGAAATGATACATACCCGAACGATCTTGTAGAATAAGGGAAAATCGTCATGGTTGAAATGATAAACCCAAGCGATTTTCATTTATTTTGAAATTTTGGGATTACGGGTTGAAATGATATATACCCGAAAATATTAAATTATTGCGGATTGAAATGATAAATATCTGTATCACTTGACCATAGGATAGAAAATTATATACGGACACCGTTGGTCTATTTTGAAAAATGATTTCCAGAGTTTGAAAGAGAATATATGGATTTTATTAAATATTGATTTTTAAATTATAATATAAAGAATTTATTTTAATATATGTGTAAAATTTAGATTTTTAAAAATGATATGTTTTGGAAATTTTAAATTTATAAGTTAACTTTGAGAATATAAATTTTTAAGGTTTTTCTTATAATTTATTATTTTTAAATATATAAAATAAGATTTAATATAAAATAAGATTTAATATAAAATAAGATTTAAAATAAGATTTAATTAAATAAAAATTTAATTTAATTAGTTTATAATATGTTTAAGTATTTATTTAAACTTATATTAATATTTTAAAAATAGATTTTTTTAACTTTAATAATAAAGGTTGGGAAGATAAATCAATGTTGGCTTGGAATTTAAATTGGTTCATAATTGAATTTTAAATAAGAATTGATTTGAACTTATTGATTTTGAGATTTTGAAAGATATGAGTTATAATCTGGATTTGATGAAAAGTGATTTAATGAATATTCTCAACTTTAACTAAAATTGAGACTGAATATTTAATATTGATTTAAATTATAAATTGGGATTTTATTGTTATTAAAATGATTAAGTGAATATTTTCCGATTTGAATAAAATTAAAGTTAAATGTTGAAATATAAATGAAATTTATATTGTAAGTGTTGAATATTTAAACTTGAATCTTTGAACTTTGGATTGAAATGGTTAAACTGGAATTGATTTAAATTGAACTTTGAAATTTAAGATGATTTGAATCGATTTGCGGAATTGGAGGAAACTATTTTTATTATATAAAGTATTTTTAATATATATAAACTATTTTTAATTTACAACTATTTTAATATATAAATTATTTTAATATATATACTATTTTAATTTATAACTATTTTAATATATATACTATTTTCAATATCTAAACTATTTAAGTTGGAACTGTTATGATTACGAAAGTGCTATATTTCAAAAGTGCCATGATTTCAAAAGTGCTATGATTTCAAAAGTGTTATGATCTCCAAAGTGTTATGATTTCAAAAGTGTTATGATTTTGAAAGTGTTATAAATTTGAAAGTGTTGCGATTCTAGAAATGAATATTATATAAGTGAATAATGTTATCAAAATTGATAAGGTTTTGAAATGAATAAAATATTTTGATATGAAGTATGAACTATTTTAAAAGAAACGACCACGGTGTGAAATAAGCATTTGGTTGTTAAAGAGACCGGGATCGGATATTGTCATACTCTCTGCCAATATCGAAACCACTTTAACAACTATGTACGTGGTGGAGATTCTAGAACGAAGTAGGATGGTTTGGTGACGATTCTATATGGTATTTACGTAGCCCCGACTCCCGTGAGTCAGCTTGATGCGGCTAAAACAGAAGCCACGCCAGGCCAAGTGAGGTCATTCCTCCTATCGGGCACACTTCTTCGATACCATTCTACTACTTTGTGATTTGATTGGGTGCACCTTTGATTTGGGAGTGTGTCATGAGGTTGGCAGTAGTAGCTGTTATGCGTTACCACCAGTCCGGATCCGCAAATGGTATATCTACCCTGGCATTACCTCGAGTGTCTTGTCGCATGCCCTATCGCGCCTTCTACGAGTTTGTTTTGTACCGTACCTATATGGTATCCTCTGGGTAAACCTCCTGTTTACGGAGGAGCGTATGGCATTGTATAAACTACGGGAATATATAAAATGTGTTAGGGGGGATATGACGCCTTAACGCTATTTTAATACTTTTACTTTACTATGGACATATTATAATAGCGTATATTACTACATAGTAGATAGTTCCACGGATCCTTAGGGGATGGAAATCCCAAACATCCTTTAAGTTACTTGCATTTCAGTTGACATTTCACTTGAGTTGAATTTATTAATATAAGAATGTTAATCCTGACTCGAGTGTTTTTTGTTTTGCTATACGCTCGGGTCAGACTGAGTGTCACAGCATTTGAGACTCACCTTTGGAGTTTGAAGCTTCGCTTGGGGATCTATCTATATATATTCAGATTTCAGTTATTCAGTTGACTCTAGTGTTATATTCGGATTTTTTCATTTGACTATGTATTGAGACTTCTATGTATTCGAGATTTCTGTTGTATTTTGTTTTAACTCTGATGTTTATATAGTAGCTTCATGAACTACTATTTATCTATTCCGCTGCTTATTGTTATATTACTCTGTGTCTGTGATTGATTTATTACTATATATGCTGAGTTTTGACAAATATAAATTAACAATCTGTGGTTTTGAGCAATTCAAGTCCGACATGTGTGGATGCAAATGGTTCGAAATACTAGGTCGTTACACAATAAAATTTTCATTATCATTTTTTCCTTATATTACTCAATTTATGCTTATGAAAACTATACATAAAATTGAATTTAATAATTTTAAATCTTCATACGGAGGTATTTTGTATGTAAATGCATTACACATGCAAGAGGAAAAATATTTCAATATTTTTTGATCGGGTCTTTCGAGTCGGGTTTGATTGGGTCTTTATGGTATTTTCATCAACCGAGACCCATCAGGTTTAGTTCGTGTTCGGCTTTTTTTAGTTCGGTCCGGTTTGGCTTTGCAGTTCTTAGTTCTAATTATTATCCCTAGAAGTAAGGGCAATTTTATTTTTCGAAAAAACGACTATTGATAATTATTTTAAGGGTGTAATTTAAAACTATGTTATTGAGAATTGTACTTTGCTTGTTAAGTTTGAAAATATGGTATTCACATATAATTATCTGGTGATGTACTCATTTTCGCACATATATTATGTGTGTTGCTAAGGGCGCCATCAAAAATTATTGCTAATACCATTGCTAAAAATATCAAACAATTTTAGTTTACACTCTTCTTGATATTAGATTTTTTTAAGGGCTACCAAAGCATCAATTTCGACCTTTTTTGCACAAACAACCATCGACCAACACCATTTTCCATAGCATCAACCATCGACCAACACCATTTTCCATAGCATCAACCATCGAACTACTATAGTTTAGTAGTTGATGGTCGTGGAAAATGTTGTTAGTCGGCAGTTGTTTACCGAGCAGATTGATTTTGATCATGGTTGACGGCCGTGTAAAAAGGATTTGGTATTTTAAAGCATACAAATTTTGTTGTGCTTATTATTTTTTATATGGTATTTATAAGCATTTTTCATGGTACCCTTTGCACCATACTATATTATATCGACTTATAACGAGGTTAATTAGCACATGAACTCAGATCAAAAACCAGTGCAAGATAATGTGACCTATATGTTACATGATATATTTGGAAGGGAATTAGGGAAAAAGACAAACATAATAAAAAAATAGATCTAGGGCATTAGTTTCAAAATTTGGAGAGAAGGACAAACTTCATTTCCAAATCCAAATTTCCCCCCAACTCATCATCGCCGCCTCAAACAAATGTCGTACCACCTCATCGCCATAGACACCCCCGCAACACCACCTCAGGATGCACCATCATGCTACAAACTTCTCATCCACCTCGTCGCCTAAAACTCCACCGACCCCTTCATCATCTAAGAACATCGGGATGCCCAAGCCAAACTCTAAATCATGAACGTCACTATATGTCGCTGCCGCGCCCATTATGACATACCACATCACTAGAACTCCACGCATCATCGTCGATCTAAATTAAAAAAATTAATAAAAGCCTAAAATGCTACATTAAATTAGCATTAAATCAAGATAACGCTATATTCATTTCTTTATAGTTCAAAAAATGCTAAATTAAACTAGCATTAAATCAATCTAATGCTATATACATTTTTTATAGTTCAAAAAATGTTAAATCAAATTACATTCATTTTTACAGGCTAAAAAAATGTTAAGATAAATTATCATCATATACACACAACGCTATATTCATTTTTTGTAATTCAGAAAATGCCAAATTAAACTAACATAAAATCAAGATAGTACTATATTTATTTTTTGTAGTTTAAAAGTTGATAAATCTAACTTGCACTATTATACATTTTTATAGTTTAAAAAAATGCTAATTAAATTATCACTATACACCATAATGTTGTATTCATTTTTACTCACAAATAATGCTAGTTATATTTAGCATTTTCGGCTGCTAATCGTTTAAAAAATCGATTGCCACCAGCATCCACTATCTTCATCGCCACCATTATTGGCGTCATGGCTCTACCATATTGTCGCCACCGCACCTCCAACACCCATCTCTTCCCTCGCCTCCCAAGCCACCTCGATACAAAAATGCTATGCCTCATCTGCCACCATATCGCCTTCCAAGCCATCGTCATTTTAGTTGCGCCAAGATAAGTTTAGTGTTGCAATGCATATTTGCAAGAAGCTTGATCTTCAGACTAAAAAAATGTGGTGTCCTTACATCAATTTTTTTCCTTATGTTTGTCATTGTCCCTATTTTTTAATATATTTTATGTCACGTCATTTATTTAAATTATAAGTGTATGGACGCATAAATTACAAGTCTGATGCATGTGTACAATAATCTCCTGAAAGACAAGTGTAATATACATATATTATTTTATGTGTGTGTTACTATCTTCTTATATGACAAGTGTCATATGATGTGGCATGTTCTACTTGTTAGAAAGAGTCTATAAATAAAGTCTTACTAACAAAAACTAATGGCGCAAGACAAGTCATTTTTCATGAAGTTGTAAAGTTAATATTCTCACCGCACGTGAGTGTAAAGTGAGTAAGAAATAATAGTAAAGGAGTAAAAGCATATTCAAGAAGTAGAAGTTATGGAAGAAGATATGTTCTCTACTTAATGATTATATTATTTCTATATGATACATGCTTAAGTGATGATATGAAATATGCTTTTATTTTTGATATATATGGTTCATAAAATCATGGAATTTATATCTGATGTCTAATAATTGCTATTAGAGCTAGGTTATTACATACATATATTTCTTTTTGCATCATTTTTTTCTTCTTCGGAAAATTAAACTGCCCACTGTGAGATTGCTCTACTCTTTTATTATGAAGATTAAACCATGATTTAAATAAGGCATTTAAACACTTTCTTCGCGATACAAGAGATTAGACTACTCGATGTAAGAATAATTTATTCTTATGAACACTATATATATATATATATGTATATATATATGTGTGTGTGTATTAACAATATTTATTCCATTCAATTTTATAAGTAATATGAAACATATTAAGGATAATTAGATGTCGTCTTAACTTTATTAAAGATAAAATATTTTTTAATTTGTAGAGTAGTCATAACATCTATAAATTAGGTAATATATATAAATTTAGTTAATATTATAGTGCACATCTAGTGTTATGTTTAATTTTTGTGAATAGTCCTCATAGGGTAGTAAATATTTTCATAAATTAATTTTAGCATGGAATAAATATTAAAATACAATAGGAGAAATTTTTACTACCCACTGTAGTAGAATTTTATTTCATTATGTTTTGGAGGTTGTATGTCTAATGTAAAGTATTAAGTAACCAAATCTATGTACTTTAGGAACTTTACCCATATGGTGGTCAAATGTCATTATTTTAAACTAAAGTTTGTCATAGCAACAATAATACTTGTTTCATTTTAATTGCAGTAGTTTTAGTAACTAATCCTAATTATGTTTCAATGTTATGTGATGATGATTTTCAAACTAGAAGGATAAGATCCTTCATAAATCGGGTTGCGTGGATCTTGATGCAGCACTTCATAAGAATTGTCCTTCCAAACCCATTGAAACATCTGATATCTGTTAATAGCTAATTCAATCAATGGAAACGTGTAAACCATCTTAATATGATGGTAATAAAAACCAACATATGAAGAAATATAAGCGGTTCAATTCCTAAATATGATAAAGTTAAAGATTTCATGGAAGATATTGAAGAGCAGTTTGTAGTTCGTGACAAGGCTTTGGCTACCACTCTAATTTATAAACTCACGAACATCAAGTATGATGCCCACAATAGTGTGTGCATGCATATAATATGTTTAAGAGATACAACGTCCCAATTTATGCCACTTAAAATAAAATTTATAAATCATTTCTTGTGCATTTCATACTTTATTCGCTTCTTGCTGAATTTGGACCATTCAAAATTTCTTACAACACACACAGGAAAATTTGGTCTATAAATAAAATTTTAACTATGTATGTTCAAGAATAATAAAGACTTAAACATTAGGTTATTGAAAGTGCTAATGTAACTACCCATAAAATAAATGCACATCAAAGCAAAAAAATGATCGAATTATCCGAAATTAAAGATAAGCAACCTATGAAGTCAAAGGGAAAAGGACCAAAGTGTTTCTTTTATAAATTGTATGAACATATGAAGAAAGAATGCACAAAAATATAAGAAATAGCTCCATAAGAAAGGTAATTTCAATTCATATGTTTGCTTTGAATCTAATCTTAGCCATGTTTTTAGTAACACTTGGTGGATTGATTTTGGTCCTTTAATTCATGTTGTAAATACAGAGTAGGAGTTTCTAACTCAAAAGATGTCGTTGGATGGTGAATCAGGCATCTATTTGGAAAATGGGATGTGCTCACTTGTTAAGGCAATAAGAACTTATCAACTTGTTTTAAATTCTGGTTTTGTAGTTGATTTAGATAATGTATTTTACATGCCTTTATTGTTTAGAAATTTAATTTCTATGTCAAAGTTGTCTAATAATGGCTATGTAACTAAGTTTAATGAACTTTGTTTTAAGATTTACAAAAATGATGTTTAAATAGGTTGTGGAAAACTTCGTAAAATATTTACAAGTTGAATTAGATTCAAATTTTGAAAATAATTTTCTATTGCATTATTATGACATAAAGGATTATGTCATATTTCAATTGTTTTAATCAAAAGGCTGGTAAATGAAGAGATTTTAGAAAATCTGAATTTTTCGATTTTAGTGTATGTGTGAATCGCATAGAAGGAAAACAAACAAAGATGACCAAAAGGGGTTCTAAAAGGAATTCTTACTATATATATCTACTCATATGCACATTTAGGGTCCTTATCTAATTCTTTGTCTAAATGGCCAAACATATTTTATATTGTTCATATATGGATAACCATTGCATATATATGTATCTTTGTTTTTTAAATGAAAAGTCTGAAGCTCTTAATGTCTTTAAGACTTATAAAGCAGAGGTAGAGAATCAAATAGGTAGAAAAATAAAGATAGTGAGATTAGATAGAGATGGCGAAGATTAAGGAAGATATAGCGAAAATGGATGAATGCCTATCCATTTGCTCATCCTTAAAGGTGAATGTATTTTAATTCAATATACAATACCAGGAACACCATAGCAAAATGGTGTTATCGAAAGAAGATATTGTAGCTTAGTATCCTTTTGAAGTGAAACATTAAAAAAAACTGTTTTTATACTCAATGGGGTTTCATCAAAAACTGTTTCCAAAACTGTTTTTGATGGTGGAAAGGATGGAACCAAGAATGAATTATATGTATGAGTAAAGATGTCAAGTGGAAGTAAGGATATAAAGTCCTTACATAAAGAAAATTGATTCAAGAACTCTAATTGGTTATTTTTTAGGATATTCATCGAACTCTAAAACTTAAAGTTGTTTTATTGCCCAAACCACACATCCAAGATAGTAAATGTTAGGAATGTTAAATTTATAAAAGTTTCAACTTTTAATAATGTTCCTCATAAGGTTAGGATAGAGGAAGTAAGTAACTCATCTTCATCTTCTAAAGTTAAAAATTATTTATCCCAATGGGAATCTTACATTTTCTTGAAGAATAAATAATTCAAAATGACAAACCAAATCATGATGATGTAATAATTGAAGAATTAACTTGTGATGAGGTTATGCATGACAAATCGACTCACTTTGAAGTTTTAACACTAATCCAAAAATAATTTGAATATATATTTGGGTGGATATGTAGAATTAAGATCTTATTGAATCAAAAAATCAGCAATTCTTAGTGACTACATAGTTTAGCTTTAAGAATCCAACCCTAATTATTTAGCGTCGGTAATAACAAGGTATTTGATGTATTTTCTAGTAGTGATTTTTTCAAAATTATATAACTAAATTGTCGGTTTTCTTATCTATAGCAGTTAAATCACTTGATAAAAAAATCGAAATAAGAAATTTTTGCTAACAAAAATAGGCTTTATTGGAAAAAAAAGTTTGTTTACTAAAGGAGTGAAAAGAGAAATTGTGGCTTACGTTTGTTTGGTAAACGAGTAGAAATGGGTTTCAAAATCAAATTTAGACTCTACTATCCTTAAAGCTTGCTAGATTGAAATAATGATTTAAAGATTGGTCATGTTTCATAAATTCTTTGCAACCTAGAAATTTCTAAAATATAGGGTTGGATCAAAATTTTCACAATGCAGATTGTTTTTGGTCGGGTTCATCTATCGCCTTTTTACAATTTTAAGCTTTGTTATTAATAAAGCATGAATTTATTTAAGGTACTTTATCATTGTAAGTGCTTTAACTGTGAATGGTAACAATTTGATATATAAATGGAGTGTAGTAAATTTTACTAGCGCAGAGGCATGCACAGAATGGGTGTATGTCAACACTTGTAATGTTAGCGTACGGGAAGCCCAAATAACAGGGGTTTGAAAGTTGGTGATGAATCTTAAATTCGGTTGATTGTATTTTGAGCAAAATATATTTATAATGAACAAATGGATTTCATGTGGAAAACTTAGGCATATTAATCTTGTTCCATTACATAGTAGAATTCTCGTATGTTATCAATAAATTAGGCACATAATGATTCAATTCTTATATCAAACACATAGTATCGAATCATCTGCTCAACATCATATTTCCTAAAAGCATTATACACCTTAAGTGAAGGACCTCAAATATCACTTGATCAAGAAGGAATCTTTATATCATAAAATTTATGGAATCCATAGAGCACATCATGTAAAATATCATGCACATTCATCAATCAAATAAGTATTATGTGTAGATGTCAAATGTAATCATAGCTAATTTCTAATACGACGTATAATTCCAACTGAAAATCATTCCATATAGCTAACAAAGCTTGAATGAAGAAATTTTCTTTCAAGTCCCAAACAAATAGAAGACTCTTCCACACAAACAACTTCAACTAAAGACGCCTAAATCAATAAAAAAACATTATTAATAAACAATTAACTTCTCAAGTGCAATCATATTATCCAAAAATACAGCATACACATTCATAAATCATAATAGGAAACACCTTAAATTTTTCTAAGAAATTGTTCAGCACTAATATTAGTCTATAGGCATCCCACATACTTCATGCTACAGGAAAGAGAAACATGATGAAAACCAAAATGATCAAATACACCAATACCTATGGTAAAACAATATTCCAATTCATATGTTAGTATGATGGTAATCAATACTAAGACATGAAAATAAGCATGCAGCACACATGTGTGAACATACATACGTACATACATACATATACATATGCCGCGACCACCTAATCCAATTGTTTCCCGTATTTGTGCTATACAATATTAAAAAAAAATGCAATCAAACTTGTCCAGCACCACTGTTCCAGTGGTTAGGCGCTCTGCCTTTGGTCTATGAGGTCACAAATTCGAATCATACATAGTGTGTGATTCGTACCATTCGACATATGTTAACTTGTAGTATACTATATAGTACATAATACTTATGTATAATTGTGTGCTGCCACCTAAGTACCCAGTTTTAAGGCTTTCTATTATATATTGCAATATCAAATATTGATTTTCTTGCTTGTGGATAACCTTCACTAGCCCTTCTAGCTTACCATCATCTTCGTATACTTTGCCTATCTTCTAACTTACCCAGTCTGAATTTTATTCATCAAAAAGAAAAATGAACTTAAAAAGAGGATTTTTTGTTACTGCAGGCAAATGAGATTCTAGTTAATTAAGCACATAAGTCATACTTTGTTTATATATCTTTATAAAATATTACAATGAATACCATCATAATCTTAAACATCAAGTCATAGGAATATACTATATTGTTTGCAGTATATTAATTTGACATAAAATACATGTACTTATGAAAAATATTGTTGCAAACCATGTACATTTATCACTCCAAGACACAGTTGAATTGCTCTCTTTCAAGAATGTTTTCCCCTGTCTTGGATCATAGAGGGTAGTCAGAAAACATTCTTTCTGAATATAGTGTAGTGAATTTGTACAAATTGTGATCACTGGTACAAATAAGAAGAACACTCAAGATTGATCAAATGATGCTTGTATTAGCTTTTTATTTTATCTAGGAAAAGTAGAAAACAAGTTGTGTTTAGTGACGAAGTATTATCGTGTGTATATATAGGGTGGAGGCTTTTATTGGTGACCGTTGAAATGAATAGACACCGTTTGATCCTAACTATCATAACCATTTGTCATTTGAATTCAATTTCAGACATAAACGAGATATAACATTTTTCGGACAGGATGCTACCCCAAGCCCCATCAAGGGGTGCTAACCCCGACCCTTACGACCTGACTGGTTAGGTCGACTACCGTCAGCTATGGGGTTTCCACCCCTGGTTCCCCTTCGTAGTGGCAATAAATTTATATAATTTTAAGAAAAAACCTCCAACAAATATTATACAAAAAATTATAGAATCCAGTGAGCCACACAGATTGTAGTTATGCATAACCAACTAAAGAAACATTAGGGTCGGAAAAAATTTCAAGCACCATTGACATAATAATGTTTGGTAGATCAGTCTAAAGGTAAAGAAAGTGTATATGGCTGCAAATAACAATATGGAAAATATGGAAATTAATATATGTCCAACCGACATTTATCACTCCTTATACATAATGTGGGACAACACTTAAATAACACATCCCTTGTCTCTTATCATACTACATGTCTATATATGACATATCTTATCTTCTTGGCTTGTTTCCAAACAACATTGTTAATCTAAATTTACTCAACTAATTTAGCTCGACTCAGTACTATCTGACAATCATTTTCTAAAAAGTCTTGCGACAAGTTGCATATTTAACACTAAAAATCATAAGTAAGAACTAAATAATAACATGAAAACAACAATGGAAAATTTTAACAAATCCAACTCAATTTACATAGATAAGTTCCTTATAATAAAAAAGCATTAAAGCAAGTGCATAAGATACCCATTTAATTTTGTGCTATCTAAGTAATTCTTACCTTGCGACTCTTCAGTATTTATTGTAGGAAGCGACTTTATTGATATCCAAGGAATCCCTTAAACTTGAAAATATAAAACATAATACATAATCATATCAACGTATATACAACAAAGTAATAATCTAAGCAAAAACATACAAATTATTTATTCTTCTTACTTGGGAAGTTCTTTAGAACCGCTTAACCATACTAACATATATGAACTTCCCCATAACATGTTGGTATAAGTTTTGAAATGTAATTTTGGGCTTACATGAAATGAAGGTTTCTAAGCATTATTAAGTAAAGTATGAACGTCCATACCATAGAAACATTTTAATATAGCAGAAGTATTGAATTTGTAGTTTAATGGTCCTAAAAGATATTGTTCTAGAAATGGTGCATGAAATTAAGATATCAAATATTTTATGGTCAGACCACAAAATTTGGATATCCACCAACTAAAAGTAAAGATCATTTGTAGAGCTATAAAAATGTTGAAATAGCTAGGTGCATGTTGAAATTCTTAATTTACTTCAGAAGATTGTATCTTTGGGGAAAGGAAAAGGAACTCTTGTCATCTCCACATGTACAATGTCACCCTACCTAATCATAATAGAGCAATGTAAACTCCTGTCATATTTATTGTTTTGACTAAACTTTTGTCATTCTGAAACTTACTTATACATTATTTTCGAACAATGGTAAAAGGTAAAGTTAGGATATTGAAAAACTAACATTTGTCAAGGGAAGTGCTATAAAGAAAAATTGGTAATTCAAAAGGAAAAATCACAAGTGTTATAACTTTTATATCCTCAGCCTCTACAATGGCTTTAAACGCCATGGAAACACTTCAATTTATGTAGCAAAATACTTTGTAATTGTTGTTTTGAATGTTATACAATTATAGGTTCTACAAATATCAAGCAAGGAAATACATGGAGGTTAACAATATTATATTGCATCGCACAAATTAAAAGTTTAATTTTATATTTAACTAGAATGTTGTATTTATAATTTATATTTTATACTACCAAGTTAAGGGTTTCATTTATACTTTGGTTGGTTAAATAAACAAAAGTTTAACTTTGCTCTAGTTTGAAATTGGAAGACTCTGGTGGTTCTTCTACCCTTGACATGGTGATGGAATAATGTTTAGAGGAGAATGTGATGATGAATTAGCAGTAGGGAGAGTTTTAGAGTAGATGTAACATGTGAGGGAGAATGTAGAAGGACAAGAAGTAGGGAAGATAACCAGAAAAGATGATCAAAACTTAGGGTTTAAGGAAAGCAAATAAAATGTTAACTACAATATAAAAGAACAAGTAGCTAATGCAAGATAGAAAGAAAAGAAGCATTTCATTTATTCATTTCAAGTGTACAATTTTACATTGCATGCAATTGCATTTAAATACATAATCATGCGCACTTGCCACTTGGCCTGAATATGTCCAAACCAGGTCAGACTCGACCCTGATACAAGCCTGCAACTTTTTAGAACACTTAATAATAAAATTTACACATGCACATAGCAAAATAGACTTAAAAACAACCTGTATCAGGTGCGCATGTGCACAGTATGCACACACATGCACATACTAATACACTCATTTATCTCTCTCCTCAGGCCATGACTTCACCAACTCAAGAACTTGACACACCGCCGACACTAATCCTCCATCTCGATGATCTGGCCATCGATCGTACTCTCATGATCTATGCCAAAATTTGCATTTTCTTCCTTTTCTGCCCATTGACAGTAACTCTTGGAGCTTGCAATCAAATCAATCATAGTTTGATTGTTACATCTCCCATCCACTTCAAGCGTAGACCGTGTTCCAAGGTCTAAAGTGGGGAATCTTCTAACTATAGGCCAATAATCTTCCTATGTCGCTTCTTCTTCAGGCTTATCCTTCCATTTAACTAAAATTTGCACCACGACTTCACTGTTTCTAGGCACCATTCTTCTATCTAGAATTTTCTCTGGTTGATCAATGATCTCTTCCTCATAACTAGGGACATCTTCTCTTGTGCCACAGCACCACTTCCTATCCTTTTTTTAACTAAGAAACATGAACGGGTACGCATGAAAGCTCAATATAAGATAGGCTCAGCAAGTATAAATAACTTAACTCGACTGAGTCTTGGGGTGTACGGTGGACCTCTAAGTCTCGCCCTCCACAACTCTTTAATCATACAACCCTCCTATCGCAATCTAAAATTACCTTGTAGTATGATAACCTATCCATTCTCAAGATAAGTCCATACCCCTCAAAATTTAGAACGTACGCATTGCATACGAAATCAACGTCACATATGTCAACAACTAGGTCTTTGCAAATTAAAGAGAGATGTGTCGACCCCCCCAATAGGATTAGAGACTACTATTGGGTTTGTGACATATTAGGTTTGAAGATTTAAGGAGTTAACTACATTATTAGCTATAAAGGAGTGCGATGCTCTAGAATTAAATAGGGTATGAATTGTAGCCCAAAAAATAAGAGTTGTACCTTCCAATGCTGACTTCCCTTAGTCTCTGAAGGGCGATCTACTCGAAATAGGGGCAATCTTAATGGCATAGGCTTGTCCACTTGACCCTTCCTTTGCCAGCTTCGGACATTGGTTCTTGAGGTGTCTTTCCTCGTGGCTGTGATAACACTTTCCCTTAAAAACTTCCTTTATCAGACTCACCCTACAAACATTAGCTACATGACCTTTCTTTTGGCATCTCTTACCCACTTTTCCTTCTTTCTTGAATTTTCCTTTCGACCTCTTATTCGCCCAAGAGTTCCCCTTCTTGGTTTGATTTTGAGTAAGTCCTGCCTTATCCTTCTCCACCTCCTTTTCTTCCTCACTAGCCATCTGTAGCAAAGCCATGTCAACTAACGTCTTGTATGTGGCGCCAGCAGGCACTTAGGTTAACAACAATTCTCTAAGCAGGGAGTTCGGGCCCTTCACCAACTTTATATCCCTTTTCATAGGTGTATCGATCAAGCTCATCCCGAACTTAGCCAACTCTGTAAACTTACTAATATTTTCCTTTAAAGTGGAGTCTCCCTGCTTAAGCTGTATAAATTTCTTCAAGTGTAAACTTACTTCTATCCATGACATAAACCTTGACTTGAATATGTCCTTGAACCCATCCTAAGTGAAAATCCTACCAACATTCTCCTCAGCCACAATACTCCACCAATCTTGGGCTTCTCCCTTGAGATGCCAAGCTGCCATTCTCCTATTTAGCTGATCCTCCCAACCAGGCTCCCGAAATATCTTCTTGTAGTCATTTATCCAACTCTTTGACTCCACAAAACTCTCTGTTCTAGAATATACTCTTCTTCCCATATTGAGAAAGTCCTTACACATCTTCAGAAAGTCAACGGAACGGGGTGCTACGTCGGCAGGCAGGGCAGTGGGTGTCGTCGATGCAACTTGAGGAACAGGGACTTCACCTACTTGCCCGAGGTATTGTATAAACCATTCAACAATCTTTTGAATGGCGAGTCTTCCTCGACCAGGGTTTCCAGCATTAGAAGAAGAATGATTATCAGCCATATCAACTATTTGTAGGTTTCTTTTAGTTATAACTTCCTAAGATAGTATTATATGCTAAAAGAAAGATTTGCCTAGTGTGTGTGCGTATGTTCAAAAATAATGTATATATATAGGAGTTTGTGGAAAACATTTTCAAAAATAACAAATAGGCCACTCATATGTATACTTTTCCCCGTTGATCGGGTAACCTAGGCTCTAATAACAGATGTAACAACCCCTCTCCCCCGAAATAGGCCTAAATCCCGACCCAGAAAAGGCCCATCGAAACTTAGACTCATTCCAAATCTGGCTGTTGGTTGGTAAAAAGAACAATATAGAGCTATTTATCTATTCATTCAAAACTCACCATGGAAGGATAAAATATAATAGAATAAACAGTACCCATTTTATTTCAAATTCCAAATGTCATAAAACAAAACCATAACATAAATGTCAACAATAACCATTACATAATCTTATTCAAAAAATACATTTTTAACTTCAAATGGGTACCTCAGAAAGTAGCATAAATAGATAAATAGACTATTGCCACAAGCTCCTCTCATCATTATTTCCATTTTGGTCATCCTTCCCTAACCTATGTTGTAATGAGGAAGGAGTCAGAACAACGGTGTCTTGTGAATAAAAAATATTGAGCCTTTCTATATCAGTATCTAGGCAGCATAGTTTAAATAAGGATATGTCTTTCACATTTTAAACTATATTCAAAACCATTTAATACTTCATATAAGTCAAAGAGGTGGGCCCATAAACAACCACTTAATACCTTCAATCCCCGAAGCAGGATCTCCCATAATCAATAACCCATAACCATCGTTATTATTGCTTACCAATGCGAGAGATAGATCCCAAGTCACTTAATACCATTTAATGAAAAATAGGCAGACTCTAACCATTTAAGACATCAATTGAGGTAGGCCCACATCATTTAATACCTATTCCCAAGGAGGACTCCATATAGATCTCTATCTAGCTGCCATTGCATGGAAAATCTCTTCGGATACTTAATACTCAATTGAAGCGGATCTTTCCGAGATATACTCAACCGTTCTTAAACCCATCTCGACCATTTAATACTTCATATAAGGCAAAGAGGCGGGCTCTCAAACAACCACTTAATACCTTCAATTCCCTAAAGTAGATTCTTCGTACTATGACCCGTACCCCACAGAGACGTCTCATATTAGTCTAATTATTCATAGGAATTGGTAGCCAGATTAGTTGGGCAGATTTACCCTACAGAATTGAGACTACCCTCACGCCATCTGTAGTTACTTATTATAAGCATTGTCTTACATTCCTAACTCAGTCATATTTCATAACACTCTCTAAGTGTATTATCACACATCTCACCGTATTTATTATTTAGGCCTTATAAGAAATCCTTCTTATTTTGCCTAATTAATTACTTTCCTAAGGGGAATTTAAATGACAATTATTAACTTAATTAACTACGCAATTAATACGTTACAATTATATATTATTTACGCTAGTTTATATATATATAAGTATGCATTTATAAATTTCTAGGTGTGCAGAGATTACACCCTAAACTAACGTTCAAATGTCAAATCTTCCAATGTTATACAAGTCTCATTTCCACAAAAGCATTTTTACTATAAATCCAATATTCCAAAATCAAATCAATAGACTTATACTTAGAATCCAATTCCAGCTTATTTTATATCAAAACAAACTATAATAATGGAAAGTTACAATTTAATAAGTTTTAAGCTCTGTTCAACTCTTTTTTACATAAATTAGATAGGAATTTTTATTCAATTTGTAGAAATAGGCAATGCAAACTACAAATAAGAATATGTACCTTACACACCATTTCTTAATCAAATCCCTCAATCGGATCCAAAGAAAAAGAAAAAGAAGTGGAATAGAAGGTAAAACACATATATTGCAAAATCCACAAAAACTCCATTATCTTAATATAAAACAATTAAGATTCCAACCTAAGAATTGACATTTCGCTTTAGGGAAATATTGAGGATTTTTAATGTGATGTTTTCGTAATCCAAAACTCCCCAAGTCATATATCAAATCCAAATTACACTATTCAATTACTAAAATAGAAAAACTAAGATTTCCACTCATAGAGGTCCTTAGCTTTGTCTTCTCTTAGATTTGACACACCTTCAACGAACCCTTTTAGATCTCTTCTTTTTGATATATAAAGCAAGGAATTTGTACACACGTTAGATTCATAAAATTAGAGATTTGGAGTAGAAGAAGTTGAGAAAATAAACAATAAACAAAGATAGATATATATAGGATTTCTTACCTAAAACCTTGATCGGGTTTTCTAAATCTATGAAGAGACGAACTGACAGAGCTTCATTAATGTTTCCAAAATATTATGTGAATAAAATTGAGGGGGTTAAGCTCTTATTTATAGTGGTTGGAACGCACCAGAACTGTCGGATGAAGGTCGGTTAAAAATAATAAAATCTGGTACATTAAAATAAACTAAACCCTTGCCTCCAGTTACACGCAGTGGTTAATCGGTCATGGTCAAAGGGTCAACCGCACCCTTATTTTGGGAATGTTAAAATTGTTGTCGTTTGTTAATTTATTTTCTTCCTTAATTGTCATTTAACGTTAATATTAATTTTAAAGTTTACTTAGCCTCCAAGTATAATTATCGTTAGCTTTTGAATTTCATATTTGAGAATTAATTATGTATTTGGATTTGAATTCTATTTAAATTATTTTAAATCTGAAAACTCCAAACGCCCATAACTTCTTCGTTAAGCTCCATTTTCAACATATTATATATGAAAATTGATCAAAATTTCACCATAGTGCAACGACATAACTTTCGCAGTTAAATTACAACTTTTGCAAAATATTCATTTTTACCCCTATCTTATTTAAATTAGTTTGTCGAATTTATTTATTTATGGTTGATTTTACATGGTGTCACAGCCATGCCCTTGACAAAAATTACATGCCCCAAATATTCAATAGATTCTTTTGAAACATGGCACTTTAATAGTTCCATTGCATTTGAATTTGCTTCAAAATATAAAAAGTAATTTAAAGGTGCCATATATGCTCAGACCAAGTCTAGCTATATACTAGTATATCATTAAAAAGACTAATACAAATCTTCTCAAATATGACATGAAAATATCGCTCATAAGAGACTGAAATGTGGAAGGGAATTGACTAACCCAAATGGCATTACTATGGACTTATAATGCTCATCATGGGTGTTAATGGTGGTATTGTGTATATCAGATTCATACATTCAGATCTAGTGGTAGCTTGACCTTAGATCTAGTTTGGAGAAAAATCTAGACCTGTGGAGTTCATCAAAAAGATCACCTATTAAAGGAATTGGAAATTTGACTTTTATGGCTTAATAGTTTAAGGTTTTATAGTCAAAGCATAGCCTCCATGTCCTATCTTTCTTTCTCACCATCACTACTAGAGATGAATATGACCAACTACAGCTAGGTCTAATGATGGTTGATTCCAAAATTTCCTTGATGATTTTCTCAAGCTCGTTTTTAATGTGATATGAATGCCTATAAGGTTTGAGGCAAACTGGTTTGGTGTTTGGCGGTAAGGGAATTATGTGGTCATGTAATCTTTGTGGAGGTAAGGGTGGGTGGCTTGTGGTTATTTCAGGGTATCGTTGAAGAAATTACTCAATGTCAATGGGGATTAAGGGTGCTTATTTGACTTCTAAAAGGTTTAGGGCACACAACATCATTGTAAGCTGCCCTTGTGCACTATCTTTATTCAAGATTTTCTTATTGACCATCCTCATTTCCTCCTGTTTAAATCCTTGCGACACATACTCGTTATTATTGTTTATGAATTTTACTTCAAATTTCTCTAAGAGTGACCTCCCTTAATTTTTCATCCACTAAGTACCTATACCTTAAAACCTTCCAAAGGGAGCAAGAGAAGGTCTATACGCATTCTACACCCTTGACATGCAAGAATGACTTGATTACATACTCCAGACCTTTTTAGTTTTTCTCTATTTACTACCACTACCTCATATATCTTCGATTCATAAATCTTTAATTTTAGTCTCTTAGCCATTGATTATTAATAAAGCTATGTGTATACCCAATGTCTATAAGAATCTATACATGCTTGTTATGTATAAGTCCCTTTACTTTGATGGTGGAGAGGGTTGGGATCCCACACATTGCTTGGAGGGTGATTGCCAAGGTTTCCTCTAATGTGTCTTCACTTTTTGGCTCATTTAAGTCCTTGGTATTTTAGTCTTCTTGAAACTCTTCATCTTGTAATGGCATAACACTTTATAACACATAGACTTGAGGATTTTTGCATTTATGGTCTTTATGCCATTTTTCTTTACATCCATAATACAGATTTGCCTTCTCATCTATATTATTTTACTAGGTGTTAATCCTTTACTTCTGGCCAATGTTTCAATGTGAGTTACTTTCCAGTCTACATTGTTTGGGTTTGGGTTAAGGCTAGGGTTTTTTGAATATTGAGGGGTGTTTGAACGTTGTTTCTAGTAAAATTGGAATTATGGTTTGAGTTCTTGAAAGTTTTTTTGGTGTGTAAACACTTAGTTTCAAACATTTTTGCCAAAGAAACTGCCTCTCTAAAGTCAAATGGTCTAGAAGAGAGCACATCATTCTTAATTTCTTCCTTAAGGCCACTAATAAATCAGTTTAAGAGAAAATTTGGAGGTAGGATTTCACTTATTGCTTGTAATTGTTAAAATTACTTGAGATAAACCAACACAATGGTATTCTGGTTGAGGCCAGCTAGCATTTCATAAGGCTTTTCATCTCTTTAAGGTTGAATCTAACCATAATTTCTTCTTTAAACATATGCCAAGATTCATGGTTAGAGACATTATTGGTATACCAATGATACTATTGCAAGGCTTCCTTCTTGAGATAAAAAGAGCAAATCTTCATATGATGTTGCTCCTCTATGTGATGAAACCTAAAAAATTGCTCACTTACCTTAACCAATATGTTACTCTTTCTTCATCGGAGAAAATAGGAAAGTGAAGCTTTAATATAGGTAGTGGTGAATATCTATAGTTGTTTTCAAGGAGGTAGTTATTTTGGTAGGGGGGTCTGGGTATATAGGGTGGTTCTTGATGATAATTAACAGGGTTTTGATAATTAGGGTGGTTCGCATAGGAATTGCTGCATAAGGAATGGTTGGAATAGGAAGGGTAGTGTATGGATTATGAAGAAGAGGTTCTTGATATATATAAGTGGTGGTTGAGGGATAACTGGGGTCTGATTCTTGAATTGCTGAAAATCTTGAACAAGAGTGGTGAGTACATTATGTATTCCTTTAAATTTAGTGTTTAATGTTTGAGTTGCATGCTCCAAAATTCTACGAGAGTAATTTTTTGTATTGTTTATTTATTCTTATCTAGACCATGCTCAACCTTGTTCTTGGATCTGTCGTGGGGTTTGAGAGGTGGTGCTGGTGATATTAGGATTGGATTGGGGTTAGAAGCATTCCCACTTGATGGCTTTGGTACTAAATTGGAAGACTCTGGTGGTTCTTTTTCCCTTGACATGCTGATGGAATAATGTTTAGAGGAGAATATGATAATGAATTAGCAGCAGGGAGAGTTTTAGAGTAGGTGTAACAAGCGAGGGAGAATGTAGAAGGAGAAGAAGTGGGGAAGATGACCAAAAAAGATGATCAGAACTTAAGGTTTAAGCATAGTAAAGAAAATGTTAACGACAGTATAAAAGAACAAGTAGGAAATGGAAGAAAGAAAGAAAAGAAGCATTTCATTTATTCATTTCAAGGGTATAGTTTTACATTGCATGCAATTGCATTTATATACATGATCATGCACACTTAACACATAGCCTGACTATGCCCAAACCAGGTTGGACTCGACCTTGATACAAGCCCACAATTTATTAGAACACTCAACAATACAATTTATACATACACATTGCAAAACATACTTGAAAACAACCTGTATGGTGTGCATCTATACAGCATGCACACACTGATACACCCATGTATCTCCCTCCTTAGGCCATGACTTCACCAACTCAAGCACCTAACACACTTCTGACACTAACATCCACAATCACCGATGATATGGCTACCGTACTCTGACGGTCTATGTCAAAATTTGCATTTTCATCCTTTTCTGGCCATTGACAGTACATCTAGGAGCTTGTAATCAAATAAATCATAGTTTGATTGTTATAGAAATAATCAATTAACTTGCCTTCTTAGAGCAAATCCAACCATAAGTATTATGTTTGGGGTACCATCTTTATGTGGTAAGAAAAAAGTTTTCTAATCTACCAATGACAAAAAAATTGAATTTAATACCCAAAAAGTACTCCATTAGGGTAAGCATCTACCAATAATACTCAATGGCTCTACCAATTTAGATGCTCTTCTTATTAGTGGATTATTTAGAAACTCATAACGAATATGGTATAAAATCATTTTAAATAAATCAAAAGAGATGATTTCAAATCAATAAGTTATGGAATCTTCCACTTTCTACTGTAATCCCAGTTACCAAATTGTCAAAAATAGCAAATTAACCCTACAATGATAATTGTAAAACAATTGCTAAATTGTAAATTAACTTTCACTATAATTGAAGACTAAAGTTGTTCAAGGTGTTGAATGGTTATAAACTTGAATCATTTTGCTACATCAATCAGATGGTATTTATAGGAAGAAATCTTTTGTGTTGTTACATAAGCTATCACCATGTGTATTGTTAGATTTTACCTTTTCTTTTTCTTTATTTTGTGAAGACATGACCATTACATCCCACTAATAGTTTGCCAACAGGAAATGTTGTGCCTAACATGATTTGAGGTTGGGAACAGTCAAATTTGTGTACATTAAGATGACGCGGAAAGGTACCGTCTGCTACAAAAGTGGGACAAACACTCAATCAAGTAACAAATGAAAATTATAAAATTTATGAAAGAAAAAGAAAGAAGAACACATAAAAATTTAGAGTGGTTTAGCCAAAATCAATAGCCTACATCCACTATTAGCTTTGTTACAAATTATCCTTTGCTCCTGCAAAGTAGATCTTACAACTTGATATCAAACTGTTCGGGAAAGAATTTGACAAATTTTAAGTGTAAGTGTCGAATAACTAGACAGATCCTTCTTTTAATGCACCCAACTCACTATTTAGACAAACTCGATCATTAATATCGTTGGAATTTGCTCAACAACGTTCCCACTTTAGGCTCGAAGTTTCAGGAAGAGAACATGGTCAAAACCATGAATCAACAAGGATCGGTACAGATCATTATGGATCGGTACTGAGCTATCTAGTTTTTTGTCATCTTATTTTTTACTTAGGCTTGGCCTTCATCCTTGATCAAGTCATGCTGACTCATCACGTGTAATAAAATGGATCGTTGCTGAGTTATGAAGGATCAAAACCGAGTTGTCCCTTAGTCTTGAATTTTCAACTTCTTTAGCTTTGCATCATTTGGCTTCTCCAAAAAATGGCTAAGCACTTTCTTATAGTCCACAAGGATCGGCACCGACCCTAAGGACTTTGTCTAAATTTTGGTATTTTCTCTACATTCTTTACCCCTGATCCATCTCACAAGCATTCAATAGTCTTAATTCATTGAGATATCACTTTGTTCAATGGCAGGATAACAATTGCCCCCTAAAGTATTCTTTGTATTAATAAAGTATGCTTTGGATCAAGATAAGATATCGACTTCAAACTCCAATTTGAAGATATGTCCTTATTTTCTGAACCGTCCCCATGGAGCAATGCATTCTTTCTAGATAAACGTGTTACTTTAAATAGTTATGGATTCACATCTTTGACGTTTATAAGAGCCAAAGCATCCCATTTAGAATCTTAACTCGGTTATGGGGTTTTTAAAAGCTTCCCTTTTCATTTGGTCAGGTAGGATTTCATTTTTCATCTTCATTCACTTCCCATTTATATCATACATTTTTTAAATCACATGGATGGGTCGGTACCGATAGTTTTTTATGTTACTATTAAAGTAACACTTAGAAATTTTTTGCTTTCACTTGACTTTTAGTCTCTATCTTTTGCAAGCCTTAGCGATTTTAGTTTCCTCCATACCTTGTTGATGTCGCCGCTAGCTCTTAGCCCCAATGTCGATCAACTTCAACTAATTATCAATGGCGATCTGAGCATATTCTTCACACTTGACCTATAAAATTCAACGTCGATTCATACGGGTTTAAACTTGATCTCTCAACATCAGCGTTGCTTCCTCGTTTAATCTTCATCTGAGGTGGGTTAATGATGCTCCATGGTCACCGACGCCTAGCTTTGGCCATCATCTCATATTTGACCTAAACTTTATGTTTCTTCTTCCTTCTATACTTTGCCATGGCCAATGGAAAAGTTGAACTCGAGACTCCCAGGTTTTCTAAGGTTGACTCCAAGTTCCAATGGGTAGAACCCCAAGTTCTTTTCATTCTCAACTATTTAGTGTCAACTTATGGCTCGTCTGGTGGAATCATGCATCAATACTTTAAGTTGAACATCACAATCTTATGTTCCTACAAAGAAAACTCCATACCGCTCCGGACAACGGTTACGTCTATATTCTATGAAAATGGGTAAAATGCAACACATGATTCCATAGTGCGACGAAGTTCATTTGCCAGCACAAGCGGGCTATCTGCACAGAGTGTTTGCATACACCATGCTCTAAATACATGACATACACTGCATAAACTTTTTAACACATCACTGTGTCTATCTATGTATGAGATCTGGTTGGTCAATACACATCGACATCCATTGGTTCCGTACATTGACCACAAGGGCCTTAGTTAAAGCACGAAGAGTAAAGTTAAATCACACTTGACCTTGCTTATGTATCAATTTTTTTAGTAAGTTAAGGATCGCAGATGCTCCTCGTGTCTCTTTGCCATGAGTGTAGGTCCTTATTTTCATTGTTTACTCCACCAGCGGTAGGTTCAACTTCTGCCCCAGCTTCTACTTCAATACCCTCTAGGCCTTGACCATCTCACCGCCAACTTGGGCGACCTTTACAAGTAGTTCCCTTTATCATAGGAGAAGAACCTTATATGTAAGTTGCTTCTAATGTTAACCCAAAGGGCATCAAGATTCTTGACAAACCCCCAGATTCTCCAGCTTCAACACGAACCATGGTAGATGTCAGGAAGCTTTGTGACCATTATGGGATTCCCTTTGAAGAGACTTTGACTCTAGCAGTTAGATTTTGGTGATACAATATTCCATATTTAAGTAGATTTTGGAGATATTTGAGTCAATGTGGAATTGTGACTCAAATACATTGCTTTTGTATGGATTGTAGATTTTGAAGAGTGATTAATTGCCTCTTTTATTGCATTAAAGAAGGCAAAGAATTATCTATACGGGAATGATTTATTTTGGTAGATGGAAGTATATTAGTCAATTCCTTAATTAGCTGATTAGAGAATGCATTTTATCAAAGTTATTATATATAAAACATGTATAGGGTTCATTAAATAAGTGTGGGAAAAGGTTTATTTTTTAGGGTCTTATGGATTGAAATATCTTCTTGAATTTTTAGGCTTTCTTTTGTAATCTTGTGGCTAAGTAATAAAGGTTTTGTTTGGAGGAATTTGTATGTTGTTTTCTTCAATTATTATCTCTTATAAAATCTAATTGTGTAGAGATCCTTGGAAAAATCCTACAGTTAGTATCGGAGCCTACTACATAAATTTTTTGAAGAGATTTTGATTATGAAGAGCTAGATGATAAGGTTGAATCTGCTAATGGTGGAGATCTAGATGTTAAGGGCATAGGTTCAGTTAGATTGAAGATGCATGATGGAAGGGTGGTGAAACTTACAGGAGTTACGCACATCCCAAAAATTACAAAGAATCTTGTTTTAGTTGAACGGTTGAGGTAAAAGGCTGCAACTTTTGAACTCAAGGTGGAGTCAAAAGGGTTTGGAAGGAAAACACAGAGGTGCTGCACACAAAAAGGGGAAGCAACAATGTATACAAGTTGCTTTAGAAAATGGTGGAGAATGAAGAAGCTTCTTAAAGTAGGGTTGGAGAGGAAAAAATTTCAAAATCAAAGTGGAGCCAGCAATGGTAAGCCGCAAAGACTGCATGGAAGCCTTTGTGGTACTACAAGCATGCTTTTGATTTATTGATGATATGCATGTTCAATTATAGGGCATGCATACTTTGGTGATTTGGAGGTAGGTTATGTTTTTTTTTGTTTTGGATGGAGACATTTATTTCCATTGTGATATTGGAGATTGTTTGGAGTATGAGGAGTAGGTAGTTTTGTATGGAAATGTCATATCAAGGTGGAGACTATTAGATTTTGGTTACACAATATTCTATATTTAAGTAGATTTTGGAGATATTTGAGTCAAGGTGGAATTGTGACTCAAATATATTGCATATTTTATGGATTTTGTAGATTTTGAAGAGTGATTAGTTACCTCTCTTATTACATTAAATAAGGCAAGAAATTATCTATATGAGAATGATTTATATTGGTAGATGAAAGTATATCAACCGATTCCTTAGTTAGTAGATTAGAGAATGCATTTTATCAAAGTTATTATAAATAAACATGTATAGGGTTCATTAGATATGTTTGTGAAAAGGTTTTTTTGTGGAGTGAGATATCTTCTCAATTTTTTATGCTTTCTTCTATAACCTTTTGGTGAAGTAATAAAGGTTTTGTTTGGAGGAATTTGTGGTGTTTTTTCTTCACTTATTATCTCTTTTAAAATCTAATTATGTAGAGATCCTAGGAAAAACCCTGACACCGACATCCTGACAATAGGACCCCCTTGAGGGCTACACTTCATGCAATCATTATATTTGCCTTTTCGGCGAGTGTTCCTCCATTTAATCATTTCATCCAACTTACTCTTCAATTCATGAAGTTTGCCCCTGCCCAGCTTCATCCAAATAGGTATGTCGCAATAAATTGTACCTATATGACTTTCCTCAAGCACATGGCAGGGTGCCCTCTCTTGAAGTAATTAGATATCTATTCAGTTTCAAAAAAAAGAACGACCATTCATCCCTAACTTATTTGGAGTCCTCCAAAGGCTACTGTATAATCATTAACCTCTACAACAAACTCATCCATTTCAAGGATGAGTATTACTTCATCCGCTTCCCAACTGGTTTCGCTTAGAATTGATTGTTAGGACGTAAGTTCTACCCCAACCGCTTAACTCTATGGAGTCCATTTCATTTAGATGACTAACTTTGTCCTTTTTCAAATTTGTAGACATTACAAAGAGGCATGCGCGTGAAGCTCTGACATACACACCCCAAGCCTTGAATGACATTCCCACTGACAAGCGAAGAATGAAATCCCTTTTAACTAATTGCCAAATGCGACACTTACAACTTCTACACAATGATCGTAGCTTAGGCATATTCCCTTCTACACGTAGGGCTGCACAGTCCGCTCAAGAGATTGCAGGAGAATCCTCCTTTGCCAAATATCAAAAAAGCCTAATTATAGCATAGGATCTCCCTGTTGATCAAAGGGAGGACAAAAGGGACGATGAAAACGATGATAATGAGAACAAGAATGGGGATGACAACGATGATGTAGGTCTCAAATATAAATCTACAGGAGAGACAAGTGGCGATGAAAGGGTTTCGCCTCTTGTCCACCATCCAAGAATAAGAATCATATCACCGCGTCTGGTTCACAGCTACAACAGATCGCAGCTGGGGAGACAACTTTGGCCCCTTCTACTGGAGACATCATTTGGTTCTCATGGGAGTATTACCGACAATATCCATTCATATGACATTGTTGTCATCAGTCTCCCAAACATCACTTCTCTGATCCGTACTGCGGCGGATATGCCTTCAACTACTATAGGAGAAGTAACCCCGCTTAGCCGATTGCGTGAGTATGTCGCTAGGATCAATAGGGCACTCTGATACTTCACACCACACCCAAATCCACAACATGTTCACTTTGCATATGTCGTACTTTGACCTCCAAATCTTAACATGATTTTTCTTTCATTCAGGTACACTAGGACATTCTAGACTCTTTGGTGACCTACATGGCAAGTCAACCGAGTATTTGGGTCATAAACATTTTGGTTCCTCTCGTCGCGGACGTGACTTGTTACAGGAATCAGATATTGCAAAGCTTCGAAGGAAGGAGATAGAAATAAAGTATAAGAAGGAGAGACGATACCGCGTGGATCGTTATCGGGATTTTCGCGACCGCTTCAGGCTTGCTAGGAGGTCTCACTCCCCATACCGTGGATGTTCTCTTCTTCCTAAATTTATGGACCCACACTCCTCAAGGCCTGACAGTCCTCCTCTTTCTTTAGAGCCTATACTTCTCTCAAATCAGAACCTCTTCCTACTCAAGCCTGAGCTCCTACTCATAAATCCAAGCATACTTCTCAGGCAGCTGACTCTTCGACTTTCGAGCCCATCCAAAAGTGGCCCTGCAAAGAGCGTATTCCTACACGCATATCGACTGCAGTCTCGGCCCTAGTCATAAGCCCTCACCTTATAGAAATGCAAAAGGCTTTCCCTCAATGGTGATTTATGAGGGTTAAATTCGACTACTATCTAAAAAGCATTCCCCATGAGGTTGCCAATCACACTAAAGCATGCATTCACGATGCTTACGAGCCGTATTATATTCGAAAGAGGTTTGCTTACGCTCCATCCAACATTAAAAGAGCCAGTGAGCTGGTCATTGAGTAGAATGAAATTGAAAAGAAAGATAATGAGGGAACCATCGCTTTCTATTCCAAAGAGCTAGATCAAGCAAAGAAATCACTCAAGGTGTAGAAGAAACGCCCAAATGAGATGAACGAGACCAAGTACAAGTTGCAAGAGGGGCAGATTTAGAATGCCTATCACAAAAGTAGCAAACTGGCTAAGGAAGGAATTCTCCAAACCACTAATGTTAAGGGTGAGATAGCAAAGGAGGAGAAAGAAAAAGAAGACGCTCTTTCCTTGGCTGAGGAATACATGACCAAGATGCTTGATGCTAATGACGAGAAAAAATTCTAGAGACTCGAGCCACTAACGTTGAAAGGAGGTAAGAGAACTCGTCGATCAGACCGAGACCATTTGGTTCACTTATATGTGAACGTGATTAAATCTGGCAATCTGAAGTGGCTCGAAGATAAGTAACCTTAGGGCACTAGCTCTGGCCTAGGAGGAAATTCTTAGACGGGAACGAGAGCATATAGGAGAGGTCAATAAAGTGAGATAAAGGCTGACCTTCTCGATGAAGAGGATTTGGAAGCCCTTGTTATTGGTTATGTAAGACTAGGCTTTGGAGCCTCAACTTCTGCTTAGTGCCTACTAGGGCCCTTCCTGAATCCAACTCAAAGGGTTTGGAGGGAAGGACAGTTCCTATCTTGCGTGGACTCCAAGCAGAGAACGTCAACTTGGCAACGCCAGTTCTAGTGCCATCGTATCACGTACATCTTGGCTTCCTGCTTCCGACCCTGTTACTCCTTTTTCTGAGATTTCTGTTACGATGGAAAAAACAATGTTAGCAACGTCATTGCCGGCCTTGGATCATAGGTCGTATAACCCCAAGGATCCCAACTCTCTTCCACCAAAGTCTACTCCCAAACTTCCTTTTTGTCTTATTTCTTAGAGGAAGGTTGGTCTCAGAGTCCCTCTCAGACCCCATGTACTTCTCTTGGTGGTATATTATTAGTTTCCCATATGTTCGAGAAACGTCGAGTAACATCTAAGGATGTTTCTAATCGTTTCTTTTATATCTGTTAACCTTTAGGTCAGCCTTCCCTTGTTCCCTTCCTGAATATAATTTTTGCTCCAGGCCCTCAGGCTTCTACGATTGTTTCTGTCATTATATCTGCCCCATTCCTTATTATGACCTCCTAGACCGGGTCCGCTTCGTGTCCTCATGCTGAAAATTTTAATGCATCGAATGAAGAGGCTGCAGAAGAAACTTATTTATCAATGGGCAACGAGGACGTGACTATCACCAACGCTTAGGGTCCGGGAGTTGAGCCATCAATGACGGAGAGGCAAGCCATCGGCCTTTCCAAGCTAAATAGTATTAAGAATGAGAAAGGTGTTAAAGACATCATGCACCCTCTTTTAGTATCCCTTCTAGTTCTACTTAATGTCATCTCGACCTCCACACTTCTCGTGCCAGCATTTTTGCTGAGACTCCTAAATCTTTGGGGAGTGATTACAATTGGATTGATGATCTTGAGGGTTACCTTTCAGTGCCGAAGGATGTCAATCCTCAAAAGAGATAGTCATCATGCTCACCTAATAAGGGAAAGAAGAAGAACAAGAGGGTAAGAATGAGTATGGATAGTTGTTTTTGTTGTATTTCAGATAATGTATATAGACTGCCGATGTGCAGGTAAAGCCCCCGCTTTTGTAATCAAAAAACCTAAAAGCAATTAAAGTTGTTTTTCTTCTAAACCTTGTCTTATTTACTTCTTTATGTTATCATTCATAGGCTCATATACTTGTTTGAATGCATAAATAATTACTTGCAATTCAATTAAATACGATTATTTATGCTTGGGTCTGTGTAATGCCATTATTTACCGTAGCTTTGTACCTATAAATAAGTTTCTACGATTTCTCAGTATTCTTTCATTACTTAGTTTTGTTTATCATTGCCAATAAATTTTTTATTTGGCTAAACAAAACCATGTTTCTTTAGCTAGCTCTATGGCTAAACTTGTTTATTTTCAACTAAATGAATTGTATTCAACCATAACTAAGGTTGTGCTCAAGAAAGCATTTAACTTCACGTCATCTCCAGTCACTTGGAAATGGCATTTTGGACATCTATCTTTGGACATCCACCTTCAATCCTACCTATATCTAAGAGTCAATCAAAAACCTTCATATTCCATCTTTGCTTATCTTTGGTTAGGCATGTCTTGTCAGGCCGTAAGCATTGTTGTACCTACAAAAGATACAATTATATATCGATTCCTATCTCCATGATATGGTGCTTAGATGCCTATCTATGGACATCAACCTTTGACCCTACCTATCTTCGAGTATTAGTAAAAGGTTAGATGTGTAGGGGCGAACCTTTCGATTGACCCCAGTACGATAATACACCCGCGACCTCATCATGGATCAAAGGAGTTCATCGGTGCCTATCTCAGGTACCTAGACATTTGGTTTTTCAAAACACAAACTGTCTAATTCTACCATTGATCATGCAGCACAAAGTCAAACTTTAAAGAATATGATTCCATTGATTACAAAAGCCAACTTTATTTACAAATACTCCACCTTATTACATCATAGCCTGATCAATAGGATGAATTATTTGCGAAAGTAACTTTAAGTGAAATAGCATTTCAGTTGCTTGTTATTCCATGCCTACGAAATTCAAATCCCATCAACAGTCAATAGTTTGAAAGTTCCATCCCTAAGCTTCTATTCAATTGCATAGGGACCTACCCAATTCATACCAAGTGCCCTGCACTAGGATTCAAAATGAGGTCACCTATCTCAAAGGTACGATTTTCGACCTTGGCGTTAAACTAAGCAGCTACACTTTTTTGGTGAGCAGCTACCCTCATATCAGCCTCTTCTCGTTTGTGATCAACCGTGTCAATGGAATCAAGCAATAGTCCCTTACTCATCGTAGGATCATAGTGCATTCTTTAGAGAGAAGGGACTTCTAGTTCAATCAGAATCATGGCCTCGGATCCATAGGCCAAAGCAAATGGAGTATGGCCAGTTACGGACTTGTGGGTCATCTAAAAGCCCACGATGCTGGAGGTAACTCTTTAACCCAGTTTCCCTTGACTTTCATCAATCGTTTCTTAAGGATGGATTTGATGATCTTATTTACCGCCTCTACCTATCCATTATCCTATGGGTGTGCCTCTGCCAAAATGCTCTTCTCTATTCAATACAGGTTACATAAATCTTTGAACACGACACTTTTGAATTGGGTTCCATTGTTAGTAATGATCTTATGTGGAACTCCAAATTTGCATAAGATATTCTTTACCACAAAGTTGATCCCTTTCTTTAATGTGATCGTGGCTAGTGGTTTCGCTTTAGCCCACTTCGTGAAATAGTCTACACTACAATAGCATACTTCGCTCTGTCTTTCGATATCGGTGGCACACAGATTTTGTCAATTCTCCAAATTGCAAATGGTCATAGGCTAACCATTTGTGTAAGCCTATAGATGGTGCTCTTGGTATCTACACAAACCCTTGGCATTTATCACATCTTCTGGTGTAATTGGCCGCATCTCGATTAATCATTGCCCAAAAGTATACATAGCGAAGAACCTTCCATGCCAAAGTCTGCCCTGAGTCTAATCACCACAGCTTCATTCGTCCGCATTGACAAGGATTTTCTTAGCTTCTTCTTTAGTGGCACACCTCAGTAGGGGGTCTGAGAATCCTCTCTAATATAATATTCCTTCTTGTATACTAAATTGTGATACTTTACATAGAAGTATTCGTTGTTCGTTCCTTTCACTTGGCAAGTTCCCTTTAGCAAATAGTTCTTTATTAGACTCATCCACGACTCCCTTTCCTCCTCGGCCTCTAGGATTCCATCAACATCCATCTGGTTGATGCTTGAAGCATGAAAAACCTCTACTAGAATGAGTACCATGAGCTGTGCATCCTCAAAGCTGACCAGTTTAGCTAATGAATCAACTTTCATATTCTCTTCTCTTAGAATGTGTGTTATCATATAGTACTCAGTATCTTTCGGAAATTCCTAGATTTTCATCAAGTAAGGGGCAAGTCTCGCTCCCATAGCCTAAAATTATTTCTTAACTTGACAGACCACCAATTGAAAGTCCCTGAATATATGCAGTGTTTTAACTCCTAGTTCCTTTGCTATCTTGAGTCCCATAATTAACGTTTCATATTCATCTTCATTGTTCATCGAGGGGGATTCTAATGTCAAAGCATAATGTATCCTCTATCCTTCTAGGGTTACAAGAATTACTCCTGCTTCGGAGCTTTGTTTATTAAAAGCTCCATCTACGTACAATTTCCATAGGATTAGCTAAACCACATCTTCTTCAACTTCTCATCTCGGACGGTAAACTCAGCAATGAAGTCAACCAATGCCTTCCTCATATCGTCCTCCGAGAATGGTAGGTTATATCGTATTGACTCAGCTCGATATTCCACTTCAGTAATCTTCCCAAAGTCTCGGGTTGATGTAGTACTTACCTCAATGGCTAATCTATCTGTACTTTTATCGAGTGAGCCTAGAATATGGCCGCAACTACCTCAAAGCAATCAACAAACATCATGCAAGCTTCTCTAGCTTCGATTAATTCTTTTTTCCTTCAGTGAACCATTTGCTAATATACCGCACTGGACTTTGGATCTCAGATTCCTCACGTACTAAGGCTAGTCTTAGTGCATGAGTAGATATTGCAAAGTAAACAAACAGATCCACTCCTTCCAAAGGCATTAAAAAAACCGGTGGTTTCTCCACATGCATTAGCAAACCATGGAAAGCTTCCTAACATTCCATCATCCAAACAAACTTTACTTTTTCCTTCTTGAAGGCATCGAAGAATGGTATACTTTTGTCTGTCGCCTTCGAAAAAATTGACTTAGTGCAGTAACATTCCCATTCAAGCATTGCATCTCCTTCCTCGTTAATGGGTCGGTAACCTCTTTCAATGCTTTAATCTACTCTAGGTTGACTTCAATGCTCCGTGAGTTTACAATGAAATCAAAAACTTGCCTAATGCGACTACAAAAGAACTCTTCAATGGATTCAGCCTTATACCATACTCCTGAATGTCATCAAAAAATTTTGAGTGGCCATCCATGTGATTCATCGATCGTTGTGACTTCACAAGCATATCGTCCATATAAACCTCTATTGTTTACCCAATCTGATCTTTGAACATTGTATTTACCAATCATTGGTAGGTAGCACTAATGTTCTTAAAATCGAATAACATCACACGGTAATAATACAACTCCAATTAAGGAGTAAAACTCATATGCTCCTAACCTGTAACGTGCATTGCTAGCCGATTGTAGCCAGAGTAAGCATTCATGAAGGATAACAGTTTATATTTGGAAGTTCCATCAACAAGCTAGTCAATTCTGAGCGGGAAGTTGTCATTTGGGCATGCTTTATTCATATTCGAATAATCATTGCATTTTTGCCATTTTTCATTTGTCTTCTTGACAAACACAGGATTTGATATCCATTCAATGTATAGTCCATTGCAGATAAAACTATTTGCCTTTATCTTATCCACTTCCTCTTTCAACGCAGCGAATTATTCCAAACCCAAACTGCGCCTCTTCTGCTTAATAGGAGGGTATTGTGGGTCCACATTCACTATATGGTACGCTATCTTCAGTGAGACTTCACGCATATCGGTCTAGGAAAACACATCCTAGTTTGTCCAGAGAAATCCTACCAACTCCTTCATCTTTATGCCGAGCTGAGATCCAATCTTTAGAACCTGAGTGGGTTCATCATCATTGATCGGGATGTTGATTATTAGCTCTACTGGTGTCGCCCTTTCATCCTCTTGCCCTTCCGTTGGTTCATGGTTTTGTAGCACTTACTAAGAGGCCTAAGCCAGGGCTTAGATGGTGGTTGTTATGCATCATTGGTCCTGATGCAAAGAGACTTCTATGCATTTTCCCTTTTCTTATGTTGTTTTTCCTCTCTAAGCTCTATAATGTAACATTCTCGACCAATACTCTAGTCACCCTGAATAGCTCGTACCCCATTATGGGTGGTGAGTTTCATCATCAAGCACCACCAAGCAAATGCTATTCTAAAACTAGCAAGGGCCAGTCGACCCAAGAAAGCATTATAGGCCGAATATGTGTCGACCACCAAAAACCTCTATACCTGCACCATTTTGCAGCTTTCTTCACTTAACTGGATAGACAAGTCAATACAACTAACTAGCTCCTTGGCTTTTTTGTTAAAATCCTGAATGTGAGATTTATAAGGCTTCAGGTCCTATCCATTGATTCATATTCGATCAAATGTTTTCTTAACAAGATATTAACTAAGCTTCCAAAATCAATCAGAACTCGGTGCACTATAGTTAGCCCAACAATGGCCATAATTACCATGGGTTTAAGCATCGGTGCTTCTACCCTGTCAGTGTTCTATTTTTGAAAATGATGTCATCATTCATCATTCTTTGTCATTTTTCCAAAGTTCTGTCTTTGATGGCGAAACAAGTCTCCTTAGGCGCATACTTCAGCAAGCTACCATGCCTCTCCATCTCGTTCCAGCATTTCTCTAGTGGATGAGGTCCAACAGAAATGGTGTAAATCACAATTATTTTCTCATCCTATCTTGGTCCCTCTTCAATAGACCTAGCCTGACCCCGTTGAGCAATCTGCCCTTGAGGTCTGTCATTCATTGGTCCACCAACCTACGGGTTTCTCACGTACTACTATAGTATCTTCTTCATGATTAAGTCTTCAATTACATGTCTTAAATGCTGGCACTCATTGGTATTGTGCCTATGTGTTTTATGGAAGTAACTATACTTCCCCGATCACCTCTCCTCCTCAGTCGCCTCCCTCCAAGGAAACTTCTGGTAATTTTCTTCCCTTGCATGACAAGGTAAATGTTCTCAACAGAAACATTTAGTGGAGTGTAATCTCCTTGTCGAATATAGCTTGTGCACTTTTTGGTGCCTACTTCTTTCCACAAGCGCCTTGGTTGTTTCTTTTCACATTATTGTTTTTGACATTCACAATAACATTTCTGGAACTACCACCACTCTGCTTAATAACGATGTTGCTTTGTACTACATTATTTGATACTCTACCACCAATTAGTCAAGCAACTGATTTTGCCTTTTCCAAGCGTAGAAACTGGGAAGCCTTTCGATAAAACTCTTCCATGGTAGGTGGTGCTTTCTTTTGGGCCACCTACCAAAGTCTGCATTAGGGTGAAGCCCACCCCATTAAGACAATCTCTTCCTTTATATTACTTTTATCACTGCAGTAATAAATCGCTTCAAGAAATCTCTTATAGTCTCTTTGGAACTCTAATGAATATTCGATAAGGGCATCACATCCTATGGTCGAGCGGTATGGAGTCTAAACTGAATTGGCCAAAGGATGATATGGACCTCGACGCATGCCAAATAAACCACATTGTGGAAACTCTGTCTAGGAATATAGGAAAGGACCTACATCTCACTGCGTTGGTAGCATGGGCACCATCCATATGTCATCCATACTTCAAAGGATGCTGTCTTAGATCAGTCGTTCCCCTAATAAGACGACATTGTTGGCATTATGAGCCTTTTAAGATAAATTTCTTACAAATTGTTATCAATGAGTGGGTCACGGCTAGGCGAGGAACCACTTTCTTCATTACTTCTATGTTGATTTTCATTTAGCAATCTCTTCACCATATTTGCAATATGCTCTTCGTCAGTTTGGGCAGCTGGACAGTGGTCGTCAGGGACAACCCTGAGTGTTTGACTTTGCAAATGCTGTAGTTAGTTGCATGATGTAAAACCCTGTAAAATTAACGTTAATTAATCAATGATTAATAAGGATCCAAAAAAGGAATTTTAGAAACTGATGGAATTTTGCTGTGAAACTTGCACCATTGTGTTCGTGGTGATATTCTAAACAACTTTCATATTTTAAGTTTCACGATCGGAGCTCAAATGAAATAGTTATTAGCGTTTGGATTTTTCAGAGTGAAAATAATTTAAAAAGAAAAAAATATATAATTAAATGCAGATCCTATCGGTCGACCCCCTTCTTGGGTCGGTCAACCGCCTTTAGGGAAGTGGTTGACTGATTATCAAGTGGTGGTTTGGGTCCGAGCCTCGACCAAACGACCTGGATTTAATTATTTTAATCTAACGGTTACGGTTGATTCGAGTGCCTATAAATAAAGGCCTAACCCCTCATTTCTCCTCTCATATTTTCTGATCTAAGCAGGAAAGCCCCTTCTCCACTGCTTCTAAAAATTATAAAATATTATATAAATATATATTCATAGAAGGGTAGAAAATAAAAGAGAAGAAGAGAAGGGGCAAATCAATACTGTAGAAAAGGGTAATTTTATAATTATAAATCTATATCTCCCTTAACCCTAAATCTCTTCTCAGATCTGTAATTTTAATAGTACATATACACCTTGTTATATATATTCTTTTGGATTAGAAAGGAAAAAGAGTCAAGTAAATGAGTGGATTCAGATTTGGAGATTTGGAAAGCTTAAAAGGTGAGTGAGAAATTATATAATTTATTTATACCATTGAAATTTATATCACTGGATTTTATTAATTATCGTGCCTAAATAAGATCCGATGAATTATACGCTTAAAATAATGTATAGGAATATCGCCTACATATTCTATAAATAGGTAATTGGAATAGGAATAGTATGTACAACCTAATTTAGAAATTTAAATTAAGTCCTAGCTATTTATTATTGTAGAATGTTTGTTTATTCCAAATTTATAATTGGGTTGTAAATTAAGTTGCCCTAGTTCACTTGGAATGTAAATTTCAATATTTTAATTTATTTGGAGTGCAGCATAATTTAATTGTATCTATTTTCATGTAATTTCCACAAATTATTCAATTTTTTAAAATATGTATAAAGGTACGTCGTTTGAATTAACAAGGAATATACCGAAAATGAAAGAGATATATAAAATATGGATATTCTTCTCTGTAGTTTGCAATGTTTATTTCAATAAAAGAAAAGAGATAATTCCTTGTAATTTCATATGGAGCAAGGTAATTATAGAAAGTTATAACGATAATTCCTTTTTGAAAGGATAACTATGATAAATTAAAATGTGGAAAGGAATGTTCTAGTTTAGGAATTTATAATTAGAAAATAAGAATATATATACGTAAAACCGCGTATATCGATTAAAAATGAAAACACATATATAGCTAATTTACGACAATATTCATATTAGTTATTACAGCATATTAAATTATAGGACTAAAAAGGAAGGAATAGGAATTCCAAAATTTATGACATTAACTACAAATTTAATGGGCAATAAATTTTTAGTTAATAGAAAGCTTAAGGAATTAAATAAGGACTGATTATGGAATTTAATATGGCATTGATGAGGAAATTGAGTAGGAAAAATAAATGGATTTTGAAACAGGTAAATAAATATCATTAGAGATTGTCCAATATCGACATTAATGACTAATTTTATTATGGACATTTGCCATTAAATTAAACATAAAAGGGAACCAAAGCCAAGGCGTATAAAATAGGAATAATTACATAGCAAACAAGTAAGTATTAATACTATTAAATACACGTAGAAAGCAATATAATTTTTATAGTAGGAAATTATAAAGCTTCAATTATACGTTCAGAACAAGCGTGAGTTAGTAGACATAGCCTAACACTTAGGCTTTGGGTGATTGGTTTGGTTTAGTAGGTTAGGATGCGACGTCAGTAGAGTTACACAACAGAAGTCTAGCCTTCACCTAGAGGCTACCAGCAGTTGTGTATACTTACTACTGATGTGGGACATCTCCAACCATAGGACCCGTGGGGAAGGGATATGCATAGGATGTAGGACCTGCTTCTGGGTCGGAGGTTTTAAGTAGCTATTGTAGGGTCTACCTCCTTCGTATTTAAGAAGTATTAAATGTTCAAGGTTAGCTTTTAGGCACGATAGTGGGAAATCTCGAGAGGGGTCCGTTTCGGGGTTGAGGTATTAAGTAGCCATTATGGAGTCCGAATCTCCTCGTAAAGAAGTATTAAGTGGCCTGATGAGATTCTATGCGATGTCAGCTAGGGAGTACAAGAGAGGGGTCCACCTTGGGTTAGGTATTAAATGACGGGGACCGGCCTAGAATATATGTATTAAATGGTTAGAGTCTGCCTAATTTCTGTTAAATAGGTATTAAGTGGTTTAGGTACTTCCTCTCACATTATGAGAAAATGAATGATGGTAGTTGCATAAGACTGGGAAGGGACTTTGGCCTACAGTTGGAGGTAAGTTGTAGAGTTAGAGTGCGTTAGTAATACAACAATTATATTATAAAGCCTTATCTAGGTATCATCGGTAACTGTAGATAAGACCGATTGACTACCAATTATGTTGCGGAGGGTCCACGTCGGGGACAGACACATTAAATAGACGTTGGGTCTGCCTCCTCCCTATTCAAGAAGTATTAAGTGGCTGGGGTTTTCGGTAGTATATGTCCAGATATATATATATATATATATATATATATATGCAGATAGGCAGATACTTATATAGATATACCTTGGAGAAGGTTAGGTTAGGTATATCGTACATACACATAAGATTTAACAGATTAGCCGTAAATAATAGACATAACACATAAATGGAAATCAATGGGCATAAATTAATGGTATAGGAGAAGTATGTGATTTTCCAATCACCAGAACGTTGTTCTGACCCCCTTTCATAACAACCCATATGATAAATTTAGAAGGACTGGATACTTGAGCAAGATGGAACTGCAGATGGTGAAATCTTCTTATTCATGCTTGGTGCCAATAAGGCAATTAAATATCTAAGGAATGATATTCTGAGGTGGTAGCCTTAGTCAGTACGTATGTTATATTATATTTTTCAATTTCACTGTGAGTTTATATTGATCGCACTCTAATATACTTGTACTTATTACATGTTACCAAAACCAACAATCCATACCCTAATGGACTTGGGTTTGGATTTACTCGAAATTTGGGTCCATTATGATGCGAGTTGTTACACATGACATCTGGCCTCCCTTGTCTGTGGGAGAGCCATTCGTCCAGACCCTTTTTGTCATCGCCTTGTCGGGCTATGTTCTTTCCTGACTGGTTCCGTGATATTCGTCTGAACACCACCGGTATGACCATCAGTGGTTTTCTCAGCAACAACATTAACCTTCTCATGGAACTCATCCTCAGAAAAATTGAGAGCAACCCTGTAAGAGCGATCGGTACCAAGTTGCAACTGATCGCTACCGATCATTTGAAACTTTTCCAAGTCCCATTTTTGATGTTTCAGCATCCCTCCTCTTCATCTTCTACTGGCCATCTCTCTGATTTCTATTTGATGAAGATATATTCTCTTCTTCGAAGTTAGAAGATGATGAATCGTTGTAGCTTTTCCTATGCCTCCGAGGTAGTTGAGTCATCAGAGAAAAATTCCTTTCCATCCCCTTCAGGATGGCATTTTGGCGCTTTAACATTTTTCTATTCATTTCAACCATCATCCGATCCAACTCCACCCTTGTCACTATCTCTGGTGCACTTGGGGATTTAGCATGAGATGGCAGATTTATTTCCTCTTTGTGTTGAGAGTGTTCATTCTCCACTTCAGTTATGGGCCTTTGAGGCGGTTGATTTTTCCTTTTCCTTCCTTGGGGTTATTGCTCTTAGATACAATGACATATTTGTTCTAAATTTAAATAACCATGGTCTCCAACACAAAATATTTAGATCTAGCTTATAGATAGTCCAAATCTAAAGTTTTAAGTTAGATCTGCTGGAACTGAGCTAGCCCGTAACGAAAGTTATGGATGAATTTCAAAAAATTTCTTTATTGGATCTTTATTGGGCCTATGAAGTCCAATACATTTAGAACATTTCTAAATATTATTTGCATAAATTTTTTTATTTTGTTTAAGTTTATAAATTGTATAGTTTTGTTTAATTTATGTATTTATATATATATATACACACACACATATGTATGTAGGTGCATGTGTGTGTATGTATGTACGTACATGTGTGTGTGTATATATATATATATATGTGTGTGTGTGTGTGTGTGTATGTATGTGTATATCATATACACATATATATGTGTGTGCATGTGTAACATATCAACCCATGCAAGGTATAACATGCACGTGTATAAATGTTGGGATTGACATCGCAAAGGACACGTAAGCTCATCCAATATACAAATATATATGTTGTCTAAATATATATGTATATATACTATTATTTACATAATAATATTATAGACACACACACGCACACGCACATATATATATATATATGTTAGGTTTGTTTAAATAATTTTATATAAACATATATACATATATTTGTGCATAAATAACCTTAAAAATAAAATATTAATATTATATATACATATTATTATAACATATTTATTTAAATATTAGTAATTTATTTTAAAAAAAAATTTAAATCGTGAGTAAAATTTATACACACACATATATATATATATATAATAAAATAATTTTATTTTAGACACACACACGAATATAATATATATATACATATATTAACAAAATATTCAAGATAATATATTTTTAAAATTTATAATTCCAGGTCTTGCGCACAGCTTAGAAAATAATTTATATTATTTAGTTTTAAAATACATTTTAATTAAAAATTAATTTCAAAACTTTATTTCAAATTTTAGATTTCCAATAAATCGTAAATGACAATTTGTGGTTTAAAAAAAATTCATAGTTTTTTCGATTTAAATTAATTTTAAATAATTTTCTTCATTTTCAACCAAAATTAAATTATCAATTTAAAAGTAAAAAAAATTAATTTTTTATAGAGAGTTTCTTTGATATTGATATAATTTTATAAAACATAAAAAATAATTTTCATAGCTTATTAAAATTAATATAGTTTATTTATATAATAAATTGATTTAAATAATATCAAATAATAAAAAAATATTTATAAAAAAATATTTTTTACAGCCAAAAATTATTATTGCTATTATAATTTGTTTATAAAATTATATGTCTATTTTTGACTATGGTATGATGTTGTAATTAATTATAAACTACATGTACATAATTAAATAATTTATATATTAATTTAGTAAAATACAAATTATATATTTTTTATTCATAGCTGCACGCACCTAATGTACATATATATATATATATGATAAAAAAATTAATATATATACACACACACATGCATATAACCAAACTACTAAAAATTAATATATATACACAGACGCATGCATATAACCAAACTACTCGGTGACAACATTACTTGCATATCAGAATCGTCACCTAACTAATAATATGTAATATATAAATATATATATATACACACACAAATATAATAAAACATTATATTGAGAATTAATAACTATGATTTGATAAAAAAAAACCATACCTTAATCCTAATGCCTTGAAGTACACCTTGAAAAGATGATTTCTCCCCTTTGAAACTTTTCCGATTCAACAGAGTGCTAGTCCTCGAACCGTTGACCACCACTATCGGATAACAATCGATTTGATTTGATTTGCACTTAAGAAATTAGGGAGACGGAAGAGAGGAATTCGACCAACAATAGATCAAGTTAGAGGCTTCCAACAATCCCCTAGAGGTTGAGGATAGAGATGCTAATATGGAGGATAATTAAGAGATATTTTAGAATCAAGATCCTACATCATCTCTTACTAATTCTCTTCCATCTTAGCCCTCCATCTCAAAATCTATGTTACATCATCTTATAGTCACATTAACCCCTCATTATGGCTGAATTTTCCAGTCCCATTTATGGGCTTTTAAAACCATTAAGAGCCCAAATAAAATATATTACAATTAAATCCAATTTAATCACTTATCGATATCGTATATTGATTGGTATATTTATAAATAGTATAAATATATCTAACAATATTTACTCATCAAACAATTATTAAAATTTACAATTAATATTTCATAAATTTTAATTAATGTATAACAATTATAAATTAATTAAATCGTTTGGTCAGAGGAGAATTCATCGTTTCGGTTGTATGACTCATCAGGTGTAAATTCGATCAGCGGTCAATATCAAACTATTGGAATATTAATGTTCACACATCACTTAGCAGGTGGTGTTACATTCTACCTAATTTTATCGCTTACTTGGTTTCGGTAAAATCCAATTTTACTTTAATTAAGCGTTACACGGTTGTAACTTTTATTTACACCAATTCTTTTCGTCAAAATATACACTTTAAACATATGGAATTTAGTAATAGTCAAAATTTCAATATCGTTCATATCTAACTCTATAGTCCAAACACAAAGTCCTTGGTTCAATAATAATTATTATTATTAACCTAACTGCTACGGCCAGAGATTTTGAGTTTACTTGAGTTGACCGTGATACTAACCTCATATAACTGAGGAGACGAATTCTTTCTTGAATAGCTTTTACTTCCAATACTTCCACTCGACTCAATTATAGTCACTCAGTAGATGTCAAGCCATGATTTGACTATAATCAAAGCAGAGCTTTTATAATGAAGATCAATAGTATTCTCAGGTCGAAATAATTGTGCAAATCAGTCACATTGATATTTTTTGTTTAACCTTAGTTATATAAACCAATAGCAAATTATCGAGTGATTCATTCCATAGTTATCCAATAACTATCAATACGTAACCCTTTGGTGCCCCAGCAGCCATGAGTAATACACCACTCAACATTTAAAGAGCACTGCGTACTCTAGTCTCAACGGATGTATCGATATCCAGCCTCGATACACCTTGACTTGGAATATTTAAAATGGTGTATTTATTTTTATTGTGATAAATTACTCACAGTCACAACACTTTGTAACTACTGTAACAAAACTTACCATTAATTAATTTTCTTTTAAAAATACTTTTAATTAAATTAGTTAACCAATATAACACATTATATTAGGTATATAATAGAAAGAAAACACCTTTTATTTCGAACAAGATTTGTTATTGAGTTGGATAAATGTAATAATTTTTTTTATTTTCCCTAGGGCATACCCTTAACTCTATCAATCTCCCACTTGGGGTCAATTGTGGAATCTTATTCCGATTTCTCCAATCGGTTTTCTCAAAACCAATCGGGTCAGTCCCTCCGTGAACGGTTATGCTATTATGTTTCAATTATCTACTCCATCAATCAACTCTCTCCGAGCTTGATAAACTATCTTTATCATATGGACCAATTCAGAGCATGTCTCTCGACTTCTAGTGAACTCTAAGTTCTTTTATGAACAAAATTATGATAATGTTATCATATAATAATATTACAGGATTCTCAACATTTAGAATCACTCTCGGCTCAATTATAAATTTTTTTCATTTATATTTATATACATTGCTTTTATTGTGGCGCTATTTAAGGCGATGTACTTTGCCTTTTCATTGAATCAGCTTAAGTCTTTCATTTGGAACATTTTCAGCTTAAAGATTATTAACTTGAATTTATTGTTGACACATTATACTCAATATCACTTATCGAGTTTGAGTTCGAACACTCTTTCATAAGGAATTCATTGTTTCTGTATACAATTCTCTAATATTTCGTAAATACACGACAAAACTCCAAACTACCATTTAGTGATATCAATTTGGGTTTAATATTTGTTTCACATATCAAATGCATAAAAAATCACGATATCGTAGACAACATAACATCTATGATAATTCATATTACCAATGCATAAGGAATCCATCGTACATGTTCCGTATTAAACATTTTAATAAGGTGTCCTTACATATCGTTTTGGGACATACCCTATATCTTATATACTTACTATAAAAGACATCATTTACAAATCCAACATTGAGTATTAAAACAACTAAAACTAATTTTAACACAAGTAGATCGTTAACAATCAGTAGTGTGTTGTTTACTTATGATTTAGAAATAAATATGTACTTTTTAATGTTCTTTCTTATGAACACACACTTTCTATGCATTTTGACCGATAATCAAACTATCCGATACATCTATCAAAACACTTGATCAATTACGATGCTTTTCGTAATGATACTTTCGTATCTGTTTTCATATCGTACCCAAAAAACCCACAAATTCAATATTGGTAGAGTTAGGGGTATGCCTTAGGGGCAATTATGTAATTAGTTACATATATCTAACTCGTTGACCAATCTTGTTTGAAATAAAAGGTATTTACTTTCTATAATATACTTGATAAAATGTGTTATATTAATTACCAATTTAATTAAAAGTGCATTTAATAGAAAATCCATAAATGGTATGTTTTGTGATAGCATTTACAAAGTGTTATAACCGTGTGTAATTTACCATAATAAATATAAATATACCATTATAAAATGTTCCTAGTCAAGATGCATCGAGACGGGATATCGATGCATCCTTTTAGACTAGAGTATGTAACGCTCTCTAAATGTTGGGCGGTGTAATATTCATGACTGTTGGGGGCACCAAGAGGTTACATACTATCAGCTGTTGGATAACTATGGAATGGCTCACTCGATAGTTTTCTATTGATTAATATAATAAAGGTCAAACAAAACATATCGATGTGACTGATTTACATAGTTCTCTCGACTTGAGAATACTATCGATCTTCAATATAAAAGCTTCGCTTTGAGTATAGTCAATCATGATACAATGTCCATCGAGTGACTATAGTTGAGTTAAGTGGAAGTCTTGGAAGTGAAGCACTATTCAAGAGAGGATTCGTCTTCATGGTTATATGGGGTTAGTGTCACAGTCAACTCACGTCAACTCAAAGTCAAAGTTTCTGGTTAGAGCATTTTGGTTAATAATAATTGTTATTACTGAACTAAGGACTTTGTGTTTAGACTATAGAGTTAAATATGGACGATGTTGGAATTTTAACCATTACCAAATTCCGTATGTCCAATGTGATATAGTTTTGAAAAGAGAATTGATATAAATAAATGTCACAACTGGTTAACGCTTAATAAAGTAAAATTAGATTTTATCGAAACTACATAAGCGATAAATTTAGCTAAAATGTCACACCACCTGCTAAGTGATGTATGAACATTCAAACAGTTCGATGTTAATTACTGACCAAATTTACACCTGGCGAGTCACACAACCGGAATGATGAATTCTCTTTAGACCAAGCGATTTAATTAGTTTATAATTGTTATAAATTAATTAATATCTATGAAATATTAATTATGAAATTTTGAATATGGTTTGAAGAATAAATATTATTATATATATTTATAATAGTTATAAATATATCAATTGATATGCGATATCGATAAGCAATTAAATTAGATTTAATTAATAATATTTATTTGGGCTTAAATGGGATGTTAACCCATGATGATGTAGTGATGATTCGACTGTTATGAAGGCTATAGGGGGCTTCTAAAAATAGGCTAGAGGGGTTGTAAATGAATGGCTCGGATTTAGTGAGAATTGGTATGAGATATGATCCATATCTTTCTCTCTTTCACCCACTATAAAAGTCCTCTAACCCTAATTTTTTAAAGGCTTTTTGGCTGCCACCATCACTTCTATTACTGCTCGATCACATCCCTTAGGAGCTTAAGCAAATCCAGCTCAAGTCAATTCAAAACAATTACTATCTGATAGTCAAAGTTCTACGATTTAATGATTAGCGGTCTGTCAAATCGAAAAGCTTTCAAAGGATTGTAACATTCCCCATTTGGAGGCCCAAGACTAACCGCTATGGATGCTGCAGTCATCCATAGTTATTAATTCTTGGTGACCAAATGCGGTAATGTTAAATACATTGATATACCAGAAACACATGAATATGAAGAAAAAAACTCAATTTCAAACAAATTTCTCATTTCATTACAGATAGCATTTCGGATTAATTACATAATCCCATACGTAAGCCACGTTTAGAGAAATTACAATTTATTACAAAATACGCCAAGAGCGACATATGAAGATGCCCCATTAGTTGATCAAAGTCTAAATATAGGCACTAAACAACTTTGCCATTACATCCAAAACACAGCGGAATCAAACAAAAAGAACTCCTAATAGCTAGCTTGCCTCCTGCACGTCTCCGGAAGCTTATTCATTTAAAGGAGAACCTGAAAACCTTAACTCTCGAACTACTCAAAATTAATTGAGCACCCGAGAGTTTAAGGGGAAAACATAAACCTCGAGTCAGACAAAAAGTCTGGTGGGAATATAACCTACTATCTCGAACCATATAGATATCTAATGAAACCACGCCACTTAGTGGAACGGGTTTTGCCCTCACTGGTATCTCAACCCAATTTATAATAACCATATATTGTGCACCTGCATCCACAATGGTTAAGACATAACATATAAATGTATTATGATGATATGAAAACATGCAATATGTTTTGGATTTCCCATCCTCATTCACCTGACTATCTGTCTCAAGTTATAGTTTCTAGGGTTACTATTAACCTATTAGTTTTCATGGGCTAACTAATAACCTGTTCCAAGCTTACAGACTATCTGTTTGATTTCATAGTTTTCATGGGTCACTAAGAACCTATTGGTGTCTACTAATAACATCATCTAATCATGGTTTTCATGGGGTCACTATGAACCTATTGGTGTCTACTGATAACATCATCTAATCATGGTTTTCATAGGGTCACCATGAACCTATTGATCTCCTTTAATAACTTATTCTGGTCATAGTTTTCATGGGATTACTAAGATCCTATTGGTCCCTACCAATAACAATTTCCATACATAGTTTTCATGCGCTTACTAAGAACCTGTCCGAGCCGATAATCCCCTGATCAGTCTTTGGGGATCCTATATTCTGGTCTGTCTGACCTCCTGGATGCAATACTACTCACGCAGGAGTTAACTCAATGTATATTCACTACTAGGTTAACCTAGCTGGTTATTCTACCCTTAACTCCCAAAATGCAGTTATGAGTTAATTATGAAGTGAATATGTTTACAGAAGCACACATGATAACTGATTAAAACATAATAATATAAAGATCTATGATTTAATTACTTGTAATCATTATTCTAAGGAAACATGGTTAATACCCTTAACCCACTATCTTTAGCAAGGAAAGCTTCTTCAAAAATTCCAAAGTTAAATGCCATTTCAAAACTCTTTCGTATCGCCATGGGTTTACCCTTAAAAATGAGATTGGGTTTCTTATTTAAAAACTAAGGCTTTCGACAAGATCCTTTGGATCATTGTGACATCATGAGTTACCCTCCATCACTCTCCCTTTCAAAAGCATTACATAAAATCTTAGACCTTCTCTTTCGAAACCATTAAAAACATACCTTTCGAAAGCATTGAAACCTCCCTTTCTAAACACTTAAAGATATACCTTTCGAAACACTTAAAGCTTACCTTTCGAAGGCATTTAGTTCAAGTAGAATTTATGGAAGCATAGCTTCAAAACCATTTGAAAGTATTTCTTTCGAAATCATTAGGTTTAACATTAATTATAACTACTAGGCCAAAGAGAAAAAAAGTGAAAGCTTTGCTTTCGAAAGCATTAGCCATAAGAAAAAGAATTGGGGAAGAGGATAGCTTCGAAACCCACCCTTTTGAAAGCATTGAGAAGGCGGTTTCAAAGTTAAAAGGCAAAAGCACCCCTTTCGAATACATTGTAATTCGAAAGGTATGAATGCGGCAGCAAGGGTATTGAATAGGTTCAAAAGTGGTTATCCACTAGAAAGCTTCTTTTAAAACAAAAGTAAGCGGCAACTCTTTTGAAAGCTCCTTTCTAAAAACAAAGGCAAGCGGAAACTTGTTCGAAAGTCTCTTTTTAAACAAAGATAAGTTGATTGAATCGAAAGCTAATTAGAGTGGCTTTAACCCCTTCGGAAGCATGCATTCGACACCATCATTCCTTTCGCCTTTCTCCAATACACTACATACCAATTGCTTGATATCATGTGCATTGGTTTTGAATAGGTGCGAAAGGTCTAACTGGGCATGGTGACAGAAGCAAGCTAAGGAAGTGGCGAAGTTGTAATTCGAAACAAAACTGGTTTATTGCCTTTCAAAGTAATTTCTTTTTACCTAACTTCCCCAATTTTTCAAAATATGATTGGTTGCCCACTCTTTATCAAAATTATTTTCTAAAAAGGCTGCTGGATTAAAAATTTACAGTTAAAAACATTTTAACTAATAAGCCCACCTCCTTAACAAAACATGTAAACATTTAAGTCCCTTAACGTAAATAATTTTATAACCATAGTAAAACACTTAGGAAAATTCCCCAAAAATCACAATTATTCACATTTAATATGTTTTCTAACATATATAAATTTTAGATCCGAAAACAATGCTTGATTGGCATAAATAATTTAAACACAAAATTATCTATTTCTTCCATTCAAAATTCATAATAAATTATCCGTAGCTTGGAATATTATGAAAATTTAAACCCATCTCCAAAATAATGTTTTACATATCATATTCGAACATTATGGCATTTGAAAATCAATTTGCGCGATTTTAACCTTAAAATTGAATTATATCATCCCACAAGAATCCTTGTTTAAATTATAACATGGCATACAAATCAAAAGCATATCATTATTCATCCATCCAAATGGTTTTAAACCTTAAACCCGAAATTAAACGTTCAAAAAGACTTATATGAGATGGTTTAGGTCATTATTCACCTTTTTGGATAAGGAACTTGAAAATTTGTTCTTCACTTTAATCTTCCTAGCTTGAATCTTAGCCTCTAATTGATTTTGAGCTCCTCTTCTCTTAAGGTTATTGTCGGCCTTATTTCTCCTTTGTTTATGTTTCTGATTTATGAAAATGTGAATGAGAATGAGGTAAGGGGTTTAGGGGTTATGGGGTTCGGCTATTCCCATATTGCCCTTGCCTTATTCTCTTAGGTATTTAACTTATAAACCATTTCTATAAATTCATTTAGTTAAGGCACGACCCTAATTAGATATCAAATCTCAATTCCCTTATCACTCTAATCTCTACATTATTCTATTTAATTTATCTAATTAAATTTCCTGAATAATACTATTTAAAATTAGGGGTGTTACAGAGAGGGTTCATCATTTCTAAGTATGCTTTAAGGCATTAGTTTTAGGTATATCTTTACTGTATTATATTACTTATACTCTTAGAATATTATTTTATTATACATACATACATATGTGCGTGTGTGTTTATATATATAGTTAGTTATGCGATGATTCTTATATGTATTAATGTTGTCACATACCAGATTGGTTATATGTATATAATAAAAATACAAATTTTTTTGCATATAAATCAAATATGCATAACCAAATATTATATATAAAAAATTATTATTTTATTAATTGATATATATTTTTTAATATGTCATTAAATTATAATTATATGATTTGTATTTATTTATATCCTCATATCATGCTAGCAATTGAACATATATTTTATACATGTATATTTACTAAATTTATAATTTTTGTAAAGAGTAAAGTATTTTAAATAATTATTTACTATTATTTAAATCAATATATTATTTAAATAATTTATATAAAATTATAAATATTTCTAAAATTAATTTTTAAATTTAAAAAATTATTTTATCATAAAATAAGTTCTTGGCAAAAATTAAGAATTTAATAATAACTTTTTATATTTTTCAAAAATTATTATAATATATGGCCAAAATTAATTAATTGTTAAAAATAAATATTGATTGAGAAAAATTATGAAATTTTTTCCAAATCTCTAAATATTATTCTAGATTTTTTAAAATTTTAAAAAAAATGTCCAAAAATATTTTTATTAATATTTTATTTCGTTTCGACTAATTATTTGATGTGTATATATATATTAATATAATAAAACTTTGTTATGATGTGTATACGATGTAGAATTAAAAAAATTAATTTTTTTAATTTTACTAATTAATACATAGATATATATATATATATTTAGATATTATAAATATGTTTATATATAAAAAAAATTATATTATGTATATATAAAAAGTATTTTAATATTTATTAAATAGTACATAATTATGTGTGTGTGTGTGTATAAATTACTAATATTTTACATATATATAGATAACTTATATACATATATAAGTGTTCAAATATTTTCATCCTCATAAAACTATTTATAAAAAATTTACTTATACAATTACATATATATATATACATATATTGATATAGATTTATAATATTTATATAAATAACAAACTTATATATACACATACATATATTTGGACAACATATAATACATATCGGATGAGCTAACATGTCTGTTGCGATATAAATTCTAACATTTATATATGAGCAAGTTATTCCTTGCATGGGATATCATGTTATACATACACACACATACATATATGTATATGATACATATGTGTACATTTATATGTATAGAATATAAATTAAATAAAATTGTATATAATCTATAAATTTAAATAAAATAAGAGATTTTATTTAAATAAAAATTTAGAAAAGTTCTAAATAAATTAGACTTCATAGGCCCAATATATATCCAGTAAGGGAAATTTTTTTAAATTTCATCCATAACTTCCATTGCAGGTTGGTCCAGTTCCAACAATGGTACTAGAGCTCAATAATCTATGTGTTGGCCCAACAAATGGACCAACACCCTGGTTTGAGTTTGAAAGCACCAGCCCTGTTCTAACAGAGTAATATTATAGATCACAGACAAAGAAAAAGAACAGTAAAGAAATAAGAAAGAGAATTTTTATAGTGGTTCGGCTGTTAATGAAGCCTACGTCCACTTTATAGCTTTACTATAGACTGATTGTTGTTACAAGAGTTGTTCGATTACAAGGCTTTATTTGTTTTCTATCTAGATTGAATCCCCTGAGATGGAATTCACTGGAGAATCATAGCGAATCCTTTGGAGATTGTTGGGAGGGAGTTAGAGGGTGAAGAATAATTCCAGCAGAGCTTCAGAAACCAGTCCGGAGAAGAACCTCTTTATGTCGCAGGTAGGATGGTATTTATAAAGATCGGAGAGCTTCTGGGCTGGGCCTGTTTATCAACTGCTCGCATGTAGGTAGGAAACGACCCAGGGAGAGTTTGGCTCGCAAAACGAGATAGAGCTATGGGTCGCTGGCGTCCCATGGGCTATGGATCGCTGGCGTCCCATGGTCTATGGGTCGCGAGCGACCCATAAACTCGGCTCATTTGCAAGCCAATGCCTTGGCCTCTTTTCGTAGTGTTCTTCAGCTAACTTGTTTGAAGGTTTGAGGAGAGGATTGGGTAGCCGATGATCCAAGCACTTATGATTTTCTAGAGTTTGGAATTGGAGATGCTTTGATAGTCTTTTATCATAGTTGTTCCATTTCGATGGCAATTCACTAGCTGTTTGTGCTCAGCTGTTAATTGGGCTAAAAGAATGCTGGTCCCTTGGTTTAGTCGAACCCAGTCATTGCCTTAGTAACATTGCTTGGCTCTCGTTCACTCCTTGCCTTAGCCTTTCTGGCTGAATTCTAAGCCATCCTGATGTCACGAGATTGTCCTGCATTCTAGTAGGTCCTGCTGGGTCAAAAACCCGGATAACACTATGCGGTCTAAATTAGTCATATTAAGCTTAACTATTAAGTTCACAAGCCAAAAGTTGTCCCTAATGGAAAAGGCCCAAATTTAAATTGGGCCTTGGGCTAATTTTTAAAATTATGATGAAAATATAATATTTTAAATTTAAAAGTTAAATTTAAAACAAGATATACAAATATTATAAAAGTTATAATATAATAAAAATTTCAAAATATATGAAAATAAATATTAATTTCGAAATTTTAAAATTTATTAATAAGATTAATGTTAGCGTCAAAAATGGCCGCCAACGCCCAAATAATATGAAATCACCATAAATTCAATAACCCATTCCAAACAGAATGAAGTAGAGAACAAATTATGAAGAATAGAAAATTAAAACAATAAGAATTGAAAATAAGATGTTTTATAGCGGTTCGGCATACTCTGGCCTACGTCCATTCCAAAGATTTTCCCTTTCATTATGTTGTAGATTACAATCACAGTCCGGATAATAGCCTTAAAATAATAATGGAGTAAGAAGAGAGCTAGAAAGAAGATCCAAAAATGAGTGCCATAACCGCTGTATTTATAAGGGAAGACAGACAAATATCCAGCTGAAAATCCATGTGCAGAAGACCAAGGCCATGTCGACCTCCTCCAGAAACAATGGGACCCATCTGAGCCTCCCTGACGGATCGGCCCCGATCCTTATAAGGGATCGACACCGATCCCTAATGCTTGAGCATTAGGGTCAGCGATCCCTAGGGTGGGTTCCCCTCCATGCCTTCTTTTGGTCTCTTGAGTTGTTTATGTAATTCCCTATGTGAAATTCGGAGATATCGATCGATTTCCATTGAGTTGAGCTATTGAGTTAAGCGTCCATATCCATAGTGATCCGATCCGATTCACTGCCTAAGGGAAAGTCCAATCCATACTTAGCCAATTATGAGATGCCATTCGTCCGAATCCGCTTGACTATCATCCAAAGCCTTGTTTATAACTGATTTCCGATCCTAATAATCATCCCTCTAGGTTTCCTGCCTTGATGATCACGAAATCCGTTTAGCCAAACCATGGTATACTGCCTTATCAAAAGGCGGGATAACATTTGCTCCCCCAAAATATGCCTTGCAATAGGAAGGAGTGTTTTGAATTGCTATAAGTCTGAAGTCCGAAATCCACCAACAACCGAATATTCCAATCCAAAATCCATTCTTTGCCAAACTGAATCACCATGAGCCGTCCCGTGTTCGCCCAAGAGTTAGTATTTATATGTTGAATCCTCAATCCCCTTGGATTATTAATGAAATCCGCAACTATTCTGAGTCGATAGTCAATTCCGAATCCATTTTGAATCCTTAGCCGAATCCTTATCCATTCCAAACTGGTAACTGAATGCACGATCTCACCAGATCGGCATCTCAAATCTACGATCTCTCCAGATCGTTATCCAAATCTGTGACCTCTCTTAGTCAATCCAAATCCATAACCGATTGAAATCCTAGAAGCTAGTAAGCCAATCTACGATCTCTTCGGATTGTCATCCAAATTCATGATCTCTCCGGACCGATCAGTTGTCTCTCCAGACTCTTGCTAAGTCCAATCCAAACTTAACGACGAGTGGGCCAATCATGTCGCTCTCCGGCAAAGCGACCTACCCCTTGCACTCTAGGCTTTTTGAGGCATATAGCGATGTCTTGATCCTCCTAGATCGATCATAGCCTCTCCGAGATCTTGCTGGACCTCATCCCGTCACTCTCCTATGAAGGAGGAACAACGACAAATAAGCCGATCCTATCGCCCTCCGATGAAGCGGTATTACTTCCTGCTCTCTGGTTCAGTTTCCCTAAATATAACGCGATGTCCTGGCCTTCCTAGGCCGATCATGGTCTCTCCGGACCCTTGCTGGACCGCATCCAATCACTCACCGAAGAAATGGGGAACATCAATAAGCAAGTCGATCCCGTCGCTCTCTGGTGAAGTGACTTACTTCTTGCACTCTAGCCTCTGACTTTCTTCTCAGGAACATAACGCGATCAATTCCGTACTGACTTCCTTTCTCTGGCCTCAATTCTATGGTCGAAGGCTTAATCCATGACGAATGAATCCATCATGTCGCTTTTTGGCGAAGGGACTCGCACCTTGCAGTTATTACCCCGTCTCTCCGGTCGGGATGACCACGACCTGTTTTATTCATTGCATTAAGGCAGATTTAGATTAAATTATTAAATTTAAGTTCTTACATCCATAAAACCAGAAAACAAGGAAAACCAAACATTGCCTCTCCGGGCATGACGGTTCTTCATCATGTCAGAGCATGCCTAGGGACCGACCTCGATTCCATACATGTGTAAGTGACTTAGCCATTTTATTATGTGTTTATTATTTATTTAGTTCATGCCATCCCAATTAAGAGACGACGATCTACAACCTCGATCTAAGGCCATTTCCATTGGATGCGGATAGTGGCCACTAATGTTCCACTGCCTCTGGCCGAGTCCTCACATACTATGGCAGCCTGCCATCCCTAACATGTTCCTCAACCATATCCCGTAAGTGTCTGCATTCATTCGTAGTCTGCTCATCCAAATCATGGAATAAGAAATACTTTCTAGACCTATATTCTCGCTCCGTATGATCCCTCCTTTTCGATAGGGGAGTTGCCCCCTTGTGTCCAAATAAATTCATTCCAAGCTATCCGTCAAATCCGAATATGTGAAGAAATTTGATTCCCGTTATTTCCTTTGCCTTCTTGATTCATCATAACCATCGTCCAAGTCCCTTTTACCTTTATCCTTCTTGGATTCTTCTCCAGATGGTCATTTACCTCGCACAACATTTACTTCCTGTTTTTCGATTCGTGCGTCCTTCTATTGCAGGAACCTCTCAGCTTCGTGGAAAAATTCCCTGAGATCCATTGGTGGATCCCGCTCCAATGAAATCTGAAAATTCGTATCGTCGGCAATCCCAGATACCGTTGCCATTAGGACCATCGATGGATCTGGCCGATCCACCGAAGCAACTGTCGCATTAAACCATGTCAAGAAACTCTTCAGGGACTCTCATCCCTTTGCTTTAGTGTTGCCAATGTTATTACGCCCTTTGGTCTCAAAATGTGGACCCTAAACTGCCTCATGAACTGATCTACCAACTCATTCCTTGTTCTAATTGAACCATTCTCCAGCTTCCTAAACCAAAGCACACCTAACTCCATCAAATAAAGTGGAAAACACCTTGCCATAACTTCCTCCGATGCCTCCAGCACTTCCATATGCTGGATATACCTCATCAAGTGTACCTAAGGGTCCTACCGTCCATCATACATCTCCAGTGTAGGTAATTTGAACTCCGGTGGGTTCCTAGTGTGCCTAAAATTCAGAGTGAACGGACTTCCATTGACATCTTCTAGACTCCTGTTGGGCAATCCACCTCTAATTATCTGTCGTATCAGCTCAACTATCCTTTTATTCTCATCCATTGGTGGCCTCCAATCCATATTACCAGCCTACCCCCCAACTTTTGTGAGGGTGTTCCGGAATGTACTCTTCTGGACGTGCATCCGCATTCCGATCTGCATCAAACTGCACAGCACCGACCACTTGCCTACCGACATCCAATCCAGCCTGACCCGGAGGTGTGCCCCTAAAGCCTAGGGGATCGGTGCCGATCCCTCTTGCTTGCCCGGAGTTTGCCCTCGCCTGCTCTGTTCTATTCTCCTGCCTATTAGCTCTGTTTCCATACCCTTGATTCTAATTTTTTGCAACTCCTGCTACTCTTACTCCTTGATCCAGATTACCAGTAGCACCTGCTCCGGCCTATCCGATTTGCTTGAGGAAATTCTACATCATCTCCTCTTGTCTCTTCATCATCCGCTCCTGCATCGCCTCCATCATAGTCTCCATCTCGTTCCTAGTGATGTAGATTGTAACGACCCGGATTTTCACTGCTTTGATTTGCGAATATTTAATTAATTTTAAATATTAAAATAAATGGTTTTATAATGAAAATAAAACTCTTTTTAATGATAAATAATAATGGAGAAATAGTTTTCAAAATTAGTTTAAAAAAATATGTAGTTCGATGAATTTATTTTACCCGTTAAATTTACCATTTAATTTCAATTTCACTTTCAAGTCATTCGACAATTTATTTACATAAATCAACATATATGTAAATATACTTCATATCCAAATCAAGAAATAACATGCCAATATAAACTAACCAACATAAACATGTCCAAATAACAATAATAATAGGATGGTGATTTATCCTGCTAAATAGGTGTCCAAATAATTCAATCAATTTACAACAGAATGGGGACTTATTCTACTTAACACATGTTCAAACAATCAAGCAATCAATTTATAGTAGAACAGAGATTTATTCTGATATCAAATGTCCACACAATCAAACAATCAATTTATAGCAGAACAGAGTTTTATTCTACTAATAGTTGTCCACACAAACACAAACAATCATATCATAACTCATCCACAGTCATTTGTCTACTTAATAGTACCAACATTTGAATTCCTTGAGTTCAAAACCATCTTTGAAAAAGAAGTACCTTTAAAACGATTTGATTCTTGAAAAACAAAAAAATTTAAAACTTAAAACTCCTTTTTAAAATAATTATTTACAAGTTAAACCCTTACTTAAATCATAATCAATCTTAATTAAATCTTAACTTAATTTAATTATAAATCAAGAAATAATTAAATCTTTAATAAATAATTAATAAGGAATTAAACCCTAATTAATCCTTTATTAATTATAATTTAAACCTTTAATAATAATTAAATATTCATTAATCTCAATTAAATAATCTTCAATTAAAAATTAAATAATAAATTAAACCTTTATTACAAATAATTAAATCATGACTAAGTTTTAATTAAATCCTTAACTTAAATTTAACTTAACTAGTAATTAATTAATAATTAAACCCTTTATTAAATTCATAATTAATTAAAATAAATTATATACTTAACTCATAATTAATTAAAATTTAATTATTAATTAATCTTAAGTTTAAAAGATAATTAATTAGTAACTAATCCTTATTTAATTAAACTGAATAATCCTTGTTTAATATTTAATTAATTTTTAACTCTAAACTTAATTAATTAATAATTAATAATTAAAAACTTAATTAACTTTCTAAAACACATCTTTTTATTAAGTTCGTAAAACATTAACAAAACTTTTAAAGTAGAAAAAACTCAAACTTATCAAATATCGATTTCCATCGAAACTACATCCATAGTGACTATCGCTATAGATGTCGTTTTCTTAGAACTTTTCTCTTGCTTTCTTCTTTGGACCCATCCAGTTGGAAAATTACTAACTTTTTGAAAACCCAAGTAAGTATTTGAAAACTAAAAACGAAGTTACTAATTTTTAAATTGATTTTGATTTCTAAACCAAAGCTCTTATTTTCATATAAGAATTCTTCGTCGATAAACTAAACCAAAGTGCTAACTTACTTAGCAAACCTACACAAAACCATGTCTACAACATCCATAACCAAATCACAATCATAACCACAAGCAAGAATTAAACTTTACCATTATTCACAATATTAGATTTGAAATCCAAGTCTAATCTAACTACATATAAGAATTCACATACATAAGCAACATCACAACATGATTTAAACCCAACATTCAACATCATTAGCAAGCACATGTTGTAATGACCTGCCTTTTTGGACGGTTTAAATCGACGATAAGACATACACGTTAAAATCGAACAATTCAAAAGGGCAGATTGTTATGGGGTAAATAAGAAATAGCAGAGAAAGAGAGAAAACAAATACAGAATCTCGCAGCGGAATGACAAAATATAATAATCAAATAAACAGTTCATGAAGCTGTTTACAAATAACATTGATTAAACTTTTATAATACAGATCAGAGTTACATACAACATGAATAAATGATAAATAAATGCAGTGGAACAACATGATGCAGTGGAATGAATATAATACATAATAATAGTACAAAATCTTCGTTTTCATCCTCCAGAAAGCAGTCTTCAATAAACTGAAAAGCTCAGACTGACCCGAGCGAATTGAAAAGACAAAACACTCGATTCAGAACTAAAAGATCTTATGTAAGTTAAATCAACAGTAAATAAATATGAGTGTAACGACGTTAGAGATGTTTATGGGTTTTGACATCTCCTATCCAGTGTCTAACATGAGTGCAATAACTTAAGAGATGTTCGGGATTTCCATCTCCTAAGGATCCGTTAAACTATCTACATATGTAGTACAATACGCTATTATAATAGTGTCTACAGTAAAGTAAAGTATTAAAATAGCGTTAAGGCGTTACCCATATCCCCCTTATCACATTTTATATATTACCATAGTCTATACAGTATCGTAAGCTCCTCCGTGAGGTTTACCTAGAGGGCACTCCATAGGTATGGTACAAAACAAACTCGTAGAAGGTGCGATACGGCATGCGAACACGGCACTCGAGGCAATGCCAGGGTAGATATACCAATTACACTCCCGGACTGGTGGTAACGCATAGCAGCTACTACCGCCCTCCTTGGACACACTCCCATAATCAAATCAAGGGTGGCCACTGAATCAATCACAAAGTAATAGTATGGTATCGAAGAAATGTGCCCGATCGGAGGTGCGACCTCACTTGGCCCGGTATAGCTCCTGTTTTAGTCACATCTGAGCTGACTCACGGGAGTCAGGGTCACGTAAATACCTCATACAGAATCGTTCGCCAAACTATCCTACTTCATTCTGGATCTCCACCACGTACACAGTTGTTAAAGTGGTTTTCGGTATTGGCAGAGAGTATGACAATATCCGATCCCGGTCTCTTTAACAACCAAACGCTTATTTCACACCGGATGGTTCTTTTACATTTCCAAAACTAATTTATAATTTAGATCAAAATATCATATTTTATAAACCATATCATTTTTGAAATCATATTTACTTTCGAATTCATATTTCCAAAAATAGATTAAATCCTCATTTAAAATCATCATATTCCTCAAATATGTCATTTAAATCCCTACTTATGTTATAACATCATTTAATCGTATTCTACTTAAAAATCAAGGATTTAAATATAAAACTTCCACTTTACAAAACCTAAAATTCAGAAAATAGTTTAGATAGTTTAAAACGGTTTAAAAATGTAGTTTAAGATAGTTTAAAATAGATTAAAACAGATAAATATAATTTAAAATAGATTAAAAATGGATTAATACAGTTTAAATAGATTAAAATGGATTAATATAATTTAAAATATATTAAAATAGTTTAATATAGTTTAAAATAGATTAAAATAGATTAATATAATTTAAAATAGATCAAAATAGTTTAATATGGTTTAAAATAGATTATATAGATTTAAAATAGATTAAAATGGGTTAAAATATTTTAAATTGATTTAAAATAGATTAAATACTTTAGAATTTTGATTTAAACCAATTTCCAATTCCAACCTTCAAACTTGGATTTTCAAAGTAATTCAATTATATAAATCAATTTCCTTCAAAATATCATTTAATCCAATTCAAGATTTAAGGGTTTTAAAATCGTTTAATTTAACCAATCCGGTGTCCGCATATAACTTTCTACCCTATGGTCAAGTGATATGGATATTTATCATTTCAATCCGCAAAAAAATAAATTTACGGGTATATATTATTTCAACCCGCAATCCCAAATTCCAAATCAATGAAAATCGCTTGGGTTTATCATTTCAACCCATAACGATTTTCCCATGTTCTATATGATCGTTCGGGTATGTACCATTTCAACCCATAGGGATTTTCTAACAATAACTAAGGGAACTTGCAGTGTTATAATAATATAAATATAACATCAAATCATCCAACATCAACAATTAAACATACATCACAATCATCACCCAAATCAACTAATAAACATTAATAGAAAACTGATTATCATTAACAGGTATTAAATTGACAATTAAATTCAATATTAAATTAAACGATGATTAAATGCAATAAAAGTTAAATTTAACTAGAATGACAATTTAAATATACCAAACATCAACCAATCAATTCCAAATCATATCATAAATTCAATTTAACTAACATAAGATAATTTAGTAGTTGTGAGTGGGTTAAAACACTCACCTTATGGATTTCCCTTTTCTAGTCGGATTTGGATCCGCTACTACTTCCTCCTTTTGATTTGTTTCCTTGTTATCTTAATCTTCTATTTTTTTATAAAAAGTTTTGGAAGAGACAGGGAAGTTTGTATAGATCTGGATTTGAAGAAAAGAATTTGGAAAAAGAAGAATGTTTGGAAAAGAAGAAGAAAATTTAAAGAAGATGAAGAATTGAAAAAGAAAAGGAAGCTTTGAAAAAGAAGAAGAAGATTTGAAGAATAAGAATAAGAAAAGGGAAGCTTTGAAGAAAAAAAGAAGGAGATTTGAGGAAGAAAAAAAATATGAAGGAGGAGGAAAATGAAGAGAGAGAGAGAGAGAGACAGAGAGAGAAAATGAGATGGAAGTTTGATTGGAGGAATGATGCTACAAAAGATGAGATTTGAAAAATGAAATGAGGCTACAGAGATGAAGATGGAAACAAATGAAAAGCTAATAAAGTATATATAAACAAACTAGTAATTGAAATAAAGTAAGAATATGAACAGCCTTAAAATGGTAGTATTGAAAAAGGTAAAGTAAAGGAATAAATATATGAATAAAGATAAAAATAAATCTTCCGTTCTTTAATATGAAGCTTCAAAAAAAGAGTTGCTAATGAAAGGAAACTACAAGAACTAATAACGTATGAACAAAATAAACTTCAGAAACGAAGAATAGTGAATGCTAATTAGATGGCATGAAAATTAATTTGAATGTTCACATTAAAAATGGAAAAAAGAAAAAGGAAAAAACTTCAAGTAATGCACTTGAAAGGAGCAAACAGACAAATGAGAAACAAATGAAAAGAATGAGTAAATTATTAATTAATAAGAAACGAATGAGTAGTCTAATAATTAAATGGATGCTCAAATGAAACCTATATGGAGAACTTGAAAAATGAAAAGAAAGAGAATGTGGATGTGATAATAAATGCAAAGTAAATGAAGAGACCACTTATATACTATAAACAAACCTTTGAGATCCAAATTCCAAAAATTACTCCTATTAATTCACTTCAACAAACCCAAATATACACATATTTACCATTTAATTCTTTATTAAAACATTTGTTTTACGTCAATATATGTGCACACTCCATTAGCGCAATCAATCAATTAATAATCAATCAATCAATTAATCAACCAATTAATCTATTCATTTATTTATGTTACTCAAACCAATTTTATTAATTAATGAATATATATCTATCTATGCATTATAAAATGATTTACTTTACTTTTTTAATTACTGTAACGGTCACATTAATGCAAAAAATTTACAGGTTTTAACCATATATGAAATGGAAAAATAAATATACGTGAACATGTGTAATTAATATACAATTGTTAATTAAAAGTAATTCTAATTGATTCCACAACATTTACACAACCATGAACTCTCTAATATATTTAAAAATTTGGATATTAATGTGTGTGTGTGTATTATCCTAAAATTCAATTTTTTTTCCAAAATCATACTTATTCAAAATGAAAGTTTTATTTTTATACATCTTAAAACATGCAATTATCTTAATTAAAATGTTCATTCCATATTGACACAAAATGCAAGTTTCTATATTAACTCATTCATTACTATTTCATTTATGTTTCCTTTTAATTGAAACATTTCAATTAATCTAATTCCAATTCATTTCATTACTAATTTCAACAAATTCTAATTATAAACACTGTTTTCTTTTCATTTATACCAATTCAAACATGTTTTATAAAATTTCATATGCATCAAAATTTATACACTATTTACAAAGTAAATGTTTTTATCTTATTGAAAATCAACTTCTCCAAGATGCATTTCAAATAACAAATTATGTTATTCTTTCATTAAAACATTCACTCTATCCTTTATTCAAATTGAACATTTGTTATTCCGGTTAGAAGCAAACATATAATTTATTCTTTTCAAGTCAAAGCTTAAATTTCATTAAAATCTTTATCTTAATTTAATTTAAAATGTAAGTTCTTATGTTGAACTTATTAATTACATGCACTTGTCTTTTCTTTTCAATTAAAGGATTCCAACAACCATTATTGCAGTTTATATTCAATATTAGATTCAAAGGAATTCTCATTATACCACAACTATTTACTATTCATTTCATATTCCAACATTTATTTCTTAAATTATTCCATTCTTATATTAACATCTATTATTACAATCAATCATTACCCTATGGGCATAGTTAGCATTGGTTTATATCTTATTACATTAATATTCTCCAATTTCATCTTAATTTACATTAACGTAATATTTAATTACATTTAGTCGCAATTTATTTCTAATTTGATTTCAACAAGTTAAACAAATAGGTAACAAATAACAACTGTCACTTTTTCTTAATTTAATAACATTTGTAAGTTTATTATCTACACACAAATGTCATAACTACTACCACAACACTACCTTTATCAATTACAATTAATTACATACTATTTCATTAATTAATACAACCTTTAAATTATCAATTACTCCTTTAATCCAATTATCAACTAATACATGTTATTACAATTAATTTACAATCTACAAACTATTATAACTTTTTAATCATTTCAATTAATTAGAATTACGTTTAAAGAAGTCATCAATTACCTTAAATTAATACTATTACATTTCATTCCAGTTATATTTTCATTATTAAATCACAAATTTTTATTCCATTCCAACATTAAATCACAAAACCTTATTAAATTAACTATTTTTAATTATCGAAAATTGCGGGTCGTTACACATGTAATACCATAAATTTATGCAATATACCAAAGTTTAAACTTTTATTATTAAAACCAAAAGTTTACTCACCAAAAATCTTTGAAAACTTGAAATGCTTTAGAACTTGTAAAGCTTGGAAAACCATACAAAAATCACTCGAAAAAGGGTCATCTTCCCCTCGATGTTTGGCCACGTTACTCTCAGAATTTGGACAAGTGGTAAAAAGAAAAGTTTTATAAAATTCTTTTCTCTGCAATTTAAAAAAAACACTCAATTTCGATTTGTTTTGAGGGAGATATGGTCAAAAGAAGGAGTGATATTTTCGGCCTTTATAATATGGGTCCAAAAATGAGTCAGGAAGATATGCAATTTTTCCTCAAAAATATTCAAAATCTGACAAAGTGGTGCAAATAAAAGTTGTAGCCACTGGAATTATATATGGTTTAAAAAAAAATTGATTTGGAGTAGTCTAGAGGAAGTTATGGTCGAATGAAGTGGGAGAAAAAAATGGAGAAAGTGGAGATGAAACAAGTGATTTAAAACTATGTTTTTAAAAGTTTTGAAGTAAGAATTTGATTTTTAAAAACTTAGGATTTTAAATTAGAAGCCATTGATACTTTGAAAATCTTAGCAAAGTGGAATAAGTTTATAAAAATATGGAAGAATGAAAATGAATGGAAAGGAAAATAAGAAAATTTGTTTTATATAAAATGGAATAAGCAAAATTACCAAACTAACCTTGTCCTATACCCTCCACTATCCTCTTACCACCTCACCTAGCCTTCCTCCTCTTAATGAACAAACGCCACCTTCTTGTATCCCCTCTCATTTCCAAAAGAAACCATGTTTCAAACATGTTATGGTACTTATTGTACCTATGTCTGCCTACGAGGTAATAGATACATTTTTTTTATCTTAAGTATGTATACACATACATATATTTTAGCTAATACATGCATGAATACATACATACATACATATACTAATAAATTAACAAGTGTGTATACATATATTAAAGAGTCCACAACATTTTCGATAACTTTTAGCCGAAAAGTCGAAAATTCAGAAAACGAATTCCGATCACATTTTCGATTTTTCTTCGAACTAAATATTTTTGTAAACAAATTTGAAAAACTATTTTACCATCCTTATGTATTTTTCATTATAAAACCTATTATTTGAATATTTAAAATTAATTAAATATTCGCAAATCAAAGTAGTGAAAATTTCGAATCGTTACAAAAATTCCAACATCGTTCATATTTAACTCTATAGTCCAAACACAAAGTCCTTAGTTCAATAATAACAATTATTATTAACCGAACTGCTCTGGCCAGAGACTTTGAGTTGACTTGAGTTGGCTGTGATACTAACCTCATATAACTGAGGAGACGAATCCTCTCCTGAATAGTGCTTCACTTCCAATACTTTCACTCACTTAACTATAGTCACTCGATGGACATCGAGCCATGATTTGACTACAATCAAATCATAGCTTTCATATTGAAGATCGATAGCATTCTCAAGTCGAAAGAACTGTGTAATTCATTCACATCGATATTTTCTGTTTGACCTTAGTTATATAAAACAATAGAAAACTATCGAGTGAGTCATTCCATAGTTATCTAATAACTATCGGTACGAGACCCCTCCCAACTACCATGAGTAATACACTGCCTAACATTTGGAGAGCATTGCGTTCTCTAGTCTCAATGGATGTATCGATATCCAGTCTCAATACATCTTGACTAGGAATATTTAATATGGTATATTTATTTTTATTGTGATAATACTCATGGTTACTGTACTTTATTACTACTATCACAAAATATACCATTTATAGATTTTCTATTAAATATACTTTTAATTAAATAAATTAATTAATATAACACATTATCAAGTATATAATAGAAAGAAAACACATTTTATTTCAAACAAGATTGGTTATCGAGTTAGATATATGTAACAAATTACATAATTTCCTCTAGGGCATACCCTTAACTCTATCAAGATCTACAACTAAGAATCTCGTTTTTCTCTATGAAAGCACCAAAAAGTTTGCTCCAAAAGTGGAACAAGCATCCAATCAAGTAACAAACGGAAATTTTAAAAGTTATGTAAGCAAAATAAAGAAGAACGCACAAGAATTTAGAGTGGTTTGGCCAAAATCGGTAGCCTACATCTACTATTTTCATTGTTACTGCTTATCCTTTGCTCTTACAAAGAAGATCTTACGACTTGGTATCAAACCATTTGGGAATGAATTTGATAGAATTTAGGTGCAAGAGCCAAAAAATAATATCAGATTAGATTCCTTTTCCAATGCACCTACCTCACTACTTATAGACGAAATCGATCATTAAAATTACTGAAATTCGCTCAACTATGTTCTCCACTTTAGGCTCGATGTTTCGGCAAGAGAACCTGGCCAAAACCACGAATTAACAAGGATTGGGACGATCGTTACAGATCGGTACCGGGCTATCTGGTTTTTTTCCATCTTGTTCTTCACTTAGGCTTGGCTTTCATCCTGGATCAAGTCATGCTGACTCATCGAATGCAATAAAATGGATTGGTACCGAGTTATGAAGGATCAGTATCAAGTTATCCCTTGGTCTTGAATCTTCAACTTCTTTAGTTTGTCATCATTTGGCTTGGCTAAGTACTTTCTTATGGTCCACAAGGACCGACACCGACCCTAAGGACTTTGTCTTAATTTTGATATTTGTTATGCATTCTTCAACCCCGATCCATCTCACGAGCATTCGACAGTCCTAATTCATTGAGATATCGCTTGGGTCAAATGTAGAATAACAGATACCTTACACATGCTTATCCAACATTGTACTTATATTGCTACTGTATTCATATAAGTCATTGGTTTGCTTTTCCAAATTTGCACAGCATACATACAATAACCACATAATTCTATATTTTGGCACAACATAAACATATTACATGCATCAGGTTACAGAATTGAACAATGATCATTAATTAGGTTTAAATTCATAAATATGAATGCCAACAACATATGGTAAAGTCCACCATACCGAAAGGCGATGTCGTAGATGTTAGTAATAGTGGCGTTCAATTTGGTGATGGCATTACCACTAGTAAGCAGTATCATTTGGTTTGGTGATAATAATGGTGTCCATTGAATTGGTAATGAGAGGCGTCGTCGATTTGGGGATTGTAACCGCGCTTTGGCTGATTTTTGATGAGAAACGTCGATCGTTTGGTGACTGTAGTTATGTGTTCATTGATTTGGCGATAAGTAAGTTATGGAAATGGCAGTGGTGTATTTGAACTCCGATGGTGTTATAATTTGGGTATTGGCGTAATGGTGATTTTGAATCGTTATCGTCTAAGTTTAGATTGATGGGATAATATGGATAATTGATTTTGAATCATGTTATCGTGACGATTGATTGTTGAGAAAACACACGTACCAAAATAGGGTATTCTCGTTATTATTAGTTGTTGTTAGTTATACTTATTATTTACATTTGGAGGGTTTAGAAAATGTAGCCCCTCAAATTTGGAAGGAATGGGTGCTTGTTCATCTAAAAGTGAGGCATAGGAGCTTGTTGAATAAACGTATAAACCACTGACGCTCGTTGAACAAGCATCTGTTTTCTATTGTTTATTGAGCAAACACTTATTGAACAAGCACTTAAAATTGGATGCTTGTTCAACACACGTTTGAAATTTAGGCGCTTATTCGTTCAATATGATTATGTTTTTAGAAACAATTGACCTGAATTTGTAACCAATTACAAAATGTACACTGTTTTTGGATAGTGATTTAAGGTTACATATTAGATTTTGTAATATGTGTACCCTTGCACTGGAGATGCTTTAAGTAGAGATGTTATATCAAATTTTATGTGAAGGGATAATACGAATAATTTATGTCGTTTGGAGTATTTGTGTAACGACCCTACCATTATACTCATATTATTAAAGAACATTATAAATAATGTAGTCTAATAATATGGAGAGTACGGCTTGTTAAGGGCAACCAAATATGAATATATCTTTAAACTAACACCAACACCTCATACTTACCGTTTAAATAAATATCTAGAATAAAATTTTAATGTGTACGATCTTAGTCTAAAGTAATAAACACATTAGTTTCTCAAAATTAGAATAATATATTTATGAACAATAAATACAGATCACAGCGGAGAGATAATATACATCATATACAACACATACCATGAGTCTACAAAATATGATACTAGACTCACAAAATGTACATCCCAAAGTAAGTCACTATCTCAAATACTACATCACAAAGTCGTACATAGAAATATCCTATAGGAGATAAACTGTAAAGTCAAAATAGTCTATCATCCGCTAGCACACCTACCCAAAAGCACCCAAAAGCCTGGGAGTCCTGAAATCTGAAAAGTCTCGACCTGACCCGAGTATTATAAAATAAACAGGTCAGACTACCTCTAAATATCCGAAAGGGTAAGAACACGATATAACATAAGAGTATAAGACATTATATTGAATGCAACTGCAATAAGTATAAACAAAGTACTAGAGTAGTTTGACATAGAATCCAATTCTAGAAACAGTATTATTTAAATTGCAAAACACGAAATAAATCACTAAGAAATGTAGAAATTTCAAAGGAGACAATATTACACAAAATCTAAGAAACCAAAGTCAAATCGATCTCAATGACCATTCTCATACCGTGGAAAACAAAAGTGGTACCACTCATACCGATCCGATACCAATGATCGTCTATACCATGAAAACAAAATCACAAAACCTAAGAAAACAAATCCACGCCGACCACAAGGTTTATATAAAAATCCAGGAGCATACTTCTTGATGATCTATCGGCCCCAGCTGAACACTAAAAGGAATTATACTCTATAGTGCCAAATACTATCACTTTAGTAGTCACAAGAACTTACCAAAACATCCCATACCGCCAGGTGAAATTCAATTGTTTACTAGAAGATAGTAAATTTCACTTATTGCGGATATAACCAGACAACCTGAATTATATTTGCTTAAGGATCTATCAGCCACTTGCCGAACACCAAAAGAGAATATAACTCTAAAGTGTTATATACTTTTCTAAAGGCGATTACAAAAATTTAACCAAAGCAGACCCAGTGAACTTCAAGTATTCGCTATTGGGTTAGTAAATTCCACTCAAACATTCTATTCGATGGGTTGTACCATATTCGACGAAGTGTTATTTGAAAGCATTTAAACCAATCAATAACACTAAATCAATTATTAGTACTTCTCATTTTATAGAATTAAGGCTCTCAAAATATTTAAAAAAAAATCAAAAAGTCATAAAGAAATGCCTAAATGGTGGAAAATCTTATAATAATATAAAGTTTGAAAGCGATAAAAACATCTGTATGTATATAATGGTTTTTTAAAGAAAAATATACTTTACATAAAACATTACCCTTAAATCCTTTGCTTAAAAATTCTTAGTTCATTTATGATTTGAATATATATATATATACAGATACATATACATATACATATACATATACATATACATATACATATACATATACATATATATAAGCCAAAATTCCAATTTTAATATCCAATCACTTTTATATATAAAAGTATTTATTCCAAACTATTAATTTATAAGATTAATATTAATAACTATTTATTTTATAAAATAAAACACACTAAAAATCCAAACCCATATTGGTATTTAGAACATTTATTTACCGACCACTTAGAATTTTATTTCCAAAGTCATTTCTAAGGGATCTATATCCTTTGAAAATTATTAAATAGTTTGAAAGAAATAGTTATACTTATGCACAGATATATATACATACATATATATACACATACATATATATATATATACATACATACATATATTTATAAACACACATGCACACATGTAATAGAAAAAAATTTATTTCAAAAATGGAATTCCCTTTTTAGTTAGCTCTACAATTGTATAAAAATGATTTGTATATTTTACACTTAAAACATAGAACAGAATCTCCATATAAACAAAACCATCAAAGTCATTCAACCATTTCGGAAAAGCAACCAAAAACCATCACAAAACCAAGCTCAAATCAATGTCGCAGAAGAATAAAACAACCAAAAATGCAAACAAGAATCGACAAGGTGGCAGGCGAGGTCGGCTATGTATTTGCATTCCAGGTGATGATCGGTCAACCGGTATACGACTACCGATCGATCGATGGATAGCTTGGAATGTAACTTCTAGGCGATAAACTCCCCCATCGTCGACCCTCACTCCTCCAATGACCATTCCAATCATTTTCGATCCTACATTTAATGTTTACTCTACTCATTTTCGCTTGCATGCACTCAATCATCACTATGTTGTTTATCTAAGAAGTAATTTGTGTTTACTGTCAAATTTCTATATGGTTTCAAAACATAATTTACAATAAAACAAACAGACACTGAATTCAACCAAAATCAAACAAATAAATCACAACATATAAATTTCCAATAAACAATTATCTAGAGATAGGTCTTGTGAGTTTAACTCGCCTTATTTCCCCTTTTCTTTTATCTAGACTACCAGAATAGTACTGCTTCTTCCCAAATCAGCAAGCCCTAAAATATAATTTAGAATAACATTCGATAGATTACAATCTCTTCCCAAAATATGAAATTGAAGGTTCCTAAAGATGGAATAAGGGGAAGATAAATTACCTTGACTTTTACAGAATTTTTAGGGATTAATTCAAATTGATCTAAGAGGATTTTATGCAGCTTTGAAATGAGAACGTGAAGTTTTCTTCCTTTGGTTTACTGAGTGATAGAAATGAACGTACAGAAAGAAGAAGAGAAGTATATCTTTTCTTTTGTAAATAGACTTAACCCATCTAAAATTAATTACTTCTTCTTTTACTATTTATTTCTTCCTAAAAGCTTTCCATCTTATTTTTAATAAATCGAACCTTTTTAATTATATCGTAGGAATAATTCACTATAACCTGAAATTTCAAGATACATACCTTCTTATCACTTATAGTTTTATTTCTTACAAGTTTTGTACTTTGTTATCTACCTTATTTCTTATTTGGTTTTACAACTAAAAATTCATGTTTCCATATCTCTTTAAAATCCTAAACCATTCCATTAGATTTTGATAATTAAAATAAATCGTTTTAGACCAAACTCAATTTAACTTTCCAATTAGTAATTCTTTACATTACCAAAACCTTTTAATAGTTAGTTCAACAATTCCTATAAATTAATTTGAAATTAATTATTCAAAAACTAAGTTTATTTGCATATTACATTTTAAAATCACAAAAAATAGCTATTACAAAATATCAATTAGAATTTATCAATCATAATTAAATATAATTAATTATGCTATTAACAACAGGGTTGTTACAAACTCCGCCCTTTAAGGAAATTGCGTCCCCACAATTTCCTTAACGAAAAGGATTACACAATAAAATTCTATGCAACTTCTATATTTTCATTTTCAACCAATTATTAAATCATGAATTAAATTTAATCTCATTTTATAAATAACATTAAACCACTAATTATTGTGATTTGCTTCACTACTTACAAAGTTGATAGCAATACGCCACCAACAATGTCTTACCAAGTCCTTCCGCTTCACACAATGATTTTATGGTGAAAGTATTATTTCAACTTTTTTTTAACTCAAATTATATCTTCAGATCCTTACGTCAAAATGTCTCGATCTATATTTATGAATTTTTATCGATAGCATGGCGTCCCATATATTGATCAAAATCCTTAAATATTTACCGGACAAGTCAACACAATGATTAATTACAAGTTTTCCTTAGTTATTATAGCATCCAATAAAACAAGGACAACCAAGTAATCATTTCATAACTTTTAACCAACCTAAATCAAACAATCATTTATCCTAAATCCTAGTCTTAAAATACAAAAGCTCACAAAGGGGTATTTAATTTTATTCCTATAACTAATTCCAATGCAACCTGTGAAAGAAAGAGAACATACTAAAATAAAAGGAACTATACCCAGCTAAGCCGATCTTCTAGAAGACCCCGAGGCCTTCCCTTTCCCTTCCTTCCTTTCCATAAATGGGAAGGTAGCTATTAAGTTCCCTTCCTGCATGCAATAGAAGCATACACCCATGGGAGAAGAAACACGAGGCTTACGACACTATTCGAATAGTGGCCTTTAGTTCCACATTTGTAACATGCAACTTGACTCTTAGGTGGAACTTTAGAACTAGACTCATTCTACTTCTTTTTCTTTTTTGTAGACCCAGGATTTCCTTACTCGATAGATTGTTTGCTTTTCTAGTTAATTCTTGCTTTTTCTTCATAGGAGCTATATCATCCTCAAAATCCTTCTCCGCCTCCTTGAGGCGAAGTGTTGAATCAACTAAAGTCTCAAAAGATACGTCCAACTGAAATAAAAGAGCCTTTTTTCAGTGGGTTACATAATCCATAAATGAACTTTTGGTTCTTTTTCCTAGGGGTACTAATGAATTGCAACCCATACTTGGATAATGATTCGAATTCCGCTACATACTCCATAACGGAAGACTGATCCTGCCTAAGATCAACGAATCTTCTAATCATCGCTTCCTTCTCTGCCTCGAGCATAAACTTGTGCTCGAATCTCTGCCTAAACTACACCTAGGTAAGCTGAGCCTCCTCAACCTCTACCACTAATAAATCATACCGGTCGAGTGCTCTTTCCTGCAATTGGCTGGATGCCACTTGAATCCTTTGGGTATTCGTAAGATTCATGCGAGCAAAGATCCTCTCTCATGTCTTTATCCAAGCCTGAATCTCTATGAGCTTTTCTATTCCTTTGAAGGGTTTTCCTCCTAAACGTCCGAAATCACTATATGAGTGAGCAAAACTGGTACGAACGAAATGATCATCTGGAGTAACCGTTTGGGTAGCACGGACAATCTCTAAAATCGGCTCGGTAGTTAAAAACATCCCTCCCGCTTCAGGATTACTAGTCGACCCTGGTGTAACTCTAGGTCTGCCTCCAGCCATAGTCCTATAACACACAATCCAAACCTAATGTTATTTTAATATCCTAAGTTAAAATCAAATTACGTCCTAAATGATTATCCCATAATCATTTTATATTCCTATCCTTAATTAGATAATTAACCTATCCTTAATTAGATAATTAACCTAACTATCTGTCACATACCCCAAGGAACAGGACTCTAAGTCATCTAGGTCTCAAGTCTGCGATATTATATGTTATAGTGTTTTAAATCTACTCTGATCCAACTGTAACGGCTCTACCGTTATACCCATATTATTAAAAAACATTATAAATAATGTAGTCTAATAGTGCAAAGAATACGGCTTTTTAAGGGCGACAAAATATAACGTTGACACGTCATACTTACTGTCTAAATAAATATCTACAATAAAATTTTGATGTGCACGATCTCAGTCTAAAGTAATAAACACACTGGTTTTTCAAAATTAGAACAATATATCATATAAATAATAAACACAGATCACAGCGGAGAGATAATATACATCATATACAACATATACCGTGAGTCTACAAAATATGATATTAGACTCACGTAATATACATCCCAAAATAAGTCACTATCTCAAATACTACATCACAAAGTCATACATAGAAATATCCTATAGGAGATAAACTACAAAGTCAAAATAGTCTATCATCCGCTAGCACACCTACCCAAAACAACCCAAAAGCCTACGAGTCCTGAAACTTGAAAAGTCTCAGCCTGACCTGAGTATTATAAAACAAATGGGTCAGACTACCTCTAAATATCCAAAAGGTTAAGAACATGATATAACATAATAGTATAAGACATTAGATTAAATGCAATTACAATAAATATAAACAAAGTACTGGAGTAGTCTGACATAGAATCCATTTCTAGATATAGTATTATTTAAATTGCAAAACACGAAATAAATAATTAAGAAATCCAGAAATTTCAAAAGAGACAATATTACACAAAATCCAAGAAACCAAAGTCAAATCGATCTCAATGATCGTTCTCATACCGTAGCAAACAAAAGTGGCATCACTCATACTGATCCGATACCAATGATCGTCTATACCATGAAAACAAAATTTCAAAACCCAAGAAAATAAATCCACACCGATCACAGGAATCATATAAAAATCCAGGAGCATATTTCTTGAGAATCTATCGGCCCCAACCGAACACCAAAAGGAATTATACTCTAAAGTGTCAAATACTATCACTTTAGTAATCATAGGAACTTAAACAAAATGTCTCATACTGCCAGGTGATATTCAAGTGTTTACTAGAAGCTAGTAAGTTTCACTTATTACGAATATAACCAAACAGCCTGAATTATATTCACTTAAGGATCTATCAGCCACTTGCCGAATACCAAAAGAGAATATAACTCTAAAGTGTCGGATACTTTTCCAAAGGCGATTACAAAAATTTAACCAAAGTAGCCCATACTACCTAGTGAACTTCAAGTATTCGCTAATAGGTTAGTAAATTCCACTAAAACATTCTATCCGATGAGTTATATCATATTCGATGAAGCATTATTTGAAAGCATTTAAACCAATCAATAACACAAAATCGATTATTAATACTTTTCATTTTATAGAATTAAGGCTCTTAAAATATTTTATTTTAAAAAAAATCCAAAAGTCACACAGAAATGCCTAAATGGTGGAAAATCTTATAATAATATAAAGTTTGAAAGCGATAATATTTATATATATATATATATAATGGTTTTCTAAAAGAAAAATATACTATACATAAAACAGTTCCTTCAAATCCTTTACTTAAAAATCTATAGTTCATTTATAGTTTGAATATGTATATGTATGTATATATATATATAAACTAAAATTCGGTTTTAATATCCAATCACTTTTATATATAAAAGTATTTATTCCAAATTATTAATTTATAAGATTAATATTAACAACTATTTATTTTATAAAACAATACACACTAAAAATCCAAACCCATATTGGTATTTAAAACATTTATTTACCAAACACTTAGAATTTTATTTCCAAAGTCATTTCTAGGGGATCTATATCCTTTGAAAATAATTAAATAGTTTGAAAGAAATAGTTGTACTTATATATATATATATATGTGTGTGTGTGGGTGTGTGTATGTATGTATGTATAGACAGACATGCACACACATGTAATAGAAAACAATTTATTTCAAAAATGGAATTCCCTTTTTAGTTAGCTCTACAATTAGATAAAAATGATTTGTATATTTAACACTTTAAACATAGAACAAAAACTCCATATAAACAAAACCATCAAAGTCATTCAACCATTCCGGAAAAGCAATCAAAACCATCACAAAACCAAGCTCAAGTCAATGTCGTAGAAGAATAAAACAACCAAAAATGCAAACATGAATCGCCAAGGCGGCAAGCGAGGTCGGCTATCACCTAGAACTTGCGTTCCAGGTGACGACCGATTGACCGATATATGACTACCGATCGACCTGTGGATAGCCTGGAACATAAGTTCCAGGCGATAAACTCCCCCACCATCGAGCCTCGCTCCTCCGATGACCATTCAATCGTCTCCGATCATATATTTAATGTTTACCGTACTCATTTCAGCTTGCATGTACTCAATCATCACTATGTTCTTTATCTAAGAAGTGATTTGTGTTTACTGTCAAATTTCTACAGGGTTTCAAAACATGATTTACAGTAAAACAAACAGACGGTGAGTTCAACCAAAATCGAACAAATAAATCACAATATATAAATTTCCAACAATCAATTATCTAGCGATAGGTCTTGTGAGATTAACTCACCTTATTTCCCCTTTTCTCTTAGCTAGACTACCAAAATATTACCGCTTCTTCCCAAATCAGCAAGCTCTAAAATATAATTTAAAATAACATACAGCAGATTACAATCTCTTCCCAAAATATGAAATTGAAGGTTCCTAAAGATGGAATAAGGGGAAGATAGATTACCTTGAATTTTACAGAATTTTTAGGGATTAATTCAAAATGATCTAAGAGGATTTTATGCAGTTTTGAAATGAGAACGTGACGTTTTCTTCCTTTGGTTTACTGAGTGATAGAAATGAACGTATAGAAAGAAGAAAAGAAGTATATCTTTTCCTTTATAAATGGACTTAGCCCATTTAAAATTAATTACTTCTTCTTTTACTATTTATTTCCTCCTAAAAAGCCACTACAACAAAACAGTCTTTTTACAACGGGCAATGTCCGTTGTAATATGGTTTTCACAACGGACATGTGCCCGTTGTAATAGGCCACATTGTAATAGATCCATCACATTTTACAACGGGCAAAGCACGTTGCAGTATACCTTTTTACAACGGGTTATGACCGTTGTAATAGACTATAATAAAACGGACATTACCCGTTGCAATAGACTAATCATACTAGTTGCATAGCCTGTTTCACAACATGCATTGACCGTTGTAAAAAACTCATATAACTCACATTGTCCGTTGCAAAATTAATGCAAATTTTAAAAAAAAATTACAACAACATCCATACTAATACTAAATATTGTCGTAAAATAATTAAAATCACGTACGAAAAGACTAAAAGGTAGAGTCATAGAATTCTAACACTCCAAAAAGTTAGATAAGTTTACATGCCAAATACATAAAGCATTAACACCCTAAGACATACATCCCCAACTTGCCTACAATTCACATACTTCACAGCACAACATTAAACCAACTGTTATCCACTACTTGCTCCAGACCACTGCAGTGCTCGAACAACAAACCAACCTCACTGCCAAATTGACGTTACTTTCCTCAAACACCCCACACACATACAATTGATGCACTTGAACCAAACTCAAACACTTCAAATTTCAATTCCTGCAGAATCGTACTGTGAAGACAGCTAAATGTGTTGCAGACATCTTTGGGGTGTTCAGAAAATAGTAACTTAGAGGTAGGCAAGCTTTCATTTCTTCCAAGTCAGACCGCTACCCTACCTAAACATGAACTATAAAATAGGGGTGTTCTATATCATATATCCTACCAACAAAACAAAGAACTTATACCAATTAATAAATTAAAATCACTTACTTATCTGCAATATACGAGAACAAAGCATCACTGGGAAGCCTAGAAACTGCAAGTTTTCGAAAAGACCCACAACTTCTAGCAATTAGCATTCTGAGAAGTCTATCGAGATGTTTGGGTTTGCATCTGTTGCCCCATTCTTCTATGTCGATTTCTTGCCAACAATATGGACCACATACTACTCTTCTACAAGATTTGCACACTCTAGGAACAATTATTAGAATTTCTTGAATCGACAATCTACTAAATATCAAACCAAGCGCATCTGGGATAAGCTCATCCCATTTTCTCATTTCAGTTGATTTTTCCATGTTCTTTCTGTTTACAAAAATCAATTTAAGTTAGCATACTTATGTATTACTTTATGCGAATAACAATCGGAAAATTAATTGTTCAATTTAACAGCTATAGTAAGTGCCAATTAAAGTTATTTTTACTGCATTTAATTGAAAAGGTTTTAAGAGAAGCTAGAATATTGGATTGCACTTCGTATTCTAACTGCGACAGTACATTATTTACTTTAGAATTAACACTTAAATAAAAACAAGATCAAATAAATACTTAGTTATAAAATAGGATGGAAGTAACTGATGCATGAATGAAACTTAAATGAGATGAATGGAAACAAGCAAGAATTTTAAACAACAAACATTACCATTTAATTGACCAACAAAATCAAATAATAATAAAGAAGGTGACCGATTTGAGCTACATAATAAAATAAAATGGAAGAAAAAAAAATGAAATAGCAATAATTGGAAAAGAAATAAAGACCCATTTGCATGATTTATTGGTTTTTGCAAGAAATAAAGCCTCAGGGATCTCCATATCCGCCACATTATCATTAGACAGTGCAAAATTAGGATGATAGAAGTTAGTTGCAGTGGAATATTCACATTGATTGTTTAGTGTATGTAAAAAAGTTCAACTATGTCAAATTCATAAATCACTTAACTTTTTTACTTAAAGCAATAAAATGCTTACCCTATGCCGCCTAACGGCACTCCATGAGAAGATAACGACGAGCAATTCTTAAATGGATTAAATATCACGGCCTGAAAATGATACGATCAAATTAGAAATGTACTATTTCACAAGGACAAATGATATTAAATTATATCAACTATTTGATTAATTTAATAACTCACTCTTCCTCTTGCAGCTTCTTTAACATAATTGCGACACAATAAATATATGAATGGAGCCTACATCAGAAGTAAAGAAATCGGTTATACTGTAATAATCAGTTGATATACTTTAATATTAACAAACAAACAATCGTGAATACTTATGACAGTTCAATATGCCAGCATTTAAAATTTTAAGTGATTATTTACCAACTTAATCTTCTCCATTAAACTAAGAGGAACTGTGAAGTTTTTTTCTTCATCATCTAAATTTCTTTGCCAAGTTAACCTTGCAGGCTAGGAAGGATCCACTTTTGCCTAATAATATAGGAAATAATAAGATTTATTTATACGAAAAACTCATGATAAATTAAGTGAGTATACATATAAATTAAAATTACAGACAGCATACCAAGTGATTGAGTTCATCTCCATTGCATTGTCCATTTTATAACATCTTGTTTTAGCTTTACCTGTCAAAGAAGAAGAATAGTACCAATTTATATAAGAGGTTGGGTCTAATATACATAACAGATTAATTAGGAGCAAAAAGTATTCTTCATTCCAATACAGATTCAAACAAGATAGGCAACAGATAGCGTAGAAAATAAACCACACCAAGAACAAAATGGATGACTATTTGTATACATTTATATATTCTTCATTCCAAGTTGTTGACCTATGACTAATGAATTACTTCTAAAAAGATGGTGTACATCATGTGTGTGGTTCACTAGTGCAAACTATTTAACCTCTGTAATTGTGAGTAGACTTGCCTTTCTCGGTGACATTGTGAGTGAAACCTAAATAAATATCAGCATCAGAGAGAGGCATATAACCAACTCGCATGCCCAACTTGGTCATTAATGTAATTTCATGCTTTAATCCATGACCTTGAGGGAACACAGACAATGCACGGAAGGCTCCTCGACCGGAATGAATTGGGGTGCTTAGACCTAACCATTTTGCTACTACGGAATGAACTCCATCGCATCCAATTAATACCTGAAATCAGCAAACTTGCATGGTAACTATTTATTTTGCATTATGTCGCAATAAAAAGTGTAATGGCTTAAACATAAATAAATGTTCAATGCTTAACAGTAAACATAAGTACAATGTGAACATACCTTAGCTTCAATAAGGGTTCCATCCTCAAGCTCGATCTCTGTAACATTTGACGAATCATTGCGCGCTTTGCTTCTGATTGAAACGAGTTTGGAAGAAAATCTTATAGAATCTGGCGGTAGTTCCTCTGCTAACGCTTTTATAAGCACCTTCCTGTGTAAAGCCCTTTTTTCATTCCTATATATGAAAATTTTCTTTGATATTTATCGGGGCACATATACTATTAATTATAAAAATGTAAACCATTTGACTCTCGATGATGAAGCAAATACCCTTGACCGCTACTCACGAGAATGTCTTGTCTGATTCCAGTTACAAGGTTTATCACTCGACCTCTGTAAATGTCAAAAGAAGTAAACAAAACAAGCAAGTTATATATATTAACAAATTAGACATGCATATTGAAATGAAAATACTTTTCAAAGGGTTGATAGACAGGTTCAAGCTTATGAGAAACCCCAAGTGCATCCAAAGCTCGCCAAGCTTATGTCCTAGTTGACATGCACATTTTTACTTTTTTTTCATAAATAGCCCTGGTCATGCGAGATAAATAAAAACGGGATAAGTACTGATTAATTATCTTATGTCAGCAAAAAGATATTCTGGACTAGTTAAATAAATCCAAAATATGTGTTCTATGTGTTAATTTCTTTGTTCATTCAAATTAAAGTACTAACATTTTTCCTGTTTTACATACCCACAGGGTGCCAAGAATGAATGTTAAGCTTTTATAATTTAGTTCAAAATATAAGTAATAAGTCGTGCATTATGGGAGAAAAGTATGAACTAAATGCTCCTGGATGCCGAAGTGAAGGTTCTTCACTCTTGTTATATATATAAAATAGCACAAAGCCGGTTGCTAATGAGGATGATATTCGCGAATATCTGGTATCAAAGCAAATGCTCTTGTAGTAATGAAATTTAAAATGAAAACCGAGTAAAGATCTGACATACTTTTGCAAATATTATAGCTCCATGTCTAAAAATTTAGAAGTTGACATGCAATAAAATATGTACCTTTCTTTTTTAAACTTGGTTGGATGTTATGTGCATGTAGGATATAAACAGTAAGACCTATAGCTATTCATATTTTGTGTCTTACAACTATTACCGCTCGTCATTGCACCTCGATTTTGGACTTTTTTCAGATGTTTGGATGAAACTGAAAGGGAAGAAGACCCTTCTATGTTCTTCGAAAATTCCAGGTCTCCAGTTGATGCATGTGCCAAAAAGCTCGCCAGGCATTTCGAAAATACCACTTAATTGCTGAATTACTAGCCACAGTTGCATTTCATTTTTTGATTTCTATATTCTGTTTTTTCAAAGGTTACACTTAAAACTCTCTTTCTATGATTGCTATGTATTGAACTTCCATAGTGCGTTATGTTTATCAGTGTGCTGTTACAGAGGAGTTATTTCCATCAGCACAGTAATATCTAGCCATGAAAATTGAAGCTACATAGTCAAAATTGAAAAAACAAAAATATATACATGTCCCCGCATGGGCCTACTAGTATGTATAAACAAAAGATCCAGATCAACTAGCATCATTTTTTTGGTTCCGACTTGATTAACTAGAAATAATGAAAGACGAGTGATGTTCACATAATTTGAAATTGAAGATACCACGGCCTTTGCTGGATTATGAACCGCTACATAAACAAAATATAAACAAAACTAAAGACATACTCGGACAAGAGAGGACACAAGATTTTGTAGAAATTGAATTTTGGAAATTCTGCTTCACCACTCACCAATGGATAATAAACTAGAGGTGCACATCAGTATCCTAACATTTTGGTCTTAGCCACCCTACAGGTCTCACCCGTGTTGATATAGAACATAGAACCCACGTTTATCTGAAGCACGTTTCCTTCTTCCACCTCCACTTTCACTTCTTCCTTCTTTATTCCTGGCATGTCCGCTTTGAATATGTGTGCCTCTGGTGTTTCTTTCCAGTCGATGCGAGTGTTGGCAAGAGCAGAAGTCTCGATGCTCAAGGAGGCGCCACCTTGAATGCCTTTGCCGAATGGCCAGTCTTGGAATGGATCAAACACGTCGCTCCTTTGTCCAAAGATGCGTGGAATCCATGCCATCTTTCTTAGGAAATCGAATTTAGGTGTAAAATCGAGAACTAGGATTGGGAATGCAAAACCTTTTTTATTTTGTTTTGAGATTTTGCACTGGGATTGGGAATTTAGGGTTAAGCAAAAAGAGGGAAAACGGGAATTTAGGTTTAAGTGAAAATTGGATAAGCAGGGGATAAGCGGGGAATGAAAATTAATAGAAATAAGGCTGTAACACAAAGAACATTACAACGGGCTAGTTTGGACCGTTGTAATAGGTATCTATTACAACGGGTTAGTTTGGACCGTTGTATTATGCACTGAAAACTGGCATCTATTACAACGAACTGGTAGAAATTGTTGTAATATGTACCTATTGCAACGGGCTTTTTTGGACCGTTGTAAAAACGCTGTTGTAATAGAGTATTTTTGTTGTAGTGAGCTTTCCTTCAATAAATTAAACCTTTTTAATTATATCCTAGGAATAAATCACTACAATCTAAAATTCCAAGATACATACCTTCTTATCACTTAGAGTTTTATTTCTTACAAGTTTTGTACTTTGTTATCTACATTATTTCTTATTTGGTTTTACAACTAAAAATTCATGTTTCTTTATCTCTTTAAAATCCTAAACCATTTCATTAGATTTTGATAATTAAAATAAACCATTTTAGACCAAACTCAATTTAACTTTCCAATTAGTAATTCTTTACATTGCCAAAAGCATTTAATAATTAGTTCAACAATTCCTATAAATTAACTTGAAATTTATTATTCAAAAACTAAGTTTATTTGCATATTACATTTTAAAATCACAAAAAAAATGATATTATCAAATATCAATTAGAATTTATCAACCATAATTAAATATAATTAATTATTTTATTAACAACAGGGTTGTTACAATTTGATTAAACGAACTAATTATGGTAGACAAGTTTATAGAGAATTAGAATAGCCATATTTACAAAGTTATAACAAAGGTCCATAATGGTACATTAATTTGGCATGGAAGCATTGTTTTTGTGAACGATAACCCCGTGTGTTTAAGTGATTTCTTTATGTTTATATAAGTTGATATATGTTGGGTTTGAGGGTTTTAGTGTTAAAAATAAGTTATAAAGATATCAGACAAACATAATCAAATGGGCCCAAGCCCATTTAGTGTCATGTTTCAGTTATATTTTTAATAATAGTTGTAATACCTTTGGTGTCACACTTATTTGGTGAAAGCGTAAACTATCGAAAATGCCCATCTACATATATTATCAAATCTTAATATCAATAAAAATAGGATCTAATAAATAAACTTTTTTATCGATTCAAAATGATCCTTTATAAATATTACCAAATCTTACTTAAAAATATGATCTAATAAATAAACTTTTATTTACAAATTCAAAATCATCATCTACAATTATTACCAAATCTTAATATCATTTAAAAATAGAATATAAAAAATAAATTTCTTTATTAATTAATAATAGAAATAAAAATTCAAACTAACAAAAAATTAGATGTTATAGCATTTAATAAAAATTTAAACTACATGCGAAAATATGGTTTGGGTAAATCATTCATCTTGAATGTGTTAAACATATGTAATTTATAGAAAAATAATTCACGTCCAAACTAGTGTAGTAAAGGCCTAAATAAAAGAAGAGGCCGGGACCCTAGTTATTAAATTCTATTTTTTAGTGGGCCAACGCAAGAGTTTTGTTGCAATGTGATAAAAGTAGAAGCAGGCATGAAATCTAGAATGACGGTAGCCCACTGTTTTATTAATGAGAAAATAGCTAACCGCTGCAACCATTTAGGGGATGTGGAAAATTGGCAATTTAGGCCCCACTCTTCATATTATTACTCTCCAAATACATCAAAGAAAAAAAATTTCTCTTATTTATACCTAAAAGGGAAATCTATCTATTACGTTATATTAAAACAGGAACTTCCCAAAACTGACGTGGACTCCTCCGCTTCTCTCATTTCAAAATCCCACTTCAATGTTCGCTTCCGTGTTTTTTTCCCTCTACTGGCAGTTACTTATCCATTTCCGCTTTTATTTTTCTGCCCTACCTCATCTCCTTATCGTGTCCAACTGCTCCACTAACTGCCTTCCCTTTCAACCCCATTGCATTTCCTCCTTCCTAAAACGTTGCTTCCAATTTGTATCCTCCACGCATTCTTATCTACCGACTCATCACCTCCTCTCGCACCTCCGCGTCATCCAACTTCATTTCCATATCTCCCCCCGTACCACAACCTGTCTTTTCCCTAATAACCTGTCTTTTCCCCAAAAACCTGTCTTTTCCCCAAAATCAGTTGTCGTTCTGCAGATCTTCCTGACGATTTCCCAAGCAATTAAGTCCTGCCCTTTCCCCCACCACCTCCTTACTACTGCGTCGTCTGCACAGGTAATTGCTTCGTTTTCGCTACCATAAAGTTGTCGACTTTGACAAGTTGTTTCCATTTCTGTTGACGTACTGTACATCTTCGTTTGGTTTAATAGATTCATTTCCATTACTGCGTACTGTTTACCAACTCATTCCAGCCTAAACGAAAAGCCATTCCTTTTGAATTATGATTGACACTTTTGATCCCACAATTTTGTTGGCTTATTTAAGTATCCAATTCTACAACGTATGCAACGTGTTCGCATAAATGACTGATTCATATGAGGTTACTGCTGTTTCGTTTCCTGCTTGCATAAATAAATATTGCATGGTGGCCTCTTTTTTCCATATTTGCTTTCTGCTAGCTGTTGATAACCATTTTGTTCGGGGTGATAGGAATTTTTTATTATTTTTTTGCTTCACGTCCGACAGTAAACCTGTATATACGCGTGTTGGCAGTTCCTATTTTTAGCTTCAGCTCAACCACTTGAACGGTGAGCACTTGCCGTTTGAGCTTCGTTCAGTACAATTATGAAACTAAGCATGCTCCTGCAAATGTTTACCAGTTCATGTTTTTAATTCAGGTTTACCCACTCCCGTAATATGTGCTTTCTATTGCATTGCAAATATGAACATACAACACATACAAATTTGTGAATTGGTTCACTAAAGCTTCTGTATGTCCCTTTTTCATAAAATAGTAGTTTTGATTTGGTTTCTACATTAGACCATGAGTGCAGCGGTTACATCCGTTTTTACAACCCTGTATTTGCTTCTGCAGGCACCCGACGTTTCTGCTCTGTAAACAGACACTACACTGGCTATTGCACGACTGGATTTCCAGCACGCTGTTCTACAAGTTCACGGTACAATCAACCTGCTTGGCTCTATTTTCGCTCCCTTTTTTTAAACTGTACTCATTAGTATCGGCATGCTGCTGTTTCACTCTCTGATTTCATAAACATATATTGCGTGGTAGCTTCTATTTTTACTGTTTGCTTCATGCTGACTGTCGGAAAACTAGTTCGAGGCAGATGACAATTTATATGATTTTTCGGATTCACATTGACAGTAAACCTCTTATGCAAATGTAAGCAGTTCATGTCTTTACCTTTCCTTCACCCGCTTCCACAATTTGCACTTGGTGTTTGACAGTCGTTTGAGTAAAGATATGACAATAAACATGTTTATTTAAATTAGTGGCATTTCATGTTTTTAATTTAACTGTAGCCACTACTGTATTACGGGCTTTCTGTTTCAGTACCACGTGAACATACAAGCTGTATAGAATTATGAAACGGATGACTTATAGGTCAGTATGTCCCTTTTAAAAAAAAATTAGTTCTGATTTGATTTCTACATCCAGTATTTTGTTGACGTTGAGCTCATATTTACCGAAAAGATGATCATACTGACTGGTAATGTAAATGCGTCTTCATGCACACCATTATTTTAACCTAATGTGAAAAATCCATTGTTGATGCTGATCTTTTTCGGAGGCAGTTAGAAGTTGCTATTTCCTTCGCCTTATACTGTGAAAACTTAGGTTTACAGTGGGTCAGCTTTTCTAAAAATACGTTACTCCTTTGAACCTTTATTTGTCATGTGTGTATGGTATTATTTTTTCGAGCTATCATTCTACTAGCATTTGTTATGCAGCAAGTTTTGTTTTGAGAAAAAAGCATTATTATGAAACTGAATGAACCGTGATCTGACCTTGTGTGCACAAATCCCTGCGGCTTCTGATCTACATTTTTTATGGAGATAAATAGTGCAACGGTAAACTATAATTATATTTCGTGCACATATTTAATAACATCCCATAAATCTGACCGTGTTGTTGTTCCTACTGTCGTTATTTGACCGCAGTTACTGTAGTTTTAGATATACATAAGTTTTACGTTTACAGTACATTGGTACTGCATATGTTTCCTTCTTTTTTAATTTTTTTCTCTTCATATTCACAGTCAATATATGCAAGGGTACTGACCCAAAGATACAGTGTTATTTTTTATTTTACAATATAGTTCACCGGCTTAGATGACTTGCATATCAATACTAATCGTTACCGTGGTTGCATTTTGGTGATTCATACAAATACACTGACAGTTTGGTCATTGTTATGGTTAGGGAATATTCATTTTTTGTAACATTAGAAAACAATATGACTTTCTCAAAACATGAATATACTATGTTCATGATGCAGTTTGATTTCAGTTCATCGTTATTTGAGGATTACTGTACAAAACGATTGTTTGTGCATTCTATTCTTTTTTGTTCAATCTGTAATGCGTGTTATTTTTCCTTCCTCAGCCTCGTGGTTTTAACCAGAAACAACCATTAATTTTTTTTTTCCGTATTGTTTTAACCTATCCATTTCTCATATGTTGTTTTCTGTGTATAGTTTGCTAGATAAATCGACATTCCAAATATTGAAAACTGAGACATAAAAAAATGTGGAAGACAGCTGTAGAAATGACTGATATTATTTTTCTTCTGTTGTAAGCCATTGACAAATACATGTATGTATGTTGTACATTATGGTTGTTAAAGCTAATAACATATTTTCTACGTGCTTAGCGCTGTTAGTTGTTACTGCAGAAAACCACGAGTTGATGGAAGTCCCAACGAATCATTCCCAACAGCAGCTGACGCAGCCTGATGGGGGAACAGTACACCTACCCAGGCTGTTTCACAGTGTACCCATTCTTCTGCACTTGAGAATTACGGGCAAATCCCACAACCAGATGCATCTCCAGAGTAACATCAAGTACATATGAGTAGGCTGCCTTTGTAAATTTGATCTGCAAATTACACAATTGTTGTACAATAGTAAAAAGAAACCTAACCAAGTTGTTTTTTCTTCTTACATATTTTATATGCAGGTTTCAAGATGGATGTTGGACTGTGGGCTTTGTTTATGCATAACGGTAATTTAACTGTCCTATTTACAATATTACTGTTTATAATTTACTGAAGTGCGCAACACAGAGACTTCAGCATATACCATTTACTTTTACATAATTTGTGTAAAAACAATAATTGTTTATAATATCATCGGTACCATATATGGTACACAATTATGAGTACTACATTGTTGTATTGCAAGATAAATTTTCCATCCCTTACTTTGTAACCACACATCAATTCTCTTTTATATTTCAATGATTCTACTACATCCGGGATATTATAGAGGTGGCAATCCTAAATCATAATTTCAAATTATCTTCCAGGAAAGGCAAAAAGCAATGACAACAAATGGAGAACCAACTTTAGACGGCTAACTATCCAAAGCAAAGTATCTGGAAGTGGATACAGTGATTATGATTCAGGTAAAGAACGTAGTGAACAGGGTCACATATGTTTTGCCTGTCGAATACAACAATATCCAAGGTGTGATGTTATCTAAACTCTATAGGCATCGAAACTCTATAGGCATCGATGACCTTAAAGATGATACTCCTGTTGTACAAGATCACTGTGAACGAACATTATCCTTAGTATTATGAATATATTTGTGTTAATGGTGATTGTAATTAAATTAATCTAATGTTAGTTCTTACATTAGTGGAAATTACACCTATTTGTCCATATCAAACACTACTGGGCTGCTCTACTGCTCTACGTATGGATACTCCCGTTTAGAACTGTTTCGACTTTCAAACCAATACCGTGATAATGTACATTCACTTCATATCGTCACCTTCTACCACCTCAACGTGTTTTGTACTCCCAAACTTAAACACTATTTTTTTCCTTATCTGTAGGATGTTGATACAGATCAGCTGACTGCAACATCTACTGGAATCAAGATTTGAGAGAAAAAGCAAAAAAATTAATTTGTACCATTTCATGATTTCATATTTGTGGTGCATTCACGTTTTTCTGTCTGTACCTACTACTGTTCCGTTCAATGTAGTCATTGACTCTCTTTTTTTCTTCCGGTACCTTATTTTGCACTATTTTTTTCTTCATACGTCAGCATGTATGACATTGAATTCGTTTGCTTTCGTATGGAATATACATGTGCTTTTTTTATAAATATCTGCTTCGGCCTTAAACTACTATTTATGATTATCATTGTTCCTTACATTACCACTGTAATTTCACGTCATGTCCGTGCTGACATCTGAATTCGATTTCCTCTGTCCATTAACATGTATATGAAATACATGATCACTGTTCCGTACTACCTTAGCGTTTCTGCTACTGAGATTATAATTCACGTACTATAACAATGCCCGTGTGCGAAACACGGGGTACTCACTAGTATATATGAATGGGAAAATTATGTATAAGTCAAATTCATTATTCCCATCATTCTCTGCTAGGCGGAGAAGGTTTTCATGTGGGCAAGTGAATTTGTTGGTTAACCTTATTTGGACTCATCTACTGTGATCGAAAAAATACAGATCGAATATGTTAAATGGGTCAGGCCTGCATTTTTTAGTTTCTCTTATTTTTTATTTGGTGTCTTAGTATAATCACAAAAGGATTCGGCCCAAAAATACCCGGCTTAGATAATTCTTTTATTTGTTGGACTGGTGAAATTGCTGTATAACGTCTAGTGTTAGCCATGTTGAGTAAAACGGTTGAGTAAAAATTGGTCGACCCATTCAAAATCAATTCCATTTGGCTCGTTCAGTATAAGAATAAACGTGACTCAACCAAATTAATACATAGTTAACGACTTAACCTGTTTAGCAATATAAATTAGATTTGGCTAATAAACAATTTAAAAATATATATAGAAAATTCAACTAGTCTTTCTCACTTTTGAATTTTTAGAACAGTCAAAATTTTAAAGTCCTGGTTGGTGTCAATTTATGTTTTGCGTTTTCAACATTCATAACAACATATGTAGATAACAGAAGAAAAAATTTAAATTTTTAGATTATTAGAATGACGATGGAGTGACGGTGGAGGGGTTGAAGGGACGACGAATGTGAGGAATTGTTTTACGTTCTTTTATCATTTTTCAAAACATAAAAAATAAAATAAATTTGTTTTCTATTTCATATACTAGCTTAATATTTCAAAATTGATTGTTTTTAAAAGTAACATGCGTCGTGTGTACGTTTTTTGGATCAAAACACAAAACTAAAATTGTCAAACAAATAGGGCCTTAGATTCAAATTCTATTTTCGTCAAAATTCCAATGTTTATATTTTCATTTTCAAATTTAGTGTAAAGATGCAAGATTTCAAAACTTAATTTTGAATACAAACTCAGATTTTCAAATTTAAATTCAAAATTTCAAATTGTTATAGGTAAATTTCTGAGTGACCATTAAGTGATTTAGAGATGAATGACTCGTTGAAGTATTATTTGAATCAGAGTTTAGATGTGAAGTGTACATAGTCTATTATTTGCAAAGTACAACTGTTAGTATCGTTGGAGAACTATATATAATGTATGTTCAAAATATAAAGCATCCGAATGTTCTATATATACTGTTCATAATGTTGATACGATTCACTGATCAAAGTCTCGTCCAATTCCAAATTAGTACAAAAAAGTTGTTGTAGTTTGAACGGAAAACACAGCAATTTCTGTCTAACTAACCAAAGTTCAAAAATGAAAAAAAGAATAAAAAGGTCAAAACATATGCTAAAAACACGTTGATGCATGTGTCCCTGTACTATCCTTCTAACATTCTCATGCTCTTTGCACGATCCAAAGAATAAAGATGCTTCCCTTATTCCTTCTAAAATAAAATTGTTCTACACATGGCATTTGCTGTCATAGTTACATGCAAGGTTGGTGGGTAATTTTTGATAATATATTGTTGTCTTATTTTATTATCAATATTTGCCAAATTACACCAAGTTTTGAAAATTGCTTAACCTGGCAGCTTAATTAAGTATGCTATTTTAGTTTAAGAAAGTCGTGTATGCAGAAGTTGTTCAAGACTTTTGAATTTTATTATATCACATGCGTGTGCTGTATTTGTAGATTCTTATTCACTAATGTGCTATCGTGTCTTTTCTTAATGGAATTCCTGGTACTGTTGAGGGCATCTTCACTACAGTTGTATTTCATCAGATACCCAGGAATACTAGGTAGTGATGGATATTTCAATTCTCGTTCTGCAATGATACCCAGGAATACTAGGCACTATCAGATTTGACTGTACAATGGTTCTTAGATTGTGAGTATCAAACTTTACAGGGAAAGCAAAAAATAACGAGTTACCCTGCTCTAGTCCAATATCAAAGCAAGATATCTCACTCCAACGTTCATAATCCAACTTTACTCTACTTGAACACGTTATACGCGTTTCAAAAATATGGTAGTATAGAAAAATATCTTTATTCTAAGGACGTAGAAATTTTAGTTAGTGTGACACATCACGAGCCAGTGGTAGAGTTTTATTTCGCAATTAGTCGTTATATCGTATTTAAATACCATTTAACTTTCTATTCACAACTACGCGATTTTTTCACTATATCATCTTCTTCTCCATGGTTCGAAGAAAATCAAAATTACATTGAAATTCAGAATCAACTAGCAAAAGTTCAAGGACCGACTAATCCTAGAATCAAAATTTATATGTATTACTTTGTAGACATTTCTATTAACGTTGTAATGTTGTTTGCAACGGTCTATTCCAATTAGGGAACCAGTGTTGCTGTAAGATGAATTAGAAATAAATTCTATGTTTTTTTAACATGGTTCATTAATGATAACAAGCGTCGAACTTTAAGTGTTAAATCTGTGACATTTAATCTCATAATCTAAACTATATATCAATTATGCCAACTCTGTTGGCCTATGTATTATTTATTTAATCTACCTATTTTTACATTTATTTTCGAAGCAATGTATCAGTCTCTTAATTGTTGACCTATCTTTCTTTAGTAATATATAATTCTAAATCTAGTGCACTGATATTATTATTTTTCAAATTTTTTCATAAATAATTTCATAAATTTTTTCATAATGATATTTTTTTAGGATTAATTTTATTTTAATTAGACCGATAACGTTATTTTTTCAAAATGCTTAAGCATATTTAAAAGTGCAATAACATTATTATTATAATGAAACAACTAAAGTACAAATAATATTGTGCTTCAAATTCTTCTTTTCCTTCTCCTTTCGTAACACAAAAGCACAATCTCTATTCCTGCAAGTTTCTCCTTCCTACCTTAATGTATCACACTTTCTTAATGTACTTCCTCAAACTTTTCTTATCAATGTAAACATGCATTCTTTTGCCATTTTCTATATTACTCTTGCTTCAGACCCTCATGTGTTGAATTTGACATAACCTCTAATGATCTTAATTTTGCTATCAAATCAGGCAAGTTCCTGGGATATGTAGTGAGTACACGCAGTATCGAGGCTAACCATGAGAAAATCGATACCATCAGAGCAATGGAGATCCCAAAGAAACCAAAATATCCGATGAGCCTGAATGGTAGGGTGGCAGCTCTAAGCAGATTCATATCCAAAGCCACAAACAAATGTATCCTATTCTTCGACCAAATAAAGAAGGCGCGAAACTTCGTATGGACTGAGGAGTGTGAGGCAGCGTTCCAAAAATTAAAGGACCATCTAGTCAACACTCTTATATTATCAAAACCAGTAACAAGTGAAAACTTATCCATTTTCTTAGTTGTAACTAATCAAGCTATTAGTGCTGCAGTGGTACAAGAGTATGAAGGGACGCAAAGGCCCATCTATTTCACAAGAAAGCGACTGTCAGGGGCGGAGCTAAACTATTCAATTGTTGATAAGCTGGCGTATAATTTGCTCCTTACAGGGAGAAAGCTGCGGCCTTATCTCTAGGCACACCCCATCAAAGTTCTCACAGACAAACCACTCGAACAAATACTTTATGTTATTCAGGTTTTCGATCCAACATAATTTAAAAGAAGTCAGAACATCCACGTCGATTCAGTGCAACTTAAGAACCAACCAAAAGGACTATAAGAATTAACTAAAAAAGGTTAAGGAAAAGGAAGGCGAAAATATGCTAAGCTGATGGATCGCCAGCGATCCATCTCCTATGTATCGCTCGTAGATCCTCCAATCCTCTTGCATCATGATCCAATAGGAATTCTAGGATTGATTGCTAAGTTTAATGGAATTCCAAGCTAGTTAGATCGAGAAGTGAGCATTCGTCTGATTCCATCAGCAGTTCAATGCAACCAGTGTATGAATCATTATCAAAACAAGGTGACTAGCTACGAAATTACGTGGAGAGCACCTACATAAGACAACAAGTGCAATCCAAAGAAGAAGTCCAAAAATTCACCAAGTACATGGATCGCTAGCGATCCATGCCCTATGGATCGCTAGCGATCCATGCCCTATGGATCGCTAGTAATCCATAGGATCATGTAAGATTGCTATGAAATTTTTGAAAAGGATAAAAGAGAAATATCCCAAGTAATTGGATCGTAAGCAATCCAGAACCTATGGATCACTAGCGATCCATCAGATTAGCTCTGGTCGTCATGAAACTCTCTGAACTTCTTCGTGGCATCATTTGGAGGCTTTTGGCAAAAGCGGCCTAGCCCAATAGTTCTTCAACCCCTATAAATACAAACCTACCTACAACATAAAGAGGATCTTGTGGATTGGCTACTGAAACTCTATAGAAACTACTCTTCACTCTTCTTCTCCCACACAACAGTCATCTACAGGGTTCACCATGATTCTCCGGTGAACTCTAACACTTGTGACTTGATCTAACTTACAAGATTCAATCGCATTGTAATCAGATTCAACTTGTAATTGCAGTCAATCAATAATAAAAGTTATAAAGTGGACATAGGCTTTATTAACAGCCAAACCACTATAAAAATCTTCTTATCTTTTTACTATTTATGCTCTTTTTACATTTTTTTCTCTATATTATTGCTATGTAAGAACAGAGCTGGTGCTTTCACACTCAATCCACGGTGTTGATACATTTTTTGGGTTAACATTTTGGTGGTTTCACTGAGAATCCAACCTAGGGCTTAGATCTTGCTATCTACTTTGAATCAGATAGGTTCAGAAGTTAGGTCCTTAATCTCTGTTTCAAAAATCTACTGCTAAGAATCAATGGCTCCAAGAAGAAAGAGAACTTCTTTTGGAAGATCCATAGGGGTGGTAACTACTAGAGAAGAGATGAATCATCAGCAAATTGAAGTCAATGGCCCCAACGCAAGAGATCGGGTGCCAAGATCCTCTAATCAACGCGAAGTTTTTAGTAGAGTTGAATTGCATAAGATGGTCGATGAGATTATTCAAAAGATAGAAAGTAGTCAGAAAGCTCTAATAGACAAACTGAATGCCCTAATGACCCTGCAGACTCATGCTGCTCCAAGAACTATGACGGTGCTCGCAGCTGCCGTGGAACAAGAAATTTCTTCCGTTTCTGGCCTAAACAGAAGGAATAAGAAGCAGCCGCAGAAAGGAGTGATAGGTGGAACCATGGGAATCAATATAGAAGGAAACACAAGCACTTCGCTAATCTCGGGGCAACCAGCTACGAACTTAAATCTAGGGGCGAAGGCCCCATAGGAGGATATAGTCATGGACCTCTCCGATCCAGAAGACGGTGAGCAACTTGATGATGGCAAGTTTGAAGGAAATAGCAATGCATTCGATAATGCCAGGAAAATCCAAACTACCCCAGTCAGGCCAATCACAAGCCGACGGAACCTCGAGGGAGTGGCTCTCTCGAAAACAGGAGAGCGTAGGCTTCAGCCTACTCATCGAGATCGTTTACAAAGCCAGACACTTGGTGTACTTACTGACAGTCGACCCCTGGATTACCGGACATCTGAGGCGTATATTGCAAATATGGTCAAGCGATTGATGGATGAGAGTAAAGATAGAAGGGATGATAAATGGGGATCCCCTCCAAGTTGGACTCCTTTCACTGATGAGATTTCGAATGAGCGGTATCCCGAGAAGTTCCTTATGCCAACTATTCTGTCTTATGAAAGAATGAGAGACCTGAAACCCCACTTATATAAGTACAGTTGGTACATGGATGGAGCGAATGCTTGAATGCTGTTCGATGTAGATGTTTCCTGATTTTTCTGGAGGGAATCGCTTCTATATGGTTCATTAGGCTTCCACTAAGATCCATATCCACTTTCGAGCAACTAGCAATAGGGTTCCTTGATCAATTCAGACTTCATACGGCACAACCCAAAGATGTGATGTCCTTGTCCGGTTTGGTCCAGGGACGGAACGAATCTCTAAAATCTTTGATGAACCGGTTCAGCATTGCAGTAACTTATGTAAGCAACCCAAATAAAGGTATTATTTTCATGGCTATGGTTCATGTTATCCATCCCAACACTAAATTTGGAAAGTGGATCAAAATCAAACAACCTACTACTAGGAAGGACTTCAACCGAAAGGCGAGCCAATACTTGAGGTTGGAAGAGGCGCAAGAATTAGAAAGGAAATTTGTCACCATACAACTGGCCAACATTGGACAGAGTGGTGTGACGGTGAACCAAGATATAAATACCTCCGAGACTGCTAGAGGAAATGCGGGAAAAGATGGAATTCAGAAATGGAAAAATCAAAATTCTAACAAACGGAACGGAAGTAATAAGTGGCTTAAAGGCTTCAGGCCCGAAGATTACACCCCGCTCAATGATACTCCGGAAAACATCTATCTCGCAACACAAAGGATAGAGCAGTATAAGAAACCTCCTAAAAAGGAAGCAACTAAACCACAAAAGCGCTTCGGAAAGTACTGTCGCTTCCATGAAACGCATGGCCACAACACGAACGAGTGCCGTTACCTGAAGAGCTTGATTGAGGAGTTGATTCGGGAAAACAAGCTTCAGTAATACGTGAGAAAATCACAAAATCCCAACCAACCTGCGGCTCCCCAAGCTCCTGGAGATCGAGAAAATCAAGCTGGAACTAGCGATGAGGGATCTAGACGAACTGACCAGAGACTCGCCATTGGAACAATATATGGAGAACCCCATCCCGTGTAGAAGAATTGGGGAGAAATGGAGCGCTGTGCGAGCTCATTAAGGCATGCTCCGAAAGACGCATGTCTTGTAATCGAAGACGGAACCCCCACTAAGTAGTAGAGAACTCTGAGTGATGACATAGTATTAAGAAATCGAGACACTAAGGGAGTAGAAGCTTCAACTCTTTATCCCATGGTTATGATAGTAGGAATTGGACACGCCGTGGTCCGACGAGTATTCATAGACTGCGGTAGTTCTGTGAATATCCTTTTCAAACGCACCTCCGATCAGATGAAGATCGGCATGAAAGACATATCCGCCTGCTAAACAAAAATTCAAGGATTCACCGGCGAACCCAAACAACTCGTCGGAATGATTGACCTGCCTGTAGAACGTGGGGAAGGCGGCCGAAGAGTCACCCTCATCCAAACTTTCGTAATCGTAGATGATACTTCCACATACAATGCCTTCTTGGGAAGGCCCACACTGGTGGATTTCTGAATTGCTTTAGCCCGGTGGTGCCTTATCATGAAATTCCCAACGGAGAGCAGAAGTGGAATGATCACAGGAGACCAAAGTACCGCTAGAGAATGTTATATCGCAAAACTTTGTGAATCTAAAAGAAAGGAAAATGGGAAGAATATAGGGAGAACTCTCCACATTCGCGAACCTGTCAAATAGCAACTACAGAGTCACCCTGGCTTGGGGACCAAAGTCGATTCTAAAAGGCTTTGAACCCTAGAGGAAGAGTTCAGGGATGGATCGGGCTGCACCGGCAGAATTGACGGTGTCTGGCCCAGTCGACATGGATGACCCAAAGCGGGCCTTGAAAATTTGAGTGCACCTTGGAAACAAGATGCGATTGGAACTCACTAAATTCCTTCGCACCAACTTAGATGTGTTTGCTTGGACACAGTCCGATATGTGTGGGGTATCATCGGAAATTGCATGCCATGCACTTAACATTGATCCCAGGTATACATCGGTAAAACAGAAGAGGCACAACCTGGACTCCGAATGGTCCAAGGCGTTGAGAGAAGAAGTAGACAAGCTGATGGCCAATGGTTTTATCCATGATGCGACCGACCTCGAATGGGTATCTATCCCAGTTTTGGTCAAGAAGTCCAATGGGAAATGGTGAACTTGTATCGACTACACAAACTTAAACAAAACCTGCCCGAAAGACATCTTTCCTCTGCTCAAAATTGACCAGCTTATGGACGGGGCGACTGGATATGAACTTCTATCATTTATGGATGTGTACTCGGGGTACAACCAGATCATGATGCACGAACCAGACCAAGAAAATACTAGTTTTATTACCGACCTAGGACTGTATTGCTACAAAGTAATGCCATTTGGCTTAAAGAATGCTAGGGCAACTTACCAGCGACTGGTAAACGCTATGTTTAAGCTTTAGATTGGGAAGACAATGGAAGTATATGTAGATGACATGTTGGTTAAGTCGCATATAGCCGCAAATCACTTGGACAATCTTGCTGAAATGTTCGAGTTACTCCGCAAATATGGAATAAAATTAAATCCCCTTAAATGCCACTTTGGAGTGGCCTCAGGAAAGTTCTTGGGGTTCATCGTAAGTGCTAGAGGCATCGAGGCGAATCTAGAGCAAATTACTGCTCTAAGAGAGGTTAAGGTACTAAGGAATAAAAAGGAGTTACAGAGCCTAAATTGGAAAGTCGTAGCGCTAAGTCGGTTCATCTCAAAAGCCACCGACAAATGTATATCGTTCTTTGATGCACTGAAGAAAGGAAAGAAAAACTTCGAATCGAATGAGGCTTGTCAAACCGCGTTTGAAGAGTTGCTACGACATTATGGAAACCCAGCTAATCCTTTCAAAGCCAGTAGATGGGGAGGACTTGTTTATCTACTTAGCAGTCTCACCTCACGCATTAAGTGCTGCTCTTGTACGTGAAGAAGCTAGGTTCCAGCGACCCGTATACTACATCAGCAAACGGTTCACTGGAGCCTAGAAGAACTACCTGAAACTGGAAAAAATAGCATATTGCCTCTTGATCGCATCCAAAAAAGTACGACCATACTTCCAAGCGCACCCGATCAAAGTTTTGACAGATCAACCCTTGAAGCAGGTACTATACCGCCCCGAGACCTCCAGACGACTTGTCAAATGGAACATCGAGTTGAGCCAATATGAAATCACATATCATCCTCGAAGGGCAATCAATGTGTAGGCTTTGGCATATTTCATTCCCGAATTTACTGTAAGAGATAACAAAGAAGAAAATACTCCGGAGATGGAAACACTCTGGAAGTTTTTCGTCGATGGTGCAACCAACAATTCCTGCTCAGGTGCAGGGGTAGTGCTTGAAACCCCCGAATGACGATCTGTCTGCTACGCCCTATGCTTGAAATTCCCTGCAACAAATAATGAAGCAGAGTACGAAGCCTTGATAGCAGGACTAAAAGTCATGAAGGTACTCAGGATAAAATCAGTTAACATCTATAGTGACTCTTAACTAGTCGTTTGCCAGGTGAAAGGTGAATATCAAGCTCGAAAGGAGAACCTCACCCAATACCTATCTAAAGTACAGGAGCTACTCAATGACATTGAGCATTACACCATAACTCACATCCCGAGAGTGCAGAACACGAAGGAGGATTATCTAGCCAAACTCGCCAGTACCGAGGAAGCTCGGTCATTGGAACTATTCTTGGTTGAACCTCTGACTACTCCAAGCATAAGCGAAATGGAAGTAAATTGGATTTTTGAAGCAGCCGAAGAACTAGAAACATGGATGACGCCTATTAAAGATTACTTGCTCACAGGAACTCTCCCCACAGATAGGAATTAGCGAAAGAAGCTTCTCCAAAAGGCACCACGATTCATAATGCAGGATGGGATACCCTACTGAAGGGGATTCTCTACCCCCTTGCTCAGATGTGTGACCAACGATGAAGCTCAAAGGATCCTAAGGGAAATTCACGAAGGCGACTACGGAGACCATACCAGGGGATAAACCCTTGCAAAGAAAATTCTCCGATATGGGTATTTCTGGCTAACAGTAAACCGCAATGCTGCAGATTATGCCAGACGGTGCGACCGATGCTAAAGATTTAGCAAGATCAAAAGAATTCCCTCAATAGAGCTAACGCAGATGGTCTGCCCATGGCCATTCGCAATACGGGGAATCGATCTGATTAGCATATTTCCCATAGCTAAAGGAGGGGCTAAATATGCTATAGTTGCCGTGGACTATTTCACCAAATGGGCCGAAGCGGAACCGCTGGCCACTATTACCAAAAAGAAAGTTATTAAATTCATCACTAAAAACATTATTTCTAGGTTTGGGGTGCCATAGAAATTCATCATGGATAATGGGACTTAATTCGAAAGCGTCGAGTTCAAAGACTTTTGCAAACGCTTCCAAATCGAGAAAAGCTTTTCCGCTATCATGCATCTGCAGGAACACGGGCAAGTGGAAGTAGTGAATAAAATCATCAAATTCACTATCATAAAGCGGCTAGCTAAAGCTAAAGGAAATTGGGTTGATGAATTTCCACTCGCACTATGGGCTTATAGGATGATGCACAAATCTGCAACCGGGCACTCTCCTTTCATCCTAGCATATGGTTCAGAAGCAATGATCCCAGTCAAACTAGAAATCCCCTCTCATCGAAGGAAAAACTTTAACCAAAGGCAAAACGAGCAGCTCCTGCTCGAGTCGCTCGACATGATCGATGAAAAGAGAGAAGAAGCCAAACCAAGAACTACCGCTAACCAGAAAAGGGCTGCACGGTACTTCAACTCCAGATTTCACAACCGAACCTTCGAAGTGGGAGACCTTGTCCTCAAACGGGTCTATCTCGTACCGGGAACATTTGGACCAAACTGGGATGGGCCGTATGTGATCGGTCAAAAGCTAGAGGATGGAACATTCAAACTGACAACTATTGACATTGTCCAAATTCCCCGAGCATGGAACAGCGAATCGCTGCATCGTTAATTTATCTAAAACTATCTTATGTACTTCTTATTTTTTAGCAAATAAGCCATCCCGGAATGCCGAAGGCATTGTAAATAGGAAGAACATTCCCAACTTTTCTTAATAAAATTGCTTTGCTTTCTGAACCAATAAAACTGTGTTCATAAAAGTAATCTACTGAGTCGATGGGGTCAAATCGGCTCAAAACCATCCAATCACTGCTTGAGATATTGGAACCACGCTCAAGTATGCCCCACTTGCCCGCCGGGTCGACGGAAGCAAATCGACTCAAGTCGTTGCATCGGCGGAACCTGATCCCCACCTTCTAAGAATCGGTGTTGCTCCGACGGCGCCGAGAATGCCCAAATCAAAGCCACGCATTACCTTTTGATATGTGGAATCATGCTCTCGAAGCATAAAATCCTCACATTGCCCGAAGATTGGTAAATTCAAGAGTTCCAAACCGTTCTGGATCGACGGGTCATATCGATCCCCAAAGCCGCGCACTCCCGTAAGCCACGCATTACTTTTTGAGCCATGGAATCATACTCTTGAAGCATAAACTCCTAACATTGCTTAAAGATTGGTAAATTTGAGAAGTTCCAAACCGTTCCAGATCGATGGGTCATATCGATCCCAAAAGCCGCGCATCCTATAAGCCGCGCACACTCTCAAAAGCCGCGCATTTCATATGCCACGCACACTCTTAAGTATTGGTATTGCCCCGACAATACTAGGAAACTCATCCATTGCTGGAATAATAAGAATAAATCCACTCCCACTATCGGGAGTAATGGGTATGAATCCAATAATGTCAGACAATTATGAGTCAAAAGAGAATTCCAATTATTGACCGACAATATATCTGAAATCAAGCCGTTCAAATCACAAGTTCCTGAAGATAGGAACGGCAAAATAGGTCCGACTATAGACATTCAAAAAGTCAATCGGATCAACCGATCATTTGTCAAGTGTTTGAATTAAGCAGCCCCGTGGACTGGGGGGCACAAACCGATACTTAAAAAATACTTAAAAACAAAAACCAAGCACTTCATAGTTCTATTACTCCAAACAAAGAATTTTGGCGGTAATTACAAGACTAGATAAAATAAAATAGCAGTAAATAAAATTGGCATAAGTGCATGAAACGCAGATAAGTGGACAGATAAAGTTACAATCAAAATGTCAGCATTGTATTACTTATGGCATTTTCTATACAAGGTCAAAAATGTGGAGGCCGTACCAACACAATATCAGCCAACAAAAAGGAAAATACAGATGCTACAATAATCAAAGCAGTAAGTGCAGACTCTGCACTTGAACAAAACACGTATCAAACAAAACAAAATGTTCCAAAAACTGGCTCCACTATTACCCGAGCCTGTCAATGCCTTTTTCCACCGCTACCCTTCCCACATTTAGTTGGAAGTTTCCGCTTCCTCTCAGAATCCCGACCAGGGGTAGTGTCGTTGCCTGTAATATCAACTATCTCCTTGGCGCCGACATCTCATCCCTGCTCTCCAACCTCCTCGTAAGACTCCTCCTTGGCCTTGCGCTTTCGAGATTTGCGGGAGCTCCTCGAAGATTTTATCTCCTCAACCTTTTCCTTCTTAACGGCCACCATTTGCTGTTCAGATTTATGAAGCTGGACAGTCTAGTCCTCCTGCTCTCAAGCTTCAGCTACCGTGAAATCAACCTCCAAAGATACAAAAGGGTCATCTAGACCATGCAATGAAACAATCTTCTCGAATTTCGACCCTGGCTGTGAGCCAGACACAGGCGCATCAACCGAAGCGGCAAGCGTCAAGGCGGTTGAAATAGCAGCAAGCCCAAGCATCGAAGAAATCGGCAGGGTAGTAGATAAAGAAGACGGACCTATAAGATCAAAATTTAAATCATTAAGTTTGTCTTGTTCTTGCGGCGTGACCTAAAAGTTCTCAAACTCGGGGTAAACAAGAAGGTTACCTGCATCATAGGAATGGCCGAGAATGTCAATCTCATATTCCTCGCCTTCTCCTTCTTTTGATGGCTGCACGATCTTCGGAGAATATCTAGGGCCACCTAAAGTTGCAGAGACAGCTGCCAGAGGAATAGACGATAAAGCAGCACCGGTAGAACTCGCCAACTGATCGTGAGGCAGTCTTGATGATCCGTCAGACCCAGAAATGAAAGGCTCTGGCAAAGTTTTGGTAGTTGCAGTCATAGCAGCATTGGCAGCCTCCCGCTCCTTCTCAATTCAAAGGACCTCTCGACCCTCTATTAGTGCTTTCTTCGATTCCTCATTGCGTTAGGCATCCTCCAACTCTTGCTCGGTATATACATTCCTGTTTTCTCGAAAATGGGCCAGGATTTCTTATCAAACCACGGCAAGAATATGTAGAAATTTAGGGCCCAAATAACTAAGGCTCCCCTGATGCATCAAGGAATTAACATAGAAATTGAAGATGGTATCGTCCATCTTCTCCATCTTTTTTTCAAAAGTTTCCTACAACTCCAAGTAATCCGCTGTTATGGCGGCCTTCTCAAGTTCAACTCGAGTCTTCTCGGCTCTAAACTGTGCATTCTTTCTTGGAGCGAAGCAATCGTTTAGGCTTGATCAGAAATAGTCTTGTCACGAGATTCCACAATTCCTGCATATTCAACAATTGTCTTGTTATGTCCTTCAACAACTCTGTCATGATCAGCAATAGTCTTCTTTTGGGCTTCAATAATCATGTCACGGGCTTCAAGCTCCTCTTTCAGCTTAACTTCGTAGGCATGGGCCTTTTTTTATTTCGTCTCGAAACACGATCTCTATTTTTGCATGGGCCTCTTTCAGCTCCTTCAGCAAGCTGGCGCTATTCTTACTCTCTCGGAGTGTCGCGTCCCTGCCTTGTATTAGTTGCTCAATTCTGGCTTCAGGTTCCGCTAATGCCCTCTCGAAATCTTCTTTCTCCGATTCAAAGGAGAGGATCTCTTGATAATTATTACAGTTCGTGTCGGCCAGTTGCTTGCATAGCTTTTCCCATCCCTCAACTTGATCTAAATCAATTTGAATCGCCTGAAGGTGGGCATATAGGAATCTATGCAGACTGAGCGAAGGTCGCTATCAAACTTAACTCCCTTTAGAAACCACCTGGGGAGCGCAGCTTCGAGTCTAGGAGGACCGGACGGAAGAATGTAAGCCGACCTCCTGTGAGGATGCGAGGAACTAGGAGCGGGCACCACGTGAGTCGATGGGGCTTGAGATGAAAATGGAGCCTGAACAAAAGAAACCGGAACTTCAAGACCAACATAAACTAGGGCTGGGGCAAAAGCCCGATGCTCAGAGGGATGAGAACCGCAATTAACCTTCGACTTCTTGGACGGTTCCTCTCGATCGTCGAGGGTTTTCCTCTTCTCGTAACCACTCTTATACGTCCGACCCCATTCTATGTCATCCCGGCGACGAGCTTCGGCTTCCAAGTCTTTCTGCGTTCTCCACTCTTCCTCGGTTTCATGGGGCTAGTGGCGGCTTGACTAAAGTTACAAATCGGTGAATTGTTCAAGATCATCGTAAAGTCCACGGCCTCTCATGGGACCTGACATGAAGAATAAATAAAGAGCTTTAGCAATGAGAAATAGGTCTAAATAATGCATGTGTAAGTGAATATGACCCCAGTGAAATGTGTAATGTGTCCTAGGAGGCCTAAAAGGACGTCACAAACTGGATCAGGAAGCCACCTTGGTAGAAATCGGGATGACTCTAGACATAGTATGACCAAGGTGAGGAGTTGTTCCATCGAATTCGAAATCCTCTCCCATAAGTTCATTGATATCCACGTAAACGTTGCTCGAATCCCCAAAGTCCACGCCGGTACCTTTAACCGGGGAACCCTAACGTCGCTCGGTTGTTGGGAGAGCATCTTTATTGTGAATCTCACGGGAAGACGAATCTGGGAGAATGGGACTCATCCCGAAGTCCCATCACATGATTTGGAGTCTCCGTCGCCGGAGCCTTCATCATAATCATCATCACTATAGGAGGAATCATAACTGCTACTGCCATCAACTTCACCCTCCTCATTTTCTACTGCCACTACAGCCTTGCCCTGACACTATTTGAATTCTTCTTCCCCTTCCTCCAGAATTGGGGGCATTCCTACCGGACAGCCGGCTTCAGTCGTGACACCCCTACCTTCATGAGTTTCTTCAGTTGACTTGCCCGATGGGCCTTCTTTTTCTGGGAAACCACCTTCTTCAGAGTCATGTGATGAAGAAGTGGAGTGTATTCGTATTTTGGAATGGGAAGGAGACAAGACTTCAACGGCCACTACAGATCTCCCAGGATACAACAGCCTATACCAGAGCAAATTCTCGTCCGTTAGCAAAAATTTAACTGATCTCTCCTTGGCATCTACGGCCTTCAGAGTATGGAAAATCTAATCGAGTGATGGGTCTTTTTTCAGCCTTAGAATAACTGCAGAAGTATTTGATCTATCAAAAATCCCATAGCAACGTTTCGAAGCTTAATAAGTAAAAGAGAGAACTTACCCCCCGTCGTCCAAAGGTGGTCAAATCCTTTGGGACACCTAACAAAGAAGTACTGAGTCTTGAATTGAGATAGATTGCTTTGAAGTTGTAGCACGATCTTGAGATTCCTTTGGGCCTTAATGATGACAAGGGATGGGCACTCGTCTCTCTTCTTAAACGAGAGAAAATATCTCAACTCATCAAACTCGGGGCATGATTAAATGTCCACATAAACAGGATGTGAAGGCAAATCAAGATTGCATATCCATTAGAACGAATTTGGAATGGAGCAATTCCCAAGTTCAGAAGAGTTTCTTTCAAGAAGTTATTGAAGGAGGGCACTGTTCCATTTAAGCACATATACCGGTGGCAAGTGGTGTATCCCGAAGGCTCCGTATGGGTAAACTCATTCTTCTCTGGGAGGCGCACATCATCCTCTGAAATGTCATACTGTAAGCAAATATTATGTAGAACCTTAGCGGAGATTACGAAGGAAGCTCTCTCCAAGGGATTAAGTAGAACTCTGAAATTTAGAGGAGTTCGGTCTACAACCACGTCAACCGAAACCAGTTAACTGTATTCAGCACATGACACCGAAAAGGAAGGCACAGTGGATGAAGATTCAGCTTCCGAAAGTGTTGGACTTCCTCCACTGGATTTATGGTGAGAGGATGGATGCTTCATTCTATACAACAGAAATTGCATCTAACGCAGTCATGTAATTCTATCTTTAACTAGAAATTCTCCTACAACACTTGAATTCAAAGGAATGTCGGTTTACACCGACACATCGGGTTTTAAGTATAGGCTGGGGTAAGTGCAGTGTGGTATCTACGTGAGATGGGCTCGGTGTCCTGAACACTACAAACGTTCTACTCCGTGTAGATAGTTCGCTCGTAGTGAAAAATGAAAAGGGCTTCTTGTATCATTTATTAAATTTACTTCTCCTACACTTACCCATTATCGATCAATGATCGATAACGGATCTGATGTCTGAAGTGACATGGGAAGCTCTTACCATTTCAGGTACACTGAGTGTGCAATAGCAAGACCAACCAGAACTCTTTGGAAGGCAATAACAACGTAAGCTGCATGCGAGAAGTTAATCGAAGATGTTATTCCCCTACGGAAGGACAAAAACCAATTCGCGAGATGTCGTGTTGTATCAATAACGTAACTTGGTGCAAGCCAATTCTGATTCTATAGACGAAGATAGCAAAACATGTCAAGCACTAGGGTAAAGCCCGAGTATTGTTCAATGAAGAACTCAAGACTCGATTTACTATCTTCTTCCACTAAATTGCAATCAACTCGAATTCTCCACAACGATCATTACCAATACAACCCCGTCGTCGAATTTCTAAACGAATGCCAAAATCTACATAACCTACCTATAATCAAGAATCAAAAGGAGGACGCAAATGAACTTGGAATGTTGCCGGTCTATGGTAAGAAGGGTCGGCGGTAACCTAAGGGGGAAGGTCGATGGCGATTCACAAAGGCGAAGCAACAAGGATGCGTGGCTAAGTCAAGGCGGTGGCAAGGTCAAGGATGGTCGAAGGCGAGGAGCCCCGGTGGTGGAGAACGGCAGTGGTGATGACAAAGATTAAGTTAGGTTTTGAGATTTCTGGATCGGGTCGTAAAGCAGAAGAGTCGAGTCGCGAATTAAATCATGAATGGGATAAGTTCGGCTCGAATAGGTTAAGTAGGACATTGCAGAAAGGAAAATACACTAAGTCCATGGATCGCCAAGGATCCATGGATTGCTAAGGATCCATGGGCTATGGATCACTAGTGATCCATGCAATTGCGACCAAATTTTTCCTAATTCACTAAACACGATCTAAGTGTCTTTTGCAAGCCTCTTGAAAGTTGCTGGATTGAAATTGATTCGTTGTTATAAACAATGACGATTCCCATCAAAATTCAATAGATGGCTGAATGACCAGAAACAAATTCACATAATGGCCTCAACGCGATCACTTGAACCTCAACAACCGGGAATTCAAAAGCAGTTACTTCCAGATCATGCCTTGTTTCCAACAAAGGCATACACTGAGGGGAAAATGTTATCTTGGTTTTCAACCCAATAGAATCCAAAGGAAGTCAGAACATCCACGTCGAGTCAGTGCAACTCAAGAACCAACCAAGAAGACTAGAAGAATCAACCAATAAAGGTTAAGGAAAAGGAAGGCAAAAATATGCAAAGTTGATGGATCGTCGGTGGTCCATAAGGATCACTCGTAGATCCTCCAATCCTCTTGCATCATGATCTAATAGGTATTCTAGGAATGATTACTAAGTTTGATGGAATTCTAAGCTAGTTAGATCGAGATGTGAGCATCGTCTGATTCCATCAGCAGTTCAATGTAACCAGTGTATGAATCATCATCAAAACAAGGCGACTAGCTACAAAATTACATAAAGAGCACTTACATAAGACAACAAGTGCAATCCAAAAAAAGAGTTCCAAAAATCCACTAAGTACATGGATCGCCAGTGATCCATAGGATCATGTTAGATTGCTATGAAATTTTCGGAAAGGATGAAGGAGAAGTATCCCAAGTAAATGGATCGTAAGCAATCCAGAACCTATGGATCGCTAGCGATCCATCAGATTAGCTGGGGTTGTCATGAAACTCTCTGAACTTCTTCATGGAATCATGTGGAGGCTTCTAGCAAAAGCGGCCTAGCCCAATAGTTCTTCAACCTTTATAAATACAAACCTACCTGCAACATAAAGAGGATCTTCTGGACTAGGTACTAAAACTCTGTAGAAACTACTCTTCACTCTTCTCCTCCCACGCAAAAGTTGTCTACAGGGTTCATTATGATTCTCCAGTGAACTCTAACACTGGTGACTTGATCTAACTTACAAGTTTCAATTGTATTGTAATCAGATTCAACTTGTAATTACAGTTAGACAATAATAAAATTTATAAAGTGGACGTAGGCTTCATTAACAGCCGAACCACTGTAAACATCTTCTTATCTTTTTACTATTTCTATTCTTTTTACATTTATTCACTATATTATTGCTTTGTAAGAACAAGGATGATTCTTTCACACTCAATCCAGGATGTTGATCCATTGTTTGGGTTAACACTGTTGAAGTCAGAGACATCAAGTCACCTATTAAGGTAGGTAATGAAACTTAGCCAGTACGACATTACCTGCTGCCCTAGGAAGGCTATCAAAGGCTAAGCACTCGCAAGCTTTATTGTGGAATGCACCTTACTATCCGAGCCCTATTCAGAAGAGGAAATAAGCACCCCATAGTTTTGGCATATGTTCGTGGATGGAGCTTGAAATAAGCAAGAGGTAGGAACTGGATATGTTTTGATCATGCTGGACAGGCAAATGCTGCATGGAGCAATTCAGCTTGGTTTTAAAGCAACTAACAATGTGGAGGAATATGAAGCTCTCATTGTAGGTCTGCGAATGGGCCAGGTAATGAAGGTAATGCATATTAAAGTTCATGGTGATTCATAGTTAATTATGAACTAAGTGTAGGGCAAATACCAAGCAAAGGAACCGACCTTAGCCAAATATGTGGAACAATCTAAGAGATTGCTAGAGAAATTTAAACAATCTGAGATAAAAATAAATCCCTCATAAAAGCAACTCATCCGCTAACTCTTTAGCAAAATGGCTAGTACAAAAACAGCCAATGAAAATAAGGCCGTACCAATTGGGCATCAAGCAGAGCCAATTATAACAGAATCAAACCAAATACTGGTTTTGACCCGAGCCCAATGGGCCACCATTCAAGGCACACAAAACCAGAAGCTAATAGAGAGCCAAGAATAACAGGCTAAGGTAATAGAGAGCCAAGAATAACCGGTTATAGAATCATCATTCCGACAAGCCGAGGAAGACAACCGGATGACCCCTATCAAGCAATATCTTCTAAATGTAGTTCTACCTCCGAACAAAAATGAGGCCCGAAAAATAAGATACCAGGCCCCATACTATTCTTTCTTTGATGACACATTATACAAGAGTGGGTATTCTACCCTTATCTTAGGTGCGTTTCCAAGGAAGATGGGTATGAATCATGAGGGAAGTGCATGAGGGACAATGCGGCAATCACTTTGAGGGAAACAAATTGGCAGAAAAGCCATAAGACATGGCTATTATTGGCCTACCGCACTTCAAGATGCAAAGGAATTTGTACGAAAGTGTGACAGATGTTAGCGGTTTTCCAGCGTCCCTAGACAACTATCCCATGAGTTCATCCCTCTCGTAAGCCCGTGGTCGTTTGATATATGGGGAATAAACCTGATGGGACCACTTCCAATGTCGAAAGGAAGAGCTAAATATGCCACAGTTGTCATAGATTACTTCACCAAATGGGTATAGACTGAACCCCGAGCCATAATTATTGCAAAGAAGATAGTCACTTTCGTAGTAAGAAATATAATTACCAAATAATGAATACTACATAAAATTATTTCTGATAATGGTACCCAGTTTGATAGCAAAGAATTAGCGAGCTTTATAATAAAAAGCTTCTAATCAGTCGCTCATTCGTAGGCAAATGGATAGGTTGAAGCTGCCAACAAAACCATCAATGAACTACTAAAGAAAAGACTGCAAAAAGCTATAGGAAATAAGGCAGACAAACTCTCTTTAGTATTGTGGGCCTACCAAACTTCAACCAGAACCCCTATGGGTCACACTCCTTTTTTGTCAACCTACGGATATGAGGCGTTGCTACCCGTTGAAGATGATCACATCGAAGAATATCATATACCATAGAAATGAATAAGAAATTGAAGGAAGTTTCCCTGGATCTCATTTAGGAGAGGTGGGATGAAGCAGTAGTAGTTGTGGCCACATATCGACAAGGGATGACAAAGAGTTATAACGCAAGGCTCAAAAAAAGAAGCTTTTGCAAATGAGATTTAATACCACAAAGAATAATGGCCAATACAAAGGACCTTGCAGATCGAGCATTAGGACCAAACTGGGAAGGACCATTAGTTATAGCAGAGATATTAGCAAAAGGAGCATACCGGTTATCTACACCTAATGGCAACCTAGTTCTAAGAACTTGGAATTCAGCACACCTCAGACCTTACTTTTTTTAACTTACATTTCTTATGTAATGTACTTTATAATATTATAAAGTAACAATACTATAACTAGACGTAGAGATACTATACAGCCCGTACCAGTATAAAAATCTTTGTATTGTCCATGGCAAAATCAGGACATTCACAGGTCACTGCTATTAGTCATTGATTTAGCGAAGCGTCGATTAAGTAGGCGAAAATGACAATCTCAACACTGAGAACAGTGATACTGGCACTACACACAAGAACTTGCATCAACGCAAGTCCGGCTCTTCAGCCATGCGCTGGACATGATTAAAAACTACCCTGATATAGTACGGATATTCCTATGATAGCAATCGTAGGAAGACTGGTTGTAGAGGTATTAGACTGCCTGAACTAGTATAAAAAACATGTATGTTAGATAACTCAACATACCACACTGGACCTATGGATATTAGACAGTCAGAACTAGTACAAAAAACCATACGCATGCGATAATGGGTTGTATACACATGACCTGACTTCTCAGTCAAATCTTCTTCCACTCTTCATAGCTCACCGCCATCGTTCCAAAGGTATGATTCCACCTATGAACGACAATGGCAATCTCATAAATGGGAACAGTGATGCTAGAGAAGAATGCGGCTCAAGCACACGTATGGCATTGTATCCCTAAACAAAGGGATAGGTCATACCAAGCCTATAACTAAGGACATTATGCCCCCAAACAGGGGATAGGTCGAAACGAGTATGCGGTCAAGCATATAGCCAAGGACATTATGCCTCTGAAACAGAGGACAGATCGAAACAAATGTACAGCCAAGGACATTTCACCCTCGGAAAAGGGTAGGTTATATCAAACTCATGGCCAGCCACTGTTACTCAATAGTGGTATAGGGAACACCGCATACGACAATTTCAGAAATGAGAATGGTGGTATCAAAGCAAATATAAAACACATGTCAGAATGCAAAAGGCTCGCATCTCAAATAGCCAGGAAAAAAAGAGAAATCAAGCAATAATGACCAGATACGCAGATCGGGTGTTGAAGCCAAGAAGTCTATCACGACCTATGATCGCTATAGACTTGGAGGACAGGTGTTACACCCATTCTTACCACAAACCACAATAAAGGAAAGTGTGATAGAGCGGAAGGGGAACCAACTTAAAGCCATAGCATCTAAACCGACCTGGGCCCTGTAATAAAAGGATCGTGACAAGAGACCAATATTGCACGTGTCAAGGAATGGAGGCATGCCGCCATAGCCATATCATATAGCACAGAACGAATAGAGGCTTAGGAAACATTACTAGACATACTAAGATGGTGCCTCATGGAGCAAACGACATTCCAAAGGAGCTATATACAGGGCTGTTCAAAACATGCTTTATCGTAGAACCAAATTCACGTGCAAATGACATGTTTTAAGTACTTTCTCCTTTATCAGCAAACAAAGCGTACTCGCGCAAAGGTCGATTAAGACCACGGATAGCCTCAGGAACATCCCAAGCATATGCCAAGTAAGTCCTCAGAGCAAAATAAGGAAACACTGCTATATTCTAGCCCGATGCATTATCAAGTCAAATAAAAATAACAAAGGTATCAGCAGAGTAAGGCGACCTGACCACTAGACAACATTCACTGCATATGCAACAAAATCATAGTAGATAATCGATGCGGTTCCCTATCATTCTCTCAAGACATTAACCATTTCGAAAGAAAGAGGAGACCTACCACAGACCTAAGATTCCCGCCCAATTCCTTAGACATCCCGTGGGCAAGGTCAAATTCGAATTTGAATTCTCCAACCATAATTTCAGATGTTCCCGCTCTAAATTTGGGATTCCTTCCTCCATTCAAACTTTCTGCCAAAGACACATCGGTAATCCAGTCATATCAAATAGGTTTTTCGGATAAATGACAGTTGCTACGATCTAATGGTTGAGGAATAATGACGAAGAAGAAATTTTAGCAATCTGCATGCTTTTCTTTACTATAAATAGAAAGACACAGTAGCCTAAAGAGGGACCTGAGGGGGTGCTTTGACATTTTTTTCTCTTTGTACGAAACTTTAAAATTCAATGGTACCTTCTACCATGAAATTCTATACTCAATCAATAAAAAGGGAATAAAGATAAACTTTCTCCATGGACGTAGGATTTCCTAAGATCTGAACCATGTAAATCATGTGTCCTTTACTGTTCATGTTCTTTATTTCTAATTAGCTACAGTACAACATTTTCTTTGAGTTTCCAGCGAATTAAATAAGAGGTTAGATCTTACACTTTAACATACAGTTAAAATGTAGCTACATGATTGTGTAAGCACTCAATGGCATAATCACCACTTCATGGTGAAATTAAGATTACTTAACTTTGCTAATTCCAAATCAACAAAGTATTATATGAACAAATTACTTTGTGCAACTTTGAGGAGTTGAACGACGAAAAAGTTTGCCAACATTTATTAAAAAGATTAACATCCCTTCTTAAAAAAATTAGATAATAGAGTTTGCACATGGATCATATATAGTTTTTACTTGACCCTCTACTTTTTGATAATACTGATTTATCGCAAAAGTTGTGGTACATTTTGTTTTAAGTGTAGTCTAGCTACATTTTATAATATATTTCGATTTTTATTCTCTTAGACAAATAAAGTTTTCTTCCAGAAAGTCGATTACCTAATGACATGTAAATCTATATGGCTTTTTTCATGTAGGAAACAAAATCTTCTGCAGATCATGTTGGTTATATAAAATAAAATATTATTGGTTTCGATGTGCATATGTCCACAAACCCTATATTTTGATAAGAAAATTCTATTTTCCAGTGAATATATAAATTAGAACTCTTTTTTAAAAAAACAACAAAGAAAGGTTGCTTTCATATTTCGGAAAATTTGAATTAAACTAATAGACATATTAAAGTCTTATAAAATTTGATAATAGCGTAACAATTGAAGTTATACGGTAAGGAAAACATATTCAAAGAATATAGTACAGAAAGTGCTAATCGACTTGCGCTATAAAAAAGGTAGCATATAAGAAACACAAGCTAACTTACACTATAAAAATGTACGTATTATATCAAATATATATTAAAAAGAAAATTTTAATATATAGTAATATTGGATTTATTAGAAGTAAAATATTCAAAAAAGAATGAATTTTTTTATGATATAAAAAATATTATACTTAAAGAGTACATACTAGTATGCACTTTAACAAAAATTGAAATTAGGTTTGTATTCTATCATTTAACAAACCGATTAACGGTGTACTTGATAAAATTAATTGGAAAAATTGGAAATTGTTGAAAAAAGAATTACTACTATATATTCTTTGGTGTTTGAAATAATAAATGGTCCATTTTCCTATTCAAGAACAATATACAAATAGGGCAAAGTCAATAGAATATCGCAGGTAGTTGCTAGAAGCTTAGGGCATATGAAGTCTTTGATATGTGGTGATATCATAGTTCGAAAGGGGGGCGATCACGAGCTTTATCAACTAGGAACTGTACACATTCCAAATACAATACACAGCGCACCTTGATCCTTATGTGATACCACCACAAACCAAAGGTTGTTAGTCAACACTGGCGCAGCTCATGGCCCAACTATGCAAGATAGCACTAATGGAGATTGCTGAAATACTTCAAAACAACAAATCGTGATCAAAAGTAGAATTGCGCTTCAAGTCACAATACCAAGATATCCAAAGCGACAAACAATTATCAAGTGCAGGGTTGCGCAAGGTGCCACTCCCTCAAAACAAGACCAAGTCTAAACATATCAACATAGGACATGGCTTTCTGATAGGTGGAAAGCATCTAACAACAGCACGCTAATTTCAACATTTCAAAACCAAGTTATTCCACCTAAATCAAATCATTAATCCATGATACACAATTCAATGTAAGATGATGAAGGATAATCGTTAGAACATGACCATGATGATTGAGTATGATGGATGATGTCATCAATCCATGTGATGTCATTCATCTATAAAAGAAAATGACTAATAGAAGAAAGAGGGGAATTCCCAAAAAGTCCAAGAATTATTACAGAAAATGCTATAAACAATTCTCCACTAAATTTAGTGCTTGTACTCAAAATATAACATAAAGAGAAAGAATTAACATGTGAACATAGGATTCCTTAACATCTGATATACCTAAATCTTTGTGTCCTTACTTTTTTGTTATTTTATATATTCATACACTTTAATTTATTTTCTAGATTAGAATAAACCTACTTAAGAATTTTGACAAACGGTTAATTTGCATATTCTTAGTTGTATAAGTATTCAACAATACAATTACTACCTAAATCATTAGTTTAATAAATAATTTACTTGTTACTTCATAGTCGTATAAGCATCCAGTGATACATCTACTTCACATTGTTGTTGTGGAGTATAAAAATCTCATCAACATTTTGGTATAAGAAAGAAGGCTAGACACTCATCAATTTTTTTGTGATCTCAACCACAAATAATACCATTACTTAAAACATGCATCTAGCAACTCCACAAAATCTCTCCAACCCCTTCCATACCTCCTTCAGTTGAAACGACATATTGAGCCATCAAAAGAAACCTAAAGCCAATATTACCTCCTTTAAACAACCTATGGGTCTATCATCTTACACCGTACAAAATCATAGTGTAGAAGCCCTTAACCAACTCACAGCCCAAATAAACCAAAGGATGACTGCATTGGAAAAACTTGTCACCCATAACCCATCCCTTAGTCACTCCTTCTCTCATAATAGATCCATAGCTCGCCATCTACCGAGCAAACTATGAGGCTAGATGATAGAAAAGGCACACTTATCCATGAGAATGGCATAGTTGGGTCAAGAGTGTAGATGCAAACCAAAAAGGGCAAATCTATGCCAAACCCAACATCAAATCAAAAGGATCCAACATCAACCCTCGACTTCTTGAGAAGCATAGAGAGACAAATAAACAAGGGGAATATGAGGTCAACTTAATCTAAAGATGAGGATCATCCAAAAATGAAAGCAAAGACGACAAGATATGAGACTTAAAGGGAAAAGTTAAGAAATTTACAAAGTTATGTCAATGGTTAGAAGAGAAAGGGAGGAGAAAGTCGATTAACACATTGTTAGTGAGGAAATCATCAAGTCAGAATTTACTTACAATTTTCGAGCCTCGGCTATAGATAAGTACTATGGTTTAGCAAAGCCTAACGACCATCTGAGTTCATTTGTATATCACATGGATATTCTAAAGATTGGAAGACTTGCCATATACAAGTTTTTCCAAGTTTACATAACTGGGGCAGCAATAAGGTAGTTCAAGAGATATAGGTATAGTGAAATTTAATATTGGTCCTAGTTGTCAACAGACTTTCTCATACAAGTATATGATGGTAGGTAAGCATCATTGGATCCCAGCACACTTTCGTGCATGAAGTAAAAGCAAAATGAAAGTCTACGTTGTTTCATAAATAGATTCAATTCTGAGGCCATGAGAATTAAAGTAACATACGAAGAAGCCCTGCTTATGAAAAAACACCCAGAGATTGGAAAGGACAGGACATTCTAGACAAAAATACTAGAAACCCATGCAAGGGTATGAAAATATTTATATATGCCCAATGGTCACATTCGAGTATAAGAGGCTAAAAAAATTAAAGATGCATAAGATGATAAAGTTGTCCTAATCCAAAATGATTGAGAAAAGGTGGTAAACATTTATCTTCAACCTTCAATGAGGCAAAGGGAATTAATCTTCATAGCACACACCTATTACCCATGGTGTCAGATATATCTTCGAGATGATCAAATTTTTTTTGAGATCATGGGGAACCTTAAGATCATGGTATTCATTGATACTCACTTAAGTAAACCCCATGCCGTGTGTCTACCCCGCTTTTATTTAGTCGTTGCACACAGATGCTTAACGTTGAAACTCCCACTGATGGTTTGGCGCTGGGGTTCGAACCTGCCCGGACACCGAGATGATCAAATTTGAGTTAGCATATAACTTCCTTAGCAAGGGAAAGAAACCTGAGCTCTTTCACAGGGTGAATGGACACCATATAGATAATTGTCATCATTTGAAGTATGAGACCGAATAGCTAATTCATAAAAGCTATCTAGCCAGTTTCCAACAAGCAATGTCTTCAACCGCTGCATAAAACAAGTCCGTAGACCCTCACGCAGACCAAGCATGAAATCTTAGAATCTTAATCAACTCTATTACTGTAGGGCCTCATTTGTAAGGTAGAGCAAAAGGTCAATGAAGATGCACATTTAGGAAACCCAAGTGGAATATCATGCAATGTATAATATAAAGCAACTCTTGTGCAAGATATAACATTCATAGTAGTTGATTTAGCAAGAGTAGTCTTCCCTTATCAAGATCCACTGATAGTTTTGTGTAGAAATAACACTGTACAGTCAAGAAGGTGTTTTTTGACACAGGAAATTATGTGAATGTAATCTTCAAAAGTTCCCTCGACTGCTTGAAGGTACTAACATAGATTTTATAGCCTAGCCCAGAGCTAATCCTTGGGTTCAAAAATATCGCAATAATTTCGGTAGGCTTAGCAAGGCTCTTGTTCACTACTGGAATTGCATTGCTTCATAGTTCAACTATGCTACGTTACTAATCATGGATCAACCCTCACCATACAATGCGTTTGTGGGGAAACCTGCTTTAATTGACATGAGCTTATTCATTTTGCAGAAAGATCTTCTTATTAAGTTTAAACCCCAAACTGAACAGAAAATATTAAAGGGGAGCAATTATTAGCTAGAGAATTGTATTCTGTAACCATGAATCTTAGTAATAAAATTGCTTCCACTTATACAGTTGTGTCTTCTACTACATTCAAAAGCAATAAACTGAGCCGATTAATCAAAACCCCGTCGAGACTGAAACTTGCAAAACAATGACCAGAGTACCTACACGACCCAAAAGAAGTATTATCTTCACACAATAGGAATATATGAATATGCTTCGTTATATGTGTAGTATCTCGACGACTCTACGCAAGCCTTAAACAACACGGCATCCTTGGATCGTATAGAAGATGAAGTGGATCCAAGGATCGGTATGAACTCAAAAAAAAAATCAAAACCAGTAGTTGAGTTAGAACTTAGAAAATGACTAGCTAGACGTCGACGACCCAGCTAAAGTAGTAAAGATAGACATAAACTTGAGTAAATAACTTCACTCCGAGTTAATCGGTTGCTTAAAGAGGTTAGCTGATGTATTTGCATGGACTTATTCGAATATTGTTAGGATTGGCCCACTAATATTTTCCATGTGCTTAACATATATCCAGATGCGCATCCAGTACATTAGAAGTGACGATCTGTTGATTATGGGTGAAGAAGCAGAAAGAAAATGGTTTCACTAGGATAGTTTACTGCCCTAAATGGATAGCAAATCCAGTCTTAGTAAGATAACCAAATGGGAAATAGAAAATCTACATAGACTTCATTAACCTAAACAAAGCATGCTCAAAGGACAGTTCCTCTTCCTAGATTAAATCGGCTTATAGATTCAACCAATGATCATGAACTGCTCAAATTTATGGAGGTATCTTCAAGATAAAACCAGATTACCATGTTTAAATTTACTCAAGAACATACCAGCTTCATCACAGACAAAGGGCTATACTACTACAAGGTAATTCTATTTGGATTAAATAAGGCATGAGAGACTTATCAAAGGTTGGTAAAAAAAATGTTTTTTGAACAAACTGGGAGAAATGTAGAAGTATATGCGGATGATATACTAGTGAAGTCCAAGAAGATGCCTAACACGTGCGGGATTTGAAGGAAACCTTCACAACCCTTGGAAGTTCAACATGAAGATAAACGCACTCAAGTGTACCTTTTCCATACAATTTGGGAATTTCTAGGATACATAGTCAGTGCAAGAGGAATCAAAGCCAACCCAGAGAAAACGGAAGTAATCACCAAAATGGAAACTCCCAGTAAGCCCAAAAATGTAATGAGTTTAAATAGGAAAGTAGTCGCTCTGAGAAGCTTCATTTCTAAAGCCACACACACTACAAGGGGAAAAGGCTATTCCAACGGCTCCAAGCCATTGGCGGCCGTTGGGAGCCGTTGGAAATGCCGTTGGAATAGCGTTCACGCTTTCCAACGGCTTCCAACGGAAGCAACGGGCTTATTCCAACGGCATTTCCAATGGCTCCCAACGGCAATGAACCGATGGACGCCGTTGGAAGCCGTTGCAATAAACTAACCAATAAGCCGTTGGTAGCCGTTGCTAATCTGGGTGAAATTTTTTTTATAACAGCAAGCTGCTCGCCTTCCAGCCACACACAATCAATATATATCAATTTCCATTCCATTTCCACTCCATTTCACATATATATCACATATTCAACGCATTATACCACAAACAATATAAACAACCAAAAATCAACATCAAACATTGCATATTCAAGTCCAACTCCAACTCCATATTCAAACATTACAACCAAACCATCAACAACACCAACTCCAATCCATATTCAAGTCAAAATATATACAATGCAAACACTTAAACCTCACCACCTCAAAGTCAATATATACACAACAACCATCAAACACAACCCTCACCACCTCAAAGTCAATATATACAATAACCAAACACAAAGACAATAATCATCATACCTGTCAAGCATCATCCTCACCACCGGAAGCACCAGACGACGACGGGAAGGAACCATGCCTATGCGCGTACTCCGCTAAACGTTGATTCAGCTGCACCATTTGTATAGCGTGAAGACGGTCCTGCTCTTGCAGCTGCTCAACCATGGCTCTAAGCTCTTTTATTTCTGCTTTGTCGCACGCCTTTTGAGCTGCCCGAACCTGCAAATAGAACGTGAGATGTTCACATTTGTATTATAATCATTTTCTTAAGCAATGCATATTTTAAAATATAGAAACGTAAATGACGTGATCTTAAGCAATGCATATACCACGAGGAAATGCATATTTTATTAAATGATAATGGTACAAATCATCATATGCTTATTGTATCTATAGGTTAATTTATTAACTAAAATATTGCAATGTTTATAAGATTACCGCTTGGTTTCCATAGCCATAGCGCCTATTCCGCTGCGTCGGATCCATAATAACATTGAAAATATTATCTTCCTCCTCTACCGTCAACTCATCGCGATCCGATCCTGAAAGCAGCTATGCCCGTGCCTTCTGAAACTTTGCCTAAAATAAAAAACAATTACAGGTTAAAATTAGTAGAATAGGATTTAAACATATCGATATTAATAAAATAAGATTTAAAATATGCATACATATGCAGTCGTCGCCTTATCATCACCATCCCACTGATATGTAATATTGTCAACATTGTCTGCTTGTCTTGATGCGTGGGTGTAGGTAAATACCTCCATCATAGACACGCGACGTCCAACTGATCTTTCCTGCAATAAATAATTTATATATTTTAATTTTTCATAGCTAATTACCGAACTAATTAATATACAAAATGTAATAACGGTTTAGATTCGTAATTGATAAATTTACCAAGTCCTCACGGTGATGCTGAAAAGACTTGGATCCGCCACGATGCGTTACAGGATTCTTACTTCTGTTGGCAGAGTTCCTCTCCGACTCCATCTGCAATTTAAATTGAATATTATATTTATACTAATTGCGATGGCATTTGGACAATTTGGCCATTTGGATGGCAATAATTGTATATATACACAATTTGGACATTTGGATGGCAACAATTTGGACAATTTAAATTGAATATATACACAAATAATTTGGACATTTGGATGGCAATAATTGTAATTAGCATTTAGTTTGGTGTAATAAACAAGCAATATGCCATTGGATACAAAAATAATAGCAAATTAACACAAAATTAGAAAAATTAAAAATTGTAGGGTTTTAGGCAAACCTGATTTTGGAGATTTCTAGGGATGGAGAGAGGATGTTGGCGTTGAGTGATGGCGTTGGAGCAGCTGGTGGTTGCGTGGGGAAGCTTGGAGCAAGAAAGGAGGAGGGGAGGAGTAGGGTTTTAGGGGAATTGGGGAAGAAGATAATAATGTTTCAGTCTCGGCCTGATGCAGGTATACGCAAATTTCCAACGGTTCCCAATGGCCGCAAACGGCGTTATTTCCAACGGTTATCAACGGCTACCAACGACAAGTTAAAAAATAACGAGCCGTTGGAAATTGCCGTTGGAAAGCCTTCGTGGCTATATACTGTATTCCTAGTAGTGACACAATTAATTCCATTCTTTGATTGAATAAAAAAGGAAGGAACTTCGAGTGGACTGATACATGCAAAGCTACATTTCAAGCATTAAAGGGTCACCTTGATACTCCACTCATTCTTTCCAAACTGACCGTGGGTGAGGGCTTATTCATGTACATATCTATTACTGATCAAGCTATTAATGCAGCGGTAATAAGGAAGATGATTGTAATGACCCGGATTTTTCAACGTTTGATTTTGAATATTAAAATGGTTTAAATATTGGATTTGGAATTTTAATTTAGTTAGTAAGATTTTAAAACTGGAATTCCAAGCAATTTCGTTAATTTTTGGAAATTTTCAATTTAATCGATACGTTAAATAGCGATCCGGGACACAGTCTCAGAATTTGACGAAACTAGTTCCATTGGATCCGTAATAGTGTATTATTATCGGATTTCAAATTTCATAGCATTTGGATTTACCATTTGGTCATACGAAATAGAAACACCTAGAAATAATTTAATTTAATTTGAATAGTCGATTTAAAAGGCTATCTTCTCCATACGATCGAACTAGACCTTGAGACTTGTTCCATTAGGTTTGAAATAGCGGTATAATATTATAAACGCCAGGCGGTGCGCCTCAATAGGAGTTCGAGATTGCCCTGTATATAATACGGAATATTCATAATAGATAAATAAGAATTCAAATCAAGTCGAAACCCAATCACCATCAGCCCACCCTAACCTGAATGAGTCGACCTACTTGCGTACATATAGCCGCCTTTAAAATTTTAAAACCACAAACCTATCCCCTCCTTCTCTTCAGTCAATCCATGAAAGACATTGAAAAGAAAAAAAATTAAATTCGTTCCAGATTAAGAATTAAAAAAAGAAACGAAATCGTTCAACGAAAAAAAGAGGTTTGATTCTCTAAATTGAATACGAAATCAAATCCAAAAATAAAAATCGCGGCAACTTGGGAATCGCGATAGCACACGACAACGATGGAGACATAGGTGTCGGCGCAGTCGAGACTGGAGGGAGGGGTCTCAATCGATTTAGGGGTTAGCTGAATCAAGCGGAGGAGGTCGCGACATTCATGAAGGCAAGTCGATGGTTGTAGACGTGTGCGATTGAAAGGGAAGGTGGATGCTAGCTGGAAGGATGGTTATTGCGATCGTATCTGGCTGTGATAGGGAGCGACATGAAGGACGAAGACACCTGGGCATGCGCAGGCGATTGGCGACTGGGCGCGTGGTCGAGCTCGCAGTAGTGGTTTCTCGTGGATGGGTGCGACGCAGTTTTGGGCTCACAGCATGGAACCGCCTGAGAAGCATATTGACGGTATGTTACGAATAATTGAAATAGTGATGGCCCTCAATCATACTAATTTGATGATTCAGGTTAGAATGAAACTAATTAAAATTTTAACAATTACAGTCTAGTTGACAAGTTATAATACCCATGGAAAATTCTCAGGGGCTCGAACGCGAATGATATCATGAACTGGAGTGGTTATTGCGGCGATTAGGGATTGATAGTGAAGGTAATTAACCTTTTCAATTACTGTAATTAATAAGGAAAATTTACGATCTTAATAAAAATCGAAAATTTATAAATTACATATCGTTTACATGCGAGGTCCAAAAATCATGAAATCAATCACGTTGGATTCGTAGCTGCGAAATCTACGTAGTGAGATTTATTTGGAGTAAATTGGGGGTAGTTGGGATTTTAGATTTAATCGAATGTCAGTTCAATTTAATCTAAAACGAGCATTTGGCAAATTAAAAATCAAGGTGAGTAAATCTCACTCTATTTGGATTACTGGAATTAAATTATAATAATTAAAATTGATTATTGGATGCTTAGTTGAATTTATAAATTATTATTAGTTTGGATGTAATATATATATATATAGTATATATATTAGTAGTTCGATATATTCCCGCCATTGGAGCGGATGAGACCCTATACGCCCCCACATAATAGCGGATGACCCTATATTACCACGATATCCCTCTCAAAGTGGGATTGGTATTTATATTATCTAACATCTGTAGATGCAGGGAAACAGATTGGAGGGATCCAACTGGATTCCTCAAAAATGTTGATTTTAATTGCATATATAATAAAATATGATGTGTTAGGATAATCTGTTATAGATTATTGTTGTGATTTGGATTATTGGATGCTATAGTAGCACTGGCCTTAATTTTGGTATTTTAAATACCATAAATATTATTTTTAGATTTTTAAGAAATTACAAGGATATTTTGAATATAAAAATAATTATATAGAAAATTTGACTATTTAAAAAGAGATTGGTTGAATAAACGATAAATTTGAGTTTTGGTTATACTTAACTATTCGTAAATTGTTTAATAGAGATTTTTAAAAATATTTATATAAGAGATTTTTAAATGCTATCCTGGAAAATATAAAAGGGAGTTGAAATCAATATTAAAAATAGATTGGCAAAATAATGGAATTATACGAGAATGGATTTATAAAATGGAATTTTATAAATGAGATTAGTTTTATAAAAAGTGAAACTCAAAGGAGTTATAAATTTATAGACGATGTTATAAATAAAGGAAATCGATATTAGATGATAATTTGGGAATATAAAATTCATAGGGTGAATTTATATTAGGATATGGAAATAGGGTTAAGGAGAAATAGTGGATACTATTTTTGAAAAGTGGAAATGGTCAAGGAGATCAGAATGAAAGCGATGTGTTGGGGATCGAGAGGAATTTATAAATTAAATTGGTTAAGGAGAAATAGTGGATACTATTTTTGAGGCAATTCGATGGATGATTTCTTCATTGCACAAGGATGATAATGTAATGACCCTAAAATAAAAAAAAATGATATATATTTATATTAGAAAATTCTGAGATATATATATATATAAGTATATATATTGCATTTAAAACAGAAAAGAATTTGGCAATAAATAAAATTGCATGGGAGCTTCTGTTTGATAAAATGCAAGGAATTAAGGTAATTAAGGAATTGGAACTCAAAAATAAGTATAGCTTTATGTCCAAAGAATTATGTAAATATATACAAATGGGGTGTTTTCTATTTTATATAAAGGTAGAATAAAAATTAAATTAATAAAAAGGTTTATAAGTCTTATAGTTGTGCAAAAAAAAATTAGCATAATATATGTGATCTTTAATTTAAATATACAAAGGAGATTTTCAGATTCTCTAAACTTAGAAAAAAAAAGGAACAAGGATCACATGCATATGGCATGAGTAAAATGGAAACATGAAAATAGCATGTAGTGTTTAAAATGTTCAACTCCCGAAATAACCAATTAAAGTAACCTAATGTGTGCATTTCCCATTTAGGACCACACAGGAATGAGATGTATGCATGAACAGCTAAGGGTATTAGGAGAATTACCCATTTTCTTAAACCCTAGAATGGATTTATAAATAACTGCACATAGCCAAAACCATCACTCTCTTGGGATCAAAAAAAAAACAAAAAAAATAAACAAGGAAGAAACACTAGCTTGAGGCTTTGGGGGATTTGTTGTTCTAAGAAATTAAGGCAGTAAAAGGAAAAAACATTATGTGAGTATTTATCCTTTGTATGCAATGGCATTAAGTCCTATTGCAGGCAGCCTAAAATATTATGAGACATTCAAATCTCTGAATTAATTTTGTTATGGGTGATATGGATGTTTGTTTGTGCATTTTTTGTTTGTTTGGAGTATTAATCTGTAAGTGGGCTTTTGGTGTTAACATGATTGGAGCATTCTTGTTCTATCTTAGTATCATTAAACATGAATATAGATTAAACAGGGGAACATGGGGTTGAATCAGAAAAATATACAAGCAGTTATATCTTTCTGAAATATGAATGAAAGAAAAACTAAATTGGTCACTTGGGAGTTAGTCAATGATTTGCTTACTTCAGGTGGAAGCAAGTATATGCATGGTGCAACTGCACCCTGAGGCCTTTGTGTGTTGGAATAATTTAAACAACCTGGGAGTTTCCTTCACAATGCATACATAGTATTCATTTGACAAGGAGTTAAAGACCATAAAATAAATGGGGACAGGGGTTTAAAAATCTGGGTTATAAATATCCAAATATGGTGTTAATTTAATCAAGTTAAACTTGTTCATTGATTAGTTGCTGGGTGAAAATTTGGAGTATAAAACTTGGGTTTATTTATCTAGATTTGGGGAGAATAAATCAAGAATTATACATATGTTTATCTTTACTGTTTGCTGTGTATTTGTTTGAATAGATGAATGTGTTTTTTTGTATTACCTTGTATGAACCAAAACATGCTAAGTATAAACATCTGTTAAACTAGGATGGCACTACAAGATTATGTTTTAAAAATTATGAATATGTATACAAAATTGATAAATGCTCATACCAGTGAAAACCGACCCTTTTGGTTGCCCTTGCAATCATCTGGGTGTCTCAAAAATTCTTTGGGGCAGCTAAATGATTTGCTTGCAGGAAATTGAAGTTGGCTTGATGAGTAGAGAAGGCATTGGCTGCTGGAATAAATAAGAGAGACTTGTTTTTAAAATTTGCAGATGCATTGTAATGAAATTACTAGACACATTTTATTTTCTGTAATTGAAGTTACTTTTAGGAAACTTTTTAAGTATTTTGAGTTGAAGATATGTACTTAATCAAAACCTGTTATGAGTGATCATGGATGATGGTTGGTTAACTACAAATTTATTTTATGAATGTCTGATTTGGAGAAAATAAGGAGTTAGACATGTCATATGCATATGATATGGATATATATATATATATATATATTTGAACTCTGATTTTTATTGCTTATGTTTTGCCTTATGGAAAATTAAAAAGCTAAGGGGATTGATTTTTAATGAACACTCAAGATTTTAGTAGAATATTCAAGTGAGATGAATTTGTGCATGGCAGGTAAGTGATACTTGCATATGCACGAATTCTGGAAATTTGTAAGTAATTGAGTATTTAAGTTTAACCTCTGAGAAAACTTGTCAACAATTTTAGACGTCTAAGATCAAATTAGACGTCTGAGATCGAATTTAGACGTCTGTCAATAAAAATTTAGATGTCTGAATTTAGTTCAAAATGTTTTCTACTCTCTGTTTAAAATTTAGACACTCTAAGACGTCTGTCATAAAAATTTAGACGTCTGAGATCGAATTTAGACGTCTGTCAATAAAAATTTAGATGTCTGAATTTAGTTCAAAATGTTTTCTACTCTCTGTTTAAAATTTAGACACTCTGAGACGTCTGTCATAAAAATTTAGACGTCTGAGATCGAATCTAGACGTCTGTCATAAAAATTTAGACGTCTGAACTGCTGATTTTGCCTAATTTACCTATTTTCGAGTAAATTTCCAAGGTTTATCAATTTTTGTCAATCCAACTTACTGTTATTAATTATTATCAACTTTGACAACTATCATGAAATCAAGTAAATACTATTTTGGAGTTAAATAGAATTATCTAGGCAAGATAAATATATATAAGTGTTAGAATTTGTCAAAGTGCACCTATGGCAGTAGAACAAGACTTAGAAAAGAAATAAGTGGCTATGTCAATAGCTTGTATGGAAGTTTGATTTCTATTTGATTTAAATTCCCTCTGATAAAAAAAAATATAATAATAATAAAGAAACAATTGTATATCATCAAATATACAATTGACTTAGTTTGTTTGTACACTGATATGATTATATTGGTAAAACCAGGGTCTTGGGAAAAATATTTGGAAATTATATAAACATTCAAATATAAAAGAATTGGGGTTTAGTGGTGAATGCCTCTTGTATAAAAAAAAACTATGTGTTATAGAGTGAGGGTCACCACAGATAACGAAGCACATCCTCCTGTCTCTCTCACAAATGACAATGAAAATTGGGATGCCATCAAAGCAGACCCTATTTTCGGAGAAGAAGGATGGGTGGAAGTTCCTCGTAACGTTTAATTTGATTGCTTTATTTAATTTGATTGCTTTATTTAATTTGATTACTTTGTTTGAATTGATTGCTTTGATTGAAATTGTTTGTTTTGATTGATTTGATTGACATTTGGTGTGGATTGATGAATGTATAAATATACATTGATATATTTATAATCGTTGATTGAATATCATGTCTATAAGTATAGTTATTTCTTAATATACTCTATTAAATAGTTTATTAATGCAGGTACTTGAGTACAAGAATGAGGGGGAGTTATATAGTTTAGAGTTTGTTTGTTTTTGTTGATGAGAAAGGGGGAGAAATATAAAATAGGGTAGTTAGGCATAGATTAAGGGGGAGTTATTAGATTTAGGGGGAGTTATTAGGATAGAAGTAATATTTTATAAACAAAGGTTGTCATCATCAAAAAGGGGGAGATTGTTAGTCCTTGAGATGATGGTTTTGATGACAACAACCTTAGAATACGATTATAAAATATAAATACTAACATTATAGTTTAGATATATATGTATATGCAGGATTTAACCATGCAGGTACAAAGAATGAAGACTGTACAGTATAGAGATTCAAGATATCAAGATTGAAGGCTCATGAGTATCAAGATTTCAAGATAAGTATTGAGTCTAGAATTATGTTAAAACTTCATAATAGCACTGAAATCTTCACTCCATTTTTCTTTTGGGATGGAACCCATTTCTACCTTTTTAGTGGCTTACAAACCCACGACAAGTAGCTTACAAACCTACGACAAGTGGCATACAAACCCACGAACATCCTGGTTTTATACAAGTTCTCAAGTCCTGATATGATGAGATATTCTGCAGGAAGAAGCTTGCTAAACTACTTCAAAATGATTTTCAAAACTACTTCAGAATGATTTTCAAAACTGCTTTTCAAAATGTTTTAGCCTTAAAAATTATCTATTCAAATGATTTTCAAAAAGATGTTTTAGCCTTAAAATATTCTTTGTTTTTGTTTTTAATAAACTCTTGTTTTAAACTTCGTTTGTTTTAAACTATCTTTTAATTATAATATATTTATACTTAGATTTAAATATAAAATTATAGTAAAATTATATATATATTATTCTCTATATTTATCTATGTATTTTATCTATAGTCAAGTATATTTATAAAGTTTAAATAGTTTTTAATATAAGATAAAGGTTATTTTCAAAGAAAATCAAATCTTCAAAAAATGCTTTGGGATGTCGACATGCCCTAGTATCCCATGTTGACATAGTGACAGTTAGATTCAAAAATTTGAATTTCAAAAGTAGTGTCTATTTGCCATAACCTTTCACGAATGGACATGGCTGTTGTTCTTCTATAAATAGGGGTTAGTTTCAACGAATTTGAATATAGATTTTTTGGTTTTTCACTTCTCTTCTTCTTCCACATTTCTTTATACATGTTCTTACCATTACTCTGCCGAAATCAACATTGAATCTAACTAGATAATCTCTGGTTTGATTCCTTTTCACTATCTCATCAAGATCCTCAGTGTTATTCAGAGTTATAGGCTTTCTTTGTAATCAATAGAGTAAAAGGTGTGATTGTAGCCTTGGAAATCAATCAAGTGAGAAAAGGTATGATTGTAGCCTTGAGAAATCAATTGGGTGAACTTGTTGCCCGGAAATCAAGTATCTCTACCCAGAGGATCGTGATTCTGGAGGGTGTACCTCGTGGCCTTGAAATCGAGGGTTGTAATTGTTGAATTTCTTTTGAAAGGAAATCCATACTTAGTTGTGCGGGACTGGATGTAGGTTAACTCCGAACCAGTATAAAATCCGGTGTGTTCTTTCCTTTACTACATTTACGTTATTTCTGCATCTGTGTTTGATTCTGTGATTATATTTGTGGCTGAATATTGCATACATTTGTATAAAAAACAATAACTCAAAAAGATTTAGTAATTTCTTATAAACACTATTCACCCCCCCTTTAGTGTTCATTCTAGCCTTAAGATCCATATTCCGCATTCCTCACATTTGGTATCAGAGCAAGGATTTCAAAAGTTTCATAATCTGAATTTTGAAAAGTTTTCTAAATGGCCACCAATACTGGTACTGTTTCTAACACTAGTTCATTTGTAGAAGGTTAGTCTACTGTTAGACCACCACTTTTTAATGGCAGTAACTATGCATATTGGACATGTAGGATGAAAATATATTTACAATCTGTAGGATTAGACACTTGGAATATCACACGGAATGAATATTCTGAACCCACAACTGACTTTGCACAGTGGACCACTGAGCAAAAGGCTATTGCACAAAATAATTCTAAAGCAATGAGTATTCTGTTTTGTTCACTTGATAGGAATGAATTTAATAGATTGTTAGTTTGTAAGTCTGCATATGAAATCTAGAAAACTTTGCAAGTTACTCATGAAGGAACAAGCAAAGTTAAACATACCAAAATTTCCATGCTCACAAATCAGTTTCAGTTATTTAAAATGAATACTAATGAGTCTATTTCAGATATGTATAGTCGATTTCAGGATATTGTGCGTTCTTTAATATCCTTGGGAAAGGAATTTTCGGAAGAAGATTAAGTCAGAAATTTTTTAAATTCTCTCACTCCAGAATGGGATCAAAAGACACTTGTAATTGAAGAGGCAAATGACATCAGTACCTTAAAGATAGAAGAATTGATTGGAAATCTAATGTCGTTTGAAGTCCAAATGATCGGGAGAAGAGAAAGCAAAGCATCTGAAAAGAAATCAATGGCATTTAATGCATTAACCGACGGATCAGACTCAAACAGTGATAACGATGAAGAAATAGCATTTATGACTAGAAATTTTCGGAAATTCCTGAAATATAGAAAGATGAATAATCTTAAGAGAAACAACTATAAGAATTCTGGAAATCAAAATGCAGTGCCAAACAATGTCAAATGTTTCAACTGTGATGAACCAGGCCATATAAAAAGAGACTGTCTGTATCCAGATAGGCAGAATCCTCCTATAAACAATGATTCAGTAAAGAAACGGAAGCGTGCATTTACTGCTACTCTAGATGGCTCAGACTCATCCTCAAGCGATGATGATCAGAAGACAGATAATTCAAATTTGTGTTTCACGGCAGTTCACGACTTCAACGAATTCAAGGAAACGAACTCAGAAAAAGGTACACATTTACAATACAATTGATTGAAATTGCATGCTTAGAATTAGATGATTGATTGCTTGATTGATTGATTTTGAATTGGTGTGTTGATTGAATTTTAAATTTATTTATTATTATTTTATTATTATTATAATTTTATTATTATTTTATTATTATTATTTTTTAATAATAAAATAATATTTTCTGGAATATACTATAATTCTAATAATATTCCAGATATATATATATAGACATTAAAATAATAAGTATATATATATATTAGAATACTTAGGAAAAATAAATCATAGAAATTCACAGGCATATGTCGACATGGTCCCCACCCTGATGTCGACATAGGTACCAGAATTTGAAATTCAAAATTTGAATTCAAATGGTTGAATTTCTCTCCACCTTTTCACTTCATTCAATACTTTGAAAAGGCATCTTTTGGACCAGAGAACATGTCTTTCAAAAATCTATTTATTCACTATCTTTTATCACAACTTTTCACTTTCATTTTAAAATTCAAACTCTCTCTTCAAAACTTCAAGCTCTCTACTCTCTACTTTAATGGCTTCTTCAAGCAACCCCTCCACCATGAGACTTTCCAGAAACTTGAAAGAGCAACTCCTCAATAATCCGGAGGCCATAAAAGCATACATCAATTATGCTAATTATGGAAGAGTCCATCCAGGAAAATTTGCTATTTTTCAAGATTTTGCTTCTTATGAAATTGATACTCGTTTTGCAAACAATCAAATTCTTAGTCTTGTTGATTCTTCTCAAAATGATTTTGTTTGTTACCCAAATCTTGTTAAAATTTTCTATGCAAATCTCAATCAAGAATTTTATGAAGGAAATGATAATGAAATTTGGAGTAGTGTCAAAGGCACTAAATTTTTTTTTGAATTGTGATCTTTTGGGTACCATTCTCAATTGCAAAAGCACGGGAATGGATCTTTCTAGTTTTCAAATCGATGAACATGATCGTGAGACATTTCATCATATTTTTGAACGAGATGAAAACTTTGAATTTAAAAACCGAAACTTTCATCCTAAAGCAAGAATTGTTAACCTTCTTTTACAACATACTTTGACCCCAAGATCGGGGAATTTTAACAATCCTACCTCAAAAGTTTGCAAAGCTCTTTTTGCTATTTTCGGAAATTATGATATCAATTGGACGCAAGTTATTTTGGATGAACTTCGTCCTAAAAATTTTGAAATGGGAGAAAACACTTTATATCATGGAATTTACCTTACTCGGATTTTCAACTATTTTGGAGTAAATTTCAAAGGAGAAGAATTTATTTCAAGAAAAGTTTTTAATATCTCAAACATTTCTCTCATGAAAATCCCATATGTTTTTCAACCTTATGAGAGTCTTGCCGAAAAAGAAGAGCGATTGGCTCATGAAGAAATGGAAGAGGAAGAGGAAGAAGAAGAAGGGGATGAAATGGAAATAGAAGAAGAAGAAGGTGAGACATCCCTAGAAAGTATTGATTATCCCTCCAATCCTACCAACAAAACCCTTCTCAAAAACCAAAAGATTATTGTTGAGAATCAACGGGTTCTTAAAAGATTCGTTAGTAAGAAGTTGGACAAAATATCATCCAAGATGGACAAGTTTTTCTCCAAAGTCAGCAAGAAACTTGGATTATCTTCATCTTCATCATCCTCTAACTAGTTCTATATTTTCATATCATGTCGAATTAGTTTAAGTTTGTTTTAATTTGAGTGTTTATGTAGTTGTTTATGATTAATCATTGTATCACTCTTCTATGAAATGAAATTGAATTTCTTTTCTGTTATCTAGATTATCTTATCTCTTGAATAAATGTCAGTATATTATATAAATATATATATATATACACAATTATTCACAAAATCAAAATTACCATCAAATTTCACTGCCTTATGTCGACATACCCTCTATGACCATGTCGACATTACTGGTCAGAAATGACACTTCATTTTGAATTTGAAATTTGAATAACTACCATATGTCTATTCATTTCAAACGAATTTCTACACCTATATATACCCATTTCTTCCAGAATTCATTACTGAATATTATTTCTTATCTATTCTATCTCTCATTCTTCTCACAATTTCAAAAATGGCTAATCCAATTCATAACTTATCCGAGAATCTGGAAGAAACTCTTAATTCATTCAAGAATATTCTCTCGTTCATTCTTCGTAACCGGCGACACTTAGAATTGAGTCAAATGCAGATGATCAAGGAGCAAGAAAGGCAATTTGAGGCAATTCGATGGATGATTTCTTCATTGCACAAGGATGATAACAAAGCACATCCTCCTGTCTCTCTCACAAATGACAATGAAAATTGGGATGCCATCAAAGCAGACCCTATTTTCGGAGAAGAAGGATGGGTGGAAGTTCCTCGTAACGTTTAATTTGATTGCTTTATTTAATTTGATTACTTTGTTTGAATTGATTGCTTTGATTGAAATTGTTTGTTTTGATTGATTTGATTGACACTTGGTATGGATTGATGAATGTATAAATATACATTGATATATTTATAATCGATGATTGAATATCATGTCTATAAGTATAGTTATTTCTTAATATACTCTATTAAATAGTTTATTAATGCAGGTACTTGAGTACAAGAATGAGGGGGAGTTATATAGTTTAGAGTTTGTTTGTTTTTGTTGATGAGAAAGGGGGAGAAATATAAAATAGGGTAGTTAGGCATAGATTAAGGGGGAGTTATTAGATTTAGGGGGAGTTATTAGGATAGAAGTAATATTTTATAAACAAAGGTTGTCATCATAAAAAAGGGGGAGATTGTTAGTCCTTGAGATTCTGGTTTTGATGACAACAACCTTAGAATAAGATTATAAAATATAAATACTAACATTATAGTTTAGATATATATGTATATGCAGGATTTAACCATGCAAGTACAAAGAATGAAGACTGTACAGTATAGAGATTCAAGATATCAAGATTGAAGACTCATGAGTATTAAGATTATCAAGATTTCAAGATAAGTATCGAGTCTAGAATTATGTTAAAACTTCATAATAGCACTGAAATCTTCACTCCATTTTTATTTTGGGATGGAACCCATTTCTACCTTTTTAGTGGCTTACAAACCCACGACAAGTAGCTTACAAACCTACGACAAGTGGCTTACAAACCCACAAACATCCTGGTTTTGTACAAGTTCTCGAGTCCTGATATGATGAGATATTCTGCAGGAAGAAGCTTGCTAAACTACTTCAAAATGATTTTCAAATCCACTTTAGAATGATTTTCAAAACTGCTTTTCAAAATATTTTAGCCTTAAAAATTATCTATTCAAATGATTTTCAAAACGATGTTTTAGCCTTAAAATATTCTTTGTTTTTGTTTTTAATAAACTCTTGTTTTAAACTTCATTTGTTTTAAACTATCTTTTAATTATAATATATTTATACTTAGATTTAAATATAAAATTATAGTAAAATTTTATATATATTATTCTCTATATTTATCTATGTATTTTATCTATAGTCAAGTATATTTATAAAGTTTAAATAGTTTTTAATATAAGATAAAGGTTATTTTCAAAGAAAATCAAATCTTCAAAAAATGCTTTGGGATGTCTACATGCCCTAGTACCCCATGTCGACATAGTGACAGTTAGATTCAAAAATTTGAATTTCAAAAGAAGTGTCTATTCGCCATAACCTTTCACGAATGGACATGGCTGTTGTTCTTCTATAAATAGGGGTTAGTTTCAACGAATTTGAATATAGATTTTTTGGTTTTTCACTTCTCTTCTTCTTCCACATTTCTTTATACATATTCTTACCATTACTCTGCCGAAATCAACATTGAATCTAACTAGATAATCTCTGGTTTGATTCTCTGTCACTATCTCATCAAGATCCTCAGTGTTATTCAGAGTTATAGGCTTTCTTTGTAATCAATAGAGTAAAAGGTGTGATTGTAGCCTTGGAAATCAATCAAGTGATAAAAGGTATGATTGTAGCCTTGAGAAATCAATTGGGTGAACTTGTTGCTCGGAAATCAAGTATCTCTACCCAGAGGATCGTGATTCTGGAGGGTGTACCTCGTGGCCTTGAAATCGAGGGTTGTAATTGTTGAATTTCTTTTGAAAGGAAATCCATACTTAGTTGTGCGAGACTGGATGTAGGGTAACTCCGAACCAGTATAAAATCCGGTGTGTTCTTTCCTTTACTGCATTTACTTTATTTCTGCATCTGTGTTTGATTCTGTAATTATATCTGTGTTTGAATATTGCATACATTTGTGTACAAAAACACAATAACTCAAAAAAGATTTAGTAATTTCTTATAAACACTATTCACCCCCCCCCTCTAGTGTTCATTCTAGCCTTAAGATCCATATTCTGCATTCCTCACGGATATCTCCTATACTCTAGGTAAGGGAAATGTTTTAGTCGATGCCTTGTGCAGAAAGCATGAGATGTTGAGTCTTATGTTCTTAGAGTGGAAGCATTTGGAGTTTATCTCTACGTTCGATTTTTGACCATCGTCAGACATCATTCTAGGACTGTTAGCAGCTTTGGATGTACAGCCTATGCTTATGGACCACATTAGGTCAAGCTAGAAGCACTATAAGGAGTTATTTGATATTTTTCAAGAAGTTGGGTAAAGGAGAGTAGTCGTGTCATTTGAGACACTATTCCATTGACTCGAAGGAGTGGTTATGGAGAGATGGTAGAATGTATGTTCATCTCATTATGGGTTTGATTGACATGGTACTAGTCGAGTCCCATCGTTTTAGGATGATTATTCATCCCAGTGGAGACAAAATGTACCATGATATGAATGAAGAGAGATTTTTATTGGCCAAGTATGTAGAAGCATGTGGTGGAGCATGTGTCTAAGTGTATGAATTGCCAAAGGGTAAAGGCAGAGCAAAAGAAGCCAGGTGGATTGTTAAAGCCATTAGATATACTACAGTGGAAGTGGGAGAGTATTTCTATGGATTTCATTGATGGATTATCTAGGAGTAGGAAGGGAAATGAGAGCATTTGGGTCATTGTCGACCAACTGACCAAATGTGCCCACTTTGTTTGGGTTAGGAGTACGAGGACTGGTGCACCTTTGATGACACTATACATGTGGGGGATAGTTAGGTTATATGGAGTTCCTTCTAGCATTGTTAGCGACTGAGATCCGCTTTTCACCTTCAAGTTTTTTTAGGAGTCTTCATAAGGCTTTAGGCACTAAGTTGAGTTTGAGTACCCCTTATCACTCACAAATGGATGGTCGGACAGAGAGGGTGAACTGAATATTGGAGGTTTACTTCAAAAGTGTACCTTGAATTTCGGAGGTTCTTAGGAGGATCATTTTCTACTAGTGGATTTCACTTATAATAACAGCTATTAGGCAAGTATTAGGATGACATTGTTTGAGGCGTTATACAGAACATAATGAATCAGATTTTCGGCCATCAAAAAGTTGACACTAATACGTCCACTGTATTGCGTGTCGAGTAATCGAATGCTGGAAAGCTCGACGTTAGGGAAAGAAGAAGAAAGAAAGAAGAAAGAAGAAGAGAAGAGAAGAAGAAATTAAAACAACATAGAATCTCACAGTGGAATGAATAATTTATAATACAACAAATCTTTACACAAAGGAAAAATATAATATACATACACAAATAAGAGTACACTAACATATTTAACCCGGACAATTATAATAGCCTGTCCTTACAATTGCTGATAAATACCACCAATTGACAACACAGCCGAACACAAAGAAATACGTAGATACATCTTGGACCTCCAGCTCATCTCCTGAGGTCCAATGCATCAAAAGCAATCTGTAAATATGCTCAGTCTGATCCGTGCATTGAAAGGGAAGAACGCCCGGATCAGTCTGAAAAACCAACGTAAGAAAAATACATCCAAATGGAATTTAATGTTTATAAAAAACCTTTCAAATAAAGGTGTCTCATAAAACCACGCAGCACATAAACACGGATGGGTTTTTACCTTATGATAACCAAAACATTTTCTATAGAAAATCCATTGATATTATAATAATGTCTAGGGGTCAAAGTAAAATATGAATATATATCAAATGCTTGCATCTCACATTTTAACATAGTTGGGCACAACTAAGTCCGTAAAGCTCGTATTGGAGAATGGGTTCCATCCTATGACAAGGTAAGGAACTACTTTCTGATGGTATATCTCTAGATAAAATGCATCGGGGTCTGACAAGAACATCTTATACCTCTACCACACAGGACTGGTGTACCATTTGACTAGCAGTACCGAATATGATCACCCCCACTATGGGCCTCGAAGCATACATGAGTATATAGTGATCAATCAAGGTTTGAGATGACCATACCCTGATGGGAGCGACCCACATAGCCCTACTAGATGCACAGTTTTTGTCATTTCCCGGTTGATGAGGCTTGAGGCTATGTTTTACCTTTTATATAGCACTTTCGACTTGGAATGCTAACACTGCCCTGTAGGCAGCAATGCAATGCCAAACTACATCCATTTTGGAATCACCCTCAGGATCAATAGCAAGCAGCCCTAGCACTTCAGAGAGCTTCGTCATCAAATTCCATCATCTTCAAGATGTCTTCACTTTGAAATGCTAGAGTTGGATCGAAGTGGTTTTCGGATAACATATCTGATCCCGGTCTCTTCGAAACAACATTCATAGTTTCCGGTAAACACAACTCTGGTTCTTTAGGAAATAAATAGTCAAAGATAGGAGCAGAGATCACCTCCTAACCATTAGTGGACAGATTTCCTTATCATTTGTCCTAGGGGAATGAAATGAGATTTATACGCACGGTACAACATCATCGGAGATGAATGTGCTATATAACTCACGTGTTTCTCCTAGATATTTCCAAAGTTACATTTTGGGTCCATGTTTGATAGCCGGTTATTTAAATATCAACAAACACACATCCAAATTAGGGATTTAATTCCATAGGGAAAACCAACATTGGTTAAGCACATAAGCAACCACTAACCTTATTAATTAATCTTTCATTAATTACAATCACCTTGTAAATACTTGTATCAAAATACTTTTGCAAAGATATACTCACAATCCCTATATTTTCAATACTTGGAAAAATATCCATATACTTATCTGGTTATAAGTATATTCACAAAAAGAGAAAGATTTCCTTTTTATACAATTCTAAAATAATTTATAAATCCCTTATAAATCTCAAAAACCATTTATAAAATTATTTTATAAATCTTTGAAACTGTTTATTAATAAATAATAATCACTTACTTCAAAACACTATTATATAAAAATAATTATTAACTTTAAAACATCTTAACAATAATTTATAATTTCAAAACATCATTAATAAAACAATAATAATTAACCTTTACCATTATTATAAACAGTAATAATCAATTTCCAAAACATTATTAATATGTCATATTATTAATTTCAAACCATATTAACCTTTCATAATATTAACACATTGATAAATAACTTAAAAACAATATTAAATATAAATAAATAACTTTAAAACAATATTTAATATAAATAAATAACTTTTTAAAAACATTATTAAACAATAGTTGGACATTTTAAATCATTTCTAAATAATTCAAAATGGATAAAAAGGTTGGAGTAAAATAGAAATTTAATTCACTTAAAAAAAATATTTTCGAAAACCCAAATTCAGATTTTAAATCTTTCTCCATCTAAAAAACCAATTCCAACCCAAATGGCAATTTATTGTATTTTAAAATACTAATTTAAGACCAATAGCTACCAAACGCTTAACCAATATCGATATTGATTTCCTATTACTATGGGGTTTAAATTGATCATATAACAATATCATAACCCATAGCGTTAATAATCAGGTTTGATTTTCAAAAAATTCATACAACAGGAATATTATAGAAAACATTTCAACAATGGCGTGGAATCACGTTGGATCCCTCCAACCTATTTCCCCCGCATCATAATTTATATATATCAGCATATATATATATAACCAGATATATATATATATATATGTAAATAAAATCAACAGTGGCGAGGAATCCTATTGGATCCCTCTAACATGTTTCCTGCATCACAAACAGTATATAATCAGATAATATAGGTCATTCACTACTAGACAGGTATATATAAAAGGTTATCCGCTACTAAAAGGGTATATATAAAAGGTCATCCGCTCTAGGGGCAGGAATAAATCCAAACCAACTGATAAAACAACAAATCATCCAAACATCCAATCAATAATTATTTTTATCAACTATATAACATACTGGTTAACAAAAAAGGTGAGTTTAACTCATCAAAACTCCATTTGTCACTGAGGCGTTCTGGATTCCGTCTAAATCGAAAGACATTCGATTTAGCGTGAAATTCAACTAGCTCCAAATCCATCCAATCCAACTCTATATCGTAGTATTTGCTAATACGATCCCAACGCAACTCGCCGCATTCGATTTGGACCTAGTATGAGTTAGATATGAATTAATGAACGTTTGAGATTATTTAAGTTTTTAATTAACTTAAAAATTAATTAAGTTTTAAACTAATTACCTTTCCCTCCCCTAACTCGTTCGTTCCCAAGGACACAAGAACCCATCATCGACTGCGACTTTAACCATCCACTACACCGCCTACGCTCCACCAGGCCACGCCGCTCTTACCCCGTTGTGCCTAGCCAAGGCGACCCAAACGCCACCAGGCTCGGCCTCCCATTCGTCACCGTTCGCCAGAAAATGGCAATAAATCGTACGTCGTTCATCTCGACTTTGGCACCACCACGCTTTGTCACTGATCGCGAAACTTCACCAGAATGTCGCTCATGCTTCCTTCTATAAATTTCCTTTAGACTCCATCACCAAAAAATCAACGAAATCGCCAAAATTTGCTATTATTGATGCCGACGTTCATCGTCAAACTGTGGCCACCCCATGACGAATGATGACGATTCAACCATTGAGTTAGTCCACTTCGATGCCACGAACAAAACTCCAGTTTTGGAGACTTCACCTGAAAATGCTTGGATTGGTCCCAATGATCTATGGCCGTTGGATGAGGTGAAGTTGATTTGAATTGTGAAAAATTGCTTTTTTTTATGGTGATGCTTTTATAGAGGAAGTTGATATGGTATGGGTTGGCATGGAGGAGTATGGGCTGAAGTGATTATGGGCATGGTATGGTGACAGTATAGATTATTTGAAAATATCTGGCTCTACGTGTTCGAAAAATCTCAAACTCCTATCGAGGTGTGCCGCCTGGCGTTCTATACCAAATACCCCTATTCCTATTAATGGAACTATAATCAAGGTCTAATTTGATCATATGCATAAGTTAGCTTTTTAAATCGATTTATATTAGATGAAATTCCTTTAATTAATTTCTATATGTTTCGGGAACGCATGACCACACGAAACATCCAATTGTAACAAAATTAGTCGGCGTATAATAATTTATTACTATAGTTTCAATGACACTGGTTTGGTCAATATCCAAGACAGTACCTCGAAATGATAATTTCGTACGTCAATTAAAACAAATTATTATGAAAACCAAATCAATCACTTTTAAATCTAAAGTTAAAAGTTTTTTATTCCATTCTTATTCAAACTGGATTTAAATTAAATTCCCAAATCACTTTTATTCATATTAAATCCTAGGTTAAATTATTTAAATATTCAAATTATTTAAATTCATTATTTAAATAAGTTCCTATATTTGAAATTTAATCTATTTTACTTTTAATACTAATATTTTGATATTTAAAATTAATTGAGTATTTCAAAATCAAATGTCTAAAATTCTGGGTCATTACACGGGAGGCCTTGTAGATCATCGTCTTGTTGGTGGGACATAAGAAATAGGATCATTCTTGGACTAGATATGGTGAGGGAGATATCAAAGAAGGTGGACTTGGTCCATAAAAGGATAAAAACCATACAAGATAGGTATAACTCTTATGCGGATAAGAGACACGTAGAGTTAGAGTTCGCAGTGGGCGACATGGTTTTTGTGAAGGTCTCACCGCTTTGGCATGTCATGATGTTTAGTAGTTAGGGAAGGTTAGAGCCAAGGTTTGTAGGGCCTTTTTCAATCATAGGTAGAGTAGGGAAGTTAGCTTATAGGGTGAAGCTTCCTGAAAAGTTAGCGGGAGTACACGATGTTTTTCATGTGTCACACTTGCGAATGTGTCTACACGATACAACAACCATAGTCGAGCCGAGTCAACTAGAGGACGTAGTGGTACAATGGAGTCACTTGTTTGTTGTGCACCCACCTGTATCCTTGAGCATGGTACAAAGCGACCCAACAATAAATTTATTAAGCTTGTGAAGGTCCAGTGGGGAGACGGCCTAGCGGGGAGTACATGGGAATACGAAGAGAATATCCGAGCTATCCATCCAGAACTCTTTTCTGGTATGTTACCATTTTAGTTAAAAATTTATATATTGCTTGTGCGCTTAGGCTTTAGGTTTGTGTACCCTATAGGTAGCTAGGAATGGTTGTGAACTTGTCATTAGGATAAGTTTTGGATCACGGTTGCTAATGGATGTATTTATTAAATTGATCTTTGCGCACATATGCAAACATTTTTAGGTTGGAATGCACTCACACCATCACTTGTTTTATTTTATCGGGTTATATGCATATGGTTGTTGTATATGGATTGAATGATTGCACATACATATAAAATTGCCAGTATATTTACGTAGGATGTTGCATATATTCGGATACATGGCATAAGCACTTGCATTTCACGAGGTTGACTAGACTTAAAGGTCGCCTAGTTTATGCATTAGTATAGATTCATATGCATTTCATGCCTATATGTACATATTGCATTAGAAATTTGAATTAAAGACAATGGTTGCTAGTGGTTGATGGATGAGTAGATTGTTGTAAGTATTAATTTATGTACGTACAAGTTTCATTTTTCCATTTTTGGAGATTTTGGAGACGAAATCCTTTTAAGGGGAAGAATGTAACACCCTGAAAAAATTAACCGGAAATTTAGTAAAAGAAATCAATTTAATTATAATAAGGGAAAAGTGGAATTTTCACAAACTTTCGAATTTGACTATGAAACTTGCACCGTTGCGTTCGTAACGATTTTCTGAAAAATTTTCATATATAAAGTTTGATGATCGTAGCTTGTATGAAGAATCTATTAAAGTTTAACGATTCGAAATTGAAAATAATCAAAATATATAAATATGGAAATAAATGATTTAAAATAAGTAAGTCCAACGAGTCAATACGCTGTTTGGGGCCAGTCGACCCCTAATGGTCAACCACCTTAAACTCACTAGTCGATCGGTCATGGGTTATTGTTTAGGGTTAGCCTGGGATGGACGACCTAGATTTTATATAATTAAATCTAATGGCCCACATCCATTTCTGCACATATAAATACAATGTTAACCTTAGACTAAGAACCCCAATCTAATCCTGTACACTCCAAAACTTTGTCTCTCTCAAAACGCTCTTCTTCTCTTCAAATCAACCCGTTCTTCAAAAACAAAAATTTTAAAATTAAAATAAAAGGTTGGAAGAAGAGAAAATAATCAAATTGAGGACAAAAGCAACGGAAAGGAGAGAGATCAATGAATCGAAGCTGAGGCGATTCAAGGAGGATCAAGAGGGAAATATCATACTAGAGGTGAGCAGGTTATTTATTAAGATATGGAGATTTACAAGTAATTGAGATTAATTATATGTCTATTTTTTTAGGGATCTGCTTGATTTTAATTTGAAATAGAATTTTAAATTAAAGTTTTGTTTATTCAGTAAATTCATATTGTATTGGAATATGAATGAAATCTAGGTTGAATTGATATACCCATGTCTAATTTAATTGATTTAAATTGATAAGTTGATTTGGGTTTGTAATAATTTTGGGGTATAATGTGAATTGATTAACACCTTGTTGATTTCACCCAAAACTTATTCTGAAATGTAAAAACTTGCCTGTGCAGTGGTAACCCCTGTCAAACAAGATGTAATTTACTATTAAAATCATGGTCAAACGTATGATGATTGACTGTTAAAAATATGGAAAAAAACATATTGAAAAATCAATTAACAGAAATAATAATTCACGATAAATAAAACATACTGGTCGACAAGCTTACTGTAGCCGGTTGACAACAAGCAGTCGACCGCTAAAGTAGCTGATGGTCGACCGATCATCAAATTGTTGGCGCATATTAAACCTCGGCCTAACGTCCATGTTATATAATTATATATATATATATATATTTATATATATATATATTTATATATATATATATAATAGTATATTAGTAGGGAAATCAGTTCCCTAATTCTTAACTTTTAAATGTTACGGGACTGGATATATGTGTACTCGAACAATTGGGCCTAGGCACTATTTATTCAACGAATTCAATATTCATTAAAGGCGATTTGATCACAAGTGGCACTCATAGGAGATTCCTTAGTGGATGCACAACACTGTTGATGATGCTTGGAGAGGTGCATCGCCCGACACTAACGGAAGGTTCCTCGGTGCATACAGAAATTAGGACATGACACGGTTGATGTATGCCCGGCACGGTGCTATAAATAACATTACCATTGAGCTTGGACACGGATGCAGCGGACCCTAAGACATCTTTGGTGCGAATCGGCTGTAACACCCCATAAAATTAACGGTAATTAATAAACAATAATATGGCTCAAAAACTAGAATTTGAGCAAATGATGGAATTTGACCATGAATCTTGCACTGTTGCGTTTGTGGCATTTTTTTAGCAACTTTCATATTAGGAGTTTCGTGATCGGAGCTCAAATAAAGAAGTAATCAGCGTTAGATCTTTTTGAAATGAAAATAATTGAAAAATAGAAATAGAAAATAAATATTATTATATGCAGACCCCACCGGTCGACCCTCTCATTGTGTCAATCGACCGCTTATAAGGAAGCAATCGATCGATCGTATAGTGGTGGGTAGGGTTTGAACCTTGATCTAACAGCCCAGATTTAATTATTTTAGTCTAGTGGTTATGACTAATTCAAACGCCTATAAATACAGGCTTACCCTCTCACTTCTCTTCTCATATTTTCTGATCAAAGCAGCGAAGGTCTGCTATTTTCCATTCTCTACTATTTCTATCAATTATAGAATATTATATATATTCGAAGGAGGCCATAAAATATAAGAGAAGAAGAGAAGGAGCGAATTAATACTGCGGAAAAAAGGTAAATTTCTATAGTTATAAATTTATATTCCCGTTAACCCCATCTCCTTAGATTCGTAATTCTAATAGTATGTATATACCCTGTATACATATTATTTCAGATTAGAATGGAAAAAAGAGTCAAGTAAAGGAATGGATTCAGATTTGGGAGATTTGGTAAGCTAGAAAGGTGAATGCAAAATTATATAATTTATTTATAACATTGAAATTTATATCGTCGAGTTTTATTTAAATATTATGTCTATACAAAATCTATGGAGTTATAGGCTTAGGAAGATGAAATATCACCTATATCCTATAAAATAGCCAATTGGAATAGGATTATTTACACCATAATCTGGAAACTTAGAAATCAGTCCATAAATTTGTTAAATTTGAATGTTGATGAACTTGTAAAGTTTATTCTAGATTTATAGATGGATTGTAAAATGTTAATATTAGTCGAGATTGTCATAATTTGACTTGGAATATGAATTTCTATGATTTAATTTATTGAGAGCGGGATATACTTTAATTATATTTATTTCATGTAATTTCCATAAATTATCCAATTCCAAAGATATGTATAAAAAGTGCGTTGTTTGAATTAACAAAGAATATACTAAAAAGGAAGAGATATGTAAAGTGTGGATATTCTTTTCCATAGTTTGCACTATCTATTTCATTAAAAGAAAAGAGATAATTCATTGTAATTTCAAATAGAGCAAAATTCTATTTTTGGGTAATTTATGGAAAATTGTAACGGTAATCCTTTCAGAAAGGATAGCTCTAATAAATTAAAACGTGAAAAAGAATGTTCTAGTTTAGGGATTAATAGTTAAAATAGAAAAAAAAATATACGTATGTATAACCGCACTTATTGATTAAAATAAAAATATATAGTGTAATTTACGATGATATTCGTATTAGTTATTAATAGCGTATTAAAGTATAAGATTAGGAGGTATAGATGGAAAAGGTATAGTAAATCCAAAATTAAGAGGGCAATAATTGTGCAATTAATAGGGAGTTACAGAATTAAATAGGAAAATAAATGTGTTAATGGACTGGTTAAAGAACTTATTATGGCATTTATGGAGAAATGAATAGGCATAATATTTTGAAGTAGAACAATAAATAAATAAATAAATGTAATTATAAATTGTCCAATTATAATAATAATAGTCATTTATTATGGACAATTGACATTTATGGAATATAGTAAATAAGCATATAAGTTAGGAATTAAATGCTAGAAGGTAGTATAATTTTCATAGCCAGAAATTATACGGCCTTAATTATATGATTAGAACGAACGTGAATTAGTGGGCCCAGCCCAACATTTAAACTTCGGACAATTGGTTTGGTTTAGTGGGCTGGGATGCAAGGTCAGTCGAGTTACACAACAGAAGTCTGTCCTTCACCTAGAGGCTACCAGCAGTTGTGTACATTTACTACTAATGCAAGACATCTCCTAATGTAGGACCCGTGGGGAAGGGATATGCGTTGCGGATAGTAGGGAAAAATATACCAAGGGTTCGCCTCGAATTTGAATTATTGAATGGCCCAGTACTTATAAGGAAATGAGGTTTGCTTCATTCTGATAAAAGGTATTAAGTGTAACGACACGGAATTTTAATGTTTCGAATCAGAATATTTAATTTATTTAAACATTCAAATTTGATTTGAATGTGACAAATAATAAGAAAAATTTATTTTTAATATAATGAATTAATTTTTGTTGACATAATTTTAAATTAATTTATAGGATTTTTCCATAATTTTTAATTTGAAAAATATTTAAATTTTCGTTTGTCGTATTTTATGGCAAATGGTAGTATTTTTGAAATTTTATAGAATAAGATAACCAGTGTATATTATTATTATTTTGTGATCGTATCGTATTTTTGTGCCCGATCATATTTTGATTTTGTCGTTTATGGTTTATACGCAAATGTAATGTTGTGCAACGTGGTGCCAGAAATCAAATTACAAACTAAACTAAACACTTAAACTTTTCCATCATTTTCTTTTCCCCCTTCCTATTCCCATCTTCCCTCCATCCTCTTTTACAGTAAAAAGAAAAATCAACCTCTTCCTTTAAAAAATGAAAACAAAAATCTATTCACTAAAAATCACAAAATTAGATCAGTTGAGATTGTTTAGGGGTTGGCTTCAATTTTTGGTAAAGATGGTGGTGTACGGTGGTGATGGGGATAACCGACATGGAAGAGCTGTAATTAGGGTTTGATTTTTGGTGATATTTAAGTGGAGTCTGGCAAAATCGAGGTTGGATTTGAGTTTGTAGTGAAAAGGTGAGTCGGTGGTGAAGTTTTGGGAAGGTGCGGCTTCGTGAGATGGAATGCGACATTTTTTAGGAGGAGCAGGTCGGCTACAGGTTGCTTTTTGGGTGGATGGATCAAGTTCGACGTAGATAGGTGGAACGAGAAGTTCGCATGACGTGGAGTTCGTCGGTGGTGTCATTGGTGGATTTTGTGGACTAGAGGAGGAGTTTGGTGCACGTGCACGGTGAGAGAGAGCGTGCGTGTCAGGAATAGATTAGAGAGAGGGAGAAGAAGGATTAGGTGGGATTAATTTAATTAATGTGATTAGTGTAATTGAGTAATATTTAAATATCAAATCTTATAAATTGAATATCTCTCTCATATGAGGTCCAATCGAGACGTGGTCTTTTGCATTGTGCTCGTAGGAGCATTATCTACGCATTGGAATTGGATTCATACAATTTGGAACTAGTGGAATTTTGAGCTAAAATCGAACGGATCGAACTATAACGCCTAAGCATCCGCTGGAATTTTGGTGAATTATCTCAGCCCTGAATGAATACTATAATGCTATATTGTAGATATAAATTGTTGTTTTTGTGTTTGGATGATTTTTGTTTTGGTTTGGTTGAATATCCGCTTTAAAAGGCGAATGACATATAAAATGAAATATAAGGAATTTTGAAGGGAATCTGAATTTCTCATTACTATTGATTTTAATTTCAGTTATCTATTTGTTATATAAATTATTGAATGCTAAAAGTTGGTAGTTGGCAATATTGGATATGACATTGATATATGTTAAAAGTTGAACCTTTTTACTGATAAAGGTAGTAATAACATTGGTTAAGTGTTATGGTAGCTATTGGCCTCATTTTAGTATTTTAAAATACTATGGTTTACTAGTTTGGTTTGAAAACGGTTTTGATTTGCAGAATGATTTTAAATCGACTTTTGGAATTTTCTACGGTAATTTATGTAAAATGCATTTTGAACTTTCCTATTTTACTTCAACCTTTTTGATAGTCTTTTCTAATATATATATAGAAACGTCTTAAAAGTATTCAAGGAAACATTTATTAATGGATGTTTAGTTTGAAGAAAAAGGGAAATTTATCTTTAATAATAAAGTGATTTTTTTATAAAGAAGATAGAAATATTTTGGAATAAATATTAATGAAATGTTTTATATAAAATGATGTATAAAAAGTATAGATTTCTAAATGGTATTTTATAAATAAAAGGGAGACTTATAAATGGTAATTTGTAAACAAAAGATGGATTTATAAATAATATTTTATAAATAAAGGAATGGAATTATAAATGATATTTTATAAAAAGGAAAAATTATATCATTTTTATAATTGGTATAATAAATCACATTTGTGAATTTATAGTAATATATGGAATGATCGTTTAATGGAAATTATTTGGTTTTATTTGGAAATCGAAGATTTGTAATAAGTATATGAGGTTTTGTAAAAGGAGTTTTATAAAAGAGTTTTATAAATGAACTTAGAGTTTTATAAAATGAGTTTTATATATAATATCTTATAAAAGGAGTTTGTAAATATAAAAGAGTTTTATAAGTAGAAAGGATTTTTATAAAGGAATTTTATAAAAGGGATTTATAAAAGAATTTTTATAAAAAGGACGAGACCCAGTTTCCATAAATGATCATTTTAAATTATAGTGTATATGAGGTATTCTTTTCATACTTAACACCAAAAAGAGAAAAGTGGTTTGGGTTTCCTTGTCCCTTATATTTTAAATGACATTTGTTTAACCCGAATAATTATAGTTTTGGAAGTGAAATCTTTCTTAAGATTTTTGCTTATGCCATTGAGATAATTATATGGGTACATTTCCTAAATATTGGAAATGTAGTGTTTGTGAATATACTTATAATGTTGATATAAGTATATGTGAAAGTTTTCTATTTAAAATGAAATGTTTTGTGAGTATACTTGTACAATTGAGATAAGTATATAAATATTTTTCTAGTATTGAAAAGAGTAGAGAGAGTTTGTGGATATATCTTTGTAAAAGTATTTTAATACAAATATTTTAAAGGAGATATTAATTAATGAAAGGATTAATTAAGAGGCTTAGTGGTTGCTTATGTGCTTAACCATGCTTGGTTTCCATGTGAAATTAAATCTCCAATTTGATTGTTTTTTATCTGGTGGTTAAATAACCGACTATCAATTGGTTGGTTTTTAAAACTATTGTTGTCGATTCGGAGAGACTGGGATCAGATATATTATCTGAAAAACCACATTGAATCGGCATAAGCTTCCGAATTGGGACATCTTCAAGATGATGGAATCGAAGACGAAGTTATTTGAAGTGTAAGGGCTATTTCTACTAATCTTGAGGATATAGTAGAAGTAGTGCCTTCGATTTGTTCATATTCTGAACAACTTGTATGGATGAATGTTGATATTGCATTGTTGCCTAGAGGGCAGTGTTAGCATTTCAAGTGGGATTGCTATATAAAAGGTAAAACGTAGTCTCTACCCACACACCCGGGAATGACTAAAACAGAGGATATGCTTCAAGGCTATGTGGTTCACTACCATTAGGGTATTGGTCATCACCCGATCTAGGTCAATATTGACCCATTTATGGATGCTTATGACTCGATACGGTTATTTACCAACAACCGGGATGATGACATATTCGGTATTGTCCAGTAAGGGGTAGGTCAGTCCAGATTTGTACGGGATCCATGTGAGGCCCGTGATATATTTTTCTACAGGTGTATTGTGGCAGGCAGTACCCCAGTAGCCTTGTCATTATATGAAATCCATTCTCCAATAAGTGCCTTCAGACTTAATTGTGTACCTATTATGCTGGAATGTAATTAATGTAACCATTTTGGCTATGATTAAATATTTATTTTAAACCCTGGACATTATTATATTATTAGAAGATTTCTATAAATGGTTTGGCTATCTTAAGGTAAACACCCATCCTTGTTTATGTGTTGTGTGGTCTTACGAGATGCATTTATTTTTGAAAGGTTTGATTACATTAAAAATCCATGTGATTTGGGTTTCTCAGGCTGGTTTACTAGACTGATCCGGGCATTATTTTCCTATAATGCTCATGTCAGCCCGCGAAAATTTCCAGATTTAGTTTGGGTGCTTTGGACTTTGGGGACGAGCTAGATGCCTCCAAGACATACCATCGTATCTTTTATTTCCGCTGTTGTTTTGTATTTATCAGTATTTGTGAGGACATGTTGTTATAACTTTACAGGTTGAAGATATGTTAGTCTACTCTGATTGATGTATGTATGTTACAATTTTCTTTTGTAAAGATATGTTTTATATTATATATTACTTATCACAATGTGTGATTCTGTTCTGTCTTTTCTTTCACCTCAATAATCTATCTTTTCATCACTTGGATGCTCGACACGTGAATACTATGGATGTATTATTGTCAACTTTTGAGGGTCGAAAATGCGGATCGTTACATGTGGTATTAGATCTTAGGTTGAGCGAACAGCTATGCTTTGGTGTGGTAAACTCATTAGAGTAGGGTAAGTGACACCCCAGAATGGGTTTGAGTATATGTGTGTGTCTCTACACGATAGCGTATTTGTTAGTGCTATAAAAATGTTTTATATTCTGTTGATTGGTCTATTGAGTGGATTATGGGTTCTCGTCAATACGAGTAGCTAACGTATTGATAGGGATCTCTAACCGCTTGAACAAGGAAAACCGACATGGTATTGTTTTGAAATTGGTAAATGAAATAATTTTACCGAGATTTTATATTTTATATATAAAAGAATAATTTTTAGAAATTGAAATAGTAATTTATGATGTGTTTATTTGTTATGGAATGATAATATTCAGTTTTTATCATTTATTAATTGATTATTTATGCTCGGCCAGTTTATGAGCATTTATTATTTGATTAAATTAAATACGAACACCTTATGAATTAAGTTTTACATTTTGACTATAAGGCGTTTGGTGATAATATTGGGTTAAAATTTAATTCTAATAAAAGTTGTTTATTATATTTCAAACAAAGATGTACATTTGTGAATTGATTTTATATACGGAAGAGAAATTATATAAATATGCACTACACCATATTGGCAGTTTTGTAACGCCCTCATGCGAAAGAATCGCAACGGTTTTTAGCCGTTGCTAAATAGAAACGGCTTTGAGCCGTTGTAAAACAGTTAAGAACGGCTATTGGCCGTTTTAATTTTGCAATGGGGTAAAGTTTTCTTAATTTTTATTTAAATTCGTTGGTCCACTTGCGTATTAACCCCCCGTTCCCAAAACAGTACGCCCCTTTCAATTTCCGTAGCTCCGCGTTTGCCCTAATCGCCTCCCTCCCTTTCATTTCCCTCCGGGTGTATTTGCCCTAATCGCTCCTCCCTTTCATTTCCCTCCACGTGCCCTAATCGCCCCCGCGTCGTCTTGTAGCAGTCCAGTTTAGGGTAAGCGTCATCAGCCACCTCTAAAAGAGTTTTGCAATCTCTTTTAGGGTTTCTATCTTTCCCCTCTTCTGCGTGAATTCACTAGTCGATTGGCTTGAAAGGGGAGAAAATTCACAAGTGGAAATCATGGTAAATCATTTCTCCGACGACTAGCAACTTGTCTTTCCCGAGCGTGTGCAGCTTTCATCCCAAGGCAATTTTAGAACAGGAAACCTGATCTTCTACCAAATCTCAAATCAGGTAACACAAATTATTTTCTCCTAACAAGATATAATTTTGGTTTTCTGATTTATTTATCTGCTGTTGAAATTATATTAGTTTGGTGTTAATATTGCAGTCAATAATCTTGACTGTCATTTATGTAATCTTGAACATGGATTATATTTTGTGGACGTCCATGATTGCCCCATTCGATGCAAGCGGATTGCAATCGAATGCTGGAGGTTTACAATCCATGTCTGCATTTTAGCCAGTTTTATTAAAGTTGGTTAAATGTCTCTTTTTGGCATAGGGGTGTTGTGTTTTTTTGGGTTGGGGTGGGTTCTTGATAAAATGAGATGAGTTGATGTTTGATGACCTTGTAGGTTGGGAATGCTTCAAGCTAATAACATTTAACTTCTGGTTTCTATCAATAATGTTCTTATTATAACACTTTTTTGAGTATTTTTTAAGACCTTATTAGTTTAATGTGAAGGGTATTATTTCATTAGGTATTTTCAAGACCCTATCAGTTTTATATGTGAAGGATATAATTTCATCATAAGTAAGCTTCGTTTATTTTACAATGTTTACAAGCTTAAAAATAAAAATGTCATCATGTTGTGTGACTTCATATATATTTTGAATGGATGTCCATGGATTCAAAGATTACTCAAGGAGTTAAACAAACAATTTGGTTACTGATTATATGACTAAATTGAGCCATTTCGTTGTAATTAACATACATTATTCCACTAGAAGTTTGTTGATTATGTACCAATGAGATAGTTTGGCTACATGTTGTCCTTATGTCAGTGGTATCAAAATGTGTATAGCGATTAAATGAGATGAATATACAAATCGTGACAGGGTAATTGAGACTACAAAGCCTGTAAATAGTGTATTAGTGAAAAGGCACCACATATGCATTGGACGTGAATGGCTTGAATTTTATTCAATCAAATAGCTATCAGCTACATGTATAATAAGAAAAACAGACAAGGAAATCTAGTATAATGAATATGGATCAGTGCATTATCTTGAACTTCAATTAATTTATCTACGTTGTTCATTAAAAGAGCTCTTTTTTTCAGCTTTTAAGTGTTACATTATGCAATGTTTGATGGACCCAAGGAAGCAATAATATGCCGCTAATGCTGGTACAGTCATACAATATGTAATAAAATTTGGAAATGTGAAAGGAAATATTAATGAGAATTTGGCAAGAGGATGAGGTTGTACTGATCTGTACAAGAATAGTACATATGCACATTAGCTGTGAAGCAGACGCAGTAGTGTTCACATATGAAAGAATGTGAATGTGATTCAATTTTTATAAAAGGATCATCATAGAAGAAAGACAACTGTTCTGCTGCATTATTGCTTGTTCTTGCTAGCTAGCTGTTTTATCTTCTTCTTAATTTCTTTTTTTATCTTAAGATATTTTGCAATCGATCTACTATAGGATAAAGCCTCTACTTTTACTGCCGCACATAAGCATCCCGAAAGCATATCATGATCACTCTAATAAGGGTCAATATATGTGTCTAATGGGACGTATGTTACATGTATAAGGCAATCATACTGGTACAATAAAATATGGATATCAATATCGAAATATCACATGGTAGAGAAAAGCGTTAATTCTTTATTTTGATCACCCTGGTTTGTTAGTCATATGCAACATTAAGGTGAAGTTGAAAAACCAAGACTTTATGGGTTGGTTTCCATTTCATTTATTACTATGATCATATGCTATTCTTGATGAAGATTTGACAGGCACATACATCACAGTAGGATTATTTGGTCTGCAATTTCAGAATATGTTAATATAATTATACGTGTACTTAACTTTGTAAGATGGGAAACCTAATGTGTTACTCAAGGATAGATCAATTCACAAAAATTTCGCCAGAAAAAAACTTTTATTATGTGAGTAGAGATTAAAATTACTCAAGTAGAGATCAATTCAATAGAAATGAAAACGATCATATGCTTTTTAGTCATTTTTTTGTATTATATGTCAGCAGTTCTAAGCTCAATTTGTCATTTTTATGCAAGAACTAACTATTGACATGTTATTTTTTCTTGAATCTTGGCAGTTTTCAAGTGAGCATGCTCATGTAACTTGGCTGACCTAGTGGATATTGTTCTGTTGAAGAGGACGAGCTCTGACTCTACACGGTTCGTATTTTGCTTTTTTTTCCAATTGATCTTTTTGTAAAACCATGTTACTATCATCATTGCTTGAATATTGTGTCTGAAATGTTATATACAATTATTGTTTATTTTGTGCATGTAGTTAGTTCAACTTTGATTATGCTTAATATATAATATACAAAGATATATCAACTTTGATTATGATTAATATATAATATACAAAGATATATTTATTTCCGTTGTTCAAATTAAGCAATGTTATTGTGTATAAATATTTATTTCTATTGTGCATGATTATTGGTTATATTTTTTCTGTTGTGCATCAAGGTAGAAATGCTACGACCTTTGGTGAAGTTGGAATCATCCTCTTGCTACGACCTTTGGTGAAGTTGGAATCGGTGGTTTTGTGTGCCATCCAAAGATTTCAATTCGATATCTTTAGATGCGATATCAGGTAATAGTCTAATTTTAATCTATTTAAACTTATCTTTGTCTGTCTTAACTGTTTCTTACAACTTAATGTTTTTCAGTCTAACTTTAATTATATGTGTTTGATACTCTAATTTGAATTTATTTCATAATATCGGAGTTTTATTACAATATAATTAGTAATGCAATTATATAATCTTGAGAAGAAATGTTTGTTTAAGAGTTGAGAAATAAATTAATTTGGAAATTGTTTAATATTGGATTTAAAATGAAAATAATAAATATTTGAATTTAAATGAATTGAAACTTATGAACATATGAATAACTAATATAATTGCTAACACACTTCCAGATCTTAGAATCCAAAACGAAATACAATTATATGAAGATCGGCGGTCGATTTTCAAGTAGAATCGGTATTTGCCTTTGATATAGTTGAATGTTAATTTTAGATTCTCTGATATCTTCATCGCAGTTGTCACGGCCGAACAAAATAATAAGTGAAATTCATCAGGCACTAAAAGATTAGGACATTGTTGTGCCTACCCAAATCACTCTCCCCTATATATAGAACATATTCGCCAACACCTAGACTCGATTTTAGATTTATGAATCTCACCCAATTCATGTGAACCACTCAGCAATTGTCGGTGGTAGGCTTGCAGGGTTTATAATAATTCCACGCCATACAGATATTTAAGATGAAAAACTCAAAGAAAATCTCCCTTATTTCTTCACACTTATACATAATCACAGTTTTGTAAACTCGTTCCAAAAAAAGGCACACACTTGGTTCATAGTCATGTTCCTTGCTATGGTAATCCACGTAAATGTTAGTAACTTAGTAATTCATTTTGTAATGCTGACCCGACAAATGGGTTTACAACAATGCCATTAACTGAAAAAGATTTGGTTATATAATGGCCATATAACTTAAAACAAAATGAAAGTTACACTGATGAAGTACATAAGCTATAAAACATTTTAGAAAACATTTTTATAAATCTAAAAGGTGATACTTGTTATAGAAGGGGTATAAAGCTATTTTTTCTTAGACGTGACTTGAGCTAAAATATTTTTATTTATCTGTTTATTAAACGTAATTTATAATAAGACATATGGATATATTGAATCTCCTGTTCTAAAGTTCTAGATAACAGGCTTGTTGAAATTGTCACATAAAGATTAGGCTTAATTGCATCTGATAAACATTAAGGCATATGCACTACAAGTTATGCAAGACATATGTAGCGTAGTACTGTATTGTTTCTGGTGATATATTTATTAAATTTCTTTAATCGGTGCCTATTAATGCTTAAAAAAATAGCTTTTTTTACTACTGTATCATCTGTTTCAAAGCAGGGAGTTTGTAGGATTGTTGTGTAACTCTACCTGGATCACCAAAGCTCTATTCTTTAACTGTGGAGATGCAAGCTTTGTAACAGGCATTAATTTTTCTCATGCCAAACAATCTCTACTTATGCATGTCAGGTGGATTAGATTATTTCAAAAACTATACAGTTCTTTTATTGCTAAACTCTGTAAGTAACCCAGTAGACTAATTGTCAGAATTTACCTAACAATATATAGTGAAATTTAGCTTGCATGCTCAACTTAATGAACCCACTGTGAAAATGATGAAAGAAGTGCAGTTTTGCAATTCTGTATGCAAGGCATGATTATGCGATTTTAAACAGTAAATTGTACAAGAATGGCGAGTTCGTGTTGCACTGGAGAAATTGTTACGGGCTGAATATAAAATTCTCCACTTACCATGACCAACATGTATTAAGCAATAATCATGCTTATTGAAGTTCATAATGGTGATTATGTTTTGAAAATCACTACAAGTACAAACCTCTAACTGTAGAAAAACACCTTTAAATGTAGTTAATAATCAAGAATCAAAATTCACTGCACTCTCCTGGCACTATGAAATATAAGATATAAGCATGTAGGATCATTTGCTACTGTAGTTATGCATGTCAGATCTGACATATATTGAAAAATAAAAGTTCCTTTAATATAAAAAACAAATAAGGGTTGTGCTGCTTGTAAGGCAGCGGTAGGGTGACAGTTTATGTATTAAACAAGATAAGAAGGGATGATCATAATGAGCTGAAGATAACAATCAAAAGAAGTATTACAATGTTAGTGATGTAATGGCAATACCACAATCAATGCCTGTAAATGTTCCTTTTATATAGCTGTCTGTTTATATAAGCAAATGCAGTGACATTGGTTGTCTACGAGCTTTGAATGTAGCAGTTCGTCATATAGGGTTTTGTTTCACGCTTGAATTAGCTAACCAAAATATCAGAGGTTGAATATTCAATGAATACTCTTTTATTGGTATGTACTCATGTTATGCTTTGTACCAAGTAAACGTTATAGTACAGTTTTAAAGGTTGATAGGTTAACTGGGTGCATATATAATCAGTTAACGGTCTACGTAATTTCATACTGCTCTATTTATTTACATGTTTTCAGATGGGATGTTGACAAGAATATTGTTTGTAATTTTAGTTTCAATGTATTGGCAATGACGATCAGGCGATTGGAGGAAGGCGATGCCAAACTATGTACTATATACTGTAATATTGTTGCTGCTGCTGCTGAACTATGTAGTGTTATGTATTGTTGTTGAACATTGTAATTAAAAGATTTGTTATGTTTAGTTTTTGTGTTGAATCTATGAAAAATATTTGTTTTAATGATCTTTCTTTTGTGATATTATGTTAAATTTGCAAATGTTTGTATTGAGTATGATAATGAAATAACTGTTACTGTAGGAGGGCAGAAAAAGCAATATATTTTTAAAAAATATATATATTAAAATTAGCAACGGTTTTGAGCCGTTGCAAAACCAAACTAACAGTTTTACAATAAGGTTTTACAACGGCTTTTAGCCGTTGCGAAACTAAAATTAGAAACGGCTCTAAGCCGTTGTAAAATAATGTTTTACAACGGCTTTGAGCCGTTGCTAAATTTTTGCCACTGCCAATTTCGCAACGGCTCAAAGCCGTTGCTAAATCCTTTTGCAACGGCTCAGAACCGTTGCAAAATGACATTTCTGGTGTAGTGATGGTTTTTAAATAAAAATATTTAAACTGAGAATTTGAGAACTTAAATCCCGGTGTTTTTAGAAATTGTTTTTCAAAGTTTTGGATCAAATAATATAGCATTATTTGAAAGTTATTATGAATAGAAATATTTTAAAAAGATTTTAAAGGGAATAGAAAGCACAAAACTCACTTCTCTCATTGGTAAATAATTTTGGTGATGACTGCAACATCATCGGCATTCATTTTCGAGTTTCTAAGTGAGGGATTGCCACCATAATAATTTGTTATAGAGTTATTTTAGGTAAAACGAATCTTGATTTAAAAATCCTAAAAGTATGTTTTGTCATACAAAAGGAGATATGTTTATTTGAAATAGAGTTGAAATAAAATCTGAGTGTTTAATTCTAAAGTTTTCAGTTAAGTTATTATATGGATGTATTATATGGACTCATGTATCCTAATAGGGTTGCTTGGTTTGTGCATCTCATTATGATATGTTGTTTAGTAATTTTCATTTATTGAAATAAAATGGAATTTTCGACGATTTTGATAGTTGAAAACTTCCGAATTTATATAGAATTTGAAGTTAAGTGTTTTGTGAAAACATAAGAAAATAAGTTTTTGTAACTATAAATTTGAGAAGATAGTAAGTTGACACAAGTTTTAAATTTGTTGAACATCCTGGTTAAGTAAACCAAATCTGATATTGTATATATGCTTTTAGGATGTAGTAAAATATTATACGATATGAACTTAAGTATTAAAGTGTTGATAAACATAACTTGTGTGTTATAAGATGGTTGAAAATTTAAGTAATGTTTTATGAAATATTTTCATAAATAGTTTTAATATTGAAGGAAATATACTATAAGTAAAAATGAAAGTGATTTAAAATGAAAGTAATTGGTGAAGTTAGGAAACCAATGGAATAAATACGTATATTGTACATAGATCATTTTATTTGCATAACTGTTCTTTATCCAAATTCGAGTACATGATTTCGAGGTGATTTACACTGGTCCGAACAAAGATTTGTTAGTCGATTCTTAACAGCGAACACTTGATACAGATTCTTGATATGATTCTAAATTTTCTACCACAGTATATGGCTACGTAATAAGAATAAAGGTTTCTAATCAAGGAACCTGATCCGAGTCCGCACTAGGGAATTCGAGCGAGCGATACTAGTTCAGAAATGAAATTTGTGTGATCGAGCGAGTGATTAGATTTGATATTGCGTACGAATGACATTTGTACATCATATGGGCTTGAATATAATTGTATGTTTTTTACATTAGAAATGCAATTTATATGGTTTCGTGGCTGTTAGCACCAAAATTGGTCACTAACACCCTTGAATAGAGTTGTGTAGAGAGTTAAATGAAGAAAGTAAATTAAAATAGAGAAATAATGCAATTGAATGCAAAAAGAACAATAGAAAAGGAAACACAAAATTTATAGTGGTTTGGCGTAATTGCCTACGTCCACTTTGAATATGATCTTTATTACTTTTCCAATTACTTGAGTGCAGATACAATCCGTAAACAAATAACTTGAATGCAAGTTTGAACAGAAGAGAAGTGAGTACAAAAATTAGCAGAGTATCCCTGGAGTTCCCGATAAAAGGTCCCTTCAACTGTACCACTGCCCCTCTATTTATAGACGAAGGTAGGCTGGTCCCCCTGTGCAGACCCACGACCAAGATAGATCGGCCCACTAGTATCAGTTCAAACTGACCGATCCAGGCAATGTTGAACGAATATGGCCAAACCATGTGTTGCCGATCCCCTATGTCTGAACTGTGGTCGTTTAGTAACTGACTCGAAGCAACCTCTCAAGGGTCTCGGAGCAAATCGTGGTGTATCTCGAAGTAAAGCAGTGCCGAACTCCTCACCTCGTCGTAGATCCCAAGAATATACTAGCTCCCTCATTGCGCACCGAACTAGCTACGCCAATCCACATATGCTGAACCATTAAGGCCGAGCCACCAATGTCGAGCCTTAGTCAACCGAAGCAGCTTTGGCTTTCCACCTTTGACCGAGCGATGCATGACGAACCACTATGACTTCCTAGACCGAGCGATACATGCCGTCCCACAAGACCGAACGACAAAGGACCTAATACTCCTAAGGCTGGATCACAATCGGCCGAACCACCAGTTCTGAAACCATCCACACCAAGCCACTTTGCCTTGCCTATCTTGGCCGACTCACCATGTCTACGCTGCAACGCCGAACCACTTTGGCCGAGTCAGTGTCGAATACGCCGGTCCATGTGTATAGGCCGAACCAAACTCGAGTTACATCGATCTCTTATATTTCCAATCCTCTCTTAGCTTGAGTCCCGTCTAGGTTCAACTATAAGCTCTGCGACTATCGCCATGTAGCCGGGCCAAAGTACCGGGTAACATTTGCCCCCTAAAGTGTGTCGTGTGAATCAACACGACGTGCTTTGAATCAGCGATCAATCCTTACTTTCAGGAGCTATTTCATTTAGAATAATAATCATCAGTCGTTTAGATCTTGTTCTTAACTTTTCAAAAGCGGGATGTATACGATCTCTTGAAGGCTGAACACACTGGGTTTTCCAAACCCATGCTTCTCCACCTATCGGGTGAAATCCACATTTCGATTGCACTATCATCTTCGATTATCATTACATGCGTATATACACACACATTTTATTGTAACATCATTTTCATTTATTTATTTATTTATTTATTTATTATTATTATTATTATTATTTTAACAAAATTGGGTCGGCATAAAGAGGCCGACCCACACGATCGGTTATTTTGGCAGAATGGTGGGCCGGTCATACCATTACTGACCCACATGGTTGGTGCTTGCTTCACCGACCCAGCAACACGTGTTGACCGGTTCCATCGGGAGTAGCATGTTTATCTTCTCGTCCTCCATATAAAAATCCACCTCTTCATTCTTTTCTTTCCACTTCACATTTTTACCTCATCTTCCCCAGTACAGCTCCAAACTCCATCTCCTTCACTCCACCGAAATACCTCACCCCTTCGTTCTAACATTCTCCAAATGCGATTTCAGCACACCCCTCGACTCCAAACCCCAAAAATCACTCACTCCAACTCCGAATTAATACACATATAGGTGAGCTTTCACGTATTATTATGAACTTCTAGGCCATCCCCTCTTTACCTCGAACTAGGTTTGAACCTTAGGCGCATACAGCCATGCATAATAAAAAAGGAAGAGGAGAAAAACGTGGTGAAGTATGAGTGATAGGAGCAGACAACAGAGTGTCTTTGATGGGAGTTTACACCAAACTGAGAGGAGTTAACATTGGCGCTGTTAGAAATTGAGTTTGGTGATGTATAGGAGAAGAGAGTCGTGTTTTGTGAGGGAGAAGAGTTCTGCACCTTGAACGGTAGTGGGCTAGTAGGTCGACCAAGGAGGTATGGGTCGGTAGGACTTTGTCAGTAGAATAGGTCGGTAGGAGCCTAGGAGAGGAGTGTGTCGATGAGTAGAAAGAGGAAAAGAGCGAGTGAAGCGGGATAGATTTTAAGGGTCGGTACCGAGCGAGGCAGTATGGCTCAGCATAGATACACTTGAATGGATGAACGGTCCTTGGTATGGGGATCGGCATTGGCCCACACACTCATTTGAACTTGAATCATAGAATATAATATAGCCTCTTAATTCAATACCTAATCTATACCAATGAATCCAAGATACAAACCTAAGTTCAAGGGCACATGGAACTGACTAGGACTAAAAACTTCACAATTTGAACCATTGTAAATGTGAACTTAAAGCTTTTAGAGATGACAACTTAAAGCTTGTCCCGCTACATTTTACCCTTTAGAACTCTAATTTACCTGCACTCTTTTCTTGAACCATCACACTAGCTCACACACCACGCGTGGGGAATACTGTGTGTTATATCTAACATCTATTGTCTTTCAAGTATAGCTCAAACAAGTATCTAGTCACATTTATCGTTCTTCAGAGATGTCCAAAAAATCGAGCTCTGTTACAGTTTCGGACAAGCCTGAGCCAAGTTCTCGGTAGGAGGTAGTAGGGACTTCAAATCCACCGACAACCTCTACACTTGGTATTCCGGATCCTCCTGTTGTAGTTATAGGCCTGGCTTCTGATATTATAGACGGAGCCGTTATTATGGATAATCCTATTGATTCACAAGCCTCAAAAATTGGTGAAGCTGCTCTTCGACGGTTGTGCTCAATCCATGGAATCCCCTTTGACGACGTTTTGGTTCCGTCATGACAAGATCGGCCTCACCTGCCCCCAGCCGGATATACCGCATGCAACAAGTTCATGTGCTGGGCCAGAAGTGTGCCACCTTTCAATTCATTCCTCCGCGAAGTGTTGCGGTATATTGGGATTGCTCCGGCACAGCTACACCCTAATAGTTATGCGTTTATTCATGGCACTTGTGTCCTCTTTATGAGCACCTTATTTAGACTCCCTACTCCCGAGGATATCAGTTATATCTATCGCTTCAAGAGACGTTCCGACGATCCATCCTTCATATTTCTTGAGCCAAATTCCAAATGTCTAATCCTGACGGGCGCATGGAGTAAATTTTCCCAGTATAAGAAAGAGTGGTTTTACGTACGCTGCCCCACTGGTTTTGCGAGAAGATGGCTGGAAGGAAGTAAGTTTCATTTTTGGACTAATATTTGTCTAAGGCTCGAAGTGCATCCTTTTTAAATTTCCTTTGACTCTCATAGGTATCCGCCCACAACCTGAAGGCGCTGGGTATTCTGAGGTCGTGGAGGCCATTCGATCTACTCTCGTGAGTGACTGGGATATCAAATCTGTTATTTCCAATGAACTGCTTTCGAGGTTTGGATTATTGGAGGAGGGCCGTCGAACTAGCCTTCCAATTGGTGCCACTACAATTGGATCCGCTGCGGAAAATGGCATGGAGCAGGCTGGACCCTCGGTGCCTCCTGCTGGAGGGGCCCCCGATACACCTGAAGAAGGTGAAATCAAAGAAACCGAGGTGCCAGAAGCGACTAACGAGAATATAGGTTTCGACTTAGCACCAGTAGCCGATGCACCCGGCATCGATGAACTACCTCCACCTTCAAAGAGGAAAATGAGCTTAGCTTACAAGTTGAAAAAGGAAATAGTGGGCGAAACCTCAAAGGTTACAATAACTCCAGTTGAGAAAAAATCATCTCCCCAAACTTTGGAGGGTTCATTAAAGGGTCTATCTGACCTGACCATCCCTGATGACTTATTAAATTATGGCTTCAATGACCCCGAGGCTATGGGACTTAATTTGCTCGTGGGAAGTGATGAAGGTGCTCAGGCCCGGCATCAAGGAGAGAAAACTCCAATAAGTAAAGCGAAAAACACTGGTCCGTCTGGAGGAAGCACTAGGACACACACAAACGCTTACACTCCACCCCACACTTGAATTTTAACCATCATATGATTCCCACTAACTCATCCTCACCTGGTTTTCTGCGTAGGTGATATGGGGCGTACACACGGCTTTGACTGCCTTCGCGGATCCTCTATCTTCTATCATTCCAATCGGGATTCAGGATCAGGTAGACGACGAGACAGGGATGACAGCAGCAATAGAGATTATCATTCCAGAGAGTCATCATCTTCCAAAATAAGAACTTACAGCCATCCCTCATATCTAAACAATCCTCCCCCTCATTCAGAGCATAGTAGGGAGAAATCTGCTAAGAGGGGATCCCAATTCGAAATCCCCCGCAATCAACATTCTGGCTCGTTGAGCACCAAGCAATCCTGTGAGCCCCATAAGAAATCCGTGACTCTGGCTAAGCAGACTTCCCCAGCCTCCGCACATGACCCATCGACAGCAGAAAAATTGGTTGAGCTTAAGGCCACATTCCCGAAGATCCGCTTCGATGGATTAAAATTTCTCCCTGCGATTCATCCTATTCTCAAACATGTCAAACAAAGCGCCATCGACTACAACAATGGTATTTATGTCCAGCATGACGCATTCGTACATTTGGTGAAGAAAGTTCAGAGGTTTCCATGGAACGTCAACGCGAAATTGATCGCCTGAAACTTGAAGCCATTCAAGACAAAGATATCATCAAAGCCCAGGATGAAGAGCTATCCTCGTACAAATCTCAACTTGATGCCGCCTAGAAAAATGCCCAGGAAACAGCCGAGGCAGTTAGTCGCTTGGAGGCCACTCACAAGAAGGAAATCGATGAGGCAGTCCAACGCAGCGGTGCCCTAGCCTTAGAGAAAGACTCTATCCAGAAAGAAAAAGATATTCTTGCTCGACGGGTTAAAGAAATGGAGGAGCTACTTGCCAAAGAGAAAGAAGAGAAAACTGCCGCGCTGGAAGAGTCACAACGATATTGTGATGAAATTGTCGCAACACAACTCCTAAAGACGAAGCTCGATGAGGAACTTTCCAAGGTTGAAGCGCTAAAGGAGGCAGCTCGCGAGGAGGATAAGAAAATGGCGCTCACAGAAGTTGACTCTCGTCTCGAGGCTGCTACTGAGGCCGGTAGAGAGGAAATTAAATGCTTATTTGATCCGCTCATTGTCGAGTATAATGCACGAGTTATCATGCACCGCGACCTATCTTTTCTAGGCGAGGGTTACCTCGAATCATTGGCTGAAGCATGGGATACTTTGATAAAAATTAAAAAAGATGAGCTGGGCGTCGAAGAGGTCGATGAGGGAGCTCTCGTGAGGGAAGTGCTTCGAGGAAACGAGCCTTCAGACTTATCTGTAGCAAAAGCCCTCTTCGATAGAGACTCCTCCTCATCAAAGGGTAAGGACGATATAGTTGGCCCATCCGGCACTAAGTCTCAAGTTCCTCCTCCCTCTCAGCCGGCTGGTAGCTCGTTACTCGATCCTCCCGAGCAGTATGTTGGTTATGACCCGGAGAAGCCTGAGCTTGGTGTTCACATTCTATCCCCTATTCTAGAGGGTGAGACTCCCAAGACTGCTGAGAGTCAACTGGAAGCCGATATGTAGCTTTTCCTTCTAGAGTTCAAGAAACCATCGCTTTTGGCGAGTAATAGATGTATTCTAACATTTGTCTTTGATGACTTCATGTAGGCCATTCTGATCCCAAACCAACTCCAAGGAGCGATGTCGCCACGGAGAGGGAAGAGAAAGTGGTTGAGGCACTTCACACTAGGGATACCCCTGGACCCGATGCTCAGGTGATCGCGGCGCTAGATGAGGATAAACTTGAAAATCCCTCGTCTATAAATGAACATGACGAGGTCGAAATCACAGGTGCCTCTGAACATACTTCGAAGCTTAACATGGAGGAACAAATCATGGAAGAGGAGAAAAAGAAAGCCGAAGTTAAGATTGAACCTCAAGTGGTGGAACTTGATGATCCTCTAACTAGGCCCCTAAAGATAGTTCTCCCCGGTGGGACCACACCTCTGGAGGTCCCTCTTTCTCCCCCGGATACCACCTCACTGGGAAGCAAGGGGTCCGAGAGAAAACGTTCGGCTGAAGAGCCTTCGGAGAAGCCGAAGAAGGAGAAAAAGTCAAAGAGGTAGCTATCATCTTGTCATACCTCGCTCAGCCTGAATAAGCCTAAATCATGTAGTTGTTTCTTTTTCTTTTTTATAGTCGTTGTGGATAGACTTTGGCTCCGGACTTCGAAGAAGTTGTATAGGGACTTAATTTTTGATTAGTAAATAAAATTTTGTTTCTTTTGTATTCACAGACTCTCATAGTTTAGCTTATCACCTAACTTGTAGTTGAAATTCAAAGTCTTGTGGGTTACGTAAGTTCCAGTCCGCTTCCACATGACTTGGATATTTTTGAATTATTTATACTTTAGTCTGTGCTCCGGGGACTTAGAGATTTTTTGAATCGGTTATACTCTAGTACGCACTCCGGGGACTCAGAGTACTCTAGTCCACGCTCCGGGGACTTAAAGATTTTTTAAATCATTTATACTCTAGTCCGCATTCTGGGCACTCAGAGTACTCTAGTCCGCGCTCCGGGGACTTAGAGATATTTAAATCGTTTATACTCTAGTCCGCACTCCGGGGACTCAGAGTACTCTAGTCCACGCTCCGAGGACTTAGAGCATTTTTGAATCGTTTATACTCTAGTCTGCATTCTGGGGACTCATAGTACTCTAGTCTGCGCTCTAGGGACTTAGAGATTTTTTAAATCGTTTATACTCTAGTCCGCACTCCGGGGACTCAGAGTACTCTAGTCCGCGCTCCAAGGATTTAGAGCTTTTTTGAATCGTTTATACTCTAGTGCACACTCCGTGGACTTAGAGTACTCTAGTCTGCGCTCTAGGGACTTTGAGATTTTTTAAAATCGTTTATACTCTAGTCCGCACTCCAGGGACTCAGAGTACTCTGGTCCGCGCTTTGGGGACTTAGAAAATTTTTAAGTCGTTTATACTCTAGTCCGCACTCCGAGGACTCAGAGTACTCTAGTCCGCGCTACGGGGACTTAGAGATTTTTTGAGTCGTTTATACTCTAGTCCGCACTCCAGGGACTCAGAGTACTCTAGTCCGCGCTCCGGGGACTTAGAGATTTTTTAAATCGTTTATACTTTAGTCTGCACTCCGATGACTCATAGTACTCTAGTCCGCGCTCCGGGGACTTAGAGATTTTTTGAATCGTTTATTGATCGACTTTTAATTTTATGTGTGCGTTCATATGCCAAACAAATTAATGCAATTTAATTTTACCATGAAACTGTAACACACGGAACATCAATAGTTCGTAGAAAAACAGCTTCAAGCCTTTATTAATTATAAAAAATGGGGACAAACCGAATTGTCTTATTACATGTCGGAAACAGAGAACAACGAAGGAAACACATACTAGAAACAACTGTTACTAAAATGCAAAAGAAATAGACTAAGCGTAATAACGACGCAAATGCTCGCTATTCCATGCTCGGGGGAGCGTTACACCATCAACAGTCACTAGCTTGAAGGTTCCTTCTCCAAGCTTCCATTCAATGACGTATAGACCCTCCAATGTGGGGTTCATATGTGATGGGACTGGAAAAACTCGCTTCAAAACAAGGTCACCCACATCAAAGGTTCTCTGTCGAACTTTTTCATTATAATATCGAGTGACTCGGTGCCGATATGCAGTCGCCCTCAAATCAGCTTCTTCACTTTTTTCGTTGACAAAGTCCAACGACTCCAGTAAGAGATCCCGATTCATCCTAGGATCATAATGAGTCACCCGGTGAGAGGGAACTTCAAGTTCCATGGGTATAATAGCTTCAGTGCGATATGCCAAGGTGAATGGAGTATGGCCAGTCGCGGACTTGTAGGTGGTTGTGTAAGCCCAAAGTGTTATCGGAAGCTCATCCACCCACTTGCCTCTGGACTTCTCCAAATGTTTTTTCAATATAGACTTGATTATTTTATTTACGACTTCAACTTGTCCATTGGCTTTAGGGTGAGCGACTGTCGCAAACCTTTTCTCAATGCGATATTTTTGGTAGAATTCTTTGAACTCCCGACTCTCAAATTGAGTTCCGTTGTCCGTAATGATAGTTCGTGGGAGGCCAAAATGGCATATAATGTTTCGCACAACAAAATTAATGACCTTTTTGGTGGTGATCGTAGCTAAGGGCTCCGCTTCTGTCCACTTACAGTTTGAGAGAGCTGAGTCGATCCCTAGAACGGCTGGTCCCAGAACCCGAAATAAATAGATATACTCTTAGGTATACTCTTCCTATTGATTCAAAACACCAAGCGGAACTCAAGCTCAGATTGATGTTTTGCTCGAAAAACCTCGAATCCAGATTTGATTGTTGTGTTATAAGAAACAACAAATAGGGATAGAAGAAATCTTTTTTTTTGAAAGATGTTCGTTCATTCCCACTACTTATCTTAATTTCTTTTTAATTCTTAAATTCATTTTTATTCTATCTTCCCAGAGTCCATTCTCCGGGTAAGTAAAGATCTGTCATAGAACGGGTACCTCAATTTAATATTTGTATCTATTATAAATATAAAGATATCATAAGTATATCTATTAGATTATATTATAATTATTATAAATAATATGAAATAATCGACTGCGACAATTGCATATTTCGCACCACCTTTGGAGATCGGCAAGGAGCCGATTATATCGATCCCCCATATTGCAAATGGCTATGGACTAACCATTTGCGTGAGTTCCGTCGGCGGGGCTCTTGGGATCTTTGCATACTTTTGACATTTTCTGCATCTTCTTACATAGTCTACGGCGTCTCGATTCACAGTCGGCCAATAGTATCCACAGCGAAGGATCTTTTTGGCTAACGTCTGCCCCCCAATATGGTCGCTACATTCTCCTTCATGAACTTCTTTTAAGACCCGCTTTATCTCGTCGTGGGCGATGCACCGAAGTAAGGGAACTGAGAATCCTTTCCGATACATTATTCCATCCTGCATTATATACCGCGATGCCTTGCGAATGACCTGTTGTCTCTTGTCCTTTCTCTCAGGCAAATTTCCATGTAGCAGGTATTCTTTGAATGGGGTCATCCATGACTCCCTTTCAGTTTCCGTCCCTAACACAAAATCTACTTCTATTTCGTTTATACTCGAGGCATGTAAGGTTTCGACGGGAACCAAGCCCATCTGTTGTGCATTTACCAGTACTTGCGAATTTTGCCAATGAGTCGACTTCCCCATTTTGTTCATGCGGAATATGTGAAATATCGTAATATTCAAGGTCTGCCAACAGTTCTTGAACCCGAGCAAGGTATGGGGCAAGTCTTTGCCCCTTTGCTTGATAGTTTCCGCGTACTTGGTAAACCACCAATTGTGAGTTACAAAAGATTTCAACCGATTTTACTCCGAGTTTCTTGGTAAGTTTCAAGTCAGCAATCAATGCTTCATATTCGGCTTCATTATTCATAGCTGGGAAATCGAGTTTCAAAGCATGACAAATTGATCGATTTTCGGGAGTTACAAGAATAACACCAGCCCCAGAACAACGGTCGTTGGATGCCTCATCGGTGTATAGCTACCATCGAACGGTGGGAACCACATCACCACCACTTGGCTCGTCTGATATGGTGAATTATGCAATGAAGTCTGCTAGCGCTTGCCCTTGGATAGCCCTCCATGGCAGGTAAGTGTTATCGAACTGACTCAGCTCAATGTTCCATCTGAGTAGCCTTCTAGAGGTTTCTGGTTGTTGGAGAACCTGCCGTAGAGGTTGATCGGTATAAACACTGAACGGGTGTGCCTGAAAATATGGACGGAGCTTGCGTGATGCGATCAGCAAGCAGTAGGCTAGCTTCTCAATCTTAGTGTAATTTCTCTCTGCCCCCGTTAAACACTTACTAACATAATACACTGGCTTTTGGATTCGGTCCTCTTCACGAATCAAAACCGCACCGATGGAGTGTTGAGATACAACCAAGTAAACATATAACTCCTCATGGTCTACAGGCTTTGACAGAACCGGGGGCCTCTCCAAGTGTCTCACCAGAGCTCGGAATGCATCCTCACATTCCGACGTCCATTCAAAATTTCTCTTCCCTTTCCTTATCACATCGAAGAAAGGAATACACTTGTCGGTCGCTCTGGATATGAATTGACTCAACGCGGTGACTTTTCCATTCAGGCTTTGTACTTGCTTTATAGTTCTAGGAGCTTGTATGTCTCGAATAGCTTGAATCTTTTCTGGGTTGGCTTCGGTTCCCCGCGCATTGACAATAAAACCCAAATACTTTCCCGATGCAACGCCAAAGGAACATTTTAGAGGATTGATTTTCATTCCGTAGTACCTGAGTATATCAAACATCTCCGCTAAGTCTCGAATATGGTCGTTTAACTGTCGTGACTTCACGAGCATGTCATCCACATAGACTTCCATTATTATACCAATCTGGTCTTTAGACATCCGATTCACCAAACGTTGATAAGTTGCTCATGCGTTCTTCAACCCGAAAGGCATCACTACATAACAGTACAGTCCAACATCCGTGACAAAACTAGTATGTTCCTGATTTGGAATGCACATCGGGATCTGACTGTCTCCCGAATACGCATCCATAAATGACAATAATTCGTGTCCTGCTATCGATTCGACCAACTGATCAATTCTGGGTAAAAGGAAACTGTCCTTAGGGCACGCCTTGTTCAGGTCTGAGCAATCAACATAGGTCCTCAACTTCCCTTTCGCCTTTCTCACAAGTACGGGGTTAGATACCCATTCAGGATAAAGGGCGTCGCGGACGAACCCATTGGCCTTGAATTTATCCACCTATTCTCTAAGAGCAGCGGACCTCTCCGGGTCCATGCCTCTCCTTTTTTGCTTCACCGGCACATACTTCGGGTCAATGTTCAACATATGACTTGCGATGGCGGGAGAAATCCCACGCATATCGGGATAAGTCCAAGCGAAAACATCTAGATTTGCTCGAAGGAAATCAGCATGATCCTCAATCATCGATGGGTTGAGTTATGAACCGATCTTAAGCACCCTTGATGGGTCATCATGGCTGACTGGAATGTCAATCGTCAGTTCAGCCGGTGCTGCTTTAGCCTCCTTGAGTTCTTCAGCATCGTTTTTCGGATCTATGTCTCTATAGATCCGACCCTGTTGCCCGACCAAAGGCTCGGGCATTAGTTGTTAATTTTCAGCAACATGGATGTGGACATAGTTGTCCACACCCTTTCCCTTCTCTCTTTGCTCAGCCTCTCTCAGCTCAGCCACATAACATGCACGACCAGTCGCTTGATCACCATGCACTACACCAACTCCTCTATCCATCGGAAATTTCAAGGTTAAACACCATGGGGCTAAAGCTGCCCGAAACTCCGCCAGGGCCGGTCGGCCAAAAAACACATTATACGGGGAATCAACATCCAAAACAATAAATGGTAGGATCTGTACCCTCCTACGTTCACTTTCTCCTAACTCAACTGGCAATTCAACGAAACCTATCGCATCAGTGGCTGCACCATTAAAGCCATGAATGCGGGCTTTAAATAGTTTCAGATCTTTCGCCTCCATCTTCATTTGGTCATACGCCTTTTTGAAGATAATATTAACAGAACTCCCACAATCAATCAGTATCCTTCTCACAAACGCCGGCCCAATCGTGGCTGAGATGACCATCGGGTCAATGGTAGGTGCCTCCACCTGATCGGCATCCCTACTCCTGAATACTATATCATCCGTCATCATTCTCTGCTATTTCGCTGGGGTCCCGTCTTCTATGTTCGAGCAGCATTCAAAATCCGCATGCTTTAGGGAACTAGCATAGTGTTCCATTTCTTGCCAACTCTTGTCTGCCTGGTGAGGCCCACCGACTATCATGTTTATAACCAGTCTACCTCCAGTCTGAGCGGGTTCCTCGGATCAATGTAGAGCCTGCCCGCGTTGGGGTCGGATGTACCCTGTCCGCCTTCCTGCGGATTCTTAACAAACTACTATAACTTCTTCTGTTGAATCAGCTTTTCTATAGCATCATGGAGGTGTCTACATTCTTCGGTATTGTGCCCGTAAGTCTCATGGAAGCGACAATACATCCCAGTCTGCTTTTATTCCTCAGTGGATTCCTTTAGGCATGGCTTTTGGTATTGGAATGTATTACAAGTTGATAAATAAATATTCTCCAGAGATGTGTTCAGAGGAGTGTATTCGTTATAGGTTGGGATCCTTGGTTTCCACTTTCCTACTTCCCTCTTTCTTCCGAAATTTCCTCCTCCGAATCCTTTAGACTGCTCTGGCTTATTTTGAACATTGACCTGGACCTTACCAGAACCATTGCCAGATTGATTTACCGCAATGTTGCTTTGCACTACTTCCTTGCTGGGCCTGGTGTGCTGCTTCGCCTCGTCCACCTGGCCTCTTCTCATGAATTGGTTCGCCTTTGAATAAAAACATTCCAGGGTAGTCGGTGGTTTTCCTGCCAGCTAATCACCAAACTTTGAGTCCAGATCTACCCCCTCGCATCACGGCCATAAGAATAGCATGGTCATTTGGGTTGCTAACTTTGGTAGCAGCAATGTGAAATCTTTACAAATATCCCTTTAACGACTCCCCCGAGGCCTGGATCACACTGGATAGTGACATCACGTCCTTTGGGCGAGTGGCATGGATCCTAAAATACTCCATAAATTTCACCGCTAACTCATCAAACTTGGAGATCGATCACAGGGGAAGTCTAGTGAACCACATGGTTATTGGGAAGCATCTGCATTTGGTTGCATCATGGCCCATGCCAAGTCCATAATCCACTCGTATCTCATTATATGCTGTCAGGGATCAGTTTTCCCTTCATAAGCTGAAATAGTAGGCATACTGAACCTCCAGGGGTATTCAGCCTGTAGGATTGTATCTGTGAACGGTGTATGGCTTCTAGATACGCCCCAATCATCATTGGATAAGCCCTGATTTTTTCTCATCAGTTGTCTGACCATAGCTGATAAATCCGGGGTCTGGATGAGAGGTGGCAATTGGAATCCGTCTTGCGTGATCGTTCCGGCTGGTGCCTCCTCGGTAAGTGATCTCCCAAATGCACGTTCTAGGGACCCACTTCGCTACGACCCCGACGAGGTGGTGGACAAGCTTCCACCTATGCTCTAGATCTTAAGTTTCCCACTCCAATTTGAGAGAGATTTCCTAGGTGCAGGTGAGGGGCCACGGTTCCAGGTAGGGAACCTGGACCATTTATGTTGGACTGTTCTGCTACACCTATTTGTGCCGCTTTAATCCTACGGCGCCTACGCCTGTGATGTTCATCTGATGAAGCGGAGCTGTTAGATGATGAGTGAGAAGCGGGGCTTCCTCCAACATTCTGATGCTGTTGCTGAGCGATCTAGGTCATGAGATTTGCGTTAGTTTGAATTTTATCGTTAAGCTATCTCCTGCTTTCCACGAGTTCTCTCATCAGCTCATTGAACTCTGCCCTGGTGACAACTTCTGATTGGTTTAGGACAGTGGAAGTCCCTGCACCTGGATTAGCTTGTTGATTGTTGGGTCCCACTTGCTAGACGCTGGCGGTCTCGTTGACATCCGCATTGTGGGAGGCTGATCTAGTACATGGTCTTCCCATATTAGAGTTATCCGTCGGAACTCTGAATAGAATCTATGAACTCTTGAGAGTGAACTTGTATCTTCTTCAGGGGATTTCTTCAATCCAGTAGTGACAAAGTAGATCCTGACAACCTGAGATTGCATGTTCTCAGTGAAAGCACCAAAATTGGTCACTAACACCCTTGAATAGAGTTGTGTAGAGAGTTTAATGAAGAAAGTAAATTAAAACAGAGAAATAATGCAATTGAATGCAAAAGGAACAATAGAAAAGGAAACACCAGATTTATAGTGGTTCGGCGTAATTTCCTATGTCCACTTTGAATATGATCTTTATTACTTTTCCAATTACTTGAGTACAGATACAATCTGTAAACAAACAAGTTGAATGCAAGTTTGAATAGAAGAGAAGTGAGTACAAAAAATGGCAGAGTATCCTTGGAGTTCCCGATAAAAGATCCCTTCAACTGAACCCTTGCCCCTCTATTTATAGACAAAGGTCGGCTGGTCCCCCTGTGCAGACCCACGACCAAGATAGATCGGCCCACTAGTATCAGTTCAAACTGACCGATCCAGGCAATGTCGAATCAATATGGTCGAACCATGTGTTGCCGATTGTGAGAGTCCAAAAACTCGGCCTTCGAAAATCGGCACCCGTACTTCACTTGTACTCAAATGCCGTAGATTCAAACGCCGAATCTGGCTTCCCGGAGCTTGTAACACCATTAAGTATAACAACACAGCGGAAGAAAGAAAACAATGATATCATATACAACTCCAATGAATACAATATCTAGAATGATATATAACAATGATATCAATATGATACAACAATATCAGAGATATGATACAATGCTACAGCGGAAATAACAACAATGGAAGATATCACTCCAAATGATCTACAAAAGAGAATGACTCCAACAACTCCAACATCAGCTTGAACCACCATCACATTGCACCAAGATAAGCAATTTCAGTCCTGATCTCCGATGAACTGAACTAGCTCCAACTAGTCTACTAAACTTGACTATTTGAAAAACCCAACTCTAGACTACCCGTGTGGAAAATTGTGGGCACCCAGAGTTTAGGAAGGGAACTATAAACTCCAAGTCAGTCATGGGACTGGTATGAGCAAACAAAAACAGTTTATCTTTAAACAAACAACAAAGAAATTTTAAACATTGAAATCCGCAATGCTTTTGGAAAATGAAACTACCATAAGACCTCCCGCCACACACACAATGCAAACGCAGAATTGGAGGAGATTTCTTCTTATGATAGTCAAACATGCTTACTACGCAAAACAAAACTCCTGATATTATTACTAGTGCATAGTGGAAAACATTTCGAAAATACAATATTAATCTTAGCCAACATACAACCATTATTGTATGCCTACTATAGCTACTATGTTCAATAGCAGGTTACCGCCACATTCCATAGCAGGTTATACAACTAAAACCGTACAAGGTTCGTATTGTTTCTTTGGATTTTCCAACAAATGGTCAGGCTAAGGAACTTCCTATGCCACGTAGGAACGCCTCTGGAGGGACGCCCCGAGAGAAAACCTGCTCTCTGCCAACACAAGGCCGGTTACCCCCTTCTCAGGTAGTAAACCTGAGATATGCCACCCCCGGTCCTTTGGGACCTTTATCCGAGGCCTCGGTCACACAGCAACAATCACACAGAGTAAATGAGATTGGAGCAACCACATAGGTAAATATCTAGGCTCCATACCATGATACTACCTTTTTCCAGAAGGAATGGTCATACCCTAGGGGAGCTACCCCTGAAACCTTGCCGCATCTTTCCTGTTTCGACCATTTCCGGTTTGTGAGGTTCGATGAGGTCTCGTCCATAAAGCTACGCTTTTTCACAAAGCCATGCTTTGATCAACAAATGATCAGCACACAGCAGCACTCAGCATGCCACACTACCAAATTGGGAGTATATCGCTGATAACCTTCAACTACATAACTTCTGAGCTCGTACGTCCCAGAGAAGGGTGTTAAGCTAAGAGAATAAATTCTCCGCCACCAACAGAAATGTATTTGAAAGAAATCAGCTTTATATCTCAAAATGTAGTGTCAGACATACAACCATTCAAGTCTCTTCTGGGTTCGAACGGAACCGAAGGCACTTCCGAAGAAGCCCTTGCAATCCGGGTATTCACAATCCCGATCGGACTTCCCATCACTTAGGAAATCTCTATATCGGAGCAACTCAGTGCAGAGACAATTGATAGGTTATCCTATCGTTCTCGCAAATACCTGGTCTTCAACATCGGTCTTCAAATGCTATCCATTTACGTCGTATCACTATTCTGAATGGGTTATATGACACAAAGGTCCTCTCCGGCTAAACCGAATAGTGAACGCAATATTTGAAAACATATGGATATTGGGATTTCAATTAAGTCACAACTTATTACCCAAAACTTTTCTTTCAAATGGTTTAAACACATTACCATTTTTAATCTTTTTACACAAAAAGATTCATTTCACAAAGTTCACCCGGTTTCACAAAGATTAATTCATTGATTTTCCAAATCAATTTCCAGTTTAATTGGATTAACTCATTAAATCTTTTAAAACAAAGATTTAATAGATAGCTTTCAAAACAATTCCATTTCAATTCTTTTATATATAAAAGATACACCATTGATTCAAATTGGAAATTCATTTCTTATATGAAAGCTTTTATCATTTGAAAACAAATAGTTTTCATTTCGGAAAACCTGATCTCATTTATACGAGTTAAAGTCCTTGGATTAAATTCAATTTCTCAAAACCATACTTTAAAATGGTTCAAATTCATATAAACACATTTATAACATCTTTAACCATAATTTCCAAACATAGAATTCAATTCCAAATTTTGAATTCAAATTCAAATTAAATTATTTAAATTGAAACTTTACCAAGTTATTCAAAATAACTTTTATCTTAAAAACTCCTTTTCGAAAGATTTAACATTCAACCCAAATCCCTTTTCAAAATCAATTGAAATTAAAATTTCAATTTCAAAAATATTAAATTTAAATTATCTGTGACTCAACCGATTTCCTCATGAAATCCATATTTGTGTGTGTAAAAGTGTAGTCCAGGGGTTTCACACAGTAGTGCAACATCAATAAATCATCACAGATCAGAATACAGAAATATAGTTGATAAGCGGTATAAACTATAACGCTTATCTTTCATTCACAGATATATAAATCACAGATAATAATTTACATTCGTCCCAGATAAATAACTACAATACAGATCACACACAAATCAGAATATATCACAAAGCATAACATATCAAGGATATTAAACAATTGAATCATTCAGTTAGGTCCAAACATTCATAAATAAACTGATTGATCAACTGATTAATTTAATTCAGATGTATTATTTATTAATCCGGGTTAATTATCATAAGTTAATTACAAATTACTTGAAATAAATTCTCCTTTCAAATTTTATTAGTTAACCTTTAATTATTAACTAATCATCCTTAATTAATGAATCAATTAACTTTTAATTATTAAATAATTAACCTTTAATTATTCAATTATCCTTTAATTAATTATTTTTAATTAATTACATAAATTAATTAACCCTTAATTAATTGCCACTTAATTAATTATCCTTAATTAATTACAATAAGTGATTATCCCTAATCACAAATTAATTAAATCGAGTAATTGTCCTTTAATTACCTAATTATTCAACTTTAATCATCAATTAATTATTTTTAATTAAGTAATAATCTTAAGTAATCAATTATCTTTAATTAATCCCAACACTAATTGAACAAAGATAAATTCTTATTTGAATTACATACTTAATTACAACTTTATTCTTTATTTGAGAATCATTTAGGAATTAATTTCATAATTTTATCTAATATAATTACTTTTAAACAATAACTTTTAAGATATACTAAATCAAAACAAATTAAATTACAAGATCATTTGTCTTACAATTTATATTGAAATTTGTATTGGGAACTTCACTATACTTGCCCTTAAATAAACTTGTTTAAATACTTGTTTTGAAACTTGTCAACCAATATTATATTCTTACAACTTGCAACTAAATTTACTTATACTTTAAACCATGGTTAAACTTGTTCAGTTATTTCCCATATATTTTAAAAACCATATAACTGATCGAAAAAAAAACCTCGAGCCCAAACCCAGGAAACTCGATTAACAACTCGAGCCAAAATCAAACTTCCCTTCGAAAAAAAACTCGAGTTCGATAGCGGGAAAATTCTCGTCTTCCTCGAAGCTCCCGAACGCCCAGCAACATCAGACACAAGCGAACACTCGTGCACGTGCACGATCCCGATGACCATTGTCGATCAACGTCGAGGACACCGAAACCTCATCTTCGATCACCTGAACCAATTCGAACAACCAAAAATCCAAAACTACTGCGTAATCAAAATCGAGCTATTTTCAATCTCCTGGAACCAAATGTTCATCTGAAAAACTCTCATCCTCGCCGCTACGAGCCACCAGAAGCCACGAAAATTCAACTGAAGCTTCGTCTCGATCTCACGCCGCTATCCCCACCGGAGCGATCAACTCCGGTGGTCTGACGAAACTGCGATGATCACATCTTCTGCTTCGTCCAAAATGTGGGTTAAAACCCTATATCACCGCCGTTTTCCAACCACGACGCTCTAAAAATCCATCAATGATTTTTCCCACGATCCCCAATGCTCCAGCTTCTTCCAGCACAAATCACGACCTCCATAGCTTCGCCGATCGACGGCAGTCGATGAAAAACCTTATTTGAACGACTTAGAAATTCTCGATATATATACACTTAAAAATTATGAAATCACTCTAAAAAATTATTATTTACAGGTACGAATCTGTTCCTATAAACAAACCTTGAAATTAAAGACATCAAATTTTCAGATTGGAAAAGATACTACTGCACTTTCTTATTTTTCTGAATATTTACTAAATATTCTTATTTGAAATTATTTTTAAAATTAATATTTCATTCATACACACATTTTATCTTCAAATACCTTAGCCCAAAATTTGAATGTGTGAAGAGAATTTGAATTTATCAATGTGCATTTAGCCTGTGACTACATGAACAGAGATATAGATGAATTCAGGCATGCATAACTTTATATCTGCACATCTATAAACATGCAAACCAAATTCACTCAATCATTCAAGAACACCTCATATCATACTTCAGAGATCAAGATATATAGGTTTAGGATAAGGGGAGTTTGCTTACTTGGATGTTTCGAATAGCAGAGAACAGGCTTTGCATTTGAAAACTGAGAATGCTTTTAACTGAAACTGGAATCTATCTTTGATTTACATCTGCATTTGATGGTTGAACTTGCATCTGTTACTTGTTGTTTAATCTAGCTCTAATTTCCAGGTTTGTAATTTACTGAGTTTGATCTGGAGTTCTGAACCTGATCTTTTGAATTTCCAGGTTTTAAATTATATGTTGTAGTTTGTTTGAAACAACTTCACTTTGATTTAGTTTTGTTGTTAAAGTTTGAAGTTTTAGATGGTGCTCATTTTCAGATTTTCATAGCTTGAAGAAACGAACTGAGATGAAGATAATATACATAAGAAATGAAGTAGACAAGGTATAAAACTTTGTATAGGGTTATTATTTGTTTGTACAACATAAGCCAGGGATATTTTTATGTTTGGAGGCTGATATACTTGAACGTGATGGCTTCATTAATTGACTTTGTACAAATGTATATTTTTTCTCATTTTCAGCTGTACCTGTTCGAGATTATGGTGGCTGATGGAATATGGCATTAATTTGCCATGTATAAACATATCTTCATTTTGCTTTGTTTCAGTTTGGTACATTTGCATGAAAAAAAAATCTGGTGGCTTCTTTGATAAGCTTCTTCACATATATATTTTTATTTTTCTTGTTGTCTTTTACAAGTGTATATTTTTGTTTGTTTGGTTTCATACTTATCTACATACTTATATTTATTTGTTCTTATGTTTACTTGTTTCATTACTTTATAATGTAAATGAACTTCTGTTTTATTTTATTTTTCTTGTCTCATTATTTTATAATATGAGCAAACTGCTATTTTTACTTTGTCTTTGTAATACTACTTTATAATATAAACGATTTCTATTTTAATTTGTTGTTAGATTTTAGTCAATATGTTACTTATATTTTTATAGTTCATCTTTTATTTATTTATTTCCATTTCTAACATAAACCATCAATTTCTAAATTTAAAATTATTTATTTTTATGTTGTGTCAAATGTCTATATTTTATAATTATTTTCAAACCATTTATTTGAGATTTTAAACTCAAATTCAATATATATATATATATACATATATATTCAAATTATTATTAAACCATTCACTTGAAATTTAAATCCAAATCACATATATACAATATTTAAATTCATATGATTTAATATATATTCTATTTGAATTGGGGAGACTCGCTTCAATTTACAATTAATTTTACAAATTTAATTCAAAAATTAAATTAATTATCACTTTAAATTTTTTATAAAATCTGGGGTCGTTACACCGATCCCCTATGTTTGAACTGTGGTCGTTTAGTAACTGACTCGAAGCAACCTCTCAAGGGTCTCGGAGCTAATCGTGGTGTATCTCGAAGTAAAGCAGTGCCGAACTCCTCACCTTGCCGTAGATCCCAAGAATATACTATCTCCCTCATTGCGCACCGAACTAGCTATGCCGATCCACATATGCTAAACCATTAAGGCCGAGCCACCAATGCCGAGCCTCAGTCAACCGAAGCAGCTTTTGCTTTCCACCTTTGACCGAGCGATGCATGACGAACCACTATGACTTCCTAGACTGAGCGATACATGTCATCCCACAAGACAGAACGACAAAAAACCTAATACTCCTAAGGCCGAACCACAATCGGCCGAACCACCAGTTCAGAACCCATCCACACCGAGCCACTTTGCCTTGCCTATCTTGGCCAACTCACCTTGTCTACGCTGCAGCACTGAACCACTTTGGCCGAGCCAGTTTCGAATATGCCGGTCCATGTGTATAGGCCGAACCAAACTCGAGTTACATCAATCTCTTATATTTCCAATCCTCTCTCAGCTTGAGTCCCGTCTAGGTTCAACTATAAGCTCTACGACTATCGCCATGTAGCCGGGCCAAAGTGCTGGGTAACAGTGGCATTTTTTAGTGAAGTTCAGGTATATGGAAGTAAAAGCTAGCTTGCTGCTTTTGGTTTCATGAGTAGAGTTTGTTTGCTCGACTAATTGGTATTTGTTTATTGCTTAACTAATGTGTTTGCTATGTGCTATACACACTTTATAAGATATATATATCATAAGTATATATTAGTGTTGCTGATTTTATGCCCCAGATATGGGTAGCCACTTTTGGGCTTTTGTTTTCTTTTTTTAATTTACGCCGGTTGTGGTGAGTTATAGTGTTTTCGGATCGAACCACGCAAAGGAGGTGCCAGCAAATTTTTTTGTAATATAAGAGTTTTAAAAGGTTTAAGGGTTTAGAAACACTTTTCTTCCTTAGGGAATTTCAGGGGCGAAATTCTTTTAAGGGCAGAAGAATGCAACGACTTGAAATTTTTAACGTTTCGAATGAGAATATTTAAGTTATTTAAATATTCAGATTTGATTCGAATGTGATAAATAATAAGGAAATTTATTTTTAATAAAACGACTTGATTTTTATTGACATATTTTTAATCTAATTTATATGATTTTCCCCCAAATTTTGATTTGGAAAATATCTAAATTTTTGTTTGATGTATCTTACGGCAAACAGTGGTATTTTTGAATTTTACAGAATAAGATAACCAGTGTATATTATTACTGTTTTGCAATCGTATCGCATTTTTTTGCATGATCATATTTTTGCTTTGTCGTACATGGTTCGTACGTGAACAAAATGTTGTGGAGCTAGTGCCATAAATCTAATCATTAACTAAACTAAACACTTAGACTTTTCCATCATTTATTTCCCTCTTTCTTTTCCCATTTTCCCTCCATCCTCTTTTAGTATAAAAATGAAAATCAACCTCTTCCTTTAAAAAATCAAAACAAAAATCTACACTTCACTGAAAATCACAAAATTAGATCAGTTGAGTTTGTTAGGGATAGGTTTCGATTCTAGTTATAGATGGCGATGTATAATGGTGACGGGGATGGCCGACATGGAAGCCGTAACTATGGTTTGATTTTTAGTGAGATTTAAGTTTAGTTTGGCAAAATTGAGGTTGGATTTGAGTTTATGGTGCAAAGGTGAGTCGGTGGTGAAGTTTTGGGAGGGTGCGGATTCGTGAGATGGAATGCGACATTTTAGAGGAGCAGGTCGGCTACAAGTCACTTTTTGCTTGGATGGATCGAGCTCGATGTGGATAGGTGGAACGCGAAGCTTGCGTGACGTGGAATTCGTTAGTGGTGTCATTAGTGGATTTCATGGATTGAAGGAGGAGTTTGGTGGTGCACGTGAACGGTGAGAGAGAGCGTGCATGTACATGAATAGATTAGAGAGAGGGAGAAAAAGGATTATAATGGAATTAATTTAATTAACGTGATTAGTGTAATTTAATTAATATTTAAATCTCAAATCTTATAAATCGAATATCTCTTTCATATGAGGTTCAAGTGAAACGTGGTCTTTTACGTTGCGCTCGTAGGAGTGTTATCTATGACAGGAATTGGATTCGTCAAGTTTGGAGCTAATGGAATTTTGAGCTGGATCAAACCGGAACGTCTAAGCATCTACTAGAATTTCGGTAAATTATCTCACCTCTAAATTAATATTATAATGATATATAGTAGATATAAATTATTGCTTCTTTGTTTGAATGATTTATTGGTCTGGTTTGGTTGAATATCCGCTTTAAAAAGCGAATGGCATATAAAATGAAATACAGGGAATTTTGTAGTGAATCTGGATTCCTCGTTGCTGTTGATTTTAATTTCAGTTATATATATGTGGTATAAATTATTGAATGCTAAAAGTTGGTAATTGGCCATATTGGATATGGCATTGATATATGTTAAAAGCTTATCCTTTTTACTGATAAATGTAGTAATATCGTTGGCTAAGTGCAACAGTAGCTATTAGCCTCATACTAGTATTTTAAATACTATGGTTAGCAGTTTTGTTTCTAAAATTGTTTTGATTTGGAGAATGATTCTAAATCTTACTTTTGGAATTTTCTGTGGTAATTTATTTAAAATGGATTTTAAACTTCCCTCCTTTACTTCAACCTTTTTGATGCTCTTTTCTAATATATATTGAAATGTTTTAAAAGTATTTTGGGAAATATTTATTTTACAGAAAAGTTAATATAATAACGGATGTTTAGCTTAAAAAAGGGAATTTATCTTTTATAATAAAGTTTGTTTTTAAAAAGAGGATAGAAATATTTTGAAATAAATATTTGTGAAACGTTTTATATAAAATGATGTATAAAAAGTATAGATTTATAAATAGTATTTTATAAATAAAAGAGAGATTTGTAAATGGTATTTTATAAATAAAAGATGGATTTATAAATGATATTTTATAAATAACGGAATGGAATTATAAATGATATTTTATTAAAAGGAAAAATTATATCATTTTTATAATTTGGTATAATAAATCACATTTGGGTATTTATATTAATATATAAAATGATCATTTTATGGAAAGTATTTTGTTTTATCTTGAAACCAAAGATTTGTAATAAGTAGATGATATTTTATTAAAGGAGTTTTATAAATGAATTTGGAGTTTTATAAAAGGAGTTTTATAAATGAACTTGGAGTTTTATAAAAGGAGTTTTATAAAAGGAGTTTTATAAATGATACTTTATAAAAGGAGTTTGTAAATATAAAAGAGATTTATAAATAGAAAGGAGTTTTATGAAATAATTTTATAAAAGAGATTTATAAAAAGAATTTTTATTAGAAAATGAGACCCTATTTCCATAAATGATCATTTTAAATTATGGTGGTATATGAAGTATTCTTTTCATGCTTAACACCAAAAGGAGAAAAGTGGTTTGGGTTTTCTTACTACTTATATTTTAAATGACATTTGTTTAACCTGAATAATATGGTTTTGGAAGTGAAATCTTTCTTAAGATTTGTAAATTTACTTATACCGTTGATACAAGTATATAGGTACATTTTCTAAGTATTGAAAATGTAGTGTTTGTGAATATATTTATACAGTTGACATAATTATACGAGATAGTTTTCTAAGTATTTAAAATGAAATGTTTCGTGAGTATATTTATGCAGTAGAATAAGTATATAATTTTTTTTCAAGTATTGAAATGAGTAGAGAGGGTTTGTGGATATATCTTTGTAAAAGTATTTTAATACAAATATTTGAAAGGAGATTTTAATTAATGAAAGGATTAATTAAGAGGCTTAGTGGTTGCTTATGTACTTAACCATGCTTGGTTTTCATGTGAAATTAAATCTCTGATTTGATTGTTTGTTTATTTGATAGTTAAATAACTGACTATCAAATGTTGTTCAGTTTTTAAAACTATCATTGTCAGTTCGGAAAGACCAGGATCAGATATATTATCCGAAGACCACTTCGAACCGGTGTATGTGTTCGAATTAGGACATCTTAAAGATGATGAAATCAAAGAAGGAGTTCTTTGAAGTGTAAGAGCTACTTGCTACTAATTCTTAGGATGTAGTAGAAGTAGTGCCTTCGGTTTGTTCATATCTTGAACAACTTGTATGGATGAATGCTGGCATTGCATTGTTGCCTGAAGGTTAGTGTTAGTATTCCAAGTGGGATTGCTATATAAAAGGTAAAATGTAGCCTTAGCCTCATACCCGAGGATAACTAAAACATGGGATATGCTTTAGAACTATGTGGTTCTCTACCATTAGGGTATTAGTCATCATCCGATTTGGATCGATATTGACCCATTTATGTATGCTTGTGAATTGGTACAGTTGTTGGCTGGCAACTGGGGTAATGATATATTTGGTACTATCCAGTAAGGGTTAGGCCGGTTCTGATTTGTAGTGGGTCTGTGTTCTAAATGTGTATTGTAGCTAGCTGTACCCCAGTAGCCTTATCATTGTTTGGAATCCACTCTTCAATAAGTGCCTTTCGAACTTAGTTGTATACCAAATATACTGGAATGTAATTAATGTAACCATTTCGGCTATGATTAAATATTTATTTTAAACTCTAGACATTATTATAATATCAGAAGATTTTCTATGAATGGTTTAGTTATCGTAAAGTAAAAACCCGTTTGTGTTTATATGCAGCATAGTCTTATAAGATACCTTTATTTTTGAAAGGTTTTATAACATTAAAAATCCATGTGATTTAGGTTACTCATGCTGGTTTACCAGACTGATCCGGGCATTATTTTACTATAATGGTCGGGTCAGCCCGAGCATATTTTCAAATCTAGTGTGGATGCTTTGGAGCTTCAGGGGATAACCTGGATACCTCCAAGACGTACCGACGTATGTTTTATTTCCACTGCATTTTTTGCTTTGTATTTACCAGCATTTGTGTGGATATGTTGTTATAACTATACAGGCTGATGATATGTTAGTTTACTTTGATTGATGTATGTATATTACAGTTTTCTTTTGTAAAGATCTGTTGTATATTATATATTACTCGTTACGATGTGAGATTATATTCTATCTTTTCTTTCTTTCACCCTAACAATCTGCCCTTCCATCACTTGGATGCTCGACACGTGAATATCGTGGTTGTATTAGTGTCGACTTTTGAGGGTTGAAAAGACGGATCGTTGCATTAAGTAAATGAAAGGGGCATTTTCCTTGACTTACATTAGGTTAGTCTAAATAAGAGGTCAGCTGAGGAAGGTCAGTGGGCTATGTCAATACTTTTGTTAGAGTGGTATTTTGCTGTAGGGCTGGCATATAGGCTATGACCATCAGCGGTCCCGAGTTGTCAATAACATAGACTCGGGTTATGCCCTGACGGATTTCCCTTCCTACTTGTATAGAATTCGTATGGGACACACAAAGAGCTCAAAGTTAGTTGGTTGGATGTATATTTGTTCGGAGGTATGCTAGTTCACCCTTCAATGAGACTTTGAGATGCGTTAGTAGTACGACAATCAAGTTATAAATTATAAAGCCGTATATAGAGGTCATCGGCCATTGTAGCTAGGATCGATTGACTATCATTTACGTTGCAAAGGACCTACTTTGGGGACCGAGGTATTAAATGGACATTAGGTCTGTCTCCTCTCTATTTAAGAAGTATTAAGTGGTCGGAGTCTTTGGATAGTACATCATTTATATGCCTATATATATGCTTATATATAGTTATACCTCGGAGGAGGTTAGACATATTGTACATGCACATAGGATCAAACGGATTAACCGTGAAAAATAGACATAACACTTAGATGGAAATCGACCGACATAGGTTAATTTTATGGGACATGTAACTTTTCCACTCACCAAGACGCTATTTTGACCCCTTCCTCATTGCAACCCACAAGATATATTTAGAGGGGCTCTGTTGCAAGACGGGAATGCTTGATGATGCAGTCTTTTTATTCATGCTCGGCGTTGACAAGACAATTAGATATCCAAGAAATACTATTGCCTCGGTTAGTATTTATGTTCTATTATATTTTCAGTTCTGTTGTGAGTTATGTTGATCATATTCTGATATAACTGTGTTTATTACAGGTTACCAAAATCAACGATCCATGCCCTAATGGACTTGGGTTTCAATTTAGTCAAAATTCATGCTCATTGAGGTGCGGTTTGTAACATCAGCATTGCAGGCTCCTATCAATGTGTAAGTACAATACGTTGTACCCGTTGTTTGGGAAATGTAGTCCTAAGGGTGATATTGTATGCGATTCTATGATATGGGCAGTCTCAGAGGTTATTAGTCGGATCCGTCCTTGATTTGAGGTTCGATTAGTTGTTCGACCCTAAGTGTAACCCTTCACAAGATGTTCGGGTGTGGGTGCACTTAGAGCTATATTCCTTAGGTTAATGAAACCAACCTTAGTAAGTAAGTTCACAAACACAAGTAGCACATCCTAGGTTACATAGATCATAAATGAAGTCAATTGCATATGATCACCATATATTAATGATGTAAGTCATTTACTAGACTTTTGTCTGACCCGCTCATTTTCCCCTTTTCCCCCCACCATAGGAGGACAAGACAGTAGGTGATTAGTCCATATCTAATACGTAAAAGAGCGAGCTTAGCATTGGCACCGCATATTACTCTTTATCACTCTCCATGTTACTATTTATTAATTTAGCACTTATCAGACTATATGCCTTTATTTCGTAAACTCTGGATTTTGACTACGTTTATTTTAATGACTGTGTATTTTAGGATATTCCCTGAGATGATTATTTTCCGTATTTATATTTCACCGCCTTCCGTTGGGAGATCTGAAAGTGTAGAATACCTTTGATTTTAACCTTATAATCTTAGTCTCTATAATGTTTTAAAACCCGATACCTCGTACTTCTTCTCACGATGCAAGTTCGAAAGTCACCCTAGGCTTTGTATCACTATGTCCAGAGGTGTAGGTTGTCACAATTATTAACCAAACTACTCTGCCAAGAGATTTTGACTTTGAGTTGACTTCAGTTGACCGTGATACTAATCCCATATAACTGAGGAGACGAATTCTCATTTGAATAGTGTTTCACTTCCAGACTTCTACTCAACCCAACAACAGTCACTCAATGGGCATCGTGCCATGATTTGACTATAATCAAAGTAAAGCTTTCATATTGAAGATCAACAGTATTCTTAAGTCTAGAGTACTATGTAAATTAGCCCACATCGATATTTTTTGTTTGATCTTAGTTATACTGACCAACAGAAAACTATCGAGTGAGTCATTCCATAGCTATCCAATAAATATTCGTACGAAACCCCTTGGTGCTCCCACAATTCATTAGTAATACATTGTCCAATATTTGGAGAGTGTTACGCACTTTATTCTCAACGGATGCATCGATATCCAGTATCGATGCATCTTGACTAGGAATATTTAAAATAATGTGTTTATTTTAATTTGATACAATACCCATGATTACAATTATTTGTAATTACTATCACAAACAAATCATTTATGGATTTTATATTAAATATATTTTAAATAAATTATTTATAACACATTATAACAAATATATAACAGAAATAATAACACTTTTGTTACAAACGGGAATTAAATATAGAGTCAACTAATTTACAATAAATTACATAATAGCCTACAAGGCATACCCCTAACTCTATTAAACCTAACACTAAATAAAACCTTATTTATAAATAAAATAAAATATTAATTTTATTTAAAATAAATTTAGATAAGATTTGAATAAATTTAGACTTCATAGTCCTAATAGGGTTAAAATGGAATTTTTTTTTTGAAAAATACCCATTTACTCCATTGCATGCTGGCCCAGTACCAACAACCCCAAGGTGGTCCCAATAGCAATGAGTAATACACTGCTGAACATTTGGAGAGTGTTACGTACTTTGGTCTTGTAACAACCCGAAATTTAACTCATAATAATTAATTCGTTAATTAATGAAATGATAAAATAACTTTGTGAAATTATCATAATTGAGCCACGAGAGTTGCACCATTGTGTCCGTGGTAATTTTTTGATCAATTTCCATATATAGAACGTCAAAATCTGAGCCAATATGAAAAAGTTACGCATGAAAATATATAGACACACACATACATGGGTCAGGTCGACCAGGAGGTCGACCCAACTACACCCTCAGTCGATCGGCCGATTGATCTAGAGGGAGGGTAGGTCGACCTGGTGGTCGACTCACCCTACGTGGTGAGAGAACGAACATTTTTTTCATTCCAGCAAGTTTTGTAAACGATTTTTTCGATCTTTGGCTCCATCTGGTCCTTTCGTGATTCCATCCGACGGCTCCTATTCAGCCTGTGACGTGGTTGCATCCTATTCAATCTCCAAATCCAATGGTGTGAGATCCACTTCTACCCCTATAAATAAGACCCTAGGCCTAACACTTTTTCTCATTCTAGATTTTCTCCGCTTGGGTTCACCTTTTCAGGAAGGACCCTTCCAAGGAGAGAAACTTTTTTATAAAAATATTTTAATACCCTCAAGTGGATCCGAGAAGACCAAAAGGGAAGATCTTAGGGCCACAGGTGAGTGATTGTAATTATTTTAAATTTCTTTAAGTGATTTGAAATAATAGGGTTTCCAATAGTTGTAGTTTTACTACGATTTTTGGAATAACATTTTTAGTAGTTTATTTATAGTTTTAGCATTATTTTCAGTCTATTTATTTTAGCTATTCTTTTCAGTTAATTTTAGCTTATTTATGTTAATTATAGCTTTTCATTTATTTACAGTATTTTAATTTATTTACTGTTATTTATGCATTATTTATATCTTTTTTTCCTACGCATTGGATTTTCTTCTATTTTCAGTTTTCTTTTATTTCTCCGTCTTCTTCGCGTATGGATTATAATAGATTAAATGCGAATATGGATTAAAATTATAAGAATACTGAAATAACGGAAGATAAGATGTAAATTGTAAAGACTGTAATAAAAATGAAATTAAGACTGAAATTGAGCCTGATTATGATATTAATGTTAGAATTGGACTAACTAAAGATAATTGGCCTAGTTATAACTTAGAATTATAACTAAAAAGAGTATAAGATGAAAGGAGCTTGTTTTTACACTTAGATCTTGGGTTAAGTAATAAGCATGATTATAACGTAGGTTATAATAAGAAATAGAACATAAGGAGGCTTATTTTAAGACTTAGGATAAATTAATAAGCAAAGATATTGAAGATAATAATAAAGGCTTATTTAAATAATTTATCTAAGTTAATAAGCAAAGATGAAAGTAGGACCTGTACCAAAAAGCATGTTCTATTAGACAAAATGGTGGTCTCACATTCGCCTGAAGTGAGATAAGGGCACTGTTTGCATAAAAAATGGGCAAACACCTTCAAGTCGTGTGATTTAGTTGATTTTATGTTGTTTTTAGTGGTCTGGATAATCTATGCAAATATGTAAAATGTAGGGACTAAACTGTAAAAGACACACAGATTTATAGTGGTTTAGCCAGAATGTGCCTACGTCCACTTTATATATTATTTCTCCTTTCTTGTTGAGATTACAAGTATATGAAAGTTGTTTGAAAGTTCTATCCGTGCTTGAGCTCTCAAAACTTGTCCCCATTGTTGTACCCCTACCCCTCTATTTATAGAGTGAGGCTGGGAGTAGGGGCCTTGGATGTATATAGATGTTGGCGGGCCTGGGCTGATGTAATCTGGCCTGGCATTGTTGGTTCGGCAGTGGTTGGTCCGGTGGTGAGTGGAGTTGGGATTGGTTCGGTAGTCTCGGTTCGGTGGTGAGTTGTGAGGATTGGTTCAGTGGTCTCGGTCCGGTGATGAGTGGAGTTGTGATTGGTTCGGTAGTCTCGGTCCGGCGGTGAGCTGTGAGGATTGGTTCGGTGGTCTCGGTCCGGTGATGAGTGGAGTTGTGATTGGTTCGGTAGTCTCGGTCCGGTGGTGAGCTGTGAGGATTGGTTCGGTGGTCTCGGAGTTGTGAGGATTGGTTTGGTAGTCTCGGTCCGGTGGTGAGTGGACTCGGTGTGGGCTTGGATCGGTGGTGAGAATTCGTCCAACATTTGCCCCCCAAAGTGGGGTATATGCCTGCATATGTCGCGCTTTGCTTATTTGGACACCCTCATTCGACCCGAGTGCCGAACTAGTTGGTCCGGCTACCCTACTTTTGTCTATAAGTATGGGCTCCATGTCTTCGTCATTTCTTACTATTTGAAAGAGCCGATCCAGATTCTTAACCGTCGAATCAGGTGAGGTTCCCCTCTACCGAACGAACCTTATGCTTGAGTTACCGAATGAGTTCGGGGAGCATAAGCGCCGAATGAACCTTCGCCTTGTACTACCGAATGACACTTTGGGGAGTACGATTGCCGAATGGGCTTTCCGCCCCGAACCACCGAATGTACCTTGTGAAGTACGAGTGCCGAATGGCCTTTTGCCTTGCTTTACCGAATGAACTCGGGAGTTTGAGTGCCGAATGACCTTTCGGCCTTGAACTACCGGATGCACTTATGTTTTGAATTACAAGTGAAATTCCAGACTACATACTCTCATACTTTCTTATGTTGCAGATAAATGTCTCATAAAGTTGAAACCCGATCAGAAAAGAAGAAATCCCAGGACAGAGAAGATCCTTCCGCAGTGCCCCCAGCTCAGTCAGGATTGGGACGTCATGGGCCCACCCCAAGGTCACTAGTAGATGGGTACGGCCCTCAGGAGCTTCTAAACTCACCTCCTGACTGTTTCCCTAGCTCTCTCAAAGGCGGGCAGCTTGATGTTATTTCTCGCTCCTTTGGGATTGACAGAGTGCGCATGCTATTACCGTGGGAGGGAGTGATGCCATATAATCCCCCCGAAGGATCCTATAGTAGGTACCATTGTATGTGTGGGGCCATTCCTATGATCAATGTTTGGATAATCAGCTTCATCACCTACTTGAAGGTGGCTCCATTTCAGCTTTAGCCTAACTCCTACGCCATCCTGGTGAGCCTGTTTGTCATTTTCCAAAGGAGATACGGGCGTCCTCCCTCCAACCGAGAGATCCAGTATTTGTACAATTTGAGAGGCTATAAGAAGGGGTCTCCGTACATCAGCTTGGAATCAGCCGTATCTTTCAAGCCGGTCCTGGACTTATATTCGAAGTTCAGCATGTTCAAGAAAGAATGGTTTTTCATCAAGGATGACTCTGTTTCCATCCGTCGCTTCACCTCTGGCTGTAAGTTGAAGCTTATTTATGATTTCCGTTCTGACTGCAATGCTTCTTCTTATGTGCTTTTATTTCTTGCTAGCGACAGGTGGCTTTGCAGTCGTGGAAAACGATCGCCTGGTTCAGATGGCTGTGGAAATAGAAGCCATTACGGGAAGGGACAGGCCGGCTTCTTACTTGATCAGGAACGCTACACTTCTGGGGCACAACCTTATTCTACCACATCAGTCCATGGTCAAGCAGAGAGACACGGCTGAGGAGAGGGCTGCCAACGCTAAAGGAGGGGCTATGGCAAAGAGCAGCAAAAGGAGACCCTTCTCGATACACCCAGTTGCCGGGGGGAAGAAACTCAAGAAGTCAGGTGGACCCTCCCCTATCACATGTCCAGATGTTCCGGAGGAGGAAAATGTGGGGGAGGAAAGAGACGAGGATGAAGGAGGTGAGGCGGAGAGCGGAAGTGGTAGGGAAGGTGACGGTGATCGTCACGACGATGATGGTGGCGAAGGACAAAGTGGTGATGGCACCGGGGCTTTACCTCCTGGGCAGGCAGGCGTGATTCAAGAGTGGACAGATGACGCTCTCCGCCAAGCCTTCGAAGAGTTGGAGGAAGGACCGGCCTTGGTGGAGAAGCCCAAGAAAGCTGGTAAGGCCGGGACTGGCGTCGGTTTATCTTCCGAGAGTTCTTCTACTTAGGCAACTTCTGCGATTCAAGGTGAATTTCTCTTTATTCTTTTTAATTCTTGAATGATGGCTCAATGCATGCTGGTGACACTTTGTTTTCATTCCAGGAGCAGGCAAAACGGCCAAGACCTCAGATCTTCGGCACAGGCTTGAACAATATAGACTTCTCAAAGCTTCTGCCAAACCGAAGCCTCCTACTAACCGCCCTGGAGACGTAGTCGGCTATCGTCCTCTTCTTGGAGTTATTGAAGAAGATATACAAAAGAGGAAGAGGAGTCGATCTTCATTTGAATCTCCTCATGGCCCTCCGGCCCCACTCCAGCCTATTCACGATATTACGGAGGAGGATACTAAGTTTATGCCTTCCCCATATCTGTCTGAGGGTCCAACCGTCACCTCGATAGATCACCCTGGCTTGGTTCGTAATCCGTTTGCAGGTCATCCAGACCTAGACCCGGCCTCTCATGACATCTCCTTCGATGAGGCTACTGGTGAGCACCTTCTCCCTCGCAATCCTATGGTGCAGGTGCTTGACGAAGCTAAGTCCCTGGACCTTAATTTGCTTACCACCCGGGTTGTAACTTTGGGGGATGAAGCTAAGGCGAACATTGACCGGTTTGCCGAAGAGACCAGGAAATTGATGGGGCATCATGCCCGACTAGTCAAGGCCGGGGAGGAAATTGGGAGTGCCAACATTCGGTTACGGTTAATGGTTTCCGACCAGGCTAAGCAACTTGCCGATCAAGCCATTCAAATTTCTCAGCACGAGGCCGCATCCAGGCAACTGAAGAAGACTATGGAAGAGGCCAGCAGGGCAGAGTTGCGAAAAATGGAGGTCGCCTGCAAGGAGCGGATTGACATGGCCATTGCGACGGTGGATGAGGTTCGACAAGCGGACCTCGAGCGGGTACAGGAATTATCGAGGAGACTTGAGGCCGCGGAGCTTGCTCAGTCCAGGTTGAAGGAGGAGATGGAGGCGATGAGGATGTCCCTTCAGGCTGACCGCTCACGATATCGATCGGAGAGGGATGCTGCCGTTGCAAAGCTGCGGTCTTTTGAGGCCCGAATGAGGGAGTTTGAGGAAAACGAGGGGATGATGGATGAGATGCTCCATGATATGTATTTCCATACTTGGAAACAGGGTAACTTATCCTGGATGGACGATTACCCCCGAGTTATGGCCAGGATTTATCTCAGGGCTCTGGAGGAGGCTAGGGCTGATGCGGATAAAGAGGGTGGTGCGGTCTTCAGAATGGATGTGGTCACTGCCCAGTTTACCAAGGAGGAGAAGGTGGCGGTGAAGGAGGGTATGCGGCTGCTTGCCGTTGAGGAGGTAGGTGTGCAAGTAGAGGATGATGATCAGGATGGTCAGGAAGCAGGCGCTGGTAAGTCTTCCCTTCTAGTCTTTCCATTAACTTGGTTGCTTATCACTAATGAATTCTTTCTTTGACCGGACAGGTGGGCAACAGGACAAGGGTAAAGCTCCGATGCAGCCGGCTCCTTGACTTGACCTGGATATCTTTTTGTTGACTTGACATTGTTATGTATGTTAGTCTCAAAACAGTAACGTAACTTTTGGGTTGTAATTATGTTACTTGTGATAAACAACATTATTCTTGACGTGTAATTTTTTAGCTTAAGCTGATCCTATCTTTTTTGAATGTTTTGCTATTTTGACACATTGTGTGAGAAATATAACTGTGTGTGTGCTTGTAATTCAATTGTGTTTGATGTCATGTTCTTGCTTAAAACATAATTTCATGCCTTGCAATGCTAGTGTGATGTATGAATGAATTATAGCCATGTATTTGTACACAAAAGAAGAAAATACCGCCTTTCATGTTCTAATTGTAGATGGCAGTTTTGAATATCTTGTATGACCGAGTATGGAATGTAGTCGAAGGCCATGCCATCTAATTGTGAGTACCTACTCCCATTGGCAAGTATTTCCTACTCTGTATCCTATACTTTAGGGATTGTTATAGAGGACAGGAGAAAAGTTCTTTAAATAGAATTGAAATATGAGAAACAGTAAAACTACCAATCACGGAAGGCCTTCGATGTGCTTAAGTTCGTGGCAAACGGGTTTTGTAGTCACTTTCCCTAGCTGTGGGTCTTGGAGACATTTGTCACCCATCTTACGCCTTTGTGGGGAGTTTATCTTTTTTACCACAGCCGCACTTAAGACACTCGGAGCCGAGATCGCGCACAGTAACTACCCGGGCCATTATGGCCCGTAATCGTGGGTATTATTCGATTTACTTTGGCCGGCTAGCGTGGGTGCCGATCGTCAACCGTGAACTACCCCTGGCTGGCCACACCTTATGTTGGGGCTTAAAGTAGGTTCACGGTTGCCGGCGAGCCAAACGCCGTAATGAGCTGCCTCGGCTATAGTCGGCCTTCTTGGTGGCTTATAATCGGCTCATTACAGTTGGCTTTAAGGGCCGATCGCGAGCAAGGAGTTAACCCGCAGCAGAGGGATGTTGGAGCAAAAGTGTCTCATTGGCGAGGGCATAGATTCGCGTAGTACCTGTTAGGTCTTGTCCAGGTGAGGTTGCGCCGTGATGTGTCTTGAATGGGGATGTCATTACACAGGATTTTGTTCAACAGAGAAGGATAAAGTTAACAAGCAGCCAAGATATAAAGGAACAAGTTAAAAAGAGACAAGTTTTTTAAAGTGGTTCGGCACGAAAATGCCTACGTCCACTGATTCTTTTTGTTAATTCACTTCATATTGGCAGTACAAGTTAAGAAAAGTATCGACGAAGGTGTTGGATGTTCCATGCCCTCTGGAACACCTCCCCGTCCACTGTTGACAAAATATAAGCTCCATTGTGGAGATCTTTATGAATTACATATGTTCCGTCCCAGATTGGATCTAGTGCTCCGGGGCACGGGAAGATTCGCTTGAGGACAAGATCTCCCTCTTGTAAGCTACGATGCTTGACTTTGGAGTTGTATTGCGCTGCCACTTTTTGCTTGTGAGCTGCTGCTTTGAGGGCTGCATCATTTCTTCTTTCCTTAATTAGATCAAAAGACATGTGGAGGAGCTCTTCGTTCTCTTCTGGGTTGTAGTGGATCCTACGGTGGGAAGGCACTATAGTTTCAAATGGGAGCATATCCTCCGATCCGTATGCCAAAGAGAAAGGAGTATGCCCCGTTGATGTTCTGAAAGATGTGCGATAGGCCCATAGTGCCATAGGGAGTTCATCCACCCAAGCGCCTTTTGACTTTTCGAGTTTCTTTTTTATTAGAGTTTTGAGAATTTTGTTGACGGCTTCGACTTGTCCGTTTGCTTGGGGATAAGCTGCGAATGAGAAGCTTTTGTGAATTCCATGCTCTTGGCACCAATTGGCGAACTCCTCGCTGTCAAACTGAAGTCCATTGTCCGATATGATTTTGAATGGGACTCCGTACCTGCATAGAACATTTTTGATCAAGAAGTTAATAACTTTTGCTGAAGATACTTTATTTAGGGGTTCTGCATCCACCCATTTGGTGAAATAGTCGACTGCCACTATAGCATATTTGGCCCCGCCTCGGGCCATTGGCAGTTCGCCAATCAAGTCAATTCCCCATACTGCAAAGGGCCAAGGGCTGGTCATTTGAGTAATCTCAGATGTTGGTAGAGCCGGAATCTTAGCAAACTTCTGACATCTATCACATTTCCTGACGAAATCTAAGGCGTCCTTGCTTAAGGTGGGCCAGAAATATCCATATCGGAGTATCTTTTTTGCCAAATCTGCCCTCCCATGTGATCTCCGCAGCTTCCTTGATGGATGTTGGATAAGACTTCCTTGGCTTCCCTTCTGGCGACACACCATAGTAAGGGGTTAGAGAAGCCGCGCCGATAGAGGGTGCCCTCTTGTATTGTGTAGCGGGAAGCTTTCCTCAAGATTTTCTTGACTTCGTTACGCCCGTTGGGCAGTGTGCCACTTTGTAAGTAGTCTCGGATGGGAGTCATCCAAGTTGCCTCTTCGGTTGTAGCTATCAAATTCACTTGCTCAAAACTTGGGGTTAGTTGCTTTGAGATGGCTACTGCTCCGAAAATAGTGTCGTCCCTCATGCTAGCTTGCTTCGCCAATTCGTCGGCCTCTTGGTTCTCTTCCCGAAGGATGTGTTTGATTAAATAGTGATCCAATCGATTGAGAAGCAACTTGGTCTTCTTTAAATATGCCATGAGTCGTTCTTCTCGAGCCTGGAATTCTCCTAGTATTTGATTTACAATAAGTTGGGAATCGCTATGAAGACACAAAGAATTGGCTCTGATTTCTAAGGCAAGTTCTAATCCAACTATCATTGGTTCGTACTCTGCATCGTTGTTGGTGGCAGCGAATTCCAACCTTATAGCATAGTGTAGCTTATTCCCCCTGGGAGTGATTATTACCACGCCTGCCCCCGAGCCTTGTTTGTTCGACGCACCATCCACAAAGAGATTCCACTTGAAGTCTTCTGCTATTTCCGATTGCTCCTTACCTTCGTTGGTAGTGAATTCGGCAATGAAATCGGCCATGGCTTGTCCCTTGATGGCGGTTCGAGGATGGTAGGTGATATCGTATTGACTTAGTTCAATGCACCATTTAAGTAGTCGCCCAGAAGTGTCGGGACGATGGAGTACCTGCCTTAGCGGTTGATCGGTCAGAACTCTGATGGAATGAGACTGGAAATAGTGACGCAGTTTCCGTGATGTGATTAGTAAACAGTACGCTAGTTTCTCAAGTTTAGGATATCTGGCTTCCGCCCATGTAAACCTCTTGCTTACAAAGTATACTGACCGCTGCGTGCGTTTGTCTTCTCTCACCAATGCGGCGCTTAGAGCATGAGATGACACAGCAAGGTATAGGTATAGCTCTTCGCCTTTGTTCGGAGTTGAGAGTACTGGTGGTCTCTGGAGGTGTTCGATTAAGTTAAGGAAAGCGGTTAAGCACTCGTCAGTCCATTCAAATTTTCCTTTCTCTTTCTTTAGAGCTTCGAAGAAGGGGATGCATTTGTCGGTCGCTTTAGAGATGAATCTGCTCAGGGCGGCCACCTTCCCATTTAGGCTTTGCATCTCCTTTCGGGTAGAAGGTATCCTGATATCTTTCAGAGCTCGGATTTGTTCAGGGTTTGCTTCAATTCCTCTGGCATGGACGATGAATCCTAGAAACTTTCCTGATGATACTCCGAAGGAGCACTTTAGGGGATTCAGCTTCATTCCATATTGGCGAAGTACTTGAAACATTTCATCCAGGTGGCTTACGTGATCGTCGGCTCACCTTGACTTTACCAGCATGTCATCCACATAAACTTCCATAGTGTGTCCTATTAGCCCTGCAAACATCTTGTTGACGAGGCGCTGATAGGTGGCCCCTACGTTTTTAAGTTCGAAAGGCATTACCTTGTAGCAGTACAATCCCTGGTCAGTGATGAAACTAGTGTGGTCTTGATCGGGAGCATGCATAGGAATTTGGTTATATCCTGAGTATGCGTCCATAAAAGATAAGAGTTCGTGCCCGGCTGTGCTATCTACAAGCTGATCGATTCGGGGAAGTGAGAAGCAATCCTTCGGGCATGCATCATTTAAGTTGGAGAAGTCAATGCATGTTCGCCACTTCCCATTAGCCTTCTTTACCAGCACCGGGTTGGCGATCCACTCTGGGTAGATGGCTTCTCGTATGAAGTCATTGGCAAGTAGGTTCTTTACTTCTTCATCGAGGGCGGCTGATCGTTCTGCCCCTATACTTCTCTTTTTCTATTTTACTGGCGCCTTGGTAGGATCAATGTTTAGTACGTGGCATGCTATGTCAGGGGAGATTCCGGTCATGTCAGCGTGTGACCACGCAAATACATCCAAGTTGTGGCGGAGAAAATCAACGAGTTGTTCCTTCAGCTCTGGTTTTAGTTGGGACCCGACTTTCAATTGTCTACTCGAGTCATGTCTGTCCACAGATACAAATTCCATAGCCGCTGCAGGCTCGGCGGTGGACTCCTCCTCTTTGTCCCTGAGGTCTAATTCATTGAAAGGGTCGCTGGTATATCGAAGAGGAGGGGCTTTCTTTAGTTGCTATGCTTCCAAACTTTTTGTGCAGAGGGCAATCTCTTACACTCTTCCCTTTATCCTTCCTATGGTTGTTGCGAAGTTCGGTTACATAGCAATCTCGAGCAATGTCCTGGTCTCCCTCTACTTCCCCTACTCCATTGTCCGTTGGAAATTTCATCTTCAAGCACCATGGGGCCAGGACAATTTGGAAGTCAGACAAGGCTGGCTTTCCTAAGAAGGCATTGTAGGCCGAGTGGTTTTCTATCAGCACAAATGTCTGTTTCCGTACAATGGAGCGGAGATGACTTCCAATTTCAACAAAGAGGTCCAGTCGTCCGAGGGGCATCTTCGCATTTCCTGTGAAACCGTGTAGTGGTTTATTGCAGGGAAGAACATCCTTTAATGACAGTTTCATTTTGTCAAAAGCATGCTTGAATAGGATATTTACTGACCTTCCAGTGTCTACTAGAATTCGGAAGACCTCGGTTGGGCCGAGCCGGGCAGAGATAACCATGGGATCCGTGTGAGGGTACTGCCTTCCCTCCAGGTCACGCCTACTGAATGTGATGTCATCATTCTCTATCCGCTTCGGGTGGCGTTCTTCTATAATGGAATTGACGCATTCTTTATTGTTTCCAAGTGACTTTCCGTACCTTTCCATCTCTGCCCAGCTTCCGTCGGCGATGTGTGGCCCTCCCGAGATGGTATGGACCACTATCTTCTCTTGACTAGAGCCGCCGGTGTTGCGGTTTCCTCTGCCTATTTCTGGGGAGGGTAGCCTTGGGTTCTCATTGGCAGGAACTAGAGTCCTGTCTTGGCCTTTTACATAGCGTTCGTCTTCTTCTTCTGATGTGTTCTTCAATCAAGTCCCGGAGATGATGGCATTCGTTGGTATCATGCCCATGGGATTCGTGGAAGCGGCAGAATTTTCCAGACTTAATTGCGTTATCTGATTCCTTCTTGTGCGGGGGGCGTTTGTATCTAACTTCGTCTTAAGTGGCCAGGAAGATGTTTTCGATCGTTTCATTCAATGGGGTGTAAGCGTCAAATCTCGGTCCTGGCCGATATAGGCGCTTTTCTCCCTTCTTGCCCCCAGCGTTGTCTCTAGAATCACTTCTTCGAACGTCCTTTGCTACAGCAGGCATGTTGCCGTGAGCTGCCTTATTTTGTTGCCCTGTCTGCCTCTCAGTGGCAGCATCTTCAAGTCTCATATATTTCCCAGCTTCATGGAAGAAATCGGGTAAAGTAGCTGGTTTTTCTTTGGTCAATCTTCTAGCAAATTTAGTATCCGGATGAACGCCGCTACAGAGGGCCATTAAGATAAGCTTCTCATCGGCATCTTGGACTGCGGCCGCTGCGGCATTGAATCGGGCTAGATATTGCTGCACCTTCTCTCCAGGTTTCTATTTGATACTGGATAAGGAATAAGAATCCTTGGGCTGCTCCACATGAATGCGGAACTGGCTGATGAACATTTCTTTCAACATCTCCCATGAGCTGATGGATCCTTGGGGTAGATGGCAGAACCAGGAGGTAGCTAGATCTGCTAAGAATAGCAGAAAGCATTTTCACAGCACTCCTTCTGTTGCTCCACTCATGAGCATATGCTGTGTGTATCTCTGTAAGTGTACAATGGGGTCAGAGGTTCCTTTGTAAGGTTCCATTGTTGGCATTTTCCATTCTCGGGGGGTGATGGCAATTTCGATATTGCGGGCGAAAGGGCTAGTTACCCTAGCGCCTATTCCTCGGTCTCTTTGATCCCATTGGACGCACTCTCTAAACAAGCGTGCCATCCTTTCATTAGAATTTGGAGCAGATAGAAATGAGTTCGGTTCTGCTCTGTGGGATTGATTCCATCCAGATGACCTATAGGGATGGTATCGTCTATCATTCCTAATATTTTCCAGTGGCTGTCTTTGGTCTTCTGGGAGCATGCTAGGGTCAGCTACTGTTGGCCCTTGCCTTGATCTTCCCCTGCTGGGTTCTGATCTAAGCACTTCCTCGGTCCAACTTCGGGCTGGACTCTAGCTCGGCCCCGTTCACTGGTGTTTCCGTGGTCAGTCAGTACGACAGGCTCGGCTACAGTTGACCTCCGCCCGGTACCTCCCCCGTTGGGTTCGGTTCCAAGCGTTTCCTCAGGTCTAACTTTGGGCTGAGCTCGGTCTCGGCTCCTACCATGGCAGCTTCTGTCGTTAGCTCCTTCGAAGAAGGAAGATCTTTGTTGTCTCTGAGATCCTCCAGACTGGGACTCACCCCATGCTTCAGTGTTGCGATTGGACTCTTCAGCATCCCTTAAGCGTGACATGAGTTCATCCACCAAGGCTTCCTGCTGGGATGTGAAGCGGTTAGTCACTTCAGCCACAACCCTGTCTAGATCTGCCCTAGTAATTGATGCCGGTTGTTCTGTGGCAGGGGTTGTCGGATTTTCCTGACCTTCATTTGGTACTGCTGCTGGAATAGGACGATTTACTTGATCTGTGACCACTGGATCAGGACCACTGCTAATTGCGATGTTCTTTCCTTTGTTAACGTCTTTTTTCTGCCTCGGAGGCATCTTTTCCAAGCAATGAACGACGCTGTTAGGAAGAAGGTTAAGTGGGAGAAGCTGAAGCTTCGAGCTTCTCGTTCTCAGTGAAAGCACCAAAAATGTTTGCACAAAAAATGGGCAAACACCTCCAAGTCGTGTGATTTAGTTGATTTTATGTTGTTTTTAGTGGTCTGGGTAATTTATGCAAATATGTAAAATGCAGGGACTAAACTATAAAAGACACACAGATTTATAGTGGTTCAGCCAGAATGTGCCTATGTCCACTTTATATATTATTTCTCCTTTCTTGTTCAGATTACAAGTACAAAGCTTTGATACAAGTATATGAAAGTTGTTTGAAAGTTCTATCCGTGCTTGAGCTCTCAAAACTTGTCCCCATTGTTGTACCCCTACCCCTCTATTTATAGAGTGAGGCTGGGAGTAGGGGCCTTGGATGTATATAGCTGTTGGCGGGCCTGGGCTGATGTAATCTGGCCTGGCATTGTTGGTTCGGCAGTGGTTGGTCCGGTGGTGAGTGGAGTTGGGATTGATTTGGTAGTCTCGGACCGGTGGTGAGTTGTGAGGATTGGTTCGGTGGTCTCGGTCCGTTGATGAGTGGAGTTGTGATTGGTTCGGTAGTCTCGGTCCAGTGGTGAGTTGTGAGGATTGGTTCAGTGGTCTCGGTCCGGTGATGAGTGGAGTTGTGATTGGTTCGGTAGTCTCGGTCCAGTGGTGAGCTGTGAGGATTGGTTCGGTGGTCTCGGAGTTGTGAGGATTGGTTCGGTAGTCTCGGTCCGGTAGTGAGTGGACTCGGTGTGGGCTTGGATCGGTGGTGAGAATTCACCCAACAGGCACGCTTATGCTAATAATGTTAGTAATTGGTCAAATAGAAGTCCAAATCATGGGGGATTTGGACAAGGGGCGCAACTAGATATTGTTTGGATGATGAGCCAGTACCAACAACATTTCCCCTATTTTTCTATGGACATGGTGTTTCACATAATCCTGAAGTGAGACGAGGGGCACGCTTATGCTGGAGCACAGGTAATAAGAAGACCCAATAGGTAGAGCAACAGGTAGCATGAGCGTGGTGGCAGTTACGCGTGCGACTTCCATTTCGGTGCTTAGTATTCGCTATGAGTTCCAAGCTCTTAAGTATGTGTGCCTTTTGTAGGCACCATTGCCTTCCGTGTAGGGAGCTATATAACGTCTAGTCCACAATAAATACTTTTTGCATCTTTCGTAGACACCATTGTACTTTGTGCGTCTTTCGTAGATGCCATTACCTTATGTGTAGTGAGTTATATAGCGTCTAGTCCGTAGTAAGGTCTATGGAGTAGCAGGCCAATCAAATGGTAGAATTAGGATTTCAGGCTAATTATAGGATTACGAATTCAGCCTAATCAAAGCAGGTAACAAAGACAAGTGCTAACAAAGTAATTCATATTTATTTCCAGCGTATTTCTTTTTCTGCCTATTCTCTTTGTTTCTTTTATATATACTAGAACTGTTGTATGGTCTATTACTTTTAATTTGCTTATAGATTCTAGTAATTACTATCATTCACCAGACTTTTAATCTGACCTACTCCTCTATTTTCCCTTCCCCCTCATAGGCAATCAGGAGCAAGGAAGGTAGACCGCAGCTTCTTGGAGACTTGTTGGAGATCCTATCAGGTATTTCTTTCCTTCAGTTTTAGTTTTTAGTTCTTTTGTTGAGCTGGTATTTTGAGAGGGATGTATTATACTCTGATATTATTTGAGACTTTGGTTTTTGATTTCACGAGACTTGTATGGGTATTTTGTCATATGATGTATTGGATATTTGGCGACTTATTTTTATCATCTTATATTGTGGCAATTAATTTTTAGCAAAATACTATAATTGTTTCCGCTATGTTACTATTATTATTATTTGATTTTTGTCTTGTGAATCTTAGTCTCTGCTAGCTTTAGTCATACCTACAACACACCATGCCTTTTAGTGTGTCCTTTTGGGTATACTAAGGGGTATGGGGTGTTTCACTTGGTACCAAAGCCTGAGGTTACAGGATTCTTAAAAATTTGTTTAAAAAGTAAAGTATTTTTTAAAATAACTTGTTTTAAAGATGTTTTTCAGAAATAAACTCTTATAAAAGAAGTAGATTTTAAGTATAAAAGAGTTTTTATAAAAAATCCCCTCAAAGGTCTAGTTCAACCTTCTTTCGATTCTTTCAAGCCTAAGTTTTTCTTTTCTTTTCATAGTACGATTGACTGGTTCCGTACAGCTACGACACCAGAGGTGCAAGGGCAAGTGCCCAATACAACACCGGTAGGTGGAAATCCCTTTAACCCACCTACATCAGCCAACTTTTCGAAGCTATGCAAGGACTTCGCTAGTATAGGAGGCAGAATTTTTTCTGGCATGGAGAATTCATAGGAGACGTGAGCTAGGTTGGAGAATATGAAGCAATGGTTTGGTCGATTAGGTTTAGAGGACCGACAGAGTGATCAACCTACATCTTGGCAGCTGAAGGGAGAGCTTGAGAAGGTTCCTACAAGCTCTAAGAAGCAGTGGGGGAAGGACAAGAAGGATAAGGATAAGGACAAGAGGAAGGAGGGAGGACCTCAGAAGCGAATCAAGAAAAATGGGATTTTTGGGGTATGGGATGATTTTGGGGATGGATTGGCTATCCACATATGGAGCTATATTAGATTGCAAGAGGAGAGTCGTTAGACTAGAGACATGCAGTGGTAGGACTCTCGAGGTTTCTTACGACCCGCAAGGATCAGTTATGTTGAGCTTCCTTTATTCCCTCGATTCAGCATCATCAGAGTTGGATTCGGTTCCTGTCGTCAGAGATTTTCCAGACGTCTTCGAGGAGGTTAGAAGACTACCCCCTAAGAGAGAGGTCGACTTCAGGTTTTATTTGACTGATAATGTTAGACCAGTGGCATTACCCGTTAGGCACATGGCACCTAGGGAGGGGATGGAATTGAGCAAGCAAATCCATGAGCTTTTAGAAGAGGGTTTCATAAGAAGGAGCATATCGGGGTGGGGAGTGCCAGTCATCTTGGCTACTAAGGCAGATGGTTCTTTTCGACTTTGCATGGACTATAAGGAATTAAATAAGCTCACAAAGAAGAACCGTTATCCACTCCCTAGGATAGATGATCTTTTTGACCAGCTAGTTGGCTCTTCAGTATTCTCTCAGCATTGATAAGACCGCTTTTAGGACTCCAAACGGATTTTATGAGTGGTTGGTTATGCCTTTTGGGCTAAGCAATGCTCCAGCCTACTTCGTAGATTTGATGAACCGCGTCTTCAGAGAAGTTCTAAATAAGTCTGTGGTTGTATTCGTGGACGACATTTTGGTGTTTTCCAAGAGTAAGGAGGAGCATGCTATTCATCTAGAAGAGGTTCTTCGTACACTTCGCATTCTTCAGTTGAAAGAAAAGTTCTTGAAATATTACTTTTGGCATAAGGAAGTGTGTTTCTTGGGGCATAGAGAAGGTCTATACATGGAAAGAGTTTGATAAACAGTTTTGTACATTTAGGCTCGGATTGTGAAAATCCAAAGAGTAGTAGGGAAAGATTGGGAATGTACAATAGAAAAGGAGGTAAGCCACGTGTAGATAGTTGCAGAAATTATAATTGTTTCATAAGTGGATTTACCTTAGAAAAGGATGTACCTTAGAATATGAGTATAGGAACAGAAGACTTTAAGTAAGGAAATGAGATTTTCAAGGTTTAGGAAGGATACTCCTAGGGTAGTAAGTAGAAAAATCAACTTTATGTCTAACCTAATAAACTGAAATTATTAGAATTGAAAAAAATTATATAATTGTCAATATTTTTAAAGTAAATATTAGATTTTTGGGAATATAGTAAGAAATTTAAATTGGTTTTTATATGATAAAATTTTTGTTGAAAAAGTGAAATTCTTTTTGAAGAATTATAGAGCGTATATAGCTCACTAGTTTCTTTGAAAGTAAACAAAGATTTAAAATATGAAAACCTAGAGCGTATTAAGTATCAAAAACGTAGATTACAGCATTTATTATTGTAATAGATGTTTTCGTGAAAAAGGAAGGGAGCATAAACTATAACGCTGCCGTTATAGTAAGTGACTCCAAAGGGAAATGTTTTACATAGTAGGTAAGGGTTATTGGTATTTATTTTTAATTAAATCAATACACTATTATCTTTGGGTTGTAGTAACGGTGTTTTACGCAACATCTGTTTTGAACCCGAATAAAAATGTATTTTTAAAAGATAATTTCTAAGAATAGAAATAAATACGATTTGTGAATACACTTATTATTTAAGTAAGTATAAGAAAATGTTTTCTGGTTATGGATATATTAAAACTGTTTTGAAGATGAGTTCTTCTGGGAAAAAAAGAGTAAGTTAGATATTAGAAAATTTCTATCGTAAGAGAATATAAATTAAACATACTTTAATCTATTGGAATGAAAAGAATAATGGTATAATTTCTATGAAACTAATAAAAAAAATTTGTGTAAGTTATAAGGAATACGTGAAAGAGATGTACAAGGTAAGGGAAGCCCTATATTTTGTATAGCCTGTTTCGAAAAATATAAAATAAGTTCCTTGTAATTTCACATAAACATGAAGTCCTCTTTTAAAAGGTTCATAGAAGATTTTAGCATTAGTAATTTCTCATAAGAAGAGAGCAGTTCCAATACATTAAGGTATGAGACCGTTAGGTGTAATAAGAAATGCTGTGAAAACACATAAGGATATTTTAAAGATATTCTAAAAAAATAGTTTGGTGAAAAGTAAATAAGTGTTTGGAAAACTTAATAAAAGAAAAATTTGAGAATTCAATTTTTTATAGAAAACCAAAAAGATCTTTAACAGAAAACGAGACATAAGTTTTAGGACTTAGAATTTGAAAGTTTTTCCCTCTAGATTTGGGAAATAATGTAAATTCAAAAACCTGTGAAGATGCAAGTCTAGAAAGATAAGATTTTGTGTAACCTAGTATTTTGAATTTAATAAAAACTTAAAGATAACACTTTTAAAGACAAAGGTTTTGAGATTTAATGTTTTAAAAATTTAGAAACCTTAAGTTTTAAAATGGAACTATACCAAACTCCTAAATGTAAAGTAGATAGGAAACATTTCCTAGGTGTAACAAAAAAGGTGTAAGGCTATAGAGGAGACATCAGTAATTACTTTTGGAAGTAGTGATAGTGGAAGTTTCCGTAAAGTGTATATGGCACTAGTGAGAACCTAGGAATGTTGATTTAGGTAAGCAGGCTAAGGAAGAACGGTAAAGTGAAATTAGTAAGATTGTAAGGCACACATGGTTGAGGACGCGTATTTTTGATTTTGTAGAATCTTGGGAAAAGCATCTTCCTTTAATGGGATTCTCATATGATAATAGCATTAGAAGTGGCACCTTTCTAAGCTCTTTATGAAAGACCGTGCCAGTGGATCCTAATGGACGCATATACTTACACTAGGCACTATTATCTCTTAGGGATCGGCCTAACTAGGACACTAAAGCATACGCATATGGATGTGTGGCATTTTCATTTTATCCATGGTTGCTATAAATGGATGTTTATCACATGGTTGTTGCGTTTGGGTGATGACTGTAACACGCATATAGAACTATCAGTTATCATTAGGAATTTTTACATTCAATTGGATACATAGCACGGACATGATTGCATAAAAGGAGGTCAACTGAATCAGTGGACTGCCTTATCTTTTGGATTAGTTAGGGACATCAACACTACACTAATTGCATAAGTAACATGAGTCGCATTAGAAAACTTAAGAAAAATAGATGAATGGTTGATGAATGAGTAGTTGGTTGTAGATATTGGATGAAAACATTTAGTTCATTCTTTTATCCTTAGAGATTTCGGGGACGAAATCCCTTAAGGAGGGGAGAATGTAACAACCCAAAATTTAACCCATAATAATTAATTCGTTAATTAATGAAATGATAAAATAACTTTGTGAAATTATCAGAATTGAGCCACGGGAGTTGCACCATTGTGTCCAAGGTAATTTTTTGGTCAATTTTCATATATAGAATGTCAGAATCTGAGTCAATATGAAGAAGTTATGCACAAAAAAAGAATCAACGAAATATATATATATATATATATATACAAGTATGGTGGCACGTCCGTTGGACGTGTGCAAAGAAGAAAGTGACGTATTTTGTCTTTGTTACAATTATGATATTGTGAGAGATTATAGTAATGTTTTCGTTAATTACGGGAAAAAAGAGGAAGAGGATATGACAAATAAACAGAAATAAGGTGTTGTAAGAAAGACGATAGGTAAACCCAATAATGATGAAGCACCTTTGTAGGAGTTCTTTGGCACGTGCGATGCACGTGCACGTGTGTAGGAGGAATTGGTATCATGAAACATTGTTTGTTAGTTTTTTTTATCACCTTACGAAATGACATTGTATGTGATATTGCATTTTTATGTGCGTACATGCGCAAATCATTTTTTTTACGTTAATGTTGGTATTTTGTATATAAAGTGAGAGTTATATGATATATACAATAGTTATGGCTCCGCCATTCAAAATTTAGCATCATCCAAAAAGCCGAGCATTTCAAGAAATGATTTCATAAGGAATTATATTGTACATGCATTGATCTTTGGTTGACAATTCAGATAGTCAAGTCTGATTCAGTGAGGAACGCTATTTGTACATGCATTGATCTTAAGTTGATGATTTAAAGCTAGCAGCTTCTTATGTTGTGGATTGGTCTTCGGAGAACTTCTATTTTTGGATTAGTAAGATTGAGCACTGCGGGCCTTTTATACTATACTATTGACGTGGGGATTTTCAAAATTTGGGAAGTCTACCGTAGTCATTCTTGTTCAGCAAAGTTAAGTGCAAGGTTTAGGTAGGCATGATACTTATAAAGATTAGTATGTCCTACATTGGCTGAATGGTTAAACTTTTTTCTACCCATTAAGTATTGAGAAATTAATCTTGTGACATGTAAGAGTTGTACCAAGCATCATGTACTTGGACCATTATAGTACTGGGGTATACGCATGCAATATTTAGTTATGTGAATACAGTAGAACCATTTTGTACAGGATCGGACTATTATCATATTATAACCTATAAAACAAAAAGTAAAACTCATCATTGTTTAAGATATAAAATGATACCTGGAGACGAAGAAAACTCTTAGCGTCAATGTCAAATAAAAGTGTTTAACATATAAAGTATGCATGCATGTACTCTACACATGACCGAAAAAAGTGTGTGCGCGAAAGTAAGTTGGCAGCGGGATATGTTCGGTAGTATAGAGGGGGAATTATATATGTGTGAAGTTAGAAGTTGCGTTGTAGCAGCAAAAGTGTAGTAATCTGGTATGCTGGAATGCAGTGGGGTTGAAATTGGTAGACGAAATGTTAGTTGGTTGACATAGTAGGAGGAGATCAGGTCAGCATATTTTTTGTGTTTGAGAATGTGTTATTTAAATGCAGTTGATGGTGATGTGTTGTAGGGAAAAAACATTTGTTGTACAAATAGTAGTAATATTCAGTGTATTGCATGTGGAAGATAATTCGTACAAATAGCCACTATTATTGTAATATTAAAGGAAATGCTCATAAGCAATTGTATTGTAATCCATGTGGGTAGGAAACACAATGGGTAACCCACTTTTTCTAAAACAGAAACTGATAGTCACAAATCATAATCACCGATGAATTCATATAATTACTCAGTAAAAACAATAATTTCTATTACTGCTGATATTGAAATTATTGACATGTATTTGACCTTCAAATTAATATTTTATGTTAGAAAAACATTCTAGCAAACTTTTATTTTAGTAACTTGAATATACAAAGATAATAGGGATAGATAACATACTATCTAACTTTTATATTAGAAGAAATAAATATATTTTCCCATTTCAATGCTAATAAATATGATTTACCATAAATGACAATGAAATTCAATTGGAATAGCAAAAGGGAAAAGAAAAAGTGTATAATGCATACCCTTATGCATTGAACATAATTAGTTCCAAAACTCTAAAAAGATTCAAGTTTCAAAAGTAAAAAATAGCCACAACTTACAGGTCAGACCATTATACCGATGTTGATGAGTGTGTTACAAACTAAATGTTGAAACTAATGCATGTTTAACAAAGTGCATGTGTAATTAAAGAGAGCTAATGCTATATGCATAATGAGATGACAATACTAATGAGTCAAGAGATTATATTTGAATATAGATGCATTGTTGTTCTTAGAAGTCTTGGACAACCACAAGCTGCAATAATGGCATAAGCTCTTGCTGTAGAGATGTGAATCATTATAGCATTAGAGAACATTTTGAACTGGTTAGAAGCATTATGCATGATCTGAAGAACCAAGTACTGCAATAAAGTCATAAGACATGAACATACGATGCTGTAGAGGCATGGATACAACACATAACAACTGGCCAGAGCATTGCTGCTATGAGTCATGTGCAAACTATCAAACCGGACAGAATTAGAGGAAATTGATGTGAGCTAAGACTGCAGTCTAAACCATTGGAAACTAAGTCAGCAGCAGTGAAGAGATGTGATACAACCACTAATGTTGGTCTAGAGAAACATGAGGAGAACTGAATTGGAATATCTGAACTGTAGTGTTGGAAGTAGAGACAAAACTCAAAATAAAATACTAGAGAAACTGCGAGCAACTGAGACCTGCAGTTTGAAGGATAGAGTTGTGGTACTGCTTCCGTAATAATGGTCAATCTATGATATTGAAATGTGTGGTGCATAGTTTTGAAAAGAGTGCAACATCCAAAAAACTAAGCTAAACCAACGGACATAAGTGGAAATGAGGTCCTGAAAGCTAGTGTGTGTCACACACGCATATACATCATTTAAATTTTTATGTGTATGTGTCACCACAAATGGATACATTTTTTTAGTCATATTATGAACACTAAGAGAAGCATATATAATAAATAAACATAGACTAAGTATATGAAGTAAGTAATTCATAGTTGGAAAAAAATTTGAGAAGGTAATTCAAAAGAAGCAAAAAGGACAATGACTATACTTAAGTCCACTAAAACGACGTAATATTTACCTTTTTATGAGCTTCAAATCATGAATATTATTTACCTTGGAATAAAACTTACCTGAAATATATAAATTAAGGAGGTAAATCAAAAGTGGAAAAATATATATAAGAATACTGAGAAGTTTATCAAATTTACCTAAAAGAGTCAATGTGGTCAAGTCAAATGGGTAGTAAAACTGGTATTTCTCTATTTAAAGTTTAAAATTTAAAGAGTCATAACTTGATGTTGTATATTTAGCATAAATCAAAGAGAAATATTATTACATGTCATGCAAAGTTAGCAACTTGAATTTCAAAACAATGAAAAAGGTATCCAAGTAAAATTAACATTTTTCTTCTCTACACTGAGAAAACATTTATGAACATCATGTGATAATAAATACCGATTTCAAAAGAATTTTATGTATTCATTGAACATAATATACTAACAAAACATTAATATCATATGCTACAACTTCCTGTCAATAACATCAATATAAGTGCACTACAGTAAAAGACTAATAAGGCACTTACGTTTACATAATGCTGCGACAATCAATGACAAAAGCAACAGTGGCGGTCCACCAACTTTTGCCCATAAGAATTCAGTTTCTTATGATGTAGTTTGATTGAATAAATTACTTATTTTGATTCCAAATATGCCCCATCTGTAAAAGATGTTTTTGCTTGCCATTCATCATGATGTTTATATAGTCTTTGGTGTCATCCACGTACTTCTAAGATGCATATTAACAATAACAATATTTGAGTAAATGTATGTAATTTATGATTTTATTTAAGTGTAAAAGAAACCCAAAAGAAGAATGCTTGTTCATTTTGTTATAAATTTGCGCGGAATGAACTTCCAAAAGCAACATAGTTTTTATTTATGTTCTATATACCATAGAGTTCTAATTCATTCCTGCTATAAGTATTGACGAACATGTGAATTAATATCAAATTGTTAACTAAGAAAAAAGGAAGCAGAACAATTGCAGACATACTATGAAAACAAACATTATTTACAAAACCTAGTAAATTAAATATACATACCAAACTATAAGCCTCCACAAATAGTCTACCTTAATTTCTCAGCTATTTCAAGGGCATAAAAAGCAACCACTATAAATGGCATAAATGCGTAATGGAGGGGATTAATATCTATTTCCAGAAATAGATGTTTGCATAAAGTCTCTATGTTCTCATCGATTAATTACTAAAACTGAATTCTCCTCTAAATGTAAATGAACTTTTTATAATAAGAATTGTAATTTAGCCTAGAAATAAGGCAACTGACCCTTTCATATTAATAAAGAATCATAATGGATATTAAAATTAATTCATTTGTTTTTCATATTTTTAAATAATTAATGACCAACATGTGAGTGTGAGTATATAATATATACACAAATTAGTTACTTTTTATATTGTTTCAAAGCTGCTTTTTTTGTAACTTAAAAGATAAATAAATATTGGTGGACATGATTATGAAATAATAAACAAAAAATTAAATAACGGTTGATCTCATATACTACTATATACAACATCTAAATTATAATGACAACATGCTTGTATTGGTATTTGCAAATTATTTGGTTAAAAATACACATCTATATTTTTGAAAATAAAATTATTATAGAATATGTAAATTTTGAACTAATTAAAAGGAAAAATATTAACTTCTAGGACTACCAAATTATTGCGTTTCCAACATATAGTAACCCAGAGTCACCATGAGATAATCAATAGCTCAGGATTCATTTAACCATGTATGGATACAAACCATTATTGCCTTTATTTCACTGATGGCTGAAAACAAAAAATTCTATATTAAATTTTGCTTTAACACGTCAAGGAAGCATCTCTGTAGTTGGTGGTAGAAAACAGAATTAAAATATAGTAGCAAACATAAATTATAGTAAATACTTCAAATGAAAATCCTACATAAGTATAATTCCTAATACAATAAACTATTATTAAACCTCTTGTTAACATTTATGTATGCACTTATGGTTGGCTAGTACCAAAAAAATTCAAAATATACCTAACCCCAATTGGCGCGCATTTAATGTACGTTATATAATTAATATTGCTAATGCCATAAACATGATAGTTTAACCCTTTCCAACATGTATATATGCATGTATGATTGGCAGGTACGTAACGCATAATATACACAGCAAGATTAGCGGGTAATGAAGTATAATAATAAATTTCCAATACCATAAACATAGCATTTTTACCCCTTGCCATTATAAAGTTCTCTAGCAGAAGGTCGTGAATGTTGCTATTGCTAATCTATGTATATGCCGAAACATATGGTTTTATGCCTAGTTATACAGATCGCTTTGGTGAATATAGCTGCCATTTGTAACGAAGTTGATATCTATTTCTTACTCTCAAACTCAAAATCAATATACAATGAGGCACACTGTTCCAAATTCAAATTTTAATTTCTACGTTTGGAATCAAAATCTATTGATTGGTACCTTTATTCGATATAACATGTAGATATTTTAGTTTAGTTTAATTCGTTAGATGATTACTTTGTTAAGCTATACATTATACAAAGTTTATAACTCATTTATAGTATTAATTTTGAGAAGACTATTAAGCAGTGAATGATGTTGCTATTACTCTACTGTTAGGAAATATGACAATTTTGCAAAATATAACATCATTCGGGGAAAATGATCAATTTGCGACATTAAATTTTAAAATTCAAAATAGGTTAATACCGAGCGCAAAAGATAACATTAAAAAATTCATCCTGCTAATTCATCAAATGAGCCAATGTATAATAATAAATCAAATGAACCAATGAGATAATGGAAAAATTATAGAAAGAATATTTACAGCTAGCATAAAGAATAATACATCTTTATAGAAAAAAGATTTTCACATTATCCATGCTTGCCAAATAAATGAGTCATATATTCAAAAATCCCAAATAATGAATAAAATATCAAATAAGAAATGACCTTCGGCAAATCAGAAAACACTGAATCATTTTCAAATTAAGGACGCTGAAAGTGATAGAAAGATGTCGACATGTAATTTTTGAAAGCATAATTTTATTTTGTTTTATATACAACCACCTCTTACTCATATAATTACTTTGCATCCACAAAGTATAGAGCGAGGAAATTTCCCAATCTAGTAAAAGTAAGACTTTTTCCAATAAGCTTTATGGCAACATATGTTATCTTAAAAAAATAATGAAAGTAGTTTGCAAATATGTTTCACTGTATTTTTCTTTCAATGGCATGGAAAAATGATATAGTCAATGTAAAACAATGATAATACTATATATAAAATTCCTTTTTTTTCTCTTACTTTGTTGCTTGGTACTCTTAAAAGAAGATATATCATGTATTGGCATTATTACCGGGGTGAAACAAAAAGATACCACTGGAACTACTTATCTACTTAAGTGAGACGTAGATGGGTAAATGTAAAATATGGTCAGGTAGTTAAAAACGTGTTCGAAAATGAACGTACCTAAACTGAGAGAGTTGAGCTTGGTACATGATATATGAACAAATTAATTTAGTAGGATGATATGTTAATGTTCGACATAGTTTCAGGTTATAATTAGGCTGGAGTTTAGAAAAATGATTTTTGGAATTTGGAAACAGTTCTTATAATAATGCATAAGGTTTGCACTTATTTTTATTATTATTAGGTTAGAGTGCATAATGGATTTTTTGTAAAAAATATATATATTTGAAGTAGAATGGATAATTTTGCTTTCAATGCTCATTTTTTTGCAAAATTATGTCACTTTTTCTTGAAAATGCAGTGGTGCATGAATGACTAAAGAAATATTCTAATTTATATCCATTGACGGAGGGAATTTGGAAAAGAAATGGGTAATTTTGTCGAAGTTAGGGAAAGTACCCAACCTACCAATTGATAAAAAAATCTATCACAAATACAAATGAAATTAAAACATTAACCTTTTCACATATTAGTTTGCATATGTCTATTTTGAAGCTGAAACATATAGTAATATCAAACCACGACCAACAACAAAAGGTTTGCTTTAAAAGTTAAATGAATAATATTTAAATTAGCATCAATTTAAAGTTAAGGCAAATACACCAAGAATCTAAATCATGATTTTACTGATGAAACACAACCATAATAAACATTCTACAAATTTCTGGAATAAAAATCTACTACAAAGTAGAAAATAATGAAACTTTAACTAAAACAGACCTATTTGTCTTCTTTCAATTCTTCGGTTATCCGAACGAAGCCCTTTGTCTTCCGACTCATCATTTTCATTCATCGCTTCCTGTTCATCAACCGATTGTTGGAGCTTCACTCAAAATTTAATTGAAACCTTAGAATTTTGATTCGAAAATTATAAAAGAATAAAATTATGATTTTTATTAGAATAAATCAGCATTTAACTGAATTTAGTTGATAAATTAAGGCGATACAATTACCATGGCGGTGAAGTAAAGATGAATAGTTGACGAAGGTGGATTGAGGAAAATGAGAAGAGATGTATGCTCATGATAGAAGAAGAACCGTTCTAGAACGTGGGAAAATGAAATGAAATGAAATGAAATGAAAATGGTAGCCATCCGATCTCGCGATAGACGGTCGAAGGGGAGGAAGTAAATTAAGGTGAGGATGCGGTTGCCGGTGAGGAAAGGGAAAGAGGGAAGTTGCCATTTTTGTGGATGAGGGGAAAGTGGAGTTGAAGAAAAATGGAGAACGAAGAGGAAAGAGGAAAGTGGAGGACTGTTAGGCAACGTGGGAGTGGGTGGGGGAAAATACTGAAATGCCTCAGTGGAAAAAAAAATTTCCAGTTGAGTTAGGGGCAGTACGGGAACTCAATAAAAGGCTTCAGTTTGACCGCTTTGACCAAGGTTTTGATTTATAGTGTATATATATATATACATATACATGGGTCAGGTCGACCAGGAGGTCGACCCGACCACACCCTTGGTCGACCGGCAGGTCGACTTAGGGGGAGGGAAGGTCGACCTGGCGGTCGACCCGCCCTACGTGGTGAGCGAACGAACATTTTGTTCGTTCCAGCATGTTTTGTACACGATTTTTTCGATCTTTGGCTCCATCTTCTCCTTCCGTGCTTCAATCCGATGGCTCCTATTCAGCATGTGAAGTGGTTGCATCCTATTCAATCTCAAAATCCAATGGTCTGAGATCCACTTCTACCCCTATAAATAAGACCCTAGGCCTAACACTTTTTCTCATTCAAGATTTTCTCCGCTTGGGTTCACCTTTTCAGGAAGGACCCTAAAAGGAATAATTTTCCAAGGAGAGAGTCTTTTTAATAAAAATATTTTAATACCCTCAAGTGGATCCGGGAAGACCAAAAGCGAAGAGCTTAGGACCACAGGTGAGTGATTGTGATTATTTTAAATTTATTAAGTAATTTAAAATAATAGGGTTTCCAATAGTTGTAGTTTTACTACGATTTTGGGAATAACCTTTTTAGTAGTTTATTCATAGCTTTTAGAATTATTTCCAGTCTATTTCTTTCAGCTATTCTTTTCAGTTAATTATAGCTTATTTCTGTTAATTATAGCTTTTCATTTATCTACAATTTATTTACAGTATTTTAATTTATTTAATGTTATTTATGCGTTATTTACATCTTTTTTTTCTACGCTTTGGATTTTCTTCTATATTCGATTTTCTTTTATTTCTCCTTCTTCTTCGCGTATGGATTAGAATAGATTAAACGTGAATATGGATTAAAATTATAAGAATACTGAAATAACGGAAGATAAGATGTAAATTGTAAAGACTGTAATAAAAATGGAATTAAGACTGAAATTGAGCCTAATTATGATATTAATGTTGAATTGGACTAATTAAAGATAATTGGCCTAGTTATAACTTAGAATTATAACTAAAAAGAGTATAAGATGAAAGGAGCTTATTTTTACACTTAAACCTTGGGTTAAGTAATAAGCATGATTATAACATAGGTTATAATAAGAAATAGAACAAAAGGAGGCTTATTTTAAGACTTAGGATAAATTAATAAGCAAAGATAGTGAAGATAATAATAAAGGCTTATTTAAATAATTTATCTAAGTTAATAAGCAAAGATGAAAGTAGGACATGTACCAAAAAACATTTTCTATTAGACAAAATGGTGGTCTCACATTAGCCTGAAGTGAGATGAGGGCACGCTTATGCTAATAATGGTAGTAATTGGTCAAATAGAAGTCCAAATCATGGGGGATTTGGACAAGGGGCACAACTAGATATTGTTTGGATGACGAGCAGGTACCAACAGCATTTCCCCTATTTTTCTATGGACATGGTGTTTCACATAATCCTGAAGTGAGATGAGGGGCACGCTTATGCTAGAGCATAGGTAATAAGAAGACCCAATAGGTGGAGCAACAGGTAGCATGAGCATGGTGGCAGTTACGCATCGACTTCCATTTCAGTGCTTAGTGATCGCTATGAGTTCCAAACGCTTAAGTATGTGTGCCTTTCGTAGGCACCATTGCCTTCTGTGTAGGGAGCTATATAACGTCTAGTCCACAATAAATACTTTGTGCGCCTTTCGTAGACACCATTGTACTTTGTGTGTCTTTCGTAGATGCCATTACCTTATGTGTAGGGAGTTATATAGCATCTAGTCCGCAGTAAGATCTATGGAGTAGCAGGCCGATCAAAGGGTAGAATTAGGGTTTCAGCCTAATTATAGGGTTAGGAATTCAGCCTAATCAAAGCAGCTAACAAAGACAAAGGAAAACAATCAAAGTTAATCAATTGCGTTAATTTAGTAATTCGTATTTATTTCCAGCTTATTCCTTTTTCTTCCTATTCTCTTTGTTTCCTTTATATATACTAGAACTGCTGTAAGGTCTATTACTTTTACTTTGCTTAAAGATTCTAGTAATTACTATCATTCACTAGAGTTTTAGTCTGATCCACTCATCTATTTTCCCTTCCCTACCCCTCATAGGCAATCGGGGGCATGGTAGGTAGACCGCAGCTTCTTGGAGACTTGTTGGAGATCCTATCATGTATTTCTTTCCTCAAGTTTTAGTTTTTAGTTCTTTTGTTGAGCTGGTATTTTGAGAGGGATGTATTATACTCTGATATTATTTGAGACTTTGGTTTTTGATTTCACGAGTATTGTATGGGTATTTTTTCATATGATGTATTGGATATTTGGTGACTTATTTTTATCATCTTGTATTGTGGCAATTAATTTTTAGCAAAATACTATAATTGTTTCCGCTGTGTTACTATTATTATTATTATTTGATTTTTGTCTTGTGAATCTTAGTCTCTACCAACTTTAGTCATACCTACAACACACCATGCCTTTTAGTGTGTCCTTTTGGGTATACTAAGGGGTGTGGGGTGTTTCAGGTCTCAACGAATGTATCGATATACTATCTCGAAACATCTTGATTACGAATATTTAAAACAATTTGTTATTTTTAATGTAAAAAATTTCTCATGATTACAACATATTATAATTGCTATCGCATAACATACCATTTAATGATTTTCTATTAAATATACAAATTAAATAATTATAATTAACATAACACAGTATGACAAGTATATACTAAAAAGAAAAATTACTTTTATATTAAACAAGATTTTATTATAGAGTTAATAACTTATAATAAATTACGGAATTCCCTCTAGGGCATACCCTTAACTCTATCATTGAGATTATACTTTGGAGGGCTTGGATTGAAGCTCTGGACCTTGAGTTTTCTCATGACCATTGATAAAAAGCTATATGGCTTAGGTGCAGGCTGGCTAGGACACTTGATAGAGAGATCAGATGAAGACCAGCTGGCGAGGCCATACCATGACATGCTTGTGTTAGAAAAGTGACATGGAAGAAAGTTGTTGATGAACATTAGCGCCCCTGCAATATGGACGGAGTAGTGCAGAGAGTTTTCACTATTGCATGGTGATGCTTTTGTTAGATGAACAATGCCATTTTATGCCGATCTTGTAAAGAGAACAGTATAGGGTCGTTGTTTCTTTATGTAGGGATGACCAAGCGCTTTTCCCAAAAGTTGGCCGAGTCACGACAAAGCATGAAAGATGGGTCATTTTGGCTGACCACGGTGACAACCCACCTTCTTGACACTTAGAAATCGACACTAATACATCCACGGTACTCACAGGCCGAATATCCAAGTACCGAAAACACATATTGATCAAGGGTAAAAAGAAAAATAAAGATAGAATAGAATCTTATAGGAATGGAATAATATATACTATTCCAATATATAATCTTTACAGTGGAAATTTTAAATACATTCATCAGAGTCAATCCTAATCTTAGTCTGGACAGTTATAAATCTCTGTCCATACTAATGCTAAATACAAACAGTAAAAAATGTAGCGGAAATGAAAATGGATAACCATCTACAAAGGAAACTCCAGCTCCTGCTCCAAGCTCCTCCAAAATGTTCCAAGCTAGACCTGAACTACTTGGTTGCCCGGAAAAATAGGGCACCCAGAGTTTAAGGGAAAATAAAATAAACTCCATGTCAATCATGGGACTGGTGTGAGGAAACTCAAAACACAGATATTTTTGAAAAAAAAGGGCAACTCATAAGACCACATCGCACATAAACATGGACGGGTTTTACCTTATGATAACTAAAACATTGCTATATAAAGGCAATGATATTATAATAATGTCTAGATTACAAATACATATTAATCAAAACGAAATTGTTACATTAATTAAATTCCAGAATGATAGGTATACTACTAAGTCCGAAGGCACTTATTGGAGAATAGATTCCATACAATGACAAGATAAGAGACTACCTTCCGTACAGTACATTTCCAAAGGAATGTATCGAGGACCCACAGATGATCCTCTGCATCTGGCAAGACCAGTCTACCCTTTTTCGGTGACCAACACAATGGTCCTGAATAGTACCGAATATGACATCACCCCGATCATTCCTGACCTATCCGTGGCTACAGCATACACAACAAACCCGATATATATAGGGTAATCTAGACATGTGATGACCATACTCCTATGGGTGCGACTCACATAGCCCTACGACATGTCATGTTTTAGCCATTTCCGGGTGTGAGGCCTGAGGCAACGTATTACCTTTTACAAAACACATCCCATTTTGAATGCCTTATTGTCATTTCTAATAACACAATATTTATTTCCATAAAATACAACCGCCGAGTTCATACGCCTCAGGAAAGGGTGTTAAGTGTAAGGGTGGTTACCTCATACACCACCAAACGGATGTACGTTTATAAAAATCAATGTATGCGGTCTTAAAAATGCAATTTCAAACACTCGTCCATACAAGTTGTCTAGGAATAAAACAAACCGAAGGCACTCCTCCTACTACATCCTATTTGGGAATCACCACTAGGATTAGTAGCGAGCAATTCTTGCATTGAAGATTTCAAAATGAAGATACCACTGCCGCCATATATATGATATGGGAATTACCCCAGTGGTTAGTGGCAAGTAGTCCTATATTATGAATATCCCTGTCTTCAAAATCATTGTCTTCAACATGTCTTCACTTTTGAACGCGTATATTGGTTCGAAGCGGTTTTCAGATAGGAATTACCCTAATCTGATTTCGGTTTCTCCAAACCAATTATCAATAAAAGATTTCAAGTATGTAGGTGATTATTATTCAATTAATCAATATCTTTTATCCAAGTAAAATATCTTCTTAGAGATATATGTCTTTTAATCGTTTTTTTTCTTCAGCATATACGGGATTATTAAACCTCTTTTTAATTTTGGAAATACTAAATCATGTCTCTTTAATTATATAGGAAAACATTATAAAGTAAAAAGGGGACTATAGAAATTATACTAATTATACTCAATACTAATTTCCATATTCAACCAATACCATTCATCGAATAACGGTGAAATCACCTTTTAAATTCACATGGGTAGTATGAGTTCCCTTCTTAGAATTTAATATAGAATTTAACCAGAATGTTACCTATATCACCAAACATCTTATTATTATAAAATATGGTATAACCTTTGGAAAACTCCAAATCTCCATTTCTTTTATCTTAGCAAGATGTGGTCCAAGTATATCAAATTTACTATCCCCTCCGTCAGGCTAGTCTGGATAGCTAGGGAGAGTAGAAAACTGGTTTTCCAAACCCAAGCCTAGAGACTATCTCGTTGTCACCCATAAGGCGGTCAAGTTATTTGATCAACTCTAAATCTTTAAAATAATTGATTTATTTTTTGAAAAACATTTATAAAGGATTCCGGAAGAAAACCCAAGTTTAATTTTTTTTTTAGAAATTTCCAAATTTCTTTGTTAACTTGCCGGTGAATGGTGCTTTTAAGGGCTTCGATCACATATCCCATTTTAAACCTTTTATATGTCCAATTTTCCATTTAAAACTCTTTTAAAATATTTTAACATATTTTTAGAATTTATTTTATATTTTTAAAAATTTTAAAATATCTATTGTTAAGAGTTGAAATCCATATTTTACGAACTACCAAAACGCGATGATTTTAAAAAATTGATTTGGACATATCCTAAAATTTTCAAAATGGAATTTATATTTTTCTCCTTCATTTGGAAACTATAATTATAAGTCCAGAAAATTCTTATTTCGAATAATTCCAAGCTATATTCCACTCTACACATTGATTTAACTTTTATGGTGTGAAAACATGAATTGCCGTTACGCGACGCGCCTATTTTGACTCTAATTTCATATCTTTTCAAAATTTGCCAAAATGAGTTTTAATGTTTATAAAACATTTATGAACTATTTTAAACCATTTTTATTCATGTTTAAAGAGGTTTAACTATGCCATAACACTTTTATAATTCATAAGAGAAAGTGTTTTTTTATGTAATTTTAACGTGTATTTACCGTGAATTATTTTCATAACCAAGAAAAAATATTATCGCATCCAAAACATAATGATGAAACATAAATTACACTCATAACAAACATTATATATCATCACATGATTTATAAAATGAACTAGTAGAGTTTCTCACTTTTAAACGACATATTTAATTATATATCACTATTTACTTTGTAAGCAACCATCAAGCATTATTAATTAACCAACCAAACATCATAACCATTTTTAATAGTCATTCAAACTTATTTAAAATCATTTCATTATTAATTTATAATTATAAGAAGTATATTTATAATCAAGTACTCACGATTGTAGCATTCCCTCCACAACTTCTCTGAATCACTCCGATGGCATTCCGGCTGCACTTCTCTTCGCTTTCTGCACATTGGAGCTTTTGGCCTCCCTCCTTCACCTCAAGAGAGCTCGGCCATGCATGGGATGGAGGTGGATGCTCGGCCATGATGGAATGGTGGTGGTGGTCATGGGTTTCATAGAGGTAGAGGAGTGTTTTGGCACTTGTTTGTATATATATATTTATATATATATATATATTCTTTCTATATTCTTTTGCATTATTTTATTAAGAAAAGAGGCCTTCATGGAAGCAATTAGAGAGCTACAGAGAGAAGAAGAGAGCTTGGAAGTTGAATGTGTCCATTATGAGAGGTATAGGTAGGTATTTATAGCATTTCATGCATTAACCATGAAGTAATCATCAAAAATATCTCTAATATCATCATGCATCCCCCATCACTTCCTTGGCTATGATTCCCCCTCTCATATCACTACCATCCCATCTTGTCCCTTCCCTTAATGTTTAAGTAAAGCATCTTTTGACTTTTGTTTATAAATATCATGATCTTTTCTCCTTTTTACTTTAAGTAAATTTGTAAATGCACATGGCAACTTCTTATATGTATGCATATATATGTCTCATTTGACAAACCATGGTGCAACATTCAATTACAGCTTTTATTTGATAAATCGTTGAAAATCCTAATCCGAATTCTAGTCATATTTTCAATTTTTGATCAAACTATTTATTTATGCAAACAAAAATTGAAAATAAATTTCTTATTATCTGTTAATAATTAAAACAAGATTATTTAAGCTATAAAACCATATTAAAATCCATTTATAAAAATATGACGTCGATCTGCCAAAATACGATGAATTTTATATATCTTAATAAAACAAGTTTATATATTTATAAAACCATTATAAATAACTTATTATCATTATATAATAATTAAAATGGATTATTCATTATTTAAAAAAATTATCTGAATATTTAAAATTAATTAATATTCCGATTTAAACTAATAAAATTACGGGTTGTTACATTCTTTCCCTCTCAAAAGAATTTCATCCCCGAAATTTAACCACGACCCTAAACTCGAAAGAGTTTGCCTAAAATATTATCTTTAAGTTTAATTTGGTATATACAAAGATCATCCATAACATCTGATTTGGTCTTCTACTCAAATACACAACTTTATTTCTGAACTAGTATTGATCTCTCGATCCTCTAGTGCGGACTTTGATCAGACTTCTTGATTAAAAAACCCTCGCTTTCCTTACATAGCTCTCAACTATGATTGAAAATGCAATTACCCAACCACAAATCCTCATCAATGTTCATCGTCATGAATCGGGTGATAAATTCTTTTTCAAACCAGTGTAAACACCTCAAAGTTCCATACTCGAATGTTAGATCAAAATCATGCAACGAAATGATCTACGTATCTCATACGTACTTAGTTATATCAAATTAGATTTTCAAAATCATTTATGAAAACATTTCATAAAATCCTATCCAAATGTTTTAAACCTTTTCGTATATCCTAAATATTTTTAACCCTCATTTAGAAGATATTTTAAAAGCTATTCTTCTTATTTAAATACTCTTTTTGAAAGATTTATAAAAACATAGCTTTTAATAAAACATACTTTGCTAAAATCTTCTACCAAGTTTAACTTATCAAAATCTCATTTATCAAATGTAACATCCCTAATTTTCGATAAAATTATTCAGGAAATATAATTAGATAAATTAAATAGAATAATGATGATAAGGGGATTGAGATTTGGATGAAACATATAGAGCCGTGCTAAATAATAAAATAAATGGGATTAATTTGGTTTGTAAGCTAATTAATTTACACATGGGCATATTAGTAAATAGCCGCACCTCCTCATACTCACGGTTATACACTTTTGTAATTGCCCATTCATGTTTCATTTTCTCATTTTTCACAAACGCAAATCGAAAAAAAAATAGAGCCGGCCATTAACAAGGATGAAAAGAGGAAAATTCAATCTAGAGCTAAGGATCAAAGCTAGGAAGGATTAATCAACAACAAGTCTCAAACTCCTTATCGTATCTAAGGTGAATAATAATTCATTCCATCTCTATTTTGTTTTATAATAATATGTTTTCGGATTTAAGATTAAATTCGTTTTTATGATGTTTTGGATGATGATATGCTTGGGTTATTATATGTTTGATTTAAACCAATTCATTTACATATGAAATTGCACGGTTTTAGGGAAAAACCGATTGTTATTGGATTTAGAATGTCATGGAAAAATTATATGTTAGTTATAACATGATTTTAGAGATGGTTTTAATATTTCATAATTTTCCAAGCTATGGAGAATTTATTATGAATTTCTAAAGGAAAATATGCTATATTTGGGTTTGAAATTTATTTTAATTATTTCAGAAAGAAATTGGGCCTTAAATTTTAATATATTAGACAACATGATGAAATTGAATTTCTGTGATTTTTGGGGATTTTTTAAAATTGATTTGCTATGGAAAATAAATTATTTTGAAAGAAGGACTTATTTGCAATATGGGTTTTGCTTAATAGAAGGACTTAAACGTTAATTTTCCTTTGATTCAGATCTGATAAATGCGGCAGTTATTTTGTAAAGTATTGAAAAGTTTTGTGGCAACCAACCAGGTGTTTACAAATGAGTAGGTTAGTTACAAAGCATTTACTAAACTTAGCTTTAATTTAGTCTTTTAATAAAAAGTTGGTTCCGCCTCTTTTTGAAGTGGCCTTTGTAACGACCCAGAATTTTGAACAAATTAAATTGAAAATATTTAATTAATTTTAAATATTTGAACGATGGTTTAATTTGAATCCCGAATATAACTTTGAATTTGACGATTAAATCATATAATTTAATCTATTGAATAGTGAATAAAATTTGAATATTCAATTTTAAGTTGAAGAAAAATATTTCGAAAGCTTTTAATATTTATATTGATAACACTGAAGATAATGGCAGCTTCAGAATTGAAATTTAAACTGTTTTGATCAGTTTTGAATTTATATCGTTCAACCGATATTTAAAAATAGCCGTCCGAGGCACAGTCTCGGAATTCGACGAAACCAGTCCCATTGGATCCGTAATATTGAATTATTATCGGATTTCAAATTTCGTATTGATTGGAATTGTTATGTGAGCACACGATAGATAAACGCGTTGAAATTAATTCGAATTTAAATTTAAAAGTTGGTCAAATCTCAACACATCGTCTTCCCTGTGTTTACGCCTTTAACCACGCCAGAAATCAAGGAACGAGATCGTGCAACCCATGTTCTCCTGTCTCCCTCCACCTTTTTTTAAAAAATCATCACGCAAGTTCGTTCAAAAGGCAGAAACGAAGAAAATAAAATGGCGTTCCCTTTTCATACTTTTGTTCAAATAAGATAAACGAAATCACTTCCTTCTCCAATCTCTATTCCACAAAATCGTATTCCTCCTTTTCAAATTTTCTCTGGCCGAAAGAAAAATAAGCACTCCCCTCCTCTTCAATTCGAATCAATCGTTCCAGCTAAATGAAAATAGAAGCGGCTGCGTTCTTCTCCAATAAAACGAACAAGGGGATTCTCGATCGTAGGAAGGAGGGCACGCGAGTAAGGGAATCGCGATGCGGCGGCACGACAGGTGATGAGCTAGGGTTCATCGCGATTGCGGAGGATGGCGCGCGCGACGCTCGCAGGGTGGAGGCGGCGACTGGATCGTGAAGTTTGATTTGAGGTGCTCGCAGCTGACGAAGCCGAGCTCGATTTCGAGCATCTCGAAGTGAAATTGGGGTCGCGGAGTTAGCAGGGGCAGTTCGAAGATGGATTCGTTATCGAGTGTGAGGGTCGTGGGCAGTGCAGTCGAATCTGGGTTCTTCGATGTTAGAGGAAGGTTGTAGTCGCGACGTAAGGTATCTGCTGTTTGTTCTGCAATTTTTAAGATTAATTAATAAATGTATATGTGTATTATATAAGTATAAACGTCTCTGCTTTAATTTAATACATATACGGAGTTTTGAGTAATATATATATAACCCTACACTCAAGATGCAGTAAGCTATATTTGATATAAAATTTTCAGTTAAGGAGATTTGTAAATGTTGAAGAGTTTACATAAAATTTGATTTAAAGATCTATATAGGATTAATTTCAAAGGAAGGAAAATAAATATGCAAGTATACATTTTTTGAAATTTATTAAATTGTTTAAATTAACTTATTAAATTTTTAGTGGTTGAAAATATTTTCAATAAGGAAATTTTGGGTAATTTCGTTTAATAGTTGGAGAGATTATTTAAGATACGTATTTTAAATGGTTTAAAAGAGATAAAAGAATTTATTTAAAAAGAAATAAATTTAGAAATTAAAATTTGTTTAAATAAAACTATCAGTTAATTAAACTATTAAAATGAAATCACCGATGAATCAAAATAGTCAAATGAAATTTATTATTCGATCTGTTCGAATATTAATATGTCGTATAATTGTTTATACAAGGTTAAAACTGTGAAATCAAGTCGGAAATGGAAATTGGATGGCAAAAATAAAAAGCTAAGGTGAGATTTTTCTCACTCAAAATTTAAAGTGGAATTATTGCAGTTATTTTTGATTTGATATGATTGCTATTGGATGTGATATTAGATATAGTAGGATATCTATATATATATATAACAATATATACATATTGGCATATGTATATATTGGATTGATTGATTTCCCGCCTCGTATAGCGGATGAGACCCTATTGCGCCGTTAGTAAGCAGATATTTTATAAAAACCCATATACCGCGATATTCCACCTTGAAGTGGAATTGGTATTGTGCTAACGTCTTTGGATGCAGGAAAACAGGTTGGAGGGATCCAACTGGATTCCTCAACTGTATTTATTTATTTACAGATGTTGATATATATTCTGTTATCATATGATGATATATGATGTTTGATGTTGTGATGGACTAATTGATGCGTTGCATAATTGGATTCAATTTTTGAAGTTTTAAAATAACGATTTTAACTTTAAAAGAGATTTTTAAAGAGATTATTTGTAAGTATACGTTATTAGATTTTTGAATTAATTTACCAACGTTAAAATTTTTAAAGTTATAAAGGTTAAGATTTTGGTGAAATATAACCGAGAGGTGATTTTTGAAATAAACAGTTAAGTAATTTATAAAATAGTTTAAATTTGGATTTTTGAATTATTAAAAACGATGTACGTAAAAGATGTACAAAATTGATATTATCAATTAAAATTATTGGAATTTAAAACAAGTTTTTATAAGTGTTAGATAGAAAATTTATAGAATTATAAATTGTGAAAATATGAAGTTTATAGATTTATAAAGTATGAAGTTATAAAATGAATGAAATTGTATAATAAAAGATTATAAGAAATTCACTTAGAAATTGGATTTTTGCCTTTAAATGGGATATTTTATCAAATTGATTTATAAAGGAGATTTATAAATAAAAGTTGTTATAAAAGAGAAATAGAATTTATAAACGTGTTTATAAATTCGGAATCAATTGAATTTGATAAATTAAATGTAGAAGGTTATTAAAGGAAATATATTCGCGATTTTGGATAGCGAATTATCCTTAAATTGAATGTGTAGAAAAGACTGAAATTTGGTTAGTGAAGTATATTCACGATTTTGGGACAGTGAATATATTGTTAAGTAAAATGGACTTATTTTCGAAGAAGGGATATTAAAAATGAAGTTAATTATTTTAAAAGATGTTTTAAAATGTGTTAAATATCGAAACCATAGATTTCAACATACATTGTTGAAATAGACGTTTTCGAGAAATAAGGAAATGATGGACTATAACACTGTTGTTATAGTAAATGATTTCCGAAAGGAAATGTTTTTATCTAGTATTGGGATTTACATATCTATCTTAATTTCGAATCCCTATACTAGTGATTTTTGAGTCGTCGTAACGATGTTTTACGTAACATTCGTTTTGACTCAAATAAATGTTGTTATAGTAAACGGTTTCCTTAAAAGAATGAAATATATACTTAATTTGATTTAAGTATATCGAATATTTTCAAATGTTGAAAATAAATAGATTTGTGAAATACTTATTATTAAATAAGTAAGGAAATACTTTTCCAATATGAAATGAAACGTTTTTGAGATTTTATCTTTTTAAAGATAAATTGAAATTGAATATTTGAAATCGATATAAAAATCGAATATCAGTAGATATTTGAAAATATAAATTCAATAGGGAATTTATAAAAGAAAGGGAAGTTGTTTAAAAATAAACGTCGATTTATTTTTGAAGTGTGGAAATTTTATATCTAGTAAAGATATTTTTGAAGATGAAATAATTTGGGAAAATTATTTGGAATCTGATGATGTTGCGCATCTTTATTGATAGTTAAATAACCGACTATCAATAATTACCTTGAATGATATTTGTTGTGAATTGGATGAATTTGAATGCCACACTTATTTTTGAATAATCGCTCACTATTCGGGTTAGCCGGGAAAGGACCATGAGGTCGTATAACCCATTCCGAATATGTGATACGTCGTTATGAATTGCATTCGAAGACGGTGTTGAAGACCGGACATTTTTGAAAACGGAAGGATTACCGTCGAGTTACTCTACATCGGCTGATCTCCGGTTTAGAGGTTTTATCACCCTTAGTGACGGGAAGTCCAGACGTGATTGAAAATTATCCGGAATGTGCAAGGGCTTCGTGAGAAGTGCCTTCGGTTCTGTTCGATCCCGGAACAGACTTGTATGGATTGTGTGTCTGACGTTACAATTTGAGATATAAAGCTGATTTCTTTCAAATACATATATGTTGGTGGCGGAGAATTTATTCTCTTAGCTTAACACCCTTCTCTGAGACGTACGAGCTCAGAGGTTATGTAGTTGAAATTTATCAGCGATATATCCCAATTTGGTAACGTGGCATACTGAGTGTTGCTGTGAAATGATCAGTGTTTGATCATTTGCGATATGATCATTTGTTTGATCTTATATCTTTGTGATCATAGGTTGATCATTTTGTTTGACCCGAAGCATGGCTTTGTAGAAAGCGTAGCTTTGTGGACGAGACTTCATCGAGCCTCACACCCCGGAAATGGTCGAAACAGGAAGGATGCGGCAAGGTTCTAGGGAGTAGCGCCCCTTAGTGTATGTCATTCCTTCTGGATAAAGGTGGTATCATGGTATGGAGCCCAGATACTTAACCCTTGTGGTTGCTGCAAATTTATTACTTTGTGGTTGTTGCGAATCGGGGATCCTCGGGAAGATCGGTGACGATCGGGGGATGGCATACGCGTGTCAGTAGTTACCTATTTTTGCAGAGGTAACCCGGCCTTGTGTTGGCAGAGATCCGGTTAGGTTCTCGGGTCGTCTATTCCAGGGACGTACCCATCGTGGATAGGAAGTTCCTTAGCCTGGCCATTTGTTGGAAATCCAAAGAAACAATACGATCTTGTACGGTTTTAGTTGTAGAACCTATCATTCACTTATGGTGGTCACCACTGTTTGGATGGTAGCTGTAGTAGGCATAAGTGCGGAATGCCTATGCTGGCTAAGATTTATATTATACTTTCGAAATGATTTCTACACTATGCACTAATAATAATATCAGAAATGATTTGATTTTGCGTAGTAAGCATCTTTGAATATCATAAGAAGAAATCTCCTCCAATTCTGCGTTTGCATTGTGTGTGTGGCGGGAGGTCTTATGGTAGTTTCATTTTCCAAAAGCATTTCGAATTGACTTTAAAAATTATTTTGTTGTTATAAAGAATAACTGTTTTACGATCTCACACTAGTCACCATGACTGACTCGGAGTTTATTGTTCCCTTCTAAACTCTGGGTGCCCACAAATTTTCCACACGGGCAGCCTAGAGTTATGTTATCAGGATAGTCTGGATATTCTGGAGCTTTGGAGATAAGCTGGATGGCGAGACATAGTATTTGTATCTGATAGTATTTATTCCGCTGTGTATTCTATATGAGGACAAATTTATATAACTGTCCATTGTTGTATATTGACTCTGATTGATGTATGTATAAACTGATATAGTTCTTTGTTTTAAAAGACTATTGATTATCTATTATATGTTATTCCGCTGCGATGTGTAAGATTCTGATATTGTTTTCTGTTCTGTTGTTCTTCCGTGTTGTTGTTCTTCTCTATTCTCTCTTTCTTCTCTTTTTCTTCTATCTTTTCTTCCTCCTCTTCTTTTAAATATTAAAGTTCGCGTTTCCGCCATCCGATTGTTCGGCAGTTGCTACAGTGGACGTAGCAGTGTCGGGTTTTCGGAAGACGGATTTGCGGGTCTTTACATTTGGTATCAGAGCATATGGTTAAGCGACAACCCTGCTCTGTTGGGTGTTACTCATTAGAGATAGAGTCAGTAGTACTCTAGAATGAGTTGAGTGTAATAATAGATATGAGTGCGTATTTGTTAGTGAATATAAAATTGTTTTGTATTGTGATGATTGTTTTATTGAGTGGCATATGAAACTTCGTCGGCACAGTCTGCAAAACTGTATCGAAGGGGTTTCTAAACACTTGAATAGAACAATTCGGCACAGTATTGTTTTAAAATAGGGTAAATGAGATAATTTTGCCCAAAACTATTTTTGTATAGAAAAGAAATGTTTTCTATAAAGTACTATAATATATGGTTGCATGGATGTTAGGAAGTAATAATAGTGAATTATCATCACTGAAATTAAATGAGAAATTGGAATCATAACTCCAAAGTTAAGAGATAAATCCATATACAAAAGGAATTTGAGAATATAAATTATAAATGTGATTTGTAATTTAAAACGGAATTCCAGAGAAGTTTTTGGAAATGTTTTTGAAAGAATTTGAAAATTTTGAAGATTTGGAAAGTTTAAATTCTTTTTGGAGTTGAAAATGAATTTCAAAGGTTTTGAAAAGTATTTGAGGGAATGAAAAGCTCTAAACTCTTTTCGGTCGCTGGAAAATAATTCCGATGATGATCGCGACATCACCGGTGTTCATTTTCGGGTTTCCAGAAGAGGAATTGCTGCCAAGTTGTTTTAAATGGAAATTGTTTGGAAAAATTTGGGTTTTGTTTTGGAAATTCAAAAGGATAAATTGAATTGTATTCAAAATGATTTTGAAGGTTGGTAAAACTCTGGAATACCATATAAAAATATTTATGGAATATTATTAAGTTGATAACTTATACAAATTTGAATTTTGATAGAATAAATTTAACTTAAAAGATAGAGTTAAATTAAAAGAAGTATAAGTGAATAAATTTGCAATTGCAAGTAAATGAAAGTAAATTGTGAATAAATAAATTTACAATTGTGATTAATGAAAGTGAAATTCTTAAGTAAATGTGATATTGAAATTATTCTAAGTGAGGATTGAATAAAGATAAAACTGGAAATTGAAACAGAATGTTGAAAACAAATGTGAATTGTGCGAAATAAAATGAGGTTTCAAGATTAGTTTGAAGTGAACTAAAAATAATCGATCAAATTCAATATTCAGAAGATAAATTGAATCCAAATTAGACTGAAATTGAATTCAAATGAATGGGAAATGTAAAAATTGAATGAAAAAGAATATGTAACTTCAACAGTGAAGTAAAACTGTATAAGCAGTTTATATTGAAAATTTTGTAATCAAATTGGCAAAATAGTTTGAATGCTGTAACTAGATATAATGGCTAGTAGGATATACAGGTGTTATAAATTGGAATTTTGGATTTCAAAGATAATTTGAATTGCTCGAAAAAGGTATGTATTTAAATTTCTATATGAGATTTACTGATTTCTGGTCTAGCCGCTTGGCTTTTTCTTTTTCTTTTTGAAATCTGAGAGTCCGTAGGGACGTTTTGTAGTCGTACCGTATTAGCCACGCAAAGGAGACGCTGGCGAAATTTTTCGAAAATTTCGAGTGTTAGAAAATTTTTGAGAAAATTTTGAAAGTTTAAGTTAAAATTTGAATTTAAACTCGAATTTGAATTTAGAAGTTAAACAATGTTGTTTGAAACTTAAAATTTAAGTTGGAAATTTAGTTGAGATGATAACGAATCTTTAGTAGGAAGATCTATTTGAAAAGTGATAAAACTATTTGGATTGTGAAAAATAGTAGACGAGTTAAGGACCTTTCTTTCTAACTTGTAATTTCGAGGAGAAATTCTTTTAAGGGGGGAAGTCTGTAACGACCCAGAATTTTGAACAAATTAAATTGAAAATATTTAATTAATTTTAAATATTTGAACGATGGTTTAATTTGAATCCCGAATATAACTTTGAATTTGACGATTAAATCATATAATTTAATCTATTGAATAGTGAATAAAATTTGAATATTCAATTTTAAGTTGAAGAAAAATATTTCGAAAGCTTTTAATATTTATATTGATAACACTGAAGATAATGGCAGCTTCAGAATTGAAATTTAAACTGTTTTGATCAGTTTTGAATTTATATCGTTCAACCGATATTTAAAAATAGCCGTCCGAGGCACAGTCTCGGAATTCGACGAAACCAGTCCCATTGGATCTGTAATATTGAATTATTATCGGATTTCAAATTTCGTATTGATTGGAATTGTTATGTGAGCACACGATAGATAAACGCGTTGAAATTAATTCGAATTTAAATTTAAAAGTTGGTCAAATCTCAACACATCGTCTTCCCTGTGTTTACGCCTTTAACCACGCCAGAAATCAAGGAACGAGATCGTGCAACCCATGTTCTCCTGTCTCCCTCCACCTTTTTTTAAAAAATCATCACGCAAGTTCGTTCAAAAGGCAGAAACGAAGAAAATAAAATGGCGTTCCCTTTTCATACTTTTGTTCAAATAAGATAAACGAAATCACTTCCTTCTCCAATCTCTATTCCACAAAATCGTATTCCTCCTTTTCAAATTTTCTCTGGCCGAAAGAAAAATAAGCACTCCCCTCCTCTTCAATTCGAATCAATCGTTCCAGCTAAATGAAAATAGAAGCGGCTGCGTTCTTCTCCAATAAAACGAACAAGGGGATTCTCGATCGCAGGAAGGAGGGCACGCGAGTAAGGGAATCGCGATGCGGCGGCACGACAGGTGACGAGCTAGGGTTCATCGCGATTGCGGAGGATGGCGCGCGCGACGCTCGCAGGGTGGAGGCGGCGACTAGATCGTGAAGTTTGATTTGAGGTGCTCGCAGCTGACGAAGCCGAGATCGATTTCGAGCATCTCGAAGTGAAATTGGGGTCGCGGAGTTAGCAGGGGCAGTTCGAAGATGGATTCGTTATCGAGTGTGAGGGTCGTGGGCAGTGCAGTCGAATCTGGGTTCTTCGATGTTAGAGGAAGGTTGTAGTCGCGACGTAAGGTATCTGCTGTTTGTTCTGCAATTTTTAAGATTAATTAATAAATGTATATGTGTATTATATAAGTATAAACGTCTCTGCTTTAATTTAATACATATACGGAGTTTTGAGTAATATATATATAACCCTACACTCAAGATGCAGTAAGTTATATTTGATATAAAATTTTCAGTTAAGGAGATTTGTAAATGTTGAAGAGTTTACATAAAATTTGATTTAAAGATCTATATAGGATTAATTTCAAAGGAAGGAAAATAAATATGCAAGTATACATTTTTTGAAATTTATTAAATTGTTTAAATTAACTTATTAAATTTTTAGTGGTTGAAAATATTTTCAATAAGGAAATTTTGGGTAATTTCGTTTAATAGTTGGAGAGATTATTTAAGATACGTATTTTAAATGGTTTAAAAGAGATAAAAGAATTTATTTAAAAAGAAACAAAATTTAGAAATTAAAATTTGTTTAAATAAAACTATCAGTCAATTAAACTATTAAAATGAAATCACCGATGAATCAAAATAGTCAAATGAAATTTATTATTCGATCTGTTCGAATATTAATATGTCGTATAATTGTTTATACAAGGTTAAAACTGTGAAATCAAGTCGGAAATGGAAATTGGATGGCAAAAATAAAAAGCTAAGGTGAGATTTTTCTCACTCAAAATTTAAAGTGGAATTATTGCAGTTATTTTTGATTTGATATGATTGCTATTGGATGTGATATTAGATATAGTAGGATATCTATATATATATAACAATATATACATATTGGCATATGTATATATTGGATTGATTGATTTCCCGCCTCGTATAGCGGATGAGACCCTATTGCGCCGTTAGTAAGCGGATATTTTATAAAAACCCATATACCGCGATATTCCACCTTGAAGTGGAATTGGTATTGTGCTAACGTCTTTGGATGCAGGAAAACAGGTTGGAGGGATCCAACTGGATTCCTCAACTGTATTTATTTATTTACAGATGTTGATATATATTCTGTTATCATATGATGATATATGATGTTTGATGTTGTGATGGACTAATTGATGCGTTGCATAATTGGATTCAATTTTTGAAGTTTTAAAATAACGATTTTAACTTTAAAAGAGATTTTTAAAGAGATTATTTGTAAGTATACGTTATTAGATTTTTGAATTAATTTACCAACGTTAAAATTTTTAAAGTTATAAAGGTTAAGATTTTGGTGAAATATAACCGAGAGGTGATTTTTGAAATAAACAGTTAAGTAATTTATAAAATAGTTTAAATTTGGATTTTTGAATTATTAAAAACGATGTACGTAAAAGATGTACAAAATTGATATTATCAATTAAAATTATTGGAATTTAAAACAAGTTTTTATAAGTGTTAGATAGAAAATTTATAGAATTATAAATTGTGAAAATATGAAGTTTATAGATTTATAAAGTATGAAGTTATAAAATGAATGAAATTGTATAATAAAAGATTATAAGAAATTCACTTAGAAATTGGATTTTTGCCTTTAAATGGGATATTTTATCAAATTGATTTATAAAGGAGATTTATAAATAAAAGTTGTTATAAAAGAGAAATAGAATTTATAAACGTGTTTATAAATTCGGAATCAATTGAATTTGATAAATTAAATGTAGAAGGTTATTAAAGGAAATATATTCGCGATTTTGGATAGCGAATTATCCTTAAATTGAATGTGTAGAAAAGACTGAAATTTGGTTAGTGAAGTATATTCACGATTTTGCGACAGTGAATATATTGTTAAGTAAAATGGACTTATTTTCGAAGAAGGGATATTAAAAATGAAGTTAATTATTTTAAAAGATGTTTTAAAATGTGTTAAATATCGAAACCATAGATTTCAACATTCATTGTTGAAATAGACGTTTTCGAGAAATAAGGAAATGATGGACTATAACACTGTTGTTATAGTAAATGATTTCCGAAAGGAAATGTTTTTATCTAGTATTGGGATTTACATATCTATCTTAATTTCGAATCCCTATACTAGTGATTTTTGAGTCGTCGTAACGATGTTTTACGTAACATTCGTTTTGACTCAAATAAATGTTGTTATAGTAAACGGTTTCCTTAAAAGAATGAAATATATACTTAATTTGATTTAAGTATATCGAATATTTTCAAATGTTGAAAATAAATAGATTTGTGAAATACTTATTATTAAATAAGTAAGGAAATACTTTTCCAATATGAAATGAAACGTTTTTGAGATTTTATCTTTTTAAAGATAAATTGAAATTGAATATTTGAAATCGATATAAAAATCGAATATCAGTAGATATTTGAAAATATAAATTCAATAGGGAATTTATAAAAGAAAGGGAAGTTGTTTAAAAATAAACGTCGATTTATTTTTGAAGTGTGGAAATTTTATATCTAGTAAAGATATTTTTGAAGATGAAATAATTTGGGAAAATTATTTGGAATCTGATGATGTTGCGCATCTTTATTGATAGTTAAATAACCGACTATCAATAATTACCTTGAATGATATTTGTTGTGAATTGGATGAATTTGAATGCCACACTTATTTTTGAATAATCGCTCACTATTCGGTTAGCCGGGAAAGGACCATGAGGTCGTATAACCCATTCCGAATATGTGATACGTCGTTATGAATTGCATTCGAAGACGGTGTTGAAGACCGGACATTTTTGAAAACGGAAGGATTACCGTCGAGTTACTCTACATCGGCTGATCTCCGGTTTAGAGGTTTTATCACCCTTAGTGACGGGAAGTCCAGACGTGATTGAAAATTATCCGGAATGTGCAAGGGCTTCGTGAGAAGTGCCTTCGGTTCTGTTCGATCCCGGAACAGACTTGTATGGATTGTGTGTCTGACGTTACAATTTGAGATATAAAGCTGATTTCTTTCAAATACATATCTGTTGGTGGCGGAGAATTTATTCTCTTAGCTTAACACCCTTCTCTGAGACGTACGAGCTCAGAGGTTATGTAGTTGAAATTTATCAGCGATATATCCTAATTTGGTAACGTGGCATACTGAGTGTTGCTGTGAAATGATCAGTGTTTGATCATTTGCGATATGATCATTTGTTTGATCTTATATCTTTGTGATCATAGGTTGATCATTTTGTTTGACCCGAAGCATGGCTTTGTAGAAAGCGTAGCTTTGTGGACGAGACTTCATCGAGCCTCACACCCCGGAAATGGTCGAAACAGGAAGGATGCGGCAAGGTTCTAGGGAGTAGCGCCCCTTAGTGTATGTCATTCCTTCTGGATAAAGGTGGTATCATGGTATGGAGCCCAGATACTTAACCTCTGTGGTTGCTGCAAATTTATTACTTTGTGGTTGTTGCGAATCGGGGATCCTCGGGAAGATCGGTGATGATCGGGGGATGGCATACGCGTGTCAGTAGTTACCTATTTTTGCAGAGGTAACCCGGCCTTGTGTTGGCAGAGATCCGGTTAGGTTCTCGGGTCGTCTATTCCAGGGACGTACCCATCGTGGATAGGAAGTTCCTTAGCCTGGCCATTTGTTGGAAATCCAAAGAAACAATACGATCTTGTACGGTTTTAGTTGTAGAACCTATCATTCACTTATGGTGGTCACCACTGTTTGGATGGTAGCTGTAGTAGGCATAAGTGCGGAATGCCTATGCTGGCTAAGATTTATATTATACTTTCGAAATGATTTCTACACTATGCACTAATAATAATATCAGAAATGATTTGATTTTGCGTAGTAAGCATCTTTGACTATCATAAGAAGAAATCTCCTCCAATTCTGCGTTTGCATTGTGTGTGTGGCGGGAGGTCTTATGGTAGTTTCATTTTCCAAAAGCATTTCGAATTGACTTTAAAAATTATTTTGTTGTTATAAAGAATAACTGTTTTACGATCTCACACCAGTCACCATGACTGACTCGGAGTTTATTGTTCCCTTCTAAACTCTGGGTGCCCACAAATTTTCCACACGGGCAGCCTAGAGTTATGTTATCAGGATAGTCTGGATATTCTGGAGCTTTGGAGATAAGCTGGATGGCGAGACGTAGTATTTGTATCTGATAGTATTTATTCCGTTGTGTATTCTGTATGAGGACAAATTTATATAACTGTCCATTGTTGTATATTGACTCTGATTGATGTATGTATAAACTGATATAGTTCTTTGTTTTAAAAGACTATTGATTATCTATTATATGTTATTCCGCTGCGATGTGTAAGATTCTAATATTGTTTTCTGTTCTGTTGTTCTTCCGTGCTGTTGTTCTTCTCTATTCTCTCTTTCTTCTCTTTTTCTTCTATCTTTTCTTCCTCCTCTTCTTTTAAATATTAAAGTTCGCGTTTCCGCCATCCGATTGTTCGGCAGTTGCTACAGTGGACGTAGCAGTGTCGGGTTTGCGGAAGACGGATTTGCGGGTCTTTACAGCCTTCGACTCCATGCTTTCACCTCGACTCACCGTAACCCACCTAGCCGAAACCAATACACAAGGTATCATTTAGATGGTACGTAGTAAATTGGAGGAAAGGCGGAAGCCATGGTGTCGAACGGAATGCTTCCGATGGGGTCGAAACCCTGTTTTGTTTTCAAAAGTTAAGTATTTTCTTTGTTTTGCTTAGAGCTTTCGACCCAGTCGAAATGTATGTTTTCGAAAGGAGTTTATAAATAGCTTTTGAAGAAGGTTGCAATATTATGTCTAATGTATTAGCTTTCAAATGGGTTCCTTTTGTTTTAAGCGCTTTTGGAAGAAATGGTTTTGACCAAGTCGAAACCCAGCCGCTATTTTCCCTTCCGAGTGTATTGAAGCCATCAATGATTTTGAAGGGTTATCTATGATTTAACTTAAGCTAAGCTACCTCCTAAATTCTTTCGAAAGGTTGAGGGTTCCAAAGGAATTGGGGTCGAAAGGAGGTTTTGATGCTACCCTTCGAAGTTTTAACTTAAAAGTTTTGAACTTTCGAATAGGTGGTTCCGACACCATCAACTTTTTCCCCAAACAATTTTATAAGGGTTTCGGAAGAGATACTTTCATGTGTAACCACTTTGACCCAAAAGATGTTTTTAAAGAGTAAAACCCAATGTTTTCGAAAGGGGTATTTTCATCAGTTTCGAAGCTATATTCCTAAAGATTATTAAGCAATATTTTGACATATTCAAAAGGTAGGACTTAGTTTCGAAAGGATTGATTTATAGAGCTTCAAAAGGTATGTACTTAGAGTTTTGAAAAGAGTTATGCTTTCGATGGAGGTCATCTAGTGGTTTCGAAAGTGATGTTTTAAGGTTTCAAAACAAAAACCAATTCTCATTTTAAAGGAAATACCATGGCATAAATAAAGATTTTTAGAGAGTAATACCTCTTCATATAAATATTCACATTGTAATTAACCCATAATGGTACTTTGGGGAAGGACTGAATAACCAGCTAGGTTGACCCAGTAGTAAATATCACTTAAGAAATATTAAAATCTTAATTAATGGTAATTGGCATGGGTCAATAGGTTCACAGTAAGCCCATGAAAACCATGTAAAGTGAAAGATATTGGCAGGGGACAATAGGTTCATAGTCAGCGTATGAAAATTATGATTTGATATTAGCAGGGGCCAATAGGTTTATTGTTAGCCCATGAAAATTATATATGGATTAAGATATTGACAGTTAGTCAATAGGTTCCTTGTTAGCCCATGAAAACTAGGATAACATAAAAGATATTGGAGTTACCAATAGGTTCTTAGTGATCCCATGAAAACTATGAAATTGGACAGATAGTCCAAAAATATTTAACAGGTTAATAGTAACCCTAGAAACTATAATTGAGATAGATAGTCAGAATGAATAGGGATGGGTAATCCAGAATTAACTTACTTGTTTGCATATCATCATATTATTTTGAATTGCTTTAACCATTGTGGATGTAGGAGCACAATATATGGTTTTATAAAGGTTTTAAGATATTAGTGAGGGGAAAACCCGTTCCGCTAAGCGGCGTGGTCTCACTAGATATCTAAATGATTTGAGATGGTAGATTATTATTCATACCAGGCTTTATGTCCGACTCGAAGTTTTTGTTTTCCCCTTAAACTCTCGGGTACTCAATTGATTTTGAGTAGTTTGAGGTTTAGGGTTTTCAGGTGTTCTTTTAAACGAATAAAGCTTTCGGTGACGTGCAGGAGGCATGTTAGCTACTTAGAGTCCTTTTATTTCCGTTGTGTTTGGTTGTAAAGGAAAACTTTTTTTATTGCCATATTATATACTCTAATCATCCAAGGGGGCATCTTCATATGTCGCTCTTGGCGTATTTTGTAATAAATATATTTTGTCTGAACGTGGTCGCTCTGGGATTATGTAATGAACTTGAAATATTTTGAAATGGAATGTGGACTTTGTTTGCTGTTTTAAAATTCTCCATATTCTTGTGTTTCTTTGTATCAATGTATCTAGCATTCCCGTATTTGGTCGCCGAGGATTAATAACTATGGATGACTGCAACATCCATAGCCGTTAGTTTTGGGCCTCCAAGTAGGGAGATGTTACATCAAAACACTTATCTGTTAAAACACTCATTTTTCAAAATAAATTTTATTTTAAATCAACTTTCTTAAGTATTCAAATACCAATTTTATTATTTCAAAATATTACCATATATCTTTTATTCAAACATTTTTATAAAGATGCTTCTTTATATATAATCAATTTAAAATTTTATTCACCAAATTTTTTTAATCTTCTTTCCAAAGAAACCATTTCAATTTAAGAGATAAATTATCTTTTATTTCTAAAATTATAATAAACTCCTTATATTATAATATACTCCCTTTAACCAATACTAAATACAAACACTTTGATAAAGATTAACAATCACTAAATAATCTATCAATTAATGATTCACATTATCTTTTTAACTTTAGAAAATTATACAGATCGAGTAATTCAAAAATAATACTAAGGAATTGGGTACTACCAATAGTACCATATATCCCATTACCAAGAAGGGGAATACTTAAGAGAAGTGTTTACCATCCGAGCACATCTCCTATCCATTTTTAGTTACTTTCGAGCCACTCGAATTAGTTAATCATTAGATTCTTTTCAAAAATACCGGGATGTAAATTCTTAAAAAATCTCTTTATAAAACACGTTTTATGAATCCAATTTATAAAATCACTTATTTTTATAAAGCATTCATAAAATCATTTATCTTAAATAAATTTCTTTAACCTTAAACAATTATCATTTATCGAACACAACATAGTCAAATTATGAAACTAAATTCACGAGGCGTTCGTATTTAAACTTTTAAATCAAACAACCAATTAATCAATGATAATAACAAAATATTATTATTCCCTTAACAACAAAACATGACATAAATAACTATATCATTTGAGATATTCCTTTATATTCAAAATATAATCCTAGGTAAAATTATTTCACTTATAATTTTCCAAAACAAAAATCATTTTTATATTACATTAACAAATACACACTCATATATAATATGCTCAAACTCATTCTAGGGTGTCACTTACCCTATCTCTAATGAGTTACTCATCCTAGGGTGTTACTAACTCTATCTTTGATGAGACTTTACACTTACTAGGCTCAGGTGTTCGTTCAACTTAAGCTCCGCTACCAACTGTGATGACCCACCTTTTCAACCCTTAAAAATCAACACTAATGCATCCACGATGTTCACGTGCCGAATATCCAAGTATCGGAAAGGCATACCGATCAAGGGTAAAAAGAAAAATAAAGACAGAACAGAATCTTACATGAATGGAATAACATATATTATTTCAATATATAATCTTTATAGTGGAAATTTTAAATACATACATCCGAGTCTATCCTAATCTCAGTCTAGACAGTTATAAATCTCTGCCCATACTAATGCTGAATACAAACAACAAACAAATGCAGCGAAAATGGAAATGGACAACCATCTACAGAGGAAACTCCAGATCCTGCTCCAAGCTCCTCCAAAATTTTCCAAACTAGACCTAACTACTTGGCTGCTCGGAAAATTAGGGCACTTAGAGTTTAAGGGAAAAGAAAATAAACTCTGAGTTAGTCATGGGACTGGTGTAAAAAAACTTAAAACACGGATATTTCTAAAAATAAAGGGTATCTCATAAGACCACACCGCACATAAACACGGATGGGTTCTTAACTTATGATAACCAAAACATTGCTACATAAAATCCAGTGATATTATAATAATGTCTATATTAAAAATACATATTAATCATAGCCAAAATTGTTACCTTCATTAAATTCCAGCATAATAGGTATACAACTGAGTCCGAAGGCACTTATTGAAGAATATTTTTCATACAATGACAAGGTAACAGACTACCTTCTGTATAGTACATCTCTAAAGGAATGTACCGAGGACCCACAGATGATCCTTTGCATCTGGCAAGACCGGCCTACCCCTTTTCGGTGACCAACACAGTGGTCTTGAATAGTACCAAATATAACATCACCCTGGTTGTTCTCGACCTATCTGTGGCCACAACATACACAACAAACCCGATATATAGAGGGAAATTTAGAAAGGTGATGACTATACGCTAATGATTGCGACCCACATAGCCTTGCGGCATACCCTATTTTAGCAATTTCTGGGTGTGAGACCTGAGGTAACGTATTACCTTTTACCAAACAATTCCACTTTGAATGCCACATTGTCATTTCTAATAACACACTATTGATTTACACAAAAGTACACCCCCCAGTTCATACGCCTCAGGGAAGGGTGTTAAGTGTAAGAGTGGTTACCTCCTACACCACCAAACAGATATACGTTTGTAAAAATCAATATACGTAGTCTTAGAAATGCAATGTCAGATACTCGTCCATACAAGTTGTCCAGGAACAGGACTAATCGAAGGCACTCCTCCTACCGCATCCTGTTTGGGAATTACCCCTAGGATTAGTAGCGAGTAGTCCTTGCATCGAAAATGTCAAGATGAAGACACCACTGCCACCATATATATGATATGGGAATTACCCCAAAGGTTAGTGGAAAGCAGCCCTACATTATGAAGATTCCTGTCTTCAAAATCATTGCCTTCAACATGTCTTCACTTTCGAATGCGTATATTGGTTTGAAGTGGTTTTCGGATAGGAATCACCTAAATTCGATTTCGGTTTCTCCGAACCAATTATCGATAAACGATTTCAAGTATGTGGGTGATTATTATTCAATTAATCAATATCTTTTATCCAAGTAAAATATCTTCTTAGAGATATATGTCTTTAAACCATTTTCTTTTTTCAGCATATACGGGATTATTAAACCACTTTTTAATTTTGGGAATACCAAATCATTTCATTACATAAGAAAACATTATTGAGTAAAAAGGGATCATCCATAGAAATTATACTAATTATACTCAATACTAATTTTCGTATTCAACCTGTATTATTCGTCAAATAACGGTGAAATCGCCTTTTAAATTCACACAGATAGTATGAGTTCCCTCCTCTATAGAATTTAACCATGATGTTACCTATATCATCAAACATCTTATTATTTTAAAATATGTTTAACCTTTGGAAAACTCCAAATCTCCTTTTCTTTTATCTTAGCAAGCCACGGTCCGAGTAAATCAAATTTACTATCCCCTCCGTCGAGCCAGTCCGGATAGCTAGGGAGAACATGAAACTGGTTTTCCAAACCTAAGCCTAGAGACTATCTCTCTGTCATCCATAAGGAAGTCAAGTTATTTGACCAACTATAAACCTTTAAATTACTTGATTTATTATTTGAAAAACATTTATAAAGGATTAAGGAAGAAAACCCAAGTTTAAATCTTATTTCAGAAATTCTCAAATTCCTTTGTTAAATTGTCGGTGAATAGTGCTTTTAAGGGCTTCGTGTCACAAATTCCATTTTAAAACTTTTATATGTCCGATTTTCCATTAAAACTCTTTTAAAACATTTTAACATATTTTTTGAATTTATCTCATATTTTTAAAGATTTAAAAATATCTATTTTTAAGAGTTGAAATCCATATTTTACGAACTGCCAAAACACGAAGATTTTAAAAACTTTATTTGGACATGTGACGCCCCACCTCTATACCCACACTAGCCAAGAACACTACGGTGTAATGCTGTCGACTAGCACGAAGAATAAGGCTGTTGAGGAGCGACCATCCGTGTAACTTCTTTGTGCGAGCACCGATATGTCAGATAGAATAACATGCATAAGAGGAAGTCCGACATACCGATACAAACTCAAAGCTATCACAAAGTGGCTATATATAATCTTCGGAAACAAACATAGGAATGAACATAACATAAATCAGTCACAGACATCCATATCACAAAGGCGGAAAAAGATATGAATATATAACACATGAAAGTGTACATCAGAGTAGTGGTCTGAAAGATCCACGATAATACAAAAGAATAGCAACATGTGCTACACAAAAGAATACATCTATGAGTCGATATCTCAAATGTATACAACAAAAACTACTAATCTAAGTAGCTTGCCAAAAGTCAGAGTAATAGATCCCTGGGGAGAAGTCAAGCAGAAGCACCTGTAACATCTCGGTCTAACCCGAGTATTATTTCATAAGAAAATAATAAACGGATCAGTCTAGCTATAAATATCAGATGACATGATCTAGAATAAGAGATATGGCATAAACATATAATAACCATAATGGCATACTACTATAAGTATGTAAATGATAATCAACAAGAGATTAATCAATATCACAAGAATCTTCTCAAAGATCCAAATCCACAAAAAGGTAATGACACACGAATTCACCAATGCACAAAAATTGATAAAACATATCAATGAAAGTCACGAAAATTGGTGAAGCACAAATTCCAGAAATCAACACACGAATTCCAGAACAAATCCCAGAAATCAACACACGAAATCCAAAAACCACAAAAAGGGGGAGGCCTATCACACGAACGAGAAGCTATCTCATGGAAGCTATCCATTTAATTTTTGAACACACGAATGGCCCGAAGACCTTTGAACACATGAACGGCCCGAAGACCATGGGGTGCTACCCCATATATGTGAGTAGAAACATCACACAAGCGGGGTCTAGTCTCCCTCGCAAACAAAGAGACATCGCACAATTGCTAGTCTAAATCACAAAAATGATCGTCATGATCATCAAGAAGTGTCAATCACACCAAGCTAGTAAATATATGAGTTTAGCTTCATGTCCCATAACCACTTGCTTAACTTAAATATTTACGAACAAACTGTAGATCTTCACTAGGAAATTGTCACAAAAGTTTCAGTCGAACAAGTCCAAGAATTAACCGACGAAGTAAACGCAAGCGTTTCATACCACCTGTTTTGCTAAGCCGTTTAATTAGATTTCTCATCCGAGTGAAGTAAAGGCTTGTATATACTAATAGATTGGAAAGCGGTTTAGGAAAAAGAGCTTTGTAATAAAATAGAGTTGGAATCGTTTTAATTAAAGAGTTTTGATATTTACTACTAGTATTGAAACCTTTATATCTTTAGAGTGACAAGTCACAAAACGATTGTTGAAACAAATCGAATTACATAAATTCACATTCGAAGACGTGAGTAAAGCCAAAGGAATCAATCCCAAAACCATCAAAGTAGGAATGCCCGTGAGACCAAAGGTGGCCGAGTTAAAGTGATGTGCGACCTAACATAGCCGAGGTAAAAACTGCAAGCAGACCGAGCGACCTAAGGTGATGGCTGAGCATGCGACCTAACGTAGCCGACCTAAGTTGCAAGCGACTTAAGGAGTTAAAGCAGGCCGAAATGTTGCGACCAAAAATAGTGAGCGACCTAACAAGGTTGCACGTGCCGAGCGACCTAGTGATAAGGCCGAGCGACTTAGTGGTTGCGACTTAATATGGCAACAGGGTCGAGCGACTTAGTGGTTGCGACCTAAGGTTCATGCGACCTAAAGGTAATAAGGTCTAACGACCTAAAGGTATTGGGGTCTTGCGACCTAACGGAATTGAGGTCATGCGACCTACGACCTATTGGTGCAAACGACCTAAAGGTATGCGACCTAAGGTGGTGAGGTCGAGCGACCTAAAAGATGTAAGGTCTAACGACCTAGTGGCCAACGACCCAAGGAGAGCGACCTAAGTGGTCAGATGGGCGCGACCTATAGGGAAACGACCGAAAAAGGTACGAGATAGAGCGTAGTGCAAACAACCTATAGCCGAGCGACCTAACTCGTGACGAACGACCTATGGATGGAACGACCTATGGCCGAGCGACCTAAGGCAAAGCCGACCTAAATGCGAACAAGCTAAATGCACAGAGGCGACTTTTCCCAGCCCGAGCGACCTAAGCCCAGTAATTTGCCAAAAACACTACAAGTTGGAGTTTTTCACCAATTCAATCCAAACCAAATACAAATGCACATGCAAAAGTGATAGGAAATCATTCCCAACAATCCAATGATAGTTATAGGCAAGAATGTGAGATAAAAATCTCACCTTTGCACCAAAAATCAATGAAGATGAAGATTGAAGCAAAGCAAGAACAACAACAAGCTTGGATCAATGTCTTAACTTGAATTTGGAGTAGATGTTGGATTAGCAATGAAGATTAAGGCTTTGGAGTTTTAATTTCTCATTCCCTCCTCCATTTGCTTGAAGGTTTATGCAAATAGAATGAAGTTATGAAGAGAAGGAGAGGGTTGGGCTGAGTTAACAAGTGGTTCAGCCCAAACCAAAGGCCTAAAGCAAAAAGTGATGAAAATTCCACTATCTCCAAACATATCGAAGTTTATACTTAAAAGATTGCAAACGACGTTTCGAACTCAATGGAAGTGGTATTGAGTCCTAATTTGATCGTATGCAAAAAGTAGCTTTTCGGACCAAAATCCGACTAACGATAAAATATTTAAATAAAATATTTAAATATAAAATCGATAAATATGCGGGTTGTTACAGGACATATCTCAAATTTTACAAAATGAAATCTTGATTTTTTTTCTTCATTTGGAAACTATAGTTATAAGAGTCTTGTAGATTCTTATTTCGAATAATTCCGAGTTATATTTCACTCTACACATTTATTTAACTTTTATGGCGTGAAATCGCGAACTGTCGTTATATGACGCACCTATTTTGACTCTAATTTCATATTTTTTTTCAAAACTTTGCCGAAATGAGTTTTAATGTTTATAAAATATTTATAAAACATTTTAAATCATTTTTATTCATGTTTAAAGAAGTTTAACTATGTCGTAACACTTTTCTAATTCATAAGAGAAAGTGTTTTCTTTGTATAAATTCGACGTGTATTTACCGTATATTATTTTCATAACCAAGCAAACATATTATTGCATCCAAAACATGATGATCAAACATAAGAAACGCTCATAGCAAACATACCGTATCATCACATGATTTATAAAATAATGCAGTGAGTTTCTCACTTTTATATTACATATTTAACTATATATCACTATTTATTTCTTAAGCGACCATCAAGCATCATTAATTAACCAACCAAACATCATAACCATTTTTAATAGTCATGCTAACTTATTTAAAACTATTTCATAATTAATTTATAATTATAAGAAGTATATTTTTAATCAAGTACTCACGATTGTAGCATTCACTCCGTAACTTCTTCGAATCACTCCGGCGGCATTCCGGCGACATTTCTCTCCGCTTTCTTCGCACCGAAGCTTCTGGATCTCCCTCCTTCACCTCAAGAGAGCTCGGCCATGCATGGGATGGAGATGGATGCTCCGCCATGGTAGAATGGTGGTGGTGGCCGTGGGTTTCATAGAGGTAGAGGAGTGTTTTGGCACTTATTTGGACTTGAAACGATATTTTGTGTGTGTATCTTATTCTTCTTTCTATATTCTTTTGCATTATTTTTATTAAGAAGAGAGACCTTCATGGAAGCCATTAGAGAGATCAAGAGAGAAGAAGAGAGCTTGGAAGTTGAATGTGTCCATTATGAAAGGTGTAGGTGGGTATTTATAGCATTTCCATGCTTTAACCATGAAGTAATCACCAAAAATATCTCCAACATCATCATTCATTCCCCATCACTTCCTTGGCTATGATTCCCCCTCTCACATCACCACCATCCCATCTTGTCCCCCCCCCTTAATGTTTAAATAAAGCATCTTTTGACTTTTGTTTATAAATATCATGATATTTTCTCCTTTTTACTTTAATTAAATTTGTAAATGCACATGGTAACTTCTTATTTGTATGCATATGTTATGTGTATGTATATATGCACATATATGTCTCATTTGACAAACCATGATGCAACATTCGATCACAACTTCTATTTGATAAACCATTGAAAATCCGGAATCCAAATTCCAGTTATATTTTCAGTTTTTGACCAAACTATTTATCTACGTAAACAAAACTTGAAAATAAATTTCTTATTATTTTTAAATAATTAAAACAAGATGATTTAAGCTATAAAGCCGTATTAAATAGTATTAAAATCCATTTATAAAAATATGACGTTGATCTGCCGAATTTTATATATCTTATAAAACAAGTTTATATATTTATAAAACCATTATAAATCACATATTATCATTATATAATAACTAAAATGCATTATCCATTATTTAAAACAATTATTTGAATATTTAAAATTAATTAAATTTTCGATTCAAAGTGATAAAATTATAGGTCGTTACAACCACGGGAGAGTATGGTAGGGAAAGATGCGAGACTCGGATGAGCATGTAGGAGATGATGCTCCCATGTTGTGACCTGATGATGGAGTGGGGTGGAGTTACTTGTGAGGCTCCCAACTTCCTGTTTATAGTGTTGATTTGATGGGTCGTCGTTCGGACCTAAGAAACGACAGGGGTCCCATATCTTGAAGTGTGCATACAAGTTTGGGTCGGGACACTTTTTGGTGGGGTAATATGGCACAGGCCTGCGTTGTAGACCCCTTAATTAATGAGTCCAATGTCTATTACGAGAAATCTGAATAACAGTGCTCCACCGTACCTCAAATCCATCAACAATGCTTGCTTCTGTATTCCATATTCCTTCAACCTATGGACAAAGATCCCATTCATGCCAAGTTTGCTTCATATTGTCCCACTTGCTTTTCAGTTGTGAATCGTTATAATCAATCTATAAACAGTCATTGAAATAACAACTACTTGCGTATTCCACTGGTTGATTGATACGTTGCACATATCTAGCTTCTTCGTATAAATATCGATAAGTGCAGCAATCCATACGGAATCCGATTGCCATGGATTTGCTTAGTTATTGAAAAAAATTCAAAAAAAATGAAAACAAGAAAATAAAAAACAACACCGTCTTCCCTAATACAGGATGCGAAAATAAACATGAATATGTAGAACTTGAATGCTGGATTTGAATGTATGGTGATGTGAAAACGAGTTTGAAGTGTTCGGAGGAGAAGATGTGATGAAGAGGGGCCGACTTCAATTGAAAAATGGTTTGTGTCCTATTTATGCTATATGGACGAGATATGTAGAACGTGAAAGAACCATTTCCACCTTAAACTGTACGCGACAAAGGCTAGCTCCATTTTGACGCCAATGCGTCCAAGCATGGAACACAGCCGATGAATCCGTGCATCGGACACAGCGGACGTGGGGATGGTTGGGACCGCAAGCTGCTTTTCACGTGCCTTCTTCCTCTTCTTCTGTATATAAATTTAACCGTCCGTTTCTTTTATTTTGACAGATCTCAATCTCGGACTGATATCAGTAAAAGAAAATTTTTGACTTATTTTGAAAAAAAAATGGCTACTCCATCTGTTCCGAACACCCCTCTTTTGAAAGACGAGCTAGACATAGTGATCCCGACAATTAGAAATTTGGATTTTTTGGAAATGTGGAGGCCTTTTTTTCAGTCGTATCATTTGATCATTGTTCAAGATGGAGATCCTGCCAAGGTCATCAATGTTCCAGAAGGGTTCGATTATGAGCTGTACAACAGAAACGATATCAATCGAATTTTGGGACCTAAAGCTGCTTGTATCTCTTTCAAGGATTCTGCATGCCGTTGCTTTGGATATATGGTGTCCAAAAAGAAATATATTTACACTATAGATGATGACTGCTTTGTAAGTTTTTTGTTTGCCCTTTTTGTTAGAATATTGCATCTGGTTCTTTGTTTTGTGATGAAATTGGATCTGGTTTTGGTGGTACATTTGATTGATAGGATTTTTGAAGTAGGATTTGGCTTTGCTTTTTTGGGTAAAGATTTGATCTTGGTAATGGTTCTTACAGTTCGGTGGAAACCTTAGTGAATTTTGTCAACTTCAAGGGTTTAACCTGGGTCCTGGTCGGTTTCATAAAAAAGTTGTGTATTCTGACTAAATTTTGGAGTAAAAGTGCTGCTAAAGACACCTAATGAAACTCTTCAAATTTGACTAGCTAAATCATGTCAAATTGGCAAAAAGGTAGCTATTAACATAAACAGTCAAGTGTTAAAATTAGCTAGTATTTGGCTCCTCCAATTGGCATTTGCCTAGGTAAATTTAACTATCAACTAATAATAAAAAACAATTAAGTAGTAGACTTAAGTTTAAAAGTAAAGACAAAAATAAGGGGACAATAATTAAGTTCATTACTTCTACTACCTAAAATGCTAGTTAAACTTAGCAAACATTTGAATATGAGATCTCAGCTAATGAAGCCAATACATGTGCTAACTTATCCAACGTTGAAGTAAAGTTGTCCTCTAGCTCACTTGTGATTTACTCATGAGATAATAGCTATTTTGGATGAATAGACATATTTGCGTTACGGCTTTTTTAACATTTGAATGACATGAATATACAGTTGGTAGTGCTAAAAAATAACTGAACTGATGAATTATTGTTTAGGAACAGCAATACGATTTTCCTGAACACCAGTGCAGAGAAAATTAATTTTGGATCACTAATGTAGGGATGATAAATGATAGATTTTCTTGATCACTCGTATAAATTATGCTTTTATTATTTTACAATTACCAAAAATGTGTTACCTTATATCAATCACTTTGTGTTGGAGATATGATTTTCTTGATTATTTACACCATAGAATAATATGTGCTTATTTTTCATGTGATATTAGTTGGTGACACGTTACTTTCTGGACAGTTGGTTCCGCCGTATGCAGTTGTTTTCATAATCACTAATTATTATATGAAAATTTGAATAATTTTGATGCCAATAATTATAATTAGACTATTTCCATAGGTAAAAAAAATGTGGTAATTGGTCGTCAATGCATCTTTTGTTTGCTTACTGTAATAATCATCTGATCTTCCACATTTTATAATTTATCAATTTTATTCAGTTGGTGTTATTTATTATTAAAATGAAATTACATGTTAAGCAACCTGTAAATTGTGAAATTATAATTCTCAATACAACAACTTTTTACAATCTTAAACATGTGAGAAAAATGGATAAGGGTTCATTATCAGAACTGCAACTTATTTTAGCCTTTTTTTCCCTCGAAATATTGATTTTATATTTTACCACTTCAAGATATAACTGCTTTTGGTTGATCTTTTCTGTACTTATTCGTACACATAGATGAACCTATGCACCAATCAGTTGCACTATTGCTTCAGTAGTTTTATTTTTGCATATATCTTAATCGTTTTATACCTAACACTCTAGTATTAAAAAACCTTGGATGAATTTCTTTCATTATTTATATTTGATTTCAATATTCATCAACAGGTTGCCAAAAATCCATCCGGAGAAGACATTAATGCTCTTGAGCAACACATAAAGAATCTTCTCAGCCCATCCACTCCCTATTTCTTCAATACTTTGTATGATCCCTATACCGAAGGTGCAGATTTTGTCCGTGGTTACCCTTTCAGCTTAAGAGAAGGAGTCAAAACTGCCGTGTCTCATGGTCTCTGGCTTAACATTCCTGACTACGATGCTCCTACTCAGCTCGTCAAGCCAATGGAAAGGAACAAAAAGTATGCTATATAAAATGGACATGATGCCTGAATTTTTGCCTATAATTTCTGCATCATATTTTGAATTTCCATTCTTTGTTCATTGTTGGGCATATAGGTATGTGGATGCTGTCATGACAATTCCTAAAGGAACATTGTTTCCAATGTGTGGAATGAACTTGGCATTTGACCGTGAGCTTATTGGACCTGCAATGTACTTTGGTCTCATGGGCGATGGACAACCAATTGGACGTTACGATGATATGTGGGCTGGTTGGTGTATCAAGGTAAACATAGTTTATATAAACTATATTTGCACATGCTTTAATAATTTTAGTATACTGTGCTCTTCATCTTGCTTTAGATGGATAACCAAGTCAAATTGATATGTGAGGTTATCAGAAAAATTATTTGTTAAATAAATCTGTGCCATGATATATGAGAAAAAGAGTAATTATAGAAGTTTTAAAACTTATGAGAAATTTTGGAGTTGAGTAATTTGTATTGCAAGAAATATGTTATCATAACGTTTGTTTTTGATTAATTACATCTGATACATTAATATTCTTAGTCTAGAATGAGTCTACCGTAATTGTTAGCAACATGCTTGTGTGTATCTCCCTTTTTTTCATTTCTTTTCTTTTAGAATTAGAATGATCCTCAATTCGTGGAGAGCAATGTGAGTTATGAAACCCCCTCTTTTATAGTAACCCCATCATATTTTCAGTAACATAACATCAAATGCTTTTAAACTTTGGAAATACAATCAAATCATATTTGTGGTCTTTTCTACAAAACTTTGGCTCATTCCAGTACTCTTGTCACAAAGAAATTGATGTTTCATTTCAAATTAATGAATAAATAAACATTTTATCAGTTATTTCATCTTTTATAAATAATAATAGATATCACCTCCAATAATGGGGTTAAATATTAAAAATACATAATTTCGACCTGCAAGCCCTTTTCAACAGTTGATAATGGTCGTAATCTTAGTCAAAATTCAGCTGCATGGTTACAGTTAAGTAACCATTCCTGAACTTCTGTTTAACAAACTCCCATGGTTCAAGTGTCTGTTAAACAGTTTCACAAATGTTGGATGCCTGTTTAACAGACTTCTAGAGACCATGATTGGCCTTTATACACCAGTTAAACATACACCTAGGGGTGGGCGCGGTCGATTAACCGCGCAAACTGGTTAATTTTTGCGGTTAACCTAAATTAATGTGCGGTTCGGTTAACCGATATTCGGTTAACCATTATCGGTAGTATCGACTGAACCGCAACATTTAAACCGTGGTTAACCGATCATATAGAACGGTTAACCGACTGTTATTCGCGGTTAAACGGTTAATCGGTTAACCGTTAAAGTTAGAACGGTTAACCGATTAATTGTTTGCAACTTTGAAATGTTTGCATAGAAAATAAATTGTTCAGATATGAGCACAAACAATAGCACGCCACCTCACTAACTCAAAGGACAGTAACTAATGAAAATAACATACATCCTAACACAAGTATGGCATCATAGGTTATATCCATCCAAGCTACAAGTATGGCATCTGCTTAATGGCATGTTTCAAAGCCAGCGTGCAGATAAACATAGCTCCATTTGCTAGCTGGAGCTGGTGGGTATAGTGTGGAAAGATGGACTAACAGAGGATGAGGCCAGATTATATGTTGGACAAATTGTATTATCAATTGAGTTTATTCATAAACATAACTATATTCATAGGTATATTTCCTCTATTACCTTCATGTTAAATTATTAATTTCCCATATCTAATGTTGTTCTAAAGACCATGTTAAATTCTGATCTTAAATATAGAAACTGCCGATGTATCCAAAACCTGGAATGTACAACTTTTGTTGTCAATTTGAATTTTAGTCCACGTGGTTGAGTTAGGAAAAGCTAACGTGTTTGCATGTAATCCATTAGCTGAAATTGGTAATGCATCGTTATACATTTGCCTATTGTTATTTATCTTAACAAACTAAGGTATCTGTTTTTTCAGTAAGCCAATAAAAACATTAATGCATCCATTTCATGATTATTATTTTTATTTTTATTCTTTTGTTATACTATTATTACAAACAGGTCATGGGAACTAAGGAATACTTGCCTATGTCTTATTATAATGGATAATAGGGCAAGTATTAAAGCAACACTCTTAAACTAATTTATGTATTCTTTTTGGCTACTGCTTCAGCAGCACTTGAAAAAAATGGTTAGTTTTACAGATTATATATGTACTTCAAACCACTTGCAACCGCATTATGGTTACATTATTATGTTAGTGTTTTTGTTTTTTAGTATTTTATAGATGGACATGTTTTACGAAAGCCCGAAAACAATACAAAAGCATGCAAAGCTATGTTACTTAACAAATATTCATGTTCCATCAGTAACAATATTAATGTTTCAGTTTTTTTGAAAGTTTAATTATTAGGTCCATGACTCTATTTGAATTGCACAATTTTGAATTAAATACGTATGGAAAATTATAGGCTTAGCTGTCTAGATACACAAGACTATCTTGCTATCCATTGTGGTCTGGATCATATGAAACTGGTCCATACTTATAATTGATATCACACAAGCTTTGGTTTGCAATTAGAAGGGTTATGGATTACACAGTAATTTGATTTCTTTTCCTTTTTTTCGTTTTTCATTTTTGTTGTATATTCAGTGTTCGGTCACGTTTTTTACACACATGGCTGTTCAATGATTTGCGAGAATATGTGCAAGTCTAGACAATTGAATACTCCATGTGATTAAAACAGATTTCATACTTTTATAGACCGAAATGTACACTGTATCAGATTACAAGTTGACTTATGAATTTTTGCTAATTACAAGTTGTAACATTACAACTTGTAATTTAGACACTCCTACACCATTGGAGATGTTCCAAACGTGGATCAAACATCTTTAAAGTTTAGTGGCATTTGAAACTGTGTAGCTCGATATACCAAATGAGTGTCATAAAAGAGGGGATGGTATAACGTATTTTTCTTTCGATATACCTCTCTCTGTTTACAGTTGAAGTAGGCAGAATGTATTTTTAGTATATACTGTCTTATTATTATGTTCCTACACTTGTATAATTATCGAGTTCTATTTTGTAATGTGTTTTAGAGCGAACCATCGCTGCTATAAATTAGCTCACAACTTGAAGAAAATTCGAAATTTCAGGTGATATGCGATCATCTAGGACTAGGAGTAAAGACAGGACTGCCCTACATATGGCACAGCAAAGCGAGCAACCCATTTGTGAACCTGAAGAAAGAATACAAGGGCATTTTCTGGCAAGAAGAGCTCATTCCTTTCTTCCAGCAAATAGTTCTCCCTAAAGAATGCACCACAGTTCAAAAGTGCTATCTTGAGCTCTCAAAGCAAGTCAAGTCGAAGCTCAGCGAAATCGACCCTTACTTCACTAAGCTAGCCGATGCCATGGTTACCTGGATCGAAGCATGGGATGAGCTCAACCCATCCGATGCTTCTACTACAGACGTTGCTAATGGTACTGCCAAAGCAAAATAATAAAGGTTTATATATAATAGCATTTTGAGGTATATTATTGACAAACTTTACTTTACGAGAGGTTTATTATTACTAAATTTAGATTGTTCTATCTATGCTACTTTCATGTTACAGTTAATGTATTTGGATTTGTTTTATAAGATTACTCATTGTGATTGGTGATCAATGTTAGATTATATGTGAACTTTTGGACTTAATATGCTTCATTCTGAATCATATTGTCATTGGTATCTTGACTTTGGAATGACTTGTAACTTTTGTTGTCAACTGATGGGAACAATGCACAACTTTGATATTACAGCTGAGACAGTTGTTCTAAAGATAAGGTCAAGGTACCTAGTTCTAGGGATCATACCTAGTTCTAGGGATCATCTTGCCAGTTCCGATTGCATTTTGTGGATATGTTCATTAATCTGACATCATTTGCAACTTTTATTCATTCCAAAATAACATTTTAAATCAACGGCAAAGTTGTGTATTTTTGATGGTTCGTATTAACTTGCAATACTTAAAATTTTGCTTAAGTGAGTTGCCTAGTGAACATAATATATCTAACGAGTATTCGACGATCTACAAATTTGTTGCACAAAAAAGGAGGGGAAATTGGAAGAAGATTTCCGAAAGAGGGGATTTAGATCCGGCCACAACAAGTTTACAAATGGGATCTAGATCATATTTGTATTTATTTGAAATTATGATTCATTCTTTATTTTCAAGTTTCATACTTGAAAAACCCTTAAAAAAAACATGTTCTAAATTACAACAATATTTTTTATTTTCTAAACCTAGTCGTATGTTCTTATGATTAAAACTATTTTTTTTTTTAATTTTTTTTTTGAAAAAGTGCAAATATTTATATTTTTTTCTACAAATATGCTGAAATAAAAACATGGGTGTTTCTAAAAACTTGCTTTCAAGAAGAAGCAGCCTTGTATTTTGAAGCTTAATGATGGTTTTTTTTCTTCAAAAGTTTTCTTTATTTATCCCCAAAATTCCTTCTTTTTCTAAAAATATAATGGATCAAAATGAATTTGTGTAAATATGTTATGTTCAGTAGCAACATCATTTGCGTAAAATTTGGCGTGGCTCCAAAATTTCAATTCCTTTTAAAATTATATTCAAATCAAAGGTTATAGTAAATATTTTCAGCTGTTCATATTGATTTGCAATTTTGAATGAGTAAATTTTTTTGAAACGATTTCAAATTTTGTATAGACGATATAAGTAATAAATAAACATAAATACAAAAGTTCACTTGGATCTATAATTTTTTTGCATGAAAAGAATATAGGGTTTAGAATGGGATTCATAAGAGAGGGGATCTAGATTCCTCCCCAACAGATCGTTTTCTTGATTATCCCTAAAATCCCCACTTGCATTTATGTAATGTTAATTAGCAAGGTTATCTATGCAAAATTTAGCATCGTTCCAAAATAGACATCCCTTCAAATTACATTTCAAATTTCTATTAAAATAAATATCTTTGATACCTCAAATTGACTAGCAATTTTTAGGGAATTAAAACCTTTGAAACGATTTCAAATTTTGCATAGACGATCTAACTAGTATACATAATATATCTACAAAATTTTATTCAAAACTTTAGTTTTTTTTCCACAAAAAGACAGATGGAAGATGAAGGGAGACTTGTAAGAGAGGGGATCTAGATCCCTCCCCAAATTAACGAGGAGAAATTCAGATCTCCTTTTTTAAAATTTCACGTATGTGTTTTGTGCAAAAATATTTCAGATTGAAATGAATTTTTATAGATGTGTTATATTCATTAGCAAGATTATCTATGTAAAATTTGGCATCATTCCAACATTTCATGCCCTTAGAAATCACATTTCTAACCGACGGTTAAGATATATATTCTTGATGGTTCATATTGACTTACGATTTTGAGGATGTCAACTTTTTAAAACAATTCCAAATTTTTCATAGATGATCTAGCTAATGAACCAAGCATATTTATAAGTTTCATTTCGATATGTATTTCTTTTTTAATAAAACAATTAATAGGATACATATAGATCCCTCCACAATACCTAAAATTGCCCCTTTATTTTTTTGTAAAAATATATTTTAAATCACATTGAATTTTTATACATATATTATTTCAATTAGAATGATCATTTATGCATATGAAATCACTCAAAAAAATTATCTCTTTTAAAATTATATTTTTTCGAATTGATGACCAAAATAAACATTTTCGATTATTCATATTGACTTGTAATTTTTAAGAAGTTGAAATTCTTGAAATGCTTTCAAACCTTGCATAAACGATCTAACCAATGAACATAACATATCTATAAGGTTTCACTTTGAGTTGTACTTTTTTTGCACGAAAACATGAAGGGAAATAGAGGGTGATTTTTAATGAGAGGGGATCTATATCCATCCTTTAATGGGAGGGATCTAGAACCCTTCTTATTTATTTATATAAAATTCTCACTCTGTTTCTCTAGACAGGTTATATTCGTTAATAAGATCACCTACGCAAAATTTGACATCAATCTGAAATTTCTATCCTGCTTAAAATTGCATTTCAAATCAACTGTTCAAATAAATATTTTCAATGGTTCATACTAACTTGCAATTTTGAATGAGTTAAATTTATTTTAAAATGATTTCAAATTTTACATAGATGATCAAACTAATGAACATAACATATCTAGAAAATTTCACTTTAATTGGAAATTTTTCACACAAAAAGGAGTGAAGATTGAAGGAGGGTTTATAAGAGATGATATCTATATTCCTCCCTAATTTAATATGGAGGAATCCAAATTCCCTTCTTATTTACCCCTTTTCTTCTTCTTATGCCAAAATATTTCAAATCATAGTGAATTTTTGCAGATATGTAACATTCATTTAGTAGGATCATCTATGCAAAATTTGTCATCGTTACAAAACTATTATCCATCCAAAATTACATTCAAATCAACAGTTGAAAAAATATTTTCGACGGTTCATATAAATCTACAGTTCGAGGAAGTTAAAACATTTTGATGTTTCCAAATTTTACATAGATGATATATCAAATGAACATATCTATAAAAGTTCACTTTGATCTGTAATTTATTTTTCATAAAAAGACGGAAGAGGATTGAAGTGTGATTTATAAGTGATCGAATCCAATTCCTTCCCTAATTTAATGGGGATGGGTCTAGATCATTTTCTTGTTTGCTCCCTTAAAATCGTATATTTGTCTTTTTGTGCAAAATAAGATCAAAGTGAATTTTTATAGATATGTTACCTTCGTTAGCAAGGCTATATATGTGGTTTCTTTTTGAAACTTTTAACCTATTCAAAGCTATAATTCAAATTGGTAGTTAAAATAAATATTTTTAGTGCTTTATATTGACTTGAACTTTTGAAAGATATAAGCTTTTTGAATCAATGTTAAATGTTGCATAGATGTTCTAACTAACGAACATAGCATATTTGGAAAATTTCATTTTGATTTGTAAAATATGGAGGAAGAATTAGAGGAGCAATGTAACTCCCTTATTTCGAAATCCAAAGATGGAATTCCAATGTGTTGCAATCACCTTAGAATTATCTTTCGGCGACTAAATGAAATTAGTTATACAACTGTAGAAACAATTTAAGTAAACATAGTAGCTAATAATGTCATACATAATAGTTCTTATATTTTCAAATTTGTTCCCATGAACTTGCCCATGCAGGGGTAGAAAATATAATATAACATAAATAATAGTGTCGTGCCCAACGTATGATGATGCCGACATGAACGCTTCATACAATGAAAATAAAGCAATATTGATGTCAAGCCTCTTGCTTCGTCTTTGAAATACTTCATTCTTCTTTTGAAAGAAATTTCCCTATTATAAACTTGGTGTAATCGAACAAGTACATGTGAGCTTATGGGGAAAATAATAATAAAAACACGGATTAGACATAAAGTCTAGTATGAGCAACATATTATCCTAAACATAACATATAGTGAGACCACAACGTTAAAGCATGGAACAGGTTTTCCCCTAACTATTTCTCAATGTCAATTTCTCAACATGAAACAAGAATACATGTCATTACTTCGTAGCTATGTGCACCATACTCGAACAATTTTACCATGCCTAGGTCTATAGTCAATATGTTTGTTTGGTTTGCCCTTCGGGCCTCATTCTCTTTTTTTCCAAAACTGTATTCCACTACCTTCGGTTGCCACTAAGACCTTACACCAACGTTTTCATATTTCGGTTACCACTCCAGGCCTTGCGCCTACGCTTTCGTGATTCGGTTGTCACTACAGGCCTTACACCTACGCTTTCATGTTTCGGTTGTCACTCTAGGCCTTACACTTATGCTTTCATGTTTTGGTTGCCACTCTAGGCCTTGCACCTATGCTTTCGTGTTTCGGTTGTCACTCCAAACCTTACAACTACTACCGAATTCTCTACCTAACTAGTTATTTATCTAGCTTTATCTCTAGCTATTGTTAAGTTAATTTAAGTTCAAAGACTGTCTTTCATAATGTTCTAAATAGTTTTGACCATATTAAGCCTTAGTATGAACTCTCTCTAATGGAAGCCAGTAGATTTTAGTAGTTACTTTCCACTAAAAATTAATTGGTCTCGGCATTCACTACTCTAGGATTGACTACTCTCGGTCTTGCCTAGGGTAGCCTAACTTATATTTTAGTTTTGTTTCGTCTTCAAGTAGAGTTTCACTAATTGATCTCAGAAATCACCTCCTTTACCTATATTTCTTCCACCACCCTCGTATATTCTCTCACCTTCGGCCCTCGGCTATTACATTCGATATATTGACTTAAACTCGTACTTAGAATTTCTTACCTTCTACTGCTTAAGTCTTATACTTCAACATTCATTAGTTTCTTTTTCTTTTGGTTTAGTTACTCTACCCTCGACACAACCTCTAGATATACACCAAAAACCTTCCTTCTGTGCATTTAACGCCACCTTACATTTGTTAATACCTAATCATACAGACTTCGTCCTTTCGTAGTTATTGTAGTACTTTTCCGACTTATTCAGCATATGTTATAGATATCTAGTCTCTTGACCATTATTTTAATATTTTACTTATTTAAATTACCTTCCGACCTTCTATATTTGCCTTTCAATACCCATAAGTTCCTTTTTGGTTAAGTGTATTTTTGTTCGAAAATCACTTATAAAAGTTTTTGGAAAATATCAATAAAAAATGCGTGTGTGTATAAAATTTCTCAAATTTCCTATTTCAAACCATTTTTTAATAAATGGTTCCTTAGATAATTCATATCTAGTTATTTCTTTATGAGAAAAATCCTACAAATCAAAACCCATTTCTAAAAATTCATTCACGACATCAGATTAAATTTTTAGATTATTTTAATCTCAAGAAGCTTAAGAACCAATCATAGTATTCATGGTCATACCCAATTATAAGTGAAAAGGAGAATTAAGGAATATATTACTCACTATATCTTTTAATTGACTTGACCTTCGATCTATTTTAGTTTTCTTAGCTTTGATCTTATTCTTTTCCTCTTTATTAGGTGCTACCATTAAATTCTTTAAGCTTATATTTTTATTCCTTGAGTGTAGAATGAAATGAAAGGAAAGAAAGTAATTAACATTATTACTTATAATTAGTTAGACTGCCGACCCACTATTTCTCTTTCCTATTTAATTCTTATTAAGGAGATTTAATTGCAAAGGCATGTAGTAGGCTGTCATTAATTCCATAAAATTATTTTAATATATTATGGGGCGTTACATGCTTCTCCCTTATAGGAATTTTTTCCCTGAAATTCGAATAACTTATGTTGGTGATTCTCAATCATTTAGATGCCCATTGTAGCAAAAACACAAAAGTTCCCTACCTATGAACAACAAACAAAATGTATTAATGCATCAACCAATACGTATGAAAATCAACCATAATAACATATATATATATATATATATATATATATATATATATATATAAGTGTGTGTGTGTTTTCCATGACAGAACATAGCAAACATACATGCAAATAACTTAGGATAATCCTCTTGACTTTATCTTCTGTTTTCCAAGCACAATCATATCCATCCTCACTCCACTAGACTCGCACAAACTCAACATATTATTATGAAGTTCCATCACATCTTGGTCTACTATCTTAATGGGATTCCTTACATATGTCATCTTTGGTTCAACAACCAACTATTCTACAACTCTCGGTCTTACCACATCATTAGGGTCTTAGATGCAATTCTTTAGGTGGAGCACATGAAACACAATATGGATCCCAACAAAAGCACTTGGTAACTCAACCCTATAAACTACCTTCCTGATCCTTTCAAGTATCAGAAATGGTACCACATATCTTGACGCTAACTTCCCAGCCTTTCCAAATCTCATAGTGCCTATCATTGGGTAAACCTTAATAAAAACTAATCTCGTAGATCAAACTCTAAGTCTTTTTGCTTCATATCGATGTAACTCTTCTACCTTGACTGAGCATCTTTCATTTTTTTTCAAATCAACTCAACCTTCTTCGAAGTTTCTCTTACAAGTTCTGGACCCAAAATGAGTATATCACTAGTAACTCTTCTTTTACTACACAATTCAAACCATTCTCCAAGAAGGTAATATCTCCAAATCTTTTGTGCAAATATAATTTCTTCTAGCTCAAAGCCCTGTATCAGATACGGACCTCATCGGTCGCAACTGTCTAGATGCATAAGCTATCACTTTGCCTCCTAACATCGATAGTACCCTAACCCATGAACCTGAAGCATCAGTGTAAACTATCACATTTCTATTCCCCTCGAGCATCACCAAAACGGGGGCATCCGTTAGCTAAAGCTTCAATTCTTGGAATGCCATCTCGCACTCCCTTGCCTAAACATGCCTCTCATTCTTCCGAGTAAGTCTCATCAACCGAGCTGTTATATGAGAGAATTCCTTAATGAATCTTCGATAGTATCCTGACAACATAAGAATTTCCCTATCTAGGCAACACTCTCAAGTCCCTTTCAACTATTCATAGCCTCAACTTTCAAAGGACCTACAGCCAATCCCTCTTTCGAAACTACATGGCCTAGGAACTTAACTTCCCGTTTTCGAAAGTGACACTTGGAAAAATCACCTTTAACTTGTGTTGCCTCAAAAGATGAACTTTATAATCTCGCTCGTCCATAGAATATACCAAAATATCATCTATAAAGACCAACATAAACCTATCGAGCTGATTGCAAAAGACCTGATTCATAAGGTCCACAAAGAATGCTGGAGAATTGTTTTTTCGAAAGGGTATGAATAACCACTCGTTGAACCATATTTCTTCGTGGACATGGTCAAAAGAATACTTCCTTTAGCAACTCTTAGTTAGTGGAATCCCATAGCCAAATCTACATAAGAGAATACTCTAGCTCCACTAAGTTGATCAAATATGTCTTCTATCCTTGACAATGTGTAACAATTCTTTATTATTAACTCATTCAACTTCCTGTAGTCAATGTACATCCGAAGTAATCCATCCGACTTCTTTACAAATACCATGGAAGCTCCCCACAGTGAATTAATTGACTTAATGAAACTCTTATTATCAAATTCCACTACCTTCTTCTTTAACTCTTTCATTTCCTAAGGCGACATTCTACTAGTGTGTCTGTTAATAGGTTATGCCCCTGGTATCAAATCTATATGGAACTTAATTGCTTTTCTCAATGGTAATTCCATCAATGCATAAAGACATCTACAAACTCCCTAACCACCAAGATTCTACCAATCTCCACTTCTTGATCTTCCATAGCATACAATGAGACTAGGGACCTCCCCTCCTCCATGTCCAAAGTTATTGAGATCCTTTCTTCACCTTTCGAGTTTCGCAAAGCACCAACCTTCTCAGTGTAATAAATTTTGTTTTCATTTTACACTAATCAATCCATGCATAAAATTACCTCGTACCATATGGAGTCAAGTACATATTCGTAAGAAAACAAATGTTCACACATAACAAACTCTAAACTAGTGCACTTTAACCTGGAGTGGCGGATCCACCAATCGCATTAATCATACACAAAGAAGTAACTGGATAGGTGACATCTAACCCCAATCTATCAAGAAAATCTTTCAAAATGAAATATCGTGTGGCCCTAGTATCAAACAAAAATCTAACTAAAAAACCGAAAATCGAAATCATACGTTCAAACATAAAACTCCTACCTTTCTCATCAGCATATGGTCCTCCTTTCGTCCTTCCAAAGTAAAAACCCTTACCCGCTTCAGCTCTAGATAATCCTTCTTCTCATGGCCCATCTTATCATAATTAAAGCTCTTGACCTTGACTATTCTAGCTAGGGTGAACACTTTGATGCATAGTGCCCCTTCTCACCTCAATTATGACAACTAACTTTCGAAATATCCATTCGGCCTTCTCCCTCCTGAATTTTTTAATTTTTGCTGTTGTCCCTTCTTAACCTTCTTGTATAGGGAGAACCTCCTCCTCTGCTCTACTATGGGCTTCCCTTCCACACTCCTTTGCCCTTGATACATGCTATCATATCTTCGTGCCATGTCCACAACAAACTCAAATGGGCATGAACATGCACCATCACCATATGATTCAATCCCTGCTTCAAACCTTGAATGAACTACTCATTCTTTTTCAATGACTTATTAATCATCTCTCAGCTATATTTTTGCTAAAGCATTAAACCTCTAGATATACTCCTCTATCAAAAAATTTCCTTGCTTAAAATCAATGAACTCTCGTTGGAACACACTCCTTTGAGACTCGGAAATAAACCTAGCCTCGAACCTTTCCTTAATCTATTTCCAAGCAATCTCCTCTGCAGATGTTTTGGCAGTTACCATCTCTCACCAATTAAAAGCACCCTAATACAGATACCCTGATAGAACTCTTTATTTATGCATCATCCAACCTTAGTTCTCCAAAGATTCGCTAACAGACCCTTCATCAATTCAATACCTCAATAGCTGCCTCCTTCTCTTTGCAGTAAACATCTTGCTTCTCAAGTTTCATTAATCTTGATTCATTTTTTAGAAGTATTATCTAGTTACGGGCCATGGTTCAATAGCCCTGACATATTCATTCTCATTATCTATATCATAAATTATCGGAACAAAGCGTCCACATCTAGGCCTGAGACGTTGACAAGTGGGACAACTTCGTATTCCGCCATCGGTTACACTTCCCTTTTATTTCCTCCATCCGTTTGAGTACTTTCAGTTTCTCTCCTAGCATTAGCTCCTCATGTGGTAATCCTTCCACTTCTTATTTCCATTCCCGCTTTCTTTTAAGAATTCTTTATTAGAATCAGAAGGAAAAAGGGTGAAATAATTATAGAATGATAGATATACCTACATATATATCTATAGCAAAATATAAGCACGTCATATAATAGCGTAAACCCTCCTAAGTTGTTACTATCTAATCTCTACCTAAACCTTTACCTAGCTCTGTTTTTCTTAAATATCCGCTAACCTAAGCTCTGATACCAACTATAACATCCCTCATTTTAAAACCTAAAGATAGAACTCCAATGTGTTGTAGCTTGCAGTATCCTTGGAATTTTCTGTTGGCAATGAGATGAGATCAATTATATAAATGTATCAATAGTTTAATTAAACATGACAACTACTAATGTCATACATAATCATTTTTACATTTTCAATTTTTCCCCCATAAATGTGCCCATATTAGTGTCAAAAATATAATACGACATATATAACAATGTCATGCCAAACATATGCAGATGCCGACATAAACACATCATACAACAGAATATAAACAATATTTTTGTCATCTAAGCCTCCTGCTTCATCTTTTGAACCCTTCGTTTTTCTTCTAAAAGCAACCTGCCTTAATTCATAAACTCATCCTACTCAAATGAGTGCCTACAAGTTTAATGGTAAAAAAATAACAAAATCATTGTTAATACTCAGTTGTTGATTTGATGATAATAACCTTGATAACAAAATATATTCATATAAAATATGGATACTAATTTTTTGCCAAGTTTTATAGTATATAGTGCAGGATTATACAAATGTTGAATCGAAGATCGTATAGCATAAAGACTCAAAGAATGGACATGAAGACTCATGAGTATAAAGACCAAAATATGAAGATCCTAAGACTACAATGAAGTATATAAAGTTTGGTAGCAATCTTTAATCTCTATTTCTCATTTTCCTATCCTTTATTTTTAAAACAAAATATATTTAAAAAAATTTTATAAAAAAATTTCAAAGTTTAAAATGTTTACATTCTATGTTTAAATTGTTTTATAAAGTATCAAAATATTTTACAAAGCATAAGGTTTTCAAAATATTTAAAAAAAAGAATTTTCAATTTTCAAAGGGATATGTCGACATATACCTTATGAGTACGTCGACATACATGCCGCAAATTTGAAATTCAAATTTCAAAATGAAGTATCTATTCATTATAACTTTTTGCAAATGGATATATCTTTTTATTCTCAATAAAGAGAGGGTTTCAAATGAATTTTTTGAACAACCAATTTCTTGTTTCTTCTCTCCTCTTACTTTGCCAAAATTTCTAGCTAAAAATTTATTCAAATCTCTTCAAATTCAACTAGAATCAATTCAATCTTCATTTTATTGATTCTCTACTATTTACTCTCTGATTTCAATCATTTTTCTCTCTCAATTTGAGATCGAAGTCCTACTCAAGAGGCTATACGATCCATTATATATCCAAAGTTCAAGAAATTGTCTTTTCAAAAACCATTAAACTCTAGTTGTAATTGCTTGGATATGATTGTAGCCTGCTCAAATCAATTGGGTGTGCTTGGTAACCAGGAAATCCGAGTGGGTGTGCTTGTAGTCTGTCTGAATCAAGTGGGTGTAACCTGAGCCTGGAAAATCAGGTTGGTATGTCTCGTTGCCTCAGAATCAAGATATTAATTGGGTTTTCCTTCTGCTCGTTTAAATACTAGCATTTGAAAATAAATTTGTACAAGCAATTGTTTGGGACTGGATGTAGGAGAAGTCCGAACCAGTACAAAATCCTAGGTATTATCTCTCTAACTCTTTACTTTAGTGCTTTTACTTTATATGTGTTTGCACCTATGATTGATTGTTGATACAATTCTTTGTTGAAAATATGTGATTTAATATTAAACTTGAAAGAAATTTAAAATGATTTACAAAAGTTAGAAAACATTATTCACCCCTCCTCCAGTGTTTATTTTTCCTTAAGATCCATAATTATGCAACCCACACTTGGTATCAGAGCACTAGGTTTTCAAAAACTCGTAATTTGATTTTTGAAAAGTTTTAATAGCTAACAACACGATTAATACATTTGTTAACACTTTTGTCGAAGAATAATCTACTATTGGACCCCCACTTTTTAATGGAAATAATTACACTTATTGATCATGTATGTAACGATTCGTATTTTTGATAATTAAAACTATTAAATTAAATAAGATTTTTGAAATTTAATATTGTGAGAAATTAAAATAATGAATTATTAAATAGAAAAAAATAATTAGAATATGATTCAATAATGTTGTTTGAATGTTATTGACAACTATTTTAATGTAATTTCAATCAATTTGAATAATTTTAAAGTTAATTTGGTTATAACTGTAAATAAGGAATAAAATTAAATGTTGGATCCAATGTTAAAATTATCTGTTATTAATTGAAATAGGTTTATTTCAGAATATGAAATAAATTTATTAGTACATAAATTATTAGCTTTTGTTTGTAAACAATAGAATTAGAAATATATTTGAATTACTAATGTGTAATAATTGTTTTAATTATTATTTTGTTATTTAATTCATTTGAAATTAATTTGGAAATCAACAAAATTAATATAATTGAAATATTGCAATTAATATGGTAAAAGAGTTAACTGTTGAGTGATGAGAATAGTAAGATGGAAACTTATGTTAAATTCATTCATCAAGTAATAGTGATTTAATATAAGAATTTAAATCTAAGTAAAAGATTTTGTTTGAAATTTAAATTATTATGAATGGATTTATTACAGTTGTAATTGAACGCTGAAATTAATGTAATATTTAAATATTGGATTTAACATGGAAAATTGTATTGTAAAAGTTTATTAATTCCTATGTAATCAAGAATGATGGAAATTGTTAACTTTTAATTTAGAATTTTAAAAGTGATTAAATTTATTTCAAAATAATAATTTATTTAATTAACGTGAAAATTAGCCTTTTGGGTATTGTCTTGGATTTTGACGAAACTAGTTTCATCGGATCCGTAACAGTGAATTATTGCAGGATTTCAAGTTTTGTAGCGATCGGATTTATCGTTTGATCGTGCAAGCTCGAAACGCATAGAAATCAATTAAAAGAATTTAAATGAATATAATTTGACTTTAAAAGTTAACTTCTATATATGATAGAATTAGAGTTTGAAACTAGTTCCATTGAGTTTAATAATATCGAAAACCTATATTTCGATATATTGGATGACCTATTTTCATTTCGGGAATGAAACGGGCTTTCCGGGCCTTGGTTACCGCTTTGGCCCATTCGATCTGTTCCATCCATCTCTATTCCATTTCTGTCTATATAAATAGATTTTTCCTGAAACCCTAGCAATCTATTCCACTTTCTGTACGTGCATTTCTTTCTCATCTGTTCCTTCTCAAATGGCTGTCATCTCAAACCATAATCCCCAATTCCAAATCTAAATCTAAAATTCAAACTCCTCAAACCCTATCAAATTATATATAAATGCGAAGCTATCGACGAACGTAATCTATCTCTGCAATTCATTTTCCTATTGGAGGCTCCGTTTGTCTAGGAATTAGTGAAACATTCTTGACCATCCGTTTTGGTGGTTGATGAACGGCAGTGATGCCTCGATCCAAGGATGCTATCGTGTGGAGATTGATATGGGAAGCTCATCTAGGTAGTTAGTTTGGTAAAATGATGGTTAGATCGGCGTTAAAAATTCAATTAGGGTTTAATTTGGGCAGCGGCGGCTGGAAGATTGACATCTACTGGCGGCGTTAAGAGGTAGGTCGGCTGTCGAGGAGCATAGGGCGAGTGTAGGCGGTTCGTTTGGAGGTGGTTGGTGTGGCCGCGGCTTGTCATGGTGGTGGAGTTTGGTCGATCAACATGGGAGACAGTGGGTTCGATGTTGTGTTCGTTTGTGATTAGGGTTGAGAAGGCAATGCTTATTTACAATATTTCCCTCATTTTATTTTTAAATTTAAATTTGAATTTCAAACTTCTAACCTTAATAACTTTTGCATACGAACTCGGATTTGGACGCGGTTCCCTCCATCGCGATCGTATTGAAATTCAAGGCAACAAGGAATTGGTTTGGTCGAATTTGGGGACTGCTCAAATTTGGGAGTTCTTTTGGATTTGAAATCGACTAGAAATCAAAGGTGAGTGATTTAACCCACTCATGCAATATTATACCTTCTTATGTTAGTTGAATTAAGTTTATGATGTGATAAGAAATTTATTGATTACTGTTTGGTAATTTAAATTGTCATTTAAATTCAATTTAAATTTATATTGAATTAAATTTCCATTTAAATTAATATTGAATTTAAATTGTTAGTTAAATACCTAATAATGATAACCAGTTAATTGTTGTGATTTATTGGCTGATTTGGATGTTTATTGTAATGAATGTTTATTTGTTGACATTTCAGATGATTGGATGTTTATATCCCTGTTATCACTATGGGTTGAAATGATACATACCCGAATGACCTTATAGATTAGGGAAAATCATTATGGGTTAAAATGATACATATCTGAGAGATTTTATTGATTCGGTATATGGGTTGAAATGATATATACCCAAAAATTTAAGTATTTTGGGTTGAAATGATACATACCAAATCACTTGACCGTAGGGTAGAAAATTATTCACGGACATCGTTGGTCGGTTTTAAATTATTTTCTAAATAGTAAAGTATGTTTGATTTATAAATTTGATTTATAAATTTAATTTAATGATTTTATATAAAATTTATATTTGGAAAATAATTTATTTTATATGTTTTAAAGTTTCAAATTATAAGTTAATAAATGGTTTTAAATGTAATTTTAACTTATAATTTTATTTAGTTTTAAATATATAATTTAAATAGTTTAAAATCTTAATTTAATAAAATATTTAATATAGTTTTAAGAGATTTATATAAAATTTAATTTAATAGAATATTTAATATAGTTTTTTTAGAGATTTTATAATGGATTTTATAAAAGGATTTTATAAAAGATTTTTATAAAGGATTTTATAATGGTTTTATAAAGGAGTTATAAAGGTTTTAAAGGATTATATAAAGGGTTTTGTAAAGAACTTGTATTAAGGGATTTGGAAGCGTTTTAAAGGAATTTGCGTAGAAGTTTATGAAAAGGGAAAGAGTTGTAAACTGTTTTGGAATTTATAAATAGCTGTATAAACGGTTCAAAAGCATATAAATAGTTTATAAATGGTTTAAGAGAGATTTATAAATTATTTTCAAAATTGATTGAAAGAAAATCTTCCTCAGTATTTATGAATATATTATAATTTTGGAATAAGTATATGGATATCTTGATATGAAGGTATAAACTGTTTTATGGATTTTTAAATGACCATGGTATGAAATAAGCAGTTTGTTGTTAAAGAGACCGGGGTCGAATACTGTCATACTCTCTGCCAATTCCGAAACCACTTTAATAAGTGTGTACGTGGTGGAGAATCCAGAACGAAGTAGGATAGTTTGGCGAACGCTACTGGTATAAGGTAAGAACGTAGCCCTGACCTTTGAGTCAGCTTGATATGACTAAAACAGGAGCTATCCCAGACCGAGTGAGGTCGCTCCTCATATCGGACACGTTTCTTCGATACCATATCTGTTACTTTGTGATTGATTGGTGGCCACCTTCGATTTGATTATGGGAGTGTGTTTCGAGGTGGGTGGTAGTAGTTGTTATGCGCTACCACTAGTCCGGGCATGCAAAACGGTAGAATCCTTCCCTGGGCATTGCCTCGCATGCTTAGTCATATGCCTTACCAAGACCACTACGATTTTGGTTTGTGTCATACCTATGGAGTGCTCCCTGATAGCCCACCAGTTTACGGTGGAGTTTGTAGTACTGTATAGACTACGATGTCTATAAAAATGTGTTAAGGGGGATATGGGTAAAGCCTTAACGCTATTTTAATACTTTACTTTACTGATAGACACTACATATATATAGCATATTCTACTACAAATAAATAGTTTAACGGATCCTTAGGAGATGGAAAATCCCAAAACATCTCCTAAGTTATTGCACACACGTTATACACTGGATAGGAGATGTGAAATCCTGTAAACATCTCTGAAGCCATTACACTCATATTTACTTGTTGTTGATTTAACTTACATAAGATCTTTTACTTTTGACTCGAGTGTTTTGTCTTTTCATTACGCTCAGGTCAGCCTGAGCATTTCAGTGTTGAAGACTTTATTTCTGGAGGACGAAGACACAGTTTGGTATATTGTATTATTTGTAATTTTCCACTGCATCGTTATTGGTATGTCGTTGTTTGTACTCTGATTGTTGTAAAATTTGTGTAGTCAAATGTATATTATAAAACAACTTCATGAACCGTTTATTTGATTATTATATTTGGTCATTCCTCTATGAGATTCTGTGTTTTGTTATTCCTTTATTTTCTCTTATTTTCTTATTTACCCCATTGATAATCCTCCCTTTTGAATGGTTTGAATTAGACATGTGTGGATTATTGTCGATTTAAACCGTCCAAAAAGGTGGGTCGTCACAATGTAGGATGAAGATCTGTTTACAATCTAATTATTTAGAATGTTATACAAAATGAGTACATAACCAAGGACTAATTTGGCACAATGAACTGCTGACCAAAAAGGTACTTGCACAAAATAATTCTAAAGCTATGAATATTTTTTTTGTTCACAAGATAAAAATGAATTTAATAGTTTCTATTTGTAAGTGTTCATATGAAATTTGGAGAACACTGCAAGTTACACATGAGGGTATTAGTAAAGTGAAACAAACTAATTTTTTCATGCTAACTAATCGGTTTCAATTGTTTAATATGAATCCAAATGAGTCTATTTCTGACATGTACTGTAGATATCAAAATATAGTGCAGTCATTAGTTGCATTAGGTAAAAAATTTTCTAAAGAGGACCAAGCTAGAAAAATCCTCAATTCACTCTCTTCAGAGTGGGATCAAAGAACACTAGCAATTGAAGAGGGTAATTGTAACAACCCGCATATTTAGAAGTTTTGAATATTTAATTATTTTATTCAAGTATAGAATCGTTAATCGGATTAAAGTCCGAAAAACTACTTTTTGCAAACAGTTGAATTGGGACTCGAGACCACCTCCATTGAGTCCAAAATGGCATTTGCGACTTTTTTAAGTATAAACATCGATATATTTGGAGTAAGTTGAATTTTGCTATTTTCTATTGGGCTTTGGGTTTGGGTTTCACCCCAACTCTTTCTATAACCTAGTTCAGCCCTCTACTCTCCTCTTCACTTCATTTCTATTTTCTCTAACACTCAAGTAAAACTAAAAATGGGGAGAGGAATGAGAAATTAGAAAACTTCAAGCCCTAGTTTTCAATTGCAAAACCAAGTTCTTGCTCCAAATTCAAAGAGAAGCTTTAGTAAGTATCTCCATCTTCTTCTCCAACTCAATCTCTCTTTAATTTCAGAAATTTCCTAAACCTAACTTTGGAAATGTTCTTCCTTTGAGCTTAGATTCAAGCTTCTAGGGTTGGAGTTGAGGTGTAGTTGATCTCCCTTTGCTTTCGAGCTTCTCCTTCATCATTTTTGGGTTTAAAGGTGAGTTTTTGAACTCACATCTATCTCTATAGATATTGTTGTTGTTGGGTATGAATTCCTAACACTAATTCATGTTCATTTGATTTTGATTTGGATTGAATTGGTGAATTGTTAAATTTTTGGTTTTTAGAATCTAATTTGCTAAAAATCCAACCTTTGATGTTTGAACACGTTAGTCGAGCGTTTCGGAGGGCCATACAAGGCTGGGTTGTCGAGTGGCGTAAATCCTCAGTCGATGTCGCTCAATTCGTTGCTTCCGTCGTGTATCGAACTTGCCCCAAGGTGGATAGACTGAACCAGAATACGTCACCAGACGTCTGCAGTAAAGCTCAGACGTTTGGAGTCTGTTTCAGCGAATTTCTTGAAACTTACTACAAACGTCTGATTATTTACCCCAGACGTCTGGAGTATGTGACCTGCTCTATTTTTCCTGTTTTGCCTATTTAGCTCGAGATTCCAATGTTAATCGGTTCGTGATTATCCGATTTGTCGTTATCATTTATTATCGATTTTGGTAACTTCTATTTCGGGATTTTTGGGTATATCTGTTTTGATGGATTCGGCATCGATTTCTATGGATTTGATTCACGTCTTCATATGTGAATTTTTGATGATTTATTGTTTCTACAATCATTTCTATGACATGTCACTTTAAAAATACAAAGGTTTCTATACTAGTAGTAAATACTCAAACTCTTTTATCAAAATGATTTCAACACTACTTTTAAATACAAAGCTCGTTTCTAAAACCGTTTTCTAATCTATTAGTATATACAAACTTTTACCTCATTCATATGAGAAAATCTAATTAAACGGCTTAGCAAAACAAGTGGTATGAAAAGCTTGCGTTTACTTCGTCGGTTAATTTATGGACTTGTTCGATTGAAATTCTTGTGGCAATTTTTGAGTGGAAATCTACAATTTGTTCGTAAATATTTAAGTTAAGCTAGTGGTTATGGGACATGAAGCTAAACTCTTATATTTACTAGCTTAGTGTAATCGACACTTCTTGATGATCGATGATGATCATTTTATGGTTTAGACTAGCAATGTGCGATGTCTCTTTGTCCACGTGGGGGACAGTACCTCGTCCTAATGAGCTTCGTCTCATTTTTATGGGCTAGCGACCCATGTTCTATTATGGTTTCGAGTTCATCGGGCGTACCGTTATTGTACTACGTCGTTGTTACGAAATATTTGAGTTTTTGGTTCCTTGGGTGTACCGTTATTGTACTACGCCGTTGCACCGGCTCAATGGTTAGCGACCATGGAATAGCGTTCCGTTTGTGATACACGTGTTGGGAGTTTTCACGCTCCCGTTTGTAATAGGCCTCCCCCTTTTTGATTTCTGGATTTCCAATTGATGACTTCTGGAATTTGTGTTTCACTAACTTTTGCGATTAGCATTAATATGTTTGTCAATATTTGTAGTTTGGTGAATAAAATAAAGAATATGATATTCTTTTTGGTGCTTTGAGATTTTCGAGATATTGTATGATTTTGTTGTTGTTTTATATCATATTTGTTCTAGTATGACATTATTGTTATCATACATTCTTATTATATCTCTGCTTATATCTCATTCCTTTATCTGATATTTATAGCTAGACTGATCCGTTTATTATTTTCTTCTTAAATAATACTCGGGCCAGGCCGAGATATTTCAGGTGCTCCCGCTTAACTTCTTATCAGGGATTATCATCTGATTCTTTTGGCTAACTACTTTAGATTAGTAGTTTTTGTTATTATACATTTGAGATATGGACTCCTTGATGTATAATTATTCTTTGGTCTCGCACTTGTATTTATTCATTGTGATGTAGTGGATCTTATATGACCACTATTTTGATGTAGACTTTCATGTGATATATTCATGTCTTATTCCGCCTTTGTGATATGAATATCTGTGACTGATTTGTGTTATGTTTGTTTTTATATTTGTTTCCGAGGTCCACTTAGCCACCGTGTAGCAGCTTTGAGTTTGTATCGGTATGTCGGAATTCCTCTTGAAATGAAATGCATGTTATACTATCTGACATATCGGTGCTCGCACAAGGCAATTGCACAAATGGTCGCTCCTCAACAGCCTGATTCATCGCGCTAGTCGACGGCATCACTTAGTAGTGTCCTTGGCTAGCATGAGTATAGAGGTGGGGCGTCACAGCATGGTATCAGAGTCAAACTTCGGAACAATGTAGAATAATATATCAAGGATCATCGTCCTAAGTCTTCCTTAGGAATCGTGCCATAGGATTTAATTCGAGTCTTCGTACCGTTCTATCCTATTTTCTTTTGTGATGCCTTGTTTTATCAATCATGGTTGTTTTATATTCATTTTGAGAATAAACTTTTTCCTCTTCTTTCTTTCTTAAAGAAGAAGAGATGGTTAGATCTGGCAGTCCCGGCGCTGGTCAATCCAGTAGTCCTTCTCTGGATGGCGTGTTCATGTTTGCCCAACAACTTTTGGATCTTGTAAAGAATCAAAGGTTTATCTGTGCTTTGAGTAAGAACCCCGAAAAGATTTTACCTTTGAAACTTGAAGTTCCTTTCAATCAGCTTGTGGATATCACTCTTTGACATAAAGAGGTTTGTAAAGGAAGTGATAGTGATTTTGGGATTTCCAAGAAGCGGCATATTAACTTCAAAAGCCCTAATCCCAATAAGAAAGTGAAGCAAACTACTTTGGTAGCAAAGACTCCAATCCCAAATCATGGAGGATGCTACAATTGTAGTTCTACGGACCACTATGCAAATATGTGTCCGAAACCCCTTTCTTGTCGCTATTGCAAAAACCCAGGTCATCTTTTATCTGCATGTCCCAAACTTTTGAGCAAGGACATGAGAAAGCTAGATATTGTGTACACACCTAGTAACACTTCTCTTAATCAAGGTATTTTTCATTCAATCCTTGATGGCATTGTTTTATTTCGTGATCTTCTCATTTGGGTTCTTGTTGATGTGAGTTCATCTCACTATTTTATATCAAAAGAACTTGTTGATTCATTTTCTTTAAAACATTTTGGGCTTGATGACTTCTTTGAGAATTGCGAATCCGGTTGGTGGATCTGCAACACTCAATTTGCTTTGTTTTGATGTCGAGATTGTTTTATGTGATTTTTTCTTTCCAAGCCGATTTGCATGTCATGCGTTACTTAGGCTTCAGAATTAATTTTTATTTTAAAAGGGTTGGCTTAATCATTATGAAGCCATATCCTATGTCTCGAGTGGACTATTTATCTTTGACATTTTCAATCTGTTAAGCAGATTTCTTTTGTTCTTAATGATTTTGATCTCCAAATTCGGTGATATCATTTTAGTTCTTTAAACTCACTCGATGAGGAAAGTGTTATTTTTCTCATTCGGGTAGATTGTGGAATTTTCCGGTATTTTTGAGCTGGTCTTAGGATTATCACCTAAGCAGTCTTTTGAGTGGTGTTAAGGTCTTTTCAGCTCGACCTTGCCACCGGTTTTCATTTGCTACGAGTTGCGGAAGTTAGCATTCCACTTACCGCATTCCGCACTCGTTATGATTCTTATGAATGACTTATTATGTCATTCAGTTTGTCCAGCTTATTTCATCCATTTTATGAATCGAGTATACTACGAATATCTCGATGACTCCATTCTTGTGTTTATTGATTTTAGATGAAAATAGAAATTTAAAATTTTGCAAATCTTTTTCGTAAGATTTATTTATAAGTATGATTGGATTTTGTTCTTAAAACAAGCAAGGAATATTCTTAAAAAAAAACTTTAAGAGACATAGTCATCATATAGAAGATGATTTTGTGCTTGTATTGCCCATTTAGTGCTTTAAGAATTCTGGGCCCTTGATCAACGTTATCGATAGGAATCTCCTAAACTCTATGATGAGACAGTCAAACATAATAAATTGACTTGTAATAAGTAAATTCTTGTAAAAAGTTGTTTTTTTCTAAAAAGATGAATATATATAAAGTTAATTATAATTTTGAAAGTCTTAGCTTTTCAGGAAAGAGGATCATTACAAAGAACTCTTTTCCGATGTTTTTATTCTTGCGATTCCCGAAGGGAATCAAGACTTTATTGTTTGTATCGATACTAGTCGTATTGGTTTTGGTGTCATTCTCTTGCAAAGGGAATGTGTTACAACATTTTCTTCTTGACAATTAAAGCCCATTGAGACTAGATATCCCACTCATGATCTAGTGCTCGCGGCTATTGTTTTCGCTTTTAGAGTTTGACATCATTATTTTGGGGGAGAAATTCGTTCTCCACTCTGATCATAAATCTTTGAAATGTTTATTTTCTCATAAGGAACTTAATGTTGGCTCGAGTTCCTTGCATCTTATGATCTTGATATTCTTTGTACTCCGGAAGAGGGTAATCGAGTTGCCGATGCCCTTAGCCGTGAGCAACAACGGATATTTCTTTGTTGATATCCAAATGGAATGATCTCAAGACCTTATCCACTTGAGAGATTCGAGATCATGAATCCAATTCATGTTCATCTCTTGTTATGTGTAGCCTCAGGCTCGTCCTTCTCTTTTGAACCGCATCCTTGAAGCTCTAAAGTAAAATCCCGAATTGGATTTTCTTAGCCAAAGTTGTAGGGATCAAAATAAGGTTGATGGTTTGAAAGATTTTGAAATCGATGCTCGTGGTGGCATTAGAGTGTTTGGTAGACTTATTGTGCCAAACATTTATGATCTTCGTAAAGACATTTTAGAAGGTTCTCATCGTTCTAAATTTACCATTCATCCCGGTAATAGTAGCGACTTTATTATTGGGATGGAATGAAATATGATATTGCTAACTTCATTAAGCGTTGCATGGCTTACCAACTCATAAAGGCCAAACATCAAAGGCCCGATAGGTTATTGCAACCTTTAGACATTCCAATTTGGAAGTGGGATCAAAATTTCAATGGACTTTATTGACGGTCTTCCCCGTTCTCATTCGGGTCATGACAGTTTATGGATAATTGTAGATAGACTTACAAAATTCGCCCATTTTATTCCCGTTCGGTCCAATCGGAGCATACCACTTTTGGCTAAACTCTATGTCAAATTAAATAGCCTGGAGTTCCTATTTCTATTGTTTGCAATCGTGATCCATTATTTTATTGATGGATTTTTGTAAGGTCTTCAAAGGCTTTGGGAACAAAGCTTAAATTTTAGCACCGCTTATCATCCTCAGTCCGATGGACAAACCGAGCGTGTGAATCAAACTCTTGAAGATCTTCTTCGTGCATGTGTTCTTGATTTTGGTGAAAGTTGGGAAGATCATATTTCTCTTGTTGAATTTTCCTATAATAATAGCTTCCAATCTAGTATTGGTATGGCACCTTTCGAGGCACTTTACGGAAGGCCGTGCCGATCTCCTTCGTGTTGGCTTGAAGCCGGTGAGAAGCTAGTTTTAGGTCCAGATTTTATTCGTGATGCCACAGAAAAGATCGACCTTATCCGTCATAGGATGAAAGAAGCTCAAAGTAAACAAAAATCCTATGCCGACAACCGAAGAAGGAAATTAGAATTTTCTGTGGAAGTTTTTGTGTTTATTCGTGTTTCACCTATGAAGGGTGTTGTGCGTTTCAATCGATCGGGAAAATTAGCACCTCGATATATTGATCCATTTCCCATCACCGAACGCATTGGTTCCGTGGCTTATCGCCTTTTATTACCGGCTCAGTTTTCCGCTATTCATGACGTATTCCACGTCTCTCAACTACGGAAATGCCTTCGAGATTCCAATTCTATTCTTGAGACCGGTGTTATTGAAGAAATTGAAGTCTCGCCTAATTTGACTTATGAGCCACATCCTATTCGAATCATTGCTTCGGAGGTTAAACGCCTTCGAAATAAAGATGTTCCTCTTATGAAAGTTCAATGGTCCTCAAATCCTAAGGATTGCTCTTGGGAATCCAGAGAATTCATCGAGCGAACACATCTGGACTTGCTCTCTCGTGCTCCTTATGGTGAACTTTTATTTCAAATTCCTTCTTTTTGTGTTGATATGCTTTTGTTGTTGTTACTTCTTATTTATTTCTTAAAGATTGCGAGGACGCAATTTCTTTAAGGAGGGGAGTCTATAACAACCCGCATATTTAGAAGTTTTGAATATTTAAATATTTTATTTAAGTATAGAATCGTTAATCGAATTAAAGTCCGAAAAGCTACTTTTTGTAAACAGTCGAATTGGGACTCGAGACCACCTCCATTGAGTCCAAAATGGCGTTTGCGACTTTTTTAAGTATAAACATCGATATATTTGGAGTAATTTGAATTTTGCTATTTTCTATTGGGATTTGGGTTTGGGTTTCACCCCAACTCTTTCTATAACCTAGTTCAGCCCTCTCCTCTCCTCTTCACTTCATTTCTATTTTTTCTAACACTCAAGTAAAACTGAAAATGGGGAGAGGAATGAGAAATTAGAAAACTTGAAGCCCAAGTTTTCAATTGCAAAACCAAGTTCTTGCTCCAAATTCAAAGAGAAGCTTTGGTAAGTATCTCCATCTTCTTCTCCAACTCAATCTCTCTTTAATTTCAGAAATTTCCTAAACCTAACTTTGGAAATGTTCTTCCTTTGAGCTTAGATTCAAGCTTCTAGGGTTGGAGTTGTGGTGTATTTGATCTCCCTCTGCTTTCGAGCTTCTCCTTCATCATTTTTGGTTTTAAAGGTGAGTTTTTGAACTCACATCTATCTCTATAGATATTGTTGTTGTTGGGTATGAATTCCTAACACTAATTCATGTTCATTTGCTTTTAATTTGGATTGAATTGGTGAATTGTTAAATTTTTGGTTTTTGGAATCCAATTTGCTAAAAATCCAACCTTTGATGTTTGAACACGTTAGTGGAGCGTTTCGGAGGGCCATACAAGGCTGGGTTGTCGAGTGGCGTAAATCCTCAGTCGATGTCGCTCAATTTGTCGCTTCCGTTGTGTATCGAACTTGCCCTAAAGGGGCTAGACTGAACCAGAATACGTTACCATACGTCTGCAGTAAAGCTCAGATGTCTGGAGTCTGTTTCAGCGAATTTCCTGAAACTTACTGTAGACGTCTGATTATTTACCCCAGACGTCTGGAGTATGTGACCTGCTCTATTTTGCCTGTTTTGCCTATTTAGCTCGAGATTCCAATGTTAATCGGTTCATGATTATCTGATTTATCGTTATCATTTATTATCGATTTTGGTGACTTCTATTTCGGGATTTTTGGTTATATCCGTTTTGATGGATTCGGCATCGATTTCTATGGATTTGATTCACGTCTTCATATGTGAATTTTTGATGATTGATTGTTTCTACAATCATTTCTATGACTTGTCACTTTAAAAATACAAAGGTTTCTATACTAGTAGTAAATACTCAAACTCTTTTATCAAAATGATTTCAACACTACTTTTAAATACAAAGCTCGTTTCTAAAACCGTTTTCTAATCTATTAGTATATACAAACCTTTACCTCATTCGTATGAGAAAATCTAATTAAACGGCTTAGCAAAATAGGTGGTATGAAATGCTTGCGTTTACTTCGTCGGTTAATTTATGGACTTGTTCGATTGAAACTCTTATGGCAATTTTTGAGTGGAAATCTACAATTTGTTCGTAAATATTTAAGTTAAGCTAGTGGTTATGGGACATGAAGCTAAACTCTTATATTTACTAGCTTAGTGTAATCGACACTTCTTGATGATCGATGATGATCATTTTATGGTTTAGACTAGCAATGTGCGATGTCTCTTTGTCCACGTGGGGGACAGTACCTCGTCTTAATGAGTTTCGTCTCATTTTTATGGGCTAGCGACCCATGTTCTTTTATGGTTTCGAGTTCATCGGGCGTACCGTTATTGTACTATGTCGTTGTTCCGAAATATTTGAGTTTCTGGTTCCTTGGGCGTACCGTTATTGTACTACGCCGTTGCACCGGCTCAATGGTTAGCGACCATGGAATAGCGTTCCGTTTGTGATACACGTGTTGGGAGTTTTCACGCTCCCATTTGTAATAGGCCTCCCCCTTTTTGATTTCTGGATTTCTAATTGATGACTTCTGGAATTTGTGTTTCACCAACTTTTGCGTTTGGCATTAATATGTTTGTCAATATTTGTAATTTGGTGAATAAAATAAAGAATTTGATATTCTTTTTTGTGCTTTGATATTTTCGAGATATTGTATGATTTTGTTGTTGTTTTATATCATATTTGTTCTAGTATGACATTATTGTTATCATACATTCTTATTATATCTTTGCTTATATCTCTTTCCTTTATCTAATATTTATAGCTAGACTGATCCGTTTATTATTTTCTTCTTAAATAATACTCGGGTCAGACCGAGATATTTCAGGTGCTCCCGCTTAACTTCTTATCAGGGATTATCATCTGATTCTTTTGGCTAACTACTTTAGATTAGTAGTTTTTGTTATTATACATTTGAGATATGGACTCCTTGATGTATAATTATTCTTTGGTCTCGCACTTGTATTTATTCATTGTGATGTAGTGGATCTTATATGACCACTATTTTGATGTAGACTTTCATGTGATATATTCATGTCTTATTCCGCCTTTGTGATATGAATATCTATGACTGATTTGTGTTATGTTTATTTCTATATTTGTTTCCGAGGTCCACTTAGCCACTGTGTAGTAGCTTTGAGTTTTTATTGGTATGTTGGATTTCCTCTTGAAATGAAATGCATGTTATACTATCTGACATATCGGTGCTCGCACAAGGCAATTGCACAGATGGTCGCTCCTCAGCAGCCTTATTCTTCGCGCTAGTCGACGGCATCACTTAGTAGTGTCCTTGGCTAGCGTGAGTATAGAGGTGGGGCGTCACAGCATGGTATCGGAGCCAAACTTCGGAACAATGTAGAATAATCTAGCAAGGATCATTGTCCTAAGTCTTCCTTAGGAATCATGCCATAGGATTTAATTCGAGTCTTCATACCGTTCTATCCTATTTTCTTTTGTGATGCCTTGTTTTATCAATCAAGGTTGTTTGATATTCATTTTGAGAATAACCTTTTTCCTCTTCTTTCTTTCTTTCTTAAAGAAGAAGAGATGGTTAGATCTGGTAGTCCCGGCGCTGGTCAATCCAGTAGTCCTTCTCTGGATAGCGTGTTCATGTCTGCCCAACAACTTTTGGATCTTATAAAGAATCAAAGGTTTATTTGTGCTTTGAGTAAGAACCCCGAAAAGATTTTACCTTTGAAACTTGAAGTTCCTTTCAATCAGCTTGTGGATATCACTCTTCGACATAAAGAGGTTTGTAAAGGAAGTGATAGTGATTTTGGGATTTCCAAGAAGCGGCATATTAACTTCAAAAGCCCTAATCCCAATAAGAAAGTGAAGCAAACTACTTTGGTAGCAAAGACTCCAATCCCTAATCATGGAGGATGCTACAATTGTAATTCTACAGACCACTATGCAAATATGTGTCCGAAACCCCTTTCTTGTCGCTATTGCAAAAACCTGGGTCATCTTTTATCTGCATGTCCCAAACTTTTGTGCAAGGGCATGAGAAAGCTAGATATTGTTCACACGCCTAGTAACACTTCTCTTAATCAAGGTATTTTTCATTCAATCCTTGATGGCATTGTTTTATTTCGTGATCTTCTCATTTGGGTTCTTGTTGATGTGAGTTTATCTCACTATTTTATATCAAAAGAACTTGTTGATTCATTTTCTTTAAAACATTTTGGGCTTGATGACTTCTTTGAGAATTGCGAATCCGGTTGGTGGATCTGCAACACTCAATTTTCTTTGTTTTGATGTCGAGATTGTTTTATGTGATTTTTTCTTTCCAAGCCGATTTGCATGTCATGCATTACTTAGGCTTCAGAATTAATTTTTATTTTAAAAGGGTTGGCTTAATCATTATGAAGCCATATCCTATGTCTCGAGTGGACTATTTATCTTCGACATTTTCAATCTGTTAAGCAGATTTCTTTTGTTCTTAATGATTTTGATCTCCAAATTCGGTGATGTCATTTTAGTTCTTTAAACTCACTCGATGAGGAAAGTGTGTTTTTTTTCATTCGGGTAGATTGTGGAATTTTCCGGTATTTTTGAGCTGGTCTTAGGATTATCACCTAAGTAGTCTTTTGAGTTGTTCTAAGGTCTTTTCAGCTCGACCTTGCCACCGGTTTTCATTTGCTACGAGTTGCGGAAGTTAGCATTCCACTTACCGCATTCCGCACTCGTTATGATTCTTATGAATGACTTATTATGTCATTCAGTTTGTCCAGCTTATTTCATCCATTTTATGAATCGATTATTCTACGAATATCTCGATGACTCCATTCTTATGTTTATTGATTTTAGATGAAAACAGCAATTTAAAATTTTGCAAACCTTTTTCGTAAGATTTATTTATAAGTACGATTGGATTTTGATCTTAAAACAAGCAAGGAATATTCTTAAAAAAAAACTTTAAGAGACATAGTTATCATATAGAAGATGATTTTGTGCTTGTATTGCCCATTTAGTGCTTTAAGAATTCTGGTCGACGTGCTTGATCAACGTTATCGATAGGAATCTCCTAAACTCTATGATGAGACAGTCAAACACAATAAATTGACTTGTAATAAGTAAATTCTTGTAAAAAGTTGGTTTTTTCTAAAAAGATGAATATATATAAAGTTAATTATAATTTTGAAAGTCTTAGCTTTTCAGAAAAGAGGATCATTTAAAAGAACTCGTTTCCGATGTTTTTATTCTTGCGATTCCCGAAGGGAATCAAGACTTTATTGTTTGTATCGATACTAGTCGTATCGGTTTTGGTGGCATTCTCTTGCAAAGGGAATGTGTTACAGCATTTGCTTCTTGATAATTAAAGCCTATCGAGACTAGATATCCCACTCATGATCTAGTGCTCGCGGCTATTGTTTTCGCTTTTAGAGTTTGGCATCATTATTTTGAGGGAGAAATTCGTTCTCCACTCTGATCATAAATCTTTGAAATGTTTATTTTCTCATAAGGAACTTAATGTTGGATCGAGTTCCTTGCATCTTGTGATCTTGATATTCTTTGTACTCCGGAAGAGGGTAATCGAGTTGCCGATGCCCTTAGCCGTGAGCAACAACGGATGTTTCTTTGTTGATATCCAAATGGAATGATCTCAAGACCTTATCCACTTGAGAGATTCGAGATCATGAATCCAATTCATGTTCATCTCTTGTTATGTGTAGCCTCGAGGCTCGTCCTCTCTTTTGAACCGCATCCTTGAAGCTCTAAAGTAAAATCCCGAATTGGCTTTTCTTATCAAAAGTTGTAGGGATCAAAATAAGGTTGATGGTTTGAAAGATTTTGAAATCGATGCTCGTGGTGGCATTAGAGTGTTTGGTAGACTTATTGTGCCAAACATTTATGATCTTCGTAAAGACATTTTAGAAGGTTCTCATCGTTCTAAATTTACCATTCATCCCGGTAATAGTAGCGACTTTATTATTGGGATGGAATGAAATATGATATTGCTGACTTCATTAAGCGTTGCATGGCTTACCAACTCATAAAGGCCAAGCATCAAAGGCCCAGTAGGTTATTGCAACCTTTAGACATTCCAATTTGGAAGTGGGATCAAAATTTCCATGGACTTCATTGACGGTCTTCCCCGTTCTCATTCGGGTCATGACAGTTTATGGATAATTGTAGATAGACTTACAAAATTTGCCCATTTTATTCCCGTTCAGTCCAATCGGACCGTACCACTTTTGGCTAAACTCTATGTCAAATTAAATAGCCTGGAGTTCCTATTTCTATTGTTTGCAATCGTGATCCATTATTTTATTAATGGATTTTTGTAAGGTCTTCAAAGGCTTTGGGAACAAAGCTTAAATTTTAGCACCGCTTATCATCCTCAGTTCGATGGACAAACCGAGCGTGTGAATCAAACTCTTGAAGATCTTCTTCGTGCATGTGTTCTTGATTTTGGTAAAAGTTGGGAAGATCATATTTCTCTTGTTGAATTTTCCTATAATAATAGCTTCCAATCTAGTATTGGTATGGCACCTTTCGAGGCACTTTACGGAAGGCCGTGGCGATCTCCTTCGTGTTGGCTTGAAGCCGGTGAGAAGCTGGTTTTAGGTCCAGATTTTATTCGTGATGCCACAGAAAAGATCGACCTTATTCGTCATAGGATGAAAGAAGCTCAAAGTAGGCAAAAATCCTATGTTGACAACCGAAGAAGGAAATTAGAATTTTCTGTGGGAGATTTTGTGTTTATTCGTGTTTCACCTATGAAGGGTGTTGTGCGTTTCAGTCGATCAGGAAAATTAGCACCTCGATATATTGATCCATTTCCCGTCACCGAACGCATTGGTTCCGTGGCTTATCGCCTTTTATTACCGGCTTAGTTTTCCGCTATTCATGACGTATTCCACGTCTCTCAACTACGGAAATGCCTTCGAGATTCCAATTCTATTCTTGAGACCGGTGTTATTGAAGAAATTGAAGTCTCGCCTAATTTGACTTATGAGCCACATCCTATTCGAATCATTGCTTCGGAGGTTAAACGCCTTCGAAATAAAGATGTTCCTCTTGTGAAAGTTCAATGGTCCTCAAATCCTAAGGATTGCTCTTGGGAATCCAGAGAATTCATCGAGCGAACACATCTGGACTTGCTCTCTCGTGCTCCTTATGGTGAACTTTTATTTCAAATTCCTTCTTTTTGTGTTGATATGCTTTTGTTGTTGTTACTTCTTATTTATTTCTTAAAGATTGCGAGGACGCAATTTCTTTAAGGAGGGGAGTCTGTAACAACCCGCATATTTAGAAGTTTTGAATATTTAAATATTTTATTTAAGTATAGATTCGTTAATCGAATTAAAGTCCGAAAAGCTACTTTTTGTAAACAGTGGAATTGGGACTCGAGACCACCTCCATTGAGTCCAAAATGGCATTTGCGACTTTTTTAAGTATAAACATCGATATATTTATAGTAATTTGAATTTTGCTATTTTCTATTGGGCTTTGGGTTTGGGTTTCACCCCAACTCTTTCTATAACCTAGTTCAGCCCTCTCCTCTCCTCTTCACTTCATTTCTATTTTCTCTAACACTCAAGTAAAACTGAAAATGGGGAGAGGAATGAGAAATTAGAAAACTTGAAGCCCTAGTTTTCAATTGCAAAACCAAGTTCTTGCTCCAAATTCAAAGAGAAGCTTTGGTAAGTATCTCCATCTTCTTCTCCAACTCAATCTCTCTTTAATTTCAGAAATTTCCTAAACCTAACTTTGGAAATGTTCTTCCTTTGAGCTTAGATTCAAGCTTCAAGGGTTGGAGTTAAGGTGTATTTGATCTCCCTTTGCTTTCGAGCTTCTCCTTCATCATTTTTGGGTTTAAAGGTGAGTTTTTGAACTCACATCTATCTCTATAGATATTGTTGTTGTTGGGTATGAATTCCTAACACTAATTCATGTTCATTTGCTTTTGATTTGGATTGAATTGGTGAATTGTTAAATTTTTGGTTTTTGGAATCCAATTTGCTAAAAATCCAACCTTTGATGTTTGAACACGTTAGTGGAGCATTTCGGAGGGCCATACAAGGCTGGGTTGTCGTGTGGCGTAAATCCTCAGTCGATGTCGCTCAATTCGTCGCTTCCATCGTGTATCGAACTTGCCCCAAAGGGGGCTAGACTGAACCAGAATACGTTACCAGACGTTTGCAGTAAAGCTCAGACGTCTGGAGTCTGTTTCAGCGAATTTCCTGAAACTTACTGTAGACGTCTGATTATTTACCCCAGACGTTTGGAGTATGTGACCTGCTCTATTTTGCCTGTTTTGCCCATTTAGCTCGAGATTCCAATGTTAATCGGTTCGTGATTATCCGATTTGTCGTTATCATTTATTATCGATTTTGGTGACTTCTATTTCGGGATTTTTGGGTATATCCGATTCGGCATTGATTTCTATGGATTTGATTCACGTCTTCATATGTGAATTTTTGATGATTGATTGTTTCTACAATCATTTCTATGACTTGTCACTTTAAAAATACAAAGGTTTCTATAATAGTAGTAAATACTCAAACTCTTTTATCAAAATGATTTCAACACTACCTTTAAATACAAAGCTCGTTTCTAAAACCATTTTCTAATCTATTAGTATATACAAACCTTTACCTCATTCGTATGAGAAAATCTAATTAAACGGCTTAGCAAAACAAGTGGTATGAAACACTTGCGTTTACTTCGTTGGTTAATTTATGGACTTGTTCGATTGAAACTCTTGTGGCAATTTTTGAGTGGAAATCTACAATTTGTTCGTAAATATTTAAGTTAAGCTAGTGGTTATGGGACATGAAGCTAAACTCTTATATTTACTAGCTTAGTGTGATCGACACTTCTTGATGATCGATGATGATCATTTTATGGTTTAGACTAGCAATGTGCGATGTCTCTTTGTCCACGTGGGGGACAATACCTTGTCCTAATGAGCTTCGTCTCATTTTTATGGGCTAGCGACCCATGTTCTTTTATGGTTTCGAGTTCATCGGGCGTACCGTTATTGTACTACGTCATTGTTTCGAAATATTTGAGTTTTTGGTTCCTTGGGCATACCGTTATTGTACTACGCCATTGCACCGGCTCAATGGTTAGCGACCATGGAATAGCGTTCTGTTTGTGATACACGTGTTGGGAGTTTTCACGCTCCCATTTGTAATAGGCCCCCCGTTTTGATTTCTAGATTTCTAATTGATGACTTCTGGAATTTGTGTTTCACCAAATTTTGCGATTGGCATTAATATGTTTGTCAATATTTGTAGTTTGGTGAATAAAATAAAGAATATGATAATCTTTTTGGTGCTTTGAGATTTTCGAGATATCGTATGATTTTGTTGTTTTTATATCATATTTGTTCTAGTATGACATTATTGTTATCATACATTCTTATTATATCTCTGCTTATATCTCATTCCTTTATACGATATTTATAGCTAGACTGATCCGTTTACTATTTTCTTCTTAAATAATACTCGGGTCAGACCGAGATATTTCAGGTTCTCCCGCTTAACTTGTTATCAGGGATTATCATCTGATTCTTTTGGCTAACTACTTTAGATTAGTAGTTTTTGTTATTATACATTTGAGATATGGACTCCTTGATGTATAATTATTCTTTGGTCTTGCACTTGTATTTATTCATTGTGATGTAGTGGATCTTATATGACCACTGTTTTGATGTACACCTTCATGTGATATATTCATGTCTTATTCCGCCTTTGTGATATGAATATCTGTGACTGATTTGTGTTATGTTTATTTCTATATTTGTTTTCGAGGTCCACTTAGCCACTGTGTAGTAGCTTTGAGTTTGTATCGGTATGTCGGATTTCCTCTTGAAATGAAATGCATGTTATACTATCTGACATATCGGTGCTCGCACAAGGCAATTGCACAGATCGTCGCTCCTTAATAGCCTTATTCTTCGTGCTAGTCGACGACATCACTTAGTAGTGTCCTTGGCTAGCGTGAGTATAGAGGTGGGGCGTCACAGTAATGATATTAGTACTATGAAAATTAAAGAATTAATAGGCAATTTAATGTTCCATGGAGCACAATTGCAAGGCAGAAGAGAAAACAAGGCAATAGAAAAGAAATCCATCGCTTTCAATGCAATAACCGACAATCATGATTCAGATAATGACAATGATGAAGAAATTACTTTCATGACAAGAAATTTAAAAAAATTCCTAAAGTATAGAAAGATAAACAACTTTCAAAACTTGAAAACAAGATGTCTAGAATTGGAACTACAACTAGATGCTTCAACTGTGATGAACCCAATCATTTTCAGAGAGACTGTCCTCATCCAAATAAATCAAAGATCTCATCAGCAAATGATTCATCCAGAAAAAGAAAAGGGCTTATACAACAACTTCGGATGATTCAAACACTTCCTGTATTGACAATGAATCAAATATTGAAAATGTGAATATGCGTTTCACGGCAACAAAGAACTAGTCAAAACTGATCAACAAAAAGCGGCAAAACAATACATTTTATTTAATAATTTTTTTGGTTAATTTTGGTTTTTAGGAATAACATATAGATTAATAATAATATTTGATGAATATAAATATATAAGTATATATAAAGGAATATATTAGCGTTGTTTTATTTTTGAAAATTTCGGGCAATATGTCGACATACCCTCATATCATATGTCGACATACATGCTAGAAAAATGAAATTTGAAATTTCAATTCAAAATTCAAATTTCAATTCAAAATTCAAATTTCAAACTTCCTTCTCTTTTACACTTACTCCCATGTTCTGAAAAGGCACTTTTTTGACCAGAGAACATGACTCTTCACTCTCTATTAATTTAGTCTATCTCTACCTATTCATTCACTCACTTTATTTCAAATATCTCTTCATTATCTTTTCTCCTCAAAACTCAAAATGGCTTCCTCAAGTCAAAATCCTAAAATCATAAGGCTCTCTAAGAAAACTAAAAGTTTTCTCTTTTATAAGAAAGAGGTCATTGAAGCCTATACGGAGTATACTACTTTCATAAAAGTTTCTCCCAAAAGATTTGTTAAATTTTAAGATTTTTCTTCTTATGGTTTACATGATCTTTGTTTTAACAATGAAATTCTTAGCTTAATTGAATCTTCTCAAAATGATTTTGTTTGTTATTCAGATTTGGTCAAAATGTTTAATGCGAATTTAAATGGAAAATTTTATCAAGGAGAAGAAGGTCAAGTTTGAAGTAGTATTAATGGTATTCAAATCGTTTTAAATTGTGAACTTTTGGGTAATATTCTTGGTAGTAAATTTAGTGGAATTGACCTCTCCACTTTTCAAATTGATTAACAAAATTGTGAAGTTTTTCAACATATTTTTAAAAGTGATGAAGAATTATAATTTAAACACAAGAATCTTCGACCAAAATCGAGACTTTTAAGTCCCATTTTACAACAAAGTATCACTCCGAGGACGGGTAATCAGAATAACCCTACTCAGAAAGTTTTTAAATCTCTTTTCTCTATTTATGGTCATTACAACATCAATTGGGCACAAGTCATTTAAGATGACTTTGTTCAAAAGAACATTCTAGCATTAGAATGCACTCTTCCACGATGTGTATTTTGCTAGAATTTTCACATACTTTGTTATTGATTTAAGAGGAGAAAAATCTATTTCTCGATTTTTTTTGACAAAGCCAATATCTCTCTTATGCACATTCCACCATTTTTCGAACCATATGAGACGTTTCCAGCAAAGGAACAAAGATTAGCATAAGAATAGGAACAAGAAATTCAACAACAACAAGAAGGTGATGTAATGGAAGTGGAAGAAGAGGAGGAGGAGCAGGAGGAGGAGGAGGAAGAAGAAGTGGATACTTCTTTACAAAGTTTTGACAAACCTTCCTACCCCTCTAACAAAGAGATCCTAAGGAACCAAGAAAAGCTTCTTAAAAACAAAAAGAAGCTTACACGATTATTTAGTAAAAAGTTCACCTCTCTTTCCAACAAAGTGGACAAATACTTTGGACAGATCATCGCAAGCCTGGCGGCTCATTGTCATCATCTACATATTTCTAAGTCTATCTAGTTATTTTCTTATAATATCTAACTTTATATCATGTGCTTTTAGTTGAAGTTCAGGTCGTTTTTATGTATTTTCTTTTATTAATCGTTGAAATCCATGTATCTTTCAATTCTAAGTAATGAAATATATCTATTACTATCCTATATTGTCTATTAGTCTCTAGAAGTTATAAAAATATAATGGTATTGTGATATCCCAGAATTTTGGGCAATATAAATTTAATAATCTATGTTAAAATTTAAATTGATTTAATAATCTTTGTTAATAATTTGAATTGATTTGATAATCTTCTTTTAAAATAAATATTTAATTGGTAGATTTTATCTTTTAAAAGTTAATAAATTGGTTTCTATTTATAATGTATATATATTTGTATATATTGTAAATATAAATCTTTGATTTTCTTTGGTTTGAATTTAATAAATAACTATATGGTTTTAAAATACTTAAGATAAATGTTAATTGTTTAAATTGATTTTAGCTTAAGTTTAAATTTAAATTAATTAACAAAAAGGTTGTTTTATTTTATTTTTGAATATAGCTTGTAAATATGATTTGAATATATATATATATATATAAAGTTTAAAATACAAATTAATATATGAAACATTAATTCATATAATAAGATAAGTAATTTATTTATAAAGAGATAATTTCTTTTATAATTATTTTAATTTGATAAATGAGTTATTTTTAAACAATAATAATAATGTATTGTTTTATTTCTTTAAAATTAGCTATATATATAACTAAGTATTTATAAACTAATTAATTAAGTTAAAAAGCTTTTATTTACATTTAAACTAAAAGGAAATTACTTAAGAGAAATGTGTCATTATCCTAAAGCTTTATATAACATGTGTAATTTAACTAATTAAGGAATTTGATACATGTTGTAATATTGGACAAGTGTCATGTTTTATTTTCTTTTTCTTTGATTTTTATTAAACCATAAATTAAGTTATATAAGGACACATCTCCATTTTTCTTTTTCTTTTTCTCATTTAATTTCTAAACAAAGAAAACTTCAGCTGAAACTTATTTCTCAAAATCAAATCTAAGAATCAAAACCAGAAAACCAAAGCTTTTCATCAACCCTGTAATACATTTTCCAAATCAATAAGCCTGTAATCATTTTCCAAGTTTTCAAATGTAATCTGGAAAATTGGCTACTACATGCAAACCTGAGAACTAAAGCTTGCATTCCAGTTACAAATCAAAATCAGTTCCTCCTCAAAACTAGAAACTCATTTTCAAATACCAATTTTGCAAATCATAATCAAGTCAGCAAGCCTGCATTTTTTTTTCAAATCTGGAAGTCATGCCTGCATGCAACTGCAGTTTTAAATCAAGCATTTTTCAAGCACTAAAGTTTTCAAAGGCATTCAAGTTTAAAGTTTTCAAATAAGCAAAAGCTATTTCAAAATAGAAGTGCTCTATCCTTCTTAAAAACACAGGTGAGTAACATTTAATTTAAAAAGATTAAGTATATAAATCTGTTTGCTTGATTATATATGGAAATAAGTATGGTTGTATATATTGATAAGTATGTTGCTGTGTATATATATGAATGTATGGATGAGTTTGCATGTTGTTTTTTTTCCTGAGACATATCTGTTTCCAGTTCAAGTTCAAGTTTTGATCAAAATTCATTGTCTCTTGATCTGATTGCTATTAAGACTAAGGATTTAAATAAAGTTTGTTTGTTATATGATAGAGTAAATTTTAAAAATTTATTTAAGTTTAAATAAATTGAAATCTGCTCTGGAAATCAAAATAACCGATCAAGTCTAAGTATAAGTGGAAATTTAAATATCATAATTTATTGTTTCAGGGTTAGGATCTGAAACCTCATGCAAAAACATGAATTTTAAAACTAAAATCAAAATTTTTAGTAATAGGATTTAGGTGCAGTTCTTGTTTGAACTGAAAATGGTATATTGGGATTTTCTAGTGATCTACTTGATTTTGGAGATCGGGTTTCTTCTTGGAGGTGGAAGGGTGATCAGGAAGGTCGGCAAAAATGTCAGAATGGTGATCAAGGCGATGTGATGGCGGCATGAGGTCGTTCCAGTCTGTAGACCTAGTTTTGGAGCTTGGTCGGAAAAGAGTTCGTCCCGGTGTCTCTGGTGGACCGAATTCCACCAGATTCGGGAAAATGTAAGCATGGTGGATGGCCAGCGTGTGACCGGAAGTAAAGGTATTCCGGTGGTCGGAGAGACGAGGTTGAGAGGTTTTCCAGGTTTTGATGTTGTTCCAGGTTCGAGCAGTAGCACTCAATTTTGATTTCGAGTTGATAGTGAGGTTCTGATGATCAAACGAGGATGCGTAGAAGATCATCGACTTGCTTGAGGTCTTGGTGGTGACCAAGGATGGTCGGAGCCACCGTGCATATGCACGGTGCACTTTTGCTTTTCTGGTGAAGTTTGGTTTGGGCAGAGTAGTAGTCTCGAGTTTTTCTCGAGAATTTAGGTATTTTACTCAATGATTTTTAGGTTGGACTCGAAGCATTTGAGGATGGCTCGGGTTAATGTTGAGTTATAGGTTTTCAAACCTGTCTGTTTTGAAATTTAATAACAAAATTTTAAATTGTAAAGCAAAGATTTAAAATAAGTTTTAAATCTAAGTTTTAATCTGGATTCAAATCTAAATTTGTATCCTAGTCTTGAAATAAAAGAAAGTTTTTTTAAAATTTAAATTGTTTTAACAAACTTAAATATTAAAGTAATTTAAATGATTTGAATTAAAGATGAATTTGGTTTAAACTCTTTTAAATTTCTTTTATAAGATAGTATTTATTTAACATGAGATTTAAAAGGTTTTTGAATTGTTTTTAAACTTTGTTAAAGTTAAATTTGTATTCATTTTAAATCTTAAATTTAAAATGGAATTTAAAAGTAAATTTAAAGGTTAATTGTTTTTAAATGATTTGTTAATGATAATTTGATCATTAATAAGAATAAAGTTTTATCTTGAAGTTAATTAGGATTTTCATTAAATTATTAAGTTAATTAAATGGATTAATTAATTTAATTAATAATTTGGATTAATTTAGTATTTAAGGGTTTTAAATTAATTAATTAAGGTTTAAGATTAATTATTTAAGGAATAATTAATTTGTAATTAAGGCTCATTAACTTGATAAGATTAGATTTTTAATTAATAATTAGGAATTAATCAATCAAGTAATTAAAGATTAATTAAGTTACAATTAAGCACTTACTTAATTAAATAATTAGGATTAATTAATGGGTTATTAAAGATTAATTAATTTGTAATTAATAATGATTAATCTAAGTTAATTACTTAAGAAAAGTAATTAAAGAATTTTAATAGTAAATGAAGATCATTAACTTGAGATTATTTAAAAATTAATTAATGTGATTAATTTTAATAATTAATTAGATTAATTAATTAGAGATAATCATTTGTGAAATTGTTTAAGTGTAATTACTTAAGGGAAGTAATTAAGGAATTAATTACTCATTGTAATTAATTGAGTTTAATATGATTAGTTTAAGTTAATTAATTAAGTTTAATTAATTTAAGATAATTACTGGATGATTTGATAAGTAATTACTTAACGTAATTAATGAAGTGAAATTACTTAGTGAAGTAATTAGTAATGGTAATTACAGGATGTAATTAATTGAAGATTGAAAGAAATTTTGGATTTAATTACTTTGTATAATAAATCAAGGGATTAATTAAGATAATTAATTAAGATGTAATTAATTTATTTAATGAAGTAATTAAGGGTAGTTAATTACTGGATGAGATTAATCAAGATTGATTAATAATTGTGGTTTAATTAAGATTAATTACTTAATGTAATTAATTTAAATAGAATAAATAATTAAAGATGTAACTAGGGATCATTAGTTTATAATTAATTAATGATGTAATTAAGGGTTGATTAATTAAGATTAATTAATCAATGATAAGTGATTATAGAATAACTAGTTAATTGTAATTAATTAAGGATTAAAGTAATTGATTATAATTAATTAATTAATGAAGTAATTAAAGGTTAATTACTATAAATGGTTAAGGGTAATTAATTGGAGTAATTAATTAAAGGATAAATTACTTGAATGCAATTGAAGGATAATTAATCAAGGATGATCAATTAAGGTGGATAATTAGAGGATAATTAATTGATTTGTAATTAATTAATGGTTATAAGCATGATTTATAGAATGAAGTAATTAATTTAATTTATTTTAAATTAATTAGAGATGAAGTAATTAATTTAATTTAAATTAAATTAATTAGAGAATGATGATTAATAAATCATTGCTTATGGATGCTGTTTGATATTGGATGCTTTGCATGGTTTGAGATCTCAGATATGAGATAATTGATGCTGTGTGATATGGATGTTTTGGTTGAATTGTGATAATAATGTGAATTATCTATTTGTGATGATAATGTAGATTATCTATTGTGATATTGTGAATTATCTATCTGTGTGTATATAGATAACAGAATTGAATTGTTTTAACTTTAAAACAACTTGGCCTTAAAAGATACGTTTTGGATTTCGATGAGACCGGGATTGGGTTTCAAGATTTGGATATCCGAAAACCACATCGATCCAAATTAACGATAGGTCATCAATCTCAAGTGAAGATGAAGATTCAGAGTGCAAGGGTTATTGTCGTTAACTCTGAGGGTGATTCCAAAATGAGTGTAACAAGATAATGCCTTCGGTTTCGTTCGAACCCGGAACGAACTTGTATGGATTGAATGCTTTCAGCACATCGTCAGGTGGACGATGAGCATTCTAAGTGATGTGTTCTGATTAAAGGTTATCGTAGCCTCAAGCCTCATTAACCGGGAATGGCTAAAACAGGGGAGGTGCGGCAAGGTTAAGTGGGTAGCACCCAAGTAGGACGAGATTTTCCCCTGTCTAGAGGTTCCTTTTTATTCGGCTCAGTGGCGGTTGCTGATCCCAACCGCGGGGTTGTCTTGTTCGGGATTATTCATTAAGGGATGGTTCCGGCCTTGTGTTGCAGGGGATTGGGAGTGATCCTCGGTATGGTGATCTAGGCCCCGTACTGTGACGGGCGGTACCCCAGTAGCCCTGCCATTGTATGAAATCCAATCTCCAATAAGTGATTATAGACTTGATTGTATACCTATGTATGCTGGAATTTAATGAATGTAACAATTTCGGCTATGTGAATATTTATTTTAAAATCCTAGACCCTATTATAATATAACTTGATTTCCTATCAAATGTTTGGTTAGCGTAAGGTAAAAACTTACCCATGTTTATTTATGGGGAGTCTTACGTGATACCTTTTGTTTTCAATGGTTTTTCAAAGTTAAGCAACTTTAACCTGTTACTCACACCAGACCCATGTCTGACCCGGAGTTTATTTCTGTTTTTCCTAAACTCTTGGGTACTCAAATTTTTACGAGTAGCCAAGGGATCCAGGTTAGCTTTGACGAATTGTGGAGGAGCAATGGAGCAGGAGGCTTCAGCGTTGTAGATATATATATATATATATATAGTAGTTCCGCTGTGTTGATCTCTGTATTGATCTCTGTATTGTATTGAGTTGTAATAACTAGACGGGTGTTTATAACTGTCTAGTATGTGATGTATAATCTATGTAACTCTGATAGTCGTTGTATATTATATAATACTTATGTTATTAATATAATTTATTCATTCCGCTGTTGAGATTCTGATGTTGTTTCTTCTTTCTTCTCTATCTTTTCTCTTTTCTATCCCTTTCTTTCTTATTAATGATGCGTCATTCTGTGGAATGAATGGCGGGTCGTTATAGGTATAAGATAAAAACAAAAACTATAACAAATACATAAGTTTTGAAAATTAAGGTATGTATGTCAACATACCTGTAGCTTATATGTCGACATATAACAGCCAGTAACAAAATTTTTAAATTTCAAAATAGAAGTAACCACCACCCATCCATTCATTCCAAACAACTTTCTAATCCTATATAAGCCTATTTCTTCCAGAAAAATCACTCATCAATTTATTCTATACTCTCTTTTCATTCTCAAACATATTTTTACAAATATGTCTTCTCCACATAAAAATTTATATGAAAATCATGAACAAACTCTTCAACCTTTCAAAGATATTCTCTCTTTTACCTTAGGAAATCAAAGGCATTTAAAGTTAAGTCAAATGCAGATGATCAATGAGCAAAAAAAGCATTTCGATGCTCTTCGATGGATGATTTCTTCCTTAATTAAAGACAAACCAACCAGCAATGCAGAGTGCACCATAAATAAGGATAATGCATATTGGGATGCCAAAAAAGCAGATCCAATCTTTGGGCTCCAACGTTTGGGTTGAAGTTCCATGAAACGTTTAGTTACTAGGTTTGGATTTAATACACACACACACACACACTTGGGATTGGATTTGATTAGTTTGAAGTACGTTACACTGAGGATTAATATTTGGATTTATGTGTCTTAGTTTGATTTGGTTTGGATTTGTTTGTACATATGAGTTGTGTATAGTTTGACTTAAATAAATAAAATTTAGTTATATGTCTTCATTATTACATTTTATTATGCTTAAAAAAAAATAGTGAAATGCATATCATATAATCATCATCCTATTCATTTCATTTTAACTTAATTATTGATTTTGAATCTATAGTCTCTAGTTATTTAAATTAAGGGGAGTTTTTAATTTTTCACCCATTTTTGTTGATGACAGCGTGGGACAAAAAATATACATATGCATATATTTAAGGGGAGTTATCTATCTTAGAGAGTCCTATCATATTTTATATGTATAGGATAATAATGGTTGTCATCATCAAAAGGGGGGAGATTGTTAATACCTCAGTTCTTGATTTTCATGATAATAACCTTGGTAACAAAATACATTCATATAAAATATGGTATTAATGTTTTGCCAAGTTATATAGTATATAGTGCAGGATATTATATAGATGTTGAATTGAAGGCCGTATAGTATAAAGACTCAAAGAATGGATGTGAAGACTCATGAGCATAAAAACCAAGATATGAAGATCTCAAGACTGTAGTATAGTGTATAGAGCCATAGAATATTGTTAAAGTCCCTGATAGCAATCTTTGATCTCAATTTACCATTTTCTTATTCTTTATTTCTAAAACAAAATTTATTTAAAATTATTTTACAGAAGTTTTTCAAAGTTTAAAATGTTTATATACTATGTTTAAATTGTTTTAGAAAGTATCAAAATATTGTACAAAGCATAAGATTTTCAAAATATTTAAAAACAAAAGTTTTTTCAATTTTCAACGGGATATGTCGACATATACCCTATGAGTATGTCAACATACATGCCATAAATTTGGAATTCATATTTTGAAATGAAGTGTCTATTCATCGTAACTCTTCGCGAATGGACATATCTGTTTATTCTCTATAAATTGGAGGTTTCAAATGAATTTTTTGAATAATTAATTTCTTGTTTCTTCTCTCCTCTTACTCTGTCAAAATTTCTAGTGAAAAATTTATTCAAATCTCTTCAAATTCAATTAGAATCAATTCAATCTTCGTTGTATTGATTCCCTACTATTTACTCCCTAATTTCAATCATCTCTCGCTCAATTTAAGATCAAAGTGCTACTCAAGAGGCTATAGGATCCATTGTATCAAAAAGTTCAAGAAAATGTCTTTGGAAAAATCATTAAACTCTAGTTGTAATTGCTTGAGTGTGATTGTAGTGCGTTGAAATCAATTGGGTGTGCTTGGTAGCCTGGAAATCTGAGCGGGTGTGCTGGTAGCCCTCTAAATCAAGTGGGTTCACCATGAGCTTGGAAATTCAGGAGGGTGTGTCTATAGCCTTGGAAACGAGATTGTAATTGTGTTTTCCTCTTGCCCTTTAAAGATTGGCATTTGAAAAGAAATATGTACAAGCAATATTATGGGACTGGATGCAGGAAAATTCGAACCAATATAAAATCCCTGGTGTCATCTCTTTAACTCTCTACTTTACTTTACTGCTTTTACTTTTTCATTGTTTGCATTTGTGATTGATTGTTGATACAATTTTGTGTTGAAAATATATGATTTAATATTAAACTTAAAAGAAATTTAAAAAGATTTACAAAAGTTAGAAAACACCATTCACCCACTTGTAGTGTTTATTTAGCCTTAAGATCCATAATTCCATAACCCACAATTATGGGTAAGACATAAAGTCTGGTATGACTAATATGTCATCCTAAACACAACATATAGTGAGACCACGTCGCTAAAGCATAAACTGGCTTTCCCCTAGCTATTTCAAAATATCAATTTCCCAACATGAAACAAGAATACATGCCGGTACTTCATAACTAAGTACATAATATACAAACAATTTTACTATTATTAGGTGTATAATCAATATGTTTAGTTTGCCCTTTGGACGTTATTCTCTTTCTTTCTAAAAACTATATTACACCGCCTTCGGCTGAAACTAAGGCCTTACACCTACGCTTTCGTATTTCAATTGCCATTTCAAACCTTGCACCTGCTCTTTCGTGTTTCGCTTACCACTCTAGGCCTTATACATATGCTTTCATGCTTTGAATACCACTCTAGGCCTTACACCTACACATTGGGTTTTTGTTTCCACTCCAGGCCTTACACCTACATTTTCGTGTTTTGGTTGCCACTCCAGACCTTACACCTAAGCTTTCATGTTTCGGTTTCCACTCCAAGCCTTACCCATACTACCAAATTCTATACCTAACCATTCATTTATTAAGCTTTATCTCTAGCAATTCATTAAGGTACTTTAAGTTCCAAAACTATCTTCCATAATGTTCTAAATACTTGTTATGGCTACCTTAAGCCTTTATACAAACTTTGCCCAATGAATGTCGATAGATTTTAGTATTAACTTTCCACCAAAGTTAATAGGTCTTGACATTCACTACTCTCGATTTGTCTAGAGTAACCTGACTTATATTTTAGTTTAGTTTTGTCTTCAAGTAAAGCTTAACTACTATGTCTCAGAAATCACCTCCTATACCTATAGTTCCTCCATTGCCCTCGTATATTCTCTCGCCTTCTGCCAGTGGCTATTATCTTCGAAATATTAACTTAGAATGATACGTAACATTTCAAAGCTTCAATATCTTAAATATTACAATTAATGTTCTTTAGTTCCTTCTTTTTTAATTTGGTTACTTCCCTCGGCACTGCCTCCCGGTACATGTTAAAAACCTTCCTCTTGCGCATCTGATGCCACCTTTACATGTGTTAATCCTTAATTCGTTCTATCTTTTTCCTTTTATAATTATTTGAGTACTTTTCTGATTTATTCAACAAATATCATGGACCTGGTATCTTGACCATTATTTAACTATTTTACTAATTTAAATTATCTCCCAGCCTCGTACATTTGTCTTTCGGCATCCATAAGTCCACTTTTGGCTAAGCATATTTTAATTAAAAAATCACTTGTTATAACCTCATATTTTGATAGTGACAACTATAGAAGAAAGTATTGCGTTTATTATCAACATTTGTAGGAAATTAGCTATTCAAAGAGATCTATATGACGAAGACAAAACGATGATGACATAAAATTATAATATTTGTCGTAGAGTAATTTTTCTAGAGTATATACATGTTAAAATCTCTTTGAAGTGGTATACACATACATATACACCGTCAACTATTTTCCAAAGCTTTGAAAACAACAACAACATAGATTCAGTCGACTGAAAGACTTGATTCAGTCGACTAAATCAATAATATACAATTATTTTTCACACAATGTTCAGTGACTAAATGTACAAATTCTGTCGATTGAATTTGATGCTTTTTTTACTTATTTCCTTATGAGATAAAAATCCCTGTAATTTAGTCGGCTAACCTATCTATTTCAGTCGACTGAATGTCATAACAACTATTTTTTAATATTAAATTCTAAAGGGTCTTTTTCTCCATAAAGAGACACTTCCCTTCATCAATGGCTGCAGGACTTCCATAGGTTGTAATTCTTCAAGAATGATTGCTTTTATCTACTGTCTATAAATAGCAATCACTTTCTTGAGTTCATTAACAATTCGATTCTCTCTATTCTCAATATCTTATCTTGAATTCTCTAAGCATTCAATATATACACTTTGCTTTCAATTTGATCACTTGCACATTCATATATACTTCTCGTATGATCAATTCACTTCGAATTCTTCATAAATACACTTTATACCACTAAGAAGAATATTATAGGAAGGTTGTACTTATCAACTCATCTGTGATATACTAGAGCACACAAAGTCATAAATTTATCTACTCTTTTGTAGTCGAAGTCCTATTGAGATCTTCAAGCACAAAGTCCTATTCAGTAGCTCAGGCAGTTGTAATACCTATGCCTCCGGGTTAAGTGAGGGTGTTGTTTTAAATCCAGATGAGTCTGGGACTGGACGTAGAACGAAAAGTTCGAACCAGTAAAAAAAATCTCCGCTGTGATTGTTTTACTTTCTTTACTTTATTTATTCCCGCTGCTATCATACACAAGTTTTAAGTTAGTAGTATTATTTATATTACTCGATCCATAGCGAATTTCATTTGGTATCAAAGCGAGACCATAAAATAACCATAACAAAGTTTTTGATATTTCAAGTAATATGGATAGTACTACATCAAATTTTGTTGAAAGTCATCTACTACACGACCACCACTATTTAACGGACTAAATTATAATTATTGGTCGAATAGGATGCGAATATATATGCAAGTTAATGTTTATGACACTTGGAATATCACTCAACAAGAATACTTTGTACCTACTACTGCTTATGCACAATAGTCAAACACCCAAAAACTGGATGCTACTGCTAATGCTAAAGCTATGAACATGTTGTTTTGTTCTCTAGATAAAAATGAGTTTAATAGAATTAGTATATGCACATTCGTAAATGAAATTTAACGTACTCTTAAAATAATTCATGAAGGTATCAACAAGGTCAAACAAAGAAAGATTTCCATGCTTAAAATTCAATTTCAAAACTTTAGAATGAAGCAAGATGAAACTATAAATGACATGTACTCTAGATTTCAAGACATATATCACTTAGTTCTAGTACTAGTAGAAAAATACACTGATTTTCATATTTTTTTCAAAAATTCTAAACTCTTTAGTAGATAAATGGGAATGAAAGATCTTAGATATTAAAGAAGCTAATGACATTTCAACCATTAAACCAGAAGATTTAATAGGAAATCGCATATCCTATAAAATGAATTTGCAGGCAAAACGGATATAATCCCAAGATTGGAAAACAATTTCCTTTCAAGCAGAGAATGAAGAATCCGACGAAGATGATGATAACATTGAATTTTTAGCTAAGAATTTCAAAAAGCTTTTTGAAGTTCAAAAAGAATAAGAAGTTTGGCAACAACAATCCATCAACTTCCTAACTCAAGTGCTATGAATGTGACAAGTTATGTCATATAAAGAAAGATTTCCCGGACCTCAAGAAGAATAACTTCAAGAATAAGAGCGAGAAATTTCATAAAGAGATGAAGCAAGCTTTTGAGTTAACTTGGGATGATTAGGATTCATCCTCTTTGTGAGATAGTTATAGCGATTCCAAACAAACAAATGTATGTTCATGGCTACGAATGGCGATGTAAGTATCTCTCCTTTAATAATCTAGTTGAAATAAATTCTAAGTTATTAGATAAAATAAAAGATGTAACATCCCTTATTTTAAGGTCCGAAACTAACTGTTACAGGTGCTGCAGTCATCTATAATATTAATTTCCGATGACAAAATATGGTAATGTTAATTATATCAGTAACATTAGAAGCACAAGAATATGAAATTTTCTTAAAGACAATTTCAAAACAACTTTCATATTTCATTTCAAAAATAAAATTTTATATTCATTACATAATCCCAAACATTGCCCATGTTCATATAAAATATAATTATTATAAAATACTCCAAGTGCGACATATGAAGATGCCTCCTTGGTTGATCAGAGTTTACAACTAGATAGTTATAATATTTGCCTTTACACACATTCCGATGGAATAAAAATTCAACACAGCAGATAATATATATAGATAGATTCTTACATAACAAGATCATCCTGTTGCACGTCTTAAAATAACCTATAAACTTTAGTTTCGAAATACTCAATCGAGTATCCAAGAGTTAAAGGGGGAAAACAAAATCTTCAGATCAAACAAAAAGTCTGGTGTGAATAATAATATGCCATCTCGATAAATGGATGTCTAGTGAGACCATGCCGCTGAGCGGAATGGGTTTTCCTCCCACTAGTATCCTTTAAATATGTCTTTTATAATCATGCACCTATAACCACAATGGTTAAAATAGAGAAAATAAATAATCATATGCATGCAACTTGGGTAATCATGACCAATCTGTCTAAACAAGTTGACTATCTATCCCAACAGCATAGTTTACTCAAGGTAACTACCTATATGGCTGACACGGGCCTACCAGATATACAAAATTTCTAACTTACCGTTAGAAGGAAACTGGATGGTCTATCTGAAACTTACTATTTCTAGGGTCACTCTGATCCTAATGGTTTTATGGGCTAACCAATAACCTATCTTAACTTTGTGTATTCCTTTCTGTGCGTAAACCTACTTTTATTCTTACTCACAATAAAGCCCCATGCACTGGAATTGTTGACTTGTATCAACTAGGGGCTAACAACTAAAGTATAAGGAGCAACCCTACACCAGTCCCATCTGGTTTTCTAATCTTTGAGTCAAACATTCTATCACAGTTTATCTAAAGGTGACAAGAACAATAATTCTTTAGCAAAACTCTGGGCTAAATAGCCTTTTCTATTTCCTTGAAGAAAAATATTTATAAGTAATTCAACTCTTGAAATCATATTTAAACAAGGAAAATTGTAGCCCTTTACTTTATCCAAAGTACTTATGCTAAGATATATGCATTTATAAAATAATATTAATGAATCTCGAAACCACTTAGAGGTAGTCGCCTCTCAAAACTATAGGCTATAAAGCCAAACTTAATAAAATTATCACATTGATAAAACTCGACGTTAATATCGCCACTAAAGGCTATCGCCCCCTTGTGTAATAAAATTATGTTAAAGCCTTCAATTTGCAAAGTATAAGGCCATAAAGCCAAAATTGTTTACATCGCATATATAGGTTGCTGATTATAAGCGGCCTCCTTATTGGCCTATATAGGATAAAGCTTTAAAACTTAGAGTTATGAAAATAACAATATTGTTGACTTTCGATGTCAATGTCTTAAAGAAAGGCACGGCCTCATTACAGCTGTTATAAAACAAGCGACATCATTTCCTTGAAGAAAAACGTGGCACCACTAGGGCCGATTTTGATAGCACGTGGCATCGTTATAGCCGATATGAAAATACGCCGCACCATTATAGCTGAAATGAAAATAAGTGGCATCATTGCCTTATAGAGTCGGCGATGTTATAGAAAATATGTGGCATCATGCCCTTTGTAAAAATGTAGCATATAGGCATGCCACATTGAGAATATATGTAGCATCATTAATGTTTTTAGCATGTATGGCGACGTCGACTCCAACCCAAATGAATGAATTCCATATCACCGGGAAGTGATATCCTATGCATTCACTTAGGTCGACATCATAACGGCAACACTATGGCCTTCGACATCAATGACTTTGGCTTGGCAATATCGTAAATATCATAAAAACTGCTTTGTTTCTCTAATTAGCAATATCTTTTCACCAACTCCTTTTATTTTTCAAGTTCTTATTGGATGGTAATTATCTTTATCAAAATCTTTCATAGAAAACTACTATAGAATAGATTTATCTTTCCCAAACTAATTTTGCAAGCCCTCATTTCATATTAATATTAATATTTTGATATTATTATTAGCATTTCTAGCCCAATAAATTCATAATAGTTTGTAAACACTTGGAAAAAATCTCTAAAAAGTCACAATAAATCAGATATTATATACATGTAAAAATCTTGAGGCCAAAAACATTATTTAATTATTTTTAATAATTAAAACCCAAAATAAACCATTCTCTTCACTTAAGAAAATCATAAAATATTCATATTTGCTTGGAAAATTATGAAATTAAAAGCTCACTTCTAAAATAATGTTTCTAACATTGTATCAAAATTTCAGGTCATTTAGGTGTCATATGATATGTTTTCACACTTAAACCTATTTAAGAATTCCATAATTAAATTTAATAGTTCACCATAAAGCATATAACCATCCAAACATTCAAACATGGCATAATCGATCATTATACTTTAGGTTTAACCCTAAAACTATAATTAAACAAGCATATTAGGAATGGGTAGCATTACTCACCTTGATTTGATGAAGGAACTTGAGATTTGAGTTTGAATTTGTTTCTCCTAAGCTTTAATTTTTTTTGCTAGCTTTTCTTCTTCTTATTGCTCTCAACAATGGTTGGCCTTGATTTAATATAGGTTTAACTGAACGAAAGTAAATGAGGGAGAAGGAATATAAGGGTTCATGTTTAGGGATTTTGGTATATTCCTATTTTTCTCTTAGCATGAATTCCTCCTTCTTATCTAATTTATAAGCATTCTTATTAGTTCATTTCTTAAGGAACGACTTATTAAATGATCAAATCTCGTTTTCCTTTATCATCCTACATTATTTTATTTTATTTATCTAATTATTTCAAATAATGTTAATACAAATTAGGGGTGTTACAGACTCCCCTTCTTTAATAATTTCATCCTCAAAATTACGATAAGGTACATAACAAACACATAACAAAGGCATAAAACATACCATCACAATGAATTAGGATAAGTGTCTCTAACCCTATCCTGTATTTCCCAAGTACAGTCTTTCTCGTTGTCACTCCGCTGGACCTTTACTTGTCCGACTATCTTGTTCCTTAGCTTCTTTTCATCCCTAGCCATAATACAAACTGGTTTCCTTATAACAGTTAGTCCGGTTCCATCACTAAATCTTCCAATACAGTTAGTCTGATAGTAGTCTTTGGATCGCGAACACACTTCCTAAGATGAGAAATATAAAAAACATTGTGGCCTCCTGCCAAACTGCTTGGTAACTTAATCCTGTAAGCGAATTTCCTGATCTTTTCTATAATCGAAAATGGTCCAACAAACCTAGGTGCCAATTTCCCTAACTTCTTGAATCTTACTACACCCTTCGTTGGCGATACTTCGACGAAACCTAATCTCCAACCGAGAACTCTAAGTTTTTCCGCCTTTTATCTGCATAACTCTTCTGCTTAGATCGAGCTTCCTTTATTCTAGCTCGAATAAACTCAATATTTTCCATGGCTTCTCTTACTAAATCTGGATCAATAATTAATCAATCTCCCATCTCCAACTAACATATGGGTGACCTACATAGTCTTCAGATAAAGCTTTAAAATGTGCCTTTCTTATACTAGTCTGATAACTATTATTATAGGAAAATTCAACTAAGTGTAGATGGTCTTCCCATGATCCTCCAAAAATCTAATACGCAAACTATTAACAAATCTTCTAAGACTTTATTAACTCTTTTCGTTTGCCCATCGGTCCGTGGATGGTAAGTGGTACTCATCTTGAGCTTGGTACCTAAAAATTCTTGTTGACTCTTCCAGAATTTGCTAGGGAATAAATAATTTATGTCACTTACTATACTACTAGGAATCTCTTGCAGTCTAACAATATTCTTCATAAATAACTTAGCCAAAACATGTGCCATCCTTGTCGACTTAACGGGAATGAAATGTGCACTTTTCATTAGTCTATCCACTATAACCCAAATACATTCATTTCCCTTACTCGACCTTGGCAATCCATTAATGAAATACATAGATATAGAATCCCATTTCCATATTGGTATATATAAAGGCTGAAGCAATCCACTTGGCTTCTAATGCTCGGCTTGTATTTGCTAACAATTCAAGCATTTCTTTAACCAAAGCCTACATCCCTTTTCATATCCTCCTAGAAGAAACTTCTCTTCATATCCTAATACATCTTAGTTCCTCTAGGATGCATAATAAACTTAGATCGACGACACTCCCTAAGGACTTCTTTCCTTAGGTCTCCCACATCTAGAACACACAATCACCCTTCTTCTTCTTCAACCATCCATTTTGATTAAGATAAAAAATCTTCAAATCATCAATCTCAGTTCCACTTTCCAATCTTCTAATTCATTCAACTAACAATAGATCATCTATTTGTTTAGAAGTAATTTTTTCAATCAATATTGGTCGGACTTCTAATTAAGATAACATTACAACACTCTAACTAGAACTAGCCATTGATCTTAACGGTACAATACAAGTAGTTAACGCTTCCAAATCTTTCCATTTGGCTATCATTGCTAACACTGCATTTTGAGATTTTCTACTAAGTGCATCTTCAACTTTATTTCATTTCCCCGGTGTGTACTTAATTTCGGAGTCATAAGCAGCTAAAAACTCCAACCATCTGTGTTGTCCCATGTTTAACTCCTTCTGAGGGAATAAATATCTTAAAGACTTGTGAGTCGTATATAACCTGAATCGTTCTCCTAAAAGATAATGTCTCCACACCTTCAAAGCAAAAATTATAGCAGCCAATTCTAAATCATGGGTTGGATATCTAACTTCATGCGGTCTGAGTTGTCGGTAAGTGTAGGCAATCACTTTAACCCTTTGTATTAACACAACTCCTAATCCTATTCCACATGCATCTGTATTGGTCAATAAATGTTTCATCTTCTAGAATGCCTACTCACATTTATCGGTCTAAATATATTTCACATCCTTCCTTGTTAGTTTACTCATCGGTGCTGTTATACGAGATAAATCCTTGATGAAACTCCGGTAATAGCCAGCTAGTCAAAGAAAACTCTTTATCTCAATCACTGCCTCGAGGCTGTTCCAATTATTATCAACTTCTATCTTAGCTGGATCCACCAACAACCCTTTTTTTAAGACTACATGACCATGAAACTTTACTTCTTTGTTCCAAAAGTGACATTTTGAAAACTTCGCTTTCGGTTGATGTTTCCTCAACGTCTAAAGCACTATTCTAAGGTGAGTTTCATGGTCTCTTTCATTCCTAGAATATATCTGAATGTCATCTATAAATTCTAACATGAATCTACCCAGATGCTCTCAAAAGATCCTGTTCATCAAATCTACGAAGAAAGTAGGTGCATTAGTTAATCTGAATGGCATTACTAACCACTTGTACGAAACATATCTCATTCGAAACACCATCAAAGGAACGTCGTCTTCCGCCACCCTTAATTGATGGAACCCTGTCACCAAATCCAATTGATAAATTACTTTGGCTCCATTCAGCCGATCAAATAAATCATAAATCCTTAGCAAAGGATATCTATTCTTTACCATCTTCTGATTCAGCTTACGGTAGTTGATACATATTTTAAATGACCCATTCAATTCCTTTACGAACACCGCAACCGCTCCCTATGGCGAACTGATTTGCCTAATAAAAGCTTTTCCTTCTAAGTTCACTAGTTGCACCTTTAACTCCTTCATCTCTGTAGGTGTCATTCTATTAGGAGGTCTACTTATGGGTTCAACTCCAATAATAAGATATATATGAAACTTAATAGCTCGTTTCAGCGGTAGTCCTGTCACTGGCTCAAGATATCAATAAATTCTCTAACAACAAAGACTCGATTCAACTCTTCTTCCTCCTCTATTTCACCCAACAAGACACACACATCAAAGTTCGAATCCTCTATGGAGTTCCATAATTCGATCGCTACTATTAGGGTGTCTTAGTGATTATTCCCCATCTTGGCAAAATCCCTAGCATCATATTTACTTAACCAATCCATACCCAAAATAATCCTAAAGGCTATATAAACAAACACATGCAAACTGCAGGGAAATATATGAACCAATAGTTCAAATTCTTAATGGTAATATCTCATTCCAAGAGTTGTATGCCCTTCTATCAGATTCACAACCCATATGGAAGTAACTAGGTATGATGGTTCTACATTTAGCTTATCTACCAAGCAATGAGATATAAAAGAATGTGATGCACTAGTATCAAACAATACTCTAATAAGTATACCATGAATCAAAAGCATACCTCCCATCACAGCCTTCCCTTTTCCTTTACTGTATGTCTTGAGGCAGATGGTTCCAAACTAAACACTTTTCCTTTCTTAACCTAGGCTGGTTCCTTGCATTGATTCTTATAATACCCAACTTGATCACAGTTGAAGCACTTAATTTTCTTCCATCTATGATTGTCTTTCCATTCCCGTAAAAACATTCGTTTGCGAAATGCCCCTTCTTGTCATACTTGTAGCAAATAAAGTTAGCTTTTCCTTTCTTGGCAGCTACACCCGTCTGAGCTCCCTTTTTCTGAAAGAACTTCCTTTTCTGATTCGGCCCACTTTGAGTTTCCACTATTTTTTTACCACCAAAGAAAGTAAGTAACTCTTCATTCCTCAGCGCCATCTCCACTACCACGTCACATGGATCCTTGAGATGCGGCAAGGTTGCCCTCGCAAGCCTTGGCCTTAACCCACGATTAACTTTTCATTCTTCTTAATCATAGTATCTATCGTAGCATACCCATACTTGGAAACTACTCAAACCTTGTTGCATACTCCAACACAGTCATGTCTTCTTGCGCTAAATCCACAAACTTCCTTAGCAAAGTCGACTTGGCAATTTCAAACATAAACCTCTCCTCGAACCTCCTCTTGAACTTTTCCCAAGTCAAGTTCTCCTCTGGTACTGCAATAGTAACACCATTCCACTAGTATAATGCAGCTCCTTGTAACTGCCTAGATGCCAATCTCCTTTTCTACTCGTCATTCAGTCCTAAATCAGTGAAAATCCTTTCACAATGAAATAGCCAATTTTCCACCTTAGTAACATCCTCAGTTCCAATAAATGGCTTCCCTCCAAGTCTTGCATAATTCCGACTTAACACAGCATAGCCGTTAACAACTGGAACTTTAAGATTTGCTCCTTTAGTATTTCCACCCACTAAATCAGTTGCGACTCCCACTTGCATCATGTTAACAAAGAACTGATACATAGCTCCAATTTCTACCTGCGGCATTCTAGTATCCAAATTAGCAGCTGTTTGTCGACCCGGATTCCTCCTAGTATTAGGCCTGGCATTCCTGTTGGTTGTGGTGCTTCCTCTACCGAGATTCACTCTTCCATTTCCTGCCTCCATAGCTTACTTTCCTTAAATTTGCATTTGAACCTTAATAAGATACAAAAGAATGGTCTAAGAGAGATGGGAATAGAGATAAGGTATGAATACTTATATACAGCAAATACAAGTACGCTATTATAACGTTATCCGATACCCCTATCTTATTCTCTGATTCATTTGGATTATTTTTCAAAGCTCCTTTTAAGTTCAAAATTCCTTTGGTTTTACATAAACATATGCTCCGTTACCAAGTTGTAACATCCCCCATTTTGAGGTCCGAAACTAACCACTACAGATGCTGCATTCATCTATAGTATTAATTTTTGATGATAAAATGCGGTAATGTTAATTATATCAATAACATCAGAAGTACAAGAATATGAAATTTTCTTAAACACAATTTCCAAACAAATTTCACATTTCATTTCAAAGATAATATTTCATATTCATCGCATAATCCCAACGTTTCCTAGGTTCAGATAAAATATAATTATTAAAAAATACTACAAGAACAACATATAAAGATGCCCCTTGGTTGATTAGAGTTTACTACTAGGCAGTTATAACATCTACCTTTACATACATTCCAATGGAATGAAAAATTCAACACAACCGATAATATATATCGATAGATTCATACATAACTAGATCTTCCTCCTGCACATCTTGGAAAGCTTTGTTCGTCCAACCTAAATAACTTGTAAACCTTACTCTCGAACTACTCAATTGAGTACCTGAGAGTTAAAGGGGAAAAACAAAACTTTGGGTAAAACAAAAAGTCTGGTGTGAATAATAATATGCCATCTCGGTAAATGGATGTCTAGTGAGACCATGCCAATGAGTGGAATGGGGTTTCCCCTCACTAGTATCCTTTAAAAATGTCTTTCATAATCAAGCACTTACAACCACAATAGTTAAACTAGACAAAATAAACAATCATTTGCATGCATGAAACTTGGGTAATCATGACCAATCTGTCAAAACACGTGGACTACCTATTCCAGCAACATAGTTTTCTCAGGGTAACTACAACCTATATGGTTAACTAGGGCCTACTAGATATATAAGATTTTCTAACATACCTTTAGAAGGAAACTGGACAGTATGTCCGAAACTTACTATTCCTAGGGTCACTCTGATCCAAATGGTCTTGCGGTCTAACCAATAATCTATCTTAACTTTGTGTATTCCTTTCTGTTTGTAAACCTACTTTTAGTCTTACCTATGACAAAGCATATGCACTGGAATTGTGGACTAATATCAGCTAGGGTCTAACCACTAAAGTATAGGGTGCAACCCTACATCAGTCACATCTGGTTTTCTAATCTCTAAGTTAAATCATTCTATCACAATTTATCCGAAGGTGACAAGAAAAATAATTTGTGAGGACCCGTTTCTTCTACTCCTAGAAATCGACACTAATACATCCTTGATATTCACGTGCCATAAATCCAAGTGTTGGAGAAGCGGATTCTCAAGGTAAGAAAGAAAAATAAGACAGAATAGAATCTCACATATGTTATTTCCAATAAAACTTTACAATGGAAATTAATGTACATTTAACAGAGTTAAACATGGACAGTTATAAATTTCCGTCCTTACAAATTTGCGGAATACTATAGTACACAAGTGTGGTAAATATAGATAAAAATCTTCTGACTCCATGCTTCGAGCTCCATCCAGCTTTCTTCTAAACTAAATCTGACTACTAGGCTACCCGAGGAAAATTAGGACACCCGGAGTTTAAGGAAAGGAAAAAATAAAATCCAGGTCAGTCATGAGACTGGTGTGAAAACTCAAAATACATGTTTTGAAAAACAAAATGGTATCTCGTATCTCGTAAGACCACGCCGCACATAAACACGGAACAAGTTATTGCGGAATAACGGTGAAATCACCTTTTAAATTCCATGAATTGTACAAATTCCCTCTTCAGGCTTTAACATCGAGTACAAGAAGATTATCTCTATAAAATCAAGTTGTATTTAATTTAAAAATTAAATCTTTTATACGTAACTCGTTTCTGACATTTCGACCTTATCTATCCCTCGCCTAGGGAAGAAGCCAGATGAGCCAGGGCACTGGTTTCTCCTGAACATATCCTTAGTTTAAGCACCTCACATCCGGATCTCATGAATAGAAAAATCCAGTCTACTCGTCGGCTTTTAGAACCAAGATTAAATCACTTAATTATATAGCTTTTCTTTAAATCGTTTATTTAAATCGTTTATTTAAATTCTTTTTTAAAAGCCTATAAAACATCCCAATCATCATTAAAACACTTAATTATCCCTTTGAAAATATTTATAATAGATTTGAAAAAGAATTGTTAAGTTTAAAGCTATATTTCAAAACTTAGAGAAAAGTGCTGCGGATAAGTGCTGCGGAAAGTGCTCTTTTAAGCTATATTGATCAAAATGACTTTTTATTATTTTAAAATTCATTTTTATTACTCAAATCACTTTTAAAACATTTTAAAAGATTTATAAGATTTATTTCATATTTTTAAACAATTTAAAATATCATTTTCAAAGAAAGTCAGTTTTGGATTCTGAACTGCAAAATGAGGATTTTTCCAAAACTTTTTTTTACTCATATTTCAAAATCTACTTATCGAAATCTCAATTTTCCTTCTTTGTTGGAAAACTATAGATATAATAGTTTAGAAAATTCTTATCTCGAAGAATTCCGAGCTATATTCCAACTTTTACACTCGTTTGACTTTTATAGCGCGAAATCGCGAACTACCGTTACGCGACGCACTTATTTTTGACTAAATTTTCCATTTCTTTTCAAACTTCACCAAAACACTTCTAAATGTTTATAAAACATTTCAAATGCATTTTAAACCATTTTTAAGAGGTATAACAATTCCATATACGCCATTTCATTAATTTCAAGGAAAGTGATTTCCTTTGTGTTTATCGACGTGTATATTCATGACTTGCATATAATTTGAACATTCATATGAAAACAACTAAACATGATGGTCAAAGCATATTAAACATCATTTGCAAACATCATATCATCATCCAACGTATAGTATAATAGCTTAGGAGTTCTCACCATCATTGCTTCCTAACTTCGCTAAACGGACAATAGCTCCATTATGATCATATGAAAGCTTTTGAAATTAGTCCTTAGACCCTTGAGAAGGCTCGGCCAAGACATGAAGAGGATGGCCAAAAGTATGGAAGAGAAGTGGTAGGGCTTCGACCTTAAATCAAAATACTAGAACCCGAAAATATGTCATTTCTCTCTGATTTTAGACCCTCTTACTCTCAACTTTTGAAAAAGTTATTAATTGGAAAGTTGTTTCAATTTCTTTTCTCTTGAATTTAAGAAAAAGAAACACTTGATTTCGATTTGTTTTGAAGAAGTTATGATCAAAAAAAGATATGATATTCTCAGATTCATAAAAACAAAGCCCGAAAATACACTGTAAAAAAAGTGGTATGTTGACATGGTTAGACTGAAAACTAGTAGAAGTACTAAACATTAAAGTTGTAGCCACTAGAATATTACATGGTTTGAAAAAAAATTACGTCATTTGGATCTTTTTTGGAGGAGTTATGCTCGAACTAAAAAGATCTATTTTCGGCCATTAAAATTGGGCTCGAAAATACTTTGGAGAAAATGGAGTTTTAAGCATAGCTAACTTTAAAATGGGAAGAAGTGGTGAACTAGAAAGTTGTAGCCACTGAAAATTTAAATTGTTTCAAGAAAAGAATTTCCTTATTTCGGTCTGATATGAAGAAGTTAGGCTAGAGTGAAGAAGGTGAAAAAATGCAATGAGAGGGTGGGCTATTTATAGCCAAAGGAAGAGTGTAAAAGAATCCATACACACATCATCATTTCATGGCTTCTCCAATACACCTTCCCCCTCCCTAGGCTAGCAAAAGCCTCCCTCCCATGTGCCCATCACTTCCACCAACTTCATGTATGCATAAGTTGACTTATGTAAGCTTAAGGAGGAAGCTTACTTAAAATATCTTTGATTTTTGTATTATGTATGTACTTTTAAGTGTATAAGTATATAAGTATGTATACATATGTTCATGTGCATGTTAGTGGATGCATTTGTATGTTAGATATGTATGCATGACATATAAACAATGTTGCATTGATTTCGACAACTTTTGTTCGATAAACCGTCGCCAATCGGAGAACCGATTCCGGGTCACATTTTCACTTGTACTTTAACGCACATATATTTGTAAAAAAATTTTGAAAAACATTTTCTTATCATTCTATATGAATTAAAATGATCATATTTGAATTATAAAACCATATAAATTAATATTAACAATTATTTACAAAATAGCTATTTTACTGATAAAGCGATATCGATTTTTCATTCTATTTTCAAATCAAATATATATATATATATAAATAAATCTATTATGCATGATTTATTATCACTTTATAACTATTCAAAATGAATTATCATCATTTAAAATAATTATTTGAATAATTAAAATAATTATTAAATAATTAAATCTCAATTTAAATTAAATAAATCAATTATCATATTTAAGGGCATCACTAACAATGTCAAAAACATATTTTATTTCAAAAACAAATCAATTGAATTTATTTTATATTCTTGTTTAATTATAAAAATAAGTGTATGTATTCAGCTCTGTGCGCGACGTTTTACGATTATAGAGCTGTTTATCTATAAAATCGTTTTCGGCCATTTCATCGATTTACATTTCGAGAAAATATTTTTGTAAATACTTATTCAAAATAAAATTACTATGACATATTATCACTCAAAACAATATTATTTGTACTATCAACCTTTTATTTGAATAAATTTAAAAATAAGTATAATTTATCAAAGTGATAAATTTGCGGGTCTAGATAATTCTTTAACAGAACTCCGGGCTAAATACCCTTTTCTATTTGCTTTAAGCAAAATCTTTACAAGTGATTCAACCCTTGATATCATATTTAAAACAAGGAATATTGTAGCCCATTACTTCATCCAAAATATTTATGCCAAGATATATGTTTTTATAAGATAATATCGATGAATCTCAAAACCACTTAGAGGTTATCGCTCCTCAAAACTATAGGCTATAAAGCCAAACTAAATAAAATTACCACATTGATAAAACTCGGGTCAATATCGCCACTCGGGATTATCGCCCCCATCTATAATAAAATCATGTTAAAGCCTTTGATTTGCAAAGTATAAGGCTATAGAGCCAAAATTGTTTACATCGCATATATAGATTGCCGACTATAAGCGGTGTCGTTATTGGTTTGCATATGAGAAAGCATTGAAACTTAGAGTTATGAGAATGATGACATTGATGACTTCCGGTATCAATGTCTTAAAGAAAGGCATGGCCACATTACTACCGTTATAAAACAAGCAGCATCATTGCCTAAAAGAAAAACATGGCATCACTAGGGCCGAAGTTGATAACACGTGGCATCGTTGTAGCCGATATGAAAATATACGACACCATTATAGCTGAAATGAAAATAAGCGACATCATTGCCTTATAGAGTCAGCGACGTTATAGAAAATACATGGCATCATTCCCTTTTATTAAAGTGCGGCATATAGGCATGCGGCATAGAGAATATACGCTGCATCATTAACATCGTTAGCATGCATGCCGACGTCGACTCCAACCCAAATGAATTCATTCCATATCACCTAGAAGTGATATCCTATGCATTCACCAAGGTTGACATCATTTAACGACAGCGCCATAGCCTTCTACGTCAATGACTTTGGCATGATAATATCGTAAATATCATAAAAAATGTTTTATTTATCTAATTAGCAACATCTTTTCACCAACTCCTTTTATTTGTCTAGTTCTTATTGGATGGTAATTCTCTTTATCAACATCTTTTGCAGAAAACTGCTATAGAGTAGATTTATCTTTCCCAAACTAATTTTCCAAGACCTCATTTCATATTAATATTTTAATGTAATTATTAAACATTTCTAGCCTAATAAATTCATAATAATTCTAAATACTTGGGAAAAATCCCCAAAAATCACAATAAATCAGATTTTATATATTCTTTAACATGTAAAAATTTTGTGGCCAACAATATTACTTAATTAGTTTTAATGATTAAAATCCAAAATAAATCATTACCTTTACTTAAGAAAATCATGAAATAATTATGAAATTAAAAACCCACTTCTAAAATAATGTTTTTAACATCATATTAATATTTCAAGTCGTTTGGGTGTCATATGATAGGTTTTCACACTTAAACCTATTTAAGAATTCCATAATTAAATACAATTGTCCAAACATTCAAACATGACATAATATCGATTGTAATATTCCAGATTTAACCCTGAAACTGAAATTAAATAGGCATATTAGAGATGAATATCATTGTTCACCTTGATTTGATGAAGGAACTTGATATTTTAGTTTGAATTTGTTTCCCTAAGCTTTAATCTTGTTTCCTAGCTTTTCTTCTTCTTAATGTTCTCAACGATGGCCAACCTTGATGTAGTTTAGGTTTGTATGAATGAAAGTAAATGAGGGAGAAGGAATGCAAGGGTTTATGTATAGGAAATATGGCATATTCCTATTTTGGCCTTAGCATGAATTCCTTCTTCTTATCTAATTTATAAGCATTCTTATTAATTCATTTCTTAAGGCATGACCTATTAAATGATCAAATCTCATTTTTCTTTATCATCCGACATTATTTTATTTTATTTATCTAATTAAATTTTTAAATAATGTTAATCAAAATTAGGGGTGTTACAAAAGATTTGAAAAGAAGTCGATATGCTAAAGGATGAAAAGAAAATTCAAGAAGAGGATTTAGTAAAATCCCAGGATTCATGTGTTGATATAACATCTCAACTTACTATGCAAAGTAATGAAATAGAAACTCAGAAAAATAAGAATGATGTATTTAAAAAATAGAATCATAATTTAAATTCAAGTGTTAAAATATTTGACTATCATCCTTGTTATTGACAATTCTCAATCATCTTTTAGTAAAAAAGGTCTAGGTTATCATATAGCATATAAAGAAGTAAAAACTTGTCGTAAAAGATATGCTCACTATATACGAATTTCAAAAACAAGGATGATAGTCAAAAGAAATCAAAAAAATCAATTAAGATTTGGGTTCCAAAGACTAATAATTATTTGATAAGAACTTAGTATATAGATACATTTATGTCTACTATTCACAAAAATTATTATTATATTTTCAAAAGGAATACCTAACCTTATTGGGTATGGCTTCCTAAGACCTGACTCTTAGGACCTTAACGAAGGAAGTGGGTACCAATACAATTTAATATTATCTAATAGGTCGATGGAGGATCTGTTACTTGATAGTGGTTGCTCACTAATACTTGACAGTGGTTGCTCTAACCATACGACGGGCAATAAAGATATGCTAACAAATGTTATCTACTCAGATGGAGGATCCATTAATTTTGGAGATAACTCTAAAGGATACAATATTGGAAAAGGAGATGTGAGCAACAATGATATGTCGAATTCACCTCTTATTACAAATTTTTATTAGTTAAAAATTTAAAACATAATTTACTAAGTATTAGTCAATTATGCGATAAAGGTTTTAGTATATATTTCTTAAAAGATAACTGTAATATCTTCAATCAAAATATAAATACAATTTTTGAAGGAATTAGAGAAATAAATATTTATGTTTTAAATATGAAAATTAATCACAATATAGACATGTATTTAATAGCCAAAGATAATGATCCTTGGCTATGACACAAAAGATTTTGTCATATAAATTTTAAAGCTATTAGTAATTATCTAAAAACAATTTAGTAAAAGGTCTACCGAAGGTGAATCATAAAGTATATAATATTTGTGATGCATGCCAACTAGGAAAATAACTAAATTATCTTTTAAATCTAAAAAAATCATTTCTACGTTGCAACATCTCGAACTATTACATTTGGATCTATTCAGCCCCACTCAAGTTCAATCTATAAACCATAAAAAATATGTTTTTGTAATCGTAGATGATTTCTCTAGATATACATTGTCATTATTTTTGAAAAAAAAGTGATATTTTTGGAGCATTTACAATTTTTGCTAAAATAATTCAAACTTTAAAATTTAAAAATTAAAAATATTAGGAGTGTCATGGTGGCGAATTTGAAAATGATCAATTTGGCAACTTTTGTAACAAAAGGTTATAGTCACAACTTCTCATTTTCTAGAACTCCACAACAAAATGGAGTTGTAGAAAGAAAGAATCGGACGTTACAGGAATATGCTAGGACTCTACTTAATGGTAGCCAACTACAAAAACATTTCTAGACAGAAGCCCTGTCTACAGCATACTACATCTTAAATCGTGTCACTATTCAACCCTTAAATAATCGTACAACATACAAACTTTTTAATGGTAGAAAACCTAATATATCATATTTAAGAACTTTTGGATCAAAATGTTTTATATTAAATACAAAAGAGCAACTAGGAAAATTCGATCCAAAAACCCGACGAAGGGATATTGATTGAATATTCAACATGAAGCAAAGCATATAGAATATACAATAAACGTACAAAATAGTAAAAGGAACACTGCAAATTTCATTTAGTGAAAAATAATAACAATAGTGAAGAAGAAATAATAGATACAAACATATATTAGAAAATAAATCTACAGAAAACCGAATTGAAAACAATCCACCTTTGGAAAATGAATTAAAATCACCTCCTCGTTTACTAAAAAATCATCTAATGGACAATATAATTGGTGAAGTAAATACAAATTTCAAAACTAGACATCAAATAGGTCATATCGTGTTTATTTCCAATATACAACCTAAAAACTATAGGGAAGCTTCAACTGATGACTATTGGATTTTAGCTATGCAAGAAGAACTAAATTAGTTCGAACGAAATGACGTTTAGGAATTGGTTCCAAGGCCGAATGATCAAACAGTCATTGGTACAGAATGGGTATATAAAAATAAAGCTAATGAAAATGGTAGTATAACTCGAAATAAGGCTAGATTAGTCGCACAAGGTTATAATCAAGAAGAGGGGATAGACTATGAAGATACTTTTTCTTCCGTCGTAAGAGTAGAAGCGATACGTATCTTACTAGCCTTCTCCTTTCATCATAATTTTAAAATGTATCAAATGGATGTTAAAAGTGCATTTCTAAATGGTTTTATTAAATAATTTTTTTTTGAAGAACAGCCACCTCTTTTCAAACATGAAAAATTTCCTGATCACGTCTACAAACTTAAGAACGATCTATATGGTTTGAAATAAGCACCCCATGCTGGGTCTGAACGACTAAAAACCAATCTTATAACTTCAGGATTTTAGATTGGAAAAATTGATCAAATTTATTTATTAAAGGGGATTAGTAAGATATATTAATTATACAAATTTCTATAGACGTTATCATATTCAGATCTACAAATCAAAATTTGTGTGATGAATTTTCAAATATAATGAAAGATGAATTCAATATGTCTCATATAGGAGAACTCTCATATTTTCTCGGCTTACAAATTAAAGAATTAAGTAATGGAAATTTTATCAATCAAGAAAAATATTGCAATAACTTAATTAAATGATTTGGAATGGAATGTCAATCAAGCAAATCGACACTTATGAGCACTATGTTTCATCTTGAAAAAGATGAAAACAGAAAGAGTATAGATAAAAAACTCTATAGAAGTATAACCGGCTCTTTATTTTATCTAACCACTAGTCATCTAGACATTATAATGAGTATTTGCTTATGTGTGCGATTTCAGGAAAATCCCAAAGATTCACATTTGCATGCCGTGAAATGAATTTTGCGTTATCTAAACAATACTAGAAACTACGGACTTTTTAATCCAAAAGAACGTCCCAAAGCTACATTAGAGATTCCATAATTTGGGGTTTTATGGGATTCTTTACTACCTAGAATCTAAATTGGGGTTTTTATTAATTTTAAGGTGATTATTTTTACATTTATTACTTTATTTTGATTCACATGTATGTATGTATGTGTAAGTTTTGTTCTTACAAGTAGATTTTGGGAAAAGAATACATATTCATTTCAAATCCAACCTTATATGATGTTTAAATTAATGATATAATGTTGGGACTTCAGTTAGATTAAATATTGAATAATTGAGAATTGTGGACTATATTCATATTTGGAATCTGGATAGTATTGTCTTACAATGATGCTGACTTCGAAGGATGTTGAACGGACATAAAATGTTCGAGCGATACTTGCCATTTTATCAGACAATCTCTAGTATCATGGTTTAACAAGAAACAAAATTATGTTTCACTACTGACATATGAGGCAGAATACATCTCTGCTACTTTGGCATGTGCACAGGTCATATACATGCAACAAACAGTTATGAATTTTAGAATACTTTTAAAAAATCACCAATTTATTACGATATTACAAGTGCTATAAACTTATCAAAAATCCAATAAATCATTCGGGAACGAAACACATAGATATACAACATCATTTTCTTAGAAATAACATTGAAAATGATGTAATTCCACTCGAGTTCGTATCTTCTAAAAATCAAATTGCAGATATTTTTACCAAACTACTAAATGAAAATTCTTTTATCAAGGTTAGACGTGAAGTGGGTACTATGTCTCTACAGGATATATTATAGAATAACCAATGTTTACTTTTTAATACAAAAACTATTTTCAATAATTTTTTTAATCTATTTTTAGTATTCTATATAATGTTTGTTAGTATAAATAGTTCCCTTAAATAATTAATGAATTATAAATGAAAACCATACAACCTATATTATATATTTATATATCCCATGCCATTATAAAAACCGAGAAAATCATACTTAAAAATTATAATAATTTTTTTTTACTGATAAAACTTCCTAAAAAGAATTTTAACAAAATAATGGCATCTAGGAACGATTCATCTTACTTCTCAATAGATTATAGCTCACCATCCTCTAAATATACAAGTTCATCATCCTAAAAAAACAACCCCACCCTCAAGTTCGTCCTTACTGAAAATAATTCCATTACCTACATATCGCACTGGTTTATCTCTAAAAGGAAAGAAAGTCAAACAGTCAATTGACTTTAACATCGCACCATCTTCTCACACTGACCAGCGCATCGATGAGTTACATCATTATCAATAAGAAATGATGGGTCTTCAAAAACAAATATATTGGGAACATCACAGACAAGGAGCACAACTTCATTTTCTTGAAAGACCCATTTTGGTATTATATGGATGATCACCAACAAAGGATAGTATTCGTCAAAGCTCTCCTCATCTAACAGAAACTCCAGACAAAGATCACGATCAAAACCAAGAAACTCTTGGGAACTAGGGCCTCGAACAAAGATTGGGACCAATCTAAAAATAAATAAATAAATTATTACTAGCCTTTTGTGTTTCATATTGTTTTATATATATATATGTATGTATGTATGTATGTATGTTTATATGTATACATATATAAATTGTTGCAATAAAGAATGATATAAAAGTAAATCAATAAAATCATTTATTATAAACATGTTCAAAGAAAATAAAATAAAAATATATAATAAAATAGACTAAAAATCTTCGTTAACCAGTCGACTGAACCATAGTAAACAGTTGACTGAATCCAATGTTCACTAGAAATTTTACACTAGAAACAATCAACCGAACCAATAAAACCGGTCGAATAAATACCCTAAATTTATACTAGAAACTTTCGAGATTGGATTCTCTATAATTCAGTCGACTGACTTTATACTTTTAGTCGACCGGTCGTGGATATTCTTGTTTTTAGAAAATAGAGGACATGTCAAACATACATACCTTTTGAGATATCCACCCATTCACAACATTTACACCTCTTCAAACCCTATATATTGACCTGACCACACCATACTCATTCATCTTCTTCTCCAAAAAGCAAACCAAAACCAAACTTTTTATAAACCTTTACTCTCAAATCTCTCCACTACAAATCAATGACACCAAAGAAAAGAAAGGATCGACCTTCATCATCAGCAAGTGAACCATCTGAAGCCCTAATCCATAGTTCGCTCTACAATGATGTCGCTATTCGTTGCTTAACAAGATGAAAAATATGCATGTCTTCGATGGATCCTTCATCAGGTTTTAAGATTTTGATGACTACTATTCAAAAATTCACCGAAGCTAATGGCATTGATTACCTTATTAGCTATAACACCAACAATCTCAAAATTTATCTGCTTTTGGTAAAAAATCTTTTATGCTAATCTAAATCTTGAATTTTATAAACCACAAAATCATGAGGATATCATTTGGAGTTTAGTTTGCAGGGGAAAAAGTTGTTTTACCCATTCAACGAATAGGAATGATTTTGCATTGTTCTTCAAATGGCGAAGATTTAGATACCATTGGAGTTAACACGCTAGAACATAATGAAATTAGTCATTAATTTCTTACCGATGATGTTGTAACCTTAAAAGCTAAATTTTTTCTCCAAAAGCTAGAATTATGCATCAGGTTCTCACTCACTCATTACTAACTAGAACAGGTAGTTTTGAAATTATCTATAAACATAATTACCAATGTCTCTATGCCTTATAAGGTGGAAAGCGAGTAAATGAGTGTAATAACCCGCTTTTCCGTACCCCTTGAATAGACACTAATCTCCATCTATTTACTCAAGGTGAACGAAAAACCGAATCATTAGGGTTTTAAAAGAAGAGGTAGAAGAAAAGATAGAAGAAAAGAGAAAGAAGAAACAAAAGAACAACATCAGAAACAGAAACAATATCAGAATCTCACATATCGCAGCGGAACAATATATAATAGATAAATGAATAATCTTTAAACAAAGAACTATATCATTTTATACATACATCAATCAGAGTCAATATACAACTCAATACAATACATCACATCAATGGACAGTTATATAACTTGTCCTCATACAGAATACACAGCGGAATAAATATATCAGATACAAGTACTACGTCTCGCCATCCAGCTCATCTCCAAAGCTCCAGAATATCCAGTTTTATCCTGATAATATAACTCTAGGCTGCCCGTGTGGAAAATTTGTGGGCACCCAGAGTTTAGAAGGGAACAATAAACTCCGAGTCAGTCATGGTGACTGGTGTGAGATCGTAAAACAGTTATTCTTTAAAATAGCAACAGGATAATTTTAAATAAATTCGAAATGCTTTTGGAAAATGAAACTACCATAAGACCTCCCGCCACACACACAATGCAAACGCAGAATTGGAGGAGATTTCTTCTTATGATAGTCAAAGATGCTTACTACGCAAAATCAAATCTTTTTGATATTATTATTAGTGCATAGTGTAGAAAACATTTCGAAAGTATAATATTAATCTTAGCCAACATACGACCAGTATCGTATGCCTACTATAGCTACCATCTAAACAGTGGTGACCACCGTACGTAAATGGCAGGTTCTACAACTAATACCGTACAAAGTTCGTATTTGGAAGATGGATTTCCAACAAATGGTCAGGCTAAGGAACTTCCTTTCCTCCTGCCGATTGGGATCGCCTCTGGCTGGACGTCCCGAGAGACAAACTGCTCTCTGCCAAACAAGGCCGGGTTACCCCTGTAACAGGTAACTCACGAATATGTCATCACCCGGTCCTTTGGGACCTTTATCCGAGCGCTCGATATCCAACATCACACATCATAAAGAAAGTGTATCCACATGAGTAAGTATCTGGGCTCCATACCATGATACCACCCCTTTCCAGAAGGAAATGACATACCCTAAAGGGCGCGACCCTCATAACCTTGCCGCAACATTCCTGTTTCGACCATTTCCGGGGTGTTGAGGCTCGACGAAGTCTCGTCCACAAAGCTACGCTTTCTCAAAAAGCCCTGCTTCGGGTCCAACAAAATGATCAACCTATGATCACAAAGATATAAGATCAAATAAATGATCATATCACAAATGATCAAACACTGATCATTTCACAGCAACACTCAGTATGCCACGTTACCAAATTGGGATATATCGCTGATAAATTTCAACTACATAACCTCTGAGCTCGTACGTCTCAGAGAAGGGTGTTAAGCTAAGAGAATAAATTCTCCGCCATCAACAGAAATGTATTTGAAAGAAATCAGCTTTATATCTCAAATTGTAATGTCAGACACACAATCCATACAAGTCTGTTCCGGGATCGAACAGAACCGAAGGCACTTCTCACGAAGCCCTTGCACATCCGGATAATTTTCAATCACGTCGGGACTTCCCGTCACTAAGGATGATAAAACCTCTAAACCGGAGATCAGCCGATGTAGAGTAACTCGACGGTAATCCTTCCGTTTTCAAAAATATCCGGTCTTCAACACCGGTCTTCGAATGCAATTCATAACGACGTATCACATATTCGGAATGGGTTATACGACCCCATGGTCCTTTCCCGGTTAACCCGAATAGTGAGCGCTTATTCAAAAATAAGTGTGGCATTCAAATTCATCCAATTCACAACAAATACCTATCTAAAGGTAATTATTGATAGTCGGTTATTTAACTATCAATAAAGATGCGCAACATCATCAGATTCCAAATAATTTTCCAAATTATTTTATCTTCCAAAATATCTTTTACTAGATATAAAATTTCCACACTTAATCATTTGAAAACAATTTCAAATATTCACTTTTCAATTTATCTTTAAAAGATAAAATCTCTAAACAGTTCACTTCATATTGGAAAAGCATTTCCATACTTATTTAAAAATAAGTAATTCACAAAATCATTTATTTTCAACACTTAGAAAATATTCGATATACTTAAAATCAAAATTAAGTATATATTCATTCTTTAAGGAAATCATTCTCTTTAAACACATTTATTTGAGTCAAAACGAATGTTACGTAAAACATCGTTACGACGACTCAAAATCACTAGTATAGGGATTCGAATTTAGATAGATATATAAATCCCAATACTACATTAAAACATTTCCTTTCGGAAATCATTTACTATAACAACAGTGTTATAGTCCATCATTTCCTTAAATTCCTCGAAAACGTCTATTTCAACAATAAATGTTGAAATCTATGATTTCGATAATTCACACGTTTTAAAACATCTTTTAAAACAATTAACTTCATTTTACAATATCGCTTTTCCAAAACTATCCATTTTACTTAACAATATATTCACTGTCCAAAATCGTGAATACACTTTACTAATTACATTTCACTATTTTCTACACATTTTATTTCAATAATAATTCGCTATCCAAAATCGCGAATATATCTCCTTCAACATTTTAATTTATCAAATCCAGTTGATCTCGAATTTATAAAACAACGTTTATAAATTCTATTCCTGTTTTTAATAACAACTTCAACTTACAAATCTTCTTTTTAATAATTCGATAAATATTCCCTCTAAAGGTAAGAATCCAATTTATAAGTTAATCTCTTATAAATCTTTTATTCTACAGTTTCATCCATTTTAACTTCACAATTTATACATCTATAAATTTCATACCTTCACAATTTTAAAATCCTATAAGATTCATATCTTCACTTATAAAAACTCGTTTTAAAATTCCAAAAATTTTAATTGATAAATATATCAATTTTTCTGTACATCTTTTATAATACTTTAAAAATCTCAATTTAATCCTATTTTACAATTAAATCAACTTTCATTTCAAAAATCACACTTTGGTTATATTTCACCAAAAATCTTAACTTTTATAACTTTAAAATTCTAGACGTTTATTTTTCTGAAATAAATCAATTCAAAAATTCGATAAACGTCTACTTTTCAAAAATCACTTTAAAATCTTTTTAAAATAAAAGTCGTTATTTTTACATTTCAAAACTGAATCTGATGATGCAACAGCATCAATCAGTCCATCACAACAGTCAATATCATATATCATCATATGATAACAGAATATATCAAAATATCTGTAAATAATCAATACGGTGAGGAATCCAGTCGGATCCCTCCAACCTGTTTCCCTGCATCCACAGATGTTAGCACAATACCAATTCCGCTCCAGTACGGAATTATCGCGGTATATGGGTTTTTATAAATCCGCTTACTAACGGCGCAATAGGGTCTCATCCGCTATACGAGGCGGGAATCAATCAATCCAATATATACATATGCCAATATGTATATACTGCTATATATATAGATATATCCTAAAATATCTAATATCAACAATTCAAACAGTCAATCATCAATCAATAACTGTAAAAATTCCACATTCAAATTTGAGTGAGAAGATCTCACCGTGATTTTAAATTCCATTCCAGCGTTTGTTTCGAATAAAATTAAACGGCGTTTAATTTTACCCGAAATTCAAACTAGCTCCAAATGGCTCCAATCCAGTTGTATCGCGTAGTGCTCGTCAATACGAAGACAACGCAACTGGATTCGTAATTTTCTGACAATATATGACAAAGTTACGATATTTTAAAGTTCAAACGATTTCAAAGATAATAAATTATACAAATTCTTTTTTTTTTTTTTTATACCCAACTCATCACAGCCGTTGTTTCCAAACTGAGAAGATCTGGCCCGCACTTATTTTTCTTCCTCCCTTCTTCACGTTCGAAAATGTGACCACGAGACCCAACAGCCGCCCCCCAAGCCCTAATGCACGCGACCCATTCGAACACTTCCACCACGATCGGGGAGCGCCACAACGAAGCTCGCGACACGAGCCACCAACAGCCAGAGAGCGGTCGAGCTCGGCACCCCCAAACCCCCTAGAAACGCGTGCGAACGGCAGCACTTCCCTGGCATTTTGCCGTTGATTTACTCGACAATAGACGATCATAGCCGTTCAAATTATAGACCTCACTCCCCTCTTGAACTTCGCAGTTGATGACTTCTTGAATAGATGCTTGGATTCGACGAATTTGAGGGAGGAAGGAGAAGAAGTGCTGGCCATTGATAATGAGGGAGGCGGCTGAACATTAACCCTAGGGTTTTTTTTTCTTTTATTTTTTTGTGAATAAATGGGTGTATTTATAGAAGATATCGAACACTATTCATCCGGGTTTTTCAAACTCCGATTTACGCGCGGTAACTGGCGTTTCTAGGGTTTAACCCGCGTTCCGGACACAATGGAACAGGTTTCGAAAGCTAATTCGGACATCTGTGCGAGATACGGAGCAAAACGATCGATTTAAAATTAAACCGATTAAATCGATTTCGAGGCGTTTTAATTTGTACCGGACAAATGGTAAATCCAAAAATTACGAAATTTGAAATCTTACTATAATATCACATTACGGATCCGATGAAACTGGTTTCGTCGAAATCCGAGACTTTCTGAAAAATGACTATTTTAACTCGACGATTTAAAATTAAAACGATATCGATGCGTTCGAGCTGCCACTGTCAAACGATAACTTCGATTGCTACGAAAATTGAAATCCGATAATAACTAACTATTACGGATCCAATGGAACTGGTCTTGTTCAATTCTGAGACTGTTCGAAAATTGGCTATTTTTACAGTCGATAATTAAATATTAAAATATTCAATTTTCACAAATTAACTCCAAATTCAATTTTAAAAGTCCTATAACCTTTCTATAACTCCAGTATGATTAAATAAAATTTTACAAATCATTTTCAATCATTTTAAACTCGATTTTCAATTATCTCTGGAATTTCAATTATTAATTTATCGATTTAATTATCAAATTAAATCCAATATTCGAGAAATAAATCATTCGACTTCTAAATTCCATTCATTGATATTTAAAATCAATTAAATATTCGAATTTTAATTATCAAAAATTCTGGGTCGTTACAGACTTCCCCCCTTAAAAGAATTTCGTCCTCGAAATTACAAGTTAGGAAAAAAAAGGTCCTTGACTCGTCTACTATTTTTCACAATTCAATAGTTTTATCAAATTTCCAAAACCAATCTTTCTACTAAAGATTCGTTATTGATTCACTAAATTTCCAACAACATTTTCATAATTCTCAAACATCATTGTTTTCCTTAACAATTCAAATTTAAATTCAAATTCAAATTTAAACTTTCAAAATTTTCTCAAAAATTTTCTAACACTCGAAATTTTCGAAAAATTTCGCCAGCGTCTCCTTTGCGCGGCTAATACGGCACGACTACAAAACGTCCCTACGGACTCTCAGATTTCAAAAAGAAAAAGAAAAAGCCAAGCGGCTAGAGAAATAAGTCATCAAATCTCATATTCGAATTTAAATACATACCTTTTGTCGAGCCATTCAAATTTATCTTCGAAATTAAATTCCAATTCCTTTATACCTGTATATCCTACTAGCCATAATATCTAGTTGCATATATTCAAACCATTTCGTACATTCAATTACAATTCCAGTTTCATTCACTTTTGTTCATTTCCAAAATTTGATTTCAATTTACCCTTTGGTTAAACCTACTGTCATTTAAACTGGATTTCCAATTCGAATTCATTTTACTTTTCTTCAAATTTTATCGATTCAACTTCATTAACACTTAATGAATTTATATACAATCAACTAACAATCATCAAACAATCAATGCATATTCAACATAACCATTATTATTTGATTTCCATTCAATTTAATTCAACACCTTTAATTTCAATTGACTTACATTCAATTTATTCAGTTTCTTCAATGAATTAACATTTACATTCAATTGATTCATTAGTTCAATAGCTAATCCATTTCACATTTCATGTTGAAGTTCATTTATATAACTCAAGTTCATATTCATTTAATTCATTTTGATTATTTACTTCGACACCAAAATCAATTCCAATCAACACTTAAGTTATATCCCATTAAACATCGTTTGTTTAACTTAACTTACATTTCCACTTATAAATCCAAAATTCAAATTTCAATCCTATTTAACTTTTACCAAGGTCAAATTTCTTCACTTATTCAAAATTCATATTAAATCCAGATTTCATATTCCACAATCTCAACTTAGATTTAATTGATTCACTTATACTTACTTTAATTCAACTTAAAATTTCTTAAGTTAAATTTATTCAATCTAAATTCACAACAAATTGTATAAGTTATCAACTTAATAATATTTCATAAATATGGTATCCCAGAGTCTTACCAACATTTCAAAAACCATTTTTGAAAACAATTCAAATCATCCTTTGAATTTCCAAAACAAAAAACCCAAATTTTCCAAACACTTTCCATTTAAAACAATTTGGCAGCAATTCCTCTTTTGGAAACCCGAAAATGAACACCAGTGATGTCGCGATCATCATCGGAATTATTTTCCAGCGACCGAAAAGAGTTTAGAGCTTTTCATCTCTTCAAAAGACTTTTCAAAACCTTTGAAATTCATTTTCAAATCAAAAATGATTTAAACTTTCCAATCCTCAAAATTTTCAAATTCTTTTTAAAACGTTTCCAAATACTTTTCTGGAACTGCGTTTCGAATTATAAGTCACATTTATAATTTACATTCTCAAATTTTATTGGTATATGGATTTATCTCTTAACTTTGGAGTTATGATTTCAATTTCTTATTCAATTTCATTGATGATAATTCACTATTATTACTTCCTAACATCCATGCAACCATATACTATAGCACTTTATAGAAAAACATTTCTTTTCTATACAAAAATAGTTTTGGGCAAAATTATTTCATTTACCCTATTTCAAAACAATACTGTGCCGAATTGTTCTATTCGAGTGTTTAGAGATCCCTATCGATAGAGTTGTACGGACAATACCGACCAGAATCCATATACCACCCAACAAACCAATCATCACAATATAAAACAATCTTATATTCACTAACAAATACGCACTCGTATCTATTATTACACTCAACTCATTCAAGAGTACTGCTGACTCTATCTCTAATGAGTAACACCCAACAGAGCTGGGTTGTCGCTTAACTATATGCTCTGATACCAAATGTAATATCCCGAAAATTTTAGGAAGCGGTCACAACCGGTAGGCTTTTCAACCATCCCGGCCCCACCGTGGCTGACAATGATACCCCAAACTTGCTTTTACGGCCAGCCTCTCGACTGTCACGGCATCTGCCTAACCAACCCATCCCTCTCAGGGACATGTAGGGGTAAGAGTCTCCCGTTCGCCACCAAACTGCGAAGCGAGAATCCCCTATCATGCTGTAATATAGCAAGACTGGTGTGAGATCGTAAAACAGTTATTCTTTAAAATAGCAACAGGATAATTTTAAATAAATTCGAAATGCTTTTGGAAAATGAAACTACCATAAGACCTCCCGCCACACACACAATGCAAACGCAGAATTGGAGGAGATTTCTTCTTATGATAGTCAAAGATGCTTACTACGCAAAATCAAATCTTTTTGATATTATTATTAGTGCATAGTGTAGAAAACATTTCGAAAGTATAATATTAATCTTAGCCAACATACGACCAGTATCGTATGCCTACTATAGCTACCATCTAAACAGTGGTGACCACCGTACGTAAATGGCAGGTTCTACAACTAATACCGTACAAAGTTCGTATTTGGAAGATGGATTTCCAACAAATGGTCAGGCTAAGGAACTTCCTTTCCTCCTGCCGATTGGGATCGCCTCTGGCTGGACGTCCCGAGAGACAAACTGCTCTCTGCCAAACAAGGCCGGGTTACCCCTGTAACAGGTAACTCACGAATATGTCATCACCCGGTCCTTTGGGACCTTTATCCGAGCGCTCGATATCCAACATCACACATCATAAAGAAAGTGTATCCACATGAGTAAGTATCTGGGCTCCATACCATGATACCACCCCTTTCCAGAAGGAAATGACATACCCTAAAGGGCGCGACCCTCATAACCTTGCCGCAACATTCCTGTTTCGACCATTTCCGGGGTGTTGAGGCTCGACGAAGTCTCGTCCACAAAGCTACGCTTTCTCAAAAAGCCCTGCTTCGGGTCCAACAAAATGATCAACCTATGATCACAAAGATATAAGATCAAATAAATGATCATATCACAAATGATCAAACACTGATCATTTCACAGCAACACTCAGTATGCCACGTTACCAAATTGGGATATATCGCTGATAAATTTCAACTACATAACCTCTGAGCTCGTACGTCTCAGAGAAGGGTGTTAAGCTAAGAGAATAAATTCTCCGCCATCAACAGAAATGTATTTGAAAGAAATCAGCTTTATATCTCAAATTGTAATGTCAGACACACAATCCATACAAGTCTGTTCCGGGATCGAACAGAACCGAAGGCACTTCTCACGAAGCCCTTGCACATCCGGATAATTTTCAATCACGTCGGGACTTCCCGTCACTAAGGATGATAAAACCTCTAAACCGGAGATCAGCCGATGTAGAGTAACTCGACGGTAATCCTTCCGTTTTCAAAAATATCCGGTCTTCAACACCGGTCTTCGAATGCAATTCATAACGACGTATCACATATTCGGAATGGGTTATACGACCCCATGGTCCTTTCCCGGTTAACCCGAATAGTGAGCGCTTATTCAAAAATAAGTGTGGCATTCAAATTCATCCAATTCACAACAAATACCTATCTAAAGGTAATTATTGATAGTCGGTTATTTAACTATCAATAAAGATGCGCAACATCATCAGATTCCAAATAATTTTCCAAATTATTTTATCTTCCAAAATATCTTTTACTAGATATAAAATTTCCACACTTAATCATTTGAAAACAATTTCAAATATTCACTTTTCAATTTATCTTTAAAAGATAAAATCTCTAAACAGTTCACTTCATATTGGAAAAGCATTTCCATACTTATTTAAAAATAAGTAATTCACAAAATCATTTATTTTCAACACTTAGAAAATATTCGATATACTTAAAATCAAAATTAAGTATATATTCATTCTTTAAGGAAATCATTCTCTTTAAACACATTTATTTGAGTCAAAACGAATGTTACGTAAAACATCGTTACGACGACTCAAAATCACTAGTATAGGGATTCGAATTTAGATAGATATATAAATCCCAATACTACATTAAAACATTTCCTTTCGGAAATCATTTACTATAACAACAGTGTTATAGTCCATCATTTCCTTAAATTCCTCGAAAACGTCTATTTCAACAATAAATGTTGAAATCTATGATTTCGATAATTCACACGTTTTAAAACATCTTTTAAAACAATTAACTTCATTTTACAATATCGCTTTTCCAAAACTATCCATTTTACTTAACAATATATTCACTGTCCAAAATCGTGAATACACTTTACTAATTACATTTCACTATTTTCTACACATTTTATTTCAATAATAATTCGCTATCCAAAATCGCGAATATATCTCCTTCAACATTTTAATTTATCAAATCCAGTTGATCTCGAATTTATAAAACAACGTTTATAAATTCTATTCCTGTTTTTAATAACAACTTCAACTTACAAATCTTCTTTTTAATAATTCGATAAATATTCCCTCTAAAGGTAAGAATCCAATTTATAAGTTAATCTCTTATAAATCTTTTATTCTACAGTTTCATCCATTTTAACTTCACAATTTATACATCTATAAATTTCATACCTTCACAATTTTAAAATCCTATAAGATTCATATCTTCACTTATAAAAACTCGTTTTAAAATTCCAAAAATTTTAATTGATAAATATATCAATTTTTCTGTACATCTTTTATAATACTTTAAAAATCTCAATTTAATCCTATTTTACAATTAAATCAACTTTCATTTCAAAAATCACACTTTGGTTATATTTCACCAAAAATCTTAACTTTTATAACTTTAAAATTCTAGACGTTTATTTTTCTGAAATAAATCAATTCAAAAATTCGATAAACGTCTACTTTTCAAAAATCACTTTAAAATCTTTTTAAAATAAAAGTCGTTATTTTTACATTTCAAAACTGAATCTGATGATGCAACAGCATCAATCAGTCCATCACAACAGTCAATATCATATATCATCATATGATAACAGAATATATCAAAATATCTGTAAATAATCAATACGGTGAGGAATCCAGTCGGATCCCTCCAACCTGTTTCCCTGCATCCACAGATGTTAGCACAATACCAATTCCGCTCCAGTACGGAATTATCGCGGTATATGGGTTTTTATAAATCCGCTTACTAACGGCGCAATAGGGTCTCATCCGCTATACGAGGCGGGAATCAATCAATCCAATATATACATATGCCAATATGTATATACTGCTATATATATAGATATATCCTAAAATATCTAATATCAACAATTCAAACAGTCAATCATCAATCAATAACTGTAAAAATTCCACATTCAAATTTGAGTGAGAAGATCTCACCGTGATTTTAAATTCCATTCCAGCGTTTGTTTCGAATAAAATTAAACGGCGTTTAATTTTACCCGAAATTCAAACTAGCTCCAAATGGCTCCAATCCAGTTGTATCGCGTAGTGCTCGTCAATACGAAGACAACGCAACTGGATTCGTAATTTTCTGACAATATATGACAAAGTTACGATATTTTAAAGTTCAAACGATTTCAAAGATAATAAATTATACAAATTCTTTTTTTTTTTTTTTTATACCCAACTCATCACAGCCGTTGTTTCCAAACTGAGAAGATCTGGCCCGCACTTATTTTTCTTCCTCCCTTCTTCACGTTCGAAAACGTGACCACGAGACCCAACAGCCGCCCCCCAAGCCCTAATGCACGCGACCCATTCGAACACTTCCACCACGATCGGGGAGCGCCACAACGAAGCTCGCGACACGAGCCACCAACAGCCAGAGAGCGGTCGAGCTCGGCACCCCCAAACCCCCTAGAAACGCGTGCGAACGGCAGCACTTCCCTGGCATTTTGCCGTTGATTTACTCGACAATAGACGATCATAGCCGTTCAAATTATAGACCTCACTCCCCTCTTGAACTTCGCAGTTGATGACTTCTTGAATAGATGCTTGGATTCGACGAATTTGAGGGAGGAAGGAGAAGAAGTGCTGGCCATTGATAATGAGGGAGGCGGCTGAACATTAACCCTAGGGTTTTTTTTTTCTTTTATTTTTTTGTGAATAAATGGGTGTATTTATAGAAGATATCGAACACTATTCATCCGGGTTTTTCAAACTCCGATTTACGCGCGGTAACTGGCGTTTCTAGGGTTTAACCCGCGTTCCGGACACAATGGAACAGGTTTCGAAAGCTAATTCGGACATCTGTGCGAGATACGGAGCAAAACGATCGATTTAAAATTAAACCGATTAAATCGATTTCGAGGCGTTTTAATTTGTACCGGACAAATGGTAAATCCAAAAATTACGAAATTTGAAATCTTACAATAATATCACATTACGGATCCGATGAAACTGGTTTCGTCGAAATCCGAGACTTTCTGAAAAATGACTATTTTAACTCGACGATTTAAAATTAAAACGATATCGATGCGTTCGAGCTGCCACTGTCAAACGATAACTTCGATTGCTACGAAAATTGAAATCCGATAATAACTAACTATTACGGATCCAATGGAACTGGTCTTGTTCAATTCTGAGACTGTTCGAAAATTGGCTATTTTTACAGTCGATAATTAAATATTAAAATATTCAATTTTCACAAATTAACTCCAAATTCAATTTTAAAAGTCCTATAACCTTTCTATAACTCCAGTATGATTAAATAAAATTTTACAAATCATTTTCAATCATTTTAAACTCGATTTTCAATTATCTCTGGAATTTCAATTATTAATTTATCGATTTAATTATCAAATTAAATCCAATATTCGAGAAATAAATCATTCGACTTCTAAATTCCATTCATTGATATTTAAAATCAATTAAATATTCGAATTTTAATTATCAAAAATTCTGGGTCGTTACAATGAGTCTAAGGTAATCATGGATGAAATTAGGTCATTTCATAATCGAAATGCTAAAATCATTATAGCGAATATATAATGAAGATACTAATGAACTTTCAAGTCAATATTCCCGATATTGAATATACCACCGTTTGTTGCCTCAATTCCAAAACTTTAATCTCATGTCGCTTCCACCAAGTGTTGAACACCACAACATCATTTCCACTAAACAGTGGCGATCAAGAAAGCTTCCAGAAATCCTAAACCACCCGAACTAAGAGCTTCTACCTCCCATGCACAACATGTTGAAGAAAGTGATGACGATGCCATAGAAGAGTTAACAATGGATTCAAGTGCATGATAATCTTTTGTTACTTTATGCAGAAACCAAAGCAACCTAGAGAATTGCTTAATTCATGCTGAAAGCATTGTGGTTTGAACATATAGTAAGCTCGACAAAATCAAAGGTTTCTTGGGAAAAATTTGGAACAAAATGCCTTGTTTAACATCTACGGCTCATTCTTCTCCTCTTCATTCAAAAGAAAATGTTTCAAATACTTTAGATGATTTTAGATGGACAACTTCAAAGGAAGGAGAAGAAGAAGAAATTGCTGAAGATTGTGAAGAAAGTGGAGACTTTTAAAGGGTGGTAAGCTTGATTAACTATGTTTACTTTCAAGAGCTCATGTGTTAAGTTATTTTGAAACTTATTCAGTATTATGTGGTTATTATTATCAATTGTTTTGTAACTTTTTTGTTCCACGTTTGTGGATGTGTTAGTATGATATTTGTGACTTTCCTTATTCATGTCTAGTGTTGTAATATTTTATTGTTAGTGGATATGTTGTATTGTGTTAGTATGTGGATTGTGTTTGTGACTTCTTTGTTCTTATGTGATGTTCAAGTTTTTTATGTGAGATGTTGTTGATATGTATGCTATCACTTTTAATGTTTATATTACTCCTATATACTTCCTTTTTGTCGATGATAGAAGGGGAGAAAAAGTTATATGGCCATATCAATAGGGGGAGTATAAACTTAGGAGGATGATTATTTCTTGCTCTATCATTTTTTAGCTTGTATAATTGTCATCATAAAAAAGGAGGAGAATGTTAGAACCTCGTATTTTGATAGTGAAAACTATACAATAAAGTATTGCGTACGTTATCGACATTTGTAGGAAATTAGTTATTCAAAAAAATCTACATGACAAAGACAAAACAACGATGACACAAAATTATAATATCAGTCATAAAGTCATTAGTCCAGAGTATATAAATGTTAAAATCTCTTCGAAGTAGTATACACACACATATACAATGTCAACTATTTTCCAAAGCTTTGAAAACAACAAGAGCACAGTTTTAGTCGACTGAAAGACTTGATTCAGTTGGCTGAATCAACAGTATACAATTATTTTCACACAGTGTTCAGTTGACTAAATGTACAAATTCAGTCGAATGAATTTGATATATTTTTACCTATTTCCTTATGGGATAAAAATCTCTGCAATTCAGCCGACTATCCTATCTATTTCAGTCGACTGAATGTCATAATAGCTATTTTAAAAAATTAACTTCCGAAGGATCTTCTTCTCCATGAAGAGACACTTCCTTTCATCAATGGCTAAAACACTTCCATAGTTTGTAACTCTTCAGATTGATTGCTTCTATCTACTATCTATATATATATATCAATCACTTTCTTGAATTCATTAACAATTCGATTCTCTCTATTCTAAATATCTTAGCTTGAATTCTCTAAGCATTCAATATATACACTTTGCTTTCAATTTGATCGCTTGTATATTCATATATACTTCTCTTATGATCAATTCACTTTCAATTCATCACAAATACACTTTATACCACTAAGAAGAAGGCTATAGGAAGGTTGTACTTGTCAATTCATATGTGCAGTACTAGAGCACACGAAGTCATAAACTTATCTACTCTTTTGTACTCGAAGTCATGTTGAGATCTTCAGGCATGAAGTCCCGTTCAGTAGCTCAGGCAGTTGTAATACCTATTCCTCCAGGTTAAGTGTGGGTGTTGTTTTAAATTTAGAAGGAATCTAGGACTAGATACAGAATGAAAAGTTTGAACCAGTATAAAAATCTCTAGTGTGATTGTTTCTATTTTCTTTACTTTATTTATTCCTGCTGCTATTATATACAAGTTTTAATTTAATATAATTATTCATAGTACTCAATTCATAATGAATTTCATCACTTACACATATTTCTTGAAAATCGTAGAAAAATATATATTTCCTTTTCACAAAATTTATCTAACTTCCTACTCTAAACTGTTTTCTATAATAAACGCATTAGATAATTCATATCTAATTATTTCTTTATGGGAAAATCCTACAAATCGAAAGTCAACTTTAAAATTATAGTCATGATATCATAATAAATGTTTAGTTTATTTCAATCTCAAGAAGCATAAGAACCAATCATAGTATTCACAGCCATACCGAATTATAACAAAAAACGAGGATTAAGGGATATATTATTCACCTATATCACTTACTTGACATGATCTTTGATCACTTACAACTTCCATAGCTTTGATCTTCCTCTTTTCTTTTTTCTTACGCCGCTGCCATTAAATGATATAAGATTGTATTTTTATTTCATAAGCGTAGAATGAAATGCAAAAAGAGAAACCGATGAACTTTGTTACTCATGATTATTTGGGCCCCGACCCACTATTTCTCTTTTCCATTTAATTCATCTTAATTAGCGTAACAACCTATATTTGACAATATTTTAATTTGACATCTAAAAATATTTTGAAAATAATTTGAAATTCGATTATGAAAACCAAATATTTGAAAAAGGAAGAAATTTTATTTCCTTGAATATTAACAAAATAAATAAAGAAGCCTATTATTTTCTTTACCTAATAAACATATGATAAGATTAGTTCTTAGAAATTAAGAAAAGAATCCGCCTAACAAAAAAGAATAGTATAATGACTAGCCTAATGAAACAATAGTATAAAATAGAACAATATAATTACTTGCCTAAATAAACAATAATATAAAACAAAATAGTATAATGACTAGCTTAATATAACAATGGTATAAAATAGAATAGTATAATTATTTGCCCAATAAAACAATAATGTAAAACAAAATAGCATAACTACTTGCCTAATAAAAGAAAATAGTATATGTAACATCCTAAAAATTTAATGAAAATTTAATAAGAAAATTAAATAGAAATAAAATAAGGACTAAAAATAAAATTTTCATAGAAGTTTGAATTTGGCTACAAAATTTGCACCATTGCATTCGTAGCAATTTTTATGGAAGCTTTTCAAATATAACACTTCGAAATTGAAGTTAATACAAAGAAGTAATGGGCATAAAAAGAATTGGAAATAGAATAAGAAATTAAAAATAAAAAGTCATAAATCAACATGGTGACCGGTCGACCCAAGTGGACTGACGTTAACCTAGTAGCGGTCGACCCGGATGGAGTAGCAGTCAACCGTAGCCTGTTTAAAATCAACAGTAATTAGCTGTCGTATGACGTGTTCAAACAGTCGAGATTTCTTACTTCGTTGCCAAGTATCAAATAAGCGTGCATGATTACCAAGTAGATTCTCCAACCTAAATCGAATAGCCTAAACAAATTGATAAACCTTATAAATTCAGGCCTAATCTAACCTAAAATTCAGATAACTATTCATAGTAACAAAACTTTGTCAAATTTTAGTCTCTTTTCTAAACCTAGAATTCTTCGAAAATCAAATAAAATCAATCTAGAAGGACATAAGAAAATTTAAGCAACCAAAGCTAGTATATGGAGGGGTGATTCTCAAGCAGGGTAATAGGAAGAGATTAGGCCTGAGATGAGTGAGAACAATTTTTATTATATGATTGTTACAGTTGGTTTAATCTACTCTACTTGAATTATGATGTTGGTAAATTTGAAATTGAAACCTACAATTTCGAAAATAAATTGAAATCACTGTAAACCATTAAACCTATTCTTTTTATTTAATATATAAACCCTAAAGTCAGTAACTCTTAAATCTACAAACCCTAAATTGAACAAATTGAAATCGAGAATATGGACTGGTCAAATAATTGTTAGGGTTCACTGCAAATTGAAGTCAATAAATGGAAATAACATAACTAAATTGACAATTAATAGACATCAGAAATTAACAAACCCTAAAACTTTAGCCTATGATCGGTCGACCCTGACCCTTGACGGTCAACTATTAGCGGTCGACTGTTAGCGGTCGACTGGTAGACGTGTAAAATGCACAATCTAAACCTCGGCCTAAGGCCTAAGTTTAACTATAAAAATTTATATAAATGTTAATTTCTTAGGGACCTATTTAATGGCATTTGGATGCATGTTAGGAGTTATAAAGAAGCTAGTTCCCTATAAATGGATGCTAGGTCATTGCGGGGTTGGGTTAATGTTGTTTACCCAATTCGGGAGTGAGTAATCAACTTGAGATGATGTATTTTCGCAAATGCTACTCACAGGAGGTACAATGGTGGATGCACAACACTGAAAATTATGCCTGATGGTGAGTAGCCTAGCACAATCAGAGTCCTTGTATGCATGAATACTGACACGATGTGAAACAATTCGAATGTAGGATCCCTTTGTGTGCAATAAGAGGCCAACACTATGATCGAGAGGTGGATATGGATGTGGGCAACGAGGCACTTCGATGAGTCGGCATTGCGGGTTCCCCTTGATGCGTAGTGGGGCTACGTATAGAAGTAATCAGAGGGAAAATCGGTTCCCCGGTAGCTTAGAGGTGGTGATATGGGTGGGAGTAGTTCCACGATAGCTAGTGGTTGTGACGCCCCACCTATATACTCACACTAACCAAGGACATTACTGGGTAATGCCGTTAATTAGTACGAAGAATAAGGCTGTTAAGGAGCGACCATCTGTGTAATTGCTTTGTGTGAGTACCGATATGTCAGATCGTATGTCATGCATTTCATTTCAAGAGGAAATCTGACATATCAAATACAAACTCAAAGCTACTACACAGTGGCTATGTGGTCTTCGGAAACAAATATAAAATAAGCATAACATAAATCAGTCACAGATATTCATATCACTAAGGCGGAAACAGATATGAATATAACGCATAGAAGTGTACATCAAAGTAGTGGTCATACAGGATCCACTACATCACAAAAGAAATGGTACAAGTGCTAGACAAAAGAATGTCTATACATCAAGGAGTCCCTATCTTGAATGTATAAAAAAAACTACTAAGCTAAATTAGTTAGCCAAAAGTCAGAAGCTAGTCCATGCTAAGAAGTCAAGAGGAAGCACCTGAAACACCTCGATCTGATCCGAGTATTATTTAAGAAGAAAAATAATAAACAGATCAGTCTAGCTATAAATATCATACAAGATGAGATAGGATAAGAGATATGACAGAAATATATGATAACAATAATGTCATACTGTGACAAGTATATATTTAATAATAATGAAAATCATATAATATCTCAAATCTCCTCAAATATCCAAAAAGAATATCATATTCTTTAGCTTATTCACCAAACCTCAAATATTGACAAAACATAGCAATGCAAATCTCAAATTTTTTTTGTGAAACACAAATTCCAGAAATCAATAATTAAAAATCCAGAAAACGCAAAGAGGGAGGCCTATCACAAATGGGAGCACGAAAACTCACCAACACATGTATCATAAACGAGACGCTATCCCATAGTTCGCTAACCCATAAAATGAGCCGAACATCGATGCACCTAAAAAGATACGCCCCATGCACAGTCGAATATCGAAGCACCAAAAAATATACGCCCCATGCACAGACTAATTGAGCCGAACATCGATGCACCTAAAAAGATACGCCTCATGCACTGACTCATTGAGCCGATTGCTCCACGAACGACCAAAAGACAATGGGTCGGTACCCCACTAAATTGAGTCGAAGCTCCATAAAATAAGTGTAAATTACACCAAGCTAGTAAATAATGAGTTTAGCTTCATGTCCCATAACCACTAGCTTAACTTAAATATTTACGAATAAACTGTAGATTTCCACTCAAAAATACCAAATGATCATCATTGGTAAATAAGAAGTGTAAATTACACTAAGCTAGTAAATAAATGAGTTTAGCTTCATGTCCCATAACCACTGGCTTAACTTAAATATTTACGAACAAATTGTAGATTTCCACTCGAAAACACCAAATGATCATCATTGATCAAAAAGAAGTGTAAATTACACTAAGCTAGTAAATAAATGAGTTTAGCTTCATGTCCCATAACCACTGGCTTAACTTAAATATTTACGAACAAATTGTAGACTTCCACTCGAAAATACCAAATGATCATCATTGATCAAAAATAAGTGTAAATTACACTAAGCTAGTAATAAATGAGTTTAGCTTCATGTCCCATAACCACTGGCTTAAATTAAATATTTACGGACAAATTGTAGATTTCCACTCAAAGATTGTCATGAGATTTCAATCGAACAAGTCCAAGAATTAACCGCGAAGTAAACGAAGGTGTTTCATACCACTTGTTTTGCTAAGACGTTTAATTAGATTTCTCATACGAATGAGGTAAAGGTTTGTATACACTAATAGATTGGAAAACGGTTTTAAAACGAGCTTTGTATTATAAGTAATGTTGAAATTGTTTTTGTGAAAGAGTTTGAGTATTTACTACTAGTATAGAAACCTTTGTATTTTAAAAGTTACAAATCACAGAAATGATTGTAAAAACAATCTATCACCAAAAATCCACATTCGATAACGTGAATCAAAACCATGGAAATCGATATCAAATCCATCAAATGGAAACACCAAAAATCCAGAAAAGAAATCATCAAAGTCAGTAATGAATGACAATAGCCATTCGGATCATCAAAAATCGATCAAAACGGAAATCCACATAAATATAGGAAAATTGGCCGAATTTAACAGCGCCAGACGTCTGGTGGTTTTCCCAGACGTCTGAGTTGAAGTTTTGGAAATTTTCTTCCAGATCGCTCAAACGTCTAGTAATAACCTCAGACGTCTGAGCTGTTAGTCTGGAATTTTTATTCCTATGACCCAGACGTCTGAGTGTTTTACCAGACGTCTGAGCTGAAGCTTAGGGCAAAATTTTCCTAGGCCATTGATGGCCAAATCAACTCAGATGCGATCGAATGAGCGACGGTGGCTAGGGATTTATGCCAAACGACAACCCAGCCCCATAAGCTCTTTAATACACTCCAAACAACATGTACAAACATCCATAGTAGGATTTTCATAGATTTTGACTTCAAAATACAAAAAATGGAAAATTCACCAAACCAATTCAATTCAAAAGCAATTGAACATGAAATAGATGTTTGGAATTCATACCTAACAACAAATGAAAGCTATAGACATAGATGTGAGTTAACGAACTCACCTTTAAACTCAAAAACAACAATTGAGAAGCTCTAAAATAAGGTAAGATCAACTCCGCTTCAATCACAACTCTAGAAGCTCCAATCTATGATCATATGCAAATATTTCCTAAGTTAGGTTATAGGAAATTATGAAAATTAGAGAGGGATTGAGATAGAAAAGATGAAGAGAATGCTTACCTAAGCTTCTCTTTGATTTTTAGAACTTGAATTTGAATTTCCCTAAGAACCTAGGGCTTAGAAATTTTGATTTCGCCTCTTTTCCCCCATTTTTCCTTTTGCTTTGAGTGTTAGGAAATTATGAGTGAAATGAATGAAGGGGAGAGGAGTTAGGGGTGTTTTGTAGAAGAGTTTGGGTTACCATTTTGGGTCAGTGGGCTAGAAAACCACCCAAAGCCCAAATGAAAATACCAAAATCCTAATCAACTCCAAACATATCAATGTAATGGATTGAGAATGAAGTTAACATAATGCTTTGAGTTTTATTTTAAGTGTACAAACGGAATCAGTAATTTTGAAATGGAGTTTTATTTTACCTGGAGAAATAGATATGGTCCATGGCCGTATCTAACTATCCAATTAGATACGGCCCATGGCCGTATCTAAATCTCCAATTAGATACGGCCATGGACCGTATCTACTTGTCGAAATAGATACGGCCATGGGCCGTATCTAATTGGATAGTTAGATACGGTCCATGGACGTATCTATTTCGACAAGTAGATACGGTCCATGGCCGTATCTAATTGGAGATTTAGATATGGCCATGGGCCATGGGCCATATCTAATGGTTAAACATGCTTATTTTTGATACGGCTTATGGCCGTGCCTAATGACTTTTGATACGGCCCTAAGCACTGCCTAATTAGCCTTTGTGGTGTAGTGACTGATGGATACGAAACCATTCGATGGCTTCGCTCGATCGATACGAACACAATGGATACGAGACAAGGTTACTCTAATCGATACGAACACGATGGATACGAGGCGAGGTTACTCTGATCGATACGAACACGATGGATACGAGGCGAGGTTAATCTGATCGATACAAACATGATGGATACGAGGCCCAGGATCGATACGAACACGATCGATTCGAACAGTGCGGTCATGGATGGATTCAAACAGATCGAATCGATCATGGATCATTGATCGATACGAACAACGTGCTTTCCTTGACTTGAATCGATCGTATCTCGTTCATACGAACTCCGATTGACCTGAAATTTGAAACGTTGGCTTTCACAGCTTTGATTGTCTTGCCTTGTCAATTGTTGCTCGATCCGGACTCGGAAAAAATTCATCGACATCCAAAGTGAACCTGTGATGTATAATCGATATTTTTGATGAGTAATCATTGATTTTCAGTTAATTTCTTGATCTCTCGACTTTGCTAAAAAGTGGGATAACAGCAAAAAGCATAGCCAGATTATTTGTGAAATGTATTGTCAGATTGCATGGAGTGCCCAGCAGTATAGTTAGCAATCGAGATTAATTTTGCACGAGCCATTTCCGGCAGAGTTTATAAAGAGCCTTAGGAACTCAACTCAATCTCAGTATGACCTATCATCCATAGATGGATGGATAAACTAAACGAGTCAATAGAATTGTAGAAGTCCTTTTCAGAGCTTGCATTCTCAAATTTAATGGTTCTTAGGAAGACCATTTTCATCTAATAGAATTCTCTTATAATAATGGTTTGGACTCTAGCATTGGCACGACTCCTTTCGAAGCTCTTTACGAAAGGTTGTGTCTTTCTCTATCTTATTGGTTGGAAACTGGTGTAGACTTATACTAGGCGCATATATGGTGCAAGAGACAACTGAGAAGATTGAGTTTATAAGAGATTGCATGAAAAATGCTCAGTCTAGACAAAGGAGTTATGATGACAAGCGCAGAAAGGACTTAGAATTTTTAGTCGGAGATTATGTATTTCTGAAAATATCTCCAATAAAGGTAGTGATAAGATTTGGAAAAGCTGGGGAATTAGCTCCAAGATATATTGCACCTTACGCAATTATGAAGTGTATTGAAAGCTTAGCATATTGAATTGATTTACGTGTCTATCTATCAGGAGTACACAATGTGTTCCATGTGTCCTTCTTTAGGTAATGTGTACAAGATCCTAATATTGTTCAAGAACCAAGACAACTAAGGAGCTAGAAACTGAACCGAACCTGACTTTCACCATTGAGCCAGCACGGATTATAGATTCAAAGGTGAAATAATTAGGAAACAAAGATGTTTCATTAGTAAAGGTTATATGGTTAGAAAATTTCAAAGGCTGTATACGGGAGACCGAGGAATTAATGAGACAGACACATCCTAATTTATTCTCAACTTAGCCAGGTACGAAAGCTGTGTATGTAATTTTATTTGATTCATGGATGATTGGTTGTTTTAATTGTTGTTTGTTATAAATTAACCTTATTTAGAAATTGCAAGGATGCAATTTTTCATAGGGCTTCTGTAACAACAAAAATTTAGCAATATTTTAATTTAACATCTAAAAATATTTTGAAAGTAATTTGAAATTTGATTAGAAAGATTAGAAAAGGGAAGAAATTTTGTTTCCTCGAATATTAACAGAATAAATTAAGAAGACTATTGTTTTCTTTGCCTAATTAACAAATGATAGTGATTACTTCTTAGAAATTAAGAAAAGAATTTTCCTAATAAAAAATATATAATGACTAGCCTAATAAAACAATAGTATAAAACATAATAGTATAATTTCTTGCCTAATAAAACAATAATATAAAACAAAATAGTATAGTGACCTTCCCAATAAAACAAAATAGTATATTGACTTGCTTAGTAAAATAATAGTATAAAATAGAATATTATAGTTACTTGCCTAATAAAACAATAGTATAAAACAAAATAGCTTAACGACTTGCCTAATAAAACCAAATAGTATAATGACTTGTCCAATAAAACAAAATAGCATAATTGCTTGCATAATAAAGAAAAATAGTATGATTATACCTTGCTTATATATAAACACCTTACCCCTCCTTTATTTAATTCACTCGTCTCCTTCATCATCTTCCCTACCTCCATTGAAACACTCCACTCGGAGATCAAGCGGAAGCGTCATTCAGTGAGTAAACTTCTCTAACCTCCATCGTTTACTTCCTTCAGTTAGGAACCTTATTTCTTTTACATCGTAAATTAAAGTTTAAAAACTTTTGCGTGGTTGAAATTAAAGCATAAATCATAGAATTGTGTAGAGATCAAGGGCCCTATTGTTTTGCTCTGCAATTATTTCTTTTGTTATGTTATTTTTGCAAGGGAGGCTCTACCGCCACCACATTCTGTTATGCTAGTTTGTAAGAGTAGACTCTGCCACTACCGCATTTAGTTATTTTATTTTGCAATGGCAGGCTCTGCCACCACCACATATTTAAATATATTATGAAATGTTTAATTATTTGCATGTATTATTATGAATAGTTGATCATGTATGTTATTTGAATAAAGTAAGAATATTTTGATTCAAACTTGTAGACCTTAGTGACACTGGATACACGATAGTTAGGAATGAATTACTACCGTGTATACAAAGGTAAAATGGTATATAATATGGTAAACCCCTTAGTGACATCGGGTTAATGACAGTTAGGTGGGTTTATTGTCAGATTGTAATTTGAATATATTAAACCCTTAGTGACATTGGGTTAACGACGATTAGGTAGGATTATCGTCGTATATACACTTGTGAAAAATGTTAAATATTGTAAATTTTTCAACGAGTGCAATATTAGAAAGAGATAGTATTCATCTTAGTTGGATTGACTCAGGATAGCACCCTGAGTGTGGCATCCTTGCACCAATGTCACTAGTCCGATGATCTACTGTATGAGCATTGAGTGTTGTTGCTACATGACTAAGATAAGATAATGGACAGAGGAGTTTTTTTATGTAGGCTTGAGTAGACCAAGGAGGGCATGTACAGTATTGTAGATCATGTAAGTGCACCAACAATACTGATTCATAGGTGATACTCGGTATCATTGGGTGTTGATTTGGTCTCTGGTATATCTATGTCGTAGGTGGTACTAGGTATGACTGGCTATCGGTTCAATTTTTGGTAGTTGATCAAATTTATCACTATTATATGATTATATAATGTGGTATTAATAATTAGTGATTAACCAACCTCTTGGACTACTACGAAAAACACCATTAGATTTTAAAGTAGCCCGGTCTAATTCATAAATTTCGCCTAATTGTGCGCGCCTAGCATATTTTTTCACAGTAGCATCTATGGGTACATAAGAAATGTATCGAATCGATTCTTTTTAGAGAGAATCAAAATTGAGTAGATTTGAGATTATGTTCATATCACATAGAAACAAAACATCTATAATGTGATTTATATATATTACCTACATGGGGGTTGGGTAATTGACATATTAATATGATGATTTTATTTCGTCTCTTTTAATTTTTGATATTCGAGTTTGCTCATAGCTAGTTCTAGCCTAAGTTGGGTTGTATTTTGTTTTAACAACCTTGGGTTAGACTGAGGTTGTATTTCAGGTTGTACTTTCACGATATCATTTCTATCTTATGATTTTTGGAGAGAAATGGGTATGGTCTAGATATAGTATTCCATTTCTTATATTTTTTCGTAGTAGCTACAGAAGATGACATGATCATCGACCAAATCGTTCAAGACTTCAGGATAGCACTGTAGTATTTAAGAGGGATGGTGACCATATGCATAGTTTGTATGTATCTTTTTGGTTGTGTCTATAACTATTTATTGGTGTCTTATGTACATAAGGATGTGATCTATATATGTGTGTGTGAGATTTTTTCACCACACAGATGTTGTCGTTAATGTTTTATTTTATGCAATCCTATCTTTATATTATTCACCCTAGGAAACTCGTGTATATTGCTTTGAGCCAAGACAAGATACGTACTTTGTAGAGATTTACATGTATAATATCACATATTCATGTTGACACAAGGGAGTATATACAAGAGGATGCTCCTATTGTGTCCTGTACTCCGTGCTTTCGGATGGTAACCTCCCTCTGATAGCATGGGTACTGGGCCGGGGTGTTACAGTGAGCTTCTATGTACTTGGCTATCGTTAAAACGATATTTATTTTCTTATGTTAAGTATGAGTCATCTTAGGTGAAACAATTCTATAAAATTATTTAATATATTACAAGGTTTTACAAGCAAGATTCTCTTTGGTTTAATTGGGAGGGATCTAAACCCTCTCTTATTTATGCCCTAAACCCCCTCCTTTATTTTTGTGATATATTATGTTAAAGTGAATATATGTTAATATGTTATGTTCATGAGCATGGCCATTTATACAAGATCTGTCGTTGTTTCCAAACTTCTTTCTCCTTGAGAAAATACATTTCATTCAGTTAAAACAAATATTTTTAATGGTTCACGACTTGCAATTTTTAAAGAGTTAATTTTTCTCAAATGATTCAAAAAATTTTGTATACAATTTAATTTATGAATATAACATAACTACAAAAGTTCACTTCGATTTGTAAATTCTTTGCACAAAAACCAAGGGAGATTGGGGGGTATTTTGTAATAGAGAGGATCAATATCCCTCCCTAATTCAGTGTGGAGGGATATAGATTCCTTTCTTATTTATCCCTACTAAAATCGACTCTTTATGTTTTCATGCAAAAAATCCAAGTTGAAGTGAATTTTTTGAAGATATGTCATTTTCATTAGCAAGACCATCTATGAAAAATTTGGCATAGTTCCCGGATCCTTTATCCACTTCAAAATTACATTTCAAATAACCTGTTAAAATAAAAAAAATCGCAGTTCATATTGACTTGCATTTTTGAAGAGGTTACTCATTTTTATCAACCTGTTGAACATAATATACCTAGAAAAGTTCATTTCAATATGTACACTTTTTGCACAAAATGATGAAGGGAGGGTTGAAGGAGGATTTATAAGAGATGGTACCTAGATCACTGCCAAACTTTATGTGAAAGGATTCAGATCCCTTCTTATTTATCCCCTTTAAATAGGTTTTCTTTTTTATGCATATTTCATATCGTTGTTAATTTATATTGATATGTTGTGTTTATTCGCAAGATCATCTATATGAAATCAGGCATCGTTCAGAAAATTCCATGTCTGACATTATTACATTTCAAATCTTTGGTTAATATATTTTAGACGGTTCATATTGATTTGTAATTTTCAGGTACTCAATTTTTTGAAGTATTTCCAAATTTTTCACAGACAGTACAACTAATGAACAAACGTATTGACAAAAGTTCATTCAGATAGGTAAAGTTTTTGCATGAAAAGCCGAAGTGTGTTATAGAGGGATCCATAGGTGAGGGATCTTGATCCCTCCCCAGGTTTATAAGGAGGAATCTTGATCCTTTTAATATTTATTCCACTAAATCTCCCTTTTGTATTTTTATGTAGAAATATTTTGGATTAAAGTGAATTTTTGTAGATATGTTATGTTCAGTAGCAAGAGCGTCTATACAATATTTGGTTTTATGGTGTGAAACTTCTATCCCCTTCAAGAATACTATTTAATTCGATGGTTATAATATATATTTTCGTTGACTCTTAATGACTTATAACTTTGAAGGAGTTAACTTTTTGAATTGATTTAAATAATTGATAAATGATCTAATTAATGAACATAATATCAACAAAAGTTCACTTTGGTCTATAATTTTTGAAAAAAGGATCGAGGGGAATTGAAATAGGATTTATTAGAGAGGGGATCCAACTCCCTCCCCAGTCTAATAAGGAGATTCAAATCCCCATTTTGATTATCCCTATAAACTCTCCCTTCTAACTTTTTGTGCAATAATATTCTGATCGAAGATGATTTTTAGATGTATTATGCTCATTAGCATGATCATTTATGCAAAATTTGGCCCTGTTTTGAAACTTTATACCATCAAAATTAAATATGGCCGATGGGTAGTATCAATTTTTTCAATGCTTCATATTAACTTTCAATTTAAACGAGTTTAAAATTTTGAAATAGCTTTTCAAATTATGCATAAACGATCTAAGTATAACATGTTTTCAAAAGTTTACTTCAACCTATAACTATTTGCACAAAATGATGTGGGGGGAATATAGTGAGATCTATAAGAGAGGGGATCTGGATGAAAGAATGAGTTAATTAATTTCTAGTAGAGTGGTCATAATAGCTGTTCGACAAGATCGTTTGAAAATTATGATCATTTTAAGTTTTCAACATGTAGTGTTTAATATTTAGAGGGAAATTATATAATGACCCACCATTTTGGATGGTTTAAGTCGACAATAAATCACACATGTATAATTCAAACCATTCAAAACGGAGGATTGTTAATGGGGTAAATAAGAAAATAAGAAAATAAGAGAAAAAGAAGGAAAAACAAAACACAGAATCTCACAGTGGAACGACAAAATATAATAATCAAATAAATAGTTCATAAAGCTATTTTACAAATTGGTTACACTTTTACAATTTGAATCAGAGTTATACATACATTAGAAATAAATAATCAATGCAACTGAACACGGAATGCAGTTGAATAATAAATAGCAATAATATACTGAATCTGCGTCTTCGTCCTCTAGAAAATAGTCTTTAATACACTGAAAGCTCAGACTGATCCGAGCGTAATGAAAAGACAAAACACTCGAGTCAGAAGTAAAAGATCTTATGTAAGTCAGATCAAAATAAATAAAATAGAAATATTAGTGCAATGGTTTCATAGATGTTACGAGATTTTCGTCTCCTATCAAGTGTACAACATGAATATAATTATTTAAAAGGTTTCAAATAATTCGAAATATCAATCTTAATTATCTAATTGAAACAAATCCAAAGTTTGAATTAACTTAAACCCCTTAAATAATTCAATTCCAAATAAAAATCAAAATTCAAGAAATTATATGGGTATATGTCATTTCAACCAGTATCAAAAATCAACATTTCCAAATCAATGAATACCGCTCGGGTTTATCATTTCAACCTATAACGATTTTCCCCTAATCTAAAAGATCGTTCAGGTATGTATCATTTCAACCCTTAGGGATAACAGAGATATAGACATAAATAACATCCAATCATCCAAAATGTCAACCAATAACATCCATCCAATCACCCAAATATCAACAATTGAACATACAACACAATCATCATTGAAATCAACCAATAACAACCAACAATTTACTGGTTATCATTAACAGGTATTTAACTGGCAATTTAAATTTCAATATTAGATTAAATGGAAATTAAATTCAATAAAAGTCAGATTTAACCTGAATGACAATTTAAAATATACTAAACAACAACCAATCAATTTCTAATCACGTCATTAATTCAATTTAACTAACATAAGAAAATCTAGTAGTTGTGAGTGTTTGCTCACCTATCGTGGCTACGAAGATGATGATAAAAATGGAGAAATTTGGAGATTCCTAGCAAAGATCCAAATGCAAAGAACATCCAACAAATCATAGATACGAACACAAACCAATAAACAAGTTTCAACTACTTCCAACTTCCAAACAACCCAAGATCCAAACTACGGACAAACCTGAAACTAGGTCATCTTTAAGAAAATATTCGGACTAGAATATTACTGAATCTGTAAAAGTGACTAACTAAAAAGTTTTTGAAAATTAATTTTTCTCCACTTTCAAAAAAAGAATCACTCAAAAAGCTTCTGTTTGGAGGAATTTATGGTCAAAACAAACAGAGGTGTTTTCTGAATTGAAAATATGAGTTCAAAAATACTTCGAAAAGATTTGAGTTTTTAGCATAGCAAATTATGGGATTTGAAGAATTAGTATAAAAGAAAGTTAAAGTCACTGGAAAAAAAAATGGTTTGAAAAAAAGAATCATATAATTTGGTTCTTTTCTTAAGGAGATATGATTGATACAATATGGGGTAATTTCGGCCAATACTGGATCCGGGAAAGGACTTGAAAAATGGAGTTTTTGATATAGAAATATTCGGAATGTGAAGAAGGTTTAAACAACAAAGTTGTTTCCATTAAAATTATACACGGTTTCAAAAAAATAATTATTTGATTTGAAGTAGTTTAGTGGAATATAGAAGCCATGGAAATAAGGGGAAGAAAGATGGAAAAGGGGAAGGGAAAAAGAAGGGAAAAAGAAGAAAGAAGAGGAGAGGGATGTTGAGGTTTTGGCCATGGGTTACTACCGTGGGTTGTGGGTGGTGATGGAGGTGGGTGGCGGCAAGAGGAGAGAGGTAGGCTAGGATTTTGAAGGAGGAAGGATGGAATTTGATTTGGAGATTTAGGAGTTTTCTGTAGATTTGAGCAAGAAGAAGAAGAGGACGAGTACGCAGAAAGTTTCTCAAATGAGGAATTTCTGTACGTACTTGTTTTAGTCAAATAGGAAATAGAAGGTCAATGGGTGGGAAAAGGAAGGGTCCAAACTATCTTAGGGTTCCTAAGGTCTCTTGGTTTATTAAGTAGCCCATTAGTCTAAAACAAACCCAATAAGACTTAGCAAAAAAATAGAACACAAATATACACTACAAATGAAAGAAATAAGCTGCAGGTTATTTAATAATTAGAAAATGAAGGTGGAGAGACAAAAATAAATGTCACGTTTTATTTTGAAAGCTTCAAGCATTAATAATGCATAAAGAAATGTACGTAGGAATGAAAAAGTTCGCAAACCAAAGGAAAGTGAAATTTTGTATACGCAAAAATGAGGTGTCAATAATTAAACACAACCTAAAAGTCTAGGCTCGGGTATTAAACAGAAGGAGAAATGAACGGATCAAGTATTAATAATGAGATAACTATTTTAAAACTTACATGCAACAATTAATAACAAAAGAAATGAAGGGACCATGTACATCGCACAACTGTTTTGAAATTCAATTTGTGAAACGTAACCAAATTAACTTTGTTAACTCAAATAATATTCAAATTTGTATGCATTTAGTTTTTTTATCTATGCATAATAAACAAAATTACTTACCTTAAAAATGAAAATGTTCAATTTGGTTTTCCCAAAGTGATCTTTTATTTCCATTAAAACATCCTTTCTGTTTAACACAAAAGGTGCGTTTCTTTTATTAAATCTATTAATTGCAATCAATGTTTTCTTCTCTTCTAATTGAAATATTTCAATAACATTAATTGCAATTACTTATAAAGTTAAATTTCAAAACAGACAACTAAAATGGATGAAAAATAGAATAATTGTTTCCTTTAGTCATTTAAACACTTTATAAATTTGTTGTTTATATAGCAGAGTAATAAATAACTTACTTAAATAAATTATTTTCCTACTCTTGTAATCCATCTGTATGCTAAAACACAGTTCAAATACACATATATTTCTTCCTTTAAATCAATCATTCTATTCTTTATTTTAATGAAATTAAACCTACATTAACAAATGAAACATTCATTTTATTTGATATAAATGTTCTTTTCATTTAATCAACTTTCCTTATATTTTCACAAAACATAAGCTACGTTTAATTACACCTATTAATTTACAATTTGGTGTCCTCTCTACCATTAATTGAAATTATTCAATTACATTAATTTCAATTGTTTATAAAGGTGAATTTCAAAATGGAAAAAATAAATGTAATGAGAAATAGAACAATTATTTCCTATCTAATAGTAACTTAAACATATTTGTACACTATTGGATACAAAGGAATTATAAATTTCTTTCCAAATAATAGTTTCTCGTCTCTGCAATCAATCTTTCAGCTACCAAACATTTCAAATAAATAAACATACGATTTCTTCTTTAATAAAGTAACATTTATTATTCTTTATTAACATTTATTATTCCAATCAATTGGAAATTTACATTCAGACAATTGTTAATTTCACTTCAACCAATGTTATTAATATACACACTAGAAATAGTTATCATCCTTACATTATTGCAAACATGTTTCATTAATAGAAATTTTACTTAAGCTCATAACTTGTATTATAATTTAATTTGTATTAGTAAAATCTTAATTTTTTTATTCCTAACAATTTTATTCAAAAATCTTATTTAATTTAATATTTTTAAATGTTTAAAAATACGGGTCGTTACAAATTAACTAAAGCCTAATACCCTGTCAGGATTAGCCACCTTAATTAGGATTTACAGTAGCCAAACATAATTTCTAATGTTCCCAAAACATTTCCTATCTTTAGCCTCCATTAAAATATTTTAAATATAATAAAAACAACAACCTATAAATAGAAATTGATAGATTCAAAAGTAGACAACAAAAGAGACATAAAGGAATCATCAAATCAACTAATTTGGAGTCGACCAAGGTTGTTCTTTACTGTTTAGAATTTATTTAGGTGATTTCAAAGCTTTACAAAGTATTAAAGCTTAGATTGGGTGAGTGGTTTATAATCTCTTATTAGTATATGTGTATTTTATGTTTTAAAATTACCATGGTTCCATTTTTGAACTAATATATATGATTATTTGATTTTTCCTCCCTGTCTAAATTTTCAAATACCTTTAAATTGATATTCTGATGATTTTATATGGATTATAATGTGTTAGGATTATATATGTGATAGAGCTAAGGATGTGACCTAAGGGCCATTATGTAGTTTGATTATATAACTTAACTCTTATAACGAGCCGTGTATAAAATAAAGTAAGTTTTTAGTTTCATTTTCTATTATTATAATGTTGTATTGGGATATAATTAATGTTTTTAAATATGTTCCATAAGTATAAGTAGCAAATCCTTAGGAAATGTATTTAATTGCTTGTAGTTATGAAAGTATTTATAATCATGAGTGTTAAATAATATAAAAATAAATACTTGTCTTTAAATGTTCCTAATCAAGAGTATTAAGAAATGGATGTCGATATACCCATTGAGACTAGGGTACATACCCACTCTCTATAATGGATGGTGAATTAATCATTATTGCTAGAGCAACCAAGGAGTTATGTATGTGTGATTATTTGTAACAATTATAGAATGATATCCTGAGAGTCTTTTATAGGTTAAATACCAAGTCAAATAGAATATCTCATGTGATGATGTGTAGTAGTCCTTTGACTTAAGAATACTGTGAATCTTAAGCATCTAAAATATTCTTTGATTTTGGTCTATCACATGTCAATGATGTTTGTGTTAAGGGAATAAGAGTGTAATTTGAACCACTTGAAGTGAAAAACTATTTAAGAGAGAATTCATCTACTTTAAATAGAAGTTTAATGTCAACATAGTTATTAGTCAACTTAAAGCCAATGACATTGACCAAAGCAAATTTGTTAATTGATAAAACTTATAAAATTGAACCATGGACTGTAATGTTGAACTTCACAATCAACTACTGATATCATTAGAGTTTGACCGCTGATCTAGCTCCAGATATACAAGTGATATAGTGGCGACAAAGAGAAAATTTGCATAATATATCATTTCTTAAATGTGTCGCTTTAAAAGATAAGAAACTAGATTTCACCTAGATAATATGTAAGCAATTAAACTCATTTCCACTGTTGTATATCAATGAAGTCTGTATGCACTTTAATATAATTTGTTTAAACATCACCGAGGGACGAGTTTACACATCTGAATCACACAATCGCAATTCATAACTTTCGACCAAAATTAATTTAATTAAATAATTTACAAAGTTATAAATTATTATGGATAAATTAATACAGTTGTCATATTGATTTTTTATCAACAATATTAAAGGGTGGAAAATTCTATTAGTAAATATATAGTTATTGTATATATATAATTATTTTTACAAGTTAAAAATAATATTTATTAAATAATATTTATATATTTACAGAGATAATTTATAAAGTTTATAATTTATTATGGAGAAATTAATAGAATTGTATATTGTTTATTATTTTTACCAGTATGTTAGACACGTCCGTTGGATGTGTGCAAAGAAAACTAAAAGAAAGTTTATTTATTGTGAAATAATGATCGTATGCATAGATAATATTTGACACAAGTAAATATATGAGCGAACTTTTTTTAATTCTAAAATAGTATGAATAAATAATAATCTCTTTCTTAGGACAACACAATTAGGTTGATTGGCTAAGTAATGTTTTTAGTGCTCGATAGTCCCATTTGACCAATAAACAACAACAAATAAAGAACATGCAACCTATTTGAAGGTTAAGAAATTATTGGAATACCCATGATATGAGTTCTCCACACTGGAGTTCCAAAGGTCTTAGGTTTCCCAAAGACACCAAAATTATGTTGCTACTAATTTCACTATGTTTTTTAAAATAAAATCTTTTTTTAAATAAGATTATTATTTTTCTATGCACACGTACATCGCACGTGCATGAGCATAGGTTTCTATTAGTAGTAAAACTTGATCCATAAGTTATTGAAGAACGACCATGATATTTTGTCATGAAACTATATTGTTTTTTGTTTGATGTGTTGTGTATGTATCTTTAATATTATTAACACTTTTAGTGAAATTTTTTCAAGAGTTCAAGTGAAGACATATCATTAATGTAGTTACTTTCTAAGTCAGCCGTGATCTGACTGCTCGAACTAGCGAACAGTTTCTGGACCTATCAATTTTAGATTTAACAAGACATTCTTGATTTTCAGAGCAGGCTAATTTGATTAGGATTTATTTCTTTTTGATGTGCAGTACTGATCGAATGTTGAAGATTTACATGGAAAATTATTCATTGTATACTATATACCATCCAAACTAAATATCGCTCTATAAAAATTCAAACCATAAAGTCTAAAAAATCTTTTGTAAATAAATTGTGTTTTGTAATAGTAGTTTAATATATTCACAGAAAACATACATCTTGTCTAAGAAAATAAAAACAGATATAATATTATTTTTACTATAAATGTGCATTCGCCGTTGTAATTATGTTTACTACAAATGTATAAGAAAAATAATAACTTCAACAAAGCACTGATCATAACATTGGTTTCTAGCCAATAAGCAAAAATCAAATGATAGTCACTTTAGGTAATATATATATATATATATATATATATATATTTAGGTGATAGGTTTGTAGTTGTATGTCAACTTATACTTTCTGACTCATAGTAGTTAGCTTTGTGTCAAATTCTTAAACCATACGAACTACCATATTAGCGCCCAATTAAACAATAATGTCAAAGTATAAGAATATAAAATATAACATCATATATTAACTAAAATATTATCGCTAAAAAACTTGATCAAAATATAATAATGTCTTATCTACCTTCTCAAATGTACCAATATGCCACAAAGATCAAATCATATGTAGCAAGAAAACTGATAAGCTCTTACCTAAGCTCATTATCATCTTTGGAATTGAATGTATCGCAAAAGATTTCCATTTCTTTTGTTGCCACCAACAAAGCCGAAGAGATAGACCACCCATCCAAATAAGGAAATTTAAGAGGTTATCTTCAATTATTATTCACAGATGTTATCATGAAGCAGCATTTATGTAATTAGTTTAATCAGCTAAGTAATGTTTTTAGTGCTCGGTAGCCCCATTTTTCCAATAAACAACTGTTAATCAGATCTTAATTTAATCATGTTCTCTACACAATTTGAACATGTAAAACTAAAGGCGGAAGCAACAATAAAATCAATTTACTTACCTCCAGCCATTGCAATTAAATCCTTGAAGAATCAAATTTCCAAACGATGCCAAATCTTTGTTGTTGTTTTAGATTCAGATTCCAAACCTTCACACTATATCTTTAGATGGTGTATTATTTTTGAGAGTAGGTTTAGTGACCTCTTATCTAAAAACTAACTTAAGTTTCCCTTTATATTGCTCTTGCCATCAAAGAGCAATTTCAGAACGTTGAGACAAATGGTGGGCGGTTTTCTAAACGTGGAGAAATTAAAACGGGTAGTTACCTTGATCATTGGTAACTTCCCTCAATAAATGGACCACATCACTTTTCCAGAATTTGACAAAGTCAAAAATGTATTATTCTTTTATTGTCAATTTTCTGGAAAATGCTTACATTCTCCCACTTGGTCCATTTAACTAGAGAGACTTTATATATGAATCATAGCGACTAATCCTCTTAGAGCAAGAATTAATCTTCCACGTATCACATTATACTCGGTCTCTCACCACTCACGCTATAACTTTAATGAGTAAACCTTATGTTTACTCCAGGTCAAGACATAATGATATTTCTCAACAATAATCATCAAAATATGTACGTACATAAATTCAAATGAGAAAATATCCAAACTGAATGAAAACTTTCAATACAACATAAATAAATGTATCACATGACGGAACCAAGTCCCATACTCACTACGTGACCCTTGAAACTCTTAATCTGCATGCCTTTAGTCAAGGAACCAGCAATCATAAGTTCAGTACTGATGTGTTCAATGATCACTTTCTTTTCCTTAACACGTTCCTTTATGGCTCGAAACTTTATGTCGATATGTTTGCTTTGACTTTCACTCTTGTTATTCTTAGCCATGAAAACAGCAACCGAATTATCACAATACATTCTTATCGGGCGACAAATAGAGTCTACGACTCGCAACTCAGATATGAAACTTTTCAACCATACACCATGTGAGGTAGCCTCAAAACAAGAAACGAACTCGGCCTCCATAGTAGAAGTGGCCGTTAAGGTCTGCTTTGCACTCCTCCATGAAACGGCACCTTCAGCTAGCATAAACACATATCCTGAAGTGGATTTTCGTGAATCAATGCATCCACCGTAGTCGGAGTCGGAGTAGCCTACCACTTCAAGGCTATCTGTCCGTCTATACATAAGCATGTAATCCTTAGTACCCTGAACATACCTTAATACTTTCTTTGCCGCCTTCCAGTGATCAAGCCCGGGGTTACTCTGATATCTTCCCAATACTCCAACAGCATATGCAATGTCAGGTCTGGTACAAACCTGAGCATACATAATACTTCCAACAGCTGAAGCATAAGGAACATTTTTCATTTGTTCCTTTTCAATGTCATTCCTGGGGCACTGGTCCAAACTAAACCGGTTACCTTTCACTATGGGTGCTACACTTGGTGAACAATCTTTCATACGGAATCTTTCAAGTATTTTATTGATATAGGCCTCTTGAGACAAACCTAAAATGCCTCGAGATCTATCTCTAAGGATCTTAATGCCAATGACATAAGATGCCACACCCATATCCTTCATGTCAAATTTACTTGAAAGAACTTGTTTCACCTCATATAGAAACCCTTTATCATTGGTTGCAAGCAAAATATCATCCACATATAACACAAGGAAACAAACTTTACTCCCACTAACCTTATGGTATATACATTGATCCATGACATTTTCTTCGAAACCGAATGAAGTTATCACTTTATGGAACTTCATATACCACTGGCGAGAAGCTTGTTTCAAACCGTATATAGATTTATTAAGCTTACAAACTAAATGCTCACCTTCTTTAGAGGAGAATCCTTCAGGTTGTTTCATATAGACTTCTTCCTCTAAATCACCATTGAGAAAAGTCGTTTTCACATCCATTTGATGTAGCTTGAAGTCAAAATGGGCTACTAATGCCATGACCACTCGGAAAGAATCTTTCTTTTATACAGGAGAGAAAGTCTTTGTGTAGTCGATTCCTTCCATTTGAGTGAACCCTTTGGCAACGAGTCCGACCTTATGTCTCTCGATGTTGCCTAGTGAGTCTTTCTTTGTCTTAAAGACCCATTTGCATCCAATGGTTTTTACACCATCGGGCAACTTGACGAGGTCCCAAACTCGATTAGACGCTATAGAGTCCATTTCATCTTTCATGGAACTCATCCACAAGTCAGAATCCTTAGAACTTGTGGCTTGTGAAAACGTAGTTGGATCATTGTCGACTCCAATATTATAATCTGTTTCTTGCAGATACGTTACATAATCATCAGAAACTACTGATCTTCTCATTCTAATAGATCTCCTCAAAGGAACTTGTTCATCTGGATGTTCCTCGTTTATAACATGATCTATTGGATCATTATCACCAATTTGTGGATTTTCTATTGATGGTTGAACCTGAGGAGTGTGAACCACAATCAACCTGTCACTTGAATCAGTGGGTGGAACTTCATGATGATCCTTTTCAGAAACAACGCCTTGAAATTGATCACTCCCACTGATCAAGTCATTCTCAAGAAATTTAGCGTTTCTTGATTCCATAATTCTGGTGCTATGAGAAGGACAATAGAATTTATAACCTTTAGACTTTTCAGCATATCCAATGAAATACCCACTAATAGTCCTCGGGTCAAGCTTCTTTTCTTGTGGATTGTAAATTCTCACTTCCGATGGGCATCCCCAAACGCGTACATGTCGCAAACTCGGTTTCCAACCTTTGAATAACTCAAAAGGCATCTTAGAGATGGCCTTGGAAGGAACCCGGTTTAATATGTACGCTGCCGTCTTAAGAGCTTCAATCCATAAAAATGGTGGAAGTTTAATATTACTTCTCATACTTCTCACCATGTCCATTAAAGTTCGATTTCTTCTTTCTGCCACACCATTCTGGTCTGGAGAACCAGGCATAGTGTATTAGGCAACAATCCCATGTTCTTGAAGAAATTTGGCAAATGGACCACATGCTTGTCCGTTCTCAGTGTATCTGCTATATTACTCACCACCTCTATCTGATCTCACGATTTTAATGTGCTTACCACATTGATTCTCTACTTCAGCCTTAAACAATTTGAAGGCTTCTATAGCTTCGTCTTTGGAATGAAGTAAATAGAGACACATATATCGTGAAAAATCGTCTATGAAGGTGATAAAGTATTTCGGGTCATTAGCGTTCATGTTCGGACAACAAATATCCGTATGTATGATTCTAGTAGGTCAGAACTCCTCTTTTCACCTTTCTTATGTATGTTAGTTTGCTTGCCCTTAATGCAACTAACACAAGTCTCAAAATCAGTAAAGTCTAGAGTAGAAAGTACTTCGTCCTTTACTAATCTTTTAACTCTCTCAATGGAGATGTGTCCAAACCTACGATGCCATAACATAGAGGATTCCTCATTCATAATACATCTCTTTAAACCAGTATTAACATGCATTGAACTATGAGCAATATCATTTTGCAATTCAAAATGATATAATCCATCAGACAAAATACCATAATCAATAATTTCAGAATTTCTAGATAAACTAAAACCAGAATCTGAAAAGAAAAAGGAAAATCCCAAAGGTACAAGTCTTGAAACTGAAATCAAATTTCTAGCAAAATTTGGTACATAAAATGTCTTAATCTAAATGCAATACAAAACCACTACTTAAAGTTAAACTGCATGTCCCAACGGCTTCCACATGTGAACTCATCTGGCTACTAGAATAGATGTATCGTTCACTGCCCACTGGTTTCCTTAGGTTTGTCATACCCTGCAAGGTATTCGAAACATGTATTGTAGTACCAGAATCAATCCACCAAGTATTATGATTAACATTAACCATATTAGATTCATAACACACAAACGCAAGAAAATTACCTTTCTTCGCAAGCCAGATCTTGAACTTAGCATAGTCTTTCTTAATGTGCCCCTTCTTCTTACAGAAGAAACACCCAGAATCTTTCTTAATGACTTGCTTAGTTGACAACTTTCCTTTTTCCTTAGTGTGATCCTTCTTCTTTTTAGAAGTCGTAAGGTTCACTTTTTCACCCTCTTCCATCATCAATCTTCCCTCCTCTTAAACACACATGGTCATGAGTTCATTAATCGACCACTTATCCTTATGTGTGTTGTAAGATACTTTAAAAGGGCCATATTGATGAGGAAGAGTGCACAAAATAAAATGTACGAGGAAAGCGTCGGACAGGGTAACTTCCAAGTTCTTAAGTTGAGCTGCAATGTCTCTCATGCGCATGATATAATCATGCACCCCTTTAATTTCAGTGAGCCTCATGGATGAAAACTGCATTATTAAGGTGCTAGCAAGAGCTTTGTCAGAAGTTGCAAATTGCTCATCAATGGCCTTAAGGAGATCTCTAACCTCAGTATGCTGATCGACAGAACCACGAATACTAGCACAAATTTTGGTCATTATGAACATAACTGAGAGACGGTTAGATCTCTCCCACTTTTCATAAAGGCTAACTTCAGTTGGAGTACTAGTCTCAGTAATGTTAGGTGGTTCGTCTTTCCTAATAGCATAATCGATATCCATCCATCCTAATTGCAGTAGTACTCTTTCTTTCAAGACTTTATAGTTATCACCCTTTAATTCAGGAATGTCATCCTTGACATCAGAAGAACTCCCAGGTAAAATTACTGCAAATAAAGTAAAATACATGCCTATTAACAAAATTTTTGAGACTTAAAATTTTTATCATGGTTTACCAATGTAAATCATACTGAAATTATATGAATCCAGTGACTTAAAACTTGCCTATGGGCTAAAGTCCTACTCGATTAGATTCACAATAACTAAACGATGAAACTATCAAATCACATTTGATTCTTAATTCCTATGGGTATATTAAGAAGCACAATTTAATATTTCATCCTAATCAATTATATAAACACAACGAAACTCCTATGGGTAAGTTTCATTATATTATAACAATCAATCACAATTAATGTCTAGTACACATGTGATTTCAATTTGAAATTATAGTAGTTAGAGATGCTGTGGCCATTCCCTAACGAATAAAATTTCACGTCACTCAACATTACAACTTCATGCCATAAACTAGAATAGAATGGCTAAGTGCTAAGTGCTTTTCGTGCGTGTGTGATATGGTAGTGCTATTTTCTTCTTCTCTCATTGCCTTTCTAATTAAGAAAGCAAGTGGAACTTTATATTTATATGCATTCTTTTCAATTATTTCTATGATGTGGGACTAAACCATTATGTTTCTTAACACATATTATCTTTCTCTTCATAAATGCAAACTTTTCTTAATAATATATTCAATATCATAAGATTACCAACTCATATTACTGACATTTTAATATACTTTAATCTTCTTAAAACAACAGATCATCAATCATGAATCAAGTGTGAAGATTCAAAATCAAACATTTATGAAACAAGTATGAAGACCCAAAATGAAAAACAGTACAGCAAAATGAAATTCATTTTCAGATCTAAAGGGAAGGCAGAGGTGAAACCTCGCTCTGATACCAAATGTTAATCAGATCTTAATTTAATCATTTTCTCTACACAATTTGAACATGTAAAACTAAAGGCGGAAGCAAAAATAAAATCAATTTACTTACCTCCAGCCATTGCAATTAAATCCTTGAAGAATCAGATTTCCAAAGGATGCCAAATCTTTGCTGTTGTTTTAGATTCAGATTCCAAACCTTCACACTCTATCTTTAGATGGTGTATTATTTTTGAGAGTAGGTTTAGTGACCTCTTATCTAAAAACTGACTTAAGTTTCCCTTTATATTGCTCTTGCCATCAAAGAGCAATTTCAGAACGTTGAGACAAATGGTTGGCGGTTTTCTAAATGTGGAGAAATTAAAACGGGTAGTTACCTTGATCATTGGTAACTTCCCTCAATAAATGGACCACATCACTTTTCTTGAATTTGACAAAGTCAAAAAAGTATTATTCTTTTATTGTCAATTTTCTGAAAAATGCTTACAACAACAACAAATAAAGAACATGCAATCCATAGCGAGGTTAAAGTTTTCTCATTCTCAAACTAATAAACAATTCAATCCATTAAGCAAACTGCATGGAGATCAAAAGGACACCATTGTCTAAAAGGTCCATTTTGACATTGAGAGATAGTACCTTATAATTTTATGATACTTTTTTGTTTTATTTAGTTGTTACATCCATTAGTTCATATTTGGTTGTCCATGTGGTATGCCTTTTCATATATACATGGCTACGTACTCATTTTCAGCAATTATCTATAGTTCAAGTATGTATTTCATGCTATGCTGTCTTTCATGGTCACAATTTGGTAGTATAGTTTGCTTATAAAGGATCATAGATGTCAAACAAAAATTATTTTACCTCTTTGTACAAACTGTATAATGTTGTTGTTATTGACACATACCATCAGATACAAGATGTAATACGCACTATCAAAAACTTCAATTATCTAATGAAAAATAAAATAACCAAACACCTAAATGTTAAAGAAACTTTATAAATATAAAAAATAATGGAAATGCGGTTAGAAATAACATTTGAAAAAACAAAATGATTACGCACAAATTCAATTTTAGAAATTTAAAAAAATGAAAGTTGAGTATGACTTAATGTTTTCTCAAATAGTTTATTTGCATTATAATACTTGCCAATTATGAGTATTTAGGAAAAATCATACTTTAATTTTGAGCACAGACTTACCGGTTGAAAATGTTAGATTGAAGTAGCTTCTATGACAAAAAACAATGTTTTGATCAGAATCATTGAAATTGCTTAACTCAGTATGTAATGAAGACAACGGTTTGACAAAAGAAGACAAAATATTTATATGCCTACTCATTTGGTGGATCAATATCAAATATCCATCATTGTCTTAACAAAGAACTACTGGCGAGAGAAGACAAAGTTTCGTAGGGAAAGATTTAATTTACAAATAAAGTAGAGAACCTAAATTAAAGAACACGCCTTGAGAAAGATCTAAAGCATATTCCGATCCATGTTTTTCAATTCACATGGCAAGATGACTGAATGAGCATAAAAACGCATGAGGATTTCACCAAGGTTGTAACCGTGTCATCCAGTCACAAACTGATATAGTTTTAGATAAAGTAGTGTAAATAGAACATAGAGATCAACATGGCAAGATTATCATTAATTCGTTTCATACTCGTGGGGTAGTTTGGTCATTTTAAAAGATTCAAACAGAGGTATTATTATTATTATAGATTAACTTCATAAATTGCATCAACACAACTTGATATGCTCACAGATTTAATAAACTTTCCATTGATATTTATTGTTGATTACTAAAATAAAATTTGAAAATCATAATTTTACATAACAGTTTTAAGTACGTTTATGTAATGCAGTTATTTTATGTAATCACATTATGCAACTTCATTTGTTTTGGATGATCATAATTTTTATATAGTTGTTTTAATTGTATTATGGTAATGCAGTTATTATCTGTTAACCTAATCGAAAGGAATTTGTTTTAGAATTATGCAATTTTGGTTGCATTCGAATATTATAATTTCGAGTCAATAATAAGAGTATCTAGTATTTAAACATTACAGTTTTAAATGCATCATTATAGTACAGTTTTAAAGTCTTAAAATAGCATAAAGATACAATAATTAACAACATAGCTATTATGTAGTTAAATTTTCAAATTTGAAATTGGTTTCAAAACATATTTATTTTAGTTCATTTGAAAAATGCAGTTTTAAGTAAATGCAATAATTAACTGCATATGAGTTATGCGGTTTTATATATTTTGAATCAGTAGTAAAACAGATCTATTTTACTGTATTTGAAAGATGTTTTATTAGTTGAATATAGTTTTAGGTAGAGTTTAGCAAATTTATAGCCTTAAAAATGCATTTATAAGGTGAAGTAATCATCGGCATAAAAGGCATGCAATTAATTTTTTAGAAATGCTTCAAGAGTTGCAGTAAATAACTTCATAACTATACGAAGTTAATTTTTATTATTTACTTATATATTTAATATATATTTATAATGTAGTTTAATATTATTTCTGGTAGTCTTAAAGTTGCATCTTGGAGATGCAGTTTTTTAATTACATGACTATTATGCGGTTAATTTTTTTTAATAATTTGATGCAGATTTAAAATAGATCTATTTTATTAGAGTTGAAAGACGCAGTTTTAAGTAGTTTATTATTGTTTTCATAATTATTTTGAGCATTTTTAAACCATAAACTATATTTGAAAATTTTAGTAATAAACTGCATGATTGTTATGCAGTTATTTCTGCTACACTTTGAATCATTTTTAATATAAATCTATTTAACTACGTTTGAAAGATAAAGTTTTGAGTAGTTAAATATTGTTTTAGTAGATTTTTTTTGATAACACGAGTGATACTTTTATTCAAGCAGAGCACTCTTTTTTGATGTCTTAGGGGTTTGAACGAATGACCTCTAGAACCTTTGTCTAGAGCACCATACCACTAACCACTTAAGCTAGAGATCCTTGGCTTCTTTAGATAGATTTTAGCAATTTTATAGCCTTTGAACTGTATTGAAAGATGTAGTAATTTACAACATAACTATTCTACAGTTAAACCTTTTTAATTTGGAATTAGCTTTATACTATATTTATTTTACTTCATTTAAAAGATGCAGTTTTATGTAAATGCAATAATTATTTGTATATGAATCATGCAGTTTTTTTATATTTTGAATTAGTTTTAAAATAGATCTACCTTATTGCATTTGAAAGATGTTGTTTTATATAGTTTAATATAGTTTAGTACATTTTAGTAAATTTAAAGCCTTCAAAGAATGCATTTATAAGGTACAGTGATCATCTGCATAAAAGTTACGTAATTAATTTTTTCTAGAAATGCTTTAAAAGTTCTAGTAATTAATTTCATAACTATATGTAGTCAATTTTTTCTAATATTTAAATATAGATTTAAAAAATATTTGTGATGTATTTTAACACTGTTTTTGTTAGTCTTTACAATTTTAATGTCTTAAAGTTGCATTTTGAAGATGTGGTTATTTAACTACATAACTATTATGTAGTCAATTTCTTTTAATAATTTGATGCAGGTTTAAAATAGATATATTTTACTAAAGTTGAAAAATGCATTTTTAAGCAGTTTAATATTGTCTTTACAATTAATTTGAGCATTTTAAGTGATAAAACTACAATTGAAAATTGTAGTGATTAACTACATGATTGTTATGCAGTTAATTTCTATTATATTTTGAACCATTTTCAAAATAGATATATTTCATTACGATTGAAAGATACAGTTTTGAGTAGTTAAATATTGTTTCAAGTAGATTTTAGCAATTTTAAAGCCTTAAAACTATGTTGAAAGATGCATTAATTAACTATATGCATTTAATTTTTTTAATTTTATATCAATTTGAAATAGATATTTTTTACTTTATTTGAAAAATGCAGTTCTATGTTAATGCAGTAATTAACTACATATGATAGATGTAGTTTTTTATATTTTGAAATAATTTTAAAGTAGATCTACTTTACTAATGTTATTTTAGTTTTACGTAGATTTAGCAAATTTAAAGCCTTAAAAATGCATTTATGAGATGCGGTAATCATCTACATAAAAGTCATGTAATTGATTTTTTGAACTTTTGAATCAATTTTGAAATAGATTTATTTTATTGCTTTGAAAGATACGGTCGGATCTTTGGTACGATATTTATATTTGAAGTATCAATTTTTAAAAAACCGAATTTTACGAATTTAATTTTTATACGTAAGGTACATACGTTGGATGTGTGCAAAATAAATATATGCTATATTCCATTTAGTGTAAAGCTGTATGAACAAACGCGCACAAAAATCGATAATGAAAACCTAACTTATCTCTATAATTCAAAGGAAATCTAATTGCTTGTCTCTGATGTGAGTATGGTGATATACTAGAATTGATGCTATAATCCTCTATCTATTGTAGAAAAACATCTTCAATGTTTCCAACAATTTTTGGCTAATATTATTTAAAATTGGTTGTCCGTCATTTTCGAAAGAAGGAACAGAAGATATCAATTGTTGGTTTGAGGACAAAACATGGAGAGAATTATATATGACCCTTTTCCTTTTTTGCATGCATTAATTGAAAAAATACTAACGTGGATATATAAACACATATATTAATGCCTTGCACGTAAGTAAAAAATAGCGAGTATAACTTGCTTTGAACATGAAAGCTAATAGATTTAATCAATGCATGTTATTGATTAATAATTTTTATTTTAAGTACACAAAACTAATAATCACATTATTCATTAAAGTATAAAAATAATAAAATTACATAGAAATAGAAATATAACACACTTAATTATATAATAACACCATGCACGTTTCTAAGTTCATATAATGATGTAAAAATAACCGTCGTACATAGATTTAAAACACATCATTGCTAATGCTACTCTTTAGATCAATAAACATCATCCATTCTTTGCCACTATTTTGTGCTTCATCACCTAACTGCCAATGGGTTCTGTGCATCTATTAAGATTGTACCAGATGTCTGCAATAACAAAATACATGTATGCATAAGTTCCTACCAAAATAGTAATAATACTTCAAAAGTTACCAAAGGAATACCCCTAAAAATTGATGATACTTGTAAATATATTTCAAGGCAAAACCTCTCTTATCGCTTTTAACTCTTTAGTTAGAAGTGTCAAAAGACTTTCAAAGTTTTCAAACCAAGGCATTTGCATGTTTAGACAATGTTATGACATGACATTCCAAAGCATCAAGCTATATCTACCTCCACGTTACATTAACAAATATAAGATTTCCAGTGACAAAATTAAGAGATGAAAACAAACATGTTTTTAGAATAAAGATCATATAAAATAATAACATAGGCTATGGCTTATGCAATATCTAAACTTGAACTGGCATATTATTGATTTTCATTTGATTGAAAGTATTAAGTCCTTGAGTCCATTGCATTACTACTTGAGATGAAAAGAAATTAATTTTTATTGAAGTCATTTATAATCCTGTTGAAAGTAAGAGACGTTGATGAGAACATGCAATAAAATTCAAAGAAATACCAAGTAAACAAAGTGAAAGAAGATCGACAATATACTATGCTCGTCATTTTAAGACAGAACTTAGTTGGAGTAAAGTTGGTTGTAACGTTTTGGACTTTTTATATTTCTTAGATTTTATGATAATTAAGGCCACAAAACATGTATTATTCAAATCTACACTGATTTCTTATAGATAAACAATGCTTTACGTGGTTTTAATATATTGCTTTTGTCACAATATTAGAAAAGCATTACGAAATTATATTGTCTTATTTGCACAAACTAAAGCTCATATCCAAATTTTCACAAATGTAAAATCAATCATACAAATCAATTTTAAGATAAACTTGCATAGTATTATCATTCACTAATTAGATTTGATGAATATTGATAAACCCATTAACAATCAAAATATTCAAATTTCATTGGCTATTTGAACTTATATAACTAAGATTTGCGACTACAGAAGAATCTTAATCAACATTCGGGCAAATATAAGATAGTATTATATTATTTTGTAAATTCTCCAATAGTTTCTCCCTCTACTCCCTAACTATAAACTCATCAAAGCTTGGCTCAGCTCATCCAACTCTAAAACAATCCAATTCATTCTCCTTTACTATTATCCAACATTTTGAACCAGGCCGTATTTGGACGAACCTGATAAGTTGAACTTTCAAGTTATCGAGGCAGAGATCCCAAAGAAATAGCTTACAAGCCCAGAAACCAAATACGAATAAGACCATAAGATGAATGCATAGCCATTTTGAAGTTTAATAACACCTATCCATCTAAGTGATGGATCAGTATCGATCCATCCCCATGGACCGAGAACGATCCATGCAAGTCAACCAATTCCACTTTGAATCCCCTCTACTTCCAAGCATTGGTTATAGGGGCCATTTCAAGTTTCCTAATATCATTTACATGCAATGTACCATCAATCATCTCAAGCACATAAAGTTAGGAACTCCATTCCACTACCGATGCAACTTGTTGACCCAGAAACAAGCTTTTAGCAAGGAAATCAAGGTGGGGAACATAAAGCTATTAGCAAGTCGCATCTACTCAAGGCCAATAGAAAGATCCATAAAGGAATCTTACAAATCAGTATTGATCCATGACTATAGATGGGTACCGATCCATGATAATTGATGATGTGCCACGATCATCCAAGCACATTTCTTCCTGAACATGGGGATATGGCTTATAACGTGGTGGAGGGATTTCCAGCAACCTTCAGCTATAAATGGAGGTGGAGGGGGTCATTTCAAAGGATCTTTTGGAGTTACTTACAAATTTCTCTATAATTTCTTGTATTCTCGTGGATCATTACCAATCCGTAAGAACGTTGTTTGTAAATAGAAATATAATCATCAATAGAGCTAGGTGGATGTAGGCATCAATTAGCCGAACTACTGTAAAGATTGTGAGTACTGTTTTTCCTCATTTTCCTTTAATTTTCTTCATTTATTGCTTTAATAAATTTCTTGTGTGTTTTTGTCACATTCTGATACAAACAATTACCATCACTTACATTGTCTTCTTTACTTCAGTAACTACCAACTCTAAATAATTCTTGTCTTTCTCTTCGCTTTCTCTTTCTCTAATTTGCAGCATTGATTAGTTCCTTTCATTTAGCATAACAATTGCCATATAGTATGATTTCTTCCATTACTCCTTTCTTATTAGCCATTTCCAACTCATTAACTTCATTATTTGCTTGTAGAAATAGTTTTTACAAAAAATGAAAAAGCATATGACATTTTTTGTTTTGCGTTGAATTGTATTCGGATTACAAAAAAGATATAAACCGATATCAAAAACGGTTTTGTAAAGAATATTATTTTCTAGATAATGATATAGAGATTTTTTTTAAAGTTTCTATCTAATGTAAAAGCTAACCTATTAGATTCGAATTTATCCCTTTTAAGTATGATACATATTGTTAACATATATGTGACATCATACTGAAAAGTCTCATAATCAAACTACATAAACAACACCAATTTTGTTAAAAAATACCATGGTAATTGATTCACCATAGTTTCTCTTATAATTTTTCTTATAGAAATGGGTTATATATGGATATAAGTGAACAATGAAATTTATAAAGCGGTGAAATTACCATAAGCATTAGTAGACTTGATTGTGACCTTTTTTTCTTCCAAACTTCAAGAGAATGTTCTCATGTTTACTTTTTTAAATCTAGGACTCCTTGAAAATGCAAAACATCATACATATTATTAGAGATAACTTAAAATTTCAATTTGATGAAAACTATAAGCATAATAGAAATTTCTCTTACTTCTATACTTTACTATCATTTTCTATGTAAAGATTTCCAGCTATAGAAACAGTAAGGCTATATCAATTCTATTATGTTATATTTTAGTGCTTATTTTTACTAAACTATTTGACAATCCATGCATAATATATGTTTTTGTATTTATGCGATATGCAAATGAACAATCCAGTTCCTTCTGTTCACCATCGTAAACCTAATTCTCCATCAAATGTCAATTTTTTTAACATCCAATTACCTCTCAATCATGTAGTACAAAAAGAATAGTCATATAAATTATATTTTGTAATAAGTTTAATACCGAGTCAATTTTCAATTTGGTATATATATTGTTTGCAACTAAATTGGTCACAAACACCCAAGAATAGTTTCTGTAGAGAAGTAAATGAAGAAGAACAAAATTAAATTTAGCAAATGAATTAACAAGTAGTTGAGAATCAATTATAATCAGAGACACAAAAATTTATAGTGGTTCGACGTTGTATGCCTATGTCCACTTTGAAGATGATCCTTTATTATTAACTTATAAATCCGATTACAGCAATAGAAAATATCAAGCACTTGATTACGATGGAGTCTAGAGTAACCAGCAGCGTAAAGATCCTGAAAATGAACTAGAATTCCTGTATTTATAGGGGAGATGATGAGATATTTCACTAAGATTTCGACAAAAGCTCTCGAGGTCCATAGTGGCCCACCATAACAATCGGTGCCCTTAACTTGATATTTAAAAACGATAGGTTATAGTTATGTCGATCGTTATTTTTTTCTCCAAATGATGTCCGATCATTTTTGGGGGGTCCTATGTGGCTCCTGAACTTACCCCTAAAATATGAAGTCATTCTAAGTTGTAGATCGTGAGATATGGATCAACCCTTGTCACATTTGAGATGTTCACTGAGCTACACCGATCGTTATGAAGGATTGGCAAAAACAATCGGCGTAAAACATTCGGCTATCTCCGTATCTAAATATTTTGACATGCGATCATTTTTGTAGGCTCCACCCTTCAATATATTGATACCCTGAAAGTTTAAGTTGATTGGCCTTGTGGATTTTGAGATATTGATCGATCTTCACTAATCTGAACTAATTTATGGATCGTTCCCGATCGATCTATATAAATCTTTGCTTTGTCCGTAATTCGAGCATATGAACTCCGATCATCTTGAAATTTGAATTGAAACTTCATGAAACTATGCCAGTCATTCCATACTGAGTGCACCTTGATTGGGACTCGGTCCGGATTTGCCCGACCATCGTCCACAATGTCGTATATAGTCGATTCTTAGAGCTGATAATCATTCGTTCCTAGCCAAGTTGATGATATCACGACCTTGCCAAAAGGCAGGATAACATTTGTCCCCCAAAGTATGTCTTTTTTCGAACATGACATGCTTTGAATTGTAGCAAGCTAGAATCGTTGGAAAAAACTCCATCCGGTTTATCAAATAGTCGTTATTCTTCCATCGATTTGTTTTCTTGTCGAGGGTCGTAAATTTTCTATTTCGTCATCATGATTGGTCGATTCCTAATCATAAATATGGGATCATAACTTGTTGGTGATCATCTTCTTTTATTTCAAGAAATTTTTAAGCTTCAACAACTTGGTTTTAATCTTTCTTCGGTCAATTTAAGGTGAATATTTAACTTTTGTTGATTTCAAAGAATTGAATTCTGAAGCATATACCAGCACGTATACGTATTTTTATGTGACTCCCGGTCATGGTTCCATGATTCATTGTAAAGTTTTCAAAGTTTATAAACAATCTCTACCGATCGTTATTTTTGTTAATGTTTTTTATAAAAACGACCATCATTAATCGTTATTATTTCTCTCTTCTTTTTATTATTATTTTTATCACCGATTATTAGGACATACAGTTTGGATTGCTTAGAGTTGTTGAACGATCGGTTTAAGATCGTTACCACGAAACGATTGGCATAATTTTGGGGCCACGAATGATCGGTATATGTCCTACCTATATAAGCATTTATACTTAACCATTTCTCCTTCATCCTTTATTTTATTTCGTATCATTCCAACTCGAGGTAGTAATAGAAAAAAAAAGTCACCTTTTTTTTACCGATCCAAAAAACAATCTGAATTCCAAAAATCAATTTCCTTTATTCACAAACCCTTGTATTTCTCCAGATCTCACTTCGATTCGAACTCGAATCTAACTACTTTTCTCAGATTTCAAATTTAGGTAGGATGATTTAAACTTGCTTTAGGATTCGAGGACGAGACTTTAAGCTTTATCAATGTCATAGCCTTCATCTTCTATGATGGAATCAATCAGTAAAACAATTGAGAAAGTTTGATAGAGATGGAAACTGGAGGATGTGGTGGCCTTAACCGATTGTTTATTGAAGAGGATGATGTAGCGGAGTTAGGGAAGTTGTTGGATTGATACACTGCAATCGTTCTTGGAGGATCAACAAAACCTTGGACTTGGATGAATCTGGAGTAGATGATCATGACGATGTACCAATCCTTATGGAGTGGCATTGAAGCTTAAGTGTTTAACGATTGTCTACAAACGATCGACAATGTTTGGGAGTTGGAGGCTTTTAAGGTGAACAGGCTAAAGTGGGACAATCTATTGATGGCATGGAGATAATGATCTGCATCGAAGGTCAAGGAGAACGATCGGTGAATATGGCCAACTGTGAACGATCGGTAGATGTTGTCTCGGGGAACGATTGGTAATGAGTAATTAAGGAGAACGATTGGCGTTCAGCACATTTAGTGAAGTAATCAACTTCGATAATATATGAAAACTATGAATGATCGATAATCGGGTACCTCGGTGTCGGTATGCAGCTGCCCTCAAATCAGCTTCCTCAAAATTTTCATCTATGAAGTCTAGAGACTCCAAAAGGATATTTTTGTTTGTTTTGGGATCATAATAAGCTACTTGATGAAATGGAACTTCTAGTTCAACAAGAATAATAGCCTCGGAACCGTAAGCGAGGGCGAACGGAGTATGGCCAGTCGCGGACTTATGGGTGGTCCTATATGCCTATAGCGCTATCGGGAGTTCATCCACCCACTTGCCTCTAGCCTTTTCCAAATGATTCTTTAGAATGGACTTTATGACTTTGTTCACAGCTTCAACTTGTTCATTTGCTTGAGGGTGAGAAACTGCCACAAATCTCTTTTCAATACGATGTTGACGGCAGAAATCTTTGAATTTGGTACTATCAAATTGAGTCCCATTGTCTGTTACAATAGTTTGTGGAAGACCAAAGCGACAGATGATGTTTCGGACAATGAAATTGATCACTTTCTTAGTTGTGATAGTGGCTAAAGGTTCCACTTCGACCCATTTAGTGAAGTAATCAACCGCGACAATAGCGTATTTTGCACTACCTTTAGAGATTGGTAAGGAATCGATAATATTTATGCCCCAAATGGCAAAAGGCCATGGGCAGACCATTTATGTAATTTTAGTCGACGGAGCTCTTGGAACTTTCGCATATATTTAGCACTTATCGCACCGACTTACATAATCGGTAGCATCTCGATTAACCGTCCTCCAATAATACCAATAACAGAGTATTTTCTTTGCAAGGGTTTGCCTCCTAGTATGATCGCCACATTCCTCTTCATGAACTTCTTTTAGGACCCATTTTATCTCGTCATGAGCGATACACTGGAGTAGAGGAACAGAAAAACCGTTTCTGTACATAATTCCTTCTTGCATGATATACCATGAAGCTTTGCGAAGGATTTATCACTTTTCATTCCTTCATTCGAGAAGAACTTCCTGTAGCAAATAGTCTTTAAAAGGAATCATCCACGATTCCTTCTCAGGTTCCGTCTCTAGTACTTGGTCAATTTCCATCAGATTTATACTCGAGGCATTTAGTACCTCGACTGGAACCAGGCCCATCTATTGTGCATCACCGGTGCTAGCAAACTTTGCTAATGAATCAGCCTCTTTGTTTCGATCCCGTGGAATATGAGAAATGTCTTAATACTCAAATTCAGTCAATAAGTCTTGGACTTGGGCTAGATATGGAGCAAGCCATTGTCCTTTAGCTTGATAATCTCCCATGACTTGGTATACTACCAACTGTGAGTCACAAAAGATTTTGAGAAACTTTATTTGCAGTTCTCTAGCGAGTTTAAATCTAGCAATCAGGGCCTCGTACTCAACTTCATTGTTTGTCACTGGAAAATCAAGCTTTAAAGCATAACAGATCGACCGATCTTCAGGAGTTACAAGCACAATTCTTGCTCCAGAACTCTGATCGTTGGATGCTCCATAAGTATACAATTTCCACCGTATGGTAGGGATTTCGCTATTCTTCGAGGAATCATTTTGCACAGTGAATTCTGCTATAAAATCTACCGGTGCCTTATCCTGGATAGCCCTCCGAGGGAGATAAGTGATATAGAATTGAATAAGCTCGATATTCTACTTGAGTAATCTTCCAGGCATCTCAGGTCGCTATAGGACCTGTCATAACGGCTAGTCGTTGTAAACATTAATCGAGTGTGCCTTGAATTATGGACGGAGGTTCCGTGATGCGATCAGCAAGCAGTATGCCAGTTTTTCTATTTTCAGATAGTTCCTTTCAGCTCCCGTCAATTGTTTGCTGACGTAGTAAACCGGTCTCTGAATTCGATTCTCCTCATGAAGTAGCGTGGCACTTATAGCATGTACTAACATGGCCAAATAAATGTACAAATCTTTATGATCCACCGGCTTTGACAAGATAGGAGGTCTCTCCAAATGATTCACCAAAGATTGAAATGCATCTTTAAAATCCTGTGTCCATTCGAAGTTTCTTCCCTTTCCTAATCAAGTAAAAGAAAGGAATGCATTTGTTGGTAGCTCTGGAAATAAATCAGCTTAAGGCGGCAACTTTCCCATTCAGACTTTGTACTTGTTTAATAGTCTTCGGTGCTTGGATATCGTGGATAGCCTGAATCTCCTAGGTATTAGCTTCTATTGCATGAGCATTAATAATAAAACCTAGGAAATTCCCTGATGCTAGGCCAAAAGAGCACTTTAAAGGATTAAATTTCATCTTGTAATGTTGGAGGATGCCAAACATTTCTACTAAGTCTCTAATTTGATCGCTTGATCATCGTGACTTCACGAGCATATCATCCACATATACTTCCATGTTTTCCAGTTCGATCTTTAAACATTCTATTGACTAGGCATGGGTAAGTCGCTCCTGCATTTTTTAGTCCAAACGGCATCACCACATAGCAATATAATCCAACATCGGTGATAAAACTGGTGTGCTATTGATCGGGAATGTGCATCAGGATTTGGTTATATCCCGAGTACGCATCCATGAAAGATTGCAATTCATGTCCTACGGTTGAGTCCATTAACTAATCGATCCTAGAAAGGGGAAAACTGTCTTTTGGACACGCCTTGTTCAAGTCTAAATAATCAACACATGTTCTCCATTTTCCATGCGCCTTTTTCACAAGCATAGGATTACATACCCATTTAGGGTAGAGAAAGTCGCAGATAAACCCATTGTCTTTGAGACTATCCACCTCCTCTTTGAGAGCTACAGATCTCTCCAGATCCATGCCGCATCTTTTTTGTTTCACCGGGACATGCCTCGGGTCAATATTCAATGCATGACTCACAATGGCAGGCGAGATTCCACACATGTCAGAGTGAGTCCAAGCGAACATGTCAAGATTCGCTCGAAGAAATCCAGTAAGTTCTTTCAACATCGGGGGGCTGAGTTGTGCTTCGATCTTTAGGACCCATGATGGGTCATCGTGGCTGACTGTAATATCAATCGGCATTTCAACTGGTGCAGCCTTGGTCTCTTTGGGCTCCTCCTCATTATCTCTCGGATCTAAATCTCTATAGAACCGACTGTGGCACCCGAGCCAAGGCTCAAGCACTGGTTGTCGATATTCGATAGCTTGGATGCAAACAGTCTTATCTAAACCCTTACCTTTCTCTTTGCGTTAAGCATCCATAAACTCAGCTTCATAATAGGCACGTCCTATTCCTGATCACCATGAATAACTCCAATACCATTGTTTGTCAGAAACTTCAAGTTAAACACCATGAGGCAAGGCTGCCAAGAAACAACAAGATTCACACTCTCCTTCGGTCTCCTTCTCCCAACTCAACATGTAATTCCACATAACCAACAGCTTCAGTTGCAACACCATTAAAACCATGTATGCGGGCTTTAGACGGCTTGAAATCCTTTGCTTCCATCCTCATCTGATCATAAACTTTATTGAAAATTATGTTTACAGAACTTCCACAGTCAACCAATAACCTTTTCATCAAAGCAAGGTCGATCATGGTTGAAATGACCATTGGGTCTACCGTTGGAGCCTCTACCATGTCTCCATCTCTATTCCTAAACACAATATCATCTTTCATTGTATCATGCTATTTCGTCAAAGCTCCATCTTCCATGTTTGACCAGCATTCGAAATCTGCATGCTTAATCACAGTAGCGTAGTACTCCATCTTATGCCAACTTTTATCAACCGGACACGGTCCTACGACTATTGTATTGATCACTAATCTTCCTCTGGTCCGTCTTGATTCCTCAGCCCTGTGAGGTACTTATCCTCGATTGGGGTCGGATGTCCCCTGCCTGCCATCCTGCGGGTTTTTTACAAACCATTGTAAATTCCTTTCTTGAATCAACTTTTCAATAACATCCTGGAGGTGCCTGCATTCATTGGTGTTATGCCCATAACATTCGTGAAACTGGCAATATTTCCTGGTTGCTTCTCTATTAATTCTTTCGGAGGTGGCTTCCGATGCTGCATAGAATTGCAGGTAGATAAATAGACCTTCTCTAGGGTCGTATTCAGTGGCGTGTAAGTGTTGTGCATCGGAATCCTAGACTTTCCTCTTCCAGAATCCCTCTTCCGTTCTCGGCTCCTATCTCCGCCTTTCTTTTGGTGATTCGGTTTGTTCTGGACATTCACTTGAACTTTTCCAAAGCTTTCATTAGACTGCTTTACTTCAATAGTACTCTGCACTCCCTCTCCACTTGGTCCTGCAACATTCTTCTTCTTGGAGGATATGGCTTCCTCCTTTCTAAAATACCGAGCTGATTTTGCGTAAAAGCGTTCCAATGTTGCGAGCGGCTTGCCAGCAAACCAATCGTCGAAGCCAAATTTTTGATCTATCTCTCTCCTTACGGCCATCAATATTGCACGGTCATTTGGATTACTAATCTCCATAACAGCTGTATATAATCTCTCCAAATAATCTTTCAACAGTTCTCCTAGAGTCTGGATCATGCTGGGCAAGGACATTACATCCTTGGGAAGAGTTACAAGCATTCGGAATTGCTCCACAAATTTTGTTGCTAAATCATTAAATCTAGATATTGATCGCAGGGGTAACCTTATGAACCACATGAGCGTTATGGGAAAACATCTATACTTGGTTGCATCATCCGCTCATGCGAAATCCATCAGCCATTCATATCTCATGATGTGCTGCCTGGGTTCGGTTTTTCCCTCATAGGCAAGAATCGACGGCATGTTGAACCTCCTTGGATATGCCACATGCAGAACATTATCAATGAATGGGGTATATGTAACATCCATAATTTTTGATAACATTTTTCAAAAAATTTAATTAGGTAATTAAATAGAATAACAATGATAAGGAGATTGAGATTTGATTAAATTACATAATAGGGTCGTGCTTAGTAACAAGTAATTGGTCTTTAAATTGGTTTAAAGGTTAATTAGACTACACATGGGCATATTAGTAAATTAGCCAATTAATTACACACGACTATAACTTCTCAATTTGTCCATTCACGTTCATTTTATTTCTCAAATCAAAACAAATGCAAATAACCCCAAAATAGCCGGCCATTATCAAGGAGGAAAAGAGGAATTTTAATCTAAAGCTAAGGATCAAAAGCTAGGGAAGATTAATCAACAACAAACCTCAAATTCCTTATCAAGTTCAAGGTGAATAATAATCTCCTACCATCCTTATTTTTGTTCTATGATTGTATGGTTTCGAATTTATGATTTAAATTCGTTTTTGGGATAAAATGGATGATGATATGCTTGAGTTATATTATGATGATTTATTTTAATTCATAAGCACATGAATTTGCACGGGTTTGACATGAAACCGAGAATATATGATTTAAGAATGCCATGGAAAAATTTTATGTCAAGGAAAACATGATTTTGGAGATGGTTTTTAATTTTCAGAATTTTCCAAGTTATGGAAATTTTATTATGAATTTTTAATGAAAGATATGATATGATTAGGTTTAAATTTATTTTGATAATTTCAGGAAGAAATTGGCTTTAAAATTTTAAAAAGTTTGATGACATGATGAAATCGATTTTTTGTGATTTTTTTGGATTTTTCCCAGTTGATTTATTTAGGGAAATAAATTATTGTAAAAGAAGGGCTTTCTTGCAAAATGTCGGTTTTTGTTATATGGAAAGGTTTTAACGTTAAATTCCTTTAATTTTGGATCTGAATAAATGCAGCAGTTTTAAAAAGGTAAAGTATCTAAAAAGTTTTTATGATAGCCAATCAATAGTTTACAAATAGGCAAGTTGTTAGAAAGTAATTACTAAAAGTTGCTATAATTCAGCTTTTAAACCAGAAAAAGGTGTTCCGCCTCAATTAGTAAGGACCTTTCGATTCCTTTGATTCCGCCTCATCCCAGTCGAAACCAACACAGTCAAAACTCATATAGTCAAAACCAATACACAAGATATCACTTGGATGGTATGCTGTGGATTGGAAGGAAGGCGGAATCCATGGTGTCGAAAGGGTATCTTTCGATGGGGTCGAAACCCTGCTTTGTTTTCATAAGTTAACATTCTTGCCTAGTTTTACCTAAAGCTTTAGACACAGTCGAAACATTGCTTTCGAAAAGGTTTTATAATTAGCTTTCGAAGAAGTTTGTCATGTTGTGTTAAAGTATTTTCTTTCGAAGGAGTACCTTTGTAACGACTCACATTTTTGATAATTAAAAATATTAAATTAAATAAGAACGTTGAATTTAACATTGGGAGAAATTAAATTTATGATTTATAAATGGGGATTTTTTTAAAATGTAATTTAATAATGTTGATTGAATGAAATAGACAATTGTTCATGTGATTTCAATCAACTGTAATGGTAAAGCTAATTTGGAATGTAATTGTAGAGCTTAAATTGGAAATAATTGTAAGTCAATAAGGAATGAATTAAATGCTGTATTAATGGTGAAATTATATGTTTTAAATTAAGATTAGTTAATATAGAAAATGAAATCAGTTTGGGTAAGTAATTTATAACCCTTGGTTGTAAACAATGAATTAATAGATATGAGTTACTAAGCTATAATAATTGATTTATTAGCATCTCATTGATTAAATCGGTTTGGAATTAATTTGGAAATCAATGATATTTAATGTAATTAATTATTGCAGTTAACAAGAGTTAAGATGATAACTGTAGAATATGTATGCAATAAAATGTAAACCAATGTTAATTATATTCATAAGGTAATAGTTGATTCAATAATAAGAGTGAGAATCAAAATAAAAGAATTTATTGGAACCATTTAATTAAAAAGAGGAAAGACGTTAATTTTAGACATATATTCAAATAAATTTAAATTGGGTGATTTATTTCCAATTAATTCAGTTCATACTTCAAAATTTAATGTTTGTTTACTGCATATATGTTTATACCTAAATATAAACTTATGCTTTAGATCTAATTATATCATAAAAAGGGATTATTTAGGTTTGAATCTCAAACGGTATTAAATTAAATGTTAATAGGAGATGATAAAGGGGGTAAAATAGATTTACACTTGACTATTTCCTTTTCAATTAGACTTGATTAGATATTAATTGCAACATAATTTACCTTTCCATCATCACTCTTCTAATTTACTCTTACATTCATTGCCTCCTCATGTGGATTATTTTCATACCTTTTATTTATGAATGTAAACTATAAGTGGCGATAAAGATTTACATATATATATATATATTATACACCTGTTTATATTACCTTATTTATGCTATCATATTTTTGAATGTATGTTAATGCATTCCTAGTAAAACGTTCAATCGAAATGTTAACATGTTTGTTTAAATTCCTAATCTAATCACAAAGAGAGAGAAATGGAAAGTTCTTAATGCTGTATATTCTTTTAATTTATGACACAAATTTGTGTAGAGAATTTATTTTCATTTATTGTGTGTTAGTTAAATCTTTAATGGATGTTAATTTTGGTATGTTTGGGGCTAACAAAATTAATTAAGTGAACAATTTTTTTTGAAATTTGAATTTCAAAAGTTTATTTACAATATAGAGTTGGTCCATTCATTCCCTTTCTAATTAATAATTGCCGCATTCTTTTCATTATTGCCTCATTTGTTCCAGTACTCCTTTCCATTTACGTGGTCTGAAGCTTTTCCATTTTGCAAACATGAACTACTTTTCATGTTTTAAATTATTTCTTTTACCTCTTTTTAATACCTGCTACTTTTAAAAACGCTGTTCATATTTACTTTATTTCAGTAACTAGTTTGTTCATATTTACTTTATTTTTTTCGTTCCTTTTCCAACTTCATTTCCTCAAACCTCATTTCATTTATTTCTAATTAATAGCAGCCGCTCTTTTTAAATCTCATTGGCCCTAAACCTAACACTAACCTTATAAATAAGATATGATGCAAATGAAACCCTAGCCTCCATTCTAATCTTCTTCTTTTTCTTTTTCTTCTTCAAATCTTCTTATTCTCTATCATTTTATTTTTTTCTTCCTTTTCAAATATTCCTCTTCTTCAAATCTTCTTCTATTTCAAACTTTCTTCTTTCTTTTTGAATCTTAATCTTCTCTTTCATTTTTAGTTCTTCTTCTTTTAATCCTTTTCTTGTTTTTCAATTCTTTTTTTTCAATTCTTTTTTCAAACCTTCTAAAAATACATACATACATTCATATATATATATTAATATAATTAGGAGGAAAATTAAAGTAAATCAAACCAAAAGCAACATTAAGGAACAAAGCTGGCAATCAAGAAGGAGACTAAGGAAACATAGAGAGGAGCTATTGATTAGAAGTCTATTATTTTCAAATTCGTATAAAGGTGTGTGATTTAACCCACTCACAAATACTAAATCATCTTATGTTAGTTAAATTAAATTTATGAAGTGATTAGAAATTTATCGATTGTTGTTTGGTATTTTAAATTGTCATTTAAATTTAATTTGAATTTATATTGAATTAAATCCCATTTAAATTTATATTGAATATTTAAATTGTTAGTTAAATACCTGATAATGATAACCAATTAATTGTTGTGATTTATTGGTTGGTTTGAATGATGATTGTGATGGATGCTTAATTATTGACATTTTGGATGATTTGATGTCATGTTTGTTTTATATGTTGTTACCATAGTGCAAGTTCCCTTGGTTATTGTTAGGAAAATCACTATGGGTTAAATGATACATATCCGAACGATTTTATAGGTTAGGGAAAAATCGTTATGGGTTGAAATGATAAACCCGAGCGATTTTATGGATTTGGAAAAATTGTGATTCGGGATACGGGTTGAAATGATATGTATCCGGAAATTTATATTTATTGCGGGTTGAAATGATATATATCCGTATCACTTGATCATAGAGTAGAAAATTATATATGGACACCGGATAGGTTAAATTAAATGATTTTAAATCCTTAATTTTTGAAACCAGTTAAATGATATTATTTTAAATGAAATAAAATTAGATTTATATGAACTGAATTATTTTCAAAATCCAAGCTTTTAAAATGTTGAAATTGAAATTGGTTTAAATGAATTGTATAAAGAATTTAAATTGAAATCTTAAAGTTGAATTTGAAATATAATTGAAATTTATCAAAATTGAGTTATTTTAAACCTTTGAATATTTAAACTTTGAAACCTAATTAATTTGAAGTGGTTTAAATTTGTAGTTCTAAACATGGATTTGAAATCGCTATAAATTGAAATGGTTTTTAATGAGCATTTGAATTGAAACCTTTAGCCGTTTTAAATTGAAATCGTTCAACTGAGATTGATTTAAATTGAATTTTTGGAACTAAAGTTGGTTTGAATTGATTTATGAAATTGGAAGAAACAATTCTAATTTGAAACTATTTTTCCATGAACACTTTTTATATACATAACATATAAACTTTTTCTCATATAAACCATTTTAATATATTAATAATTTTTAATACACTAACTATTTTTAATATATAAACTATTTTAATCTATAACATATTTTTAATATATAAAGTATTTTAATATATATATATATATATTATTTTAAATTTATAATCAACTTTTAATATATATATTTTAATGTATAAACTATTTTTAATGTATAACTACTCCAATATATAAACTAATTTCAATATTCAAACTATTTTAAGTTGGAACTGTTATGATTTACATTCACTTGATTTAAATGCGAATATTTTTATATAATGGTTTGACCTATTTTGTGGTTATGATTTTAAAAACGAATATGATTTAAAGTGAATAATGATTTCGAAAGCGAATATGATTTTGAAATGATTATGATTTGGAAGTGAATATGATATTTTGATATGAAGTATGAACTGTTTGAAATGTAAAAGAACCATCTGGTGTGTAAAATATAATGATTTGTTGTTAAAGAGACCGAGGTCGGATATTGTCATTCTCTCTACCAATTCTGAAATCACTTTAAAAACTGTGCACGTGGTGGAGAATCCAAAATGAAGTAGGATGGTTTGGCGAACGCTACCGGTATTAGGTTAGAACGCAGCCCTGACCTTCGGGTTAGCTTGAGATGACTAAAACAGGAGCAATTGACGGGCCAAGTGAGGTCGCTCCTCCAATCGGACACACTTCTTCGATACCATATCTATTACTATGTGATTGATTTGGTGGCCACCTTCGACTTGATTATGAGAGTGTTGTTTCGAGGTGGGCGGTAGCTGCGGCTATGCATTACCACCAGCCTGGAAGTGTAACGGTAGAATCCTACCCATCAAAGAGCAATTTCAGAACGTTGAGACAAATGGTGGGCGGTTTTCTAAACGTGGAGGAATTAAAACGGGTAGTTACCTTGATCATTGGTAACTTCCCTCAATAAATGGACCACATCACTTTTCCAGAATTTGACAAAGTCAAAAATGTATTATTCTTTTATTGTCAATTTTCTGGAAAATGCTTACATTCTCCCACTTGGTCCATTTAACTAGAGAGACTTTATATATGAATCATAGCGACTAATCCTCTTAGAGCAAGAATTAATCTTCCATGTATCACATTATACTCGGTCTCTCACCACTCACGCTATAACTTTAATGAGTAAACCTTATGTTTACTCCAGGTCAAGACATAATGATATTTCTCAACAATAATCATCAAAATATGTACGTACATAAATTCAAATGAGAAAATATCCAAACTGAATGAAAACTTTCAATACAACATAAATAAATGTATCACATGACGGAACCAAGTCCCATACTCACTACGTGACCCTTGAAACTCTTAATCTACATGCCTTTAGTCAAGGGACCAGCAATCATAAGTTCAGTACTAATGTGTTCAATGATCACTTTCTTTTCCTTAACACGTTCCTTTATGGCTCGAAACTTTATGTCGATATGTTTGCTTTGACTTTCACTCTTGTTATTCTTAGCCATGAAAACAGCAACCGAATTATCACAATACATTCTTATCGGGCGACAAATAGAGTCTACGACTCGCAACTCAGATATGAAACTTTTCAACCATACACCATGTGAAGTAGCCTCAAAACAAGAAACGAACTCGGCCTCCATAGTAGAAGTGGCCGTTAAGGTCTGCTTTGCACTCCTCCATGAAACGGCACCTTCAGCTAGCATAAACACATATCCTGAAGTGGATTTTCGTGAATCAATGCATCCACCGTAGTCGGAGTCGGAGTAGCCTACCACTTCAAGGCTATCTGTCCGTCTATACATAAGCATGTAATCCTTAGTACCCTGAACATACCTTAATACTTTCTTTGCCGCCTTCCAGTGATCAAGCCCGGGGTTACTCTGATATCTTCCCAATACTCCAACAGCATATGCAATGTCAGGTCTGGTACAAACCTGAGCATACATAATACTTCCAACAGCTGAAGCATAAGGAACATTTTTCATTTGTTCCTTTTCAATGTCATTCCTGGGGCACTGGTCCAAACTAAACCGGTTACCTTTCACTATGGGTGCTACACTTGGTGAACAATCTTTCATACGGAATCTTTCAAGTATTTTATTGATATAGGCCTCTTGAGACAAACCTAAAATGCCTCGAGATCTATCTCTAAGGATCTTAATGCCAATGACATAAGATGCCACACCCATATCCTTCATGTCAAATTTACTTGAAAGAAATTGTTTCACCTCATATAGAAACCCTTTATCATTGGTTGCAAGCAAAATATCATCCACATATAACACAAGGAAACAAACTTTACTCCCACTAACCTTATGGTATATACATTGATCCATGACATTTTCTTCGAAACCGAATGAAGTTATCACTTTATGGAACTTCATATACCACTGGCGAGAAGCTTGTTTCAAACCGTATATAGATTTATTAAGCTTACAAACTAAATGCTCACCTTCTTTAGAGGAGAATCCTTCAGGTTGTTTCATATAGACTTCTTCCTCTAAATCACCATTGAGAAAAGTCGTTTTCACATCCATTTGATGTAGCTTGAAGTCAAAATGGGCTACTAATGCCATGACCACTCGGAAAGAATCTTTCTTTTATACAGGAGAGAAAGTCTTTGTGTAGTCGATTCCTTCCATTTGAGTGAACCCTTTGGCAACGAGTCCGACCTTATGTCTCTCGATGTTGCCTAGTGAGTCTTTCTTTGTCTTAAAGACCCATTTGCATCCAATGGTTTTTACACCATCGGGCAACTTGACGAGGTCCCAAACTCGATTAGACGCTATAGAGTCCATTTCATCTTTCATGGAACTCATCCACAAGTCAGAATCCTTAGAACTTGTGGCTTGTGAAAACGTAGTTGGATCATTGTCGACTCCAATATTATAATCCGTTTCTTGTAGATACGTTACATAATCATCAGAAACTACTGATCTTCTCATTCTAATAGATCTCCTCAAAGGAACTTGTTCATCTGGATGTTCCTCGTTTATAACATGATCTATTGGATCATTATCACCAATTTGTGGATTTTCTATTGATGGTTGAACCTGAGGAGTGTGAACCACAATCAACCTGTCACTTGAATTAGTGGGTGGAACTTCATGATGATCCTTTTCAGAAACAACGCCTTGAAATTGATCACTCCCACTGATCAAGTCATTCTCAAGAAATTTAGCGTTTCTTGATTCTATAATTCTGGTGCTATGAGAAGGACAATAGAATTTATAACCTTTAGACTTTTCAGCATATCCAATGAAATACCCACTAATAGTCCTCGGGTCAAGCTTCTTTTCTTGTGGATTGTAAATTCTCACTTCCGACGGGCATCCCCAAACGCGTACATGTCGCAAACTCGGTTTCCAACCTTTGAATAACTCAAAAGGCATCTTAGAGATGGCCTTGGAAGGAACCCGGTTTAATATGTACGCTGCCGTCTTAAGAGCTTCAATCCATAAAAATGGTGGAAGTTTAATATTACTTCTCATACTTCTCACCATGTCCATTAAAGTTCGATTTCTTCTTTCTGCCACACCATTCTGGTCTGGAGAACCAGGCATAGTGTATTAGGCAACAATCCCATGTTCTTGAAGAAATTTGGCAAATGGACCACATGCTTGTCCTTCTCAGTGTATCTGCCATAGTACTCACCACCTCTATCTGATCTCACGATTTTAATGTGCTTACCACATTGATTTTCTACTTCAGCCTTAAACAATTTGAAGGCTTCTATAGCTTCGTCTTTGGAATGAAGTAAATAGAGACACATATATCGTGAAAAATCGTCTATGAAGGTGATAAAGTATTTCGGGTCATTAGCGTTCATGTTCGGACAACAAATATCCGTATGTATGATTCTAGTAGGTCAGAACTCCTCTTTTCACCTTTCTTATGTATGTTAGTTTGCTTGCCCTTAATGCAACTAACATAAGTCTCAAAATCAGTAAAGTCTAGAGTAGAAAGTACTTCGTCCTTTACTAATCTTTTAACTCTCTCAATGGAGATGTGTCCCAACCTACGATGCCATAACATAGAGGATTCCTCATTCATAATACATCTCTTTAAACCAGTATTAACATGCATTGAACTATGAGCAATATAATTTTGCAATTCAAAATGATATAATCCATCAGACAAAATACCATAATCAATAATTTCAGAATTTCTAGATAAACTAAAACCAGAATCTGAAAAGAAAAAGGAAAATCCCAAAGGTACAAGTCTTGAAACTGAAATCAAATTTCTAGCAAAATTTGGTACATAAAATGTCTTATCTAAATGCAATACAAAACCACTACTTAAAGTTAAACTGCATGTTCCAACGGCTTCCACATGTGAACTCATCTGGCTACTAGAATAGATGTATCGTTCATTGCCCACTGGTTTCCTTAGGTTTGTCATACCCTGCAAGGTATTCGAAACATGTATTGTAGTACCAGAATCAATCCACCAAGTATTATGATTAACATTAACCATATTAGATTCATAACACACAAACGCAAGAAAATTACCTTTCTTCGCAAGCCAGATCTTGAACTTAGCACAGTCTTTCTTAATGTGCCCCTTCTTCTTACAGAAGAAACACCCAGAATCTTTCTTAATGACTTGCTTAGTTGACAACTTTCTATTTTCCTTAGTGTGATCCTTCTTCTTCTTTTTAGAAGTCGTAAGGTTCACTTTTTCACCCTCTTCCATCATCAATCTTCCCTCCTCTTAAACACACATGGTCATGAGTTCATTAATCGACCACTTATCCTTATGTGTGTTGTAAGATACTTTAAAAGGGCCATATTGATGAGGAAGAGTGCACAAAATAAAATGTACGAGGAAAGCGTCGGACATGGTAACTTCCAAGTTCTTAAGTTGAGCTGCAATGTCTCTCATGCGCATGATATAATCATGCACCCCTTTAATTTCAGTGAGCCTCATGGATGAAAACTGCATTATTAAGGTGCTAGCAAGAGCTTTGTCAGAAGTTGCAAATTGCTCATCAATGGCCTTAAGGAGATCTCTAACCTCAGTATGCTGATCGATAGAACCACGAATACTAGCACAAATTTTGGTCATTATGAACATAACTGAGAGACGGTTAGATCTCTCCCACTTTTCATAAAGGCTAACTTCAGTTGGAGTACTAGTCCCAGTAATGTTAGGTGGTTCGTCTTTCCTAATAGCATAATCGATATCCATCCATCCTAATTGCAGTAGTACTCTTTCTTTCAAGACTTTATAGTTATCACCCTTTAATTCAGGAATGTCATCCTTGATATCAGAAGAACTCCCAGGTAAAATTACTGCAAATAAAGTAAAATACATGCCTATTAACAAAATTTTTGAGACTTAAAATTTTTATCATGGTTTACCAATGTAAATCATACTGAAATTCTATGAATCCAGTGACATAAAACTTGCCTATGGGCTAAAGTCCTACTCGATTAGATTCACAATAACTAAACGATGAAACTATCAAATCACATTTGATTCTTAATTCCTATGGATATATTAAGAAGCACAATTTAATATTTCATCCTAATCAATTATATAAACACAACGAAACTCCTATGGGTAAGTTTCATCATATTATAACAATCAATCACAATTAATGTCTAGTACACATGTGATTTCAATTTGAAATTATAGTAGTTAGAGATGTTGTGGCCATTCCCTAACGAATAAAATTTCACGTCACTCAACATTACAACTTCATGCCATAAACTAGAATAGAATGGCTAAGTGCTAAGTGCTTTTCGTGCGTGTGTGATATCGTAGTGCTATTTTCTTCTTCTCTCATTGCCTTTCTAATTAAGAGAGCAAGTGGAACTTTATATTTATATGCATTCTTTTCAATTATTTCTATGATGTGGGACTAAACCATTATGTTTCTTAACACATATTATCTTTCTCTTCATAAATGCAAACTTTTCTTAATAATATATTCAATATCATAAGATTACCAACTCATATTACTGACATTTTAATATTCTTTAATCTTCTTAAAACAACAGATCATCAATCATGAATCAAGTGTGAAGATTCAAAATCAAACATTTATGAAACAAGTATGAAGACCCAAAATGAAAAACAGTACAGCAAAATGAAATTCATTTTCAGATCTAAAGGGAAGGCAGAGGTGAAACCTCGCTCTGATACCAAATGTTAATCAGATCTTAATTTAATCATTTTCTCTACACAATTTGAACATGTAAAACTAAAGGCGGAAGCAACAATAAAATCAATTTACTTACCTCCAGCCATTGCAATTAAATCCTTGAAGAATCAGATTTCCAAAGGATGCCAAATCTTTGCTGTTGTTTTAGATTCAGATTCCAAACCTTCACACTCTATCTTTAGATGGTGTATTATTTTTGAGAGTAGGTTTAGTGACCTCTTATCTAAAAACTGACTTAAGTTTCCCTTTATATTGCTCTTGCCATCAAAGAGCAATTTCAGAACGTTGAGACAAATGGTTGGCGGTTTTCTAAATGTGGAGAAATTAAAACGGGTAGTTACCTTGATCATTGGTAACTTCCCTCAATAAATGGACCACATCACTTTTCTTGAATTTGACAAAGTCAAAAAAGTATTATTCTTTTATTGTCAATTTTCTAAAAAATGCTTACAACAACAACAAATAAAGAACATGCAATCCATAGCGAGGTTAAAGTTTTCTCATTCTCAAACTAATAAACAATTCAATCCATTAAGCAAACTGCATGGAGATCAAAAGGACACCATTGTCTAAAAGGTCCATTTTGACATTGAGAGATAGTACCTTATAATTTTATGATACTTTTTTGTTTTATTTAGTTGTTACATCCATTAGTTCATATTTGGTTGTCCATGTGGTATGCCTTTTCATATATACATGGCTACGTACTCATTTTCAGCAATTATCTATAGTTCAAGAATGTATTTCATGCTATGCTGTCTTTCATGGTCACAATTTGGCAGTATAGTTTGCTTATAAAGGATCATAGATGTCAAACAAAACTTATTTTACCTCTTTGTACAAACTGTATAATGTTGTTGTTATTGACACATACCATCAGATACAAGATGTAATACGCACTATCAAAAACTTCAATTATCTAATGAAAAATAAAATAACCAAACACCTAAATGTTAAAGAAACTTTATAAATATAAAAAATAATGGAAATGCGGTTAGAAATAACATTTGAAAAAACAAAATGATTACGCACAAATTCAATTTTAGAAATTTAAAAAAATGAAAGTTGAGTATGACTTAATGTTTTCTCAAATAGTTTATTTGCATTATAATACTTGCCAATTATGAGTATTTAGGAAAAATCATACTTTAATTTTGAGCACAGACTTACCGGCTGAAAATGATAGATTGAAGTAGCTTCTATGACAAAAAACAATGTTTTGATCAGAATCATTGAAATTGCTTAACTCAGTATGTAATGAAGACAACGGTTTGACAAACGAAGACAAAATATTTATATGCCTACTCATTTGGTGGATCAATATCAAATATCCATCATTGTCTTAACAAAGAACTACTGGCGAGAGAAGACAAAGTTTCGTAGGGAAAGATTTAATTTACAAATAAAGTAGAGAACCTAAATTAAAGAACACGCCTTGAGAAAGATCCAAAGCATATTTCGATCCATGTTTTTCAATTCACATGGTAAGATGACTGAATGAGCATAAAAACGCATGAGGATTTCACCAAGGTTGTAACCGTGTCATCCAGTCACAAACTGATATAGTTTTAGATAAAGTAGTGTAAATAGAACATAGAGATCAACATGGCAAGATTATCATTAATTCGTTTCATACTCGTGGGGTAGTTTGGTCATTTTAAAAGCTTCAAACAGAGGTATTCTTATTATTATAGATTAACTTCATAAATTGCATCAACACAACTGGATATGCTCACAGATTTAATAAACTTTCCATTGATATTTATTGTTGATTACTAAAATAAAATTTGAAAATCATAATTTTACATAACAGTTTTAAGTACGTTTATGTAATGCAGTTATTTTATGTAATCACATTATGTAACTTCATTTGTTTTGGATGATCATAATTTTTATATAGTTGTTTTAATTGTATTATGGTAATGCAGTTATTATCTGTTAACCTAATCGAAAGGAATTTGTTTTAGAATTATGCAATTTTGGTTGCATTCGAATATTATAATTTCGAGTCAATAATAAGAGTATCTAGTATTTAAACATTGCAGTTTTAAATGCATCATTATAGTACAGTTTTAATGTCTTAAAATAGCATAAAGATACAATAATTAACAACATAGCTATTATGTAGTTAAATTTTCAAATTTGAAATTGGTTTCAAAACATATTTATTTTAGTTCATTTGAAAAATGCAGTTTTAAGTAAATGCAATAATTAACTGCATATGAGTTATGCGGTTTTATATATTTTGAATCAGTAGTAAAACAGATCTATTTTACTGTATTTGAAAGATGTTTTATTAGTTGAATATAGTTTTAGGTAGAGTTTAGCAAATTTATAGCCTTAAAAATGCATTTATAAGATGAAGTAATCATCGGCATAAAAGGCATGCAATTAATTTTTTAGAAATGCTTCAAGAGTTGCAGTAATTAACTTCATAACTATACGAAGTTAATTTTTATTATTTACTTATATATTTAATATATATTAATAATGTAGTTTAATATTATTTATGGTAGTCTTAAAGTTGCATCTTGGAGATGTAGTTTTTTAATTACATGACTATTATGCGGTTAATTTTTTTTAATAATTTGATGCAGATTTAAAATAGATTTATTTTATTAGAGTTGAAAGACGCAGTTTTAAGTAGTTTATTAGTGTTTTCATAATTATTTTGAGCATTTTTAAACCATAAACTATATTTGAAAATTTTAGTAATAAACTGCATGATTGTTATGCAGTTATTTCTGCTACACTTTGAATCATTTTTAATATAAATCTATTTAACTACGTTTGAAAGATAAAGTTTTGAGTAGTTAAATATTGTTTTAGTAGATTTTTTTTGATAACACGAGTGATACTTTTATTCAAGCAGAGCACTCTTTTTTGATGTCTTAGGGGTTTGAACGAATGACCTCTAGAACCTTTGTCTAGAGCACCATACCACTAACCACTTAAGCTAGAGATCCTTGGCTTCTTTAGATAGATTTTAGCAATTTTATAGCCTTTGAACTGTATTGAAAGATGTAGTAATTTACAACATAACTATTCTACAGTTTAACCTTTTTAATTTGGAATTAGCTTTATACTATATTTATTTTACTTCATTTAAAAGATGCAGTTTTATGTAAATGCAGTAATTATTTGTATATGAATCATGCAGTTTTTTTATATTTTGAATTAGTTTTAAAATAGATCTACCTTATTGCATTTGAAAGATGTTGTTTTATATAGTTTAATATAGTTTAGTACATTTTAGTAAATTTAAAGCCTTCAAAGAATGCATTTATAAGGTACAGTGATCATCTGCATAAAAGTTACGTAATTAATTTTTTTTAGAAATGCTTTAAAAGTTCTAGTAATTAATTTCATAACTATATGTAGTCAATTTTTTCTAATATTTAAATATAGATTTAAAAAATATTTGTGATGTATTTTAACACTGTTTTTGTTAGTCTTTACAATTTTAATGTCTTAAAGTTGCATTTTGAAGATGTGGTTATTTAACTACATAACTATTATGTAGTCAATTTCTTTTAATAATTTGATGCAGGTTTAAAATAGATATATTTTACTAAAGTTGAAAAATGCATTTTTAAGCAATTTAATATTGTCTTTACAATTAATTTGAGCATTTTAAGTGATAAAACTACAATTGAAAATTGTAGTGATTAACTACACGATTGTTATGCAGTTAATTTCTATTATATTTTGAACCATTTTCAAAATAGATATATTTCATTACGATTGAAAGATACAGTTTTGAGTAGTTAAATATTGTTTCAAGTAGATTTTAGCAATTTTAAAGCCTTAAAACTATGTTGAAAGATGCATTAATTAACTATATGCATTTAATTTTTTTAATTTTATATCAACTTGAAATAGATATTTTTTACTTTATTTGAAAAATGCAGTTCTATGTTAATGCAGTAATTAACTACATATGATAGATGTAGTTTTTTATATTTTGAAATAATTTTAAAGTAGATCTACTTTACTAATGTTATTTTAGTTTTACGTAGATTTAGCAAATTTAAAGCCTTAAAAATGCATTTATGAGATGCGGTAATCATCTACATAAAAGTCATGTAATTGATTTTTTGAACTTTTGAATCAATTTTGAAATAGATTTATTTTATTGCTTTGAAAGATACGGTCGGATCTTTGGGTACGATATTTATATTTGAAGTATCAATGTTTAAAAAACCGAATTTTACGAATTTAATTTTTATACGTAAGGTACATACGTTGGATGTGTGCAAAATAAATATATGCTATATTCCATTTAGTGTAAAGCTGTATGAACAAACGCGCACAAAAATCGATAATGAAAACCTAACTTATCTCTATAATTCAAAGGAAATCTAATTGCTTGTCTCTGATGTGAGTATGGTGATATACTAGAATTGATGCTATAATCCTCTATCTATTGTAGAAAAACGTCTTCAATGTTTCCAACAATTTTTGGCTAATATTATTTAAAATTGGTTGTCCGTCATTTTCGAAAGAAGGAACAGAAGATATCAATTGTTGGTTTGAGGACAAAACATGGAGAGAATTATATATGACCCTTTTCCTTTTTTGCATGCATTAATTGAAAAAATACTAACGTGGATATATAAACACATATATTAATGCCTTGCACGTAAGTAAAAAATAGCGAGTATAACTTGCTTTGAACATGAAAGCTAATAGATTTAATCAATGCATGTTATTGATTAATAATTTTTATTTTAAGTACACAAAACTAATAATCACATTATTCATTAAAGTATAAAAATAATAAAATTACATAGAAATAGAAATATAACACACTTAATTATATAATAACACCATGCACGTTTCTAAGTTCATATAATGATGTAAAAATAACCGTCGTACATAGATTTAAAACACATCATTGCTAATGCTACTCTTTAGATCAATAAACATCATCCATTCTTTGCCACTATTTTGTGCTTCATCACCTAACTGCCAATGGGTTCTGTGCATCTATTAAGATTGTACCAGATGTCTGCAATAACAAATTACATGTATGCATAAGTTCCTACCAAAATAGTAATAATACTTCAAAAGTTACCAAAGGAATACCCCTAAAAATTGATGATACTTGTAAATATATTTCAAGGCAAAACCTCTCTTATCGCTTTTAACTCTTTAGTTAGAAGTGTCAAAAGACTTTCAAAGTTTTCAAACCAAGGCATTTGCATGTTTAGACAATGTTATGACATGACATTCCAAAGCATCAAGCTATATCTACCTCCACGTTACATTAACAAATATAAGATTTCCAGTGACAAAATTAAGAGATGAAAACAAACATGTTTTTAGAATAAAGATCATATAAAATAATAACATAGGCTATGGCTTATGCAATATCTAAACTTGAACTGGCATATTATTGATTTTCATTTGATTGAAAGTATTAAGTCCTTGAGTCCATTGCATTACTACTTGAGATGAAAAGAAATTAATTTTTATTGAAGTCATTTATAATCCTGTTGAAAGTAAGAGACGTTGATGAGAACATGCAATAAAATTCAAAGAAATACCAAGTAAACAAAGTGAAAGAAGATCGACAATATACTATGCTCGTCATTTTAAGACAGAACTTAGTTGGAGTAAAGTTGGTTGTAACGTTTTGGACTTTTTATATTTCTTAGATTTTATGATAATTAAGGCCACAAAACATGTATTATTCAAATCTACACTGATTTCTTATAGATAAACAATGCTTTACGTGGTTTTAATATATTGCTTTTGTCACAATATTAGAAAAGCATTACGAAATTATATTGTCTTATTTGCACAAACTAAAGCTCATATCCAAATTTTCACAAATGTAAAATCAATCATACAAATCAATTTTAAGCTAAACTTGCATAGTATTATCATTCACTAATTAGATTTGATGAATATTGATAAACCCATTAACAATCAAAATATTCAAATTTCATTGGTTATTTGAACTTATATAACTAAGATTTGCGACTACAGAAGAATCTTAATCAACATTCGGGCAAATATAAGATAGTATTATATTATTTTGTAAATTCTCCAATAGTTTCTCCCTCTACTCCCTAACTATAAACTCATCAAAGCTTGGCTCAGCTCATCCAACTCTAAAACAATCCAATTCATTCTCCTTTACTATTATCCAACATTTTGAACCAGGCCGTATTTGGACGAACCTGATAAGTTGAACTTTCAAGTTATCGAGGCAGAGATCCCAAAGAAATAGCTTACAAGCCCAGAAACCAAATACGAATAAGACCATAAGATGAATGCATAGCCATTTTGAAGTTTAATAACACCTATTTATCTAAGTGATGGATCAATATCGATCCATCCCCATGGACCGAGAACGATCCATGCAAGTCAACCCATTCCACTTTGAATCCCCTCTACTTCCAAGCATTGGTTATAGGAGCCATTTCAAGTTTCCTAATATCATTTACATGCAATGTACCATCAATCATCTCAAGCACATAAAGTTAGGAACTCCATTCCACTACCGATGCAACTTGTTGACCCAGAAACAAGCTTTTAGCAAGGAAATCAAGGTGGGGAACATAAAGCTATTAGCAAGTCGCATCTACTCAAGGCCAATAGAAAGATCCATAAAGGAATCTTACAAATCAGTATTGATCCATGACTATAGATGGGTACCGATCCATGATAATTGATGATGTGCCACGATCATCCAAGCACATTTCTTCCTGAACATGGGGATATGGCTTATAACGTGGTGGAGGGATTTCCAGCAACCTTCAGCTATAAATGGAGGTGGAGGGGGTCATTTCAAAGGATCTTTTGGAGTTACTTACAAATTTCTCTATAATTTCTTGTATTCTCGTGGATCATTACCAATCCGTAAGAATGTTGTTTGTAAATAGAAATATAATCATCAATAGAGCTAGGTGGATGTAGGCATCAATTAGCCGAACTACTGTAAAGATTGTGAGTACTGTTTTTCCTCATTTTCCTTTAATTTTCTTCATTTATTGCTTTAATAAATTTCTTGTGTGTTTTTGTCACATTCCGATACAAACAATTACCATCACTTACATTGTCTTTTTTACTTCAGTAACTACCAACTCTAAATAATTCTTGTCTTTCTCTTCGCTTTCTCTTTCTCTAATTTGCAGCATTGATTAGTTCCTTTCATTTAGCATAACAATTACCATATAGTATGATTTCTTCCATTACTCCTTTCTTATTAGCCATTTCCAACTCATTAACTTCATTATTTGCTTGTAGAAATAGTTTTTACAAAAAATGAAAAAGCATATGACATTTTTTGTTTTGCGTTGAATTGTATTCGGATTACAAAAAAGATATAAACCGATATCAAAAACGGTTTTGTAAAGAATATTATTTTCTAGATAATGATATAGAGATTTTTTTTTAAAGTTTCTATCTAATGTAAAAGCTAACCTATTAGATTCGAATTTATCCCTTTTAAGTATGATACATATTGTTAACATATATGTGACATCATACTGAAAAGTCTCATAATCAAACTACATAAACAACACCAATTTTGTTAGAAAATACCATGGTAATTGATTCACCATAGTTTCTCTTATAATTTTTCTTATAGAAATGGGTTATATATGGATATAAGTAAACAATGAAATTTATAAAGCGGTGAAATTACCATAAGCATTAGTAGACTTGATTGTGACCTTTTTTTCTTCCAAACTTCAGGAGAATGTTCTCATGTTTACTTTTTTAAATCTAGGACTCCTTGAAAATGCAAAACATCATACATATTATTAGAGATAACTTAAAATTTCAATTTGATGAAAAGTATAAGCATAATAGAAATTTCTCTTACTTCTATACTTTACTATCATTTTCTATGTAAAGATTTCCAGCTATAGAAACAGTAAGGCTATATCAATTCTATTATGTTATATTTTAGTGCTTATTTTTACTAAACTATTTGACAATCCATGCATAATATATGTTTTTGTATTTATGCGATATGCAAATGAACAATCCAGTTCCTTCTGTTCACCATCGTAAACCTAATTCTCCATCAAATGTCAATTTTTTTAACATCCAATTACCTCTCAATCATGTAGTACAAAAAGAATAGTCATATAAATTATATTTTGTAATAAGTTTAATACCGAGTCAATTTTCAATTTGGTATATATATTGTTTGCAACTAAATTGGTCACAAACACCCAAGAATAGTTTCTGTAGAGAAGTAAATGAAGAATAACAAAATTAAATTGAGCAAATGAATTAACAAGTAGTTGAGAATCAACTATAATCAAAGACACAAAAATTTATAGTGGTTCGACGTTGTATGCCTATGTCCACTTTGAAGATGATCCTTTATTATTAACTTATAAATCCGATTACAGCAATAGAAAATATCAAGCACTTGATTACGATGGAGTCTAGAGTAACCAGCAGCGTAAAGATCCTGAAAATGAACTAGAATTCCTGTATTTATAGGGGAGATGATGAGATATCTCACTAAGATTTCGACAAAAGCTCTCGAGGTCCATAGTGGCCCACCATAACAATCGGTGGCCTTAACTTGATATTTAAAAAGGATAGGTTATAGTTATGTCGATCGTTATTTTTTTCTACAAATGATGTCCGATCATTTTTGGGGGGTCCTATGTGGCTCCTGAACTTACCCCTAAAATATGAAGTCATTCTAAGTTGTAGATCGTGAGATATGGATCAACCCTTGTCACATTTGAGATGTTCACTGAGCTACACCGATCGTTATGAAGGATTGGCAAAAACAATCGGCGTAAAACATTCGGCTATCTCCATATCTAAATATTTTGACATGCGATCATTTTTGTAGGCTCCACCCTTCAATATATTGATACCCTGAAAGTTTAAGTTGATTGGCCTTGTGGATTTTGAGATATTGATCGATCTTCACTAATCTGAGCCGATTTATGGATCGTTCCCGATCGATCTATATAAATCTTTGCTTTGTCCGTAATTCGAGCATATGAACTCCGATCATCTTGAAATTTGAATTGAAACTTCATGAAACTATGCCAGTCATTCCATACTGATTGCACCTTGATTGAGACTCGGTCCGGATTTGCCCGACCATCGTCCACAATGTCGTATATAGTCGATTCTTAGAGCTGATAATCATCCGTTCCTAGCCAAGTTGATGATATCACGACCTTGCCAAAAGGCGGGATAACATTTGTCCCCCAAAGTATGTCTTTTTTCGAACATGACATGCTTTGAATTGTAGCAAGCTAGAATCGTTGGAAAAAATTCCATCCGGTTTATCAAATAGTCGTTATTCTTCCATCGATTTGTTTTCTTGTCGAGGGTCGTAAATTTTCTATTTCGTCATCACGATTGGTCGATTCCTAATCATAAATATAGGATCATAACTTGTTGGTGATCATCTTCTTTTATTTCAAGAAATTTTTAAGCTTCAACAACTTGGTTTTAATCTTTCTTCGGTCAATTTAAGGTGAATATTTAACTTTTGTTGATTTCAAAGAATTGAATTCTGAAGCATATACCAGCACGTATACGTATTTTTATGTGACTCCCGGTCATGGTTCCATGATTCATTGTCAAGTTTTCAAAGTTTATAAACAATCTCTACCGATCGTTATTTCCGTTAATGTTTTTTATAAAAACGACCATCATTAATCGTTATTATTTCACTCTTCTTTTTATTACTATTTTTATCACCGATTATTAGGACATAGAGTTTGGATTGCTTAGAGTTGTTGAACGATCGGTTTAAGATTGTTACCACGAAACGATTGGCATAATTTTGGGGCCACGAATGATCGGTATATGTCCTACCTATATAAGCATTTATACTTAACCATTTCTCCTTCAACCTTTATTTTATTTCGTATCATTCCAACTCGAGGTAGTAATAGAAAAAAAAGTCACCTTTTTTTTACCGATCCAAAAAACAATCTGAATTCCAAAAATCAATTTCCTTTATTCACAAACCCTTGTATTTCTCCAGATCTCACTTCGATTCGAACTCGAATCTAACTACTTTTCTCAGATTTCAAATTTAGGTAGGATGATTTAAACTTGCTTTAGGATTCGAGGACGAGACTTTAAGCTTTATCAATGTCATAGCCTTCATCTTCTATGATGGAATCAATCAGTAAAACGATTGAGAAAGTTTGATAGAGATGGAAACTGGAGGATGCGGTGGCCTTAACCGATTGTTTATCGAAGAGGATGATGTAGCGGAGTTAGGGAAGTTGTTCGATTGATACACTGCAATCGTTCTTGGAGGATCAACAAAACCTTGGACTTGGATGAATCTGGAGTAGATGATCATGACGATGTACCAATCCTTATGGAGTGGCATTGAAGCTTAAGTGTTTAACGATTGTCTACAAACGATCGACAATGTTTGGGAGTTGGAGGCTTTTAAGGTGAACAGGCTAAAGTGGGACAATCTATTGATGGCATGGAGATAATGATCTGCATCGAAGGTCAAGGAGAACGATCGGTGAATATGGCCAACTGTGAACGATCGGTAGATGTTGTCTCGGGGAACGATTGGTAATGAGTAATTAAGGAGAACGATTGGCGTTCAACACATTTAGTGAAGTAATCAACTGCGATAATATATGAAAACTATGAATGATCGATAATCGGGTACCTCGGTGTCGGTATGCAGCTGCCCTCAAATCAGCTTCCTCAAAATTTTCATCTATGAAGTCTAGAGACTCCAAAAGGATATTTTTGTTTGTTTTGGGATCATAATAAGCTACTTGATGAAAAGGAACTTCTAGTTCAACAAGAATAATAGCCTCGGAACCGTAAGCGAAGGCGAACGGAGTATGGCCAGTCGCGGACTTATGGGCGGTCCTATAAGCCTATAGCGCTATCGGGAGTTCATCCACCCACTTGCCTCTAGCCTTTTCCAAATGATTCTTTAGAATGGACTTTATGACTTTGTTCACAGCTTCAACTTGTTCATTCGCTTCAGGGTGAGAAACTGCCACAAATCTCTTTTCAATACGATGTTGACGGCAGAAATCTTTGAATTTGGTACTATCAAATTGAGTCCCATTGTCTGTTACAATAGTTTGTGGAAGACCAAAGCGACAGATGATGTTTCGGACAATGAAATTGATTACTTTCTTAGTTGTGATAGTGGCTAAAGGTTCCACTTCGACCCATTTAGTGAAGTAATCAACCGCGACAATAGCGTATTTTGCACTACCTTTAGAGATTGGTAAGGAATCGATAATATTTATGCCCCAAATGGCAAAAGGCCATGGGCAGACCATTTATGTAATTTTAGTCGACGGAGCTCTTGGAACTTTCGCATATATTTAGCACTTATCGCACCGACTTACATAATCGGTAGCATCTCGATTAACCGTCCTCCAATAATACCAATAACAGAGTATTTTCTTTGCAAGGGTTTGCCTCCTAGTATGATCGCCACATTCCTCTTCATGAACTTCTTTTAGGACCCATTTTATCTCATCATGAGCGATACACTGGAGTAGAGGAACAGAAAAACCCTTTATGTACATAATTCCTTCTTGCATGATATACCACGAAGCTTTGCGAAGGATTTATCACTTTTCATTCCTTCATTCGAGAAGAACTTCCTGTAGCAAATAGTCTTTAAAAGGAATCATCCACGATTCCTTCTCAGGTTCCGTCTCTAGTACTTGGTCAATTTCCATCAGATTTATACTCGAGGCATTTAGTACCTCGACTGGAACCAGGCCCATCTATTGTGCATCACCGGTGCTAGCAAACTTTGCTAATGAATCAACCTCTTTGTTTCGATCCCGTGGAATATGAGAAATGTCTTAATACTCAAATTCAGTCAATAAGTCTTGGACTTGGGCTAGATATGGAGCAAGCCATTTTCCTTTAGCTTGATAATCTCCCATGACTTGGTATACTACCAACTGTGAGTCACAAAAGATTTTGAGAAACTTTATTTGCAGTTCTCTAGCGAGTTTAAATCTAGCAATCAGGGCCTCGTACTCAACTTCATTGTTTGTCACTGGAAAATCAAGCTTTAAAGCATAACAGATCGACCGATCTTCAGGAGTTACAAGCACAATTCTTGCTCTAGAACTCTGATCGTTGGATGCTCCATAAGTATAAAATTTCCACCGTATGGTAGGGATTTCGCTATTCTTCGAGGAATCATTTTGCACAGTGAATTCTGCTATAAAATCTACCGGTGCCTTATCCTGGATAGCCCTCCGAGGGAGATAAGTGATATAGAATTGAATAAGCTCGATATTCTACTTGAGTAATCTTCCAGACATCTCAGGTCGCTATAGGACCTGTCATAACGGCTAGTCGTTGTAAACATTAATCAAGTGTGCCTTGAATTATGGACGGAGGTTCCGTGATGCGATCAGCAAGCAGTATGCCAGTTTTTCTATTTTCAGATAGTTCCTTTCAGCTCCCGTCAATTGTTTGCTGACGTAGTAAACCGGTCTCTGAATTCGATTCTCCTCATGAAGTAGCGTGGCACTTATAGCATGTACTAACATGGCCAAATAAATGTAAAAATCTTTATGATCCACCGGCTTTGACAAGATAGGAGGTCTCTCCAAATGATTCACTAAAGATTGAAATGCATCTTTAAAATCCTGTGTCCATTCGAAGTTTCTTCCCTTTCCTAATCAAGTAAAAGAAAGGAATTCATTTGTTGGTAGCTCTGGAAATAAATCAGCTTAAGGCGGTAACTTTCCCATTCAGACTTTGTACTTGTTTAATAGTCTTCGGTGCTTGGATATCATGGATAGCCTGAATCTCCTCGGTATTAGCTTCTATTCCATGAGCATTAATAATAAAACCTAGGAAATTCCCTGATGCTAGGCCAAAAGAGAACTTTAAAGGATTAAATTTCAACTTGTAATGTTGGAGGATGCCAAACATTTCTACTAAGTCTCTAATTTGATCGCTTGATCATCGTGACTTCACGAGCATATCATCCACATATACTTCCATGTTTTCCAGTTCGATCTTTAAACATTCTATTGACTAGGCATGGGTAAGTCGCTCCTGCATTTTTTAGTCCAAACGACATCACCACATAGCAATATAATCCAACATCGATGATAAAACTGGTGTGCTATTGATCGGGAATGTGCATCAGGATTTGGTTATATCCCGAGTACGCATCCATGAAAGATTGCAATTCATGTCCTGCGGTTGAGTCCATTAACTAATCGATCCTAGAAAGGGGAAAACTGTCTTTTGGACACGCCTTGTTCAAGTCTAAATAATCAACACATGTTCTCCATTTTCCATGCGCCTTTTTCACAAGCATAGGATTACATACCCATTTAGGGTAGAGAAAGTCACAGATAAACCCATTGTCTTTGAGACTATCCACCTCCTCTTTGAGAGCTACAGATCTCTCCAGATCCATGCCGCATCTTTTTTGTTTCACCGGGACATGTCTCGGGTCAATATTCAATGCATGACTCACAATGGCAGGCGAGATTCCACACATGTCAGAGTGCGTCCAAGCGAACATGTCAAGATTCGCTCGAAGAAATCCAGTAAGTTCTTTCAACATCGGGGGCTGAGTTGTGCTTCGATCTTTAGGACCCGTGATGGGTCATCGTGGCTGACTATAATATCAATCGGCATTTCAACTGGTGCAGCCTTGGTCTCTTTGGGCTCCTCCTCATTATCTCTTGGATCTAAATCTCTATAGAACCGACTGTGGCACCCGAGCCAAGGCTCAAGCACTGGTTGTCGATATTCGATAGCTTGGATGCAAACAGTCTTATCTAAACCCTTACCTTTCTCTTTGCGTTAAGCATCCATAAACTCAGCTTCATAACAGGCACGTCCTATTCCTGATCACCATGAATAACTCCAATACCATTGTTTGTCAGAAACTTCAAGTTAAACACCATGAGGCAAGGCTGCCAAGAAACAACAAGATTCACACTCTCCTTCGGTCTCCTTCTCCCAACTCAACATGTAATTCCACATAACCAACAGCTTCAGTTGCAACACCATTAAAACCATGTATGCGGGCTTTAGACGGCTTGAAATCCTTTGCTTCCATCCTCATCTGATCATAAACTTTATTGAAAATTATGTTTACAGAACTTCCACAGTCAACCAATAACCTTTTCATCAAAGCAAGGTCGATCATGGTTGAAATGACCATTGGGTCTACCGTTGGAGCCTCTACCATGTCTCCATCTCTATTCCTAAACACAATATCATCTTTCATTGTATGATGCTATTTCGTCAAAGCTCCATCTTCCATGTTTGACCAGCATTCGAAATCTGCATGCTTAATCACAGTAGCGTAGTACTCCATCTTATGCCAACTTTTATCAACCGGACACGGTCCTACGACTATTGTATTGATCACTAATCTTCCTCTGGTCCGTCTAGATTCCTCAGCCCTGTGAGGTACTTATCCTCGATTGGGGTCGGATGTCCCCTGCCTGCCATCCTGCGGGTTTTTTACGAACCATTGTAAATTCCTTTCTTGAATCAGCTTTTCAATAACATCCTGGAGGTGCCTGCATTCATTGGTGTTATGCCCATAACATTCGTGAAACTGGCAATATTTCCTGGTTGCTTCTCTATTAATTCTTTCGGAGGTGGCTTCCGATGCTGCATAGAATTGCAGGTAGATAAATAGACCTTCTCTAGGGTCGTATTCAGTGGCGTGTAAGTGTTGTGCATCGGAATCCTAGACTTTCCTCTTCCAGAATCCCTCTTCCGTTCTCGGCTCCTATCTCCGCCTTTCTTTTGGTGATTCGGTTTGTTCTGGACATTCACTTGAACTTTTCCAAAGCTTTCATTAGACTGCTTTACTTCAATAGTACTCTGCACTCCCTCTCCACTTGGTCCTGCAACATTCTTCTTCTTGGAGGATATGGCTTCCTCCTTTCTAAAATACCGAGCAGATTTTGTGTAAAAGCGTTCCAATGTTGCGAGCGGCTTGCCAGCAAACCAATCGTCGAAGCCAAATTTTTGATCTATCTCTCTCCTTACGGCCATCAATATTGCACGGTCATTTGGATTACTAATCTCCATAACAGCTGTATATAATCTCTCCAAATAATCTTTCAACAGTTCTCCTAGAGTCTGGATCATGCTGGGCAAGGACATTACATCCTTGGGAAGAGTTACAAGCATTCGGAATTGCTCCACAAATTTTGTTGCTAAATCATTAAATCAAGATATTGATCGCAGGGGTAACCTTATGAACCACATGAGCGTTATGGGAAAACATCTATACTTGGTTGCATCATCCACTCATGCGAAATCCATCAGCCATTCATATCTCATGATGTGCTGCCTGGGTTCGGTTTTTCCCTCATAGGCAAGAATCGACGGCATGTTGAACCTCCTTGGATATGCCACATGCAGAACATTATCAATGAATGGGGTATATGTAACATCCATAATTTTTGATAACATTTTTCAAAAAATTTAATTAGGTAATTAAATAGAATAACAATGATAAGGAGATTGAGATTTGATTAAATTACATAATAGGGTCGTGCTTAGTAACAAGTAATTGGTCTTTAAGTTGGTTTAAAGGTTAATTAGACTACACATGGGCATATTAGTAAATTAGCCAATTAATTACACACGACTATAACTTCTCAATTTGTCCATTCACGTTCATTTTATTTCTCAAATCAAAACAAATGCAAATAACCCCAAAATAGCCGGCCATTATCAAGGAGGAAAAGAGGAATTTTAATCTAAAGCTAAGAATCAAAAGCTAGGGAAGATTAATCAACAACAAACCTCAAATTCCTTATGAAGTTCAAGGTGAATAATAATCTCCTACCATCCTTATTTTTGTTCTATGATTGTATGGTTTCGAATTTATGATTTAAATTCGTTTTTGGGATAAAATGGATGATGATATGCTTGAGTTATATTATGATGATTTATTTTAATTCATAAGCACATGAATTTGCATGGGTTTGACATGAAACCGAGAATATATGATTTAAGAATGCCATGGAAAATTTTTATGTCAAGGAAAACATGATTTTGGAGATGGTTTTTAATTTTTAGAATTTTCCAAGTTATGGAAATTTTATTATGAATTTTTAATGAAAGATATGATATGATTAGGTTTAAATTTATTTTGATAATTTCAGGAAGAAATTGGCTTTAAAATTTTAATAAGTTTGATTACATGATGAAATCGATTTTTTGTGATTTTTTTGGATTTTTCCCAGTTGATTTATTTAGGGAAATAAATTATTGTAAAAGAAGGGCTTTCCTTCAAAATGTCGGTTTTTGTTATATGGAAAGGTTTTAACGTTAAATTCCTTTAATTTTGGATCTGAATAAATGCAGCAGTTTTAAAAAGGTAAAGTATCTAAAAAGGTTTTATGATAGCCAATCAATAGTTTACAAATAGGCAAGTTGTTAGAAAGTAATTACTAAAAGTTGCTATAATTCAGCCTTTAAACCAGAAAAAGGTGTTCCGCCTCAATTAGTAAGGACCTTTCGATTCCTTTGATTCCGCCTCATCCCAGTCGAAACCAACACAGTCAAAACTCATATAGTCAAAACCAATACACAAGATATCACTTGGATGGTATGCTGTGGATTGGAAGGAAGGCGGAATCCATGGTGTCGAAAGGGTATCTTTCGATGGGGTCGAAACCCTGCTTTGTTTTCATAAGTTAACATTCTTGCCTAGTTTTACCTAAAGCTTTAGACACAGTCGAAACATTGCTTTCGAAAAGGTTTTATAATTAGCTTTCGAAGAAGTTTGTCATGTTGTGTTAAAGTATTTTCTTTCGAAGGAGTACCTTTGTAACGACTCACATTTTTGATAATTAAAAATATTAAATTAAATAAGAACGTTGAATTTAACATTGGGAGAAATTAAATTTATGATTTATAAATGGGGATTTTTTTAAAATGTAATTTAATAATGTTGATTGAATGAAATAGACAATTGTTCATGTGATTTCAATCAACTGTAATGGTAAAGCTAATTCGGAATGTAATTGTAGAGCTTAAATTGGAAATAATTGTAAGTCAATAAGGAATGAATTAAATGCTGTGTTAACTCCCTTTTAGCAGCGACTTACGACCTAAAAGCTTCACGAGTTAGTAGACTCAAACCTACAGTGGGTTACGACTTAAAAGTCTACGACTTAAAGAGTTAAGAGGTTTCCGACTTAACTACTCAGCAAGTTAAAGGCTCTACGACTTATGGCCTTATGACTTATGGCCTTATGACTTATGGCCTTACGACTTATGGCCTTATGACTTATGAGCTGTACGACTCATGGACTTACGAAATAAGGAGTCTACGACTCATGAACTTACGAGATAAGGAGTCTACGACTCATGGACTTAGATGGTTCATCGAGTCAAGGTCTGTACGACTCATCAGGTCTGTACGACTCATCAGGCTTACGACTCACCAGGCTTACGACTCATCAGGTCTGTACGACTCATCGGGCTTACGACTCACCAGGCTTACGACTCATCAGGTCTGTACGACTCATCAGGCTTACGACTCAAGAGGACATCACGACCTAACAATGTACGAGTTAAAGTGCCTGCGAGTTAAGGAGTCTGCAACCTAAGATGTCTACGACCTAGGACTCAATGACTTAACTTGCCCAGCGACCTAAGGCTACAGGAATGTCACGACCTAAGGGAAGTCGCGACCTAATGAAGCTTGCGACCTAAAGACTCCGCGACCTAGCAATGTTGCGACCTAAAAGCTCTCCGAGTTATGCAGTGCTCCGAGTTAAGAAGTGCCGCGACTTAAGGGTCTATAAGATAAGGGATTGACTAAAGACAGTTGTTGAAGACCTACGACTTATACTAAGTCGCGCATGATCTCTTGAGTCGTCACCGACTTATCACTTAGAAAAAACCACGTACTTCATCGCTGCATTTGGTAAGTCGCGAATAGACTACGACTTATCTTAGGTCGCTCGCGACCTAAGACCTAGCTTAAGTCGTACGCGACCTAGGACTTAACAAATGGTCGACTTAAGATTGCGAGTTAACTCTGCTCCGACCTAACCCTATTCCTTAACTCGTCACCGACCTAACCCTATTCCTTAACTCGTCACCGACCTACCCTAAGTCGGCTACGACTTAAAGACTTAGAGAAATTTCCTGAGTCCAGATCAGCTCCTATAAATACCCCATTACTTCCAACATGGAGGGGACTTTTGGCCATTCATTTCTCCAAGCGCCGTTATGCTGCCGAAGCCTCCTCTCATTCAGCAATCAAAGATCTTCAAGCATTCGAGACACTACAACAATCTTCGAGAAGAGCTCCTAACATCCAACACGGATTCGTCGAGCTTCATCATCAAAGATCGAGCTAGTAGTCAAGAGTGCTTTCATGATCAAGTTGTATTGTATTTTGAAGGATATTGTATCAAATTGTAACCGAATCAGCAATAAAAGACTATAAAGTGGACGTAGACTCAATTACGGGCCGAACCACTATAAATCTGTTGTTCATATACTGCATTTCTGTTATTTTCCTGCTTAATTTCTGTTCCCGTCACACGGGTGGTGCTTTCACGATCTTATTACACACACCGGGTGTTAGCGTTCACTTTTTACCGTTAACATTTTGGTGCTTTCACTGAGAACCCAACTCAGGTGATCATCCACCGTTGCTTCGCAAAGATTCATAAAAAGAACCTCTCTTTAAAAACCAGATCTGAAATAATGGCTCCTGGAAGAAGAGGTAGACCTATCAGATCCGGAAATGCTCACGAAGGAACTTCCGCTTCCCCAATAACAGACCAAGCAACTCCAACCGTTGGAGTCACCAGGGCTGAATTGGATGACGCAGTTTCTGGATTATACCAACAAATTGAAACTCAAAACGCTTTGATGATGGATAGATTAACTGCTCTGCTCGGGGCAAATCGTCAACCAGAAAACCATCAAACTACTCTTCCTGAAATGCCACCTTTCGAAGCTGATGGTTCTATGCCGCAACCAACTTGTCATGAGCATATGCCCGGGCAAAATTCCGAGGGAAGAACTAATGCTTGCCCAGAGGTGTCTTTGAACAATAAAGAGTACCTGTCTGAAATGGTTGGCCGCATCATGAAAGAGAGCATGCAAAGGGAAGAGGATGAGGCTGACTGGGGATTTGCGCCAAGCAAAACTCCGTTTACTGAAAGGATCCTAAGAGCGGAGTTTCCAAGGAAATTTGCACCTCCTACTATCCAAGCCTATAGGGGAACCAGTGACCCTAATCATTTCCTCTACAAATATGATTGGCATATGACTGGTGCAAGAGCATCAGACGAGATCAAGTGTCGATACTTTCCGGTATACCTAGAAGGTGTGGCTTTACTTTGGTTCACAAAGCTTCCAGTTCGGTCTGTAGATAAATTCTCCGACTTAACGCAAAAGTTTAAAGAACAGTTCAGATTGTATGCTTCAAAAGCTAAGGATATAATGTCGTTGTCTAACCTTGAACAAGCGCCCGGAGAATCAATCAAATCTTTCTTGAGCCGTTTCAATATAGCTTTAGCTGAGGTAGAAAATGCGGAACCACGCATGATCCTGACTTATTTGATGCGAGCCATTGATAAATCGAGTAAATTTGGGATATGGCTAAAGATGAAGGAACCAAATTCACTTGATAAATTTTATAAAAAGGCCGATGAGTTCATTCGCCTTGAAAGCCTTTCTGCAACATCGAAAGTGGTTATTGCCCAGACTGATAATGACAATGTCCCACCTAAGAAAAGAGAATCTGAAAGTCAGAAAAGGGAGAATGAAGGAGGAAAAAGCCAGGGAAATGAAAAGAAACCTCGCCGCTTTAATCCTTCGGACTTTACTCCTTTAACTGATACACCAAGAAATATCTTTTTTGCAACAAAGGACGTTGTCAGGTATCCTAAGCCACCTGAGATGACGAGAGGGGCAAAGCGTAATGGAAAATTCTGCCAATTTCACAATCAACCTGGCCATGATACTGACCAATGTCGCCAATTAAAGAAGGTGATTGAAGAATTGCTAGAGCAGGGTAAACTCCAACAATACGTTAAAAGGAACGGAGTCGATCCAATCTCATCCACTCGGGATCAACAACACCCTACCCATCAATCCGATTCTCACAACAACACTGCAGTGCAAGATTCAGAAAAGCTTGTCATTAATGCTATCACAGGGGGACCATACCCAGCAAGCAGAAGTTGGGATGACTACTAATTACCCACAAAACTGCGACTGGGGCATCTCTCGCTTTCTCTGACATAAAAATCCAAAAGCTATGAATCAAGCACAAATGGAAATCCAGCTTGGAGATTCTGAAACAACAATAACTAGCATTCATTTTTACTTAACTGCATTGCTTGAATTTGTAAAGATAATGATGGATGTGTAACTTCTGCATTGTAAACCGCTGAGAAATCAGCATGACTCAATAATGAAAAACTATGCATTGTGTTTTCTATTATAAAATGCCTGTTATATTTCGATGTGTAAATACTCTAAATGTATTGCTAAAATATCGATCTAACACTGCAGGTCATTAAAGTAAAGCTCACCCATCACAAAGCTAAGCGAGCCTTACAAATCATTTATTAAAGCAAATTTCAAGCAACAAAAATTTCAAACTCAAATCCCATACAAGAGGAACTTCACATAAAAAGTTGACAGCTCCACTATGTCAAGCCCTCGTTAACTGGTTGCGATCGTTGATATAAAAAGGCATCCAACCAAATAACTTGCGTTTACTCTGTGGAGTCATTCAACAGTGAAGTCTACTTCTTCGGATAAAGCAATTTACTTGCAAAAGAAAGGAACACGCGCTTGGAAACGATGATAAAGGATCGTAGATTGGCGGATGATGATACAACATGAGCGGGCAAACATGGAAGCAGCCAAAGGGAGGTATGCCTCTCAACAGGAAAGCAGGTAGATCCACTAAAGGGAAACCTTCCCAAGCAGAAGGAATAAGACCCTCGCTAGCTGATTGTGATGCATCCAATCAGGCAGCTTGTGTCCATCCCATGGATCTACTTGCCCCTAAGACGCAACCTTCCTGGCACACCAACCAACTGATGCTCCTTCCCAAGGGTCAACAAAGCCCTCTAACGAGGCACGCCAATAAATGGAGAGCTTTCCTCAATCAAAAAGATCGGTGGGACTACCAAAGGGGCACCTTGTTAATTGATTGCGATCGTTTGTACAAACAAACATCCAATCAAACAACTTACGCCTGTCCCGTGGACCCCTCCGACCATGAGAAAGTAACTTCCAGGAAATCACAAGCCCTCTTCGGAGGCACAAGCCCTCTTCGGAGGCACAAGCCCTCTTCGGAGGCACAAGCCCTCTTCGGAGGCAAAAGCCCTTTTCGGAGGCACATTTCACCCGTGTAGAAGTGCAAAATGCTTCTCTTCGGAGACCCACTTCACCAGTGATGAAATGCTAAAAAGCCCTTTTCGGAGGCACATTTCACCCGTGTAGAAGTGCAAAATGCTTCTCTTCGGAGACCCACTTCACCAGAGATGAAATGCCAAAACTGCTTCTCTTCGGAGACCAAAACTGCTTCTCTTCGGAGACCAAAACTGCTTCTCTTCGGAGACCAAAACTGCTTCTCTTCGGAGACCAAAACTGCTTCTCTTCGGAGACCAAAATTGCTTCTCCTCGGAGACCAAAATCGCTTCTCTTCGGAGATCAAAAGACCTCTTCAGAGGCGTACTTCACCTTGCTTGAAGTACCAAAAATAAACCCTTTACTGGGGCACAAAAATCAAAACCTTCTTCAGAAGCTCATTTCACTGTGCAGGAAAATTCACTTTCAAACAAATAAAAGTGATCATTCCCAGAAGTCGAAGTGCTCTTCAGGAAGAAAAAGAAAATAAAAATTTCTCCAAAGACAAGATATACTCTATTAAAAGCAGAATAGTTCTTCCCTGAAAAAGGGGAAAGTTATTCTCTAAAATAAGAGTATCGGTCTTGTGAAAGCAAGAAATATTACAGTATACTTGTGGTATGGGGGAAACATTATACAATTCAGTTACAATAATAAAAGTGATATACAAGCGACATACCACAAGTTCATTGCAATATCACGTAATAAAGATGTGGAGTAAATGCGTTCTTGAAACACAGACAAAAAGGTTTGTACAAATAGAAAGAATCGTTTTCAAATGAAAAACAGATGTATTCCTACATAGACAAGGATTTGTACAAGAAAAATATCTATTCATTTCAACACTATGAGAAATTTTTTACATTGTACAGGTTACAAAAAGAAGCGGAGACCGGTATCCGCACAATCCCCGGTCAATACAAAAAGCAGAAAATGCAAAATCAAACTCATTTCCCCTTCTTCCCACCCTTGGAGTTTTTACCCGGCCTGGTAATTAGCTTCGTAGGCCGTATCGGAGAAGAAGGAGAAAGAGACTCAGCCGGATCAATCTCTGCCTCATCCCCAGCAGCAGAAGAACTCTTCTTTCCTTTCTTCGAAACCACACGTTTCACCTTCTTCTTGGAAGAAGACTCACTCCCCGGAGCAAGAAATGTAGAAAGCTTTGTGTCATAATCAAAAGACTGCTCCGGGGTCTTCTCGCTATCCTCCAGACCTTCTGCCTTCTGTTCTTCGGAAGCAAGTGGTTCGTCTAAACCTTGAAGGGCTGCTATTGGTTCTTCCTGTGAACCTGGTTGAGAAGCTGGAAGAGATATAACTTGAGAAGGAGGAAGAACGACAGCTGAAGAAGGAAGAATTGGTGCAGTTTCCGGCACGACTGCTGCATAATAAAAGAAATCAAAATCAGTATTCTCCGAGAAAAAAGAAGACCGTGAATCGTCAAAGTTACCTGGAGAAGCCGGTTTAGCAAGATCAATCTCAAATTCCCGAGCTTGGAAGTCCTTCATTGCCTCTTCCTCTGTAGGGGTGGATACAGTTTCTTTGTCAACCTTAGCGGGAGGCGTGGAATGAGAACTAGAGCCAGTAATATCCGCATGAGCTAAAGCCGAAGTATAAGCAGGAGCAATAGGAGGTGTTTCTTTCTCAGGAAGCTTCTCTCCCGTTGCCTCGGCCCGCACTCGGATAAGCTGCTCTTTTCCTTTGGCAAGGGCAGCGCGATTGCTCTCACTTAAGTAGGTAGCTTGAAGATCTGTTTCAGAATATCCGGCACCACCAAATAAGTCAATGATTGCCTCCCATACTTCCGCTAAGGTGATTTCATACTCTGGTCCCAAAAATGAAAGGCTCCCACGCCCCAGGACACAATGCATATAAAAGTCGAACAGAGTCGCGTCAACGGTGGCTATGGTCGCCTTATGGGATTCTTCGGCTGCAGCTTTACCAGAAAGAACTTCATCACGTTCTCTTTCAGCCTTCAGTAGCTGAGATTGCAGTCTTATAATTTCTAAATCTTGAGAGCTGACTTTCTCTCGAAGTTGAACGGCATCATCGCGGTATTTTCTTGTAACCTGCTGTTCTGCTTCGAGTTTCACCTCAATGTCTCTCTGAGCAGCATGGGCGTCTCGAACTTGTTTTTGAAGCATTTCTTCTTTCTGAGAATAAGAAGTGGAAGAAGTAGCGAGCTCTTTTTTAAGTCTTTCAACTTCAGCTTCGAGCTTCACATAACCATCGCTAATGCTTTTCATCTCCGCGTCATGCTGCTTACGCCATTTGTCCCACTCAGATTTATCATTTTCCATGGTCATCATCGCCTCAAGGTTCATACGGTTGACCCTTTGAAGTTCATCAACCAGCTTCTACCATCCAGACATTCTTTCGATGTCAAGTTTCACAGCATCGACATTTTTCAGCATCGCCTGCTTATCAATGGGGACCAAATCCAAATCAAAACGCACTCCTTTCAGACACCAATTCGGAAATCGGCTCTGGAGTGTGGAAGGACCATCTCCAGCTTGATACTGTGGCCTATTAATGATTGTCTGGATGTCAGATTCCTTAAGGGCAGGGGAACCGGAAGATGTATTAGGAGGAATAGAAGCGGTAGTCTTTTCCAAGATATTAGATGTATCTTTCTCGTCAAGTCTGACCCGTTTGCTGGATTCATCGGAAGTATGACTCTTCCCCCTGTCATCGTAAGATTTCCTCTTATAAGGATCGTCGCTTCTGCGGGAAGAGTCACGTCGCTCGTCCCTATTCCCATAGTATTCTTCGTCTTCTCTCCGGCGACGCTCTTCATGAGCTCGCCTCTCGTGAGCCTTTCTGGCAGCCCTCTCCTCATCAGTTTCCTTCACAGCACCGATATAACTCCTAAAGTCATAAGCCTCACGGCTTCCGTAACGCTGGAATTTGTTGTAGTAAGAGCCGCTTCGCCCCATCAGAGAACCTGAAATTGAAGAAAAAGACCAGTTTTAGAAATCCTCAAGTTGAAGAAGCTAAGTGCATATAAGTGCCAAAATTCTAAGTGTGTGTGATGTGCAAGCTACGCGCATCAAACTACAAACCACTTTTGGGCATAGAAATGGCAATAAGTTGTGTGGAAGGCGTTGTGGTTTGTTGCAAAGAAGAAGTTGCTTCGACAACAGGAGGGACCACTTTAGAAACATCATCTTTAAAAAGCTCCTGAGAGGTTATCATGATGTCGCTTAGACTATCAAAAGTATCATCGCCATGGTGCAGGGGAGAATTCTCTTTTTCAACTTCCACCTCAGCCGTCTTTTCAAGAGTGTGAAGATTTTCCTCCTCTTCAACAACCGGGGCAAGTGCTAACTTACTGGACGGTCCAGCAATGTCGGTAGAAGTAGAACACTTTACCAATGAAGTCTCAGCGGTAAGATTTTGCTGCAAAAGTTCTCTAGCAGGGACAGGGGCATCTGACTCCTCAGCAGGAGAATCAGGGACTTCATATGGCTGAGTGGAACGGGAAGGATGTAAGAGTCCAAATTCGTGGAGGAACTCATCTCTCAATAGAAATTGAACACTCCTCTCCTCAACCGGCACGGCCATAAGCCTCTCAAAGGTAGTCTTGTGACGAGATTCCCTAGAGGGGGAAGGAAGTGCTGAAACAGTAGAAAAAGAAGTTAACACTTGACAATTTGGATTTCAAAGAATTTAGAAAAACACAGGGAAAAGATAGATTATCGTACTTCCCACTCTCTAAATGGCGTAAAATCCCGGGGGACAACGAACAAAGAAAAACTGGCTCAGAAACCCAGGAACGCTTTCGGGAAGACCAATAATCAGTTTACGATTCCTGGCACTCCTTACAACTGTGATAGAGGGATGGTCTTTGGTCTTTGTGAATGAGCATAGAAAGCAAATTTCTCCAAAACTGGGAAAACGGTCCAGCATTCTCCTAAAAAGCACACACAGTCCCAGCAGGATGGCGTAGACATTAGGATGAAGTTGAAAAGGGGAGATAGATAATCGAAGGAGAAGTTCTCGGAGACAGTCATTAAACGGGGGAATCGCTCCACTCAAGCACATTTGGCGGTTCACTGCGATGAAGCCGTGGGGCGGCCTATCAGCAGTGTCATTTATTCCAGGGAGCAAAGCGTCAGATTCAGCGATGCCAAACTGGGTGAATAGTTGGCGGAAGACTTTAAGATTCAGAGTGGTAGGAATCCTTTCCGGGGGATCATTCAGCGGGGTAGCAATTGGAAAAGCTTCTCCAGCTGATTCCAAATCTTCTTGATGGGATGCCATTCTACACAATCAGCCGAATGTTCAAAAGTGAAGGTGCATGTTTCCTAAAAGTGTAAAGTGCTGTGCAAAACTAATGAAAATAAGAAAAAGCAAGTATAACTGGAATTAAACTAACTGACAATCAGTCGATTACGAGATTTCAAAACTTGTTAATACTCAAGTACAGTGTTAATGCAGACAGATCAGTTTTAGTTAACCATTACGATTCTGCTTTAATACTTCATTTGAGTTGGTTATTGTGTAGCATTTCACTCATACAGTTCATTTAATTTTAATCTTTATCAACTAATCTGTCATCCGATATGGGCAGTCGGTGGCAGTATATTCGTCCCAGTTTTTTGTAAATGTTATAACAGGCAGTTAGAATTATTGACAATCTATAAAAGAGTGCAACAAAATTCAAGAGTCCAAAGTTCAAACAACTCAAGTCTTAGCATTCAAGGCAGTGGGAAATTTGCTCAAGTTCTAACTCGATCACAACTTAGCGTGGGGCAGATTTTCCTAAGTCCTAACTCGTTCACGGTCTAAAAGATATGCCATGAATCAAGTTGAGTCGTAACTCTCCAATCGTACCACACATTCAAGCAAAGTGAACAAGTGCTAAGTCGCGAACGACTCAAATGGTTCCTACGAGCCAGGGTTAACTATTCTCTAAGTCATAAGTCGTGGGGATTGAAAGGGCTTCAATTCTCTAAGTCGTAAGTCGTAACTCGGCTACGACTCAAAGCTTGGTTGCTGTAAGTGATAAGTCGATCCAGAATTTAGTCCTGACTCCTGACTCGTTTAATCCCTAACTCGTTAACCATATATCCGTCCAACTCCTAACCCTTAACTATCCAACCCGTTAACCCCTTCACCGGTTAGCTTCTTCGTCAACCCTATTTCTAAAACCACTACAGATCACAAAATCATCACAATCCATATCAAGCCACCTTAATTCCATGAATATCCTACACAGCAGTATTCGCAAGGACCGAGGGAAGAATTCATGGAGAAAGGTCGATAGCAATGGTCAGCGATTGGGAAAAGGGAGAAGACGCTTACGCGATGTAACTGGAAGTGGTTGGAGGTAAATCGAGTCGAAATCGCCTTTGGAAGCTTGAGATCTTGTTAATGGCAGATACGACTTAAAGCACAAATGAAACAGGTGAAGGAGAAGAGAGAACGACCTAAGCTATTTATGCCCTGGGACAGTGAAAGGTGAATCGACACATCTGACTTACGACTTATACTAAGTCGTTCGCGACCTACGACTCATCTTAAGTCGGTCACAATCTAGCGCACTCATCAAGAAGCGAGCTAAGGAAAATCGAAGCACACGACTTACGACTTAAGACGTATGCTTCGAGGGGCAAATGTTAACTCCCTTTTAGCAGCGACTTACGACCTAAAAGCTTCACGAGTTAGTAGACTCAAACCTACAGTGGGTTACGACTTAAAAGTCTACGACTTAAAGAGTTAAGAGGTTTCCGACTTAACTACTCAGCAAGTTAAAGGCTCTACGACTTATGGCCTTACGACTTATGGCCTTACGACTTATGGCCTTACGACTTATGAGCTGTATGACTCATGGACTTACGAAATAAGGAGTCTACGACTCATGAACTTACGAGATAAGGAGTCTACGACTCATGGACTTAGATGGTTCAGCGAGTCAAGGTCTGTACGACTCATCAGGTCTGTACGACTCATCAGGCTTACGACTCACCAGGCTTACGACTCATCAGGTCTGTACGACTCATCGGGCTTACGACTCACCAGGCTTACGACTCATCAGGTCTGTACGACTCATCAGGCTTACGACTCAAGAGGACATCGCGACCTAACAATGTACGAGTTAAAGTGCCTGCGAGTTAAGGAGTCTGCAACCTAAGATGTCTACGACCTAGGACTCAATGACTTAACTTGCCCAGCGACCTAAGGCTACAGGAATGTCACGACCTAAGGGAAGTCGCGACCTAATGAAGCTTGCGACCTAAAGACTCCGCGACCTAGCAATGTTGCGACCTAAAAGCTCTCCGAGTTATGCAGTGCTCCGAGTTAAGAAGTGCCGCGACTTAAGGGTCTATAAGATAAGGGATTGACTTAAGACAGTTGTTGAAGACCTACGACTTATACTAAGTCGCGCATGATCTCTTGAGTCGTCACCGACTTATCACTTAGAAAAAACCACGTACTTCATCGCTGCATTTGGTAAGTCGCGAATAGACTACGACTTATCTTAGGTCGCTCGCGACCTAAGACCTAGCTTAGGTCGTACGCGACCTAGGACTTAACAAATGGTCGACTTAAGATTGCGAGTTAACTCTGCTCCGACCTAACCCTATTCCTTAACTCGTCACCGACCTAACCCTATTCCTTAACTCGTCACCGACCTACCCTAAGTCGGCTACGACTTAAAGACTTAGAGAAATTTCCTGAGTCCAGATCAGCTCCTATAAATACCCCATTACTTCCAACATGGAGGGGACTTTTGGCCATTCATTTCTCCAAGCGCCGTTATGCTGCCGAAGCCTCCTCTCATTCAGCAATCAAAGATCTTCAAGCATTCGAGACACTACAACAATCTTCGAGAAGAGCTCCTAACATCCAACACGGATTCGTCGAGCTTCATCATCAAAGATCGAGCTAGTAGTCAAGAGTGCTTTCATGATCAAGTTGTATTGTATTTTGAAGGATATTGTATCAAATTGTAACCGAATCAGCAATAAAAGACTATAAAGTGGACGTAGGCTCAATTACGGGCCGAACCACTATAAATCTGTTGTTCATATACTGCATTTCTGTTATTTTCCTGCTTAATTTCTGTTCCCGTCACACGGGTGGTGCTTTCACGATCTTATTACACACACCGGGTGTTAGCGTTCACTTTTTACCGTTAACATGCTGTATTAATGGTGAAATTATATGTTTTAAATTAAGATTAGTTAATATAGAAAATGAAATCAGTTTGGGTAAGTAATTTATAACCCTTGGTTGTAAACAATGAATTAATAGATATGAGTTACTAAGCTATAATAATTGATTTATTAGCATCTCATTGATTAAATCGGTTTGGAATTAATTTGGAAATCAATGATATTTAATGTAATTAATTATTGCAGTTAACAAGAGTTAAGATGATAACTGTAGAATATGTATGCAATAAAATGTAAACCAATGTTAATTATATTCATAAGATAATAGTTGATTCAATAATAAGAGTGAGAATCAAAATAAAAGAATTTATTGGAACCATTTAATTAAAAAGAGGAAAGACGTTAATTTTAGACATATATTCAAATAAATTTAAATTGGGTGATTTATTTCCAATTAATTCAGTTCATACTTCAAAATTTAATGTTTGTTTACTGCATATATGTTTATACCTAAATATAAACTTATGCTTTAGATCTAATTATATCATAAAAAGGGATTATTTAGGTTTGAATCTCAAACGGTATTAAATTAAATGTTAATAGGAGATGATAAAGGGGATAAAATAGATTTACACTTGACTATTTCCTTTTCAATTAGACTTGATTAGATATTAATTGCAACATAATTTACCTTTCCATCATCACTCTTCTAATTTACTCTTACATTCATTGCCTCCTCATGTGGATTATTTTCATACCTTTTATTTATGAATGTAAACTATAAGTGGCGATAAAGATTTACATATATATATTATACACCTGTTTATATTACCTTATTTATGCTATCATATTTTTGAATGTATGTTAATGCATTCCTAGTAAAACGTTCAATCGAAATGTTAACATGTTTGTTTAAATTCCTAATCTAATCACAAAGAGAGAGAAATGGAAAGTTCTTAATGTTGTATATTCTTTTAATTTATGACACAAATTTGTGTAGAGAATTTATTTTCATTTATTGTGTGTTAGTTAAATCTTTAATGGATGTTAATTTTGGTATGTTTGGGGCTAACAAAATTAATTAAGTGAACAATTGTTTTTGAAATTTGAATTTCAAAAGTTTATTTACAATATAGAGTTGGTCCATTCATTCCCTTTCTAATTAGTAATTGCCGCATTCTTTCATTATTGCCTCATTTGTTCCAATACTCCTTTCCATTTACGTGGTCTGAAGCTTTTCCATTTTGCAAACATGAACTACTTTTCATGTTTTAAATTATTTCTTTTACCTCTTTTTAATACCTGCTACTTTTAAAAACGCTGTTCATATTTACTTTATTTCAGTAACTAGTTTGTTCATATTTACTTTATTTTTTTCGTTCCTTTTCCAACTTCATTTCCTCAAACCTCATTTCATTTATTTCTAATTAATAGCAGCCGCTCTTTTTAAATCTCATTGGCCCTAAACCTAACACTAACCTTATAAATAAGATATGATGCAAATGAAACCCTAGCCTCCATTCTAATCTTCTTCTTTTTCTTTTTCTTCTTCAAATCTTCTTATTCTCTATCATTTTATTTTTTTCTTCCTTTTCAAATATTCCTCTTCTTCAAATCTTCTTCTATTTCAAACTTTCTTCTTTCTTTTTGAATCTTAATCTTCTCTTTCATTTTTAGTTCTTCTTCTTTTAATCCTTTTCTTGTTTTTCAATTCTTTTTTTTCAATTCTTTTTTCAAACCTTCTAAAAATACATACATACATTCATATATATATATATTAATATAATTAGGAGGAAAATTAAAGTAAATCAAACCAAAAGCAACATTAAGGAACAAAGCTGGCAATCAAGAAGGAGACTAAGGAAACATAGAGAGGAGCTATTGATTAGAAGTCTATTATTTTCAAATTCGTATAAAGGTGTGTGATTTAACCCACTCACAAATACTAAATCATCTTATGTTAGTTAAATTAAATTTATGAAGTGATTAGAAATTTATCGATTGTTGTTTGGTATTTTAAATTGTCATTTAAATTTAATTTGAATTTATATTGAATTAAATCCCATTTAAATTTATATTGAATATTTAAATTGTTAGTTAAATACCTGATAATGATAACCAATTAATTGTTGTGATTTATTGGTTGGTTTGAATGATGATTGTGATGGATGCTTAATTATTGACATTTTGGATGATTTGATGTCATGTTTGTTTTATATGTTGTTACCATAGTGCAAGTTCCCTTGGTTATTGTTAGGAAAATCGCTATGGGTTAAATGATACATATCCGAACGATTTTATAGGTTAGGGAAAAATCGTTATGGGTTGAAATGATAAACCCGAGCGATTTTATGGATTTGGAAAAATTGTGATTCGGGATACGGGTTGAAATGATATGTATCCGGAAATTTATATTTATTGCGGGTTGAAATGATATATATCCGTATCACTTGATCATAGAGTAGAAAATTATATATGGACACCGGATAGGTTAAATTAAATGATTTTAAATCCTTAATTTTTGAAACCAGTTAAATGATATTATTTTAAATGAAATAAAATTAGATTTATATGAACTGAATTATTTTCAAAATCCAAGCTTTTAAAATGTTGAAATTGAAATTTGTTTAAATGAATTGTATAAAGAATTTAAATTGAAATCTTAAAGTTGAATTTGAAATATAATTGAAATTTATCAAAATTGAGTTATTTTAAACCTTTGAATATTTAAACTTTGAAACCTAATTAATTTGAAGTGGTTTAAATTTGTAGTTCTAAACATGGATTTGAAATCGCTATAAATTGAAATGGTTTTTAATGAGAATTTGAATTGAAACCTTTAGCCGTTTTAAATTGAAATCGTTCAACTGAGATTGATTTAAATTGAATTTTTGGAACTAAAGTTGGTTTGAATTGATTTATGAAATTGGAAGAATCAATTCTAATTTGAAACTATTTTTCCATGAACACTTTTTATATACATAACATATAAACTTTTTCTCATATAAACCATTTTAATATATTAATAATTTTTAATACACTAACTATTTTTAATATATAAACTATTTTAATCTATAACATATTTTTAATATATAAAGTATTTTAATATATATATATATATATTATTTTAAATTTATAATCAACTTTTAATATATATATTTTAATGTATAAACTATTTTTAATGTATAACTACTCCAATATATAAACTAATTTCAATATTCAAACTATTTTAAGTTGGAACTGTTATGATTTAGATTCACTTGATTTAAATGCGAATATTTTTATATAATGGTTTGACCTATTTTGTGGTTATGATTTTAAAAACGAATATGATTTAAAGTGAATAATGATTTCGAAAGCGAATATGATTTTGAAATGATTATGATTTGGAAGTGAATATGATATTTTGATATGAAGTATGAACTGTTTGAAATGTAAAAGAACCATCTGGTGTGTAAAATATAATGATTTGTTGTTAAAGAGACCGGGGTCGGATATTGTCATTCTCTCTACCAATTCTGAAATCACTTTAAAAACTGTGCACGTGGTGGAGAATCCAAAATGAAGTAGGATGGTTTGGTGAACGCTACCGGTATGAGGTTAGAACGCAGCCCTGACCTTCGGGTTAGCTTGAGATGACTAAAACGGGAGCAATTGACGGGACAAGTGAGGTCGCTCCTCCAATCGGACACACTTCTTCGATACCATATCTATTACTATGTGATTGATTTGGTGGCCACCTTCGACTTGATTATGAGAGTGTTGTTTCGAGGTGGGCGGTAGCTGCGGCTATGCATTACCACCAGCCTGGAAGTGTAACGGTAGAATCCTACCCATGCATTGCTCGTTGTGCCTTGTCATCTGCCTTATCGAGCCCACTACGATTTTGGTTTGTGTTGTGCCTATGGAGTGCTCCCCGATAGCCCACCAATTTACGGTGGAGTTTATAGTACTGTATAGACTATAGCATTATATAAAATGTGTTAAGGGGGATATGGGTAATGCCTTAACACTATTTTAATACTTTACTTTACTATAGAGATATTATAATAGCGTATTGTATTATATATGTAGATAGTTTAACGGATCCTTAGGAGATGGAATCCCGAACATCTCTTAAGTTATTGCATGTACGTTAGACACTTCATAGGAGATGTAAAATCTCGTAAACATCTCTGAAGCCGTTACACTCATATTTACTTATTTTGATTTAACTTACATAAGATCTTTTAGTTCCGACTCGAGTGTTTTGTCATTTCATTATGCTCGGGTCAGCCTGAGCTTTTCAGTGTTGAAAACATTATTTTAAAGGATAAAGACGGAGTTTAGTATATATTATTATTTTATCCCACTGTATCATGTTGTTCCGCTGCATTATTTATTTATTCCTGCTGTATGTATAACTCTGATTTGTATTGTAAAGTGTAATCATTTGTTATTTGTCAAACAGCTTCATGAACTGTTTATTTGATTATTATATTTTGTCATTTCGCTGTGAGATTCTGTGTTTTGTTTTTCCTTCTTTTCTCTTATTTTCTTGTTTACCCCATTAACAATCCTCCCTTTTGAATGGTTTGTGTAATGTCCCATATTTTTAGCTATTTTTAATTTTTAAATTTAATGTAATCATTGAATAAAAATGGTTAAAATGAAAATTTTAATGATTTATTAATATAGTTATTGAATATGAACTTGAATAAAATTTTGAGATAGTTAATTTTGAAGATTTTTGCGATAACAATATTTAAAATAAATTCTACGTATTGACCGTGTTTAAAATCGATAGTGAAATTTAATAATGGAAATTGAATGACTGTAAAATGGAAATAGTAGTTCTATAATTTGAATTCATTTTAAAAGTTAAATCTTATAAGTTCAATAACTTATATTTCAAAAGATAGTGATTTATTGAATAACCAAAATTCTTTAAATTTAATATTGCAATTATTTAAATAATTGAGTTCTGAATTAAATATGAATGAAAACGATTCCAAAAGTTGACTTAGATGTTATTTAGATGTGAATGAAGATTGTCAACACTTAAAAATTGAATCTAAGTGATTAATTTAAAATTTGGAAATTTCTGATTTTAATTGACGAGTAAAAATAACCATTTTGGCCACTGCTCGGATTTCGACGAAACTAGTTTCATCGGATTTGTAATAGTGAATTATTGTATGATTTCAAGTTTTGTAATGTTCGGACTTGTTGTTTGGCCGTACGAGCTTGAAACGCGTAGAATTTAATTTTAGAATTCAATTAAAATTAATTGATTTGAAAAGCTATCTCCCACATACGATCGAAATAGGTCTCGGAACTTGTTCCATTAGGTTCATAATAGCGATATAACATTAAAAACGCCTAACAGCACGCACAAATAGGGATTGAAATTTCAAGATGTGCTGCGTGGGATATTTTGAAAATAAAATATATATATTTCAAATCAAAGGTCAAACTCTCAGCCACCCTAGTTATGTAGGCCGACCTGGTTCGTATGTATAGCTGCCCTTCTCTGTTATATGATCGATCTCCTTCTCCCTCTTCTTCAGTCCAAATACGAATCAAAACAAAAAAAGGGAGTAACCGAGATACATAAAAATCGCGAGCTTCCTTCCTTTGTCATCTTCAATTCGAATTCATGACATCAGTTCGTAATAAATAAAAAATAATAATATACACAGTCACAATGAGGCATAACTGGTGCAAGAGGCGCGTGTGACGCGATGCGTGAGAGGAGGAGGGATGCGGGTGAACTCGATCACGGTGGCCAGTATCGCGGTTTGAACGAGGCAGAGGTGTTTCGTGTTCGTCCAGGCGTTTTGGCGATGGAGGCGGCCGATGTTGGTGGCGTTGGGTCGGAAGTGGTGGTGGCTGGCTTTGGTAAGGAGGCGGTTGGCTCAGGCAATCTGTGGTGTCATTAGGTAGGAGATGCAGTGGGCGACGAGTAGAAGTCTGTGTGCGGCCTGGGTTGTTATCGAAGGTGGTTTAGTGCTAAGTTGGGGATTAAGGTTAATTTAAGTTTTAATTTAATTAAGTTGTTGATTTTAATTTAATTATATTCATATGTTAAATAATCTATAACTTGTGCATACGAGGTCCGTTTTGGACGAAACAAGGGGCGTTGGAACCACATCGATGAAGGCTACGTCGCGAGGTTGGTTTGTAATTTATTTGAAGCTGAAATTATTTTCAGTTTAGAATAAAAAGTTGAGTGTTTTATAACGCTCACAAGTACTAGAATATTTTTATGCTAGTTAAATTTGAAATTATGAAGTGATATACATTTATTGATTGTTTTTTGATAAATTTAATTATCATTCGAGTTAACTGTTAAAAATTAGAGTTGACAGTTAAATTTGAAATTGGATTCAATTGCCGGTTAAATACCGGTTGTTAATAACTAGGAAATTATTGTGAATTATTTTGACTGTTTAGATGATTGATTGTGATGGATGCCAATTGATTGATATTTGATTGATTGGATGTTTATTTATTTTTATATATCCCGTTATCACTTAGTAAATCATTTACAGTATATAAAACTATAAATTGAATTATTTCAAATAAATTAAGAAATAGGTTGAAATGATATATACATATGACATTTATTTTGGAATGAAATGATATATATTCATCCCTGAAATCAAATTGAAATAAAAAATCCACTTGGCCATAGGATAGAAAATTATATACGGACACCGGATTGGTTAAATTAAATGATTTTAAAAAATTTTGATATGAAATTTATTTACATGATTTGATTTTAAGAAATTGAAAATCGAATTTATGGAAATCAAACTATTTTGAAATTGAGCTCGGAATTGAATTATATTTAAGGATTTGGATTTCAAATTGGGTATTGAAAGTAAATTGATTTAAGTGTTTTGAATTGATGTTTCGAAAACCGAACTCAGAATTAATAAAAAACCGAAATGGTTCAAAATTTGAAATTGAAGTTATTTTGGAATTGTAACTGAAATTAATTTGAAATTGGAATTGAAATTGATTTGAAATTGACATCGAAATTAATTTGGAATCGAAATAAAATTCAACTTGAAATTGGAATTGAATCGATTAAATCGAAATGGAAATTTAAAAGTGATTTGAATTGGAAAATTTGGAAATTGAATAAGTTTGGCTTTGAAACTATTTTCAAATAAACTATTTTTATATAAACTTTTACATCTATCTTTTTAAATATTCAAATTATTTTGGATTTTCCAAACGATTTAGCTATATAAACCATTTTAATACTTAAACTATTTTATATAAAACTATTTTAATCTTTTAAACTATTTTTAACTATTTTAATTATTTAAACTATTTAAAATTATTTAAACTATTTTATAAAAAAATTCAAATTGGTCAAAGGGGTGAAATGTTTGCAATTAAATCTTGGATTTAAGTGTGAATTGGGTTAAAATAAAGTTATAACCTAAATTGAAATTCGAAACGATTTTGGAAGCGAAATCGAAATATTGAGGCGAAAATGATTTTGAAGTGAAATGGTATATTTTGAGTAAATATGATGATTTCGAAATAGATTGGATTTTGAAGCGAATATGATATTTTTATATCAAGTATGAATTGTTTAGAAATGTAAAAGTACCAACCGATGTGTAAACGACGTTTGGTTGTTGAAGAGACCATGGCCGGATATGGGCATACTCTTTGTCGATACTAGAACCACTTTAACAACTGTGTACTTGGAGTGATCACCCAAAACGAAGTGGTTGGATTTGACATACATTTGCTGGATTTGAAGAAAGAGAACAATGATGGATTAGCCTGACACTTGTGCTAATTGGAAATGACTAAAACAGGAGCCGTACCGGTCAAGTGGGCTAGCTACCTCGAGCGGACACACTTCTTCGTATTACCATCATTTACATTGTGATTGATTGGTGCGCACCCTCGGATTATGGGAGTGTTGGATGCGGTGGGCGATTATGGCTATGATGCGTTACCACCAACCGGGAAGGGTAAATTGGTGGTATCCTACCTTGGGCATTGCCTCACATTCCTTGTCATACTTTTATCCCTATACGAGACCCATACGATTTTGGTTTAGTGTTGTCGTATCACGGCGCATCCCTATCCACCGACGGTTTACTGGTGTTTTATATGCAAACTGTATGACAATGCTTAACAACGCGTTAAGGGGGATCAATGTAAAGCCTTAACGTTATTTTAATATTTATTTTACCAATTAGACATTATATATATAGCGTATTCTACTACATATAAATATTTTGACGGATCCTTAAGAGATGGAAAATCCCGTAACATCTCTTGAGTTATTGCACGCATGTTATACACCAGATAGGAGATGTAAAACCCTGTAAACATCTCTGATGCCACAACACTCATGTTATATGCGATATCGATTTGACTCACATAAGAATATTTTAGTCCTGACTCGAGTGTTTTGTCTTTTCATTACGCTCGGGTCAGCCCTGAGTTTTCAGCCTATTGAAGATTTATTCCGGAGGACGAAGACGAAGGTTTGGTATGTTATTATTATTATTCCTAGCATCATGTTGTTCTGCTGCATTATATTTTGTTCTGTTGTACATGTATAACTCTGATAAGTGTTGTATAAATTATAATCAAATGTATAATAAACAACTTCATTAACTATTTATTTGATTATTATATTTTTATCGTTCCGCTGCGAGATTCTGTGTTTGTTTTCTTCTTCTTTCCTTATTTTTCTTAATTAACCCCATTGATTATCTATGTTCCGGATTTTTTAAGTCGGAAATGTGTGGATTATTGTCGATTTAAACCTTCTGAAATATGGGCCATCACAGTTTGAGTTGACATATGTGGTTTATTGTCAATTTAAACCGTCCAAAAAGGTGGGTCATTACAATTGGTATCAGAGCTTTAGTTTAACGATAACCTTAGCCTTGTGGGGTTTGACTCATTAGAGATAGGATAGCAATACCTTAGAATAAGTTGTTTGAGCGTATATATATATATATGAGAGAGCGTATTTGTTAGTGTTATAAAAATGTTTTTATATTGTGTTAATTTGTTCTGTTTAGTATTTAAAAATTCTGGTTGGTACATAGGACGTTATGGCATCGATAGAGATTTCTAGACACTTAATAGGGCAGACCTACATAATATTGTTTTTGAAACATAGGTAAATGAGATAATTTTACCTAGTATTATATTTTGTATATAAAAGAATAATTTGATAAATGGATATAGTTTTATGTGATATGTTTGTTTGTTAGGAAGTGGAATTTTATAAATATTGGTTGCAAAATAAAATTTACAAATAAAATGAATTTAGTTGGAAATTTGAGAACTTAAGTTATGGGGTATTGAAATTGGTTTTCAAAGGTTTTGGAATATAATATTAGTATTATTTGGAAGTATTTTCGGATATAAATATTTTCAATGTGATTTGAACGAAATGTTTTAAAGGAATTTTAAAAGGAAATAAGTTCTGTACTTCCCTCTTTTGTCACTGGAAAATAATTTCGGTGATGACCGTGGCATCATCGACATTCATTTTCGAGTTTCAAAGTGGGAAGACCGCTATAGTAGTTTACTACACATTTGTTTTGATAAACAAAATTTTATTTTAAATTTCCTATGCATGATTTGATATATCAAAAGATATAAGTATATATTATTTCAAGATGATTGAAATGAAATCTGGTATTTAGTTCTTAAATTTCTTTTAGTCAATGATTTTTAATTATTGTAATGAAATGGAAACTTAACTATTTTAATAATTGGAAACTTCCAAAATGAAAAATAAGAAATTAGAAGCTAGGTGATTAATGAAACTGTAAAGAAAGTGGAGATTTGTAACTTGTAAATTTAAAAGATAGTGAAATTTTAGAAGATATGGACTATTGAACATTTTGTTAACTAAATTGAATAAGATAAATTTGTGTAACATTCAATTACATTCTAAAAACATATATAAAACTTACGATAAATATTTAAAAGTTGAATTGTTAGATAAGAATATGTAATAGAATATTATACAAGTGAAAACTTAGGTAAACATAATGTTCAAAAATGAAATCATGTCAATATATAAATTGAGAATTAAGATGTTACAAGACATGATATAAACTTAAGTTAATGGTTGAAATGCTTTATAATTAAATTGGATAGTAAAAGTGAATATCACTTAAGTAAATGATTATAAACCTAAGAAATTGTTAAAAATGATTCATAAATTGTAACGACCCGACTTCCTATGCCCAGAAAGTCGCATCATTATGAAGAAAGAAAGGGGTAGAAAATAGAAAAGAAGAGAAGAAAGAAAGAAACAACAACAACGATCTCACAGCGGAACGAATAAATTATATTAATAACATAAACTATTACATAGTATACAACACTTATCAGAGTTTACACAACTATACAACACATACTAGACAGTTATAAACATCTGTCTAGATATTACAACTCAAATACAATACAAGACTCTAACACAGATATCAACACAGCGGAATACTATATCTACGAACGCCGAAGCCTCCTGCTCCATTGCTCCTCCACAATTCGTCAAAGCTAAACCTGAATCCCTTGGCTACTCGTAAAAATTTGAGTACCCAAGAGTTTATAAAACAGAAATAAACACTTGGGTCAGACATGGGTCTGGTGTGAGTAAACGGGTTAAAATTGTTTAACTTCAAAACCTTTTGAAAACAAAGGTATCACGTAAGACTTCCCACACATAAACATGGAAAAGTTTTTACCTTACGCTAACCAAAACATTTGATAGGAAATCTGATTGTATTATAATAGGGTCTAGGGTTTTCAAGTAAAATACAGAAATAACTGAAATGCTTACATCTCACATTCCAACATAGTTGGGCACAACTAATACGTACGGCACTTATTGGAGTTTGGATTCCATACAATGGCAGGGCTACTGGGGTACCGCCCGTCACAGTACGTGGCCTAGATCACCGTACCGAGGAGTACGCCCGCTCCCCTGCAACACAAAGCCGGAACCATCCCTTACTGGATAATTCCGAACAAGACAATCCCGTAGTTGGCGCGACCAACCACACACTAAGCCGAATAAAAGAAAAGGGACCTCTAGACAGGGATCTATCTTGCTCTCAGTGGGTGCTACCCACGAAGCCTTGCTGCACCTCCCCTGTTTTAGCCATTCCCGGTTGATGAGGCTTGAGGTTACGATTACCTTTAATCAGAACATATCACTTAGAATGCTCATCGTCCGCCTGACGATGTGCTGAAAGCATTCAATCCATACAAGTTCGTTCCAGGTTCGAACGAAACCGAAGGCATTATCTCGTTACACTCGTTTTGGAATCACCCTCAGAGTTAACGACAATAACCCTTGCACTCTGAATCTTCATCTTCACTTGAGATTAACGACCTATCGTTAATTTGGATCGATGTGGTATTCGGGTCTCCAGACCTGGAATACCGGTATACGGAAACCCGATCCCGGTCTCATCGAAATCCAAAACGTATCTTTTAAGGCCAAGTTGTTTTAAAGGTTTAAACAATTCAATTCAATTCGATACTTGAATTCACACAGCATTTAACATAGATAAATATCACACATTTATCACAGATATATCCAATATCATATCACAGCATATCATCCAATAGGTATCAACCAATCAGATATTCTACACAACAATCATATATAAGCAACAATTATTAACCCTATGTTATAATTAATTTAATTAACTTAAATTAAATTAATTACTTAAGAATTAATCATCTAACCTTGCTTAATCAATCATTAATTAATTTCAACCTTTAATTAATTAATTATTCCTTAAATATTAATCATCCTTGATTAATTATTAATTACATAAAGTAATTATCCTTTAATTAATTTCACAAATTAATTATTCTTAACCATTAACAGTAATTAACCTTTAATTACTTTTCATTAATTACATTAATTAATAATCCTTAATTAATTACTTCCATTAATTAATTACATTGACCCTTAATTTAATTACATTAATTAATTAAACTTTAATTAATCATTTCTATTAATCCACCTTAATTAATCATATACAGTAATTATCATCCTATAATTACTTTCCTTAATTAATTAACTTCTTAATTAATTACTTTAATCCTTTAATTAATTACCAAATAATTAATCCTTAATTACTTCTCCTAAGTAATTATCCTTTAATTACTTCCCATTAAGTAATTTCCTTAATCCTTTCCTTAATTATCCTTAATTACCTACACTAAGTAATTATACTTATCAATCTTATTAAGTATTCATACTTAATCCTTTATCAAGTGAGTATCTTTAATTAATTTACAAATTAATTAACTTAAATTAATCACATGTATTTATTAATTATACTTGAGTAATTCATCCCTTAATTACCCTTAAACAAATTAATTAATCTTAAGTACAGATTATTTATTCTTTAATTATTAATTAATAAACCTTAATTATCAATTAATAAATCTTAATCAATTAATCCTTAATTAATCTTTAATTACAAATTAATCACCCCTTAATTAATAATTAATAAAACCTAATTATTAATTAATTAATCCTAATTACTTAATTAATTGATCTTAATTACCAAGTAATTAATTACCTCTAATTATAAATTAATCAATCTTAATTAATTAATCAATTGATCTTAATTATCAACTAATTCATCCTATTTTATTTATTTACTTAACCCTTAGTTATTAATAATTCTTAATCATTAATTTATTTGAAACACTTGGTAATTTCAAAAACCAAAACAATTCCAAAACATTTAACTTTAAAAATTTAAACTTTGAAACTTGTTAAAAAAAAACTTATTTAAAAATTCATTTGGCTTTTAAAACATAATTAATATATCTTAAAACCTGATTAAATTTACCATTTCATTTTTTTAAAACTTTATTCACCTTCAAAGACTTGATTTTAAACATTTGAATTGTTTTTAAAACTTTGTTAAATATTGTTTTAAATTTTAAAACCCTGAGCCACCCAAAAAAAAACCTCAAGCAACCCACACAAAAATCCCTACGCAAACCCGAGCCCATCCCGATCTAATCCCTTCTTCCTCTCTCTAATACCAGATCCTACCTAACTACAAAAACAACAGGGCCCAGACAACTGTGCACCGTGCACATGCACGCACGACCGGAGCTACTCCAATCTCCGCCGCCATCGCCGCCAAGTCGCTAATGACCTCATCGATCACCACGCTACCCAGTTCCACACGAACAATGCTCGAATCCAATTTCGACATTTTCGTCACTATCATAAAGAACTTCCAACCTACAACCGCCTCGAACCACCGCAACAGTCCACCGGAACTTCCACCATATCGCCAACAACATCGTCTGACCTCCCTCATCCTATTCCTCTTACTCCGGCCCAACTCGTCGCTACCACGAAGTCGTATTCGCCTCGACAACTTCCTCGACCAGAACGATTCTTAAAACCCTATTCCGCCCTCGCCGCGCCACCACAACGACCTAAAAATCCTGCTACTATTTTTCCATGACACACCAGCCCACGAGCTCCCTCCAGCCACAAACCCCACCCCAAATAAACCTTGCGATCATCGCAAATCAAGCAATGACCCAACTCCGTTCATCTCACGACACCCCATCATTCACGCATTTAAAAATCACGTAATTTCCACCAAAAATCATAAATTTCAAAGACGAATCTAATAATATAAGTGAATCATGAGATTAAATCGGTCGATTTTCTGAGATATTTTATTTTCCACTGTAAATCCTTCTTCCCAATAAAAATACTTACTAACTTCACATGAAAACATTTTTAAAAATAGAAATTCGTTAATACAAACATATTTCCTTTAATTACTATGACCTATAAGTGTTTGAGTGAAGAGAAAAGAAATTTTGAATGATTTTTGAGTCTGTTTTGAACATGAACAGAGGCTCTGTACATATATACACAACATTTACAAGCATATACACCAAGCACACATACATTTACATTCAATTCTACTTAAAATAAACATGCAAGCATATTTTAACAGAGATTCATCACAACATTTAAGCATAAACATAAGTTAAAACTGTTTTTAAATTCAAATGTTTACTCACCTTATATAGAATGAAGACAGAGCCTCTATTTTGAAATCTTGCATTGCCTTTAAAATTTGTAAACTGGAATGCTTTTGCTCTAGTTTAAACTTTATACTTGTCTTGAGTTGCTGAAGTAACATGCTTCATGATTGCATCATGAAGAGAGGTTACAGGCTCTGGTTCCAGGTTTTGAAAGAATTTAGTTCAGGTATTCTTTTGGAAAATGAATATGCAGCCTTGAAACAGAACAGGCTTTTGATTTTTGGGTTTGAGGAAAGTGAATTTCAGATTTGAAGAAATGATACAGGTTTTGATTTCAATTTGGTTTATGGAGATATGGATTACAGATTTTGTTTCAGATTGAAGAAAATGGTTTCCAGGTTTTGATTTGCATTCTTTGTTTTTGAGAAGAGTTTGTTTAGATTTTGGTTTTGAGCTGAAGTTTTCTTTGTTTAGAAAGGAGATTAGAAAAGGAAAAAGAAAATGCAAGATGATTGTTTATATAAACTGAAAGTATCTAAAAATAAAAATAAAATTAAATGACACTTGTCATTAGCCCTTACCCACAATTTAACACTTGTTTAAATGAGGTCTTAGGAAAATAGCATGTGTCTTTTTTTATTAATGAGTATATATTTGAAATGTTAATAAAGATTTTTATACCTTATTTAAATGTATACATATTGAATTTCTTTTAAAGAATTTGTTATAACAAAATATATATAAATGAAAACTTATCCAAATATTTTAAAATTGTTTATCTCTTGAATTTCAAAATTTAATTAAAATTCAAATTAAATTTAAAAATCCAATTTTAAAAATCAAGTTATATATATGCATATATAACTATCATTTAAAATAACAATTCTATCTTATCAAAGTCTATTTATATTTATAAAAACAAAGTATTGAAAATATCAAATTTTACTATTTAAATAATTTATAAAAGAGATTATAAATTACTCCTATTATTCAATGAATTAATACCATTTGTAAATTGTATTTATACTTCTATTTTTAATCATATATATCAAATAATATTTGAAAAGAAATAAAATAAACCTTTTATTTAAATTTGAACTTAAGCTAAAATCCATTTTTAAACAATTAAACATTTATATTATGTATTTTAAAATTATATAGTTATTTATTAAAAAGCTTAATATTAAATTAAATCATGATTTCCAAATTACCCAAAATATATTAGAATTTGAAAACATAATTTCATTTGTTAAATTCAAACCAACTCATCTATTTACAATATATACAATTATACATATATATTATAAATAGAAAATATTTTATTAAACTTTTAAAAGATAAATCACTAATTAAATATTTATTTAATTAGATTATTAAATTTATTCAAATTTATTAACAAAGATCAACAAATCAATTTAATTTTTAAATATAGATTATTAAATTGATATTGTCCAAATTCCCGGGATATCACATTCCTCCCTCCTTAAAATAATTTCGTCCCCGAAATTTAAACAAAGGTAATTTAATAATCTATCCAAGATTTAACAAGCATATATTATCAACCATATGCTAACAACCATAGCAAACAATCATCCAATCAAACAATTCTAATTATCCAAACAAAATTCTGGATAAAATTTCCTCGAGTTTCCCCAAGTATATATATATATACCGGACACTCGCTCTACAAACAATCTAAATTACGAAGCTACAGAGTTCCTACTCATCTAGATCTACAGAACTAGACAGGATATCAGACTACAGACGAGTCTGACTCAACTACCAAATCCTCCAGAACTGCTGGTTTCAAAACCAAGAACACCAACTCTACTCCTCAAACATCAGAAGACTGAACTAACTTCTCCTATCCAGAGATGCATTCCCAAACTGCTTCTGCTGCACAACTCTGATCTGAAGTAGATAAGAATACTGATGAAGAACACAACCCAGACTGGATAACCCATCCCAGAAATAAGGTCCAACAGATCCATAAAGAAAACTCAGATACTCCATCAAAACCTGAGCTGCTTCACCAAACTCTATTTCTAGGAATCATCCTTCAACTTGGCTGATCCACCGGTATCACTTCTGGAATTCTAGTCGATAAGAAAACTCAATCTCCAGATGCGAACAACTTCTGACTTCCCTGAAGACATCCAGCAAATCTCTGATAACCCAAGAGAACACTCAGCAATCGCAAGTCACTTTTGCGATCAACCCATCCTAAGTCCAAAGAAAAACTGCTCTCTCTTTACCAATCAGAACAGCTTACACTTATCTATCCAATCCATCGAAGAAATGGATCCACTCTGCTGCTTCTGAACTTCACCTCTAGAAAACTGCTCAGCCAGAAAACTTCCTGCCAACACAGACCACTCCGAGCTGCACTACTGACACCGATGCCAAAGACTTCCTAATCCAAAAGCTCTTCGAGAAACTCGAACCTCAAAACAAACAGAAACACCATGCTGTACTCAGCCACAACACCGAAACGTACACACTTCCTTAAACTCGTTCCAAAGAAAACATCTTCAGAAACGTCCATAGCCACCGTGTCTCATCACACAGCTACTACTTCCTGAGGTTACCAAAATACCATCACTCTCTTCAGCTCATCCAATAGATCTACTCTATTCATCCAACTTCAAAGATAAACTCTAAACCATAACTGGTTTCCTTCAGAGATCGGTGAAATTTTTACACCACAACAAAGTTTACTCGAGACGGTATTTGGTCTACAGTCTCGTCAGATATACTTCCAACCTCAACACTCAAATTCTAACTATTGGTAGTCATGTTACTCACACTACCACCTTATCTACCTTTATAACTTATATTGGAAAACCCGAACAGGTAACCCAACAAATAGGTAGAAAAATATATATATTTAAAATGATATTTTTTTATATAGAAATTATTTCTGGGTAAAATTATTTCATCTACCTCTTTAAAACAATATTGTGTCCATTGGCCTGGTTCAAGTGTTTAGAGATCCCTATCAATAACGTTAGCTACTCGTATTGACCAGAATCCATATACCACTCAACCGATCAATTAACACAATATAAAATCATTTTTATATAACTAACAATTACGCGCCCTCGAATATATATATACTCAGACTCAACAGGTTGCTACAGATCCTATCTCTAATGAACAATCCATCCGAACCTAGGTATTCACTCAACCTAGTGTTCTGATATTCACTTAACCAAAAGCTTAGGCATTCGCTCAACCTATGCTCTGATACCATATGTAACGACCCGACTTCCTATGCCCAGAAAGTCGCATCATTATGAAGAAAGAAAGGGGTAGAAAATAGAAAAGAAGAGAAGAAAGAAAGAAACAACAACAACGATCTCACAGCGGAACGAATAAATTATATTAATAACATAAACTATTACATAGTATACAACACTTATCAGAGTTTACACAACTATACAACACATACTAGACAGTTATAAACATCTGTCTAGATATTACAACTCAAATACAATACAAGACTCTAACACAGATATCAACACAGCGGAATACTATATCTACGAACGCCGAAGCCTCGTGCTCCATTGCTCCTCCACAATTCGTCAAAGCTAAACCTGAATCCCTTGGCTACTCGTAAAAATTTGAGTACCCAAGAGTTTATAAAACAGAAATAAACACTTGGGTCAGACATGGGTCTGGTGTGAGTAAATGGGTTAAAATTGTTTAACTTCAAAACCTTTTGAAAACAAAGGTATCACGTAAGACTTCCCACACATAAACATGGAAAAGTTTTTACCTTACGCTAACCAAAACATTTGATAGGAAATCTGATTGTATTATAATAGGGTCTAGGGTTTTCAAGTAAAATACAGAAATAGCTGAAATGCTTACATCTCACATTCCAACATAGTTGGGCACAACTAATACGTACGGCACTTATTGGAGTTTGGATTCCATACAATGGCAGGGCTACTGGGGTACCGCCCGTCACAGTACGTGGCCTAGATCACCGTACCGAGGAGTACGCCCGCTCCCCTGCAACACAAAGCCGGAACCATCCCTTACTGGATAATTCCGAACAAGACAATCCTGTAGTTGGCGCGACCAACCACACACTAAGCCGAATAAAAGAAAAGGGACCTCTAGACAGGGATCTATCTTGCTCTCAGTGGGTGCTACCCACGAAGCCTTGCTGCACCTCCCCTGTTTTAGCCATTCCCGGTTGATGAGGCTTGAGGTTACGATTACCTTTAATCAGAACATATCACTTAGAATGCTCATCGTCCGCCTGACGATGTGCTGAAAGCATTCAATCCATACAAGTTCGTTCCGGGTTCGAACAAAACCGAAGGCATTATCTCGTTACACTCGTTTTGGAATCACCCTCAGAGTTAACGACAATAACCCTTGCACTCTGAATCTTCATCTTCACTTGAGATTAACGACCTATCGTTAATTTGGATCGATGTGGTATTCGGGTCTCCAGACCTGGAATACCGGTATACGGAAACCCGATCCCGGTCTCATCGAAATCCAAAACGTATCTTTTAAGGCCAAGTTGTTTTAAAGGTTTAAACAATTCAATTCAATTCGATACTTGAATTCACACAGCATTTAACATAGATAAATATCACACATTTATCACAGATATATCCAATATCATATCACAGCATATCATCCAATAGGTATCAACCAATCAGATATTCTACACAACAATCATATATAAGCAACAATTATTAACCCTATGTTATAATTAATTTAATTAACTTAAATTAAATTAATTACTTAAGAATTAATCATCTAACCTTGCTTAATCAATCATTAATTAATTTCAACCTTTAATTAATTAATTATTCCTTAAATATTAATCATCCTTGATTAATTATTAATTACATAAAGTAATTATCCTTTAATTAATTTCACAAATTAATTATTCTTAACCATTAACAGTAATTAACCTTTAATTACTTTTCATTAATTACATTAATTAATAATCCTTAATTAATTACTTCCATTAATTAATTACATTGACCCTTAATTTAATTACATTAATTAATTAAACTTTAATTAATCATTTCTATTAATCCACCTTAATTAATCATATACAGTAATTATCATCCTATAATTACTTTCCTTAATTAATTAACTTCTTAATTAATTACTTTAATCCTTTAATTAATTACCAAATAATTAATCCTTAATTACTTCTCCTAAGTAATTATCCTTTAATTACTTCCCATTAAGTAATTTCCTTAATCCTTTCCTTAATTATCCTTAATTACCTACACTAAGTAATTATACTTATCAATCTTATTAAGTATTCATACTTAATCCTTTATCAAGTGAGTATCTTTAATTAATTTACAAATTAATTAACTTAAATTAATCACATGTATTTATTAATTATACTTGAGTAATTCATCCCTTAATTACCCTTAAACAAATTAATTAATCTTAAGTACAGATTATTTATTCTTTAATTATTAATTAATAAACCTTAATTATCAATTAATAAATCTTAATCAATTAATCCTTAATTAATCTTTAATTACAAATTAATCACCCCTTAATTAATAATTAATAAAACCTAATTATTAATTAATTAATCCTAATTACTTAATTAATTGATCTTAATTACCAAGTAATTAATTACCTCTAATTATAAATTAATCAATCTTAATTAATTAATCAATTGATCTTAATTATCAACTAATTCATCCTATTTTATTTATTTACTTAACCCTTAGTTATTAATAATTCTTAATCATTAATTTATTTGAAACACTTGGTAATTTCAAAAACCAAAACAATTCCAAAACATTTAACTTTAAAAATTTAAACTTTGAAACTTGTTAAAAAAAAACTTGTTTAAAAATTCATTTGGCTTTTAAAACATAATTAATATATCTTAAAACCTGATTAAATTTACCATTTCATTTTTTTAAAACTTTATTCACCTTCAAAGACTTGATTTTAAACATTTGAATTGTTTTTAAAACTTTGTTAAATATTGTTTTAAATTTTAAAACCCTGAGCCACCCAAACAAAAACCTCAAGCAACCCACACAAAAATCCCTACGCAAACCCGAGCCCATCCCGATCTAATCCCTTCTTCCTCTCTCTAATACCAGATCCTACCTAACTACAAAAACAACAGGGCCCAGACAACTGTGCACCGTGCACATGCACGCACGACCGGAGCTACTCCAATCTCCGCCGCCATCGCCGCCAAGTCGCTAATGACCTCATCGATCACCACGCTACCCAGTTCCACACGAACAATGCTCGAATCCAATTTCGACATTTTCGTCACTATCATAAAGAACTTCCAACCTACAACCGCCTCGAACCACCGCAACAGTCCACCGGAACTTCCACCATATCGCCAACAACATCGTCTGACCTCCCTCATCCTATTCCTCTTACTCCGGCCCAACTCGTCGCTACCACGAAGTCGTATTCGCCTCGACAACTTCCTCGACCAGAACGATTCTTAAAACCCTATTCCGCCCTCGCCGCGCCACCACAACGACCTAAAAATCCTGCTACTATTTTTCCATAACACACCAGCCCACGAGCTCCCTCCAGCCACAAACCCCACCCCAAATAAACCTTGCGATCATCGCAAATCAAGCAATGACCCAACTCCGTTCATCTCACGACACCCCATCATTCACGCATTTAAAAATCACGTAATTTCCACCAAAAATCATAAATTTCAAAGACGAATCTAATAATATAAGTGAATCATGAGATTAAATCGGTCGATTTTCTGAGATATTTTATTTTCCACTGTAAATCCTTCTTCCTAATAAAAATACTTACTAACTTCACATGAAAACATTTTTAAAAATAGAAATTCGTTAATACAAACATATTTCCTTTAATTACTATGACCTATAAGTGTTTGAGTGAAGAGAAAAGAAATTTTGAATGATTTTTGAGTCTGTTTTGAACATGAACAGAGGCTCTGTACATATATACACAACATTTACAAGCATATACACCAAGCACACATACATTTACATTCAATTCTACTTAAAATAAACATGCAAGCATATTTTAACAGAGATTCATCACAACATTTAAGCATAAACATAAGTTAAAACTGTTTTTAAATTCAAATGTTTACTCACCTTATATAGAATGAAGACAGAGCCTCTATTTTGAAATCTTGCATTGCCTTTAAAATTTGTAAACTGGAATGCTTTTGCTCTAGTTTAAACTTTATACTTGTCTTGAGTTGCTGAAGTAACATGCTTCATGATTGCATCATGAAGAGAGGTTACAGGCTCTGGTTCCAGGTTTTGAAAGAATTTAGTTCAGGTATTCTTTTGGAAAATGAATATGCAGCCTTGAAACAGAACAGGCTTTTGATTTTTGGGTTTGAGGAAAGTGAATTTCAGATTTGAAGAAATGATACAGGTTTTGATTTCAATTTGGTTTATGGAGATATGGATTACAGATTTTGTTTCAGATTGAAGAAAATGGTTTCCAGGTTTTGATTTGCATTCTTTGTTTTTGAGAAGAGTTTGTTTAGATTTTGGTTTTGAGCTGAAGTTTTCTTTGTTTAGAAAGGAGATTAGAAAAGGAAAAAGAAAATGCAAGATGATTGTTTATATAAACTGAAAGTATCTAAAAATAAAAATAAAATTAAATGACACTTGTCATTAGCCCTTACCCACAATTTAACACTTGTTTAAATGAGGTCTTAGGAAAATAACATGTGTCTTTTTTTATTAATGCGTATATATTTGAAATGTTAATAAAGATTTTTATACCTTATTTAAATGTATACATATTGAATTTCTTTTAAAGAATTTGTTATAACAAAATATATATAAATGAAAACTTATCCAAATATTTTAAAATTGTTTATCTCTTGAATTTCAAAATTTAATTCAAATTCAAATTAAATTTAAAAATCCAATTTTAAAAATCAAGTTATATATATGCATATATAACTATCATTTAAAATAACAATTCTATCTTATCAAAGTCTATTTATATTTATAAAAACAAAGTATTGAAAATATCAAATTTTACTATTTAAATAATTTATAAAAGAGATTATAAATTACTCCTATTATTCAATGAATTAATACCATTTGTAAATTGTATTTATACTTCTATTTTTAATCATATATATCAAATAATATTTGAAAAGAAATAAAATAAACCTTTTATTTAAATTTGAACTTAAGCTAAAATCCATTTTTAAACAATTAAACATTTATATTATGTATTTTCAAATTATATAGTTATTTATTAAAAAGCTTAATATTAAATTAAATCATGATTTCCAAATTACCCAAAATATATTAGAATTTGAAAACATAATTTCATTTGTTAAATTCAAACCAACTCATCTATTTACAATATATACAATTATACATATATATTATAAATAGAAAATATTTTATTAAACTTTTAAAAGATAAATCACTAATTAAATATTTATTTAATTAGATTATTAAATTTATTCAAATTTATTAACAAAGATCAACAAATCAATTTAATTTTTAAATATAGATTATTAAATTGATATTGTCCAAATTCCCGGGATATCACATAAATAGATTTAATATTAAAGGAAATACTATGGTGAAAATGAACGTGAATTGAAAAGTAGAAAAACTTAAGTATGAATTTATTCACTAATGAATATTAAAATTAAACGGAAATCAAGTTATTAAGTGAATAATAGATGTGAATTAAACTGCAAGAAACTTATATAATATTTTAAGAATTGATTTATTGATGTTCCAAATGATTGGGTTTGAAATGCTCTATGTGAATAAACGAATGCAAATTAATAAGAGATAACCTTGTATGAATAAATTGAAATAAATGAAATGTATGTAATAATTTAACAATGTATTCACTGATGATTTCAAATATTGAATGGGAAATATATAATGTAAATAGCATATGTAAGTAAATGAATGTAAATTAATGGAAAAATGACATTGCATGAATGAATGAAAATAAATAAAAGAGTAAAAGGAAACCAATAGAACAAACTTAAATAACATTTAAATTCTTTGTTGTTTTGGCTAATGAGAAGTTAGGGAAATGATACGTTAAATTGTTTAAGGTTTTATAAATAATCTATTAAGTAATTATCTAAGGCTGTTGAGCGTAAGGTACACTTGGTAGTTTATTTATCACTCTTAGACAATGAAAAGTTTCTGAACCTGGACAAACCATTAGTTTGGTTGTTATGAATGTATGATGGATTCTTTGGTTGCATATGATGGTTGTACTTCTTTTTGTTTGCATATGATTATTATATATTGTATGTTGCTTGTGCTATTGATTTGAAACAACTAAAAATAATATTATTTTACATAATTTTAACTCTTTGGATTATATAAGTGAAATACAGGTTTATGGAAGCAATAGCTACTACTTTTGGTTTCATAAATAAAGTTGTTTGCCCGACAAATAGGTACGTTTTGGGATTACGGTTTTGGAATGATATTTTAATTGTTTTGCCATGGTGTGGGATGTTTTATTACTGAAATATGATATATCTTGTAATTATTGATATTATTATTTTTCAGACCTATTCACGCAAAGGAGACTCTGCCGAAATTTTCCGTAAATTTAGGAATTAGAAAATTTTTGTGAAAGTTGAGTTATTTTCAAATTTTTATTTAACTAAATTATGTAAATTAATTGTTTATAAATTGATTATTTTGAATAAAATATATCAAGCTTCTTAATTCCTTCTTGTTCCTTTTCGGGGACGAAAAGTTTTGAGTATGGGAGATTATAACGACTTGCATTTTTGATAATTAAAAATATTAAATTAAATAAGAACTTGAAATTTAATATTGGGAGAAATTAAATCTTTGATTTATAAATGGGATTTTTTTTTAAATGTTATTTAATAATGTTGATTGAATGAAATTGACAATTGTTAATGTGATTTGAATCAACTGTAATGGTAAAGCTAATTGGGAATGTAACTATAGAGCTTAAATTGGAAATAATTGTAAGTCAATAAGGGATGAATTAATTACTGTATTAATGGTGAAATTATATGTATTAAATTGAGATTAGTTAATATAGAAAATGAAATTAGTTTGGGTAAGTAATTTATAACCCTTGGTTGTAAACAATGAATTAATAGATATGAGTTACTAAGCTGTAACAATTGATTTATTAGCATCTCATTGATTAAATCAGTTTGGAATTAATTTGGAAATCAATGAAATTTAATGTAATTAAATATTGCAGTTAATAAGAGTTAAGATGATAACTTTAGAATATGTATGTAATAAAATGTAAACTAATGTTAATTATATTCCTAAGGTAATAGTTGATCAATAATAATAGCGAGAATCAAAATAAAAGAATTTATTGAAATCTTTTAATTAAAAGGAGGAAAGACGTTAACTGTAAACATATATTGAAATAAATTTAAATTAGGTGATTTATTTCCAATTAATTCAGTTCATGCTTCAAAATTTAATGTTAGTTTACTGCATATATGTTTATACCTAAATATAAACTTATGTTTTAGATCCAATTATATCATAAAAAGGATTATTTAGGTTTGAAATCTCATACGGTATTAAATTAAATGTTAATAGGAGATGATAAAGGGGGTAAAATAGATTTACACTTGACTATTTCCTTTTCAATTAGACTTGATTAGATTTTAATTGCAACATAATTTACCTTTCCATATTCACTCTTCTAATTTACTCTTACATTCATTACCTCCTTATATGGATTATTGTCATACCTTTTATTTAGGAATGTAAACTATAAGTGGCGTTAAAGATGTACATATATATTATACACCTGTTTATATTACCTTATTTATGCTATCATATTTTTGAATGTATGTTAATGCATTCCTAGTAAAACATTTAATCGAAATGTTAATATGTTTGTTTAAATTCCTAATCTAATCACAAAGAGAGAGAAATGGAAAGTTCTTAATACTGTATATTCTTTTAATTTATGACACAAATTTCTGTAGAGAATTTATTTTCATTTGTTGTGTGTTAATTAAATCTTTAATGGATGTCAATTTTGGTATGTTTCGGGTTAACAAAATTAATTAAGTGAACAATTATTTTTGAAATTTAAATTTCAAAAGTTTATTTACAGTATAGAGTTGGTCCATTCATCCCCTTTCTAATTAATAATTGCCGCATTCTTTTCATTATTTCCTCATTTGTTCCATTACTCCTTTCCATTTACATGGTCTGAAGTTTTTCCATTTTGCAAACATGAACTAATTTTCATATTTTTAATTCTTTCTTTTACCTCTTTTTAATACCTGCTACTTTTAATAACGCTGTTCATATTTACTTTATTTCAATACCTAGATTGTTCATATTTACTTTATTTTTTTCATTTGTTTTCCAACTTCATTTCTTGAAACCTCATTTCATTTATTTCTAATTAATAGCAGCCTCTCTTTTCAATCTCATTGGCCCTAAACCTAACTCTAACCTTATAAATAAGATATGATGCAAATGAAACCCTAACCTCCATTCTAATCTTCTCCTTTTTTTCGTTTTCTTCTTCAAATCTTCTTATTCTCTCTCATTTTATTTTTTCCTTCCACTTCAAATATTCTTCTTCTTCAAATCTTCCTCTATTTCAAACTTTCTTCTTTCTTTTCAAATCTTGATCTTCTCTTTCATTTTCAGTTCTTCTTGTTTTAATCCTCTTTTTTTTTCAATTCTCCTTTTTAAAATCTTTTTTTAAAACCTTCTAAAAATACATAGATACATACTGTAATGACCCTAGATTTTAATTACATTTAATTAATAATTAAATGAATTTTTGAATAAAAAATTGTAAAATTAAATTAATAAAGTAATGCGAGTTTCCCCGATATCCAAATATATTTTGTATAAATCATTTAAATTTAGTAAATATTGTATATATGTGAATATATATGTATGTACAATTGATTTGAATTTAAATTGTAAATAAATGGTTTTAATAATTAATGATAATAATAAATATTAGAATGGATGGTTAATAATAATTTGAATTTATAAATTAAATATAAGACAATAAATATTAAAGTAAATTTAATAATTGAGTTATAAATAGAAATAAATAAATAAGAGATGAACTAGAAAAATAAAATATAACATAACTAAATATACGTATGTAAACAAATTAGTTAAAATTATAACAAAATATACAAAATAATATATAGAACTTTATTTACATCACAAAGCCATAAGGCAAAAGAAGAAATACCAACCAAAATTTATAAGTACCTATATACAAACAAATACAAATACAAATATAAGTATGGAAATAGAATAGGGTATGGTACAAAACAATTAATACCAATATCTCTTTAGCCACCAAATCATCTTCAGCCGAAGGAAATAAGAAAAAAAATTACATTGTACAAGCTAATTAATGAAGCCATCAGCAACACTACCTATGTAACGCCCCACCCCGAGACCCACCTTAGTAAAGAGAATTAACAAGTAATTCCGTCTACTAAAGCGGAGAATAGGGCTGGTTAAGGGCGACTATCTATAATTTTGTCTTAAACATCTACTGAATACGTCGATAAATGCAATATAATTTTTCTTTTCTACTCAAGTGGATCGACATACCCAGTAAATGCATAATCTAAAACTATAGGTAGCTAATGGATCTATCAGAACAAAATACAATAACTGAATGTAAATTACATCACAGAACAGTAACCAATATCATATATATACATATACACTGATACATGTTCAGTACAATACAATATGAATACATTAATGGTGGTACACGACCACACTATATACATTGAATTAATTGTGAATACATCAGAGTCAAGCGGAAAGAAATATAAACTACACAAAAGTGCTGGGGTGATATCCAAGCAGATGCATCGAAGCAAAGTCCCGTAACTGATAGCTAACCTGAAACAACTCGGTCTGACCCGAGTACAAAGTACACGGGTCAGTCTAGCTAAAATAATCAGTTAATGAGGATAGACGATAATATGAAGCATAAGATACAAGGTGATAATTCTTTTCGAATGAGAAGAGGAAACATAAAGAATACAATCCATGACTTAAGTGAACTAATGTCACTTAAGTATACAAAGACCTCAAAAGAGGTAAATTCAATAATAATACTCAAATAATATAAACATTCGCCTCATATCATCGGCGACATCCCAAAATGTCTACATGGTTTCCTTGAACCATATCTCCTCAAAAGGAGAAACAACAATACAAACTCTCGCCTAATGGCAAACATAAAACATTCTCAAATAGGATTATTCAAAACTAAAATATAAAAAAAATCTCCAAATTCAATCATACCCCCTCTCCTCGGTATGAATGTATATAAATCTAAATCTCAACTCGCAAAATGGTAAAACCCAGAATATCCTATAAAATCATGAAATCATCTAAATTCATAACTCAAGGAACTCAATAAGAGTTCAAAACATCATAAATGAAATCACCATATATATAACATCTCATATAGCACTAGGCTATCGATGTAATAAAACATCTTAAAAAGGTGAAATCACAATAGAACAACAAACTCAGAAAATCCGGATTGGCCAAATCCCCGATTGTAATGCCGAACAATGCTGCACGTGCTAAACTCAAACGGCCGAAGCCTCAGACAAGGTCGCTAACACCTCCCAAAGCAGTTCGTCCTCATGACAAGGTCGCTAACACCTCTTCAAGCCATTTTGTCAGCCCTAACAAGGTCGCTAACACCTCCCAAAGCAGTTCGTCATCATGACAAGGTCGCTAACACCTCTCAAAGCAGTTCTGTTAGGTAAACATCGTGAATGTGTCACAAACTCACGGATAGGAACCCGAAAAGTGTTAACGTGTGTCCCATACCACACATTCGCACTTAGCGGTTTACTAGCTGTTAGTCGATGCCACACTAGAAACATCATAAAACTCAGAAAATTATCTCGCCTAGTCTCATTGGCGAGTGATAAAAAGACATCATACTTGTCTCATCTCATCGACAAGTGAAAACATCATGATGGTTCCTCATAAACCATAAATCTCAAAATATGAAATCATAAACTCAAGACTTGCCTTATATCATTGGCAAGTAAACAAAACATCGTGATGGTTCTCATCGACCATACTCCTGCATAGGAGATCTCAAACCATAATACTTTCCAAATATTGGCCATCTTAAATAATTCCAATAAATAAGAATTATAAAACTCAAAATACGCCATAAAATGGCAAAACATCTCAGAATCATTAATCTCAAATAGCTTCGATCATACAAGTCCGGAATTAACCGAAATAGTAAACGCACATGTCACATACCACGTGTTTTACTAAATTGTTTAATTCTCTTTCTCATACGTTCGAATAGTATAAAAGTGTATGTTTTATATATAAAATAGTTTACTAGAGAAAATAAGCTTCTAAATTTTTTTTCCAAGAAGATTAATAAAACCAATATTTGAAATTCCTTTATTATAGGAAATAAATAGATTTTATATTGGAAAAATAATTTTAAAATACTATATAATAATAATTTGAAATTTCCATTTATTTCAAAAATCACTTCAAAAATGGTTTAGTGATAACCGTGCTCGAAAACAATGAAAAACAAGGAAGATAACTCAAGACCGATAACTTGAGTTCAAATACGAATTCAATTCAAATTTAACCCAAAATCAATTCAAATTTTATTTGAATTTTAATTTCAAATTCTCTAAATATTGCTAGCCTATTAATAGGCATCATAGCTCTCAAAATATCTCAAAATTATCAAAATCAAATCAAAAACGAAGAAGTTATGGCCGATTTTGTTTCAGCCTTAGGCACAGAGCAAATATTGTTTTTGCTCTCGGGACAACAGTAGAAAACTTGGATTTTGACATAGCAAACCTCTAAATTACAGAAAACGCAATACATGAAAGTTGTGGTATATGATTTGTGCTTTCCGAAACATCTAAAATTATCAAAATCGGATCAAAAACGAAGAAGTTATGGCCGATTTTGTTTCAGCCTTAAGCACAGAGCAAATATTGCTTTTGCTCTCGGGACAACAGTAGTAAAACCAAATTTTGACAGAGCTAACCTCAAAATTACAGAAAACACACTACATGAAAGTTGTAGTACATGATTTTTGCTTTCTGGAACATCTAAAATTATCAAAATCGGTCATCAAACGAAAAAGATATGCTCAAATTACCAACACTACTAAGCACAATAAGTCACAGTTTTACAGTGACAGGGCAGCAAGTTTGAGTTGAGTTTTTCGACCCTTTGTGCTCAAAATTTTCGAAAGTGTTCAACATGAAAGTTATCTCATTCTTTCCAAGCTTTCCAGAACATCAAAGAAAATGAGATTCCGATTTAAAACGAAAGACATATGCCTAATTTACTGTCAGTGATTCACAAATGCAAATGCAACAAAGAAAATTGAGATTTCTTACCTTGAAATCTCAATCAAAGCTAGAAAATGTGAGTTTTGTTACTCATCTTACTGATTTGAATATAAACACTCGGATTAGAGCTGAAAGATGAAGCTTTTTCTTTGATTCAGCTGTAAAAATTTAAAACTTGCAAAGAACCCAACATGCAACAAAAGAATAAAAGTTTCAGCAAACAAATTTCTTAAAAATCTGAAATTGAAGAAGTAGAACTAGTTGTTGTAGTGATTACCTATTTTTAGTGCTTTCAATTTGATTATTTCTAGCAAATATTTGAAGAAATTGGAGATTTTAGATATTAGGTTTAAAAGAGGAAGAAGCTTTTGAAGTTTTCTCTTTTGTTTACTGTAATAAAACTGTACGTACCAAAATGAGAAGGAGAAGCTTCTTTTTTTCTTAGTTTTGGATTGTAAATGGGCTTGACCCATTAACAAAAGAATTAATTAGCCAAGAAAAATCAAATTATCTCTAAATCACATATATACACTTGTACAAACAAAGTAAAACAACATTTTTTTTTTGCAAAATTTCAACACATTAAAATTACACAAACATATTTTCAGGTTTACAAAACATTTTACAACTAATAAAAAGATAATTTAGTTATAAAAATATTTTTATTAACAAAACTCTTAGTTTCAAATAATTACACTATTTACACAAATATTTACATAAAATGCTATGTTCAACAACATAAATTTTACAAAATTATTTTCTTGCATAAAAAAATGCAATAAATCATTCTAACGTCATTTTTATGTCCAAAACTTATTTTTAAACCAAATTTCATCTTTTTATTTATTACAAACATACATTAAAACAAATACTTCTTTTAAGAATCAATAATAGAAATACTTGACAATAATTACAAGAATTATTGCATTTTCTCTAAATAAATCATATTTCACTCACATTTCTCACAAAAACCAAGAAAAAGTTTGTAAAACTTTATTATTATTATTATTATTTTTCATTTTATTTCCAAAATCCATTGTTTATTTCAAATTAACAATTTAAATCTCCAATTTATTCTTAATTTACAATATTAAATTATAACTACCATTATAATTTAATATTTACAAGTAATCGTCAAAACCTGGGTTGTTACAGACTCCCTCCCTTACAAAAACTGCGTCCCCGCAATATTCTAGAAAAAGAGCTGTAAACAACACAAAAATTCAATTGAAAAAGGATAAAAGACAAGCTCGAAATTCAAATCATTCATACTCTCAACATAGAATGATAGAGAGAAACAAGGAAAAACTTACTTGGTTAATCCAATGGCCCATCAAATTCTAATATAGTGATTAGCAAACCATCGAATTTTCCAAGTATCTCGAAATAATTTCGAAGATATCCCATCTTTGAATCGACACTCAATAAGATGCTTAACAATTAATCAATCGAAAATGATTGGGTTCACAAAATTCTACGAATAGAGTCCAGATAAAACTCACTCAAACCCGAACTCTAAGCAATAAAGAAGATCATCAACAAGATTTTCCGCATAATATATGGAAAGAACATCCTCACAATAGGGTAGACACAATAGACAAGATAGATAAATCACAAGATAGCTTCTTACAAGGCCACCAAACTCGAACAACCGCGAAAAATGCACGTCGTTGATAATAGCTCAAAGATATAATATACTCAAGAACAAGGATATAAGCTCGAATTATCTTTTAATCCAAGGTATTTAGAGTTTTAAATCTCAACATCTTTTAAAATTTTAAATCTCAATTTTCAACATTTGAAAATTTCTCAAACTCTTTACTATATTACTTAGTAAGTAATTTAAAACTCAAAATTCAAATTCAAATTTCTTCTCTTACTTCAAAATTAATTTCCAAAGAATTTTGTAAAACCATAATTATATTCCTTAAAATAAATTAAGGGTTTAATTCCCTTTACTCTTCTATTAAACCACTTTAATAGTTTTTAAAACAATCTTCAAATTCTCTTGTTATACTCTTCCCTTAAAACATCCAATGTATATAATATAGATTCTAAAATCTCAAGATATACTTTCAATAAAGCACAGCTCAAAAATAATCTAATTTATATTCTCATCTTTATAATTTAAAATAAATAAATAAATAAATGGCATTGCCACGCCATTGAATCTCTAATAAATAGATATATCCATTGGCTGTAGAGTCGACCGAACGATCAAAACTGCCTTGCCACTCTATTACTCATCTCTAAAATCAATGGCTGCAATTATGATGCAGCCCAGGAAGAAGAAGTCATAGGTCGTGTACGACCTAACATGTTGGTAAGTTGGATACGACCTAAGGAGGAGGCTAATGAACTAGGTTCTGGTAAAGAGTCACTAAAAGTTGAAGTTCTAGATCGTATGCGACCTACCAGTTCCAAAGATCCCATGTTACGACCTAACAGACTAGGAGGAAATGAGCTACGACTTAAGGGAAGTGCTGAGGTACGACCTAAGGGAGGTGCTGGGCCCCGACCTAAAGCTACAGGAACAACAAATGATAAGTCGATGACGAGATACGACTTAGTTAAGTCGTCAAACCGACCTAACGAGTCACCCAGAGGAAAGGCAAAACAAATTGGTGAAGTATTAGGTCGTGAACGACCTAACGAGTCAGGAGTTAGGTCGCAAGGCTTAGGTCGTGAAGTTTCTGATGCTGCTTTTGTTTTAGGTCGCAAAGCTCTGGATACCGTTGAATCTTCTGACGAGTTAATCTCTGCCATTGATCTTCTTAAGTCGCGTAAAGATGCTATGATCTTAGGTCGCGAAGTTATGATCCTTAAGTCGCAAGGTCTTATCTTTAAGTCGCTACAGCTGGATGCCGTTGAATCTTCCGCGAGTTAATCTCTACCGTTGAGTTCTTTAGGTCGCTGATCTGGGATGCACATGTTTAAGTCGCGGAAGCCTGTTGCCGTTGTTTTTCTCTGCCGAGTTAAGCTGGACCGTTGATTCCTTAAGTCGCTACTAAGTTGAGTTGCGTAGCATTGTTAAGTCGGCAACGACTTAAGTGGTTGTCTGTTTGTATTTTGTCTAAGTTGTTAAGTCGCTGAAGGTTGTAACGAGTTGTAACTATTTGTTGTTAGGTCGCTGCCGACCTATGCTAAGTCGCGCCTGTTCTAGGTCGCACCATTCTAGGTCGTAGGTCGTTTCCGACCTAAGTACTTGTATTTTTTTGAAGTTTTTGCGTGTTGAGTTGTAAAGCTATAAATAGCAAGTGTGAGTCATTTGTAAAGGTGGTTGAATATTGAATAAAATTCTCTTTTGATTGCTTTGTGCTTTCATTCAAATTGGTAGTTGAGTGTAATCTCCTATCTCCTCTTTCGGATAATCGAGTGCGCTCGATTCAACGATTGTAGAAGCCGATTCGCGGAATCTAGTGCGCTAGATCAACGCTCGAAGAATTGAAGATCTTTGAACCCGGTATCGTGCGCGATCAACGAGTTCGAGATAGCTAGAGTTCGGTATCTTCAGATCAACGAATTCGGGCATTTCAGCATCTTCCAATCCACCGATTGCTACATTCAACGATCTACATCATTTTTGTAATATCTGCTGCGTCAGTTTTTGGTATCAGAGCTAGTTCTAACCAATCATAGTTAGATCGAGTCTTGGAGCCTATTCATTTGAAGATTTGAAGTTATCAATCACGGCCGAGAGTTTGAGGAAGTGGGTCGTGCATACTTTGAAGTTTGAAGTTTGGATTTGTGATTTAGAGAAGTCGTGTTCATCGTGTTCATCGAGATTTGCAACAAAGTGGAAGATTTCGATCCGTTTCATTTTGGATCAAAGTTCGAAAAGTGTTTGAATTTGAAGTGTTTGAGAATTGTGAAGTATTCAATCATGCCACCAAGAAGAGCTAATCGCCACCAAAATGTAGAAGCTTTGTATCGAAGAGAAGAGGCTGATGAGATGGAGCAAAGAATCAACGAAAATTTTAGTGAAAAGCTTAATGAAGGAATTGGCCGGTTAGAGAGGCTTATGACGGAGATGAATCAAAATCAGAGAAGGGTTTCACCAGAATCTAACCATGGGGGTAGTAGAGTCTCGCCACATTCCAATCGAGACAGAAGTGTTGAAAATGATCAAGGGCGTGGGAGGAACGTGAATGATCGTGAACGGAGGAATGTCGATAGAAGGGATGAAGGTGGAAGACGCAATGGTAGTAGAGATGTTGGTGGTCAGAATCGACATCGTTATACATCTGATTTTGAAGAGGAGTATGATGGTGGTAGTGTTCAAGGAAGAGGTCAAGGTAGAAACTATTCTGAGTATGATCACAAATGGGAGTCGGGGATGAAAACGGAAATTCCTGAATTCAAGGGTGGTATGCAAGCAGAGGAGTTTCTAGATTGGATGGCTAATGTTGAGGAGATTTTTGACTTCAAAGAAGTTCCAGAACATCGTAGAGTGAAGTTGGTTGCTACGAGGCTGAGGGGTAGAGCTTTGGCATGGTGGCAGCAAACCAAGCTTACACGTGAACGTATGAGGAAGTCAAAAGTTGAATCTTGGGATAAGATGAAGAAGTTGATGAAAGCAACGTTCTTACCTTACAATTATCAATCTTTGATGTATCAACGTTTGCAGAACTTGAGGCAGGGCACTAAGACAGTTAATGACTATGCTGATGAATTCTATCAACTTATTGCAAGGAATGATATTATGGAAACGGAAGAGCAGCTGACATCTAGATTCATTGGGGGATTGAGAATGCAGATCCAGGATATGGTGAATATGTTCGATCCAAGATCTGTAGCGGAAGCACATCAGAAAGCGTTGGCTTGGGAGAAGCAGGGTAGACGAGGAGGTGGTGTGTTTACTAATTCCAGCAATCAAATGAAGGGTGTTAGTGGGGGTTCTAACATTTCTAAACCTATCAGTAGACCAGCGGTGAAGGAGGTTGAGAAGGCGAAAGTTAACAATGGGTTTAAATGTTACAATTGTCAAGAATTGGGTCATAAAAGCAGTGAGTGTCCAAAGCCAAAGAAGAGAACCATGATTGCAGAAGTTGACGATGAGGATGTTGATGGAGGTTGTTCTAATCCAGCTGAGGAGGATGAGCAGGATATTGCGTCAGGAGATGAAGGTTGTAATCTAATGCTGAGGAGATCGTGTTTAACACCGAAGCAGGAGGAAGATAGTTGGTTGAGGAGTAATATCTTTCAGTCAACATGTACTATTCTAGGGAAGGTGTGTAAGTTTGTGATTGACGCAGGAAGCTGTGATAATATTATTTCAACCGAGGCTGTGACAAAGTTGAAATTGAAGACAGAGAAACATCCGAGTCCATACAAATTAGCTTGGTTGAGAAAAGGAGGAGAAGTGAAAGTGGATAGACGAGTTCGTGTTCCATTCTCTATTGGGAAGAAATACAAAGACGAAATATGGTGTGATGTAGTAGAGATGGACGTTTGCCACCTATTATTGGGAAGACCATGGCAATATGATCGAGCAGTACTACATGACGGTCGGACCAATAACTACAGTTTTATTTTTAAAGGCACGAAGATTATCCTAGTTCCAAAGAAGAGACCACAAGGAGAAAGTAAGTCGGAAGAAATTGAAGAGCTGAAAACTTTATTATCTTTGAAGGAATTTGTTAAGGAGGTTGAAGAGGAACCTGAAGTGTTTTTGTTAATTGGGCGAGAGAGCAGTGAAGAGGTTGAGATTCCAGAAGAAGTAAAACCAATTTTGAAAGAATTTGACGATGTATTTCCAGAAGAGTTACCAACGGAGTTGCCACCGTTGAGAGATATACAACATCAGATAGATCTTGTTCCAGGTGCTGTGTTGCCACACAGACCACATTATCGAATGAGTCCGAAGGAACATGAAGAGTTGCGAAGGCAGGTAGAGGAATTGCTTGAGCAAGGACGTGTGCAGGAGAGTCTGAGTCCTTGTGCTGTACCAGCTTTATTGGTACCCAAAAAGGATGGGACGTGGAGGATGTGCACAGACAGCCGAGCGTTGAATAAGATTACTGTGAGATATAGATTTCCAATGCCGAGGTTGGATGACTTGTTAGACCAAATAAGCGGAGCTACTATCTTTTCGAAGATTGACTTGAAGAGCGGTTATCATCAGATTCGCATTAGACCGGGGGATGAGTGGAAGACTGCTTTTAAAACAAGGGAAGGTCTATACGAATGGTTGGCCATGCCATTTGGTTTATCCAATGCACCAAGTACTTTCATGAGGGTGATGAATCAGATTTTTCGACCGTTCATTGGGAAATTTGTGGTGGTGTATTTCGATGATATTCTTATTTACAGTGGGAGTCCAGAGGAACATTTGAATCATCTTAGAGAAGTGCTGATGGTATTGCGACAAGAACAATTCTATGCTGCAATGAAGAAATGCGTGTTCATGACGCATAGCGTGTTATTTCTGGGGTATGTTGTTTCAGAGAAAGGGATACAGGTTGACCAAAGTAAAGTTGAAGCGATTAGAGAGTGGCCGCAGCCCAAGACAATAACGGAAGTACGTAGTTTCCATGGGTTGGCTTCATTTTATCGAAGGTTTATTCCACACTTTAGTAGTGTGATGGCGCCTGTTACAGATTGTATGAAAGGCAAACAGTTTTCATGGTCAGAAGAAGCAGGGGTTGCTTTTGGGAAGATCAAGGAATTGCTGACGTCTGCACCAATTCTAGTGCTACCTGATTTTCAGTTAGTGTTTGAACTACATACTGATGCATCCAAGGTTGGGATTGGAGGAGTGCTGAGTCAGAGGGGACGTCCAATTGCATATTTCAGTGAGAAGTTGTCAGGAGCGAAGATGAGATACAGTACATACGATGTGGAATTCTATGCTGTAGTACAATCTATTAAACACTGGAGACATTATCTATTTCAGAAAGAGTTTGTTCTGTATACTGATCATGAAGCATTGAAGCATTTACAAGGGCAAGACAAGATTTCGGCGAGACATGCATCGTGGATTACATATCTACAACAGTTTACTTTTGTTGTTAAACACAAGTCAGGGGTGACAAATCGTGTGGCTGATGCTTTGAGTAGAAGAAATCACTTGTTAACTACATTGAAGGTTGAAGTGATGGGTTTGAAATGTTGCCAGAATTATTTACCGATGATCCTTACTTTGCAAAGTTTGTAGATAAAATCAAGGAGGGAGAAACGGATGAGTTCGTAATGGTAGATGGTTTTCTTTTTAAAGGAAATCGATTGTGTATACCAGAGGGTAGTCTGAGAATGAAGATTATCAAGGAGTTACACGAAGAGGGACATGTTGGGAGAGACCGTACCTTACAGTTGATTTCACAGTCCTACTTTTGGCCATCGATGAGGAAAGAAGTGGAGAGATTTGTGGAGCGTTGTCATATCTGTCAGGTTTCGAAAGGAACTGCGACTAATGCTGGGTTGTATATGCCGTTACCGGTACCAACTAAACCGTGGGTTGATGTGAGTATGGATTTTGTTTTGGGTTTACCTCGAACTCAAAGGGGAAACGATTCCATTTATGTGGTGGTGGACAGATTTTCGAAGATGGCACATTTTATTGCTTGTAAGAAGACGGCAGATGCTGTTCATGTTGCTCAGTTATTTTTCAAAGAGATCTATCGACTTCATGGATTGCCAGAATCGATTGTGTCGGACAGGGATACTCGTTTTCTGAGTCATTTTTGGCTAAGTTTGTGGAAGATGGTGGGAACGAAGTTGAACTTTAGCAGTGCTTATCATCCGCAGACGGATGGACAAACCGAGGTTGTGAACAGGTCATTGGGAAATTTGCTGAGGTGTCTTGTTCAAGATAATCTGAAGAGTTGGGATGTGAAGTTATGCCAGGCAGAATTTGCTCATAATCATGATGTGAATCGAAGTACTGGGTTCAGTCCATTCCAGATTGTCTATTCGAGCTTACCGAAAGGACCGTTAGATTTAACGGTGATACCACACTTAAAGGGGACAATTAAGAAAGCTGCTGATTTTGTTGAAGGGCTGACGGAATGTCATAAAATCGTTCAAGAACGATTAGAGAAAGCAAATGAGAAGTATAAACAATCTGCAGATTTGAAACGAAGGAGTGTTAAATTTCAGGAAGGTGATTTGGTTTATGCAGTGTTAACAAAAGATCGTTTTCCGGTAGGCGCTTACAATAAATTGAAAGCACGGAAAATAGGTCCGGTGGAAGTTGTGAAGCAAATTAATGAAAATGCTTACAAATTGAAGCTACCAGATGATGTGTATACGTCCGACGTGTTCAATGTCAAACATCTCGTACCGTATCACGGGGATGAATTTGTTATGGAGGAAGAGAGTACAAATTCGAGGTCGAATTTTTCTCAACCTGGGGAGGATGATGCAGCCCAGGAAGAAGAAGTCATAGGTCGTGTACGACCTAACATGTTGGTAAGTTGGATACGACCTAAGGAGGAGGCTAATGAACTAGGTTCTGGTAAAGAGTCACTAAAAGTTGAAGTTCTAGATCGTATGCGACCTACCAGTTCCAAAGATCCCATGTTACGACCTAACAGACTAGGAGGAAATGAGCTACGACTTAAGGGAAGTGCTGAGCTACGACCTAAGGGAGGTGCTGGGCCACGACCTAAAGCTACAGGAACAACAAATGATAAGTCGATGACGAGATACGACTTAGTTAAGTCGTCAAACCGACCTAACGAGTCACCCAGAGGAAAGGCAAAACAAATTGGTGAAGTATTAGGTCGTGAACGACCTAACGAGTCAGGAGTTAGGTCGCAAGGCTTAGGTCGTGAAGTTTCTGATGCTGCTTTTGTTTTAGGTCGCAAAGCTCTGAATACCGTTGAATCTTCTGACGAGTTAATCTCTGCCATTGATCTTCTTAAGTCGCGTAAAGATGCTATGATCTTAGGTCGCGAAGTTATGATCCTTAAGTCGTAAGGTCTTATCTTTAAGTCGCTACAGCTGGATGCCGTTGAATCTTCCGCGAGTTAATCTCTACCGTTGAGTTCTTTAGGTCGCTGATCTGGGATGCACATGTTTAAGTCGCGGAAGCCTGTTGCCGTTGTTTTTCTCTGCCGAGTTAAGCTGGACCGTTGATTCCTTAAGTCGCTACTAAGTTGAGTTGCGTAGCATTGTTAAGTCGGCAACAACTTAAGTGGTTGTCTGTTTGTATTTTGTCTAAGTTGTTAAGTCGCTGAAGGTTGTAACGAGTTGTAACTATTTGTTGTTAGGTCGCTGCCGACCTGTAATATCCCGGAAATTTTAACAATATCAATTTAATAATCTGTTAAATAATTAAATTGATATTGATGATCTTTGATAATAAAATTTGAATTTAATTTAATAATCTGATTAAATTAGTATTAATTGATGATTTTATCTTTTAAAAGTTAATAAGATATTTCTATTTGGATATATATATATATATTTATATATATTGTAAATAGAAGCTTTGGTAAATTGGAAATTCAGATTTAGTTTAATCTGGACTTTTCAAAGTTATTTAAATAAATAACATTTTAGTTTTAAATATACTTTAGATAAATCTTTTAATTGGTTTTATTTTCTTTAAAGAAATTTATATATATATATAGATAAGCATTTATAAAATAATAAATTAAGTAAAAGCCTTTATTAACATTTATATTAAATAAGTAGTAATTACTTAAAAAGACAAGTGTAAATCTCTAAGGCTATGTAATAACATGTGTTGTAGAATTAAAGTATGAGAAAGACAAGTGTCATTTTTGTTTTAATTTTTCTTTTTATTTTAAAAATAAATCATTTATACTTATAAAACATGTTTCCACCCTCTTCCTTTCTTTCTAATCTTCATTTCTAAAATCTGAAATTCATTTTTCACTTCTTAAAGCAAACCAGAAAATCAAATTTAAACATTCCTCTCAAACCAAAATCTGTAATCAAATTCCTCAATCTCAAAACAAAGATATGTAATTCACTTTCCAAAATCAAATGGAAGCCTGTAACTAAATTCTTCAAACCTGCAAATCATTTTCAAATCAAGTCTTTAGCCTGCAATATCTTTTCAAAATCCGGAATCTGTTTGAAGCAAGTAAATCTGGAATCTAAAGCAACATCTCAACAAACAAGTTAGAGCATGCATGCAAGTTTCTAAAGCTAGCAATTCAAGTTTTAAAAGCAGACATTCAGATTCTAAAGTTTAAAAGCAGTTCAAATATTAAGTGCACTACTCTCTGTTCCTTGCAAAACTGGTGAGTAAATTTCTTTTAAAAACAGATTAAACCTGATCGTATGCTTGATGCTTGTTGAAGTAATATAGTATATTATGTCTATATAAATGCATAGATGTGAATGTATATGTATATTGTATGATGCATGTGAAATATTTGAAATCTACAGACATGTTCTCTGTTTTTAACCTAGCGAGGGAACCATTTCTTTTAAAACCCCCAATCAGTTTTAATAACCTAATGCATGTGATTTATACTTGAAGTTAGTTGTGGAAAATGTTTGTATGAATATATTATGCTTGTATGTATATCAATAGGCAAAAAATTTGAGTGTGCTTGTCTGGGAACAGGAAAATTTGCCTCTGCTATTGATTTTAAGTTTCAAAAATATATTCAAAATCCAAATTCTCTTCCTCTAATTCTTTTTAGGCTTCGATCTCTAAATAAAATTTGATTGTAAGACTACAAATTCAATTGTAAAAATAACTTCAAGAATTTATATTAAGTATGTACTTCGGGAATTTATAATTAACAGTGAAGTTCAATAATGGGTTTAAATCGTTAATGTTAATTTCAATTCTTGATTATATAAACTGAAACGTTATGCGAAATGATGAATTTTGATATATATATCAGGATTTTTAAGTTTGTATTCAGTGAGAAAATTGGGGATGATCAGATTTGGGTTTTTCGGCAAATTCCTATGAACGGCGGCAAGTTGAAGGCCGTGGTTGTTGCCGAAGGAGGTGTGAGGGATGGGGATCATCGGAAAAATAGTGATAGGTTTTATTGATGGCCATGGTGGCCGAACGAAGGGGATCTAGGGTTCGAAGACTTGCTTGGACGATGATGTAATTGAGGTTCGTGTGATGTCGTTGGCGCATCGGACTCGATCGCGAGGCAGGGGATCGCGGCGTGGAGGCGTGGTGCTGCTCTGGAAGGGGAGCCGGGGGTTCCAATTCACTAGATCATCGGCGGCAGGAGGATTTTCAACCAGAGTTGAATGTCCAGTTTGTGTCGTATGCTCGTTTTCGATTTCGCTGACGAATTGTCGATTTGGGTGGTCGGAGCAATTGGTGAGATAGTCGTCGACTGGGGAAGGATCGCGACGTTGATCGGTGGTGGCCGGAGTGATCGTGCACGTGCACGTACACGTTTGGGTGTCTGGGTTGTTAAGTTATGGGGAAGAAGGAAAGCAACTCGGAGTTTCGCTCGTGTTGTTTGCATGCCGACTCGAAGCAGATGAAGTTTGGTGGAAGACTCGGGGAAAAGCAAGTTTTGTTCGGGTTCGTTTTGGAGTATGTTCGTGAGGGTAGCTGTTTTTAAAAGTTTTTATAAAACAAGGGTTTTTTTGAAATAGAAAATAGTTTTAAACTGCTACTTGATAATATTTTAAGTATTTAAAGGAAGCTATGATTTGGTAATTTTAATTTATCAAGTTAAAGGTTTATTTTTATTTAAAAACTTAATTAAATGTTTAATTAAGGAAGTTAAATTTTAAAGATAAAATGTTTTAATATGTTAATGATAATTAGATCATTATAAGACAATGTTTTATCTTAAGATAATTAAGGTTTAATGATTTGAAATTAATTAAGTTAATTAAGAAAATTAAAGTATGATTAATTAACGTAATTAATTAATGATAGAGGACTAGTTAAGAAATTAATTAAGAGAAATTAATTAATTTAATTAACTAATGATTAAGGATTAATTAATGATTAGAGACTAATTAATTTAGTAATTAAAAATTTATTAATTTATAATTAGAAGTAAATTAATTGGTAATTAAGAAGTACTTAATTTGTAATTAAGTTTTATTAATTAATAATTAGGTTTTATTAATTAATAATTAAGGAATAATTAATTTGTAATTAAAGATTAATTAAGGATTAATCAACTTGTAATTAAGTATTGATTAATTTGTTATTAAGGGATATTAATTAATAATTAAGGTCTATTAATTAATTGTTAAAGAATAATTAATTAAGTAATTGGAGATTAAGTAATGAAAGAAATTAGAGATTAACTAATTAAGTAATTAAAGATTAAATTAATGGTAATTACTCGATGTAATTAATGGAAGATAATTTAAGAATAGAAGTAATTTGAGTTAATTACTTTGAATAATTAATCAAGGGATTAATTAAGAAATTAATTAAGGAGTAATTAATTTAGTTAATGAAAGTAATTAAGGGGAGTTAATTACTAGATGAGATTAATCAAGAGTGATTAATAAATGTTGTTTAAATAAAGGTTAATTACTTAATGAAATTAATTTAATTAAGTAATTAATAATTAAGTTGTAATTAAGGATCATTAATTAATATAATTAATGATGTAATTAAGATTGATTAATTAAGTAATAATTAATAAATGAAGTAATTAATCAAAGTAACTAATTAAGGATTAATGTAATTAATTATAGTTGATTAAGTTAATTAATTTTAGTAAATTAATTAATGAAGTAATTAAAGGTTAATTATTATAAGTGGTTAAGGATAATTAATTTAAGTAATTAATTAAAGATAAATTACCTGAATGGAATTAAAGGGTAATTAAAGGATAATTAATTAATTTGTAATTAATTAATGATTAAGTAAGCAGGATTTATAGAATGACGTAATTAATTTAATTCATTTTAAATTAATTAGAAATAGTATAAATCATTACTTAAGAATGGATGATAATATTGAATGCTTTGCATTGATTGATATCTCTGATGAGATATATGCTGTGGGATATGGATGTTTAGTTGAATTGTGATGATAATATGGATTATCTGATAATGTTGATTATCTATTGTGAATTATCCTTCTATGTGTATAAAGATAATTGAATTGAATTGTTTTAACTTTAAAACAACTTGGCCTTAAAAGATACGCTTTGGATTTCGATGAGACCGGGATCGGGTTTGCTACATTACAGCGTGATAGGGGGTTCTCACTTTGCGTTAGGTGGCGAACGGGAGACTCTTACCCCTACATGTCCCCGGGGGTAGTATAAGGCCTTTTACAGATGTTTATAACTGTCTAGTATGAGATGTGTAATCTGTGTAACTCTGATAGATGATGTATATGATACTATGTATTTTATGTGATATATTATATTTCATTCGTTTCCGCTGTGAGTATCTGTTGTTGTTTCTTTCTCTTTCTTTTCTTTTCTACTTCTCACCCCTTTCTTTCTTACTGTCGATGCAACTTTCTGGTAAGAGAAGGTCGGGTCGTTACAGTGGTATCAGAGCATAGGTTGAGCGAATGCCTAAGCTTTTGGTTAATTGAATATCAGAGCACTAGGTTGAGTGAATACCTAGGTTCAGAAGGATTGTTCATTAGAGATAGGATCTGTAGCAACCTATTTGAGTCTGAGTATATATATATACGAGAGCGCGTATTTGTTAGTTATATAAAATGGTTTTATATTGTGTTAATTGATCGGTTGAGTGGTATATGGATTCTGGTCAATACGAGTAGCTAACGTTATTGATAGGGATCTCTAAACACTTGAACCAGGCCAACGGACACAATATTGTTTTAAAGAGGTAGATGAAATAATTTTACCCAGAAATAATTTCTATATAAAAAAAATATATCATTTTAAATATATATATTTATGTATTTCTACCTATTTATTGGGTTACCTGTTCGGGTTTTCCAATATAAGTTATAAAAGTAGATAAGGTGGTAGTGTGTGTAACACAATTACCAATAGTTGGAGTTTGAATGTTTGAGGTTGGAAGTATATATCGAGACTGTAAACCCAATACCGTCTCGAGTAAGCTTTGCTGTGGTGAAGGATTTCATCGATCTCCGAAGGAAACTGTAATGGTTCGGAGTTTATCTTTGAAGTGTGGATGAGTAGAGTTGGATCTGTCGATGAGGCAGAAGTGAGTGATGGTACCTTGATACCTCAGGTAATAGTAGCTGTATGATGAGATGCAGTGACTATGGATGTTCCTGAAGATGTTTTCTTTGGAACAAGATTAAGGAAGTGTGTCTGTTTCGGTGTTGTCGCTGAGTTCAGCATGGTGTTTCTGCTTTGGTTTGGAGTTCGAGTTTCTCGAAGAGCTTTGGATAGGAGCATCAGTGTCAGCAGTGCTACTCGGAGTGTTCTGTGATGGCAAGAAGTTTTCTAGCTGAGCAGTTTTTCTGGAAGTGAAGTTCAGAAGCAGCAGAGTGGATCCATTTTTTTCGATAAATTGGATAAATAAGTGTAAGCTGTTCTGATTGGTAAAGAGGAACAGTTTTTCTTTGGAATTAGGATGGGTTGATCGCAAAAGTGACTTGCGATTGTCTGAGTGTTCTCTTGGGTTGTCAGAGTTTTTCTGGATATCTTCAGAGAAGTCAGAAGTTTGTCCACATCTGAAGGTTGAGTTTTCTTATCGACTGGATTCCAAGAGTGATACCGGTGGTTCAGTCTAGTGGAAGGATGTTTCCTAGAGATGGAGTTGGTGAAACAGCTCAAGTTTTGCTGGAGTATCTGAGTTTTCTGTATGGATCCGTGAACCTTATTTCTAGAAGTGAGTTGTCCAGTCTGTGCTTGTGTTCTACCTCAGATCAGATTTGAGCAGCGAAAGCAGTTTGGAGTGTATCTCTAGATGGGAGAAGTAAGTTTGGAATCTACGGATAATTGTGAAGTAGAGTTGTGTTTGGATCTCGTCTGTGTTCTGATTTGGATAAGTATTTGGTCTTCTGAATTGAATTGTCAGTTTGGATAACTGGAATTCATTGAGTTTTACGTATCTCTGAGGGAATACGTATTTGATCTATCTCTGGTTTTAGAATCTGCAGTTTTGGGATGTTTGGTAGTTGAGTCAGACTCGTCTGTAGTCTGATAGTCTGTTTAGTTCTGTAGATCTAGATGTGTAGGAGATCTATAGCTTAATAGTTTAGATTGTTTGTAGAGCGAGTATCCCGGTATATATATATACTTGGGGAAACTCGAGGAATTTTATCTAGAATTTAGTCTAGATAGTTAAATTGTTTGATTGGATGATTTGGTTGCTATGGTTGTTAGCATATGGATGATAGTATATGCTTATGTTTTAAATTTAAATCTTTAATAAGATTATTAAATTACCTTTGTTTAAATTTCGGGGACGAAATTATTTAAAGAGGGGAGGAATGTAATATCCCGGAAATTTTAACAATATCAATTTAATAATCTGTTAAATAATTAAATTGATATTGATGATCTTTGATAATAAAATTTGAATTTAATTTAATAATCTGATTAAATTAGTATTAATTGATGATTTTATCTTTTAAAAGTTAATAAGATATTTCTATTTGGATATATATATATATTTATTTATATATATTGTAAATAGAAGCTTTGGTAAATTGGAAATTTAGATTTAGTTTAATCTGGACTTTTCAAAGTTATTTAAATAAATAACATTTTAGTTTTAAATATACTTTAGATAAATCTTTTAATTGGTTTTATTTTCTTTAAAGAAATTTATATATATATAGATAAGCATTTATAAAATAATAAATTAAGTAAAAGCCTTTATTAACATTTATATTAAATAAGTAGTAATTACTTAAAAAGACAAGTGTAAATCTCTAAGGCTATGTAATAACATGTGTTGTAGAATTAAAGTATGAGAAAGACAAGTGTCATTTTTGTTTTAATTTTTCTTTTTATTTTAAAAATAAATCATTTATACTTATAAAACATGTTTCCACCCTCTTCCTTTCTTTCTAATCTTCATTTCTAAAATCTGAAATTCATTTTTCACTTCTTAAAGCAAACCAGAAAATCAAATTTAAACATTCCTCTCAAACCAAAATCTGTAATCAAATTCCTCAATCTCAAAACAAAGATATGTAATTCACTTTCCAAAATCAAATGGAAGCCTGTAACTAAATTCTTCAAACCTGCAAATCATTTTCAAATCAAGTCTTTAGCCTGCAATATCTTTTCAAAATCTGGAATCTGTTTGAAGCAAGTAAATCTGGAATCTAAAGCAACATCTCAACAAACAAGTTAGAGCATGCATGCAAGTTTCTAAAGCTAGCAATTCAAGTTTTAAAAGCAGACATTCAGATTCTAAAGTTTAAAAGCAGTTCAAATATTAAGTGCACTACTCTCTGTTCCTTGCAAAACTGGTGAGTAAATTTCTTTTAAAAACAGATTAAACCTGATCGTATGCTTGATGCTTGTTGAAGTAATATAGTATATTATGTCTATATAAATGCATAGATGTGAATGTATATGTATATTGTGTGATGCATGTGAAATATTTGAAATCTACAGACATGTTCTCTGTTTTTAACCTAGCGAGGGAACCATTTCTTTTAAAACCCCCAATCAGTTTTAATAACCTAATGCATGTGATTTATACTTGAAGTTAGTTGTGGAAAATGTTTGTATGAATATATTATGCTTGTATGTATATCAATAGGCAAAAAATTTGAGTGTGCTTGTTTGGGAACAGGAAAATTTGCCTCTGCTATTGATTTTAAGTTTCAAAAATATATTCAAAATCCAAATTCTCTTCCTCTAATTCTTTTTAGGCTTCGATCTCTAAATAAAATTTGATTGTAAGACTATAAATTCAATTGTAAAAATAACTTCAAGAATTTATATTAAGTATGTACTTTGGGAATTTATAATTAACAGTGAAGTTCAATAATGGGTTTAAATCGTTAATGTTAATTTCAATTCTTGATTATATAAACTGAAACGTTATGCGAAATGATGAATTTTGATATATATATCAGGATTTTTAAGTTTGTATTCAGTGAGAAAATTGGGGATGATCAGATTTGGGTTTTTCGGCAAATTCCTATGAACGGCGGCAAGTTGAAGGCCGTGGTTGTTGCCGAAGGAGGTGTGAGGGATGGGGATCATCGGAAAAATAGTGATAGGTTTTATTGATGGCCATGGTGGCCGAACGAAGGGGATCTAGGGTTCGAAGACTTGCTTGGACGATGATGTAATTGAGGTTCGTGTGATGTCGTTGGCGCATCGGACTCGATCGCGAGGCAGGGGATCGCGGCGTGGAGGCGTGGTGCTGCTCTGGAAGGGGAGCCGGGGGTTCCAGTTCACTAGATCATCGGCGGCAGGAGGATTTTCAACCAGAGTTGAATGTCCAGTTTGTGTCGTATGCTCGTTTTCGATTTCGCTGACGAATTGTCGATTTGGGTGGTCGGAGCAATTGGTGAGATAGTCGTCGACTGGGGAAGGATCGCGACGTTGATCGGTGGTGGCCGGAGTGATCGTGCACGTGCACGTACGCGTTTGGGTGTCTGGGTTGTTAAGTTATGGGGAAGAAGGAAAGCAACTTGGAGTTTCGCTCGTGTTGTTTGCATGCCGACTCGAAGCAGATGAAGTTTGGTGGAAGACTCGGGGAAAAGCAAGTTTTGTTCGGGTTCGTTTTGGAGTATGTTCGTGAGGGTAGCTGTTTTTAAAAGTTTTTATAAAACAAGGGTTTTTTTGAAATAGAAAATAGTTTTAAACTGCTACTTGATAATATTTTAAGTATTTAAAGGAAGCTATGATTTGGTAATTTTAATTTATCAAGTTAAAGGTTTATTTTTATTTAAAAACTTAATTAAATGTTTAATTAAGGAAGTTAAATTTTAAAGATAAAATGTTTTAATATGTTAATGATAATTAGATCATTATAAGACAATGTTTTATCTTAAGATAATTAAGGTTTAATGATTTGAAATTAATTAAGTTAATTAAGAAAATTAAAGTATGATTAATTAACGTAATTAATTAATGATAGAGGACTAGTTAAGAAATTAATTAAGAGAAATTAATTAATTTAATTAACTAATGATTAAAGATTAATTAATGATTAGAGACTAATTAATTTAGTAATTAAAAATTTATTAATTTATAATTAGAAGTAAATTAATTGGTAATTAAGAAGTACTTAATTTGTAATTAAGTTTTATTAATTAATAATTAGGTTTTATTAATTAATAATTAATGAATAATTAATTTGTAATTAAAGATTAATTAAGGATTAATCAACTTGTAATTACGTATTGATTAATTTGTTATTAAGGGATATTAATTAATAATTAAGGTCTATTAATTAATTGTTAAAGAATAATTAATTAAGTAATTGGAGATTAAGTAATGAAAGAAATTAGAGATTAACTAATTAAGTAATTAAAGATTAAATTAATGGTAATTACTCGATGTAATTAATGGAAGATAATTTAAGAATAGAAGTAATTTGAGTTAATTACTTTGAATAATTAATCAAGGGATTAATTAAGAAATTAATTAAGGAGTAATTAATTTAGTTAATGAAAGTAATTAAGGGGAGTTAATTACTAGATGAGATTAATCAAGAGTGATTAATAAATGTTGTTTAAATAAAGGTTAATTACTTAATGAAATTAATTTAATTAAGTAATTAATAATTAAGTTGTAATTAAGGATCATTAATTAATATAATTAATGATGTAATTAAGATTGATTAATTAAGTAATAATTAATAAATGAAGTAATTAATCAAAGTAACTAATTAAGGATTAATGTAATTAATTATAGTTGATTAAGTTAATTAATTTTAGTAAATTAATTAATGAAGTAATTAAAGGTTAATTATTATAAGTGGTTAAGGATAATTAATTTAAGTAATTAATTAAAGATAAATTACCTGAATGGAATTAAAGGGTAATTAAAGGATAATTAATTAATTTGTAATTAATTAATGATTAAGTAAGCAGGATTTATAGAATGACGTAATTAATTTAATTCATTTTAAATTAATTAGAAATAGTATAAATCATTACTTAAGAATGGATGATAATATTGAATGCTTTGCATTGATTGATATCTCTGATGAGATATATGCTGTGTGATATGGATGTTTAGTTGAATTGTGATGATAATATGGATTATCTGATAATGTTGATTATCTATTGTGAATTATCCTTCTATGTGTATAAAGATAATTGAATTGAATTGTTTTAACTTTAAAACAACTTGGCCTTAAAAGATACGCTTTGGATTTCGATGAGACCGGGATCGAGTTTCCGTATACCGGATTTCCAGGTCTGGAGACCCGAATACCACATCGATCCAAATTAACGATAGGTCGTGAATCAAGTGAAGATGAAGATTCAGAGTGCAAGGGTTATTGTCGTTAACTCTGAGGGTGATTCCAAAACGAGTGTAACGAGATAATGCCTTCGGTTTCGTTCGAACCCGGAACGAACTTGTATGGATTGAATGCTTTCAGCACATCGTCAGGTGGACGATGAGCATTCTAAGTGATGTGTTCTGATTAAAGGTAATCGTGACCTCAAGCCTCATCAACCGGGAATGGCTAAAACAAGGGAGGTGCAGCAAGGTTAGTGGGTAGCACCCAAGTAGGACAAGGTTACCTCTGTCTAGATGTCCCTTTCTATTTTCGACTTAGTGGTGCGGTTGCTGATCCCAACCGTGAGGTATCTTGTGCGGGAATTATCCAGTAAGGGATGTTCCGACCTTGTGTTGCAGGGGATTGGGAGTGATCCTCGGTACGGTGATCTAGACCACGTACTGTGACGGGCGGTACCCCGGTAGCCCTGCCATTGATGGAATCCAAACTCCAATAAGTGCCGTACGTTTTAGTTGTGCCCAACTATGTTGGAACGTGAGATGTAAGCATTCCAGCTATTTCTGTATTTTACTTGAAAACCCTAGACCCTATTATAATATAACTGGATTTCCTATCAAATGTTTTGGTTAGCGTAAGGTAAAAACTTACCCATGTTTATTTGTGGGGAGTCTTACGTGATACCTTTGTTTTCAAAAGATTTTGAAGTTAAACAAGTTTAACCTGTTACTCACACCAGACCCATGTCTGACCCAAGTTGTTTATTTCTGTTTTATAAACTCTTGGGTACTCAAAATTTTACGAGTAGCCAAGGGATTCAGGTTAGCTTTGACGAGTTATCTGGAGGAGCAATGGAGCAGGAGGCTTCAGCGTTATAGATATAAATAGTAGTTCCGCTGTGTTGATCTTTGTATTGATCTATGTTTTGTATTTAGTTGTAATAACTAGACAGATGTTTATAACTGTCTAGTATGAGATGAGTAATCTGTGTAACTCTGATAGATGATGTATATGATACTATGTATTTTATGTGATATATTATATTTCATTCGTTTCCGCTGTGAGTATCTGTTGTTGTTTCTTTCTCTTTCTTTTCTTTTCTACTTCTCACCCCTTTCTTTCTTACTGTCGATGCAACTTTCTGGTAAGAGAAGGTTGGGTCGTTACACGACCTATGCTAAGTCGCGCCTGTTCTAGGTCGCACCATTCTAGGTCGTAGGTCGTTTCCGACCTAAGTACTTGTATTTTTTTGAAGTTTTTGCGTGTTGAGTTGTAAAGCTATAAATAGCAAGTGTGAGTCATTTGTAAAGGTGGTTGAATATTGAATAAAATTCTCTTTTGATTGCTTTGTGCTTTCATTCAAATTGGTAGTTGAGTGTAATCTCCTATCTCCTCTTTCGGATAATCGAGTGCGCTCGATTCAACGATTGTAGAAGCCGATTCGCGGAATCTAGTGCGCTAGATCAACGCTCGAAGAATTGAAGATCTTTGAACCCGGTATCGTGCGCGATCAACGAGTTCGAGATAGCTAGAGTTCGGTATCTTCGGATCAACGAATTCGGGCATTTCAGCATCTTCCAATCCACCGATTGCTACATTCAACGATCTACATCATTTTTGTAATATCCGCTGCGTCAAATTACTATTCAAAAATAAATTTAATATTTAATCTAAAAATATTATTTTCAAAATCTTAATCTTTTAAAACATAAATCATCATGTCTAATTGCCTCATCATAGCATTTAAGAGATTCCTATCGATAACGTTGATCAGGCGTATCGACCAGAACTCTTAACTACTCGATGGACAACCCAACACTCTCAAATTATTTCTATAAAAGAAATACTACTCATGCAAATATATTCTCAAAATATTCTTTTTTTTTCTTTAATCTCAAAGCTCAAATTTCTCTATAAAACTCATATTTATATAGCTTCAAAACTCAAACCAAAGAGCATTAAGAGAATGCATCGAGATATTCCAAGAATACCCGATTCTTAAAATCATTAGAAAGAGATAGAGTGTTCGTCAATCTTACAATGTCACGAGCCACTCCCAAAAATCATCAAGATACAGGATAAGTAAGATATTCTTCTCGAAGGAGAAGAAGCACACAATCCACGAATCACTACTACAAACGGAGTAATGCTACAAAGGATAAAATTGATTAAGTATCTGAAGAGAACACTCAAACGAAGCTGAATGATAAACTCAATCAAACTCGAACAATAACTCACCTCATTCCTTAGTGGATATCCTCATGGAAGGATAACTGAAGAGATACGACCCAAGAATAAGGTTACCTCAACACTCGATTGCCCGATTGGATGCCAAATCCAAACGGACTCACAAAACTCAACAAAGTCACCTTGACTGGAATTCGAGATATATCATCAACATCTCGATACTCAAGAGTGAATATAGAAACTTTGGAATCATTATTAACATTCCAAAGTGACAGAAACAGTAAACCAATCAAAATAGGAAACCTAAATATACAATAGGATCCTATAAAACAAAGGATTGGACTTAATATCAAATAAGTCAATCCATCTCAAATCAAATGCATCTCAAGATTGTGAGTAACAAACAAATACTCACAAAAGCAACATCAAATAAAAATACCAAAATGCTCACAATGAGCCAATCGTTGTGGATCCCCTCAATACGATTCACAACTCTCAAAGGAACACAACAAAAATACTCAAAGGAATCAATAAGCTTCATCGATACGAACTCACTCGCATCGACAAAAATAAGAATAGAACAATCCCAAATAAGATTATTCATAAGATAAGATAACATCAAACTCAATTATAGAATGCTATAGAATACAATTTATATTCCTAAACATATTCCATTTCAACAAATCCCAAAACTCGAAAAAGAATCAAAGCACGATTCGAAAACAAGCTCGAATAAAGAACAATGATTCACTCGTATTATACTTCAATGTATCATGATATACGTACTGTTCTATGTTTATTCTACTTTGTTCTGACCAAAGCTCTGATACCATGCTGTAACGCCCCACCCCGAGACCCACCTTAGTAAAGAGAATTAACAAGTAATTCTGTCTACTAAAGTGGAGAATAGGGCTGGTTAAGGGCGACTATCTATAATTTTGTCTTAAACATCTACTGAATACGTCGATAAATGCAATATAATTTTTCTTTTCTACTCAAGTGGATCGACATACCCAGTAAATGCATAATCCAAAACTATAGGTAGCTAATGGATCTATCAGAACAAAATACAATAACTGAATGTAAATTACATCACAGAACAGTAACCAATATCATATATATACATATACACTGATACATGTTCAGTACAATACAATATGAATACATTAATGGTGGTACACGACCACACTATATACATTGAATTAATTGTGAATACATCAGAGTGAAGCGGAAAGAAATATAAACTACACAAAAGTGCTAGGGTGATATCCAAGCAGATGCATCGAAGCAAAGTCCCGTAACTGATAGCTAACCTGAAACAACTCGGTCTGACCCGAGTACAAAGTACACGGGTCAGTCTAGCTAAAATAATCAGTTAATGAGGATAGACGATAATATGAAGCATAAGATACAAGGTGATAATTCTTTTCGAATGAGAAGAGGAAACATAAAGAATACAATCCATGACTTAAGTGAGCTAATGTCACTTAAGTATACAAAGACCACAAAAGAGGTAAATTCAATAATAATACTCAAATAATATAAACATTCGCCTCATATCATCGGCGACATCCCAAAATGTCTACATGGTTTCCATGAACCATATCTCCGCAAAAGGAGAAACAACAATACAAACTCTCGCCTAATGGCAAACATAAAAGATTCTCAAATAGGATGATTCAAAACTAAAATATAAAAAAATCTCCAAATTCAATCATACCCCCTCTCCTCGGTATGAATGTATATAAATCTAAATCTCAACTCGCAAAATGGTAAAACCCAGAATATCCTATAAAATCATGAAATCATCTAAATTCATAACTCAAAGAACTCAATAAGCACTACGCCATAGATTGCATACCGCAACACCAAAGAAGTGATGCAGGATGTGCCAAAAAATGTTGCTGAAGGCTAAAAAAGGGCAAAGGCAACACTTTCTCGGTGATGCATTTTGCCGCGTTGCCCCAGACCTCAAAGGCAACATTTTGACTATCTAAGGCAACATAAGAAATATTGTTGCAATAGAACCCTATTTGGGTCTATAGCAACATCCATAGGTGTTTGTACCAACATTCCAAAATGTTGTTATAGATATTAACTTTCTGAATTTGTGGGGCCCACAATGTAGAGCATATTTGATTTTTTAATAGAAATAAATATTTATTTAATAAAATGCTATTGCACAGAATTTGATATTCAAACAGTAATTTATTTAAATAAATATTTTATTTCAACATTTAAAATAGTACAAATTCCTGACTCCACTATTTTACAATTCAATGATAAATAACACTGATATTCACATATACAGATATTCCTCACTACATTACTCAGTTCACTCATTACATATGCAATTTCAATTTATACAGACACCGACACTGACAAATATATGACGAGCCGAGTGCCGAGCCGAAGGCGAGAAGGGGGTCCGGGCGCAGCGCCGGCGGGGGTCCGGGGCACCGCAGTCCCGGCGGGGATCGACCTAACCGGTTAGGTCGAACAAGTGGGCACCGCCCGATTCATCCGATTTTGGAAGATCGAGCCTTCTTTGAAACCTGTCTTCAACTCCATTTCAGATTGAATCCAACATCTGAGCAATCTGCAAAAATACACACTGTCGTAGTAAAATTGAAAAGGAAATATTTTTGCAGTATAAAATAAAATGTAATTTTGAAAATATTATTTGCCTCAGTTATTTGGGTTGTTCGTCATCATTTAATTTTGAATTCATCACACACGAACAACTTGTGACATGCACAGTGTATCATTGTACATGCCACAAGGCCGTGCACACCGATATACACTTGATAAAGTTACAGGGACATGTGAGCACAAAGTCAAACCCAAATCAAAAGACGGGTTCAACTCAAGTGAAATACAAATAAAATCATGATATCAGCACAAGGTCAAACCCGAGCTATTAGCTGGATTCAACGCAGGTGCAAGTTCAAGAAAATTGTCAAGACAACATATACAATGAACAAAACTTTCTGGAATGAACCAGATTCAAGTATACAAGCAAATGCATACAAAATGAAACAATGTACCAGACTACAAGATGAACCAAACAAAGGACAGAGCTAAATGAACTCAAGTGGACAGTGCAACCAAGATTCAAGTAAAACACTACAACATGCAACAGTAATAAACCAAATGCACAAGAACAAAAATGAAACAGAAGTATGCACAACAAGGTCCAAGCAGTTGACAATGCACAAGAACAAAAATGAAACAGAAGCATGCTACAGAAATAAACAGCATGCTCAATGAATTGGTCAGAGCAAACTATACCAAACTTGTATGCCAGACATAAAACAACAGTGGACAGAGCTCAACAAAAGAACTCAAACTCACAATTAAACCAAAACTCCAACCATATTCAAAAATACAGACCAACAGAAGTGTCAAGTGAATGAGCTGCAGCAATTTCAAAAATGACCAAAGTCAGATAATATAAGAAATATGAACTCGAGCAAGTCCAGCTACCATATGAAAGCAACCATACATATATACATGTGTGAAACAACATGTATATATATAGGCAGTGCAAACAGGCTCAAAGGACCAGTGCATAGATATACAATGACCAATGCAAAGTGGTGAATACAAAAACATGCATCAATGAAACAAGCAGCCTTAACAAGTGAATAGCCAAGACCAAAACAAAGCAAGACCGGCATAAGGGAAAGAAACTTATATGACTCGAAGGCAACTAAATACAAGAGAAGGCCTCAACATCAAATAAAAAACAAACCCAGTGCAACATATATACATGTTCAAGTGCAACAACAAACACATATATACATACATGAATGCATATATATATACATGATAATGGAAAACAGAAGTGATACAAATTCAAGTGGCCGAGATAAATTAGTTGACAAATTCAAACAGATATATACGAACGTAAATCTAGGGGTTCGAACCCTATATAAACACATTAACATCATCGGCAGATAGTATCGAGTTCAAGCAAGCAATACAGTAAAGTAAAAGCAACAAATTACATACCCGAATACACAGTTGAACTCAAGCAAAATCGAAGGAGCTGTATTCGAAGCAAGGAGACGATCGATTGCCAAAGAAAATCAGAAGAACAGCAATTGTAATCGATCGACAATCAATCGGGTCCTTCGATATTAGCCGAAGCCCTAATCGCACAAGGCTGAAGCCCTAGCTAATCTCACAGGAGCGAAGACAAGGCCGAAGCCCTAGCTAATCTCATAGGAGCGAACACGAGGCTAAAGCCCTAATTTCAGAGCAAAAGAGGAACAAGATAGGAGCAGCCATTATCACATACGAGAAAAGGAGGGTGACAATTTGGTGGCGGAGGCGAATGAGGAAGCAGAAGAAGAGGAGGGTGACAATTTGGTGGCGGAGGCGAATGGGAGGAAGCGAATTGAAATGAAAACCAAAAGGGGATCTACTCTAAACTAGTTCAGGTGGTAAAACGAAATTTTGGGGCAAATTGCAGTGGTGATCCATTTTAACAACCAGATTAAATGTAGACCGTTGGATCGTATTCACGCGGATTGCTAATTTTATTAATTTTTTAATTTGAATACATCTATAGCTACTGCAACATCTTGTTGATACCTATGCTAACACCTTGAAGCGAGTGTTGTAATAGACAAAAATCAGCATACCTATCGTTACATTATAGCTAGCAACACCATGTAATTTCGTTGCAGTAGGCCATCTATGGCGTAGTGAAGAGTTCAAAACATCATAAATGAAATCACCATATATATAACATCTCATATAGCACTAGGCTATCGATGTAATAAAACATCTTAAAAAGGTGAAATCACAATAGAACAGCAAACTCAGAAAATCCGGATTGGCCAAATCCCCGATTGTAATGCCGAAGCAATTGCTGCACGTGCTAAACTCAAACGGCCGAAGCCTCAGACAAGGTCGCTAACACCTCCCAAAGCAGTTCGTCCTCATGACAAGGTCGCTAACACCTCTTCAAGCCATTTTGTCAGCCCTAACAAGGTCGCTAACACCTCCCAAAGCAGTTCGTCATCATGACAAGGTCGCTAACACCTCTCAAAGCAGTTCTGTTAGGTAAACATCGTGAATGTGTCACAAACTCACGGATAGGAACCCGAAAAGTGTTAACGTGTGTCCCATACCACACATTCGCACTTTGCAGTTTACTAGCCGTTAGTCGATGCCACACTAGAAACATCATAAAACTCAGAAAATTATCTCGCCTAGTCTCATTGGCAAGTGATAAAAAGACACCATACTTGTCTCATCTCATCGACAAGTATTAAATGGCATCGTAACTTGTCTCATCTCATCGACAAGTGAAAACATCATGATGGTTCCTTATAAACCATAAATCTCAAAATATGAAATCATAAACTCAAGACTTGCCTTATATCATTGGCAAGTAAACAAAACATCGTGATGGTTCTCATCGACCATACTCCTGCATAGGAGATCTCAAACCATAATACTTTCCAAATATTGGCCATCTTAAATAATTCCAATAAATAAGAATTATAAAACTCAAAATACGCCATAAAATGGCAAAACATCTCAGAATCATTAATCTCAAATAGCTTCGATCATACAAGTCCGGAATTAACCGAAATAGTAAACGCACATGTCACATACCACGTGTTTTACTAAATCGTTTAATTCTCTTTCTCATACGTTCGAATAGTGTAAAAGTGTATGTTTTATATATAAAATAGTTTACTAGAGAAAATAAGCTTCTAAATTTTTTTTCCAAAAAGATTAATAAAACCAATATTTGAAATTCCTTTATTATAGGAAATAAATAGATTTTATATTGGAAAAATAATTTTAAAATACTATATAATAATAATTTGAAATTTCCATTTATTTCAAAAATCACTTCAGAAATGGTTTAGTGAAAACCGTGCTCGAAAATAATGAAAAACAAGGAAGATAACTCAAGATCGATAACTTGAGTTCAAATACGAATTCAATTCAAATTTAACTCAAAATCAATTCAAATTTTATTTAAATTTGAATTTCAAATTCTCTAAATATTGCTAGCTTATTAATAGGCATCATAGCTCTCAAAATATCTCAAAATAACATCAAAATTGAATAAGAATGAGAGCAAAAATAAGCTAATACAATTCTAAGGTCAATGTTTGTTGTTGTTGTCATCTTGTTCTCAGGACAACAACTTATAACCATAATTTCGACCAAGAAAACTTCAAAATTCTAGAAAACACAATGAAGAAATCTTGTAGTAGATAATTTAAGCTTTCCGAAACATCTAAAATTATCAAAATCGGATAAGAAACGAAGAAGTTATGGCTGATTTTGTTTCAGCCTTAAGCACAGAGCAAATATTGCTTTTGCTCTCGGGACAACAGTAGAAAACTTGGATTTTGACATAGCAAACCTCTAAATTACAGAAAACACAATACATGAAAGTTGTAGTATATGATTTTTGCTTTCCGAAACATCTAAAATTATCAAAATCAAATCAAAAACGAAGAAGTTATGGCCGATTTTGTTTCAGCCTTAGGCACAAAGCAAATATTGCTTTTGCTCTCGGGACAACAGTAGAAAACTTGGATTTTGACATAGCAAACCTCTAAATTACAGAAAATAAAATGCATGAAAGTTGTGGTATATGATCTGTGCTTTCCGAAACATCTAAAATTATCAAAATCGGATCAAAAACGAAGAAGTTATGGCCGATTTTGTTTCAGCCTTAAGCACGGAGCAAATATTGCTTTTGCTCTCGGGACAACAGTAGTAAAATCAAATTTTGACAGAGCTAACCTCAAAAGTACAGAAAACACACTACATGAAAGTTGTAGTACATGATTTTTGCTTTCTGGAACATCTAAAATTATCAAAATCGATCATCAAACGAAAAAGATATGCTCAAATTACCAACACTACTTAGCACAATAAGTCACAGTTTTACAGTGACAGGGCAGCAAGTTTGAGTTGAGTTTTTCGAACCTTTGTGCTCAAAATTTTCGAATGTGTTCAACATGAAAGTTATCACATTCTTTCCAAGCTTTCCAGAACATCAAAGAAAATGAGATTCCGATTTAAAACGAAAGACATATACCTAATTTACTGTCAGTGATTCACAAATGCAAATGCAACAAAGAAAATTGAGATTTCTTACCTTGAAATCTCAATCAAAGCTAGAAAATGTGAGTTTTGATACTCACCTTACTGATTTGAATATAAACACTCGGATTAGAGCTGAAAGATGAAGCTTTGTCTCCGATTCAGCTGTAAAAATTTAAAACTTGCAAAGAACCCAACATGCAACAAAAGAATAAAAGTTTCAGCAAACAAATTTCTTAAAAATCTGAAATTGAAGAAGTAGAACTAGTTGTTGTAGTGATTACCTATTTTTAGTGCTTTCAATTTGATTATTTCCAGCAAATATTTGAAGAAATTGGAGATTTTAGCTATTAGGTTTAAAAGAGGAAGAAGCTTTTGCAGTTTTCTCTTTTGTTCACTGTAATAAAACTATACGTACCAAAATGAGAAGGAGAAGCTTCTTTTTTTCTTAGTTTTGGACTGTAAATGGGCTTGACCCATTAACAAAAGAATTAATTAGCCAAGAAAAATCAAATTATCTCTAAATCACATATATACACTTGTACAAACAAACTAAAACAACATTTTTTTTTTGCAAAATTTCAACACATTAAAATTACACAAACATATTTTCATGTTTACAAAACATTTTACAACTAATAAAAAGATAATTTAGTTATAAAAATATTTTTATTAACAAAACTCTTATTTTCAAATAATTACACTATTTACACAAATATTTACATAAAATGCTATTTTCAACAACATAAATTTTACAAAATTATTTTCTTGCATAATAAAATGCAATAAATCATTCTAACGTCATTTTTATGTCCAAAACTTATTTTTAAACCAAATTTCATCTTTTTATTTATTACAAACATACATTAAAACAAATACTTCTTTTAAGAATCAATAATAGAAATACTTGACAATAATTACAAGAATTATTGCATTTTCTCTAAATAAATCATATTTCACTCACATTTCTCACAAAAACCAAGAAAAAGTTTGTAAAACTTTATTATTATTATTATTATTATTCATTTTATTTCCAAAATCCATTGTTTATTTCAAATAAACAATTTAAGTCTTCAATTTATTCTTAATTTACAATATTAAATTATAACTACCATTATAATTTAGTATTTACAGGTAATCATCAAAACCTGGGTTGTTACAACCTATCAGCCTCCATTCCTCTGATATAATTGTACAAAAGAAAATTTAAATATATAACATTACCCTGTACAACACTGCCTTCCAGTATATACACCTATTCCATCTCGTTTAGTAAGAAAGATAAACATCAATATATCTTATAAACTTAAACAAGTTCAATTCGTTCAGAAAAAAAAAATACAAATCAATTTACAAACTGAAAGCAAGCAAAGAGATTCAAGAGAATCAGGCTTATGGCTTCTCAAAAGTGTGCTCTGTTCTTCCTTTTATAAACAGTGAGTAAACTCTTTATTTAAAAGTTTAAGTAAAACATGTTGTTGCTTGTGAAGTTTTGAAATAAATGATGTTTGCATATGTGGATAAGTATGCTATATGTTTGTTATGATTGAACTATGCATGTCAGACTACTTTGTTCACTTTCTTTATCCTGTGAGCAACTTTCCACCCATGATCTACTTCTATATCTTGATATTGTGGTAGATACTTGAATGCATTATGAAATGTTGTTAGTTGTTAAATATGTCTGTATGTTTAGACATATATATGTAGATATGGTGAGCATGTTTGAAACATATTTTTGTTACAGGCAACAGGTTTCAATCCTGTTTAAAGTAAAATCAATATAATGCTATTTTTAAACTATGACATTTGAAAGGAAATTAATTACAACAATACAATGCTATTTTTAAAAATGATTTCAAGTAAATTATAAACATACAGGTTGGAGAAAAACTTGATTTTACAGAACAAACTCAAAGTGTGATATACTCGAACATGATTATTTGTGAATTCAGTTATATGATGTGAATTGTTATTCGAAATATAGATTTTTAAAACAAAAATTTTGATTTTTCATCATGTATGTTAAGAGTAGTGCCTAGTTGAACTAAAAATGCTTTTTAACAAATTTCCAGTGATCGAACCATTTTAAAATGCTGAGATTTGGTCTGAAGCTTGCTTGATCTTCGTAGAATTCAGGAAAAATGTTTACAAAAATTTCTATTGCATGGGATGTTCGATCGAGGCAAGACTAGGGTTTTGTGAGTGAATTTTATCGTGGTCAGAAACAAGGTGATTTTGTCACCTCTGTTAGACCGAGTCGTACGAAACTTAGGGAAGAGAAGCATCGATGGTCAGGGAACGCGTGGTCGAAGTCGCATGACTTCAGGTGGTAGGAGCATCGAGTATGGGTCGATGACAGGTTTTGTGGTGTTCGAGATTTATTGTTCCAGGTTTTGAACGTTTCTTCTTGAATTCGAATGCGAGGTTTGAAACACAATCTGATGATCGTGGAGCGATGCGTGAGTGACTGTGAATGTGAGAAGGTCATCGATGATGATTGGAAACTGCTGCAATGTCGGTGCACGTGCACGGTGGCGTTCGAGTATCTGGGTTGTTGAAGTTGGGGAAGTAGGGGGGAAACTCGAAGAGGACCTCGGGTAAATGGGATCGTGGCTCGAGTGGGTTACCGAGTTCATGTGCGTGAGTTTAACAGTATAACAGGTTTTAAAAATTTAAACGAAAACATGTTTTAGAAACAAAGAAAAACAGGGGACTCGAAGTTAATCTCGGGAAAAAGGGCATTTGGCTCGGGTAAGTACTCGGGTAAGTCTCGTGTAGAAATTTGTTTCAGGTTCAAACCAGATTTGTCTCTCTAAATGTAAATTGAGTTTTAAATTTTTAACTTAAGGGTTAAAATGAATTTTTAAATCCAAGTGTAAATATGAATTCAAGTTTAGATTTGAATTTAGTTTGGAAATAAATAAAGTTTCAAATTTAAATTGTTTTTAAATACTTAAAAATGTCTAAGTGTCAAAAAGGAGATTTAAATTTGAAATGAAGGGGGTTTGACCATACTTATAAGTGATAATTAAATCCTAAATAAAAAGGTGAGTTATCTTAAGTAAATGAAGATTTAACGCATTGTAATTCATTTAGTTATTAAGTTAATTAGTCATGATAATTAATGATTAAAGTTTGATTAATCAAATGTTAAGTGTAAATTACTTTAAAAGAATTAATTAATGTGGTTAACTACTTAGGGTAAATTAATTTGAGAATAATTAGTTAAGTAAAGGTCAATTAATTAATGAAGGTGATTAAAGAATGATAATTAATTGAGGAATAATTAATTGAAGTAATTAATTTAAGATAATTAATTAAATGGTGAATTAAATAATTAAAGGTTAATTATTTAATAATTAATGGTTGATGAATTATAATTAAAGGTTAATTTATTTATTATTAATGGTTAATTAATAAATGATCAAAGAAAAATCAATCAAAATGATTTGTAATTTATTAATGTAAATTAACCAGGATTAGAAATTCATATGAAATAAATCTGATTTGAATTAATCAGACAATTAACTGGTCTTACTTATGAATGTTTTAACTTGATTGGATGATAAATTGTCTGATATTCATGATCTGTGATACTTCGTGATATATACTGATTTGTGTGTGATCTGTAATGTAGTTTATTTATCTGTGATAAATGTAATTTTATCTGCTATATATATATCTATAGGAATATGAGCGTTATAATTATACTGCTTATCAATTATATTTCTGTATTCTGATCTGTGATGATTGTATGATGTTGCACTACTGTGTGAAACCCCTGGACTACACTTTTACACACACAAATATGGATTTCACGTGGAAATCGGTTAAGTCACGGATAATTTAAATTTGATGTTTTTGAAATTGAAATTTTAATTTCAATTGATTTTGAAATTGGAAATTTGGGTTTAAAGTGAAAAGCTTTTGAAATTGAATTTCAAAGATAAAAGTTATTTTTAATAACTTAATCGAGTTTTGAAAATTTAAATAATTTGATTTAAATTTGAATTCTAGTTTGAAATTGAATTCTATGATTTGAAACTAGGGATTAAAGATGATATAAATGTGTTTGTATGAATCTAAACCATTTAAAAGTAAAATTTTGAGAATTTGAATTTAACCAAAGAACCTTAACTCGTATAAATGAATCAGATTTCCAAAATGAAAACTGTTTGTTTTAAAAGAATAAAAGCTTTCAGATAAGAAAAGAAATTCCAGTTTAATTAAAGGAATTTCAAGATTAAATTGAAAAATGGTTTTCCAAGTTATGAATGAATTTTTTTTGAAAGCTATGAATTGAATCTGTTTATTTTTAACAGATTTAAAATGATGATTTATTTAAACCATTCGAAATGAAATTGTTTTGAAAGCTATAAGTTAAATCTTTGATTTAAAGATTTAACGAGTTAAATTGAAATGGAAATTGATTTGGAAAATCTGTGAATGAATCTTTTGTTTAAAAGATAAAAATGTGGAAATTGTTTAAACCGTGAAGGTTGTTTAAAATGAATCTTTTTGTTTAAAGATTAAAATGGTAATTTGTTTAAACCATTTGAAAGAAAGATTTTGGGTAATAAGTTGTGACTTAATTGAAATCCCAATATTCATATATTTTTGAAATAATGCGCTCACTATTCGGGTTAGCCGGGAAAAGACCTTTGTGTCATATAACCCATTCTGAATAGTGATACGTCGTATATGGATGGCATTTGAAGACCGGTGGTGAAGACCGGATATTTTCGTAAATGAAAGGACAACCTGTCGAATGTCTCTGCACCGAGTTGCTCCGGTATAGAGATTTATATCACTCTTTTTGTGATGGGAAGTCCGGACGAGATTAGAAAATTATCCGGATTTGCAAGGGCTTCTTTGGAAGTGCCTTCGGTTCTGTTCGAACCCGGAACAGACTTGTATGGTTACATGTCTGACATTACACTTTGAGATATAAAGCCGATTTCTTTCAAATACATTTCTGTTTGGTGGCGGAGAATTTATTCTCTTAGCTTAACACCTTTCTCTGAGACGTACGAGCTCAGAGGGTTATGTAGTTGAAGGTTATCAGCGATATACTCCCAATTTGGTAATGTGACATGCTAAGTGTTACTGTGTGATGATCATTGTTTGATCATTTGTGATATGATCATTTGTTTGATCATTTATCTTTGTGATCATTACCTTGATCATCTGTTGACCAAAAGCATGGCTTTGTGACAAAGCGTAGCTTTGTGGACGAGACTTCGTCAAACCTCACAAACCGGTAATGGTCGAAACAGGAATGATGCGGCAAGGTTTCAGGGGTAGCTTCCCTAGGGTATGACCAATCCTTCTGGAAAAGGGTAGTATCATGGTATGGAGCCCAGATACTTACTCATGTGGACACACTTTATTTATTATGTGTGATGTTGGTTTAGAGGCGCCTCGTTTAAAGGTCCCAAAGGACCGGGGGTGGCATATCTGAGGTTTTGTATATTCCCTGGGAAAGGGGGTAGCTGGCATTGTTTGGCAGAGAACGGTTTGGTTCTCGGAGCGTCCAGCCAGAGGCGTTCTTTCGTGGCATAGGAAGTTCCTTAGCCTGACCATTTGTTGGAAATCCAAACAAAACAATACGAGCCCTGTACGGTTTTAGTTGTATTACCTGCCATGGAATGTGGCGATAACCTGCTATTGAACATGGTAGCTATAGTAGGCATAAATGCGAAATGCCTATGCTGGCTAAGATTAATATTATACTTTCGAAATATTTTCGACACTATGCACTAATAATAATATCCAATGATTTGATTTTTGCGTAGTAAGCATCTTTGACTATCATAAGGAGAAATCTCCTCCGATTCTGCGTTTGCATTGTGTGTGTGGCGGGAGGCCTTATGGTAGTTTCATTTTCCAAAAGCATTGCGAATTAACTTTAAAATTTTCTTGTTATTTGTTTTTAAAGATAAACTGTTTTTGTTGCTCACACCAGTCCCATGACTGATCCGGAGTTTATTGTTTCTTTTCTAAACTCTAGATGCTCAAAATTTTCTACACGGGCAGTCTAGAGTTGGGTTTTTCAGATATTCAGATTTAGTAGATTTTCTGGAGCTAGTTCAGTCTTTGGATATGGACTGCACTTGCTTATCTTTGTGCGTCGTTATTGGGAGTTCGAGCTATTTCTAGATTGGTGCTTTGGAGATGGAAGTTATCCGTTGCTGGTGTTATCATTTTCTTTTCCGCTGCTATTTCTTATATCATATATCTGATGTATATTGATATTCATTGTATCACTCTGTTGTATCAGATATTGTATCAGATATTGTATATCAATGTATTATTCTTTTTATTCCGCTGTGTTATTTACTTAATTGTGTTATAAGCTCCGGCGACTCGGATTTGAACGGTCGAATCTACGGCATTCGAGTATGATGCAACGTATGGATGTCGATTTTCGAGCGCGAAAAATTCGTGGACGTTACACATACATACATATATATATAATAAAGAGGAAAATTAAAGTAAATCCAACCAAAAGCAAAATTAAGTAACAAAGCTGGCAATCAAGAAGGAGACTAAGGAAATATAGAGAGGAGCTATTGATTAAAAGTCTATTATTTCCATTTGCATATAACGGTGAGTAATTTAAACCACTCACAAATACTAAATCATCTTATGTTAGTTAAATTAAATTTATGATGTTATTATAAATTTATTGATTGTTGTTTAGTATTTTAAATTTTCATTTAAATTTAATTTGAATTTATATTGAATTAAATTGCCATTTAAATTTATATTGAATATTTAAATTTTTAGTTAAATACCTAATAATGATAACCATTTAATTGTTGTGATTTATTGGTTGATTGAATGATGATTGTGATGGATGCTTAATTGTTGACATTTTTGATGAATTGATGTCATGTTTATTTTATATGTTGTTAACACACTGCAAGTTCCCTTAGTTATTGTCAGAAAAATCACTATGGGTTGAAATGATACATACCCGAACGATCTTATAGATTAGGGAAAAATCGTTATGGATTAAAATGATAAACCCGAGCGATTTTATTGGTTTGGAAAATTGTGATTCGGGATATTGGATGAAATGTTATATATCCGAAAATTTAAATTTATTGCGGGTTGAAATGATATATATCTGTATCACTTAACCATAGGGTAGAAAATTATTACGGACACCGGATTGGTTAAATTAAATGATTTTAAATCCTTAAGTTTTGAATCCAGTTAAATGATATTATTTTAAATGAATTAAATTAGATTTATATGTGACGACCCGAAATTCCACGCCCGGAAAATCGCATCATCGATAAGAAAGAAAGGGGTGAGAAAGTAGAAAAGATAGAGAAAAAGAAGAAACAACAACAGAATCTCAACAGCGGAACGATTGAAATATAATATATCACATAATAGATTACATAGTAGCATATACATCAGAGTTACACAGATAATACAACACATACTAGACAGTTATAAACACCTGTCTAGTTAATACAACTCATACATCACAGAGATACAACACAGCGGAAATACAGATAAACACTAACACAGCGGAACCAATATATATATCTATACGCTGAAGCCTCCTGCTCCATTTGCTCCTCCAGTATTCGTCAAAGATAACCTGAATCCCTTGGCTACCCGTAAAAATTTGGGTACCCGAGAGTTTATGAAAAACAGAAATAAACTTCGGGTCAGACATGGGTCTGGTATGAGTAAACGGTTAAAGTTGGTTAACTTTTAAAAAAAACCTTTGAAACAAAAGGTATCACGTAAGACATCCCACACATAAACATGGAAATGTTTTTACCTTACGCTAACCAAAACTTTGATAGGAAATTCAGTGATATTATAATAGGTCTAGGGTTTTCAATTAAATAGAAAATAGCCGAAATTGTTACATTCATTAAATTCCAGCATACATAAGTATACAATCAAATCCGATGGCACTTATTGGATTTTGGATTCCATACAATGGCAGGGCTACTGGGGTACCGCCCGTCACAGTACGTGGCCTAGATCACCGTACCGAGAACCCAACCTAAGTTCCCTGCAACACAAGGCCGAAACCATCCCTTACTGGACAGTCCCAAACGAAACAACCCCACGGTTGTTCATGACCAACCGCACACTAAGCCGAAAATAATAAGGGACATCTAGACAGGGGTATATCTCGCTCTCAAGTGGGTGCTACCCACGAAGCCTTGCTGCACCTCCCCTGTTTTAGCCATTCCCGGTTGATGAGGCTTAAGGTCACGATTACCTTTGGAGAACACGTCTCTTAGAATGCTCATCGTCCACCTGACGATGTTCTGAAAGCATTCAATCCATACAAGTTCATTCCGGGTTCGAACGAAACCGAAGGCATTATCTCGTTACACTCGTATTGGAATCACCCTCAGAGTTAACGACAATAACCCTTGCATTCTGAATCACCATCTCGAATCTATAAGTACTATCTTCGTCAAACTCATTACGGAATCACCCACAGAGTTATACTGACATATAGTTCTTATACCTCGAGTCTTCACTTGCTCCATTTGAATTTCACGACCTAACGTTATTTTGGATCGATGTGGTATTCGGGTCTCCAGACCTAGAATCCCGGTATACGGAAACCCGATCCCGGTCTCATCGAAATCCAAACCGTGTCTTTTAAGGCCAAGTTGTTTTAAAGTTAAAACAATTTAATTCAATTATCTATATACACACAGATAGATAAATAACAATATCACAATGGATAATAACATCATCATCATAAACAGCTAATCCATATTATCTACTCAAACAGATAATCAATATCATCATACTTAACCAAGCATCCATAACACAATAGATCTATATCTGAGATCACAATCAATCATGGAAATCAATATCATCCATCATATATAAACAAAGATTAATAATCACCTCATTTATAATTAATTTAAAATGAATTAAATTAATTACAAATCTCTAATTAATTTAAAGTAAATTAAATTAATTACCCTATCAATATTAATCTTGCTTACATAACCATTAATTAATTACAAGTTAATTAATTAATCATTTCCTACTTTTCCATCTTAATTAACCAATTTAGATTAATTATCTCAAATTATATTTAAGTAATTATCCTCTAATTATTTTACAAATTAATTACTTCATACCAATTATAGAAAGTAACCTTTTAAATTACTAAAATTAATTCCATTTCTTCTTAATTAATTACTCTAATGAATTGCTTCATTTATTAATTATTCCCAAATAAATCCATTTTAACTTGCATCATTAATTACAATAATTAATGATCTCTGATTACATTTATTTCATTTAGTAATTTATCTCCAATTTAACAAAATGTTAACCACCTTGATTAACTCCATTCAGTAATTAACTACCCTTAATTACTTCAATTAATAATTTAATTACTCCACAATTAATTATTCTCTAATTAATCCCTTGATTAATTTATACAAAGTAATTATACTCAAATTACTTTCATTATTACATCATCACAATTAATTACTTCCTTAAGTAATTATTCTTATCACATCAACAAATGGTTATTTAAATTAATTAAACTTAATTAATTAACTTAAACAATTCATATTAAACTTGATTTATTAAAATGAGAAATTAATTTCTTAATTACTTCCCTAAGTAAGTTATACTTATATAATTCCCCATTTATTATCTTAAATTAATAAACCTAATAAATTATCAAATGATCATATTAATCCATTATTTTATAATACTAGTTAATAGCCTTCATTAATCATTAACACTTCTTAAATTTACTTAAAGTAATTAAATTAAGATTTATTATCTATTTACAATTACATTTCATCTTTAATAACTCATTAATAAATCCTTAATTATTTAATTAACTAAGTATTCAATATAACTTAATTAATTCTTACTTCATTAATTAATAATCATAAATTAAAATTCCACTCTTATTTAATTAATGATTCTTAATTATCCATTTCTTACCAATTCATTTTCTTAAACTTTAATTAACAAATTTAACCTTCAATTATTAAATTAATTAATTCAAACATTAATTAATCAAATTAGCTAATTATTTATTTACTTAATAATTACAATCTTTAAATCTTCATTTATTTAAAAGGTAAAGCAATTTCTTATAAATGGTCAAATTCTCATTTATAAATGCCTTGAAATACTTTACTTTTGAATCTACTTTTCCATTTCATTTTAGATTCAAGATAATTACAAATTTAACTTAGCTAAATTTTAAAACACTTTAAATACACTTTAAACATTATAAAGTTGCTAAAACATTTCATTTTTATAAAAATTATTTTTATTTAAAACTAGGAGACAAAATAAATTTGAATCCTATCAAAAGATTTGGTTTAAATTCTGCTTAAAATCCTGTCTTTAGAATTTAAACCCAGATTTAAATTTTGAAAACTTTAAACTGCCAGGCTTTTAAAACTGGCACACAAACAAAATAACCCGAGCTTCCCCTGTTTTACTTCGAGTCGAACAGAGAAAAACTTCGGCCATCCCCTTTATTTACTCGGGAAAAACTCGAGTAACCCTCCTGCTCAAACCAAAACTCCTCGGTGCTACACAAATGCACGGTGCACGTGCACCGTGGTTCCGGCCAACTCCGGTCTCCCACCAGCACGTCATCCCCTCGTCCACCAACCTCAGACCCGACTGTGCTCGCCCAAAACCATCACGGCCACTCGAATCTAAATCGAGTTCAAACTGAAGCCTGGAATTCGACACATCAAACCACCCACAACCTGGAAACTCATCGTTCTCGACATCGAGATCATCGGAGTACTCGAAACTCCGATCACCACTTCGTCAATGCCCCCTCTACCACCCTCCAAAAACACGCAGCACTCGATCAACAAGGGAGGGAGAACGAATCAAAAAGCGACCCTCGCTAAAACTAGGTTAAAAAAACTTAAACGATCGCCGCCGCTTCCATGGTCATCGACCGACCATCGCTATATTTTTCCTGAGACTACCCTCGACACCTTCATCTCCACGAGGCAACTCGGCTCCCCTAGATCATCACAACGCCGGAAAACGATCAAAACTTCCACTCCGATCATCCTCGCACTGCTACTAAAACAACCCACTAAAAATCACGAGTCTTATTTTAAAAATCATATTTTGGTATACGAATTCAGTTTATATTCATAAATTTGTAAATTTAGAAACTTGAAATTTCACATATTAAAGGATTGTTCTGTTGTTTTCAATTTCCAGAGTCCATACCAATTTGTTTAACTTAAGCAAGTTTTTAAACTTAAAACTATGACCCAACTAACATACTTTGTTTAAGACTTATGCCTCAACAAAGTCTGGATCAAGAGCAAATGAATTTGAAAGGAATTTGGGTCTGAAAAAAATAAGAACAGAGATGCCTCAATTTATACAGGCATACATATACCCACATATCCCAGATTTAACTTGCCCAAACATTCAGATACTTAAGGTTTTAAAAGGATGAAGTTTCTTACATGTTTTTTTTAGAGTCTTCAAAACCAACATACAAACACATTTCTACACATACATCACAAGTCTACTTAACTTGTAAGTCATATGCACCAGAACTAAAGGTATCACATGTTTCAGTTTTAAAACAGAGGCTTGAGCTAAAATATGAGATGTTTTAAAACTACAGATATGCACACTTACATACATTCACAAGTATTGCATATACACATACATATAAACAAACATAATCACATAAATTCATAGATTACTTAAGTTTTTGTTTAAAAAGTTTACTCACCTGACTATAGAACAGAGAGCTTTATTCTTTAGTTTGAAAAGAGGCAGTTTGAGACTTGCATATGAAACTTGCATTATTTTTCAGTTTTGATTCCAGAAACTTGAACATGCTTAAACTTGAAACTGAAATGTTTGGCTCCTAGTTGATTTCCAGGTTTGTATACTTCTTTTATTATTTCTTTTACTTGGTTGTATTTGTTTTAAGACTTTTAGAAACTGGGTGCTTGGCTCTTGTATACGAAATGGAATGAGGCAATTGATAAATAAAACAAGTATGCTCACTTGTTTATTGTCCAAGTACCCAAAAATTCAGGGATTTTTCTAAAAGGAAACTGAAATGAAGCATTTCGTGTACTTGCAGTGATGGCATTCAATGTCTTGCTCTTATTAAAGTCTACAACAGCCCATATTCTATGCTTGTATGTACAACCTACAAACATATGTTTATATTTGTTTAACTTAGCTTAGCATGCTTCCTCTATTCATTCGTATGCATTGGAATGATTTCTGCCCACCTCTACATTGCCATAGTGTATATAATAATTTACTTGCCTTATATACCATCTTATACTTAGGTGATTTTTTTACTTGCCTGAAAGTGTAATTGCTAAAGATTATAAAATATCTTACTTATGCTTTTACATAAGTTTTGATATGGTTATGGTTATGGTATTATATTAGTTTGCATATTTGTTTCTATCTTTACATAAGTGTATTTATTTCTAATTTCTAACATGAAGGTATTTACATTTTAAAAGATAAACAATCAATATATAATTACCCATTATCATTCTATTTTATAATTACTTTAAATATTTACAATGTATATTTTATTATCTATAATTATTATATTTATTTTAGAGATTTACATAAATTTAAAAACCATAACTTCTTTTCAAAATATATATAACAATTTTCATTTATAATAAAAATCTACTTATATAGACATTATATTATAAATAAAGCTCATTATCACATTAAAAGAATTTATAAAAGAATTTATCACTTTATCACTTATTTTCTATCAAGCTATATTTTAAAAAGAACAACAACCCTTTTATTTAATTTAAATCTGAGCTAAAACCATTTAAACAAATTTTAACCTTTAATCTTGAGTATATCCTAAAGCCAAATAGTTATTTATTAAATATTGAATTTAATCAAATTCCAAATTACCAAAAAAGATTAGAGTTTGAAAACATATCCTTATTTATTAGAATTTAACCAGACCTTAACTATTTACAATATATACAAATATATATATATAAATAAATAGTAAACAATTTATTAGTCTTTAAAAGATAATTTATCAATTAAATATCCATTTAAAAGAAAATTACTAAACCAATTCATATCTTATTATCAAAGATATACCAAATCAATTTAATATTTAATATAGATTATTAAATTGATATTGTTCAAAATTCCGGGATATCACATTCCTCCCTTCTTAAAAGAATTTCGTCCCCGAAATTTAAAACAAAGGTAATTTAATAATCTCATTACTGATTTAATTTTAAACACAAGCATATATCATCAATATATACTAACAACCATAGCAATCAATCATCCAATCAACAAATCTAACTATCCAGACAAAATACTGGATAGAATTTCCTTAAGTTTCCCCCGAGTATAAATACCGGGTTACTCGCTCTATAAAATCCAAGCAACCAATACTACAAAGCTACACACAACTAGATCTACAAAACAAGATAGGATATCAGACTATAGACAAGTCTGACTCAGCAACCAAAACTCATGAACTGCTGGTTCTACAACCAGAGATAACTCATACACGTACTCCCTCAGAGACACGTGAAACACAACGAATCTCAGTTATCCAAACTGACAATTCACTCCTGCAGATCAAACACTTAACCAAAATCAAATCTCCGATTCCGGAATCCACAAAATCTTCGGACGATCCTGAGACTCCTACATCCTTACTGATCAGCTTATCCTTCGCTGATGCCCTCCCGAAACATCCTGAACCAAAACAATCCAACAAAATGATCTTTCCAAGATCAACCAAAACTCAGAACTCCATTCTATTCCATAATCAAAAGACGGATCTCACTTCTCTTATCCGAAAGAGATAAACAGATGCTCTCCAAACTGCTTCCGCTGCACAACTCTGATCCAAGCAGATGAAAATGCTGATGACGAACACAAGCAAAGACTGGGAAAACACTTTCCAAAATTATGGTTCAACAGATCCAAAAATAAAACTCAGAAGTTCCTCCAAAACCTGAGTTGCTCCACAAAGATCTTCCTCCAGAAACCATCCTACTACTAAGCGGAACCATTGGTACCACTCCTGGAATCAAGTCGACACCATCTCAAACTCCAGATGCTGAAAAAAAAACTCTGACTTCCTACAGACATCCAGAAAAAATCTCTGACAAACCAAAAGAACACTCAGACTATCGCAAGTCACCTTTGCGATCAACCCAACTATTATCCAAAGAAAAACTGTTCTCTCTTAACCAAACAGAACAGCTTACACTTAACTAGCCAATCCAACAAAGAAACGAAACCACTCTGCTGCTTTTGAACTCCACTGCTAAGCTAGAAAGCTTCCTTGCCTGCACAGAATACTCCGAGCTGCACTGCTGACACCAATGCCAAGGAATTCCAAATCCAAAGCTCTTCGAGAAACTCGAACCTCAACCAACAGAAACACCCTGCTGAACACAGCCACTACACCGAAGCAGATACACTTCTTAAAACTTGTTCCAAAGAAAACATCTTCAGAAACATCCATAGTCATCGTGTCTCATCACACAACTACTAATCCCTGAGATATCAAGATACCATCACTAGCTTCTGTCCAACCGACAGATCCAAACTCTACTCAAAGATGGACTCCGAACCTTTACAGGTTACCTTCAGAGATCGATGAAATCCTTACATCAACAAAGCTCACTCGAGACGGTATTAGGTCTACAGTCTCGACAAATACACTTCCAACCATTGGTAGTCGTGTTACACACACCACTACCCTATCTACCTTTACAACTTATATTGGAAAACCCGAACAGGTAATCCAACAGACAGGTAGAAATAGATAAATATATATATATATTAAAATTACAAATACGCTCTCTCAAGATAGAAACCACTCCAGAGCCTAGGTATTCACTCAACCTAACGCTCTGATACCACCTGTGACGACCCGAAATTCCACGCCCGGAAAATCGCATCATCGATAAGAAAGAAAGGGGTGAGAAAGTAGAAAAGATAGAGAAAAAGAAGAAACAACAACAGAATCTCAACAGCGGAACGATTGAAATATAATATATCACATAATAGATTACATAGTAGCATATACATCAGAGTTACACAGATAATACAACACATACTAGACAGTTATAAACACCTGTCTAGTTAATACAACTCATACATCACAGAGATACAACACAGCGGAAATACAGATAAACACTAACACAGCGGAACCAATATATATATATCTATACGCTGAAGCCTCCTGCTCCATTTGCTCCTCCAGTATTCGTCAAAGATAACCTGAATCCCTTGGCTACCCGTAAAAATTTGGGTACCCGAGAGTTTATGAAAAACAGAAATAAACTTCGGGTCAGACATGGGTCTGGTATGAGTAAACGGTTAAAGTTGGTTAACTTTTAAAAAAAAAACCTTTGAAACAAAAGGTATCACGTAAGACATCCCACACATAAACATGGAAATGTTTTTACCTTACGCTAACCAAAACTTTGATAGGAAATTCAGTGATATTATAATAGGTCTAGGGTTTTCAAGTAAATAGAAAATAGCCGAAATTGTTACATTCATTAAATTCCAGCATACATAAGTATACAATCAAATCCGATGGCACTTATTGGATTTTGGATTCCATACAATGGCAGGGCTACTGGGGTACCGCCCGTCACAGTACGTGGCCTAGATCACCGTACCGAGAACCCAACCTAAGTTCCCTGCAACACAAGGCCGAAACCATCCCTTACTGGACAGTCCCAAACGAAACAACCCCACGGTTGTTCATGACCAACCGCACACTAAGCCGAAAATAATAAGGGACATCTAGACAGGGGTATATCTCGCTCTCAAGTGGGTGCTACCCACGAAGCCTTGCTGCACCTCCCCTGTTTTAGCCATTCCCGGTTGATGAGGCTTGAGGTCACGATTACCTTTGGAGAACACGTCTCTTAGAATGCTCATCGTCCACCTGACGATGTTCTGAAAGCATTCAATCCATACAAGTTCGTTCCGGGTTCGAACGAAACCGAAGGCATTATCTCGTTACACTCGTATTGGAATCACCCTCAGAGTTAACGACAATAACCCTTGCATTCTGAATCACCATCTCGAATCTATAAGTACTATCTTCGTCAAACTCATTACGGAATCACCCACAGAGTTATACTGACATATAGTTCTTATACCTCGAGTCTTCACTTGCTCCATTTGAATTTCACGACCTAACGTTATTTTGGATCGATGTGGTATTCGGGTCTCCAGACCTAGAATCCCGGTATACGGAAACCCGATCCCGGTCTCATCGAAATCCAAACCGTGTCTTTTAAGGCCAAGTTGTTTTAAAGTTAAAACAATTTAATTCAATTATCTATATACACACAGATAGATAAATAACAATATCACAATGGATAATAACATCATCATCATAAACAGCTAATCCATATTATCTACTCAAACAGATAATCAATATCATCATACTTAACCAAGCATCCATAACACAATAGATCTATATCTGAGATCACAATCAATCATGGAAATCAATATCATCCATCATATATAAACAAAGATTAATAATCACCTCATTTATAATTAATTTAAAATGAATTAAATTAATTACAAATCTCTAATTAATTTAAAGTAAATTAAATTAATTACCCTATCAATATTAATCTTGCTTACATAACCATTAATTAATTACAAGTTAATTAATTAATCATTTCCTACTTTTCCATCTTAATTAACCAATTTAGATTAATTATCTCAAATTATATTTAAGTAATTATCCTCTAATTATTTTACAAATTAATTACTTCATACCAATTATAGAAAGTAACCTTTTAAATTACTAAAATTAATTCCATTTCTTCTTAATTAATTACTCTAATGAATTGCTTCATTTATTAATTATTCCCAAATAAATCCATTTTAACTTGCATCATTAATTACAATAATTAATGATCTCTGATTACATTTATTTCATTTAGTAATTTATCTCCAATTAAACAAAATGTTAACCACCTTGATTAACTCCATTCAGTAATTAACTACCCTTAATTACTTCAATTAATAATTTAATTACTCCACAATTAATTATTCTCTAATTAATCCCTTGATTAATTTATACAAAGTAATTATACTCAAATTACTTTCATTATTACATCATCACAATTAATTACTTCCTTAAGTAATTATACTTATCACATCAACAAATGGTTATTTAAATTAATTAAACTTAATTAATTAACTTAAACAATTCATATTAAACTTGATTTATTAAAATGAGAAATTAATTTCTTAATTACTTCCCTAAGTAAGTTATACTTATATAATTCCCCATTTATTATCTTAAATTAATAAACCTAATAAATTATCAAATGATCATATTAATCCATTATTTTATAATACTAGTTAATAGCCTTCATTAATCATTAACACTTCTTAAATTTACTTAAAGTAATTAAATTAAGATTTATTATCTATTTACAATTACATTTCATCTTTAATAACTCATTAATAAATCCTTAATTATTTAATTAACTAAGTATTCAATATAACTTAATTAATTCTTACTTCATTAATTAATAATCATAAATTAAAATTCCACTCTTATTTAATTAATGATTCTTAATTATCCATTTCTTACCAATTCATTTTCTTAAACTTTAATTAACAAATTTAACCTTCAATTATTAAATTAATTAATTCAAACATTAATTAATCAAATTAGCTAATTATTTATTTACTTAATAATTACAATCTTTAAATCTTCATTTATTTAAAAGGTAAAGCAATTTCTTATAAATGGTCAAATTCTCATTTATAAATGCCTTGAAATACTTTACTTTTGAATCTACTTTTCCATTTCATTTTAGATTCAAGATAATTACAAATTTAACTTAGCTAAATTTTAAAACACTTTAAATACACTTTAAACATTATAAAGTTGCTAAAACATTTCATTTTTATAAAAATTATTTTTATTTAAAACTAGGAGACAAAATAAATTTGAATCCTATCAAAAGATTTGGTTTAAATTCTGCTTAAAATCCTGTCTTTAGAATTTAAACCCAGATTTAAATTTTGAAAACTTTAAACTGCCAGGCTTTTAAAACTGGCACACAAACAAAATAACCCGAGCTTCCCCTGTTTTACTTCGAGTCGAACAGAGAAAAACTTCGGCCATCCCCTTTATTTACTCGGGAAAAACTCGAGTAACCCTCCTGCTCAAACCAAAACTCCTCGGTGCTACACAAATGCACGGTGCACGTGCACCGTGGTTCCGGCCAACTCCGGTCTCCCACCAGCACGTCATCCCCTCGTCCACCAACCTCAGACCCGACTGTGCTCGCCCAAAACCATCACGGCCACTCGAATCTAAATCGAGTTCAAACTGAAGCCTGGAATTCGACACATCAAACCACCCACAACCTGGAAACTCATCGTTCTCGACATCGAGATCATCGGAGTACTCGAAACTCCGATCACCACTTCGTCAATGCCCCCTCTACCACCCTCCAAAAACACGCAGCACTCGATCAACAAGGGAGGGAGAACGAATCAAAAAGCGACCCTCGCTAAAACTAGGTTAAAAAAACTTAAACGATCGCCGCCGCTTCCATGGTCATCGACCGACCATCGCTATATTTTTCCTGAGACTACCCTAGACCCCTTCATCTCCACGAGGCAACTCGGCTCCCCTAGATCATCACAACGCCGGAAAACGATCAAAACTTCCACTCCGATCATCCTCGAACTGCTACTAAAACAACCCACTAAAAATCACGAGTCTTATTTTAAAAATCATATTTTGGTATACGAATTCAGTTTATATTCATAAATTTGTAAATTTAGAAACTTGAAATTTCACATATTAAAGGATTGTTCTGTTGTTTTCAATTTCCAGAGTCCATACCAATTTGTTTAACTTAAGCAAGTTTTTAAACTTAAAACTATGACCCAACTAACATACTTTGTTTAAGACTTATGCCTCAACAAAGTCTGGATCAAGAGCAAATGAATTTGAAAGGAATTTGGGTCTGAAAAAAATAAGAACAGAGATGCCTCAATTTATACAGGCATACATATACCCACATATCCCAGATTTAACTTGCCCAAACATTCAGATACTTAAGGTTTTAAAAGGATGAAGTTTCTTACATGTTTTTTTTTTAGAGTCTTCAAAACCAACATACAAACACATTTCTACACATACATCACAAGTCTACTTAACTTGTAAGTCATATGCACCAGAACTAAAGGTATCACATGTTTCAGTTTTAAAACAGAGGCTTGAGCTAAAATCTGAGATGTTTTAAAACTACAGATATGCACACTTACATACATTCACAAGTATTGCATATACACATACATATAAACAAACATAATCACATAAATTCATAGATTACTTAAGTTTTTGTTTAAAAAGTTTACTCACCTGACTATAGAACAGAGAGCTTTATTCTTTAGTTTGAAAAGAGGCAGTTTGAGACTTGTATATGAAACTTGCATTATTTTTCAGTTTTGATTCCAGAAACTTGAACATGCTTAAACTTGAAACTGAAATGTTTGGCTCCTAGTTGATTTCCAGGTTTGTATACTTCTTTTATTATTTCTTTTACTTGGTTGTATTTGTTTTAAGACTTTTAGAAACTGGGTGCTTGGCTCTTGTATACGAAATGGAATGAGGCAATTGATAAATAAAACAAGTATGCTCACTTGTTTATTGTCCAAGTACCCAAAAATTCAGGGATTTTTCTAAAAGGAATCTGAAATGAAGCATTTCGTGTACTTGCAGTGATGGCATTCAATGTCTTGCTCTTATTAAAGTCTACAACAGCCCATATTCTATGCTTGTATGTACAACCTACAAACATATGTTTATATTTGTTTAACTTAGCTTAGCATGCTTCCTCTATTCATTCGTATGCATTGGAATGATTTCTGCCCACCTCTACATTGCCATAGTGTATATAATAATTTACTTGCCTTATATATCATCTTATACTTAGGTGATTTTTTTACTTGCCTGAAAGTGTAATTGCTAAAGATTATAAAATATCTTACTTATGCTTTTACATAAGTTTTGATATGGTTATGGTTATGGTATTATATTAGTTTGCATATTTGTTTCTATCTTTACATAAGTGTATTTATTTCTAATTTCTAACATGAAGGTATTTACATTTTAAAAGATAAACAATCAATATATAATTACCCATTATCATTCTATTTTATAATTACTTTAAATATTTACAATGTATATTTTATTATCTATAATTATTATATTTATTTTAGAGATTTACATAAATTTAAAAACCATAACTTCTTTTCAAAATATATATAACAATTTTCATTTATAATAAAAATCTACTTATATAGACATTATATTATAAATAAAGCTCATTATCACATTAAAAGAATTTATAAAAGAATTTATCACTTTATCACTTATTTTCTATCAAGCTATATTTTAAAAAGAACAACAACCCTTTTATTTAATTTAAATCTGAGCTAAAACCATTTAAACAAATTTTAACCTTTAATCTTGAGTATATCCTAAAGCCAAATAGTTATTTATTAAATATTGAATTTAATCAAATTCCAAATTACCAAAAAAGATTAGAGTTTGAAAACATATCCTTATTTATTAGAATTTAACCAGACCTTAACTATTTACAATATATACAAATATATATATATAAATAAATAGTAAACAATTTATTAGTCTTTAAAAGATAATTTATCAATTAAATATCCATTTAAAAGAAAATTACTAAACCAATTCATATCTTATTATCAAAGATATACCAAATCAATTTAATATTTAATATAGATTATTAAATTGATATTGTTCAAAATTCCGGGATATCACATTATATGAACTGAATTATTCTCAAAGGTTTAAATGAATTGTTTAAAGAATTTAAATTGAAATCTTAAAGTTGAATTTAAATATAATTGAAATTTTTCAAAGTTGGGTTATTTTAAATGTTTGAATATTTAAACTTTGAAACCTATTTAATTTGAAGTGGTTTATTTTTGTAGTTCAAACATGGATTTGAAATCGATATAAATTGAAATGGTTTTTAATGAGAATTTGAATTGAAACCTTTAGCCTTTTTAAATTGAAATCGTTGAACTGAGATTGATTTAAATTGAATTTTTGGAACTAAAGTTGATTTGAATTGATTTGTGAAATTGGAAGAAACAATTCTAATTTGGAACTGTTTTCTATATGAACTCTTTTTATATACAAACTCTTTTAACATATAAACTATTTTTCTCATATAAACCATTTTAATATATTAATAATTTTTAATACACTAACTATTTTTAATATATAAACTATTTTTAATATATAAACTATTTTTAATATATAAACTATTTTTATCTATTACTTATTTTTAATGTATAAACTATTTTAATATATATATTATTTTAAATTTATAAACAAATTTTAATATATATATATATATTAATGTATAGACTATTTTTAATGTATAACTATTCCAATATATAAACTAATTTCAATATTCAAACTGCTTAAAGTTGGAACTGTTATGATTTAGATTCACTTGATTTAAATGCGAATATTTTGATATAATGGTTTGACCTATTTTGTGGTTATGATTTTAAAAACGAATATGATTTAAAGTGAATAATGATTTCGAAAGCGAATATGATTTTGAAATGATTATGATTTGGAAGTGAATATGATATTTTGATATGAAGTATGAACTAAGTAAATGAAAGCAAATAAATTGAATGAGATTCAAATTTGAAAGAATTAGAATTTGATTGCCAAGAGAACTTGAGTGGTTATTCATGAAATGATTTACGAATAAATTAACATGGATTGGAATGTGTTTGATATAAAAATGAAGCGAACAAAATTTGGCAGATAACTTGAATGAGAATCAAATGGAAAATAGAAAAGATTTATTAGAGTCAATTTAAAAAGGAATAAATTGAAGATGATAAAATGAATTTGCATATACTGGAAGTGAATATAAATGGAATGCAAATAAATTGATTGTGAATCAATTTGAAATTGAATAGAAGTGAATTTATGCAAGTAAAACACATACAAATCAATTTGGAATGGATATGAGTTTGTTTGTTATAAATATGAATTGAATGCAATAAATTTGATTGTAAATCATTTCAAATAAAATGAAATGACATATGGATCCATGGAAAGAAATTAAATTAGTGTTGGAATCTTATAATTGCTTGTAATATATGATTGGCATGTTCGGGTTATGAAGTTTATGTCTTTAGCTAGTTAAATAAATGGAATGTTATTAAAATTTCATGTTTACGAAAACTTATGTGCTTATTTTGAGTAAGTACAGGTACAAGAAGCTGTTGGATAGATTTTGGGTTGCGTAAATGCATATAAATAAATCGCACGCTTAATAACGCTAATATGAGGTACGCCTACGCAATAAAATAAAGAAATGATAAATATTGGTATATATTTTGTTTTCCGACCGTGTGGGTCGATGTATATATTTTTATCTCTCTTGTCATATTGCAAAAGGCTCTCCATACAAAGAAGACTCTGTCAAAAAATTTCGAAAATTTAGGGTGTTAGAAATTTTTTAAAAAAAATGGGAAATTTTTGTTAACTAGAAAAGTTGATTTTTGAATTGTATTAAAAATCAAGGTTTTTGAGTTAGAAATGGAAACAAATTGTTTTGGATAAAACTAAAAGGGGTTTAGGGAAGTGTATGTAGGATTTTAAGTAAGTGGGTTTTAGATAAGTTAATGGGTTTGGAGCATTTCTCCTACCTTAGCAATTTCGGAGACGAAATTCTTAAAAGGGGGGAGGAATGTAACGACCTGGAATTTTGGTCGTTCGATTTTGAACATTTAATTTATTTTTAAAGGTTGAATTGGAAATATCTATTCATTTTAACTATGGAAGAATTAGTGAAATGGTTTATAATTTCAAATATAGTGGTTAAAAATAGATTTGGTAAATATAAATTTAATATTTGAAATTGGGTAAAATGGGAATCTGGAGTTAAATGGGAATGGAAATGATTTCTAAGTTGATTTAAAATTCTATTTGGATTAGAATTATAATATTGGACTGTTGGAGGGAATTAAAAGTTGATAAGTTAAAATTTAAAGTTTGAAATTTATATATTAATTTGATAGTGAAATTAATATATGGTAATAGTGTAAATAATGGAATTTTGATTTAATATGAATCAGAATGATTTCTAATATGGATATAAATTCTATTTGATTTATAAAGGAGTTAGTAAGTTTTTAAAATTGAAATTTCAAGCAATTCCGTCAATTTTGAAAATCGCTCGATTTAATCGACGCGTTAAAATAACCTTCCGGGGCACAGTCTCGGAATTCGACGAAACCGGTTCCATTAGATCCGTAATAGTTTATTATTATCGGATTTCAAATTTCGTAGCGTTTGGAGTTACCGTTTGGTCGTACGGGATAGAAACGCGTTGAGTTTAATATCGAAAATTTAATATTTTAATTCAATTTAAAAAGCTATCTTCCACATACGATCGAATTAGGCCTCGGAACTTGTTCCATTGTGTTTAGAATAGCGGTAAGACATTATAAATGCAAGGCGACACATCTTGATTGGAGTTCGTCCAGTAAAGCATGTAAATTTTGAAATAATAATAAAATAATATATATAATCCTATATATACACTCATGAACAGTTAAACCTAGTTGCATTCACAACCGCCACCTCTTTAAAGTTTAATGGCCGAAATTTTATCTCGTTCCACCTCAAATTCCTCTCAATCCATCAATTTTTAAAAGAAATCACCAACTAGGATATCGTAGAGCTTTGCGAGAGCTTTCCATCCATATGGGCGTGATCGAGTTTAGTGGAGTGTGGAGGCCATGAAGTTGTCGCGTTCTTTCAGCGTTTAGTGACAATTTTCATGGCAACGGCGAGGCCAGGGTGGACCGGTCAGTGGTCGTAGGTGGAGGACGTGTAGGGTTATCAGGTGGTAGAGCTCGATCAACTTTCGGTTGACCAGAGGTGGAGCGGCGATCGATTTATGCTTCGCGTGATGGGTTTGTTCTAACTGATACGTTCGGCAACGAGAAAATGAAGGAGAGGGATAGCGTGCGGCTGGATTTCTCTATTTCAAATTTGAACGAAAGATCTGAGGTTTCAAAATAAAATGTATAAAAAAAAGAAAAGAAAGTAAATTTATTTATATAAATTATATTCCAACCTTTAAAATCATATATCTATCTCATACGAGGTTGGAATCAGATTAAACAAGCGGCGACGGAATCGTGGCGACGAGCACTACGAGCTGGAGCAAATTTGGAGTCGATTGGAATGAGTTAAAATTTTAGATTAAATTGAACGTGTTCGATTTAATTTAAAATTTGAACGTTTAGCGAATTTAAAACTCAAGGTGAGTTAATCTCACTCAATTTTGGACTGCTGGTATTAATTTTAAATAGTTAATTAATTATGGATTTATTGGTTGAATTGATAAATTATTGTCAATTGAATGTGATATTATATATAGTAGTATATATATTGGAGTGAGTGATATTCCCGCATATATATAGCGGATGAGACCCTATGCGCCCATATAATAGCGGATGACCCTATATACCACGATATTCCACCTCGAAGCGAAATTGGTATTTTATTGTTGTATTAACATCTGTGGATGTAGGGAAACAGGTTGGAGGGATCCAACTAGATTCCTAAAAAATGTTGAACTTAATTTCATATATGGTGATATATGTTTTGTTTGAATAATCTATGATAGATTATGGTGTGTTTTTAATTAATTGGATACTGTGGCAGTTTTGGCCTAGATTTTGGTATTTTTAAATACGAATAATATATGGTTTAAATTGAAAAAGGATTTCTCTGGGATGGAGACGCAACCATTGAGCTGTGAATCCATGGTCCGAATGGAACCGAAGGCATTACTCCTACTACAAATTCTGAGGATTATTCCAAAATGGATGTAGTAGGAGTAGTGCCTTCGGTTCCATTCGGACCCAGAATGGACTTATATGGATGAATGCTATCAGTACATTGTCATTGGAGGATAATGAGCATTCTAAGTGAAATTTCCTTAAAAAGGTAATCATAGCCTCTAGCCTCAGCAACCAGGAATGACTGAAAATCAGGGGAGATGCAGCAAGGCTAAGTGGGTCGCACCCAATTACGGTATGTTTATCACCTTTCTAGATAACCTCGGATATTATTTATTACTACGGTATATGGAAGGAGCTCGAGAGAGGGTGGGAAAACCCGAGGTGATAGCATATTCAGTCTATCCAGGTTAGGGATAGTCCGGTCTTGTGTTGTAGGGGATCCCGGCATGGTCCTCGGAACGCTGTTTCTATACGTGTACTGTGACAGGTGGTACCCCAGTGCCTAGTTATTCGTATGGAATCCATTTTCCAATACATACCTTTACGGTTTTGATTGTAGAGCCTAGTATGCTGGAATTTAATTAATGTAACAATTTCAGCTATTTGAATAAGTATTTGTACTTAGACACTATTATAATATCAGAGGATTTGATATGAAATATTTTGGTTATCATAAGGTAAAAACCCATCGTGTTTATGTGTGGCGTGGTCTTACGAGATACCTTTGATTTTCAAAGGATTTTGAAAACTTTAATAATTCAAATTGAGTGTGTTTTCTCACGCTGGTTTTCCAGACTGACTTGGGTGTTATTTTATTATAATGCTTGGGTCAGACCGAGTATTACAGGTTTAGGTTAGGATGCTATGGAGCTCAGGAGACAAGTTGGAGACCGAGACGTATTCTCGTACTTGTTTATTCCACTGCAGTATTTTCTTGAAATTGCCAGCAAATTGTGAGGGCTGGTTGTTATAACTGTCCAGGCTCGTAATTATTGATTTGTGTACTCTAATGTGAGACATGTATATTACAGTTTTGATTTGTGTAAAAAACTATTTATATTATATGTTATTCAGTCCACTATGAGATTTTGTTTTGTTTTAGTTTCTTCTTTCTTCTACCTACTTCCTTTCCCCTCAAGAATCTGTCTTTCCGGCACTCGATCGTTCGGCATGTTAAACAATGAGCGTATTTATGTCGATTTTCGAGGGTCGAAAGGGCTGGTCGTCACAGTTGGTATCAAAGCTTAGGTTGACGATATACCTAGGCTTTGGTGGGGATTACTCATTGGAGATAGAGTCAGAAGTACTCTAGAATGAGTTGAGTGTATTAATAGATATGAGTGCGTAATTGTTAGTGAATATAAAATGTTTTTATATTGTGTTGACTTATCGGTTGAGTGTTTATGAATTCTGGTCGGGACGGGAAGTACAACCGTATCGATAGGGGTTTCTAAACTCTTAAACAAGGTAAACTGACATAGTATTATTTTAAAGTGGGTAAATGAAATAATTTTACCCAAGCGATATTTTGACATAAAAGAAATAATTTTCTGAAATTATTATATATATTTGGATGTTTGGTTGTTAATATTATAATCAAATAGATTATAAAATTTGAAATGGTTTATATAACCAAATAGAAATTATATAAGAATGATTTATACAAAGGAGTATAACCAAAATTTGATTCAAACCAGAATTCAAATCCCAGGAATATTGGAAAATGTTTTAAATCGGGTTTGAACTAAATGTTTGGGAATTTTTAAATCTTGGAGATTTTTGGAAATGTTTTCCAAAGAGGTTGAAAGGAAGAATGGTGATATTATTTAGAGATATTTTTGGAATAGAAATTGTTTTAAAATGATTTTTGTAAGTAAGGAAGCACTGAACTCACTTTGGTTGCTGGAAAATAATTCTAGTGATGACGGCTGCATCATCAGTATTCATTTTTGAGTTTCTAAGTGACGGATTGCTAACATAGTGATTGACTATGATTATTCGCTTTGGACTTGTTTGGTAAACAAGTTTTGTTTTAGAAATTCCAAAGGGGAATTGTTTTGGGCAAAACCAAGTTGTTTTGAAAATCCAAAAGCATGATTTGATATACCAAAGTGATATATGTATATTATGATTTCAAAATGATTTGAAATAAAACCGGGTGATTAAATTCTGGGATTTCCATTTAAATGATTTGTAAAGTTAAGAAAATTAGTTATTAAACTTATAACTTGAAGTTTATATAGACAAGAAAGGATAGTGTAAAATTAAATCCTGGAATTAAAATTTAACTTAAGTAGGTTAAAATGAATATTATGAATTGAAATTTAACTTAAGATAAGTTAAATAAGATTGAATTGAATTTCATTTGAATTAGATGTTAGGCTGGAAATATAAAATGGTTATATAACTATAAGTTATAATTATTGAATGAAATGGATATACTTAAGCTATAAAGTGATGTGTGTGTGTGTGTGTGTATATATATATATATAAAATCAAGAGTTATGATTACAAGGTGTAAATGGACTCAAGTGAGTAAAATGGGATTTTAAGTAAATACGTTTTTGAACTTATGGATTGAGAAATAAAATAGTAAAACCAAAATGAAAATGGGTTGATATTATGGCAAAAGAATGGAAATTCAAAATTTGAATTTTTAATGGAGGGTGAATTAGAATTTGGTAAAATTGAATATAAATGTAAATGGTGAAGTAATTATATAACTATATGTTATAAATATTGAATGTGAGTAAACTTAAGTGGAAATTCAAGGAATTGTAAATAAAATAAGTTGGTGTAACTTATTAAACTAAGGAAGTGGAAAAGTATGACCAAGTTAAATGGTTAAGCAATTGATAACAAGGAATGAATTCAATTTAAGAATAAATGAATTGAATATGATTTGGAATATGGATTGGATAAGATTGGGTATGAACTTAAGTTATAAAACTGAATATGAACTTAAGGAGCGATATGGAATGTCTATAATAAACCTTAGAAATAACTTTATGAAATGGTTTATAAATAAATTAGCTTAAATGAAATGCCGTTCACTATAGAATAAAGTGGATAACACTATGTGAGTTAAATGAAAGTGAATGGAAAGATGCAATATAAGTTCGAAGTAAAGTTAATAGAAATGCAAGTGCAGGAACCATGTTATGATATAATAAATTTTTCAAGAATCGATTACATGGAAAGATTCCCAAGTGATAGTATAAATTGGATATACTAAGTAAATGAAAGCAAATAAATTGAATGAGATTCAAATTTGAAATGAATTTGATTTTGATTACTAAGGGAACTTAAGTGGTTATTCATGAAATGATTTATGAATAAATTAACATGGATTAGAATGTGTTTGATATAAAAATGAAGCGAACAAAGTTTGGTAGATAACTTGAATGGGAATCAAATGGAAAATAGAAAAGATTTATTAGAGTCAATTTAAAAAGAAATAAATTGAAGCTGATAAAATGAATTTGCATATAATGGAAGTGAATATAAATGGAATGCAAATAAATTGATTGTGAATCAATTTGAAATTGAATAGAAGTTAATTTATGTAAGTAAAACACATACAAATCAATTTGGAATGGATATGAGTTTGTTTGTTGTAAATATGAATTGAATGCAATAAATTTGGATGTAAATCATTTCAAATAAAATGATATGACATATGGATCCATGGAAAGAAATTAAATTAGTGTTGGAATCTTATAATTGCTTGTAATATATGATTGGCATGTTCGGGTTATGAAGTTTATGTCTTTAGCTAGTTAAATAAATGGAATGTTATTAAAATTTCATGTTTATGTAAACTTATGTGCTTATTTTGAGTAAGTATAGGTACAAGAAGTTGTTGGATAGATTTTGGGTTGCGTATATGCATATAAATAAGCCGCTCGCTTAATAACGCTAATATGAGGTACGCCTATGCAATAAAATAAAGAAATGATAATATATTGGTATATATTTTGTTTTCCGACCATGTGGGTCGACGTATATATTTTTATCTCTCTAGTCATATTGCAAAAGGCTCTCCGTACAAAGGAGACTCTGTCAAAAAATTTCGAAAATTTAGGGTGTTAGAATTTTTTTGAAAAATATGGGAAACTTTTGTTAACTAGAAAAGTTGATTTTTGAATTGTATTAGAAATCAAGGTTTTTGAGTTAGAAATGGAAACAAATTGTTTGGATAAAACTAAAAGGGGTTTAGGAAAGTGAATGTAGGATTTTAGGTAAGTGGGTTTTAGATAAGTTAATGGGTTTGGAGCATTTCTCCTACCTTAGCAATTTCAGGGATGAAATTCTTATAACGGGGGAGGAATGTAACGACCCAGAATTTTGGTTGTTCGATTTTGAACATTTAATTTATTTTTAAAGGTTGAATTGGAAATATCTATTGATTTTGAATATGGAAGAATTAGTGAAATGGTTTATAATTTCAAATATAGCGGTTAAAAACAGATTTGGTAAATATAAATTTAATATTTGAAATTGGATAAAAATGGGAATCTATAGTTAAATGGGAATGGAAATGATTTCTAAGTTGATTTAAGATTCTTTTTGGATTAGAATTATAATATTGGACTGTTGGAGGGAATTAAAAGTCAATAACTTAAAATTTAAAGTTTGAAATTTATATATTAATTTAATAGTGAAATTAATATATGGTAATAGTGTAAATAATGGAATTTTGATTTAACATGAATCGGAATGATTTCTAATATGGATATAAATTCTATTTGATTTATAAAGGAATTAGTAAGTTTTTAAAATTGAAATTTCAGGCAATTCCGTCAATTTTGAAAATCGCTCGATTTAATCGACGCGTTAAAATAACCTTCCGGGGCACAGTCTCGGAATTCGATGAAACTAGTTCCCTTAGATCCGTAATAGTTTATTATTATCGGATTTCAAATTTCGTAGCGTTTGGAGTTACCGTTTGGTCGTACGGGATAGAAACGCGTTGAGTTTAATATCGAAAATTTAATATTTTAATTCAATTTAAAAAGCTATCTTCCATATACGATCGAATTAGGCCTCAAAACTTGTTCCATTGTGTTCAGAATAGGGGTAAGACATTATAGACGCCAGGCGACACGTCTCGATTGGAGTTTGTCCGGTAAAGCATGTAAATTTTGAAAACAATAATAAAATAATATATATAATCCTATATATACACTCATGAACAGTTAAACCTAGTTGCATTCACAACCGCCGCCTCTTTAAAGTTTAATGGCCGAAATTTGATCTCGTTCCACCTCAAATTCCTCTCAATCCATCAATTTTTAAAAGAAATCACCAACTAGGATATCGAAGAGCTTTGCGAGAGCTTTCCATCCATATGGCGTGATCAAGTTTATGGAGTGTGGAGGCCAGGAAGTCGCCGCGTTCTTTCAGCGTTTGGAGGCAATTTTCGTGGCAACGGCGAGGCCAGGGTGGACTGGTCAGTGGCCGTAGTTGGAGGGCGCGTAGGGTTATCAGGTGGTAGAGCTCGATCAACTTCCGGTTGACCAGAGGTGGAGCAGCGATCGATTTATGCTTCGCGTGATGGGTTTGTTCTAACTGATACGTTCGGCAATGAGAAGATGAAGGAGAGGGATAGCGTGCGACTAGATTTCTCTATTTCAAGTTTGAATGGCAAATCTGAGGTTTCAAAATAAAATGTATAAAAAAAGAAAAGAAAGTAAATTTATTTATATAAATTATATTCCAATCTTTAAAATCGTATATTTATCTCATATGAGGTCGGAATTGGATGAAACAAGCGGCGACGGAATCGTGGCGACGAGCACTACGCGTTGTAGCAGATTTAGAGTCGATTGGAACGATTTAAAATTTTAGATTAAATTGAACGTGTTTGATTTAATTTAAAATTCGAACGTTTGGCGAATTTAAAACTAAAGGTGAGTTAATCTCACTCAATTTTGGACTACTGGTATTAACTTTAAATAGTTAAAATTAATTATGGATTTATTGGTTGAATTGATAAATTATTGTCAGTTGAATGTGATATTATATATAGTAGTATATATATTGGGGTGATTGATATTCCCGTATATATATAGCAGATGAGACCCTATGCGCCCGTATAATAGCGGATGACCCTATATACCGCAATATTCCGCCTCGAAGCGAAATTGGTATTTTATTATTGTATTAACATTTGTGGATGTAGGGAAACAGGTTGGAGGGATCCAACTAGATTCCTCAAAAATGTTGAACTTAATTTCATATATGGTGATATATGTTTTGTTTGAATAATCTGTGATAGATTATGGTGTGTTTTGAATTGATTGGATATTGTGACAGTTTTGGCCTAGATTTTGGTATTTTTAAATACCAATAATATATTGTTTGAATTGAAAAAGGATTTCTCTAGGATAGAGATGTAACCATTGAGCTGTGAATCCATGGTTGATACCGAAGTGGTACTTTCCACATTCAAAAAGGGTTTCAAATATTTTTGAAGGATAATTTGTGAATTTATTGAATTCGATAAGAAAAGTACACATATTTTGGATAAAGAGATTTTATTTATTAAAATTAAATTAAAAAGAGATTTGGGATTTTTCAGTGGAAAATGGAATATTTGGTTGAATGATTGTTTATTTGATAGTTAAATAACCGACTATCAAAATCTGGACCCAAAATATAACTTTGGGAGTATCTAGGAGGAATACGGGAATTATATGGTACAGTTACCGTTCGAGGTGTTATACTGTACGTGTAAACTCGTTTCGTTCTTCTAGGACGTTTATAAGGAAGTCCATCCACTAACGATTAGGAGGTGATCTCCGATCTTATTTTGTCTATTTATTTCCTAAAGAACCGAGGTTGAGTTTACTGGAAAATATCGAACGTTGTTTCGAAGAGACCGGGATCAGATAAGTTATCCGAAAACCACTTTGATCCAACGAGTACGTTTTCTGAAGGAAAACAAGCGCATGAAGTCGAAGATGGAGCAGTGAAGTGCAAGGGCTAATCGCTACAAATCTGAGGATTATTCCAAAATGGAAGTTGTAAGAGTAGTGTCTTCGGTTCCATTTGGACCCAGAACGGACTTGTATAGATGAATGCTATCAGTACATTGTCATTGGACGACAATGAGAATTCTAATTGAAATTTCCTTAAAAAGGTAATCGTAGCCTCTAGCCTCATCAACCGGGAATGACTGAAAAGCAGGGGAGATGCAGTAAGGCTAAGTGGGTCGCACCTAATTAGGGTATGTTTATCACCATTCTATATAACCTCGGATATTATTTATTACTACGGTATATGGAAGGAGCTCGAGAGAGGGTGGGAACACCCGTGGTGATAGCATATTCGGTCTATCTAGGTTAGGGATAGTCTGGTCTTGTGTTGTAGAGGATCCCGGTGTGGTCCTTGGTACGCTGTTTCTAGATGTGTACTGTTACAGGTGGTACCCCAGTGCCTAGTCATTTGTATGGAATCCATTCTCCAATACATACCTTTACAGTTTTGATTGTATAGCCTAGTATGCTGGAATTTAATTAATGTAACAATTTCAGCTATTTGAATAAGTATTTATACTTAGACACTATTATAATATTAGAGGATTTGATATGAAATGTTTTGGTTATCGTAATATGGGCTGAAATATCCTGTTATGGATACAAGTATTTGAAATTGTTTTCAAATATTTAATTAATGAAAGGAATTTGAATATATATATATATATATATATATATCTTTGCAAAGATATTTTGAAATAAATGTTTGAAAGATTTATAAGATGGGCCTAGTGACTGCTTATGTGTGTAATTTGATAGTTAAATAACCAACTATCAATATGCCAAATTCGTTGATCGTTTCGAAGAGACCGGGATCAGATTTAATTATACGAAAAACACTTCGATCTGATTTGTGCGTTACGAATTGTGATATCTTGAAGAAAATGGAGATGGTGATCTTAAAGGAGATTCGGTTTTTTCAGACCAGAACTACTTGTATGGATGAATGCTATCATTGCATTGTTGCTTGGAAGGTAGTGTTAGTATTCTCAGTGTGATTGCTATTCAAAAAGGTAATCGTAGCCTCAAGCCTCATCAACCGAGAAATGACTAAAATAGGGCATGCAGCAGGGCTATGTGGGTCGCTCCCATTAGGGTATGTCATCATCTTTCTAGATTACTCTATATTTACGGATTTGATTATGCATGAGAGATCTCGATTAAGGTTGGAAGACTGGGACGATGATATATTCGGTACTACTAGTCAAGTGGTAGGTCAGTTCTGTGTGGTAGGGTACAAGATGTTCTTATCAGACCCGGGTGCATTGAACGAGAAATGTACCCATCGAAGGTAGTTCCTTACCTGGTCATAGTATGGAATCCATTCTCCAACACGTGCCGTAGGGTTTTGATTATGCCCAACTATGTTGGAATGTGAGATGCAAGCATTTCAGCTATTTTAATAAGTATTTGTACTTAGATAGTATTATAATATCACAAGATTTTTATATAAAAGTGTTATGGTTATTATAAGGTAAAAACCCGTCGTGTTTATGTGTGGCGTGGTCTTACGAGATACTTTTTGATTTCAAAGATTTTCTTATAACTTTAAATCCAATTGGGTGTGTTTTCTCACGCTGGTTTTCCATACTGACTCGGGTGTTATTTTATTATAATAATCGGGTCAGACCGAGTATATTATAGATTGGTTTGGATATTTGGAGCTTCAGGAGATGAGTTGGAGGCCTGGAGACGTATTCACGTAGATGGTTATTTTTCGTTTTATGCTTTGTTTTGTTTATCAGCAATTATGAGGACAGAGTGTTATAGCTGTCCTGGCTGAAATAGGTTAGTATACTCCGGTTGATGTTTGTATATACCAATATTACAGTTTTGTTTTTGTGTAAAGATTTGTGATATATTATAGATTGTTCGTTCCACTGTGAAATTCTTTGTTGTTTAGTTTTCTTCTTATCTTCTTTCTTCTTCTTTCCACTAACAATCGGGTTTTCTAGCATTCGATTTCTCGGCATGTAATACCGTGGACGTATTGGTGTGGATTTTCGAGGGTCGAAAATCCCGGTTGTTACATTTGGTATCAGAGCTGAAGGTTAAGCGAGAACCTTGGTTTTGGTGGGGTAACTCATTAGAGATAGGGTTAGTAGCACCCTAGAATGAGATTGAGTGTATTAATAGATATTAGTGCGTATTTTTTAGTGATATAAAATTGTTTTATATTGTGTTGATTGGTCAGTTGAGTGGCTTATGGATTCTAGTCAATATAAGTAATTAACGTTATTGATAGGGATCCCTAAACTCTTGAACAGGGCAACTCGACATGGTATTGTTTTAAAATTGGGTAAATGGAATAATTTTACCCTGATTATTTTATATATAAAGGAATTATTTTTTAGGAATAAATTATAATGGTATATATGGTGTGCTTGATTGTTAGGAAATGATAACGTTATACTGTTATCATTTGTTGTAATAAAAGTTGATACTATAATGTAAACCAAGATTAACAGTTAAGAAAATGGTTTGTATAACCAAAGTGAAATTATATAAATATGATTTATAAAAGTAGTCTATAAATTAGAAAGGATTTAAAAGCTCGGAGTTTGGAAATTTAAATCCAGTTGGTTTTGAAAATGATTTTTCAAAGTTTTTGAAATTAATAATAGCATTATTTGGAAAATGTTTTGAATGGAAATAATGGAAATATTTTTAAAAGGATTTTAAAGGGAATAAAAGCACTGAACTCACTTCGGTCGCTGGAAAATAATTTCGGTGATGACTTCAGCATCATCAACTTTTATTTTTGAGTTTCCAAGAGAGGAATTGCTACCATTAGAGTTTTGTTTGGTAAAACTGGTTTTGGTTTTAAAATTCAAATGGGTAATTTGATATACCAACAGATTGTGTGTGTGTGTATGATTTCAAAAATGATTTGAAATATTTAAGAACAAAGTGTTTAAACTCTGGGATTTTCATTTAAACCATTCTATTGAAAATATGAGAAAATAAGTTGATAAGTTATAAATTTTGGGAATTTGTAACCGGAACAAAACTTTTAAATGACTGAATATGAATGTTAAGGAAAGTCTAATGGGAATTGAACTATGGAATTGAACTTAACTTAAGTTAAGTATAAAATGAATTATGGAAAGAAATTTAGCCTAAGTTATGCTAAATAAAATAATTTTTGGAAATGGAATTGATTGATATTTGAAATAAATTAATGAAATAGTCTAATTAAATTAATTAGTAAATTGGATTTGGTTTAATATGGATATAGACATAAGTGTGAAGTGGTAATAACCATAAGAAGTTTGTATAAAATGTTTATAAACTTAAGAAAATTTGATGGTGTAATTCTTAAGAGATAATTAGTATTGAAAAAATATACTAAGTAATAAGTGAATATTGATAATTGAATGTAGATCAATTGAATGTGAATTAAGCAATGTGAATAGTGATTGTAATAAGTGAATGTATATGAAATGAAGCGAATAAAAGAAATTGGGTATAGCTAAGAAATCAATTGGAATAAATACGTAAGTTGTACGTATATTACTTTATTCGCATAACATTTTGATCTAGATTCGAGCATAGAATTTTGAGATAATTTATATCGATTCGAGTTAGGATTTATCACTCGATTCTCAACGGCGAACACTGGATATGTGTGACGCCCCACCTCTATACCCACGCTAGCCAAGGACACTACGAGGTAATGCCGTCAACTAGCGCGGAGAATAAGGCTGTTGAGGAGCGACCATCTGTATAATTGCTTTGTGCGAGTACCGATATGCCAGATAAAAATATAACTTTTCTTCTCAAGAGGAAATCCGACATACCGATACAAACTCAAAGCTACTACACAGTGGCTATATGGACTTCAGAAACAAATATAGAAATAAACATAACACAAATCAGTCACAGACAATTCATATCACAAAGGCGGAAATAGATATGAATATAACACATGAAAGTGTACATCAGAGTAGTGGTCAAATAAGATCCACCATAACACAAAAGAATAGATACAAGTGCAAGACAATAGAATATGTATACATCAAGGAGTCTAATCTCAAATGTATACAACAAAAACTACTAAACTAGAGTAGTTAGCCAAAAGTCAGATGATGGTTCCAGATAGGAAGTCATGAGGAAGCACCTGTAAAATCTCAGTCTGACCCGAGTATTATTTAAGAAGAAAATAATAAACGGATCAGTCTAGCTATAAATATCAGATAAAGTGATATAGAATATGAGATATGATAATAAACCGTATGATAACAAAAAGATGTCATACTATGATAAGTATACATTAGAAAACCCACAAAAGTCATACAATATCTCAAGAGTCTCAAAACACAGAAAAGAACATCATATTCTTAATTTAATTCACCAAGCCACAAAAATGACATACATATCAATGCCAATGGTAAAAACTGGTGAAACATAAATTCCAGAAATCAATATCCAGAAATCACAAGAAAGAGGATGGCCAATCCCATAAACTGAACATCGACGCACCTAGAAAGATACGCCCCATGCTCTAGCATCGATACACCTAGAAAGATGTACCCCATGCAAAGTCGAACATCGATGCACCTAGAAAGATACGCCTCATGCTCTAGATAAACATCGACGCACCTAGAAAGATACGCCCCATGTAATGTCTAACATCGATGCACCTAGAAAGATACACCCCATGCAAAGTCGAACATCGACGCACCTAGAAAGATACGACCCATGCATAGACGAACATCGACGCACCTAAATAGATACGCCCCATGCCCCGACTTATTGAGCCGATTGCTCCACGAAGTAAATAAACATCGACGCACCTAGATAGATACGACCCATGCGAGAAATAAACATCGACGCACCTAAATAGATACGACCCATGCGAGAAGTGAGACGAAGCTCAATAAAACGAGGAACAGTCCTCCACGTGGACAAAGAGACATCGCACATTGCTAGTCTAAACCATAAAATGATCATCATCGATCATCTAGAAGTGTCAATTACATTAAGCTAGTAAATATATGAGTTTAGCTTCATGTCCCATAACCACTTGCTTAACTTAAATATTTACGAACAAATTGTAGATCTCTACTAGAAAATTGTCACAAGAGATTCAATCGAACAAGTCCAAAAATTAACCGACGAAGTAAACGCAAGCGTTTCATACCACTTGTTTTGCTAAGCCGTTTAATTATATTTTCTCATACGAATGAGGTAAAGGTTTGTATATACTAATAGATTAGAAAACGGTTTTATAAAGGAGCTTTGTATTAAAAATAGAGTTGAAATCATCTTTGTAAAAGAGTTCGAATATTTACTACTAGTATAGAAAACCTTTATATTTTTAAAGTGACAAATCATAGAAATGATTGTAGAAACAATCAATCATAAAAATTCACATAAGAAGATGTGAATCAAATCCAAAGAAATCGATACTAAATCCATCAAAATGGATATTCCCATAAACACGAAGAAAGAAGTCATCAAAGTCGATAATAGTGATAACAACTAATCGGATCAATAAAAAAATCGGTAAACTTTGGAAATATAATCAAAAACAACCTAAACAGGAAAAAATGAACAGTTCCAAACGTCTGGTTTGAAATCCAGACGTCTGGATTTAGGTTCTGGAAGTTCCAGAAAAACCTCCCAGACGTCTGATCCAACATACCAGACGTCTAATCCAACATACCAGACAATTCCAGAAAAACCTCCCAGACGTCTGATCCAACATACCAGACAATTCCAGAAAAACGTCCCAGACGTCTGATCCAACATACCAGACAATTCTAGAAAAACCTCCCAGACGTCTGATCTAACATACCAGACGTCTGATCCAGCATACCAGACAATTCCAGAAAAACCTCCCAGACGTCTGATCCAACATACCAGACAATTCCAGAAAAACCTCCCCAACGTCTGATCCAACATACCAGACGTCTGATCTAACATACCAGACAATTCCAGAAAAACCTCCTAGACGTCTGATCCAACATACCAGACGTCTGATCCAACATACCAGACAATTCCAGAAAAACCTCCCAGACGTCTGATCCAACATACCAGACGTCTGATCCAACATACCAGACGTATGAAATTGGTTTCTGCCATTTTCCTTATTTTCCTACGTGCATATATTTTTGCTCCAGGTCTAAACCAGACGTCTGGACTTGATCACCAGACGTCTGGTCACCTGGTCTGGGCAACAGTTTGCCTAGGCCAAAGTGGCCAAAACATTCTCGGAAACGATCGAGCGAGCAACGACGACTAAGGATTTACGTCAAGCGACAACCCGGTCTTATAGGCTCTTCGATACACCCAAATATCATGATCAAACATCCATAAAAGGATTTTCCCAAAAATTGGACTTCAGAAACCAAAAATTGGAATATTCACCAATTCAATCCCAATCAAAAGCATTTGCACAAGAATAAGTGTTAGAAATTCATACCTAACAAATCGAAGATAAATATAGATTAAGATGTGAGATAAAAATCTCACCTTTGAACCCAAACAAATGAAGAAGAAGCTTTGGAGCAATGGCAAGAGCAATTACTCTTCAATTCCAACACAACAAGCTTGAATCATAGCTTGAAAGAAGAACATTCCCAAAGTTAGGTTTAGGAATTTCTGAAATTGGAAGGAGAAAGAGTTGGAGAAGAAGAAGGAGACGCTTACCAATGGGTTCTCTTTGATTTTGGAGCAAGAATTTGAGATTGAAAGAGGAACTAGGGCTTGGAGTTTTAATTTCCCATCTCTCCCACCATTTTTGCTTTAGAACTGAAAAGAGGAGGAAGTGAGAGTGAATGGGGAGGGATGGTTCAGTTTGGGGTATAAGGATGACTAGTGGGCTGAACAAAAACCCAAACCCAAAGTGAAAAAGGTCAAAAAATTTTAGCTAGCTCCAAACATATCGAAGTTTATACTCAAAAAGGTTGCAAACGACATTTTGAACTCAATGGAGGGGGTCTCGAGTCCCAATTCGACTGTTTGCAAAAAGTAGCTTTCCGGACTATAATCCGACGAACGATGTTATATTTAAATAAAATATTTAAATATAAAATCGCTAAATATGCGGGTTGTTACAGACTCCCCTCCTTAAAGAAATTGCGTCCTCGCAATACTTAAGAAGAAAATAAAGAGTAACAACCATAAAAGCATATCAACACAAAAGAAAATTCGGAATAAGAAGTTCACCAAAAAGAGCACGAAAGAGTAAGCCTGAATGTGTTCGCTCGATGAATTCTCTGGATTCCCAAGACCTATCCTTGAGATTTGAGAACCATTGAACTTTCACAAAAAGAACATCTTTATTTCGAAGGCGCTCAACCTACGAAGCAATAATGCGAATAGATGTTGCTCAAAAGTCAAATCTGGTGAAACTTCAATCCCTACTATAACACCAGGCTCAAGAATAAAAATCGGAAACCTAAAATCATTTCCATAGTTGAAAGACGTGGAAAACGTCATGAATAGTAGAAAATTGAGCCGGTGAAATGGCGTAGTACAAAACAATATGCCCGAGAAACTGGAAACACGAATAACTCCGAACATCGACGTAGTATAAAAACGGTACGTCCAATGAACGGAAACTCAAATAATTCGGAACACCGACGTAGTATAAAAACGGTATGTCCAATGAACCGAACACCATAAAAGAACATCAGACACTAGTCCATAAAAGAAATGAGATAAAGCTCAAATAAAAGAAGTATACCAAAACGTCCGATGTTGGATAGACGATCATTTCATTTGGACATCATCAAAGAAACAACCACTTGTTGTATACGAATAAGCGCATTGGCAACACGATTTCCCTTCTGGGAATAAAAAGAATATCAAGATCATAAGATGCAAGAAACTCAAGCCAATATTAAGTTCCTTATGAGAAAATAAATATTTCAAATATTTATGATCGAGGTGGAGAACAAATTTCTCCGCCAAACACAATGATGCCAAACTCTGAAAGTAACAACAATAGCTGCGAACACTAGATCATGAGTGGCATATCTAGTCTCGATCGGCTTAAATTATTTAGAAACAAAAGTGATAGCACGTTCTCTTTTGCAAGAGAACGACACCCAAACCAATACGACTAGCATTGGTATAAACAAAGAAGTCTTGGTTCCCTTCGGGAATCACAAGAATAGAAGTATCGGAAAAGAGTTCTTTTAAATGATCCTCTTTCCCGAAAAGATAAAACTTCCAAAATCACAATTATCTTTATGTAATAATCTTTCTAAAATGATTTACATTTTTACAAGTCAATTTACTGTGTCTGATTGTCTCATCAAAGTGTTTAGGAGATTCCTATCGATAACGTTGATCAAGCACATCGACCAGAATTCTTAAAGCACTCAATGGGCAATACAATCACAAAATCATCTTCTATATGATAAACAGGCTTCTTAAAAACCTTTAAGAATATTCTTTGCTCGTTTAAGAGCAAAATCAAATTGTACTTATAAATAAATCTTATGAAAAAGATTTGCAAAATTTTAAATTGCTAATTCCATCCAAAATCAACAAATACAAGAATGGTCTCATCGAAATATTCATAGAATACTCGATTTACAAAATGGATGAAATAAACTGGATAAACTGAATAACATGATTAGTCATTCATAAGAATCATAACGAGTGCGGAATGCAGTAAATGGAATGCTAACTCCCGCAACTCGTAGCAAATGAAAATCGGTGGCAAGGTCGAGCTAAAAAAAAGACCTTAACACCACACAAAATATTTGCTTAGGTGATAATCCTAAGACAAACTCAAAAATACCGGAAAATTCTCTAACTACATGAGTGAGAGAAATAACACTTTCCTTATCATGTGAGCTTAAAGAATAAAATGATTCCATCAAATTGGAATCAAAATCACAAAGGAAAAACAGAAATCTGTTTAACAGATTGAAAATGTCGAAGATGAATAGTCCACACAGGACAAAGGATATGGCTTCATAATAATTAAGCCAATCCTTACAAAAATCATTTCCGAAGCATAAGTAAAAATTGGCTCGGAAGGAAAGATCACATAAAATAATTTCGACATCAATAAAAAACAAATTGAGTGTTGCGGATCCAGCAATCCGTATTCACAATCCTCAAAGAAGTCATCAAGCCCAGAAATGTTTAAGGAAAAAGAATCACAAGTTCTTTTGATATAAAAATAATGAGATGAAACCCATATCAAAAAGAACTCGAATAAGATAATCACAAAATAAATGTCATCAAGGATAGAATAGATACCTTGACCAAGAGAAGTGCTAGTAGAGGCTTGCACAACCTTTAGCTTTCCCTCCTTCTTGCTAGAAGTATGGGACACGCAGATATATGATGACTCAAACTTTTGCAATAGCGACAATAGAGGGGTTGCGGACACTCCTTTGCATAGTGGTCCATAGAATCACAATTGTAGCATCGTCCATGACTAGTGGTAGGAGTCTTTGCTACAGAAGTTTCTTGTTTCCCTTTCTTGTCGGGATTGGGGCCTTTAAACTTAATGGGCCTCTTTATGTTATCGTTGAAGTTCTGTTTGGCACCCACAACTTCAACATTACTTTCATTATCGGCCTCTTCAAGACGAAGAGCGATATCAATAAGCTGATCGAAAGAAACTTCCAATTTCAGAAGTAATGGCTTCTTGAGATTCTTGTTCAGGCCATAAACAAATCTCTGATTTTTCTTCAATGGGGTATTAATATATTCAACCCCGTATTTAGAAAGAGATTCGAAAGATGCGACGTAGTCTGTCACAGAAGATTCACCTTGAACAAGGTCGATAAAACGCCGGGCCAAAGTTACTTTTTCAGCCTCCGGCACAAATTTAAATTCGAATCTTTCCCGGAATTGCTCCCAAGTGAGATCCGCTTCAACGATTTCCGAAATAAGAAGCTCATACCAATCCAATGCTCTTTCTTGGAGCATGCTAGAAGCCACTTGGACTCGGTGGAGATCAACAAGATTCATGCGAGAAAAGATGTGGTCGCATGATCTAAGCCAAGCTTGGATTTCAATGACACTCTCGGATCCCCGAAATGGCCTTCCACCCAAATCGGTGTAGTCTCTACACAAGCGTGCAAAACTGGATCTAGGATGAGTAGGCTCTGGAATGGGTCCGATAGCTTGAGCATTCTTAACAAGATCTAGAAGTTGCGGGGCAGACATAAATACTCCCTCCTAAGGAGTAGCACTAGATTGACCGGCGCTGGGACGGTCAGGTCTAACCATTTATTTTCTTTAAGAAAGAAAGAAAAAATAAAAAGATTAATTTCAGAATGAACATCAAACAAACTTGATGGATAAAACAAGGAATCATAAAAAGAAATAGGATAGAACGGTACGAAGACCCGAATTAAATCCTATGGCACAATTCCTAAGAAAGACTTAGGACAATGATCCTTTCTAGATTATTCTACATTGTTCCGAAGTTTGGCTTTGATACCAAGCGGTGACGCCCCACCTCTATACCCACGCTAGCCAAGGACACTACGAGGTAATGCCATCAACTAGCGCGGAGAATAAGGCTGTTGAGGAGCGACCATCTGTATAATTGCTTTGTGTGAGTACCGATATGCCAGAAAAAAATATAACTTTTCTTCTCAAGAGGAAATCCGACATACCGATACAAACTCAAAGCTACTACACAGTGGCTATATGGACTTCGAAAATAAATATAGAAATAAACATAACACAAATCAGTCATAGATAATTTATATCACAAAGGCGGAAATAGATATGAATATAACACATGAAAGTGTACATCAGAGTAGTGGTCAAATAAGATCCACCATAACACAAAAGAATAGATACAAGTGCAAGACAATAGAATATGTATACATCAAGGAGTCTAATCTCAAATGTATACAACAAAAACTACTAAACTAGAGTAGTTAGCCAAAAGTCAGATGATGGTTCCAAATAGGAAGTTATGAGGAAGCACTTGTAAAATCTCAGTCTGACCCGAGTATTATTTAAGAAGAAAATAATAAACGGATCGGTCTAGCTATAAATATCAGATAAAGTGATATAGAATATGAGATATGATAATAAAACATATGATAACAAAAGGATGTCATACTATGATAAGTATACATTAGAAAACCCACAAAAGTCATACAATATCTCAAGAGTCTCAAAACACAGAAAAGAACATCATATTCTTAATTTAATTCACCAAGCCACAAAAATGACATACATATCAATGCCAATGGTAAAAGCTGGTGAAACATAAATTCCAGAAATCAATATACAGAAATCACAAGAAAGAGGATGGCCAATCCCATAAACTGAACATCGACGCACCTAGAAAGATACGCCTCATGTTAAGTCTAGCATCGATACACCTAGAAAGATGTACCCCATGCAAAGTCGAACATCGATGCACCTAGAAAGATACGCCCCATGCTCTAGCATCGATACACCTAGAAAGATGTACCCCATGCAAAGTCGAACATCGATGCACCTAGAAAGATACGCCCCATGCTCTAGATAAACATCGATGCACCTAGAAAGATACGCCCCATGTAATGTCTAACATCGATGCACCTAGAAAGATACACCCCATGCAAAGTCGAACATCGACGCACCTAGAAAGATACGACCCATGCATAGACGAACATCGACGCACCTAAATAGATACGCCCCATGCCCCGACTTATTGAGCCGATTTCTCAACGAAGTAAATAAACATCGACGCACCTAGATAGATACGACCCATGCGAGAAATAAACATCGATGCACCTAAATAGGTACGACCCATGCGAGAAGTGAGACGAAGCTCAATAAAACGAGGAACAGTCCTCCACGTGGACAAAGAGACATCGCACATTGCTAGTCTAAACCATAAAACGATCATCATCGATCATCTAGAAGTGTCAATTACACTAAGCTAGTAAATATATGAGTTTAGCTTCATGTCCCATAACCACTTGCTTAACTTAAATATTTATGAACAAATTGTAGATCTCCACTAGAAAATTGTCACAAGTGATTCAATCGAACAAGTCCAAAAATTAACCGACGAAGTAAACGCAAGCGTTTCATACCACTTGTTTTGCTAAGCCGTTTAATTATATTTTCTCATACGAATGAGGTAAAGGTTTGTATATACTAATAGATTAGAAAACGGTTTTATAAAGGAGCTTTGTATTAAAAATAGAGTTGAAATCATCTTTGTAAAAGAGTTTGAATATTTACTACTAGTATAGAAAACCTTTATATTTTTAAAGTGACAAATCATAGAAATGATTGTAGAAACAATCAATCATAAAAATTCACATAAGAAGATGTGAATCAAATCCAAAGAAATCGATACTAAATCCATCAAAATGGATATTCCCATAAACACAAAGAAAGAAGTCATCAAAGTCGATAGTGATAACAACTAATCAGATCAATAAAAAATCGATAAACTTTGGAAATATAATCAAAAACAGCCTAAACAGGCAAAAATGAACAGTTCCACACGTCTGGTTTGAAATCCATACGTCTGGATTTAGGTTCTGGAAGTTCCAGAAAAACCTCCCAGACGTCTGATCCAACATACCAAACGTCTGATCCAACATACCAGACAATTCCAGAAAAACCTCCCAAATGTCTGATCCAACATACCAGACAATTCCAGAAAAACGTCCCAGACGTCTGATCCAACATACCAGACGTCTGATCCAACATACCAGACAATTCCAGAAAAACCTCCCCAACGTCTGATCCAACATACCAGACGTCTGATCCAACATACCAGACAATTCCAGAAAAACCTCCCAGATGTCTGATCCAACATACCAGACGTCTGATCCAACATACCAGACAATTCCAGAAAAACCTCCCAGACGTCTGATCCAACATACCAGACGTCTGATCCAACATACCAGACGTATGAAATTGGTTTCTGCCATTTTCCTTATTTTCCTACGTGCATATATTTTTGCTCCAGGTCTAAACCAGACGTCTGGACTTGATCACCAGACGTCTGGTCACCTGGTCTGGGCAACAGTTTGCCTAGGCCAAAGTGGCCAAAACATTCTCGGAAACGATCGAGCGAGCAACGACGACTAAGGATTTACGTCAAGCGACAACCCGGTCTTATAGGCTCTTCGATACACCCCAAATATCATGATCAAACATCCATAAAAGGATTTTCCCAAAAATTGGACTTCAAAAACAAAAAATTGGAATATTCACCAATTCAATCCCAATCAAAAGCATTTGCACAAGAATAAGTGTTAGGAATTCATACCTAACAAATCGAAGATAAATATAGATTAAGATGTGAGATAAAAATCTCACCTTTGAACCCAAACAAATGAAGAAGAAGCTTTGGAGCAATGGCAAGAGCAATTACTCTTCAATTCCAACATAACAAGCTTGAATCAAAGCTTAAAAGAAGAACATTCCCAAAGTTAGGTTTAGGAATTTCTGAAATTGGAAGGAGAAAGAGTTGGAGAAGAAGAAGGAGACGCTTACCAATGGGTTCTCTTTGATTTTGGAGCAAGAATTTGAGATTGAAAGAGGAACTAGGGCTTGGAGTTTTAATTTCCCATCTCTCCCACCATTTTTGCTTTAGAACTGAAAAGAGGAGGAAGTGAGAGTGAATGGGGAGGGATTGTTCAGTTTGGGGTATAAGGATGACTAGTGGGCTGAACCCAAACCCAAACCCAAAGTGAAAAAGGTCAAATTTTTTTAGCTAGCTCCAAACATATCGAAGTTTATACTAAAAAAGGTTGCAAACGGCATTTTGAACTCAATGGAGGGGGTCTCGAGTCCCAATTCGACTGTTTGCAAAAAGTAGCTTTTCGGACTATAATCCGACGAACGATGTTATATTTAAATATAAAATCGCTAAATATGCGGGTTGTTACAATATGGGTTTTTGATTGATTCTGGGATTCTCTATTATAGTATATGGCTATGCAAGGAGAAAGATGGTTTTTAATCAAGGAACCAGATCTGAGTCCGCACTAGAGTGGTCGTGTGAGCAATACTAGTTCGGAAGTGAAATTGTGTGATCGATTGAGCGATCAGATTTGATATTGTGAATGGATGATATATGTACATCGTACGGGCTTAAGTAAAGCAAATATTGGAAATGGAAAATGCAGATTAATGTGATTATAAACTATATGATTGGATATCATTCATTAATAAGATGTAGGTATATAAAAGCAAGAGTTAATTTGATCCCTTTGGTTTCATAAGTAAAATTTGGTTGCCCGGCTAAAAGGTACATGTTTAAATTGTTGTTTGTATTTGATGGTTTTATGATTGAGCCACCTGGCTTTTATTTTCTTTTGTTAGTTTGGGCCCGTAGTGGTAATTTGTAGTTGTTTCGATCTAGCCGCGCAAAGGAGACGCAGGTGAAATTTTTGAAAACTTAAAGAGTTGGAAATTTTGAAGAAATTTTTGATAACTAAAATTTTATTTCGAGTTATAACTTGAAATAGTTGAATGCGATGATATTAGTTGAAATCTATGAATGAATTTAGAAACTTGGTAAGAGTGATAACAAGGTCTCAACAAATTATTTTGGGAAGATAAAGGGTTAAATGGATTTGGGAAGTTATTTCAACTAATTTGTTTTAGAAAAGAAATAGGTTTAGGGCATTTTCAAATCTTGGCAATTTCGAGGACGAAATTCTTTTAAGAGGGTAAGAATGTAACGACCCAGAATTTTGATTATTTGAAATTGGGATATTCAATTGGTTTTAAATATTTAGAAGTTATTTTTTTAGATTTAATAACTTGAATTTCAAATATAACGATTTATTGGATAATTAAACTGTTGAATTTAATAATTAAAAATCGTTTAAATAATTTAAATCTTGGATTTATTTGGGTAAACATGATTTAAAGGCTTCTTTAATTTCTATTAATAAAAATGAAGATAATAAAAATTTTAAATTTGATTTAAAGGTGATTTAACTAATTTTGAAAATATCTCCTTTTAAATTAACGAGTGAAAATAGTTGTCCAAGGCACAGTCTCGAATTTCGACGAAACTAGTTCCATTGGATCCGTAATAGTGTATTATTATCGGATTTCAAATTTCGTAGCGTTTGGTCGTACGGGATAGAAACACATTGAAATTAATATTGAAAATTTAATATAATAAGTGAGTCCAAAAAGCTATTTCTGCATACGATCAAATTAGGTCTCGAAACTTGTTCCATTGCGTTCGGAATAGGGGTATAACATTAGGAACGCCTGGTGGCACACCTCGATTGGGATCCGAAAATTATAGCTATATATTTTCGAATTTTAAATAATATATATATATATATATATATATGTTGATTTGACCTCAGCCTCCAACCTTTCATTTCAACCCACTCTATTCAAATTCTAGCCCACCCTACAAGCCACCATCTATGTTTCTCCCTCTTTTATTTAAATAGAGCACAGTCATGAAAAGAAATGAAAAAAAAAGAGATTTCAAAAATTTATTTCTCGATTTCTACTCAATAAAAAAATATGCAACTAGCTTTAAAAATTGTGATTCATCGAGGACTTCGGGTTGGTATGGGTTTAGTGTGACTCGAACGTGTTTTAGTAGTGGGCATTTGTGAGCACCAAACTAGGGTTTGGGAAATCTGATGATGGAGTGCTCGATTCGAGTTTTGGGTATCGTTTTTGGGTCCGGATGATCGAATAACATCTGCGGCCAGAAAATCATGAAGCTCGGTGCCTGGGTGGTCATCGCGACCAAGACGCATGCAGAGAGGGGTAAGGTGGTGTCTCTTTTTGGGTCGAGGTTCTGGGGGTTCGTGTTGGTGGTAGGATAGTGGAGATTTCGAAGAGAAAGATGTCGGCGTTGTCAGATTTTAGTTTCGAGCTTTGGAGCTTCGTATCACTAGAATCGTGCACGGCTATTTATTGATTTTCTCTGTGCACGTTTATTTTGGGAAAGAAGAAGGATACTAGGGAAATATTGTAATTTTATGTAAGTTGTATTAGTTTATTTATTTTTAATTTATTTAATTCAATAACTTATAAAATCTATAACTCCTACATACGAGGTCCGATTGGAACGAAACTTTTTGTGTTGCGATCGTGATGATGATAGCTTCGCAATGAAACTAGTTTGGATGAAATTGGAGACAGTTGAATTTTGGGCTAAAATTGGACGTCGTCGGTTTTAGTTTCAAACCGGAACGCTTCGACGACAGCAAAGAATAAATGTGAGTAAATCTTGCTCATTTAGATTACTGGTTTTAATTTAAAATGTTAAAAATTATTTATTGGTTGATTGGATGGATTGGTAAATTATTATCAGTTGAATGTTATATTATTATATATAGTAGTATATATTAGTAGTTGGTATATTTCCTGCCGATTGGAGCGGATGGGACACTATGCACCCCGCATAATAGCGGATGACCCTTTTTATTTCGATATCCCATCTCGAAGCGGGATTATTATTATTATTTTATGTTATATAACATCTTTGGTTGCAGGGAAAAAGGTTGGAGGCATCCAACTAGATTCCTCAAAAATGTTGATTTTAATTTCATATATAATGATATATAACGTGTTTGAATAATATGTTATAGATATGTTATAATTTGATTTATTGGATGCTAAAGTAGCACTGGCCTTAATTTTGGTATTACAAATATCATAAATAATATTTTAAAAATGAAATTCAAAGGCGATTTTGGAAATGAATATATTTATATTAATTTTGGGATTATTAAATAGGGAATTGATTTGGATAAGATTAATGTTTGGAAATTTTGATATTTATTTAGTTATTTCATAAAATGGTTTCAAATAGAGAATTTTAAATTGGGGATTTTTAAACAATGGATTTTAAATAAGATTCTTAAATAAAAAAAATATGAAATGAAAGTCGAAATCAAGATTTGAATAGTTTTAGAATATAGGATTTATAAATGGAATTTTAATTAGAAATCGATTTATAAATGGATTTTAGTAGTATGAACCTGTTATAAAGTTGGAAACGAGTTTATAAACTTATAAACGATGTTTATAAATAAAATGAAATGATTATCATTTTATAATTGGGAATAGAAATCCACAGTGAGAATCTATAATAAGATAGGGAAATCGGTTTAGAAAGAAAAAGTAAATTATATTTTGGAATTTGGGAATAATTATGAAATTGGAATGTAAATCGATTTGTGATAAATCGAGAGAAATTTATAAGTATAAAATGGGTATGTTGAATTTTAAAAATGGTTATCCAACAAGAAGTTATGGTTTGTTTTTAGAAAAGGATTTTTATTTATTAAACTATATAGTTTTTAAAACTATTAATCGAATTGAAATATTTTAGAAAGTTAGTTATTTAAATACTTAAATTTGTTGAAATGAATTCTAAGTTTTATAAACAAGTTTTTTAAATCGATTAGCAATTTTATAAGTGAATTGGGATTAGTTATTGACATTTATTTTAAAAGTTCTTTGATATTTAAAATAATCATTTAACCATGTTATTGAAATTTATAACATATATATAGTTTAAAGGTAGGTGATTGCAATTTATTTATAAATGCTCTTGAGATTTGTAAACCGTGTTTTATGTAATGGATGTAATTTTATAAGTAAAAGTCTTATAATGGAATTCGGGAACTTAAGAAAATTTGAGAAAAAGGAAATTTCCAAACTATTTAGATACGAGAACTTCGAAAATGAATCTGAATTCATTAAAGGAGTTATAAATTGTTATTTGGATTATAAATAAGCATAATTGATAATTTTTGGAAATTGTAAAGGGAGTTAATAAAATTCCGGAGATTTATGTGATAAGTACGGAATATTTCTTAAATATGGATATTAGAAATAATTTTGGGAAATAGACTTATAATATTTTCCTAAGTATTGGAATTAATGGTTTGGAGATATTTTAGCGACAAAATGATTTATATGGAAATATTTTTCTAAGTAACGAACTATAAGTTGGATTTGGAAATATTTCTAAGTGTTGATATGGTCTGAAATATCCTATCATTGATATAAAAATTTGAAATTATATTCAAATATTGAATTATTGAAAGGAATTTGAATATATATATATATATATATATATCTTCATAAAGATATTTCGAAATAAATGTTTGAAAGATTTATAATATGGGCCTAGCGATTGCTTATGTGTGTAATTTGATAGTTAAATAACCGACTATCAAATACGCCAAATTCGTTGATCGTTTCGAAGAGACCGGGATCAGATTTAATTATAAGAAAAACACTTTGATCTGATTTGTGCGTTACGAATTGTGATATCTTGAAGAAAATGGAGATGGTGATCTTAAAGGAGATTCGGTTTGTTCAGACCCAAAACTACTTGTGTGGATGAATGTTATCATTGCATTGTTGCCTGGAAGGCAGTGTTAGCATTCCCAGTGGGATTGCTATTCAAAAAGGTAATCGTAGCCTCAAGCCTCATCAACAGGGAAATGACTAAAGTAGGGCACACAACATGGCTACGTGGGTCGGTCCCATTAGGGTATGTCATCATCTTTTTAGATTACTCTATATTTATGGATTTGGTTATGCATGAGAGATCTCGATTAAGGTTGGAAGACCGGGATGATGACATATTCGGTACTACTAGTCAAGTGGTAGGTCGGTTCTATGTGGTAGGGTACAAGATGTTGTTGTCAGACCCGGGTGCATTGATCTAGAAATGTACCCATCGAAGGAAGTTCCTTACCTAGTCATAGTATGGAATTCATTCTCCAATACATGCCATACGGTTTTGATTGTGCCCAACTATGTTGTAATGTGAGATGAAAGCATTCCAGCTATTTTAATAAGTATTTGTACTTAGACAGTATTATAATATCATAGGATTTTTATATAGAAGTGGTTTGGTTATCGTAAGATAAAAACCCGTCGTGTTTATGTGTGGCGTTGTCTTACGAGATACTTTTTGATTTCAAAGATTTTCTTATAACTTTAAATCCAATTGGGTGTGTTTTCTCACGCTGGTTTTCCAGACTGACTCGGGTGTTATTTTATTATAATACTCTGGTTAGACCGAGTATATTATAGATTGTTTGGATATTTTGAGCTTCAGGAGATGAGTTGGAGGCCCGGAGACGTATTCACGTAGATGGATATTTTCCGCTATATGCATTGTTGTGTTTATCAGCAATTGTGAGGACAGGCTATTATAACTGTCCAGACTGAAATAGGTTAGTATACTCTGATTGATGTTTGTATATACCCATATTACAGTTTTGTTTTTGTGTAAAGATTTGTGATATATTATGGATTGTTTGTTCCGCTATGAGATTCTTTGTTGATTTGTTTTCTTCTTATCTTCTTTCTTCTTCTTTCCACTAACGATCGAGTTTTCCGACATTCGATCTCTCAGCATGTAATACAGTGGACGTATTAGTGTCGATTTTCAAGGGTCGAAAATCTCGATCGTTAAACATATTATAATAGCGTATTGTATTATATATGTAGATAGTTTAACAGATCCTTAGGAGATGAAATCCCAAACATCTCTTAAGTTGTTGCACACACTTTAGACACTGGATAGGAGATGTAAAATCCCGTAATCATCTCTAAAGCCGTTACACTCATATTTACTTATTTGTATTTAACTTACATAAGATCTTTTAGTTCTGACTCGAGTATTTTGTCTTTTCATTACGCTGGGGTCAGCCTGAGCTTTTCAGTGTTGAAGACATTATTTTGGAGGACAAAGACGTAGTTTAGTATTATATTATTATTTTATCCCATTGTATCATGTTCTTCCACTGCATTATTTATTTATTCCAACTGTATGTATAACTCTAATTTGTATTGTAAAGTGTAATCAAATGATATTTGTCGAACAACTTCGTGAACTGTTTATTTGATTATTATATTTTGTCATTCCTCTATGAGATTCTGTGTTTTGTTTTTCCTTATTTTTCCTTATTTTCTTATTTACCCCATTAACAATCCTCCCTTTTGAATGGTTTGAGTTGACTTGTGTGGTTTATTGTCAATTTAAATCATCCAAAAAGGTGCGTCGTTACAACCTTTTTCCTTTAAATAATTGCTTTTGAAAGGGTTCTTAGTGATCCCATGAAAACTAAGTAATTGGACAAATAGTCCTTAAACATTTAACAAGTTAATAGTAACCATAGAAACTATAATTGAGACAAATAATCGAAATGAATGGGGATGGATAATCCAGAATTTATTTATTTATTTTGCATATCATCATAATATTTTGAAATATTATGTTTTTAACCATTGTGGATGCAAGAGCACAGTATATGGTTTTATAAATGCTTTAGTATACTGATGAGGGGAAAACCCGTTCCGCTAAGCTGCGTGGTCTCACTAGATATCTAAACGGTTTGAGATGGTAAATTATTATTCATACCAGGCTTTATGTTTGACTCAAAGTCTTTTTTCCCCTTAAACTCTCGGGAACTCAATTGATTTTGAGCAGGTTAAGAGTTAAAGTTTCCAAGCGTACTTTTAGACGAATAAAGCTTCCAAGGATGTGCAGGAGGCAAGCTTGTTATTGGAGTTATTTTATTTCCGCTGTGTGTTTTGCTTGTAAAGGCAAATTGTTTCTTGCCTATCTATATACTCTGATCTACCAAGGGGGCATCTTCATATGTCGCTCTTGGCGTATTTTGTAATAATTATATGTTATCTGAACGTGGTTTGCGAATTGAGATTATGTAATCAATTTGGAATATTTTGAAATGGAATGTGGAATTTGTTTGCTATTTAATTTTTTTTCCATATTCTTGTGTATTTGTGTATCAATGTATCTAATGTCGCCGTATTTGGTCGCCGGGGATTAATAACTATGGATGACTACATGTAGCCGTTAGTTTTGGGTCTCCAAGTAGAGGGATGTTACAAGTTGTTATCAGAGCATAGGTTATGAAACTTTAAAAGGAACTTAAACCTAAAAGATTTTTCCAAATATAACCCAATGAATCAAATAATAAGATTGGGCTTGGGTTAACGCTATAGTAACGTACTTGTATTTGCTATATATAGTTATATATATAAGTATGTATCCTATGTTCTCTTAGACTGTTCTTTTGTATCTTACTAACGCTCGTATGCGGATTTACGAGAAAGGAGATATGGAAGCAGCAAACGGAAGAGGAAATCTCGATGGAGGAAGCACCACAACTAATGGAAATGCTCGACCCACTAGTAGGAGAAACCCAGGTCGACCGGCTAATGCTAGTAACTAAAATGCAAAAGCCAATGTAGGTGCTAGGAATCCACCAGTAGATATGGGGGCAATGTATCAGTTCTATGCCGGCTTGATGTAAGACGGAGCTGCTGCTAAAGTTGTTGGAAAGGTAGGAGGAGCTAATCCCGTGGCTCTAGTTGGGAATATTGCTTTGCTGAGTAGAGATTACGCCAGTTTGGGTAGAAAGCCATTCTTGGGAACATAAAGTGTTGTAGAGGTTCAGAATTGGTTGTTGCATTGTGAGCGAATATTTACTAATTTGGGTCTGAATGACGGAAAAAAGAGAAGGTTGGTCTCTAGATAGTAGCAGGGGTCAGCACTACATTGGTGGAATAGTGTTACTGCTGGAGTGCCGAAAGAGTAGTTAACTTGGGCTGATTTTAAGACGTGATTTGAGCAGAAGTTTGTATCTGAGTTTGCTATGTATTAACTGATGAGGAAGTTTATGGATTTAGTTAAGGGAGAGATGTCAGTTGTCGAGTATGCTACTGAGTTTGAAGAGCTGTCTAGATACGGATATGCTATTATAGATACTGACATCAAAAGGAATGAGAAGTTCATTCGAGGACCGAGGCCTAAGCTTGCTAGAATGACCATGACCCATGTCTGTGATCCTTGTAATATAGTGGTGGAGATAGTCATTCGCCATGAGGATTTACTTGCTAATTTAGCTAAAGAGAAGTCGGTGGAAACTCAGGGTTCAAAGGGGAAGAAGAGGAAGTTCTTTAAGACGAAGGGAACCCAAAAGGGAGATACTGCCAAGAAGTCAAAGGCTGAGGTAGTTTTCTATAAGTGTGACAAGAAGGGTCACTTTGCTAATGAATGTCGGTCTGGAAATGAGAAGAAAGCTGCAGTTAAGAAGAATGTGAAATGCTTCAACTGTGATCAGGTTGGGCATTACAAGAATCAGTGTCCTGAGCCAGTTAGGGAGGACAAAGGGAAAGTTTTTGCTATAGGACCAGCTAGGCCTACTGTAGCAGATAAGGGAAAGACTGTGATGGAAGGTACGCATTTGATTCAGAGTATTTCAGTTAGAGTACCTTTTGATACCGGTGCATTACATTCATTTATATCTCATTGTTTGCTTGATAGATTATGTCTAGAAACCACCTACCTTGTTACTTCCTTAAGGGTTGTGAATCCAATTGGAGGGTATGCAACTCTGGGGATGAGATGTAACCAGTTAGAACTTGATTTGTTAGGTCATAAGTTTGCATGCAGTTTGTATGTGTATGATTTCGTAGATTTCGAGATCATTTTGGGTATGGATTGGTTGAGTAGGTATGAGGCTAGAATATTTTGCAATTATAGGGAAATATCACTGAGACACCTTGATAGTCATAATCGAGTGATATTCTTAGTAGAGAATACTGACCAAAGTGTTAGTGTTATGCTTAATGCTATGGAGGTAGGGAGTGAGTTAAGTCAGGTTCAGGTAGCAAGAGAATTTGCAGATGTTTTTGAGCCAGTCACTGGACTACCACCGAAAAGAGCTGTTGATTTTAGAATAGATTTGTGCCAGGAGCAGAACCTATAAGTAGAACACCTAGCAGGATGACACCAACTGAGATGAAGGAATTGAAGGTGTAGCTAGTGGATCTAGAAGGAAGGAATTTTATTAGACCAAGCAGTTCGCCTTGGGAAGTGGCCGCGATGTTTGTGAAGAAACTAGATGGGTTGTTAAGGATGTGTACTGACAATCATAAGTTAAATGAAAGGACAATTAAGAATAAGTATCCTTTGACAAGAATAGATGATCTGTTTGATCAGTTGAGTGGAGCCAGAGTGTTTTCTCAATTGGATTGGGTGACAGGTTTCCAAAAGTTGAGAGTGGCGGAGGACAGTATTCCTTTGACGGTATTTCGGACTAGATATGGTTCATACGAGTGGTCTTTGTAGATTTGACGAACCGAGTTTTCCGAGAGTAATTGGATAGGTTTGTACTAGTGTTTATAGATGACATTCTAGTATAATCTAAGGATGAGAGAGAGCATGAAGTTCATCTTAGAGTGGTGCTTGAGACGCTGAGGCAGAATCAGCTAAAGGCAAAGTTTACCAAGTGTCATTTTTGGAAGAAAGAGGTAAACTTTCCTGGTCACACGATTTCAGAGAAAGGATTGTCAATCGATCCAGATAAGATCGAAGCTATGAATAATTGTAAGAGACCAGAGATAGTGATTGAGATCAGGAGTTTGCTTAGACTTGCTGGCTACTACCGGAGATTCATTAAGGATTTCTCGGGGATAGCAGCACCCTTAACTAAGCTAACCAGGAAGGAAGTGAGATTTTTTTGGTCCAACAAATATGAGGAGGCATTCCTTAAGTTAAAGCATTTGTTGACCAATGCACCCATGTTGGTAGTTCCAGACGGAAACCAAGGATTGATGGTGTATACGGATGCATGTGGAACTGGACTAGGAGCAATGTTGATGCAGAATGGTAAAGTCATTGCCTATGCATCTAGGCAGCTTAGACCGAATGAAGTTAGATATCTTACTCATGATTTGGAGTTGGCAGCTGTGATCTTTGCATTGAAGATTTGGAGACATTATCTCTTAGGGGAGAGGTTTGAGTTATATACCGATCATAAATCTTTACGATATTTATTCTCTCGGAAGGAGTTGAATATGAGACGGCAGAGGTGGTTGGAGTTTTTGGCTGCATATGATTTTAGTATAGAAAATACACCAGGAAAAGGTAATAAAGTGGCTGATGTTCTTCGCAAGAAACATCAGAATGTGGTGTTGGCTATGTTGGCGGAATGGAAAGATTTAGAAGCAGTTAAGATCGACTGTTTGTTCTAGCCGGAGTACCGTTAGGTTGTCTTGTTTAGAAGTTCGACCATTATTGATTGACAAAATTGCTTCTAAGCAGAAAGAGGATCCAGTAATAGTTGAGAGGATCAGAAGACTTGAGGTTGGAACAGAGATCGATGATTTAAATGATTTTATCCTTGACCAGAGATGGTGGCTAAGAAAGAAGGGACGGTTGTGTGTTCCAAATGTGGAAGACTTAAGGGAAGAAGTTCTTGGAGAATGTCATCGATCCAACTTTATGATTTATCCTAGGGGAACCAAGATGTATCAGGATATGAAGAGGAGCTTCTATCGGGAAGGCATGAAGAGGGATGTTGGCTTGTGGGTTAAACAGTGTGCAAACTGTCAACAATGAAAGCTGAACATCAGAAACCAAGTGGGTTACTACAGCCTTTAGAGATTCTAGTTTGGAAATGGGATTCGATATCCATGGATGTAATAGACAGGTTGCCAAGGTCAAATAGGGGTAATGAAAGTATATGGGTTATAGTGGACAGGTTGACCAAGAGTGCCCATTTCATTTCAGTTAAGTCAACCAGAACGGCATCTGTTTTAGCTAAGTTGTTCGTGAAGAACATAGTTAGACTGCTTGGAGTTCCTAGTAGTATAGTCAGTGACAGATGCATTGTTCACTAGTGAATTCTGGAAGAGTCTACAGGAAGTAATGGGTACCAAGCTTAATATGAGTACTGCATATCACCCTTAGACAGATGGGCAGACAGAGAGAGTCAATAAGGTACTCGAAGATTTATTGAGAGCTCGTGTATTGGACTTTGGTGGATCTTTGGAAGATCACCTGCATTTGGTTAAGTTTTCCTATAATAATATTTGTCAGACTAGTATAGGAATGGCGCCATTTGAAGCTTTGTATGTGAGACCATGCAAATCACCAGCATGTTGGTTGGAGACTGAAGACAGATTGGTCTTAGGTCCAAACTTGATTAGAGAGGCATCAGAGAAGATTGAGTTAATTTAGGGAAGGATGAAGGAAGCTCAGTCCAGACAGAAGAGTTACGCAGATAAGAGACGTAAGGACCTAGAATTCTCAGTTGGAGATAAGGTTTTCATCAAGGTATCACCTATGAAGGGTGTGATACGATTTGGAAAGTCAAGAAAGTTAGCCCCAAGATATGTAGGTCCATTCCAGATTATATAGAGGATTGGAAAGCTCGCATACTGAATAGAGTTGCCGAGCAGTTTGGTAGGTGTCCATAATGTATTTCATGTGTCTCATCTTCGCAAGTATGTGCAAGATACAGAGACTATTATTCCTCCAACAGGGTTGGATGACTTAGTGGTAGAGCCTAATTTGACTTTTGTTAGACAACCAGTTCGGGTTGTAGCTAGAGATGAAAAAAGATTAAAGATCAAGACAGTCAAGTTGGTGAAAGTTCAATGGAGCGACAACGAGAAGGACTGTACTTGGGAGACAGAGGACAGGATTAGAGATACCTATCCAGATCTGCTTTGAGGGTATGTCTATATTAGATTTATATATATCGTTGCTAGTCAGTTAGACTAGTATGGTTGTTAGGAGTGGTTACCAATGATTGTTATGCTTAGTATTTAGTCCTTACTGAATTTTAAGGACGAAATTCTTTAAGAGCGGAGCCTATAACATCCCTAATTTTTGTTAACATTATTCAAAAAAATTAATTATATGAATTAAATAGAATAATGATGATAAGGAGATTGAGATTTGATTAAATTACATAATAGGGTCATACTTACTAACAAGTAATTGGGCTTTAAATTGGTTTAAAGGTTAATTAAACTACACATGGGTATATTAGTAAATTAGCCAATTAATTGCACACGGCTATAACTTCTCAATTTGTCCATTCATGTTCATTTTATTTCTCTAATCTAAACAAACGCAAATAACCCTAAGATACCCGACCATTATCAAGGAGGAAAAGAGGAATTTTAATCTAAAGCTAAGGATCAAAAGCTAAGGAAGATTAATCAACAACAAATCTCAAATTCCTTATCAAGTTTGAGGTGAATAATAATCTCCTACCATCTCAATTTTTATTCTATTATTGTATGGTTTCAGATTTATGATTTAAATTCGTTTTTGGGGTTAAAATGGATGATGATATGCTTGAGTTATATTATGATGATTTGTTTTAATTCATAAGCACATGAATTTGCACGGTTTTGACATGAAACCGAGAATATATTATTTCAGAGTGCCATGGAAATTTTTTATGTTAAATAAAACATGATTTTGGAGATGGGTTTTAGTTTTCAGAATTTTCCAAGCTATGGAAATTTTATTATGAATTTTTAATGAAAGATATGATATAATTGGGTTTTAAATTTATTTCGAGAATTTCAGGAAGAAATTAGGTATAAAATTTTAATATGTTTGATTACATGATGAAATCGATTTTCTATGATTTTTGGGGATTTTTCCCAGTTGATTTATTTGGGGAAATAAATTATTGTAAAAGAAGGGCTTTTCTGCAAAATGTCGGTTTTTGTTATATGGAAAGGTTTTAACGTTAAATTCCTTTAATTTTGGATCTGAATAAATGCGGCAGTTTTAAAAAGGTAGAGTTTTTGAAAAGTTTTTATGACACCCGATCAATAGTTTACAAACAAGCAAGTTGTTAGAAAGTAATTACTAAAAGTTGCTATAATTTAGCCTTTAAACCAGAAAAAGATGTTCCACCCCTATTAGTAAGGAGCTTTTGAGTCCTTTGATTCCGCTTCATCCCAGTCGAAACCAACATAGTCGAAAACCATATAGTCGAAACCAATACAGAAGATATCACTTAGATGGTATGAAGTGGATTGGAAGGAAGGCGGAAGCCATGGTGTCGAAAGGGTAGCTTCCGATGGGGTCGAAACCCTGCTTTATTTTCAGAAGTTAACATTCTTGCCTAGTTTTACCTAAAGCTTTCGACACAGTCGAAACATATGCTTTCGAAAATGTTTTATAATTAGCTTTCGAAGGAAGTTGTCATGTTGTGTTAAAGTATTTGCTTTTGAAGGAGTACCTTTTTCCTTTAAATAATTACTTTCGAAAGGGTAGGTTTAGTCCCAGTCGAAACCAAGCCACCAATCCCCCTTTAGACTGCATTGAAGTCATCTATGTTGTCGAAGGGCTTACGTCTGTTTTACTTAAGCCTTTTTCCTTTATGCTTTTGAAGGGGTTGAGGGTTTCGAAGATGATGGAGTATAAAGGGGGTTTCGACTCTGTCCTTCAAAGTTTGATTTTTAAAGTCTTTTGCTTTCGACTAAGATGGTTCCAACACCATCTATTTTTCCCCAAACAAATTTTTGTTGGTTTCAAAATAGATACTTTCGTATATAACCATTTTGACCCAAATGATTTTTTAAAGAGTAAACCAAATGCTTTCGAAAGGGGTACTTTCATTTGTTTTGAAGCTCTATATTTTAAAAAGATAATTTTATACCATTGAAAGGTATAATAGGTTTCTAAAGAGAATGTTTACTAAGGCTTTCGAAGGAGGCTATCCAGAGGTTTTGAAAGAGATGTTTTATGGTTTCAAAACATAAACATGCAGTTCACTTGGCCTATTCTACTTTAGGTGCGTAGCAAATCACCCAGTCTCAATTTAAAGTAATAACCATGGCATAAATAAAGATTTTGAAATGTTATCACGTTGTTATTAACCCATAACTGTATTTTGGGGAAAGAGCGGAATAATCAGTTAGGTTGACCCAGTAGTGAATATAACTTAACAGATGTCAAAATTTTAATTAAAGATATTGGTAGGGGCTAATAGTTTTACAGTAAGCCAATGAAAACTATATGATATTGGCAGGGGCCAATAGGTTCATAGTCAACTCATGAAAACTATGATTTAATACTGGGAGGGGCCAGTAGGTTTGCAGTTAGCCCATGAAAACTATATCTGGATTAAGATATTGGCAGTCAACCAATAGGTTTCTAGTTAGCCCATGAAAACTAGGATAAGAAATAAGATATTGGAGATACCAATAGGTTCTTAGTGATCCCATGAAAACTAAGTAATTGGACAGATAGTCCTTAAACATTTAACAAGTTAATAGTAACCGTAGAAACTATAATTGAGACAGACAGTCGGAATGAATGGGGATGGGTAATCCAGAATTGATTTATTTTTCATATCATCATAATATTTTGAAATACTATGTTTTTAACTATTGTGGATGCAGTAGCACAGTATATGGTTTTATAAATGTTTTAGGATACTGGTGAGGAGAAAACCGGTTCCGCTAAGCGGCGTGGTCTCAGTAGATATCTAAATGGTTTGAGATGGTAAATTATTATTCATACCAGGCTTTATGTCTGACTCAAAGTTTTTGTTTTCCCCTTAAACTCTCGAGAACTCAATTGATTTTGAGCAGGTTGAGAGTTAAGGTTTCCAAGTGTTCTTTTAGACGAATAAAGCTTCCAAGGACGTGCAGGAGGCAAGCTTATTATTGGAGTTATTTTATTTCCGCCGTGTGTTTTGTTTGTAAAGGAAAATTGTTTCTTGCTTATCTATATACTTTGATCTACCAAGGGGGCATCTTCATATGTCGCTCTTGGCGTATTTTGTAATAATTATATGTTATTTGAATGTGGTTTGCGAATTGGGATTATGTAATCAATTTGGAATATTTTGAAATGGAATGTGGAATTTGTTTGTTGTTTAATTTTTTTTTCCATATTCTTGTGTATTTGTGTATCAATGTATCTAATGTCTCCGTATTTGGTCGTCGAGGATTAATAACTATGGATGGTTGAAGCATCCGTAGCCGTTAATTTTGGGCTTCTAAGTAGGGGGATGTTGTTGTATGGCTTCTTTGGATTCCCTAGTCGTCGTTAGTCAAGCCTTGGCTCTCTCTCACTAACTGTCTGACCATTGTTGATAAGTCCGACGTTTGGATGGCTGGTGCCAAGCGGTGGTCGTGTTCCACCTCGTGCGAATGGTCCGGTCAATGCCTACGTGCCGTCTCATGCCTTCTTTGTTCACCATCTTCCCGATGTGCATCTTGTAAATTCACTTCACCACCATTTTGGGGAAGCATTTAGTCAACGTTCAACCAAACTCCATCATCCAAATTAGCCATAGCAGCTCCAGTTTGAATCCCAATGTGCACTGGTAAGTTCATTTCTCTAGTGAAGGGATCAGCATTGATCATTCCTGGCAGACCACAATGGTCTGCCTATTGATGCCCCGAAATTTCTGCATGATATTCGTCAGTTTTACGATGCCTATGCATGTGATACCCATCCGATGAACTAGAGCTCTCCGATGCCAAGTAAGGGGTAGGGTCCCTCTTAGCTTTTCCCCGCTGTTGTTAAGTAAGTTGGTTTATTAGGTCGATATTGGCCTGAATCTGCTGATTTAACTCTCAAAGGCTATTTATTAGCTCTCTCATCAGATTCTAGAATTCAGCTCTCGTAATAGAGTCAGTTGGATGCTAGACTTCCACTATTTTATCATTCACATCGTTGGTTGGCTGCTCGGGCCTCCTTGTTGGATAGTAGCATTTTCATTTCCTTCCATGTTCTAAGAAGTAGATCTAGTATTCCTTACCATTATTAATAGATTTGCTTAGATTTCTACAAATCTGAGTAGTAAGAACAACTTCTTGAAGATAACTGCAGATCTCCTTTAGGGGATTTGTCCAATCTATTAGCAACAAAGGGATCCTAATAAACTGAGAATCAATCCTCCTCTTAATGAAAGCACCAAAATGTTTGCAACTAAATTGGTCGCAAACACTCAAGAATATTTTTTATAGAGAAGTAAATGAAGAAGAACAAATTAAACTGAGTAAATAAATTAATAAGTAACAGAGAATCAACTATAATCAGTGACACATAAATTTATAATGGTTCGGCATTGTATGCCTGCGTCCATTTTGAAGATTTTCCTTTATTAATAATTTATGAATCTGGTTATAGCAGTAGAAAATAGCAAGTAGAAAATAGCAAGCGCTTGATTACAATGGAGTCTAGAGTAACCAGTAGTGTAAAGATCCTAAAAATGAAACAAACGGCCTATATTTATAGGGAGAGATGATGAGATATTTCACTAAGATTTCAGCAGAAGGCTCTATAAGTCCATAGGAGCCACCATAATGATCGATGGCCTTAACTCGATGTTTAAAAACGATCGGCTATAGTTATGCCAATCGTTATTTTGTCTCCAAATGATGTGCGATCGTTTTTATGGGGTACCGTGTGCCTCCTAAACTTGCCCCTAAAATATGAAGTCATTCTGAGTTGTAGGTCGCGAGATATGGATCAACCCTTGTCACATTTGAGATGTTCACTGAGCTAAACCGATCGTTATGAAGGATCGGCAAAAATGATCGGCCTAAAACAATCGGCTATCTCCGTATATCAAGGTTTTGAGCTACAGTCGTTTTTGTAGGCTCCACTTTTTAATATATTGATACTCTGAAAGTTTCATGTGCATTGTCCTTATGGATTTTGAGATATCGACCGATCTGAGCTGCTTTATGGCTCGTTCCCGATATGCCCATATAAATCTTTGCTTTGTCCATAATTCGAGCGTATGAACTCTAATCATCTTCAAATTTGAATTGTAACTTCATGGAACTATGACAGTCACTCTATACTGATTGCACCTTATTGGGACCCATTCTGGATTTTCCCGACCATCGTTTGTAGTGTCGTATATAGTTGATTCTTAGAGCTGATAACCTTCCGTTTCTAGTCAAGTCGATGATATCACGACCTTGTGAAAAGGCAGGATAACATATATTTGTAAGTGTATGTGTAGTACTAAGGATCGTGTAATATGGTATATAAATGCGGAAAATGATAATAGCAGTAAAATAAAAATTAAAGTAAGCACACCAGGAATTTTTATACTGGTTCGAACTTCCCATTCTACGTCCAGTCCCAGAATACCCTCTGGATTTAAACTAAACCCCTCACTTAACCCGGAGGAATAGGTATACGACACCTAAGCAGCCGAACAAGAATTTTTCCGCCTCAACAGCCGAAGAGGACTTCGACTTAATACAAATAGCTTGTTGACGAATGTGTTCTGAATAACACTGATTATCTTTTGATAGTACAACTTTCCTATAATCAAATCCTCAAGAGTATATATGTGTGTGAAGATTTAGAAGGAAGATAATCACGTAGAATCGAAGTATATGAATTAAATCAAGGATTCTAGTGATATTGAATAAGAATGAATGCTTTTATTTGCAGAAATAAATAGAGAATAGATTTCAGAATTATAAACAAGAATCGGTTATTGTAGAAGTGAATTTGAACATGTTTATATAGTTGTAGAATAGTTACAATCTTTCATGAAGAGTTTCAATCAAGAGTTGTGTCCATATCTGTTGGATTAAAGGACATTCCTCTTTATGAACAATTGCACCTCTTTAGAAAACTAGCCGTTATGTTCTGGTCGGTTGACCGAGAAACCTGGGCCGGTCAGCTGAGTTTACAGATGTGAATAAAACGGTGCATATCTGTGCACTGGACAAAGAGTCGGTCGGCCGAAGTTTCTGGTCGGTCGGCCGACCTGCTGTTATTTGCACAGTGCACATTTATTTTTGTATAAATCAATTTGTGTGTATGTGTGACTACTTGAGGAATGATTTTAACAATATTCTAAGACTCAATAAAATAAAATATTTATACTAATATCTGGATTGTAGTCTTGTCTCCTTTGTAGTGTGCAATATATGGTTATTCTCCTTTTTGTCGCTTTCGTATAGTATTCTCGTCGTATGATCTCTGAAGCTTGTGTCATGAATCAAAACTCATGAATCAACATTCTCCCCCTTTTTGATTGATGACAATACTTATGTGACAAAGTAGTATTTATCTATATTATAATTCTCCCTCTGAATATATGGCGACTTTTCTGCAAAAAATTTGTTAGCTTTCATACATTTCTCCCCCTTTGTCATCGACAAAAAGGAATACTTACTAGATGTAATATGTAAAAGAAATGCGAATCATTGATTTTTACATATTCAAACCAAAATAGGATATTTAAAGATATTTGCTTAATACACAACATTTAATAAAAAAAATATTGTTCATAAAGAAATTATTGTAATTAAATTGTAAAACAATACGATTACTCCTCATCATCATTGGAATCCCAAAAATTCTGGACAAATATTTTCTTCCGGAGGAACATGTTCCTTACCACGTCTTTGAGTGTGAAGAGCGTGAGTTCCCGATGGACCGGAACTTGTGTTATCTGAAGTAGACCAAGAGATATTTGGTGCAGGTCTTTTTCCGGGAGTAACAAAAGAGGCACCGGCTTCGGAAGTACATGATAAGGCATCCCATAAATTCATGAAGAAGCCCTTGATTTTCTTGAAATGACTATCAATTTTTCATAGCCAAGCATCCAAGGCTAGTTGATTTTGTGCCAAAATATCAATGGCTGCTTCCGTACTTATTCCGGGAGTTGGTCGTTGAATTGAGGATTGGCGGGTTATACGTTCCGTAGCATGAGTAGATGGTTGATGTATAGAATAGCTACGACGTAGTTGTTCTCTCGGAGTATCATTCCATTGCTCAAATCTTATAAATCGAGGTGAAGCATCAGGCAATTTCATTAACTTTATGGTCCGTGAATCAAAAATACGAACTTTGGAGGTTTCGGATTCCGGAGCATTGATGACGAAGCTATTGATCAATCTCATTATGTATTCTCCATAATAAATATGGAGCATCTTTCCTTGGTTAAAAGAGAGAAATTCATCCATAAGAAGTTGTGACCAATTAACTTGTATTTTCCTACAAATAGCATACAATGCTTTAAAATTTTCGGAATATACGAGATGATATGAACCACCTCTAGGAACTAAAGATTTCATCATGAATCGATGAAGGAGTCAAGCTTTTGGTCTAAGTGATGATGTTTGTCTAAAATCCGTTGCATCATCTTCGAAAAATAGATGGCTTATCCGGTCATGACTTGATATATTACAATCTACATCGTGTAATGAGATATCACCCAGTCTAGCATCCAAAGTGTGGTTAATTCGATCAATGGAAAGGAAAATCGAGGTGCCACAAACCGATGTCCAAATACAATTTTCAGTGTTTCTCGGCGGATTGACAAGGTTGAGGTTTGCTAGAAACAACTTAACCATAATATGATTGATTTTCAAGTTATTTTTCCTATGGTCAAGGAATGTATCAAGACCACTCTCAATAGCGGCATTTTCAATACCGTAGGAAGCAAAGTCAGGATAACTTACAACTGATTCTTCAAAGATTTTGGCATCTTGAAGTTGTATCCATCTTTGAAGAGCTATATCATTAACTAGCCATGAAGCAATTTGAGTATCCACTGGAGTAGATGAAGATGAGCCACCGGTTGTCTTTGATTTCTTCTTGGGAGCCATTTGTTTTTGGAAGAAAAGATTAAAAACTTGAGAGAATTTTAATGGGGGCTAGGTTAAAAACTGAATTTGGGAAAGCAAAAGTGAAGAGGTAAGTTGAAAAGGTGAAAGGATGGGGTATAAATCTGAAGTAAAAGGTAGGCAGAATATACGTTCGGTCGACCGAAGGAACTGGGTCGGCTGACCGACTGTGTTTTCTGAGACTAGCTGAAATTCTCGGGATGGGTTCGGCTGACCGAATCAGGGTCTTCGGTCGACCGACCCTGTTAGAAATGTGCAGTTGAAATTCTCGGGATGGGTTCGGCTGACCGACTCAGGGTCTTCGGTCGACCGACCCTGTTGGAAATGCACATTTTTGCTGTTTTTCAACAAAAACTATAGAAATATAAATTATATTATTATCGCATTATATTTATACATCTTTATTGAAAACAACAACATATATATATATATATATATATATAATTTTAGCTACCGTTCGTTAAAATCTACGTTCCCATGAGTTTGGAGACAGAACATCTTCTATAGGTGACCATCTTGGAGTTATTGGAGTTTGAACAGGGTTTGAAGAGGATGAGGGTCTATAAGAAGGTTCAGCAACATCATCCTTCTTTGATGAACAAATTTTCATGGCAATCTTTTCTAGAAAACTTAAACGTCTTGCCGTGACTTTTTGTTCATAGTAGAGTTCCGGTTGCATATCTATTTGTTGTCGTTGGTAGTGATGTATTTCATCAATTTTTTGTTTGGTGGTTGGAGATATTACCATCGTATTCTTCCCTTTTTTCTTTTCAGGTGTATAGCCTATATGGGAGTCTTCCCATGGTTTCCACCCATGTCTGGGGTCTTTATCCGGAGAAGAGAATTCAAGGACACGTTTAGGCATGGGAAAGGTAGGATAGGGGCCATTTTCAGGAATGCGGTCGGAACCATCATTGTCCGGCGATGTATATGATAGATGGGAGTTTTCGGAATTATAGTAGTCATTGTTTGAAGACATTTTTCAAGTTTTGTTTTTAAAATTTTCTTAGAATATGTTTTGAAAAATAAGCATAGTATATATAAACATCTGTTTGCTGAAAAATTAGTGGATAGGAACTAATTTTAAATATGATCACAGAAGTTTAAGAAAAAGATTGTTTGTAAATGTATGATTTATAAAATAAGAACTAAATATAGTTTTTCTGAAAACAAAACAAATAAAACAAACTTTAAAGAGAACTAAAACAAGAAACACCCATAGCTCAAGTAGCTATAACACAACATCTAACAAGCAAGTCAGATGTCATGAGTTCGAGTTCCGCTTTGGTCAGAAATAAAACAATTTTTGTTTTTCGATATTTTTGCATATTTTTATTTATAAATCTTTAAACGACATTATACCTAAATCACGTCTAAGTTTTATAAAAATATTTTCATTTAGCGATTTAGTAAAAATGTCAGCAATTTGATTTTCAGTATTGATAAATTCTAAATTTATTAATCCTTTTTCCAAACAATCACGAAGAAACTGATGACGAATATCGATGTGTTTTGTTCGTGAGTGATTGACCGATTTTTAGAAAGATTTATTGCACTTGTATTATCACAATAAATTATAGATTTTTCAAGATGACAATTAAAATCTTATAGTGTTTGTTGCATATATACGACTTGTGCACATGCCAAAGCAGCAGATATATATTCTGCTTCACACGTCGATAAAGAAACACAGTTTTGTTTCTTACTAAACCAAGAGACTAAGGAACGTCCAATGAAATGACACGTTCCGCTCGTACTTTTTTGATCCGTCCGACTTCCTCCAAAATCAGCATCGCTATAGGAGACTAATTCGAAAGGACATTCTTTCGGATAAAATAGTCCGAAATCTTTGGTTTTAGTTAGATAACGAATAATGCGTTTAACTGCTCTCATATGTGACTCTTTGGGATTTGCTTGAAATCGAGCACATAAACTAACACTCATCATTATATCGGGTCGACTCGTTGTTAAATAAAGTAAAGATCCAATCATACTACGATATAGCTTCTGATCAACACTTTTGCCATCCTCGTCTCTATCAAGATGAGTAGTTGTGCTCATTGGAGTTGGCTTGGCAGAAGTGTTTTCCAGACCAAATCGTTTAATTAAATTATAACAATATTTTTCTTGATTAATAAAAATTCCATTTTCAATTTGTTTAATTTGTAATCCAAGAAAATATGACAATTCTCCCATATGAGACATTTCAAATTCATTTGTCATTATAGTCGAAAATTCCTGACATAGTTTTTCATTTGTTGAGCCAAAAATGATATCGTCCACATATATTTGAATTATTAAAATATCTTTATTAGTTTTCTTAATAAAAAGCGTTTGATCTACTTTACCAATTTCAAAACCAGATTCTAATAAATAGCTTTTAAGATGATCATACCAAGCACGTAGTGCTTGTTTTAAACCGTATAACACCTTTTTGAGTTTATAAACATGATCCGGAAATTTTTCATGATTAAAAAGAGGTGGTTGTTCAACAAAAACATTTTCTTTTATGTATCCATTTAAAAATGCACTTTTAACATCCATTTGATAAAGTTTAAAATTATGAAAGCACGCGAAAGCTAATAAGATTCGTATTGCTTCAAGTCGGGCGATTGGAGTAAACGTTTCTTCGTAATCAATTCCTTCTTCTTGATTATATCCTTGTGCAACTAATCTAGCTTTATTTCTGGTTATATTTCCTAGTTCATCTGCTTTATTTTTGAAAACCCATTTAGTATCGATGACTGATTGATCACTAGGTCTAGGAACGAGTTCCCAAACTTCGTTTCGTTCGAATTGATTTAGTTCTTCTTGCATGGCTAGAATCTAGTAGTCATCACTTCTTTTATATTCTTAGGTTCTATGTTAGAGAGAAAAGCTACAAGACCAACTTGATTTAATTGATGTCTATTTTTAACATTCGTATTAACTTCTCTAATTATATTTTGCACAGGATGATCTCGTAAAATTCTAGGTGGAGATTTTATTATATTAGGAGTAATGTTTGTATTTTCATTGGTTTCATGAATATCAAAATTTTCATTTGTATTACTATTTTCATTCTGAGTAGTTTCATCATCAGAATCAATAGTAACAATTGGATTTATATTTTTAAAATTTTCGTCAAATGAAACATGTAAGCTTTCTTCAATAATTTGAGTTCGTTTATTATAAATTCGATAAGCCTTGCTTCATTCCGAATATCCAATGAATATTCCTTCATCGGATTTTGGATCGAATTTGCCTAGCTGATCTTTAGTATTCAAAATAAAACATTTAGAACCAAAAACTTTAAGATATCAAATATTTGGTTTTCTTCCATTTAGAAGTTCATATGGAGTATTCTTAGTTAATGGTCGAATAGAAACACGATTCAATACATAACAAGCAGTAGCTACAGCTTCTGCCCAAAAGTGTTTCGATAAAGTGGTTCCATTTAATAAAGTTCTTGCACATTCTTGTAATGTTCTATTTTTCCCTTCTACAACTCCATTTTGTTGTGGTGTTCTAGGAAACGAAAAATTATGGTTAATACCGTTCTTGTTACAAAATTGTTCAAAAGCTTCATTTTCAAATTCTCCTCCATGATCACTTCTTATATTTTTAATTTTCAAACTTTTAATATTTTGAATTCTTTTAACAAAAACTTTAAAATTATCAAAAGTATCACTTTTATTTTTCAAAAAGAAAATCCAAGTATATCTAGAAAAATCATCTATAATAACAAATATATATCTATTATGATTAATAGACTGCACTTGAGTTGGACCAAAGAGATCCATGTGTAATAGTTCAAGTGGTTTTTCTGTAGATATTACTTTCTTTGATTTAAAAGAGGATTTTGTTAGTTTTCCTAATTTACATGCATCACAAAATATATTAGTTTTGAATTTTATATTAGGTAATCCTTTAACTAATTTGTTTTTAGCTAGTTTGTTGATAGTATTAAAATTGATGTGACAAAATCTTTTGTGCCAAAGACAGGAATCGTTTTCTTTAGCTACTAAACAAAAATTTGGATCATTATTAACATTCATATTTAAGATATAAATGTTTTTATCTCTTTTTCCTTCGAAAATAGTGTTATGATTTTTATCGAAAATATTACATTTATTTTCTGCAAAAGTTATATTAAAACCTTTATCGCATAGTTGACTAATACTTAATAAATTGTGTTTTAAATTTTTAACTAATAAAACATCAGTAATGAGAGGTAAATTAGAGGTACCGTTGCTACTGACATCGCCTTTGCCGATGATATATCCTTTTGAGTTATCTCCAAAGGTGACTGCTCCTCCATTTGAGTATATAATGTTTGACAACATTTCTTTGTTTCCAGTCATGTGTTTTGAGCAACCGCTATCTAAAATCCATTTTCCTCTCTTCTTATGTGGTACCTGCAAAAAGTTTATAAAAAGTTGGTACCCAATCTTTTTAGGGTCCTAAGAGTTAGATCTTAGGAAGCCAAACCCATACGGGTTCAGAATTCCCTTTATAAACATAATTCTTGTTATTATAAACAGTTTCCATAAACATTTTGATATGTTTATTCCTTATCAAAACATTATTTGTTTTTGGAATCCATATCTTGATGGTTTAGTATTTGGGTAAACTGTTTTCTTAATATCTTTCTTAATCCTACTTTTAGCAAAATTATTTTGTTTCTTAAATCCTAGTCCAGATTTATTGTTAGAGGATTGAGAATTTTCTAATATACTAGAAAGATTCTCTCTTCCTTTATTGAAATTAGATACATTTTTAGAAATATCATCAAATTTTATTTTAAGACTAGATTTTTCTAACTCTAAATCCTTAATCTTAGAGTTTAAACTATTATTTTCGAAAAGTAAAACATCATTTTTATTTTTCTGAATTTCTAGTTCTTCAGATATTGATAAAATTTGAGAAGACAAGTTAGAATTTGATTGTTGAGAAATTTCAAGTTCTTCTTCTAATATTTTCTTCTCATCTTTTAGCATATCTACTTCTAAGACTGTTCTATCTAACTTTCTTTGCAACTCCTTATTTTTCTTTTTAAGTTGCTTTGCTAAATTTACTAATTCAGATTTAATTTCAATTAAATCTTCAAAAGTAAGATCACTTACATCGTCTAACGAAGCCATGAAGCACACATTTGCTTGTTCATTATCACTTTCACTCTTTGATGAGGATGATGAGTCAGTGTCATCCCAAGTGACAGAAAAAGCTTTTCGTTTGGTTTTGTCCTTCTTGAAATTATTCTTTTTACGCTCTGGACAATCCTTCTTCATGTGTCCTTTCTTATGACATTCATAACATTCCATTGCCGAAGATGATGGTTTGCTGCTATTGGAATTGTTGTTGAAATTATTTTTGTTCCCCTTGAATTTGTTTTTGTTGAATTTCAAAAACTTTTTGAAATTTTTAGCGATCATTGCCATATCTTCATTATCCGAGTCGGAGTCATTTTTTTCTGCTTGGAATGCCACATTTTTCTTTTCTTGTGCTCCATTTCTTTTTGCCTGCAAATTTACTTCGTAGGACATTAAATTACCTATCAATTCTTCTGGTTTTAATGTTGACAAATCGCTTGCTTCTTCAATGGCTAGAACTTTTCTTTCCCATTCGTCCGTTAAAGAATTTAAGATTTTTGTAACAACATCAAAATTAGTAAACTTTTGTTCTAGTGATAGTAAAGCATGATAAATATCCTGAAATCTAGAGTACATGTCATTTATAGATTCATTTGGCCTCATTTTGAAATTTTCAAATTGATTTTTCTACATAGAAATTTTGCTTAATTTAACTTTGTTCGTTCCTTCATGTGTTATCTTTAGTGTTCTCCAAATTTCATAACCAGTAGTGCACATGCTAACTCTATTGAATTCATTTCTATCTAATGCACAAAATAAAATATTCATAGCCTTTGCATTTGATGTAGCATCTAGTTTTTGTGTGTTACTCCAAGTTGAGTATTCTCCAGTAGGAGCTGTGTACTCACTTTGTATAACATTCCAGATATCAAATCCACTAGATTGCATATAGATTCTCATTCTAGTTGACCAATAATTGTAATTTATACCATTAAAAAGTGGAGGTTGTGAAGTTGATTGACCCTCTGTGAAACTAGTATTAGTGTTAGTATCAATATCGTTAGTATGTGTTGTTGCCATATTACTAGAAATAGATATCAAATAACTTTGTGACGGTTATAGGATTTCCTTACTCTGATACCAAATGTAAGTGTACGTGCAGTACTAAGGATCGTGTAATATGGTATATAAATGCGGAAACTGATAATAGCAGTAAAATAAAAATTAAAGTAAGCACACCAAGAATTTTTATACTGGTTCGAACTTCCCGTTCTACGTCCAGTCCCAGAATACCTTCTAGATTTAAACTAAACCCCTCACTTAACCCGGAGGAATAGGTATACGACACCTGAGCACCCGAACAGGAATTTTTCCGCCTCAACAGCCGAAGAGGACTTCAACTTAATACAAATAGCTTGTTGACGAATGTGTTCTGAATAACACTGATTGTCTTTTGATAGTACAAATTTCCTATAATCAAATCCTCAAGAGTATATATGTGTGTGAAGATTTAGAAGGAAGATAATCACGTAGAATCGAAGTATATGAATTAAATCAAGGATTCTAGTGATATTGAATAAGAATGAATGCTTTTATTTGCAGAAATAAATAGAGAATAGATTTCATAATTATAAACAAGAATCGGTTATTGTAGAAGTGAATTTGAACATGTTTATATAGTTGTAGAATAGTTACAATCTTTCATGAAGAGTTTCAATCAAGAGTTGTGTCCATATCTGTTGGATTAAAGGACATTCCTCTTCATGAACAATTGCACTTCTTCAGAAAACTAGCCATTATGTTCTGGTCGGTTGACCGAGAAACTTGGGCCGGTCAGCTGAGTTTACAGACGTGAATAAAACGGTGCATATCTGTGCACTGGACAAAGAGTCGGTCGGCCGAAGTTTCTGGTCGGTCGGCCGACCTGCTGTTATTTGCACAGTGCACATTTATTTTTGTATAAATCAATTTGTGTGTATGTGTGACTACTTGAGGAATGATTTTAACAATATTCTAAGACTCAATAAAATAAAATATTTATACTAATATCTGGATTGTAGTCTTGTCTCCTTTGTAGTGTGCAATATATGGTTATTCTCCTTTTTGTCGCTTTCGTATAGTATTCTCGTCGTATGATCTCTGAAGCTTGTGTCATGAATCAAAACTCATGAATCAACAATATTATCTAAGTAGTAAACAAAATAAAATTAATATTTATGTGCCTAAGGTAAACAAAAACACATTCAAATCTTGGTACATTTTTTATGATCACTTTTAACGATTCAACAAACAAATTAATAGAGTTCATAAATTTGGAAAAATCTAAAACTAAATTGGAATCTAATGCTTATTTATTCCTAATTCTAATTATTTGGAAAAAAAATGTAAACTCTTAATTATTCATTGAACAAATTATGTCATGAATTGGAAATCAGAATAATAACATATACACTCTTATTAACTAAATTAAAATCTAAACATGAAAAAGAAACAAGTATAGAATATGAAAAGCATACCATGGTACCCACCTAAAAGAAGCTTAATGAAACCTTAGTAAATCTGGACATTGATTAATTGAGACATATATTGGTGGAGTGAGTACCTGTCTGAAAATTAGAGGAGTGATTTTGTGGAAATAGGAGAAAGAGAAGAATTTAGTTTAGTAAATTTTTGTAATTTGTAGATTAGAATCGTACAAACTTAATTTGGAGCACGTAAGGTGGAAATAAAAAGTGGATAGTTTAAATGATAAATATGTCCTCCACCCACTCAAACAACTTACAGATTACTTATGTAATTTCAAAATTTTCAAAATAGGTTATTCCAATTATATATAAATTAATATTTTTAGAGGGTCAAAACATGAATTAAAATATATAATTATTATATATTTATTTAATTATTTTTCTCTTTTGAAATAATGTTTTTTATATAATAAATAGTGTATGTTAATGTAGATTATTAATATTGACTAATATTTAGAGGACTAGCCATATTGATAATAATTAAATGGTTTATTATTTCATTGGGTTGATGGGCCTAACTAATAAATAAAGTTTGTTACGTGAAAATATATTGAGGAGATATTTCGTAGCATCTAATGCTATAAATAAAACCGCAGAGCCTCTATTTAACATACAAAAACTTCTTCTCTCTGTTAAAATATTTATCTTAACGATGGACTTTGCAACTCCACCATTGATTTAGAGAAATATTCTCTCAAAGGCAAGACTGATGGTTCAAGATGTAGTTGACCGACATGATTATCAAGTAAGTCTTACTTCATAATTGTTTACATTCATACAATTATAAAGTAACCAAAATAAAATTTAAATAATTTTTAAAATAAACACACACACATATATATAATTATTATATATTATTTTAATAGAAAAAACAAAACCACACTATTTCTGTGCATACACCAAGCATGTTCACTTCCAATCGATGAGGAGGATCATTAGAGCGCCATCCAGGGTTATAAATAAGGTCAGTGTTCGGGGACATTGTGATATATCTAGACGTGAAAGGCTGGTGTTTTTTGCTAGCAACGATGCGGTGATGGTTGAAACGAGGGTTTTGGATCTGAGTTGTCGAGTATAGCGATTCAGGTTTCAAAAAAATTGGACTGGTTAAGGAGTTTGATGGTAATGGTTGTGTGTGATCCTCATGTCTCTAGCGGCATGATAGATATATGAATATATCAACTATTGGCGACTAACATTGTAGGAGGAGATGTAAAATTTATTTAAGTTCTCCTAACTTTTTAAATTACACTTAAGCCCATGCATATTCAAATATGTATACTTTTTCATACGAGCTCTGTTTTTTGTGCAACTTTGCTGATGAGTTCGTATTACAATTGTGAACATACTAGCATAATTTAAGAGTAGGTTATAGACTTACATTGGACATTGTATTTGATTATTAGGATAATTACATTGTTAATTACATATTTACATATTGACACCATTTAATCCGAAATTAATATATTAGGATGTTATTTGTGTTGAGCCTAAAAATGGTGCAACTCCATATGTATCATGGAACAAAGAGAGATCTAGCAAGAAAAAATGAATAAACCGGAGAAAACATCGAAGTTTTTATAGTAGATTGAAAAATCTATGGCCTACGTCCACTGTATTGTTATTGATTATAGATTTTAGTCACTAGTAGAAAGGCTTGGCAAGTCTATCAGCCTAGAACAACCAAGAGTAACTTCCTTAGTGACTAGAGTTGATGAGAGATAGTAGATGAAGAAAGAAAAGTGTCCATAATTCCTTTTCCAAATGCTATAGGTGTTGTATTTACAGTGAAATCTTCCAGCAGAGTCCCTGGGTATCAATATACTAAGTCTTACTTTAGACCAAAAAAGGCAAGAGGGAAGATGGAGTCCCTAAAGCCAAATATTCAACTCGGTACCGACTAGAAGTGGTCGGTACCGACCTTAATTCATGGGGGATAAACACTCCATCTCCTTCCCTTGGTCTTCTATCTTCGATCCATTGTACTCCGAGCACTTTTCCTTAGAAATTGCGTTATTTTTGAGAGGTTCTGGCATCACTTGTACTTGTTTGCTTTCCTTCAGAACTTCCATAGAGCTGCTCACTTATTCCTTGAGAAATGGACTCCACGATGACAACTAGAGCCAACCATCTATGTACTATAGCTCTATGGGCCCAAAGTAAGTGCAAAAAAGTAGTCTTTATGGTCGATATCGAGCACTTTACTTCGCTCCAACCTTGCTTCAACTTCTCAGGTCCATTCCTACCAACCTTCCAAGCATGCTCCCAAGTCTATGGATCATTTTATCTCCATCCTGACGTCCAGATCCATTCAAAAGCCTACTTGGTTAAGAAATCAGATAACACTTACCCCCTAAAATAAGTTTCTATTAAAAACAAAGCATGCTCTAGAACAAAACAAGCATATAGCACTATTCTTGTACATCAATTGGTTACCCAAGAGTTGCTTCAAAGCATTGTCTCTATGCATGAACTAATTTCTGTTAACACATGGTCGATCACAAGTTACCTTTCTATAGTTTAGTGAGATGGTTCTCTTCCAAGAATGGTCCCACTTAGTGAGTTCCAGCATTCAAATGATTCTGTTGCATATCATATTCGACCATTGCACATCCTGTGTCCCTATAAAAGAACGTTCCTCGTCACTCGGGATAACGGTTCCATTATCGATTATTCAATGATAATGAGTAAGTCCCAATGCATATTTCCTTTATGCGGTGTGGCTCTTTTTTAAGCACGAGCAGGAAACTACACATAATAGTCTGTTCATCATGTGTAGGGTAGAGGGTTAACACTATTTAGACCAACGCTTTTACTTTCCCCAGTCAATATCAAAAATCCGACTAGTCAGCACATGTCGACTTCCATTGGGATCTAGGCATTAGTCACATGAGTTCAAATTTAAAGTGAACTTCCAAAATAAAACATACCTGACCGAGTTGAATGCATGGTTTCCTTTGCAGAATGACTTGCCATTCTCCCAGATTTAATGTTAGTGCCAGGACATCAACTCCTTCGGAAGCTGGGTCTACCACTGCTCAAGCTCCAACTTCCACGCCTTCTGGGCCTAAGAATTCAATTATCGCCAAATTGCAAAGAATGATCGTTCAAGTAGAATCGATTCAAGAACAACCTCCTCTATTAAATGAATACATTGACTTAAGAGTTTTGGATGATCCGCCCGAATAGGTGCCAATGATTCTAATTCCCAAAATGCTTCAGACCATCTGCCAGTAACATGGAATTCCTAAATGTGATGACTTGCTTTCTACTCAGAGCCAACGAGTGCACAATCCTCCAATGGGATATATGGCTTGCAATAGATACATCTGCTTCAGCGATGCCGTACAACATTTTAATCCATTCCTGTGCATGTTTCTCCAAGAGCTCGGGCTTGCTTTGTCCTAACTTCATCCTAAAGGATATGCACTACTGAGCTCCTTATACGTGCTATTTATGAACCAATTCCAATGACCTCCAAACTTCAGAGAGTTAATTAAAATCCTAAGTTTCAAACATCAACGTGACTCGCCATCTTATATGATCCTTAAGGCCTGGTGCCGATGCAAGGTCATTAAATAGGTCTATAATAAACGTTCACATTTCAAGAATAAGTACTTCTTTGTCCGACGCTTGTATGGCTTTAATAGGCCTTGGCTTTTTGGCAGTAAGATCCTTCTCTATTCACTCTTCCCGCACTTTGATTCATACCATCCATGCCTCTAACTTATTATCCAATTCCTATAAAATATTCCCACTCGAGACATAAGTGAAGAACATGCCAAAACCATAAAAACTCTCAAGAGAGTTAGCTTCCTACATTACACCATGTCTTACCTTCTGATGAATAAGAACCTTCGGCAGTGCAATCTATTACATCCCGAATACTTCACTGTTCCTGCCGCTGCCCCTTCAAGAAGATCTAGAATGCCTACCCGATCTTTGGCCCCCACTCGTAGCTTTGGAGACAATCTCCAAGGAGAAGTTGAAGGTCCATCTGGGATGACACACATTGATGAACCATTCAATAAAGCGACAGAAGTACACATTATCAACGAAGGGTCAATAGAAGGAGAAGAAAGAGTTAAGATGGAAACAATTTAAGAAGAATAAGATAAGGAAGAAGAAAGATAGGGAGAATAAGAAGATAACGAAGACGATGATGAAGGTGATGAAGAGGATGACGAGGTCGATTACTCTAACCAGCAAGGAGACGAGTCATGTGAAGAGACATCTCCTAAAGGCATCGAACTTATGGACTTGCTGCATACAAAGCATATAATCATTAAGACTTCTAAACAAACCATAGAACCAAGCATGAGACCACTAGCCGAGGTAACTCCTTTGGTTAGTTCTTTAGACAACGCCTTCGGCTTACTTAGAGACTTCAACATTCCAATAGCAGCTCTTCTTCGGGAGCTCCTCCCAGTTTTAGTTTCCCCTGTGGGGATATCCTAGCGGAAGAAGGTTAGATTCCATCTTTAACTCCTTCTGAACACTATCTGTAGAGTACTTAAGGAGGACACTAGCACTTTATATAGTCCAAAGATCACAAACACACACTCCTCACATTCGTTCACATTCCAATATTTTGTAACTGATGCGATCTCTTTTTCCATTTCAAGTACCATAGGGCAAGATTGATTAAGTCATCTACAGAATGACATTTCCAAAGAGAGAAAGCCCACACCCGATCCATATCCTCCTTGCTCCAGATGTCGTAGTTACAGAGAAATAGAGGAAGAGAGATTTTGAAGAAAAGAAAAAGAGCGAGAGGCGGAAGAAGACCGCCAGGCCAAAAGGGACCGAAAGAAGAGACAGGCCGAAGAGAGGTAGCCCTATGACCATGAAAAAAGGCATAAGAATTTGCATAATTGCCTTGGTTCCTCTTTAACATTCCTTCACCTCAATATCAACCACAATTTCCTACACACTGACAAATTCTAACATCTCATTCCTTGACTACTACCATTCCTCCTCATTCCAAAGGCATCATTGCTCCTACAACTCTTATTCCATCTCCATCAAGTCGCATGTAGGTTGCCTTTTCTGACCTTTGCTTGACCGGTGTCATGTTTGATCGTGAGCTAAAGAACATTCCAAAGGAAGAGGTGGAATATAAGGTTGGATGGGTCCAGGAGTTTGTCAACCAGGGATATGAGTGGAAGAAGCTCTGTTATGCTCTCTCTAATGTCAACTAAATTAACCAAATGAATATCGAATCATTTGAATCTAAAAAGAAAACCTATGATAGCCTTATAGAAGGTTATAAGAAGGACTTAGAGAAGATGGTGAAAGAAAGGGACGTGGCCTTGAAATTCGAGAGGAAGGCTAAGAAATTGGTTGTGGGATGAGAAAAACCTATAGGCAAGCTAAAATCATAACGAAAGACCCATAAAAGATCCTCATGAAGACAATGCTGATCTCAAAATGCAGCTAGCCGTCAAGGACTTAGCCATTTTAGAGAAGGATAAGGCTACTTTAGAAATGTATGAGGCTCTTAAGACAAAAGAAGTCGAGATCTAGAAGCTGCGCATCGATAATGAAAAATTCGATTCTTCCCACCTATTGTCAAGAACTGAGACGTTGGAGGATAAGTTGACTGCACCGTAGTTACACATGCTTTAGGCGAGCTGATAGAGCAGAAAGCCATGGAAAGGAAAGAACTAAATGACATCCTTATGTAGTTCTTTGCTAACATTATTAAGACCCTAAAGTGGTTGGGCAGCTCATATGTCGTTACCCTCGTCGATGCCTAGGAGGAGATATTACGCTGCTTAGAGGCAGCCAATGAAGGCCACAACAAAGATGAGTTGAAGGCGACATATCTTGACATTGAGGACATAAAGAAACTTGAAGAGGGGAGAGCTATCCTTATTATGGAAGAAGATGCTACTAAGAATGTCGTTGAAGCTTCCGCTGGCCCAAGTACATTAGATTAGGCACGATCGTAAACTCCAAAATCCTAAGAGCTTGTAGCAGATATCCTACACCGAGGGGACTAGCTCCAAGAACACCCAAGTTATTCCAGCTTCTGCAGTGATCATTCTTGCCGAGCCCTACATTTCCCCCTTTGTTGATCCACCAACTCAACATTCACTTGAAGATGGGGAAATCTCCAAGTCCCTGGTTCAACAACTGGGTTCAGGCTAAGGTATATCCTTTTTTTCTCCAGTACTCGAAATCCTCCAATCCTCGCTTGAAATCATTACTAGTATTTACTTTTTTGTTTACGACCTTGTAGGTTGACCTTCACTTTCGCCTCCTCCACCTCCAATTACTCATAGCCTAGGCACTACTACAATTACAATTAAATCGACCCCTGTGACCATAGGGTTTGTCAATCTAGGCCTTCCCTCCAGCTCTATTTTGGGTCCTAATTTAGAGATGATTGTAACTTTGGAGGGATCTGATGGTACCTCCCAGTTCCAAAGGGAAGATCTCACCATCACGAGTGCCTTAGGCCCGACCGAGCCTATTTCCAATGCAGAGAAGTTTAAGATTGACGCTTCCAAAGTCAAGATTAAGATTGAGCCTAGGCTCGATAAACCTACGGGTTCTTAGGAGTTAAAACCTTCTTCCTGAATCTCTCCTATCGTTATCTGGCCCTGAAGGTTAGCTGTACCAATGCTAATACGGTGACTTCCAAGCCTCCTATTAACTGTCCTTAAGATTCTGGCATCATCACTACTGAAGGTGACACCACCCATTCTTAAGGCAGCACATCAAAAGATAATAAAGGTTAGAAGAGGCCTCGTGATGGCTCGGGCAGCAATGCTGGAAGAAGAAGAAGAGTCGGAAGAAATAGGCTCCTTGATAGTGATTCAGTGACTACGAAACAGTTTGCATTTGTATCCTTTTGGGTTGTAGTCCTTTTTGTCTTTCCTTCTACTGTATGTAGGCCACGTTTGTGCAGGAAGCAGTCCTACGAATATTGATGTATATAAAAAGTGATGTAATAAAAGACTGCCTTTCCTTTGAAATCTTATTGTTCCATTTATATTTCCACATTTTTATATACTGTACTTGCCTATATTATACTGCCTATACATAATATAATCGCTCGTACTACAATTTATTCATATTATACATGTTTGTCTTTATGTAATACTTTTATTTACTACAACTCTTGCATATAAATAAAATTCCTACAATTGCTCTACTTGCATTCCACTATTCAGTTCTATTGTACCATTGCCAAAGTGTTCTGCTTAGCTAGACAAAACCAACAGTTAACCAACTCCATGGTTATTCTAGTTTTCCTTTGGTTGAGTTTCCCTTGACCATTAAAAAGTTACAAATAGACCGAGTTTTATGCCATACCCTATCTCCAGGAAACAATTATTTGGACGTTTATATCCTAACACCTTCGATTTCCTCGATAACAGGGTGTGATCGATATTAATCATTAATTTTCACCGCTCAACCTCGACCAAGTGTATCCCATTGGGCCATGAGCGGGATCATTCCACTTGGGCTACTCTACTACATACTGAGTACTGTCTTCAGGACCTAACGTTCTAGATGCCAAAATCCAGGCATCATTTCCTTGCCCTGCCATACCTTTGAATGTTGGTCGAAGATTAGTAACATTGGAGCAAATCACCTGATTGCCCCTAGTCCGATTATACTCCCTTGGTCTTAGTCCTGGCCCATAGGGGTTTGACTGCATCTATTTCCGAGCTCTGGCTTTCATTCCCATATGTCTTTGCGTGTTGATCGAAAGCATCTATGACCATTCTGCTTATCCTCGGTCGAGCTTGTTCTGGTGGACTAAAAGCAAAGTCGTGCATATCCCAACTATAAATCAGTTCACATATCAGAGAACCTGTGCCTTTTGACGCCTATCTCTGGGCATCTACCTCCAGTCCCACCTATCTCCGGGTGTTGACCGAGAGTATCTGTTGATCGTCTTTGCTTATCCTCAACCTTGCTTATACTTAACCAACGTAGTCATTTAATTTTTTTCCATGTGCCAGTTTCTCTCTTTGGAAACTGGTACTTTTTCCTACCTACCCCCTTATATTTAATATTGACCTTGCCTATTTCCAGACAATAGTCAATACCAGAGGAACAAGATCAAATTATCCAATCGACCCTTATGATCATACTCCTTTGTCTGTATCCTGGACTAAAGGAGCTAATATTTGATTATACCGCTAATTACGCGGTATATGATTTCGCTTACGAGAACACAGTTCCTTTGGTTCAAGAAGCTAACTTTTATTTATAAACGGAAAACATGGCAAATCCTACCTTATTACATTGCCCCCCAAGACCCTTGAGTGGTCCATTTGCAGAAAGTAAACTAAGTAAAGTAGCATCGTAGTAAATCATTGTTCCATGCCTGTGGAATCGAGATTCCATCAATATTAGCTAGTTTGAAAGTTCCATCTCCAAGTTTTTGTTCAATTGCATAAGGACCTTTCCAATTTGGACTAGGAGCCCCCGTACCTAGAAGAACCCATGTCAAAATGAGATCCCCTATCTTGAAGTTACAACTCCGGACCTTGGTGTTAAAGTGTCGTGCTACTCTCTTCTAGTGAGCAGTTACCCTTAATTCTGCTTTCTCTCTCTTCTCATCGACAAAATTGAGGGACTTAAACAAGGGTTCCTTGTTTACCTTGGAATCATGATGCCATTTACGATGAGAAGGGACTTCCAATTCTATCGAGATTATGGCCTCCGATACATAGGCCAAAGCGAACGGTGTATGTCTACTCGTGGACTTGTGGGTCATCCTATAAGCCTATAACGCCAGAGGAAGCTTGTTGACCCAGTTGCCCATATCTTTATTTAACTATTTCTTTAAGTTGAATATGATGATTTTATTCACTGCTTCCATTTGTATGTTCGCTTATGGGTGTGCTACCACCGAAAAGCTTTTCTTAATCTTATATCGGTTGTAAAAATCCTTGAACTCGGTACTTTCAAGTTGGGTTTCATTATCCAGTATAATATTTTATGGTACCTCAAACCTATAGATGATGTCCTTCATTATGAAGTTGATCGCATTTTTAGTTTTGATCATGGCAAGTGGTTCAGCTTCGGCCCACTTCGTGAAGTGATTAACTATAACTATAGCATACTTAATTCCTCTTTTTGCTATCCGTAGCACATCGATAATATCAATTCCTCAAACCGCAAATGGCCATGGGCCGACCATTTGCGTAAGCTTCGTTGATGGGACTCTTTGTATCTTTGCAAATCTTTGGTAGCAGTCGCATCATTTTGTGTAATCAACTGCGTCTCGATTTATTGTTGGCTAGAAATATCCATAGCGAAGTACCTTTTTGGCTAATATATGCCCCTCGGTGTGATCGCTAAGGCTACCCTTATGGATCTCCATAAGGATTTTCCTAACCTCATCCTTAGTTACACACTAGAGCAGAGGGGTGGAGAATATTCTCATGTAAAGTACTCTTTCTTGCATCATGAACCATAGTGTTTTTCAAAGGAGTTTCTTCCGTTCATTCCTTTCTCTTAGGAGAATCCCCATGAGTACATAATCCTTGATCGGAGTCATCACAACCCCCTCTCCTCTTCGATCTCCAAAATCCAATCGACATCCATCTGGTCAATACTCAAAATCGATATACTTCCATTGGAACCAATCCCAACAGCTGCGCATAGCCAGAACTAGCTAACTTGGCCAACGAATTAGCGTTTGTGTTCTCCTCTTTAGGTATGTGCATATAGTGTTATATATCATCCAACAGTTCTAGTGCCTTTGTTAGGTAAGTAGCAAGCCTCATGCCCTTGGCCTGATATTCCTTCTTCACTTGATAGACCGCCAACTGGGAATAACTGAATATATGTTGCATCCTCATCCCAACTCCATTGTTATCCTCAGCCCTGCTATTATCCTCTCGTACTCAGCCTCATTGTTAGTAGCGGGAAATTCTAACTTCAAAGCTTAACAAATCATTCGCTCTTCTAGGGTTACAAGCACCACTCCTGCGCTTGAAATACGCTCATTTGAAGCTCCATCTACAAACAGTTTCCAATGGAAAGTGTGACCATATCATCTTCCTCTTCACCCTCTCGTGCAGTAAACTCGGCGATGAAGTCCACTAATGCATTCCCATTTATCGCTATACTCGGATGGTAAGTAATATCATACCGACTTAGTTCAATATTCCATTTCAGTAATCTTCTCGAAGTCTTGGATTGGTACAACGTCTCTTCAAAGGTTGATCCATTAATACTTTAATGGATGAGCCTAAAAATATAGTCGCGGTTTCCTCGACACAATCAACAAGCAATAAGAAAGTTTTTTCAACTTGTGTAATTCTTTTGAGTGAACCGCTTGCTGATATAATAAATCGATCTTTGAATGCTTGCCTCCTCAGTCACCAGTGTTGAAATCAGTGTGTGAGCAGACAATACCAAATAGACAAACAAGTTTTCTCTATCCAATAGTTTGGATAGAACCAGTGGCATTTCAATGTGCCTTAGCAATTCACTGAAGGCATCCTGACATTCCCTATACCATTAAATGTTCTTTTTTTTCCTTTTTAGAGTCTTAAAAAATGGTATGCACTATTTGTTGCCTATGGGATGAACCGACTCAATGCAGTAACCTTCCCGTTTAAGCTCTGCAACTCCTTCTTCATGGTCAAGGTACTCACTTTCCTCAAGGCATTAGTTTTCTATGGATTGGATTTAATGCTCCTTGAATTCATGGTGAGTACTAGAAATTTCCCCGATGCAACTCCAAAAGAGAATTTCAATGGATTCAACTTTATTTCGTACTTTTACAATACCTCGAACATCTCTGAAAGGTCATCCATGTGATTCCTTGATAGTCGTGACTTCACAAGCATGTCATCCACATATACTTCCATCCTCCGTCCGAATCTTGAACATATAATTCACCAATCTCTGGTATGTAGCTTTAGTGTTTTTCAAACCGAATGGCATCACTTGGTAACAATACAATCCCAGATTTATTATAAAGTTATTGTGTTCCTGATTAGGCACATGTATCAATATCTTGTTATAACCAGAGTAAGCATCCATAAAAGAGAGCGACTCGTGTCTTATGGTCCTATCTACTAGCTGATCAATCCAGGGTTCGATACACATTCCAGATGTAAAGCATCGTGAATAAAATTGTTCTTTTTCAATTTATAAGCTTCCTCTTTCAAAGCAGTAGATCGCTCCGAACCCAGACTGTTCCTTTTTTGCTTCACGAGTGGAAACTTTGGGTCCACATATAGTGCGTGGCATGGTACCTCCAGCTATATCCTGCATATATCTAAATGTGTCCAAGTACTCACATCCAAGTTTGCTTATAGAAAACTAACCAACTCCTTCCTCACTCCTGCACTGAGCTGAGATCGATCTTAAGAGCCAAAGTAGGATCATCCATGTTGATCGGAACATTTACCGCTAGCTCGGCCGGTGCTGCCTGCACTTCCTCTAATTTCTTCTTTGGGTCATAGACTTATCGAACCTGCTATGGTTCCTAAGCTAGGGCTTGGCCTGTAGTTGCTATACTTCCAAGTTTTTAATGCAAAGAGCTCTCTCCATATTCTTTCTTTTCTTCCGTCACTTTGCCTCTCTCAGCTCGACGACATAACATTCCCTACCTACTCTTTGGTCTCCTCTTAAGGAGATCCGACCCCTTTTTTCATAGGGAACTTCATCATTAAGCACCAAGGAGCTAGTGCTATCCTGAAATCAGCTAGGGCCAGTCGACCCAAAAATGCATTGCATGCTGAATACTCATCTACTATCACAAAAATTTGAATCTGCACAAAATGCGGTCTCCATTACCTAGCTCCACGGAAAAATCAATTGTCCTAATTGGTTGCTTCGCCTCACTAGTAAATCCATGTACCCTGGATTTACAAGTCTTCGCATCTTTTATAATAATTCTCGTCCGATTGAACATCTTTTCAAACAAGGTATTCATCGAGCTACCACTATCCACAAAAACTCGACGCACTGCTGCGGGACCAACAACAGCCGTAAATACCATGGGATTGAAGGTTAGTGCTTCTACTCCTTTAGAATCCCTATACCTCAACAAAATATCATATGTTACCATACTTTTCTATTTAGTCGGAGTACCATCCTCGATGGCAATGCAACTTATGATACATCAAGCTCGCCTACCGCTCTATTTCCCTCCATCTTTTCTCTACTGGATGAGGTCCTCCTATTATAGTATTTACGACTATCCTTCCATCAGTCCGCCTAGTCTCCTCTCCGCTGAGCCTAGGGTGATTTCCTTGGGTAATTGGCCCCTGGGGTCTTGCATTTTTTCTACCATCCTACAGCTCTCTCACGTGTTACTGTAACTTTTTCTTTCTTATCAATTCCTCAATAAAATCCCTAAGATGTGGATACTCTTTTGTGTAGTGTAAATGAGTTCATGGAAATGATATTGCCTGAGCACTGCTCTTCCTTAGTCACCTCCATCCTAGGTGGCTTTTTATACTATTTCGTTCCTTATGTAGCAAGGTATTTATTCTCTAATGTATCATTCAGAGGCGTATACTTATCCGACCTTATATTCCTTGAGTGTTTCTTAGTTCTATTTCGCCTACCTCTAGAGCTTTGATTTCTTTTTTTATGATTAATAGGATTGCCAACATTTAACGCCACAATACCAAAGCATTCTCTTGTTTGATTAATCACCACATCACTTCAAATTGCTTCTTTTGACTGTCCATTATCAGTATTTCCAATAGCCTGACTTGCGTCTTCCAAATGCAATAACTGATTAGCTTTCCAATTGAATTCCTCCATAGTCTTGGCTGCTTCATCTTCAATCATTTTCCAAAGTTCATGTTTGGATGTCTACCTCAGACCAATGCCATAAAAACCAAATCTTCCTTTTGGGTTATTAACTTCTGTTACTGCAGTATTAAACCTATTCAAGAACCCTTTCCACTACTCCTTAGGTCCTTGAGAAAGACCCAACAACAACATCACATCCTTAGGCCAGGCGGTGTAGAGCTTGAATTGCTTTGGAAATTTCTTTTCCAGCTCACCAACTGTCATATGGATTTTGGCACGAGCCGAGTAAACCACGTCGACGCAACACCTTCTATGAAAATAGAAAAACATCTACACCGAACTAAGTCTGGGTCCATCGCCTGGGCACTGTCCATATGCCATTCATATTTAAATAAGTGTTGCTTAGGATCGGTAGTCCCATTATACGATGGCATTGTTGGCATCGTAAACCTCCTTGGATACTCCTACCTTAGAATATTCTTCGTGAACAGAGTTTCGCTTAGTGCGGAACCCCATTCCTCATTCTTTCTCCGTTTATTTTCTTCCACCAACCGCTTAACCATATCCCATATGTACTCCATACTAACTTGGAAATTTGAAGGTCGGCTGTCAAGTGCTACGCCGAGTGGTTGACTCTGTAAATGCTCTCGGCATGCTTGTTGATGTCTAGGTTCTCCAGTCTCTGGAAGAACCACACCTTCAGGTCTTTTTGACACCTAATTGGCTCCATAGCAGTTGTTTACACACATCATCTCGAACTTCAACATCTTGAACTCCAACATCAAGTTCGTAATCATCACCATCATGCTACAAATTATCTTCAGAACTGGACAAGTCAGCTCCATAACACCATGCCCCTTTAAAGGTCTAAGATTCATCTTGGTACCAACCTGATTTTGGGTGGTATCGAGTTCAATCCCCTTGGAGAGAGCCTTCATAGTTCCTCCATTAACTCCCCAAGCTGCTCCAGTGGCCTTTTCCTTCTACTTTTGTTTTCCATCTTGTATATTTTGACCAAAAGCAGATGAATTTTCTTCTTCGGATCCTACAGATGAAGTCTCCTTTTTCTCCTTCTGGTTCTTCGCGATTGCTGGGTCAGCAATGCTATGCTCGCATCCATCTTATCCAATAGGGCCTTCTGACTATCAACCATCCTCTGATTTAGCTCTTGCATAATCTTATTGAACTCCATCCTTTTGACCATTTCCTAAGGAGAAGATGGTCCTGGAAATACTGCTGCCGGCTAATTAGACACTTCATCATGGTGAGAAGCTCCTTCATCTGGACTAATGACTATTCCAGTTGATCTTCTGGATCACCTAAGTCCCATTGAATCAATCCTGTATGCAAATTCTTTGACTTCCTTAATGAAAATATTTTGAATCAAACCTTTGGATACTTCAATCCAAAATAGAAAGCTAGATCTGCACCTAAGAATCCTCTTTCTTAGTGATTTGGCGAATTTATGGCGTACGTCCACTGTATTGTTATTGATTATGGGTTATGGTCACTAGTACAAAGGTTTGGCAAGTCTAACAGCCTTGAATAGCCAAGAGTAACTTCCTTGGTGACTAGGGTTGAGGAGAGATAAAAGATGAAGAAAGCAATGTCCAAAAGTCCTTTCCCAATGCTATTGTGTTGTATTTATAGGGTAATCGTCCAACAGACTCGTCGAATATCAATATACCAAGTCTTACTTTAGATCCAAAAAATCAAGAGGGAAAGATGAAGTCCTAGAGCCAAATATTCATCTTCGTACCATGCTAAAGTGTTCGGTACCAACCTGAATTCATGGGGGATAACCACTTTATCTCCTTTTCCTTGGTCTTCTATCTCCGATCCATTATACTTCAGCACCTTTCCTTAGAAATCACGTTATTTTTGAGAGTTTTTGATATCACCTATAATTGTTTATTTTCCTTCAGGACTTCCCAGAGTTGTTTACATATTCCTTGAGAAATGGACCCCACGATGAACAATAAAGCCAACCATCTATGTGCTATATCTCTGTGCCCTAAAAGGAAGAAAAAAAGTAATCAGTACCGACTAAAAAGTGGTCGGTACCGAGCATTTTACTTAGCTCCAACCTTGCTCCAACTTCTCGAGTCCATTCCATTCTTCCTTCCAAGCGTGTTCCCCAAATTCGTGGATCGTTTCGTCTCCATCTTGACATATAGATCCCTTTGAAAACTTACTTGGTTAAGAAACCGAATAATAAGTTATTTCAATTCAAATATTTGATATTCAAATTTGAATTAAAAATAAATAAGTTATATGCAATAATTATTGATGGTAAATATACACACATCGGTATTCATTTATTTATATGCAAATATATTTTATTATGTTTGCATATGAAAGAGTATGTGTGTTTATATAAAAACTATATATAAATACATACATACATACATTGACACACACACACACATATAAGCTTCACACGAATTATATTAAAAATAAATCCACCTTTCCTAAAATCTCAAGTAAATATTAAATATGATTTAATATTTATAAATTATTCATGAGACTAACACCATTATCCTAGTGGTTAGGCACTCCAACTTTGGTGCAAGAGGTCACAGGTTCGAAATTTGCAAATCATGATTTGAACCATTAAACATATATTAATGTAGTTTGATGTATACTAACTAAGACATATAGTACTAATATGAACTACCATCAAAGTATCCAATTTGAAAATAAACAAATAAATAAATTATTCATGATGTCACCATAAAAGATCTAGTGCATAATGGACTAAAAAAGGGATTCCTTCTTTAAAATTTTCCTTTTTCCCTGCTGCCTAAGGCAACTTATTTAATAATATGCTTGTATTTGCAATCTAGTTGTCCAACCACTCATGGGCATCAATAATAGATTTATTTTATATAGTTTCACACTAAGATTGGCAAATTCCATGCATAGCTTTGCAATGTGAGCTCTTTGGAGTTGCACTTGTGTCACAACATCCGCTCCTATGGCTCCTTTAAGTTTATTCTACATCAAGTCCACCGTATACCACTTGACCATAGCTTGCCCACCTCCCCATTACCCCCATTTCCACTTCACTTCTCATCGGTTGCTTCATTCCTCACTACATTAGCTCTAGTACTTCTCCTATTCATTCTTGTTGTCGATGGTAAGAAAGATTAACCTCTTTCTTCAGCAGAAGACTATCTATCATGTTGTGTGTAAAGTGCTAATATATGTGTTTAGTTTTATAATCACAAAATAACAGGAACATTCTTTGATACCATGCTTAGTTTATTCTCGGATGTCCCTTACCTGAGGCTCAGGTGTTTGTTAAACCTATGATTTGATACCAAACAAACCTCCCCTATGCATGATGCTTATAAATGGAAATCCTACATTACTTAAGCAACCGATCCATGAAGCGTCCATTTTTAAATTTTACTAATAATCTAATTACCTGTCATGTACCTCACAACATATAGATAAAATATAGTAAAACACTTATATGATGTATAAAACAAGTAGGACAACTGTATGATCAGAATAAAGTATGCATAAATAAACTCTAGAATATTAGTGTAAAATATCTCCCAAAAGACCATAGAGAAAGTAAATGTGTCAATATCTCTCAAACACATAGGTGACTACATAAATAAACTATATCTAACAGTATAAATAAGTGCTGAATATTAAAAGTATTACATAGTGGAATACATACACACATATATAATAAAGCTCTAGTAGGATAGCTAATCCATAAACCACCTATTTGTCTCCACTAATCAGCTACCATATGTATGTTGTATTAGTAAGATCATATAACAAGGTAGAGGGAGTGATTTTGAAAATATTTCCTTTTATTAAATTTACACAAGGACCTTTCTATGTTATTATGAACAAATATTTTATTCATGCAAAATTATTATTCATGGCTTCCAACCTTTCATCTTCCCCTCATAATGTTTTCAGATCTTTCAATTCAGATGAATTTGGTGGGAGTCCCTCAAACTCTGGCAAAGGATTCATGCCATTGACATCTAGGAGAACATGTTGTTCTCCAATTCAATGCAATAAAGGATAAATTCATATCTATCTTATTCTCAACAAAATCTGACAACATCAATTTTCCCTTTGATAATCCACATCAGTCGTATGGTTTTGGGTCTATTAAAAATCTACAGTAAGCATCGCTAGGCTTACACAATTCACTAAATTTTGATGCAAATCCAATTCAAGGATAGAAATTGAACCTCGAAAATAAATCATTACTGGTAATCAGATACCAATTTCAATTCGTCTCAATTATTTTAAGCTAATAGATGTTTCCAATCGAAAGTGTTCTAAAATGACCAATGTTTGTTGGTGTGATTTTTTTTCACTGCTAACACCCTTATGTTCAATGGCAAACTCCAAAATTTAAGTGAATAAAAAAGGTTTGACCAAAGGATAAATGCCAAGGCCAATAGACGGTAAAGAAAGACACTAAAACAATAAAGACATAAGAATTTATAGTGGTTCAAGAGCCTTGTCCCTAAGTCCACTATTAAGTAGTTCCTTTAGTTCTTTAGTCAATAGCCGAAAGGCTTTACAATGCTTGTATGGCTAAGTTCGCCATTAATGAGTTCTAGTCAAAACCTTGAGTCTAAATGAAAAGGAGATTACAAATGATTTTAGTTAATTACATCTCTTTTCACTGTCTTATATCATAATTCTCAATTAGCAACTAAGTCCCATTTTATACTAGGGTCCTTTATTTATAGCAGCCTTGTAGCTCTTCCATTGGCAGAGAGTGTTTGTCTTGCAGTGCTGAGATGGCCTGCACGTGGGAGCAATGATTCGGACATGTGTCATTATCTGGTTGCTTGTAGAATGACATGGATTGATGATGTGTCACTTCTATATATAGATTTAGGTGTCTTGGCATTTTGTACTAAGTTATCATCTTCCTTTCTTTCAATCTATATTAAGTTCCCGTAACTTTTAAATTAATTGATGTCTGAAAGTAGTCTCATTTCTAACCTTAGTATCAGGATTTCATAGCATGGGGGACACACCAATTACTACTATAGGAAGGATTACTATAGCCTTGTGTAATGCGGTCCACGCTAGCTTTAACTAGAATTAAGAGAACCACTTCAAGGCACTAGTTGAGTATTACTCCTTGAGCCACTTGTCGATATTTTGAAGTATTTTATGTGGATGGCCTCAAGTGTTCTAGCTCTTAATCTAGTAAGTGTGGCTCTTTAAGAGGAGGCCTTTCTCTCATTCCATTTGAGGGTTTGGTTAATCATCTCGACTCGTTGGATACTTGTCTCGATTTTGAAATATTATAACAAAATCATCCATTTTAGTTGTCGATTTAGCTATGAACATGATCTTATTTACTACGTAATAGGCTTGTTCTTTGAATTACGACGATGGGACATCGTGCTAAAACCATTGATTTAATACATGAACTATAGAACCATAATACGACCTTTTAGGGAGTAATAGTGTCTTTGAATCTGTAAATCCCTACATGGAAGTATTTTTGTGGCTGGAGCCGAGATGGTTCTATAATTAAAGATTTTGGACAACTTGTAATGTCGAAGGACTCAAAGCAATTATTTAGATAACATTTTCACTGTGTATGTGGTGATCAAAAGCAACATCACTTTATGTTCGGTGCTAGTTCCAAGGATCGTAACATAGATAGAAATGATTTGATATGAAGATTAGCTAACCTTGTGGAAAGTTTAATTTCATGAATTGTTTTGAGAACATGCTTCGATCATCTAGACCGAGTCTTACAGGTACTTCTTTTGGAAAAGTGCTATGGGTAGCCTTGTGTTACACATGTTCTTACCACGAACCGCAATAATGGAAAGTGAGACAAAGCGGAAGGGAAATCGATTTAAAGCCATGGCACCTGACCCGACCCAAGCCTTGTAATCAAAGGATCGTAGCAAGAGACCAACATCGCGTGTACTAGGGAGCAAGGACGGCCCACCATAGCCATATCCAATGGCAAAGAAACAAAGTAAACAGAGGCATAGAAAGCAGTGTCAGATGTACTAAGGTACCCAGAGCTATAAAACTCGCACTTTGTCAATACCTATAGGAACATGTCTGCTCTAGTACATACCGAGGGCAACCTAGATAGCGCCATGCAGAGCCAAAAGAACTCCAAAGGGGTTGTATACAGAGCAACTCGAAACACACTTCATCGTAGACCCAACTTCACAGGAAAATGACAAGCGTGAAGTTCTCTCTCCCATCATCAATCAAAGTATGCTTACACAGAGGGCAAGTCCAATCATGAATAGCCTTAAACACATTCCAAGCATGTATCAAGTCAACCTATAAATAGAATATGGAAAAGTTATTCCATTCCGACCCGATACCTTACTAAGTCAATCAAGGGTAGCAAAGGTATCAGAAGGACATTGTGGCCTAAGCACTAAACAACATTCATCACTGCATCTTTTTCAACAATACCTCGAAGCTCCAGGATGGTTCCCTACCATTCCTCTCAAGACATTCACCATGCTGAGAGAGGAGACCGACCCATGTAGGCTCGAGCTTCCTGCCATACTTTTCAAACCACCCGCTTCAAATTTCCAAAATCCCGCCAATATCATGATTTCCACTAAAAAATCATCATCAATCCAGGCAAAACGAACAAGTACCATGGATAAGTGATAAGTGGCAAAATCTGAAGGCAGAGGTTGAAGGAAAATACTAAAGTCGACTGCAGCAAATAACAATACCCTTTGGATACTATAAAAGGAAAGGCTAGAGGATGAAGAAAAGGATCTTTCTTGGATCTTCTTTTTAAACTTCTTCTTCCTAAAATAAAAAGATATTGTATGCCTTCAAGGCCATTGTAATCATTTGTACTAAAACCACAAAGATATAATGGAATATCTTATGGATATAGGATTAACATTGATCCCAACTACGTAAAAAGAAAAGTGTCCTTTACATTTACTATTCTACTATTTGATTTTGGGTTTCCCTTTAAATCGATAAAATCATTTTTACATTTCAACATACAGTTGAAGTGCAACTACACGTCTATATAAGCATCCGATGATATAGCCGATTCTAAAAGGTGGACTTAACATAGCTTAAGTCTACTGTTTCTGACTCGTGGAAGCAATTGACAGTTAAGTTGCTCCACGATCTAGTTGAGTGTGCTGAAGCTGAAAAACTTCACTAACATTTTTGGCGCTAGAAGGAGGGCCAAACCTTCATCACTCCATCATTCCATTCCTCTTTCCTCATCTCCAACAAGCTTTCAATTCCATCTTCCATTTTTCAGCCACCCACGGCTCACCGCCCTTGCTTGTTTGTTGCATGTTTCATGCAATAGACAAACAATCATGGCATCCTCGAAAATAAAGATGCTGAGACCATCCAAAAATTGCTTGATGGAAAGACTCAATAACCAGTGATGCATAGAATCAAGTTGAAGGGCTACTACTATTTGATTATGATCCCCCAACGTCAGCCAACGGCCAGCCTTTGAGCAAAGGTGTACGGGTATTTGTCGATTTGGATAGCGACTTCAATGATGGTAGAAAACCGAAGGCCAGAGTCTAAAATCCCCATATACCTTACCAGAAGACATATGGGAAAGCCTCTCATACTATGGTCATAAGGACAAATACATCTCCCCATTTTGTTAGGAAATTGGGGGATTCAGCTGATGCGCCCATTGACTAGAGATCGAAATGCACATCGGTTTGAAAGATTATCCTCGCCATTGGAATCAGTCGAGATTGGGAGGATGAGGGACTCATAGCCTAGTGAAGGAACTAAAATTGAAGCACTGACCAGAGCTCATCCAAAACGGTTAAAATAATGTATATGTATCAATGTACTAAACTGGTAGTAGGGATACTAGATAGCCCAAACTAGTAAAAAATCTTGTATTATTTCTATTTGAAAGGAAGTTAAATACAAATTAACAGTTCATCGTAAATATTCGCTGATTAAAGCTTAACACATGATCGGCAGGATGACACTCTCAATGCTGAGAATGGTGACACTGCACCTACACACTTGAACTTGCATCAACACAAGACCGGCTTCTCAGCCATGTGCTGGACTGGTTGAAAAATTATCCTGATCCGGTAAGAATATTCCTATGATAACAATCATAGGAAGACTGGTTGTAAGGATATTAGATTGCCTAAACTAGTATAAAAAACCTTATGTTAGTTAATTCGACATACCACACTGGACATATGAATATTTGATGGCCGGAACAAGTTCAAAAAAAACCGTGCACATGAAATAATGGGTTGTATATACATGACTTGACTTCTCAATCAAATCTTCTTCTGCTCTTCGTAGCTCACCGCTATCATTCACAGGTGATGTTCCGCCTACGAGCGACAACGGCGATCTCAGAAATGAGAACGGTAAAACTAGAGAAGAATGCAGCTAAGCATACGGCTAAGGACATTTCACCTCCGCCGAATAGGGAGCAAGTCATAATAAACATACAGTCAAGCATATGGCTAAGGACATTATGTCCCCGAATAGGGTGTAGGTCATAACAAACATATAGCCAAGCATATAACTAAGGATATTCTGCCCCCACCGAACAGGAGGCAAGTCATAATAAACATAAAACTATGGAAATTACGCCCCAAGCAGGGGGCATGACACACTCGGCTCATGGCTAAGGCAGCAAAGGATGCTTCGCTCCTAAATGAAGGGAAAGATCATATCGTGCATGTGATCAGACTAATGCGAGATGCTACACCTAGACTAGTGCTCGGATTGCTTCAACATGCAAGAACAAGGCTGCGGCCCATCGGGTCATGACCAGGAAACTTATGTTACTCTAGGAGAGTATCCTAAGCATGGCAAGAAAGCCTGATACATGGAGTGTACCAAAAATTTACCAATCGGGTACAAGTACGGTCTCTGCTAAAAGCTTGCTAGGCACATATCAAAAAACCAGGTTATCAATACTTAGTTATTAATCTTGCATGTCTACCAGAAATAACGTTATCTATTTCTACATACCCTTATGTAATCTACAATCTGGGTCATATTACAAAAATTAAGCTACGACTATGGTCCAAACTTGGAAAGCAAATTGGACACGGTCGCATTATGACATTACGATCTGCTGAAAATCGATGCTTGGGGCTAAAGCATATGTTAAACGAAAAGCAGAAAATAAGTTTTCTAGCTCGATAATCATGATTGATGATCAGGAATGCGAAACCATTCTATGAGTATAGGTGCGGTAAGTAACAAGAGGATCTTAGTTAGCGCTGACCCAAACGTTTTCATAGTCCAAGGATCTATACTCATAGTTGGGCCGGCTATACAAAAAGGATAAGTTGAGTTCAGGCCAGAAACATCTAAAAACGTCAATTGCACGTTGCTGATCTATTTCTGCTATCTTTGTTTTCACCTTCTCTTTGTGAAGCTCATCTAAAAGAGATGCCCTATCCATCTTACCTTGAGAAACTGCGATGGAATTTAGCCAGGCCTCACACTCTAAATTATATTTCTTATTCTCTAAGGCATTTATCTGCCTCATAGCTATTTTCCTAATCCTCTCGAGTTCTCCCGAGAGGTGCTCCTTTGTCATTTCGACATTCCTAGGGAAAGGACCAAAGAACTCGTCCTTAAGAGGTATGAATGGTGAAACCCGAGTATCTGGTGTCCTTAATTCTCCCTTAAAGTAATCATCCAATTCTTTGGTTTTGGCCTTATAATGAGTCTTAACAGCATTCTACCATTTGAGGACCATATACGGGTCAACCCTAAATGGAGGCATAGGAACCACGTTTGACATGAGGGGGATATGTGAGACTGGATTCATTAGAGAATTTTATTCTACGCTCATGCGTTATGCCATCTCTCTATCCATTTCTACAATTCTCTTCCTTATCCTTTTGATTTCATCCTTATATAGGGCCGCATATATGTTCTTAGCATTCTTTAGTAGGCTTTCTAATTCTACTACTCCAAGTAGAGTGGAATCTAACCTCTTCTAAAGATCGGCTACCTCTGAACCCTAATCGAGAGAAGCCAAATGAAGAAAAAGTAAATGAATCCACACATATCATAATCAAATAAATAAGCAAAATAAGACTACTAAAATTCATAAGTTTTGTAAAGAAAAATTAGAAATTTGAATCATGTCAAACACTATACAAAATGTTTTCCTTATCCTAAAGTCTTTACCATATAATACTAAGATGATCCATAAGGGACGCTAGGAAAATGTGGAGCCGTACTGACAAGAAATGTCTGAAGAAGGTCATAACGTGCTCTTGCCCAACCATCCATCCCCTAACCAACTGATACTTCAAAGTCTTTGTTGTTCAGAAAACTTTGATCCAATGTAGGGTAAAAGAAATCAAGGACATCTCGAGACCGTTGTAGTAACGCCTCAGCCCTTTTTCTTTTAATTTTCTCTTACTTAAGCTTATTGGAGTAAGAAGTGACTCTATCTTAAGAAACCTACAGCGAGGCCTCAAGCACACACAGCTTTAGTACTGCCCTTTTTCTGGTATCATTTAGGATCATAATTAATTGATACTTTGTCTTCCTACTTGAGCCTAAAAAATTGCCAAACAACCTATTAGCGATAATCTCCCATCCGTCATCATGAAGACAAGAAAGCCCAGAACCTGTGGGAGGAATAGGAGTTAAATTTGAGTAAGGCACCTCTACCATCCTCCTATATCCTACAGCCTCTTGCTCACTAAGCAATCTGGCAGTCTCAGCAGACATATCCTTCACTTATTTCTTATATTGTGCAATCTCTTCTCTGCAAACAATTCCATAAAGTTCTTCTTCCACCTTTACGGTCTACTTAATCACTACTAGCTCTGATGCGGCATCTTCGGACCATGTGCATAGTCTCCTATTATAGACATACTGATGTTCGAGTATGCTCTTGGCACTTGCAAGCTCTGCATGGTTAAGTTTCAGCTCTATTTAAAGCCTTTCAATAGCATATCTGAGTTGAGCAATGTCATCCTCAGTGGCATCCTAATGACGAATGCGGTTAGTGTCAAACACAGCCTAAAAGAAATCGACTAAAATCATTATAGAGGCAAAACTTAATTACATAGTCGAAGCATAACAGATTATGGTCAGCATTAAAACATCCAGTACTGATTACATCATCCCTACTTGATCATATACTTGAAAATCATATATAAATTAACAAAAACATGAAAAGGTTATCCATTAATCAGGTTTCTAAGCTTAAGCCCAAACCACTCAAGGTCAGGGCTATCAGGTGGAAAAGAACAACTCTCTAACGTGTATCACCATCGATGCAACACGAAATTACTAAGGGCTTCTTTTTCCCGATCTACTTGACCTATTTGGGCTAACAACTCCTCAGTCTTGATCTTAAGATCCGCATGATTCTTGTCTAATTATTTTTCGTGTCAAGTCATAGCAGCAGTGCTCAACCTAAGACAATCTAAAGTGTATTTTCGAGCCTACCTCGGTCTCTCTTAATAGTTTTGTTAACACATTCTCTTCAGAATACTAAAACAATACAATGAGAAAAGCACGATCATTCATAAGAAAAATAAAACCAAAACAATATCGCATTACAAATACCAAAATAAAACATCAAAGTTTTAGGTACAACAAAATACAAAAGATGCTTGGGATTAATGTCTAAGTCTGTCAAAGGATTTGAGTTAACCTTCTTTGCAGATGTGTTGTTTTGTCCTTCATATTGTAGGTTCCTCTAATCTTCATCAGCCCCTGCCATTTCTCCTCCAGAAGGATGCCTAAGATAATTTAGGCCAACATTCTACTCTTCAACCTCTTCCTCCTCCTTCCACCTACCCTGATAATACGCAAAATTTGATGCAACCACAGACTGGTCCTTTAGAAAGTCAAGCTTGACCTCTATCGCAAAATTATGCATGGCTGAAGCATAAAAACTATATGTCACATCGAAGGTGACACTATTAAGTTCCTTCTTTGATTGGGTTAGCTCTTGCCTCACCATCCCCAGCTCTTTCTCAACCGTAGCCAGTACCTTATCCTTCTCCCTCGGCTCATGCTCCATTGAAACCCGAACAGCCTCAGTAGCCTTAGCTTCCGTTTGGCCTTCTTAACCTTCTTTCGAAGCATTGTACCTCGTCCTCAGCCTTGACCCTAGCAGAAGCCTGAGCAGCCTTCTTAGTATTAGCCGAGGCAAGGTCAACTTCAAGTTTATCCATACAGTCCGAAAGTAAGGCCTGTTCACTTCCCGATTCATGTGCCTTCACCATCAAGGCTGCAGACTACAAGAATCCAAAGTGTGAACAATATAAGCAACAAACTAGCACAATTTGAAAAGGAGAAACGGAGAGAATATGATCATCCACGTAAGACCAAAGTTTCTCAATTTCCAACAAGATGGTAGAAGGGGACATCTTAGAGGCTAGGATAGAAAGGATGGGAGGGACTTATGCAATTCTTCCCACGTCTTCTATTAAAGCAAGGAAGACAACTTTAGATGTGACCAATCCTCTTGCACCAGGAGCAGGATCACTCTTTGAACAAGAGGCAGTCAATCTAGTGGGCATAGGAATTGGAGGTGGAAGAACTTCAACATTAGGAAGAGGCAGAGTATCAGATGGAGAAGAAATACTTAATCTCTTAGAAATCATGGGAAAACCAACAGACACATCATGCAGTCTCTTTAGGGCCTTTTTCTTCTTCTCCTCCTCCTCTATAGCCCTACGAAGCTCAAAGCAGCCTCAGCATCCATTGAACCTACCAAGAAGAGGAATAACAAGACTAAAATCATAATCATGACATTCCTAAAATCTGCCATAAGCAACTTATACCACAGATCCAATTGAGGAAGGAGTAGGCTTGAATATACTATGGGAAAGTATATGACCAGGAAACCACAATCCTTCAACTTCGACTCAATAAACACTTCTTTTATCTTTCTGACATCTTCCGTTAATCTCAAAACCAACTGCCTATGCGATTCATACAATCCCTTACCCTCCTCTAAAGAGATGGTATAAATCGAATAATGATGGAAAAAAGAAGGAAATTTATCAAAATTAGAAACAAAGAAGTAGAATTCAGTCCTTTTTTGGATTCTACTTGGGACACCCATAAGAAACTATTCCTCTATCCTGAATATAAAAGAAACCCTCATTATCCTTTCTAGGACTTCTTTTGATCTCGAAAAGAAATCGGAGTTCCTTTCCGATAAGATTGATGCCATTTTTAGCATAAAGGATGAAAGTAGCCAAAGTAAGGGTATACGAATGAGGAGAAAGTTGAACTGGAGCAACATTAAGGATCGCAAGCCATCGACTGATGGTCGGATGCATAAAAAGAAACAAACCACAACAAATATGTTCGAGAGTAATGGTTATATACTCCTTCGATGGAGTATTGATGCGTTCATGGGATTTTGGAACCTTAGCGGCATAGCTATGAAACCAAAATTGTTTGAGAACCCCAATAGCATCTCCTAGATTAGTGATTTTAGAAGTAGGAAGCATAGAAGAAGGCGAAGAAGAAGTCATGCTAAAATCTTAAAAGTTACTTCAAAGAAAGATAAAGAATTGAGATGATTTTTGTTATCTCTAGTCTGCCAAATTACCCTCAAATTCGAAAATTAACTTAATAACAAATCTTTTGAGAAAAAATAGTAAAAGAAATTTGGAGAAGATGAAAAGGAAAGATACGTACCATAATTTGAATAATGTTCGCACGATTAAAATAATCCAAGTGTTTTGTTAAACATGGATTTGTTGTAGGATTACTGAATACAAAGATTCATGAAAATCTGCATAGAAAAATGAAAAGATAGATTGAACAGCTGATTAAAGATAGTCCAGTAAGAGACAAACATTGTGCTAGAGGATTAAATGCGAATGCGATTGAAAAGACTTATACCTAGTGTCGAAAAGATAAATTAGACTCAACTGACTAGGCATACACATCGGGTGTTTAAGGCAACAAGTCTACCCTGACCTACATTCGTTGCAGACTTGGGGGGCAAGTGTGACACCCGTTCTTACCATGAACCGTAATAAAGGAAAGTCAGATAGAGCAAAAGGGAAATTGACTTAAAGCCATTGCACCTAACCCGATCAGAGCCCTATAATCAATAGATTGTAACAAGAGACCAACACTACATGCATTAGGGAACAGGGGTGGGCCACTATAGCCATTTCCAACGGTAAAGAAACAAAGTAAACAAAAGCATAGAAAGCAATGCCAGATGTACTTAGGTAACTAGACCTCTAAAACTTGCACTTCGTCAATACCTATAGGAACATGTCTGCTCTAGCACATACCAAGGGAAACCTAGACAGCGCCATGCAGAGCCAAAAGCACTCTAAAGTGGCTATATACAGGGCCACTCGGAATACGCTTTAACGCAGATCCAACCTCATAGGCAAACAACAAGCATGAAGTTTTCTCTCTCATCAACAATCAAAGTATGCTTACACATAGGGCAATTCTAATCACAAATAGCCTTAAACATGTTTCGGGCATGTACCAAGTCGACCCACAAAACAAAATAAGACAAAGCTATTTCATTCCGACCCGACGACTTACTAAGTTAACAAGGGCAGCAAAAATATCAACAGGGCATTGCGGCCTGAGCACCAAACAACATTCATCACTGCATCTTTCTCAACAATGTCACGAAGCTCCAAAGCGGTTCCCTACCTTCCCTCTCAAGACATTCGCCATTCTGAGAGAGGAGACCGACCCATGCAGCTCAAGCTTTCCGTCCAACTTTTCATACATCCCGCTTCAAATTTCCAAGATCTGCCAATATCACGATTTCCCTTTAAAAACTCATCATCAATCGAGACACAATGAACAAGCACCATGGATAAGCGACAAGTGGAAAAATCTGAAGGTGGAGGTTGAAGGAAAATACTAAAGTCGATTGCAGCAAATAGCAATACACTTTGGATACTATAATAGGAGAGGCTAGAGGACGAAGAAAGGGATCTTTCTTGGATCTTCTTTTTCAACTTCTTCTCCTTCCAAAAACAAAAATAAAAGATTGTATGCCTACAAGGCAATTGTAATCATTTGTACTAAAACTGCAAAGATATAGTGGAATACCTCATGGACGTAGGATTAACGTTGATCTGAACCACGTAAAAATCTCGGTGTCCTTTACTTTTACTATTCAACCCAGTTCCTTGGTATAATTTTGGGGTTACTCGAGCTAAATACATATAAATATATATTTTTTCTATGGATTAAAATATTTAGCATTATTTCAAAAAGGTGTTTTGAATAAAACCCAGGTGTTTAAAATTCTGAAGTGAATTCCAGAAATAAAAGTTTGAATTGGATGGTTGTGTATGCCTCTGGGGTGTGATAGGATATTATATAAATTTGGGAGCTTAAGTTGGGTTTATGAAATGTTTTCACAAATATTGAAATGGAATTGGTATTAGGAATAACCAATTTAAATAAGCACGTAGAATGGATATAGATCATTTCTCTTTTCATATAGTTCTGATCTAATATTCGAGTACAAGGCTTCGAGGTGTTTCACACCGATCCAAATTAGGATTTATCATTTGATTTTGACAGCGAGCACTTGATGAGGGTTCTTGATGTGGAACCAAAGTTCTCTATCATAGTATATGGCTATGTAAGGAGAATAGAGGTTCCTAATCAAGGAGCCTGATCAGGGTCCTCACTAGTAAATCAGGTGAACGATATTGGTTTGGAAGTGGAGTCATGTATTCGAGTAGTGATCGAATAAGATTCTATATATGAATGATCTATGAACATTATGCGGGCTTATGAAAAATATTAGATGTTTATGTGGTGAAATTTTGGGGATGAAATTCTTTTTAAGGGGGGAGAGTGTAACGACCCATATTTTGGGTCTTCAAATTTGAATATTTAATTTATTTAGATATTCGGATTTGAATTTAAATTATGATAAATTATATGTTTCAAACTAAGACTTGATTTCCAATGACGTATTTTTAATTCAATTTTTAGAATTTTTCTATAATTTTTAATTTGGGAAAATAAATAAATTCCTGTTTGATGTATTTTACAGCAATCGTTGGCATTTTAAAACTTCACAAAATTTAATAATTTGTCTGTTTTATCGATGTTTTGTAATCGCATCCCAATTCTATACGTGATCATATTTCATTTTCTGTCATTTGCAGATCGTATATGGATATGATGCTATGTAACAGGGTAGAGGAATTGATTTAAAATACAAGAATATTATTTATACACCCACAAGTACACACTGGCCTTTGCTTCAAATCACAGCACAACGTTCTTCAACCCAGCCATCCTTTTGTCTTTCTTTTTCTCTACATGCTGATGTTGTCCCCTTTGCTTTGTGCCACCCTTATTTCCTTATGCTTGATCTTGATTTGAGATTGATGTTTAAAAGAGTAGGCATGTATATGCTATAAGTACCAGGAAGGAAGCAGGCTAATTTTGGTTTTGTTCATCCATTGTTCATCAAAATACAAAAAAATATAACCATTTAATCTTCAAAAATCAGATTCATCTAATCAGTTTGATATATAATTCTGATGGGTTTGGAGTTACGGTTTTCGAAATAGAGGCGATATAGTGTTTAAATAGCATACGAAGCAGTTTCGGGCCTAATTAGATACACAATCCATAACCCAGCCTGATGACTATATAACGTGGCCACAAAACCGTAGGCATCACCTCAATCTTAAGTTGTCTTCTCTAATCCAGAAGTCGGCCTAATTTCTCTCTAATGGTGATTAGAAAATTAATTAAAGTGATTTAAAATTTTAAGTACCCAAATCTTATCGAATTATATATGGATTTGAAGCTTTTGATGAGGCGAAAATGTGTCTAAGATTCATTTTTCTATTCGATATTCAGGTTGACAAGAAATTGGTGATTTATCCATGATCATCAAATTTAGTGTTTTGGAATCAATGGTGAAATGGGGACTATAGGATGGTCCGAAAGCACCAAGCATAGAGGAGGTCAATAGCAGTCGATCCATACGGTTGGATCATCGTATGGGTGGTCGAATTGGCTAGAAATCATGAAAATTAGTTGGATTTTGGCTCGTTAGCAGTAGGAATTCATGATAGTGGTGGACTCCAGGGAAGCTGGGTTGGTCAAGGATGGTAGAGGAGGGTTTGCCTTTGTTGTAGCTACCGTCTGATTAGAATTCGTTGCACTCAAGTGATAGTGAAGCGAGTTCAACATTGACAGCTAGGTAAGAGAATGTACGACCTAGGTTTGGTAAGAAGGTGATATTTTGCATTTTAGAACATATATAATTATTATTGACAAATTAAAATTTGAGATTTCTAATCATTATATCTTTTGCGTATGAACTCCAATTCATGTGTGATTTCTTCTATTGGACTTGTTGCGAAATTCCGGATGATGTGGCACTAGGGTTGATGAGTTTGGAGGCTGCTAGAAAAAGCATGTCGGTATGAAGTATTTAATTTAATTAATTGAATTCATAATTATAAAATACATAACCATTGATGAAAAATCGTATTTGTGGATATATATTGTGTTCTATGGATGGCTGTTTAATTATTATAATTTTTTGAATGTATTATGCCTTGGTTGGTTAATTATTGATTGATTGTCGTATTTTTGGATGTGTAACTAAAATAAATTCTTTAACTGAACGTAAACAATTAAAATAAAATGGGTGTAATTACGTAATAAGGGGAGAATTAGATAAATAAATGATAGACGTGATTATTTGTAGTTTTTGTATGGTGTTTGTAAATAATAGCGGTTAATGAAATAAAATGAAATTAATGGAATAAATTCAATAAGGTTATTATCCATGATTTTTTGGGAAATTCATGAATTATAATGGAAATTATATTTTAAATTAATTTTGAAAGGTGTGAGATTTTATAAATAATAATATGGTTTTTGGGAAAATTACGATGTTTTGAGTGAGTGACAATATAATGGATTTTGCAGTGTTTATTGGAAAAATATTATTGTTATTATTTGAGTAATAAAATAAAATATATTTTTAAAATAATAAGAATAGTAGTAAAGGTATGTTTCTAAAAGACCGGTTTGGGTCAATTTATTACTATTTTGAGATAAATAGAAATAAAAAAAGAGCTTTGGTAATTTATATAAACTATTGTATTTTTGGAATAGTAATAAATTGGTTTTGAAGAGAATTAAAGAAGTTTTAATTTGTATAATTATTTTGATGTAAACTAATAATAATATTGTTTAGAAAGCGATTTGATGAAGATTATTATTTTGATTTAAAATACGGTGTTTTGAGGAGTTTGAAGAAATGGAAGTACAATAAAGAATTTAATTAGTATATTACCATTTTAAAAGCATTATTATTGTTCTCTTGGGATGAATAAATAAAGGCGACTTCATAATAGACAATAATAAAATGATATTATACTTAAGAGGATGATGGATGCAAATATATTATTTTGTTGATTATTGAATGTGTGATTAATTACTGATTGTAATTATCACGTATATTTGATGTTTGATGGCGATATCACATTTTGATGAGTGTGCGATATCTTACCATTATTTCTACTAGATGATGGGTAGTTGATAATGTTTATTTGATGATGGGAGCTGTGTTATTAATATTGATTGGATTAATACGCATTTAATGATATTGATGGTTGTGTTACTATTATGGAGTGATTAGTATACACTGGATGATTTATATTTACATTGCTGATTTATTATTATAGTTAATAATTAATATTATATGTAAGTATATTTATGTTTTCATTTCCTAATTTGGTGATTGGGGTTAACATTGCATGTTGTTGATGTTTAATGGTTAAATGTGCTATTTTTGTGACTGGCCTATTTAATGATTTGTTGTGATAAATGAGTAGGAATACTGTTTTTCGCTTGTAATGTTTGCACGGATAGCATTAGTTGCAATGGTTGCATGGATGTTATGCTTTTTATGTACTAATAAGTATTTGGATGCGGGAGAAGAGCATAAAATAGAACTAGTGTGAACTTGATCCCCCAAAAGGTGTACAAAGGCAGCATTTTCCTATGTAATAACTATCGAGCTAATGGTCGTACTGTATAGGGTTAGGCGTAGTCCAAACATAATTGGTACATTTTTCCTTTATCCTATGGATATGTGTATTTGTAAGTTTGAAGGTGAAAGCAAAGAATGGAGCAAAGGATCTAGAAAGAGTTATATCCATAGGATAGATTGGTATAACTCTTATATCAGAATTTTACAGTTTTTTGTTGTTTCAATAACTATTGTATTGAAAAATATTGTATAATGTTTGACGTACTGGATTTGCATAATATTTAATTATTGATATAAGACTGTATATATATGTTCATGTTTAAAATCCACTGTGAGGTTTTATCTTTTTATTCATTATTTTAGAATTTTTACCTACCCATGGTCCACTGCTTTTAATATATGAAATTAGTGAAAGTGTATTTTAACATCGTCCGTAATTGATTTTAAATGTTAAAAATAGTGGGTCATTACATATTCACAATATAGCTATGCTATATGATAAAACTATCATATACAAAACATTACGACACTAATGTTGATCAAAACGTTACACACCTAGTGGGCCATGGGTTTTTCAGTTAGGCAAAACCTGCCAAGCATGGTCACTAATATAAGGCTCATACGACTATACTTCAACGCATCGTACACCATCAAAAATCATATCAAACCCGAATTGATATACACATGCCTAACCGCTACCATTTCTATATAATGTAAATTAATTTCAAGTAACTCGAGGCCCATAAACCTTGCTACAACGTAACCCAAGGTCCATAGCCTATGTTACCTGGACAGAACGTCTCATATATATACACACGTCAAAACTGCCTACAAACTTACAACCGAAACAAAAACCGCTCATGCTATTAATGGTCTATAAATAACAAATCCCAAGACCATAGCCAAGAGATATAGACTCACTCTGTTTGATTAATATCATATGGAATCGCATATCATAATATCCTAGTTGTCATGTAACAATAATCATCGGATGACTCTATAAAGTCATCATATCAAAATGTATCATAGCATAACCTATGACCTCCTTGTCATCTAATAACATCGATGCATCCCTCCAGTCTATCTTCAAATTTATTCTTTTATAATACATGTCGAAGTGGGTCCCACTTGGCCCTAAAATTAAGGTGTTAATAACTCTTTAACCCTCTCAGATTGTAGCTCATGAAAAATAATGAACACTAGTCAAAACCACGCCTCAATCTGAGTTCGTAAGCTAAAGATATCGCGTTATGAAGATTCGACCCCACATCAGGACAAACCCAGATTTCCCCAACGTACAGTCGATCAATCAATTGGTCTATTTTGGTTAGTTGATTGACCTACTGTAGCCAATAGTCGCTACAGTCTAACAACTGATTGGTCAAGGTTTAACAGTCCAGTGACTCCTTGAATAGTCGAATGGTTGAACCTGGCCAGTTGGCTATCATAAGCTATTTTTAGCCTAATTATTTTCGAGCACTCTACCCCGCACATACACTGTGATCATCGAAATGAAGCCCATTGGCCAATTGAACTTTATCCTATAGGTTCTGTGGTTTGAATCTAGATAGGGTAAGTTTCCCTTAAAAAAATTATCCCACCATTTAAACCCTGCTCGACCATCGCCTTAGCTTCCTAGCCCCGACGTCGAGCCTCATGGCATTACGACCTTGCACTCGCTTACTACATATCATGCTTGAGTTCATATCATTGAAGATCTTCTATGAGACGAATACCTCAAGAAGGTAATTCGACTCCTATCCCAGAACTCAAATGCTTTACATACCGTACAAGTTTAGGTACTCGATCAAACTCTTCAACTCCACATTTCCATCTTCAATGAAAACTTCAACTACCATGGAGTTACTACTTAACAATCCTATCTATCACCAAAATTAGCAGTCAAACAGATACAACTCAATTCATATCAAACATCGTAATACATCAAGTTATATGATTTGCTCTTCCCAAATATTTTTAAATTGGATTTTCATCTCTAAAATCCCTAATCAAGCTCATACTCACATAACTAGTGATCATAAAGTATAGAGAATAGATTCCACCTACTAATTCTCCTAGAAATCCAAGCTAAATTGAAACCAAATTTGATGCTTTCCTTTGATTTTTGAAATTCGGCTCCTATCTTTTCTAAAATGCAAACTTGATGGTATGGATTTGTAGAGAACCAATTAACTTGAATTTTGATATTAATTTGGAATTTTCGGTTAAGAAATGAAAAAGTTGTATAGATTTTTCTTTTCAAAACCGTAATTTTTTTTGTAAAAATGAAGAGGAAGATAAGAATAAAGAGACGAAGAGGAAGATGGCTCATTTCAGAATTAAGTACTACAATTCTTGCCAAATGAACATTCTTTCCCTATCTTATATTTTCCTTTGGTTTTGCAAATCTTATCCGATTTTATAAAAATTATATCCATCCCAAAGATAAATGACATTACGAACGCGATGGAATTAGTCATGAGTCCTAATTCGTTAATCTTTAAAAATTCTTCTTCTAATTCATTAATTTCTTTAATATCCAATTAATTGATTAATTATACTTAATTACTAACCGTAAAGTTACAGGTTGTTAAATTCTCCCCTAAAAGGATTTCCTTGAAACCATCAAGAGTGGAATAATGTATCACAATAACAATAACATGCCCACATCACACACACTTAACATCACAACAACATAACTATCAAACCAATCATAGCAGTACAAAGAAAGTTCTATAATAGCAGGCAATTCTGATCAACTAAATGGAAACAACAAAAAAGACTGAGTAAATGGAGTCATGCTGGTAAGAAGTTTCATATTGGAAGAACGCATCTTTTCCTCTGGCTCCAAACTACTATCTTCGGAATATTTACCCCATTAGACTCGAACAAGCTTTACAACCTTGTTCCAAAGTCTCTTGACACTACTCTCAATAATTTGAATAGTCTTTGAGGCATAGGACTTCCGATCGTACATCCACTTCCTCTAATTGACTTGGCCTAATAACCATACTTTTGTCATGTACACACTTGTATAAGTGTGAAACATAGAACATGTTGTGTACACCAGACATCTTTTAAGGAAGATCAACTCGATATGCAAGCTTTCGGATCCGTTCCATAAAAGGGAATAGCTCAATGAACCTAGGTGCAAGTTTTCCCAAATTGACAAATCTAAAAAATTTCTTCAATGGCGATGTTTTCATAAAGATCAAATCACCAACTTCAAATTGAAGGTCAATGCGTCTCTTGTTGGCATAAGATTTTTCCAACCTTAAGATGCCTTCATCCTTTTCCATACCAACTCAACTTTCTACAAAGTCTCACAGATTATATCCAATCCAAGTATCACCTTATTGGTCGTCTCCCACCAACACATAGGCAACTTGCACGGTCTTCCATACAAAGCTCCAAATAGTGCTATGTTGATATTAGCTTGAAAGCTATTGTTGTACGCTAACTCAAAAAGAGACATGTGATCCTCCATGACCCTCCAAAATCAAGAACAGAAGCTCTCAATAAGTCTTCATTTACATAGTTCACTCTCTTGATTTGGTCATTGGTTTAGGGATGCTAAACCATACTCAAGCTCAATTCCATACCCAATGCATGTTGTAAGCCCTTCCAAAACTTACTGATGAAGAGTGGAACTCAATCACTCACAATACTAGAGAGTACACCATGTAACCTTGCTATCTCCTGTATACACAACAATGCTAAAGATGGAGCATTCCTCGAAACCATCAATCGGTAAAATGAGAACTTTCCATCAAGCAGTTCATCATAACCTATATACTCTCACTTCCTCTCCAAATCTACAATAAACAATCCACGCAATCCATGGAAATATGTTCCGACATTCAAAGCGGAACTTCCAAAGGAAATATTAAATTATTGGGCTTCTTTTGTTTTTCCATGACTCGTTGACAAGTCATGCATTTCTATATGAACTTCAAAACATGTCATATCATATGTTTCCAATAATAGGTGACTTTCACATCATTACATGTCTTGTTGACACCGTGGTGAATAGTCATCCTCAAATGATGTTATTCTCGAATTACTTCATTAGTCAAATTTTCCACTTCAGGAGCACATAATTTACCATCTCTACGAAGCCAACCCTTCATGTTAATGGAATATGGGTCAATATGTTTGTACTTCTCTTCCTTTCCAATCTGATCCAAGATATCCATAATGCTTGCATCATGTTTTTGGCTAGAACCGATCCAATCAGTAATTGAGGGTCTAACTTCCAATGTCACCAAAACAGGGCAACACATCCTAGGACAATCGAAAATTGAACTCTGTAGTATACTCCAAACCATTCCATTCAACAAAAATATAACCAACATAGCATGCCTTCTACTCAAAGAATCCGCCATAATATTTCCTTTTCGAGAAGTATAGGAAATTCCAAAATCATATGATGCTAGGAATGGATCAATCTTCGTTTCTTAAGATTGATATCTTTTTGGGAGAATAAATATTTCAAAGATTTGTGATTGGTGAATAACTCAGACTTCTCACCCAATAAGTAATGACTTTATGTCTTCAAAGCAAAGACAATGGTCGCCAACTCCAAATCATGAGTTGGATATCTCATTTGTCTTAAGTTGCCCACTTGCAAATGCAACAACTTTGCATTCTTGCATAAGAACCGCAGCAAGTTCCAATACCATAAGCATTGGTGTATATGGTAAATGGTTTAGTCCCTTCCAAAATAATAAGAACTAGAGCACTAGTAACCAATTTCTTCATCTTAATGAAAGAGTCCTCACCGTTTGAAGGCTTAAAGGCGTAGCGACCTTTGAAAATTCCTTAATGAACTTTAGATAATATCTTGCCAACCCAAGGAAACTATGGATTTTAGTTGCACTACTCAATACCTTCTAATCTTACAAAATGGCCACCTTACTTGGATCGACCAAAATCCTATGTTTGGATATGAAATGACCTAAAAATCAAAATTCCCTCCTCTAAAAGTGATATTAAGAAAACTTTACCTACAAGTAATTTTTACTCAACGCCTCTAACACTTTCAAGTGTAATTTATGCTCTTCTTCACATTGAGAGAACATCAAAATACCATCTACTAACACCACCACAAATTTATTGAAATGGTCCCGAGAGACATAACTCATGAGATCAACAAAATCCGTCGGTGCATTGTAAGGCCGAATGACATTACCAACCATTCATAAGATGCATTGAAAGTTCTAAAGGTGATTTTTGGAATGCAATCTTCATCCACCCTTAGTTGACAAAAACCTGTAGCAAGATCAGGTTTAGGGAAGATCTTCACTCCTCTGAGTTGGTCAAAAAAATCATCAATACAAGAAAGAGGATATTTGTTCTTTCTTGCTAACTTATTTAATTCTCTATAGTCGACACACAACCTTAGGGTTCTACCCGCTTTAGTGGTGAACATTTTGGATGCTCTCCACTCTGATGTACTTCTTTGAATAAGACCTTGTTTGAAAGAACATACATTTGAGTTGTTATTTCTCTTTTTTTCCTAGAGCCATTAGGTAAGAAAACCGGCTTCACATTCTGCTCTAGATAATTTCAAAATTCCATTTCGCTACAAGGATGAAAACCCAAAACCACCTCAAATACATTCACAGAATCCCATAACAACGGGAATTTGCATTAATACATCATGAGAAATATCCAAGTAGAATAAATAACTCAACATCATAAAACTCTTATGCTCAAAATAAACATTAAGCCCCTTACCTCTACTATCCATCATACAGACTACACAGCCATCATATCAATAATAACTTCTTGCTTAATCATCAACTTCATCCCTAGTATAAGTCCATAGTTGGAAAACCTGAGTATTAACATCATAAGAAAACCCAAACCATCCCCAAGATAATTTAATTTCTCTATATAACAAAGAAAGACACGTCGTTCCTCCAATGGGATTTAACACAATAAGAGGGTCATAGATAACATGTGGCACTAGGTGCAAACTATCAATATGATGACTAGAAATAAAAGAATGTGAAGTACTTATATCAAATTAAACACGAATAGTAAAGTCATAAATAGAAAGCACACCTTCCATGATGTAGTTCTCTTTGTCGAGCTTTGGTAGAGCGCTCGAACTAGGAGTAGCTTGGATAGTATACGCTTTGACCACTTTCCCAGCCTTTAGAAGAGATGGACAATCCTTCTTGAAATGTCCCAGTTGATCACAATTGTAACATTTATTTGCTTGGAGGTTCACTCTGCAATCTTTAGCAATATGCCCTTATAAATGGCACTTATTACAAGTAACTCCAACTTACTTTCTTTGCCCTTGTTCATTCTTGCATCACTTGCCTTTTGCATTGCCTTGGAACTTCAACTTGACTTCCATCCTAGCATCTTACGCTTTAGGAACCCCTTAAGAAATCATGTTTAATAAGGCCACTTCCACAAAACTCTCGAAGGTAGCACCAATAGGAATAAGGCTAAGGGCGAGGTCCTTGAGAGGTTGATTAAGTCCCATAGCAAAGTTTATGTCTTTCTTAGTAGGAATTTATATCATGTCCTTCCAAAATGAGCCAAGAGTCAGAATTCATTAATGTACCCCTTTAAGGTCTTATCACCATGTTGGAGATACAAAGAACTTCTCTGTAACAACCCAAAATTTAAGCTATAATAATTAATTAATGAATTAATTAAATAATAAAATAAGTTTCCGAAATTTTCAAAATCGAGCTACGAGAGTTGCACCATTGTGTACGTGGTAATTTTCTGGTCAATTTTCATATATAATTTGTCAAAATCCAAACTAGTATGAAGAAGTTACGCAGGAAAGAAGAATCAACAAAAACGAAAAGAAAAAATATAACAAAGCATGGGGTCGACCCATGCCATAGCCAGGTCGACCTAGGCGTGCTTAAGGTCGACCTTAGGGTCGACCCCCAATGTATTAAGGTCGACCTGCCTTATTATCTAGACGTAGATTCGTCCAAATAAGTTCGAACGCGTCATATTTTGATTTTTCTACAAATCATGTGCGTTCGTGCTTCCATCCGATGGTTCCTAGCGAGCTTATGACGTGGTTGCACCAGATTTAATCTTCAAATCCAACGGCTTGAGATCCCTAAGCTACGCTATAAATAAGACCCTGGACCTAGCTATTTTTCTCATTCAGATTTTCTCTCAATCGGGTTCATTGCCTAAGGCTGGACCCTAAAAAGAAAATTTTCTTGGGAGGAGATCTTCTTAATGAAAATATTCTATGCCCTAGAAGTGGATCTAGGAAGGCCAGGGAATAGAGCTAAGGACCACAAGTCAGTGTTTTGTAATTATTTTAGATTTTTAAGTAATTTAAAATAATAGGGTTCTCAATAGTTGTAGTTTTTCTACAATTCTGAGACAGTTTTTGTATAAGTTTATTTACAGTCTATTTTTAAGTAAATTTCAGGAGTTCTTTTTAGTCTATTTTATTCGGTTGTTTTATTCAGCTACTTTTCATTTATTTACCGTAATTTACAGTTATTTATAGTTATTCGCATTTATTTACATCTGTTTTAAAGTTAGAATTTAGCTTGTAAATGTTAGTTTCTTTTTATTCCTTTTTGACGTGAATAAAATATTAAAAAGAGAATAATTCGCAAATATGGATTAAAATAGAGAAACACTAAATTTACAGAATTAAGATGTAAAATAAGAAGAACTGTAACGAAATGGAGATAGATTGAAATAGGCAAATTTGAGATATTTGCAAGCATAATTATAACAAGTAGTTATAACTAAAAAGAGAAAATAGAAAGGGCTTATTTTAAAAACTTAAACTAAGTTAATAAGCAAGTTATAACGTATAGGTTATAATTAGAAAAGAAAGAGATAATAGAAGAGGCTGATTTTAAACTTAGATCTTGGATTAAGTTAATAAATAAATATAGCAGAAATAACAAAAGAGGCTTATTTTGAAACTTAGATTAAGTTAATAAGCGAATATAGCAAAAATAACAGAAGAGGCTTATTTTAAAACTTACACTAAGTTAATAAGTAAACATAGAAGAAGGGTCTGTACCAACGGCATTCCCTTTTAGTCAGGAATTGATGGTCTCATAATAGTTACGTGAGGTTGGGACACGCTTATGTTGATTAGGATAAGTAAGAGGCTAAATAGATAGAGGCTAAAATCTGGGCATTTGGGCAAGGGGCGCAAACTAAAATTTGTTTGTTAGGACCAGTACCGGCAGCATTCCCTTTGAGGTCTAGGTCTGATGGTCTCATAACACTTAGGTGAGGCTAGGCAGCATTCCATTTCAGGTCTAGGTCTAATGGTCTCACAACATATTAGGTGAGGCTGAGCACGCTTATGTTGATTAGGGTAAATAAGAGGTCACAAGAGGGACGACAGTTAGCGTGTAGTGGCAATGATCGAGCATGCAACATTGATTAGGGTAAATAATTCGCTATTGCGTTCCAAGCGCTAAACTGGTATCTTTTGCTGTGGGACCAATAGGATTGGACCAGCTCACAGTGGCACAATAGAGATAGAAGGCCGATCAACGAATAGAATTTGGATTTCGGCCTAATTAAAATAGGATTAGGACTTCTACCTAATCACAGCAATCTAAGACAAGTGCAAACAATCACAATCAAAGCAAACAGTCAAACAGAATCAGAAACAGTATTTTATCCCAGTTTTACCTTTTCTGTATTTTCCTTTTATACTAGAACTGTTGCTTAGTCTATTATCTTTATCTTTATCTTGCTTAGAAATGCTAGTAATTACTTTCACTCACCAGACTTTTAGTCTGACCCACTCCTCTATTTCCTTTTTTCCCCTATAAGTCAACAGAGTAGAGTAGATTCAGGTTGCTTGGAGATTTATTCGCGGAGTTCTCTCATTTCAAATGTATTCTTCTAGTTTCCATCCTTTTCATTTATGGATCTAGCACTTGTAAGAGGGGTTATGATAATTATTATTATTGTTACTTTTACACTCTGATTATGTAAGACTAAGATGTAATTTTCATGAGACATGAATTTTAGTTATTTCGAGACATGTTATGTTTTATTGACTCGTTTTGAAATGAAGTTTAATAATAAGTATTTTAAATGTTTCCGCTATTTTTATTTATTTGTCTTGTGAATCTTAGTCTCTGTGATGCTTTAGCTATACCTATAACGCACCACATCTTTTAGTGTGCCCTTTTTGGGTATACTAAGAGGTGTGAGGTGTTTCACTTGGTATCAGAGCCTAAGGTTACAGGATTCCTAAAAACTTGTTTTAAAAGTAAAGTATTTTTAAAAGGTAACATATCTTCAAACTAAAACAATTTTTCGGAAATAAACTCTTATTATAGAAATAGTTTTCAAGTATAAGAGAGTTTTTATAAAAATCCCCCTAAAGTCCAATTCAACCTTCTTTCGATTCTTTCGAGCCTAAAATTTCTTTTCTTTGCATAGTGTGGCGGACGCCCCAAATCTTCCAAAGGATGTCCAAGTCGCTGCCTGGTTCTGTGGATACCTCCAAGCTACGGCACCATAGGTGCAAGGGCAAGCGCCCAATACAGCACCAGTGGGTGGAGATCCCATTAATCCACCTGCAGCAGCCAATTTTTCTAAACTATGCAAGGACTTTACTAATCTAGAAGGCAGAACGTTTTCTGGCACGGAGGATTTCATAGAGACATTGGTTGGTTTGGATTTTGGGAAAGGTTTAAGAGAAAGTTCTTGTCGCAAGCCGAGGAACGCATGCAGTTGGAGAAGTTCATTAGTTTGAAGCAAGGGAATCTTTCGGTGAAAGAGTATATAAATCAGTTTAATGAGTTATCGCGGTTCAGAATGGAGATTGTTAATACACCGCATAAAAAGGCCACCAAGTTTGCTAAGGGTTTGAACTAGCCCCTCCAAGGGTTGGCACTAACACATGTACCTATGGGAGTGACGCATGAATCACTTGGGGAGATGGCTCTCATGTCAGATGTAGCTAAGAAAGATGAGGTTAAGAAGGTTCCTAAATCAGAAAACTCTAAGAAGCAGTGGTGGAAGAATAAGAAGGATAAGGACAAGAAGAAAGGAGGAGGACCTCAGAAGGGACAGATCAAGAAGGGCGAGAAATGTCATAATTGTGGATTGGTTGGGCATTTCACAAAGGACTGTAAGAAGGAAACGATAAAGGGAAGGTATTACAACTGTGAGTAGCTTGGTCACCTTAATAGAGCTTGTCCCCAGAAGACAGGGCAGAGAGCAGGCGCGCCTACAGCGCAAGTACAGGCTTTGGATGCAGCACCTTCTAGTAGTGGACCGAACCGAGGTAGGAAAGTCTCTGTAGAAGTTTTGATCTCTATTTTGGATTTTCCTATTCAGACTCTTTTTGACTCTGGAGCATCGCATTTTTTCATTTATAGTTCCTTAGTTGATTGTTTGCACTTAGATATCTCTCTAGTAGTCGATCCTATATCTGTTTCAAACCCCATTGGAACATTGTCCATGATTTGTAAGGGTTTGAAATTTTTTATACTAGGCGTAGAGTTTGATTGTGACGCCCATGTACTAGGATTTTCGGGATATGGGATGATTTTAGAGATGGACTGGTTATCCACTTCTGGAGCGATATTAGACTGTGAGAGGAATGTCTACAGACTAAAGACATGTAGCGGAAGGACTCTCGAGGTTTCTTGTGACCCACAGGGGTCAGTCATGTTGAGCTTCCTTTATTCCCTTGATTCATCACTAGGAGAGTTAGATTCTGTGCCAATCGTTAGAGATTTCCCAGAAATTTTTGAAGAGGTTAGGGGACTACCCCCTAAGAGAGAGATCGACTTTAGGATCTATCTGAATGACAATGCTAAACCAGTGGCATTTCCCGTAAGACATATGGCTTCTAGGGAGAGGAAGGAGTTAAGTGAGCAGATTGGTGAGCTATTGGAGAAAAGCTTCATCAAATGGAGCATATTTGAGTGGGAAGCGCCAGTCGTCTTCGCTACAAAGGTGGATGGTTCCATTCGACTTTGCGTAGACTATAGAGAGTTGAATAAGCTCACGAAGAAGAACTGTTACCCACTTCCTAGGATAGACGATCTTTTCAATCAGTTGGTTGGCTCTTCAGTATTTTCTCAGCTTGACTTAGCCACTGGAATTCATCAGCTTAGGGTCACTGACGATACATCGATAAGATAGCATTTAGGGCACCCGATGGACTCTTTAAGTGGTTGGTTATGTCGTTTGGGCTGAACAACACCCCAGCCTATTTTGTAGATTTGATGAGCCATGTTTTTCGAGATGTCTGAAATAAGTTCGTTGTAGTGTTTATGGATGACATTCTGGTGTTTTCCAAGAGTATGGAAGAGCATGTTATTCATCTTGAGAAGGTTCTTCGCACACTTCGTGTTCATCGGTTGAAAGCAAAATTCTCGAAGTGTCACTTTTGGCATAAGGAGGTGCGTTTCTAGGGGCATGTAGTCTCAAGAAAGGTTTTAGCTGTGGATTCCGCTAAGATTGTAGCAGTACAGGATTGGAAGTCCCCCTAGAACGCTATCGAAGTTAGAAGCTTCCTAGGTTTGGCTAGTCATTATAGGAAGTTTATCAGAGATTTCAGCATTTGAGGTTAAGCCTACCCTCATAGATTAGATTGGCTCAAGGCAACGAGAGGATTCAGAGCTTATGGATATTTTGGATAGGATTAGTAGAGGAGAGGTCTCTAGACATCTCCAGCGCTATTCCATTGATAGTAAAGGGTGGCTAAGGAGAGATGGAAGACTTTGTGTCCCCCGTACTAGTGATTTTACAAGAGCGGTTCTAGAAGAAGCACACCATTCTCAAATGACTATTCATTCGGGTGGTGATAAGATGTATAGGGACATAAAGAGAGTGTTTTATTGGAGCAGCATGAAGAAGGATGTGGCAGAGTTTGTAGCTAAGTGCCTTGTGTGCCAAAGAATTAAGGCGGAGGAGTAGAAAACCCGGTGGATTGCTTCAACCATTGGATGTACTCGAATGGAAATGAGATATTGTTTCGATGGACTTCATAGATGGTTTACCCCGATCTAAGAAGGGGAATACCAGTATTTGGGTGATTGTAGATCGTTTGACTAAGAGCGCCCACTTAATTCCGGTCAAGAGTAAGAGGACAACACCTTATTTGGCATTTATATACGCTCGTGAGATAGTCTGACTTCATGGAGTTCCCTCTAGCATAGTGAGTGATAGAGAACCTATCTTTACTAGCTAGTTTTGGAGAAGCTTGCAAGAGGCTTTAGGGACACAACTTAGATTGAGTACGGCCTATCACCCTCAAACGGATGGCCAAACGGAGAGAGTTAATAGGGTTCTTGAGGATTTATTGTGGATGTGGATTCTTTATTTTGGAGGAACATGGGAGGAGCACCTTCCTTTAGAGGAATTTGCATATAACAATAGTTTTTAGGATAGCATTGGGATGTGTCCTTTTGAAGCTCTTTATGGAAGACCTTGCAAGTCTCCTTTGTGTTGGTTGGAGTCTACAGAAAGATTGCTACTTGGTCCTGACATGGTTAGAGAGACTTCGGAAAAGATTGATTTGATTAGAAGATGAATGAAGACAGCCCAAGATAGACTAGAATTCCTATGCAAATAAGCGGAGAAGGGATATTGAGTTTGAGATAGGAGACTTGGTTTTCATTAAGGTATCTCCGCTAAGAAAGGTAGTAAGGTTTGGATCAAGTGGGAAACTTGTTCCCAGATTCGTAGGATAGTTCCCCATTGTGGAAAGGGTAGGGAAGATGGCGTATCGAATAAAGCTACCAGAGAAGCTTGTGGGAGTTCATGATGTTTTTCATGTTTCGCACTTGAGAAAGTGCTTACATGATTCAGCAGAGGTAGTGGAACCTAGCCAACTTGAAGTAGTTGAAGTGGAGAGAGAAGCATCGGTTCGTCGCATTCCTACGAAGATCATTGGACGTGATACCAAGAAGCTTAAGAATAAGGAAGTACCTTTGGTTAAGGTGCAGTGGGGTGACAGCATTGAGGATGCTACGTGGGAGGCTGAGGAGAAAGTACGTATCTCTTATCCGCACCTTTTCGATGGTACATCTTGAATTTCCTATTTCCATCTTTAGTTTTGAATATGTTCTTGCCTTTAGTATCCTTTGGGAGGGTAGATCTTATGATTTAACCTATGGATGGTAGGGCTGAATGTAAACATGTTACTAGAACATGTTATGTTTGTTGGACGCTAGTGGTTGCAGGTGTTTGCTAGTGGATGCTAATAGACGCATATATATACACTAGGCACTATTATCTCTTTGGGATCGGCCTAACTAGGTCACTAACACATATGCATATGGATGTGTGCGCATTTGCATTTTTATTTTTATTTCCATGGTTGCTATAAATGGATGATTATCATATGATTATTGCATTTGGATGATATTGTAGCACGCATATTATCAGTTATCATTAGGGAATTTGCATTCATTTGGATACATGGCATGGACATGATTGCATAAAAGGAGGTCGACTGAATCAGTAGACCGCCTAATCTTTTGCATTAGTTTGGGACATTAACACTACACTATTGCATATACCATAAATTGCATCAGAAAACTTAAGGACAATGGATGTAATAGATGAAGGTTGAATATATGGTTGTAGAAATTGGATGAAAATATTTACTTCATTCTTCTGTCCTTGGAGATTTCGGGGATGAAATCCTTTAAGGAAGGGAAGAATGTAACAACCTAAAATTTAAGTTATAATAATTAACGAATTAATTAAATAATAAAATAAGTTTATGAAATTGTCAGAATCGAGCTACGGGAGTTGCACCATTGTGTCCGTGGTAATTTTCCGGTCAATTTTCATATATAATTTGTCAAAATCCGAACTAGTTTGAAGAAGTTACGCAAGAAAGAAGAATCAACAAAAACAAATATATATATATAACAAGACATGGGGTTGACCCATGCCATAGCCAGGTCGACCCCCAATGTATTAAGGTCGACCCGCCTTATTATTTGGACGTAGATTTATCCAGGTAAGTTCAAACATGTCATATTTTGATTTTTCTACAAATCCTGTGTGTTGGTGCTTCCATCCAACGGTTCCTAGCGAGCCTATGACGTGGTTGCACCAGGTTTAATCTTCAAATCCAACGGCCTAAGATCCCTAAGCTACACTATAAATAAGACCCTAGACCTAGCTATTTTACTCATTCAAATTTTCTCCCAATTGGGTTCATTGCCTGAGGCTGGACCCTAAAAAGAAAAAATTTCTTGGGAGGAGATATTTTTAATAAAAATATTCTATGCCCTAGAAGTGGATCCAAGAAAGGCCAGGAATAGAGCTAAGGATCACAGGTGAGTGTTTTGTAATTATTTTAGATTTTTGAGTAATTTAAAATAATAGGGTTCTCAATAGTTGTAGTTTTTCTACAATTTTGAGACAGTTTTTGTATAAGTTTATTTACAGTCTATTTTTTAGTAAATTTCAGGAGTTCTTTTCAGTCTATATTATTCAACTATTTTATTCAGCTATTTTTCAGTTATTTACCGTTGTTTACAGTTATTTATAGTTATTTGCATTTATTTACATCTGTTTTAAAGTTAGAATTTAGCCTGTAAATGTTAATTTCTTTTTATTTCTTTTTGACGCGAATAAAATATTAAAAAGAGAATAATTCGCAAATATGGATTAAAATAGAGAAACACTAAATTTACAGAAATAAGATGTAAAATAAGAAGAACTATAACAAAATGGAGATAGACTGAAATAGGCAAATTTGAGATATTTGCAAGCATAATTATAACAAGTAGTTATAACTAAAAAGAGAAAATAGAAAGGGCTTATTTTAAAAACTTAAACTAAGTTAATAAGCAAGTTATAACACACAGGTTATAATTAGAAAAGAAAGAGATAATAGAATAGGCTTATTTTAAACTTAGATCTTGGATTAAGTTAATAAGAAAATATACCAAAAATAACAGAAGAGGCTTATTTTAAAACTTAGATTAAGTTAATAAGAAAATATAGCAAACTTAACATAAGAGGCTTATTTTAAAACTTACACTAAGTTAATAAGCAAACATAGAAGAAGGGTCCATACCAACGGCATTCCCTTTCAGTCAGGAACTGATGGTCTCACAATAGTTAAGTGAGGTTGGGACACGCTTATGCTGATTAGGGTAAGTAAGAGGCCAAATAGAAAGAGGCTCAAATATGGGGATTTGTCAAAGGGCACAGACTAGAATTTGTTTGTTAGGACCAGTGCCGGCAGCATTCCTTTTCAGGTCTAGGTCTGATGGTCTAACAACACTTAGGTGAGACTTGGCAGCATTCCCTTTCAGGTCTAGGTATGATGGTCTCACAACAGATTAGGTGAGGCTGGGAACGCTTATGCTGATTAGGGTAAATAAGAGGTCACAAGAGGGACGACAGTTAGCGTGTACCGGCAATGACCGAGCGTGCGAAATTGATTAGGGTAAATAATTCGCTACTGCATTGCAAGCGCTAAACAGGTGTCTTTTGCTGTGGGACCAATAGGATTGGACCAGCTCACAGTGGCACAACAGAGATAGAAGGTCGATCAACGGTTAGAATTAGGATTTCAGTCTAATTAAAATAGGATTAGGATTTCAGCCTAATCACAGCAATCTAAGACAAGTGCAAACAATCACAATCAAAGCAAACAGTCAAACAGAATCAAAAACAGTATTTTATCCCAGTTTTACCTTTTCTCTATTTTCCTTTTATACTAGAACTGTTGCTTAGTCTATTATCTTTATCTTGCTTAGAAATGCTAGTAATTACTTTCACTTACCAAACTTTTAGTTTGACCCACTCCTCTATTTCCTCTTTTCCCCCATAGGCCAGCAGAGTTGAGTAGGTTCAGGTTGCTTGGAGATCTATTCCCGGAGTTCTCTCATTTCAGATGTATTCTTCTAGTTTCCATCCTTTTCATTTATGGACTTGGTACTTGTGAGAGGGGTTATGATAATTATTATTATTGTTACTTATGCACTCTGATTATGTAAGACTAAGATGTAATTTTCATGAGACATGAATTTGAGTTATTTTGAGATATGTTATGTTTTATTGACACGTTTTGAAATGAAGTTTAATGATAAATATTTTAAATGTTTCCGTTGTTTTTATTTATTTTTCTTGTGAATCTTAGTCTCTGTGATGCTTTAGCTATACCTATAATGCACCACGTCTTTTAGTGTGCCCTTTTTGGGTATACTAAGGGGTGTGGGGTGTTTCATTCTCTGGCCGCAATCCCTTCTCCGCCTCATACATTGAGCCTCAAATCCCCTTTGGAACTCTTCCTAAGTCATATCATGCTCATCCACCTCTCCTATCAAAACATCCTACAATCACAAAGCTTCCTATTTAAGTTACTATGAGCACATCTCCTTATCAATGTGTCAAGTGCCATGTAATCAAAAATCTGCTAACTAGTGTGGATCCACACTTGAGTCTCATTGAATAACCCATCCCCAAATATGGCTTTCTTCCCATACAATTGAAATCTCTACAAAGTCGAGAAAACCAAGAATGGGAGGTGGAGGAATATGGATCACCCAAATTGCTGTCAGCATAGGAGGAACTCCTAATAGAGGTTGAATACCCTATGTTTTAGACTAAAGGTACCTCTAGAACCAAGCTAGCAAGTGAGCATTATTGCTAGAGACCGTTGCCCGAGTGGCATGACTCGTAGTAGCTATTTATAGATGGAAATTATTAGAAAATTTTCTACAAGATAGTACAAAATGCTAGAAACAAAAGTATATGTACCTAAATGCTATATGCATTAGTATATCAAAATACAAATACACTCTCTCAACTTATCCCAATTTATTATGATTGAGGAACCTAAGCTTTAATAACAAATGTAATGACCCTCTTCCTATAACATACAAAGTTTGCATATACAAGCAAACAGAGTTCCCAAATAAGTCGTGGACAAAGTTCCATTAAGGGTAAGATATATAAAACACAATGAATATCATAGGGTATATCTATCTCAAAAAACTAACTCTCATGGTGGAAAGATATAGAATATAATAACAACATAAACATGTAAAATACTAGATTTATACCATATCAAGAGACATTAGATTTAATGTCATACATAAAATGGTACATCAAATCCTATATGAATACCTATCTCAAAATATTACATATGGTCTAAATGTCAATACACCAAAAACTTGATAAATATAATCATAGTGGTAATATAACTATGGCTCTATGAATTGCCTCAAGTTAGCAGAGATCTCCAAGTCAACCCACTCAATGAATAGACAACAAAAGAAATAACAAAGAGATGGTTAAATATAAAGTTTGGTGAAAAGAAAATATCACTGATATGTATAATTATTAATATGCTATTATCCATGAATAATACCAAAATGGTAGTACTCGAGGTAATGAACGATACTCAACTTGCATCTTCATCTACATCTAATAAGTTAGCACATTTCTATTATAGTGCTACGTTACACGATAAAACTATCATATACAAAACAACACGACATTAATCATGACGAAAACGTCACTCATTAGGCTAGTGGACCTTGGGTCTTTGGTAATCCCAAAGCAGATCCAAAGCCGACCAAGCACGGTTACTAATATAAGATCGATACTATGGTGCTTCAACACATCATACGACTACTAAAATCGTATTGAAATTGAATTGGTATACATGTGCCTAACCACTGCCATTTTTTATCATAAGAACTATTGACAAGTAACTCGAGGCCCATAACCCTTGCTACAATGTAGCCCGAGGTCATCACCTATGTTAACGAGATATAACCTCTCTTATGTCTATGTTGAAACTGCCCGAAGATGCATAACCGATAGAATAGCCGATCATGCTACAAATACTCTATAAATATCAAATCCTAAGGCTATAGGCAAGAGATACAGACTCACTCTATATACTCAATATCGTATGGAATCGTATATCACAATACCATAGTCGTCACATCTTAAAAATCACCCGACAACTCTATAAAAGTCACTTTACAAATCAAAGTGCATCACAAACATTACATATGACTTCCTTGTCTTCCAACAATATCGATACACCCTTCTGGTCTATCCTTAAATGTACAAATTTGAAATACATGTTAGAGTGGATCCCACTTGGCTCCAAAATCAAGGCATTCCATAACCCACCAAACTTCCTAGATTGAAGCGCTTGAAAAATAGTGAACACTGGTCTAAACCACACCTTAGTCTGAGTTCGTGTGATTTATCACACCTCAAAGATTCAACCCAAACATAGAAAAGTCTAGATTTCCCCAACTTATAGTTGGTTAGTCAAATGATTTATTTTTAGTCAGTCAACTGATCCGCTGTAGCCAATACTAGTTATAGTCAAACAATCAACTTATCAAGGTAATACAGCCTACCAACTCCTTGAGCAGTCGACTAGTTGAACCTCGCTGGTTGACTATTATAGGCTATTTTTAGCCTATTTACGACCACTCTACCCTACAGATCCCTCTTCAATCGGTTGACCGATGCCCATAGGCCAGTCAACTGTTCGCCTATAGGGACATGAGTCTAACTGGAAATGGTAAGTTTCCATAAGGAAATTTGCCCTACCATTTAAAACCTACTCAACCATCGCCTTGGCTCCCTTGCCCCGACGTCGAGTCTCATGGCATTATGACCTTGTGCCCCTACTACATCTTGCACTCAAGTTCATACCACCTACGATCCACCATGGGCTGAATACCTTAAGAAGGTAATTCGTCGAACCATCCTGAAATAAAATGCTTCAAAAATCATATGAGCTTAACTACTCAATTAGCCTTTTCAACTCCACATTTCCATCCTTTGATGAAAACTTGAACTATGATGGAATTACTACTTAACAATAATATCTACCACCAAAATCGGCAATCAAACAAACATAAAACATCCCAACACATTAAGTTATGTGACTTACTCTTTCTAAACATTTATAAATTGTATTTTCATCTCTAAAATCCCAAATCAAGCTCATTAACCAACATTTGTATATTTACCAAGATTACAACATATCTAGTGAACATAAATTATAGAGTATAAATCTCACTCATAAAACTTCTTAGAAATCCAAGCTCAATTGAACCTAAATTTGAAGGTTTCCATTGATTTCTAAAATTTGACGCCTACCTTTTCCAAAATGCAAATTTGATAGTATGGATTTGTAGAGAATCCATTAACTTGAATTTAGATACTTATTTTGAAATTTTGGTTAAGGAATGAAAAAGTTGTTAAGATTTTAATTTTGAAAACCTTAATTTCTTTTGGTAAAAATGAATAGGAAGATCGAAACAAAGAGATGAAATAGAAGGTGGCTCATTTTAGAATTAAGTACTACAATTCAGGCCAAATGAACATTTTCCCATATCTTTTCTTTTCTTCTTATTTTGCACATATCATCCAATTCTATAAAATTTATATGTATTTCAAAGATAAACGACATCACCAACGCGTCTCGAGTCTTAATTCGTTAATCTTTAAAAAAAATTCTTTTAAGCCATTAGTTCATTTAATCTTCAATTAAATGATTAATTATAGTTAATTACTAAGCATAAAATTATGGGTGGTTACAACTTCTCCGACCTTAACAAAGCTTACCTAAAAGATAGATTCCCCCTATTGCAGCTTGTAGACGTAACCAACAGACATGAGCTACTCACAATTATGGATGCCTACTCTTAATATAATCAGATCAAGAGCACACGCCATTCACTACCAACATGGTATTGTACTATTATAGAGCGATGTCATTTGGTCTTCTAAATGCAGGAGCCACATACGAACTGCTCGTTAACAAAATGTTCGTAGAACAAATTGGGAGATCAATGGAAGTTTATGTCAATTGCATGCTAGTCAAGTCCAAGAAACAAGTGGGCTTGTTCAAAATCTACCCGAGACCTTTGGTATCCTCTGGAATTATAACATAAAGCTAAATCTTAAGATGTGCTTCTTGAGGGTCTCCTTCGATAAATTCTTAGGGTATGTAGTGAGTGCAAAAGGAATCGAGACTAACAACGATAGGATTCAAGCCCCATTAGCAAATCCACACACCGTCAAACAAGTGCAAAGCTTGAATGGATGGTCACCACAAGCAACCGCTCCATGTCCCGGGTCATAGGCAGGTGCATCTTGTTTGTGATCTCTTAAAGAAGGGGAAGTCTATCGCATGGACTGACAAGTGCATCAAAATATTTGAATAATTGAAACATCACTTGACAACATTTTAAGCTAAGGAGGATTTGTTTTTTGCCTCACATTCACTAATCATGCGACCAACACTGCCTTGTACTGGATGAGGAGCGGGTAAAATGACCAATATACTATGTAAAAAAATTATTAGACCCAAAAATAAGATATTTGAAACTAGAGAAACTGGTTTCTGTTTGCTTATCGCATCTTGCAAACTGATCCCCTACTTCTAGGCCCATCTCATCAACGTTCTCACCAATCTACAGCCTGACACCATGGGCTATCTCCTGAAATGACCAGTGGAACTCACGAGCATCACCTTACTATCCACCCCCACATCTCCATAAAGGGCCAAGATATAGCCTGTTTTACTCTAAAATGCTCTAGCCCGAACAACGACGATGATGACGATTGTTAACCAATGTTCATGACAGTTATAGGTCGACAAGGTCGCTAAATGAGAAAGGGGCAGGGTCGGCATGATCCTCGTCACAATCGATGATCAGAACATCTATTTTGTTGTTAGATTTAACATTAAGGCTAATAAAAATGAAGCTATGCACAAAGGCATCTTGGCTAGTCTTAAGATAGCGAAGGAACTCAAAACTGATTCAATTTGAGCGTACAGTGACTCCTCATTGGTCGTCAATAAAATTGATGAGCACTTATAGGTAAAGAGCAAGACTGTAGCCCAGTATGTGGCAGAAGCAGGAAACTCATCACCGTCTTTTCCAACTCTAGGCTGGAACAAATACCCATGGAGAAGAAAGCCAAGTTCAATTTTCGGCCAAGGCAGCAAGCATATTAGAAGTGACTAACTCTTGAGTCCAGGTCTGGTTTGTCCCATGTTTTTAGCTAATGGTGACTACCATGGAAATAAGCATCAAACCACAAGATAAATAGATGACCCGACTCTTAACGTTTTTAGTGAGCGGGGAACTACCTGATGAGTAGAAGGAGGTGTAACACCCCATATTTTTCTAACATTATTTAAGACATTTAATTAGTCAGATTAAATTAAATAATGTGAAGATTAATAGGTTGAGATTTAATTTGTTAAAAGTAACCATGCAATGTTAAGTGGGTTAACTAAAATGAAATAACACTAGATAATATGTTAGGAAATGAGAAGGGCATTATGGGAAATAGTAAAACCTTATACTCTAAACCATTATAAGATGGTAACTGACGTTCATTTTTTCTCATTTCACTAAAAAACTAAATTGCTAAGGCCGGCCACCATTTCCCATTCTCAAGAGAAGAAGTAAAGCTAAGATTTAAGAGAAGAGAAGAAATCAGCTAATTCAACACTCAAAAATCTCATCTATAATCTCAAAAGCTAAGGTGGATAATTAATACATCCGTGATTCTTTTAGTTTTCGTCTTTGTGATTAGATCCGAAATATTTTTGCAATATTATAGTCATGTTTGATGTTTAAAGATATATATATTTATAGTTGGTGAAATTATATATGTTTATTCATGTTTTATGAGATGTTTAACATTAAAACCCTATTTAATTAAATCCAAATACCTTGGAAATTTAAATATAGGTCAAGAATAATATTTTAGAGATGAGTATTGATTTTCATAATTTTCTGATTTATTATGGATTTTATATGAATTTTCTAACGAAGAAAATTGTTTATTGGATTATAAATTATTTTCGGCTAAAATAATTATTATTTAGGTTTGATATTTTAATATGTTAGGCAATATGTTAAAATAGATTTTCTAAGGTTTTTCCAGAATTTTCCTAAGTCATTTGAGGGATATATAAAACTATTTAAGGTATGAGACTAAAATGTTTTGTATATTTTAAGGAGAAGGGGCATTTTGCAAAATAAAATGATTTAGTTATTTTAGTAATAGTGGCAGCACATTTCTGAAAGGTATTTTATTGACCAATGAAAATTTGACAAACAAAGGCAGGTTAGTTGAAAAGTTTCATTTTTAAGTTAAAAAACAAAAATCGCACTTTTTCCATGTTTCAGCCTATACGGCAGTTTACCTTCCGCCCCAGCCTTTCGTCTTAGTCGAAAGGCTAGCTTTTGATAAGATCAAAGTTCAATGCATAAGGTATTAAGTAATTGGTATGTAATGAATTGAATATAGTCGAAAGGTTCTAAGTCGAAAGGTTGATGGCCTAAAAGGTTGGAATATAATCGTTTTATAAGTGAAAAGCTTTCGCATGCTTTGCTTTCGAATTTGAGCTTCGGATTGGTCAATTCCGACCATGTCAAATTGTTTAAAAGAAAGACTTTAAACCTTCTGACGTAGTCGATAGGTTGTTGCTGCTTCCAGCATTACTTTGTTTTGAAACCTTCAGACATAGCCGAAGGGTTTCTACCGCTTTCATAAAGTTTTTGCTTTGAACCTTCCGACCCAGTCAAAAGGTTTACCTGTTTTTAAACTAGCTATTTCTCCAATGCTTTCGGAAGGAAGCTTCCGACTTAGGTGGTTTACCCTTGTTTATAAAATATAACCCAAGGCTTTCGAAAGGTTGTTTTAATAAAGATGAAAGGTTTTAAAAGAAGGTTTGCAGAATATTTTAAGTTGAACCCAGTATGCCTTCGAAGGGTTTATGTTTTAAAAGGTTTTATGTATTCGAAAGGTTTGTTCATTGATCTATTTCGAAAGGTTTATTAGATGTTTTCGAAAGGTTTACAGAGGAAGGTTTTCCAAAGGTTTTTCTAATGCAATGACTTAAAGAGATTTTAAAGAAGGATGTCTAAATTTTATAACTTCCATAAGGCCTGCTTTGAATGAGTTTGAAAGGTTTGAAAAATGATTTCGAAAGGTTTAAACGTTGATTTTGAAGGAGATAATTTCAAAGTATGGAAACAGGTTCTTTCGAATGGTTAAGTGTTTTCCTCAACTAAATTTTGAGTAAAAGATATATATATATATATACACATACATACATACATACATATATATATATATATATCTGACATAGTAGTATGATGTGAGTAAAGTATAAGGATTATATTCTTTTCCTTGTTTGAAGTTTGATTTAAAGGTTTAAATCATTTTGAAATTGTTTTTAAGGAAAATTATGGAAGGAGATCCTTAAGTATAAATGAATCGGATATTAGAAAACCAGATGGGACTAGTATGGGGTCGTGCCCTATACATTAGCTAGTAGCCCCAGCTAATTGTTGTCCAAAATTCCAATGTGTAGGGCTTGGTCGCTGGTAGACTAAAATTTTGATTACATGCCGAAAGGAATACATGTTGTATACAGATAGGTTATTGGTGTGCCCGAAAAAATATTAGGATCGGGAAGACCTGGGAGATGATTAAGTTAAGGACAAACCGTCCAGAAGTGAAATATTTAACAGATAGTTTAGGACAGACCGTCCTGATGGACAATGTTGAATAGATAGATAAGGATAGATAATCCTGAATATGAATATCTAATGGGTGTTAGGTTAACTTTGATTATATTGTCTAGTAGGCCCGAGTCGGCCAAAGGTTAAAAGTTATCCAAAAAAAACTTTTGTGTTTGAACAGATAGTTCATTATTACTTGATATTTATGTATGTTTACATAATGTTTATTTTGTAGTGTTTAACCATTATGGATGCAGGAGCATAGTATATGGTTATATGAAAGGATTTGCAAAGATATGTTAAAAATGATGTTAGTGAGAGGAAACCCGTTCCTTTAAGCGGCTTGGTCTCACTTAACATAATTAAACTGAGATGTATAGTAGTATTCGTACCAGGCTTTATGTCTGACTCGAAGTTTATGTTTTCCACTTAAACTCTCGGGTTTTCAAAATTAATTTGAGAAGGTTGAGAGTTTAAGGATCTTTTCAGGTTTTAGAATGTTGACGAAGAGGCTACCGGAGGATGCAGGAGGCAACGGATAGCTACTTAGGATTTTCTGCTTTTATTTATGCTATGATGGATTTTCTGTTGTGTTGTTATGTACTAGGTCTAATATGACCATATAACTCTGATCAACCGAAGAGGTATCTTCATATACCACTCTCGACGTAATTTGTAATAATTATATTTAATCAGTGCCTAGGAAACGATTTGTATGTGACGTGAATGTGAAACAATTTATTTTTGAAATGTAATGAAGTAATTTGTGGTTTTGAAATCTGTGTTTTGTTTCATATTCAAGTGTTTTTGAAATTATTGATACCATTAACATAACCGTATTTAGTCGCCAGAAGCTAATACTATATATGACTGCAACATCTGTAGCGCTTAGTTTTGGACCTCTAGATAGGGGATGTTACAACTTGGTATCAGAGCTTGGTTTATGAAATAATTTAACTAAAAATGATTTTTGAAAACATAATCCATAGGAATTCGAGTTAAGATCGGGGTATGGGATAACGTTATAATAACGTACTTGTATTTTATATATATAAGTATACGCTATATCTTTGGGCTCCTATCTTAGTTAGATTATTCATCTGTATCTCACGAGGTTTGAATACAGTAATGGAGGGAAGAAGGAGTAGAGTAAATATCGGAGGAGATAGCAGCACCACCAACGGAAATGCCCGACCAAACACAAGGAGAGGTCCCGGTCAGGCACAAGTTGAAAATGCTGGTGCAGGAGTTCCCCAAGTGGATATGGGGGGAATGTATCAGTTCTTTGTGAATATGGTGAAAGCTGGAGTAGCAGTAGGTGTGGTTGGAGGTAATTCTGCAGGAGGAGGAGGTTAAGAAGTTCCTACGGTCAATCAGTACGCCAACTTGAGTAGGGATTACATCAGGCTTGGAGGGAAGCCGTTCATTGGTACCGAGGATGTGATTGAAGTAGAAAACTGGCTACTGCATTGTGAAAGGATCTTTGCTGATTTAGGACTAAATGATGCACAGAAAAGGAGGTTGGCCTCAAGGCAGCTGTAGAGAGCTGCACTATTTTGGTGGAACACCGTCACTGCCGAAGTTGATGAAGAGACCATTACTTGGGAGGAATTTAGGAGAAGGTTTTCAGAGAGATTTATGTCCGTAATGGCGCAGATTGCATTAGTAAGGAGGTTTGTAGAATTGGAGCAGGGGGATATGAGTGTGTTAGAGTACACAAGGAAGTTTAAGGAACTAGCCCGATACGGGTATGCCTTGGTTGATATCGTTATCAGTAGAAATGAAAAGTACATCAGTGGATTAAGGCCAGAACTGACAAGTGCCACTTTGCCGCACTTGAGAGACCCCAGTGATGTAGTTGTTGAGATGGCATTGAAGCAAGAAGAGGCATTAGCTTTCTTAAGAAAGAAAATGAAAGAGGCTCAGACGGGACAGGCCCAGAAGAGGAAATTTTTCTAGAAAAAGATTGCTCATAAAGAAGGAGCACAAAAGAAATGTAAGGCTGAAGTGGTTTGCTAAACTACAATAAGAAAGGACACTATGCCAACGAGTATCGAGCCAGCAAGGGAAAAGGAAAAAAGTCCTATGGAAAGAAGAATGTCAGATGCTTTAATTGCGATCAAGTGGGTCATTATAAGAACAAGTGCCCAGAGCCAACAAAGGAAAGAAAGGGGCGAGTTTATGCTTTGGAGCCCACAACCGCAAAACTAGTTGCTCAAGAAAAGGGAAAAGCTATTTTAGGAGGCTCACTGCAGATCCATGGTATGTCTGTTAGCGTCCTATTTGATACTGGGGCATCCAATTCTTTTATTTCTCGATGTCCGGTAGATAAACTTAACCTAGAACCATCTTACTTTGTTACTTCCTTAAGGGTTGCTTATCCAATAGGAGGTTATGCAACACTTGGGTTGAGGTGTGACCATCTAGAATTTGATTTGCTAGGCCATACCTTTGATTGTTGTTTGCATGTGTTTGACTTTGTGGGATTTGGGATTATCCTTGGGATGGATTGGTTGAGTAGATATGATGCTAGGATAATTTTCCAAGATAGGAAAATATCACTTAGTCATTCGGATTGTAGTGATCGGATAATCTATGTCGTAGAGAACTATAATTGTGAGGTGAATGCTTTATTGGGTGTTATGGAGTTGGAGGACGAATTACATCGGGTCTTTGTAGTTAGAGAACTTGCCGATGTGTTTGAGCCAGTTATTGTACTGCCACCGAAACGAGTTATTGAGTATCGGATTGATTTAGTGCGTGGTGCTGAACCAGTGAGTAGACCACCGAGTAGGATGACACCTACAGAGATAAAAGAGTTGAAGGTGCAGTTAGTAGATCTGGAAGGCAAGAGTTTTATTAGGCCAAGTAGTTCTCCATAGGGAGCTGCTGATGTATTTTCTAAGAAGCCGGATGGATCGTTATGGCTATGTATCGATTATCATAAGTTGAATGATAAGACGATAAATAACCGATATCCATTGTCGAGAACTGATGAATTATTCGATCGGTTGAGTGGAACAAAGGTATTCTCTCAGCTAGATTTGGCGATGGGATTTCATCGGCTTAGAGTGGTAGAGGATAGCATTCCTTTGATGGCGTTTAGAACGAGATATTGATTGTATGAATGGTTAGTTATGCCGTTCGGACTAACTAATGCGCCGACGTTCTTTATGGATCTGATGAATAGAATTTTTCGAGAGCATTTGGATAGGTTTGTGTTGATTTCATCGATGACATTTTGATATACTCTAAGGATGAGAAGGAGCATGAAGTTCATCTTAGAGTCATGCTCGAGACGTTGAGGGAGCATCAGTTGAAGGCTAAGTTTACGAAGTGTCATTTTTGGAAGAAGGAAGTGAAGTTCCTTGGTCATGTCGTCTCTGAGAAAGGGTTGTCTGTAGATCCGACTAAGATTGAAATGGTGAACAATTGGAAGAGACCCGAGACGGTGACCAAGATAAAGAGTTTCTTTGGATTGGCTGGGTATTTCCGAAGTTTTATAAAAGATTTTTTGCGGATAGCAACACTGATGACTAAGCTTACGTGAAAGGATGTGAAGTTCGCGTGGACTGATAAGTGTGAAGAAGCATTCCAGAGCTTGAAACACTTATTGACCCATGCACCGGTGTTAGTGGTTCCAGAGGGGAATCAGGATTTAGTTGTTTATACATATGCGTTTGGAACTAGATTGGGAGTTGTGTTGATGCAAAGGGGTAAAGTAATTGCTTATGCTTCTAGACAGCTCAGACCACATGAGGTTAGGTATCCAACGCATGACTTGGAGTTAGTTGCCGTTGTATTTGCTTTAAAGGTGTGGAGGCATTGTCTTTTGGGAGAGCGATTTGAGCTATATACTTATCATAAGTCGTTGAAGTATTTATTCTCTTAGAAGGAGCTGAATATGAGACAGCAGAGATGGTTGGAGTTTATTGTTGCCTATGATTTTGGAATTGAGTACACACCCGGAAAAGGAAACAAGGTAGCGGATGCACTCAGTCGAAAACATCAGAATGCAGTATTGGCTATGATCACTGAGTGGAAAGACTTGGAGGCATATCGGCTTGTAGTGTGCGGTTTAAGTCCGAGGTAGGATCAAGTGCAGGAAGTACTGTATTGTCTTGTTTAGAAGTCCGACCGGTAACGATTGAGAAGATAGTTTCTAAGCAGAAGGAGGATCCAGTATTGGTTGAGCGGATCAGAAGGTTGAAGGGAGGAATGGAGAGCGATGACCTAAAGGATTTCAATCTTGACCAAAATGAGTGGTTGAGAAAGAAATGAAGGTTATGTGTTCCGAATGTAGGAAACATGAGGAAGGAGGTTTTGGATGAGTGCCATCGTTCGAAGTTCACTATCCATCCAGAAGGAACGAAAATGCATCAGGACATGAAGAGAAGTTTCTTCTAGGAAGGTATGAAATAGGACATTGGATTGTGTGTTAAGTAGTGCTTGAATTGCCAACAGGGAAAGGCTAAACACTAGAAGCCGAGTGGATTGCTTCAACCGTTAGAGGTTCCGTTATGGAATTGGGATTCAATCTCTATGGATTTTATTGATGGGTTGCCGAGATCTAGTAGAGGAAACAAAAGCATATGGGTCATAGTGGATAGACAGACTAAGAGTGCCCATTTTATTTTGGTAAAGTCAACTATGACGGCACCTGATTTGGCAAAGTTATTTATAAAGAATGTAGCTAGGCTGCACGGGATCCCATATAGTATTGTCAATGATAGAAATTCTTTATTTACTAGTGAATTTTGGAAAAGTCTACAAGAAGCATTAGGAACCAAGCTCAACATGAGTACCGCTTACCATCCACAGACTGATGGGAAAACAAAAAGAGTTAAAAAAATCTTGGAAGATATGTTAAGAGCTTGTATATTGGATTTCGGTGGATCATGGGAACACCATCTTCATCTAGTCGAGTTCTCGTATAACAATAGTTATCAGACTAGTATTGGGATGGCACTGTTTGAAGCATTGTATGGAAGACCTTGCAAGTCTCCCGTATGTTGGTTGGAGACCGGAGATAGATTAGTTCTTGGTTCGGATTTAGTGAAGAAAGCTGCGGAGAAGATTGAGTTGATTCGACCCAAGATGAAGGAGGCTCAATGTAGGTAGAAAAGTTATGCCGATAGAAGAAGGAAGGATTTGGAATTTTCTGTCGGAGATTATGTGTTTGTTAAGGTTTCACCAATGAAAGGTGTAATTAGATTTGGGAAGTCGGGGAAGTTAGCACCTAAGTTCATTGGTCCATTTTGTGTTATTGAGAGGATCGGGAAACTCGCTTATAAAGTGGGGTTACCGAGTAGTTTGGTTGGAGTCCATAATGTTTTCCATGTTTCTCATCTTAGGAAATGTGTAAGAGAACCGGAGACTACTATAGCACCTACAGTATTAGAAGACTTAGTAGTAGAACCAGATTTGACTATAGTTAGGAAGCCGATTCAGATTGTGGCTAGAGATGAGAAGAAATTAAGGAACAAGACATTCAAGTTAGTAAAGGTTCAATGGAGTAATGATGTTAGAGACTGTACTTGGGAAGTGGAGAGCAGGATTATAGACTCTTCCCTGATTTATTTGATGATATGTTTTACCTTTGATTGTTTTGTTGTGTACCTTATCGTAATTTCGAGGATGAATTCTTTAAGGTGCGGAGTCTGTAACACCCCATATTTTTCTAACCTTATTTAAGATATTTAATTAGCCAGATTAAATTAAATAATGTGAAGATTAAAAGGTTGAGATTTGATTAGTTAAAGGTAGCCGTGCCATGTTAAGTGGGTTAACTATAATGAAATAACACTAGATAATGTGTTAGGAAATGAGAAGGGCATTACGGGAAATAGTAAAACCTTATACCCTAAACCTTTATTAGATGGTAACTCACGTTTGTTTTTTCTCATTTCACTAAAAACTAAATTGCTAAGGCCGACCACTATTTCCCATTCTCAATAGAAGAAGTAAAGCTAAGATTCAAGAGAAGAGAAGAAATCAACTAATTCAACACTAAAAATTCTCATATATAATCTCAATAGCTAAGGTGAATAATTATTACATCCCTAATTCTTTTAGTTTTCGGCTTTGTGATTAGATCCGAACTGTTTTTGCTATATTATTGTCATGTTTGATGTTTAAAGATATATATATTTATAGTTGGTGAAATTATATATGTTTATTCGTGTTTTATGAGATGTTTAACATGAAAACCCTATTTAATGACATCCGAATACATTGGAAATTTAAATATAGGTCTGGTAATATTTTAGAGATGGGTTTTGAGTTTCATAATTTTCTGATTTATTATGGATTTTATATGAATTTTCGAATGAAGAAAATTGTTTATTGGATTATAAACTATTTTCGGCTAAAATAATAATTGTTTGGGTTTGAGATTTTAATATGTTAGGAAATATGTTAAAATAGATTTTTTGGGATTTTTCCAGAATTTTCCTAAGTCGGTTGAGGGATATAAAATTATTTAAGGTTTGGGACTTAAATGTTTTGTATATTTTAAGGAGAAGGGGCATTTTGCAAAATAAAATGATTTATAAATTTTAGTAATAGCTGCAGCACGTTTCTGAAAAGTATTTTATTGACCAATGAAAATTTGACAAACAAAGGCAGGTTAGTTGAAAAGTTTCCTTTTTAAGTTTAAAAACAAAAATCACATTTTTTCCATGTTTCAGCCTATATGGCAGTTTACCTTCCGCCCCAGACCTTTCGTCTCGATCGAAAGGTTAGCTTTCGATAAGGTCAAAGTTCAATGCATACGGTATCAAGTAATTGGTACGTAATGAATTGAATATAGTCGAAAGGTTCTAAGCTGAAAGGTTGATGGCCTAAGAGGTTGGAATATAATCATTTCATAAGTGAAAAGCTTTCACCTAATTTGCTTTCGAATTTGAGCTTCCAACTTGGTCACTTCCGACCAGGTCAAATTATTTAAAATAAAGACTTTAAACCTTCCGACGTAGTCGATAGGTTGTTGCTGCTTCCGCCATTACTTTGTTTTGAAACCTTCCGACATAGTCGAAGGGTTTCTACCGCTTTTATAAAGTTTTTGCTTTGAACCTTCCGACCCAATCGAAAGGTTTACCTATTTTTAAACTAGTCATTTCTCTAATGCTTTCGGAAGGAAGTTTTCGACTTAGGTGGTTTACCATTGTTTATAAATATAACCCAAGGCTTTCGAAAGGTTGTTTTAATAAAGACGAAAGTTTTTAAAGAAGGTTTCTAGGATATCTTAAGTTGAACCCAGTATGCCTTCGAAGGGTTTATGTTTTAAAAGGTTTTATATATTCGAAGGTTTTGTTCATTGATCTATTTCGAAAGGTTTATTAGATTTTTTCGAAAGGTTTACAGAGGAAGGTTTTTCAAAGGTTTTTCTAAGGTAATGACTTAAAGAGATTTTAAAGAAGGATGTCTAAAGTATTTAGCTTCCATAAGGGCTGCTTTGAATGAGTTCGAAAGGTTTGAAAAACGATTTCGAAAGGTTTAAACGTTGATTTTGAAGGAGATAATTTAAAAGTATGGAAAGAGGTTCTTTCAAATGGTTAAGTGTTTTCCTCAACTAAATTTTGAGTAAAAGATATATATATATATATATATATATCTGACATGGAAGTATGATTTGAGTAAAGTACAAAGATTATATTCTTTTCCTTGTTTGAAGTTTGATTTAAAGGCTTAAATAATTTTGAAATTGTTTTCAAGGAAAATTATTGGAGGAGATCCTTAAGTATAAATGACTCATATATTAGAAAGCTAGATGGGACTAGTATGGGGTCACGCCCTATACATTAGCTAGTAGCCCCAGCTAATTGTTGTCCAAAATTCCAATGTGTAGAGCTTGATTACGGGTAGACTAAAATTTTGATTACACACCGAAAGGAATACATGTTGTATACATATAGGTTATTGGTGAGCCCGAAAAACCATTAGGATCGGGACAACCTGGGAGACGATTAAGTTAGGGACGGACCGTCCAGAAGTGAAATATTTAACAGATAGTTTAGGACAGACCGTCCTGACGGGAAGTGTTAAATATATAGATAAGGATAGATAATCCTGAATATGAATATCTAACATGTGTTAGGTTAATTTTGATTATATTGTCTGAAAGGCCCGAGTCGGCCAAAGGTTAAAAGTTATCCAAACAAAAATTTTGTGTTTGAACAGATAGTTCATCATTACCTGAAATGTTTACATAATGTTTATTTTGTATTGTTTAACCATTATGGATGCAGGAGCATAGTATATGGTTATATGAAAGGATTTGCAAAGATATGTTTTAAAAAGGATGTTAGTGAGAGGAAACCCGTTTCGCTAAGCGGCGTGGTCTCACTTAACATAATTAAACCGAGATGTATAGTATTACTCCTACCAGGCTTTATGTCTGACTCGAAGTTTATGTTTTCCCCTTAAACTCTCGGGTTCTCAAAATTAATTTGATTAGGTTGAGAGGTTAAGGATCTTTTCAGGTTTTAGAATGTTGACGAATAAGCTACCGAAGGATGTAGGAGCCAACGGATAGCTACTTAGGATTTGCTGCTTTTATTTATGCTATGATGTATTTTCCACTGTGTTGTTATGTACTAGGTCTAATATGACCATATAACTCTGATCAATCGAGGGGGTATCTTCATATACCGCTCTCAGCATAATTTGTAATAATGATATTTAATCAGTGCCTGGGAAACGATTTGGGTTATGTGACGTGAATGTGAAATAGTTTATTTTGGAAATGTAATGAAGTAATTTGTGGTTTTGAAATCTGTGTTTTGTTTCATATTCAAGTGCTTCTGATATTATTGATACCATTAACATAGCCGTATTTAGTCGCTGGAAACAAATACCATAGATGACTGCAACATCTGTAGCGCTTAGTTTTGGGCCTCTAGATTAAAGCCCCATAAGCAAATCCACATACTGTCAAACAAGTGCAAAGCTTGAATGGATGGTCACCACTCGCAACCGCTTCATGTCCCGAGTCACAGTCAGGTGCATCTTGTTTTTTGATCTCATAAAGAAGGGGAAGTCTATCGCATGGACCAACAAGTGTAGCAAAATGTTTGAATAATTGAAACATCACTTGACAACATTTTAAGACATGGATGATCTGTTTTTTTTGCCTCACATTCACTTACCATGCGACCAACACTGACTTAGTACTAGATGAGGAGAAGGTACAATGACCAATGTACCACATCAAAAAATTATTGGACACAAAAACAAGATATTTGAAACTAGAGGAACACGCTTCTGTTTGCTTATCGCATCTTGCAAACTATGCCCCTACGTCTAGGCCCACACCGTCAAAGTTCTCACCGGTCTACTTTTAAAGCAAGTGTTGAGCTAGATTGACACCACAAGTTATCTATTGAAATGACCAGTGGAACTCACCAGCATCACATTACTGTCCACCCCTGCATCTCCATAATGGTCCAAGATAAGGCATGTTTAATTCTAGAATGCTCTAGCCCGAACAACGACGATGATAAGACGATTGTCAACCAATACTCATGGTAGTTATAGGTTGACAGATCGTTAAATGAGAAAGGGGCAGGGTCAGCATGATCCTCATCACACTCGATGATCAGGGCACACATTTTGCTGTCAGATTGAACTTTAAGGCTACTAAAACGAAGCTATGTACAAAGCCATCTTGGCTAGTCTCAAGATGGCGAAGGAACTCAAGACCGATTCAATCTAAGCGTACAGTGACTCCTCATTGGTCATCAATAAAATTGACGGGCGCTTCCAAGTAAAAAGCAAGACTATAGCCTAGTATGTGGTAGAAGCAAGAAAACTCATCACCGTCTTTTCCGACATTAGACTAGAACAAATACCCATGGAGAAGAAAGCCAAGTTCACTTTTCGACCAAGGCAGAAAGCATATTAGAAGTGACCAACCCTCAAGTCCCATTGGAGGTTTGGTTCGTCTCATTAGCTAATGGTGACTGCCATAGAAATAAGCATCAAACCACAAGATAGCTGGATGACCCTACTCTTGAAGTATTTAATGAGCGGGGAACTGTCTAATGAGTGAAGGAGGGATGGAAAATCCTATACTAGGAACCCAACTATACCATCACGGATGGCAAACTCTACCCGAGAAGCTATTACATGCCTCTCCAACATTGTATTACCAAGGAAGAACCCGATCACACATTTGAGGTGCTAGATGAGGATTTCTGTGGAGACCGTGCTGGTGATCAAATCCTTGCCAAGAAGGCTGCATGACAAGGGTACCACTGGCCAACAATGATGAGAATTCTATGCACTACGTCAAGGAGTATGATCGGTGCAAGCGATCTCACTAAAATCCTAAGAGCTTCCCATAATTTATTGACCTTCATAACGTCCCCATGGACATTCGTCATCTGGGACATTGATTTATTTGGAATGCTCCCAAATTTGAAGGGAGGATACAACCATGCTATAGTCACCATTAATTACTTCACCAAGTGGATTGAAGCTAAGCCTTTCACTTGGGTCACCGCACCCGAAATTGTCAATCAAGAACTTCTTTTTCCGTTTCAGACTTCCGAAGAAAATAATCATCTACAAGGGCACCTAATTGGAAAGTGGACAGTTTTCTTCGATTTTATGAAAGGAATGGAATCGAGAAGTGCTTCTCGTCCATACCCATCCTGAGCCAATGGATAGGTGAAGGTGATAAACAAGACCATTGAAGCGCCTCATGAATGCCAAGGAAACTAGACCAAAGATCTCCCGCTTGTATTATAGTCGTATAGGACCTCGAGCTGAACCTCGGTAGGACACACCCCTTTCTTCCTAGCATATAAATTAAGATTTTGAGTCTGTCATCCCTATTATTTCTTCTTGATTTTTTTCTACGTCATCTTGTACATGCATAATTAAAGTGTTTTCCCCATTAGATTTTCAGTGCATATAAAAAAGTGGAAATTAGCCACAAGGGCCTCTTTAGCAAGTGGAATTAGTTTCTAGGACACACAACTGAAATAATTACTTTCAAAGGACAAAACGTAAAATAATTAGTTTCTAAGGCCTAAAACCTATGAAATTATGTCCTTTAAAGTAATTGGACTGCTGACTTTGTCCTTGAAAGTAATTGTTCTGCTAATTTTGACCTTGAAAGTAATTTCTTTGAATGTGTGTTCTATAAACTAATTGGACAGAAAAGTTTGTCCTTCTGGTGAAATGCCCCTATAAAGACTGTATAGAAAGATCAGAAGAAGAAAAAATAACATAACTAGTTTATGTACCTCATAATATGCTTCCGCAATTTCAAATTGCCTCCAGTTTGCCTTTTTGGAATAAAATCATCTTGCGGAGTAGACATAAAATCATCTTATGTTTCAAGGTCTAAATAATTGAATGAAAGGTCCCTTTTTTCCTAAAAATGGGCTTGAATCTGGCTACTTGCTGAAGCGTATAAATCAACATATGTTTTCTTCTTCGCAATTCCATTCATAAAGAACAAAGAAATCATTGTATCAAAAGAAACAAATGATAGCCCAGAAGCGAACAAACATATATCAACTTACAATCATGAAGGCAACAAGATAGCCCAGAATTTCTACTAGTATGTTTATCTTTATCAACATCTTTATCTGTATGCACATAAGAGCTATTATGATATACATTGATGTTTTTGACTGGTTTACATGCCTTTACATATTCCAATTTACACAAGCACGGACTATATTGTTACATGCCCTTGCATATGTCCTGCTATGTCCTTTCTCATGATCTGTCTATGCAGATGCATGCTTAGCTATACTATGCAGTTACATTATTCATCCGATCTTGCTACTCTCAGTATTCTCATCACTTGTCTCAGTACTGCACTTTATTCTTCTTCAGTTTGTACTGGTTCGGTTTGGCATGCATTAACAATGCTTTTGGTTCGCACTTTTGGTCTGCACTTACTTCACATTTGATGCCTCTGCATTTCTCAACTGTTGTTCTGCACTTGTTAAGCTTTTGCCTCCTAGTTAATGTTTCTGTGCTCTGCTCGTTGTCCTCTTTATATTCGTTTTATGCTCTTGCCATTGGTTTCCCTATTGTATTGGCTGCTAATTTATGGCAACATGCATTATGTATGTAGTTGTTAGTAGAGCAAAGGAGGTCCTATGATCAATACATACCTTTACATATGCATTAGACATGACCCCGTCTTTTTGAAGCTAAACCTTTTATATGTAAATGCATGGACGCAAATTTTATCTTGACTTGACTGCAGATCGACCAAAACACTATGATATGTGCTCCAAATCTATCTTAATTGTTTATTATGCAATGCAAGAAGCTCAGCATAGTGGAGTAGTAACATAATGGACAATATCTTGATTCTCTTTGTAAATCCTTGCAATCAGTCCAAATTGGGCACCGTGTACTTACCATATGAGCGCGTATTTGTTTGAGTTTGAGTGTATATACATATGGGCACATATTTGTTGGTGATATATAAATGTTTTATATTATGTTGATTAATCTGTTTGGTGGTTTATGGATTATGTTCAATACGAGTAATTAACGTTATTGATAGGGATCTCTAAACACTTGAACAAAACAATTCGATCAGACCGGATCACAATGAATTCGATCAAATTGATTCGATCTATTTATGATCCAACCCGTTTAATATATCCGTTAAGGAAGAAAATATGATCCAACTCATTTAATATATGGATAAACCCGTTTAACCCACTTAGAAAATCAATATAAAAGAAATGAAAAAATATCATGTAAAATCTAAAACTGATGCATAATAAAACTACATGTGCTACAATACAACACATACATAAAATATGATACATAAAGCTGAAAGTGTATGAATATAACATCAAAACCATTTAAGCTCCAGAATACATAATAAAACTGCATCAAATTAGATCGATGTAAACTGAAGGTGCATGGATATAACACCAATATCACACGTAAAGATGGAAATGCACCAGTAGAACACTGAAACTGTTTAATCTACACAGATGCATGATAAAGACCAAAGATGTGAACTAAAGATGCAACCTTACTGTAACTGAAACCTGCATATACAAATAAAAGGTCATGGAAGCTGAAGAAATTTTGACAGTGCATATACAAACATAAGATATAAACTAAAATATGATAGTGCTGCATGATTATATTGTATATGTGTTGTTCTCTTCTATATTCCAAAACCAGCCAGGAAAAAAAATGATTGGATGAAGATGGCTTATATAATCTTACTTGCATGTTTAGTTATTAAGTAGAACTCCCACATGTGTAAGCTTAGTAATAAGCTTAGTAAAATTCTGAAACGGTCAAAAGTGTGATGAAGCACTAAAATTGAATAGAATTAATGCTGACCCTAACGTGTGTTTCATCCGGTTTTCATCATCCCTTTTCTGCAAAAGAGGGGAAAAAAATCACAGTACTAAGAAACTAGATGCAACTATTAAGGAATGAGTATACACTTGTGAAGTTGGTCTAACAGTAAAACCTTTACAGCTTGTGCACCTCTGGTCTCCTTTCTTGCCTCAATAGAATGCATAGTTAAGCATGAATTTATCAGAGGACTTTCCAGCTCTATAGTTTCAACCAAGGTTCAAAATTCTGTTTTCCCTTTCTATTCCGGTCCATGATAAATTTTGAAATTTCTATTCGGTTTCGAAAATTTCAGAGATCCGGTAGAATTTCAGTTTAGAAATTCCGATACTATTCTCTAAGCAACTAAGTTAATACTATCTTTAGAGTTACAACCGAAATATAAATCTTAAGATAAAATATATAATGTATACCCATCAAATTTAATACTAAATTATCTACCCAATTATTATTTCAGTCCATATATAAGAACACGGCAAATACAAATTATATATCCTTGTTGAAGTATTAAGAGCATCTCCAGCAGGAAGTGAAGAATTAAGAGCAAAGGAAAAAAAAGCGTCACGAATCCCTACTCCTACAGCAGGGAGTCGGGAATTTTTTTTTTCCATTTTTGAAAATCGTATATAGTTTTTTTTTTTTGAATTCTTTTATCTATAAACAGCAAACCGATTGCTATTTATACCATAAACGGTAATTAATTTCCTGTTTATAGATTGCAGCTTAAAAAATGAGAAAACCCCCACTTTATTTGCTTTCCCACGCTTGAATTTGTGGGGAAACAAATTAAAGCGGGAATTTGCCACATTTTTTCATTTCTCCACACCGCTGGAGATGGTCTAAACATAATAAGAAGTCCCAAATTAAACTTCATCAAACATTCCAATTATCAAGTGCCCAGGTCATCAAACCATTACATGTTTTAGACTGTCTGTAGGAATGGAAAAAGAAACTAGGGTTAGGATTAGAACAAAAAAAGAAAGTGAACAGTGAAACAAATCTACGTTGCCAGACTTTGAATATGAGGTGAGTAATCGCTAATTTCATAAGTTTCTTTTTGTTTTTCTATTGTTTTCTCTTGAGATTGTTTCTTAATATTCTTCCATGGCTGGAACGGGTTTGTTGGCATATTCCGGTCCGGTTCTCTCCAGAATCGGAAAGGCATAGGCGGAATTTCGAAGTTCCGGCCGAATTCTTGAACCTTGGTTTCAACTAAGTCAGAATTCCTATTTAACCAAACTTCATTTGGTGACATATATAAGAAAAAAATGTTTGAATAGATGGAGAACATTGAAGTTAATTTTATAATATATCAAACTCTTATCCTGGACCTCCATATCATGGAAACTCTCCGACGCTTGATCAATCAAACAACAAACCTATATAATCATATGAGTTCAATTAGCCTGTCATATTTAAGAAAGAAGAATGCATTTAAATATATATCATGGAAACTCTCCGACTCTAGAGGCCTTTGCTTTGCTTTTGTCCATGACATCATAATATTGAACAATACTTTCAACACAGTAAAAGAAAGAAAATACCGTTTGTCTATGAAAGTGGAATTTTTTTCACTTGGCTTGCTAATTTCTGCCACCCTATTTGCAAGCTCTTCCAGAGACAGCAATGTTAGGGAGCAAATTTACACCAAGGCGATTCACTCCATGAACTGACGCACCAAGGCTAGGATGCAAAGAAGCAAAATATAGATAAATAAATAAATAAAATAAACTTATACAATTTAATTAAGCACACACAACCAATACAAATGACTAACCACCTTGCATGGTTCCATTAAAGCCAAGTCAATGGAGGAAGTTAAAATATCCAAAAGTTCAGGTCCAAAGCTCTAATACATGATTGGTAGAAAATAGATATGAGTTCAATTTAAAATAAATCTTATTATTTTCCTCTAATTCTAAACAAGCAAGGCTGTGAATAATGTTCAGTTAATCAACTTCTGAAATTGCACATGTGAAAATTTATAAGCACTAAATATGTTAATGCTGAAAAGTGAACGCTAACACCCGGTGTGTGTAGTAGAATTGTGAAAGCACCACCCGTGTGACGGGAACAAGAAGTAAGCAGTAAAATAGCGAAAAAGCAGTAAAAGACAGCAGTTTATAGTGGTTCGGCTTGAGATCGAGCCTACGTCCACTTTGAATCTCTTTATTACTGAATCCGGTTACAAGACGATACAATACACTTATCAAAACAATACAATTTGATCACAAAGACAATCTCGACTACTAGCTCAAACTTTGATGATGAAACTTGATGAATCCGTGTTGGATGTAAGAAATTCCTCTCAAAGCTTGTTGTAGTGTCTCGAATGTTTGAAGATCTTCAATTGTCGAATGAGTTGAGAGTTCGACAGAGTAACGATGCTTTGAGAAATGATCGGCCAAAAGTCCTCTACTCGTTGGAGATGGTGGTGTATTTATAGGGAAATCTGGACAGGAGTTTCTGCCAAGTCATGAGTCGTGGCCGACTTAGGATAAGTCGTGACTCGTGGTTGACTTAAAGTAGCATGTGGACGACTTGCTGAATTCAGCTCGTAACTTGGTCGAAGGCAAGTCCTAAGTCGTAGTCGACTTATAATAAGTCGTAGGTCGTGGACGACTTTGCAGGTAAAAGCAGCATAGGTGCAGGCATTGGTTTTTAGCTCGGCAACTTTTAAGTCGTAGACGACTTAATCTAAGTCGTGAGTCCCAAATAACCCTAAGTCGTAAGTCTTTTTAGCTCCTCAGGTCGTTAAGTCGTTTGGTTCTTTAAGTCGGTATCCTCCTTTCAGTAGTTAGGTCGGCATCCATTGAGCCGGTATGCTTATTTAGGTCGGTATGAAGTTAACTCGTTACTCCTTAGGTCGTTGAGCTGCCATCTTCTTAAGTCGGTAGCCTTCGGCACATATCTTAAGTCGTTAAGTCGTGGAACCCTTCCAAGCTGTTAGGTCGTTCAATCCCTAACTCGTTAAAGAGTCCAGTTCTTAACTCGTTAAGTCGCATAACTTTCTTGAGTCGTAGATCATCCAAGCCTTAACTCGTTAAGTCGCACAATCCCTTAACTCGTTAAGTCTTGAGTCGTGTACTTTTCCTGACTCGCACAGTTCCTTGACTCGCTAAGTCGCACACCCTACTTGAATCGTGCCATTCTTGAGTCGTGGAGAATTAAGGGTTAACATTTGCCCCTCGAAGTACACGCCTAAGTCGTAGGTTGTGTACTTCGACTCATCTTAACTCGTGTGGGCCGATTCAAATTCCATTGCTCCGAGGTATAAAAAGCTTAAGTCGTTCCTCTTATCTTCTTCTTCTCATTAACATTTTTCCCAGCCGCGTCTGCCATTAATACTTTTCCAAGCTTTCTAAGGCGATTTCGATTCAATTCTTCTTCGATCATCCCTAGCATCATACTGCGTAAGCATTTTCGCCTCTTTCCCAATCGCCGATTATCATCAATCCTCTGTCTCTGGTTTGCTCCCTTGAACCTTGCAAATATCGTCACACTGGACATTGATGGACTTAGGGTAGTTCGATATGACTCGATTCGTGATTCGCAGTGGTTTAGTGGCGTGTCAGAACTAGGGTTGATGGTTGTGATGTTATCGGGTTAATGGGTTGAGCGTTGAATGGTTCACGAGTTAGGGATTAACGAGTTAGAAGGTAAACGGGTTAGGAATTAACGAGTTAGAAGGTAAACGGGTTAGGAATTGGATGGATAGATGGTTAATGAGTTAAGGATTAAACAAGTCAGGAGTTAGATGGATTGGTGATTTCGCGTGATCCAGCAATTCTGATGATTTGACTACGGATCGACTTATCACTTTCTGCGACTTAAGCTCTGAGTCGTAGCCGGGTTTCGAATTGAATTGGAGCCTCTTTTACCCTTCACAACTTACAACTTAGAGCACGGCTGACCTTAACCCGTAGGAAGCAATTTTTAAGTCGAAACTGAGTTAGCACCTAAGTCGTTGCCGAGTCAATGCTTGTATCGTGGGCGACTTATCACTTGAGTCGTTCACGACTTATCACTTGCAATTTTTTAGATTTTGCTTGAACTTTGAACTAGTGTTTGGACTTTAAATTGTTAAACTTTGCTGCATTCTTTCACAGATCATTTTAACTTGCAGGCTTACAACCTGTTCAACACAACATTCACAGAAAATTGGGACTAATATACTGCCACTGACTGCCCACATCAAATGATAGATTAGTTAATAACAAATAATCAACTCAAACAGATCGTGTGAACGAAGTGCTTTTAAACCAACTAATTCAAACAAAGCGTCAAAGCAACATTGGAATAGTCAACTATACTTACATGTTTGCATTAATACTGTGCCTGAATTTTAAAACTAACAAGTCCTGAAATTTAGTAATCGATCAATTGTCGACTAGTTTAATTCCAGTTATATTTACTTGTTCTTTTCATTAGTTTTGCACAACACCTCACACTTTTTAGGAAACGTGCACCTTCATATTTGAATGTCCAGTTGCTTGTGTAGAATGACTTCTCTGCGAGAAGATACTACAGTCCAGGCTGAAGAAGCCACTTTTATTCCAGCTCCATTAGTCAACCCTCCAGAAAGGGCCTCTACCACTTTATCGTACAAAGTTTTGCGACAGTTGTGCGCTCAGTTCGGCATTGCTGAAGCGGATGCCATTCTTCCCGGGAAAAGCAACACTGCTGATGCAGCCCCTTCTGGCTTTGTAGCGGTCAATCGACAAATGTGCTTGAGCGGAGCCATTCCTCCTTTCAACAACTTTCTTCAACATCTTCTTCGTCAACTAGAAATCTCCCCATTCCAACTACATCCCAATAGCTATGCCGTTCTAATGGGGCTGTGTGTATTATTCAGTAGAACGCTTGACCGTCTCCCTGGTGTTGACGAGATCTATTACTTATGCTCTTTTATCAGAACTAAAGATCATCCTTCGATCATTGTTGTGAGAAGCGCCAGAAATCGTAAATTAGTTATCGGCCTTCCTGACAGTGCCCATGGGTTCTTAACTCAGTATTTTTACGTTCGATGTCCCCCTGGGTTTTATGCCGTGTGGAGGGAAGGAAGTAAGATTGTCTATCTTTTCTTCTTCTATTCTCTGAGTTTTGTGAAGTCCAAATCACCAAGTGTTAACTTTGCTTTCTCATTTCAGCGCTCCCCCCTCCTTCTAGGGACCCCAGTCACAAGCAAACTCTGGAGAGGCTCATGGTTGTACCAGTTGAAGAGTGGGACGCGAAATTTTTGTTGAAAGATGAGTTTCTGCACCAGTTTGGACTTTTACATCCCTCCAGATCGACTCAGATTCATGAAATCTCTAGTTCTGATGCAGAAACGTTAGCTGCCTCGGGCTCTCGAGCAGAGGCATCGAATGCCCCAGCTTCTGCAGAAGAAGTTGCATCGGAAGTACCTGTCGTAGAGGCTGCTTTGATAAAATGTTCCGCATCCACTGATGTTGTGGGGTCGTCCAGCAAGTTAACGCTCTCTCCAGTTATTGAAGAGGAAGAAAATCCTCATATTTCTGAAAAGACGGCTGACGTGGAAGTCGAGAAAGAGAGTTCTGCTGGGCATCATGGCGATGATACCTTTGATGATTTGAGAGATATAATGATAACTTCTCAGGAACTTTTTAAAGATGATATTTCAAAGGCGATTTCTCCTGTCGTTGAAGCGATTTCCTCTTTGAAACAAGCTTTGACACCTTCTACACCAACCGTCTTCGTTTCCACATTAAAGCGTGGTTTGTAGTTTGACGCGTGTAGTTTGTACGTCGCACACACTTAGGATTTTTCAGCACTTATACGCACTTATCCTCTTTTTTCTGGAAAATTCTAAACTTCGTTTCTTTTCCATTTTCAGATTCTCCAATGGGGAGTACTGGCTCGTATTATGACAACTTTAGGCGCTACGGAGGGCGCGATTCTTACGATTATGGACGCTATCTTCCCACTCGCAGAGAATCTGACGAAGAGCGTGCAGTTAGAAAAACTCAAGAGAAGCGAGCTTATGAGGAGCAGCAGAGAAGAAAGGACGATGACTTCCATAAAAGGAAATATCATGATGATAAAGGAAAAAGCCATGCTGCTGAAAACCCGAGTAAACAGGTTAGACTTGATGAAACGGACGTGTCTGCAATTTCTGGAAAAACTGACGCTCCTATCTCTTCTAATATCCCGTCTGGCTCTCCTCCTTTAAAGAAATCTGATATCCAAGCGATTATCAACAGACCCCAGTATCAGGTTAAAGATGGCCCTCCAACGCTTCAAAGCCGATTTCCGAATTGGTGCTTAAAAGGAGTGCGCTTTGATTTAGATCTGGTTCCGATCAATAAATCGGATATGCTGCATAGCCTCGATGCCGTCAAACTTAATATTGAAAGGGTGTCCGGATGGCAAAAGCTAGTCGATGAGCTGCAAAGAGTCAACCGTGCAAATCTTGAGGCTATGCTGACCATGGAGAATGATAAATCCGAGTGGGATAAAGTTTGCAAACAGCACAACGCCGAAATGAAGAGCATCTCCGATGGTTATGAGAAGCTTGAGGCTGAAGTTGAAAGACTCAAGAACGAACTTGCTATTTCTTCCACTTCTTTTTCACAAAAGGAAGAGATGCTTCAACAGCAGGTTCGAAATGCTCATGCTGCTCAGCGGGATGCTGAAGTGAAACTAGAAGCAGAGCAGCACGTTACCAGGAAATATCGTGATGACGCGGCTCAATTTCGGGAGAAAGTCAGCTCCCAAGACTTGGAGATTTCAAGACTGCAGTCTCAATTATTGAAGGTTGAAAGAGAGCGTGATGAAGCTCTCGCTGGTAAAGCTGCGGCTGAAGAATCCCATAAGGCAACTAGAGCCACTATCGATACGACTTTGTTTGACTTTTATGTCCATTGCGTCTTGGGGCGTGGTAGCCTTTCATTTTTGGGACCGGAGTATGAAGTCACATTAGCTGAAGTGTGGGAGGCGATTATTGATATGTTTGGTGGTGCCGGCTATGACGAGACGGCACTTGAGGCAATTTACCTTGATGATGATACCCGCGCCGCTCTTGCTAGGGGAAAAGAGCAGCTTGCTGAAGCTAGAGCTGGAGCAGTGGCAGAAGAACACTTAGAAAAGAAAATATCTTTATCTGCCCCTGTCCACACTTCAATTCCAACCGATGCTGATATCATTGGTTCCAGCTCTCACCCTCCTCTTTCTGCAAAAGACATTGAGGCTAAGCCCGTCACCACCGAGTCTCCTCCTACCCAAATCGAAGAGAAGAGCCAAGAAGACACTGAGGCTGATAAATTTGAAATTGATTTGTCAAAACCGACTTCTCCAGGTAACTTCAAGTCAGACCTGGCTCAAGTGGATTATTCATTTGATTCAGTCGATTTAGATGAATTCTTTGCTTATTACTTAAGTCCTGGTGATCCAAAGTTTTCTCTTTTCTCGGAGAATACTGATTTTGACTTCTTTTCTTTTGTAGCGGAAGCTCCTGGCGCTGCGCACACTTCCCCTCTTCCAGCTGTACCTCCTCCAACTCTTCAAATTACTCCGGCTTCTCAACCAGGGTCGCAGGAGGAAAAGATAGAAGCTCTCCAAGGCTTGGAGGATCCACCCGCTTCTCAAGAGCAGAAAGCGGAAGGGACGGAGGACAGCGAGAAGACTCCGGAGCAGTCATTAGATGACGATACAAAACTTTCCAAGCTGCTGACTCCGGGAAGTGAATCTTCTTCAAAGAGAAGAGGAAAGCGTGCACTAAAGAAGAAAAAGAGAAGTGCTTCAGCTGGGGAAGACAAAATAGAAGAAGACCCAACCACTCCTCCTTCTCCATCCCGCCCACGCCGGATTCCGAAATTAACTATCAGGCCAGGCAAAGGCTCCAAAGGTAGCGGGGAGAAGGAATGACAAGCTGGATTTTCTACTTCTTATTTTGCTTTTTGCACGCATCGACCAGAGATTGTGCGGGTACCGGTCCCCGCTTCTTTTTGTAATCTGTACAATGTAACAAGTTTTCATAGTATTGAATAAAATAGCTATTTTACTTGTACAAATTCTTGTGTATGTGAGAACGCATCTGTTTCTCATTTTTAGTGTAGAATAAACGATTCTTTTTACTTGTACAAACTTTTTTGTCTGTGTTTGAGAATGCATTTATTCCACATCTACTCTTCGTGATATTGCAATGAACTTGCGGTATGTTGCTTGCACATTACTTTTATTAATGTAACTGAATTGTATAGTGTTGCCCCCATACCACAAGTGCATTGCAATATTTCTAGCTTTTACAAGACTGATATTCCTATTTCAGAGAATAAATATTCCGCTTTTAAGGGAAGAATCATTCTGCTTTTAATAGATTATATCTCATTTTTGGAGAAATTTTCACTTTCTCTTTCTTCCTTGAAGAACACTTCAACTTTCAGAGATGATCACTCTTATTTGTTAAAAAGTGGATTTTCCTATGCAATGAAGTGAACTTTCTGAAGAATTTTTTGATTTGTTTAGTGCTTCCAAAGAAGGCTTTGTTTTTGTGCCTCTGAAGAGGGCTTATGTCTGGTACTTCAAGCATGGTGAAGTGTGCCTCCGAAGAGGTTTTTTGGTGTCCGAAGAGAAGCGATTTTGGTCTCTGAAGAGAAGCGATTTTGGTCTCCGAAGAGAAGCAATTTGGCATTTCAGCTCTGGTGAAGTAGGCCTCCGAAGAGGAGCATTTTGCACTTCTATACTAGTGAAATGTGCCTCCGAAGAGGGCTTTTTAGCATTTCAGCTCTGGTGAAGTGGGCCTCCGAAGAGGAGCATTTTGCACTTCTACACTGGTGAAATGTGCCTCCGATGAGGGCTTTTTAGCATTTCAGCTCTGGTGAAGTGGGCCTCCGAAGAGGAGCATTTTGCACTTCTACACTGGTGAAATGTGCCTCCGAAGAGGGCTTTTTAGCATTTCAGCTCTGGTGAAGTGGGCCTCCAAAGAGGAGCATTTTGCACTTCTACACTGGTGAAATGTCCCTCCGAAGAGGGCTTTTGCCTCCGAAGAGGTCTTGTGATTGCCTGGATGTTACTTTCTCATGGTTGAATGGATCTACGGGGCGGACGCAAGTTGCTTGATTGGATGTTCGTTTGCACAAACGATCGTAATTAACTAACAAGGGCCCTGTTCCTTCAGCTTGGGAAGGTGCCCCTCCGGTGGTTCCACCAATCTTTTTTGATTGAGGAAAGCACTTTCATTTTTTGGCGTGCCTCGTTAGAGGGCTTTATCGGCTTCCGGAGAGGAGCCTTGGTGGATTGGTGTGCCAGGAGGGTTGCGTCTCAGAGGCGATTGGATCCACGAGACGGACGCAAGCTGTCTGATCGGATGCATCACGACCCGTTAGCAAGGGTCATGTTCCTTCTGCTTGGGAAGGTGTCCCTTTTGTGGATCTACCGGCCTTCTTATTGAGAGGCATACCTCATTTTGGCTGCTTCTATGTTTGCCGGCCCATGTTTCCTCATCATCTGCCAATCTGCGATCCTTTATTATTGTTTCCAAGCGCGTCTCCCTTTCTTTTGCAAGTAAATTGCTTTATCCGAAGAAGTAGACTTCACTGTTAAGTGACTCCACAGGGTAAACGCAAGTTACTTGGTTGGATGTCTTTTTATATTGACGACCGCAACCAGTTAACGAGTGCTTGACACAGTGACGTCGCCAACTTTTATGTGAAGTTCCTTTTGTATGGGATTTGAGTCTGGAATTTTTTATTGCTTGGTATTTGCTTAATAAGTGATTTGTAGGGCTCGCTTGGCTTTGCGATGGGTGAGCTTTGCTTTAATGACCTGCTATATTAGATCGACATTTTAGCAATACATTTAGAGTATTTACACATTGAAATATAACAGGCATTTTGTAACAGAAAACACAGAATTCATAATTTTTCATTATTCAATCATACTGATTTCTCAGCGGTTTACAATGTAAAAGTTACACATCCATTATCATTTTACAAATTTAAGCAATGCTGTTAAGTAAAAAAAATGGATTCTAGTGATTGTTGTTTCAGAATCTCCGGGCTGATTTTCCATTTGCACTAGATTCGCAGCTTCGGATTTATATGCCAGAGAAAGTGAAAGATGCCCTAGTTGCAGTTTTGTGGACAATTAGCAGTCGTCCCAACTTCTGCCTGCTAGGTGTGGACCTCCTGTGACAACATTAATGACGAGCTTTTCTGAATCTTGCACTGCAGTGTTGTTGCGAGAATCGGATTGATGGGTAGGACGTTGTCGATCCCAAGTGGATGAGGTTGGATCGACTCCGCTTCTCTTAACGTATTGTTGGAGTTTACCCTGCTTCAGTAATTCTTCGATCACATTTTTTAACTGGCGACATTGGTCAGTGTCATGGCCAGGTTGATTGTGAAATTGGCAGAATTTTCCATCACGCACTGCACCTCTCTTCATCTCAGGTGGCCTAGGATACCTGACAACATCCTTTGTTGCGAAAAAGATATTTCTTGGTGTATCAGTTAAAGGAGTAAAATCTGAAAGATCGAAGCAGCGGAGTTTCTTCTCATTCCCCTGACTCTTTCCTCCGTCGTTTTTCCTTTTCTGATTCTCAGAATTTCTTCTGTTAGAAGCTAGATCATTATTGTTGTCCTTAGCAACTAATACTTTTGCTGAGGCGGAAAGGCTTTCCAGGCGCATGAATTCATCGGCCTTTTTATAAAACTTCTCAAGGGAATTTGGTTCCTTCATTTTTAGCCATTTTCCAAATTCACTCGATTTATTGATGGCTCGCAGCAAGTAGGTCAGGATCATACGCGGTTCTACATTATCCACTTCGGCTACAGCTATATTGAAACGGCTTAAGAAAGATTTGATTGATTCTCTGGGAGCTTGTTCAAGACTAGACAGTGACATTATATCCTTAGCTTTTGAAGCATACAATCTGAACTGTTCTTTAAACTTTTGCGTCAAGTCGAAGAATTGATCTATTGACCGAATTGGAAGCTTTGTGAACCAAAGTAAGGCCACACCTTCCAAGTACACTAGAAAGTATCGACACTTAATCTCGTCTGACGCTCTTGCACCGGCCATATGCCAATCGTACTTGTATAGGAAATGATTAGGGTCACTCGTTCCCCTATAGGCTTGGATAGTAGGAGGTGCAAATTTCCTTGGAAATTCCGCTTTCAGGATCCTTTCAGTAAACGGAGTTCTGCTTGGTGCAAATCCCCAGTCACTCTCATTCTCTTCCCTCTGCATGCTCTCTTTCATGATGCGGCCAACCATTTCGGACAGGTACTCTTTATTGTTCAAAGACATCTCCGGGCAGGCATCAGTCCTTCTCTCGGAAGCTTGCCTGGGCACATGTTCACGATAAGTTGACTGCGGCATAGAACCCTCAGCTTGGAAAGGTGGCATTTCAGAAAAGGTTGTTTGATGGTTTTCTGGTTGACGATTTGCCCCGAGCAGAGCAGTTAATCTATCCATCATCAAAGCGTTTTGAGCTTCAATTTGTTGGTATAATCCAGAAACCGCGTCATCTAATTCAGCCTTGGTGACTCCAACGGTAGGAGTTGCTTGGTCTGCTGTTGGGGAAGCGGAAGTCCCTTCATGAGCATTTCTGGATCTGATAGGTCTACCTCTTCTTCCAGGAGCCATTATTTCAAATCAACTTCTGGTTTTTAAGAGAGGTTCTTTTTATGAGTCTTTGCGAAGCAACGGTGAAAATCTTCCCGAGTTCACTTTCTCAGTGAAAGAACCAAAATGTTAACGCTGAAAAGTGAACGCTAACACCCGGTGTGTGTAGTAGAATTGTGAAAGCACCACCCGTGTGACGGGAACAAGAAGTAAGTAGTAAAATAGCGAAAAAGCAGTAAAAGACAGCAGTTTATAGTGGTTCGGCTTGAGATCGAGCCTACGTCCACTTTGAATCTCTTTATTACTGAATCCGGTTACAAGACGATACAATACACTTATCAAAACAATACAATTTGATCACAAAGACAATCTCGACTACTAGCTCAAACTTTGATGATGAAACTTGATGAATCCGTGTTGGATGTAAGAAAATCCTCTCAAAGCTTGTTGTAGTGTCTCGAATGTTTGAAGATCTTCAATTGTCGAATGAGTTGAGAGTTCGGCAGAGTAACGATGCTTTGAGAAATGATCGGCCAAAAGTCCTCTGCTCGTTGGAGATGGTGGTGTATTTATAGGGAAATCTGGACAGGAGTTTCTGCCAAGTCATGAGTCGTGGCCGACTTAGGATAAGTCGTGACTCATGGTTGACTTAAAGTAGCATGTAGACGACTTGCTGAATTCAGCTCGTAACTTGGTCGAAGGCAAGTCCAAAGTCGTAATCGACTTATAATAAGTCGTAGGTCGTGGACGACTTTGCAGGTAAAAGCAGCATAGGTGCAGGCATTGGTTTTTAGCTCGACAACTTTTAAGTCGTAGACGACTTAATCTAAGTCGTGAGTCCCAAATAACCCTAAGTCGTAAGTCTTTTTAGCTCCTCGGGTCGTTAAGTCGTCTGGTTCTTTAAGTCGGTATCCTCCTTTCAGTAGTTAGGTCGGCATCCATTGAGCCGGTATGCTTATTTAGGTCGGTACGAAGTTAACTCGTTACTCCTTAGGTCGTTGAGCTGCCATCTTCTTAAGTCGGTAGCCTCTTAGGTCGGCACATATCTTAAGTCATTAAGTCGTGGAACCCTTCCAAGCTGTTAGGTCGTTCAATCCCTAACTCGTTAAAGAGTCCAGCTCTTAACTCGTTAAGTTGCATAACTTTCTTGAGTCGTAGATCATCCAAGCCTTAACTCGTTAAGTCTCACAATCCCTTAACTCGTTAAGTCTTGAGTCGTGTACTTTTCCTGACTCGCACAGTTCCTTGACTCGCTAAGTCGCACACCCTGCTTGAATCGTGCCATTCTTGAGTCGTGGAGAATTAAGGGTTAACAAAATATAATAGCTGAATTAAGTGCAATAAACAATATGTTTGTTGCACAGCTAAAAACTACATCATTACGCAAGCTGGAAACATCAAATTACATAAAAAGAACCGTGGAAAATACCCATCTATGTCTTTGGATTTATTTACAGATTTCTTTTTTTAAATTGCACTGCATCGTCAATAAATTTATTCAAGTTTAAAGAAATCTCATGAAAAGTAAGCAAAATAAGTAGTCCAAAGAAAAGTTTCTCGGTATGGAAATTTTAGTTAAGTAACAAATTATGATAATCAAACAAGAATGGTTTAAATATGCGCGACTTACATTAATATTGCCATGATACTATCACAAATTTCTAGTAAGATTTTCAATTAAATCCGCTTCTAAGTAGAGTAGTCCAGATGGATTCCCAACCTTGCATCTTTTAAGATAGGCTAATGAATGGTTCAATGGTTGATAATGTTTAATTTGTAGGGATGACTACTAGGAAATGACCATTATCTATCTTAACACAAGCTTAGCTATTACCCAAAATGGTATGCGATAAAAGAACAACAAATGATAAATAATACTCTGGCTCCGTCTATTTCCACCCCGCTTATTGCCTTTTCCACCCCGCTGTTTTAAAAAAAAATATCCACCCCACATTTTGCTCTTCCCACCCCATCCACTTTCAAAATTATCCCTTGCCAAGTTAAACTATATTTCATTTCAGCCCCTCTCTCAACCTAAACCCTATTTCTCAAAGCTTCCGCCTCTTCCACGTATATTTCAGCCGCCAATCACGTACGCCCTGTATTTCAGCCGCCGGCGTCATGGAGAAGGAAAGAAGAAGTAAACATCGCCATGGTAAGTGATTTTGCTATGTAATTTGATGATATATAGAACGTTCGAAAATTGCTCGAAGTACGCGCAGGTTGATGGAACCCTAGGTGAGACCCGCGTTTGCCACAAACGAGGTTGTTGTACCAACCTCGTCTGCCACGAACGTCGTTGTGACTACAACCACGTTCGTGGCAGACGAGGTTGGTGCCACAACCTCGTTTGTGGCAAACGTGGTCGATGTTATACAGCTGCATTAACATGTCAGTGATCGACTTTTTCTTATGTTTGCATCATTTTTTCTAAAATTCTCTTGTAGTTCAGATTGCTTGTATCATTTTTTCTTGTTTATCATTAGTCTATCATCATTTATCATGTTTTGTTGCTATCATTCTTATATCATGTTAGGGTATAATTGAAATTAAAATTTTCAAATTTTAACCGGGGGGCGAAGAGAAAATAATGGGGGGTTAATAGACGAAGCCTAATACTCTATGTCTTTTAAGATAGGCAATAATACAAAATATTCTGTATCGCTATCAAAAATACAAAAAATCTATATCCAGTAAGCGAATGCGTGATTATATATTTGAATAATTTTCCAAATACAGATAATAATGCAACGGATTCAAGATTTTAACTCTCAACTAATTCAATTGACAACTATAACCAAAATTTTCATATAGAAAAAATCATATCTTCTTGTTCCAACTATGTAGAATCTGATCTGAATCGAGCGAGATGTTAAGAAATGGCGAATGGGTTGGAACTCGAAATGTGAACGAGACAAGAGAATCGAGAGAGAGACGAGAGAATAGGTTGGAACTCGAAATATTGATTTTACAGTTATTGGCACCGGCCTGCCACTGTCATAATTTTATTACACGTCCGTGTTTTTTTAGACTCGCGCTGTATACACCCAACGAAGGCTATAATTCACCCACTCTTCATTTTACTCAATCTAGTTTAGTTGGGTGTTCTATATAACTCATACTTTATTTTATCAAAAAATTACAAACATTTCCACAATTATTCAGTGAATAATTGCAGACATTTATGCAATTATATCAAAAAATTGCAGACATTTCCACAATTATTCGTTAAAAAATTGCAGAAATTTCCGCAATTTTTTCAAATATTTGCGGAAATTTTCGCAATTATTCACCAAAAAAATTGCGGAAATTTCCGCAATTATTCATCGAAAAAATTGCATAAATTTATGCAACTTTTGGATATAATTGCATAAATCTCTGCAATTATTCAGTTAATAATTGCATAACTATATGCAATTACTTAGTAATTTAATTCTAGGGACCTAATTTACATACTTTTTTTTACTGGGGTTTTTGTGTATTTTGAAACTTATTAGGGACCTGAGCCTAATATTCACTTATTTAATACTACCCAAATTATCATCTCTTCCTCTCTCTCTCTCTCTCTCTCTCTCTCTCTCTTTGTCAGAAGACGCTAAACCCTACTCTCGACATTCTCTTTCTCTCGCGACATTCTCTCTTCAAAAACATCGTCGTTCCATCTCGCCGCCCTCATCGTAGGGCCCTTGCCTCATCATCGTAGCGCTCTTACCCCATCATCGCAGCTTTCATGGCTCTTAGAAAATCATCGGTACAAAGAATTTAATTTATGTTGCTATATTATGTGTATGTTGCTATATGATTTATGTGTTCAATACGTTGCTATATGATTTCTTGTGTTCAATTCATGTATGTTGCTATATGTTTTTTTATGTTATTTTTTTCTTCCTTTTTACTCCATTGGCTAATATATAATCGAAAAGCCAAAGAGTGAAGCGTCAACTAACTACCGAATGGTGGTTAAAGATGGAATTGATAACTGAATTGGACAGCAAAGAACTACCGTTCAGTGTATCTGGACTGTTTAAAATATGGAGACAAAAAACCATCTCTCTGCCTTTGTCGATCGGTGGTGCACAGTGGATTAATGAATATAAGTTGCGGCATATAACTACCGTTCGGTGTAACTGGACCGTTTAAAAAAATCAGTTCTTCATATTACCTAGAGCCGGTAGGTAATATGAAGTACATATTTCATTCTTTTTTTCTTCTTTTTTTCTTTTGCAGTAAATTGTAATCCAGGTTGGGATGTATAAAACACGACTCTATTTTTATGTACTTCTGGCCACCATATTCTATTCTTTTACTAAGCCCTACATAACCATATCTTTTATCTCTTCACAACAAATCTTACGTACTTCTCAAAAATTCCAAACTCTACACTACAACAAAAATACCCTATTACAACGCCCTTTTTACAACGGGCATTTTCTGCCCGTTATAATAGAAGGCTATTACAACGGTCCATTCAGGACTGTTGTAATAGATGTCCTATACAATACCTTTTTACAACGGGCATTTGCTGCCCGTTGTAATAGAAGGCTATTACAACGGTCCATTCAGGACTGTTGTAATAGATGCCCTATACAATACCTTTTTACAACGGGCATTTGCTGCCCGTTGTAATAGAAGGTTATTACAATGGTCCATTCAGGACCTTTGTAATAGATGCCCGTGGTAAGTTTTTATGCTTTTGTCTTCGTACCCAAATAAACCCCCGCCTACTTTCTTTCTCATTTTCATTTTACGCAACCATACACAAAATAAAGTAGATCCCCAAAATTAAATCCCTAAAACCAAAACTTCTTCTATCGCCTTGCTAGCGCAACCGCCTGCCTCCACTTCGCAGCCGCCTACATCCACCTCAAGTAGAAAGTTTGAAGTATTTTAGACTCGAGATGTATTACAGGTTATCTGCTACTTCTTCAGTGTATTTAATTGCGGTAATTTGGTTTTTAGCGGTGTTTTTATTAAATAATTGGGATTAATTTTGTCGTTTTCAACTTTTGCGTTCATATTTGTATATATTAGTAGTTGGTCCAAGTTTACAAGTGAGAAAGTGTTTTGATGGAGAATGATAGTTGAGGTGGAACTTGTGCTATTTTTTATTGCAATCTGCATTGAGGTATTATATATTGTTAAAGGAAATCCATACGATGAAAGTAGTCGATTGTTTAGCTTTTGTTTCCTTTTCTTTTATCAATTTTTTGTATCTTTGTGTAGAAACCAGTATAAAATGAAATTGGGGAATGTTTTAATAACTGTTATTGATTAGTCAAATTGGCTAAGTTACGTTTAGCTTAGTTGGTTGAACTTTCAGATGTGTGGATTTCGGTTAATTTCTTTAAGTGGTCACTACACCAAACAGGCCATTTTGTCACACTTTTTTCGTTTCATTTTGTCACGGTTATTATTGTTGGAAATTTGTAACGGTTATTATTGTTATATTGTTTTATCATGAATATTTCCGTGACAAAATTTGGGCTTTTCGTAAATAATTAGAAGACATTGGGAAGAGTTGTCATTTACGTTCCCATCCTTGCTTCAGATGTTTGTCACGGTTCTGGCTTGTATCTTTCTTCCTAAAATCTAATTAGGGTAAAGCCGTCGCAGCCTTCCTCCATTGCGATTCGCCCTATCGCCGTGTATCATTCTTTAGTGATATTACGATTCTCTTACTGTAGGCAAAAGGTGAAAATCAGAAAGCTATCCAAAGCAAAGATGCAGTGAGGTGAGCACTTTCTCTTCGTCTATAATGTTTAATCTCTAACAATACATCTGTATTTTGTTGAATTTTCTTATAACAGCGGCTCCTCTTAGTTTATTGGGGTTTTCTGCGTTGTCTTTAGGTGAGTGAACTTTACCATCTCCGAGTGATTTTTGAAATTAAGGAGCAATAATTCGTTGCTATATATGTTTTGGAGTTTGATTTGTTAGCTTTGAAATAGTTTTAGGTTCGGTTATTAAGCAAGTAACAAAAGGGATTACAAATTTTGTTTAGCAGCCTGTTGTACGTTAATTACAAACTACTCTTATTGCTTATTTTTGATCCCATAAAGAGTTAAAAGACAAATTATTAACATTCACCAAAACACCACAACGATTGAGAGAAAAGCTCGTGCAACTCAGCGGCTGATGAAGAAGCTTTAACTCTGCGTACAACAAAAATAGAAAAAATAACAAAGTGTACGTAACAGTACCGATGACTTTGAAATAATAAAAGAAGGGATGTTCATGTTATCAACCATAATTCACGCACAGACCAAAAAGCCATTCCATTAGCATAAGTAAAAAACGGCACAGACCAAAGGCGTTGAAATAATAAAGTAGGGACCAAGTTTTAGCAAGCGCACGAGTGCAATGTTTCTCAAATTCCTACTACAAATTTGTGTTTAATGATCATCTAATTCTTTTTAGTGTTTTATGAATGTTAAACGTTAAATAAATTCATTTAAAAAAACTTGCTTGTATGTCTGATATGGAATATGTTTTTTCCAATGAAACTAGTTGTAATGTGGAATAATTTCAATACAACTATTTGCATTTAAACTACAAAAATTGATTGACGTTCAACAGTACAATATTTTATCGCATTTAAAACTTATGCAAAATATTTGTATGATAAAACATATGATGTTTCATGAACTAAATCAATGATCAAACCACTAGTGATAAAAAAAATTACAACCATAAGTGGTAATTTATAAAGTTAGAATATGTACTTGGTAACGAAGCCTATAAGAAATAAATAGAGCGTGGTGATTCTAGGTTGAGGCTGCAAGCACCTCTATGTCTTCAAATCTTAACATGCAGTTTCCATCCTCATTACATCGAATAATGGTTTCAATGTAATTGGGCAAAGAGTGTTATTCTTGATCTCCTTTTATCAATGATATAACTTATTGAACATCAAAAAACAATGCTTTCTATATTATGATACTTTTAGCGAGAGACGTAGGTATCAGATACACATATCTATTAATCAAAAGGAAAACAAAATAGTCATACGCAAGTCAGCTCAATAAATATGAAAAAGCTTCTATTTATGCATTTAGCATGGTAGAAAATATGAGTTTGAGATGTTTATTTAGATCTAAATAAATGTATTTCATGAAACTTATTAGAAAGGATTAATTTTCCAACCCAATGAAAATACAAATAAAAGGCTAATTAGTAAATATAGTTTTTATTTGCCTGCTCATATGAAATAAGACGCAAATAACAAGTGAGAATATTTTAGATACTAGGCATGTTCTATCCATGAAGCATAAGTCACTTACCTACACTAAAAAATTGATAACATCATACACGCCTCTTTTCACTTAATATTCACCATGTATGACTTTTTCACGTCACGCAAAAGCATCACAAAAAATGGCAATTTTATTATCCACTCTTTTATGACTTTGTTTACGTCACACAAAAGCATCCCAAAAAATGTCACTAAGAACTAAGAAGTTGTTGGTACTTGATACACATCCATTATTCCAATGATTATGTAGATATTTTTCTTTATCCATTACAAAATTATACTGAAATACAGTATATAAAATATTTAAGCGAGTTGTAAAAAATCTATTACAAATTGGAGACAGAGAAGCAAGTGGCGGCTCAAGTTAATGATGCTATAAAATAAGTTTGCATATGAGATCTAATCCGCAAGTTATTCTAAGATGATATGATTATTACGAACTTCATAAAATATATTCAAATTGAAGCACTTAAAATTTACTATTATGTTATGTCTCTATTTTATCATGCATGTGAATATTGTTTGTTGATGCTCTCATTGATAATTTACAAATTGCTGTTGAACGTATATGCAGTGGTGGTCAGTTGGTGAGGTGACTAGCATGCAGGTGATAATGTCATAGTATTGACAAATTGAGCACCCCTCTAGTATTTAGCAAAGTTGTAATGTGCTGAACACTTTGAGAAATTTCTCAACTTTGCCAAAAGTTGGTTCAGGTATTATGCTGGATATCCCTTTCAGATTTTAGAACAGGATAATGTCATAGTAGACATAATAAATTTTGATGAAAGTAGTATCACTTCACGTGTACTTCTATCAGGATGAGCTATATAATTTTTTTAGTTTGTTTATTCATGTTTTTTTTCCTGTCGTTTTGCTTCGTTAGCTAATTTATAACACATTATTGTATCTTTAGAAATGACTTAGTGCTGCTAAATTATATTCTTTAAGTGGCTTACGAGTATTTGTCAAATAGTCTGTCATTGAAATTTATATTCATCTGTTACGAGTTCCAAACATGTAGTCTAGTCCATGCAGCATAGATGTAAAAAGCATGAACAATATCATTATTTATGCCCAGTTTGTCATATCGTGTTCATGTGAAACCTGAAAACTTTATATATGTTCAAAGTTCAATATATGGATCTTCAATGCATTTTTGAACGAATAATTGAAAATAAAATATGACACCGTCAATTTATGAATTGTGTAGGCATTGGTAGAAGCAGCCAAAGAGAGACAAAAATCGGAAGCTAGTGTTAATGGAGAAGATTGAATAAGAAGTTTAGAAGATTTTGAAAAAGATCCCGTTGCCGAAGCTTTTCGGCCCGAGTATCGTTTGCGTTATTAGTAAGTTAATGAACACTATGTAGTTATATTCTGAAACTGTGTTTTAAAGTTTGTTATATATATTATGCTTGTATGCTATAATTTGTGGTGTTGGTATGAAGTATCCTTTGTGGTGTTTGAATGAAACATAAATGTTTGGTGGTGTTCTAATTATTGATCGTATGTTTTCTTAATGTTAATACTTTATATTTTTTGTATAGATTGTTTGTAGCTGTAATAAAATATTGGTGTTATATAGTTTGTTTGATACTGTTTTAGTTATCACGGTTATAAGTGTTAGAAAATAACCTTTCGTAATGGTTATAACTGTGATATAATTTGCATTTGTAACAGTTATAAGTGTTAGAGTTTTCTTTTTTGTAACGGTTATAAATGTTAGAAACCATTATTCTGTCACGGTTATAAGTGTGAGAAATTACTATTTTGTCATGGTTATAACCGTGAGTAAATGCTATTCTGTCACGGTTATAAGCGTGAGAAATTACTATTTTGTCACGGTTATAACCGTGAGCAAAAGTGTGACTGAATTTGCCCACGGTACCTATTTTCACGGTTATAACCGTGACAAATTAGTTTTGTCACGCTTATAACCATGAGGAAATTGCCTTTCTGGTGTTGTGGGTTAAGTTCAACTATTGGATGATCGATATGTATTATGTTCCCTTTTTATGATGATTAGCTCTCAAATTTTCTTTTGCAAAATTGATTAAGTTTGATACCTTGACGTGATCAAAACAAAACAAAAAAATTAGTGCAAATTTCATTACAACTAAATAGTACTTTCGATTCCGTTCAGTTACTTTGTTGGGTTCTTGGGTTCTCCTAAAGCAATTTTGGCTGCATGAACTTCCTTATTCACTCACCTAATTTTGATATATTAAATTTCATTTACAGTTATTGTCATCCTCACTTCATTCCATGTTCAGGCTGTCGTCTTCTCATTTAAATATGTGTATATTAGCACACAAACGTCTGTAATGTGCACGCGTACATTAGTTACATGTGTGTTTGAATGACAGCTGAAACTAAAGATTTGATTTGGAAAGAAATTATTTGAACATGGCAAAAAATAAACATGGAAAAGTGGGTAGGGGTGGCATTATACAGTGGAAATTTGGGATAGGTTTTTAATATCAGAGAGAGATGGGTAGGAAGTAGTAGAAGAAACGAGAAACGTAGTGATTTCACCCGGATATGCATTAACAGTTGTAATCGAAGGGGTTTGGTCTAATAATAGCGATAAATCTTAATTGAAGTTTAATGTATAGAAATTAGTGTTTTCTCTGTCATTAATTATTTAGTTTAGAATTTAATGCTGGAATTTTCCTGAATGTTGATACTTGTATTACTAACAAAGTTACAACTCCTACATATCCCTTTGAATAACTTAAATACTTATTGAAAGTTATAGGTATCTTTAGATTGCTTTTGTGTGGTTATCATTCATCGGGTAGTTTTATTAACAATGTTTTTTTTCCCTTGGCTAATTTCTAATACACTTTTCAATGACCTATAAGTGCCTTTTGTTGAATCACTTTTTGGTCAATGGGTCACACTAAAGCGGTAACTGATTTTGATATGATTTTGGCAGATAACCAAGAAGAAAATGACGAAGGTAGCTCAGGTGGGTCGATTATAGATGGAAGAGGATCAAAGTTAAAGAAAGGACCCTGGACATCTGCAGAAGATGCCATTTTAGTCGATTATGTAAACAAAAATGGTGATGGAAACTGGAATGCTGTACAAAAGCATTCAGGACTTTCTAGATGTGGCAAAAGCTATCGATTGCGATGGGCTAATCATCTTCGACCAAACCTTAAGAAGGGTCCATTTACCTTAGAAGAAGAAAAGAAAATTATTGAACTTCATACCAAGATGGGTAATAAATGGGCTCGAATGGCTGGATTTGTAAGTTGATTTCCATCCTTGAGTAGTGACAGTTTTGATTAAAATATGTCCATGCCCTGTTCGATCTTGCAATTGAACAATTATACTATCTTTTATTATTCTTAGGTGTGAGATAAGGGGATAGTAAGGGAATACGATACACAACTCCAACTAGAGTTCTGAATTAGTCCCAAGCAGAAAAACATCTCAATATTATGTATTTTTGCCCAGATATCAAAAGATTCTACTTTTTTCATTAAATTGATAGCCTAAACACCATTGACTCACAACCAATGGCTTCCCATAATAATTATAGTTTTTGTGAATTATTACTGGATCAAAATCATTAAGATTTGTAAACTGCACCGCATAACCGGTCCTTTCATTATGAATTTAAAATGTGTGATCTGGTTTCAGAATGTTTACTGTATATGATTTCATCTGGAAGTATGATGATTTGAAGCCAATTGAGTGAACGAAAACTGTCTGCTTCTACTCTTGTTTAGATTTCATAACTGTGTCCTCTGGCATGAAAACATTATCCTTTCCTGGTGGAGTATAAGTACTCGATCTGTGTCTTGCATTTGTGTAAATGTGGGCTGCATGTCATACATCAGGGCTTCTTTCCATATAAATGGTTGCTGCTAGTCTTTGCATTGCTATATATATATATATATAGTTATATCAAATATAAATGTAACCACTTATGATTAATAAGTAGGCAAAGTGAATGTTTAGTAGTTGATTATTTATATAGAAGACTGTGTGCATATCAGTGTGCGTGTGTGTTAAAAGAACTGTGCGTGTGTGTTCCTTTGCATAAATATGTAAGTCTTTTGAAACATAAGAGTTTTAGATTATCACAATTCACGCACTTCTATTTTTCTGCATGTACCAGGACCTTGCAGTAACTGACGTTGCTTGTAGCTCTTAATGGAATAAAGATGGGTGATAAAATGCTTACTTTAGGCGTGCTCGGTACAGCCTATAACAGGGCAGGAAAATGTATTATTTCAGGCTCAACAGCAAGTGACATTGCAGGTAAACATGTTATGTTTATTTGATATTTTTTTTGTTTTTCCTTCTGACACTGGCATTGGCTATGAAGCGAAACGTTTTGATATCTAAGACTGGATCTAATCTTCCAACCACTTTCGCTGTATCATTAGGTTTTTGGTTAGATCCTGATCTTCCTGCCCGTACTGCATCAGCATACGTTTTTGATGGTTTGTCCTTGTGAGTTGTTATATTAAGATATCCAACTAGTCAGTTTATAAAAAATAAAAAAATAGCATCAGGCTGTCATGGCAAGGTTGACAGTGTGTGGGTGGGTGTGTGATGTATCAGTGTGTATGTATAGTGAATGGCAAGGCTGCAGTTTTGAAGTATTGTGTGAATGAAAGGAGTTGTGGTGGGTGTGTGATGTTTTGTTGAAGTGTAAGGGAGGACTGAGATATTTTGAAGAGAGAAGTGTGAAGGTTGCAGTCTGAAGAGGTGGGATTTTGTGTCAGTTTGGCAATGTTGGTACTGGAAATGGCAATAGGCAGTATGGTTGAGATGGCAGGGGGAATGGTCGGAGTAGTTTTTGAAAGTGTGCAGGCAGTTTTTATGGTGAAGTGGTGGAGGACAATTCAGTGGGTAGTATGGATGATGGGGATGTGACAATGATATAGGGTTGGGGGTAGTGGTTTGGGTTGCTTGTTGGCTGTTGGTTGTATTGTGCACGTGCATAGTGTAGGGGTGATAGGCAGTGTTTATGTGATTGTAACTGTTCTTTTTTATGTTTTATAAAGAAATGTACAGTGCACAGTAAAAATGTAAATGAAATGCAAACACACTTGAAATGAAATGATTTTGGTTGTTTTATGATAATATTTATTACTCGTTAAATTATTCATTATTGGTATGGATGTATGCTGCTGTATTTTTTTTTTTAAATTTGCATTTATTTTGCAACGGTCAGAAACCGTTGCAATATCATGTATTACAACGGGCATTACCCGTTGTAAAAAGGTGTATTACAACGGGCATTGCCCGTTGTAAAAAGTCTTATTACAACAGGCATTGCCCGTTGTAAAATATGGTCAACCTATTACAACATCGCCTATTACAACGGTCGGCTGCCCGTTGTGGAACACATATTACAACGGGCATTGCCTGTTGTAAAAAGCCTGTTTTGTTGTAGTACTAAACCCTAAAAAAATCTCTCTTTTTGCCTAATAGATAATGGAAAGTGAAGATTTAGTGGATGATCCTACTTGTAATGTTCACAAAGAAGGTAGTTTTTTTTTATGTGTTAAAGTCTTTTTTTGTTCAACAACTCAGTCATAGATAAGTTGTTTAGAGTTTTTTGATTCTTCAAAAAATCAATCAACTACGACCAATTCAACCACGATTTGAAAATTTAGGGTTTTGCAAAATAAAAACTGGAGAAGGAATGCTTCCTCCACTACCGCTTAGATTGTCGAGAGTCGGTGAGCTTCTGACTTGCTGACAAACGACTTGACATTTTCATTTTTCCTCTGGTGGTGGTGTTCGTTCTAAAAGGAAGAAGGGAAGATGTGTTTTGAATTTTGGGTGCATGTTCACGTAAATATTAATTGGTGTTATGAAGAGGAAAATGAAATTGTTTAAGGCGGCCTTTAGTTTTTAGTGGCCACAAGAAAAAAAACTATGTGCAGATAGTAGCACACTTGATTTATCACTGGGCTGGTTTGATCTAGTAATAAAAATAACGTTGGACCTAACCTATTAAATTGGATAAAAATGGTTGGATTAAAGAGGTGGATTGAATTTTGGCAAACATACATCAAATAATCCTTACTGTCACTCAGCGTGCCCTGAATACATGATAACTCGTATGACCATTCCTCTGTCAGAGATTAATGAAAAAATCTCAGTTTTTGGTGTACTCGCTCACCGGCCCATACCTAACAATAAATCCATTCCACAGATCTATAGTACGGATCCATTACTCCGATCAAGGATAGTCATTCCAAGTACTCAATGAGCTTCCTCACAATACCGCTGCTTACGAGTACATCAGAAAATAATCTGAATATCAACAATCTTTTAGCACATGCATCTTATCCCTTCTTTACTCTATCTAGTTTCCATTTATCCTTACAGAGCCTTTCCACATTCCTTTCTTTCCACGATAGAACCCTACAACGTTCTATCCACGAGTCACCCTTTATAGAACCCATCCTTGTTTATAATCATCATCATGACCCCATCAACATCGAGCTGTAACAACCCTCCCTGAGGTGAGCCTAAATTCCGACGCAGAAAAGATCCATCGAAACTTAGAACCATCTCAAAGTTGGTTGTTGGTTGGTAAAAAAAATAGAGAGCTATTTATCTACACATACAGAATCTCACAGCGGAATGATAAAATATAATAATAACAACAACACTCATTTCATTCAAGTTTCAAAATATCATTCAAAACCATAGTAAAATATCCATAATGTCAAAACCTACTAGTAACCGTACATGTCTGCAATATTCAAAATTGCAACATTGTTTTTATTTCATGGGTACATAAAAAAAACAACATAAAATAACAAGTAAATAATTGTCCACTGCCACAAGCATCATCAACGTCTCCGCCTTCAGCATCACACTTCCTAACCTGTGCTGTAATAAGGAGGGAGTCAGAACAATATATATCTCGTGAATAAAAATCTCGAGCCTTACTACATTAGTACTTGGGCAGTATAATTTTAATAGGAATACGTCTTACGTTTCTACCTACTACATAAGTCTTTCCAAATACAAGCCCAAAGACTTTTCTAAAAAAAGGCTTTCCAAATATAAGCCCATAGTTAACTTGCTATCATCCCAATGACTAATATCTACAATCAATAATGTCCTATCAATAACCTATTTAATTATACAATTATACATTAATTATATATATGTGTGTGTGTGTGTGTTTTTGTGTATATATATTTGTATGCATGTGTGTATATAAATACGTGCCTAGTAATTTCTAAGCTTGCGGAATATATGCCACAAACTAATGTTTAAATGTCAACTTTTTAAACAATTATACGAGATTCATTCCATATTATCAACAATACTAAAATTCTAATATTCACATCCAAAAATTTCAATCAATAGACTTGTATAGAATTAAAATTTAAACTCAATTTATTACATCAAAATAATGGAATTTATTACAAATAGAGACTTATAATTCTAATTTTTTCGCTCTATTCAACTTCTTTTTCACATAAAAATAAACGAAAGAATTTCTATTTAATTTGAGGAAATCAGCAGTGCAAACTATGAATAAAATTCGTACTTTACACATTATTCCATAGTCAAAGTCCTTTAATCAAATTCAAAGAAAAAGAATAAGGAGTGGAATAGAAGGTAAAATTATAAAAACTGCAAATACACAATTTCCATTATTTTGACATAAACAAATTGAGATTTCAACCTAGAATTGACATTTCACATTGAAGGAGTTTTGGGGGTTTATAATATGATGTTTTCACAAACCAAAACTCCCCAAGGCATATTCAAATCCAAATTACACTAATCAATTACTAAAATAGAAAAGCTATGATTTCCACTCACTATATAACCTTAGCTCTGCCTCCTTTGGATTTAACATGCCTTTTGATGATCTCTATCAAACCCCTCTTTTTGATACATACACTACAAGGGGAAACGCAATTTCCGACGGCCAAAAACCGCTGGCGGCCGTCGGAAACCGTCGGCCGCCGTCGGAAAAAGCCGTCGGAATTTACTGCGTCAGAGAGCAGTATTTCCGACGGCTTCCGACGGTGCCTGTCGAACATATTTTCGACGGGTTCCGACGGTTTCCGGCGGTTTCCGACAGATGCCGACAGGTGTCGGGATCCGTCGGAAACCGTCGGAAATAATGAGCTACAGGCCGCCGGTAGCCGTCAGAAATTTTGATCTGTAAGCCGTCGGAAATCTGCTGTGTTTTTGTTTAATTTTCGCTGCAAATATAGCCTTTCAACCACATTTCTCTTCCAAACACTATTATATCAATACTGCACAATCCAGTATACAATATTCCAAACAAATATCAAAACTCAACCTACACAATATTCAATAAACACACAAATAAATATAATTAAATAAAAAAAACATAATATACATAATCATCCCAACATTGACAATAATCATAACAGTAAATGTTCTATCATGTTATGAATACACAAAATCATCAACATCCTCATCCACATCGTCATACAACCATAAAACCAAGTGTATCAAACGTATTTATACATAAATCAATAATTAAATCACCCGTCTACCAAATCATTCAAAACTAAAACAAAACATACCTGAACGAGAAAGCAAGCAAGCAATGAATCAATCTCCGCCAAATAAAATAAAATATTGCTAATAAATATTGCTAATAGTAAACTTGGGATTCCATTGCTCATCAAGGAATTTGCAGGACTGCCAACAGATAAACACAAGCTCCAATTTAATAAAACTACAATAGAATTCAACACGGTAGAGGAGATCATGTGGTGGAACATTGGCTAATAGAATATATTTCTATAAAACTATTAAAGCATCCTTTTTAACAATACAAAGACATGTAGAAATTTCTCCTTGATCAAAGCATGTAAAATGAAAAAACTGCCAAATTACAACATTTTTCATGGTTTAGTCAAGATTTAGCAAGAAAAATTCTCCTGGCCGAACCCATCATGGTTTAGTCAGTTAAAATTTGTCAAAATTGACACCTGGCACAAAAAAGGCTACTATGTAGAGCGTAGACTTGAGTACAATAAATATGGTTTAACCACATTCCTTGACAAAAACAGACTTGAGAAACAAAACCAACAAGCATTTCATGTGTGATGGATGAAGCTAATTAGTTTGGATACAACAAAGTATAGGGTGTTATATCACATGGTATCAATTAACTATTAGGTAATAATAAGATGCTTAATGAAATCATACCTCTATGATTTGATCCAACTCTATGTTCATTACTTGATTGAACTGAGACTCACTCACTCCATCCCTGTTGTACAAATAACAAAAATTAGACTTTACTATCTGCTATTGTTTTTGAATAAGTATTTCAACATGGTGCAAAAACAGCAAGCAGTGCCCGCTACAAAGTCAGACATGCACAAATTGCAATATAAATGCAGCTTAATACAACTTTGTAAACTCAAATCAATAGTTGATAGGAAACGCATTGGATCGATGTTCATATCAAAAAATTAATTCATGCTTTTTGCAGAAGTAAAAATAAATTTAGCAAGCGCCTGAAACTAGATTGCAACTTGTAAAAGAAGCAAAATACAATATTACCTGAATATAATAATATTCTCAGGCTTCCTCTTGCCAGAGCTAGTGTAAAAATCAAGCATAAGTTCCCTACAAATTAAGATAACTTTCAGAAAACAAAACACTACATTTAAGCCATCGCAATAACAGTGAAAGAATGTAAAACAAAACACAGAAAAGCCAAATAAATATCAGTGCAAAAATTTTGGAATAAAATCCAGCCAAGTGGCTTACTTGATGATCCCCTTGTCTTCAGTGCCGTTTGGCCTAAATAAGGAATCCATCATTTCATGTTTCGGACTCTGTGTCTTTATAAGTTGAGTTGAAAAATATTAGTTAAGTTCATATTTGTAACTTAAAAATGTAATTCTATTTTTTTGTCATTATACACACACACACATTTATTAGATACATTATACCCGTTCATTTCTAGTGTGGAAGAAAAAGAAAAGTACGTTGGATTTAGTTCGCTTGTATTATAATGCCAGCCCACGAAAATGCTTAGTTTAGAGAATAAAAATGCTTTCTTTAGAGAATAATTTGAAATGGATCTAATTATTACTGGCATTCTAATTAACAGAACAATTTTTTTCCTTTTTTGAATGCTAATAAGTAGCTTAAGAAATATTTGTATACACGAAATCTATTGTTTTCAAAAAAATTCTATCGTTGTTTCTTTTAGTATACCTATATTAAACAACATCAATTTTTCAATTAATGAACGGTGAGTAATAGACGTGGATTTTGGATTGGAGAATTCTTTTTTCTATTTGTAAAATAAAAACAATGCAATGTACACTATTCACTTTTTAGGAAGTTAACTTCCTAAAAATAATAATTATTAAATCAAAAGATATCAAAACAAAAGAGATGTTTGTATTATTAGCAATATTTTATTGTATTTTAGATTCCTCTATAGAAGACTTTTGAGGAAAGTATTTTCCAATACAGGGACAAATCCGACAAACATTGTACCAGATTAATATAAATGGTCGTTTTTCGAAAAAATGACTATTTATACAACGATCATGTACAAAACTCGTCAGACGGGGCCAAAAACTCTCTAAGGGACATTTGTCAATTACATGCGCGCATTTGACGAAAAAATACAGTTTTACTCACTGTTCACATTTACAAAAATATATATTAATTAATTTAACACATTTATTCGACGTATTACATCAACTTAAGGCTGGTTTAACATTTTTGTCATTTTTTAATACACACAATTATAATTTAGAGTAATGCATTTTTTTTGTTTCATAAGTAAATACGTGCACAATATAATACTTCGAGTTCATTCATTCATTTTATCTTATTCCAACTAACGTATACAATCGTACAATAAAGGCATACACAACAATTTACATATACATGAACAACCACAAATTATACATGTTTTTCACAATTTCACGATAAAAGATGAAATACGTATACCATGTGATGCTATAAACCGTTATTACGCTATTGGAAACAATTGCAATCCCTAATTCGCCCTAATTTATCAATTTATGCAAATCTAAAATTATGGTAAAAACTGAATTTTTTACAAAAATAAGAGATTATACCTGAGATTAAGAGTAATGGAGGTTGATTAGGCAGCCGTGGAGGATCCGGAAGCTCGAAATTAGGGATTGGAAGCTTGGAGAATGAATTTGGGGATTTTTTGATATAATCTTCGTATGAAATGAGGAAGAAGAAGAGGGCTCGGCTGAGCCCTATAATCGCAGTTTTCCGACGGCTTCCGACGGCCGCCGACGGCCCGTCGAAAGCCGTCGGTCCTCGCTGTCGGAATTCAAGCCTTTTCTAGTAGTGATATATACAACAAGCGATTAGTATATACGTTAGATTTAGAAAATTAAAGATTTTGAGAGAAGAAATTGAGAAAATAAATAATAAACAAAAATAGATCTAAAAGTTTTCTTATTTGAAACTCTAATGGAGTGTTTCTGAATCTTGAAGAGACGAACTGACCGAGCTTCACTGATATTCCTAAAATATTATATGAATAAAACTGAGGGGTCTAAGGTTTTATTTATAATGGTGAGAAAGCACAAGAACCATCGAATTTAAATAATTAAATCCAGAGGGTACAAAAATAAAAACTCTAGCCGCCACCTGATATGGAGCGGTCGACCGCCGCCCACCGGTCGACCGGTAGAGGACAGTGGGTGGACCTCTCTGTTTATTTTGGAAAGGAATTATGCCATTGTTTTACATATTTATTTTCTTTCTTAATTACACTTTAACGTTAACGTTAATTTTAACGTTACTTAACCCCCAAGTCTATCTACTATTAATTTTTGAATTTCAAATTTGAGAATTAATTATTTATTTGAATTTGAATTCTATTTAAATTATTTTGAATCAGAAAACTTCAAATGTCCACAACTTTTCCATTTGAGTTCCGTTTTCAACATATTATAAATGGAAATTGATCATAATTTTGCCATGAACATAAGGACATAACTTTCATGGTCAAATTCCAACTTTTGTAAAATTTTCATTTTTTAACCTTATCTTATTTAATTTATTCAATTTATGCACGGTTGATTTTACGGAATGTAACACAAGAGTCATCATCGAAACACAACTCCATCATCACCGAGTTACCATCATCAAAGTCTCGAAGTCATCATCCTTCGTCGTGCTGCCACATCACAACCAAATGTCAAACAAACAAACAAACACCTTTAACATGACCTATGGGACATATCCATCCTCCCTTGGAAGTTTGACCAAAGTGGCCACTCCCATTCATATCGGTATCGACATAAGCCCATTCATCTCGGTTCCGATATGAACTACCTAGCCTACAAAATTTCTAAGTACCTCACACCTCATTCACTTCCTCATTCACTTGCTTGGAGTACCTCCTTTACTTGCATATAGCACTAAAATCCCCAGCCCCACATCACGTGCCAGAAAAGAGGTCGTTACCAATTAGATGAGGTCGGTATTGAACATAATTTGCTTCTCAAAATTTTGCCTAAGCCCTGAAATTCCCTTCCTTAGCTTTTCTTAAAGCCTTTCCCAAAGTTTCACAGCCTAAGCCCCGAAGCAACCCCTTCACCAACTTGAATTGCTTCTTCCACCAACCTAATTACATATCTTTATCGACATGAATTTGGCCATCCACACCAAATCCAAACAGCATGCGACCTAAACTATAGGCTCCCCTACTCCATAAGAACCCCTCCCCCAAGTTACATCACATTTTGAGCAATTTTACACCGTTTTCCCAAATCGACGACCACTTCTGTAACAACCTACCTTATACGATGCTTTGATTCACGCATAAAATGATGTGGACATCGCTTACCTCGTGGACGTTGGATCAATTTGAGGTAAAATATAAAACAAACAGCAGAGCTATCTACGATATTCTAAACTTTCTGGAGCTGATGGTGGAAGAAATAAAATATAATATAAATTGGTAATATAATAATCCCAGATGAACAATATAAATGCATGTCTCCGTCATACCATCACGCCTCCAAATCACCACTAGTCCTCTCTATCGACCTATCATAGTATATCTAAAGAAAGAAATGATATAGGGGGTCAGGTGTACGTCTGGTGACTGAAACATATCATATAAGTGTATAATAATAATAAGCTTGTAACACCCCAAAAATTTAGCGAGAATTTAATAAGAAAATTAAATTTAAATAAAATAAGGACTAAAATAAAATTTTCATAGACACTCGAATTTGGCTATGAAACTTGGACCATTGTGTTCGTAGTGATTTTCTAGGCGATTTTCATACATAACATTTCAAAATCGAAGTTAGTATGGAGAAGATAGGACTTTGAAGATTCCAAAAAAGAATAAAGTTAAAAATATAAATTCACCAAAAAATACACTCTGACCAGTCGACCTAGGAGGGTCGATGGTCGACCGATAACAGTCAACCCAGTGAAGGGGCGGTCGATCATTGATGTGTTAAATTCGAGAGTTTTCTGAGTTGCTTCGAACGGTTGAGATGCGTTGCCTCGTCGCTAAGTTCTGAAGATTGAACGAGATGACACTAAAGATTCTCTAGACCAAATCTAACGTCCATAACTTGTCTCCAACCTCTATAAATTGAAATTTAAGCCAACTATAAAATCACTAAAGAACTTACCATACTGAAACTCTGCCAAAATCAAACCTCCCCTCCAAAAATAAAAAAGTATTCAAAATCAAATTAAATCAAACTACAACCAATCAGATCTAGGAGGAGCCAGCTTATGGAGAGCGATTCTCTAGTAGAGTGTGTTGGAAAAGCTTGGATATACGGTAATTGAGAATAGGTTTAATTAAATGATTATTTACAGTTAAATTTACACTATTCTATTTGATCTAGGATGTTAAAAAATCAATTGTAAACTGTAAAACCCTAACTTGAAACCTGTAATGTAGGGCATAAATTGAAGGTACTGTAATTTGATAAATCTAATGTTTAATGCTAGTACACCACTCTATTATTGAGTTGTGAACCCTAAAACTTATAAACCCAAGGTTAAACAACTGATTGAAATTCAATAAATCTGTGAAATTTAGAAATATTGACTGGTCATTATAATTACTTGTTTAAGGTAAACGTTGTAACTAACAAACACTGTAATGATCAATAAACGTTAACCCAAATAAAGATTGAAATCAATTAATTTGAAAACCCTAATTTTTGAACTGCGACCATTTGATCCTCACCCTAAGTGATCGACCATAAGCAGTCGACCGGTAGGGTATACATGGTCGACCGGTTGTCACCTGAAATGCACATTCTAAACCTTGGCCTAAGGCCCAGGTTAATAATACAAATTAGTATAAATGTTTATTATTTTATGAGCCTATTTGTGGCTATTTGTATCTAAGTTAGGAGTTGTAGGGAAGCTAGTTCCTTATGAGATGAGCTAGGATATTGCAGTATTGGGTAAATGTTCTTTACCCTATGGGAAGTCGACTATTCGACTAGAGGCGATTTTTGTAGCAAAATGACTTCACATGAGGTTCTACGGTGGACGTGCAGCACTGACTGATGCCGATGAAGTGTAGCCTGGCATAGCAGGAGTCAAAGTATGCACGGATACTGACGCGACATGGTATAGTTCAGATGTTGGATCCCGAAGCTTGCAACAGGAGGTGTATGCTACGATCGAGAAGTGGACACAGATGTAGATGATAAGACACATCAGTGAGTCAGCATTACGTGTCCCCCCTTGATGTGTAGTTGAGTTATGTGTAGTCGTAGTTAGTGGGAATATACTTTCACAGTAGCCTAGTGGCGGTATTTCCATGACGAGTAGCCCTAGGAGCAATGACCGATCGTTGGTTGCGAGGTTCGATTCGTAGTTCGATCTTTATAGTGGCCTACACAAGTTGTAGCGTAGGTATGTATTAGATAAGAATCCTTATGTAATGGACCTTAGGAATTTATAGACACTTGTAGTACACCCTATGTCATCTAAAGTAGAATTAAAGTTAATTGCACGTAATCATCACATATTAAACTTGTACTCATTCACCAGACTTTCATCTGGCCCATCCTTTTTCATCTTTTCCCCCACCGTAGGTGTACAGGGCAGCAGGTGATTGGCCCATTCTTGATACTTGGAGAGGTGAGCTCATCCTTGGAGTTGCTTCTTACCATATTTGCTATTCATGTATCTATCTATTTTTTCAGTATATTTTATTTCCTGTATCAGACTTTGAGAGATATTTTCTGTATGGTATTGGACCCTGTGCAGTTAATGCCCCGCTATAACTCCAATATATCGTATAGCGGATTCCTACCGCTACGATTTTTCCATATATCCCCAACATATAGCCTTTCCGCTTTAATCCCCGCTATTTCCGCTATATCCCGTTATTTCCTCTATATTCCGCTATTTCCGCTATATCTTCTATAAAAAATTAGATTGAAAAATGATATTTATATGCTATAAAAATTATGAAATTAATTAATTTAATTGAATTTTTGATATATGTTTAGAATTGATAATACTCTAATATTATACTAAATTAAATTAAGTTATATAACAGTTTTACGTTCATTTACAATACATTTGCACATATTTTTATTTAAAATTATTTTTGTATTAATTATAATTCAATTGAATGTTAATTTTTCACATAATTACTATCTATATATTTGTAAAAACAACAAGTATGGGATTTATATGCTATTTTAGAGTAATCCGATATATCCCGCTATATCTTCGCTACATCCCCGCTATGACTTTTTGCACCTCTACCGCATTGAATCCACCGAGCGCTTTAACTTCACAGATTGGACCACCTACTGATTTTCTGAGACTGTGGATATTTCCAAGGTGAATATTTTTTTGTTATATGTATTGTTCCTTATGTTGTGAGTTCTGAAGGTGTAGTATATCTTAGATTATATCTACTTGTATTAGTCTCTGTAATGTTATAAAACCCGACAGTTCGTATTTCTCGGCATGACACAACGTCGAAAGTCGCACTAGGCTTTGGATTGGTGTGCCGGGGGATGCAGCCTGTCATAGTTGGTATCAGAGCATACGTTCAAAGTTCCTTAGGGATTAGGACCGTATTGAGGGAACGTACTTGAAAAGTTTTCGAAAAAAATGGGTTTTCAAACGGTTTTCCAAAAGTTTTCAAAAATTGGTTTTCAAAATGTATACGTATGTAAATAAAAGATTTTTAAAAGCTTTCCAAAGATTTTATACATATTGTAACCTTTTTTGTGCATATGTTATCTTTGATTGGTGCCTATGTTATCTCTCTTTTCGTGCCTATACTATATATGAAAAATTGATAATAAAATTCTTAAAAATCATAGATAGAAGATGAAGGATCCTGTATGTTTAGGCTCAGCCGATGTAGCTGAGGTTCTGGGTGTGAACATTCCGATTTGGTTCCGTCGGTATCTCTAGGCGAGGGGACATGCCAAGCTTAATCCAACCAGAAGGCCCACGGGAAGGGCAACGAGTGTAGTTTCTGCCTACACCATCAAAGTTCTCACCAGTCTACTTTTAAAGCAAGTGTTGACCTAGCCTGACACCACAGGCTATCTCTTGAAATGACCAGTGGAACTCACCAGCATTACATTACTGTCCACCCCTGCATCTCCATAAAGGGCCAAGATAAGGCATGTTTAATTCTAGAATGCTCTAGCCCGAACAACGACAATGATAAGACGATTGTCAACCAATACTCATGGTAGTTATAGGTTGACAGATCGTTAAATGAGAAAGGGGCAGGGTCAGCATGATCCTCGTCACACTCGATGATCAGGGCACCTATTTTGCTGTCAGATTGAACTTTAAGGCTATTAAAACGAAGCTATGTACAAAGCCATCTTGGCTAGTCTCAAGATGGCGAAGGAACTCAAGACTGATTCAATCTAAGCGTACAGTGACTCCTCATTGGTCATCAATAAAATTGACGGGCGCTTTCAAGTAAAGAGCAAGACTATAGCCTAGTATGTGGTAGAAGCAAGAAAACTCATCACCGTCTTTTCCGACATTAGACTAGAACAAATACCCATGGAGAAGAAAGCCAAGTTCAATTTTCGACCAAGGCAGCAAGCATATTAGAAGTGACCAACCCTCGAGTCCCATTGGAGGTTTGGTTCGTCTCATTAGCTAATGGTGACTACCATAGAAATAAGCATCAAACCACAAGATAGCTGGATGACCCTACTCTTGAAGTATTTAATGAGCGGGGAACTGCCTAATGAGTAGAAGGAGGGATGGAAAATCCTATACTAGGCACCCAACTATACCATCATGGATGGCAAACTCTACCCGAGAAGCTATTCCATGCCTCTCCAACGTTGTATTACCAAGGAAGAACCCGATCACACATTTGAGGTGCTAGATGAGGATTTCTGTGGAGGCCGTGCTGGTGATCAAATCCTTGCCAAGAAGGCTGCATGACAAGGGTACCACTGGCCAACAATGATAAGAATTCTATGCACTACGTCAAGGAGTATGATCAGTGCAAGCGATCTCACTAAAATCCTAAGAGCTTCCCATAATTTATTGACTTTCATAACGTCCCCATGGACATTCGTCATCTGGGACATTGATTTAATTGGAATGCTCCCAAATTTGAAGGGAGGATACAACCATGCTATAGTCACCATTAATTACTTCACCAAGTGGATTGAAGCTAAGCCTGTCACTTGGGTCACCGCACCCGAAATTGTCAATCAAGAACTTCTTTTTCCATTTCAGACTTCCGAAGAAAATAATCATCTACAACGGCACCCAATTGGAAAGTGGACAGTTTTCTTTGATTTTATGAAAGGAATGGAATCGAGAAGCGCTTCTCATCCATACCCATCCTGAGCCAATGGATAGGTGAAGGCGATAAACAAGACCATTGAAGCGCCTCATGAATGCCAAGGAAACTAGACCAAAGATCTCCCGCTTGTATTATAGTCGTATAGGACCTCGAGCTGAACCTCGGTAGGACACACCCCTTTCTTCCTAGCATATAAATTAAGATTTTGAGTCTGTCATCCCTATTATTTCTTCTTGATTTTTTTCTACGTCATCTTGTACATACATAATTAAAGTGTTTTCCACATTAGATTTTCAGTGCATATAAAGAATGTATAGAAAGATCAGAAGAAGAAAAAATAACATAACTAGTTTTTTTATTTCAAAATCCATGTTCTACTAAGACATGTAGAATACCAAATCAATAATGAGACGAGTGGTGTTCTCTCTGTGCAACAGAATATTGAATTATAGAATCTGAGCCATTTTATCTTAAAGACGACATGGTTGATCGTATGTTTTACACAAATTCAAACGGAACTTGGAGCTTTTTAAAGAAAGTGACTTGGTCCCCGGTTCATTTCGGAAAACTCGGATAGCGTTTGGTTTAAAATGAGTTTTGTGTTTTGAGTTTTCAACATTAATCATAAAATATGAAAGGAATGGAGGGATGACGGATATGATGAAAGAAAAATGAAGGGGATAACGGAGGGGATGGAGAAACGATGACAGAATGATTGTTTCTTGTGCTTCTTTTATTTCTGAAAACAGGAAAAATAAAAAAAAATTATTTTCTATTTTGTATGTTAACTTTGTTTTTTAAATTAATCGTTTTTCACAATATACATGCGTCGTGCGTATTTTTGTATGGACGAAAATTCAAAACTAAAAAAGGTAAACCAAACTCTACCTCAATTTCTTATTCTTGCAACAAAATTGAGCAATGAATTCCTACGTTATAAAAATATGTTTATCGGATCAAATTTCCCATTAGTATGAAACTTTTTTGTGTTGGATGTTGGATTGTCTCTTTCTTGATAAAATGTTGTGGACAATGCTCCACATCTGATTACATGACATCAAATCGAATTCCACCACATAAAAACCCCTACATTCAACTAATTTAATAATCCGGAGGTTTGGAGCCGCGTCAAATATTAATGCGATAAAAGTGGAGCATCCGTTTATGTACCTCATAATATGCTTCCGCAATTTCAAATTGCCTCCAGTTTGCCTTTTTGGAATAAAATCATCTTGCGGAGTAGACATAAAATCATCTTATGTTTCAAGGTCTAAATAATTGAATGAAAGGTCTCTTTTTTCCTAAAAATGGGCTTGAATCTGGCTACTTGCTGAAGCGTATAAATCAACATATGTTTTCTTCTTCGCAATTCCATTCATAAAGAACAAAGAAATCATTGTATCAAAAGAAACAAATGATAGCCCAGAAGCGAACAAACATATATCGACTTACAATCATGAAGGCAACAAGATTAAAGTAAACAAACTAACATCAACCTGTCTGTGCCAAGCTCTCACTTTTAACCACGTCCACTTTCGTGCTCTCATAAACAGGCAATTCATTACTATATATTACATGACCATTCTCATCATCATCATCATCGCTATCATTGTTAATATTAAGCTCAAACAAATCAGAGCTTGAATCACTTTCCCAGCCATTATGGCCATCTAAGCATCCCTCCCTAACAACAGTTTTCTCCTTAAATTCGAGCTCAAGACCAACATAATGAGCGCAATGAGCGCGCTTAACGCTTTTCTTTTCATCAACAATCTTCCAGTAAACATCTTCGTCGTAGTACTTCTTTTTGGACTGAATTATAGATGGTGTTACAGAACCAGTACTACACATGGGCACTGACAAAATATTGCAAGATTTGGATTCATTTTTTCTTTTAATCGCAGCACCGTCATGATCATCTTTGTTACCTTTGTTCGATTTTGATGGCTTGATCGTGTTCTCCTTGGAACTTCCGCAGTGTTGTTGGAGAAGAGAGTTCAGCAAACTAGTAATTGTAGCTCGAGGAGTACTCCGTTGCTTGAGCCCGACTTTCTTTTTAACATCGTGGTCGTCGTTCTCGAGAACTACTCTTTCAGTCCTTTGTACCGCTTCATCTGAGTAATTATCTGCTTTTGCAATTGATGGCGGTTTTGAATCCTCTTCGCAGGAGAAGTAACGTGTGGCGGCGAATACATCGAGCTCCTCGTAGTCTTTTCTTCGATGAGAATGTGATGAAGTATTCATGGTTGTGTGGATATCTTGCATTGTAATAAGGTAAGTGACTGCCTTTTGAAAGCTTTCATTTTAAGCATATAGGAATCTCTGCTTTTATAGGGACTGGAGGGCAATGGGGTCAATATACGCAAATTATTTTCTATCTTTTCGTGCTTTTTGGTCGGTCTACTTGGGATTTCGGCCGTACAGACTTGAAAAGAGAAAAAACGTTGGAAGGAATATATACCAATTGGTTTTGTAAAATAAGTGATTTCTTGTGTGATCTCAGAGGTTGATAGGTTTACTCCTCCTCGCCCATGATATGAATAAACAAACACATGTACTAAAGATGAAATGATGTATTTATCTTTATTACTTGAATACAAAAGAAATACAAAGCTAGAGTATATAAATACAAGTGCAGGTGGGCTTAATATCCAGACCCATATCTAACTAGCAATCTTAATACAATAGCAACATGCAATCTTGGCCTTTGATAAAGATCAGCGGTTCATAAGTAATCTGGTTGAAGACGCGGATGACCAAGTGTGCTTTCTCTTTGTATAACCGTGACCATTGTTTTGTTTGTATCATTATACGCCGCCTCAAACAAAACTAGGGTTTTGCATCCTCTTTGTTCTTAATGTCGGCTGAGAAAATTTTGAGATCTTCCCGAAATCGATTAAAATTCTTAGCAGATAGAGCTTTGGTCAGAAAATATGCTCTTTGATAGTAGGTTGGAACATGACTGATGGCGAGCTTATTGCTTCCTGTCTTTTCACGAACAAAGTGGAGGTCAATTTCCATATGTTTCGTGCGAGCGTGCTGAACCGGATTCATAGAAAGGGAGATGGCGCTGAGATTGTCACACCAAATGATGGGTTTGCGAGTTGTTTTGAACCCTAATTCCCAAATTAGAGTTTCGATCCAGGTGATTTCAGCAGCTGTGCTTGCTATGCATCTGTACTCTGATTCGGTGCTGCTTCTGGAAACAGTAGCTTGCTTTTTCGTGCACCAAGAAATAGGATTTGGTCCTAAGTAGACGCAATATCCAGAAATGGATCTTCGGTCATCAATATCATTTGCCCAGTCGGAATCACTGTAAGCTTGTATGTTTATATCTTTACTAGATTTTAAACATAGTCCATGTGTGTTGGTTCCTTTGAGATATCTGAGAATACGTTTGACTGCACTCCAATGTTCGTTTAGAGGGTTCTGCATGTACTGACATACCCTATTTACACTAAAACAAATGTCTGGTCTAGTAATTGTGGCGTATTGGAGTGCTCCAACAACACTTCTGTATTGCTTGACGTTGTCAATAGGTTCTCCTTTATTTTTAGATAATTGTCTGCTGCTTGTCATAGGAGTGGGTAGTGGTTTTGCCTTGTCCATGTTGTGTCTGATCAAAATATCATTGATATATTGCTTCTGTGACAAAAAGAATTCATTGTCAGTTTTTCTCTGAATATCTATTCCCAGAAAATATTTTAATTCACCCATGTCCTTGATTGCAAAATGCTTGTCCAGAAGTTGTATGATGTGGTTGATTTCCTATAGATCGTCTCCTGTAATGAGAATGTCATCAACATATACAAGTATATATGTGCTTATATGTTTATCCTTTTTCATGTAGAGTGAATTATCTGACTTGGTAGCATTAAAACCCAAGTGTGTCAGTGTGTTTTTAAGTTTCTCATACCATGCCCTAGATGCTTGTTTTAATCCATATATGGCTTTGTGTAGCTTGCAAACATAACCTTTATTTGCATGATGGTTGTATCCTTCTGGTTGCTGCATGTAGACATCTTCGCATAATTCACCATTTAGAAAAGCATTGTGGACATCCAACTGTCTTATTTTCCAATTTTTGTGAAGAGCTAAGGTCAACATGATTCTTATAGTAGTTGGTTTGATTACTGGGGAAAAGGTTTCTGTGAAATCAAAACCAAACTGCTGTGAATACCCTTTTGCCACCAATCTGGCTTTATATTTTAGTATATTTCCATCTGCATCTCTTTTGATCTTATAAGTCCATCTGCATCCCACAATATTTTTGTTGCTTGGTGGTTGCACAAGTGTCCAGGTTTTATTCTTGACCAGTGCATTTAATTCCTCATCCATTGCTTTTCTCCATTTTTTATGTTTGTTGGCCTGATCATAGGAATTTGGCTCCACCTCATTTATTTGAGCTATGTATAGTTTAGGTTTAAAAATGCCACTTTTGGATCTGGTAATCATGGGATGTTGTAACAACCCGGATTTTTGCGCTGATTAATATCGTCGTTAGACGATTAAATCTTGCTGCTAATTGCTGTTTAGTGTTGTAATCAGTTGCAAATTCGTTTAGAAATTAATTAAGTGTTGGTGATCTTTGAAAATAAAATCTTGGCCATGTTTTATTTGGGTCGTGATTCTTTTGAACGGTTGATAACCGTCCCCCCCCCCTTTTACGTTTTTCATTCGAAACCCTTAACCTAAAAAAAAAAGAAAGAAAAAGAAACGAAACAAAGAGAAATAATGGCGGCTCAGATCTTCGTTCTTCCTTCCCCAAATCAGGCACGCGAGATTTTGTGAAGTCGCCGATCTCTGGTCGCTCGTTTGTAAGCATCTACGATCAACTATCCCTGGGTGTTGCCTTGGCCGCTTCTATTAGATTGAGTTCGTCGCCACTTCGAAGCAAGGTGAGTAAATTTATTTACTCACACCTAATTCAAGTCGAATGATTTCTAGCTTGTTCAGACTTGTGAATTTGTTTCTTGGTTGACTGATTTTTCTCCATTTTGAATTCTCTGAGATTTTGTGGGTTCGTCAGTTGATTTCGTTTGTTGGCTTTGATTCTTTGCTTGGTCAATTTGCTTTGTCATCACGGCATTGAATTGTATTGACGATGTCGATTTTGGTTCCGTGTTCTGACTTGTTCATTGCGGCTTTGAGTTTACTGCTTCGTGAATTTCTTGTTTTGACGCCTTGATTACTACTGCTTCAAAAGTTTAGGGGTTTTAACTATTTTCATTTTGCCTTTGGCCACTTCGATTCTTGTCTCCTGGCTTTGACGTGTGTGCTAATTCCGTAGCGTTGCAGTTTTGGTCTGCATTGCAGTGTCTTCTACCATGTATTTCATTGTTTTATTCATGAGTTTGCATACCTAGTGTTGTGAATCTATGTTGACTCGTTCGACTTGTGTACTACCTTGATTTCAGGTTACTGTTGGTCATCATGGTTGTTGTTTTAGTGTTGTTTTAAGCTCGGGTCAACATGTTTGGTCATCATCCTGTTGTTGCCTCTCGTCATTGATACTGTCTGGTCTGAAGCTTGGTTACTTGTTCATGTTACATGATGCTTCCTTGACATCTGGTCTGGATATAGTTCGATTCTTGTCACCTGATCTTTGTCGCCTTGTTTCTCGGCATTGAATAACTTGATTTTGTGAACAAAATGTTGAGTTGAGAATTTGACTTGGCATTTGCTATGAGAACTGACTTCGATCATTTTTGAAAATTCTTGTTTGATTTTGTTTGATATTATCTGACCACGGCTCGGGTTTGTGCCCTGACATTGATTCCTTCCTTTGTGCTTATTGGCTTCAACAGGCCTGTAGCATACTTGATATGTATCTTTTTATAACTGTTGTTTCATGATATATTATCCATGATTACTTAAGGCTTACACTTGAATGGGTAGCCTGGTCGACAATTGTATTTTGTTGCACTTGTTTCACTCGTGTCTAGTACTTTTTGAAGTTTGCATACGTAGCATTGTTCGTTAGAAGTCCACTGTCCACTGCTCGAGTTGAAGTCTGGTTGCATATATGACATTACTGTCTCAATTGTTTTAAACCTGTTTATCACCATACGTACATATATCTGTATGTATATGCGTGTTGGTGATTCATTGTCGAGTGCACTGGTTCATCTACTTGATGTCTACGAGATGCATTTATATAGTTCAGGACTAGTTAATGATTCTGCATGCATATGAGTATGTGATGTTTTGGAGCTGCAGTCTTCATGTCTGCAGTTTTGGAGTTTCCGGTTGCATTTGGTTCATTCCAGACTTGAAGTCTAGTGGGTATATATCATCTTTGTGCATTTGAGTTTGTCTATACTATGATTTTCGAATTATTGAGTTTAGTAGAAACCTGGAATTTCTTCATTCTTATCACCATCACCATTTATCTGATTTGGTGGTTTGGTAGTACTTCATGTTACCTTGACCACACTATCTTCATATCTAGTGGTGGCTACAGTTTTTGATTTACAGTTGTGTGAGGTAGTTTGTATATGAATTAGCTGTCATGGCCATTTAGTTGAAATGCATTGTTGTTACCACCTAAGTTGAACCCGATTTCGGGGTTTGACCTTATGATCGTTTATGACTTTCACTGAGTTTGTGCGTATCTCTTACGATAGTGGCGAGGCAGTACACGCGTGCGTGTACTGCAGCCCTATCAGTTTTGACAGTTTTAAATTGATGTTTCGATTTGTTGAATTGTTCGTTGGTAAAATTCAATGTTTTGAAGTTGCATTCTGTTTTGGATTTACTGATTGGTCGTTTAAACACTGTTTAGTGTTATATATGTCGTTATCCGATTCTTTATCGAGGAATCGGATATACGAGATTTCTGTGATTGTCGTCTATTTGATATTGATTATTATTGCTTCTGTGCATTAATAACTGATTTTGAATTAGACTGACCCGTGTATTATTTTCTTTTGAATTTAATACTCGGGTCAGACCCGAGTTATTTCAGGTTGTAGATTTTCTTCTTTGAGTTGCTGTTCAGGATATGAAGACTTTTCACATCTTCTGAAGTTGTCAATATCATTTTGTAGTAGTCGTATCATTGTATAGAACGATATGTATTCATGTATATTAGTCGATAATGTACTTGTATATATAACTTCTAGAGTCGAAGTTGTAGTTGTATCATATGTATTGTGTCAACTATGTATTAACTGACATCAGTTATATATATATGAGACTTTTGTTTTTATCTGTATTCCGCATTTATATTATCTGTGTTATTGTTATATTTAATGTCCTAAACTATTATGAACTATCGTAGTTTGTTTTATACTGATAATTGGATATGTCGATGGGAGTAAATAAATAATAGATGAAAAATAAAAAGTATATACCACTCCTATCGAGATAACCAATATTAGTGTAAGGCCAATTACGGATGGTCGCTCCTATCCAGCCTTATTCTTCGTAATAATAGACAGTATTTCTTTTAATACTCTTTGTTATTATGAGCATAGAGGTGGGGTGTTACAGTTGGTATCAGAGCTTGGGGTTTATGGACATAATATAAAACTTAACTCGGAAGGAACATATGTTACAACTATTGGTCGATGTTTTATTTGTGCTGGAATCAAAACTAAAGTTTTGAAATTTGGATGAAATTTTTAAATAACTTTATTTAAAAATAATAGTGAAATTGTGTTCTGATGATTTGATTGATTTGTGTTCTATTTATCAGAGTGCGCAGCGGAAACAGTGAAACTGTCTTCGCTGAGTACAACTGATAATCTTTTTGATTTAAAAAATCAAAATACGAAATTGATATGAATTTCATTTGTTGTTTACATAGCTGTAATTATTTTGTTTCTTTGAGAATTTCGAATCCGAATTGAGGATTCGAAGAAATTGCAGATATGTGATTTTGTTGAAATTTTCGCTGGCTTTCTTTTGTACTAATCATCTATTGATTAGATTTTTGTTGTTTTGAATTATCTTCATTGAAGATACATTCGAATGATTTCTTTGTTCATTTTGTAGTACGTGCAAAAATTTGAATTGCACGTTATTGCATTTATTTTACGTTGAACCGATGCTTGGTTATGAAACGTATTTCGTTGCCGTTATTTTTATAACGGGATTTTACACCAATGCTATATTTTGAAGCACGGTGTTTTGTGGCATTTTGATGAACGAAAATTCACTGATATTACATTTTGATGTAAATTATTTTGATGAGATTTTGACGTTTAAAAATTACTGTCACCTTGGCTTCAGTAACCGTCAAGTTTTAAAAGTGGATTTTCAAGCAGTTATTCCGCAATGCTGATTTGTAACCGTTTTTACGGTATTCTGAGAAGTACAATTTCCTTATCGAAATTGTTACTGATTTGCTGCTTTAATCACGTGATTGGAAAATCGTTTTAAAATGAAAAGTGTTTTATAAATTTTTAACAGTTTGCGTTTTCAAAAGAATGAGAAAGCGACTTAAACGATTCAGCAAAATCGAGGATTATGACCCCTTTCTTTTACTGTTTCGGTTAACTCCGGACTTGTCCAGTTGAGAATGTGAATTGTTATTTTTACAAAATAAATAAAATTGTTTTCAGAAATTTTAACAGTTTGCGCTTTCAAAAGAATGAGGAAGCGATTTAAACGTTTCAGCAAAATCGAGGACTATGACCCCTTTCTTTTACTGATTCGCTTAATTCCGGACTTGTCCGTTTGAGAATGTGAAATGTATTTTTACAAAATACACAATTTTGCACTTTCAAGGAAACGATGAAGAGAATCAAACGATTTAGTAAAACACGTGGTATGGGACATGTGCGTTTGCTATTTTGGTTAATTCCGGACTCGTTAATTGAAATATTTGATGATTTGTTGGGCTTTTGAGCCACTCTGCGAACCTTCGGGTCATTTGTTGGGCTTTCGAGCCACTCTGCGGACCTTCGGGTCATTTGTTGGGCTTTCGGGCCACTCTGCGGACCTTCGGGTCAAATACCAGTACTAGACCTTCGGGTCACTCTGCGGACCTCCGGGTCAATCTGATGGGCGCCAAAATTATGTTGAGTACTTGGTAGGCTTCGGCCACTCTGAGATGCACGTGCGGCGAATTAAAAACTCGCCATCTGATGGGATCGATCCAAGCTTTTATGTTGATTTTCTAGTCTTCTTAATTGATTTCTAGATATTTGTTGCTTCCAATTATCTGCAGGTAATTGGATATTTGTTGATATGAGTTCTGATTATCGTTTTTGATAATCAGATATTTGTTGTTTCTAATTATCGCTTGTGATAATTAGATATTTGTTGATATGAGTTCTGATTATCGTTTTTGATAATCAGATATTTGTTGTTTCTAATTATCGCTTGTGATAATTAGATATTTGTTGATATGAGTTCTGATTATCGTTTTTGATAATCAGATATTTGTTGTTTCTAATTATCGCTTGTGATAATTAGATATTTGTTGATATGAGTTCTCATTATCGTTTTTGATAATTAAATATTTGCTGATTTGAGATTTAATTATCGCTTTTGATAATTAAATATTTGCTGATTTGAGATTTAATTATCGCTTTAGATAATTAAATATTTGCTGATTTGAGGTTTAATTATCGCTTTTGATAATTAAATATTTGCTGATTTGAGATTTAATTATCGCTTTAGATAATTAAATATTTGCTGATTTGAGGTTTAATTATCGCTTTTGATAATTAAATATTTGCTGATTTGAGATTTAATTATCGCTTTAGATAATTAAATATTTGCTGATTTGAGGTTTAATTATCGCTTTAGATAATTAAATATTTGCTGATTTGAGATTTAATTATCGCTTTAGATAATTAAATATTTGCTGATTTGAGATTTAATTATCGCTTTAGATAATTAAATATTTGCTGATTTGAGATTTAATTATCGCTTTAGATAATTAAATATTTGTTGATTTGAGATTTAATTATCGCTTTAGATAATTAAATATTTGCTGATTTGAGGTTTAATTATCGCTTTTGATAATTAAATATTTGCTGATTTGAGATTTAATTATCGCTTTAGATAATTAAATATTTGCTGATTTGAGATTTAATTATTGCTTTAGATAATTAAATATTTGCTGATCTGAGATTTAATTATCGCTTCAGATGATTAAATAATTGTTGATTTGGAATTTGATTATCGCTTGGGATAATCAAATATTTGTTAAATTTAAAATTTGATTATTGTTTTGATAATTGAATATTTGTTGATTTGAGAAATTCAATTATCGTTTTGATGATTGAATATTTGCGATTCTTGAGATTTGAGCTTCGTCTTTTTCTCTGGCGATTCAGGTGAGTAATTTGATTTACTCACATTCAATTCGTGCTCTGTAGGGGATTTCTGCTCTGTTTTTCCTTCTCTTTTAGTTGCTGGAACTCGATTGTTCTTGCTTTTGTTAGTCGTCTGATTTTGATCCCTGATTCCCACGAGGTTGATTCTTTTGATTTGAAGCAGTCGAACCTTTTGATTTCTTATCTAATACTTCCCCGCTGACACTTGCTTTGCTTGTACATTCGACATTGCCATGCTCTTTTGGTTGTTACCTTTTATCCATTTATTCCCTACGATTGCGTGGACGCAATTTTTATAAGGAGGGGAGTCTGTAACAACCCGGATTTTTGCGCTGATTAATATCGTCGTTAGACGATTAAATCTTGCTGCTAATTGCTGTTTAGTGCTGTAATCAGTTGCAAATTCGTTTAGAAATTAATTAAGTGTTGGTGATCTTTGAAAATAAAATCTTGGCCATGTTTTATTTGGGTTGTGATTCTTTTGAACGGTTGATAACCGTCCCCCCCCCCTTTTACGTTTTTCATTCGAAACCCTTAACCTAAAAAAAAAAGAAGAAAAAGAAACGAAACGAAGAGAAATAATGGCGGCTCAGATCTTCGTTCTTCCTTCCCCAAATCAGGCACGCGAGATTTTGTGAAGTCGCCGATCTCTGGTCGCTCGTTTGTAAGCATCTACGATCAACTATCCCTGGGTGTTGCCTTGGCCGCTTCTATTAGATTGAGTTCGTCGCCACTTCGAAGCAAGGTGAGTAAATTTATTTACTCACACCTAATTCAAGTCGAATGATTTCTAGCTTGTTCAGACTTGTGAATTTGTTTCTTGGTTGACTGATTTTTCTCGATTTTGAATTCTCTGAGATTTTGTGGGTTCGTCAGTTGATTTCGTTTGCTGGCTTTGATTCTTTGCTTGGTCAATTTGCTTTGTCATCACGGCATTGAATTGTATTGACGATGTCGATTTTGGTTCCGTGTTCTGACTTGTTCATTGCGGCTTTGAGTTTACTGCTTCGTGAATTTCTTGTTTTGACGCCTTGATTACTACTGCTTCAAAAGTTTAGGGGTTTTAACTATTTTCATTTTGCCTTTGGCCACTTCGATTCTTGTCTCCTGGCTTTGACGTGTGTGCTAATTCCGTAGCGTTGCAGTTTTGGTCTGCATTGCAGTGTCTTCTGCCATGTATTTCATTGTTTTATTCATGAGTTTGCATACCTAGTGTTGTGAATCTATGTTGACTCGTTCGACTTGTGTACTACCTTGATTTCAGGTTACTGTTGGTCATCATGGTTGTTGTTTTAGTGTTGTTTTAAGCTCGGGTCAACATGTTTGGTCATCATCCTGTTGTTGCCTCTCGTCATTGATACTGTCTGGTCTGAAGCTTGGTTACTTGTTCATGTTACATGATGCTTCCTTGACATCTGGTCTGGATATAGTTCGATTCTTGTCACCTGATCTTTGTCGCCTTGTTTCTCGACATTGAATAACTTGATTTTGTGAACAAAATGTTGAGTTGAGAATTTGACTTGGCATTTGCTATGAGAACTGACTTCGATCATTTTTGAAAATTCTTGTTTGATTTTGTTTGATATTATCTGACCACGGCTCGGGTTTGTGCCCTGACATTGATTCCTTCCTTTGTGCTTATTGGCTTCAACAGGCCTGTAGCATACTTGATATGTATCTTTTTATAACTGTTGTTTCATGATATATTATCCATGATTACTTAAGGCTTACACTTGAATGGGTAGCCTGGTCGACAATTGTATTTTGTTGCACTTGATTCACTCGTGTCTAGTACCTTTTGAAGTTTGCATACGTAGCATTGTTCGTTAGAAGTCCACTGTCCACTGCTCGAGTTGAAGTCTGGTTGCATATATGACATTACTGTCTCAATTGTTTTAAACCTGTTTATCACCATACGTACATATATCTGTATGTATATGCGTGTTGGTGATTCATTGTCGAGTGCACTGGTTCATCTACTTGATGTCTACGAGATGCATTTATATAGTTCAGGACTAGTTAATGATTCTGCATGCATATGAGTATGTGATGTTTTGGAGCTGCAGTCTTCATGTCTGCAGTTTTGGAGTTTCCGGTTGCATTTGGTTCATTCCAGACTTGAAGTCTAGTGGGTATATATCATCTTTGTGCATTTGAGTTTGTCTGTACTATGATTTTCGAATTATTGAGTTTAGTATAAACCTGGAATTTCTTCATTCTTATCACCATCACCATTTATCTGATTTGGTGTTTTGGTAGTACTTCATGTTACCTTGACCACACTATCTTCATATCTAGTGGTGGCTACAGTTTTTGATTTACAGTTGTGTGAGGTAGTTTGTATATGAATTAGCTGTCATGACCATTTAGTTGAAATGCATTGTTGTTACCACCTGAGTTGAACCCGATTTCGGGGTTTGACCTTATGATCGTTTATGACTTTCACTGAGTTTGTGCGTATCTCTTACGATAGTGGCGAGGCAGTACACGCGTGCGTGTACTGCAGCCCTATCAGTTTTGACAGTTTTAAATTGATGTTTCGATTTGTTGAATTGTTCGTTGGTAAAATTCAATGTTTTGAAGTTGCATTCTGTTTTGGATTTACTGATTGGTCGTTTAAACACTGTTTAGTGTTATATATGTCGTTATCCGATTCTTTATCGAGGAATCGGATATACGAGATTTCTGTGATTGTCGTCTATTTGATTTTGATTATTATTGCTTTTGTGCATTAATAACTGATTTTGAATTAGACTGACCCGTGTATTATTTTCTTTTGAATTTAATACTCGGGTCAGACCCGAGTTATTTCAGGTTGTAGATTTTCTTCTTTGAGTTGCTGTTCAGGATATGAAGACTTTTCACATCTTCTGAAGTTGTCAATATCATTTTGTAGTAGTCGTATCATTGTATAGAACGATATGTATTCATGTATATTAGTCGATAATGTACTTGTATATATAACTTCTAGAGTCGAAGTTGTAGTTGTATTATATGTATTGTGTCAACTATGTATTAACTGACATCAGTTATATATATATGAGACTTTTGTTTTTATCTGTATTCTGCATTTATATTATCTGTGTTATTGTTATATTTAATGTCCTAAACTATTATGAACTATCGTAGTTTGTTTTATACTGATAATTGGATATGTCGATGGGAGTAAATAAATAATAGATGAAAAATAAAAAGTATATACCACTCCTATCGAGATAACCAATATTAGTGTAAGGCCAATTACGGATGGTCGCTCCTATCCAGCCTTATTCTTCGTAATAATAGACAGTATTTCTTTTAATACTCTTTGTTATTATGAGCATAGAGGTAGGGTGTTACAGATGTCCTTCCTCAGCATGTTGATTGTGAGATATCTGCATTTGATTATCATTGATGTTAACAGTTGCATCTGTTGTTTGGCTGTCATCTGATGTACTTGTACTTTGATCATGATTGTTGTTCGACATGCTAGTATTCTGATCATCACTTAAATTCGTTGGTGAGCAGCTGTTGTCATTCCTATTATCTGAATTGAGCCCTGATTTGCTGTTAGACATGGATGCATCTTTATTAATGTTTTGCATTGCTTGATCATTTCTTTGAGTGTATTCTGACAATTCAGGGATGTGAAAATTATGTGCTTTCTCATTATTGATTTCATGATTCTGCTTGCCCTTATTTGCAAATGGAAAAACATTTTGATTAAATACCACATGCCTTGAAATATATATCTTGCCTTGACTGTCCATGCACTTATATCCTTATTGATTGTGTGCATACCCTAAAAAAGTGCATGGACTAGATCTTAGGCTTAGTTTATGTTTGTTGTATGGTCTGAGATAGGGATAGCACAAACATCCAAAAATTTTGAAATGATCATATTTTGGTTTAACTTTAAAAAGCTTTTCATATGGACAGACATTGTTTAATACTTTTGTTGGCATCCTATTAATAAGATATATGAAATGACCCTCCTAATTTCCACCCTAATTTCATAAGGATTTTTTTTTTTGCTAAGAGATGATATACAGATATATCATTCTTTACAAATATATTTCCCAGGGTCATTTTCTTTTTCTAATAAACAAAATATATCCAGGATCAAAATAACTTACCAATATAAATATATCAGTGTATATCTAATAACATACACATACATATGAAGATGTATGTGTTCTTCTTGTTTAAATTCAGAGTATATACTTTATCTTTTTTTTTGTACAAGAACATCCTGTTTGATTTAGATTTTTAGCACTTCAGATTAATTATTGCACCCTGATTTTTGGACCTAAAATCCACTGGAAACATGTATTTTAGACTGTCATTATAATTTAGAAATGATCAAGTAATAATCAGTGGTAAACAAGCTTTTAATATAGATGATTATGTTAAAGTCTGGATAATATCAAATTCAGTATAAAAGTAAGTGGATCCTAAGTGAACACAAGCAACATCTAGGCGTAATGGAAACGCGCCTAACTTATACATGAAAGGTCACGAGTTCGAGTGCTATGCTGGTCGGTTCAAACACAATTTTTGGTTTTTCTTTTTATTTTTCTCATGTATGGTTGAAATCTGATACCTACCTATAATTGTGCATATATATTTGATTTTTTTGCCTATAACCTAACATACAAAACAATTCTTTTTACATAACTATTTTTAAAACCCATTCCTACAACTGTTTTAAGAATTTAAATTTATATTTTTTCCCAATTTATCAACATGTACGCAGGTATTTATGTACATGTCATTATCTTTGCCCAGTTTCCAGAAAACTGAGTGAAACAATTGCTAAATGTACTATGCTTTGAAATGCATCTATATTTTCAAGATACAGTCTATCATGATCAACCAATACTTCATTTAGTTGAGGCTGGTTAACTCATGAGTCTTGTATATGCTATACACTAGTTCAAAAACAAGGGAGATACCTTTCATTTCATTCTATCTGAAGCTTTTAGAAAAACATTTTACTTTTCCTAATTCAATTCAGAAATGAATTCAGATTTATTTACAAAGCATTTCAGTAAAAAGAAAATAAAATCCTTTAAGTTTACTTCTTGCTAAATCCAGATTTTAGTTCTAAAACTCAGTGCTCTGTTATGTCTCAAGGTTAACTAATACATAATATAAATTATACAAAACAGTAGCTCAACTACATGTGCATATTTCTCTTCCAAACATTCATATCAATAATTAAAATCATTTCATTGTTTCCCAGTCAGATTTTTCCTTTGAGATTTTAAACCTTAGTACATAACAATATATTTAACATGATACAACTAGTTCATCTAACCATAATAGAATTCATTACATGACTGGAAATCTTAGAAACATAATATTTTTCCTGAATACATGCAGATATAATCAATTTAAACTCTTATTGAGACTAGCTAGCATGTTCATTCACTCCTCCATAAAAGCCATAACTTCATTTTTACTTAGTGCCTGGGTTACCTGAAAGAACATAAGTGGCTGCCTCATTTTAAAATGAGACACCCCAGATGCCATGAGCAAACAAGGGTCAGATCTATGATCTGGTATGAATAACATCAATTCATTCATGATATTAAGCAATAGAGAATATAAGGGTACTAACTTGTTATTTAAGTAAATTTCTGCAATCAAATATTTTAACATAGTATAATTAAGTTGATTCAGGTATGATATATTCACTTATCATTCCTTCACTTGCATACATAATCATGCAAACATGGTTATCTATTGGCATCAATTTCATTTACTGGAATCATCTTGGTTCCATACCATTCAACCTAAGAAATATCCACATTCCTATTTCTTCATTTACAGGTTGTAATATTCAATTTAAATCCCTGCCTCATCTGCTATTAAGGAATCACTGGGACACATTGCAATGAACTAATTCACATCATTGCACAAAGATCTCAGGGCTTAAACAAACCATGTGCCAACTTGCATACTTCAAATATGACAAGCATTCCAGCAGTCATCTTGGCCTTCCCTTCCCTAGTTTATTTACTAGTGTATTGTCTTAAATCCTAACATCAAATATGCTAAGTGAACATGTCACTGCAAACATGGAAACATCCATAATTTCTTCTAGCATAATTTCCCTCAGAAATAATCAGACAGTCATTTCCTAAATGGGGTCAATATGTCTTGATCTTAGTAAATATAAGAACATTTTCAACTGTAAAAGAGGCATGGCATGTTATACTGATCTGCAAGCCTTTATGATTGATTCAGATTCAAGATCTGGTTCAATCATAATTTTAGCTTGTGGGTTTTTTTTTTGATTAAGGGCTCAGCACTTAGAAAATTTCTATTGCACCCTTAACATTTTTCTTTTCAAGCCTCAGCACTTATACCAAGTATAATGCAGCTCCAATCATTTTTATAAGATTTCCATGCCATAGATCTATAACAGTTGAGAGTATTCTCTATATAATTTTTAAGATCCTAAACTTTAACATTTATGAGTATAAATAAAACAGTATGATACTCATCCAAAGACAAATGTCTCAACCAATCAAAGATCATCAAAATCATCCATATTAAATCATATCAGATTTAAAATAAAACATCCAAAAAGCATTGATGAAATCATATACATCAAAACCAGAAATACATAAATGGCAATATAAAAAGTGGCTGCCTCAACTCAGGTCTTAATGCCATGAACTCAGTGAGATTACTCACCTAAATGTTTCTTCTTATTAATCCAGAAAATTCTTGTTTGAGTGTTTTCTCCTTCCTTTCAATATTTTCTTCTTCTTTTCTTATTTTTATGCAGCTCGGGGTAAAATAATTCTACTGGCTAAACTGCCTATTTATAAGCATTTTTCCTCTAGGGTTTTATTGAAACAGAATTCCATTTCTGTCCTGGCTTAGCATCATGCATTTTTCATTCATATTACCCCGGCCATATTAACCAATTTAAAGGCTGCATTTTCTTTCTTTTACTTTTTCAGAAAATGGCCACTCACTTAGTCATGTCAAAAGTGTGACTATTCTATTTATTTTAATTATTTCTGAAAATCCCCTTTGCCATTTTTGCCTACACAAGCATATTGACTTGTATCACATTTCATGTCATTTTAATGTTATGGTTTCACTTGCTAATATATATATATATATGTACTTTTCAGTATTGAAAATGTATATTTGTATACATATCTTATCTAGGCTTATTTTAATTCCTCTTTTAAATTCAGAAACATATGCACCTATATGTATACAAGTTTACAAATATATATATTATTTTCTTTTCTGGGTTTTAAATAAATTTATTTACTGATCTAAAGTAAAACTTACTTTTCTTATTTTCTAAGATGACCCATAAAATCTCAGAAATCAAATAACCATGTTGCAAAATCATGTTTGTATTGCTCTTTAATTCTTGTTTTAAATCCAAGAAATCTGGAGTTCTTTCTTGTGCCATTTCAGTGTGCACGTGCACACATATATTTGCACACTATTTATTCCAGAAATTTCACCATATTTAAATCTAAATATTTCAAAATTAAATCATTTTACAAAAATGATTTTTCACAAAATTTTGGGGTATTACATTCACCCCTCCTTTTAGGAATTGTGTCCTCACAATTTTTCTAACATTTAGTAAGCATCATTTTTCTTTTTTGAAAACTTATCAAATATATGCATAAGCAAACAAATTCAACCATATCAATCATGCATAACAAATAATTTTTCCAGAAGAAAAAAAAAATTACCTTTTAATTTGCAAAAAGCTTAGGATAATCCATTCTAATCTTATCCTCTAACTCCCATGTGCAGTCATTAGGATCACTACTCCACTGGATCTTAACTAGTTTCAAGGTTTTGCTCCTTAATTTCTTTTCTTCCTTGGCTATAATCCCCACTGGTTCTTTTTCATAAACCAAGTCAGGATTTATTTGAATTTTGGTAGGCTTTTCCAAAATGTCTTCCTTATCATGTACCCATTTTCTAATTTGGGACACATGAAAAACATTATGCATTGCTTTCATCTCCTCTGGTAGTTCTAATTTGTAAGCCAATGAACCAATTCTTTCCAGAATTTTATAGGGTCCAACATACCTTGGTGTAAGCTTACCTTGCTTGCCAAATCTCATGACTTTCTTCATAGGTGAAATCTTGATGAAAACAAAGTCTCCCACTTCATATTCCACTTGATTTCTCTTCCTATCTGCAAATTTCTTTTGCCTATCTTGAGCTGCTGCTATTCTTTTTCTTATTAACCCAATTTTCTCTGTGGTTTCTTTAACATATTCAGGTCCAAGAATAGCCCTTTCTCCAGCCTCTACCCAGCATATAGGTGACAAACATGGCTTGCCATATAAGGCTTCAAATGGTGCCATCCCTATGGTGCTTTGGTAACTGTTATTGTAGGTGAATTCAGCTAGATGGAGGTGGTCTTCCCAGTTGCCTCCAAAGTCCAGTGTACATGCTCTCAACAAATCCTCTAAGACTTTGTTCACCACCTCAGTTTGACCATCTGATTGTGGATGGTAGGCAGTGCTTAAGCACAATTCACTCCCCATAGCCTCTTGAAAACTTTTCCAAAATCTTGAGGTGAAGATGGTATCCCTATCACTCACAATGGTTTTGGGTATGCCATGCAACCTTACTACCTCTTTCATGAATATTTGAGCCAATTTTGGAGCATTTCTTTCTGTTTTAACTGGGATAAAATGTGCTACCTTAGTTAGCCTATCCACTATTACCCATATACTTGTGTTTCCCTTCTTAGATCTAGGAAGACCATCTATGAAATCCATAGATATATCCTCCCACTTCCACTGTGGTATACTAAAAGGTTGCAATAGTCCTGATGGCCTTTGTGTCTCTGCCTTGACTTGTTGGCAAGTCATGCACCTTGCAACATATCTGGCCACATCTGACTTCATCCCCTTCCACCAAAGATTTCTTTTCAAATTTTGATACATCTTGGTGCTACCTGGGTGTATGGAGTACTTACTCCTATGGTACTCATTTAATATTTCCTCTTTCAATTCTATATTTTCTGGAACACATATCCTATTTTTATTCCTTAAATAACCATTTTTATCAATTTGATAATTTATTACTTCCTCCCCTTTTGATATGAGCATTTTCTTTTCCATCATGTTTAAGTCTTGTTCCTGCATTTGTCCAATCTTAAGAAGTAAATATGATTGCAGAGATATCATACTTAATTTTCCTTTACCTTTACCTTCTTCAATAGGCATCATTTGTTCCTCACTGTTTTCCTCAATTTCCAAATCAGTAAGTATAGACAAATCCCTAAACTCTTCCATCATCAACATGGCTACCTTGGCATGTTGTCTACTCAAGGCATCTGCAACTTTATTTGCCTTGCCTGGTGTATACAGTATATCTAGGTCATAGGCAGCTAGGAACTCTACCCATCTATGTTGCCTCATGTTCAAATCTTTTTGTGAGAATAAATATTTCAGTGCCTTATGATCAGTGTACAAAATGAATTTGGCACCTAACAAATAATGTCTCCAAAGTTTCAAAGCATACACAACTGCTGCTAGTTCAAGATCATGGGTTGCATACCTGGTTTCATGTGGCTTTAATTGCCTAGATGCATAGGCTACCACCTGGTCTTGCTGCATCAACACAGCCCCTAACCCAGAGCCACTTGCATCAGTGTACACAACCAAATTTTCATTTCCTTCTGGCACTCTCAATACTGGTGCATCAATCAGGGCTTCTTTTATTTTGATAAAAGCTTGCTCACATTTTTCTGTCCATACAAAGGCTTGGTTCTTTCTAGTTAAATTGGTAAGTGTGATGATATTTTTGAGAAATCTTTTATGAATCTCCTATAATATCCTGCCATCCCCATAAATGATCTAATCTCACTGATGGTGCTAGGCCTTTTCCATGCTTGGATTGCCACTACTTTGTTAGGGTTTACTGATATTCCTTTGGCAGAGATGACATGCCCAAGGAAATGCACTTCTTCTTTCCAAAATGCACATTTTGAAAATTTTGCCTTTAAATCATTTTCCCTTAGTCTTGACAAAACTAAATGCAAATGATTTTTATGCTCTTCCACTGTCTTAGAATAAATCAAAATGTCATCAATAAAAATCAGTACAAACTTGTCTAGATAATCTCTAAATATTCTATTCATCAAATCAACAAAATATGAAGGAGCATTTGTCAAACCAAATGGCATGACCAAAAATTCATATAAGCCATATCTTGTGTTAAATGCAGTATACTTAACACTTGAGTCTTCAACCTTCATTTGATGGAATCCTGATGCTAAGTCTAGCCTAGAAAATATTTTAGCTTCACTGAGTTGGTCAAAGAGATCATCTATTCTAGGCAATGGGTATTTATTCTTGATGGTCACTTTATTTAGTTCTCTGTAATCTATGCACATTCTCAAGGTACCATCATGTTTTCTTACAAACACTACTGGAGAACCCCTGCAAGAATTGCTTGGCCTTATAAATCCCTTGCCTTCTAATTCTTCCAACTGATTTTTCAATTCTTTCAGTTCACTTGGCCCCATTCTATAAGGTTTCTTGATTATTGGACTTGCTCCTGGAATGAGATTAACTTGGAACTCAACTGGTCTGTGGTGTGGAACACCCTTAACTTCCCCAAACACATCCAAGTATTCATTAACTATGGGAATTTCTTCAATGGTTAGTTCACTCAGATCTTTTTCTAAGTCAACTAAATGATACAATTTCCCTTCCTTAGCTATTTCACATAGAACTGTGATTCTCTGGCCTCTAGAATCTTGCAATGATATGGTGGATGAGTCTAAATTAATTATGGCTTTAAATTGCCTTAACCAATCTACCCCCAATATAACTCCTATATTTGGGTAATTTAAAACATATAAATTGGAAATAAAAATATTTCCTCCTATGTTTAACTCCACATCCACACAATTCATGTTCAAAACACTAGAACTCCCTAGGGGACTTTGTACAAGCAATGGGGTTTCAACCAATTTGCAGTTTAATTTTAACACTTTAACTAATTCATAGGAAATCAAAGTGTGTGTTGCTCCAGTATCATATACTACTGGTATGGGTATGGCACAAATGAGTAATGTACCTTCCACTTGGCCATGATTTTCAGCATCAATTTTCACTGCAGATTTGCCTTTTCCTTCCAAAGTTGCCAATTTCCCTTGCTGTTTATTCTCAGGACAGTTCCTCTTCATATGCCCCTCTTTCCCACATAGGTAGCATTTGAAGGCTCCTCCTTTTAACTCTAGGAACCTTGGTTTGATGTGTCCTTCTTTTCCACAATGATGGCAAACCAATTTCTTCTTAGTATCATTGGCTTTAGTATCTTTACTCTTCCTGTTGTCTGCCTCCTCCTTCTTTTTATCATAAGGGTGATATCTTCCCTTATCCTTCTTGTTGTTGCTCTTAAAATTCCTATATTTCTCTCTTTCTTTGTCATGTTGTTCCAGTTTCACAGCCAGATCAATTACTTGATCAAATGTTCTATCTGCATATGGTAGCATAGCTCTGCTAAGTCCTGGGTTCAGCCCTTTTATATACCTATCATTCTTGGATGCTTCATCTGCCACTAGCATTGCTCCATAATTAGATAGCCCCTCAAACTTTTGAGTGTATTCAGTGACATTCAAAGTTCCCTGCCTAAGTTTGATAAATTCTTCAAGCAAAATGGTCTTGGCTGATGCTGGTACAAATCTTGCCTCCAACATCTCCTTGAACTGATTCCAAGTGATTTCATTTTCATTTCTTCCAGCTATGATCACCTCCCACCAGCTTAAAGCTACCCCTTTCAGTTGTCTAGAAGCTACTTGCCTCTTTCTTTGGTCATCCAACTGCATGTCATTGAAAATCCTATCAAGTGTTCTCAACCATGCTTGAATTTCCATCACACTCTCTGTTCCTTCAAAACTCTTGCCTCCCAAATTGGAATAAGTCTTCAGTAGTTTTGAAAGCTCTTCATGTGGGTTCTCAGGCCTATGCCCAATTCCATCTCTTAAAACCCTCACAAATTCTTGCATATCAAGCATTTGAGGTGCACTGGTTCCTGCATTGTGATGAGATCCTCTTCCTACCATGTTCTGCTAACTAAATTCTGGGTAAATGGTATTAGTATATTATGAGTGCTTCTATAATTTCTAATTTCTTATCTAAATTATTTCATCCAAAACAAACAGACATTATACATTTCTATAATACTTAACAATCAATGCAACCAAGTGCTCTGATACCAACTGAAATGACCCTCCTAATTTCCACCCTAATTTCATAAGGATTTTTTTTTTTTTGCTAAGAGATGATATACAGATATATCATTCTTTACAAATATATTTCCCAGGGTCATTTTCTTTTTCTAATAAACAAAATATATCCAGGATCAAAATAACTTACCAATATAAATATATCAGTGTATATCTAATAACATACACATACATATGAAGATGTATGTGTTCTTCTTGTTTAAATTCAGAGTATATACTTTATCTTTTTTTTTTGTACAAGAACATCCTGTTTGATTTAGATTTTTAGCACTTCAGATTAATTATTGCACCCTGATTTTTGGACCTAAAATCCACTGGAAACATGTATTTTAGACTGTCATTATAATTTAGAAATGATCAAGTAATAATCAGTGGTAAACAAGCTTTTAATATAGATGATTATGTTAAAGTCTGGATAATATCAAATTCAGTATAAAAGTAAGTGGATCCTAAGTGAACACAAGCAACATCTAGGCGTAATGGAAACGCGCCTAACTTATACATGAAAGGTCACGAGTTCGAGTGCTATGCTGGTCGGTTCAAACACAATTTTTGGTTTTTCTTTTTATTTTTCTCCTGTATGGTTGAAATCTGATACCTACCTATAATTGTGCATATATATTTGATTTTTTTGCCTATAACCTAACATACAAAACAATTCTTTTTACATAACTATTTTTAAAACCCATTCCTACAACTGTTTTAAGAATTTAAATTTATATTTTTGCCCAATTTATCAACATGTACGCAGGTATTTATGTACATGTCATTATCTTTGCCCAGTTTCCAGAAAACTGAGTGAAACAATTGCTAAATGTACTATGCTTTGAAATGCATCTATATTTTCAAGATACAGTCTATCATGATCAACCAATACTTCATTTAGTTGAGGCTGGTTAACTCATGAGTCTTGTATATGCTATACACTAGTTCAAAAACAAGGGAGATACCTTTCATTTCATTCTATCTGAAGCTTTTAGAAAAACATTTTACTTTTCCTAATTCAATTCAGAAATGAATTCAGATTTATTTACAAAGCATTTCAGTAAAAAGAAAATAAAATCCTTTAAGTTTACTTCTTGCTAAATCCAGATTTTAGTTCTAAAACTCAGTGCTCTGTTATGTCTCAAGGTTAACTAATACATAATATAAATTATACAAAACAGTAGCTCAACTACATGTGCATATTTCTCTTCCAAACATTCATATCAATAATTAAAATCATTTCATTGTTTCCCAGTCAGATTTTTCCTTTGAGATTTTAAACCTTAGTACATAACAATATATTTAACATGATACAACTAGTTCATCTAACCATAATAGAATTCATTACATGACTGGAAATCTTAGAAACATAATATTTTTCCTGAATACATGCAGATATAATCAATTTAAACTCTTATTGAGACTAGCTAGCATGTTCATTCACTCCTCCATAAAAGCCATAACTTCATTTTTACTTAGTGCCTGGGTTACCTGAAAGAACATAAGTGGCTGCCTCATTTTAAAATGAGACACCCCAGATGCCATGAGCAAACAAGGGTCAGATCTATGATCTGGTATGAATAACATCAATTCATTCATGATATTAAGCAATAGAGAATATAAGGGTACTAACTTGTTATTTAAGTAAATTTCTGCAATCAAATATTTTAACATAGTATAATTAAGTTGATTCAGGTATGATATATTCACTTATCATTCCTTCACTTGCATACATAATCATGCAAACATGGTTATCTATTGGCATCAATTTCATTTACTGGAATCATCTTGGTTCCATACCATTCAACCTAAGAAATATCCACATTCCTATTTCTTCATTTACAGGTTGTAATATTCAATTTAAATCCCTGCCTCATCTGCTATTAAGGAATCACTGGGACACATTGCAATGAACTAATTCACATCATTGCACAAAGATCTCAGGGCTTAAACAAACCATGTGCCAACTTGCATACTTCAAATATGACAAGCATTCCAGCAGTCATCTTGGCCTTCCCTTCCCTAGTTTATTTACTAGTGTATTGTCTTAAATCCTAACATCAAATATGCTAAGTGAACATGTCACTACAAACATGGAAACATCCATAATTTCTTCTAGCATAATTTCCCTCAGAAATAATCAGACAGTCATTTCCTAAATGGGGTCAATATGTCTTGATCTTAGTAAATATAAGAACATTTTCAACTGTAAAAGAGGCATGGCATGTTATACTGATCTGCAAGCCTTTATGATTGATTCAGATTCAAGATCTGGTTCAATCATAATTTTATCTTGTGGGTTTTTTTTTTGATTAAGGGCTCAGCACTTAGAAAATTTCTATTGCACCCTTAACATTTTTCTTTTCAAGCCTCAGCACTTATACCAAGTATAATGCAGCTCCAATCATTTTTATAAGATTTCCATGCCATAGATCTATAACAGTTGAGAGTATTCTCTATATAATTTTTAAGATCCTAAACTTTAACATTTATGAGTATAAATAAAACAGTATGATACTCATCCAAAGACAAATGTCTCAACCAATCAAAGATCATCAAAATCATCCATATTAAATCATATCAGATTTAAAATAAAACATCCAAAAAGCATTGATGAAATCATATACATCAAAACCAGAAATACATAAATGGCAATATAAAAAGTGGCTGCCTCAACTCAGGTCTTAATGCCATGAACTCAGTGAGATTACTCACCTAAATGTTTCTTCTTATTAATCCAGAAAATTCTTGTTTGAGTGTTTTCTCCTTCCTTTCAATATTTTCTTCTTCTTTTCTTATTTTTATGCAGCTCGGGGTAAAATAATTCTACTGGCTAAACTGCCTATTTATAAGCATTTTTCCTCTAGGGTTTTATTGAAACAGAATTCCATTTCTGTCCTGGCTTAGCATCATGCATTTTTCATTCATATTACCCCGGCCATATTAACCAATTTAAAGGCTGCATTTTCTTTCTTTTACTTTTTCAGAAAATGGCCACTCACTTAGTCATGTCAAAAGTGTGACTATTCTATTTATTTTAATTATTTCTGAAAATCCCCTTTGCCATTTTTGCCTACACAAGCATATTGACTTGTATCACATTTCATGTCATTTTAATGTTATGGTTTCACTTGCTAATATATATATATATATGTACTTTTCAGTATTGAAAATGTATATTTGTATACATATCTTATCTAGGCTTATTTTAATTCCTCTTTTAAATTCAGAAACATATGCACCTATATGTATACAAGTTTACAAATATATATATTATTTTCTTTTCTGGGTTTTAAATAAATTTATTTACTGATCTAAAGTAAAACTTACTTTTCTTATTTTCTAAGATGACCCATAAAATCTCAGAAATCAAATAACCATGTTGCAAAATCATGTTTGTATTGCTCTTTAATTCTTGTTTTAAATCCAAGAAATCTGGAGTTCTTTCTTGTGCCATTTCAGTGTGCACGTGCACACATATATTTGCACACTATTTATTCCAGAAATTTCACCATATTTAAATCTAAATATTTCAAAATTAAATCATTTTACAAAAATGATTTTTCACAAAATTTTGGGGTATTACAATATACTGCAGTAAAAAAGGCCTCACTCCAGTATTTCAGAGGTAGTGATGCTTGAGATAAAAGTGTTAAACCTGTCTCCACAATATGTCGGTGTTTCCTCTCAACTAAACCATTTTGTTCTGATGTGTGGGGGCAGGTTGTTCTGTGAAGAATTCCCTTTTTGTTGAAAAATTCTTTCAATGGCATAAACTCTCCCCCACCATCTGTTTGTACTATCTTAACATATTTGTTAGTTTGTTTCTCAATGCTTGTAATAAACTGTGCCATAGCATTGCTAGTGTTTGATTTAGCTTTGAGGAAGTAAATCCAAGTATATCTTGTGTGTGCATCTACAAGTGATAGATAATACCTGTGCCCTTGTGTTGAATTGAGAGGTGCTGGTCCCCATAGATCTGCAGTGATTAACTCAAGAGGATTTTCATATATAGTTTCAGAATTTGAAAAAGGCAATTTATGCATTTTGCCCATTTGACAATGATCACACAGAAGTAATTCAGATTTATTTGCAATAGGAATATTATTTTGCATTAAAATGAGTTTAACTACATCATAACTGGGATGGCCAAGTTTACAATGCCATTCATGAAACAATTTTACATTATTGTCACTCCTTGTGCTAACATTATTGGACCAAATTCTCTTGTTAGCTGCATCATTATTTTGAGTATTGCCGAATTTGTATAGACCATTTTCCAGCTTACCCTGTAATAATATGTTTCTATTTAATGAATCTCTAACAAGACAGGATTTAGGGTGAAACTCAAAATACACCTTATTTTCACTGGCAAATTGTGAAACACTAATGAGGTTTTTCTTGATACTTGGTACTCTTAATAAATTGTTTAAATAGAGTAACCTAGTACCTTTTATATAGCCAGTACCAACATGTGTTATATTTGCAGCTTCACCATTTCCCATAAGAACAGTTTGATTACCTGTGTATCCTTTGTTGCCCAGATTTAAATTCTGTAGATTATTTGTAATGTGGTTTGTGGCACCAGAATCTGGAAACCATTCTTCACTGCCATAATCTTCAGTTTTGGATACATCTTCAGTTGCATTGTCTCCATTGCTTCTGGATTGATTTCCAGCCTGAACCATGTTAGCATTTGGTTGTTTGTTGGTTTGAGATGTTTGTCCTGCATTGAAATCTTCCTTATATCTGAAATAACATTTGTTTGCCATATGCCCAAGTCTTTCACAGATCTGGCATTTAACTCTATTACTGTATCCATTCCTTCCTCTACCTCTGCCTCTTTGAATACTGCCACCTCTCTGACTCTGATTATCTTGCCTGGGTTGATTTGATATGTTTTTCTGATTTTTGTTTCTTGATGCAGCTGCATAATTGACATTATATTCTTCTTGCATTGATTTCCTTTGTTGAATTCTACCCTCATGAGCTAGTAGGGCCGTGTGGACAAATTCAATGTCAGGCAGAGTTGGTTGTGTTGCTATGTATGTTATTAAAGATTCATAGTCTTGATCCAACCCATTGGTTATTACAAGAATCTGCTCACTGATGGATATATTATGACCAACCCCTTTTAATTTGTCACATAGATTTTTGATTTTGGCAAGATATTCTCTCATTGGTATATCATTTTTCTTGGCATTTTGTAATTCTCTTCTATATTGCATGACTTTTGCTGCTGATTGTGAACTGAAAATGCGCTCGATTGTTGACCATATCTCATAGGAGCTGTTGCATCCAACCATTTGTGACAGTAAGCTTTGACTAATTGAGGACAGTAGCCATGATGACAATAAATTGTCTTGTTTTTGATAATGTTTGTAATCTGGATTGCTAACAGTTTTTCCTTCTTTGTCAGTGATCATAATAGGTGGTATGGTCTTGATCCCAGAGACGTAGTCATGTAAGTCGTATCCTTTTAAAGCTATTTCAATCTGATATTTCCATAAGATGTAGTTGTCTTCATCTAATGGTGTTGAGATAACTTGACTTTTAGGTTTGATCAAGACCAGATCAGAATTTGGGCAGTTCTTGGACTGGTTGCCTGAGTTTGCTGATGTAACTTCTTCTTCATCAACTGCCATGGTGATTCAATGATCTTGAAATGCCGGTTTCTTGGTGAAGAAGAATAGTTGGCAAGGATGTTGGCGTGGCTATCTGGAAATAGCAGCCAAGAATCAAGAAAAGGATGAATGCTTGTGATAGGTGTATATTACTGTTTCATTAAGATACAGTAATATACATGAACAGCAGTGGGGAATCTTGTAATCAGAGGAGAAAAATGAAGAGTATACTGATTTCTCCTCTCTGTATGGCAAGAAATAAATATGGAACAGATGCTATAGATCTTGATGTGATCTAAAATGGGATACCAATTCCTCGATGATGATACTGTTCTGAGAGGACCTAATCACAACTCAAATTTCGAAATCTTGGAATTTCTTTGATTGTGATTTGATTTGATTTTTTTTTAATTTTGCCGTTTGGCTCTTAAAGCTCTGATACCATAAAGATGAAATGATGTATTTATCTTTATTACTTGAATACAAAAGAAATACAAAGCTAGAGTATATAAATACAAGTGCAGGTGGGCTTAATATCCAGGCCCATATCTAACTAGCAATCTTAATACAATAGCAACATGCAATCTTGGCCTTTGATAAAGATCAGCGGTTCATAAGTAATCTGGTTGAAGACGCGGATGACCAAGTGTGCTTTCTCTTTGTATAACCGTGACCATTGTTTTGTTTGTATCATTATATGTACAAGTATGATATAATAACATAAATACGTTATTGGCAAAATGAGGGTTGTAATTTTCTTATACAACAATCCATGGTTATCGTTAGCGGACAGTAAGTTGAACCGTGACGACTTAGGCCTCGAAGTTCGAATGGTCGGATCGGTTAAACCGTGAGAAATGTGCATTTCTTTTTCAATAGTTTTAGGCGTATCAACAGATATTTTTGAATGCAGATAATATCATATCCATCTTCGTATCCAAAATTATTTTCGAATATTGAATATCAACATCTGCGGATACGGACGTATATCGGATAATTATCATATCCGCAAATGATCGATAAAAAAGAAATATGAATGAAAAACTTCAGTTTAACATAAACATTTTTCAATCTCATTGACGGTTAAAATGTTAAAAATAAATAAATATTACGATAATAAATAGTTTTGAGCTTTTAAACAAATATTAATGCTAGAGAAGAATATAAATAGAGAAGAATGTAATTGACAATATTGGAGTCGTAGTTTTTATAACCGGACCGGAAGTCGAACCGTAACGACTGAAGGTTTAAGCTTTTAATGCTTCAATCAGTCAAACCATCCTAACCGTGGATTTTTTTTTCGAAAATTTACGCATTTAACTACAAGTCACATGCAAAAATATTAAAATAAAAATGCTACGTAGACGAGCTGTATAAAGCTTTCAAGGTCTGCAACCGAAATTATGTGATGTTGCAGTGCACGACTGCACCAACACAAGTACGATTGTGCACAACGACAGTAATTTAGTTACGGCAAACTTGTCGAATGTGCGGTAGTATTGGAGAAGCTTGCAGCGGTGAAGAACGAAATGGTGGATTTTGTTCTTTAGATTTTGGAACGACGATGATTTTTGCAATATTGATTTATTTGTTTTCTTCAATGCAACACACAAGATGGATGAGAATGAAAGAGAACTAATCAGCGAAAAAATAAGAGAAAAATAAAAAAACCACGGTTCAATTGGGTAAATTGACGGTTGGACTGTTGGTTCAAAGATCCGACAGTACGGGTTTGATTGAGCTTCGGACCGTAGAGATTTATGGTTCAGAATTATTCGAGACTGGACCGCGGTTGGGTCGGATCGTGAAAGTCCTGATTGGGGTATTGTTTATAAAAACAATTGATAATGAGAAAAGAGATCTCGGTAAAAATTCAATGTTATCATTTAGAAGATGCAGCAATGTTGTCAATATCAAGTAAAAGCATGAACCAAGGTAGTGGAAGTTCACACTAAACTTGAGTCCATTCGAAAGTAGCCACAGTAGTACAATACCAGCCTAGGCTTTTGCTTATAAGTCCTCTGACCCACAACTCCCAAAGCAGTACTCTTTCATTGCTGCTTGTTGGTTACTCTGAAAAAAATTTCTAGTTTGAAATTAGAATTGATGACGGTTTCCGTTTTGCCAGTGATCCGAGTCCTTTTTTTATGGAAACGTGATGAACCAATCATTGCTACAGGTACCGCTATGAAGATTGGGTGGCCCCAGGCATAAATCTTGGAAAACGAAAAAAAAAAAGAAAAAAAAAGAGTTGACCTGGAGAATAAGTGGATGGACAAGCAATTGAGCTAAAGAATCTTTATTTGATAACCTACATCAAGATCAACACATATTTGTTTAAAATCTTTTATTCATGATTAATTTTTGTTTTTTTATTGTTGCCTCGTGGAGACTGCTTGCTTAGCCGGCTCTGATTTTTATACATGCACCTAGTGTTCTATAAATAAGACAACTATAATTAATAGTTGAAATAGAAAAATAATTTCAACTCAGATCCAACCATAATTGCTTGATGGTTATCATGCTACGATTTCACTATAATCAAAGTGCAGTATATCGAAGTTCCAGAATATTATCAAGTCAAAAAATTGTTTAACATCATCATACTGGTATTTTCTATTTAAAATATTAGTTGTTAACCAACAGAAAACTCTAGATCGAATCATTTTATAGTTATCAAATAATTATAAGAACGTAACCCCTTGGTTTCCGCAGCAGTCATAAGTAATACATTGTCCAATATTTAGAGATCGTTACGTAATATGGTTTAACGGATGAATTAGTATCCTTTCTCGAAATATTTTGATCATGAATATTCAAAATAAAATATTATATTAATTTATGAGTAATCACTCATGGTTGTAATTACTATAATTATATAACATGTTATTTAAAGATTTTTAAATTATATACTTCAATTTAATAACTAATAATAATTTATATCACTATATAACATGGTATGTAAAACAAACCAAACAGCAGAAATAACATTTATTATAAACAAGATAGATCAAAGAATTGGTTATATAACAAATTTGCATAAATAGCCCCAGGCCATATCATTAACTCTCTCAAAAACAATAATTGATATGGAAACTTAGAGGGAAACCGAGATCGATTCACTCTGTGAAAATAAATTTTTTTAATTAAGGGATTAGAAGTTAGGGTTTGAAAAAGAGGCGCTTAAGAAGAAAATTTTTGATGGAAAAAAAAGGTAAATTGAAAGGAAAGAGAAAACAAATGGTTGAGATATTAAAATAATAGCTTTTCATTTATTTTTACAGGAGAAGAAATACTAATTTGATTCTTCACTTAACAACAAATTTTAGTTAAAAAGTAAACATATGTTAACCTTCCTAATAAGAATGATTTATATTGTTACTGAATCTCATTTCTACCATAGCATAGATAGATAGACGGTTAATCAAAAAATTATGAAAAGATTTATAAACAATGCACCCACATTAATGGAATCAGCCCCTTGTATTTCACTGTAGAACTTTAATAGTAGAGATTCACAAAATATTATATTTCACTGTAGAAGATTCATCCCACTAAAAAATATTCACAATCATAGGACCTGGATATTGTTGTCCAACAAGCCTGAAGTTAATTGGCTTAAGATCACCGTTCAACTATAGATCCTCTTGACGTACTCAAGCTACTATATATATATATATATATATATATATATATATATATATATAGACACACTGTATACATACATATGTATCTAGATATGTATGTATGTATATATATGTGTGTGTGTCTCTATATACACACACACACACATATAGACACACTGTATACATACATATGTATCTAGATATGTATGTATGTATATGTGTGTGTGTGTATATACACACACACATCAAGTTTGTTATTATAGTATTCTAAACATCTTTTTTTTTTCTTGTACAGAACCACATATATTAATTTTTTATTTAAGTGCCCTTTGTTAAGTACACCATACTAGCATCAATATTTGGTCTCCCATTGAATCCACAAGCAGCAAGCGAAGCAGAGAAACTTCAGAATCTTCTCTCATGAACATAGTAATCATTTGGCTGACGGGTGATTCCAAGTTTCTACAAGGAAACCCTAAACCTTCCGCTACTGACCATAGCCTTGTCTTTGAACATATGGAACTCAAGGTATATACAAATTTTATTTCTTCCCTTGCTTTGTTTGTACATACGATACACAATACTCCGTTTAGCTATATTATTACTGAATACATTATGAGCCTCCCTTTCTTGATAAGTACGAACATTTTGCATACATAAACAAAAAGATGTTCGTACAAATTTTAGTGATTTATATTAAGCTCTAAAATTTCGCTTTCTTGTACTCTTCTCCACATATATATGCAGGTAAAGCAACTAAAGCTAAGATATTTGGATCGAGAAAGGAAATAAGGTTGTTTTCCTTTACCTGATCCACGCATTTCAGAATCTGAAATCTTCAAAATTTGTGGCTATGGAGACTAAAGGTTGACAACCATGAAGAGGATATCTATATATGGTCCAATTCATTGAAAACAACCCCCAACTTTATACGGTCCTTCTAAAGCTTATAAAACCTGAAAAGGGGAGTAGATTTTTTATGTATAATTTCTTTGTTGAAAATTTAACGACCATTTGAAATTGTGTGCTTTTGGTATGGACAGCACGACGAAGGAAACAGAGAAACGATGAAAGAATGAATTTAGACCTGTCAAATGGGTAAGATCGGATCACAATGAATTCGATCAAAATTGATTCGATCTATTTGTGATCCAACCCATTTGATATATCCGTTAAGGAAAAAAATATGATCCAACCCATTTAATATATGGATAAACCCGTTTAACCCACTTAGAAAATCAACATATAAGAAATGAAAAAATATCATGTAAAATCTAAAACTTATGCATAATAAAACTACATGTGCTACAATACAACACATACATAAAATATGATATATAAAGCTGAAAGTGTATGAATATAACATCAAAACCATTTAACCTCCAGAATACATAATAAAACTGCATCAAATTAGATCGATGTAAACTGAAGGTGCATGGATATAACACCAATATCACACGTAAAGATGGAAATGCACCAGTAGAACACCGAAACTGTTTAATCTACAGATGCATGATAAAGACCAAAGATGTGAACTAAAGATGCAACCTTACTGAAACTGAAACTTGCATATACAAATAAAAGGTCATGGAAGCTGAAGAAATTTTGACAGTGCATATACAAACATAAGATATAAACTAAAATATGATAGTGCTGCATGATTATATTGTATATGTGTTGTTCTCTTCTATATTCCAAAACCAGCCAGGAAAAAAAATGATTGGATGAAGATGGCTTATATAATCTTACTTCCATGTTTAGTTATTAAGTAGAACTCCCACATGTATAAGCTTAGTAATAAGCTTAGTAAAATTCTGAAACGGTCAAAAGTGTGATGAAGCACTAAAATTGAATAGAATTAATGCTGACCCTAACGTGTGTTTCATCCAGTTTTCATCATCCCTTTTCTCCAAAAGAGGGGGAAAAAAATCACATTACTAAGAAGCTAGATGCAACTATTAAGGAATGAGTATACACTTGTGAAGTTGGTCTAACAGTAAAACCTTTACAGCTTGTGCACCTCTGGTCTCCTTTCTTGCCTCATAGAATGCATAGTTAAGCATGAGTTTATCAGAGGACTTTACAGCTCTGTAGTTTCAACCAAGGTTCAAAATTCTGTTTTCCCTTTTCATTCCGGTTCATGATAAATTTTGAAATTTCTATTCCGTTTCGAAAATTTCAAAGATCCAGTATAATTTCAGTTTAGAAATTCCGATACTATTCTCTAAGCAACTAAGTTAATACTATCTTTAGAGTTACAACTGAAATATAAATTTTAAGATAACATATATAATACCCATCAAATTTAATACTAAATTATCTACCCAATTATTCAGTCCATATATAAGAACATGGCAAATACAAATTATATATCCTTGTTGAAGTATTAAGAGCATCTCCAGTGGGAAGTGGAGAATTAAGAGCAAAGGGAAAAGAAGCGTCACAAATCCCTGCTCCTACAGTGGGGGTGGGGAATATTATTTTTTTCCATTTTTGAAAATCGTATATACACTACAAGAGAAACGTCTCTTTCCAACGGCCGTAAGCCGTTGGATGCCGTTGAAAATACCGTTGGTATACGTTTCAACGGCTTCCAACGGCATCCAACGGCACCAACAAGGTTATACCAACGGCTTCCAACGGCAAGTTTGCCAACGTGGCAAATCCTGTTGACCAACCTACCGTTGGAATGCGTTGGAATTTGCCGTTGGAAGCCGTTGGACGTAAATGACCAGTTGGCCGTTGGTCGCCGTTGGAAGTCGTTGGAAATCTGGGTATATTTTTTTAAATAAAACCAGCAGTGCTTGCTTCCAGCCACACACAACTACAATTATATCAAAACAGCTCCATTTCGAGCAGATATATATAACAACTATATCAAAACATATAGATATAACCAAATCATGCATATATTTCAACATAAACCAATATTCAAACATAACCAAAATCAAAAAATCCAAACCAACATCCACAACCAAACCATCAGAATCACTACTAGAAAAGGGCTGGAAACCGACAGCTTGGGACGACGGCTTCCGACGGCACATTTCCGACGGCTTCCGACGGGCCGTCAGCGGCCGTCGGAAGCCGTCGGAAATATGCGATTATAGCTCTAGCCGAGAGCTTTCTTCCTCCTCCTCTTCATACGAAAATTCCTCCAAAAAACCCCAAAATTCAACCTCCAAACTTCCAATTCCTAATTTCTAGCTTTCGGATCTTCCAAGGCTCCCTAATCAACCTCCGGTACTCTTAATCTCAGGTATAATCTCTTATTTTTATGAAAAATTCAGTTTTTATCCTAATTCTAGATTTGCATAAATTGATAAATTAGGACAAATTAGTGATTGCAATTGTTTCCAATAGCGTAATAACAGTTTATAGCATCACATGATATACCGATTTCATCTTTTATCGTGAAATTGTGAAAAACACGTATAATTTGTGGTTGTTCATTTATATGTAAATTGTTGTGTATGCCTTGATTCGACGATTGTATACGTTATTTGGAATAAGATAAATTGATTGAATGAACTGGGAGTATTATATTGTGCGCGTATTTACTTATGAAACAAAAAAAATGCATTACTCTAAATTATATTGTGTGTATTGCAAATGACAAAAATGTTAAAACAGCCTTAAGTTGATGTAATAAGTTGAATAAATGTGTTAAATTAATATATATTTTTGTAAATGTGAACAATGAGTAAAACTGTATTTTTTCGTGAAATGCGCGCATGTAACTGACAAATGTCCCTTAGAGAGTTTTTGGCCTCGTCTGACGAGTGTTGTACATGATCGTTGTATAAATAGTCGTTCTTTTCGAAAAACGACCATTTATATTCATCTGGTACAATTTTTGTCGGATTTGTCCATGTATTGGACAAGTTATGAACATAGTAAGCATTTACATTTTGTATACTATTTCGTCTCAAACGGTTCATAAAATTTCGGCCTAACTTTTCTTTTTTGTTTCCTGCGTACACGCATTTGTGTACAATGCAGGGAACAAAAGGGAAATGCTGTCGAAATTTTTTTGAATTGTTTGAGACGAAGTAATATACGAAGTGTAAATTCTTACTGTGTTTGTAATGGAAAGTAGGATGCCTGACCAATGAAAAAAAAATTATATATATTTTTAAATCGTTACGTTAAAAAATAAAATGTGCCCTATTTGAAAATATTTTTAAATTTGTGAAGTTGTTCTTTAAATTCAAAATATTATACGACCATGAAAATAATCTTTTCGAATTTGTATTCTTCAAAATAAATATTAAATTTTGAACTTCTCATTTTGTCAAATAGGAAAAATGATTGATTATTTTGTTGATCGGAGAAGATGGATGTACCAAAGAAAAGGACCGAGGGGCTCAATAAAAGAAGATTTTTATAATGGTATAAACGTGTTTGTTGAATTCGCTTTAAGTAATAACGGAAACGATCCAGAAATTCGTTGTCCGTGTAGTAGGTGTAGACATTTGAAGTATTTGTTACCAGATATTGTGAAAGTTCATTTGTGCAAACACGGTTTCGCACCCGAATATTATGTTTGACATTGGCATGGAGAAGTTGTAGCAAATACTTCTGTAGAGTCTGAAAGTGTCGTTAACGAAATAGTTTCAACGACCCGTATAGAAAATATGATCGAAGATGCAGCACGATCAATGTTTCCTATGGTTGAAGTTGACGACGATGATGGAAATGTTGAAGAACTAAATATTGAAGCTAAAAATTTTTATGATTTACCAGATGCAGCTAAGAAACCTATTTGGGATGGTTGTAAAAGCGACACTCAGCTGTCAGTAATCGCAGAATACATTACGATGAAATCAAAATACAACATCACTGAAGCTGGGTTTACGGCTGTTGTACAAGCTGCAAAAAGACATATGCTGCCCGATAATCAAATGTGTGAAAATCGCTACGAAGTTAAAAAACTTATGTCGGCTTTTGGTTTACCGTATCAGAAAATAGATATATGTTTAAAAGGATGCATGTTGTTTTGGAAAGAAGACGCAAACTTAGAAATTGTAAAGTTTGTAACCAGAAGAGACACAAACCAAGAAAAAAGAAGGGGAAGGAAGTTCCGTACAAGCGTATGCACTACTTACCCATAACTCCAAGACTTCAAAGATTATATGCATCTTCTGTAACTGCGTCTAATATGAGGTGGCATAGCGTGAGAACAGAGGAAGATGGTACGTTGACACATCCGGCCGATGGAGAAGCATGAAAGCATTTCGATAAAACGTATCCAAATTTTGCAACGAATAGTCGAAATGTTAGATTAGGATTATGTACGGACGGTTTTTCTCCATTTTCTCAATTTGGTTCTAAATATTCATCCTGGCTCATTATCGTCACACCGTATAATTTACCTCCATGGATGTGTATGAAAACACAATATATGTTTCTTACTGTTGTCGTTCCTGGCCCCGACGATCCGACACAAGGAATCGATGTATATTTACAACCGTTGATTGAGGAGTTAAAAATACTGTGGAACGAAGGAGTAGAAACATACGATGTGTCCAAGAAGAAAATTTTTCGTATGTTTGCTTCTTTGTTGTGGACTATAAGTGATTTTCCTGCCTATGCAATGCTTTCGGGATGGAGTACTGCCGGTCGTCTAGCATGTCCATATTGCATGGATGAAACACGAGCGTTTTCTTTACCTCATGGTAAGAAAATTTCATGGTTTGACTGTCATCGATATTTTCTCCATGTAAATCATCCCTTCAGAGGAGAGACAAGAAAAACTTTTTAGCTAATAGAGTAGAAACCAGACAACCACCGACGATATGGTCAAGCGAAGACATATATGAACTTGTTAAGGACTATCCAAAGATATATGAAACTGGCGAGCAAACAGAAATTCAAGGCAAATCAGTGTTCATAACTGGTGCAAACAAACTATTTTTTAGGAGTTGCCGTATTGGAAACATCTTCTGCATCGCCATAACATAGATGTGATGCACAATAAGAAAAATGTATTTGATAATGTTTTTAACACAATTTTGAATGTGAAAGGGAAGACGAAGGATGATTTGAAATCAAGACGTGATATAGAAGAATTATGCAAACGTTCTGAGCTTCATATGAAACCAAATGACAGTAAAAAACCCAAAGCATGTTACGAATTAGATAATAATCAAGTTAAAACTGTGTTAAAATGGATGGAAGGGTTAAGATTTCCTGATGGGATATCATCAAATCTTCGTAGATGTGTTGACTTTAAAAATAGTAGATTGAGCGGAATGAAAAGTCACGATTGTCACATAATGATGGAAAATTTATTTCCGGTAATGTTCAAAGAACTACTGCCGTTAAAAGTTTGAAAGGTAGTAACGGAGCTTAGTATGTTTTACAAAGAGCTTTGTTCGACTACTTTAAAAGTGCAACGTTTACGTAAACTTGAAGTGGACATTCCTATAATGCTTTGCAAATTAGAGAAAATATTTCTGCCAGGTTTTTTTAATGTGATGGAACATTTACCTGTTCATCTCCCATCTGAAGCACGACTTCGAGGTCCTGTCCAATATGGATGGATGTATCCATTTGAGAGGTATGTAATATGTTATAACGTAATTTAATTACATTTGAAAGATGAAGTTAATATAAATTAATTTTGCATAGATATTTGAATCATCTGAAGAAAAAAGTAAGGCAAAAAGCACGAGTTGAAGGTTCAATATGTAAATCTTACATCGAAGAAGAAGCTTCGTTCTTTTTCTCTCACTATTTCAGTGACCATGTGAATATTTCATTTCAAAGTGTTCCTCGTAATGACGAAGGCGACGAACAAGAGTCCTCTCAAGCAATGTTATCTATTTTTAGACAATATGGTCGGCCTTCTGGAAAATGTATAGAAATATGGTTAGACGATAGAGATCTTCATGTAACACACACTTATATTCTTCTAAATTGTGCCGAGGTTGCACCGTTTGTTAGGTAATCTGAAATAATAATTTGTGTTTTATTCTTTTCTATAATGCATGCGCGTGTATAACCTAATGTAATAATTTGTTTATATAAACAGTGTTTATGAACGTGAACATCCGAACGGAGATCTCAGTAAAGAATTTTCCGGTTGGTTTTCAAATTACGTTTATGAGCCGAGAAATTGTGTTGTTGACGAAGGGTTGAAACATATTACGATGGGACCAAAAAGAGTGGTCAAGACATATCCAATATATTTCGTCAATGGATATAAATTTAACACCAAAGAATACGGTGCAGAAAAATTAACAAATAATACTGGTGTATTTGTTAAAGGTAGTGACGATCCAGAAAATCATTTAAATGATTTTTATGGCGTTCTGACACAAATTTTGCAAATAACATATTTCTCACGACCCGCGGAGGTGGTGTTTCTATTTAGATGCAATTGGTTTAGCAATGTTCCAAGTTATGGAATTAATGTGCACAAGGATTATAATCTTATCGAAATAAATCATACATCGTACTATCACAAGTATGATCCTTTTGTACTAGCCAAATAAGCATTGCAAGTTTATTACGCTCCTTATCCGTCTCTAAAAAGAGATAAAGCAGATTGGTCTGCAGTTTTTAAAACAAAGGCCAGATTCACATTCGATGGGAAGAATATTCCAAATGAGCAAGCTTATCAGGCAGATCTTGAGCAAAATAACGAAATAATAATTACAGACGATCATACATATTTTGATCCTTTGATCGATGAATCAAATGTTTTGGTAGAACCGTTTGACAGTGCGGAGGAAAATATCGTCGAAAACGAGACCGAATCTGAATCAGAAGACGATGATGACTGATATAAATCTGAATCTGTTTTTTTGCAATTGATGTAACTATGTTGAATTCTTGATGTATTATGAAATTGATGTAACTATGAAACCAAATCCGTTTACTATTGTTTGCATGTTTTATGTTATTTCCATTTGTCATTTATTTAGCAATTTTTATTGAAAATGCAATGAACTATGCTTATCGTTGGAATAGTACACCCATTATGAATCAGGTATAACACACTTCTATTTCTATTTCCATTTCAGTCATTAATTAAGCAATTTATACCGTTGATGTCATTTTCATATGAAATATATTAATTATCATGTTTTTATTCTCTTATATAATGATGTGTATATGTCACAGGTTTATCAATATGTCATGTAGAGGTAGGAGCTCTTCCCGATCGTCAGGAGGCGATGGCAGTGGCCCATCGCAAGAGCCACAGCGTGCAGTTGTATCGTTAGTCCCTAGAGCAGATGGGTAAGAATTAAATTTTATTCAGCATCTTATTTTTTCTATGATATACGTGCGTACTTATCTATATCATACTTAAAAACAGGGGGTTCGACCTACTTCCCTCTAAGGTTGTGCTGGACGTCTCTAGAGCTGCCTATCGCAGTAGGATGAGTGCTTGCTGGCCGAAGTGGGATAACATCCCTCCTCACATCATAGAGTGCATATGGCAGGATGTCCTAGTATGGATATTTTTCTGTTTTTCATTTTTAATTCGTTTTTGTCGTTTTTCTACTGTTTATATCGTTTAAAGTGTAATCTTTTTTTTAACACAGGCTGAGATAGACATCCAGACAGACGATATGATGCTGGCACGAGCATACTGGATGAAGAAGATGCGCAAGAACTACAGGGATACGATATCTGAGATTAAGAAATCCGGTAAGAAACCACGGTGGATGGGAGAGAGCGTGTGGCAAGCTTGGTTGAGATACTGGGAGACGGACGAGGCGAAGGCAAGTATACTAATTTTTTTGAATTATTAATTTGACGTGATCGAAAAATAATGTATCAAATTTTGAATGTACAGGCAGAGTCGGATAGAAACTCTGCAAACAGAAATAAGAATCCCGTCACTCATCGCGGAGGATCGAAGTCGTTTTAGCAGTATCGGCAGGAGTTGGTAAATTTACTGAATAATAAATGTAAATATTTTATACTATATGATTTTAAATGTATAATAATTGTATGTAACAATCAACTTCAGGAAGCCGAGTCATATGGTCCTGTCAGCTATATGGACGTGTTCACCCGTATGCATGCTGTCGAGCATGTTAATCCAGATAGGACTGTTTCGTACACATGGCAGGATGCAAAATCCAGCAAAATCCATGTAAGCATATTTCATTTTATTCAGTATTAATAATTGTTTTAATTGTTAAACTATGATGACATAAGATATGATATTATTAATTTGTTAATGCAGGAGAAGTTTATGGAGCAGCGGCAGAAACTCCTTGCTGACACGGGTCGAGATCAGCTGACGACCAATGAGGAAGATGTTATTTTTGAGTCCGTTATGGATCCAGCAGAGCATGGTCGACGATACGGATTTGGCAATTTAGCGGTAAATAATTTACTTTTTCATAAAATACTTAAAATATGATATTTTCACCTTTTCAAAACAATAAACTTGGATTTTATTTATTTTTCAATTATTGCAGTCCAGTAGTCAGAGTAGGGGACGGTGGAGTAGACCTCAGAGCGATCTTGCAGATATAGAAGAATTGCGGACTAGGGTTGCCCAGTTGGAGGAGCAAAACCGCCAATAGGCCATGCACACCGCACAGTTGTTAGAGTACATGCAGCAGCAGTAGGGTGGTGGTCACTTTCCTTCCTCGGCTGGCTCTGGATCTGTAGGAGATTGATTCATTACTTGCTTTCTTGTTCGTTCAGGTATATTTTGTTTTAATTTAGAATGATTTGGTAGACGGCGTAGGTAATTGTTGATTTATGTATAATTATGTTTGACACATTTGATTCTATGGTTGTATGAGGACGTGTATGAGAATATTGATGAATTTGTGTATTAACAACATGGTAGAATAGTTATTGTTAGGATTAATGTTAATGTTGGAATGGTTATTTATATTTTGATGTAATTTTATTTATTTGTGTGTTTATTAAATATTTTATAGTTTGGGTTTGGATATTTGGTTGGATTATTGTATATTGGATTGTGCAGTATTGATATTATAGTGTTTGGAAGAGAAATGTGGTTGGAAGGCTAAATTTACAGCAAAATAAAAAAAACAGCAGATTTCCGACGGTTGCCGACAGCTTATTGGTCAAAATTTCCAACGGCTCACGACGAAGAACGACAGCCTCACTACGCCATAAATGGCCTACTGCAACACAAAAAAAATGTTGGCTCAGGCCCGAAAAATGTTGCCATAGGTCTATGGCAACACTTTTAGGGTGATGCAATTTTTGTCGTTGCCTTAGACCTCAAAGGCAACATTTTGACTATCTAAGGCAACATAAGTAATATTGTTGCAATAGAACCCTATTTGGGTCTATGGAAACACCCATAGGTATCTGTAGCAACATTCCAAAATGTTGCTATAGATATTAACTTTCTGAATTTGTGGGGCCCACAATGTAGAGCATATTTGATTTTTTAATAAAAATAAATTTTTATTTAATAAAATGCTATTGCATAGAATTTGATATTTAAACAGTAATTTATTTAAATAAATATTTTATTTCAACATTTGAAATAGTACAAATTCCCGACTCCACTATTTTACAATTCAATGATATATAACACTGATATTCACATATACAGATATTCCTTACTACATCACTCAGTTCACTCATTACATATGCAGTTTCAATTTATACAGACACCGACACTAAGAAATATATGCCGAGCCGAAGGCGAGCCGAGTTCCGAGCCGAAGGCGAGCCGAGAAGCGGGTCCGGGCGCAGCGCCGGCGGGGGTCCGGGGCACCGCAGTCCCGGCGGGGATCGACCTTCTTTGAACAAGTGGGCACCGCCCGATTCATCCGATTTCAGAAGATCGAGCCTTCTTTGAAACGATGTAAAATGATGCACCACACATACTTCTAAACCACCAGCCTCCATCCTCTAATTGCCTCACCAACAAACTATTTCAGTTGCCAAATCGCCTAATCACCTAATCACAATCGCTGATTACCCATTCCGACAACCCAAACATCATCAAACTTTCACACTGCAAATTCGCAACAAAACCAAGCACCACCCTTGGCTGATAGCAAACAACATTGCTTCTCACATTGCTTCTAGGTCAGTTCATACATGTACATTAGTTCAAAGCACCTAGCTATATATCTTCAGATTTGGACCATCATTAGCCTACAAAAGAAAAACCAAACTCGTTTACTCAATGTGAAAGAACAAAATGCAGTGAAAAATTTGAAGTTTATAAATGTGAAACTACAGGAAACCGGACATTTTGATAACAATACCATTCACACAAAGTATCGAACACTTTTAGTGCATTACAAAATAGCTCTTCCAGTCATTCTCTATTCTATCTTCAAGGTGCAATATGGAAGACCACTCCAATCCAAATTCAACAATAGACCTCAAAATACATAAAGCAAGATGAAATTTTGAAACTTACCATTTAGATACAGAAAATGCATAAAATCCACAGTATCAAATATCACAAAATGAAAAAAAAGGTCAAAACAAACCGGAAATTAGACAGCCTGCTCTTCATTGGACTGCAGTGGTATCTCAAGCAACTCAGGAGGCACAGTCTCGACGCTCTTAGGTGTGTTCCTGGCAGCAACAGGAACAACAAGAATCGTGTGCCCTAATTTTCACATAGAGAGGAACGAGAAAGAAGAGCTGATGGCGACGACAGCGGTGGCAAAAGAGGTTTGAACGGAAAACTTTGTTTGGCTTCGGGTTTTGGTGTCGTGACGGGGCTCTGGTTGGAGCTAGATGGTGGTGATGGGTCAGGGGGTAGGTGGGGGCGATGGGTCAGGGGGTAGTTGGGGGCGATGGGTCAGGATTTGGTGGCGATGGGTCAGGGGGTAGCTGGGGGCGATGGGTCAAGGGGTAGTTGGTGGTGAGGAACGAAAATATGATTTGGAAATTAGGAATTTGGAAATTGGGGGTGAGAACGAAAATGATATGAAAAGTAAAGCGGGAAAACGAAAATTTGCAACAAATTGTAGCGGTGATCCAGTTTAACAATCGGATTAAATGTAGACCGTTGGATCGTATTCACGCGGATTGCTAATTTTATTAATTTTTTAATCTGAATACATCTATAGCAACACTATATAAAAATGTTGCATCGTGTTACACTTTTTTAGCTAGAGCAACACATTTTTATGGCTAAGGTAACACCATAAATACAACGTTGTAGTAGGACCAAAATTTTATATCTATCGCAACATTTTAGCTGGCAACACCTTGCAAAAATGGTGCAGAAGGTCATTTATGGCGTAGTGCCTGTAAGTTAACATTTCCGACGGTTTTCGGCGGGCGTCGGAAACCGTCGAAAATCGTCGGGATCCGTCGGAATCGGATACGACAGCGTCCGTCGGAAGCCGTCGGAAATACTGCTTCCCGACAAAGCCATTTCCGGCGGCTTTTTCCGACGGCGGCCGACGGTTTCCGACGGCCGCCGACGGTTCTGGCCGTCGGAAAACGTGTTTCCCTTTGTAGTGAATGTATCAAATCCAAATATACACAGAAACCATCAGAATGTATCAAATTCTCACCAACTCCAAAATATACATGCCAATAACAAAACATACCTAAATCACTCCGCACCAGAACCACCAGATGAAGGAGGCTGTCCATACTGTGCGATGAACTCCGCCATACGCCGGTTCATCTCCTCCGTCCTTGCCTCATGCAGCAAATTCCGTTCTCGCATCTCGGCAAGCTCGGCTCGTAGCTGCGCAATCTCTTCCTTATCTTGAGCCTTTTGATATTCTCTTTGGGCTGTCTGAGCCTGTAAACAAATTTAAATTATCAACTACACTAAAAAAATTAGTATTAGAATAATTGCAAATTAACTAACCTATATATTCACTAACAAATTCATAAAACAAACTACGGATATGGAAGCGTCTGCCGCGGGTATAAGGATAGTTCAAAATATGAATGGAATACAGTAGTGTAAGGATATTTACTAACTTAAAATTACCGATTGGCTTCCATATCCGTAGCGTCTACGGCGGGTCACTGGATCCATGATAGATTCAAAAATGACGTCCTCCTCATCGGGGGTCAAGTGAGCTCGTCCCGTATCCTCAAGTAAGGCTGTCCGCGCTTCCTGGAACTTTTGCTATCATGCAAAATATAATTGAATTTAGTTAACGTTATTTCAATTAACTTGTAAGTTTTAGTTAATTACGTTATACTTACATAGGCAGCACGTGCTTTGTCATCGTGGTCCCAAGAGTAAGAAACTGCACCGGAATCATCGACCTGAGTCAAGGCATGTGTATGGGTAAACACAACCCAATAACTAACAGCCCCCCCGCGTTGTCTCTCCTGAAATATGCACATATAAATATACATTATTTATATTTTAACAAATTAAAACTTAAAATAATTAACTATTTATCTTATTTAATAATTATACCAAATCTTCCCGGTGATGCTGGAAAGACTTGGAACCACCGCGATGTGTAACGGGGTTCCTGCTCCTGTTTGCAGAATTCCTCTCGGACTGCCTCTGCAAATTTAAATTGAAAACAAAAATTGTTTTGACAGTTTTAATTATTTATATATTATTTGCCTCAAACAACTTAAATTAAATATATGATAGATTTACCACAAAATCCTCGTTGCTCCACCAGGTGGCGAACTCATCAAAGACAGCTTCACTCATCCAATGAGGCCTCTTTCCTGATGTTTTGATGCTGTTTATTGTTTCGCGATAGTTTTTTGCAATTTTGCAGCTCCAATGGCACCGGACAACAGAAACATGATCAGAATCGGCCAAGTCCACTTCCCCTGCACGTTTGAAAAAATATGAGTTATACAGTTGCTACAAATAGTGCAAACATGAATTGACATAATGTACATGACTACATAATGCAATAATTGATATACCACACATACCAAAAAGTACTGCCAGATAGCCTCCCGCACCCCCTCTGGTATCGCAGTCCACCTCGGCCAACACGAGGTCATACGAGCCATATACTCCCATCGCGAGATCATGAGCACTATGTTGGAAGGCTCCAACGTAAACCCACCGCTGTGTAAAACAGGAAAAAAACATTTAATATTCCGTTACTACTATATATATTTGATAAAAGATTGTATGGAATAAAATTTAATTTTGAAACTTTATACTTACCTGCCATCGATTTTGGGTTTCAGCCATACCGTAGGCCGAACACCCGGCTGTGAAGGACCAGCATCATCACCTCTCTGTGAGCTGGAAGATCCGGATCCGTACATAAACCAAGTCTAACATTATGAATTTCGGACGCAAAATCAGGATATTTTTGGTCAAAATTCTTCCATGCTTCCCCATCAGCTGGATGTGTTAACGTACCTTCTTCCCGTGTTCTCACACCGTGTCATCTCATATGTTGCGCAGTTACAGAAGATGCATATAACCTTTGAAGTCTAGAAGTAATTGGTAAATAATGCATACGCTTATACGGGACTTCCTTTCCCTTTTTCTTTCTTGGTTTGTATCTTTCCTGATTACATATTTTACAAATTCCAAGGTTGATATCTTCTTTCCAAAACAACATGCAACCCTTTAGACATGTATCTATTTTTTGATACGGTAAACCGAAAGCCGACATCAGTTTTTTTACTTCGTAATGATTTTCGTACATTAGATTATTAGGAGGCATATGTCGTTTCGCAGCTTGTACAACAGCCGTAAATCCAGATTCTGTGAGGTTGTATTTGGATTTCATCGCAATGTATTCAGTAGTTACTGATAATTGGGTTCCGCTTGTGCAGCCTTCCCAAAGGGGTTTTTTCGCGGCATCTAACAAATCATATATTTTTTTTGCCCCAATATTTGGTTCTTCTTCAGCATTACCATCCTCATCAGTTAATTGAGGAATAGGAAACATTGAATGTGCAGCATCTTCAACCATATGTTCTACAAGATTTGTCGTACCAATTTCATTACTCACCACCTCCTCATCTTGTACAGGATTAGATGCTAACTGTTCCCCATGACGATCCCAAATAAAATAGTTCGACACAAAACCGTACTGACGCAAATGAAATCTAACCATTTGTGGTATCAAATGCTTTAACAGTTTGCATTTACTACATGGACAACGGATTTCTTTGTAGTTTCCGTTATTACGTAAAGCAAAATCCATAAATACGCTAACACCATTATTAAAATGTTCACTTGTTGAGCCTTCAGTATCGACCCTTCGTTTTTTGTACATCCAGCTCCGATCAGTAAAATAATTGTCCATTTACCTACGTATATAATTAAAAAGTACGATATAAATTTGCATTGACATTTTTTATTAATTTTTTTTTATAAACATTCTTCTTGTTTTTGTTATATCTGTTAAAATAATACTTAAAGCTTATTTTGAAATGAACATTAAATTCTATTTAAACAATTTTATTAACGAATTTGATATTAATTGATCATTGACACTTTGTTGATGGGTCATCCTACCTCCCATTACAAATACAATAACGTAATTAAATCGCATAAATCATTTCAATTTAAACGATTCAACAAAATTTAGATAGCACTTCGCTTTAGTTCCCTGAACAGTACACAATTGCGTGTACACAAGGAACATAAAGGGAAGCGCTGCCGAAATTTTGCGAACCGTTTAAACTGAAATGATTTACGAGATTTAATTACGTTATTGTTTTTGTAACTTGTCCAATACAGGGACAAATCCAACAAATATTGTATACGATGAATATAGATGTCCGTTCTGTTAAAAAAACGAATATCCACACAACGATCATATACAATACTTATCAGACGGGGCCAAAAACACTCTAAGGGTTTAAATTTTAAAATTAGCGATACAAAAGTTTAAATTTTATTTTCATAAAATTTAAACATTTATATCAATAAACAATATGTTGAATCAACGCATATATAATGATTTTTTCCTAAAACAAAAAAAATTCCAGTGTGTGTGCGCAACGTATAAAATAAACAAACAATGTTATACATATAATCGCATCACAAATCACATCCAGTCATGCACAAAATGTATCACGTATATATCGTATCATAACATGTCAAAAATGAACAATTTATAGCTCAATATCATCAATTTCTACGTACGATTTTACGCAATTCAATCACCAATATAATAACAAGTGAGGTTCATGCTTAGGTTAGTAACAATTATTAAGTTTGACACTAATTTAATAATAAACCTAATTTAACAAATCATACTTAAACATGCAATAATTAGTTTAATAACAATAATTAAGGTCCAATACACTACACTACATAGACAATAGCACAATACATACACAAAAATTACTAATTTAACCTAAAATTAAAAATTTAACAAAATTAGGGTTTTAGCAAATAATACCTGATTTTGAAGGTTGTGAAGCTTGCAAACGAAGATGGGGATGCTAGAACGTGTAGAAGGGGATAAAATGGGGTTGGAAATTTTTTAGGGCGGGAAAATTGGGCTTGGTGGGTTAATTTTCGTGTGAAATGAGAATGAGGAAGAAGAAGTTTGAGCTGCAGGTAAGTCGTGGATTTCCAACGGCGAGCAACGGCCGCCAACGGCATTATTCCAACGGCATGTGTTTTTTGTTATTAAAAAATTACGGGAAAAGCTTGCCGTTGGAAGCCGTTGATCAAAGACCGTTGGAGGCCGTTGCCCCCCCTCCCCCCGTTGCTATAAATAGTAATACTTGTAGTGATAGTTTTTTTTTGAATTATTTTATCTATAAACAGCAAACCGATTGCTGTTTATACCATAAACGGCAATTAATTTCCCGTTTATAGATTGCAGCTTAAAAAATGAGAAAACTCCGACTTTATTTGCTTCCCCACTCTCGAATTTGTGGGGAAACAAATTAAAGCGGGGATTTGCCCCATTTTTTCATTTCTCCACACTGCTGGAGATGGTCTAAACATAATAAGAAGTCCCAAATTAAACTTCATCAAACATTCCAATTATCAAGTTCCCATGTCATCAAACCATTACATGTTTTAGGCTGTCTGTAGAAATGTGAAAAGAAACTAGGGTTAGGGTTAGAAAAAAAAAAGTGAACAGTGAAACAAATTTACGTTGCCAGACTTTGAATATGAGGTGAGTAATCACTAATTTCATAAGTTTCTTTCCGCTTTTCTATTGTTTTCTCTTGAGATTGTTTCTTAATATTCTTCCATGGCCGGAACGGGTTTGTTGGCATATTCCGGTCCGGTTCTCGCCAGAATTGGAACGGCATAGGCGGAATTTCGAAGTTCCGGCCGAATTCTTGAACCTTGGTTTCAACTAAGTCGGAATTCCTATTTAACCAAACTTCCTTAGGTGACATATATAAGAAAAAAAATGTTTGAATAAATGGAGAACATTGAGGTTAATTTTATCAAACCGACCGTAGGGAGGTTTGCCTACTTCTACTAGCCAAAATTAATTTTTCTGAAGCCAAAAAAACACTCCCCCTTTCTCTCCGCTGTTCCGCGCTCCATTTCTTTCCATTCTTATGTCAAATCTCGCTTCTTTCATTTCTCCTCGTCTTTAGCCTCAAATTTCTTCTACAAATTTCCTGAAATATTGTAAACCTAACCCTAAATCCTTAAACCGCAGTTCTCCCACCATGTAGATTCACGTCCACTGCAATCGAAAGTAAAACTACAACTGCCGCCACCGGCTACCAACACCAACATCATTACGTCATTCGCGGATTCACTCGATTTGAATTCACTTCAGCAACTTTCAACAGGTTTGAATTTCATCCTTTTTAACTTGTTTTTTATATTTGCAATTCTTTATTTTTTCAAGAGGACCCGTATTTGTTCTTGAATTTTGAGTTAGGTGATCGCATATGTCCAATCAAAATTTAATTTTCTATTTGTTCAAGTACTTTATTTCTGATGAAGTTGGAGTATATATTTATTCCATTTTGATGGTTAATTATGTTAATTAAGAGAATAAACTTAGATAAAGCGGATTCCCTTTATCTAAGTTCCCCACAGATTCCACTAAGGAATTTTGTTTTAGGAATCTGTAAATAAGATATTTTTCCCCCTCTGATTCTTGCTTGATTGATCATGTATATTGTATTTGGCTTTTTAGTTTTTACCATTGAATTAATATATACAGTATTGTTCTGTTTAAACGATATAAGCTATGGATCATGTTGAACCAGTTTTTTATAATAAATGGTAAGAACTTAAATAGGCAGTTTATTTTATTTTATTTTTTATTTTTTATGGATCGAAGTTTTATTTGAGATTAGAAATAGAAAGTTGTTATGAGAATTTGATTAGTGTTATTTTAACCGTATGATTTGATTCCTTCAGTGAAATTATTTGATGCCTCTGGCATAGAAGAGTTCGTAGTAAAGTTTATTTGATATGTGATTTATTGGAAGAAAACAAAGATTGTCATCTTTTACAGCAAAACCTGTACTGTACTTGAATTATTACTCAAAAAAAGGTAATTTTTGGAAATTGATTTTTATGTCGAAAGTATGAGGACAACTTACATTTATTGTGTACCCCACTAAAAATGTTTCCTTCAATTTGGATACACACACTTAATTTTGCCTGAACAAAAACTTACATAACTTCTTTGCCTCAAATTCAAAAGGTTTTGTAAGGATATGCAAGGCAAAATCTCTGTTTATCCCATTGTCAACTGTGAAGCCTATATGTTATCATGCACTCGTTCTAGTTTGCTCCTTACACCAAAGTTTATATCCGATCCGCGTTTTGTACTCGTTCTATTTCTTTGACTACTCTCGGGTACTATTTGGCATTCATGTTGGATCTTGTTTTGCTTTCTTGGATTGTTTACACGCACCCTTCGTAATCTAATTTTTTTAGAAATTAACATCCGCTAAATATATTAAACGTGTTAAAAGACTGCAATAGCTTCAATCATTTCACAAAAATGTAACTGTCGGTTTCTCCACCGTTGTGTGGTTATACTAGTAATATATCAAACTCTTATCCTGGACCTCCATATCATGGAAACTCTCCGACGCTTGATCAACCAAACAACAATCCTATATAATCATATGAGTTCAATTAGCCTGTCATATTTAAGAAAGAAGAATGCATTTAAATATATATCATGAAAACTCTCCAACTCTGGAGGCCTTTGCTTTGCTTTTGTCTTGTTTACGACATCATAATATTGAACAATACTTTCAACATGGTAAATGAAAGAAAATACTGTTTTGTCTATGAAGGTGGAATTTTTTTTACTTGGCTTGCTCATTTCTGCCACCCTATTTGCAAGCTCTTCCAGAGACAGCAATGTCAGGGAGCAAATTTACACCAAGGCGATTCACTCCATGAACTGACGCACCAAGGCTAGGATGCAAAGAAGCAAAATATAGATAAATAAATAAAATAAACATATACAATTTAATTAAGCACACACAACCAATACAAATGAATAACCACCTTGCATGGTTCCATTAAAGCCAAGTCAATGGAGAAAATAGATATGAGTTCAATTTAAAAAAAGTCTTATTATTTTCCTCTAATTCTAAACAAGCAAAACTGTGAATAATGTTCAGTTAATCAACTTCTGAAACTGCACATGTGAAAATTTATAAGCACTAATATAATAGCTGAATTAAGTGCATTAAACAATATGTTTGTTGCACAGCTAAAAACTACATCATTACACAAGCTGGAAACATCAAATTACATAAAAAGAACTGTGGAAAATACTCATCTATGTCTTTGGATTTATTTACAGATTTCTTTTTTTAAAATTGCACTACATCGTCAATAAATTTATTCAAGTTTACAGAAATCTCATGAAAAGTAAGCAAAATAAGTAGTCCAAAGAAAAGTTTCTCGGTATAGAAATTTTAGTTAAGTAACAAATTATGATAATCAAACAAGAATGGTTTAAATATGTGCGACTTAATTACATTAATATTTTCACGATACTGTCACAAATTTCTAGTAAGATTTTCAATTAAATCCGCTTCTAAGTAGAGTAGTCCAGATGGATTCCCAACCTTGCATCTTTTAAGATAGGCTAATGAATGGTTCAATGGTTGATAATGATTAATTTGTAGGGATGACTACTAGGAAATGACCATTATCTATCTTAACACAAGCTTAGCTATTACCCAAAATGGTATGCGATAAAAGAACAACAAATGATAAATAATACTCTATGTCTTTTAAGATAGGCAATAATAAAAAATATTCTGTATCGCTATCAAAAAAAATAAAAAATCTATATCTGGTAAGCGAATGCGTGATTATATATTTGAATAATTTTCCAAATACAGATAATAATGCAACAGATTCAGGATTTTAACTCTCAACTAATTCAATTAACAACTATAACCAAAATTTTCAAATAGAAAAATCATATCTTCTTGTTCCAACTATGTAGAATCTGATCTGAATCGAGCGAGATGTTAAGAAATGGCGAATGGGTTGGAACTCGAAATATGAACGAGACAAGAGAATCGAGAGAGAGTCGAGAGAAGAGAATAGGTTGGAACTCGAAATATTGATTTTACTGTTATTGGCACCGGCCTGCCACTGTCATAATTTTATTACACGTCCGTGCTTTTTTAGACTCGCGCTGTATACACCCAACGAAGGCTATAATTCACCTACTCTTCGTTTTACTCAATCTAGTTTAGTTGGGTGTTCTATATTACTCATACTTTATTTAATACTAACCAAATTATAATCTCTTACATTCTCTTTCTCTCACGACATTCTCTCTTCAAAAACATCGTCGTTTCATCTCGCCGCCGTCATCGCAGGGCCCTTGCCTCATCATCGTATTCGTAGCGCTCTTACCCCATCATCGCAGCTTTCATGGCTTCTAGAAAATCATCGGTACAAAGAATTTAATTTATGTTGCTATAATATTTGTATGTTGCTCTATGATTTATGTGTTCAATACATTGCTATATGATTTCTTGTGTTCAATTCATGTATGTTGCTATATGATTTTTTATGTTATTTTTTTCTTCCTTTTTACTCCATTCGGTAATATATAATCGAAAAGCCAAAGAGTGAAGCGTCAACTAACTACCGAACGGTGGTTAAAGATGGAATTGATAACTGAATTGGACAACAAAGAACTACCGTTCGACGTATCTGGACTGTTTAAAATATGGAGACAAAAATCCATCTCTCTGCCTTTGTCGGTCGATGGTGCACAGTGGACTAATGAATATAAGTTACGGCATATAACTACCGTTCGGTGTAACTGGACCGTTTAAAAAAAAAATCAGTTCTTCATATTACCTAGAGCCGGTAGGTAGGCGACTGCCTATCGGCACATAACTACCAAATGACTTTGGGTAATATGAAGTACATATTTCATTCTTTTTTTCTTTTTTTTTATTTTGCAGTAAATTGTAGTCCAGGTTGGGATGTATAAAACACGACTCTATTTTTATGTACTTCTGGCCACCATATTAATCTATTCTTTTACTCAGCCCTACATAGCCATATCTTTTATCTATTCACAACAAATCTTACGTACTTCTCATAAATTCCAAACTCTAAACCCCAATAGATAATGGAAAGTGAAGATTTAGTGGATGATCTCACTTGTAATGTTCACAAAGAAGGTAGTTTTTTTTAATGTGTTAAAATCTTTTTTTGTTCAACAACTCAGTCATAGATAAGTTGTTTAGAGTTTTTTGATTCTTCAACAAATCAATCAACTACGACCAATTCAACCGTGATTTGAAAATTTAGGGTTTTGCAAAATAAAAACTGGAGAAGGAATGCGTCCTCCACTACTGCTTAGATTGTTGAGAGGCAGTGAGCTTCTGACTTGTTGACAAACGACTTGACATTTTCATTTTTCCTCTGGTGATGGCGTTCGTTCTAAAAGGAAGAAGGGAAGATGTGTTTTGAATTTTGGGTGCATGTTCACGTAAATATTAATTGGTGTTATGAAGAGGAAAATGAAATTGTTTAAGGCGGCCTTTAGTTTTTAGTGGCCAAAGGAAAAAAAACTATCTGCAAATAGTAGCACACTTGATTTATCACTGGGCTGGTTTGATCTAGTAATAAAAATAACGTTGGACCCAACCTATTAAAATTGGATAAAAATGATTGGATTAAAGAGGTGGATTGAATTTTGACAGACATACATCAAATAATCCTTACTGTCACTCCGCGTGCCCTGGATACATGATAACTCGTATGACCATTCCTCTGTCAACGATTAATGGAAAAATCTCAGTTTTTGGTGTACTCGCTCACCGGCCCATACCTGACAATAAATCCATTCCACAGATCTATAGCATACGGATCCATTCCTCAGATCAAGGGTAGTCATTCCAAGTACTCAATGAGCTTCATCACAATACCTCTGCTTACGAGTACATCAGAAAATAATCTGAGTATCAACAATCTTTTAGCACATGCATCTTATCCCTTCCTTACTCTATCTAGTTTCCATTTATCCTTATAGAGCCCTTCCACATTCCTTTCTTTCCACGATAGAACCCTTCAACGTTCTATCCACGAGTCACCCTTTCTAGAACCCATCCTTGTTTATAATCATCATCAACGACCCCATCGACATCGAGCTGTAACAACCCTCCCTGAGATGCGAGCCTAAATTTCGACGCAGAAAAGATCCATCAAAACTTAGAACCATCTCAAAGCTGGTTGTTGGTTGGTAAAAAAATAGAGAGCTATTTATCTACACATTCAGAATCTCACAGCGGAAGGATAAAATATAATAATAACAACAACACTCATTTCATTCAAGTTTCAAAATATCATTCAAAACCATAGTAAAATATCCATAATGTCAAAACCCGCTAGTAACCGTACATTTCTGCAATATTCAAAATTGCAAAAAAAAAATTATTTCATGGGTACATAAAAAACACTACATAAAATAATAAGTAAATAATAGTCTACTGCCACAATCATCATCAACGTCTCCGCCTTCAGCATCACACTTCCTAATCTGTGCTATAATAAGGAGGGAGTCAGAACAATATATATCTCGTGAATAAAAATCTCGAGCCTTACTATATTAGTACTTGAGCGGTATAATTTTAATAGGAATATGTCTTACGTTTCTACCTACTACATAAGTCTTTCCAAATACAAGCCCAAAGGCTTTTCTAAAAAAAGGCTTTCCAAATATAAGCCCATAGTTAACTTGCTATCATCCCAACGACTAATATCTACAATCAATAATGTCATATCAATAACCTGTTTAACTATGCAATTATACATTATAATTATACGTTAATTATATATATGTGTGTGTGTGTGTGTGAGTGTGTGTGTTTTTTTTTGTGTGTATATTTGTATGCATGTATGTATATAAATACATGCCTAGTAATTTCTAAGCATGCGGAATATATGCCACAAACTAATGTTTAAATGTCAACTTTTTAAACAATTATACGAGATTCATTCCATAATATCAGCAATACCAAAATTCTAATATTCACATCCAAAAATTTCAATCAACAGACTTGTATAGAATTAAAATTTAAACTCAATTTATTACATCAAAATAATGGAATTTATTACAAATAGAGACTTATAGTTCTAATTTTTCCGCTCTATTCAACTTCTTTTTCACATAAAAATAAACGAAAGAATTTCTATTTAATTTGAGGAAATCAGCAGTGCAAACTATGAATAAAATTCGTATTTTACACATTATTCCATAGTCAAAGTCCTTTAATCAAATTCAAAGAAAAAGAATAAGGAGTGGAATAGAAGGTAAAATTATAAAAACTGCAAATCTACACAATTTCCATTATTTTGACATAAACAAATTGAGATTTCAGCCTAGAATTGACATTTCACATTGAAGGAGTTTTAGGGGTTTATAATATGATGTTTTCACAAACCAAAACTCCCCAAGGCATATTCAAATCCAAATTACACTAATCAATTACTAAAATAGAAAAGCTAAGATTTCCACTCACTATATAACCTTAGCTTTGCCTCCTTTGGATTTGACATGCCTTTTGATGATCTCTATCAAACCCCTCTTTTTGATACATATATACAACAAGCGATTGGTATATACGTTAGATTTAGAAAATTAAAGATTTGGAGAGAAGAAATTGAGAAAATAAATAATAAACAAAAATAGATCTAAAAGTTTTCTTATCTAAAACTCTAACGGAGTGTTTCTAAATCTTGAAGAGACGAACTGACCAAGCTTCACTAATGTTCCTAAAATATTATATGAATAAAAGTGAGGGGTCTAAGATTTTATTTATAATGGTGAGAAAGCACAAGAACCATCGGATTTAAATAATTAAATCCAGAGGGTACAAAAATAAAAACCCTAGCCGCCACCTGATATGGAGCGGTCGACTGCCGCCCACCGGTCGACCGGTAGAGGTCAGTGGGTCGACCTCTCTGTTTATTTTGGAAAGGAATTATGCCATTGTTTTACATATTTATTTTCTTTCTTAATTACACTTTAACGTTAACGTTAATTTTAATGTTTACTTAACCCCCAAGTCTATCTACTATTAATTTTTGAATTTCAAATTTGAGAATTAATTATTTATTTGAATTTGAATTCTATTTAAATTATTTTGAATCCGAAAACTTCAAACATCCACAACTTTTCCATTTGAGTTCCGTTTTCAACATATTATAAATGGAAATTGATCATAATTTTGCCATGAACATAACGACATAACTTTCATGGTCAAATTTCAACATTTGCAAAATTTTCATTTTTTAACCTTATCTTATTTAATTTATCCAATTTATGCATGGTTGATTTTACGGAATGTTACACAAGCGTCATCATCGAAACACAACTCCATCATCACCGAGTTACCATCATCAAAATCTTGAAGTCATCATCCTTCGTCGTGCTGCCACATCAGAATCAAATGTCAAACAAACAAATGAACACCTTTAACATGACCTATGGGACATATCCATCCTCCCTTGGAAGTTTGACCCAAAGTGGCCACTCCCATTCATATCGGTATCGACATAAGCCCATTCATCTCGGTTCCGATATGAACTACCTAGCCTAAAATTTGTCTAAGTACCTCACACCTCATTCACTTCCTCATTTACTTGCTTGGAGTACCTCCTTTACTTGCTTATAGCCCTAAAGTCCCCAGTCCCACATCACGTGCCAGAAAGAGGTCGTTACCAATTAGATGAGGTCATTATTGAACATAATTTGCTTCTCAAAATTTTGCCTAAGCCTTGAAATTCCCTTCCTTAGCTTTTCTTGAAACCTTTCCCAAAGTTTCACAGCCTAAGCCCCGAAGCAACCCCTTCACCAACTTGAATTGCTTCTTCCACCAACCTAATTACATATCTCTATCAACATGAATTTGGCCATCCACACCAAATCCAAACAACATGCAACCTAAACTATAGGCTCCCCTACTCCTTAAGAACCCCTCCCCCAAGTTACATCACATTTTGAGCAATTTTAACACCGTTTTTCCCAAATCAACGACCACTTCTGTAACAACCTACCTTATACGATGCTTTGATTCATGCATAAAATGATGTGGACATCGCATACCTCGCGGACGTTGGATCAATTTGAGGTAAAATATAAAACAAACAGTAGAGCTATCTACAATATTCTAAACTTTCTTGAGCTGATGGCGGAAGAAATAAAATATAATAGAAATTAGTAATATAATAATCCCAGATGAACAATATAAATGCATGTCTCCGTCATACCATCACACCTCCAAGTCACCATTAGTCCTCTCTATCGACCTATCAGAGTATATCTAAAAAAGAAATGATAGCGGGGGTTAGATGTACGTCTGGTGAGCGAAACATATCATATAAGTGTATAATAATAAGAATCTTGTAACATCCCAAAAATTTAGCGAGAATTTAATAAGAAAATTAAATTTAAATAAAATAAGGACTAAAATAAAATTTTCATAGACACTCGAATTTGGCTATGAAACTTGGACCGTTGTGTTCATAGTGATTTTCTAGGCGATTTTCATACATAACATTTCAAAATTGAAGTTAGTATGGAGAAGATATGACTTTGAAGATTCCAAAAAAGAATAAAGTTAAAAATATAAATTCACCAAAAAATACACTCTGACCAGTCGACCCAGGAGGGTCAATGGTCGACCGGTAACGGTCAACCCAGGGAAGGGGCGGTCGATCGTTGATGTGTTAAATTTGAGAGTTTTCTGAGTTGCTTCGAACGGTTGAGATGCGTTACCTCATCGCTAAGTTCTGAAGACTGAACGAGATGACACTAAAGATTCTCCAGGCCGAATCTAACGTCCATAACTTGTCTCCAACCTCTATAAATTGAAAGTTAAGCCAACTCTAAAATCACTAAAGAACTTACCATACTGAAACTCTACCAAAATTTAACCTCCCCTCCAAAAATAAAAAGTATTCAAAATCAAATTAAATCAAACTACAACCAATCAGATCTAGGAGGAGCCAGCTTATAGAGAGCGATTCTCTAGTAGAGTGTGTTGGAAAAGCTTGGATATACGGTAAGTGAGAATAGGTTTAATTAGATGATTATTTACAGTTAAATTTACTCTATTCTATCTGATCTAAGATGTTAAAAAATCAATTGTAAACTGTAAAACCCAAACTTGAAACCTGTAATGTAGGGCAGAAATTGAAGGTACTGCAATTTGATAAATCTAATGTTTAATGCTAGTACACCCCTCTATTATTGAATCGTGAACCCTAAAACTTATAAACCCAAGATTAAACAACCGAATGAAATTCAATAAATTTGTGAAATTTAGAAATATTGACTGGTCATTATAATTACTTGTTTAAGGTAAACGTTGTAACTAACAAACGCTGTAATAATCAATAAACGTTAACCCAAATAAAAATTGAAATCAGTTAACTTGAAAACCCTAATTTTTGAACTGCGGCCATTTGATCCTCACCCTGAGTGATCGACCATAAGTCGTCGATCAGTAGGGTATACATGGTCGATCGGTTGTCACCTGAAATGCACAATCTAAACCTCGGCCTAAGGCCCAGGTTAATAATACAAATTAGTATAAATGTTTATTATTTTATGAGCCTATTTATGGCTATTTGTATCTAAGTTAGGAGTTGTAGGGAAGCTAGTTCCCTATGAGATGAGCTAGGATATTGCAGTATTGGGTAAATGTTCTTTACCCAATGGGAAGTCGACTATTCGATTGGAGGCGATTTTTATAGCAAAATGACTTCACATCAGGTTCTACGGTGGACGTGCAACATTGACTGATGCCGATGAAGTGTAGCCTGGCATAGCAGGAGTTATAATATGCACGGATACTGATGTGGCATGGTATAGTTCAGATGTTGGATCCCGAAGCTTGCAACAGGAGGTGTATGCTACGATCGAGAAGTGGACACAGATGTAGATGATAAGACACATCGGTGAGTCTGCATTACGGGTTCCCCCTTGATGTGTAGTTGAGTTATGTGTAGTCGTAGTTAGTGGGAATATACTTCCATATTAGCCTAGTGGTGGTATTTCCATGACGAGTAGCCCTAGGAGCAATGGCCGATCGTTGGTTGTGAGGTTCGATTCGTAGTTCGATATTTGTAGTGGCCTACATAAGTTGTAGCGTAGGTATGTATTAGATAAGAATCCATAGGTAATGGACCTTAGGAATTTATGGACACTTATAGTACACCCTATGTCATCTAAAGTAGAATTAAAGTTAATTGCACATGATCGTCACATATTAAACTTGTACTCATTCACCAGACTTTCATCTGGCCCATCCTTTTTCATCTTTTCCCCCACCGTAGGTGTACAGGGCAGCAGGTGATTGGCCCATTCTTGATACTTGGAGAGGTGAGCTCATCCTTGGAGTTGCTTCTTACCATATTTGCTATTCATGCATCTATCTATTTTTTCAGTATATTTTATTTCATGTATCAGACTTTAAGAGATATTTTCTGTATGGTATTGGACCACGTACCGATTTTCTGAGACTGTGGATATTTCCGAGGTGGATATTTTTTTGTTATATGTTTTGTTCCTTATGCTATGAGTTCTGAAGGTGTAGTATATCTTGGATTATATCTACTTGTATTAGTCTCTGTAATGTTATAAAACCTGACAATTCGTATTTCTCGGCATGACACAAGGTCGAAAGTCGCACTAGGCTTTAGATTGGTGTGCCGGGGGATGCAGCGTGTCATAGTTGGTATCAGAGCATAGGTTCAAAGTTCCTTAGGGATTAGAACCGTATTGAGGGAACGTACTTGAAAAGTTTTCGAAAAAATGGTTTTTCAAACGGTTTTCCAAAAGTTTTCAAAAATTAGTTTTCAAAATGTATACACGTATGTAAATAAAAGATTTTCAAAAGCTTTACAAAGATTTTATACATATCGTAATCTCTTTTTTTTGTGCATAAGCTATCTTTGATTTGTGCCTATGTTATCTCTCTTTTCATGCCTATACTATATATGAAAAATTGCTAATAAAATTCTTAAAAATCATAGATAGAAGATGAGCGATCCTGTAAGTTTAGGCTCAAGCGATGTAGCTGAGGTTCTGGGTGTGAACATTCCAATTTGGTTTCGTCGGTATCTCCAGGCGAGGGGACATGCCGAGCTTAATCCAACCAGAGGGCCCACGAGAAGGGCAACGGGTGTAGTTTCTACCTACCTACCGATCGCAGATTTTCCTAAGCTATGCAAGGATTTCGCTAATCTTGGACGAGAGCCATACATGGGGACTAAGTCATATGTGGATTTGAGAGCACAGATCCGTACTTATGAGAGGTTTTTTGGCTTGATTGGCTTGGGTGATGAGGAAAGGAGGCAATTAGTTGCATGGCAGTTACAGGGAGAGGTTCTTAGTTGGTGGGAGGTAGTTAAGGCTGAGACTGACTGAGGAGAGATCACTTAGGGAGAGTCCCGTAGGTGAATCGAGATGATGTTTCTTTCTAGACCGGAGGAAAGTGTGAAGTGGGAGAAGTTCATTCACTTGAAGCAAGGAGACCTATCAGTGAAACAATATGTTAATCAATTTAATGAGCTAGCTAGATTTGGGATGATACTGATGGATACCCTGCTAAAAAGGCTTGAAAATTTGTTAAAGGGCTGAACCAACCTATTCAAGGTTTAGCTCCGAGTCATATTCCTATGGGCGCTATGTATGAGGATCTAGTGGAGATGGCCTTGTTGAATACCATCTCCAAGGAGGAAGCGAAGGAGGAACCCAAAAAGGCTGGAGGGAAAGCATAGTAGTAGAACCAGTGCAAGGGAGGTGGACCCAAAGGAAAGATACAGAAGAAGGATATGCACGGTAGGAAGTGTGGTATGAAGGGACATTTCTTAAATGAATGTAAGACAGATCTTTCAAAGGTCAATTATTATAACTATGATCAGTTTGGGCATATGAAGCAGGCGTGTCTAGCACTCTAGAAGACCTCTGCTCAAGTGGTTGTGGCTTATGCACTAGAGGCAGTCCCTAGCTCGAGTGCACATCTAATGGTGGACAAGGGAAAGAAAGTGGTGATCGAAGGTATGTTGACTTTATCTGGTTTATCTATTCACACATTATTTGACACTAGGGTTTCACTTTAACACCCCAAAAATTTAATAAAAATTTAGACGGAAATTTAATAAGAAAATTAAATTAAAATAAAACAAGGGCTTAAAAGAAAATTTTCATAGATGTCCAAATTTGGTTATGAAACTTGCGCCATTAGGTTCGTAGTAATTTTCCGGACGATTTTCATAGATGACACTTTAAAATCCATATAGTTTGAAGAAGTTACGGACGTTAGATTGAACTAAAAATTTAAAAAAAATTATTATAGGCCATCGGTCGACCAGTAAAGGTTCAAGGTTGACCGGTAGCGATCAACCCATGCATAGGAGCGCTCGACCCTCACGCGAGAAAAATCGAACGTCATCGATTTTCTGAAGACGCGTTGAATGATTAAGATTTGTTTTCTTGGGAATGAAGGCTTTGATGAGAGGACCAGATTTTCTGAAAATATTCCCTAAGCTAATCTAATGGCCCAAATTAAAATCCTACCCCTCTAAATACCAAGCTAATGGAACCCTAATTCTCACATAAACAATTATAGTAACCAAACTCTACCAAAGTTTTCTCTCAACCTTAAACTCCAAATTTCTAAAAATTCAAATAAACCCAAATCAAAGAGGATCAAGCTGAAGCTATCAATTTGGGGGGGGGACAATTCTCAGGCACAAGCAATAGGAAGAGCTTAGGCTTGAGGTGAGTGGGCATAAATTTGATAAGTTGACTATTGTAGTTAGTTTGAACTATTTTAATTGATTAGGATGTTAGAAAACTCTAAATTGAATATGCTAAATCCTAGATTTGGATCTAAAACTCTAGCTTTAAATTGTTAGTAAACTATTAATTTAAGAATTGTGCATATACCCCTTTTCTCTATTGAAATTGGAAACCCTAAATGAACAAACCATAACCTTAATTGCAAATTGATGTTTAGACTGTAATTAGGGCTAATCAAGTACTTTTGGTGACCTGAACTAGGTAGATAATCAATCGAAAATCAAAACTAGAACAAACCGTAAATTTTACTCGTAAACGATCGACTTAGAAATTCTAGCTACCGACCAGTAGCAGTCGACCGTTGGGTATAAGCGGTCGACCGATCATATTGAAAATTGAACCTCAGCCTAAGGCCCAATTTTTAAATAGAAATTAATATAAAATATGAATTATCGTGGGCCTATTTAAGGGCAATTGAATGTATGTTAGGACTTGTAGGGAAGCTAGTTCCCTAGGAGCGGACATTAGGCCATGGCGGTGTTGGATAAATAATATTCACCCAATTTAGGATAGTAATTAATTCGAGGCGATGTATTTTCACAAATGGTACTCAAAGAAGGTTCCAATGATGGGCGTGCAGAAGGCGCAGATGTCCGATGGAGTGGGTCCAGCACAACGGGAGGTCATAATATGCATGATTCCTGACGCATGTGATACAATTAAAAAGGAGGACCCAGAGCATGCAATAAGAGGCCAACACTACGATCGAGAGGTGGAAGCGAATGCAGATAATCAGACATTCCGGTGAGTCGGCATCTCAGGTTCTTCCTTTTCAAGCGTAGTGAAAGGAGAAGCGTTTCCTAGTAGCCTAGTGGCGACGATAGTAGTGAGAATTTAGTCTCATAGTAGCCTAGTGGCGGTGTTTTCATGGTTAGTAGCCAAGGGGATGGTGTTTCCACATTTAGTCGCATTATGGAGATATTTACATGCTTAATAGCCTAGTAGCATTGTTTACATTAAGTAACTCTAGGAGGATTGGCCGATCGTTAGACATGAGATTCGATTCTTAGTTTTATCCATTATATTAGCCTATACAAATTGTAGTGTAGGAATGTATTTGACAAAAACCTTTAGGTAACAGACCTTAGGAATGCACGGAAACTTATATCTCAACCTATGTCATCTAGAGTAGTATTGAAGTAACTGCATATGATCATCACATATTAAACTTGTACTCATTCATTAGACTTTTGTCTGACTCACTCCTTCCTTTCCATCTTCCCCACCATAAGATGATAAGTTAGTAGTTGATTGGGCATAGTACATAGCGAAAGGAGCTTCATGTAGCAGTTCTCATATTCTTATTGTCTATCATGCAGTTATTTACTGTATTAAAAGTTTGTAAAATATATGTTGTACTTTGAAACAGTGTAAATTGAAAATAAAGTATTTTGGAGACTATTTTCTGACATGTCTATTTTTCCGTACTTATATTTTAATTCCTTCCGCTGTGTGATCTAAATGTGTAGAATGTCTTAGAACTTACTTTTATAATTAGACTTTATAATGTTTTAAAACCCAATAGCTCATATTTCTTGGCATGATGCGAGTCTGAAAGTCACACTAGACTTTGAATCGATGTGTCCGGAAGTGCGGGTTCTTACATTCACATTCTTTCATTTTTAGTAGACTTGTTGATGACTTACACTTAGACACCAGTATAATCATAGACCATGTAGTTGTGTTAAACCTCGTAGGAGGATCAGTCTATCTCTCTATGTTATGTAGGGGTTTGAAATTATTCATTTTAGGGGTTAAGTCCGATTATGATGCTTTTGTCTTGGGATTTTCTGGGTTTAGGTTGATATTGGGCATGGATTGGATGGCGGTGTATGGGGCTATTTTAGACTGTGATCGAAAGGTCGTTAGGTTGAGCACCTGTAGTGGGCGTAGCTTGGAGGTTTATTGTGATCCCCGAGGATCAGTTATGTTGAGTTACTTATATTCGTTAGATCTATCACATGATAAGCTAGATACAGTGCTATAGTTAGAGATTTCCCAGATGTTTTTGCCGAGATTACCGGTCTCCCATTCTAGAGAGCGATCGAGTTTAGGATTTATCTTGTTGAGATTGTCGTATCCTTTTCCTTACCATTAAGACATATGGCTCCAAAGGAGAGAGGCGAGTTGACCAAGCAAGTATATGAACTGTTAGAGAAGGGTTTTATTGGGAGTAGCATTTCTGAGTAGGGAGGAGCATTTCTGAGTGGGGGAGCACCAGTCATCTTTGCCACCAAGGCAGACGGTTCTTTGAGACTCTACGTCGATTACAGGGAGCTGAATTAACTAACAAAGAAGAATCAGTATCCACTTCCCTGTATAGAAGATCTCCTTTATCACTTAGTTGGAGCTAAGGTGTTCTCATAGCTTGAATTTGTTACATGATTCCATCGGTTGCGTGTAGTTGAGGACAGTATGCAAAAGACAGTTTTCCATGCACCTAACAGACTTTATGAGTGGTTAGTCATGCCGTCGGACTGACAATGCATCCTCCTACTTTGTAGATTTGATGAGTCGGGTTTTCAGATGGTTTCTTAACAAGTTCGTCATGGTATTTGTAGATGATATCTTAGTTTATTCAAGGAGCGAGGAGCATTAAGCTTTGCATTGAGGAGAAGTGCTCAGTACACTCTGCGTGCATAAGCTGAAGGCAAAGTTTTTGAAGTATCTCTTTTGAAGAAAAGAGGTACGCTTTTTGGGACACATCGTCCCAAAAAGTGGATTGGCGGTTGATCCCAGTAAGGTGGCAGCAGTTCGGGATTAGCATGTGCCGAAGTATGCCACGGAAGTGAAAAGTTTCCTTGGTTTGGTGCGCTATTATCAGAAGTTTATTAAGGACTTCATGAAGATCTCTACTCCTCTGACCCATCTCACCAAGAAGAATCTAGTTTTTTCATGGGATGCAAAATACAAATATGCTTTAATCAAGTTGAAGGAGGGGTTGACTAGTGAACCAGTTTTGATATCACCGGATGGGATGAAGCCATTTATAGTTTATACCGATGCCTGTGGAACTGGGTTAGGCATAGTCTTGATGCAAGAAGGAAGGGTTGTAAGTTATGCTAGTCGGCAGTTGAAGACCCACAAGAGAAACTACCCTACCCATGATATCGAGTTGGCGATTATTGTCTTTGCGCTCAAGTCATGGGTTTAGGGGAGCGGTTTGAGCTATCACTAGTACAAAATATGCATGATGCTTTGCCTCATTTATTTCGGTTGTTTTCGCAATCGAAGCAAATAGCTTCATTTTCTTTAGTTCCCCCTTAACAACTGAAGCAATTGGTACATAAAAAGCAATAGAAAATACAAAAAGTGCACTTTGCTTCGGTTGTCGTTAACAGCGAAGAAAATGCAATGAAGTGAATAATGTTATTTGCTTCGGTTGTCCTTATAACCGAAGCAAATAGTATTATTTGCATCGATTCCTTAGGAACCGAAGCGATTGCAAATTATTTTCACTACACCAATCCAAACAATTTATAACACATAACTTTTGTACGTAACGCAAATTTTTTTGTACAGATTACTATTGCTTTAAATATTATAATAATCAATAATTGGTAATTTATAATTAATAACAAATAATTAATATTTACTTAATAATTTATAAATGGTAATTTATAATTAATAATTATCAATGACATTTTATATAGGTCATTATTTATGATTTTCAATAATTAATGATTATTAATAAATAATTTATAATCACTAATTATTATCTATAATCAATAATTGTTTTTTATATGTAATAATTTATCATTGTCAATTATTAATAATTAGTAAATTATAGTTAATATTTATTAATTATATTTAACAGTTAATAAATATAATTAATAATTAATATTAAAATTTTAAAAGTAAATAATTAATAATTGATAATATATAAACACTAATTGAAATATAGTAATTACTAGTTAATAATTAATAATTACTATTAATAACTAATCATATATACACAATAATTAACATTTAACAATTTATATTCAATTACAATTAAGAAGTAATAAGTAATAATTAATGAATAATAGTTAATAAATTAGAAGTAATATTATTTTTTTAACTAATTTTTTATAATTAACAACACTATAACAAAAATACCCCTTTTAAAACAATTTTGTTTACAACATTTCTGATAAAAACGTTGTATATTAACACGCTTTAATAACCTTTTTTCTTAAAACGTTGTAAACATTGATTTATAATTTTTTTTAAGTTGTCTTACTTATAATTTTTGAACAACTATTTTTTTGGAAAGTTGTAAGTAATATTTTTAATAATTAACAATTGGTAATTGAAAATTAATAATGAAGAAGTAATGTTTATTATTAAATATTTACTATTAAATAATTAATAGTTCATAATCAATAACTAATAATAAAAAGTAATATTTAATGTTTAATGGCTAATTTTTCATAATTAATAATTAATAATTTTTTTTGAAAAATTACTATTAAATAATTAATAATTACTAATTAATAATAAATATTAAATTATTACTATTAATAATTACTAATTAGTAATAAATATTAAACTATTACTATTAATAATTAATAATTAATATTGACTATTTAATAATTAATGATAAAGACTAATATATAATATTTATTATTCAATAATTAAGGATTAATAGGTAATCTTTAATATTTAAAAAATAATATTTTTTATTAAGTAATTATAATTGACAATTTTACATAATGTTCAATATTTCAAAAAAATTAAAGTTTTGAAATTTTCTAAAATATATTTAAAAGTATTCAAAAATTTAAAAACAAAAGTTTGAAATTTTTATGAAATTCAAAAAACAAGAAATTTATATAAATTTTAAATTTATAAATACTCAAAATTTCAGTTTTGAAAATGTAAAAAAATTCAAAATTTGAATAATATTAACATTAAGTTGTAAATTATTGTTTCCATGCACGTTTAGAGATTTTCTTTTATAACTATCTCATGTACAAGTTTCTTTTAGTTCTAAATAAGAAATATTGTTGCTTCAGTCCCAAATTGTAATGACTGGTCTTAGCACCCCACCCAATTTTTGTTCGCTGCCTTACATTTGCTCCCAAATTTTCGCTTACGGCTAAATTCTCAGGTTCCTAATAAGTTTCAAAATACACAAAACCCCAGTAAAAAAAAGTATGTAAATTAGGTCCCTAGAATTAAGTTACTAAGTAATTCCATATAGTTATGCAATTATTCACTGAATAATTGCAGACATTTATGCAATTATATCCAAAAGTTGCATAAATTTATGCAATTTTTTCGGTGAATAATTGCAGAAATTTCCGCAATTTTTTTGGTGAAAAATTACGGAATTTTTCGTAAATTTTTGAAAAAAATACGGAAATTTTTGCAATTTTTAGTGAATAATTGTGGAAATGTCTGCAATTTTTTGATATAATTGCATAAATGTCGGCAATTATTCACTGAATAATTCCATAAGCGTATGTCATTATTCGGTAACTTAATTCTAGAAACCTAATTTACAAACTTTTTTTTATAGGGTTTTTGTGTATTTTAAAAGTTAATAGACACTCGGGACAACCCTAATCTTAAAGGCTTCCTCAAAACAAACCCCCTTTTCATCTCGACGCTCAGTTATAATTTCCAAATCCAAATAAAAAATAGGCCAATGATCGCAAAACCAAGTAATAATTCCCAGATTCCGGTCCCCCTTTTGTTCATCCCATCTTGCATGCACGATTGGAGGAGGCGACGAGACTAGACGATGTAGCTCTGGCTCCTTGGACTGCCAACGATCATGAAACTTGATTGCGGCGGCATCGTACTCTGATAGCAGCATCGTACGGTCTGGTTACGGCAGCATGGTCTTTGTTTTGAACTGCGAAACTTGATGGCAGCGGCTTCACAGGCTTTGGTAGCCTCCTCTATAGTGCCTGATTGACGCTTATAAATTCTTTGCTGTTGAACATCTTGGATCGATGTTGTTGGAACACCTGGATACATTGCACCAGGTTTGTTTGTGTTTTATGCTATTAACTGATTCTTGATTTGTTAGCTTAGTCTTATCTTTATATTTATTTATCTCATCAACTAACATTTGTTAGTTGTAAATGTAGTTTGGATGATACAATTGTTTTATTTATGTAATGCAATATTGATATACAAACAAGTATAGAGCTGTGCACCAACAATAGAATCTGCAACAACTATTAATGTAGCCGCTTCATCTCCAAACAGATAATTTTCAATCACGTTATTAGGGTGGGTTGCAACCTGGTTTTTACTTAATAATTAATTTAAGTTAATAATAGTAATTTGATTAATTAAATTGGAATTTGGATATTTAATTAATAAATTTGTTTGGTGATTATTTAATTTTGGGTTTAAAGTGAGAAAATAGTGCACCTGAATTTAAACAAGCTAAAAATGTGAAAACGATATTTAGTATGAAATTATATAAGTGAAGTATAACATTGTATGATTTTGAAATTTAATTTATATTTATTTAAATTTAATAGAATTTAATTTATAAACAGAAGAAAATACATTTTTTTTCTTTACCTTTCATTTTCAAGGCCGAAGCCCAAATACTATATGCTCAAACTCATTTTTCTACACTCTTCTAATTCTAGAATTCTTTGGTTTTGAAATTTTACTTCATTCCTCATTTTTACTACTTTTAGGGAGGTGTTCTTTCTAGGCTAATTCGGTCTGACATTTCCTTCTTCAATAATCCTCTCACGTTAAATCCAATGTTAAATCATAGAAGTTATTATAAAATCCAAAATTTAAATATGTTGTTCAATACATTGATATACATCCATGACATGAGAGATATGGGTTTGCATTGCATGGATTGTGAGCTTTGTATGTGCGTTCGAAGGGAGGAAGAAGATAATATATGGGCGGCTTCAGGTGAGCATCTTTGCTCACATATCTATGCTAATCCATCTAACCCCTTTTGAATCCATGCATATTTGTTATTTATTTGCTGCTGCTATATGGCGGTGGTTTCTTCCCTGATAGATACATGTGTGGACAGAGTTGTGTATGTGTGTCCATGTACTTGTGCGTGTGTATATATACAGTCGAGTGTGTATATATGTTCCTGTGTGCGAATCTCTAGGTTTCTTTTTACTAACTTTGCTTTTATTTGGTCCAACTTGCGTTTCAGTGTGTTTGGCATTGTTTGGCTCTTCTATGTTTTGTTGTATGTTTGCTTTATGTTTACTTGCACTTTCTTTAATCTCATACTTGATAGCCCAGCCAATTGGTTATTGCAAACTGCACAACCTATACATATATGATGTCAAATTGTATTATATTGATATTATACGAGATCTATTTAAGGTATATCTTCAAATTACCATTTTAACCAAATTATTTTGTAATGTCACAGCTGCTATTTAGATGAATTGAGTTTTTTTAAAAAGATCGTTACTTTGTTATTTCAACCTCAAATAATAATTTTAAATCAAAAGCCAGTTTTTTTAAGCAATGTATTAACACTAAATCCATATATAAGAATAAATATCTCTTAATTTTATCTTCAGCTACCGCCAGATTGTTATGATTTTTTTGGAAGCAGTTGTAGTTATTTCAATGTTCATGTGTTTTTATGAGAAAAAGTTATGACTTTGCAAATCCAAATTGTTATTTAATTATCTCACTTAGTTGTAATACAACTACTAATGCAACTTCCCTTTTTGTTGTTATCTAATTAATTAGAAGTAACACAGATATAATAACTCTACTCCTCAGTAAATCCTGACCATCAGATCACTAAGGATCCTTCGGCTGCCAGTCTTTCAAAGTATGTGATGCGGATTGCCAGCCTGGCTGGGCCTAGCCCACTTATCAAAACTTGTATAAATAAGAGTACCGTGTAAAACAGTTTGTATTTGATTCAAATATACAAGTGTATAATAAATTTCTGTTATTACAAAATCTCTCTGTACTGTTTCAATTTCTTTTATGGTATCAGAGCTTTAGTCAAACGACTGATCATCAGATTCAGCTTCATGTTCATCATCAAGCCATCCAGAAAGAAAGATTCATAATCTAACTTTCGGTTGCTCTCAGTTTTTTATGAAGCATCTCATCATTTGATTCTATTACCCTTTCTTCATTACCAGTTAAAACCTAAACCAATTTTTCATATCTGATCTTATCAGTCTTTCTTTTCAAGATTTACTTTCTTGAATCAATATCTGGCTGCAAGGTAAACACCTGCCTCGCTAGTTTCTATTCATCTCATCATGACTGAAGAAAGTGCAACTGTTGCCACATCAGAATTCAGAGCCAACAAAGCTGCCATTTTTTCTGAAATAATAAAGTTAAAAAGTCAGACTGCAGTACAACTTAATGAAAGCAACTATATCATGTGGAAATATCAAACTGAAACAGCAATAAAGGGACATGGATTAGAAGAATATGTTAATGGTACTCTGGCCATTCCACCCAAGATGATAACTGATAATCAAGAAAAGGCAATCCCCAATCAAGAATTCATATTTTATCAGAGACAAGATAATCTTCTTGCAACATGGCTAATGTCCTCTATTAGCACAAGCATCCTATCTCATATTGTTGGATGCAAAACTTCACAAGAAATCTGGGAAGCCATTGGACAGTTCTTTAATTCTCAATCTTCTGCAAGAATTATACACTACAAGAGGCAACTGCAGAACTTAAGAAAGAATGATATGTCAATGAGGGAATACCTAACAAAGGCAAAGAATTACTGTGATCTCCTCAGTACAGCAGGATACAAAGTATCTGAAACAGAGCAGATTCTCACAATCTTGAGTGGTTTAGATGAGGACTATGAATCTATAGTAGTTGTCATCTCAGCTAAAAAGAAATTACCCAACATTCAATATGTACATGCAACCCTTCTAGCACATGAATGGAGAATTGATCAAAAGAAAACACAAAACTCTGACTACTCTATCAACTATGCTTCTGTCAATAAAAAGAAAAATCAAGACACCTCTCAAAACTCAAACAGAAATCAAACTGGAAATTTCAGAGGAGGAAATCAAAATAACAGAGGTAGAGGAAGAGGCAGATGGAACAATTCTAATAGACCAAAGTGTCAGATTTGTGAAAGAATTGGACATACAACACCAAAATGCTACTTCAGATTTGATCAGAACTACTCTCTCAACAACAATAACAACAACAGTCAGAGATCAATCAATCCAAATGTTAACATGGCACATACAGAAGTGGATACCAGCAATCAAAACCCTGCACAACACTCAAAGAATGAAGATGCAACATATGAAGAATGGTACCCAGATTCAGGAGCTACAAATCATATTACCAACAGTTTGGAAAATCTGAATCTAGGAAACAAAGAATACAAAGGTACACAATCTATTCTTTTAGGTAATGGTAAATCTATAAGAATCACACACACTGGGAATGCTAAAATCTTTGGTAAAAGAGAATTACACTTAAATAATTTACTTAGAGTTCCTCGAATAAAGAAAAATCTCATAAGTGTTTCTCAATTTGCCAAAGATAATCAAGTATACTTTGAATTTTATCCAAAACTCTGTTTAGTTAGAGATGCATCAACTAGACAAATTTTACTGCAGGGTAATGTGCAAAATGGTCTATACTCATTCAATCTGAGGCAGCATAATAGGGTATCCAATTCTAGAAAATGGTGCAACAATGTTGAAAATAATATCAAAAATAACAAAATCTTTGATCTTTGGCATTGTAAATTGGGTCATCCCAGTATTAATACTGTAAAATCTGTGTTGAAAAGTAATAAAATTGACATTGATGATATATCTCTACCCTATATATGCTCTGCATGTCAAATAGGAAAGAATCACAAATTACCCTTTCTTAAATCATCAACTAAATATACCAAACCATTAGAGATGGTTGCTACAGACTTATGGGGACCTGCCCCAATAAATTCTGATTTTGGGTTCAAATACTACATATCTTTTGTTGATTCTTTTTCAAGACATACTTGGATATATTTTCTAAAAACTAAAACAGAAACACATAGAGCAGTCATTCAATTTATTACTCAAGTAGAAAGGCAACTAAATCATCAACTAAAAATCATTCAAACTGATGGAGGAGCAGAATTCAAACCATTAAAAAATTATTTCTTAGAAAAAGGAATAATACATAGAACTACCTGCCCCTATACTTCTGAGCAAAATGGGTTAGCAGAGAGGAAACATAGGCATATAGTTGATACTGGTATCACTCTTTTGGCACATGCCTCTATGCCACTCAAGTTCTGGCCGGATGCATTCAACTCAGCTGTTCATCTGATCAACAGAATGCCAACAAAGGTACTACAAAATAAAACTCCTTTAGAATTACTATTTAATATTGTACCAGATTACAATAGCCTAAAAACATATGGTTGCTTATGCTTTCCCTATATGAGACCATATAATTCTCATAAGTTAAGTAATAGATCAACATCTTGTACCTTTATTGGTTACACTTCTAATCAGAAAGGTTACAAATGCTTAACTAGTAATGGAAAAATTATAATATCTCGACATGTTGGATTTAATGAATCTATATTTCCATTTGCTAGTGCAGAAATCAAAACAACTGAAAAAGTGTATAACACAAAAAATGTTATACCTGAAATACCCATCCTCTCTAGCAATAAAATAGATGAAGCTGCACATCAGAATCAACTTGAACCTCAACTCACAGTATCAGGTGAAGAATCAGGTCAAGATTCAAGTGGTTCCAATAATGACTGCAACAACAATAATGAGTCTTGCACAAAGACTATCCTTGCTCCAGAAAATCAAAGCAACGACACTCCTCATCAAGATAATCTTAATGAGGAGGAAACAGGTCATCACATGATAACCAGATCAAAGCATGGAATATTCAAACCCAAAGCATATCATGTCATCAGCAACTCATCTGAGCCTGTTTGCTTCAATGAAGCCTTACAGGATGAGAAATGGAAAGCTGCAATGAATGATGAGTATAATGCTCTCATCGAAAATAAAACCTGGACCCTTGTTCCTGCACCAAAGAATAAAAATATCATTGGATGTAGATGGACATACAAAATCAAGAGAAACTCTGATGGCAACATTGACAAATATAAAGCCAGGCTTGTGGCCAAGGGCTACTCACAACAATATGGGATAGAATTCTGTGAAACTTTTTCACCAGTCATAAAACCCACTACTATAAGAGTTATTCTCACCATTGCTCTTCACAATAAATGGCAAATAAAACAACTAGATGTCAATAATGCCTTCCTAAATGGTGAACTTCATGAAGAAGTTTATATGCAACAACCATCAGGATACATTCAGAGTAACAAGAACTGGGTATGCAAACTTGACAAAGCTATTTATGGGCTCAAACAAGCTCCACGTGTCTGGTATGAAAAGCTTAAATCTACTCTTGTTAATCTCAACTATCATCCCACTAAGTCTGACAATTCTTTATATGTCAAAAATTATAACAATATCAGTGTATTCATACTTGTTTATGTGGATGATATCATAATTATAGGAAACTGCATAAAAGAAATCAGGTATGTTACTGATCACTTAAACAACAAATTCTCCCTGAAAGACTTAGGAAACTTAAAATATTTTCTAGGCATTGAAGTCATAAGAAAATCTGAACATGAACTTATTCTTTGTCAAAGAAAATACATATCTGAAGTTCTAAATAGAGCCAAAATGAGTGCTGCAAAACCCATGCCTACCCCAATGTCAAGTAATTTACATTTATCTAAAAACAAAGGAGAAACCTTTGATAATGAAAAACTTTACAAAAGTATTGTAGGGGCTTTGCAGTATATCACAATTACCAGACCTGAATTATCATTTTCTGTAAATAAAGTTTGCCAATTTATGCAGAAACCATTAGATCTTCACTGGAAGGCAGTTAAGCATATTTTAAGATACTTAAAAGGATCAATCAATCAAGGTCTAAAGCTAAAAGCATGTAAAGACTTATCTATCAAAGGGTTTGCTGACGCTGATTGGGCTTCAGACTCTGATGATAGAAGATCTACCACAGGGTACTGCATCTACCTAGGAAGCAACCCAGTATCGTGGTGTTCCAAAAAGCAACCCACTGTGTCTCGCTCCAGCACCGAAGCTGAATATCGAAGCGTGGCAAGCACTACAGCTGAAATCACTTGGCTCGGATCTCTTCTCAAGGAAATCAAAATCGTATCATTTAATCAACTAGTGATATGGTGCGATAACTCTAGAGCTGTTTCTATCTCAGCAAATCCAGTCCTTCATTCTCGAACGAAACACATTGAAATCGACTTGTATTTCGTTCGAGAAAAGGTTATCAAAAAGGAACTTGCCATTAATCACATTCCAGCAAGCCATCAGATCGTTGATATTATGACAAAAGCTCTCTCGAAACATAACTTCGAAAGATTCAAAGCCAATTTGGTGATTGAAGATGCTGGAAGCAGATTTGAGATAAAGGAGGAAGAAAATGAAACCTTAGATCGAAATGAGGGAGGCAATTAGAAGTAACACAGATATAATAACTCTACTCCTCAGTAAATCCTGACCATCAGATCACTAAGGATCCTTCGGCTGCCAGTCTTTCAAAGTATGTGATGCGGATTGCCAGCCTGGCTGGGCCTAGCCCACTTATCAAAACTTGTATAAATAAGAGTACCGTGTAAAATAGTTTGTATTTGATTCAAATATACAAGTGTATAATAAATTTCTGTTATTACAAAATCTCTCTGTACTGTTTCAATTTCTTTTATAATCATTTAAAGCATGAAAAGGTTCATGGTGTTCATGGTGCATATTGTCTAGGATTCTTCCCAAATGAAAGAGATCAAACTGCACATTTGGGCGGTATGATTATTTTTTCTTGATAACGTATGCTAGTTACAATTTTATTTTTATCTATACATTACCAGAAAGCATTCATCCAAATATTATGCTATCAGAGTATGAGGTAAAGTCATATATCCGCATTCATCTAGATTATACGTTATAGGAGTTTCAGGTTAAGCTATATAATAATAAATATAAATATAATTTTCGTGTGTATGTATCTTGATTTGCATAGGTCGTTTTATGTATAAGTGACAGGGCAAGGTGTTAGTTTGTAAAGTTTATCCACTTGCTAGACTAAATTGACTTGCCTTCTGATATATATATATATATATGTATATGTATATGTAAATGTATATATAGTGTATGTTTGTGTGAATATATATTTATATGTGCACGTGTGATATTGTTTAGGTGGTGAGTTAGTTAATTACTGCATGAGTTTGAAAAATGGATAGAATGTTTTTGTAAATATACTGGTTTGCATGCATGTATATGGCCAACGAAGGTGTGACTAAATTGACTTGCCTTCTGATATATGTATATATATATGTATATATATATATATGTATATATATGTATATATGTATATGTATATATGTATATGTAGTGTATGTGTGTGAATATATATTTATATGTGCACGTGTGATATTGTTTAGGTGGTGAGTTAGTTAATTACTGCATGAGTTTTAAAAATGGACAGAATGTTTGTTTAAATATACAGGTTTGTGTGCATGTATATGGCCAGCTAAGTTGTGAGGATTTATGTGTTTATATATATATGAGTTGTTAGTTTCATGTTTCCATTGTGCTCATTTTATGTTGTGAAGAGTGCCGGGTTTGTGAATAATGTGTTGTCTGTGTCTTACAGGAGTGTATACTTGAGTATTTAGGTGCTGCTGTGTGCGTCAGTGGGTTCCATATGTGTGCGCATTGAAGGGTTTGTGTGTGTTTATGCCTGGGTTTACATATAAATGTGTTGTACATGTGTATCCAAATGTTGTTATACTTTAGTTTGTGCATTTTTCTTTTCGTTGAAGTGAATATGGTCACCTTCTTTGTATGTCTTTCATTTGTTCTCTACTCTTCGTTACATTTTAGATTTTATCAGCACTGTGTGTGTATTATATAAAGCTTTGATAATAACAATATATATTTACTTATTTGAACATAAACTATATTGAGTTCAGATAATTATCTAATTAATTCAGGAATATATACATATACATATATATATATATATTATTAGTAAATTCCAAGAAGTAATTTTGTTATTTTAAATTATATGTTGCAATTGTTTTGTTATTGAATATTAATACATTCATTTATATTTGTTTGATCAATCAATTTTATTTTTAGTTTTTGATTTCTAATTACTTCTTTTCTTTATATTGATTCTGTTAATATGAATGATTCACCGTTGATATTGATTTAGTTAATGATTTTAAGATGATACCGTGATGATATCTTTCCATTTCATTTATGTGATATTATTTTTGTGTAACAAGAAATTTGAATAAACGGATTAGTGATACCATCTGCTATGAGACTTTCAGTAACACTTTTTCGGTTATTCATTGGACTTGTCATATAGAAATATCTAGTGTAGATCAAGTGTAGTTTATGAATATTGAATAATTATTCAAATAACATGCGGTGGTATGAGACACCGTTATGTTATTTGTTTGATTATTCATTATAAGTAATGTCACTCAAACGTGGATTACACTCATGTGTATATGTGATACTCGGTGAGGAGTATCGTATTGATAGATGTTGGCTTATGAGAGCTGCAAGTCGGCGTACTATTAAAGCTATGAGTAGCTTTAAGATAAGAGTATTATATGACCATCCACATTGTGTCCAGCTTCCTTTATTTTTCAGAAGTGAACCAGATTGGCCAGTATCCACCCTGGCGGCTTGATCATGGGATCGCGCTCCAGATCTGTGACACCATAGTTATATGTCTATTTTGATGCACATCAGAGTATTAGTAGTAGTAGATGGATTGTTGTCCATAGCCCCTTGTGTTGCTTGGGCCTGCAGTCTGTTACCATTAGGAGCAAAGCAGGTTGTGACAAAGGCTACGCGTCGATGAGTTATTGGTGGATGGGTCATGATGTCCGTTGAGGTAACTGAAGACTATAGGAATAGACGGTTACTTTGCAGTGAGCGAGTAGACCTGGGTTCCTGGACATGGCTTGCGGTAGGCGTCCATTAGCCTCCGGTCTGGTTTAGGGCTATGTTTGTGTGACGTCTCGATCTTTAAATAGAAAATCAACATCAGAATCTCACAATCGCAGCGAAACAATATATAATATATAAATAACTGATCTTTACACAAAAAGAAACTATATCTGTTTTTACATCTCATCATCAGAGTACAACACAATCAATAATACATTACTGGACAGTTATATTAACTTGTCCCACTACAGAATACACAACACAACGGAATATACAACAAGTACGAGTGATACGTGTCGCCATCCGGCTCGTCTCCTGGGCTCCACAGCATCTTATCATGTATCTGTAATACTCGGTTTGACCCGAGCATTATAATAAAATAACACCCGAGTCAGTCTGGAAAACCAGTGTGAAAAAACACACTCAATTGGATATTCAAAGTTTTCCAAAACCCTTTGAAATCAAAAGCATCTCGTAAGACCACGCCACAAATAAACATATCGGGTTTTTACCTTATGATAGCCAAAACACTTTTTATCAAATCCGTCTGATATTATAATAGTGTCTATAGAAAGTAAAATAGAATCTAGCCGAAATGCTTGCATCTCACGTTTTAGCAATAATTGGGCAAAATCAAAACCGTACAGGCGCGTAGGGAGAATGGATTTCCAACTAATGACTAGGCACTGGGGTACCACCTGTCACAGTACCTGGTCTAGATCAGTGTACTGATGACCACACCCGATCCCCTACAACACAAGACCGGAAATACCTAAGGGTAATTCCGAGTAAGATCACCCCACGGTTGGGATCGGCAACCGCACCACTAAGCCGAATATAAAAAGGGACATCTAGACAGGGATGACCTCACCCTAATGGGCGCTACCCACATAGCCTTGCTGCATAACCCCTGATTTTCAGTCATTCCCGGTTGATGAGGCTTGAGGCTAAGCATTATCTTTTTAGAACGTTTCACTTAGAATGCCCATCGTCCACCTGATGATGTTCCGAAAGCATTCATCCATACAAGTCCGTCCCGGTTTCGAACGGAACCGAAGCCACTACTCCTACTACATCCATTTTGGAATCACCCTCAGGATTATTAGCCACTAGCCCTTGCACTTCTCTGTACCATCTTTGATTCAAACTCTTTTCCCCACGAAACGTACAAACTGGATCGAAGTGGTTTTCGGGAATTTAATCCCGATCCCGGTCTCTTCGAAACGATCAGCACGTTGTCCAATATTGATAGTCGGAGATTTAACTATCAATTTACATCCACAAGCATCCATCAAACAATAAATAATTACCCAAATTATTTATAAATCTCAAGATATCTTCACAAGTAATATTTCCAATTTCACCCTTGAAATAGTTTTTCAAACCATCTTCCTTTACGGAATAAATTTCCCAAATATTGTTTTTCCACTGAAAATAACCAAGTCCAAACATTTTAGATTTTAAAATAATTTAAATCACTTTATTCTAAAATATACTTTTAAACATTTAAATTAAACTACTTAAACACTTATTCAAAAATATGTATTTTAAAAATATGTAAAGTAAAACTACATAAATTTTAAAATAAGAGTTATGAAATTCTATATAAGTTTTCAAATAAAACTTTAACTAAACCATCTTTAAAATAAAACTATTTATAAAATATAGATATTTATAATTATCCTTTTTAAACGTAATACCCATTTACCCTTTTAAAATAATTACCACTAAAACTAACTTAATAAATCTTTACCTTTAAAATTTTAACAACTTAATAATTATTTCTTAAAAACATTCCTTTAAACAACTTAAACTTTTAACTTAAAAGTTTGCTTTGAAAACGTACTTGGCTTTCCAGGGAAATACACTTCTCTTTCACACCTTTTAAAAATAAATCAATATTTATTTTTAAACAAATTTACCCATTTCATTAATAAATTCCCACCGTGAATTTATTCTTCCAAATATCCACTAATATTTTACTTCGCTTTTATAAACCCAGTTTATAAATCTCATAGTCTAATTTCCCCTTTAAAATTCCAATTTCCAAACGCTTAAATCAATTTTCAAATTGATTTCCAATTTACTTCACTTTGAAATAAATTTCTTTACTTACTCCATTTATCTCAAAATCCATTAACTTCAGCTTTTCTTTCTTTATTATGATTTAAAATCTTTTAAACTGAAAATATCAATTTCAGGTTTTCCAAAATCCTTCTTTATTCTTTTAAATAAATTCAAACCTTGAAATTTTAAAGTAAATTCTTTGTTACTTTAAATAACATCACTTTAAGTTAAAAATCCATTATTTCTCTGTTTATTCAAACCCCATTTTCATACTCGGAATTTATTTACTAGGATTAAAAAAATCACTTTTTTTCTTTTCCCAATTCATTCTTATTTTTTTTTTATTCAAATTCTCTATAGTTATTTCACTTAAAATTTTACTCTTGTATTTTTTCAAAAATCCAATTCTATATATTTTATAACTCAGTGTTCCGAAATATTTCAATTAGACCATAGAATCCAATATCCCAATTATCAATATAAATTCATCACAAAATATCAAATATTCATAACACATAATATTAATAATCTAAATAATTTTGAGGAATCCAGTTGGATCCCTCCAACCTGTTTCCCTGCATCCACAGACGTTAGCACAATACCAATTCCACTTCGAGGTGGAATATCACGGTATATGGGTTTAATATAATATCATCCGCTATTATGCGGCGCATAGGGTCTCATCCGCTATATAATGCGGGAAATCAATCACTCCAATATATATACTACTATATATAATATACCACAACCAATCAATTCAATCATTTAACCAAACATTTAAATTTAACCATTTAAATTTAAATAAACCCAGATGAGTGAGATTAACTCACCTTTGATTTTTAATATGCAATCCGATCCAATCTCGGCTTGTTCCCTTTCGGATTTTGACCTTGAATAAATATTGGATGGTTTTATAAATATTCGAACAATTTGAATAATAAATTTTCATTTGATGAATTTAATTTAATTAACTAATAATTTAACTTGGACTCATAACTTATTCTAACAAATTTTCCCTATAATAAATATTATTAGTAACTAAAATAATGGTATGAGTAAACTAAACAAATTAATCACCTAAATAAATTATTTTAATACAAACTAGTAAATTGTATTTAATATTCTCTTCAAACTGCATATAAAATAATTTATACAAATTTAATAGAAATTTAATTTATATATAACTTTCAACATTTCTGAAATCCCATATATATATTATTCTTTTCTCTGTTTTACCTATATATCAAAATATATGTGTGTAGAAAATTTGTTTCCTGTATATAAAAACTGAATATCTATCTACTGTATTTTCACTCCCTTATAAATCTATGTATATATTAACTAATTGAAAATAAATAAAAATAAAAAACAAAAACCTTACTGAACTTGCGAACGCAGGCTCGGCAAGCCCCTCCCCAACACCATCACGGAGTTGCCCATGAGTACGAAATCATTCCTCCAACCTGCAGAGACTCGAAACCCAAGACTTCTCCTTTCAGACATCGCAGTCGCCACCTCCATCACAACTCAAGCCCTAGACCAACGTCGAGTATCGCCGCGTATGCCACCAGGAGCTCCAGACTGGTCAAAGCCCTTGACTATGCTTAAACGAGCACTTCTACTCGATCCAAACCCTCGATCTACAAACACGAATCAAGACTCAACCCATCTCTGTTTCGTTCTCATCCGTCCTTCGATCTAAGCGAATCGAATTGGCCTCGAGATAAGATTCAACGAAGTCGTTCATTTTTTTTTTGATTTCGTGAAAGCAGCGATTTAGGGAAGGAACGAAATGAATTTGAAGGAGAGATTTTTTTCGTTCGGCCATTACTTAATTTATTTTTGTTTATAACTATGAAGAAAAGATGCATGCTTTATTTTAAAAGAAAAGGGATCGTGTGTTCGAGAAGGCAAAGGAAGCGTATTGAAAAATCTAGCTACAGTAAGTTGATGGTAAAGCAAGTAGCTGATATGAGTATATATGTCAATCAACCATTAATATATATATCTATAAAATTCAAATTTAAATTCAAATGCAACTTAAAATTTCAAACTCCTATCGAGGCGTGCCGCTAGGCGTTTATAATGTTATACCCCTATTCCGAACGTAGTGGAAAAGGTTCCGGGTCCTAATTCGATCGTATGGAGAAGATAGCTTTTTAAATCCAGTTATTATATTAAATTATCGATATAAGTTTCAGCGCGTTTATATATCGTACGCTCACACAACAACTCCAATCACTATGAAATTTGAAATCCGATAATAATACAATATTACGGATCCAATGGAACTTGTTTCTTCGAATTCCGAGACTGTGCCCCGGAAGGCTATTTTTAAATATCGATTTAAACGATAAAATTTCAAAACTTAACATAACACTTCCAAATTCAAGTTTAACACTTTTACTACCTTCAGAACTATCAATATAAATTTTACAAGCCTTTAAATTATTTTTAACAGGGTTTAAACTCCCGATCCAACATTTTACCCAACTTCAAATTATTTAATTTAATAATTAAATTATCTAATGAGTAGTGATATTTGAAATTCAAGTTAAAAATTAACTTTTAAATATTTATAATCAATTTAATATTCCAATTTCAAATATCCAAAAATTACGGGTCGTCACATTCCTCCCCTCTTTAAAGAATTTCATCCCCGAAATTGCTAGTTAAGAAGAATGGTCCACAACCCGTCAACTATTTTCCAAAACCAAACAGTTTTTAACAACTCCCCAAAACAACCCTTTTATTAAAGACACACTATTTCCCTTACTAACTTTCCAAACTCTTCCATAGTTCCCAAACAACATTACCTATTCACCCATTCTAATCATAATTCAAATACAAATTCAAATTTAAACCAAATTTCAAATTATCAAAATTTTCTAACTCCTTAAATTTTCAAAATTTTTTGCCAGCGTCTCCTTTGCGCGGCTAGATCGGTACTACTACAAAATGCCTCTACGGGCCCCCAAATTCAAATGAAAACAAAAGGCCAAATGGCTAGATCAAAAACCCAATCAAATTTCATACAGAAATTTAAATACTTACCTTTTTTGTCGAGCAATACAATTTATCTTCTGAAATCAAAAATCCCAATTTCCTTTTTGCTTTTTAAACACCTTTGTATCCTACTTAGCAATAATATCCAATAACAGAATCCAAGATCATTTTTTTACACTTCCTTTATAAATTTCCAATATTTGCTTTACTTAAGCCCGTTCGATGCACATATATCATCCGTACGCAATATCAAATTCGATCGCTCACTCGATCACACAATTCCATTCCCGAACTAGTATCGTCCACCCAATTCTCTAGTCAGGACTCAGATCTGGTTTCTTGATCAGAAATCGTCATTCTCCTTGCACAGTCCTAAACTATGATAGAGAATATTCAGAATCAATCAAAAATCCATATCCAGGGTTCGCCATCGAAAATCGAGTGTAAAATCTTAACTCGGATCGGTATAATTACCTCGAAATTCTGTGCTCGAATCCAGATCAAATCACTATGCAAATAAAATAATATACGTACATCCTACGTATTAATTTCAATTGATTATTAGCTATATCAATTCTCTTTTATTCACATTCATTTGATTTCCATTTACTTATTCACAATTTCCCTTTTCACAACTTCCAGTTTTAATCTTCATTCAATTATTCACTTAGTATATTTCTCCATTCCAAAATTACTTAGTATATTTCCAATACAAATTTACTTAAGAATTTCATCCTTTCATTTCTTAAGTCCAATATAAATATTTTATATACTTCTTAAATTTATTTTTACTTCACTATTGAAGTTTATATCCATTTGAATTCAATTTGCTTCAATTTACAAATCATTTCAAATCTAAATACTTTTCCAAATTTTCATCCAGATTTTCTTTTTCAATTTCACTTGGATTCAATTCATCTCCAACCTCTGAATATTGAATTTTTATTTACCTTTATCTCAAATTTCAAATTTTAAATCATTTGTCGTTAGTGAAAATTTCCAAAAATTTTCTAACTCCCAAAATTTTCAGAAAATTTTGGCAGAGTCCCCTTTGTACGGAGGAGCTTTTGCAATTTGACAAGATATATAAATATATATACATCGACCCACACGGTCGAAAAAACAAAAACAGTTCATATTTCCTATTTTTTATTGCGTAGGCGTACCTTATTTAGCATTTTTAAGCAAGCAGATTATTATTTTAGCATTTTGCGCGATCAAATCCAGCCAAACGGTCACCCTATAACTGTACTTACTCAATTTAAACACGTAAGTACTATATATATGAAATTCACAAATTTCCACTTATTTGCAATAGTTAAACACATGAATTTAGAAGCAATACACATTAACAATGTCCATAAGTAACTTATATGATCTGAACACTTATGCACTTGTTTTCGACCATTCCATATACTATTTGTTCTATTTAAATGGTTTACAACTCTATTGCTTTCATTCAACTCATTTTTAACTTCCAACAAGCTCATATTCAATTCAATTGATTTCAAAATCAATTTATTTTAATTCTATCAGTTCATTGATAATCTCGTTTCCATCAAACGACAATTTATTTCTACGCAATTCGACTATATTCATGTGAATAAACGTTTACTTGAGCTTACAACAATTTTATTTAGCTCGACACATTCCATTTCAATTTTATTCCTTTTCAATTTTATTCAACAACGTTTCCAATCATATTTAATTCACCACAATCCAAGTTGAATTTTATTTATAACTCGAGTTCATTTCCAACTTATTACTAACCCACAATTCCACTTTCATTTAACTAATTCAAATTCCATTTCCATATTTCATTAACTAATTAATTATCAATTAGTTTATTCCAATTTTATACCCAATATTTGATTTTTATTTCAAAAATCACTTTAACTATTTTACTTGAGTTCAATCTATTTTATAATTCAAGTTTTGGATTTTTATTCATCTTCCAAAATACAAAACAATTTTATTTTAGGCTTATTTATCCCACTTCTAAATTTTATAAGTCACAACTTATTTATTATTCCATAAACACTTTAAATAAGATTCCAGAGTTTAATCAATTTCCCAAAATACAAAACAATTTGGCAGCAATTCCTCTTCTAGAAACTCGAAAATGAACGTCGATGATGCTGCAGTCATCACCGAAGTTATTTTCCAACGACCGGAAGAGTTCAATGCTTTTATTTCCTTAAAATGATTCAAATATTTTTAATTTTCAAATCTCTCTAGATTTCAAATCCAATTCAAATTATTTTCTAATAATATCACCATTATTTCTCCAAAGCCTTTGAAAGCCATTTCAAACTCAAAGGAAATTTAAACTTCCCAAAATTCCAAATTTCAAATCCATCCAATTTATATTCAAACATTACTCTGGATTTTTTTTATTTTCAATTTCAATTATAATTCACATTATAAACTTCATTTGTATATGAATTTATTTCTTAACTTTTAGTTATGATTCCAATTTCTTATTCAATTTCCTCACAATAGTGATAATAATTTAATATTATCACTTCCTACCATCCAAGCAACCATATATATACATATAATAATTTCTGAAAATTATTTCTTTTATATACAAAATTAATTTGGGTAAAATTATATCATTTACCCCATTTTAAAACAATACTGTGTTGAATTGTTCTATTCAAGTGTTTAGAGATCCCTATCAATAACGTTAATTACTCGTATTGACCAGAATCCATAAACTACTCAATAAACCAATCAACACAATATAAAACCATTTTATATCCACTAACAAATATGCGCTCATATCTATTAATACACTGAAACTCATTCTAGAGTACTACTGACTCTATATTAATGAGTAATCCCCACCAGAGCCAAGGTTATCGCCAACCGGCTCTGATACCAAGTGTGACGTCCCGATTTTTCATACCCGAAAAATCGGACCATCATAATTAAAGAAGAAAGAAGTAGAAGAAGAAAATAGAAAATCAACATCAGAATCTCACAATCGTAGTGAAATAATATATAATATATAAATGACTGATCTTTACACAAAAAGAAACTATATCTGTTTTTACATCTCATCATCAGAGTACAACATAATCAATAATACATTACTGGACAGTTATATTAACTTGTCCCACTACAGAATACACAGTATACACAACACAGCGGAATATACAACAAGTACGAGTGATATGTCTCGCCATCCAGCTCGTCTCCTGAGCTCCACAGCATCTTATCCTGTATCTGTAATACTCGGTCTGACTCGAGCATTATAATAAAATAACAATCGAGTCAGTCTGGAAAACCAGCGTGAGAAAACACACTCAATTGGATTATTAAAGTTTTCCAAAACCCTTTGAAATCGAAAGCATCTCGTAAGACCACGCCACAAATAAACATGTCGGGTTTTTACCTTATGATAGCCAAAACACTTTTTATCAAATCCGTCTGATATTATAATAGTGTCTATAGAAAGTAAAATAGAATCTAGCTGAAATGCTTGCATCTCACATTTCAGCAATAGTTGGGCACAATCAAAACCGTACATGCGCGTAGGGAGAATGGATTTCTAACTAATGACTAGGCACTAGGGTACCACCTGTCATAGTACCCAGTCTAGATCAGCGTACCGAGGACCACGCCTGATCCCTTGCAACACAAGACCGGAACTACCTAAGGGTAATTCCGAGTAAGATCACACCACGGTTGGGATCAGCAACCGCACCACTAAGCCGAATATAAAAAGGGACATCTTGACAGGGATGACCTCACCCTAATGGGCGCTACCCACATAGCCTTGCTGCATAACCCCTTATTTTTAGTCATTCCCGGTTGATGAGGCTTGAGGCTAAGCGTTACCTTTTTAGAAAGTTTCACTTAGAATGCCCATCGTCCACCTGACGATGTTCCAAAAGCATTCATCCATACAAGTCCGTCTCGGGTTCAACCGAAACCGAAGGCACTACTCCTACTACATCCATTTTCGAATCACCCTCAGGATTATTAGCCACTAGCCCTTGCACTTCTCTGTACCATCTTTGATTCAAACTCTTTTCCCCACGAAACGTACAAACTGGATCGAAGTGGTTTCCGGGAATTTAATCCCGATCCCGGTCTCTTCGAAACGATCAGCGCGTTGTCCAATATTGATAGTCGGAGATTTAACTATCAATTTACATCCACAAGCATCCATCAAACAATAAATAATTACCCAAATTATTTATAAATCTCAAGATATCTTCACAAGTTATATTTCCAATTTCACCCTTGAAATAGTTTTTCAAACCATCTTCCTTTACGGAATAAATTTCCCAAATATTGTTTTTCCACTGAAAATAACCAAGTCCAAACATTTTAGATTTTAAAATAATTTAAATCACTTTATTCTAAAATATACTTTTAAACATTTAAATTAAACTACTTAAACACTTATTCAAAAATATGTATTTTAAAAATATGTAAAGTAAAACTACATAAATTTTAAAATAAGAGTTATGAAATTCTATACAAGTTTTCAAATAAAACTTTAACTAAACCATCTTTAAAATAAAACTATTTATAAAATATAGATATTTATAATTATCCTTTTTAAACGTAATACCCATTTACCCTTTTAAAATAATTACCAGTAAAACTAACTTAATAAATCTTTACCTTTAAAATTTTAACAACTTAATAATTATTTCTTAAAAACATTCCTTTAAACAACTTAAACTTTTAACTTAAAAGTTTGCTTTAAAAACGTACTTGGCTTTCCAAGGAAATACACTTCTCTTTCACACCTTTTAAAAATAAATCAATATTTATTTTTAAACAAATTTACCCATTTCATTAATAAATTCCCACCGTGAATTTATTCTTCCAAATATCCACTGATATTTTACTTCACTTTTATAAACCCAGTTTATAAATCTCATAGTCTAATTTCCCCTTTAAAATTCCAATTTCCAAACGCTTAAATCAATTTTCAAATTGATTTCCAATTTACTTCACTTTGAAATAAATTCCTTTACTTACTCCATTTATCTCAAAATCCATTAACTTCAGCTTTTCTTTCTTTATTATGATTTAAAATCTTTTAAACTGAAAATATAAATTTCAGGTTTTCCAAAATCCTTCTTTATTCTTTTAAATAAATTCAAACCTTGAAATTTTAAAGTAAATTATTTGTTACTTTAAATAACATCACTTTAAGTTAAAAATCCATTATTTCTCTGTTTATTCATACCCCATTTTCATACTCGGAATTTATTTACTAGGATTAAAAAAATCACTTTTATTGTTTTCCCAATTCATTCTTATTTTTTTATTCAAATTCTATATAGTTATTTCACTTAAAATTTACTCTTGTATTTTTTTCCGAAATATTTCAATCAACCCATAGAATCTAATATCCCAATTATCCATATAAATTCATCACAGAATATCAAATATTCATAACACAGAATATCAAATATTCATAACACAGAATATTAATAATCTAAATAATTTTGAGGAATCCAGTTGGATCCCTCCAACCTGTTTCCCTGCATCCACAGACGTTAGCACAATACCAATTCCACTTCGAGGTGGAATATCGTGGTATATGAGTTTAATATAATATCATCCGCTATTATGCGGCGCATAGGGTCTCATCCGCTATATAATGCGGGAAATCAATCACTCCAATATATATACTACTATATATAATATACCACAACCAATCAATTCAATCATTCAACCAAACATTTAAATTTAACCATTTAAATTTAAATAAACCCAAATGAGTGAGATTAACTCACCTTTGATTTTTAATATGCAATCCGATCCAATCTCGACTTATTCCCTTTTGGATTTTGACCTTGAATAAATATTGGATGATTTTATAAATATTCGAACAATTTGAATAATAAATTTTCATTTGATGAATTTAATTTAATTAACTAATAATTTAACTTGGACTCATAACTTATTCTAACAAATTTTCCCTATAATAAATATTATTAGTAACTAAAATAATGGTAAGAGTAAACTAAACAAATTAATCACCTAAATAAATTATTTTAATACAAACTAGTAAATTGTATTTAATATTCTCTTCAAACTTCATATAAAATAATTTATATAGATTTAATAGAAATTTAATTTATATATAACTTTCAACATTTCTGAAATCCTATATATATATATTATTCTTTTCCCTATTTTACCTATATATCAAAATATATATGTGTGGAAAATTTGTTTCCTGTATATAAAAACTGAATATCTATCTACTGTATTTTCACTCCCTTATAAATCTATGTATATATTAACTAATTGAAAATAAATAAAAATAAAAAAAACAAAAACCATACTGAACTTGCGAACGCAGGCTCGGCAAGCCCCTCCCCAACACCATCGTGGGGTTGCTCACGAGTACGAAATCATTCCTCCAACCTACAGAGACTCGAAACCCAAGACTTCTCCTTTCAGACATCGTAGTCGCCACCTCCATCACAACTCAAGCCCTAGATCAACGTCGAGTATCGCCGCGCACGCCACCAGGTGCTCCAGACTGGTCAAAGCCCTTGACTATGCTTAAACGAGCACTTCTACTCGATCCCAACCCTCGATCTACAAACGCGAATCAAGACTCAACCCATCTCTGTTTCGTTCTCGTCCGTCCTTCGATCTGAGCGAATCGAATTGGCCTCGAGATAAGATTCAACGAAGTCGTTCATTTTTTTTTCGATTTCATGAAGGCGACGATTTAAGGAAGGAACGAAATGAATTTGAAGGAGAGATTTTTTTCGTTCGGCCATTACTTAATTTATTTTCGTTTATAACTGTGAAGAAAAGATGCGTGCTTTATTTTAAAAGAAAAGGGATCGTGTGTTCGAGAAGGCAAAGGAAGCGTGTTGAAAAATCTGGCTACAGCAAGTTGATGGTAAAGCAAGCAGCTGATATGAGTGTATATGTCAATCAACCATTAATATATATATCTATAAAGTTCAAATTTAAATTCAAATGCAACTTAAAATTTAAAATCCTATCGAGGCATGCCGCTAGGCGTTTATAATATAATACCCCTATTCCGAACGTAAAGGAAAAGGTTCCGGGTCCTAATTCGATCGTATGGAGAAGATAGCTTTTTGAATCCAGTTATTATATTAAATTATCGATATAAGTTTCAGCGCGTTTATATATCGTACGCTCACACAACAACTCCAATCGCTATGAAATATGAAATCCGATAATAATACAATATTACGGATCCAATGGAACTGGTTTCATCGAATTCCGAGACTGTGCCCCGGAAGACTATTTTTAAATATCGATTTAAACGATAAAATTTCAAAACGTAACAATACACTTCCAAATTCAAGTTTATCACTTTTACTATCTTCAGAACTATCAATATAAATTTTACAAGTCTTTAAATTATTTTTAACAGGCTTAAAACTCCCGATCCAACATTTTACCCAACTTCAAATTATTTAATTTAATAATTAAATTATCCAATGATTAGTGATATTTGAAATTCAAGTTAAAAATTCACTTTTAAATTTTTAAAATCAATTAAATATTCCAATTTCAAATATCTAAAAATTACGGGTCGTCACAGTGTGTGTAGTGGATTGACATTTATGTCTCTTTCCTATAATGAGTTGATTAGACTAGAGATTGGTTTGTTCTAAAGTATAGTCAGTTCCCGTATATCCATACTCTTTAATGATTGGTATTTTTGAGGTAGCCTTACTTTTATTGTTAGTGCTTTGGTTGTGAATGATTTATATTGATGGTTTGTAAGATGTTGGATATGGTTTGGATGATTTGATAGGCCATCTCACATTTTATATAAATCGATTTTGATGATGATTTTTAAATATTGACGATTCTCCCATTTGACGTTGATTTTGAGATTTATGAGTGACATTCTTTATATGGGTGATGACATTTTATTATGTGAATTGAAGTGGTTGTTGTCTTAAGATATTTGAACTTGTTAATGTCATTGTTATTATTAATATTAAACCTTTCATTAATTTTACATATTTCATATCACCCATTATTATAAAAAGAGTCTGACACGTGTGTTATTTTATAATACTCAGGTCAGTCCAAGACATTTCAGGTATAGAGACGACATGACCGACCTATGTTTTATTGGGCTCAGAGGAGTTTATATAGTAGTTGTTATATAATATTCATTTGACTTTGGGTGCGTTTTTTTGAACCGAAAAAGGACAAACGAAAGGAGTTGGGAAAGTGGTAAGTTCGCGAAAGAAGAATACGTTCTTTTTACGAATGGGGCAACGCGAAAGGGGTAAAGTTATTTTATTGTTTGTTTATGTAATTATTTTATTTACGTTAATTATTTTTAAATACAGAATATAGAATACAAATGCAGAAATAAAAATTCATAGTTCAAAATTCACAATACAAATGCATAAATAAAAGTATCGAATAAAAATGCAGAAAATAAAACATAGATAAAACAAACTACATTCTCTTTCTCAACTGGGCAACAAAATAAATAACAGTCTTCCTAAGCTGCTCGAGGTTGTCCAATAGGGCATGCAAAGGATTGAAACCTCTGCTATCATACTCAGCCAAACAAATCGCGACCTCTCATTTTTTATAATCGTCATCCTCCTGCTTCGCTTCCATACACCTAGCAAGAGTCAGATTGTACGAAGAACTGCCAGCAGACCTAGAAGGACCACTAGTGGGTCGTTGCTGTCTAGGCGCTCTGTGATTGGAGATTTCCGCAGCATCACCCCTAAGATAGTCGCCATAAAGCTGCGCGTCAAACTGTAGCTGAACAGGTGGATCTGGTGGAATTATGAATTGACATTTGTCAGTTTGGATGCAGCCATCAAAAATCACGTCCAACTGCCTAAAACGAGCAGGCAAGACATGTTTGTATTTGCGGTACTTTGCTGCAGTTGTATCCCACCACTCGTCGGATCCACCGACCATGTCTTGTTCTTCGTTCCAATAGCCATCTGGAATCTGTAGCGGCTTGTTCCATGGGCTCCACTCACATTTTAGATTATCGAACTTGTTTTTCATTTGCCCAGCATTGTAATTCAGACCAGTTCTTACGTTGAACAGAATCGTGATACCTTCATACCACTGTGCAACACGGTGGACACGCGTATCAGTGTTTTTAAAACAAACATCGATGAACGCGTTTGTCCTGTCGGCATTTCAGTCGACAATGGTTCTGGTAGAAGAAGAAGTAGAGTGGCTAAACATTTTGAAAAAAGTAATTCAAAAAATCTAAAAAAAAATATATGGTAGATAATAATACGAAAAACGCAAATATAAAAAAATTACTTGAAAAAATCGACGACGAATCTTGTGGAAATTGTTGAATTTTCGAATTTTTTGTTGGTGATTTGGTTGAGAAATGAAATGATATATATAGTGAGTGAAGGGGTGTATAACGGTTGGGAACGAACCGTCGCATCAGACGGCGTCTGACGCGTCAGATGAATCTGACGCGAACGGTTCGTTTGAACTGGACAGCAGCGTGGGGTCCACGCTTAACGCGTTGGACGCATGAGACGCAGACGCCAACGTTGACTGTCTATTTTGCAAAAAGAATGGTTCCTTTGATTCATTGTGTGTGTGTATAATTGACATTACATTGTATTGTATTATTATAACATTATTGCATACATGTTATATTTTAGCGCTGCAATTGACTTTGTGTCTTCTGTGATTATCTTGTATATTATGTATTGTTCTATCCTGGGGGCACATGTGTTTATTGCTTTGTACCGATACTATGTTCGTATAGGTGAGTTTTATATTTGATTTTATAACACGTCCAGTGTTAATCCAGGAAAATATTCACATGTGTACCCCAAATAGCATTATTATCCGTATTATCTGATAGTATTACTCTGTAATACTCTTTGATAGTATGAGCATAGAGGTTGGTGTGTTGTAGTTGCATTCGGTCTCCGATTACCTATAATAGTAAGCTCAGCACACGTGCACCATGGTTGTTTTCTGCCAAGTCGTTTTCGCATAGAAAAGTGCAGTGCCACCTACATAGCATCCTTGCATGTACACCATGTTTTTGTTGATGTTTGGGTAGAGATCGAGGAGCTTGGCTAAGCGGTAGTCTGCACTAGGCATGTCTACGCTACACCAAGTGAGTTATTTTTTATTTGTCTTGTCCACATTCTTCTATGGCTTTCAGCTCTTGTTTTCCTAGTTTTGGTACCTCGGGTACACAGATGTCTTGGCTGTCATTTAGCAATGGTGCCATATGTTTGGATACTTCAGGAATTCCTCTTTGTGGTAGAAGTAGTGCTTCTTTATCATGGTCTTTCTACTTGCATGGTTTTGTTAGTTTTCTTACATGCTAGAACTTTGAATATAATTGCATCTCTCATGTATTTTTATCATTTTGCTGATAGGATGTCGAATTCTGCACTGCATATGTTTGTCCTACTAAAAGAGCAAGCTAATTGCGAATGGGTTCTTACAAATGCGATTAAATTTGTTTTGAAGAAGGAAAATAACTACTGTTGAGCGTAGCAGTAAGTAGGTAGGTACAACTTTAAACTTGTACTAATACAACTCTTATGATATTTGTCCTTTAAATGCCTCTTATTTCGACTTTAATCCGTTGAATCGATATATTCATATTCAGTCCTTCAGTGACCATTTTTCTGTACTGGTGGCATTTGGAGAAATTAGTATATAAATATCTAGATTTGAGGGAGTTATACTAAAGGGGCTTTGCACGAAAGGTCCCTATTTCTGATGGTGTTACAAGAAAAGTCCCTGTAGAAATAAGTATGTAAATTTAGTCCCTGTTTTTTCTAATCAGAAAACGCAAGTTAGCTTGCGCTTTTTAAATTTTCAAAATCAGAAAGCGCAAACCAGCTTGCGTTTTCCTGATAGAAAGCGCAAGTTACCTTGCGCTTTTCAAAAATTTCAAAATTTTTTAAAAAAATTTCAAAAAAAATTCAAAATTTAGAAAGCGCAAGTTATCTTACGCTTTTCAAAATTTTCAAAATTAGAAAGCGCAAACTAACTTGCACTTTCCTGATAGAAAGTGCAAGTTAACTTGCGTTTTTCAAAATTTTCAAATTTTAGAAAATTTCGAAAATTTCAAAAATTATTTCAAAATTAGAAAAGTGCAAGTTATCTTGCATTTTCTGTCAGAAAAGTGCAAGACGCTTGCGTTTTTTTATTTTTGAAAAATAGGGACCAAATTTACAAATTCATTTCTACAGGAACTTTTTGTATAACAACATCAAAATCAGGGACTTGTGACTCTTATTTTGTATACTAAAATCTGTTGGGATTTGTAGAAACTGTTTGTTTTAACATGAATTTCAATATTTTATAGCTATAAGCAAGTTTATCTCACTAACTGCTACTATTTGGTAAATAATATGGTCAAATCTATGTTTTCATTTTCTTTCTAACTTGTGAAATATTCATGAAGAAAAACAGTGGTACTCATGTACAACAAATACTTTTTGCTATTTAAAGTTATTCTATGTGCAATCTTTGTTTAACTCGATGATTTATCCAATTTGTAATATTTTGCTTTGGAGCTGTAAGTATGTGCTTGATAAGATCATTTAATGAACTATTTAATGATTGTTGGATGCATGATTTTTAGTTGAAAGGGTGTTGCACGTTTTTCTAGCTTTTATTCAATTTTAAGATGTAGCATGTACGTCGTTGATAGTGATATCCAATTTCATAACCCACTGACTTTATTAGTGTGACAAAGTATTCTTATTGTAAACAAAGTTGCGAATGATTTTTCCTTGAACAATGCATTTTCCCTACTTAAAAGTTTTATACAAGATGCAAAAAAATTGACTTTCGCTATTTACTTCTGCAAATCCACTAATTAGAAAAATAGAAAACATTCAAGTGAAGACCTTGTATAAATACGTATAAGTTTTTTTAATAATGTCACTTAGAACAAATTGCGGCAATCAATAATAATTTTGTGATTGGGACATCAGCTGAAATGAATTAGCCTTATTATGTAGTTGATTTGTGGAGTAGATATTAAATGGGACAAATTTTCAAACAGGGCTTAACAAAATAACATATTGTAGAAATAGGCATCATAAAAAACTAACTGCAAAACTAGACCTCGTTCTGATTAGAACTTGCACAAAAATGGAATGCGCAAGTTGTTTTTTATATATACTTATAGCTTGCGTATTCCATAAGTGTGCAAGCTATAAATTAAAGCCTGCACACTTATTAGAAGCTGCGGTTTTTTGTGTATCATTCCATGTATTCATAGCAGTAGTAGGTGCTTCATATTTATTTTGAGTGGCTGACCAAATTTCTAATCCATTAGCTTCCATAAAAATTCTCATATGTGTTAACCAATATGCATAATTAGAACCATTAAACAGTGGGGGACGTGCTGTAGATTGAACTTCTTGAAAAATACTTGTCATATTAAAGTGATTCAAATACGTGTTACTGTACTTTGATCAAACACTGCTCTGATACCAAATGTAAGTTCTACGGGGTGGATCGTGTAGTGTATATACAAGTATATGTGACAAAATATATGATGCAACTAAAACAATATTAATCTAAGTAAATATAGAATAAGCACACCATGATTTTATACTGGTTCGGACCTCCCGTCCTACGTCCAGTCCCGAAGCTCCCCTTTGGAATTCGACTATCAAAAACCCTCGATTCGCTCGGAGGAATAGGCTTGGTTACAATGAGTTGTTCTTGCCAAATGTGTGTTCTAGTATAACACGGATGTTGACTACTTAGTACAATTGCTTCCAATATATATCTAAAGAGTACAGTCTATGAAGAACTGAATATATGGAAGTGTGAATACAAGTATAGATTGCTAGAGTGCAGAAATGAAGAATATGATAGGGTTAGAGATCGTAAGTCAGTAAGGTAGTCAGGTGAGATCATTCTCTTGATTTCTGATGCTATATATAGTTGTAGATAGGTATGTTGAGTAGTTGCATCCATTAATGAGTGCTCTATAGTTGCTTCTGTTGATGATGAAGAGTTGCAGCGAAGAGAAGCAGAGATATCCATTCGAATGTTACAGTTGAAGTCTTTATTTGAAATCCGAGTTTGAAATCAGACGTCTGGTATTTGTATCAGACGTTTGATACTATATATTTTTTGAACATAGTAGGTTTTCAGACGTTTGAGTGCTATACCAGACGTCTGGTTTAGCCTGTTTGTTATTCCAGAGGACTTTTCCAGACGTCTGGCATGTGTACTCAGACGTTTGATACTTGTGCATGTCTGTTTTGTGCATATTTTCTTTTGCTTCTTTGTACCTATTGACTTGTAGTCTCTTGTAGTGTCTTTTGAGCTTCGTTCTTGTCTTTCTAGTGATGTTGTTCTAGCAGGTTCCTGTATATATAAATATATATGTATATTTGATTTCCATTGTATAGTTATTGTCATTAAAACCATGGATTTGATTTCCTAACAATTTGCTGACACCTATACATCATGTTGGTCCATCCATGCCAAGGGGACAACAACCATATCCAAATCGTTATTGCGGAGATATGTGTGTAGTGGTTGTTTGCAGAAAGGAAAAGAATGCCGGGCGAAGATTTTTCAGTTGTAGTTCGTACAACAAACATAGACTGAATCCTCGTGAAGTTGATTGTTGCAATTATTTTAAATGGATTGATCAACCCTTGTGCGAAAGGGGACTCGAGTATGCTCACGAATTGCAAGCCGAAATCGATCATATGAAAATTTTGAATGAAGAACTAAGGACAACAAGTGGGAGGCCTAGAATGTGGTAGACGTTTGGGACTAGGTTAAGTTGTCATATTTGGTTTGTATGTTGAATCGTTGTATTTATAATATGTTGCTGCAAAAATGTTTCTATTTGTTGTAACCCGTATCGTATGCAAGCTAAGCAGTTTATTATGTTGGTGAAATTCATTTGGTAGTGTTGACTATGTTGTTGAAATATATTGGTTACGTTATTATATTGATTTTCTTGTTTGGTTTTTTTTAAAGATTGATTTGACTGCTTTTGGTCGAAGTTTGCCTGCGGAAGCAAAATCTACTTGGAAAAAAGGTATTAATTCATCAAATTTACGTTTAGAATTATGTCACTAACTAAAAACTTTGAATGTCGTATTGCAACTAATTTTGTAGATAATGTCAAAGGTTCCGACTATATTTTACTTTGATGGTGAATTGTTGGTTGATGATGAAGGTAAACCTAGATATGTTGGCGGGAAGCGAAAAAGATCGACAATAAAAAATCATTGTAGTTTTGAAGAGCTTAAACAAAGAGCATTTGAAGTGACAAAAGCAAATCCCGTGATATATGATTTAAAATTAACGGTGAAATAGGTTCGGGATGATGATGCATCCGCTATTGATTTGGAAGACGACGATGATTTGAACTCTACCTTTTCGGTTGGAATGAGAGTGATAAAAATCTATGTTGCGAAAGTGGAACATGAAAATGTGGTCGAAACACAAGCGCCGGTAATCTCTGCGGATGAGTATATGCCCACCACACAGTTACAAGAAACACAATGGTCGGCGTATCCTTCATACCTTTCAAGCCATCAAGGTGGAGAGTTTACAAACTTACTTCACAGGTACAATGGAATGGTTGGAGTCTCTTCTAGTCAGGAACAAAATATGATGCAGAACGCTATAAATCCAATTCAATCGCAAGCTTTTGAAAAGTGAGTGCTATTATACTTTGGCCCCTATATTTTGACTTGCGTTAATGCAAAATATCTTATCTTTGGTTTTTGTATTCGTAGTGTCGAAGATGCATTTACTAGTTGTGATGACGATGGTGGTGACGATCATGTTCATACTCCACACGAGAACTATGGGCAATTGGATAGCATGGAAGTAGCTTGTGCGAATGATGAGGATAGAACTTGGATCCATCAAATGGAAGTTAACAATGATGCAATCATATATGTAGACATTGAGGAGGCTGATAATGTAAATGTGGAAGAAAAACAAATCACATATGAAGAGGCTCTAGCCAATGATTTATGCACGACATCAATGATGGTGAAATCGATAATGGAAAATTGTCAACTAGACGTGGAAGTGTTTGGAAGAGAATGTGTAGAGAAAGGACCACGAGTTGGGTTAATTTTTGAAAGTAAGCAAAAGCTTGTTGAACAGTTATGTGAATGGGCGATTAAATGTTCAGTTTCGTTTCAAGTTCTGAAATAGCATGCAAATCAATACACGGTCCGTTGTGATGTGGAAGAAACATTTTCTGATTTATTATGGATTTTATATGAATTTTCAAACAAAGAAAATTGTTTATTGGATTATAAATTATTTTCGACTAAAATAATTATTATTTAGGTTTGATATTTTAATATGTTAGGCAATATGTTAAAATAGATTTTCTAAGATTTTTCCAGAATTTTCCAAAGTCATTTGAGGGATATATAAAACTATTTAAGGTATGAGACTTAAATGTTTTGTATATTTTAAGGAGAAGGGGCATTTTTCAAAATAAAATGATTTATTTATTCTAGTAATAGAGGCAGCACATTTCTGAAAAGTATTTTATTGACCAATGAAAATTTGACAAACAAAGGCAGGTTAGTTGAAAAGTTTTATTTTTAAGTTTAAAAACAAAAATCACACTTTTTCCATGTTTCAGCCTATACGGCAGTTTACCTTCCGCCCCAGACCTTTCGTCTTAGTCGAAAGGCTAGCTTTCGATAAGGTCAAAGTTCAATGCATAAGGTATTAAGTAATTGGTACGTAATGAATTGAATATAGTCGAAAGGTTCTAAGCCAAAAGGTTGATGGCCTAAAAGGTTGGAATATAATCGTTTTATAAGTGAAAAGCTTTCGCCTGCTTTGCTTTCGAATTTGAGCTTCCGACTTGGTCACTTCTAACCAGGTCAAATTGTTTAAAAGAAAGACTTTAAACCTTCCGACGTAGTCGATAGGTTGTTGCTGCTTCCGCTATTACTTTGTTTTGAAACCTTCCGACATAGCCGAAGGGTTTCTACTGCTTTTATAAAGTTTTTGCTTTGAACCTTCCGACCCAGTCAAAAGGTTTACCTGTTTTCAAACTAGCTGTTTCTCCAATGCTTTCGGAAGGAAGCTTCCGACTTAGGTGGTTTACCCTTGTTTATAAAATATAACCCAAGGATTTCGAAAGGTTGTTTTAATAAAGACGAAAGGTTTTAAAAGAAGGTTTGTAGAATATTTTAAGTTGAACCCAGTATGCCTTCGAAGGGTTTATGTTTTAAAAGGTTTTATGTATTCGAAAGGTCAGTTCATTGATCTGTTTCGAAAGGTTTATTAGATGTTTTCGAAAGGTTTACAGATGAAGGTTTTCCAAAGGTTTTTCTAATGCAATGACTTAAAGAGATTTTAAAGAAGGATGTCTAAATTTTATAACTTCCATAAGGCCTGCTTTGAATGAGTTTGAAAGGTTTGAAAAACGATTTCGAAAGGTTTAAATGTTGATTTTGAAGGAGATAATTTCAAAGTATGGAAAAAGGTTCTTTCAAATGGTTAAGTGTTTTCCTCAACTAAATTGTGAGTAAAAGATATATATATATATATATATATATATAAATATCTGACATGGTAGTATGATTTGAGTAAAGTACAAAGATTATATTCTTTTCCTTGTTTGAAGTTTGATTTAAAGGTTTAAATCATTTTGAAATTGTTTTCTAGGAAAATTATGGGAGGAGATCCTTAAGTATAAATGACTCATATATTAGAAAACCAGATGGGACTAGTATGGGGTCACGCCTTATACATTAGCTAGTAGCCCCAGCTAATTGTTGTCCAAAATTCCAGTGTGTAGAGCTTGATCACGGGTAGACTAAAATTTTGATTACACACCGAAAGTAATACATGTTGTACACATATAGGTTATTGGTGTGCTCGAAAAAACATTAGGATCGGGAAGACCTGGGAGATGATTAAGTTAAGGACAAACCGTCAAGAAGTGAAATATTTAACAAATAGTTTAGGAAAGACCGTCCTGATAGGAAATGTTGAATAGATAGATAAGGATAGATAATCCTGAATATGAATATCTAATAGGTGTTAGGTTAATTTTGATTATATTGTCTGTTAGGCCTGAGTCGGCCAAAGGTTAAAAATTATCCAAAAAAAACTTTTGTGTTTGAACATATAGTTCATTATTACCTGATATTTATGTATGTTTACATAATGTTTATTTTGTAGTGTTTAACCATTTTGGATGCAGGAGCATAGTATATGGTTATATGAAAGTATTTGCAAAGATATGTTTTAAAAATGATGTTAGTGAGAGGAAACCCGTTCCTTTAAGCGGCGTGGTCTCACTTAACATAATTAAACCGAGATGTATAGTATTATTCATACTAGGCTTTATGTCTGACTCGAAGTTTATGTTTTCCCCTTAAACTCTCGGGTTTTCAAAATTAATTTTGAGAAGGTTGAGAGTTTAAGGATCTTTTCAGGTTTTAGAATGTTGACGAATAGGCTACCAGAGGATGCAAGAGGCAACGGATAGCTACTTAGGATTTGCTGCTTTTATTTATGTTATGATGGATTTTCCGCTGTATTGTTATGTACTAGGTCTAATATGACCATATAACTCTGACCAACCGAAGGGGTATCTTCATATACCGCTCTCGGCGTAATTTGTAAGAATTATATTTAATCAGTGCCTGGGAAACGATTTATTTGTGACGTGAATGTGAAACAATTTATTTTTGAAATGTAATGAAGTAATTTGTGGTTTTGAAATCTGTGTTTTGTTTCATATTCAAGTGTTTTTGACATTATTGATACCATTAACATAACCGTATTTAGTCGCCAGAAGCTAATACTATAGATGACTACAACATCTGTAGCGCTTAGTATTGGACCTCTAGATAGGGGATGTTACAACTTGGTATCAGAGCATGGTTTATGAAATAATTTAACTAAAAATGATTTTTGAAAACATAATCCATAGGAATTAGAGTTAAGATCGGGGTATGGGATAACGCTATAATAACGTACTTGTATTTTATATATACGCTATATCTTTGGGCTCCTATCTTAGTTAGATTATTCATCTGTATCTCACGAGGTTTGAATACAGAAATGGAGGGAAGACGGAGCAGAGTAAATATCGGAGGAGATAGCAGCACCACCAACGGAAATGCCCGACCAAACACAAGGAGAGGTCCCGGTCAGGCACAAGCTGAAAATGCTGGTGCAGGAGTTCCCCAAGTGGGTATAGGGGCAATGTATCAGTTCTTTGTGAATATGGTGCAAGCTGGAGTAGCAGCAGGTGTGGTTGGAGGTAATGCTGCGGGAGGAGGAGCTCAAGAAGTTCTTGCGGTCAATCAGTATGCCAACTTGAGTAGGGATTACATCAGGCTTGGAGGGAAGCCGTTCATTGGTACCGAGGATGTGATTGAAGTAGAAAACTGGCTACTGCATTGTGAAAGGATCTTTGCTGATTTAGGACTAAATGATGCATAGAAAAGGAGGTTGGCCTCAAGGAGCTGTAGAGAGCTGCACTATTTTGGTGGAACACCGTCACTGCCGGAGTTGATGAAGAGACCATTACTTGGGAGGAATTCAGGAGAAGGTTTTCGGAGAGATTTATGTCTGTAATGGCGCAGGTTGCATTGGTAAGAAGGTTTGTAGAATTGGAGCAGGGGGATATGAGTGTGTTGGAGTACACAAGGAAGTTTGAGGAACTAGCCCGATACGGGTATGCCTTGGTTGATATGGTTATCAGTAGAAATGAAAAGTACATCAGTGGATTAAGGCCAGAACTAACAAGTGCCACTTTGCCGCACTTGAGAGACCCCAGTGATGTAGTTGTTGAGATGGCATTGAAGCAAGAAGAGGCATTAGCTTTCTTAAGAAAGAAAATGAAAGTGGCTCAAACGGGATAGGCCCAGAAGAGGAAATTTTTCTTGAAAAAGATTGCTCATAAAGAAGGAGTACAAAAGAAAAGTAAGGCTGAAGTGGTTTGCTACAACTACAATAAGAAAGGACACTATGCCAACGAGTATCGAGCCAGGAAGGGAAAAGGAAAAAAGGCCGGTGGAAAGAAGAATGTCAGATGCTTTAATTGCAATCAAGTGGGTCATTACAAGAACAAGTGCCCAGAGCCAACAAAGGAAGGAAAGGGGCGAGTTTATGCTTTGGAGCCCACAACCGCAAAACTAGTTGCTCAAGAAAAGGGAAAAGCTATTTTAGGAGGCTCATTGCAGATCCACGGTATGTCTGTTAGCGTCCTATTTGATACTGGGGCATCCAATTCTTTTATTTCTTGATGTCCAGTAGATAAATTTAACCTAGAACCCTCTTACTTAGTTACTTCCTTAAGGGTTGCTTATCCATTAGGAGGTTATGCAACACTTGGGTTGAGGTGTGACCATCTAGAATTTGATTTGCTAGGCCATACCTTTGATTGTTGTTTGCATGTGTTTGACTTTGTGGGATTTGGGATTATCCTTGGGATGGATTGGTTGAGTAGATATGATGCTAGGATATTTTGCCAAAATAAGAAAATATTACTTAGTCATCCGGATTGTAGTGATCGGATAATCTATGTCGTAGAGAACTATAATTGTGAGGTGAATGCTTTATTAGGTGTTATGGAGTTAGAGGACGAATTACATCGGGTCTTTGTAGTTAGAGAACTTGCCGATGTGTTTGAGCCAGTTATTAGACTGCCACCGGAATGAGCTATTGAGTTTTGGATTGATTTAGTGCGTGGAGCTGAACCAGTGAATAGCGCCGAGTAGGATGACACCTACAGAGATAAAAGAGTTGAAGGTGCAGTTAGTAGATCTAGAAGGCAAGAGTTTTATTAGGCCGAGTAGTTCGCCATGGGGAACTGCTGCTGTATTTGCTAAGAAGCCGGACGGATTGTTAAGGCTATGTATCGATTATCATAAGTTGAATGATAAGACGATAAAGAACCGATATCCATTGTTGAGAACTGACGAATTGTTCGATCAGTTGAGTGGAGCAAAGGTATTCTCTCAGCTAGATTTGGCGATGGGATTTCATCAGTTTAGAGTGGTAGAGGATAGCATTCCTTTGACGGCATTTAGAATGAGATATGGATCGTACGAATGGTTAGTTATGCCGTTCGGACTAACTAATGCGTCGACATTCTTTATGGATCTGATGAATAGAATTTTTCGAGAGCATTTGGATAGGTTTGTGTTGGTTTCATTGATGACATTTTGATATACTCTAAGGATGAGAAGGAGCATGAAGTTCATCTTAGAGTCGTGCTCGAGACGTTGAGGGAGCATCAGTTGAAGGCTAAGTTTACGAGGTGTCAGTTTTGGAAGAAGGAAGTGAAGTTCCTTGGTCATGTCGTCTCTGAGAAAGGGTTGTCTGTGGATTCGACTAAGATTGAAGTAGTGAACAATTGGAAGAGACCCGAGACGGTGACCGAGATAAAGAGTTTCCTAGGATTGACTGTGTATTTCCGAAGTTTTATAAAATATTTTTCGCGGATAGCAACACTGATGACTAAGCTTACGCGAAAGGATGTGAAGTTCGCGTGGACTGATAAGTGTGAAGAAGCATTCCAGAGCTTGAAACACTTATTGACCCATGCACCGGTGTTAGTGGTTCCAAAGGGGAATCAGGATTTAGTTGTTTATACATATGCGTTTGGAACTGGATTGGGAGCTGTGTTGATGCAAAGGGGTAAAGTAATTGCTTATGCTTCTAGACGGCTCAGACCACATGAGGTTAGGTATCCAACGCATGACTTGGAGTTAGTTGCCGTTATATTTTCTTTAAAGGTGTGGAGGCATTTTCTTTTGGGAGAGCGATTTGAGCTATATACTGATCATAAGTCGTTGAAGTATTCATTCTCTCAGAAGGAGCTGAATATGAGACAGCAGAGATGGTTGGAGTTAATTGTTGCCTATGATTTTGGAATTGAGTACACACCCGGAAAAGTAAACAAGGTAGGGGATGCACTCAGTCGAAATCATCAAAATGCAGTATTGGCTATGATCACTGAGTGGAAAGACTTGGAGGCATATTGGCTTGTAGTGGGAGGTTTAAGTCTGAGGTAGGATCAAGTGCAGGAAGTACTGTATTGTCTTGTTTATAAGTCCAACCGGTAACGATTGAGAAGATAGCTTCTAAGCAGAAGGAGGATCCAGTATTGGCTGAGCGGATCAGAAGGTTGAAGGGAGGAATGGAGAGCGATGACCTAAAGGATTTCAATCTTGACTAAAATGAGTGGTTGAGAAAGAAATGAAGGTTATGTGTTACGAATGTATGAATCATGAGGAAGGAGGTTTTGGATGAGTGTCATCGTTCGAAGTTCACTATCCATCCAGGAGGAACGAAAATGCATCAGGACATGAAGAGAAGTTTCTTCTAGGAAGGTATGAAATAGGACATTGGATTGTGTGTTAAGTAGTGCTTGAATTTCCAGCAGGCAAAGGCTAAACACCAAAAGCCGAGTGGATTGTTTCAACCATTAGAGGTTCCGTTATGGAATTAGGATTCAATCTCTATGGATTTTATTGATGGATTTCCGAGATCTAGTAGAGGAAAAAAAAGCATATGGGTCATAGTGGATAGACGGACTAAGAGTGCCCATTTTATTTCGGTAAAGTTAACTAGGATGGCACCTGATTTGGCAAAGTTATTGATAAAGAATGTAGTTAGGCTGCACGGGATTCCATATAGTATTGTCAATGATAGAAATTCTTTATTTACTAGTGAATTCTGGAAAAGTCTACAGGAAGCATTAGGAACCAAGTTCAACATGAGTACCGCTTACCATCCACAAACTGATGGGAAAACGGAAAGAGTTAAAAAAATCTTGGAAGGTATGTTAAGAGCTTGTATATTGGATTTTGAGGGATCATGGGAAGACCATCTTCATCTAGTCGAGTTCTCGTATAACAATAGTTATCAGACTAGTATTGGGATGGCACTGTTTGAAGCATTGTATGGAAGACCTTGCAAGTCTCCCGTATGTTGGTTGGAGACCGGAGATAGATTAGTTCTTGGTTCGGATTTAGTGAAGGAAGCTGCGGAGAAGATTGAGTTGATTCGAGCCAGGATGAAGGAGGCTTAATGTAGGCAGAAAAGTTATGCCGATAGAAGAAGGAAGGATTTGGAATTTTCTGTCGGAGATTATGTGTTTGTTAAGGTTTCACCAATGAAAGGTGTAATTAGATTTGGGAAGTCAGGGTAGTTAGCACCTAAGTTCATTGGTCCATTTTGTATTATTGAGAGGATCGGGAAACTCGGTTATAAAGTGGAGTTACCGAGTAGTTTGGTTGGAGTCCATAATGTTTTCCATGTTTCTCATCTTAGGAAATGTGTTAGAGAACCGGAGACTACTATAGCACCTACAGTATTAGAAGACTTAGTAGTAGAACCAGATTTGACTATAGTTAGGAAGCCGATTCAGATTGTGGCTAGAGATGAGAAGAAATTGAGGAACAAGACATTCAAGTTAGTAAGGTTTAATGGAGTAATGATGCTAGAGACTGTACTTGGGAAGTGGAGAGTAGGATTAGAGACCCTTACCCTGATTTATTTGATGATATGTTTTACCTTTGATTGTTTTGTTGTGTACCTTATCGTAATTTCGAGGACGAAATTCTTTAAGGTGCGGAGTCTGTAACACCCCATATTTTTCTAACCTTATTTAATATATTTAATTAGCAAGATTAAATTAAATAATGTGAAAATTAAAACGTTGAGATTTGATTAGTTAAAGGTAGCCGTGCCATGTTAAGTGGGTAACTAAAATGAAATAACACTAGATAATGTGTTAAGAAATGAGAAGGGCATTACGGGAAATAGTAAAACCTTATACCTTAAACCTTTATTAGATGGTAACTCACGTTTATTTTTTCTCATTTCACTAAAAACTAAATTTCTAAGGCCGACCACCATTTCCCATTCTCTATAGAAGAAGTAAAGCTAAGATTCAAGAGAAGAGAAGAAATCAACTAATTCAACACTAAAAATTCTCATATATAATCTCAATAGCTAAGATGAATAATTATTACATCCCTAATTCTTTTAGTTTTCGGCTTTGTGATTAGATCCGAAATGTTTTTGCTATATTATTGTCATGTTTGATGTTTAAAGATATATATATATTTATAGTTGGTGAAATTATATATGTTTATTCATGTTTTATGAGATGTTTAACATGAAAACCCTATTTAATGACATCCGAATACATTGGAAATTTAAATATAGGTCTGGAATAATATTTTAGAGATGGGTTTTGATTTTCATAATTTTCTGATTTATTATGGATTTTATATGAATTTTCGAATGAAGAAAATTGTTTATTGAATTATAAATTATTTTTGGCTAAAATAATAATTGTTTGGGTTTGAGATTTTAGTATGTTAGGAAATATGTTAAAATAGATTTTCTGTGATTTTTCCAGAATTTTCCTAAGTCGTTTGAGGGATATAAAATTATTTAAGGTTTGGGACTTAAATGTTTTGTATATTTAAGGAGAAGGGGCATTTTGCAAAATAAAATGATTTATAAATTTTAGTAATAGCGGCAGCACGTTTCTGAAAAGTATTTTATTGACCAATGAAAATTTGACAAACAAAGGCAGGTTAGTTGAAAAGTTTCCTTTTTAAGTTTAAAAACAAAAATCACACTTTTTCCATGTTTCAGCCTATACAACAGTTTACCTTCCGCCCTAGACCTTTCGTCTCAATCGAAAGGTTAGCTTTCGATAAGGTCAAAGTTCAATGCATAAGGTATCAAGTAATTGGTATGTAATGAATTGAATATAATCGAAAGGTTCTAAGCCGAAAGGTTGATGGCCTAAGAGGTTGGAATATAATCATTTTATGAGTAAAAGCTTTCCCCTAATTTGCTTTCGAATTTGAGCTTCCAACTTGGTCACTTCCGACCAGGTCAAATTATTTAAAAGAAAGACTTTAAACCTTCCGACGTAGTCGATAGGTTGTTGCTGCTTCCGCCGTTACTTTGTTTTGAAACCTTCCGACATAGTCGAAGGGTTTCTACCGCTTTTATAAAGTTTTTACTTTGAACCTTCCGACCCAATCGAAAGGTTTACCTGTTTTTAAACTAGCCATTTCTCCAATGCTTTCGGAAGGAAGTTTCCGACTTAGGTGGTTTACCATTGTTTATAAAATATAACCCAAGGCTTTCGAAAGGTTGTTTTAATAAAGACGAAAGGTTTTAAAGAAGGTTTCTAGGATATTTTAAGTTGAACTCAGTATGCCTTCGAAGGGTTTATGTTTTAAAAGGTTTTATATATTCGAAGGGTTTGTTCATTGATCTATTTTGAAAGGTTTATTAGATGTTTTCGAAAGGTTTACAGAGGAAGGTTTTTCTAAGGCAATGACTTAAAGAGATTTTAAAGAAGGATGTCTAAAGTTTTTAGCTTCCATAAAGGCTGCTTTGAATGAGTTCGAAAGGTTTAAACGTTGATTTTGAAAGAGATAATTTCAAAGTATGAAAAGAGGTTCTTTCAAATGGTTAAGTGTTTGCCTTGACTAAATTTTGAGTAAAAGATATATATATATATATATATATATATATCTGACATGGTAGTATGATTTGAGTAAAGTACAAAGATTATATTCTTTTCCTTGTTTGAAGTTTGATTTAAAGGTTTAAATCATTTTGAAATTGTTTTCAAGGAAAATTATGGGAGGAGATCCTTAAGTATAAATGACTCATATATTAGAAAACCAGATGGGACTAGTATGGGGTCACGCCCTATACATTAGCTAGTAGCCCCAGCTAATTGTTGTCCAAAATTCCAGTGTGTAGAGCTTGATCACGGGTAGACTAAAATTTTGATTACACACCGAAATTAATACATGTTGTACACATATAGGTTATTGGTGAGCCCGAAAAACCATTAGGATCGGGACAACCTAGGAGACGATTAAGTTAGGGACAGACCGTCCAAAAGTGAAATATTTAACAGATAGTTTAGGACAGACCGTCCTGATGGGAAATGTTAAACAGATAGATAATGATAGATAATCCTGAATATGAATATCTAACATGTGTTAGGTTAATTTTGATTATATTGTCTGAAACGCCCGAGTCGGCCAAAGGTTAAAAGTTATCCAAACTAAATTTTTGTGTTTGAATAGATAGTTCATTATTACCTGATATTTATGTATGTTTACATAATGTTTATTTTGTAGTGTTTAACCATTATGGATGCAGGAGCATAGTATATGGTTATATGAAAGGATTTGCAAAGATATGTTTTAAAAAGGATGTTAGTGAGAGGAAACCCGTTCCGCTAAGCGGCATGGTCTCTCTTAACATAATTAAACCGGGATGTATAGTATTACTCCTCCAGGCTTTACGTCTGACTCGAAGTTTATGTTTTCCCCTTAAACTCTCGGGTTCTCAAAATTAATTTGATTAGGTTGAGACGTTAAGGATCTTTTCAGGTTTTAGAATGTTGACGAATAAGCTACCGGAGGATGTAGGAGCCAACGGATAGCTACTTAGGATTTGCTGCTTTTATTTATGCTATGATGTATTTTCCACTGTCTTGTTATGTACTAGGTCTAATATGACCATATAACTCTGATCAATTGAGGGGGTATCTTCATATACTGCTCTCGACTTAATTTGTAATAATGATATTTAATCAGTGCTTGGGAAACGATTTGGGTTATGTGACGTGAATGTGAAACAATTTATTTTGGAAATGTAATGAAGTAATTTGTGGTTTTGAAATCTGTGTTTTGTTTTATATTCAAGTGCTTCTGATATTATTGATACCATTAACATAGCCGTATTTAGTCGCTGGAAACTAATACTATATATGACTGCAACATCTGTAGAGCTTAGTTTTGGGCTCTAGATTAAAGCCCCATAAGCAAATCCACATACTGTCAAACAAGTGCAAAGCTTGAATGGATGATCACCACTCGCAACCGCTTCATGTCCCGAGTCACAGTAGGCGCATCTTGTTTTTTGATCTCATAAAGAAGGGGAAGTCTATCGCATGGACCAACAAGTGTAGCAAAATGTTTGAATAATTGAAACATCACTTGACAACATTTTAAGACATGGATGATCTGTTTTTTTGCCTCACATTCACTTACCATGCGACCAACACTGACTTAGTACTAGATGAGGAGAAGGTACAATGACCAATGAACCACATCAAAAAATTATTGGACACAAAAATAAGATATTTGAAACTAGAGGAACACGCTTCTGTTTTCTTATCGCATCTTACAAACTATGCCCCTACGTCTAGGCCCACACCATCAAAGTTCTCACCAGTCTACTTTTAAAGCAAGTGTTGACCTAGCCTGACACCACAGGCTATCTCTTGAAATGACCAGTGGAACTCACCAGCATTACATTACTGTCCACCCCTGCATCTCCATAAAGGGCCAAGATAAGGCATGTTTAATTCTAGAATGCTCTAGCCCGAACAACGACAATGATAAGACGATTGTCAACCAATACTCATGGTAGTTATAGGTTGACAGATCGTTAAATGAGAAAAGGGCAGGGTCAGCATGATCCTCGTCACACTCGATGATCAGGGCACCTATTTTGCTGTCAGATTGAACTTTAAGGCTATTAAAACGAAGCTATGTACAAAGCCATCTTTGCTAGTCTCAAGATGGCGAAGGAACTCAAGACTGATTCAATCTAAGCGTACAGTGACTCCTCATTGGTCATCAATAAAATTGACGGGCGCTTCCAAGTAAAGAGCAAGACTATAGCCTAGTATGTGGTAGAAGCAAGAAAACTCATCACCGTCTTTTCCGACATTAGACTAGAACAAATACCCATGGAGAAGAAAGCCAAGTTCAATTTTCGACCAAGGCAGCAAGCATATTAGAACTGACCAACCCTCGAGTCCCATTGGAGGTTTGGTTCGTCTCATTAGCTAATGGTGACTACCATAGAAATAAGCATCAAACCACAAGATAGCTGGATGACCCTACTCTTGAAGTATTTAATGAGCGGGGAACTGCCTAATGAGTAGAAAGAGGGATGGAAAATCCTATACTAGGCACCCAACTATACCATCATGGATGGCAAACTCTACCCGAGAAGCTATTCCATGCCTCTCCAACGTTGTATTACCAAGGAAGAACCCGATCACACATTTGAGGTGCTAGATGAGGATTTCTGTGGAGGCCATGCTGGTGATCAAATCCTTGCCAAGAAGGCTGCATGACAAGGGTACCACTAGCCAACAATGATAAGAATTCTATGCACTACGTCAAGGAGTATGATCAGTGCAAGCGATCTCACTAAAATCCTAAGAGCTTCCCATAATTTATTGACTTTCATAACGTCCCATGGACATTCGTCATCTGGGACATTGATTTAATTGGAATGCTCCCAAATTTGAAGGGAGGATATAACCATGCTATAGTCACCATTAATTACTTCACCAAGTGGATTGAAGCTAAGCCTGTAACTTGGGTCACCGCACCCGAAATTGTCAATCAAGAACTTCTTTTTCCATTTCAGACTTCCGAAGAAAATAATCATCTACAACGGCACCCAATTGGAAAGTGGACAGTTTTCTTTGATTTTATGAAAGGAATGGAATCGAGAAGCGCTTCTCATCCATACCCATCCTGAGCCAATGGATAGGTGAAGGCGATAAACAAGACCATTTAAGCGCCTCATGAATGCCAAGGAAACTAGACCAAAGATCTCCCGCTTGTATTATAGTCGTATAGGACCTCGAGCTGAACCTCGGTAGGACACACCCCTTTCTTCCTAGCATATAAATTAAGATTTTGAGTCTGTCATCCCTATTATTTCTTCTTGATTTTTTTCTACGTCATCTTGTACATACATAATTAAAGTGTTTTCCCCATTAGCTTTTCAGTGCATATAAAGAATGTATAGAAAGATCAGAAAAAGAAAAAATAACATAACTAGTTTTTTTATTTCAAAATCCATGTTCTACTAAGACATGTAGAATACCAAATCAATAATGAGACGAGTGGTGTTCTCTCTGTGCAACAGAATATTGAATTATAGAATCTGAGCCATTTTATCTTAAAGACGACATGGTTGATCGTATGTTTTACACAAATTCAAACGGAACTTGGAGCTTTTGAAAGAAAGTGACTTGGTCCCCGGTTCATTTCGGAAAACTCGGATAGCGTTTGGTTTAAAATGAGTTTTGTGTTTTGAGTTTTCAACATTAATCATAAAATATGAAAGGAATGGAGGGACGACGGATATGGTGAAAGAAAAATGAAGGGGATAACGGAGGGGATGGAGAAACGATGACAAAATGATTGTTTCTTGTGCTCTTTTATTTCTGAAAACAGGAAAAAAAAAATTCTATTTTGTATGTTAACTTTGTTTTTTAAATTAATCGTTTTTCACAATATACATGCGTCGTGCGTATTTTTGTATGGACGAAAATCCAAAACTAAAAAAGGTAAACCAAACTCTACCTCAATTTCTTATTCTTGCAACAAAATTTAGCAATGAATTGCTACGTTGTAAAGATACGTTTATCGGATCAAATTTCCAATTAGTATGAAACTTTTTTGTGTTGGATGTTGGATTGTCTCTTTCTTGATAAAATGTTGTGGACAATGCTCCACATCTGATTACATGACATCAAATCGAATTCCACCACATAAAAACCCCTACATTCAACTAATTTAATAATCCGGAGGTTTGGAGCTGCGTCAAATATTAATGCGATAAAAGTGGAGCATCCGTTTATGTACCTCATAATATGCTTCCGCCATTTCGAATTGCCTCCGGTTTGCCTTTTTGGAATAAAATCATCTTGCGGAGTAGACATAAAATCATCTTATGTTTCAAGGTCTAAATAATTGAATGAAAGGTCTCTTTTTTCCTAAAAATGGGCATGAATCTGGCTACTTGCTGAAGCGTATAAATCAACATATGTTTTCTTCTTCGCAATTCTATTCATAAAGAACAAAGAAATCATTGTATCAAAAGAAACAAATGATAGCCCAGAAGCGAACAAACATATATCGACTTACAATCATGAAGGCAACAAGATTAAAGTAAACAAACTAACATCAACCTGTCTGTGCCAAGCTCTCACTTTTAACCACGTCCACTTTCGTGCTTTCATCATCATCATGACCATTCTCATCATCGTCGTCGCTATCATTGTTAATATTAAGCTCAAACAAATCAGAGCTTGAATCACTTTCCCAGCCATTATGGCCATCTAAACATCCCTCCCTAACAACAGTTTTCTCCTTAAATTCGAGCTCAAGACCAACATAATGAGCGCACTTAACGCTTTTCTTTTCATCAACAATCTTCCAGTAATCATCTTCGTCGTAGTACTTCTTTTTGGACTGAATTATAGATGGTGTTACGGAACCAGTACTACACATGGGCACTGACAAAATATTGCAAGATTTGGATTCATTTTTTCTTTTAATCGCAGCACCATCATGGTCATCTTTGTTACCTTTGTTCGATTTTGATGGCTTGATCGTGTTCTCCTTGGAACTTCCGCAGTGTTGTTGGAGAAAAGAGTTCAGCAAACTAGTCATTGTAGCTCGAGGAGTACTCGGTTGCTTGAGCCCGACTTTCTTTTTAATATCGTAGTCGTCGTTCTCGGGAACTACTCTTGCAGTCTTTTGTACTGCTTCATCTGAGTAATTTTCTGCTTTTGCAAAACATGGCTGTTTTGAATCCTCTTCGCAGGAGAAGTAACGTGTGGCAGCGAATACATCGAGCTCCTCGTAGTCTTTTCTTCGATGAGAATGTGATGAAGTATTCATGGTTGTGTGGATACCTTGCACTGTAACAAGGTAAGTGACTGCTCTTTGAAAGCTTTGATTTTAAGCGTATAGGAATCTCTGCTTTTATAGGGACTGGAGGGCAATGGGGCCAATATACGCAAATTATTTTCTATCTTTTCGTGCTTTTTGGTCGGTCAACTTGGGATTTTGGCCGTACAGACTTGAAGAGAAAAACGTTGCAAGGAATATATACCAATTGGTTTTGTAAAATAAGCGATTTCTTGTCACTACAAAAATCGGTTCGTATAGCGTCGGATAGGGGCAACGGCTAGCGACGGCTAAAAAAAGCGGTCGTCGCTAGCCGTCGCTCGACCTGTATATTAGCCAAACTCGAGTCTTCTTCTTTCCCATTCTGAATAACGAAAAAAAAAGAAAAAAAAAACCCCCTATCGCCCCGCCGATTCGGTACTCAAACATTCGCTCCCTACCTTCCAAATTGATCCGGTATGTGTTCTAACCCTATTTTCTATTCAATTAGGGTTTAATTAGGGTTTATTTGCATGTTTATTGGGTTTCAAATTGGTTGTTAATGACATGTTTATAGGTTTGAGATTGGTAGTTATGTGGTATTGTATGGTGATAGTAGTATTGTAGGTTGATTTGAGAATAAAATCATTTTATTTCGACGTTGAAAACGATGATTAACACATACTATTATGATGTTGGTTATTGTAGAATTAATGATTGGTGATGTGATTTGGATTAAGATGGTGATAACATGTTTAAGATGCTTATTGATAAGTTTATGCAATGTCGGTTGTCGATTAGGTGAAAATTTAATTATTTAGCATGCGTTAGTTATAAGTGTAAGTACACTACAACTGTGTATTTTGTTCAAATATATCATTTATGCTCACTTGCAATGGCCATGCTAAAGTACTCATAGCCTAAAAGAATTACAATGATTCACTTTTGTCTCATTGTGGAATTTCCAATTAAACGTATATAGTTTAAATAAAAATAATTCAATTTATTATAAGTGCTAACTTCTAATTTGATTTAAAAAAATTCGTTATTTAAAATTTGACTTAGATAGCCAAATTTTAAAGTACGTGTTAAAATGTGAAATTTACTTGACAAATATTTATTGAACGTATTATTAAAATTTTTATAGTTGTTAAAATATAAATTAGAAAATTTGTTTTATTTGTGTGAACCTCTTAGACAATTTTTGGCCCCGTCTGACAAGTGTTGTATATGATCGTTATATGGATGTTCGTATTTACACAGAACGGACATCTGTATTCATCTAATACAATATTTGTTGGATTTGTCCCAGTATTGGACAAGTTACAAACACAATAACGTAATCGCAGTTTATAAATCATTTCAGTTTAAACGGTTAACGAAATTTCGATGGCAGTTCCTTTTTTTCCCTGTGTACATGCATTTGTGTACGATACAGGGAATAAAGGGAAGTGTTGCCGAAATTTTGTTGAATCGTTTAATCTGAAATGATTTATAAAATATGATTACGTTATTGTGTTTGTAATGGGAAGTAGGATGACCGGCCGTTAAACAAGTATTAACAAGTGTTGTATATGATCTGTATTTTATAAAACAATCAAATAATTTATTAAGTGCAATTTACTAAAGTAATAAAATTTAAAAGTTAGTTTGAAACTAATAAATTTGTTAAGTCTGGTTTACCAAATTATTAAATTTACCGAAGTTCAGTCTAATTTGTCAAATTAATAAAGTTACTAAATTAATAAAATTTACTAAAGTCCGGTCTAATTTGTTTCAGTGAAGTGTTTGTTTGAATTTTCTAATATAATTTTTGCAAATCAGGAGATATGTTCAATTATTTTCTCGATCGTAGTTGGATGTATGAATCCCGAAAAGGTATGAAAGGATCAATAAAGGAACATTTTGTTAATGGTGTACACGAGTTTATTAGATTTGCTAAATCTAATAATGGAAATAACGTAGACATTCGTTGTTCGTGTGCTAAGTGCAAACATCTGAAGCATTGGAAGGCAGATGTAGTAGAAGTTCATTTGTATAAATTTGGTTTTGTACCGAATTATTATTTATGGGATCGTCACGGAGAGTTTGTTCAATATACACCTAATCCTGTAGTGGAAGAGGATGATAATACAGTGGCAAATCCAATAGAAAATATGGTGCAAGATGCAGCCCGATCAATGTTTCCATCCATTGATCAAGACGACATTGAAAACGAAAATGGTGAAGAACCGACTATGGAAGCTAAAAAAATTTATGATTTATTGGATTCAGCTAAGAGACCATTGTGGGATGGATGTGAAAGTGGAACCGAATTATCTGTAACCGCTGAATACATCACGATGAAATCAAAATTCAATCTTACAGAAGCATCGTTTACAATAATTGTACAAACTGCTAAACGACACATGTCACCCAATAATTTGATGTGCGATAGTCATTATAAAGTTAAAAAACTTATGTCTGCTTTTGGATTTCCATACCAGAAGATAGATACATGTGTTAAAGGTTGCATGTTATTTTGGAAAGACGACGCTCACCTTAGAAAATGCAGAATATGTAACGAGGAAAGATACAAACCAAGGAAAAAGAAAGGAAAAGAAGTCCCTTATAAAAGAATGCATTATTTACCCATCACTCCCAGACTTCAACGGCTATATGCTTCTTCTGTTACAGCATGTCTTATGCGATGACACAGCGTGAGAACACCAGTAGAAGGAACATTGATACATCCATCTGATGGAGAAACATGGAAACATTTCGGTAGGACGTATCCTGAATTTGCTCGAGAGAGCCGTAATGTTAGGCTCGGTTTATGTACAGATGGATTTTCGCCATTCTCTCAATTTGGTAGTAAATATTCATCATGGCCTATTATTGTCACTCCTTATAACTTACCTCCATGGATGTGTATGAAAACTCCATATATGTTTTTAACGATTGTCGTTCCCAGTCCTGATGATCCGACTCAAGGAATTGATGTTTATCTACAACCGTTGATCGAAGAATTGAAAACACTATGGCATGAAGGAGTTGAAACATATGACATTTCGAGAAAAAGAAATTTTCGTATGTTCGCTTCTTTATTATGGACTATTAATGATTTTCCCGCATATGGCATGCTTTCAGGTTGGAGCACAGCTGGACGTCTAGCTTGTCCATATTGTATGGAAGAATCACGAGCATTTTCATTAAAGTACGGCAAGAAAATTTCCTGGTTTGACTGTCATTGGTGTTTTCTACGTATTAATCATAAATTCAGAATGGATAAAAAGAACTTTAAAGCTAACAGAGTAGAGAATATGCTACCACCTAAAGTTTGGACAAGTGAAGAGATATATGAAATCGTGAAAGACTATCCTAAGATTCATGAAACTGGGAAACAGGTCGACATTCCGGGTAAATCGGACATTCATAACTGGTGCAAGCAAAGTATATTTTGGGACTTACCTTATTGGAAAAATCTCTTACTGCGACATAATATTGACGTCATGCACAATGAAAAAAATGTGTTTGATAACGTTTTTAATACAGTTTTGAATGTAAAGGGGAAAACCAAGGACGATGCGAATTCGAGATGTGATATATTACATTTCTGTAAGTGGCCCGAACTTCAGTTGTACGACGATAACAAAAAACCCAAAGCATGTTATGAGCTAGACAACAAGCAAGCAAAACTCGTGCTCAAATGGGTGGAAGGACTAAGATGTCCTGATGGGATTTCTTCTAACCTTCGCAGATGTGTTGACTTGAAAAAACAATAAATTGAGTGGGATGAAAAGTCATGATTGCCATATCATGATGGAATATTTCTTACCTGTGATATTCAAAGAACTGTTGCCAACAAAAATATGGAGTGTTATAACAGAATTAAGTATGTTTTACAAATAGCTTTGTTCGACCACGTTAAAGGTAGATCATTTACGTAAACTTGAAGTAGAAATTCCTGTATTGCTCTGCAAACTCGAGAAAATATTTCCGCCCGGTTTTTTTAATGTAATGGAGCATTTGCCTGTGCATCTGCCATCCGAAGCACTCCTTCGAGGTCCTGTGCAATATGGATGGATGTATCCATTTGAGAGGTGATTTTAAACTCCTCAATATTCTTGTTGATTAGTTGAAAATGTATATTCTTGTACCAATATACAAAATTAATTATTTTTGTTATAGGTACTTGAATCATTTGAAGAAAAAAATTAGACAAAAAGCACGAGTAGAAGGTTCGATTTGCAAATCGTACCTTGAAGAGGAAGCTTTTTTTTTCTCACACTACTTTAGTGACGATGTGAACTTATCGTTTGTAAGTGTTCCCCGTAATGAAGAAGCTGTTGAGCATGATTCTTCTCAAACAATGTTATCTATTTTAGACAACATGGAAGACCTGTCAGAAAATGTGTGGAAATATGGTTAGATGATAGAGACTACCATGTGGCACACACATATGTTCTTTTAAATTGTGTTGAAGTTGCACCATTTATCAGGTAATACTGAATGATTGTACAGTTCAATTATACGTGTATTTATATATTAATAATTAGGGGAATATAATACATTTATTTGCAGCATATACGAATCACAACATCCATCTGGTGATTTCAGTAAACAATTTGCTTGTTGGTTTGCAAGCTATGTTCATGATCCGAATAACAGTGTTGTTGACGAAGGAATACGACACCTTGCTATCGGACCAAGAAGAAATGTCAAGACCTATCCTATATACTTCGTCAACGGATTTAAATTTAACACCAAAGATTATGGAGCTGAAAAATCAACGTATAACAGCGGTGTGTTTGTCAAAGGCAGCGATGATCCAGAAGAGCATATAAAAGATTTTTATGGAGTCTTAACACAAATTTTAGAGTTGACTTATTATACACAACCGCTAGAGAAAGTTTTTTTATTCAAATGCAACTGGTTTAGCAACGTTCCCGGTTCTGGAATTAACGTACATAAGGATTATAAGTTAATTGAAATAAAGCATACGTCACAGTACTATAAATATGATCCTTTCGTGTTAGCTAAGCAAGCATTACAAGTTTATTTTGCTCCGTATCCATCCTTAAAAAAAGATAAAGCAGACTGGTGGGCTGTTTTTAAAACAAAGGCAAGATTTACATTTGATGGAAATAATATTCCAGATGAAGCAGCGTATCAAGCAGATCTTGAGCCAAATTCCGAAATAATAATAGCCGATGACATCGATGTAGGATCGTTGAATGATGAAGCGAATGTTTTAATAGATGCATTTGTTAGTAACGAAGAAAACGATATAGAGTACGAGACCGAGACGTCTGAATTAGAAGATGATGAAGAATGATCATAGATGTCATCGTTTGTTGTATTATGTGATGTACTATTCTGAGTTATGTCATGTGTTATATTGAGCTATGTATTCACTTATGCAATGTACTATTCTGAGCTATGTATTCACTTATGCAATGTACTATTCTGAGCTATGTAATATTCTGAGCGATGTACTATTCTGAGCGATGTATTATTCTGATTTATGCGTTATCGTTTTATTGTATGATTATGTGATGCTCATTTGATCATTATGCTTATATATATAATATATGATTGTGGCAGATATGGCTAATAGAAGACGTAGGAGTACATCTCAGCCTTCTCCATCTCAGCCTTCTCCATCTCAGTCTCCTGGAGCTATAGCGGGTCCTAGTAGCTTAGAGGCAGATACACGCCGAGTTACAGAGATTATTCCGAAGAGTGTTGGGTAAATGTTAAATTTATTTCAATTATATTATTTAAAATATGTAAACTATATAAAATATGCACGTTAACAATTACAGGGGGTTCGAGGTGGAACCATCACAGTTTATTTTAGATGTCTCGAAGAAATCATATAAGGGTCGGATGTCAGCAGTTTGGTCGCATTGGGATAACATTCCAGCTCATATTAAAAATGCTATATGGGCCGACTTGATGGTAATTACAATTTATATATTTCTATTGAAAATAATATACTGTATGTAATTCAAAATAAATTCAATATGCAGGCTGTTGTACGAGTGGAGCCGCATGATTTAGATGTTTTTAGCAATAATTGGAACCAAAAAATGCGGAAGAATTATAGAGAGACAATATCAAGGGCGAAGAAGGCTGGCAAAAAGCCAGGTTGGATGAGCGATGAAGTCTGGAATGGATTTCTCACATATTGGGAGTCAGAAGCAGCTAAAGTAAGCTATGATGAGAATGCTTACAATTATGTTAGTTGCATTATTTTAATCGTGTATCTAAATTAATAGGAAGTAGCAGCAAGAAACCAAGCCAATAGGAATAAGAATCCTGGTTTACATCGAGGTGGCTCTAAATCTTTCCAACAGCATAGGAAAGAATTGGTAAATATAAAATATATTTAGCATATGGTGATGCATATCTTCATTCATAACATTTATGCTTATTTTCAATATATCTTATTCGTGTATATCTTCAGTTTGCAAAGTACGGAAGAGAGCCTACAATGGCTGAGGTTTTTAGAGCCACACACGCAGTTGAGTCTGTTGATGATGAGGGGAATGCAACCTTTGATTGGACCGACAGCAAAGCTGAAGTAGTGATGGTAAATATGCTAACTCGTGATTCAAATTGTATATATGTAAATTGTATACCAATTATTTCAAAATTATGTTTGTAATTGCAGGGGCGATATAAGGCAAAGGCATCGGCATTGACACAGGCGAGTGGAAGAGCAGAGCTTATAGTTGAGGAGTCCAACAGGATTTGGGATTCCGTTATTGCACCGCCTACTCGAAATAGGCGTTATGGTTTCGGCAATCAGGAGGTAAACCATTTCACTAACTTCATATTAAAAGATCCACATTATTCTCACATCAATACAAATTTCCCTCCAATGTTGTGAAGTACTAGCTTATTGACACATACTTTATAATAATTATGATACAATTGCTCACATTCAACTTTATAGTCCAATTACACATACTTTGGCATAATAATTATTATTGTTATTGACATATACTTTATAGTCCAAATACACATAATAATTATTATTGTTATAATTTGACAACAGTCAAAGCATATAACTTCATATTAAAAGATCCACAATATTCTCACATCAAAAGAATTATTTATATACTATCCAATTCATTCAAAATTCATGTGAAATGCTATCGTATTAACTTCAGTTATTTCACAGGCTATTAATTTTCAAAGAGCTTATAGCAAATCGATGGAGGAGGAACGTATTGCTCAGATGCAGAGGCAGTTGGATGAGCTCAACGATTGGCGAAAGGGCCAACTGGCACAACAGATAGATGAGCGCATTGCAGCATTTTATCAGGAGCACGGCTCTATGCCTGGGGAACAGGGAGATGGATCTGATGATGCCGAGGATGATGAGGAGGATGATGATGCATAGTTTTACTATTCTTGTGGGTATGTATTTATGTATGTATTTAGACTAGATTTGATACTTGGGCTTGGATACTTGGTATTTTGGATGATGTTTGGGTTTGGTTATATTTGGATTTGATCCTTGTACCTTGATACTTGGTTTGGTTTTGTATACTATGTTGGTTTGGTTGGTTTTTGTGTTTTTTTGGTTATATTGTTGAATATTGATGTTGTGGGTATTGTTGTGATGTGTTATTGTTGATATTATTGAGGTTTGAGATGAGGTTTGAGGTTTGGGATGAGGTTTGATGGAAGAATAGCTGCTGTGTGCACAGCAGTTTTTGCCCAGAAAAGCGACGGCTAGCAACGGCTAGTAACGGCTTTCTGGACCAAAAAAAGCGACGGCTAGCGACGGCGAGTAACGGCAAGTAACAGACTTTTGGGAAACAAACTAACTGCCACGTGGCGTTGACACGTGTAAGACGCCGTCGCTTGCCGTCGCTATCTTAGCGATGGAGCCGTCGCTTCTGCCGTTGCTTTTCCTGGTGGCAATGGATTGAATAGCGACGGCCATTAGCGACGGCTAGCGACGGCTAGTGACGGCCGCTGACGCATTTTTGCCGTCGCTATACGCTGCCTTTGTTGTAGTGTGTGTGATCTCAGAGGTTGATAGGTTTACTCCTCGTCGCCCATGATATGAATAAACAAATACATGTACAAGTATGATATAATAACATAAATACGTTATTGGCAAAATGAGGGTTATAATTTTCTTATACAGCAATCCATAGTTATCATTAGCAGATAGTAACTTGAACCGTGACGACTTAGGCGGCCTCGAAGTTCGAATGGTCGGATCGGTTAAACCGTGAGAAATGTGAATTTCTTTTCCAACAGTTTTAGGCATGTCAACCGATATTTTTGGATGCGGATAGTGTCATATCCATTTCCGTATCCAAAATTATTTTTGAATATCGAATATCAACATCTGCGGATACGGACGGATATCGGATAATTATCATATCCGTAAATGATCGATAAATAAAGAAATATAAATGAAAAACTTCAGTTTAACATAATCATTTTTCAATCTCATTGATTGTTAAAATGTTAAAAATAAACAAATACTACGATAATAAATAGTTTTGAGCGGTTAATACGCATTTAGTGCTTTTAATATGGACTTCTAACTTAATAATGCAATAAATAAATATTTTTCATTATACGAAAATACACATAATTTAAATTATAATCTTAAAAAAATCGAATGGATAATTTTCGGATGCGGATGTCTTCGTATCCGCATCCGTTTTTTGAATATGGGATATTTATTCGCTTTTCGGATACGGATGCGGACGGATTTCAGATTTTTCGGGTATTCATTGACAGCCTTAAATAATTTATACATGTTTTTACCATGAACAAAAGGAGAAATGGAGCTAAACAGAAAATTTAAACTGTATTGGAGCTAAGTGTTAAAAAACAGTGGACAAATAAATGTATGTTTTTTTTTGAAATGAATGGGTACAAAGGCCCAAGGCCCAAAAGAAATACAATCGATTTAATACCCGATACTTACATAACCTTCTTTCAAAGGTTACAGCCGACATACGAAACCCTAATCTCAAGTTTTGCAAAAGAAAAAAAATGGCGGAGGCTTTCGAGCTTCATCCATACTCCTTCGTACCACTTTTCTCCCCTCTCTCCCACGAAGATAAACTTCTATTCTCTGCAAAACCATTCTTATCTCCACTGTTGTTCAGATTACTGAATTGTTCAGTAGATCTGACCACGTTACGCCCAATAATTGAAGATTCCGTCCAATTATTTGATGCTTGAACTTTGCGAAGGCGAAAGTTGTCCCCTTTATCAAGATTGCTCTGGTGAAGGTCTAGCTCTTTTGCGATGAATTGTTCAGTAGATCTGAACTCATTATGACTAGCGATAGATGATTCCTTCCATTTATTTGAAGCTTGAGTTTTGTGAAGGCTAAAGCTGTCGACTTTATCAGAATTGCTCTGGTGAAGTTCCAACTCCTTTGCTATGACATTCGGGTTGTGCAAGTACCTCTCCATATGCTTGCTGCCCGCTTCTTTACTCCACTGCTCGGCTAAAAGGGCATAATTGGTTTGATTTTTAACCTTTTTCTTTGATTTACGAAGCATAATTCTGCTGTCCGACTCTATCAGTAACCACCTTTGCTCTTTAGTAAGATTTGTTTTGTTATGATTTCGGTTGTTCCTTTCTTTCCATATATGATAGCAGTAGTAATAAGGATGTTTGCAAAGTTTTTTTCTAGAGATTTTCCCTTGAATTTGATGTTGATATGTTGTACTGCATGATTAAGCTCCATAAGCCCATTGTTCTGGATTCCCACTGTTGTTTGAATTTGGCCCCAGATATAATAGGCATAACTACATTCAAAAAATAAATGATTAATACTCTCATCTTCACTGTTGCATAAGGAACAAAGTGTTTTAGCATTTTTATCCCATTTTTTTATTCTATCCCAGGTTGATAATCTGTTATTCATAGCAAAGTATGAATAAATTACCATCTTGGGATTGTTAACTTTGTTCCAGATGCAATGATACCAGTCAACAGTAGACTGTTTGTTCCTAATCCACTCCCATGTTTTTTTAAAAGAGAACTTTCCTTTGCAACTAGCAGTCCACTCTCAGTAATCAGTCTCTGCATTAGAGTCAATGTGAATACTACTAATTTCATTCTTATGTGGGTTAGTAATGGGATGCGGTTGAGGCTGCCATTGATTATCTTTGATAATCATGGAAACATTTGTATTAGCATTGCCAAAAATTACTAAATTATTCCACCCAATTCTATTTACAAAAGAATCATGCTGAAATCAAGGGTCAAACCAAAGATTAGTTTCATTCCCTGCTTTAAAAATCCTCTCTAGAATAGGTTTACCAATATTACAAATAAATGTATGTTGAAGGTGTTAAATACAAACTTTTCACTCAAAACACTTGTGTCTTTCTACTCTTCCTCTCAGCCAATGATACCTATCTTCAATTCAACCCTAAATTTTCAATTCAAATAACGAAAACACAACTTACCCAAATATACTTCAATGAACCGCGGCTCTATAGAGATTTCTGACCGGCGGTTGAGTCATGATAACTATGCAACAATCAGACATAAGTAAAGATGTCTGACGCTAGAGAAGAATATAATCGATGCTATGAGAGAACATAGAGAAGAATGTAATTGACAATATTGGAGTCATAGTTTTCATAACCGGACCGGGAGTCGAACTGTAACGACTCAAGGTTTAAGGTTTTAATGCTTCAATCAGTCAATCCATCCTAACCGTGGATTTTTTTCCAAAAATTTACACATTTAACTACAAGTTACGTGCAAAAATATTGAAATAAAAATACTACATGGCCGAGCTGTATAAGGTCTTCATGGTCTGCAATCGAAGTTGTGTGATATTGTAGTGCACGACTGCACCAACACAAGTACAGTTGTGCACACAGTAGAGCAGTGCACAACAACAATAATTTAGTTATGGAAAACTTGTCGAATGTGCAGTGGTATTAGAGAAGCTTGCAGCGGTGAAGAACGAAATGGTGGATTTTGTTGTTTAGATTTTGGAACGATGATGATTTTTGCAATATTGGTTTATTTGTTTTCTTCAATTCAACACACATGATGAGAATGAAAGAGAACTAATCAGCGAGAAAGTAAGAAAATAATAAAAGAACCACGGTTCAATTGGGTAAATTGACGGTTGGCTGTTGGTTCAAAGATCCGGCCTGAATTAGTACACAACAGATGTTTGATTGAGCTTCGGACCGTAGTGATTTATGGTTCAGAATTATTCGAGACTGGACCGCGGTTGGGTCGGATCGTGAAAGTACGGATTGGAGTATTGTTTATAAAAACAATTGATAATGAGAAAAGTGATCTCTATGAAAATTCAATGTTATCATTTAGAAGATGCAGCAATGTTCTCGATATCAAGTAAAACCATGAACCAAGGTAATGGAAGTCCATACTAAACTTGAGTCCATGCGAAAGTAGCCACAGTAGTACACTACCACCCTAGGCTTTTGCTTATAAGTCCTCTGACCCACAACTCAAATATTGTGGAAATTTCAAAACATAAACAAAGTTACAAATTCAAATAATATTTTAATAAAAAAAGTTGCATTCTTTCTCGGACTATATAGAAAATTTTAATTTAATAATTTTACAAGGGACTTTTACATGTACGTTAATCGCAAGTGGCATAAAATATTGTAAGCTATATTTGGTTTGCAGGCACCAGCTAAACAAACTTTACTAACTTTAATCATCTTGGCATTTTGTCCAGATTAGAAAAAGAAAACTTTGAGTGTCGTTTTAAATTTCAACTTGCCCTTACAGAATTTATGGGAAATTAAACTATGATATAGCTTTGTTGTATCAAACTTTGATACAAAATGCTTAAAGCTTCGATGTGTGCGCTAAAGGATTAAAGCTGAGGTCAATCGAATAGTGTTTCAACTCAGATCCAACTATAATTGCTTGATGGTTATCATGCTACAATTTCACTATAATCAAAGTGCAGTATATCGAAGTTCCACAATATTATCAAGTCAAAAAAATTGTTTAACATCATCATAGTGGTATTTTCTATTTAAGATATTTGTTGTTAACCAACAGAAAACTCTAGATTGAATCATTTTATAGTTATCAAATAATTATAAGAACGTAACCCATTGGTTTCCACAGCAGTCATAAGTAATACATTGTCCAATATTTAGAGATCGTTATGTAATATGGTCTAACAGATGAATTGGTATCCTTTCTCGAAATATTTTGATCATTAATATTCAAAATAAAATATTATATTAATTTATGAGTAATCATTCATGGTTGTAATTACTATAATTATATAACATTTTATTTAAAGATTTATAATTTATATACTTAATTTAACTAATAATAATTTATATCACTATATAACATGGTATGTAAAACAAACCAAATAGCAGAAATAACATTTATTATAAACAAGATCGATCAAAGAATTGGTTATATAACAAATTTGCATAAATAGCCCCAGGCCATATCATTAACTCTCTCAAAAACAATAATTAATATGGAAACTTGGAGGGAAACCCAGATCGATTCCCTCTATGAAAATAAATTTTTTTAATTAGGGGATCAAGATTTAGGGTTTAAAAAAGAGGCGCCTAAGAAGAAAATTTTTGGTGGAAAAAAAAGATAAATTGAAAGAAGAGAGAGAAAATAACTGGTTGAGATATTAAAATAATAACTTTTCATTTATTTCTAAAGGAGAAGAAATACTAATTTGCTTCTTCACTTAACAACAAATTTTAGTTAAAAAGTAAACATATGTTAACCTTCCTAATCAGAATGATTTATATTGTTACTGATTATCATTTCTACCATAGCATAGATAGATAGACGGTTAATGATAAAATTATGAAATAAGATTTATAAACAATGCACCCACATTAATGGAATCAGCCCCTTGTATTTCACTATAGAACTTTAATAGTAGAGATTCACAAAATATTATATTTCACTGTAGAAGATTCATCCCACTAAAAAATATTCACAATCATAGGACCTGGATATTGTTGTCCAACAAGCCTGAAGTTGGCTTAAGATCACCATTCAACTATAGACTCTTGACGTACCAAGCTACCATATACATATACATATACATATATACACACACACTGTATACATACATATGTACATATGTATCTAGATACATACATATGTACATATGTATCTAGATATGTACATATGTGTATTTATATATATATGAACATCAAGTTTATTATTATAGTATTCTAAACATCTTTATTTTTCTTGTACAGAACCACATATATTAATTTTTTATTTAAGTGCCCTTTGTTAAGTACACCATACTAGCATATCAATATTTGGTCTCCCATTGAATCCACAAGCAACAAGCGAAGCAGAGAAACTTCTAGAATCTTCTCTCATGAACATAGTAATCATTTTTTTTTTCAAAAGAAAGTATAATAACAAATGGAGAAAAAACGCCTTTCTCCGGTGGCACATACAAAAACGGCGAAGCATATGAGGGACATATGCCTCCCAGACGCAAAGATAAAAGACTAACAGTGGAGCAGAAAAAATAAAAGCGGCCACAACAGCCAGAAACAGAAATACAGAGATACAGAAATAGTAACAAAAACCACCAACAGTCACCACCCTGCCTTTACCCGAAGCTAAAGGCCAGACCACCTAGCCAAACCACAAAGAAAGCAAACCGAGCTGCGGCATAAGCAGCCAGACCATAGAAAGCCAGAAGCAGCCAAACGACTGATATGAAGAGTCAACCCAGACAACACAGTCCCAACCAAAGAGATAGGAGAACAGAAACAACAGCCATCCATAACAGCATAGCAGCCACACAAACACCACCACAAAAACCAAGACACTGAAATACCAGGTTTTGCCAACCATAGCCCTCACCGGACCCATAGCCCTCACCGGAACATAGTAATCATTTGGCTGACGGGTGATTCCAAGTTTCTACAAGGAAACCCTAAACCTTCCGCTACTGACCATAGCCTTATCTGTGAACATATGGAACTCAAGGTATATACAAATTTTATTTCTTCCCTTGCTTTGTTTGTACATACGATACACAATACTCCGTTTAGCTATATTATTATTGAATCCATTATGAGCCTCCCTTTCTTGATATATAAGTTCGAACATTTTGCATACATAAACAAAAAAATGTTCGTACAAATTTTAGTGCTTTATATTAAGCTCTAAAATTTTGCTTTCTTGTACTCTTCTCCACATATATTTGCAGCTAAAGCAACTAAAGCTAAGATATTTGGATGGAGAAAGGAAATAAGGTTGTTTTCCTTTACCTGATCCACGCATTTCAGAATATGAAATCTTAAAAAATTGTGGCTATGGAGACTAAAGGTTGACAACCATGAAGAGGATATCTATGGTCCAATTCATTGAAAACAACCCCCCAACTTTATATGGTCTTTCTAAAGCTTATAAACCTGAAAAGGTGAGTAGATTTTTTATGAAATTAAACTTTATACGTCCTTCTAAAGCTTATAAAACCTGAAAAGGTGAGTAGATTTTTTATGTATAATTTCTTTGTTGAAAATTTAAGGACCATTTGAAATTATGTGCTTTTGGTTTGGACAAGACGACGAAGGGAACAGAGAAACGACGAAAAAACGAATCTAGACCTGCCAAATGGATTAGATCGGATCACAATGAATTCGATCAAAATTGATTCGATCTATTTGTGATCCAACCCGTTTGATATATCCGTTAAGGAAGAAAATATGATCTAACCCATATAATATATGGATAAACCCGTTTAACCCACTTAGAAAATCAATATATAAGAAATGAAAAAATATCATGTAAAATCTAAAACTGATGCATAATAAAACTACATGTGCTACAATACAACACATACATAAAATATGATACATAAAGCTGAAAGTGTATGAATATAACATCAAAACCATTTAAGCTCCAGAATACATAATAAAACTTCATCAAATTAGATCGATGTAAACTGAAGGTGCATGGATATAACACCAATATCACACGTAAAGATGGAAATGCACCAGTAGAACACTGAAACTGTTTAATCTACACAGATGCATGATAAAGACCAAAGATGTGAACTAAAGATGCAACCTTACTGAAACTGAAACCTGCATATACAAATAAAAGGTCATGGAAGCTGAAGAAATTTTGACAGTGCATATACAAACATAAGATATAAACTAAAATATGATATTGTTGCATGATTATATTGTATATGTGTTGTTTTCTTCTATATTCCAAAACCAGCCAGGAAAAAAATGATTGGATGAAGATGGCTTATATAATCTTACTTCCATGTTTAGTTATTAAGTAGAACTCCCACATGTATAAGCTTAGTAAAATTCTGAAACGGTCAAAAGTGTGATGAAGCACAAAAATTGAATAGAATTAATGCTGACCCTAACGTGTGTTTCATCCAGTTTTCATCATCCCTTTTCTGCAAAAGAGGGGAAAAAAATCACATTACTAAGAAACTAGATGCAACTATTAAGGAATGAGTATACCAAGGGCGGACCTAGGAATTAATATAAGGATGGACTACCTTTAAAGCTGATTTTTTTTCCAATTACAGTGCAATTTCAATTGCTACTATAAAACAATAATCAAAAGGAAAAAAATTCTTTATAATAATAAGTAGATTGATATTTCTTTTTCGATACATAATATTTAGTTTAATTGTGCTCAACGAGTCTTTAAAATTAGGCTACAATCATTTTAAAACTAATTTACAAAAACTACTTTAACAGAAGCCAAATTTAACAAAAACGTTAAAATTAGACTACCATTTCAATTTTGAAGAAAAAATCAATCGATGTAACTATTATTTAGAGAAAACGATTAAATACAATCAAATAAAATGTTTGCAAATTGTAATACAGTTAATGAATGATTTGTTAAACTAGCAAATAGTAATAGAGTATAAATTAATTAGCCTACAGCCTAACGAAAATGAATGCGCAAATTGCAACCAAATTTAAGATTTGAGACATGAGAAGCCTAACAATTAGGGTTTTTTCATTCAAATTACTAATCTACTAACTATTAATTTGCAAAAAAATAAAGTAGACAAATGAAAAATCACCTGAATAGCCGAATTGATTTTTAATATTGAGCTAGTCGGCATTGGAGGCTGGATTTTTTCTACTGTGTGTGATGATGTGCATCACGATGGGAGAACTGGAAGAAAGAACGGGACATAGAATGAAAGGAGGAACATCGACTAAGGCCTTCCTTCTTTTATTTCTGGGTTGGGCTCGGCTGGGATAGTAGGATATGAGAGAACTTTCTGTTTTTCTTTTACCATGGGCTGCAGTCCAGTTGAACCCAGGACTAGGTCCGCCCTTGGAGTATACACTTGTGAAGTTGGTCTAACAGTAAAACCTTTACAGCTTGTGCACCTCTAGTCTCCTTTCTTGCCTCAATAGAATGCATAGTTAAGCATGAATTTATCAGAGGACTTTCCAGCTCTATAGTTTCAACCAAAGGTTCAAAATTCTGTTTTCCCTTTCTATTTCGGTCCATGATAAATTTTGAAATTTCTATTCCGTTTCGAAAATTTCAGAGATCCGGTAGAATTTCAGTTTAGAAATTCCGATACTATTCTCTAAGCAACTAAGTTAATACTATCTTTAGAGTTACAACCGAAATATAAATCTTAAAATAAAATATATAATATATACCCATCAAATTTAATACTAAATTATCTACCCAATTATTATTTCAGTCCATATATAAGAACACGGCAAATACAAATTATATATCCTTGTTGAAGTATTAAGAGCATCTCCAGCAGGAAGTGAAGAATTAAGAGCAAAGGAAAAAAAAGCGTCACGAATCCCTACTCCTACAGCAGGGAGTCGGGAATTTTTTTTTTCATTTTTGAAAATCATATATAGTTTTTTTTTTTGAATTCTTTTATCTATAAACAGCAAACCGATTGCTATTTATACCATAAACGGCAATTAATTTCCTGTTTATAGATTGCAGCTTAAAAAATGAGAAAACCCCGACTTTATTTGCTTTCCCACGCTTGAATTTGTGGGGAAACAAATTAAAGCGGGAATTTGCCCCATTTTTTCATTTCTCCACACCGCTGGAGATGGTCTAAACATAATAAGAAGTCCCAAATTAAACTTCATCAAACATTCCAATTATCAAGTGCCCAGGTCATCAAACCATTACATGTTTTAGACTGTCTGTAGGAATGGAAAAAGATACTAGGGTTAGGATTAGAACAAAAAAAGAAAGTGAACAGTGAAACAAATCTACGTTGCCAGACTTTGAATATGAGGTGAGTAATCGCTAATTTCATAAGTTTCTTTCTGCTTTTCTATTGTTTTCTCTTGAGATTGTTTCTTAATATTCTTCCATGGCCGAAACGGGTTTTTGCATATTCCGGTCCGGTTCTCTTCAGAATCGGAAAGGCATAGGCGGAATTTCGAAGTTCCGGCCGAATTCTTGAACCTTGGTTTCAACTAAGTTAGAATTCCTATTTAACCAAACTTCATTAGGTGACATATATAAGAAAAAAAATGTTTGAATAGATGGAGAACATTGAAGTTAATTTTATAATATATCAAACTCTTATCCTGGACCTCCATATCATGGAAACTCTCCGACGCTTGATCAATCAAACAACAAACCTATATAATCATATGAGTTCAATTAGCCTATCATATTTAAGAAAGAAGAATGCATTTAAATATATATCATGGAAACTCTCCGACTCTAGAGGCCTTTGCTTTGCTTTTGTCCATGACATCATAATATTGAACAATACTTTCAACACAGTAAAAGAAAGAAAATACTGTTTGTCTATGAAAGTGGAATTTTTTTTTACTTGGCTTGCTAATTTCTGCCACCCTATTTGCAAGCTCTTCCAGAGACAGCAATGTCAGGGAGCAAATTTACACCAAGGCGATTCACTCCATGAACTGACGCACCAAGGCTAGGATGCAAAGAAGCAAAATATAGATAAATAAATAAATAAAATAAACTTATACAATTTAATTAAGCACACACAACCAATACAAATGAATAACCACCTTGCATGGTTCTATTAAAGCCAAGTCAATGGAGGAAGTTAAAATATCCAAAAGTTCAGGTCCAAAGCTCTAATACATGATTGGTAGAAAATAGATATGAGTTCAATTTAAAATAAATCTTATTATTTTCCTCTAATTCTAAACAAGCAAGACTGTGAATATTGTTCAGTTAATCAACTTCTGAAACTGCACATGTGAAAATTTATAAGCACTAAATATAATAGCTGAATTAAGTGCATTAAACAATATGTTTGTTGCACAGCTAAAAACTACATCATTACGCAAGCTGGAAACATCAAATTACATAAAAAGAACCGTGGAAAATACCCATCTATGTCTTTGGATTTATTTACAGATTTTTTTTTTAAAATTGCACTGCATCGTCAAGAAATTTATTCAAGTTTAAAGAAATCTCATGAAAAGTAAGCAAAATAAGTAGTCCAAAGAAAAGTTTCTCGGTATGGAAATTTTAGTTAAGTAACAAATTATGATAATCAAACAAGAATGGTTTAAATATGTGCGACTTACATTAATATTGCCACGATACTGTCACAAATTTCTAGTAAGATTTTCAATTAAATCCGCTTCTAAGTAGAGTAGTCCAAATGGATTCCCAACCTTGCATCTTTTAAGATAGGCTAATGAATGGTTCAATGGTTGATAATGTTTAATTTGTAGGGATGACTACTAGGAAATGACCATTATCTATCTTAACACAAGCTTAGCTATTACCCAAAATGGTATGCGATAAAAGAACAACAAATGATAAATAATACTCTAGCTCCGTGTATTTCCACCCCGCTTATTGCCTTTTCCACCCCGCTGTTTTAAAAAAAATATATCCACCCCACATTTTGCTCTTCCCACCCCATCCACTTTCAAAATTATCCCTTGCCAAGTTAAACTATATTTCATTTCAGCCCCTCTCTCAACCTAAACCCTATTTCTCAAAGCTTCCGCCTCTTCCACGTATATTTCAGCCGCCAATCACGTACGCCCTGTATTTCAGTCGCCGCCGTCATGGAGAAGGAAAGAAGAAGTAAACATCGCCATGGTAAGTGATTTTGCTATGTAATTTGATGATATATAGAACGTTGAAAATTGCTCGAAGTACGCGCAGGTTGATGGAACCCTAGGTGAGACCCACGTTTGCCACAAACGAGGTTGTGGTACCAACGTCGTCTGCCACAAACGTCGTTGTGACTACAACCACGTTCGTGGCAGACGAGGTTGGTGCCACAACCTCATTTGTGGCAAACGTGGTCGATATTATACAGCTGCATTAACATGTCAGTGATCGACTTTTTCTTATGTTTGCATCATTTTTTCTAAAATTCTCTTGTCGTTCAGATTGCTTGTATCATTTTTTCTTGTTTATCATTAGTCTATCATCATTTATCATGTTTTGTTGCTATCATTCTTATATCATGTTAGGGTATAATTGAAATTAAAATTTTCAAATTTTAACCGGGGGGCGAAGAGAAAATAACGGGGGGTTAATAGACGAAGCCTAATACTCTATGTCTTTTAAGATAGGCAATAATACAAAATATTCTGTATCGCTATCAAAATATAAAAAATCTATATCCGGTAAGCGAATGCGTGATTATATATTTGAATAATTTTCCAAATACAGATAATAATGCAACAGATTCAGGATTTTAACTCTCAACTAATTCAATTGACAACTATAACCAAAATTTTCAAATAGAAAAAATCATATCTTCTTGTTCCAACTATGTAGAATCTGATCTGAATCGAGCGAGATGTTGAGAAATGGCGAATGGGTTGGAACTCGAAATATGAACGAGACAAGAGAATCGAGAGAGAGACGAGAGAATAGGTTGGAACTCGAAATATTGATTTTACAGTTATTGGCACCGGCCTGCCACTGTCATAATTTTATTACACGTCCGTGTTTTTTCAGACTCGCGCTGTATACACCTAACGATGGCTATAATTCACCCACTCTTCATTTTACTCAATTATTCACCAAAATTTTTTTCGCAATTATTCACCAAAAAAATTGCGGAAATTTCCACAATTATTCATCGAAAAAATTGCATAAATTTATGCAACTTTTGGATATAATTGCATAAATGTCTGCAATTATTCAGTTAATAATTGCATAACTATATGCAATTACTTAGTAATTTAATTCTTGGGCCCTAATTTACATACTTTTTTTTACTGGGGTTTTTGTGTATTTTGAAACTTATTAGGGACCTGAGCCTAATATTCACTTACTTAATACTACCCAAATTATCATCTCTTCCTCTCTCTCTCTCTCTCTGTCAGAAGACGCTAAACCCTACTCTCGACATTCTCTTTCTCTCGTGACATTCTCTCTTCAAAAACATCGTCGTTCCATCTCGCCGCCCTCATCGCAGGGCCATTGCCTCATCATCGTAGCGCTCTTACCTCATCATCGCAGCTTTCATGGCTCTTAGAAAATCATCGGTACAAAGAATTTAATTTATGTTGCTATATTATGTGTATGTTGCTATATGATTTATGTGTTCAATACGTTGCTATATGATTTCTCGTGTTCAATTCATGTATGTTGCTATATGTTTTTTTATGTTATTTTTTTCTTCCTTTTTACTCCATTGGGTAATATATAATCGAAAAGCCAAAGAGTGAAGCGTCAACTAACTATCGAACGGTGGTTAAAGATGGAATTGATAACTGAATTGGACAGCAAAGAACTACCGTTCAGTGTATCTGGACTGTTTAAAATATGGAGACAAAAAACCATCTCTCTGCCTTTGTCGATCGGTGGTGCACAGTGGATTAATGAATATAAGTTGCGGCATATAACTACCGTTCGGTGTAACTGGACCGTTAAAAAAAATCAGTTCTTCATATTACCTAGAGCCGGTAGGTAATATGAAGTACATATTTCATTCTTTTTTTCTTTTTTTTTCTTTTGCAGTAAATTGTAGTCCAGGTTGGAATGTATAAAACACGACTCTATTTTTATGTACTTCTGGCCACCATATTCTATTCTTTTACTCAACCCTACATAACCATATCTTTTATCTCTTCACAACAAATCTTACGTACTTCTCAAAAATTCCAAACTCTACACTACAACAAAAATACCCTATTACAACGCCCTTTTTACAACGGGCATTTTCTGCCCGTTATAATAGAAGGCTATTACAACGGTCCATTCAGGACCGTTGTAATAGATGTCCTATGCAATACCTTTTTACAACGGGCATTTGCTGCCCGTTGTAATAGAAGGCTATTACAATGGTCCATTCAGGACCGTTGTAATAGATGCCCTATACAATACCTTTTTACAACGGGCATTTGCTGCCCGTTGTAATAGAAGGTTATTACAACGGTCCATTCAGGACCGTTGTAATAGATGCCCGTGGTAAGTTTTTATGCTTTTGTCTTCGTACCCAAATAAACCCCCGCCTACTTCCTTTCTCATTTTCATTTTACGCAACCATACACAAAATAAAGTAGATCCCCAAAATTAAATCCCTTAAACCAAAACTTCTTCTATCGCCTTGCTAGCGCAACCGCCTGCCTTCACTTCGCAGCCGCCTACATCCACCTCAAGTAGAAAGTTTGAAGTATTTTAGACTCGAGATGTATTACGGGTTATCTGCTACTTCTTCAGTGTATTTAATTGCGGTAATTTGGTTTTTAGCGGTGTTTTTATTAAATAATTGGGATTAATTTTGTCGTTTTCAACTTTTGCGTTCATATTTGTATATATTAGTAGTTGGTCCAAGTTTACAAGTGAGAAAGTGTTTTGATGGAGAATGATAGTTGAGGTGGAACTTGTGCTATTTTTTATTGCAATCTGCATTGATTTATATATTGTTAAAGGAAATCCATACGATGAAAGTAGTCGATTGTTTAGCTTTTGTTTCCTTTTCTTTTATCAACTTTTTGTATCTTTGTGTAGAAACCAGTATAAAATGAAATTGGGGAATGTTTTAATAACTGTTATTGATTAGTCAAATTGGCTAAGTTACTTTTAGCTTAGTTGGTTGAACTTTCAGATGTGTGGATTTCGGTTAATTTCTTTAAGTGGTCACTACACCAAACATGCCATTTTGTCACACTTTTTTCGTTTCATTTTATCACGGTTATTATTGTTGGAAATTTGTAACGGTTATTATTGTTATATTGTTTTATCACGGTTATTTACGTGACAAAATTTGGGCTTTTCGTAAATAATTAGAAGACATTGGGCAGAGTTGTCATTTACATTCCCATCCTTGCTTCAGATGTTTGTCACGGTTCTGGCTTGTATCTTTCTTCCTAAAATCTAATTAGGGTAAAGCCGTCGCAGCCTTCCTCCATTGCGATTCGCCCTATCGCCGTGTATCATTCTTTAGTGATATTATGATTCTCTTATTGTAGGCAAAAGGTGAAAACCAGAAAGCTATCCAAAGCAAAGCTGCAGTGAGGTGAGCACTTTCTCTTCATCTATAATGTTTAATCTCTTACAATACATCTGTATTTTGTTGAATTTTCTTATAACAGCGGCTCCTCTTAGTTTATTGGGGTTTTCTGCGTTCTCTTTAGGTGAGTGAACTTTACCATCTCCGATTGATTTTTGAAATTAAGGAGCAATAATTCGTTGCTATATATGTTTTGGAGTTTGATTTGTTAGCTTTGAAATAGTTTTAGGTTCGGTTATTAAGCAAGTAACAAAAGGGATTACAAATTTTGTTTAGCAGCTTGTTGTACGTTAATTACAAACTACTCTTATTGCTTATTTTTGATCCCATAAAGAGTTAAAAGACAAATTATTAACATTCACCAAAACACCACAACGATTGAGAGAAAAGCTCGTGCAACTCAGCGGCTGATGAAGAAGCTTTAACTCTGCGTACAACAAAAATAGAAAAAATAACAAAGTGTACGTAACAGTACCGATGACTTTGAAATAATAAAAGAAGGGATGTTCATTATTATCAACCATAATTCACGCACAGACCAAAAAGCCATTCCATTAGCATAAGTAAAAAAACGGCACAGACCAAAGGCGTTGAAATAATAAAGTAGGGACCAAGTTTTAGCAAGCGCACGAGTGCAATGTTTCTCAAATTCCTACTACAAATTTGTGTTTAATGATCATCTAATTCTTTTTAGTGTTTTATGAATGTTAAACGTTAAATAAATTCATTTAAAAAAACTTGCTCGTATGTCTGATATGGAATATGTTTTTTTCCAATGAAACTAGTTGTAATGCGGAATAATTTCAATACAACTATTTGCAATTAAACTACAAAAATTGATTGACGTTCAACAGTACAATATTTTATCGCATTTAAAACTTATGCAAAATATTTGTATGATAAAACATATGATGTTTCATGAACTAAATCAATGATCAAACCATTAGTGATAAAAAAAATTACAACCATAAGTGGTAATTTATAAAGTTAGAATATGTACTTGGTAACGAAGCCTATAAGAAATAAAAAGAGCGTGGTGATTCTAGGTTGAGGCTGCAAGCACCTCTATGTCTTCAAATCTTAACATGCAGTTTCCATCCTCATTACATCGAATAATGGTTTCAAAGTACTTGGGCAATGAGTGTTTTTCTTGATCTTCTTTTATCAATGATATAACTTATTGAACATCAAAAAACAATGCTTTCTATATTATGATACTTTTAGCGAGAGACGTAGGTATCAGATACACATATCTATTAATCAAAAGGAAAACAAAATAGTCATACGCAAGTCAGCTCAATAAATATGAAAAAGCTTCTATTTATGCATTTAGCATGGTAGAAAATATGAGTTTGAGATGTTTATTTAGATCTAAATAAATGTATTTCATGAAACTTATTAGAAAGGATTAATTTTCCAACCCAATGAAAATACAAATAAAAGGCTAATTAGTAAATATAGTTTTTATTTGCCTGCTTATATGAAATAAGACACAAATAACAAGTGAGAATATTTTAGATACTAGGCATGTTCTATCCATGAAGCATAAGTCACTTACCTACACTAAAAAATTGATAACATCATACACGCCTCTTTTCACTTAATATTCACCATGTATGACCTTTTCACGTCACGCAAAAGCATCACAAAAAATGGCAATTTTATTATCCACTCTTTTATGACTTTGTTTACGTCACACAAAAGCATCCCAAAAAATGTCACTAAGAACTAAGAAGTTGTTGGTACTTGATACACATCCATTATTCCAATGATTATGTAGATATTTTTCTTTATCCATTACAAAATTATACTGAAATACAGTATATAAAATATTTAAGCGAGTTGTAAAAAATCTATTACAAATTGGAGATAGAGAAGCAAGTGGCGGCTCAAGTTAATGATGCTATAAAATAAGTTTGCATATGAGATCTAATCCGCAAGTTATTCTAAGATGATATGATTATTACGAACTTCATAAAATATATTCAAATTGAAGCACTTAAAATTTACTATTATGTTATGTCTCTATTTTATCATGCATGTGAATATTGTTTGTTGATGCTCTCATTGATAATTTACAAATTGCTGTTGAACGTATATGCAGTGGTGGTCAGTTGGTGAGGTGACTAGCATGCAGGTGATAATGTCATAGTATTGACAAATTGAGCACCCCTCTAGTATTTAGCAAAGTTGTAATGTGCTGAACACTTTGAGCAATTTCTCAACTTTGCCAAAAGTTGGTTCAGGTATTATGCTGGATATCCCTTTCAGATTTTAGAACAGGATAATGTCATAGTAGACATAATAAATTTTGATGAAAGTAGTATCACTTCACGTGTACTTCTATCAGGATGAGCTATATAATTTTTTTAGTTTGTTTATTCATGTTTTTTTTCCTGTCGTTTTGCTTCGTTAGCTAATTTATAACACATTATTGTATCTTTAGAAATGACTTAGTGCTGCTAAATTATATTCTTTAAGTGGCTTATGAGTATTTGTCAAATAGTCTGTCATTGAAATTTATATTCATCTGTTACGAGTTCCAAACATGTAGTCTAGTCCATGCAGCATAGATGTAAAAAGCATGAACAATATCATTATTTATGCCCAGTTTGTCATATCGTGTTCATGTGAAACCTGAAAACTTTATATATGTTCAAAGTTCAATATATGGATCTTCAATGCATTTTTGAACGAATAATTGAAAATAAAATATGACACTGTCAATTTATGAATTGTGTAGGCATTGATAGAAGCAGCCGAAGAGAGACAAAAATCGGAAGCTAGTGTTAATGGAGAAGATGGAATAAGAAGTTTAGAAGATTTTGAAAAAGATCCCGTTGCCAAAGCTTTTCGTCCCGAGTATCGTTTGTGTTATTAGTAAGTTAATGAACACTATGTAGTTATATTATGAAACTGTGTTTTAAAGTTTGTTATATATACTATGCTTGTATGCTATAATTTGTGGTGTTGGTATGAAGTATCCTTTGTGGTGTTTGAATGAAACATAAATGTTTGGTGGTGTTCTAATTATTGATCGTATGTTTTCTTAATGTTAATACTTTATATTTTTTGTATAGATTGTTTGTAGCTGTAATAAAATATTGGTGTTATATAGTTTGTTTGATACTGTTTTAGTTATCACGGTTAAAAGTGTTAGAAAATAACCTTTCGTAATGGTTATAACTGTGATATAATTTGCATTTGTAACAGTTATAAGTGTTAGAGTTTTCTTTTTTGTAACGGTTATAAATGTTAGAAACCATTATTCTATCACAGTTATAAGTGTGAGAAATTACTATTTTGTCATGGTTATAACCATGAGTAAATGCTATTCTGTCACGGTTATAAGCGTGAGAAATTACTATTTTGTCATGGTTATAACCGTGAGCAAAAGTGTGACTGAATTTGCCCACGGTACCTATTTTCACGGTTATAACCGTGACAAATTAGTTTTGTCACACTTATAACCATGAGGAAATTGCCTTTCTGGTGTTGTGGGTTAAGTTCAACTATTGGATGATCGATGTGTATTATGTTCCCTTTTTATGATGATTAGCTCTCAAATTTTCTTTTGCAAAATTGATTAAGTTTGATACCTTGACGTGATCAAAACAAAACAAAAAAATTAGTGCAAATTTCATTACAACTAAATAGTATTTTCGATTCCGTTTAGTTACTTTGTTGGGTTCTTGGGTTCTCCTAAAGCAATTTTGGTTGCATGAACTTCCTTATTCACTCACCTAATTTTGATATATTAAATTTCATTTACAGTTATTGTCATCCTCACTTCATTCCATGTTCAGGCTGTCGTCTTCTCATTTAAATATGTGTATATTAGCACACAAACGTCTGTAATGTGCACGCGTACATTAGTTACATGTGTGTTTGAATGACAGCTGAAACTAAAGATTTGATTTGGAAAGAAATTATTTGAACATGGCAAAAAATAAACATGGAAAAGTGGGTAGGGGTGGCATTATACAGTGGAAATTTGGGATAGGTTTTTAATATCAGAGAGAGATGGGTAGGAAGTAGTAGAAGAAACGAGAAACATAGTGATTTCACCCGGATATGCATTAACAGTTGTAATCGAAGGGGTTTGGTCTAATAATAGCGATAAATCTTAATTGAAGTTTAATGTATAGAAATTAGTGTTTTCTCTGTCATTAATTATTTAGTTTAGAATTTAATGCTGGAATTTTCCCGAATGTTGATACTTGTATTACTAACAAAGTTACAACTCCTACATATCCCTTTGAATAACATAAATACTTATTGAAAGTTATAGGTATCTTTAGATTGCTTTTGTGTGGTTATCATTCATCGGGTAGTTTTATTAACAATGTTTTTTTTCCCTTGGCTAATTTCTAATACACTTTTCAATGACCTGTAAGTGCCTTTTGTTGAATCACTTTTAGGTCAATGGGTCACACTAAAGCGGAAACTGATTTTGATATGATTTTGGCGGATAACCAAGAAGAAAATGACGAAGGTAGCTCAAGTGGGTCGATTATAGATGGAAGAGGATCAAAGTTAAAGAAAGGACCCTGGACATCTGCAGAAGATGCCATTTTAGTCGATTATGTAAACAAAAATGGTGATGGAAACTGGAATGCTGTACAAAAGCATTCAGGACTTTCTAGATGTGGCAAACCTGTCGATTGCGATGGGCTAATCATCTTCGACCAAACCTTAAGAAGGGTCCATTTACCTTAGAAGAAGAAAAGAAAATTATTGAACTTCATGCCAAGATGGGTAATAAATGGGCTCGAATGGCTGCATTTGTAAGTTGATTTCCATCCTTGAGTAGTGACAGTTTTGATTAAAATATGTCCATGCCCTGTTCGATCTTGCAATTGAACAATTATACTATCTTTTATTATTCTTAGGTGTGAGATAAGGAGATAGTAAGGGAATACGATACACAACTCCACCTAGAGTTCTGAATTAGTCCCAAGCAGAAAAACATCTCAATATTATGTATTTTTGCCCAGATATCAACAGATTCTACTTTTTTCATTAAATTGATAGCCTAGACACCATTGACTCACAACCAATGGCTTCCCATAATAATTATAGTTTTTGTGAATTGTTACTGGATCAAAATCATTAAGATTTGTAAACTGCACCGCATAACTGGTCCTTTCATTATGAATTTAAAATGTGTGATCTGGTTTTAGAATGTTTACTGTATATGATTTCATCTGGAAGTATGATGATTTGAAGCCAATTGAGTGAACGAAAACTGTCTGCTTCTACTCTTGTTTAGATTTCATAACTGTGTCCTCTGGGATGAAAACACTATCCTTTCTTGGTGGAGTATAAGTTTAGCACTCGATCCGTGTCTTGCATTTGTGTAAATGTGGGCTGCATGTCATACATCGGGGCTTCTTTCCATGTAAATGGTTGCTGCTAGTCTTTGCATTGCTATATATATATAGTTATATCAAATATAAATGTAACCACTTATGATTAATAAGTAGGCAAAGTGAATGTTTAGTAGTTGATTATTTATATAGAAGACCGTGTGCATATCAGTGTGCGTGTGTGTTAAAAGAACTGTGCGTGTGTGTTCCTTTGCATAAATATGTAAGTCTTTTGAAACATAAGAGTTTTAGATTATCACAATTCACGCACTTCTATTTTTCTGCATGTACCAGGACCTTGCAGTAACTGACGTTGCTTGCAGCTCTTAATGGAATAAAGATGGGTGATAAAATGCTTACTTTAGGCGTGCTCGGTACAGCCTATAACAGGGCAGGAAAATGTATTATTTCAGGCTCAACAGCAAGTGACATTTCAGGTAAACATGTTATGTTTATTTGATATTTTGTTTTTTGTTTTTCCTTCTGACACTGGCATTGGCTATGAAGCGAAACGTTTTGATATCTAAGACTGGATCTAATCTTCCAACCACTTTCGCTGTATCATTAGGTTTTTGGTCAGATCCTGATCTTCCTACCCGTACTGCATCAGCATACGTTTTTGATGGTTTGTCCTTGTGAGTTGTTATATTAAGATATCCAACTAGTCAGTTTATAAAAAATAAAAAAATAGCATCAGGCTGTCATGGCAAGGTTGACAGTGTGTGGGTGGGTGTGTGATGTATCAGTGTGTATGTATAGTGAATGGCAAGGCTGCAGTTTTGAAGTATTGTGTGAATGAAAGGAGTTGTGGTGGGTGTGTGATGTTTTGTTGAAGTGTAAGGGAGGACTGAGAAATTTTGAAGAGAGAAGTGTGAAGGTTGCAGTCTGAAGTGGTGGGATTTTGTGTCAGTTTGGCAATGTTGGTACTGGAAATGGCAACAGGCAGTATGGTTGAGATGGCAGGGGTAATGGTCGGAGTAGTTTTTGAAAGTGTGCAGGCAGTTTTTATGGTGAAGTGGTGGAGGACAATTCAGTGGGTAGTATGGATGATGGGGATGTGACAGTGATACAGGGTTGGGGGTAGTGGTTTGGGTTGCTTGTTGGCTGTTGGTTGTATTGTGCACGTGCACAGTGTAGGGGTGATAGGCAGTGTTTATGTGATTGTAACTATTCTTTTTTATGTTTTATAAAGAAATGTACAGTGCACAGTGAAAATGTAAATGAAATGCAAACACACTTGAAATGAAATGATTTTGGTTGTTTTATGATAATATTTATTACTCGTTAAATTATTCATTATTGGTATGGATGTATGCTGCTGTAATTTTTTTTAAAATTTGCATTTATTTTGCAACGGTCAGAAACCGTTGCAATATCATGTATTACAACGGGCATTACCCGTTGTAAAAAGGTGTATTACAATGGGCATTGCCCGTTGTAAAAAGATTTATTACAACGGGCATTGCCCGTTGTAAAATATGGTCAACCTATTACAACATCGCCTATTACAACGGTCGGCTGCCCGTTGTGGAATACATATTACAACGGGCATTGCCCATTGTAAAAAGCCTGTTTTGTTGTAGTGCTAAACCCTAAAAAAATCTCTCTTTTTGCCTAATATATAATGGAAAGTGAAGATTTAGTGGATGATCCTACTTGTAATGTTCACAAAGAAGGTAGTTTTTTTTTATGTGTTAAAGTGTTTTTTTGTTCAACAACTCAGTCATAGATAAGTTGTTTAGAGTTTTTTGATTTTTCAAAAAATCAATCAACTACGACCAATTCAACCACGATTTGAAAATTTAGGGTTTTGCAAAATAAAAACTGGAGAAGGAATGCTTCCTCCACTACCGCTTAGATTGTCGAGAGTCGGTGAGCTTCTGACTTGCTGACAAACGACTTGACATTTTCATTTTTCCTCTGGTGGTGGTGTTCGTTCTAAAAGGAAGTAGGGAAGATGTGTTTTGAATTTTGGGTGCATGTTCACATAAATATTAATTGGTGTTATGAAGAGGAAAATGAAATTGTTTAAGGCGACCTTTAGTTTTTAGTGGCCAAAAGAAAAAAAAACTATCTGCAGATAGTAGCACACTTGATTTATCACTGGGCTGGTTTGATCTAGTAATAAAAATAACGTTAGACCCAACCTATTAAATTGGATAAAAATGGTTGGATTAAAGAGGTGGATTGAATTTTGGCAAACATACATCAAATAATCCTTACTGTCACTCAGCGTGCCCTGAATACATGATAACTCGTATGACCATTCCTCTGTCAGAGATTAATGAAAAAATCTCAGATTTTGGTGTACTCGCTCACCGGCCCATACCTGACAATAAATCCATTCCACAGATCTATAGTACGGATCCATTCCTCCGATCAAGGATAGTCATTCCAAGTACTCAATGAGCTTCCTCACAATACCGCTGCTTACGAGTACATCAGAAAATAACCTGAGTATCAACAATCTTTTAGCACATGCATCTTATCCCTTCTTTACTCTATCTAGTTTCCATTTATCCTTACAGAGCCCTTCCACATTCCTTTCTTTCCACGATAGAACCCTACAATGTTCTATCCACGAGTCACCCTTTATAGAACCCATCCTTGTTTATAATCATCATCATGACCCCATCGACATCGAGCTGTAACAACCCTCCCTGAGGTGAGCCTAAATTCCGATGCAGAAAAGATCCATCGAAACTTAGAACCATCTCAAAGCTGGTTGTTGGTTGGTAAAAAAATAGAGAGCTATTTATCTACACATTCAGAATCTCACAGCGGAATGATAAAATATAATAATAACAACAACACTCATTTCATTCAAGTTTCAAAATATCATTCAAAACCATAGTAAAATATCCATAATGTCAAAACCCACTAGTAACCGTACATGTCTGCAATATTCAAAATTGCAACATTGTTTTTATTTCATGGGTACATAAAAAAAACTGCATAAAATAACAAGTAAATAATTGTCCACTGCCACAAGCATCATCAACGTCTCCACCTTCAGCATCACACTTCCTAACCTGTGCTGTAATAAGAAGGGAGTCAGAACTATATATATCTCGTGAATAAAAATCTCGAGCCTTACTACATTAGTACTTGGGCAGTATAATTTTAATAGGAATACGTCTTACGTTTCTACCTACTACATAAGTCTTTCCAAATACAAGCCCAAAGACTTTTCTAAAAAAAGGCTTTCCAAATATAAGCCTATAGTTAACTTGCTATCATCCCAATGACTAATATCTACAATCAATAATGTCCTATCAATAACCTATTTAATTATACAATTATACATTATAATTATACATTAATTATATATATGTGTGTGTGTGTTTTTGTGTATATATATTTGTATGCATGTGTGTATATAAATATGTGCCTAGTAATTTCTAAGCATGCAGAATATATGCCACAAACTAATGTTTAAATGTCAACTTTTTAAACAATTATACGAGATTCATTCCATATTATCAACAATACTAAAATTCTAATATTCACATCCAAAAATTTCAATCAATAGATTTGTATAGAATTAAAATTTAAACTCAATTTATTACATCAAAATAATGGAATTTATTACAAATAGAGACTTATAATTCTAATTTTTTCGCTCTATTCAACTTCTTTTTCACATAAAAATAAACAAAAGAATTTCTATTTAATTTGAGGAAATCAACAGTGCAAACTATGAATAAAATTCGTACTTTACACATTATTCCATAGTCAAAGTCCTTTAATCAAATTCAAAGAAAAAGAATAAGGAGTGGAATAGAAGGTAAAATTATAAAAACTGCAAATCTACACAATTTCCATTATTTTGACATAAACAAATTGAGATTTCAACCTAGAATTGACATTTCACATTGAAGGAGTTTTGGGGGTTTATAATATGATGTTTTCACAAACCAAAACTCCCCAAGGCATATTCAAATCCAAATTACACTAATCAATTACTAAAATAGAAAAGCTATGATTTCCACTCACTATATAACCTTAGCTCTGCCTCCTTTGGATTTGACATGCCTTTTGATGATCTCTATCAAACCCCTCTTTTTGATACATACACTACAAGGGGAAACGCAATTTCCGACGGCCAAAAACCGTCGGCGGCCGTCGGCCGCCGTCGGAAAAAGCCGTCGGAATTTACTGCGTCGGAGAGCAGTATTTCCGACGGTGCCTGTCGAACATATTTTCGACGGGTTCCGACGGTTTCCGGCGGTTTCCGACGGATGCCGACAGGTGTCGGGATCCGTCGGAAACCGTCGGAAATAATGAGCTACAGGCCGCCGGTAGCCGTCGGTAGCCTTCAGAAATTTTGATCTGTAAGCTGTCGGAAGCCGTCGGAAATCTGCTGTGTTTTTTTTTAATCTTCGCTGCAAATATAGCCTTTCAACCACATTTCTCTTCCAAACACTATTATATCAATACTGCACAATCCAGTATACAATATTCCAACCAAATATCAAAACCCAACCTACACAATATTCAATAAACACACAAATAAATAAAATTAAATCAAAAAAATACATAATATACATAATCATCCCAACATTGACAATATTCATAACAGTAAGTGTTCTATCATGTTATGAATACACAAAATCATCAACATCCTCATCCACATCATCATACAACCATAAAACCAAGTGTATCAAACGTATTTATACATAAATCAATAATTAAATCACCCGTCTACCAAATCATTAAAACTAAAACAAAACATACCTGAACGAGCAAGCAAGCAAGCAATGAATCAATCTCCGCCAAATACAATAAAATATTGCTAATAAATATTGCTAATAGTAAACTTGGGATTCCATTGCTCATCAAGGAATTTGCAGGCCTGCCAACAGATAAACACTAGCTCCAATTTAATAAAACTACAATAGAATTCAACATGGTAGAGGAGATCATGTGGTGGAACATTGGCTAATAGAATATATTTCTATAAAACTATTAAAGCATCCTTTTTAACAATACAAAGACATGCAGAAATTTCTCCTTGATCAAAGCATGTAAAATGAAAAAACTGCCAAATTACAACATTTATCATGGTTTAGTCAAGATTTAGCAAGAAAAATTCTCCTGGCTGAACCCATCATGGTTTAGTCAGTTAAAATTTGTCAAAATTGACACCTGGCACAAAAAAGGCTACTATGTAGAGCGTAGACTTGAGTACAATAAATATGGTTTAACCACATTCCTTGACAAAAACAGACTTGAGAAACAAAACCAACAAGCATTTCATGTGTGATGGATAAAGCTAATTAGTTTGGATACAACAAAGTATAGGGTGTATATCACATGGTATCAATTAACTATTAGGTAATAATAAGATGCTTAATGAAATCATACCTCTATGATTTGATCCAACTCTATGTTCATTACTTGATTGAACTGAGACTCACTCACTCCATCCCTGTTGTACAAATAACAAAAATTAGACTTTACTATCTGCTATTCTTTTTGAATAAGTATTTCAACATGGTGCAAAAACAGCAAGCAGTGCCCGCTACAAAGTCAGACAGGCACAAATTGCAATATAAATGCAGCTTAATACAACTTTGTAAACTCAAATCAATAGTTGACAGGAAACGCATTGGATGTTCATATCAAAAAATTAATTCATGCTTTTTGCAGAAGTAAAAATAAATTTAGCAAGCGCCTGAAACTAGATTGCAACTTGTAAAAGAAGAAAAATACAATATTACCTGAATATAATAATATTCTCAGGCTTCCTCTTGCCAGAGCTAGTGTAAAAATCAAGCATAAGTTCCCTACAAATTAAGATAACTTTCAGAAAACAAAACACTACATTTAAGCCATCGCAATAACAGTGAAAGAATGTAAAACAAAACACAGAAAAGCCAATTAAATATCAGTGCAAAAATTTTGGAATAAAATCCAGCCAAGTGGCTTACTTTATCATCCCCTTGTCTTCAGTGCCGTTTGGCCTAAATAAGGAATCCATCATTTCATGTATCGGACTCTGTGTCTTTATAAGTTGAGTTGAAAAATATTAGTTAAGTTCATATTTGTAACTTAAAAATGTAATTCTATTTTTTGTCATTATACACACACACACATTTATTAGATACATTATACCCGTTCATTTCTAGTTTGGAAGAAAAAGGAAAGTACGTTGGATTTAGTTCGCTTGTATTATAATGCCAGCCCACGAAAATGCTTAGTTTAGAGAATAAAAATGCTTTCTTTAGAGAATAATTTGAAATGGATCTAATTATTACTGGCATTCTAATTAACAGAACAATTTTTTTCCTTTTTCGAATGCTAATAAGTAGCTTAAGAAATATTTGTATACACGAAATCTATTGTTTACAAAAAAATTCTATCGTTGTTTCTTTTAGTATACCCATATTAAACAACATTAATTTTTCAATTAATGAACGGTGAGTAATAGACGTGGATTTTGGATTGGAGAATTCTTTTTTCTATTTGTAAAATAAAAACAATGCAATGTACACTATTCACTTTTTAGGAAGTTAACTTCCTAAAAATAATAATTATTAAATCATAAGATATCAAAACAAAAGAGATGTTTGTATTATTAGCAATATTTTAATGTATTTTAGATTCCTCTATAGAAGACTTTTGAGGAAAGTATTTTCCAATACAGGGACAAATCCGACAAACATTGTACCAGATTAATATAAATGGTCGTTTTTCGAAAAAATGACTATTTATACAACGATCATGTACAACACTCGTCAGACGGGGCCAAAAACTCCCTAAGGGACATTTGTCAATTACATGCGCGCATTTGACGAAAAAATACAGTTTTACTCACTATTCACATTTACAAAAATATATATTAATTAATTTAACACATTTATTCGACGTATTACATCAACTTAAGGCTGGTTTAACATTTTTGTCATTTTTTAATACACACAATTATAATTTAGAGTAATGCATTTTTTTGTTTCATAAGTAAATACGTGCACAATATAATACTTCGAGTTTATTCATTCATTTTATCTTATTCCAACTAACGTATACAATCGTACAATAAAGGCATACACAACAATTTACATATACATGAACAACCACAAATTATACATGTTTTTCACAATTTCACGATAAAAGATGAAATACGTATACCATGTGATGCTATAAACCATTATTACGCTATTGTAAACAATTGCAATCCCTAATTCGCCCTAATTTATCAATTTATGCAAATCTAAAGTTATGGTAAAAACTGAATTTTTTACAAAAATAAGAGATTATGCCTGAGATTAAGAGTAATGGAGGTTGATTAGGCAGCCGTGGAGGATCCGGAAGCTCGAAATTAGGGATTGGAAGCTTGGAGAACGAATTTGAGGATTTTTTGATATAATCTTCGTATGAAATGAGGAAGAAGAAGAGGGCTCGGCTGAGCCCTATAATCGCAGTTTTCCGACGGCTTCCGACGGCCGCCGACGGCCGATCGAAAGCCGTCGGTCCTCGCTGTCGGAATTCAAGCCTTTTCTAGTAGTGATATATACAACAAACAATTAGTATATACGTTAGATTTATAAAATTAAAGATTTGGAGAGAAGAAATTGAGAAAATAAATAATAAACAAAAATAGATTTAAAAGTTTTCTTATCTGAAACTCTAATGGAGTGTTTCTGAATCTTGAAGAGACGAACTGACCAAGCTTCACTGATGTTCCTAAAATATTATATGAATAAAACTGAGGGGTCTAAGGTTTTATTTATAATGGTGAGAAAGCACAAGAACCATCGAATTTAAATAATTAAATCCAGAGGGTACAAAAATAAAAACTCTAGCCGCCACCTGATATGGAGCGGTCGACCGCCGCCCACCGGTCGACCGGTAGAGGACAGTGGGTGGACCTCTCTGTTTATTTTGGAAAGGAATTATGCCATTGTTTTACATATTTATTTTCTTTCTTAATTACACTTTAACGTTAACGTTAATTTTAACGTTACTTAACCCCCAAGTCTATCTATTATTAATTTTTGAATTTCAAATTTGAGAATTAATTATTTATTTGAATTTGAATTCTATTTAAATTATTTTGAATCAGAAAACTTCAAATGTCCACAACTTTTCCATTTGAGTTCCGTTTTCAACATATTATAAATGGAAATTGATCATAATTTTGCCATGAACATAAGGACATAACTTTCATGGTCAAATTCCAACTTTTGTAAAATTTTCATTTTTTAACCTTATCTTATTTAATTTATTCAATTTATGCACGGTTGATTTTAAGGAATGTAACACAAGAGTCATCATCGAAACACAACTCCATCATCACCGAGTTACCATCATCAAAGTCTCGAAGTCATCATCCTTCGTCGTGCTGCCACATCACAACCAAATGTCAAACAAACAAACGAACACCTTTAACATGACCTATGGGACATATCCATCCTCCCTTGGAAGTTTGACCAAAGTGGCCACTCCCATTCATATCGGTATCGACATAAGCCCATTCATCTCGGTTCCGATATGAACTACCTAGCCTAAAAAAAATTCTAAGTACCTCACACCTCATTCACTTCCTCATTCACTTGCTTGGAGTACCTCCTTTACTTGCATATAGCACTAAAGTCCCCAGCCCCACATCACGTGCCAGAAAAGAGGTCGTTACCAATTAGATGAGGTCGGTATTGAACATAATTTGCTTCTCAAAATTTTGCCTAAGCCCTGAAATTCCCTTCCTTAGCTTTTCTTAAAGCCTTTCCCAAAGTTTCACAGCCTAAGCCCCGAAGCAACCCCTTCACCAACTTGAATTGCTTCTTCCACCAACCTAATTACATATCTTTATCAACATGAATTTGGCCATCCACACCAAATCCAAACAGCATGCGACCTAAACTATAGGCTCCCCTACTCTATAAGAACCCCTCCCCCAAGTTACATCACATTTTGAGCAATTTTAACACCGCTTTTCCCAAATCGACGACCACTTCTGTAACAACCTACCTTATACGATGCTTTGATTCACGCATAAAATGATGTGGACATCGCTTACCTCGCGGACGTTGGATCAATTTGAGGTAAAATATAAAACAAACAGCAGAGCTATCTACGATATTCTAAACTTTCTGGAGCTGATGGTGGAAGAAATAAAATATAATATAAATTGGTAATATAATAATCCCATATGAACAATATAAATGCATGTCTCCGTCATACCATCACGCCTCCAAATCACCACTAGTCCTCTCTATCGACCTATCAGAGTATATCTAAAGAAAGAAATGATATAGGGGGTCAGATGTACGTCTGGTGAGTGAAACATATCATATAAGTGTATAATAATAATAAGCTTGTAACACCCCAAAAATTTGGCGAGAATTTAATAAGAAAATTAAATTTAAATAAAATAAGGACTAAAATAAAATTTTCATAGACACTCGAATTTGGCTATGAAACATGGACCATTGTGTTCGTAGTGATTTTCTAGGCTATTTTCATACATAACATTTCAAAATCGAAGTTAGTACGGAGAAGATAGGACTTTGAAGATTCCAAAAAAGAATAAAGTTAAAAATATAAATTCACCAAAAAATACACTCTGACCAGTCGACCCAGGAGGGTCGATGGTCGACCGGTAACAGTCAACCCAGTGAAGGGGCGGTCGATCATTGATGTGTTAAATTCGAGAGTTTTCTGAGTTGCTTCGAACGGTTGAGATGCATTGCCTCGTCGCTAAGTTCTGAAGACTGAACGAGATGACACTAAAGATTCTCTAGACCAAATCTAACGTCCATAACTTGTCTCCAACCTCTATAAATTGAAAGTTAAGCCAACTATAAAATCACTAAAGAACTTACCATACTGAAACTCTGCCAAAATCAAACCTCCCCTCCAAAAATAAAAAAGTATTCAAAATCAAATTAAATCAAACTACAACCAATCAGATCTAGGAGGAGCCAGCTTATAGAGAGCGATTCTCTAGTAGAGTGTGTTGGAAAAGCTTGGATATACGGTTATTGAGAATAGGTTTAATTAAATGATTATTTACAGTTAAATTTACTCTATTCTATCTGATCTAGGATGTTAAAAAATCAATTGTAAACTGTAAAACCCTAACTTGAAACCTGTAATGTAGGGCATAAATTGAAGGTACTGTAATTTGATAAATCTAATGTTTAATGCTAGTACACCCCTCTATTATTGAGTTGTGAACCCTAAAACTTATAAACCCAAGATTAAACAACTGATTGAAATTCAATAAATCTGTGAAATTTAGAAATATTGACTGGTCATTATAATTACTTGTTTAAGGTAAACGTTGTAACTAACAAACGCTGTAATGATCAATAAACGTTAACCCAAATAAAAATTGAAATCAATTAACTTGAAAACCCTAATTTTTGAACTGCGACCATTTGATCCTGACCCTAAGTGATCGACCATAAGTAGTCGACCGGTAGGGTATACATGGTCGACCGGTTGTCACCTGAAACGCACATTCTAAACCTTGGCCTAAGGCCCAGGTTAATAATACAAATTAGTATAAATGTTTATTATTTTATGAGCCTATTTGTGGCTATTTGTATCTAAGTTAGGAGTTGTAGGGAAGCTAGTTCCTTATGAGATGAGCTAGGATATTGCAGTATTGGGTAAATGTTCTTTACCCTATGGGAAGTCGACTATTCGACTAGAGACGATTTTTGTAGCAAAATGACTTCACATGAGGTTCTACGGTGGACGTGCAGCACTGACTGATGCCGATGAAGTGTAGCCTGGCATAGAAGGAGTCATAGTATGCACGGATACTGATGCGACATGGTATAGTTCAGATGTTGGATCCCGAAGCTTGCAACAGGAGGTGTATGCTACGATCGAGAAGTGGACACAGATGTAGATGATAAGACACATCAGTGAGTCAGCATTACGTGTTCCCCCTTGATGTGTAGTTGAGTTATGTGTAGTCGTAGTTAGTGGGAATATACTTTCACAGTAGCCTAGTGGCAGTATTTCCATGACGAGTAGCCCTAGGAGCAATGGCCGATCGTTGGTTGTGAGGTTCGATTCGTAGTTCGATCTTTGTAGTGGCCTACACAAGTTGTAGCGTAGGTATGTATTAGATAAGAATCCTTAGGTAATGGACCTTAGGAATTTATTGACACTTGTAGTACACCCTATGTCATCTAAAGTAGAATTAAAGTTAATTGCACGTAATCATCACATATTAAACTTGTACTCATTCACCAGACTTTCATCTGGCCCATCCTTTTTCATCTTTTCCCCCACCGTAGGTGTACAGGGCAGCAGGTGATTGGCCCATTCTTGATACTTGGAGAGGTGAGCTCATCCTTGGAGTTGCTTCTTACCATATTTGCTATTCATGTATCTATCTATTTTTTCAGTATATTTTATTTCATGTATCAGACTTTGAGAGATATTTTATGTATGGTATTGGACCACCTACTGATTTTCTGAGACTGTGGATATTTCCAAGGTGAATATTTTTTTGTTATATGTTTTGTTCCTTATGCTGTGAGTTCTGAAGGTGTAGTATATCTTAGATTATATCTACTTGCATTAGTCTCTGTAATGTTATAAAACCCGACAGTTCGTATTTCTCGGCATGACACAAGGTCGAAAGTCGCACTAGGCTTTGGATTGGTGTGCCGGGGGATGCAGCCTGTCATAGTTGGTATCAGAGCATAGGTTCAAAGTTCCTTAGGGATTAGGACCGTATTGAGGGAACGTACTTGAAAAGTTTTCGAAAAAAATGGGTTTTCAAACGGTTTTCCAAAAGTTTTCAAAAATTGGTTTTCAAAATGTATACGTATGTAAATAAAAGATTTTTAAAAGCTTTCCAAAGATTTTATACATATTGTAACCTTTTTTGTGCATATGTTATCTTTGATTGGTGCCTATGTTATCTCTCTTTTCGTGCCTATACTATATATGAAAAATTGCTAATAAAATTCTTAAAAATCATAGATAGAAGATGAAGGATCCTGTACGTTTAGGCTCAGCCGATGTAGCTGAGGTTCTGGGTGTGAACATTCTGATTTGGTTTCGTCGGTATCTCTAGGCGAGGGGACATGCCAAGCTTAATCCAACCAGAAGGCCCACGGGAAGGGCAACGAGTGTAGTTTCTGCCTACTTACCTACCGCAGAATTTCCTAAGCTATGCAAGGATTTCGCTAATCTTGGAGGAGAGCCATACATGGGGACCGAGTCATATGTCAATTTGAGAGCACGGATTCGTACTTATGAGAGGTATTTTGGCTTGATGGGCTTGGGTGATGAGGTAAGGAGGCAATTAGTTGCATGGCAGTTACAGGGAGAGGCTCTTAGTTGGTGGGAGGTAGTTAAGGCCGAGACTGACGGAGGAGAGATCACTTGGGGAGAGTCGCGTAGGTGAATCGAGATGATGTTTCTTTCTAGGCCGGAGGAAAGTGTGCAGTGGGAGAAGTTCAATCACTTGAAGCAAGGAGACCTATCAGTGAAACAATATGTTAATCAATTCAATGAGCTAGCTAGATTTGGGATGATACTGATGGATACCCTGCTAAAAAGGCTTTAAAATTTGTTAAAGGGCTGAACCAACATGTTCAAGGTTTAGCTCTGAGTCATATTCGTATGGGCGCTACGTATGAGGATCTATTGGAGATGGTCTTGTTGAATACCATCTCCAAGGAGGAAGCGAAGGAGGAACCCAAGAAGGCTGGAGGGCAAGCGCAGCAGTAGAACCCGCGCAAGGGAGGTGGACCCAAAGAAAAGATAAAGAAGAAGGATATGCACTATAGGAAGTGTGGTATGAAGGGACATTTCTTAAAGGAATGTAAGACGGATCTTTCAAAGGTCAATTGTTATAACTGTGATCAGTTTGGGCATATGAAGCAGGCGTGTCTAGGACCCTAGAAGACCTCTACTCAAGTGGTTGTGGCTTATGCACTAGAGGCAGTCCCTAGCTCGAGTGCACAACTAATGGTGGACAAGGGAAAGAAAGTGGTGATCGAATGTATGTTGACTTTATCTGGTTTATCTATTCACACATTATTTGACACTGGGGTTTCACTTTAACACACCAAAAATTTAATAAAAATTTAGACGGAAATTTAATAAGAAAATTAAATTAAAATAAAACAGGGGCTTAAAAGAAAATTTTCATAGACGTCCAAATTTGATTATGAAACTTGCGCCATTAGGATCGTAGTGATTTTCCGGACGATTTTCATAGATAACACTTTAAAATCCGAGTTAGTTTGAAGAAGTTACGGACATTAGATTGAACTAAAAGTTTAAAATAAAAAATTTAAAATAAAATTATTATATGCCACCGGTCGACCAGTAAAGATTCAAGGTCAACCGGTTGCGATCGACCCATGCATAGGGGTGCTCGACCCTCACGCGAGAAAAATCGAATTCTTGCAAAAAAAAAAAAATCTTATTCTTGCAACAAAATTTAGCAATGAATTGCTACGTTGTAAAGATACGTTTATCGGATCAAATTTTCAATTAGTATGAAACTTTTTTGTGTTGGATGTTGGATTGTCTCTTTCTTGATAAAATGTTGTGGACAATGCTCCACATCTGATTACATGACATCAAATCGAATTCCACCACATAAAAACCCCTACATTCAACTAATTTAATAATCCGGAGGTTTGGAGCCGCGTCAAATATTAATGCGATAAAAGTGGAGCATCCGTTTATGTACCTCATAATATGCTTCCGCAATTTCAAATTGCCTCCAGTTTGCCTTTTTGGAATAAAATCATCTTGCGGAGTAGACATAAAATCATCTTATGTTTCAAGGTCTAAATAATTGAATGAAAGGTCTCTTTTTTCCTAAAAATGGGCTTGAATCTGGCTACTTGCTGAAGCGTATAAATCAACATATGTTTTCTTCTTCGCAATTCCATTCATAAAGAACAAAGAAATCATTGTATCAAAAGAAACAAATGATAGCCCAGAAGCGAACAAACATATATCGACTTACAATCATGAAGGCAACAAGATTAAAGTAAACAAACTAACATCAACCTGTCTGTGCCAAGCTCTCACTTTTAACCACGTCCACTTTCGTGCTCTCATAAACAGGCAATTCATTACTATATATTACATGACCATTCTCATCATCATCATCGCTATCATTGTTAATATTAAGCTCAAACAAATCAGAGCTTGAATCACTTTCCCAGCCATTATGGCCATCTAAGCATCCCTCCCTAACAACAGTTTTCTCCTTAAATTCGAGCTCAAGACCAACATAATGAGCGCGCTTAACGCTTTTCTTTTCATCAACAATCTTCCAGTAAACATCTTCGTCGTAGTACTTCTTTTTGGACTGAATTATAGATGGTGTTACAGAACCAGTACTACACATGGGCACTGACAAAATATTGCAAGATTTGGATTCATTTTTTCTTTTAATCGCAGCACCATCATGGTCATCTTTGTTACCTTTGTTCGATTTTGATGGCTTGATCGTGTTCTCCTTGGAACTTCCGCAGTGTTGTTGGAGAAAAGAGTTCAGCAAACTAGTCATTGTAGCTCGAGGAGTACTCGGTTGCTTGAGCCCGACTTTCTTTTTAATATCGTAGTCGTCGTTCTCGGGAACTACTCTTGCAGTCTTTTGTACTGCTTCATCTGAGTAATTTTCTGCTTTTGCAAAACATGGCTGTTTTGAATCCTCTTCGCAGGAGAAGTAACGTGTGGCAGCGAATACATCGAGCTCCTCGTAGTCTTTTCTTCGATGAGAATGTGATGAAGTATTCATGGTTGTGTGGATACCTTGCACTGTAACAAGGTAAGTGACTGCTCTTTGAAAGCTTTGATTTTAAGCGTATAGGAATCTCTGCTTTTATAGGGACTGGAGGGCAATGGGGCCAATATACGCAAATTATTTTCTATCTTTTCGTGCTTTTTGGTCGGTCAACTTGGGATTTTGGCCGTACAGACTTGAAGAGAAAAACGTTGCAAGGAATATATACCAATTGGTTTTGTAAAATAAGCGATTTCTTGTGTGATCTCAGAGGTTGATAGGTTTACTCCTCGTCGCCCATGATATGAATAAACAAACACATGTACAAGTATGATATAATAACATAAATACGTTATTGGCAAAATGAGGGTTGTAGTTTTCTTATACAGCAATCCATGGTTATCGTTAGCGGACAGCAAGTTGAACCGTGACGACTTAGGCCTCGAAGTTCGAATGGTCGGATCGATTAAACCGTGAGAAATGTGCATTTCTTTTCCAATAGTTTTAGGCATGTCAACGGATATTTTTGAATGCGGATAGTGTCGTATCCATCTCCGTATCCAACATTAATTTCGAATATCGAATATCAACATCGGCGGATACGGACGGATATCGAATAATTATCATATCCGCAAATGATCGATAAAAAAGAAATATAAATGAAAAACTTCAGTTTAACATAAACTTTTTTCAATCTCATTGATTGTTAAAATGTTAAAAATAAACAAATACTACGATAATAAATAGCTTTGAACGTTTAATACGCATTTAGTGCTTATAATATAGACTTCTAACTTAATAAAACAATAAATAAATATTTTTCATTATACGAAAATACACATAATTTAAACTATAATCTTAAAAAAACCGAACGGATAATTTTCGGATGCGGATGTTTTCGTATCCGCATCCGCATGCGCATCCGTTTTTTTGAATATGTGATATTTATCCGCTTTTCGAATACGGATGCGAACGATTTCACATTTTTCGGGTATCTATTTACAGCCCTAAATAATTTATACATATTTATACCATGAACAAAAGGAGAAATGGAGCTAAACAGAAAATTTAAACTATATTGGAGCTAAGTGTTAAAGAACAATGGACAAATAAAAGTATGTTGAAGGTGTTAAATACAAACTTTTCGCTCAAAACACTTGTGTCTTTCTGCTCTTCCTCCCAACCAATGATACCTATCTTCAATTTAACCCTAAATTTTCAATTCAAATAACGAAACACACAAGTTACCCAGATATACTTCAATGAACCGCGGCTCTATAGAGATTTCCAAGGGTTTTCGGTGGGTGCATTGAGGTCCGATGTAAATAGTGATTTTGATGATCTCCGGACCGCCATGGCCAATGGTCGGCAGTTTTAAAGGTCCGCCCGGCGGTCGAGTCATGATAACTATGCAACAATCAGACATAAGTAAAGATATCTGATGCTAGAGAAGAATATAATCGATGTCTGACGCTAGAGAAGAATATAATCGACGCTATGAGAGAACATAGAGAAAAATGTAATTGACAATATTGGAGTCATAGTTTTTATAACCCGACCTGGAGTCGAACCGTAACGACTCAAGGTTTAAGGTTTTAATGCCTTCAATCAGTCAAACCATTCTAACCGTGGATTTTTTTCTTTGAAAATTTACGCATTTAACTACAAGTCACATGCAAAAATATTGAAATAAAAATGCTACGTAGACGAGCTGTATAAGGTCTTCAAGGTCTGCAACCGGAGTTGTGTGATGTTGCAGTGCACGATTGCACCAACACAAGTACAGTTGTGCACACAGTAGAGCAGTGCACAACGACAATAATTTAGTTACCACAAACTTATCGAATGTGCGGTGGTATTGAAGAAGCTTGCAGCGGTGAAGAACGAAATGGTGGATTTTGTTGTTTAGATTTTGGAACGATGATGATTTTTGCAATATTGATTTATTTGTTTTTTTCAATGTAACACACAGGATGAGAATGAAAGAGAACTAATCAGCGAGAAAATAAGAGAAAAATAAAAAAACCACGGTTCAATTGGGTAAATTGACGGTTGGACTGTTGGTTCAAAGATCCGACAGTACGGGTTTGATTGAGCTTCGGACCGTAGAGATTTATGGTTCAGAATTATTCGAGACTGGACCGCGGTTGGGTCGGATCGTGAAAGTCCTGATTGGGGTATTGTTTATAAAAACAATTGATAATGAGAAAAGAGATCTCGGTAAAAATTCAATGTTATCATTTAGAAGATGCAGCAATGTTGTCAATATCAAGTAAAACCATGAACCAAGGTAGTGGAAGTTCACACTAAACTTGAGTCCATGCGAAAGTAGCCACAGTAGTACAATACCAGCCTAGGCTTTTGCTTATAAGTCCTCTGACCCACAACTCCCAAAGCAGTACTCTTTCATTGCTGCTTGTTGGTTACTCTGAAAAAAATTTCTAGTTTGAAATTAGAATTGATGACGGTTTCCGTTTTGCCAGTGATCCGAGTCCTTATTTTATGGAAACGTGATGAACCAATCATTGCTACAGGTACCGCTATGAAGATTGGGTGGCCCCAGGCATAAATCTTGGAAAACGAAAAAAAAAAAGAAAAAAAAAGAGTTGACCTGGAGAATAAGTGGATGGACAAGCAATTGAGCTAAAGAATCTTTATTTGATAACCTACATCAAGATCAACACCTATTTGTTTAAAATCTTTTACTCATGATTAATTTTTGTTTTTTTATTGTTGCCTCGTCGAGACTGCTTGCTCAGCCGGCCCTGATTTTTATACATGCACCTAGTGTTTCAACTCAGAACCAACTATAATTGCTTGATGGTTATTATGCTACAATTTCACTATAATATTCAAAGTGCAGTATATCGAAGTTCCACAATATTATTAAGTCAAAAAAATTGTTTGACATCATCATACTGGTATTTTCTATTTAAGATATTTGGTGTTAACCAACAGAAAACTCTAGATCGAATCATTTTATAGTTATCAAATAATTATAAGAACGTAACCCCTTGGTTTCCACAGCAGTCATAAGTAATACATTGTCTAATATTTACAGATCGTTATGTAATATGGTCTAACGGATGAATTGGTATCCTTTCTCGAAATATTTTGATCATGAATATTCAAAATAAAATATTATATTAATTTATGAATAATCACTCATGGTTGTAATTACTATAATTATATAACATTTTATTTAAAGATTTTTAATTTATATACTTTAATTTAACTAATAATAATTTATATCACTATATAACATGGTATGTAAAACAAACCAAACAGCAGAAATAACATTTATTATAAACAAGATCGATCAAAGAATTGGTTATATAACAAATTTGCATAAATAGCCCCAGGCCATATCATTAACTCTCTCAAAAACAATAATTGATATGGAAACTTGGAGGGAAACCGACATCGATTCCCTCCATGACAATAAATTCTTTTAATTAGAGGATCATGATTTAGGGTTTGAAAAAGAGACGGTTGAGAAGAAAATTTTTGATGGAAAAAAAAAGGTAAATTGAAAGGAGAGAGAGAAAATAAATGGTTGAGATATTAAAATAATAACTTTTCATTTATGTCTACAGGAGAAGAATTACTAATTTGCTTCTTCACTTAACAACAAATTTTAGTTAAAAAGTAAACATATGTTAACCTTCCTAATCAGAATGATTTATATTGTTACTGATTCTCATTTCCACCATAGCATAGATAGATAGACGGTTAATGAAAAAATTATGAAATAAGATTTATAAACAATGCACCCACATCAATGGAATCAGCCCCTTGTATTTCACTGTAGAACTTTAATAGTAGAGATTCACAAAATATTATATTTCACTGTAGAAGATTCATCCCACTAAAAAATATTCACAATCATAGGACCGGGATATTGTTGTCCAACAAGCCTGAAGTTGGCTTAAGATCACCATTTAAATTTTTGCATATAGCTTATTAGTAAGTAGAATATTATCTTCTGCCATGGGAGAAAACAATCTCTCTCTCAATTCCAAATCCAATCCTTCCCTCTCTCAACCCATTCCTCAAGATAGGCCACCTGAATCTCACATCAGAAAGCCGAATATCATCATAGACAAAGAGGGCTTCCAATTGGTTCAGCCTAGATCGCAAAGAAGATTACAGCCAAGAAATAATCAGATTCGATCTCAATCAAATGTTGTTCAAAGAAAGAAAGATGATCCAAAGACCAATTCCTTCCAAGACAGGACCAATCTGATTCAAAGCAGTAAACCACCAACAAAGTTCTCTTTGAATAGAAAACTAGGGCAGAAAACTTGGGCTGATATTGTATCTGAGCAATCAAAGGAACCAAGGGAAGAAGAATGCAGTCTTGAAACCATTGCTCCCATTAGAATCAATAACAAGAAATATGGTGTTGTTAAGGAGGCAGTGTGTAAAAGAGCCACAGAATGTTGGAACAACTCTATTTTGGTTTATGTGGTTAGTAGTAAACCATATTTCTTGTTTTTTAAGGAGTATATTAAAAGAGTTTGGAAACCAAAAGGTGATTTTGAAATTTTCTCAAGGGAAAATGGGTTCTTTCTAATCAAGTTTAATGATTCACAAGACTGCAATTCTATCATCCAGAATGGTCCTCACTTCTACAATGGCAAACTCATCATCATGAGAAGGTGGACTGAGTCATTGAAGTTGGACAGAGATCTTCTGTCAACTATGCCGATATGGGTTAGTTTACCCAGTGTAAATCTCAAACTATGGGACAGAGGGGCATTTAGTATCATGGCGAGTTTAATCGGAAAACCCATTAAAATGGATGCAGCAACTACCATGAAGTCGAGATTGAATTATGCTCGACTTCTTGTAGAAGTTTCTGCAACTGATGAACTTCCAAGTGAAATTTGTCTAAATCTTTACAATGGTGAAATCATTACACAAAGAGTAGAATATGAATGGGTTCCACCAAAGTGTAGTATCTGTAAGTGTTTTGGGCACAATATAGATCAGTGCAACCTGAAACAAAAGTGGATCCCCAAAAAGATTGATAAAGATACAATTGTTATTCAAGAAAATGTTTCTGAAGTTGCTCAAGAAACGAGAAACAGTGAAGGCAAAAAAATCCAGTCTAAAGCCCAAGAGGGCAAAGATCGAATCTATCAAGAAGATATCATCTTCGATCAAGAAAACAATAATAGCGAGCTCCCTGACAAAAATAATCAGATCATGGCTATGGAAGTTCATCAGTTAAAAAAAGTGTAGAATTCTCAAAGGGTCTAAGTCCGACAAGTATAGAAGAGGGTATAAAAATGCAGTTCTTTAACTCTGAAACCCCCCTTATTTCAGAGCCATGTTTAAATACAGACCAGGATATTACAAAAATAGTCAATAATATTCAACTGCCTTCATATCCGAATCAGGAAACTATAGTTGAGAAGGGACCTTCCTCTACACTTGCTGCAGATGCTGAGAGAACGAATAATAGCTCAGCATTGCCTTGCAAGGGTGATCCACCTCCAGAGCAGGCTGCAATGACTGACTGCAGTGAGTCAGGTATGCCTTGCACTGCTTCTTTCGATATTTCCTTAATCAAAATTCCAGAATCTGCACAAATGGAGGAAGATGAATCAGAGAAGGGGGATATCATAGAGGAATTTGATCTATCAGAATTACATATTGCTAGAACTAAAGCATCTGGTAAGATAAAGGGAAACAGAGAGAAAAAAGCATTTAAGCAAAAATATATATCAATAAATCCAGAATGGGATCAAATGTCTTCCAGTTTAAAAGCCAAAGGGACTGTGAATAAAAGGAGAGGTAAAAGCACTATAGTGTCAGGTACGATTTAAAACCCATTTTATTATTATTATATATATGTCAATATTTGCTTGGAATGTTAGGGGGATGAATTCCCCTGCTAAACAATCTGATATCCTGTCTATGATTAATGTTTATAAACCATATATTGTTGCTTTAATTGAAAATAAAATGAATGATGAGAATTTTGATAGATTTTGTTTTAAATTGTCCAGAAATTGGAAAGCAATTCACAATAACGACTGTAGCTGTAAAGAACGAATCATTGTTATGTGGGATTCTAATATCTGGACAAATAAAAATATTAACAAGGATAGCCAATTTATTGATTGTAGGTTTGAAAATATTGGTGGTTTTTATTTGCAAGTTACTTGTGTTTATGGTAGCAATTTTGAATTAGAAAGGAATGCTCTATGGCTAAAACTTAAATCTTTAAATTCTATATATGATCTCCCCTGGATTCTTATAGGAGATTTCAATACTGTTTTTCATGCTAATGAGAAATTTGGGGGGATTAAAATTCCTCATAATAAATTGGACAGAGTCAATAAATTCTTATTAGAATCTGGCCTAATTGAACCTGTTATCAGTGGTAATAAATATACTTGGAAGTCTGGTCTAGCTAAAAATATTCACTGTAAGTTAGATAGAATTCTGTATAATAAAGACTTTGCTAAAAGTTTTCCTAATAGTGTTTGTTCTACTTTGGAGCAGAATTTAAGTGATCATACTCCTCTTTTGGTTAATCTTTTTATGAATAATGAGTTTAATAATAAAGCTCCTCCTTTTCGATTTAAAAATAGCTGGGTGATGGAAGAAGACTATAAATCCTTAATGGATAAATGTCTTAACTTTTCTTGTAGTGGTTCTAAACAATTTCAGTTTTCTAGCTAGCTTTCTTAAATTCACAAAGAATAATCTCAAAGGCTGGAATAAGAGCAATGTTTTAAATAACAACAAGATTGCTAGTTTGAAAAAAGAGGGTAAATTTTTACAAATGAGTGCTGATAACAACCCTGATGATATCAGTGAAATTAATAAATTTTTTCAAAATCAACAGGAATTGTCAAATGAAATGTATAAAGAGTCAATTAATGCAAGACAAAAAGCAAAGGTTGATTGGCTCACATTAGGTGATGACTGTTCCAAATTTTTTTATGCCAAAATGAGTAATAGAAAGCACATTAATAACTTAGGCTGCATTATAAATAAAGAGGGAAATTTAGCTAATGCTTATGATAAAGTCTCCTCAGATGCTATTAATTTCTATAAGGAGCTGTTTTTCTCTACTAATTATGAAAAGGTTTTTCCATATATAACCTGTAAAAATATTTTAAATCTTAATGCTTCTGAAATCCTGTTGACTCCAGTGAGTCTTGAAGAAATTAAATTTATTGTTTTTAATTTTGGAGATAACAAAAGCCCTGGCCCTGATGGTTTTAATGCAAAATTTTATAAAAATAATTGGGAATATATTAGACAACAAGTTTTGGATGTTGTTAATGAGTTTATTGATAATGGTAAGATTCTAAAAAGTTTAAATCATACTTTCATTACCCTTATTCCAAAAAATAAAAATCCCACTGATATAGGTGATTACAGGCCAATTTCTTGTTGCAACTTTATTTATAAAATTATTGCTAGTGTTCTTAGTAACAGAATTAAAGTGTTTTTGCCTTTTCTGGTTTCAGAAAATCAGAGTGCATTTGTTCCTGGTAGACTTATTTATGAAAACTCTCTCTTAGCTCATGAGATGGTTAGGAAATTTAACACTAAACAGGGTAACAATGTTTGTATTAAAATTGACTTACAGAAAGCATATGATAAGGTAAATAGACATTTTATTCATCATATTATGAATTGTATGGGTTTTCCTAAAAAGTTTTGTGATTTGGTGTTTGAATGTATAAATACTCCTACCTTTTCAATTCTGATTCAAGGTAAGGCAGAAGGGTTCATTAAATCTAATAGGGGGTTAAGACAGGGAGACCCCCTATCACCGTATCTTTTTGCTATTGTTATGGAATACTTTTCTATTCTTATGGATATAGAAAGTATTAAAGGTAATGTGCAACCTATTAACAGAATCCAGCCTTGTGTTAATCATTTGATCTATGCTGATGATCTTATGGTGTTTGTTAAAGCTAATAAAGAGAATGCAGTCTCTATTAAATCAATTTTTGATAACTTAAAATATTATGCTGGCCTTCAACTCAATGTGAATAAATGTAAAGCTTATTTTAGTAAAACTTGTAAGTCTAAAAGAGACTTTTTAAATGTTTTAAATATTGAAGAGGGGTTTCTCCCTATCAAATATCTAGGTCTGCCTCTGTCTACAAATATGATTAAGGATTCAGATTGTTCAATCCTTATTGAAAAAATTCAGGATAGAATGGAGACTTGGTCTTGTAAGTTACTGTCTATTGCTGGAAGGCTTGAACTTATTAAGACAGTGATTTATGCTATTATTCTTTACTGGCTACAAACCTTTCAAATCCCAGTTGCATCTATTAAAAAGTTGGAAAATAGATGTGCTGATTTTTTATGGAAAGGTAAATATCATAAAATAAGCTGGGATAATGTATGCAGACCTAAAAGTGAAGGGGGTTTTGGCATTAGAAATATAAAGGATCTCTGTACTACTTGCCATTTAAAATTATTTTGGAGATTCCTTAATTCTGATTCTTTGTGGGCTAGATGGATGTGATCAAAATATTTGAAACATAATAATTTCTGGACTACTATTCATAAGAGTAATCATTCAAACACTTGGAAACATATTTTAGATTGTAGAGAAATTGGAAAACTGATGCTTGAAAGAAAATTTAAAAATGGTCAGGATACAAGTTTATGGTTTGATCCTTGGTTTAAAAATGAGGCATTTATAAATAGAGTTGGATGGAATAGCCTTGTTATTTGTGGTGGTTCTAATAACAAAGTTTCAGATATCATTATTAACAATAAATGGCAACCACAAATCCATCCTATTACTAATCCTCATAAAGATGAAATATGCAAAATACAATTTGATGCTTTTGCAAAGAATGACTACTGGGATTGGAAAGCTAACAGAAGAGGGAAGTTTTCCTTTAAAGCAACTTGGAATTTTATTAGAAGCAAATACCCAACAGAAGAGTGGTATCATTGCATATGGAATAGAGTGAACTGTCCCAAGATGGCATTCTGTACATATTTTGCAATTAAGAACAGATTGCCAACTTGGGATAGATTAAACAAATGGGGCAATAATATTAATTCACTCTGCTCCCTGTGCAATATATGTAATGAAAGTTCTAATCATTTATTTTTTGAATGCAGTTTCTCTTTTTCTATTTGGAATCATATCAAAGCTACTCTGAACATTGTAGATAACAAGCATATGGATCTTATGAATATTATAAAGCTAATCAACGACAAATTCAGATCTAATGCTAAAGAGACAGATTTTGCTCACATTCTTCTAACTACAGCAGTGTTCAACTTGTGGAAAGAGAGAAATTTTCGTGTTCACAACAAAGGCAGTAGGAAAAAAGAGCAAGTTTGGTTAACTATTTTATCTGATAGCAAGATAATTCTGTAGAAATCAAAGAAAGTATTCAAAAATCAAACCAAATCTACTTCCCTTGCTGATGATTGGAGCTCTGAAGCTGGTAACAAGCATTTAGAAGCGTATCTGATGCGTTCTAGAAGCTTTCAGACTCCAGAGTCTTGCTTTTGCAATCACCATGATTCCATGGCTCAAACAGTAAATAGGAACTTGGATATTGCTAAAGACAGTGATTCTTTCTTCAATCAAGCTTCAGAAGCAAATAATCCGAACTATAGTGAAGATTTTGTTATCAACAGAGATGGTGAGAAGAGAATGTCAGATCTAGGTCGCTGTGACGCTAGATCTAACACTTCTACTCTAGTGACCAACAAATTCAACGGATCCAGTCTCTCGAGCTACTCGAGCTACTCTAGCAACATTAATAAGAGTAGAGGCATGAGAGGTGATATGAACGATGATTTATCTTACTGGGAACGTGGAGAATCTAGCAATGTAAAGAATGGAGAGGAGATAGTTTAGATCATTAATCGCCTCCGCCATTCTTTGTTTCTATTTTTTTGCTGTGATGTTGTGTCGGCTAGGGTTTGTTTTTGTAGAGTGTGTTGGTGTGTTCGGGTTATTTTTTTGTTACCCGGTTTGCTTTGTAACTTATGGGCTGGGCCTATTTACTTCCCTTCAGAAAAAAAAAATATAGATCCTCTTGACGTACCCAAGCTACCATATATATAACATATATATATACATATACATGTACATATATATATACACACACTGTATACATACATATGTACATATGTATCTAGATGTGTACATATGTACATATGTATGTGTACATGTGTACATATGTATGTATATATATATATATATATATATATATATATATATATATATATATATAAACATCAAGTTTGTTATTATAGTATTCTAAACATCTTTTTTTTCTTGTACAGAACCACATATGTTAATATTTTATTTAAGTGCCCTTTGTTAAGTACACCAAACTAGCATCAATATTAATTGGTCTCCCATTGAATCCACAAGCAGCAAGCGAAGCAGCTGAGAAACTTCTAGAATCTTCTCTCATGAACATAGTAATCATTTGGCTGACGGGTGATTCCAAGTTTCTACAAGGAAACCCTAAACCTTCCGCTACGTACTGACCATAGCCTTGTCTGTGAACATATGGAACTCAAGGTATATACAAATTTTATTTCTTCCCTTGCTTTGCTTTGTTTGTACATACGATACACAATACTCCGTTTAGCTATATATATTATTATTGAATCCATTATGAGCCTCCCTTTCTTGATAAGTTCGAACGTTTTGCATACATAAACAAAAAAATGTTCGTACAAATTTTAGTGCTTTATATTAAGCTCTAAAATTTCGCTTTCTTGTACTCTTCTCCACATATATTTGCAGGTAAAGCAACTAAAGCTAAGATATTTGGATGGAGAAAGGAAATAAGGTTGTTTTCCTTTACCTGATCCACGCATTTCAGAATCTGAAATCTTCAAAAATTGTGGCTATGGAGACTAAAGGTTGACAACCATGAAGAGGATATCTATGGTCCAATTCATTGAAAACAACCCCCCAACTTTATACGGTCCTTCTAAAGCTTATAAACCTGAAAAGGTGAGTAGATTTTTTATGAAATTAAACTTTATACGGTCCTTCTAAAGCTTATGAAACCTGAAAAGGTGAGTAGATTTTTTATGTATAATTTCTTTGTTGAAAATTTAAGGACCATTTGAAATTGTGTGCTTTTGGTTTGGACAAGACGACGAAGGGAACAGAGAAACGACAAAAGAATGAACCTAGACCTACCAAATGGATCATATCGGATCACAATGAATTCGATCAAAATTGATTCGACCTATTTGTGATCCAACCCGTTTGATATATCCGTTAAGGAAGAAAATATGATCTAACCCATATAATATATGGATAAACCCGTTTAACCCACTTAGAAAATCAATATAAAAGAAATGAAAAAATATCATGTAAAATCTAAAACTGATGCATAATAAAACTACATGTGCTACAATACAACACATACATAAAATATGATACATAAAGCTGAAAGTGTATGAATATAACATCAAAACCATTTAAGCTCCAGAATACATAATAAAACTGCATCAAATTAGATCGATGTAAACTGAAGGTGCATGGATATAACACCAATATCACACGTAAAGATGGAAATGCACCAGTAGAACACTTAAACTGTTTAATCTACACCGATGCATGATAAAGACCAAAGATGTGAACTAAAGATGCAACCTTACTGAAACTGAAACCTGCATATACAAATAAAAGGTCATGGAAGCTGAAGAAATTTTGACAGTGCATATACAAACATAAGATATAAACTAAAATATGATATTGCTGCATGATTATATTGTATATGTGTTGTTCTCTTCTATATTCCAAAACCAGCCAGGAAAAAAAATGATTGGATGAAGATGGCTTATATAATCTTACTTCCATGTTTAGTTATTAAGTAGAACTCCCACATGTATAAGCTTAGTAATAAGCTTAGTAAAATTCTGAAACGGTCAAAAGTGTGATGAAGCACAAAAATTGAATAGAATTAATGCTGACCCTAACGTGTGTTTCATCCAGTTTTCATCATCCCTTTTCTGCAAAAGAGGGGGAAAAAAAATCACATTACTAAGAAACTAGATGCAACTATTAAGGAATGAGTATACCAAGGGCGGACCTAGAAATTAATATAAGGATGGGCTACCTTTAAAGCTGATTTTTTTTTCCAGTTACAGCGCAATTTCAATTGCTACTATAAAACAATAATCAAAAGGAAAAAAATTCTTTATAATAATAAGTAGATTGATATTTCACTTTCGATACATAATATGTAGTTTAATTGTGCTCAACGAGTCTTTAAAATTAGGCTACAATCATTTTAAAACTAATTTACAAAAACTACTTTAACAGAAGCCAAATTTAACAAAAACGTTAAAATTAGACTACCATTTCAATTTTGACGACGTAACTATTATTTAGAGAAAACGATTAAATACAATCAAATAAAATGTTTGCAAATTGTATGAATAATTTGTTAAACTAGCAAATAGTAATAGAGTATAAATTAACAGGAAATTATTGTCAAGGACAAAAATTTTCAGCGTTTTTGCCTCAAGGACAGGCCTTCAATATTTTATCCTGAATGACAACTTTTTTTGGGTATCAGTTTTTAGTCATTGATAGCAGTTTTTAGGTATCAGTCTGTAGTTATCGGTAGTAGTTTTTAGGTATCAGTTTTAGCTTGGTAGCAGTTTTGTTGTCCTTATGAATAATTTTGGAAAATATTTGTCCTTATATGAATAATTTTTAGAAGAATGTTTGTCCTTATGGTAAAAATATTGAGGTTGTGTCCTTGAGGCAAAAAATATACAAATCTTTGTCCTTTAGATTAATTCCCCCATAAATTAATTAGCCTACAGCCTAACGAAAATGAATGCGCAAATTGCAACCAAATTTAAGATTTGAGACATGAGAAGCCTAACAATTAGGGTTTTTTCATTCAAATTACTAATCTACTAACTATTAATTTGCAAAAAATTAAAGTAGACAAATGAAAAATCACCTGAATAGCCGAATTGATTTTTAATATTGAGCTAGTCGGCGTTGGGGGCTGGGTTTTTTCTACTGTGTGTGATGATGTGCATCACGATGGGAGAACTGGAAGAAAGAACGAGACATAGAATGAAAGGAGGAACATCGACTAAGGCCTTCCTTCTTTTATTTCTGGGTTGGGCTCGGCTGGGATAGTAGGATATGAGAGAACTTTCTGTTTTTCTTTTACCCTGGGCTGCAGTCCAGTTGAACCCAGGACTAGGTCCGCCCTTGGAGTATACACTTGTGAAGTTGGTCTAACAGTAAAACCTTTACAGCTTGTGCACCTCTGGTCTCCTTTCTTGCCTCAATAGAATGCATAGTTAAGCATGAATTTATCAGAGGACTTTCTAGCTCTATAGTTTCAACCAAAGGTTCAAAATTCTATTTTCCCTTTCTATTCCGGTCCATGATAAATTTTGAAATTTCTATTCCGTTTCAAAAATTTCAGAGATCCGGTAGAATTTCAGTTTAGAAATTCCGATACTATATATTCTCTAAGCAACTAAGTTAATACTATCTTTAGAGTTACAACCGAAATATAAATTTGAAGATAAAATATATAATACCCATCAAATTTAATACTAAATTATCTACCCAATTATTATTTCAGTCCATATATAAGAACACGGCAAATACAAATTATATATCCTTGTTGAAGTATTAAGAGCATCTCCAGCAGGAAGTGAAGAATTAAGAGCAAAGGAAAAAAAAGCGTCAAAAATCCCTACTCCTACAGTAGGGAGTGGGGAATTTTTTTTTTCCATTTTTGAAAATCATATATAGTTTTTTTTTTGAATTATTTTATCTATAAACAGCAAACCGATTGCTGTTTATACCATAAACGGCAATTAATTTCCCGTTTATAGATTGCAGCTTAAAAAATGAGAAAACCCTCACTTTATTTGCTTCCCCACGCTCGAATTGGTGGGGAAACAAATTAAAGCGGAAATTTGCCTCATTTCTTCATTTCTCCACACCGCTGGAGATGGTCTAAACATAATAAGAAGTCCAAAATTAAACTTCATCAAACATTCCAATTATCAAGTGCCCAGGTCATCAAACCATTACATGTTTTAGGCTGTCTGTAGAAATGGGAAAAGAAACTAGGGTTAGGGTTAGAAAAAAAAAGTGAAAAGTGAAACAAATCTACGTTGCCAGACTTTGAATATAAGGTGAGTAATCGCTAATTTCATAAGTTTCTTTCTGCTTTTCTATTGTTTTCTCTTGAGATTGTTTCTTAATAATCTTCCATGGCCGGAACGGGTTTGTTGGCATATTCCGGTCCGGTTCTCGCCAGAATCGGAACGGCATAGGTGGAATTTCGAAGTTTCAGCCGAATTCTTGAACCTTAAGGTTTCAACTAAGTCAGAATTCCTATATAACCAAACTTCATTAGGTGACATATATAAGAAAAAAATGTTTGAATTGATGGAGAACATTGAGGTTAATTTTATAATATATCAAACTCTTATCCTGGACCTCCATATCATGGAAACTCTCCGACGCTTGATCAATCAAACAACAAACCTATATAATCATATGAGTTCAATTAGCCTGTCATATTTAAGAAAGAAGAATGCATTTAAATATATATCAAGGAAACTTTCCGACTCTAGAGGCCTTTGCTTTGCTTTTGTCCATGACATCATAAAATTGAACAATACTTACAACACAGTAAAAGAAAGAAAATACTGTTTGTCTATGAAAGTGGAATTTTTTTTACTTGGCTTGCTAATTTCTGCCACCCTATTTGCAAACTCTTCCAGAGACAGCAATGTCAGGGAGCAAATTTACACCAAGGCGATTCACTCCATGAACTGACGCACCAAGGCTAGGATGCAAAGAAGCAAAATATAGATAAATAAATAAATAAAATAAACTTATACAATTTAATTAAGCACACACAACCAATACAAATGAATAACCATCTTGCATGGTTCCATTAAAGCCAAGTCAATGGAGGAAGTTAAAATATCCAAAAGTTCAGGTCCAAAGCTCTAATACATGATTGGTAGAAAATAGATATGAGTTCAATTTAAAATAAATCTTATTATTTTCCTCTAATTCTAAACAAGCAAGACTATGAATAATGTTCAGTTAATCAACTTCTGAAACTGCACATGTGAAAATTTATAAGCACTAAATATAATAGCTGAATTAAGTGCATTAAACAATATGTTTGTTGCACAGCTAAAAACTACATCATTACGCAAGCTGGAAACATCAAATTACATAAAAAGAACCAGGGAAAATACCCATCTATATCTTTGGATTTATTTACTGATTTCTTTTTTTTAAATTGCACTGCATCGTCAATAAATTTATTCAAGTTTAAAGAAATCTCATGACCAGCAAAATAAGTAGTCCAAAGAAAAGTTTCTCGGTATGGAAATTTTAGTTAAGTAACAAATTATGATAATCAAACAAGAATGGTTTAAATATGTTCGACTTACATTAATATTGCCACGATACTGTCACAAATTTCTAGTAAGATTTTCAATTAAATCCGCTTCTAAGTAGAGTAGTCCAGATGGATTCCCAACCTTGCATCTTTTAAGATAGGCTAATGAATGGTTCAATGGTTGATAATGTTTAATTTGTAGGGATGACTACTAGGAAATGACCATTATCTATCTTAACACAAGCTTAGCTATTACCCAAAATGGTATGCGATAAAAGAACAACAAATGATAAATAATACTCTGGCTTCGTGTATTTCCACCCCGCTTATTGCCTTTTCCACCCCGCTGTTTTAAAAAAAATATATCCATCCCACATTTTGCTCTTCCCACCCCATCCACTTTCAAAATTATCCCTTGCCAAGTTAAACTATATTTCATTTCAGCCCCTCTCTCAACCTAAACCCTATTTCTCAAAGCTTCCGCCTCTTCCACGTATATTTCAGCCGCCAATCACGTACGTCCTGTATTTCAGCCGCCGCCGTCATGGAGAAGGAAAGAAGAAGTAAACATCGCCATGGTAAGTGATTTTGCTATGTAATTTGATGATATATAGAACGTTCGAAAATTGCTCGAAGTACGCGCAGGTTGATGGAACCCTAGGTGAGACCCACGTTTGCCACAAACGAGGTTGTGGCACCAACCTCGTCTGCCACGAACGTCGTTGTGACTACAACCACGCTCGTGGCAGACGAGGTTGGTGCGACAACTTCGTTTTTGGCAAACGTGGTCGATGTTATACAGCTGCATTAACATGTCAGTGATCGACTTTTTCTTATGTTTGCATCATTTTTTCTAAAATTCTATTGTAGTTCAGATTGCTTGTATCATTTTTTCTTGTTTAACATTAATCTATCATCATTTATCATGTTTTGTTGCTATCATTCTTATATCATGTTAGGGTATAATTGAAATTAAAATTTTCAAATTTTAACCGGAGGGCGAAGAGAAAATAACGGGGGGTTAATAGACGAAGCCTAATACTCTATGTCTTTTAAGATAGGCAATAATACAAAATATTCTGTATCGCTATCAAAAATATAAAAAATCTATATCCAGTAAGCGAATGCGTGATTATATATTTGAATAATTTTCCAAATACAGATAATAATGCAACAGATTCAGGATTTTAACTCTCAACTAATTCAATTGACAACTATAACCAAAATTTTCAAATAGAAAAAATCATATCTTCTTGTTCCAACTATGTAGAATCTGATCTGAATCGAGCGAGATGTTAAGAAATGGCGAATGGGTTGGAACTCGAAATATGAACGAGACAAGAGAATCGAGAGAGAGACGAGAGAATAGGTTGGAACTCGAAATATTGATTTTACAGTTATTGGCACCGGCCTGCCACTGTCATAATTTTATTACACGTCCGTGTTTTTTTAGACTCGCGCTGTATACACCCAACGAAGGCTATAATTCACCCACTCTTCATTTTACTCAATCTAGTTTAGTTGGGTGTTCTATATAACTCATACTTTATTTTATCAAAAAATTACAGACATTTCCACAATTATTCAGTGAATAATTGCAGACATTTATGCAATTATATCAAAAAATTGCAGACATTTCCACAATTATTCGTTAAAAAATTGCAGAAATTTCCGCAATTTTTTCAAATATTTGCGGAAATTTTCGCAATTATTCATCAAAAAAATTGCGGAAATTTCCGCAATTATTCATCGAAAAAATTGCATAAATTTATGCAACTTTTGGATATAATTGCATAAATGTCTGCAATTATTCAGTTAATAATTGCATAACTATATGCAATTACTTAGTAATTTAATTCTAGGGACCTAATTTACATACTTTTTTTTACTGGGGTTTTTGTGTATTTTGAAACTTATTAGGGACCTGAGCCTAATATTCACTTATTTAATACTACCCAAATTATCATCTCTTCCTCTCTGTAACAACCCGGGATTTGCATTACCAATTAATAAATAAAAGTTAGGATTTTTATTTATTTTAATGAAGCATAAAAGGATTTGGAATAACAAAATTTATTTGAAAAAGGCTATTTTAATTAAATGGGAAATATGGGATTTTAAAATGAGGTTAAAATGTTATTTTTGGAAAGTTAAATAATTTAGGAGAGATTTTAAAATAGGTTTGGATAAGAAAAATGAGTTTTATAAACATATATGAACACTTAGACTAATTTTTGGAAACATGTAAATAACTCTCTTCTTATTGGGTTACTAAACCTAACCCAATAACCCACCCTAAACCTCCTCTATAAATTATCTCAAACTCTCCAATCCTCATTCATTCAACTCTAATCAAAACCCTAATCATTTCCTAAAGCTTTCATAACAAAAATAGCCTCTATCTTCATCTCCTTCTAGTTTTAGCTTATGCAAGTCATTCTATGCAAAGGTAATGCAAATACCCACCTCAAATCTTTTTTTTATATCTTTTTCATTTCTGAAATTTATTTGGTAACACATGTTTTATGTGTTTTTTTGATCTTATAGCCTCCTAATCATCTTTTGCTAACTTGGGTTAATGCTATAGTGTCTTTGTTGCTTTCTAGAGAGGTATATTGCTAAAACCTCTTCTAATATGTGTTTAATCATCTTTTGATTTGGGTAATCAGTTATTAACACATGTTTTATTATGTAACATGTGAATCATAGCTCTTTGATCATCTTTGCTTTCATTTGGGGTGTGCACATAAGGTATTTGTAATATATGCTAGCTGAAATTATAATTAGTTTATTGCTGTTAGTAAATTAGGCATATCTCATTCATCTTAAATAGGAATTAAGATTTTCTTGAAGTTATGGAAAGCTTATTCTGTAGCCTATAACTTTTATGTTTTGAGTTTTACCTAATTTTGTGGTTTGAATGGTCGAAATCACGTTTGTTTGTCGCTAACCTGACAACAAACACAGGGTTGATAAAATAAAACCCTAAAATTGATTTGGCCATAAGTTACTCATTTCTTATCCAAATCTAATAATTTTGAATGTTCTGGAAAGCATAGATTTAGAGCTAAAACTTTCATGTTTTGAGTTTCATGAAATTTCGAAGTTAATTTGGTCAAAACTGTGCATTCTTACCACTGTCCCGAGAGCACAACGACAGTGATATAAAATTTCGATCTGAGAATTGTTTTAGTCATAGAATTTTCATCTCTGGTCGGAATTTGACGATCTTGGCCATTCCGGAACGCTTAGAAACTAAGCTACAACTTTCATTTTATTCATTTTGCCAGAATTTGAAGTTTACTATGCCAAAATTGTGGTTTTTCATCTCTGGCCAGTTAGTGCATAGCTATAGGCCATAGTCTCTTTTCTCCCGTTGTTTTCAGCGTAGAACCCCGACTTTGCGACGCCATCCCGGGCTCGTCCTTTGTCGGATTTCATCGTTTTTTGTCTCGTTAAAAAGATGAGATCGAGATCTTTAACCATGCAAAGTTTGGTTTAGATCTAGGTACATTAGATACTTCGTTTCTATTTCCGAAGTAGCAACCAGAAACTGTTTTACAATAGTGATCATTTTTAGTTATCGTCGGACCAACTTTGAAACATTGTCGTTTCTTCGTTTCAAGTCGAAACCGAACGATTCTTGTTGCATATCAAAGTAGGAGTACTTTACTATGCTCCTGCAAATTTTCATCAAGATCTGAGTTCATGTGACCCTTCGACCATGTCGTCGAAGTGGGACCTTTACACTGTTTTGACACAGTAAAGTTTTATGATTTTTGTCCGATTTTGAGACGACGCCGTTTCTTCGTTTCAAGTCGGAATTTCCCGATTCTTTTTGTAGTTTGGAGCAGGGATGTTGGACTATATGCCTACCAATTTTCATGCCATTCGGATTCATCTTGCTGGTCCGAATAATTTTTCGAACTTGGATTCGCGTCATTTTTGGACTATTTTCCAACACTTAGAATATTTTTCAGTGATTTTCTGGTTTTATTGATTTCTTTGAGATTTGTCTCTAGATTTTGTACACGGGTTTTATAAATTATTTTCAAAAGATTTTTCACTCCTAAATGGCTTTCGAAATTATTATATAATATTATTTTAATTATTAAATTAATTACTCCATAATAGGAGAGTTTTCAAAAGCCGTTTTAAAGTGATTTTAAAATCAATTATAAAACCGTTTCGCACCATTATTTTCTATAATAAAAATCTCACACTCACTTTTTAGCAGGTCGAGCGAAGTGGAAAGGTGCTTAAACGGTTAGGAAATCTCCGGCCTATGGAACCGTGGGTATTTTCTTTCCGGTTAATCCCCGACCTATTCGATTGATCGTTTTGACCTTTGGGTCTAGTTTACCGATGATACGAGGTGGACTTTTTATTGTTTGGAGTGTGAGCTTGCTATTGGTTAGTAAACCGTTTAGTGCGAACGTGGGGTATGGGACTCATTGTTAAAACTTTACGGGTTCCTCTCCAAGAAGTTAGTGACACATTAGCCTCTGGGCGGCCAGTACTGGACCTCTGGGTCACCACGCCTCTGGGCAACCGTCTCTGGACACCTGCTCTATTGAGCAGTTTATTTTTCGGCATGCGCCGCTGGGCCTTTATCCTTCTGGGAAGGATCTTGCCGTCTCGCGCGTTTCGCATCTGTGCGAGTGATCGATCACAACTCTACAGTACTTGGCAACAACGACTCTGGTCGGTGTACGTGCAATACTTGTATTATCTGATGATTTTTATATCCATTCGAGTACTGCCATTCGATGTTGGTTCTATGGAACCATACGATGTAAGTGCGATTACCTTGTGGATTCACAGTGTCTCTGGACACTGCTTTTCAGTGTTTGATTTCATTGACTTTTCAGTATATCCCCATTGCTCTTTGGAGCATCGATCTTTGCTTGGGCATTGATTACAGACTCTGGTCACTCTTGGGATTATTGCCTATGGGCATCTTTTTATAGCTTTGGCTACGCCGATGATATGAGGCGATTTTATTTATTCTACACTTTGGTGTTGATTTCTCTTTGGAGATTTTTATTGTTTATTGATGATTAGGGATCGTCATTATATTCATGTGGTTCATAATATACTTCTCTTTGGATAAGTATTGTTTTGTTTATGTACCGCATTATTATATATCTCAGTTATTACTGATTGTTTAGCTAGCCTAACCCGAGTGTTTTCGCTCGGGTCAGACCGAGTTGTTTCAGGTTAGGTCTCTGGACTTAGCTTCTGTGCTTCCGCTTGGACATTATCTGCTATGCTGATAGATAGCGCTTTTATTTGTCCACTATTCCGCTACTCTGTTATTATTCAGACTTTGATATGTACATATTTTGACTCACATGTGTGAGCAGTAGCTTTGTACCCACTTATAGTATTTGGATCTGTATTGATGATGTATTGTTCTGGGATTTTATATCTGTTATGTGATTCTGTTCTGTGATGCTATTTCATTATGTTATTATGCTTTGTCCTGATAGATCTTTAGCCATTTGTAATTTCGTTATAAGTATTTACCGAATATGTCGAACCACCTGATTGAGAAAAATTTAAATAGATTCCACCTTTCGACGTATTCGGTAGATAGTTATAGCTTGATTACAAATGGTCGCTTCCACTATACTCTATTCTCCGCTTTAACAGACAGTATTACTCCCGTAATACTCTTTGTTACAGTGGGTCTCAGAGTGGGGCGTTACACTCTCTCTCTCTCTCTCTCTGTCAGAAGACGCTAAACCCTACTCTCGACATTCTCTTTCTCTCGCGACATTCTCTCTTCAAAAACATCGTCGTTCCATCTCACCGCCCTCATCGCAGGGCCCTTGCCTCATCATCGTAGCGCTCTTACCCCATCATCGCAGCTTTCATGGCTCTTAGAAAATCATCGGTACAAAGAATTTAATTTATGTTGCTATATTATGTGTATGTTGCTATATGATTTATGTGTTCAATATGTTGCTATATGATTTCTCGTGTTCAATTCATGTATGTTGCTATATGTTTTTTTATGTTATTTTTTTCTTCCTTTTTACTCCATTGGGTAATATATAATCGAAAAGCCAAAGAGTGAAGCGTCAACTAACTACCAAACGGTGGTTAAAGATGGAATTGATAACTGAATTGGACAGCAAAGAACTACCGTTCAGTGTATCTGGACTGTTTAAAATATGGAGACAAAAAACCATCTCTCTGCCTTTGTCGATCGGTGGTGCACAGTGGATTAATGAATATAAGTTGCGGCATATAACTACCGTTCGGTGTAACTGGACCGTTTAAAAAAAATTAGTTCTTCATATTACCTAGAGCCGGTTGGTAATATGAAGTACATATTTCATTCTTTTTTTCTTTTCTTTTTCTTTTGCAGTAAATTGTAGTCCAGGTTAGGATGTATAAAACACGACTCTATTTTTATGTACTTCTGGCCACCATATTCTATTCTTTTACTCAGCCCTACATAACCATATCTTTTATCTCTTCACAACAAATCTTACGTACTTCTCAAAAATTCCAAACTCTACACTACAACAAAAATACCCTATTACAACGCCCTTTTTACAACGGGCATTTTCTGCCCGTTATAATAGAAGGCTATTACAACGGTCCATTCAGGACCGTTGTAATAGATGCCCTATACAATACCTTTTTACAACGGGCATTTGCTGCCCGTTGTAATAGAAGGCTATTACAACGGTCCATTCAGGACCGTTGTAATAGATGCCCTATACAATACCTTTTTACAACGGACATTTGCTGCCCGTTGTAATAGAAGGTTATTACAACGGTCCATTCAGGACCGTTGTAATAGATGCCCGTGGTAAGTTTTTATGCTTTTGTCTTCGTACCCAAATAAACCCCCGCCTACTTCCTTTCTCATTTTCATTTTACGCAACCATACACAAAATAAAGTAGATCTCCAAAATTAAATCCCTAAAACCAAAACTTCTTCTATCGCCTTGCTAGCGCAACCGCCTGCCTCCACTTCGCAGCCGCCTACATCCACCTCAAGTATAAAGTTTGAAATATTTTAGACTCGAGATGTATTACGGGTTATCTACTACTTCTTTAGTGTATTTAATTGCGGTAATTTGGTTTTCAGCGGTGTTTTTATTAAATAATTGGGATTAATTTTGTCGTTTTCAACTTTTGCGTTCATATTTGTATATATTAGTAGTTGGTCCAAGTTTACAAGTGAGAAAGTGTTTTGATGGAGAATGATAGTTGAGGTGGAACTTGTGCTATTTTTTATTGCAATCTGCATTGAGGTATTATATATTGTTAAAGGAAATCCGTACGATGAAAGTAGTCGATTGTTTAGCTTTTGTTTCCTTTTCTTTTATCAATTTTTTGTATCTTTGTGTAGAAACCAGTATAAAATGAAATTGGGGAATGTTTTAATAACTGTTATTGATTAGTCAAATTGGCTAAGTTACTTTTAGCTTAGTTGGTTGAACTTTCAGATGTGTGGATTTCGGTTAATTTCTTTAAGTGGTCACTACACCAAACATGCCATTTTGTCACACTTTTTTCGTTTCATTTTGTCACGGTTATTATTGTTGGAAATTTGTAACGGTTATTATTGTTATATTGTTTTATCACGGTTATTTTCATGACAAAATTTGGGCTTTTCGTAAATAATTAGAAGACATTGGGCAGAGCTGTCATTTACGTTCCCATCCTTGCTTCAGATGTTTGTCACGGTTCTGGCTTGTATCTTTCTTCCTAAAATCTAATTAGGGTAAAGCCGTCGCAGCCTTCCTCTATTGCGATTCGCTCTATCGCCGTGTATCATTCTTTAGTGATATTACGATTCTCTTACTGTAGGCAAAAGGTGAAAACCAGAAAGCTATCCAAAGCAAAGCTACAGTGAGGTGAGCACTTTCTCTTCGTCTATAATGTTTAATCTCTTACAATACATCTGTATTTTGTTGAATTTTCTTATAACAGCGGCTCCTCTTAGTTTATTGGGGTTTTCTGCGTTCTCTTTAGGTGAGTGAATTTTACCATCTCCGATTGATTTTTGAAATTAAGGAGCAATAATTCGTTGCTATATATGTTTTGGAGTTTGATTTGTTAGCTTTGAAATAGTTTTAGGTTCGGTTATTAAGCAAGTAACAAAAGGGATTACAAATTTTGTTTAGCAGCCTGTTGTACGTTAATTACAAACTACTCTTATTGCTTATTTTTGATCCCATAAAGAGTTAAAAGACAAATTATTAACATTCACCAAAACACCACAACGATTGAGAGAAAAGCTCGTGCAACTCAGCGGCTGATGAAGAAGCTTTAACTCTGCGTACAACAAAAATAGAAAAAATAACAAAGTGTACGTAACAGTACCGATGACTTTGAAATAATAAAAGAAGGGATGTTCATTGTTATCAACCATAATTCACGCACAGACCAAAAAGCCATTCCATTAGGATAAGTAAAAAAACGGCACAGACCAAAGGCGTTGAAATAATAAAGTAGGGACCAAGTTTTAGCAAGCGCACGAGTGCAATGTTTCTCAAATTCCTACTACAAATTTGTGTTTAATGATCATCTAATTCTTTTTAGTGTTTTATAAATGTTAAACGTTAAATAAATTCATTTAAAAAAACTTGCTCGTATGTCTGATATGGAATATGTTTTTTTCCAATGAAACTAGTTGTAATGCGGAATAATTTCAATACAACTATTTGCAATTAAACTACAAAAATTGATTAACGTTCAACAGTACAATATTTTATCGCATTTAAAACTTATGCAAAATATTTGTATGATAAAACATATGATGTTTTATGAACTAAATCAATGATCAAACCATTAGTGATAAAAAAAATTACAACCATAAGTGGTAATTTATAAAGTTAGAATATGTACTTGGTAACGAAGCCTATAAGAAATAAAAAGAGCGTGGTGATTCTAGGTTGAGGCTGCAAGCACCTCTATGTCTTCAAATCTTAACATGCAGTTTCCATCCTCATTACATCGAATAATGGTTTCAAAGTACTTGGGCAATGAGTGTTTTTCTTGATCTTCTTTTATCAATGATATAACTTATTGAACATCAAAAAACAATGCTTTCTATATTATGATACTTTTAGCGAGAGACGTAGGTATCAGATACACATATCTATTAATCAAAAGGAAAACAAAATAGTCATACGCAAGTCAGCTCAATAAATATGAAAAAGCTTCTATTTATGCATTTAGCATGGTAGAAAATATGAGTTTGAGATGTTTATTTAGATCTAAATAAATGTATTTCATGAAACTTATTAGAAAGGATTAATTTTCCAACCCAATGAAAATACAAATAAAAGGCTAATTAGTAAATATAGTTTTTATTTGCCTGCTTATATGAAATAAGACGCAAATAACAAGTGAGAATATTTTAGATACTAGGCATGTTCTATCCATGAAGCATAAGTCACTTACCTACACTAAAAAATTGATAACATCATACATGCCTCTTTTCACTTAATATTCACCATGTATGACTTTTTCACGTCACGCAAAAGCATCACAAAAATGGCAATTTTATTATCCACTCTTTTATGACTTTGTTTACGTCACACAAAAGCATCCCAAAAAATGTCACTAAGAACTAAGAAGTTGTTGGTACTTGATACACATCCATTATTCCTATGATTATGTAGATATTTTTCTTTATCCATTACAAAATTATACTGAAATACAGTATATAAAATATTTAAGCGAGTTGTAAAAAATCTATTACAAATTGGAGACAGAGAAGCAAGTGGCGGCTCAAGTTAATGATGCTATAAAATAAGTTTGCATATGAGATCTAATCCATAAGTTATTCTAAGATGATATGATTATTACGAACTTCATAAAATATATTCAAATTGAAGCACTTAAAATTTACTATTATGTTATGTCTCTATTTTATCATGCATGTGAATATTGTTTGTTGATGCTCTCATTGATAATTTACAAATTGCTGTTGAACGTATATGCAGTGGTGGTCAGTTGGTGAGGTGACTAGCATGCAGGTGATAATGTCATAGTATTGACAAATTGAGCACCCCTCTAGTATTTAGCAAAGTTGTAATGTGCTGAACACTTTGAGAAATTTCTCAACTTTGCCAAAAGTTGGTTCAAGTATTATGCTGGATATCCCTTTCAGATTTTAGAACAGGATAATGTCATAGTAGACATAATAAATTTTGATGAAAGTAGTATCACTTCACGTGTACTTCTATCAGGATGAGCTATATAATTTTTTTAGTTTGTTTATTCATGTTTTTTTTCCTGTCGTTTTGCTTCGTTAGCTAATTTATAACACATTATTGTATCTTTAGAAATGACTTAGTGCTGCTAAATTATATTCTTTAAGTGGCTTATGAGTATTTGTCAAATAGTCTGTCATTGAAATTTATATTCATCTGTTACGAGTTCCAAACATGTAGTCTAGTCCATGCAGCATAGATGTAAAAAGCATGAACAATATCATTATTTATGCCCAGTTTGTCATATCGTGTTCATGTGAAACCTGAAAACTTTATATATGTTCAAAGTTCAATATATGGATCTTCAATGCATTTTTGAACGAATAATTGAAAATTAAATATGACACTGTCAATTTATGAATTGTGTAGGCATTGATAGAAGCAGCCGAAGAGAGACAAAAATCGGAAGCTAGTGTTAATGGAGAAGATGGAATAAGAAGTTTAGAAGATTTTGAAAAAGATCCCGTTGCCGAAGCTTTTCTGCCCGAGTATCGTTTGCGTTATTAGTAAGTTAATGAACACTATGTAGTTATATTCTGAAACTGTGTTTTAAAGTTTGTTATATATACTATGCTTGTATGCTATAATTTGTGGTGTTGGTATGAAGTATCCTTTGTGGTGTTTGAATGAAACATAAATGTTTGGTGGTGTTCTAATTATTGATCGTATGTTTTCTTAATGTTAATACTTTATATTTTTTGTATAGATTGTTTGTAGCTGTAATAAAATATTGGTGTTATATAGTTTGTTTGATACTGTTTTAGTTATCACGGTTAAAAGTGTTAGAAAATAACCTTTCGTAATGGTTATAACTGTGATATAATTTGCATTTGTAACAGTTATAAGTGTTAGAGTTTTCTTTTTTGTAACGGTTATAAATGTTAGAAACCATTATTCTGTCACGGTTATAAGTGTGAGAAATTACTAGTTTGTCATGGTTATAACCGTGAGTAAATGCTATTCTATCACGGTTATAAGCGTGAGAAATTACTATTTTGTCACGGTTATAACCGTGAGCAAAAGTGTGACTGAATTTGCCCACGGTACCTATTTTCACGGTTATAACCGTGACAAATTAGTTTTGTCATGCTTATAACCATGAGGAAATTGCCTTTCTGGTGTTGTGGGTTAAGTTCAACTATTGGATGATCGATATGTATTATGTTCCCTTTTTATGATGATTAGCTCTCAAATTTTCTTTTGCAAAATTGATTAAGTTTGATACCTTGACGTGATCAAAACAAAACTAAAAAATTAGTGCAAATTTCATTACAACTAAATAGTATTTTCGATTCCGTTCAGTTACTTTGTTGGGTTCTTGGGTTCTCCTAAAGCAATTTTGGCTGCATGAACTTCCTTATTCACTCACCTAATTTTGATATATTAAATTTCATTTACAGTTATTGTCATCCTCACTTCATTCCATGTTCAGGCCGTCGTCTTCTCATTTAAATATGTGTATATTAGCACACAAACGTCTGTAATGTGCACGCGTACATTAGTTACATGTGTGTTTGAATGACAGCTGAAACTAAAGATTTGATTTGGAAAGAAATTATTTGAACATGGCAAAAAATAAACATGGAAAAGTGGGTAGGGGTGGCATTATACAGTGGAAATTTGGGATAGGTTTTTAATATCAGAGAGAGATGGGTAGGAAGTAGTAGAAGAAATGAGAAACGTAGTGATTTCACCCGGATATGCATTAATAGTTGTAATCGAAGGGGTTTGGTCTAATAATAGCGATAAATCTTAATTGAAGTTTAATGTATAGAAATTAGTGTTTTCTCTGTCATTAATTATTTAGTTTAGAATTTAATGCTGGAATTTTCCCGAATGTTGATACTTGTATTACTAACAAAGTTACAACTCCTACATATCCCTTTGAATAACTTAAATACTTATTGAAAGTTATAGGCATCTTTAGATTGCTTTTGTGTGGTTATCATTCATCGGGTAGTTTTATTAACAATGTTTTTTTCCCTTGGCTAATTTCTAATACACTTTTCAATGACCTGTAAGTGCCTTTTGTTGAATCACTTTTAGGTCAATGGGTCACACTAAAGCGGAAACTGATTTTGATATGATTTTGGTGGATAACCAAGAAGAAAATGACGAAGGTAGCTCAGGTGGGTCGATTATAGATGGAAGAGGATCAAAGTTAAAGAAAGGACCCTGGACATCTGCAGAAGATGCCATTTTAGTCGATTATGTAAACAAAAATGGTGATGGAAACTGGAATGCTGTACAAAAGCATTCAGGACTTTCTAGATGTGGCAAAAGCTGTCGATTGCGATGGGCTAATCATCTTCGACCAAACCTTAAGAAGGGTCCATTTACCTTAGAAGAAGAAAAGAAAATTATTGAACTTCATGGCAAGATGGGTAATAAATGGGCTCGAATGGCTGCATTTGTAAGTTGATTTCCATCCTTGAGTAGTGACAGTTTTGATTAAAATATGTCCATGCCCTGTTCGATCTTGCAATTGAACAATTATACTATCTTTTATTATTCTTAGGTGTGAGATAAGGGGATAGTAAGGGAATACGATACACAACTCCACCTAGAGTTCTAAATTAGTCCCAAGCAGAAAAACATCTCAATATTATGTATTTTTTCCCAGATATCAACAGATTCTACTTTTTTCATTAAATTGATAGCCTAGACACCATTGACTCACAACCAATGGCTTCCCATAATAATTATAGTTTTTGTGAATTGTTACTGGATCAAAATCATTAAGATTTGTAAACTGCACCGCATAACCGGCCCTTTCATTATGAATTTAAAATGTGTGATCTGGTTTCAGAATGTTTACTGTATATGATTTCATCTGGAAGTATGATGATTTGAAGCCAATTGAGTGAACGAAAACTGTCTGCTTCTACTCTTGTTTAGATTTCATAACTGTGTCCTCTGGCATGAAAACACTATCCTTTCCTGGTGGAGTATAAGTTTAGCACTCGATCCGTGTCTTGCATTTGTGTAAATGTGGGCTGCATGTCATACATCAGGGCTTCTTTCCATATAAATGGTGGCTGCTAGTCTTTGCATTGCTATATATATATATATATAGTTATATCAAATATAAATGTAACCACTTATGATTAATAAGTAGGCAAAGTGAATGTTTAGTAGTTGATTATTTATATAGAAGACCGTGTGCATATCAGTGTGCGTGTGTGTTAAAAGAACTGTGCGTGTGTGTTCCTTTGCATAAATATGTAAGTCTTTAGAAACATAAGAGTTTTAGATTATCACAATTCACGCACTTCTATTTTTCTGCATGTACCAGGACCTTGCAGTAACTTACGTTGCTTGCAGCTCTTAATGGAATAAAGATGGGTGATAAAATGCTTACTTTAGGCGTGCTCGGTACAGCCTATAACAGGGCAGGAAAATGTATTATTTCAGGCTCAACGGCAAGTGACATTGCAGGTAAACATGTTATGTTTATTTGATATTTTGTTTTTCCTTCTGACACTGGCATTGGCTATGAAGCGAAACGTTTTGATATCTAAGACTGGATCTAATCTTCCAACCACTTTCGCTGTATCATTAGGTTTTTGGTCAGATCCTGATCTTCCTGCCCGTACTTCATCAGTATACGTTTTTGATGGTTTGTCCTTGTGAGTTGTTATATTAAGATATCCAACTAGTCAGTTTATAAAAAATAAAAAAATAGCATCAGGCTGTCATGGCAAGGTTGACAGTGTGTGGGTGGGTGTGTGATGTATCAGTGTGTATGTATAGTGAATGGAAAGGCTGTAGTTTTGAAGTATTGTGTGAATGAAAGGAGTTGTGGTGGGTGTGTGATGTTTTGTTGAAGTGTAAGGGAGGACTGAGAAATTTTGAAGAGAGAAGTGTGAAGTTTGCAGTCTGAAGTGGTGGGATTTTGTGTCAGTTTGGCAATGTTGGTACTGGAAATGGCAACAGGCAGTATGGTTGAGATGGCAGGGGTAATGGTCGGAGTAGTTTTTGAAAGTGTGCAGGTAGTTTTTATGGTGAAGTGGTGGAGGACAATTCAGTGGGTAGTATGGATGATGGGGATGTGACAGTGATACAGGGTTGAGGGTAGTGGTTTGGGTTGCTTGTTGGCTGTTGGTTGTATTGTGCACGTGCACAGTGTAGGGGTGATAGGCAGTGTTTATGTGATTGTAACTGTTCTTTTTTATGTTTTATAAAGAAATGTACAGTGCACGGTGAAAATGTAAATGAAATGCAAACACACTTGAAATGAAATGATTTCGGTTGTTTTATGATAATATTTATTACTCGTTAAGTTATTCATTATTGGTATGGATGTATGCTGCTGTAATTTTTTTTTAAAATTTGCATTTATTTTGCAACGGTCAGAAACCGTTGCAATATCATGTATTACAACGGGCATTACCCGTTGTAAAAAGGTGTATTACAACGGGCATTGCCCGTTGTAAAAAGATTTATTACAAAGGGCATTGCCCGTTGTAAAATATGGTCAACCTATTACAACATCGCCTATTACAACGGTCGGCTGCCCGTTGTGGAACACATATTACAACAGGCATTGCCCGTTGTAAAAAGCCTGTTTTGTTGTAGTGCTAAACCCTAAAAAAATCTCTCTTTTTGCCTAATAGATAATGGAAAGTGAAGATTTAGTGGATGATCCTACTTGTAATGTTCACAAAGAAGGTAGTTTTTTTATGTGTTAAAGTCTTTTTTTGTTCAACAACTCAGTCATAGATAAGTTGTTTAGAGTTTTTTGATTTTTCAAAAAATCAATCAACTACGACCAATTCAACCACGATTTGAAAATTTAGGGTTTTGCAAAATAAAAACTGGAGAAGGAATGCTTCCTCCACTACCGCTTAGATTGTCGAGAGTCCGTGAGCTTCTGACTTGCTGACAAACGACTTGACATTTTCATTTTTCCTCTAGTGGTTGTGTTCGTTCTAAAAGGAAGTAGGGAAGATGTGTTTTGAATTTTGGGTGCATGTTCACGTAAATATTAATTGGTGTTATGAAGAGGAAAATGAAATTGTTTAAGGCGGCCTTTAGTTTTTAGTGGCCAAAAGAAAAAAAAACTATCTGCAGATAGTAGCACACTTGATTTATCACTGGGCTGGTTTGATCTAGTAATAAAAATAACGTTGGACCCAACCTATTAAATTGGATAAAAATGGTTGGATTAAAGAGGTGGATTGAATTTTGGCAAACATACATCAAATAATCCTTATTGTCACTCAACGTGCCCTGAATACATGATAACTCGTATGACCATTCCTTTGTCAGAGATTAATGAAAAAATCTTAGTTTTTGGTGTACTCGCTCATCGGCCCATACCTGACAATAAATCCATTCCACAGATCTATAGTACGGATCCATTCCTCCGATCAAGGATAGTCATTCCAAGTACTCAATGAGCTTCCTCACAATACCGCTGCTTACGAGTACATCAGAAAATAATCTGAGTATCAACAATCTTTTAGCACATGCATCTTATCCCTTCTTTACTCTATCTAGTTTCCATTTATCCTTACAGAGCCCTTCCACATTCCTTTCTTTCCACGATAGAATCCTACAACATTCTATCCACGAGTCACCCTTTATACAACCCATCCTTGTTTATAATCATCATCATGACCCCATCGACATCGAGCTGTAACAACCCTCCCTGAGGTGAGCCTAAATTCCGACGTAGAAAAGATCCATCGAAACTTAGAACCATCTCAAAGCTGGTTGTTGGTTGGTAAAAAAATAGAGAGCTATTTATCTACACATTCAGAATCTCGCAGCGGAATGAAAAATATAATAATAACAACAACACTCATTTCATTCAAGTTTCAAAATATCATTCAAAACCATAGTAAAATATCCATAATGTCAAAACCCACTAGTAACCGTACATGTCTGCAATATTCAAAATTGCAACATTGTTTTTATTTCATGGGTACATAAAAAAAACTGCATAAAATAACAAGTAAATAATTGTCCACTGCCACAAGCATCATCAACGTCTCCACCTTCAGCATCACACTTCCTAACCTGTGCTGTAATAAAGAGGGAGTCAGAACAATATATATCTCGTGAATAAAAATCTCGAGCCTTACTACATTAGTACTTGGGCAGTATAATTTTAATAGGAATACGTCTTACGTTTCTACCTACTACATAAGTCTTTCCAAATACAAGCCCAAAGACTTTTCTAAAAAAAGGCTTTCCAAATATAAGCCCATAGTTAACTTGCTATCATCCCAATGACTAATATCTACAATCAATAATGTCCTATCAATAACCTATTTAATTATACAATTATACATTATAATTATACATTAATTATATATATGTGTGTGTGTGTGTTTTTGTGTATATATATTTGTGTGCATGTGTGTATATAAATATGTGCCTAGTAATTTCTAAGCATGCGGAATATATGCCACAAACTAATGTTTAAATGTCAACTTTTTAAACAATTATACGAGATTCATTCCATATTATCAACAATACTAAAATTCTAATATTCACATCCAAAAATTTCAATCAATAGACTTGTATAGAATTAAAATTTAAACTCAATTTATTACATCAAAATAATGGAATTTATTACAAATAAAGACTTATAATTCTAATTTTTTCGCTCTATTCAACTTCTTTTTCACATAAAAACAAAAGAAAGAATTTCTATTTAATTTGAGGAAATCAACAGTGCAAACTATGAATAAAATTCGTACTTTACACATTATTCCATAGTCAAAGTCCTTTAATCAAATTCAAAGAAAAAGAATAAGGAGTGGAATAGAAGGTAAAATTATAAAAACTGCAAATCTACACAATTTCCATTATTTTGACATAAACAAATTGAGATTTCAACCTAGAATTGACATTTCACATTGAAGGAGTTTTGGGGGTTTATAATATGATGTTTTCACAAACCAAAACTTCCCAAGGCATATTCAAATCCAAATTACACTAATCAATTACTAAAATAGAAAAGCTATGATTTCCACTCACTATATAACCTTAGCTCTGCCTCCTTTGGATTTGACATGCCTTTTGATGATCTCTATCAAACCCCTCTTTTTGATACATACACTACAAGGGGAAACGCAATTTCCGACGGCCAAAAACCGTCGGCGGCCGTCGGAAGCCGTCGGCCGCCGTCGGAAAAAGCCGTCGGAATTTACTGCGTCGGAGAGCAGTATTTCCGACGGCTTCCGACGGTGCCTGTCGAACATATTTTCGACGGGTTCCGACGGTTTCCGGCGGTTTCCGACGGATGCCGACAGGTGTCGGGATCCGTCGGAAACCGTCGGAAATAATGAGCTACAGGCCGCCGGTAGCCGTCGGTAGCCGTTAGAAATTTTGATCTGTAAGCCGTCGGAAGCCGTCGGAAATCTGCTGTTTTTTTTTTTAATTTTCGCTGCAAATATAGCCTTTCAACCACATTTCTCTTCCAAACACTATTATATCAATACTGCACAATCCAGTATACAATATTCCAACCAAATATCAAAACCCAACCTACACAATATTCAATAAACACACAAATAAATAAAATTAAATAAAAAAAATACATAATATACATAATCATCCCAACATTGACAATAATCATAACAGTAAGTGTTCTATCATGTTATGAATACACAAAATCATCAACATCCTCATCCACATCGTCATACAACCATAAAACCAAGTGTATCAAACGTATTTATACATAAATCAATAATTAAATCACCCGTCTACCAAATCATTCAAAACTAAAACAAAACATAGCTGAACGAGCAAGCAAGCAAGCAATGAATCAATCTCCGCCAAATACAATAAAATATTGCTAATAAATATTGCTAATAGTAAACTTGGGATTCCATTGCTCATCAAGGAATTTGCAGGCCTGCCAACAGATAAACACTAGCTCCAATTTAATAAAACTACAATAGAATTCAACACGGTAGAGGAGATCATGTGGTGGAACATTGGCTAATAGAATATATTTCTATAAAACTATTAAAGCATCCTTTTTAACAATACAAAGACATGCAGAAATTTCTCCTTGATCAAAGCATGTAAAATGAAAAAACTGCCAAATTACAACATTTATCATGGTATAGTCAAGATTTAGCAAGAAAAATTCTCCTGGCTGAACCCATCATGGTTTAGTCAGTTAAAATTTGTCAAAATTGACACCTGGCACAAAAAAGGGTACTATGTAGAGCGTAGACTTGAGTACAATAAATATGGTTTAACCACATTCCTTGACAAAAACAGACTTGAGAAACAAAACCAACAAGCATTTCATGTGTGATGGATAAAGCTAATTAGTTTGGATACAACAAAGTATAGGGTGTATATCACATGGTATCAATTAACTATTAGGTAATAATAAGATGCTTAATGAAATCATACCTCTATGATTTGATCCAACTCTATGTTCATTACTTGATTGAACTGAGACTCACTCACTCCATCCTTGTTGTACAAATAACAAAAATTAGACTTTACTATCTGCTATTGTTTTTGAATAAGTATTTCAACATGGTGCAAAAACAACAAGCAGTGCCCGCTACAAAGTCAGACAGGCACAAATTGCAATATAAATGCAGCTTAATACAACTTTGTAAACTCAAATCAATAGTTGACAGGAAACGCATTGGATGTTCATATCAAAAAATTAATTCATGCTTTTGCAGAAGTAAAAATAAATTTAGCAAGCGCCTGAAACTAGATTGCAACTTGTAAAAGAAGCAAAATACAATATTACCTGAATATAATAATATTCTCAGGCTTCCTCTTGCTAGAGCTAGTGTAAAAATCAAGCATAAGTTCCCTACAAATTAAGATAACTTTCAGAAAACAAAACACTACATTTAAGCCATCGCAATAACAGTGAAAGAATGTAAAACAAAACACAGAAAAGCCAATTAAATATCAGTGCAAAAATTTTGGAATAAAATCCAGCCAAGTGGCTTACTTGATGATCCCCTTGTCTTCAGTGCCGTTTGGCCTAAATAAGGAATCCATCATTTCATGTTTCGGACTCTGTGTCTTTATAAGTTGAGTTGAAAAATATTAGTTAAGTTCATATTTGTAACTTAAAAATGTAATTCTATTTTTTTGTCATTATATACACACACACATTTATTAGATACATTATACCCGTTCATTTCTAGTGTGGAAGAAAAAGGAAAGTACGTTGGATTTAGTTCGCTTGTATTATAATGCCAGCCCACGAAAATGCTTAGTTTAGAGAATAAAAATGCTTTCTTTAGAGAATAATTTGAAATGGATCTAATTATTACTGGCATTCTAATTAACAGAACAATTTTTTTCCTTTTTCGAATGCTAATAAGTAGCTTAAGAAATATTTGTATACACGAAATCTATTGTTTTCAAAAAAATTCTATCGTTGTTTCTTTTAGTATACCCATATTAAACAACATCAATTTTTCAATTAATGAACGGTGAGTAATAGACGTGGATTTTGGATTGGAGAATTCTTTTTTCTATTTGTAAAATAAAAACAATGCAATGTACACTATTCACTTTTTAGGAAGTTAACTTCCTAAAAATAATAATTATTAAATCATAAGACATCAAAACAAAAGAGATGTTTGTATTATTAGCAATATTTTATTGTATTTTAGATTCCTCTATAGAAGACTTTTGAGGAAAGTATTTTCCAATACAGGGACAAATCCGACAAACATTGTACCAGATTAATATAAATGGTCGTTTTTCGAAAAAATGACTATTTATACAACGATCATGTACAACACTCGTCAGACGGGGCCAAAAACTCTCTAAGGGACATTTGTCAATTACATGCGCGCATTTGACAAAAAAATACAGTTTTACTCACTGTTCACATTTACAAAAATATATATTAATTAATTTAACACATTTATTCGACGTATTACATCAACTTAAGGCTGGTTTAACATTTTTGTCATTTTTTAATACACACAATTATAATTTAGAGTAATGCATTTTTTTGTTTCATAAGTAAATACGTGCACAATATAATACTTCGAGTTCATTCATTCATTTTATCTTATTCCAACTAACGTATACAATCGTACAATAAAGGCATACACAACAATTTACATATACATGAACAACCACAAATTATACATGTTTTTCACAATTTCACGATAAAAGATGAAATACGTATACCATGTGATGCTATAAACCGTTATTACGCTATTGGAAACAATTGCAATCCCTAATTCGCCCTAATTTATCAATTTATGCAAATCTAAGTTATGGTAAAAACTGAATTTTTTACAAAAATAAGAGATTATACCTGAGATTAAGAGTAATGGAGGTTGATTAGGCAGCCGTGGAGGATCCGAAAGCTCGAAATTAGGGATTGGAAGCTTGGAGAACGAATTTGGTGATTTTTTGATATAATCTTCGTATGAAATGAGGAAGAAGAAGAGGGCTCGGCTGAGCCCTATAATCGCAGTTTTCCGATGGCTTCCGACGGCCGCCGACGGCCCATCGAAAGCCGTCGGTCCTCGTTGTCGGAATTCAAGCCTTTTCTAGTAGTGATATATACAACAAGCGATTAGTATATACGTTAGATTTAGAAAATTAAAGATTTGGAGAGAAGAAATTGAGAAAATAAATAATAAACAAAAATAGATCTAAAAGTTTTCTTATCTGAAACTCTAATGGAGTGTTTCTGAATCTTGAAGAGACGAACTGACCGAGCTTCACTGATGTTCCTAAAATATTATATGAATAAAACTGAGGGGTCTAAGGTTTTATTTATAATGGTGAGAAAGCACAAGAACCATCGAATTTAAATAATTAAATCCAAAGGGTACAAAAATAAAAACTCTAGCCGCCACCTGATATGGAGCGGTCGACCGCCGCCCACCGGTCGACCGGTAGAGGACAGTGGGTGGACCTCTCTGTTTATTTTGGAAAGGAATTATGCCATTGTTTTACATATTTATTTTCTTTCTTAATTACACTTTAACGTTAACGTTAATTTTAACGTTACTTAACCCCCAAGTCTATCTATTATTAATTTTTGAATTTCAAATTTGAGAATTAATTATTTATTTGAATTTGAATTCTATTTAAATTATTTTGAATCAGAAAACTTCAAATGTCCACAACTTTTCCATTTGAGTTCCGTTTTCAACATATTATAAATGGAAATTGATCATAATTTTGCCATGAACATAAGGACATAACTTTCATGGTCAAACTCCAACTTTTGTAAAATTTTCATTTTTTAACCTTATCTTATTTAATTTATTCAATTTATCCACGGTTGATTTTACGGAATGTAACACAAGTGTCATCATCGAAACACAACTCCATCATCACCGAGTTACCATCATCAAAGTCTGGAAGTCATCATCCTTCGTCGTGCTGCCACATCACAACCAAATGTCAAACAAACAAACGAACACCTTTAACATGACCTATGGGACATATCCATCCTCCCTTGGAAGTTTGACCAAAGTGGCCACTCCCATTCATATCGGTATCGACATAAGCCCATTCATCTCGGTTCCGATATGAACTACCTAGCCTAAAAAATTTCTAAGTACCTCACACCTCATTCACTTGCTTGTAGTACCTCCTTTACTTGCATATAGCACTAAAGTCCCCAGCCCCACATCACGTGCCAGAAAAGAGGTCGTTACCAATTAGATGAGGTCGGTATTGAACATAATTTGCTTCTCAAAATTTTTCCTAAGCCCTGAAATTCCCTTCCTTAGCTTTTCTTAAAGCCTTTCCCAAAGTTTCACAGCCTAAGCCCCGAAGCAACCCCTTCACCAACTTGAATTGCTTCTTCCACCAACCTAATTACATATCTTTATCGACATGAATTTGGCCATCCACACCAAATCCAAACAGCATGCGGCCTAAACTATAGGCTCCCCTACTCCATAAGAACCCCTCCCCCAAGTTACATCACATTTTGAGCAATTTTAACACCGTTTTTCCCAAATCGACGACCACTTCTGTAACAACCTACCTTATACGATGCTTTGATTCACGCATAAAATGATGTGGACATCGCTTACCTCGCGGACGTTGGATCAATTTGAGGTAAAATATAAAACAAACAGCAGAGCTATCTACGATATTCTAAACTTTCTGGAGCTGATGGTGGAAGAAATAAAATATAATATAAATTGGTAATATAATAATCCCAGATGAACAATATAAATGCATGTCTCCGTCATACCATCACGCCTCCAAATCACCACTAGTCCTCTCTATCGACCTATCAGAGTATATCTAAAGAAAGAAATGATATAGGGGGTCAGATGTACGTCTGGTGAGTGAAACATATCATATAAGTGTATAATAATAATAAGCTTGTAACACCCCAAAAATTTAGCGAGAATTTAATAAGAAAATTAAATTTAAATAAAATAAGGACTAAAATAAAATTTTCATAGACACTCAAATTTGGCTATGAAACTTGGACCATTGTGTTCGTAGTGATTTTCTAGGCTATTTTCATACATAACATTTCAAAATCAAAGTTAGTACGGAGAAGATAGGACTTTGAAGATTCCAAAAAAGAATAAAGTTAAAAATATAAATTCACCAAAAAATACACTCTGACCAGTCGACCCAGGAGGGTTGATGGTCGACCGGTAACAGTCAACCCAGTGAAGGGGCGGTCGATCATTGATGTGTTAAATTCGAGAGTTTTCTGAGTTGCTTCGAACGGTTGAGATGCGTTGCCTCGTCGCTAAGTTCTAAAGACTGAACGAGATGACACTAAAGATTCTCTAGACCAAATCTAACGTCCATAACTTGTCTCCAACCTCTATAAATTGAAAGTTAAGCCAACTATAAAATCACTAAAGAACTTACCATACTGAAACTCTGCCAAAATCAAACCTCCCCTCCAAAAATAAAAAAGTATTCAAAATCAAATTAAATCAAACTACAACCAATCAGATCTAGGAGGAGCCAGCTTATGGAGAGCGATTCTCTAGTAGAGTGTGTTGGAAAAGCTTGGATATACGGTTATTGAGAATAGGTTTAATTAAATGATTATTTACAGTTAAATTTACTCTATTCTATCTGATCTAGGATGTTAAAAAATCAATTGTAAACTGTAAAACCCTAACTTGAAACCTGTAATGTAGGGCATAAATTGAAGGTACTGTAATTTGATAAATCTAATGTTTAATGCTAGTACACCCCTCTATTATTGAGTTGTGAACCCTAAAACTTATAAACCCAAGATTAAACAACTGATTGAAATTCAATAAATCTGTGAAATTTAGAAATATTGACTGGTCATTATAATTACTTGTTTAAGGTAAACGTTGTAACTAACAAACGCTGTAATGATCAATAAACGTTAACCCAAATAAAAATTGAAATCAATTAACTTGAAAACCCTAATTTTTGAACTGCGACCATTTGATCCTCACCCTAAGTGATCGACCATAAGCAGTCGACTGGTAGGGTATACATGGTCGACCGGTTGTCACCTGAAACGCACATTCTAAACCTTGGCCTAAGGCCCAGGTTAATAATACAAATTAGTATAAATGTTTATTATTTTATGAGCCTATTTGTGGCTATTTGTATCTAAGTTAGGAGTTGTAGGGAAGCTAGTTCCTTATGAGATGAGCTAGGATATTGCAGTATTGGGTAAATGTTCTTTACCCTATGGGAAGTCGACTATTCGACTAGAGGCGATTTTTGTAGCAAAATGACTTCACATGAGGTTCTACGGTGGACGTGCAGCACTGACTGATGCCGATGAAGTGTAGCCTGGCATAGCAGGAGTCATAGTATGCACGGATACTGACGCGGCATGGTATAGTTCAGATGTTGGATCCCGAAGCTTGCAACAGGAGGTGTATGCTACGATCGAGAAGTGGACACAGATGTAGATGATAAGACACATCAGTGAGTCAGCATTACGTGTTCCTCCTTGATGTGTAGTTGAGTTATGTGTAGTCGTAGTTAGTGGGAATATACTTTCACAGTAGCCTAGTGGCGGTATTTCCATGACGAGTAGCCCTAGGAGCAATGGCCGATCGTTGGTTGTGAGGTTCGATTCGTAGTTCGATCTTTGTAGTGGCCTACACAAGTTGTAGCGTAGGTATGTATTAGATAAGAATCCTTAGGTAATGGACCTTAGGAATTTATTGACACTTGTAGTACACCCTATGTCATCTAAAGTAGAATTAAAGTTAATTGCACGTAATCATCACATATTAAACTTGTACTCATTCACCAGACTTTCATCTGGCCCATCCTTTTTCATCTTTTCCCCCACCGTAGGTGTACAGGGCAGCAGGTGATTGGCCCATTCTTGATACTTGGAGAGGTGAGCTCATCCTTGGAGTTGCTTCTTACCATATTTGTTATTCATGTATCTATCTATTTTTTCAGTATATTTTATTTCCTGTATCAGACTTTAAGAGATATTTTCTGTATGGTATTAGACCACCTACTGATTTTCTGAGACTGTGGATATTTCCAAGGTGAATATTTTTTTGTTATATGTTTTGTTCCTTATGCTGTGAGTTCAGAAGGTGTAGTATATCTTAGATTATATCTACTTGTATTAGTCTCTGTAATGTTATAAAACCCGACAGTTCGTATTTCTCGGCATGACACAAGGTCGAAAGTCGCACTAGGCTTTGGATTGGTGTGCCGGGGGATGCAGCCTGTCATAGTTGGTATCAGAGCATAGGTTCAAAGTTCCTTAGGGATTAGGACCGTATTTAGGGAACGTACTTGAAAAGTTTTCGAAAAAAATGGGTTTTCAAACGGTTTTCCAAAAGTTTTCAAAAATTGGTTTTCAAAATGTATACGTATGTAAATAAAAGATTTTTAAAAGCTTTCCAAAGATTTTATACATATTGTAACCTTTTTTGTGCATATGTTATCTTTGATTGGTGCCTATGTTATCTCTCTTTTCGTGCCTATACTATATATGAAAAATTGCTAATAAAATTCTTAAAAATCATAAATAGAAGATGAAGGATCCTGTACGTTTAGGCTCAGCCGATGTAGCTGAGGTTCTGGGTGTGAACATTCTGATTTGGTTTCGTCGGTATCTCTAGGCGAGGGGACATGCCAAGCTTAATCCAACCAGAAGGCCCACGGGAAGGGCAACGAGTGTAGTTTCTGCCTACTTACCTACCGCAGAATTTCCTAAGCTATGCAAGGATTTCGCTAATCTTGGAGGAGAGCCATACATGGGGACCGAGTCATATGTCAATTTGAGAGCACGGATTCGTACAAGGGAAAGAAAGTGGTGATCGAAGGTATGTTGACTTTATCTGGTTTATCTATTCACACATTATTTGACACTGGGGTTTCACTTTAACACACCAAAAATTTAATAAAAATTTAGACGGAAATTTAATAAGAAAATTAAATTAAAATAAAACAGGGGCTTAAAAGAAAATTTTCATAGACGTCCAAATTTGATTATGAAACTTACGCCATTAGGTTCGTAGTGATTTCCGGGACGATTTTCATAGATAACACTTTAAAATCCGAGTTAGTTTGAAGAAGTTACGGACGTTAGAATGAAGTAAAAGTTTAAAATAAAAAATTTAAAATAAAATTATTATATGCCACCGGTCGACCAGTAAAGATTCAAGGTCAACCAGTAGCGATCGACCCATGCATAGGGGTGCTCGACCCTCACGCGAGAAAAATCGAATTCTTGCAAAAAAAATTCTTATTCTTGCAACAAAATTTAGCAATGAATTGCTACGTTGTAAAGATACGTTTATCGGATCAAATTTCCAATTAGTATGAAACTTTTTTGTGTTGGATGTTGGATTGTCTCTTTCTTGATAAAATGTTGTGGACAATGCTCCACATCTGATTACATGACATCAAATCGAATTCCACCACATAAAAACCCCTACATTCAACTAATTTAATAATCCGGAGGTTTGGAGCTGCGTCAAATATTAATGCGATAAAAGTGGAGCATCCGTTTATGTACCTCATAATATGCTTCCGCCATTTCGAATTGCCTCCGGTTTGCCTTTTTGGAATAAAATCATCTTGCGGAGTAGACATAAAATCATCTTATGTTTCAAGGTCTAAATAATTGAATGAAAGGTCTCTTTTTTCCTAAAAATGGGCATGAATCTGGCTACTTGCTGAAGCGTATAAATCAACATATGTTTTCTTCTTCGCAATTCTATTCATAAAGAACAAAGAAATCATTGTATCAAAAGAAACAAATGATAGCCCAGAAGCGAACAAACATATATCGACTTACAATCATGAAGGCAACAAGATTAAAGTAAACAAACTAACATCAACCTGTCTGTGCCAAGCTCTCACTTTTAACCACGTCCACTTTCGTGCTTTCATCATCATCATGACCATTCTCATCATCGTCGTCGCTATCATTGTTAATATTAAGCTCAAACAAATCAGAGCTTGAATCACTTTCCCAGCCATTATGGCCATCTAAACATCCCTCCCTAACAACAGTTTTCTCCTTAAATTCGAGCTCAAGACCAACATAATGAGCGCACTTAACGCTTTTCTTTTCATCAACAATCTTCCAGTAATCATCTTCGTCGTAGTACTTCTTTTTGGACTGAATTATAGATGGTGTTACGGAACCAGTACTACACATGGGCACTGACAAAATATTGCAAGATTTGGATTCATTTTTTCTTTTAATCGCAGCACCATCATGGTCATCTTTGTTACCTTTGTTCGATTTTGATGGCTTGATCGTGTTCTCCTTGGAACTTCCGCAGTGTTGTCGGAGAAAAGAGTTCAGCAAACTAGTCATTGTAGCTCGAGGAGTACTCGGTTGCTTGAGCCCGACTTTCTTTTTAATATCGTAGTCGTCGTTCTCGGGAACTACTCTTGCAGTCCTTTGTACTGCTTCATCTGAGTAATTTTCTGCTTTTGCAAAACATGGCAGTTTTGAATCCTCTTCGCAGGAGAAGTAACGTGTGGCAGCGAATACATCGAGCTCCTCGTAGTCTTTTCTTCGATGAGAATGTGATGAAGTATTCATGGTTGTGTGGATATCTTGCACTGTAACAAGGTAAGTGACTGCTCTTTGAAAGCTTTGATTTTAAGCGTATATGAATCTCTACTTTTATAGGGACTGGAGGGCAATGGGGCGAATATACGCAAATTATTTTCTATCTTTTCGTGCTTTTTGGTCGGTCAACTTGGGATTTTGGCCGTACAGACTTGAAGAGAAAAACGTTGCAAGGAATATATACCAATTGGTTTTGTAAAATAAGTGATTTCTTGTGTGATCTCAGAGGTTGATAGGTTTACTCCTCCTCGCCCATGATATGAATAAACAAACACATGTACAAGTATGATATAATAACATAAATACGTTATTGGCAAAATGAGGGTTGTAATTTTCTTATACAACATTCCATGGTTATCGTTAGCGGACAGTAAGTTGAACCGTGACGACTTAGGCCTCGAAGTTCGAATGGTCGGATCGGTTAAACCGTGAGAAATGTGCATTTCTTTTCCAATAGTTTTAGGCGTATCAACGGATATTTTTGAATGCGGATAATGTCATATCCATCTTCGTATCCAAAATTATTTTCGAATATTGAATATCAATATCTGCGGATACGGACGTATATCGGATAATTATCATATCCGCAAATGATCGATAAAAAAGAAATATGAATGAAAAACTTCAGTTTAACATAAACATTTTTCAATCTCATTGATGGTTAAAATGTTAAAAATAAACAAATATTACGATAATAAATAGTTTTGAGCGGTTTATACGCATTTAGTGCTTATAATATGAACTTCTAACTTAATAAAACAATAAATAAATATTTTTCATTATACGAAAATACATATAATTTAAACTATAATCTTAAAAAAACCGAACGGATAATTTTCGGATGTGGATGTCTTCGTATCCGCATCCGTTTTTTGAATATAAGATATTTATCCGCTTTTCGGATACGGATACGGACGGATTTTAAATTTTTCGGAAATCCATTGACAGTCCTAAATAATTTATACATATTTTTACCATAAACAAAAGGAGAAATGGAGCTAAACAGAAAATTTAAACTATATTGGAGCTAAAAAAAATAGACAAATAAATGTACGTTGAAGGTGTTAAATACAAACTTTTCACTCAATACACTTGTGTCTTTCTGCTCTTCCTCTCAGCCAATGATACCTATCTTCAATTTAACCCTAAAGTTTCAATTCAAATAACGAAAACACAACTTATCCCAATATACTTTAATGAACGGCGGCTCTATAGAGATTTCCAAGTGTTTTCGGTGGGTGTATTGAGGTCCGATGTAAATAGTGGTTTTGATGATCTCCGGACCGCCATGGCCAATGGTCGGCGGTTTTAAAGGTCCGATCGGCGGTCGAGTCATGATAACTATGCAACAATCAGACATAAGTAAAGATGTCTGACGCTAGAGAAGAATATAAATAGAGAAGAATGTAATTGACAATATTGGAGTCGTAGTTTTTATAACCGGACCGGAAGTCGAACCGTAACGACTGAAAGTTTAAGGTTTTAATGCTTCAATCAGTCAAACCATCTTAACCGTGGATTTTTTTTCCGAAAATTTACGCATTTAATTACAAGTCACATGCAAAAATATTAAAATAAAAATGCTACGTAGACGAGCTGTATAAAGCCTTTAAGGTCTGCAACCGAAATTATGTGATGTTGCAGTGCACGACTGCACCAACACAAATACGATTGTGCACAACGACAGTAATTTAGTTACGGCAAACTTGTCGAATGTGCGGTAGTATTGGAGAAGCTTGCAGCGGTGAAGAACGAAATGGTGGATTTTGTTCTTTAGATTTTGGAACGACGATGATTTTTGCAATATTGATTTATTTGTTTTCTTCAATGCAACACACAGGATGGATGAGAATGAAAGAGAACTAATCAGCGAGAAAGTAAGAGAAAAATAAAAGAACCACGATTCAATTGGATAAATTGAAGGTTGGACTGTTGGTTCAACGATCCGACAGTACGGGTTTGATTGAGCTTCGGACCGTAGAGATTTATGGTTCAGAATTATTCGAGACTGGACCGCGGTTGGGTCGGATCGTGAAAGTCCTGATTGGAGTATTGTTTATAAAAACAATTGATAATGAGAAAAGTGATCTCCATGAAAATTCAATGTTATCATTTAGAAGATGCAGCAATGTTGTCAATATCAAGTAAAACCATGAACCAAGGTAGTGGAAGTTCACACTAAACTTGAGTCCATGCGAAAGTAGCCACAGTAGTACAATACCAGCCTAGGCTTTTGCTTATAAGTCCTCTGACCCACAACTCCCAAAGCAGTACTCTTTCATTGCTGCTTGTTGGTTACTCTGAAAAAATTTTCTAGTTTGAAATTAGAATTGATGACGGTTTCCGTTTTGCCAGTGATCCGAGTCCTTTTTTTATGGAAAGGTCGCTCTACATCAACCACCAAGGTAAAACAAACGAGTATTGTAAAAACAACTCTCTCTCGCCCTCTTTACATATTTGTATTCATCTTCAAGAAAAGCTTTTAAGCGGCAATGTCTAACACCCAGCAACAGTTCAGCGCTGGCCAGGCCCACGGTCAGGGGCAGGTACGTCATCTGCTTTTCAATCAATTATTTCATATAATGAAAACGTAATGTACATATATATATTATATTGGGTGGTGTACATACATACATGCAGCAACAAGCAAGTCAGGCAATGAACGCTGTAAGCGACAAGGCAAACCAGGCTGCACAAAGCGCCCGTGAGAACACTGAGCAGGCCTCTGGCTTTCTCCAGCAGGTATTCGTTTTATTCAAAAGATCTTTCATTTCTCATGATATATACACATTGTTAATTTGATTGATATAAAAAAATAATGGATGAACAATAGACGGCGGAGCAAGTGACAAACATGGCACATCAGGCGGCGGACTCGGTGAAGAGTGCAGTTGGAATGGGAAACACTGGAACCGGCACTACTACTCATACCACCACCACTACCACCAAGCATTGAATTCTACGCCCGGCCACCTTATAATAAGTTTCATATTCATGTGTTTGAAATAATATCGATATGCTTGAAATCATGTATTTTTCAAGCCCTAAGTACTTAAGTTTGCTCTTTCTTGTAATTTTCTTGTTTTTTTTGTGGTGAACCATGGTCCATGTGGTTTTGGATTTATTCTTTTTGTAATCTTGATCCTGTACTTTATAAAAGTGGAAATGCAAGTGTCGTTCGTTTCTTTCATATGTTGGTATTTTGAATGCAAGGCTGAATTGTACGTGTAATGGCAGAAAATCGATCGGAAATAATATTGGATGGATGAACAACTAAGGTTATCATTGTTTATAACGGACGGATGAACCAATCATTGCTACAGGTACCGCTATGAAGATGTGGAAATTATGTTGAAGGGCTTTTATTTTCAGGGTAATAAGTTTTAAGGACAACACTTCTAAATAATTAGTTTTAAGGACAATTTACAGGATAATGATAAATTCATTTATCTTTTTAAGTTATACATGAAAATGATAAATCTTTTTATCATTATTTCTGTATAACTGAAAATGATAAATTCTTTTATCTGTTTCCTGTAAAATGTCCTTAAAACTAATTTTTTAGAAATAGTGTCCTTAAAACTTATTACCTGCACAAATAAGCCCTTGAAGTGAAAATCCCCTATGAAGATTGGGTGGCCCCAGGCATAAACCGCGGAAAACGAAAAAAGAAAAAAAACAAAAGAAAAAAAGAAAAAAGGAGTTGACCTGGAGAATAAGTGGATGGACAAGCAATTGAGCTAAAGAATCTTTATTTGATAACCTACATCAACATCAACACCTATTTGTTTAAAATCTTTTACTCATGATTAATTTTTGTTTTTTTATTGTTGCCTCGTCGAGACTGCTTGCTCAGCCGGCCCTGATTTTTATACATGCACCTAGTGTTTCAACTCAGAACCAACTATAATTGCTTGATGGTTATCATGCTACAATTTCACTATAATATTCAAAGTGCAGTATATCGAAGTTCCACAATATTATTAAGTCAAAAAAATTGTTTGACATCATCATACTGGTATTTTCTATTTAAGATATTTGGTGTTAACCAACAGAAAACTCTAGATCGAATCATTTTATAGTTATCAAATAATTATAAGAACGTAACCCCTTGGTTTCCACAGCAGTCATAAGTAATACATTGTCTAATATTTACAGATCGTTATGTAATATGGTCTAACGGATGAATTGGTATCCTTTCTCGAAATATTTTGATCATGAATATTCAAAATAAAATATTATATTAATTTATGAATAATCACTCATGGTTGTAATTACTATAATTATATAACATTTTATTTAAAGATTTTTAATTTATATACTTTAATTTAACTAATAATAATTTATATCACTATATAACATGGTATGTAAAACAAACCAAACAGCAGAAATAACATTTATTATAAACAAGATCGATCAAAGAATTGGTTATATAACAAATTTGCATAAATAGCCCCAGGCCATATCATTAACTCTCTCAAAAACAATAATTGATATGGAAACTTGGAGGGAAACCGACATCGATTCCCTCCATGACAATAAATTCTTTTAATTAGAGGATCATGATTTAGGGTTTGAAAAAGAGACGGTTGAGAAGAAAATTTTTGATGGAAAAAAAAAGGTAAATTGAAAGGAGAGAGAGAAAATAAATGGTTGAGATATTAAAATAATAACTTTTCATTTATGTCTACAGGAGAAGAATTACTAATTTGCTTCTTCACTTAACAACAAATTTTAGTTAAAAAGTAAACATATGTTAACCTTCCTAATCAGAATGATTTATATTGTTACTGATTCTCATTTCTACCATAGCATAGATAGATAGACGGTTAATCAAAAAATTATGAAAAGATTTATAAACAATGCACCCACATTAATGTAATCAGCCCCTTGTATTTCACTGTAGAACTTTAATAGTAGAGATTCACAAAATATTATATTTCACTGTAGAAGATTCATCCCACTAAAAAATATTCACAATCATAAGTAGTATTTTCATGACCCAACCCTGCCGCGGTCCAACCTCGGATAACCCTGAACCTTGGACCACCACGGTCCGGAACTCAATCGGACCTCATTTATCGATGAACCTTGGTCGAACCTTTAAACCAACGGTTCAACCGTCAATTTTACCTGGTTGAACCACGGTTCTTTTGTTTTTCTTACATTCTCGTCGTGTAATTCTCTCTTATTTTCATTTGAACCCGGTTGAACCCTCCCATATGCGCAATTTCTTCACTTTAAAATATGTTTTCAAATCTCTGCCCGTTTTATATTCGTAATTAGTGCAGCTAGTGTAGCAAATTTTGTTTAATTTTTCATATTAGAATTAACGTGTGGATTATGAATTAATACCGTATATTTTTATTGAAGATGTTGGTTTATTGTGTACTTAAGATTGATACGTTGCATCTAAATGTATTAATTTATAATAAAAAATATGTGCGGTTCTTGACGGTTCGACCGGTCGAACCCTCGAAACCTCGAACCCTGAGTCCTCACGGTTTGATTCACGGTCGGGTTATGAAAACATTGATCATAAGACCTGGATATTGTTGTCCAACAAGCCTGAAGTTAATAGGCTTAAGATCACCGTTCAACTATAGATCCTCTTGACGTACTCAAGCTACTATATATATATATATACACACACACACATATATATAGACACACTGTATACATACATATGTATCTAGATATGTATGTATGTATGTATATATGTGTGTGTGTCTATATATATATACACACACACACATATAGACACACTGTATACATACATATGTATCTAGATATGTATGTATGTATATATATATGTGTGTATATATACACACACACATCAAGTTTGTTATTATAGTATTCTAAACATCTTTTTTTTTTCTTGTACAGAACCACATCTATTAATTTTTTATTTAAGTGCCTTTTGTTAAATACACCATACTAGCATCAATATTTGGTCTCCCATTGAATCCACAAGCAGCAAGCGAAGCAGAGAAACTTCTAGAATCTTCTCTCATGAACATAGTAATCATTTGGCTGACGGGTGATTCCAAGTTTCTACAAGGAAACCCTAAACCTTCCGCTACTGACCATAGCATTGTCTGTGAACATATGGAACTCAAGGTATATACAAATTTTATTTCTTCCCTTGCTTTGTTTGTACATACGATACACAATACTCCGTTTAGCTATATTATTATTGAATCCATTATGAGCCTCCCTTTCTTGATATATAAGTTCGAACATTTTGCATACATAAACAAAAAAATGTTCGTACAAATTTTAGTGCTTTATATTAGGCTCTAAAATTTCGCTTTCTTGTACTCTTCTCCACATATATTTGCAGGTAAAGCAACTAAAGCTAAGATATTTGGATGGAGAAAGGAAATAAGGTTGTTTTCCTTTACCTGATCCACGCATTTCAGAATCTGAAATCTTCAAAAATTGTGGCTATGGAGACTAAAGGTTGACAACCATGAAGAGGATATCTATATATGGTCCAATTCATTGAAAACAACCCCCAACTTTATACGGTCCTTCTAAAGCTTATAAACCTGAAAAGGTGAGTAGATTTTTTATGAAATTAAACTTTATACGGTCCTTCTAAAGCTTATAAAACCTGAAAAGGTGAGTAGATTTTTTATGTATAATTTCTTTGTTGAAAATTTAACGACCATTTGAAATTGTGTGCTTTTGGTTTGGACAAGACGACGAAGGGAACAGAGAAACAACGAAAGAATGAATTTAGACCTGTCAAATGGATAAGATCGGATCACAATGAATTCGATCAAAATTGATTCGACCTATTTGTGATCCAACCCGTTTGATATTTCCGTTAAGAAAATATGATCTAACCCATACAATATATGGATAAACCCGTTTAACCCACTTAGAAAATCAATATAAAAGAAATGAAAAAATATCATGTAAAATCTAAAACTGATGCATAATATAACTACATGTGCTACAATACAAAACACACATAAAATATGATACATAAAGCTGAAAGTGTATGAATATAACATCAAAACCATTTAAGCTCCAGAATACATAATAAAACTGCATCAAATTAGATTGATGTAAACTGAAGGTGCATGGATATAACACCAATATCACACCTAAAGATGGAAATGCACCAGTAGAACACTGAAACTGTTTAATCTACAGATGCATGATAAAGACCAAAGATGTGAACTAAAGATGCAACCTTACTGAAACTGAAACCTGCATGCATATACAAATAAAAGGTCATGGAAGCTGAAGAAATTTTGACAGTGCATATACAAACATAAGATATAAACTAAAATATGATAGTGCTGCATGATTATATTGTATATGTGTTGTTCTCTTCTATATTCCAAAACCAGCCAGGAAAAAAAATGATTGGATGAAGATGGCTTATATAATCTTACTTCCATGTTTAGTTATTAAGTAGAAGTACTCCCACATGTATAAGCTTAGTAATAAGCTTAGTGAAATTCTGAAACGGTCAAAAGTGTGATGAAGCACTAAAATTGAATAGAATTAATGCTGACCCTAACGTGTGTTTCATCCGGTTTTCATAATCCCTTTTCTGCAAAAGAGGGAAAAAAAATCACAGTACTAAGAAACTAGATGCAACTATTAAGGAATGAGTATACACTTGTGAAGTTGGTCTGACAGTAAAACCTTTACAGCTTGTGCACCTCTGGTCTCCTTTCTTGCCTCAATAGAATGCATAGTTAAGCATGAATTTATCAGAGGACTTTCCAGCTCTATAGTTTCAACCAAGGTTCAAAATTCTGTTTTCTCTTTCCATTCCGGTCCATGATAAATTTTGAAATTTCTATTCCGTTTCGAAAATTTTAGAGATTTGGTATAATTTCAGTTTAGAAATTCCGATACTATTCTCTAAGCAACTAAGTTAATACTATCTTTAGAGTTACAACCGAAATATAAATTTTAAGATAAAATATATAATACCCATCAAATTTAATACTAAATTATCTACCCAATTATTATTTCAGTCCATATATAAGAACACGGCAAATACAAATTATATATCCTTGTTGAAGTATTAAGAGCATCTCCAGTAGGAAGTGGAGAATTAAGAGCAAAGGGAAAAAAAGCGTCACAAATCCCTACTCCTACAGTGGGCGTGGGGAATATTATTTTTTCCATTTTTGAAAATCGTATATAGGTTTTTTTTTTGAATTCTTTTATCTATAAACAGCAAACCGATTGCTATTTATACCATAAACGGCAATTAATTTCCCGTTTATAGATTGCAGCTTAAAAAATGAGAAAACCCCGACTTTATTTGCTTTCCCACGCTTGAATTTGTGGGGAAACAAATTAAAGCGGTAATTTGCCCCATTTTTTCATTTCTCCACACCGCTGGAGATGGTCTAAACATATATAATAAGAAGCCCAAATTAAACTTCATCAAACATTCCAATTATCAAGTGCCCAGGTCATCAAACCGTTACATGTTTTAGGCTGTCTGTAGAAATGGGAAAAGAAACTAGGGTTAGGGTTAGAACAAAAAAAGGAAGTGAACAGTGAAACAAATCTACGTTGCCAAACTTTGAATATGAGGTGAGTAATCGCTAATTTCATAAGTTTCTTTCTGCTTTTCTATTGTTTTCTTTTGAGATTGTTTCTTAATATTCTTCCATCGCCGGAACGGGTTTGTTGGCATATTCCGGTCCGGTTCTCGCCAGAATCGGAACGGCATAGGCGGAATTTTGAAGTTCCGGCCGAATTCTTGAACCTTGGTTTCAACTAAGTCAGAATTCCTATTTAACCAAACTTCATTAGGTTACATATATAAGAAAAAAATGTTTGAATAGATGGAGATCATCGAGGTTAATTTTATAATATATCAAACTCTTATCCTGGACCTCCATATCATGGAAACTCTCCGACGCTTGATCAATCAAACAACAAACCTATATAAACATATGAGTTCAATTAGCCTGTCATATTTAAGAAAGAAGAATGCATTTAAATATATATCATGAAAACTGCCTTTGCTTTGCTTTTGTCATGTTTACCACATCATAATATTGAACAATACTTTCAACATGGTAAATGAAAGAAAATACTGTTTTGTCTATGAAGGTGGAATTTTTTTTACTTGGCTTGCTAATTTCTGCCACCCTATTTGCAAGCTCTTCCAGAGACAGCAATGTCAGGGCGCAAATTTACACCAAGGCTAGGATGCAAAGAAGCAAAATATAGATAAATAAATAAATAAAATAAACTTATACAATTTAATTAAGCACACACAACCAATACAAATGAATAACCACCTTGCATGGTTCCATTAAAGCCAAGTCAATGGAGGAAGTTAAAATATCCAAAAGTTCAGGTCCAAAGCTCTAATACATGATTGGTAGAAAATAGATATGAGTTCAATTTAAAAAAAATCCTATTATTTTCCTCTAATTCTAAACAAGCAAAACTGTGAATAATGTTCAGTTAATCAACTTCTGAAACTGCACATGTGAAAATTTATAAGCACTAATATAATAGCTGAATTAAGTGCATTAAACAATATGTTTGTTGCACAGCTAAAAACTACATCATTACGCAAGCTGGAAACATCAAATTACATTAAAAGAACTGTGGAAAATACCCATCTATGTCTTTGGATTTATTTACAGATTTCTTTTTTTAAAATTGCACTGCATCGTCAATAAATTTATTCAAGTTTACAGAAATCTCATGAAAAGTAAGCAAAATAAGTAGTCCAAAGAAAAGTTTCTCGGTATGGAAATTTTAGTTATGTAACAAATTATGATAATCAAACAAGAATGGTTTAAATATGTGCGACTTAATTACATTAATATTTTCACGATACTGTCACAAATTTCTAATAAGATTTTCAATTAAATCCGCTTCTAAGTAGAGTAGTCCAGATGGATTCCCAACCTTGCATCTTTTAAGATAGGCTAATGAATGGTTCAATGGTTGATAATGATTAATTTGTAGGGATGACTACTAGGAAATGACCATTATCTATCTTAACACAAGCTTAGCTATTACCCAAAATGGTATGCGATAAAAGAACAACAAATGATAAATAATATATACTCTATGTCTTTTAAGATAGGCAATAATAAAAAATATTCTGTATCGCTATCAAAAAAATAAAAAATCTATATCTGGTAAGCGAATGCGTGATTATATATTTGAATAATTTTCCAAATACAGATAATAATGCAACAGATTCAGGATTTTAACTCTCAACTAATTCAATTAACAACTATAACCAAAATTTTCAAATAGAATAATCATATCTTCTTATTCCAACTATGTAGAATCTGATCTGAATCAAGCGAGATGTTAAGAAATGGCGAATGGGTTGGAACTCGAAATATGAACGAGACAAGAGAATCGAGAGAGAGACGAGAGAAGAGAATAGGTTGGAACTCGAAATATGGATTTTACTGTTATTGGCACCGGCCTGCCACTGTCATAATTTTATTACACGTCCGTGCTTTTTTAGACTCGCGCTGTATACACCCAACGAAGCCTATAATTCACCTACTCTTCGTTTTACTCAATCTAGTTTAGTTGAGTGTTCTATATTACTCATACTTTATTTAATACTAACCAAATTATAATCTCTTCCTCTCTCTCTCTCTCAGAAGACGCTAAACCCTACTCTCGACATTCTCTTTCTCTCACGACATTCACTCTTCAAAAACATCATCGTTTCATCTCGTCGCCGTCATCGCAGGGCCCTTGCCTCATCATCGTATTCGTAGCGCTCTTACCCCATCATCGCAGCTTTCATGGCTTCTAGAAAATCATTGGTACAAAGAATTTAATTTATGTTGCTATAATATTTGTATGTTGCTATATGATTTATGTGTTCAATACATTGCTATATGATTTCTTTTGTTCAATTCATGTATGTTGCTATATGATTTTTTATGTTATTTTTTTCTTCCTTTTTACTCCATTCGGTAATATATAATCGAAAAGCCAAAGAGTGAAGCATCAACTAACTACCGAACGGTGGTTAAAGATGGAATTGATAACTGAATTGGACAACAAAGAACTACCGTTCGGCGTATCTGGACTGTTTAAAATATGGAGACAAAAATCCATCTCTCTGCCTTTGTCGGTCGATGGTGCACAGTGGACTAATGAATATAAGTTACGGCATATAACTACCGTTCGGTGTAACTGGACCGTTTAAAAAAAAATCAGTTCTTCATATTACCTAGAGCCGGTAGGTAGGCGACTGCCTATCGGCACATAACTACCAAATGACTTTGGGTAATATGAAGTACATATTTCATTCTTTTTCTTTTTTTTTCTTTTGCAGTAAATTGTAGTCCAGATTGGGATGTATAAAACACGACTCTATTTTTATGTACTTCTGGCCACCATATTAATCTTTTCTTTTACTCAGCCCTACATAGCCATATCTTTTATCTATTCACAACAAATCTTACGTACTTCTCATAAATTCCAAACTCTAAACCCCAATAGATAATGGAAAGTGAAGATTTAGTGGATGATCCCACTTGTAATGTTCACAAAGAAGGTAGTTTTTTTTAATGTGTTAAAATCTTTTTTTGTTCAACAACTCAGTCATAGATAAGTTGTTTAGATTTTTTTGATTCTTCAACAAATCAATCAACTACGAACAATTCAACCGTGATTTGAAAATTTAGGGTTTTGCAAAATAAAAACAGGAGAAGGAATGCGTCCTCCACTACTGCTTAGATTGTTGAGAGGCAGTGAGCTTCTGACTTGCTGACAAACGACTTGACATTTTCATTTTTCCTCTAGTGATGGCGTTCGTTCTAAAAGGAAGAAGGGAAGATGTGTTTTGAATTTTGGGTGCATGTTCACGTAAATATTAATTGGTGTTATGAAGAGGAAAATGAAATTGTTTAAGGCGGCCTTTAGTTTTTAGTGGCCAAAAGAAAAAAAACTATCTGCAAATAGTAGCACACTTGATTTATCACTGGGCTGGTTTGATCTAGTAATAAAAATAACGTTGGACCCAACCTATTAAAATTGGATAAAAATGGTTGGATTAAAGAGGTGGATTGAATTTTGACAGACATACATCAAATAATCCTTACTGTCACTCAGCGTGCCCTGGATACATGATAACTCGTATGACCATTCCTCTGTCAACGATTAATGGAAAAATCTCAATTTTTGGTGTACTCGCTCACCGGCCCATACCTGACAATAAATCCATTCCACAGATCTATAGCATACGGATCCATTCCTCAGATCAAGGGTAGTCATTCCAAGTACTCAATGAGCTTCATCACAATACCTCTGCTTACGAGTACATCAGAAAATAATCTGAGTATCAACAATCTTTTAGCACATGCATCTTATCCCTTCCTTACTCTATCTAGTTTCCATTTATCCTTATAGAGCCCTTCCACATTCCTTTCTTTCCACGATAGAACCCTTCAACGTTCTATCCACGAGTCACCCTTTCTAGAACCCATCCTTGTTTATAATCATCATCAACGACCCCATCGACATCGAGCTGTAACAACCCTCCCTGAGATGCGAGCCTAAATTTCGACGCAGAAAAGATCCATTGAAACTTAGAACCATCTCAAAGCTGGTTGTTGGTTGGTAAAAAAAATAGAGAGCTATTTATCTACACATTCAGAATCTCACAACGGAAGGATAAAATATAATAATAACAACAACACTCATTTCATTCAAGTTTCAAAATATCATTCAAAACCATAGTAAAATATCCATAATGTCAAAACCCGCTAGTAACCGTACATTTCTGCAATATTCAAAATTGCAAAATTGTTTTTATTTCGTGGGTACATAAAAAAAACTACATAAAATAATAAGTAAATAATAGTCTACTGCCACAATCATCATCAACGTCTCCGCCTTCAGCATCACACTTCCTAATCTGTGCTATAATAAGAAGGGAGTCAGAACAATATATATCTCGTGAATAAAAATCTCGAGCCTTACTACATTAGTACTTGGGCAGTATAATTTTAATAGGAATACGTCTTACGTTTCTACCTACTACATAAGTCTTTCCAAATACATGCCCAAAGGCTTTTCTAAAAACAGGCTTTCCAAATATAAGCCCATAGTTAACTTGCTATCATCCCAACGACTAATATCTACAATCAATAATGTCCTATCAATAACCTGTTTAACTATGCAATTATACATTATAATTATACATTAATTATATATATGTGTGTGTGTGTGTGAGTGTGAGTGTGTGTGTGTTTTTTGTGTGTGTATATTTGTATGCATGTATGTATATAAATACGTGCCTAGTAATTTCTAAGCATGTGGAATATATGCCACAAACTAATGTTTAAATGTCAACTTTTTAAACAATTATATGAGATTCATTCCATAATATCAGCAATACCAAAATTCTAATATTCACATCCAAAAATTTCAATCAATAGACTTGTATAGAATTAAAATTTAAACTCAATTTATTACATCAAAATAATGGAATTTATTACAAATAGAGACTTATAGTTCTAATTTTTCCGCTCTATTCAACTTCTTTTTCACATAAAAATAAACGAAAGAATTTCTATTTAATTTGAGGAAATCAGCAGTGCAAACTATGAATAAAATTCGTATTTTACACATTATTCCATAGTCAAAGTCCTTTAATCAAATTCAAAGAAAAAGAATAAGGAGTGGAATAGAAGGTAAAATTATAAAAACTGCAAATCTACACAATTTCCATTATTTTGACATAAAAAAATTAAGATTTCAGCCTAGAATTGACATTTCACATTGAAGGAGTTTTAGGGGTTTATAATATGATGTTTTCACAAACCAAAACTCCCCAAGGCATATTCAAATCCAAATTACACTAATCAATTACTAAAATAGAAAAGCTAAGATTTCCACTCACTATATAACCTTAGCTCTACCTCCTTTGGATTTGACATGCCTTTTGATGATCTCTATCAAACCCCTCTTTTTTATACATATATACAACAAGCGATTGGTATATACGTTAGATTTAGAAAATTAAAGATTTGGAGAGAAGAAATTGAGAAAATAAATAATAAACAAAAATAGATCTAAAAGTTTTCTTATCTAGAACTCTAACGGAGTGTTTCTAAATCTTGAAGAGACGAACTGACCGAGCTTCACTAATGTTCCTAAAATATTATATGAATAAAAGTGAGGGGTCTAAGATTTTATTTATAATGGTGAGAAAGCACAAGAACCATCAGATTTAAATAATTAAATCCAGAGGGTACAAAAATAAAAACCCTAGCCGCCACCTGATATGGAGCGGTCGACTGCCGCCCACCGGTCGACCGGTAGAGGTCAGTGGGTCGACCTCTCTGTTTATTTTGGAAAGGAATTATGCCATTGTTTTACATATTTATTTTCTTTCTTAATTACACTTTAACGTTAACGTTAATTTTAACGTTTATTTAACCCCCAAGTCTATCTACTATTAATTCTTGAATTTCAAATTTGAGAATTAATTATTTATTTGAATTTGAATTCTATTTAAATTATTTTGAATCCAAAAACTTCAAACATCCACAACTTTTCCATTTGAGTTCCGTTTTCAACATATTATAAATGGAAATTGATCATAATTTTGCCATGAACATAACGACATAACTTTCATGGTCAAATTTCAACATTTGCAAAAATTTCATTTTTTAACCTTATCTTATTTAATTTATCCAATTTATGCATGGTTGATTTTACGGAATGTTACACAAGCGTCATCATCGAAACACAACTCCATCATCACCGAGTTACCATCATCAAAATCTTGAAGTCATCATCCTTCGTCGTGCTGCCACATCACAATCAAATGTCAAACAAACAAATGAACACCTTTAACATGACCTATGGGACATATCCATCCTCCCTTGGAAGTTTGACCCAAAGTGGCCACTCCCATTCATATCGGTATCGACATAAGCCCATTCATCTCGATTCCGATATGAACTACCTAGCCTAAAATTTGTCTAAGTACCTCACACCTCATTCACTTCCTCATTTACTTGCTTGGAGTACCTCCTTTACTTGCTTATAGCCCTAAAGTCCCCAGTCCCACATCACGTGCCAGAAAGAGGTCGTTACCAATTAGATGAGGTCAGTATTGAACATAATTTGCTTCTCAAAATTTTGCCTAAGCCTTGAAATTCCCTTCCTTAGCTTTTCTTGAAACCTTTCCCAAAGTTTCACAGCCTAAGCCCCGAAGCAACCCCTTCACCAACTTGAATTGCTTCTTCCACCAACCTAATTACATATCTCTATCAACATGAATTTGGCCATCCACACCAAATCCAAACAACATGCAACCTAAACTATAGGCTCCCCTACTCCTTAAGAACCCCTCCCCCAAGTTACATCACATTTTGAGCAATTTTAACACCGTTTTTCCCAAATCAACGACCACTTTTGTAACAACCTACCTTATACGATGCTTTGATTCACGCATAAAATGATGTGGACATCGCATACCTCGCGGACGTTGGATCAATTTGAGGTAAAATATAAAACAAACAGTAGAGCTATCTATGATATTCTAAACTTTCTTGAGCTGATGGCGGAAGAAATAAAATATAATAGAAATTAGTAATATAATAACCCCAGATGAACAATATAAATGCATGTCTCCATCATACCATCACACCTCCAAGTCACCATTAGTCATCTCTATCGACCTATCAGAGTATATCTAAAGAAAGTAATGATAGCGGGGGTTAGATGTACGTCTGGTGAGTGAAACATATCATATAAGTGTATAATAATAATAATCTTGTAACATCCCAAAAATTTAGCGAGAATTTAATAAGAAAATTAAATTTAAATAAAATAAGGACTAAAATAAAATTTTCATAGACACTCGAATTTGGCTATGAAACTTGGACCATTGTGTTCGTAGTGATTTTCTAGGCGATTTTCATACATAACATTTCAAAATTGAAGTTAGTATGGAGAAGATAGGACTTTGAAGATTCCAAAAAAGAATAAAGTTAAAAATATAAATTCACCAAAAAATACACTCTGACCAGTCGACCCAGGAGGGTCAATGGTCGACCGGTAACGGTCAACCCAGGGAAGGGGCGGTTGATCGTTGATGTGTTAAATTTGAGAGTTTTCTGAGTTTCTTCGAACGGTTGAGATGCGTTACCTCATCGCTAAGTTCTGAAGACTGAACGAGATGACACTAAAGATTCTCCAGGCCGAATCTAACGTCCATAACTTGTCTCCAACCTCTATAAATTGAAAGTTAAGCCAACTCTAAAATCACTAAAGAACTTACCATACTGAAACTCTACCAAAATCTAACCTCCCCTCCAAAAATAAAAAGTATTCAAAATCAAATTAAATCAAACTACAACCAATCAGATCTAGGAGGAGCCAGCTTATGGAGAGCGATTCTCTAGTAGAGTGTGTTGGAAAAGCTTGGATATACGGTAAGTGAGAATAGGTTTAATTAGATGATTATTTACAGTTAAATTTACTTTATTCTATCTGATCTAAGATGTTAAAAAATCAATTGTAAACTGTAAAACCCAAACTTGAAACCTGTAATGTAGGGCAGAAATTGAAGGTACTGCAATTTGATAAATCTAATGTTTAATGCTAGTACACCCCTCTATTATTGAATCGTGAACCCTAAAACTTATAAACCCAAGATTAAACAACTGAATGAAATTCAATAAATTTGTGAAATTTAGAAATATTGACTGGTCATTATAATTACTTGTTTAAGGTAAACGTTGTAACTAACAAACGCTGTAATAATCAATAAACGTTAACCTAAATAAAAATTGAAATCAGTTAACTTGGAAACCCTAATTTTTGAACTGCAGCCATTTGATCCTCACCCTGAGTGATCGACCATAAGTCGTCGATCAGTAGGGTATACATGGTCGACCGGTTGTCACCTGAAATGCACAATCTAAACCTCGGCCTAAGGCCCAGGTTAATAATACAAATTAGTATAAATGTTTATTATTTTATGAGCCTATTTATGGCTATTTGTATCTAAGTTAGGAGTTGTAGGGAAGCTAGTTCCCTATGAGATGAGCTAGGATATTGCAGTATTGGGTAAATGTTCTTTACCCAATGGGAAGTCGACTATTCGATTGGAGGCGATTTTTATAGCAAAATGACTTCACATCAGGTTCTACGGTGGACGTGCAGCATTGACTGATGCCGATGAAGTGTAGCCTGGCATAGCAAGAGTTATAGTATGCACGGATACTGACGTGGCATGGTATAGTTCAGATGTTGGATCCCGAAGCTTGCAACAGGAGGTGTATGCTACGATCGAGAAGTGGACACAGATGTAGATGATAAGACACATCGGTGAGTCAGCATTACGGGTTCCCCCTTGATGTGTAGTTGAGTTATGTGTAGTCGTAGTTAGTGGGAATATACTTCCACAGTAGCCTAGTGGTGGTATTTCCATGACGAGTAGCCCTAGGAGCAATGGCTGATCGTTGGTTGTGAGGTTCGATTCGTAGTTCGATCTTTGTAGTGGCCTGCATAAATTGTAGCGTAGGTATGTATTAGATAAGAATCCATAGGTAATGGACCTTAGGAATTTATGGACACTTATAGTACACCCTATGTCATCTAAAGTAGAATTAAAGTTAATTGCACATGATCGTCACATATTAAACTTGTACTCATTCACCAGACTTTCATCTGGCCCATCCTTTTTCATCTTTTCCCCCACCGTAGGTGTACATGGCAGCAGGTGATTGGCCCATTCTTGATACTTGGAGAGGTGAGCTCATCCTTGGAGTTGCTTCTTACCATATTTTCTATTCATGCATCTATCTATTTTTTCAGTATATTTTATTTCATGTATCAGACTTTAAGAGATATTTTCTGTATGGTATTGGACCACGTACTGATTTTCTGAGACTGTGGATATTTCCGAGGTGGATATTTTTTTGTTATATGTTTTGTTCCTTATGCTATGAGTTCTGAAGGTGTAGTATATCTTGGATTATATCTACTTGTATTAGTCTCTGTAATGTTATAAAACCTGACAGTTCGTATTTCTCGGCATGACATAAGGTCGAAAGTCGCACTAGACTTTAGATTGGTGTGCCGGGGGATGCAGCGTGTCATAGTTGGTATCAGAGCATAGGTTCAAAGTTCCTTAGGGATTAGGACCGTATTGAGGGAATGTACTTGAAAAGTTTTCGAAAAAATATTTTTTCAAACGGTTTTCCAAAAGTTTTCAAAAATTAGTTTTCAAAATGTATAGACGTATGTAAATAAAAGATTTTTAAAAGCTTTACAAAGATTTTATACATATCGTAATCTCTTTTTTTTGTGCATATGCTATCTTTGATTTGTGCCTATGTTATCTCTCTTTTCATGCCTATACTATATATGAAAAATTGCTAATAAAATTCTTAAAAATCATAGATAGAAGATGAGTGATCCTGTACGTTTAGGCTCAAGCGATGTAGCTGAGGTTCTGGGTGTGAACATTCCAATTTGGTTTCGTCGGTATCTCCAGGCGAGGGGACATGCCGAGTTTAATCCAACCAGAGGGCCCACGAGAAGGGCAACGGGTGTAGTTTCTGCCTACCTACCGACCGCAGATTTTCCTAAGCTATGCAAGGATTTCGCTAATCTTGGACGAGAGCCATACATGGGGACTAAGTCATATGTGGATTTGAGAGCACAGATCCGTACTTATGAGAGGTTTTTTGGCTTGATGGGCTTGGGTGATGAGGAAAGGAGGCAATTAGTTGCATGGCAGTTACAGGGAGAGGTTCTTAGTTGGTGGGAGGTAGTTAAGGCTGAGACTGACTGAGGAGAGATCACTTAGGGAGAGTCCCGTAGGTGAATTGAGATGATGTTTCTTTCTAGGCCGGAGGAAAGTGTGAAGTGGGAGAAGTTCATTCACTTGAAGCAAGGAGACCTATCAGTGAAACAATATGTTAATCAATTCAATGAGCTAGCTAGATTTGGGATGATACTGATGGATACCCTGCTAAAAAGGCTTTAAAATTTGTTAAAGGGTTGAACCAACCTATTCAAGGTTTAGCTCTGAGTCATATTCCTATGGGCGCTATGTATGAGGATCTAGTGGAGATGGCCTTGTTGAATACCATCTCCAAGGAGGAAGCGAAGGAGGAACCCAAGAAGGCTGGAGGGAAAGCGCAGTAGTAGAACCAGTGCAAGGGAGGTGGACCCAAAGGAAAGATACAGAAGAAGGATATGCACTGTAGGAAGTGTGGTATGAAGGGACATTTCTTAAATGAATGTAAGACAGATCTTTCAAAGGTCAATTATTATAACTGTGATCAGTTTGGGCATATGAAGCAGGCGTGTCTAGCACTCTAGAAGACCTCTGCTCAAGTGGTTGTGGCTTATGCACTAGAGGCAGTCCCTAGCTCGAGTGCACATCTAATGGTGGACAAGGGAAAGAAAGTGGTGATCGAAGGTATGTTGACTTTATCTGGTTTATCTATTCACACATTATTTGACACTGGGGTTTCACTTTAACACCCCAAAATTTTAATAAAAATTTAGACGGAAATTTAATAAGAAAATTAAATTAAAATAAAACAAGGGCTTAAAAGAAAATTTTTATAGATGTCCAAATTTGGTTATGAAACTTGCGCCATTAGGTTCGTAGTAATTTTTCGGATGATTTTCATAGATGACACTTTAAAATCCATATAGTTTGAAGAAGTTACGGACGTTAGATTGAACTAAAAATTAAAAAAAAATTATTATAGGCCACCGGTCGACCAGTAAAGGTTCAAGGTTGACCGGTAGCGATCAACCCATGCATAGGAGCGCTCGACCCTCACGCGAAAAAAATCGAACGTCATCGATTTTCTAAAGACGCGTTGAATGATTAAGATTTGTTTTCTTGGGAATGAAGGCTTTGATGAGAGGACCAGATTTTCTAAAAATATTCCCTAAGCTAATCTAATGGCCCAAATTAAAATCCTACCCCTCTAAATACCAAGCTAATGGAACCCTAATTCTCACATAAACAATTATAGTAACCAAACTCTACCAAAGTTTTCTCTCAACCTTAAACTCCAAATTTCTAAAAATTCAAATAAACCCAAATCAAAGAGGATCAAGCTGAAGCTATCAATTTGGGGGGGGGGGACAATTCTCAGGCACAAGCAATAGGAAGAGCTTAGGCTTGAGGTTAGTGGGCATAAATTTGATAAGTTGACTATTGTAGTTAGTTTGAACTATTTTAATTGATTAGGATGTTAGAAAACTCTAAATTGAATATGCTAAATCCTAGATTTGGATCTAAAACTCTAGCTTTAAATTGTTAGTAAACTATTAATTTAAGAATTGTGCATATACCCCTTTTCTCTATTGAAATTGGAAACCCTAAATGAACAAACCATAACCTTAATTGCAAATTGATGTTTAGACTGTAATTAGGGCTAATCAAGTACTTTTGGTGACCTGAATTAGGTAGATAATCAATCAAAAATCAAAACTGGAACAAACCGTAAATTTTACTCGTAAACGATCGACCTAGAAATTCTAGCTACCGACCAGTAGCAGTCGACCGTTGGGTATAAGCGGTCGACCGATCATATTGAAAATTGAACCTCGGCCTAAGGCCCAATTTTTAAATAGAAATTAATATAAAATATGAATTATCGTGGGCCTATTTAAGGGCAATTGAATGTATGTTAGGACTTGTAGGGAAGCTAGTTCCCTAGGAGCGGACATTAGGCCACGGCGGTGTTGGATAAATAATATTCACCCAATTTAGGATAGTAATTAATTCGAGGCGATGTATTTTCACAAATGGTACTCAAAGAAGGTTCCAATGATGGGCGTGCAGAAGGCGCAGATGTCCGATGGAGTGGGTCCAGCACAACGGGAGGTCATAATATGCATGATTCCTGACGCATGTGATACAATTAGAAAGGAGGACCCAGAGCATGCAATAAGAGGCCAACACTACGATCGAGAGGTGGAAGCGAATGCAGATAACCAGACATTCCGGTGAGTCGGCATCTCAGGTTCGTCCTTTTCAAGCGTAGTGAAAGGAGAAGCGTTTCCCAGTAGCCTAGTGGCGACGATAGTAGTGAGAATTTAGTCTCATAGTAGCCTAGTGGCGGTGTTTTCATGGTTAGTAGCCAAGGGGATGGTGTTTCCACATTTAGTCGTATTATGGAGATATTTACATGCTTAATAGCCTAGTAGCATTGTTTACATTAAGTAACTCTAGGAGGATTGGCCGATCGTTAGACATGAGATTCGATTCTTAGTTTTATCCATTATATTAGCCTATACAAATTGTAGTGTAGGAATGTATTTGACAAAAACCTTTAGGTAACAAACCTTAGGAATTCACGGAAACATATATCTCAACCTATGTCATCTAGAGTAGTATTGAAGTAACTGCATATGATCATCACATATTAAACTTGTACCCATTTATTAGACTTTTGTCTGACTCACTCCTTCCTTTCCATCTTCCCCACCGTAAGATGATAAGTTAGCAGTTGATTGGGCATAGTACATAGCGAAAGGAGCTTCATGTTGTAGTTCTCATATTCTTATTGTCTATCATGCAGTTATTTACTGTATTAAAAGTTTGTAAAATATATGTTGTACTTTGAAACAGTGTAAATGGAAAATAAAGTATTTTGGAGACTATTTTCTGAAATGTCTATTTTTCCGTACTTATATTTTAATTCCTTCCGCTGTGTGATCTAAATGTGTAGAATGTCTTAGAACTTACTTTTATAATTAGACTTTATAATGTTTTAAAACCCAATAGCTCATATTTCTTGGCATGATGCGAGTCTGAAAGTCACACTAGACTTTGAATCGATGTGTCCGGAAGTGCGGGTTCTTACATTCACATTCTTTCAATTTTAGTAGACTTGTTGATGACTTACACTTAGACACCAGTATAATCATAGACCATGTAGTTGTGTTAAACCTCGTAGGAGGATCAGTCTATCTCTCTATGTTATGTAGGGGTATGAAATTATTCATTTTAGGGGTTAATTCCGATTATGATGCTTTTGTCTTGGGATTTTCTGGGTTTAGGTTGATATTGGGCATGGATTGGATGGCGGTGTATGGGGCTATTTTAGACTGTGATCGAAAGGTCGTTAGGTTGAGCACCTGTAGTGGGCGTAGCTTGGAGGTTTATTGTGATCCCCGAGGATCAGTTATGTGACGACCGCCCATGACTCCTGCACCGAATCTAAAGATAAAGCGCTGTAAAGTGTGCCAAGCGACCATGGACGATTGTCAAGGTAAGATTAAACAAAAGAATCTATCGTATCACTCACAGCGCATGGACAAAATACAATAGAACATATGTATAGTGAAGCTTTACAGAACAAAATGACATCATATAAAACTCCATAATAGTTGAACACAAGCATCCACATAGTCAATACATCCAGCCTCACTACATATCTCTCAGAGAATACAAAACAGCGGAATATCCAGTACATATAATAAGAAGATAATATGCAACCCTCCAGCTCGTCTTCGATATCAGCATCGTAAGAAGAGAACATCACCTGTCACCTGCTACCTAGTCTGCCCGTCCCAAAATGGACGAACAGCCCAAGGCAATAAGAATTAAAACATAAAGCCTTGAGTCAGACAACAGTCTTAGTGAGCAGTAAATTAACTAACAACATACCAAAAGAGCATAAAGGAAAAGGAATAGGAATACAACCCTCCCACTCCAACCTCATTCTACAGTGATAGCCCCCAGACACACACTAAGCAGAAGCAAACATAGCAGAGCATACAATTTAAAGTAAAACTACTATCACTCAAGTCAAGGGCGATGTTTTCCAAGTACCAAGGCCTAAATCAGATAAGCACCCAGAAAATACCGCTCTTGAGTCCGAATGACGATACAACCAAACATCCATGACTCTGGCTATCACTGTTATCATTGCTCCGATATCACCGTTAATTGAATGACCGGCACATTCTTTCAGCCGTCCGTCAAGGGCTAATGAAAACCCCGGTTCTAGACATAACTCCCGCACGTCGTCGCAGCCCGTGCCTAGGACTATCGAATCTGCCCAGAGTACTCGAACATCAACAGTTAGCCGTTGGGACTATCGAATCTGCCCAAACGTACTCTTGCTTAGAGCATGCTAGAACCTTCAACAACGATGCTACCCAAGCCTCCTAGTCATCCTCCTCGACGACTATTCTCATATCCATTCATTATCCTCAACTCGAATCATATCACCGAGTTATCAACATGCTTGGAATGATCCCGTCTGGATTAGACCAAGTCTTCATCATATGATTGCCTTGCTTCATTACATCCTCGCAAAGCCTCATCTCATCATCACATCATCAGATCTATGCATAAGAGCTTCATCATCCCGCTACATACGCCACGAGCAGCTTTTCCACTTCAAGAGCCTTTCCCTTAGCTTTTGAATCACCTTCGATCTAAATCTAATCATCAATCATCTAGTTCATAACAATCAATCAAATCAAACATCAATCCAAGCAATCAAGCACTCAAAAATGATCTAAGTAGACAATTATAACTATAATGGCATTTTCGTAATTAAAGAGTTGAAAGTCCAATAAGCATGAAAACATGGATTATATCTCTACTAACTTGATGAATGAACTTGCATAGGTTAACATATGATAAAATGGATGTAACATCATCATGAACAATGGATCTATATGGATCTACACATAGGATGAAGAAAATGCATGGAAATCTCTATTTTAACACCAAATCGAGCCAACAATCCGATATACTCCTTTGGATCCGTGTGAGAGATAATCACCACTCACCAAATCACCTAAACAATCCAAAAGATATCAACTTCAGATCTGGACAGCGAAGAACTAAGCTAGATCTATCACAAATCCGCTTCCAATGAAGAAATCTCTCTTGAAAAGATGAAGATCTTCAATCTAAGCTCTTGAATCTTCAATCTTGATCTTCGATTTGGATGGATGGAAGCACTAGATTAGAGTGGAGAAAAGAAGTGAAGAAGTGTAGAAGTCGAGCTCTCAAAATGGCAGCACTTCGTCGCTTCAAAATCCGGATCCCAAAAAGTGAGAACAACCCCTCCTATTTATAGCAGAAATTTCCTTAAGTCGCTTAACTCGGCTATCTCCCTAGGTCGTTTCCGACCTAAGACTCTCCGACCTAAGACTCTCCGACCTAACAGATGCACGACAACTCCTCAGCGACCTAACACTTGACGACCTAAAGCAATGCGCTTTCCTTCGACCAATGACTTAGTTGGGTTGCGACCTAACAGCTTAGACTTCTGCGCGACCTAACACAACATACGACCTAACAGATAGATCTACGCGACCTAACACAAACTATCCTAGCGACCTAACAACTTAGCAACCTACGCGACCTAACAGTGCTACGACCTAACACTTATGCGACCTATCTCCTTAGGTCGCTAACACGCTAATACCTTAGGTCGCTAACAAGCTAATACCTTAGGTCGCTAACAAGCTAATACCTTAGGTCGCTAACAAGCTAACTCAGAACCACTAGGTCGCCAACTCGGAACCACTAGGTCGCAAACTCAGTAACCACTAGGTCGCAAACTCAGAACCACTAGGTCGCTAACTCAGAACCACTAGGTCGCTAACTCAGAACCACTAGGTCGCAAACTCAGAACCACTAGGTCGCTAACTTTCCCAGCCGACCTAACACTTAACAAAACTTAGGTCGCTCACAACATTTCCTTAGGTCGCCTAAACCTCTTAAGTCGTAGATCTTCTCTAAGTTGCCAACAACCCTTAGGTCGCGTACGACCTAGGACTTAGACAAATCTGCCTAAAAATCTGAAATGACATGAAAGTGCTAAAATTCCAGATTTTGACGAACATGTCGATCCGTAAAAATACGGGTCGTTACATTCTCTCCCCCTTAGAAATTTCGCCCCCGAAATTCCAAGCAATCAAAAACTATTCTGTACGCCTACCATCCTTAGCAATCAACAAACCATGCATCCAATTCTAGCCTAGCGTACAGAATTCTAAGATTAGAACAAGTTACAATACCGCGAGATGAGACGACACCTTAGGGCCATACCTCGAAGAGTTCAGGATGAGCTGCCTTCATCCTCTCTTCCACCTCCCACGTACAGTTGTTATCATCATCACTCCATTGTATCTTGAGCAACTTAACTACCTTCCTCCTAAGCTGTTTCGTGTCAGTTTCAACAACACGAAGCGGCTTACGAGGTCTTCTATCAACTGGATCAACTTCTAAGTCTTCACAGCTATCAGCAGAAACCACTGTATTCGAGTCGTGCACATACTTCCGTAGATAAGATACATTAAAAACATTGTGCACACCCGACATCTTCTCAGGTAACTCCAATCTGTAGGCGAGCTTTCCAATTCGCTCGATGATCGGGAATGGTCCAACAAATCTCGGAGTCAATTTTCCTTTCTTCCCGAATCGAATAACATTCTTCAGTGGAGAAATCTTCACAAAAACCATATCTCCCACGTTGAACTCCAAATCCTTTCGACGCTTATCAGCATAACTCTTCTGACGGTCTTGGGCTGCCTTCATTCGTTGCCGAATGATCTCTATGAAATCTGAAGTCTGACGAATCATCTCTAGCCCAAGCATCAACTTTTCTCCAGTTTCCAACCAACATGTCGGAGAGTTACACGGTCTTCCATACAATGCCTCATACGGTGCCATACCAATGCTTGACTGGTAACTGTTGTTGTACGCAAACTCCACCAAATGAAGGTGATCTTCCCATGATCCTCCGAAATCCAAAACACAAGCTCTGAGGAGATCTTCCAAAACTCGGTTGACTCTCTCGGTCTGACCATCTGTTTGGGGATGATAAGCTGTACTCAAACACAACTCGGTTCCCAAAACTTCCTGGAAGCTCCTCCAAAATCCACTAGTGAACAATGGATCTCGATCACTCACTATACTCTTCGGAATACCATGGAATCGAACTATCCACTTAACATACAACTCAGCCAACTTTGATGCAGTCCTAGTCGATCGAACAGGAATGAATCGGGCACTCTTAGTCAGACGATCCACAATAACCCAGATCCCTTCATTTCCCGTTCTGGTCCTAGGCAATCCATCGATAAAATCCATCGACACTTGTTCCCACTTCCATGTAGGAACTTCTAATGGCTGAAGCAATCCACTTGGCTTCTTCTGTTCGGCTTTAACCAACTGGCAGTTCATACACTTGGAAATAAAATTTCCAACATCCTTCTTCATACCTTCCCAGTAGTAGGTTCTCTTCATATCCCGATACATCTTATTTCCACCTGGATGAATTGTCAACTTCGAGTGATGACTTTCCTTCAGAACTTCACTCCTCAATTTATCTATATCGGGAACAACCAGCCGTCCTTGCTTCCGAAGCCAACCCTCTCGATCGACCTCGAATCCTTTATCCTTTTCTGGATCCAATCCAGATTCCAAATCATGGATAATCTTGACAAGCTTATTATCTCGCTTTTGGCCCTTGCCAATCCTTTCCACAAGAGTGGGTCTTATCGATAAGTTTGCCAACATCTCAGGTTCCAATTCACATCTAGGCCTGAAGTCAAATCCAGCTAAATACTCGAGACTCTTCCATTCTGAAAACATGGCTCCCAATCCTGCATGTCTTCGACTTAACGCATCAGCCACTGCGTTACCTTTTCCCGGAGTATAAGCTATACCAAAGTCATATGATGCCAAAAACTCTAGCCAACGTTGCTGCCGAAGATTCAAATCCTTTTGGGAGAAAAGATACTTCAACGACTTGTGATCCGTAAACAACTCGAATCGAACTCCCAACAGATAATGCCTCCACATCTTCAGAGCAAATACAATCGCCGCTAATTCCAAATCATGAGTTGGGTAATTCCTTTCATGCGGCTTTAGTTGTCGACTGGCATACGCAACAACTTTATCCTTCTGCATCAGCACTGCTCCAAGTCCAGTACCACATGCGTCGGTGTAAACCACCATCTCATCATTCCCACTTGGAATAGTCAAAACGGGAGCACTTGTCAATCTCTCTTTCAGGATTCCGAAAGCTTGCTCACACTTAGCATCCCAACAGAACACTTGGTTCTTTTTCGTCAATCCTGTTAACGGTGCAGCTATCTTGGAGAAGTCTTTGATAAACCGTCGATAATATCCTGCTAATCCAATAAAACTTCTCACGTCAGACGCATTCTTAGGTCTAACCCAATCCTGGATTGCTGCCACCTTAGCGGGATCAACCGCTATTCCATTTCCAGAAATCACATGGCCTAAGAACCTCACTTCACTCTTCCAGAAGTGACACTTCGAAAACTTAGCTTTCAGCTGATGTTTCCGTAAGATTTCCAAAACAATATGCAAGTGCGTCTTGTGCTCTCCTTCCGTTCTGGAATAAATCAGAATATCATCCACGAACACAAGTACGAACTTGTTCAACTGATCTCTGAACACTCTATTCATAAGATCCACAAAATATGCTGGCGCGTTAGTCAACCCAAACGGCATTACCAGCCACTCAAAGAAACCAGATGGTGTCCTAAAAGCAGTCTTCGGCACACTATCCTTAGCCACTCTCAACTGGTGAAATCCCGTTGCCAAATCCATCTGAGAAAACACCTTAGCCTCGTGAAGCTGATCAAACAAGTCATCTATTCTCGGCAATGGATACTTGTTCTTCTTAGTCACCTTATTCAGCTCACGATAATCGACGCACAATCTCAACGACCCATCTGCCTTGGTTGCAAACACAACTGGTGCACCCCACTCGGACACACTACGCCGAATGAATCCTTTCTGCAAAAGATCATCAACTTGCACCCTCAACTCCTGCTGTTCCCTAGGCGCCATCCGCCTAAGAGGCATCACAACAGGTCTGGCTCCTTCAACTAGATCTATACGAAACTCGATCTCTCTATGCGGCGGCAACCCTTTGACTTCGTCAAAGACATCCTCGAATCCATTAGCGATCGGCACTGATGACAGTCCATCCCGTGGAACAACTAGCGAATACATGAAGCTCATGAAGACGCCTTCTTCATGCTTACATCGTATCACAATCTTTCGCCCCTCCACATTCTCGACTGTCACCTCTAGCCTCTCACAATCAACCTTAGCCGCATACTTCCTAAGCCAGTCCATACCCAAGATAATTCCGAACCCCGCAAAGTTCAGAACAAAGCAATCACAAACAAAAGAGCAACCATGACTCGACACAACTAGACCACGGCATAACATACACAAACAAGACGAACCCCCAACTGGATTAGTCACAACCAATGGCCTATCAACAATATCCGGCTTCAAACCTAACCGGCCTACGAGTTCATTACAAACAAACGAATGCGACGCTCCAGTATCAAACAGAACTCTAACTGGAACACCACATAGGAAAAGAGTACCTTGAACAACCACACTCTTTCCCTTCTCTTCAGCAGTAGGAGCTTTCGAAGACGACGGAACAGCCCCCAAAGCATAGGCTTGCACAATCTGCCTGTCCTTCCTTGGTTCCGGACAATTCTTCCTGAAATGCCCCGGCTTGTCACAGTTGTGACACTTCATCGGTACCTTAGGATTCTTACAATCCTTAGAGAAATGGCCCTTCTGCTGACAGTTGTAGCAAGTCACCTCGCCTTTCGGCTTCTTCTGGCCATCCTTACCCTTCTGCTACTGCTGCTTCCTCTTCTGGTTTCCACCCTGCTGTGGTTTAGATTCTCCCTTGGCAACAGCAACAACAGGTCCTTCCTTAGGAAACAGACTCTCATGCCTAAGGGCTTTCTCCACAAGCTTCTCAAATGAATCGTCCAAATGATCCACCAACTGTCTCCCAAGATAACTATCCAAGCCGGTCACAAACTTCTCATTCTTCTGGTAAGCAGACTCAATATATGACCGGGCATATTTGGACAAAGCTTCAAACTCAGAAACATACTCAAGAACAGATCTCCCACCCTGCTTGAGCTCCACGAACTTCTTGAACAGAACAGACTTCTGAGCTGTAGAAATGAACTTAGCTTCAAATCTAGCTTGGAATTGCTCCCAAGTAATCTCTTCCTCCGCAGTAGTGATGGTAATAGAGTTCCACCAATCAGAAGCTCTCCCTTGAAGCTGCCTCGATGCCAACTTCCTCTTAGTTGCATCATCAATTCCCAAATCACCAAAGATCCTTCTACAAGCATCTATCCATCTCTGGACTTCGATAGTAGATTCTGTTCCCAAGAAAACCTTTCCTCCAAGAGCAGTATAATCCTTGCACAACTTAGCAAAATCCACTGGTTTCGGAGTTTGGACTTGAACTCCAACATCAACTGCCGCCCCCGGAACTGGTATCCTTCTCATGATCGAAGTCATCATAGCTTCGAACATGGCTGCATAATCAGCAGTCTCTTCAGTAGCACGGCCTCCCCTAGCAGCTGGTCTCCCTCTTCGACTCATTCTCAATATCTATAAGAAGGAATGATTAGAACATCTAGAGAAACAACTGCATAAAGGACTCAAACTCTACTAAGCTACTATATTATATATAGTAATCATCCATCAAAATACAATTACGTCTCTCATACGTAGTTACGACAGCGAGCGTTGGGTAAAATCGATTAACCAATGCTCTGATACCAAATGTGACGACCGCCCATGACTCCTGCACCGAATCTAAAGATAAAGCGCTGTAAAGTGTGCCAAGCGACCATGGACGATTGTCAAGGTAAGATTAAACAAAAGAATCTATCGTATCACTCACAGCGCATGGACAAAATACAATAGAACATATGTATAGTGAAGCTTTACAGAACAAAATGACATCATATAAAACTCCATAATAGTTGAACACAAGCATCCACATAGTCAATACATCCAGCCTCACTACATATCTCTCAGAGAATACAAAACAGCGGAATATCCAGTACATATAATAAGAAGATAATATGCAACCCTCCAGCTCGTCTTCGATATCAGCATCGTAAGAAGAGAACAGCACCTGTCACCTGCTACCTAGTCTGCCCGTCCCAAAATGGACGAACAGCCCAAGGCAATAAGAATTAAAACATAAAGCCTTGAGTCAGACAACAGTCTTAGTGAGCAGTAAATTAACTAACAACATACCAAAAGAGCATAAAGGAAAAGGAATAGGAATACAACCCTACCACTCCAACCTCATTCTACAGTGATAGCCCCCAGACACACACTAAGCAGAAGCAAACATAGCAGAGCATACAATTTAAAGTAAAACTACTATCACTCAAGTCAAGGGCGATGTTTTCCAAGTACCAAGGCCTAAATCAGATAAGCACCCAGAAAATACCGCTCTTGAGTCCGAATGACGATACAACCAAACATCCATGACTCTGGCTATCACTGTTATCATTGCTCCGATATCACCGTTAATTGAATGACCGGCACATTCTTTCAGCCGTCCGTCAAGGGCTAATGAAAACCCCGGTTCTAGACATAACTCCCGCACGTCGTCGTAGCCCGTGCCTAGGACTATCGAATCTGCCCAGAGTACTCGACCATCAACAGTTAGCCGTTGGGACTATCGAATCTGCCCAAACGTACTCTTGCTTAGAGCATGCTAGAACCTTCAACAACGATGCTACCCAAGCCTCCTAGTCATCCTCCTCGACGACTATTCTCATATCCATTCATTATCCTCAACTCGAATCATATCACCGAGTTATCAACATGCTTGGAATGATCCTGTCTGGATTAGACCAAGTCTTCATCATATGATTGCCTTGCTTCATTACATCCTCGCAAAGCCTCATCTCATCATCACATCATCAGATCTATGCATAAGAGCTTCATCATCCCGCTACATACGCCACGAGCAGCTTTTCCACTTCAAGAGCCTTTCCCTTAGCTTTTGAATCACCTTCAATCTAAATCTAATCATCAATCATCTAGTTCATAACAATCAATCAAATCAAACATCAATCCAAGCAATCAAGCACTCAAAAATGATCTAAGTAGACAATTATAACTATAATGGCATTTTCGTAATTAAAGAGTTGAAAGTCCAATAAGCATGAAAACATGGATTATATCTCTACTAACTTGATGAATGAACTTGCATAGGTTAACATATGATAAAATGGATGTAACATCATCATGAACAATGGATCTATATGGATCTACACATAGGATGAAGAAAATGCATGGAAATCTCTATTTTAACACCAAATCGAGCCAACAATCCGATATACTCCTTTGGATCCGTGTGAGAGATAATCACCACTCACCAAATCACCTAAACAATCCAAAAGATATCAACTTCAGATCTGGACAGCGAAGAACTAAGCTAGATCTATCACAAATCCGCTTCCAATGAAGAAATCTCTCTTGAAAAGATGAAGATCTTCAATCTAAGCTCTTGAATCTTCAATCTTGATCTTCGATTTGGATGGATGGAAGCACTAGATTAGAGTGGAGAAAAGAAGTGAAGAAGTGTAGAAGTCGAGCTCTCAAAATGGCAGCACTTCGTCGCTTCAAAATCCGGATCCCAAAAAGTGAGAACAACCCCTCCTATTTATAGCAGAAATTTCCTTAAGTCGCTTAACTCGGCTATCTCCCTAGGTCGTTTCCGACCTAAGACTCTCCGACCTAAGACTCTCCGACCTAACAGATGCACGACAACTCCTCAGCGACCTAACACTTGACGACCTAAAGCAATGCGCTTTCCTTCGACCAATGACTTAGTTGGGTTGCGACCTAACAGCTTAGACTTCTGCGCGACCTAACACAACATACGACCTAACAGATAGATCTACGCGACCTAACACAAACTATCCTAGCGACCTAACAACTTAGCAACCTACGCGACCTAACAGTGCTACGACCTAACACTTATGCGACCTATCTCCTTAGGTCGCTAACACGCTAATACCTTAGGTCGCTAACAAGCTAATACCTTAGGTCGCTAACAAGCTAATACCTTAGGTCGCTAACAAGCTAACTCAGAACCACTAGGTCGCCAACTCGGAACCACTAGGTCGCAAACTCAGTAACCACTAGGTCGCAAACTCAGAACCACTAGGTCGCTAACTCAGAACCACTAGGTCGCTAACTCAGAACCACTAGGTCGCAAACTCAGAACCTCTAGGTCGCTAACTTTCCCAGCCGACCTAACACTTAACAAAACTTAGGTCGCTCACAACATTTCCTTAGGTCGCCTAAACCTCTTAAGTCGTAGATCTTCTCTAAGTTGCCAACAACCCTTAGGTCGCGTACGACCTAGGACTTAGACAAATCTGCCTAAAAATCTGAAATGACATGAAAGTGCTAAAATTCCAGATTTTGACGAACATGTCGATCCGTAAAAATACGGGTCGTTACAAGTTATGTTGAGCTACTTATATTCGTTAGATCTATCACATGATAAGCTAGATACAGTGCCTATAGTTAGAGATTTCCCAGATGTTTTTGCCGAGATTACCGGTCTCCCATTCTAGAGAGCGATCGAGTTTAGAATTTATCTTGTTGAGATTGTCGTATCCTTTTCCTTACCATTAAGACATATGGCTCCAAAGGAGAGAGGGGAGTTGACCAAGCAAGTATATGAACTGTTAGAGAAGGGTTTTATTGGGAGGAGCATTTCTGAGTAAGGAGGAGCATTTCTGAGTGCGGAGCACCAGTCATCTTTGCCACCAAGGCAGACGGTTCTTTGAGACTCTATGTCGATTACAGGGAGCTGAATTAACTGACAAAGAAGAATCAGTATCCACTTCCCTGTATAGAAGATCTCCTTTATCACTTAGTTGGAGCTAAGGTGTTCTCATAGCTTGAATTTGTTACATGATTCCATCGGTTGCGTGTAGTTGAGGACAGTATGCAAAAGACAGTTTTCCATGCACCTAACAGACTTTATGAGTGGTTAGTCATGCCATCGGACTGACAATGCATCCTCCTACTTTGTAGATTTGATGAGTCGGGTTTTCAGATGGTTTCTTAACAAGTTCGTCATGGTATTTGTAGATGATATCTTAGTTTATTCAAGGAGCGAGGAGCATTAAGCTTTGCATTGAGGAGAAGTGCTCAGTACACTCTGCGTGCATAAGCTGAAGGCAAAGTTTTTGAAGTATCTCTTTTGAGAAAAGAGGTACGCTTTTTGGGACACATCGTCCCAAAAAGTGGATTGGCGGTTGATCCCAGTAAGGTGGCAGCAGTTCGGGATTAGCATGTGCCGAAGTATGCCACGGAAGTGAAAAGTTTCCTTGGTTTGGTGGGCTATTATCAGAAGTTTATTAAGGACTTCATGAAGATCTCTACTCCTCTGACCCGTCTCACCAAGAAGAATCTAGTTTTTTCATGGGATGCAAAATACAAATATGCTTTAATCAAGTTGAAGGAGGGGTTGACTAGTGAACCAGTTTTGATATCACCGGATGGGATGAAGCCATTTATAGTTTATACCGACGCCTGTGGAACTGGGTTAGGCATAGTCTTGATGCAAGAAGGAAGGGTTGTAAGTTATGCTAGTCGGCAGTTGAAGACCCACAAGAGAAACTACCCTACCCATGATATCGAGTTGGCGATTATTATCTTTGCGCTCAAGTCATGGGTTTAGGGGAGCGGTTTGAGCTATCACTAGTACAAAATATGCATGATGCTTTGCCTCATTTATTTCGGTTGTGTTTGCAATCGAAGCAAATAGCTTCATTTTCTTTAGTTCCCCCTTAACAACTGAAGCAATTGGTACATAAAAAGCAATAGAAAATACAAAAAGTGCACTTTGCTTCGGTTGTCGTTAACAGCGAAGAAAATGCAATGAAGTGAATAATGTTATTTTCTTCGGTTGTCCTTATAATCGAAGCAAATAGTATTATTTGCATCGATTCCTTAGGAACCGAAGCGATCGCAAATTATTTTCACTACACCAATCCAAACAATTTATAACACATAACTTTTGTACATAACGCAAATTTTTTTGTACAGATTACTATTGCTTTAAATATTATAATAATCAATAATTGGTAATTTATAATTAATAACAAATAATTAATATTTACTTAATAATTTATAAATGGTAATTTATAATTAATAATTATCAATGACATTTTATGTAGGTCATTATTTATGATTTTCAATAATTAATGATTATTAATAAATAATTTATAATCACTAATTATTATCTATAATCAATAATTGTTTTTGATATGTAATAATTTATCATTGTCAATTATTAATAATTAGTAAATTATAGTTAATATTTATTAATTATATTAACGGTTAATAAATATAATTAATAATTAATATTAAAATTTTAAAACTAAATTATTGATAATTGATAATATATAAACACTAATTGAAATATAGTAATTACTAGTTAATAATTAATAATTACTATTAATAACTAATCATATATACACAATAATTAACATTTAACAATTTATATTCAATTACAATTAAGAAGTAAGTAATAATTAATAAATAATAGTTAATAAATTAGAAGTAATATTAATTTTTTAACTAATTTTTTATAATTAACAACACTATAACAAAAATACCCCTTTTAAAACAATTTTGTTTACAACATTTCTGATAAAAACGTTGTATATTAACACGCTTTAATAACCTTTTTTCTTAAAACGTTGTAAACATTGATTTATAATTTTTTTTAAGTTGTCTTACTTATAATTTTTGAACAACTATTTTTTTGGAAAGTTGTAAATAATATTTTTAATAATTAACAGTTGGTAATTGAAAATTAATAATGAAGAAGTAATGTTTATTATTAAATATTTACTATTAAATAATTAATAGTTCATAATCAATAACTAATAATAAAAAGTAATATTTAATGTTTAATGGCTAATTTTTCATAATTAATAATTAATAATTTTTGTTGAAAAATTACTATTAAATAATTAATAATTACTAATTAATAATAAATATTAGATTATTACTATTAATAATTACTAATTAGTAATAAATATTAAACTATTACTATTAATTAATTAATAATTAATATTGACTATTTAATAATTAATGATAAAGACTAATATATAATATTTATTATTCAATAATTAAGGATTAATAGGTAATCTTTAATATTTAAAAAATAATATTTTTTATTTAGTAATTATAATTGACAATTTTACATAATGTTCAATATTTCAAAAAAATTAAAGTTTTGAAATTTTCTAAAATATATTTAAAAGTATTCAAAAATTTAAAAACAAAAGTTTGAAATTTTTATGAAATTCAAAAAACAAGAAATTTATATAAATTTTAAATTTATAAATACTCAAAATTTCAGTTTTGAAAATGTAAAAAAATTCAAAATTTGAATAATATTAACATTAAGTTGTAAATTATTGTTTCCATGCACGTTTAGAGATTTTCTTTTATAACTATCTCATGTACAAGTTTCTTTTGGTTCTAAATAAGAAATATTGTTGCTTCAGTCCCAAATTGTAATGACTGGTCTTAGCACCCCACCCAATTTTTGTTCGCTGCCTTACATTTGCTACCAAATTTTCGCTTACGGCTAAATTCTCAGGTTCCTAATAAGTTTCAAAATACACAAAACCCCAGTAAAAAAAAGTATGTAAATTAGGTCCCTAGAATTAAGTTACTAAGTAATTCCATATAGTTATGCAATTATTCACTGAATAATTGCAGACATTTATGCAATTATATCCAAAAGTTGCATAAATTTATGCAATTTTTTCGGTGAATAATTGCAGAAATTTCTGCAATTTTTTTGGTGAATAATTGCGGAATTTTTCGTAAATTTTTGAAAAAATTACGGAAATTTTCGCAATTTTTAGTGAATAATTGTGGAAATGTCTGCAATTTTTTGATATAATTGCATAAATGTCGGCAATTATTCACTGAATAATTCCATAAGCGTATGTCATTATTCGATAACTTAATTCTAGAAACCTAATTTACAAACTTTTTTTTATAGGGTTTTTGTGTATTTTAAAAGTTAATAGCCACCCGGGACAACCCTAATCTTAAAGGCTTCCTCAAAACAAACCCCTTTTTCATCTCGACACTCAGTTATAATTTCCAAATCCAAATAAAAAATAGGCCAATGATCGCAAAACCAAGTAATAATTCCCAGATTCTGGTCCCCCTTTTGTTCATCCCATCTTGCATGCACGATTGGAGGAGGCGACGAGACTAGACGATGTAGCTCTGGCTCCTTGGACTGCCAACGATCGTGAAACTTGATTGCGGCGGCATCGTACTCTGATAGCAGCATTGTACGGTCTGGTTACGGCAGCATGGTCTTTGTTTTGAACTGCGAAACTTGATGGCAGCGGCTTCACAGGCTTTGGTAGCCTCCTCTGTAGTGCCTGATTGACGCTTATAAATTCTTTGCTGTTGAACATCTTGGATCGATGTTGTTGGAACACCTGGATACATTGCACCAGGTTTGTTTGTGTTTTATGCTATTAACTGATTCTTGATTTGTTAGCTTAGTCCTATCTTTATATTTATTTATCTCATCAACTAACATCTATTAGTTGTAAATGTAGTTTGGATGATACAATTGTTTTATTTATGTAATGCAATATTGATATACAAACAAGTATAGAGCTGTGCACCAACAATAGAATCTGCAACAACTATTAATGTAGCTGCTTCATCTCCAAACAGAGAATTTTCAATCACGTTATTAGGGTGGGTTGCAACCTGGTTTTTACTTAATAATTAATTTAAGTTAATAATAGTAATTTGATTAATTAAATTGGAATTTGGATATTTAATTAATAAATTTGTTTGGTGATTATTTAATTTTGGGTTTAAAGTGAGAAAATAGTGCACCTGAATTTAAACAAGCTAAAAATGTGAAAATGATATTTAGTATGAAATTATATAAGTGAAGTATAACATTGTATGATTTTGAAATTTAATTTATATTTATTTAAATTTAATAGAATTTAATTTATAAACAGAAGAAAATACATTTTTTTTTTCTTTACCTTTCATTTTCAAGGCCCAAGCCCAAATACTATATGCTCAAACTCATTTTTCTACACTCTTCTAATTCTAGAATTCTTTGGTTTTGAAATTTTACTTCATTCCTCATTTTTACTACTTTTAGGGAGGTGTTCTTTCTAGGCTAATTCGGTCTGACACTTCCTTCTTCAATAATCCTCTCACGTTAAATCCAATGTTAAATCATAGAAGTTATTATAAAATCCAAAATTTAAATATGTTGTTCAATACATTGATATACATCCATGACATGAGAGATATGGGTTTGCATTGCATGGATTGTGAGCTTTGTATGTGCGTTCGAAGGGAGGAAGAAGATAATATATGGGCGGCTTCAGGTGAGCATCTTTGCTCACATATCTATGCTAATCTATCTAACGCCTTTTGAATCCATGCATATTTGTTATTTATTTGCTGCTGCTATATGGCGGTGGTTTCTTCCCTGATAGATACGTGTGTGGACAGAGTTGTGTATGTGTGTCCATGTACTTGTGCGTGTGTATATATACAGTCGAGTGTGTATATATATTCCTGTGTGCGAATCTCTAGGTTTCTTTTTACTAACTTTGCTTTTATTTGGTCCAACTTGCGTTTCAGTGTGTTTGGCATTGTTTGGCTCTTCTATGTTTTGTTGTATCACAACCTATACATATATGATGTCAAATTGTATTATATTGATATTATACGAGATCTATTTAAGGTATATCTCCAAATTACCATTTTAACCAAATTATTTTGTCATGTCACAGCTGCTATTTAGATGAATTGAGTTTTTTTAAAAAGATCGTTACTTTGTTATTTCAACCTCAAATAATAATTTTTAAATCAAAAGCCAGTTTTTTTAAGCAATGTATTAACACTAAATCCATATATAAGAATAAATATCTCTTAATTTTATCTTCAGCTACCGCCAGATTGTTATGATTTGTTTGGAAGCAGTTGTAGTTATTTCAATATTCATGTGTTTTTATGAGAAAAAGTTATGACTTCGCAAATCCAAATTGTTATTTAATTATCTCACTTAGTTGTAATACAACTACTAATGCAACTTCCCTTTTTGTTGTTATCTAATCATTTAAAGCATGAAAAGGTTCATGGTGTTCATGGTGCATATTGTCTAGGATTCTTCCCAAATGAAAGAGATCAAACTGCACTTTTGGGCGGTATGATTATTTTTTCTTGATAACGTATGCTAGTTACAATTTTATTTTTATCTATACATTACCAGAAAGCATTCATCCAAATATTATGCTATCAGAGTATGAGGTAAAGTCATATATCCGCATTCATCTAGATGATACGTTATAGGAGTTTCAGGTTAAGCTATATAATAATAAATATAAATATAATTTTCGTGTGTATGTATCTTGATTTGCATAGGTCGTTTCATGTATAAGTGACAGGGCAAGGTGTTAGTTTGTAAAGTTTATCCACTTGCTAGACTAAATTGACTTGCCTTCTGATATATATATATGTATATGTATATGTATATGTATATATAGTGTATGTTTGTGTGAATATATATTTATATGTGCACGTGTGATATTGTTTAGGTGGTGAGTTAGTTAATTACTGCATGAGTTTGAAAAATGGACATAATGTTTTTGTAAATATACTGGTTTGCGTGCATGTATATGGCCAACAAAGGTGTGACTAAATTGACTTGCCTTCTGATATATGTATATATGTATATGTATATATGTATATGTATATATGTATATGTAGTGTATGTGTGTGTGAATATATATTTATATGTGCACGTGTGATATTGTTTAGGTGGTGAGTTAGTTAATTACTGCATGAGTTTTAAAAATGGACAGAATGTTTGTTTAAATATACAGGTTTGTGTGCATGTATATGGCCAGCTAAGTTGTGAGGATTTATGTGTTTATATATATATATGAGTTGTCAGTTTTATGTTTCCATTGTGCTCATTTTATGTTGTGAAGAGTACCGGGTTTGTGAATAATGTGTTGTGTGTGTCTTATAGGAGTGTATACTTGAGTATTTAGGTGCTGCTGTGTGCGTCAGTGGGTTCCATATGTGTGTGCATTGAAGGGTATGTGTGTGTTTATGCCTGGGTTTACATATAAATGTGTTGTACATGTGTATCCAAATGTTGTTATACTTTAGTCTATGCATTTTTCTTTTCGTTGAAGTGAATATGGTCAACTTCTTTGTATGTCTTTCATTTGTTCTCTACTCTTCGTTACATTTTAGATTTTATCAGCACTGTGTGTGTATTATATAAAGCTTTGATAATAACAATATATATTTACTTATTTGAACATAAACTATATTGAGTTCAGATAATTATCTAATTAATTCAGGAATATATACATACATATATATATATATATATATATATATATTATTAGTAAATTCCAAGAAGTAATTTTGTTATTTTAAATTATATGTTGCAATTGTTTTGTTACTGAATATTAATACATTCATTTATATTTGTTTGATCAATCAATTTTATTTTTAGTTTTTGATTTTTGATTTCTAATTACTTCTTTTCTTTATATTGATTCTGTTAATACGAATGATTCACCGTTGATATTGATTTAGTTAATGATTTTAAGATGATACCGTGATGATATCTTTCCATTTCATTTATGTGATATTATTTTTGTGTGACAAGAAATTTGAATAAACGGATTAGTGATACCATCTGGTATGAGACTTTCGGTAACACTTTTTCGGTTATTCATTGGACTTGTCATATAGAAATATCTAGTGTGGATCAAGTGTAGTTTATGAATATTGAATAATTATTCAAATAACATGCGGTGGTATGAGACACCGTTATGTTATTTGTTTGATTATTCATTATAAGTAATGTCACTCAAACGTGGATTACACTCATGTGTATATGTGATACTCGGTGAGGAGTATCGTATTGATAGATGTTGGCTTATGAGAGCTGCAAGTCGGCGTACTATTAAAGTTATGAGTAGCTTTAAGATAAGAGTATTATATGACCATCCACATTGTGTCCAGCTTCCTTTATTTTTCAGAAGTGAACCAGATTGGCCAGTATCCACCCTGGCGGCTTGATCATGGGATCGCGCTCCAGATCCGTGACACCATAGTTATATGTCTATTTTGATGCACATCAAAGTATTAGTAGTAGTAGATGGATTGTTGTCCATAGCCCCTTGTGTTGCTTGGGCCTGCAGTCTGTTACCATTAGGAGCAAAGCAGGTTGTGACAGAGGCTACGCGTCGATGAGTTATTGGTGGATGGATCATGATGTCCGTCGAGGTAACTGAAGACTATAGGAATAGACGGTTACTTTGCAGTGAGCGAGTAGACCTGGTTTCCTGGACCAGGCTTGCGGTAGGCGACCATTAGCCTCCGGTCTGGTTTAGGGCTATGTTTGTGTGACGTCCCGATTTTTCATACCCGAAAAATCGAACCATCATAATTAAAGAAGAAAGAAGTAGAAGAAGTAAATAGAAAATCAACATCAGAATCTCACAATCGCAGCGAAACAATATATAATATATAAATGACTGATCTTTACACAAAAAGAAACTATATCTGTTTTTACATCTCATCATCAGAGTACAACACAATCAATAATACATTACTGGACAGTTATATTAACTTGTCCCACTACAGAATACACAACACAACAGAATATACAACAAGTACGAGTGATACGTGTCGCCATCCAGCTCGTCTCCTGGGCTCCACAGCATCTTATCCTGTATCTGTAATACTCGGTCTGACCCGAGCATTATAATAAAATAACACCCGAGTCAGTCTGGAAAACCAGCGTGAGAAAACACACTCAATTGGATATTCAAAGTTTTCCAAAACCCTTTGAAATCAAAAGCATCTCGTAAGACCACGCCACAAATAAACATATCGGGTTTTTACCTTACGATAGCCAAAACACTTTTTATCAAATCTGTCTGATATTATAATAGTGTCTATAGAAAGTAAAATAGAATCTAGCCGAAATGCTTACATCTCACGTTTCAGCAATAGTTGGGCACAATCAAAACCGTACAAGCGCGTAGGGAGAATGGATTTCCAACTAATGACTAGGCACTGGGGTACCACCTGTCACAGTACATGGTCTAGATCAGCGAAATAATGACCACGCCCAATCCCCTACAACACAAGACCGGAACTACCTAAGGGTAATTCCGAGTAAGATCACCCTACGGTTGGGATCAGCAACCGCACCACTAAGCCGAATATAAAAAGGGACATCTAGACAGGGATGACCTCACCCTAATGGGCGCTACCCACATAGCCTTGCTGCATAACCCCTGATTTTCAGTCATTCCCGGTTGATGAGGCTTGAGGCTAAGCGTTATCTTTTTAGAACGTTTCACTTAGAATGCCCATCGTCCACCTGATGATGTTCCGAAAGCATTCATCCATACAAGTCCGTCCCGGGTTCGAACGGAACCGAAGGCACTACTCCTACTACATCCATTTTGGAATCACTCTCAGGATTAGTACCGACTAGCCCTTGCACTTCTCCGTACCATCTTTGATTCAAACTCGTTTCCCCACAAAACGTACAAACTGGATCGAAGTGGTTTCCGGGAATTTAATCCCGATCCCGGTCTCTTCGAAACGATCAGCGCATTGTCCAATATTGATAGTCGGTGATTTAACTATCAATTTACATCCACAAGCATCCATCAAACAATAAATAATTACCCAAATTATTTATTAATCTCAAGATATCTTCACAAGTTATATTTCCAATTTCACCCTTGAAATAGTTTTTCAAACCATCTTCCTTTATGGAATAAATTTCCCAAATATTGTTTTTCCACTGAAAATAACCAAGTCCAAACATTTTAGATTTTAAAATAATTTAAATCACTTTATTCTAAAATATACTTTTAAACATTTAAATTAAAATACTTAAACACTTATTCAAAAATATGTATTTTAAAAATATTTAAAGTAAAACTACATAAATTTTAAAATAAGAGTTATGAAATTCTATACAAGTTTTCAAATAAAACTTTAACTAAACCATCTTTAAAATAAAACTATTTATAAAATATAGATATTTATAATTATCCTTTTTAAACGTAATACCCATTTACCCTTTTAAAATAATTACCACTAAAACTAACTTAATAAATCTTTACCTTTAAAATTTTAACAACTTAATAATTATTTCTTAAAACCATTCCTTTAAACAACTTAAACTTTTAACTTAAAAGTTTGCTTTGAAAACGTACTTGGCTTTCCAGGGAAATACACTTCTCTTTCACACCTTTTAAAAATAAATCAATATTTATTTTTAAACAAATTTACCCATTTCATTAATAAATTCCCACCGTGAATTTATTCTTCCAAATATCCACTGATATTTTACTTCACTTTTATAAACCCAGTTTATAAATCTCATAGTCTAATTTCCCCTTTAAAATTCCAATTTCTAAACGCTTAAATCAATTTTCAAATTGATTTCCAATTTACTTCACTTTGAAATAAATTCCTTTACTTACTCCATTTATCTCAAAATCCATTAACTTCAGCTTTTCTTTCTTTATTATGATTTAAAAATTTTTAAACTGAAAATATCAATTTCAGGTTTTCCAAAATCCTTCTTTATTCTTTTAAATAAATTCAAACATTGAAATTTTAAAGTAAATTCTTTGTTACTTTAAATAACATCACTTTAAGTTAAAAATCCATTATTTCTCTGTTTATTCAAACCCCATTTTCATACTCGAAATTTATTTACTAGGATTAAAAAAATTCACTTTTATTCTTTTCCCAATTCATTCTTATTTTTTTTATTCAAATTCTCTATAGTTATTTCACTTAAAATTTTACTCTTGTATTTTTTCAAAAATCCAATTCTATATATTTTATAACTCAGTGTTCCGAAATATTTCAATTAGACCATAGAATCCAATATCCCAATTATCAATATAAATTCATCACAGAATATCAAATATTCATAACACATAATATTAATAATCTAAATAATTTTGAGGAATCCAGTTGGATCCCTCCAACCTGTTTCCCTGCATCCACAGACGTTAGCACAATACCAATTCCACTTCGAGGTGGAATATCACGGTATATGGGTTTAATATAATATCATCCGCTATTATGCGGCGCATAGGGTCTCATCCGCTATATAATGCGGGAAATCAATCACTCCAATATATATACTACTATATATAATATACCACAACCAATCAATTCAATCATTTAACCAAACATTTAAATTTAACCATTTAAATTTAAATAAACCCAGATGAGTGAGATTAACTCACCTTTGATTTTTAATATGCAATCCGATCCAATCTCGGCTTGTTCCCTTTCGGATTTTGACCTTGAATAAATATTGGATGGTTTTATAAATATTCGAACAATTTGAATAATAAATTTTCATTTGATGAATTTAATTTAATTAACTAATAATTTAACTTGGACTCATAACTTATTCTAACAAATTTTCCCTATAATAAATATTATTAGTAACTAAAATAATGGTATGAGTAAACTAAACAAATTAATCACCTAAATAAATTATTCTAATACAAACTAGTAAATTGTATTTAATATTCTCTTCAAACTGCATATAAAATAATTTATATAGATTTAATAGAAATTTAATTTATATATAACTGTCTGAAATCCCATATATATATTATTCTTTTCTCTGTTTTACCTATATATCAAAATATATGTGTGTGGAAAATTTGTTTCCTGTATATAAAAATTGAATATCTATCTACTGTATTTTCACTCCCTTATAAATCTATGTATATATTAACTAATTGAAAATAAATAAAAATAAAAAACAAAAACCTTACTGAACTTGCGAACGCAGGCTCGGCAAGCCCCTCCCCAACACCATCACGGAGTTGCCCACGAGTACAAAATCATTCCTCCGATCTGCAGAGACTCGAAACCCAAGACTTCTCCTTTCAGACATCGCAGTCGCCACCTCCATCACAACTCAAGCCCTAGACCAACGTCGAGTATCGCCGCGCATGCCACCAGGAGCTCCAGACTGGTCAAAGCCCTTGACTATGCTTAAACGAGCACTTCTACTCGATCCAAACCCTCGATCTACAAACGCGAATCAAGACTCAACCCATCTCTGTTTCGTTCTCATCCGTCCTTCGATCTAAGCGAATCGAATTGGCCTCGAGATAAGATTCAACGAAGTCGTTCATTTTTTTTCGATTACGTGAAAGCAGCGATTTAGGGAAGGAACGAAATGAATTTGAAGGAGAGATTTTTTTCGTTCGGCCATTACTTAATTTATTTTCGTTTATAACTATGAAGAAAAGATGCATGCTTTATTTTAAAAGAAAAGGGATCATGTGTTCGAGAAGGCAAAGGAAGCGTGTCGAAAATTCTAGCTACAGTAAGTTGATGGTAAAGCAAGTAGCTGATATGAGTATATATGTCAATCAACCATTAATATATATATCTATAAAGTCCAAATTTAAATTCAATGCAACTTAAAATTTCAAACTCCTATCGAGGCATGCCGCTAGGCGTTTATAATGTAATACCCCTATTCCGAACGCAGTGGAAAAGGTTCCGGGTCCTAATTCGATCGTATGGAGAAGATAGCTTTTTAAATCCAGTTATTATATTAAATTATCGATATAAGTTTCAGCGCGTTTATATATCGTACGCTCACACAACAACTCCAATCACTATGAAATTTGAAATCCGATAATAATACAATATTACGGATCCAATGGAACTTGTTTCGTCGAATTCCGAGACTGTGCCCCAGAAGGCTATTTTTAAATATCGATTTAAACGATAAAATTTCAAAACTTAACATAACACTTCCAAATTCAAGTTTAACACTTTTACTACCTTTAGAACTATCAATATAAATTTTACAAGCCTTTAAATTATTTTTAACAGGGTTTAAACTCCCGATCCAACATTTTACCCAAATTCAAATTATTTAATTTAATAATTAAATTATCCAATGAGTAGTGATATTTGAAATTCAAGTTAAAAATTAACTTTTAAATATTTAAAATCAATTTAATATTCCAATTTCAAATATCCAAAAATTACGGGTCGTCACATTCCTCCCCTCTTTAAAGAATTTCGTCCCCGAAATTGCTAGTTAAGAAGAATGGTCCACAACCCGTCAACTATTTTCCAAAACCAAACAGTTTTTAACAACTCCCCAAAACAACCCTTTTATTAAAGACACACTATTTCCCTTACTAACTTTCCAAACTCTTCCATAGTTCCCAAACAACATTACCTATTCACCCATTCTAATCATAATTCAAATACAAATTCAAATTTAAACCAAATTTCAAATTATCAAAATTTTCTAACTCCTTAAATTTTCGAAATTTTTTGCCAGCGTCTCCTTTGCGCGGCTAGATCAGTACTACTACAAAATGCCTCTACGGGCCCCCAAATTCAAATGAAAACAAAAGGCCAAATGGCTAGATCAAAAACCCAATCAAATTTCATACAGAAATTTAAATACTTACCTTTTTTGTCGAGCAATACAATTTATCTTCTGAAATCAAAAATCCCAATTTCCTTTTTGCTTTTTAAACACCTTTGTATCCTACTTAGCAATAATATCCAATAATAGAATCCAAGATCATTTTTTTACACTTCCTTTACAAATTTCCAATATTTGCTTTACTTAAGCCCGTTCGATGCACATACATCATCCGTACGCAATATCAAATTCGATCGCTCACTCGATCACACAATTCCATTCCCGAACTAGTATCGTCCACCCAATTCTCTAGTCCGGACTCAGATCTGGTTTCTTGATCAGAAACCGTCATTCTCCTTGCACAGTCCTAAACTATGATAGAGAATATTCAGAATCAATCAAAAATCCATATCCAGGGTTCGCCGTCGAAAATCGAGTGTAAAATACTAACTCGGATCGGTATAATTACCTCGAAATTCTGTGCTCGAATCCAGATCAAATCACTATGCAAATAAAATAATATACGTACATCCTACGTATTAATTTCAATTGATTATTAGCTATATCAATTCTCTTTTATTCACATTCATTTGATTTCCATTTACTTATTCACAATTTCCCTTTTCACAACTTCCAGTTTTAATCTTCATTCAATTATTCACTTAGTATATTTCTCCATTCCAAAATTACTTAGTATATTTCAAATACAAATTTACTTAAGAATTTCATCCTTTCATTTCTTAAGTCCAATATAAATATTTTATATACTTCTTAAATTTATTTTTACTTCACTATTGAAGTTTATATCCATTTGAATTCAATTTGCTTCAATTTACAAATCATTTCAAATCTAAATACTTTTCCAAATTTTCATCCAGATTTTCTTTTTCAATTTCACTTGGATTCAATTCATCTCCAACCTCTGAATATTGAATTTTTATTTACCTTTATCTCAAATTTCAAATTTTAAATCATTTGTCGTTAGTGAAAATTTCCAAAAATTTTCTAACTCCCAAAATTTTAAGAAAATTTTGGCAGAGTCCCCTTTGTACGGAGGAGCTTTTGCAATTTGACAAGATATATAAATATATATACATCGACCCACACGGTCGGAAAAACAAAAACAGTTCATATTTCCTATTTTTTATTGCGTAGGCGTACCTTATTTAGCATTTTTAAGCAAGCGGATTATTATTTTAGCATTTTGCGCGATCAAATCCAGCCAAACGGTCACCCTATACCTGTACTTACTCAATTTAAACACGTAAGTACTATATATATGAAATTCACAAATTTCCACTTATTTGCAATAGTTAAACACATGAATTTAGAAGCAATACACATTAATAATGTCCATAAGTAACTTATATGATCTGAACACTTATGCACTTGTTTTCGACCATTCCATACACTATTTGTTCTATTTAAATGGTTTACAACTCTATTGCTTTCATTCAACTCATTTTTAACTTCCAACAAGCTCATATTCAATTCAATTGATTTCAAAATCAATTTATTTTAATTCTATCAGTTCATTGATAATCTTGTTTCCATCAGACGACAATTTATTTCTACGCAATTCGACTATATTCATGTGATTAAACGTTTACTTGAGCTTACAACAATTTTATTTAGCTCGACACATTCCATTTAAATTTTATTCCTTTTCAATTTTATTCAACAACGTTTCGAATCATATTTAATTCACCACAATCCAAGTTGAATTTTATTTATAACTCGAGTTCATTTCCAACTTATTACTAACCCACAATTCCACTTTCATTTAACTAATTCAAATTCCGTTTCCATATTTCATTAACTAATTAATTATCAATTAGTTTATTCCAATTTTATACCCAATATTTGATTTTTATTTCAAAAATCACTTTAACTATTTTACTTGAGTTCAATCTATTTTATAATTCAAGTTTTGGATTTTTATTCATCTTCCAAAATACAAAACAATTTTATTTTAGGCTTATTTATCCCACATCTAAATTTTATAAGCCACAACTTATTTATTATTCCATAAACACTTTAAATAAGATTCCAGAGTTTAATCAATTTCCCAAAATACAAAACAATTTGGCAGCAATTCCTCTTCTAGAAACTCGAAAATGAACGTCGATGATGCTGCAGTCATCACCAAAGTTATTTTCCAACGACCGGAAGAGTTCAATGCTTTTATTTCCTTAAAATGATTCAAATATTTTTAATTTTCAAATCTCTCTAGATTTCAAATCCAATTCAAAATATTTTCTAATAATATCACCATTATTTCTCCAAACCTTTGAAAGCCATTTCAAACTCAAAGGAAATTTAAACTTCCCAAAATTCCAAATTTCAAATCCATCCAATTTATATTCAAACATTACTCTGGATTTTTTTTATTTTCAATTTCAATTATAATTCACATTATAAACTTCATTTGTATATGAATTTATTTCTTAACTTTTAGTTATGATTCCAATTTCTTATTCAATTTCCTCACAATAGTGATAATAATTTAATATTATCACTTCCTACCATCCAAGCAACCATATATATACCTATAATAATTTCTGAAAATTATTTCTTTTATATAAAAAATTAATTTGGGTAAAATTATATCATTTACCCCATTTTAAAACAATACTGTGTTGAATTGTTCTATTCAAGTGTTTAGAGATCCCTATCAATAACGTTAATTACTCGTATTGACCAGAATCCATAAACTACTCAATAAACCAATCAACACAATATAAAACCATTTTATATCCACTAACAAATATGCGCTCATATCTATTAATACACTCAAACTCATTCTAGAGTACTACTGACTCTATATTAATGAGTAATCCCCACCAGAGCCAAGGATATCGCCAACCGGCTCTGATACCAAGTGTGACGTCCCGATTTTTCATACCCGAAAAATCGAACCATCATAATTAAAGAAGAAAGAAGTAGAAGAAGAAAATAGAAAATCAACATCAGAATCTCACAATCGCAGCGAAATAATATATAATATATAAATGACTGATCTTTACACAAAAAGAAACTATATCTGTTTTTACATCTCATCATCAGAGTACAACACAATCAATAATACATTACTGGACAATTATATTAACTTGTCCCACTACAGAATACACAGTATACACAACACAGCGGAATATACAACAAGTACGAGTGATATGTCTCGCCATCCAGCTCGTCTCCTGAGCTCCACAGCATCTTATCATGTATCTGTAATACTCGGTCTGACTCGAGCATTATAATAAAATAACAACCGAGTCAGTCTGGAAAACTAGCGTGAGAAAACACACTCAATTGGATTATTAAAGTTTTCCAAAACCCTTTGAAATCGAAAGCATCTCGTAAGACCACGCCACAAATAAACATGTCGGGTTTTTACCTTATGATAGCCAGAACACTTTTTATCAAATCCGTCTGATATTATAATAGTGTCTATAGAAAGTAAAATAGAATCTAGCTGAAATGCTTGCATCTCACGTTTCAGCAATAGTTGGGCACAATCAAAACCGTACATGCGCGTAGGGAGAATGGATTTCTAACTAATGACTAGGCACTAGGGTACCACCTGTCACAGTACCCGGTCTAGATCAGCGTACCGAGGACCACGCCTGATCCCTTGCAACACAAGACCGGAACTACCTAAGGGTAATTCCGAGTAAGATCACACCACGGTTTGGATCAGCAACCGCACCACTAAGCCGAATATAAAAAGGGACATCTTGACAGGGATGACCTCACCCTAATGGGCGCTACCCACATAGCCTTGCTGCATAACCCCTGATTTTTAGTCATTCCCGGTTGATGAGGGTTGAGGCTAAGCGTTACCTTTTTAGAACGTTTCACTTAGAATGCCCAGCGTCCACCTGACGATGTTCTGAAAGCATTCATCCATACAAGTCCGTCTCGGGTTCGAACGAAACCGAAGGCACTACTCCTACTACATCCATTTTCGAATCACCCTCAGGATTAGTAGCCACTAGCCCTTGCACTTCTCTGTACCATCTTTGATTCAAACTCTTTTCCCCACGAAACGTACAAACTGGATCGAAATGGTTTCCGGGAATTTAATCCCGATCCCGGTCTCTTCGAAACGATCAACGTATTGTCCAATATTGATAGTCGGAGATTTAACTATCAATTTACATCCACAAGTATCCATCAAACAATAAATAATTACCCAAATTATTTATAAATCTCAAGATATTTTCACAAGTTATATTTCCAATTTCACCCTTGAAATAGTTTTTGAAACCATCTTCCTTTACGGAATAAATTTCCCAAATATTGTTTTTCCACTGAAAATAACCAAGTCCAAACATTTTAGATTTTAAAATAATTTAAATCACTTTATTCTAAAATATACTTTTAAACATTTAAATTAAACTACTTAAACACTTATTCAAAAATATGTATTTTAAAAATATGTAAAGTAAAACTACTTTGTAAAATATAAAACTAATTTTGAAATAAAAGTCAAGTCACACTAAATTTTAAAAAAAGAGTTATGAAATTCTATACAAGTTTTCAAATAAAACTTTAACTAAACCATCTTTAAAATAAAAATATTTATAAAATATAGATATTTATAATTATCCTTTTTAAATGTAATACCCATTTACCCTTTTAAAATATTTACCACTAAAACTAACTTAATAAATCTTTATCTTTAAAAATTTAACAACTTAATAATTATTTCTTAAAAACATTCCTTTAAACAACTTAAACTTTTAACTTAAAAGTTTGCTTTGAAAATGTACTTGGCTTTCCAGGAAAATACACTTCTCTTTCATACCTTCTAAAAATAAATCACAATTTATTTTTAAACAAATTTACCCATTTCATTAATAAATTCCCACCGTGAATTTATTCTTCCAAATATCCACTGATATTTTACTTCACTTTTATAAACCCAGTTTATAAATCTCATAGTCCAATTTCCCCTTTAAAATTCCAATTTCCAAATGCTTAAATCAATTTTCAAATTGATTTCCAATTTACTTCACTTTGAAATAAATTCCTTTACTTACTCCATTTATCTCAAAATCCATTAACTTCAGCTTTTCTTTCTTTATTACGATTTAAAATCATTTAAACTGAAAATATCAATTTCAGGTTTTCCAAAATCCTTCTTTATTCTTTTAAATAAATTCAAACCTTGAAATTTTAAAGTAAATTATTTGTTACTTTAAATAACATCACTTTAAGTTAAAAATCCATTATTTCTCTGTTTATCCAAACCCCATTTTCATACTCGGAATTTATTTACTAGGATTAAAAAAATCACTTTTATTGTTTTCCCAATTCATTCTTATTTTTTTATTCAAATTCTCTATAGTTATTTCACTTAAAATTTTACTCTTGTATTTTTTTCAAAAATCCAATTCTATATATTTTATAACTCAGTGTTCCGAAATATTTCAATCAGCCCATAGAATCTAATATCCCAATTATCCATATAAATTCATCACAGAATATCAAATATTCATAACACAGAATATCAAATATTCATAACACAGAATATTAATAATCTAAATAATTTTGAGGAATCCAGTTGGATCCCTCCAACCTGTTTCCCTGCATCCACAGACGTTGGCACAATACCAATTCCACTTCGAGGTGGAATATCGCGGTATATGGGTTTAATATAATATCATATTCTATTATGCGGCGCATAGGGTCTCATCCGCTATATAATGCGGGAAATCAATCACTCCAATATATATACTACTATATATAACATACCACAACCAATCAATTCAATCATTCAACCAAACATTTAAATTTAACCATTTAAATTTAAATAAACCCAGATGAGTGAGATTAACTCACCTTTGATTTTTAATATGCAATCCGATCCAATCTCGACTTGTTCCCTTTCGGATTTTGACCTTGAATAAATATTGGATGATTTTATAAATATTCGAACAATTTGAATAATAAATTTTCATTTGATGAATTTAATTTAATTAACTAATAATTTAACTTGGACTCATAACTTATTCTAACAAATTTTCCCTATAATAAATATTATTAGTAACTAAAATAATGGTATGAGTAAACTAATTAAATTAATAACCTAAATAATTTATTTTAATACAAACTAGTAAATTGTATTTAATATTCTCTTCAAACTGCATATACAATAATTTATACAGATTTAATAGAAATTTAATTTATATATAACTTTCAACATTTTTGAAATCCTATATATATATATAATTCTTTTCCCTGTTTTACCTATATATCAAAATATATGTGTGTGGAAAATTTGTTTCCTGTATATAAAAACTGAATATCTATCTACTGTATTTTCACTCCCTTATAAATCTATGTATATATTAACTAATTGAAAATAAAAAAAAATAAAAAAACAAAAACCTTACTGAACTTGCGAACGCAGGCTCGGCAAGCCCCTCCCCAACACCATCGTGGGGTTGCTCACGAGTACGAAATCATTCCTCCAACCTGCAAAGACTCAAAACCCAAGACTTCTCCTTTCAGACATCGTAGTCGCCACCTCCATCACAACTCAAGCCCTAGATCAACGTCGAGTATCGCCGCGCACGCCACCAGGTGCTCCAGACTGGTCAAAGCCCTTGACTATGCTTAAACGAGCACTTCTACTCGATCCAAACCCTCGATCTACAAACGCGAGTCAAGACTCAACCCATCTCTGTTTCGTTTTCGTCCGTCCTTTGATCTGAGCGAATCGAATTGGCCACGAGATAAGATTCAACGAAGTCGTTCATTTTTTTTTTCGATTTCATGAAGGCGGCGATTTAGGGAAGGAACGAAATGAATTTGAAGGAGAGATTTTTTTCGTTCGGCCATTACTTAATTTATTTTCGTTTATAACTGTGAAGAAAAGATGCGTGCTTTATTTTAAAAGAAAAGGGATCGTGTGTTCGAGAAGGCAAAGGAAGCGTGTTGAAAAATCTAGCTACAGCAAGTTGATGGTAAAGCAAGCAGCTGATATGAGTGTATATGTCAATCAACCATTAATATATATATCTATAAAGTTCAAATTTAAATTCAAATGCAACTTAAAATTTCAAACTCCTAACGAGGCGTGCCGCTAGGCATTTATAATATAATACCCCTATTCCGAACGCAAAGGAAAAGGTTCCGGGTCCTAATTCGATCGTATGGAGAAGATAGCTTTTTGAATCCAGTTATTATATTAAATTATCGATATAAGTTTCAGTGCGTTTATATATCGTACGCTCACACAACAACTCCAATCGCTATGAAATATGATATCCGATAATAATACAATATTACGGATCCAATGGAACTGGTTTCGTCGAATTCCGATACTGTGCCCCGGAAGACTATTTTTAAATATCGATTTAAACGATAAAATTTCAAAACGTAACAACACACTTCCAAATTCAAGTTTAACACTTTTACTATCTTCAGAACAATCAATATAAATTTTACAAGTCTTTAAATTATTTTTAACAAGCTTAAAACTCCCGATCCAACATTTTACCCAACTTCAAATTATTTAATTTAATAATTAAATTATCCAATGATTAGTGATATTTGAAATTCAAGTTAAAAAATCACTTTTAAAATTTTAAAATCAATTAAATATTCCAATTTCAAATATCCATAAATTACGGGTCGTCACAGTGTGTGTAGTGGATTGACATTTATGTCTCTTTCCTATAATGAGTTGATTAGACTAGAGATTGGTTGGTTCTAAAGTATAGTCAGTTCCCGTATATCCATACTCTTTAATGATTGGTATTTTTGAGGTAGCCTTACTTTTATTGTTAGTGCTTTGGTTGTGAATGATTTATATTGATGGTTTGTAAGATGTTGGATATGGTTTGGATGATTTGATAGGCCATCTCACATTTTATATAAATCGATTTTGATGATGATTTTTAAATATTGACGATTCTCCCATTTGACGTTGATTTTGAGATTTATGAGTGACATTCTTTATATGGGTGATGACATTTTATTATGTGAATTGAAGTGGTTGTTGTCTTAAGATATTTGAACTTGTTAATGTCATTGTTATTATTAATATTAAACCTTTCATTAATTTTACATATTTCATATCACCCATTATTATAAAAAGAGTCTGACCCGTGTGTTATTTTATAATACTCAGGTCAGTCCAAGACATTTCAGGTATAGAGACGACATGACCGACCTATGTTTTATTGGGCTCAGAGGAGTTTATATAGTAGTTGTTATATAATATTCATTTGACTTTGTGTGCGTTTTTTTTGAACCGAAAAAGGACAAACGAAAGGAGCTGGGAAAGTGGTAAGTTCGCGAAAGAAGAATACGTTCTTTTTACGAATGGGGCAACATGAAAGGGGTAAAGTTATTTTATTGTTTGTTTATGTAATTATTTTATTTACGTTAATTATTTTTAAATACAGAATACAGAATACAAATGCAGAAATAAAAATTCATAGTTCAAAATTCACAATACAAATGCATAAATAAAAGTACCGAATAAAAATGCAGAAAATAAAACATAGATAAAACAAACTACATTCTCCTTCTCAACTGGGCACCAAAATAAATAACAGTCTTCCTAAGCTGCTCGAGGTTGTCCAACAGGGCATGCAAAGGATTGAAACCTCTGCTATCATACTCAGCCAAACAAATCGCGACCTCTCATTTTTTATAATCGTCATCCTCCTACTTCGCTTCCATACACCTAGCAAGAGTCAGATTGTACGAAGAACTGCCAACAGACCTAGAAGGACCACCAGTGGGTCGTTGCTGTCTAGGCGCTCTGTGATTGGAGATTTCCGCAGCATCACCCCTAAGATAGTCGCCATAAAGCTGCGCGTCAAACTATAGCTGAACAGGTGGATCTGGTGGAATTATGAATTAACATTTGTCAGTTTGGATGCAGCCATCAAAAATCACGTCCAACTGCCTAAAACGAGCAGGTAAGACATGTTTGTATTTGCGGTACTTTGCTGCAGCTGTATCCCACCACTCGTCGGATCCACCGACCATGTCCTGTTCTTCGTTCCAATAGCCATCTGGAATCTGTAGCGGCTTGTTCCATGGGCTCCACTCACATTTTAGATTATCGAACTTGTTTTTCATTTGCCCAGCGTTGTAATTCAGAACAGTTCTTACGTTGAACAGAATCGTGATACCTTCATACCACTGTGGAACACGGTGGACACGCGTATCAGTGTTTTTAAAACAAACATCGATGAACACGTTTGTCCTATCGGCATTTCAGTCGACAATGGTTCTGGTAGAAAAAGAAGTAGAGTGGCTAAACATTTTGAAATAAGTAATTCAAAAAAATCTGAAAAAAATATATGGTAGATAATAATACGAAAAACGCAAATATAAAAAAAATTACTTGAAAAAATCGACGACGAATCTTGTAGAAATTGTTGAATTTTTGAATTTTTTGTTGCTGATTTGGTTGAGAAATGAAATGATATATATAGTGAGTGAAGGGGTGTATAACGGTTGGGAACGAACCGTCGCATCAGACGGCGTCTGACGCGTCGGACGAGTCTGACGCGAACGGTTCGTTTGAACTGGACAGCAGCGTGGGGTCCACGCTTGACGCGTTGGACGCATGAGACGCAGACGCCAACGTTGACTGTCTATTTTGCAAAAAGAATGGTTCCTGTGATTCATTGTGTGTGTGTATAATTGACATTACATTGTATTGTATTATTATAACATTATTGCATACATGTTATATTTTAGCGCTGCAATTGACTTTGTGTCTTCTGTGATTATCTTGTATATTATGTATTGTTCTATCCTTGGGGCACATGTGTTTATTGCTTTGTACCGATACTATGTTCGTATAGGTGAGTTTTATATTTGATTTTATAACACGTCCAGTGTTAATCCAGGAAAATATTCACATGTGTACCCCAAATAGCATTATTATCTGTATTATCTGATAGTATTACTCTGTAATACTCTTTGATAGTATGAGCATAGAGGTTGGTGTGTTGCAGTTGCATTCGATCTCCGATTACCTATAATAGTAAGCTCAGCACACGCTACAAGCACATGTGCACCATGGTTGTTTTCTGCCAAGTCGTTTTCGCATAGAAAAGGGCAGTGCCACCTACATAGCATCCTTGCATGTACACCATGTTTTTGTTGATGTTTGGGTAGAGATCGAGGAGCTTGGCTAAGCGGTAGTCTGCACTAGGCATGTCTACGCTACACCAAGTGAGTTATTTTTTATTTGTCTTGTCCACATTCTTCTATGGCTTTCAGCTCTTATTTTCCTAGTTTTGGTACCTCGGGTACACAGATGTCTTGGCTGTCATTTAGCAATGGTGCCATATGTTTGGATACTTCAGGAATTCCTCTTTGTGGTAGAAGTAGTGCTTCTTTATCATGGTCTTTCTACTTGCATGGTTTTGTTAGTTTTCTTACATGCTAGAACTTTGAATATAATTGCATCTCTCATGTATTTTTATCATTTTGCTGATAGGATGTCGAATTCTGCACTGCATATGTTTGTCCTACTAAAAGAGCAAGCTAATTGCGGATGGGTTCTTACAAATGCAATTAAATTTGTTTTGAAGAAGGAAAATAACTACTGTTGAGCGTAGCAGTAAGTAGGTAGGTACAACTTTAAACTTGTACTAATACAACTCTTATGATATTTGTCCTTTAAATGCCTCTTATTTCGACTTTAATCCGTTGAATCGATATATTCATATTCAGTCCTTCAGTGACCATTTTTCTGTAATGGTGGCATTTGGAGAAATTAGTATATAAATATCTAGATTTGAGGGAGTTATACTAAAGGGGCTTTGCACGAAAGGTCCCTATTTCTGATGGTGTTACAAGAAAAGTCCCTGTAGAAATAAATATGTAAATTTAGTCCCTGTTTTTTCTAATCAGAAAACGCAAGTTAGCTTGCGCTTTTTAAATTTTCAAAATCAGAAAGCGCAAACCAGCTTGCGTTTTCCTGATAGAAAGCGCAAGTTACCTTGCGCTTTTCAAAAATTTCAAAATTTAGAAAGCACAAGTTATCTTACGCTTTTCAAAAATTTCAAAATTAGAAAGCGCAAACTAGCTTGCACTTTCCTGATAGAAAGTGCAAGTTAACTTGCGTTTTTCAAAATTTTCAAATTTTAGAAAATTTCGAAAATTTCGAAAAATATTTCAAAATTAGAAAAGTGCAAGTTATCTTGCATTTTCTGTCAGAAAAGTGCAAGACGCTTGCGTTTTTTTATTTTTGAAAAATAGGGACCAAATTTACAAATTCATTTCTACAGGGACTTTTTGTATAACAACATCAAAATCAGGGACTTGTGACTCTTATTTTGTATACTAAAATCTATTGGGATTTGTAGAAACAGTTTGTTTTAACATGAATTTCAATATTTTATAGCTATAAGCAAGTTTATCTCACTAACTGCTACTATTTGGTAAATAATATGGTCAAATCTATGTTTTCATTTTCTTTCTAACTTGTGAAATATTCATGAAGAAAAACAGTGGTACTCATGTACAACAAATAATTTTTGCTATTTAAAGTTATTCTATGTGCAATCTTTGTTTAACTCGATGATTTATCCAATTTGTAATATTTTGCTTTGGAGCTATAAGTATGTGCTTAATAAGATCATTTAATGAACTATTTGATGATTGTTGGATGCATGATTTTTAGTTGAAAGGGTGTTGCACGTTTTTCTAGCTTTTATTCCTTTTTAAGATGTAGCATGTACGTCGCTGATAGTGATATCCAATTTCATAGCCCACTGACTTTATTAGTGTGACAAAGTATTCTTATTGTAAACAAAGTTGCGAATGATTTTTCCTTGAACAATGCATTTACCCTACTTAAAAGTTTTATACAAGATGCAAAAAAATTGACTTTCGCTATTTACTTCTGCAAATCCACTAATTAGAAAAATAGAAAACATTCAAGTGAAGACCTTGTATAAATACGTATAAGTTTTTTTTAATAATGTCACTTAGAACAAATTGCGGCAATCAATAATAATTTTATGATTGGGACATCAGCTGAAATGAATTAGCCTTGTTATGTAGTTGATTTGTGGAGTAGATATTAAATGGGACAATTTTTCAAACAGGGCTTAACAAAATAACATATTGTAGAAATAGGCATCATAAAAAACTAACTGCAAAACTAGACCTCGTTCTGATTAGAACTTGCACAAAAATGGAATGCGCAAGTTGTTTTTTATATATACTTATAGCTTGCGTATTCCATAAGTGTGCAAGCTATAAATTAAAGCCTGCACACTTATTAGAAGCTGCGGTTTTTTGTGTATCATTCCATGTATTCATAACAGTAGTAGGTGCTTCATATTTATTTTGAGTGGCTGACCAAATTTCTAATCCATTAGCTTCCATAAAAATTCTCATATGTGTTAACCAATATGCATAATTAGAACCATTAAACAGTGGGGGACGTGCTGTAGATTGACCTTCTTGAAAAATACTTGTCATATTAAGGTGATTCAAATACGTGTTACTATACTTTGATCAAACACTGCTCTGATACCAAATGTAAGTTCTACGGGGTGGATCGTGTAGTGTATATACAAGTATATGTGACAAAATATATGATGCAACTAAAACAATATTAATCTAAGTAAATATAGAATAAGCACACCAGGATTTTATACTGGTTCGGACCTCCCGTCCTACGTCCAGTCCCGAAGCTCCCCTTTGGAATTCGACTATCAAAAACCCTCGCTTCGATCGGAGGAATAGGCTTGGTTACAATGAGTTATTCTTGCCAAATGTGTGTTCTAGTATAACACGAATGTTGACTACTTAGTACAATTGCTTCCAATATATATCTAAAGAGTACAGTCTATGATGAACTGAATATATGGAAGTGTGAATACAAGTATAGATTGCTAGAGTGCAGAAATCAAGAATATGATAGGGTTAGAGAGCGTAAGTCAGTAAGGTAGTCAGGTGAGATCTTTCTCTTGATTTCTGATGCTATATATAGTTGTAGATAGGTATGTTGAGTAGTTGCATCCATTAATGAGTGCTCTATAGTTGCTTTTGTTGATGATGAAGAGTTGCAGCGAAGAGAAGCAGAGATATCCATTCGAATGTGACAGTTGAAGTCTTTATTTGAAATCCGAGTTTGAAATCAGACGTCTGGTATTTGTATCAGACGTTTGATACTATATATTTTTTGAATATAGTAGGTTTTCAGACGTCTGAGTGCTATACCAGACATCTGGTTTAGCCTGTTTGTTATTCCAGAGGACTTTTCCAGACGTCTGGCATGTGTACTCAGACGTTTGATACTTGTGCATGTCTGTTTTGTGCATCTTTTCTTTTGCTTCTTTGTACCTATTGACTTGTAGTCTCTTGTAGTGTCTTTTGAGCTTCGTTCTTGTCTTTCTAGTGATGTTGTTCTAGCAGGTTCCTGTATATATAAATATATATGTATATTTGATTTCCATTGTATAGTTGTTGTCATTAAAACCATGGATTTGATTTCCTAACAATTTGCTGACACCTATACATCATGTTGGTCCATCCATGCCAAGGGGACAACGACCATATCCAAATCGTTATTGCGGAGATATGTGTGTAGTGGTTGTTTGCAGAAAGGAAAAGAATGCCGGGCGAAGATTTTTCAGTTGTAGTTCGTACAACAAACATAGACTGAATCCTCGTGAAGTTGATTGTTGCAATTATTTTAAATGGATTGATCAACCCTTGTGCGAAAGGGGACTCGAGTATGCTCACGAATTGCAAGCCGAAATCGGTCATATGAAAATTTTGAATGAAAAACTAAGGACAACAAGTGGGAGGCCTAGAATGTGGTAGACGTTTGGGACTAGGTTAAGTTGTCATATTTGGTTTGTATGTTGAACCGTTGTATTTATAATATGTTGCTGCAAAAATGTTTCTATTTGTTGTAACCCGTATCGTATGCAAGCTAAGCAGTTTATTATGTTGGTGAAATTCATTTGGTAGTGTTGACTATGTTGTTGAAATATATTGGTTACATTACTATATTGATTTTCTTGTTTGGTTTTTTTTTAAAGATTGATTTGACTGCTTTTGGTCGAAGATTACCTGCGGAAGCAAAATCTACTTGGAAAAAAGGTATTAATTCATCAAATTTACGTTTAGAATTATGTCACTAACTAAAAATTTTGAATGTCGTATTGCAACTAATTTTGTAGATAATGTCAAAGGTTCCGACTATATTTTACTTTGATGGAGAATTGTTGGTTGATGATGAAGGTAAACCTAGATATGTTGGCGGGAAGCGAAAAAGATCGACAATAAAAAATCATTGTAGTTTTGAAGAGCTTAAACAAAGAGCATTCGAAGTGAAAAAAGCAAATCCCGTGATATATGATTTAAAATTAGCGGTGAAATAGGTTCGGGATGATGATGCATCCGCTATTGATTTGGAAGACGATGATGATTTGAACTCTACTTTTTCGGTTGGAATGAGAGTGATAAAAATCTATGTTGCGAAAGTGGAACATGAAAATGTGGTCGAAACACAAGCGTCAGTAATCTCTGCGGATGAGTATATGCCCACCACACAGTTACAAGAAACACAATGGTCGGCGTATCCTTCATACCTTTCAAGCCATCAAGGTGGAGAGTTTACAAACTTACTTCACAGGTACAATGGAATGGTTGGAGTCTCTTCTAGTCAGGAACAAAATATGATGCAGAACGCTATAAATCCAATTCAGTCACAAGCTTTTGAAAAGTGAGTGCTATTATACTTTGGCACCTATATTTTGACTTACGTTAATGCAAAATATCTTATCTTTGGTTTTTGTATTCGTAGTGTCGAAGATGCATTTACTAGATGTGATGACGATGGTGGTGACGATCATGTTCATACTCCACACGAGAACTATGGGCAATTGGATAGCATGGAAGTAGCTTGTGCGGATGATGAGGATAGAACTTGGATCCATCAAATGGAAGTTAACAATGATGCAATTATATATGTAGACATTGAGGAGGCTGATAATGTAAATGCGGAAGAAAAACAAATCACATATGAAGAAGCTATAGCCAATGATTTATGCACGACAACAATGATGGTGAAATCGATAATGGAAAATTATCAACTAGACGTGGAAGTGTTTGGAAGAGAATGTGTAGAGAAAGGACCACGAGTTGGGTTAATTTTTGAAAGTAAGCAAAAGCTTGTTGAACAGTTATGTGAATGGGCGATTAAATGTTCAGTTTCGTTTCAAGTTCTGAAATAGCATGCAAATCAATACACGGTCCGTTGTGATGTGGAAGAAACATTTTCTGATTTATTATGGATTTTATATGAATTTTCGAACAAAGAAAATTGTTTATTGGATTATAAATTATTTTCGACTAAAATAATTATTATTTAGGTTTGATATTTTAATATGTTAGGCAATATGTTAAAATATATTTTCTAAGATTTTTCCAAAATTTTCCAAAGTCATTTGAGAGATATATAAAACTATTTAAGGTATGAGACTTAAATTTTTTGTATATTTTAAGGAGAAGGGGCATTTTTCAAAATAAAATGATTTATTTATTCTAGTAATAGTGGCAGCACATTTCTGAAAAGTATTTTATTGACCAATGAAAATTTGACAAACAAAGGCAGGTTAGTTGAAAAGTTTTATTTTTAAGTTTAAAAACAAAAATCACACTTTTTCCATGTTTCAGCCTATACGGCAGTTTACCTTCCGCCCCAGACCTTTCGTCTTAGTTGAAAGGCTAGCTTTCGATAAGGTCAAAGTTCAATGCATAAGGTATTAATTAATTGGTATGTAATGAATTGAATATAGTCGAAAGGTTCTAAGCAAAAAGGTTGATGGCCTAAAAGGTTGGAATATAATCGTTTTATAAGTGAAAAGCTTTCGCCTGCTTTGCTTTCGAATTAGAGCTTCCGACTTGGTCACTTCTAACCAGGTCAAATTGTTTAAAAGAAAGACTTTAAACCTTCCGACGTAGTCGATAGGTTGTTGCTGCTTCTGCCATTACTTTGTTTTGAAACCTTCCGACATAGCCGAAGGGTTTCTACCGCTTTTATAAAGTTTTTGCTTTGAACCTTCCGACCCAGTCAAAAGGTTTACCTATTTTCAAACTAGCTGTTTCTCCAATGCTTTCGGAAGGAAGCTTCCGACTTAGGTGGTTTACCCTTGTTTATAAAATATAACCCAAGGATTTCGAAAGGTTGTTTTAATAAAGACGAAAGGTTTTAAAAGAAGGTTTGTAGAATATTTTAAGTTGAACCCAGTATGCCTTCGAAGGGTTTATGTTTTAAAAGGTTTTATGTATTCGAAAGGTCTGTTCATTGATCTGTTTCGAAAGGTTTATTAGATGTTTTCGAAAGGTTTACATAGGAAGGTTTTCCAAAGGTTTTTCTAATGCAATGACTTAAAGATATTTTAAAGAAGGATGTCTAAATTTTATAACTTCCATAAGGCCGGCTTTGAATGAGTTTGAAAGGTTTGAAAAACGATTTCGAAAGGTTTAAATGTTGATTTTGAAGGAGATAATTTCAAAGTATGGAAAAAGGTTCTTTCAAATGGTTAAGTGTTTTCCTCAACTAAATTTTGAGTAAAAGATATATATATATAATAAAATAAAAATAAAAAAAATATCTGACATGGTAGTATGATTTGAGTAAAGTACAAAGATTATATTCTTTTCCTTGTTTGAAGTTTGATTTAAAGGTTTAAATCATTTTGAAATTGTTTTCATGGAAAATTATGGGAGGAGATCCTTAAGTATAAATGACTCATATATTAGAAAACCAGATGGGACTAGTATGGGGTCACGCCCTATACATTAGCTAGTAGCCCCAGCTAATTGTTGTCCAAAATTCCAGTGTGTAGAGCTTGATCACGGGTAGACTAAAATTTTGATTACACACCGAAAGTAATACATGTTGTACACATATAGGTTATTGGTGTGCTCGAAAAAACATTAGGATCGGGAAGACCTGGGAGATGATTAAGTTAAGGACAAACCGTCAAGAAGTGAAATATTTAACAAATAGTTTAGGAAAGACCGTCCTGATGGGAAATGTTGAATAGATAGATAAGGATAGATAATCCTGAATATGAATATCTAATAGGTGTTAGGTTAATTTTGATTATATTGTCTGGTAGGCCTGAGTCGGCAAAAGGTTAAAAATTATCCAAAAAAAACTTTTGTGTTTGAACATATAGTTCATTATTACCTGATATTTATGTATGTTTACATAATGTTTATTTTGTAGTGTTTAACCATTATGGATGCAGGAGCATAGTATATGGTTATATGAAAGTATTTGCAAAGATATGTTTTAAAAATGATGTTAGTGAGAGGAAACCCGTTCCTTTAAGCGGCGTGGTCTCACTTAACATAATTAAACCGAGATGTATAGTATTATTCATACCAGGCTTTATGTCTGACTCGAAGTTTATGTTTTCCCCTTAAACTCTCGGGTTTTCAAAATTAATTTTGAGAAGGTTGAGAGTTTAAGGATCTTTTCAGGTTTTAGAATGTTGACGAATAGGCTACCGGAGGATGCAGGAGGCAACGGATAGCTACTTAGGATTTGCTGCTTTTATTTATGTTATGATGGATTTTCCGCTGTGTTGTTATGTACTAGGTCTAATATGACCATATAACTCTGATCAACCGAAGGGGTATCTTCATATACCGCTCTTGGCGTAATTTGTAAGAATTATATTTAATCAGTGCCTGGGAAACGATTTGTTTGTGACGTGAATGTGAAACAATTTATTTTTGAAATGTAATGAAGTAATTTGTGGTTTTGAAATCTGTGTTTTGTTTCATATTCAAGTGTTTTTGACATTATTGATACCATTAACATAACCGTATTTAGTCGCCAGAAGCTAATACTATAGATGACTACAACATCTGTAGCGCTTAGTATTGGACCTCTAGATAGGGGATGTTACAACTTGGTATCAAAGCATGGTTTATGAAATAATTTAACTAAAAATGATTTTTGAAAACATAATCCATAGGAATTAGAGTTAAGATCGGGGTATGGGATAACGCTATAATAACGTACTTGTATTTTATATATATGATATATCTTTGGGCTCCTATCTTAGTTAGATTATTCATCTGTATCTCACGAGGTTTGAATAAAGAAATGGAGGGAAGAAGGAGCAGAGTAAATATCGGAGGAGATAGCAGCACCACCAACGAAAATGCCTGACCAAACACAAGGAGAGGTCCCGGTCAGGCACAAACTGAAAATGCTGGTGCAGGAGTTCCCCAAGTGGGTATAGGGGCAATGTATCAGTTCTTTGTGAATATGGTGCAAGCTAGAGTAGCAGCGGGTGTGGTTGGAGGTAATGCTGCGGGAGGAGGAGCTCAAGAAGTTCCTGCGGTCAATCAGTACGCCAACTTGAGTAGGGATTACATCAGGCTTGGAGGAAAGCCGTTCATTGGTACCGAGGATGTGATTGAAGTAGAAAACTGGCTACTGCATTGTGAAAGGATCTTTGCTGATTTAGGTAAATGATGCACAGAAAAGGAGGTTGGCCTCAAGGCAGCTGTAGAGAGCTGCACTATTTTGGTGGAACACCGTCACTGCCGGAGTTGATGAAGAGACCATTAATTGGGAGGAATTCAGGAGATGGTTTTCGGAGAGATTTATGTCTGTAATGGTGCAGGTTGCATTGGTAAGAAGGTTTGTAGAATTGGAGCAGGGGGATATGAGTGTGTTGGAGTACACAAGGAAGTTTGAGGAACTAGCCCGATACGGGTAAGCCTTGGTTGATATGGTTATCAGTAGAAATGAAAAGTACATCAGTGGATTAAGGCCAGAACTGACAAGTGCCACTTTGCCGCACTTGAGAGACCCCAGTGATGTAGTTGTTGAGATGGCATTGAAGCAAGAAGAGGCATTAGCTTTCTTAAGAAAGAAAATGAAAGTGGCTCAAACGGGACAGACCCAGAAGAGGAAATTTTTCTTGAAAAAGATTACTCATAAAGAAGGAGCACAAAAGAAAAGTAAGGCTGAAGTGGTTTGCTACAACTACAATAAGAAAGGACACTATGCCAACGAGTATCGAGCCAGGAAGGGAAAAGGAAAAAAGGCCGGTGGAAAGAAGAATGTCAGATGCTTTAATTGCAATCAAGTGGGTCATTACAAGAACAAGTGCCCGGAGCCAACAAAGGAAGGAAAGGGGCGAGTTTATGCTTTGGAGCCCACAACCGCAAAACTAGTTGCTCAAGAAAAGGGAAAAGCTATTTTAGGAGGCTCATTGCAGATCCACGGTATGTCTGTTAGCATCCTATTTGATACGGGGGCATCCAATTCTTTTATTTCTCGATGTCCGGTAGATAAATTTAACCTAGAACCCTCTTACTTAGTTACTTCCTTAAGGGTTTCTTATCCAATAGGAGGTTATGCAACACTTGGGTTGAGGTGTGACCATCTAGAATTTGATTTGCTAGGCCATACCTTTGATTGTTGTTTGCATGTGTTTGACTTTGTGGGATTTGGGATTATCCTTGGGATGGATTGGTTGAGTAGATATGATGTAGGATATTTTGCCAAAATAAGAAAATATTACTTAGTCATCCGGATTGTAGTGATCGGATAATCTATGTCGTAGAGAACTATAATTGTGAGGTGGATGCTTTATTGGGTGTTATGGAGTTAGAGGACGAATTACATCAGGTCTTTGTAGTTAGAGAACTTACCGATGTGTTTGAGCCAGTTATTAGATTGCCACCGAAATGAGCTATTGAGTTTTGGATTGATTTAGTGCGTGGAGCTGAACCAGTGAATAGCGCCGAGTAGGGTGACACCTACAGAGATAAAAGAGTTGAAGGTGCAGTTAGTAGATCTAGAAGGCAAGAGTTTTATTAGACCGAGTAGTTCGCCATGGGGAACTGCTGCTGTATTTGCTAAGAAGCCGGACGGATCATTAAGGCTATGTATCGATTATCATAAGTTGAATGATAAGACGATAAAGAACCGATATCCATTGTCGAGAACTGACGAATTGTTCGATCAGTTGAGTGGAGCAAAGGTATTCTTTCAGCTAGATTTGGCGATGGGATTTCATCAGTTTAGAGTGGTAGAGGATAGCATTCCTTTGACGGCATTTAGAATGAGATATGGATCGTACGAATGGTTAGTTATGCCGTTCGGAATAACTAATGCACCGACATTCTTTATGGATCTGATGAATAGAATTTTTCGAGAGCATTTGGATAGGTTTGTGTTGGTTTCATTGATGACATTTTGATATACTCTAAGGATGAGAAGGAGCATGAAGTTCATCTTAGAGTCATGCTCGAGACGTTGAGGGAGCATCAATTGAAGGCTAAGTTTACGAGGTGTCATTTTTGGAAGAAGGAAGTGAAGTTCCTTGGTCATGTCGTCTTTGAGAAAGGGTTGTCTGTGGATCTGACTAAGATTGAAGTAGTGAACAATTGGAAGAGACCCGAGACGGTGACCGAGATAAAGAGTTTCCTAGGATTGGTTGTGTATTTCCAAAGTTTTATAAAAGATTTTTCTCGGATAGCAACACTGATGACTAAGCTTACGCGAAAGGATGTGAAGTTCGCGTGGACTGATAAGTGTGAAGAAGCATTCTAGAGCTTGAAACACTTATTGACCCATGCACCGGTGTTAGTGGTTCCAAAGGGGAATCAGGATTTAGTTGTTTATACATATGCGTTTGGAACTGGATTGGGAGCTGTGTTGATGCAAAGGGGTAAAGTAATTGCTTATGCTTCTAGACAGCTCAGACCACATGAGGTTAGGTATCCAATGCATGACTTGGAGTTAGTTGCCGTTATATTTTCTTTAAAGGTGTAGAGGCATTTTCTTTTGGGAGAGCGATTTGAGCTATATACTGATCATAAGTCGTTGAAGTATTTATTCTCTCAGAAGGAGCTGAATATGAGACAGCAGAGATGGTTGGAGTTAATTGTTGCCTATGATTTTGGAATTGAGTACACACCCGGAAAAGGAAACAAGGTAGGGGATGCACTCAGTCGAAATCATCAAAATGCAGTATTGGCTATGATCATTGAGTGTAAAGACTTGGAGGCATATCGGCTTGTAGTGGGCGGTTTAAGTCCGAGGTAGGATCAAGTGCAGGAAGTACTGTATTGTCTTGTTTAGAAGTCCGACCGGTAACCATTGAGAAGATAGCTTCTAAGCAGAAGGAGGATCCAGTATTGACTGAGCGGATCAGAAGGTTGAAGGGAGGAATGGAGTGCGATGACCTAAAGGATTTCAATCTTAACCAAAATGGGTGGTTGAGAAAGAAATGAAGGTTATGTGTTACGAATGTATGAAACATGAGGAAGGAGGTTTTGGATGAGTGTCATCGTTCGAAGTTCACTATCCATCCAGGAGGAACGAAAATGCATCAGGACATGAAGAGAAGTTTCTTCTAGGAAGGTATGAAATAGGACATTGGATTGTGTGTTAAGTAGTGCTTGAATTGCCAACAGGCAAAGGCTAAACACCAAAAGCCGAGTGGATTGTTTCAACCATTAGAGGTTCCGTTATGGAATTAGGATTCAATCCTATGGATTTTATTGATGGGTTTCCGAGATCTAGTAGAGGAAAAAAAGCATATGGGTCATAGTGGATAGACGGACTAAGAGTGCCCATTTTATTTCGGTAAAGTCAACTAGGACGGCACCTGATTTGGCAAAGTTATTTATAAAGAATGTAGTTAGGCTGCACGGGATTCCATATAGTATTGTCAGTGATAGAAATTCTTTATTTACTAGTGAATTCTGGAAAAGTCTACAGGAAGCATTAGGAACCAAGTTCAACATGAGTACCGCTTACCATCCACAAACTGATGGGAAAACGGAAAGAATTAAAAAAATCTTGGAAGGTATGTTAAGAGCTTGTATATTGGATTTTGAGGGATCATGGGAAGACCATCTTCATCTAGTCGAGTTCTCGTATAACAATAGTTATCAGACTAGTATTGGGATGGCACTGTTTGAAGCATTGTATGGAAGACCTTGCAAGTCTCCCGTATGTTGGTTGGAGACCAGAGATAGATTAGTTCTTGGTTCGGATTTAGTGAAGGAAGCTGCGGAGAAGATTGAGTTGATTCGAGCCAGGATGAAGGAGGCTCAATGTAGGTAGAAAAGTTATGCCGATAGAAGAAGGAAGGATTTGGAATTTTCTGTCGGGGATTATGTGTTTGTTAAGGTTTCACCAATGAAAGGTGTAATTAGATTTGGGAAGTCAGGGTAGTTAGCACCTAAGTTCATTGGTCCATTTTGTATTATTGAGAGGATCGGGAAACTCGCTTATAAAGTGGAGTTACCGAGTAGTTTGGTTGGAGTCCATAATGTTTTCCATGTTTCTCATCTTAGGAAATGTGTTAGAGAACCGGAGACTACTATAGCACCTACAGTATTAGAAGACTTAGTAGTAGAACCAGATTTGACTATAGTAAGGAAGCCGATTCAGATTGTGGCTAGAGATGAGAAGAAATTGAGGAACAAGACATTCAAGTTAGTAAGGTTCAATGGAGTAATGATGCTAAAGACTGTACTTGGGAAGTGGAGAGTAGGATTAGAGACCCTTACCCTGATTTATTTGATGATATGTTTTACCTTTGATTGTTTTGTTGTGTACCTTATCGTAATTTCGAGGACGAAATTCTTTAAGGTGCAGAGTCTGTAACACCCCATATTTTTCTAACCTTATTTAGGATATTTAATTAGCAAGATTAAATTAAATAATGTAAAGATTAAAACGTTGAGATTTGATTAGTTAAAGGTAGCCGTGCCATGTTAAGTGGGTTAACTAAAATGAAATAACACTAGATAATGTGTTAGGAAATGAGAAGGGCATTACGGGAAATAGTAAAACCTTATACCTTAAACCTTTATTAGATGGTAACTCACGTTTATTTTTTCTCATTTCACTAAAAACTAAATTTCTAAGGCCGACCACCATTTCCCATTCTCAATAGAAGAAGTAAAGCTAAGATTCAAGAGAAGAGAAGAAATCAACTAATTCAACACTAAAAATTCTCATATATAATCTCAATAGCTAAGATGAATAATTATTACATCCCTAATTCTTTTAGTTTTCGGCTTTGTGATTAGATCCGAAATGTTTTTGCTATATTATTGTCATGTTTGATGTTTAAAGATATATATATTTATAGTTGGTGAAATTATATATGTTTATTCTTGTTTTATGAGATGTTTAACATGAAAACCCTATTTAATGACATCTGAATACATTGGAAATTTAAATATAGGTCTGGAATAATATTTTAGAGATGGGTTTTGATTTTCATAATTTTCCGATTTATTATGGATTTTATATGAATTTTCGAATGAAGAAAATTGTTTATTGGATTATAAATTATTTTTGGCTAAAATAATAATTGTTTGGGTTTGAGATTTTAGTATGTTAGGAAATATGTTAAAATAGATTTTCTGTGATTTTTCTAGAATTTTCCTAAGTCGTTTGAGGGATATAAAATTATTTAAGGTTTGGGACTTAAATGTTTTGTATATTTAAGGAGAAGGGGCATTTTGCAAAATAAAATGATTTATAAATTTTAGTAATAGCGGCAGCACGTTTCTGAAAAGTATTTTATTGACCAATGAAAATTTGACAAACAAAGGCAGGTTAGTTGAAAAGTTTCCTTTTTAAGTTTAAAAACAAAAATCACACTTTTTCCATGTTTCAGCCTATACGACAGTTTACCTTCCGCCCCAGACCTTTCGTCTCAATCGAAAGGTTAGCTTTCGATAAGGTCAAAGTTCAATGCATAAGGTATCAAGTAATTGGTATGTAATGAATTGAATATAATCGAAAGGTTCTAAGCCGAAAGGTTGATGGCCTAAGAGGTTGGAATATAATCATTTTATGAGTAAAAGCTTTCCCCTAATTTGCTTTCGAATTTGAGCTTCCAACTTGGTCACTTCCGACCAGGTCAAATTATTTAAAAGAAAGACTTTAAACCTTCCGACGTAGTCGATAGGTTGTTGCTGCTTCCGCCATTACTTTGTTTTGAAACCTTCCGACATAGTCGAAGGGTTTCTACCGCTTTTATAAAGTTTTTACTCTGAACCTTCCGACCCAATCGAAAGGTTTACTTGTTTTTAAACTAGCCATTTCTCCAATGCTTTCGGAAGGAAGTTTCCGACTTAGGTGGTTTACCATTGTTTATAAAATATAACCCAAGGCTTTCGAAAGGTTGTTTTAATAAAGACGAAAGGTTTTAAAGAAGGTTTTTAGGATATTTTAAGTTGAACTCAGTATGCCTTCGAAGGGTTTATGTTTTAAAAGGTTTTATATATTCGAAGGGTTTGTTCATTGATCTATTTCGAAAGGTTTATTAGATGTTTTCGAAAGGTTTACAAAGGAAGGTTTTTCTAAGGCAATGACTTAAAGAGATTTTAAAGAAGGATGTCTAAAGTTTTTAGCTTCCATAAAGGCTGCATTGAATGAGTTCGAAAGGTTTGAAAAACGATTTCGAAAGGTTTAAACGTTGATTTTGAAAGAGATAATTTCAAAGTATGGAAAGAGGTTCTTTCAAATGGTTAAGTGTTTTCCTCGACTAAATTTTGAGTAAAAGATATATATATATATATATATATATATATATATCTGACATGGTAGTATGATTTGAGTAAAGTACAAAGATTATATTCTTTTCCTTGTTTGAAGTTTGATTTAAAGGTTTAAATCATTTTGAAATTGTTTTCAAGGAAAATTATGGGAGGAGATCCTTAAGTATAAATGACTCATATATTAGAAAACCAGATGGGACTAGTATGGGGTCACGCCCTATACATTAGCTAGTAGCCCCAGCTAATTGTTGTCCAAAATTCCAGTGTGTAGAGCTTGATCACGGGTAGACTAAAATTTTGATTACACACCGAAAGTAATACATGTTGTACACATATAGGTTATTGGTGAGCCCGAAAAACCATTAGGATCGGGACAACCTGGGAGACGATTAAGTTAGGGACAGACCGTCCAAAAGTGAAATATTTAACAGATAGTTTAGGACAGACCGTCCTGATGGGAAATTTTAAACAGATAGATAATGATAGATAATCCTGAATATGAATATCTAACATGTGTTAGGTTAATTTTGATTATATTGTCTGAAAGGCCCGAGTCGGCCAAAGGTTAAAAGTTATCCAAACAAAATTTTTGTGTTTAAACAGATAGTTCATTATTACCTGCTATTTATGTATGTTTACATAATGTTTATTTTGTAGTGTTTAACCATTATGGATGCAGGAGCATAGTATATGGTTATATGAAAGGATTTGCAAAGATATGTTTTAAAAAGGATGTTAGTGAGAGGAAACCCGTTCCGCTAAGCGGCATGGTCTCTCTTAACATAATTAAACCGGGATGTATAGTATTACTCCTACCAGGCTTTACGTCTGACTCGAAGTTTATGTTTTCCCCTTAAACTCTCGGATTCTCAAAATTAATTTGATTAGGTTGAGAGGTTAAGGATCTTTTCAGGTTTTAGAATGTTGACGAATAAGCTACCGGAGGATGTAGGAGCCAACGGATAGCTACTTAGGATTTGCTGCTTTTATTTATGCTATGATGTATTTTCCACTGTGTTTTTATGTACTAGGTCTAATATGACCATATAACTCTGATCAATTGAGGGGGTATCTTCATATACTGCTCTCGGCGTAATTTGTAATAATGATATTTAATCAGTGCTTGGGAAACGATTTGGGTTATGTGACGTGAATGTGAAATAATTTATTTTGGAAATGTAATGAAGTAATTTGTGGTTTTGAAATCTGTGTTTTGTTTTATATTCAAGTGCTTCTGATATTATTGATACCATTAACATAGCCGTATTTAGTCGCTGGAAACTAATACTATATATGACTGCAACATCTGTAGCGCTTAGTTTTGGGCTCTAGATTAAAGCCCCATAAGCAAATCCACATACTGTCAAACAAGTGCAAAGCTTGAATGGATGAACACCACTCGCAACCGCTTCATGTCCCGAGTCACAGTCAGGCGCATCTTGTTTTTTGATCTCATAAAGAAGGGGAAGTCTATCGCATGGACCAACAAGTGTAGCAAAATGTTTGAATAATTGAAACATCACTTGACAACATTTTAAGACATGGATGATCTGTTTTTTGCCTCACATTCACTTACCATGCGACCAACACTGACTTAGTACTAGATGAGGAGAAGGTACAATGACCAATGAACCACATCAAAAAATTATTGGACACAAAAATAAGATATTTGAAACTATAGGAACACGCTTCTGTTTTCTTATCGCATCTTACAAACTATGCCCCTACGTCTAGGCCCACACCATCAAAGTTCTCACCAGTCTACTTTTAAAGCAAGTGTTGAGCTAGCCTGACACCACAGGCTATCTCTTGAAATGACCAGTGGAACTCACCAGCATCACAACACTGTCCACCCCTGCATCTCCATAAAGGGCCAAGATAAGGCATGTTTAATTCTAGAATGCTCTAGCCCGAACAACGACGATGATAAGACGATTGTCAACCAATACTCATGGTAGTTATAGGTTGACAGATCGTTAAATGAGAAAGGGGCAGGGTCAGCATGATCCTCGTCACACTCGATGATCAGGGCACCTATTTTGCTGTCAGATTGAACTTTAAGGCTATTAAAACGAAGCTATGTACAAAGCCATCTTGGCTAGTCTCAAGATGGCGAAGGAACTCAAGACTGATTCAATCTAAGCGTACAGTGACTCCTCATTGGTCATCAATAAAATTGACGGGCGCTTCCAAGTAAAGAGCAAGACTATAGCCTAGTATGTGGTAGAAGCAAGAAAACTCATCACCGTCTTTTCCGACATTAGACTAGAACAAATACCCATGGAGGAGAAAGCCAAGTTCAATTTTCGACCAAGGCAGCAAGCATATTAGAAGTGACCAACCCTCGAGTCCCATTGGAGGTTTGGTTCGTCTCATTAGCTAATGGTGACTACCATAGAAATAAGCATCAAACCACAAGATAGCTGGATGGCCCTACTCTTGAAGTATTTAATGAGCGGGGAACTGCCTAATGAGTAGAAGGAGGGATGGAAAGTCCTATACTAGGCACCCAACTATACCATCATGGATGGCAAACTCTACCCGAGAAGCTATTCCATGCCTCTCCAACGTTGTATTACCAAGGAAGAACCCGATCACACATTTGAGGTGCTAGATGAGGATTTCTGTAGAGACCGTGCTGGTGATCAAATCCTTGCCAAGAAGGCTGCATGACAAGGATACCACTGGCCAACAATGATAAGAATTCTATGCACTACGTCAAGGAGTATGATCAGTGCAAGCGATCTCACTAAAATCCTAAGAGCTTCCCATAATTTATTGACTTTCATAACGTCCCCATGGACATTCGTCATCTGGGACATTGATTTAATTGGAATGCTCCCAAATTTGAAGGGAGGATACAACCATGCTATAGTCACCATTAATTACTTCACCAAGTGGATTGAAGCTAAGCCTGTCACTTGGGTCACCGCACCAGAAATTGTCAATCAAGAACTTCTTTTTCCATTTCAGACTTCCGAAGAAAATAATCATCTACAATGGAACCCAATTGGAAAGTGGACAGTTTTCTTTGATTTTATGAAAGGAATGGAATCGAGAAGTGCTTCTCATCCATACCCATCCTGAGCCAATGGATAGGTGAAGGCGATAAACAAGACCATTGAAGTGCCTCATGAATGCCAAGGAAACTAGACCAAAGATCTCCCGCTTGTATTATAGTCGTATAGGACCTCGAGCTGAACCTCGGTAGGACACACCCCTTTCTTCCTAGCATATAAATTAAGATTTTGAGTCTGTCATCCCTATTATTTCTTCTTGATTTTTTTCTACGTCATCTTGTACATGCATAATTAAAGTGTTTTCCCCATTAGATTTACAGTGCATATAAAAAAGTGGAAATTAGCCACAAGGGCCTCTTTAGCAAGTGGAATTAGTTTCTAGGACACACAACTGAAATAATTACTTTCAAATGACAAAACGTAAAATAATTAGTTTCTAAGGCCTAAAACCTATGAAATTATGTCCTTGAAAGTAATTGGACTGCTGACTTTGTCCTTGAAACTAATTGTTCTGCTAATTTTGTCCTTGAAAGTAATTTCTTTGAATGTGTGTTCTATAAACTAATTGGACAGAAAAGTTTGTCCTTCTGGTGAAATGCCCCTATAAAGAATGTATAGAAAGATCAGAAGAAGAAAAAATAACATAACTAGTTTTTCTATTTCAAAATCCATGTTCTACTAAGACATGTACAATACCAAATCAATGATGAGACGAGTGGTGTTCTCTTTGTGCAACAGAATATTGAATTATAGAATCTGAGCCATTTTATCTTAGAGACGACATGGTTGATCGTATGTTTTACACGAATTCAAACGGAACTTGGAGCTTTTTAAAGAAAGTGACTTAGTCCCCGGTTCATTTCGGAAAACTCAGGTAGCGTTTGATTTAAAATGAGTTTTGTGTTTTGAGTTTTCAACATTAATCACAAAATATGAAAGGAATGGAGGGACGACGGATAGGATGGAAGGAAGATGAAGAGGACCACGGAGGGGATGGAGGAACGATGAAGAATGATTGTTTCTTGTGCTTCTTTTATTTCTCAAAACTGGAAAAATAAAAAAAGTTGTTTTCTATTTTGTATGTTAACTTTGTTTTTTAAATTAATCGTTTTTCACAATATACATGCGTCGTGCGTATTTTTATATGGACGAAAATCCAAAACTAAAAAGGGTAAACCAAACTCTACCTCAATTTCTTATTCTTGCAACAAAATTGAGCGATGAATTGTTAAGTTGTAAAGATACGTTTATCGGATCAAATTTCCAATTAGTATGAAACTTTTTTGTGTTGGATGTTGGATTGTCTCTTTCTTGATAAAATGTTGTGGACAACGCTCCACATCTGATTACATGACATCAAATCGAATTCCACCACATAAAAACCCCTACATTCAACTAATTTAATAATCCGGAGGTTTGGAGCTGCGTCAAATATTAATGCGATAAAAGTGGAGCATCCGTTTATGTACCTCATAATATGCTTCCGCAATTTCAAATTGCCTCCAGTTTGCCTTTTTGGAATAAAATCATCTTGCGGAGTAGACATAAAATCATCTTATGTTTCAAGGTCTAAATAATTGAATGAAAGGTCTCTTTTTTCCTAAAAATGGGCTTGAATCTGGCTACTTGCTGAAGCGTATAAATCAACATATGTTTTCTTCTTCGCAATTCCATTCATAAAGAACAAAGAAATCATTGTATCAAAAGAAACAAATGATAGCCCAGAAGCGAACAAACATATATCGACTTACAATCATGAAGGCAACAAGATTAAAGTAAACAAACTAACATCAACCTGTCTGTGCCAAGCTCTCACTTTTAACCACGTCCACTTTCGTGCTCTCATAAACAGGCAATTCATTACTATATATTACATGACCATTCTCATCATCATCATCATCGCTATCATTGTTAATATTAAGCTCAAACAAATCAGAGCTTGAATCACTTTCCCAGCCATTATGGCCATCTAAGCATCCCTCCCTAACAACAGTTTTCTCCTTAAATTCGAGCTCAAGACCAACATAATGAGCGCAATGAGCGCGCTTAACGCTTTTCTTTTCATCAACAATCTTCCAGTGATCATCTTCGTCGTAGTACTTCTTTTTGGACTGAATTATAGATGGTGTTACAGAACCAGTACTACACATGGGCACTGACAAAATATTGCAAGATTTGGATTCATTTTTTCTTTTAATCGCAGCACCGTCATGATCATCTTTGTTACCTTTGTTTGATTTTGATGGCTTGATCATGTTCTTCTTGGAACTTCCGCAGTGTTGTTGGAGAAAAGAGTTCAGCAAACTAGTAATTGTAGCTCGAGGAGTACTCGGTTGCTTGAGCCCGACTTTCTTTTTAACATCGTAGTCGTCGTTCTCGAGAACTACTCTTTCAGTCCTTTGTACTGCTTCGTCTGAGTAATTATCTGCTTTTACAATAGATGGCGGTTTTGAATCCTCTTCCCAGGAGAAGTAACGTGTGGCGGCGAATACATCGAGCTCCTCATAGTCTTTTCTTCGATGAGAATGTGATGAAGTATTCATGGTTGTGTGGATATCTTGCATTGTAATAAGGTAAGTGACTGCCTTTTGAAAGCTTTCATTTTAAGCATATATGAATCTCTACTTTTATAGGGACCGGAGGGCAATGGGGCCAATATACGCAAATTATTTTCTATCTTTTCGTGCTTTTTGGTCGGTCTACTTAGGGTTGTTATGGTAACGGTAAATTTACCGTTACCAGCCAATCGGTTACCATTTTCAAGTGAAATCGGTATACCAGTTTAATCGGTATGCTAACGGTAAATTTACCATTTTCTACGGTAAATCATCGATAACATTTCTTCAATACCAGCGGTAACAGTAATTTTACCAGTCAATTTATAATACATGTATATTCATGTAACATGTTTTATTATAGGCATTTAGAACCAAGCAAATGATTAAATTTAGTTTATTAACCAGGTAAAATAATGTTAAATACACTTCACTTCTTTCTCATTTATGTTTTTTATTAAGTAACACTATAAATTGTATAATGAAGCACCGTTATGGTGTGAATACGTGTTATGTTACTAACCTTTTTTTGACAAACGGTAATTTACCATTACCAGTGTAATGGTTACCAGATTATCGGTATACCAGTCTTCGGTATACCAGCCTATCGGTAACGGTAAGCAATTTTCGCTTACCAGTAAAAATTGGTACGGTAACGGTATTTGTGAAATGGTAACGATAACCATTACCATAACAGCCCTAGGTCTACTTTGGATTTTGGCCGTACGGACTTGAAGAGAAAAACGTTGGAAGGAATATATACCAATTGGTTTTGTAAAATAAGTGATTTCTTGTGTGATCTCAGAGGTTGATAGGTTTACTCCTCGTCACCCATGATATGAATAAACAAATACATGTACAAGTATGATATAATAACATAAATACGTTATTGGCAAAATGAGGGTTATAATTTTCTTATACATCAATCCATAGTTATCATTAGCAAACAGTAAGTTGAACTGTGACGACTTAGGCCTCGAAGTTCGAATTGTCGGATCGGTTAAACTGTGAGAAATGTGCATTTCTTTTCCAATAGTTTTAGACATGTCAACGGATATTTTTGGATGCGGATAGTGTCATATCCATCTCCGTATCCAAAATTATTTTCGAATATCGAATATCATCATCTGCGGATACAGACAGATATCGGATAATTATCATATACGTAAATGATCGATAAATAAAGAAATATAAATGAAAAACTTCAGTTTAACATAATCATTTTTCAATCTCATTGATTGTTAAAATGTTAAAAATAAACAAATACTACGATAATAAATAGTTTTGAGCGGTTAATACGCGTTTAGTGCTTTTAATATGGACTTCTAACTTAATAAAACAATAAATAAATATTTTTCATTATACGAAAATACACATAATTTAAACTATAATCTTAAAAAAATCGAATGGATAATTTTCGGATGCGGATGTCTTCGTATCCGCGTCCGTTTTTTGAATATGAGATATTTATCCGCTTTTCGGATACGAATGCGGACGGATTTCAGATTTTTCGAGTATCCGTTGACAGCCTTAAATAATTTATACATGTTTTTACCATGAACAAAAGGAGAAATGGAGCTAAACAGAAAATTTAAACTGTACTGGAGCTAAGTGTTAAAAAACAGTGGACAAATAAATGTATGTTTTTTTTTGAAATGAATGGGTACAAAGGCCCAAGGCCCAAAAGAAATACAATCGGTTTAATACCCGATACTTACATAACCTTCTTTCAAAGGTTACAGCCGACATACGAAACCCTAATCTCAAGTTTTGCAAAGGAAAAAAAATGGCCGAGGCTTTCGAGCTTCATCCATACTCCTTCGTACCACTTTTCTCCCCTCTCTCCCACGAAGATAAACTTCTATTCTCTGCAAAACTATTCTTATCTCCACTGTTGTTCAGATTACTGAATTGTTCAGTAGATCTGACCACGTTACGCCCAATAATTGAAGATTCTGTCCAATTATTTGATGCTTGAACTTTGCGAAGGCGAAAGTTGTCCCCTTTATCAAGATTGCTCTGGTGAAGGTCTACCTCTTTTGCAATGAATTGTTCAGTAGATCTGAACTCATTATGACTAGCGATAGCTGATTCCTTCCATTTATTTGAAGCTTGAGTTTTGCGAAGGCTAAAGCTGTCGACTTTATCAGAATTGCTCTGGTGAAGTTCCAGCTCCTTTGCTATGACATTTGGGTTGTGCAAGTACCTCTCCATATGCTTGCTGCCCGCTTATTTACTCCAATGCTCGGCTAAAAGGGCATAATTGGTTTGATTTTTAACTTTTTTCTTTGATTTACGAAGCATAATTCTGCTGTCCGACTCTATCAGTAACCACCTTTGCTCTTTAGTAAGATTTGTTTTGTTATGATTTCGGTTGTTCCTTTCTTTCCATATATGATAGATAGCAGTAGTAATAAGGATGTTTGCAAAGTCCTTTTCTAGAGATTTTCCCTTGAATTTGATGTTGATATGTTGTACTGCATGATTAAGCTCCATAAGCCCATTGTTCTGGATTCCCAGCGTTGTTTGAATTTGCCCCAGATATAATAGGCATAACTACATTCAAAAAATAAATGATTAATACTCTCATCTTCACTGTTGCATGAGGAACAAAGTGTTTTAGCATTTTTATCCCATTTTTTTATTCTATCCCAGGTTGGTAATCTGTTATTCATAGCAAAGTATGAACAGATTGCCATCTTGGGATTGTTACCTTTGTTCCAGATGCAATGATACCAGTCAACAGTAGACTGTTTGTTCCTAATCCACTCCCATGTTTTTTTAAAAGAGAACTTCCCTTTGCATCTAGCAGTCCACTCTCAGTAATCAGTCTCTGCATTAGAGTCAATGTAAATACTACTAATTTCATTCTTATGTGGGTTAGTAATGGGATGCAGTTGAGGCTGCCATTGATTATCTTTGATAATCATGGAAACATTTGTATTAGCATTGCCAAAAATTACTAAATTATTCCACCCAATTCTATTTAGAAAAGAATCATGCTGAAACCAAGGGTCAAACCAAAGATTAGTTTCATTCCCTGCTTTAAAAATCCTCTCTAGAATAGGTTTACCAATATTACAAATAAATGTATGTTGAAGGTGTTAAATACAAACTTTTCACTCAAAACACTTGTGTCTTTCTACTCTTCCTCCCAGCCAATGATACCTATCTTCAATTCAACCCTAAATTTTCAATTCAAATAACGAAAACACAACTTACCCAAAATACTTCAATGAACCGCGGCTCTATAGAGATTTCTGGCCGACGGTTGAGTCATGATAACTATGCAACAATCAGACATATGTAAAGATGTCTGACGCTAGAGAAGAATATAATCGATGCTATGAGAGAACATAGAGAAGAATGTAACTGACAATATTGGAGTCATAGTTTTCATAATTGGACCGGGAGTCGAACTATAACGACTCAAGGTTTAAGGTTTTAATGCTTCAATCAGTCAAACCATCCTAACCGTGGATTTTTTTTTCCAAAAATTTACACATTTAACTACAAGTTACGTGCAAAAATATTGAAATAAAAATACTACGTGGCCGAGCTGTATAAGGTCTTCAAGGTCTGCAATCGAAGTTGTGTGATATTGCAGTGCACGATTGCACCAACACAAGTACAGTTGTGCACACAGTAGAGCAGTGCACAACAACAATAATTTAGTTATGGCAAACTTGTCGAATGTGCGGTGGTATTGGAGAAGCTTGCAGCGGTGAAGAACGAAATGGTGGATTTTGTTGTTTAGATTTTGGAACGATGATGATTTTTGCAATATTGGTTTATTTGTTTTCTTCAATGCAACACACATGATGAGAATGAAAGAGAACTAATCAGCGAGAAAGTAAGAAAATAATAAAAGAACCATGGTTCAATTGGGTAAATTGACGGTTGGACTGTTGGTTCAAAGATCCGACCTGAATTAGTACACAACAGATGTTTGATTGGGCTTCGGACCGTAGTGATTTATGGTTCAGAATTATTCGAGACTGGACCGCGGTTGGGTCGGATCGTGAAAGTACTGATTGGAGTATTGTTTATAAAAACAATTGATAATGAGAAAAGTGATCTCTATGAAAATTCAATGTTATCATTTAGAAGATGCAGCAATGTTCTCGATATCAAGTAAAACCATGAACCAAGGTAATGGAAGTCCACACTAAACTTGAGTCCATGCGAAAGTAGCCACAGTAGTACACTACCACCCTAGGCTTTTGCTTATAAGACCTCTGACCCACAACTCAAATATTGTGGAATTTTGAAAACATAAACAAAGTTACAAATTCAAATAATATTTTAATAAAAAAATTTGCATTCTTTCTCGGACTATATAGAAATTTTTAATTTAATAATTTTACAAGGGACTTTTAAATGTACGTGCATCGCAAGTGGCATAAAATATTGTAAGCTATATTTGGTTTGCAGGCACCAGCTAAACAAACTTTACTAACTTTAATCATCTTGGCATTTTGTCCAGATTAGAAAAAGAAAACTTTGAGTGTCGTTTTAAATTTCAACTTGCCCTTACAGAATTTATGGGAAATTAAACTATGATATAGCTTTGTTGTATCAAACTTTGATACAAAATGCTTAAAGCTTCGATGTGTGCGCTAAAGGATTAAAGCTGAGGTCAATCGAATAGTGTTTCAACTCAGATCTAACTATAATTGCTTGATGGTTATGATGCTACAATTTCACTATAATCAAAGTGCAGTATATCGAAGTTCCACAATATTATCAAGTCAAAAAAATTATTTAACATCATCATAGTGGTATTTTCTATTTAAGATATTTGTTGTTAACCAACAGAAAACTCTAGATCGAATCATTTTATAGTTATCAAATAATTATAAGAACGTAACCCATTGGTTTCCACAGCCGTCATAAGTAATACATTGTCCAATATTTAGAGATCGTTATGTAATATGGTCTAACGGATTAATTGGTATCCTTTCTCGAAATATTTTGATCATGAATATTCAAAATAAAATATTATATTAATTTATGAGTAATCATTCATGGTTGTAATTACTATAATTATATAACATTTTATTTAAAGATTTATAATTTATATACTTTAATTTAACTAATAATAATTTATATCACTATATAACATGGTATGTAAAACAAACCAAACAGCAGAAATAACATTTATTATAAACAAGATCGATCAAAGAATTGGTTATATAACAAATTTGCATAAATAGCTCCTGGCCATATCATTAACTCTCTCAAAAAAAATAATTGATATGGAAACTTGGAGGGAAACCGAGATCGATTCCCTGTGTGAAATTAAATTTTTTTTAATTAGGGGATCAGGATTTAGGGTTTAAAAAAGAGGCGCCTAAGAAGAAAATTTTTGATGGAAAAAAAAGATAAATTGAAAGAAGAGAGAGAAAATAAATGGTTGAGATATTAAAATAATAACTTTTCATTTATTTCTACAGGAGAAGAAATACTAATTTGCTTCTTCACTTAACAACAAATTTTAGTTAAAAAGTAAACATATGTTAACCTTCCTAATCAGAATGATTTATATTGTTACTGATTCTCATTTCTACCATAGCATAGATAGATAGACGGTTAATGATAAAATTATGAAATAAGATTTATAAACAATGCACCCACATTAATGGAATCAGCCCCTTGTATTTCACTGTAGAACTTTAATAGTAGAGATTCACAAAATATTATATTTCACTGTAGAAGATTCATTCCACTAAAAAATATTCACAATCACAGGACCTGGATATTGTTGTCCAACAAGCCTGAAGTTGGCTTAAGATCACCATTCAACTATAGACTCTTGACGTACCAAGCTACCATATACATATACATATACACACACACTGTATACATACATATGTACATATGTATCTAGATACATACATATGTACATATGTATCTAGATATGTACATATGTGTATTTATATATATATGAACATCAAGTTTGTTATTATAGTATTCTAAACATCTTTATTTTTCTTGTACAGAACCACATATATTAATTTTTTATTTAAGTGTCCTTTGTTAAGTACACCATACTAGCATATCAATATTTGGTCTCCCATTGAATCCACAAGCAGCAAGCGAAGCAGAGAAACTTCAGAATCTTCTCTCATGAACATAGTAATCATTTGGCTGACGGGTGATTCCAAGTTTCTACAAGGAAACCCTAAACCTTCCGCTACCGACCATAGCCTTATCTGTGAACATAGAACCCTCAGCTTGGAAAGGTGGCATTTCAGGAAAGGTTGTTTGATGGTTTTCTGGTTGACGATTTGCCCCGAGCAGAGCAGTTAATCTATCCATCATCAAAGCGTTTTGAGCTTCAATTTGTTGGTATCATCCAGAAACTGCGTCATCTAATTCAGCCCTGGTGACTCCAACGGTAGGAGTTGCTTGGTCTGCTGTTGGGGAAGCGGAAGTCCCTTCATGAGCATTTCTGGATCTGATAGGTCTACCTCTTCTTCCAGGAGCCATTATTTCAGATCAACTCCTGGTTTTTAAGAGAGGTTCTTTTTATGAGTCTTTGCGAAGCAACGGTGAAAATCTTCCCGAGTTCACTTTCTCAGTGAAAGAACCAAAATGTTAACGCTGAAAAGTGAACGCTAACACCCGGTGTGTGTAGTAGAATTGTGAAAGCACCACCCGTGTGACGGGAACAAGAAGTAAGCAGTAAAATAGCGAAAAAGCAGTAAAAGACAGCAGTTTATAGTGGTTCGGCTTGAGATCGAGCCTACGTCCACTTTGAATCTCTTTATTACTGAATCCGGTTACAAGACGATACAATACACTTATCAAAACAATACTATTTGATCACAAAGACAATCTCGACTACTAGCTCAAACTTTGATGATGAAACTTGATGAATCCGTGTTGGATGTAAGAAATTCCTCTCAAAGCTTGTTGTAGTGTCTCGAATGTTTGAAGATCTTCAATTGTCGAATGAGTTGAGAGTTCGGCAGAGTAACGATGCTTTGAGAAATGATCGGCCAAAAGTCCTCTACTCTTTGGAGATGGTGGTGTATTTATAGGGAAATCTGGACAGGAGTTTCTGCCAAGTCATGAGTCGTGGCCGACTTAGGATAAGTCGTGACTCGTGGTTGACTTAAAGTAGCATGTGGACGACTTGCTGAATTCAGCTCGTAACTTGGTCGAAGGCAAGTCCTAAGTCGTAGTCGACTTATAATAAGTTGTAGGTCGTGGACGACTTTGCAGGTAAAAGCAGCATAGGTGCAGGCATTGGTTTTTAGCTCGGCAACTTTTAAGTCGTAGACGACTTAATCTAAGTCGTGAGTCCCAAATAACCCTAAGTCGTAAGTCTTTTTAGCTCCTCAGGTCGTTAAGTCGTCTGGTTCTTTAAGTCGGTATCCTCCTTTCAGTAGTTAGGTCGGCATCCATTGAGCCGGTATGCTTATTTAGGTCGGTATGAAGTTAACTCGTTACTCCTTAGGTCGTTGAGCTGCCATCTTCTTAAGTCGGTAGCCTCTTAGGTCGACACATATCTTAAGTCGTTAAGTCGTGGAACCCTTCCAAGCTGTTAGGTCGTTCAATCCCTAACTCGTTAAAGAGTCCAGTTCTTAACTTGTTAAGTCGCATAACTTTCTTGAGTCATAGATCATCCAAGCCTTAACTCGTTAAGTCGCACAATCCCTTAACTCGTTAAGTCTTGAGTCGTGTACTTTTCCTGACTCGCACAGTTCCTTGACTCGCTAAGTCGCACACCCTGCTTGAATCGTGCCATTCTTGAGTCGTGGAGAATTAAGGGTTAACATTTGCCCCTCGAAGTACACGCCTAAGTCGTAGGTTGGGTACTTCGACTCATCTTAACTCGTGTGGGCCGATTCAAATTCTGTTGCTCCGAGGTATAAAAAGCTTAAGTCGTTCCTCTTATCTTCTTCTTCTCATTAACATTTTTCCCAGCCGCGTCTGCCATTAATACTTTTCCAAGCTTTCTAAGGCGATTTCGATTCAATTCTTCTTCGATCATCCCTAGCATCATACTGCGTAAGCATTTTTGCCTCTTTCCCAATCGCCGATTATCATCAATCCTTTGTCTCTGGTTTGCTCCCTTGAACCTTGCAAATATCGTCACACTGGACATTGATGGACTTAGGGTAGTTCGATATGACTCGATTCGTGATTCGCAGTGGTTTAGTGGCGTGTCAGAACTAGGGTTGATGGTTGTGATGTTATCGGGTTAATGGGTTAAGCGTTGAATGGTTCACGAGTTAGGGATTAACGAGTTAGAAGGTAAAGGGGTTAGGAATTAACGAGTTAGAAGGTAAACGGGTTAGGAATTGGATGGATAGATGGTTAATGAGTTAAGGATTAAACAAGTCAGGAGTTAGATGGATTGGTGATTTCGCGTGATCCAGCAATTCTGATGATTTGACTACGGATCGACTTATCACTTTCTGCGACTTAAGCTCTGAGTCGTAGCCGGGTTTCGAATTGAATTGGAGCCTCTTTTACCCTTCACAACTTACAGCTTAGAGCACGGCTGACCTTAACCCATAGGAAGCAATTTTTAAGTCGCAACTGAGTTAGCACCTAAGTCGTTGCCGAGTCAATGCTTGAATCGTAGGCGACTTATCACTTGAGTCGTTCACGACTTATCACTTGCAATTTTTCAGATTTTGCTTGAACTTTGAACTAGTGTTTGGACTTTAAATTGTTAAACTTTGCTGAATTCTTTCACAGATCATTTTAACTTGCAGGCTTACAACCTGTTCAACACAACATTCATAGAAAATTGGGACTAATATACTGCCACTGACTGCCCACATCAAATGACAGATTAGTTAATAACAAATAATCAACTCAAACAGATCGTGAGAACGAAGTGCTTTTAAACCAACTAATTCAAACAAAGCGTCAAAGCAACATTGGAATAGTCAACTATACTTACATGTTTGCATTAATACTGTGCCTAAATTTTAAAACTAACAAGTCCTGAAATTTAGTAATCGATCAATTGTCGACTAGTTTAATTCCAGTTATATTTACTTGTTCTTTTCATTAGTTTTGCACAACACCTCACACTTTTTAGGAAACGTGCACCTTCATATTTGAATGTCCAGTTGCTTGTGTAGAATGACTTCTCTGCGAGAAGATACTACAGTCCAGGCTGAAGAAGCCACTTTTATTCCAGCTCCATTAGTCAACCCTCCATAAAGGGCCTCTACCACTTTATCATACAAAGTTTTCCGACAGTTGTGCGCTCAGTTCGGCATTGCTGAAGCGGATGCCATTCTTCCCGGGAAAAGCAACACTGCTGATGCAGCCCCTTCTGGCTTTGTAGCGGTCAATCGACAAATGTGCTTGAGCGGAGCCATTCCTCCTTTCAACAACTTTCTTCAACATCTTCTTCGTCAACTAGCAATCTCCCCATTCCAACTACATCCCAATAGCTATGCCGTTCTAATGGGGCTGTGTGTATTATTCAGTAGAACGCTTGACCGTCTCCCTGGTGTTGACGAGATCTATTACTTATGCTCTTTTATCAGAACTAAAGATCATCCTTCGATCATTGTTGTGAGAAGCGCCAGAAATCGTAAATTAGTTATCGGCCTTCCTGACAGTGCCCATGGGTTCTTAACTCAGTATTTTTACGTTCGCTGTCCCCCTGGGTTTTATGCCGTGTGGAGGGAAGGAATTAAGATTGTCTATCTTTTCTTCTTCTATTCTCTGAGTTTTGTGAAGTCCAAATCACTAAGTGTTAACTTTGCTTTCTCATTTCAGCGCTCCCCCCTCCTTCTAGGGACCCCAGTCACAAGCAAACTCTGGAGAGGCTCATGGCTGTACCAGTTGAAGAGCGGGATGCGAAATTTTTGTTGAAAGATGAGTTTCTGCACCAGTTTGGACTTTTACATCCCTCCAGATCGACTCAGATTCATGAAATCTCTAGTTCTGATGCAGAAACGTTAGCTGCCTCGGGCTCTCGAGCAGAGGCATCGAATGCCCCAGCTTCTGCAGAAGAAGTTGCATCGGAAGTACCTATCGTAGAGGCTGCTTTGATAAAATGTTCCGCATCCACTGATGTTGTGGGGTCGTCCAGCAAGTTAACGCTCTCTCCAGTTATTGAAGAGGAAGAAAATCCTCATATTTCTGAAAAGACGGCTGACGTGGAAGTCGAGAAAGAGAGTTCTGCTGGGCATCATGGCGATGATACCTTTGATGATTTGAGAGATATAATGATAACTTCTCAGGAACTTTTTAAAGATGATATTTCAAAGGTGATTTCTCCTGTCGTTGAAGCGACTTCCTCTTTGAAACAAGCTTTGACACCTTCTACACCAACCGTCTTCGTTTCCACATTAAAGCGTGGTTTGTAGTTTGACGCATGTAGTTTGTACGCCGCACACACTTAGGATTTTTCAGCACTTATACGCACTTATCCTCTTTTTTCTGGAAAATTCTAAACTTCGTTTCTTTTCCATTTTCAGATTCTCCAATGGGGCGTACTGGCTCATATTATGACAACTTTAGGCGCTACGGAGGGCGCGATTCTTACGATTATGGACGCTATCTTCCCACTCGCAGAGAATCTGACAAAGAGCGTGCAGTTAGAAAAACTCAAGAGAGGCGAGCTTATGAGGAGCAGCAGAGAAGAAAGGACGATGACTTCCATAAAAGGAAATATCATGATGATAAAGGAAAAAGCCATGCTGCTGAAAACCCGAGTAAACGGGTTAGACTTGATGAAATGGACGTGTCTGCAATTTTTGGAAAAACTGACGCTCCTATCTCTTCTAATATCCCGTCTGGCTCTCCTCCTTTAAAGAAATCTGATATCCTAGCGATTATCAACAGACCCCAGTATCAGGTTAAAGATGGCCCTCCAACGCTTCAAAGCCGATTTCCGAATTGGTGCTTAAAAGGAGTGCGCTTTGATTTAGATCTGGTTCCGATCGATAAATCGGATATGCTGCATAGCCTCGATGCCGTCAAACTTAATATTGAAAGGGTGTCCGGATGGCAAAAGCTTGTCGATGAGCTGCAAAGAGTCAACCGTGCAAATCTTGAGGCTATGCTGACCATGGAGAATGATAAATCCGAGTGGGATAAAGTTTGCAAACAGCACAACGCCGAAATGAAGAGCATCTCCGATGGTTATGAGAAGCTTGAGGCTGAAGTTGAAAGACTCAAGAACGAACTTGCTACTTCTTCCACTTCTTTTTCACAAAAGGAAGAGATGCTTCAACAGCAGGTTCGAAATGCTCATGCTGCTCAGCGGGATGCTGAAGTGAAACTAGAAGCAGAGCAGCACGTTACCAGAAAATATCGTGATGACGCGGCTCAATTTCGGGAGAAAGTCAGCTCCCAAGACTTGGAGATTACAAGACTACAGTCTCAATTATTGAAGGTTGAAAGAGAGCGTGATGAAGCTCTCGCTGGTAAAGCTGCGGCTGAAGAATCCCATAAGGCAACTAGAGCCACTATCGATACGACTTTGTTTGACTTTTATGTCCATTGCGTCTTGGGGCGTGGTAGCCTTTCATTTTTGGGACCTGAGTATGAAGTCACATTAGCTGAAGTGTGGGATGCGATTATTGATATGTTTGGTGGTGCCGGCTATGACGAGACGGCGCTTGAGGCAATTTACCTTGATGATGATACCCGCGCCGCTCTTGCTAGGGGAAAAGAGCAGCTTGCTGAAGCTAGAGCTGGAGCAGTGGCAGAAGAACACTTAGAAAAGAAAATATATTTATCTGCCCCTGTCCACACTTCAATTCCAACCGATGCTGATATCATTGGTTCCAGCTCTCACCCTCCTCTTTCTGCAAAAGGCATTGAGGCTAAGCCCATCACCACCGAGTCTCCTCCTACCCAATCGAAGAGAAGAGCCAAGAAGACACTGAGGCTGATAAATTTGAAATTGATTTGTCAAAACCGACTTCTCCAGGTAACTTCACGTCAGACCTGGCTCAAGTGGATTATTCATTTGATTCAGTCGATTTAGATGAATTCTTTGCTTATTACTTAAGTCCTGGTGATCCAAAGTTTTCTCTTTTCTCGGAGAATACTGATTTTGACTTCTTTTCTTCTATAGAGGAAGCTCCTGGCGCTACGCACACTTCCCCTCTTCCAGCTGTACCTCCTTCAACTCTTCAAATTACTCCGGCTTCTCAACCAGGGTCGCAGGAGGAAAAGATAGAAGCTCTCCAAGGCTTGGAGGATCCACCCGCTTCTCAAGAGCAGAAAGCGGAAGGGACGAAGGACAGCGAGAAGACTCCGGAGCAGTCATTAGATGACGATACAAAACTTTCCAAGCTGCTGACTCCGGGAAGTGAATCTTCTTCAAAGAGAAGAGGAAAGCGTGCACTAAAGAAGAAAAAGAGAAGTGCTTCAGCTGGGGAAGACAAAATAGAAGAAGACCCAACCACTCCTCCTTCTCCATCCCGCCCACGCCGGATTCCGAAATTAACTATCAGGCCAGGCAAAGGCTCCAAAGGTAGCGGGGAGAAGGAATGACAAGCTGGATTTTCTACTTCTTATTTTGCTTTTTGCACGCATCGACCGGAGATTGTGCGGGTACCGGTCCCCGCTTCTTTTTGTAATCTGTACAATGTAACAAGTTTTCATAGTATTGAATAAAATAGCTATTTTACTTGTACAAATTCTTGTGTATGTGAGAACGCATCTGTTTCTCATTTTTAGTGTAGAATAAACGATTCTTTTTACTTGTACAAACTTTTTTGTCTGTGTTTGAGAATGCATTTATTCCACATCTACTCTTCATGATATTGCAATGAACTTGCGGTATGTTGCTTGCACATTACTTTTATTAATGTAACTGAATTGTATAGTGTTGCCCCCATACCACAAGTGCATTGCAATATTTCTAGCTTTTACAAGACTGATATTCCTATTTCAGAGAATAACTATTCCGCTTTTAAGGGAAGAATCATTCTGCTTTTAATAGATTATATCTCATTTTTGGAGAAATTTTCACTTTCTCTTTCTTCCTTGAAGAACACTTCAACTTTCAGAGATGATCACTCTTATTTGTTAAAAAGTGGATTTTCCTATGCAATGAAGTGAACTTTCTGAAGAATTTTTTGATTTGTTTAGTGCTTCCGAAGAAGGCTTTGTTTTTGTGCCTCTGAAGAGGGCTTATGTCTGGTACTTCAAGCATGGTGAAGTGTGCCTCCGAAGAGGTTTTTTGGTGTCCGAAGAGAAGCGAGTTTGGTCTCCGAAGAGAAGCGATTTTGGTCTCCGAAGAGAAGCAATTTGGCATTTCAGCTCTGGTGAAGTGGGCCTCCGAAGAGGAGCATTTTGCACTTCTATACTGGTGAAATGTGCCTCCGAAGAGGGCTTTTTAGCATTTCAGCTCTGGTGAAGTGGGCCTCCGAAGAGGAGCATTTTGCACTTCTACACTGGTGAAATATGCCTCCGATGAGGGCTTTTTAGCATTTCAGCTCTGGTGAAGTGGGCCTCCGAAGAGGAGCATTTTGCACTTCTACACTGGTGAAATGTGCCTTCGAAGAGGGCTTTTTAGCATTTCAGCTCTGGTGAAGTGGGCCTCCGAAGAGGAGCATTTTGCACTTCTACACTGGTGAAATGTGCCTCCAAAGAGGGCTTTTGCCTCCGAAGAGGTCTTGTGATTGCCTGGATGTTACTTTCTCGTGGTTGAATGGATCTACGGGGCGGACGCAAGTTGCTTGATTGGATGTTCGTTTGCACAAACGATCGCAATTAACTAACAAGGGCCCTGTTCCTTCAGCTTGGGAAGGTGCCCCTCTGGTGGTTCCACCAATCTTTTTTGATTGAGGAAAGCACTTTCATTTTTTGGCGTGCCTCGTTAGAGGGCTTTATCGGCTTCCGGAGAGGAGCCTTGGTGGATTGGTGTGCTAGGAGGGTTGCGTCTCAGAGGCGATTGGATCCACGAGACGGACGCAAGCTGTCTGATCGGATGCATCACGACCAGTTAGCAAGGGTCCGGTTCCTTCTGCTTGGGAAGGTGTCCCTTTTGTGGATCTACCGGCCTTCTTATTGAGAGGCATACCTCCTTTTGGCTGCTTCTATGTTTGCCGGCCCATGTTTCCTCAACATCTGCCAATCTGCGATCCTTTATTATTGTTTCCAAGCGCGTCTCCCTTTCTTTTGCAAGTAAATTGCTTTATCCGAAGAAGTAGACTTCACTGTTAAGTGACTCCACAGGGTAAACGCAAGTTACTTGGTTGGATGTCTTTTTATATTGACGACCGCAACCAGTTAACGAGTGCTTGACATAGTGGCGTCGCCAACTTTTATGTGAAGTTCCTTTTGTATGGGATTTGAGTCTGGAATTTTTTATTGCTTGGTATTTGCTTAATAAGTGATTTGTAGGGCTCGCTTGGCTTTGCGATGGATGAGCTTTGCTTTAATGACCTGCAATATTAGATCGACATTTTAGCAATACATTTAGAGTATTTACACATTGAAATATAACAGGCATTTTGTAACAGAAAACACAGAATTCATAGTTTTTCATTATTCAATCATACTGATTTCTCAGCGGTTTACAATGCAAAAGTTACACATCCATTATCATTTTACAAATTTAAGCAATGCTGTTAAGTAAAAAAAATGGATGCTAGTGATTGTTGTTTCAGAATCTCCGGGCTGATTTTCCATTTGCACTAGATTCGCAGCTTCGGATTTATATGCCAGAGAAAGTGAAAGATGCCCCAGTTGCAGTTTTATGGACAATTAGCAGTCATCCCAACTTCTGCCTGCTAGGTGTGGACCTCCTGTGACAACATTAATGACAAGCTTTTCTGAATCTTGCACTGTAGTGTTGTTGCGAGAATCGGATTGATGGGTAGGACGTTGTCGATCCCGAGTGGATGAGGTTGGATCGACTCCGCTTCTCTTAACGTATTGTTGGAGTTTACCCTGCTTCAGCAATTCTTCGATCACATTTTTTAACTGGCGACATTGGTCAGTGTCATGGCCAGGTTGATTGTGAAATTGGCAGAATTTTCCATTACGCACTGCACCTCTCTTCATCTCAGGTGGCCTAGGATACCTGACAACATCCTTTGTTGCGAAAAAGATATTTCTTGGTGTATCAGTTAAAGGAGTAAAATCTGAAAGATCGAAGCGATGGAGTTCCTTCTCATTCCCCTGACTCTTTCCTCCGTCGTTTTTCCTTTTCTGATTCTTAGAATTTCTTCTGTTAGAAGCTAGATCATTATTGTTGTCCTTAGCAACTAATACTTTTGCTGAGGCGGAAAGGCTTTCCAGGCGCATGAATTCATCGGCCTTTTTATAAAACTTCTCAAGGGAATTTGGTTCCTTCATTTTTAGCCATTTTCCAAATTCACTCGATTTATTGATGGCTCGCACCAAGTAGGTCAGGATCATACGCGGTTCTACATTATCCACTTCGGCTACAGCTATATTGAAACGGCTTAAGAAAGATTTGATTGATTCTCTGGGAGCTTGTTCAAGACTAGACAGTGACATTATATCCTTAGCTTTTGAAGCATACAATCTGAACTGTTCTTTAAACTTTTGCGTCAAGTCGGAGAATTGATCTATTGACCGAATTGGAAGCTTTGTGAACCAAAGTAAGGCCACACCTTCCAAGTACACTGGAAAGTATCGACACTTAATCTCGTCTGACGCTCTTGCACCGGCCATATGCCAATCGTACTTGTATAGGAAATGATTAGGGTCACTCGTTCCCCTATAGGCTTGGATAGTAGGAGGTGCAAATTTCCTTGGAAATTCCGCTTTCAGGATCCTTTCAGTAAATGGAGTTCTGCTTGGTGCAAATCCCCAGTCACTCTCATTCTCTTCCCTCTGCATGCTCTCTTTCATGATGCGGCCAACCATTTCGGACAGGTACACTTTATTGTTCAAAGACATCTCCGGGCAGGCATCAGTCCTTCTCTCGGAAGCTTGCCTGGGCACATGTTCACGATAAGTTGGCTGCGACATAGAACCCTCAGCTTGGAAAGGTGGCATTTCAGGAAAGGTTGTTTGATGGTTTTCTGGTTGACGATTTGCCCCGAGCAGAGCAGTTAATCTATCCATCATCAAAGCGTTTTGAGCTTCAATTTGTTGGTATAATCTAGAAACTGCGTCATCTAATTCAGCCCTGGTGACTCCAACGGTAGGAGTTGCTTGGTCTGCTGTTGGGGAAGCGGAAGTCCCTTCATGAGCATTTCTGGATCTGATAGGTCTACCTCTTCTTCCAGGAGCCATTATTTCAGATCAACTCCTGGTTTTTAAGAGAGGTTCTTTTTATGAGTCTTTGCGAAGCAACGGTGAAAATCTTCCCGAGTTCACTTTCTCAGTGAAAGAACCAAAATGTTAACGCTGAAAAGTGAACGCTAACACCCGGTGTGTGTAGTAGAATTGTGAAAGCACCACCCGTGTGACGGGAACAAGAAGTAAGCAGTAAAATAGCGAAAAAGCAGTAAAAGACAGCAGTTTATAGTGGTTCGGCTTGAGATCGAGCCTACGTCCACTTTGAATCTCTTTATTACTGAATCCGGTTACAAGACGATACAATACACTTATCAAAACAATACAATTTGATCACAAAGACAATCTCGACTACTAGCTCAAACTTTGATGATGAAACTTGATGAATCCGTGTTGGATGTAAGAAATTCCTCTCAAAGCTTGTTGTAGTGTCTCGAATGTTTGAAGATCTTCAATTGTCGAATGAGTTGAGAGTTTGGCAGAGTAACGATGCTTTGAGAAATGATCGGCCAAAAGTCCTCTGCTCGTTGGAGATGGTGGTGTATTTATAGGGAAATCTGGACAGGAGTTTCTGCCAAGTCATGAGTCGTGGCCGACTTAGGATAAGTCGTGACTCGTGGTTGACTTAAAGTAGCATGTGGACGACTTGCTGAATTCAGCTCGTAACTTGGTCGAAGGCAAGTCCTAAGTCGTAGTCGACTTATAATAAGTCGTAGGTCGTGGACGACTTTGCAGGTAAAAGCAGCATAGGTGCAGGCATTGGTTTTTAGCTCGGCAACTTTTAAGTCGTAGACGACTTAATCTAAGTCGTGAGTCCCAAATAACCTTAAGTCGTAAGTCTTTTTAGCTCCTCGGGTCGTTAAGTCGTCTGGTTCTTTAAGTCGGTATCCTCCTTTCAGTAGTTAGGTCGGCATCCATTGAGCCGGTATGCTTATTTAGGTCGGTACGAAGTTAACTCGTTACTCCTTAGGTCGTTGAGCTGCCATCTTCTTAAGTCAGTAGCCTCTTAGGTCGGCACATATCTTAAGTTGTTAAGTCGTGGAACCCTTCCAAGCTGTTAGGTCGTTCAATCCCTAACTCATTAAAGAGTCCAGCTCTTAACTCGTTAAGTCGCATAACTTTCTTGAGTCGTAGATCATCCAAGCCTTAACTCGTTAAGTCACACAATCCCTTAACTCGTTAAGTCTTGAGTCGTGTACTTTTCCTGACTCGCACAATTCCTTGACTCGCTAAGTCGCACACCCTGCTTGAATCGTGCCATTCTTGAGTCATGGAGAATTAAAGGTTAACAAAATATAATAGCTGAATTAAGTGCAATATACAATATGTTTGTTGCACAGCTAAAAACTACATCATTACGCAAGCTGGAAACATCAAATTACATAAAAAGAATCGTGGAAAATACCCATCTATGTCTTTGGATTTATTTACAGATTTCTTTTTTTAAAATTGCACTGCATCGTCAATAAATTTATTCAAGTTTAAAGAAATCTCATGAAAAGTAAGCAAAATAAGTAGTCCAAAGAAAAGTTTCTCGGTACGGAAATTTTAGTTAAGTAACAAATTATGATAATCAAACAAGAATGATTTAAATATGCGCGACTTACATTAATATTGCCACGATACTGTCACAAATTTCTAGTAAGATTTTCAATTAAATCCGCTTCTAAGTAGAGTAGTCCAGATGGATTCCCAACCTTGCATCTTTTAAGATAGGCTAATGAATGGTTCAATGGTTGATAATGATTAATTTGTAGGGATGACTACTAGGAAATGACCATTATCTATCTTAACACAAGCTTAGCTATTACCCAAAATGGTATGTGATAAAAGAACAACAAATGATAAATAATACTCTGGCTCCGTCTATTTCCACCCCGCTTATTGCCTTTTCCACCTCGCTGTTTTAAAAAAAATATCCACCCCACATTTTGCTCTTCCCACCCCATCCACTTACAAAATTATCCCTTGCCAAGTTAAACTATATTTCATTTCAGCCCCTCTCTCAACCTAAACCCTATTTCTCAAAGCTTCCGCCTCTTCCACGTATATTTCAGCCGCCAATCACGTACGCCCTGTATTTCAGCCGCCGCCGTCATGGAGAAGGAAAGAAGAAGTAAACATCGCCATGGTAAGTGATTTTGCTATGTAATTTGATGATATATAGAACGTTCGAAAATTGCTCGAAGTACGCGCAGGTTGATGGAACCCTAGGTGAGACCCGCGTTTGCCACAAACGAGGTTGTGGTACCAACCTCGCCTGCCACGAACGTCGTTGTGACTACAACCACGTTCGTGGCAGACGAGGTTGGTGCCACAACCTCGTTTGTGGCAAACGTGGTCGATGTTATACAGCTGCATTAACATGTCAGTGATCGACTTTTTCTTATGTTTGCATCATTTTTTCTAAAATTCTCTTGTAGTTCAGATTGCTTGTATCATTTTTTCTTGTTTATCATTAGTCTATCATCATTTATCATGTTTTGTTGCTATCATTCTTATATCATGTTAGGGTATAATTGAAATTAAAATTTTCAAATTTTAACCGGGGGCGAAGAGAAAATAACGGGGGGTTAATAGACGAAGCCTAATATTCTATGTCTTTTAAGATAGGCAATAATACAAAATATTCTGTATTGCTATCAAAAATATAAAAAATCTATATCCAGTAAGCGAATGCGTGATTATATATTTGAATAATTTTCAAAATACAGATAATAATGCAACAGATTCAAGATTTTAACTCTCAACTAATTCAATTGACAACTATAACCAAAATTTTCAAATAGAAAAAATCATATCTTCTTGTTCCAACTATGTAGAATCTGATCTGAATCGAGCGAGATGTTAAGAAATGGCGAATGGGTTGGAACTCGAAATATGAACGAGACAAGAGAATCGAGAGAGAGACGAGAGAATAGGTTGGAACTCGAAATATTGATTTTACAGTTATTGGCACCGGCCTGCCACTGTCATAATTTTATTACACGTCCGTGGTTTTTTAGACTCGCGTTGTATACACCCAACGAAGGCTATAATTCACCCACTCTTCATTTTACTCAATCTAGTTTAGTTGGGTGTTCTATATAACTCATACTTTATTTTATCAAAAAATTACAGACATTTCCACAATTATTCAGTGAATAATTGCAGACATTTATGCAATTATATCAAAAAATTGCAGACATTTCCACAATTATTCGTTAAAAAATTGCAGAAATTTCCGCAATTTTTTCAAATTTTTGCGGAAATTTTCGCAATTATTCACCAAAAAAATTGCGGAAATTTCCGCAATTATTCATCGAAAAAATTGCATAAATTTATGCAACTTTTGGATATAATTGCATAAATGTCTGCAATTATTCAGTTAATAATTGCATAACTATATGCAATTACTTAGTAATTTAATTCTAGGGACCTAATTTACATACTTTTTTTACTGGGGTTTTTGTGTATTTTGAAACTTATTAGGGACCTGAGCCTAATATTCACTTATTTAATACTACCCAAATTATCATCTCTTCCTCTCTCTCTCTCTCTCTGTCAGAAGACGCTAAACCCTACTCTCGACATTCTCTTTCTCTCGCGACATTCTCTCTTCAAAAACATCGTCGTTCCATCTCGCTGCCCTCATCGCAGGGCCCTTGCCTCATCATCGTAGCGCTCTTACCCCATCATCGCAGCTTTCATGGCTCTTAGAAAATCATCGGTACAAAGAATTTAATTTATGTTGCTATATTATGTGTATGTTGCTATATGATTTATGTGTTCAATACGTTGCTATATGATTTCTCGTGTTCAATTCATGTATGTTGCTATATGTTTTTTTATGTTATTTTTTTCTTCCTTTTTACTCCATTGGGTAATATATAATCGAAAAGCCAAAGAGTGAAGCGTCAACTAACTACCAAACGGTGGTTAAAGATGGAATTGATAACTGAATTGGACAGCAAAGAACTACCGTTCAGTGTATCTAGACTGTTTAAAATATGGAGACAAAAAACCATCTCTCTGCCTTTGTCGATCGGTGGTGCACAGTGGATTAATGAATATAAGTTGTGGCATATAACTACCGTTCGGTGTAACTGGACCGTTTAAAAAAATCAGTTCTTCATATTACCTAGAGCCGGTAGGTAATATGAAGTACATATTTCATTCTTTTTTTCTTTTTTTTTCTTTTGCAGTAAATTGTAATCCAGGTTGGGATGTATAAAACACGACTCTATTTTTATGTACTTCTGGCCACCATATTCTATTCTTTTACTCAGCCCTACATAACCATATCTTTTATCTCTTCACAACAAATCTTACGTACTTCTCAAAAATTCCAAACTCTACACTACAACAAAAATACCCTATTACAACGCCCTTTTTACAACGGGCATTTTCTGCCCGTTATAATAGAAGGCTATTACAACGGTCCATTCAGGACCGTTGTAATAGATGTCCTATACAATACCTTTTTACAACGGGCATTTGCTGCCCGTTGTAATAGAAGGCTATTACAACGGTCCATTCAGGACCGTTGTAATAGATGCCCTATACAATACCTTTTTACAACAGGCATTTGCTGCCCGTTGTAATAGAAGGTTATTACAATGGTCCATTCAGGACTGTTGTAATAGATGCCCATGGTAAGTTTTTATGCTTTTGTCTTCGTACCCAAATAAACCCCCGCCTACTTCCTTTCTCATTTTCATTTTACGCAACCATACACAAAATAAAGTAGATCCCCAAAATTAAATCCCTAAAACCAAAACTTCTTCTATCGCCTTGCTAGCGCAACCGCCTGCCTCCACTTCGCAGCCGCCTACATCCACCTCAAGTAGAAAGTTTGAAGTATTTTAGACTCGAGATGTATTACGGGTTATCTTCTTCTTCTTCAGTGTATTTAATTGCGGTAATTTGGTTTTTAGCGGTGTTTTTATTAAATAATTGGGATTAATTTTGTCGTTTTCAACTTTTGCGTTCATATTTGTATATATTAGTAGTTGGTCCAAGTTTACAAGTGAGAAAGTGTTTTGATGGAGAATGATAGTTGAGGTGGAACTTGTGCTATTTTTTATTGCAATCTGCATTGAGGTATTATATATTGTTAAAGGAAATCCATACGATGAAAGTAGTCGATTGTTTAGCTTTTGTTTCCTTTTCTTTTATGAATTTTTTGTATCTTTGTGTAGAAACCAGTATAAAATGAAATTGGGGAATGTTTTAATAACTGTTATTGATTAGTCAAATTGGCTAAGTTACTTTTAGCTTAGTTGGTTGAACTTTCAGATGTGTGGATTTCGGTTAATTTCTTTAAGTGGTCACTACACCAAACAGGCCATTTTGTCACACTTTTTTCGTTTCATTTTGTCACGGTTATTATTGTTGGAAATTTGTAACGGTTATTATTGTTATATTGTTTTATCACGAATATTTCCGTGACAAAATTTGGGCTTTTCGTAAATAATTAGAAGACATTGGGAAGAGTTGTCATTTACGTTCCCATCCTTGCTTCAGATGTTTGTCATGGTTCTGGCTTGTATCTTTCTTCCTAAAATCTAATTAGGGTAAAGCCGTCGCAGCCTTCCTCCATTGCGATTCGCCCTATCGCCGTGTATCATTCTTTAGTGATATTACGATTCTCTTACTGTAGGCAAAAGGTGAAAACCAGAAAGCTATCCAAAGCAAAGCTGCAGTGAGGTGAGCACTTTCTCTTCGTCTATAATGTTTAATCTCTTACAATACATCTGTATTTTGTTGAATTTTCTTATAACAGCGGCTCCTCTTAGTTTATTGGGGTTTTCTGCGTTCTCTTTAGGTGAGTGAACTTTACCATCTCCGATTGATTTTTGAAATTAAGGAGCAATAATTCGTTGCTATATATGTTTTGGAGTTTGATTTGTTAGCTTTGAAATAGTTTTAGGTTCGGTTATTAAGCAAGTAACAAAAGGGATTACAAATTTTGTTTAGCAGCCTGTTGTACGTTAATTACAAACTACTCTTATTGCTTATTTTTGATCCCATAAAGAGTTAAAAGACAAATTATTAACATTCACCAAAACACCACAACGATTGAGAGAAAAGCTCGTGCAACTCAGCGGCTGATGAAGAAGCTTTAACTCTGCGTACAACAAAAATAGAAAAAATAACAAAGTGTACGTAACAGTACCGATGACTTTGAAATAATAAAAGAAGGGATGTTCATGTTATCAACCATAATTCACGCACAGACCAAAAAGCCATTCCATTAGCATAAGTAAAAAACGGCACAGACCAAAGGCGTTGAAATAATAAAGTAGGGACCAAGTTTTAGCAAGCGCACGAGTGCAATGTTTCTCAAATTCCTACTACAAATTTGTGTTTAATGATCATCTAATTCTTTTTAGTGTTTTATGAATGTTAAACGTTAAATAAATTCATTTAAAAAAACTTGCTCGTATGTCTGATATGGAATATGTTTTTTTTCCAATGAAACTAGTTGTAATGCGGAATAATTTCAATACAACTATTTGCAATTAAACTACAAAAATTGATTGACGTTCAACAGTACAATATTTTATCGCATTTAAAACTTATGCAAAATATTTGTATGATAAAACATATGATGTTTCATGAACTAAATCAATGATCAAACCACTAGTGATAAAAAAAAATTACAACCATAAGTGGTAATTTATAAAGTTAGAATATGTACTTGGTAACGAAGCCTATAAGAAATAAATAGAGCGTGGTGATTCTAGGTTGAGGCTGCAAGCACCTCTATGTCTTCAAATCTTAACATGCAGTTTCCATCCTCATTACATCGAATAATGGTTTCAATGTACTTGGGCAATGAGTGTTTTTCTTGATCTTCTTTTATCAATGATATAACTTATTGAACATCAAAAAACAATGCTTTCTATATTATGATACTTTTAGCGAGAGACGTAGGTATCAGATACACATATCTATTAATCAAAAGGAAAACAAAATAGTCATACGCAAGTCAGCTCAATAAATATGAAAAAGCTTCTATTTATGCATTTAGCATGGTAGAAAATATGAGTTTGAGATGTTTATTTAGATCTAAATAAATGTATTTCATGAAACTTATTAGAAAGGATTAATTTTCCAACCCAATGAAAATACAAATAAAAGGCTAATTAGTAAATATAGTTTTTATTTGCCTGCTTATATGAAATAAGACGCAAATAACAAGTGAGAATATTTTAGATACTAGGCATGTTCTATCCATGAAGCATAAGTCACTTACCTACACTAAAAAATTGATAACATCATACACGCCTCTTTTCACTTAATATTCACCATGTATGACTTTTTCACGTCACGTAAAAGCATCACAAAAAATGGCAATTTTATTATCCACTCTTTTATGACTTTGTTTACGTCACACAAAAGCATCCCAAAAAATGTCACTAAGAACTAAGAAGTTGTTGGTACTTGATACACATCCATTATTCCAATGATTATGTAGATATTTTTCTTTATCCATTACAAAATTATACTGAAATACAGTATATAAAATATTTAAGCGAGTTGTAAAAAATCTGTTACAAATTGGAGACAGAGAAGCAAGTGGCGGCTCAAGTTAATGATGCTATAAAATAAGTTTGCATATGAGATCTAATCCGCAAGTTATTCTAAGATGATATGATTATTACGAACTTCATAAAATATATTCAAATTGAAGCACTTAAAATTTACTATTATGTTATGTCTCTATTTTATCATGCATGTGAATATTGTTTGTTGATGCTCTCATTGATAATTTACAAATTGTTGTTGAACGTGTATGCAGTGGTGGTCAGTTGGTGAGGTGACTAGCATGCAGGTGATAATGTCATAGTATTGACAAATTGAGCACCCCTCTAGTATTTAGCAAAGTTGTAATGTGCTGAACACTTTGAGAAATTTCTCAACTTTGCCAAAAGTTGGTTCAGGTATTATGCTGGATATCCCTTTCAGATTTTAGAACAGGATAATGTCATAGTAGACATAATAAATTTTGATGAAAGTAGTATCACTTCATGTGTACTTCTATCAGGATGAGCTATATAATTTTTTTAGTTTGTTTATTCATGTTTTTTTCCTGTCGTTTTGCTTCGTTAGCTAATTTATAACACATTATTGTATCTTTAGAAATGACTTAGTGCTGCTAAATTATATTCTTTAAGTGGCTTATGAGTATTTGTCAAATAGTCTGTCATTGAAATTTATATTCATCTGTTACGAGTTCCAAACATGTAGTCTAGTCCATGCAGCATAGATGTAAAAAGCATGAACAATATCATTATTTATGCCCAGTTTGTCATATCGTGTTCATGTGAAACCTGAAAACTTTATATATGTTCAAAGTTCAATATATGGATCTTCAATGCATTTTTGAACGAATAATTGAAAATAAAATATGACACTGTCAATTTATGAATTGTGTAGGCATTGATAGAAGCAGCCGAAGAGAGACAAAAATCGGAAGCTAGTGTTAATGGAGAAGATTGAATAAGAAGTTTAGAAGATTTTGAAAAAGATCCCGTTGCCGAAGCTTTTCGGCCCGAGTATCGTTTGCGTTATTAGTAAGTTAATGAACACTATGTAGTTATATTCTGAAACTGTGTTTTAAAGTTTGTTATATATATTATGCTTGTATGCTATAATTTGTGGTGTTGGTATGAAGTATCCTTTGTGGTGTTTGAATGAAACATAAATGTTTGGTGGTGTTCTAATTATTGATCGTATGTTTTCTTAATGTTAATACTTTATATTTTTTGTATAGATTGTTTGTAGCTGTAATAAAATATTGGTGTTATATAGTTTGTTTGATACTGTTTTAGTTATCACGGTTATAAGTGTTAGAAATAACCTTTCGTAATGGTTATAACTGTGATATAATTTGCATTTGTAACAGTTATAAGTGTTAGAGTTTTCTTTTTTGTAACGGTTATAAATGTTAGAAACCATTATTCTGTCACGGTTATAAGTGTGAGAAATTACTATTTTGTCATGGTTATAACCGGAGTAAATGCTATTCTGTCATGGTTATAAGCGTGAGAAATTACTATTTTGTCACGGTTATAACCGTGAGCAAAAGTGTGACTGAATTTGCCCACGGTACATATTTTCACGGTTATAACCATGACAAATTAGTTTTGTCACGCTTATAACCATGAGGAAATTGCCTTTCTGGTGTTGTGGATTAAGTTCAACTATTGGATGATCGATATGTATTATGTTCCCTTTTTATGATGATTAGCTCTCAAATTTTCTTTTGCAAAATTGATTAAGTTTGATACCTTGACGTGATCAAAACAAAACAAAAAAATTAGTGCAAATTTCATTACAACTAAACAGTATTTTCGATTCCGTTCAGTTACTTTGTTGGGTTCTTGGGTTCTCCTAAAGCAATTTTGGCTGCATGAACTTCCTTATTCACTCACCTAATTTTGATATATTAAATTTCATTTACAGTTATTATCATCCTCACTTCATTCCATGTTCAGGCTGTCGTCTTCTCATTTAAATATGTGTATATTAGCACACAAACGTCTGTAATGTGCACGCGTACATTAGTTACATGTGTGTTTGAATGACAGCTGAAACTAAAGATTTGATTTGGAAAGAAATTATTTGAACATGGCAAAAATAAACATGGAAAAGTGGGTAGGGGTGGCATTATACAGTGGAAATTTGGGATAGGTTTTTAATATCAGAGAGAGATGGGTAGGAAGTAGTAGAAGAAACGAGAAACGTAGTGATTTCACCCGGATATGCATTAACAGTTGTAATCGAAGGGGTTTGGTCTAATAATAGCGATAAATCTTAATTGAAGTTTAATGTATAGAAATTAGTGTTTTCTCTGTCATCAATTATTTAGTTTAGAATTTAATGCTGGAATTTTCCCGAATGTTGATACTTGTATTACTAACAAAGTTACAACTCCTACATATCCCTTTGAATAACTTAAATACTTATTGAAAGTTATAGGTATCTTTAGATTGCTTTTGTGTGGTTATCATTCATCGGGTAGTTTTATTAACAATGTTTTTTTCCCTTGGCTAATTTCTAATACACTTTTCAATGACCTATAAGTGCCTTTTGTTGAATCACTTTTAGGTCAATGGGTCACACTAAAGCGGAAACTGATTTTGATATGATTTTGGCAGATAACCAAGAAGAAAATGACGAAGGTAGCTCAGGTGGGTCGATTATAGATGGAAGAGGATCAAAGTTAAAGAAAGGACCCTAGACATCTGTAGAAGATGCCATTTTAGTCGATTATGTGAACAAAAATGGTGATGGAAACTGGAATGCTGTACAAAAGCATTCAGGACTTTCTAGATGTGGCAAAAGCTATCGATTGCGATGGGCTAATCATCTTTGACCAAACCTTAAGAAGGGTCCATTTACCTTAGAATAAGAAAAGAAAATTATTGAACTTCATGACAAGATGGGTAATAAATGGGCTCGAATGGCTGCATTTGTAAGTTGATTTCCATCCTTGAGTAGTGACAGTTTTGATTAAAATATGTCCATGCCCTGTTCGATCTTGCAATTGAACAATTATACTATCTTTTATTATTCTTAGGTGTGAGATAAGGGGATAGTAAGGGAATACGATACACAACTCCACCTAGAGTTCTGAATTAGTCCCAAGCAGAAAAACATCTCAATATTATGTATTTTTGCCCAGATATCAAAAGATTCTACTTTTTTCATTAAATTGATAGCCTAGACACCATTGGCTCACAACCAATGGCTTCCCATAATAATTATAGTTTTTGTGAATTGTTACTGGATCAAAATCATTAAGATTTGTAAACTGCACCGCATAACCGGTCCTTTCATTATGAATTTAAAATGTGTGATCTGGTTTCAGAATGTTTACTGTATATGATTTCATCTGGAAGTATGATGATTTGAAGCCAATTGAGTGAACGAAAACTGTCTGCTTCTACTCTTGTTTAGATTTCATAACTGTGTCCTCTGGCATGAAAACACTATCCTCTCCTGGTGGAGTATAAGTTTAGCACTCGATCCGTGTCTTGCATTTGTGTAAATGTGGGCTGCATGTCATACATCAGGGCTTCTTTCCATATAAATGGTTGCTGCTAGTCTTTGCATTGCTATATATATATAGTTATATCAAATATAAATGTAACCACTTATGATTAATAAGTAGGCAAAGTGAATGTTTAGTAGCTGATTATTTATATAGAAGACCGTGTGCATATCAGTGTGCGTGTGTGTTAAAAGAACTGTGCGTGTGTGTTCCTTTGCATAAATATGTAAGTCTTTTGAAACATAAGAGTTTTAGATTATCACAATTCACGCACTTCTATTTTTCTGCATGTACCAAGACCTTGCAGTAACTGACGTTGCTTGCAGCTCTTAATGGAATAAAGATGGGTGATAAAATGCTTACTTTAGGCGTGCTCGGTACAGCCTATAACAGGGCAGGAAAATGTATTATTTCAGGCTCAACAGCAAGTGACATTGCAGGTAAACATGTTATGTTTATTTGATATTTTTTTTTGTTTTTCTTCTGACACTGGCATTGGCTATGAAGCGAAACGTTTTGATATCTAAGACTGGATCTAATCTTCTAACCACTTTCGCTGTATCATTAGGTTTTTGGTCAGATTCCGATCTTCCTGCCCGTACTGCATCAGCATACTTTTTGATGGTTTGTCCTTGTGAGTTGTTATATTAAGATATCCAACTAGTCAGTTTATAAAAAATAAAAAAATAGCATCAGGCTGTCATGGCAAGGTTGACAGTGTGTGGGTGGGTGTGTGATGTATAAGTGTGTATGGTTGAGATGGCAGGGGTAATGGTCGGAGTAGTTTTTGAAAGTGTGCAGGCAGTTTTTATGGTGAAGTGGTGGATGACAATTCAGTGGGTAGTATGGATGATGGGAATGTGACAATGATACAGGGTTGGGGGTAGTGGTTTGGGTTGCTTGTTGGCTGTTGGTTGTATTGTGCACGTGCACAGTGTAGGGGTGATAGGCAGTGTTTATGTGATTGTAACTGTTCTTTTTTATGTTTTATAAAGAAATGTACAGTGCACAGTGAAAATGTAAATGAAATGCAAACACACTTGAAATGAAATGATTTTGGTTGTTTTATGTTAATATTTATTACTCGTTAAATTATTCATTATTGGTATGGATGTATGCTGCTGTAATTTTTTTTTTAAATTTGCATTTATTTTGCAACGGTCAGAAACCGTTGCAATATCATGTATTACAACGGGCATTACCCGTTGTAAAAAGGTGTATTACAACGGGCATTGCTCGTTGTAAAATGTCTTATTACAACGGGCATTGCCCGTTGTAAAAAGTCTTATTACAACGGGCATTGCCCGTTGTAAAATATGGTCAACCTATTACAACATCGCCTATTACAACGGTCGGCTGCCCGTTGTGGAACACATATTACAACGGGCATTGCCTGTTGTAAAAAGCCTGTTTTGTTGTAGTGCTAAACCCTAAAAAAATCTCTCTTTTTGCCTAATAGATAATGGAAAGTGAAGATTTAGTGGATGATCCTACTTGTAATGTTCACAAAGAAGGTAGTTTTTTTTATGTGTTAAAGTCTTTTTTTGTTCAACAACTCAGTCATAGATAAGTTGTTTAGAGTTTTTTGATTCTTCAAAAAATCAATCAACTACGACCAATTCAACCACGATTTGAAAATTTAGGGTTTTGCAAAATAAAAACTGGAGAAGGAATGCTTCCTCCACTACCGCTTAGATTGTCGAGAGTCGGTGAGCTTCTGACTTGCTGACAAACGACTTGACATTTTCATTTTTCCTCTGGTGGTGGTGTTCGTTCTAAAAGGAAGAAGGGAAGATGTGTTTTGAATTTTGGGTGCATGTTCACGTAAATATTAATTGGTGTTATGAAGAGGAAAATGAAATTGTTTAAGGCGGCCTTTAGTTTTTAGTGGCTAAAAGAAAAAAAAAACTATGTGCAGATAGTAGCACACTTGATTTATCACTGGACTGGTTTGATCTAGTAATAAAAATAACGTTGGACCCAACCTATTAAATTGGATAAAAATGGTTGGATTAAAGAGGTGGATTGAATTTTGGCAAACATACATCAAATAATCCTTACTGTCACTCAGCGTGCCCTGAATACATGATAACTCGTATGACCATTCCTCTGTCAGAGATTAATGAAAAAATCTCAGTTTTTGGTGTACTCGCTCACCGGCCCATACCTAACAATAAATCCATTCCACATATCTATAGTACGGATCCATTCCTCCGATCAAGGATAGTCATTCCAAGTACTCAATGAGCTTCCTCACAATACCGCTGCTTACGAGTACATCAGAAAATAATCTGAATATCAACAATCTTTTAGCACATGCATCTTATCCCTTCTTTACTCTATCTAGTTTCCATTTATCCTTACAGAGCCCTTCCACATTCCTTTCTTTCCATGATAGAACCCTACAACGTTCTATCCATGAGTCACCCTTTATAGAACCCATCCTTGTTTATAATCATCATCATGACCCCATTAACATCGAGCTGTAACAACCCTCCCTGAGGTGAGCCTAAATTCCGACGCAGAAAAGATCCATCGAAACTTAGAACCATCTCAAAGCTGGTTGTTGGTTGGTAAAAAAAATAGAGAGCTATTTATCTACACATACAGAATCTCACAGCGGAATGATAAAATATAATAATAACAACAACACTCATTTCATTCAAGTTTCAAAATATCATTCAAAACCATAGTAAAATATCCATAATGTCAAAACCCACTAGTAACCGTACATGTCTGCAATATTCAAAATTGCAACATTGTTTTTATTTCATGGGTACATAAAAAAAACTGCATAAAATAACAAGTAAATAATTGTCCACTGCCACAAGCATCATCAACGTCTCCGCCTTCAGCATCACACTTCCTAACCTGTGCTGTAATAAGGAGGGAGTCAGAACAATATATATCTCGTGAATAAAAATCTCGAGCCTTACTACATTAGTACTTGGGCAGTATAATTTTAATAGGAATACATCTTACGTTTCTACCTACTACATAAGTCTTTCCAAATACAAGCCCAAAGACTTTTCTAAAAAAAGGCTTTCCAAATATAAGCCCATAGTTAACTTGCTATCATCCCAATGACTAATATCTACAATCAATAATGTCCTATCAATAACCTATTTAATTATACAATTATACATTAATTATATATGTGTGTGTGTGTGTTTTTGTGTATATATATTTGTATGCATGTGTGTATATAAATACGTGCCTAGTAATTTCTAAGCATGCGGAATATATGCCACAAACTAATGTTTAAATGTCAACTTTTTAAACAATTATACGAGATTCATTCCATATTATCAACAATACTAAAATTCTAATATTCACATCCAAAAATTTCAATCAATAGACTTGTATAGAATTAAAATTTAAACTCAATTTATTACATCAAAATAATGGAATTTATTACAAATAGAGACTTATAATTCTAATTTTTTCGCTCTATTCAACTTCTTTTTCACATAAAAATAAACGAAAGAATTTCTATTTAATTTGAGGAAATCAGTAGTGCAAACTATGAATAAAATTCGTATTTTACACATTATTCCTTAGTCAAAGTCCTTTAATCAAATTCAAAGAAAAAGAATAAGGAGTGGAATAGAAGGTAAAATTATAAAAACTGCAAATACACAATTTCCATTATTTTGACATAAACAAATTGAGATTTCAACCTAAAATTGACATTTCACATTGAAGGAGTTTTGGGGGTTTATAATATGATGTTTTCACAAACCAAAACTCCCCAAGGCATATTCAAATCCAAATTACACTAATCAATTACTAAAATAGAAAAGCTATGATTTCCACTCACTATATAACCTTAGCTCTGCCTCCTTTGGATTTGACATGCCTTTTGATGATCTCTATCAAACCCCTCTTTTTGATACATACACTACAAGGGGAAACGCAATTTCCGACGGCCAAAAACCGTCGGCGGCCGTCGGAAGCCGTCGGCCGCCGTCGAAAAAAGCCGTCGGAATTTACTGCGTCGGAGAGCAGTATTTCCGACGGCTTCCGACGGTGCCTGTCGAACATATTTTCGACGGGTTCCGACGGTTTCCGCCGGTTTCCGACAGATGCCGACAGGTGTCGGGATCCGTCGGAAACCGTCGGAAATAATGAGCTACAGGCCGCCGGTAGCCGTCAGAAATTTTGATCTGTAAGCCGTCGGAAGCCGTTGGAAATCTGCTGTGTTTTTGTTTAATTTTCGCTGCAAGTATAGCCTTTCAACCACATTTCTCTTCCAAACACTATTATATCAATACTGCACAATCCAGTATACAATATTCCAACCAAATATCAAAACCCAACCAACACAATATTCAATAAACACACAAATAAATAAAATTAAATAAAAAAAAATACATAATATACATAATCATCCCAACATTGACAATAATCATAACAGTAAGTGTTCTATCATGTTATGAATACACAAAATCATCAACATCCTCATCCACATCGTCATACAACCATAAAACCAAGTGTATCAAACGTATTTATACATAAATCAATAATTAAATCACCCGTCTACCAAATCATTCAAAACTAAAACAAAACATACCTGAACGAGCAAGCAAGCAAGCAATGAATCAATCTCCGCCAAATACAATAAAATATTGCTAATAAATATTGCTAATAGTAAACTTGGGATTCCATTGCTCATCAAGGAATTTGCAGGCCTGCCAACAGATAAACACAGGCTCCAATTTAATAAAACTACAATAGAATTCAACACGGTAGAGGAGATCATGTGGTGGAACATTGGCTAATAGAATATATTTCTATAAAACTATTAAAGCATCCTTTTTAACAATACAAAGACATGTAGAAATTTCTCCTTGATCAAAGCATGTAAAATGAAAAAACTGCCAAATTACAACATTTATCATGGTTTAGTCAAGATTTAGCAAGAAAAATTCTCCTGGCTGAACCCATCATGGTTTAGTCAGTTAAAATTTGTCAAAATTGACACCTGGCACAAAAAAGGCTACTATGTAGAGCGTAGACTTGAGTACAATAAATATGGTTTAACCACATTCCTTGACAAAAACAGACTTGAGAAACAAAACCAACAAGCATTTCATGTGTGATGGATGAAGCTAATTAGTTTGGATACAACAAAGTATAGGGTGTTATATCACATGGTATCAATTAACTATTAGGTAATAATAAGATGCTTAATGAAATCATACCTCTATGATTTGATCCAACTCTATGTTCATTACTTGATTGAACTGAGACTCACTCACTCCATCCCTGTTGTACAAATAACAAAAATTAGACTTTACTATCTGCTATTGTTTTTGAATAAGTATTTCAACATGGTGCAAAAACAGCAAGCAGTGCCCGCTACAAAGTCAGACAGGCACAAATTGCAATATAAATGCAGCTTAATACAACTTTGTAAACTCAAATCAATAGTTGACAGGAAACGCATTGGATCGATGTTCATATCAAAAAATTAATTCATGCTTTTTGCAGAAGTAAAAATAAATTTAGCAAGCGCCTGAAAATAGATTGCAACTTGTAAAAGAAGCAAAATACAATATTACCTGAATATAATAATATTCTCAGGCTTCCTCTTGCCAGAGCTAGTGTAAAAATCAAGCATAAGTTCCCTACAAATTAAGATAACTTTCAGAAAACAAAACACTACATTTAAGCCATCGCAATAACAGTGAAAGAATGTAAAACAAAACACAGAAAATCCAAATAAATATCAGTGCAAAAATTTTGGAATAAAATCCAGCCAAGTGGCTTACTTGATGATCCCCTTGTCTTCAGTGCCGTTTGGCCTAAATAAGGAATCCATCATTTCATGTTTCGGACTCTGTGTCTTTATAAGTTGAGTTGAAAAATATTAGTTAAGTTCATATTTGTAACTTAAAAATGTAATTCTATTTTTTTGTCATTATATACACACACACATTTATTAGATACATTATACCCGTTCATTTCTAGTGTGGAAGAAAAAGAAAAGTACGTTGGATTTAGTTCACTTGTATTATAATGCCAGCCCACAAAAATGCTTAGTTTAGAGAATAAAAATGCTTTCTTTAGAGAATAATTTGAAATGGATCTAATTATTACTGGCATTCTAATTAACAGAACAATTTTTTTCCTTTTTTGAATGCTAATAAGTAGCTTAAGAAATATTTGTATACACGAAATCTATTGTTTTCAAAAAAATTCTATCGTTGTTTCTTTTAGTATACCCATATTAAACAACATCAATTTTTCAATTAATGAACGGTGAGTAATAGACGTGGATTTTGGATTGGAGAATTCTTTTTTCTATTTGTAAAATAAAAACAATGCAATGTACACTATTCACTTTTTAGGAAGTTAACTTCCTAAAAATAATAATTATTAAATCAAAAGATATCAAAACAAAAGAGATGTTTGTATTATTAGCAATATTTTATTGTATTTTAGATTCCTCTATAGAAGACTTTTGAGGAAAGTATTTTCCAATACAGGGACAAATCCGACAAACATTGTACCAGATTAATATAAATGGTCGTTTTTCGAAAAAATGACTATTTATACAACGATCATGTACAACACTCGTCAGACGGGGCCAAAAACTCTCTAAGGGACATTTGTCAATTACATGCGCGCATTTGACGAAAAAATACAGTTTTACTCACTGTTCACATTTACAAAAATATATATTAATTAATTTAACACATTTATTCGACGTATTACATCAACTTAAGGCTGGTTTAACATTTTTGTCATTTTTTAATACACACAATTATAATTTAGAGTAATGCATTTTTTTTGTTTCATAAGTAAATACGTGCACAATATAATACTTCGAGTTCATTCATTCATTTTATCTTATTCCAACTAACGTATACAATCGTACAATAAAGGCATACACAACAATTTACATATACATGAACAACCACAAATTATACATGTTTTTCACAATTTCACGATAAAAGATGAAATACGTATACCATGTGATGCTATAAACCGTTATTACGCTATTGGAAACAATTGCAATCCCTAATTCGCCCTAATTTATCAATTTATGCAAATCTAAAATTATGGTAAAAACTGAATTTTTTACAAAAATAAGAGATTATACCTGAGATTAAGAGTAATGGAGGTTGATTAGGCAGCCGTGGAGGATCCGGAAGCTCGAAATTAGGGATTGGAAGCTTGGAGAACGAATTTGGGGATTTTTTGATATAATCTTCGTATGAAATGAGGAAGAAGAAGAGGGCTCGGCTGAGCCCTATAATCGCAGTTTTCCGACGGCTTCCGACGGCCGCCGACGGCCCATCGAAAGCCGTCGGTCCTCGCTGTCGGAATTCAAGCCTTTTCTAGTAGTGATATATACAACAAGCGATTAGTATATACGTTAGATTTAGAAAATTAAAGATTTTGAGAGAAGAAATTGAGAAAATAAATAATAAACAAAAATAGATCTAAAAGTTTTCTTATCTGAAACTCTAATGGAGTGTTTCTGAATCTTGAAGAGACGAACTGACCGAGCTTCACTGATGTTCCTAAAATATTATATGAATAAAACTGAGGGGTCTAAGGTTTTATTTATAATGGTGAGAAAGCACAAGAACCATCGAATTTAAATAATTAAATCCAGAGGGTACAAAAATAAAAACTCTAGCCGCCACCTGATATGGAGCGGTCGACCGCCGCCCACCGGTCGACCGGTAGAGGACAGTGGGTGGACCTCTCTGTTTATTTTGGAAAGGAATTATGCCATTGTTTTACATATTTATTTTCTTCCTTAATTACACTTTAACGTTAACGTTAATTTTAACGTTACTTAACCCCAAGTCTATCTACTATTAATTTTTGAATTTCAAATTTGAGAATTAATTATTTATTTGAATTTGAATTCTATTTAAATTATTTTGAATCAGAAAACTTCAAATGTCCACAACTTTTCCATTTGAGTTCCGTTTTCAACATATTATAAATGGAAATTGATCATAATTTTGCCATGAACATAAGGACATAACTTTCATGGTCAAATTCCAACTTTTGTAAAATTTTCATTTTTTAACCTTATCTTATTTAATTTATTCAATTTATGCACGGTTGATTTTACGGAATGTAACACAAGAGTCATCATCGAAACACAACTCCATCATCACCGAGTTACCATCATCAAAGTCTCGAAGTCATCATCCTTCGTCGTGCTGCCACATCACAACCAAATGTCAAACAAACAAACAAACACCTTTAACATGACCTATGGGACATATCCATCCTCCCTTGGAAGTTTGACCAAAGTGGCCACTCCCATTCATATCGGTATCGACATAAGCCCATTCATCTCGGTTCCGATATGAACTACCTAGCCTAAAAAATTTCTAAGTACCTCACACCTCATTCACTTCCTCATTCACTTGCTTGGAGTACCTCCTTTACTTGCATATAGCACTAAAGTCCCCAGCCCCACATCACGTGCCAGAAAAGAGGTCGTTACCAATTAGATGAGGTCGGTATTGAACATAATTTGCTTCTCAAAATTTTGCCTAAGCCCTGAAATTCCCTTCCTTAGCTTTTCTTAAAGCCTTTCCCAAAGTTTCACAGCCTAAGCCCCGAAACAACCCCTTCACCAACTTGAATTGCTTCTTCCACCAACCTAATTACATATCTTTATCGACATGAATTTGGCCATCCACACCAAATCCAAACAGCATGCGACCTAAACTATAGGCTCCCCTACTCCATAAGAACCCCTCCCCCAAGTTACATCACATTTTGAGCAATTTTAACACCGTTTTTCCCAAATCGACGACCACTTCTGTAACAAACTACCTTATACGATGCTTTGATTCACGCATAAAATGATGTGGACATCCCTTACCTCATGGACGTTGGATCAATTTGAGGTAAAATATAAAACAAACAGCAGAGCTATCTACGATATTCTAAACTTTCTGGAGCTGATGGTGGAAGAAATAAAATATAATATAAATTGGTAATATAATAATCCCAGATGAACAATATAAATGCATGTCTCCGTCATACCATCACGCCTCCAAATCACCACTAGTCCTCTCTATCGACCTATCAGAGTATATCTAAAGAAAGAAATGATATAGGGGGTCAGGTGTACGTCTGGTGAGTGAAACATATCATATAAGTGTATAATAATAATAAGCTTGTAACACCCTAAAAATTTAGCGAGAATTTAATAAGAAAATTAAATTTAAATAAAATAAGGACTAAAATAAAATTTTCATAGACACTCGAATTTGGCTATGAAACTTGGACCATTGTGTTCGTAGTGATTTTCTAGGCGATTTTCATACATAACATTTCAAAATCGAAGTTAGTACGGAGAAGATAGGACTTTGAAGATTCCAAAAAAGAATAAAGTTGAAAATATATATTCACCAAAAAATACACTCTGACCAGTCGACCTAGGAGGGTCGATGGTCGACCGATAACAGTCAACCCAGTGAAGGGGCGGTCGATCATTGCTGTGTTAAATTCGAGAGTTTTCTGAGTTGCTTCGAACGGTTGAGATGCGTTGCCTCGTCGCTAAGTTTTGAAGACTGAACGAGATGACACTAAAGATTCTCTAGACCAAATCTAACGTCCATAACTTGTCTCCAACCTCTATAAATTGAAAGTTAAGCCAACTATAAAATCACTAAAGAACTTACCATACTGAAACTCTGCCAAAATCAAACCTCCCCTCCAAAAATAAAAAAGTATTCAAAATCAAATTAAATCAAACTACAACCAATCAGATCTAGGAGGAGCCAGCTTATGGAGAGCGATTCTCTAGTAGAGTGTGTTGGAAAAGCTTGGATATACGGTAATTGAGAATAGGTTTAATTAAATGATTATTTACAGTTAAATTTACACTATTCTATCTGATCTAGGATGTTAAAAAATCAATTGTAAACTGTAAAACCCTAACTTGAAACCTGTAATGTAGGGCATAAATTGAAGGTACTGTAATTTGATAAATCTAATGTTTAATGCTAGTACACCCCTCTATTATTGAGTTGTGAACCCTAAAACTTATAAACCCAAGATTAAACAACTGATTGAAATTCAATAAATCTGTGAAATTTAGAAATATTGACTGGTCATTATAATTACTTGTTTAAGGTAAACGTTGTAACTAACAAACGCTGTAATGATCAATAAACGTTAACCCAAATAAAAATTGAAATCAATTAACTTGAAAACCCTAATTTTTGAACTTCGACCATTTGATCCTCACCCTAAGTGATCGACCATAAGCAGTCGACCGGTAGGGTATACATGGTCGACCGGTTGTCACCTGAAATGCACATTCTAAACCTTGGCCTAAGGCCCAGGTTAATAATACAAATTAGTATAAATGTTTATTATTTTATGAGCCTATTTGTGGCTATTTGTATCTAAGTTAGGAGTTGTAGGGAAGCTAGTTCCTTATGAGATGAGCTAGGATATTGCAGTATTGGGTAAATGTTCTTTACCCTATGGGAAGTCGACTATTCGACTAGAGGCGATTTTTGTAGCAAAATGACTTCACATGAGGTTCTACGGTGGACGTGCAGCACTGACTGATGCCGATGAAGTGTAGCCTGGCATAGCAGGAGTCATAGTATGCACGGATACTGACGCGGCATGGTATAGTTCAGATGTTGGATCCCGAAGCTTGCAACAGGAGGTGTATGCTACGATCGAGAAGTGGACACAGATGTAGATGATAAGACACATCAGTGAGTCAGCATTACGTGTTCCCCCTTGATGTGTAGTTGAGTTATGTGTAGTCGTAGTTAGTGGGAATATACTTTCACAGTAGCCTAGTGGCGGTATTTCCATGACGAGTAGTCCTAGGAGCAATGGCCGATCGTTGGTTGTGAGGTTCGATTCGTAGTTCGATCTTTATAGTGGCCTACACAAGTTGTAGCGTAGGTATGTATTAGATAAGAATCCTTATGTAATGGACCTTAGGAATTTATAGACACTTGTAGTACACCCTATGTCATCTAAAGTAGAATTAAAGTTAATTGCACGTAATCATCACATATTAAACTTGTACTCATTCACCAGACTTTCATCTGGCCCATCCTTTTTCATCTTTTCCCCCACTGTAGGTGTACAGGGCAGCAGGTGATTGGCCCATTCTTGATACTTGGAGAGGTGAGCTCATCCTTGGAGTTGCTTCTTACCATATTTGCTATTCATGTATCTATCTATTTTTTCAGTATATTTTATTTCCTGTATCAGACTTTGAGAGATATTTTCTGTATGGTATTGGACCCTATGCAGTTAATGCCCCGCTATATCCCCGCTATAACTCCGATATATCGTATAGCGGATTCCTACCGCTACGATTTTTCCATATATCCCCAACATATAGCCTTTCCGCTTTAATCCCCGCTATTTCCGCTATATCCCGTTATTTCCGCTATTTCCGCTATATCTTCTATAAAAAATTGGATTGAAAAATGATATTTAAACGCTATAAAAATTATGAAATTAATTAATTTAATTGAATTTTTGATATATGTTTAGAATTGATAATACTCTAATATTATACTAAATTAAATTAAGTTATATAACAGTTTTACGTTCATTTACAATACATTTGCACATATTTTTATTTAAAATTATTTTTGTATTAATTATAATTCAATTGAATGTTAATTTTTCACATAAATACTATCTATATATTTGTAAAAACAACAAGTATGGGATTTATATGCTATTTTAGAGTAATCCGATATATCCCGCTATATCTTCGCTACATCCCCGCTATGACTTTTTGCACCTCTACCGCATTGAATCCACCGAGCGCTTTAACTGCACAGATTGGACCACCTACTGATTTTCTGAGACTGTGGATATTTCCAAGGTGAATATTTTTTTGTTATATGTTTTGTTCCTTATGCTGTGAGTTTTGAAGGTGTAGTATATCTTAGATTATATCTACTTGTATTAGTCTCTGTAATGTTATAAAACCCGACAGTTCGTATTTCTCGGCATGACACAACGTCGAAAGTCGCACTAGGCTTTGGATTGGTGTGCCGGGGGATGCAGCCTGTCATAGTTGGTATCAGAGCATATGTTCAAAGTTCCTTAGGGATTAGGACCGTATTGAGGGAACTTACTTGAAAAGTTTTCGAAAAAAATGGGTTTTCAAACAATTTTCCAAAAGTTTTCAAAAATTGGTTTTCAAAATGTATACGTATGTAAATAAAAGATTTTTAAAAGCTTTCCAAAGATTTTATACATATTGTAACCTTTTTTGTGCATATGTTATCTTTGATTGGTGCCTATGTTATCTCTCTTTTCGTGCCTATACTATATATGAAAAATTGCTAATAAAATTCTTAAAAATCATAGATAGAAGATGAAGGATCCTGTATGTTTAGGCTCAGCCGATGTAGCTGAGGTTCTGGGTGTGAACATTCCGATTTGGTTTCGTCGGTATCTCTAGGCGAGGGGACATGCCAAGCTTAATCCAACCAGAAGGCCCACGGGAAGGGCAACGAGTGTAGTTTCTGCCTACTTACCTACCGCACAATTTCCTAAGCTATGCAAGGATTTCGCTAATCTTGGAGGAGAGCCATACATGGGGACTGAGTCATATGTCAATTTGAGAGCACGGATTCGTACTTATGAGAGGTTTTTTGGCTTAATGGGCTTGGGTGATGAGGTAAGGAGGCAATTAGTTGCATGGCAGTTACAGGGAGAGGCTCTTAGTTGGTGGGAGGTAGTTAAGGCCGAGACTGACGGAGGAGAGATTACTTGGGGAGAGTCGCGTAGGTGAATCGAGATGATGTTTCTTTCTAGGCCGGAGGAAAGTGTGCAGTGGGAGAAGTTCAATCACTTGAAGCAAGGAGACCTATCAGTGAAACAATATGTTAATCAATTCAATGAGCTAGCTAGATTTGGGATGATACTGATGGATACCCTGTTAAAAAGGCTTTAAAATTTGTTAAAGGGCTGAACCAACCTGTTCAAGGTTTAGCTCTGAGTCATATTCGTATGGGCGCTACGTATGAGGATCTATTGGAGATGGTCTTGTTGAATACCATCTCCAAGGAGGAAGCGAAGGAGGAACCCAAGAAGGCTGGAGGGCAAGCGCAGCAGTAGAACCCGCGCAAGGGAGGTGGACCCAAAGAAAAGATAAAGAAGAAGGATATGCACTGTAGGAAGTGTGGTATGAAGGGACATTTCTTAAAGGAATGTAAGACGGATCTTTCAAAGGTCAATTGTTATAACTATGATCAGTTTGGGCATATGAAGCAGGCGTGTCTAGGACCCTAGAAGACCTCTACTCAAGTGGTTGTGGCTTATGCACTAGAGGCAGTCCCTAGCTCGAGTGCACAACTAATGGTGGACAAGGGAAAGAAAGTGGTGATCGAATGTATGTTGACTTTATCTGGTTTATCTATTCACACATTATTTGACACTGGGGTTTCACTTTAACACACCAAAAATTTAATAAAAATTTAGACGGAAATTTAATAAGAAAATTAAATTAAAATAAAACAGGGGCTTAAAAGAAAATTTTCATAGACGTCCAAATTTGATTATGAAACTTGCGCCATTAGGATCGTAGTGATTTTCCGGACGATTTTCATAGATAACACTTTAAAATCCGAGTTAGTTTGAAGAAGTTACGGACATTAGATTGAACTAAAAGTTTAAAATAAAAAATTTAAAATAAAATTATTATATGCCACCGGTCGACCAGTAAAGATTCAAGGTCAACCGGTTGCGATCGACCCATGCATAGGGGTGCTCGACCCTCACGCGAGAAAAATCGAATTCTTGCAAAAAAAAAAAAATCTTATTCTTGCAACAAAATTTAGCAATGAATTGCTACGTTGTAAAGATACGTTTATCGGATCAAATTTTCAATTAGTATGAAACTTTTTTGTGTTGGATGTTGGATTGTCTCTTTCTTGATAAAATGTTGTGGACAATGCTCCACATCTGATTACATGACATCAAATCGAATTCCACCACATAAAAACCCCTACATTCAACTAATTTAATAATCCGGAGGTTTGGAGCCGCGTCAAATATTAATGCGATAAAAGTGGAGCATCCGTTTATGTACCTCATAATATGCTTCCGCAATTTCAAATTGCCTCCAGTTTGCCTTTTTGGAATAAAATCATCTTGCGGAGTAGACATAAAATCATCTTATGTTTCAAGGTCTAAATAATTGAATGAAAGGTCTCTTTTTTCCTAAAAATGGGCTTGAATCTGGCTACTTGCTGAAGCGTATAAATCAACATATGTTTTCTTCTTCGCAATTCCATTCATAAAGAACAAAGAAATCATTGTATCAAAAGAAACAAATGATAGCCCAGAAGCGAACAAACATATATCGACTTACAATCATGAAGGCAACAAGATTAAAGTAAACAAACTAACATCAACCTGTCTGTGCCAAGCTCTCACTTTTAACCACGTCCACTTTCGTGCTCTCATAAACAGGCAATTCATTACTATATATTACATGACCATTCTCATCATCATCATCATCGCTATCATTGTTAATATTAAGCTCAAACAAATCAGAGCTTGAATCACTTTCCCAGCCATTATGGCCATCTAAGCATCCCTCCCTAACAACAGTTTTCTCCTTAAATTCGAGCTCAAGACCAACATAATGAGCGCAATGAGCGCGCTTAACGCTTTTCTTTTCATCAACAATCTTCCAGTGATCATCTTCGTCGTAGTACTTCTTTTTGGACTGAATTATAGATGGTGTTACAGAACCAGTACTACACATGGGCACTGACAAAATATTGCAAGATTTGGATTCATTTTTTCTTTTAATCGCAGCACCGTCATGATCATCTTTGTTACCTTTGTTTGATTTTGATGGCTTGATCATGTTCTTCTTGGAACTTCCGCAGTGTTGTTGGAGAAAAGAGTTCAGCAAACTAGTAATTGTAGCTCGAGGAGTACTCGGTTGCTTGAGCCCGACTTTCTTTTTAACATCGTAGTCGTCGTTCTCGAGAACTACTCTTTCAGTCCTTTGTACTGCTTCGTCTGAGTAATTATCTGCTTTTACAATAGATGGCGGTTTTGAATCCTCTTCCCAGGAGAAGTAACGTGTGGCGGCGAATACATCGAGCTCCTCATAGTCTTTTCTTCGATGAGAATGTGATGAAGTATTCATGGTTGTGTGGATATCTTGCATTGTAATAAGGTAAGTGACTGCCTTTTGAAAGCTTTCATTTTAAGCATATATGAATCTCTACTTTTATAGGGACCGGAGGGCAATGGGGCCAATATACGCAAATTATTTTCTATCTTTTCGTGCTTTTTGGTCGGTCTACTTGGGATTTTGGCCGTACAGACTTGAAGTGAAAAACGTTGCAAGGAATCTATACTGTATTATTATTAGTGAGTTCAATTTCTAGCTCACACAGGCATTCTTGAAATTTGGCAACCGAACAGTCTCCGATTTTGCTCAACCACTCTTCGATTTTTAAACTCAGCCATCGTTGCTATCATATTTCATTTCTCTACTATTGTTGCTCTCCCCTTCTTCCCTCTTCATATAACCTAAATAATAAAATCCCCTCAATTTGTGCCTTTTTGCTCTGTCGTCGTCGACTTTCCCTCCTACCACCATCGCCAGCCCAATTGACTTCGAATCATCGCCAGAACAACTAACAACCGCCTTCGCATCTCCGTCCTTTTGATTTTTCTCATCCATTCTTCGGCAGTGGCCATCTACTCCCGTCGATGTATGAGTGGAGGACAACGGTTCATCGACGGGGTGTCTTCAAAGTTGCTAGCAGGTGATTGATTTAGGATTAGATCGGCAAGTACTTAAACCCTAGCACTATTTTTTCTTCTGAGTGTTTGCTTTATTTTCACATACTTATAACCGAGTGAAGATAATTAGTCTGTTATTCTTTCAAATTGTGGTAGAACAATGATGGTAAAACCGAGGTAAAACATGAAGGAGTTCATTGAATAGACCAGCTCAATAATGATGAGAGACAGATAATTTGTAACCGTTCATTCATATTCGAGTATTTTTCTGCATGATTTTATTTCAGTTATTGTGCTATTATTTGTTTTCATATGGAATTATTGTCATTTGGTTAACTGTATATGAAGATGCATCAGTGAGTTTCTACAAATAAACTTATAAGGAGTTGGAGACAACCAAAATGAATCGATAGATTTAGAAAATTTAATAATATTTTTCTAATGGATTTTTTAAATACTTTTAATTTGAACATCTTTCCTTTAGCTTAGGCTGTAACATGTTAGGCTAATGATATAATGTAAGGGTTGTATCTTCATTTATGAGTTGATGAGTATCAAGCTAAAGAAATAAGTTTACCATGCATAAATGATTTTTTTAGTCCTTTTCATTTATTGACAAATAGTAAATTTGAAATGAAGTTAGAAATACTGCATTCAAAACTACAACAGCTGTAGAACTTTTGATATGATAAGCAATTTCATAAGCAGTAGCTACTCCTATAATATGACTCCAGTTTGTTTCAGTCTTCAATCTTTGTTATTTATATTCATATATTTATTTTAAGCAAGCCAAATTTATTTTGATTTAAATTGAGTTTTTTGGATGAACCCTACTGTATTCCAAGATAGGATTTAGCTGTTAATAAATCAAGTAGTGACTCCAAATATGTATATTAGTTGTCTTATTTTCAGGTTGGTTTATTTGAATGGTAAAAGTGCTCAATGAAAAAAATTGATTTGAATCACTAATTAAACACAAGTTTATTACAACTTATGTAGGTTAATAATGTTACTAATCATAAACATTCTTATGAATTGTGATAGAATCATGATGGTGAAACCAACGTACAACTTAGAAATTTCAAATTTTAGACCGACTCAGTATGACGAGTGATTGTTAATATGAAGAAAATCGTTCATAACTAGGTATTTTTTATATAAAAATATTTTTTTCTTTTACTTATCTCATTGTTAATTGCTTCTTTCATGGAATTACTATTCATTTTGTTAAGTTCACATGAAGATGCATTAGTCAGCTTTTGCAAAAAAAAATTTTGGAAATTTTGAGATAATCAAGGTGAATTGATAATTTTAGAAAATTTATTAATATTGATTTTAATAAATTTTGTCTTAGTAATTTAAACATTATTGATTCAAGTTAGTCTTAGCATGTCAGGTTGAAGATATAATGTAAAAGATATATCTTTGTTTATGACTTGATAAGTATTAGGCTAAATAAATAAAATTTCCATGAATAAATGATATTTCAGGTATTTTCATTCATTGATAAACAATAAATTCTAAATACGAATAAAATTTGTGCATTTAATTCAAAAACGATAAAACTATCAATTTTTTTCCCAATATCTCTGTTTGGTTGGCAACAAAACTACTGAATATACCATTAGAAATATTGAATACCATTTAACATCTAAATTGTTTGGCAAAAATAACAAAATTGTGTTATAAATTTTGGCTAGCTAATCTGCCTTCAACAAATTGGCTGAATTTGTTTGAACACATTTTTTGGATAATAGTATGAAAAAAGTCTTAAAATACTTTTGTGCTGTTAATATTAGACCACATATTGTTCTAATTATGTAGGCTTATGTTTGGTTAAATTAGTCTACTTACAGTCCAATATTGTATGCATTTTTATATTTCACGAAAGAGTGGGAGCATTTTCAACAAGGTAGATTTTATGTCTTTGTAATTAGTATTTATTGTACTTTATCATCTTAAGTATTTATGCTTCAATCACTACATTTGACTTTGTTTCAGATTCCAATTCACCTTCCTTGCTATTCTTTTTATATTTTTTGGTTGAAAAGTTAGTTTATGTTCTGTTATTGACACTATTTTGTTTCAAGTTGTGCACCAATTTGTTTTATAAGATGCGTATAAGTTTTGGATTAATTTTTATACAAGTTTTTCTTCGTCTAAATTTTAGTTTATTATTTACAGTTGTTCCCATAAGGTTGTGTTTTAGTTATATTATGAATCAGAAAGCTCATGATATTTCTATTTTGTACCTTGGTAAATAAATCCAACACCATAAAAGGTCAATGTTTAATATCTGACTTCATCAAGTTGGAATAATTTTGAGGTATATGATTTTAACTTTTCTCTCACAGTAATTTAAATTGCTACGGGTCAGCTCTGCTGTCAATGAAATACATGCATGTTGCACCATGACCTTTATGTTTGATGAATTTCACAAAAGAAATTTAACATGAGGTTATTTCTTTCTGGATCTGTAAAAAAATATTAAATTTTATGTGCAGGCGACTTCTTGGAGGAGCTATACAGAAGTTCTCAATCATGACCCCAAAAGGTAATATTTTCCATAGCTAAAATATTTTGGGCACTTATAATTCTTTATAAACGAATTCAGTTCTTGATAAAAAGTAATACACGTTATCGTGTGTTTATAGATTTGACGTATTAAAAAATAAGCATAATCTAAAACTATGATTACTCATGGTAAGTTAGTTTACTTGAAATCAGTAAATAAGATACAAGTTGCAAACATGTTTTTCGGATAACTAAAGCTTCCCATTTGTAATTTTCAAAACATTTCTTTTTGCATCTGTGACCAAATTAGTTGTTTTACTACAAATTAATAGTTTACTATAAAGGTATAGATATAAATAGAACCATCCAATCTACCTTTATGTATCCTTTGGTTAACATAGTGTGTTGACATCAAACCATACACCAGAGTGTGTTATACCATGACAACGCCATATATTTATTGTTAATTTATATTATTGGTGAAAAATTTCATTGGTTTCAAATAAATACTTACTATGATAGTAGCGAAATTAAGTAAGAAACCACGTCTAACTATCCCTTGATGCAACCTTATTAAGATTGTAGTTTAAAGAAGCAAGGCAAGTATTTTACAAAATTTAGTCAAAATTTTGAAAATAATAAGGTGAACATAAATTCTATTGCAAACACGACTTTTGTCCGTGTTAATATTAATGAACCATTTGTGAATTGCTGCCGACTTTTTGCTCCTACATGTAGTTCAACAGTATGTTTGTGTTTATACAACTTACATGGATATATTGCAGTATGCTTTAGACAACCAACATACTTGCTCTGTAATTCAAAACAAATTATCGTATGCGTACTTTGATAAATAAATTTTTTGTATGCAATTCTAATGACACCAACTGAATATTAATAAAATTTATTTTCTACATTATGGTATACATGATTTGCTGAATCCAACTACAAATAAAATTGACCATTTAAATTGTATGACCTTTAATTGAATGAATTTTACTATTCACTATAACAAGCAATCACAAATGATAATTTTGTTTTTCTTCATAAAGCGTGTATGCAACATGAAAAGAATGTCCTTTCACATTTCAACATCTTCTATCTCTATATCACTTGCGAATACCTTTATGAGTTTTGTTCCAGGACTCACAATCAGAACCACTAAGAATCGAGTCAAATAGACCGGGAGCAATAGACCTAAATGGCCCTTTTAGTGCTGAAATCTTGAATGTTTGATCAAAACCAGAGTTTGTTAATATACCATACTCAAATATGGAGTAGCATATATTCAATAATATATTCCTTATTTAGTGAAACCCTTTATTCATATGATAATATATTTTCATCAAAGTTATTTTTAATAATTTTTTTATGAACATGTTCCTTATATATCGATATAAATAGATTTCTTTGACGCGTTGGAATTTAGAGGAACAAATTTGAGGTTGTATAATTATTTTAATTTAGAAAGCTTGCACCATTCACCAATACGCTTTAGTATTTTATTTCATTTTTACCGATCATTTCTATTGCTTTAGAGTTGTTTTTTTATTATATTTATTTCCACCTTACTAGCTTTAGCCGAATCTCAAATCTTTTGCATGAATGATGTTACAAATTTCTCTTATCTTACCCCACAACAATAGTTATAATAATTTTGAATTGTTTATGCGAATTTATAAAATCAATTAAATCAAATTGTTTTGACATACTTACATTCAGGTTGTTTTAACATCATTTTTGGAGGATAGTAAACGTTTCATCATACATGTTTATATTGTACTTCTTGGAGGAGTTCCACGGATTATGAGTTATAGATCTTTGAAATTGTATTTATGGTGGCCATGGAGGAGAAACCTTATATGAAGATTTCTTGCCCATACATAAATAAGAAAATTTATTTATTTCTAGACTTGGATTTTTTAATCTATTAAAAAAAGACATGGAGTTTAATTTGATACACACACATAATTAGTTTTACCATCGAAGTTAAACATCGAAGCATGTTCTAAAACATATTGTAATATGCTAAATTATTTGGTAATATGTTTCTTTATATGTACGATTGTAATTTTTTATCATTTAGATAACTAGCATAACTTAATTTTCATACCTAGCTAATATAACCCCTGTTGTAGTAACCCAAGTTTTTGTTGCCTGCTGCTTACTTGCCTAGATATTATAGTCCATGTAAGAAATTATACAACCAAAGAAATTCGAGTCCCTATTGGTTTAGATTTGAATAACAATGAAGAAGATGAAGAAATATGTGTTGTGAAAGATTAGTGCTTCCTATTTTTGGTCAGTAAAATAAAGAATTAAATTCAAACATGGTTTCTACTATATTAGTTTAAATTTATTTACATTCATAATTCTAAATATGCCAATAAGACGAACCCCTTTTCATGGTTTCTACTAATGCATATCATGTTAGAGTTAACTAATGGCAATGTTAAATTTTGGACATAACATAATTTACTTACCCACGTGGGTTTCAAGTTGTCCACTTATGGTCACAATACGCTATTTAGGCATCACTTTGGCCACATGAGATTTTGATACCTTACTACATATATGTATACACATACATATATACACATACATATGCGTGCGCATGCGCACACACATGTATATATAAACACAATACACACAAGCGTGTGTAGCAAGGGGGTTAAAAAATATACATAAGCATATTTTCTACAATAACTACTTAAGGAAGTGCATTATTGGTTAGTCAAGTTGGGAACAACTTGATATACTAATGGGAAATATACAAATGGGCAATATGCAATGACAGAGAAATAGTCTGCTATGATAAAAATAAGAATGAATTTCTTGATATTAAGTTTCATATGTACATTTCGTTACAATATGAATATTGATTCTTTTCGACTACGGCTTTGTGAAATTATAATAAGCTTTGTATAATTGTAACAACATTATTTCATGGCAAGCTTCAAACTTTTTCATGGAAGAGTTGCAATTTAAAATTCACTATTCGACTGATAGTTGAAGGACTACTGTCCAAATGCAAAACTCCTCTGTCCTAACAAATTCCAATTATCTAGGTTGGTTGGCAAAATCTCAACTTACATTTGCCACTAATATATAAGCAACCACTCTTCCCATGATCTGTTTCTTGCAAATGCAAATCATTTGCTGAGCAATTAGTTTACGTTTACAGTGAATGCATTTGCATATTTGTTATCTGTCAATAAATGACATCTGACAAGTTAGCCCCATATATGCTTCCATAATGGAAGGATTACATTTCAACTTCTTCTTCAAGGAGCTTAATTTTAATAATTTTCGCATTATAAGCATCACTTTACTATTGATTTTGTCGTAGGGAATCTGATCTAATATCGGTATATTTATTTTGAAAAAATTTATGGCTGTTTCATATGCCTGTTACAATATTGCTAGCTTGAGAAGAATATTTTATGATGACTTGCAATAGAGTGATATTTATCTGAAACTTTACAATAGTTTTTGGGGTCATGTTGTACTTTGTAGTCAAAGGATGCTACTGTGCAACCAACCTTGAGGCATGCTTATCAGCTAAGATTGGTATACATAGAGTCAATACATTTGGAATATTTTCTATTGATAAACTAGAAAACTAATCGATTTCAACACTTTCTGGATCTACATTTTTTTATTACAGAAGTATAATATCTTCTTATATAATATATTACAGTGAGGTTCAAATATGGTAGCGTGAAATTTCTAATGTAGGAGGGCTTATTATTTTTCATTCTATGCTACATTATTTCCAGCCACTCCTCCAAACTTCCAACCACCGCTTACTTCTGTTTATATCAAATTTATTTTCAACCTGTTCATTAATTGTATCCAGGAAGGCTTGACTTTATTTTCCATTTACAATGTTTTTGTTATGGTATTCCTTTCTTCAATAAATATTTATTTTAAGAGGCATAATCAAACACTGAATGTAGAAATACATGTAATTTTTTAGACTGTTTTAATTCAGTTTTTCCAATTTCTCAAGACTTATACTGCAGCACAAATTGACCATTGCACGAAGTGAGTTATGAGGACTTACAAATGAATCAACCGATGCATGGTGGCTGAAGCATTTTTCCAATTATTCCATTATTTAATACTGAAAAAGTGAACAGCTATCTTTTCTTATATTGTACTGCCTACAGTTGAAATAACAGTACCTGCTTGGTCTGTAGTTTATTTTGAAAATGCTATCAACTTCAACTAACGTAATTTGTTTTATTCCACCTACTTGGTCCATAAATTACCGTCTCTGCCTGTTCTCAAATGAATCGTACTCATTCATGCACGCGTTTCATTTATAACATCCCGTTACAGGTTTACACAAGCACATGTTCACCTTTACTTGCTGGTGCATTTATGTTACTTGCTAAGTTAACAGCGTTTCAATTCGTAAGTTTCCCAAACTACTCCAACATTCAAAACATTACTATGTGCTACAACATAGCATAATAGTATACTTTATATAAGTTTCAAATATAAGTAATTTAAGTTTCAATTCTATGAAATTATTGCAACGTCAATAACTAGAATGGTATACAATATTTCCAATGCAACTTATTAATGACAATCCGTGTGCGTAGCACGGGTTCACACTAGTATATACCAATTGGTTTTGTAAAATAAGTGATTTCTTGTGTGATCTCAGAGGTTGATAGGTTTACTCCTCCTCGCCCATGATATGAATAAACAAACACATGTACAAGTATGATATAATAACATAAATACGTTATTGGCAAAATGAGGGTTGTAATTTTCTTATACAACAATCCATGGTTATCGTTAGCGGACAGTAAGTTGAACCGTGACGACTTAGGCCTCGAAGTTCGAATGGTCGGATCGGTTAAACCGTGAGAAATGTGCATTTCTTTTCCAATAGTTTTAGGCGTATCAACGGATATTTTTGAATGTGGATAGTGTCATATCCATCTCCGTATCCAAAATTATTTCGAATATCGAATATCAACATCGACGGATACGGACGGATATTGGATAATTATCATATCCGTAAATGATCGATAAATAAAGAAATATAAATGAAAAACTTCAGTTTAACATAATCATTTTTCAATCATTGATTGTTAAAATGTTAAAAATAAACAAATACTACGATAATAAATAGTTTTGAGCGGTTAATACGCATTTAGTGCTTTTAATATGGACTTCTAACTTAATAAAACAATAAATAAATATTTTTCATTATACGAAAATACACATAATTTAAATTATAATCTTAAAAAAATCGAATGGATAATTTTCGGATGCGGATGTCTTCGTATCCGCATCCGTTTTTTGAATATGGGATATTTATCCGCTTTTCGGATACGGATGCGGACGGATTTCAGATTTTTCGGGTATCCATTGACAGCCTTAAATAATTTATACATGTTTTTACTATGAACAAAAGGAGAAATGGAGCTAAACAGAAAATTTAAACTGTATTGGAGCTAAGTGTTAAAAAACAGTGGACAAATAAATGTATGTTTTTTTTAAATGAATGGGTACAAAGGCCCAAGGCCCAAAAGAAATACAATCGATTTAATACCTGATACTTACATAACCTTCTTTCAAAGGTTACGGCCGACATACGAAACCCCTAATCTCAAGTTTTGCAAAAGAAAAAAAATGGCGGAGGCTTTCGAGCTTCATCCATACTCCTTCGTACCACTTTTCTACCCTCTCTCCCACGAAGATAAACTTCTATTCTCTGCAAAACCATTCTTATCTCCACTGTTGTTCATATTACTGAATTGTTCATTAGATCTTGCCACGTTACGCCCAATAATTGAAGATTCCGTCCAATTATTAGATGCTTGAACTTTGCGAAGGCGAAAGTTGTCCCCTTTATCAAGATTGCTCTGGTGAAGGTCTAGCTCTTTTGCGATGAATTGTTCAGTAGATCTGAACTCATTATGACTAGCGATAGATGATTCCTTCCATTTATTTGAAGCTTGAGTTTTGCGAAGGCTAAAGCTGTCGACTTTATCAGAATTGCTCTGGTGAAGTTCCAGCTCCTTTGCTATGACATTCGGGTTGTGCAAGTACCTCTCCATATGCTTGCTGCCCGCTTCTTTACTCCACTGCTCGGCTAAAAGGGCATAATTGGTTTGATTTTTAACTTTTTTCTTTGATTTACGAAGCATAATTCTGCTGTCCGACTCTATCAGTAACCACCTTTGCTCTTTAGTAAGATTTGTTTTGTTATGATTTCGGTTGTTCCTTTCTTTCCATATATGATAGATAGCAGTAGTAATAAGGATGTTTGCAAAGTTTTTTTCTAGAGATTTTCCCTTGAATTTGATGTTGATATGTTGTACTGCATGATTAAGCTCCATAAGCCCATTGTTCTGGATTCCCAGTGTTGTTTGAATTTGGCCCCAGATATAATAGGCATAACTACATTCATAAAATAAATGATTAATACTCTCATCTTCACTGTTGCATAAGGAACAAAGTGTTTTAGCATTTTTATCCCATTTTTTTATTCTATCCCAGGTTGATAATCTGTTATTCATAGCAAAGTATGAACAGATTACCATCTTGGGATTGTTAACTTTGTTCCAGATGCAATGATACCAGTCAACAGTAGACTGTTTGTTCCTAATCCACTCCCATGTTTTTTTAAAAGAGAACTTTCCTTTGCAATTAGCAGTCCACTCTCAGTAATCAGTCTCTGCATTAGAGTCAATGTGAATACTACTAATTTCATTCTTATGTGGGTTAGTAATGGGATGCGGTTGAGGCTGCCATTGATTATCTTTGATAATCATGGAAACATTTGTATTAGCATTGCCAAAAATTACTAAATTATTCCACCCAATTCTATTTACAAAAGAATCATGCTGAAATCAAGGGTTAGGTTTACCAATATTACAAATAAATGTATGTTGAAGGTGTTAAATACAAACTTTTCACTCAAAACACTTGTGTCTTTCTACTCTTCCTCCCAGCCAATGATACCTATCTTCAATTCAACCCTAAATTTTCAATTCAAATAACGAAAACACAACTTACCCAAATATACTTCAATGAACCGTGGCTCTATAGAGATTTCTGACCGGCGGTTGAGTCATGATAACTATGCAACAATCAGACATAAGTAAAGATGTCTGACGCTAGAGAAGAATATAATCGATGCTATGAGAGAACATAGAGAAGAATGTAATTGACAATATTGGAGTCATAGTTTTCATAACCGGACCGGGAGTCGAACTGTAACGACTCAAGGTTTAAGGTTTTAATGCTTCAATCAGTCAAACCATCCTAACCGTGGATTTTTTTTTCCAAAAATTTACACATTTAACTACAAGTTACGTGCAAAAATATTGAAATAAAAATACTACGTGGCCGAGCTGTATAAGGTCTTCAAGGTCTGCAATCGAAGTTGTGTGATATTGCAGTGCACGACTGCACCAACACAAGTACAGTTGTGCACACAGTAGAGCAGTGCACAACAACAATAATTTAGTTATGGCAAACTTGTCGAATGTGCAGTGGTATTGGAGAAGCTTGCAGCGGTGAAGAACAAAATGGTGAATTTTGTTGTTTAGATTTTGGAACGATGATGATTTTTGCAATATTGGTTTATTTGTTTTCTTCAATGCAACACATATGATGAGAATGAAAGAGAACTAATCAGCGAGAAAGTAAGAAAATAATAAAAGAACCACGGTTCAATTGGGTAAATTGACGGTTGGACTGTTGGTTCAAAGATCCGACCTGAATTAGTACACAACAGATGTTTGATTGAGCTTCAGACCATAGTGATTTATGGTTCAGAATTATTCGAGACTGGACTGCGGTTGGGTCGGATCGTGAAAGTACTGATTGGAGTATTGTTTATAAAAACAATTGATAATGAGAAAAGTGATCTCTATGAAAATTCAATGTTATCATTTAGAAGATGCAGCAATGTTATCGATATCAAGTAAAACCATGAACCAAGGTAATGGAAGTCCACACTAAACTTGAGTCCATGCGAAAGTAGCCACAGTAGTACACTACCACCCTAGGCTTTTGCTTATAAGTCCTCTGACCCACAACTCAAATATTGTGGAAATTTCAAAACATAAACAAAGTTACAAATTCAAATAATATTTTAATAAAAAAAGTTGCATTCTTTCTCGGACTATATAGAAAATTTTAATTTAATAATTTTACAAGGGACTTTTACATGTACGTGCATCGCAAGTGGCATAAAATATTGTAAGCTATATTTGGTTTGCAGGCACCAGCTAAACAAACTTTACTAACTTTAATCATCTTGGCATTTTGTCCAGATTAGAAAAAGAAAACTTTGAGTGTCGTTTTAAATTTCAACTTGCCCTTACAGAATTTATGGGAAATTAAACTATGATATAGCTTTGTTGTATCAAACTTTGATACAAAATGCTTAAAGCTTCGATGTGTGCGCTAAAGGATTAAAGCTGAGGTCAATCAAATAGTGTTTCAACTCAGATCCAACTATAATTGCTTGATGGTTATCATGCTACAATTTCACTATAATCAAAGTGCAGTATATCGAAGTTCCACAATATTATCAAGTCAAAAAAATTGTTTAACATCATCATAGTGGTATTTTCTATTTAAGACATTAGTTGTTAACCAACAGAAAACTCTAGATCGAATCATTTTATAGTTATCAAATAATTATAAGAACGTAACCCATTGGTTTCCACAGCAGTCATAAGTAATACATTGTCCAATATTTAGAGTAACAGATGAATTGGTATCCTTTCTCGAAATATTTTGATCATGAATATTCAAAATAAAATATTATATTAATTTATGAGTAATCATTCATGGTTGTAATTACTATAATTATATAACATTTTATTTAAAGATTTATAATTTATATACTTTAATTTAACTAATAATAATTTATATCACTATATAACATGGTATGTAAAACAAACCAAACAGCAGAAATGACATTTATTATAAACAAGATCGATCAAAGAATTGGTTATATAACAAATTTGCATAAATAGCCCCAGGCCATATCATTAACTCTCTCAAAAACAATAATTGATATGAAAACTGGGAGGGAAACCGACATCGATTCCCTCCATGACAATAATTTTTTTTAATTAGAGGATCATGATTTAGGGTTTGAAAAAGAGACGGTTGAGAAGAAAATTTTTGATGGAAAAAAAAGGTAAATTGAAAGGAGAGAGAGAAAATAAATGGTTGAGATATTAAAATAATAACTTTTCATTTATGTCTACAGGAGAAGAAATACTAATTTGCTTCTTCACTTAACAACAAATTTTAGTTAAAAAGTAAACATATGTTAACCTTCCTAATCAGAATGATTTATATTGTTACTTATTCTCATTTCTACCATAGCATAGATAGATAGACGGTTAATCAAAAAATTATGAAAAGATTTATAAACAATGCACCCACATTAATGGTATCAGCCCCTTGTATTTCACTGTAGAACTTTAATAGTAGAGATTCACAAAATATTATATTTCACTGTAGAAGATTCATCCCACTAAAAAATATTCACAATCATAGGACCTGGATATTGTTGTCCAATAAGCCTGAAGTTAATTGGCTTAAGATCACCGTTCAACTATAGATCCTCTTGAGGTACTCAAGCTACTATATACACACACACACACACATATATATATAGACAAACTGTATACATACATATGTATCTAGATATGTATGTATATATGTGTGTGTGTCTATATACACACACACACACACATATATATATATATATAGACACACTGTATACATACATATGTATCTAGACATGTATGTATGTATATATATGTGTGTATATATATATATACACACACACATCAAGTTTGTTATTATAGTATTCTAAACATCTTTTTTTTTCTTGTACAGAACCACATATATTAATTTTTTATTTAAGTGCCCTTTGTTAAGTACACCATACTAGCATCAATATTTGGTCTCCCATTGAATCCACAAGCAGCAAGCGAAGCAGAGAAACTTCAGAATCTTCTCTCATGAACATAGTAATCATTTGGCTGACGGGTGATTCCAAGTTTCTACAAGGAAACCCTAAACCTTCCGCTACTGACCATAGCCTTGTCTTTGAACATATGGAACTCAAGGTATATACAAATTTTATTTCTTCCCTTGCTTTGTTTGTACATACGATACACAATACTCCGTTTAGCTATATTATTATTGAATCATTTATGAGCCTCCCTTTCTTGATATATAAATTCGAACATTTTGCATACATAAACAAAAAAATGTTCGTACAAATTTTAGTGCTTTATATTAAGCTCTAAAATTTCGCTTTCTTGTACTCTTCTCCACATATATTTGCAGGTAAAGCAACTAAAGCTAAGATATTTGGATGGAGAAAGGAAATAAGGTTGTTTTCCTTTACCTGATCCACGCATTCAGAATCTGAAATCTTCAAAAATTGTGGCTATGGAGACTAAAGGTTGACAACCATGAAGAGGATATCTATATATGGTCCAATTCATTGAAAACAACCCCCAACTTTATACGGTCCTTCTAAAGCTTATAAAACCTGAAAAGGGGAGTAGATTTTTTATGAAATTAAACTTTATACGGTCCTTCTAAAGCTTATAAAACCTGAAAAGGTGAGTAGATTTTTTATGTATAATTTCTTTGTTGAAAATTTAGCGACCATTTGAAATTGTATGCTTTTGGTTTGGACAAGACGACGAAGGGAACAGAGAAACAACGAAAGAATGAATTTAGACCTGTCAAATGGATAAGATCGGATCACAATGAATTCGATCAAAATTGATTCGACCTATTTGTGATCCAACCCGTTTGATATTTCCGTTAAGAAAATATGATCTAACCCATACAATATATGGATAAACCCGTTTAACCCACTTAGAAAATCAATATAAAAGAAATGAAAAAATATCATGTAAAATCTAAAACTGATGCATAATATAACTGCATGTGCTACAATACAAAACACACATAAAATATGATACATAAAGCTGAAAGTGTATGAATATAACATCAAAACCATTTAAGCTCCAGAATACATAATAAAACTGCATCAAATTAGATCGATGTAAACTGAAGGTGCATGGATATAACACCAATATCACACCTAAAGATGGAAATGCACCAGTAGAACACTGAAACTGTTTAATCTACAGATGCATGATAAAGACCAAAGATGTGAACTAAAGATGCAACCTTACTGAAACTGAAACCTGCATATACAAATAAAAGGTCATGGAAGCTGAAGAAATTTTGACAGTGCATATACAAACATAAGATATAAACTAAAATATGATAGTGCTGCATGATTATATTGTATATGTGTTGTTCTCTTCTATATTCCAAAACCAGCCAGGAAAAAAAATGATTGGATGAAGATGGCTTATATAATCTTACTTCCATGTTTAGTTATTAAGTAGAAGTACTCCCACATGTATAAGCTTAGTAATAAGCTTAGTGAAATTCTAAAACGGTCAAAAGTGTGATGAAGCACTAAAATTGAATAGAATTAATGCTGACCCTAACGTGTGTTTCATCCAGTTTTCATCATCCCTTTTCTGCAAAAGAGGGGGGAAAAAATCACATTACTAAGAAGCTAGATGCAACTATTAAGGAATGAGTATACACTTGTGAAGTTGGTCTAACAGTAAAACCTTTACAGCTTGTGCACCTCTGGTCTCCTTTCTTGCCTCAATAGAATGCATAGTTAAGCACGAATTTATCAGAGAACTTTCCAGCTCTATAGTTTCAACCAAGGTTCAAAATTCTGTTTTCCCTTTCCATTCCGGTCCATGATAAATTTTGAAATTTCTATTTCGTTTCGAAAATTTCAAAGGTCCGGTATAATTTCAGTTTAGAAATTCCAATACTATTCTCTAAGCAACTAAGTTAATACTATCTTTAGAGTTACAACCGAAATATAAATTTTAAGATAAAATATATAATACCCATCAAATTTAATACTAAATTATCTAACCAATTATTATTTCAGTCCATATATAAGAACACGGCAAATACAAATTATATATCCTTGTTGAAGTATTAAGAGCATCTCCAGTAGGAAGTGGAGAATTAAGAGCAAAGGGAAAAAAGCGTCACAAATCCCTACTCCTACAGTGGGGGTGGAGAATATTATTTTTTCCATTTTTGAAAATCGTATATAGTTTTTTTTTTGAATTCTTTTATCTATAAACAGCAAACCGATTGCTGTTTATACCATAAACGGCAATTAATTTCCCGTTTATAGATTACAGCTTAAAAAATGAGAACTCCGAATTTATTTGCTTCCCCACTCTCGAATTTGTGGGGAAACAAATTAAAGCGGGGATTTGCCCCATTTTTTCATTTCTCCACACTGTTGGAGATGGTCTGAACATAATAAGAAGTCCCAAATTAAACTTCATCAAACATTCCAATTATCAAGTGCCCAGGTCATCAAACCATTACATGTTTTAGGCTGTCTGTAGACATGTGAAAAGAAACTAGGGTTAGGGTTAGAACAAAAAAAGAATGTGAACAGTGAAACAAATCTACGTTGCCAGACTTTGAATATGAGGTGAGTAATCACTAATTCATAAGTTTCTTTCTGCTTTTCTATTGTTTTGTCTTGAGATTGTTTCTTAATATTCTTCCATGGCCGGAACGGGTTTGTTGGCATATTCCGGTCTGGTTCTCGCCAGAATTGGAACGGCATAGGCGGAATTTCGAAGTTCCGACCGAATTCTTAAACCTTGGTTTCAACTAAGTCAGAATTCATATTTAACCAAACTTCATTAGGTGACATATATAAGAAAAAAATGTTTGAATAGATGGAGAACATTGAGGTTAATTTTATAATATATCAAACTCTTATCCTGGACCTCCATATCATGGAAACTCTCCGAGGCTTGATCCACCAAACAACAATCCTATATAATCATATGAGTTCAATTAGCCTGTCATATTTAAGAAAGAAAAATGCATTTAAATATATATCATGAAAACTCTCCAACTCTAGAGGCCTTTGCTTTGCTTTTGTCCTGTTTACGACATCATAATATTGAACAATACTTTCAACATGGTAAATGAAAGAAAATACTGTTTTGTCTATGAAGGTGGAATTTTTTTTACTTGGCTTGCTAATTTCTGCCACCCTATTTGCAAGCTCTTCCAGAGACAGCAATGTCAGGGAGCAAATTTACACCAAGGCGATTCACTCCATGAACTGACGCACCAAGGCTAGGATGCAAAGAAGCAAAATATAGATAAATAAATAAATAAAATAAACTTATACAATTTAATTAAGCACACACAACCAATACAAATGAATAAACACCTTGCATGGTTCCATTTAAGCCAAGTCAATGGAGGAAGTAAAAATATCCAAAAGTTCAGATCCAAAGCTCTAATACATGACTGGTAGAAAATAGATATGAGTTCAATATAAAAAATCTTATTATTTTCATCTAATTCTAAATAAGCAAAACTGTGAATAATGTTCAGTTAATCAACTTCTGAAACTGCACATATGAAAATTTATAACCACTAATATAATAGCTGAATTAAGTGCATTAAACAATGTGTTTGTTGCACAGCTAAAACCTACATCATTACGCAAGCTGGAAACATAAATTACATAAAAGAAATGTGGAAAATACCCATCTATGTCTTTGGATTTATTTACAAATTTCTTTTCTTAAAATTGCACTGCATCGTCAATAAATTTATTCAAGTTTACAGAAATCTCATGAAAAGTAAGCAAAATAAGTAGTCCAAAGAAAAGTTTCTCGGTATGGAAATTTTAGTTAAGTAACAAATTATGATAATCAAACAATAATGGTTTAAATATGTGTGACTTACATTAATATTGTCACGATACTGTCACAAATTTCTAGTAAGATTTTCAATTAAATCCGCTTCTAACTAGAGTAGTCCAGATGGATTCCCAACCTTGCATCTTTTAAGATAGGCTAATGAATAGTTCAATGGTTGATAATGATTAATTTGTATTAGATTTCGATAATAGCGAAATATTGTATTTACTGATTAAAGAAAATATCAGAAAGTATTGAGATGAAAAGAAAATGATATTGTATTTCTCAATAATGAAAGACTTGATGATTACATTTCTCTACAGCTTGTTATTTATAATACAATATGGTGTTGGGCTTCATGGCCCAAGCCCAGACCCGAGACTAAAGTAAATACATATGTCTTTGTATCTTCAGTAGATAGTCACGAGATCATTTCATTTTCTAACTTGCCCCCTCAAACCGACATTAGGGTTTTTTCATGGCAGCTTCTCTTGGCCCCGCCTCAATCAAAACGATGATATTTCTTCATATGTCCGTGGTATAGGCAATGATGCGTCTTTGGCTAGGCTTAGACGCATTGTCAAGAAGCACTCTGTTGGCTTGATCGCTCTTCTGGAACCCTTTCTGGGACCGGAAGGCATTTCTGGCTTTGTCTTATCCTTGGGATTTGGTGGAGGCTTTGCCAATGTTTCGGGGAAGATTTGGATCCTATGGTCCAAATCCATATCGGTCCAGGCCGCATTTGATTCCCATCAGCTCTTTTCCTTGGCCTGCTCGTCCCCTTCTTTTAGCTCTCCCTTTCTTTTCTCTGCGGTTTATGCCAAATGTGATCGATTGAAGAGATTAGTTCTCTGGGCGGACATCTTAGGGCTCGATTCGCTGGGCTTCTCCGCTTCCGTGATAGGTGGTGATTTTAACATTGTCGCCTGCCAAGCGGAAAAACGGGGAGGAGCTGCCATCAACCGGGTTGCGATGGCGGATTTCAACTCTTTCATTGTCAGCTCTGGTCTGTCTGAGCTTCCCTTTGTTGGTTCTGCTTTCACCTGGTCCAACAACCAAGAGGGGCCGAACCGCATCCTTTCCCGACTTGATCGGGTTTTCGGGTCGGAGGAGTGGTTTCGTCTCCCCTACTCCTTTTCGATAGAGCATCTCCATCGGTCTTTCTCTGACCATGCCCCCATGGTTGTCCGCTGCTCTCCCCGCTCTTTAACTGGGCCATCTTCCTTTCGGTTTCAGAGCATGTGGATATCTCACCATTCCTTTCTCCAAGTTGTCGCTAATTCTTGGAGCGTTCCTCTTGTTGCATCTCCCTGTGAGATGTTCGGTCGTAAGCTTAAGCGTCTTAAAGTTTGCCTTAAGGATTGGAACCTTCAGGTCTTTAAGAACATTTTCGACCGCGTTCGTTTGGCCGAAGAATCTCTTATCACAGCCGAATCCTTGCTAGATGAGGATCCTAACGTGGCTAACAAGGAGGCCTGGGCTCTTGCCCAAACCATTTTCTCCTCGGAACTTCGTATCGAGAACGACTACCTTCGTCAAAAGGCTAGGATCAAGTGGGTAGTTGTTGGTGATACTAACTCTAAATTCTTCCATTCCTCTATTCGCAAGAAGAATAACCTCCTCACGATCCGTGAGATCTTGCGACAGGATCAATCTACGGCCTCTTCCCCTGAAGATGTCAAAGAGACCATCCTGTCCCATTTTCAATCCTTTCTGGGCTCTCCTTCGGTCTCTGTTTCTGACCCTGCTCTGCTGGCCTTCATTCCTCGGATTGTTCTTTCTCCGGAAAGTGACCTTATCGCGGATCTCCCTACCTCTGTGGAGATACTTGCTGTTGTCTTTGCGCTTAGCAAGGACAGTGCCAGTGGTCCGGATGGTTTCAACGGTGTTTTTTTCAGAAGTGCTTGGTCTATTATTCAGGCTGACTTTTGTCTTGCTATTCAATCCTTTTTCTCTGGGGGTTCCCTTCCTTCTGGATGGACTTCGACCAACATTGTCCTTATTCCAAAATGCGAGAACCCTAGGTCGTGTTTGGATTTCCGGCCAATCAGTCTTTGCAATTTTTTGAACAAAGTTATTTCTAAAATTTTGTCCTCTCGTTTGGCCCCCTACCTTGAGCGTATCATCTCTCCTTCTCAAGCAGGATTTGTAAAGGGGCGCTTGATTACTGATAACGTTCTGCTCGCTCAGGAACTTATTTCCCAGATCGACCGGAAGGTCAGGGGTTCTAATGTTGTCTTCAAACTGGACATGGCTAAGGCCTATGATCGCATGTCTTGGTTTTTCATCATCAAGGTCTTAAGGGCTTTCGGCTTTCCGGAACCCCTTATTGATTTGGCTTGGAGGCTTATCTCTAACTGCTGGTTCTCTGTTCTTATTAATGGATCGGCTCATGGTTATTTCAAAGCGGGTAGGGGGCTGCGTCAGGGAGACCCTCTATCGCCTACACTCTTTGTGATCGCAGCAGAGGCTTTCGTTCGCGGTCTTCAATCCTTGACTATCTATGGCCAGATTCAATGCTTCGGGATACCGAGGGGCTGCCCCATGGTCTCTTCCTTGTCCTTCGCTGATGACGTTGTCATTTTCTCTAATGGCAGCGTCTCCTCTGTCCGCCGGCTTCTCGACTTTCTTCATCAGTATGAGTGTTCTTCGGGCCAACTTGTTAACCCTGCCAAAAGCTGTTTCGTCCATGCGAAAGCTTTGCCTCTCACTCGTGCTACGTGGATCGAGTCTGTCTCCGGGTTCAAGGAAGCCACCCTTCCTCTTCCTTACTTGGGTGTTGTCCTGTACCGCGGTAGAAAGCTCAATGCTATTTTCGACCCATTACTGATAAAGTTAGGGGTAAGATCTTACGCTGGAATGGTTCTCTTATTTCTCAAGCTGGTAGACTTGTTCTTATCAAATCCGTGTTGGATTCGATGGGAACTCATGTTTTCGCAGCTATGACCCCCACTTCTTCTTTCTTCCGGTCTTATCGATCTTTGGCCTCCGCTTTCTTCTGGGGCAACAAGGACAGTGGCCGTCGACACCATTGGGTGTCGTGGGACGCGGTCTGTCGCCCCAAAAACGAAGGCGGACTGGGTCTGCGCAATCCAAAAGACCTTTATGCTGCCTTCGCCTGCAAATTGTGGCACAGATTTGGCGCCAACAATTCCTTATGGGCCTCTTTCCTTCATGCGAAATATCGCAGTCTTGAGGGCTCTAACTTCTCAGGCTATCCGTCTTTTGCTAGTGAGACCTGGAAGCACATGTAGACGGTGAAGCCTCTCTCCGACTCTCATCGTGGCTATTCTGGTTGGGATGGATCTCCTTTTTCCATCCTTAAAGCTTGGTCCTCTACTAGAATTCAAGCCCCTATTCGTCCGATCTTTTCTTTCATCTGGGACTCTCGTATTCCCCCCAAGGTCTCTATTTTGATGTGGCGGATTCTCCATGATGGATTGCCACTTGACGAGAACCTTCAAAAAATCGGTATCCCTCTAGTGTCTCGCTGTAGATGCTGCGGCAATGGGGATTCAGAATCCCTAAATCATTTGTTCTTTGGTGGTTTCTCGGCCAGATCGTGCTGGAATTACTTCGGAAACCTCCTTGGTTATCGTCATTTAGCCAGCTCCCCTTCTGATCTCCTTAACTCTTGGTGGTCTGGGAATGGTGGTAAGTCTCTTCGCTCTATTGTTTTTCGCTTGATCCCCTGCCTCATCTGCTGGCACCTCTGGTGTGCGCGGAACAAGGCAACCTTCGAAAACTCTAGTATGGATCCCTCATCTATTATTCGGTGTGTGAGGAAAGACGCCTTCCTTGCTTTCCGTGGTAGACCTTTCAGGGGTCGTTTGAACTCCCGTGCGGAGCATCTGGTCGGACATCTCTCTATCTCGTGTGCTTTGTCTCACGCTAGACTGGGAGTAGGTTGATCATCGCGAGCGATCGCTGGCCTTCACCCAGCGCTCACTTCCCCTCCCCCCCTTTTTTTGAGTTTAATGTTGTTGTTAGTTTTCCAGGTTCTTTTCTTTTTGGTTCTTCTTTGGCTCGGATGGGTTTTGGTTGTCCGGTATCGGGATCCGACCTCCATTTGACCGCTGATTTCTGGTGGTTTCTCTGTGGTTGTTCGGCGGCTTCGACTGGTCTTGATCTTCTTTTATGCCACTGGTTTGGCGTTGATGGCGTCTGCTTTACTCTGACTGCCATCTTCTGTGTGTTCCTTTTTTGTTGGATTCGCGTTTACTTGTTGGCACTCTTTTGGTTCGGCTTGGAGGTCTGGCCTTTTCCTTAGGGTAAAGGCGGGTTTGTGCTTGCTGGTGGATCGATTCCTCATTCTCCTCCACTATCTTGGTGTGGATTTGTTGCTGTCTTTAGTGTCTTGGTTTTATTTTCCGCTGTTGTTTTGCGGTATTTTCTTTTTGGTGGTTTTCGTCCCATCTTGTTTCCTATTTTTGTGAGCCCTCGGAGAAAGGCGTTTTTTCTCCCCTATATATATTATATTTCTTTTAAAATATATATATATATAAATGGATCTACTTCAATTTACTTTAGGAATCAGTGCAGACGGTAGATCTGTTGGAGTCTCTGACTTTCGTTCAGTGAATATTGATGTCTCTTCAGAATCGGTTGAATTTGTGATACTCGTGGTTACCTTCAGTTCTTCCCTGAATCTGATGACGCTTTGCTTTGACAAAGCCTTGGTAAGTGTGTTAGCCCTTTGGTAAGATGATGGTAAGTGATTAACTTGCAAGTTTCCTTTCTGTATCTGTTCTCTGACGAAGTATAAATCTATCTCTATATGTTTCGTCCTTGAGTGTAAAATTGGGTGTGCTGACATATATACCGTGCTTTGATTGTCACACCATAATGTTGGTTTGGCTTGAGATTTGATGTTTAATTCATGTAGTAAAGATTGTATCCACATTATCTCAGCAGTTGCACTAGCAACGCTTCTGTATTCGGCCTCAGTGCTGGATCGTGAGATTACTGCTTGTTTCTTTGAGCACCATGACACTGGATTGTCTCCTATGTATATGCAGTATCCAGTAGTTGATCTGCGATCATCTGGATTGGTTCCCCAATATGCATCAGTGTATCCAGTTATATTTAAATTGTTGCTTTTCTTCATTAGCAGTCCATAATCTATAGTTCCCTTTATGTATCTCAGTATTCTTTTTACTGCTTTCCAGTGATCATCTTTTGGTTCCTGCATAAATTGACACACTTTGTTAACACTGAAAGGTATGTCTGGTCTTGTAATGGTTAAGTATTGTAAAGCACCAACAATACTTCTGTATTGTTTAGTGTTTGTTATGTTTTCTCCCCTGTTTTTAGATAAATATTGATGGCTTATCATTGGAGTAGGCTGAGGTTTGGCATTGTCCATCTTGGCCTTCTCCAGTAGCTCTAGAATATACTTTCTCTGACTGAGGATGATCTCTTATTTTGATTTTCTCTTGACTTCTATGCCTAGAAAGTAGTTTAGTAGACCCAAATCTTTGATGGAGAATTCTCTGTCTAGATATTGAGCAAGACTTTTAATTTCATTCTCATCATTTCCTGTAACAACCAGATCATCAACATATATTAGAATATACACACTTGTCTTATTGTTGTTTTTAACAAATAAGGAATTGTCTGATTTTATAGACTGATAGCCAAGATGTGTTAGTGTGGCCTTCAGTTTATCAAACCAGACCCTTGGAGCCTGCTTAAGGCCATATATGGCCTTTTTCAGCTTGCACACAAGACTTGTATTATCCCTGTACCCTTGTGGTTGCTCCATGTATATTTCTTCCTGTAATGTTCCATTCAGGAAAGCATTGTTAACATCATATTGTCTAATGTTCCACTGATTATATAGAGCAATACTTAGAATAATTCTTATAGTGGTTGGTTTCACAACAGGGGAAAAAGTCTCATTAAAATCAAACCCATATTGCTGTGTGTAGCCTTTTGCTACCAGTCTTGCTTTGTATCTCGACACTGATCCATCAGGATTCTTTTTTAATTTGTATGTCCACCTGCATCCTATGATGTTTTTATTATCTGGTGGGTGTACAAGTTCCCACGTGTTGTTCTTTATCAAAGCATTGTATTCTTCATCCATTGCTGCCTTCCAGTTATTGTCTTTTGCAGCTTGTTCAAAGTTTTCTGGTTCATCTAGATTTGAAGCAGCTGTGTATAATTTTGGTTTAAAGATTCCACTTTTTGACCTTGTAATCATTGGATGACCAGTTCTGTTCTACGGTGATACATCTGTACTAGTCTAATTGTTTTCTGATTGTACTGGTATGCTTTCTGTTTCTCTTTCATCAACTGACTCTGTTTGATGTCTTGAACTTGCAGGAGTTTGACTGAGATAGCTGGGTGAGCTTGATGATTCATGACCCTGTCTGTTTGACATTGTGAGTTATGGATCTTGACCCTCAGCAGTCCTTTCAATCACCTCAGGATGGAGGTCATCACTGTAGACAGGTATACTAGGAACAGAACTCTTTGGATTCTGTATCTTTTGAGTTGTTTTTATACCTGTATTCTTAAAAGGAAAAACATGCTCATTGAACACAACATGTCTACTAGTTATAATTTTGCCATTTTCATCTAGACATTTATATCCTTTTTGATTTGACCCATATCCTATAAAAGTACATGGTTTAGCCCTGAAGGACAATTTGTTGTTGTTATATGGTCTTATGTAGGGAAAGCACAAACACCCAAACATTTTTAAACTCTGATAATCTGGCTTAACACCCAATAGCTTTTCTACTGGACTGATTCCTTTAAGAATTTTTGTGGGTAGTCTGTTGATTAAGTGAACAACAGTATTAAAGGAATCAGACCAGAATTTTAGTGGTAGTGATGCTTGAGCAAGTAGTGTTAGTCCAGTTTCGACTATGTGTCTGTGCTTTCTTTCTATTAGACCATTTTGTTCAGATGTATAAGGGCATGTGATTCTGTGTACAATTCCCTTCTTAGCAAAGTAATCTCTAAGGGTTTTGTACTCAGTACCACCATCTGACTGAATAATTTTAATTTGATTGCCAGTTTGCTTTTCAGCTAATGATATGAAGTGTATCACTGCATTATAAGCTTCTGATTTGGCTTTTAAAAAATAAATCCATGTATATCTAGAGTAAGCATCAATAAAAGATATGTAGTATTTATAACCATAATCAGAATAAATTACAGTTGCAACTAATTCTAGAGGTTTAGAATATTTGGTTTGAGAGTCATTGAAGGGTAACTTATGACTTTTCCCCATTTGACAATATGTACATACATATGGCAAGGAAATATCATCAAACACAATATTATTTTTCACAAGTACTTGTTTCACAACATTTGTGTTTGGATGGCCAAGCTTGTAATGCCACAAATCAAACACATTTCCCTTTTCTTTAGACTGACTCATTTAACCTATATTACAACACCTCTGATTTCTCTCACATTTGCTACTGTTTTTGAGATTGAATATGTATAGACCTTTGACTGCTTCACCCTGCAAAAGATTTTCATTAGTTAGTATGTCTTTAACTAAGCAATAATCAGGATAAAATTCAAAGTATACATTATTGTCTTTTGCAAATTGTGACACACTCATAAGGTTTTTCTTTATTTTTGGTACTCTCAACAAGTTGTTTAAATAAAGTTGTCTTTTTCCATTAATACTAGTTCTTCCAGTGTGAGTAATGTTGACAGACTCACCATTCCCCATGCATATGGACTGTTTACCTCTATATTCCTTATTGCCCAGATTTAAGTTGTCAAGATTATTTGTTATATGATTGGTTGCTCCTGAGTCTGGATACCAGCCTTCATCATGTATGTGTTCTGATGTTGTGATTGTGCTTTGATTGACTTCACCATTGTTGTTAGTGTCTGACTGTATTTGAGCCATATTAGCACCAGACTTTCCATTTCCTTGATTGTTTTGATTTTGATTTGGTACATAATTGGCATTGAATCTAAAATAGCATTTAACAGCAGTATGACCAATTTTCTCATAGATTTGACATTTGGGTCTGTTGTTATTGTTATTCCACCTGCCTCTACCTCTAGATCTGTTTGAACTGCCTCCTCTCTGATAGGATTGCCCTTGCTTGTTTTGATTCTGCTCTTTGTTTCTAGAGTTGGAGGCATAGTTGATTGACAGATCTGTTTCTTGGGATCTTTTATGATCTATTCTTGCTTCATATGCAAGAAGTGTGGCGTGTACAAATTGTACAGGTGGTAAACTTGGTTGTGATGACACAACTGCAACAACAGCTTCATATTCCTCACTGAGTCCATTCAGAATACTTAGAACTTGCTCTGTTTCAGACACTTTGTGTCCTGCTGCTTCTGACATATTGCAGATGTTGTTAGCTTGTGAAAGATAATCTCTCATTGGCTGATTTCCTTTAGTAATATTTTGCAATTGTCTTTTATAGTGCATGATTTTAGCAGCAGATTGAGTATTGAATATCCTTTCAACAGTGATCCATATATCATTTGCTGATTTGCATCCTATGACTTGAGACAGTAACTTTGTGTCAATTGATGATAGTAGCCAGGAACTTATCAATCTATCTTGTCTATAGAATTTTATGTACTCTTCATTACTGATCATCTTATTTTGTGAATCAGCAATGAACTTTGGAGGAGTTGATACAGATCCAAGAATAAATCCATCTAATCCATATCCTTGCATAGCAGTTTCAACTTGTAATTTCCATAAGAGATAGTTGTCTTCCTCTAGATGCACAATGATTAGCTGGCTTTGAGGACTAATGACCGTTTTGATCAACTTTTCTGTTGCATCAGTGAACTATTGTGGATTGGTGGTGTTATCTAAAGTTGCTGAAGCATTATCTCCTTCAGCCATGATTAAGAATTTTCAAAGACTTGTGCAAGATGAACAATGGTTCAGAAAGTTTACTGATTCAAGACCAAGAATAGGTTTGTTGCAGCCAAGATTTAAATGATGAGTTTGTTCTGATGAATCTTGGCACGGCAATTGCTTTCTTTAAGTCTTTGACTGCTTTCTTGAATTGATTTTCTGATTTTCTGAACTTTCTTGTACGAATTTGCATGAACTTTTGATGAAAAGCTTGTTGCAACCAGAAATCTAAATGATTTCCTGGTATGGTACCTGTTTTTCACAAAATATTGCAAATTCTATAATTAACCCAAGTGATGAGATATAACCTGATGGGTTAAGATGCCTTCAAATGATGATTCCTTTCTGATGAAGAATTGTGTGTTGATCTTGTATCAAGATCACTGCTGTTTGGTCCCAGAGATTGATTTGAATTCTTTGAATTCAATTGTTGATACTGCTGCCGTGAGGCTTGAATTGCTCTGATACCATATTAGATTTCGATAATAGCGAAATATTGTATTTACTGATTAAAGAAAATATCAGAAAGTATTGAGATGAAAAGAAAATGATATTGTATTTCTCAATAATGAAAGACTTGATGATTACATTTCTCTACAGCTTGTTATTTATAATACAATATGGTGTTGGGCTTCATGGCCCAAGCCCAGACCCGAGACTAAAGTAAATACATATGTCTTTGTATCTTTAGTAGATAGTCACGAGATCATTTCATTTTCTAACTGGGATGACTACTAGGAAATGACCATTATCTATCTTAACACAAGCTTAGCTATTACCCAAAATGGTATGCGATAAAAGAACAACAAATGATAAATATAGTCTATGTCTTTTAAGACAGGCAATAATACAAAATATTCTTTATCGTTATAAAAAAAATAAAAAATCTATATCTGGTAAACGAATGTGTGATTATATATTTGAATAATTTTCCAAATACAGATAATAATGCAACAGATTCAGGATTTTAACTCTCGACCTTGTATACACTTGTGAAGTTGGTCTAACAGTAAAACCTTTACAGCTTGTGCACCTCTGGTCTCCTTTCTTGCCTCAATAGAATGCATAGTTAAGCAAGAATTTATCAGAGGACTTTCCATCTCTATAGTTTCAACCAAGGTTCAAAATTCAGTTTTCCCTTTCAATTCCGGTCCATGATAAATTTTGAAATTTCTATTCCGTTTCGAAAATTTTAGAGATCCGTTATAATTTCAGTTTAGAAATTCCGATACTATTCTCTAAGCAACTAAGTTAATACTATCTTTAGAGTTACAACCGAAATATAAATTTATAAATATATAATACCCATCAAATTTAATACTAAATTACAGAGACGGAGTTAGGATTTGATGTCTCTCCGGGCTAATCAAACATTTTAACTTCATAAACTTAAAGAAAAATCAATAAAATAACACCAAAAATGTATAATAAGTTCAAGAAATGTGAAATTTTAAAATGATAAAAAAGTGTTTGAAATTGATCATGCATAAATATAATATAGTATAGCAAAACAGCTATCGTGCATAAATATAATATTGCATAGCAATTTTACCTGGGCTGTAGTCCAGGATAATCAAACCACAGACCCGTCCCTGTTAAATTATCTACCCAATTATTATTCAGTCCATATATAAGAACATGGCAAATACAAATTATATATCCTTGTTGAAGTATTAAGAACATCTCCAGCAGGAAGTGGAGAATTAAGAGCAAAGGGAAAAAAGCGTCACAAATCCCTACTCCTACAGCAGGGAGTGGGGAATATTTTTTTTCCATTTTTGAAAATCGTATATAGTTTTTTTTTTGAATTCTTTTTCCTATAAACAGCAAACTGATTGTTGTTTATACCATAAACGGCAATTAATTTCCCGTTTATAGATTGCAGCTTAAAAATGAGAAGACCCCCACTTTATTTGCTTCCCCGCGCTCGAATTGGTGGGGAAACAAATTAAAGCGGGGATTTGCCCCATTTCTTCATTTCTCCACACTACTGGAGATGGTCTAACACTACAAGAGAAACGACTCTTTCCAACGGCGGTAAGCCGTTGGAGGCCGTTGGAAAGCCGTTGGAGGCCGTTGAAAATCCCGTTGGTATACATTTCAATAGTTTCCAACGACTTCCAACGGCACCAACAGGGTTATACCTGTTGATTCATGACACAAGCTTCAGAGATCATACAACGAGAATACTATACGAAAGCGACAAAAAGAGAATAAGTGCATATTGTGCACTACAAAGGAGACAAGACTACAATCCAGAGATTAGTATGAATATTTTATTTTATTGAGTCTTAGAATATTGTTAAAATCATTCCTCAAATAGTCACACACACACACAAAACAATTTATATCAAACTGTGTACACTATGCAAATAACACCAGGTCGGCCGACCGACCAGGATCCTCGGTCGACCGACCCTGTGTCATGTGCACAGCTACATTCTGTTTTGAACGATTTTTAAATTCAGCTGACCGGCCAGAATTTTCAGTCGACCAACCAGAGAATAACGGCTAGTTTACTGAAGAGATGCGATCATTTCATGAAGAGGAATGTCCTCTATTTCAAGAGATATGGACACAACTATTGACTAAAACTCTTCATGAAAGATTATAACTCTTCTACAACTATATAAACATATTCAATTCATTTCTACAATCACCGATTCTTGTTTATATTTCTGAAATCTAATCTCTATTTATTTCTGCAAATAAAATCATTCACTCTCATTCAATATCACTAGAATCCTTGAATTATTTCATATACTTCGATTCTACGTGATTATATTCCTTCTAAATCTTCACACACATATATACTCTTGAGGATTTGATTATAGGAAAGTTGTACTATTAAAAGACAATCAGTGTTATTCAGAACACATTCGTAAAGAAACAATTTGTATTAGGTTGAAGTCCTCTTCGGTTGTTGAGGCGGAAAAATTCCTGTTCGGCTGCTCAAGTGTCGTATACCTATTCCTCTGGGTTAAGTGAGGGGTTAGTTTAAATCCAGAGGGTATTCTGGGACTGGACGTAGAACGGGAAGTTCGAACCAGTATAAAAATTCCTGGTGTGCTTACTTTAATTTTTATTTTACTGTTATTACCAGTTTCCGCATTTATATACCATATTACACGATCCTTAGTACTACACGTACACTTTCATTTGCTATCAGAGCAAGGTCATCCTATAACCATCACAAAGTTATTTGATATTTATTTCTAGTAATATGGAAACCACACAAATTAACGATGTTAACACTCACACTAATTCTAGTTTCACAGAAGGTCAATCGACTTCACGACCTCCACTTTTCAATGGTTTAAATTACAATTATTGGTCAACTAGAATGAGAATCTATATGCAATCAAGTGGATTTGATATCTGGAATATTATACAAAGTGAGTACACAACTCCTACTGGAGAATACTCAACTTGGTGTAACACACAAAAACTAGATGCTACATCAAATGCTAAGGCTATGAATATTTTGTTTTGTGCATTAGATAGAAATGAATTCAATAGAGTTAGCATGTGCACTTCCGGTTATGAAATTTGGAGAACTCTTAAAGTTTCACATGAAGGAACGAACAAAGTTAAATTAAGCAAAATTTCTATGTTGAAACATCAATTTGAAAATTTTAAAATGAGGCCAAATGAATCTATAAATGACATGTACTCTAGATTTCAGGATATTTATCATGCTTTATTATCATTAGAACAAAAGTTTACTGATTTTGATGTTGTTACAAAAATCTTAAATTCTTTAACGGACGAATGGGAACGAAAAGTCCTAGCTATTGAAGAAGCAACTGATTTGTCAACATTAAAACCAGAAGAATTGATAGGTAATTTAATGTCCTACGAAGTAAATTTGCAGGCAAAACGAAATGGAGCACAAGAAAAGAAAAATGTGGCATTCTAAGCAGAAAAAGATGATTCCGACTCAGATAATGAAGATATGGCAATGATCGCTAAAAATTTCAAAAAGTTTTTGAAATTCAACAGAAACAAATTCAAGGGAAACAAAAATAATTCCAACAACAATTCCAATAACAGCAAACCATCATCTTCAACAATGGAATGTTATGAATGTCATAAGAAAGGACACATGAAGAAGGATTGTCCAGATCGTAAAAAGAATAACTTCAAGAAGGATAAAACCAAACGAAAAGCTTTTTCAGTCACTTGGGACGACACTGACTCATCATCCTCATCAGAGAGTGAAAGTGATAATGAACAAGCAAATGTATGCTTCATGGCTTCGTCAGACGATGTACCACATAAGAAGAGAGGAAAATGGATTTTAGATAGCGGTTGCTCAAAACACATGACTGGAAACAAAGAAATGTTGTCAAACATCATATACTCAAATGGAGGAGCAGTCACCTTAGGAGATAACTCAAAAGGATATATCATCGGCAAAGGCGATGTCAGTAGCAACGGTACCTCTAATTTACCTCTCATTACTGATGTTTTATTAGTTAAAAATTTAAAACATAATTTATTAAGTATTAGTCAGCTATGCGATAAAGGTTTTAATATAACTTTTTCTGAAAATAAATGTAATATTCTCGATAAAAACCATAACACTATTTTCGAAGGAAAAAGAGATAAAAACATTTATATCTTAAATATGAATGTTAATAATGATTCAAACTTGTGTTTAGTAGCTAAAGAAAACGATTCTTGTCTTTGGCACAGAAGATTTTGTCACATTAATTTTAATACTATAAACAAACTAGCTAAAAATCAATTAGTTAAAGGATTACCCAATATAAAATTTAATACTGATATATTTTGTGATGCATGTAAATTAGGAAAATTAACAAAATCCTCTTTTAAATCTAAAAAGGTAATATCTACAGAACAACCACTTGAACTTTTACACATGGATCTTTTTGGTCCAACTCAAGTGCAGTCTATTAATCATAATAGATATGTATTCGTTATTGTAGATGACTTTTCTAGATATACATGGATTTTCTTCTTAAAAAATAAAAGTGATACTTTTGATAATTTTAAAATTTTTGTTAAAAGAATCCAAAATATTAAAAATTTAAAAATTAAAAATATAAGAAGTGATCATGGAGGAGAATTTGAAAATGAAGCTTTTGAACAATTTTGTAACAAGAAAGGTATTAATCATAATTTTTCGTTTCCTAGAAAAATAGAACGTTACAAGAATGTGCAAGAACTTTATTGAATGGAACAACTTTATCTAAACATTTTTGGGCAGAAGCTGTAGCTACTGCTTGTTATGTATTGAATCGTGTCTCTATTCGACCACTAACTAAGAATACTTCATATGAACTTCTAAATGGAAGAAAACCAAACAGTTCATATCTTAAAGTTTTTGGGTCAAAATGTTTTATATTAAACACTAAAGATCAATTAGGAAAATTTGATCCAAAATCTGATGAAGGAATATTCATTGGATATTCAGAACGAAGCAAAGCTTATCGAATATATAATAAAAGAACTCAAATTATTGAAGAAATTTTACATGTTTCATTTGATGAAAATTTTGAAAATACAAGTCCAAATATTACTATCGATTCTGATGATGAAACTACTCAGACTGAAAATAGTAATCTAAATGAAAATTTTGATATTCATGAAATAATTGAAAATACAAGCATTACTCCTAATAAAATAAAATCTCCACCTAGAATTTTAAGAGATCATCCTGTGCAAAATATAATTGGAGAAGTTAATACGAATGTTAAAACCAGACATCAACTAAATCAAGTTGGTCATGTAGCTTTTCTCTCTAACATAGAACCTAAGAATATAAAAGAAGCTTCAACTGATGACTACTGGATTCTTGCCATGCAAGAAGAACTAAATCAATTCGAACGAAACGAAGTTTGGGAACTCGTTCCTAGACCCAGTGATCAATCAGTCATCGGTACTAAATGGGTTTTCAAAAATAAAGCAGATGAATTAGGAAATATAACGAGGAATAAAGCTAGATTAGTTACACAAGGATATAATCAAGAAGAAGGAATTGATTACGAAGAGACGTTTGCTCCGATCGCTCGACTTGAAGCAATATGAATATTATTAGCTTACGCGTGTTTTCATAATTTTAAACTATATCAAATGGATGTTAAAAGTGCATTTTTAAATGGATTTATAAAAGAAAATGTTTTTGTTGAACAACCACCTTTGTTTAATCATGAAAAATTTCCGGATCATGTATATAAACTCAAAAAGGCGTTATATGGTTTAAAACAAGCACCACGTGCTTGGTATGATCGTCTTAAAGGCTATTTATTAGAATCTGGTTTTGATATCGGTAGAGTAGATCAAACACTTTTTATTAAGAAAACTAATAAAGATATTTTAATAATTCAAATATATGTTGACGATATTATTTTCGGCTCGACAAATGAAAAACTATGTCAAGAATTTTCAACTATAATTACGAATGAATTTGAAATGTCTCATATGGGAGAATTATCATATTTTCTTGGATTACAAATTAAACAAATTGAAAATGGAATATTTATTAATCAAGAAAAATATTGTTATAATTTAATCAAACGTTTTGGTCTGGAAAACACTGCTGCCAAACCAACTCCTATGAGCACAACAATTCATCTCGATAGAGATGAAGATGGCAAAAGTGTTGATCAGAAGCTATATCGTAGTATGATAGGTTCTTTACTTTATTTAACAGCAAGTCGACTCGATATTATGATGAGTGCTTGTTTATGTGCTCGATTTCAAGCAAATCCCAAAGAATCACATATGAGAGCAGTTAAATGCATTATTCGTTATCTAACTAAAACCAAAGATTTCGGACTATTTTATCCGAAAGAATGTCCTTTCGAATTAGTTTCCTATAACGACGCTGATTTTGGAGGAAGTCGGACGGATCGAAAAAGTACGAGCGGAACGTGTCATTTCATTGGACGTTCCTTAGTCTCTTGGTTTAGTAAGAAACAGAACTGTGTTTCTTTATCAACGTGTGAAGCAGAATATATATCTGCTGCTTTGGCATGTGCACAAGTCATATATATGCAACAAACACTACAAGATTTTAATTGTCATCTTGAAAAATCAATAATTTATTGTGATAATACTAGTGCAATAAATCTTTCTAAAAATCCGGTCAATCACTCACGAACAAAACACATTGATATTCGTCATCACTTTCTTCGTGATTGTCTGGAAAAAGGATTAATAAATTTAGAATTTATCAACACTGAAAATCAAATAGCTGACATTTTTACTAAACCGCTAAATGAAAATACTTTTATAAAACTAAGACGTGATTTAGGTATAATGTCGTTTAAAGATTTTTGAATAAAATTTGCAAAAATATCGAAAAACAAAAAATATTTTATTTCTAACCAAAGCGGAACTCGAACTCATGACCTCTGACTTATTTGTTAGATGTTGTATTATAGCCACTTGAGCTATGGGTGTTTCTTGTTTAGCTCTCTTTAAAAAAAAATTTAATCCATTTTTCAGACTAACTATATTTAGCTCTTGAATTATAAATCATACATATAGAAACAATTTTTTCTTAAAATTCTGTGATTACAATTAAAAGTTTGTTTCAAACCACTAATTTTTCATAAAATATATGGGTATATATATGTACTATGTTTACTGATTAAGAACATATACTACAAAATTTTGACAAAACAAAACTTGAAACAAAAATGTCTTCTAACAATGATTACTATAATTCTGAAAATTCTCATCTTTCATACACATCTCCGGACGACGATTGTTCTGATCGCATCCCCGAAAATGGTCCCTATCCTACTTTTTCAATGCCTAACCATGTTCTAGAATTCTCCTCTCCAGATAATGACCCCCGACACAGGTGGAAACCATGGGAAGACTCCCATACAGGCTATACACCTGATAAAAAGAAAGGGAAAAATACAATGGTAGTATCTCCATCAACCAAACAAAAAATTGATGAAATACATCACTACCAACAACAGCAAATGAATATGCAACGGGAACTCTATTACGAACAAAAAGTCACGGCAAGACGTTTAAGTTTTCTTGAAAAGATTGCCATGAAAATTTGTTCATCTAAGAAGGATGATGTTGCTGAACCTTCTTACAGATCTCCATCACCTTCAAACCCCGTTCAAACTTCAATTGCTCCAAGATGGTCACCAATAGAAAATGTTCCGTCTCCAAACTCATGGGAACGTAGATGTTGATGAACCATGGCTATAATTTAATATATATATGATTTTTCAATAAGATGTATAGATATAAATAATGTAATAATATAATTTATATTTCTATAATTTTCTATTGAAAAACAGCAGAAATTTGTTTGTTTACCTGACTCAGTCGACCGGAGAACCTGATTCGATCAGCCGAAGCTATCCCAAGATGTTTAAAAAAAACATATTTCTGCCAGGTCGGTCGACCGAACCCCCTGAGTCGGTCGGCCGAACTTGTTTCCCGAAAATCTACTAGAACATTTTTTGAGTTGGTCAACCGAGTACCCTGCACCAGTTGACCGAAGCTCTTCCCGAAAGATTCAGCACTATTCTGAACCTCGAGTCGGTCGATCGAGCCAGGTCGCTCAGCCGACCGAACGTGCTATTCTGTTGCAATTGCCTACATATTTTAACCCATCCACTCACCTTTTCATCTCACCTCTTCACTTTTACTCTCCTAAAACAGATTTTAACCCTAGCCCCCATTACAACATTCCCAAACTTCTTCAAATTCTTCAAAGAAAAAATGGCCCCTAAGAAGAAATCTAAGACTACTGCTGGCTCATCTTCATCAACTCCTGTAGACTCTCAAATTGCTTCTTGGCTAATAAGTGAAAAAGCTTTAGAAAGATGGATAAGGCTTCAAGATGCCAAAATTTTTGAGGAATCATTCGTAAGTTATCCTGATTTTACTTCCTACGGTATTGAAAATGCCGCCCTTGAAAGTGGTCTTGATACATTTCTTGACCATAGGAAAAATAACTTGAATATAAATCATATAATGTTCAAGTTATTTCTAGCAAATCTCAACCTTGTAAATCCACCAAGAAACACTGAAAATTGTGTTTGGACATCGGTTTGTGGCACTTCGATTTTTTTATCCATTGATCGAATTAACCACATTTTAAATGCTCGACCGGGTGGAATTTCTTTACATGATGTAGATTGTAATACATCGACTCGTGACCGTCTAAGTCATCTATTCTTTGAAGATGACGCTACCGATTTAAGGCAAACTTCATCCCTCCGACCTAAAGCCCGACTCTTTCATCGATTCATGATGAAGTCTATTGTTCCAAGAGGAGGGTCGTACCACTTAGTATATCCCGAAAACTTCAAGGCATTATATGCTATGTGTGGAAATATTCGGGTAAATTGGACACAACTTCTTATGGATGAATTTCTTACTTTCAACCAAGGAAAGATGCTCCATATTTATTATAAAGAATACATAATGCGGTTGATTAATAACTTTGTCACCCATGCTTCGGAATCCGAAACATCCAAAGTTCGTACCTTTGACTCACGAACCATAAAACTAATGAAGTTACCCGATGCACCGTCCCAAATTACAACTTTTCAGCAATGGCGTACTACACCGCGAGAACAACTACGTCGCAGCTATTCTACACCTCAACCATCCACTCATTCTACGGAACGAATAACTCGTCAAACCTCAATTCAACGACCAACTCCCGGTACTAGTACAGCGGCTGCCATTGATATTTTGGCTCAAAATCAACTAGTTTTGGAATCTCGACTTCAAAAAATTGATGGGCGTTTCAAGAAGATCAAAGGCTTCTTCGTAAACTTATGGGATGCCTTATCATGTACCTCTGAAGCCGGTGCTTCATTTGTTGCTCCCGGAAAAAGACCCGCACCAAATTTTTCATGGTCTACTTCAGAAAACACAAGTTCCAGCACATCGGCAACCCATGCATCTCTCACTCAAAGATGGGGTAAGGAACCAGCTCCTCTGGATTCCGATGATGATGAGGAGTAATCGTATTGTTTTACATTTTATTTTCAAGAATTTCCTTATGAACTATTTTTTTTATGTTGTGTATTAAGCAAACATCTTTAATTATTCCTATTTTGGTTTGAACATGTACTATTTAAAGATTCATTATTTCGCATATTACATCTAGTGAGTATTCCTTTTGTCGATGACAAAGGGGGAGAAAAATGTATGAAAGCTAACATATTTTTTGCAGAAAAGTCGCCATATATTCAGGGGGAGAATTATAATATAGATAAGTTTTACTTCGTCATATATTCAATATTTCGCATATATTTTTGTGTCATGTGCACAGCTACATTCTGTTTTGAACGATTTTTAAATTCAGCTGACCGGCCAGAATTTTCAGTCGACCGACCAGAGAATAACGACTAGTTTACTGAAGAGATGCGATCATTTCATGAAGAGGAATGTCCTCTATTTCAAGAGATATGGACACAACTATTGACTGAAACTCTTCATGAAAGATTATAACTCTTCTACAACTATATAAACATATTCAATTCATTTCTACAATCACCGATTCTTGTTTATATTTCTGAAATCTAATCTCTATTTATTTCTGCAAATAAAATCATTCACTCTCATTCAATATCACTAGAATCCTTGAATTATTTCATATACTTCGATTCTACGTTATTATATTCCTTCTAAATCTTCACACACATATATACTCTTGAGGATTTGATTATAGGAAAGTTGTACTATCAAAAGACAATCAGTGTTATTCAGAACACATTCGTCAACAAACAATTTGTATTAGGTTGAAGTCCTCTTCGGTTGTTGAGGCGGAAAAATTCCTGTTCGGCTGCTCAGGTGTCGTATACCTATTCCTCCGGGTTAAGTGAGGGGTTAGTTTAAATCCAGAGGGTATTCTGGGATTGGACGTAGAACGAGAAGTTCGAACCAGTATAAAAATTCCTGGTGTGCTTACTTTAATTTTTATTTTACTATTATTACCAGTTTCCGCATTTATATACCATATTACACGATCCTTAGTACTACACGTACACTTTCAATACCAACGGCTTCCAACGGCAAGTTTTCCAACGTGGAAAATCCTATTGACCAAACTACCGTTGGAAATCCGTTGGAATGCGTTGGAATTTGCCGTTGGAAGCCGTTGGACGTAAATGACCAGTGAGCCGTTGGTCGCCGTTGGAAGCCGTTGGAAATCTGGATATTTTTTTAAAATAAAACCAGCAGTGCTTGCTTCCAGCCACACACAACCACTATTATATCAAAACAGCTCCATTTCGAGCATATATATATAACAACTATATCAAAACATATCCAAACATATTGATATAACCAAATCATGCATATATTTCAACATAAACCAATATCCAAACATAACCAACATCAAAAAATCCAAACCAACATCAAAAAATCCAAACCAACATCCACAACCAAACCATCAGAATGTATCAAATCCAAATATACAGAAACCATCAGAATGTATCAAATTCTCACTAACTCCAAAATATACATGCCAATAACAAAACATACCTAAATCACTCCGCACCAGAACCACCAGATGAAGGAGGCTGTCCATACTGTGCGATAAACTCTGCCATACGCAGGTTCATCTCCTCCGTCCTTGCTTCATGCAGCAAATTGCGTTCCCGTATCTCGGCAAGCTCAGCTCGTAGCTGCGCAATCTCTTCCTTATCTTGAGCCTTTTGATATTCTCTTTGGGCTGTCTGAGCCTGTAAACAAATTTAAATTATCAACTACACTAAAAAAATTAGTACTAAAATAATTGCAAATTAACTAACCTATATATATTCACTAACAAATTCATAAAACAAACTACGGATATGGAAGCGTCTGCCGCGGGTATAAGGATAGTTCAAAATATGAATGGAATACACTAGTATAAGGATATTTACTAACTTAAAATTTAACTTAAAATTATCGATTGGCTTCCATATCCGTAGCGTCTGCCGCGGGTCACTAGATCCATGATAGACTCAAAAATGGCGTTCTCCTCATCAGGGGTCAAGTGAGCTCGTCCCGTATCCTCAAGTAAGGCTGTCCGCGCTTCCTAGAACTTTTGCTGTCATGCAAAATATAATTGAATTTAGTTAACGTTATTTCAATTAACTTGTAAGTTTTAGTTACTTATGTTATACTTACATAGGCAACACGCGCTTTGTCATCCTGGTCCCAAGAGTAAGAAACTGCGCCGGAATCATCGACCTGAGTCAAGGCATGTGTATGGGTAAACACATCCCAATAACTAACAGCCCCCCGCGTTGTCTCTCCTGAAATATGCACATATAAATATACATTATTTATATTTTAACAAATTAAAACTTAAAATAATTAAATATTTATCTTATTTAATAATTATACCAAATCTTCCTGGTGATGCTGGAAAGACTTGGAACCACCGCGACGTGTAACGGGGTTCCTGCTCCTGTTTGCAGAATTCCTCTCGGACTACATCTGCAAATTTAAATTGAAAACAAAAAATTATTTTGACAGTTCTAATTATTTATATATTATTTGCCTCAAACAATTTAAATTAAATATATGATAGATTTACCAAAAAATCCTCGTTGCTCCACTAGGTGGCGAACTCATCAAAGACAGCTTCACTCATCCAATGAGGCCTCTTTGTTGATGTTTTGATGCTGTTTATTGTTTCGCGATAGTTTTTTGCAACTTTACTGCTCCAATGGCGCCGGACAACAGAAACATCAGAATCGGCCAAGTCCACTTCCCCCTGCACGTTTGAAAAAATATGAGTTATACAGTTGCTACAAATAGTGCAAACATGAATTGACATAATGTACATGACTACATAATGCAATAATTGATATACCACACATACCAAAAAGTCCTGCCAGATAGCCTCCCGCCACTACAAGGGGAAGCGCGATTTCCGACGGCCAAAAACCGTCGGCGGCCGTCGGAAGCCGTCGGCCGGTGTCGGAAAAAGCCGCCGGAATTTACTCCGTCGGAGGGCAGTATTTCCGACGGCTTTCGACGGTGGCTGTCGAACATATTTCCGACGGTTTTCGGCGGTTTCCGACGGATACCGACATGTGTCGGGATCCGTCGGAAACCGTCAGAAATAATGAGCTACAGGCCACCGGTAGCCGTCGGAAATTTTGACCTGTAAGTCGTCGGGAGCCGTCGGAAATCTGCTGTGTTTTTTTTAATTTTCGCTGCAAATATAGCCTTCCAACCACATTTCTCTTCCAAACATATATCAATACTGTACAATCCAGTATATAATATTCCAATCAAATATCAAAACCCAAACTACACAATATTCAATAAACACAAAAATAAATAAAATTAAATCAAAAAAAATACATAATATACATAATCATCCCAACATTGACAATAATCATAACAGTAAGTGTTCTATCATGTTATGAATACACAAAATCATCAACATTCTCATCCACATCGTCATGCAACCATAAAACCAAGTGTATCAAACGTATTTATATATAAATCAACAATTAAATCACCCGTCTACCAAATCATTCAAAACTAAAACAAAACATACCTGAACGAGCAAGCAAGCAAGCAATGAATCAATCTCCGCCAGATCCAGAGCCAACCGAGGAAGGAAAGCGGCCACCAAACTGCTGTATGTACTCTAGCAACTGTGTGGTGTGCATGGCCTGTTGGCGGTTCTGCTCCTCTAGTTGGGACACTCTAGTCCGCAAGTCTTTTATATCATCTAGATCGCTCTGAGTTCTACTCCGCCGTCCCCTACTCTGACTGCTGGACTGCAACAATGGAAAAATGAATAAAATTCAAGTTTATTGTTTTGAAAACGTCAAAATATCAAATTTGAAGTACTTTAAGAAAAAGTAAATTATTTACCGCTAGATTTCCAAATCCGTATCGTCGACCATGCTTTGCTGGATCCATAACGGACTCAAAAATAGCGTCCTCCTTATCGTTCGTCAGCTGATCTCGACCCGTATCAGCAAGGAGTTTTTGCCGCTGCTCCATAAACTTCTCCTGCATTAACAAATTAATAATATCATATCTTATATCATTATAGTTTAAAAATTAAAACAATTACTAATACTGAATAAAATGAAATATGCTTACATGGCTTTTGCTGGATTTATCGTCCTTCCATGTATACGAAACAGTCCCGTTTGGATTAACATGCTCGACAGCATGCGTACGGGTGAACACGTCCATATAGCTGACAAGACCATGTGCCTCGGCTTCCTGAAGTTGATCGTTACATACAATTATTATACATTTAAAATCATATAGCATAAACTATTTACATTTATTATTCACTAAATTTACCAACTCCTTCCGATACTGCTGAAACGACTTCGATCCTCCGCGATGAGTGACGGGATTCTTATTTCTATTTGCGGAGTTTCTATCCGACTCTGCCTGTACATTCAAAATTTGATACATTATTTTTCGATCACGTTAAATTAATAATTCAAAAAAAATTAGTATACTTGCCTTCGTCTCGTCCGTCTCCCAGTATCTCAACCAAGCTTGCCACACGCTCTCTCCCATCTACCATGGTTTCTTACCAGATTTCTTAATCTCCGATATCGTGTCCCTGTAGTTCTTGCGCATCTTCTTCATCCAGTATCCTCGTGCCAGCATCACATCGTCTGTCTGGATATCTACCTCAGCCTGTGTTAAAAAAAATTACACTTTAAACGATAAACAGTAGGAAAACGACAAAAACGAATTAAAAATGGAAAACAGAAAAATACACATACTAAGACATCCTGCCATATGCACTCTATGATGTAAGGAAGGATGGTATTCCACTTCGGCCAGCAAGCACTGATCCTACTGCGATAAGCAGCTCTAGAGACGTCCAGCACAACCTTAGAGGGATGTAGGTCGAACCCCCTGTTTTTTATGTACGATATAGATAAGTATGTATATCATAAAAAAATAAGATGCTGAATAAAATTTAATTCTTACCCATTTGCTCTAGGAACTAACGATACTACTGGACGCTGTGGCTCTTGCGATGGGCCACTACCATCGCCTCCTGACGATCGTGAAGAGCTCCTACCTCTATATGACATAATGCTAAACCTGTGACATATACACATCATTATATAAGACAATAATAACATGATAATAAAATATATTTCATATGAAAATGACATCAACGGTATAAATTGCTTAATTAATGACTGAAATGGAAATAGAAATAGAAGTGTGTTATACCTGATTCATAATGGGTGTACTCTTCCAACGATAAGCAGAGTTCATTGCATTTTTAATAAAAATTGCTAAATAAATGACAAATGGAAAAACATAAAACATGTAAACAATAGTAATCAGATTTGGTTTCATAGTTACATCAATTTCATAATACATCAAGAATTCCACATAGTTATATCAATTGCAAAAATACAGATTCGGATTTATATCAGTCATCATCGTCTTCTGATTCAGATTCGGTCTCGTTTTCGATGATATTTTCCTCTGCACTGTCAAACGCTTCTACCAAAACATTTGATTCATCGATCAAAGGACCAAAATCTGTATGATCGTCTGTAATTATTATATCGTTATTTTGCTCAAGATCTACCTGATAAGCTTGTTCGTCCGGAATATTCTTCCCATCGAATGTGAATCTGGCCTTTGTTTTAAAAACTGCAGACCAATTTGCTTTATCTCTTTTTAGAGACGGATAAGGAGCGTAATAAACTTGCAAGGCTTGTTTGGCTAGTACAACAGCCGTAAACCCAGCTTCAGTGATGTTGTATTTTGGCTTCATCGCAATGTATTCTACGATTACTGACAGCTGAGTGCTGTTTCTACAACCATCCCAAATAGGTTTCTTAGGAGCATCTAGTAAATCATAAAAAAAATTGCTTCAATATTTGGTTCTTCAACATTTCCATCATCTTCGTCAACTTCAACCATAGGAAACATTGATCGTGCTGCATCTTCGACCATATTTTCTATACGGGTCGTCGAAACTATTTCGTTAATGACACTTTCAGACTGTACAGAAGTATTTGCTACAACTTCTCCATGCCGATCCCAAACATAATACTCGGGTGTGAAACCGTGTTGGCACAAATGAACTTTCACAATATCTGGTAACAAATACTTCAAATGTCTACACCTACTATACGGACAACGAATTTCTAAATCGTTTCCGTTATTACATAAAGCGAATTCAACAAACACGTTTATACCATTATAAAAATCTTCTTTTATTGAGCCCCTCAGTCCTTTTCTTTGATACATCTATCTCCTCCGATCAACAAAATAATCAATCATTTTTCCTATTTGACAAAATGAGAAGTTCAAAATTTAATATTTATTTTGAAGAATACAAATTCGAAAAAGATTATTTTCATGTTCGTATAATATTTGAATTTAAAGAACAACTTCACAAATTTAAAAATATTTTCAAATATGGCACATTTTATTTTTTACGTATCGATATAAAAAATTATATAGTTTTTTTTTTCATTGGTCAGACATTCTACTTCCCATTACAAACACAGTTTGCATTTACATTTCGTATATTACTTCGTCTCAAATGATTCTATAAAATTTCGGCAGCATTGCCCTTTTGTTTCCTACATTGTACAGAAATGCGTGTACGCAGGAAACAAAAAAGAAAGGTTAGGCCGAAATTTTGTGAACCGCTTGAGACGAAGTAGTATACAAAATGTAAATGCTTATTGTGTTCATAACTTGTCCAATACAGGGAAAAATCCGACAAACATTGTACCAGATGAATATAAATGGTCGTTTTTCGAAAAAAATGACTATTTATACAACGATCATGTACAACACTCGTCAAACGGGGCCAAAAACTCTCTAAGGGACATTTGTCAATTACATGCGCGCATTTGACGAAAAAAATACAGTTTTACTCACTGTTCACATTTACAAAAATATATATTAATTAATTTAACACATTTATTCGACGTATTACATCAACTTAAGGCTGGTTTAATATTTTTGTCATTTTTTAATACACACAATTATAATTTAGAGTAATGCATTTTTTTTTTGTTTCATAAGTAAATACGTGCACAATATAATACTCCGAGTTCATTCATTCATTTTATCTTATTCCAACTAACGTATACAATCGTACAATAAAGGCATACACAACAATTTACATATACATGAACAACCACAAATTATACATGTTTTTCACAATTTCACGATAAAAGATGAAATACGTATACCATGTGATGCTATAAACCATTATTACGCTATTGGAAACAATTGCAATCCCTAATTCGCCCTAATTTATCAATTTATGCAAATCTAAAATTATGGTAAAAAATGATTTTTTACAAAAATAAGAGATTATACTTGAGATTAAGAGTAATGGAGGTTGATTAGGCAGCCGTGGAGGATCCGGAAGCTCGAAATTAGGGATTGGAAGCTTGGAGAACGAATTTGGGGATTTTTTGATATAATTTTTGTATGAAATGAGGAAGAAGAAGAGGGCTCGGCTGAGCCCTATAATCGCAGTTTTCTGACGGCTTCCGACGGCCGCCGACGGCCAGTCGAAAGCCGTCGGAAATTAGCCGTCGGAAGCCGTCGGCCTCGCTGTCGGAATTCAAGCCTTTTCTAATAGTGCGCACCCCCTCTGGTATCGCAGTCCACCTCGGCCAACGCGAGGTCATACGAGCCATATACGCCCATCGCGAGATCGTGAGCACTATGTTGGAAGGCTCCAATGTAAACCCACCGCTGTGTAAAACAGGAAAAAAACATTTAATATTCCTCAAGTTTACGTAGACGATCAACTTTTAATGTAGTTGAAAAAATCTCTTTATAAAACAGACTAAGTTCTGTTACAACAGTCCAAACTTTTACGGGCAACAGTTCTTTAAAAGCGACGGGTAACAAATTTTCCATCATAACATGACAATCATGACTTTTCATCGCGCTAAGTTTATTGTTCTTATAGTCAACACATCTACGAAGATTAGAAGATATGCCATCTGGGAATCTTAATCCTTCCACCCATTTTAAAAGTAATTTAACTTGATTATTGTCTAGTTCATAGCAAGCTTTTGGCGTTTTTGTGTCATTTGGTTTTATATGAAGCTCAGGACGATTACATATTACTTCGATATCACGTCTTGATTTCAAATCATCTTTCGTCTTCCCTTTAACATTCAAAATTGTATTAAACAGATTATCAAACACGTTTTTCTCATTATGCATCACGTCAATATTATGATGAATCAAGAGATTTTTCCAATAAGGCAATTCCCAAAATATAATCGGTTTGCACCAGTTATGAATCGATGATTTACCTTGAATTTCAATTTGTTCTCCGGTTTCATGTATCTTTGGATAATCCTTTACAAGTTCATAAATTTCTTCGCTTAACCAAACCGTAGGTGGTCTCAAAGTTTCATGTCTATTAGTTGTAAAGTTTTTTTATCTCTTCGAAAAGGATGATTAGTATGAAGAAAACATCGATGATAGTCAAACCACGAAACTTTCTTTCCATGAGGTAGAAAAATTGCTCGTGTTTCTTCCATGCAATAAGGACAAGCTAGACGACCGGCCGTATTTCAACCTGAAAGCATTGCATATGCAGGAAAATCGTTGATTGTCCACAATAAAGAAGCATACATGCGAAAGTTCTTTGTTTGGAAAATATCATATGTCTCTACTCCCTCGTACCACAATTTTTTTAATTCATTAATCAATGGTTGTAAAAAAACATCGATTCCTTGTGTCGGATCATCGAGAACAGGGACGACAACTATAAGAAATATATATGGAGTTTTCATACACATCCAAGGAGGTAAATTATAAGGTGTGACAATTATAGGCCATGACGAATATTTCGAACCAAATTGAGAGAATGGGGAAAATCCATCCGTACATAAACCAAGTCTAACATTACGAATTTCGGACGCAAAATCAGGATATTTCTGGTCAAAATACTTCCATGCTTCCCCATCAGCTGGATGTGTTAACATACCTTCTTCCTATGTTCTGACACCGTGCCATCTCATATGTTGCACAGTTACAGAAGATGCATATAACCTTTGGAGTCTAGGAGTAATTGGTAAATAATGCATACGCTTATACGGGACTTCCTTTCCCTTTTTCTTTCTTGGTTTGTATCTTTCCTGATTACATATTTTACAATTTCTAAGGTTGATATCTTCTTTCCAAAACAACATGCAACCCTTTAGACATATATCTATTTTTTTATACGGTAAACCGAAAGCCGACATCAGTTTTTTTACTTCGTAATGATTTTCGCACATTAGATTATTAGGAGGCATATGTCGTTTCGCAGCTTGTACAACAGCCGTAAATCCAGATTTTGTGAGGTTGTATTTGGATTCCATCGCAATGTATTCAGCAGTTAATGATAATTGGGTTCCGCTTGTGCACCCTTCCCAAAGGGGTTTTTTCGCGACATCTAACAAATCATATATTTTGTTTGCCCCAATATTTGGTTCTTCTTCAGCATTACCATCGTCATCAGTTAATTGAGGAACAGGAAACATTGAACGTGCAGCATCTTCAACCATATGTTCTACAAGATTTGTCGTACCAATTTCATTACTCACCACCTCCTCATCTTGTACGGGATTAGATGCTAACTGTTCCCTATGACGATCCCAAATCAAATAGTTCGACACGAAACCGTACTGATGCAAATGAACTCTAACCATTTGTGGTATCAAATGCTTTAACAGTTTGCATTTACTACATGGACAACGGATTTCTTTGTAGTTTCCATTATTACGTAAAGCAAAATCCATAAATACGCTAACACCATTATTAAAATGTTCACTTGTTGAGCCTTCAGTATCGACCCTTCGTTTTTTGTACATCCAGCTTCGATCAGTAAAATAATTGTCCATTTACCTACGTATATAATTAAAAAGTACGATATAAATTTGCATTGACATTTTTTATTAAAACAATTTTATAAACATTCTTCTTGTTTTTGTTATATCTGTTAAAATAATACTTAAAGCTTATTTTGAAATGAACATTATATTCTATTTAAATAATTTTATTAGCGAATTTGATATTAATTGATCATTGATACTTTGTTGATGGGTCATCCTACCTGCCATTACAAATACAATAACGTAATTAAATCGCATAAATCATTTCAATTTAAACGATTCAACAAAATTTCGACAGCACTTCGCTTTAGTTTTCTGAACAGTACACAATTGCGTGTACACAGGGAACATAAAGGGAAGCGCTTACGAAATTTTGCGAACCGTTTAAACTGAAATGATTTACGAGATTTAATTACGTTATTGTTTTTGTAACTTGTCCAATACAGGGACAAATCCAACAAATATTGTATACGATGAATATAGATGTCCGTTCTGTTAAAAAAACGAATATCCACACAACGATCATATACAATATTTATCAGACGGGGCCAAAAACACTCTAAGGGTTTAAATTTTAAAATTAGCGATACAAAAGTTTAAATTTTATTTTCATTAAATTTAAACTTTTATATCAATAAACAATATGTTGATTCAACGCATATATAATGATTTTTTTCTAAAACAAAAAAAAATCCAGTGTGTGTGCGCAACGTATAAAATAAACAAACAATGTTATATATATAATCGCATCACAAATCACATCCAGTCATGCACAAAATGTATCACGTATATATCGTATCATAACATGTCAAAAGTGAACAATTTATAGGTCAATGTCATCACTTTCTACGTACGATTTTACGCAATTCAATCACCAATATAATAACAAGTGAGGTTCATGCTTAGGTTAGTAACAATTATTAAGTTTGACACTAATTTAATAATAAACCTAATTTAACAAATCATAGTTAAACATGCAATAATTAGTTTAATAACAATAATTAAGGTCCAATATACTACACTACACAGACAATAGCACAATACATACACAAAAATTACCAATTTAACCTAAAATTAAAAATTTAACAAAATTAGGGTTTGAGCAAATAATACCTGATTTTGGAGGTTGTGAAGCTTGCAAACCAAGATGGGGATGCTAGAACGTGTAGAAGGGGATAAAATGAGGTGGGAAATTTTTTAGGGTGGGAAAATTGGGGTTTTTGGATTGATTTTCGTGTGTAAGATGAATGAGGAGGAAGAAGATTGATCTGCAGGTAAGTCGCGGATTTCCAACGGCGAGCAACGGCCGCCAACGGCATTATTCCAACGGCTTCCAACGGCATGTGTTTTTTGTTATTAAAAAATTCCAGAAAAAGCTTGCCGTTGCTCGTCGTTGAAAGCCGTTGGTCGAAGGTCGTTGGAGGCCGTTGCCTCCCGCTATAAACAGTAATTCTTGTAGTGTAAACATAATAAAATGTCCAAAATTAAACTTCATCAAACATTCCAATTATCAAGTGTCCAGATCATCAAACCATTACATGTTTTAGGCTTTCTGTAGAAATGGGAAAAGAAACTAGGGTTTGGGTTAGAAAAAAAAGTGAACAATGAAACAAATCTACGTTGCTAGACTTTGAATATGAGGTGAGCAATCGCTAATTTCATAAGTTTCTTTGTGCTTTTCTATTGTTTTTTCTTGAGATTGTTTCTTAATATTCTTCCATCACCGGAATGGGTTTGTTGGCATATTCCGGTCCGGTTCTCGCCAGAATCGGAATGGCATAGGCGGAATTTCGAAGTTCCGGCCGAATTCTTGAACCTTGGGTTCAACTAAGTCAGAATTCCTATTTAACCAAACTTCATTAGGTGACATATATAAGAAAAAAAATGTTTGAATAGATGGAGAACGTTGAGGTTAATTTTATAATATATCAAACTCTTATCCTAGACCTCCATATCATGGAAACTCTCCGACGCTTGATCAATCAAACAACAAACCTATATAATCATATGAGTTCAATTAGCCTGTCATATTTAAGAAAGAAGAATGCATTTAAAAATATATCATGGAAACTCTCTGACTCTGGAGGCCTTTGCTTTGCTTTTGTCCTGTTTACGACATCATAATATTGAACGATACTTTCAACACGGTAAATGAAAGAAAATACTGTTTTGTCTATGAAGGTGGAAACTTTTTTACTTGGCTTGCTAATTTCTGCCACCCTATTTGCAAGCTCTTCCAAAGACAGCAATGTCAGGGAGCAAATTTACACCAAGGCAATTCACTCCATGAACTGACGCACCAAGGCTAGGATGCAAAGAAGCAAAATATAGATAAATAAACAAATAAAATAAACTTATACAATTTAATTAAGCACACACAACCAATACAAATGAATAACCACCTTGCATGGTTCCATTAAAGCCAAGTCAATGGAGGAAGTTAAAATATCCAAAAGTTCAGGCCCAAAGCTCTAATACATGATTGGTAGAAAATAGATATGAGTTCAATTTAAAAAAAATCTTATTATTTTCCTCTAATTCTAAACAAGCAAAACTGTGAATAATGTTCAGTTAATCAACTTCTGAAACTGAACATGTGAAAATTTATAAGCACTAATATAATAGCTGAATTAAGTGCATTAAACAATATGTTTGTTGCACAGCTAAAAACTACATCATTACGCAAGCTGGAAACATCAAATTACATAAAAAGAACTGTGGAAAATACCCATCTATGTCTTTGGATTTATTTACAGATTTCTTTTTTTAAAATTGCACTGCATCGTCAGTAAATTTATTCAAGTTTAGAGAAATCTCATGAAAAGTAAGCAAAATAAGTAGTACAAAGAAAAGTTTATCGGTATGGAAATTTTAGTTAAGTAACAAATTATGGTAATCGAACAAGAATGGTTTAAATATGTGCGACTTACATTAATATTGTCACGATACTGTCACAAATTTCTAGTAAGATTTTCAATTAAATCCGCTTCTAACTAGAGTAGTCCAGATGGATTCCCAACCTTGCATCTTTTAAGATAGGCTAATGAATAATTCAATGGTTGATAATGATGAATTTGTAGGGATGACTACTGGGAAATGACCATTATCTATCTGAACACAAGCTTAGCTATTACCCAAAATGGTATGCGATAAAAGAACAACAAATGATAAATATAGTCTATGTCTTTTAAGATAGGCAATAATACAAAATATTCTTTATCGTTATAAAAAAAATCTATATTTGGTAAACGAATGCGTGATTATATATTTGAATAATTTTCCAAATACAGATAATAATGCAACAGATTCAGGATTTTAACTCTCAACTAATTTAATTAACAACTAAAACCAAAATTTTCAAATAGAAAAACCATATCTTCTTGTTCCAACTATGTAGAATCTGATCTGAATCGAGCGAGATGTTAAGAAATGGCGAATGGGTTGGAACTCGAAATATGAACGAGACGAGAGAATCGAGAGAGAGAGACGAGAGAAAAGGTTGGAACTCGAAATATTGATTTAGTTTACTGTTATTGGCACCGGCCTGCCACTGTTATAATTTTATCAGACATCCATATTTTTTTAGAATCATGCTGTATAAACCCCAATTAATACTACAATTCATCCACTTTCATATTACTCGTACTTTATTTTATACTACCCAAATTATCATCTCACGCTAAATCCTACTCTCCACATTATCTTTCTCTCGTGACATTTTCTCTCCAAAAACATCGTCGTTCCATCTCGCCGCCGTCATCGCAAGGCCCTCGCCTCATCATCGTAGCACTCATACCCCATCATCGCAGCTTTTATGGCTCCTAGAAAATCGTCGGTACAACGAATTCAATTTATGTTGCTATATTATGTGTACGTTGCTATATGATTTCTGTGTTCAATACATTGCTATATGATTTCTTGTGATCAATTCATGTATGTTGCTATATGATTTTTTGTGTTATTTTTTTCTTTCGTTTTACTCCATTCGGTAATATACAACCGAAAAGCCAAAGAGTGAAGCGTCAACTAACTACCGAACGGTGGTTAAGAATGTAATTGATAATTGAATTGGACGACAAAAAACTACCGTTTGGTGTATCTAGGCTGTTTAAAATATGGAGACAACAAACCATCTCTCTGCCTTTGTTGATCGGTGGTGCACGGTGGATTAATGAATATAAGTTACGGTATATAACTACCGTTCGGTGTAACTGGACCGTTTAAAAAGAATCGGTTCTTCATATTACCTGGAGTCGGTTGGTAGGCAACTGCCGATCGGTAGATAATTATCAAATGACTTTGGGTAATATGAAGTACATATTTCATTTATTTCCCTTTTTTTCTTTTGCGGTAAATTGTGTCCATGTTGGGATGTATACAGCACGACTCTATTTTTATGTACTTCTGGCCACCATATTATATTATTTCACTCAGCCCTACATAACCCTATCTTTTATCTCTTCACAACAAATCTTATGTACTTCTCAAAAATTCCAAACTTTAAACCCTAAAAAATAATCTCTTTTTGCCTAATAGATAATGAAAAGTGAAGATTTAGTGGATGATCTTACTTGTAATGTTCACAAAGAGGGTAGTTCCTTTTTCATGTGTTAAAGTCTATTTTTGTTCAACAACTCAGTTATAAATAAGCTCTTTAGAGTTTTTTGATTCTTCAACAAATCAATCAACTACGACCAATTCAACCGTGATTTAAAAATTTAGGGGTTTGCAAAATAAAAACTGAAAAAGGAATGCTTCCTCCACTACTACTTAGGTTGTTGAGAGGCGGCAAGCTTCTGACTTGCTGACAAATAACTTGACATTTTTCATTTTTCCTCTGGTGTCGTTCGCTCTAAAAGGAAGAGGGGAAGATGTGTTTTGAATTTTGGGTGCATGTTCACGTAAATATTAATTGGTGTTACGAAGAGGAAAATGAAATTGTTTAAGGCGGTCTTTAGTTTTTAGTGGCCAAAAGAAAAAAACTATGTGCAAATAGTAGCACACTTGATTTATCACTCGGCTGGTTTGATCTAGTAATAAAAATAACGTTGGACCCAACCTATTAAAATTGGATAAAAATGGTTGGATTAAAGAGTTGGATTGAATTTTGACAGACATACATCAGACAATCTTTACTGTCGCTCAGCGTGCCCTGGATACATGATAACTCGTATGACCATTCCTCTGTCAGAGATTAATGGAAAAATCTCAGTTTTTGGTGTACTCGCTCACCGCCCCATACCTGCAATAAATCCATTCCACAGATCTAGAGCATATGGATCCATTCCTCCGGTCTGGGGAAGTCATTCCAAGTACTCAATGAGCTTCCTCACAATACCTCTGCTTACGAGTACATCAGAAAATAATCTGAGTATCAACGATCTTTTAACAAGTGCATCTTAGCCCTTCCTTGCTCTATCTAGTTTCCATTTATCCTTGCAGAGCTCTTCCACATTCTTTTCTTTTCACAATAGAACCCTTCAACATTCTATCCACGGGTCACCCTTTCTAGAACTCGTCCTTGTTTATAATCATCATCACGACCTCATCGACATCGAGGTGTAACAACCCTCCCTGAGATGAGCCTAAATTCCGACACAGAGCTATTTATCTACACATTCAGAATCTCACAGCGGAAGGATAAAATATAATAATAACAGCAACACTCATTTCATTCAAGTTTCAAAATATCATTCAAAACCTTAGTAAAATATCCATATTGTCAAAACCCACTAGCAACCGAACATGTCCGCAATATTCAAAATTGCAACATTGTTTTTATTTCATGGGTACATAAAAAAAACTACATAAAATAACAAGTAAATAATAGTCTACTGCCACAAGCATCATCAATGTCTCCACTTTCAGCATCGCCCTTTCTAACGTGTGTTGTAATGAGAAGAGAGTCGGAACAATATATATCTCGTGAATAAACATCTCGAGCCTTACTACATTAGTACTTGGGCAGTATAATTTAAATAGGATTACGTCTTACGTTTCTACCTACCACATAAGTCTTTCCAAATACAAGCCTAAAGGTTTTTCTAAAAACAGGCTTTCCAAATATAAGCCCATAGTTAACTTGCTATCATCCCAAAAACTAATATCTACCATCAATATTGTCCTATCAATAACATATTTAAATACGCAATTATACATTATAATTATACATTAATTATGTATGTATGTGTGTGTGTGTGTGTTTTTGTGTAAATATATTTGTATGTATGCATGTATGTATATATGCATGTATATAAATATGTGCCTAGTAATTTCTAAGCATGGAGAATATACGCCACAAACTAGTGTTTAAATGTCAACTCTTTAAACAATTATACGAGATTCATTTCATACTATCAACAATACCAAAATTCCAATATTCACATACAAAAATTTCAATCAGTAGACTTGTATACAATTAAAATTTAAACTCAACTTATTACATCAAAATAATGGAATTTATTACAAATAGAAACTTATAATTTTAATTTTTACGTTCTATTCAACTTCTTTTTCACATAAAAATAAATGAAAGAATTTCTATTTAATTTGAGGGAATCAGCGGTGCAAACTATGAATAAAATTCGTACTTTACACACTATCCATAGTCAGAGTCCTTTAATCAAATTCAAAGAAAAAGAATAAGAAGTGAAATAGGAGGTAAAATTATAAAAACTGCAAATCTATAGAATTTCCATTATTTTGACATAAACAAATTAAGATTTCAACCTAGAATTGACATTTCACATTGAAGGAGTTTTGAGGGTTTATAATATGATGTTTTCACAAAAAAAATCCTTAAGGCATATTCAAATCCAAATTACACTAATAAATTACTAAAATAGAAAAAATAAGATTTCCACTCACTATATAATCTTAGCTTTGCCTCCTTTGGATTTGACATGCCTTTTGATGATCTTTATCAGATCTCCTTTTTTTGATACATATATACAACAAGGGATTGATATATACGTTAGATTAAGAAAATTAAATATTTAGATAAGAAGAAATTAAGAAAATAAATAATAAACAAAAATAGATCTAAAATTTTTCTTATCTGAAACCCTAATAAAGTTTTCCTGAATCTTGAAGAGACGAACTAACCGAGTTTCACTAATGTTTCCAAAATATTATATGAATAAAAGTGAGGGGTCTAAGATTTTATCTATAGTGGTGAGAAAGCACAAGAACCATCGGATTTAAATAATTAAATCTGGAGGGTACAAAAATAAAAACCCCAGCCGCCACCTAATATGGAGCGGTCGATTGCCCCCTCATCGGTCGACTAGTAGAGGTCAGGGGGTCGACTTCTCTGTTTATTTTGGGAAGGAATTATGCCATTGTTTTACATATTTATTTCCTTTCTTAATTACACTTTAATGTTAACGTTAATTTTAACCTCCAAGTCTATCTACTATTAATTTTTGAATTTTGAATTTGAGAATTAATTATTTATTTGAATTGTATTTAAATTATTTTGAATCCAAAAACTTCAAACGTCCACAACTGTTCCATTTGAGTTCTGTTTCAACATATTATAAATGAAAATTGATCGTAATTTCGCCATGAACACAACGACATAACTTTCATGGTTAAATTCCAACTTTTGTAAAATTTGCATTTTTAACCTTGTCTTATTTAATTTAGTTTATCAAATTTATCTATGGTTGATTTTACAGGATGTTACACAATCGTCATCATCGAAACACTGTTCCATCATTATTGAGTTACCATCATCAAAGTCTTGAAGTCATCATCCTTCGTCGTGCTGCCACATCACAACCAAATGTCAAATAAACAAACGAACACCTTCAACACGACCTATGAGAAATATCCATACTCCCTTGGAAGTTTGGCCCAAAGTGGACACTCCCATTCATATCGGTACCGACATAGCCCATTCATGTTGGTGCCAATATGGACTACCTAGCCTAAAGTTGTCTAAGTACCTCACACCCGATTCACTTCCTTATTTACTTGCTTGGAGTATCTCCTTTACTTTCCTATAGCCCAAAAATCCCCAGCCCCACAACACGTGCCAGAAAAGAGATCGGTACCAATTAGATGAGGTCGGTATTGAATAGAATTTGCTTCTCAAAATTTTGCCTAAGCCATGAAATTCCCTTCCTTAGCCTTTCTTAAAACCTTTCCCAAAGTTTCATAGGTTAATCCCCGAAGCAACCCCTTCACCAACTTGAATTGCTTCTTTCACCAACCTGATTACATATCTCCATTGACATGAATTTGGCCATCCACACCAAATCCAAATAGCATGCGACCTAAACTATAGGCTCCCCTACTCCTTAAGAACCCCTCCTCCAAGTTACGTCACATTTTGAGGAATTTTAACATCGTTTTTCCCAAATCGACGACCACTTCTGTAACAACTTACCATATACGATGCTTTGATTCACACATAAAATGATGCGGACATCGCATACCTCGTGGACGTAGGATCATTTTGAGGTAAAATATAAAACAAACCGCAGAGCTATCTACGATATTCTAAACTTTCTAAAGCTGTTTGCGGAAGAAATAAAATATAATAGATATATAATAATATAATAATCCCAGACGAACAATATAAATGCATGTATCTGTCATACCATCGCACCTCCAAGTCACCACTAGTCCTCTCTACCGACCTATCAGAGTATATCTAAAGAAAGAAAATGATAGAGGGGCTTAGATGTACATCTGGTGAGTGAAACATATCATATAAGTGTATAATACTAATAAGCTTGTAACACACCAAAAATTCAGTGAGAATTTAATAAGAAAATTAAATTTACATAAAATAAGGACTAAAATAAAATTTTCACAAACACTCGAATTTGGCTATGAAACTTGGACCATTATGTTCGTAGTGATTTTCTAGGCGATTTTCATACATAGCACTTCAAAATCGAAGTTAGTACGGAGAAGATATGAACTTTGAAGATTTAAAAATAGAATAAAGTTAAAAATATAAATTCACCAAAAAACACACTCTGACGAGTCGACCCAGGAGAGTAGATGGTCAACCGATAACGGTCGACCCAAGGAAGGAGCGGTCGATCGTTGACGTGTTAAATTCGAGACTTTTCTAAGTTACTTCGACCGGTTGAGATGCGTTGCCTCATCGCTAAGTTCTGATGACTGAACGAGATAACACTAAAGATTCTCCAGACCAAATATAACGTCCATAACTTGTCTCCAACCTCTATTAATTGAAAGTTAACCTAACTCTAAAATCACTAAAGAACTTACCATACTGAAACTCTCCAAAAATCTAACCTCCCCTCCAAAAATAAAAATTATTCAAAATCAAATTAAAATCAAACTGCAACCAATCAGATCTAGGAGGAAATAGTTTACGGAGGGCGATTCTCTAGTGGAGTGTGTTGGAAAAGCTTGGATAAACGGTGAGTGAGAATAGATTTAATTAGATGATTATTTACAGTTAAATTTACTTTATTCTATCTGATCTAGGATGTTAAAACATCTATTGTAAACTGTAAAACCCTAAATTGAAACCTGTAATGTAGGGTAGAAATCGAAGGTACTGCAATTTGATAAATCTAATGTTTAATGCTAGTACACCCCTCTATTATTGAATTGTGAACCCTAAAACTTATAAACACAAGAGTAAACAACCGATTGAAATTCTATAAATCTGTGAAATTTGAAAATATTGACTGGTCATTATAATTACTTTTTTAAGGTAAACCTTGTAACTAACAAACGTCGTAATAATCAGCAAACGTTAACCAAAATAAAAATCAAAATCAGATAACTTAAAAACCCGAATTTTTGAACTACGGCCATTCGATCCCTCACCTTGAGTGATCAACCATAAGCGGTCTACCGGTACGGTATATACACGGTCGATCGTTTGTCACCTGAAACGCACAATCTAAACCTTGGTCTAAGGCCCAAGTTAATAATAAAAATTAATATAAACGTTAGTTATTCTATGAGCCTATTTATGGCTATTTGTATGTAAGTTAGGAGTTATAGGGGGCTAGTTCCCTATGAGGCGAGCTAGGATATTGTAGTATTGGGTAAATGTTCTTTACCCTATGGGAAGTCTACTATTCGATCGGGGGCAATTTTTATCGCAAAATGACCTTCACAGGAGGTTCTATGGTGGACGTGCAGCACTGACTGATGCCGATGATGTGTAGCCTGACATAGCAGGAGTCCTAGTATGCATGGATACTGGCGCGACATGGTATACAGATGTTGGATCCCGAAGCTTGCAATGGGAGGCGTATGCTACGATCGAGAAGTGGACACAGATGTAGATGATAAGACACATCAGTGAGTCAGCATTACGGGTTCCCCCTTGATGTGTAGTTGAGTTATGTATAGTCGTAGTCAGTGGGAATGTACTTCCACAGTAGCCTAGTGGCGGTATTTCCATGACGAGTAGCCCTAGGAGCAATGACCGATCGTTGGTTGTGAGGTTCGATTCATAGTTCGATGGTTAGTGGCCTACACAAGTTGTAGTGTAGGTATGTATTAGACAAGAATCCTTGGGTAATGGACCTTAGGAATTTACGGACACTTGTAGTACACCCTATGTCATCTAAAGTAGAATTAAAGTTAACTGCACTTGATTATCACATATTAAACTTAAACTCATTCACCAGACTTTCGTCTGACCAATCCTTTTCTATCTTTTCCCCTATAGTAGGTGGATAGGGAAGCAGGTGATTGGCCCATTCTTGATACTTGGAGAGATGAGCTCATCCTTGGACTTGCTTTTTATCATATTTGCTCTTCATGTATCTATCTATTTTTTCAGTATATTTTATGTCATGTATCAGACTTAGAGAGATATTTTCTTTGTAGTATTGGACCACGTACTGATTTTATGAAACTGTGATTTGAATATTTCTGAGGTGGATATTTTTATGTTATATGTTTTGTTCCTTATGCTGTGAGTTCTGAAGGTGCAATATATCTTAGATTATATCTGCTTGTATTAGTCTCTATAATGTTATAAAACCCGACAGCTCGTATTTCTTGGCATGACACGAGGTCGAAAGTCACACTAGGCTTTGGATTGGTGTACCGGGGTATGCAGGCTATCATAGTTGGTATCAGAGCATTGGTTCAAAGTTCCTTAGGGATTAGGATCGTATTGAGAGAACGTACTTGAAAAGTTTATGAAAAAAATGGCTTTTCAAAAGGTTTTCCAAATTTTTTCAAAAATTGGTTTTAAAAATGTATATGTATATAAATAAAATATTTTTAAAAGCTTTCCAAAGATTTTATAGATATCGTAATCTCTTTTTTTGTGCCTATGCTGTCTTTGATTCATGCCTATGTTATCGCTCTTTTCGTGCCTATATTATATGTGAAAAATTGCTAATAAAATTCTTAACATCACAGATAGAAGACGAGCGATCCTGTATGTTTAGGCTCAGGTGATGTAGTTGAGCTTCTGGGTGTGGACATTCTGATTTGGTTCTGTTGGTATCTCCAAGCAAGGGGACATGCCGAGCTTAATCCCACCAGAAGGCCCACGGGAAGGGCAATAGGTGCAGTTTCTGCGCCCTACCTACCGCAGATTTTCCTAAGCTATGTAAGGATTTCGCTAATCTTGAAGAAAAGCCAAACGTGGGGACTGAGTCATATATGGATTTGAGAGCACGAATCCATACTTATGCAAGTTTTTTTGGCTTGATAGGTTTGGGTGATGAGACGAGGAGGCAATTAGTTGCATTCCAGTTACAGGGAGAGGCTCATAGTTAGTGGGAGATAGTTGAGGCCGAGACTGACAGAGGAGAGATCACTTGGGGAGAGTTCCGTAGGTGAATCGAGATAAAGTTTCTTTCTAGGTCGGAGGAAAGTGTGCAGTGGGAAAAGCTCATTCACTTGAAGCAAGGAGACCTATCAGTGAAACAACATGTTAATCGGTTCAATAAGTTAGCTAGATTTGTACCCTGCTAAAAAGGCTTTAAAATTTGTTAAAGGGCTGAACCAACCTCTTCAAGGTTTAGCTCTGAGTCATATTCCTATGGGTGCTACATATGAGGATCTAGTGGAGATGGCTTTGTTGAATACCATCTTCAAAGAGGAAGCGAAGGAGGAACCCAAGAAGGCTGGAGGGAAAGCGCAGTAGTAGAACCAACGCAAGGGAGGTGGACCCAAAGGAAAGATATAGAAGAAGGATATACACTGTAGGAAGTGTGGTAGAAAGGGACATTTCTTAAAGGAATGTAAGACATATCTTTCAAAGGTAAAGTGTTATAACTACGATCAGTTTGGGCATATGAAGCAGGCGTGTCTAGCATCCTAGAAGACCTCTACTCAAGTGGTTGTGGCTTATGCACTGGAGGCAGTCCCTAGCTCTAGTGCACAACCAGTAGTGGACAAAGGAAAGAAAGTGGTGATCGAAGGTATGTTGATTATATCTAGTTTACCTATTCAGACATTATTTGACACAGGGGTTTCACTTTAACACCCTCAAAATTTAACAGAAATTTAAACGGAAATTTAATAAGAAAATTAAATTAAAATAAAACAAGGACTTAAAAGCAAGTTTTCATAGATGTTCAAATTTGGCTACGAAACTTGTGCCATTAGGTTCGTAGTGATTTTCCGCCATTAGGTTCGTAATGATTTTTTGGACTATTTTCATACATAACACTTCAAAATCCGAGTTAGTATGAAGAAGTTACGGGCGTTAGATTGAACTAAAATTTTAAAATAAAAAATTTTAAAAAAAATTATTATAGGCCACCGGTCGACCAGTAAGGGTTCAAGGTCGACCGATAGCGGTCAACCCATGCGTAGGGGCTGTCAACCCTCACGTGAGAAAAATTGAACGTTGTCAATTTTCTGAAGACATGTTGAATGATTAAGATTTGTTCTTGGGAATGAAGGTTTTGATGAGAGGACTAGATTTTCTGAAAATATTCCGTAAGCTAATCTAATGGCCCAAACTTAAATCCTACCCCTTTAAATACTAAGCTAATGGAACCCTTATTCTCACATAAACAATAACAGTAATAAAACTCTGCCAAAGTTTTCTCTCAATCTTAAACTACAAATTTCTAAAAATTCAAATAAACCCAAATCAAGGAGGATCAAGGCGAAGATATCGATTTGGGGGGGACGATTCTCAGGCACAAGCAACAGGAAGAGTTTAAGCTTGAGGTGAATTGACATAAATTTGATAAGTTGACTATTGTAGTTAGTTTAAACTATTTTAATTGATTAGAATGTTAGAAAACTCTAATTTGAATATGCTAAAATCCTAGATTTGGATCTAAAACCCTAGCTTTAAATTGTTATTAAACTGTTAATTTAAGATTGATGCATACACCCCTTTTATCCCTTGAAATTGGAAACTCTAAATCAACAAACCCTCACTTTAATTGCAAATTGATGTTTAGACTGTAATTAGGGCTAATCAAATGCTTTTGGTGACCTGAATTAGGCAGATAATCAATCGACAATCAAAACTGGAATAAACCATAAATTTTACTCGCAACCGATCGACTTGGAAATCCTAGCGGCCGACTGGTAGCGGTCGACCGATCGTATTGAAAATTGAACCTCGGCCTAAGGCCCAATTTTTAAATAGAAATAAATATAAAATATGAATTATTATGAGCGTATTTAAGGGCAATTGAATGTATGTTAGGACTTGTAGGGAAGCTAGTTCCCTAAGAGCAGACATTGGGCCATGGGGATGTTAGATAAATATTATTTACCCAATTTAGGATAGTAAAGAATTCGAGGCAATGTATTTTCCCAAATGGCACTCACAGAAGGTTCCAATGGTTGGGGTGCAGAAGGTGCGAATGCCCGATGGAGTAGGTCCAGCACAACGGGAGGTCATAGTATGCATGATTCCTGAAGCATGTGATACAATTAGAAAGGAGGACCCGAAGCATGCAATAAGAGGCCAACACTACGATCGAGAGGTGGAAGCGAATGCAGACAATCAGACATTTCGGCGAGTCGGCATCTCGGGTTCTTCCTTTCCTCGCATAGTGAAAGGAGAAGCGTTTCCCAGTAGCCTAGTGGCGATGATAGTAGTGAGAATTTAGTCTCATAGCAGCCTAGTGGCGGTTTTTCATGGTTAGTAGCCAAGGGGATAGTGTTTCCACATTTAGTAGCGTTATTGAGATATTTACATGCTTAATTAATAGCCTAGTAGCATTGTTTACATTAAGTAACTCTAGGAGGCTTGGCCAATCGTTAGACATGAGATTCGATCCTTAGTTTGATCCATTGTATTATCCTATACAAATTATAGTGTAGGAATGTATTTGACAAGAACCTTTAGGTAGTAGACCTTAAGAATTCATGGACACTCGTATCTCACTCTATGTCAGCTAGAGTAGTATTGAAGTAACTGCACGTACTCATTCATCAGACTTTTGTCTGATCCACTCCTTCCTTTCTATCTTCCTCACCACAGTATGATATGTTAGAAGTTGATTAAACATAGTACGTAGAGAAAGGAGCTTCATGTTGTAGTTCTCATATTCTTATTGTCTATCATGTAGTTATTTACTGTATTAAAAGTCTGTAAAATATATGTTGTACTTTGAAACAGTATAAATGGTAAATAAAGTATTTTGGAGACTATTTTCTGAAATGTCTATTTCTCAGTACTTATATTTTAATTCCTTCCACTGTGAGATCTAAATGTGTAGAATGTCCGAGAACTTACTTTTATAATTATGCTTTATAATGTTTTAAAAACCCAATAGTTCGTATTTCTTGTCAAGATGTGAATTTGAAAGTCACACTAGACTTTGGATCGGTGTGTCCAGAAGTGCGGGTTCTTACTTTCACATTCTTTCATTTTTAGTGACTTGTTGATGACTTACACTTAGACACAAGTATAATCATAGACCATGTAGTTGTGTTAAACCTCATAGGAGGATCGATCTATCTCTCTATGTTATGTAGGGGTTTCAAATTATTCGTTTTAGGGGTTAAGTTTGATTGTGATGCTTTTGTCATGGGATTTTTTGGGTTTAGGTTGATATTTGGCATGGATTGGATGGCGGTGTCTGGTGCTATTTTAGACTGTAATCGAAAAGTCGTTAGGTTGAGCACGTGTAGTGGGTGTAGCTTGGAGGTTTATTACGATCCCTAAGGATCAGTTATGTTGAGCTACGTATATTCTTTAGATCCATCACATGATAAGCTAGACACAATGCCTGTAGTTAGAGATTTCCCAGACGTTTTTGCCGAGATTACTGGTCTCCATTCCAGAGAGAGATCAAGTTTATGATTTATCTTATTTAGAATGGCGTACCCTTTTCCTTACTATTAAGAAATATGGCTCCAAAGAAGAGAGGTGAGTTGACCAAGCAAGTATATGAGCTGTTGGAGAAGGGTTTAATTGGGAGGAGCATTTCTGAGTGGGGAGCACAAGTCATTTTTTTCCACCAATGCAGACATTTCTTTGAGACTCTACATCGATTAAAGGGAGCTAAATTAACTAACAAAGAAGAATCGGTAGCCATATCCCTGTATAGACAATCTCTTTGATCAGTTAGTTGGAGCTAAGGTGTTCTCATAGCTTGACTTAGCTGCCGAATTCCATTGCGTGTAGTCGAGGACAGTATGCAGAAGACATTTTTCCACGCACCTAACAGACTTTATGAGTGGTTAGTCATGCCATTCAGACTGACCAATGCATCTGCTTACTTTGTAGATTTAATGAGCTGGGTTTTCAGATGGTTGCTTAACAAGTTCGTCATGGTATTTGTGGATGATATCTTAGTTTATTCGAGGAGCGAAGAGGATCAAGCGTTGCATTTAGGATAAGTGCTCAGTACACTCCGCGTGCATAAGCTGAAGGCAAAGTTTTTGAAGTATCTCTTTTGAAGAAAATAGGCACACTTTTTGGGACACATCGTCTCAAAAAGTGGATTGGCGGTTGATCCTAATAAGGTGGCAGCAGTTTGGGATTAGCATGTGCCGAAGTATTCCATGGAAGTAAGAACTTTTCTTGGTTTGGTAGGCTATTATCGGAAGTTCATTAAAGACTTCACGAAGATCTCTGCCCCTCTAACCCGTCTCACAAAAAAGAATCTAGTTTTCTTGTGGGATCTGTGCAGTTAATGCCCCGCTATATCCCCGCTATAACTCTGATATATCTTATAGCGGATTCCTACCGCTACGATTTTTCCATATATCCTCAACATATAGCCTTTCCGCTTTAATCCCCGCTATTTCCGCTATATCCCGTTATTTCCGCTATATTCCGCTATTTCCGCTATATCTTCTATAAAAAATTGGATTGAAAAATGATATTTATACGCTATAAAAATTATGAAATTAATTAATTTCATTGAATTTTTGATATATGTTTAGATATGATAATACTCTAATATTCTACTAAATTAAATTAAGTTATATAACAGTTTTACGTTCATTTACAATACATTTGCACATATTTTTATTTAAAATTATTTTTGTATTAATTATAATTCAATTGAATGTTAATTTTTCACATAATTACTATCTATATATTTGTAAAAACAACAAGTATGAGATTTATATGCTATTTTAGAGTAATCCGATATATCCCGCTATATCTTCGCTACATCCCCGCTATGACTTTTTGCACCTCTACCACATTGAATCCACCGAGCACTTTGACTGCACAGTGTGGGATGCAAAATACAAATATGCTTTAAGCAAGTTGAAGGAGGCGTTGACTAGTGAACCGGTTTTGGTATCACCGGATGAGACGAAGCCGTTTACAATTTATGCGGACGCTTGTGGAACTGGGTTAGGCATAGTCTTGATGCAAGAAGGAATGGTTGTAAGTTATGCCAGTCGGTAGTTGAAGACTCACGAGAGAAACTACCCTACCCATGATCTCGAGTTGGCGAATATTGTTTTTGCGCTCAAGTCATAGGTAGGGGAGCAGTTTGAGCTATCACTAGTACAAAATATGCTTGTTGCTTCGCCTCATTTGTTTTGGTTGTGTTTGCAATCGAAGAAAATAGTATCATTTGCTTTGGTTCCCCCTTAACAACTTAAGAAAATGCAAAAAATGCACTATGCTTCGGTTGTCGTTAACAATGAAGCAAATGCAACGAAGCGAATAGTGTTATTTGCTTCGGTTGTCCTTATAATCGAAGCAAATAGTATTATTTGCATCGATTCCTTAGGAATCGAAGCAATTGCAAATTATTTTCACTACACCAATCCAAACAATTTATAACACATAACTTTTGTACGTAACGCAATTTTTTATTATAGATTTACTATTGCTTTAAATATTATAATAATTAATAATTGGTAATTTATAATTAATAACAAATAATTAATATTTACTTAATAATTTATAAACGGTAATTTATAATTAATAATTATCAATGACATTTTATATAGGTTATTATTTATGATTTTCAATTAATGATTATTAATAGATAATTTATTATCACTAATTATTATCTATAATCAATAATTGTTTTTTATATGTAATAATTTATTATTGTCAATTATTAATAATTAGCAAATTATAGTTAATATTTATTAATTATATTCAATAGTGAATAAATATAATTAATAATTGATAATATATAAATACTAATTGAAATATAGTAATTACTAGTTAATAATTAATAATCACTATTAATAACTAATAATATATACATAATAATTAACATTTTACAATTTATATCAATTACAATTAAGAAGTAATAAGTAATAATTAATAATTAATAAATTAGAAGTAATATTTAATATTTTTTAACTAATTTTTTATAATTAACAACACTATAACCAAAATACCCCTTTTAAAACAATTTTGTTTACAACATTTATGATAAAAACATTGTATATTAACACGTTTCAACAACCTTTTTTCTTAAAATGTTGTAAACATTGATTTATAATTTTCTTTTTAAGTTGTCTTACTTTATAATTTTTGAACAACTAATTTTTTGGAAAGTTGTAATAAATATACGTAATAATTAACAATTGGTAATTAAAAATTAATAATGAAGAAGTAATATTTATTATTAAATATTTATTATTAAATAACTAATAGTTCATAATTAATAACTAATAATAAAAAGTAATATTTAATGTTTAATGGCTAATATTTCATAATTAATAATTAATAATTTTTGTTGAATAATTACTATTAAATAATTAATAATTACTAATTAATAATAAATATTAAATTATTACTATTAATAATTAATAATTAATATTGACTATTTAATAATTAATGATTAATGATTAAGACTAATATATAATATTTACTATTCAATAATTAAGGATTAATAGGTAATCTTTAATATTTAAAAAATAATATTTATTATTTAGTAATTATAATTGACAATTTACTTAATGTTCAATATTTCAAAAAATTTAAAGTTTTGAAAATTTCTAAAATATATTTAAGAATATTCAAAAATTTAAAAACAAAAGTTTGAAATTTTTATAAAATTCAAAAAACAAGAAATTTATATATATTTTAAATTCGTAAAATACTCAAAATTTCAGTTTTGAAAATGTAAAAACAAAAAATTCAAAATTTGAATAATATTAACATTAAGTTGTAAATTATTGCTTCCATGCACGTTTAGAGATTTTCTTTTATAACTATCTCATGTACATGTACAAGTTTCTTTTGGTTCTAAATAAGAAATATTGTTGCTTCAGTCCCAAATTGTAATGACTGGTCTTAGCACCCCACCCAATTTTTGTTCGCCACCTTACATTTTGTTATGCCCAACATATAGAAGCAGCCATTAAAAATAGTAAATGCAAAATAAAACAAAGCTCAGGTTAAAGTTCGTCAGAGGTGATCGGAAGCTGGCACTGGAAGATGGTCGGAGGCAAGTGGTGGTCCAGCAAGGGATGTTGGAAGTGTTAGTGCTTGATGAAGTCTTAGGAAGTTGTGTGCATGATATATGCAGACTGATATATGGTTGCTTTGCTGTATAAATATGTTTAGCTTGACTATAGTTTGGGTTAGGATTTGTTAGGGGTTAGTTTAGAGCCGTTGTAATTAGTCATATATATGCATGAAGGCAGTATGCATGTAAGGGTATGATGAGTTGCAAATTAATAAATCAGATTTTCTTTTATCTGCTGTTAATTCTTATTTCACCACCTTTCTTTCTCTAAGCCTTGTGTATTTCTTCTTCCTTTACGTGTCATTTCTTAATTCTCTACGGTCTTCTTCTTTCTTGTTTTCTTGCTCTCATCTCCTCCTATCTACCTGAACATGTCTACTTCTCATCCCTTCCTTACAACTCATTCCCGATCACCTGACCTTCCCCGATCACCTGACCTTCCCTGCTTGCTCTTGTACCTTCTTTTCCTCGCAATCATCATCACATACACTCCACAACACTCTCCACCTTGACCAGATACACACCATTATCACCAAATATCACTGCTGATTAACCAGGTCCTTACATATTGGTATCAGAGCCACACGGTGAGCAAGATTCAGACCCTCACCTAGCCGATCCTTGGTTGAGAGCAAGTTCTGATATTAACAAAGAGGCTTCATCCTCTTTTAAAATTGCAAACGCTGAAAACCAAGAATTCAATGAGAAAATGAAAGAAATACAAGAAATGTTATCAAAAAATTTCTCTGAATTGAAAGAAATAAAGAACCAGACCCATCATGAAGAAATATCAAGAACCGACATCAACAAATATCAAGAACCAGAACCAAAAACCACCAATCTTGATCACCATTCCCCTTGAAGAAACTCTGATTTTCCTGCAAATCATTCCAGAGACACAGCTAGCCTTACCATCAAGATAGATTTTCCCACATTCTCAGGAGAAGACAGCGCGATTGATTGGTTGACGCAGGCTGAGCTGTTTTTCAAATACCGTGATATTGATGTTGAAGAATGGATTCACATTTGTTCTTTTCGTCTTAAAAAAGAAGCTTTGCAATGGTTTTATAGATATTCTCATAATGTTCAAGACTATGATCAATGGATGATTTTCTACAAAGCAATTCAGCATTGGAATGCAGATTATAAATTGAAATGCAAGTTGTCAATCCTTTCCAATTATATTCAAGCACAAAATCAACCCACAAATGAGCATGTTATAGAAAAAGAGAAAGGTCATACCAATCAAATTTTACATGAATCAGTAGAGAAAGTAAGAGAAACTTCAGTTGCAATGTCTCTTTCGAAAAGTGATCATTCTTGGGAGAAGCCTGATCTAGCAAAAGATAGTGAAGCCCATGTGATTTTAGGGAAACAATCAATCATGGTTTATGGTTCTGACAGGAAAAGATGGACTAAAAAGAATGATGGTATAGAAATAGATCGAATGTCCACTTTGGTAAAATCTCATTGTTAGGAAGCAACACATGTGAGCACCTGCCTATTATTAAATGTAAAGGGAGTTGTACAAAAATAAAGTCTGCACTAGAAATATATAAAGAATGTTTGCATGAAGATTCTTCTCTGAATGGTGACAAAACAAAAGAGCCTAGAAATATTGATGAGAGCGTTATTTGGTTAAAAACTTTCAACTATTTTGTATGCCTAGGCTAGCATTATAGTGAAAAGAAGATATTCATATTCGACCAGGGTGGTAGCACATTGACTGGAATAGCTGGAAAAGCTTCGACTCAACCTTTAGGGCAAGGTTGTTTTGAAGGGGAGGGGAATGTTACGCCCAACATTTAGAAGCAGCCATTAAAAACAGTAAATGCAAAATAAAACAAAGCTCAGGTTAAAGTTCGTCAGAGGTGATCGGAAGCTGGCACTGGAAGATGGTCGAAGGCAAGTGGTGGTCCAGCAAAGGATGTTGGAAGTGTTAGTGCCTGATGAAGTCTTGGGAAGTTGTGTGCATGATATATGCAGGCTGATATATGGTTGCTTTGTTGTATAAATGTGTTTAGCTTGACTATAGTTTTGGTTATGATTTGTTAGGGGTTAGTTTAAAGCCGTTGTAATTAGTCATATATATGTATGAAGGCAGTATGCATGTAAGGGTATGATGAGTTGCAAATTAATAAATCAGATTTTCTTTTATTTGCTGTTAATTCTTATTTCACCACCTTTCTTTCTTTAAGCCTTGTGTATTTCTTCTTCCTTTCCGTGTCATTTCTTAATTCTCTACGGTCTTCTTCTTTCTTGTTTTCTTGCTCTCATCTCCTTCTATCTACCTGAACATGTCTACTTCTCATCCCTTCCTTACAACTCATTCCCTGATCACCTGACCTTCCCTGATTGCTCTTGTACCTTCTTTTCCTCACAATCATCATCACATACACTCCACACCACTCTCCACCTTGACCAAATACACACCATTATCACCAAATATCACCGCTGATTAACCAGGTCCTTACACATTTGCTCCCAAATTTTCGTTCACCGCTAAATAATTTTAAAGGCTTCCTCAAAACAAACCCCCTTTTCATCTCCACTCTCAGTTATAATTTCCAAATCCAAATAAAAAATAGGCCAATGATCGCAAAACCAAGTAATAATTCCCAGATTCTGGTCCCCTTTTTGTTCATCCCATCTTGCATGCACGATCGGAGGAGGCGACGAGACTAGACGATGTAGCTCTGGCTCCTTGGACTGCCAATGATCGTGAAAGTTGATTGCGGCGGCATCGTACTCTGATAGTAGCATCGTACGGTCTGGTTACGGCAGCATGGTCTTTGATTTGAACTGCGAAACTTGATGGCAGCGGCATCACAGGCTTTGGTAGCCTCCTCTGTAGTGCCTGATTGACGCTTATAAATTCTTTGCTGTTGAACATCTTGGATCGATGTTGTTGGAACACCTGGATACATTGCACCAGGTTTGTTTGTGTTTTATGCTATTAACTGATTCTTGATTTGTTAGCTTAGTCCTATCTTTATATTTATTTATCTCATCAACTAACATCTGTTAGTTGTAAATGTAGTTTGGATGATACAATTGTTTTATTTATATTATGCAATACTGATATACAAACAAGTATAGAGCTCTGCACCAACAATAGAATCTGCAACACTATTAATGTAGCTGCTTCATCTCCAAACAGAGAATTTCCAATCACGTTATTAGGGTGGGTTGCTGTAACAACCTGGTTTTTACTTAATAATTAATTTAAGTTAATAATAGTAATTTGATTAATTAAATTGGAATTTGGATATTTAATTAATAAATTTGTTTGGTGATTATTTAATTTTGGGTTTAAAGTGAGAAAATAGTACACCTGAATTTAAACAAGCTAAAAATGTGAAAATGATATTTAGTATGAAACTGTATAAGTGAAGTATAACATTGTATGATTTTGAAATGTAATTTATATTTATTTAAATTAAATAGAATTTAATTTATAAACATAAGAAAATTGCTTTTTTTTTTCTTTACCTTTCATTTTCAAGGCCCAAGCCCAAATACTATATGCTCAAACTTATTTTTCTACACTCTTCTAATTCCAGAATTCTTTGGTTTTGAAATTTTACTTCATTCCTCATTTTTACTACTTTCAGGGAGGTGTTGATTTTCTGGGCTAATTCGGTCTGACACTTCCTTCTTCAATAATCCTCTCACATTAAATTCAATGTTAAATCATAGAAATTATTATAAAATCCAAATTATAAATATGTTATTCTATACATTGATAAACATCCATGACATGAGAGATATGGGTTTGCATTGCATGGATTGTGAGCTTTGTATGTGCGTTCGAAGGGAGGAAGAAGATAATATATGGGCGGCTTCAGGTGAGCATCTTTGCTCACATATCTATGCTAATCCATCTAACCCCTTTTGAATCCATGCATATTTGTTATGTGTTTGCTGCTGCTATATGGTGGTGGTTTCTTACCTGATAGATGCGTGTGTGGACAGAGTAGTGTATATGTGTGTCCATGTACTTGTGCGTGTGTATATATATAGGCGAGTGTGTATATATATTCCTGTGTGTGAATCTCTAGGTTTCTTTTTACTAACTTTGCTTTTTATTTGGTTCAACTTGCGTTTCAAGGTGTCTGGCATTGTTTGGCTCTTCTATGTTTTGTTGTATGTTTGCTTTATGTATATTTGCACTTTCTTTAATCTTATATTTGATAGCCCAGCCAATTGGTTATTGCAAACTGCACAACCTATACATATATGATGTTAAATTGTATTATATATATATTATACGAGATCTATTTAAGGTATATCTCCAAATTACCATTTTAACCAAATTATTTTGTAATGTCACAGCTACTATGTAGATGAACTGAGTTTTTTAAAAAGATCGTTACTTTGTTTTTTCAACCTCAATTAATAATTTTTAAATCAAAAGCCAGTTTTTTAATTAAGCAATGCATTAACACTAAATCCATATATAAGAATAAATATCTCTTAATTTTATCTTCAGCTACCGCCAAATTGTTATGATTTGTTTGGAAGGAGTTGTAGTTATTTCAATGTTCATGTGTTTTTATGAGAAAAAGTTATGACTTTGCAAATCCAAATTGTTATTTAATTATCTCACTTAGTTGTAATACAACTACCAATGCAACTTCCCTTTTTGTTGTTATCCAATCATTTAAAGCATGAAAAGGTTCATGGTGTTCATGGTGCATATTGTCTAGGATTCTTCCCAAATGGAAGAGATCCAACTGCACTTTTGGGCGGTATGATTATTTTTTCTTGATAATGTATTGATGCACCAGCGGATAACAAAAAATGTATGAATCTGTGAAAGTAGCGATCGATGGAATAGAAGATACTGAATGGCCCAAATTCGTTGATCCGCAGATACCGAATTCTAGCTATCCCAAACACGTTGATAGCGCACTATACCGTGTTTAAAGATCTACGATTCTTTGTACGTTGATCTAGCGCACTAGATACCATGAATCGGCTTCAGCAGTCATTGAATCGAGCGCACTAGATACCATCAACACTTCTCTCAGATGTTGCAAGTGTTCTTCTGGACTTCCACTATATATCACTATATCATCAAAATACACCACCACAAACTTCCCAATGAATGACCTAAAAATTTGATTCATCACTCGCATGAATGTACTCGGTGCATTCGAAAGACCAAACGGCATAACCAGCCATTCGTACAATCCCTCACATGTCTTGAACGTTGTTTTCCATTCATCCCCTGGTCTGATTCGAATTTGATGATAACCACTTTTCAAATCAATTTTCGAAAATATAGCAGCTCCACTAAGTTGATCCAACAAGTCATCCAGTCTAGGCATAGGAAATATGTATCTCACTGTAATCTTATTCAACGCCCGACTATCGGTGCACATTATCCACGTCCCATCCTTCTTGGGTACCAACAAAGCTAGCACAGCACAAGGACTCAGACTTTCCTGCACACGCCCATGTTCAAGCAATTCTTCCACCTGCCTTCGCAACTCCTCATGTTCTTTTGGACTCATCCTGTAGTGTGGTCTATGTGGTAACACAGCTCCTGGAACAAGATCAATTTGATGTTGAATGTCCCTCAACAGTGGTAACTCCGTTGGCAACTCTTCAGGAAATGCGTCGTCAAATTCTTCCAGTACTGGTTTTACTTCTTCAAGAATTTCAACCACTTCATGACTCTCACGTCCAATCAACAAGAATACTTCAGGCTCCTCTTTTACCTCCTTAACAAAGTCCTTCAAAGATAACAAAGTTTTAAGCTCTTCAATCTCCTCCAACTTGCTTTCTTCTTGTTGTCGTTTCTTGGGAACTAAAGTAATTTTCGTGCCTTCAAACATGAAGCTATAACTGTTGGTACGTCCATCATGTTGTACAGCCCTATCATACTGCCACGGTCTCCCCAACAACAAATGGCATACGTCCATGTCAACCACATCACACCAAATTTCGTCTTTTTATTTCTTCCTAATTGAAAATTTAAAACAAGCTCTTCGACACACTTTCACCTCTCCACCTTTCCTCAACCAAGCTAACTTGTACGGTTTCGGATGTTTCTCTGTCTTCAATGATAACTTCTTCACAGCTTCTATAGAGATAATATTATCACAGCTTCCCGCATCAATGACAAACTTGCAAACCCTTCCCAAGATAGTACATGTTGATTGAAAGATGTTACTCCTTAACCAGCTAGTCTCATCCTCCTGCTTCGGTGTCAAGCAATTCCTCCTCATCATTAATGTATATCCATCATCTCCCGACAATAACTCTTCCTCCTCAATCGGTAATGAATTAGAACATTCAGCCTCCTCATCCTCAACTTCAGCTATCATTGCTCTCTTCTTTGGTTTTGGACATTAATTGCACTTGTGACCAAGCTCCTGACAATTGAAACATTTGATACCACTATTGACCCTGGTCTTAGCAATTTCACTTCCAACTAGTTTTGCAACAGCCTTGGAAACATTTGCATTGCTACTAGCCCATTTCGTTGGATTGTTAGAATTTGTAAACACACCACCACCTCGTCTCCCTTGTTTCTCCTAAGCAAGTGCTTTCTGATGTGCCTCAGCAACAGATCTGGGATCAAACATGTTCACCATATCTTGAATCTGCATTCTCAACCCTCCAACAAATCTAACTGTCAGCTGCTCCTCCGTCTCCATAATATCGTTCCTGGCAATAAGCTGATAAAATTCATCTGCATAATCATTAACAGTTCTCATGCCCTGCCTCAAGTTCTGTAAAAATTGATACATAAGCGACTGATAATTTTAAGGTAAGAATGTAGCTTTCATCAACTTCTTCATCTTCTCCCAAGATTCAATCTTTGATTTTCCCATCCTCTCCCGTGTAAGTTTAGTTTGCTGCCACCATGCCATAGCTCTTCCTCTCAAACGTGTAGCAACTAACTTCACTCTCCTATGCTCGGGAACTTCCTTAAAGTCAAAAATCTCTTCGACATTAGACAACCATTCAAGAAATTCTTCAGGTTGCATACCACCTTTGAATTCTGGAATTTCAGTTTTCATCCCTGACTCCCAACGTCGATCATCCTCAACATCCCGATATGCATTTTGTCCTTGGTCTCGATCTCGATAATGATTATTGCTTCTATCACTCTCTTCATCATATTCACGTGTATTGCGATATCGATCTCGACCATCAACATCCCTTCGATCACGCATGTCTCTTCTACTATGTCGTTCTTCATCATGATATGGTACATACTCATATTCACGTTGAGTTCTTCTTTCGTCATCTCTATACTCATGGTGATCTCTTCTCATCGAAATTGATGATTCTCTTCTACCTCGATCAGATTGTGGCGATACCCTTCTCGCTTTCGTAACCGATGGCGATACTCTGTTTTCTCCATGGTTCGAGATTGGTGACTTCCTTCTTCGATCTTGATTCAAATCATTCATCAATTTCTCTAACCTTCTAATACCTTCATCTAACTTCTCATTGAATTTGTTACTTATGCGTTGTTCCATTTGTTCAGCATCTTCTCGCTTATACAAATCTTCAACATTTTGATGACGATTAGCTCTTCTCGGTGGCATTGTTAAATGAAACAATCTTCAACTCTCGACTTGTACAAATCAAAATGATACCAAATGAGGTACGTCCTTCAACTTCACACTCTTTGGCGCGCAAATCTTCCACGCAAAATTCAAACACTTTTCAATCTTTGATCCGAAATGAGGTGGATCGAATTCTTCAAACTTGTTGCAACTTTGCGATGAACACGATGAACACAAACTTCTCCAAATGAGGTACGACTTCAATTAACTCTTCACTTAGCTCGGCTTCGCTTGATGTAGCTTGGCTTCACTAACTCCTCAAACTTTCGAATGATAATTGGCTCCAAGTCTCGGCTTAGCTATGATTGGCTAAGTCTAGCTCCGATACCAAATGATGCAGCAGCGGATAACAAAAAATGTATGAATCTGTGAAAGTAGCGATCGATGGAATAGAAGATACCAAATTGCCCAAATTCGTTGATCCGCAGATACCGAATTCTAGCTATCCCAAACACGTTGATAGCGCACTATACCGTGTTTAAAGATCTACGATTCTTCGTACGTTGATCTAGCGCACTAGATACCATGAATCGGCTTCAGCAGTCATTGAATCGAGCGCACTCGATTAACCGAAAGTGGAGATAGGAGATTACACTCAACTACCAATTTTGATGAAAGCGCAAAGCTAACAAACAAGAGTTTTATTCAAATTCAACAACCTTTACAAAATGACCCAACATGTCTATTTATAGACGTACAACTCACACATCACTAGGTCGTTCACGACCTTACAACACACGCTTTACAACAAAAACTGTACAACACTTAGGTCGGCCACGACCTAACATACACGACCTAAAACAGACGACTTAAAAAGATTACGACATAAGAAAATACAACACAACATATTACAAACCATCATGACTTAACACTTGACCGACCTTCAACAAGGCAGCGACTTAAGAAACAGCTTCTGGCGATCTTTTCATGATCGACTTACGACTTACAGCAGTGAGCGACCTAAAAACAAGCGGCATCTAAAAATTAGCGACCTAGCTCTCCTCGCGACCTAACTTAGGTCGTAGGTCGTTTACGCGACCTAATTTAGGTCGTAGCTCGTCAGGTAAGTTAAGTCGTTCGCGACTTAAATGAAAATGCGTCTTTGCTGAGTGAGTTAACTCGTTAGGTCGGATGAGAGCTTCACTAAGTTGTTGGAGCGACTTAAAGGCCTCGTTAGGTCGTACGCGACCTAACACTTCTGGTGCTTCCGAATTTTCACTGTGTAACTTTGTTACCTCGCTAGGTCGCGGCTTCGTTAGGTCGTAACTCGTTAGCGACCTATGGTATAACCCCAGCGCTTCATCCTGTTTCACTGCATCACCTTTAGGTCGCAAGTCGTTTACGCGACCTAAATTAGGTCATACCTCGTCCACGCGACCTAACTGCTCGTTAGCTCGCTTACGACCTAAAACTGTAACAGTCTGGGCTGCATCATGTATGCTAGTTACAATTTTATTTTTATCTATACATTACCAGAATGCATTCATCTAAATATTATGCTATCAGAGTATGAGGTAAAGTCATATATCCGCATTCATCCAGATGACATGTTATAGGAGTTTCAGGTTAAGTTATATAATAATAGTAATATAAATTTCGTGTGTATGTATGTTGATTTGCATAGGTCTTTTCATGTGTAAGTGACAGGGCGGGGTGTTAGTTTGTAAAGTTTATCCACTTGCTAAACTAAATTGACTTGCCTTCTGATGTGTGTGTGTGTGTGAGTATATATTTATGTGTGTACGTGTGATATGTGTTTAGGTGGTGAGTTATTTAATTACAGCATGAGTTTAAAAATGGACAGAATGTTTGTGTAAATATGTTAGTTTGCGTGCATGTATGTGGCCAGTGAGGGTGTGAGGATTTATGTGTTTATATATATATATATATATATATGAGTTGTCAGTTTCATGTTTCCATTGTGGTTATTTTATGTTGTGAAGAGTGCTGGGGTTGTGAATAATGTGTTACGCGTGTCTTATAGGAGTGTATACTTGAGTATTTAGGTGCTGTTGTGTGCTTTAGTGGGTTCCATATGTGTTCGCAGTGAAGGGTATGTGTGTGTATGCCTGGGTTTACATATAATTGTGATGTACACGTATATCCAAATGTTGTTATGAATGTTGTTATACTTTAGCCTGTGCATTTTTCTTTTCGCTGAAGTGAATATGGTTACCTTCTTTGTGTGTCTTTCATTTGTTCTCTTTTTTTTTATGTATATAAAGCAAAAAAGGAGAAGAAAGCCTTCCTCCAGAGGCGCACACATAATGGCAAAGCATATGGAGAACATATACCTCCCCAGATATCGACAGAAAAAAAACCAACATAAAGAAAGAAAGAGGAGAAAAAAACAATCCCACAGACTCAAAATAGCGTGGATGAAACAAACAAAGAGGCCAAAGTAGCAGAAACAGCCCAACGATCCTCTCTCCCGCCACAACCAAAAGGTGTAGGCCAGTCCACCCAGAACGCTACCAACGAACATCCCGCCAAGATAAACAGAAAGAAGCAGCAAACCCAATCTGAGCAGCAATACAAACACGGTATGAACATCACAACCTCTACGGATAGAAAGAGGCTATCCAGGAAGGAACCAAAGAAATCGCCAATCTGACAGCACCATCGAGCTCCGACAAGGCCACCGCCCAGTGGTGGTGACAGTATAAAGTATAGGAGAACACCAAAGACGAAGCACGTGCCCTTAGAAAACAACGGAGAGAAACCATAGAATGGCAGAACCAGAAAAGGGGAAACCCATCCAAGCGACACAAGCTCAAACCAAGCACAAGTATAGGATCGACGGCTGAAAAAGGCGTAAGAAAGCCCGAGCGCGCAGCCTAAGATGTCAACAGAAATCACTAGCCTATCCATCCAAAGCGAAATCCGGGTCATGGAAAGACCATAGACACTTGAAACAAAAGACTAGCACCCACATTAAAATAAAAAAAGGGGGAGGGGGAGGGAGCGGTGTGTGAAGGACACCACCCCACAGCGATGGCTCAACCAACTCCAAGTCTAGCAGCAGTTGGAGAACAGGAAATCGACAGAAGTCCCACTAGCCGCCCAGAACAGTGGCTCATGGGACCCCTGTAGGGTCTACCACGGAAGGCCAGGAATACATCATTCCTCACACGCTGGATAATGGACGGCGGATCCATAGGAGTGCTCTCGAAAATAGCCTTATTCCGCGCGCACCAGACGTGCCAGCAGATGAGACAAGGAATTAATCTGAACACGATAGACCGAAGTGATTTTCCAGAACTCCCAGCCCACCAGGAACTCTGAAGTTCTAGAGGGAATCTCGCATTACTTCGAACACCTACTAGGTTCCCGAAGTAATTCCAGCAAGCTCTGGCCGAGTAACCACCAAAAAAAAATGGTTCAAGGATTACGTTTCCCCGTTGCCACAACATCTACAACGGGAAACAGAAGGGATCCCGATCTTTTGGAGATTCTCGTCCAGTGGCAACCCATCATGTAGGATACGCCACATCTGTAGTGAGACCTTGGGAGGAATACGAGAATCCCAAATGAACGAAAATTCAGGGTGATTTGGGAAAGGAATTCTGATTGAGGACCAGGCTTTCAGGATGGAAAACGAAGCGCCATCCCAGCCTGTCAAACCGCCGTGAGTGTCAGATAAAGGCTTCACCGACTGCATATGCTTCCAGGTCTCACTAGCAAAGGACGGAGAGCCCGAATAATTAGAGCCCGCAAGTCTTTGGTACTTAGCACGGAGGAACGACGCCCATAAGGAGTTGTTTGCCCCAAACCTATACCACAACTTACAAGCAAAGGCCTTGCATTTCAGTCGGTGAAGCCTTTATCTGTCACTCTCATTTGATAATAACAATATATATTTACTTATTTGAATATGAACTATATTGAGTTCAGATAGTTATCTAATTAATTCAGGAATATATATATATATATATATATATATATATATATATATATATATATATATATATATATAATTAGTAAATTCGAAGAAGTAATTTTTTTTATTTTAAATTATATGTTGCAATTGTTTTGTTATTGAATATTAATACATCCATTTATATTTGTTTGATCAATCAATTTCATTTTTAGTTTTTGATTTTTGATTTTTGATTTCTAATTACTTCTTTTCTTTATATTGATTCTGTTAATACGAATGATTCATTGTTGATATTGATTTAGTTAATGATTTTAAGATGATAAGGTGGTGATATCTTTCCATTTCATTTGTGTGATTTTATTTTTGTATGGCGAGAAATTTGAATAAACGGATTAGTGATACCCTCTGGTATGAGACTTTCAGTAACACTTTTTCGGTTATTCATTAAACTTGTCATATAAAAATACTTAGTGTAGATCCAGTGTAGTTTATGAATATTAAATAATTATTCGAATAACATGCGTTGGTATGAGACACCGTTGTGTTATTTGTTTGATTATTCATTATAAGTAAATGTCACTAAAACGGGAATTACACTCATGTGTATATGTGATACTCGGTGAGGAGTATCGTATCGATGTTGGCTTATGAGAGCTGCAAGTCGGCCTACTATTAGAGCTATGAGTAGCTATAAGGTAAGAGTATTATATGATCATCCACATTGTGTCCAGCTTTCTTTATTTTTCGGAAGTGAACCAGATTGGTCAGTATCCACCCTGGCTACTTAATCGTGGGATCGCGCCCCAGATCTGTGACACCATAGTTATAGGTCCCTTTTGATGCACATCATAGTATTAGTAGTAGTAGTAGATGGATTGTTGCCCATAGCCTCTTGTGTTTGCTTAGGCTTACAGTCTGTTACCATTAGGGGCAAAGCAGGGTTGTGACCGAGGCTACACGTTGATGAGCTATTAGTGGATGGGGTCACGATGTTCGTCGAGGTAATAGAAGACTATAGGAATAGACAATTATTTTACGGTGGGCGAGTAGACCTGGGTTCCTGGAGCAGGCTTGCGGTAGGCAGCCATCAGCCTCCGGTCTAGTTCAGGATTATGTGTGTGTAGTGGATTGGCATTTATATCTCTCTCGTATAATGAGTTGACTAGACTAGAGACTGGTTGATTCTAAAGTATAATCAGTTCCCGTATATCCATACTCTTTGATGATTTGTATTTTTGAGGTAGCCTTAATTTTATTGTTGGTGCTTTGGTTGTGAATGATTTATATTGATGGTTTGTAAGATTTTGGATATGGTCTGGATGATATGACAGGCTATCTCACATTTTATGTAAATCGATTTTGATGATGATTTTTAAATATTGATGATTCTCCCATTTGATGTTGATTTCGAGATTTATGAGTGACATTCTTTATATGGGTGATGACATTTTATTATGTGAATTGAAGTGGTTTTTATCCTAAGATATTTAAACTTGTTAATTTCATTGTTATTATTAATATTAAACCTTTCATTGATTTTACATATTTCATATCACCCGTTATTATAAACTGAGTCTAAACCGTGTGTTATTTTGTAAAACTTGGGTCAGTCCGAGACATTTCAGGGACAGAGACGACATGACTGGCCTATGTTTTATTGGGCTAAGAGGAGTTTATATAGTAGTTGTTATATAATATTCATTTGACTTTGAGTCATTATGTGTGTGTATATGTATATAATTGACATTACATTGTATTATTATAACATTATTGCATACATATTATATTTTCTCGCTGCAATTGACTTTGTGCCCTCTACGATTAACTTGTATATTATGTATTTTTCTATCCTGGAGGTACATGTGTTGCTTTGTACCGATACCGGGTTTGTATAGATGAGTTTAATATTTGATTTTATAACACGTACCGGTGTTAGTCCAGAGGAATATTCATGTGTGTACCCAAATAGCCTCTATCTAATAGTATTGCTCTGTAATACTCTTGGATAGTATGAATATAGAGGTTGGAGGGTTGTAGTTGCATTAGGCCCCCGATTACCTATGGTAAGCTCGGCACATACTACAAGCACACGTGCATCATGGTTTTTTTCTACTAAGTCTTTTTTGCCTAGAAAAGGGCAGTGCTACCTACATAGCATCCTTGCATGTACACCATGTATTTGTTATGTTTAGGCAGAGATCGAGGAGCTTGGCTAGGCAATAGTCTGCACTAGGCATGTCTACGCTACACCAAGTGAGTTATTTTTGATTTGTCTTGCCCACATTCTTCTATGGCTTTCAGCTCTTGTTTTCCTAGTTTTGGTACCTCGGGTACACAGATGTCTTGGCTGTCATTTAGCAATGGTGCCATATGTTTAGATACTTTAGGAATTCCTCTTTGTGGTAGTAGTAGTGCTTCTTTATCATGGTATTTCTACTTGCATGGCTTTGTTAATTTTCTTACATGCTAGAACTTTGAATATAATTGCATCTCTCATGTATTTTTATCATTTTGCTGATAGGATGTCGAATTCTGCACTGCATATGTTTGTCCTACTAAAAGAGCAAGCTAATTGCGGATGGGTTCTTACAAGTGCGATTAAATTTGTTTTGAAGAAGGAAATTAAAATAACAACTGTTGAGCGTAGCAGTAAGTAGGTAGGTACAACTTTAAACTTGTACTAATACAACTCTTATGATATTTGTCCTTTAAATGCCTCTTATTTCGACTTTAATCCATTGAATCGATATATTCATATTCAGTCCTTCAGTGACCATTTTTCTGTACTGGTGGCATTTGGAGAAATTAGTATATAAATATCTAGATTTGAGGGAGTTATACTAAAATCTATTGGGATTTGTAGAAACTGTTTGTTTTAACATGAATTTCAATATTTTATAGCTATAAGCAAGTTTATCTCACATAACTACTACTATTTGGTAAATAATATGGTCAAATCTATGTTTTCATTTTCTTTCTTACTTGTAAAATATTCATGAAGAAAAACAGTGGTACTCATGTATAACAAATACTTTTTGCTATTTAAAGTTATTCTATGTGCAATCTTTGTTTAACTCGATGATTTATCCAATTTGTAATATTTTGCTTTGGAGCTGTAAGTATGTGCTTAATAAGATCATTTAATGAACTATTTGATGATTGTTGGATGCATTATTTTTAGTTGAAAGGGTGTTTGCACGTTTTTCTAGCTTTTATTCTTTTTTAAGATGCAGCATGTACACAGCTGATAGTGATATCCAATTTCATAGCCCACTGACTTTATTAGTTTGACAAAGTATTCTTATTGTAAACAAAGTTGCAAATGATTTTTCCTTGAACAATGCATTTTCCCTACTTAAAAGTTTTATACAAGATGCAAAAAATTGACTTTCGCTATTTACTTCTGCAAATCCACTACTTGGAAAAATAGAAAACATTCAAGTGAAGACCTTGTATAAATACGTATTAAGTTTTTTTTAATAATGTCACTTAGAACAAATTAACGCAATCAATAATAATTTTGTGATTGGGACATCAGCTGAAATGAATTAGCCTTGTTATGTAGTTGATTTGTGTAGTAGCTATTAAATAGGACAATTTTTCAAACAGGGCTTGACAAAACAACATATTGTAGAAATATGCATTATAAGAAACTAATTGCAAAACTAGGCCTCGTTCTGATTAGAACTTGCACAAAAATGGAATGCACAAGTTGTTTTTTTTATATACTTATAGCTTGCGCATTCCATAAGTGCTCAAGCTATAAATTAAAGCTTGCGCACTTATTAGAAGCTGCGGTTTTTTGGGTATCATTCCATGTATTTATAGCAGTAGTAGGTGCTTCATATTTATTTTGAGTGGCTGACCAAATTTCTAATCCATTAGCTTTCATAAAAATTCTCATACGTGTTGACCAATATGCATAATTAGAACCATTAAACAGTGGGGGACGTGCTGTAGATTGACCTTCTTGAAAAATACTTACCATATTAAAGTGATTCAAATACGTGTTACTGTAATTTGATCAAACACTGCTCTGATACCAAATGTAAGTTCTACGGGGTGGATCGTGTGGTGTATATGCAAGTATATGTGACAACATATATGATGCAACTAAAACAATATTAATTTAAGTAAATATAGAATAAGCACACCAGGATTTTATACTGGTTCGAACTTCCCGTCCTACGTCCAGTCCCGAAGCTCCTCTTCGGAATTCGAATATCAAAAACCCTCGCTTCGCTCGGAGGAATAGGCTTGGTTACAATGAGTTGTTCTTGCCAAATGTGTGTTCTAGTATAACACGGATGTTGACTAATTAGTACAATTGCTTCCAATATATATCTAAAGAGTACAGTCTATGAAGAGCTGAATATATGGAAGAGTGAATACACGTATAGATTGCTAGAGTGCAGAAATCAAGAATATGATAGAGTTAGAGAGCGTAAGTTAGTAAGGTAGTCAGGTGAGATCTTTCTCTTGATTTCTGATGCTATATATAGTTATAGATAGGTATGTTGAGTAGTTGCATTCATTAATGAGTGCTCTATAGTTGCTTCTGTTGATGATGAAGAGTTGCAGCGAAGAGAAGCAGAGATGTCTATTCGAATGTGACAGTTGAAGTCTTTATTTGAAATCCGAGTTTGAAATCAGACGTTTGGTATTTGTATCAGACGTTTGATACTATATAGTTTTTGAACATAGTAGGTTTTCAGATGTCTGAGTGCTATTAGCAGACGTCACTACGCCATAGATGACCTTCTGCAACAGTTTTGCAAGGTGTTGCCAGCTAAAATATTGCGATAGCTATAACATTTTGGTCCTACTGCAACGTTGTATTTTTGGTGTTACCTTAGCCATAAAAATGTGTTGCTCTAGCTAAACAAGTGTAACAGGATGCAACATTTTTATATAGTGTTGCTATAGATGTATTCAAATTAAAAATTAATAAAATTAGCAATCCACGTGAATACGATCCAACGGTCTACATTTAATCTGATTGTTAAAATGGATCACCACTACAATTTGTCCCAAAATTTCGTTTTCCCGCTTTACTTTTCATAACATTTCGTTCTCACCCCCAATTTCCAAATCCCTAATTTCCAAATCATATTTTCGTTCCTCACCCCCAGCTACCCCCTGACCCATCGCCCCCAGCAACCCCCTGACCCATCGCCCCCAGCTACCCCCTGACCCATCGCCACCAAATTGTCACCCTCACCCCTAGCTACCCCCTGACCCATCGCGACCATCTAGCTCCAACCAAAGCCCCGTCACGACACCAAAACCCGAAGCCAAACAAAGTTTTCTATTCAAACCCCTTTTGCCACCGCTGTCGTCGCCATCAGCTCTTCTTTCTCGTTCCTCTCTATGTGAAAATTAGGGCACGCGATTTTTCTTTCTCGTTCCTCTCTGTGAAAACTAGGGCATGCGATTCTAGTTGCTTTGATGCTCTGATTGATCGAATCTAGTGTGAGAAACGTTCCTGGTAGCTTGCTCCTTCATTCTCCTTGATTGATTGCTCGAATTGCTTTGACTTCGTCGTCGGCTGCGATGTGATATTATTTGGTATGTTTTCTGCCTTCTGGTTTACTTAATTATTCTCGATTTTGGTTACACTCGCACGCTTTTGCCGATGATGAATTGAGATTTATTTATAGGCTTTATTTCCTATAATCTCGAGTTTAATCTTTCTGTTGGACTTTGAGAAATCTGGTATGTTGGATTGCGATGATGTATTGGTATGTTGGATTTTGGTTCACTGGCTTGATTTTGCTTTGCCGATGATGAATTGCGATGTGATATTATTTGGTATGTTGGATTTTGGTTCACTGGCTTGTTTTTTATTTCTGATCTGAGCTTGTTTGCTCCTTTCTGCTGCATTTGTTAAACCAAAACTTGAACCTTTATTAAACTTGTTCACATACCTTTGTACCTTGCTGCATTTGTTAAACCAGACCTTGAAGTATTTGTATTCTGCTGTCCTCTTGAAAACTGCTTCACTTCAAAACTTCTGCATTTTTGAAAATCAGAACTTGTATATCGTTTTTGAAAATCAGAACATGAACTGATGCTCCAAGTCCTTTATATATCATATTACTGCCTATGTTTCTCTTGTACATGCTTGATGCATTCACTGTTTTTGCTTGATGGGCTGCCTATGTGTACTGCTGTGTTTCTTGCACTGGCTTGTCTACATTTTGCTGAACCTGGTTCTTGTTTGTTTTGTTGGTTGCTTGGCCCTGAGTTGAATCCAGTCGATGACTCGGGTTTGACCTTGTGCCGTGTATATCACAGGTTGTCCGTGCAAATATTTGGTCCCTGTTAGAAAAAAATATGAAAAGAAACAACCCAAATACCTGAGGCAAATAATATAACAAAAATATTTTCATTTTCTGTTCGAGTTAAATATTAATTTCCAAATTACTGCTTTTGAATTATATATGACAGGTATTGAAGAATGGACAGCTGGTTACAAGCTAGAAGACAGAGTCAAATCAAATGTGCATGAGTGCATGAGTGCAAAGACAGGTTTCAAAGAAGGTTCGATCTTCCGAAATCGGATGAATCGGGCGGTGCCTGTTAGGTTTCAAAGAGTGCATGAGTGCATGGTCCCTGTTAGGTCGATCCCCACCGGGACTGCGGGGCCCCGGACCCCCGCCGGCGCTGCGCCCGGACCCGCTACTCGGCTCGCCTTCGGCTCGGCACTCTGTTCATCATATATTTGTCAGTGTCAGTGTTTGTATAAATTGAAACTGCATATGTAATGAGTGAACTGAGTGATGTAGTGAGGAATATCTGTATATGTGAATATCAGTGTTATATACCATTGAATTGTAAAATAGCGAGTCAGGAATTTGTACTATTTCAAATGTTGAAATAAAATATTTATTTAAATAAATTACTGTTTAAATATCAAATTCTGTGCAATAGCATTTTATTAAATAAATATTTATTTTTATTAAAAAATCAAATATGCTCTAAATTGTGGGCCCCACAAATTCAGAAAGTTAATATCTATAGCAACATTTTGGAATGTTGCTACAGATACCTATGGTTGTTGCCATAGACCCAAATAGGGTTCTATTGCAACAATAGTACTTATGTTGCCTTAGATAGTCAAAATGTTGCCTTTGAGGTCTAAGGCAACAGCAAAAATTGCATCACCCTAAAAGTGTTGCCATAGACCTATGGAAACATTTTTCGGGCCTGAGCCAACATTTTTTTTGTGTTGCAGAAGGTCATCTATGGCGTAGTGCGTCTGGTTTAGCATGTTTGTTATTCCAGAGGACTTTTCCAAACGTCTGGCTTGTGCACCCAGACGTCTCATACTTGTGCATGTCTGTTTTGTGCATCTTTTCTTTTGCTTCTTTGTACCTATCGACTTGTAGTCTCTTGTAGTGTCTTTTGAGCTTCGTTCTTGTCTTTCTAGTGATGTTGTTCTAGCAAGTTCCTGTATATACAAATATATATATATACATTTGATTTTCATTGTATAGTTGTTGTCATTAAAACCATGGATTTGATTTCCTAACAATTTATTGGCGCCTATACATCATGTTGGTCCATCCATGCCAAGGGGACAATGACCATATCCAAATCGTTATTGTGGAGATATGTGTGTAGTGGTTGTTTGCAGAAAAGAAAAGAATGCCGGGTGAAGATTTTTCAGTTGTAGTACATACAACGAATATAGACTGAATCCTCGTGAAGTTGATTGTTGCAATTATTTTAAATGGATTGATCAACCCTTATTGAAAGGGGACTCGAGTATGCTCACGAACTGCAAGTCAAAATCAGTTGTCTGGAAATTTTGAATGAAGAACTAAGGACAACAAGTGGGAGGCCTAGAATGTGGTAGACGTTTGGGACTAGGTTAAGTTGTCATATTTGGTTTGTATGTTGAACCATTGTATTTGTAATATGTTGTTGCAAAAATGTTTCTATTTGTTGTAACCTGTATCGTGTGCAAGCTAAGCAGTTTATTATGTTGGTGAAATTCATTTGGTAGTGTTGACTATGTTGTTGAAATATATTGGTTACGTTATTATATTGATTTGACTGCTTTTGGTCGAAGATTGCCTACAGAAGCAAAATCTACTTGGAAAAAAAGGTATTAATTCATCAAATTTAAGTTTAGAATTATGTCACTAAATAAAAATGTTGAATGTGGTATTGCAACTAATTTTGTAGATAATGTCAAAGGTTCCGACTATATTTTACTTTGATGGAGAATTGTTGGTTGATGAAGAAGGTAAACCTAGATATGTTGGCGGGAAGCGAAAAAGATCGACAATAAAAAATCATTGTAGTTTTGAAGAGCTTAAACAAAGAGCATTTGAAGTGATAAAAGCAAATCCTGTGATATATGATTTAAAATTAGCGGTGAAATAGGTTCGGGATGACGGTGCATCCGCTATTGATTTGGAAGACGACGATGATTTGAACTCTACCTTTTCGGTTGGAATGAGAGTGATAAAAATTTATGTTGCGAAAGTGGAACATGAAAATGTGGTCGAAACACAAGCGTCAGTAATCTCTGCGGATGAGTATATGCCCACCACATAGTTACAAGAAACACAATGGTCGGCGTATCCTTCATACCTTTCAAGCTATCAAGGTGGAGAGTTTACAAACTTACTTCATATGTACAATGGAATGGTTGGAGTCTCTTCTAGTCAAGAACAAAATATGATGCAGAACGCTATAAATCCAAATCAGTCGCAAGCTTTTGAAAAGTGAGTGCTATTATACTTTGGCACCTATATTTTGACTTATGTTAATGCAAAATATCTTATCTTTGTTTTTTGTATTCGTAGTGTCGAAGATGCATTTACTAGTTGTGATGACGATGGTGGTGATAATCATGTTCATACTCCACACGAGAACTGTGGGCAATTGGATAACATTGAAGTAGCTTGTGCGGATGATGTGCATAGAACTTGGATCCATCAAATGGAAGTTAACAATGATGCAATCATATATGTAGACATTGAGGAGGCTGATAATGTAAATGCGGAAGAACAAATCACATATGAAGAGGCTCCAGCCGATGATTAATGCACGACATCAATGATGGTGAAATCGATAATGGAAAATTGTCAACTAGACGTGGAAGTGTTTGGAAGAGAATGTATGGAGAAAGGACCATGAGTTGGGTTAATTTTTGAAAGTAAGCATAAGCTTGTCGAACAGTTATGTGAATGGGAGATTAAATGTTCAGTTTCTTTCAAGTTCTGAAATCGTGTGCAAATCAATACACGGTCCGTTGTGATGTGGAAGAAACATGTCCTTGGCGAGTTCATGCAAGCCTTTCGATAAGAAAAAATTCAAATTGGTGGAAGATAACTACATATGGCGGCGATCACACTTGTGTAAATGCAACCATCAACTCAAACCATCGACATGCAACTGCTAAGTTTATATGCAGCAAAATACTTTCGTTGATTAAAGCTGAAACAAACATGACTGCAAGAACTGTTCAAGAGACAATGTCCAATATGTTTCATATAAAAGTGAGTTATTCTCAAGCTTGGCACTGACTACAGAAAGCTGTTGTTGATTTATGGAGATTGGGAATCGTCGTACGTGGAATTGCCAAAATATCTTAGAGCCCTACAACGTACCAAGCCCGAAACCGTATATGATGTTATTCATAGTTGTGGTGTTTTTTATGGTGCTTTTCGGGCTTTCGGCCCTTCTATTCATGGTTTCAACCACTGTCGACCTATACTGTCTATTGATGCCACTCATTTATACGGGAAGTATCTGGGTACATTTCTAGTAGCTACTAGGTGGATGCAAATCAAGGGCTATTTCCGTTAGCGTTTCCTATTGTACAAACAGAGTCGTGGAAAACGTGGAGTTGAATACGCAATGTCCGGATACCCGAATTTGTACACCAATGAATATGGTTCCCATGTAACTGCTTCATCTGTCAACAAGTCCAACTCATTACGGTAAAACTGTACATTTCTTGGCGTCTCATGCCAACTCCTAGCACAATTCCACCTAGCCCCGAATGGAAGATACAGATCTAAGTCGGTAGGAATTCTAATAGACGACCGTCCAATAGCAATATGCGACCATGACCATAGTTGCAACAACGTTGCAGAACCCCCTAAAACTTTTCTACGTTGCAAGGCAATGTTTGACAACTCATTGTACAAATAACATAGTACAACACTACCCCAAGAATGGTAACCACAGTTTGCCATATCATCCAAAAATGGTAAAAACTTCAAACTTAATCTACCTTTCGATTGATCGGGAAATAGTCGGCAACTCAAAAAGTATAATATCATGGCACGACTACGATGAAGTATATTTAAATCGATCGCCCCTCAAGTAGTGGTTCGGAAAATTCACTTTTAAACCAAGTCATTGATAATTCACTTTTATACTTAACCGTCTCTTTAGGCGGAAAAATACCAAGCAAGTCATTAGTCAATTCGAGATAATCAATATCCAAATTTTGAGAACATACCGGGTGGCCGTCTACTTTAAGACTGAAAAGAAAATGTACATCTGCTAGAGTAACTGTCATCTCCCTGACTCTCATATGAAACGTATTTGTTTCCAACCTCCATCTATCGCATAAAGCGGTAATAAGGTGATGACCGAGCCGAGTGTAGTCGATTTGCATAGCTTTCCAAAATCCAGCGATTCTAAGATTCGGCTCCAATCTTGGATCTTTAAAATCGATCTCCTTAAGCTCGCTCGAATGATCGCATAACTTAACTGTTTCAACATCCTGCAAATTATAAATGAATTGAAATTATTATTTCATACTTGCATTCGCATGGTTTACCATTAACGAACAATTACCTCCATTAGAATATCGTTTTGGCTTCTATGGTGTTCTTGAAGATAAAGAACACTTCTATCTTCGGGCCCGGGAGACAATTCTACAAACAATAACAACCAATTATCACTCAAAAAACTATGTAAAAAATTAGGGTTATGGCTATATGAATACGTCAAATTCTTTTTTCACTTTCAACAAAAAAATCAACAATTAGAGCACATTGAAATTGAAATCATCATGACTACCTCTTCCATTAACAATAACAATCATTTTTAAAGTAGTATTCAATTTACAATCAAAATATAATTACCTCTAATCAAAGAAGAAGAAGAGCTTGCTTCCATTTTATGCTTAATCTAGTGGTTGATTGAAGGAATAGATCTAAAACAATATTTTTGAGTTAATAGATTTGGATTTGGAATGGGTTTGAGGTTGGGAATGGAGAGGGTTTTGTTAAAAATCGAGATAGGGGATGAAATGAATCTCAGATCCAGCTCTTTGTCTTTTTGGTGCCCAAAAATGAGCTTGCGCATTCCATAAGTGCACAAGCTTTAATTTACAGCTTGCGCACTTATGGAATGCGCAAACTATAAGTATAAAAAAACAACTTGCGCATTCCATTTTTTCGCAAGTTCTAATCAGAACGAGGCCTAGTTTTGCAATTAGTTTTCTGTGATGCCTATTTCTACAATATGTTATTTTCCCAAGCCCTGTTCGAAAAATTTTCCTATTAAATAAGCTTTCAAGATTTGTTTTTATATTAAACAAATCTGCTTGGCATGAAGAGCGAGGTATTAAAATATAAGGCATTACATTTAACTTCAAAAAAAGTGTGCATATTTGAGGCACTTTGGTCCTTATATGCCACTGTAAATAAACCTTTAAATGTATAATGAGTTTCTATTTGCAATAAAACTCACATAATTTGTGCAAAATACATTAAAAAAATTATTTATCATAAATAAAACTCAAATATTTTGTTTACAATTGAATTTGTATAAACCTTATCAGCACAGTATGTGATTGTTTGATCTCATTGTGTTTGCATATAGAAATGAAATTAGGGAAGATACAATGGTTGAGATCATCGAGCTGTCAATTGTGTCTCTTAAAACCCAAAATGTAGTAAGCTCTGTATATGAATCTATACTAGTAATACCACCCAAAATGAAGTATGCTCTATACATAAATATTTGAAGTGAGTTTTTAACCGTAGATCCTTTTTTCTTTCCTTTCCTTTTTTTGGAAATTTAAACACAAATGGTTACATCTGCATCTCAACTAATGCTCAGCGTGCAATTTGATGTTTAGATAAGTATTTGAAGTGAGTTTTTAACATGTTAAATGTTACATTGTTATTGTTATTTAATGAGTTGCAATATAATTTACTATAGTGTTTCTTCGTAAATATTAATGTGCATAAAGATTTTTAAATATGTTCTTAATTTTTATAAATGACAATAATACTTTATTCATGTTCTTATACTTGGTTTGGTATTATATTGTCCAATTTGTAGTTGTCATCCAGTCTGATTATAAATGATTATAAAACTGTCTGCGATAATTGTTTGTTATGAAAAATACTCATATTATTGACAAACACCATTGTCCCATTGGTTAAGTGATTCGACTTTGGTGCGAGAGGACACAAGTTCGAAACTTACGTAGCGTGATTCGAACATATATTGACACGTGATTTGTGTTATGTTGTCCCAGTGACATGTTGTATCTAAGTACCATTTCAAAAAAAAGATTAATATTATTACTTATTTGAGTATTTTAGTGATTTGTGAGGAGCACTCTTTTGCTTCGATTATTATTAAAACCCAAAATGAAAAGGGTTTTTTTGGCTTCAGTTGTTAGTAACAACTGAAGCAAAAGACCCCTCTTTTGTTTTGGTTCTATAACCGAAGCAATAGGTTTAGGCTTGTTGCGTCGTCTTCACTTGCTTCAGTTGTTGAACCGAAGCAACATAGGGTAAACAACTAAAGAAAATAATCTATTTTGTAGTAGTGTATATACGGATCACAAATCTTTGAAGTATTTGTTCTTCTAAAGGACTTGAATTTGAGGCAGCAAAGGTGGATGGAGTTTTTGACATCTTATGACTTTGATATCTTATATACTCTGGGCAAGGGTAGTGTAGTGGCCGAGGCTTTGAGCAGACATCATGCAATATTGAGTCCTTTGTTCTTGGAGTGGAAGCATTTGGAGTTCATTTCTATATTCGACCTCCAACCATCAATATTACCCTAGGATTATTAGCAGCTTTAGATGTGCAGCCTACATCGATGGAGCGTATTGGGTCTAGACGGAAGGTAGATAAGGAGCCATTAGATATTATAAAGAGGATTGGGAGAGGAGCGTCATCGAGTCATTTGAGGCGTTATGTCTTTGACTCGAGAGGATGGTTACGGAAGGATGGTAGGCTTTGTGTTCCTCTTAGTATAGATTTGATAGATGCAATACTAGCTGAATCTCGCTATTCTAGGATGATCATGATGGAGTTAGGGGTATGCCCTAGGGGCAATTATGTAATTTGTTACATATATCTAAATCATTGACCAATCTTGTTTGAAATAAAGGTATTTTCTTTCTATTATATACTTGATATAATGTAGTTATATTAATTAATCAATTTAATTAAAAGTATATATAATAGAAAATCCATAAATGGTATGTTTTGTGATAGTAGCTACAAAGTGTTGTAACCGTGAGTAATTTATCACAGTGAAACAAATATACCATTTTAAATATTCCTAATCAAGATGCATTGAGACTGGATATTGATGTATCCGTTGAGACTAGAGTATGTAACACTCTCCTAATGTTGAGAATTGTATTACTCATGACTACTGGGGGCACTAAGGGGTTACATATTGATAATTATTGGATAACTATGGAATAACTCACTCGATGGTTTTCTGTTGATTAATATAACTAAGTTCAAGCAGAGAATATCGATGTGACTAATTTACATAGTTCTCTCGACTTTAGAACACTGTTGATCTTCAATTTGGAAGCTATGCTTTGATTCTGGTTAAATCGTGGTATGATGTCCATCCAACGACTATAGTTGGGTCAAGTGGAAGCATTGGAAGTGAAGCACTATTCAAAAGAGGATTTGTCTTCTCGGTTATATGAGGTTAGTATCACGGTCAACTAAAGTCAACTTAAAGTCAAAGTCTCTAGCCATAGCATTTCGGTTAATAATAATTGTTGTTATTAAACCAAGGACTTTGTGTTTGGACTAAAGTTGAATGTGGAAGACATTGGGATTTTGACCATTACCAAATTCTATAAATCCAAAGTGATATAGTTTTGACGAAGAGAATTGGTGTAAATAATTGTCACTATCGGGTATCGCTTATAATAAGTAAAATTGGATTCTACCAAAAGTCGTGTAAGCGATAAATTCGCCCAAAATTCACACCACATGCTAAGTGACATGTGAACATTAATATTTGAATAGTTCGATATCAATCGCTGACTTAATTTACACCTTTGAATCGCACAACCGTAATGATGAATACTGTAAATAAACCACACGATTTATTAACTTATAAGTTATTGCAAATTAATTAAATTAATTAATGTTTATGAAATGTTAATTATTAAACTTTATTTGATTTATTTGAATAACATTAGCACTTAATAAAGTGCATCTGTAAAAGTTATAAATGCACGTATTGATATTCGATATCAATAAAATATTTTAATTGGATTTAAATAGATTAATTGCTAAGTGTTGTTTGGAATTTTTCATTGAGGCCCACATGCATGATGGAAAAAAGGGAGAGCTTTGAAATGATATTTGGAAATCTAAAGGAGGAGTTAAAAGAAGGAAATGAATCTTCTCTTTATGAATCACTTAAATATCATTTATGAAATGAACTTTGTTCTTTTTCTTTATTTTATTTTCTTCTATCGAAAATATAAAGAGGATGGAATTAGATTTGGTGATTTAATTTTGGAATTACATAAGGAAGATTCTGAATGAGAAAGTTAAAAAGGTTTTAGTTTCCCTTTAAAACATATTATCTCTCATCTTTTTACACGTTCTTTTCTAAATAGATAATTTTTTTTCTTTCTCAAGTTCTCCTCCTCTCCCTTAATGGCTTCCATTAAAAATAAAATTCCATAAAACAAATTTAAACAAAATAAATAAATTAAAGGTGGTTCTTATCTCTAGATTCTTGAAAAATCTAGAGGCTAATTCAAGTGAATCAGGGTTTTGTCCATCATTCAAGGTGTAAATCATTGCCTTCATTTTTGGTAATTCTAATTTCATTTATTTGTATACTCATCATGTTGAAATGATCCAGATTTATTCATATTATATCTCTTCTATCTCATCATATTTAAATGGTTTAGATTTAGTCATATTATATCTCTTTTATCTTATGTATTCATCTTGTAATATAACTCAAATCTCCTTTTGTAAATCTCATTAAATGAAATGATCATCATGTAGATTTAATTTGAATCTCCCCTTTTATATATATCCATTGACTATATCTTTATTATGGTTAACATAGTTCAAATCCTTTATCTCTTTTACTATTTGTCCCTTTTGTATAGTCAGATCTGTTTTATCGTACAACAAATTTGTATATGCACAAATTGTTCGATATTTTTTTCTATCATCGTCTAAGAAAAGGAAATGTGAAAGTATTTAATTATGTTGTATATAAAATTTTGTAACATTTGTATACATAAAATTAATAAACTATATTTGTTGGTTGTTTAAAACTACATTAAAATAAATTTTCGATGTTGCATAGTTACTTTCCAAAATGATTTCCTTTTACTTATTTTGGTCATAAAAGTAAAAGTTTTCCTTTTTTTTGGAATTCATAAGTGGTCATGCATGTAAAGGTATAGACTTTTATTTCATACCCAAAATCAAATGATTGAATAATTTTTTTAGCATTAAATTTAAACATATATGTTAATTAAATTGCAATCTTCATTTATACACACACACACATACACACACAGATATATATATATATAAGTATATGTGTTATTTTAAACTTAATACATAACTTGCAATTATTTATACATATAGATATACATGTGTTTATGTTATTTTAATCTATGTCAAAATGGACTTTTGTATGAAATTGTAGAATTTAATTTCAAACTTTTCCTTAATCGAAACCATTGTTACAATTGTTAATTAATTCTTGTTTTGACAGACTTATATATATATTTATATATATGAAAACTTATTTTAACATGCATATGTGTAAACTTATCAATTATTATATACATGTATATTTTATTTGTTAAATAAAAAGAAAAAAACTTGGACAACAAAGACATATGTGATTGTAAATGCCATTTAATATGTCATTCAATGTAATTAGAGAGAGAGAAACGAAAGGGTTTCTCTCTCTACATTTGTAGCCTCATCTTTTCTAAATTTATTATGCATGTCAAGAGAAAGAAAACCAAAGGTTTCATTCTCTAAAAATTTCTCATGCTTAGTTACACAAATATACACTTCTTATATGTGATCTAGTCCAACAATGGTATCAGAGCCCAATAGCATATGTGGTCTAAATTAGTCATGTTAGGCTAACTAAATAAGTTTGCGCACTTAGTATGGCGTCTAGAAAGGTGATGTCTAGGATTGAAATTGGATAATCAAGTATCTTGTCCTACCTGGTTACTTGCCTGGCCTAATGGTGAAGTGAGCCCAAAAGTTGCCACTGATAGAAAAAACCCAATTTGAATTGGGCCTTGGGCTAATTTTCAAAATAATTTTGAAAATGAAGACTAGATTTTAAATTTAAAAGTTAAAAGTTAAATTTAAAATAAAAACATGTTTATTGTAAAAGGTTATAATATAACATAATTTTTAAAATGTTTGAAAAGGTAACTAAAATTACAAAAATTTTGAAGCTGTTTAAATATTAATTTCGAAATTTATAATTTATTAATAAGATTAATAAAATAAATTAATTAAATGAGTTAGTTAATTAATACTTATATGCGTGTATTATATATGTTGATATATGTTATGTTATTTTAAAGTGTTTAAGTAAACATAAGTATACATGTATGTAAGATAAATTTTAAAATTGATATAATTTAATTAAATTTTTTTAATTAAATAAATTAATTAAAATTTATTTAATTAAATAAAAACACATATATAAGATATATGTGTTATACTATAAAAGTTATAGTATACACTATAAATGTTATAATAGATGTGTCCAATATAAAAGTTGTATTGGAATACTAATTTAAAATTAATTAAAGAGTTAATTAATTAAAATTAAGTAAATAAGAGTTAATTAATAAAATATTATACACAAGACTATTATATAAGTAATATGAAATAAAAAAGTTATATAATAGTAAAACTTATATGATATGAATGTATAAATTAAATGTGGAACATTAAGGAAACCCTAAATAGACTCAAGGAATAAATACACACCAAATGTATATATACCATGATTTCCAATGTGTCCGACACTTGAATCATGAGAGTATTTCATAAGAAATACATTACTCCATAAGTCGATATCACTCGATATAATATATTAAAGATTATGAATATTTAGTATAAGGTTTTCCTCTATCATTTATATATTTATAGATTGCTTGCATACTCCTTAGTTGTTGAGCTTTCCTCAAGCTAGGGATGTTATGTGTAGTACTATTAATATATTGAATAGACAAGGTAATATAAGTGCACGTATTTGTTGAGCTTTCCTCAAGATACATACATTATATTTAGGCCATCGTGAAATGATAGTTCCAAGTGAATAGTCCTACTTTACTTGTTGAGCTTTCCTCAAGGTAAAGGCGGGACTAGGACAAGGTACCAAAGGTTGGGAGTTGTATGTGATACAACAGATATTCATTGTATGTGGGCCTGTGATTTGTTGAGCTTTCCTTAAGGTTAGAATCCCAAGGCATATGAGTCCTAACACCCACTAGTGAAGTTGAAAGACTTCTATGTTTCGCTTAGGGTTTGGTGAAATATAAAAGACTAGTAGGGGCCTTATTTGTAAAATGAAATGATAACATTTAACTTTTATAATATTGTAAGAACAAATGTTATATAATGTTATAATAATCTGCAATGATAAATTTGTGCATTTAAAAATGATTGATAAAACGTTTATCAATTAAGATATACAAATGAACTGAATTGAAAATTGACAAACAAAAATATGAGATATATTTACGAATAAATGATTATTACATGTGAAAATTTCTATACCCATGCAAATGCATAGTTTTACAAATACTTAATACTTTCGTAATTTGGTCGCATATATGTTTATTTGTCTCATTAGACGATGTATTGCATTCTATGAGTTTTGAACTCTAAAATCAATACAAGACTATGGATATTTGATCCATATACGATCGCATATAAATGTTATATAGTGAACGATCGAAATTTGTGATGTATAATGTTTCGATGAAATTAGTTCATCCAAAAATTCAAATAAACCTTAGTGCGAGATCGAGTATTTAATTTTATTGATTACAAAACGATCGTATCATGTTAAATATAACACTAGACCAAAACTACAATATAAATCTAAGAACTTGATCCTTGAAATGTTAATTTGACCTGTTTATGTAAAGCGCAAAATATATGATGTCTTTAAAAGTTAATGATAATAGAATGCGCTTTTGTAAAGAGTTCATTATGATATTGTAGTAGTGGTTTTTCTTTTGAATGGTTTGACCATTTAGATAGATTAACGAATGCACAAGATTAGATGTGATTTAAGGTATAGTTGAGATGATGAAAGTGAATGGTCACTTTTGCATCATAAAGAAACATCATAGACAAGAATTGTAATAATAATAAAGGATACTTAACATTGGAATAAGAAATATGCTTTTTATTCCAAAATGTATTTTTGTATAGAAAATTATTTTCTATGAGATTTGTTTCTTCGGGTTCAAGAAAGTTGGTCAAAGAACTCTCCACTGTAAACTAGTTACAATATCTAAAATAAATACTCTATATTAAGTGAATGATGGACATTCAAATTAAGTACGCTATTATAGTAATGGTAGAAATAGTATGAGCATGCCATATAGCACTTATTAGTTACATCAAAGTATGAAAATTGTTTTCGTAAAACGTACCACACATTATTGTGAAATAATGACATTTTCAGTATCGACTATAAAGTAGACATAGCTATATTTCAAAATTAATATTATGAATATTTATTATGGAATAAAACTACAATATGGTTTTTGTTATCATAAAAAAGATGATGCGTTAGTAAATACTAAAGTATCTACTATTGTTTACAATTATTTTGGATTTATAGACTATGCCGTAGTTTTGATAGACAGTATTGTTATACGATTATGAATCCTATGATACTAGTTTGTTATATCTTGAACAACTAAAGGGCTATGCACCCATTTAGTGGGAGTATCGTAAGAGTTAACGAACTCTTTGGACTGACACATATTGATGTATGCAATCACAGACCTATAAATACCAAAACCTTTCCACATACTTCATCATATTAACTGAAGAGTTATCACCAGCATGGACATGTGCATTTGATACACATGTAGTATGTCTGTTGTAAACTCATTGAGTATAAAACATAAGTAAATAAAATAACATGCGATAGAAATGATTTGATTTGATTGAATGAGTGAGTATATTGGAAAAGGTCTTGAACATACCTAAAAATGAATAAATATTCAATCTCAAAAGGCACTCCTCCATGTGATACATAATGATGCATCGATAAGGAGTAATCGAACTTAGTTGGACAATGTACGATCAATTGTGTAACGATCCGAAAATTTATCACTTTAATAAATTTATTTATTTAAATTAATTTGATGTTAAAATAATTTAATAATTATTATAATTATTTTGATAACCCATTTTCAATAATTATAGAGTAATAATTTATCATTAATAAAGATATATACTTGATTAGAAATCATAAGAAAAAAATTCGTTCACTTTATCGATATAATAAAAAAAATTGTAAATAATTATTAATATTAATTTATATGGTTTTATAAATAAAATGTGATGATTTTAATAAGTAAAAAATGATAAAGAATTTATTTTCAAAATTTTGTTTACAAATATATGCATATTAACTAAAAAAGTGAAAATACGACCGGGAATCAAAATCAGGATTCGTAACGATACAACACATAGAAGTTCTATAACGTTGTGGAGATACATATGCACATGTGCATACATGATGATATATTCTCATGCACATGATCATTCATATATGCACATGTATACGTATAAATATAAAAACATATATGTATAAAATATCCAAGATATTTTTCTTTTCCTTACTTCCTAAGCTAACCAAAAGTACACCATAGTACAAACATCATTGCAAGCACATAGGGAGTACTTACGGCCAAAACTAGGGGAGATAGGGGGGAGTGGTTGGTGATGCAAGTGATAATGCATTACATAAAATATTCAAGATATTTTCCTCCACTTCCATCCCTATAAATGCGCTACACTTTCCTCTTCATTTTCATTCATCTTCTTCTTCATTTCCTAAGCTCTTTCTCCATACTTTCATGGCTTCCAACCTAAAGGAAATAATGCCAAAATATTTCTCAAAAAAATTGAAGACTATAATATATACTTATGTACACTTAAGCACCTCAAAACGATTCCTAAACTCCACTTTTCCACTCTACCATCCATGTCCTCCACCTCCTCCATCCAAGGCCAAGCCTTCCACTTCCTATACCCTAGGCCGTGAGCATCTCAAGCCATTCCAAGCCTAGGCCGAGCCACCTAGGAGCTTAAGTTCAAAGGATCGTGAGCTTTAAATTCCAAATAGCGAAGCTATAGCCAATTTTTAGTTAGTCGTTTAAACCCGAGGTGAGAAACTCCTAAACTATAGTATTATATGTTGTTGGATGATATATATATTTGATTATGACTGTTGATGATGGTTGTTTAATATGAATATTGAATATATATATATATATATATATATATGCAAGTCACGGAAATACACGTCGATAAGCACAAAGGAAATCACTTTCCTTTATTAAATGAATTGGTATATATGGAATGTTAAACCACTTTAAAAAGGTTTAAAAATGAGTTTGAATTTTTTTATAAATATATGAAAGTATTTTGGTGAAGTTTGAATGATAATTGAAAGTTGAGTCAAAAATAGGCGCGTTGAGTAACGGCAGTTCGCGATTTCGCGTCATAAAAGTCAAACGACTATATAGAATGGAATTAGCTCGGAATTATTCAAGAAAAAGAATTTTCCTAACTATTATATCCATAGTTTTCAAGAAAAGAAACAAAATCAAGATTTTGATAAGTAGATTTTGAAATATTAGTAAAAACAAGTTTTTAGAAAAATCGCAGTTTTGCAGTTCGGAATCCATAAAAGGATTTATTTAAAAATGATATTTTAAAATTGTTTAAAAATATGAAATAAATTATAAAAATCTTTTTAAATGTTTTAAATGTGATTTGAGTTATAAAAATGAATTTTGAAATGATAAAAAGTCGTTTAGATCAATATAGCTTAAAAAGCACTTCCCGTAGCAATTTTCCGCAGCACCTTTCTATAACTTTTGAAATATAGTTTTAAATGCAATCTTTCTTTTTCAAATATTTTATAAATGTTTTCAAATGATAAATAAATTATTTTAATTATGATTTGAAGGGTTTATGGAATGGTTAAATGTTAAATGATTTAGAGTCAATCAATTAACTTTACCGCCTTATGGATGACAGAGAGACAGTGTCTTGGCTTGAGTTTGAAAAACCAGTTTCCTGCTCTCCCTGGCTATCCGGACTGGCCTGATGGAGGGAATAGTAAATTTGATCTACTTGGATCAAAATTTTCCAAAGTATAAAGGATATGATTTTCCGAAAATAAATAATGTTGATTTTATTAGAGATAATCTTTATATACATAAGAGAGATTAATTTTTTTTAAAGTAATCAAAGGATTTGATAAGAGAGGTTTAATGCTTCTTTATATACCGGGAGGAAATGTTTTATAGTTATATATCTCTAAAAGATATTTTTGATAAAAGGGAATGAATTAATCAAATAGTATTCACCTATTTACTTGACCTCTTTTATCGATGATTGGTTCGAAGGAACTAGGGTCGGATTTGGATGATTCCTATCCGAAGACCACTTCGAACCAATTTACCAATTCGAAGTGAAGACATGGATATTGTTTGGACGATGGAATGTAGGGCTACCTGTCACTGACCCTCGGAGGAAATTTCCCATATCATATTATGTGGCAGTAGTTCTTCATTTAAGATCTTCGATGCAAGGACTTCTCGCTACTAATGGAGTAGCTCCTGACAGGATATGGTAGGAGAGTGCATTCGGTTTGTCCTGTTCGTGGACAACTTGTATGGACGAATGTCTGACGTTGCATTTCTAGTTACATAAATTAATCTCTATGAACGTATCATCCATTTGGTGGAGGAGAAGGCAACTTCTCTTAGCTTAACACCTTTTCTTGAGACGTATGAGCTCAGGAGTTATACATCTGTAGAAATCAGTTATGTGACTATGGGATGACAATGTGACATTCAAAGTGGAATGTGCTACGTGAAAGGTAATCACTACCTCAGGCCTCATCACCCGGTAATGGCTTAAACAGGGTACGCCGCAAGGCTATGTGGTTCGCAACCATTAGGGTATGGTTATCACCTTTCTAGATTACTTTCTATATGTCAAGTATGTGGTGTATGTTATGGGATCTCGGATAGTTCGGTTACGACTGGGGTGATGTCATATTCGGTTTTTATCCAGGCCATGTATGAGTGCCAAATAGGGATAGACCAATCTTGCCAGATGCAGAGGATTATTTTTCTATCCTCGGTACATTCCTCTAGAGATGTACTATACAGAAGGTAGTCCCTTACCTGCCATTGTATGGAAGTCCATTCTCCGAACGAGCCTTGTAAGAGTTTTGTTTGTAGTGCTTATCATATCTGAATTTAATAATGGTAACAATTTCGGCTAAGATTAATAAGTTTAGTTGCAATTGTTTTCAAAGGAATGTCATTAAAAATAATATCAAATGATTTTTGCATAGTAAATGTTTTGGTTATCACAAGGTAAAAGCCTGTTCCATGTTTATGTGCGACGTGGTCTTATGAGATACCTTTTCTTTTCAAAATGCGTATTTTGAGTTTCTCACACCAATCCCATGATTGACCCGGAGTTTATTTTTCTTTCCCCTTAAACTCCGGGTGCCCTATTTTTCCGGGAAGCCTAGTAGTTAGCTGATTTGGAACATTTTGGAGCATTTGGAGCATGAAGCATGGAGTATGGAGCATGAAGCAATTTGGATCTTTTTGTTATTACCACCACTTTCTGCTATGTTTGTATTATGTATATGTATCTACCAGCACCTGTAAAGATATGGCATTATAACAATCCCAGCTGGGTTGGTACTTATCATGACTATGATATCTCACTTTGAGAGTGATCATATGTACTACCGAAATGATTATAACTTGTTAAATACGATGTGAGATTCTATTATTGTTCTGTCTTCTATCATTATTTTCATTTACCCCATGATAACCCGCCTCTTCGACGCTTGGATTTGCGGCACATGAATACCGAGGACGTATTAGTGTCAATTTCTAAGGATCGAAGAGGTGGGTCATCACAAATTATGAGTGAAGTTGAGTTTGTTTATTTTTATAAGGTCATATACCTAAGAGTATTACACAAGGTTAATATTATTTCATCTGAATAATAGTTTACAAAATCACATGAGATGAGGGTTATAAGAAACCCCAACATATCCTAGGCCAAGGAGTTGGCAGGTTTTGCGAGTCGACAGATTGAACGTAATAATTGTTCGTAATGGATCTTGTATGAATCTTCCAAAAAGAATTTTTGGAAGACTGTCATTAGATGACATATTTATGTTTTGAACATAAGCTCTGCAAACTAAAATCTAATTAGCTGATAAATAAAGAAATTCATAAAACATATGAGTACCTATCCTGTTGCACTGAGAAAAAATTATTTTTTCAAGAAATACCAACTTCATTATGAAGAAATTTCTTTGAGGAATTATTGGTAGTGAAATGGAATCGGATACCATTCATAGATAGTACTGATTATACGAGATGAAATGAAATTAACTAACCTGAATGAACACAATGCATTAGAGTGTCTAATATGTATTCTCGCATATTGAAGAGAAACTATGAGTTTCTTATCAATGTCTAAAATATATATTCCTCGGTTGTTTAATTAAACCATTAAGAGTGTTGACTCTATGATATGGTATGATGCACAAATCTGAAAGAATTCCAAGTATGCTATCAAAATATGATTTTGATAGTCGTAACCGAAGGGATATGATCCATCGGCCGCGATTGTGTCTTTATGACCAAGACTAATGCAGTTGGAATTAAATGAACAATGTTGATAAGAGTGATATCACAAATTTCAATAGTTGAAATTAGCATAATAGATTCGGTATTCAACGTTCTTAAGTTAATTTGGATTTACTCATAAAATTACCACTTAATATGACTTTATGTTTGGTACATATGTATTGAAATAGAAAATTCTAAATAATTATTTAGAGTAAAATGTTTACACATAATAACCAAAAATGTCTCGAAGTCAGTGGGAGCGATATTGAGTTTGTGAGTCTTTGGATATGATTGAAGAAATAATAGAAGTATCATATTATAAACATCAAAACTGAAAAAATATTTTAATAGAAATATCAAATAGTTTAATTATCAATCAAAATGCAGAGAAAGCATGTGTTCATAAGAAAGAATGTTAAAAGGTACATTGATATTTCTAAACTATAAGTAAACAATACGCTGTTGAATTTAACAATGTACTTGTGTTAAAATCACCCTTAGTTGTTTTAATACTCAACTTTGGATTGTAAATAATATCTTTTATAGTGAGTATAAAAGATATTGGAATGTCCCAAATCGATATGCAAAGAGACCTTATTTAATTGTTCAATATGGAACATATGAGATTAGTTCCTTATGTATTGGCAATATGAATTATCATACATGTTATGTTGTCTACGATATTGTGATTTGTTTATGTATTTGTTACATGAAGAAAATATCAAATCCAAATCGATATCACTAAATGGTTGTTTGAAGTGTTCTCGTGTCTTTATGAAATATGAGAAAATTGTTTACATAAACAAAAATAGCATAACACATGATAAAGCAGTTTATCACCATCGGAGAGAGTTGGTTGACAGAGTAGATTATTAAAACATAATAGCATACCCATTCACAAAGAGAATGACCCAACTGGTTTTGAGAAAACCGATTGGAGAACTTGGAATAAGATTCCATAATTGACCCCAAGTGCAAGTGGGAGATTGATAGAGTTAGGGGTATGCCCTAGGGGCAATTATGTAATTTGCTACATATATTTAACATGTTGACCAATCTTGTTCGAAATAAAGTTATTTTCTTTCTATCGTATACTTAATATAATGTGGTTATATTAATTAACCAATTTAATTAAAAGTATATTTAATAGAAAATCCATAAATGGTATGTTTTGTGATAGTAGTTATAAAGTGTTGTAACCGTGAGTAATTTATCACAATGAAACAAATATATCATTTTAAATGTTCTAGTCAAGATGCATCGAGACTGGATATCGATGTATCCGTTGAGACTAGAGTATGCAACACTCTCCAAATTTTAGGCAGTGTATTACTCATGACTACTAGGAGCACTAAGGAGTTACGTACTGAAAGTTATTAGATAAATATGGAATGACTCACTTGATAGTTTTATGTTGGTTAATATAACTAAGGTCGAGTAGAGAATATCGATATGACTAATTTACACAGCTCTCTCGACTTGAGAATACTATTGATCTTCAATGTGGAAGCTTCGCTTTGATTATATTTAAATTGTGATACAGTCCATCAAATGATTGTAGTTGGGTCGAGTGGAAGCATTGGAAATAAAAGACTATTTACGTGAGCATTCGCCTCCTCAATTATATGTGGTTAGTACCACGGTCAATTAAAGTCAACTCGAAGTCAAAATTGGCCAGAGCATTTTAGTTAATAATAATTATTATTATTGAATCAGAATTTGTGTTTTGACTATAAAGTTGAATGTGGATGAATTGGAATTTTGACCATTACCAAATTACATAAATCCAAAGTGATAAAGTTTTGATGAAGAGAATTGGTATAAATAATTGTCACTATCGGGTACCGCTTATAATAAGTAAAATTGGATTTTACCAAAATATGTGTAAGCAATAAATTCAGCTAAAATGTCACACCACCTGCTAAGTGACATGTAAACGTTAATATTCGAAATGTTCGATATTAATCGTTGACTAAACTTACACCTTTGAGTTGCACAACCGTAATGATGAATACTTTGAATGAACCGCACGATTTATTACTTTATAAATTGTTGTAAATTAATTAAGTTAATTAATATTTATTAAATGTTAATTATTAAACTTTATTTTATTTATTTGAATAACATTAGTACTTAATAAAGTGCGTCTATAAAAGTTATTAATGCACGTATTGATATTCGATATCAATAAAATATTTTAATTGGATTTAAATAGATTAATTGCTAAGTGTTGTTTGGAATTTTTTATTGAGGCCCTCATACATGATGAAAAAAGGGAGAGTTTTCAAATGAGATTTGAAAATCTAAAGTTGGAGTTAAAAGAAGGAAATAAATCTCCTCTTTATGAATCACTTATATATCATTTATGAAATGAACTTTGTCCTTTTCATTTTATTTTATTTTCTTCTATCGAAAATATGATGAGCATGGAAGAGGATTTGGATTTAATTTTGGAATTAAAAAGGGAAGGTTTTAAAGGAGGAAATTGAAAATGTTTTAGTGTTTTCTTTAAAACATATTCTCTCCCTCTCATCCTTTTACATGTTCTTTTTCAAATAGACAATTTTTTTCTTTCTTAAGCTCTCCTCCTCTCCCTTAATGGCTTCCATGAAAAATAAAATTCCATAAATGAAATTTAATAAAAAAAATTGAAGGTGGTTCTTATCTTTTGATCCTTGCAAAATATAGAGGCCGATTCAAGCGAATCAGGGTTTTATTCAGCATTCAAGGTGTAAACCGTTGACTTCATTTTTGGTAATTCTAATTTCATTTATTTGTATAATATTCATGTTGAAATGATCCAGATTTATTCATATTATATCTCTTCTATCTCATCATGTTTAAATGGTTTAGATTTATTCCTATTATATCTCTTCTATCTTATGTATTAATCTTGTAATATCTCAAGTCCTCTTTTGTAAATCTCATTTGATTATATGATCATCATGTAGATTTAATTTGAATCTCTCCTTTTTTACATATCATTGACTATATGTTTATTATGGTTAACATAGTTCAAATCCCTTATCTCTTTTAATATTTTCCCTTTTGTATAGTCAGATTTGTCTTATCATACAACAAACTTATATATGCCCAATTTGACCAATATTTTTTTCTGTCATTGTTTTAAAAAAAGGAAATGTGAAAATATTTTATTATGTTGTATATAAACTTTTGTAACATTTGTACACATAAACATTAATAAACTATATTTGTTGCTTGTTTAAAATTGCATTAAAACTAATTCCCAATGTTGCATAGTTACTTTCCAAAATGATTTTCTTTTACTTATTTTAGTCATAAAAGTAAAAGTTTTCTTTTTTTTTAGAATTCATAAGTGATCATTTATGTAAAGTAATAGACTTTTATTTCATACTTAAGATTAAATGATTGAATCATTTTTTTAGCATTAAATTTAAACATATACGTTACTTAAGTTCCAATCTTCATGTGTGTGTGTTTGTATATATATTGTGTGTTATTTTAAACTTAATACATAACTTGCAATTATTTATACATATAGATATACATGTGTTTATGTTATTTTAATTTAAGTCAAAACAGATTTTTGTGTTAAACTGTAGAATGTAATTTCAAACTCTTCCTTAATTGAAACCATTGTTATAATTGTTAATTCTTGTTTTGACAAACTTATATATGTAGGAAAACTTATTTTAACGCGTATATGTGTAAACTTATCAATTATTATACATGTATATTTTATTACTTAATTAAAAAAGAAAAAAAATTTGGATAACAAAGGCATATGCAAATTCTATTGTAAATGCCATTTAATATGTCATTCAATGTAATTAGGGAGAGAGAAACGTAAGAGTTTCTCTCTAGCCTCATCTTTTCTAAATTTATTATACATGTCAAGAGAAAGAAAACCAAAGGTTTTCCTTCTCTAAAAATTTTTCATGCTTTGTAACACAAATATAAACTTTTTATATGTTACACTTATATTTCACAACATTAATGTATTTGATACATTCATTATATTAAATACATATTTAAATTTAAACTTTTTTCTAAGTCTAAATAAAATAAAGATTTTATTTAAAAGAAAACTTAGAAGATTTCTTAAGTACATTTAGACTTCATAGGCCCATGAAAGATCCAAAATGGTAAATTTTTTGAAATTCACCCATTTCTTCCGCTGCGAGTTGGCCTAGTTTCAATAGACCGTTCATCCCGGTGGTGACAAGATGTATCGTGAGATAAAGAGAGTCTTCTATTGGTCCGGTATGAAGAAGCATGTAGTGAAGTATGTAGCTAGATGTATGACTTGCCAGAGGGTAAAGGTAGAGCAAAAAAAGCCTGGTGGATTGTTGCAGCCATTGGATATTCCTCGGTAGAAGTGAGAGAGTATTTCGGTTGATTTCATGGATGATATACCGAGGAGTAGGAGAGGGAATGAGAGCATTTGGGTTATAGCCGATCGTTTAACCAAGTGCGCTCATTTCATACCAATGAGGAGTACGAGGATGGAAGCATCATTGGCGGCTCTCTACGTGAGAGAGGTCATTAGGTTACATGGAGTTCCTAGTGGTATAGTTAGCGAACAAGATTTGCTTTTCACCAGTGAGTTCTGGAGGAGTCTACGGGAGGTTTTGGGGACCGAGTTGAGTTTGAGCATTGCATATCATCAGCAAATGGACAGATAGATGGTAGAGTAAATCAGGTATTAGAGGACTTACTATGGATGTGCATTTTGGATTTTGGAGGTTCTTGAGAGGATCACTTGCCATGGTGGAGTTTACCTACAACAATAGTTATCAGGTTAGCATTAGGATGGCACTATACGAGGCATTATATGGTAGACCTTATAGATCATTACCGTGTTGGTAGGACACTAAGGATAGGATTATTCTTGGGCTGGATATGGTGGGAGAGATGTCAGAGAAGGTGGACTTGATCCATAGGAGAATGAAAACCGCTCGGGATATGAAAAAAATCCTACACTAATAAGATACATACAGAGTTAGAGTTCTCATTAGACGACATGGTGTTTGTGAATGTTTCACTCCTTAGGCATGTTGTGAGATTTGGTAGGTCGGGGAAGCTAGCACTGAGGTTTGTAGGCCCTTTCCCGAGCTAGAGTAGGAAAGTTAGCATATAGAGTAGAGCTTCCAATTAAGTTGGTGGAGGTACATGATGTTTTCCATGTATCACACTTGTGGAAGTGATTACACGATACTGCTACCATAGTCGAGCCGAGTTAGTTAGAGGAGGTGGAGGTTGAGAGGGAGTCACTTGTTCATCGTGCACCCACTGATATTCTTGAGCATGGTTCAAAATGACTTCGCAATAAGGAGATCAGACTTGTTAAAGTCCAATGGGGAGATGATCCAACGGAGAGTACATGAGAGCTTGAGGAGAAGACCCGTGCTACCCACACCCACCCAAAACTCTTTTCTGGTACGTTTCCATTCTAATAAGTATAGGCTACTTATGTATAGAACTTAGCTTGGTATACCCTTTATGTAGAGACCATTGGATGGTAAGAATGATTGTAAACATGTCAACAACACGTGTTATGGATGATGGATGCTAGTGGATGTATTATTTGGTTTGTTTCCTATACACACTAAGGATAGGATATCCTCTAGGTAGTATACACACATTCACATTATCCCTTATTATTTTCTAGCTTATTAATTATGATGCATATGAATGTTTGATTGTTGTTTATCTTATTAAGCATTATGAATATGGACGTTGCATGTGGATGGAATGGTTGCGCATATATATAGAATTACAAGTATATTTATTTAGGATGTTGAATACATTTTGAATGCATGGCATGAGCATTTACATGACATGAGGTCAACTAGATCAGAAGACCGCCTACTTTTTGCATTAACATAGCTTCACAGTCATTTCACGTTGCATATTGCAGTAGAAAATTTCAAGGAACAATGATTGCCAATGGATGATGGATGGGTAGATGATTGTAGCTATTGATTGTTGTGTGTGCAAGTTACATTTTTCCATCCTTAGAGATTTTAGGGATGAAATCCTTTTAAAGGAAGAGAATGTAACACCCCGAAAATTTAACGGAAATTTAATAAGAAAATTAAGTTTAAATAAAACAAGGGCTAAAATATTTTTTTATAGACGTTCGAATTTGGCTGCACCATTGTGTTCGGAGCGATTTTCAGAGCGATTTTCATATATAACACTTCGAAATCGGAGTTAGTACGAAGAAGTTACGGACGTTTGAAGATTTAAAAATAGAATAAATTTAGAAATAAAAATTCACCAAAAAACACACTATGATTGATCGACCTTGGAGGGTCGATGGTCGACCGGTAGTGGTCGACCCAAGGAATGGGCAGTTGATTGTTGATGTGTTAAATTTGAGAGTTTTCCGAGCTGCTTCAAACGGTTGAGATGCGTTACTTTGTTGCTAAGTTCTAATGATCGAACGAGATGATACTAAAGATTCACGAAACCTAATTTAATGTCCCAGCCCTAAAATCACTAGAGAACTTACCGTACTAAAACTTTGTCAAAATCTAACCTCTCCTCCAAAAGTAAAATTTCTTCAACCTCAAATTAAAATCAAACTACAACCAATCAGATCTAGGAGGAGCCAGCTTACGGTGGGAGATTCTCCAGTGGAGCATTTTGGAAAAGCTTGGACATATTGTGAGTAGGAGTAGGTTTAATTAGATGATTACTTACAGTCAAATTTACTCTATTCTATCCAGTCTAGGATGTTAGAAAATCTAATTGTAAACTGTAAAACCCTAAACTGAAACCTGTAATGTAAGGTAGAAATTAAAGGCACTGCAATTTGGTAAATCTGATGGTTAATGCTAGTACACCCCTCTATTATTAAATTGTACACCCTAAAACTTGTAAACCCAGGATTAAACAACTGAAATTGGAATTCTACAAATTTGTGAAATTTAAATATTGACTAGTACTTATAATTACTTATTTAAGGTAAACGTTGTAACCAACAAAAGCTGTAATAATCAACAAACGTTACCCAAATAAAAATCGAAATCAGATAACTTGAAAACCCTAATTTTTGAACTACGACCATTTGATCCTCATCCTGAGTGATCGACCATAAGCGTTCGGTCGGTAGGGTATACATGGTCAACCGGTTATCACCTGAGACACACAATGTAAACCTCGGCCTATGGCTCGGGTTAATAATAAAAATTAATGTAAACGTAAATTATTTCGTGAGCCTATTTGAGGCTATTTGTATGTATGTTAGGAGTTGTATGGAAACTAGTTCTCTATGAGACAACGCTAGGATATAGTAGTATTAGGTAAATTCTCTTTACCTAATGGGATGTCGACTATTTGATTAGGAGCGATTTCTATCATAAAATGGAACTCACAAAAGGTTCTATGGTGGATGCGTAGCACTGACGGATGCTTGATGAAGTGTGGCTCTGCACAATGGGAGCCATGTATGCATAGATACTGAAGCGACGTGGTACAGTTCAGATGTTGGATCCTGAAGCATGCAATAAGAGTCATATGCTATGATCGAGAGGTGAACATGGATGTAAACAATGAGACACACCAGTGAGTCGGCATTACAGGTTCTTCCTCGATGCGTAGTTGGGTTACGTGTAATAGTAGTTAGTGGGAATGTACTTCCACAATAGCCTAGCGGTAGTATTTCCATGACTAGTGGCTCTAGGAGCAGTGGACGATCGTTGGTTGTGAGGTTCGATCCATAGTTCGATATTTGTAGCGGCTTACACAAATTGCAATGTATGTTTGTATTAGACAAGAACTCTTAGGTAATGGACCTTGGAAATTCACGCACACTTGTAGTACAACTTTTGTCATCTAGAGTAGAATTAAAGTTAATTGCACATGATCATCACATATTAAACTTATACTCATTCACTAGACTTTTGTCTGACCCACCCTTTTTCAACCTTTTCCCCACCACAGATGCATAGGGCAGCAGGTGATTGGCCCATTCTTGATACTTGGAGAGGCAAGCTCATCCTTGGAGTTGCTTCCTATCATGTTTACTCTCCCTGTATCTATCTTTTCAGTACATTTTATTTCCTGTATCAGATTTGGAGTGATATTTTCTGCATACTTTGTATTGGACCACATGCTGATTTTCTGATAATGTGATTTGGATATTTTTCTATGTTATATGTTTTGTTCCTTCCATTATGAGTTCTAAAAGTGTAGTATATCTTAGATTATATCTGCTTGTATTAGTCTGTGTACTGTTATAAAACACGATAGCCGTATTTCTCGGCATGATGTGAGGCTAAAAATCACATTAGGATTTGGATTGGTGTGTTAGGGGATGCAGATTGTCATAAAGCTAGTAAAACAACAATTATGTTCGAAAACCATACCTTAACATGTGTCACCTACGTCCAACAAGTTAGCTAAAATAATACTATATTGACATCATATAATAAGGTTTCACAAAAATATAGCTCATGCCTAATCACATGCCTATGATTTGATCCCAAAGTCTCAATCCATTATCGTCAAATCGTATATTAAGGACATGACTCCTCTAAACGTGTCGTGACACCAAATCAAATACTAAAGAATCATCTCCTCCGCCTATCTTATATTGAGGATCTGTCTCCTTGGACTATCGTATATTGAGGATTCAGCTTCTCGGACTATCATATGTTGAGGACTCAGCTCCTCGAACTATATCATATATTAGGGACACAGCTCATCGAACTGTATTGTATATTGATGATTCGACTCCTCGGACTACATATATAGAGGACTCAGCACCTTGGACTATTGTATATTGAATAATCAGCTTTTTGTACCATTGTATGTTGAGTACTTAGCTCCTCAAACTATCATATACTGAGTACTTGGCTCCTTAGACTGTTGCATTGAAAATACAAATCGTGTACAGCGAATTTGCCAAATTAAGACCATTTTTTAAACTATATTAAACCACAACTAACAATATACCTAAACTTTTGTCGTCTTGCTACGATCCCTATGCAATGAACCGCACATGAAACAAAGGTCGTATGCGAGAGTTTTGATCGTTTGAAGAAAAAGAATTATTTAATTAATAATTTAATTATTATTATTATTTTTTATTTTTGTATTTATATTTATTTATATTTTCCCTCTCTCTTCTGCATTGCCATAGGAAATTACTTTCTCAATCGCTTCACAACCCTCGACCAATGCCTCCTTTTCTTCAGCCTCCATTGCCGCTACGTGCTCCTAGATAGAGATCCGACCAAGCCAACAATTTTCTCTCACCGTGCATCGCCTTTTGATGTGCCTCTAACCATATACTGTTATTGCACCGTCCTCGAAAATCATTGCCTAGGTCTTCTCGTTCTAGAGATTTTCGATCGCTTGGAGTCGATCCAATCTATGGGCCCTTAACGTAGTATCATCGTCGTTTCGTCGTTGGATTGAAATGAATGGTCCACATTTATCAAAATTCCATATATCTTTATTAATAGTTAGAATAGAAAATCAACATTTTGGTTCGATCGTGAACTTCTGAAATTGTCCTTTATATGTGATTCTTTATAAGATTCCCCTTTATATACACAACTTCAAAAAAAATTCAGAAAAACCTTGTTGATTCCAAAAAATAGCATCTACAAAAAGGTCTAAAATTTATTCTGTCATCAAACCACTCCACTAAACATAAACTTCTGAAGTTTTTTACATGGGTAGGATTGAATAGGTCATGTCATTAACCTATTTGTTAAAACAATTCACGGGTATCAATAGGATTGAGTACGTCATATTACTTGCCTACCCATTAAAACGATTCACAAGTATTAATACGAAGGATTGAATAGGTCATATTATTGGTTAAAACAGTTCACAGTATCAATATATATCAATATAATACTACACTAAAACAGTTGGCATAAAGAATCAGTCCACATGCATTTAGATAGCACACATTGAATCATAAGTCTATTTATATTTTTATCGTTAACTTTCGATCATTGGTTGGGTTCTAGAACTTATATATAAATATTCAAAGCTTTATACCACAAATATAGCATTCTAGAAAAAAAAACTAGTATCCCCACTCTATCCATTCACAATCACTTCATCTCTCTCCACCACTCTTTGATGTTCACTATTACTCGCTACCCACCATTAACCCTGACATCATATATATCTTTTAAAGCTTCAGGTTAACCTTCCTGCTTAGTTTTATAAAGCTTTGTTGCATGAATATATAAGCCTTTTATATATTTCAAAGCTTTTGCATGAATACATAAGCATTTTATACCTTTCAAAGCTTCAGGTTAGTCTTCCTGCATAGTCTTATAAAGTTTTGTTGCATGAATATAAGCCTTTTATACAAATTTGTACAAAAAATTTAGTAAAAAAAGTAATGAGAAGGAACTACATGCAGTAATTAACAATGTAAATAAAGGTGCTCTTTTTAAACATGCAAACAATAACTTAACAACTGAATGGTCCTCTTTGATTAAATGATTTTTGTTAACACAACTAGAAAAAAAGGTAATTTATATCAGCACCGTGCATTCTATTTTTGAGCCAGCAAAGTAACAGCAAAATATCAGAATTCTTATTCTACTACAATACTGTTAATTGAACATGCATTATATTCTAGCAGTGATACAATGGTTATGGTGCATAGATATAAATGGATGCCATTTTCATACAATAAAGCAATGATCAAAGTATTACATAAGGGAAATTAGTTCTGCAGTTGCAAGAAAAGAAATGGGCAAGAACATCATAATTTTATAGAAAATAACATGAACCGATTTTCTCTCTATCATGGGTATAAAGAAATAGGAAAGCTTGACATAACTAGGAGTGGAGAACATATATCATCATGCAAATTTTCATGACCGTAGAGAACATGATATGGTGCTACATGAAACGTCCTCTTATGATTATATCTATAAGGATACATTTAGAACTCGCTCATTTACACTTAACGCATGTAATAAGGAAAAGAAGCTCATGGGCATTAGGCTAAACGTAAGACTTTATGCAACTGTATGTGTCTTTTTTATACAAATTTTTTTAAACCGATCATCTCAGTACTATGGCATATTTATTTTGATTAGGGTAACTAGGTATCATTGTCAATGTATTTGAATATTGTGTTTGAGCATTACAGTACATGGAAACCTGATAGCCTAACTACAAAATTCAACATCACATGTATACATTTTAAAAAAATTATGTCTTGACAACCTACAACTAAAGCTAACCCTTTGATATGCAAGTATACACAACCATTAATCATCATCATCTGTGGAAATGTTTAATATTTAATGCATATTTGGTAGTCAAACTCTATTTTACTTCTCAAATATCCTATGTACGCCTAAATGAAGGAATGGTGCGTAGAGGACTAGTGTACCTTATAGTTAAAATATTTACGATGATAATTAACATGATAATATATTCTATTTAACAAGAAACATATTCTTTTTCTACGCAACTGCATCATATTTGATAGATGAAATACTTTACAGTTAAAATAGCCATATCTTTTATTCTGCTTTGTTATCACATTTTGCAGTTCTGAATTAACATGATAATATACTCAATTCAACATGATAACTTATTTTTTTGGACAACTACATCATATTTTGAGATTTTTCTCGGCAATAAGGTAATTTATTTTTGTAGTATTTTAAAAAATATTTATATTTACTTGATAATACCATTCAAATTAGATTATATTTTCTATTTACAAAGTTCTTTATGCACACCAATAATAAGAACAATTATAATCCTTCCATTAAGCAGAGCCTACAACATAATTTATCAACCAAACAATGGATACTAGACACTATGATAAGCAAATGTCGACTCAAAAAGATGATATATCTTCACAAGCATCTTCAACAAACGATGGTGCACATGTTCAGAAACCAACAAATGATAATAAAATATCTCCCTCAAAAGATGATTTATGGTTGGGATGATCAATTTATTTCTGAATTGGTGAGTGATATATCAATCAAACTTTTTAGAAAAATAATATAATTAAATTTTATCATCTTATTAGTTTTCTCTTCATGTTTTTGCTGGTAAACTTTTTGGAGAAAAATATGAATGGCGATGATTATGAAATTAAATTGAATAAAAAATCACTATGTAGGAATAAACTTTGATGATTTATTATTTGTAATAATAAAAGAAGTCCAACACTTATTAGTTGTACTTTTTAGAAGCTTCAACCCTCGCTATTAATAAAGAAATCACTTTACCGTCTCCACTTTATGTATTCCAATTTTGAAAATAAATTTAAGGAACATTAATGTTTGCTAATAGTATACTTATCTTATCTATGACGTGGTGTTGGATTTCAGTTTCATTCTAATAATCTTATTGTTAGAATTATTGTTACCTTAATAAATACTATCTACTGCTATGCAAAATAAAACTATTTAAGATTAAAAAATTAAAAACCTTACTAACCATATTTATTTTTCAGTTGGCTCTATATCATAAATGAATAGTCAAAGAAGACAAAATATAAGAAATTTTTTTAAAGTAATAAACAAAGAGAAATGCGTTATATTAGAGATGAAGAATGAAGGAGAGCTATGACTCATGAACAAAGAGAAAATTATCTAGCTTGATGTCGTGAAATGTGTCCACAAAGAAGAGAAAGATCTTAAAATGCATCTTTAGGAAGAAATTCAAATAAAAAAGGTAATGAATACCATAACTAAAAAGAAAGAATTCCGAGAATACAAAGAGAACAAACAGAAGCTATGTCTGTTGAAGAAAGAGAGCATATTATAGATGAGATACCACAATCTAACTAGGAGCAGCGACGATCATCACAAAACAATAATCAAATGCAAAAGCAATAAATGGTGTCAAGAAATGTTAGAACTCATAATGTTGCAAAAAAAATCAAAGATCATATTAGATTTCGTAAACATCAACTAAAATAGACAATATTTTGCAAACATTGTTTGGAAAAATTATTTCAATGCGAGACTGAATCATTGTGTTTTTTAAATGGAAGAACCAAACTACCCTCCATGCATTCACCAAATGAGCTCTTGGAGCTCTACATGGATACAGGTAGCGATGGTATACACTTTAGAAGAAATATTTGATCATATAACCATGTATTTTTCTTTACTTCAATGGGAGTGCATGTCGATGAAAGCCTAACAAGTAAAATGGCTGGTATTTACACTTTCCATGCTCAAGGATGTATATACAACAATATTGGAAGCCTCCTTCCTAAAGAAGGAGTTAGACCAAGATTTCTACATACATACATACATACATACATACATACATATATATATATATATATATATATGATACCGATCATGAAATTGAAAATCAAATGGTTGAAAATGAAGATTTGAATAAAAGAATAACGGTAGGGATACAACATGTATTGGATGAGAATAATGATTTTGCTTAATACTTTCATCGACTTTGACAATTTCCTAAGATTCAAAGTCATAAATTTATAATTAAAGAACAACCATTGCAATGGCAATATGCACTACCTACATTGTAACGACCCGCTATTTTGAACCATTTGCATCCGCACATGTCGAACTTGAATGGTTCAAAATACCGAATTGTAAATTATATTTGGCAAAACTCAGCATATACAGTAAATAGATATAATCACAGACACAGAGTAATAAATGCAGCGGAAACAAAAGATAGTAGTTCATGAATCTAATATATACATATCAGAGTTAAATAAGGTACAACAGATGTCTCGAATACAATAATCAAATACAATATCAGAATACATCACTGGAATCAACTGAATATCTGAAAGCTGGATAGATAACTGGATCTCCAAGCGAAGCTCCAACTCCAAAGGTGAGTCTCGAATACTGGTACACTCAGTCTGACCCGAGCATAAAGCAAAACAAAAAACACTCGAGTCAGGATTAACATTCTTATATCAATAAATCCAACTCAAGTGAAATAACAATCGAAATACAAGTAACTCAAAGGATGTTTGGAATAACCATCCTTTAAGGATCTGTTAAACTATCTACTATGTAGTAGTGTACGATAAGTAGATAATGCCTATCAGTAATATAAAGTATCAAAATAGTGTTAAGGCGTTACCATTATCCACCTTAACACATTTTATATAAGCGTTATAGTCTATACAACACTGTAAACTCCAACGTAAACTAGTGGGATATCAGGGAGTACTCCATAGGTATAACACAAAACAAATCGTAGTGGTCGCGTATATAGGGATACAAGTATGACAAGGCACATGAGGCAATACCCAAGGTAGTGAAACTACTGTTTGCCTGATTCGGACTGGTGAAAACGCATCGCCGCAACGATCGCAACACCGCAAAACAACACTCCCAAATCAAGGGTGCACCAATCGACAACAAGTAATGAGTAGTTTCAAAGAAGTGTGTTCGCTCGAGGTAGCTAACCCCCATTTGGCCCGGCACGGCTCCTATTTTAGTCATTTCCAATTTGACACAAGTGTCAAGGCTATCCATTATCGTTCTTTTTCTTCAGTCATCACGTACATCATTCCAACCACTTCATTCTGGATCACACTCCGCGTATAGTTATTAAAGTGGTTTTCGGTTTAGACAGTGAGTATGTCCCTAACCGATTCCGGTCTCTTTAATAACCTTCGTAATTATTATACCATTGGTCGTTTAATATATTTCAAAACCAAATCAAATTCAATTTCCATTAAAATTTGTAAATCAACATTTCATTTGTCTTTCTAAACCAATTTCCAAAACTTACGTTTCAAAACTTCTAAATTCATAATTTCAAAATCTTATAATTCAAGTTCGATTTCTATTTAAAACAATTCAACTATTGATTCAAGTTCGTATATAAGTTTCATTTCAAAATCATTTTAAATTAATTTAATTTAACATTCAAATCAATTTAAATCCATTTATCGATTTCATTCAATATTCGTTAATTAAATTTTCATTTAAAACAATTTCTATTTAATTTCCAATTCATTAAAACAATTACTTAAGTTCAACGCTATTATATCAAACTTACAAATTGCATTAAATTAAATTCATCAAATCAAATTCTTTACATTTCAAGTCTTACATTAATTTCAATAAAACACATTTTATTTCTTATTAGAGAAATTCAATTTCACTTATTTACTTACTTAAATAATTTTCCAAAACTTAATTAATAAAGAAATTCAATTTCAATTATTTACGAAGTAAAAATTCACTTATTCAAAAGTTCAATATCTCTTATCAAAGAATTCAAATTTTTATTTAATTATCAAATAATCAAATCTTATTTAATTATTAAATATTTCAAAACTTAATTATTTCAAACTTAATTATAATTTCAAACTTAATTCAATGATAAATTCCAAATTTAATTGTCAAATAATTAATTTCAAAATAACGATCTTTCAACAACTACTATGTCAATATTTGTTTCAGATTTTAAATATTAACATTTCCTTTCATTAAAAATCAAATTCCAACTTCATTTCAAAACCATATTATTCAAATAAAATCTTCATTTTATTTTTAAATCAAATTATTGACCAATCGATTTTTATTTAATTCTCTATCCTAGGTCAAAGTTCAATTTGGGTATTTATCATTTCAACCCGATTCCAATTCAATTCAAAATCAAAGCATAGCAAAGGGAACTTGTAGTGTGATAACTGGGATGGTGTCAAAGTAAATAAACAAGCGATAACAACAACCAATATCAATCCAATAATCAATTCAAATAATCCCGAAATAATCGTATTAATTTACATTGTTGTTTGTGCAAATTAATATAATTATTTCTAGAATCTACATTATCATTTCATGTAGATTAAAGATTATTACATTACGGTTTTTCACTTGTCATCTATTACAATTTCATCCATCATCAATTTAAACAACCTACATTCAACGGTTCAAGGTGTAATTAACCAAATCCTACGTGTCAATTAAATTTACATTTAAAGGGTCACATTATACGAATTTTTAACTAATCAAATTCAACATATAGATCCAATTTAAATCGTTAACTATCATATATCAATTCAATTGCATATTATTTATCACTTTAACATTAACAATTTAACGTCCAATATAAACATCAACAATCAATCATTTATCAACTAAACTGTATTATCATTGTATAAATAGCAGATAATGGTGTCAGATGTCAGAGGTGAACTGATTCGGTTAATAATAGATATAACAGTGTAAATAACTAATAGTTGCATATTTCAATTGTCGTTTTAATTGAAATCAGATTTAATAAATAAAAGAACATTAATCGTGAGTGATTGCTCACCTTCCGAGGTTAGAGAGATGAATAGACAACGAAGTCGAGTCACGGATCGCAAGCACGACTTCTGGAATAAACTAGATTGGCACGAATCGTCGAGCAAAGCTGTTAAATAGGAATTGCCGAAATCAAATCAAAACATTCAACATAGCAGCAATTACAAACATGTCCTGCGTCAAAGTTTAACAATATAATTCTATGTGCTACCGAGATCGAAATGGTCTGAAATTTGGTATGAATAAAGATCAAAACTTGTATTTCAAACTGCAAAAGAATCACTTGATTTGGACAAGAGACGAGAAAGTTACGATGTCACGAACATAGACTCAGGCCATGTTGCGATTGTCAAATGTTCAAGTCTGAAAACCCCTCTGGGTCTGACTTTCAGGTAAGAAACAGAGGACTGAACCACCTCGTATGAAGCTAAAATTTTATATACAGAAAGTAGAAAACTTTATCTTTTAAACAAAAAGGGAATCACTGTATTCCGAAGTAAGACAGAAGAGATACGATGCGTCAAACATGTACTCAGGTCGTGTTTGCAACAGTGTAAAATAATTTCAAGTACAAAAGAACAACTGCCTGGGTCTAACTTTCAGATCCTCGACCACTAATCAAACGATGTCGGATTTTACTGAAATTTGACAGGCATAAACTAGGTAACTTCGACTCTTTTTTAAAATAGAATCAACCCATTCCGATAAAACATGAGTGAGATATGATATCGCGAACATGAAGTCTAACCACTGTTCAGAAAAAAATAACATGCAAATTTCCTTTTAAAACATATCAACATACAATCGGGCATTACATCACCAAATAAATCTCTATGTATAGATATGTATATATTAAAACTAAATTCCCTTTTTGTTTTGAAACCCATACTTGCCTTCAAAATTTAAATTTCAAAACAAAATTTAAAATTTCAATATGCTTATATAAACTATCGTATATTATACAGTATATATGTGATGACTACAGACCAAATCTTAAAATATAATATAATAAAATAAGATGAAATAAAATATACTGCGATAATATATATATATGTAATATGAAACCTCCTTTAGCCAATATTTCCAACAGCACATATGCGAACTTTGCATATGCACCACCAATGTATGCAAGCTTTGAATATATCTAATTATAAAATTTTCATACAACAGTTACATATATAACTTCTACATCAAAACAACTAAAATATAAACATGCTTATAACCCTACAATATGCAGACCGCCATATGCAAACAAAATATATGTGTAGACAACCTATGTAGACACTATATGATATACGACTAAGTATATATGCGTACGGGCTAATAAATGCAGGCATTTTTTTAGTGAAGACAAATCAAATGTGACTTCTTAATATATATACAATTTAAAAATCAATATTAGATAAACAAGTATATATTTTTTTCAAAAATATCGTACAATATACGAAGACAATATGCATAATTTAGACAAATATATGTGACCTGGGTATATAGGATAAATACATGTCAGCTTCATACATGCATACTTGAATTATATTTAAGAAAGGTAGGATATGCATAAACTAGTATGGGCACTTACATATATGACAAAGACCTATATTTTTCATAACCGAAAAAAATATTAAAAAAAATATAATTGGCAACACTTACGCCATATACCGAGACAACCTACGGCTGCATGCTGTGGAGCTGTTGCACTTAGGTCGGGTCGGGCAGCGGACGGCTAGAGGTGAGAGGGGCAGGCGGTGCTGAAAACTGGATGGGCGATGGGCAGAAAGTGCTAGTTGCTCTCGGCCTCAGTTGGCTATGTTGTGGCCAGGCGGAGGGCGACGAAGGGAAGAGGCGGACAAGTCGGAGTCGTGTGCAAGCGGAGATGGCGGTGCTTGAGCGATGGGAGTGGGAAGGAACGAATGAGAGGAGAGAAGAGTGGGAAGGACGTGCTGGCAGATGAGAAATTTGTGAAAGAAATGAGATGACTCTGTTTTAATTAATCTCTTTGGAGCCAATATGAAAAGAAGAGAAATGGTCACGAAATGGATCCTGGGGAATATGAAAATGAATAGGCAATGTTGGAAATAGGTAGAATAATAAAAGCCACGCACGTGAATTCAGGTATTAATAAAGCAAATGTCTGTTGGGTTTGTGCAGTTGGAAATGAGAAGGCACAAAGAAACCAAAAGTCTCACGAAACGTACCGATATGGTCCAACGTTTACAGATTTCGCCATCCACCGGACGTCGAAACTCACATACGAATATACCGCTGAGATCAGTATGACGAGACGATCAAAACGGTATACGAATATCAATGGTACGATTGAATTATAAAAATTCGAATTTTCTACTAGCGGAAAATGCAGCAAAAACGCAGAAAAATAAGATCGACGGAGCCAAAGAAGTCCGAATTTGGAAAAACGAAAAATGACATTTGCTCAGAAGATGGTTTAGAATTTTTCTATGTAAAAATATTTAGGTTCCGAAAACATTTTATTTTCATCGCTTTTTAACTGAATAAATTGAAGTAAATTTACGCGCGAAATAAACTTTCGTATTTTCGGACGAAAATTTACCAGTTGCTATGTTTAACTAGACGCATTCCAAATATCAAATTTATATTTCAAAATTTTATCGTTTAAAATTTCGCAAAATTTCAATTAATTACGTTATTAAAACCAGTTAAATTTACGGGTCGTTACACTCTCCCCCACTCAAAACTTTTCGTCCTCGAAAAGGAACGAGGTAGGAGAATAGAAACAACCAGAAGAAAATAGACTTGAATTACACAATAAAATAATTAATTTAAACCATATAAATTTCATTTTTTAAATTAATTTATATTCAACAATCACTTTTAAATTAAAAGTATTTTATTGAGTAGATTTAGTTTCAATTTATTAACTTCTTCAAAACAAAATTTGTTTAATTTATCTCATATATTCATTATTTTATTATCCAATTATCCTCAATTAATAATTTCCTAAAATCATAAATTTGAATAGTCATTTATCATAATTATATTTTATTCAACAAATTTAATTCCTCTTTATTTCAAATTATTATTAAATTTTATTCCACTTAATGTATCTTATCACATATATTAAGTATATTTACACTTATCATAACTACTCAAATTTATTTAATATTTCTTTGATATCATTTTATATTGTATAATATCCAATTACATAGTTAACTTTTGAGCAATTTGGGTAAGTTATATTGAATGCAATTTAGTATTATACAAGTAAATTTTTAATTCAATTCTTTCAAGTTTTAAATATTAATTCAAAATTTTGGTTTCATTTATAATTTAAATCATCTTTTACATAAATTCAAGAATTAGATTTATGATTCACTTCAAACCATTAAGAGATAATTACATGCGTATAATATATCCAAGTCAAATCTAAATCAAATACTAATATATATATATATATATAATATATATATATATGTATATAATTTTTTTTAAATCAAGTCATACTTAAGAAATTCAAATCAAATTCATTTCAAAACAAAAGTGTAGCAAGCTACCGATGGTCTCTCCACTTCGAAACTCGAAAATGAATGTCGATAATGCGGCCGTCATTACCGTAATTATTTTCCAGCGACAAAGAGAAGAAAACTTGATTAAAAATCTAAAATTTCTGTGAAATGATTTTTATTCGAAAATACTTTAGTTATACATTTTAAAGCCTTTAAAACCACTGTTTGAAATTTTTGGAAATTAAATTCTCAAATTCTTGATTTTATTTCATTTCAAATTCTGAATCAGTTTATAAACCAAGTTTATAAATTCATTTATCGAACAATAGATGAAAATCAAATATTATCATTTCAAACAACGAATTAATTAACCTCTTCTTTTTTTTCTTTTTTTTCTTTTTTTCTTATTCCAGAAAATTTTACTTATATATTTATAATATAATCATACAAAATTATTTCATTTATCAAATTTGAAAACAATATTGTGTCAGTTTGCTCTGCTCAAGTGTTTTGGAAATCCTATCGATAGCGTTGATCAGACGAATCGATCGGAAACCCAAATCAACATCAACAACTCAAACAACACAGCATATATTAAAACATTTATATATATTAGTTTACAAATACATTTCTTTGCTCGACGATACAGGAATGAATTTTCAAAATAAGGATAGGGTTTTAAATTTGATGGACTCAAATCAAAGAGAAATTTGATTCGAAGATAAGTTCAAAACAAAGATATGATGATTAATAACAAAGTAGGAAGATTGATAAATTTATATAAATCGCAGGCAACCTTAACCGGGTTAACCATGACTTCAAGAATAAGATCGATGCGGAATTTCGAGGCAAATCGACATTGATCTCAAGATATAGAATTCAGCATAACCAAAGATAGATAACATCGTAAACCGAGGATACAAAAATCTCCGGTAAATCAATGCTTATTGTAAAGGAGTTTCACCCCTTTACAAATCGTTCGAAGTTTGGCGAAACCGCCGATTCATTATACGGGTCATTCGAAGTGGAGTTATGGGATACTCCGGAATTAGAAGGCAAATAGTGAGGGACAAGATTGGATTTTGGAACCGCAGGGAACGTTCCAAAATTCAAAGGAATCGAGTCAGAAGGGAGGGATTCAACTCGAATGTGAGTGATTCTGTAAATACATTTACCCTATATGCTAAGTTTTGCCTAGAGCTACCAAAGCTCCGATACCAACTGTAACGACCCGCTATTTTGGACCATTTTCATCTGCACGTGTCGAACTTGAATGATTCAAAATACCGAATTGTAAATTATATGGCAAAACTCAGCATATACAGTAAATAGATATAATCACAGATCACAGACACAGAATAATAAATGCAGCGGAAACAAAAGATAGTAGTTCATGAAGCTACTAATACATATCAGAGTTAAATAAGTTACAACAGATGTCTCGATTACAATAATCAAATACAATATCAGAATACATCACTGGAATCAACTAAATAATTGAAAGCTGGATAGATAGATGGATCTCCAAGCGAAGCTCCAACTCCAAAGGTGAGTCTCGAATACTAGTACACTCAGTCTGACCCGAGCGTAAAGCAAAACACAAAACACTCGAGTCAGGATTAACATTCTTATATCAGTAAATCCAACTCAAGTGAAATAACAATCGAAATACAAGTAACTCAAAGGATGTTTGGAATAACCATCCTTTAAGGATCCGTTAAACTATCTACTATGTAGTAGTGTACGATAAGTAGATAATGCCTATCAGTAATATAAAGTATCAAAATAGTGTTAAGGCGTTACCATTATCCCCCATAACACATTTTATATAAGCGTTATAGTCTATACAGCACTGTAAACTCCACCGTAAACTAGTGGGATATCAGGGAGTACTCCATAGGTATAACACAAAACAAATCGTAGTGGTCGCGTATATAGGGATACAAGTATGACAAGGCACATGAGGCAATACCCAAGGTAGTGAAACTACCGTTTGCCTGATCCGGACTGGTGAAAACGCATCGTCGCAGCGATCGCAACACCGCGAAACAACACTCCCAAATCAAGGGTGCACCAATCGACAACAAATAATGAGTAGTTTCGAAGAAGTTTGTTCGCTCGAGGTAGCTAACCCCCATTTGGCCCGGCACGGCTCCTATTTTAGTCATTTCCAATTTGACACAAGTGTCAAGGCTATCCATTATCGTTCTCTTTCTTCAGTCATCATGTACATCATTCCAACCACTTCATTCTGGATCACACTCCGCGTATAGTTATTAAAGTGGTTTTCGGTTTAGACAGTGAGTATGTCCCTAACCGATTCCGGTCTATTTAATAACCTTCGTAATTATTATACCGATTGGTCGTTTAATATATGTCAAAACCAAATCAAATTCAATTTCCATTAAAATTTGTAAATCAACATTTCATTTGTCTTTCTAAACCAATTTCCAAAACTTACGTTTCAAAACATCCAAATTGATATTTTCAAAATCTTATAATTCAAGTTCGATTTCTAATTAAAACAATTCAACTATTGATTCAAGTTCATATATAAGTTTCATTTCGAAATCATTTAAATTAATTTAATTTAACATTCAAATCAATTTAAATCCATTTAACGATTTCATTCAATATTCGTTAAGTAAATTTTCATTTAAAACAATTTCTATTTAATTTCCAATTCATTAAAACAATTACTTAAGTTCAACGCTGTTATATCAAACTTACAAATTGCATTAAATTAAATTCATCAAATCAAATTCTTTACATTTCAAGTCTTACATTAATTTCAATAAAACACATTTTATTTCTTATTAGAGAAATTCAATTTCACTTATTTACTTACTTAAATAATTTTCCAAAACTTAATTAATAAAGAAATTCAATTTCAATTATTTACGAAGTAAAAATTCACTTATTCAAAAGTTCAATTTCTCTTATCAAAGAATTCAAATTTTTATTTAATTATCAAATAATCAAATCTTATTTAATTATTAAATATTTCAAAACTTAATTATTTCAAACTTAATTATAATTTCAAACTTAATTATTAAATCATTTCAAACTTAATTCAATGATAAGTTCCAAATTTAATTGTCAAATAATTAATTTCAAAATAACGATCTTTCAACAACTATTATGTCAATATTTGTTTCAGATTTTAAATATTAACATTTCCTTTCATTAAAAATCAAATTCCAACTTCATTTCAAAACCATATTATTCAAATAAAATCTTCATTTTATTTTTAAATCAAATTATTGACCAATCGATTTTTATTTAATTCTCTATCCTAGGTCAAAGTTCAATTTGGGTATTTATCATTTCAACCCGATTCCAATTCAATTCAAAATCAAAGCATAGCAAAGGGAACTTGTAGTGTGATAACTGGGATGGTGTCAAAGTAAATAAACAAGCAATAACAACAACCAATATCAATCCAATAATCAATTCAAATAATCCAGAAATAATCGTATTAATTTACATTGTTGTTTGTGCAAATTAATATAATTATTTCTAGAATCTACACTATCATTTCATGTAGATTAAAGATTATTACATTACGGTTTTTCACCTGTCATCTATTACAATTTCATCCATCATCAATTTAAACAACCTACATTCAACGGTTCAAGGTGTAATTAACCAAATCCTACGTGTCAATTAAATTAACATTAAAGGGGTCACATTATACGAATTTTTAACTAATCAAATTCAACATATAGATCCAATTTAAATCGTTAACTATCATATATCAATTCAATTGCATATTATTTATCACTTTAACATTAACAATTTAACGTCCAATATAAACATCAACAATCAATCATTTATCAACTAAACTGGATTATCATTGTATAAATAGCAGATAATGGTGTCAGATGTTATAGGTGAACTGATTCGGGTAATAACAGATATAACAGTGTAAATAACTAACAGTTGCATATTTCAATTGTCGTTTCAATTGAAATCAGATTTAATAAATAAAAGAACATTAATCGTGAGTGATTGCTCACCTTCCGAGGCTAGAGAGATGAATAGACAACGAAGTCGAGTCACGGATCGCAAGCACGACTTCTGGAATAAACTAGATTGGCACGAATCGTCGAGCAAAGCTGTTAAATAGGAATTGCCGAAATCAAATCAAAACATTCAATATAGCAACAATTACAAACATGTCCTGCGTCAAAGTTTAACAATATAATTCTATGTGCTACCGAGATCGAAATGGTCTGAAATTTGGTATGAATAAAGATCAAAACTTGTATTTGAAACTGCAAAAGAATCATTTGATTTAGACAAGAGACGAGAATGTTATGATGTCACGAACATAGACTCAGGACATGTTGCGACTGTCAAATGTTCAGGTCTGAAAACCCCTCTGGGTCTGAATTTCAGGTAAGAAACAAAGGACTGAACCACCTCGTATGAAGCTAAAATTTTATATACAGAAAGTAGAAAACTTTATCTTTTAAACAAAAAGGGAATCACTGTATTCCAACGTAAGACAGAAGAGATACGATGCGTCAAACATGTACTCAGGTCGTGTTTGCAGCAGTGTAAAATAATTTCAAGTACAAAAGAACAACTGCCTGGGTCTAACTTTCAGATCCTCGACCACTAATCAAACGATGTCGGATTTTACTGAAATTTGACAGGCATAAACTAGGTAACTTTGACTCTTTTTTAAAATAGAATCAACCCATTCCGATAAAACATGAGTGAGATATGATATCGCGAACATGAAGTCTAACCACTGTTCAGAAAAAAAATAACATGCAAATTTCCTTTTAAAACATATCAACATACAATCGGGCATTACATCACCAAATAAATCTCTATGTATAGATATGTATATATTAAAACTAAATTCCCTTTTTGTTTTGAAACCCATACTTGCCTTCAAAATTTAAATTTCAAAACAAAATTTAAAATTTCAATATGCTTATATAAACTATCGTATAATATACAGTATATATGTGATGACTACAGACCAAATCTTATAATATAATATAATAAAATAAGATGAAATAAAATATACTGCGATAATATATATATGTAATATGAAACCTCCTTTAGCCAATATTTCCAATAGCACATATGCAAACTTTGCATATGCACCACCAATGTATGCAAGCTTTGAATATATCTAATTATAAAATTTTCATACAGCAGCTACATATATAACTTCTACATCAAAACAACTAAAATATAAACATGCTTATAACCCTACAATACAGACCGCCATATGCAAACAAAATATATGTGTAGACAACCTATGTAGACACTATATGATATACGACTAAGTATATATGCATACGGGCTAATAAATGCAGGCATTTTGTTAGTGAAGACAAATCAAATGTGACTTCTTAATATATATACAATTTAAAAATCAATCTTAGATAAACAAGTATATATTTTTTTCAAAAATATCGTACAATATACGAAGACAATATGCATAATTTAGACAAATATACGTGACCTGGGTATATAGGATAAATACATGTCAGCTTCATACATGCATACTTGAATTATATTTAAGAAAGGTAGGATATGCATAAACTAGTATGGGCACTTACATATATGACACAGGCCTATATTTTTCATAACCGAAAAAAATATTAAAAAAAATATAATTGGCAACGCTTACGCCATATACCGAGACAACCTGCGGCTGCATGCTGTGGAGCTGCTGCACTTAGGTCGGGTCGGGCAGCGGAGGGCTAGAGGTGAGAGGGGCAGGCGGTGCTGAAAACTGGATGGGCGATGGGTAGAAAGTGCTAGTTGCTCTCGGCCTCGGTTGGCTATGTTGTGGCCAGGCGGAGGGCGACGAAGGGAAGAGGCGGACAGGTCGGAGTCGTGTGCAAGCGGAGATGGTGGTGCTTGAGCGATGGGAGTGGGAAGGAACGAATGAGAGGAGAGAAGAGTGGGAAGGATGTGCTGGCAGATGAGAAATTTGTGAAAGGAATGAGCTGACTCTGTTTTAATTAATCTCTTTGGAGCCAATATGAAAAGAAGAGAAATGGTCACAAAATGGATCCTGGGGAATATGAAAATGAATAGGCAATGTTGGAAATAGGTAGAATAATAAAAGCTGCGCACGTGAATTCAGGTATTAATAAAGCAAATGTCTGTTGGGTTTGTGCTGTTGGAAATGAGAAGGCACAAAGAAACCAAAAGTCTCACGAAACGTATCGATATGGTCCAACGTTTACAGATTTCGCCATCCACCGGACGTCGAAACTCACATACGAATATACCGCTGAGATCAGTACGACGAGACGATCAAAACGGTATACGGATATCAATGGTACGATTGAATTATAAAAATTCGAATTTTCTACTAGCGGAAAATGCAGCAAAAACGCAGAAAAATAAGAACGACGGAGTCAAAGAAGTCCGAATTTGGAAAAACGAAAAATGACGTTTGCTCAGAAGATGGTTTAGAATTTTTCTATGTAAAAATATTTAGGTTCCGAAAATATTTTATTTTCATCGCTTTTTAATTGATTAAATTGAAGTAAATTTACGCGTGAAATAAACTTTCGTATTTTCGGACGAAAATTTACCAGTTGCTATGTTTAACTAGACACATTCCAAATATCAAATTTATATTTCAAAATTTTATCGTTTAAAATTTCGCAAAAATTCAATTAATAACGTTATTAAAACCAGTTAAATTTACGGGTCGTTACATACATCTTCACAAGTTTCCATATGATAGTTGGTCAGGATTAGACAAGTCTTATAAATGGTAGGAATATTGTTCTACATACGATGACAGGTCACCTTATGAGAATTCCAGAAACACATGATTGTTATGACCCTCTACAGTACCCTCTCCTACTACCTTATGGAAGTTATGGTTGGGACCTTAACAACCATAACATAAATGGAACTCCTGTTACATGCCGTAAGTACCATGCTTATATTTTGCAGGTACAAATAGCTTTACATTCATAAAATATAAACTTACAACTAGCATCATCGTATGATTAAAAGCGATCAATTATTGAACACAAATTTAAAACACAATTGATGACACGATAGATTTCATTCTTTGGCTTCACACTAGAAATCAAACATAAATAAATATAGACATGAAGATTTAGCAGTCGAGATCCATTGTCACAAAGTATCTTTATTTGTGTTCCATCATACTTTCTTAACAAAAATGAATACGTACATAGAAAAAATTCTAAAGCAATTATTATATATATTCCATTGAAAATTCTAGTCAATCTAAACTTTAGATTCGATGTGAAGATGCTCCTCTTTTCTTAGGTGGAGGACGGTTATTGCAACAATATGTCGTGGATAATTATGTGAAAATTTAAAGTGGTAGAATGAGATGGTTTCATGAACAACTACATCATATTAGAGTATAATTGTATGTAGGACTTAAAGATACATTGAATGGTAGAAAAAATAATGTGGGTATGACATATTTCCTTCTCTTTGGTTTATATATACAACACACACATACATACATATATACATACATATAAATAATTATCTTATAATCAAATTAATTTTTTATATATAGGTAACATTGGTAGAAGAGTAATACTACTCTCTTCGTTCAATGAGAGTCCACGTAATTTGTACCAACGTTATCAAGATGCAATGGCTTTAGTACAAAAGTTTGAAAAGCCTGATTTGTTTATTAAAATGACATGCAATCCTACATTGGATGAAATCACATTAGAACTATCAAATGGACAACCTTCTCAAGATCATCCAGATCTTACTACTAGAAGTTTTTATCCAAAATATGAAGAATTAAAGCATGATATCTATGACAAACAAGTTCTCAGAGTGGTTGCATCACATGACCATGTCATTGAATTTTAAAAAAAGGACTATCCCATAATCATATGCTTATTATTCTAGATGACGAAGATAAACTATACAACCCAGATGATCATGATGTTTTTGTAAGAACTAAAATCCCAAAATGTGATAAAGAACCAGAGTTGTACAATGCTATTGGTAAATGGATGCTTCATGGGCCATATGGAAGACAGTGGTCAAATGATCCATATATGAAAGAAGAAATTGCAAAAAAATTATCCTAAACAATTTTCACCCTACAGTATTTAAGATAGCGATTCATGCCCTATTTATCAAAGGCAAGATAATGGTATAAACATCGCATTAGACAATGATGGTGATATTGTAATGGATAATCATTGGGTGGCTCCACCTAACCCATGGTTGCTGAAAAAGTACGATTGTCATAATAGCGTTGAAGTTTTTAGTAGTATCAAATCTGTCAAATACTTATACAAGTATGTATACAAAGGTCTGGATCATGTGGCATTTGAAATTTGATCAACAACTGAAAATGATGAAATTCATAAGTTTTTAGATATAAGATGAATATGCCCCCAAGAGGCCTTTTGAAGAAGTTTTGAATTCTCATTGCACATAATTTAACCTTTAGTTTAACGTCTCCAAATACACCTTCCAAGTAGGCAACAAGTGACTTCTCATGCTAACCAAACAGCGGCTAGTGTTTTATTGGATGAGACCTCTCTACATCAATGTTAATTGAATTATTCAACACAAACTCACAAGATTCAGAAGCATGCCACCTTTTATATCATGAATTTCTAGAGAAATACACTTGGATATCAGATATTAAAAAGTAGCAACGAAGAGCATCACATAAGAAGGTCAGTGGACGAATTTATAATATTTCTCCATCAGAAGGAGAATGTTACTTTTTGTGAATTCTTTTGAATTGTGTAAGAGGACCAACAGCATTGACTGTCTTCTAACCATCGAGGGTATCATATATGCAACGTTTCGGTAAGCAACATAAAAATGGGATTACTTAAAGAAGACCAAAGTATCAAAGCATGTTTGGTTGAAGCATCAAACATGTGAATGCCATCATCTTTAAGAAGATTATTTGCAACCATCTTAATTTATTTTGCACTGGTTGGAGTCAGAAAATTACGAAAATGAATTTTCTATTTTATGGTTGATGATTATCCAAGCCCAAGTACAATGGCTCGATCTATACTTGAAAATCATCTTCTACATGATCTCCAAGATCTCTTAATGAACCATTATAAACTAATATCTGAATTTGATCTTCCAAGTATTAGGAATGATATAGATGATAATTCACTTACTTCAAAATTAATACAGGAGCAATATTCTATTGTAAATCTAAAGAGGACTTCACATTTGTGAAAAAAATTAAATGAATCTCAATGTATGCATATACTACAATTGCTAATGTAGTTTACAATAAGGGGAGAGAGATCTATCTCATAGATGACCCCGGTGGGACGGAAAAGACTTTTCTTTATCGAGTAATACTTACAAAACTTAGAGAAGATGGTTTGATTCGACTTGCAATGACTACATCACGGATAGCCGCAACAATCTTACAAGATGGTCGAATAGCACATTCACGGTTTAAAATTCCAATTAATCCAACTTCCAAATCAATTTGTATGATCTCTAAATAGTCTGAAGTAGCTGAACTTATGAGATTAGCAGCTGTTCTTATTTGGGATGAAGCAACAATGACCCACATATATGGTTTTGATGCACTGGATGTAAAATTACAATCATTGGAGAGTATTTTAGACAAGTGTTACCAGTTGTACAAAATAGTACAATATCATAAACAATTAATGCATGCATAATTAAATCATCATTATGGAGACATGTAGAAGTAACCCATCCTACTCAAAATATGAGGGCAAAGAAGATCCATTATATGTGGATTTCCTACTACGAGTTGGTGATGAAAATGATCCACGTATAAGGGGGAACATGATAAGGATCCCAGATGAGATAGTTATACCATGGGAAGGTGAAAAATAAAACTCTCATAAATTCAACTTTTCCAAACTTATACGCGAATGCATTCAATACAAAATATATAGTTACAAGGGCTTTAATAACCCCACTCATTGAAAATGTGGATATGTTAAAAGATCAAGTTACAAAACTCCAGTGATCATCATGTCTACTACTTTTTTGATTCTATAGAAGATGTTATAAGCAATCTATACCTGCTTGAATATTTGAATTCAATAAATTTGAGTGGTTCAACCCCATATAAATTGGTGTTAAAGATAGGTGCACCAATTACTCTACTAAGGAAGCTCGATCTAAAAAATAGGTTATGAAATGGTATGCGACTCATATGTCGTGAACTTCACAGAACCATCATAGATGCAGAGATTGCCATGGGACACTTTGCTAAAACTCGGGTTTTCTTTCCAAGAATACAAATGAATCCCTCTAAAGATACTTATTTACCATTTAATTTATTACATAAACAGTTCCCTATAAGATCAACTTTTGCTTTAACTATTAACAAAGCTTAAGGGAAAACAATTCCAAATGTGAAAATTTACTAACCCCAAAATGTATTCAGCCATTGTCAATTTTATGTTGCATTATAAAGAGGATTTTCAATGAAAAATACCAAAGTTTTAGTAAAAACGGTGAAGTTCAAGGGCAATCTGAAACATACACTAGAAATGTTGTGTACAAGGATGTGCTAATATCTTCAAGAGAACAAATTTGGTTTATTTTTGAGACATTTGATGCATATTTAAAAAATAAAATTAATTTTAGTTCTTTTATAAACAAATATATGTGTTTATAGAATAACAATCATCAAAAATGGAATATATCTTCATTTTATTGATTATTTCATATTTGAAAGTTCAACTTCATGCATGTCATTTGTATGTTAGTTTGCCCTTGCATTTGTGTTTTTCTACTATATATATACGTATATGTGTGTATTTATGCATGTGCGTGTGTCTACACACACACACATATAGGGCAAGGATCAGCTCCCTCTTACTTTTGCTATACCTCAAATCCCACTTGATTTCAACCACATAATTCATGCTAAATAATATAATTTATCTTTCCTAAAATGGCAAGAGAGAGAAACTATATACTATATTATTTAAATTGGAAATGTGGTTGAAATTAAGCAAGATTTGAGGTGTAGAGTAAGTGGGGAGTTATTTTTGAAATATATTTTTTGTATTAAAATTCATATGCACAAGCCATTGGGACTCGTTTGATATAATGGTAATTATGTGACTAGACTTTATGTCATAAAACTAAAATTTCCAACTATTTGTCTATCTTTTTTTTGAACTTGGTTCCTTCCCATAATCATATGTACCTGGCAAGGATTGAATCCTCGATCTTCCATGTAAGCGGATACAAACTCAACTTGCCACTCTATATTTGTAAGTAATTTCTTCCATTTGCTTCGTTTTGGTTTTTTATTTCAATCATTACCATATACACTACCTATTACCCATTAAGAACATTTAAAATGAATTAATTCATGCATTGCTTTTTACCCAGTTCAAACCGAAATATAGTTTCATTCGTTTCTTTTTGTCATTTGACATTCCTATGCTTTATGTTATTCTATCATTTTTTTCATAGCATGATCCACATTTCGTTTGACCTTCTATCATCGGTTGTTATGATCGAAATTTAATACTGATAGCAGTATTAAGTAACATATTATAACTTTAATTAGTAATATTAAAGTATGTCAGATGAAGTGTATAATGCAGTGCGAACGATAATTGTATAATACATTGTAAATAGCATCACAACTCAATGAATATTTCGAGTTTCGCAGTGCCTTTAAATCATGGAAGATTTTAACTCAGGTCCCTCTTTATAAAGTTATAGTCATATATCCCTCCAGTAAAAACCATTATGTATCCTGAAATTATTAGAACCTTATTAATTCCAACATAATAAAACATTATCTTTAATTAGAATATTGAGTTCGATTGCCGTTTTCACGATTAAATCACAAATTTATGACTTTTCAAATAAGATTCATATATTATATTTTTTGATAAATTGTTTTTCGAGTGCAAATAATTGTGTTGCCAATTATTTATTTGCATTGAGGCGGATGGATGAGTTGAGGCTGCTAAAGTTTGATATACATATTTTGATCTGTGACGCCCCACCTCTATGCTCATAATAACAAAGAGTATTAAAAGAAATACTGTCTATTATTACGAAGAATAAGGCTGGATAGGAGCGACCATCCGTAGTTGACCTTACACTAATATTGGTTATCTCGATAGGAGTGGTATATACTTTTTATTTTTCACATATCATTTATTTACTCCCATCGACACACCCAATTATCAGTATAAAACAAACTACGATAGTTCATAATAGTTTAGGACATTAGATATAATAATAACACAGATAATATAAATGCGGAACACAGATAAGAACAAAAGTCTCATATATATATAACTGATGTCAGTTAATACATAGTTGACACAATACATATGATACAACTACAACTGTCGACTCTAGAAGTTATATATACAAGTACATTATCGACTAATATACATGAATATATATCGTTCTATACAATGACACGACTACTACAAAATGACACTGACAACTTCAGAAGGTGTGAAAAGTCTTCATATCCTGAACAGCAACTCAAAGAGGAAAATCTACAACCTGAAATAACTCGGGTCTGACCCGAGTATTAAATTCAAAAGAAAATAATACACGGGTCAGTCTAATTCAAACTCAGTTATTAGTGCATAGAAGCAATAATAATCTCAAATAGATGACAGTCACAGAAATCACGTATATCCAACTCTCGATACGAGAATTGGATAACGGCAGATATAACACTAAGCAGTGTTGAACGACAAATCAACAAACCGAATCAGAATACAACTCCAAACTATTTGAAATTAACTAACGAAACAATTCAACAAATCCAAACATCAATTTAAAACTGTCAAATCTGATAGGGATGCAGTACACGCACGCGTGTACAGCCTCGCCACTATCGCAGGAGATACACAAAAGCTCAATGAAAGTCACAATGATCGCAAGGTCAAACCCCGAAATCGGGTTCAACTCAAGTGAAATTGAAAACAGACCCAAATGCATTAATACAATGCAAGCCAACAAGGGCAAAACTGCATATCAAACCAAATCAACACCGTATACAACTGAAGGTAGAAAAAATCAAGTCCAGACTGTAACAGCTTGCACAAGTGTGTAAATAAATACAAGTGCAAGTGCAAAATGAATGTATACCTATATTAGAAGACTAAAACGCAACTGTATGCAAACAGCCTCAAAAACCTGAATGTACATATTGCAACATAAATATAGTACTGTAAACTGGACAACACTAACATCATAATCATACCACAGTGACAACCAAAAGTCGAAGTCAGGTAACAACAAAAATGGCCAGAAACAAATACTAACAGACGTAAACTGACCAGCAGGTGGTTTGAGCAAACTCGTACACTATATGTATGAAGTCCACAAATGTGCTCAAGTAACAGACTTCACAATGACAAGTACTGGAAATTTCAAAAGTAACAATGCAACCTGGCAATGACAACAGAGGCAACAGCAAGCTAGTGATCGTAACAATGCAACATGGCAATGACAACAGAGGCAACAGCAAGCTAGTGATCACACTAATATATATAAAGTAGGATGACCAACAATGCATACAACCACTATATATATACATACATGAATGTTTGTATATACATATATATCCATACAATACAAGTTCCCGTGCAAGCCCAGAATTTCAAAAGTAACAATGCAGACTCAAATCAGTACCAGTCTTCAATTTAAACGAAACATATGCAATATGTAATACAACCAGACTCACATATACATGAATCAGTGCACCAGTTCAAAACAATTTCAACATAACAGTAACAATAATGCAGAACAGACCAACACGGCATAAGGATGAACAACACCAAGGTTAACAAATTCAAATCCAAGCAATACAAATATATATATGTACACACATATATATCTGTATCAAATGAACAGCACTAAAATGAGCAAGTGTCAAAGGTAGTTCGAACAAAGCCAAGAAATGCCAAAGTCAGGTGAGAAACGAATTGAAACACAACCAAATTCAAAACCGAAGTTTATCACCAGTTCAAAGTCGAGGTGATCAGGGCTAGAATCGAACAAAGATAGAAGTAGTATTTTCAAGAACCAACAAAGAAATTAAAGCAACTGTTAATGATCGAATACATAAAACAGCTGATCAATCGAACAGGGACGAAAGTCGAACAAAACAATATCCCCAAACTAACACTTATATATGGAATCGACCTGAATTAGATGTGAGTAATTAACCATTACTCACCTTAGCCTTACGCAGTTGCGAGCGAAGCTACAAGAAGCCCAGCTACGAGTCGAAGTCATGAAGATCGAAGAAATCGAAGCATCTGCCATTGATTCGACACAGTGGCGCCTTCTCTAGAAACCCTAGCTTTTGAACGAACGAATCAAAGCAATTTAGTGGCCGCCATTTCTATTCGTTAATACTCTTTAGGGTTGGCAATGAAAAGGAAATGAAGGGGACGGGTTCGAATTGAATAAGAAGGGAACGGCCACCATTTTTATTTCTCGTTTTGATTTTTGGATTTAGGGTTACCCATGAAAAAATGGGAGAAAGGGGTCGGGTTTCCTCTGATACTATCACGGTCTCAACAGTTATGGGCCACGCTATTTCAATTTGTAAAGCCCAATTAGCAATTAACAATTTATGAAAGAGTTTTAACTCTAAAAATTCCAATTGCAATTTTAAATAACCATTTTATCAAAGGATTCCAATCGATCAAAAACTCAATCGAGCAATTAACTAGCATTCTAATCGTTTAATGACGATATTAAATTCTCACAAAAGCTCGGGTTGTTACATGATCCGAGTCAACTAGTAATAGACGAATAGTGGTTTTTTTTCCAGTGGCAATAAATTTAATTTATATTAGATATTAGGGCGATAAGTGTGAATATTTACAATGCAAATAACTGCATTATTAATAACATATTATAAGACATTAGTGTTCTTGGAAAAATAAACTATATTTCTCAGTGTAAGTGTTATGCATAATATCTAAAGTTGTTCTATTGTTGCACAACGGTAGCTATTAACAATTTAAAAAATTGCAGTGTAACGGCAATTAATTATGTCGTGTTTATCTTACAAAGTAATTATTACCAGGCGTACTTTAATTGTTTGCATTTCGGTATATTTTTTGTGCACAACAACAAATAAGTGGAAACCTTACGAACAACGTTTACAATATAAAATATACAAATATTTTTTCCCAAACACTAATATCTCCACAAAAATATTTACGTCGTGATTATTCACAGTGCAAATAACTGCATTCATCGAGTTTACCCCATCTTTGAATGGATTTCACCACAACAATGCTCATATATAATGCATTGGATTACTATAGTTAATTGCACATCAAAACTACGTCTGATGTTATCAGTGTTGCCTCCTTAGGGCATTCCCACAAAACCTTAATATTGGTGTCATTGATTAACAAACTACTTTTGATTAACATGGGGAGATTTTGGCCAAGCTCTCACACCATTAAACTTTTGTCATCAAACCACATTCATTGATCCTAATGACTGACACATTCATATGTCGTTTGATGGTCTTTCAATTTTTGTACAACAATTATAAAAATCAAAGAAAAAAGTTTATTAAAACATATCTTATGTCGATATCATTGGAAAGATCATAAAATTTGTGATTTAATGTAAATTCGAAATTTGAATTCGATAATTTTTCCTAGAAATAGCCCTTTTTCTATATTGGAAATAATTCGACTATTAATTCTTGATGTTTATGGTACATATGCGAAAGAGATAGTATAGTATTAAGATTTTTGTCATGCGAAATCTGACAAAAAATAAATATGCTACAAAAGCCTATGTCATGATCTTATGTCATTCGAGTCACAACGGGATAATATTAGACAAAAATGATAATATTTGAACACAAACAATGATTATAGTTGCAAAACACACCGACTGATAAAAAAAGAAAATACGTACAAGATTCTATCCAACCACCCTTTATATTAATTCAAAAAAACAATTATTTATAATTGATCTATCAAGTAAAAATAAACAAAACAAAAAATAGAATCGGTAATGTAATTGAGGACAAATTGTCGATCTCTATGATGATGGTTTCTTAGTGTTTGAAGAAGAAGAACGTTTTTTTTTAATAAGGTAAATGGGCTGAGCCCAGAACAAAACGGGTAAAGAACCCGAACCACATCCTTAAAGTAAACCCTAGCCGACACAAAACACTTCACAGCTTCGAGCCCTAAAACTAAAATAATGGCGACGAGAAACTCTCCACTACTTCATCTATATCACTCCTCCACCATACTTTGCTCTGCTCGACTCTCCTCGTTCCCAATAAGATAAGCTGTTGTTGAAGCAGCCACGCATCCCATCAATGTTCGCTTTAAAGCGATTATTTCTCTGATGAAGTGAGATCCAGGGGGTACTAGCAGATCTGAGTTCATTACGACTCAGATCTGTTAGTTTCTTTCCTCTAGCAATATCTTCGCCTGAATTTGGGTTCCAGCTCCGCCAGTTAGTCTCGTTTATTTGCTGATTTAAGAGGAAGTCTCTGTCAGTAGCAAATGAGCTCTGATGAGGAACATTAGCTTCAAAATGTTGTTGCTTGCCATGAGAATCTTTAGCACAAGCAAGAAAAAATTCTAGATGTTTGCTGCCAGCTTCATGGCTCCATTCATCAGCAAGGAAACAAAATTTGGTTTGATCCCTAATTTTCTTCTTTGATTTATAAAGAATTACTCTGCTCTCTGACTCGATAAGTATCCACTTCTGCTCTTTTTTCATACTGCTCTTATTATGAGTTCTGAAATTCCTCTCTTTCCAAATATGAAACACCGCAGTAGTTAACAGTATGTTCACATAATCTCTCTCGTAGCTATTAACTTTAAAATTGCTGTTGATATGCTGTATGGCTTGAATTAGACCCATCTGACCATTGTTAGCTATATGCAGTATGTTTTGAATGTTATTCCAGATGTAAATAAGAGTAGCTACATTCAAAAAACAAATGATTAGCATTTTCATTAACTAGATTGCATAGGGAACATACTGAATTGTTGGATTTTCCCAACTTATTAATTCTATCCCAGGTTGGCAATCTATTGTTGAATTCAAAATAAGCACAGAAAGCCATTTTGGGACAACTCACTTTGTTCCATATGCAATTATACTAGTCTACACTAGGGGTTTTATTTCTAATGCTTTCCCATGTAATTTTAAAAGAAAACTTCCCTTTGGTATTAGCTATCCACTCCCAATAATGACTATCTGCATGAACATCAATAGGAATTTGAGATATAATATTTTTATGGGGATATGTGATAGGATGCAACTGTGGCTGCCATTGATTGTCTTTGATTATCATTGCCACAGTATCATTAACCCCACCATAAATAACTAGACTATCCCAACCCACTTTATTCACAAAGGATTCATTTTTAAACCAGGGGTCAAACCAAAGACTGGTTTGCTCTCCTGACTTAAATCTTCTTTCCAGAAAAGACTTACCAATATTTCTACATTCTAGAATTCTTTTCCATGAATAAGACTGATTATTTTTAGGTAAGACAGTCCAAAAATTATCATTCTTAAGGTATTTGGATCTCATCCATTTGGCCCAAAGAGAATCTGCATTCACAAATTCCAAAATAATTTTAAATGACATGTAGTAATGAGATCCTTCATATTTCTAATACCTAATCCCCCTTCTTTTTTTGGCCTGCACACTTTATCCCAACTGATTTTATGGTCCTTACCTCTCCATAAGAAATCAGCGCATCTACTTTCAATCATTTTAATTGAGACGGCTGGAATATGAAAAGTTTGAATCCAATATAGAATAATTGCATATATAACAGTTTTTATAAGCTCCAGTCTGCCTGCTATTGAAAGAAGTTTACAAGACCAAGTTTCCATTTTATCATGAATTTTTTCTATAAGAATGGAATAGTCAGAATCTCTTACCTGATTAATAGATAAAGGAAGACCAAGGTATTTAATCGGCAGACTACCTTCTAAAATATTTAGAGAATCTAAAATCTCATTTTTATCTCTACAGTTTTTACTGAAGTAAGCTTTACTTTTGTGTTCATTAAGTTGTAGACCAACATACTTAAACAATTTACCGAAAATTTTCTTAATAGCATCTGCATTAGTCTTATTAGCCTTGACAAAAACCATTAAATCATCTGCATATATAAGATGATTAATATAAGGCTGGACTTTATTCATAGAAGTAATATTATCTTTAAAAGTTTCCTTTTCCATTAAAATTGAAAAATATTCCATAACCATAGTAAAGAGATAGGGAGATAACGGATCCCCTTACCTAATACCCCTATTACTCTTAATAAATCCTTCTGATTTGCCTTGAATGAGAATATAAAAAGTAGGAGAGTTTATGCATTCAAATACCAAGTTACAAAACTTAATGGGAAAGCCCATACATTTCATAATATGATAAATGAAATGTCTATTTACTTTATCATAAGCCTTTTGCAAATCTACCTTAATACAAACATTTTCAGCACTTTTAGAATTAAAGTTTCTGACCAGTTCGTGGGCTAAAAGAGAATTTTCATAAATGAGCCTACCAGGAACAAAAGCACTCTGATTCTCAGAGATGATAAATGTCAAAAAGTTTTTAATCCTATTACTTAAAACAGTGGCAATAATTTTATAAATAAAATTGCAGCATGAAATAGGTCTATAGTCACCAATGCAAGTGGGATTTTTAGTTTTGGGAATTAAAGTTATAAAAGTATGGTTTATACTTTTAAGAATTTTACCTTTTTCAAAAAATTCATTTACTAAGCCCAAAACTTGATCTTTCATGTTATCCCAATTAAAATTTTTCATTAAAACCATCAGGGCCAGGACTCTTATTGTCACCAGCCATGAAAACTACATATTTAATTTCTTCCAAGGCAACTGGAGAGAGTAGAATATCAGAGGCATTTTCATTTAAAATATTTTTACAAATAATATGAGGAAAATCTTTAGTATTGGAATCAGAGAAAAATAAACTATCATAATACTCTACAGCCTCTTTAGCTACTTTATCATAAGCATTAGTAAGATTACCAGTTTTGTCAATAATATTACCAATGTTATTCATATGTCTCCTGCAGCTCATTTTAGCATGAAAATTTTTTGTACAATCATCCCCCATTGTTAACCAGTCAACCTTGGCTTTTTGTTTAGCATTCACCGTATTGATGTATAATTCTGCAGCTAAATTCTGTTGATTGGAAAAAAATTCTTTGACTGTATTTATATTCCCAGGATTTTTAACAAATGTTTCTTGCAACAATTTCCCTTCCTGTCTTAACACTTCCAACTTGTTGAATTTTACTAGATTATTTCTATTCTAGTATTTAAGATTATGTTTAGTATTTTTCAAAAACATATTAAACTGGAATTGTTTAGTACCCTTACAAGAAAAATTCATACAATCTTCCATAACGTTTTTATAGTTCTCCTCTAAAATCCAACCATTCTTAAATCTAAAAGGAGAAATTTTTTTCCCAGGAGTTAAATCATTAAAAAGAGAAACTAATATTGGAGAATGATCACTAGTATTTTATTCTAATGTAGAACATATAAAATTAGGGAAAACATTGGAGAATTCTTTATTAATCAAAGCTCTATCTAATTTACAGTGAATATTCTTTTCTAAGCCTGATTTCCAAGTGAATTTGTTACCACTAGTACTTGGTTCTATCAATCCAGTTTCTAATAAGAATTTATTAAGTTTATCTAACTTGCTCTAGGGAATTTTAATACCTCCATATTTTTCGGATGCATGAAAAACAGTATTAAAATCCCCTAGAATTAGCCATGGGAAATTATATCTTAAGTTAAAGCTTTTAACCTACTCCACAAACTATTCCTTTCATTTTCCAAATTGCTACCATAAATACTAGTTATTTGAAGAAAAAAACCAACAGTATTTTCAAAATGACAATCTAAAAATTGTTTATCTTTGTTACTATTTAACATTTTCCAAATATTAGAATCCCATATAACAATGATTCTGCCTTTACAACCACAGTCATTATTATTAATGGCTTTCCAATTTCTAGGAAGTTTAAAACGGAATTTTTCAAAGTTCTCCTCATTCATCTTATTCTCAATAAGTGCCATAACAGAAGGTTTATATATACTAATCATATGTAATATATCAAATTGTTTAGAAGAGGAATTCATACCTCTTACATTCCATGCAAATATAGACATAATCACATAATTAAATAATGGGTTTAGATAGTACTTGATACCAGAGCACTCTTACCTCTTCTCATGTTTTCAACAATTTTTGCTTTTAGTCTGGTAGACATTTCATCCCAATCTGGATTTAAAGAAATGTACTTTTGTTTAAAAGCTTTCTTTTCTTTGCTGCCCTTATTCTTACCTGTAACCTTTGCTTTTGGTATATGCAGTTCAGATATATTAAACTGATCAACAGCGTCCACCATTTCCATTTCATTTCTAGAGTTATTACTACCTTCTGGGATTACAATAGATGAGATATCAAATAGGACAGCAGGGCGAGGCATGGCTGAGTCAGAATTCTCAATCACTGCAGCCTGCTCAGGTGGAGGGGCTGTTTCAAGAGGCTTGTCCAAATTCGAGATTGCAGATTGCAGAAATTCTTCATTATCATTGTTGTTATTTGTATCATGCTTGTCTGTAATTATACAAGGATCTGTAACTGGTGGGGTTATAAATTCTAAGACCTTTGTATTCTTTTCACCCACCATTTTGTTGCTCTACAGATTTTCTTTTATGATTTCTGAATTAGTTTGATGAGCTTCCTCTATTATGACTTGATCATCTTGATCAGAGAGCACAATATCATTCTTTCTGTGATCGAAGATGACATCTGTTTGATTGATCCGATCATTATCTTCAGATAGCAAAACTTGTTTTTGCGGCACTAAATTGTTCCTTGAATTTGGATATGAGGTTTCTTTTTTTGCATTTCTTGATTATGACTCTTGGGTACCCATGCCTGTTTTGGGTTACACTGATCTCTAGTGTGCCCAAAACATTTGCATACATTACATTTTGGCGGGACCCATTCATATTCAACTTTCTGAGTAACTTTTTCTCCATTATACAAAGAAAGATATACCTCATTAGGAAGCTCATCCTCTGCAGACACTTCGACAAGAAGGCGAGCATAATTCAATCTCGTCTTCAACATTGTGGCTGCATCCATTTTTATGGGTTTACCTATGATACTTGCCATAACACTGACAGCCTCTCTGTCCCATAGCTTCAGATTAACACAGGGTAACCTTACCCAGATCGGCATAGACGTTAATAAGTCTCTGTCCATCTTCAAAGAATCAGACCACTTTCTCAGTATGATGAGTTTGCCGTTATAGAAATATGGTCCATTTTTTAATACTGATTACAGTCTTGAGATTCCTTAAACTTTACTAGAAAGAACCCATTCTCTCTAGTAAAGATTTCAAATTCACCAATCGGTTTCCATACTCTTTGTATGTAAGATTTGAAAAACAAGTAGTATGGTTTGGTACCCACAACATAAACAAGAACAGAATTATTTCAAGATTCAGTGGCTCTTTTACATACCTCTTCCTTAACCAAACCATACTTCTTGTTGTTAATTCTGATTGGTGCAAAATGCTCAAGACTGCTTTCTTCAACATTGAGTTCTTGAGGTTGATCGGCAACAATGTCTACCCAAGACTTTCGGCCTTGATCTCTGTTCAGTGAGATGGCTATTGGTTTTCTCTGATTTGACAACATTTCTTTCCTCTTTTCGACCTGGGTGGTTACAATCTGACCAACTCTGCTTTTCCGGTTGTCAAATTGAGGAACTGATGGTGACTCCTGAACTTTTTTGGCCTCCCTTCTTCTCTGTTGTTTCGATTGAACCAATTTGAACCCTTCATCATCTATGCTGATAACCCCTGGCGGCTTTCTGATGTGAGAAGCCTGAGGTGGTTTGATTAGAGAAGAAGATTGGGAGAGATTTGAGAGGATTTGGTGAGGAAGTTGATTTTCCCCCATGGCTGAGAGGAAACCCTAGATTTCAATTTTTTTAGAAAGGTAAAGAGCAGTAATCTATAAAGTTTCTAAGCTAGAAGAACAAAGTTAAAAGAAGAGAAAAACACTAAATATATTCACACTTTTCCACCATATCTTTAAACAATATTTATAACAATTAATCAATTGATCCTAAGTAAACATGTATATGACAAAATATGAATTGATTAAACCAATTAGAACGTGCGTATTAATTTGAAAAGTCCAAATTTACCCTTTTCTTCTCTATTTATATTAATTTCAGGCGTATAGTTCAACAGTAAGTTATGTGCACCACTTGTGTTTTCCAGAAAAATAGACGGCAAAAATAGACTTCATCGTTTAACTCAAAAGTCAAAATCAGACAATAACACATGCACCCTCCAATTTGTGCAAGCCCGCTCATCCATGTACGCTCGTATACATTCTTACATGCATACACGTGTACACCAACGGCAAAATGAAGACGCAGAGAGCAAAATCGTCTATACAAAATCAATGGGTCTAACATGTCTATTATTATTCGTGCGTGCAAATTTTGGACCTCTTGACATCTACTGGGCTGCCTGCTAATGCGTACAATAGTTTAAGCTGGTGAATTTATAGGCAGGCTAGTATTGGGCCTTCAATTAAGCCCAAAAATTTCGCGGGTTGGGGTTTGACAATTGGTTATTGTTGGCTTCATGTGATATAAAATTTTGAGAGCGCATCCCTGCCTGCTTTCAATGGAAATTGGGCCTAGCGGGCTATGAAGCCTGTCTTCAAATTATCAAATATTATATGTCTGATACGTAGACCTTTATATTTTGTGTTGTTTAATAGGCATTAAGTTCTATTGGGCCTGTAACTCTGAGATTTTTTTTTATTGGTGGGCTATTTATTTGTTCAAATAATTATACAAAAATTAAAACAAAATCGAAGAAAAATAAAAAAAAATTGTTTTCGTGCAATTATTCATTATTTTGCAAAATAAGTAAATTCAACATGTTCTACAATCATATTGGAATATAATTATTGCGATCTAGAAAATTAAATGTTTTACTAGATTTATTAAACTTTAAATACAAATAATTCTAAGTTAGTACTATATATTGGGGATAACCGTTGATAATGTAAATGTTAACGTCTACCAAAATATACAAATGAGTGAAAATCTGATGAATTTACAAGATTGCATAGTAAAATAAACAATTATCATAGGTTAATTATTTTTACAATGACGTACACTAATTAATAATGCAACAAACCTGGATACATGTGTTAAATGTTGCAGAAGATTTCATAATTTATTACAAATCGTATTTGTAATGTAACGATCTGCCTTTCTTACCCCTAAAGACGACACTTAATACATCATCGGTATTCGTGTGTCGATCATTTAAGTGTCCGAAAGACAGGTCGTTTGGAGTGGAAGAAAGAAAAAGGCAGAACATAATCTCACAAAACCCGACGAGTAATATATAACATGAACAGGTCTTTACAAAAAGAAATCATCTTTATTTTACACAATATACTAACATATTGTCAGCTTTTGGACAGTTATAATAGCCCGTCCTTACAATTGCTGATAAATACAACACTAAATACATGATAAAACAAAGAACAGCGGAAGATTTAAGATACGCGAATACATGTTGGAGAATCCAGCTTGTCTCCTGAAAGCTCCAAAGAATCCAGCTAAATCTGGAAAATATGCTCGGGCTGATCCGAGCATTATAGGAAAACAACGCCCGACTCAGTTTGATAAAACTAGCGTGATTAACTCAAATCACAAGGAATTTTATTTATTACAACTTATAAAATCCTTTAAAATCAAAGGTATCTCATAAGACCATGCCACACATAAACAGAATTGGTTTTTTACCCTACGATAACCAAACCACTTTCTATAGAAATTCCAGCGATATTATAATAATGTCTAAGGTACAAATATATATTAATCATACCCGAAATTATTACATTAATTAAATTCCAGCATAATAGGTGTACAACTAAGTTTGGAAGGCACTTATTGAAGAATAGATTCCATACAATGACAAGGTAAGAGACTACCTTCCGTATAGTACATCTCTAGAGAATGTACCGAGGGCCTCACATGGACCCTCTACGAATCAGGACAGACCCTACCCCTTACTAAATAGTTTCGAATATTTTATCACCCCAGTTGCTTTTGCAACGTTTTCGAGAGCTCTTATGCACAACTAAATCCATAAATGTGTATGTCTAGAAAAGGTGATGATAGTACCATAATGGGTGCGACCCACATAGCCCTAAAGCATTCCATGTTTTAGCCATTCCCGTGTTGTGAGGGTTGAGGCCACGGTTACCTTTTATATAGCAATTCCACTTGGAATGCTAACACCGTCCTCCAACCAGAAATGCAATGCCAACATTCATCCATACAAGTTCGTTTTGGGTTTGAATGAAACCGAAGACACTACCTCTACTACATCCATTTTGAAATCACCCTTAGGACTAGTGGCAAGTGGCCCTTGTACTTCAAAAGCTCTGTCTTCAATCATCTTCAAGATGTCTGTTAGTTCGAAACGCTTAGGTTGGTTCGAAGTGGTCATCAAATAATATATCTGATTCCGGTCTCTCCGAACCAACAACGATAATTTACGGTAAACTCATCCCCGGTTCTTTTGGAAATAATCAGACAATACATAAGAGCAGGGATTTCCCCTTAGCCATTAAAGTGGACAGATCTCCCAATTATTTGTCCTAGGATAACAAAACGAAATTTATACGCACAATACAGTATCATCGAAGATGACTGTGCAATATAACTCACGTGTTTCTCCTAGATATTTCCAGAGTTATGTTTTGATCCAGATTTGATAGTCGGTTATTTAACTATCAAGTAAACAAACAAGCAACAGATATAAAGATTTAGTTACATATAGCAACCACTAAGCCTCAAAATAAATCCTTCATTTATTTAAGTCTCTTTTTGAAATATTTATCAAAATATTCATATATTTATCTCTTTGGCATAAGTATATTTACAAAACATTGTGAAAGATTTTTATTTCAGAATCATATTAAAAAGGATCAAAACAAATGTTATTTAAAATAAAGATAAGGATAACCCTAAACATTATTCCTTCGGTATTAAGTGTGGAACAAATATTCCATACCACCATAATTAAGAAGGTCAGTTATAGGAAATCTAAATCTTAAATTCTTCTATAAATTTTCTCCAATAAATCATTTTAATAAATCTCTTTATTTATGAAAATCTACCTTACTAAAATTCCAAATCCATATATATAATCCTTTATAAATCTCCAAGTCTGTTTATAAAACTCTTTTATAAATATCAAAACTGATTATAAAACTCTTTTATAAGTATCAAACCCATTTATATAACTCTTCTATAAATATTCAAAATCATTTATGAAACTCTTTTACGAATATCCAAAATCATTTAAAACTTCTTTTTTAAACTTTCCTTATTTAAAACAACTTCTTTAATCAACTTTAATCAAACATATGTCAGATATAATTTAATTAGCAGAGTGGTGTTTCATTCTGATAAAAAAATATCATTGGGTTTCATATTCAATGAAGGTACTTAAAGGTGATCAACAAAGAAATCCCTTGGATTTAAAAAAACATTCTTTAAAGGAAAATTAATTTGAACAAAACCGATTTTCAGAAGTAAAGTGGTTTAAAACCTCAAAACATTTATTTAAAAATTAAATAACATTAAACTCTTTATTTAATAATAATTAAACCTTTAATTAATAATCAAACCATAATTAACTTTTAAATCAATAATTAAATAATAATTATCCTTTATATAAATAATTAAATAACATTTAATCTTTAAATAAATATTTAAACAGTAATTAATATCTAATTAATTATTAAATAATAATTTAAACCTTCATTAATAATTAAATTATTCTTAATCATGTCTTAATTAATCTTACTTAATTAGTAATTAATTAATATTTAAATCCTTTTATAAATAAATAATTAAATAATAATTAATCTTAAATAAATAATTAAATAATAAGTAATCCCTAATTATTAATTAAATAATAATTAACTTAAATTAGTGAACTAATTATAATTAACTTAATTGATTGACTCTTAAGTATTAATTACGTTTATTAACTAATTGATTAAGTACTAATTATCTTAATTAATCAATTAATTAAATAATCATTAAAATAAATAAATAAGTAATTAATTAATTACTTTTTAATTACTTAATCAAAGTTAGCAAACATTTTTCAAAAAAAAAATCTTAAGTGAAAACAAATTTGGATTTCCAAAATCAGTTCGTTTCATGAATTGCCTCCATAGTGACTATCGCTATATGACCCGTAATTTTCAAAACTTGTTTAATATAGCAAATGGATTTAAACTTCTTAGCTTTCACGTACTAAATACTTTTATAACCTAATATAAGATTTTGAAAAATAAAGATAAGATTTTTAAAACTTTATAAAACCATTTTTAAAAAGTAAAGTTACCAAAGGATTTCGAAGTCGCGGCTAACTATTTTAAACACTAACTTCCTTGGCATGGCGCATCCTAAGCAAGATCACAAACTCATATACACGTTGTTACAACATCCAACCATTCAAGATTCTAGCTTCACCTTACTAACATTTAACTTATATTTTCAAGTTAATATTACATCACATCTATAACATAGTTTTATACTTAAACCAAGTCATAACCAACATGCATCCAAGCACATATAAACGCATACAATCCAACATCATAATAAACCAACAAAACTATGATTTAGCAACAAAATATACAACATAGTTAAAGTTAGAAACTTTAAATAAAAGGAGTTAGTTTCTCACCAAAATCTATCCACACAAAATCTCACTTTACTATCTTTAGAGCATGACCTAGATCCTACTTTGTAAAAACTTGATCTTTGGACCTTAGAAGGGAGTTTGGGTTCGGCAATGAAGGGTTTAATCTCGGCCAAAGGCATGTAGGGTTCGGCCATGCTTGGTTCAAGGAGGAACGAGCTTGCTTTTGGAAGAAGGAGGGAGGTAGAAAGGAAGTAAGGTGGTAAACATGGTTTTGGAGTTTTCAAATAAGAAAAACTTTAGGTTTCAACTTTAAAATTTCTTATGGAAGCCAAGTAAATATTTTTTGAAGTTTGGAGAAGATTTTACAAAGTGAAAATGAATGAGAAAAATGATAATAAAATTAGGAATTTGGCATATATACTAATGAAAAAGTTAAATTACTAAAATGCCCTTAGGGTACTTACCCTCCACAAACCTAATGACACATCACCTTGCCCTCCATCTCATCATGTACTCATGCCACCCTCTTGTGCCCCCCTCTTAACCATGCTCCAATATGAAATAAACATGCGCTAGTCTGTAATGTACTTATGTCTCCTAATGATGTGGCAATTTATGTTAGACATCATTTATATTTTATTTAAATTACATACTAAATCACATCTCTTTTCATATTTACTAAGTATGCATATATAATAAACCATATCCTAACTTCTTTTAAAAATGAATGAGTATAATTATACAATAGAGTTTACAACATTTCCGACAACTTTTAGCTGATGAAAAGTCGAAAATTCGAAAAATGAATTCTGGTCACATTTTCTATTTTTCTTCGAACTCAATATTTTTGTAAACTAATTTTGAAAACTATTTCACCATCATTATTTACTATTGAAAAGATTTTTCTTTTAGTTATAAAATCTATTATTTGAATATTTAAAATCAACTAAATATTCGTAGATCAAAACGGTGAAATTACGGATCGTTACATGTAATTTCCCTAGTTGTAATATTTTCTTATTGTATGTTTACTTGGTTACAAGTAATATAACAATCAAGTAATCTAATAAAGATGCGGTCCTCTTTATGTTTATAATTTATTTCTTTTCTCTTCCTCTTCTTTTTAGTTATTTTATTAATATTTTAACATGGTATCAGTGCTTGATTTAATATTTTAACAATACGAACACTAACTATAAAACCTATAGCTTTCATAAACGCTTCATCACTTATCAACAAATTTACAGTTTAGTATAATAGTAGGCTTGATCTTTCCATTTTCTCTTTCTGTCCAACTCACAAAACTAATTTAGATATTTACAGTTTGAAGTTCCTCTAATTAAAACTATTTAAGTAAACAACTAATATTCTTATAACTAGACAACTAGAAAGAAGTAGAAAAATGTAATTAGTGAAATTAACGATGAAATGTACCAACTAGTGTATGAAAATTAGCCAACTCTATTAATACCACTAATTTTGTCTTTTCCAACCCGTTAGATATTAAAAGAAATATAATAACTATTTTATCCTTATTGAATACATAATCTTAAATGTCTAAACATTACATTTTTGGCTTTTTTTTCCTAAAAAACAAAACAACGAATCAAAAAATTGAGAAGATTTTACTAATTATGAAGCTGATGATGGTGTTTATTCTAATTCTCAAGTATGTATTCCTCCTCTAGACATTTATTTTGTAAAGGTGTCGAATTGCTATTTTTCTTTAGTTATAATGCCTTAAGCTTGCATGTTTTTCTTGGTATATAAGATGAATGTGTAATCATTCTTACTGGAAGTTAATAGAAACCTAGTTAACTAGATGACGGAACCCAATGAGAACCTAGAATGCTAGTAGCTTTATTTGATAAAAACCTAGTACAAAGTGCAATAAGAATAGTTAAAACTAGTAGGAAGCACTCCACATTTTAACCAAAACGTAGGGCAATTAGTTACAAACTTAATATTTTCTGTTTTATTACTCTGTTGAATCATGTTATTGGATGAAGAGTTGGAAGAACAGAATAAAAAGTATGGATGTAAAGATGGATTGAATACAACAAAGGAAAAAGATAGGTACTTGTGAAATATAGTGGGGTGGGATAAAAAATTATGGGGTATAACATATATTTTGTAAACGATAGGGTGGGAATTGCCGGCGATTGTAGAATTAACCATAATTTTTGGGCTTGCATACCTTTCACATTAAAGATAAGGATATTGTTGCAAAAGATGGGGTGACTAAGCTAATTACATATCTAAAGTAAGGTAATCAAAATTTTTAATATAGCACTCATTTATAGCCTTTATATGCATGCACTTTCAACCCAACCCTTTGGGTTACTCTAGACAATATGAAACAAAACAAAAGAAATGAGTAAAAAAAACCTAACTTTTAAGGAGGTAAGCATTGGACTTGGGTTTTGTTACACTAAGTTAAAGCAACCAAATAATACAGTAGAGCTTAGTTTCTAAATCATTTGTGAATATTTTTGAAAATCATCCAAAATATATTTCGAATCCATAAAATTTCACATTGTTGCCTTCAACTAAGTTACTTTCCTTAGGAGGCAGTGTTACTCGCCCTGTCCTAAGGCCGGCCATATGCATGCTTGATTATTTCGAATCCAACCCTTTATCATGTAATAATTTTGTAAAAGCATAAATTCATCGTCATAAAAATATGCATAAAATATCATATTTATTAATAATTATTAATTTCCTTATTTGTAGTATTTATAACAAAGTTTACATGCCACATAATATCTTAGAATCTAAAACACAAGTATCGCCAATAAAATATTACATAAATTGTTAAATACAGCAAGTAAACTAGCTCATATTATTGAATTTATAAAAGAGAAACATATTTAATTGTTGATATAACTAAATTCATTCGATTAAATCTTCTTCCCAAATTTCAAGATCTCCTTTCAAGTTATAAAACTCCCTTATTAAACTCTAAAACAATTTATAAAACTCTTTTTATAAATTTCTAAAACCATTTATAAAACTTTATCCTTTTATAAAACTCCTTTATAAAGATACTTTATTAAAATCCCTTCTAAAAATTCTTATAAATCAAAACCTCATTTTCATTTATAAACTCCTTTTATAAATTAATTTATTATTTATAAACATAATTAATCAAATAAATTAATTCACCTTAAACATCCTAAATAAGTAATAAATTAACTTTCCAACATCATTAATAAACTAATTTATTAACTTCAAAAATTATTAATATAGTAATTAATAATTTCAAAACATTATAAATAAATAATTATTATTTACTTTAAACCTTATTATATAATAATAATTTTAACAGTAAAACATTACTAATAAATAATAATTATTAGCTTCAAAACATTATAAATATAATAGTTAATAATTTCAAACATTATTAATAAAACAATAATAATAAATCTTCAAACATTAATATAATAAATAATAATTAACTTCTAAAACATTATTAATAAATAATAATTATTAATTCATTTACAAATAATATTAATTATTCAAATTAATAACTTTTTATAATATTAAAATATTGATAAATAACTTTTATACAATATTAAATATAAATAAACAACTTTTACAACAATATCAAGTAGTATTTAAGCAACTTTAAAACATTTAAATGATTTAAAAAAGAAAAATAAAGGGGTTGGAGTAAAATAGAGAAGTTTCAAAACCCATTTAAACAAATGGATAAATCTACCTTGTCAACTTTTAGTGTTAAGTACAGTATTAATGATTCAATAAACAATAAGAAACCAACACGATTAACACGTTTCCGACATTTTCCAAATTACTATTCCTCGATCAAGAGGGAAGCCCGGTAGGTTAGAGCTCTATTGCTCCATTTCTACTCAACATCAATCTTAACTCTTACAAATAGATAAGCCTTACTTCGTTGGCTTTTAGTGTTAAGCATAGTTAACACTTTTTAGATAAGTAATTAAACAATTAACCATTTAGCCATTTAGCAATTACTAACCCCTTCTAAACCTTTTGTTTATACTTTTAAAATATTTGATAAAACAATTTAAATGGTAAGATATTTATATAAGATATTTCCAAGATATTTACACAAGATATTTATACATCAAAATACTTATAATAGTTTTTAAACATTCATTTAAAATATTACTTGAAAATAACAAGTTTGAAAAATCATTAAAAACATGAAAACGACATGTTTTCTATATATTTTAACAAAATATCTCTTCTTTAAAAATTCATAATTAATTCTTAAAAACTCATAAAGATCTCAAACCACTTTTAAAACGATCTGAAAATAGTTAGTAAATCCTTGTAAAAAGAATGAAATAAAATACTTAAACCTAAATATCTTTTCAAACAATTTAAGTTCAAAAATCAAGTCTAAACGGGGCAGTTTTGCACCAGTGATGTTTTGGCCATTTTCGAGACGTTACTTAACTTTTTACTATTCAAGCTTTTGATAGCAACAAACATATATGTATATATAAGACATTATAAACATGGCGAGAAACCCCTAAGGATCTCTGTACAAAGTTCCATATTAATTGCAAAAAACAAGATAATTCCAAACTACTTCTATAACGACTACCACTAAAGTGCACTTTCAAATCCGAGTTCGATCTAAACCAAAGTCCATCTATAACCTATGTGCTTTGTTCAAGGTCTTGTCATAAGTCATACTAGTCCATTCAAGTCCATTCCAAGTTTGTTCAAGTCCATGTACATGGATCACATATGTCGCTTACTTTTAAAGTAAGAATTTAAATCAATGTTTTAACATAAGTTAACAACAATTTAAACAACTTAAACACCATTCAAACACAACGTATATGTGTTATATTTTCATTCAAAGTGAGGTGTTAACTCACCTTCAACCTCTAAAACAACCAAGATCTAAGAACAAAAGTCAAGCCTCCACCTTGCAACACCTTTCCTCATCCTCCTCCTTGCCTCCACCTTGCTCAATCTCCTCCTTTTCCCACTTAAAGCTCACGGCCTCTCCTTCCTATGGGAGTTTGGCCTCGTCTCTTCAAATTCTAACATGGTAGAAGGTAATATTATACTAAGCCTTATGGAAAAGTTTGAAGTGATTTGGAGTTGATTTGCAACTATTTTGCTTTAGAACATAAGAGAGAAAGAGATGAAGAAGCCATTGATTTTATTATTCTAAGCTTTGTAAATTTTGTGATTTATTCCTAAGGGTGTACCCTCCTTATATAGGCTTAGGAATTGTGATATCCCAGAATTTTGAGGAATTTAAAATGTGATAATCTCTTAATAAATTATTTAAAATTGATAAAATTGTTATTTTTAAATATAAATAACCAATTAATTAATAATGTGATGTTTTCAATTATGATTATAGATTGATTTTAAATAAGAATAATTAGTTACAAATTTAATTTGTGTTATTTTATAAATAGATTTAAATAGTCCTATTATTTCTAATTTAATAAGTGTTATTTAAATGTGTATATATATGTATGTAGTTTAGAAGAAAATTATGATTTGAGAATTTAAAATAAAGCCTTTCAAAAATATTTAAAAATAACATCTATCTTAAATTTAAGTAAAGCTCTACTTGTTCACTTTTGATCTATATATATATTTGATGTAATTTTGGTAATAATGTTTAAATCAAAATAAATCTTGTCAATATTAAATATAAATATAAAACAAGATTATATGGTTAAACGTAAGTATTAATATATAAACATATTAAACATAAGTGAAAATAAATAAATAAATAATTATAAATGAAGTGTTTGGTAGTTAAGTTTTAAATAGAAAAATATACATTAGTTAAATACATTAAGTTTATAAATAGTAATAAAAATAAGTAGTCATGTAAAAATAGGAATAAATACACATGCTAACATAATAAAAATAAATAACAACTTTAAAATTTGACACTTAAGTTAAGTCTAGAATTGTGTGTGTGTGTGTGTGTGTGTATATATATATATATATATATACTATCACCATATGTATATGCAAAGAAATAAGTCAAAAAAACCAAGACAAAAATACATACAAGATGTACAAATAAAATAAAGAAATAGTATTGTAAACATGATAAGGAACAAGGCATTTAATGCCATCAACTCTAGCATGGGAAAATCATTTCAGCCTCTTTATATATAAAAAAAAGATCTCTGACCCAAAATCTTGTACCAGCATTACTTAGCCTCTGCATACTTGTTTTATATATATCAAGCTTCTTTTCATTTTCGTTCATCTAAAAGCAAGAAAACAAACCTGAAAAGCAAAATCAGATCAAAATTCAAGCCTTGTAATCAAAAGCCAAACCTGTAATTCATTTCTAAACAAAGGGTACTCAACCTGTAACCTTCTCAAAATACAAATCTGTAGCCATATTTATATCTTAAGCCTATAACCTCCTCAAAGCATTTTCAAAGATTCATCTTCAAAGTGCAACCTGAAATCAAAGTCTCAAAGCATTTCTGTTCAAAGCATTTCCTTCAACAATGCACAAAGTTTCCAGTTTTAGCAATCCAATTTTAAATTTCTCTGCCTTTTCAAAGGTGAGTAAACATTTTTATCAAAAGTTTAAATAAGTTAATGGTTGTTGCTTGTGAAATCTTTGTGATGATGATGCCCTACATGTGAATATATAAGTGTGGAATTCTGTATATATGAATGTATTCAGGTGTGTATGTCTGGTTGCATTCATCTTCTTTGTTTTCAAATTACAGAGTTTAAATTTAGTTCGAAACCCATTCTCTCTTCCTCTGATCTCTATTATGACTTAGTTTTTAAACAAGAAATGTTTGTTTAGTCATAGATTAAAACTTAAAAATGAAGTTAAGTAAAATATTGGATATTTAACTGGAAAAAATGGAAAGGCAGTGGAATTCTTAAAATCTTGTTAAAAATCGATTATTGTAATTTGTTGGTTCAGGACTATAACTCGAATACACTTTGAAAGTTAAGATTTTTTGTAACGACCCAGAATTTATATTAATAAAAATTTGAATATTTAATTGATTTTGAATATTAATAAGTGAATTTAATAAGTTGAATAATTTTAAATTCGAATATTGGATTTAATTGAGTAATTAAATCGATGATTTTATAATTGAAATTTCAGAAATAATTGAATATCGAGTTTTAAATGATTGAAAATGATTTGTAAAATTTTATTTAATCATACTGGAGTTATAATGATGTTATAGAACTTTTAAAATTGAATTTGGAGTTAATCTGTGAAAATTGAATATTTTAATATTTAATCGACTAGTGAAATTAGCCATTTTTGGGACAGTCTCAGAATTGGACGAAACTAGTTCCATTGGATCCGTAATAGTTTGTTATTATCGGATTTCAATTTTTGTAACAATCGGAGTTGTCGTTTGACCGTGGCAGCTCGAAACGCATCGAAATCGTTTTAATATTAATTTGGCGAGTTAAAATAGTCATTTTTTAAAAAGTCTCGGATTTTGACGAAACTAGTTTCATCGGATCCGTAATGTGATATTATTGTATGGTTTCAAATTTCGTGTCAATCGGATGTACCGTTTGTCCGGGGCAAGCGAAAACGTATCGAAATCGGTTTAAATCGGTTTAATTTAAAATCGATTGTTTAATTCCGTAACTCTCACATACGATTGAATTAGCCTTCGAAACATGTTCCATTGTGTTCGGAACGTGGGGTAAACCTTACGAACGCCAGGCGGCACGTGTGCTTTGGAGATCGTTTGTAAAAGTTGTTTTTTTTGGATTTAATATTAAGATAATTGAGTATACGTATATATTCACGTTTTTGAGCCAAACCCTAGAAAATTATCAGCAGCCGCCACTATCATTTCAATGGCTGATATTTTCGTTCCTTTCCTCTTTAATTTCTTCCAATCCATGAAATGTTTCAAGAAACCTCCAACTGATAAACTGTAGAGCATTGGGAGAGCTTCAAATCTATATGGTAATGATCGACAACAACTTTATGGATGGTCGGCAATTCGTTCGTGAAGGTGCAATATTCACGCACGTTTTCAAGAGGGAGGGTGCCACCGCGTGCGTGCGGTCTTGGGGCGGAGGTTGGAGTCGCGTGGGGATTCACAACACCGGTCTCTGATCATCATCGCGATCATCGTGGAGGTGGTGGAAATTTAACGAAATAGGCTGCCGTATGGGTTATATTCACGTACGAAGACCTGGGTTGGAGGAGAAAGCAAATTCGTGGCCGAGATTTCATCAACTAAATTGTGTGGCCCAGAATTGTTTTAGGTTAAAAATTTAAAAAGAATTGTAAATTAATTTTATTTTTAATTTGTGTAAACTTTAAAATATCATATCTCTTTCATACGAGATCGAAAAAATGCGAAACCAGTTGCGTTGGAATCGTATGGTCGAGCACTACGCTATGAAACTGGATTGGAAGTGATTGGAGTCAGTGAAAATTTTGGGTAAAATTAAACGTCTGTTTAATTTATTCGAAATAAAAAGCTGGAACAGAATTAAAAGCAAAGGTGAGAACTCCTCACTCAATCGAATGTTTTGTTTTGATTTAAATTTTAAATAGTTGAGATTTAAAATTATTGATAGTGATGATTGTGTGAATTGAATGATGATTGCTATTTATTGGGATAAATAGACATTATACGCCGTTATTAAGCGGAGGTTAATTATTAAAAACATATACCGTGATAATTTCACATTGAAGTGAAATTGGTATTATATATGTGTATATATATAGCAATATATACATATTGGCATATGTATATATTGGATTTGTTGATTTCCCGCATTGTTTAGCGGATGAGACCCTATTGCGCCACATAATAGCAGATAATATTTATTAAACCCATATACCACGATAATTCCGTACTGTAGCGGAATTGGTATTGTGCTAACATCCGTGGATGTAGGTAAACAGGTTGGAGGGATCCAACTGGATTCCTCACAGTAGTGATTTATTTACAAATATTGTTGTATATTCTGTTATCATATGATGGTATATGATGTTTGGATGCTGTGATTGACTATTTGGTGCTGTTGCATCATCAGATCCATTTTTAAAGTTTAAAAATAACGATATTTGATTTTAAAGGGTTTCAAAGTGATTTTTGAAATATGGGGTTAATGATTTTTATAAAATAGTTTAAATAGAGATGTTTGACTTTATTATAAAAATGTTATATATAAGATTTATAGAATTCGACTTTTTATAAATCAAAGTGATGGAATTATAAAGAAGTTTCAAAGACGTTTAAAATAATGTTATAAATGAATTTATAAGAGAATATGAATCTAGATTCGTGAAGTTATAAAACGAATTAGTAAATAGAGAATTATAAGTAAATTTCTTATAAATCGGATTTTGGCATTGAAATGAAATATGAATTGAATTTGTTAATTTAGGAATTTTTATAAATCGAAGTTTTATAAAAAGAAATGGAATTTATAAACGTTGTTTTATAAATTCGAAATCAATTGAATTTGATAAATTAAACATAGAAGTCATTAAAGGAGATATATTCGTGATTTTGGACAGCGAATTATCCTTTAAGTTAAATGTTGTAATAATAAGAGTTTGGCTGGGAATTTTATCTACGGTTTGGATAGTGGATAATTCTTTAAATAAAATGTGTAGAAACGTTAAATGTGTTAACGAAGTATATTCACGATTTTGGACAGTGAATATATTATTCCATAAAATGGATATGTTTTGGAGAAATGATATTACGAAATAAAGTAATTGTTTTAAAAGATGTTTTAAAACGTGTTAAGTATCGAAACATAGATTTCAACATTTATTGTTGAAATAAACGTTTCGAGGAATAAGGAAATGGTGGATTATAACACTGTTGTTATAGTAAATGGTTTCCGAAAGGAAATAGTTTATATAGTATTGGAATTTATATATCTATCTAAATTTCGAATTCCTATACTAGTGATTTTGAGTCGTTGTAACGATGTTTTACGTAACATTCGTTTTGACTCAAATAGATGTGTTTAAGAAAATGATTTCCTTAAAGAATGAAATATATACTTAATTTTGATTTAAGTATATTGAATATTTTCAAATGTTGAAAATAAATGGATTGGTGAATTACCTATTATTAAATAGGTACGGAAATGTTTTTCCAATATGAAGTGAAATGTTTTGAGATTTTATCTTCAAAGATAAATTGAAATGTGGAAATTGATTTGAAATTGTTTTCAAATAGTTGAAGTGTGGAAATTATATATCTGGTAAAGATATTTTTGAAAGATAAATAATTTGGAAAATTATTTTGGAATCTGATGATGTTGCGCATCTTTATTGATAGTTAAATAACCGAATCTATCAATATTTACCTTTAAATAGGTATTTGTTGTGAATTGGATGAAATTGAATACCACACTTATTTTTGAATAAGCGCTCACTATTCGGGTTGGCCGGGAAAGGACCATGGGGTCGTATAACCCATTCCGAATATGTGATACGTCGTTATAAAACGCATTTGATGACCGGTGTTGAAGACCGGATATTTTTGAAAACGGAAGGATTACCGTCGAGTTACTCTACATCGACTGATCTTCAATTTAGAGGTTTTATCACCTTAGTGACGGGAAGTCCGGACGTGATTGAAAATTATCCGAATTTGCAAGGGCTTCGTGAGAAGTGCCTTCGGTTCTGTTCGATCCCGGAACAGACTTGTATGGATTGTATGTCTAACATTACAAATTGAGATATAAAGCTGATTTCTTTCAAATACATTTCTGTTGGTGGTGGAGAATTTATTCTCTTAGCTTAACACCCTTCTCTGAAACGTACGAGCTCAGAGGTTATGTAGTTGAACGTTATCAGCGATATATTCCCAATTTGGTAATGTGACATGCTAAGTGTTGCTGTGTGATGATCAGTGTTTGATCATTTGTGATATGATCATTTGTTTGATCATTTATCTTTGTGATCATAGGTTGATCATTTGTTTGACCCAAAGCATAGCTTTTGTGAAAAAGCGTAGCTTTGTGGACGAGACTTCGTCAGGGCCTCAACAACCCGGAAATGGTCGAAACAGGAATGTTGCGGCAAGGTTATGAGGGTCGCGCCCTTTAGGGTATGTCATTTCCTTCTGGAAAGGGGTGGTATCATGGTATGGAGCCCAGATACTTACTCATGTGGATACACTTATTTATTATGTGTGATGATGGTTACCGAGCGCTCGGATAAAGGTCCCAAAGGACCGGGTGATGACATATTCGTGAGTTACCTGTTACAGGGGTAACCCGGCCTTATTTGGCAGAGAGCAGTTTGTCTCTTGGGACGTCCAGCCAGAGGCGATCCCATTCGGCAGGAGGAAAGGAAGTTCCTTAGCCTGACCATTTGTTGGAAAATCCAAAGAAACAATACGAACCTTTTACGATTGCAATTGTATTACCTGCTATGGAATGTGGCGGTAACCTGCTATTGAACATAGTAGCTATAGTAGGCATACAATAATGGTTGTATGTTGGCTAAGATTAATATTATACTTTCGAAATGTTTTTCTGCACTATGCACTAATAATAATAATCCAATGATTTTGCGTAGTAAGCATCTTTGACTATCATAAGGAGAAATCTCCTCCGATTCTGCGTTTGCATTGTGTGTGTGTGCGGGAGGCCTTATGGTAGTTTCATTTTCCAAAAGCATTGCGAAATTGTTTATTTTCTTTGTTGCTGATTGTTTAAAGATACACTGTTTTAGTTCTCACACCAGTCACCATGACTGACCTGGAGTTTATTGTTCCCTTCCTAAACTCTGGGTGCCCATCATTTTCCACACGGGCAGTCTAGAGTTAGGTTATCAGGTTATTCTAGATTCAGAAGATGCTGTAGAGCTTAGTGGCGAGCTGGATGGCGAGACATATCACTTGTATGTGATAGTATTATTCCGCTGTGTATTCTGTATATGGACAAGTTCATATAACTGTCCAGTTGTGTTGTATACTGTTGTTGTAAACTCTGATGATGATGTAATGTATAAATGATATAGTTCTTTGTTTTAAAGATTATCCATTTATCTATTATATGTTGTTCCGCTGCGAATGTGAGATTCTGTTTCTGTTTTTGTGTTTTTGTTATTTCTTCTTTCTCTTTTCTTCTGTTTTCTTCTACCTCCTCTTCTTTCTTAAACCCTAATGGTTCGGTTTTTCGTTCATCTTGAGTTAATCGATGGAAATTAGTATCTACTCAAGGGGTGCGGAAAAGCGGACTATTACATTTGGTATTAGAGCATATGGTTAAGCGACAACCCTGCTCTGTTGGGTGTTACTCATTATAGATAGAGTCAGTAGTACTCTAGAATGAGTTTGAGTGTAATAATAGATACGCGTGCGTATTTGTTAGTGAATATAAATTTTTTTTATATTGTGATGATTGATTTGTTGAGTGGTATATGGATTCTGGTCGGTATAGTCTGTACAACTCTATCGATAGGGATCTCTAAACACTTGTTCAGAACAATTCGGCACGATATTGTTTTAAATTGGGTAAATGAAATAATTTTACCTCAATTATATTTTGTATATAAAGAAATAATTTTCAGAAATTATTAAATTGTATACAATTAGTTGATTGTTTGGATGTTGAAAATATAAATATATATGAGTTAATAAAAGTTGTTTGAATAAGTTAAATAAAACAACAATTGTAAAAGAATGAATTGTATAAGCAAATGAATTATAATGTGTGAAGTTATAATTAAAATGATATATAATGGAAAAAATAATCTTATATATATAAGAAGTGGAATTTTATAAGTAAAAGATTTGTAAATGTGATTTATAATCTGAAATAAAATTCTAGAAAAATGTTTTTGAAAGGATTTGATGTTTTGGAAAATTGTTTTGGAGAGATGAAAGCTCTAAACTCTTTTCAGGTCGCTGGAAAATAATTCCGATGATGATTGCGACATCATTGGTGTTCATTTTCGGGTTTCCAAAAGAGGAATTGCTGCCAGATTATTTTAAACGAAAGAATTTTGGAAATTTTGAATTTGGTTTTAGAAATTCAAAAGATAAATTGAATTGATTTCAAAATGTTTTGAAAGGTTGAAAAGACTCTGGAATCCTATTTAAAATATTTATGGGAATGATAAATGAGTTGATACTTATACCATTTGAATTTTTGATAGAATAAATTTAACTAAAAGAATGGAGTTAAATTAAAGTAAGTATAAGTGAAGCAATAAAATCTAAGCTGTAATTATTGAATACATAAGTAATTAAGTTTGAACTTATAATATGAGATAATAAATTTAACTTTGGTAAAAGTTAAATAGAATTGGAATCTGAATTTGATTAATAAGTGGAAACTTAAGTTAATTTGAACAAATGATGTTTGAAATGGAAAATAACTTAAGTAATGTTGAATGAAGTTGATTGATATCAAAGTAAATTAATAAAGTGAAATTATTAAATGAATGTGAACTTGAGCTATATAAATGAAATTCAACTTGAAATGTAAAATAAATTAGCAATTGAATTAAGAAATGGATTGGATGTTAATCAATCGAATGAAAATAAATTGATATGGAATAATAAATATAAGTGTAAATTCATTAAAGCTAATGTTATTGGAAGTTAATTAAATAAATTGAATAAAAGTCAATTTAATATCAATCAATTTAATTTAAAGTGTTGAACCAATTTGATAATATGTAAATTTAATAATTTGGTTGTGTTGAATATACATTGGTTGTTATTTGATTGTTAGTTGATTGTGTATAAATTCATTAAGTGTTAATGAAATTGAATTAGAAAAATTGAAAGCTAAAGTGATTGAATTCAAATTGATAATATGTAAATTTGAATAGAATAAAATTTTGTTTGAAAGTGAACAAAAGTGATGTAAATTAGTGAATATAAACTAATTTAATTTGAATGAATGAATGTTGATAAAATCCAATGTAAGTAAATCAAATATGATTTAAAATTGAAAACCAACTCAATGAATGTTAATGAAAAGTGAATGTATATTGATTTGGTTATGAAGTTGTTGAGTGTTAGTTGGATGATAATTGTTTGGTGGTTGCATTTGTTGTTTTGTTGCAATTGCTATATTAGCACAGGTAGTTATTATGTTGATATATGATGTATATCGATATTATTTTCTATATACATGTTCTCATTTGTTTGATTGAGTGTTTAGTAGGTGCGGATGGCGTTTGCTTCGCATTTGGAGCTCGCTTTCGCGCTATATTAGTCGTATACGCTCGCTAATAATATATAAGGTACATATCTCGGATTAAATATCGTACTTTTACACCTTTTCCCTACGGGATGCCTCATCACTTGATGAGATGTATATTTGTGATATATATACACTGTCATTTTTTTTTCGGATCGAGCCGCGCAAAGGAGACTCCGGCGAATTTTTCTGAAAATTTAAGGCGTTAGAATATTTTTGGGAAAATTGGAAAATTTTGAAGACTAAGTATGATTTGAAAACTTAGTAAAGTTTTTGTAAGAAGTTTAACTATGAATCTTGGAGAAGTTAAACACTTAAGAGATTGTAAATCTAATTTGAATGGTTTGTTTTGGAAAGTTAATGGATTTTGTATCTTCTTCTTACTTGGTAATTTCGAGCACGAAATTCTTTTAAGGGGGAAGTTTGTAACGACCCAGAATTTATATTAATAAAAATTTGAATATTTAATTGATTTTGAATATTAATAAGTGAATTTAATAAGTTGAATAATTTTAAATTCGAATATTGGATTTAATTGAGTAATTAAATCGATGATTTTATAATTGAAATTTCAGAAATAATTGAATATCGAGTTTTAAATGATTGAAAATGATTTGTAAAATTTTATTTAATCATACTGGAGTTATAATGATGTTATAGAACTTTTAAAATTGAATTTGGAGTTAATCTGTGAAAATTGAATATTTTAATATTTAATCGACTAGTGAAATTAGCCATTTTTGGGACAGTCTCAGAATTGGACGAAACTAGTTCCATTGGATCCATAATAGTTTGTTATTATCGGATTTCAATTTTTGTAACAATCGGAGTTGTCGTTTGACCGTGGCAGCTCGAAACGCATCGAAATCGTTTTAATATTAATTTGGCGAGTTAAAATAGTCATTTTTTAAAAAGTCTCAGATTTTGACGAAACTAGTTTCATCGGATCCGTAATGTGATATTATTATATGGTTTCAAATTTCGTGTCAATCGGATGTACCGTTTGTCCGGGGCAAGCGAAAACGTATCGAAATCGGTTTAAATCGGTTTAATTTAAAATCGATTGTTTAATTCCGTAACTCTCACATACGATTGAATTAGCCTTCGAAACATGTTCCATTGTGTTCGGAACGTGGGGTAAACCTTACGAACGCTAGGCGGCATGTGTGATTTGTAGATCGTTTGTAAAAGTTGTTTTTTTTTGGATTTAATATTAAGATAATTGAGTATACGTATATATTCACGTTTTTGAGCCAAACCCTAGAAAATTATCAGCAGCCGCCACTATCATTTCAATGGCCGATATTTTCGTTCCTTTCCTCTTTAATTTCTTCCAATCCATGAAATGTTTCAAGAAACCTCCAACTGATAAACTGTAGAGCATTGCGAGAGCTTCAAATCTATATGGTAATGATCGACAACAACTTTATGGATGGTCGGCAATTCGTTCGTGAAGGTGCAATATTCACGCACGTTTTTGAGAGGGAGGGAGCCACCGTGTGCATGTGGTCTTGGGGCGGAGGTTGGAGTCGCGTGGGGATTCACAACACCGGTCTCTGATCATCATCGCGATCATCGTGGAGGTGGTGGAAATTCAACGAAATAGGCGGCCGTATGGGTTATATTCACGTACGAAGACCTGGGTTGGAGGAGAAAGCAAATTCGTGGCCGAGATTTCATCAACTAAATTGTGTGGCCCAGAATTGTTTTAGGTTAAAAATTTAAAAAGAATTGTAAATTAATTTTATTTTTAATTTGTGTAAACTTTAAAATATCATATCTCTTTCATACGAGATCGAAAAAATGCGAAACCAGTTGCGTTGGAATCGTATGGTCGAGCACTACGCTATGAAACTGGATTGGAAGTGATTGGAGTCAGTGAAAATTTTGGGTAAAATTAAACGTCTGTTTAATTTATTCGAAATAAAAAGCTGGAACAGAATTAAAAGCAAAGGTGAGAACTCCTCACTCAATCGAATGTTTTGTTTTGATTTAAATTTTAAATAGTTGAGATTTAAAATTATTGATAGTGATGATTGTGTGAATTGAATGATGATTGCTATTTATTGGGATAAATAGACATTATACGCCGTTATTAAGCGGAGGTTAATTATTAAAAACATATACCGTGATAATTTCACATTGAAGTGAAATTGGTATTATATATGTGTATATATATAGCAATATATACATATTGGCATATGTATATATTGGATTTGTTGATTTCCCGCATTGTTTAGCGGATGAGACCCTATTGCGCCACATAATAGCAGATAATATTTATTAAACCCATATACCGCGATAATTCCGTACTGTAGCGGAATTGGTATTGTGCTAACATCCGTGGATGTAGGTAAACAGGTTGGAGGGATCCAACTGGATTCCTCACAGTAGTGATTTATTTACAAATATTGTTGTATATTCTGTTATCATATGATGGTATATGATGTTTGGATGCTGTGATTGACTATTTGGTGCTGTTGCATCATCAGATCCATTTTTAAAGTTTAAAAATAACGATATTTGATTTTAAAGGGTTTCAAAGTGATTTTTGAAATATGGGGTTAATGATTTTTATAAAATAGTTTAAATAGAGATGTTTGACTTTATTATAAAAATGTTATATATAAGATTTATAGAATTCGACTTTTTATAAATCAAAGTGATGGAATTATAAAGAAGTTTCAAAGACGTTTAAAATAATGTTATAAATGAATTTATAAGAGAATATGAATCTAGATTCGTGAAGTTATAAAACGAATTAGTAAATAGAGAATTATAAGTAAATTTCTTATAAATCGGATTTTGGCATTGAAATGAAATATGAATTGAATTTGTTAATTCAGGAATTTTTATAAATCGAAGTTTTATAAAAAGAAATGGAATTTATAAACGTTGTTTTATAAATTCGAAATCAATTGAATTTGATAAATTAAACATAGAAGTCATTAAAGGAGATATATTCGTGATTTTGGACAGCGAATTATCCTTTAAGTTAAATGTTGTAATAATAAGAGTTTGGTTGGGAATTTTATCAACGGTTTTGGATAGTGGATAATTCTTTAAATAAAATGTGTAGAAACGTTAAATGTGTTAACGAAGTATATTCACGATTTTGGACAGTGAATATATTATTCCATAAAATGGATATGTTTTGGAGAAATGATATTACGAAATAAAGTAATTGTTTTAAAAGATGTTTTAAAACGTGTTAAGTATCGAAACATAGATTTCAACATTTATTGTTGAAATAAACGTTTCGAGGAATAAGGAAATGGTGGATTATAACACTGTTGTTATAGTAAATGGTTTCCGAAAGGAAATAGTTTATATAGTATTGGAATTTATATATCTATCTAAATTTCGAATTCCTATACTAGTGATTTTGAGTCGTTGTAACGATCTTTTACGTAACATTCGTTTTGACTCAAATAGATGTGTTTAAGAAAATGATTTCCTTAAAGAATGAAATATATACTTAATTTTGATTTAAGTATATTGAATATTTTCAAATGTTGAAAATAAATGGATTGGTGAATTACCTATTATTAAATAGGTATGGAAATGTTCTTCCAATATGAAGTGAAATGTTTTGAGATTTTGTCTTCAAAGATAAATTGAAATGTGGAAATTGATTTGAAATTGTTTTCAAATAGTTGAAGTGTGGAAATTATATATCTGGTAAAGATATTTTTGAAAGATAAATAATTTGGAAAATTATTTGGAATCTAATGATGTTGCGCATCTTTATTGATAGTTAAATAACCGAATCTATCAATATTTACCTTTAAATAGGTATTTGTTGTGAATTGGATGAAATTGAATACCACACTTATTTTTGAATAAGCGCTCACTATTCGGGTTGGCCGGGAAAGGACCATGGGGTCGTATAACCCATTCCGAATATGTGATACGTCGTTATAAAACGCATTTGATGACCGGTGTTGAAGACCGGATATTTTTGAAAACGGAAGGATTACCGTCGAGTTACTCTACATCGACTGATCTTCAATTTAGAGGTTTTATCACCTTAGTGACGGGAAGTCCGGACGTGATTGAAAATTATCCGGATTTGCAAGGGTTTCGTGAGAAGTGCCTTCGGTTCTGTTCGATCCCGGAACAGACTTGTATGGATTGTATGTCTAACATTACAAATTGAGATATAAAGATGATTTCTTTCAAATACATTTCTGTTGGTGGCGGAGAATTTATTCTCTTAGCTTAACACCCTTCTCTGAGACGTACGAGCTCAGAGGTTATGTAGTTGAAGGTTATCAGCGATATATTCCCAATTTGGTAATGTGACATGCTAAGTGTTGCTGTGTGATGATCAGTGTTTGATCATTTGTGATATGATCATTTGTTTGATCATTTATCTTTGTGATCATAGGTTGATCATTTGTTTGACCCAAAGCATAGCTTTTGTGAAAAAGCGTAGCTTTGTGGACGAGACTTCGTCAGGGCCTCAACAACCCGGAAATGGTCGAAACAGGAATGTTGCGGCAAGGTTATGAGGGTCGCGCCCTTTAGGGTATGTCATTTCCTTCTGGAAAGGGGTGGTATCATGGTATGGAGCCCAGATACTTACTCATGTGGATACACTTATTTATTATGTGTGATGATGGTTACCGAGCGCTCGGATAAAGGTCCCAAAGGACCGGGTGATGACATATTCGTGAGTTACCTGTTACAGGGGTAACCCGGCCTTATTTGGCAGAGAGCAGTTTGTCTCTTGGGACGTCCAGCCAGAGGCGATCCCATTCGGCAGGAGGAAAGGAAGTTCCTTAGCCTGACCATTTGTTGGAAAATCCAAAGAAACAATACGAACCTTTTACGATTGCAATTGTATTACCTGCTATGGAATGTGGCGGTAACCTGCTATTGAACATAGTAGCTATAGTAGGCATACAATAATGGTTGTATGTTGGCTAAGATTAATATTATACTTTCGAAATGTTTTTCTGCACTATGCACTAATAATAATAATCCAATGATTTTGCGTAGTAAGCATCTTTGACTATCATAAGGAGAAATCTCCTCCGATTCTGCGTTTGCATTGTGTGTGTGTGCGGGAGGCCTTATGGTAGTTTCATTTTCCAAAAGCATTGCGAAATTGTTTATTTTCTTTGTTGCTGATTGTTTAAAGATACACTGTTTTAGTTCTCACACCAGTCACCATGACTGACCTGGAGTTTATTGTTCCCTTCCTAAACTCTGGGTGCCCATCATTTTCCACACGGGCAGTCTAGAGTTAGGTTATCAGGTTATTCTAGATTCAGAAGATGCTGTAGAGCTTAGTGGCGAGCTGGATGGCGAGACATATCACTTGTATGTGATAGTATTATTCCGCTGTGTATTCTGTATATGGACAAGTTCATATAACTGTCCAGTTGTGTTGTATACTGTTGTTGTAAACTCTGATGATGATGTAATGTATAAATGATATAGTTCTTTGTTTTAAAGATTATCCATTTATCTATTATATGTTGTTCCGCTGCGAATGTGAGATTCTGTTTCTGTTTTTGTGTTTTTGTTATTTCTTCTTTCTCTTTTCTTCTGTTTTCTTCTACCTCCTCTTCTTTCTTAAACCCTAATGGTTCGGTTTTTCGTTCATCTTGAGTTAATCGATGGAAATTAGTATCTACTCAAGGGGTGCGGAAAAGCGGACTATTACATTTTTAAAACTAAAATCATAATTTTTAGTGTTAAAATGAATGTGCCTTTTTGGATATGACCAAAAATGGGGTTTTTAATTAATTAAGGTAAGTAGTTATAGGATGGAAATTTCTTTTTATGGTTAAGGTTGATTAATGAAAGTGATTAATTAAAGTTAATTAATTAATGTAATTAATTAAGGATTAATATAATTAATTATAGTTGATTAATTAATGGAAGCAATTAATTAAGGATCATTAATTTATGTAATTAATGAAGTAATTAATGGTAAATTACTGTGAATGGTTAAGGTTAATTAATTTGTGAAATTAATTAAAGGCTAATTACTTAAAGTAATTAAGAATAACTAATTAAGATGATTAATTAAGATGGATAATTAGAGGATGTTCAATTAATTTATTTGAACATAATTAATGATTAAGTAAGCAAGATTTATGTGATGAAAGTAATTAATTTAATTCACTTTAAATTAATTAGAGATGGAAGTAATTAATTTAATTCACTTTAAATTAATTATAAAGGGTGATTAATAAATCATTGCTTATGGATGTTGAATGATATTGTTTTCCTTGAATGGTTTGAGATCTCAGGTATGAGATAAGTGATGTTGTATGATATGGATGCTTTGGTTGAAATGTGATGATAATGTGAATTATCTGTTTGTGATGATGTTATGAATTATCTATCTGTGTATATATAGATAATGGAATTGAATTGTTTTAACTTTAAAACAACTTGGCCTTAAAAGATACGGTTTGGATTTCGATGAGACCGGGATCAGGTTTGCTTCATTACAACATGATAGGGGGTTCTCGCTTCGCGGTTTGGTGGCGAACGGGAGACTTTTACCCCTACATGTCCCTTTGGGTAGTATAAGGCCCTGGGTTGGTTTGCTAGGTGCTTACAGTCGAGAGGCTGGCCGTAAAAGTAAATGCGAGGTACCATTGTATGCCACTGTGGGTCTGGGATGGTTGCAAAGCCTACCGGTCACCACTGCCTCGTGAGGAGCTGTTACAGTGGTATCAGAGCCAGGTTGAGATAATACCTAGGCTCTAGAGTGGTGTCTATCTTGAGAGAGCGTACTTGTAATTTATATATATATATATTTCTACCTATCTGTTGGGTTACCTGTTCGGGTTTTCCAATATAAGTTATAAAGGTAGATAGAGTAGTGGTGTGTGTAACACAACTACCAATGGTTGGAGTTTGAATGTTTGAGGTTGGAAGTGTATATGTCGAGACTGTAGACCTAGTACCGTCTCGAGTGAGCTTTGTTTGATGTAAGAAATTTTATTGATCTCTGAAGGAAACCTGTTAAGGATTTGGAGTTCATCATTGAAGTGCAAGTTTGATCGCGCTCGTGTGAGTGGATTTTTGAGAGTTTGGATCTATCGGTTGGACAGAAGTAAGTCATGATATCTTGATACCTCAGGATGTAGTAGCTGTGTGATGAGACACAGTGACTATGGATGTCTCCGAAGATGTTTCTTTGGAACAAGTTAAGGAAGTGTGCCTGCTTCAGTGTTGTGGCTGTGTTCAGCACGGTGTTTCTGTTTGGTTTGTGGTCCAAGTTTTCGAAGAGCTTTGGATAGGAAGTCTTTGGGCATCTGGGTCAGCATTGTAGCTCGGAGTGTTTTATGTGCCGTCAAGGAAGTCTTCTGGCTTGGCAGATTTTCTTAAGGTAAATTCAGAAGCAGCAGAGTGGATCCATTTCTTCGGTGGATTGGTTAGTCAAGGACAAGCTGTTCTGATTTATGAAGAGAGAATAGTATCTATGGATATTGGTCTGGATGGGATCGCAAAAGCGACTTGCGATAGTTTCAGTGATTCTCTTGGATAATCTTTTGCATGGATTTGTAGCATCCCTAGAGGATATATGAGTTATAGAGTTGTCAAAGATTTGTCCAGAAGTTTTCAAGGAAGCCAGCAGTTTGTCCACATTTGGATGTTTAATTTCCTTTGACCTGGGTCTGGAAGAGATACGGGTTATTCACCTAAGGAGATGGATGGTTTCTTAAGGAGATTTGGTGGAGCATTTGTATTTTCTCTTCTGTATCTAGTTTCGAGTTTCTTCCAGCTAAGGGTAGCTGAAGACAGTACCCTTGACTGAGGACTCATCTATTTCTTTGAGCAGTTGGTTATGTCTTTGAGATAACCAATGTTTTCGATTGTGGTGGATCTGATGTTGTGTGTCCAGGAGGTGTTGGTTAAGATTTTGTTCGAATTCACATTCTCATCTACTTCAGATCAGAGTTGTGCAGCGGAAGCAAGGTGGCAGCTATTCTAGAGTGGAAGCAACCGGAAGTTGTAGTGTTTTGGGATTAGAGAATTTCTATAGGAAATTTTTTTTGGATTTGAGGCCAGATTGGCAAGTGTTTTTGTTTTGTCTTTTCCGGATAGGAGAAGTAAATTGTAATCTACTGATGATGGTGGAGTAGAGTTGTATTCTAGATTTTGGGTAAATCTGGAGAGGATCTTTTTGATTGAGTTATTTTGATCCAGTTTGTTTATTGAAGCATCAGCGAAGATTGAGCTGGTCAGGAAAGGATGTAGGCAGTCCAGGATCGTCAAAGGAGTTTTGTGGATAAGAAACAGAAGAATTTGGAATTCAAAGTTGGAGACTTCGATGTTGTTGAGATTTTCTCTGGTAAAGGGAGCAATAAGATTGGGTAAGACTGTGAGGTTAGCTCCAAAGTATATTGGATCTTTCTGTATTCTTTGTAAGGATAAGTGTTTCGGATTACAGGAGTGAGTTAACAATTTGGAGGACTGGGATTCAATGTATTTCACGTATCTATGAGGGAATACGTGTAAGATCTATCACTGGTTTTGGAACCAGTAGTTCAGAAGGGTTTGGTTGTTGATAAGATCTTGAGTGTGGTCAGATCTATTGGGTAGATTTTAGATCTAGATGGGTAGGAGCTCAGTAGCTCAGTAGTATAGCTAGTTTGGATTCAGTAGAGCGAGTATTCCAGTATCTGTACCTGGGAAACTTGAGAAATTTTTAGGAAGCTTATCCGGATCTGTGTCCGAAATAGCTAGTGTTGTTTGTTTGATTTAATTGTTTGTTGATTGAAATTGTTTGTTTGGTTGTGTATGGCTGATATGTATGCCTGAATTGGTTGAAAATAAAACTTTGGATTATCTTTTGTTTTAAATTTTGAGGACGAAATTCTTTTAAGGGGGAAGGAATGTGATATCCCGGAATTTCGAGGAATTTAAAATGTGATAATCTCTTAATTAAATTATTTAAAATTGATTAAATTGTTATTTTCAAATATAAATAACCAATTAATTAATAATGTGATGTTTTAAATTATGATTATAGATTGATTTTAAATAAGAATAATTAGTTACAAATTTAATTTGTGTTGTTTTATAAATAGATTTAAATAGTCCTATTATTTCTAATTTAATAAGTGTTATTTAAATGTGTATATATATGTGTGTAGTTTAGAAGAAAATTATGATTTGAGAATTTAAAATAAAGCCTTTCAAAAATATTTAAAAATAAAATCTATCTTAAATTTAAGTAAAGCTCTACTTATTCACTTTTGATTTATATATATATTTGATGTAATTTTGGTAATAATGTTTAAATTAAAATAAATCTTGTCAATATTAAATATAAATATAAAACAAGATTATATGGTTAAATGTAAGTATTATTATATAAACATATTAAACATAAGTGAAAATAAATAAATAAATAAATAATTATAAATGAAGTGTTTGGTAGTTAAGTTTAAAATAGAAAAATATACATTAGTTAAATACATTAAGTTTATAAATAGTAATAAAAATAAGTAGTTATGTAAAAATAGGAATAAATACACAAGCTAACATAATAAAAATAAATACAACAACTTTAAAATTTGACACTTAAGTTAAGTCTAGAATTGTATATATATATATACTATCACCATATGTATATGCAAAGAAATAAGTCAAAAAAACCAAGACAAAAATACATACAAGATGTACAAATAAAATAAAGAAATAGTATTGTAAACATGATAAGGAGCAAGGCATTTAATGCCATCAACTCTAGCATGGGAAAATCATTTCAGCCTCTTTATATAAAAAAAAAGATCTCTGACCCAAAATCTTGTACCAGCATTACTTAGCCTCTACATACTTGTTTTATATATATCAAGCTTCTTTTCATTTTCGTTCATCTAAAAGCAAGAAAACAAACTTGAAAAGCAAAATAGATCAAAATTCAAGCTTTGTAATCAAAAGCCAAACCTGTAATTCATTTCTAAACAAAGGGAACTCAGCCTGTAACCTTCTCAAAATACAAATCTGTAGCCATATTTATATCTCAAGCCTATAACCTCCTCAAAGCATTTTCAAAGATCCATCTTCAAAGTGCAACCTGAAATCAAAGTCTCAAAGCATTTCTATTCAAAGCATTTCCTTCAATAATGCACAAAGTTTCCAGTTTTAGCAATCCAGTTTTAAATTTCTCTGCCTTTTCAAAGGTGAGTAAACATTTTTATCAAAAGTTTAAATAAGTTAATGGTTGTTGCTTGTGAAATCTTTGTGATGATGATGCCCTGCATGTGAATATATAAGTGTGGAATTCTGTATATATGAATGTATTCAGGTGTGTATGTCTGGTTGCATTCATCTTCTCTGTTTTCAAATTACAGAGTTTAAATTTAGTTCGAAACCCATTCTCTCTTCCTCTGATATCTATTATGACTTAGTTTTCAAACAAGAAATGTTTGTTTAGTCATAGATTAAAACTTAAAAATGAAGTTAAGTAAAATATTGGATATTTAACTGGAAAAAATGGAAAGGCAATGGAATTCTTAAAATCTTGTTAAAAATCGATCATTGTAATTTGTTGGTTCAGGACTATAACTCGAATACCCTTTGAAAGTTAAGATTTTTAAAACTAAAATCACAATTTTTAGTGTTAAAATGAATGTGCCTTTTTGGATATGACCAGAAATGGGTTTTTTAGTATTTTCCGACGACCTAAGTGATCTGGGAAGTCAGGGTTTCTGTCAAGGCTAGGGTAGCGATCAGGGATGTTGGAAAAGTTGGAGAGAGTGGCAACTGTTCGTCATGGCAGCGGCGGTGGGTCGAACTAGGGTTTTAACCTAGTTTTTGTTGAGGTCGGATTTGAGGTCACGGCATCGTCTCTAGGCGATCGAGCGGCACGAGACTTGGTGGAAGGCAGCATGGAAGGTTTGGGGAGGTGTGGCCAGAGTTTCTGGTGTTCCGGTGATCGGCGTGGGCTGTTCGAGGCGTTTTCTGGTGGTGGTCATGAGTTCCAGTTTATTTCCCATTGCTCGATTTCGTTGTGATGCTCGAACGAGAGATTTGGTGATCGATTCTTGTTGCAACGTTGATGAGTGACGTGCCGGAGAGTTCGTTACAGGTCGGAGATGGCTCCGGTGATGGTGCATGTGCACAAGATGGCGTTGCGTGTCAGTGTTTGGGGTGGGAGTTTTCTCGAAGATAGACTCGGGTTTTTGGGTGTTTAACTCGAGTTTGTACTCGAGTGTTTTGTAGGTGATAAGCCTTCAATTTTTTTTAACTGTAAAAAAATTTAAATCTAAGTTTGAAAAATGGGAAGTAGGGGAGAACTCGGGTTTAAACCCGAGTCGCATTCGGGTATGACCCGAAGTATGCCAAAATCCAGTTTTTATAAAAGTTTTTAAAATAAGATTTTTGAAATTTAAAAACAAATTGGTTAAAACTTTCTTTATAACATTACTTTATAAATATCAAATTGTTTCTTAACATTTGTTAAGAAGTTTTAAAATTTATTTAATCTAAATTTTGATAAGTAAAGTTAATTATAAAGATAAAGGGTTTAAATATGTTATGGTAATTAAGGTATTTTTGAAATAATGTTTTATCTTAAGATAGTTATAGTTTTAATGTCTTGATATTGATTTAGTTAATTAAAAGAAATTAAGTATAATTAATTAATTAATTAATTAAGGAAAAAGGATTATTTAAGTAATTAATTAAGAATAATTAATTAATTTAATTAATAAATGATTAGAGATTAATTAAATAGTAATTAGAATTTACTTAATTAAGTAATTAGAGGTTTATTAATTGGTAATTAGGAAATATGTAATTAAGTTTTATTAATTTATAAATAAGCTTTATTAATTAATAATTAAGAAATAATTAATCTATAAAGATTAATTAAGGATTAATTAACTGATAATTAAGGACTAATTAATTTGTTATTAAGTTTTATTAATTGATAATTAAGGTTTATTAATTAATAATTAAAAGAATAATTAATCTGTAATTAAAGATTGATTAATTTGTTTTAAGGGCAATTAAGGGATGAATTACCAATTGTAATTAATCAAATGAATGTGATTAATTCAAGATAATTAATTGTTAATTAATTTAAGATAATCATTTGATGGTTGATTAAGTATAAATACTTAATGAAATTGAATAGTGTAATTACTCAGCGAAGTAATTAATGTAAAATTACTGGATGTAATTAATTAAAGGGGATTACTTAATGGGAAGTAAATCAAAGGATAATCACTTAGTAGAAGTAATTAAAAATTTATTACTTAGTTTAATTAATCAAAGGATTTATATAATTAATTAAGAAGTTAATTAATTAAGGTAAGTAATTATAGGATGGAAATTTCTGTTTATGATTAAGGTTGATTAATGAAAGTGATTAATTAAAGTTAATTAATTAATGTAATTAATTAAGGATTAATGTAATTAATTATAGTTGATTAATTAATGGAAGTAATTAATTAAGGATCATTAATTTATGTAATTAATGAAGTAATTAATGGTAAATTACTGTGAATGGTTAAGGTTGATTAATTTGTGAAATTAATTAAAGGCTAATTACTTAAAGTAATTAAGAATAACTAATCAAGATGATTAATTAAGATGGATAATTAAGGGATGATCAATTAATTTATTTGAAATTAATTAATGATTAAGTAAGCAAGATTTATGTGATGAAAGTAATTAATTTAATTCACTTTAAATTAATTAGAGATGGAAGTAATTAATTTAATTCACTTTAAATTAATTATAAAGGGTGATTAATAAATCATTGCTTATGGATGTTGAATGATATTGTTTGCCTTGAATGGTTTTAGATCTCAAATATGAGATAAGTGATGTTTAATGATATGGATGCTTTGGTTGAAATGTGATGATAATGTGAATTATCTGTTTGTGATGATGTTATGAATTATCTATCTGTGTATATATAGATAATGGAATTGAATTGTTTTAACTTTAAAACAACTTGGCCTTAAAAGATACGGTTTGGATTTCGATGAGACCGGGATCGGGTTTCTAGATTTAGATATCCGAAAACCACATCGATCCAAATTTATGATAGGTCGTGAATCTTAAGTGAAGATGAAGATTCAGAGTGTAAGGGTTATTGTCATTAACTCTGAGGATGATTCCAATATGAGTGTAACGAGATAATGCCTTCGGTTTCGTTCGAACCCGGAACGAACTTGTATGGATTGAATGCTTTCAGAACATCGTTAGGTGGACGATGAGCATTCTAAGTGATGTGTTCTGAAAGGTAATCGCAGCCTCAAGCCTCATCAACCAGGAATGGCTAAAACAGGGAAGGTGCAGCAAGGCTTCGTGGGTAGCCCCCACTTGAGAGTAAGGTCATCCCTGTCTAGATGTCCCTTTTTATTTCGGCTTAGTGGTGCGGTTGCTGATCACAACCGTGGGGTGATTTTATTCGGAATTATCCAGTAAGGGATGGTTCCGGCCTTGTGTTGCAAGGGAGCGGGCGTACTCCTCGGTACGCTGATCTAGGCCAGGTACTGTGACAGGCGGTACCCCTGTTGCCCTACCATTGTATAGAATCCAATCTCCAATAAGTGATCTCGGATTTGATTGTATTACCCACTTGTTGGCTAGTATGCTGGAATTTAATCATGTAACAATTTCAGCTATTTCTTATTTACTTGGAAACCCTAGACCTATTATAATATCATAGAATTTCCTATCAAATGTTTGGTTAGCGTAAGGTAAAAACTTACCCATGTTTATGTGTGGGAAGTCTTACGTAATACCCTTTTTGTCAAAGGCTTTTTAAAGTTAAGCAACTTTAACCGTTTACTCATACCAGACCCATGTCTGACCCGGAGTTTATTTCCGTTTTTCTTAAACTCTCGGGTACTCAAATTTTTACGAGTAGCCAAGGGATTCAGGTTAGCTTTGACAAATTATGGAGGAGCAATGGAGCAGGAGGCTTCAGCGTATAGATATATAGTGGTTCCGCTGTGTTAGTGTTATATCTGTTTCTGTATTGTATATTGTATTGTAATAACTAGACAGGCGTTTATAACTGTCTAGTATGTGATGTATAATTTGTGTAACTCTGATTGATGTTGTATACTATGTAATATCTTATGTGATTAATATGATTTATTCGTTCCGCTGTTGAGATTTTGATGTTGTTTAGTTCTTTCCTCTCTATCTTTTCTCTTTTCTACCCCTTTCTTTCTTATAGATGATGCGACTTTCTGGTAATAGAAGGTCGGGTCGTTATAGGAATGTGATGGGAAAAGATCAAAAATAGCTTAAAACCCTAACATAATTAATTACTTCTATCACTTCTCCTTTATGTCACAGTAACTTAGAACTTAAGGAGTTCCTTATTGCTTACTTTCCTTTTTTGCTCATTTTTAAAATATCTTATCTTCTCTTACATCATGCAAGACATCATCCCATTTAGTTAGCTATAAACATGAAAATATTTTAGTTGCTAATTATCTTCTTAATGATTAATTGTACATGCACAAAAAGTTTGAACAACTTTTGTTTAAACAAAGAAGTTGAATAGAGCATAAAAGTATTTGAGTTGTAAGTTTCTATTAATATTAATTTCGCTATTTTAGTATAAAATAAGCTTGGCATGGTTTCCATTTTATACAAGTCTATTTATTTAATTGTGGATATTGGATACATGTTATATTTGTTGATATGGAATTGGACTTGTATAAATTTGAAGATTTGACATTTAAACATTAGTTTAGGGTGCAATCTTCGCACGCTTAGAAATATTTTAGGCATGCATTTGTGTGCATATATATATATATATTACTATTAATAACATATAATCATAACACATTAATTATGTAGTTAATAGGCTATTAATTTTCATTAAAGGCCCCATAGGAAAGAAGTTAATTGTAAAGGAGAAATAAGAGTTTTCTTGTAAGGCCTTGATATGGAATGCAGTGAGATGTGTGATAATATGTTAAGAGAGTGTTGTATATTATGACTAAGCTATAGGGATGCGAGGTCATTCAAATGCACATAAAATCATGACCGCTAATCTAGCTACCAGCAGTGTGACTTTCGGGCTGATGTGAGACATCACCTATAATAAGTACCCATGGAGGACGTGAGGTTAGTCCCAAATTCTATAAGGTAAACCTACCTAGATAATCTAGCTACCAATACCTATAAATAGTCGGACTAATGTGAGACGCAAATTGGGTTACGGGTCAAAATAAGGAGGACCTGCTTTAGGTTAAAGGTATTGAGTGGCTAATTGACAGCCCGCCTCTTCCATATGTAGGAAGTATTAAATGATCAGCGTTAGCGGTTAGGCACGGTATAGGATATCTCGGGAAGGGTCCGCTTCGGTTTTGAGGTATTAAGTGGCTATTGTGGGGTCTGCCACTCCCATAAAAAGATGTACTAAGTGTCCTGAAGAAATTCAATACAATATCAGCTAGATAGTACTGGAGGGGAGTGCGCATTGTGATAGGTATTAAATGATGGGGATCAGGCTTGAATCGGGTATTAAATGGTTATAGTCTGCCTAGTTCCCATTAAAAAGGTATTAAGTGGCTTAGGTGCTATCTCTAATATTGTTAGGACATTATTGATGATAGATACGGGTTATTAGGTTGAAGGAGTAATGGTTATGGAATTGGACTGGGAAAACCTTAGGGCTATTATAAGAGCTATTCTTATTTAAATTATACTGCCCAAGTACTGTTACAGAAAGGCTTGAGATTTTTATTTACCAAACATTGTTGTTCTGACCCCTCACATTCCTACATAGGTTAGAAATGATAATACAGATTTTGGAGATGGTGGTGGAGATGCAAACTTGTGGCAGTTATTTAGCTACCTATGTTATTTTTCATATTTCTGATGTACCTATTAAGACATGATGTATTTCGAGATATTATACCACAAATATTTGGCGTTGTTATGTGGGATTATGTTGTTTATTTTTTACATTTGAAGTTTTAATAAATGCGTACTGTTTTGATATTATATTTTATCCTTCCACTATGAGATTCTGAATGTGTAGATGGAAAGCTCTATGTATTGTTCTTTAAATCAATTTTACCAACCAACAACCAGCTTTGGAATGGGTATAAGGTTCGCTGAGTCTTTTCTGGATAGTAAATTAGTGTTTCAAGGTGGGTTGTTACATTCCCTCAACACCATTAGTAATACACTGCCCAATAATCGAAGAGCATTATGAATTCTAGTCTTAACGGGTGCATTGATATCCAATCTCAATACATCTTGACTAGGAATATTTAAAACAATGTGATTATTATGTTATAATAAATTGCTCATGATTACAACACCATGTAATTACTATCATAATACACATCATTTATGGATTTTCTGTTAAATATACTTAAATTAAATAATCAATTAAATATAACGCATTATAAGAAGTATTTAACAAAAAGAAAAACACCTTTTATTTCAAATTAGATTTTATTATTGAGTCAACAATTTTACAATAAATTACAGAATTGGTGCTAGGGAATACCCATAATTCTATCAGTTTTAACATCCTCTTATCCCTTTATCTGTTATTTATGTGCTATGAATGATAATAATTATGGATTTGTTAGTGCGCTTGTTTGTTTGTTCGTTCATATTATGTATATAATTTAGATCTGAATCTCATTATCACAAATTTATATATACCTAAGTCATCTAATTCTTTTTGTTTCAGAAAATCAATGTTCGAATAAATTTTGAAACAATTTTATTAAGATTAATTTTCATATTATAAAGGTTGAGAATTGAATGCTTTTACTATAAGTTGTTTTGAACCAAATTTGGTTATTGTTTACCTGAAAAAAAAGTGAATTTCAAGTCCATATGTTGTTTTCAAAAAAACTTTGAAACATTTGATTTTCCCTTTAATTTAACAATTGGATCTAATCCAAATTAATTAGATTTTTTGAAGGAATGTGTAACGACCTGTCTTTTCGATCCTCAGAAGTCGACACTACTACATCCACGGTATTCACGTGTCGAGCATCCAAGTGCCGGAAAGACAGATTATTCGAGGGAAAAGAAAGAAAAGATAGAATATCACATCGTGACGAGTAACATATAATATACAATAGATCTTTATCGAAGAAAAACTGTAATATACATATCATCAAATCAGAGTAAAACATACAATTCATCATCCTTGAAAGTTAATAACAACCTGTCCACACAACTGCTGAAAAATACAACCAATAAATGCAACAGAAATAAAGGTATATTAATACGTCTTGGAGGCATCCAGCTCGTCACCTAAAGCTCCTAAGCATCCAAACTAAATCTGTAATATGCTCAGTCTGACCCGAGCATTATAAGAAAATAACGCCTGGATCAGTTAGGTAATCCAACGTAAGAAATCTCAAATCATATGGATTTTCAATGTTGTAAACCTTTCAAGAATAAAAGGTATCTCGTAAGACCACTCAGCACATAAACATGGATGGGTTTTTACCTTATGATGACCAAACAATTTTATAGGAAAATTCAGTGATATTATAGTAATGTCTAGGGTTAAAGTAAATATTGAACCATAGCCGAAATTGTTATATTAATTGAATTCCAGCATAATAGTTATACAATCAAGTCCAAAGGCTCGTATTGGAAAATGGATTCCAACTATGAAAAGGTAAGGGTCTACCCACCGAATCAGTACACATCTAGATAAAATGTACTGGAGGCTGCCTTAATTTGCACCTCTGCTACTCAGGATAAATATGATCATCCCTTGGTTAATCAACAAGCATAATGGGCCCCAAGCATACATAGATATCGACTCTAGATAAGGGATGATCATACTTTAATGGAAGCGACCCACATAGCTCTGCTGCACGTCCTTGCTTTAATCACTTTACCGGGTGTGAGGCTCGTGAGGTAACGATTACCTTATTCCTCCTAGCAATTCCTATTTGAAATGCTAACACTGCCCTCCAGGGAAAAATGCAATGCCAGCATTCATCCATACAAGTTCATTCTGGGTCTGAACGAAACCGAAGGCACTACTTCTACTATATCACTACAAGAAAAGCTTGTTTTAACAGCAATGCACAACAGCGTTTCACTATTAACTACTGTTTTTTACTGCTTTGTAAATATAAATATATTACCAAACGCTATATCAAGTCAGTTTTATCTTTTTATTCAACAGGCCGCTTTCCCACTTTTCTTATCATTCCTAGTTTACTTACGCGCCATGTTTCCCTCTTTTATTTTTGCTATACACAAAACATTTCCCGCTTCTCTGAAAACAACGATAAACCCTAATTACTTTTCCACTCTTGTTCTAGATCTTATCTCGCTGCTGCAAATCTTATTTTCCTCCTATTCCTCTCTCCTTGTCTCATTAATTCCCTTAAATCCGGATTTGTCGATCTTAACCCTACTAGCAACCGGAGCACTACCAGCATTAACCTTATAATCACTGCAACTTTTGGGTCTTTCATAATAAGGTAATTTTGTTAAACATTTTGTACGTTAGGGTTTTTTGGTATTTTATGCAATTTATCTTGTAAGATATTGCAGCGATCTGTGCGATAGAAAGCCTGGTTTTTTAATATATTTTTGTATTTAGTAAACCGTAGTTGTTCATTTTGCTTTTTGTTTTTTTAGAAGTCTGAAGATAATTTATTTTCCATAGAAATTAAATATAAAAACCTTGTAGACTATAATATTTCAATTCTTTTATACAAGGGCCATAAAGTACCTTTAGTAGTTTAACTATTGCTTATCGTTTCAAGCATATAGGGTATATATGGTTTAATGGTTGCAAAAACCTGGTTGTTTATATCCTAACATTTTCATTCAACATTATTTACTGAAAGCTAAGTTTGATTCTATAACTGATATCAATTCCTATGTCTTCCTTGGTTTACAACTTTTTGCAACTCGACATAGGAAGAAATCTGTATAATCTTTGAATATTGCAATGTATAAAAGGATAGTTTGGTAAGCACTATTTTCATATCATAGCTTTTGATGTGACAAATAAATGGTATTGTTTAAGTAAGCCTGAAAGTTGGATTTGAATGTTCAGCACTACTGTACCATAGTTCCTAATTTACAAGATTTTGCAACATGAAACCAACCAATTCTATAGAGACAAACCACTACCTGAAGTAATAAACATGCCAACGAGCAGTAGTATAATGCAAAGATTCACAGTAGATAAAAATTCTATAGAGTAACTACTTATTAAGGTTGTAAGCACATATCCTTAATTGAATATCTGTTTAGAACACTATAGACTTACACAAAATATAATTCCTTGTGGCTAAAGAATTCATAAACAACAAGCGAAAACATTGATCATAGACCGTTCACAAAATGGCTACGAGAATATAGTCTATAGTATTTAGAAAATTTTGCGTGGAATGCCACAAACCGACAACCTATACCACTAGCAGTTTTGAATTGTGGAGATGTTTTTGCTAAAATAGTAACAAGAGGGACTGTAGGATGTCAAAATTCTGAAAGTGTTGGTCATTTTAATGGGAATTAGTTAATGAAGCTTTTCAATCTATAAAACTGCAATTTAGGAAAACAAGCAAAATGGAACTTAAATATGATATATTGTTGTGCAAGTTCGATATTTATAGTGGGAAGCATAAAAGGGTTACTTTGTTATCTATCATGTGAAGAAAAATGTTGTTTTCATTTATAGTATAGGGAATCAGTTTCATTTGTTTTATGCTCTGCCCTTATTTTGATTACAAGAAGCATATTCTGACGATGGAACTCTGGACTGAAACCGAATCAATAAGTTGACTATGTGCTAGTTTTTGCAAGTTTATGTGCTATTTAGTCCAATTACTCAAATAATGCAGTGTTGAAATTGAATATTTTAGAACCCAAAACGATGTGATGAGTGGATGATGGAAATCAAACTAGCACATTGATTGATTGAAATAATGTAGCTCATAGGTAAATGTAAATTGCACATGTATGCATGTACATTTTGAAATTATAATGGCCCAATTACATATTGTTTTAATGCCTAGTTTTACTTGGATGTATCAATTCCATAACAAATGGATCATGATGAGATGAACTACTTTTTGGGATATCTGTAATAGGTTCTTACCTTCATCCCCTTTGGTTGATTTGCTTATTTGTTTTTCCCCCCTTTCTCTCTCTTTACTTTGTTCCATAAATAGAAACAATACTTAAATTTTTTAATCAAGCTTACATATGGTAAAAGATGATATTTTGAATTTTATTTTATAAAACAGATAGTACTCTGCGTTTACTTATCCTAGTTTTCGTTTTCTGTAGCAGTTGTGGTCTTTTTCTTGCACTGGCATAATCCTTTTCAGTTTGTTATTTTTTTCCTTATCTTTTTCTGTATTTGCAAGAAATATGTGTTTTATTTGTTAAAACTTGAAACAAGCAGGGGACCAACTCGTCACTTTTAAGCTATTTACATCAGTCGTTTCTTACATCAGTCGTTTCTTTTAGTGGGTGAAACAAAAATTGCTAAATGTTTATTTTGTTGGAGTCTGAAAGTAAAATTTGAAACATAACTGAAAATAAATGACCAGGTGAAACTAAGTCACTAAGTTGGAGTCCCATCAAGCTAGAGCAACATGTTTTATTGGGAAATTCAAAAAAAATAGTTAAATAAGTTTCATATTCATTTCATTTATGGTTTGCTAAAGTGAATTTACAAGCAATCGTCATGTGAGTGACATTCTTGACAAGCTAGAGCAACATGTTTTATTGGGAAATTTAAACGGTTGGTTTGATTTAGTTAAACAAATAATACCTATGAAAAAAAATCAAATTTATCAAGACAATAAGCCTGGGTTGGCATTAGTTTTAGCATATTGAACAGAAGCTTGTTGCAATGGAGAATGAACAATGAAGTCATTGAGTGTCACTAACCACATCAGGTCGGCCATGATGAGTTATCAATTAGGCTTTAAGATGCACATCAACTTGGGCAAGAATAACTGCAGTTAGGTAGGGGTGAATTGCAGCTGATTGATCGTGAGCATTAGGAGCTAGAGCTGTGAAAACTTGATAGGAATGAGCTTTGTAGCGATTGATAGACAATCTGATGAGCTTCGACATTCGGTATACAACAGGGAAGCACAACATATGATTGAGCATGCGCATGTAGAATGGGATTGTGTTGGATAGTTTTACAAATGGAAGCATGTTGTAGATGCATGTGTGCATCAGGAGAAGCAATATAAGATTGAGGGGCAACATGAACTAGAGCAGTTTGAATTTGAGTACGAGCTGCTTAGGCAAGTCAATGAGCAGTAGGGGAAAACCACGTAATGCAATTTCTATAGAAGTTAGATCTTCTTGGACTGCACCATGAAGAGTTGTGGTCGTGGAAAGGATATGAGCAGCAGCTTGATAGTGATAGTTGACGTGCAAAATTGGAGAATTTCTGGATTTATATATGAGTAGGTGCAAAATTGGACTATGAGGGATGCAGTAAAATGGATTTCCACAGGGATACACTTATCGTTGGGAATTATTAGTAAATTCTACATAAAACCATATAAGACTATTTAAATTATATTAAAGTGAATTACGTATAGATTAATATAAATAACAATAATTATAATATCTTGATAAATGATAAACTTATTAAACTATAGCATGAAAATGTATTATATTTGATTTAATATATAATAAGTTATAATATATATAACAACAAATAAGTATATAAAAAAATATAAGTTACACAGGCACAAATAAAAAACTCACGCATATCATATAAACTATTGATTTAAATTTTTGTGTGTGTGTGTTTATGTTATATAAATTATTTAGTAATAATAGTAGTAGTAGTTAATAAAAATATCTTGATAAACTTAACCTGTTTGTTGTATGAGCAGGCGATTGCTTATATTTCTTAAAGAGACAAAGATGGCTACTTATGTTTGTATTAGGATGTGATATTACCAAGGGTCTTGGTAAATGGATGGAGTAGATATCAAATGTTTAGTTTATCTATCATCATTCAATTTAATTGCACTCACACCATAATGGAAGGTATAATCCCTTTTTTAATGCATTGATTTTTTTTAGTTATTTAGGTTACTATGGGACATATTAGTGTGATTTTCTTTTATGCGTGTTCTTATATTTTGCTGAGGCAATGCATAATTTTAGTGTGTTCTTATATCAGATGGATGCTTTGAACAGTAGAAATTTAGAATAAATGTTGGTTAATAATTTACTTTCTTGTCCACTATGTAGCTTAGGTAACAACAATATCATGATAACACATGCCCTGATCAAAACTTCGGTAAATATTTTCTGTAAACTGTAGTGAATAGGTAATGCAAGTCTATTGAATGGCATATGTAAGTGTGGACAAACTCTTAGTATATTCATGTTTTCCAACTTAATCATCAAGATCATATTAGAGTTATATAATTGTTTTTATCTAAGTATGTAAAGCTAAAACCAAATGAAGCATTTGAGTATATATTGATGTGGATCAGTCTGGTGCCATATGAGCCGCTGATGTTTTTGCACAATCTGAGGTTTCGTTCATGGTAATGAATTTGCACAGGTACGAGTAATACTGCAAGTTTGGTGAAACATCAAGCAAATCCTAAGTTATCTCTTGTGATTGCAAAAATGATGGGAAAGATGGATGCCTGGGCTAAGTAATATGCTTATGTTTTCTTCATACTTGTATTAGTACATTATGCTAGATAATGTTGTTATTATGTAATGTTGGAGGCAAACTGCTAATTATGACCAAGACTGTTATTATGTAATGTTGGAGGCAAACTACTAATTATGACCAAGACTGTTATTATGTAATGTAATGTAATGTTGTTATTATGTAATGTTGTTATTATGTAATGTTGTATATACATATATCTATCTGTGTGCATATATATATAATATAATATAAAAAAAAAGAAAATTGAAACAAATGTTGAAAATTAATATTATATAGGATAGCGTTTGAAAAACGCTATTGATTCATCAAACGCTATCACAACTCTATATGAGATGTAAGATTTAAGCATAAAAAACGCTATAATAGAATCAAAAACGCTATAGTAGAAAATAAAAAACGCTATACAAGAATGACAAAAAATGCTATCGAAAAACATTGTAACGCTATAACATGGTTTGATGAAACGCTATAAAATGTGCTCAAAAATGCTATAGAAGTTAAATGAAGGATTAAATTCCCTATAGCGTTTAAGTTTAATAACAGAGAAAAAACGCTATGGTAGGGTGCAAACGCTATGCACTTTTGTAAACGCTATTAGTTATTATAGCGTTTTCCTTCCTGCTATGTAATGTTGCCGGCCTACCATAGCTTGTGGTTCCACGGCGTTCTCTGAAACGATATGGTAGCCTGTTATAGCGTTTTTAAAATGCTATGAAACCCATAAACTGTTGTAGTGTATCCATTTTGGAATCACCTTCAGGACTAAAGCAACTAGCCTTTGTACATCAAAGTACTCCGTCTTCGAAATCGTCATTAACATGTCTCTAGTTCGAATGCTTATACCAGTTCAAAGTGGATTTCAGATAACATATCTGATCCCTGTCTCCTGGAACCGACAACGATAGTTTAAAACTGGCCAAGTTTGATAGTTGACTATTTAACCAACAAATAAATACAATAATCAAATTAAGGATTTGTTTCCATAGGGAAACCAACATTGGTTAAGCACATAAATAACCACTAACCTCTTTAGTTAATCCTTTCATTCATTAAAATCACTTTGTAAATACTTGTATCAAAATACTTTTACAAAGATATATTCATCAACCCCTTTCAACACTTAGAAAAAATATCCATATACTTATCTCCTCGGTATAAGTATATTCACAAAACACTACATTTTCACTACTTAGGAAACATATTCATATACTTATCTCAACGGTATAAGTATCTCACAAAAATTAAGGAAGATTTCTTATTTCAAAATCAAACTAAGAGGATTAAAACAAATGATTTAAAAAAATGGAGATAAGGATAAACCCAAACACTATTCCTTCAGTGTTGAGCATGGACCGAATGTCAACACCACTAAAATTAAGAAGGTCAATATAGGGAAATCCAATCTCAATTTCTTTTATAAATTTCTTCAATTTAAAATCATTTTCCAAATCAGAAACCATTTCCGAAATCCAACACTGCTTAAGTGCTAGAAAGATAGATTGTAAGAGGGAAAAAGAAGAAAAAGACAAAATAGAATCTCACATCATGACGAGTAACATATTAACAAATCTTTACCGAAGAAAACTGTAATATAAATACCATCAAATCATAGTACACTATATAATTCATCAACCTAGACAGTTATAACAACCTGTCCCCACAACTGCTGATAAATACAACCAACAAATGTAGTGGAAATAAGGTTACGTAAATACGTCTTGGAGGCATCCAGCTCATCTCCTGAAGCTCCCAAGCATCCAAACTAAATATGTAATATGCTCGGTCTGCCTCGAGCATTATATGAAACTAACGTCCGGATCAGTCTGGTAAACCAGCATGAGAAAACTCAAATCATATGGATTTTTAATGTCGTAAGTCTTTTAAAAATAAAAGGCATTTCGTATGACCACACTACACATAAACATGGGCGGGTTTTTACCTTATGATAACCAAATCATTTGATAGGAAAATCCAATGATATAATAGTAGTGTCTAGTGTTAAAGTAAACATTGAATCATAGCCGAACATGTTACATTAATTAAATTTTAGAATAATAGATATACAATCAAGTCCAAAGGCTCGTATTGGAAAATGGATTCCAATTATGAAAAGGTAAGGGTCTACCCATCGAATCAGTACACCTCTAGATAAAATGTATTAAAGCTGCCTTAATTTGCATCTCTGCTACTCAAAACCGGGCTACCCCTTACTGGATAGCACCAAATATGATCACCCCTTAGCTGATCGACAACCATAATGGTTCCCGAAGCGTACATAGATATCGACTCTAGATAAGGGATGATCATACCCTAATGGGAGCGACCTACGTAGCCCTGCTACACGTCCCTGCTTTAATCATTTTATCGGTATGAGGCTCGTGATGTAACGATTATCTTATTCCTACTAGCAATTCCTACTTGGTATGCTAACACCGCCCTCCAAGCAGAAATGCAATGACAACATTCATCCATGCAAGTCCGTTCTCGGTTTGAATGAAACCAAAGGAACTACTTCAACTACATCCATTTTGGAATCACCCTTAGGATTAGTAGCAAGTAGACCTTGTACATCAAAGAACTCCATCTTCGAAACCATCATCAAAAAGTCTCTATTTCGAATGCTTATTCCGGTTCGAAGTGGCTTGCGGATATCGGATCCTAGTCTCCTAGATTCGACAACAATAATTTAAAACTAGCCAAGTTTGATAGTCGGTTATTTAACTATATAAAAAAACAACAATCAAATTAGAGGTTTATTTCCATAGGGAAACCAACATTGGCTAAGCACATAAGAAACCACTAGCCTCTTTAATTAATTCTTTCTTTTACTAAAATAATTATGTAAATACTTGTATCAAATTACCTTTACAAAGGTATATCCACCAACCCGTTTAAATAATTGGAAAAGATATCCATATACTTATTTCCTCGGTATAAGTATATTCACAAAACACTACATTTTCACTACTTAGGAAATGTATTCATATACTTATGTCAACGGTATAAGTATATTCACAAACATTGATGAAGATTTCTTATTTCAAAATCATATCAAAAGGATTAAAACAAATGTTGTTTAAATAAGTTGGAGACAAGGATAAACACAAACTCTATTCCTTCGGTGTTAAGCATGGAGTGAATGTCCACACCACCAAAATTAAGAAGGTCAATTTGAGAAAATCCAATCTCAATTTATTTTATAAATTTCTTTAATAAATCCTTTTTACACAACTCTAAAATCATTTATAAAACTACTTTTATAAATCTCTAAAACCATTTATAGAACTCTTTTATAAATCTCTAAAATGATTTATAAAACTCTTTTACAAATCTCTAAAAAATTTGTAAAACTCTTTTACAAATCTTTAAAATAATTTGTAAAACTCTTTTACAAATCTCTAAAACAATTTATAAAAATCGTTTATAAGTTTCAGCTCTAAATTCATTTTAGAATACCATTCATAAAATATCATTTATATATATGTGTTTATATATAACATAATTACCGCCTCTTTTTATAAATTTCCAAACTTATTGCAACTCTTTACAAATTCCAAATTCATTTATAACTTCTTTTATAAATTTCTAAATGGAATTACAAATTTCCTTTTCATAAAACAAAAACTCTAAATATAATATTAGTCCAATATATAATTATAAAATCCTATATTTTCCATAACTAGATCATTCCATATATTTCCATAAATTCACAAATGGAATTATTTATTATGATATATCAAAATGATATTGATTTCCTTTTGATTTATAAGTATAAGATACGTCTTATAAATCTCCTTTAAATCTATACCATACCATTTATAAATTTGATCTTTTATTTTCAACATTTTATATAAATTGGTTTCACAAATATCCATTTCTAAAATATATCCATCTTCATTTAAACATAAGATCTCCCTTTTTAAAATAAAAGATAACTCTTTTAATTTCCCTTTTTTAAATAACATTAATTGTTAAAATAGTTTCCTATAAAGACAAATACTTCTGAAATAATGATTAAAACCCTTACTTATATATATATATATTTAAAAGAATAAATAAAGAAGTTGAATTAAAATAGAAAATTTCAAAAACTCATTTTTATAATAAAATATCACAGAAACCCGAAGGCCAATTTTAAATCAGTTTCCAAATCGAAAACCATTTCCAAAATCAAACATTACTTAACAGTATTTCCAAAATACCATATCGAGATCAATAGTTACTATAACACTTAACTAATGCTATTATTATCTTTTTCTCGAAAAGATTTCAACTTTTAAACATATGTCGATGTCACATCCAATATAGCCAAATTAACCAATTTTAAAATTTAACATTCTGTATAATATGTATATAATTGAAATAAAATCAATAGGAATATAACTAAAAACTAAAAATAACAATATCGAGAAATTCAGATTTCTCTACTAAATTCACCGTATTTTCAATTCAAATGTCAATCTCCTTTCAAAACGAATATTTACCCAAATCAGCCAATAGTTCAAGCAATTACAAATAATAAAATTTATCAACTATATATTGTACTAATTTATCCTAAGAGGTGAGTTATACACACCGAGATTCCAGTTGGCGCCGAAGCGTTTCGGTTTTGAACTAAAATTGAACGACCTCCGATTTTAGCCTAAATTTCAACTTGTTCTAAATTCAGTCAATCCAGTTCCATCGCATAGCCTTTGCCATTATGAGTGCAATGCTAAAAAGTTCATCTCGATTGGACCTTGTATGACAAAGTTATTGCATTTATAAGTTATCGATTTTAAATAAAATTAATTAAGTCACTAATCACAATTTAAAACCTAATTATCAAATTAAAACTAATCCCTTCTTCCTAAATCATTTCCGGCCATTCCTGCTAGTCCACTTTGCCATGGATGATCATTCTCTCATCCCTCTTGCTCCCAAATCACCACGAAAACGAAATCCGTTTGCTCCGATGAACTCCCATATGCTTGCTCTCCACCTCGGACCCGAAATTACTGAGCTCGGCCGTAGCTACGTAAACGCGACCTGGAGCCCTTTGTGTGACCTGGGAGGGTGTCACACTCCTCCACACTCAGCCGTACCACCTCTAAATCGACTATAAAATGCTCTCCGACACCACTAACCACAATCTAAGATTTGATTTGCGAAATTACACTTCAAATTCAAGAAAATCAAAACCCTAGTTGATTTTGCCTCACATCCATTATAACAAACCAGATTTTCGACCCTCGAAAATCGACACTAATACATCTTTGGTATTCATGTGCCGTAAATCCAAGTGCCGGAAACCCGATCGTTAAGGGTAAGAAAGAAAACAAAGACAGAACATAATCTCACACGAATGAAATAACATATATTATTTCAATATATAATCTTTATAGCGGAAAATTTAAATACATTTATCAGAGTTGAACATGGACAGTTATAAATATCCGTCCTTACAAATGTGAAATACAATAGTAATTGAGTGGGGTGGAAATGGATAACAATCTTCAGAAGAATCTTCTAACTCCATGCTCCAAGATCTTTCAGATTTCTTCTAACTAAACTTGACTACTACACTGCTCGGGGAAATTAGGGCACCCAGAGTTTAAGGAAAAAGGAAAATAAACTCCGGGTCAGTCATGGGACTGGTGTGAGAACTCAAAATACGATGTTTGAAAACAAAAAGGTATCTCATAAGACTACGCCGCACATAAACACGGGACGGGTTTTTACCTTATGATAATCAAAACATTTTACGTCAAAATAATTGATATTATTTTTAATGACATATCTTTGAAAACATTTGCCAGTAAACTTATTAATCTTAGCCGAAATTGTTACATTATTAAATTCCAGCATACTAACCACAAATGCAGGTTCTACAAACAAAATGGCAGGCACTTATTGGAGAATGAGTTTCTATACAAATGATCAGGTGAAGGGACTACCTTCCGATAGTACATCTCTAGAGGAATGTACCGAGGCCCAACAGATGGTCCTCTACCAACACAAGACCGTCCTACCTCTTCCTAAATAGTACCGAATATGCCATCACCCCGGCCATTACTGGCCTATCCGAGCGTGCTCTAGCATACATCCACATTAATTTACATCCCGAACGTCATAGCAGGAAGAAATATATCTAGAAGGGGATGATCATACCTTAATGGTTGCAGACCACATTACCTTTCACATAGCACGTCATCTTTCCTCTTTGAATGCTACATTGCCATTCCATAATCAAACAACTAATTGGTACAAACGTATAACTCCTGAGCTCATACGTCTCAGGAAAGAGCGTTAAGCTAAGAGAAGTTGCCTTTCTCCGCCACCAAACAGATGATACATTCATAGAGATCACTTATGTAACTAGGAATGCATCGTTAGACATTCGTCCATACAAGTTGTCCAGGAACAGGACAAACCGAAGGACTCTCCTACCACACCTTGTCGGGAATTCACCCTAGGATTAGTAGCGATTAGTTCTTGCATCGGATATTTCATAACAAAGAAACTACCGCTACTATATGTATATTGGGATTTTATCCCCTAATGATCAACAAGTAGTTCCTCATTATGAAAATCCCAAATATCATATCCATGTTTTTACTTTGAATGCGTAAACTGGTTCGAAGTGGTCTTCGGATTGGAGTTACCCAAATCCGACCACGGTTCCTTCGAAATCCAATCATCGATAAAAATAATGTAATTAGATGATTGTTGTTCGATTCATTCATTTCTCTTTATCAAAAATATCTTCAAGAGATATATGTCTTTAAAATCTTCTTCATTAAATACGAAATCATTTAAACCTCTTCTTTTGAATAATTCTCAAATCAATTTTTTAAGAGTATCTTTTTGAGAAAATAGGATCATAAAAATCACTCTACTTTTATTCAATATCAACTTTCGTATTCAACAAGTGCTATGAGTGGAATAATGGTGACATCACCTTTTAAATTCCACGAATAGGACGAGTTCCCTCTTCAGGTTTTAATAATGAGTATAAGAAGATTATTTCTATAAAATCCAAGTTGAGCATCCGGGCTTTCCCTTCGATCTGTTCCACCCCTCGCCTAAAAGAGAAAACTGAGGCCAGGTAAGTTCAGAGTACTGGTTTCTCCATCCCTAACCTTAGTTACACACCTTGTTTTCACTTTTAGATCTCACGGGCGGAACAAATGTACTAGTCGTTTCCGCATACTCATTTTCTCTTTTTAAATCACTTAATTATTTGTTTACCCACCTTTGAAATAATTTTAAATCGTTCGAATATTTTTTTAAAATAGTTTATTATTTACCTAAAAACGTTTACAAAGGATTTGTGAAAGAATTGTTAAATTTCAACCTTCATTTCAAAAAATATAGAAAAGCATTGCGAAAAGGTGTCGCAAAAAGTGTTACAAAAATTTGCTATATTCTTCAAAATGACTTTTATATCATTTAGAAAACCTTCTTTTCAACTTAAATTACTTTTAGAACATTTTAAAAGATCTTTAGAATTCATTTCATATTTTTAAAACATTTAAAATATCAATTTTAAACTTTGGTCACTCTACTGCAAAAGCGCGATTTTTTTGGAAAATTGTTTTGGACATATTTTAAAATCTACTTAATGAAATCTTGATTTTATTTATTTATTTGAAAGATATAGATATAATAGTTTGGAAAATTCTTATCTCGAAGAATTCCGAGCTAAATTCCATTCCGTATACTTATTTAAATTTTTTGGTGCAAAATCACGAACTAACTTTGCGCGACGTGCCTAGTTATGTTTTTTTAGTAAACTTTGTTAAAACAAGTTTATATGTTTATAAAACATTTCTAAACCAATTTTAATCATTTTAAAAGGTATTAAATGATTCCATATCACTTTTATTACTTTTGGAAAATGATTTCCATATGAAACAATGTCGTGTAAACATGACTTATTTCAACATTCATAATCAAATATCAACATATACAAATCTAAATCATAATCAACATTCATAATAACATCTCATATCATAGCAGTTATAACTTTTCACATATGTTTCAAAAGTTGCTACATTCTTTTTAAAACACTTATCAAACATCATTATTAGCAATCAAACATTATTTTTACCCATCATAACTACTAATATAGCTATAGTTTAGAGTTATCACCTTTCACCAAATCGATTAACTTCCTACCAACATTCTTATCAACAAAACTTCACTAAAACCATTGTTAACTTTAACTAATCAACTTCTACTTCATTCCTCATTGCTTTATCCTATCAATCTCTTCTTCCAAACTCCCGAAAATTCGGTAGAGCTTTCGCAGTACTTTAAACTTCCTCCTATTTCCATGGAATGAAACGGGTGGCACTTCCTTCCCTTTTTCTTGCACCGGAGCTTTCTAACTTTCTCCTCCCTTCTCAATTTGTTCGGCCTCCCCCTATTCCACCTCTTCCTCGAACATTTCTTCACTTTTTAGATGCTAAACCATGTTTTAATGATGATATAAGAACTTTGGCAAAGTTTGGTGGAGTTTGGAGTTTGTTTGATATGATTTTAAGAAAAGTTAGTAAGGAAAAGAAGAGAAGAAGAAGCTATTAACATAGCTTAAAGGAAGAAGAAAAGAATGATTTGTGTGAGAAAATGAGAAGGATGGATGTGTATTTATAGGAATGAAGTGATAAATTACTAAAATATCCCTTTACCAAATTACCAAAATAACCTTACTTAACTTTAAAGTAACCTTACTTTTTCAACACTTACCATCACTCATCACTTTTTACTTTATGTCATAGTCACTTAAGAGCTAAGCAAATGTATTTTGATGGAAAAGTGGCTAAAGAGAACATTTGGTTTTATTTTGATGTGATGTTTACTTTTCTGACTTTTCCTTTTTACTTACTTTTGTTAATTATATTCTAGAAGTTCCCTAATCATAATTGATAAAAGTAAACATATTTAGTTATTAAAACATGTACTATATATGTAAAACATATTAACAAAGGTGCAACAACGCCGCGACAAATTTTATTCGATAAAACGTTGATTTTAGACAAAATGTTTTACGATCACATTTTGACGTTTTTGTTAAACTATTTATTCCTGTAAACCAAAATTCAATCATTTTTAAATAATTAAAACAAGTATATTTGACTTATAAAACAATATCCCAATCCATTTATAAAAATACGACATTGATTTGTCGATATGTGATGAAATTTATCAATTTGTATATAACAAGTTTATATATTTATCAAACCATTATAAATTAAATTACTATTATTATCAAATGAATTTGAAATGGATTATATATTAAAAAGAATTTATTTATCCTTTAAAACAATTATTTGATCGTATACTCAATCTTAAATCCGGCTTTTGTCAATTTTGTCAATGTTACGGTAAAAGTCCAAATTCTTTGTCCAATTCTAAAAATAAATTCACCATTCTTATTTATTATATAAAACATGATTATTTAAGTTTGAAAATTCTACATCTGAATATTTAAATAAATTAAATATTCTATTTTGAAATTCGTAAAATTATGGGTCGTTACATCCATGAACTATCGATCACCCAAACACCTCCAAACCCATCCAAACTCTTACTCGTAGATCTTCCTTATACAAGATTAAAGATCCAAGCTTTTGAATTTTTACATTTTTATTTGATTTGTTATTGAATTTATAAGAGGATGAATTAATGTTTTCTTGCATTTCAAATGTAAATGGATGGATCACTGAAGAATGATAGAAAATGTGTGATGTTGGATTTGCTTAAGTGTTGAATTATATTTATTTGCGATTTCCTGCATTTCGCCGCATAGATTTTTGTCCATGTACGAAATGCGAAGGATAAAACAAAAATAAGGTGGCGCTTAAAACAACATCGCGACCTCAAAACAATAATAATATATACTAGTTACTCGATTCTGTAAAATCACAAAAACATTGCCATTTGCCGGAATCGTCAAATGATTATTTAAATATTTCCCCAAATTAAAATTATGGAAAATCAAATAAATTAAATTAAAAATATGTCCATAAGAATCGTGTATTATATTAAAAAAATTCTTATTATTTATTCGAAATGAATTCACCCTTATTATTTATTAAATAAAAAGAAGTTAAATAAGACCATTAAATCCTTTCAATTAATATTCAATTCACAATCCAGATATTTAAATCACTATCCAAATATTAATTTCACAAATTCAAATATTTAAATAATCTCTATATTTGAATTCAAATTATTAAACCTTTAAAAACCAATTATTTTAATTTATAAAATTAATTAAATATTCCAAAATCCTATGACCAAAATTTCAGGTTGTTGCATTTTCCCCCTCTTAAAAGAATTTCGTCCCCGAAATTCCGAAAGTAAGAAAAATGCCTACAAACCCTTAAACATTTCAAAATCAATTAGTTGAATGAGTTATTCAATTTTAAGTTTCTTAAAGTTACAGAAAATTTCAAGGACACTTCCTTTGCATGGCTCAATCGAAAAAACTACAAATAGCCACTACGGGCCTAAACCAACAAAAGAAAACCTAAGCCAAGTGACCTCCTATATTTGGGGCATAAAACTGTCAACCAAAACAAAAATATAAATTTGTACCTATTAGTCGTGCAATCAAACTCTACTTATAAACAAAAAGTATCAACTAGCCTTTGCTTCCTTATACTTGTATCTCACTTTACAAATGATATTTGTAACGATCCACAAATCGGCGCAATTCAAGCTGACAATAAACCACACATGTCCAACCTAATTCGAACGAAGATGCGAATAGTTATGTGAAAGAAAGAAGAAAGAAAAGAAGAAAGAAAAGAAGAAGAAAATGAACTAAAACAACATAGAATTTGACAATCGCAGTGGAACAACATATAATATAATATCATTGATCTTTACAAACGAGAAACTGTAATATAATTTACATACATCCATCAGAGTACAACAAAAAATCACTAATTATTAGCCTGGAAAGTTGTAATAACCTGTCCTCACAAATGCTGATAATTTAAACAACAATGCAATGGAAAATAAACATATACGTGAATACGTCCTAAAGACCTCCAGCTCGTCTGCTGAAGCTCCAAAGCATCCAAATCTAAGTCTATAAATATACCCAGTCTGACCCGAGCATTGATAGGGAAGAACGCCCGGATCAGTTTGGTAAACCAGCGTGAGTAAATAATTCTCAACCGAATTTTAAAGTTATTGTTTGCACAAAAATTGGACAAACACCTCTAAGTTCGATTTTAGCTAGGTCTCGTTTAAGTTGATTTATTTGGAGTTTTTAATGTTCCATCACATTAAGGGATAATTTTTGCAGTCACAGAACAATTCACAGACTCAAAGGAAAGTAGTTAAGGAAAGTAAATCATACAGAGTTTTATTGTGGTTTGGCCAGAATGTGCCTACATCCACTGTCCATTTTATTATTCTTACTTTGATTCGATTACAGATACAAGTTTGTTCGAAAAGAGTAAAAACTTGGAGTAGCTGGAGTGACTTAGTCTCAGTAGATTTTTCCCTCTTTTCTCCCCAAAATTCGTCCTCATTGTTGTTGAGATGCTCTAGTATTTATAGAGTTGAGTTGTGAAGTGTGGAGGTGGAGATTATAACTCTTTGAACCTGGTTCGACATCTGGGCAGGGGCATTTGGATCGGCGTTTGGTCATGAAACTTGCCTGGCCTGGTTGTTCTTCCTTGTTTGGTTCGATGCTTCTGCTTTGGAGTCTCCCATTTGCATGACCAAACATTTGGTCCAACATGCCTGTGTATAGGACCAAATGTTTGGTCCGGTGATGGATGTGTCGTGCCGGTCCAGATATTTGGTCCGGCATATTAGAGGATGCCAGACCAGATATTTGGTCCGGCATATCAAAGGATGCCGAACCAGATATTTGGTCCGGCATATCAGAGGATGCTGGACCAGATATTTGGTCCAGCATACCAAAGGATGCCGGACCAGATATTTGGTCTAGCATATCAGAGGATGTCAGACCAAACATCTGGTCTGGCATGCCAGACCATATATTTGGTTTGGCATTTTAGTGAATGCCGAACCAAGCATCTGGTCCAGCAGTTCTGTTTTCCATGCCTTTGTCTACTTTTTCTTCCTTTCTTACTTTTTTTGGGCATGCTGGAATACCAAGCCAACACTTTCCCCTCAAAGTATGACGTGTATTTACACGACATGCTTAATTTGGTTCAGCACTGAGCTCCTACCACCGATCAAAAACTTGCAACCTTTCGTCTTCCTTCCTTTTTCCTCTTTAAATACTGCCTCCTCTCCTTATTCTTTTCCTCATATTTTCTTAATCAATTTTCTCCAACTTATTTTCGATCGATTGGGGCATATTTTGAACTTATTTATATTGCTTGAATTCAGACATCTCTGCGCCTTTACTACTTGAGGTAAGTTTTTCTAAAACCTGTTCTTTTTGCCTGGGGTTTTTAGGTTTTTGGTTTCGGATTTGGTGAAGAAGGGGATCATGCTTGGTGAAGGTGGGTCTTGTTTCAATTGTATGCAATCTGTGAATGGAATTATTATGATGAGTCGATGGAGTTCGAACATGTTGGCGGTCGTGACCCTAAGGTTCAGTATTGGACTGGAGAGAAATGGAGAGGGATATTGGCTAATCGAGGAATTGCTGTGGATATGAGGAAAATGAAGTGGAATGACGGGACTGGCATCACGTGGACAAGGTGAAGTGATGTAAATGGAGATGGTAGAGATGGAGTGGTGAAGTCCACGCAACTGGTTATGGGCTTGTGATCAATTGTAGTGCTAAGAATGGATCGGTAGTGTTTGGTTCGGCATTGGTATGTCGTTCGGCTTTTGGTACAGGATAATGCCGGACCAAATAGCCCGAGCACATGGTTCATAGGTATGCCGAGCCAAAGGTGGAGTTTCTTCAGATGGTTAGGTTAGGAGTATGGTTTCAACTGGGTTAGACGATAGGAGGTTCCCCGTGAATGTTTTAACTTCCATTTACGATTGTACCTCTGTTGGACTTGCGCTTGTCTTTTATTTCTTTGTGCAAGACTACGTCGTCTGGTCCCGAGCTTCAATCCAAGCATGCGTCTTCATAGCCTGTTGGGGCTGGTCCTTCTTCTTCTGATGTTCCTGTCGACCTTCCCAGACAACCCAGTTCTGCCTATTCTTTGGTGGAGGGCTATGCTCCTAATCAGACGCTGGTTAGGCCTTCAAAGTGTTACCCCAGCGTGCTGACGATAGAATAGCTTAAATCCATAGCTACTACGTTCGGGATAGCTCGTCGAGACATGATACAACCTGGCTCGAATAATAGAGCCTGCTTTCCCCCAGGTGGATATATGGCATATAGTAAGTACCATTGTACGTGCGGTGCAATTCCTCCGCTTACCAATTGGATCATCGGCTTTGTGATTTACATGAAAGTTGCTCTCATACAGCTTCAATCGAACTCTTACGCCATCCTAACATGCTTATACCTGATATTCGTGAAGCGTTATCAGAGACCCCCTACCCATAGAGAGGTCAAATACTTATACAATGTGAGGAGTTATCGAAAGGGGACTCCCTTCATCAGCTTAGAGTCCGCTCACAAATTTAAGCCTATCCTTGATCTATACTCCAAGTTTAGCATGTTCAAGAAGGAGTATTTCTTTTTGCACGATGATGTCATTCCCCAACACGCTTTCACTTCTGGTTGTAAGTCATCGTTATATCTTTTCTAAGCTTTCTGTCGACTTGGTTCCTTATTGCCCATATTTTTCAGGTTGCATGAAGGCGGTGGAGGATGAAGGCTTGAAAAAGATGGCCAAGGAAATATTGGCTATCCCGGAGGTTGAGAGGGATGCCTCGTTCCTACTTCGTGATACAGCCCTTCGTTTTGACAACTTAATCAGCCTTGGACAATCCGTGCACAAGATCAGGCCAAGCTTAGCCGAGAAAGCATCGGTAGTTGGAGGAGAAGGGGGAGATGTGGATAAAGGCAAGGCTCATGGGGAAGAGGGTTATGGGGTCGGAGCCTCGAAGAAGTTGAGGTGTAAGAAGAGCGCGGTTCGTCCTCCCCGTTCGGGGATATCTTTACGTATACGGGATGCTCCTTCCCCCGACGACGAGGACGGTTCCCATTGGAGGGAGAGAGTGAAAGGTGGAAATATCAAAGGGAGATTCTAAAGCAACGGAATCGGAGGCTCGTGCTTGGGTGCAACTCCCTTGAAGAATGCCGAAGCTGTGCGGAGGTGGTCCGAGTAGTCAGATCAATCTGAGCCGACTCCTAGGCCAACTGTTGTCGCTGACCCCTCCCAAAAGAGTGTAGCTCCGGGTAACTTGGGTGGAATTCCACTTTTTCCAGTGCAAGGCGGAGTGGTAGTTGGCGAGGCATTTGGGCTTTCCCTAGGTACTTTTGATTACTGTATGGATTTTGGGATACTTCTTGAGAACTTTTTGTTTTTTGACGAGTCCCAGTCTCCACCTACTCCTCAATACAATGAAGCCCGGTCGTCGTGTGTTCTCCTTCCTCCAAGTGGAGTCCCGTCCCGATGTATTCCCTACTTGAGTGAGACCCCATCCCGGCCACTTGATCCAGTCTACCCTAAGGGTTTGTAGTAGCTCGTTGTGTCCCAGTGTCTTGCACGTTTGTTTTTATGCTTTGTCCATTTCCCTGTTCTAACGTTGTTATTCGCATTACAGGGAAAAGGAGGAATCCAAAGAGGAATGAAGTGTCTAGGCGGCTCGAGTAGTTCAAACAGATGAACATGGCTTACGTTTCTTCCAAGATGGCTTTTCAGGAGGAAAAGACCATGTAAGGGAATATTAAGGAGACTCCATCAGGCTTGGATAGAGGAGAGAGTCATGAATCATCCTAGAAATGTGCGAGGTCTCTGGATAAGGATGCCAGCTCCCCTAGTTCCCAAACTTCCTCTTGCCATCATCGTCAAAATCCAATGGGTCCCGAAGTGCACGAAGTGCTAGATGATTTAGGGGAGGGCAATGTCGACACTTATTTCTCGGATTATCAGCAGCCGATGCGGAATCCCTTTGAGAGTCATCCTGATATCAATCCCGACTATGCGAGTCGTCATCCGACAGATCCTGATACCAAGTTTCTTCTACCTCGAAATCCTCTGATCCGGATCTTAGATAAGGCAAAGACTCTCGATTTCACTAATTTGACAACGAGGATGGTCCAGATTACGGACGAGACTAGGAAAATTGTAGATTACCAGTCCCGCTTAGCCAAGGCTAGTGAAGAAGTTGGGAGCGTCAATGTACGATTACTTTTGGAGGTGGAGGATCTTTGTAAGGCGCTCAGGGAGAAGGAGGCTAAGCTAGAGGCGGTCGAAGCATCTCATGCATTCGAGATAAGGAAATCCAAGGAAGAAGCAATGAGAGAGGCCGCTGACCTATGCAAGACACAGATTGACATGGCTATCAGCTTAGTGGATGAGGCTCGGTAGAAGGATCTGGAGCGGATCCGCTCCTTCAAGGTTAAGGTGAAGAAATCGAAGGAGGCCTTGGCTGAGATGAAGGAGTCTCGGGGTGAGTGGCAAAAGGAAATGGACTCATACCAGGCTGAAAATGATAGGTTGAAGGTGGAGCAGGCCCAGTTGAAGAGGGATAAGGAACAATACATGAATAAGGTGGTGTCTCTCTAGACCGAAGTTGACAAATCCAGCGACTTTTGTGATACAGTCAACCAGATGCTGAAGGATATGTATTCCATGTTTTGGAAACAAAGGAACCTTCAGTGGATGGATGATTATCCTCAGGTGATGGCAGGAATCCATGCTTGGATCATCGAGGAGACTAAGGCTGCAGTTGCGCAGGAGGGAGGAGCCGTGTATGACGTTGGGATGGTGAACAGCCAGTTCACGATAGAAGAGACTAAAGCCATCACCAAGGGTTATGAGTTGCTGGCGGAGGACGAGGATGACGAGGATGGGTCAGATTTCGAGGGGCTTGGTGATCCACACCACATTACTGCAAGTATCTTGTCCTTTTGCTTTAGCTCTGTTATTACTTATCCTGGACTTCGAAGCTTATGATTTCCCTTACTTGCATCGTGCAGGGACTTCTTTGGGACATGTTGGGCCTTCGCAAAAGATGGGCGAGCCTCTCTAGCGATCTGAGACTTCGAGAGACATGGCCGGAGGGAGCAAGCCAAGCGATAAGGTCGTTCCTCCTCCTTAGTCGAGGAAATTTTCTTTTCACTTTCTGTATGTATTTTTGAAGGATGTACGGCTGTTCAGTATTTGTATATATAAATAAAAAGCTTTGTATATAAAGACTTCAAATGTGTAATGTTTAATTTATGTCTTCTGCATGTTTATATGGAATGACTTTTATGATGCATGATTTGTATAGTCTACTCTGTCTATTTGTGAATTGTTTATGACTTAGTTAATTATTATTGTTTTCAGAGACATAAAAAACCATAAACGCACTGTTATATTCAAGGCCGATTGCGAACGATAACTACTCAGGCTATTGCCCGTGTCGTGAGTACTATTCAATCTATCGTTGCCAGCGTGCATAATGTCGATCGTCAATTGCGAACTACCCCTGGCTGCAGCCACGCCTTAATTGTGGGGTTTATAATCGGTTCACAATTGTCGACGAGCCAAACGCCAATTATGAACTGCCTAGGCTATAAATCGTGCCTAATACGTGGCTTATGATTGGTTCATCATTACCGGCTTGGGGGTACCGATCATCAGTAGTGACTAGCTAAGGCTTGTTTCGTGCCCCTTATCGTGGCTATCTTACTTTCACCGCTACTGGTGAGCACTTGCGATTGCTCACAGTGGGAATAGTCATCAGATAAATAATTAAATGAACGAATGTTCAAATAAGACAAGTAATGCGAGACACCATATTTTATAGTGGTTCAGCCGAAATATGCCTACTGTCTTTCTTTTATTGTTTTATTTAGTACACATTTCTTTACAGCTCAAGAGAAATAGCGGCAATGATGTTGGAGATCCATGCTTTCCCAAACACCTCTCCATCTACCATTGACAAGATATAAGCTCTATTATGAAGATCCTTATGAACAACATAAGGACCTTCCCAAATTGGATCTAGTGCTCCTGGTGGTGGGAAGACTCGCTTGAGTACCAAGTCTCCCTTTTGCAGCGCTTGAGGCTTCACCTTAGAGTTGTATTGCCTTGCCACCTTTTGTCTATGAGTGGTAGCTTTGAGGGCGGCATCGTTTCTTTTTTCCTTGATCGGGTCGAGTGACATGTTTAAGAGCTCCTCGTTTTCTTTCGGATTGTAATGCATTCTTCGGTGCGAAGGGACGACTGTTTCGATGGAAAGCATGGCTTCGGCTCCGTATGCCAATGCAAATGGCTTGTGCCCTGTTGTAGTCTGTAAGAAGTTCTGTAGGCCCATGAAGCTGTAGGCAGTTCATCGACCCATGCCCCCTTGGACTTTTCTAGCTTCTTCTTGATCAATGTTTTCAACACCTTTTTACTGCTTAGACTTGCCCATTTGCCTGGGGATATGCCACAGCTGAGAAGCTTTGGGCAAACCCATCATCATGGCCCCAACTGGAGAATTCTTCACTGTCAAATTGGAGTCCGTTATCCGATATGATCTTCTACGACACCCCATACCTGCACAAGATGTTACGTATTAGGAAGTTTATCACTTTGGTAGATGAAATTTTGTTCAACGGCTCCGCTTCCACCCATTTGGTGAAATAATCCACTGCCACTATAGCGTATTTCGCTCCTACTCAACCCATGAGGAGTTCCCCGATCAGATCAATTCCCCAGATGGCAAAGGGCCAAGGGCTGGCCATCTGGATAAAACCAGTAGGTAGTAATCTTAGGAGTTTGGCGAATCTTTGGCATTTGTCACATTTCTTAGCGAACTCGGCCGCGTCCTTGTTCAGTGTGGGCCAAAAGTATCCATAGCGTAGGATCATTTTGGCAAGAGTTTGCCCTTTGGTGTGATCGCCGCAACTCGCTTGATGAATGTTATTATGGATATCTTTTGCTTAGTTCTCAATGACACATCTTAGTAGTGGGATGGAAAAGCCACGACGGTACAGTATGCCATTCTGGATGGTGTAGCGGGATGCCTTTCTTAGGATTCTCCTGACTTCGTTTCGATCTTTTGGTAAGGTTCCTTCTTGCAAGTATCTAATGATAGGGGTCATCCATGTCTCCTCCTTGTTTACGATCGCTGTGATTTGCAGACACTTGAAACTTGGTGTGGATTGTCTCATGACGGGGTTTGCCCTCGGCATTGGCTCAGTTGTTACGCTAGCCCCTTTGGTAAGGGCGTCCGCCTCTTGATTTTCCCCTCGTGGGATGTGTTTTATTACATAATAGTCTAGCTCATCAAGGAGGGTTTTGGCCTTTTTGAGGTAGGACGCAAGCTTTTGTCCGCAAGTCTGGAATTCTCCAAGGATTTGGTAATCGCTGTGTAAATATACCGACTTAATTCCTATTTCTTTAATGATTTCTAAGCTAGCTATTATTGCCTCTTATTCAGCTTCGTTATTGGTTGCAACGAACTCTAGTCTTAGTGCATAGCTTAATTTTCTTCCTCGTAGTGTGACTATTATGATACCTACCATCGAGCCTAGCTCGTTCGATGCTCTGTCAACGAACATATTCCATTTGACAGTTTCCTCAATTCTTACCACAACCTCCTCATCTCGCATTGTGAACTCAGCTATGAAATCAACCAAGGCTTGTCCTTTAATTGCGATGCACGAGTGGTAAGTAATGTCGTATTGGCTCAGCTCAATGTACCATTTTAACAGGCGCCCTGATGTGTCTGGTTTATGTAGGACCTGCCTCAAGGGTTGATCCATTAGAACTCTAATAGAGTGCGATTGAAAGTAATGTCGTAATTTCCTGGATGCTATGAGCAGAAAGTAAGCTAATTTCTCGATCTTAGGGTATCTAGCTTCTGTGTCGGTGAATCTTTTGCTAATGAAGTATATTGGTCTTTGGATACGATCATCTTCTCGTACTAATGCGACACTTAACGCGTGGGTGGATATAGCTAGGTAAAAGTAGAAGCCTCTCCATCCACTAGAGTGGAGAGTACCGACAACTTCTGTAAGTGTTCTAGCAGACTTTGGAAGGATGAGTATCATTCATTGGTCCATTCAAATTTTCCTTTGTCCTATTTGAGGGCTTCGAAGAACGGGATGCACTTTTCCGTGGCCTTAGATATAAACCTGCTCAAAGCAGCTACCTTCCCGTTCAGGCTCTACATTAACCTTCGTGTGGCTGGGGTTTTGATGTCTTTCAAAGCTTGTTCTTTTTTAGGATTCGCCTCTATTCCTCTAGCATGCACAATGAAACCTAAGAATTTACCCGAAGACACCCCAAAAGAGAATTTCAGAGGATTCATCTTCATTTGGTATTTGCGTAATATTCGGAATATCTCATCTAAGTGGCTCAGATGATCAGTTGCTCTTCTTGATTTGACAAACATGTCGTCGACATAGACTTCCATGGAGTGACCAATTTGCTGCTCAAACATCTTATTAACTAGACGTTGATAGGTAGCGTAGGCATTCTTAAGCTCGAAGGGCATGACTGTAGTAATATAGGCCTAGATCCGTAATGAAGCTAGTATGTTCTTGATCCGGCACATGCATGGGGATCTGGTTGTATCCTGAATATGCATCCATGAATGACAACAACTCATGTCCTGCGGTTCCGTCTACCAGTCGGTCAATTCGGGTTAAAGGAGAACAGTCTTTGGGGCAAGCATCATTGAGGTTGGAGAAGTCAATGCAGGTCCGCCACTTACCATTAGGCTTTTTTACTAAAACCGGGTCGGAGATCCATTTTGGGTAAATGGCTTCGCGGATAAAGCCATTGGCGAGCAAGTTCTTCACCTCTTCGTTGAGAGCAGTTGACCATTCTATCCCTATGCTTCTTTTCTTTTGTTTGATCGGGATCTTGATTGGGTTAATATTGAGGGAATGACAAGCTATTTCTGGGGATATTCCCACCATGTCATCGTGGGTCTATGCGAATACATCCAAGTTCTTGCGTAGGAATCCTAGCAGTTGGACTTTTAGGTTCTGGTTCAACTGAGAACCTATCTTTAAAATTCTTGTTTTGTCATGTTCGTCTACCATCACATGTTCCATAGCCTCCACGGGCTCGACGTTGACCTCCTCCTCTCTATCTCTAGGGTCCAACTCGTTAAATGGGTCACTGGTATATTTGAGAGGAGGAGCCTTCTTTGATTGCTATGCTTTCACATTTTTGTCACAGTGGGCGTTCCCTACGCCTTTCCCTTTTTCCTTCTTCTTGTTTTGGTGGAGTTCTGTCACGTAGTAATCGTGAGCTGCGTCTTGGTCGCCTTCTCCTTCTTCTATTCCGTTATCAGTTGGGAATTTCATCTTCAAACACCATGGTGCCAAGACTATCTGGAAATCTGACAATGCAGGCCTTCCCAAGAATGCGTTGTAGGAAGAGTGTCCATCAACCAGCTCGAATGTTTGCTTTTGGACATTGATTGGGGGTGACTTCCTAGCTCAACGAACAAGTCTAGTTATCCAAGCGGCATCATGGCTTCCCCAGTAAATCCGTGTATGGGCTTGTGGCATAGGGATACATATTTCATTGATAACTTCATTTTGTTGAATGCATGTTTAAACAAAATATTCACTGAGCTTCCTGTATCGACTAAAATGCGAAATACCACTGTCGGGTCGATCCAGGCGGAGATAACCATGGGATCAGTGTGCGGATACTGTTTTCCAACCAAGTCTTTATCGTTGAAGGTTATGCCAGCTCTTTCTCTCCATTTCGCGATGCGCCCTTCAATTATGGAATGAACATACCCTTCCTTGTCTTTCAAGGATTTCCCATACCTCTTCATTTCGGCCCAACTTCCATCGGCTATATGTGGGCCTTCAGATATGGTGTGGACAACTATCTTCTCCTGGTTGGAGTGGCTCGTACCTGCCCCTTCCTTGTTGTTCCCTTGCGAGGGTTGCCCAGATCCCTCATGGGATGGAGCAGGAGAGTTGTGTCCTTTCTGCACATATCATTCCAGTTTCTTTTTTAGGATGTATTCCTAATGAGATCCTGCAAATGCTAGCATTCTTTGGTGTTATGCCCATGAGACTCATGGAAGCAACAATATTTTTCTGTTCTAATTGCGGCTTATGATTCATTTTTGTATAGTGGGCGTTTGTATTTCAACTCGTGTTGAGTAGCCATGTAAATGTTCTCCACAGTGTCGTTCGGAGGAGTGTATGAATCGAATCTTGGTCCAGGTCTGTATCGTCGCTTATTTCCTTTTTCAGATCCAGAGTTGCCTGGGTCGCCATTTTTCCCTTCGTTGTTCGGTTTATTCTCTTCCCCTTGGAGTGGGGAACCCACGTTTCCTTGGAAGCTAGAAGCCTTTGTGGGTTGCTCGCTAAGTCGGTGGGCCGCTGCGTCCTCCTATCTTATGTACTTTCCAGCTTCATGAATGAATCTTGAAGAGTTAGAGGTTTTTCCTTCGTCAATATTCTTTTGAGCTTTGAATCTGGGTGGACGCCTCCGCACAGCGCCATCAGTGTAAGCCTTTCATCTGCGTTTTGTACTGCTACCGTGGGCAGCGTTAAAACAGGTAAGATACTGCTGAAGCGGTTCTCCTGCTTTCTATTTTACATCTGACAAGGAATAAGCATCCTTGGGCTATTCCACATGGTTTTGGAATTGACTTATGAATTTTTCCTTCAACATTTCCCAAGAGCTAATGGAGCCATGAGGCAGGCGATAAAACCATGTGGTTGCTAGGTCTGATAGGAACAACGAAAAACATTTACATAGCACACCTTATGTTGCTCCATTCATGAGCATGTGTTGGGTGTAGCGCTGCAAGTGGACGATTGGGTCGGATGTGCCTTTGTAGGGATCCATAGTGGGCATCTTCCATTCTCGAGGAGTGGCTGTCGCTTCTATATCCCTGGTGAAGGGGCTGGACACCCTTGCTCCTATCCCTCTTTCGAGTTGTTCGCGCTTGAGATATTCCTTGAAGAGGCGTGTCAAGGGCAGCCTTAGGAGAAGTGTGGGCTTCCCTTTGATATTGATGGCGTCTAGAACCTTGGTTGAGGTTTGATTGGCAATGGTTGGCTAGAAGCATGACAGGGTCAGCCACAGTCGGTCCTTGCCTGGTGCCCCCTTGACTGGGCCTAGCTCTTGATGCTCTTTAAGGACCGGCTTCGGGCTGAGTCCTAGCTCGGCTTCAAGTTCTTGTATCTTCTTGATTGAATACTTTATTTGCAGGGTATTTGTTCTGTCTACGTGAATCTCTAGATTAAGACTCACCTTGAGATTCAGTGTTGTGAGTGGATTCCTCCGTGCCTCTTAAGCGTGTCATGAGTTGGTCCACTAAAGCTTTTTGCTGGGCAGCGAAGCCGTCAGTCATCTCATTCACAACCCTATCTAAGTCTTCTCGGGTGACAGCTGAGTCTGGAGGCTGATAGTGGGTAGCTGGGTTTTCTTGATCTTCTTGATGGGACTGAGTGTACCGGCAATGGCCGCACCCTTACACTTATTGGTGTTGCACCTAGAGGGAGCCATGTTCTAATGCTGAGTTAAGGAATGGAAGGAGGGTGGAAAGAAGAGCTCGGCTCACCACGCCTCTCTCAGTGAAAGCACAAAAAATGTTTGCATAAAAATTGGGCAAACACCTCTAAGTTCGATTTTAGCTAGGTCTCATTTAAGTTGATTGATTTGGAGTTTTTAATATTCCAACACGTTAAGGGATAATTTTTGTAGTCACAGAACAATTCATAGACTCAAAGTCGAAAAGTAGTTAAGGAAAGTAAATCACACAGAGTTTTATAGTGGTTCGGTCAGAATGTGCCTACATCCACTGTCTTATTATTCTTGCTTTGATTCAATTACAGATACAAGTTTGTTCGGAAAGAGTAAAAACTTGGAGTAGCTGGAGTGACATAGTCTCAGTAGAGTTTTCCCTCTTTGAGTTGTGAAGTGTGGAGATGGAGATTATAACTCTCTGAATCTGGTTCGGCATTTGGGCAGGGGCGTTTGGATCGGCGTTTGGGTCATGAAGCTTGCCTGGCCTGGTTGTTCTTCCTTGTTTGGTTCGAAGCTTCTGCTCTAGAGTCTCCTATTTTCCAGACCAAACATTTAGTCTAGTATGCCTGTGTACCAGACCAAATGTTTGGTCCGGTGATGGATGTGTCATGCCGGACCAGATATCTGGTCCGGCATATCAGAGAATGCCGGACCAAATATTTGGTCCGACATATCAGAGGATGCCGGACCAGATATTTAGTCCGGCATATCAGAGGATGCCAGACCAAACATCTAGTCCGACATGCCGAACAAAACATCTGGTCCGGCATTTTAGTGAATGCCGAACCAAGCTTCTGGTCCGACAGTTCTGTCTTCCATGCCTTTTCCTGCTTTTGCTTCCTTTCTTACTTTTTTCTCTGCATGTTGGAAAACCGAGCTAACAGTTATAAAAACTTTTCTTTATCAAAACAAAGGTATCTCGTAAGACCATGCCATGAATAAACACAGATGGGTTTTTACCTTACGATAACCAAAACATTTCATATCAAATCCTGTTATATTATACTAGTGTCTAGTATATAAATAATATTAAAATAGCAGAAATTGCTACATTGGTTAAATTTGATGCTATAATAGGTTTACAAACAAGATGGCAGGCATGTATTGAAGAATGGATTTCCATACAATAGCACGTAAGGGACTACCTTTCATACAGTACATCTCTAGATGAATGTACCAAGGATACACAAACAATCCTCTGCATCTAGCAAGACCGATCTATCCCTATTTGGCACTCATACATGGCCTGGATAGAAACCGAATATGTCATCACCCCGGTAGTTACCGACCTATCCGAGACGTCTCGCAGCATACACCATATACCCAAAATACAGAGGGTTACCTAGAAAGGTGAAGATCATACCCTAATGGTTTCGAACCATATATTCTTATAGCGTACACTGTTTAATCCATTACTGGGTGATGAGACTTTACGTAACATTTACCTTTTATATAGCACATTCGTCTTTGAATACGATATTGCTATTTCCACAACCACACAACTAATTTCTACAAACGTATAACTCCTGAGCTCGTACGTCATAGGAAAGGGTGTTAAGCTAAGAGAAGTTAGCTTCTCCGCTACCAAACAGATGATACGTTCATAGAGACCAATCAACATAATTAGAAATGCAATGTCAAACTTTTGTCCATACAAGTTGTCCAGGAATGGGACAAACCAAAGGAACTCTCCTACCACATCTTGTCGGGAATTACCCCTAGGATTAGTAATGAGAAGTCCTTGCATATCGAAGATTTTCATAACAAAGCACTACTGCCACAATATATATATATATATAATATGCATCGCGGGTCTAGTGGCAAGTAGCCATGCATCATGAAGATCTCTGTCTTCAAAAATCATCATCATAAACCTGCAATTTCAAACACATACATTGGTCCAAAGTGGTTCTCGGATAAATCTGACCTTGGTCTCTCCGGACCAACAATGATAAAGAGGCCCTCAACCTCATACCGAAACCAAGTCTCATAGACTTTTCACATTTCCATCTCTCAACTGGATATCCTTCGGCCAAGAAGGAAGCCCAATAGATTGGAGTACCATAGACACTCCGTACTACTCGAGTCAACATTCTTAATCCAAACAATAATCAAGCCTACTGAGTTGGCTTCGTACTAAGTGCACAACAAATCAATTCCCACATCAAGTCACGGAATCAAAAATGGCCAAATTTGATAGTCGGTTATTTAACTACCAAAGCAACAAATAATATCTAGCACATAAGTAGTCACTAGGCCCATTTAATTAATCTTTTATTAATTAAATCAATTTCCAAATATTTACTTCAAATTATCTTTAAAAGATATATTCTCAAAACCATTTCAATCTTTTGATATTGGAAAACATTTCCATATACTTATATCAGTGGTATAAGTACATTTAATAACATTACCATTTTCGAGACACGCTAAATAGATTTCTATAATCGTACAACTCCCGAGTTCATACGCCTGAAAACGGGTGTTAAATACAAGAATCAATGCTTCTTATACCACAAGCCATTAGTACAATCATAAGAACCAATTCGTGTTTCACAATGGAAGGTCAAAACATAATTTATTGGGTCAAAATGAATGTTGCGTAAAAGATCGTTACGACAACCCAAAAACAATAGTATAGGGATTTGATTAATTATATATATATCCCGCATACTATATAAAACCTTTCCTTACTATAAAAACTGTGTTATAGTCCATGCCTTCCATACTTCCTTGAAAACATCTATTACCACAATAAATGTTAAAATCCATGATTTTCGATACTTAACACATTTTAAATCACCTTTCAAAACCATTTAAACTCTATTTGAAATTATTACTTTCAATACTTTACTTTTAAAGACTATCACTTTAAAAACCATTAACTTCATCAAAAATATTGCTTTCAAAACATTCGTCTAAAAGGTTATTTAACTCTTACAAACTTGAATGTATTTCCATTGTATAAAAATCCATATTTAAAACTCAACATAAATCATTTCCATATTTATAAAACTATGTTTATAAATATCCTTTCTACTTTATAAAACTTCTATTTTATAAAATCTCTTTATTTATAAAAACTCATTTTACTATCAAAATCCATTTATAAATCCATTTCCTTATAAATCTGATTTATTTATAAAATTCATTTATAAATCCATTTACCAAATAAATTTCAAATCCATTTACAAAATATTTACAAATTCCGATTGTAAATCAATTTCTTTATTTATAAAACATCACTTTTATAAACCCTTTTTATAAACCATTCAAAACTTTCTATTTAAAAATATTTCATAAAACTATACTTTTATAACATCAAAAATCATACTTTTTATTTCTTTAAAAATAAATTCATTCCTTTTAATAACTTAAAAATTATTAAAACATATATACTTCCAAAATCACTTTGAAAATCATTTCAATTCAAAATCACTATTTTATAGTATTTCAAAATTCTAAAAAAAATATGGTCCAGTGCTACTATAGCACTAAATAAGCAAAAACAAATCCACGTCATCAAATATGGCATCCAACACATCATATTTCAAAATATATGAAAAGTAAAGTCAAAAGTGTGATGAATCCTATTGGATCCCTCTAACCTATCCCCCTGCATCACATACATTACATAATCAATAATATAAATCAACCGCTTTGAGGCGGGACTGTATACAAAGGGTCATCCGCTCATACACGGGAACGTATAATGTCTCATTCGCTCTAAGGGTGGGTAAATATCCAAACCAACTAATAAAATAGTAAATCATCCAAACAGTCAACAAACAACATAAATAAAATTATTTCCACTTATATAAAAATATAAGCAGGCCAGAGGGGTGAGTTTACTCATAGAAATTCCAGTAATTGCCAAAGCGCCTACTAACTCCAAATCCATCCAATCTAACCCCATATTGTAGTATTCGCCAATACGATCGCAACACAACTTGTCGTGCTCAATTTGGACCTCGTATGGAAAAGTTATGAATTAATGAACGTTGAGATTATTTAAAAATTAGTTAACTTAATTAGTTAAATTTAAAACTTTAATCACCTTCCCTCCCATCCTCACGTACGCAATTTCCAAGATCACAAGAACCCATATGACTACATCTCGCCTCGCCGCTGCAACATGGCCACTGTCACGTGATCCAACATTGCCGCCACTCCCCCCTCGTCTCCTCCATCCATGGCCAGAGCGCGGCCACCTCCCATCGCCCGAAAACACACTGCCAAGCCCAAATATCGTCCACGAAAGGAGCAAAATTGCGGCTTCAATCGTTGATGATTCGACGATCCAACCGTTCATTATGTAGAGCTCGTCGAGCTCTACGACCTTCCTTCTCGCGCCATGTCCTTTGTTTGAGTGGATGATGAGAAATTGAGGGAGGAAGGTGGGCTATTTTTCGGCATTGGAATTTAATGGCGGCTGCGACCGAGCTAGAGTTTTTAGTTTTGCAAAATGAAAATGTTTAGGTCCTTATATAGAAAATTTCACGGCACCATTCATACGTTGAATTTTCGAACTCCAAACGAAGCGTGCCACCTGGCGCTCTATATGTAATACCCTTATTTCGAACACAATGGAACTAGTAACAGGAGCCAATTCCATCATATATAGAAGTTATCTTTTCAAAATCAAATTATATTAATTTAAGTTCCTTTAATAAATTTCTACGCATTTCGAACTGGCATGACCAGACGATACGTTCGATCACCATGAAATTCGACGGCATATAATAATATACTATTTCGAATCAAATGGCACTAGTTTCGTCGAATTCCGAGATAGTGCCCCATAAGACTATTTCACACATTAATTAAAACGAATTATTATTAACACTGTTTTAATCACTTTAATTATAAATTAAAGTTTACACTAATCATTTATTATTTAAAATTGAATTTAAATAATCATTCTGAAATCCATTTATTCAAATTAAATTTAATATTCCATTATTTAAACAATTCCAAATATTAAATTTAACAATTTAATTATCAAATAAATCGCTATGTTTGAAATATAAGTTATTTAACTTACAAAATTAACTTTTAAATATTTAAAATCAATTAAATATTCCAAATTCGAATGACTGAAATTCTGGGTTGTTACATTCTCCCCCTCCCCCAAAAGAATTTCATCCCTGAAATTTCCATGGTAGGAAAAATGCCCCAAACCTGTTAACTTTTCAAAACTAGTTAGTTGAAATAGATTATAAAATTATTAAGTCTTTGAAATTCATTCACAGATTCCAACTAATACCGCTCATTTATTCATTCCAAGTTATAACATAAAAATCAAGGTTTAGTTATCAAAATTTTTCCAAATTTCTCAAAAATTTTCTAACGCTTAAATTTACGAAAAATTTCACCGGTGTCTCCTTTGTGCGGTTCGATTGGAAAAATATACAATATATATATTATCACAAATGTACATCTCATCTTCGAGGATGAGGCATCCCGTAAGGAAAATATATAAAAATACGACATGTAATTCGAGATGTGTACCTTTTCTTATATTAGCAAGCATATACAACCATTATAACGTGAAAGCAAGCTTCAAATGCAAAGCATACGCCATACGCACCTACTAAAAACTCAACAACCAGTGAGAACAAGTATAGGGAAAGTAATATCAATATATAACATGTACTAATACAATATTTATATGCAAATGTAGCAAATGTAACAAGAGAGACCATCCAACAAATAATATCCATCCTATTAATTCATTACCATATCTTACATTTCCCAATGTCAGCATTCAATTTATTAAGCCCGTATAATGTACATATACCATCAATACGCAATACCAAACCTGATCGCTCGCTTGATCACACAATTTCACTTCCGAACTAGTATTGTTCACACAACCACTCTAGTGCGAACTCAGAACCAGTTACTTGATTAGGAACTGCCATTCTCCTTGCAGAACCATATACTATGATAGAGAATATCAAAATCAATCAAAAATCCATATCCGGTGTTCGCCATTGGGAATCAAGTGAAAAATCCTAACTCTGACCGATGTACATCATCTCGAAATCGTATATTCGAATCTGGATCAAACAGTTAGACGAATAAAATAATATACGTACAACTTACGTATTTATTCCAATTGGTTTCTTATTATATCCCATTCTCCTTTATTCATTATTCACATTTATTTATTACTTAGTATATTTGTTTCAATACTAATATCATTTATAAACCATTTCACAAAACCATCACTTAAGTTTATTATAAACATTTTATACAACCACTAATGTTTATTTTCACTTTACAACTTAAGTTGAATTTCATTTTATAACTCAAGTTCATATCCATTTCACTAATTTATTTCATTAGTTTATTTCATTTAACTTAAATTAAATTTCATTTCATAATTCAATTTCAAATTTACTTTTCCTAACATTTATATTCAACAAATTTAAAATTTTGTTTTAACTTACTAATTCTCAAAATTTATAAGTTTTAAAACTAGTTTCTTATGTTTTCAACAAAACACTGAGATGACAACTTCCAGAATTTAAACACCCGGTTATTTATTTATTATTTACAACTCATTTTGAAATCTTATATATACATAATTACTTTTTATATCAAATCTTACATTTTTTTGAATTTTAAAATCAAAACTAGTTTTACCAAAACAAATCCTCTATAGCAAACCGCTATAGTAGAAATCCGTCACTTAGAAACTCGAAAATAAATGCCGATGATGCTACAGTCATCACCAGAATTATTTTCCAATGACCGAAGTGAGTTCAGTGCTTTTTATTTCTTTTAAATCCTTTTTATTTACAAATCATATTTATAAATTTTCCTTATATATAATTTCACTTTGGTTATATAAAACCATTTCTTAATTTTTTATCCTTGATTATATTATAATAATAACAACTTTTATTAGAACACAAAAAAAAACAAACAACAAATGCTAATAATCAAATATTATCATTTACTAATCAACCAAACACATCATATATAACTATAATAATTTCTGAGAAATCATTCATTTATATATAAAATATAATCAAGGTAAAGTTATTTCATATACCAATTCTCAAAACAATACTGTGTCAGTTTGCCTTGTTCAAGTGTTTAGAAACCTCTATCGATACCGTGGCGTCCCACGTACCAACCAGAATTCATAAGCCACTCAAAAGATAAATTAACACAATATAAAACATTTTTATAATCACTAACAAATACGTGCTCATATCTATAATACACTCAAACTCATTCTAGGGTGCTACTGACCCTATCTATAAGAAAACCCAACCAAAGCCTAGGTGTTCGCACAACTTAAGCTCTAATACCAGCTGTAACGATCCGCAAATCCACACAATTCAAGCTGACAATAAACCACACATGTCTAACCCAAATCGAATGAAGATGCTAATAGCTATGTGAAAGAAAGAAGAAAGAAGATAAGAAGAAAAAGAACTAAAACAACACAGAATCTCACAATCATAACGGACCAACATATAATATAATATCGATGATCTTTACAAATGAGAAACTATACTATAATTTACATACATCCATCAGAATACAACAAAAAATCACTAATCATTCGCCTGGACAGTTGTAATAACATATCCTCACAAATGCTGATAATTTAAACAACAATGCAGCAGAAAATAAACATATACTTGAATATGACTTAAAGATCTCCAACACGTCTACTAAAGCTCTAAAGCATCCAAATCTAATTCTATAAATATGCTATGTCTAACCTGAGCATTGAAAGGGAAGAATGCCCGAATCAGTCTAGTAAACCAGTGGGAGAAAACACATCTCAACTGAATTTTAAAGTTATAAAAACTTTTCTTTATAAAAATAAAGGTATCTTGTAAAACCACGCTACACATAAACACGGACGAGTTTTTACCTTATGGTAACCAAAACATTTCATATCAAATCCTGTTATATTATACTAGTGTTTGGTATACAAACAATATTAAAATAGCCGAAATTGTTACAATGGTTAAATTTGACGGCATAATAGGTTTACAAACAAGATGGCAGACACGTATTGGAGAATGGATTTCCATACAATGGTAGGTAAGGGACTACCTTCCGTACAATACATCTCTAGAGGAATTTACCGCGGATACACAGAGAATCCTCTGCATCTGGCAAGACCGATCTATTCCTATTAGGCACTCATACATGGCCTGGATAGAAACTGAATATGTCATCACCCTGGTCTTTACCGACCTATCCAAAACATCTCGTAGCATACACCACATATCCAAAATATAGAGGGTTATCTAGAAGGTGATGATCATACACAAATGGCTGCGAACCACATAGCCTTATGACATACCCTGTTTAAGCCATTACAAGGTGATGATGCTTAAGGTAACGTTTACGTTTCACATAGCACATTAATGCCACATTGCCATTTCCACAAACACACAACTGATTTCTACAAACATATAACCCCTGAGCTCATACGTCTTAGGAAAGGGTATTAAGCTAAGAGAAGTTGCCTTCTCCGCCACCAAATAGATGATATGTTCATAGAGATCAATAAATGTAGTTAGAAATGTAATGTCAAACATTTGCCTATACAAATTGTCCAAGAACAGGGCAACCGAAGGAACTCTCCTACCACATCCTGTTGGGAATTACCCCTAGGATTAGTAGTGAGAAGTCCTTTCATATTGAAGATTTTCATAACAAAGCACTACTTCCACCATATATATATATTATATGCATCGTGGGACTAGTGGCAAGTAACCCTGCATCATGAAGATCTTCTCTTCGAAAATCATCATCATAAACCTGCACCATCGAACACATGCATTGGTGCAAAGTGGTTCTCAGATATATCCGACCCCGGTCACTTTGAACCAATAACGATAAAGAAGCCCTCAACCTCATACCGAAACCAGTCTCGTAGACTTATCATGTTTCTAACTCTCAACTTGCTATCCTTCGGCCAAGAAGGAAGCCCGGTAGATTGGAGTACCATAGACACTCCGCACTACTTGAATCAACATTCTTAATCCAAAGGATAATCAAGCTTACTCAGTTGGATACGTACCAAGTGCACGACTAATCAGTTTCCACATCAAGTCACAGAACAAAAAATGACATTAAAAGATATACTCTTAAAAATCAAGCTTACTTGGTTATTTAACTATCAAAGCAACAAATAATATCTAGCACATAAGCAGTCACTAGGCCCATTTAATTAATCTTTTATTAATTAAATCAATTTCCAAATATTTACTTCAAATTTCTTTAAAAGATATACTCTCAAAACCATTTCAATCTTTTGATATTGGTAAACATTTCCATATACTTACATCAACGGTATAAGTATATTTAATAACACCACCATTTTGGAGACACGCCAAATAAATTTCTATAACCATACAACTCTCGGGTCCATACGCCTCAGAACGGGTGTTAAGTACAAGAAGCAATGCTTCTTATACCACTAAGCCTTATTTCGATCATAAGAACCAATTCATGTATTTCACAATGGAAGGTCAAAACACAATTTATTGGGTCAAAACGAATGTTGCATAAACATCATTACGACGACCCAAAAACATAGTATAGGGATTTGATTAATTATATATAGAAAAATCCCGTATACTATATAAATCATTTTTCTTTCGAAAATCATTTACTATAACAATAGTGTTATAGTCCATGCCCTTCATACTTCCCCGAAAACGTCTATTACAACAATAAATGTTGAATTCCATGTTTTTCGATACTTAACACATTTTAAATCATCATTCAAAACCATTTAAACTCCATTTGAAATTATTACTTTCAATATTTTACTTTTAAAGACTATCACCTTAAAAACCATTAACTTCATCAGAAATATTAATTTCAAAACGTTCCTCTAAAAGGTTATTAACTCTTACAAACTTGAATTTATTTCCTTTGTATAAAAATCCTTATTAAAATCTCAACATAAATCATTTCCATATTTATAAAACTATGTTTATAATCTCCTTTCTATTTTATAAAACTTCTATTTTATAAAATCTCTTTATTTATAAAATTTTATTTATAAATCATTCTTTTATAAAAAATCATTTTACTATCAAAATCCATTTATGAATCCCTTTCTTTATAAATATAATTTATTTATAAAACCATTTATAAATCCATTTACCAAATAAATTTCAAATCGATTTACAAAATATTTACAAATTCTGATTTATAAATCAATTTCTTTATTTATAAAATATCACTTTTATAAATCTTTTTAAAACCATTCAAAAATTTCTAACTAAAAATATTTCATAAAACTATACTTTTATAACATCAAAAATCATACTTTTTATTTGTTTAAAAATAAATTCATCACTTTTAATAATTTAAAAATTATTGAGACATATATAATTCCAAAATCACTTTGAAAATCATTTCAATTCAAAATTACTATTTTATTGTATTTCAAAATACTAAAAAAAATATGGCCCAGTGCTACTATTGCACTAAATAAGAAAAAACATATCCACGCCATCAAATATGGCATCCAACACATCATATATCAAAATATATGAAAAGTAAAATCAATAGTGTGAGGAATCCTGTTGGATCCTTGCAACCTGCCCCCTTGCATCACATACAGTATATAATCAAATAATATAAATTAATCGTTTCGAGGCGGGATCGTATACAAAGGGTCATCCGCTCATACACGGGAACGTATAATGTCTCATCAGCTCTAGGGGCTGGAATATATCCAAACCAACTAATAAAATAGTAAATCATCCAAATAGTCAAAAAACAATATAAAAAAATTATTCCCACTTACATAAAAATATAAGCAGGCCAAAGAGGTGAGTTTACTCACAGAAATTTCAGTAATACCCAAAGCGCTCAAGTTTGAAATAAAATTGAACATGCGTTCAATTTTAACCCAAATTTCTACTAACTCCAAATCCATCCAATTTAAGTCCATAACTTAATATTCGCTGATATGATCGCAACACAACTTGTCGCATTCAATTTGGACCTCGTATGGAAAAGTTACGAATTAATGAACGTTGAGATTATTTTAAAATTAGTTAACTTAATTAATAAAATTTAAAAATTTAATCACCTTTCCTCCCATCATCATGTACACAATTTCCATGCTTGCAAGAACCCATGCGACTACATCTCGCCTCGCCACTGTCATATAGCCACCGTCGTCCGATCCAACATCGTCGCTGCACCGTCATCAGAGGTAGACACCAACACATCCACGATATTGACGTGCCGAGCACCCAAGTGCCCGAAAGACAGATTGTTGGGGGAGGGAAGAAGGAAAAGGAAAAATAAAATCTCACGTCATGATGAGTAACATATAATACACAACAGATCTTTATCGAAGAAAAACTGTAATATACATACCATCAAATCTGAGTACACTATATAATTCATCAGCCTGGACAGTTATAACAACCTGTCTCCACAACTACTGATAAATACAACCATCAAATGCAGTGGAAATAAAGGTACGTAAATAAGTCTTGGAGGCATCCAGCTCTTCTGCTAAAGCTCCTAAGCATCCAAACTAAATCTGTAATATGCTCGGTCTGAACCAAGCATTATAAGAAAATAATGCCTGGATCAGTCTGGTAAACTAGCATGAGAAAACTCAAAGCATATAGATTTTCAGTTTTGTAAACCTTTAAAGAATAAAAGGTATTCGTAAGACCACGTCGCACATAAACAGGAACAGGTTTTACCTTACAATAAACAAGCCATTTCATAGAAAAATCCAATGATATTATAGTAATGTCTGGGTTAAAGTAAATATTGAATTGTAGCCGAAATTGTTAAATTAATTAAATTTCAGCATAATAGATATACAATCAAGTCTGAAGGCTCGTATTTGAAAATGGATTCGAACTATGAAATGGTATGGGTCAACCCACCTAATCAGTACACCTCTAGGTAAAATGTAGTGGAGGTTGCCTTAATTTTCACCTCTACTACTCAGGACCGAGCTACCCCTTACTAGATAATACCAAATATGATTGCCCCTTACTTGATCGACAACCATAATGGTCCTCGAAGCATACATAAATATCAAATCTAGGTAAGGGATGATCACACCGTAATGGGAGCGACCCACATAGCCCTACTGCAAGTCCCCGCTTTAATCATTTTATCGGGTGTGAGGCTCGTGAGGTAACGATTACCTTATTCCTCCTAGCAATTCCCACTCAGAATGCTAACACTACCCTTCATGGAGAAATGCAATGTTAGCATTTATCCATACAAGTTCGTTCTCGGTCTGAATGAAACCAAAGGCACTACTTCTACTACATCCATTTTGGAATCGCCCTTAAAATTAATAGCATGTAACCCTTTTTATTTATAAGATACCACTTATAAATCTCCTTTAAATCTATACCATACCATTTATAAATCTGGTCTTTTATCTTCAACATTTTATATAAACTGGTTTCGCAAATATCCATTTCTGAAATATTTCCACCTTCCTTTAAACATAAGATCTCCCTTTTTAAAATAAAAGATAACTCTTTTAATTTCTCTTTTTAAAATAACACTAATTATTAAAATAAATAGTTTCTTTTAAAGATAAATACTTGCAAAATAATCACTAAAACCTTACTATTATATACACATATACATACATACATACATACATACATACATATATATATATGTGTGTGTGTGTGTGTGTGTGAATTTAAAAGAATAAACAAATAAGTTGAATTAAAATAGAAAAGTGCCAAAACTCATTTTTAGAATAAAATATCATAGAAACCACAAGATCAATGTTAAATCAGTTTCCAAATCGAAAACCATCGCCAAAATTAAACATTACTTAACAATATTTCCAAAATACCATATCGAGGCCAATAGTTACTATAGCTCTTAACCAATGCTGTTATTATCCTTTTCTCTAAAAGGTTTCAACTTTTAAACATACGTGGTGTCACATCCAATATGGCCAAATTAACTAATTTTAGCATTTAACATTCTATATTACATGTATATAATTGAAATAAAATCAATAGGAATATAACTGGAAACTAAAAATAACAACATCAAGAAATCCGGATTTCTCTATTAAATTCACTATATTTTCAATTTAAATATCAATCTCCTTTCAAAACGAATATTTAACCAAATCAGCCAATAATTCAACCAAACACAAACAATAAAATTTATCAACTATATATCATACTGGTTTATCCAAAGAGGTGAGTTATACTCATCGAGATTCCATCTAGCGCCGAAGCGTTCCGATTTTTAACTAAAATCGAACGACGTCCAATTTTAGCCCAAATGTCAAATTTCTCTAAATTCAGTCAAACTAATTCCATCGCATAGCCTTTGCTATTATGAGCGCAACGCAAAAAATTTCGTCTCGATTGGACATCGTATGAGAGAGTTATTGCATGTATAAGTTATTGATTTTAAATAAAATTAATAAAGTCACTAATTACAATTTAAAACCTAATTACCAAATTCAAATTAATCCCTTCTTCCCATATCATTTCATGCCATCACCTACTACTCCACTTTGCCATGGCTGATCATTCTCTCATCCCTTTTGTAACGACCACGACTTTCTCTCCATAGAAAGTCGTATCGCTAATAAGAAAGAAAGGGATAGAAAGAGAAAAGAAGAGAAAGAAAGAACTAAACAATATCAGAATCTCACAGCGAAACGAAACAAAATATATTATATCACATAAATATTACATAGTATCATATACAACACATATCAGAGTTACACAGATTCACATCATATACTAGACAGTTATAAACATCTGTCTAGTTATTACATCTCAATACAAACAAAGATCTAAACAAGATCAACACAGCGGAAACTACTATCTATATCTACAACGCTGAAGCCTCCTGCTCCATTGCTCCTCCACAATTCGTCAAGGCTAACCTGAATCCCTTGGCTACTCGTAAAAATTTGAGTACCCAAGAGTTTATAAAACAGAAATAAACAACTTGGGTCAGACATGGGTCTGGTGTGAGTAACAGGTTAAACTTGTTTAACTTCAAAACCTTTTGAAAGAAAAGGTATCACGTAAGACTTCCCACAAATAAACATGGGTAAGTTTTTACCTTACGCTAACCAAAACATTTGATAGGAAATTCGATTGTATTATAATAGGGTCTAGGGTTTTCAAGTAAAATACAGAAATAGCTGAAATGCTTACATCTCACATTCCAACATAGTTGGGCACAACTAATACGTACGACACTTATTGGAGTTTGGATTCCATACAATGGCAGGGCTACCGGGGTACCGCCCGTCACAGTACGTGGCCTAGATCACCGTACCGAGGATCACTCCCAATCCCCTGCAACACAAGGTCGGAACATCCCTTACTGGATAATTCCCGCACAAGATACCTCACGGTTGGGATCAGCAACCGCACCACTAAGTCGAAAATAGAAAGGGACATCTAGACAGAGGTAACCTTGTCCTACTTGGGTGCTACCCACTAACCTTGCTGCACCTCCCCTGTTTTAGCCATTCCCGGTTTGTGAGGCTTGAGGTCACGATTACCTTAGAAAAGAACACATCACTTAGAATGCTCATCGTCCACCTGACGATGTTCTGAAAGCATTCAATCCATACAAGTTCGTTCCGGGTTCGAACGAAACCGAAGGCATTATCTCGTTACACTCGTTTTGGAATCACCCTCAGAGTTAACGACAATAACCCTTGCACTCTGAATCTTCATCTTCACTTGATTCACGACCTATCGTTAATTTGGATCGATGTGGTATTCGGGTCTCCAGACCTGGAAATCCGGTATACGGAAACCCGATCCCGGTCTCATCGAAATCCAAAGCGTATCTTTTAAGGCCAAGTTGTTTTAAAGGTTAAAACAATTCAATTCAATTATCTTTATACACATAGGAAGATAATTCACAACATTACAATAGATAATCAACATTATCAGATAATCCATATTATCATCACAATTCAACTAAACATCCATATCACACAACATATATCTCATCAGAGATATCAATCAATGCAAAGCATTCAATATTATCATCCATTCTTAAGTAATGATTTATACCATTTCTAATTAATTTAAAATGAATTAAATTAATTACTTCATTCTATAAATCCTGCTTACTTAATCATTAATTAATTACAAATTAATTAATTATCCTTTAATTACCCTTTAATTCCATTCAGGTAATTTATCTTTAATTAATTACTTAAATTAATTATCCTTAACCACTTATAGTAATTAACCTTTAATTACTTCATTAATTAATTAACTATAATATAATTAAATTAATCAACTATAATTAATTACATTAATCCTTAATTAATTACATTAATTAATTACTTCATTTATTAATTATTACTTAATTAATCAACTCTTAATTACATCATTAATTATATTAATTAATGATCCTTAATTACATTTTAATTATTAATTACTCTAATTAAATTAATTACATTAAGTAATTAACCTTTAATTAAAACACATTTATTAATCACTCTTGATTAATCTCATTCAGTAATTAACTACCTTTAATTACTTTTATTAACTAAATTAATTACTCCTTAATTAATTTCTTTTAATTAATCCCTTGATTAATTAACAAGTAATTAAACTCAAATTACTTCTATTAATAAAATCATTATTCACTTAATTACTTCCAGTAATTATTTATTACTAACTTCCCTAAATAATCACACCTTAATAATTACATTAAGTAATTATTATTAAACCATCTCTTGATTATCCTAAATTAATTAAACTTAATTAATTAACTTAACTAAATCAAATTAACTCAATTAATTACAAATGAGTAATTAATTCCTTAATTACTTTTATTAAGTAATTACATTTAAACCATTTTCACAAATGATTATCTTTAAATCAATTTATCTAATTAATTATCAAAATTAATCACATTAATTATTTATTTAAATAATCTCAAGTTAATGATCTTCATTAACTATTAACAACCCTTTAATTACTTTTCTTAAGTAATTAACTTAGATTAATTATTATTAATTTCAAATTAATAAATCTTAATAACCAATTTAATTAACCTTTATTTATTTAATTAATTAAGTGTTAACCATAACTTAATTAATATTTAATTACTTTATTAATTAATTCTTAATCATTAATTAATACTCTAATTTATAATCCTCAATTATAAATTAATCATTCCTAATTAATTTATCTTAATCATAAATAAATTAGTTTAAACCTTTAATTATTTATTTAATTAATCCAAATGATTAATTAATCAAACAATTTAATTATTCATTAAATTTCCTAATTAATTTAATGAACACAAATCTTTAATTACTTTAAGATAAACTTTGTTCTTATTGAAAATCAAGTTATCATTTACAAAGTATTTTGAATCCTTAATTTTAAATTAATTAATTCAAATCATTAATTAATCAAATTAATTTAACCATTTTAATTACCTTAAAGGTTTAATGATTTAAACTTTAAGATAAAACATTTCTTATCAAAGGTTAAATTATCATTCTTAAATACATTTGAAAACATCCATTTCAAATTTAACTTTTAAATTTCATTTTAAATTCTAGATTTAAAATGAATACTAATTTGTTTAAACAAAGTTTAAATACCAATTTAAAGCTTCTACATGTTGAAGAATTATATTTATAAAAGAATTTTACAAAGGGTTTAAATCAAATTCCTTTTTAATTTCAAATATTTAAATATAATTAACATTTAAAACATTTTTTTCCAATCTAAGTTTTAAAAACAAACTTGAATCTATACATTAAAACTTTGATTTAAATCCCTGTTTAAATTTTGCTTCAAACTTTAAATTAGATTTAAATTGAACTGACAGGTTTCTTAAAACCTGGTAACACTAAAAATACTCGCGTCCCCACTAACCACTTCGAGTCGCAGTCTTAAATTTTCCGAGTCTTCCCCGTAAGAAATACGAAAATCACGAGACCCTCTTCTTCTAAAATCCAGACTTCACCCAGAATTTACTCGAGTTTTTACAATTTTACTTCGAGTCGCCTACCTAAAAAACTTCGAGCGTCACTCGACCAAAACTCGAGAAAACCCAGACCTCTCCACTGCTACCATTCCAGACTTCACCCAGACACATACCATCGCGTGCACGTGCACATCCACCAGCGGCGTCTCCGACCATCCACGACTTCCCCCACCAGTCGACGATCAACCATAAACCAAACTACGATCATCCAATCTTCGATCTATACTCGAGATCGAAATCGAGAACTTCGAGCACTAAACTGGAACACAGACCACCTCCAAAACCTGGCAACAACTCCTCGTCCTCCCACTTTCGATCACCAGAACGCCAGCGACTTCGGCGACGAGTTCATCTACGTCACGACTATCAATTCCCAGAGTTCCGTCGAACTCGATCCATCCTAGACGAAATGATGTTCGATTTCTCTAGACTGGTAATAACTAGGTTTAAATTTTTAAAACTTAAATCATTTCTTCCTCACTGCCTTGATTCTATTTCTAATAATTTTCCTTTTATTCATGATCATTCCACTACCACTACTAAAGATTTCAAACTTCCAATTTCACTGAGATGATCGAAATCACCATAATTTCATTTCCAACATAAACCAGAACTGCTCTTTTAATTCTAAACTAAAAGTTATGATTTAAATGTTAAAAATCATATTATCATCTATGTTTTCAATTTATACCTTTGAATTTATAAATTACAGAGTTCAAATTTTTCACTTTATAAAACATGTTTCTGTTGTTTTTGATTACAGAGGCACTCAGACTAAATTTTGTCTTAATTAAATCTTTTAATCTTTAGTTTACTAGGGAACAACTAATTTTACTTAAACCTTAGATCTACACTTAAAACTAGATCATGAGATATGATTTATATCAAAAACAGTAGCCTAGAATTCAAGATAACAGGGTCACACTGATACAAATAACATACACATCTATATACATTCATATACATGCAGAGTCATCTATAAACATCCATATCAAAACAATATTTATCACAGAATTAGGCATGCATCATAATTACTTAAGTTAATTTTAAGTAAGAATGTTACTCACCTGATTAAAGATGAAACAGAGGCAGACTTAAGCTTTGAAATAGCTTGGAACCTTAAACTTTAATTACTGGAAAATGATTTGATCTTTTAAAACTTGAAACTGAAATGCTTTAAATCCCCAGAAGCTTTGCATGCTACTGAAGCTTGGTTACAGACAGTCTGGAAGAACAACTGCAGGCTTCCAGATTTGAAGAATGAATGCAGACAGTCTTTGAGTTGGTTCCAGATTGAAAAGAATGCAGACTGGTTTCTTTGAATTGATTGCAGATTTGAAAAGAGTGTTTGCAGGGCTTTGTTTTGGTATTGAAATTTGGTTACGGTTTGATCTTTGATTTGGAAGATGAGTTATAGGTTGTTGAATTTTTGTTTGAGGCATTTGAATTTCAGATTTCAGATTTTAGATTAGAGAATTTGTTTTCAGATTTGTATTAGAGAAAGAAGTTTGGGTTTCTCTTGTTTTGAAAAAGAAAATAGAAAGGAATGAAGTGAATATATGAAAATGTTTATATAAGTGAATTTGTAATTTATAAAAATAAAATAAAAAGAAAATAATTAAGGACACTTGTCATTAGAGTTCATCTTTTATTTACACTTGTTAAAACAAGGTTTTAGGATAATGACACATGTCTTTTAAGTAACTATTCATATTTTTATTTATTTTAAAAGTAAATAAATGCCTTTTTCTTATTTATTAAATACTTATCTATATATATATAATTACTTTTTAAAGAAACAAAACTAATTACATTTATAAATAAAAGCTTATTCAAATATTCTGAAATCCAAAACAATTTAAATATTTATTTTCTTGAATTTCAAAGCTTAAATTCAAATTCAATTAAATTAAATCCTAAGATTCAATTTAAAAAGTCAAGTTATATATATATATATACATATATAACTATTTATTCAATTAAATAACAATTTCATATTCTTTAAAATCCATTCATATTAATAAAAATAATACATTATACTTATTATCTGAAATTAACATATTTGATATTTAAATAATTTATATAAGAGATTATATTATCAAGTGATATTTTAAAAAGAAACAAAACAAGCCTTTTTGTTAACTCTTATAAAATTTTAAACTTAAGTAAAAATATCTTAAGCAATTAAAGTATTTTAAAACTATAAATTTACTAATTTAAATAACTTTGAAAAGTCATATTAAATTAAATCTAAATTCCCAATTTACCCAAAGCTTCTATTTACAATATATATAAATAAATATATATATTCAAATAGAAAATATCTTATTAACTTTTAAAAGATAAAATTACCAATTAATACTAATTTAATCAGATTATTAAATTAAATTCAAATCTTATTATCAAAGATTATCCATATCAATTTAATTATTCAACAGATTATTAAATTGATATTGTCAAAATTTCCGGGATATTACATTCCTCCCCCCTTAAAATAATTTCGTCCTCGAAATTTAAACAAAGGTAATTTAATAATCTTATTTAAAGATTTAAATTCAAAACACAAGCATCTACTATCATCCATATGCTAGCAACCATAGCAACCAAATCATTCAATCAAACAATTCTAACTATCTAGACTAAATTCTAGATAAAATACATCGAGTTTCCCCAAGTATATATATATACCGGAATACTCGCTCTACAAACAATCTAAACTACTAAGCTATAGATCTCCTACTCATCTAGATCTACAGAACTAAACAGAATATCAGACTACAGACGAGTCTGACTCAACTACCAAACTTCCAGAACTGCAGATTCTAAAACCAGAGATAGATCAAATACGTATTCCCTCAGAGATACGTAAAACTCAATGAATTCCAGTTATCCAAACTGACAATTCAATTCAGAAGACCAAATACTTATCCAAATCAGAACACAGACGAGATCCAAACACAACTCTACTTCACAACATTAGTAGATTCCAAACTTACTTCTCCTATCCAGAGATACACTCCAAACTGCTTTCGCTGCTCAATTCTGATATGAGGTAGAATGAAAATGCCGATGAAGAACACGAGCACAAACTGAACAACATATTTTAGAAATAAGGTTCACTGATCCATAAAGAAAACTCAGATACTCCATCAAAACTTGAGCTGCTTCACCAAACTCTATCTCTAGGAAAACATCCTTCAACTAGACTGAACCACCGGTATCACTCATGGAATCCTAGTCGATAAGAAAACTCAACCTTCAGATGCGGACAAACTTCTGATTTCTCTGAAGACATCCAGAAAACTCTGATAACCCAAGAGAACATTTAGACAATCGCAAGTCACTTTTGCGATCAACCCAACCTAATTCCAAAGAAAACTGTTCTCTCTTTACCAATCAGAACAGCTTACACTTATTTATCCAATTTATCGAAGAAATGGATATACTCTGCTGCTTCTGAACTCCACTTCAGAAAAACTGCTCAGCCAGAAAACTTCCTGCCAATCCAAGAATACTCCGAGCTGCAACGCTGCCACAATTCCAAAGACTTCCTAACCAAAGCTCTTCGAGAAACTCGGACTCCAAACCAACAGAAACACTGTGCTGAACTCAGCCACACCACCGAAACATACACACTTCCTTAATCTTGTTCCAAAGAAAACATCTTCGGGAACATCCATCGTCACTATATCTCATCATACAGCTACTATTACCTGAGGTATCAAGGTACCATCACTCACTTCTGCCTCATCGACAGATCCAACTCTACTCATCCACACTTCAAAGATAAACTCCGAACCATTACAGTTTCCTTCGGAGATCGGTGAAATCCTTCACCACAGCAAAGTTCACTCGAGACAGTATTAGGTCTACAATCTTGTCAGATATACTTCCAACTTCAACACTCAAATTCTAACTATTTGTAGTCGTGTTACACACACCACTACCCTATCTACCTTTATATCCTATATTGGAAAACCCGAACAGGTAACCCAACAAATAGGTAGAAATATATATATATTTAAAATGATACTTTTTATATAGAAATTATTTCTGGGTAAAATTATTTCATTTACCTCTTTAAAACAATATTATGTCCGTTGGCCTGGTTCAAGTGTTTAGAGATCCCTATCAATAACGTTAGCTACTCGTATTGACCAGAATCCATATACCACTCAACCGATCAATTAACACAATATAAAATCATTTTTATATAACTAACAATTACGCACTCTCAAGATAGACACCACTACAGAGCCTAGGTATTCACTCAACCTACTGCTCTGATACCACTGTAACGACCACGACTTTCTCTCCATAGAAAGTCGTATCGCTAATAAGAAAGAAAGGGATAGAAAGAGAAAAGAAGAGAAAGAAAGAACTAAACAATATCAGAATCTCACAGCGAAACGAAACAAAATATATTATATCACATAAATATTACATAGTATCATATACAACACATATCAGAGTTACACAGATTCACATCATATACTAGACAGTTATAAACATCTGTCTAGTTATTACATCTCAATACAAACAAAGATCTAAACAAGATCAACACAGCAGAAACTACTATCTATATCTACAACGCTGAAGCCTCCTGCTCCATTGCTCCTCCACAATTCGTCAAGGCTAACCTGAATCCCTTGGCTACTCGTAAAAATTTGAGTACCCAAGAGTTTATAAAACAGAAATAAACAACTTGGGTCAGACATGGGTCTGGTGTGAGTAACAGGTTAAACTTGTTTAACTTCAAAACCTTTTGAAAGAAAAGGTATCACGTAAGACTTCCCACAAATAAACATGGGTAAGTTTTTACCTTACGCTAACCAAAACATTTGATAGGAAATTCGATTGTATTATAATAGGGTCTAGGGTTTTCAAGTAAAATACAGAAATAGCTGAAATGCTTACATCTCACATTCCAACATAGTTGGGCACAACTAATACGTACGGCACTTATTGGAGTTTGGATTCCATACAATGGCAGGGCTACCGGGGTACCGCCCGTCACAGTACGTGGCCTAGATCACCGTACCGAGGATCACTCCCAATCCCCTGCAACACAAGGTCGGAACATCCCTTACTGGATAATTCCCGCACAAGATACCTCACGGTTGGGATCAGCAACCGCACCACTAAGTCGAAAATAGAAAGGGACATCTAGACAGAGGTAACCTTGTCCTACTTGGGTGCTACCCACTAACCTTGCTGCACCTCCCCTATTTTAGCCATTCCCGGTTTGTGAGGCTTGAGGTCACGATTACCTTAGAAAAGAACACATCACTTAGAATGCTCATCGTTCACCTGACGATGTTCTGAAAGCATTCAATCCATACAAGTTCGTTCCGGGTTCGAACGAAACCGAAGGCATTATCTCGTTACACTCGTTTTGGAATCACCCTCAGAGTTAACGACAATAACCCTTGCACTCTGAATCTTCATCTTCACTTGATTCACGACCTATCGTTAATTTGGATCGATGTGGTATTCGGGTCTCCAGACCTGGAAATCCGGTATACGGAAACCCGATCCCGGTCTCATCGAAATCCAAAGCGTATCTTTTAAGGCCAAGTTGTTTTAAAGGTTAAAACAATTCAATTCAATTATCTTTATACACATAGGAAGATAATTCACAACATTACAATAGATAATCAACATTATCAGATAATCCATATTATCATCACAATTCAACTAAACATCCATATCACACAGCATATATCTCATCAGAGATATCAATCAATGCAAAGCATTCAATATTATCATCCATTCTTAAGTAATGATTTATACCATTTCTAATTAATTTAAAATGAATTAAATTAATTACTTCATTCTATAAATCCTGCTTACTTAATCATTAATTAATTACAAATTAATTAATTATCCTTTAATTACCCTTTAATTCCATTCAGGTAATTTATCTTTAATTAATTACTTAAATTAATTATCCTTAACCACTTATAGTAATTAACCTTTAATTACTTCATTAATTAATTAACTATAATATAATTAAATTAATCAACTATAATTAATTACATTAATCCTTAATTAATTACATTAATTAATTACTTCATTTATTAATTATTACTTAATTAATCAACTCTTAATTACATCATTAATTATATTAATTAATGATCCTTAATTACATTTTAATTATTAATTACTCTAATTAAATTAATTACATTAAGTAATTAACCTTTAATTAAAACACATTTATTAATCACTCTTGATTAATCTCATTCAGTAATTAACTACCTTTAATTACTTTTATTAACTAAATTAATTACTCCTTAATTAATTTCTTTTAATTAATCCCTTGATTAATTAACAAGTAATTAAACTCAAATTACTTCTATTAATAAAATCATTATTCACTTAATTACTTCCAGTAATTATTTATTACTAACTTCCCTAAATAATCACACCTTAACAATTACATTAAGTAATTATTATTAAACCATCTCTTGATTATCCTGAATTAATTAAACTTAATTAATTAACTTAACTAAATCAAATTAACTCAATTAATTACAAATGAGTAATTAATTCCTTAATTACTTTTATTAAGTAATTACATTTAAACCATTTTCACAAATGATTATCTTTAAATTAATTTATCTAATTAATTATCAAAATTAATCACATTAATTATTTATTTAAATAATCTCAAGTTAATGATCTTCATTAACTATTAACAACCCTTTAATTACTTTTCTTAAGTAATTAACTTAGATTAATTATTATTAATTTCAAATTAATAAATCTTAATAACCAATTTAATTAACCTTTATTTATTTAATTAATTAAGTGTTAACCATAACTTAATTAATATTTAATTACTTTATTAATTAATTCTTAATCATTAATTAATACTCTAATTTATAATCCTCAATTATAAATTAATCATTCCTAATTAATTTATCTTAATCATAAATAAATTAGTTTAAACCTTTAATTATTTATTTAATTAATCCAAATGATTAATTAATCAAACAATTTAATTATTCATTAAATTTCCTAATTAATTTAATGAACACAAATCTTTAATTACTTTAAGATAAACTTTGTTCTTATTGAAAATCAAGTTATCATTTACAAAGTATTTTGAATCCTTAATTTTAAATTAATTAATTCAAATCATTAATTAATCAAATTAATTTAACCATTTTAATTACCTTAAAGGTTTAATGATTTAAACTTTAAGATAAAACATTTCTTATCAAAGGTTAAATTATCATTCTTAAATACATTTGAAAACATCCATTTCAAATTTAACTTTTAAATTTCATTTTAAATTCTAGATTTAAAATGAATACTAATTTGTTTAAACAAAGTTTAAATACCAATTTAAAGCTTCTACATGTTGAAGAATTATATTTATAAAAGAATTTTACAAAGGGTTTAAATCAAATTCCTTTTTAATTTCAAATATTTAAATATAATTAACATTTAAAACATTTATTTCCAATCTAAGTTTTAAAAACAAACTGGAATCTATACATTAAAACTTTGATTTAAATCCCTGTTTAAATTTTGCTTCAAACTTTAAATTAGATTTAAATTGAACTGACAGGTTTCTTAAAACCTGGTAACACTAAAAATACTCGCGTCCCCACTAACCACTTCGAGTCGCAGTCTTAAATTTTCCGAGTCTTCCCCGTAAGAAATACGAAAATCACGAGACCCTCTTCTTCTAAAATCCAGACTTCACCCAGAATTTACTCGAGTTTTTACAATTTTACTTCGAGTCGCCTGCCTAAAAAACTTCGAGCGTCACTCGACCAAAACTCGAGAAAACCCAGACCTCTCCACTGCTACCATTCCAGACTTCACCCAGACACATACCATCGCGTGCACGTGCACATCCACCAGCGGCGTCTCCGACCATCCACGACTTCCCCCACCAGTCGACGATCAACCATAAACCAAACTACGATCATCCAATCTTCGATCTATACTCGAGATCGAAATCGAGAACTTCGAGCACTAAACTGGAACACAGACCACCTCCAAAACCTAGCAACAACTCCTCGTCCTCCCACTTTCGATCACCAGAACGCCAGCGACTTCGGCGACGAGTTCATCTACGTCACGACTATCAATTCCCAGAGTTCCGTCGAACTCGATCCATCCTAGACGAAATGATGTTCGATTTCTCTAGACTGGTAATAACTAGGTTTAAATTTTTAAAACTTAAATCATTTCTTCCTCACTGCCTTGATTCTATTTCTAATAATTTTCCTTTTATTCATGATCATTCCACTACCACTACTAAAGATTTCAAACTTCCAATTTCACTGAGATGATCGAAATCACCATAATTTCATTTCCAACATAAACCAGAACTGCTCTTTTAATTCTAAACTAAAAGTTATGATTTAAATGTTAAAAATCATATTATCATCTATGTTTTCAATTTATACCTTTGAATTTATAAATTACAGAGTTCAAATTTTTCACTTTATAAAACATGTTTCTGTTGTTTTTGATTACAGAGGCACTCAGACTAAATTTTGTCTTAATTAAATCTTTTAATCTTTAGTTTACTAGGGAACAACTAATTTTACTTAAACCTTAGATCTACACTTAAAACTAGATCATGAGATATGATTTATATCAAAAACAGTAGCCTAGAATTCAAGATAACAGGGTCACACTGATACAAATAACATACACATCTATATACATTCATATACATGCAGAGTCATCTATAAACATCCATATCAAAACAATATTTATCACAGAATTAGGCATGCATCATAATTACTTAAGTTAATTTTAAGTAAGAATGTTACTCACCTGATTAAAGATGAAACAGAGGCAGACTTAAGCTTTGAAATAGCTTGGAACCTTAAACTTTAATTACTGGAAAATGATTTGATCTTTTAAAACTTGAAACTGAAATGCTTTAAATCCCCAGAAGCTTTGCATGCTACTGAAGCTTGGTTACAGACAGTCTGGAAGAACAACTGCAGGCTTCCAGATTTGAAGAATGAATGCAGACAGTCTTTGAGTTGGTTCCAGATTGAAAAGAATGCAGACTGGTTTCTTTGAATTGATTGCAGATTTGAAAAGAGTGTTTGCAGGGCTTTGTTTTGGTATTGAAATTTGGTTACGGTTTGATCTTTGATTTGGAAGATGAGTTATAGGTTGTTGAATTTTTGTTTGAGGCATTTGAATTTCTGATTTCAGATTTTAGATTAGAGAATTTGTTTTCAGATTTGTATTAGAGAAAGAAGTTTGGGTTTCTCTTGTTTTGAAAAAGAAAATAGAAAGGAATGAAGTGAATATATGAAAATGTTTATATAAGTGAATTTGTAATTTATAAAAATAAAATAAAAAGAAAATAATTAAGGACACTTGTCATTAGAGTTCATCTTTTATTTACACTTGTTAAAACAAGGTTTTAGGATAATGACACATGTCTTTTAAGTAACTATTCATATTTTTATTTATTTTAAAAGTAAATAAATGCCTTTTTCTTATTTATTAAATACTTATCTATATATATATAATTACTTTTTAAAGAAACAAAACTAATTACATTTATAAATAAAAGCTTATACAAATATTCTGAAATCCAAAACAATTTAAATATTTATTCTCTTGAATTTCAAAGCTTAAATTCAAATTCAATTAAATTAAATCCTAAGATTCAATTTAAAAAGTCAAGTTATATATATATACACATATATAACTATTTATTCAATTAAATAACAATTTCATATTCTTTAAAATCCATTCATATTAATAAAAATAATACATTATACTTATTATCTGAAATTAACATATTTGATATTTAAATAATTTATATAAGAGATTATATTATCAAGTGATATTTTAAAAAGAAACAAAACAAGCCTTTTTGTTAACTCTTATAAAATTTTAAACTTAAGTAAAAATATCTTAAGCAATTAAAGTATTTTAAAACTATAAATTTACTAATTTAAATAACTTTGAAAAGTCATATTAAATTAAATCTAAATTCCTAATTTACCCAAAGCTTCTATTTACAATATATATAAATAAATATATATATTCAAATAGAAAATATCTTATTAACTTTTAAAAGATAAAATTACCAATTAATACTAATTTAATCAGATTATTAAATTAAATTCAAATCTTATTATCAAAGATTATCCATATCAATTTAATTATTCAACAGATTATTAAATTGATATTGTCAAAATTTCCGGGATATTACACCCTTGCTCTGAAATCACCACGAAAATGAAATCTGTTTGCTCCAACGAACTCCACCTTTGACCCGGAAGCACTGAGCTCGGCCGTAGCTACATAAATGCGACCTAGAGCCCTTTACGCGACCTGAGAGGGTGTCGCACTCCTCCACACTCAGGCATACCATCTCTGAATCGACTATAGGATGCTCTCCGACACCACTAACCACAATCCAAGCCTCGACTCACAAAATTCCACTTCAAATTCCAGAAAATCAAAACCCTAGTTGATTTTGCCTCATGTCCATGAACCGTCGATCACCCAAACACTTCCAAACCCAAACTCATGCCAAATTGTAGAACTTCCTTATACAAGATCAAAGATCAAGGCTTTTAAATTTTTAAATTTTTATTTGATTTGTTTTTGAATTTATAAGAGGAGGATTTTATGTTTCCTTGCTTTTCAAATGCAAATGGATGGATCACTGAAGAATGATAGAAAATGTGTGATGTTGGATTTGCTTAAGTGTTGACTTATAATTATCTACGAATTTTTGCATTTTGCCACATAGATTATTGTCCGCTTACGAACCGTGAATGACAAAACAAAAATACAATCGTGCTCAGAACAACAAATCGACCTTAAAACGATAATAATATACACCGGTTACTTGATTCTGTAAAATCACAAAAGCACCACCATTTGCCAAAAAATCGTCAAACGGTTAATTTAAATATTACCCCAAATTAAAATTATGGAAAAAGCAAATAAATCAAATTAAAAATACGTTAATAAAAATTGAGTTATTATATTTTTTTTAAGAAAAAATGTGTGATCCTCTACGAATAGAGGAGAGCACACATGTGAATGTATATATCACGTAAATAAGGTGCTGCTAACATGCCTGGCAGGTAACAAAAACAAAAAACATGTATCAAAACTCAGGTACTCCTAAGATGAGTTCCGGCAAGGCCACCACCCATCACATCCCAATATCGAGCTCCGGCAAGACCATCGCCCAATATTGAGGTGTTAGAAGTACCTAAAAAACTAAAGAAAAACAAAGACTACTGGATGACGACACACACTAATAAGGAAGCTCCCAAACAAAATCGAGTTGTTATATTAAAATAAATTTTCTTATTATTTATCCGAACCATTTATTATTGCCAATATATTTACAAAATGAATTCACTGTTATTATTTATTAAATAAAATGGAGTTAAATAAGATCATTAAATCCGTTCAATCAATACTTAATTCACAATCCAGATATTTAAATCACTATCCAAATATTAAATTCACAAATTCAAATATTTAAATAATCTCTATATTTGCATTCAAGTTATTAAATCTTTAAATACCAATTATTTCAATATATAAAATTAATTAAATACTTCGAAATCCCATGACCAAAATTTCGGGTTGTTATAAAATGTCTTTTATATTACAAACTAGTTGAATATAGTTTTGTTATTTTTATTTCTAAACATTGATCTAATTTGTGTGTGTATGTGTGTGTAGGTGTGTGTGTAGGTGCATGCATGCACACATGTGCGTGTGTATTTATGAATGTATGTACATATGTATGAATGTATTTAACTAAAGGTTTGAAAAATGGAATTTTATCTAAAATATTGTAATTTTGTCTTTAAGCTATCATTTGCTTAAAACTAACTTTAGATTGTCTTCTTTAACTTTAATACATATTAAATAAACAAAGTCTATTCTAATGTAAAAAAAAATACACATATATATACATGTACTAAATTAATCTTATTAAAAAATATTTCTTACAACAAAGGCATAAATAAAGAGGAAATGTGTCGGTTGTAGTATAAATCCCAGCACCTGAACAATGTTCCGTTAACTATGTACACTTTCCATATGTTGCACTTGCACTTTCACACATGGGTGCATTTGATGCACTCATTTAATATACATACAACTTGAAATTAAACTTAAACTAATTTTAAACAAAAGAAATAAAATGAAGATTTTATTCAAAATATTAGGTTAGATCTAAAATCAAGGCTTCAAAGGCTCAACTAAGTTCAAAATGGAAATCATTTTGAAATTCATCCATTTAATCCATTTCCAACCAGTCCATTTCCAACACGATAATATTCTAGCATGTTTGAAAGAAGTAGTTTTTAAACTCATCGGGCATAAAAACACTAACCTTGCCAAGGCTAAAGACAAATGATTCATTATCATATAGGGTCGGTAAGGCCGCTAGGATCATGTTATTAGATTCAATTACAAGAGATGGGATGAAACAAAGATCAACTCCAGTTTGGTATTTAGATGGAGTGGTAAGACGATCATGGAAATGAGATGTAATCACCTCACCAATTTCCTCTTGGTTAATTTCATGTAAGGATAACATCAATAAAAAAATTCTTCTTCTATTGCAGTAATAATAGGATCAAACCTTTTAGACTGACTTTCTAAAATATCCATAGTTAGAAAAGGGTGGTTCATATGGTACCACAAATCTTAGGTATATATACGTACTAAAAGTCAATATATTGTAGCACTTGAATCACAATGTGTGAGATTCACACTCATGACCTTAGATCCAAATCGTAAGTGTCTTACCATTGAGATGTGGTCTAGATAACTTTTAAGAAGAGTTCTCGCTGCATTTTCCTTATTATCTTACTCTGATTTGTATCACCGTAAATTTTAATTTGGTTTATTTTCCCCTAAACTCTTGTAAATAATGATTGAATTAATTCATTATCTTTCATCAGTATGTTATCAAACACCAACTATAGCATTTAAACTTTATTAGAAATTATTATGAACCTTCAAATTCAAATTTCAGAGTATCCTAAGGCTCACTTGATTTTGTTGCAAATAATAATCTCGATAAATGATTTTTACTTTCTCCATTCAAAGCAGAAACAAGGGCCTTCACATGTTCTTTCAATTTTCTTTATATATTTCTGATTATTAAATTAAAATGCAGTGAACCGATCCTCCGTTAGTTCTTGAAAACAATAATCAGTTATTTCCCAAAGATCTTGAGAGATAAATAATGTCTTCATTTTTATACTCTAATATGCCTAGTTTTCACCATCTAAAACTAGCATTAAACTTTTAATAGAACTTAAATTTGTAGGTTTTACAAAAAATAGTATTCATTGTATTTGTAAAATCTTGCTTTGGCTCTAGTTTTATTAGAGATACGAAGATAGAGAAAGAGAATTTTATTACTAATCTCAATGCTTTTACAATTTTAGAGAATTGAATGATTTCATCATCATACAACCACCTTTTTATAAATGTTAATATGAATATTTAATATACATGTCCAAGAGCACGTCCCAGTGGTAAGGCGCTGAGATTTCGGTTCTAAGGTCATGAGTTTGAATCTTGCATAACAATGTCAAAACTTGGACAAATTTAGACATGTAATATGTATATAATACCAAAGACATTCGGTAATAATAGGTTACCACCCTCTATTAAGTACCAAGTTTCAAAAATATAAATATATTTAATCGATATAACATTTACATAAGAATATACATTCACAAAGGGCTATAACTCTTTATGTGAACTATAATGACTCTATAATGAAAAGCTACATCTTTATAACATAAAGACATCTATTTACAAAATATTGGAATCTTGGACATATTTAGATTATATTATGTATATACTACAAAAAAATATGTAGTACCAATGGGTTGCCACCCTCTATTAAGTACCAAGTTAAAAAATAAATTAATAGGTATAACCTTTACATAAGAACACAAATTAAAAAATGGTTACAACTCATCTGAACTATAACGACTCTATAATGGAAAGATACATCTTTATAACATGGAGACATCTATATGAACCATTATTTTTCTCACAAATGGCCTATCTATATATGAACAAATGTTTTTTTCATGAATAAATGTCTCTCCATGGAGTGTATTTTCATAGTTGTCTTTATTTATGCAAACCAAGGTGTCTTTTCACAAGTGTTTTTCATGAAGTGTCTTTTCATGTAGTGTTCATCTAAACTGCATTATTTTTAGCATGTATCTTTTGCGCTATTTATCGTATCATTCACGCAGTGGGTGCTTGTCATTTTTACATATTATGTTTCCTTGCACGCACGAAGTGAGTGTCATTCATAGAATATATTATTCCCGGCACATACAAAGTTTAGACCACGTGAAACGTGTGCCTTTTGTATTTTTTATAATAGGTAAAAAGGACGAAGGCCCGTCTTAACAAGTTTGTTACGTATTGGGTTACAACCCGGGAAAAATAAAACAAAAGGGCGAAAACCTTGGCCGCCATACATCACATTATTTCTTGCCATTTGTAAATTCTAACCCTAGAAATTCCAATTTGCGAGCGATCTCTAATCTTCTTCACTTCTATGAGTATATCTTGTCTTAAGGAGGATTCCAAACTCTCCGCTCCTCTTCTACATCTTCATAATACTTCAGATTTGAGCTATCTTTCTTTGATTTAGCTTATTCCTTTCACTTAGTTGGAATTATCTGAATTAATCTTGAAGATACTCTCCCCTTTATACCAGACAAATAAGTGATAGATTCGATTATTAAGCATGTCTCTATAAAAGTTATCATTTATTCTCTGATTATTGATGTCAAGTTGTAAAACCCTATCTTTTTTAAGGGACTGAATCATCTCCAACAAAATTTGGATAGCGTAGTAGTTCTTGTTCAAATCAGGTAATTTTTTGTTGTGATTTCTATTCATATTTCCTTCAAAGTTCATCATACTAACTCTTTTTTCATTATTGTAGAACTCGCTTCTGCTTTGTAGTTGAGAACAACCACCTCCAATCTTCTTCCTCGAATGATCAATACTAATTAGTGTAACTTGTTGAATCCTCCTTTTGAAGTTTTGATGACACAACTATTTTTCTATAAATATTGCACAACTTCATATTTTACATGATATTTTCAAAAGAAGACGACTAGCTGATGTTGTGAAGGCATTGAAGTTCAAATTGTCAATTACTGTCATCATAGTAGGTCTAGAATATGATGTATAATATACTTTGATGGTTACACATACTTAAAATGTTTTAAGTCAATCATAAATCATATTATACAAGTCAGAATTTCATATTTTCAATACTAGCAGAGCTTAAACATCTGAGTTATTATTACAGTTTGAGTATATAAAAGTCTTAGATTTTTAAAAGGGTTTAGACGTCTGGAAAATTCAAATTTAGCCTTGAAACTCTTGGGAATAAACCCTATAAAAATTGAGACGTCTCACCTAATTATTTAATCTTCTGAAGCACGTTAAAATGTTATTTTCCTAAAGTTAGCTAGAAGTCTAAATGAATCAACCAGACTTCTGATGAGGGTATCATATCCGTTAGATTCATTCAGATGTCTGATCTTGCAAAATAAAATTTTTTAAACAAACAACTCAGATGTCTTACTATGTTTTCTAGATGTTTGCATATGGTATAAAATGAACATATTCTTTTCTTGCTAAGGTCAGATGTATGACCCAAATAACTCAAACATATAACCTAGTTTAACATAGTTTTTTAAATAACTTTTTAGTTGTCTGTTCTTATAATTCAAATGTTTGAGAAAGATTAACAACTATATTTCTAAATAGACATCATCTTTCTGAAAGGAAGCATTTTTTTTGAAGAGTTGCAATCTCTTGAATAATCACTACTCTTCAACAAGTCCCTTCACCACTATAAATATAGACCTAGTTCATTCCTTAGTTTCCACTAATTTCTTGCTTTCAATTCTCTTTCTATTTACTATTATTGGAAATCAAAAAGCAAACAACCTTTTCTCTACTTCCTATGACACTACTGATTCAACTCTAAAACCATCGAAGGATATTATAGGAAGGGTGTACTGCAGAGTGACTTACTTTTGTTTGTTACATATTAAAGTCTTTAAGAATATTTTTGCTTTGAAGTTAATTAAAGTCATGTTCGATTGTTCAGGAAGTTGTAAACCTGTTTCTCTGGGTGAAGCGAGGATTGTTGGAAGTGAAATTCCTAAGTGGATCTTAGGGACTTGACATAGGATGTGAGGTCCGAACCAATATAAAGATTCTGGTGTGATTGTGACAGGCGGTACCCAGTGGCCCAGTCATTGTATGGAACCCGAATTTCCAATAAGTGCCATACGTTTTTGATTGTACCCAAATATGTTGGAACGTGAGATGCAAGCTTTCCAGCTATGTTCTATTTATTTGGAAAACCCTAAACATTATTATAATATCACTGGATTTCCTATCAAGTGTTTTAGTTACCATAAGGGAAAAACCCATCTGTGTTTATGTGCGGCGTGGTCTTACGTGATACCCTTGTTTTCAAATGGTTTCCAATTTAAAATAATTTAACCGTACTCACACCAGACCCATGTCTGACCCAGAGTTTATTTTTTTTCTTCTATTTTTCCGATACTCAAAATTTTATGAGTAGCCAAGTGATTCCAAGTTAGCTCTCGATGTATTTTGGAGGAGGAGTTGGAGCAGGTGGCTTCAACATATCTAACTATATCTATATTCCGCTGTATTGGTATCAGTGTCTGTATTTTGGCTTGTAATGAATGAACAGGTCGTTACGACTATCTGAATATGATGTATGTATATTTATGACTCTGTTGAATTGTATTAGTGACTGTGATATATGTTTGTAATATATATTATCCGTTCAACTGTGAGATGTTGTGATTTGTTTAGTTCTTTTCTTTCTATCTATTCTCTTTTCTACCTATTTCTTTCTATATTACAACTCATCTTTCGAAGTGAAAAGGGCGGGCCGTCACAATGATCGTGTCTTTAGTTTATTTAATTTATCTGCTTATTAGTTGATTTTTCGATTATTAGAATATCATCCATATAATACTAGATCCTATATACAATTTCATTTGGAATCAAAGCAAGGCCATCAATAAACAGAAACAAAGTTTATGACCCTTTGAAATAATATGGATAACACCATTGCCACATTTGCTAAAGGTCATTCCACTACATAACCACTACTATTTATCGGTTTAAACTATGCATATTGGACTAGTAGGGTTAGAATATGTATGCAAGTAAGTGGTTATGAAATGTGGAATATTACTCAAGCTAATATACTACACCTACTATTGAACATAGAATTAGATAATTCGTCAAAATACCGATGCTATTAACAATGCTAAAGCAATGAATATATTAATTTTCTCATTAGATAAAAATAAATTTAATAGAATTAGTGTATGAAAAACTGCATATGAGATATGGCATACCTTGCAAATTACTCATGAGGTGACAAATAAGGTCATCAAAGAAAAATTTCTATGTTAAACAATCAATTTCCAAACTTTAGAATAAAACCAAATGAAACCATTGCTGATATGTATTCAAGGTTTCAAGACATTACTCATTCTCTATTAGCATTAGGAGAAAATTATTTGGATTTTGATATAGCATCAAAAATATTCAACTCTTCAACGAATGAGTGGAAAAGAAAAATATTAGCTATCGAATAGGCTAATAATCTCTCAACACTCAAACTGGAAGAGTTGGTTGAAAATTTAATGTCCTATGAAGTAAATTTGTAAGCAAAATGATATAAGTTCTGGAAAGAAAACCATAGCATTTTAAGCCGAAGATGACTTAGATACAGGGTAAGATGATTCTGCTTTTCTAGCAAAAAGTTTCAAGAAATTTTTTAAATATGGTAAAAGCAAACGATTTGGTAAAAACCACAACTCGTCCTCCTTGAAGTGCTATGAATGCGATAAAATCGGTTACATGAAGAAGGATTGCTCAAATCTTTAGAAGGAAAAGAAAACTTCAAAAACATGAATGATAAAAATTTTACAAAGAAGAAACAAGCCTTTCAAGTAACATAGGATAATTCAGACTCATCTTCATCTTTATCAGATAGTGAAAGCGATATGGAGCAAACCAATCTATGCTTCATGGCAACAAGTAGTGATGTAAGTGCTGACATTTCTTATGATGATTTATTTTAAATAAATTTGGAACTTCTTGAAAAGTTGAAATCACTTAAGAAAATAAACAAAAAAAACTATAAGAAACCTAAATAGAGCTGAATTAGAGACAGATATACTAAAAATTTAAAAGGTTATTTCAATGAAAGCATAGCGAAAGTCTCAAGCTTCTTGTGAAAACTTGATAGCTTAAATTAATATAGTAAATAATGAACTTCAACTTTATAAAAATGAGAGTATCAAGTTGGCTAAAGAGAATTGTGAATTAATTTTTTCCAAATACTCTCTTAGCAATGAAATTGAAAATATGAAAAATAATTTTGAAAAACTCACTTCAAATGTTTCCAACTTTAATAAAGGAAGAGAAAATATATCAAATATCGTAAAATTTCCAAAACCATCTTATAATAAAACTAGTTTAGGATTTAACGGTGATAAAAAATGAAATCTTCAAAAAATATTTCTCTGAATTCAAGATTTATAAAGGGAAACAGTGTTGAAAAACCTATATTAAAAAGTGATAACAACATCAGAAATAATTATATAAAGGATTTCTTATACAACGTTCGTAATAATGAAGATTTCCTTTTCAAAAGGAAACCCAAACCCTCTTAGGTATGGTTTCCTAATATCTAACTCTTAAAACCCTAACAAAGAAAATGGGTACCGATTCGAACCCATACTTTTTATAGGTACTCGACAAGAAGAAGGAGAGAAGGATTATTAACGGTAGATGTTCCAAACACATGACATAAAATCTACACATTCTTACAATTATAAATCACAAGGATGGAGGTTTCACTGTCACGTTTAGAGATAATTCTAACTGGTATGTCATTGGCATTGGAGACATCTACAACGAGGGTATATCCAATTCTCCTTTGATCATAAATGTCCTACTAGTAGGAAATTGGAAACATAACTTATTAAGTATTAGTCAACTTTGCAATAAAGGATTTACAATTTCTTTTGAAAAACTTAAATGTAACATTTTTTACCAAAACAAAACTTTAATTTTTGAAGTTTTAAGAAAAATAAATATTTATATTTTAAATATGAAAATTAATAATGATAATAATATGCATCTCTTAGCTAATGATCATGGTCCATGGTTATGGCACAAGAGATTTTATCATGTAAAATTTAAATACATTAAAAAGCTAGCTAAAAATGAATTGGTTAAAGGATTACCGAAAATGAGCTTTAAAGTTAACTATTTTTGTGACGCATGTTAACTAGGAAAATTGGAAAAATCTTCTTTTAAGTCTAAGAAAGTTATTTCTACCTTACAACCTTTAGATCTACTCCACAGAGATCTTTTTGGACGTACTCAGGTAAGATCTCTTAACCATAACAAATATGTGTTAGTCCAGCTGATTTTTCTAGATATACATGGACTCTATTTTTAAAACATGAAAGTGATATATTTGTATTTTAAATTTTTTTTGCCAAAAGAATGCAAAACTTAAAAACTATGAAAATTAAAAATATTAGAAGTGATCATGGTGGTAAATTTGAAAATGAACTTTTTAATGATTTTTGTAATAAGAACGGAATAAGTCACAAATTTTCCTTTTCAAGAACATCTCAACAATACTGTGTTGTTGAACAAAAAATTAGTACACTATAGGAATGTGAAAGAACATTATTAAGTAGTAGCCAATTACCAAAGAATTTTTGGACTAAAGATGTGGCTACGGCTTGTCACGTTCTAAATCATGTCTCTATAAGACCATTAACAAAACACACAACATATGAATTATTTGATGGTAGAAAACCAAACGTTTCATATTTTAGAATTTTTGGTTCAAAATGTTTATATTAAGTACAAAGGTTAATTTAGAAAATTTGATCCGAAAGCCGATGAAGATATTTTTGTCCGATATTCGAAAAGGAGTAAAGCATATGGAATATTTAATAAAAAATCAAATACTGTATAAGAAAGTTTACACGAATCTTTTGATGAAAATTATAAGATAAGTAATGATAAAGATGAAGTTATTTCAATAAACCAACCAACTAGTTTAGAAATCTCTCTCAAAGTGAAATATAGACAATTTATTAAAATCACCACATTGTATACTGAGAGATCTTTCACTTGACAACGTAATAGGTGAAGCTAACAGTGGAGTAAGAACAAGAAATCAACTAAATCAAATGGGACACATTGTGTAACGACCCGTATTTTTTAACTATTTTAAAATTTTAAATTTAATATAATTATTGAACAATAATGGTTAGGAATAAAAATTTAATGAATTATTTATGTAATTTATTTAATATGAACTTGAATAAAATTTTGAAATAACAATTTCGATAATATTTAAGGAAATTATTTTTGTTAGAAAGAAGTTCAATATATTTAATGTGTTGGAATCAATAGCAAGAATTGAATAATAAATGTTGAATTATTTAGATGAAAATAAAATAATTCTTTGATAACTAAAATTCATTTGAAATCTAATATTGGAATTTATTGAAATTCTAATATTGGAATTCATCGAAATTGCATTTTTGGAATACTTTAAGTAAAGAAGTGTAGCATAGTGTAATCTATGTATTTAATATAAAAACATTTGTATATTGAATAAGAACGAACATTTTATTTATAAAATGATATTTGAAAATAACTTATATAAGTATGTCTTATTTGACTATGATTATAATTTTATAAAGAGTGTAGTAGTTGTTTTGTTATTTTAATTCGTTTTATAAGTTAAACTTTATAAGTTAAATAACTTGTATTTCAATTATAGCGATTTATTGGATAATTAAATTGTTTAAATTTAGTATTGGAAAAGTATTTAAATAATTGAACCCTGAATTTAATATGAATGAAAATGATGTCGAAAGTTGATTTAAAATTTTATTTAAACAAGAATGAAGATTGTTTACTTTTAAAATTGAATTTAAAAGTGAATAAATAGAAATTGGAAATTTTATATTTTAATTAACGTGTAAGATAGTCTTTTTGGTCACTGTCTCGGATTTCGACGAAACCACTTTCATCGAATTCGTAATAGTGAATTATTATAGGATTTCAAGTTTCGTAGCGATCAGACTTACCCCCTGGTCGTGCGAGCTTGAAACGCGTAGAATTTATTTTTAGAACTTTAATTAAATAATTTGATTTGAAAAGCTATCTTCTGAATATGATGGAGTTGGCTCCCAATACCTATTCCATTGTGTTCGGAATGGAGGTATAACATATAGAACGCTAAGCGGCACGTTTTGTTTGGAGTTTGGAATTTTCGCGGATGAATAGTGCCGCGGGAATTTTCTATAAATAGCCTTTTCATTCGTTAACCCTAGCCCAAAGCTTCAACCGCTGTTCTATACCTTTTAATGGCCGAAATTTGTTTGCCTTCTCTCCTTGATTTCTCTCAATCCGGTCAACTAAATCGATTGCCTCCAAAAGGAAAAGTGTAGATCTCATCAAGCTCTACGTATCCAACGGTTGGATCGAGGCGAATCGACCCGAGTTCGCCAGAATCAAAGCACAAAGGCGCTGCATTTTTTTGGGTTTTGCGTGATGATGGCGGCTGCGGCGGCGTGGTTGCTGGTGGTTGTGGAGGTGGCCGAGGCGCGCGATGTGGTGTGGTCGGATGGAGCTCCGGTCGAACGTGGTGGCACGTGCGTGGAAGGTTGGGACGAGTGATGGGTTTTGCGTTGGCCTTGGGAGAGAGAAGCGGGATCGAGCAGAGAGAGGGTTAGGTTTTGTTTAAATTTAAATTTATTTAAGTTAAGTAATTTAATTTATTTCAAATGCTTAATAATTCACAACTTTCTCATATGAGTTCGGATTCGAGTGAAACGAGTCGCTTTGCAATTGTATCGACGAAGGCTACGCAATGGAGTTGGATTCGTATTTATTTGAATCTGAAAATTTTCAGTTTCACATGAAGGTGAGTGTTTTAAAACGCTCACGAAATACTAAAATATTTCTGATGTTAGTTAAAATTATATTATGTAGTAATTTGATTTTATTGACTGTTGTTTGGTAATTTAATTGACATTTAAATTGACCTATGAATTGACTGTTAGGAATTAAAATTGACAGTTAAAAGTGAAATTGAAATTAAAACGATAGTTAAAAATTTGATATTCAATAACTAGTTAACTGTTGTAATTTAGTGGCGGTTATGGATGTTGATTGTGATGGATGACTATTGGTTGATATTTTGGATGATTAGATGTTTATTTATTTTATATATATCATGTTATCATCCTGTATACTATTTGACAGTATATAAATAGTTATTTGAATTATTTTGAATAAATTAAGAAATAGGTTGAAATTATATATACCTATGACATTTATTTTGGATTGAAATGATATATATCCACTACACCATACTGCCCATTTTTCCACACCCCAATGCGGAAAAATTGACACGGCCATGAGCCGTGACAATTTTACCATGGTTTTGAGCCGTGGTAAAATAAATTATAATAGTTCCGGGCCGTGGCAATTTAGCAACAGCCGTAAACCGTTCCAATTTTATAAAAAAAAATTCCACTCCATACATCTCAATAAAGGTCACAGCTTTCTCAAAAAAAAGAACGCCCCATTCCCAAATTAACCCGCGTACCCTCGCTAAATAATTTCCATCCCGCGCCCTAATTCTCATCGATTTTCACCTAAATCCCCATCGCTCTAACGTAAACGTGAATAGCTCGTATTCTCAATCACCGTGGATAACATTCTTTTGCCGACAGAGTTGTTTGGTAAAGCTCTGGCACCTGCACCAAGGCCTGCAGCGGATTCTCCAGTGGAAGCACCATCACCTGCAGTGGACGCTCCTGCGCCAGCACCAGAAGTGAAGTTGCCATCGCCGATGCCGGATTCGCCATCGCCGATGCCGGATTCGCCATCGCCGATGCCGGATTCGCCATCGCCGATGCCGGATACTGTGAGTATAGGCTTGTGACTCGAGATTGGTGCGTTTTATTTGGTTTATTTTTATGTGAACATTTCATTGATTTTTGTATGATGCATGGATTTGTTTGTAGTTAAAACAAGACTTGTTTTTTCATTTTGGTATTTTTTTGTGTTAATGGCGGTGAAACATTTTAGCTTAGGGCTATAAAAATATAAATTGAAACACCAGTTTGTCATTGAGTAGGAAATGACGTTGGTGATAATGGAAATAGGATTGTTGCTGATATTCACTCTTTGATTTCGTATACAATAGGTTATAGAGAATTAAAAAATGGCAGAGATTTTGCCATCCAAAACTGATATTTTCTTCTTTTTGCGATGGTGTATCTATAAATGGTTCTGGACACGATCTAGCTTGAAAATATACCTAAGGTTTGAGTGAATTTTTCTAGAAATATTTAAGTGTATTGAATAACATGTTCGAGTATATAGAGTCTCACTTAAAAATTAAAAGTATTATTGGCAATTTAATCTCGCAATTCAATTGAAAGATAGTAAAAGAACTCCCTGTTTTTTATTTGTCTATTTGTATTTCACTGTTTATTTATTACATATGCTTAGTCTGTTTGTATAACAGTATTCGTATTTGAGATATTAAATACTTGTTTGTATGTGCCTATTTGATTTTAGTGTTATTGCCTTTGCTTAGCTTGTTTTTAGCGGTATTACATACATCTTGTATTTGAGATATTAAACTCGATTCAAGATCACGGTTGGTATACCTGATATTAAATACGCCTGTTAGGTGTTTGATATAAGTGGGAGAATATCTTTGCATTTTCAATTTGTTTCACACTTTTGGCCATCACGTGCTTTTCTGGCCTTCGTGCATGCTTTTGTACTGTTATATGTCAAATGCTTCGTACATTTTAGCTTAGGGTTGTCATTTTGGTATTTTGCTGTCTTACTTTTGATTTTCTTGAGTTTGGTATTAAATGACCCGCTCGAGTCAAACTCTAATTTTGCCTAAGGAGAAAAAGATAAATCAATATAGAATCCCTTGTTTTCTTAATTTTAGATGATATTATCTAATAACCATCAAAGAGGGTGATTATTCACTTGAAGAGATAAGTGAATAAAGAAGTATCATGAATAAGGGATGGGTGCACTCTTAGATTTTATGCCCTTCTCAGCCTTCTGAAGTAAGCAAATGAGGTGATCTCAAGCTTATATGCTTGAAGCCCAAACACCTTGTACTGCAAAACGTGCAAACGAATGGAACCCCATCATATAATATACTTAAATGACCATCTCGATTGGCCTTGCATCGTGAGATAAACCCCATGAATAAAAATATATCGCTCCATTGGTAGTCTCCAGAAGCTTAACCTCTTATATCTATATAGCAATAAGTTAACTGGAAGCATCCCATCTTCAATATCGAGCTTGGTTTCTCTTCAGTTCTTAAGATTCGATGATAATAAATTATCAAGGAACTTGCCCAGTTCCATTGGCAGCCTTCGCAGCCTACAACGATTCAACTTGGAGAATAACAAGATAACTGGAGAGATACCAAGTTCAATTGGTGATATGAGTAGTCTTAATGAGATCTACTTTACCAATAACCGATTAACTGGAAAATGTAATACCCCAAGATTTTGAGGAAAATCCTTTTAAATAAATGATTAAAATTCTGGGGGAAAAATCAGAATTATTATATAGGTGGGATTTTCAGTGGTGCAAGGTTGTGTGCATGTGTTCACGTGCACACTAGTTATGGCACTAAGAGAAAATCCAGAATTCCTGAATAATAAAACAAAGAAGGAAAACATTTAGATAAAATGTTTTAAATAAAGGAAATATAGGCCTAGACATGAATATTAAAATTCCTGAGGATATGTATATATATATATATATATATGCATATGTATGACTTGTCTGGAAATTAAGACAGAAGAGAACATTGATTTATAATGAATAAGTGAAATTTTATTTGAATAATAGGAGTGTAGAAATGCATATAAGAATGCACATGTTTTCTGCAAATAAAAGAAGGTTAAAGTTAAACTAACACCCATAGTTGTATAAATGTATATATACATATATTATTTGAGCAGAAAATTAATAAAGGAAAAATAAGTAAAAGAAGCACTAAAATAGTAAGAACCAAAGTGCAAGAAAGCAAATGTATAAAGGCAGAAAATAGAAAGTCACACCATTATCATGTTTGAGGTAAGTATAATAAAAATACTTAAAGTAATCACTTTCTGAAAAGAAAAGAAAATGGGCACAACTTAGCCTTGTTTTAAAATATTGGCCGGGACATTAAGGGTTAGGAGGGAGAGAATATGCAATGCCAAATGCATGATTCTGGTTTGGGCTAAAATAGGGATTTTGCATCACCCAAAACCCTAGGTAGAACCCTTATATAAATCAAGAGCCTAACCAGAAAACTACTCTCTCACTGAATTAATTAACCTAAGGAAGAAGAGGAAGAAAAGGCTAAAGATTTGAGGGGTTTTCTGGATTAAGCTTGTGTAAGCATTTAGGTGAGTATCCTCACTCATATACATGGCATTAAGACCTGAGATTAGGCAGCCAAGCTTTTATATGCTATATTTTGCATGTTTTGATTTACAAACCATGTTGACTACTGATGGTTTCATGAATGCTTGATGAGATATGATCTGCTATGATGGATGTATAACTTTGTTGTTCTATTTTCATCCCTGTATGTTATACCAAAACCTTAAAGAACATGTAAGAGAGTATTTGTAACTAGTCTGAATCATGGCTTAAGACAAAGAATGAAGAAAAAAAACTATGAGCTGCATATACAATGGTATAGTGCTGAGGCTTGAAATAATTGGTTAAGGGTGCAATGGAGTCTTTCTCTATAAGTGCTGAGCCCTAAACCAAACAGAAAATTTACAAGCCTAAAAATTATGTTTAAACAAGATTAAAAATCTGGCTAAACATAGTTGCTTGCAAAATCAAAATAAACCCAATAGAGCCATGCATTTATTCTCAGTTGCAAACATTCTGGTATATGTTTGAATAGGGTGTTTATATGCTAAATAATGTGAGATGGAATGACTGGGTGTTATACCTCTAGAAAGTAACCTTTAACTTGCTTGCAATATTATGTCTGCAAGGTAACTAGTATGTTTCATGTATATAAGTGGTCTGTACACCTAGCTATCATTGATAAAATGAACATGAATACACTTAGTAATATAACTAAGGATTTTGTGCCAAGAAGGCTGCTGGAATGCTTGTCCTATTTGAAGTAGACAAGTTGACACATGGCTTGTTTAAGTCCTGAGATCTTTGTGCCATGATGTTAATTAGTTCATGGCAATGTGTCCCTTTGATTCCTTATAGCAGATGAGGCCAGGAATTTATAAGAAGAAAAGGCAACCTTAAATGATGATATAGGAAACTTGGGTCTTTCCGGGATTAGGGTTGGTATGAGGAACCTTAGTAGTTCCAGATAAAAATTGTTTTAATGCATATGTTTGCTCTTGTGTATGTATATGGGAATACCTGATCAATTTATACATTAATCATTCATGATAATACCTGTCAAGTTATGCAAAGTACATTTATGCTGTATCCTTAGCTTAATATCATGGATATGTTAGAAATGCTCACACCAGATCATAGATTTGACCCTTATTGCTCATGGCACATGGGGGTGTCTCATTCATAATGGGGCAGCCACTAATGCTTTTGCAGGTTGTGATGGAGCTAAGTAAGCAAGATTAAAAAGATATGGAATAGAGAATGCTAAGATAATTAGAAATAAGAGCTAGAATGTGTTAATTCATGCATGTATTTCCTGATTGATATGGCTATCTAAATGTATTAAGTAGGAAGAACTTGTAAGAAATACGTGTTATGTTGTTTCTGGTTATTTCTGGTTTGGTATGTATTAAGGATATTGATGTTAAACTGATTTGAAAATATATTTGCTAAAGTTGTTTTTGATTTAGAGGAAAAACCTGGATTTTATAAGCATAATCATTTTATGATGATTTTAGTCCATCCTAAGTCCTTTCAAAAGATAGATATATAGGAAATTATATTGGGAAAATCCAGAAAGAATTATAACTGTTATATTTTCAAGTCATGATATTGATATATGTCCAAATGCAAGTAAAAGTGTATATACCCTGAATATGCATTTTTAAAAGAGAATTATGGTTAGGAAGGATGATATAAATCTGATCACAAGGTGTCTGATTCATATATATATAAACATGCTTTTGAAAAGAAGGAGTATCAATGTTTTGGGTAGATTCTGGTTTGTAAAATGCAAATAAAAGAATGGTCAGATTAACCACATGGTTAGACCATAGGTCAGGCCAAATGTTCACTTCAAATCAATGAAGCAAGGAACCATTTGAACCCAGTTTTCTGGAAAATGAGCAAAGACATTGACATGTACATGTATATCTGTGTACATGTTGATATTTGGGCAAAAATATAAACATAAATTCCTAGAACAGTTGTAGGAATGGGTTTCAAAAATAATAAAGCAAGAAATATTGTTTTGTATGTTAGATTATAGGCAAAAATTAAGTATATATGTGTAGATATAGGTAGATATCAGATTTTAAACCATACAGGAGAAAAATAAAAAGAAAAACAAAAATTGGGTTTGAACCAACCAGCATAGCACTCGAACTCGTGACCTCTCATGTGTAAGTTAGGCGCGTTTCCATTACGCCTAGATGTTGCTTGTGTTCACTTATGATCCACTTTCTTTTAGCCTGAGTTTGATACTATACAGACTTTAACACAATCATCCATATTAAAAGCTTTCTTCCACCTGATTATTACTTGATCATTTCTTAATTAGAATAACAGACTAAAGTACATGTTTCCAGTGGATTCTATGGTCAAAAATCAGGATACAATAATTAATCTTTTATCAGGGAATTATCACATTTTAATATATTTAAAAGGATTTCTACTTACATATTATCATGCTCTGATTCTAGTAGAATATAACATAGATATCTTCATATATGTATGTTAGGAATGATTTAGATTTAAAACAATATTTTTATATTGTGAAAGATCCTGGATAATATGAGAATAGGGAAGGATGACCCTAGGTAGTCTTAGCTAAGTATGAAAAAAAAAAAAAATTGATTAAGAATTAGGGTCATTGCATTTGGTATCAGAGCTATGTTTTAATTAACATAGCAAAATATTTGTATGCTTATGTTTATACTTTGTTTGTGATATATTTGACTGTTTATAAGTATTCCCTGAATGTATGTGTGTGCATGTGACATACACAATGATTAAATAGGAAAGATACAACCAATTTAAAATTAAAGCGAAGTATTATAAACTAATATAATGAAATACATATACTTTTAGAAATATGGTAGGAAGAGGGTCTCATCATCAAGGAGGATCTAGCACACCACAAATGCTTGACATGCAGGAATTTGTGAGAGTTTTGAGAGATGGAATTGGGCACAGACCTGAGAACCCATATGAGGAACTCTCCAAGTTAGTGAAGACTTATACCAATTTGGGAGGCAAGAGCTTTGAAGGAATTGAAAGTGTAATGGAGATTCAAGCATGGCTGAGGACATTAGAGAGGATCTTCACTGATATGCAACTAGATGACCAAAGGAAGAGGCAAGTGGCCTCAAGGCAATTAAAAGGTGCAGCTTTGAGTTGGTGGGAGGTGATCATAGCTGGCCGGAATGAAAATGATATTAATTGGAATCAATTTAAGGAGATGTTAGAGGCAAGGTTTGTTCCAGCCTCAGCAAAAACCACTTTACTTGAGGAGTTCATCAAACTTAGACAGGGGACTATGAATGTCACAGAATATACCCAGAAGTTTGAGGGATTGTCAACCTATGGGGCAATGTTAGTGGTTGATGAAGCATCCAAAAATGATAGATACATCAAGGGATTGAACCCAGGGCTTAGCAGGGCTATATTACCTTATGCTGACAGAACTTTTGATCAAGTGATAGATTTGGCTCTGAAGATTGAGCAGCATGACAAGGAAAGAGATAAGTTTAGGAGCTTCAAAAACAATAGCAACAAGAAGAACAAAGGGAAGTATCATCCTTATGATAAGAAGAAAGGAGAGGCAGATGGTAAGAAGGCAGTAGATGCAAAACCCAATGAAGCCAAAACAAAAATAGTTTGCAACCATTGTGGGAAAGAAGGCCATATTAAGCCAAGATGCCCAGAGCTTAAAGGGGGAGCTTTCAAATGCTTTCTATGTGGGAAGGAAGGGCATATGAAAAGAAATTTCCCAGATACAAGCAACAAGGGAAAGTGGCAAACCTGGAAGGTAGGGGCAAGGCCATAATTGAGGCTAATGCTGAAAACCATGGTCAAGTGGAAGGTACACTATTTATTTGTACCATACCTTTAGCTGTAATATATGATACCGGGGCAACCCACTCACTCATTTCCCATGAAATAGTTAAAAGGTTGAAAATGAACTGCAATTTGGCTAAAATACCTCTGTTAATACAAAGCCCTTTAGGAAGTTCTAGTGTATTAGATATGATTTGTGTGGATGTGAATTTGAACATAGGGGGAAACACATTTGTTTCCAATTTATATGTTCTAAATTTCCCAAATATAGGAGTTATATTAGGGGCAGATTGGCTAAGACAATTCAAAGCCATAATTGACCTAGATGCATCCACCATTTCACTACAAAATTCTAAAGGCCAAAGGGTTACAATTCTGTGTGAACCTATCAAAGAAAACAGGCTAAATCATTTAATTGAATTAGAAAATAATCCCAAGGAAATAGCTATTAATGAAATCCCCATAGTTAAAGAATACTTGGATGTATTTGGGGAAGTAAAAGGTGTCTCACACCATAGACCTGTTGAATTCCAGATTAACCTTATGCCTGGGGCTAGCCCAATTATCAAAAAGCCTACAAGGATGGGGCCAAGTGAATTAAAGGAGCTAAAGAACCAGCTGGAAGAATTAGAAGCCAAGGGGTTTATAAGGCCAAGTAATTCATGCTGGGGTGCTCCTGTAGTATTTGTTAAAAAGCATGATGGTACCTTAAGAATGTGTATAGATTATAGAGAATTAAACAAAGTAACCATCAAAAACAAATACCCATTACCCAGGATAGATGATCTCTTTGATCAACTCAGTGGAGCTAAAGTGTTTTCTAGGCTAGACTTGGCATCTGGGTTTCATCAGATGAAGGTTGAGGATTCAAGTGTTAAATATACAACATTTAACACAAGATATGGTTTGTATGAGTTTCTGGTTATGCCATTTGGGCTAAAAAATGCCCCTTCTTACTTTGTAGACCTAATGAATAGGATATTCAGAGATTACTTAGACAAGTTTGTTCTGACTTTTATAGATGACATTCTAATCTATTCTAAAACAATAGAGGAACATGAGAACCACTTACATTTGGTCTTATCTAGATTAAGAGAAAAAGATTTGAAAGCAAAGTTCTCTAAGTGTGTGTTCTGGCAAGAGGAAGTACATTTTCTTGGACATGTTGTCTCTGCTAGAGGGATTTCTGTAAACCCCAATAAGATAGTAGCAATCCAAGCATGGAAGAAGCCTAACAATGTTAGTGAAGTTAGGTCATTCATGGGGATGGCAGGATACTATAGGAGGTTTATACAAGGATTTTCTAAAATAGCAATGCCACTCACTAACCTGACTAGGAAGAACCAAAATTTTATATGGACTGATAAGTGTGAACAAGCTTTCACCCAGATCAAGGAGGCTTTGGTAAAATCACCAGTGTTGAGAGTACCAGAAGGCAATGAGGGATTAGTTGTATATACAGATGCATGTGGGTCAGGGCTAGGGGCTATGTTGATGCAGCAAGATCAGGTCATAGCCTATGCATCTAGACAACTAAAACCCCATGAAACTAGATATGCAACTCATGATCTTGAGTTGGCAGCAGTAGTATATGCCTTGAAGCTCTGGAGGCATTACTTATTAGGTGCAAAGTTCATTTTATACACTGATCACAAGGCCTTAAAGTATCTCTTTTCACAGAAAGATTTGAATATGAGACAACACAGGTGGGTTGAATTTCTTGCTGCTTATGACTTAGATATACTTTATACACCAGGCAAGGCTAATAAAGTGGCAGATGCATTGAGTAGGCAGCATGCAAAAGTGGCCATGTTGATGATGGAGGAGTTTAGAGACTTGACCATGCTCATTGATTTGGAAATAGATGAGAGCAGTGGGATAAGTATGGAGATAGTTGAGGAAGAAAGGAGTAAAGGAAGGTTAAGTTTAATTACTTTACAATCAAATTTGGTCTTGAAGGTGGCAAAGATGCAAGAAGAAGATCAAGACTTAGCAGAAAAGAGGTCTCTCCTATTAAAGAAGGAGGAAGTGAAGGATTATCACATTGATGGAAAAGGATACCTAAGGTACAAGGGTAGGATATGTGTCCCAAACATCATAGAATTGAAAGAAGAAATCCTTAATGAGTACCATAGGAGCAAATATTCCATACATCCAGGCAGCACCAAGATGTACCAAAACTTAAAAAGGGACTATTGGTGGAAGGGAATGAAGTCTAATGTAGCTAGACATGTTGCTAAGTGCATGGTTTGTCAACAAATAAAAGCTGAGACCCAAAGACCTTCAGGGTTGTTGCAGCCACTTAGCATACCACAGTGGAAGTGGGAAAACATATCTATGGATTTTATAGATGGTCTTCCTAGATCCAAGAGGGGAAATACAAGTATTTGGGTAATTGTAGATAGGCTGACTAAAGTAGCCCACTTCATACCAGTAAAAGCAGACAGAAATGCACTTAGGCTAGCCCAAACTTTTATGAGAGAAGTGGTAAAGTTGCATGGTGTTCCTAAAACTATAGTGAGTGATAGGGATACAATCTTCACTTCAAGATTCTGGAAGAGCTTCCAAGAAGCTATGGGGAGTGAATTGTGCCTAAGCACTGCTTATCACCCCCAATCAGATGGGCAAACAGAAGTGGTAAACAAGATTTTAGAGGATTTGCTTAGAGCATGTGTGTTAGACTTTGCAGGAAATTGGGAGGACCATCTCCATTTGGCTGAGTTCACATACAATAATAGCCACCAAAGCACAATTGGAATGGCACCCTTTGAAGCCCTATATGGAAAGCCATGTCTATCACCTATGTGTTGGGTTGAGGCAGGAGAGAAAGCTATCCTAGGGCCAGAATATGTCAAGGACATCACAGAGAAAATAGGACTGGTGAGAAAGAGGATGGCAGCAGCTCAAGATAGGCAAAAGAAATATGCTGATGCAAAGAGGAAGTCAGTGGAATTCAAAGTAGGTGATTATGTCTTCATTAAGGTTTCACCAATGAAGAAAGTCTTGAGATTTGGCAAGCAAGGGAAACTCAGACCTAGATATGTTGGACCATACAAGATTTTGGAGAGGATAGGCTCACTAGCCTATAAGCTGGAGCTTCCAGAGGGGATGAGTGCAATACACAATGTGTTTCATGTGTCACAACTAAGGAGATGGGTACATGACAAGGAGGAAATCTTAGAAAAGCCTACTGAAGTTCAGATTAATCCAGATCTAATCTATGAGAAAGAGCCAGTGGGTATTGTGGCAAGGGAAGAAAAGAAATTAAGAAACAAGACATTGAAGCTTGTAAAGATTCAATGGAGTATAGATCCTAGTGATTGTACTTGGGAGCTAGAGGATAAAATCAGGATGGATTACCCTAGGCTCTTTGCAAATTTAAAAGGTAAATTCTTAGATTACTAAGAAAGTTTAATATGTATGATAGACAGTGACTAATTGATTTGCTCATGCATATGCTGAATAATTTTTCCCTAAGAAATTAGAAGTACTCAAAGATTATGTTGCAAATTGTGAGGACACAATTCCTAAAAGAAGGGGTGATTGTAATACCCCAAGATTTTGAGGAAAATCCTTTTAAATAAATGATTAAAATTCTGGGGGAAAAATCAGAATTATTATATAGGTGGGATTTTCAGTGGTGCAAGGTTGTGTGCATGTGTTCACGTGCACACTAGTTATGGCACTAAGAGAAAATCCAGAATTCCTGAATAATAAAACAAAGAAGGAAAACATTTAGATAAAATGTTTTAAATAAAGGAAATATAGGCCTAGACATGAATATTAAAATTCCTGAGGATATGTATATATATATATATATATATGCATATGTATGACTTGTATGGAAATTAAGACAGAAGAGAACATTGATTTATAATGAATAAGTGAAATTTTATTTGAATAATAGGAGTGTAGAAATGCATATAAGAATGCACATGTTTTCTGCAAATAAAAGAAGGTTAAAGTTAAACTAACACCCATAGTTGTATAAATGTATATATACATATATTATTTGAGCAGAAAATTAATAAAGGAAAAATAAGTAAAAGAAGCACTAAAATAGTAAGAACCAAAGTGCAAGAAAGCAAATGTATAAAGGCAGAAAATAGAAAGTCACACCATTATCATGTTTGAGGTAAGTATAATAAAAATACTTAAAGTAATCACTTTCTGAAAAGAAAAGAAAATGGGCACAACTTAGCCTTGTTTTAAAATATTGGCCGGGACATTAAGGGTTAGGAGGGAGAGAATATGCAATGCCAAATGCATGATTCTGGTTTGGGCTAAAATAGGGATTTTGCATCACCCAAAACCCTAGGTAGAACCCTTATATAAATCAAGAGCCTAACCAGAAAACTACTCTCTCACTGAATTAATTAACCTAAGGAAGAAGAGGAAGAAAAGGCTAAAGATTTGAGGGGTTTTCTGGATTAAGCTTGTGTAAGCATTTAGGTGAGTATCCTCACTCATATACATGGCATTAAGACCTGAGATTAGGCAGCCAAGCTTTTATATGCTATATTTTGCATGTTTTGATTTACAAACCATGTTGACTACTGATGGTTTCATGAATGCTTGATGAGATATGATCTGCTATGATGGATGTATAACTTTGTTGTTCTATTTTCATCCCTGTATGTTATACCAAAACCTTAAAGAACATGTAAGAGAGTATTTGTAACTAGTCTGAATCATGGCTTAAGACAAAGAATGAAGAAAAAAAACTATGAGCTGCATATACAATGGTATAGTGCTGAGGCTTGAAATAATTGGTTAAGGGTGCAATGGAGTCTTTCTCTATAAGTGCTGAGCCCTAAACCAAACAGAAAATTTACAAGCCTAAAAATTATGTTTAAACAAGATTAAAAATCTGGCTAAACATAGTTGCTTGCAAAATCAAAATAAACCCAATAGAGCCATGCATTTATTCTCAGTTGCAAACATTCTGGTATATGTTTGAATAGGGTGTTTATATGCTAAATAATGTGAGATGGAATGACTGGGTGTTATACCTCTAGAAAGTAACCTTTAACTTGCTTGCAATATTATGTCTGCAAGGTAACTAGTATGTTTCATGTATATAAGTGGTCTGTACACCTAGCTATCATTGATAAAATGAACATGAATACACTTAGTAATATAACTAAGGATTTTGTGCCAAGAAGGCTGCTGGAATGCTTGTCCTATTTGAAGTAGACAAGTTGACACATGGCTTGTTTAAGTCCTGAGATCTTTGTGCCATGATGTTAATTAGTTCATGGCAATGTGTCCCTTTGATTCCTTATAGCAGATGAGGCCAGGAATTTATAAGAAGAAAAGGCAACCTTAAATGATGATATAGGAAACTTGGGTCTTTCCGGGATTAGGGTTGGTATGAGGAACCTTAGTAGTTCCAGATAAAAATTGTTTTAATGCATATGTTTGCTCTTGTGTATGTATATGGGAATACCTGATCAATTTATACATTAATCATTCATGATAATACCTGTCAAGTTATGCAAAGTACATTTATGCTGTATCCTTAGCTTAATATCATGGATATGTTAGAAATGCTCACACCAGATCATAGATCTGACCCTTATTGCTCATGGCACATGGGGGTGTCTCATTCATAATGGGGCAGCCACTAATGCTTTTGCAGGTTGTGATGGAGCTAAGTAAGCAAGATTAAAAAGATATGGAATAGAGAATGCTAAGATAATTAGAAATAAGAGCTAGAATGTGTTAATTCATGCATGTATTTCCTGATTGATATGGCTATCTAAATGTATTAAGTAGGAAGAACTTGTAAGAAATACGTGTTATGTTGTTTCTGGTTATTTCTGGTTTGGTATGTATTAAGGATATTGATGTTAAACTGATTTGAAAATCTATTTGCTAAAGTTGTTTTTGATTTAGAGGAAAAACCTGGATTTTATAAGCATAATCATTTTATGATGATTTTAGTTCATCCTAAGTCCTTTCAAAAGATAGATATATAGGAAATTATATTGGGAAAATCCAGAAAGAATTATAACTGTTATATTTTCAAGTCATGATATTGATATATGTCCAAATGCAAGTAAAAGTGTATATACCCTGAATATGCATTTTTAAAAGAGAATTATGGTTAGGAAGGATGATATAAATCTGATCACAAGGTGTCTGATTCATATATATATATATATATAAACATGCTTTTGAAAAGAAGGAGTATCAATGTTTTGGGTAGATTCCGGTTTGTAAAATGCAAATAAAAGAATGGTCAGATTAACCACATGGTTAGACCATAGGTCAGGCCAAATGTTCACTTCAAATCAATGAAGCATGGAACCATTTGAACCCAGTTTTCTGGAAAATGAGCAAAGACATTGACATGTACATGTATATCTGTGTACATGTTGATATTTGGGCAAAAATATAAACATAAATTCCTAGAACAGTTGTAGGAATGGGTTTCAAAAATAATAAAGCAAGAAATATTGTTTTGTATGTTAGATTATAGGCAAAAATTAAGTATATATGTGTAGATATAGGTAGATATCAGATTTTAAACCATACAGGAGAAAAATAAAAAGAAAAACAAAAATTGGGTTTGAACCGACCAGCATAGCACTCGAACTCGTGACCTCTCATGTGTAAGTTAGGCGCGTTTCCATTACGCCTAGATGTTGCTTGTGTTCACTTATGATCCACTTTCTTTTAGCCTGAGTTTGATACTATACAGACTTTAACACAATCATCCATATTAAAAGCTTTCTTCCACCTGATTATTACTTGATCATTTCTTAATTAGAATAACAGACTAAAGTACATGTTTCCAGTGGATTCTATGGTCAAAAATCAGGATACAATAATTAATCTTTTATCAGGGAATTATCACATTTTAATAGATTTAAAAGGATTTCTACTTACATATTATCATGCTCTGATTCTAGTAGAATATAACATAGATATCTTCATATATGTATGTTAGGAATGATTTAGATTTAAAACAATATTTTTATATTGTGAAAGATCCTGGATAATATGAGAATAGGGAAGGATGACCCTAGGTAGTCTTAGCTAAGTATGAAAAAAAAAATTTTGATTAAGAATTAGGGTCATTGCAGAAAAATTCCTGAAAGCATAGGAAAACTAAGCGGTCTTCAGATTCTGAATATGGCTGGAAATAAACTTTCAGGCCCGATTCCTAAGCAAATAGTTAAACTACCAAACCTGCAATACATTGATCTTTCATTCAACCCATTGAATTTAGAAAGTGCGCCTAGTTTTCTTGGATCAATGAATTTCTTCAGTCTCAAACTTGCACACACTGGTATTCTGGGGATTTCTCTCTCATGTTAATCATTAGCTTGCACAGGGAAAGGAAGCAAGCGAGGGTGAGGGGAGCTTGGTGGAGCCAAGCGAGGGTGGGGGTATAGAATTTTGTAATTCTTTCATTTATTGGATGAACTGTTTTGTTTACTGTTTGGCCTTTTGTTTCTGTTTCTTTATATTTTTATATCCCACTTTATTTGTCTTTTGCAAATAATACTTTACATGTAACTGGTGCAATGCTTGGATTTTACCCTATAAGAGTTAGACCTTCAAAAACAGCAATCACACCTATTAATCCTACCTTATTACCTTATTACCTAGCAATCCAAAACTATAGTATATATAGTAGTTTGGCTTAAATGCGTGTTAATATTTTTAATCTGTAAACAGAAATAGCTAGTTATGCTTGCATGATGAACCATATACTATCATAACCTCTTTTTACTTTGTAAATATGGATCAAAATATCTGTAAAATATGCAAGCAATGGTATATCTTGATTATTTCATGTCTGCCTTGTTTTCAGGCAGAAAGTGCAACTGCTGCACTCAACTGTAGTGGAGCTGTTCTCGGAAGCTTGCCACTAAGGTAGCGAAACAACTTTGCTTTTTCATCTCTTTGAATAATTTTTACAAAATATTTCTTCATTTTATCCTTTGAGCCAATGTATATTTTTATACTATGCATCAGGATAAGCCCATCTAAAACTCCTGTTCGACCATTGGGACCTCGCTATGCAACATACTGACTCTGACTTTTACTGTCCTACAATGAAAAGATTTATACATAACTCAACTTATAAGGTAAATTTGGATATAGGCTACTGATATTTATGCAGTAAAATTTTGAGTAGAACATGAAATGTTATGTTTATTTCATTTTACTTATTAAATACCAATAATTATCAGTTAATCATTAGTGTATAGTCTGTTTATACTTAAATTTAGTCTGTTCCATATGTTGCTTGCTTACATACAATTGAAAAAAAAGTTGGTTCATTGTCCCTTCCTCCGAGTTACATAGTAAATGCTTTACTGGATTTAGTTGGCAGTCTGTTAATGGAATCAAAGGCCATATTGTTAAAAAACGTCTATGGACTGAAACTTACATTTTATCAGTATACTGTACCGCTTCGGTTTATATTGATTGGTTGTCCTTTTCGTTAATTTAGTTAAGTATTGTTGTAGTACGATAATAAGACATTTTAAATTAGGACATCAACATTCCTCTATTGCTTCCAAGTCCCTAGAACCAAAAAATTTGTTGTTGCATGAGTCCATAACCAACTGAAAATAAAAATTGAACACAAATAATAATAATAATAATGATGATGATGATGATCCTAAATAGTTACAGCACCATGTTTATTTTCTGTAACAACTGATACGCGAAAGAAGATCATTAAAGACAATATGTACATATTCCATATTGGAATCCAATGATTGGATCAAGAATAAAAGATGCAATGTTTTTCCATTTGGTATAAAGATATACAATTGATCTAAACTAAGGTTTTAGTTCATAATCAAAATACACAGATATACCATTACATTTGATCATATTTTGTTTGATTTTTCAAATTTTGATTAGGTTCTTAAGGTGGATGTAATAACCCGCTTTTCCGTACCCCTTGAATAGACACTAATCTCCATCTATTTACTCAAGGTGAACGAAAAACCGAACCATTAGGGTTTTAAAAGAAGAGGTAGAAGAAGAAGATAGAAGAAAAGAGAAAGAAGAAACAAAAGAACAACATCAGAACAGAAACAATATCAGAATCTCACATATCGCAGCGGAACAATATACAATAGATAATTACTAGTCTTTAAAAACAAAGAACTATATCAGTTTATACATACATCAATCATCAGAGTCAATATACAACAATGGACAGTTATATAACTTGTCCTCATACAGAATACATAGCGGAATAAATACCATCAGATATAAATACTACGTCTCGCCATCCAGCTTGCTTCCAAAGCTCCAGAATATCCAGAATATCCTGATAATATAACTCTAGGCTGCCCGTGTGGAAATTGGTGGGCACCCAGAGTTTAGAAGGGAACAATAAACTCCGAGTCAGTCATGGTGACTGGTGTGAGATCGTAAAACAGTTATTCTTTAAAATAAACAACAGGATAATTTTAAAGTCAATTCGAAATGCTTTTGGAAAATGAAACTACCATAAGACCTCCCACCACACACACAATGCAAACGCAGAATTGGAGGAGATTTCTTCTTATGATAGTCAAAGATGCTTACTACGTAAAATCAAATCATTTTTGATATTATTATTAGTGCATAGTGTAGAAAACATTTCGAAAGTATAATATTAATCTTAGCCAACATACGACCAGTATCGTATGCCTACTATAGCTACCATCTAAACAGTGGTGACCACCGTACGTAAATGGCAGGTTCTACAACTAATACCGTACAAGTCACGTATTGGAGTTTGGATTTCCAACAAATGGTCAGGCTAAGGAACTTCCTTTCCTTCTGCCGAATAGGATCGCCTCTGGCTGGACGTCCCGAGAGACAAACTGCTCTCTGCCAAACAAGGCCGGGTTACCCCTGTAACAGGTAACTCACGAATATGTCATCACCCGGTCCTTTGGGACCTTTATCCGAGCGCTCGATATCCAACATCACCATCATAAAGAAAGTGTATCCACATGAGTAAGTATCTGGGCTCCATACCATGATACCACCCCTTTCCAGAAGGAAATGACATACCCTAAAGGGCGCGACCCTCATAACCTTGCTGCAACATTCCTGTTTCGACCATTTCCGGGGTGTGAGGCTCGACGAAGTCTCGTCCACAAAGCTACGCTTTCTACAAAGCCCTGCTTTGGGTCAAACAAAATGATCAACCTATGATCACAAAGATATAAGATCAAACAAATGATCATATCACAAATGATCAAACACTGATCATTTCACAGCAACACTCAGTATGCCACATTACCAAATTGGGAATATATCGCTGATAACTTCAACTACATAACCTCTGAGCTCGTACGTCTCAAGGAAGGGTGTTAAGCTAAGAGAATAAATTCTCCGCCACCAACAGATATGTATTTGAAAGAAATCAGCTTTATATCTCAAAGTGTAATGTCAGACACACAATCCATACAAGTCTGTTCCGGGATCGAACAGAACCGAAGGCACTTCTCACGAAGCCCTTGCAAATCCGGATAATTTCCAATCACGTTCGGACTTCCCGTCACTAAGGGTAATAAAACCTCTAAACCGGAGATCAGCCGATGTAGAGTAACTCGACGGTAATCCTTCCGTTTTCAAAAATATCCGGTCTTCAACACCGGTCAGCAAACGCGATTCATAACGACGTATCACGTATTCGGAATGGGTTATACGACCCCATGGTCCTTTCCCGGCTAACCCGAATAGTGAGCGTTTATTTAAAAACAAGTGTGGCATTCAAATTCATCCAATTCACAACAAATACCTATTCAAGGTAATTATTGATAGTCGGTTATTTAACTATCAATAAAGATGCGCAACATCATCAGATTCCAAATAATTTTCCAAATTATTTTATCTTCCAAAATATCTTTTACTAGATATAAAATTTCCACACTTAATCATTTGAAAACAATTTCAAATCAATTTCCACATTTCATTTTATCTTTGAAGATAAAATCTCAAAATAGTTCATTTCATATTGGAAAAGCATTTCCATACTTATTTAAAAATAAGTATTTTACAAATCATTTATTTTCAACATTTGAAAATATTCGATATACTTAAATCAATATTAAGTATAAATTTCAATCTTTAAGGAAATCATTCTCTATAACAACATCAATTTGAGTCAAAACGAATGTTGCGTAAAACATCGTTACGACGACTCAAAATCACTAGTATAGGGATTCGAATTTAGATAGATATATAAATCCCAATACTACATTAAAAACATTTCCTTTCGGAAATCATTTACTATAACAACAGTGTTATAGTCCATCATTTCCTTATTTCTCGAAAACGTCTATTTCAACAATAAATGTTGAAATCTATGATTTCGATACTTATCACGTTTTAAAAACATCTTTTAAAACAATTACTTCATTTCTGTAATATCGCTTTCCCAAAACAAGTTCATTTTACTTAACAATATATTCACTATCCAAAATCGTGAATATACTTTACTATTTACATTTCACTATTTTCTACACGTTTTATTTCGTTAATAATTCGCTATCCAAAATCGCGAATATATCTCCTTTGATAATTTTCTATATTTAATTTATCAAATCCAATTGATCTCGAATTTATAAAACAACGTTTATAAATTCCATTTTCTATTTTCTATAACAACTCCGGTTTATAAATCTCATTCTATTAACTTCAAAAATTCACTTATAAGAATAAGTGATTTCGGATTTATAAAACAACGTTTATAAATCACATTTGTACTTTATAACGATTTCAACTTACAAAATCATTTCATTTTGCAATTTCTATTTATATCCCATCTGAGTGCAAAAGTCGAATTTATAAGTAAATTTCTTATAAATCTTTTATTCTACAATATCTATTTACTTTATAACTTCACGTTATAAATCTATTAATTTCATTCACTTATGAAATCCATTTATACTTCTTTCTAACACTTATAAAAAATTCGTTTTATAAGTCCAATATTTTGATTTACAAAAATATCAATTTTTATAAATCTTTCTATACAAATCGTTTATAGTTATTCAAAAATCCCAACTTAACCCATTTTATAAATAAATTGACTTTTATTTCAAAAACGACACTTCGGTTATATTTCACTAAAAATTATAACTTTTATAACTTTAAAATTTTACGTTTATAATCGATTCAAAAATCCCATAAAACGTATATTTTCAAAAATCACTTTAAAACCCCTTTTAAATTAAAAGTCGTCATTTTTTTAAAGTTCAAAACTGAATCCGATGATGCAACAACACCAATCAGTCCATCACAACAGTCAAATATCATATATCATCATATGATAACAGAATATATCAAAATATCTGTAAATAATCAATACGGTGAGGAATCCAGTCGGATCCCTCCAACCTGTTTCCCTGCATCCACAGATGTTAGCACAATACCAATTCCGCTCCAGTATGGAATTATCGCGGTATATATGTTTTATAAAAATCCGCTTACTAACGGCGCAATAGGGTCTCATCCGCTATACGAGGCGGGAAATCATCAATCCAATATATACATATGCCAATATGTATATACTGCTATATATAGATATATATCCTATAATATCTAATATCACATCCAATATAGCAATCATATCAATCAATAATAACTGCAAAAATTCCACATTCGATTTGAGTGAGAAGATCTCACCTTGCTTTCAATTCCGTTCCAGCTTTTTATTTCGAATAAAATTAAACACGCGTTTAATTTTACTCGAAATTTTCACTGACTCCGATCGCTTCCAATCCAGTTTCATAGCGAAGAGCTCGTCACAACGAAGCCAACGCAAAAAGTCCCGTCCAAAACGGACCTCGTATGAACACAAGACAGTATTTTAAAGATCGAACGAATTAATATATAATTTAAATTACAATTTCTATTTCAATTTCTAACCCTAGGCAATCTGGACCGTCCAAGCATCACAGGAAAATCACGGCCACAAGAAGAAACTTCTTCTTCTTCGTTCACGCGTTCACGTACGTGAACCCAAAGCCGTCCCCAACCATCAATTATCGCGACTTCACCACACACCTTCACATCGATCGGGGAGTGCCATTCGAACCGCCTACGTGAGAGATACCAACGGCCCCAGCCCCATAGAACTCGGTCATCCCCTTTGCTCGAAAAACGTGCACGACTGGCCATCGTCTTGGCCTCGATTCTGGCCACCACAACGACCCAAACACGATCTCCACCGTACAACATGTAGAGCTCGCAGAGCTCTTCGATCTTCGTTTAGGGAGTTTTCAAAAATATTACATGGATTTAGAGAAACCGAATAGAAAAGAAAGCAAAATATCGGCCATTGATTTTTAGGGGTGGCGGCTGGAAGAGATGAGTTAGGGTTTGGGCAATTGTTAACGTATATGTATATATATACGTATATAAATGATATTAAAATTCATTTTAAACGACTTTTCCAAACGATCTCCAAATCTGACGTGCCGCCTGGCATTCGTAAGGTTTACCCCGCGTTCCGAACGCAATGGAACAGGTTTCGGAAGCTAATTCGATCGTATGTGTGAGATATGGCGATAAACGATCAATCTAAATTAAACCGATTTAAATCGATTTCGAGGCGTTTTGGCTTCCCCCGGACAAACGGTAAATCCAAAAATTACGAAATTTAAAATCTTACAATAATATCACATTACGGATCCGATGAAACTGGTTTCGTCGAAATCCGAGACTGTCTGAAAAATGACTATTTTTAACTCGACGATTTAAAATTAAAACGATGTCGATGCGTTTCGAGTTGCCACGGTCAAACGACAACTCCGATTGATACGAAAATTGAAATCCGATAATAACTAACTATTACGGATCCAATGGAACTAGTCTCGTTCAATTCTGAGACTGTTCGAAAATTGGCTATTTTTACAGTCGATAATTAAATATTAAAATATTCGATTTTCACAATTTAACTCCAAATTCAATTTTAAGAGCTCTAAAATATTTCTATAACTCCAGTATGATTAAATAAAATTTCCCAAATCATTTTCAATCATTTTAAACTCGATTTTCAATTACCTCTGGAATTTCAATTATTAATTTATCGATTTAATTATCAAATTAAATCCAATATTCGAAAAATAAATCATTCGACTTCTAAATTCCATTTATTAATATTTAAAATTAATTAAATATTCGAATTTTAATTATCAAAAATTCTGGGTCGTTACAGTGGATATGTAAAATGAATGATTTCTGATATGAGGGACGTGAAACAAACAACCACATTCTTTTCCGTATGTACTGAACAAAATATTTTATACGAAAATAAAATATAATTTAGTATCTAATTTCTCAAACATGATATATTTTTTGTTGAATTTTCTTTTCTCTCCTTAAGATTACAAGTCTTATGTGAGTAAACTCTCAACATACAAGATCTTCTATCCTGGTTTTTTTATAAATTCCGGTAAATGAAATTTAATATACTTGTGCATGTGCACTATAAAATATGCAAATTAGATGTCATGAATTTCAAAACAATATCTATTATCGTATGATTTATTTCAAACAATATGCAACTAGAAGCATGATTGTTGTTTGGCTGGCTTTGAACAAAAAAGTGTATCAAGTTGTTTGAATAGTTTTTGTTGGGTGTTCTGTATTTTTTATTGTAAAAAGATTTCAAACTAGCTGATTAGGAGAATGCTGACGTCAATGATCTTAATTGGAAGAAGTCAATTCAGGCAATTGATCTTACTGTTATCTAATACTATGATCCATATGCCAAAGAATTGAATTGAATTTATTAAACACATGTTTGCAGCCCTGTTTTTGGACTCTGCTAAATTAAGCAAAGAGATGCAATGTCATCAACATCGTCCACTGTAAGTCTGTAATGTGCTGTTGTATGTACAGCTCAAGCCATTCGACATGTCAAGCTAGCATTGACACTATAGTCCTACATTTGATTATTACTACACTCAAATAAGGCGGCCGAGTCCAGAATTTTAATTTGCTTATATATACACTTGTAAAGTGAATTCTGTATTCTATATAGATATCTACTTTCAAACTGTTATGCAAAATACCCCCCAGACCTTAAATATAAACCAACCTATAACTCAAATTATAAATTGAAAATGAATACTTTATATATTGATGATTGTCTAAATTCCTATTTGATGTTCAATAAACTATAATTCATTCCAACTCCGCAGAGGTTTTTGTTATTATTGAGAGTTTGGACCTCTCGTGACATTTATAGTTAATTTCGACTCATTATTCCAAAACTAAAAGAGCTGCATTAGTCATGATTAATCTAAGGCTACGCTTGAACACTTATAAGGATCATATACTGAGCTGGACAATAAGTTTTCCAAATTATTGTACTGTCGTCGTAGATTTGAGCTTATGATGGAAATATCAGACAAGAAGAATATACTATGTTATGTAATTGAAATAATTTCTGAACTTGGATGAATATAAATTTAAACCATCAGTCAAAATGTGTGCTCCTGTCCTTAAGAGGATGGAAACTATGGGAGTTTTTTATTAGATATTACGATCCCACATCAACTAATTATTTAGATACCCTCTTTACAGGACTTGCTGTTGAAGTGAATGATGTGAAGCCTGAAGTTGAAATACATGCCTTATAGCATGAAATCTTATTGTATCATTGTACTGTACTTGTATTATGTATTGCCTCTTTACAAAAATGCTGGAGATTAGTTACACTTTGTAGTGTGTATTATGTATTGTTGCTGAATTATTGTTTTCATGTATCATTGTGCTGTACTTGATGAACTATCTGAAACTTTTGTCTTCATCTATCATTGTATTGTACTTGATGAACTATCTGAAACTTTTGTCTTTATGTATCATTGTATTGTAATTGATGAACTGTTTGTAACACTGAACCTTATTATGAACTGAGACATTTACTCTATGTTTTGAGTTTCAACTGAGACACTATTTTGTATTGAATTGAACTGAAGTAAGAACCGCTGAGATGGTTAAATGATTTGAGTAACATACAAAAATTAGCCATGCCTTTAAGCCGTGGCTAATCATGTATTTGCCACGGCCTAAAGCCGTGGCAAAACATATATTTGCCACGGCTCTAAACCGTGGCTGATGAAATATTGCCACGGCCCAAAGCCATGGCAAAATAGAAAACAGCCACGGCTTAGGGCCGTGGCAAATTTTTTGCCACTGCCTATTTTGCCATGGCCCAAAGCCGTGGCAAAATCGTTTAGCCACGGCCCAAAGCCGTGGCAAAATGACTTTTCTGGTGTAGTGATCCATTCTTGAAATTAAATTGGAATAACTATTCAATTGGCTATATGATAGAAAATTTTATACGGACACTGGATTGGTTAAATTAAATGGTTTTAAATTCTTGGATTGAATTTATTTAAATGACTTTGTTTTATAAAAGTAAAATTGAATTGAAATATGGGAATTGGATTATTTTCGAACTTGAGCTTGAAATGTTGAAATTGAAATTTGTTAACAAAAGTGTTTAAAGAATTGAATTTGAAAGTTGACGTTATAATTGAAATATGATTTAAATTATGGAAATTGATTTGTTTAAAAGATTTGAACTTTTATTCAAACTTTGAAATATATCCAAGTAAAAGTAATTTAAATGGATATTTCAAGATGTGAGCACGGAATTGAATTATTTTAAAGATTTGAACCTTAAATTGAACAATGAAGTATAATTTGATTTAAATGATTTAAATCGATATTCTAAAATTGAACTCGAACTTTATATAAACAGAAATGGTTTAAAATGCATGATTGAATTGAACTTAAACTATTTGAATCAAATCTATTGAAATTGAAATTGAAATTAATTCGAATTGAAATCGAAATCGAAATTAAGTTGAATTGAAATTGAAATTGAGACTGATTTAAGTTGGAATCGAAATTGAGTCGATTTAACTTGATCTGAGATTGAAGATGATTTTAAATCAAAAGATTTGAAATTGAATCAGTTTGATTGAAATTTGGACCTGATTCTAGATTTACTAGAAACGGAATGAAATAGTTTGATTTGAAACTATTTTCAAAATAAATTATTTCAATATTAACTGTTTAAAATCAATCTTTTTAAATATTCAAATTATTTTGATTTTCCAAACTATTTTAATATATAAACCATTTTCAATACTCAAACCATTTTATATCAAAATGTCTTAAATCTCTAAACTTTTTAAACTATTTTAAAAACTATTCAAACTATTTTCTAAAATTCAAACTGTTCAAGTTGGGAACTATTTATATTTAAATCATGGATTTAAATGCGAATTGGGTTAAAATGAAGTTATAACCTAAGCTGAAATTCGAAATGATTTTGGAAGTGAAATTGAGATATTGGAGTGAAAATGATATTTTCAACTGAAACTGACATATTTTAAGTAAATATGATGATTTTGAAATGAAGGATATTTTAAAATGAATATGATATTTTGATATCAAGTATGAATCGTTTTCGAAATGTAAAAGAACCAACTGGTGTGTAAAATGACGTTTGGTTGCTAAAGAGACCGGGGCCTCTTATTGGCATACTCTCTGTCAATATTGGAACTAGTTTAACAACTGTGTACGCGGAGGAGACTCCAGAATGAAGTGGTTGGATTTAGTGTACGTTTGTTGGATTTGAAGAAAGAGAACGATGATGGATAGACCCGACACTTGTGTCAATTTGAAATGACTAAAATAGGACAGCTTGATCCAGGCCAAGTAGGCTAGCTACCCCTAGTGGATACCCGTTCTTCGATTTTCTTGTGGACTCGATCCATAATATTACCTTTGTTGTTGATTTTGATTAGTGCACCTTGATTGGGATAACCTCCCTTTTACTCGACATGGGAGGTGGACGCGATGGGTGGTCGTGGCTACGATGCGTTACCACCATCCTTGCGACTCGAACTGGTAGTATTCTACCGTGGGCATTACCTCACGTGCCTTGTCATACTTTTATCCTTATACGAGACCACTACGAGTTTGGTTTAGTGTTGTTGTATCACGGCGCATCCCTATCCCCCGACGTGCTACTGGGCATTATATGAAAATTATATGACAATGTTTAAAAACGCGTCAATGGGGATTAATGTAAAGCCTTAACGCTAAGAAAAATATTTATTTTACCAATTAGACATTACATATGTAGCGTATTCTACTATATATAGATATTTTAACGGATCCTTAAGAGATGGAAAATCCCGTAACATCTCTTAAGTTATTGCAAGCACGTTGCACACTGGATAGGAGATGTAAAACCCCGTAAACATCTCTGATGCTATTACACTCTTGTTATATGTGATATTGATTGTGTCTCATAAGAATATTTTAGTTCTGACTCGAGTGTATTGTTTTACTTTATGCTCGGGTCAGCCTTGAGTTTTCAGCGTATTGAAGATCAATTATTCTGGAGGACGAAGACGAAGATTTGGTATATTATTACTAGTATTATTTCCCAGCATCATGTTGTTCTGCTACATTATTCTATTGTTCTATTGTATATATAACTCTGATTTATGTTGTAAAATTATAATGAAATGTATAGTATAAACAGCTTGATGAACAGTTTATTTGATTATTATATTTTGTCATTCCGCTGTGAGATTCTATGTTTGTTTTCTTCTTCTCTTATTTTTCTTAATTATCCCCATTGATTATCTGTGCTCCGGATTATTTTAAGTTGGAAATGTGTGGTTTATTGTCGACTTAAACCTTTCGAAATGCGGGTCGTTACAGTTGGTATCAGAGCTCTGGTTTAGCGATAACCTGAGCTTTGTGGGGTTTGACTCATTAGAGATAGGGTAGTAATACCCTAGAATGAGTTTGTTTGAGTGTGTGTATATATGTATGTATGTATATATTGACACACACACACACGAGAGTGCGCACTTGTTGGTGTTATAAAATGTTTTATATTGTGTTTGCTTATCTGTTTAGTTGTTTATGAATTCTGGTCGGTGCGTGGGATGCCATGTTATCGATAGGGGTGTCTAAAAAGTTAAACGAGGTAAGTCGACATAATATTGTTTTAAAATAGGGTAAATGTAATAATTTTACCTAAATTATATTTTATATATGAAAAGAAATAATCTTCCATAAATAACCATATAGGTTTATGAAAATACGAATTTATTATGGATGTTAGTTGTTAGGAGATGGTAATATTTAGTTATCATCGATTATTGGTTGAATTAAACTAAAAACGAATACTTTGTGAACTCTGTTTCACGAAGCGTTCGATAATTAAATTAAATTGAAATACAATTACAATAAGAATTGTTTGCGATAACAAAGATGTAAATTAACGAAATGTTTTCATAATAAGGTAATGGAATTGTATAAGTATATTTATATTATAGCTTATAAATAGAAAGGATTTAAAATCTGAGAGTTTGAGAACTTAAATCCCGGTGCTTTTGAAATTTTTTTCTAAGATTGTGATATAATAATTAGTATTATTTAAAAATATTTATGAATATAAGTGTTTCAAAAATAAATTAAAAGGAAAAAAGTCATGCACTCTCATCTTCTGTCATTGGAAAATAATTTTGATGATAATAGCCGCATCATCTACATTCATTTTCGAGTCTCAAAGTAGGGGATGCCACTTAGTAGCTTTGCTACACATTTGGTTCGATAAACAGATTTTGATTTAAAATTTCTAAATATGAATTGATATATATAAAAGATATGAGTATATATATTATTTCAAGATGATTTGAATTGAACCCGGTATTTGAATTCTTAAGTTCCTATTAATTAATGATTTTCAGTTGTTGGAATAAAGCGAATTTTTTTGAATAGTTGGAAACTTCTAAAATGGGAAATTGAGGCTAAGAGTTTAAATGAAATATGAGAAGTTAAATTATAACTTTTAAATTTCAAGATTATGGAAATTTAAACATGTGTAATTTATTGAAAATTCCTGTTAACCAAAATGAATAAGATAAATTTGTATAACACTCAATTACATTCTAAAAACATATATAAAACTTACCATAATTGTTTACAAAGTTGAAATGTTAAATATGTGTTTGTACCAAAATTGGGCACAACACTCTTCGGAAGTTTTTGAAGAGATAAAGTGAAGAAATTAAATGGAAAAAGAGGTTTATCTAACAAAAACTCCAAATCATAGATATGAAAGTAATTAAAATGCATAGAGACACAAGAATTTAGAGTGGTTCGGCGTGTTGCCTACGTCCACTATGAAGTTGATTGCTTTATTGATCTTTCTTTGTGGATTACAATTGATTTCAGCAGGTTACAGCAAATAATCAATGATTTATAGCAGTGAAATTTGTTAGTAGCAAACTCCAAATCTCAGATATGAAAATAATTAACATGCAAGGAGACACAAGAATTTAGAGTGGTTCGGCGTATTGCCTACGTCCACTATGAAGTAGTTTGCTTTATTGATCTATCTTTGATGATTACAAGTGAATTCTATGAATTACAGTAGGTAATTATGATTTGCAGCAGTGAAATTCGTTGTTAGCAGCAGCAATGGAGTTCAGATCTGGATCTGGCAGAGTCTGGGCGTTGGAGATCTCAAAAAAGAAGAAGCACCTTTTCTGTATGCCCTGGGACTCTATTTATAGGTGTAGGAGGCTGGTATTTCGCTCAGATCTCGGGAGACCCTCTCTGTCACGTGACCAGGCCCGCGCGCCCAAGCCCGAGAAGTTTCGGTCCGATCCGTGATCGATACGAACGGATTTCGTATCAATCAAAATCGCGTCCGATGGAGTCGAAATTTGGCGTGGACATTCTTCAGCATGCACGTAGTGTTCTGTGAAAATTTCATAGCATTTGGACTTGTAGATTAGGAGATATGATCGATATAAATTAGGATCTTCGGTTGGCTGTTTCGTTCGACTCCCTCGTTTCGACTCGGTCCTGTTCGAATCGCTGTGTGACTCGGTCTTGTTTGAATCCCTGTTCGACTCGGTCTTGTTCGAATCGCTGTTCGACTCGGTCTTGTTCGAATCCCTGTTCGACTCGGTCTTGTTCGAATCGATGGAATGATCGAGTCGAAGTGAGCTTCCTTGATGGATGCAAAGCGGAGCGAGTCGAACTGAGGCTTGGTGATGGATGCGGAGATGAGCGAGTCGAACAGAGGCTTTGCCGATGGAGTCGAAGTGGTTTTTGGCTGATCGAGTCGAAGTGAGCTTCCCTGATGGATACGAACTGAGAGAGTCGAACTGAGGTTGGTTTTCATCCAATTTTGCATCGATCATAACTTGAACATACAAACTCGGATTGACTTGAAATTTGGAACGTTGGCTCTCATGGCTTCGCTTGTCATGCCATATCAATTTTAGGTCGATCCGGACTCGGACAAAATTCACTGATATCCATAGGGAGCCCGTGTATAACTGATCTCTAAGATGAACCGTCATTGGTTACTAGTCAATTCATTGGTGTCACGGCCTTGCCAAAAGGCGGGATAACATTTGCCCCCTAAAGTACGTCTTGTGGAAACATGATGTGCTTTGAAGTGCTGCAATCTTCATTCTGAAAAAGTTCTATCTGATTCGTTGAGTAGTTGCTATCTTTTCGTCAAAAGATGTAACCTTCGATTGATTTCCAGTAATATAAATGTTGATTTGTTGACTGCCAATGATTATGTAGTGCATTGTTGTAATTGTCATCAGGTGAGCATTCAATTCCTGTAAATTTTGAAAATTGAATATTAGTTCGTCATACGCGTACGTATGTTAACCTGACTTCCGTCAACGTTTACACGTTCACGGGTCGTTGTCAAGTTTTTTTTATCAAGTTTCGTAATGATCCTCTCCTGGATCGATTGTGAAATTCGAGTTATAACAACGTTCGATGGTTGTTTTAAGTCCTTCTTTTGTATCGATCCTCTCCTGGATCGATCTGAGATGTTGGAATGTATCCTTTGTATCGATGGATAGGTAATATTGGGTCTCGGATCGATGGATACAAAAGTGATGCTTTGTATCGATGGAGTCAAACGATCCAGACATAATCATGCAGTGATGCTTCACGGAGGATATGCCATTTCTTATTCCTTTATTCAATAAGAATTCCCGATTGTGGATAATCTTTGATAGGAGTTATCCATGACTCTTTTGTTGATTCATGAGTTTTGATTCATGACACAAGCTTCAGAGATCATACGACAAGAATATTATATGGAAGCGAAAAAAAGAGAATAAGTGCATACCGTGCACTACAAAGGAGATAATCTTACAATCCAGAGATTAGTATGGATATTTTATTTTATTGAGTCTTAGAATAATGTTAAAATCATTCCTCAAATAGTTACACAAGCACACAAAACTTTTTATATCAAAATGGTGTTCACTGTGCATATAACATCAGGTCGGCCGACCGACCAGGATCCTCGGTCGACCGACCCTGTATCATATGCACAGTGACTTTCTGTTTTGTATACGTTTTTCAACTCAGCTGACCGGCCAGGTTTTCCGGTCGACCGACCAGAGAAAAACGGCTAGTTTTCTGAAGAGACGCGATCGTTTCATGAAGAGTAATGTCCTCTATTTCAAGAGGTATGGACACTACTGTTGACTAAAACTCTTCATGAAAGATTACAACTCTTCTACAACTATATAAACATATTCAATTCACTTCTACAATCACCGATTCTTGTTTATATTTCTGAAATCTAATCTCTTTTCATTTCTGCAAATAAAAGCATTCACTCTTATTCAATATCACTAGAATCCTTGAATTTATTCATATACTTCGATTCTACGTGATTATCTTCCTTCTAAATCTTCACACACATACATACTCTTGAGGATTTGATTATAGGAAAGTTTTACTATCAAAAGACAATCAGTGTTATTTAGAACACATTCGTCAACAAACATTTTGTATTAAGTTGAAGTCCTCTTCGGTTGTTGAGGCGGAAAAATTCCTGTTCGGCTGCTCAGGTGTCGTATACCTATTCCTCCGGGTTAAGTGAGGGGTTTAGTTTAAATCCAGAGGGTATTCTGGGACTGGACGTAGAACGGGAAGTTCGAACCAGTATAAAAATTCCTGGTGTGCTTACTTTAATTTTTACTTTACTGTTATTACCAGTTTCCGCATTAATATACCATATTACACGATCCTTAGTACTGCACGTACACTTTCATTTGGTATCAGAGCAAGGTCATCTTATAACCATCACAAAGTTATTTGATATTTACTTATTTTTAGTAATATGGCAACCACACAAATTAACGATGTTAACACTCACACTAATTCTAGTTTCACAGAAGGTCAATCGACTTCGCGACCTCCACTTTTCAATGGTATAAATTATAATTATTGGTCAACTAGAATGAGAATCTATATGCAATCAAGTGGGTTTGATATCTGGAATATTATACAAAGAGAATACACAATTCCTACTGGAGAATACTCGACTTGGAGTAACACACAAAAACTAGATGCTACATCAAATGCTAAGGCTATGAATATTTTATTTTGTGCATTAGATAGAAATGAATTCAATAGAGTTAGTATGTGTACTTCCGGCTATGAAATTTGGAGAACTCTTAAAGTTTCACATGAAGGAACGAACAAAGTTAAATTGAGCAAAATTTCTATGCTGAAACATCAATTTGAAATCTTTAAAATGAGGCCAAATGAATCTATAAATGACATGTACTCTAGATTTCAGGATATTTATCATGCTCTATTATCTCTAGAACAAAAGTTTACTGATTTTGATGTTGTTACAAAAATCTTGAATTCTTTAACGGACGAATGGGAACGAAAAGTCCTAGCTATTGAAGAAGCAACTGATTTGTCAACATTAAAACCAGAAGAATTGATAGGTAATTTAATGTCCTACGAAGTAAATTTGCAGGCAAAACGAAATGGAGCACAAGAAAAGAAAAATGTAGCATTCCAAGCAGAAAAAGATGATTCCGACTCAGATAATGAAGATATGGCAATGATCGCTAAAAATTTCAAAAAGTTTTTGAAATTCAACAGAAACAAATTCAAGGGAAACAAAAATAATTCCAACAACAATTCTAATAGCAGCAAACCATCATCTTCAACAACGGAATGTTATGAATGTCACAAGAAAGGACACATGAAGAAAGATTGTCCAGATCGTAAAAAGAATAATTTCAAGAAGGACAAAACCAAACGAAAAGCTTTTTCAGTCACTTGGGACGACACTGACTCATCATCCTCATCAGAGAGTGAAAGTGATAATGAACAAGCAAATGTATGCTTCATGGCTTCGTCAGACGATGTAAGTGATTTTACTTTTGAAGATTTAATTGAAATAAATTCTGAATTAGTAAATTTAACAAAACAACTTAAAAAGAAAAATAAGGAGTTACAAAGAAAGTTAGATAGAACAGTTTTAGAAGTAGATATGTTAAAAGATGAGAAGGTAATATTGGAAGAAGAACTTGAAATCTCTCAACAATCGAATTCTAACTTATCTTCTCAAATTACGTCAATATCTGAGGAACTAGAAATTCAGAAAAATAAAAATGATGTTTTACTTTTTGAAAATAATGATTTAATATCTAAAATTAAGGATTTAGAGTTAGAAAAATCTAGTCTTAAAATAAAATTTGATGATATTTCTAAAAATGTTTCTAATTTCAATAAAGGAAGAGAAAATCTTTCTAGTATACTAGAAAACTCTCAAACTTCCAACAATAAATCTGGACTAGGATTTAAGAAACAAAATAATTCTGCTAAAAGTAAAATTAATAATAAAATTAAGAAAGATATTAGGAAAACAGTTTATTCAAATACTAAAACTATTAAGATATGGATTCCAAAAACAAATAATACTTTGATAAGGAATAAACATATCAAAAGTTTTATGGAAACTGTTCATAATAACAAAAATTATGTCTATAAAGGGAATTCTGAACCCGTATGGGTTTGGTTTCCTAAGATCTAACTCTTAGGACCCTAAAAAGATTGGGTACCAACTTTTTATAAATTTTTTGCAGGTACCACATAAGAAGAGAGGAAAATGGATTTTAGATAGCGGTTGCTCAAAACACATGACTGGAAACGAAGAAATGTTGTCAAACATTATATACTCAAATGAAGGAGCAGTCACCTTTGGAGATAACTCAAAAGGATATATCATCGGCAAAGGCAATGTCAATAGCAACGGTACATCTAATTTACCTCTCATTACTGATGTTTTATTAGTTAAAAATTTAAAACATAATTTATTAAGTATTAGTCAACTATGCGACAAAGGTTTTAATATAACTTTTTCAGAAAATAAATGTAACATTTTTGATAAAAATCACAACATTATTTTCGAAGGAAATAGAGATAAAAATATTTATATCCTAAATATGAATGTTAATAATGATTCAAATTTGTGTCTAGTAGCTAAAGAGAATGATTCTTGCCTTTGGCACAAAAGATTTTGTCACATAAATTTTAATACCATCAACAAACTTGCTAAAAATAAATTAGTTAAAGGGTTACCCGATATAAAATTCAAAACTAACATATTTTGTGATGCATGTAAATTAGGAAAATTAACAAAATCTTCTTTTAAATCAAAGAAAGTAATATCTACAGAACAACCACTTGAACTTTTACACATGGATCTTTTTGGTCCAACTCAAGTGCAATCTATTAATCATAATAGATATGTTTTTGTTATTGTAGATGATTTCTCTAGATATACTTGGATTTTCTTTTTGAAAAATAGAAGTGATACTTTTGATAATTTTAAAGTTTTTGTTAAAAGAATTCAAAATATTAAAACTTTGAAAATTAAAAATATAAGAAGTGATCATGGAGGCGAATTTGAAAATGAAGTTTTTGAACAATTTTGTAACAAAAAAGGTATTAACCATAATTTCTCTTTTCCTAGAACACCACAACAAAATGGAGTTGTAGAAAGGAAAAATAGAACGTTACAAGAATGTGCAAGAACTTTACTAAATGGAACAACTTTATCGAAACAATTTTGGGCAGAAGCTGTAGCTACTGCTTGTTACGTACTGAATCGTGTTTCTATTCGACCATTAACTAAAAATACACCATATGAACTTCTAAATGGAAGAAAACCAAATATTTCATATCTAAAAGTTTTTGGTTCCAAATGTTTTATTTTAAATACTAAAGATCAACTAGGCAAATTCGATCCAAAATCCGATGAAGGTATATTTGTTGGATATTCGGAACGAAGCAAGGCCTATCGAATTTATAATAAACGAACTCAAATTATTGAAGAAAGTTTACATGTTTCTTTCAACGAAAATTTTAAAAATATAAATCCGAGTGTTACTATTGATTCTGATGATGAATCTACTCAGAATGAGAATATTAGTACAAATGAAAATCTTGATATTCATGAAACCAATACAAATGTAACTTCTAATTTAATAAAATCTCCACCTAGAATTTTAAAAGATCATCCTGTGCAAAATATAATTGGAGAAGTTAATACGAATGTTAAAACCAAACATCAATTAAATCAAGCTGGTCATGTTGCTTTTCTTTCTAACATAGAACCTAAGAATATAAAAGAAGCTTCAACTGATGACTACTGGATACTTGCCATGCAAGAAGAATTAAATCAATTCGAACGAAACGAAGTTTGGGAACTCGTTCCTAGACCTAGTGACCAATCAGTCATCGGTACTAAATGGGTTTTCAAAAATAAAGCAGATGAACTAGGAAATATAACAAGGAATAAAGCTAGATTAGTTGCACAAGGATATAATCAAGAAGAAGGTATTGATTACGAAGAGACGTTTGCTCCAGTCGCCCGACTTGAAGCAATACGAATACTATTAGCTTATGCGTGTTTTCATAATTTTAAACTATATCAAATGGATGTTAAAAGTGCATTTTTAAATGGATTCATAAAAGAAAATGTTTTTGTTGAACAACCACCTTTGTTCAATCATGAAAAATTTCCAGATCATGTATATAAACTTAAAAAGGCGTTATACGGTTTAAAACAAGCACTACGTGCTTGGTATGATCGTCTTAAAGGTTACTTATTAGAATCTGGTTTTGAAATCGGTAAAGTAGATCAAACACTTTTTATTAAGAAAACTAATAAAGATATTTTAATAATTCAAATATATGTTGATGATATTATTTTCGGCTCGACAAATGAAAAATTATGTCAAGAATTTTCAACTATAATGACAAATGAATTTGAAATGTCTCATATGGGAGAATTGTCATATTTTCTTGGATTACAAATTAAACAAATTGAAAATGGAATTTTTGTTAATCAAGAAAAATATTGTTATAATTTAATCAAACATTTTGGTCTTGAAAATACTGCTGCCAAACCAACTCCTATGAGTACAACAGTTCATCTCGATAGAGATGAAGATGGCAAAAGTGTTGATCAAAAGTTATATCGTAGTATGATAGGTTCTTTACTTTATTTAACAGCGAGTCGCCCCGATATTATGATGAGTGTCTGTTTATGTGCTCGATTTCAAGCAAATCCCAAAGAATCACATACGAGAGCAGTTAAACGCATTATTCGTTATCTAACTAAAACCAAAGATTTCGGACTATTTTATCCGAAAGAATGTCCTTTTGAATTAGTTTCCTACAGTGATGCTGATTTTGGAGGAAGTCGGACGGATCGAAAAAGTACGAGCGGAACGTGTCACTTCATTGGACGTTCCTTAGTCTCTTGGTTTAGTAAGAAACAAAATTGTGTTTCTTTATCAACATGTGAAGCAGAATATATATATGCTGCTTTGGCATGTGCACAAGTCGTATATATGCAACAGACATTACAAGATTTTAATTGTCATCTTGAAAAATCAATAATTTATTGTGATAATACCAGTGCAATAAACCTTTCAAAAAATCCGGTCAATCATTCCCGAACAAAACACATTGATATTCGTCATCATTTTCTTCGTGATTGTTTGGAACAAGGATTAATAAATCTAGAATTTATCAACACTGAAAATCAAATAGCTGACATTTTTACTAAACCACTAAATGAATTTTCTTTTATAAAACTAAGACGAGATTTAGGTATAATGTCGTTTAAAGACTTATGAATAAAAAATATATATAAAATGATGAAAAATATAAAATTATTTTTCTGACCAAAGCGGTACTCGAACTCATGACTTCTGACTTATATGTTAGATGTTGTAGTATAGCCACTTGGGCTATGGGTGTTTCTTGTTCCAGCTCTGCTTCTAATTTGCATCATTAAAACTTAATTTCAGAATATACTATTTTTTGACTCTAAAGCATTGTATGTCATTCATTTGTAAACAGTTTTTGTTTAAAGAATTCTGTGATTAAAACTAAAATTTGATTTTAGACCACTATTTTTTTAGAAAATATGGTTATATATATACATACATATGTTTATTGAATAGAACATAAAATACAAAAAAAATTCTTACAAAACAAAACTTGAAACAAAAATGTCTTCTAACAATGATGTCTACAATTCTGAAAATTCTCATCTCTCTTATACATCCCCGGACGACGACTATTCTGATCGTATCCCCGAAGGTGGTCCTTATCCTACATTTCCAATGCCAAACCATGTCCTAGAATTATCCTCTCCGGATAATGATCCCCGACACAGGTGGAAACCATGGGAAGACTCCCATACAGGTTATACACCTGACAAAAAGAAAGGGAAAAAGGAAATGGTAGTATCTCCAACAACAAAACAAAAGATTGATGAAATTCATCACTATCAACATCAACAGATGAATATGCAAAGGGAACTTTATTACGAACAAAAAGTCACGGCAAGACGTTTAAGCTTCCTTGAAAAGATTGCCATGAAATTTTGTTCATCTAAGAAGGATGATATAGCTGAGCCTTCTTACAGAACTCCATCTCCTTCTGACCATGTTCAATCTCCAGTTGCTCCAATATGGTCACCGGTAGAAAACGTTCCATCTCCAAATTCATGGGAACGTCGATGCTAATTCATCATGGCTATATTTTAATATATATATGTTATTTTTTTTAATAAGCTGTATAGATAAATATGATGTAATAATATGATTATATTTCTATAATTCTTATTTAAAAAAAACAACATGAAAATGTCTATTGACATGCTTTCAGTCGACCGAAATGCCTGAACCGGTCAACTGAAGCTGTCCCGAGAAGTTTTTAAAAACAGATTTCTTCCAAGTCGGTCGACCGAAATACCTGACTCGGTCAGCCGAACGTATTTCCCGAATGACATTAGAATATTTTAATTCGGTCAACCGAATTCCCTGCACCAGTCGACCGAAGCTTTTTCCGAAAGTTTCAGCACTGTTCTGAACCTCAACTCGGTCGACCGACCCAGGTCCTTCAGTCGACCGAACGTGTTATTCTGCTGAAATTGCCTTCATATTTTAATCCAACCCTTCACCTTTTTATCTCACCTCTTCACTTTACTCTCCCACAACAGATTTGAACCCTAGCCCCCATTACAACCTTCCTAAAATTCTTCAAATTCTTCAAGAAAAATGGCTCCCAAAAAGAAATCTAAGACTACCGCTGGCCAATCTTCCTCAACTCCTGTAGATTCTCAAATTGCTTCTTGGTTAGTAAGTGAAAAAGCTTTAGAAAGATGGATAAGGCTTCAAGATGCAAAAATCTTTGAGGAGTCTTTTGTATGTTATCCTGATTTTACCGCCTACGGTGTTGAAAATGCCGCTCTTGAAAGTGGTCTTGATGCTTTTCTTGACCATAGGATAAACAACTTGAAGATTAATCATATAATGGTCAAGTTATTCTTAGCAAATCTCAATCTTGTCAATCCACCAAGAAACACTGAAAATTGTGTTTGGACATCGGTTTGTGGCACTTCGATGTTTCTCTCCATTGATCGAATGAATCATATTTTAAATGCTCGACCGGGTGGAATCTCATTACATGATGTAGATTGTAATCCATCAACTCGTGACCGCCTAAGTCACTTATTCTTTGAAGATGATGCTACCGACTTAAGGCAAACTTGATCTCTTCGACCTAAAGCACGACTTTTTCATCGATTCATGATGAAGTCTATTGTTCCAAGAGGAGGGTCGTACCACTTAGTATATCCCGAAAACTTCAAGGCGTTATATGCTATGTGTGGAAACATTCGGGTAAATTGGACACAACTTCTTATGGATGAATTCCTTACTTTCAACCAAGGAAAAATGCTCCATATTTACTATGGAGAATACATAATGCGGTTGATTAACAACTTTATCACTCATGCACCGGAATCCGAAACATCCAAAGTTCGTACCTTTGACTCACGAACAATAAAATTGATGAAGTTACCCGATGCACCATCCCAAATTACAACCTTTCAGCAATGCCGTACCATTCCACGAGAACAACTACGTCGTAGCTATTCTACTCCTCAACCCTCCACTCATTCTACAGAACGTATAACTCGTCAAACCTCTATCCAAAGACCACCTCCCGGTACTAGCACAGCGGTTGCCATTGATATTTTAGCCCAAAATCAACTAGCTTTGGATTCTCGCCTTCGAAAACTTGATGGGCGTTTCAAGAAGATCAAAGGCTTCTTCGTAAATTTGTGGGATGCCTTATCATGCTCTTCTGAAGCCGGTGCTTCATTTGTTGCCCTTGGAAAAAGACCAGCACCTAATTTCTCTTGGTCTACATCCGATAACACAAGTTCCAGTACTTCGGCAACTCCCGCACCTACTACTCAAAGACGGGGTAAGGAACCGGCTCCTCTTGATGAAAATCTTCATCCAGAAGAGTGGGATTCTGACGATGAAGAAGAGTAATTGTAGTATTTTTACAATTAATTTGCTTTCAAGAAATTCCTGTACTTTGTTTGTTTTCTTAATTATTGTTATGTTATGTTCTAAGCAAACATCTTTAAGTTATTTCTAATTAAGAATGCACCATGTAAATTTAAATGTCTGTGCATTACCTTAATTTGTTATAAGTATTCCTTTTTGTCGATGACAAAGGGTTAGAAATGTATGCAAACTAACGAATTTTTGCAGAAAAGTCGCCATATATTCAGGGGAGAACTATAATATATATGTCAATATTACTTCGTCACATAAGTATTGTCATCAATCAAAAAGGGGGAGAATGTTGATTCATGAGTTTTGATTCATGACACAAGCTTCAGAGATCATACGACAAGAATATTATATGGAAGCGACAAAAAGAGAATAAGTGCATACCGTGCACTACAAAGGAGATAATCTTACAATCCAGAGATTAGTATGGATATTTTATTTTATTGAGTCTTAGAATAATGTTAAAATCATTCCTCAAATAGTTACACAAGCACACAAAACTTTTTATATCAAAATGGTGTTCACTGTGCATATAACATCAGGTCGGCCGACCGACCAGGATCCTCGGTCGACCGACCCTGTATCATATGCAAAGTGACTTTCTGTTTTGTATACGTTTTTCAACTCAGCTGACCGGCCAGGTTTTCCGGTCGACCGACCAGAGAAAAACGGCTAGTTTTCTGAAGAGACGCGATCGTTTCATGAAGAGTAATGTCCTCTATTTCAAGAGGTATGGACACTACTGTTGACTAAAACTCTTCATGAAAGATTACAACTCTTCTACAACTATATAAACATATTCAATTCACTTCTACAATCACCGATTCTTGTTTATATTTCTGAAATCTAATCTCTTTTCATTTCTGCAAATAAAAGCATTCACTCTTATTCAATATCACTAGAATCCTTGAATTTATTCATATACTTCGATTCTACGTGATTATCTTCCTTCTAAATCTTCACACACATACATACTCTTGAGGATTTGATTATAGGAAAGTTATACTATCAAAAGACAATCAGTGTTATTTAGAACACATTCGTCAACAAACATTTTGTATTAAGTTGAAGTCCTCTTCGGTTGTTGAGGCGGAAAAATTCCTGTTCGGCTGCTCAGGTGTCGTATACCTATTCCTCCGGATTAAGTGAGGGGTTTAGTTTAAATCCAGAGGGTATTCTGGGACTGGACGTAGAACGGGAAGTTCGAACCAGTATAAAAATTCCTGGTGTGCTTACTTTAATTTTTACTTTACCGTTATTACCAGTTTCCACATTAATATACCATATTACACGATCCTTAGTACTGCACGTACACTTTCATCTTTTTCTAGATCCGTCTCCAAGATCTAGTTGATCTTCATATGTCAATGCCTAGAATAATAAGCATTTCAACTGGGAAAAAGTCTATTTGTCGTGCATCCCCAGAACTGGCTAGCTTGGCGAGTGACTCGGCCTTTTCGTTTAGTTCTCTAAGAATTTGTGTAGTGGTGTAATAGTCGAAGCCGGCTAGTAGCTTTTGGACCCGGTTGAGATAAGGAGCAAGACGTTGCCCCCTAGTCAGATAATCTTCCCTGACTTGGCGTACCACTAACCAGTAATCACATAAGACATGTAAAGTTTCCACTCGTAGTTTTCTTGCAAGTTTGAGCGCCAAGGCTTCATACTTAGCTTCGTTATTTGTTGTAGGGAAGTTGAGTTTCAGGGCGTAGCAGATCGTTCGTTCCTTAGGAGTCATTAACGCAACTTCGATGTTAGAAAGCCGATTATTGGAAGTTCCATCGGTGTACGTTCTCCATCAGTTGGACGGTTCTCCACTGTTCTTTGGATAGTCGTCTGATGTGGTGGATTCAGATATGAAGTATGCTAATGTTTGACCATGGAGAGCTCTCTGAGGGAGATAAGTGATATCAAATTGGCTTAGCTTGAAACTCCATTTGAGTAACTTTCCAGACATCTAAGGTTGCTATTGGACCTATCGTAACGGCTGGTCAATATAAACGTTAATGGGGTGAGCTTGTCAATAGCCAGCCTTCATCATATGCTGGTCTTTGGATTTGTTTCTCCTTACATAGCATTGCGACGCTTATGGCGTGTGTTGACACGGCCCAATCGATGTATAAATCTTCGCGATCCAAAGGTTTGGGTAAAATGGGAGGTCTCTTTAAGCGATCTATCAGAGCTGCTTGGTTGTCCTCGGTACATGGGTGTCTCTAATTGTCGGAATTTTCTGGAAATTAGCCTTGATTCCACGAGAATTGATGATGAAAACAAAGAATCTTTCTGATGTAATGGTGAAAGAGCATTTCGAAGGATTGAGTTTGATCCTGCATTTTCTGGAGAGCACTGAATATCTCTGCCAAGTCATCGATGTGGTCATTTGATAGTCATGATCTCACGAGCATATTAACCACATCTACCTTCATCGATCGGTCGATCTAATTTTTGAATGATCTGTTAATCATCCTTTGGTAAGTAGCACCAGTGTCCTTAAGTTTGAATCTATGGATTGCAGCATAGCACTATAGGCCTAGGTTAGTAGCGAAAAAGTTGTATTCCTGGTCTGGGACATGCTTCAATATCTGATTGTATCTGGAGTTTGCATCCAAGGTTGTGAGTAATTCATGTTTGATGGTCGAGTCCAGCAGTTGGTTGATCATTGGAAGTGGAAATCTGTGCTTTGTCATACCCCATGCAAATCTAAGTAGTTGATGTGTGTCCTCCACTCTCTGTTCATTTTTCTTATAAGTAAAGGATTGGATACTCACTTTGGTTGGAGGGCATCATGGATAAACCCACTGGTTTTGAGCAGATTCGCCTCCTCTTTAAGTGCAACAGATCTCTTCGGATCCATGTCGCATCGTTTTTGTTCACCGAGACATGCCTCGGGTCGACATTTAATGCAGGGTTCTTCATAGCTGGCGAGAGTCCATATATATATATATATATATATATATGAGATCGAGTCCAAGCGAACACATCAAGATTCACCTGAAGTAAAACAGTTGACTCTTTCTTCATCATTGCGCAGAGTTGTGATCTGATCTACAATACTCGTGATGGGTTGTAGGCGCCTCATGTGTTTATTTGCAATGGTAAATGATCAGGCTTATAAGGATGTTGAATCAAAGGATTAGTAGAATTTAGCCTTGTACTACATGCTGCTACATAGCTGGCGCCAGCTTTGAGATTGAATTTACTTATGTTTCTGAATGATGTGCTTTTCATTCAATGTACCTGCGATCCATTGCTCATCGGAAGGGTCAGAATGATGATTTGTCGCCCATAAGTCCTGGAATTGATCTGATGACTCTATCTCTAGGCATCCGTTCGGTCACAACCTAGAGTTGTTATGATTATCAGGCATGGGTCATAGGTTCAAGTTGTCATAGTCAACTCTCGGATAATTACTCTTTTGCCCCCAGTCTCGGGTTGGCAGATGCATTACGCGGACGGTCTAGTCTCGTCCTAGCTGTGCATATACTGTAGTTCAAGCTTTAAGAACTAGGGTTGACCGATGAATGGTTGAATCATATTAATATTATCTTCTTGTTCGTGCCCCCAATTCTGGGGAATATCTTGATAAGTGGCAGGGTAGATAATGTCCGCTTCAATTTTGTATTCTATCCCATTGAACCATGGGATCGAGTTAACCGATGGAAGACTGAGTCGTGCCTATCCTGTATTATGTTCTAGTTCTTTCCTATTGGCGGAATACATTGTTACTTTGCCGACATTCGGACATAAGCTAGATTCTAGACGGTCAATGACATTCACTTCGCTGCTTATGTCGCTATATTTTGGGCAAAAACTGAAGAGTGAATCATCCAGTCAGATCAGATGCAGGATTGATGCTTCCCTTGTTGAATCCAGGGTAAGAATCAGTGTGCAAATGTTTAGGTTGCACTTGTTTTGAATTGCTCTTTTAGTCGGATCATGGTAAGAGTCAATGAATGAATGGTCGCGTTGCATTAATTTGGAGTTGGGTGATCAACCATGTCCATTTCGATTTACGTTCTCCCATCAGAATTAAGGATAAAGTTAGCTCGAATGCGGTCATGTCATGCTCATCTGGTCTCATGCTCTTCCTGACGGATCAAAGGATGGTAACGGAGGACGAATGGTCAAGTCACACCCATTCATGGTTTATTCTTTTATCCATGCTCTGTTGGTCAAAGGTATTCGATGGAGTTCAGGTCACATCGACTTGTAGACGAAGAGGACCGATATTGACCGTCGATTCAATGGTACGATGTGAAAGGTGAAGATCGATATTGCCTATCGATCCGGTGGTATGATATAATTGGTTGCCTAAAACTTCGGGCATCATTCTGATTGGTTAGCATTAGGGTCTCCTTGTAGTCGTTGCCTTAAGTTGTAAAGGATGCTAAGCTGGAGATGTAGCGAGTCACCTTTCTCTTCTTTCGGTGATTTGTACTTCTACCTCTAGACTTGAGTTAGGAGAGTTAGTTCATGGATGGTCTAATTGCACCGGTAGTGAGTTTATATTGCTAATGTCGAGTCTAGGTCAGAGTTGGTGAATGAATGGTCGAATCACATTCATTCGTTTGTCTATTCTTGTAGCCACACTTTAGGGATCAGAGTCAGTTGAAGGGTCATTCATCACACCTATTTGATGTTTATACCCCTGTCCACACTCTGGGGACTAAGAGTTTTAGTAGAAAATGGTCGGACCGCATTTTCCTCAATTAATCCCTCTAGCACTAGTCAATGGAAAAAGTCGAAGTGTGGTCGATCACATTACAATAACTTTAATTTGATGCTTCTCCCACTGAACTGTAGGAACGAATCGATTGGCAGATGGTTAGGTCACATCCGTCCATGTTGCACGAATAGCCCGTTGGATCATAGGGGAGAGTTAGCGGATGAACGGTCGTGCCATGTTCGTTTGCAGTAGAACGGGTAGTCACATCCATTTAGAATAGGACATTCAGCTAGGTTCGTTTTGCGAATCTGCATCTCCCTGTCGAATCAAGGAAGAAATTTTGTCTTGTGGGGTTGGAGTGCATCCCTATAAAATTATGTTATGGGTCCCGTGCCGGGGACAAGAGGTTATGCATGGACAGTTGGGTCATGCCCGCTTAGTGCTGGATGGTAGGATCGCATCCAATTTTGTGTGTTAAGTGTGCCTCCATGTCAGGGAAAGATTGGAAAGCAGACGGTCGAACAACATCCGCTTTTTGTATTACAAAACTTGATGAGGAATCATAGCCGATAGATGGACAGTCAAATCACATCCCTTTTGGTATTCATATTCCAAACCATGCTTAGAGGACTGGAGTTGGTTGATGGGTTGTTAGTCACACCCATTTGGTGTTTATACTCTAGCCTGCGCTCTCTGGACCGAAGCAAGTTGATGGGTGGTCATTCGCACCCAATTGGTGTTTATACTCCAGTCCACACTCTAGGGACTTAGAGTTAGTTGAAGTTTATTCTCCAGTTCGCACTTTGGGAATCTGGAGTTAGTTGATGTTTATACTCCAGTTTGCACTCTAGGAATCTGGAGTTGTTGATGTTTATACTCCAGTTCGCACTTTGGGAATCTGGAGTTGTTGATGTTTATACTCCAGTTCGCACTCTGGGAATCTGGAGTTGTTGATGTTTATACTCCAGTTTGCACTCTGGGAATCTGGAGTTGTTGATGTTTATACTCCAGTTTGCACTCTGGGAATCTGGAGTTAGTTGATGTTTATACTCCAGTTCGCACTCTGGGAATCTGGAGTTAGTTGATGTTTATACTCCAGTTCGCACTCTGGGAATCTGGAGTTGTTGATGTTTATACTCCAGTTCGCACTCTGGGAATTTGGAGTTAGTTGATGTTTATACTCCAGTTCACACTCTGGGAATCTGGAGTTGTTGATGTTTATACTCCAGTTTGCACTCTGGGAATCTGGAGTTAGTTGATGTTTATACTCCAGTTCGCACTCTGGGAATCTGGAGTTAGTTGATGTTTATACTCCAGTTCGCACTCTGGGAATCTGGAGTTAGTTGATGTTTATACTCCAGTTTGCACTCTGGGAATCTGGAGTTGTTGATGTTTATACTCCAGTTCACACTCTAGGAATCTGGAGTTAGTTGATTTTTATACTCCAGTTCGCACTCTGGGAATCTGGAGTTGTCGTTTATACTCCGTTTCACACTTTGGGAATTCAGAGTTAATGTTTATACTCGGACTCGCACTCTGGGAGTTCGGAGTGGGCGAACAGACGGTCAGTCACATCTGCTACATGTTTTTGGATTTTCGCTCGCACTCTGGGAACGAAAGGTGTATCAGGATCGTGGATGGTCGGATCACATCCACCTTGAGTCAACAAGCGAGGTCGTTAGATGGACGGGTCCACCCTCCTCAAGCTTGGTTCAGATACGGACGAAGTCGTTAGGCGGACGGATCCACCCTCTTCGTAGACGTATTTTATACTCCAGTTCGCACTCTGGGAATCTGGAGTTAAGTAAAGGATTGTCGTGTATCAATCTCTTTTTGCCGCAGTGTGATGGCTTGTCCCTGAGCTTGGGTTTTCACTTAGCAAGTGATCGGTGGGATCCTGATTAACTTCCACTTATATGCCCCTCAACGAAGGATGAGATTTAGTTTATGGACGGTTGGATCACGTCCATGTTCGTTGTCCATGTTCGTTTGGATTCTACTTTTTCTAAGCCTAAGGAGTAAGATTAGTGTTCTGGCAAGCTTTGTGCTTGAGCATAGGAAAGGATGGTCGAACTACATTCACTTTGAGTTGTGTATTTTCCCTTAAGTCGGGTGCAAGAATTGGAGAGCGAATAGTCGAGTCACGTCCAATTTATACTTTGCATTCTTTCGATCGAGCTAAGGAAGAGAGTTGAAATGACAGCTCGCGATGGTTAGCGAGTAGGCAGTCAGTCGTTGATGACTTTAAATTGAGGGATGGACCCTGATGAAGTTGGTTTAAGGCATGACTATTTTGCCAAATTACAGAAGCAAACTGGAGAGTGAATGGTCAAATCATATCCACTTTAAACATGTGTTCTCAAATAATCCCAAGTGTCTAATCTAGGATTGGATGCATGGATGGTGACGTCACGTCCACCCTTGGCGTTATTTCGATTTTATCAAGCATCAGAAGAAGCATAAGTATTTTCGCGAGCTTCAGGTACGAGATGGAGAGTGCATTGTTGGGACATATAACTCTAAGTCTTTCTTACATCTCCTAATTAAATTGCATAGGCGGATGAGTGGATGGTTGGTTGCATCCACTTTGTACTAGAGTCCTGACCTTGTCGGTCTCTTCCGCTTTGATGCCTTGCCCCCAGTCAGGGGCATATAGTAGCCGATGAGTGGTTGAATCATACTCGTCACGATGATACCTTAATGATTTGATCATAGTCCGCGGAGGTTGTTTTGCACCCAATCTTAATTGCTCGGTTACCTGCATCATTTGCAAGTACTTTAATTCAAGTAGGGCATATTTCGCAACGTAAATGAAATTGAAATAGAAATAATTTAAAAGAGATTAGATTAAATCTTATTGATAAGTGAAGCGGCGTCGTATGCTCGCTATTGCACTTCAGTCCAGCCCTTCTCAGTTGGAAGTCTAACGCAAGTGGTTCGATTTGATCAAAGTTCTTGATCGATAGGGGTCGGATGTTCCCGGTCCTTCGTTTTAGGGGCTTGCACATATTGTCGAAGCTATCCTTTTCGAAGCAGCCTTATGGCGTTGGCGTTCACGGTAGCCATCTAGAGAAGAGGGGTTATATTTCCAAAGTACACTGACATAGTCAGCATGTTGAATTTTTTGTTGGAAAAATCTTCATGTAGGATGGTTTCAATAAATAGGTCTGGACTGGGAAAGATACTTCTATTAACATTCTCAGGTGCATTTTATGGCTATGGGCTCTTGTAATATTGGTGAATGATGTATGCACGATTGCCCACCGTTCGAGTGGTCGGTAATTCTGATTAGATGGTGAGTTGTTTAAGATGGGCTCATAGGTTGGTGATTATTTCTAATTTTCACCCAGGTAGGAGGCCCAAACAAGATAGTGAGAAAGTCCTCTTAAGGTTGTATGTCGCGCTTCTAGTCATATGGACACGGTATGATTAAGATGCGGGCATTTGAAGATGGTCCAACGGTGACCAGCTATGTTTTGAGTTAGCAGAGTAGACAATGTTGGGCAGTCATCATATTAGCCATCGTGCCATAGTTGTCAACTCAGGAGTTTGAAAGCTGGTCAATCGGGGAAAGTTGCAGTTCACCTTGGAAGCACGATATATTAACCAACTATAGTTCTTGGAGTATTAGCTAGGTTCTCCAGTCTTTGGGAGCACCGGTTGAGTAGTATTCCTTTACCCATTCCTTGATTGCAATTCAGCATTTGTTGTTGTGATCTCCTATGTCTTGTTCAGTCATGGAGCAATTAGAAGCGTGGATGGAATGTTCCTTCATTAAATTGTGATCTCCTATGTCTTTTTTAGAAATTTGGGTCGTACCCGAAAATATTTTTATTTTTGAAATTTCGTATCGTTCTCAGCAATGTTTGAACGGTACAAATGTGGGTGAAATTGAACGATTCAAAAAATGGATACTGCGATCGATACGAAAGGCACACAGCTGGATCGATACGAAGTGTATCTGAGGTCGATACGAATTAGACGCGTCTGGATCATTACGAAGCGTACCTAAGGATCGATACGAATTGGACACGTATAGATCGATACGAAGCGTATCTAAGGATCGATACGAATTGGAGCAGTTGCAATCGATACGAACATAAAAGTAGCGATCGATACGAACAGAGCACTCTTGATCGATACGAAAAGTGATCGATACGAATAGTGATCGATACGAACAAGGCTCGACCGGATCGATACGAACAGAGCGATGCGAAGCAGATCGATACGAATTGTGATCGATACGAATAGTGATCAATACGAACAAGGCTCGAGTGGATCGATACGAGCAGAGTGATGCGAAGCAGATCGATATGAATTGTGATTGATATGAATAGTGACATATTTTCTGGGTGAGAAAACATGGATACGAAAATCGCAATATTTTCATGGATACGAAAATATGGATACGAAAATCTTGATGAGTACAGTTCCTCTTAGATCTGGAGCAATCTGAATAGAATAGAAGGAACCACTTGACGACAGATCTGGATCTCCTCCTTAGATTTTTGCAATCCAACTACGGTAGTAGATCCACAGAGCAGGAGAAAAGTTGGGTTTTTCTCAATGAAAGCACCAAAGTGTTTGTACCAAAATTGGGCACAACACTCTTTGGAAGTTTTTGAAGAGATAAAGTGAAGAAATTAAATGGAAAAAGAGGTTTATCTAACAAAAACTCCAAATCACAGATATGAAAGTAATTAAAATGCACAGAGACATAAGAATTTAGAGTGGTTCGGCGTGTTGCCTACGTCCACTATGAAGTTGATTGCTTTATTGATCTTTCTTTGTGGATTACAATTGATTTCAGCAGGTTACAATAAATAATCAATGATTTACAGCAGTGAAATTTGTTAGTAGCAAACTCCAAATCTCAAATATGAAAATAATTAACATGCAAGGAGACACAAGAATTTAGAGTGGTTAGGCGTATTGCCTATGTCCACTATGAAGTAGTTTGCTTTATTGATCTATCTTTGATGATTACAAGTGATTCAATGAATTACAGCAGGTAATTATGATTTGCAGTAGTGAAATTCGTTGTTAGCGGCAGCAATGGAGTTCAGATCTGGATCTGGCAGAACCTAGGCGTTGGAGATCTCAAAAAAGAAGAAGCACCTTTTATGTATGCCCCGGGGCTCTATTTATAGGCGTAGGAGGCTGGTATTTCACTCAGATCATGGGAGACCCTCTCTAGCACGTGACTAGGCCCACGCGCCGAAGCCCGAGAAGTTTCGGTCTAATCCGTGATCGATACGAATGGATTTCGTATCGATCAAGATCGCGTCCGATAGAGTCGAAATTTGGCGTGGACATTCTTCAGCATGCACGTAGTCTTCTGTGAAAATTTCATAGCATTTGGACTTGTAGATTAGGAGATATGATCGATACGAATTGGGATCTTCGGTTGGTTGTTTCGTTCGACTCCCTCGTTTCGACTTGGTTCTGTTCGAATCACTGTTCGACTAGGTCTTGTTCGAATCCCTGTTCGACTTAGTCTTGTTCGAATCACTGTTCGACTCGGTCTTGTTCGAATCCTTGTTCCATGCGGTCTTGTTCGAATCGATGGAATGATCGAGTCGAAGTGAGCTTCCTTGATGGATGCGAAGCGGAGCGAGTCAAACTGAGGCTTGGTGATGGATGCGAAGATGATCGAGTCGAACAGAGGCTTCGCCGATGGAGTCGAAGTGGTTTTTGGCTGATCGAGTCGAAGTGAGCTTCCCTAATGGATACGAACTGAGCGAGCCGAACTGAGGTTGGTTTTCACCCAATTTTGCATCGATCATAACTGGAACATGCGAACTCGGATTGACTTGAAATTTGGAACGTTGGCTCTCATGGCTTCGCTTGTCTTGCCATTTCAATTTTAGCTCGATCCGGACTCGGACAAAATTCACTGATATCCATAGGAAGCCCGTGTATAACCGATCTCTAAGAGGAACCGTCATTGGTTACTAGTCAATTCCTTGGTGTCACGGCCTTGCCAAAAGGCGGGATAACAATATGAAAATGTAATATAATATTATACAGGTTTGAACTTAAGTAATAAAAATGTTTCAAATTGAAATTGTCTTTAAAGAAATGTTTATAAAAAAATTTAAATTGTTATAAGAAATGTTATACACTTAGTTAATGTTCTAAGAAATGTTAAATGAATAATTTGAGTAGTAAAAAGAAAATACTATTTAGATATGAACTTAAGAGAAGGTAAAAAAATAATAAATTAAATCATATCTTTGTAAATTGTTTGTAAAATAAAAAAATAAATTTGTAAAGGTTGTTTTAAGATTCAGTTATAGCTTTCTGAGGTAATTATAATTTGAATAATATTGTGTAAAAGAAGATACATCTGTATAAAATGATTATAAACTTAAGAAATGGTTAATGAAATAAGAAAGTTGAAATTTGAAGTATGAAATGAAATTTTACTTAAGTCAAGTTGAATGGAATGAATTAATGAAATAAGTTAATGAAATGAATTATAAGGTGGAAGTTAACTTAATAAAAGTTGAATGAAGTTGATTGTGATAAAAAGAAAATGAATTATTAATATGAATTTGAGTTATAAAATAAAATTTACTGAAGTAAAGTTAATGATATGAATTAATGAAATGAACTAATAAAGTGAATCAATGAATTAATATGAACTTAAGTTATGAAGTAATAATAAACATGAGTTGTGTTTTATAAAATGTTTAAAATAAACTTAATTGCTTTTATGAAATGTTTCATAAATGAAATTATTTATAAAATGGTCCATAAATGAATTTAGCATGAAATGTTGTTAAACATAAAGTGAAACAATTGAAATTAAAAAAATTTAATGCAAATAAATTGAATGTAAATCAAATGAATGTGTATAAAATAGATGAATATTAATTGTTGAATGGTTTCTTTTGTTGTAAATCATTGTTATTACTGCTTTTGATTACATATGATTGTTATGTTGTGTATTAGTGCTTGTGTATGATTTGGATTCAGAATACATGTTTTATAGTTCTATTAAACTCATGCATGCTTTCTATATCTTTTTATAAGTGACCAATACTCTAATTTGAGTTGAGATAGGTACATACGATGGCCGTTTGGATGTATACGCGGTTTGATTTGCTTTTACTTGCTTAATATGAGTGAACTTGCTCATATTAATAATGATAAGGTACATATCCCAGATTACATACCGTACTTTTATATTTTTTCCTACGGGATACCTCATTATTAAGATGAGATGTATATTTGGTATATATATGTATATTGTAAATTTTTACGATTGAGCTACGTAAAGGAGACGCAGCTGAAATTTATTGTGAGGTTCCTGAACTCGGCCTTCGAAAATCGGCACCCGTACTTCACTTGTACTCGAATGCCATAGATCCAAACGCCGAATCTGGCTCCCCGAAGCTTATAACTCAATAAGTATAACAACACAGCGGAATAAAGAAATAGATGATATCATATACAACTCCAATAAATACAATATCCAGAATGATATACAACAATGATATCAATATGATACAAGAATATCAGTGACAAATAATGATACAGCGGAAAACAGAAGTGATAACTCCAAATGATCCAACAAAGAGAATGAGACCAATAACTCCAACATCAGTTCGAACCACCATCACGTTGCACCAAGATAAGCAACGTCAGTCGTGCGTGAACTCCAAAAAACTGAACTAGCTCCAGATAATCTACTAAACCTGACTATCTGAAAAACCCAACTCTAGACTGCCCGTGTGGAAAATTGTGGGCACCCAGAGTTTAGGAAGGGAACAATAAACTCCGAGTCAGTCATGGGACTGGTGTGAGTAACAAAAATAGTTTATCTTTAAACAAACAACAAAAGAATTTTAAACATTGAAATCCACAATGCTTTTGGAAAATGAAACTACCATAAGACCTCCCGACACACACAATGCAAACGCAGAATTGGAGGAGATTTCTTCTTATGATAGTCAAACATGCTTACTACGCAAAATCATTGGATTATTATTATTAGTGCATAGTGGAAAACATTTCGAAAGTATAATATTAATCTTAGCCAGCATAGACATGCCGAACTATGCATACTATAGCAACTATGTTCAATAGCAGGTTACCGCCACATTCCATAGCAGGTTATACAACTAAAACCGTACAAGGCTCGTATTGTTTCTTTGGATTTTTCAACAAATGGTCAGGCTAAGGAACTTCCCACTGTCAATGGGTACGCCTCTGGAGGGACGTCCCGAGAACTAACTAGCTCTCTGCCAACACAAGGCCAGGTTACCCCTTACTAGGTAACTACTACACGAATATGCCACCCCCGGTCGTTTGGGACCTTTATCCGAGGCCTCGATCACACAGCAACAATCACACAGTAAATGAGATTGGAGCAACCACACAGGTAAATATCTGGGCTCCATACCATAATATCACCTTTTTCCAGAAGGAAATGACATACCCTAAAGGGAGCGACCCTCATAACCTTGCCGCATCTTTCCTGTTTCGACCATTTTCGGGTTGTGAGGTCCGATGACGTCTCGTCCACAAAGCTACGCTTTACACGAAAGCCATGCTTTGATCAACAACTGGTCAACAAATGATCAGCAACACACAGCAGCACTTAGTATGTTACACTACCAAATTGGGAGTATATCACTGATAACCTTCAACTACATAACCTCTGAGCTCGTACGTCACAGAGAAGGGTGTTAAGCTAAGAGAATAAATTCTCCGCCACCAAACAGAAATGTATTTGAAAGAAATCAGCTTTATTTCTCAAAGTGTAGTGTCAGACATACAACCATACAAGTCTGTTGTTCGAATAGAACCGAAGGCACTTCCAAAGAAGCCCTTACAATCCAGGTATTCACAATCCCGATCGAACTTCCCATCACTTAGGGGAACTCTATACCGGGCGCTACTCGGTGCATAGACAATCGATAGGTTATCCTATCGTTTTCACAAATACCCGGTCTTCAACACCGGTCTTCAATTGCTATCCATATACGACATATCACTATTCGGAATGGGTTATATGACACAAAGTCCTCTCCCGGCTAAATCGAATAATGAGCGCAATATTTAAAAACATATGGATATGGGATTTCAATTAAGTCACGACTTATTATCCCAAACTTTCCTTCAAATGGTTTAAATACATTACCATTTTAATCTTTTACAAAAAAGATTCATCTCACAAAGTTCACCCAGATTTACAAAGATCTATTCATAGATTTCCAAATCGATTTCCATTTCAATTGGATTAACTCATTACTCCTTTTCGAAAGCTCTAACATTTAACCCAAATCTATTTCCAAAATCAATTGAAATTAAAATTTCAATTTCAAAAACATTAAGTTTAAATCATCTGTGACTTAACCGATTTCCTCGTGAAATCCATATTTGTGTGTGTAAAAGTGTAGTCCAGGGGTTTCACACAGTAGTGCAACATCATTCAATCAACACATATCAGAATACAGAAATATAGTTGATAAGCGGTATAACCATAACGCTTATCTTTTATTCACAGATCACAGATATATAAATTACAGATAATATATTACATTCATCCAAGATAAATAAACTACAGTACAGATCACACACAAATCATAATATATCACACAGCACCACAGATCAGGGAATATCAACAATTCAATCATCCAGTCAGGTCCAACATTCATAGGTAAGGTCAATTTATTTATCTGATTAAATTAAATCAGATTAGTCACTAATCCTGGTTTAATTAACATTAATTAATTACAAACCATTTTAATTAATTATCATTTAATCATTTATTAATTTACCTTTGATAATAAATTAATTAACCTTTAGTCATTAATTAATCAACCTTAATTAATAAATCAATCAACCTTTAATCATTAAATAATTAACCTTTAATTATTTAATTATCCTTTAATTAATTATCTTTAATTAATTACATTAATTAATTAACCCTTGGTTAATTGCCATTTAATTAATTATCCTTAATTAATTAAAATAAGTGATTTTCCCTAATCACTTATATTAATAAATCACAAATTAATTACATTGAGTAATTATCCTTTAATTAATTTCATTAAGTAATTACTCCTTAAATAACATTAAATAATTAATCCTTCATTTAATTACATTTGAAAACAATCTGAGATTTAATAAGATAATTGCTTTAATACAAAATTTATATAAACCAAACAACTTTAAAACAATTTAACTTTAAATTTTAAATCCTTGAAAGCTTGTTTTAAAAACTTGTTAATACTTTACCTTTGGAAACTTAGTTTATATTTCTTTAAACTTTGTTTTAAATTTGTTTGAAAACTTAATCCTTTCATAACTTTAAAACTTGTTAAATTATCAAGTTAAAGAAACTCGAGCCCATTTATCAAAAACCCGAGCAAACCTTCGAGCCAACCTATCTCCTTCCTTTCAATCTTTATCTTTGTTTAATTTGAAAACTGTTAAAATTTGCTAAAATCATACACGAACAACTTCGAGCCATCACGTTGCTTTCCCGAGGTTAACTTCGAGACATCCTTCTTCTTCTCAAACCAACTACAACCCATACTCAAATGTGCACGTGTGTAAGTGTACGGCAACTCCACGCCTCTCCGACCAACCTCCTGACCCTCGACAAGTCGACGATCATCTCACCGTCACACACGACCACTCAGGTTCGTAAATCATGACGTAAATTGAAATCGAGCAATTTGATTTCCACAGGAACCCAACCCAATCGAGAAAAACCACCCTAGCCATCGCCTTCGACCACCGGCAACTTTACCAACCTCACTAGAGCTTCGTCTCGAACCAAAGCATCGATCCCCCACCTCGCGATAAACTTCGATACTCCCCAGTCAACACATGACCTCGAAGATCAACGCCAACCAAAACTGTTAGTCGAACCCTAGTTCGCCGTCCCCTGGCCACCACAGTCACTTAGGAATACTCCGAGCATTTTTCCCACGACCCCCTAGTCTCGAGTCTCCTCCAACCTTAGTCACAACCACTATCATTACGTCGTTCGCCAGAAATTCACAAAAAATCAATTCCCGTTCAACCCATAAATTCTCCATGAATTTAAGTTTAAATTTTTTGATATTATCACCAAAATTCAGCATTTTCAAGAACGAATCCAAGTATATAATCAAACCATGGAAATTTAACAATCAAATTTCTGTCTTGAATTTATTTTTACTGTAATTTCTTCTTTTCGAAATATTGACTTAATATATTCGCGTGAAATTATTTTTAAAAACAGGATCTTTTTTATATTAACAAGTTTCATTTAAATATCATAGTCTAAATCTTATTGCATGAGGAATTATGGATTTATGAACAGGTTTGAAACCTGTAAACTATGAACAGAGGAATGGTTTCTATATACATGCATATGTACTACATATCTATAGATATGCAATCATGATTTACATTCATATAACATACTTAACATCATAATTTCAGTGATCATCACAAGCATCAGGATATCAAACCAAATTAGCTTTGGAAAATGTTGTTACCCACAGTGGTTAAGAAATGAACAGAGTTCCATTGTTGAAACAGACTTGTGAAAATTGCAAGAAAAAATTCCTTCTTTGATCCTCTGATTTGCATTGATTTAAACTATTAATTTAATTGAAGTTTTGTTTGAGGTTTAGATGGTATTACTTCAGTCTTTGATGAACGAAACTGGAATGAAAAGAGTTGATGTATATATGGAAATGAAGTTAACAGGTGATAATAGGTTTTGTACAACATGATTTTTTTTTTCTCTAGTACAAATATGAGCAGAGATTTTTTTCGTTTTGGGGCTGATACCCTTTTGTTTTGGTGGCTGATGAGATCTTGTGGTGGCTTCATTAATTGCTTGGCTTGTTTGATAAGCCTCCTTATATATTTATATTTCCATTTTGTTCATACTTATCATCATTTTTTTTGACTTAGACTTTGTAATATAAGCAAGCAAATTTCTATTTTAATTTACACTTAGATTTTATCTAAGTGTTACTTTATCTTATATGTATGTATTTTATTTTTATTTATTTTCATAGTTTACCTTATATGTAATTTTATCTTTAATCTTATTATTTTGTCTTGGTAATTTTACTTAATAATACAAATAATTTCTATTTTAATTGTTGTTAAATTTTTACTAACGTTTACTTTGTTATTTTTATTGTTCATCTCTTATTTATTTATTTCTATTTCTTGCTCAAATATTTATTATAAATTTTACTTTAATACTCATTGTCTTATATTTCTCTATATATAATTATTTTTAAATTTAAATGATTTAACACATAGATTATTTGAATTCGGAGAAACTAGAATCAATTTATCAATTAATTTAACAATTTTTATTCAAAAATTAAATAAATTATCAATTTAAATGTATATAAAATCTGGGGTCGTTATAGACTTCCCCCCTTAAAAAAATTTCGTCCCCGAAATTTGCTAGGGAGACACAAAGACAGATGAAAAATGTTTCATCAAATCAACTGAACATCTATTCTGCATTTGGCTTACCAAATCAGAATATTAATAATAGATACAAGAACGAATCTTTTTTAACTTTTCCACAAGATACTTGGGTTATCTAGATCTACGAAATATGCAGAGGCATTGGTCAGTTCGAAAGGATAACAAACCATTCGTAGAATATACTGGGACTCAAATTGTATAGATATATAGATACAATTTCAAAACTTTTAGTTTAGAAACCAAATTATACCTATCAACCATAGCAACCAAAGCAACCAATACATCCAAACAACAATTTCTGACTCAGTTGGAGTTTATGTCCCATATTAATATATCGAATCTCTTCCCGGATCTACCAGGAACTATCGAAGAATTGAAAAGAGATGATGAACCAATGAGATTGATAGAGAAAAGATTGTTTCCTTGTTGTTATAGGGTATTGACCATTTATAGTCGTATTCCCCTGTCCCCTATCTCATCCTCTTCTTGCACTCATACTTACTGTCAGTGGGTAGCAAGAGAATTTACTGAGGCATACATACAGATATCTTAGAGATTACCCATTCTAGGGTATACTTCACTCTATCTCTAATGAGCTACTTAATGTGTTATACTCCTGAGCTAAAGTTCAACCTTAGCTCTGATACCAAATGTGAGGCTCCTCACGAGGCAGTGGCAACCGGTAGGCTTTGCAACCATCCTAGACTCACTGTGGCTTACACCGGTACCCTGCCCTTGCTTTTACGGCCAGCCTTTCGACTGTCACACCTTACGGCTAACCAACCCCTTCCACTCATGGACATGTAAGGGTAAGAGTCTCTCGTTCGCCACCAAACTGCGAAGCGAGAACCCCATATCACCTTGCATAAAGCTAAACAAGGTCAGTCGTCCGTGAACTCCAAAAAACTGAACTAGCTCTAGATAATCTACTAAACCTGACTATCTGAAAAACCCAACTCTAGACTGCTCATGTGGAAAATTATGGGCACCCAGAGTTTAGGAAGGGAACAATAAACTCCGAGTCAGTCATGGGACTGGTGTGAGTAACAAAAACAGTTTATCTTTAAACAAACAACAAAAGAATTTTAAACATTGAAATCCGCAATGCTTTTGGAAAATGAAACTACCATAAGACCTCCCGCCACACACACAATGCAAACGCAGAATTGGAGGAGATTTCTTCTTGTGATAGTCAAACATGCTTACTACACAAAATCATTGGATTATTATTATTAGTGCATAGTGGAAAACATTTCGAAAGTATAATATTAATCTTAGCCAGCATAGACATGCCGAACTATGCCTACTATAGCAACTATGTTCAATAGCAGGTTACCGCCACATTCCATAGCAGGTTATACAACTAAAACCGTACAAGGCTCGTATTGTTTCTTTGGATTTTCCAACAAATGGCCAGGCTAAGGAACTTCCCACTGTCAATGGGTACGCCTCTGGAGGGACGTCTCGAGAACTAACTAGCTCTCTGCCAACACAAGGTCGGGTTACCTCTTACTAGGTAACTACTACACGAATATGCCACCCCCCGGTCCTTTGGGACCTTTATCCGAGGCCTCGATCATACAGCAACAATCACACAGTAAATGAGATTGGAGCAACCACATAGGTAAATATCTGGGCTCCATACCATAATATCACCTTTTTCCAGAAGGAAATGACATGCCCTAAAGGGAGCGACCCTCATAACCTTGCCGCATCTTTCCTGTTTCGACCATTTCCGGGTTGTGAGGTCCGATGACGTCTCGTCCACAAAGCTATGCTTTACACGAAAGCCATGCTTTGATCAACAACTGGTCAATAAATGATCAGCAACACACAGCAGCACTTAGTATGCCACACTACCAAATTGGGAGTATATCACTGATAACCTTCAACTACATAACCTCTGAGCTCGTACGTCTCAGAGAAGGGTGTTAAGCTAAGAGAATAAATTCTCCGCCACCAAACAGAAATGTATTTGAAAGAAATCAGCTTTATATCTCAAAGTGTAGTGTCAGACATACAACCATACAAGTCTGTTCCGGGTTCGTACAGAACCGAAGGCACTTCCAAAGAAGCCCTTGCAATCCGGGTATTCACAATCCCGATCGAACTTCCCATCACTTAGGGGATCTCTATACCGGGCACTACTCGATGCATAGACAATCGATAGGTTATCCTATCGTTTTCACAAATACCCGGTCTTCAACACCGGTCTTCAATAGCTATCCATATACGACGTATCACTATTCAGAATGGGTTATATGACACAAAGTCCTCTCCCGGCTAAACCGAATAATGAGCGCAATATTTAAAAACATATGGATATGGGATTTCAATTAAGTCACGACTTATTATCCAAAACTTTCCTTCAAATGGTTTAAATACATTACCATTTTAATCTTTTACAAAAAAGATTCATCTCACAAAGTTCACCCAGATTTACAAAGATCTATTCATAGATTTCCAAATCGATTTCCATTTCAATTGGATTAACTCATTAAATCTTTAAATCAAATATTTAACTTATAGCTTTCAAAAAGAATTCACTCATAACTTGGAACACCATTCTTCAATTCAAACTTGAAATTCCTTTAATTCAAATTGGAAATTCATCTCTTATATGAAAGCTTTTATCATTTGAAAACAAGCAGTTTTCATTCCGGAAAATCTGATTCATCAATACAAGTTAAAGTCCTTGGGTTAAATTCAAATTCTCAAAACCATACTTTTAAAATGGTTTAAAAACCTATATAAACACATTTATAACTTGTATCACATTTTTAAACCAAAATTTTCAATATAGAATTCAATTCCTTATTTTGAATTCAAATTCAGATTGAATTATTTAAATTGAAACTTTACCAAGTTATTCAAAATAACTTTTATCTTAAAAACTCCTTTTCGAAAGCTTTAACATTTAACCCAAATCCATTTCCAAAATCAATTGAAATTAAAATTTCAATTTCAAAAACATTAAGTTTAAATCATCTGTGACTTAACCGATTTCCTCGTGAAATCCATATTTGTGTGTGTAAAAGTGTAGTCCAGGGGTTTCACACAGTAGTGCAACATCATTCAATCATCACAGATCAGAATACAGAAATATAGTTGATAAGCGGTATAACCATAACGCTTATCTTTTATTCACAGATCATAGGTATATAAATTACAGATAATATATTACATTCATCCCAGATAAATAAACTACAGTACAGATCACACACAAATCAGAATATATCACACAGCACTACAGATCAGGGAATATCAACAATTCAATCATCCAGTCAGGTCCAACATTCATAGGTAAGGTCAATTTATTTATTTGATTAAATTAAATCAGATTAGTCACTAATCCTAGTTTAATTAACATTAATTAATTACAAACCATTTTAATTAATTATCCTTTAATCATTTATTAATTTACCTTTGATAATAAATTAATTAACCTTTAGTTATTAATTAATCAACCTTAATTAATAAATCAATCAACCTTTAATCATTAAATAATTAACCTTTAATTATTTAATTATCCTTTAATTAATTATCTTTAATTAATTACATTAATTAATTAACCCTTGGTTAATTGCCATTTAATTAATTATCCTTAATTAATTACAATAAGTGATTATCCCTAATCACTAATATTAATTAATCACAAATTAATTACATTGAGTAATTATCCTTTAATTAATTTCATTAAGTAATTACTCCTTAAATAACATTAAATAATTAATCCTTCATTTAATTACATTTGAAAACAATCTGAGATTTAATAAGATAATTGCCTTAATACAAAATTTATATAAACCAAACAATTTTAAAACAATTTAACTTTAAATTTTAAATCCTTGAAAGCTTGTTTTAAAAACTTGTTAATACTTTACCTTTGGAAACTTAGTTTATATATCTTTAAACTTTGTTTTAAATTTGTTTGAAAACTTAATCCTTTCATAACTTTAAAACTTGTTAAATTATCAAGTTAAAGAAACCCGAGCCCATTTATCAAAAACCCGAGCAAACCTTCGAGCCAACCTATCTCCTTCCTTTCAATCTTTATTTTTGTTTAATTTGAAAACTGTTAAAATTTGCTAAAAACATACGCGAACAACTTCGAGCCATCACGTTGCTTTACCGAGGTTAACTTCGAGACATCCTTCTTCTTCTCAAACCAACTGCAACCCATACTCAAACGTGCACGTGTGCAAGTGTACGGCGACTCCACGCCTCTCCGACCAACCTCCTGACCCTCGACAAGTCGACGATCATCTCGCCGTCACACACGACCACTCAAATTCGTCAATCGCGACGTAAATTGAAATCGAGTAATTCGATTTCCACAGGAACCCAACCCAATCGGTAAAAACCACCCTAACCATCGCCTTGGACCATCGACAACTTTGCCCACCTCACCAGAGCTTCGTCTCGAACCAAAGCATCGATCCCCCACCTCGCGATCAACTCCGATACTCCCCAGTCAACACACGAACTCGAAGATCAACGCCAATCAAAACTGTCAGTCGAACCCTAGTTCACCATCCCCTGGCCACCACAGTCACCTAGGAATACTCCGAGCATTTTTCCCACGACCACCGAGTCTCGAGTCTCCTCCAGCCTTAGTCACAGCCACTATCATTATACGGTTCGCTAGAAATTCACGAAAAATCAATTCCCGTTCAACCCATAAATTCTCCACGAATTTAAGTTTAAATTTTTTGACATTATCACCAAAATTCAACATTTTCAAGAACGAATCCAAGTATATAATCAAACCATGGAAATTTAACAATCAAATTTCTGTCTTGAATTTATTTTTACTGTAATTTCTTCTTTTCGAAATATTGACTTAATATATTCGCCTGAAATTATTTTTAAAAACAGGATCTTTTTTATATTAACAAGTTTCATTTAAATATCATAGTCTAAATCTTATTGCATGAGGAATTATGGATTTATGAACAGGTTTGAAACCTGTAAACTATGAACAGAGGAATGGTTTCTATATACAGGCATATATACTACATATCTATAGACATGCAATCATGATTTACATTCATATAACATACTTAACATCATAATTTCAGTGATCATCACAAGCATCAGGATATCAAACCAAATTAGCTTTGGAAAAGGTTGTTACTCACAGTGGTTAAGAAATGAACAGAGTTCCATTGTTGAAACAGGCTTGTGAAAATTGCAAGAAAAAATTCCTTCTTTGATCCTCTGATTTGCATTGATTTAAACAGTTATTTTAATTGAAGTTTTGTTTGAGGTTTAGATGGTATTACTTCAGTCTTTGATGAACGAAACTGGAATGAAAAGAGTTAATGTATATATGGAAATGAAGTTAACAGGTGATAATAGGTTTTGTACAACATGATATATTATTATTTTTCTCTAGTACAAATATGAGCAGAGATTTTTTTCGTTTTGGGGCTGATACCCTTTTGTTTTGGTGGCTGATGAGATCTTGTGGTGGCTTCATTAATTGCTTGGCTTGTTTGATAAGCCTCCCTTTATATTTATATTTCCATTTTGTTTATACTTATCATCATTTTTTTTGACTTAGACTTTGTAATATAAGCAAGCAAATTTCTATTTTAATTTATACTTAGATTTTATCTAAGTGTTACTTTATCTTATTTGTATGTATTTTATTTTTATTTATTTTCATATTTTACCTTATATGTAATTTTATCTTTATTCTTATTATTTTGTCTTTGTAACTTTACTTGATAATACAAATAATTTCTATTTTAATTGTTGTTAAATTTTTACTAATGTTTACTTTGTTATTTTTATAGTTCATCTCTTATTTATTTATTTCTATTTCTAGCTCAAATATTTATTATAAATTTTACTTTAATACTCATTGTCTTATATTTCTCTATATATATTTATTTTTAAATTTAAATGATTTAACACATAGATTATTTGAATTCGGAGAAACTCGAATCAATTTATCAATTAATTTCACAATTTTTATTGAAAAATTAAATAAATTATCAATTTAAATGTATATAAAATCCGGGGTCGTTATATTTATTGTAAATCTGGGTGTTAGAATTTTTTTGAGATTTTATAACTTGTTTTACAATAAGCCGATACTAGAATGGCGTAACAGAAGCACAGTAATGGTTATGCAAATAAGATTTTATGTTTATAAATTGATTATTTTGAGTAAAATATATCAAAGGTTTAATTCTCTACTTAACCCCTTTCCGAGGACGAAATGTTTTGAGTGGGGAAGACTGTAATGACCCGTATTTTTTAACTATTTTAAAATTTTAAATTTAATATAATTATTGAACAATAATGGTTAGAAATAAAAATTTAATGAATTATTTATGTAATTTATTTTACATGAACTTGAATAAAATTTTGAAATAACAATTTCGATGAGATTTAAGGAAATTATTTGTGTTAGAAAGAAGTTCAATATATTTAATGTGTTGAAATCAATAATAAGAATTGAATAATAAATTTTGAATTAGTTAGATGAAAATAACACAATTATTTGATTACTAAAATTCATTTGAAATCTAATATTGGAATTTTTTGAAATTCTATTATTGGAATTCACCGAAATTAGATTTTTGGAATACTTTAAATGAAGAAGTGTAGCATAGTGTAATCTATGTATTTAATATAAAAACAATTGTGTATTGAATAAGAACGAATATTTTATTTATAAAATAATATTTGAAAATAATTTATATAAGTACGTCTTATTTGACTGTGATTATAATTTTATAAAGAGTGTAGCAGTTGTTTTGTTATTTGAATTCATTTTATAAGTTAAACTTTATAAGTTAAATAACTTGTATTTCAATTATAGCGATTTATTGGATAATTAAATTGTTTAAATTTAATATTGGAAATTATTTAAATAATTGAACCTTGAATTTAATATGAATGAAAATGATGTCGAAAGTTGATTTAAAATTTTATTTAAACAAGAATGAAGATTGTTTACTTTTAAAATTGAATTTAAAAGTGAATAAATAGAAATTGGATATTTTATATTTTAATTAATATGTAAAAATAGTCTTTTTGGTCACTGTCTCGAATTTCAACGAAACCAGTTTCATCGGATCCATAGTAGTGAATTATTATTGGATTTCAAGTTTCATAGCGATCAGACTTATCGTTTGGTTGTCCGAGCTTGAAACACGTAGAATTTATTTTTAGAACTTTAACTAAAATAATTTGATTTGAAAAGCTATCTTCTTAATATGATGGAATTGGCTTCCGATACCTATTCCACTGTGTTCAGAATGTGGGTAAAACATATAGAACGCCATGTGGCACGCTTTGTTTGGAGTTTGAAATTTTCACGTATGAATAATGCCATGAGAATTTTCTATAAATAGCCCTTTCGTTCATTAACCCAAGCTCAAAGCTTCAACCACCGTTCTATATCTTTTAATGGCCAAATTTTGTTCCTCTTCTCTCCTTGTTTTGTCTCAATCCGCTCAATGAAATCGAATGCCTTCAAAAGGAAAAGTGTAGATCTCATCGAGTTCTACGTATCCAACGGTTGGATCGAGGAAAATCGACCTAAGTTCGCCAGAATCGAAGCACGAAGGCATTGCGTTTTTTTGGGTTTTGCGTGATGATGGCGGCGGTGGAGGCGGCGTGGTTGTTGGTGGTTGTGGAGGTGGTCGAGGCGCGCGATGTGGTGTGGTTGGATGGAGCTCCAGTAAAACGTGGTGGCGCGGGTGGAAGGTTGGGTCGCGTGATGGATTCAGTGTTGGCCTGGTGAGAGAGAAGCGGGATCGAGCAAAGAGAGGGTTAGGTTTTGTTTAAATTTAAATTTATTTAAGTTAAGTAATTTAATTTATTTCAAATGCTAATTAATTCTCAACTTTCTCATACGAGGTCGGATTCGAGTGAAACAAGTCGCGTTGCGATTGTATCGACGAAGGCTACGCCATAAATTTGGAATAGTATTTATATGAATCTAAAAAACTTTCAATTTCAAATAAAGGCGAGTGTTTTAAAACTCACGAAATACTAAAATATTTCTGATGTTCATTAAATTGATATCATGAAGTAATTAATTTTATTGAATGTTGTTTGGTAATTTAATTGACATTTAAATTGACCTATGAATTGACTGTTAGGAATTAAAATTGACAATTAAGGTGAAATTAAAATTAAAATGCTAGTTAAAAATTTGATATTTAATAACTAGTTAACTGTTGTAATTTAGTGGCGGTTATGGATGTTGATTGTGATGGATGACTATTGGTTGATATTATAGATGATTGGATGTTTATTTATTTTATATATATCCTTTTATCACCTTGTATATTATTTGACAGTATATAAATAGTTATTTGAATTATTTCGAATAAATTAAGAAATAGGTTGAAATTATATATACCTATAACATTTATTTTGGATTGAAATGATATATATCCATCCTTGAAATTAAATTGGAATAACTATTCACTTAGCCATAGGATAGAAAATTTTATACGGACACCGGAATGGTTAAATTAAATGGTTTTAAATTCTTGGATTGAATTTATTCAAATGATTTTGTTTTATAAAAATAAAATTGATTTGGAATATGGGAATTGGATTATTTTCGAACTCGAGCTTGAAATTTTGAAGTAGAAATTTGTTAACAGAAGTGTTTAAAGAATTAAATTTGAAAGTGGAAGTTATAATTGAAATATAATTTAAATAATGGAAAATGATTTGTTTAAAAGATTTGAACTTTTATTCAAACTTTGAAATATATCCAAGTAAAAGTAATTTAAATGGATATTTCAATATGTGAGCACATAATTGAATTGTTAAAGATTTGAACCTAAAATTGAACAATGAAGTTTAATTTGATTTAAATGAATTAAATTGATATTCTAAAATTGAACTTGAACTTTATATAAACTGAAATGGTTTAGAATGAAGGATTGAATTTTACTTAAACTATTTGAATCGAATCAATTGATATCGAAATCGAAACTAATTCAAATTGAAATCGAAATTGAAATTGATTTGAATTGAAATTGAAATTGAGACTAATTTAAATTAGAATCGAAATTGAGTCGATTTAAATTGATTTGAGATTGAAGATGATTTTAAATAGAATGATTTGAAATTGAATTAATTTGATTGAAATTTGGACCTGAGTCCAGATTTATTGGAAACGGAAAGAAACGGCTTGATTTGAAACTATTTTCAAAATAAATTATTATAATATAAATTGTTTAAAATCTATCTTTTTAAATATTCAAATTATTTTGATTTTCCAAACTATTTTACTATGTAAACCATTTTCAATACTCAACCCATTTTATATCAAACTATTTTAAATCTCTAAACTATTTAAACTATTTTAAAAACTATTCAAACTATTTTCTAAAATTCAAACTGTTCAAGTTGGGAGCTGTTTATATTTAAATCGTGGCTTTAAATGCGAATTGGGTTAAAATGAAGTTATAACCTAAGTTGAAATTCGAAATGATTTTGGAAGTGAAATTGAGATATTGGAGTGAAAATGATATTTTCAAGTGAAACTGATATATTTTAATTAAATATGATGTTTTTGAAATGAAGGATATTTTGAAGTGAATATGATATTTTGATATCAAGTATGAATCGTTTTCGAAATGTAAAAGAAACAACCGGTGTGTAAAATGACATTTGGTTGTTAAAGAGACCGAGGCCTCTTATTGGCATACTCTCTCTCAATATTGGAACCACTTTAATAACTGTGTACACGGAGGAGAATCCAGAATGAAGTGGTTGGATTTGGTGTACGTTTGCTGGATTTGAAGAAAGATAACGATGATGGATAGACTCGACACTTGTGTCAATTTGAAATGACTAAAATAGGACGGCTTGATCCAGGCCAAGTGGGCTAGCTTCCCCTAGCGGACACCCATTCTTCGATTTTCTTGTGGACTCGATCCATACTATTACCTTTGTTGTTGATTTCGATTGGTGCACCTTGATTGGGATAACCTCCCTTTGGCTCGATATGGGATGGGTGGACGTGGTGGGCGGTCGTTGCTACAATGCGTTTCCACCAACCTTGCGACCCGAACTGGTAGCATCCTACCTTGGGCATTGCCTCACGTGCCTTGTCATACTTTTATCCTTATATGATACCACTACGAGTTTGGTTTAGTGTTGTCATATCACGGCGCATCCCTATCCCCTGACGTGCTACTGGGGTGTTATATGCAAACTGTACGACAATGCTTAATATAACGACCCACGATTCGACCACATTTTATATGGATATTTAATCAATCTTAAAATAGAATAATATGTATCCTTTGAAAATCGATCGAAAATCAGAAATTGACACTATTTATTTCAATGTAATATTGTTTGGATATCATCGGTTGTTTTTCTTTTGAGAAGATTTCTTACCACACACATAACAACCCCAAAATTTCATATATACTTATGAAATTGATTCGACAAGTGACTCGATATATTATATGTCCGGCATGTTTCGAATATTTTTTTTGGGTTGTTTAAATTGTTGGAAATTTTGTATATAGGCTTCATACACCCTATTTTATTCATCTATATATATAGTGTAAGGTAAGAATTTTATTCATAGTTTTCACTACTTATTCCTATAAATTAAATAAAAATTCATTTGTTTATTTTAGTGTGAAAAAGGAGTTGAATAGAGCATAAAGATTGGAATTGTAAGTTTTTAGTATCAATATATTCCATTATTTTGATGTAATAAGTTGATTTTAAATTTTCATTGTATACAAGTCTATAGACTGGAATATTTGGATATGAAATTGGGATTTCGGTATTTTTGGTAATATGGGATAACACTTATATAATTATTGAAAGATTTGGCATTTAAATGCTAGTTTAGGACGTAAATTCCGCATGCTTAAAAATTATTAGGCGCATATAATATATATATAGCGTAATTAACATAAAATTATAACATATAATTGCATAGTTAAATAGGTTATTAATTTTATTAAACCCATCTTAGGCAAGTAATTAATGTTAAAGGAGAAATAAGAAAGATCTCTTATAAGGTCTTGATTATGGAAATAGTGAGATGTGTGATAATATATGTCGAGTGTATATAGATTATGACTAAGTTATAGGTATGCGAGGTCAGTCAAAAGCACACAAAGTCTGTTCAACTAATATGACTACCAGCAGTGCGACTTAAGGGCTAATGTGAGACATCACCTATAATAAGTAACTACAATGACGTGAGATTAGTCCCAAACTCTATAGGATAAATCTGCCCAGTTAATCTGGCTACCAGTACCTACGAATAGTTGGGCTAATATGGGACATCACCATGGGGTACGAGTCATAATATGAAGGACCCGCTTTAGAGATTGAAGGTAAAAAGTGGTTGTGTGAGGATCCGCCTCTTCTTTATATAGGAAATAGCAAATGGTTGGGATTATGGGTTTGGCATAGTAGAGGATAACTCGGGAAAGGGCCCACTTTAATAGGAAGTATTAAGTGATTAAAAGATTCCGTGTAATATCAGCTAGACAGTTACTAGTGAGGAGTCCGCCTTGGGATTATAGGTAGTAAATGATGTCGACTTTCCTTAAATAAAATTATTAAATGGTCGGAGTCTGCCTAATTCCATTTAAAAGGTATTAAGTGACTTGATTGCCATCTCTTACATTGATAGGACATTATGGATGATCGATAGGGGTTATTGGGTTAATAGCAAGTTGGTTATGGGCACATATTTGGAAAGCCTTTTCTTTAAGTTGGAGAAAAGCCCTAAGGCTTATATTTGAAAGAGTTATTATGGTGGTAGAAAATGTAAGACATATTCCTATTTAAATTATACTTCCCAAGTACTAATATAGTAAGGCTTGAGATTTTTATTCATTAGACATATGTTGTTCTAACTGTAACGACCTGGAATTTCACAGCTTTGATTTGCGAATATTTAATTAATTTTAAATATTCAAATAAATGGTTTTATAATTAAAATAAAACTCTTTTAATAATAAATAATGATGGTGAAATAGTTTTCAAATTTTGTTTACAAAACTATTTAGTTCGATGGAAAACAGAAAATGTGACCAAAAACTGTTTTCCGAATTTTCGACGTTTCATTATATAAAAGTTATTTGAAATGTTATATACACATTTGTTTGTGTGTGTGTGTGTATATATATATATTCAAATATATGCAATATTATAAATATAGATTAGTAATTTAATTAGGATTAAGTGTAATTAATTAAGTTAAGAAAATGATGATGTGATACTTTGGCAACTATAATAAAGAAATAAAAGAAAATGTCACATCAGGGGGACATAAATTAACATATTGGTAACTTGAGTACAATTTGTAATAAATGGATGTTGGAGCATTGGAAAATGGGAGGGAAGACATGATAATTTTGAATTTAAGGGAGGGAACAAGGCTTGGTGAGGTGGAGCAAGAGGAGGGGAGGGGCAAGTATAAGGTCATTTTGGTAATTCACCTTGTTAACATTTTATAAAAACCATTTTTCATAATTTTTATTTCATTTCTCATTCTCATCTTCATTTTTCAAAAATTCCTAAGACTTTGAACAAACTTTAATGGCTTCCAAAATAACTTTTCATGTTTTAATATTTCAAAAATTAACTTTTAAATGTTTTAAAAACTTGTTTAAAGGTTCCTTCTTTTCCATTTAAATTTCTTCCATTTTAACCGAAATGGTTTTGGCCATAACTTCTTAAAAAAACCATGTACATTTCCAGTGGCTACAACTTTGTAGTTTACCACTTTTTCTTATTTCGAGCTTAGATGCTCCAAAAATTCATTTTTTGCAAGAGTGTTTTTGAACCTAGATTTTGATGTCCGAAAATACCCTTCACTGTTTTGGCCATAACTTCCTAAAAATGTAACTTTTTTGAGCAATTATTTTTTCTAAATGATAGAGGAAAGAATAATCTAAATTTTCCTTTTGACCACTTTTCCATAATCCGAGAGGAAAGGGTCTAAAAGTTGAGCGCAAAATGATCCATTTTTGAGAAGAATTTGTGGTTTTCTAAGCTTTCTAAGCGCTAAAGTATTTCAAGTTTTCAAAACCTTCAGTGAGTAAACTTATTAACTTTTTAGGAAGAATTTACTTATATATATGTGTGTTGGTTATGTGGTTATATATATATATATATATATGTATGTATGTGTGTGTGTGTGTGTATAATTGTTTGGTTTGAATTGTGGTATTGTTTAGATATGTTGGTTATAAAATGGTTGTGATTATTGGTTATGTTTGGTGATGATATGATTTGGTATAGTTGAACTTGGATATGTCGTATGTGTTAATCTTGCCTTGAAGCTAAAGCAAGTTAGCATGTAAACTAGTTAGTAAAGTGAAATTACGAGTATCCATAGCGATGGTCGCTATGGATGTAGTTCGCTTAAAATTTCGACTTTTGCAAAGTTTGGTTTTTATACTTCAAATTGTTTTGTGGATACTTTATAAACTAAATAATAATGTTTTTAAAAGTTAATTAAGGATTTAATAATTAATTGTTAATTAATTAGGTTTTAGTAATTGATAATTAATTATATTTTAACAAGGTTTATTAACTTTAATTAAATAAAGATTAGTTCTTAATTAATTATCTTTTAAAGTTAAGATTTATTTTAATTAATTATTAATTAAGTTAATTTAGTATGGGTTAGGTAAATTATTTATATTTAATTAATCATTAATTAAATATAGGATTAATTATTAATTAATTATTAGTCAATGGTTTAATTATTTGATTAAAGATTTAATTTATAATAAATTATTTATTAAAGGTTTAATTTATTGTTTAAGTTTAACTAAATATTAATTAATTAATTGAGATTAATTAACATTAATTATTAATGAAGGTTTAATTAATTATTTAATAATCAATAAAGGATTAATTTGGGTTTAATTAATAGTTAATAATTGTTTAACTATTTAATTAAATTAAGTTAAGATTCAATTAAAATTAATTATGATTTAACTTTAAATTAATTATTTTTAAAAGGGTTTAAAAGTTTTAAATCCTTTGGTTTTCAAAAGTAAAATGGTTTAAAGGTACTTCTTTTTCAAACATGGTTTTGAATACAAGTGATTCAAGTGTTGATACCATTAAGAAACCATATAACTGTGAATGAGTTATAATGTAGATTGTTGGGTTGTTTGGACATGTGTTAGCAGAATAAATCCCTGTTCCGCTATAATTGATTGTTTATTTGTTTGGTTATTTGTACAAGTGTTAGCAGAATAAATCCCCGTTCTGCTAATTTGATTGTTTATTTGTTTGTTTATTTGTACAAGTGTTAGCAGAATAAATCCTCGTTCTGCTAATTTGATTGTTTATTTGTTTGTTTATTTGTACAAGTGTTAGCAGAATTGTCACGTCCTGGAATTTTCGACTTTCGAAAATTCGACATCGATACTCACTTTATCGACTGCCGAGAAATCGAGTGCCGGAAACTCCAATAGTGAGGGTTTTAAGAAAAAGAAATAGAAGAAAAGATAGAAGAAGAAGGAAGAAGAGAAGAACAACAGAACAACATCAGAAACAGAAACAATATCAAAATCTTACACATCGCAGTGGAACAATATATAATAAATAAACACTAGTCTTTTAAAACAAAGAACTATATCATTTTATACATACATCAAACATCAGAGTCAATATACAACAATGGACAGTTATATAACTTGTCCTCATACAGAATACACAGCGGAATAAATATATCAGATACAAATACTACGTCTTGTCATCCATCTTATCTCCAAGCTCCAGAATATCCAGAATATCCTGAAAATCTAACTCTAGACTGCCCGTGTGGAAATTGGTGGGCACCCAGAGTTTAGAAGGGAAACAATAAACTCCGAGTCAGTCATGGTGACTGGTGTGAGATCGTAAAACAGTTATTCTTTAAAATAAACAACAGGAAGATTTTAAAGTCAATTCGTAATGCTTTTGGAAAATGAAACTACCATAAGATCTCCCGCCACACACACAATGCAAACGCAGAATTGGAGGAGATTTCTTCTTATGATAGCCAAAGATGCTTACTACGCAAAATCAAATTCTTTTTGATATTATTATTAGTGCATAGTGTAGAAATCATTTTCGAAAGTATAATATTAATCTTAGCCAACATACGACCAGTATCGTATGCCTAGTATAGCTACCATCCAAACAGTGGGGCGCCACCATAAGTGAATGGCAGGTTCTACAACTAATACCGTACAAGGCTCGTATTGTTTCTTTGGATTTCCAACAAATGGTCAGGCTAAGGAACTTCCTATCCACGATGGGTACGTCCCTGGAATAGACGACCCGAGAACCTAACCGGATCTCTGCCAACACAAGGCCGGGTTACCTCTGCAAAAATAGGTAACTACTGACACGCGTATGCCATCCCCCGATCGTCACCGATCTTCCCGAGGATCCCCGATTCGCAACAAACCACATAGATAATAATAATGCAGTAACCACAGAGGTTAAGTATCTGGGCTCCATACCATGATACCACCTTTATCCAGAAGGAATGACATACACTAAGGGGCGCTACTCCCTAGAACCTTGCTGCATTCGTCCTGTTTCGACCATTTCCGGGGTGTGAGGCTCGATGAAGTCTCGTCCACAAAACTACGCTTTCTACAAAAAGCCCTGCTTCGGGTCAAACAAAATGATCAACCAATGATCACAAAGATATAAGATCAAACAAATGATCATATCACAAATGATCAAACACTGATCATTTCACAGCAACACTCAGTATGCCACGTTACCAAATTGAGATATATCGCTGATAAATTTCAACTACATAACCTCTGAGCTCGTACGTCTCAGAGAAGGGTGTTAAGCTAAGAGAATAAATTCTCCACCACCAACAGAAATGTATTTGAAAGAAATCAGCTTTATATCTCAAATTGTAACGTCAGACACACAATCCATACAAGTCTGTTCCGGGATCGAACAGAACCGAAGGCACTTCTCACGAAGCCCTTGCATTTCCGGATAATTTTCAATCACGTCAGGACTTCCCGTCACTAAGGGTGATAAAACCTCTAAATCGAAGATCAGTCGATGTAGAGTAACTCGACGGTAATCCTTCCGTTTTCAAAAATATCCGGTCTTCAACACCGGTCTTCAAATGCGATTCATAACGACGTATCACATATTCGAAATGGGTTATACGACCCCATGGTCCTTTCCCGGCTAACCCGAATAGTGAGCGATTATTTAAAAATAAGTGTGGCATTCAAATTCATCCAATTCACAACAAATACCTATCTAAAGGTAATTATTGATAGTCGGTTATTTAACTATCAATAAAGATGCGCGACATCATCAGATCCCAAATAATTTTCCAAATTATTTCATCTTCAAAAATATCTTTACTAGATATAAAATTTCCACACTTCAAAAATAAATCAACGTTTATTTTTAAAACAAATTCCCATTCCATTTATAAATTCCATAGTGAATTTATATCTTCAAAATATCTACTGATATACGATTCTCAAATCGATCTCAAATATTCAATTTCATTTTATCTTTAAGAAGATAAAATCTCAAAACGTTTCATTTCATTTTGGAAAACATTTCCATACTTATTTAATAATAAGTGTTTCACAAATCATTTATTTTCAATACTTGGAAAATATCCGATATACTTAAATCAAATTAAGTATATATTCATTCTTTAAGGAAATCATTTATTATAACAAAATTTATTTGAGTCAAAACGAATGTTACGTAAAACATCGTTACGACGACTCAAAATCACTAGTATAGGGATTCAAAAATTAAGATAGATATATAAATCCCAATACTAGATAAAAACATTTCCTTTCGGAAATCATCTACTATAACAACAGTGTTATAGTCTACCATTTCCTTATATTTCTCGAAAACGTCTATTTCAACAATAAATGTTGAAATCTATGATTTCGATAGTTCACACGTTTTAAAACATCTTTTAAAACAATTAACTTCCTTTATAATATCGCTTTCCCAAACATAACCATTTTTTCAATAATATATTCACTGTCCAAAATCGTGAATATACTTCAATAACCAAATTTCGATCTTTTCTACACATTTATTTCCAGAATTATCCACTGTCCGAAATCGTGGATAAAATCCCCTTTAACATTTTAATTTATCAAATCCAATTGATTTCGAATTTATAAAACAACGTTTAGAAATTCTATTTCTATTTTCTAATGACTTCAATTTAATAAATCTTCTTTATTAATAATTCAATCAATATCCCATTTAAAGGCAACAACAATCCAAGTTACAAGTAAATTTCTTATCATTCTTTATTCTACAACTTCATTCATTTTATAACTTCATACTTTATAAATCTATAAACTTCAATCTTTATAAATCTATAAACTTCAAATCTTCACAATCTATAATTCTATAAATCTCATGTCTTCACAATTTATAATTCTATAAATTTCTAACACTTATAGAAACTTGTTTTAAAATCCCAATACTTTTAATTGATAAATATCCATTCTGTACATCTTTTATATACATCATTTTTAAATAATTCAAAAGAAATCCAACTTAAACTATTTTATTAATCACTTGACTATTTATTTCAAAATCACCTTTCAGTTATATTTCACAATTTAAAATTTTCATAACTTTAAATTTATAGCATTTATTTATTTAAGATAAACCAATTCAAAGATTCAAATAAAACGTATACTTTCAAATAATCACTTTTAAAATCTCTTTTTAAAGTTAAAATCGTTATTTTTAAACTTCAAAATTTGAATCCGATGATGCAACGCATCAATTAGTCAATCACAACAGTCAATATCATATCTCAACATATGATAACAGAATACATCACAATATCTGTAAATAAATAACTACTGGTGAGGAATCCAGTTGGATCCCTCCAACCTGTTTCCCTGCATCCACAGATGTTAGCACAATACCAATTCCGCTCCAGTACGGAATTATCGCGGTATATGGGTTTTATAAAAATCCGCTTACTAACGGCGCAATAGGGTCTCATCCGCTATACGAGGCGGGAAATCATCAATCCAATATATACATATGCCAATATGTATATACTGCTATATATATATATATATATATCCTATCATATCTAATACCACATCCAATAGCAATCAAATCATCAATCAATAAATAACTGAAAATTCCACTTTTCAATCGAGTGAGAAAAATCTCACCTTAGCATTTTATTTGCCATCCATTTCCAACTTGACTCGATTTTTCTTGATTTTATACCTTGTATAAATAATTATACGAATTCATTAATATTCGAATAAATTGACAATAAATTATCGTCTGTTAATTTTCTTTAAATCAGTTCTTTAATTTTCTATCAAATGATTTATTTTAAACAAATTCCCTATTAACTATTTAAATATACTGAACACTTCATTACTATTTCCTTTTAATAAATTGATTTCATAAGAAAATTTAAATTCAAAATTTACTCTCCTTTAACAAAATTTATTCTAACAAATTATTTTATTCCAACAAATTTTCCTTTCACCTAAATAAATTAAATTTAAACTGAATTTCTATAAATTTTAAACAGATTACTTTTAACAATTTTACCTAAGTAGAATTAAATTTTAAAACTAAATTTAAATACTGGGTTCACAATTTTTTTCTATATGCATGAATAAATCGAATGAAGAAAATACCTTACTGTGAAAATCGAACCCAGATCGGAATCGCCTCCCAATCGACTTCGCCTATTGCTCAAACAACTCGCGACCACGTCGCCTTCCAACAAACTCTACACGATACCGAAACCATCGCGAACAACATCACAGGTCGCCGCCATCCCCAAAACAACGCCTCTTCGTTGCCGTGCCCTAGCTCGCCTGCCTTCGATCCGAGATTGCCACGAGAAAGATCCCATTCGCGATTTCGATCGCAGCTTGCCCACGACCACCGATCCCAGGCCTCGCGAGCGCCGATCGCCTGCTCGTCATCGAGCCTACGCCCACGCGTGCGACCCCTCTGCCAAATCGAGCAGCCCTAATTGCTGCCCTGACCTCCGGCATCGAATTCGCGACCGAGCCCATGCTCGAGCTGCTCTCTTCCATACGCGAACTCGCTCGCCCAAAATCGCGACGCCACACCACTACGCCTCGCCGTGGCCCAACGCTGCTGCGCCCACGCGTTCGCCCCCCACCGCTCGAGATCGAGCTTTGATTTGGTACGAGAGGGGGGTTCGAAATGAACTCGCGGCCATTTTTTTAATTTTTTTTTTCTTTGATTTGAAACTGATTTCGTGATGATTTTGAAAGAGAGGGGGAACGTTATGGGGTGCACGATTTTTGCTCCGTGATTCTCGGCTGAACAAAGGGCGTGGAAAAAGGAAGAACGTGTGATGATGTTTACAAATTTAAATTTAAATTTAAATTGAATACCATTTAAATTCCAACGCGTTTAACTATCGTATGGTCACATAACAACCCCGAAAATTACGAAAATTGAAATCCGGCAATAATACAATATTACGGACCCAATGGAATTGGTGTCGTCGAATTCCGAGACTGTTTGAAAATTGACTATTTTATAAATATCGGTTCGAGTGATTATTTTCAAAACTGAACAAAACAGTTCGAAATTAAATTCTGAAGCTTCTATCATCTTCAGTATTATCAATACGAATTTTAAAAGCTTCCAAAATATTTTTCTTCAGCTTAAAATTGTAGAATCAAAAAAAAATTTTATTTAGCTTCAATCGATTAAATTTTATAATTTAATCACGAATTTTAAACTTATATCAGGAATTCAAATTAAATCGTCGTTCAAATATTTAAAATTAATTAAATATTCTCAATTTAATTCGTTCAAAATTCTGGGTCGTTACAAACTTCCCTCCTTAAAAGAATTTCGTCCTCGAAATTACAAGTTAGGAAAAGTGGTCCTTAACTCGTCTACTCTTTTCACAATCTAATAGTTTTATCAATCTTTCAAAACAAATCTCTCTACTAAAGATTCGTTATTAATTCAACTAACTTTCCAAACCTTTCATAGTTTTCAAACAATATCGTTTACTTCAAAATTCAAATTCGAGTTTAAATTCAAATTTAAACTTTCAAAATTTTCTCAAAAATTTTCTAACGCCCTAAATTCCCGAAAAATTTCGCCAGCGTCTCCTTTGCGCGGCTAATACGGTACGACTACAAAACGTCCCTACGGACTCTCAGATTTCAAAAAGAAAAAGAAAAAGCCAAGCGGCTAGACAAGAAATCATCAAAAACTCATATTATAATTCAAATACGTACCTTTTGTCGAGCAATTCAAATTTATCTTTGAAATCAAATCCAATTCATTTACACCTGTATACCCTACTAGCCATAATATCTAGTTACACATTCAAACCATTTTGCAAATTCTGTTACAAAAATTTCAATATAACTGCTTATATCATCATTACTTCACTATTGAAGCTACATATCTATTTCATTCAATTTTGCATTTCAATTTTCATTTGAATTCAATTCACAATTACAATTCAATTTGAATTCTATTTAACTTCTGAATATTGAATTTATCAGTTATCTTTTATTCATAACCGCACTATTTTAAATTAGTTTCAGTTACTAACCCATTACAAATTCCAATTTATTTTATTCAAATTTGTTTTTTTAACATTCAGTTTCAATTCCAGTTTTATTCACTTCATTCAATTAGCTTCAATGAATTTACACTTACATTCATTCTTCCATATCAATTTACTTTCATTAGATTGATTAACATCCAATACATTTATTTATTCAATTGCTAATCCATTTAACATTTCAAGTTGAATTTCACTTATATAACTCAAGTTCATATTCATTTCAGTAATAAATTTTGATACCCAAAATCAAATTCATTCGTCATTTCTTAAGCTATATTCCCATTAAACATCATTTATTTCACTTACATTTTCTCATTTTATAAGTTATACAACTTATATTCAACCTTTCAAAACCATTTTTGAAAACAATTCAAATTATCCTTTAAATTTTCCAAAACAAAACCCAAATTTTTCCAAACACTTTCCATTTAAAACAGTTTGGCAGCAATTCCTCTTTCGGAAACCCGAAAATGAATTCTAATGATGTGGCCACCATCATCAGGATTATTTTCCAGCGACCTAAAGGAGTTTAGAGCTTTTCATCTCTTCAAAAGACTTTTCAAAATCTTCGAAATTCATTTTCAACTCCAAAAATGATTTAACTTTCCAAATCTCTAAAATTTTCAAGTTCCTTTCAAAACATTTCCAAAAACTTCTCTGGAATTCCGTTTTAAATTACAATTCACATTTATAATTTACATTCTTAAATTTCATTTATATGTGAATTAATTTCTTAACTTTGGAGTTACGATTTTTAATTTCTTATTCAATTTCAATGATAATAGATTAATATTATCACTTCAAACAACCATGCAACCATATACTATAGTAATTCATAGAAAACATTTCTTTTCTATACAAAATAGTTTTGGGTAAAATTATTTCATTTACCCGTTTTAAAATCAATACTGTGTCGGTTTATCTTGTTTAAGAGTTTAGAAACCCCTATCGACTACAGTTAGCTAGACTGCACCGACCAGAATCCATAAACAATCAACCGATAAGTCAACACAATACAAAACAATTTTATATTCAAATAACAAATACGCGCTCATATCTATTATTACACTCAACTCATTCTAGAGTACTACTGACTCTATCTCTAATGAGTAACACCCAACAGAGCAGGGTTGTCGCTTAACCATATGCTCTGATACCACTTGTCACGTCCTGGAATTTTCGACTTTCGAAAATTCGACATCGATACTCACTTTATCGACTGCCGAGAAATCGAGTGCCGGAAACTCCAATAGTGAGGGTTTTAAGAAAAAGAAATAGAAGAAAAGATAGAAGAAGAAGGAAGAAGAGAAGAACAACAGAACAACATCAGAAACAGAAACAATATCAAAATCTTACACATCGCAGCGGAACAATATATAATAAATAAACACTAGTCTTTTAAAACAAAGAACTATATTATTTTATACATACATCAAACATCAGAGTCAATATACAACAATGGACAGTTATATAACTTGTCCTCATACAGAATACACAGCGGAATAAATATATCAGATACAAATACTACGTCTTGTCATCCATCTTATCTCCAAGCTCCAGAATATCCAGAATATCCTGAAAATCTAACTCTAGACTGCCCGTGTGGAAATTGGTGGGCACCCAGAGTTTAGAAGGGAAACAATAAACTCCGAGTCAGTCATGGTGACTGGTGTGAGATCGTAAAACAGTTATTCTTTAAAATAAACAACAGGAAGATTTTAAAGTCAATTCGCAATGCTTTTGGAAAATGAAACTACCATAAGATCTCCCGCCACACACACAATGCAAACGCAGAATTGGAGGAGATTTCTTCTTATGATAGCCAAAGATGCTTACTACGCAAAATCAAATTCTTTTTGATATTATTATTAGTGCATAGTGTAGAAATCATTTTCGAAAGTATAATATTAATCTTAGCCAACATACGACCAGTATCGTATGCCTACTATAGCTACCATCCAAACAGTGGGGCGCCACCATAAGTGAATGGCAGGTTCTACAACTAATACCGTACAAGGCTCGTATTGTTTCTTTGGATTTCCAACAAATGGTCAGGCTAAGGAACTTCCTATCCACGATGGGTACGTCCCTGGAATAGACGACCCGAGAACCTAACCGGATCTCTGCCAACACAAGGCCGGGTTACCTCTGCAAAAATAGGTAACTACTGACACACGTATGCCATCCCCCGATCGTCACCGATCTTCCCGAGGATCCCCGATTCGCAACAAACCACATAGATAATAATAATGCAGTAACCACAGAGGTTAAGTATCTGGGCTCCATACCATGATACCACCTTTATCCAGAAGGAATGACATACACTAAGGGGCGCTACTCCCTAGAACCTTGCTGCATTCGTCCTGTTTCGACCATTTCCGGGGTGTGAGGCTCGATGAAGTCTCGTCCACAAAACTACGCTTTCTACAAAAAGCCCTGCTTCGGGTCAAACAAAATGATCAACCTATGATCACAAAGATATAAGATCAAACAAATGATCATATCACAAATGATCAAACACTGATCATTTCACAGCAACACTCAGTATGCCACGTTACCAAATTGAGATATATCGCTGATAAATTTCAACTACATAACCTCTGAGCTCGTACGTCTCAGAGAAGGGTGTTAAGCTAAGAGAATAAATTCTCCACCACCAACAGAAATGTATTTGAAAGAAATCAGCTTTATATCTCAAATTGTAACGTCAGACACACAATCCATACAAGTCTGTTCCGGGATCGAACAGAACCGAAGGCACTTCTCACGAAGCCCTTGCATTTCCGGATAATTTTCAACCACGTCAGGACTTCCCGTCACTAAGGGTGATAAAACCTCTAAATCGAAGATCAGTCGATGTAGAGTAACTCGACGGTAATCCTTCCGTTTTCAAAAATATCCGGTCTTCAACACCGGTCTTCAAATGCGATTCATAACGACGTATCACATATTCGGAATGGGTTATACGACCCCATGGTCCTTTCCCGGCTAACCCGAATAGTGAGCGATTATTTAAAAATAAGTGTGGCATTCAAATTCATCCAATTCACAACAAATACCTATCTAAAGGTAATTATTGATAGTCGGTTATTTAACTATCAATAAAGATGCGCGACATCATCAGATCCCAAATAATTTTCCAAATTATTTCATCTTCAAAAATATCTTTACTAGATATAAAATTTCCACACTTCAAAAATAAATCAACGTTTATTTTTAAAACAAATTCCCATTCCATTTATAAATTCCATAGTGAATTTATATCTTCAAAATATCTACTGATATACGATTCTCAAATCGATCTCAAATATTCAATTTCATTTTATCTTTAAGAAGATAAAATCTCAAAACGTTTCATTTCATTTTGGAAAACATTTCCATACTTATTTAATAATAAGTGTTTCACAAATCATTTATTTTCAATACTTGGAAAATATCCGATATACTTAAATCAAATTAAGTATATATTCATTCTTTAAGGAAATCATTTATTATAACAACATTTATTTGAGTCAAAACTAATGTTACGTAAAACATCGTTACGACGACTCAAAATCACTAGTATAGGGATTCGAAAATTAAGATAGATATATAAATCCCAATACTAGATAAAAACATTTCCTTTCGGAAATCATCTACTATAACAACAGTGTTATAGTCTACCATTTCCTTATATTTCTCGAAAACGTCTATTTCAACAATAAATGTTGAAATCTATGATTTCGATAGTTCACACGTTTTAAAACATCTTTTAAAACAATTAACTTCCTTTATAATATCGCTTTCCCAAACATAACCATTTTTTCAATAATATATTCACTGTCCAAAATCGTGAATATACTTCAATAACTAAATTTCGATCTTTTCTACACATTTATTTCCAGAATTATCCACTGTCCGAAATCGTGGATAAAATCCCCTTTAACATTTTAATTTATCAAATCCAATTGATTTCGAATTTATAAAACAACGTTTAGAAATTCTATTTCTATTTTCTAATGACTTCAATTTAATAAATCTTCTTTATTAATAATTCAATCAATATCCCATTTAAAGGCAACAACAATCCAAGTTACAAGTAAATTTCTTATCATTCTTTATTCTACAACTTCATTCATTTTATAACTTCATACTTTATAAATCTATAAACTTCAATCTTTATAAATCTATAAACTTCAAATCTTCACAATCTATAATTCTATAAATCTCATGTCTTCACAATTTATAATTCTATAAATTTCTAACACTTATAGAAACTTGTTTTAAAATCCCAATACTTTTAATTGATAAATATCCATTCTGTACATCTTTTATATACATCATTTTTAAATAATTCAAAAGAAATCCAACTTAAACTATTTTATTAATCACTTGACTATTTATTTCAAAATCACCTTTCAGTTATATTTCACAATTTAAAATTTTCATAACTTTAAATTTATAGCATTTATTTATTTAAGATAAACCAATTCAAAGATTCAAATAAAATGTATACTTTCAAATAATCACTTTTAAAATCTCTTTTTAAAGTTAAAATCGTTATTTTTAAACTTCAAAATTTGAATCCGATGATGCAACGCATCAATTAGTCAATCACAACAGTCAATATCATATCTCAACATATGATAACAGAATACATCACAATATCTGTAAATAAATAACTACTGGTGAGGAATCCAGTTGGATCCCTCCAACCTGTTTCCCTGCATCCACAGATGTTAGCACAATACCAATTCCGCTCCAGTACGGAATTATCGCGGTATATGGGTTTTATAAAAATCCGCTTACTAACGGCGCAATAGGGTCTCATCCGCTATACGAGGCGGGAAATCATCAATCCAATATATACATATGCCAATATGTATATACTGCTATATATATATATATATATATATATATATATCCTATCATATCTAATACCACATCCAATAGCAATCAAATCATCAATCAATAAATAACTGAAAATTCCACTTTTCAATCGAGTGAGAAAAATCTCACCTTAGCATTTTATTTGCCATCCATTTCCAACTTGACTCGATTTTTCTTGATTTTATACCTTGTATAAATAATTATACGAATTCATTAATATTCGAATAAATTGACAATAAATTATCGTCTGTTAATTTTCTTTAAATCAGTTCTTTAATTTTCTATCAAATGATTTATTTTAAACAAATTCCCTATTAACTATTTAAATATACTGAACACTTCATTACTATTTCCTTTTAATAAATTGATTTCATAAGAAAATTTAAATTCAAAATTTACTCTCCTTTAACAAAATTTATTCTAACAAATTATTTTATTCCAACAAATTTTCCTTTCACCTAAATAAATTAAATTTAAACTGAATTTCTATAAATTTTAAACAGATTACTTTTAACAATTTTACCTAAGTAGAATTAAATTTTAAAACTAAATTTAAATACTGGGTTCACAATTTTTTTCTATATGCATGAATAAATCGAATGAAGAAAATACCTTACTGTGAAAATCGAACCCAGATCGGAATCGCCTCCCAATCGACTTCGCCTATTGCTCAAACAACTCGCGACCACGTCGCCTTCCAACAAACTCTACACGATACCGAAACCATCGCAAACAACATCACAGGTCGCCGCCATCCCCAAAACAACGCCTCTTCGTTGCCGTGCCCTAGCTCGCCTGCCTTCGATCCGAGATTGCCACGAGAAAGATCCCATTCGCGATTTCGATCGCAGCTTGCCCACGACCACCGATCCCAGGCCTCGCGAGCGCCGATCGCCTGCTCGTCATCGAGCCTACGCCCACGCGCGCGACCCCTCTGCCAAATCGAGCAGCCCTAATTGCTGCCCTGACCTCCGGCATCGAATTCGCGACCGAGCCAATGCTCGAGCTGCTCTCTTCCATACGCGAACTCGCTCGCCCAAAATCGCGACGCCACACCACTACGCCTCGCCGTGGCCCAACGCTGCTGCGCCCATGCGTTCGCCCCCCACCGCTCGAGATCGAGCTTTGATTTGGTACGAGAGGGGGGTTCGAAATGAACTCGCGGCCATTTTTTTAATTTTTTTTTTCTTTGATTTGAAACTGATTTCGTGATGATTTTGAAAGAGAGGGGGAACGTTATGGGGTGCACGATTTTTGCTCCGTGATTCTCGGCTGAACAAAGGGCGTGGAAAAAGGAAGAACGTGTGATGATGTTTACAAATTTACATTTAAATTTAAATTGAATACCATTTAAATTCCAACGCGTTTAACTATCGTATGGTCACATAACAACCCCGAAAATTACGAAAATTGAAATCCGGCAATAATACAATATTACGGACCCAATGGAACTGGTGTCGTCGAATTCCGAGACTGTTTGAAAATTGACTATTTTATAAATATCGGTTCGAGTGATTATTTTCAAAACTGAACAAAACAGTTCGAAATTAAATTCTGAAGCTTCTATCATCTTCAGTATTATCAATACGAATTTTAAAAGCTTTCGAAATATTTTTCTTCAGCTTAAAATTGTAGAATCAAAAAAAAAATTTATTTAGCTTCAATCGATTAAATTTTATAATTTAATCACGAATTTTAAACTTATATCAGGAATTCAAATTAAATCGTCGTTCAAATATTTAAAATTAATTAAATATTCTCAATTTAATTCATTCAAAATTCTGTGTCGTTACAAGAATAAATCCTCGTTCTGCTATAAATTGATTGATTGTTTGTTAGGTTGTTTGGACATGTGTTAGCAAAATAAATCCCCATTCTGCTATAAATTATTTGTTCGTTTGTGTGGACATGTGTTAGCAGAATAAATCACTGTTCTGCTATGAATTGGTTGAATTGTTTGGACATCTGTTTAGCAGGACAAATCACCACCCTGCTATTATTTTATTGGGACATGTATATACTAGTTAGTGCATATTGACATGTTATTCCCAGATTTGTATATGAGTGTATTTACATATATGCTGATTTATGAAAATAACTGTTAAGTGAATTGAAATGGAAACTGAATGGTAACTTAAAATAGCACCATTGGCATCATTGGGATTGCTAAACCTCTTTTCGAAGTACTAAAGTATGTTTTTGAATTAGCTTTAATTCTTTAATCAATTTGGGTTTAAAGTTTATAATTGATTTTTAAATTTTATTATTATTTTATAAAGTTATTTTTAAATAATATTTTGTTTTTAAAAAAGGGTTTATTAAATAAAAGGTTTTACCCAAAGTGATTTGCAAATGATATCTTGAAAATGATATTTTATAAAGGAGATTCTATAAAGGAATTATGAAGGATGATTTTTAAATAGTTGTAAAAATAGAAAGAGATTTTATAAATCATTTTAGATATTTTTGAAAGACGTTTTAAATCAAATTTGAAAAATTGTAAAGAGGTTTGAAATGTGAAGTGAACTTATAAAAGAATTTTTGTAAGGAATAAGTGAATGGGTTTTATAAAGTGCACGAGTTTTATAGTAAGTGATGTTTTGAAAGGGAATGGTTTGGCCATTTAATATGGAATGTAAGAAGAGAGAATTTTCCAAATGTTTTTGGTAAATGTTTATATTTTTTTCCAAGTAAAAGGGATGTAAGGGATTTGGGGAAAGTGTTTTAGAAAAGATCCTTTGATAAAGTTTTATAAAGTGATTTTATTAATTAAAGATCAATTAATAAAGGCTTAGAGGATCCCATATGGAATTGAATCAATGTTTGATTGTTTGTTTATTTGATCGTTAAATAACCAACTATCAAATTTGGACCAAAATGTAACTTTGGAAATATCTAGGAGAAACACGGAAATTATATGGTATAGTTACCGTCGGTGGTGCTATACTGTACATATAAATTCATTTCGTTCTTCTAGGATATATGATAAGGAAATCAGTCCACTAACGGTTAGGAGGTGAACTCCGCTCTTATCTTTTATCTGCTTATTTCCTAAAGAACATAGGTTGAGTTTACTGAAAATTATCGAAAGTTGTTTCAAAGAGACCGGGATCAGATCTGTTATCAAAAAACCACTTTGATCCAACTCAAGCATTTCGAACTGAAGACATCTTGAAGAATATGGAATATAAGATGGAGCATTGAAGTGCAAGGGCTGCTTGCTACTAAACCTTAGGGTGATTCCAAAATGGATGTAGTAGAAGTAGTGCCTTTGGTTTGTCCTTATCCTTAACAACTTGTATGGATGAATGCTAGCATTGCATTGATGTCTGGAGGGCAGTGTTAGCATTCCAAGTGGGATTGCTATTCAAAAGGGTAAAACGTAGCCTCAAGCCTTATCAACTGGGAATTACTGAAAATCAGGGGAGATGCATCAAGGCTAAGTGGGTCACTCCATTAGGGTATGTTGTCACCCTTCTAGATACATCTACATATTTATGGATTGGTTGTGCATGAGATCTCGGTAAAAAGGGTTGCAGAGCAACCTGGGTGATGATATATTCGGTAGCATCCAGTAAGGGGTAGGCCGACCTTGTGTTGGAAGGGGATCCAGGCGAGGTCCTCGGTACATTTTCTAGACGTGTATTGTGATAGGTGGTACCCCAGTGCCTAGTCATTGTATGGAATCCATTCTCCAATAAGCACTGTATGGTTTTAGTTGTATACCAAATATGTTGGAATTTGAGATGGAAGAATTCCAGCTATTTTAATATATTACTTGGAACCCTTAGACATTATTATAATATCATTGGATTTTTATATAAAAGTGTTTTGGTTACCGTAAGGTAAAAATTCATCCGTGTTTATGTGCGGCTTGATCTTATGAGATACCTTTGATTTTAAAAGAGTTTTAAAAGTAATAATTCAGTTTCTTTGAGTTTACTCACACCAGACCCATGTCTGACCCGGAGTTTTATTTTCTTTCCCTAAAAATCTTGGGTGCTCAAATTTTTTACGAGTAGCCAAGTAGTTCAGGTTTCCTACGGATGCATATTGGAGGAGCTTGGAGCAGGAGGCTTTACCGATAGCTAGTTATTATCTTATTTCCGTTGTTTACATGTATATTGTATCAGTTAGGTAGGGACAAGCTGTTATAACTGTCCTAGGGTAGAATTTGTATTAGTATGACTATGATGTATCATTTTTGAAAAGACTTTGTAAAGTATTATGTTGATTAATATATTTTATTCCGTTGCGTTGTGAGATTCTGTGATTGTTAGTTTCTTCTATCTTTTATCTCTTTTTTCCTTAACAATCCATCTTTTCCGCACTTAGTTGTTCGGCACGTGAATACCATGAATGTATTAGTGTTGAATTCTTGGGTTCAAAAAGGCGGGTCGTTACACTAACTCTCTCCTTACAATACGGGTTAGGAAGAGCGATGTTGAAGGCGGAGACGTTAATGAAACTTGTGGCAGTAGTCTATTTACTTACTTGTTATTTTATGCTGTTTTTGGTGTAACCATGAAATAAAAATGATTTTATAATTTTGGAATATTGTACCATGAATATGTAATGATGATTACGGTTATTTCTTTATGGCTTTAAGTGACATTTTAAATTTGTGGGTACTGTTGTTGTTGTTGTTGTTGTTGTTATTATTATTATTGTATTTTGTCCTTCTGCCGTGAGATTCTAAACGTGTAGATAAATAGCTCTATATTGTTATTTTTACCAATCAACCAACAGCCAACTTTGAGATGGGTGTAAGTTTCGATGGGGCTTTTCTGGGTCGGAATTTAGGTCCATTAAAGAGTGGGTTGTTACACTTTGTGTAACGAATATTCAATTATTATGAAAAAGGTAATTGAAATGCCACATATGGGTGGGTTGAATTACTTTCTTGGGTTACAAATTAAATAATTAAATAGTGAAATTTTTATTTATCAAGAAAAATGTTGTAATGATTATTAAAAAGATTTGGAATGGATAAAATTTCTAGTTAGCCAACCCCAATGAATACTAGTCTTCATCTTGAAAAAGATGAAAATGGTAAAGAAGTTGGGCGAAAATTATATAAAAGTATAATCAGCTCCTTATTTTATTTAACAGCCAGTCAAATTGTTATTATGATGAGCGTCTATTTATGTGCATGATTCCAATAAAATCCGAAAGAATCACACTTACGAACAGTAAAACGAATTCTACATTATTTAACTACTACAATTGGTTATGGATATTTCTATCCGAAAGATTGTGCTTTTGAGCTCATGCCATATGGTGATGCAGATTTCAATGGATGTAAAACAGATCATAAGAGTACTAGTGGCACATGTCACTTTATTTGTTAATCCCTAGTATCATGGTTTAGCAAAAGCAGAGTTGTGTTTCACTCTCTACATGTGAAGCATAATATATCTTCGCGGCTTTGACATGTGAAGAAGTCATATATATGCAACAAACGCTTCAGGATTTTGGAATTTCTTTTGAAAACTCTCAAATATATTATGACAATGCAAACATTATAAATTTATCAAAAAATCCAATCAATCATTCTCATACAAAGCATATAGATATTCGACATCATTTTTTACAAGACAACATGGAGAAAATATAGTTAAAATAGAATTTGTTAATTAAGAAAATCAAGTAGCTGATATTTTCACGAAGCCGCTTGCTAAAAATAATAAATTTGAGAAGAAGATTAGGAATTTGTCCCCAAAATGAAATTCTTTGAATAAACTAAAAGTAACCAATTTATTTATTAATTGGTTTTAAATTACTATAAATTAATCATACACATTGTTTAGAAAAGAAGCTATATTTATCCAACCCATAACCTTATTTACAGTCAGATTTTCTACACTTTAACTCACTCTACAGAATGGCTTATAAGAAAGTTCATCCTCTTCAATTCACATAACTTCTTCATCTTCATCCTCGAAAGAACCAAATGAATAGTTTCCAGGAAAGAGAGATAAAAATGCAATCACCATAGAGGGATATTTGATTAGGCATGATGAAAAATCCGATGATATAAAAAATAGACTACATAAATTAAAATGACTACGCGATGTTATTATTTTGGAGCAAAGAAGGATCTAGTCAAAACAATAATGGCAAGGTGAGAAGGTAAATATCATTGAGTGAATGTTATTGGAATTCTGTGGAAATACTCAAACAAAGAAGAGCATTAGTAGTGAACATTTTGTAAATTCTAGATCCCTAGAAGTATATAATCCATAGAGATTACCTCTATCTGAATCTGATCCAACGACCCCTTATGATATAATGACTAGAAAAGGTCATTTGACCAATAAAATAGCCTTATTTTTCATATGAACACACACACACATAAATGTATGCTTGTATTTATAATTTTTTTCTAGAACTGATTTATATTTTTTCTAAAAAATAAAAGTCAGATGTCTAATATATGTTCAAACGTCTGAATAGACCATTCAGATGACTAATGGCTTTAAGAAAAAAATTTATATAAACTTTTGAATTTGGTACTTTGAACTTTGAGCCAACCACCCAACTAACTCTACTCCTCTTCAGTTTTAACCAGCCTTCATCTCATACCATTTTACCAAATCATGTACTTTCACCCAAAAAATTTCAAAACCTTAAAAATCAATTCCATGGCACCAAAGAATCTTACAAAACAAAAGAGTTCTAAGAAGAAAATGACCAACAATCTTCTTCCAATCAACCTCCAGTCGTCATGAAAGAGCAATTGAACGCATGGCTTCATCACGATTCAGAGAATATGAGGAGGTATAAAATGTTAACCGAAATAAAGCACTTTAATTGTGTCTTTTATAAGGTAGATGATTCTCCTAGTTATAATCTTCAAGCTTTAACCGATAAAGCTTGTATTACCTCACTCATTGATTATATCTCTAATAATGTCCAAATGGAAACTCTAGCCATTAGACTTTTTTGTGCTAATATGCAAGCAAAATTTGTTCAAACACACAATGATGAGGGTTATTTATGGACTAGGGTTTATGGTAAATTTATAAAACTTCACTATAATCCTATTGGCCAGATTTTGGAAATTGGCAATAAAGGACTATAATTAAAAGATGTAGATATCGAACATCGTAGGAGAAATCAAATTAGACATCACTTGTGGGAAAATTAAGTCACTAAGGGAATATCTAAATATTTACGTACTAGACCTCATCTTTCGGAATGTATGATTATCAATACTTTTATTCCTTGCACTGGTAGCCATCAACAAATTTACGACAAAGATTTTAAGGCATTGTATGCCATTGTTGGTAATATTGAAGCAAATGGCTAAATTTCTACATGATGAGATATTGTTGTTTTTTGAGCACTCGAGATGTAACTAACCGCACTTTAGTGTGCTTAAATTTCAACAAGAGTCCAAACACAAGTCCATCAAAGCATAGATCATTGGATTTGGAACCTGTAAATAAGCATGAGCACTATCAGAGATTGATAAAATCTAAATCACAGCTGAAACAATAACAGGATATAAATACTGACTATGGCTACTACCTTGGAATTAATGGTATTTCTTGGATATCATATTTCCACATCAACATCGGGCATGAGAGAAAAGATGACTTCTCCAATAGTCAATCAAATTTAGCTCCAGTGACTCATTCCTCTAAATCTATTCTATGGGTTGTAATGAGGAGGGGGTCAGAACAACGTTCTGGTGACAGGAAAATGTATATTGTCCATAACATAAATTTATGCAATTGATTTCCATTTAACAATTACATCTACTATTTTAAGGTTAATCAAAATCAACCTAATATTGTACATATAATATTCCTACCCAACACAATTTATCTACCTACCCTTTCTAATGTATAAAATACTGATGTAAGTCTATCAGCCACTTAATAATTCCAAATATGAAGCGGCCACCTAGCATCGCCATTGTTGGTCTATTGGTCCAAGCTACATGGACCTTTGACCACTATTTATGGCCTTAATATATATAATAGCCATAGTACTAATGCATTTGTAGTCATTAAAGCCTTAGCTATGTGAGAGACAGTACCCAAGCTACTTAATACCTTAATAGTAAGGACTAGGCAGATCCCTGACCATTTAATACCTATATTCTATGCAGGCCTTTGTCATTTAATACCTAACCTCAAAGGCGGACTCTTCACTAGTACTATCTAGCTGACATCGCTTGGAATCTCATTGGGACACTTAATACTTCTTTATAGGAAAGAGGCAGACCCTAGATCAGTCACTTAATACGTCAAACTCAAAGCGGACCCTTCCCGAGGTATCCACTACTGCTACTAACCGTTAATTCGGATCATTTAGTACATTTTAATTAGGAAAGAGGCGGACCCTCAAACAACCACTTAATTCCTCTAACCCTTAAGTAGATCCTATGGTTCATATAACCATTTCGCACGAGTCCTATGATTGGTGATGTCTCACATCATTAATAGGTGTACACAACTATGATAGCCTTTGGGTTAAGGGCAGACTTCCACTGTGTCACTTTACTGACCTCACATCCTAATCTTCTAAGCCCAGTTAATTATTCTATAAGTCCTATGGTTAAAGATGTCTCACATCAGTAGGAAGTGTACACAACTACAGGCAGTCTCAAAGTGAAGGGCATACTTCCATTGTGTAACTTTACTGGGCAGACTTCCATTGTGTAACTCTACGGAACTCGCATCCCAACCTACTAAGTCCAATTAATTTTCTAAGCTTTACAAATTTTAGCCATATTATCCTAGGCTTTACTATTACTAAGCTTTATCATCCTAAATTGGATATTGGACATAGCCTACTAACCTCCTTTTATTTATTTAAACTATATAAATTACCTTACTTATTCAATTACCCAAAGATCCCCTTTATTTGCTTCTTCCATAAACGTCAATTTTCCCATGATAAAAAATATCATCCTAACGGACATTTCCTATAACATTTATGTATACTTACTCATTTCCAATTAGTAACCTTTTCTAAGTATTTCATAGTTATTAACCTAACTTCTTTATTTATCAGTCTCATTAATCCATTTGCCCTATCAATTATATGTAACCCCAAAATTTATTCCATATTTATTACCCATTAATTGGATTTACAAACAAGGGCAAAGTAAAGCATCTGAGCACCCAATCTCATGACTCTAACGCTGTAGCTCGGTCCTCATCTCTCGTTGGTCGGTGCGAATCCCAGAGAACTTGGTTTGAACATGCCGAATAGCAGATAACTCGAGACTTTGATATCCCTCGACACCCTATCCCTACTCCACCTCCTGTTGTGACCGCTGCTCTACTACTGGCACGACTACTGCAACTAGTGGAAAAGGAATTCCCATCTTCCTAAGGGAGTCTCCATCAATGGTAGGAGGGACCTATGTTTGGCAGTCCCCCCACTAAGATTCACACTTTATCGCCTGAAGACGAGAGTGAATATGTGAAAGTAACTCTGTGAGGTGCCAATTCCATGGTTGGAAAAATGAATCATAAGAGTGCACGCCTAATTGACGGCTATACCATTAATAACTGCATAGGTGGCCTTCCACACTCAAGGTTAAATCTGATAATAGCTATCCGTCTTAGGGATAATGTTATGTTGAATACTGCACACAACAAGATGGGCAGGTGGACGTAGATTGTCCCTCCTCCAAACACCAACATCCTGAGAAAAGAACCGCTGCAAGATCTATGGGTCGGTCATATCAGTATCATTCAAAACCACGTCATCCAGATAAATGTCTAAAATATTGTTGAAGTCGTCATCAGGCATCTCAATCCTGAATCCTTTAACCTCAGACTAAATGAAATTATTGTTTTCATCGAAATTCGATAACAAATGAGCATCGAAAAGGCGAATGCAGTGCGGGTCACATTCACGCTTAAAAGTCTCTAAGCGTTGGATTGATGCAAGTCCTGTCGCCTTGAAAAGTTCCTCTAGAACAAAGGCAACGAACTCTCCAAATTTCACCGGTTTCCCCTAAAGGAATTTGAAACAGGTAGAGCTAAGAAAGGTGGAGATCTTCTGGTCATTCTGGTCCAACCACCTGATCTCTTGAGGAGTGACACTAGGGTGGCATGAGGAGGAATCAATAGTGTAAGGAGATTCCATGGGCTAAGAAATAGAGAAATATTTAGATCTGGAGTGAAGCTGGGGCAAGATCCAACGCGTGAAAAACAGCGTAAGGGGGAGGCGAGGCTGCTGCTCATCAAAGAGGGGGAGAAATGGCGTTGCCTGGAGGTGGAATGGAGAAAGTGGGAGCTGATTTGGAAGAGGAAGAGGTGGAGCTTTTTTTTGGGGTTCGGCTGAAATAGAGAGAGGAGAGGAGCATGAATGTGATTAGGAAGAAAATTGGACGCGACTTTATAGTCCCATTCCAGGTTTGGGTTGGGCGAAAACCTGTTGATCGGTCGACGGCTCTAAGGTTACCAGTCGACTGCTAGGTGGTTGACCGCTATACAGCGTTTTTGCGTAGGTTAAACCTGGACCCTATATGGATCGGTTTAAATAGATAATAAAAATAAAAGTAACGATAATTGTTTTGCGCCGTCTTCTTCGACATGACATGAATGAAAAAATCCCTGCCCTCTTCATGACGGTGCCCAACTTACCATCTAGCTTTCTGAATTGTTCCTTATTCCGCGGTACTTTGGACTTATACTGCTTCAACCAGCAACAATTCCAAAACCCTAATGATATTCCAACTACTATTCTTCGCATACTTCTTACGAAAATATTTCTTCCAATAGCTGACGGGAACAAGAACACTTCTAACTTCATACCTCAATAAAATTAAATGTCATTCCTATTCTATCTATCCCTTAGGAAAGTGAAAACTTAAAATTTTCATTTTTTAAAATAGGAAAATCATTGGGCTAAATATTCACCCTTTGAAAGTCATTTGCAAATCGAAAAACTAATTTCATGCCAAAAATAAAAATCAAACCTTTATTAATATATACACACACACACACATACATATGTAAATATTTAAGGATTTTAAACTTACACCTTTATAAATCAAAATTTCTTAACACGACCAACATAGTGGTATACGTTCTTGAAAATTTTAGTTCAAAAAATTGCCAAAATAAAATTTCCAAAACAAATCCTTGGGAATAGAAATCCTCTGAAAACCCATTTTTTAAAATCTTAGGCATCTCCATAATATATTTTATCAAAATTCTCTCATGGGTTTAGACTAAGGAATTGACCTTAATTCTTCAAATAAAAATTCAATTTGCCATATAAAGGTGGTTGATAGACATGGACATTCCCTTGCCAAAATTGATCTTCGGACGTTTGCGACATATAGAATTCTATTTCTCTCTTATCTAGAATAATTGTGTATTTTCAACTGTAAGTCATCATCAAAATCCAAAATAAAAAGTTAGCTAGAATCTCAACCATCAAGTCGAACATCATCTAATCTCCGAGATTTTTCCATGTGTCGTACTCATACTCTTCTCCATCAACTCCTTACACATCACCAACACTCCGTGGGGTAATTCGGAGTCGGCATGAAAATCTGAACTCTAAGATATTTCCAACCCATAGTTGCATTGCCCATTCCTTCAGAGTGGAACTACAATTACTTCTATAGCCAGGATTCTTAGAGCTGATCGTAAAAAGAATAATAGACATGAAAGTACGAATATGTTCTCTCAATTTATCGTAATTCCTCTGATCGACTAACCTAGGCTCTGATACCAAATGTAGCAGCCTGTACTTTAGTGAGCTTAAATTTCATCAAGAATCGAAACCAAAGTCCATCAAAGCACAGGTCGTTGAATTTGTTAGCTGCAAATAAGCATGAGCATTGTCAAAGACTGATAAAATCTAAACTCATAGTGGAAACAATAATAAGATATAAATACTGACTGTGGCCATTATCTAGGAATTAATGGTATTCCTTGGATATTAGATTGACGCATCAGCATTGAGCATGAGAGAAAAGAAGACTTCTCCAATAATCAATCAATCCAGCTCCATTGACCTATTCCTCTAAATCTATCTTGTGGGTTGTAATAAAGAGGGGGTCATAACAACGTTCTGATGATTGAAAAATCTATTTAGTGTCCATAACAAAATTTATGTCGATTGGTTTCCATTTAATTGTTATGTCTACTATTTTAAGGTTAACCAAATTAACCTAATATTGCACACATGATATTCCTACCAAGCATAATTTATATAACTAACCTTCCCCAGGTACAAAATACTAATGTAAGTCTATCAGCCACTTAATACTTCCAAATATGAAGTAGGCTCCTCGCACCATCATCGTTAGTCTATTGGTCATAGCTACAGAGACCTTTGACCACTATTTATTGCCTTAATATATATAATAGTCATACTACTAACGCATCTATCATCATTAAAGTCTTAGCCATGTGAGAAACAGTACTCAAGCCACTTAATACCTTATTAATAAGGTCTAGGCAGACCCCTGACCATTTAATACCTATATTATAGGCATGCCTTTGTCATTTAATACCTAACCCTAAAGGCGGACTCCTCACTAGTACTATCTAGTTGACATCACTTGGAATCTCACCATGACACTTAATACTTCTTTACATGAAAGTGGCGGACCCTAGGTCAGTCACTTAATACCTCAAACCCGAAGTGTACCATTCCCGAGATATCCACTACCGCTCCTAACCGTTAATTCAGACCATTTAATACTTTTTAATTAGGAAAGAGGTGGGCTCTCAAACAACCACTTAAAACCTCTAACCCCTAAGTAGATCCTATAGTTCATATAACCGTTTCCCATGGGTCTTATGATTGGTGATGCCCGACATCAGTAATAAGTGTACACAACTACTGTAGCCTTTGAGTGAAGGGAAGACTTCCGTTGTGTCACTTTACCGACCTCGTCCCGTTCTTGTAAGCCCAATTAATTATTTTGTGGGTCCTATGGCTAAATATGTCTCACATCAGTAAAAAGTGTACACAACTGCTGGTAGCCTCAAAGTTAAGGGCAGACTTCTATTGTGTAACTCTACCGACCTTGCGTCCAAACCTACTAAGTCTAATTAATTTTCTAAGCTTTACAAATTTAAGCCATGTTATCCTAGGCTTTACTATTACTAAGCTTCATCATCCTAAATTGGATATTGCACTTAGATCATTAACCTCCTTTTATTTATTTAAGGTTATATAAATTACCTTATATATTCAGTTACCCGTAAATCCCCTTTATTTGCTTCTTCCATAAATGTCAATTTATCCATGATAAAGAATATCGTCCTAATGGATAGTTATGTACATTTACTAATTTTCAATTAGCAACCTTTTATAACTATTCAATAGTCACTAACCTAACTTCTTTATTTATCAGTCCCATTAAACTATTTACCCTATTAATTATTTCTAACTCCCAAATTCATTCCACATTTATTATCCATTAATTAGAGTTACAACTTTTGCTCATTCTCCTTCACAATTCCTATTCCTAAATCAACGTTATTACTACGTATACTAATATCCTAAGCGAGCGTTATGCATAAATTGTCATATTTATTAGCGCGTATAAATACGTATAAATACCTACTTCTACCAATTATATTCTAGTCATAAACCTTTAACTAGAATCTTCTTTTCCATATGTAATTTGCTGAAATTACATTTCTTAGGAAGATTCTTCGTTGTGATTTCCATAAATTAGTTTAAGAAAAAAGATCAAAAATAAAAGGAAAAATTTTCCACATTTGAAATTACAAGGAATGATTACTTTCCTTTTATTGGAATAGACAATGTAAACTATAAAGAAAAAATATGTACTTTACACATCAGTTCCTTTTCATTTGCATATATTCCTTGTTAAATCAAACGTTGCATTTTCTATGTATTTTAGAAACATAAACAAACTTATAAAAATCGAACGGATGTTCTTCCCATAGATTAACTATGGAAAATTCCCAAATCAACATAACTAGGGTAATAATTAAAAATCATACTAATAATCTACAACTCAATTTCAGATCTGGAATAAATTTCAAAACTAATCAATATTCATATCTACAACTTTTGGGACTGATTTCCAGATCAGGGTGTAACAATAATTCCAATCAGATCTCCTAAGAATATGTAGGCGATGTTTAATACATTCAATATTAGCCTACAATCCCCATATACCCATTTAGGCATAAAAATCAAACGTATGCCAACGAAATGTATTCAAAATCATAAACAATATATAAACTTCCCATTCACTTCTAAAAGCATTCCACATCTCCAGATCTGAAGTAAAGCCTTTGATTCAACTCCATTTCCTTCTTATTCCAAGAAATATGTATAAAAATGGTATATGCATATATCAAAATTAAAGATCTGAGAAGAGATTTGGGGTTGAAGAGAAATGTAAATATAAATATAAATATAAATATATTACCTGGTTATCGCATCGTGTTAATTCGCTTCTCTTCTTCTTATTTGATTTATATTCTTCTCCAATTATATATATACAAATATAAATATTTTATTTTATAATTTAGAAAATAGTGGAGAAGAGAAAATGGCAGAGCTTTCGTTGCCGCTTTTAGAAAAATATGAGAAGTGGAGAGAGGATTAGGCTTGAATTTATAGGCATTCGAATCAACCATGACCATTGGATTAAAATATATAAAATCCAGGTCGTTTGGTTAAGGCAAACCCTAGCTGCCACTATTAGGACCAGTCGACCGATCCCTTTATTGGGTTCGACCACTTTTTGTCGACCTGCCAAATAAAGGGGGTCAACCGGTGGGTCCCCTTTAACTAATTAATTTTTTGCGTTTCTTATCCGTAACTTCTTCGTTTGAATTCTGATCTAAAAACTCTAAATATGAAAGTTGCTCAGAATTTTGCCACGAATGCAATGGTGCAAATTTCATGGTCAAATTCCATTTTTGGAGCATAATTAACCAATTAACTAATTAAACAACTAACGCCAAATGCATGAGGTGTTACACGTGAAAAATAATCTTTTATGCACCTTACATACCTCATTATATAACATTCGAAAATGTTCCTCTTTTATTGGAAAATGCGGGTAAGAAAATTTTCCCCCTTATGAAACTTCCGCAAAACATCGCTCGATATATTTCCTACGATGAATATCTACAATGATTGCAACAACAAACCTCATCAACTACTGTTACTTCGAAAGGAAAAGAATTAGAAATTCATGAGGAAGGTTGTGGAGATGAATCTAACAAGGAAGAAACCAGAAGCGATGATAGTATTAAATCAGTTAAGATTCTTTCCTCAGACATTACCATTTTTGAAATGCTACAACTTTACAAAACCAAAGTCATTTTGTCTTAATATAAAAAATCCTTGAGAAACGGTTTCCCAAAAGTACAAAAATGAAAACTATCGAAATGGAGTTATCAGGAATTAAGATTTTGTTGGGTAAAATTTGGAAGAAATTATCAGGCAAATCAAGATCACAATCCCCTACTCCTCTTCCACCTCCACCACCTCCTCCACCACCATAAAAAGGTGTCGGACCATCAACTGACTAACCATCAAAAGGGGTTAGTAAGGAAAGCAGAAGTGAATATGAGACGGAGAGTGATGAGGGTGACAAGGAGTTATCACCACAATGTGGTTTGGAGTAGAGGTATTATAAATTATTATTTTCATTACTTCAGTCATTAGTTATTTACATTATCTTCAATTACGTCTTGGTTCCCTTAGAGTTTGCATTGTTTCTTGTTTGTTGTGTGAATTGGTGATTGCTTTAGACCACGTCTTCCCACAACCAGCAACGTTCTTTTACTATTCCGTCTTCTTAACTGATAAGGAGACGAAACAGAAAGTACAACATCTCATTCGAACCCATTTTAATCCACAAATTTGAGCTACGTTTTTGAGTGCAAACAAAATCGGTTCTTACGTGCAAACGAACCGATACCATAATACAGAGAGGCTGTTTTATCCTAGAGGCGGTGGCGATTAGTACGTACTGCTTGCACAACATAACAGATCGTCGAAACGTCTTCAATAGAGTGACATTGTCCATGACTCAACCGAAGATCATTGTTTTCCAACAATTTGAAGACATTGCCAGCTACGATGACTTCCGCTGTAGATTTAGATGCCGCTACTCCCACTTCACTCTTCCAGGTCCCGATGGTCTCTACTGCACCATTCAGATTCGAGGGTCTCCACTTCAAGCGTTGGAAACAAAAGAAGGAATTCTTCCTGATCATGAGAAAGGTGGTGACTGTGCTGACGATCGACAAGCCGCAGCTGCCACATGAAGCAGATGCAGAACTGATGCGAGTCTGGACAGAAAAATCAAAGGAGTTGTAGAATTGGACAGAGCATGATTATTTGTGCCGAAACTTCATACTCAACAGCCTCAGTGATGACCTCTATGACTACTGCAATTCAGATAGGACAGCTAGGGAAATCTGGGAAGCGCTGCAAAAGAAGTATGATACAGAAGAGGCTAGAGCAAAGATGTATACAATCAGCCGCTACTTGAAATACCAGATGACAGATGACAGGTTAGTAGAGATGTAGTCTCATGAGCTTCAGAAAATTGCTCATGAGATCATCTCCGAAGGTATGAGTTTGGACGAACAATTTTAGATTGTTGTTATTATTGATAAACTGCCCCCAGGTTGGAAAGATTTTAAGAATGTGCTTAGGTACAAGACTAAGGAGTTCTCCTTAGAGAGCTTGATCACTCGCCTCCGTATTGAGGAGGAGGCTCAAAAGAAGGACCAGAAAGAGGAAGTGCTTGTTGTCACCAACAACAACACTAAAAAGACCAAGCCCGCAGTTCTAAAACCAAATCCGAAAATCTTCAAGAATCAGAACCGCAACAAACATAATTGGAACCCGCAAGGGAACCAAAAGGGAAAGCAGAAACTGACCCAAAAGAATGACTCTGGACAGTTGTTTCTGTGTTACAACTGTGGAAAATCAGGTCATATGATACACAAGTGTAGGAACAGACCAGGCCCTGCATCGTAGGCTAACCTGACTGAGGAGCCTCTTCTGGCTATAATTTATGAGATTCACTTTGTTGGTGGATCAAAGGGTTGGTGGGTAGATACCGATGCATCCTGCAATGCCTGCTATGATCGTGCTATGTTCAGTACATACACGGCTGTTGATGATTAGAAAGTGCTGCTGGGAGATTCTCACACCACTATAGTTGCTGGCATTGGAAATGTCGAAATCAGGTTTACCTCTGGAAAGACAGTTCTACTAAAAGGTGTGATGCATACTCCAAAGATGAGAAAGAATCTGGTTTCTGGTTTTCTCCTTAATAAGGCTGATTTTACTCAAGTTATAGGGGCTGATATGTATACTTTAACTTATAAGGGCATGTTTGTAGGGAAGGGTTATGCTTGTGAGGGTATGTTTAGACTTAATGTTGATTCTAATAAAGTAACCAGTTCTGCTTATATGTTGTGTGACTTTAATATTTGACACTCTAGATTATGTCGTGTAAATAATGGTATAATTCATAACATGATCACCTTAGATTTGATTCCTAAAATGTTACAAACTGATTTTGATAAATGTGAATTCCGTAGTCAAGCAAAAAATCACTAAGAAACTCCATAAATCAGTTGATAGAATTTCTGAACCCTTAGACTTGATTCATTCTGACATATGTGAGCTTGATGGCACTTTGACTAGACATGGACACTGTTACTTTATCACTTTCATTGATGATGGCTCCAATTTTACTTATGTATATCTTATGAAAAATAAAAATGATGCATTTGAGATGTTTAAATTATTTAAAACTGAAATCGAGAATCAATATAATAAGAAAATTAAGAGACTTCGTAGTGATAGAGGAACAGAATATGAGTCTAGTTCATTTCTTGATATCTATAAATTGCATGGTATAATTTATGAGAGAACTGCACCTTATTCACCTGAAATGAACAGTAAAGCTGAAAGAAAGAATAGGACCTTTACCGAATTAGTTGTTGCTATTTTATTAAATTCGGGTGCAGCAAAACATTGGTGGGGGGATATTTTATTGACTGTATACTATGTATTGAATAGATTCCCTAAATCAAAAAGTAAGATTTCACCTTTTGAAATTTTAAGAAATTATAAACCAAATGTATCCTACTTTAGAACTTGGGGATGTGTGGCATATGTTCGTATAATTGACCCTAAGAGAATAAAATTAGCAAGTAGAGCATACGAATGTGTATTTATTGGTTATGTTATTAATGGCAAAGCATTTAGATTTTATGACCTGAATACACATAATATAATAGAATCTAATGATGGCGATTTTTATGAAAGTAAATTTTCTTTTAAATTGAGGAATATTGGGGGCACGTCAAATAACACCGTGCCTATTAGAACAGAACCTAATGAATCTTATGAAAACAAACCTAGAAGAAGTAAAAGAGCAAGAGTCGATAAACATTTTGGCTCAGATTTTTGTACTTTTACTATAGCGAAGGATCTCACAAACCTCCAAGAAACCTTATCCTCATTAGATGCCAATTTTTGGCAAGAGGCTATAAATGATGAGATGGATTCCTTGGAATCCAATAAGACTTGGAACTTAGTAGATTTACCACCTGGCTGTAAGTCTATAGGCTGTAAATGAGTACTTAAAAAGGAATTAAAACCTGATGGCACAGTTGAAAAATATAAAGCCCGTTTGGTAGCTAAAAGTTTTAGGCAAAGAGAAAATGTAGACTTTTTTGATACTTTTTCACCTGTAACTAGAATCACATCCATTCGAGTACTAATTTCATTAGCATCTATTCATAATTTAATAATACATCAAATGGATATTAAATTTGCTTTTTTTAATGGTGAATTAGAAGAGGAAATTTATATGGACCAACCTGAAGGCTTTGTAATTCATGATCAAGAATATAAAGTTTGCAAATTAGATAAATCATTATATGGTTTAAAACAAGCACCTAAACAATGGCATGAAAAATTTGATAAGTTAATAATCTAAAATGGTTTCAAAGTTAATGAAAGTGACATATGCCTTTATTATAAATCTGAGAATGACATTTGCACTATAATATGTTTGTATGTAGATGATCTACTTATTTTTGGATCAAACATTCATACCATAAACACTATTAAATTTTTTTTAAGTGCCAAGTTTGATATGAAAGATCTAGGTGAAGCTAGTGTAATCCTTGGTATTAAGATTACTAGGTCCGAAAAGGGACTTTCTTTGGATCAATCTCATTATATTGAGAAGATCTTAAAGAAATACAATTACTTTAACTGTAAACCTGCATGTACACCATATGATCCTAGTGTAAAGCTATTTAAGAACAACGGTGAAGGTGTAAGACAGTCTGATTATGCGAGCATAATTGGCAGCCTTCGATATGCCACCGATTGTACTAGACTCGACATTGCCAATGTGGTGATATTATTATGCAGGTTTACTAGTAGACCTAGTAAAGAGCATTGGCACGTTATTGAAAGGGTCATGAGATACCTAAAACGAACAATGAACCTTGGGTTACATTATGAAAAGTTTCCAACTGTTCTTGAAGGTTACACCGATACAGACTGGAATACTTTATCTAATGATTCAAAAGCAACCAGTGGCTATATCTTTAGCATTGCTGGTGGAGCTGTCTCTTGGAAATCCAAGAAAAAGACTATTTTGGCTCAGTCTACTATGGAGTCTGAGATGATAGCACTAGCCACAGCTAGTGAAGAAGCAGAGTATTTAAGAAATATGTTAGCTGAGATTCCCTTATGGGAAAATCTGATACCGGCTGTGTTGATCCATTGCGATAGTACCGCGGCTATCGCAAAAGTACAGAATCGTTATTATAACGGTAAGAGACGATAGATACGTCGAAAGCACAACACTGTTAGAGAGCTACTCTCTTCAGGAACTATTAGAGTGGATCACATATGCAGTGATGAGAATTTAACAGATCCTTTAACAAAAGGACTGGCTAGAGAGAAAGTTCTTACAACTTCTAGAAAAATGGGACTAATGCCCTTAGATTGTTGAGTCATGCACAATGGTAACCTGACCTAATGATTGGAGATCCCAAGAACTAGGCTCAATAGGTAAGAACAAGTTGTGAAGTGATATGAGTTGAACATGCTATTTTCAGATATATAGAAGCATGTATTCCTGAAGTGATTAGAGGATGAGTTAATAGAAACTCTTAATGAGATCTATACTCTATTTGGAGTGGAGTACCTACCTTCAAGAGCACTCTTGATAGACTAACTTGTATGAATGTGGAAATTTGGCCGTTTCCTATAGAGTTTTGGCCAAAACTCTTAGAGCATTCACTAAACTGGGATAGATGTGTATGACCATAAATGCACGGGCTTATTTGATTGCACTAGAAAGATTGTGTGTGGTTTGATGTTAGGAATAGAGTTTAAGACTACGTGTCACTCTAGTAAAAAAACCGAATCTTATTCACTATACAAAGTTTCAAGTCGAAAGACACCTTTATTTATGCACAATCTTATGTTTTCAGAAAATGCTCGAAAATAATTTAAAAATAATTCAAGTGAGGGATTATTGGAAAATGTTTTAGAAAATAAGTGAATTTTTTAAAAAATTGACTAAGTATGAAATGACTCCTATGTGAATATGAATAGTCTCACATAGTGGGATTGTATGAAAGAATCAAGTATTTATACTTGATTTTTAGAAGCTAAGTTGGACCCTTTGCGCGCCCAATGATGCTCTTTTATGAGGAGGGAAACCATGCTTGACCATCACAGACTTGGGCGCCCAAAGGATCATTTGTATATTTGATTTTGAGATGACGGAATTGCATAGGAATTGGCCATCTTGGTTCTTGCATTTCTTGAGTCTCTCTGACCACTTCTATAAAACCGTGGCTGATTTATTGCCAATTCTTGGGTGAAAATTGGACGATGAGGGTGGCTCACATCTCTTTGGCGGTTCCTCACAGGATGAAACTCATCATCGTCTAGTTCCGAAGGCTTCTCCTTAGGGTTAGAGAAAGAACAAGGGTTAAGAGTTGGCGGAGAATCGGATGGAGTGACAGAAGAGCCCTTGTAAATCTTATCTCTGGCAGCCATTGGAGAGAGAACGTTTTCTTTGTGCCTTTTGTACTCAAATGTGTATATATACACCCACATGGTTATTTTGTTTATAACAAGCATATGTCTTAAGATATATTGGAAAATACATCTACCGATGATTGAAACCGACTGATGGTAACTACACAACTTACAATAATCAGGAGAACAATGAGGTTATCAGATCAACGTTTTAGAAACTCTTTTAAAGTAATTTTGTTGATCAATATAATAATTAATGTTGGGTAATTTTTCTGTCTGTCCAATATTCACGGTCCAGTTATATAGAGATCTTGTATAATTCCAAGTAGTTATTAGGTTGCAGCAGTAGATAGCATTGATCAAAATTGGGTGGATTCCATACGGTTTCTTTTACATATACGACACTCTGTAATCCCGTGTTGACTGACCTAGCTAAAAACACACGCAATTATCATAAATTTATGTTAATATTCCTTAGTGGAGAGTGAAAATGAATACTCAGCTTTCACTATTTAAATTATATATATACTTGTATATGTACAGCACATGTCAAAAAATTTCAATTTTATGAAAATTACAGATCGAGTGGAGCATATTTTTTTGTTTAATGCTGGCATTTCTAAGAAAAAAGAAAAGAAAACCCCAATGGGGAATTTAATTATCTTTACACAATAGATAAAAAGAAGGGAGCAGGAACCCAAACACTCCCAAAAGTACATAAAGGAAGAAAACACTATAGGTAATCAGTATCAAGATAAAAACAAGAGAAGATCATATAAAAGATATAGAAAGAATAAGTGATAAAAGAGAAGAAATTATGGGAAGAGGAAGAGTAGAGCTGAAAAGAATTGAGAACAAAATCAATAGGCAGGTCACTTTTGCTAAAAGAAGAAATGGATTGCTCAAAAAAGCTTATGAACTCTCCATTCTTTGCGACGCCGAGGTTGCGGTCGTCATGTTCTCGAATCGGGGCAGGCTTTTTGAGTTCTGCAGCAGCTCTAGGTGATAACTCTTTTCCCTTCAATTTTTGATCTTATTCATGACTTTAATTATATCAGTTGATCAAGCATGCTCATTTCCTAACTGTTTCTGAGTAAATAGATATGGTTCTGAACTATATAGTTACGTGGATTTTCATTTCATTTTATTTTTTTATTTTGCAGTTTAGCAATTTTCTTGATAGCTAGAAAGATCTCATTCTTCTTGTGCTAATTTAGTAAATTAGCATAATTTGGTCACAGTTTTAAGGAAAATTAGTTATATATCCCTCATAATTAATTTAGTGAAGGATAATCTAGCTAGCACCACTCTCATCAGTTTGTACTTGCACAATGTTATCATGACCATAAAAGCTTTATTTTCTTGATGCTGAGTAAAGTTATTTTAGTTTATTCGCGCCTCCTTTATTTATGAGTTTAATTCAACTCTTGAACTTGATTTGGTTCATACATATTTAAACATGAAAGACATAAAAAAGTTGATTGTTTCTATATGATCAACCAAACAAAACAGAGAATAAGGTGAACAAAATTGAACAACTGTAAATAAGTAATTAAGTTATTGATTTATATGTTCCGCCTCCCAAGAAAGTCAAACTTGGACCAAAAACAGTAGATTGTTACTATTTAGGGCCAGCCCAAAATAGTAGTGCCTATAGATTTTTGGTATTCAAGTCTGATATAGCTGATATTCATGTAAATACAATCATGGAATCTAGAGATGCCTCATTCTTTGAAGACGTGTTTCCGCACAAAAGGAATGAAGGGAATAATGTCCCTAAAAGGACAAGAGAAGAATCAAGCAATTCACATGAAGATGAACCCCATCATGAGATTGAGGAAGTTGAACCAAGAAGAAGCGTAAGGGCTAGAATTTCCAAGACATTTGGTTCGGATTTTTTCACATATGTGTTAGAACATGAACCTCAAACGTACAAGGAAGCAATGTCATCTTCTGAATCTTCATGTTGGAAAGAAGCAATCCAAAGTGAGATTGATTCAATTCTAAGTAATAAAACTTGGGAAATTGTTGATATTCCACCAGGAATAAAACCTATTGGCTGCAAATGGATTTTCAAGAAGAAAATGAAAGCAGATGGCTCTATCGACAAGTATAAAGCCAGATTAGTAGCCAAAGGATATCGTCAAAAAGAAGGAGTAGACTTCTTTGATACATATTCGCCAGTAACACGAATAACCTCTATAAGAATGCTAATAGCAATTGCATCAATTTATGGTCTAGAAATTCATCAAATGGATGTAAAGACAGCATTCTTAAATGGAGATCTCGATGAGGAGATCTACATGGAGCAACCTGAAGGTTTTATTTCCAAAGGAAATGAAAACAAAGTCTGTAGATTAGTAAAATCATTATACGGACTAAAACAAGCTCCAAAACAATGGCACGCAAAATTTGATAGTGTCATGATGAGAAATGGTTTTCGTATAAATGAATGCGATAAATGTGTTTATTATAAACAAATTGGACAATCATATGTGATGATTTGTTTATATGTAGACGATATGTTAATATTTGGTCCAAATACTCAGGTAATAGAGACCATAAAGAAGATGTTAACTAACAATTTCGATATGAAAGATTTAGGAGTTGCAGACGTTATTTTGGGAATCAAAATAATAAGAACTCCTAATGGAATTGAATTGTCTCAGTCATACTATGTAGACAAAGTGATTGAAAAATTCCAAGACTATGGAATTAAAGGAGTGAGAACACCTTTTAATCCATCAGAAGTACTGCATAAAAACACTAATGAGAGTGTAATGCAACTGGAATACTCTCGTGTAATAGGATGTCTCATGTATCTCATGAATTGCACAAGACCAGATATAGCTTATGCAGTAAGTCGACTGTGCAGGCATACAAGCAATCCAGGAAAGGAACACTGGAAAGCACTAATGAGAGTGCTTGGATATTTAAAAATTACCGCTAACTATTCCTTACACTATGGAAAATATCCTGCCGTCTTAGAAGGATATAGTGATGCAAACTGGATTGCAGATTCAGAGGAATCAAAATCGACAAGTGGTTATGTCTTTACCTTAGCAGGGGCAGCAGTGTCATGGAAATCTACCAAACAAACATGCATAGCTCGATCCACTATGGAATCAGAGTTCATCGCTTTAGATAAAGCAGGCGAAGAAGCAGAATGGCTTCGTCACTTTTTGGAAGATATTCCATTCTGGCCTAAACCTGTACCGGCCATATGCATACACTGCGATAACCAAGCAGCGCTAAGCAGAGCGCACAACTTTGTGTATAATGGAAAGTCACGACATATTCGACGACGCCATAACACAGTTAGGCAGTTACTCTCTAATGGAACTATTTCCATAGATTATGTGAGAACAAATGATAACCTAGCGGATCCGTTTACTAAAGGTTTATCAAGAGAGAAAATTGACTGCGCATCGAGGGGAATGGGTTTAAAAGCCTAAACCACCAAGAGTTATCTTATACGGAAACCTATCCTAGCGACTGGAGATCCCACGGACTAGGATCAATAGGCAAACCAGTTCTGAATAACTCAAGACGTAATGCATTTGCGTGGACATAGTCCAACTCCATTCCTATGGTGCACAATATAAATGCATGCCTACAGAAGTATTTAAAGGTTAAAACTATGTTTTTTAATGATGACCATATCTTGGAAATAACAAGTGGGGTATATGTAGGATACTCTTAATGGTTGCGATCACCTATGTTAGTGTGAGCTGGGTCGGCTCTATGAGAATAATAAAAGGCTTTTATTCTCTAAAAACACTCGCAGAACCAAAAATTGTTCAGGACCAAAATGAACACAACCAAGAGATTGGATGAGAAGGGAATCAATGCTTCGTAAAGCTTATTGTCTGGATATACAATAAAGGCCGACGGTTCAAGATGAAATAATTCACCGATTAGCCAAGTAGATCCGATAAGTTTTAACTAGGGAAAGTTCAAAGTGAAATATCTACTTATCCACGATAAAGCATTATTCCATATGTACTCTGTGATATTTCGCTTTGTGTGGGGGATATGTATATTATCATTCATGTGGGGGATTGTTGGAATTCCTAAAGAACAAAATGAATGAAACATACATAAAGTCCCACATCGCCAAAATTGCTAAGCCATACTAGTTTATATATGGCTTTGCAATGAAGATGTTGGGGCCTAGGGGCACCCAAATGTATGCTTCGTTGTGAGGAGGGAGATCATGCATCTCCACCACACACGCGCGCGCGCCGCCGCCGTCCGTCCGACCGAACCGAACCGGGCCGGGCTCGGGTTTGGGTTTGGGTCTAATATGATCCTAATTTTGCTGCAAAACTGGGCCGGGTTTTTTAACAGTTGCAGGCTATGTGAACAGACACGACTGTTCATAAGCGGACGCGGCGAGCGAGTGCAACCTGACTGAAGAAGCATGGGCGAACAGAAGCGGGTGCGACCCGTTAGAGGCGAACAGGTGCGGCCCGACTGAAGAGACGCGGCCGAACATAGGCAGTAGCGAACGGGTGCGGCCCGTTAAACGAACAGCAGCAATGAAAGGAAACGGGTGCAACCTTTCAGGCAGACGCGACTGTTCGAAGGGGTGCGGACGAAATTATAAATAGGAGAGAATACTGATCACATTCTCACCCCATTCCAATCTAATTTCTTCTGCTTCTTTGCTCTACTGCTCAACATTCCATATATATCACAGAGTAGACATACTCATTACAATCTCGTGCAGATTACGTCTGTTGTATCTTGGGAGAATTTTGAAATAAAATTCTTAAGGAAATCGTTACGACGAGCCTCAGACATATTCCGGTTAGAATTCTATATTCTATCCTTTATTTTGGTTGTACTATTTATTCAAAATAGTATAACGCTGTTGTTGTAATTTATTTACAACAATCATATTGTTATAATAATTAACACAGAATTCCAGTGTAGTGGAAATCTGAGTTATAAACTTGTGCGACGAGTTTATAATTGATTATTCTCTGTTTTGGTATACTAGACGTATAACAAAATATATTCAAAATTTAAGTTCATGATAAATTTACTTGTAGTCTCACCCTATTTCTGCAGCTTGGTAGGTTTATTTATCACAGTAAATAATTTTGAATTGAGTTGCTAAGTTGCTCCTAGTTTTTGGAAGGGAAAAAAAAACTTAATATGTATTTTATTACTTATGAATAGTATGCAATTCTACTGATTCATATTAATTAATCAAAGTAAATATGAACATGGTGTCCACTTAATGGGTAATTTTCCTTTTATCTGTTTTTATTACTACTAGTTAATGTCAACTTAATTGGTAATTTGTATTTCAAATTTTCAACATTAATAATTTTGTTGTTTTATGCATTAAACTTTGTCGTATGTTTGTAATAAGCGAAATTTTAACCAACCTTTTTTAGGGGCTTTGCACGAAAGGTCCCTATTTTTGATGGTGTTACAAGAAAAGTCCTTGTAGAAATAAGTATGTAAATTAAGTCTCTGTTTTTTCTAAATCAGAAAACGCAAGCTAGCTTGCGCTTTTTAAAATTTTGAAATTTTCAAAATTAGAAAGCGCAAATTAGCTTGCGCTTTCCTGATAGAAAGCGTAAGTTAATTACCTTGCGCTTTTTAAAAATTTCAAAATTAGAAAGCGCAAACTAGCTTGCGCTTTTCTGATAGAAAATGCAAGTTAACTTACACTTTTCAAAAATTTTAAAATTTTCGAAAATTTTAAAAATTTTGAAAAATATTTCAAAATTAAAAAAGTGCAAGTTATCTTGCATTTTCTGTCAGAAAAGTGCAAGACACTTTGCGTTTTTATATTTTTGAAAAATAGAGACTAAATTTACATATTCATTTCTGCATGGACTTTTTGTATAACAACATTAAAAACAGGATCTGTGAGTCTTTTCTTGTTTTGTTTTAACTTACTAATTAGATATGCTGATAATGATTGGTGGGATCTAATTGGGGGAACAACAAAAGATTTGTATGGAAAGGGAATGCACAGTTTACAAGAAATTTGCAAAGCATCTCAGAAATCAATAATTTAAGCTACTTATCCTAGTACCACGTTATAGGTCAGCAACTCTATAATGCAGCAAATAGTAGCAGATTTCAAATTAAAGCTCTGCATGGTACTGTACGATGTTCAATAGCCTGGACTACTGTGCATTGTTCACATTATGCATGATTGGACGAAGGGCCAGTTAAACTTCTTGGATTCCCGTATCGTTTTGAACAGAAATCAATGAATTAAAAATCTCTTTTTACCGTGCCACAAGTTTGTATGTATCAACTATACGATGATCATTCATTAATTATATAAACTAACTAATATAAATTCGTTAAAAATAACGAAGGTAGGTAGAATAAACACACTTGAGGATAGAGGTATCCATAGCCATAGGAGAGGAAATATGGTGCATAGAGAATGCATTCAAAGCAAGGTTCAAAGTTCGCTTTAGATTCCGTTCAAATCAAATAAAATTTTTGTAATTTTGGTTCCGTTTGGAAAATTCCGTTACTTTTGCCGTTTCTGATTTTGTATACATTTATTCTAATAAAAACATCAATAATTACTGCATGTTTGTATTTAAAGTAAAATATCATCTTTTTATCTCCAAAATATATTTTTGATTTGATTGGGTATACTTAACCTAAATAAATATGAAAGTACAAATTTGTATTCAAGCTTAGTATGCTAATTTTGACCCCAAATCAAATAAATTCTGCAAATTCCAAATTCTTTTTTAATTAGAAAGAAGACCATGATAAAAAAAGCACAATATCATATCACTACCTATGCTACCCGAAGCGAAGTTGGTTTTTCTTCACCAAACATGGTCGCATGCCCTAAATATTCATTCTTCATCAAATAAACGCAAGCCCTCAATTCCAAAACCGTTGTCCAATCCTTCGATCTAATCGGTGCATAGGCCTAGATTGTCCAATTCAGTAGGTTGCTCGATTCAAGATGCTCGAATCCAGATAGTGCGTTCATAAACTTTCTTCTTCGCTTGTTTGGTTTGATTCTCATGCTCTCTCTCTTCTCTTATGCTTCAATTAGATTTGCGATAAATTCAAGTACTTTTTTTGTTTATGTACAATAAAAACAATTTCATTTTCTTTTCTTTTTTAATGTTAACCGAAACGGGTTTTTTAACCAATTCCGATCCGGATAACGCCGGAACCGGAACGAAATGACCGGATTTTTGATGTCTCGATCAGATTCTGGAATCATGATTCAAAGTCAAGTTCTCCAACATAGGGAGATGGAGGCATATTTCTGATGATTGCGGTTCCCCTTCTTCTTTTCCCCAAGTAATCCTCACTCTCCATGATATGTTGAAGTAAATACGACCATTTTTACATTGGTCGGACGAATTAACTCTCTCATCTTACACATACAGACGAATATATGAATTGACACACACTAGTGTAATAAAAGGAATCACCAGCGTTACATGTCTAGCAACTCATATTTACACACCATATTTTCGAGTTATTTAGGGATGTAGGACTATTTCATTTTCAAATCGTTGTACCAATTTCCAACATACGAGACTACCCTAACATCTGAGATCTATGGTACCGAAATAAAGTGAGTCATTTTTTATAAAGGGAAAGATTTGTAGATTAGTATAAAAGTTACAAGTCCGTATTTTGATCTTGTTATAAGAAAGAGGTTCTTTCAAATGGTCAAGTGTTTTCATCAACTAAAGTTTGAGTTAAGAGGATATATAACATGGTGATATGATTTTGAGTTGTTGGACGAATTCTCATCACCAAACTAAGGCCACTACCAACCCATCCTCTTTCTTCCAAATGCCTCACCAAACCAGCCCATTCGGCGTTTACCCCTCCTCTCCACCGAATGAAGCTCCCCACCGAACAAGGTCTCCACCGAATGAAGCTCTCCACCGAATCAACTCAGCTCCATCCTACCACCGAATCGACTCAGCTCCACACTACCGGACCGTGCTCCTACCGGACCAGCCCAGCTCCACATTACCGGACCATGATCCTACCGGACCAACTCGGCTCCATCCTACCACCGAATCAACTCAGCTTCACCCTACCGGACAATGCTCCTACCGGACCAGCTGCCACCGGACCGAGACGTTCCGAACCAAGCTCCTTCCGGACCAACAATACCAGGCCAGATCGCGTCAGCCTAGGCCCACCAGCAGTTATATACATCCAAGACCCCTACCCCCAGCCTCACTCTATAAATAGAGGGGCAGGGGTACAACAATGGGGGACAGGTTTTGAGAGCTCAAACACGGATAGAACTTTCAAACAACATTCTTTTACTTGTATCAAAACTTTGTACTTGTAATCAAAACAAGAGAAGAGAAATAACATATAAAGTGGACGTAGGCACATTCTGGCTGAACCACTATAAATCTGCGTGTCTTTTTACAGTTTAGCCCCTGCTTTTCATATATCTGCATAAATATCCAAAATCACTAAGAACAACATAAGAACTATTGAATCAAACGACTTTGAGGTGTTTGTCATTTAATGAGTATACATAAGGTTGGAGGATGTAGGGTAGAGATCTAAATATCAGGTCCATCAATGATGCACATGCATCGTCTATATTGAATTATGAAAATGATGATGAAAAAAACAAAAGAATTTTTAATCTCCATATGAGTAACAAAAGCATAGTAGAAATAGGGGCAAAAGTCGTGATATACCGATTACAATATTTTAGTTGTTACAGGAAAGAAAAAACATAGGCTTCCAAAAGATGAGATAAATAAACAAATTAAAGCAGAAAAATTACAACAATACATGAGACATCTACCCACGGAGTAACAACCTTAGCAACCAAAGACATGTTTTTCTTCTAAAATATGGTGTTTCAAATTGAACACTTTGTAATAAACCATCCTTTGTAGTACCCCGAAATCAACATTTTGAATGACAACGTCTGAATTCCAAATACCACAAAAGACAGTTTGTTGTGGTAAATTAAAAGTAAAACAACATACCAAGACACATCGACAGAATCTCATAGTAGAATGATAACATATAATATACTAAACATACATGTATAGAATAAGATGAACAATATATAAGAAACTGCACTGGCGAAAGTAACTGATAAATGAATATAAATACAAAATGTCATAATAGAATATCTGATATAACAAGTCTCAAACTTGTCTACCATGTACTGCTACAATATCAAGTATATGTATCCAAAATATCAACTTTGGCTCCAAAGTGCTCCAACTGTCATGAAAGCATATTCCCAAAAGCATTGGTTCCTAAACTACACAATCGAGTATCCGAAAGTTATCAAGGCATGAACAGACAAAGATAAAACACGGGCCGTATACAAAGCCTGGTGTGAGGGGAACTATCTCAAAATATTATATATTAGAACTATAAACAAATATACATGAAATCAGTAAAGCATGGTCGGTCCTCTCTACAAACATAGCTCAGGAATAATCCAAACCGCTCATACAAAAGTAAAGTAAACCCATCTCAAAAGATAGATAATCATACCATAACATGCTCTTCTCCCATAATCAATGAGTCACCACAACTAATATAATGTGACTGATATGTAATAGCATACCATGGTAGAGGTAACTCAATATACAAATGTATGGGTAATATAAATATCATAATTTAAGCCTATCCTACAATACACAATAATAATACCAACCAACCACTATACCGCGCATCGTCTACAACATAACGACATATGTCAAATGGAGTATATTAATTGATACCCATCATTGCTAATAGTTAAAGTCCGCAATGGACACCAATCGTGATTACAATGATCCCTATCTAGGGTCCAAAATAATTAGAGTCGGTACCGAATTATACTATAGACATCAGTCGTAATCCAACGATTTTCGTTAAGGGTCCAATATTAATAGAGTCAGTACCGAATTGTACCATAGACCACGAGCTGCATGCATCATGATCGAACTGGTGTAGATTAATTGTACCCCATATTTAGCATATGTGATAAATGACTTACTCTAGATATTTAAAACTTATGTCGATTCCACTGTACTCCATATTGAGCATAAGTGATCTCTGATCCACTCGTAGATGATTGTCATTATCTCCCCCTTCACAGACGTCTTGGATTTCTCAACTAACTCGAGTTATGTCTCTATAAAAATAAAATGATGGGTGTGTCATGTCTAATATGCTATCCGGGCCACAAAAGAACATTGATGTCGTATACACACATATATTAAAAGTAACATCACGTATCCATTTACGCATTATGAGTAAAGACCAATATCTCACCCGTCTATCCATACGTATGGCACTACTATAAGACCAATAAAATATACGACCACTAATATAATGCCATTAATATTAATCAAAGCATATCCACCCTAAGATCAAAACTAAGAGGCACAATCTAACTCCGCTCAAACATACATACTCATCGGACATGACTGAGCAACAAATCACCATATCGATCTCGTGTCCGATATTACTGATCATATAAGCACCAGCCTATATTGTAGCCGAATCATGAGCTCTGCCTTGCATTTCAATTTCTTGAGTAACCCAAAGTCTTACTAAAGTCACGCTAAAACTTCATGCCAACAGTTGTCCGGAACAGGGGAGAAAACTCCTACCATTGCGCATCGTGCCTAGGCTTACTGTTCAGGTTGCATCCGATTGGTGCACCGGTGGTATAGCCACCGGTGGTAGCCTGCACCAAGTAGTAAGCCTGGGAAGGTACCTCCCGTGCTACATTGATGGCTGATTCAAGCTCTGTTTCCTCCATCCCTTTGCCCATAAGTCACCTAGCTCCTCCAACCTACCTCCACCACATCGGAACTCTTCCAAAGTCCATTGGTTGATAATCCATGAGATGGTTCTTTCTACTCGGTTTCCTCTAACACACCAAAATGAATACAACTAGGGTTCTAACCTTTCGTGATGCTTACACGTGTGTTGATGCATTTTCTTGTGAACACATATGCATATACATATATGCAAACATGCTTATACTACACAAATCATGTTTCGGGCTTCACTGGAGTGGTTACTTGACCCCGTATTCTCTCACGCAACTTGGTACACTCGATAGGCTACATGAGATTCTTGAAAATGCGATTATACACAAATACAGATATTCACATACTTATATATAATTACTCAAAAAATATATTTATATATACACAACCATATTTAACAATTCTAATTACAATACCTGAATTGTATTAATTATTATATAACTTTAAACACACGTATACGTATACCCATCCATATGCATGTACATACAAATATATTTAAATAAGTATTTCGATTATTATGTAAATCAAATCTTAATTTTATTTACTAAATATTTTCAATAAAAATTCAATCTCCTTTTCTATTATTTTATATAATCATTTCATTATTTTATAAACTACAATACCAGCTTACTAATTAAAGGCTACTCATTGAAGGAATAATCCCTATAGCAATGATTATGCAAAATTAGATCTTTATTTTTGAAAAATAAAAAACGCAAGTTAACTTGAGCTTTTTTGATAAAAAATTGCAAGTTGGCTTACAATTTTTGGGGAAAAAATTATAAAATTTGATAGTAGTGAATAACTATAGTTATTTAGCAAAATTATACCTAATTAACAATTATTATTATTTATGAACAAAAACTTTTAATTTTTTAAATTTTTGAAAAGCGCAAGTTAACTTGCACTGTTTATCAAAAAAGTGCAAGCTAGTTTGCATTTTTTAATTTAGAAAAATAGGGATCTAATTTACATATTCAATAATACATAGACTTTTTCTTATAACAATATCAGAAATCAGGACGCGAAGTGCAAAACCCCCTTTATAAATTTGGTTAAGGTACTTAAATAATTGTTCTTATTTTGATGAATAAGAAGTTTTGTCTAAATTCGATATCAACTTTCAAAATAGATTAAGTTTTCCTCCTTATGATCACGTACTAAGAAGCAGGTGCATGTTTTAAATTTTTACTATAACATACTATCTTACGCACTTTTTTTTAGATTCATACTCTTATAAGATGGGTTACAAGTTTTTGAAGGTAAACAACTTTCAAAACTACCAACTTTTAGAAATGTTGCAATTTACGTTCTAACCGAGACTCAAACCACTAACTCCAGTCTCTGAATCTAGTGTTTTACCACAACATACTATGTTATACACACACATTCATTTTTACAGGTAAATAGGCACAAGGAAGAAGTTGCAAAAAAATTTAGTCTCAGAGACAACAAGTTTACTTTTTAGTTTGAAGGACACTTTTTAGTGTAAACTGAAAATGATAGTTACAACTATTATTCTGTGATTTACACTAAAAAGTGTCCTTCAGCCTAAAAAACAAACTTCTTGTCCCTAAAACTAAATTTTTCTCTAACTTTTTCCTTGAGACTAAAAACCCCTTCATTTTTATATATAAAATTCTAAATTTTTCTTTATAGGAAACATATTGATATAGTTACAAAATTTATGATTACACCATTGAATGAATAATGGCCACTGCAAATAGTTGTTATGGAGGTTAAAAAATATTTGAAACTTCACTTTTGAAATGAAAATATTTGCACCAATAAATATTTATAGAATATATTTTATATGAAACGTATTGATATAGTTACAAAATTCATGATTTAATGATGCACATAAAATTTCAATTAGATGTATTAAATGTTAGATAATCACATACATTTCCATTATCGATTTCAAAATGTAAGTAAACCGAAATATTTGCAAATTATGCTTAGAATTGCAAATATTTTCACATTTTTATTTTGAATTTTGCATCAAATCTCTTTTGCTGAAATATAGTACATATGGATCTTTTTAGATATATATTATATAACTTGCGGTTTAGCAGTGAATATGAAATTCCAATAAATGTTTTAAATGTGATATGTTATTTTATTTTCAGGAAATTATTGTCAAGGACAAAAATTTTCAGCGTTTTTGCCTCAAGGACAGGCCTTCAATATTTTATCCTGAAGGACAACTTTCTTTAGGTATCAGTTTTTAGTCATTGATAGTATCAGTTTGTAGTTATCGGTAGCAGTTTTTAGGTATCAGTTTTTAGCTTGGTAGCAGTTTTGTTGTCCTTGTGAATAATTTTGAAAAATATTTGTCCTTATGAATAATTTTTAGAAGAATGTTTGTCCTTGTGGTAAAAATATTGAGGTTGTGTCCTTGAGGCAAAAAATATACAAATCTTTATCCTTTTAAATTAATTCCCCTTTTATTTTTATGTTAAGCAATATAGGTGCAAGTCCAAGTAAATGCTCTAGCCTACATCAAAACAGGGATTTCTTTCTTATTAAAATACGAATCGACTTTACTGAAAAAGCTTCACTTATGACTATGTGTTGAAAACCCCACAAAAAATATCCGTAACTTTATTAAAATATTAAAACTGTTTTTCACATGAGGTCTAAAGTAAACAACTTCCGTACTCATGTAAAATATCGCATTGGTTTCTAGTATTTATGTCGACATTAATACGTTAATGTACCAATATAATCCTAGAAACATGTCTAAATAAGCCATGTTTTCCAGAAACCTTAACTTGAGCTAATATATTGGCATGTGGCTATAAAGGGCCAATGAAACAAGTAATATGTCAACATATACTCAATTTATGTCAATATAACTAATGTATACTTCGACATATGATTGTTTTATATGTTGACATAAAACTATTAAAATTTCTTTTTTATTTCAAAACTTAGAAAAAATATTATTATTCAAAAATTCAAGTTCTAACAATATTTTTGCAACCAAAAAATGCATGTAAGTGTTTTATACACTATGTATGTAAGTCTAACAAAAAAATATTTATACCTTGTGTGTGTCCTATAGACTTTTGTATATCTTCTTGATTTGAAAGCACTATAGACTTGTTAACTATACTAAAAAAACTTCCATATCTGAATTAAATTATTTATAACAAGATTATATACTCGTCATCTTCAAAACACAATAATGTGGGTTCTAACAACCAAGACGATTTATATTTTTAACTGAGCATGTGAATAAACTTGTCCCCTAAATCTAAGAGGCACCTTTGCTATAGAGATTCAGAGTTTGAGAAATATAATGGAACTATTTATCCAATCAGCTATCTCATCACATTCAACATCTTGATGGGAATTTTGTATGTACCGATGTGCAATGACATTGGTTTCCAACAACCTTAAGGGGACTGGGCTTCTTGAGGTATTTGAAATACTTACAAACTAAATTTGGTCTTGAAAAAATCAAATAGATTTAAAAAGGAAGTTCTATGCAGCTTGTGAGCACTATAAAAGGTCAATAATTTAGTAAATATCAAGAAGAGACCCGATGAGTCTTTAAAGGATTTTTTGAAAAAGGTTAAATGCAGAGGCAACTCGTACACATAGGATTACGCCCCAAAGTAAGGTTATTGTGATTATTGCCATGTCTTGCCCAAGGACAACTTTCTAATACTTCTTAAACCAAGAGAGTTCTAGTTCAATCGAACAATTTCACTCTCATGAAATAGAATACTCAAAGGCTACTCATTAAAGGACTCAGACACCATTGTATCTGCCCATAAGGCTGAGGATCCAGAATCCATTGGACTCCCCCATACTAACCTGAAATATATGCAACTGACTACATAGTATCCCATATCATTCCTGGGATGTGAGGCTTCTGAAGAAACGCTCCACAAAGCCACACTTTGATCATATTAGGTTCCATATTGAATGCCGCATTGCCATTCCTTTGATCACAATTGACTTTCACGAACATACAACCTCTGAGCTCATATGTCTTAAAGAAGGGTGTTAAGCTAAGAAAAGTTTCCATCTCTGCCACCAAACAGATGTACATTTGTAAAAGTCAAGGTTGTGATCTCAGAATTCCAATGTCATACATTCATCCATACAATTTCATTCTGGGACTGAACGAACCTAAGGCACTTCTCCTACATCTATCAGAAGTTATCCCTAGGATTAGTAGCGATTAGTCCTTATAATCAAAGATTATCATAACAGAGCACTACTACCACCATAAAATATGTGATATGGTAAATTTCACCCTGAGGGACTAGTGGCACGCAGCCCTTCATCATAAAGATCCCCGTCTTCAAAAATCATCATATTTGTCTTGTCTTCACTTTCAAATGTATATATTGGTTCGAAGTGGTTTTCAGATAGGAGTTACCCTATTTCGACCCTGGATCCTCCGAACCGATCATCGATTAAAAAGACGTTAAGTTCATATGTGATTATCAATCATCATTCAATTTAATTCAACTTTTTATTCATTCATAAATATCTTAGAGAAACATATTATTTTAAATTATTCCATTTATCTTATTACAGAATATGGAATCATTAAGCCTCATTTATCAAATCCTTTTGGTTAATTAAACCTTTTTGAATCTTGAAATAATTCCAAATCATTTCACCTTTTATTTAGGATGACATTTCCAAATCATTTATTCAAATCTCATTTTAGAAAACATTATTGAGTAAAAGTATCATGGAAATTATAATAATTCTACTTAATATCAATTTCCGTATTCATCGAATAACGGTGAAATCACCTTTTAAATCTACGCGGATAATACAGATTCCCTCCTCAAAATTTAATACTAGGTATAAGAAGATCATTTCTATGCAATCCAAGTTGTTTGAATTTTGAAAATTACATCTTTTATACTTTGGAAAATTTTAATCCGACTAAATCAAATTTACTATCCCCTCCGTCGGGCCAATCCAGGTAGCTTGGGAGGATAGGAAACTAGTTTCCCAAACCCAAGCCTAGAGACTACCTCTCTGTCACCCATAAGGTGGTCAAGTTGTTTGATCGACTCTAAATCTTTTAACATACTTAATTAACTTTTAATTGTTTTAGAGCATACTGGCTTTCCCTTTGATCTATTCCATTCCTTAGTTGGATTTTCTATGACACTCACAAATGGAGCAAATGTACTAATTATTTCCTCATACTCATTTTAAAACCTCTTAATTATCTTTAAATTAATTAATTTTTTATTTGAAAAGGTTCATAAAAGATTCAGGAAAGAATAATTAAGTTAAAACCATTGTTTGCAAAAGTTATTAAAATTGCTGCGAAAAAGTGTTGCAAATAGTGTTTTAAAAGCTATATTGATCAAAATGACTTTTCTATCTTTTGGAAATTCATTTATATAACTCAAATCTCTTTTAAAATATTTTAAAATATTTATAGAATTTATTCCATATATTTAAAGGATTTAAAAATATCATTTTAAAGGATTTCCTTTATGGATTCTGAACTGCAAAACCGCGATTATTTTGAAAACTTGTCTTGGACTTATTACAAAATGAAATCTTGATTTTATTTCTTCATTTGAAAGCTATGGATATAATAGTTCAAAAAATTCTTATCTCCAAGAATTCTGAGTTATATTCCATTCTACATACTCGTTTGACTTTTACGACTTACGAACCACCGTTACGCGACGCCGCCTAGTTTTGACTTGTTTTTTCAATTTCTTTTCAAACTTCATGAAAACACTCTTGAATGTTTTTAAAACATTTATAAATCATTTTAAACTCATTTAAATAAATAATTTTTATATTTCAAACTCATTTTCCATTTCATTTCATATTATAATACTATATTATTATAATATCGATTTCAACTCTTTTTTAGATATTTAAAACCATTAATAGGCTAAAAAATTCCATACACATATTATTTATGGATTAAATTACCATTTAATTAGCTATGTTTAATTACTAACCATTTCTATTACCATTTATCAAACCAAGTTATCAACCATATCACAACCATATAACCAATCATAATATCAACCAAGTTATCATCTAATATCAACCCATATTCAGCATGTTAATCTCTAATTTAACATGTATATTATCACTTTAAGATTTATTTAAATAAAACTAAGATTGAGTACTCACTTTTGGCTCCACTCCACTAATCTTTTTTGTAGACTTCTCTTTTGATTCTGGCGGACTTCTTTCTCTTTTTTCTTGCTCTGAAGCTTCCCGAACTTGCTCTTTTTTTCCTATAGGGCTCGTCCCTTGCTAGAATACGCTCGACCATGCCATTGAGTGGGTGGTAATCTTGACTTTGAGGGGTATGAGAGGAGGCTGTGAGCTACGGAGCAGTGGAGGAGATGATTTACACTAGTTTTGAAGTGTTTTGACATTGTGTGTGTATGCGTATATATATGTATATAATTTTATTTTCTTCTTTTTTTACTAAAACTTCTTCATAAATTATTTAAGGAAGAAGCCATTAAAATAGAGAGGTGGAGCTTAGCAAAAATAAAGAAGAAGGTGAGTGAAATGGAAGAGTATGCATGGGTATTTAAAGGCTAAAGGGTAGAAAATATCTCCTCCTCCTTGTATCAGTCTTATGCTGCCCCCTACTATCACCATAACCTCGGCCATCATCTCCCCCGTATGCCACCATCTTCTCATATCGCTTCTTGTCGTAATTGCTGACTTATGCAAGCTTAAGGGTGAAGTTTCATAATATGTCTTGGATATTTTTAGTAATATATATATATATATATATATATATATTAATTAATTAATTATATGTATATGTGTGTGTATATGTGTGTGTTCATGTGCATGTGAATGTTTCCATGTATGTGTACATGTATATTTGCATATGTATGTCACATATAATTCACAACGTTGCACAACTTCTTTACGTTGAATTATTACGAATTCCGATTTCGATTTCCGACCATATTTTTACTTTTTAGGTAATATACACATATTTGTAAACAAAGTTTAAAAATAATATTTCTATCATTATATGGTAAATTAAAGTTCTTATTTAATAATTAAATAATTATTATATCATTTAAACTAAATTTAAATTCAAAAATCAATTATTCCAAAATAGTGATATCAATAATAATGTTATAAAGGAAATTTAAATTTCAAAATAAAATAGAAAAAATTCATACTTGTATTTATAAATAAGTGTACGTATCCAATTTTGTGCACGAGTTCAGATGGCTTGAGAGTTGTTTACTGATAAATGGTTTTCGGTCGTTTTGTCACTATTTTTCCGAAGTATATATTTTTGTAAATACTTATTACTGTTATTATTTATTATTCAAAACATCATAATCTATGTTAAAAAATATTATATTTGACTATCTAAAATAAATATAATTTATCAAATTAATAAATTTGCAGGTCGTTACAACTACCCGGATATGGTGATTGGAACTATCTTAGCTAGTGTGACAATTTGGACTATGCTCTTCATGTATGCAAAGATGTGCCGATGGACCTTGATAACATCATGGATTCGAGTGATAGCTCGAAATGGATGTGTACTATTGAGGAAGAGATGCAAACTCTGTTAAAGATAAAACTTGGGAAATGGTTCTGCTTACTAAAAGGAATCGTGCTATTGGGTGCAAATGGATATATAAGGTGAAGGACAATGAGAGGTACAAATCTAGATTAGTGGCAACGGGGTTTTCACAAAGGAAGGGAAAGGGGTATGATGATTTTTTTGCTCCAGTTGTGCACTATACTTCAATCCGTATATTACTTGCTATAGTTGCTATTCATGATTTGGAATTGGAGCAACTTGATGTGAAATCGCCTTCTTGCATGGTGACTTGGATGGAGATATCTACATGGAGCAACTGGAATATTTTGTCGTAGATGGTAAGTCAAATTTAGTTTGCAAGTTGAAAAAATCACTACATGGTTAAAGCAATCACCTATATAATGGTATAAGAGATTTGATCATTTTATACTTGAAAATGGATTTGATAGAAGCATCGAAGATGCTTGTGTATATTTCAAGGGGTTAAAAAATAATTTTTAGGTGTAATTACTCTTGTATGTTGATGACATGCTCATTGCATCTAAAGATAAAAATGAAATCAACAAGTGAAAAATGTGTTTAAAATCGGAATTTGATATGAAAGACCTTGAAGAGGCAAAGAAAATTTTGAGCATGGAAATGGAAAGGACTCGAAAGTGTTTTGAATTGAAATTGAATCAAAAAATATATAAAGAAAGTGCCTTGCCGGTTTAGCATGGAGTATACAAAGGCATTTAATACACCATTACCTTTGCATATAAGCTTTCGATCAAGGGATCGCCTATCTTGGAGAAAGACAAGGCTTATATGGCAAAGGTGTCATATGCAAGTGCAGTTGGAAGTTTAATGTATGCCATGGTGTGTACAAGGTCAAATATTGCAAATGCCATTGGGATGATTAGTCATTACATGGCTAATCTTGGAAAATCGCATTGGGAAGCCATGAAGGTTATTTTGAGATACCTTAGAGGTACTTTGTCTTATAGTCTTATTTTTTGTGGTAGTGATGAGATGAATTCCAAGATGGTTGGTTATTGTCTTCACTCTTGGTGGTACGACCATAAGTTGGAGATCGAGACTACAAATCACAGTTGCATTATTCACTACGGAGGTGGAGTCGATAGCCGTGGTGGAGGCGGCAAAGGAAGTACTATACTTGCGCCAATTATGCTGTGACTTGGCTTTTGAACATGATAGTATCGATGTTTAATGTTGTAGCCAAAGGGCTATACATTTAGCGGAGAATTTGGCATTTAGTTCTCAGATTAAGCATATTGAGGTGAGAGAGTCTTTTTTGGTAGCCATAGATGAAGATAAGCTTGTTCATCTACGGAAAGTGCACATAAAGGATAATGCGGCAGATAAGTTTACAAAAGTTTTGCTGGTTGGGAAGGTCGAGCATTACCGGAGATCGTTGGTGGAGTGTAATGGATGGTGATTTTTTCGAAGCGCAATGGGAAAGTATTCAAGCATATTTGGTAAAAGGGAAAGGTGGTAGTGGTTTGGTACCATTGGTTCTTGGTGTATGGAGATGGATATAGTGTCGAGATGGATTGTTAAATTTTGACGACACTATATGTAGAATTGATGAGGTCGGAAATAGCTTGATATCGGTGAAAACGAATCGCAAATTAGAGCTCGAAAGGGAGAGATATCGTATTTTGAAGCTAGCTAATTCACAAAGTAGTTTCACAGGTATTCAGACGTCTAGTTGAGGCATCCAGAGGTCTGAAATTGGTTTCAGACATTTGATCTATCCTACAGACGTCTCTAAAACATTGGTTTAGAAACCCGAGACTTTTTCAGACTTCTGGCTAAGGAGCTTAGATATTTGATCGCCTTATGGAGAAACGTTGTATGTTTATGGTTAGATGTCTAGGTTATAAGTTCAGACCTCTGACACGTTGTTTGAAGAAAGAAATGCCTGGGCTATTGAGTATTGTTTGTGAAGGCTTCAACGGGAAAATTGGTTATTTTCCTAGGCGAAAATTCTCCCTACATAGGCTATTTTAAGATTCAAAGGTAGAGGGGTTCATCAATGGTTTATCCAAATTGATATAGGATTTTCCAAATCTAATTTATTTAATTCTAATCTCCACAAGCAAAATTATATAGAATTTTGGTAATCATTGTATTCAATCTTTTGTTCTCTTTCGTTGTTAGTATTAAAAGGCCCTCCTCAAAACAGATGTACACTAACGACGTTAATGGAACCACTATAAATCGTGTGTGTGATTTACTTTTATTATTGCTTATTTTATTGCTTGTTTTGGATTGTGATTTGATTTTATTTGGATTGGATTGAGATTTGGTATTAGGATATTGATTGGTTGTTGTTGCACATCTTATATAGATCTCTCGTTTCCGCGACATTTGGAGTTTGAATTAGAGCGACCTCGAGTTTGAATTCCATAACAATGATTAGCGAGGAAGTGGGGTAAGAGAAGGTGAGGAATAGTTCTTGGGTGAGGTAGTGAGGTTAGGTGACTTGGTAGGCAGTGAAATACAACTCTAGGGTTAGGGCTTTCTAGGTTAGGATTTTTGGTCAATTTGTTAGGGACAGTAATCACGGTGGCATGAGGGGAGGAAGTGCAAACAACAACGATATAAGGGGTGGTAAAGCTAGGTGAGAATGCTAGAAGTGCGATGGTGATAAATGATGGTGGCATAGTAATGAATGAGAAAATGCCAAAAGTAGAAATTACCAAGGAATGTTTCCTTATGGTGAATACAAAATTTTTATGGCCAAGATTTTGAACATTTTTGTTAAGTTTGTCCTATAAACTAAACTTCTCTAAAATGAATCAACAAATAAGTATTATACTTTAATACCAATTATAAAGACCATGGTAATTTATACCTATAGACTTCCCCGGGATTTTTCTAGTTTACCAAATTGGAATTATATTTTCTAAAATTAATATATTTAAATCAAAGAATTCCATATGGCTTTATTCAACTTTGATCAAATTGACCTATGTGCCACAACTCAACAATATTTAGTATTCTCGAGGTTATATAAATCGAACTAAATATAAGATTAAATTCAAATACAAATGATGAGCATTCCCTAACGCTGTAAAATACCAAATAAGTCAAAAAGGAAATTACCTTTTCTTAATTAGAATAATGAATGCTCAATCATTAGTTAAAATATCTAGACATTTCCAACCATATGATCAAAACTCGCTACAAGTCCAAGTTATAAGCTTGCATTTGAGGTCATTGTTCTATCAATGAAATTAAGTTTTTATTGATATAATATCCTCATGGTTCTTTCGATATAACATGGTGTTTGATTTGTTGCTTCTTTCACTTCCCTTTTGATCTTTATCACACTCGTTTGCTTCTTTTGCACTTCATCAGTCGTATTTGTGCCACAGAACTAACTAATGTAATCTAGTACAAAAAATAAAATAAAAATTGATAAGTTATTAGTTGTGGGATCAACTTAATTACTATGCTGAGATCAATAACTTGATTTGAGTTCAGTTTGCCTTAGATTATTTGAGAAAAGGTATGTTACAAATTGATGTCTGTTAACAATTTTATAACATATTTAGAAACGTCATATGTAACCTTATTTGTTTATTAAGTTTGGCACAACTAAAGTGTATCAAGAGTTTTCAAAGGTAATTAAATCTTTGCAAAGATTTTTAAGCATCATCTTTGTCTTAATCCTAAATGATTAAGACTGGCCACATGAGTTATCATTCTCCTTAGTTTTTTATGTTATGTCAAAATTTTCTTTAAATTTTGTTACGATAGTTTTCTTAATTCTTTCCTTCTATGCCAAATTAAGTTTGCATGTTTGTCTATATATTTCTTGCTAATTATTATCTCTTCTCACAAGGGTCTGTCTTTATCTTACTTGCATGTGCCCATATCCTCTAAGTCTACTCTATAAAACTTAGGTAGTGCTATAAAATTCATAGGTGGAGCATAAAATAAATGGAAAAGATTTGATGTTTTGATTGCAACAAATTAAGGTATGAAAATATAATATCTTGGACTTCTTATATCAGTGATATTTATGGCCTGATTAAAGAAGAAGGAATAAATATTCAAATATTGATTAGGATGAGTCTTAAAGTAGGATGAATAAGAAGTACACTGGATATATTTTATGTCATCAATGTGGTTAATTCTATTCCATGGAGGACTTTTGGACAAACTATCATTCTTATAATAGCCAAAAAGTGATACCACTAAAGCTTTTATATTTTTTTTGAAAAAGACAAACTTGAATTTAAACAAAAAAGAAATGTAATCGAACATCTAAATGAATTTCAATATGTTGCAAATCAGTTGTAAAACTTAATTGACAAATTTGAAGATGAATTACATGCTTTCTTTTTTAGTAAGTTGAATTCAAAGAATCGTAGACATTGATTGTATCAACAAGTAACTATAATATTAATGATTTTGTTTCTTAGATATGATTTAAAATAGTATTTAAATGCATGCTTGGAATAAAGGAACCCTCTAATAAATTGGTACAAGGGGCTTATACTCTTGTAAATTCATGCTTATTACAACAAACATGCATAGTACCGAGTGTCATCAAGTTTTGGGAAGAAGCAGAAGAACCAAGAATTACTATAATTTTTTTAATCAATATGGATACTTACACCATGATTGTAGAAACTTAAATAGGGTTGTTTAAAGATAAGACAATATGAAGTCCATTTGATTCCCACTCAAGAAAGAGTATGTTCTTGTCTATTCGAATTCCTTTATGAAAAAGAATTATGACAAGAAAATGTGTATAAACTCATTATTGTCTGAATGACTCAGTATTTTGTATTGGATATACATTATATGATTTGTTCGAACAACGTCCAAACTTAAACTATGTTCATTCGATTTATTAACGAATCGAACATCTACAACATATGTTTATTTGGTTTATTGAATTTACATAGAGTTAAAGGAGGTTTGGATATTAATAATCTAGATCATTCGATTAATCTGGTTTTAGTTGGGCGGTTTCTAGGGTTAGAGGAGCAAGAAGTCATTTTTATTTTTTATTATTTACTTGTTTGAATGCATATGTATTTATTTTGTATATTTTTATTCAGGAAAATCTATTCGTATACAAAATGATGACAAAATTGGTGCCACAATTAATCTCAACCATTGGATTGTCTTCTGATTTCAACCACATATATGAACACAATAAAGTCCAATGATTTAGGTTATTGAATCGTCAATTGTATGTTTTATTTGTATACAAATAGTTGAATCCCTTCCTCCTGGCTCTTTTCATAGCTTAGTAATAAACAAAGACAATTATTGCAGAAGTTTGGTCGTACTACCCCGTCCACTAAGAATCACATATAAAACCTGAAACCTACTACATAATGACATAACAGTGACCCGTCCATTCAAACTAACAAAAGAATTCCTTGATGTTAGCACTGAACCACCTAATTAAAACCAGAAAGTAGTTAAAAGACTCTAGAGAATAGGTAAAGCTTTGGTCCCAATTTTCCGAGAGCAAATCCCTTGTACCCAAACCCTCTGTCCCCTCTGTCCCCAACCAATCAGAAACGCCGATTTTTAGCTATTTTGCAATTAAACCACCTTTCTCTCTCCTGCTGTTGGGGGTTTAATTACAAAATGGTTGAAAATCGTCCCTGATTGGTTGGGTACAGAGGGGACGGGGGTTTGCGTTCAGCAGATTTGAACTCCAATTTTCCTCTTATGAAACCTTACCATCGCGCTCACCTACCTGACCAGTAGTACTCAAAGTTAATTAATCATCCACCATAGAGTAATACAATAACCTCGAAAAATTGTTCACATCAGAAACCTATTTGTAGAAGCAATTATGAACATAAGAGAACCTCATATCACTAGCATTATATTTTCTAGAGCATTCAACATCGTTTGATTCAATAAAATCACTATAATACTCATTGGAAGAGTTAGCTGCATCATTGTATAGGAGGGTGGAAGGAGGAGTAAAGTGCGGAACAATGATATAGGAAGGGAAGAAACTAGAGTGGTATAATGGGGGTAAGAAAAGGCGTTTCAAGGGTATGTGACCCTGGGAACCATCAAGAAAACTGTAAGAGATAGGTTTGAAGCTTAGGAGCGGAGGTTAACAGTAGCGAGATACCAAAGAAGCTGCCCTAGCTGGGTGGCAGGAGCCAACTCAGTGACAATAACAACACATGAGTCTTATGTTTCCATAGTTGGATAAGAAAATGCTCTAAGGAAGGAGTTGGATTGAAGATCGGTCCTTTGATTGGATCACAAAATATAAAAAAAAAAGATGTTCTAATGGAATATGCTTAGAGGAATGGGAAAGAATGAAATAAACTATGGCATTGCCCAAAAAACGTTGCAAGAAGTGCAAATACTGGGTTTCCAATCAAGAAACATTGGCAAAAGTTTGTTATCGCTGGTAAGAAGAATAGGAAGTAGACTATGCAAGGCTAGGGTTGATCAGGATTGACTTCAACACGCAGCTTGACATTATATATAAGGGTAGAAAGAGTTAGAGAGCAAAAAGGTTTAATTAAAGTTCCCCGTTCTATAAAATAAGAAAAGAGCTCCTATGTTGTGCAAAATTAACTCAACCAAGGAAGAGTCCTTTCATCATTCAAACGTTTTTTTCTATCGAGGTAGAAGGCAAACATAAGCAATACTATACACATGTTACAAGCGTGGATTTAATATTTTGTGGAACAGAACTAGTAATGTGATGGACTTGTTCTTAGGCTAATAATGTCAAAGAAAATAGGAAAACAATAGAATAACATGAATAATTGATCGACCAAGCTGTTGTTACCGGTAGACTACTCTATTTTTCCAATTCAAAATAGAGGAAATATATGGTTCGACCGTCCCATCCAGTTGGGGGGTTGGTCATGGTAGACTTATGACTGTGAAAACCAATGTTAAAGTTAAACAATTTATGTCCGAACAAACATATGCGATCATGCATGCTCTTTCACGCTTACAAATAGGCAATGTTTTGGTCAAAAACGACACTCCGATTCAGTATTTTCCCTTTTGTATTACCTAGTTACTTTTTAGACAATATTACCAGTTTTCCAATATATAATTTGGATTACAGAAATCGTACTTTTGTTACTACAATCATTTGAAGTAGTCCGAAACTAGTTTGTTAGTTCAAACATAGTCCATCATAAAAGATAACATTTCGTACTCCATTATGCTTTAGAGAGAAATTTGATGGCTTAAATGCACACTTATTCAAATGAATATTTATTACTGCAAATATTATCTTGAGGAAGTATGAGGTAAATTAGGTGCCTTGAAATATTGATTCTCATTTTACATCATTATAAATTATTTCATACTTGAACAATTAAAATATCTACTAATATTCTTTTGATCCCAGAGACGTTGAACTGATCCCACAGCATTTCATTTTACATCATTCAGTCCTTTTATACAAACGTTCGTGTGTGTTGTGTGCATGTGTTCTCTCTCTATTTTTTTCCTGGGGTTGCCACAACCCCCAGCCCGCGTGCTTCGAAGACTTCCCTGGGACGGGTCTGTATGAATAGCAAGGCTTATTTGCTGTCACAGTTATCTAATAAATCTAACAACAATTTCCAATAATAAAAGAAGCTTATTCTATTCTGATTATACTTTACCACCATGGCAGCATAACGAAGACACTTGAGAAATATCAAAAATGCAGCTACAACACATCAGCCGCTCTTGCTTCATCAAAGGACACACAGGTTTAATCATTTTTAATTCAAACATATACATGCTTCTATATCTCCTACTAGTTTTTTTGTCGCATTTAGGTACAGAAATGTATGCTGTGGCCTGCGGGTTACTTGTCCAAAAGCATGCTTAGTTTTTATTCATAGTTAGGCTAACTAGTCACCATCTTGTTTTACAATGCAGAGCGGTTACCAAGAGTTTCTAAAGTTAAAAGCAAGAGTTGAGCTTATGCAGCGTTCCCAGAGGTGAGATTAGTAATGAACCTTAAAGTTGAAAATGTGACTTTTACTTTTCCCTAAATGACTTTGTAATATCAGAAATCTACTTGGTGAGGACCTCAGCCAGCTCAACACTAATGAACTCGATCAAATCGAGAAGCAACTAGAAGAGTCACTGAAGCAGATAAGATCCTCAAAGGCAACATTCTTAGCATTTAATTTCTTAATGACATATTATTCCAGGCTTCTCTAATATTTCAATACAAAATATCATAGTATGTTCTGATTCTATGCGCTTGCAGACAAAAATGATGCTTGATCAGCTTTGTGATCTAAAGAGAAAGGTGGCTTTTACTTAAAATCAATCAAATGTATTATAAGTACATTATGCATAACAATAGGTTTTAAATCGATCCTTGCTTAGAAGTACTACGTTTTGGTTAATGCAGGAGCAAATGTTGCAAGATGCAAATAGAGCACTGAGACGGAAGGTAATGATACGTGTTTCTGTAGCCATTTTCCATGTAATTTTCTAATATAACTTGTGTATATATGCGCAAGGATCGGCTATACCACATTTTTGTTACACTTCAAAAGCATATATATGTATGTGTGTGTAAGCATTTCTTTATCCACATTTATTTATGTATTATTATTATTAGATTGAGGAAGCAGGACAAGAAAACCCACTACGTCTCAGTTGGCAAAACGCCAATGGTGGTGAATTAAGTGGTCAGTGTAATCGCCCATCTCAATCTGAAGATTTCTTTCAGCCACTCCAGGGATGCAACTCACGTTTGCAAATTGGGTAATTCTCAGCTTAGCTTTGTTCAATTTACATACTATTTCAAATGTATTTGTATACATATATCATTTACCGGATATTTTATATTTATTATGCAGATTTAGTCCGATGTCAATGGATAACCTGAACAATGAAGTGCAGAACCATAACGAGAATGGGTATGCCTCTGAATGGATGTGATGTCATCACACTTGTGTTAATCCTTGATATATATCTCCTAGTTTTTACGTGATGTGTGTGTATATTTCTGGAGGCATGCACTTAGTATATGTAATGAACATCAAAGAAATTAGTATTCGGTGTTGATTATGACAAACGATTGATATAACATGTAGTACTTCCGAATTCTATATCAAGATTGCAAAAGTTGCTTTTACCAGGAAAACATGTGATTAGTCTTTGCATGTTTTAACACTGTGATCTTGAATAACTCTGTCAAAGCATGGATTAACAAGGAAAACATGTTAGGGTTTCACATGGACATTGTATTCTTGGCAAATGGTGTTGTAGAAGACTATCACTCACATCATAATGAAATTATAACCGTTACATTTACTCATCCAAAAGTACTGTATACAACCTTAAAGGTAGGCAAGTATTTGCTAGAAATAAACTTGATTTTGGTCTATTTAATTGTTTTGGAAAATATTATATAATTTAGGCAATAGTAATTTTTGTATTTATGAAGATAATTAAATTATACTGAAGAGGCTAAAATTTAGCCTAGAGAATAATCTAGAATTTGATGTACTAATTGAAAAGATCTAGAATCATCTTGCTTGGGAATTTAAGAGAACCCTAGAGAATAGGCTTTTCACGAGAATTAAAAAATATTCTAAAGAAAGATTGTGAACCATACGATTGTAACACTCCATATTTTTATAACATTATTTAGAATAATTAATTTGGTAAATTAAATAAATAATGTAGAAATTAATAAGTTGATAATTGATTAGCTAAGGGTAGCCGTGCTATGTTAATGTAACGACCCGGTATTTTGGACCATTCAAATCGACAATAATCCATACATGTCTGGCTTGAATAATTCAAAATAACAGATTGTAAATAAATTTGGAGCAAATGAAATCAAATACACAGAATCACAAACACAGAACATATCAGCATAACTCGCAGCGGAATATAAAAAACCATAGTAGTTCATGAAGCTACTATAACAAACTCTCAAAACATAATACATAATATCTGCTTGAAAACATATACAATAGACATCTCAAATAAATAGAAGTTTATGAATACCAGAACTGAAATAGAACAACTGAACTGAAAGGAACAGATAACTAGACAAGCAGAATCTCCAGCGATTCCTAGCTCCAGAAAGAAATCCAAAGCTAAGCTGTAAATACTCAGGCTGACCCGAGCGTAAAGTAAAATACAAAACACTCGAGTCAGGACAATATATACTTATATAATGTAAACCAACTCAAGTGAACTGTAGTAGAAATGCATAATAACTCAAAGGATACTTGGGATCGCCCATCCTTTAAGGATCAGTTAAACTATAAATTAAATACATCCCGTGGTTAAAATTTCAAAATGGTATTTTATACTTCGAAATCAAATATCATTTCAAAATTCAATATCCTTATAAAATCCATTTCAAAATATCAAAATATCATATTTCAAAATAATTTATATTTCGAAACAAATTACTTCATTTTAAATCATAAAAATGAAGTTAGTATATTTAATAATTAAAATTTTAAATTTCCAAAAATTTAACTTTTCAAAGTTCATTCGTTCACTTAAATTAATTAAAACAATGAAATTTCAACTTTCGCAGCATTTAGAAAATGCTACGGAAAGTCACATTTAAAATAGTTCAATTTAACAAAAGACAGCATTTAAAATTCTGTAATATGGTTACATTAGTTTCAAATAAACTTAGTTAAATTCAACCATTATAACATTTACAAAAATGCTATAATAGCCTTTAATTAAATTTAGCCATTTGGTTCATTATTATCAACTACAGCATTTACAAATGTTGTATTATCATTTACATTAGAATTTAATAGCGTTTCAGAAATGCAGTTAACTAACTTCAAATATTCAGTATAATTTCACAAACAATTATATTTTTATATAAATCATTTTTTTACTTATAAAATCATATAATTTCACTTTTAAAACAATTATTCAAATACCCTTATATTCATGATTTTATAAAGTTAAAACTCCATTCAAAAATCAAAATTTAATAATAATTCACTTATTAAATTCCAATATTAAGTTATAAATTCATTAAATTAAATTAACTTAACACTTAAGTTTAAATTTTCAAATATAACTTAATTCCATTTTTATTTACTTAACTTAAAAATTCACTTTTAAGCCAAATTCACAAATTTCCAATTTTAGATATATTTCAAAATTTCAACTTAAATATTCATTCATTTCACATTTTAACTTTATTCAAAAAAAAACATTAATATATTATAAAATCATTTAAATTCACTTTAATCCAAATTATCATGAATTTATCACATTTCATATTTAATTTAAATTCCAATTATCACCAAATTAAAATTTCCCAAAATAACCTACATTTCAAATTTTCTAGTTTTACCAATAATTTATTTCACTTATAAATTTCAAAAAATCAATAATGCTTACATAAATCATTTTTTTATTTAGTTTAAATCAAATATTATAATATTTACATTTCTAAAATATTAAAAAAAAATTATAAAACATATTTTAACAACGGGTCTATATTTCATTTTCTAGCCTAGGTAAAGTGATACGGGTAATTTATCATTTCAACCCGTAATTTACAAAGATACCCAGGTTTGATCATTTCAAACCCGCAATCCCAAGTAAATGAAAATAATTGAAAATCATTCAGGCATATCATTTCAGCCCATAACGATTTTCTCCTATTCTAAAGTCCGTTCGGGTATGTATCATTTCAACCCATAGTGATTCTAATCTAAAGGGAACTTGCAGTGTGATAAACTGATAAAAATAAAAGAACAACATAATATAACAGTAACATATGATATAACAGGTGTTTAAGCATGGGTGAACATCATATAATCATAACATAGCAGTTATAACAGGATGCAATACATTTACAGATTCAAGTGGTGTCGGTTTATCAGTTATATAGGTACAGATTGTCTGGTGAGAATAACTCACCTGTTAAGCTGGAGATTTGCCAACAAGCACACAACACAAAGATTACGAGGGCACGACAACTCTAATACAATTTGAGTGTGGAGAGCAAATCCAATGATATAGATCTTGTGTTATAACCCAAACAAAAATCAAAGCGAACCATAAATTTCAATACACTAGAAATGAAATAACTTTTAAATAAAGAGAGATACGAATGCCAAATCTTTTGCCATGCTTTCTCTATTTGTTTGCATGGCCTAGGGGATCAATTAGGTCAGGTTTGTACTTGGTTTGGATTAGGTATGGGTCTGGAAAAGGTAAGGCTACAAGCATGAACATGGAGGGGAGTTACAAGGTAGGAATGCAAATGGTCAAGGCAACAAAAGAGTGTTTGGGTGTAACAACAAGGCTTGGCCTTACATGGATTGGGCTCGGCCTTGGCATGAGCAGGTCTGGTGGTGGCTGGAGCAGAGGCCAGAGATGGTGAAGGAGCAGGTGGTGGCGGCTAAGGGGTGGCCAAGGTGAACTATGGTGGTGGTGAAGGTGCTAAGGTGGCTAGGCATTGGTTTAAGGAGTTTTGCAATGTTTGTGTGGATTTTTTGTGGTGCTACCTTCAAGTGATGGTCACAACCTGGTCAAGACAAATGGAGAGGAGGGTGATGTGGCTGTGGATGGTGGTGGTGCTGGTCGTGGAGGTGGTGGAGAGGCTATGGCCGATCAACACTATGAAGAAGCAAGGCAAATTTTAATAGAAAATTCAATAAAATGAAGGGAAAAAGTGGAAAAAGAAGAAGAAGACATTACTAATTTTTCTCAGATCTGAAGTGCTGTGAAAATGAAGTGAAAAGGATGTGTTTTCACGTGAAAATGAGTTAAGGAACTCACGGCTATCAATTAGAAAGGAACGGCCAATGATTTGAAAAGTCTAGCAACCCAAAAGTCATTGTTTTGAAACCTTTTGTCTCTTCAAATTTCCATTCTTTTTAATTAAATAAAAACCAATGATAATTTAGTAAAATGAGTTTTAATACTGAAACAAAGTAAAATAAAATGAAAATAAATAATTAAATTTAAATAAAATAGAAAAAGAATTAAAGAAATTGCTTAAAAATTCAAAACAGGACTTAAAAATTACAAATAGAATATCACTAGTTTTAGAAAAATTACAACTTTACTTCTAACCAATAAAAGTCAAGAAAAAAAAAAATTCTGAATAAAATGAAGTGTAAATTAAAATAAAATAAAGTCTTAAGAAATTAGAAAATAAACAAAAAAAATTCTTTAATTAAATGAAACTGGAAATTAGAAATTATAAACAGAATACAACTGACTTTGGAAAATGTCAATTACATTTTGAAAAATGTTTTAAAACCAAAATATATACATAACATGTTATTTTACCCATATAAACAAAATTTGAACATTACATGACCAAATAAAAATATTATTTATATAATTTAAAATAAACAATTTTGTTAAATACAACAAATTACACTCAATATTGAAAAAGGCATAACTTTCACATTATAAATCAGATTTTAACGAAACGAAAAGCATTATTCTTAAAATTTTATTTAATTTCATAATAAAAGAAAAAATTCAAATTTTCAAACTTTCAAATTTCTGAATTAAAAGTCAAAGTTTGACCATATTGACCAAAATTCACTTTTCTGGAAAATATTCTTTTTAGTCATGTTTGGAATTCTAATTCACATCAAAATCAAAATTTATATTTAAAATAACAAAATTTATTCATTTTAATAAATAAAATAAATTTTTTAAATCAGGAAATCAATTAAAATAACCAAAATATACAATTAAAATAATCACAAAATATAGGGTTGTTACACTCTCCCCTACTCAAATCTTTTCGTCCCCAAAAAGAAAGGAAGCTGAGAGACAACTAGAAAGAACAATAGGTTGGAAGACATCCGGAAAGAAGGTAGGGAAAAAGTAGCTAAAGGGAAAACAGGTTGAAAGACAAGGATGAACCATTATTTTAAAATTGTTGGTTGAAGAGGTAAACAATATTTAAAACACTTTAAAATCTTTTAGAAAGGAAATAACTGATCAAAATATCCTTTATAATATTTTATCAAAATACTTTTTAACTCGATGTCTTAACAAGTTTATCCTCGTTCCTGCAGACTCTGGCAGTGCGTTGATCAGGCGCAAAGCTAGAATTCTCCAGGTACTTAGTAGACTTGTTTCAACACCCAGTGAAAATACTGGAAAACTTTTTAAAAACAGATATGGAAAGTACAATCCAAACAAAAACAAACAAAACCTTTGTCTAACCATGGTTCGCAGATACACAATGGTTACGCCTGAATCCCCCAGGAAACAATCCATATCCGTAAGCTTTCTCAGCCCTGCGAGTTACGCCATGATGACTAGTAGAATGCAGGATACACAATGGTTACGCCTGGATCCCCCAGGAAACAATCCGTACCCCCAGGCAAGACTCAGCCAAGCATTTGCGCTACTATTCGCGACCTACACAGATTGCAGGATACACAATGATTACGCCTGGATCCCCCAGGAAACAATCCGTACCCCTAGGCAAGACTCAGCCAGGCAGTTGCGCTATGCAGTCACGAGAGAACAATAAGACCATGGGTAACGCCATGGAATTCGAAGGACACTCGAGTATCATATCCGGAAAACCAAAAATCAAAGAGAATAATATCGATAGAATGAATCCAAGATGTGGCCACAAATCGGATATCAAGCAGAAGCCACTTTCCATATCTTTACTTCGAAAATATGTATCATATAGTACCTTTTCAAATCACTTTCAAATATCGTACTTATATAAAATCCATTATATATAAGATTTAATTTTCAAATCGAATACTTTCCAAAATCAATAGTATATCAAATCATACTTATATAGACTTCAATTATATAAGATTTCACTTTCAAATTGAGTACCTTTTCAAATCTATAGTTTTCGAATCAATTTCATACTCATACAAATCATTTTTATATAAGTTCGACAACTCCCAAATCAAGTGTTTAGTAACATAAGGTTCTCAAATTTCAATTTGTTTCAATATCAGTTCAATTTCAAAATCATATACAATTTCACCAAATTATTTTCTTCTCAAATTAAATATCTTTAGTTTCAAAGTTTCCAAAATAATAGATTTTTGAAAATAAATCCAAATTTCCAAATCAATATAATTTAAGTCAACCAATTCATTTCCAAAATCAAAAGTTTTCAAAATCATCTTATACTTACGTAAGGTCCGTCTTATATAAGGATCAAATTTTCCAAAATAAATTTCGCTGTATGAAGAGCCATATGGGATTTGAATATCTTTGCTTTTATGGGTTATATATCTTTGTGATTTAAATTGGAATTTTCTTTTAGTAAGCAAAGATATTCTAACTCGACAGCTTTCAATTTCAGCGTTAAAATATATAAATGATATTAGGATATAAGATGTACATACGTCATCATTTCGCAAAACTACATTTGATCGCTCGCTCGATCACACAAGTTCGCTTTCGAACTAGTATTGTCCATTCGACTTCCCTAATGCGGATTTCGATATGGTTTCTCGACTAGAAGCCATCAGTCTCCTTGCATAGCCATATACTACGATAGAGAATTCTAGAATCAAGCCCAAAATCCATATCAAATATTCGCCATCAAGAATCGAATGAAAATCCTAACACGAAATGGTGTAATCCACCTCGAACTTGTGTACTCAAACTTGGATCAAATTAATTATGCGAATAAAACACCATACGTACAACTTATATATTTATTCCAACTTGTTAAATATATAGTTTCATAAAAATGTTACTAAGTTAAAACATTTAAACTAAATTTTATTCAAAATATTTTGAACACCAAATTCTTTTCAAAGCATTTCGAATCTAAATTTCATATTAGAAAATTTTTAAAATTGCTTTATTCATTTACTTAACCAAACAGTTTCAACTTATTTAAATCATATTACTTCATACTTAAACATTCAAAACAAACTTATATACTTTATCAAATTACTTTTCAAAATTTCTTAGCTTTGAAAAGTTAACCTTGATTTGGAAGTGCTCGAACCTTTAAAATAGTTGAAGAAATCATATTTCAATCCAAGAGTTGGAAATCACAATTAAATCAGTAAATCCATTCCAAAAATAGGGTTATATCAAATCAAATCCAAAACTCAAGGACTGAACAACGGCTCATTTCAAATTGTTCAATATATATACATATATCTTTCGAATATCACATCACACTTCGGAATTTGAAATCTAAATTGGTTTCACAAATCAATCGCATAGCAATGCTACCGAAGTGGCCTCTCCCTCACTCAGAAACTCGAAAATCAATGTTGATGATGCGTGCACTCATCACCGAAATTATTTTCCAGCGACACAAGTGAGTTCTGGACTTCCATTTACTTTGAAAACTTCTTTGAAATTCCTTCAAAATCATTAAAACCCATTAAAATCATTGAAACATTACTTATTCGGAAAAATAATTTCAATCATATTATTTATTATTTCAAAATCTTAAAACCAGTTCCAAAATGCCGGAGTTCAATCACTTAAATTCAGATTCAAAACCTTCAGTTATAAATCATTTTATATGAAACCATTTCTTATAAAATTTTCACAATTTCAAATCCTTTCAAAACTTCAAATTCTCATTTTTTTTTAAAAGGTATATAATCCTTATCAAAAACATTTCATCTTTATATAAAAATATGGTCATCCTTATCAAAATAAAACTACGATGAATACAAAATTTTTAAAAGACAATCAACCACAAACTTTCCAAGGGACGATTCAAGGATGGATTTCAAAGCAAAACAGAGATTCAAATTTAGAAGGACTCCAATCAAATAGAATTCTAATTCAAAGATAGGCTCAAACGAAGATAAGATAATTAAATTACCAAATACAAGATGGATAAGCCTATATGAATCGCGGGCGACCTTAACCGGTCAACCGTGATTTCAGGAATATAATCGATGCGAAAATCTAAGGCAAATCGACCTTCGATTGCCAGAGATAGAATCTAAATATAGCAGAAGATAGAAAACATCGTAAACCGAGGATACAGAAATCTCCGGTGAATCAATGCCAATTATAATCATTCAAAGATTGGCGGAATCGCCACCCTATAAAGGTCATACAAAGTGGAGTGATGCAATGCTCCAAAATCAAAAGAATACAATTAGGGGAGATAGGAATGGATTTCAGAACAAGTGAGCATTCCAAAATTCAAAGGAATCTTATTCGATAAGAATCCAAACGAAGATTAGAGAAATATAACCTATATCGATACAGAAAAATTCCCATTCAAAATTTGGAAAGACTCGAATTCATAACATACGAAAACAGAAGCATAAATATCTTTAGTTGGACAACTTTAGCTAAGCAAAAGATACAACAGAGTTTACTCAAAGCATCCTAACAAACTACTGATTTTGCCATACTCAAAATGGATTCCTATCAACAATGGATCTAGATCAATCAAGAGAGAAGTTCAAAATTTTAGAGGATCCTAATCAAAGAAATTACTAACAAGGTGGATACGAAAGGAATGAAGTTTAAGAAATATTTTACTTTCAAAGCAAGGAAATTTATATCAAAATAATCTTTGAAAATTCTTTAAAAATCATTTGAAAATCATTTTATACTTCGAAAATACGTTCTCTCACAAAGAAATGATTCTGAGATTGATTTCACTTATACTAGGGTATTTCTACCCTATCTCTAATGAGTTTTTGCTCCGTAGGCTAAGGTTTGCCTAAAACCAAAGCTCTGATACCAACTGTAACGGACCGCGTCAGTGGGGTAACGCCCACCGTAGCATACAGCAGTACCTGTGTTCTGCCTTTACAGCCAGCCTCTCGACTGCACCAACCCCGCAGGGACATGTAGGAGTAAGAGTCATCCGCTCGCTACCAAACCAAATGCGAGAACCCCCTATCATGCTGCACCCGCCAAGTGCATAGGCAGACACACATGTCTGGCTTGAATAATTCAAAATAACAGATTGTAAATAAATTTGGAGCAAATGAAATCAAATACACAGAATCACAAACACAGAACATATCAGAATAACTCGCAGCGGAATATAAAAAACCATAGTAGTTCATGAAGCTACTATAACAAACTCTCAAAACATAATACATAATATCTGCTTGAAAACATATACAATAGACATCTCAAATAAATAGAAGTTTATGAATACCAGAACTGAAATAGAACAACTGAACTGAAAGGAACAGATAACTAGACAAGCAGAATCTCCAGCGATTCCTAGCTCCAGAAAGAAATCCAAAGCTAAGCTGTAAATACTCAGGCTGACCCGAGCGTAAAGTAAAATACAAAACACTCGAGTCAGGACAATATATACTTATATAATGTAAACCAACTCAAGTGAACTGTAGTAGAAATGCATAATAACTCAAAGGATGCTTGGGATCGCCCATCCTTTAAGGATCAGTTAAACTATAAATTAAATACATCCCGTGGTTAAAATTTCAAAATGGTATTTTATACTTCGAAATCAAATATCATTTCAAAATTCAATATCCTTATAAAATCCATTTCAAAATATCAAAATATCATATTTCAAAATAATTTATATTTCGAAACAAATTACTTCATTTTAAATCATAAAAATGAAGTTAGTATATTTAATAATTAAAATTTTAAATTTCCAAAAATTTAACTTTTCAAAGTTCATTCGTTCACTTAAATTAATTAAAACAATGAAATTTCAACTTTCGCAGCATTTAGAAAATGCTACGGAAAGTCACATTTAAAATAGTTCAATTTAACAAAAGACAGCATTTAAAATTCTGTAATATGGTTACATTAGTTTCAAATAAACTTAGTTAAATTCAACCATTATAACATTTACAAAAATGCTATAATAGCCTTTAATTAAATTTAGCCATTTGGTTCATTATTATCAACTACAGCATTTACAAATGTTGTATTATCATTTACATTAGAATTTAATAGCGTTTCAGAAATGCAGTTAACTAACTTCAAATATTCAGTATAATTTCACAAACAATTATATTTTTATATAAATCATTTTTTTACTTATAAAATCATATAATTTCACTTTTAAAACAATTATTCAAATACCCTTATATTCATGATTTTATAAAGTTAAAACTCCATTCAGAAATCAAAATTTAATAATAATTCACTTATTAAATTCCAATATTAAGTTATAAATTCATTAAATTAAATTAACTTAACACTTAAGTTTAAATTTTCAAATATAACTTAATTCCATTTTTATTTACTTAACTTAAAAATTCACTTTTAAGCCAAATTCACAAATTTCCAATTTTAGATATATTTCAAAATTTCAACTTAAATATTCATTCATTTCACATTTTAACTTTATTCAAAAAAAAAACATTAATATATTATAAAATCATTTAAATTCACTTTAATCCAAATTATCATGAATTTATCACATTTCATATTTAATTTAAATTCCAATTATCACCAAATTAAAATTTCCCAAAATAACTTACATTTCAAATTTTCTAGTTTTACCAATAATTTATTTCACTTATAAATTTCAAAAAATCAATAATGCTTACATAAATCATTTTTTTATTTAGTTTAAATCAAATATTATAATATTTACATTTCTAAAATATTAAAAAAAAATTATAAAACATATTTTAACAACGGGTCTATATTTCATTTTCTAGCCTAGGTAAAGTGATACGGGTAATTTATCATTTCAACCCGTAATTTACAAAGATACCCAGGTTTGATCATTTCAAACCCGCAATCCCAAGTAAATGAAAATAATTGAAAATCATTCAGGCATATCATTTCAGCCCATAACGATTTTCTCCTATTCTAAAGTCCGTTCGGGTATGTATCATTTCAACCCATAGTGATTCTAATCTAAAGGGAACTTGCAGTGTGATAAACTGATAAAAATAAAAGAACAACATAATATAACAGTAACATATGATATAACATGTGTTTAAGCATGGGTGAACATCATATAATCATAACATAGCAGTTATAACAGGATGCAATACATTTACAGATTCAAGTGGTGTCGGTTTATCAGTTATATAGGTACAGATTGTCTGGTGAGAATAACTCACCTGTTAAGCTGGAGATTTGCCAACAAGCACACAACACAAAGATTACGAGGGCACGACAACTCTAATACAATTTGAGTGTGGAGAGCAAATCCAATGATATAGATCTTGTGTTATAACCCAAACAAAAATCAAAGCGAACCATAAATTTCAATACACTAGAAATGAAATAACTTTTAAATAAAGAGAGATACGAATGCCAAATCTTTTGCCATGCTTTCTCTATTTGTTTGCATGGCCTAGGGGATCAATTAGGTCAGGTTTGTACTTGGTTTGGATTAGGTATGGGTCTGGAAAAGGTAAGGCTACAAGCATGAACATGGAGGGGAGTTACAAGGTAGGAATGCAAATGGTCAAGGCAACAAAAGAGTGTTTGGGTGTAACAACAAGGCTTGGCCTTACATGGATTGGGCTCGGCCTTGGCATGAGCAGGTCTGGTGGTGGCTGGAGCAGAGGCCAGAGGTGTTGGAGGAGCAGGTGGTGGCGGCTAAGGGGTGGCCAAGGTGAACTATGGTGGTGGTGAAGGTGCTAAGGTGGCTAGGCATTGGTTTAAGGAGTTTTGCAATGTTTGTGTGGATTTTTTGTGGTGCTACCTTCAAGTGATGGTCACAACCTGGTCAAGACAAATGGAGAGGAGGGTGATGTGGCTGTGGATGGTGGTGGTGCTGGTCGTGGAGGTGGTGGAGAGGCTATGGCCGATCAACACTATGAAGAAGCAAGGCAAATTTTAATAGAAAATTCAATAAAATGAAGGGAAAAAGTGGAAAAAGAAGAAGAAGACATTACTAATTTTTCTCAGATCTGAAGTGCTGTGAAAATGAAGAGAAAAGGATGTGTTTTCACGTGAAAATGAGTTAAGGAACTCACGGCTATCAATTAGAAAGGAACGGCCAATGATTTGAAAAGTCTAGCAACCCAAAAGTCATTGTTTTGAAACCTTTTGTCTCTTCAAATTTCCATTCTTTTTAATTAAATAAAAACCAATGATAATTTAGTAAAATGAGTTTTAATACTGAAACAAAGTAAAATAAAATGAAAATAAATAATTAAATTTAAATAAAATAGAAAAAGAATTAAAGAAATTGCTTAAAAATTCAAAACAGGACTTAAAAATTACAAATAGAATATCACTAGTTTTAGAAAAATTACAACTTTACTTCTAACCAATAAAAGTCAAGAAAAAAAAAATAAAAATAAATTCTGAATAAAATGAAGTGTAAATTAAAATAAAATAAAGTCTTAAGAAACTAGAAAATAAACAAAAAAAATTCTTTAATTAAATGAAACTAGAAATTAGAAATTATAAACAGAATACAACTGACTTTGGAAAATGTCAATTACATTTTGAAAAATGTTTTAAAACCAAAATATATACATAACATGTTATTTTACCCATATAAACAAAATTTGAACATTACATGACCAAATAAAAATATTATTTATATAATTTAAAATAAACAATTTTGTTAAATACAACAAATTACACTCAATATTGAAAAAGGCATAACTTTCACATTATAAATCAGATTTTAACGAAACGAAAAGCATTATTCTTAAAATTTTATTTAATTTCATAATAAAAGAAAAAATTCAAATTTTCAAACTTTCAAATTTCTGAATTAAAAGTCAAAGTTTGACCATATTGACCAAAATTCACTTTTCTGGAAAATATTCTTTTTAGTCATGTTTGGAATTCTAATTCACATCAAAATCAAAATTTATATTTAAAATAACAAAATTTATTCATTTTAATAAATAAAATAAAGTTTTTAAATCAGGAAATTAATTAAAATAACCAAAATATACAATTAAAATAATCACAAAATATAGGGTTGTTATAGTTAATGTGCAAACTAAAATGAAATAACCAAAGCTAATGTGTTAAGATATGAGAAGGGCAATATGGGAAATATGTGGAGCTTACACTACAAGGGAGACAGCTCTTTCCAACGGCTCCAAGCCGTTGGTAAGCCGTTGGAAAGGCCGTTGGAATACAATTCAACGCCTTCTAATGGCTTCCAACGCCTCCAACGGCGTTATACCAACGTTTACCAACGGCTCATCTGGCCACGTGGCAAACTTCGTTGACCAACTTGCCGTTGGTACGCCGTTGGAAAACGTTGGTTATAGCCGTTGGTAGCCATTGGAAGCCGTTGCCTATGAATAACCAAATAACCGTTGGTATCCGTTGGAAATCTGAAACTTTTTTTTTACCCAGCAGCTCCTACTCACCTCCGGCCACACACAATATCATAAATATCAAAACTGCTCCATTTTGAGCGTATATCCAATAACAATCACATATATATAACCAAACACAATATAATAATCAAATCATACACATAAACAACCAAACCATCAAAACAAACTAAATTCTACATCCATCAAATTAGTTTCTACATCCAAACCAAACGTCATCCAAACCAACCGTCATCATATATACAAACAAAACACATAAAAAGCCATCACCAATCGTCATCCAAACCATCACCAAATGTTTAAGACATCCAAACACATCACCAAATGCCTAACACATCCAAACCATCACCAAATGTCTAACACCATACAACAATATATACAAACCATCACCACTCCACACATAAGAAAACATCTCAAACATACCTCAACTCACTCACCAGCAGAACCACCGGAGGAAGGAAACCGCCCGTATTGCTCCATGAACTCCGCCACTTTATTGTTTAGCTGCTCCATTTGTTCTTCACGGCGGCGATCGCGGTCTTGAAGCGTGGCGATCTGGGCTCGTAGCTGTGCGATCTCCTCCTTATCTTGAGCCCTCTGGTAGTTCTTCTGCACTACGTCAACCTGTAAATATTAGTAAATATGTGTAAATACGTTTAAATATTTACTCTAGCTAAGCTCACATCTAAAGTGTTTATATATATGATATCGAAATGAACATGCTTCATAAAAATTATTTTAAATTTAAATTAAATTACCGATTGGCTTCCAAATCCAAAGCGCCTTCCATGGGTCGCTGGATCCATGACAGACTCAAATATTGCGTTCTCCTCATCAATGGTCAACTCTGCTCTTCCGGTGTCCTGGAGCATCAATGTCCGTGCGTCCTGAAACTTTTCCTAGTATGCAAAATACAATTGAATTTAGATAATGCTATTTTAATAGACTTAAAACTTTTAGTTCATTATCTTATACTTACATATGCGGTCCTTGCTTTGTCATTACTTTCCCAGGTGTACGAATATGAGCCTGAATCGTCAATCTGAGTCACCGCATGCGTATGCGCAAATACATCCCAACGACTGACAGGACCACCGCGCTGTCTTTCCTGAAATATGCACATATAAATATATATATTAAATATTTTTATATAAATGTTTATGTTAATTAATAAATATACCAAGTCCTCGCGGTGATGCTGGAATGACTTAGAACCACCGCGATGTGTGATGGGGTTCTTGCTCCTGTTAGCAGAATTCCTAGTTGACTCTTTCTGCAAATTTAAGTTGAAAAAAAAATTGGTTTATAGTTTTAATTTAAATATTATTTGCGTAGAACAATTTAAATTAAATATTACTAAATTTACCTGAAATTCCTCATTGGCCCACCAACGGATAAACTGTTCCCACACAACAGCGCTCATCCAATTTGGCTTGCTTCCACTTGATTTCACAACATTTAAAGTCTCCCTGTAGTTCTTTGCAATCTTACTCTGCCAATGACGCTGTACAACGGAAAGATCTGCATCCTGGATGTCCACATGGCCCTGCACGTTTGATTACATAAGAGTTATATAGTTTTTATGCATAGTGTAAACATGATTAGATATTTAAACCTAACAAGTAATATCACTCATACCAAAAAGTCCTGCCAAATAGCTTCCTTCACGTTCTCTGGAATCAAGGACCATTTGGGCCAACATTCATTCATCCGACTCTGGTATGCACGCTTAGATAATGAAAGAACTATATTTGATGGCTCTAACGTAAAACCACTGTGTTTAACAGGAAAAAAAAGCATTTACTATTTTATGACTACTATACTTAATTATAATAGACTGTACGAGAATAAAATTTAATTTTGAAACTTAATACTTACCCAGATCCGTCGGCTTTTGGCTTTAGCCAAATTGCAGTGCATGGCATCTCCTCTGATGGACCACCGCGATCACGATCTGCAGGACGAATAGTCCCTCTCTGTGAAGAGGAGGGAGACCCAGAATGTGTAGACCCAGATCGTCTACGTGAAGACATATCTATAGAACATGTTACAGACAAACATTATATGAGAACATTAAATGAGTATATGTAAAACATACATTATGGCATAACATAAGAAGAGTACGTGACACATATCATACATTAGCATAACATTTTTAATGAAAACATTATAATGTTAAATATAATTACCTTCAAAATGTAGATTATTGATCAGTCCTCGTCAGTTTCGGTTTCAGACTCTGTTTCGTACTCTATATTTTGTTCCTCTGTACTCTCAAATGCTTCAATTAATGCATTTGAATCATCGTTTAGAGGTCCAAAATCTGTTTGATCATCTGTTATTATTATTCCTCTACTTTCCTCGATATCTGCTTGGTAAGCTTGTTCATTGGGAATGTTCCGTCCATCAAATGTAAATCTTGCTTTTGTTTTAAAAACAGCCTACCAATTTACTTTATCTCTTCTTAGAGATGGGTAAGAAGCATAATAAACTTGAAGAGCTTGTTTGGCAAGTACAAAAGGATCGTAGTTATGATAATGCGAAGTATGTTTTATTTCTATAAGATTATATTTTGGATGCACGTTTATTCCAGAACCTGGAACGTTGCTGAACCAGTTGCATTTAAACAAAAATACTTCTTCTGCAGGTCGTGTGAAATACGACAATTGCAAAACTTGGGTTAGCACGCCATAAAAATCATGTATATGATCATTTGGATCATCACTACCTTTAACAAATAAACATGTATATTCTTCAATCAAAGGTTGTAAATAAACATCGATTCCTTGTGTCGGATCATCAAGACCAGGAACAACAACTGTAAGAAACATGTATGGAGTTTTCATACACATCCAAGGAGGTAAATTATAAGGTGTGACAATTATAGGCCAGGACGAATATTTAGAACCAAATTGAGAAAATGGTGAAAATCCATCCGTACATAAACCAAGTCTAACATTACGACTCTCGGATGCAAAATCAGGATACTTTTGGTCAAAATGCTTCCATGCTTCCCCATCAGCTGGGTGTGTTAACGTACCTTCCTCTCGTATTCTCATACTGTGCCATCTCATATGTTGCGCAGTTACAGAAGATGCATATAACCTTTGAAGTCTAGGAGTAATTGGTAAATAATGCATACGCTTATACGAGACTTCCTTTCCCTTTTTCTTTCTTGGTTTGTATCTTTCCTGATTGCATATTTTACAATGTCTAAGATTGATATCTTCCTTCCAAAACAGCATGCAACCGTTTAGACATGTATCTATTTTTTGATATGGTAAACCAAAAGCCGACATTAGTTTTTTTACTTCATAATGATTTTCGCACATTAAATTATTGGGAGGCATATGCCGTTTCGCAGCTTGTACAACAGCTGTAAATCCAGATTCTGTGAGGTTGTATTTAGATTTCATCGCAATGTACTCAGCAGTCACTGAGAATTGGGTTCCGCTTGTGCAACCTTCCCAAATGGGTTTCTTTGCCGCTTCTAACAAATCATATTTTTTTTTTGCACCAATATTTGGTTCGTCTTCAGTATTACCATCGTCATCGGTTAATTGAGAAATAGGGAACATTGAACGTGCAGCATCTTCAACCATATGTTCTACGAGATTTGTCGTATCAATTTCATTACTCAATACCTCCTCAGCTTCAACACGATTAGATGCTAACGGTTCTCCATGACGATCCCAAACCAAATAGTTCGACACGAAACCGAACTGACGCAAATGAACTCTTACCATTTCTGGTACCAAATGCTTTAACAATTTGCATTTAGTACATGGACAACGGATTTCTTTGTCGTTTCCGTTATTACTTAAAGCGAAATCAATAAATACGCGAACACCATTATTAAAATGTTCACTAATTGACGTTCCACTTTCAACTCTTCGTTTTTTGTACATCCAGCTCCGATCAGTAAAATAATTGTCCATTAACCTACGTATATAGTTAAAAAGTACGATATTAATTTGCATTGACATATTATTAAAACAGTTTACAGGTGAATTTTATAATAACTGATCATTGACTCAATGGTGATGGGTCGTCCTACCTCCCATTACAAATACAATAACGTAATTAAATCGCGTAAATTATTTCAATTTAAATGATTCAACAAAATTTCGGCAGCGCTTCGCTTTAGTTCCCTGAACAGTACACATTTGCGTGTACACAGGGAACATAAACGAAGCGCTGTCGAAATTTTGTGAACCATTTAAAATGAAATAATTTACGCGATTTAATTACGTTATTGTATTCGTAACTTGTCCAATACAGAGACAAATCCAACAAATACTGTATAAGATGAATACAGATGTCCGTTCTGTTAAAAAAATGAATATCCACATAACGATCATATACAATACTTATCAGACGGGGCCGAAAAACATTCTAAGGGTTTTCGAATATATTACAAATTCTGTAACATATTATATTTATAAAAAAAATTGACGTTCGATACTATACTTACTGTCATTTTCGATATTTTTTAACCGTACATTATAAAATTAATACACTATATTACTTATTAAAAAAAATCAAAGTAACCGTATATTATAAAATTAAATATCATTTTCGATATTTTCTAATCTAATGTCATCATTCAACTTATCGCACTATATTTTCATACAAGCAGCATTCTACACTACGCTATACACAATACACTATACACCATACATACAACATACTATAATATACAATTAACTTACAATACATAGGTTAATAATAAAAATTAAGCATCAATAAACTAAACTACACATACAATAGTCAATACAAACATATAAATTGCAAATCTAACACTAAATTACCTAATTTAATAAAAAAGGGAATTAGGGTTTATACCTTGATTGGAGAGGATTAGGGGTTGGAGAGGGCTTCTAGATGCTACCGAGTGGCGTTGGAGGTTGGAATGGAAGTGGGTGGCGAATTGGGGAGGAGGATGGAGGCTTTTTGGTTAGAATTTGGTGAAAATCGAAATGGGGGAGAAGAAGCTGCTGCCGTTTATTTTGGTTCGGGTTTCCAACGGCTACCAACGGCCGCAAACGGCATTTTCCAACTGCGTCCAACGGCTATCTTTTTAATCTCTTGGTAATAATCCGGAAAATACTTGCCGTTGGAAGTCGTTGGTCAATGCCGTTGGCGGCCGTTGCCCCCCTCCGTTGGAATAAACAGTAATCCTTGTAGTGTTATACCCTAAACCCTTAGGAGCTCGAATGCTCACATTCATTTCATTTTACTCAAACAAAAAATACTAAGGTCGGCCACCGTTATCATTCTCAAGAAGAAGATTAAAGCTAAGAATCAAGAGAAGGAAGATAATCAACTTAATCAACATCTAATCTCACATCTTTTTTTAACAACAAAGATAAAATTATATAACAGAAGGAGAAAAAGCGCCTTTCTCCGATGGCTCACAAATAAAGAAAAAAACAAAAGAAGGTCGAAAGCCTCCCAAAACCAAAAACGCCGAACAACAGCTGTAATTAAGAAACCAAAAAAACAGTAGCGAAGAAACACAGCTACCAGAAGCAAAACCAGCCTATGACAGAAGAGGAAAAAGGATAATAGATCCACCACCAATCACTAACCCGCCTTGATCCAAAGGAAAATGCCAGACCACCAAGCCAAACCACTAATACAGCAATCTAGAAACCAAAGCGCCAGCCAATCTAGGGAAAACAAACTCCTAGAAATTGTGCACTTGGCGACGGAGAAAAGGCGACCAGAAAGGACTCACAAAGCAGCCATACAACCACACTGAACCACCAATGCACCAGCGAAGAAAAAGGAAAGTTATGCCCCGAAACTAGACAACCAAAGCTCAAACAGGGCCAATGAAGAAGCCAACGAAATCTGAATCTGGAAAACTAAACAACAACGTTAAACACCAACAGAAAATGGGGGGGAGGGGAAGTGAGTGTGGGGTGAATGCCAGCGCTCCCTTGCGAAGATCAACCTACTCCCAGTCTAGTGTGAGACAAATCACATGAAATAGAGAGTAGACCGACCAAATGCTCCGATCAGGAACTCAAACGACCCTTGAATGGTCTACCACGGAAAGCAAGGAAGACGTCTTTCCTCACACTCCGAATAATAGATGGAGGGTCCATACGAATGCTATCGAAGATTGCCTTGTTCCGCGCGCACCAGAGGTGCCAGCAGATGAGACAGGGAATCAAACGAAAAACGATAGAACGAAGAGATTTACTAGCATTCCCAGACCACCAGGACCTTCGGAGATCAGATGGCGAGCAGGCCACCCGACGAACACCAAGAAGGTTTCCGAAGTAATTCCAGCACGATCTGGCCGATAACCCACTGAAGAACAAATGACTCAAGGATTCTGAATCCCCGTGGCCGCAGCAACTACAACGGGAGACGAAAGGGACGTCGATTTTTTGGAGATTCTCGTCCAGTGGCAAACCATCATGAAGAATCCTCCACATCAAAATAGAGACTTTGGGGGGAATGCGAGAGTTCCAAATGAAAGAAAAAACAGGACGAACGGGATCTCGGATTCTAATCGAAGACCAGGCGTTCAGAATGGAAAAGGAGGCGCCATTCCATCCTGAGGAACCACCATGTGTGTCGGAAAACAGTTTCACCGACTGCATGTGCTTCCAGGTCTCACTAGCATAAGACGGAGACCCTGAGAAGTTTGAGCCCGCAAGCCTGCGGTACTTCGCATGGAGGAAAGACGCCCATAAGGAGTTGTTAGCGGCAAACCTATGCCATAACTTACAGGCAAAAGCAGCACAAAGGTCTTTTGGGTTACGCAGACCCAGACCGCCTTCATTTTTGGGACGGCACACCACGTCCCACGACACCCAATGGTGCCGCCGGACATTGACCTTGTTGCCCCAGAAGAAAGACAAGACCAAAGACCGATACGACCGAAAGAAAGAAGAAGTAGGGGTCATAGCCGCGAAAACATGAGTTTCTATCGAGTCTAAAACGGATTTGATAAGAACAAGTCTACCAGCCTGAGAAATAAAAGAGGCATTCCAGCGTAAGATCTTGCCCCTCACTTTATCAGTCAAGGGATCGAAAAGAGCATTGAGTTTCCTACCGCGGTACAGGACAACACCCAAGTAAGGAAGAGGAAGATCAGCTTCCTTGAAACCTGAGGCAGTCTTGATCCAGGTAGCACGAGAGGGGGACAAATCTTTCGCGTGGACGAAACAGCTTTTGGCAGGGTTAACTAGTTGACCCGATGATTGCTCATATTGCCGAATAAATTTGAGTAGCCGATTAATAGAGGGGACACTGCCATTAGAGAAAATGACAACGTCATCGGCGAAGGACAAGGATGAGATTAGGGGGCAACCCCTAGGAATCCCGAAATGCTAAATCTGGCCGAAGATAGTTAAGGAATGAAGACCGCGAACGAAAGCCTCCGCCGCGATAACAAAGAGAGATGGCGATAGTGAGTCTCCCTGACGAAGACCCCTACCAGCCTTGAAATAACCATTAGCCGAGCCATTAATGAGCACAGAGAACCAACAGTTGGAAATGAGCCTCCATACCAAGTCTATGAGGGGTTCCGGGAAACCGAAAGCTCTTAATACCTTGATAATAAAAAACCAGGACATGCGATCGTAGGCCTTAGCCATGTCCAGTTTGAAGACAACATTAGAGCCCCTGATCTTTCGGTGGATCTGGGAAATAAGTTCCTGAGCGAGCAGGACGTTATCAGTAATCAAACGCCCCTTTACAAACCCCGCTTGGGAAGTAGAAATAATGCGCTCAAGGAAGGGAGCCAATCGGGTGGATAGGATTTTAGAAATAACTTTATTCGAGAAGTTGCAAAGACTGATAGGGCAAAAATCCACACACGACCTAGGGTTGTCTTATTTTGGAATAAGAACAAGATTGGTGGAAGTCCAACCAGAAGGAAGGGATCCTCCAGAGAAAAAGGATTGAACAGCAAGGCAAAAATCCACTTGAATAATAGACCAAGCACGACGGAAAAAAACACCGTTGAAACCATCCGGACCACTGGCACTGTCCTTGCTCAAAGCGAAGACAGAAGCACGAATTTCCTCTGAGGAAGGGAGATCCACGAGGATGTCTCTTTCCGGCGATAGAACAACACGAGGAATGAAGGCCAGCAGAGCCGGGTCAGAAACCGAGGCCGAAGGAGAACCCAAAAAGGATTGAAAGTGGGACAGAATGGTCTCTTTGACATCTTCGGGCGAAGAGGCCGTAGATAGATCCTGTCAAAAAATCTCACGGATCGTGAGTTGGTTATTCTTTTTCCGAATAGAGGAATGGAAGAATTTAGAGTTAGTATCTCCGACCACTACCCACTTGATCCTAGCCTTTTGACGAAGGAAATCATGCTCCATACGAAGTTCCGATGAGAAAATAGTTTGAGCAAGAGCCCAAGCCTCCTTGTTAGCCTCGGAAGGATCCTCGTCTAGCAAGGATTCAGCTGCAATAAGAGACTCTTCGGCCAAACGAACGCGGTCGAAAATGTTTTTAAAGACTTGAACGTTCCAAGTCTTAAGGCAAGCTTTAAGACGTTTAAGCTTACGACTGAACATCTCACAAGGAGAGGCAGCAATAGGGACGCCCCAAGAGTTAGCAACAACTTGAAGAAAAGAATGATGAGAAGTCCACATACTCTGGAAGCGAAAGGATGAAGGCCCCTATAAAGCTAGGGGAGAACAGCGAACCACCATGGGGGCATGGTCAGAAAAAGACCGATGGAGATGCGCGATCGAAAAGGAAAAAGGAAGACGAAACCACTCCTCCGAGCCGAAAACACGGTCGAGTCTGGAAAGGATATGATTCGGTCCCTCTTGGTTGTTAGACCAGGTAAAAGCAGAGCCAACTAAGGGAAGCTCCGACAGACCAGAGCTGACAATGAACGAATTGAAATCCGCCATCGCAACACGGTTGATGGCGGCTCCACCCCATTTTTCCGCTTGGCAGGCAACGATATTAAAGTCGCCGCCTATTACAGAGGAAGGGAATCCCAATGAATCGAGCCCTAATATGTCAGACCAGAGAGTTAATCTCTCCGAACGGTCACATTTGGCATAGACTGCCGAAAAGAGAAAGGGAGAGCTAAAATAGGGAGACGAACATGACAACGAATAGAGCTGACAGGAATCAAAGACAGCTCTGACCGAAATGGATTTAGACCAGAGAACCCAAATCTTCCACGAGATGTTGGCAGAGCCACCGCCAAAACCTAAGGAAATTATGATGCTGGAAATGCCTTCTGGATCCAGAAAAGGTTCCAGAAGAGCGACCAATCCAACAGAGTGTTTCTTGACAATGCGTTTCAGCCTAGCCAACGACGCATCATTGCCAATACCACGGACATTCCAGAAAAGCAAGTTCGCCATTTAAAAGCGAGAGCAAGAAACCAAACAGGGAGGCTCAGACGAGGTAAAGCGAGTAACGAGTAGATCGATCGATCTGCTCGGACGCCGCTATAGAGCGTGTGCGAATGGTGCGGGGGGTAGCCTGGGGTCTACGCGATCGGCGTCGAGACGCCCTGGGGATAGAGTCGGGAATCTGGGGAGGTGGCAATGTAGACATCTCAATTCCCGGACCCGACGCAGAAGACAAGGAGGCACCAATCAGTGAAGTGGAATGCAAAGAGTTCCTAGCAAGGCAGTCTAGATGCTCATTAAGGAGCGCAATCTCTGCCTTACTCATAAGAGGGATGGAAATAGACAGAGAGCAAGAAGAAGAAGGTAGGGAGCAGGCTGAGGAACAGCCGTAGGAAGAGGAACCCACTAAGTCCGAGTGATCCGACTGCTCAAGGGGAAGACGACAAAATGAGGGAAGACGAACCAATCGCATTCCAAACTTCCAAAGGAACCAATCAGCTAAAAATGGAGTAGAATAGCTAGAATAACCAAGGAAGCAAGAGGAAGATGATCCGGGCAATGATGACACAATAGATAATGGGGAAGTACAAAAAGGCGAAACAACGGAAGGCGAAAAGGAAGAAAGAGGAAAAAAGGAGCGAAGGTATCATTGCCAATCTCACATCTTATATCTCAAGCTAAGGTGAATAATTACTACATCCCAATTTCTTTTAGTTTTCGGTTTTAAGATTAAATCCGAAATGATTTTGCAAGTATATGCTATGTTTTGATGATTAAAGTTATATATATGTTTGTTGATGAATTATATATGTTCATGTTAAATTTTTATGATATGTTTGACATGAAAACCCTATTTGTCCAAATGCCTTGAAAATTTAAATATAGGTCAGAAATGATATTTTAGAGATGAGTTTCGATTTTCATAATTTTCTGAATTAATATGGGTTTTATATTAATTTTCTAGTGAAGGAAATTGTTTATTGGATTATAAATTATTTTCGGCTAAAATAATTATTATTTGGGGTTGAAATTTTTATTTGTTAGACAACATATTAAAATAGATTTTCTGGGATTTTTTCATATTTTTCCTAAGTTATTTGATGAATATATAAAATTATTTAAGGCATGGGACTTAAATGTTTTATATATTTTATTAAGGAGAAGAGACATTTTATAAAATGAAATTATTATTTAATTCTGAAAATAATAGCAGCATATTTTTGAAAAGAATTTGTTAACCAATGAAAATTTGACAAACAAAGGCACGTTAGTTGAAATGTTATATTTATTAAGTTAAAAACCAAGAAATCATACTTTTAGCATGTTTCGACCTTTACGGCAACAAACTTTCCGACCCAGACCTTCCAACAAGGTCGAGAGGTTCAAAGCTTTCGACAAGGTCAAACCAATGCATATGGTATCAAGTTACTTCATACGTAAGGAATTGGACAAGGTCGAAAGGTTCTTAGTCGAAAGGTTAATGGCCAAAGAGGTTGGGGTATGTTTGTTTTATAAACCAAAAGTTTTCACTTGCTTTGCCTTCGAATAAGAACTTTTGACCTTGTTGCTTTCAACCAGGTCAAATGTTTAAACAAAGGGTTTTAAACCTTTCGATATAGTCGAAAGGTTACTGTCGCTTTGTTTTGTTTTGAACCTTTCGACAAAGACGAAAGGTTTACTTGTTTTAAAACCAGCCACTTCTCCCAATGCTTTCAAAAGGAAGCTTTCGACTTAGGTGATTTACGCTTGTTTTATAAATTGAAGTATAACCCAAAGATTTCGAAAGAGTTGTTTTAAAGGATAAGTTTAAAGCTTTCGACTTAGTTGAAAGGTTGCTTCCAATGACTTCGAAAGGTTTTAAAAGAAGGTTTTCCATTTGTTTTGAATTGAAACCAGTAAGTCTTCGAAAGGTTTTACTTGAATGACTTCGAAAGGTTTAAGTGAATAATTTCGAAAGGTTTAAGTGAATGATTTCAAAAGGTTTGAAGTTTGATTTTGAAAGGTTAAATTCAATGGTTTCGAAAGGTTTTAGTTGAATGATTTCGGAAGGTTTGAAGATTGATTTTGAAAGGTTTAATTCAATGGTTTCGAAAGGTTTTAGTTGAATGATTTTGAAAGGTTTGATGATTGACCACGAAAGGTTTAAGTTCAATGGTTTCGAAAGGTTTAAATGAGTGATTTCGAAAGGTTTAAATGAATGACTTCGAAAGGTTCTGGTTGAATGACTTCGAAAGGTTTAAGTGAATGGTTTTAGAAGGTTTGAGATGGAAGGTTTTCCAAGTTTTTCTAAGGCAATGTTTTAAAGAGATTTTAAAGAAGGATGTCCAAAGTTTTATTGTTTTCGAAAGGTTTGATTTCGAAAGGTTTGTTATTTGAACTTGAAATAGATGATTTCAAAAGTGTAGAAAGTGGTTCTTTCAAATGGTCAAGTGTTTTCATCAACTAAAGTTTGAGTAAAGAGGATATTGTTAGCACCAGAATTGGTCACTAACACCCAAGAGTAGATTTATGTAGAAAGATTAATGAAGATAGTAAATTTAAATAGAGGAATATGTGCAACAGAAACTGCCGAAACAAGAACACCAGAATTATAGTGGTTCGGCGTAACTGCCTACGTCCATTGTTAATGTAATCTTTATTGCTTTTCTTGAAGAATTGAATACAGATTTGATTCGTAAACCAACTACTTGTATATTAGTTTAAATTCAAAGAAATGAGTACGTAAAATGGCAGAGTGTCCTTCAGAGTTCTCCAAAAAAAAGGTCCCTTTTCACTGTGCCCCTGCCCATCTATTTATAGAGGAAGATAGGTTGGACTTCCTTCTCAAGCCTAGGAGCAAAGATGACTTGGCCAAAATATGTTAATCTCAGGCCGGCCGATCCAGGCATGCCGAACGACCCTCTGCCGAACAAGGAATGTCGAACCATCACGGTTGATTATTGGCTATTAAGTAAATAACCTGAAGTAACCTCTAAAGAACTCAGAACAACTCGTAGTGGATCTTGGAGCAAAGCAATGTCGGCCTTCTCACCTCGATGTTGGCTTCCAAGAGTTGGCTAACTCCTTCACCTCGCACCGAACCACTTCTGACCGAACGACACCAACTCCTCTTCTACGAACAACACCTGCTAACCCGTCTAGGCCGAACCATACGCGACTTACGTCGTTGACCGAGCCATGTGTTCCAAATCAATCTGACCGAGCCATGCGTTCTGGACCACTACGACCAGGCCATGAGCACTGAAACTAGATTGAGCAAAAACTTCTTAGCCGAACCATGTATGGCTTCACTCCCTTGACCGAGCGGTGCACGCCGAAGCATCTGGACCGAACGAAATATACGGAACTACCCAATCCGAATGAAACTATATCTTTGGCTGAGCGACATACGTTATCTCACAAGACCATGTGACACACGTCTCCCCTCCCTCGACCGAACCATGCATACATGTCGACCCATGTATATAGGCCGAACCATACAGGCGGGATCCGTTCCGGACATCTCCAATCCCTTATTAGCTTGAGTCTGGTCCTGACCAAATCAAAACCTCTAGGACTGTCATCTTGTAGCCGAACCAAGTGGTCGGGTAACAGATATATAACATTGTGATATGATTTTGAGCAAAGTATAAAGATTATATACTATTCCTTATTTAAATTTGATTTAAAGGTTTAAATCATTTTGGATATGTTTTCGAGGAAAATTATGGGAGGGGGTCCTTAAGCAAAAATGACTCAGATATTAGAATACCAAATGGGACTAGTATGGGGTCGCGCCCTATACATTAGCTATTAGCCCCAGCTAATTGTTGTCCAAAATTCCAGTGTGTAGGGCTTGGTCATAGGTAGACTAAAATTATGATTACACACCGAAAGGAAAATATGTTGTATACAAATAGGTTATTGGTGAGCCTGGAAAACCATTAGGATCGGGAAGACCTGGGAGATAATTAAGTTTAGGACAGACCTTCCAGAAGTGAAGTATTTAACAGATAGTTAATGACATACCATCCAAATGGGAAATCTTTAACTAATAGTTAATGATAGATAATCCAGAAGAAGAATACCTAACAGGTGTTAGGTTAATTTTGATTATACTATCTAGTAGGCCCGAGTCAGCCAAAGGTTAAAAGTTATCCAAACAAAACTTATGTGTTTGAATAGATAGTTCATTATTACCTGATATTTATGTATGTTTACATAATGATTGTTTTGCAGTATTTAACCATTGTTGATGCAGGAGCACAGTATATGGTTTTATGAAAGGTTTTGCAAAGATATGTTTTAAAAGGATATTAGTGAGGGGAAACCCGTTCCGCTAAGCGGCGTGGTCTCACTTAACATAATTATTCTGGGATGTATAATATTATTTACACTGGGCTTTATGTATGACACGAAGTTTATGTTTTTCTCCTTAAACTCTCGGGTGATCAAAATTGATTTGAGTAGACTGAGGGATTAAGGTCTTTTCAGGTTTAGTAAGATGACGAATAAGCTACTGGAGGTATGCAGGAGGCAAACGGATAACTATTTAGGATTTGCAGTTCTTGTTATGTTTTGATGTATTTCCACTGTAATTATATTAGGTCTATTATGACCATATGATTCTGATCAACCAAGGGGGTATCTTCATATACCGCTCTTGGCATATTTTTTAATAACTATATTTTATCTGTGCCTGGGAACGATTTGGGATTATGTGTTGTTAATGTGAAACAATTGGTTTTTGAAATGTAATGAAGTAAAAAAATTTGTTTTGAAATCTGTGTTTTGTTTCATATTCAAGTGCTTCTGATATTATCGATACCATTAACATAGCCATATTTAGTCATCGGAAGCTAATACTATAGATGACTGTAGCATTTGTAGCACTTAATTTTGGACCTCTAGATAGGGGATGTTACAGCTTGGTATCAGAGCATGGTTTATGAAATACTTTAACTAAAAATTATTTTTGAAAACAAAATCCTTAGAAATTAGAGTTAAGATCGGGGTATGGATAACACTATATTAACGAACTTGTATTTGCTATATATGTAAGTATACGCTATATCTCTAGACTCCTATCTTAGTTAGGCTATTCATCTATATCTCACGAGGTTTGAATACAGATATGGAAGGAAGAAGAGGCATAGTTAATCTCGGAGGGGATAGCACCACCACTAATGGAAATGCCCGACCAAACACTATGAGAGGTCACGGTCAGGCATAAGCTGAAACTGTTGGTGCAGGAATTCCCCAGATGGACATGGGAGCAATGTATGAGTTTTTTGTAAACATGATGCAAGCTGGAATTGCAGCCGGAGTTGTTAGAGGTAATGCTGTTGGAGTTGGAGCTCAGGAAGTTCCGATGGTCAATCAGTATGCTAACTTGAGTAGGGATTACATCAGGCTTTGGAGGGAAGCCGTTTATTGGTACTGAAGATGCGATCGAGGTGCAAAATTGGCTACTTCATTACGAGAGAATTTTTGCTAACTTTGGATTGAATGATGCATAGAAGTGGAGATTGGCTCTGAGGCAGCTGTAGAGAGCTACTCTATTTTGGTGGAATACTGTTACTGCTAGAGTTGATGAGGAAACCATAACTTAGGAGGAGTTCAAGAGAAGGTTTTCAGAAAGATTTATGTCGATAATGGCGCAGTCGGCGTTGGTGAGGAAGTTTGTAGAGTTGGAACAAGGATATATGTTTGTTTTTGAGTATGCAAGGAAGTTTGAAGAGTTGGCCCAGTACGGGTATGCTTTGGTAGACACCGTGATCAAGAGGAATGAAAAGTATATAAGGGGGCCAGAGTTGATAAGTGCCACTTTGCCACATTTGAGAGATCCTAGTGATGTTGTCGTTGAAATGGCATTAAGACAGGAAGAGGCGTTGGCTTGCTTGAGGAAGAAGATGAAGGAGGCCCAGATGGGACAGGGCTAGAAAAGGAAGTTTTTCTAGAAAAAGAATGCTCGGAAAAAGGGAGCACATAAGTAAGGAAAAGCTGAAGTGGTTTGCTACAAATGCGACAAGAAGGGACACTGTGCTAATGAGTGTCGAACCAATAAAGAAAAAGGAAAAGAGGCTGGTGGAAAGAAGAATGTTAGATGTTTTAATTGTGATCAGGTCGGCCATTACAAGAACATGTGCCCAGAGCTTGCAAGAGAAGGAAAGGGGCAAGTTTATGCTTTGGAGCCAACAACCTTAAGGCCAGTTGTGCAAGACAAAGGGAAGGCTATTTTGGGAGGCTCGCTGCAGATTCACGGTATGTCTGTTAGCGTTCTATTTGATACTAGAGCATCTCATTCTTTTATTTCTCGATGTTTAGTAAATAAGCTTAACATAGAACCCTCATACTTAGTTACTTCATTAAGGGTTGCAAATCCGATAGGAGGGTATGCAACACTTGGGATGAGGTGTGACGATTTAGAGTTTGATTTGCTAAGCCATACTTTTGATTTCTGTTTACATGTGTTTGACTTTGTGGGATTTGGGATCATCCTTGGGATGGTTTGGTTATTTATGATGCTAGAATATTTTGCCATGATAGGAAGGTATCACTTAGTCACCCAAATTGTAGTGATCGGGTAGTTTATACGGTGGAAAACCCTAGTTGCGAAGTGAATACTTTGTTGGGTATAATGGAGTTGGAGGATGAGTTGCGTCGAGTTTCTGTAGTTAGAGAATTTGCTGATGTGTTTGAGCCGGTAGTTGGACTGCAACCAAAACAAGCCATAGAGTTTCAAATTGATTTGGTGCCTGGAGCAGAATCGGTGAGTAGGCCGCCAAGCAGGATGACACCTACAGAGATGAAGGAGTTGAAGGTGCAATTAGTGGATTTGGAAGGCAAGAGTTTTATCCGACCAAGTAGTTCACCATGGGGGCTACCGCAGTGTTTGTGAAGAAGCCGGACAGATCGTTTAGACTATGTATCGATTATCGTAAGTTAAATGAGAAGACGATAAAGAACCGATATCCATTGCCGAGAATTGATGATTTGTTCGATCGGTTAAGTGGAGCCAAGCTATTCTCTCAGCTAGATTTTGAAACGGGATTTCATTAGCTTAGGGTGGCAAAGGATAACATTCCTTTGACGGCGTTTAGGACAAGATATGGATGGTACAAATGGTTAGTTATGCCATTCGGACTAATTAATGCGCCGACATTCTTTGTGGATCTGATGAATAGAATTTTCCAAAAGCACTTGGATAGATTTTTGTTGGTCTTCATATATGACATTTTGGTATACTCTAAGGATGAGAAGGAGCATGAAGTTCATCTTAGAGTTGTGCTCGAAACGTTGAGGGAGCATCAGTTGAAGGCTAAGTTTTCGAAGTGTCATTTTTGGAAGAAGAAAGTGAAGTTCCTTGGTCATGTCATCTCAGAGAAAGGGTTGTCTGTAGATCCAACTAAGATTGAGGCAGTGAATAATTGAAAGAGACCTAAGATGGCGACCGATATTAAGAGCTTTCTTGGATTAGCTAGATATTATCGAAGTTTTATCAAGGATTTTTCGTGGATAGCTGCACCGATGACCAAGCTTATGCGAAAAGATGTGAAGTTCGTATGAACTGATAAGTGTGAGGAAGCATTCCAAAGCTTGAAACACTTATTGACCCATGCCCCAGTGTTAGTGGTTCTGGAGGGGAATCAAGATTTGGTTGTTTATATTGATGCATGTGGATATGGATTGGGAGCTATGTTGATGCAAAGAGGTAAAGTGATTGCTTATGCTTCTAAACAGCTCAGATCACATGAAGTTAGGTATCCATTGCATTACTTGGAGTTAGCTGCCATTATATTTGCTTTGAAGGTGTGGATGTATTATCTTTTGGGAGAGCGATTTGAGCTTTATACTGGTCATAAGTCGTTGAAGTACTTGTTCCCTCAAAAGGAGCTGAACATGAGACAGTAGAGATTGTTGGAGTTTATTACTGCTTATGTCTTTGGAATTGAATACACACCTGGAAAAGGAAACAAGGTGGCAGATGCACTCAGCCGGAAACATCAGAATGCAGTATTGGCTATGATTGCTGAGTGGAAAGATTTGGAAGCATTATCAGCTTGTAGTGTGCATGTTAGATCCGAGGTAGGTTCAAGTGCAGGAAGTGTTGTGTTGTCATGTTTAGAAGTCCGACCTGTAATGATTGAGAAGATAACTTCTAAGCAAGAGGAGGATCCAATTTTGGATGAACGAATCAAAAGGTTGAGGGAAGGAATGGAGAGCGATGACTTAAAGGATTTCAGTCTTGACCAGAAAGGGTGGTTGAGAAAGAAAGGGAGGTTGTGTGTTCCGAATGTAGAAAACATAAGGAAGGAAGTTTTGGATGAGTGCCATCGTTCGAAGTTCACTATCCATCTAGAATGAACGAAGATGTATCAGGATATGAAGAGAATTTTCTTCTGGGAAGGTATGAAATGGGACATTGGTTTGTGTGTTAAGCAGTGCTTGAATTGCCAACAGGCAAAGGCTGAACACTAGAAGCCTAGTGGATTGCTTCAACCGTTAGAAGTTCTGTTGTGGAAATGGGATTCTATCTCTATGGATTTTATTGATGGGTTGCCAAGATCTAGTAGAGGAAATGAAAGCATATGGGTCATAGTAGATAGACTGACTAAGAGTGACCATTTCATTCCGGTAAGGTCAACTAGGACGACATCTATTTTGGCGAAGTTATTTATGAAGAATGTAGTTAGACTGCATGGGATTCCTAGTAGTATTGTCAGTGATAAAGATTCTTTGTTTACTAGTTAGTTCTGGAAAAGTCTATAGGAAGCATTAGGAACCAAGCTCAATATGAGTACCACTTACCATCCACAGACTAATGGGTAAACAGAAAGAGTTAACAAAATCTTGGAGGATTTGTTAAGAGCTTATGTATTGGATTTCGGGGGATCATGCGAGGACCATCTTCATCTAATCGAGATCTCATATAACAATAGTTATCGGACTAGTATTGGGATGGCACCGTTGGAAGCTTTGTATGGAAGACCATGCAAGTCTCTCGTATGTTGGTTAGAGACTAGGGATAGATTAGTTCTTGGTCTGGATTTGGTGAAGGAAGCTGTGGAGAAGATTGAGTTGATCCGAGTTAGGATGAAAGAAGCTCAATCTAGGTAGAAAAGTTATGCTGATAGAAGAAGGAAAGATTTGGAATTTTTTGTCGAAGACCATGTGTTCATTAAGGTTTCACCGATGAAGGGTGTGATTAGATTTGGAAAGTCAGGAAAGTTAGCACCTAGATTCGTTGGACCATTCCGTATTGTTGGGAGGATCGGGAAACTTACTTATAGAGTAGAGTTACCGAGTAGTATGGCTGGAGTCCATGATGTTTTCCATGTTTCTCATCTTAGGAAATGTGTTAGAGGCCCAAAGACTACCATAGCACCTACAGTGTCAGAAGATTTAGTAGTAGAACCGGATTTGACCATAGTTTGAAAGCCGATTCAGATTATGGCTGGAGATGAGAAGAAGTTGAGGAACAAGACAGTCAAGTTAGTAAAGGTTCAGTGGAGTAATGATGCTAAAGACTGTACTTGGGAGACGAAGAGCAGGATTAGAGACTCTTACCCTGATTTGTTCGATGGTATGTTTTACCTTTGATTGTTTGGTTGTGTACCTTATCGTAATTTCGAGGATGAAATTCTTTAAGGTGGGAGTCTGTAACACCCCATAGTTTTATAACACTATTTAGAATAATTAATTGGGTAAATTAAATAAATAATGTGAAGATTAATAAGTTGATAATTGATTAGCTAAGGGTAGCCGTGCCATGTTAATGTGCAAACTAAAATGAAATAACCTAAGCTAATGTGTTAGGATATGAGAAAGGCAATATGGAAAATAGGTGGAGCTTATACACTAAACCCTTAGGAGATAGAATGCAAACATTCATTTCACTTTACTCAAACAAAAAATACTAAGTCCGACCGCCATTATCATTCTCAAGAAGAAGATTAAAGCTAGGAATCAAGAGAAGGAAGATAATCAACTTAATCAACATCTAATCTCACATCTTATATCTCAAAGCTAAGTTGAATAATTACTACATCCCAATTTCTTTTAGTTTTCATTTTTAAGATTAGACCAGAAATGATTTTGCAAGTATAGGCCATGTTTTGATGATTAAAGTTATATATATGCTTGTTGATGAATTATATATGTCCGTGTTAAATTTTTATGATATGTTTGAGATGAAGGCCCTATTTAATTACATCCAAATGCCTTGAAATTTTAAATATAGGTCATAAATGATATTTTAGAGATGAGTTTCGATTTTTATAATTTTCTGAATTAATATGGATTTTATATTAATTTTCTGGTGAAGAAAATTATTTATTGGGTTATAAATTATTTTCGGCTAAAATAATAATTATTTGGTGTTGAAATTTTTATATGTTATGCAACATATTAAAATAGATTTTGTAGGATTTTACTAGATTTTTCCTAAATTATTTGATGAATATATAAAATTATTTAAGGTATGGGACTTAAATGTTTTATATATTTTATTAAGGAAAAGGGGCATTTTATAAAATGAAATTATTATTTAATTCTGAAAATAGTGGCAGCATATTTCTAAAAAAAATTTGTTGACCAATGAAAATTTGACAAACAAAGGCAGATTAATTGAAAAGTTATTTTTTTTAAGTTAAAAACCAAGAAATCATACTTTTAGCATGTTTCAGCCTTTACGGCAACAAACCTTCCAACCCAGACCATCCAACAAGGTTGAGAGGTTCAAAGCTTTCGATAAGGTCAAACCAATTCATATGGTATTAAGTTACTTGGTACATAGTGAATTGGACAAGGTCGAAAGGTTCTTAGTCGAAAGGTTAATTGCTAAAGAGGTTGGGGTATGTTTGTTTTATAAACCAAAAGCTTTCACCTGCTTTGCTTTTGAATAAGAGCTTTCAACTTGGTTACTTTCGACCAGGTCAAATGTTTAAATAAAGGTTTTTAAACTTTTCGACATAGTCGAAAGGTCACTGCCGCTTTGTTTTGTTTTGAACCTTTCGACAAAGACGAGAGGTTTACTTGTTTTAAAACCAACTGCTTCTCCCAATGCTTTTGAAAGGAAGCTTTTGACTTAGGTGATTTACCCTTGTTTTATAAATTGAAGTATAACCCAAAGCTTTCAAAAGAGTTGTTTTAAAGGATAACTTCAAAGCTTTCGAAGTAGAGCTTTCGACTAGTCAAAAGGTTGCTTCCAATGACTTCGAAAGGTTTTAAAAGAAGGTTTTCCATTTGTTTTGAATTGAAACTAGTAAGTCTTCGAAAGGTTTTAGTTGAATGATTTCGAAAGGTTTAAGTGAATAATTTCAAAAGTTTAAGTGAATGATTTCGAAAGGTTTGAAGATTGATTTTGAAAGGTTAAATTCAATGGTTTCGAAAGGTTTTAGTTGAATGATTTCAAAAGGTTTGAAGATTGATTTCGAAATGTTTAATTCAATGGTTTCGAAAGGTTTTAGCTGAATGATTTCGAAAGGTTTAATGATTGACCACGAAAGGTTTAAGTTCAATGGTTTTGAAAGGTTTAAATGAGTGATTTCGAAAGGTTTAAATGAATGACTTCGAAAGGTTCTGGTTGAATGACTTCGAAAGGTTTAAGTGAATGGTTTCTAAAGGTTTGAGACGGAAGGTTTTCCATGGTTTTCTAAGGCAATGTTTTAAAGAGATTTTAAAGAAGAATGTCCAAAGTTTTATTGTTTTCGAAAGGTTTGATTTCGAAAGGTTTTATATTTGAATTTGAAATAGATGATTTCAAAAGTGAAGAAAGAGGTTCTTTCAAATGGTCAAGTGTTTTCATCAACTAAAGTTTGAGTTAAGAGGATATATAACATGGTGATATGATTTTGAGTTGTTGGACGAATTCTCATCACCAAACTAAGGCCACTACCAACCCATCCTCTTTCTTCCAAATGCCTCACCAAACCAGCCCATTCGGCGTTTACCCCTCCTCTCCACCGAATGAAGCTCCCCACCGAACAAGGTCTCCACCGAATGAAGCTCTCCACCGAATCAACTCAGCTCCATCCTACCACCGAATCAACTCAGCTCCACACTACCGGACCGTGCTCCTACCGGACCAGCCCAGCTCCACATTACCGGACCATGATCCTACCGGACCAACTCGGCTCCATCCTACCACCGAATCAACTCAGCTTCACCCTACCGGACAATGCTCCTACCGGACCAGCTGCCACCGGACCGAGACGTTCCGAACCAAGCTCCTTCCGGACCAACAATACCAGGCCAGATCGCGTCAGCCTAGGCCCACCAGCAGTTATATACATCCAAGACCCCTACCCCCAGCCTCACTCTATAAATAGAGGGGCAGGGGTACAACAATGGGGGACAGGTTTTGAGAGCTCAAACACGGATAGAACTTTCAAACAACATTCTTTTACTTGTATCAAAACTTTGTACTTGTAATCAAAACAAGAGAAGAGAAATAACATATAAAGTGGACGTAGGCACATTCTGGCTGAACCACTATAAATCTGCGTGTCTTTTTACAGTTTAGCCCCTGCTTTTCATATATCTGCATAAATATCCAAAATCACTAAGAACAACATAAGAACTATTGAATCAAACGACTTTGAGGTGTTTGTCCATTTTTTGTGCAAACATTTTTGGTGCTTTCATTGAGAGCTAGAAGCTCGAAGCTTCAGCTTCATCCACTTAGCAGTTTTCCTAATAGCATCGTTCGCCACTTGGAAAACATGCCTCCCAAACAGAGAAAAGATGTTAACAAAGGAAAAAACATCGCATCCAGCAGTCTTCCAGATCCAGCTGTCACGAATCAAGTAAATCGTCCTCCTCCAACAGCAGTAACAAATGAAGGACATGCTAACCCAAGCACTCCTGCCACAGAACAGCCTGCAGCAATTACTAGGGAAGATTTGGACAGAGTTGTGGTTGAAGTAACTAACCGCTTCACGTCCCAGCAGGAAGCCTTGGTGGACCATCTCATGTCACGCTTAAGGGATGCTGAAGAGTCCAACCGCAACACTGAATCATGGGGCGAGTCCCAGTCTGGAGGATCTCAGAGACAACAAAGATCTTCCTTCTTCGAAGGAGCTAACGGCAGAAGTAGCCATGGTAGGAGCCGAGACCGAGCACAGCCCGAAGTTAGGCCTGAGGAAACGTTTGGTACCGAATCCAACGGGGGAGGTACCGGACCAACGTCAACTGTAGCTGAGCCTGTCATACTGCCTAACCACGGAAACGTCGGTGAATGGGGCCAAGCTAGAGTCCAGCCCAAAGTTGGACCCGAGGAAGTGCATAGATCAGAGCCCAGCAGGGGAAGATCAAGGCAAGGGCCAACTGTAGCTGACCCTAGCATGCTCCCAGAAGATCAAAGGCAGCCGCTGGAAAATATGAGGAATGGTAGACGATACCATCCCTACAGGTCATCTGGACGGAATCAATCCCACAAAACAGAACCAAATTCCTTTCTATCTGCTCCAAGTTCTGATGAAAGGATGGCACGCTTATTCAGAGAGTGCGTCCAACGGGAGCAAAGAGATCGAGGGATAGGAGCTAGGGTAACCAGCCCTTTTGCCCGCAATATCGAAATTGCTATCACCCCCCGAGAATGGAAGATGACAACAATGGAACCTTACAAGGGAACCTCCGACCCCATCGTACACTTACAAAGATACACACAACATATGCTCATGAGTGGAGCAACAGAGGGAGTACTGTGCAAATGCTTTCCACTATTCTTAGCAGATCTCGCTACCTCCTGGTTTTGTCATTTACCCCAGGGATCCATCAGCTCGTGGGAAATGTTGAAAGAAAAGTTTATCAGTCAGTTCCGCATTCATGTGGAACAACCTAAGGACGCTTATTCCTTATCCAGCATCAAACAGAAACCCGGAGAAAAGCTGCAACAATACCTAACCCGATTCAATGCCGCAGCGGCCGCAGTCCAAGATGCCGACGAGAAGCTTATCCTAATGGCCCTCTGTAGTGGTGTGCATCCGGACACTAAATTTGCTAGACGGCTGACAAAAGAAAAACCAGCTACTTTACCCGATTTCTTCCATGAAGCCGGGAAATATATGAGGCTCGAGGATGCTGCCGTTGAGGGGTAGTCAGGACAGCAAAATAAGGCAACTCACAACAACGCCCCTGCCGTGGCAAGGGACGTTCGAAGAAATGATTCCAGAGACTATGCTGGGGGCAAGAAGGGAGAAAAGCGCCTATATCGGCTTGGACCGAGATTCGACACTTACACTCCTTTGAACGAGACCGTCGAAAATATCTTCCTTGCCACCCAAGGCGAAGTTAGATACAAACGCCCACCATACAAGAAGGAATCAGATAACGCGTAGAAGTTTGGAAAGTTCTGCCGCTTTCACGAATCGCACGGGCATGATACCAATGAATGCCATCATCTCCGGGATTTGATTGAGGAACACATCAGAAGGAAGAAACTGGAACGCTATGTAAAAGGTCAGGACAGGACCCCAGCTCCTGCCAATGAAAACCCAAGGCTACCCTCACCGGGGACCGACAGAGGAAACCGCAACGCTAGCAGCTCTAGTCAAGAGAAGATAGTGGTCCATACCATCTCAGGAGGACTGCACATCGCAGACAGAAGCTGGAAAGAGATGGAAAGATATGGAAAGTCGCTTAGAGACATAAAGACTGTGTCAATTCGGTCATAGAAGAGTGTCACCCGAAGCGGAAAGAAAGTGATGACATCACATTCGGAAAACGTGACCTAGAAGGAAGGCAATACCCTCACATGGATCCCATGGTTATCTCTACCCGACTCGGTCCCGCCGAAGTTTACCGAATCCTGGTAGACACTGGAAGCTCAGTAAACATCCTGTTCAAACACGCATTTGACAAAATGAAGCTATCAATGAAGGATGTATCTCCCTGCGATAAACCACTACACGGTTTCACTGGGGATGCAAAGATGCCCCTCGGGCAACTGGACCTCTTTGTTGAGATTGGAAGCCATTCCCGCTCCGTTGTACGGAAGCAGACGTTCGTGCTAATAGAAAACCATTCGGCCTACAACGCCTTCTTAGGAAGGCCAGCCTTGTCTGACTTCCAAATTGTCCTAGCCCCATGGTGCTTAAAGATGAAGTTTCCAACGGACAATGGAATAGGGGAAGTAGAAGGAGACCAGGACATTGCTCGAGACTGCTATGTGACTGAACTTCGCAACAACCACAGGAAGGATAAAGGGAAGGGTGTAGAGATGGCCCTCTGCACGAAAAGTCTAGAAGCATAGCAACTAAAGAAAGCCCCTCCTCTTCGATATACCAGCGACCCTTTCAATGAATTAGACCCTAGGGACGAAGAGGAGGAGGCCACCGCCGAGCCTGCAGAGGCTATGGAGTTTATATCTGTAGACAAGCACGACTCAAGTAGACTATTGAAAATTGGGTCCCAACTAAAAGCCGATTTGAAGGAACAACTCACCGATTTTCTTCGCCACAACTTGGATGTATTCGCGTGGTCACACGCTGACATGACCGGAATCTCCCCCGACATAGCATGCCACGTATTAAACATTGATCCTACCAAGGCGCCCGTAAAACAAAGAAAGAGAAGTATGGGGGCAGAACGATCAGCAGCCCTCGATGAAGAAGTAAAGAATCTACTCACCAATGACTTCATACGAGAAGCTATCTACCCGGAATGGATCGCCAACCCGGTGCTGGTAAAGAAGGCTAATGGGAAGTGGCGAACCTGCATTGACTTTTCCAACCTAAACGACGCCTGCCCAAAGGATTGCTTCCCACTTCCCCGAATCAACCAACTTGTAGATAGCACAGCCGGGCACGAGCTCCTATCTTTTATGGACGCATACTCAGGATATAATCAAATTCCTATGCATGCTTCCGACCAAGACCACACTAGTTTCATCACCGACCAGGGTTTATACTGCTATAAGGTAATGCCTTTCGGACTTAAAAATACAGGAGCCACCTACCAGCGCCTCGTCAACAAGATGTTTGCAGGGCTGATAGGACAAACTATGGAAGTATATGTGGATGACATGCTGGTAAAGTCAAGGAAAGCCAAAGATCACGTAAGCCACCTATGTGAGATGTTCCAGGTACTTCGACAGTATGGAATGAAGTTGAATCCACTAAAAATCTCCTTTGGATGTCATCAGGAAAGTTCTTAGGATTCATCGTCCATGCCAGAGGGATTGAATCAAACCCCGAACAAGTCCGAGCGCTAAGGGATATCAAGATACCTTCCACTCGGAAGGAAATGCAAAGTTTGAATGGAAAAGTGGCCGCCCTAAGCCGATTCATCTCCAAGGCAACGGACAAGTGCGTTCCCTTTTTCGAAGCTCTAAAGAAAGACAAAGGAAAGTTCGAATGGACTGACGAATGCTTAACCGCTTTCCTTAACTTAATAGAACACCTCCAGAAACCACCGGTACTCTCGACTCCAAGCGAAGGCGAAGAATTATACCTATACCTTGTTGTGTCATCTCACGCCCTAAGCGCTGCCTTGGTAAGGGAAGACAACCGCACGCAGCGGCCAGTTTACTTCGTCAGCAAGAGGTTTACTGGGGCAGAAGTCAGATATCCTAAACTTGAGAAGCTAGCATACTGTTTATTAATCACATCATGGAAACTGCGTCACTACTTCCAGTCCCATTCCATCAAAGTTCTGACCGATCAACCACTGAGGCAGGTACTCCATCGTCCCGACACTTCTGGGCGACTACTTAAATGGTGCATTGAACTAAGTCAGTATGATATCACCTATCACCCTCGCACCACCATCAAGGGACAAGCCATGGCTGATTTCATTGCAGAATTCACTACCAACGAAGATAAGGAGCAATTGGAACTAGCAAAAGACATCAAGTGGAATCTCTTTGTGGATGGCGAATCGAACGAACAAGGCTCGGGGGCAGGTGTGGTAATAATCACTCCCATGGGAAATAAGCTGCACTATGCTATAAGGTTGGAGTTCGCTGCCACCAACAACGATGCAGAATACGAAGCAGTGATAGCTAGATTAGAACTTGCCATAGAAATCGGAGCCAATTCTTTGTGTCTTCATAGCGATTCTCAACTTATTGTTAATCAAATACTAGGAGAATTCCAAGCTCGAGAAGAACGGCTCATAGCATATTTAAAGAAGACCAAGTTACTTCTCAGCCGATTGGACAACTAATTAGTCAAACACATCCCTCGGGAAGAGAACCAAGAGGCCGACGAATTGGCAAAGCAAGCAAGTATGAGAGACGTCGCCATCCTCGGAGCAGTGACCATCTCAAAGCAACTGACCCCAAGTTTTGAGAAAATGAATCTGATAGCTGCAACCGAAGAAGCAACTTGGATGACTCCCATCCGAGACTACCTACAAAGCGGCACGCTACCCAACGGGCGTAACGAAGTCAAGAAAATCTTGAGGAAAGCATCCCGCTACACAATACAAGAAGACATCCTCTATCGGCATGGATTCTCTAACCCGTTATTAAGGTGTGTCGCTGGGAGGGAAGCCAAGGAAATCTTATCTAACATCCATCAGGGAAGCTGCGGAGATCACACCGGAGGGCAAACTTTAGCAAAGAAGATACTCCGATATGGATATTTCTGGCCTACCTTAAGCAAGGACACCTTAGATTTCGTCAAAAAGTGTGACAGATGCCAGAAGTTTGCTAAGATTCTGCGGCTACCAACAACTGAGTTTACTCAAATGACCAGCCCTTGGCCCTTCGCAATATGGGGAATCGACTTAATCGGCGAACTGCCAATGGGCCGAGGCGGGGCCAAATATGCTATAGTGGCAGTCGACTATTTCACCAAATAGGTGGAAGCGGAACCCCTAAATAAAGTATCTTCAGCAAAAGTTATTAACTTCGATCAAAAATGTTCTGTGCAGGTACGGAGTCCCACTCAAAATCATATCAGACAATGGACTTCAATTTGACAGCGAGGAATTCGCCAACTGGTGCCAAGAACACGGAATTCACAAAAGCTTCTCATCCGTAGCGTATCCCTAGGCAAACGGACAAGTCGAAGCCGTCAACAAAATTCTGAAAACTCTAATAAAAAAGAAGCTCAAAAAGTCAAAGGGCGCTTGGGTGGACGAACTTCCTACGGCACTATGGGCCTATCGCACATCTTTCAGAACATCAACGGGGCACACTCCTTTCTCTTTGGCATACGGATCGGAGGCTATGCTCCCAGTTGAAACCATTGTGCCTTCCCATCGTAGGATCCACTATAACCCAGAAGAGAATGAAGAACTCCGTCACATGTCTTTGGATCTAGTTGAGGAGAGAAGAAATGATGCAGTCCTTAAAGCAGCAGCCCACAAGCAAAAAGTGGCAGCATAATACAACTCCAAAGTCAAGCTTCGTACCTTACAAGAAGGGGATCTTGTCCTCAAGCGAATCTTCCCTCGCTCCGGAGCACTAGACCCAATCTGGGATGGACCATATGTAATTCATAAAGATCTCCACAATGGAGCTTATATTTTATCAACAGTGGACGGAGAATTGTTCCAGAGGGCATGGAACATCCAGCACCTCCGTCGATACTTTTCTTAACTTGTACTGCCCATATGAAGTGAATTAACAAAGAGAATCAGTGGACATAGGCCTTTTCATGCCGAACCACTTTAAAAAACCTTGTCTCTTTTTTAACTTGTTCCTTTATATCTTGGCTGCTTGTTAACATTATCCTTTTCTGTTGAACAAAATCCTGTGCATGTAGCATTTCCACTCAATGCACTCCACAGTGCAACTTCACCTGGACAAGACCTAACAGGTACTACGCGAATCTATGCCCTCGCCAATGAGACACTTTTGCTCCGGCATCCCTCTGCTGCGGGTTAACTCATTGCTCGCGACGGCCCTTAAAGCCAACTGTAATGAGCCGATTATAAGCCACCGAGAAGGCCGACTATAGCCGAGGCAGCTCATTACGGCGTTCGGCTCGCCGGCAACTGTGAACCGACTATAAGCCCCAACATAAGGTGTGGCCAGCCAGGTGCAGTTCACAGTTGACGATCGGCACCCACGCTAGCCGGCCATAGTAAATCGAATAATACCCACGATTACGGGCCATAATGGCCCGGGTAGTTACTGTGCGCGATCTCGGCTCCGATGTGTCTTAAGTGCGGCTGTGGTAAAAAAGAATTAACTCCCCGCGGAGGCGTAAGATGGGTGACAAATGTCTCCAAGACCCACAGCTAGGGAAAGTGACTACAAAGCCCGTTTGCCACGAACTTAAGCACATCGAAGGCCTTCCGTGATTGGAAGTTTTACCTTTTCACATATTTTAATTTTACTTAAGAAACTTTTCTCCTATCCTCTGTAACAATTCCTGAAGTACAGGACACAAAACAGGAGAAACTCACTAATAGAAGCGGATACTCACAGCAAGACAATGGACCGCATCCCTTACTCGGTCACATAGGATATTCAAAGCTGCCACCTACAAGCAAAATATAAAGGGCGGTACTTCCTTCTTTCATATATAAACACATGACTATAATTTATTCACACCTCGCGCTAACATTGCAAGTCATGAAATCATGTTCTAAGCAAGAATCTGACATCAAACACAATTTGATTACAAGAATATACATAGCTATATTTCTCATACGACATGTCAAAATAGCAAAAAACATTCAGAAGACGACAAAATCAGCTTAAGATTAAAGAATTACACGTCAAGAATAAGGCTAGTTATTACAAGTAGCAAAAGATTACAACCTAAGAGTCACTTTACTGTTTTAAGACTAACATATACAACCCTGTCAAGTCCATAAAAAGAGTTTTTTTCCAGGTCTAATCAAGGGGCCGGCTGCATTGGAGTTTTATCCTTGTCCTGTTGCCCACCTGTCCAGTCAGAGAAAGGATTCATTAGTGATAAGCAACCAAGTTAAGGGAGAAACTAAAAAGGAAGACTTACCAGCACCTGCTCCTTGACCATCCTGGTCGTCATCCTCTACTTGCACACCTGCCTCCTCAGTAGCAAGCAACCGCATACCCTCCTTCACCGCCACCTTCTCCTCCTTGGTAAACTGGGCAGTGACCACATCCATGCTGAAGGCCACGCCACCCTCTTTATCCGCATCAGCCTTAGCCTCCTCCAGAGCCCGAAGATAAATCTTAGCCATGACCCTAGGATAATCATCCATCCAGGATAGGTTGCCCTGCTTCCAAGTTCGGAAGTACATGTCCTGAAGCATTTCGTCCATCATCCCCTCATTCTCCTCAAACTCCCTCATCCGGGCCTTGGAAGCCGACAACCTTTAAACGGCGGCATCTCTCTCCGATCGGTATCTCGAGCAGTCAGCCAAAAGGGATTTCCACATCGCCTCCATCTCCTCCCTCAACTTGGCTTGAGCAAGCTCTGCAGCCTCAAGTTTCCCGGATAACTCCTCTATCTGCTCAAGATCCGCTTTCCAAACCTCGTCCACCATGGCAATAGCCATGTCGATCCGTTCCTTGCAAGTAGCTTCCATTTTCCGCAGTTTGGCCCGGCTGGCCTCTTCCATGGTTTTCTTTAGTCGTCCAGAAGCAGCCTCATGCTGAGAAAGCTGAATGGCCTGATCAGCGAGCTGTTTGGCCTGATCCGAAACCACCAATCATAGTCGGATGTTGGCACTCCCAATATCCTCTCCAGCCTTAACCAGCCGGGCATGATGCCCCATCAGCTTCCTAGTCCCCTCCGCCACCCGATCAATATTAGCCTTGGCCTCGTCTCCCATGGTAATTATCCGAGTAGTAAGCAAATCGAGATCTAAAGACTTAGCCTCATCAAGCACCCGTACCATGGGATTGCAGGGAAGAAGGTGCTCACCGGTAACCTCGTCAAAGGTAATATCATGGGAACTTGGATCCAGATAAGGATGACCCGCAAATGGATTTCGAGCTAAGCCAGGACGATCAATCTGAGTAATGGTAGGATTTTCAGACGGGTGCGGAGAGAGTATGAATTCAGTATCCTCCTCCGTGATATCATGAAGAGGATGAGCTGGGGGCTGAGGACCAAGTGAAGGTTCGGATAAGGGATGACTCCTCTTTCTCTTTTGAATACCCTCTTCAATAACCCCGAGAAGAGGATGGTAGTCGACTACATCCCCGGAATGGTGGGCCGAAGGCTTCGGCTTGGCGGAAGCTTTGGAGAGCTTGTATTGTTCAAGCCTGTGCCGAAGATCTGAGGCCTTGGTCGTTTTACCTGCTCCTGATATGAAGAACAAGTGTCACAAGCTTACATTGATCCATAATTCGAGAAACACGGTAAATTAAAAGTTAAAAGAAGAAAGGAAACACATCTGTTATACAAACCCTGGGGAGGAGTAGGACACTGCAATGAGTCCTGGATTTCATTCTAGGACGGGAACAGATCATAAAATATTCCTAAGTCCCTATCATAAATGGAGCCTGCAGGAGTCAAAAGTTCACCTTGAGTCGTCAGAGCCACCTTGGCTGGAATAGTCTGAGAAGATTCGCTTGCACCGGTCCCGGCCTTGTCGGCTTTCCCGGATTTCTCTACCAAAGCCGTTTCTTCGTCCAGCCCCTCGAAAGCTTGGTGGAATGCATCATCCTTCCACTCCTGAATCTCGCCTGCTTGCCCAGGAAGCAAGGCCCCGATGCCATCGCCACCGTCACCACCATCCCGGTCATCTCCACTCTCACCTCTCTCCTCCTCCACATCTTCCTTCCCCGGAGTAAGTGGACAAGTGCTGGGAGAGGGACCATACGACTTCTTAAGCTTCTTACCTCCGACCACTGGAGATTTTGAGAAAGGTTTCCTCTTGCCACTCTCTACTATGACACCTCCCTTAGCTTGAGCAGCCGCCCTCTCCTCCGCCGTTTCCCTCTGCTTGACTACTGACTGCTGTGGAAGGATCAAATTGTACTCCAGAAGGGTCGCATTTCTGATCAGGTAAGCAGCCGATCTATCTCTCCCGGGGATAGCTTCTATCTCAGCCGCCATCTGAACAAAGCGATCAGTCTCCACGACCGCAAAGCCACCTGTCGCTAGCAAAAAATGAAAACGTATGAGAAGAAGCATCGCAACCAGAATGGAAATTATAAATAAAGCATCGACTTACATCCAGAGGTGAAAGGCCGAATAGAAACAGAGTTGTCACTGACGAAGAACCACTCCTTCTTGAACATGCTGTACTTAGAATACAGATCCAAGACCGGCTTGAAGGTTACAGCTGACTCCAAGCTGATGTATGGGGACCCCTTCTTATAGCCCCTCAGATTATATAAGTACCGGATCTCCCGGTTGGAAGGAGCACGCCCATACTTCCTCTGAAAAATGACGAAGAGGCTCACCAGTATAGTATGAGAGTTGGGTTGGAGCTGAAATGGGGCCACCTTTAGATACGTAAGAAAGCTGACAACCCAAGCATTAAGAGGTGGGATGGCACCACACATGTAGTGGTATCTGCTGTAGGCAAAGTACCCTTCGGGAGGGTCATATGGCATAACGTCTCTCCCTGGCAACCGCATGCGCGCCCTATCAATTCCGAAAGAACGAGAGATGACATCGAGCTGCTCCTCCTTGAGGGAGCTGGGAAAGCAATCGGGCGGGGAGTTCAGAAGCTCTTGAGGACCGTACCCGTCCACAAGTGATCTCGGGGCAGGTCCGTGATGTTCCGGTCCTAACTGAGCAAGGGGCACTGCGGAAGATTCTCCTTCGCCCTGGGATTTCTTTTTATCTGATCGAGTTTCTGCTTTTCGAGACATTTATCTGCAACACAAAAGCACGTTGTTAAAACAAAGGATGTAGAAGTATAAAACAAACACGTATAGTTTTCAAGTTCATCCGGTACTAAGTTCATTCGGCACTCATAGAGTACACATGTTCATTTGGTGCTCATAACACCAAAGCTCGTTCGGTAGTACGGCATAAAGGTTCATTCGGCGGCAAAAAGATCTCACCTGGTTTGAATAACACTTTGGTTCGGCAAAGAACAACACTTTGGTTCAGCAAAGAACAACACTTTGGTTCGGCAAAGACAACACTTTGGTTCGGCGAAGACAATACTTTGATTCGGCTAAACACCTTGGTTCGGCTAAACACCTTGGTTCGGCAAATAACAAGGGAGTGGTTCGGTTGATAGAAAAAACAATGGCATAAGCCCCATACTTATAGACGAGCACGAAGTGACCGGACCATACGGCTCAGCGCTTAGGACCGAATGGGACTGTCCAATTAACAAAGTGTGGCATACGCTGGCGTATGCCCCACTTTGGGGGGCAAATGTTGGACGAATTCTCATCACCAAACTAATGCCACTACCAACCCATCTCCTTTCTTCCAAATGCCTCACCAAACCAGACCATTCGGCGTTTACCCCTCCTCTCCACCGAATGAAGCTCCCCACCGAACAAGGTCTCCACCGAATGAAGCTCTCCACCGAATCAACTCAGCTCCATCCTACCACCGAATCAACTCAGCTCCACACTACCGGACCGTGCTCCTACCGGACCAGCCCAGCTCCACATTACCGGACCATGATCCTACCGGACCAACTTGGCTCCATCCTACCACCGAATCAACTCAGCTTCACCCTACCGGACCAGCTGCCACCGGACCGAGACGGTCCGAACCAAGCTCCTTCCGGACCAACAATACCAAGCCAGATCGCGTCAGCCCATGCCCACCAGCAGTTATATACATCCAAGACCCCTACCCCCAGCCTCACTCTATAAATAGAGGGGCAGGGGTACAACAATGGGGGACAGGTTTTGAGAGCTCAAGCACGGATAGAACTTTCAAACAACATTCTTTTACTTGTATCAAAGCTTTGTACTTGTAATCAAAACAAGAGAAGAGAAATAACATATAAAGTGGACGTAGGCACATTCTGGCTGAACCACTATAAATCTGCGTGTCTTTTTACAGTTTAGCCCCTGCTTTTCATATATCTGCATAAATCTCCAAAATCACTAAGAACAACATAAGAACTATTGAATCAAACGACTTTGAGGTGTTTGTCCATTTTTTGTGCAAACATGAGTGAAGTATAAAGATTATATATTGTTCCTTGTTTAAATTTGATTTAAAGGTTTAAATCGTTTTGGAAATGTTTTCAAGGAAAATTATGGGAGGGGATCCTTAAGTGAAAATGACTCAGATATTAGAATACCAGATGGGACTAGTATGGGGTCGCTCCCTATATATTAGCTATTAGCCCCAACTAATTGTTATCCAAAATTCCAGTATGTAGGGCTTGGTCATAGGTAGACTAAAATTATGATTACACACCGAAAGAAATATATGTTGTATACAGATAGGTTATTAGTGAGCTTGAAAACCCATTAGGATCGGGAAGACCTGGGAGATAATTAAGTTGGGGATAGACCGTCCAGAAGTGAAGTATTTAACAGATAATTAAGGACAGATCGTCCATATGGGAAATGTTTAATAAATAGTTAAGGATAGATAATCCAGAAGAAGAATACCTAGCAGGTGTTAGGTTAATTTTGATTATATTGTCCGGTAGGCCCGAGTCAGCAAAAGATTAAAAGTTATCCAAACAAAACATGTGTGTTTGAATAGATAGTTCATTATTACTTGATATTTATGTATTTTTACATAATGATTGCTTTACAGTATTTAACCATTGTGGATGCAGGAGCATAGTATATGGTTTTATGAAAGGTTTTGAAAAGATATATTTTAAAAGGATGTTAGTGAGGGGAAACCCGTTCCGCTAAGCGGCATGGTCTCACTTAACATAATTATTCTGGGATGTATAATATTATTCACGTCAGGCTTTATGTCTGACTCAAAGTTTATGTTTTACCCCTTAAACTCTCGGGTGCTCAAAATTAATTTGAGTAGACTGAGGGATTAAGGTCTTTTCAGGTTAATAGGATGACGAATAAGCTACCGGAGGCATGCATGAGGAAAATGTATAGATATTTAGGATTTGCAGTTCTTGTTATGTTTTGATGTATTTCCGATGTATTTCCATTGTGATTGTATTAGGTCTATTTTGACTATATGACTTTGATCAACCAAGGGGGTATCTTCATATACCTCTCTTGGTGTATTTTGTAATAACTATATTTTATCTGTGCCTGGGAACGATTTGGGATTATTTGTTGTGAATGTGAAACAATTGGTTTTTTGAAATGTAATGAAGTAAAAAAATTTGTTTTGAAATCTGTGTTTTGTTTCATATTCAAGTGCTTTTGATATTATTGATACCATTAACATAGCCGTATTTAGTCGCCCGAAGCTAATACTATAGATGACTGCAGCATCTGTAACGCTTAGTTTTGGGCCTCTAGATAGGGGATGTTACAATGATTAAACAAATTAGCACCGTTCAATTGAGATGTATAATACTATAAGTAAAGGTGGAGTGACTGATTTTTTATTGAAGCAAGAAAAGTAATAAAGCAAGAAAGTTTGTAATCAAGCGAAAAAATTGTAATCAAAGTTTGTAATAAAATTTTCTTCCTCTTTTAAAAGTCCAAATCTCTCATTTTTAGTTATTATCAAATTCCACTATTCTTCTTATAAAACTTTCCAACAGTATCAGATTCCTAGAAATTATATGGCCTACTAATCTCTCATATGTAACTTGAGTGGATATTTTTATAAAAGAACAAAACCATAGTTGAATAATCAAACTGGTAAACAACTCACAATATATTATATATAATTGTTGGGGCATTCAGAAGATAAGATCTTGCGCACACACTTGGTCTGCACTAGTGGAGGCAAGGGCCATTCAGAAGAATATATGTCTAGATATTTGTATGAAATAATATATTTAAAAATATATACGAGGGATTTTAAGAGATAATATAAAATATATGTCAATGTTCTTGAAAATGATTCTAAACCATTAGATCAAGTGAAATTACACCATTTATTTAAGATGTGAATTAATATAAATACGAGTGGAGCCATTCATTTTGTATACAAGGAAAAATCTGAACAATTATAATCAAAGTTAGATACAAAGTCTTATTTGTTTCTTATAAAAAAATTGTTTTTTATTTCATTCTCTCGTACATTTTCTTCTATAATCAAATTTATTTTTCATTTAATTATTATTTTTCAGCGATGGTATCAAAATTAGGTTGACATCAAGGAAGACTGGCAAGTGGATTGAGTCTTGTTAAAGTTCCTTAGTTAAGAAGAAGTACGACGTTAATTGGAGCATTCACATTAAGGTGTTGCTTCGATCAAAAAAGTGTGGGATGCCGTAGAAAATAAGTATGAAGAACCTATCAAAGTCGCCATTTTATCTCAAACTGAAAGGATAACTTGAAAGAATCGAAGAAGAAGGATCAACATGCTAGCATCATTCATCCAGTTTTAGATAAAGTTATGTTCGAAAAAGTTGTAAATGCGCAACGTAGCAAGGAAGATGATAGATTTTAGAGAATGCGTTCAAAGAATTGATAAAATGAAAAAACAAATCACCTATAAACTATGAGAAGCGAGTTTGAATTTTTATATATAAAATCATTGGAAACAATCGACGGTTATTTTTTAAGGGTTCTATCTATTGTCAATCAAATGAAAAGAGACGGAGAAGTAATATAAAATTATACGATTTTGGATTCTAAATATAATTACATAGTCGTAGCAATTGAAGAATCTAAAGATCTAGAAATCATGATTGTTTATCCACTTATGGGGTCGCTTCAATCTCAAGAAGAAAAATTAAACAAAAGAGTTAGAGAAGAGCTATTGGAGCAAGCTCTTCAAACCAAACTCAACTTGTAGGATCATGATGCATTTAAAAATGGAAGAAATCTCAACCAAAGAGGAAGAGGACGTGGCCAAAACTATAAAAGAGGCTTGTACAACTTTGTCAATAAAGAAATAAGAAACCAAAATACATATACAACAATAGGTCAAGGACGAGGAGGAAACACAAATCAAAATGGAATACCAAGATATGATAAGTCACAAATTAAATTATTATAATTATGATAAATTTGCGCATTTCACTTCCGAATGCAGATATTACTTCCAATAAAATTCAAGAGAGATCCAATCTCGCCCAGGAAGTAGAAGAATAATCTTTATGGACTCATATGGAAATGAAAATAAAAATGGTAATACATGATAAGCCCCAAATTAAATTATAATAATTATGATAAATTTGCGCATTTCACTTTCGAATGCAGATATACTTCCAATAAAATTCAAGAGAGATCCAATCTTGCCACGGAAGTGGAAGAACACTCTTTATGGACTCATATGGAAATGAAAATAAAAATGTCAATACATGATATTTGGATATGAGAGCTAGTAATCGTATGTATGGATTAGGAAACCTGTTTATGGAGCTTGATGAGTCGGTGAGTGGAAATGTTCATTTTGGTGATGAACCTATAATATCGGTCAAAGAAAAAGGAAAAATGAAAATTCGTTTAAAAAATGTAAAACATGATTTTATCTCTAATATGTGTTATGTTTCTAAGTGAAAAAAATATCCTAAGCTTAGGGCAATTTTTAGAACAAAGGTTCGATATTCACATGAAAAAACCATATTCCTTTATGAGAGATGGTAAAGGAAATTTAATTGCAAACGTAGCAGTGCCAAAAAATGAATGTTTCCATTAAAAATATTTCAAATAATGTTGGTAAAAGTTCAAAAGCTTGTTACAAAGATTCATAGTGGAATTATTACCTAAGACTTGAGCATCTAAACTTGGAGGTTTAAAATTGCTAGAAAATAAAAATATGGTAAAAGATTTACCATCCATTAATCACATAAATCAATTATGTGAATGATGTTTATTCGGAAAGAAACCAAGAAAAACTTTCCAAAAGAATCCACTACAATAGCTAAAATACAATTAAAACTAATTCATATAGATATATTAGCCCAATAAGACCATGCTCATTTGGAAAAAGAAATTATTTTGCACTCTTTATTGGTGAATTTAGTGGAGAAACATGTAGTCATTTCCTTAAAAAAATCAAATGTATTTTGATTTATTTAAGAAAATTATTTTTTTTATACAAAATTAAAATGACTATAAAATAATGGTCATAAGATCCAACCGAGATGGAGAATTTATTTTAAAAGAGTTTGAGAGTTTTTTTTTTTGAAGAAAGTGGGATTCATTGTCCCATAAAGGTCCCATGCAACCCACAACAAAATGACATTATAGAAAGGATGAATAGATCTTTACTCAATATGGCTCGTAGTATGTTAAAAAGCAAAAATATTCCAAAAGAATTTTAGGATGAAGCCGTTGAATGTGCAATGTATTTATCGAATTTCTCTCCAACTCGAAGTGTATGAAATAAACTCCCCGAAGAATCATGGAGCAGTAAAAAGCCATGCATATCACATTTGAGATTATATCAATCATAGTGTATACCCATATCTTGGATTAAAAACCCTTCAAATTGGACGATATAGCGAAAATTTTATTTTCATTAACTATGACTCAATGTTAAAGAGATATAAATTTTATATATAATGGAAAAGTTATCAGCTGAAATATGGAGTTTGATGAAAAAAGTACTTGGAACTAGAGCAAACAAGAGGAAGATGATTATAATTTCCTTCCCCTTTATAGAGAAGAAGAAAACAATAATGTACGAAAAGAACCCACTAATCCAACATCATCATCTTCATCAACCATTCATGAAGAATCTCCATTAGAAGTAGGCTCAAGTGAAAGACTACTATGTATGAGATCTTTGCAAGGGTTATATGAGGTAACATCAATTTTCGAAGATATCACTTTATGTTGTCATTTGCAAATTGTGCACCAATAGGTTTCAAAGAAGCAAAACAAGACAAAAAATGGAGGACTGTTATGGATGAAGAAATCAAAGCTATCGTAAAAAATGATGCATGGGAGTTAGCAAGCATACCAAAAGGATACAAAGCTATTGGATTAAAGTTGGTGTATAAAGTGAAGAAAAATGTCAAAGAAGAAGTTGAAAAGTACAAAGCAATATTAGTTACCGAAGGATACAACCAAAGAGAAGGTACGAACTATGAAGATATATTTACTCATGTAGCTTGTTAAAAACTATAAAATATTATTAGTTTCATTGACGGCTCAAAATAAATTGTAAATTTATCAGATGGATATAAAATATGCTTTCGTAAATGGTAACCTAGAAGAGTTTATTTGGAGAAATAACTAGGCTATAAAATTAAAGAACACGAAAATAAGGTTTTGAAATTGAAAAATAACTTCATGGTTTATAACAAGCCCCCGAGCTTGGAACACTAGAATTGATAGATATTTTATTGAAAAATGATTTTGTATAGTGCCCTAATGAACATGCTCCATATATAAAGACAAATCAAAAGGGAGAGGCTTTAATTGCACGGTTATACGTGGATAATTTGACATTTACTAGAAACAGTTCAAAAGCATTTTATGAATTCAGGAAGAAAATATGTTTAGAGTTTGAGATGATAGGTATATGACTTACATCATACTATCTTAGAATCCAAGTAACTCAAAGTGAGCATGGAATATTTAGCTCTCAAGAAACATGCACAAATGTAATATTAAAGAAATTTTAGGAGGATCGATGCAAATCTGTTAATACTCTAGTACAACATGGCACTAAGCTCTTGAGATATATCAAAGAAGAGAAGGTGGATTTAACATAATTCAAGAGCTTAGTTGGTGGTATGAGATACTTGACTTGCACAAGACCTAACATACTTTTTGGAATTATTAGTCACTATATGGAAGCTCCTATAATAACAGATTTGAAGACTGTTAGAAGGAACCTCTAATATATCAAAGGTACCATTGATTTTGGTTTATTATACTTATGTTCTAACAATTTCAAGTTGGTTGGTTACACTGATAGTGATAGTGATTGTACTGGAGATGTTGATGATCATAAAATCACAATTAGACTTATTTTCTTCTTAGGAAAAAACTTTCATCTGGATTTCAAAAAATCCACCAATTGTGACGCTTTCCAAATGTGAAGTTGAGTATGTTGATTTTTAAACTTGTGTTCGTCATGCAATTTGGCTTCGATACTTATTTAAGGAGTGGAATATGCCACAACATCATGTAGTAGACATTTTTATTTACAACAAATAAGCCATAGCTCTTGTGAAGCTTGGCGAAGTCGATCCTAGGCACTTGCAAAGGAGCACCACCCCCTAAAGCCACACCAAGAGTAGTTTGGGCTCTCCTCGCTTCGAAGCAACCATCGCATCGTACATGGCTTGAAAATCGGTTGTAGCAACTCTCGGTCCTGCTCCCTTTTCTACTCCTGAAGTAGGGTTATTCGTAGCAGCATTCCTTGTTTTTCGATTCATTTTTATTTGTAATAAGAATGATTAGCCTCATTCAAATAAAAGCTGTAATGGTACTCAAGTGCATATTATACTATATAATATTACTACATAGCATAATATTTACATTAACAAGTACGCTCCCTCCTTTAGTGTATACTCTCGACTTGCTTCGGTTAACTCGTAACCAAAGCTCTGATACCAAATACGACAACCACCCCATAACGCTCGCACATCAATGACATAAAAGAGCACTGTAACGTGCCAAGCTTATATGGGACGATCATCAAGGGTTAAAATTTAAAACAGAAAACCTATTGCGTATCTCACAGAACATAGATAAAATATAATATAGAAAATATACAACGGAATATAGTGAGCCATAACAAATGAAAATAACATCTCCACTAAATCATGAGTTATGGTATAAATGTCATAATATCTCAATACAACATTTCCTCACTACATCCTTCAGAATATATAGAAACAGACAAGGGAAACTAAAAATATAGAGTAATACGCCATAGCTTCTCTAAACTCATCTTCGTACAGCAACTGCGACTCCAAACTTGTCATCTATTCTACTCATTTAAGAGTACCTAAGATGATAAGAGAAAACATAAAACCTTGGGTCAAACAACAGTCTGGTATGAGCGGTAAATGACTACCAAAAGTTATACTGGAAAATATGGTACTATATAGATAAAAAAACCATACCTGGCTTATCTCTGCAACCAAAGAGTTAGCACATAATAATAAGATATAATATGCTACTCGGATAAACGATAATAGGATACTGTAACACAACATGATAGAAGAATCTAAGCAGCCTCCTCCATTTACCATATTCCCATCCCTTCTCCAGCATTCCTATAGATGATAGCCTACCCAAGAGAAATAGCAAACATAGCAACCATAGCAACCATAGCATCCATCAACCAAGGCTTAGCTATCATCTTCTAAAACCTTGAATATATGATAACTCATATGGCCATGTCCTCGCTTGCTAGAGATTAATGGAAATCTCGGTTCTCTTTTTTATTTCCCCATACTTTTAGGTTCAAAACCCCACACGTTTGTCTCCTACAGTACCTCTGTACCGTTTGACACTAAACCATTTTGGAGTGGTCCAGGATACACGACTGGTGCTACCAGCCCTCGGGTGCCCCCGCATATAGTACCCCTGTTGAACACAACCAGAACACTTCGAGTTATCAACGATTTCTTAGCACTTCTGAGTCTTCAAAGCTTTCACAACTCCAATCCATTTCCAGGCATGAGTCCTGCCACTCAACCTAGCCCATTATACCACAGCCACATTCCATCCTGATCTGTCTGTCAACTCTTTTGATCCAACTCCTTATTTGAGCCCTCGACCGAAGAGCCAAAACTTCATCATGTTATAACTTCCAAACCATTGAAGCAATCAGCGGTCACAACATCCAGCATGATCCACTATTTACCTAGAGTCTCCACCCAGGATCGCATCACAATTGGAGCCAACGATTTGGATCGACGTTGATCCGATCCAAATAGATCTGTGCTGATCCAAAACCTTAGCCATTTCCAGCTCCGTTTCGCTTGCAACCTCTAGTGCACTTCCCTTTAATGCCTTAGATGCCGATCCATCTCTCTTAGCCTTCAGGTCTTCCTTTCCATGCATCATGGTTTAATCCATTGAAGATGATCCATCCAATCTTCAATACTTGGCATATCCTCCGATCCAACTTCATACAGCAACACTAAAATCAATGCTCATTTTCCCTTATGGATCTCACTTCAATTGGCATGCTAATTTTTGGATCGATACCAATCCGATCTAACTGGATCGGTGCCGATCCAAATACTTATCTCTAACTGTTATGAAATTTTCAGGGTATCTTCCTACCATGCTTCAAAGCCTATTCTCTAAGTTTTGTGCGATTCCGATGAACTTTGCTCCCGATATGCTCTGATCACCAATCTAAGTCCTTAAACCTGCACAGTACTAGCAAACGAATCAAGCATAACAAGCAATTCAAACATAACAACAGATCAAATATTGAAATTCATCTGATTACACCCAATATGAATACAAATCATCCGATTCAATGTAGCATTGCAATTCTAGCATATATCTAATCTAACACATAGGATTTCATTGCCAAATATACACAAATGACACTAGACAATGATCTAATCCCAATTGCATGTTTAATTAGGTTAATCTAGAGTTTCTAAATCTGAAATTACCTAAGTCAAATCAATTTAATTTGATAATTCTAACCTATAATCACCTAACTACAACACATAATCCATCATAGACTAGTGAGAGATCATAAACACTCACCAAATCTACTAAAACTATGAAATATAATGAAGATCCGATCCAAACAGTAAGAAATCGAATGAAGATGCAACCAAAGTGATGAGATCAAGCTCCTAGTTGAAGATTTAGCCTTTAATTTGCAATTATAGACAATTTGAGATGAAATCCAATGAGATGAATGGAGAATTATAGAGGAGTTAGGGTTTGGGGCTGAATTAAAATGAGAGATAAACATTCAAATGGTCTCTCTCACCACATATTTATAGCCAAACCTGATTAGACTAATGGGCTTACTGATTCGGCCCATTAATACCCTTCTAATTATGGGCGACATATTTTAAAACTTAAAACCGCTATAACTTCATAACTACTTATCTGATTCTCCTATATGACCACTCTACGGAATGAGAAACCACCATCCCAAAGCAATGAAACAAGTAGAGCATCTAGTTCGACTTCTATCAAAAGTTATAACCGAAATAAGATCTCCAGAGGCAAAATTGTCACATAGAAATTTGGGAAAAATCATAGATATGCAAAACATCCCTAAAAACCATATCTCAAAATATTAGAATCATACAACCAAAAATGAATTAAATAAAATTATATTATGATCCTTTGATACGTAAAGTACGGGTCGTTACACCGATACGTAAAATACGGGTCATTTTAGTGTTTTATTTGGGATTTGTATTTTTTTGCTATCTCCGAGGACTTATTGTCGAAATTCTTTACTTCCATCAGGACCATAAGTCAGGATAGTATTCTTGGTTACCATTTTTATATTTTGTAGATCATGATCTATTTGGGTTCTACATTTATTGATTTATCTTCTATGGCTTAACAGTCGAAAGTTATTGCTTACATTATGACTGTAAGTTAAGATTTGTAAGACTTGATAGTGATGCATTGATTAGTTATTTAGGGTTCTACATTTCCTTATTTTCTTTCAGGGCTTAACAGTCAAAAGTGTTCACTTCCATTAGAACTTTAACTCAAAGTAGATTTTCTATTGACTCTCGTGATTCGTACAAATTGTGATTCATACTTTATTATGAATTTTATGGACACTCGATGTACTCTTTATAATATTTTGTTGGTTTGATGAGTTTGATTGTATCACCCAATTTATAAATTGGGATTCTTTTTTGTTATCATTACAAACAAGGGTCGATCTCAGGGATCAAACATATGACCTTTAATCTCATACCGTAAACTCCCAACTAACTGAGCAACGTTGTTGGCTAGAGGTTGGGATTCTTACTTGATTATTTATATTCCATAGGTGATATTTGAGATTTGAGGCATGGTATATTATTATTATTATGCTATGTTGGATACATGATATCTTGTACATGTTATGCTTTTCATTTACCTTGCTTACTTTTATGTGATCACATTGGATTTATAGTAGTCTGACCCGTTTATTATTTGTATAATACTCAGGTTAATCCGAGACATTTTAGGTAATGGAACATTATGTTAATACCTCAGTTACTGATTTTGAGGATAACAACCTTGATAACAACAATATACATTCATATAAAATATAAAGACTAATGTTTTGCCAAGTTATATTGTATGTAGAATAGGATATTACAAAGGTGCTAAATCAAAGACTGTATAGTATAAAGACTCAAGAAATGGATATGAAGATTCATAAGTACAAAGACCAAGATATGAAGATCTCAAGACTATAATATAGTGTATAGATTCATAGTATATTGTTAAAGTCCTTGGAATAATCTTTGATATCTATCCCTTATTTTCTACCTTTCATGTTTTTAAAGATGAAATAATTTATCAAAATGTATTTCAAAATATTTTATAAAAGTTTTTCAAAGTTCAAAATGTTTATAAGCTATGTTCAAGCTATTATACAAAGTATCAAATTATTTTACAAAGTATCGAATTTTCAAAACATTTCAAAAGAAATTAGTTTTCAAAAAATACATGTATATATCGACATACATGGCATGGATATGCCGACATACATGCTGCCAAATAGTTTTTCAAATTTTGAAAAGAAGTGTCTATTCATCGCAACTCTTAGCGAATGGACACATCTGCTTATTCCCTATCTAAAGGGGAGTTCATACGAATTTTGTGATATTTATTAACTTATTTTCTTCCCTCCTTTTACTATCTTGAAAAATCCATTAAAAATGTAGTCTATTCTTTTCAATATCATATAGAATCAATTCAAACTTCATTGTATTAATTCACTACTACTTTCTTACTATTTTGGAATCATCTCCCTTTCTCAAATCAAAGATCAAAGTATTGTCCAAGAGGTTATAGGATCCATTGTATCCAAAGTTCAAGAAATTTTCTTTGGTAAAACTATCAAACTCTATTTGTATTTTCTTAGGTGTCCCTATAGCCCGTTCAAATAAAGTGGGTGTGCTTGGTAGCCTGGAAATCTCAGTGGGTGTGCCTATAGCCCGTCCAAATCAAGTGGGTATACCCTGAGCCCAGGAAATCAAGAGGATGTGCCTTGTAGCCTCAGAATCGAGATTGTAATTGAGTTTTCCTTCTACCCGTTTAAAGATTGAAATTTGAAAAGAAATTTGTAAAAGCAATTGTATGGAACTGGATGTAGGAGAAATCTGAACTAGTATAAAATCCCTTTTGTCATCTCTCTAACTCTTTACTTTGCTTTACTGCTTTTATTTTTATCTGTGATTGCATCTATGACTGTTTAATGGTATAGTTCTTTGTTGTTAATTTCAGATTTAATATTTAATTTGAAAGAATTTTAAAAAGATTTACAAAATTTAGAACTATTCACCCTTCCTCTAATATTTGATTAGCCTTAAGATCCATAATTCCTCAACCCACACATTATCCACTTTGGATATTGGGCTTTACAGGAGACATTGTGTGTGTGTGTATAATCGTGTTTTAAGAAGTGGACGATGTATATTTTCCTTTGGATGTCTCCTTATACTTGGTTTTGATGGGATGGCTATGAGTTGTGTATTTTGAACTTGACTTGGTATATATGTTGTAGTGAGACAAATGTTATAGTTTGTTATGTATTATATTTTTCTACTGCGATCTGTGACTTTATGTTTATTTGTATATGTTGTGTATTGTTCTGTCTTATCAAACTCACATTTTTATTGGTTTGTGCCGATACCGCATACATATGGATATGTTTTATGAGATTTTTTTAATACGTACCAGTGTTAGTCTAAGGAAATATTCATGTGTGGTTGCTCCTAACAAGGTTCATTCTCCATATTACTAAACATGATTACCTAGTAATTCCTTTTAGTAGTATGTGTATAGAAGTGGGGCGTTATAGTTTGGTATCAAAGTAGGTTCAGAATAATATTGAATATTTATGACACAAGTCTTGGCCTAAGAGTGACTTAGAGTCCCTGTTCCCCTTGGATGTGTGGTAGTTACTATATATGAAAGGGATAGTAGGAGTATACGATGATTTTTAGGGTAATCATCTAGGGACGTACTTGTTATTTTTTTAATTATATATACATTACCCTTTTCTCTACCTCTTCTATATGTTGTTCCTTAATTAAATGGAAGTTGTTGAGGAAGGTAGCGAAGAAGAGAGTGGTTGGCCTAACGAGTAGGTTAGTAATGGTGATGGTGAATCTGTTGCCTTAAGTATGAATATAGTAGTTCGGTTGGGGAAAGCTGAAGAGACCTTATTTTGAATCTTATACTATAAGCACTTCTTAATTCTAGATTATGATGAGACGAGTTTGAGTAGGAAGATCCAGCAGTGAACAGAGTTGCGTAGTGGACACTAGTAGATAGCTTCCCACTGAAGGCATTCGTTTGCTTGTTTGAAAATACATGTATTGTTGTATTAATGCTCGTTTGATATTATAGATAATGATATGTGATGATTTTCATTGTGGTTGATGGTTGATGAATTGAATATATATATGAATTTTTACGATAAATATTATTGTTCAAACAAGCATATGATTTTAAAAAATATGAATTTGATTTTATAAAGTGATTAAAAATATTTTAGTAGTTTATTTTGGTATTAATATGTCCGCTGAGTGCTTTAGGAATTCTGGTCGATGCATCTGACATACGTTATCAATAGGGATCCCTAAACACAAGGACAAGACATTTCGACATAATGATTTGAAAAGAATATTTTGTTTTGAAAAAGAAAACAACGTTTTTAAATTAATACAATGCTTCGAAAAATAATGTATATAATGTTTTATAAAGTAATAGTGCTTTGTGAAATAATTAAATCATTTTGAGTTGAAAAAAAATTTCTATATAAAACTATGTTGCAATAAATAAAATAAATTTTGAATTTTAACGTTTTAATTAACTACTTTTGAAGTTAGATACTAAAAAAAATTTTTTGCTTTAAACAAATGAAATTTTTTGGGACAATGTGTAGAAATTTTGAGTTAAAACTATCAGTTGTTTTAACCTTAAATCCTAAATCATCAATCCATTTTCGATGATTTTAAATACATTGAAAAGCTATGTCATTAGAGAATCATCTTTATTTGAAATTCAATGCAAAATTTTGAAGATAATTATGATTAAAACATGAATTAAAAATGATGTATATTGCTGCCCTGAAACTGAAAACTTCATGTAACATCATGAAATTCATTTGATCATAACTTCTGAATGGTTTGTCTGATTTCAACGATCTTGCTTGTAACAAGCCATGCTTTTGAGTACCATGGATTTTATTGTAAATTTTGTTTAATTAAAGTTGGTAATTGGTGGGAAGGAAAAATATCCAATTGTAGACGTTGGAATTAGGATCCAAAGATAGTTCCGTTAAGTCCGAAATGGCATCCAGAACTTGAATGAGTATAAGGTTAGATATGTTTGGAATTCGAAATTTTGGACGATGTGTAACATCCCACCTTTTTGTACGTTATAAGCAGACACACGTGCCAACTCAAACCATATAGAAGGGCGGATTGTTATGGGGTAAACAAGAAAAAACAGAGAAAGAGAAAAACAAAACAGAATCTCGCAGCGGAATGACAAAATATAATAATCAAATAACAGGTCATGAAGCTATTTACAAAACATTTGATTATACTTATACAATACAGAATCAGAGTTACATAAACAGAGAATAAATATTCAAATGCAATGGAACAGTATGAATGTAGTGGAATAATAGAATAAGTAATTATAGTACAAATCTTCGTCTTCGTCCTCCAAAAAAAGGTCTTCAAATCCTGAAAATGCTCAGGCTGACTCGAGTGAATTGAAAAGACAAAACACTCGAGTCAGAACTAAAAGATCTTATGTAAGTTAAAATAACGGTAAATAAATATGAGTGGAACGGCATCAGAGATGTTTACGGGGTTTGACATCTCCTATCCAGTGTCTAACGTGAGTGCAGTAACTTAAGAGATGTTCGGGATTCACATCTCCTAAGGATCCGTTAAACTATCTACTATGTAGTACAATACGCTATTATAATATGTCTACAGTAAGATAAACTATTCATATAGCATTAAGGCGTTACCCATTTCCCCCTTAACACATTTTTATATATTCCCATAGTCTATACAGTACTGTAATCTTGTCCGTAATGGACGTCGTCAGAGGGCACTCCATAGGTATGGTACAAAACAAACTCGTAGTGGTCTCGATAGGGTAGATGACACGGCACAACTAGGCAATGCCAGGGTAGATATACCAATTACACTTCCGGACTGGTGGTAATGCATAGCAGCTACTACCGCCCACCTTGGAACACACTCCCAAATCAAAAATCGAGGGTGGCCACCAAATCAATCGCAAAGTCAGAATATAATATCGAAGGAATGTGCCCGATCGAAGGAATGACCTCACTTGGCCCGTCAATTGCTCATGTTTTAGCCACTTTAAGCTAACTCATGAGAGTCAGGTCCACGTATATACCTCATATAAGATCGTCGCCAACCATCCTACTTCATTCTGGAATCTCCACCGCGTACACAGTTGTCAAAGTGGTTTTCGGTATCGACAGAGAGTGTCTACATCCGGTCCCGGTCTCTTTAACAACCAATCGCTTATTACACACCGGATGGTTCTTTTACATTTGCAAAATCATTTCATAATTGATATCGAAATATCATATTCAATTCAAATCATATCATTTTCGAAATCATTACTTACTTCCGAAATTATATCACATTGAAATCATAGTTCGAAATTATATTTCCTTTCAAAAGTCATATTTCCAAAATAGGTTAAACTCTCATTTCAAAATTATCATATTAAACCAAATATGCTATTTAGATTCCAATTTAGGTTATAATGTCGCTAAACCACATTCACTTTAAAAATCGAGAATTTTAATATAAATCCATCATTTTACTTAGTTTGGAATTTAGAAGAAAATAGTTTAAATAGTTATAAATAGTTAATATAGATTTAAAATAGATTAAATATAATTAAATAGATTAAATAGCTTTAAAATAGATTAATTAGATTTAAAATAAGCTAAAACGGTTTAATTAGTTTAAATAAATTAAATGGTTTAAATAGGTTAAAATGATTTAATATAATTAATACAGGTTAAAATAGTTTAATACTTTGAAATCTTAATAATTAGAAATTTTGAAATAATATATTTTTAAAACAGTCTATATTAAAACATGAATTTGGAATTAATATCAAATTAAACTATTCATTTCATTTCAACACATTTGGACCATTTTCAATTTCCAAGTCAACAAACCAAATTCCAAACCTTTCAATTTAACATTTCAATAAACTATTGATTTTCATATCGTTTCAATCCATGTTCAAATAACAATTCAGGTTACTCCAATTTCAAAATATTTCAAGGTTATTTTCAAACAACTTCAATAACTTAATTTCAATAGAATTTCATTTATACTTAAAAGTTCAACTTTAAACTTCCAATTTAATTTCTTAAAGCAATTCCTTTTAAACCAATTCACATTTCAACAAAAAACTTAATTTTCCAATAATACTTCAATTTATATATATCAAATTTTATTTCAAGATATCATTTAATTAATTCAAAAATTAGAAGTTCAAAATCATTAAATGTGACGCACCACCTCTATACTCACACTAGCCAAGGACACTACGGGGTAATGCCGTCGACTAGCGCGAAGAATAAGGCTGTTGAGGAGCGACCATCTGTGTAATTGCTTTGTGAGAGTACCAATATGTCAGATAATATAACTTACATTTCATTTCAAGAGGAAATCCGACATATCCAATCCAAACTCAAAGCTACCACACAGTGGTTATGTGGACTTCGGAAACAAATATAGAAATAAACATAACACAAATAAATCACAGATATTCATATCACAAAGGCGGAAACAAATATGAATACAACACATAGAAGTGTACATCAAAGTAGTGGTCAAACTAGATCCACTACATCACAAAAGAATAGATACAAGTGCCAGACAAAAGAATAAGTATACATCAAGGAGTCTCTATCTTGAATGTATAACAACAAAAACTGCTAAGCTAAAGTAGTTTGCCAAAAGTCAGGTGATGGACCCTGATAAGAAGTCAAGCAGAAGCACCTGAAATACCTCGGTCTGACCCGAGTATTATTTAAGAAGAAAATAATAAAACGGATCAGTCTAGCTATAAATATCAGATAAAATGAGATAGGATAAGAGATATCACAAAAACGTATGATAACAATAATGCCATACTATGACAAGTATACATCAGATAACAACAAAAATCATACAATATCTCCAATACTCTCAAACACTAAAAAGAATGTCATATTCTTTAAATTATTCACCAAAACACAAATATTGATAGAGCTTATCAATGCAAACCACGAAAATTGGTGAAACACAAATTCTAGAAGTCAACAACTAGAAATCCAGAAATCACAAAGGGGGAAGACCTATCACAAACGGGAGCATGAAAACTCCCTAACACGTGTGTCACAAACGGAACGCTATTCCATGGTCGCTAACCATCAATTTTTGAGCCGAAGCTCCACAAACGGCCCGAAGACCATGGGTTTCTACCCCACCAAATTGAACCAAAGTTCCACAAACGGGGTTTTTATTCCCCACACAAACAAAGAGACATCGCACATCGCTAGTCTAAAACACAAAAATGATCACCATTGATCAATAAGAAGTGTGAATCACACTAAGCTAGTAAATAAATGAGTTTAGCTTCATGTCCCATAATCACTAGCTTAACTTAAATATTTACGAGCAGATTGTAGATTTCCACTCGAAAATTGTCACAAGATTTTCAATCGAACAAGTCCAAAAATTAACCGACGAAGTAAACGAAACCGTTTCATACCACTGGTTTTGCTAAGCCGTTTAATTAGATTTCTCATACGAATGAGGTAAAGGTTTGTATATACTAATAGGTTGGAAAAAGGTTTTATAAACGAGCTTTGTATTAAAAATAGAGTTGAAATCATCTTTGTGAAAGAGTTTGAGTATTTACTACTAGTATAGAAACCTTTGTATTTAAAAGTGACGAATCACAAAAATGATTGTAGAAACAATCAATCCCTAAAAATTCACATACGAGAATGTGAATTAAATCCATAAAAATCGATACCAAATCCATCAAATGGATATTCCAAAAAATCCAAAGAAAGAAGTCATCAAAGTCGATAAATGATAACAACAAATCGGATCATCGAGAATCGATTGAAAATCGGAAACCCACACAAAACTGCCTAAAATAGAAAAAATACACATTTCCCAGATTCAGTCGACTGGACTGTATGGTCAGTCGACTGATACATTCTTAGAAACTCTCGTTTTCCAGGTTCAGTCGACTGGCCATATACGTCGGTCGACTGATAGATGGACAGAAGCTTTCTGTTTCCAGGTTCAGTCGACTGAACTTTATGGTCAGTCGATTGATACAAGGCCAGAAAATTTTATGTTCCCAGATTCAGTCGACTGATCTTACGGTTCGGTCGACTGAACTGTCATTTGTAGTGTTTTCAGTCTAGCCCAAGAAGGGCAAAAATCCAAACCGGAAGTGATCGGATGAGCAACAGAGGCTAGGGATTTATGCTAAGCGACAACCCAGCCTTATAGGCTCTTCGATACACCCCAACAACATGTTCAAACATCAAAGATAGGATTTTTAAAGATTTGACATCAAAACACCAAAAATTGGAATATTCATCAAACCAATTCAATTCAAAGGCATATGGACAAGGAATAGATGTTAGGAATTACTACCTAACAACTATCAAAGATATAGACATAGATGTGAGTTCAAAAGCTCACCTTTTAAACCCAAAACAACTAATGGGAAGCTCTAGAACAAGCAAAGATTGATTTCTCTTCAACAACACCTCTAGAATATCCAATCTATTATCAAAGGTGAAGTTTTTCCTAAGTTAGGTTATAGGAATTTCTGAAAATTGAAGAGGGATTGAGATGGAGAAGATGAAGATGATGCTTACCTAAGCTTTTCTTGGATTTTGGACTTGAATTTGAGTTTCCTAATCAAAGCTAGGGTTTAGGAATTTTAATTTCCTCTTATTTCCCCCATTTTTACTTTAGCTTGAGTGTGTTAGGAAATGAGGAGTGGAATGAATAAAGAGGAGTGGAGTTGGGTTATTTGTTAGGTTGGTGGGCTGAAACCCAAACCCAAAGCCCTAAATGAAAATATCAAAATTTTACTCAACTCCAAACATATCGATGTTTATACTCAAAAAGGTCGCAAACACCATTTTGGACTCAATGGAAGTGGTCTCGAGTCCTAATTCGACTGTATGCAAAAAGTGACATTTCGGACTTAAATCCGACTAACGATGCTATATTTAAATAAAACATTTAAATATACAGTCGTAAAATATGCGGGTTGTTACAGACTCCCCTCCTTAAAGAAATTGCGTCCTCGCAATACTTTAAGAAGAAAATAAAAAGTAACAACCATACTAAGGCATAACAACACAAAAGAATAAATTTTGAAATGAGAAGTTCACCTTAAGGAGCACGAGAGAGTAAGTCCGGATGTGTTCGCTCGATGAATTCTCTGGATTCCCAAGAACAATCCTTAGGATTTGAGGACCATTGAACTTTCACAAGCAGAACATCTTTATTTCGAAGGCATTTAACCTCCATAGCAATGACACGAATAGGATGTTGCTCATAAGTCAAATTAGGCGAAACTTCAATTTCTTCAATAACTCCAGGCTCTACAATAGATTCGGAATCTGTAAGGCATTTCCGTAGTTGAGAGACGTGGAATACGTCATGAATAGCAGAAAACTGAGTCGGTAATAAAAGGCGATAAGCCACAGAACCAATGCGTTCGGTGATGGGAAATGGACCAATATATCGAGGTACTAATTTTCCCGATCGACTGAAACGCAAAACACCCGTCATAGGTGAAACACGAATGAACACCAAATCTCCCACAGAAAATTCTAAATTCCTTCTTCGGTTATCGGCATAGGATTTTTGTCTACTTTGAGCTTCTTTCATCCTATGACGAATAAGGTCAATCTTTTCTGTGGAATCACGAATAAAATCTGGACCTAAAACCAGCTTCTCACCGGCTTCAAGCGAACACGAAGGAGATCGACATGGCCTCCCATAGAGTGCCTCAAAAGGTGCCATACTAATACTAGATTGGAAGCTATTATTATAATAAAACTCAACAAGAGAGATATGATCCTCCCAACTTCCACCAAAGTCAAGAACACATGCACGAAGGAGACCTTCAAGAGTTTGATTCACACGCTCGGTTTGTCCATCGGACTGAGGATGATAAGCGGTGCTATAATTAAGCTTCATTCCCAAAGCTTTTTGAAGACCTTTCCAAAATCCGCTAGTGAATAATGGATCACAATCACTAACAATAGAAGTAGGAACTCCATGTAATTTAATAATTTCTTTAAAATAGAGCTTGGCCAAAAGAGGTACGGTCCGATTGGACCGAACGGGAATAAAATGGGTGGATTTTGTAAGTCTATCAACTATCACCCATAGGCTATCATGACCCGAATGGGACCGAGGAAGACGGTCAATAAAATGTCTAAAGGTTGGAATAACCCACCGGGCCTTTGGTGTTCGGCCTTAACGAGTTGGCAAGTCATGCAACGCTTAACAAAGTTAGCAATATCAGATTTCTTCCCATCCCAATAATAAAGTCGCTTCATGTCCGCGTACATTTTACTACTACCAGGATGAATGGTAAATTTAGAACGATGAGAATCTTCTAAAATGTCTTTACGAAGATCACAAATATTTGGCACGATAAGTCTACCAAATTTTCGAATACCGCCACGAGCATCAATATCAATATTTTTCAAACCTTCAGTATCAATTTTATCCCTACAACTTTGGCTAAAAAGAACCAATTTAGGATCATGCTTTTGACCTCCAAGAATGCAGTCTAAAAGAGAAGGGTGAGCATCAAGGCTACATAAAACAAGAGATGAACATGAATTGGATTCACGATCTCGAATCTCACAAGTGGACAAAGTCTCAAGATCATTCCATTTGGATATCATCATTGAAACAACCGCTTGTTGCTTACGACTAAGAGCATCGGCAACACGATTTCCCTTTCTAGGAGTATAGAGAATATCAAGATCATAAGATGCAAGGAACTCGAGCCAACGTTGTTGACGCAAATTAAGTTCCTTTTGAGAAAATAAATACTTCAAAGATTTATGATCGGTGTACAGAACAAATTTCTCTTCCAAAAGATAATGATGCCAAATTCTAAGAGCGAAAACAATAGCTGCGAGCACTAAATCATGAGTGGGATGTCTAGTCTCGGCAGGCTTTAATGGCCTAGAAGCATAAGCGGTAACACGTTCCATTTGCATGAGAACAACACCCAAACCAACACGACTAGCATCGGTATAAACAATAAAGTCTTGGTTCCCTTCGGGAATCACAAGAATAGGAGCATCGAAAAGTAGTTCTTTTAGTTTTTGAAAAGCAGTTTCACACTTGCCTGACCAAATGTATTTAACTCCCTTCTTTGTCAAAATAGTAAGAGGCACAGAAATTTTAGAAAAGTCTTTTATGAAATGACGGTAATAGCCCGCCAATCCAAGAAAACTACAGATTTCCATCACACTCTCCGGTCTCTTCCAATTTTGAATCGCTTCAATCTTTGAAGGATCCATGGAAATTCCGGATTCAGAAATAATATGTCCCAAAAATTTCACACGAGATTGCCAAAAGTGGCATTTAGAAAATTTTGCTTTCAATTGGTTGCTCCTAAGAGTTTCCAACACAATCCGACGATGTTTTTCATGCTCTTCCTCGGTTTTAGAATAAACAAGAATATCATCGATAAAGATGAGAACAAATCGATCGAGGAAGTCTTTGAAAACTCGATTCATAAGGTCAACGAAATAAGCTGGAGCATTCGTCAAATCAAATGGCATAACAAGCCATTCATAAGATCCATCACAAGTACGGAACGATGTCAAAGGAATGCTATCCTCTGCAATACGGAGCTGATGAAAACCGGTTGCTAAGTCTAACTGTGAAAAGACTCTAGCACCACTAAGTTGATCGAATAAATCATCAATCCGAGGTAAGGGATATTTATTCTTGATGGTGAGATCATTAAGCTTGCGGTAGTCAACGCAAAGCCTAAGTGTACCATCGGATTTCTTCACAAAAATAGCCGAAGCTCCCCAAGGAAAGGAACTAGAATGAATAAACTCTTTGGCTTCCAGTTCGGATAATCGTTTACGCATCTCCTCATTTTCCTTATTAGACATACGATAAGGAGGACAAGTAATAGGTAGAGCTCCAGGGATTAGATTAATTCTAAACTCAATTGCTCGCTTAGGTGGTAATCCTAAAACGGGCTCAAATATGTCAGGAAATTCACAAACAATGTGAATGAGGGAAATGATATCTACCTCATCATCATTATCGTCATCATGAGGATTTAGAGAATACAAGGATGCTGCCGAATTGGAATCTGAATCTTTAAGAACAAGAGAAATCTTCTTAACAGATTGAGGATGTCGAAGATATATAGTCCGCTCAGGACATAGGATATGGGCTTCGTAATAGTTAAGCCAATCCATCCCCAAAATCATTCCGAAACCAAGGTAACGCATAACATGCAAATCGGCTCGAAAAGCATAATCACATAAAATAATTTCGACATCTTTACAAAGTAAATTGAGTGTTGCGGATCCACCAACCGGATTCGCAATTCTCAATGAAGTCATCAAGCCAATAACATTCAAAGACAAAGCATCAACAAGTTCTTTTGATATAAAAGAGTGAGATGCACCCGTATCAAAAAGAACTCGAATAGGAAGATCACGAAATATAATAATGCCATCAAGGATAGAATGAGAAATACCTTGACCAAGAGAAGTGTTAGTAGGGGCTTGCACAACATTTAGCTTCCCTTCCTTCTTGCTTTGAAGTTTGGGGTATGAAGATATAGTATGACCCGAACTTTTGCAATAGGGACAAGTAAGGGGCTTCAGACACTTGTTTGCATAATGGTCCTCAGAACCACAATTGTAACATTCTCAACGACTAGAGGTAGGAGTCTTTGCTATCGAAGTTGCTTGCTTCCCTTTCTTGTTGGGATAAGGCTTGAACTTAAAAGGCCTCTTCTTATTAATGTTTTTTTTGGCCCCCACAACTTCAACATCACTTTCTTTATCGGCCTCTTCGAGTCGAAGAGCGATATCAACAAGCTGATCGAAAGAAACTTCTAGTTTCAGAAGTAATGGCTTTTTGAGGTCCTTATTCAACCCATAGACAAATCTCTGATTTGTCTTCAATGGGGTATTAATATACTCAACCCCATACTTAGAAAGTGATTCAAAATATGCGACATAGTCGGTCACAGATGATTCACCTTGAACAAGGTCGATACACTACTCCATAGATTGCATACTGCAACACCCAAGAAGTGATGCAGTAAGTGCAAAAAAATGTTGTTGTAGGCTAAAAAAGGGCAAAGGCAACACTTTCTCGGTGATGCATTTTGCCGCGTTGCCGCACACCTCAAAGGCAACATTTTGACTATCTAAGGCAACATAAGAAATATTGTTGCAATAGAACCCTATTTGGGTCTATAACAACATCCATAGGTGTCTGTACCAACATTCCAAAATGTTGCTATAGATATTAACTTTCTGAATTTGTGGGGCCCGCAATGTAGAGCATATTTGATTTTTTAATAGAAATAAATATTTATTTAATAAAATGCTATTGCACAGAATTTGATATTCAAACAATAATTTATTTAAATAAATATTTTATTTCAACATTTAAAATAGTACAAATTCCTGACTCCACTATTTTACAATTCAATGATAAATAACACTGATATTCACATATACAGATATTCCTCACTACATCACTCAGTTCACTCATTACATATGCAGTTTCAACACAGAATTTGAATGGTACAAATTTTGAATGGTACAAATTCTGACTCTCACTATAACTGTACAATTTCTGAATACATCACAATTCGATTTTACAGTAACAACCTCACTATATCACTCAATCACTCGTCTGCATTGTCCAGCTTCAGTGTTCGTCTTGTCTCTTGTGTACCTGTATAATTGACAATCTACAGCAGTAATCTGAACAGAAACAAATTTAATTTGCAAAAATATAAAATTTGTTTTTAAAGCTGTCTCAGATATATGGGTTAAACGTCATCATCTTCGATTGTGTAGTATCTGTGCATATCAGTATTCATATCAGGGACATGGAATTACGAGTGGCTGCAGTACACACGTATGCACGTGTGCACTGCCTCGCCAACTCGAGTGCACAAGGTCAAATCAAAATTAGATTCAACACAAGTGCCAATAGAATCGATCAAAATTCAAAGTGTAACTGCAACAAAAGCCACCAAGTAAGCAAGCATGGATCAGAATACCAAATGAACAACAGGGAAATCAAGCAGGCAGTTCACAATGCTAAATGACCATAGAATATACATGATGCCCCCAGACCAGGTCACAACAGTATGGAAGGCAAAAATACAGAAACAACCACAAAGCATGAATGTAGTGACAAAGTGATACAAGAACCAGGTGACTACAAGAACCAATGATCAAGGCAGTAGACAAAGAAAAATGATCAAGCTACAATATACAGAACTACAAGTAGATGCAAGCTAACTGGGATATGAATAACTACAGCATGCAGTGGCAACAAGCATTTTGGAAATAACCAGTGTCATCATCTATATGGAAGCAAGGCTACAAGATATGATAGTGAAGACTCAACAAATATCACAGACTACAAGTGAACACATGAACACAGCAGTGCAACAATATCAACAAACTGCTTCACAGTACAACTCAATGGAATGTGATAAAACAATGTAGTACAGGTCAGTGAAAATGGTCAGAGCATACATCTACATACAGTTACGCCAACGCAGCAACAATGAAGTACAACAACTACAAGACCGAACTCAAAACAACAATACAAACATTATCACAACAGGTAAATCAACCAAACAAGGTCATAGTGAAAAGATAACAAATGCAATGATCAGATACACATGCTAAGGTGAAGCACAACAGTGAAGTGATAATGTAGCAATATCAAAATTCAAGTTGGAAATACTTATATTAACAGTGATCAAGATGCGGCCAGGATGTCACAAAACAAGTATGCAGAGTAGTCAGAAGTCAGGTGATCAGAGAAGTCACAATGAAGTCAACGAGAAGAAAAATATCAAAGCCGTATGTTTTTTTGAAAATGTCAGATTTAAAAATTAGGAGAGATTCGACTTTTCAAACAGAGGAACGCACGTTCAAAATTGAAGCCGTGTGCACAAAGAATTTCCAAAAATATCAAAGATTAAATCAGGAAAGTTTCAAACAGAACACGTAAATCAAATCAGACGCTTATATAAAGGATCCAAAATCATCATTGACGAGGTGTGGTGAAAATCAGAGAAAACCCAATCATCACCGACAACAATAAAGCAAAAGTATTCAAGTTCAAATCGAGAGAACAACAGAGAAATACATACCGAACCCAACAGTCGAGATCGCAAGCAATTTCTCACAGAAGCAAAAGCAAGGTCGAAGACCTAATTTCATAAGCAACGAAAAGAAGAAGCCGTAGCTTCAATTCCAGACTAAACGAAGACGTCAAGCCAAAGTCAAAGCAATTCGAGCAATCAATCAAGGAGAACGAAGGAGCAAGCTACCAGGAACGTTTCTCACACTAGATTCGATCAATCAGAGCATCAAAGCAACTGGAATCGCGTGCCCTAGTTTTCACAAAGAGGAACGAGAAAGAAAAATCGCGTGCCCTAATTTTCACACAGAGAGGAACGAGAAAGAAAAGTAAAGCGGGAAATGAAAATTGCTAAGGTGTGGATTGATGGTCGAGATTTTGTTTTAAATGATGGTGTGGATCGCTGAGGTGTAAAATTTTGTTAATTTTTTTAATCTGAATATATTTATAGCTACTGCAACATTTTGTTGATATCAATGCTAACACATTGAAGTGAATGTTGCAATAGACAAAAATCAGCATAGCTATCGTTACATTGTAGCTAGCAACACCTTGTAATTTCGTTGCAATAGGCCATCTATGGCGTAGTGATAAAGCGTCGAGCTAAAGATACTTTTTCAGCTTCTGGCACAAATTTTAACTCGAACCTTTCTCGGAATTGCTCCCAAGTAAGATCCGCTTTAATAATTTCCGAGATCAGAAACTCATACCAATCTAATGCTCTCTCCTAGAGCATGCTAGAAGCCACTTGGACTCGATGTAGATCAATAAGATTCATGCGGGAAAAGATGCGATCGCATGTTCTAAGCCAAGCTTGGACTTCTATAACGCTTTCGGAACCCTTGAAAGGCCTTCCACCCAAGTTGGTGTAATCACTGCACAAGCGTGCAAACCTAGATTTTGGATGAGTAGGCTCTGGAATGGGTCCGACAGCTTGAGCATTCTTCACAAGATCTAAGAGCTGCTGGGCAAACATAAATACTCCATCCTGAGGAGTAGCACTGGATTGACCAGCGCTGGGACGGCCTGGTCTAACCATTTCTCTTATTTAAGAAAGAAAGAAAGAAGAGGAAAAAGGTTATTCTCAGAATGAATATCAACCAAACTTGATTGATAAAACAAGGCATCATAAAATAAAATAGGATAGTATGGGTCCAAAGACTCGAATTAAATCCTAAGCCACGATTCCTAAGAGAGACTTAGGACAATAATCCTTGCTAGATTATTCTACATTGTTCTGAAGTTTGGCTCTGATACCAAGCTGTGACGCCCCACCTCTATACTCACACTAGCCAAGGACACTACGGGGTACTGCCATCGACTAGCGCGAAGAATAAGGCTGTTGAGGAGCGACCATCTGTGTAATTGCTTTGTGCGAGTACCGACATGTCAAATATAACTTACATTTCATTTCAAGAGGAAATCCGACATATCCAATACAAACTCAAAGCTACCACATAGTGGTTATGTGGAATTCGGAAACAAATATAGAAATAAACATAACACAAATCAGTCACAGATATTCATATCACAAAGGCGGAAACAGATATGAATACAACACATAGAAGTTTACATCAAAGTAGTGGTCAAACTAGATCCACTACATCACAAAAGAATAGATACAAGTGCTAGACAAAAGAATAAGTATACATCAAGGAGTCTCTATCTCTAATGTATAACAACAAAAACTACTAAGCTAAAGTAGTTAGCCAAAAGTCAAATGACGGACCCTGATAAGAAGTCCAGCAGAAGCACCTGAAATACCTCGGTCTGACCCGAGTATTATTTAAGAAGAAAATAATAAAACGGATCAGTCTAGCTATAAATATCAGATAAAATGAGATAGGATAAGAGATATCACAAAAACGTATGATAACAATAATGCCATACTATGACAAGTATACATCAGATAACAACAAAAATCATACAATATCTCCAATATTCTCAAACACTAAAAAGAAGTCATATTCTTTAAATTATTCACCAAAACACAAATATTGATAGAGCTTATCAATGCAAACCACGAAAATTGGTGAAACACAAATTCTAGAAATCAACAACCAGAAATCAAGAAATCACAAAGGGGGAAGACCTATCACAAACGGGAGCATGAAAACTCCCCACGTGTGTCACAAACGGAACGTTATTCCATGGTCGCTAACCATTAATTTTTGAGCCGAAGCTCCACAAACGGCCCGAAGACCATGGGTCGCTACCCCACCAAATTGAACCGAAGTTCCACAAACGGGGTTTTTATTCCCCACACAAACAAAGAGACATCGCACATCGCTAGTCTAAAACACCAAAATGATCACCATTGATTAATAATAAGTGTGAATCACACTAAGCTAGTAAATAAATGAGTTTAGCTTCATGTCCCATAACCACTAGCTTAACTTAAATATTTACGAGCAGATTGTAGATTTCCACTCGAAAATTGTCACAAAATTTTCAATCGAACAAATCCAAAAATTAACCGACGAAGTAAACGCAAGCGTTTCATACCACTTGTTTTGCTAAGCCGTTTAATTAGATTTCTCATATGAATGAGGTAAAGGTTTGTATATACTAATAGGTTGGAAAACGGTTTTATAAACGAGCTTTGTATTAAAAATAGAGTTGAAATCATCTTTGTGAAAGAGTTTGAGTATTTACTACTAGTATAGAAACCTTTGTATTTAAAAGTGAAAAATCACAAAAATGATTGTAGAAACAATCAATCCCCAAAAATTCACATATGAGAATGTGAATTAAATCCATAAAAATCGATACCAAATCCATCAAATGGATATTCCAAAAAATCAAAAGAAAGAAGTCATCAAAGTCGATAAATGATAACAACTAATCGGATCATCAAGAATCGATTAAAAATCGGAAACCCACACAAAACTGCCTAAAATAGGCAAAATACACATTTCTCATATTCATACGACTGGACTGTATGGTCTGTCGACTGATACATGCCTAGAAACGCTCGGTTTCTAGGTTCAGTCGACTGGCCATATACGTCAGTCAACTAATAGATGGACAGAAGCTTTCTGTTTCCAGGTTCACTCGACTGAACTGTATGGTCAGTCGACTGATACAAGGCCATAAACATTTCTGTTCCCAGATTTAGTCGACTGATCTTACGGTTCGGTCGACTGAACTGTCATTTGCAGTATTTTCAGTCTAGCCCAAGAAGGGCAAAAATCCAAACCGGAAGTGATTGGACGAGCAACGGAGGCTAGGGATTTATGCCAAGCGACAACCCAGCCTCATAGGCTCTTCGATACATCCCAACAACATGTTCAAACATCAAAGATAGGATTTTTAAAGATTTGACTTCAAACCACCAAAAATTGGAATATTCATCAAACCAATTCAATTTAAAGGCAAATGGACAAGGAATAGATGTTAGGAATTACTACCTAACAACTATCAAAGATATAGACATAGATGTGAGTTCAAAAACTCACCTTTTAAACCCAAAACAACAAATGGGAAGCTCTAGAACAAGCAAAGATTGATTTCTCTTCAACAACACCTCTAGAATCTCCAATCTATTATCAAAGGTGAAGTTTTTCCTAAGTTAGGTTAAAGGAATTTCTGAAAATTGAAGAGGGATTGAGATGGAGAAGATGAAGAGGATGCTTACCTAAGCTTCTCTTGGATTTTGGACTTGAATTTGAGTTTCCTAATCAAAGCTAGGGTTTAGGAATTTTAATTTCCTCTTCTTTCCCCCATTTTTACTTTAGCTTGAGAGTGTTCGAAAATGAGGAGTGGAATGAATGAAGAGGAGTGGAGTTGGGTTATTTGTTAGGTTGGTGGGCTGAAACCCAAACCCAAAGCCCTGAATGAAAATATCAAAATTTTACTCAACTCCAAACATATCGATGTTTATACTCAAAAAGGTCGCAAACGCCATTTTGGACTCAATGGAAGTGGTCTCGAGTCCTAATTCGACTGTTTGCAAAAAGTGACATTTCGGACTTAAATCCGACTAACGATGCTATATTTAAATAAAACATTTAAATATACTGTCGTAAAATATGCGGGTTGTTACATTAAATTTAACAAATCCGGTGTCCGTATATAATTTTTTCCCTAGGGTCAAGTGAAATAGATACTTATCATTTCAATCCGCAATTTAAAATGTTATGGTTATATATATATCATTTCAAACCGCAATCCCGAATTAATAATAAAATCCATAAAATCACTCGAGTCTATCATTTCAACCCATAACGATTTTTCCTTAATTTATTGATCATTCGGGTATGTATCATTTCAACCCATAGTGAACTTGCAGTTTATAACGATATAAAATAAAACATCCATTCATCTAATATCAACAATCAACATCCATTACAAACATCATCCAAATCAATCAATAAATATCAATATAGAATTGATATTCAATAACAGGTATTTAATCGGCAATTTAAATTCAATAATAAATTAAATGACAATTTAATTCAAATAAATTCAAATTAACTGGAATGATGATTTAAATATATCAAGCAGCCATAAATAAATTTCTAATCACATCAAACATTAATTTGACAAACATAAGAAATTTTAGAAGTTGTGAGTGGGTAAAAACACTCACCTTTGACTTTAAATCGAATTTAAATTCAGTTTAAGCCCAAAACTTGAAAGGTCTCAGAATCCGTCCAAACTAATGTCAAAATGTCCAGAATTCTGATACGATCCCAAAGGAGAAAATCGCGTGTGAATCAGACCTCGTATGTGAAAGTTATGATTATTAGAACATTGAGTTTTAAATTGAAAATAAAAAAAATATAAGAAGACATGTCACCATCCCTGTAACCCGTGTGAACCCAACCCACTTCGTCGTTCAACCTTCGCGTTGCCACCTTCCAGACAAAATCGCCACCAAAACGTCATTGCTGACCAGACCTGGAGCTACCGAAGGCTACCCCACTGCGAGCCGGCCCTACTCGCCACACGCGGCACCTCCTTGTCGCCGAACTGAGCTCCAAATGCCTGCCACCGCCGGTTAGGTTAATACCCTAATCAAATTATAGGCGATGATCCACCCGTCGATTCGCCAAACAAACTACGCTGATGAAGTCCCCTCGGTCCACTCTACAATACCCACAAATCGATTCGACGATCAGACAAGTTTGATCGATGCGCGATGAATGGCCGAGACTGATTCGTCCAGTTTAGGCCATACAGAAACTCAAATCAAAAAACTAACAGCGGAATTTACTTGCGCTCGTTGAGAGCTTCAAATTGATATAAAATTTGATAGGGTTTGAGGAGTTTGGATTTGGTTTTGAAATTGAATTTGATTTGAGATTGCAATTGGGGATTTGGGTTTGTCTGCCATTGGAAAGAGAGGAACAAATGAAATTTTATGTACAGACAAACTGAGTTGAGGAGTACTAGGGTGTATAATAGGCTATTTATAGGTAGGTCATAAAATAGAAAGAACAGATCATATTTGATTTGGGTTGGAACGATAAACGACCCGAAAAGCCTGTTCTGCCTTCGAAACGAAAATTGGTCAACCCATATTAAAATGGATGTCTTTAGTAATTTTAAAGTCAATGGAACATGTTTTAAGTCCTAATTCCATCGTATGAAAAAGTTATGTTAAAATCAGCTTATTTCAATTTGATTTCAATTAAATTGATTTCTAGGCGTTTCGAGTCCGTACGATCAAACGGCAAGTCCGATCATTACGAAACTTGAAACCCTATAATAATTCACTGTTACGGATCCGATGAAACTAGTTTCGTCGAAATCCGAGTCAGTGGCCAAAATGGCTATTTTCACATTAATTAAATAAATCACTTTTCATTTCAAATTTAATTATTAACAAATTTCATCAATTTTGATTACCTAGACACATATAAAAATTTAAAGTAATTTACATATCAATTTCAGTGTTGATTATTTCAATAATTACAGCGTTCAAATTCAACTGAAATAAATCCAATTAATTAAAGTTTAATTCCAATAATTTGATTTTATTTGATTCAAATCTTTATACTCAATCAATTATTATTCTATAACATAGCTAGAATTTGGTTTACATTTCATTAAATTAATATCCTCTAATTTCCATCTTTTATTTGTATTAATTACTATATTTCAATTATATTGGAATTTTGTCGATTTTACACATTAATTAAAATTTAAATCCCAATTAATTATTTTATCTTGGTTTCATTCTTTTTATTACATCAATTATTACCCTATGAATAAAATTAATCATTTCTATTTAATTTATTACATTCACAATTTACAGTCATTGTCTTAACTCACATTAATGTAACATTTAATTCCATTCAATTACAATTGATTTCCAAATTAAATTTTTAGCAGCCTAAATAAATAGGTACTTCCAATAATTGTTACCCTAAACTTTTATTTGCACTATAAGTTTATTATTTACAGACCAATGTTACAATTACTTTCATTATATTTTATCTCATTCATAAATTCAATATTTACATTCATTTCCTTATATTAAATTTATAACCAAGTTATAGCATTTACATTATTTCAATTTATTGTAATTTCATTCAATTTATCAATAATTAGCTTTAATTACCATTGTTACATTTCATTCTTAGTTATTATTACATTATTATGTCACAAATTTTGATTTCTCCCAATATTAAATCCCAAAATATTATTAACTTAACATATTTTAATTATCGAAAATTTACGGGTCGTTACACTCTCCCCGTCTCAAAACTTTCCGTCCCCGAAAAGAAAAAAGAAGGGAAAAGGAATCAAGTAATCAATATATCTGATTCAAAATATTAAATTTATAACAAATAAATTTACAAAATTAAATAATTTAAATAAAATATATCAATTTATAACACTTAAATCCTTTAATATTCAAGTAAATAAAAGTTTGGAAAATATTTCACAAAACTTTCTAAGTCCAAAATTCACGAAAAATGTCGGCAGATTCTCCTTTGTACAGAGAGGCTCGGGAGAAATAACAATATCAAAATATAACAATATCTCATATATTTTCCAAAATAATAAATCCCAACAGGGGAAAAATATAATATAATATTGCTAGAAAACCGTATTCCGAGGACGTACCTATTTGTCAGGCAAATAACGCTTAATTATGAAACCAAAAGCCGTAGCAATTGCTTCCATAATCTGTATTTCACTTATATAATCTAAAAGAGTTAATAATTATATAAAAGGAAATATTTAAAGTTGTTTCAACCACTAACAAACAAATCAATATAAAGAACAATTAGTGGCAACCACAGCATACAATCATCATATGAAATCAATAGAATCAACTATCCATCCATAGCAAACAAACAAATGGTTTGTTCGAGTTCAGAAATTTTTAACCACCTAGAATGACAAATAAACTACTGAGTGCACCATTTACTCAACAGTCTTGGATGAACTCAATAGATTATTCATACATCTTAAACAATTAGAAGTATCCTATCCCAAGCAACCCATAAACCAAAACAAACAATAGTTTACAATGTACTTGAGTTATTCTTATTGAATTTCTTTCACAACATTTACAGTTTTTATTTTTCTTTTCATTCATACAAGGATTATGTAACAACCCGAAAATTCGTACCAATTAATTATCGCCATTAGGTGATTAAATCGTTCGTAAATTTTTATTGAAATTAAAAATCAATTTGAAATTCTTTTATAAACATGGTTAAAAGTATTTGGGCTTTAAATAAATATACCTTTTTATTTTATAGTGGCTCATTTGTTTTGATGAAGAGAGGATACCAGTACCATTCTTTATCTGGCAATCATTCTAACCCGATCCCCCTTTTCACTTTCTCATTCATTAAAACCCTAAAAGAAAAAACATTCGAATGAAAAATGGCGGCCTCGCGACAAAATTAGGGCTTTGGCAGCTTCGTTCTTCTTTCTCGAATTAAGGCTTTGGCTCTGGTTTATGCTCGTTCTCTGACGGTCGATTCTCTGGGTTGCTTGCGCTCGTTCGCTGTTGCTCGATTCTCTGATCGCCTCGACCTCGTCTTGGAGCAGCTCGTCTTCGCTACGTTAATAAGGTGAGTGAATCGTCCCTCACTCACATCTAATTCAGCTTAATAATATGCTTGCATTTGATTTGGTTTCGGTTTTGATAATTTCTCTGATGTCGTTGTTCATGATTTCTCTGATTTTAACAAGTTTGAAATTTTTGGACATTCTATACTCTCGGCATTGATTTTGGCATTATCTTGAGTTGAGATTTCTGCTTCATGAATTTTAGAGGGCTTCAGCCTTCACTTGATTGTTTGTGACGTTGAATTGCTCCACTTGCGACCCTGTTCGATTTTCTACTGATTCATGACTCTGGCCAATTTGTTTTGTTCATCCCTGATAGCATTTTCGATCTTGTCCCTGTGCATTATTATGCCTTACACCTGGATTTGTTCGTCTAGTCTTTGAGGCTACTCCCTTGTTCAGTGATTACTCATGTACACTGATATTAATTATGTTGTATTTGCATATTTGTCCCACTATGTTGCTTGGGGTCGGTCAGTGGTTCAAGTGTTTGAAGGTGCACTTGTTTATTTGGTATGTTCGAACTGTTGCATTTGGTTCACTCTGTAATTTCGACTTGTCTTGTTTTCCACTCGAACGCGGGTGAACTGATGTGTAGTCCCGTTGGCACTTTCTTGTTACTGTCTTTAGCTGTCCTCGCATTCACTTTAAATATGTTGATACTGGGTAGCTTATTCTTGCACACTGCACTTGCATATATTGCACATTAGAATGCCCAGACTACTTCATTGTCATTTTTTACGGTCAATTTTATATGCCCAGACCGTGATTTAGAGGCTTGCATATGATAGAGTGCATATGTAGTTTCTTCTTGAGCATTATGTCATATTTTCATACCTAAGTTCACTGTCCACATGAGTTGTTACTACTGTGGTCTTGATGTATGTTTGTCTGCATGCCCTGCTAGTCGACTTGCATGTTACTTTGACTCGTTTCATTTGGAGTCGTGTTGTTACCTGCCTTGGTTGGTCTGCATCCATTTATGTCTGAAGTTTGGTTTGGTATTTCTTCGAGTCATTATGTATTGTGCAGTGGTTGGAATTTTTGCAGTGTTCATGCTAGGTACCCTGGCTTAAACCACACTTTGACTCACTGTCTATTGTTGCCATAGCTTGATCCATTGTTTTTGACCTGATGCTAAACTTTGACATTTTTTGGCATTGGATTCACTTGTGTACTTTGACTCTGCCCTGTCTGCGTTTGTGATATTTGTTCATCTGATTACTGTTCTGGTCATTTGTGACTGTTCATTTGTTCATGTTTGATCTTGACCTCCTCACCTGACTTTAGATCTTTACTGAAACAGTTTGTACATGTTTATTCTCGAGTTGTCCATCTCAGTTGAACTGCACTTGGTTCTGCTTCATGATGTACTCGAATTCGTCTTTATTGCTGTATATGCTTGAACTGTTGATGACTTTTCTGCAGTTTAGTTGCAGCCTGCCTTTCTCTTTATACTTGTTTGTCACTGCAGTTTCATTGTGGTGGTGACTTTATATTCGGTGGTGGCGAGACAGTGCACGCATGCGTGCACTGCAGCCACCCAGAATTGACAGTTTTGAATTGATATTTTTCTTTGCGTCGTGACGCATTGATCTTTTATGCCGTTTTGGCGAGGCCGTACACGCGTGCGTATACGGTAGCCAGTCAAAACTTTGATGGTTTTAAAGTGACAATTTCGATTGTTTTGAATTGATTTAGTCGATTTGATAAATTGTTTATTTACCTCTGTTGATGATTTAAATCTGCTGATTCATTGTTTAACACTGTTTAGTGTTATATCTGTCGTTATCCGATTCTCTTATCGAGAGGTTGGATATACGAGATTTCTGTGACTGTCGTCCATTTGATATTTGATTATTATTGCTTCCGTGCATTAATAACTGAGTTTGAATTAGACTGACCCGGGTATTATTTTCTTTTGAATTTAATACTCGGGTCAGACCGAGTATTTACAGGTTGTAGATTTTTAGCTTTGGGTTGCTGCTAGAGCTATGAAGACTTTTTATATCATTTGAAGTGGTCTTCGTCTTGTTGTAGTAGTCAGTGTGTCTGTTTTAAGATGATAATGTATTCAGGTATATTAGTCGATAATGTACTTGTATATATAACTTCTTGAGTCGACAGTTGTAGTTGTACCATTTGTATTGTGTCAAATGTATTGTAACTGATATCAGTTATTATATATATGAGACTTTTCGTTCCATCTGTATTCCGCATTTATGTTATCTGTGTTATTTTTATATCTATTGTCCTAAACTATTATAGCCACTGTGTAGTAGCTTTGAGTTTGCATCGGTATGTCGGATTTCCTCCTGAAATAAAAATGCATGTTACTCTATCTGACATATCGGTGCTCGCACAAAGCAATTACACGGATGGTCGCTCCTCAACAGCCTTATTCTCCGTGCTAGTTGACAGCACTACTCCGTAGTGTTCTTGGCTAGCGAGGGTATAGAGGTGGGGCGTCACAGCTTGGTATCAGAGCCTGGGGTTTAGGACAATTATAAAACATAACTTAGATGGAGCATGTGTTACAACTATTTGTCGATGTTTTATCTCTCATCTTTACATATGATTATTTTTTACTGTTAGGTATGAATTCCTAACGCTTATTCTTGTGTTTTCGGATTTGAATTGATTTAGCCGATGTTGATTTTGTTCGAATCTCAGCAATTTTGAACTTGATATTTTGTGTTTTCCTCGGCTTGAATTCCATTTGACTTCGGTCACTTTGCTTTTGAGAAATTGCTGATTTCTTGATTTCCAAGACTCTGATTTTGTTTGCCGTTGGATTCTTTGATGATGATATTTATTCATTTTGTGTTCGACAGTGACTTGATTCTTACTTTTGTTGAAGTCATTTATGCATTTCTGCTCGTTTTGCTTTGTTTTTCCAGTTGATAATCGATTCTTCTTTTCTAATTAGTTGTTATCACCTTTGTCGATTTTGATAACTTCTATTTCTGGAATTTTTGGGTATTCCTACTTTGATGAATTTGGAATCGAATTCTTTGGATTTTATTCACGTCTTCGAATGTGAAATTTTAGTGAATTGACTTGGTTTCCAAATTTAATCGATTCTTGATTATTTCCCCGATTTGTTGCTATCATTGATTAGCAACTTTGATGACATTTTCTTCGGGATTTTTGTGAACATACTTTCTGATGGATTCAGTATTGATTTCTTTAGATTCTATTCACATCTTTGTATGTGAATTCTTGTGATTGATTGTTTCTACAATCATTTTTGTGATTTGTCACTTTAAAAATATAAACGTTTTCTATACTAGTAGTAAATATTAAAATCATTTTTCTCCAAACGATTTCAAAACTATTTTACTACAAAGCTCTTTTTCTTAAACCGTTTTCCAATCTATTAGTATATACAAGCCTTTATTTCACTCGTATGAGAAATTGAATTAAACGGCCTAGTAAAACAAGTGGTATGAAACGCTTGTGTTTACTTCATCGGTTAACTCCTGGACTTGTTCGATTGAACCTTTTGTGACAATTTTCTAGTGTAGATTTATAGTTTGTTCGTAAATATTTAAGTTAAGCAAGTGGTTATGGGACATGAAGCTAAACTTTTATATTTACTAGCTTAGTGTAATTGACACTTCTCGTTGATCATGACGACCATTTTATGATTTAGACTAGCAATTGTGCGATGTCTCTTTGTTTGCAAGGTTAGTCTAGACCGCAGTAGTGTGATTCCGACTCACACATATCTTTTTGTTTGCAAGGTTAGACTAGACCGCAGTGCTGTGATTCCGACTCACACATATCTCTTTGTCCGCAAGGTTAGTCTAGACCGCAGTAGTGTGATTCCGACTCACACATATCTTTTTGTTTCCAAGGTTAGTCTAGACCGCAGTAGTGTGATTCCGACTCACACATATCTTTTTGTTTGCAAGGTTAGACTAGACCGCAGTGGTGTGATTCCGACTCACACATATCTCTTTGTCCGCAAGGTTAGTCTAGACCGCAGTAGTGTGATTCCGACTCACACATATCTTTTTGTTTGCAAGGTTAGACTAGACACCACTTGTGTGATTCCATTCACACATACCTTTTTGCTTTTTGGTTAGTCTAGACCTTAATTTGTGTGATTCCACTCACACATATCTTTTTGTTTGCGAGGTTAGACTAGACACCATTTGTGTGATTCCATTCACACATACCTTTTTGCTTTTTGGTTAGTCTAGACCTTAATTTGTGTGATTCCACTCACACATATCTTTTTCTCTGCGAGGTTAGCCTAGACCTCAATCTGTGTGATTCCGACTCACATATGTGGGATAGCGACCCACGGTCTTCGGACCATTCCTGTGTGAAAATTTAATGGATGGCTTCCATGAGATAGCGTCTCGTCTTGTGATACCGGTGTTTTGGAGTTTTCATGCTCCCATTTTGTGATAGGCCTTCCCCTTTTCCTTTTTATGATTTAGACTAGCAAATGTGCGATGTCTCTTTCTCTACGAGGTTAGCCTAGACCTCAATCTGTGTGATTCCGACTCACACGTGTGGGATAGCGACCCACGGTCTTCGGACCATTCCTGTGTGAAAATTTAATGGTTAGCCACCATGAGATAGCGTCTCGTCTTGTGATACCGGTGTTTTGGAGTTTTCATACTCCCGTTTTTATGCTAGGCCTTCCCCCCCTTCTGGTGTTTTCTGGATTTCTTGTGATGATTTCTGGAATTTTGTGCTTCACCAATTTTCGTGATTTCTATTGATATGTTTATCAATTTTTGTGCATTGGTGAATTCATGTGATATTGACTTGTTATGAATACAAGTTTAGGGTATGATATCCCTTTCTATCTTTGAGAAGATTCTTGTGACATTTTTGATGAATAAAAATTCATTTGGTATCATATTTCGATGCCAGTTATTTTGATGAGATTTTGACGTGTTAACTTCAGTAACCGTCAATTTTGAAATGGATTTACAAGCGGTTCTCCCGCAACACTAATATTGCTAATTTAATCACGTATTTTCAAAATTCGTTATTTTTTTAAAAGTTGTTTCAAAATATAAATTAAAATTGTTTTCAAAATTCTTACAGTTTGCATTTTCAATAGAATGAGGAAGCGATTTAAACGTTTCAGCAAAATCGAGGACTATGACCCCTTTCTTTTACTGGTTCGCTTAATTCCGGACTTGTCCATTTGAGAATGTGAAATGTTATTTTTAAAAACACACAATCCTGCACTTTCAAGGAAACGATAAAGAGATTTAAATGATTTAGCAAAAGTACGGAGTATGAAACCATACTTTTACTACTTCGGTTAATTCCGGACTCGTTAATTGAATATTTAGGACTTCTGATTATCGTTTTTGATAATCAGATGTTTGTGTTTCTGATTATCGTTTTTGATAATCAGATATTTGTGAAATTTGATTATCGTTTGAGATAATTAAATATTTTTCGATTTGATTAATCGAATATTTGTGATTTCTGATTATCGTTTTTGATAATCAGATATTTGTGAAATTTGATTATCATTTGAGATAATTAAATATTTTTCGATTTGATTAATCGAATGTTTGTGTTTCTGATTATCGTTTTTGATAATCAGATATTTGTGAAATTTGATTATCATTTTTGATAGTTAAACCTATTTGCGATTTGAAAATTCGATTATCGTTTTTGATGATTGAATATTTGCGATTTTGAGATTTGAGCTTCGTCTTTTTCTCTGGCGATTCAGGTGAGTAATTTGATTTACTCACATTCAATTCGTGTAGTACGTGAATTCTGCTCTATTTTCTTTTTCTTTTAAATGCTGGAACTCGATTGATTCTTGATTTTGATAGTCGTCTGATTTTGATTCCTTGATCCCCACGATTGTTGATTCTTTTGACTTGAAGCAATCGAACCTTTTGGTTTCCTATCTAATACTTCCCCTGCTGACATTTGCTTTGCTTATGCATTCGACATTGCCATGCTCTTATGGTTGTTACCTTTTGTCCATTTATTCCTTATGATTGCGAGGACGCAATTTCTTTAAGGAGGGGAGTCTGTAACAACCCGCAAATTCGTACCAATTAATTATCGCCATTAGGTGATTAAATCGTTCGTAAATTTTTATTGAAATTAAAAATCAATTTGAAATTCTTTTATAAACATGGTTAAAACTATTTGGGCTTTAAATAAATATACCTTTTTATTTTATAGTGGCCCATTTGTTTTGATGAAGAGAGGATACCAGTACCATTCTTTATCTGGCAATCATTCTAACCCGATCCCCCTTTTCACTTTCTCATTCATTAAAACCCTAAAAGAAATAACATTCGAATGAAAAATGGCGGCCTCGCGACAAAATTAGGGCTTTGGCAGCTTCGTTCTTCTTTCTCGAATTAAGGCTTTGGCTCTGGTTTACGCTCGTTCTCTGACGGTCGATTCTCTGGGTTGCTTGCGCTCGTTCGCTGTTGCTCGATTCTCTAATCACCTCGACCTCGTCTCGGAGCAGCTCGTCTCCGCTACGTTAATAAGGTGAGTGAATCGTCCCTCACTCACATCTAATTCAGCTTAATATTATGCTTGCGTTTGATTTGGTTTCGGTTTTGATAATTTCTCTGATGTCGTTGTTCATGATTTCTCTGATTTTAACAAGTTTGAAATTTTTGGACATTCTATACTCTCGGCATTGATTTTGGCATTATCTTGAGTTGAGATTTCTGCTTCATGAATTTTAGAGGGCTTCGGCCTTCACTTGATTGTTTGTGACGTTGAATTGCTCCACTTGCGACCCTGTTCGATTTTCTACTGATTCATGACTCTGGCCAATTTGTTTTGTTCATCCCTGATAGCATTTTCGATCTTGTCCCTATGCATTATTATGCCTTACACCTGGATTTGTTCGTCTAGTCTTTGAGGCTACTCCCTTGTTCAGTGATTACTCATGTACACTGATATTAATTATGTTGTATTTGCATATTTGTCCCACTGTGTTGCTTGGGGTCGGTCAGTGGTTCAAGTGTTTGAAGGTGCACTTGTTTATTTGGTATGTTCGAACTGTTGCATTTGGTTCACTCTGTAATTTCGACTTGTCTTGTTTTCCACTCAAACGTGGGTGAACTGATGTGTAGTCCCGTTGGCACTTTCTTGTTACTGTCTTTAGCTGTCCTCGCATTCACTTTAAATATGTTGATACTGGGTAGCTTATTCTTGCACACTGCCCTTGCATATATTGCACATTAGAATCCCCAGACTACTTCATTGTCATTTTTTACGGTCAATTTTGCCCAGACCGTGATTTAGAGGCTTGCATATGATAGAGTGCATATGTAGTTTCTTCTTGAGCATTATGTCATATTTTCATACCTAAGTTCACTGTCCACATGAGTTGTTACTACTGTGGTCTTGATGTATGTTTGTCTGCATGCCCTGCTAGTCGACTTGCATGTTACTTTGACTCGTTTCATTTGGAGTCGTGTTGTTACCTGCCTTGGTTGGTCTGAATCCATATATGTCTGAAGTTTGGTTTGGTATTTCTTCGAGTCATTATGTATTGTGCAGTGGTTGGAATTTTTGCAGTGTTCATGCTAGGTACCCTGGCTTAAACCACACTTTGACTCACTGTCTATTGTTGCCATAGCTTGATCCATTGTTTTTGACCTGATGCTAAACTTTGACATTTTTTGGCATTGGATTCACTTGTGTACTTTGACTCTGCCCTGTCTGCGTTTGTGATATTTGTTCATCTGATTACTGTTCTGGTCATTTGTGACTGTTCATTTGTTCATGTTTGATCTTGACCTCCTCACCTGACTTTAGATCTTTACTGAAACAGTTTGTACATGTTTATTCTCGAGTTGTCCATCTCAGTTGAACTGCACTTGGTTCTGCTTCATGATGTACTCGAATTCGTCTTTATTGCTGTATATGCTTGAACTGTTGATGACTTTTCTGCAGTTTAGTTGCAGCCTGCCTTTCTCTTTATACCTGTTTGCCACTGCAGTTTCATTGTGATGGTGACTTTATATTCGGTGGTGGGGAGACAGTGCACGCGTGCGTGCACTGCAGCCACCCAGAATTGACAGTTTTGAATTGATATTTTTCTTTGCGTCGTGACGCATTGATCTTTTATGCCGTTTTGGCGAGGCCGTACACGCGTGCGTATACGGCAGCCAGTCAAAACTTTAATGGTTTTAAAGTGACAATTTCGATTGTTTTGAATTGATTTAGTCGATTTGATAAATTGTTTATTTACCTCTGTTGATGATTTAAATCTGCTGATTCATTGTTTAACACTATTTAGTGTTATATCTGTCGTTATCCGATTCTCTTATCGAGAGGTTGGATATACGAGATTTCTGTGACTGTCGTCCATTTGATATTTGATTATTATTGCTTCCGTTCATTAATAACTAAGTTTGAATTAGACTGACCCGGGTATTATTTTCTTTTGAATTTAATACTCGGGTCAGACCGAGTATTTACAGGTTGTAAATTTTTAGCTTTGGGTTGCTGCTAGAGCTATGAAGACTTTTTATATCATTTGAAGTGGTCTTCGTCTTGTTGTAGTAGTCAGTGTGTCTGTTTTAAGATGATAATGTATTCAGGTATATTAGTCGATAATGTACTTGTATATATAACTTCTTGAGTCGACAGTTGTAGTTGTACCATTTGTATTGTGTCAAATGTATTGTAACTGATATCAGTTATTATATATATGAGACTTTTCGTTCCATCTGTATTCCGCATTTATGTTATCTGTGTTATTTTTATATCTATTGTCCTAAACTATTATAGCCACTGTGTAGTAGCTTTGAGTTTGCATCGGTATGTCGGATTTCCTCCTGAAATAAAAATGCATGTTACTCTATCTGACATATCGGTGCTCGCACAAAGCAATTACACGGATGGTCGCTCCTCAACAGCCTTATTCTCCGTGCTAGTTGACAGCACTACTCCGTAGTGTTCTTGACTAGCGAGGGTATAGAGGTGGGGCGTCACAGATTATTTCTACTTACATTTATCTCTTACAAAATTTTATTCCTATTCATTCATTCAGTGTTTATTTCATTTATTTTTCCTTTATTACTTACAAAAATTCATTTTCATTTATTCATATCATGTCAATTTCTTTTATTGCATTTACATTCATTTTATTATTTACTTTAATTATAAATAGTTTCAATATTAACTTAAGTTCAAAATCCTTTACTTACAGTACTCATTTTCTATTTCATTTAATTAGTAGTATTACAATTTTAACTCAAGTTTATAACTATTTTCATATCAAATATCTTATTTATAAAAGTAAATTTCATTGAACACTTCCATTACATAAGTTTTACTTGTAAAAATTTCCATTACATATTCTTTTAACATTTCAACTTTTTATAATTGGCAAGTTATATATATATATATATATATATATATATATGTCTTTAAGAATGCAATTGAAAGTTACACAAGTTTGACTTACTTATTATAATTAACTTAAGGTTCAATAATTATCATTTCTTATTTTCATATTCTTTTCGTTTACAAGTTACAAATTTCAAATTCCTTGTATATTTCAGTTATAACTTAGCATATCATTTCTTATTTTCATTTAGAAGTTTTAATCATTAAATAGTTAAAATTTTATTCCATTACAATGATTGAAATCTCTAGTTTATAAAAATTTAAGAACTAAATGCCAGGTTCCATTTCAAATCATTTAAAATAATATATAAATATATATACACACACACATACACTCATAACTTTTATCCAATCGTATTTAAACTTAAAAAAAATTATTTGTTTATCATAATAGATCTGTAGTAAAACTACTACAATGGCCTTCCCACTTTGAAACTCGAATATGAATGTCGATGATGCGTGCACTCATCACCGAAATTATTTTCCAGCGATAAAGAGGGGAGTACATAACTTATTTCTTTCCAAAATTTCATTAAAGCAATTCTTTCAAATTATATTGAAATATTTATATCAGAAAATACTTCTAATAATATTATTATTATATCCCAAAATCATTCGAAAGAATTTTCAAAAAAAAAACCCCGGAACTTAAGTTCTAAATTTCCAAATTTCATTTATTTTATTTTCAAATCTTATTTCCGACCAATATTCATAAATTTCACTACCTAACAACCAACATATTACAACCAAATATATATCATTTATAAAATTTATTATTTTATATATAGAAAATATAATAGGCAAAATTATTTCATTTACCTATATTTCAAAACAAATATTGTGTCGGTCTGTCCTATTAAGTGTTTAGAAATCCCTACCGATGTCATAGCGTCCTATGCACCAACCAGAATTTACAAATACAAAATGGAACAAATCAACACAATATAAAAAAAATCTTTTATAACATTAACAAATACGCTCTCTCATATATACACACTAAGCGACTTATCATAGGGTATTACTACCCTATTTAATATGAGTCAGACCCCACAAAGCTAAGGTTATCGCTAAACCTGGCTCTGATACCAACTGTAACATCCCTCCTTTTTGTACGTTTTAAGCAGCCACACGTGCCAACTCAAACCATACAGAAGGGTGGATTGTTATGAGGTAAATAAGAAAAAACAGAGAAAGAGAAAAACAAAACAGAATCTCGCAGCGGAATGACAAAATATAATAATCAAATAACATGTCATGAAGCTGTTTACAAAACATTTGATTATACTTATACAATACAGAATCAAAGTTACATAAATAGAGAATAAATATTCAAATGCAGCGGAACAGTATGAATGTAGTGGAATAATATAATAAGTAACAATAGTACAAATCTTCGTCTTTGTCCTCCAGAAAAAGGTCTTCAAATCCTAAAATGCTCAGGCTGACCCGAGCGAATAGAAAAGACAAAACACTCGAGTCAGAACTAAAAGATCTTATGTAAGTTAAAATAACGGTAAATAAATATGAGTGGAACGGCATCAGAGATGTTTACGGGGTTTTACATCTCCTATCCAGTGTCTAACGTGAGTGTAGTAACTTAAGAGATGTTCGGGATTCATATCTCCTAAGGATCCTGTGATGGCCCACACGAGGCAGTGGCGACCGGTAGGCTTTGCAACCATCCCAGACTCACCATGGCATACACTGGTGTCTCGCAGTTGCTTTTACAGCCAACCTCCCGACTGTCACAACCAACCCCTCCCACTCAGGGACATGTAGGGGTAAGATTCTCCCGTTCGCCACCAAACCGCGAAGCGAGAACCCCCTATCATGCTGTAATATAGCAAATGCGATCCATATACGTTGTATCATTATTCGGAATAGGTTATATGACACAAAGGTCCTCCCTCGGCTAAACCGAATAACGAGTGCAATATTAAAAAATCATATGGATACTGGGAAGCTTAAAGCCTAAAACCTTTCATTCGAATGGTTAAAACATATTACCATTTCCAATCTTTTAAACAAAAAGATTCATTTCAAAAACCTTCAATGGTTTAAACAATTCCCACACTTTTAATCTTTTAAACAAAAAGATTCAATTCACAAAGTTCACCCCGTTCACAAAGATTCATTCATGGATTTCAAAACAATTTCCATTTCAATTGGATTAACTCGTTAAATCTTTAAGTCAAGATTTAACTTATAGCTTTCAAAACTGGTTTCCAAAGATTCATTCAAAGCCTTTCAAAACAATTCTATTTCAAGTTGGATTAACTCATCCGGTCTTTGAATCAAAGACTCATTTCATAGCTTTCAAAACATTTCAATTCCATTTCAACTTGAAACCTTTCAACACAATTTGGAAATCCCTTCTTAAAATGAAAGCTATTATTATTTGAAAACAAGTAGTTTTCATTTCAGAAAAATCCAGTTATATTTGCACGAGTTAAAACCCTTGAATTAAATTCAAATTCCCAAATCAATACCTTTAAAATGGTTTAACCCGTATATAACTTGTACAACATCTTTAATCCCTAGTTTCAAATCATAGAATTCAATTTCAAACTTGAATTCAAATTTAAATCAAATTATTTAAATTTCAAAACTTAATCAAGTTATTCAAAATAAATTTCATCTTTGAAATTCCATTTCAAAAGCTTTTCACTTTAAACCCAATCCATTTCCAAACCATTTGGATTTAAAATTCAAATTCAAAACTATTTTGAATTAAATTCAAATATCTGTGACTTAACCGATTTCCTTGTGAAATCCATATTTGTGCGTGTAAATGTGTGGTCCAAGGGTTTTACACAATAGTGCAACATCATTCAATCATCACAGATTAAATACAACAATATATCTGATAAGCGGTATAACTATAACGCTTATCTTTTATTCACAGATCATAGATATATATATGTCACAGATAATAAATTACAGTACAGATCACACACAAATTAGAATATATCACAAAGCATCACATATCAAGGATATCAACAATTCAACCATTCAATACAATCCGAACATCCGTAGGTAGGATCAATCTAATTATCTGATTGATTTAAATCAGATTAATTTCTATGAATAAATTACTAACCCTGGTTAATTAATCATTAATTACAAACCATTTGAATTAATTATACTTTGATTAATTAATTAACCTTTAATCATTAATTAATCATCCTTTAATCAATTATTAATTAACTTTTAATAATAAATTAATTACCCTTAATTCATTCCTTAATCATTAATTAATAAATCCCAATTATTAATTAATTAACCTTAATTAAAAATTAAATTAACCTTTAATCATTTAATTATCCTTTAATTAATTATATAAATTAATTAACCTTAATTAATTACCATTTAATTAATTACCCTTTAATTAATTAAAACTCTAAGTAAGTAAAGATAAATCCTTATCTTAATTACTTATTTAATCACATCATCAATTTCTATTTGAAAACATTTAAGAATATTTTAGATAATCATTCCAATATAATTATTCAAAACCCAAAAAATATTTTAAACATATTTTTAATTTAAAAATCAATCTTTGAAAACTTGACTTAAAACTTGCTTATAAATTAAATTCGAAAACTTGGTTTATTTTTTTCTTTTAAATTTAAAACCTTAAAACATGTTCCCTTTTAAAATCTAGAAATCTGGTTTCAAATTAACAAACCCAAGCTAATTCAAATTTCTCCCGAGCAACTACTCGAGTAACCCACATCTTCCTCTTGCTTCGAGTCAAACCTTCGTTTTCTCGTGACCATCCCCGAGACCAACCCGAGCAACCTACGTCTTCCCAAACTCAAACAACACCAGATACAAACGAGCATAGGTGCACGTGCACCTCCGATCCAACCTTCTCCGACCATCGTTGCGAACACCCACATGTTGTCGATGATCTATCCTAACCTTCTGACCACCCAGGTTGGCGAATTGACCTAGAAATCAAATTTGAGGCAATCGAGTCACCACTGGAAACCAACCTGAGCAACTAGAAACGCCTCATGCCGCCGCCTGCGACCAACAGGCACCTCGACATCATTCCCGAAGCTGCGTCAGTGACTCGAGCTTTGATTCCCCCACCACCGGTTGCCTCCAAAGCGACCATGTCTATGCACGAGCCTCCAAATCATCGTTGACCCAAACAGGTCGTTAAACCCTATATCATAATCGATACGTCACTCCGACCATCTATAAATACTTCGGTCATTTTTCCGATGATCTACGACCTCCAATCTACCTACAACGTAAGGCACGACCCACGAAACTTCGTGTGACGACCCGACTTTTTCTCCACAGAAAGTCGCATCATCTTGAAGAAAGAAAGGGATAGAAAAGAGAAAAGATAGAGAAGAAAGAAGAAACAACATCAAAATCTCAACAGCGGAACGAATAAATTATATTAATAACATAAGATATTACATAGTATACAACAACTATCAGAGTTACACAGCTTATACAACACATACTAGACAGTTATAAACACCTGTCTAGTCCTTACAACTCAAGTACATCACAAAAATACAGATACAACACTAGCACAACGGAACCACTATATATTTACACGTTGAAGCCTCATGCTCCAAATCTCCTCCAGAATTCGTCAAAGCTAATCTGAATCCCTTGGCTACTCGTAAAAATTTGAGTACCCAAGAGTTTAATAAAACAGAAAATAAACACTTGGGTTAGACATGGGTCTGGTGTGAGTAACAGGTTAAAGTTGCTTAACTTGGAAAAAACTTTTGAAAACAAAAGGTATCTCGTAAGACTTCCCGAACATAAACATGGAAAAATTTTTACCTTACGATAACCAAAACATTTGATAGGAAATCTAGTTATATTATAATAGGGTCTAGGGTTTTCAAGTAAAATACAGAAATAACTGGAATGCTTACATCTCACGTTCCAACATAGTTGGGCACAACTAAATCGTACGACACTTATTGGAGATTGGATTCCATACAATGGCAGGGCTACTGGGGTACCGCCCGTCACAGTACGTGGCCTAGATCACCGTACCGAGGATCACTCCCGACCCCCTGCAATACAAAGTCGGAACCATCCCTTACTGGATAATCCCGAACAAGACAACCCCAGCAGTTGTTGCAATCAACTGTCCACACAGCCGAAATAATAAGAAGGGACCTCTAGACAGGGGTATATCTCGCTCTCAAGTGGGTGCTACCCACGAAGCCTTGCTGCACCTTCCCTGTTTTAGCCATTCCCGGTTGATGAGGCTTGAGGCTACGATTACCTTTATAGAACACATCTATCTTAGAATGCTCATCGTCCACCTGACGATGTTCTGAAAGCATTCAATCCATACAAGTTCGTTCCGGGTTCGAACGAAACCGAAGGCATTATCTCGTTACACTCATTTTGGAATCACCCTCAGAGTTAACGACAATAACCCTTGCACTCTGAATCTTCATCTTCACTTGAGATTCACGACCTATCGTTTAATTTGGATCGATGTGGTTTTCGGACTTCCAAATCTGGAAACCCGATCCCGGTCTCATCGAAATCCAAAACGCCGTCTTTTAAGGTCCAAGTTGTTTTAAAGTTAAAACAGTTTAATTCTATTATCTATATACACACAGATATATAATTCACAATATCAATAGATAATTCACATTATCATCACAAATAGATAATTCACATTATCATCACAATCCAATCAAAGCATCCATATCACACAGCATTACTTATCTCATATCTGAGATCTCTAACCATTCAAGGAAATCAATATCATTCATACATAAGAAATGATCTATACCATCTCTAATTAATTTAAAGTGAATTAAATTAATTACTTCATTTCTAATTAATTTAAAATGAATTAAATTAATTACCTCATCATTATAAATCTTACTTACTTAATCATTAATTAAACCAATTATTTAATCATACTCTAAGTATCCATCTTAATTAATCATCCTTGATTAATTATCCTTTAATTACTTTAAGTAAGTAACCCTTAATTAATTTTACAAATTAATTATCCTTAACCATTTATAGTAATTAATTTTTAATTACTCTCATTAATTTATTAACTAAAATTAATTACATTAATCCTTAATTAATTACATTAATTAAATACTTCATAATCACTTATTATTGATTAATTAATCTTAATTAATCAACCCTTAATTACATCATTAATTATATTAATTAATGATCCCTAATTACTCTTAATTAATTATCCTATTTAAATTAATTACATTAAGTAATTAATCATTCATTAAACCATATTTATTAATCACTCTTGATTAATCACATTCACTAATTAACTACCCTTAATTTACTTCTTTAAATAAATTAATTACTCCTTAATTAATTTCTTAATTAATCCCTTGAATAATTTCCAAGTAATTTAATCCAAATTACTTCCATTGTTAAATCATCATGAAATTAATTACACCTAGTAATTACCCATTAATTACTTTTCTAAGTAATTATACTTATCAATTTATCAAACCATTCAGTGATTATTTTAAATTAATTAAACTTAATTAATTAACCTAAACTAATTACATTAAACTTAATTAATTACAATGACTAATTAATTCCTTAATTACTTTCATTAAGTAATTATACTTAATCAAATTCCATAAATGATTATCCTTAATTAATTAATCTAATTAATTATTAAAATTGATCACATTATTTAATTATTAAATAATCTTAAGTTATTGACCTTCATTAACTATTAACAATTCATTAATTATCTCTCTTAAGTAATAAACTTAAATTAATTCATTATTAATTTCAAATTAATTATCTTAATTACTTAACTTAATCTTAATCAATTAATTCAAACCCTTAATTACTTAATTAAATAAATAAATTAATTGTCTATTTTAATTACCTTAATAATTTAAATGAAGCACAAATAATGAAATCTTTATTAACTTTAAAATAAAAACATTTCTTATTAATGATTAAATTACCATTAACAAACACATTTGAAAACATTTTATTTTCAAATTGTCTTTCAATTTCATTTCAAATATAAGATTTAAAATGAATACAATTTTATCTTTAACAAAATTTAAAAACCATTTACAAACCTTTAAAATTATATGTTAAAGACATACTCATCTTATAAAAGAAACTTAAAGAATTTAAACCAAATTTACTTTCAAATTCTTACCATTAAAATACATTTTAAACATTTAAAGTTGTTTAAAACAATTCAATTTATAAAACTTAATTTAATTTTTAAAACTAGGATACAAATTCAATTTTGAATCCATATTTTAAATTTGGTTTTAAACTCTGCTTTAAAAACTTGCTTTCAAATTTAAAATCAAATTTAAATTTGAAACTGACAGGTTTCCAGAGAAACCTGTAACAACTATTATACCCGAGCCCCCCTCTAAAATGCTTCGAGTCTCACCTAAACTATCTTCGAGCAAAACACGCAAGGAACTCGAAAAAACCCAAGCAACTTTCCACTGCTTCAAACCCAAACCAAACATCAACCTCATCAGAAAACAAACACACCGTGCACATGCACGGTGGTTCTGACCGTCTCCAGTCACCACCAAGACCTCAAGAAAGTCGACGATCATCTCTTCACCAGAATCCGATAATCCAAACCTCCATAACAACTCGACATCAAATTCGAGTCTTCAAGCACAATCCCGGAACAGACTAAAACCTGGAACATCATCAAACATGCTCCTCCGACCACCAGCAACCTTGAATTTCCGGCCAAGCCTTCCTCTACACGCCTACTTCCATTACCCAAAACACTGTTGAACTCGATCAAATTGGGGAGACGAACAAATCAAAATACTAGACCTAGTTAAAACTAGGGTTAAGAACAGAAATCAACCACCACCTTCATCACAGTGCTCCGATCACCTAACTGATAATTTTCCCATCATCACTGATCACTCTCTTTCCACCAGAAGGAACCCCGACCTCCACAATCAAGTAGATCACCAGAAAACACCCAAAACACAAACCCTGAACAAACTCGAACTGCTCGTTCGATACACCTCTAAAAATTGTGATTCCATTCTTAAAAATCATGATTTAAGATAAGTTTCCATATTATATGTTTGAAACAATGAATTAGGATGATTTAATTTACTCTATATTTATAAGCTTGCTCTGTTATTTTCTTATTTCCAAAGACATTTTAACTTATTTTGCCTTAAATAAAATTTTAAACTATAATTCATGATGAATCAAACAAATTTTGTTTAAGTCTTAAATACAAATCAGGACTAGATCAAGGGATAATTATTTTTAATCAAAAACTGGAGCCTGGAATTTAAAAACAGAGAAACACTGATACACAACAACATGCACACACCTATATACATTCATATATATATGCAGAACCTATCTATATACATTCACACAAAACACAATTATCATAGAAATTAGCATGCAACCATATTTATACTTAAGTTATTTTAATAAAAATGTTACTCACCAGATTGAAAATGAAGATGAACAGAGCCTTTGATTTTTGAAAACATCACTTGAACCTATAAAGATTGAGTTGTTGGAAAATGTCTTTTGCTAATGAAAACTTGAGTTGCTTCTTTGTTTTGATTTAAAAACTGCATGCTTGCTTTGATTAATAAAGTTGAATTGCTGATCCCTATAGAACTGGAATGCTTGAAACAGAGACTACTTTGATTCCAGGCTGAAGAATGCAGGCTCTTATTTGAAAAATGGTTTGCAATCTTGATTTTGAAATTGAGTTACTGGTTTTAAGAAATGCAGGCTTTTGTTCTTGCTTTTGAAAATGAGTTTACAGGTTTGAAGCAGAAACAAGCTTTTGATTTTGGTTTGAGGAGGATGATTACTAATTTTGATTATAGGTTGTTGAAGTGAAACAAATTTCTGGACTGAGGAGTTTGATCCACCGATTTTGCTTTGAGAAATGGTTTGAGAAGAGTGAATTTCAGATTTCCTTTGAGTTATTTTGTAAGATGAAATTTTTTCTTAGTTTTAGAAAAAGAATAGAAAAAGAATGGAAGGGGAGAAAGCAAATGTTTATATAAGTGAAAAATGTGGTTTACTAAAAATAAAGAAAAATTAAAATTTTAAAATGACACTTGTCTAATATCTTAACACTTGTTATTATGAGGCCTTAGTATAATTACAGTTGTCCATTAAGTATTTTCTTTTTATTTTAAATGTTAATAAAGATTTTTAACTTAATTAATAAATTCTTATGTAAATACATATATGAATTTCTTTTTAAAGGAAATGTAATAAAACAAATTATATAGTGTAATAAAATCTTATACATATATTCTTAAATCCAAATTAAAGTCAATTTATAACAATACATTCAATTTGAAATAACAATTCTATTTTATTAAAGTCTATTTATATCTATATATAAAAACAATACATTATTAATATTGTTTGAATAATTAATCAAAGAAATTATCTTATTACATATATACATTACTTATCTTTCTAAATGAATTAATATATCATATATTAATTTATTTAAACTTTCATATCTAATTACAAATCATATTTATTAAGTAATATTTAAAAAGAAATAAAACAAACCTTTTATTTAAATTTAAACTTAAGCTAAAATATATTTTAAACAATAAATCATTTATTTTAAGTATTTTTAAAACCATATAGTTATTTGTTTAAATAGCTTTGAAAAGCTTAATATTAAATTAATCATGATTTCCAAATTACCAAAATATATTAGAATTTGAAAACATAATTTCATTTGTTAAATTCAAACCAAAGCTTATCTATTTACAATATATACAATTATATATATACATTATAAAAATATTTTATTAATTTATAAAAGATAAAATTCACCAATTAAATATTTATTTAATTAGATAATTACATTAATTCAAATTTATTAACAAAGATTATCAAATCAATTTAATTTTTAATACAGATTATTAAATTGATATTGCCCAAAATTCCGGGATATCACACTTCGCCGATCATTAGCAGTCGACAAAGATATGAATATCGATCAACTTGAGATTTCTCAACGAATTCCCACTTAAATATCATGATTTGATTTTTAAAATTCATCATTTTCACATACGAAACAGAATATTTAATCAAAACTTAGAATCCAGAAACTTGATTTTCTGACTTAAAAAGATTATCACTGTAATTCTTTAGTTTCCAGAAAACTATTTGTTAATTATACTTAATTATATTTTTATAAATGATATTACACACATATGAACACTTTTTATTCAGAGATTAAATCTTAAAAAGGTCTAGGTGGGATGATTTTGGATTTTTAAACAGGTTTTAAACCTGTAACATATGAACAAAGCTTAAATAAAGACATGCACATCATCATTCCTATATATATACAGACATGAAAGCATATTCACACAATCATTCAAGCACATTCCAGATCATACTTTAAGCATCAATCACACTATCAAAGGATATAGGCAGATATAAGGGAGTTTGCTCACATTGTTTCCAGAGGAAGAAGAACAGAGTTTTTCTTGAACCAGGTTTGAAATGTGCTGGAACCCTCTTTTTGAATTTTTGATCTATTTAGATGTTTGTTGTTTTAATTGAATTATTGTTTGAGTTGGAAATGATATTTTACTTTCAGATTTCACTTACCTTTGAAGATGAACGAGACTGAAATGAGAAGTTGATGTATATAACAAGAAGTTTACAGTATACATATTTGTACAGGTGATCATTTTGTTTGTACAAGTGATGTTATATTGTTTTGTACAATAGGATCAGAGATTTTTATTCAATGGTGGCTGATAGGTTCATTTGGGTGCTAGCATTAATTGATGTTGTACAAATGTATTTACTTGCTTTTCTTCATTTCGGCTGATGGATATTTGTATGAAGATAATTTTGATGTGGCTTCTCTTATAAGCTTCGCTATATATTATTTGTTTACACTTGAATATATGCTTTCTTTTGCAAGTGTATATACATAGCTATGTATATTTATTCACACTAGAATAAACTTGAATGTTTTTTTATTTTATTTTCTTTTCTTTTGCAATATCACTTTATAATATTCATTTTTATAGTTTATATAATTCTAGAATTATTTAATATGTTCATTTCACATTTTATATTACTATAAATCTATTTGACATATTTGTTTAACATCAACACTTATTTGAATTCTATAAATATATTTTTATAAACTCAAATTGTTATTATTAAACCGTTTATTTTAGATTTAAACTCAAATTCATATTTACTCATATATGCACATATACACATATATTCATACATAAATACAATATTTAACTCTAAATGATTTAACACATTTTTATTTGATTTCGGGGGAACTCGAATCAATTTATCAATGAATTTCACAATTTTTATCCAAAAATCAAATTAATTATCAATTTAAATTTAATTAAAATCCGGGGTCGTTACAGATCCGTTAAACTGTGACGACCGCCCATGACCCCTGCACCGAATCTAGAGAAAGTGCGCTGTAAAGTGTGCCAGGCAGCCATGGACGATTGTCAGGGTAAAATAAAAAAACAGAATCTATCGTATTACTCACAGCGCATGGACAAAATACAATAGAACATATATGTAGTGAAGCTTCACAGAATAAAATCCCATCAATAAAACTTCATAATAGTTGAATACAAGCATCTGAATGGTCAATACAACAAGCCTCACTACATAACACTCAGAGAATACAAACAGCGGAACATCCAGTACATATAATAAGAAGATAATATGCAACCCTCCATCTCGTCTTCGATATCAGCAACGCGGGAAGCAAGAACAACACCTGTCACCTGCTACCTAGTCTGCCCGTCCCAAAATGGACGAACAACCCAAGGCGATAAGAATTAAAACATAAAGCCTTGAGTCAGACAACAGTCTTAGTGAGCAGTAAATTAACTAACAACATACCAAAAGAGCATAAAGGAAAAGGAATAGGAATACAACCCTCCCACTCCACCTCTTTCTACAGTGATAGCCCCCAGACATACACTAAGCAGAAGCAACATAGCAGAGCATACAATTCAAGGTAAAATAATAATCATTCGAGTCAGGGGCGATGTTTTGCAAGTACCAAGGCCTAAATCAGATAAGCACCCAGAAAATACTGCTCTTGAGACCGAATGACGATACAACCAAACATCCATGACTCTGGCTATCACTGTTATCATTGCTTCGATATCACCGTTAATTGAATGACCGGCACATTCTTTCAGCCGTCCGTCAAGGGCTAATGGAAACCTCGGTTCTAGACATAACTCCCGCACGTCGTCGCAGCCCGTGCCTAGGACTATCGAATCTGCCCAGAGTACTCGACCATCAACAGTTGGCCGTTGGGACTATCGAATCTGCCCAAACGTACTCTTGCTTAGAGCATGCTAGAACCTTCAACAATGATGCTATCCAAGCCTCCTAGTCATCCTCCTTGACGACTATTTCCATACTAGCTCAAGCGCCTCTCAAGCATCCATTACCCTTAACTCGAATCATATCACCGAGTTACCAACGTGCTTGGAATGATCCCGTCTGGATTAGACCAAGTCTTCATCACATGATGCCTCGCTTCATTACATCCTTGCAAAGCCTCATCTCAACATCACATCATCAAATCTATGCATAAGAGCTTCATCATCCCGCTACATATGCCATGAGCAGCTTTCCCAATTCATGAGCCTTTCCCTTAGCTTTTGAATCATCTTCGACCACCTTGTCTAAAAACAATCAACAATCATCTAATTCACAGCAATCAATCATGTCAAACATCAATCCAAGTAACCAAGCATTCAAATATAAGCAAAATGGACAATTATAACAAAAATGGCAATTTCGTAATTAAGGAGTTGAAAGTCTAACAAGCATGAAAACATGAGAATCAAGCATGAAAACATGAGAATTATCTCTACAACTTGATGAATGAACTTGCATAGGTTAATCATATACAAAAATGGTTGTCAAATCATCATGAACAATGGATCTACATGGATCTACACTTAGGTTTACAAAAATGCATAGAAATCACTATTTTAACACCAAATCAAGCCAACAATCCGATCTACTCCTTTGGATCCGTGTGAGAGATAATCACCACTCACCAAATCACCTAAACAACCCCAAATCAATACGCTTCAGATCTGGACAGCGAAGGATCAAGCTTGATCTATCACGAATCCGCTCCAAACGAAGAAATCTCTCTTGAAAAGATGAAGATCTTCAATCTAAGCTCTTGAATCTTCAATCTTGATCTTCGACTTGGATGGATGGAAGCACTAGATTAGAGTGGAGAGAAGAAGTGAAGAAGTGTAGAAGTCGAGCTCTCAAAATGGCAGCACTTCGTCGCTTCGAAATCCGGATCCAAAAAAGTGAGAAAAACCCTTCCTATTTATAGCTGAAATTCCCTTAAGTCGCTCGGAGTTAGGTCGTTCACGACCTACGACCTAAAACCTACCGACCTAAAGACTTACCAACCTACGACTTAACAAAACCCCCAGCCTCTACGACCTAACCTAACGCGCACCTGCGACCTAGCACTTAAGCACTTACGCGACCTAACAAAGCTCTCCATCCTACGACCTAACGAGGTTACGACCTAACACTTAAGCGCATCAGCGACCTAACGCTTAAGCGCTTACGCGACCTATCACTCACGCGACCTAACACCTAGACAAAACCCAGCGACCTAACAACTCACGCGTCCTAACTCCTTAGGTCGCCTAACGACCTAACTACGCTAACAAGCTATCCACTAGGTCGCTAAATACTGGGTTGTTAACTCGCTAACCCTTAGGTCGCGAACTACTATAGGTCGCTAACTACTGGTTTACTTAGGTCGCTACCAACCTATCTCTTAGGTTGCTCAACCGACCTAAACTGCCATACGACCTAACCACTTCATCCTTAGGTCGCACACGACATAACTTTCAACACGACCTAAGCTAACCTACAACCTAACTCTTAGGTCGCTCCACCTTCCCAGGTCGTCTACGACCTAAACCAACATACGACCAACCCACTATCTTCTTAAGTCGGTCACGACCTATCACTTAGGTCGTTTACGACCTAAGACTTAGCGAAATTCTGCCTAAAATCTGAAATGACTTAAAAATGCTAAAATTCCAGATTTTAACGAACTTGTCGATCCGTAAAAATACGGGTCGTTACATTCTCTCCCCCTTAGGAATTTCGCCCCCGAAATTCCAAACAATCAAAGCAATCAAAAACTATTCTGCATGCCTACCATCCATAGCAATCAGCCAACCATGCATCCAATTCTAGCTTAGCATGCAGAATTCTAAAACTTAGAACAAGTTACAATGTTGTTTAGATGATACGACACCTTAGGGCCATACCTTGAAGAGTTCGGGATGAGCTGCTTTCATCCTCTCTTCCACCTCCCACGTACAGTCGTTATCATCGTCACTCCATTGTATCTTGAGCAACTTAACTACCTTCCTCCTAAGCTGTTTCGTGTCGGTTTCCACAACACGAAGCGGCTTACGAGGTCTTCTATTGACTGGATCAACTTCGAAATCTTCACAGCTACCAACAGGAACCACTGTACTCGAGTCGTGCACATACTTCCGTAGATATGATACGTGAAAAACATTGTGCACACCCAACATCTTCTCCGGTAACTCCAATCTATAGGCGAGCTTTCCTATTCGCTCGATGATCGGGAATGGTCCAACAAATCTCGGAATCAATTTTCCTTTCTTCCCGAATCGGATAACATTCCTCAGTGGGGAAATCTTCACAAAAACCAAATCTCCAACGTCGAATTTTAAATCCTTTCGACGCTTATCGGCATAACTCTTCTGACGATCTTGGGCTGCCTTCATTCGTTGCCGAATGATCTCTATACAGTCTGAAGTCTGTCGAATCATCTCTGGCCCAAGCATCAGCTTTTCTCCTACTTCTATCCAACATGTCGGAGAATTACACGGTCTTCCGTACATAAATACAATATTTAACTCTAAATGATTTAACACATTTTTATTTGATTTCGGGGGAACTCGAATCAATTTATCAATGAATTTCACAATTTTTATCCAAAAATCAAATTAATTATCAATTTAAATTTAATTAAAATCCGGGGTCGTTACAGATTCGTTAAACTATCTACTATCTAGTACAATACACTAATATAATATGTCTATAGTAAGATAAACTATTAAAATAGCATTAAGCCGTTACCCATTTCCCCCTTAACATATTTTTATATATTCCCATAGTCTATACAGTACCGTAATCCCATCCGTACTGGATGTCGTCAGAGGGCACTCCATAGGTATGGCACAAAACAAACTGGTAGTGGTCTCGATAGGGTAGGTGACACGGCACAACTAGGAAATGCCAGGGTAGATATACCAGTTACACTTCCGGACCGGTGGTAATGCATAGCAGCTACTACCGCCCACCTCGGAACACACTCCCAAATCAAAAATCGAGGGTGGCCACCAAATCAACCGCAATGTCAGAATATAGTATTGAAGGAATGTGCCCGATCGGAGGAATGAACTCACTTGGCCCGTCAATTGCTCCTGTTTTAGCCACCTTAAGCTAACTCATGGAAGTCAGGTCCACGTATATACCTCATATAGGATCGTCGCCAACCATCCTACTTCATTCTGGAATCTCCACCGCGTACATAGTTGTCAAAGTGGTTTTCGGTATCGACAGAGAGTATGTCCATATCCGATCCCGGTCTCTTTAAAAACCAATCGCTTATTGCAAACCGGATGGTTCTTTTACATTTCCAAAATCATTTCATAATTGATATCAAAATATCATATTCAATTCAAATCATATCATTTTCAAAATCATTACTTACTTCCAAAATTATATCACATTGAAATCATAGTTCGAAATTATATTTCCTTTCAAAAGTCATATTTCCAAAATAGGTTAAACTCTCATTTCAAAATTATCATATTAAACCAAATATGCTATTTAGATTCCAACTTAGGTTATAATGTCGCTTAACCACATTCACTTTAAAAATCGAGAATTTGAATACAAACCCATCCATTTTATTTAGTTTGGAATTTAGAAGAAAATAGTTTAAATAGTTATAAATAGTTAATATAGAATTAAAATAGATTAAATATAATTAAATAGATTAAATAGCTTTAAAATAGATTAATTAGATTTAGAATAAGTTAAAACATATTAATTAGTTTAAATAAATTAAATGGTTTAAAATAGGTTAAAATGATTTAATATAATTAATACACGTTAAAATAGTTTAATACTTTGAAATCTTAATAATTAGAAATTTTGAAATAATATATTTTTAAAACAGTTTATATTAAAACATGAATTTAGAATTAATATCAAATTAAACTGTTCATTTCATTTCAACCCATTTGGACTATTTTCAATTTCCAAGTTAACAAACCAAATTCCAAACCTTTCAATTTAACATTTCAATAAACTATTGAATTTCATATCGTTTCAATCCATGTTCAAATATCAATTCGGATTACTCCAATTTCAAAATATTTCAAAGTTATTTTCAAACAACTTCAATAACTTAATTTTGATAGAATTTCATTTATATTTAAAAGTTTAACTTTAAACTTCCAATTTAATTTCTTAAAGCAATTCCTTTTAAACCAATTCACATTTAAACACAAAACCTAATTTTCCAATAATACTTCAATTTATATACATCAAATTTTATTTCAAGATATCATTTAATTAATTCAAAAATTAGAAGTTCAAAATCATTTAATTTAACCAATCCGGTGTCCGTATATAATTTTATACCCTAGGGTCAAGTGATACAGATATTTATCATTTCAATCCGCAATTTAAAATGTTACGGTTATATATATCATTTCAAACTGCAATCTCTTATTAATAATAAAATCCATAAAATCGCTCGAGTCAATCATTTCAGCCCATGACGATTTTTCCTTAATCTATTGATCATTCGGGTATGTATCATTTCAACCCATAGTGAACTTGCAGTTTATAACGATATAAAATAAAACATCCATTCATCCAATATCAATATTCAACATCCATTACAAACATCATCCAAATCAACCAATAAATATCAATATAGAACTGATAATCAATAACAGGTATTTAACCGGCAATTTAAATTCAATAATAAATTAAATGATAATTTAATTCAAATAAATTCAAATTAACTGGAATGACGATTTAAATATATTAAACAGCCATAAATAAATTTCTAATCACATCAAACATTAATTTAACAAACATAAGAAATTTTTGAAGTTGTGATTGGGTCAAAATACTCACCTTTGAATTTAAATCGAATTTAAATGCAGTTTAAGCCCAAATCTTGAACGGTCTCAGAATCCGTCCAAACCAATGTCAAAATGTCCAGAATTCTGATACGATCCTAATGGAGAAAATCGCCTGTGAATCGGACCTTGTATGCGAAAGTTATGATTATTAGAACATTGAGTTTTAAATTGAAAATAAAAAAAATATAAGAAGACATGTCACCATCCCTATAACCCGTGTGAACCCAACCCGCTTCATCGTTCAACCTTCGCGCTGCCACCTACCAGACAAAATCGCCACCAAAACGCCATTGCTGACCAGACCTGGAGCTACCTTAGGCTACCCCACTACGAGCCGACCTTACTCGCCACACGCGGCACCTCCTCGTCGCCGAACTGAGCTCCAAAAGCATGCCGCCGCCGGTTAGGTTAAAACCCTAATTGAATTATAGGCGATGATCCACCCGTTGATTCACCAAACAAACTACGCTGATGAAGTCCCCTCGGTCCACTCTACAATACCCACAAATCGATTCGACGATCAGACAAGTTTGATCGATGCGCGATGAATGGCCGAGACTGATTCGTCCAGTTCTGGCCACACAGAAACTCAAATCGAAAAACTAACTGCGGAACTGACTTGCGCTCGTTGAGAGCTTCAAATTGATATAAAATTTGATAGGGTTTGAGGAGTTTGGATTTTGGATATGGTTTTGAAATTGAATTTGATTTGAGATTGCAATTGGGGATTTGGGTTTGTCTGCCATTGGAAAGAGAGGAACAAATGAAATTTTACATATAGACAAACTGAGTTGAGGAACTTTAGGGTGTATACCAGGCTATTTATATGTAGGTCATAAAATAGAAAGAACGGATCATATTTGATTTGGGTTGGAACGATAAACGACCCGAAAAGCCCGTTCTGCCTCCAGAACGAAAATGGGTCAACCCATATATCAAAATGGATGTTTTCAGTAATTTTAAAATCAATGGAACATGTTTCAAGTCCTAATTCCATCGTATGAAGAAGTTATGTTAAAATCATCTTATTTCAATTTGATTTCAATTTGATTTCAATTAAATTGATTTCTAGGCGTTTCGAGTCCGTACGATCAAACGGCAAGTCTGATCGTTACGAAACTTGAAACCCTACAATAATTCGCTATTACAGATCCGATGAAATAAGTTTCATCCAAATCCGAGTCAGTGGCCAAAATGGCTATTTTCACATTAATTAAATAAATCACTTTTCATTTCAAATTTAATTATTAACAAATTTCATCAATTTTGATTACTTAGACACATATAAAAATTTAAAGTAAATTTACATATCAATTTCAGTGTTGATTATTTCAATAATTACAGCGTTCAAATTCAACTGAAATAAATCCAATTAATTAAAGTTTAATTCAAATAATTTGATTTCATTTGATTCAAATCTTTATACTCAATCAATTATTATTCTATAACATAGCTAGCATTTGGTTTACATTTCATTAAATTAATATCCTCTAATTTCCATCTTTTATTTGTATTAATTACTATATTTCAATTATATTGGAATTTTGTCGATTTTACACATTAATTAAAATTTAAATCCCAATTAATTATTTTACCTTGGTTTCATTCTTTTTATTACATCAATTATTACCCTATGAATAAAATTTATCATTTCTATTTAATTTATTACATTCACAATTTACATTCATTGTCTTAACTCACATTAATGTAACATTTAATTCCATTCAATTACAATTGATTTCCAAATTAAATTTTTAGCAACTTAAATAAATAGGTACTTCCAATAATTGTTACCCTAAACTTTAATTTACACTATAAGTTTATTGTTTACAGACCAATGTTACAATTACTTACATAACCATGGTTTTACTAAATTAGCATTCATTATATTTTATCTCATTCATAAATTCAATATTTACATTCATTTCCTTATATTAAATTTATAACCAAGTTATAGCATTTACATTATTTCAATTTATTGTAATTTCATTCAATTTATCAATAATTAGCTTTAATGTTGGGTGTGTTTCCACCCGTATGTTTCCACCCTTCACCGAACCAAACCAGTTTCCCCACACAGCCGAACCAATCTTGTTTCCACCTACTACCGGATCAATGCTACTTCCATACATAGCCGAATCAACCCACTTCCCCTGTATAGCTGGACCAGCCTTCACTGAATCGAACTCCATCCGATCACAGGCCTCACCGGACCAACCTCCACCGATCCAAGGCCTCACTGGACCAGCCTTCACCGAATCAAACTCCAACCTTTGCTCCACACTACCGAACCAGCCACCCCACTGCCCACCGAACCAAACCCAAAGTCTCACCACCGAACCAATCCACGTCCCTCTCATCATCGGACCAAGGTGTTGCCGAACCAACACTACCGGGCCAGATTACATCGGCCCAGGCCTGCCAACAGCTATGTACATCCAAGACCCTTACCCCCAGCCTCACTCTATAAATAGAGGGGCAGGGGTACAACAATGGAGGACAAGTTTGAGAGCTCAAGCACGGAGAGAACTTTCAAACAACTTTCATATACTTGAATCAAAGCTTTGTACTTGTAATCTGAACAAGAAAGGAGAAATAATATATACAGTGGACGTAGGCACATTCTGGCTGAACCACTATAAATCTGTGTGTCTTTTACAGTTTAGTCCCTGCTTTTTACATATTTGCATAAATCACCTAGATCACTAAAAACAACATAAAATCAACTAATTGATACGACTTGGAGGTGTTTGCCCATTTTTTGTGCAAACATTTTTGGTGCTTCCATTGAGAGCGCTGAACTCCGGACTTCGGCTTCTCTCACTTAACCTTCTTCCTAGCAGCGTCGTTCGTTGCTTGGAAAACATGCCTCCGAGGCAGAAAAAAGACGTTAACAAAGGAAAGAACATCGCAACTAGTAGTGTTCCAAATCCCGTGGTCACAGATCAAGTAAATCGTCCCATTCCAGCAGCAGTACCAAATGAAGGTCAGGCAAATCCGACCACCCCTGCCACAGAACAGCCGAAAGCAATTACTAGGGCAGATCTAGACAGGGTTGTGGCTGAAGTGACTAACTGCTTCACATCCCAGCAGGAAGTCTTGGTGGACCAACTCATGTCACGCTTAAGGGATGCTGAAGAGTCCAACCGCAACACTGAATCATGGGGTGAGTCCCAGTCTGGAGGATCTCAGAGACAACAAAGATCCTCCTTCTTCGAAGGAGCTAACGACAGAAGTGGCCATGGTAGGAGCCGAGACCGAGCTCAGCCCGAAGTTAGGCCTGAGGAAACGCTTGGAACCGAACCCAACGGGGGAGGTACCGGGCGGAGGTCAACTGCAGCCGAGCCTGTCGTACTGCCTAACCACGGAAACACCAATGAACGGGGCCGAGCTAGAGTCCAGCAAGAAGTTGGACCCGAGGAAGTGCTTAGATCAGAACCCAGCAGGGGAAGATCAAGGCAAGGGCCAACTGTAGCTGACCCTAACATGCTCCCAGAAGACCAAAGGCAGCCACTGGAAAATATTAGGAATGATAGACGATACCATCCCTATAGGTCATCTGGACGGAATCAATCCCACAGAACAGAACCGAACTCATTTTTATCTGCTCCAAATTCTGATAAAAGGATGGCACGCTTGTTCAGAGAGTGCGTCCAATGGGATCAAAGAGATCGAGGGATAGGTGCTAGGGTAACCAGCCCTTTCGCCCGCAATATCGAAATTGCCATCACCCCCCGAGAATGGAAAATGCCTACAATGGAACCTTACAAGGGAACCTCTAACCCTGTTGTACACTTACAGAGATACACACAGCATATGCTCATGAGCGGAGCAACAGAAGGAGTGTTGTGCAAATGCTTTCCACTATTCTTATCAGATCTAGCTACCTCCTGGTTCTGCCATCTACCCCAAGGATCCATCAGCTCATGGGAGATGTTGAAAGAAAAGTTTATCAGCCAGTTCCGCATTCATGTGGAACAACCCAAGGACGCTTATTCCTTATCTAGTATCAAACAGAAACCTGGAGAGAAGCTGCAGCAATATTTAATTCGATTCAATGCCGCAGCAGCCGCTGTCCAAGATGCCGATGAGAAGCTTGTCTTAATGGCCCTCTGTAGTGGAGTGCATTCGGATACTAAATTTGCTAGAAGATTGAAAAAAGAAAAACCAGCTACTTTACCCGATTTCTTCCATGAAGCCGGGAAATATATGAGGCTTGAAGACGCTGCCACTGAGGGGCAGCCAGGGCAGCAAAATAAGGCAGCTCACGGCAACACACCCACTGTAGCGAAGGACGTTCGAAGAAATGATTCTAGAGACAATGCTGGGGGCAAAAAGGGAGAAAAGCGCCTATATTGGCCAGGACCGAGATTCGACGCTTACACTCCTTTGAATGAAACCATCGAAAACATCTTCATTACCACCCAAGACGAAGTTAGATACAAACGCCCACCATACAAGAAGGAATCAAATAACGCACTAAAATCTGGAAAGTTCTGCCGCTTCCACGAATCTCAAGGGCATGATACCAATGAATGCCATCATCTTCGGGACTTGATTGAAGAACACATCAGAAGGAAGAGACTGGAACGCTATGTAAAAGGTCAGAACAGGACTCCAGCTCTTGCCAATGAGAACCCAAGGCTACCCTCCCCAGAGATAGGCAGAGGAAATCGCAACACTAGCGGCTCCAGTCAAGAGAAGATAGTGGTTCATACCATCTTGGGAGGACCACACATCGCCAACAGAAGCTGCGCAGAGATGGAAAGATATGGAAAGTCACTTAGAAACAATGAAGACTGCGTTAATTCTGTTATAGAAGAACGCCACCCGAAGCGGAAAGAGAATGATGACATCACATTCAGTAGGCGTGACCTAGAGGGAAGGCAGTACCCTCACATGGATCCCATGGTTATCTCTGCTCGGCTCGGTCCAGCCGAAGTTTTCCGAATTCTAGTAGACACTGGAAGCTCAGTAAATATCCTATTCAAGCATGCATTCGACAAAATGAAACTGTCAATAAAGGATGTTTCTCCCTATAATAAACCACTACACGGTTTCACAGGAAATGCGAAGATGCCCTTCGGGCGATTGGATCTCTTTGTTGAAATTGGAAGTCATCCCCGCTCCGTTGTGCGGAAACAGACATTTGTGCTGATAGAAAGCCACTCGGCCTACAACGCTTTCTTAGGAAGGCCAGCCTTGTCTGACTTCCAAATTGTCCTGGCCCCATGGTGCCTAAAAATGAAATTTCCAACGGACAATAGAGTAGGGGAAGTAGAGGGAGACCAGGACGTTGCTCGAAACTGCTATGTAACTGAACTTCGCAACAACCACAGGAAGGATAAAGGGAAAAGTGTAGAGATTGCCCTCTGCACAAAAAGTTTGGAAGCATAGCAACTAAAGAAAGCCCCTCATCTTCGATATACCAGCGACCTTTTCAATGAATTAGACCCCAGGGACAAAGAGGAGGAGGCCACCGCCGAGCCTGCAGAGGCTATGGAATTTGTATCTGTAGACATATATGACTCGAGTAGACTATTGAAAGTCGGGTCCCAACTAAAGGCAAAATTGAAGGACAACTCATTGACTTTCTCCGCCATAACTTAGATGTATTTGCATGGTCACACGCTGACATGACTGGAATCTCCCCTGACATAGCATGCCATGCACTAAACATTGATCCTGCCAAGGCGCCATTAAAACAGAGGAAGAGAAGTATGGGGGCAGAACGATCAGCAGCCCTCGATGAAGAAGTAAAGAACCTACTTGCCAATGACTTCATACGAGAAGCCATCTACCCAGAGTGGATCGCCAACCCGGTGCTGGTAAAGAAGGCTAATGGGAAGTGGCGAACATGCATTGACTTCTCCAACTTAAATGATGCCTTCCCGAAGGATTGCTTCCCACTTCCCCGAATCGATCAGCTTGTAGACAGCACAGCCGGGCACGAACTCTTATCTTTTATGGATGCATACTCAGGATATAACCAAATTCCTATGCATGCTCCCGATCAAGACCACACTAGTTTCATCACTGACCGGGGATTGTACTACTACAAGGTAATGCCTTTCGGACTTAAAAACGCAGGTGCCACCTATCAGTGCCTCATCAACAAGATGTTTGCGGGGCTATTAGGACAAACTATGGAAGTTTATTTGGATGACATGCTGGTAAAGTCAAGGGAAGCCGACGATCACGTAAGCCACCTAGATGAAATGTTTCAAGTACTTCGCCAGTATGGAATGAAGCTGAATCCTCTAAAGTGCTCCTTCGGAGTATCATCAGGAAAGTTCCTAGGATTCATCGTCCATCCTAGAGTAATGGAAGCAAACCCTGAACAAGTCCAAGCTCTGAGAGATATCAAGATACCTTCCACTCGAAAGGAAATGCAAAGCCTAAATGAGAAAGTGGCCGCCCTAAGCCGATTCATCTCCAAAGCAACGGACAAGTGCGTCCCCTTCTTCGAAGCTCTAAAGAAAGACAAAGGAAAGTTCGAATGGACTGACGAATGCTTAACAACTTTCCTTAACCTAATTGAACACCTCCAGAAACCACCGGTACTCTCGACTCCAAACGAAGGCGAAGAGTTATACCTATACCTTGCTGTATCATCTCATGCTCTAAGCGCTGCTTTGGTAAGAGAAGACAACTGCACGCAGCGGCCAGTATACATTGTAAGTAAGAGGTTTACGGGGGCAGAAGTTAGATATCCTAAACTTGAGAAGCTAGCATACTGTCTACTAATCGCATCACGAAAACTGCGACACTATTTTCAATCTCATTCCATCAAAGTTCTAACCGATCAATCGCTGAGGCAGGTACTCCATCGTCCCGACACTTCTGGGCGACTACTTAAATGGTGCATTGAACTAAGTCAATATGATATTACCTACCATCCTCGCACCGCCATCAAGGGGCAAGCCATGGCCGATTTCATTGCCGAATTCACTACCAATGAAGGTAAGGAGCAATCGGAAATAGCAGAAGACATCAAGTGGAACCTCTTTGTGGATGGTGCGTCAAACGAACAAGGCTCGGGGGCGGGTGTGGTAATAATCACTCCCAGGAGAAATAAGCTACACTATGCTATAAGGTTGGAATTCGCTGCCACCAACAACGATGCAGAGTATGAAGCAGTGATAGCTGGATTAGAACTTGCCTTAGAAATCGGAGCCAATTCTTTGTGTCTTCATAGCGATTCTCAACTTATTGTAAATCAAATACTAGGAGAATTCCAGGCTCGAGAAGAACGACTCATAGCATATTTAAAGAAGACCAAGTTACTTCTCAATCGATTGGACCACTATTTAGTCAAACACATCCCTCGAGAAGAGAACCAAGAGGCCGACGAATTGGCGAAGCAAGCTAGCATGAGAGACGGCGCTATTTCCGGAGCAATAGCCATCTCAAAGCAACTGACCCTTAGTTTTGAGCAAGTAAATCTGATAGCTGCAACCGAAGAAGAAACTTGGATGACTCCCATCCGAAACTACTTACAAAGTGGCACACTGCCCAACGGGCGTAACGAAGTCAAGAAAATCTTGAGGAAAGCTTCCCGCTACACAATACAAGAGGGCACCCTCTATCGGCGCGGCTTCTCTAACACCTATTAAGGTGTGTCGCTGGAAGGGAAGCCAAGGAAATCTTATCCAACATTCATCAAGGAAGCTGCGGAGATCACACTGGAGGGCAGACTTTGGCAAAAAAGATACTCCGATATGGATATTTCTGGCCCACCTTAAGCAAGGACGCCTTAGATTTTGTCAGAAAATGTGACAGATGCCAAAAGTTTGCTAAGATCCCGCGGCTACCAACAACTGAGATTACTCAAATGACCAGCCCTTGGTCCTTTGCAGTATGGGGAATTGACTTGATCGGCGAACTGCCAATGGGCCGAGGCGGGGCCAAATATGCTATAGTGGCAGTCGACTATTTCACCAAATGGGTGGAAGCAGAACCCCTAAATAAAGTATCTTCAGTGAAAGTTATTAACTTCTTGATCAAAAATATTCTATGCAGGTACGGAGTCCCATTCAAAATTATATCGGACAATGGACTTCAGTTTGACAGCGAGGAGTTCACCAACTGGTGCCAAGAGCACAGAATTCACAAAATCTTCTCATCCGTAGCTTATCCCCAGGCAAACGGACAAGTCGAAGCCGTCAACAAAATTCTGAAAACTCTAATAAAAAAGAAACTCGAAAAGTCAAAGGGCGCTTGGGTGGATGAACTCCCTACGGCACTATGGGCCTATCGCACATCTTTCAGAACATCAACGGGGCATACTCCTTTCTCTTTGGCATACGGATCGGAGGCTATGCTCCCAGTTGAAACCATCGTGCCTTCCCACCGTAGGATCCACTATAACCCAGAAGAGAACGAAGAACTCCTTTACATGTCTTTGGATCTAATTGAGGAGAGAAGAAATGATGCAGCCCTCAAAGCAGCAGCCCACAATAAAAAAGTGGCAGTACAATACAACTCCAAGGTCAAGCATCGTATCTTACAAGAAGGAGATCTTGTCCTCAAGCGAATCTTCCCTCGCCCCGGAGCACTAGATCCAATCTGGGATGGACCATATGTAATTCATAAAGATCTCCACAATGGAGCTTATATTTTGTCAACAGTGGACGGAGAGGTGTTCCAGAGGGCATGGAACATCCAACACCTCCGTCGATACTTTTCTTAACTTGTACTGCCCATATGAAGTGAATTAACAAAGAGAATCAGTGGACGTAGGCATTTTCGTGCCGAACCACTTTAAAAACCTTGTCTCTTTTTTTTTAACTTATTTCTTTATATCTTGGCTGCTTGTTAACTTTATCCTTTTCTGTTGAACAAAACCCTGTGCAAATAGCATTTTCACTCAAGGCGCTCCACAGCGCGACTTCTCCTAGACAAGACCTAACAGGTACTATATGAATCTATGCCCTCGCCAATGAGACACTTTTGCACCGGCATCCCTCTACTGCGGGTTAACTCATTGCTCGCGACGGCCCTCAAAGCCAACTGTAATGAGCCGATTATAAGCCACCGAGAAGGCCGACTATAGCCGAGGCAGCTCATTATGGCGTTTGGCTCGCCGGCAGTCATGAACCTACTTTAAGCCCCAACATAAGGTGTGGCCAGCCAGGGGTAGTTCACGGTTGACGATCGGCACCCACGCTAGCCGGCCACAATAAATTGAATAATACCCACGATTACGGGCCATAATGGACCGGGTAGTTACTGTGCGCGATCTCGGCTCCGATGTGTCTTAAGTACGGCTGTGGTAAAAAAGATTAACTCCCTATGGAGGCGTAAGATGGGTGACAAATGTCTCCAAGACCCACAGCTAGGGAAAGTGACTACAAAGCCCGTTTGCCACGAACTTAAGCACATCAAAGGCCTTCCGTGATTGGAAGTTTTACTATTTCTCATATTTCAATTTTATTTAAAAAACTTTCCCCCTATCCTCTATAACAATCCCTAAAGTACAGGATACAGAGTAGGAGATACTCGCCAATGGGAGTAGGAACTCACGATTGGATGGCAGGGCATTCAACTACATTCCATACTTGGTTATACAAGATATTCAAAACTGCCATCTACAATTAGAACATGAAAGGCGGTATTTTCTTCTTTTGTGTACAAATACATGGCTATAATTTATTCATACATCGCACTAGCATTACAAGGCATGAAATAATGTTTTAAGGAAGAACTTGACATCAAACACAATTGAATTACAAGCACACGCACATCTATATTTCTCACACAACGTGTCAAAATAGCAAAAACATTCAAAAACGACAGAATCAGCTTAAGTTAAAAAAAACCACACGTCAAGAATAATGTTGTTTATTACAAGCAACATGATTACAACCTAAAAGCTACGTTACTGTTTTGAGACTAACATATACAACAATGTCAAGTCAACAAAAAGATATCCAGGTCAAGTCAAGGAGCCGGCTGCATCGGAGCTTTACCCTTGTCCTGTTGCCCACCTGTCCGGTCAAAGAAAGAATTCATTAGTGATAAGCATCCAAGTTAACGGAAAGACTAGAGGGGAAGACTTACCAGCGTCTGCCTCCTGACCATCCTGATCATCATCCTCTACTTGCACACCTGCCTCCTCAGCGGCAAGCAGCCGCATACCCTCCTTCACCGCTACCTTCTCCTCCTTGGTAAACTGGGCAGTGACCACATCCATTCTGAAGACCGCGCCACCCTCTTTATCCGCATCAGCCCTAGCCTCCTCCAGAGCCCTAAGATAAATCCTGGCCATAACTCGGGGGTAATCATCCATCGAGGATAGGTTACCCTGTTTCCAAGTACGGAAATACATGTCCTGGAGCATCTCATCCATCATCCCCTCGTTTTCCTCAAGCTCCCTCATTCGGGCCTCAGAAGCACGCAGCTTTGCAACGGCAGCATCCCTCTCCGATCGATATCGTGAGCGGTCAACCTGAAGGGATATCCTCATCACCTCCATCTCCTCCTTCAACCTGGACTGAGCAAGCTCTGCGGCCTCGAGTCTCCCCGATAATTCCTGTACCCGCTCAAGATCCGCTTGTCGAACCTTATCCACCGTCGCAATGGCCATGTCAATCCGCTCCTTGCATGCGGCCTCCATTTTTCGCAACTCTGCCCTGCTGGCCTCTTCCATAGTCTTCTTCAGTTGCCTGGATGCGGCCTCGTGCTGAGAAATTTGAATGGCTTGATCGGCAAGTTTCTTAGCCTGGTCGGAAACCATTAACAGTAACCGAATGTTCGCACTCCCAATTTCCTCCCCGGCCTTGACTAGTCGGGCATGATGCCCCATCAATTTCCTGGTCTCCTCGGCAACCCAGTCGATGTTCGCCTTAGCTTCATCCCCCAGAGTTACAACCCGAGTGGTAAGCAAATCAAGGTCCAGGGACTTAGCTTCGTCAAGCACCCGTACCATAGGATTGCGAGGGAGAAGGTGCTCACCTGTAGCCTCATGGAAGGAGATGTCATGAGAGGCCGGGTCCAGGTCTGGATGACCCGCAAACGGATTACGAACCAAGCCAGGGTGATCTATCGGGGTGACGGTTGGATTCTTAGACGGATGTGGGGAAGGCATAAACTCAGTATCCTCCTTCGTAATATCATGAATAGGCTGGAGTGGGGCCGGAGTGCCAGAAGGAGATCCAAACGAAGATCGACTCCTCTTCCTTTTTTGTATATCTTCTTCAATAACCCCAAGAAGAGGACGATAGCCGACTACATCTCAAGGGCGGTTAGTAGGAAGCTTCGGTTTGGCAGAAGCTTTGAGAAGTTTGTATTGTTCAAGCCTATGCCGAAGATCTGAGGTCTTGGCCATTTTGCCCGCTCCTGGAACGAAAACCAAGTGTCACCAGCATGCATTGAGCCATCATTCAAGAATTAAAAAGAATAAAGAGAAATTCACCTTGAATCGCAGAAGTTACCTCAGTAGAAGCACTCCCGGAAGATAAATCGGCGCCAGTCCCGGCCTTACCAATTTTCTTGGGCTTCTCCACCAAGGTCGGTCCTTCCTCCAACTCTTCGAAGGCTTGGCGGAGAGCATCATCTGTCCACTCTTGAATCACACCTGCTTGCCGAGGAGGTAAAGCCCCGGTGCCATCACCGCTCTGTCCTTCGCCACCATCATTGCCATGACGATCACCGTCACCTTCTCCACCACTTCCACTCTCCACCTCACCTCCTTCATCCTTGCCTTTTCCCCCTCCACATTTTCCTCCTCCTGAACATCTGGATGTGTGCTGGGAGAGGGTCCATCGGACTTCTTGAGTTTCTTCCCCCCGACGACTGGATGTATCGAGAAGGGTCTCTTTTGCTGCTCTTCGCCGTGGCCCCTCCGGTAGCTTTGGCAGCCCTCTCCTCCGCTGTATCTCTCTGCTTGACCACGGACTGATGTGGTAGAATCAGGTTGTGCCCCAGAAGTGTAGCGTTCCTGATCAAGTAAGAAGCCGACCTATCCCTTCCCGAAATGGCTTCTATTTCCGTAGCCATCTGAACCAGGCGATCGTTCTCCACGACCGCAAAGCCACCTGTCGCTAGCAAGAAATAAGAGCACATAAGAAGAAGCATTGCAGTCAGAATGGAAATTATAAATAAGCTTCAAACTTACAGCCGGAACTGAAGCGACGAATAGAGACAGAGTCATCCTTGATGAAAACCCATTCTTTCTTGAACATACTGAACTTCGAATATAAGTCCAGGACCGGCTTTAAAGATACGGTTGATTCCAAGATGATGTATGGAGACCCCTTCTTATAGCCTCTCAAATTGTACAAATACCGGATCTCCCGGTTGGAGGGAGGACGCCCGTATCTCCTCTGGAAAATGACAAACAGGCTCACCAGGATGGCGTAGGAGTTAGGCTGAAGATGAAATGGAGCCACCTTCAAGTAGGTGATGAAGCTGAGTATCCAAGCATTGATCGGGGGAATGGCCCCACACATACAATGGTACCTACTATAGGCGAAATATCCTTCGGGGGGATTATATGGCATCACTCCCTCCCCCGGCAATAGCATGCGCGCTCTGTCAATCCCAAAGGAGTGAGAAATAACATCAAGCTGCTCGTTTTTGAGAGAGCTAGGGAAACAGTCAGGAGGTGAGTTCAGAAGCTCCTGAGGGCCGTACCCATCTACTAGTGACCTTGGGGTGGGCCCATGACGTCCCGGTCCTGACTAAGCTAGGGGCTCTACGGAAGGATCTTCTCTGTCCTGGGATTTCTTCTTTTCCGATCGGGTTCCAACTTTATGAGACATTATCTGCAAAACACAAACAAGTACGTCGTAAGGATGTATAGATATAAAACGAGCAAGAGTTTCACTCGCAACTCGGCACTTAAGTTCATTCGGTAAATCAAAGCTTTCATGTTCATTCGGTATTAAGTCCATTCGGTACTGAAAGTTTTCAAGTTCATTCGGTTCGTTCGGCAACACAAAGAAATTCGACCTAAAAAAGTCATTCGGCAGAAGAGAACTTACCTGGTCCGGCAGCTAAGATTAGATCGGCACAATAGTGGATTCGGCACTCTAATTGATTCGGCAGTTCAAAATTTGATTCGGCTATTTTGATCGGTAAGGGACGACGAAGGCATGGGGATCCTACTTATAGAGGAAATTTGGATAGCCAGACCCGCCGGTTCGGTTCTCGGGCCGAATATGGTTGACCAAATGAACAAAGCGTGGCATATACGAGCATACGCCCCACTTTGGGGGGCAAATGTTGGGTGTTTTTCCACCCGTATGTTTCCACCCTTCACCGAACCAAACCAGTTTCCCCACACAGCCGAACCAATCTTGTTTCCACCTACTACCGGATCAATGCTACTTCCATACATAGCCGAATCAACCCACTTCCCCTGTATAGCTGGACCAGCCTTCACCGAATCGAACTCCATCCGATCACAGACCTCACCGGACCAACCTCCACTGATCCAAGGCCTCACTGGACTAGCCTTCACCGAATCAAACTCCAACCTTTGCTCCACACTACCAAACCAGCCACCCCACTGCCCACCGAACCAAACCCAAAGTCTCACCACCGAACCAATCCATGTCCCTCTCATCACCGGACCAAGGTGTTGCCGAACCAACACTGCCGGGCCAGATTACATCGGCCCAGGCCCACCAACAACTATGTACATCCAAGACCCCTACCCCCAGCCTCACTCTATAAATAGAGGGGCAGGGGTACAACAATGGAGGACAAGTTTGAGAGCTCAAGCACGGAGAGAACTTTCAAACAACTTTCATATACTTGTATCAAAGCTTTGTACTTGTAATCTGAACAAGAAAGGAGAAATAATATATACAATGGACGTAGGCACATTCTGGCTGAACCACTATAAATCTGTGTGTCTTTTACAGTTTAGTCCCTGCTTTTTACATATTTGCATAAATCACCCAGATCACTAAAAACAACATAAAATCAACTAATTCATACGACTTGGAGGTGTTTGCCCATTTTTTGTGCAAACATTTAATTACCATTGTTACATTTCATTCTTAGTTATCATTACATTATTATGTCATAAATTTTGATTTCTCCCAATATTAAATCCCAGAATCTTATTAACTTAACACATTTTAATTATCGAAAATTTACGGTTCGTTGCACGATGAATAGCATTTTGAGGAAAAGTCTAAGTGTTGGGCTTTATACTATCTTATTTTCCCTCACTTCATTACTTTTCATTTCTCATTCATTCCCAAATTTCATTTTTCCTAACTAAACCCACTTAGCTCCAACCCTAAATCAACTTCTACAAGCCAAAATAAATTCCTTAAAAACATATAAAAATCACTACAATTCTAATTTGAGCAAGAGCTACAAACCCAATCCACCATGGAGCTTGATTGGAAGAAGATAACTTCATCCAATTTTCCAAGAGAGGCAAAAGATGGGGCTTTCTTTATTTTCTTGTTTCTTCTTCTTAGCAAGGTGAGTGAGAATGCCTTTATATTTATTGTGGAATTTAATTACACTTCCATTGAATTGGTGATTTGTTAAATAAAGTTGGAATTGGTTAGGATGTTCCATATAGCTCCATGGAGCGTGTATGAGCATACTAAGCTAGGTTTCATATTAGAAGAATGGACTTGGAGAATTATGGTAATGATTTGAAAGAGTTAGTAGGCATTTATGAATTGAATTGCTAATTAAATAATGAAATGAATCAATGTGAAGTTATGAAATGATGGTTAGGTGAATACATGATCTTATCAAGCTTATTTGGAAATTTTACAACATGATTTGTAGAATTTATAGATTTTTAATGAAATGATTTGAACTAAGAATGCAAATATAAATTAGTTGGAAGATAAATAAATTACTATGAAATGGTAGGTTGATTGTTTAAGTAGTGTAATATTTGATTGTTGAGTGGTAGGAATTATTGTAGTTGTTTGTTATATTAATTGCTTGTTTTATTGATTTTTCTTGTGTAGTGAAATTAGTAGATAAGAAAGGTTTTACTTGATCAATAAAATGGAAAAGCAAAAATAAGCCATTCTGTAAGCATGAGAAGTTCATGAAGAGAAGAATCAAAATATAAGAAAGTTAGTGGATGAGAACTAGGCATTTTGAAGAAACATACCAAATGAACTTAGGATTGCATGTGTGTGGTGTGTTTACGTGTATGGTACAACTAGGTGTATTCATGCCAAGGTTTTAAATATCGGATTTTGGTCACGTTTCGTCTCAAAATTTTTACACAAGTTATCTCATATCGGGGGAGATCTCGGACGAGTTGAGTACATATCGGGTGTACATCTCGGATTGACATCTCGGGTCTTATAATGCATCTCGAATATCTCGGATGTACTTATGTGTCTAAAATTGATGTGTCAATAATTTATTTAACGGTTATAACTTTCTTAGTAAAAATAAAAATAGTAACATAATTGATTTACATGGAAAATTGAATATTTTAGAAGAGTAGTAGCTTGACTAGCTTAAATTGATTTGGTAATGATTGAATAATATCCTTTTATTTGAACATAATAAATAAGTGAAACCTTTCGCTATGACTCATTAAAATAAAAAGTAAAGAATATGTTAAAGAAGTTGGTAAATTATAATTGGATTCAGTAGTTTCTTTTGAATCAATATGAAAATAAAAAATATTATGCAAAATAAGAAAAATGTATAATTTCGGGTGAGATCTCAGATTGAGATTTTGGTCCATATTTCGGGTGAGATTTGAATATCTCGGACGAGATGAGTGTCGAGGGAGATATGTAGGAGATTTAATGTCTCATCTCGTTTAAGTGTGAAAAGGAGATCTCGGAGGAGATCTCGGACGATATATAGGAGATTTAAAACCATGATTCATGCACATCGGGTATAGGTCAGGTAGTTTGGTGAAGGGTAGTACAGTCACTAGGAGCGCACAATCACGGCCTAGTAGGTAAATGAGGGAAAGTGTGTTAGTGGCCACGTGAACTAAAAACTTGACACTTCATGTAATCAGACCCCATAAGGAAGTAAACCACACCAACTCTAGCCATGCTACAAGGGAGGGACCTGATGGAGTGAACGAAGGGCTCAGAAGAAGTAGTGATGTGAACATGCCATGCGAACAGAGGAGGAGCTTGGTGCCTAGGTTCAGCACTAATCCACTGAATAAATCATTCGATCAACTGGCCAAAAGAAATTGGACTTAGGTTTCAAACCCTGTCCAGTTTCAGTTGGCTGGATTTTCATTCCAGTCGACTGAATATTGGAAATATAGGTTTCTTAGCCCAGATCTGAGGCAGTTCGCCTTGGACTAAATCGCTATTGGTCATATGGTTTCGGGACATTGCACGATGATGTCGAAGTGCCTTAGCATGACGTCCCTTTGATGTGATGTCATGCATTGTTCTTTTTTTATAAAGGATTATGATAGTAGTTGAGAAATCCTTAGTGTCCTAGAGAGTAGTGATTACAATTATATACTACGGACCATAGAACACTTACGCTCAATATAGGGGTACGGTGTGATCCGTAAAGAACCTAGGTATCTAGAATAGGAAGAACAACACTTATGCTTATTAAAGGGGTATAATGATTCTATTTACTATTGGGACTAGGTTTCATTAGATAGAGTAGATCATGACTTATGCTCATTATAGGGTACGGTGAGATCTACACAAGATTTGTGGCTCAAGGTCTATGGTATATTAAGATACTGACTCTATCTATTTTAAACTCTCAAAGGAAATCATTGGATCGTAATAGATGTCTATTCTTGGTTTCGCCCATCAGTAATGACGTGTACCAATGTACCTTCTAGTCACTCTTCACTGCTATAATTGCATGTGTTGTTAGTTGGTTATTGTTGTTATGTTTCAGTCACATTATATTGTTGTGCTGACTCGTTGGTTGAAGGTAAAGAACGGGTTGAGGTATATAAGTTGTAATATACCATTATCTCTAACATAACAATTTAACTATAAATTGATTTCATATACAGTATTTTGAGATTATTTCCCCTTACACCAGGCTCTGAATCTAACCCACGTTTTGTCTCTGCTTATTTTATGATAACTCTCGGGTACTTGATTGAGTAGACTGAGAGCACATAGCTTTTGGGGAATCGCTTAGGATCACATTATTTTGGATTGGAGCAGATGATGATATTTTTCTATATAATTATATGTATATTTTGTAGTACACGACAGACTTGTTTTTATATGTATGAGACATGCATTATCAGATGTAATATTCGGAACTTCGTATGTATGGAGTCGATGTATCCTAACTATTACTATTTCTTTTAGTCGCTTCCACCTTATTATATCTCATATATGTATACCATGTTCTGGCTATGTATTATTGTGTATTATATATTGTCATTCCATGTGAAATATTATCGTTACACCATATTTAAATCAACTTAATAGTAATCATACTTTAAATTAATCAAGTATAGCCAGTCATTGTAGAACTTATATTTGGTGTAACAACTCGCCTTTTCGATCCTCAAAAGTTGACACTAATACATCCATGGTATTGTCGAGCATCCAAGTGCTGGAAAGATAGATTATTAGGGGTGGAAGAAAAAGAAAGACAAGGAGAAAGTAAAGAATGCAGAATCTTACAACGTAAAGGAACAATATATAATGATCAATATAAAATTTTACATAATCATTTCCAAAATGATACATCATAGTCATAATAGTCAACTTCCTACCTGGGACAGTTATAATTACCTGTCCCTACATAACTGATACAAATTTCATCCAAAACGAAGGAAATAAGGAAATATACAAGGGATACGACTTGGGCATCCAGCTCGACTCTTGAGTTTCTAAGAATCCAAAAAAATCTGAAAATATTCTTGGTCTGACCCAAGCATTATAAGAAAACAACACCTGGGTCAGTCTAGTAAAAACAACGTGAGAAAATCAAATCATAATTAGAACTTGTAATCCTTTAAAATCAAAGGTATCTCGTAAGACCACGCCGCACGTATACATGGATGGGTTTATACCTTACGATAACCAAAACATTTTCTATTATAAAATCTAGTGATATTTCAATAATGTCTAAGGTTTAAAATACCAATAATCAAGTAGATGTGATGTGTGTACATCACAACAATAATAGGTATAAAATCAAAAACTGAAGGCGATTATTGGAGAATGGATTCTAACAAATGGCAAGGTAAATGACTACCTTCCAAAATAGTACACCTCTTGGCAAAATGTACTGTAGGCTGCAGTTACCTTTGCAACTAGCATGACAAGACCGGCCTACCCCTGACTGGATAGTACCAACTATGATCACCTATAGTTTGTGATCAACAACCAAAAATAGACCCCGAAGCATACATATAGATATTGACTCTAGATAAGGCGATGATCATACCTTAATGGAGTGACCCACATAGCCTTGCGGCATATCCTGTTTTAGTCATTACCGGTGTGTGAGGTTTGAGTGGCTACGGTTACCTATTTCCTCATAGCGGCCATCTTGAACTGTTAACATTGCCCTTAAGATAGAAATACAATCCTAGTATTCATCCATACAAGTTGTTCGAGGATCGAACAAACATTCAACATTTACTATCTTCATTTTGGAATCACCCTTAGGAAGAATAGTATAGCTCCATAGCATACTTCATAATGATCCATCATGAAAAATATTAGTTTGGAGTGGTTCGGAAAAATCATATTTATCCGAAACCGGCATTTCCCAACTACTTGGTAATTTCTGGCTAACTAAATCTCGGTTGTTTGGAAGTATGCAACATGTACTCGAGTCCTTATAGGGGAACATGAATACACACAACATACTTCTTGAGTTAAACAAGTCAAGATTTGATAGTCGATTATTTAACTATCAACTACAAAATCAAACAATAATTCAGAGATTTAAGGTTCCCATAGAATATTAGTCACAAAACAATAATTTCATAATCACAATAAATGGATCAAACAAATGTTATTTAAATTACAGATAAGGATAACCCTAAACACTATTCCTTCGGTGTTAAGCATGGACAATTATCCACACCACCGTAATTAAGAAGGCCAGTCAAGGGAAATCTCATCTCCATTTCTATTATAAATGTCTTCAATAAATCATTTTCACTTATGAAATCTCCTTTACTTAAATTCTAAATCCATTTATAAAACTCTTTTATAAATATCCAAAAATTATTTATAAAACTCTTTTATAAATCTTCATTTATAATTCCTTTTTAAAATATCATTTACAAATATCATTTGTAAATCTTCTTTAAATAAATCCTTTATAGAAATTATTTAAAAAAATACCATTCGTAAATACCTTTATTAAAATAATTGGACATCTTTCAAAATCATTTAAAAACACTTAACCTTAAATTGATATAAAATTAAAGTCAATTTAAAAACCATAATTTACAAATTTGAAAGGATGCTTGGTGACCACAATGGTACTAAATCAAGTTATCATTTTAATTAAATTTCACTTCCAGGTCACATAATAGATATTTACATAAACCAACATATATGTAAATAAAATTCATAACTAAATCGGGGAATAACATGTCAATATAAACCAACTGCCAGATACATGTCTAGATAACATAATAGAAGAATGGTGATTTGTCCTACTAAATAGAAGTCTACGCAATCTATTAAGTTTATTATAGCAGAACGGGAATTTATTCTGCTAAGAGATGTCTATAATCTACTTAATTAAGTTATAACAAACGGGGATTTATTCAGTTAACAAATGTCAAAGTTTAGTATAACCTATTCACATTTGTATGGTTACTTAATGGTTTCCTTGAGTTTATCTAATATTTTTGAGTTTATGTCAAATAAATCTTCAAAAGATAAATCACTTACACCGTCAGTCGAAGCCATAAGGCAGACGTTGGCTTGTTAGGTATCACTGTCTGTGTCACTGTCTGATGATGATGACGAATCTGAATCATCCCATGTTACCGAGAATGCCTGCTTCTTCTTGAATTTGTCCTTCTTATTTTTTAATCTATCTCTCTTTCTATCAGGACAGTCTGTCTTCATATGGTCTTTCTTATGACATTCTTAGCATTCAAGATTTGAGACCGGCAGTTTGTTGGTGCTGTCTTTTCTATTGTTTCCAAATTTCTTATTCTTTCTGAATTTTAGAAACTTTTTGAAATTATTGCGATCAATGCCATGTCATCTTCATCTGAATCTAAGTCTTCTTGTTCAACATTGAAAGCGATATTTCTTTTATCCTGTGCTTGGTCTCGCTTAGCCTGCAGATTTACTTCATATGACATCATATTTCCAATTAACTCTTCAGTTTTGATGGTAGAAATGTCATTAGCTTCTTCAATAGCTAAGACCTTACGTTCCCATTCATCCGTTAAAGAGTTTAGAATTTTAGAAACAATATCAAAATCTAAAAAAATTTCTACTAATGCCAATAGTGAATGATGTATGTCTTGAAATCTAGAATACATGTCATTTATGGTTTCATCTGGTCTCATTCTAAAATTTTGGAACTTATTCTTAACCATAGAAATCTTGCTTTGTTTAACTTTAATAGTTCCTTCATGTGTGACTATAAGAGTTCTCCAAATTTCATAAGCAGTTGTACACAGCTAACTCTATTAAATTCATTCCTGTTTAATGCACAAAATAACATATTCATAGCTTTTGCATTTGATGTAGCATCAGTCTATTGTGTATTTGACCATTCAGTAAATGGTGTAGTGGGTATAGTGTATTCATTTTGAGTAATATTCCAAGTATCATATCCATTTGCTAGCATGAAAATTCTCATTCTAGTTGACCAGTAATTATAGTTCAATCCATTAAATAGTGGTGGTCGTGTAGTGGATTGACCTTCAACAAAACTTGTGTTAGTGTTATTTTTCATATTAACAATGTATCAACTAACTGTGTTACGGTTATAAGATGGCCTTGCTCTGATACCAAGTGAAAGTGATGTTATGGATCATAATATGGAATATAATCTAAGTTATCTACTAATGCGGAATATGAATATAAAAAGTAAATAGTAAAGTAAATGTCACTAGGGATTTTTATACTGGTTCGAACTCCCGTTCTACGTCTAGTCCTAGACTCTTTGGAATTTAACTATTAACCCTCACTTAACCCGGAGGAACATGTATTACACCGCCTGAGCAACCGAATAGGACTTCTACCGCCTAGACAACCGAATAGGACTTCTACCGCCTGAGCAACCGAACATGACTTCTACAATACATAAATTTTTCTTGACTGAATGCAGTCTGTAGAAAGCACAGATGAGTCTTTAGAGTACACCCTTCCTACAATCTTCTCCTTTGTGGTATATAGTGTAGTATGTGAAGATTGGAAGCAATTTTAGTCACAAATAGATTTGTGCTTGAATGTGTAAGTGATTTGAAAGCGTTTATGAAAGCAAATGCAGAAATTAGTTTGCAAGAATATAGAATTGATTCAGAGAATAATGTTGTACTTTGCAATCTGAAATCAAGGCTGATTATAGTTTTAAAAAGTTGTAGCTATTCATGAAAAGATTTGGCCAAGAGATACAGAAACAACTATTGAATTAACGGATGTTTCTGTTCATTGAAAAGTGGTGATCGTTTAGAAAAATAGCTGTTATGAATATTAAGTCGACTGAAAATATAGATTAAGTCGACTGAACATTCAAAAGATTTTGAAAATTAAAAATATGTTGAAAATTCACTTAATTCAGTCGACTGAACTAGGGTGTTAAGTTGACTGAATGTGAAAAATATTTTGTGCATGTATGCATGTTTCAGTCGACTAGATACCTAGTTCAGTTGACCGAAACCGTCACTTTCTGCCTGCTTGACTTAGTTTGGAAAGTAAGATGTTTTATAAATTTTTATAATCAAAACTTAAGTTTGTGTGAATTAATTTGAATATATTTAAAACCATGTATGCGTGCATATACCACTTAGGAGAGATTTTAACAAATATTAACTACTAACTAGACTATAGACAAACCAATTATAAATATTGAAACTCTTCTTCAAAATCTTTGATTTTCGATCTATTGTCGAGTAGAATAGTATCTTCTCCTGCAATTTTTGTTAGTTCATATAATATATACTTATATAGTTGTCACAATCAAAACATCAAAATACTAGGTTCTAACACAATCATCATAATTAGTGTGGATTTTTCAAAATTTAAACGTTCAAATCAAAACAAATGAGCATCAGTCGAATAAGCAGGAACCAAAACAAACAGAAATCCTAAATCTTTACCTTGGGGATCCGACTTAGAGCGTGCCTAGAGACCAATCTGGGTCTCATACACGTGTAAGCGGTCCGAGGTTATCATTGTCCAAAATGGTCGTCTCAGGCATCCGACTCAGAGAGTGCCTAAGGATCGTTCAGGATCCCGTACATGTGTAAGCGGCCTGAGGTTATTATTGTCTAAATACCAAAATAAAAGTACGGAAAAACAAACGAAAAAGCGAAGCATGGGAGCCGGATCCAATTCCCATCTACTCCGATCATGGGATAATTTGTCGTGGCTCGAGTCCCTGGGCATTTCTTGATGCATTTGCCATGGATGGTGGTTGTTCTTGTAGTTTTGTTCCTCACGTACCATGGAAACTGGTTGTTCCGAACCAGTTCTTCTATCAGATCACGAAGGTGTCGGCACTCATTCGTTTCATGCCCATTCAGCTCATGGAAGATGCAAAACTTTCCAGATCTTTTCCCTCGATCAGTGGGCTCCCTCCTAGGTGGCCTTCGGTAGAGGTTATGCCCTTTAGTGTCTAAGTATATCCTCTCTGGGTTTCAGTCAAGTCAGTGTATGAAGAGAATCTCGGCTCCTTCTTTTGTCGTTTCATCTCCCAGAAGTCGTCGTCGGTTTTCCTTTTCCCTTTGTCTTTTCCAATTCCAGCTCTGGATGGTCCCCTGTCCTCCATGGCATTTATTTCAGCATCCACATCCTCATCCTCAGCTTTAGTGTCTTCCCGATGCAAATATCTCTCAGCTTCGTAGTAGAATTCTGCAAGATCCATTGGTGGATCCTTTTTCAATGCAGCTTTGAAATCAGTCTTACTTGCGACCCCATATACCGCTGCCATTAGGACAAATGATGGATCCGGCTTATCCACTGAATCTACCGCCGCATTAAATCTTGTTAAATAACTTTTTAAAGTCTCTTCGGATCTTTATTTTACATTTGAGAGCGTAAGTACATTCCTTGGTTTTGAGACATGAACTCTGAATTGTCTCAAGAACTTGCTCACCAAGTCGGTCCATGTGCTTATGGACCCATTTTCTAATTGTCTGAACCACATTGCAGCCAAATGCGTTAAATATAGGGGCAAGCACCGTCCCATTACCTCCTCAGAAGCACCTAACACCTCCATTTGTTGGATCTATCTCATCATATGAATCGTCGGATTTGTCTTCCCGTCGTACATTTCCAGCGTTGGAAGTTTGAAATCTGGAGGATTTCTTGCATTACGGATGTTAGCAGTAAATGGATTCCTATTCACATCTTCCAAACCCTGATCTAGGGGTCCTCCTCTAATGAATCTTTGTACCAACTCAGAAATTCTGTTCTCACCATCCAATAAAGGACGCCGTCCTAAAGCAATGCTTTGCCCCTTGTCCTGTTGGGGTTATCCCGGAATGAACTCTTTCGGCCATATGCCTATGTTTTGATTCACAACTCTAGCTTCATTCAATCCTTCGTTCCTTCGAGGAAGTTCTGGTACATATTCTTCTGTTGGTTGTGCCCTTGTATTTGGGTTAGCTCTCGTACCACCAGTCCCTGGTGTTTCAACAGTTACTCCAGCATTGGGATTGATTCCCATGTTGATTCCAGCACTGCCCCAATTATAGATTGCACTAGGCATGAGGGCAAGACTTCATCCCGCTCCAATCTAACTCTGGTAGCTCCTGCATTGTTCCCAAGAGTTTGATTCCTATTCCCTGCAGATCTAGCCATCCCTTGCTGCTCAATCCTTTAGAAGAAGCCCTCCATCATCTCCCGTTGTCTAGCTAAGATTCCATCCTGCATTTATTTCATCATCTTTTCCATCCCCTCTCTAATCACATAGTTGGGTTGATGAGAATCTGAGGACACTTCCCGGCTGCCCCCATGCTCCGATTGACTTGCTACAGCTCTGGATCTAGTATTAGGCCTACTCATTTTCTCTAAACCTTAGAATCAAACTTCAGTTCTTCAGATCTCGTGCAAGGTTCTCAGTGAAAGCACCAAAATGTTCACCCAAAAAATGAATCAACACCCAGGTTAGAGTTTGAAAGTACCAACCCTGTTCTAACACAGCAATATCACAAATCACAGATATAAAAAAGAACAGTAAAAGAAAGTAGATAGGAATTTTTTTAGTGGTTCGGCTATTAATGAAGCCTACGTCCATATTATAGTTTTGTTATAGACTGATTGCTGTTACAAAAGATGTTTGATTACAAGGCTTTGATTATATTTAGCTAGATTAAATCCCCAGAATTGGAATCCACTAGAAAATCATAGTGAGTTCCTTTGGAGATTGTTGTGAGGGAGGTATAGAGTGAAGAATAATTCCAATAGAGCTTCATCAACCAGTTTGGAGAAGATCCCGTTTATGTTGCAGGTAGGATGGTATTTATATGGATCAGAGAGCTTTTGGGCCGGGCCACTTCATCAACTGCTCGCAGGTAGGTAGGGAATGACCCAGGGGGTTTGGCTCGCATACCGAAGCAAAACCATGGGTCACTGGCGACCCATGGTCTATGGGTCGCTGGTGAGCCAATGCCTTGGCCTCTTTTGATTGCATCCTTAGTTAGTTCATTTGAAGATCCGAGGAGAGGCATGGGTCGCTAATGATCCAAGCACTTAGGATTTTTCTGGAGTTTGGAATTGGAGATGTTTCCATAGTCTTTTATCGTCGTTGTTTCAGTAATATAGCTTGGCTCTCGTTAATTCCTTATCTTAGCTTTTCTGGTTAACTTCTGAACCATTCTGATAACATGAGGTTGTTCTGTTTACTGTTGGTTCCTGTTGGGTTAAGAACTCGGTTAACAACTGTTTTAGCGATATTCGATGATGATCGGTCTATAAATCAAGATCCACAGCTCCATTACCCATGAAACTTTGGAAACATCAATATATTGAAGAGAGGAGTCCCCAAAATAGATTGCACATCAAAACTCACAAATATCATAAAAACATACCGATCGTTCCACAACCATCGCCCAAAATAAACATAATGATTCATAGTCTTATGGAAAATGCAATATCTCACAAATGGTATGTCAGAATTGCACGAAATTTGGAGAGCAAGAAGGTAACATCATGGGGAACCCATATGATCGATCGTAGATCAAAAGGATGAAGCATGGAATGATATATTATGATCAAATTTCTAGTCAAAACAGCGAAGATCGATCGATATCTCATAAACGGTAAGTCGTAATGGCGCAAAACTTTGGAAGCATGGACTAGAGGCATAGGGGACCCCATGAAACGATTGCAGTCCTATTGGAGTTAGTATGGAATGATTGGCCTAAATTATTTTTTGGTGCCCGATCGATCCCAAATTTTGTGGGTCGGGTTGTATGGGCCTGGAGGTTTTACTATCGAAATTTCAACCCGATCTATGCACGTCTTCACCTATAAATACAACGGACTTGGCTCATTGCAAAGGGCTTTTCTTTTGGCTCTCTTTCATTACTTCCTATCTGTACTTCCATTAAATTTCTAAGGCAAAAACAACCGTACTTGTAATCTTACGGTATAAATAAAAGAATATCGGAGTGGACGTAGGCCAGAGTTTGTCGAACCACTATATAACTTGCGTGTTCATTTACTTTTCTGTAATCTATTATGTGATCTGTGAATCTATTTTTTCTATTTGGATCTAGATATTGGATATTGGTGCTTTCACTTATAATAGGGCGTTTGTGACCATTTTTGGCGCAAACTGTAATACCCCGTAAATTTGGCGTTAATTGTTTAATTAGTTAATTAGGCTCCAAAAATAGAATTTGTGCATACAAAGGAATTTGACCATGAAACTTGCACTATTTCATTCGTGGTGAAATTCTGAGCAACTTTCATATTTAGAATTTTGCAGTCAGAGTCCAAACGAAGAAGTTACGGATGAAAGACGAATTCAGAACGAAAATAATTAGATTAAAAAATTAACGTTTATATAACAAATATTCAGGGACCACAGGTCGACCAATTTATTGGGTCAGTTAATCCGGAGCAGTCGACCCCTATAATAGTCACGGTCAACCAATTCAAGCGTGTTGGCTAGGGTTTCGTTTGGCCTAACATCTGGGATTTTATATATTTTAATCTAATGACTATAGTTGATTCTAGCGTTTATAAATTCAAGCCTAACCCTCTCTTCTCTACTCATATTTTTCTAAAAGCAATAGTGAATCTTTGCCATCTTCTCTTCTCTACTATTTTCTAAATAATAAAATAAGCTATCTATATTTTTTTTATATACAAATTTGAGAAGAATAGAAATCAAATAAGAGAAATAAGGGTGAATCAACATTACGCAATAATAAGGTAGTATATATATGTACGTATGTTTGTAATTATATTTATATTTATATTTCCAATCAACCTCAAATCTCTTCTCAGATATATAATTCTAATATAAGTATACACCCTTTTATACATATTTCTTGGAATAAAAAGAAAAAGGAGTTGAATCAAATGCTTCACTTTAGATCTGGAGATTTGGAATGCTTTTAGAAGGTGAGTGGAAAAATTATATATTGTTTATAATTTTGAATCTATTCCGTCGGCATACGTTTTATTTTTGTAACGATCCCGAATTTTAATGAAGTTTAAATTGATAATTAATTTATTTTTTTTAAATAAAAATTGTGAAATTAATCGACAAATTGAAGCGAGTTGCCCCGAATCTAAATAAAAATATATTAAATCATTTTAAATTTAGAAATCGTATATATATATATGTGAATCTGTATAGTTGTGCCTATATGAATAGATTTGAAATGATATATATATATATGTTGATAATTGAATTTAAATCTTAATATAGATGGGTTATGTTAAAAATAAAAATAAATTAATAATGAATATTTAAGCTAGAAATAAAATATAAATTGTATAAGATAAACTATAAAAATATCAAGTAAATACATTTGCTAAACTTTAACAACTAATTAAAAATAGAAATCATCTATATTACAAGATAATAAGAAATAAATAAAAAGATAAGTTATAAAATATAAAGTAATTCATTAAATAAAATTTAAAAATGTATTAAATTTAGAAATTCATTTATATTACAAAATTATAAATTATAAAGCAAAACAAAATAAATACATAAATTATAACAACATATTAAATATGGAAATACATTAAAAAAATAAAGACAAGTTAAAAGCAAAATAAAATACATTTAAATATGAATAAATGTAGACAAATATGAAACAAATAATACATATGCAAATGAATGAAACCAGACTTGAAAAACAAAACAAAAACATGTACAATTGGAAAAAATAAAGAAACAAAATTATATAGAGAGTAGCTTGTAAAGGAAGCCAACACTACCTCATATATTTTGTGCAGCCGAAGAAAATAAAAATTTATATAGTACAAACTAATTAATGCTCAGCCACCATTGAATAAAAATCTCTGATCAAATGGAATATCAACTTGTACAAACACATTTTTATCACTCTATATTATACAACAAAACATATCCCCTGTAAACTCATTTTACATATCATCTCTATTCAGTTTCGTTCATCTACATCTGGAAAGAAAAAAAAAACTTAAACAAACTTCAATTTAAAAACATCAATACAATCAACTCAAATTAGAGAATCAAAGGAAAAATATTTCAACTTGCAAAATACAACCTGTTTCAAGCCTGTTTCAAAAGAAGTGATCTGTTCATCTTCACAAAGAAATCACTGTGAGTAACTTTTGTTGTTATTAAAATTAAAAGTATAATCTGTTGCATATATATGTGAATGAGTATACTTACACATATATATATACAAGTACAAAATGTTGTGTATATGCATCTGATTTGAACTGTGCATGTGCTTATATCTCTGTTTCCAGATTTTAGTGTTTACCAATTTATCAAAAATCCATATCTTTTTATTCAATCACTGATAGCACTTGGATCAAAAACAAAATAGATTAGTTTCAATATAATCTAAGTACTAAAAATAAAATCAAGTATGTAAGTGATGAAATATGCTTGTATTTGGAAAATAGCAGTAGAAATCTTTAAAACATATAAAACCAAATGTTGTATTTTACTGATTCAAGTTTATGTCTTGAATCATCTATGAAAATTATGATTTTTAAAACAATAATTACAATTTTTAGAATTGTAATGAGGGTGCAGTTCTTAGATGACCAGAGTTAGGAGTTTTGGGATTTTCTGGTGACTGGAGTGCATCTAGTGGTCGTAGTTCTTCCTAGAGCTAGATGAACGATCAGGTGTGTGGGCAAAATTGTCTGGATGGTGGTTAATCCACCATGGCGTTGAGAGTTGTTCGATTTTGTTTTTAACCCTAGTTTTTGTCTAGTTTGGGTTTTGGATCACTGCATGGGCTCTGATAGATCGAGTTACCTGATACTTAGGGAAATGGTGGCTTAGAGGCAAGGAAGGGTATGGCAGGACTTGTTATGACTCCAGTAATCGGAATCGAGGGTTCGAATAATCTTTCCTATGGCGTTGTTTTGGGTTCCGTTTATCTTAGTTGCTTGATTTCAGTTCAAGGCTCGTGATTATGTTTTGGTGGTCGATTCTAGTCATTGCGACATAGGATGTAATGCCAGAGGGTGCGGCGGAGGTGGCTCCGGCAGCGGTGCATGTGCATGCTGATGCTCTGGTGTCAGCTGATTGGGCTGGTGGGTTGCTCGAAGTAGGGGTCGGGTTTTGGTGTTAGTAGCTCGAATTCGTTCTCGAAGTAGTTGAGGGTGTTATAGCCTGAGATTTTTAAACTTTAAATTTATTTAAGTGTTGGGAAATAGAGAGAAGAGTAAAAACTCAGTTTAAACCCGAGTAGCCTTCGGGTTTGACCCGAAGTAGTGTGATTTAGTAATTTAAAAAAATGATAATGGTAATAAGGAATTAATAAGATAAGTTTTATCTTAAGATAATTAAGGTTTAATACCTAGAGATTAATTAAGTTGATTAAGAAATTTGAGTATAATTACTTAATGAAAATTAATTAAGTATAATTACTTGATTTAATTAATAAAAGATTATTACTTAATTAAAGATAATTACTCTATGTAATTACATTAAAGAATGATTAATTAAGTAAAGTTTAATTAATGACAATTAATTAAAGATAATTGATTACTTAAGATAATTACTTAATTAAAAATAATTAATTGATGATTAAAGTTGATTAATTAGGTAATTAAAGGACAATTACTCGATTTAATTAATTTGAGATAAGGGATAATCACTTATTGTAATTAATTAAGGATAATTAATTAAATGGAAATTAATTAAGGATTAATTAATGAATGTGATTAATTAAGATTTATTAAATAATTAAAAGTTAATTGATTCATTAATTAAGGATGATTAGTTAATAATTAAAGGTTAACTAATAAATGATGAAAGGGAAATTTATTCCAGATAATTTGTAATTAACTCATGATAATTAACCTAGATCTGATAATTTGTTCATAAGTAATACATCTGATTTAAGTTAATCAGTTGATTAATAAGTTTATTTGTGAATGTTTGGATTGTATTGGATGTTGAAGTGTTTGATACCCCTGATATGTGATGCTTTGTGATATATCCTGATTTATGTTGTGATCTGTAATGTAATTAATTATCTGGATGTAATTTATTATCTGTGATATATATATCTGTGTTATGTGAATAAAAGATAAGCATTATAGTTATACCGCTTATCAACTATATTTTTGTATTTTAACCTGTGATGATTGAATGATGTTGCAATACTGTGTAAAACCTCTGGACCACACTCTTACACACACAAATATGGATTTCACGTGGAAATCGGTTAAGTCACAAACAATTTAAATTTAATATTTTTGAAATTGAAATTTTAATTTCAATTGATTTTGGAAATGGATTTGGGTTAAATATTAAAGCCTTTGAAAAGGAGTTTGAGAATAAAGTTATTTTTAAATAACTTGGTTGGGTTTTCCAATTTGAATAATTTAATTTAAATTTGAATTAAAAATTTGGAATTGAATCCCATGTTTGGAAATTTTGGTTAAAGATGTTATAAATGTGTTTATATGAAGTTAAACCATTTTAAAAGTATAGTTTTGAGAATTTGAATTTAACCCAAGGACTTTAACTCGTATAAATGAATCAGATCTTCCGAAATGAAAACTATTTGTTTTCAAATAATAAAAGCTTTCGTATAAGAAATGAAATTCCAATTTAATTAAAGGAATTTCAAGTTTGAATTGGAAAATGGTTTTCCAAGTTATAAATAAATTTTTGTGAAATATTGTTGAACTTTGTTTTGAAATTGGAAAGGTGTACCTTTTGTATAAAAAGGTCGAAATGGAATTGTTTTGAAAGCTATCAGTTAAATCTTTGTTTTGAAGATTTAATGGGTTAATCCAATTGAAATGGAAATTGATTTGGGAAAATCTGTGAATAAATATTTGTGAAACTGGGTGAACTTTGTGAAATGAATCTTTTCGTGTAAAAGATTAAAAATGGTAATGTGTTTAAACCATTTGAAGAAAATTTTTGGATAATAAGTTGTGACTTAACTGAAATCCCAATATCCATATGTTTTTAAATATTACGCTCATTATTTGGTTTAGCCGGGAGAGGACCTTTGTGTCATATAACCCATTCCGAATAATGATACGTCGTATATGGATTGCATTTGAAGACCGATGGTGAAGACCGAATACTTTCGAAAACGAAAGGATTACCATTGATTGTCTCTGCATCGGCTGATCCCCGGTATAGTGATTTTAGCACCCTAAGTGATGGGAAGTCCGGACGTGATTAGAAATTATCCGGATTTGCAAGGGCTTCTTTGGAAGTGCCTTCGGTTCTGTTCGAACCCGAAACAGACTTGTATGGTTGTATGTCTGACACTACACTTTGAGATATAAAGCTGATTTCTTTCAAATACATTTCTGTTTGGTGGCAGAGATTTATTCTCTTAGCTTAACACCCTTCTCTGAGACGTACGAGCTTAGAGGTTATGTAGTTGAAAGTTATCAGTGATATATCCCCAATTTGGTAGTGTGGCATGCTAAGTGCTGCTGTGTGTTGATGATCATTTGTTGATCAAAGCATGGCTTTGTGAAAAAGCATAGCTTTGTGGACGAGAGCTCATCGAGCCTCATAGATCGAAAATGGTCGAAACATGAAAGATGCGGCAAGGTTTCAAGGGTAGCTCCCTTAGGGTATGTCCATCCCTTCTGGAAAAGGGTGGTATCATGGTATGGAGCCCAGATGTAACGACCCGTATTTTCACGGATCGAAAAGTTCGTCAAATCTGGAGTTTTAGCATTTTGAGCCATTTCAGATTTTAGGCAAATTTTGCCTAAGTCCTAAGTCGTTCGCCTAAGTCCTAAGTCGTTCACGACTTAGCATAAGTCGTGAGTCGTATACGACTTAGGAGATAGGAGTGACCCAGGGTTTGGCGACCTAAGGAAATAAGTCGTAGCTGGGCTAAGTTAGTAAGTTGAAGTTAACTCGGCAAGTGTTAAGTCGTAGGTAGGCTGCTGTGTTAAGTCGTGACCGACCTATAGGATGGTAGCAAGTCAAGAGCTATGTTGTAGACGACCTAAGATAGGAGAGTTAAGGGTTTTGAGCGACCTAAGGGATAGGTCGGCAACGACCTAAGGAAAACTGTTGTGAGCGACCTAAGTGTTTGGGTGAGTTAAGTGTTAGGTCGGCAGTTCGAGTTAGCGACCTAAGAGATAGGAGGTAGCGACCTAGTAGAGTTAACGACTTAGGGGATAAGCAGTTTGCGACCTATAGGAGTTTGCGACCTATAGAATTGACCGACCTAAGTGTTAGCGTAGTTAGGTCGTTAGTTCTGTGTTGAGTTAGGTCGTAGGCGACCTAAGATAGTTAGGTCGCGTGTGTGTTAGGCCGCGAGTTTGCTAAGTCGTAGGTCGCGTGAGTTGTTAGGTCGCACGTACGATAGGTCGCTGGGTTTTAGACTTAAGGTGTTAGGTCGCATATAGTTAAGTTGTAGCCTCGTTAGGTCGTAGAGGCGCAAGCGATAGGTCGCTGAGGAGTTTGTCGTAGCATTGTTAGGTCGTTGGGTTTTGTTAGGTCGTAGAGGCTTAGGTCGTAAGTTGGAAGCGACTTAAGGAGATAGCCAAATTTCGACTTAGCGAATTTTCTGCCTATAAATAGAAGGGGGTTGGCATCATTTTTGGGATCCGGATTTTGAAGCGACGAAGTGCTGCCATTTTGAGAGCTCGACTTCTACACTTCTTCACTTCTTTTCTCCACTCTAATCTAGTGCTTCCACCCATCCAAGTTGAAGATCAAATTGAAGATCCAAGAGCTTAGATTGAAGATCTTCATCTTTTCAAGAGAGATTTCTTCGTTTGAAGCGGATTCGTGATAGATCAAGCTTCATCCTTCGCTGTCCAGATCTGAAGTGTGTTGATTTGGGTTTGTTTAGGTGATTTGGTGAGTGGTGATTATCTCTCACACGGATCCAAAGGAGTATATCGGATTGTTGGCTCGATTTGGTGTTAAAATAGAAATTTCCATGCATTTTCTTCATCCAAAGTGTAGATCCATATAGATCCATTGTTCATGATGATGTTACATCCATTTTATCATATGTTAACCTATGCAAGTTCATTCATCAAGTTTTTAGAGATATAATCCATGTTTTCATGCTTATTGGACTTTCAACTCTTTAATTACGAAAATGCCATTATTGTTATAATTGTCTACTTAGATCATTTTTGAATGCTTGATTGCTTGGATTGATGTTTGATTTGATTGATTGTTATGAACTAGATGATTGATGATTAGATTTAGATCGAAGACGATTCAAAAGCTAAGGGAAAGGCTCTTGAATTGAGAAAGCTGCTCGTGGCATATGTAGCGGGATGATGAAGCTCTTATGCATAGATTTGATGATGTGATGTTGAGATGAGGCTTCGTGAGGATGTGATGAAGCGAGGCAATCATGTGATGAAGACTTGGTCTAATCCAGACGGGATCATTCCAAGCATGTTGATAACTCGGTGATATGATTCGAGTTGAGGATAATGAATGGATATGAGAATAGTCATCGAGGAGGATGACTAGGAGGCCTGCATAGCATCGTTGTTGAAGGTTCTAGCATGCTCTAAGCAAGAGTACGTTTGGGCAGATTCGATAGTCCCAACGACTAACTGTTGATGGTCGAGTACTCTGGGCAGATTCGATAGTCCTAGGCACGGGTTGCGACGACGTGCGGGAGTTATGTCTAGAACCGGGGTTTCCATTAGCCCTTGACGGACGGCTGAAAGAATGTGCCGGTCATTCAATTAACGGTGATATCGAAGCAATGATAACAGTGATAGCCAGAGTCATGGATGTTTGGTTGTATCGTCATTCGGACTCAAGAGCGGTATTTTCTGGGTGCTTATCTGATTTAGGCCTTGGTACTTGGAAAACATCGCCCTTGACTTGAGTGATAGTAGCTTTACTTTAAATTGTATGCTCTGCTATGGTTGCTTCTGCTTAGTGTGTGTATGGGGGCTATCACTGTAGAATGAGGTTGGAGTGGGAGGGTTGTATTCCTATTCCTTTTCCTTTATGCTCTTTTGGTATGTTGTTAGTTAATTTACTGCTCACTAAGACTGTTGTCTGACTCAAGGCTTTATGTTTAATTCTTATTGCCTTGGGCTGTTCGTCCATTTTTGGGACGGGCAGACTAGGTAGCAGGTGACAGGTGATGTTCTCTTCTCACGATGCTGATATCGAAGATGAGCTAGAGGGTTGCATATTATCTTCTTATATGTTCTGGATGTTCCGCTGTCTGTATTCTCTGAGTGTTGTAGTGAGGCTTGTTGTATTGACTATTCAGATGCTTGTATTCAACTATTATGAAGTTTTTATATGATGTCATTTTGTTCTGTAAAGCTTCACTATACATATGTTCTATTGTATTTTATCCATGCGCTGTGAGTAATACGATAGATTCTGTTGTTTTGATTTTCCTTGACAATCGTCCATGGTCGCCTGGCACACCTTACAGCGCACTTTCTCTAGATTCGGTGCAGGGGTCATGGGCGGTCGTCACATTTGGTATCAAAGCCTTGGTTAATCGATTTTACCTAACGCTCGCTGAAGTAACTACGTATGAGAGACGTAATTGTAATTTTGATGGATGATTACTACATATAATATAGTAGCTTAGTAGAGTTTGAGTCCTTTATGCAGTTGTTTCTCTAGATGTTCTAATCATTCCTTTTTATAGATATTGAGTATGAGTCGAAGAGGGAGACCAACTGCTAGGGAAGGCCGTGCTACTGAAGAGACTGCTGATTATGCAGCCATGTTCGAAGCTATGATGACTTCGATCATGAGAAGGATACCAGTTCCGGGGGCGGCAGTTGATGTTGGAGTTCAGGTTCAGACTCCGAAACCAGTGGATTTTGCTAAGCTGTGCAAGGACTATACTGCTCTTGGAGGGAAGGTTTTCTTGGGAACAGAATCAACTATCGAAGTTCAGAGATGGATAGATGCTTGTAGAAGGATCTTTGGTGATTTGGGAATTGATGATGCAACTAAGAGGAAGTTGGCATCAAGGCAGCTTCAAGGGAGAGCCTCTGATTGGTGGAACTCTATTACCATCAATACTGCGGAGGAAGAGATTACTTGGGAGCAATTCCAAGCTAGATTTGAAGCTAAGTTCATTTCTACAGCTCAGAAGTCTGTTCTATTCAAGAGGTTTGTGGAGCTCAAGCAAGGTGGAAGATCAGTTCTGGAGTATGTTTCTGAGTTCGAAGCTTTGTCCAAGTATGCCCGGTCGTATATTGAGTCTGCTTATCAGAAGAATGAGAAGTTTGTGACATGCTTGGACAGTTATCTTGGGAGACAGTTGGTGGATTATTTGGATGATTCATTTGAGAAGCTTGTGGAGAAAGCCCTTAGGCATGAGAGTCTGTTTCCTAAGGAAGGATCTGTTGTTGCTGTGACCAGGGAGAGTCTAAACCACAGCAGGGTGGAAACCAGAAGAGGAAGCAGCAGCAGCAGCAGAAGGGTAAGGATGGCCAGAAGAAGCCGAAAGGCGAGGTGACTTGCTACAATTGTCAGCAAAAGGGCCATTTCTCTAAGGATTGTAAGAATCCGAAGGTGCCAATGAAGTGTCACAACTGTGACAAGCCAGGGCACATCAGGAAGAATTGTCCAGAACCGAGGAAGGACAAGCAGATTTTGCAAGCTTATGCTTTGGGAGCTGTTCCGTCGTCTTCGAAAGCTCCTACTGCTGAAGAGAAGGGGAAGAGTGTGGTTGTTCAAGGTACTCTTTTCCTATGTGGTGTTTCGGTTAGAGTTCTGTTTGATACTGGAGCGTCGCATTCGTTTGTTTGTAATGAACTCGTAGACCGGTTAGGTTTGGAACCGGATATTGTTGATAGGCCATTGGTTGTGACTAATCCAGTTGGGGGTTCGTCTTTGTTTGTGTATGTTATGCCGTGGTCTAGTTGTATCGAGTCATGGTTGCTCTTTTGTTTGTGATTGTTTTGTTCTGAACTTTGCGGGGTTCGGAATTATTTTGGGTATGGACTGGCTTAGGAAGTATGCGGCTAAGGTTGATTGTGAGAGGCTGGAGGTGACAGTCGAAAATGTGGAGGGGCGAAAGATTGTGATACGATGTAAGCATGAGGAAGGCGTCTTCATGAGCTTCATGTATTCGCTAGTTGTTCCACGGGATGGACTGTCTTTAGTGCCTATCGCAAATGGATTCGAGGATGTCTTTGACGAAGTCAAAGGGTTGCCGCCGCATAGAGAGATCGAGTTTCGAATAGATCTAGTTGAAGGAGCCAGACCTGTTGTGATGCCTCTTAGGCGGATGGCGCCTAGGGAACAGCAGGAGTTGAGGGTGCAAGTTGATGACCTTTTACAGAAAGGATTCATTCGGCGTAGTGTGTCCGAGTGGGGTGCACCAGTTGTGTTCGCAACCAAGGCAGATGGATCGTTGAGATTGTGTGTGGATTATCGTGAGCTGAATAAGGTGACTAAGAAGAACAAGTATCCATTGCCAAGGATAGATGACTTGTTTGATCAGCTTCACGAAGCTAAGGTGTTCTCTCAGATGGATTTGGCAACGGGATTTCACCAGTTGAGAGTAGCTAGGGATAGTGTGCCGAAGACTGCTTTTAGGACACCATCCGGTTTCTTTGAGTGGCTGGTAATGCCGTTTGGATTGACTAATGCGCCAGCATATTTTGGGGACCTTATGAATAGAGTGTTCAGAGATCAGTTGAACAAGTTCGTACTTGTGTTCGTGGATGATATTCTGATTTATTCCAGAACGGAAGAGGAGCACAAGACGCACTTGCGTATTGTTTTGGAGATCTTGCGGAAACATCAGCTGAAGGCTAAGTTTTCGAAGTGTCACTTCTGGAAGAGTGAAGTGAGGTTCTTAGGCCATGTGATTTCTGGAAGTGGAATAGCGGTTGATCCCGCTAAGGTGGCAGCAATCCAGGATTGGGTTAGACCTAAGAATGCATCTGATGTGAGAAGTTTTCTTGGATTAGCAGGATATTATCGACGGTTTATCAAAGACTTCTCCAAGGTAGCTGCACCGTTAACAGGATTGACGAAAAAGAACCAAGTGTTCAGTTGGGATGCTAAGTGTGAGCAAGCTTTCGGAATCCTGAAAGAGAGATTGACGAGTGCTCCTGTTTTGACTATTCCAAGTGGGAATGATGAGATGGTGGTTTACACCGACGCATGTGGTACTGGACTTGGAGCAGTGCTGATGCAGAAGGATAAAGTTGTTGCATATGCCAGTCGACAACTGAAGCCGCATGAAAGGAATTACCCGACTCATGATTTGGATTTAGCGGCGATTGTATTTGCTCTGAAGATGTGGAGACATTATCTATTGGGAGTTCGATTCGAGTTGTTTACGGATCACAAGTCATTGAAGTATCTTTTCTCCCAAAAGGATTTGAATCTTCGGCAGCAACGATGGCTAGAGTTTTTGGCATCGTATGATTTTGGTATAGCTTATACTCCGGGAAAAGGTAACGCGTGGGCAGATGCGTTAAGTCGAAGACATGCAGGATTGGGAGCCATGTTTTCGGAATGGAAGAATCTCGAGTATTTAGCTGGATTTGACTTCAGACCTAGATGTGAATTGGAACCTGAGATGTTGGCAAACTTATCGATAAGACCTTCTCTTGTGGAAAGGATTGGCGAGAGCCAAAAGCGAGACGATAAGCTTGTCAAGATTATCCGTGAATTGGAATCTGGATTGGATCCAGAAAAGGATAAAGGATTCGAGGTCGATCGAGAGGGTTGGCTTCGGAAGCAAGGACGACTAGTTGTTCCCGATATAGATGAATTGAGGAGTGAAGTTCTGAAGGAAAGTCATCACTCGAAGTTGACAATTCATCCAGGTGGAAATAAGATGTATCGGGATATGAAGAGGACCTACTACTGGGAAGGCATGAAGAAGGATGTTGGAAATTTCATTTCCAAGTGTATGAACTGCCAGTTGGTAAAGGCTGAACAGAAGAAGCCAAGTGGATTGCTTCAGCCATTAGAAGTTCCTACATGGAAGTGGGAGCAGATATCGATGGATTTTATTGATGGACTACCTAGAACAAGAACGGGAAATGAAGGGATTTGGGTCATTGTAGATCGTCGGACCAAGAGCGCAAGATTCATTCCTGTTCGATCGACTAGGACTGCATCAAAGTTGGCTGAGTTGTATGTGAAGTGGATAGTTCGATTCCATGGTATTCCAAAGAGTATAGTGAGCGATCGAGACCCATTGTTCACTAGTGGATTTTGGAAGAGCTTCCAGGAAGTTTTGGGAACCGAGTTGTGTTTGAGTACAGCTTATCACCCTCAAACAGATGGTCAGACCGAGAGAGTCAACCGAGTTTTGGAAGATCTCCTCAGAGCTTGTGTTTTGGATTTCGGAGGATCATGGGAAGATCACCTTCATTTGGTGGAGTTTGCATACAACAACAATTACCAGTCAAGCATTGGTATGGCACCATATGAAGCATTGTATGGAAGACCGTGTAACTCTCCGACGTGTTGGTTAGAGACTGGAGAAAAGCCGATACTTGGGCCAGAGATGATTCGGCAGACTTCGGATTGCATAGAGATCATTCGGCAACGAATGAAAGCAGCCCAAGACCGTCAGAAGAGTTATGCCAATAAGCGTCGAAAAGATTTGGAATTCGACGTAGGAGATATGGTTTTTGTGAAGATTTCTCCACTGAAGAATGTTATTCGATTCGGGAAGAAAGGAAAACTGACTCCGAGATTTGTTGGACCATTCCCGATCATCGAGCGAATTGGAAAGCTCGCCTACAGATTGGAGTTACCGGAGAAGATGTCGGGTGTGCACAATGTTTTTCATGTATCATATCTACGGAAGTATGTGCACGACTCGAATACAGTGGTTTCTGCTGATAGCTGTGAAGATTTCGAAGTTGATCCAGTTGATAGAAGACCTCGTAAGCCGCTTCGTGTTGTTGAAACCGACACGAAACAGCTTAGGAGGAAGGTAGTTAAGTTGCTCAAGATACAATGGAGTGATGATGATAACGACTGTACGTGGGAGGTGGAAGAGAGGATGAAGGCAGCTCATCCTGAACTCTTCAAGGTATGACCCTAAGGTGTCGTGTCATCTCGCGACATTGTAACTTGTTCTAGTTTTAGAATTCTGTACGCTAAGCTAGAATTGGATGCATGGTTTGTTGATTGCTATGGATGGTAGGCGTACAGAATAGTTTTTGATTGCTATGATTGTTTGGAATTTCGGGGGCGAAATTCCTAAGGGGGAGAGAATGTAACGACCCGTATTTTCACGGATCGAAAAGTTCGTCAAATCTGGAGTTTTAGCATTTTGAGCCATTTCAGATTTTAGGCAAATTTTGCCTAAGTCCTAAGTCATTCGCCTAAGTCCTAAGTCGTTCACGACTTAGCATAAGTCGTGAGTCGTATACGACTTAGGATATAGGAGTGATCCAGGGTTTGGCGACCTAAGGAAATAAGTCGTAGCTGGGCTAAGTTAGTAAGTTGAAGTTAACTCGGCAAGTGTTAAGTCGTAGGTAGGCTGCTGTGTTAAGTCGTGACCGACCTATAGGATGGTAGCAAGTCAAGAGCTATGTTGTAGACGAACTAAGATAGGAGAGTTAAGGGTTTTGAGCGACCTAAGGGATAGGTCGGCAACGACCTAAGGAAAACTGTTGTGAGCGACCTAAGTGTTTGGGTGAGTTAAGTGTTAGGTCGGCAGTTCGAGTTAGCGACCTAAGAGATAGGAGGTAGCGACCTAGTAGAGTTAACGACTTAGGGGATAAGCAGTTTGCGACCTATAGGAGTTTGCGACCTATAGAATTGACCGACCTAATTGTTAGCGTAGTTAGGTCGTTAGTTCTGTGTTGAGTTAGGTCGTAGGCGACCTAAGATAGTTAGGTCGCGTGTGTGTTAGGCCGCGAGTTTGCTAAGTCGTAGGTCGCGTGAGTTGTTAGGTCGCGCGTACGATAGGTCGCTGGGTTTTAGACTTAAGGTGTTAGGTCGCATATAGTTAAGTTGTAGCCTCGTTAGGTCGTAGAGGCGCAAGCGATAGGTCGCTGAGGAGTTTGTCGTAGCATTGTTAGGTCGCTGGGTTTTGTTAGGTCGTAGAGGCTTAGGCCGTAAGTCGGAAGCGACTTTAGGAGATAGCCAAATTTCGACTTAGCGAATTTTCTGCCTATAAATAGAAGGGGGTTGGCTTCATTTTTGGGATCCGGATTTTGAAGCGACGAAGTTCTGCCATTTTGAGAGCTTGACTTCTACACTTCTTCACTTCTTTTCTCCACTCTAATCTAGTGCTTCCACCCATCCAAGTTGAAGATCAAATTGAAGATCCAAGAGCATAGATTGAAGATCTTCATCTTTTCAAGAGAGATTTCTTCGTTTGAAGCGGATTCGTGATAGATCAAGCTTCATCCTTCGCTGTCCAGATCTAAAGCGTGTTGATTTGGGTTTGTTTAGGTGATTTGGTGAGTGGTGATTATCTCTCACACGGATCCAAAGGAGTATATCGGATTGTTGGCTCGATTTGGTGTTAAAATAGAGATTTCCATGCATTTTCTTCATCCAAAGTGTAGATCCATATAGATCCATTGTTCATGATGATGTTACATCCATTTTATCATATGTTAACCTATGCAAGTTCATTCATCAAGTTTGTAGAGATATAATCCATGTTTTCATGCTTATTGGACTTTCAACTCTTTAATTACGAAAATGTCATTATTGTTATAATGGTCTACTTAGATCATTTTTGAATGCTTGATTGCTTGGATTGATGTTTGATTTGATTGATTGTTATAAACTAGATGATTGATGATTAGATTTAGATCGAAGATGATTCAAAAGCTAAGGGAAAGGCTCTTGAATTGAGAAAGCTGCTCGTGGCATATGTAGCGGGATGATGAAGCTCTTATGCATAGATTTGATGATGTGATGTTGAGATGAGGCTTCGTGAGGATGTGATGAAGCGAGGCAATCATGTGATGAAGACTTGGTCTAATCCAGACGGGATCATTCCAAGCATGTTGATAACTCGGTGATATGATTCGAGTTGAGGATAATGAATGGATATGAGAATAGTCGTCGAGGAGGATGACTAGGAGGCTTGGATAGCATCGTTGTTGAAGGTTCTAGCATGCTCTAAGCAAGAGTACGTTTGGGCAGATTCGATAGTCCCAACGACTAACTGTTGATGGTCGAGTACTCTGGGCAGATTCGATAGTCCTAGGCACGGGTTGCGACGACGTGCGGGAGTTATGTCTAGAACCGGGGTTTCCATTAGCCCTTGACGGACGGCTGAAAGAATGTGCCGGTCATTCAATTAACGGTGATATCGAAGCAATGATAACAGTGATAGCCAGAGTCATGGATGTTTGGTTGTATCGTCATTCGGACTCAAGAGCGGTATTTTCTGGGTGCTTATCTGATTTAGGCCTTGGTACTTGGAAAACATCGCCCTTGACTCGAGTGATAGTAGCTTTACTTTAAATTGTATGCTCTGCTATGTTTGCTTCTGCTTAGTGTGTGTATGAGGGCTATCACTGTAGAATGAGGTTGGAGTGGGAGGGTTGTATTCCTATTCCTTTTCCTTTATGCTCTTTTGGTATGTTGTTAGTTAATTTACTGCTCACTAAGACTGTTGTCTGACTCAAGGCTTTATGTTTAATTCTTATTGCCTTGGGTTGTTCGTCCATTTTTGGGACGGGCAGACTAGGTAGCAGGTGACAAGTGATGTTCTCTTCTCACGATGCTGATATCGAAGATGAGCTAAAGGGTTGCATATTATCTTCTTATATGTTCTGGATGTTCCGCTGTCTGTATTCTCTGAGTGTTGTAGTGAGGCTTGTTGTATTGACTATTCAGATGCTTGTATTCAACTATTATGAAGTTTTTATATGATGTCATTTTGTTTTGTAAAGCTTCACTATACATATGTTCTATTGTATTTTATCCATGCGCTGTGAGTAATACGATAGATTCTGTTGTTTTGATTTTCCTTGAAAATCGTCCTTGGTCGCCTGGCACACTTTACAACGCACTTTCTCTAGATTCGGTGCAGGGGTCATGGGCGGTCGTCACACCAGATACTTACTCATGTGGACACAATATATTTATTACTGTGTGATGTTGGTTATCAAGCGCTCGGATAAAGGTCCCAAAGGATCGGGGGTGGAATATCTCAGGTTTACTACCCGGGAAGGGGGTAACCGGCCTTGTGTTGGCAGAGAGCAGGTTGTCTCTCGGGGCATCCCGCCAGAGGCGTTCCCATGTGGCATAGGAAGTTCCTTAGCCTAACCATTTGTTGGAAAATCCAAAGAAACAATACGAGCCCTTTACGATTGCAGTTGTATAACCTGTCTCCTCAAGCGGCAGCTATAGCAGGCATAATATAATGGTACCTATGCTGGCTAAGATTAATATTGTATTTTCGAAAGGATTTTCACACTATGCACTAGCAATAATATCAAAAGAGTTTTTCTTGCGTAGTAAGCATATTTGACTATCATAAGAAGAAATCTCCTCCAAGTCTGCGATTGCATTGTGTGTGTGGTGGGAGGTCTTATGGTAGTTTCATTTTCCAAAAGCATTGCGGATTTCAATGTTGAAAATTCTTTTGTTGTTTGTTTTAAAGATAAACTGTTTTTGTTACTCACACCAGTCCCATGACTGACTCAGAGTTTATTGTTCCCTTCTTAAACTCCGGGTGCCCACAATTTTCCACACGGGCAGTCTAGAGTTGGGTTTTTCAGATAATCAGGTTTAGTATATTATCTGGAGCTAGTTCAGTTTTGGAGATCAGGACTGACGTTGCTTATCTTTGTGCATCGTGATGGTGGTTCGAGCTTGTTGCTGGAGTTATTGGTCTCAGCCTCTCTGACTAATCATTTGGAGTTATCACTTCTGTTATTTCTGCTGCATCATTATTTATCTCTGATATTGTTGTATCATATTGATATCATTGTTGTATATCATTTTGAATATTTTATTCATTGGAGTTTTATATGATATCATTCATTTCTTTCTTCCGCTGTGTTGTTATAAGCTCCGGAGAGCCAGATTCGGCGTTTGAATCTGCGGCATCTTGAGTACAAGTGAAGTACGGGTGCTTATTTTCGAAGGCCGAGTCCAGGATCTTCACAAGTGGTGTTGGAGCTGAAGGTTAAACTTTAGCTATGGAGTATAACACATTAAGTAGCTCATTAGAGATAGGGTGAAGTATACCCTAGAATGAGTATCTCTAAGATATTTGTCTGTATGCCTCAGTAAATTCTCTTACTATCCACTGATAGTAAGTATGAGTGCAAGAAGAGGATGAGATAGGGGACAGGGGAATACGACTATAAATGGTCAATACCTTGTAACAACAAGGGAATAATCTTTTCTCTATCAATCTCTTTTGTTCGTCATTTCTTCTCAATTCTTTGATAGTTCCTGGTAGATTCAGGAAGAAATTCAATATATTAAAATGGGACGTAAACTCTAAAAAGGCCAGAATTGTTTGTTTGGATGAATTGGTTGCTTTGTTTGCTATGGCTGATAGGTATACTTTGGTTTCTAAACTAAAAGTTTTGAAATTGTGTCCATATATCTATCTATTCTTTGGGTCCCAATATGTTCTACGAATGGTTAGTTATTCCTTCGAACTAACCAATGCCACTGCATATTTCATAGATCTGGATAACCCGAGTATCCTGTGAAAAATTCAAAAGATTCGTTCTTGTATCTATTATTGATATTCTGATTTGGTAAGCATAATGCAGAATAGATATTCAGTTGATTTGATGAAACATTTTTCATCTATCTTTGTGTCTCCCTGGCAAATTTCGGGGACGAAATTTTTTTTAAGGGGGGAAGGTTGTAACGATCCCGAATTTTAATGAAGTTTAAATTGATAATTAATTTAATTTTTTAAATAAAAATTGTGAAATTAATCGACAAATTGAAGCGAGTTGCCCTGAATCTAAATAAAAATATATTAAATCATTTTAAATTTAGAAATCGTATATATATATATATATGTGAATCTGTATAGTTGTGCCTATATGAATAGATTTGAAATGATATATATATATATATATATATGTTGATAATTGAATTTAAATCTTAATATAGATGGGTTATGTTAAAAATAAAAATAAATTAATAATGAATATTTAAGCTAGAAATAAAATATAAATTGTATAAGATAAACTATAAAAATATCAAGTAAATACATTTGCTAAACTTTAACAACTAATTAAAAATAGAAATCATCTATATTACAAGATAATAAGAAATAAATAAAATATAAGTTATAAAAATATAAAGTAATTCATTAAATAAAATTTAACAATATATTAAATTTAGAAATTCATTTATATTACAAAATTATAAATTATAAAACAAAACAAAATAAATACATAAATTATAACAACATATTAAATATGGAAATACATTCAAAAAATAAAGACAAGTTAAAAGTAAAATAAAATACATTTAAATATGAATAAATGTAGACAAATATGAAACAAATAATACATATGCAAATGAATGAAACCAGACTTGAAAAACAAAACAAAAACATGTACACTTGGAAAAAATAAAGAAACAAAATTGTATAGAGAGTAGCATGTAAAGAAAGCCAACACTACCTCATATATTTTGTACAGCCGAAGAAAATAAAAATTTGTATGGTACAAACTAATTAATGCTCAGCCACCATTGAATAAAAATCTTTGATCAAATGGAATATCAACTTGTATAAACACATTTTTATCACTCTATATTGTACAACAAAACATATCCCCTCTAAACTCATTTTACATATCATCTCCATTCAGTTTTGTTCATCTACATCTGGAAATAAAAGAAAAAATAACTTAAACAAACTTCAATTTAAAAACATCAATACAATCAACTCAAATCAGAGAATACAAGGAAAAAGATTTCAACTTGCAAAATACAACCTGTTTCAAGCCTGTTTCAAAAGAAGTGATCTGTTCATCTTCACAAAGAAATCACTGTGAGTAACTTTTGTTGTTATTAAACTTAAAAGTATAATCTGTTGCATATATCTATGAATGAGTATACTTACACACACATATATATAAGTACAAAATGTTGTGTATATGCATCTGAATTGTGCATGTGCTTGTATCTCTGTTTCCATATTTTAGTGTTTACCAATTTATCAAAAATCCATATCTTTTTATTCAATCACTGATAGCACTTGGATCAAAAACAAAATAGATTAGTTTTAGTATAATCTAAGTACTAAAAATAAAATCAAGTATGTAAGTGATGAAATATGCTTGTATTTGGAAAATAGCAGTAGAAATCTTTAAAACATATAAAACCAAATGTTGTATTTTACTGATTCAAGTTTATGTCTTGAATCATCTATGAAAATTAAGATTTTTAAAACAATAATTACAATTTTTAGAATTGTAATGAGGGTGCAGTTCTTAGATGACTAGAGTTAGGAGTTTTTGGATTTTCTAGTGATTGGAGTGCATCTGGTGGTCGTAGTTCTTCCTAGAGCTAGATGAACAATCAGGTGTGTGGGCAAAATTGTCTGGATGGTGGTTAATCCACCATGGCGTTGAGAGTTGTTCGATTTTGTTTTTAACCCTAGTTTTTGTCTATTTGGGTTTTGGATCACTACATGGGCTCTGATAGATCGAGTTACCTGATACTTAGGGAAATGGTGGCTTAGAGGCAAGGAAGGGTATGGCCGGAGTTGTTATGACTCCGGTAATCAGAATCGAGGGTTTGAATAATCTTTCCTGTGGCTTTGTTTTGGGTTCCGTTTATCTGAGTTTCTTGATTTCAGTTCGAGGCTCGTGATTATGTTTTGGTGGTCGATTCTAGTCATTGCGACGTAGGATGTAATGCCAGAGGGTGCGGCGGAGGTCATAGGTGGCTCCGGCAGCGGTGCATGTGCACGCTGATGCTCTGGTGTCAGCTGATTCGGCTGGTGGGTTGCTCGAAGTAGGTGTCGGGTTTTAGTGTTAGTAGCTCGAGTTTGTTCTCTAAGTAGTTGAGGGTGTTATAGCCTGAGATTTTTAAACTTGAAATTTATTTCAGTGTTGGAAAATAGAGAGAAGAGTATAAACTCGGTTTAAACCCGAGTAGCCTTCGGGTTTGACCCGAAGTAGTGTGATTTAGTAATTTAAAAAAATGATAATGGTAATAAGGCATTAATAAGATAAGTTTTATCTTAAGATAATTAAGGTTTATTACCTAGAGATTAATTAAGTTGATTAAGAAATTTGAGTATAATTACTTAATGAAAATTAATTAAGTATAATTACTTGATTTAATTAATAAAAGATAATTGCTTAATTAAAGATAATTACTCTATGTAATTACATTAAAGAATGATTAATTAAGTAAAGTTTAATTAATGACAATTAATTAAAGATAATTGATTACTTAAGATAATTACTTAATTAAAAATGATTAATTGATGATTAAAGTTGATTAATTAGGTAATTAAAGGACAATTACTCGATTTAATTAATTTGTGATTAGGGATAATCACTTATTGTAATTAATTAAGGATAATTAATTAAATGGCAATTAATTAAGGATTAATTAATGAATGTGATTAATTAAGATTTATTAAATAATTAAAAGTTAATTGATTCATTAATTAAGGATGATTAGTTAATAATTAAAGGTTAACTAATAAATGATGAAAGGGAAATTTATTCCACATAATTTGTAATTAACTTATGATAATTAACCCGGATCTGATAATTTGTTCATAAGTAATACATCTGATTTAAATTAATCATTTGATTAATAAGTTTATTTGTGAATGTTTGGATTGTATTGGATGTTGAAGTGTTTGATACCCCTGATATGTGATGCTTTGTGATATATCCTGATTTATGTTGTGATCTGTAATGTAATTAATTATCTGTGATGTAATTTATTATATGTGATATATATATATATCTGATTTATGTGAATAAAAGATAAGCGTTATAGTTATACCGCTTATCAACTATATTTTTGTATTTTAACCTGTGATGATTGAATGATGTTGCAATACTGTGTAAAACCTCTGGACCACACTCTTACACACACAAATATGGATTTCACATGGAAATCGGTTAAGTCACAGATAATTTAAATTTAATATTTTTGAAATTGAAATTTTAATTTCAATTGATTTTGGAAATGGATTTGGGTTAAATATTAAAGCCTTTGAAAAGAGTTTGAGAATAAAGTTATTTTTGAATAACTTGGTAGGTTTTTCCAATTTGAATAATTTAATTTAAATTTGAGTTAAAAATTTGGAATTGAATCCCATGTTTGGAAATTATGGTTAAAGATGTTATAAATGTGTTTATATGAAGTTAAACCATTTTAAAAGTATTGTTTTGAGAATTTGAATTTAACCCAATGACTTTAACTCGTATAAATGAATTAGATTTTCCGAAATGAAAACTATTTGTTTTCAAATAATAAAAGCTTTCGTATAAGAAATGAAATTCCAATTTAATTAAAGGAATTTCAAGTTTGAATTGGAAAATGGTTTTCCGAGTTATAAATAAATTTTTGTGAAATATTGTTGAACTTTGTTTTGAAATTGGAAAGGTGTACCTTTTGTATAAAAAGGTCGAAATGGAATTGTTTTGAAAGCTATCAGTTAAATCTTTGTTTTGAAGATTTAATGGGTTAATCCAATTGAAATGGAAATCTTGATTTGGGAAAATCTATGAATAAATCTTTGTGAAACTGGGTGAACTTTGTGAAATGAATCTTTTCGTGTAAAAGATTAAAAATGGTAATGTGTTTAAACCATTTGAAGAAATTTTTTGGATAATAAGTTGTGACTTAACTGAAATCCCAATATCCATTTGTTTTTAAATATTACGCTCATTATTCGGTTTAGCCGGGAGAGGACCTTTGTGTCATATAACCCATTCCGAATAATGATACGTCGTATATGGATTGCATTTGAAGACCGGTGGTGAAGACCGGATACTATCGAAAACAAAAGTATTACCATTGATTGTCTCTGCATCGGTTGATCCCCGGTATAGAGATTTTAGCACCCTAAGTGATGGGAAGTTCAGACGTGATTAGAAATTATCCGGATTTGCACGGGCTTCTTTGGTAGTGCCTTCGGTTCTGTTCGAACCCGGAACAGACTTGTATGGTTGTATGTCCGACACTACACTTTGAGATTTAAAGCTGATTTCTTTCAAATACATTTCTGTTTGGTGGCAGAGATTTATTCTCTTAGCTTAACACCCTTCTCTGAGACGTACGAGCTTAGAGGTTATGTAGTTGAAGGTTATCAATGATATATTCCCAATTTGGTAGTGTGGCATGCTAAGTGCTGCTGTGTGTTGCTGATCATTTGTTGATCAAAGATGGCTTTGTGAAAAAGCGTAGCTTTGTGGACGAGACCTCGTCGAGCCTCACAGACCGGAAAATGGTGGAAGCAGGAAAGATGCGGCAAGGTTTCAGGGGTAGCTCCCCTAGGGTATGTCCATCCCTTCTGGAAAAGGGTGGTATCATGGTATGGAGCCCAGATACTTACTCATGTAGACACACTATATTTATTACTGTGTGATGTTGGTTATCGAGCGCTCGGATAAAGGTCCCAAAGGACCGGGGGTGAAATATCTCAGGTTTACTACCCGGGAAGGGGGTAACCGGCCTTGTGTTGGCAGAGAGCAGGTTGTCTCTCGGGGCGTCCCGCCAGAGGCTTTCTCATGTGGCATCGGAAGTTCCTTAGCCTGACCATTTGTTGGAAAATCCAAAAACAATACGAGCCCTTTACGATTGCAGTTGTATAACCTGTCTCCTCAGGCGGCAGCTATAGCAGGCATAATATAATGGTACCTATGCTGGCTAAGATTAATATTGTATTTTCGAAAGAATTTTCACACTATGCACTAGCAATAATATCAAAAGATTTTTTCTTACGTAGTAAGCATATTTGACTATCATAAGAAGAAATCTCCTCCAAGTCTGCGATTGCATTGTGTGTGTGGTGGGAGGTCTTATGGTAGTTTCATTTTCCAAAAGCATTGCAGATTTCAATGTTGAAAATTCTTTTGTTGTTTGTTTTAAAGATAAACTATTTTTGTTACTCACACCAGTCCCATGACTGACTCAGAGTTTATTGTTCCCTTCTTAAACTCCGGGTGCCCACAATTTTCCACACGGGCAGTCTAGAGTTGGGTTTTTCAGATAATCAGGTTTAGTAGATAATCTGGAGCTAGTTCAGTTTTGGAGATCAGGACTGACGTTGCTTATCTTTGTGCATCGTGATGGTGGTTCGAGCATGTTGCTGAAGTTATTGGTCTCAGCCTCTCTGACTAATCATTTGGAGTTATCACTTCTGTTATTTCCGCTATATCATTATTTATCTCTGATATTATTGTATCATATTGATATCATTGTTGTATATCATTCTGAATATTGTATTCATTGGAGTTGTATATGATATCATTCATTTCTATCTTTCGTTGTGTTGTTATACTTAATGTTGTTATAAGCTCCGGAGAGCCAGATTCGGTGTTTGAATCTGTGGCATCTTGAGTATAAGTGAAGTATGGGTGCCGATTTTCGAAGGCCGAGTCCAGGATCTTCACAATTATTATGCCTAAATTAATAATTTTTATGAATTATAGGCTCAAATTAGCGTATGCCTACATATTCTTGCTTTAGATATGATAGGAACTATTGCTACATTCTGTTCTGGAAATCAGTCCCAAAAGTTATAGATATGATTAGATATGTAATTTATTCCAGATCTAAAATAGGGTTGTAGATTATTAGTATGATTTTGATTATTACCCTAATATGTTGAATTGGGAATTTTCCGTAGTTTAATTTATGGGAAGAACGTCCGTTTGATTTTTATAAGTTTGTTTATGTTTCCAAATTGCATAGAGAATGCATCGTTTGATTTAACAAGGAATATATGTAAAATAAAATGAAGAGATGTGTAAAGTATAGATTTATTCTTCATAGTTTACACTATATATTTTAATAAAATCAAGATAATCATTCGTTGTAATTTCAAACGAGGCAATCTTTCCTTTTATTCTTGATCTTTTGTTTTAAACTAATTTATGGATATCACAGTGGAGAATCTTCCTAATAAATGTAATTCTAACAAATTAAATATAGAAATAATATTCTAATTGAAGATTTGTGACTAGAACATATTTGGTAGAAATAGGTATTTATACACGTTAATAAATATGACTTTTTATGCGTAACACTCGCTTAGGATATTAGTATACGTAGTAATAATGTTGATTTGCGAAGAGCAATTAGGATGGAGAATGAGGAAAGGTAGTAGCTCCAATAATAGGTAATAAGTGTGGAATGAATCTAGAAGTTACAAATAATTGATATGATAAATAGATTAATGAGACTGATAAATATGGAAGATTAGATAAATAACTATGGAATAGTGATAAAGGTTACTAATTGGAACTTAGTAATTATACATAAATATCTATGGAAATGTCTGTTACGATGATATTCTTTTATCATGGACAAATTGACATTTATGGAAGAAGAAAATAAAGGTAATTTATGGGTAATCGAATATTTAAGGTAATTTATATAACCTTAAATAAATAAAAGGAGGTTGGTAAGCTAAGTCCAATATCCAATTTAGGATGATAAGGCTTAGTAATAGTAAAGCTTGGGATAATATGGCTTAAGTTAGTAAAGCCTCAAATAATTAATTGAACTTAGTATGTTGGGATGCGAGGTCAGTAGAATTATACAACAGAAGTCCACCCTTCACTTTAAGGCTACCAGTAGTTGTGTACACTTCCTACTGATGTAAGACATCTTTTGTAACGACCCGATATTTTCAACCATTCGCATCCATTATAAGTGTATAGGTAGACACTCATGCCGGAGTTGAATTGCTCAAAATACCGCGTTGTAAATAAAATTTGGCAAATCTCAGAGTATGTAGTAAATAAATATAATCACAGACACAGAGTAAAATAATGCAGCGGAAGTAAAAGAAATAGTAGTTCATGAAGCTACTATGTAAATATATCAGAGTTACATAAGATACAACATAAGAAATAAAGTACAGCAGAAGTCTCGATACAATAACCAAGTACAGGCTGAATAGAACAACGGAACCGAAGTTGATAGAACAAGACTAGCAGATAATCTCCAGCGATTCAAATCTCCAAAAGGTGGAAATCCAAATCTGTGAATACTCAGGCTGACCCGAGCGTAAAGCAAAACACAAAACACTCGAGTCAGGACAATATATACTTATATAATGTAAACCAACTCAAGTGAACTGTAATAAAGGTACAAGTAACTTAGAAGATGCTTGGGACCGCCCATCCTCTAAGGATCCGTTAAAATATCTACTATGTAGTAATATTCGCTATTATAATAATGTCTAATAAGTAAAGTATAATCATATAGAAAATAGTGTTAAGGGGATGGAGAACCTTAACACGGTCGGATGTTAAAATCATAATCGTAGTAAAGCTCGATATGGTAGGTGACACGGCACACAAGGCAATGCCAGGGTAGATATACCAATTACGCACACAGACTGTAACGACCCGAAAATTTCAACCGTTTTAATAACGTAAGTTGAAATTTTGTGAAATTTCAAACGATAAAATTTTGAAATAAAAATTTAACATTTGGAATACGTCTAGTTAAACATAGCAACTGGTAAATTTTCGTCCGAAAATATGAAAATTTATTTCGCGCGTAAATTCACTTCAATTTAATCAGTTAAAAAGCAGTGAAAATAAAATGTTTCCGAAACCAAAATATTTTTACATAGAAAAATTCTAAACCATCTTCTGAGCAAGATATCAGTTTGGCATTTTTCCAAATTCGGACATCTTTGACTCCGTCGTTCTTATTTTCTGCAAAATGCAGCATTCTGGTACCGATATCGATTTTTATCGGATGATCGTACCACTGATTTCTATATACCGTTTTGATCGTCTCGTCGTGCCGATCTCTACGGTATATTCGATTGTCAAATTCGGAGTTCCGGTGTACGTTGCACTTTGCGTAACGCCTACCGTATCGGTAACCGTTTCATGCCTTTTGGCTTCCGGTGTCCATTCAACTTTCCAAACGGTCATCTGTCTTTAATAATTAGCCTTGAATTTCAGCGTTTGAGTTCCTCTATTTCCAACGTTAATTTTTTTTTTTTTTTTTTTGCCGGTTCATTTTATTCAAGGTTGCGTTCATTTTCATTTTGCAGCCTATTCTTTCTTCCTCCTCTCTGTTGAATCCTTCTCCCTCCTCCCTACAACTCACGCAACCCTTCAGCTTGCTCTGCCCACCAATATTCTCCACCACTTCACCACTCCTTACCCAACGCCACCTTCCCTTCCAACCACCGCCACAATCCTTCCACCTGACCCCACCTTCGCAGCCATCTCCTGCGCTGCCACCTTCCCCTTTGCTTTCGGCCTCCCCTCCGCTAAACTCACCCACGTCACCAACCCTCTACGGCAGCCACCTCGTCCCTTCCTAGCCTCAGCAACCATCACCCTCCGCCTCTAGATCCGTCCAGATCCCATCGTCACTCCCTCTCAGTCTTCCGCCCCTATGCCAACCGTGCTCCACATCGCCCCACCGACCTCGCCTCGAACAGCCACCCACGGCCAGGCAGCACTGTCATCAACCTTCCTCTGCCGCCCCGAGCTCCCTCCTCCACCACTGCTTTCCGACTCACTTCCCTCTCTCCTTCTTCGTGCTTTGTTGTAGGTGAGTTAGTTGTATATGTATTTGTTTATATAGATATGTATTACTGGGAGTCTGCATATTATATTTAGTTTATATATTTTAAAGATAGAGTGTAGATTGCATACTATACAAGGAAAGTACGAGTTCTACTTTTAGCATACTTTTAGCATATTTTGTTTTAAAGTTCATATATAATTTCATATACGATTTGTATAAACTGTTTCGTTATGCATATAAGTTTTACCAGCTAGGTATGAACTGTTGTGTTTATATAAGGATTTGTATATATATTTTAATTACTGTTTCAGTTGTGTGCAACAATATTTGTTTGTATGTATCTCGGGTTGTCGTGTGTATATACATTACTATATCAACATCTACTTATTATGAATATGTCTAAACTTTTGAAGTGCTGTAAGTATATGTAGGTATGTATATATATATAGTTATATATAATACGGCAGTTTTTATTTATATAATAATTTAAGCTATACATGTATGTATATTTTATTGCATATATATTTTAAGTTGTTCCAATGATTCAAGTTGCAGATCTCTGGAATAAAGGCTGCATACTTTTACAGTCTCCTTTTGTTTTACAAAAAGGCGTGTTGATTTTAGTATTATATGTATGTCATAATAATGTTTATTTTTTTTTTTTTTATTTGTCTGCATATACTGTTTTCATAAGGTTAGAAATGGCACACATATAAAATAGGTATATAAGCTTGTCTGCATATTGTTATATGTTATATAGACATTCTATTCTTACAGTAAAGTGTATATGTTGGTTTTATAACATGATATGTTTTAATAAATATAATATATAATAATGTAGCGTGTTTTAATGCTTTACGCATGTTATATTAATTATACTATGTGGTGTCTGCATTTGTATATTAGTTTTAAGTATGGTTTTATAAGGAGAATACATGAATTTTAAATGGTTTGAACTGAAGTGATTTTTGTTATTATAAGTATGTACTTTATTTACTTATTTTATTTTATATTTCATTTAAAAAAAAAAAAAATTTGTCTTAGATCAAAATATTTATTTTAATGATATAACAAATATTTCTGTATATATGTATATATCCCAAATTGATTCTGATTCAGTTCTTCATTTCTTGATTATCAGCTTCGTTTGTCGATGCGAGTTCAAATCTTGCCTTGTTTTGAAATTCGTGCTTGGATTCGTAACTTATCTCATTGCCTATTCTATCTAGCCTCGAAAGGTGAGCACTCACTCACGATTAACGTTCTTGTATTTATTAAATTTGATTTCAATTGAAACGACAACTGAAATATGCTGCTGTTAGTTAATTACACTGTTATATATGCTATTGCCTGTATCAGTTCACCTGTGACATCTGACACCATTATCTGTTAATTATTTATGCGATGATAATACAGTTTGGCTGATAATTGATTGATTGTTGATGTTTATATTGGACGTTAAATTGTTAATGTTAAAATGATAAATAGTATGAAATTGAACTTGATTTAGGATAATTAAATGTTAAATTTGATTAACTGACATTTGTATAATATGACCCCTTTAACTGTTGAATTTATTGACACGTAGGATTGTTAACTACACCTTGAACCATCAATTGTATGTTGCTTAAACTGATGATGTATGAAATTGTAAATAGATGACAAGTGAAAACCGTAATGTAATAATCTTTAATCTACATGAAATGATAGTGTGGATTCTAGAAATAATTATATTAATTCGTACAAATAACAATGCGAATTAATACGGTTATTTCGGGATTATTTGAATTGATTATTGGATTGATATTGATTGTTGTTATTGCTTGTTTATTTACTTTGACACCATCCCAGTTATCACCCTGCAAGTTCCCTTTGATATGTTTTGATTTTGAATTGAATTGGAATCGGGTTGAAATGATAAATACCCAAATTGAACTTTGACTTAGGATAGAAAATTAAATAAAAAACCCGATTGGTCAATAATTTGATTTAAAAATAAAATGAAGATTTTATTTGAATAAATAATATGGTTTTGAAATGAGGTTGAAATTTAAATTTTAATGAAAGGAAAATGTTAATATTTAAAAATATGAAATAAAATATTAACAAAGTAATTGATGGAAGAATGTTGTTTAAGTTGAAATTGTAATTAAGTTGAAATTATTAAACTTTGAAATGATTTAATAATTAAGTTTGAAATTATGATTAAGTTGAAATTATTAAACTTTTGAATTTTTAATAATTAAGTTTTGAATTATTTAATACTTAAATAAGGTTAAATTATTTAATGATTAAATTGAATTGAAATTCTTTAATAAGTAAAATTGAACCTTTGAATAAGTTAATTTTACTTCGTAAATAATTGAAATTGAGATTTCTTGATTAAGTAAGTTTTGGAAAATTATTTAAGAAAGTAAATAAGTGAAATTGAATTTCTTTAACAAGAAATGAAATGTGATATTTTTGGAATTAATGTAAGACTTGTAATTGAAAGAATTGATTTGACGAATTGAATTTAATTCAAAATCGTAAGTTTTGATTTAATGAAGTTGAACTTAAGAATTGATTTAATGAATTGGAATTTAATAGAAATTGTTTTGAATGGAAAATTTACTTAATGAATATTGAATGAAATCGATTAATGAATTTAAAATTGATTTGAATGTTAAATTAAATTAATTCAAATGATTTCGGAATGAAACTTTTATACGAACTTGAATCAATATTTGAATTGTTTTTAATAAGAAATTGAAATTGAATTATAAGATTTTGAAATGATAATTTGGAAGTTTTGAAAGTAAATTGTGGAAATTGGTTTAGAAAGACAAATGAAATGTTGATTTACGAATTCTATTTGAAATTGAAATTGATTTGGTTTTGAAATATATAAACGACCAATCGGTGTAATAATTACGAAAGTTATTAAAGAGACCGGAATCGGTAATGGATATACTCTCTATCTGAACCGAAACCACTTTAATAACTATACGCGGAGTGTTGATCCAGAACGAAGTGGATGGTTTTGGTGAACGCGTTGACTGAAGAAAGAGAACGATTTTGGATGACCCTTGACATGACTAAAACAGGAGCCGCGCCGGGCCATTGAGGATCGCCATCTCTAGCGGACACACTTCTTCGATACCATATCTATTACTTTTGTGATTCGATTTGGGTGCACCCCTCGATTTGGGAGTGGTGTTCGCGGTGTTGGGGTGGTAGCTGCTATGCCCAACATCAGTCCGGATCAGGCAACTACTAGTATCCTAGTTGGTATCGCCTCATGTACCTTGTCATACTGATTATCCTATTCGCGACCACTACGATTTTGATTTGTACCTTTAGTATATGGATTGCCCTCTGGTGACTTCCGGTTTTGGGGAAACTACGGTCTTGTATATGCTTTTGGGAATAAACAGGTTAAGAGGTGTATGGGCCCTGCTTAACCCTATTTTGATATCTTTTATATTACTGATAGACATTATCTACTTAGCGTACATTACTACATAGTAGATAGTTTAACGGATCCTTAAAGGATGGTTATGCCAAACATCCTTTGAGTTACTTGTATTTCAATTGCTATTTCACTTGAGTTGGATTTATTAACATAAGAATGTTAATCCTGACTCGAGTGTCTTGTGTTTTTGCTTTACGCTCGGGTCAGACTGAGTAGTTCAGCTTTCGAGACTCACCTTTGGAGTTGGAGCTTCGCTTGGAGATCCAGCTATCTATCCAGCTTCCAGATATTCGATGATTCCAGTGATGTATTCTGATTTGTATCTGTTACTCTTCCGTTGTATCTAGTTTAACTCTGATGTATCGTATTTCTCTTCTGTTGTAAACTCTGATGTATTTTATATATTCATATAGTAGCTTCATGAACTACTATCTCTTTTATTTCCGCTGCATTTATTACTCTGTGTCTGTGATCTGTGATTATATCTATTTATTGTATATGTTCAGTTTTGCCAAATTTAAATTAACAACGCGGTATTTTGAGCAATTCAACTCCGGCATGAGTATCTACCTATTCACTTATAATGGACGCGAATGGTCCAAAATATCGGGTCGTTACAGTTGGTATCAGAGCTTTGGTAGCTCTAGGCAAAACTTAACATATAGGGTAAATGTATTTACAGAATCACTCTCATCCGAGTTTCAATCTCTTCCATTGACTCAATTCCTTTGAATTTTGGAACGTTCCCCTCGGTTCCGAAACTCATTCGTGTCCTTCACTATTCATCTTCTTTCAATTCTGGAGCACCCCATAACTCCATTTTGAATGATATCTATAATAGATCGGCGGTCTCGCCAATCTTCGAATAATTCGTAAAGGAGTAAACTCCTTTATAACAGGCATCGATTTACCGGAGATTTCTGTATCCTCGGTTTACGATGCTATCTATCTCCTGCTATACCTGGATTTTATTTCTTGAGATTGAATGTCGATTTGCCTCAAATTTCTACATCGATCTTATTCTTGAAGTTACGGACGATCCGGTTAAGATTGCCCGTAAATTAAATAAGCTTATCCAACCCGATTCTGTCAATTGAATCATCTTATCTTTTCTTTCGAACTTGTATTTAAATCAGAATTCTCTTTAACTTGAGTCCATAAATTTGAACCCTATCCTTATTTTGAAAACTCATCCCTGTATCGTCGAGCAAAGAAGTGTATTTGTAAATTTATATAAAAATGTTTTATATATTGTGTTGTTTGAGTTGTTGATGTTGATTTGGGTTTCCGATCGATTCGTCTGATCAACGCTATCGATAGGATTTCCAAAACACTTGAACAGAGCAAACTGACACAATATTATTTTCAAATTTGGTAAATGATATAAATTTGTTGATTATATTGTAAAAATATAAGTTAAAATTTTCTGGAATTTAATAAGTTAATTAAATTGTTGTTGAAATGATAATATTTGATTATCATTTATTGTTCTAAATAAATTTATAAATACGGTTTATAAATTGATTTGAAATTTGAAATGAATTTAATTCAGAAATTTGAGAATTTAGTTTCCGGTGATTTCAAACCTTGGTTTTTAAAATTTTAAAGTATATATTATTGAAGTATTTTCAAATATAAATCGTTTTCAAAGAATTTTAAAATGTTGAAACCAGTGCTCTTCTCTTTGTCGCTGGAAAATAATTTCGGTGATGGCGGCCGCATCATCGACATTCATTTTCGAGTTTCGAAGTGGAGAAACCATTATGTAGCTTTGCTACGGTTCTGTTTTGAGAGAAAAAAATAAAATAATATATATTTTGATTTGAATTTCTTCAATATATTTTGATTTACATATATATAGGTATCTTATTTTAAAATTTAATTTGATTTGATATAAATATATTATATATATCTCTAAATTTTTTTAAAGTTAATCGGAAATCTAATTCTTAAATTTTGTTAAAGGATGATTTTAATTATAAATAAACCAAAATTTGGAATAAATATTTAAACTTGAATAATTGAATTGGGAAAAATTTTATTTGTATATTGTTCAACTGCATTCTAATACAACTTACCTAAATCATTCAGAAGTTGAATATGTAATTGGATAATATATAAGATAAATTGAACTTATAAATAAAATTTGAGTGTTTATAATAAATGTTATACACTTAAATTTTAATTATAAAATGTTAATAAAGATAAATAGAATAATAAGATAATTGAAAAATAAATTTTAAGGAATTAATAAATTTGTTAGAATTAATAAATTGAAATTTGTTCAACATATGAAAATACCTTGAATTTAAAAGCAATTAATAGATGTAAATTAATTTAAATCGGAACTTTTATGTTTTAAATTAATTTATATGGGTTAAATATATGTGATTAGATATATTAAGTAGAATAAATTTGGAATAAAGAAGAATTTAAAACTGTTGAAGAAAATATGACTATAATAAAAGACTATTCAAAATTTATGGTTTTAGAATTGTAAATTGAAGAAAATGGGATAATAAGATAATGAATTTAGAAATAGTTGAGGTTTATTTTAGTGAAATCAAATGGATTAAATCAATTATTGAATATCAATTAATTTAAATTTGAATTTATATGGTTTAAATTAATTGTTATTTTGTACTTCAAATCTGTTTTCTTTCTGGTTGTTTCTATTCTCCTACCTCGTTCCTTTTCGGGGACGAAAAGTTTTGAGTGGGGGAGAATGTAACGACCCGAAAATTTCAACCGTTTTAATAACGTAAGTTGAAATTTTGTGAAATTTCAAACGATAAAATTTTGAAATAAAAATTTAACATTTGGAATACGTCTAGTTAAACATAGCAACTGGTAAATTTTCGTCCGAAAATATGAAAATTTATTTCGCGCGTAAATTCACTTCAATTTAATCAGTTAAAAAGCAGTGAAAATAAAATGTTTCCGAAACCAAAATATTTTTACATAGAAAAATTCTAAACCATCTTCTGAGCAAGATATCAGTTTGGCATTTTTCCAAATTCGGACATCTTTGACTCCGTCGTTCTTATTTTCTGCAAAATGCAGCATTCTGGTACCGATATCGATTTTTATCGGATGATCGTACCACTGATTTCTATATACCGTTTTGATCGTCTCGTCGTGCCGATCTCTACGGTATATTCGATTGTCAAATTCGAAGTTCCGGTGTACGTTGCACTTTGCGTAACGCCTACCGTATCGGTAACCGTTTCATGCCTTTTGGCTTCCGGTGTCCATTCAACTTTCCAAACGGTCATCTGTCTTTAATAATTAGCCTTGAATTTCAGCGTTTGAGTTCCTCTATTTCCAACGTTAATTTTTTTTTTTTTTTTGCCGGTTCATTTTATTCAAGGTTGCGTTCATTTTCATTTTGCAGCCTATTCTTTCTTCCTCCTCTCTGTTGAATCCTTCTCCCTCCTCCCTACAACTCACGCAACCCTTCAGCTTGCTCTGCCCACCAATATTCTCCACCACTTCACCACTCCTTACCCAACGCCACCTTCCCTTCCAACCACCGCCACAATCCTTCCACCTGACCCCACCTTCGCAGCCATCTCCTGCGCTGCCACCTTCCCCTTTGCTTTCGGCCTCCCCTCCGCTAAACTCACCCACGTCACCAACCCTCTACGGCAGCCACCTCGTCCCTTCCTAGCCTCAGCAACCATCACCCTCCGCCTCTAGATCCGTCCAGATCCCATCGCCACTCCCTCTCAGTCTTCCGCCCCTATGCCAACCGTGCTCCACATCGCCCCACCGACCTCGCCTCGAACAGCCACCCACGGCCAGGCAGCACTGTCATCAACCTTCCTCTGCCGCCCCGAGCTCCCTCCTCCACCACTGCTTTCCGACTCACTTCCCTCTCTCCTTCTTCGTGCTTTGTTGTAGGTGAGTTAGTTGTATATGTATTTGTTTATATAGATATGTATTACTGGGAGTCTGCATATTATATTTAGTTTATATATTTTAAAGATAGAGTGTAGATTGCATACTATACAAGGAAAGTACGAGTTCTACTTTTAGCATACTTTTAGCATATTTTGTTTTAAAGTTCATATATAATTTCATATACGATTTGTATAAACTGTTTCGTTATGCATATAAGTTTTACCAGCTAGGTATGAACTGTTGTGTTTATATAAGGATTTGTATATATATTTTAATTACTGTTTCAGTTGTGTGCAACAATATTTGTTTGTATGTATCTCGGGTTGTCGTGTGTATATACATTACTATATCAACATCTACTTATTATGAATATGTCTAAACTTTTGAAGTGCTGTAAGTATATGTAGGTATGTATATATATATAGTTATATATAATACGGCAGTTTTTATTTATATAATAATTTAAGCTATACATGTATGTATATTTTATTGCATATATATTTTAAGTTGTTCCAATGATTCAAGTTGCAGATCTCTGGAATAAAGGCTGCATACTTTTACAGTCTCCTTTTGTTTTACAAAAAGGCGTGTTGATTTTAGTATTATATGTATGTCATAATAATGTTTATATTTTTTTTTTTTTATTTGTCTGCATATACTGTTTTCATAAGGTTAGAAATGGCACACATATAAAATAGGTATATAAGCTTGTCTGCATATTGTTATATGTTATATAGACATTCTATTCTTACAGTAAAGTGTATATGTTGGTTTTATAACATGATATGTTTTAATAAATATAATATATAATAATGTAGCGTGTTTTAATGCTTTACGCATGTTATATTAATTATACTATGTGGTGTCTGCATTTGTATATTAGTTTTAAGTATGGTTTTATAAGGAGAATACATGAATTTTAAATGGTTTGAACTGAAGTGATTTTTGTTATTATAAGTATGTACTTTATTTACTTATTTTATTTTATATTTCATTTAAAAAAAAAAAAAAAAAAAATTTGTCTTAGATCAAAATATTTATTTTAATGATATAACAAATATTTCTGTATATATGTATATATCCCAAATTGATTCTGATTCAGTTCTTCATTTCTTGATTATCAGCTTCGTTTGTCGATGCGAGTTCAAATCTTGCCTTGTTTTGAAATTCGTGCTTGGATTCGTAACTTATCTCATTGCCTATTCTATCTAGCCTCGAAAGGTGAGCACTCACTCACGATTAACGTTCTTGTATTTATTAAATTTGATTTCAATTGAAACGACAACTGAAATATGCTGCTGTTAGTTAATTACACTGTTATATATGCTATTGCCTGTATCAGTTCACCTGTGACATCTGACACCATTATCTGTTAATTATTTATGCGATGATAATACAGTTTGGCTGATAATTGATTGATTGTTGATGTTTATATTGGACGTTAAATTGTTAATGTTAAAATGATAAATAGTATGAAATTGAACTTGATTTAGGATAATTAAATGTTAAATTTGATTAACTGACATTTGTATAATATGACCCCTTTAACTGTTGAATTTATTGACACGTAGGATTGTTAACTACACCTTGAACCATCAATTGTATGTTGCTTAAACTGATGATGTATGAAATTGTAAATAGATGACAAGTGAAAACCGTAATGTAATAATCTTTAATCTACATGAAATGATAGTGTGGATTCTAGAAATAATTATATTAATTCGTACAAATAACAATGCGAATTAATACGGTTATTTCGGGATTATTTGAATTGATTATTGGATTGATATTGATTGTTGTTATTGCTTGTTTATTTACTTTGACACCATCCCAGTTATCACCCTGCAAGTTCCCTTTGATATGTTTTGATTTTGAATTGAATTGGAATCGGGTTGAAATGATAAATACCCAAATTGAACTTTGACTTAGGATAGAAAATTAAATAAAAAACCCGATTGGTCAATAATTTGATTTAAAAATAAAATGAAGATTTTATTTGAATAAATAATATGGTTTTGAAATGAGGTTGAAATTTAAATTTTAATGAAAGGAAAATGTTAATATTTAAAAATATGAAATAAAATATTAACAAAGTAATTGATGGAAGAATGTTGTTTAAGTTGAAATTGTAATTAAGTTGAAATTATTAAACTTTGAAATGATTTAATAATTAAGTTTGAAATTATGATTAAGTTGAAATTATTAAACTTTTGAATTTTTAATAATTAAGTTTTGAATTATTTAATACTTAAATAAGGTTAAATTATTTAATGATTAAATTGAATTGAAATTCTTTAATAAGTAAAATTGAACCTTTGAATAAGTTAATTTTACTTCGTAAATAATTGAAATTGAGATTTCTTGATTAAGTAAGTTTTGGAAAATTATTTAAGAAAGTAAATAAGTGAAATTGAATTTCTTTAACAAGAAATGAAATGTGATATTTTTGGAATTAATGTAAGACTTGTAATTGAAAGAATTGATTTGACGAATTGAATTTAATTCAAAATCGTAAGTTTTGATTTAATGAAGTTGAACTTAAGAATTGATTTAATGAATTGGAATTTAATAGAAATTGTTTTGAATGGAAAATTTACTTAATGAATATTGAATGAAATCGATTAATGAATTTAAAATTGATTTGAATGTTAAATTAAATTAATTCAAATGATTTCGAATTGAAACTTTTATACGAACTTGAATCAATATTTGAATTGTTTTTAATAAGAAATTGAAATTGAATTATAAGATTTTGAAATGATAATTTGGAAGTTTTGAAAGTAAATTGTGGAAATTGGTTTAGAAAGACAAATGAAATGTTGATTTACGAATTCTATTTGAAATTGAAATTGATTTGGTTTTGAAATATATAAACGACCAATCGGTGTAATAATTACGAAAGTTATTAAAGAGACCGGAATCGGTAATGGATATACTCTCTATCTGAACCGAAACCACTTTAATAACTATACGTGGAGTGTTGATCCAGAACGAAGTGGATGGTTTTGGTGAACGCGTTGACTGAAGAAAGAGAACGATTTTGGATGACCCTTGACATGACTAAAACAGGAGCCGCGCCGGGCCATTGAGGATCGCCATCTCTAGCGGACACACTTCTTCGATACCATATCTATTACTTTTGTGATTCGATTTGGGTGCACCCCTCGATTTGGGAGTGGTGTTCGCGGTGTTGGGGTGGTAGCTGCTATGCCCAACATCAGTCCGGATCAGGCAACTACTAGTATCCTAGTTGGTATCGCCTCATGTACCTTGTCATACTGATTATCCTATTCGCGACCACTACGATTTTGATTTGTACCTTTAGTATATGGATTGCCCTCTGGTGACTTCCGGTTTTGGGGAAACTACGGTCTTGTATATGCTTTTGGGAATAAACAGGTTAAGAGGTGTATGGGCCCTGCTTAACCCTATTTTGATATCTTTTATATTACTGATAGACATTATCTACTTAGCGTACATTACTACATAGTAGATAGTTTAACGGATCCTTAAAGGATGGTTATGCCAAACATCCTTTGAGTTACTTGTATTTCAATTGCTATTTCACTTGAGTTGGATTTATTAACATAAGAATGTTAATCCTGACTCGAGTGTCTTGTGTTTTTGCTTTACGCTCGGGTCAGACTGAGTAGTTCAGCTTTCGAGACTCACCTTTGGAGTTGGAGCTTCGCTTGGAGATCCAGCTATCTATCCAGCTTCCAGATATTCGATGATTCCAGTGATGTATTCTGATTTGTATCTGTTACTCTTCCGTTGTATCTAGTTTAACTCTGATGTATCGTATTTCACTTCTGTTGTAAACTCTGATGTATTTTATATATTCATATAGTAGCTTCATGAACTACTATCTCTTTTATTTCCGCTGCATTTATTACTCTGTGTCTGTGATCTGTGATTATATCTATTTATTGTATATGTTCAGTTTTGCCAAATTTAAATTAACAACGCGGTATTTTGAGCAATTCAACTCCGGCATGAGTATCTACCTATTCACTTATAATGGACGCGAATGGTCCAAAATATCGGGTCGTTACACAGACTGATGGAGCGGATAGCAGCCACTACCGTCCACCTCGAACAACACTCCCAAATCGGAGGATGGCCATCTAATCAATCACAAGTAAGAGTATAATATCGAAGAAATGTGTCCGAGAAGAGGTGCTACCTCACTGGTCCGAGATCGCTCCTGTTTTAGCCACCTTATGCCAACTCACGGGAGTTGGGTCCACGTAACATACCTTAAGAACGTCACCACCATCCTACTTCATTCTGGAATCTCCACCGCTTACACGGTTGTCAAAGTGGTTTTCGGTATCGACAGAGAGTATGTCCATATCCGATCCCGGTCTCTTTGCCAACCAATCGTTATTATAACCCGTGGTTATAACTTTTAAAAACAATACTTTACTTCAAAATAAAATATCATTTCAAACCATATCTTTATCAAAATAAAGATTAAATCAATTCCAAACCATTTCCATATATTTAAATTTTCATATCATTTTCAAAACTTCATTTCAAATCATTTTAATATAATAACATATCATATCCTTACAAAACTTCATTTCAAATCATTTTAATAAAATAAAATATCCTATCAGTTCAAATCCAAATATTCAACTTTAAATACCTTTTAAATTCAAAGATATCGTTCATTTACTATCATTTCAAATCATCTTTAAATAGTTTATATTCCAATCAAAATAATTCATTTAAACCTTTTAAAAGTGTAATTATTATATTTTCAAATCAAGTATTCAATTTCCAAAGTTTCAAACCATTCTGAGTTCGTTTACTAAGTCAAAAACCCTAATTATTAAAATTTCAGCATTTCACAGCATTTAAAAACAACTGCTATAAGTTATATTTGAAAACATTTTTAATTCAACAAAGACAACACTTAAAACTGCTGTTAAAACTCAGTTTTAGTTGAATTATAGTTCAAAACAGAAAAGACAGCATTTCAGAAGTGCTACGGTAGGTCAGATTTCAAAACAAGGGTTAAATTTGATTTCAACATAGACTGCAGACCATTATAGCATTTCCAGAGAATGCTATAATAGGCCTGAGTTCAATATTAGCCTATAAGTTCAACTACAGCAACTACAGCATTCCAGAAATGCTGTAATAGCTCCTATTTACACAATTTTAGTTCAAAACAGAATCTATAGCATTTCTGAATGCTATTAAAAGTTAATTTCAGGTGTTAGTGTATTTCCAGCAATTAAATAACTTTAATTTAAAACAAATAAACATTTTAAAAATCATATTTTAACATTTAAAATGTTCATTTACATATCATTTAACATTTATCTTTTCACAATAAATTTTTTATAATCAAATCTAATTTTCAACAATTTACTTAATAAATTTTAGTGTAAAAGTGTCCAATTCTTCACATTTCAACAAATAAACTTAACACTTCAAATTTAAATTACCATTTCACAATTTAACTAAATTTCCAATTTTTATTTAATTAACTTAAACCTTTAATTAAAACCAAATTTCACATTTCCTAGTCAAGTTATATTTTAAAAGATCACTTCTAAACATTCATTTATTTAACCACTTAAATTCATAGAAAAATCAATAATACTTTAATAAATCACTTAAATTCAAATTCAATCAAATTATCATATTTACCATTTCCAAATTAAATTAAATTTCCATTTTATTCATATAACTTAAATATCATTTTAACCAAAATTCCAAACTCCAAACTTAAGTTATATTTCAAAAATCCAGTTAAACCGTTCATTAATTACATTTTTAACACATAGAAAAATCAACATTTCTTTAATTCAAAATATTTCAAAAATCTGTTTAAACCAAATTTCATAAATTTATATTTTTAAAATATTTAAAAATATCCAAAACACTTTATAAAATAACCACGGGCCTGTATATAGTTTTCTAACCTAGGTCAAGTGATACGGATATGTATCATTTCAATCCGCAGTTTAAAAAGAAAAATCCGGGTTCTATCATTTCAAACCCACAATCCCAAGTTAAATAAAATAAATAAAACCATTCAGGCCTATCATTTCAGCCCATAATGATTTTTCCCTATTCTAAAGTCCGTTCGGGTATGTATCATTTCAACCCATAGTGATTCTAGTCTACAGGGAACTTGTAGTGTGACAAACTGATAAAATAATAAAATAGCATGATATAACAGTAACATATGATATAACAGGTGTAATAACAGGTGTGAACATCATATGATAATAATATAAGCATATATAACAGTTATAACAGGATGATATAATTTTACAGGTTCAAATGGTGTCAGTTTACTAGTTATATAAGTACACATTGTCTGGTGAGAATTACTCACTTGTTTAGAGCTGGAGATATCCACCAAAGCACACAACACAAACATAATGAAGGCACGATGACATGGATATGACTTGAGAGTGGAGAGCCAAATATAATTGCCTTGTATACATATAAACAAAACAAGACAATGTATACATAAATATGTAACACAAAACAATATCGAAATGACTTGAAATAAAAAGCAACAAAGGGCAAAGTGATTCGACCTTTCTTTAACCATTCAAGAGCTTGACCAAGGGGATCTTTTGCTCAGCCATAGCTGGACATAATCTCAGGTTATGGCATCAAAATAGCACGACAACAAGGAGATGATGATGGTAGGAGTTACATATGAATAAGACAAAGGGTCAAGGCAAAATAAGTGGAGTTTTGGTGCATTTTTGGCTCATCCAAAGGCAAGTGGGGCTCGGCCCTTGCATGGTTCAGGTCTGGATAGTAGTTTAATTGATGAGTAGGGGTCTGGGCAAGGTGGTGGTGGCGGCTAAAGGTGGTGGCCAAGGTCAAAAATGAAGGGGAGATGAAGGTAGGCTTGGCTATGTAGTTGTTTTTGGAGTTTTTAACATTGTTTTGTGGTGCTAGCCTCAAAGAGAGGTCACAGCCATGGATGGATCTGAAATGATGGCTGGAGATGGTGCCAAGGAGGAGTGGTAGGGGATGGTGGCCGTGGCTATGGTGAAGGGGTCATGCAAATTAGAAGAGAAACATGGCAAAAAGTAAGAAAAATGGAAGAAAAAGTGTAAAAGAGGAGGCCATTACCAAGGAGATTTTGAAGAAGCCTTGAGAATGAGAAGTACTGATGTATTTTCATGTGAAAAGAACAGGTAATACACGGCTATGACATAGAATTGAACGGCCAATAATGCACATAATTGAGGAGTTTAAGAAATGAAGAGTTTTGAAGGTGAAAGGACTTATGTTTTTGCACTTTTTAAGACCTTTGGTATTTCCTTTTCTCTTTGATTTTAAATAAACAAAATAAACTCAGAAATATTATTTACAAACCGAATCTAAGTAAAAATATAAGAAAATAAATAATTAAATTTAAGAAAAATATAAAAAGAATGAAAGAAATTACTTAAAAATACAAAACAGTGTCCGGAAATTACAAATAAATCACTACTAGCCTTGGAAAAATATCCACTTCATTTTAAAAATATTATGAAGTGAAAATTTGAAATAAAATAATCTATTTATCATTTCCAAAATAAAATAAATAATTAAATTGGAGAAAAATAGAAAAAGGAATAAAGAAATTGTTTGAAAATAGCAAACAGGACATAAAAATTACAAGAAAATTACCAATGGCTTTGGAAAATTATTCACTCCATTTTAAAATACTATAAGACAAAATTTGAAATAAAATAACTTTTAAAACATTTTCAAAGTGAATAAATAATTAAATTTTAATTATATAACTAAATTAAGAAAATAGCAAAGAAATGGAAACTAGGTTTTAAAATTAGAAAATAAATTCAATAAACTTTAGAAAAATTATACTATCACTTTAAAATTATTAAAAGATAAAAATATACATAAAATAACATATTAACACATATTAAAATAAAATACAACAAAGAAAAAGTAATTTATACAGTTTAAAATAGACAAAATTGTTAAATAAACAGTTTATACTCAAAATTGAAATGTACATAACTTTTACATTTTAACTCCGTTTTCAAAGAAACGAAAAGCAGTGTTCAAGTTATTACATCTATTTTCATAATAAAAGATAAAATCTATAATTTCAAATATTTAAATTTAAACTTAAAAGTCAAAGTTTGACTATTGACCAAAATTCACATTTTCTGGAAATATTAAATTTAGTCATATTTGGAATTCTAATCCACACAAAAAAAATCAAAGTTTATATTTACAATAACAAAATTTATTCTTTTCATAAATAAAGCTTTTGAATCTGGAAAAATCGATTTAAAAATATTTGCAAAATATAGGGTTGTTACACTCTCCCCCACTCAAAACTTTTTGTCCCCGAAAAGGATTGAGGTACGGGAAAGCATAGAAAAAGATATAGCGAAATAAGATTAAAATAAGATGACAAGGAGATTTAAATTACACTTGATAATTGTTGTTATAGGTAAGTTTAACAAGAGGGAGGTGATCAAATCAAGAACACAAACACGAAAAGATCCTCTAGAGTCTGAATCACCCTTTTCACTTGACCGACGGTCTATGAATGGAAAAACAGTGTTCGGATCTAGATGAGTAACAAAGATTATCAAAGATTATAGAAAGATTTCTAAATAGACTAGTATAAGCAATAGCCTTCCCATTCTGTAACAAGATAAGGGAAATAATGACAACCAAAAGATAGTTTGGAAAAAAACAAAATAAGATAATAAATTTGAAACCATAATGCTTTGAAATCATAACAATTTAGGGATGTTTATCATTTGGAAATCATACTACTAAAATCATAACACTTTGGAAATGTTATTCTTTAAAAAAAACATAATACTTAGAAAATCATAACACCTTTTAAAAATAATCTTCATTTAAACCATTTTAATCCAAGATCAAACAATATTCATTTTAAAGTTGTAACATTTCTAAGTTCATTCAATTTTTAAAAATTTCCAAAACATTGTATTTTCAAAACGGCAGCACTTATAAAATGCTACAGTAGATATATTAGTATTTCAAATCAGTTTAATTTCAGAAATATTTATTTGGATATCATTTAAGTTATGACTTACTAAAACAAACCTTTATGAATGGAATATCCAATTTAAACTATACTTCGTTTATTAAGTCAAAAGTTCATTATTTTACTTAACTCTTAATTTAACACATGACCTAACACTTTATTTTAAAATACCCATTTCATAAATAGATATTCCTTTAGTAAGTTACATTAAAAATTCCATTTGGAAACCAAATTCTCAATTATCAAATTTTTGTGATGTTAAAATACATTTTAACTATTTAAATCATAATTATTCATTTTTCAAGACATATCTATTTCATAAATAAAATATTTATCATAGCAAATATAACAATCAAATTTCTTTACACATTTATTCATTTAGACATCAATTAAACTATGATTTCAAGTTAAATAAACTTTATTACAAAATGTCCAATTCAAATGTATTTTATTTTATCTATTCAAGGATACATTATTTATTATACAACATATTCATTTCAGGAAATAACTTTTATTAAAATTCCTAGGTTAGACTTAAGGTTTCATATTAAATCAAATTTGATTATTAAGTTATTTAAATAAAATCTCTTTAAATCACTTTTTCACTATTTACCTCTGTTAATCTTTTATAACTAAAATTTAAGTGTATAACATTTATTATAACCACTCAAATTTTATTTATAAAAATCCTTTCTATATTGTATATTATCCAATTTCATATTCAACTTCTGTGTAATTTTGGTAAGTTATATTGGATAGAAATTGTATGTTATACAAATAAAACTTTCCAATTCAATTATCTCAAGTTTGAATCATTTATCCAAATTTTTGATTTTCTTTTTATAATTGAAATTATTCTTCAAGATGAAATTTAAGAATTAATTTTCCGGTTTCCTTCAAACCAGTTAGAGATAAATAAATATATGTACTTAATATGTCAAATCAATTTAAATCATATATCTATATATATTATAAATCAAATCATATTTAGAAATTCAAATAAATTAAATCTTTCAAAACAAAGCTGTAGTAAGACTACACAACGGTCTCTTCAGTTCAAAACTCGAAAATGAATGTCGATGATGCTGCAGTCATCACCGAAATTATTTTCCAGCGACAAAGAGAAGAGCACTAAATTTTTAAACTTTAAAATCCTTTAGAAACATATTTCTACTTAGAAATACTTTAAATAATATATCCTTTTACAACTTTAAACACAAGGTTTGAAATCCTTCAGAAATTAAATTCTTAAATTTCTTGTTTTAAATTCATTTCAGTTCCCAAATAAATTTATAAACAACTATTTATAAATTCATTTATAGAACTATAAATGATAAGTTCCATAAATTTACTTATATCTCAAAATTTATTTCATTAACCAAATTTTAAAATAATATTGTGTCAATTTGTTCTGTCAAAGTGTTTTAGAAATCCTATCGATAGCGTTGATCAGACGAATCGATCGGAAACTCAAATCAACATCAACAACCCAAACAACACAACATATAAAACAAAACATAGATTTACAAGTACGATTCAAAATGTTTGGAGATAGTTTAGAAACAAAAGACAAGATGGTTAAACAGAGTAGAGAGATGGGTAATCTTAGATAAATCGCGGACAACCTTAACCGGGTCAACCGTGACTTAATGAATAAGATCAAATGTGGATTTTCTAGGGTAAATCTACATCCGATCTCAAGAGAATGAGTTTGGAATAACAAAAGATATTAGCATCTAAACCAAGGATAGATATAAATCTCTGGTGAATCGATGCAAATTTGTAAAGGAGTTTCCCCCTTTACCAGAAAATTAGAATATTGGCGAGACAACCAATTCACTATAAAGATCATTCGAAGTGGAGTTATGTGACACTCCAAAATCAAAAGAAGATGAATAGTGAGGGACAAGAATGAATTTTGGAACCGCAGGGAACGTTCCAAAAATTCAAAGGAAATTCGAATCAAGAGGAAAAGATTCAAACTCGAACGAAAGTGATTCTGTAAATAAATCTACTCCATATGCTGAGTTTTGCCTCAAAGCCAAAGCTCTGATACCAACTGTAACGGACTGCGTCAGTGGGGTAACGCCCACCGTAGCATACAGCAGTACCTGTGTTCTGCCTTTACAGCCAGCCTCTCGACTGCACCAACCCCGTAGGGACATGTAGGAGTAAGAGTCATCCGCTCGCTACCAAACCAAATGCGAGAACCCCCTATCATGCTGCACCCTCTAAGTGCATAGGCAGACACACATGTCGGAGTTGAATTGCTCAAAATACCGCGTTGTAAATAAAATTTGGCAAATCTCAGAGTATGTAGTAAATAAATATAATCACAGATCACAGACACAGAGTAAAATAATGCAGCGGAAGTAAAAGAAATAGTAGTTCATGAAGCTACTATGTAAATATATCAGAGTTACATAAGATACAACATAAGAAATAAAGTACAGCAGAAGTCTCGATACAATAACCAAGTACAGGCTGAATAGAACAACGGAACCGAAGTTGATAGAACAAGACTAGCAGATAATCTCCAGCGATTCAAATCTCCAGAAGGTGGAAATCCAAATCTGTGAATACTCAGGCTGACCCGAGCGTAAAGCAAAACACAAAACACTCGAGTCAGGACAATATATACTTATATAATGTAAACCAACTCAAGTGAACTGTAATAAAGGTACAAGTAACTTAGAAGATGCTTCGGACCGCCCATCCTCTAAGGATCCGTTAAAATATCTACTATGTAGTAATATTCGCTATTATAATAATGTATAATAAGTAAAGTATAATCATATAGAAAATAGCGTTAAGGGGATGGAGAACCTTAACGCGGTCGGATCTTAAAATCATAATCGTAGTAAAGCTCGATATGGTAGGTGACACGGCACACAAGGCAATGCCAGGGTAGATATACCAATTACGCACACGGACTGATGGAGCGGATAGCAGCCACTACCGTCCACCTCGAACAACACTCCCAAATCGGAGGATGGCCATCTAATCAATCACAAGTAAGAGTATAATATCGAATAAATGTGTCCGAGAAGAGGTGCTACCTCACTGGTCCGAGATCGCTCCTATTTTAGCCACCTTATGCCAACTCACGGGAGTTGGGTCCACGTAACATACCTTAAGAACGTCGCCACCATCCTACTTCATTCTGGAATCTCCACCGCGTACACGGTTGTCAAAGTGGTTTTCGGTACCGACAGAGAGTATGTCCATATCCGATCCCGGTCTCTTTGCCAACCAATCGTTATTATAACCCGTGGTTATAACTTTTAAAAACAATACTTTACTTCAAAATAAAATATCATTTCAAACCATATCTTTATCAAAATAAAGATTAAATCAATTCCAAACCATTTCCATATATTTAAATTTTCATATCATTTTCAAAACTTCATTTCAAATCATTTTAATATAATAACATATCATATCCTTACAAAACTTCATTTCAAATCATTTTAATAAAATAAAATATCCTATCAGTTCAAATCTAAATATTCAACTTTAAATACCTTTTAAATTCAAAGATATCGTTCATTTACTATCATTTCAAATCATCTTTAAATAGTTTATATTCCAATCAAAATAATTCATTTAAACCTTTTAAAAGTGTAATTATTATATTTTCAAATCAAGTATTCAATTTCCAAAGTTTCAAACCATTCTGAGTTCGTTTACTAAGTCAAAAACCCTAATTATTAAAATTTCAGCATTTCACAGCATTTAAAAACAACCGCTATAAGTTATATTTGAAAACATTTTTAATTCAGCAAAGACAGCACTTAAAACTGCTTTTAAAACTCAGATTTAGTTGAATTATAGTTCAAAACAGAAAAGACAGCATTTCTGAAGTGCTGCGGTAGGTCATATTTCAAAACAAGGGTTAAACTTGATTTCAACATAGACTGCAGACCATTATAGCATTTCCAGAGAATGCTATAATAGGCCTGAGTTCAATATTAGCCTATAAGTTCAACTACAGCAACTACAGCATTCCAGAAATGCTGTAATAGCTCCTTTTTACACAATTTTAGTTCAAAACAGAATCTATAGCATTTCTGAATGCTATTAAAAGTTAATTTCAGGTGTTAGTGTATTTCCAGCAATTAAATAACTTTAATTTAAAACACATAAACATTTTTAAAATCATATTTTAACATTTAAAATGTTCATTTACATATCATTTAACATTTATCTTTTCACAATAAATTTTTTATAATCAAATCCAATTTTCAACAATTTACTTAATAAATTTTAGTGTAAAAGTGTCCAATTCTTCACATTTCAACAAATAAACTTAACACTTCAAATTTAAATTACCATTTCACAATTTAACTAAATTTCCAATTTTTATTTAATTAACTTAAACCTTTAATTAAAACCAAATTTCACATTTCCTAGTCAAGTTATATTTTAAAAGATCACTTCTAAACATTCATTTATTTAACCACTTAAATTCATAGAAAAATCAATAATACTTTAATAAATCACTTAAATTCAAATTCAATCAAATTATCATACTTACCATTTCCAAATAAAATTAAATTTCCATTTTATTCATATAACTTAAATATCATTTTTAACCAAAATTCCAAATTCCAAACTTAAGTTATATTTCAAAAATCCAGTTAAACCGTTCATTAATTACATTTTTAACACATAGAAAAATCAACATTTCTTTAATTCAAAATATTTCAAAAATCTGTTTAAACCAAATTTCATAAATTTATATTTTTAAAATATTTAAAATTATCCAAAACACTTTATAAAATAACCACGGGCCTGTATATAGTTTTCTAACCTAGGTCAAGTGATACGGATATGTATCATTTCAATCCGCAGTTTAAAAAGAAAAATCCGGGTTCTATCATTTCAAACCCGCAATCCCAAGTTAAATAAAATAAATAAAAACCATTCAGGCCTATCATTTCAGCCCATAATGATTTTTCCCTATTCTAAAGTCCGTTCGGGTATGTATCATTTCAACCCATAGTGATTCTAGTCTACAGGGAACTTGCAGTGTGACAAACTGATAAAAATAATAAAATAGCATGATATAACAGTAACATATGATATAACAGGTGTAATAACAGGTGTGAACATCATATGATAATAATATAAGCATATATAACAATTATAACAGGATGATATAATTTTACAGGTTCAAATGGTGTCAGTTTACTAGTTATATAAGTACACATTGTCTGGTGAGAATTACTCACTTGTTTAGAGCTGGAGATATCCACCAAAGCACATAACACAAACATAATGAAGGCACGATGACATGGATATGACTTGAGAGTGGAGAGCCAAATATAATTGCCTTGTATACATATAAACAAAACAAGACAATGTAAACATAAATATGTAACACAAAACAATATCGAAATGACTTGAAATAAAAAGCAACAAAGGGCAAAGTGATTCGACCTTTCTTTAACCATTCAAGAGCTTGACCAAGGGGATCTTTTGCTCAGCCATAGCTGGACATAATCTCAGGTTATGGCATCAAAATAGCACGACAACAAGGAGATGATGATGGTAGGAGTTACATATGAATAAGACAAAGGGTCAAGGCAAAATAAGTGGAGTTTTGTTGCATTTTTGGCTCATCCAAAGGCAAGTGGGGCTCGGCCCTTGCATGGTTCAGGTCTGGACAGTAGTTTAATTGATGAGTAGGGGTCTGGGCAAGGTGGTGGCGGCGGCTAAAGGTGGTGGCCAAGGTCAAAAATGAAGGGGAGATGAAGGTAGGCTTGGCTATGTAGTTGTTTTTGGAGTTTTTAACATTGTTTTGTGGTGCTAGCCTCAAAGAGAGGTCACAGCCATGGATGGATCTGAAATGATGGCTGGAGATGGTGCCAAGGAGAAGTGGTAGGGGATGGTGGCCGTGGCTATGGTGAAGGGGTCATGCAAATTAGAAGAGAAACAGGGCAAAAAGTAAGAAAAATGGAAGAAAAAGTGTAAAAGAGGAGGCCATTACCAAGGAGATTTTGAAGAAGCCTTGAGAATGAGAAGTGCTGATGTATTTTCATGTGAAAAGAACAGGTAATACATGGCTATGACATAGAATTGAACGGCCAATAATGCACATAATTGAGGAGTTTAAGAAATGAAGAGTTTTGAAGGTGAAAGGACTTATGTTTTTGCACTTTTTAAGACCTTTGGTATTTCCTTTTCTCTTTGATTTTAAATAAACAAAATAAACTCAGAAATATTATTTACAAACCGAAACTAAGTAAAAATATAAGAAAATAAATAATTAAATTTAAGAAAAATATAAAAAGTATGAAAGAAATTACTTAAAAATACAAAACAGTGTCCGGAAATTACAAATAAATCACTGCTAGTCTTGGAAAAATATCCACTTCATTTTAAAAATATTATGAAGTGAAAATTTGAAATAAAATAATTTATTTATCATTTCCAAAATAAAATAAATAATTAAATTGGAGAAAAATAGAAAAAGGAATAAAGAAATTGTTTAAAAATAGCAAACAAGACATAAAAATTACAAGAAAATTACCAATGGCTTTGGAAAATTATTTACTCCATTTTAAAATACTATAAGACAAAATTTGAAATAAAATAACTTTTAAAACATTTTCAAAGTGAATAAATAATTAAATTTTAATTATATAACTAAATTAAGAAAATAGCAAAGAAATGGAAACTAGGTTTTAAAATTAGAAAATAAATTCAATAAACTTTAGAGGAATTATACTATCACTTTAAAATTATTAAAAGATAAAAATATACATAAAATAACATATTAACACATATTAAAATAAAATATAACAAAGAAAAAGTAATTTATACAGTTTAAAATAGACAAAATTGTTAAATAAACAGTTTATACTCAAAATTGAAATGTACATAACTTTTACATTTTAACTCCGTTTTCAACAAAACGAAAAGCAGTGTTCAAGTTATTACATCTATTTTCATAATAAAAGATAAAATCTATAATTTCAAATATTTAAAATTTAAACTTAAAAGTCAAAGTTTGACTATTGACCAAAATTCACATTTTCTGGAAATATTAAATTTAGTCATATTTGGAATTCTAATCCACACAAAAAAAATCAAAGTTTATATTTACAATAACAAAATTTATTCTTTTCATAAATAAAGCTTTTGAATCTGGAAAAATCGATTTAAAAATATTTGCAAAATATAGGGTTGTTACATCTTTAACCATAGGACCTATAGGAAAATTTATTGGACTTAGAAGATTGGATTGTGAGATCAGTAAAATTACACAACAAAAGTCTGCCCTTCACTCAAAGGCTACCAGCAGTTGTGCATGCTTATTAATGATATGGGACATGATCAATCGTAGGACCCATGGAAAACGATTATGGCAATAATAGGATCTGCTTAGAGATTAGATGTAACGACCTAGAGTTTCACTGCTTTGTTTAGTGAATATTTAATTAATTTTAAGTATTCAATATATAAATTTTATAATGAAAATAAACTCATTTTAATCAATTAATAATGATGGTGAAATTGTTTTCAAAATTTGTTTACCAAGTTAAATAGTTCATAGAAAAACAGAAAATGTGAACGAAGAACGTTTTCCGAAATTTCGACCTTTCGACACCAGAAAGTTGTCGGGAACGTTGTTCGTCTTTGTACACTATATATATACATATATATATATAAGAGTTAATTAACTAGATAACAATACACTTAGAAACGAATTATCTTATACTAATTTGGATTAGTAAGTAATGTAAGAAGACATAGTTTTAAAAATAATAAACCTTTAATATAAATATATATATTAAGTATTGTCACACCTTAGATTTGTAATAGTTAACCATAATTATCTCTTGTCACATCTTAGTTGATTAATAATTTTATATATATATAAGAAAGTGATATGACTCAACAAAATAATTATATATATATATATAAGAAAGTGATGTAACTATACATAATAATTATATATATAAAAGAAAGTGTATGACTAGACATAATAATTATATATATATATAAGAAAGTGAAGTGACTAGACATAATAATTATATATATAAAAGAAAGTGATGTAACTAGACATAATAATTATATATATATAAAAGAAAGTGATGTGACTAGATATACTGATTATATATATATATAAAAGAAAGTGATGTGACTAGATATAATGATTATATATATATATATATAAGAAAGTGATGTGACTAGACATAACAATTATATATATAAAAGAAAGTGATGTGATGGGAAGGAAGTGATGTAAGATATTTTGCTAAATTTTGCTTATAAATACAAGCACCATTTCACTTCTTCATTTCTTCATTTCTTCATCTTCTTCCTCTACTTTATCAAAGCTTTTTAATGGCTTCCACCTTAGAAAATTTATGAAGAAATTTTAGTAGAAAAGAAATTAAAATAATACTAGTGTATATACATATCAAATGCACCTAAAAATCACTTCAAAACACTCCTCCTCCTCAACATAACCCACAGCCACCACTTATTCCTCCTTTGGTCGAGCACATCCACCTCTAAAGAAGCTAGGTCGAGCACTACAAAAAGATGGAAGGTGATCGGGAAGCTCTGGAGCAAGGAAAAGAGGAGGAAGTGCTACCGGAATCGATTCAGGAAGCTATGGAAAAGATTGGTGGAGTGAAGCCATAAGTGAGTACTTATTGTTTATTAAATAATAAATAATAACTATTGCTATTTTAAATATGATAATATGATCATTTAGTCTCTTAATGATTTGTGTGCACGGTTGATAACTTGGTTGATTATATAGATGTTGATATGGTTGATATCTTGATTGTGATAAATTATGAGAAATCATAATAAAATGGTTAATGAATAGAAATGAATTCATATAATATGTGTATGGTGTTTATTTAGCCTCTTAATGGTTTTGAAAATATAAAAAAGTTGAAAATGAATATTATAATAATATAATGTTATGAAATGATTTAAAAGTGAAAGGGAGATTTAATATGGAAAAATATTGTTTTAAATGTTTGAAAATGATTTATAAATGTTTTATAAACATATGAAAGTGTTTTTGTGAAGTTTGAAAGGTAATTGTAAATTTAGTCAAAAATAGGCGTGTCGCGTAATGGTAGTTCGCGATTTCGCGCCGTAAAATTCAAACAACTGTAGAGAGTGGAATATAGCTCATAATTCTTTGAGATAAGTATTTTCCAAACTATTATATCCATAGTTTTCAAACAAAGAAAGAAAATCGAGATTTCGATAAGTAGATTTTGAGATATTAGTAAGACAAGTTTTTGAAAAATCGTGGTTTTGTAATTCGGAATTCATAATAGGATTTCTTTAAAAATGTATATTAAATTTGTTTAAAAATATGGAATAAATTCTAAAAATGTTTTAAAATGTTTTAAAAGTGATTTGGGTTATAAAAACAAATTTCCAAGTGATAGAAAGTCGTTTTGATCAGTATAGCTTAATAAGCACTTTTCGTAGCACTTTTCCACAACACGTTTCTATAACTTTTGAAATACAGTTTTAAACGCAACCGTTCTTTTCCAAATCTTTTGTAAATGTTTTCAAATGATTAATAAAGTACTATAAGGTAATTTGAGAAATTTATGGAATGGTTAAATGATTAATGATTTAGAGTCGATCAAATAACTTGACCGCCTTATGGGTGTCACAGAGATAGTGTCTACGCTTGAGTTTGGAAAATCAATTTCCTGCTATCCCTGGCTATTCAGACTGGCCCGACAGAGGGGATAGTAAATTTGATTTACTCGGATCAAAATGTTCCAAAGTATAAAGGATATAATTTTCCAAATATACATAACTTGGATTTTATGGAGATAATCTTCTTGTACTCGGTGTTAAAGCCCGAAGTGGGAACTCGTACTATTCATGGAATTTAAAAGGTGATTTCACCGTTATTCCGCCCATAGTACCGGTAGAATACGGGAATTGGTATTGAGTAGAATTACATGATTTCTATAGATTCTACTCACTTAATATACTGGTTTTGGATTAACATCCTAGATAACATGGTTTTAACTCAATCAAAGTTTTGAGTTTTGAATTAAGAAATCTTTGTAAATATTTAAATAAATGATTTGGAATTATTTTAATTTCTATACATGAATTAATTGTTTTGGGTTTGTAGTAAACTATGTCTTAAATAACATATTTTTTGACCTATTTAAAAGTTATGTTTTAGAAATAAGAAATTTTTGATTAAGATTTACAAAATTATTAGGAAATATTTTACTAAGTAAAAGGTGAATTGATTTGGAATTATTCTAAGATTAAAATGGTTTAAATTTACCAAATGATTTTATAAATGAGGCTTAATAATTCCATATACTTTTAAGAAGATAAAGGAATAATTAAATGAATATATCTCTAAGAGATATTTATGAAAGAATAAAAAAATGAATTAAATTCAAAAATGATTGATAGTCATATATGAACTTAACATATTTTTAATGGATGATTGGTTCGAAGGAACGAGGTTGGATTTGGGTAACTCCTATCCGAAAACCACTTTGAACCTATGTATTCTTTCGAAAGTGAAGACATGTTGAAGATGATGATTATTGAAGACTGAAGATCTTCATAGCGAAAAGACTGCTTGTTGACATTCTCTGGGTTGCTCCAATTATAGAGACCTTTGTTATAGCGGTGGTCCTTTCATGTTTTGGAATCTTTGGATTGCAAGGACTACTCGCTACTAATGGTAGTAGGAGGAGTGCCTTCGGTTTCTTTCAGTCCCAGAACGAACTTGTATGGATGAATGTGTGACAGTGCATTTCTGATCATATTAATTGATCTCTATCAACGTATTATCTGCTTGGTGGTAGAGAAGGCAACTTCTCTTAGCTTAACACCCTCTCCTGAGATGTACGAGCTTAGGAGTTACATGTTGGTAGAAATCAGCTGTATGATTAAGGAATGGCAATATGGCATTTTAAGTGGAATGTGCTTTATGGAAGAATAAAGCATGGCTTTGTGAAAAGCAAAGTGGCTTTGTTAAAATTGAGTGTAGCCTCACGAGCCTCACATCCCAAAGATGATATGGGTAATTATGTGGTCCGCTGGACATATATTTTAGGCTATCGGTTGTATGAGTATAGAGGAGTCCAGTGGAATCTGGATCCTCAAGGCATTTATTACCCCATTTATTTGAATATAGTAGCTAGCTTGCGAAAAGCGATAAGGCTACCGGATATTGGTAGTGTAGCAAGTGTAGTTCCAAGTAGTTAGCTTGATAAAAGCGATAAGGCTTCCGTGGGGACTATGGTTGCTATGCGTGGATCAGAGAAAAAGGCCACTAGTTCCCTATCATGTTGGAAATCCAATTCCAATACAAGCTTTATGGTTTTGATTGTATTCCCAAAATGACTGTAATGCTTTGCAAACATTTTAGCTACCCCTTTGGTATCATATATTCCGTCCGATGTATTCCGTTGACCTAGTCTGGATATATTACCATAGACTTAGTCTGGATATTGATACTTTATTTTGATATATTACTTGAAAAGAGTTTTCAAAAGAATGTCATTAATAATAATATCAAACTGTTTTTCAGTATAAAGTATTTTGGTTATCATAAGATAATAACCTATCTGTATTTATGTTTGGGCATGGTCTTATGAGATACCCTTCTTTTCAATGGTTTTGATTTACATCAGCATTTAAAATTTCGAGTATCTCACGCTGGTTTATCAAGCCTGATCTGGGTATTTTTAATACTCGGGTCAGCTCCGAGTAGTTTCAGGTTTACTTGAAGATGCTTGGAGTTTCCAGACGAGTGCTAAAGACCTTCATCTACGTATGCACGTATTTTATTATCTGCTGCATCTATTGCATTTGTTTGTTTGGTTTTCAGCATTTGTAAGGACAGAGATTTATAACTGTCCAAGATGAATCTAGGTTAGACTCTGATATTATATTCAAAATTTTCCGCTGTAAAGATTTTATATTGAAATAATATATGTTATTCCATTCGTATGAGATTCTGTTTTATCTTCATTTTCTTTTTTTCCCTAACAATCGGGCTTTTCGGCACTTGGATTTGCGGCACGATGATGTATTAGTGTCGATTTTCAAGGGTTGAAAACCTCAGTCATTACATTTGGTATCAGAGCTTAGGTTGAGCAAACAACTAGGCTTTGTTAGGGTAAAACTCATTATATATAGGGTTAGTAATACCTTAGAATGAGAAACTCATTAGAGATAGGGTTAGTAACACCCTAGAATGACTTTTGAGAGTATTATATATATGAACACGTATTTGTTATTTGATATAAAAATGTTTTGTATTGATTTATCTATTGAGTGGTTTGTAGATTCTGTTCGATGCGTCTGATCACCGTTATCGATAGGGATTTCTAAACACTTAAACAAGGCAAACCGACACACTGTTTTAAAAGGATTTTATTTTAAGTATAAAGGCATATCTTTTAAAAGATATAGATATTTATGTGTGTTAGTTTATGGGTTAGGAGAATGATAATATTCAATTATTATCACTAATTGATTGATTTTTTAATTTAAAAGTTTAAGTATGAACATCTTGTGAATTTAGTTTCACAATTTGACTATGGGGTATTCGTTAAATAGTAATGTTGGTTTAAGATTAAAGGAATTTATACAAGATAATAAATAAGCATGTAGTATAAAGGTGTATTTTACAAAATGATTTTGTAAAATATGGATATAAAAGATATGTTAATAAATTTTGAGAAACTAAATTTTGGGTACTTTAGAGAAGAATTATAAAATTCTAAAAGGAGTAAGTTGGTATAAGATGATTTATGAAGGGATTTGTAAAATGGGTTTTATAAACAAAGTAATCTCTAATGGATTTTTGAAAAGAAATTTCAGATAAGAAATTTAAAAAGCAAGAAAGTCTCAAATGATAAATAGTTTGAGTGGCTCGAAAATATGTTCGTATGGACAACACTTCTCTTAAGTATTACCATTCTTGTTAAGGGGATATAAGATACTATTAGTAGTACCTAGTACCTTGGTGTTATTTTGGGCTTACTCAATCTATATAATTTTCCTTAAGTTAAAAAGGTAATTTTGAATTATTATTTGATAGGTTAATATCAAGAGTGGTTACAAAAGGAATATATTATAATGAAAGGAGTTGATTGTAATTTTGGAAAATAAAAGGTAAATTATCTTCTAAATTGAAATGATTCCTTTGGGATGAAATGTTTTCCCTTAAGAAAAATATTTGAAAAAAAATATTTAGAGTGATTATATAAAGAAAAAATTTATATAATATAAAGAAGTGTCTTTATAAAGAATGTTTAAATTAAGAAATTATTTAAGAATATATTTTATAAAATAAAGTGTAATTAGCAAAAATAAAATGATGTTTGAGAAAGTTGGATTTGAGAATTCATATCCTAATGTTCTGAAAAAGTATAAAAGAGAAAGTTATGCAATATAAAATAAGTTTGGGATTAAATTTATTAACAAAGAAATTTCAAAAGAATTTTGAAATAAGAATTATAATGGTATTATTCCAAATAAAGGATAATCGATTTCTTTTGGGAAAAGGGACAGAAATATTTTTAGGAATAGATATTTTGAAGAAAGGGTTTATAAATGTATTTATATGAAAAACAATAATAATAGATTTATGAAGATTTGAAAAAGTTAAATAAGTTGTAAGTAGATCATTTCATCACATGATTTTGATCTAAGATTCAAGTATGGAACTTTGAGGTGTTTACATCGGTCCGAAAAAGTATTTATCACTCGATTCTTAACGACGAACATTGATGATGGTTTTTGATTGGGTACTTGAGTTTTCTATCATAGTAGAGGGCTATGTAAGGGAAACAAAGTTTTCTAATCAAGAAGCCTGATCAAAGTCCGCACTAGAGGATCGGGAGATCAATAATAGTTTGGAAGTAAAGTTGTGGATTCGAAAAGTATATCAAATTGGGTGATCTGTATACATCATATGGACGTAAGTTTAAAAGTAAATATTTTGGGCAAATACCTTTGGGTTTTGTTTTGGTGTAATTTCGGGGACGAAATTCTTTGAAGGAGGGAAGAATGTAACGACCCAGAATTTCACTGCTTTGTTTAGTGAATATTTAATTAATCTTAAATATTCAATATATAAGTTTTATACTGAAAATAAACTTATTTTAATTAATTAATAATGATGGTGAAATTGTTTTCAAAATTTGTTTACCAAGTTAAATAGTTCATAGAAAACAGAAAATGTGACCGAAGAACGTTTTCTGAAATTTCAACATTTCGACGCCAGAAAGTTGTCGGGAACGTTGTTCGTCTTTGTACACTGTATATAAGAGTTAATTAACTAGATAACAATACACTAAGAAATAAATTATCTTGTATTAATTTGGATTAGTAAGTAATGTGACAAGACATAGTTTTAAAAATAATAAACATTTTATATAAATATATATATATTAAGTATTGTCACATCTTAGATTTGTAATCATTAACCATAATTATCTCTTGTCACATCTTAGTTGATTAATAATTATATATATATAAGAAAGTGATGAGACTAGACATAATAATTATATATAAAAAATTAAGTAATGAGACTAGACATAATAATTATATATAAAAAATTAAGTGATGTGACTAGACATAATAATTATATATATATATAAAAGAAAGTGATATGACTAGACATAATAATTATATATATATAAAAGAAAGTGATGTGATGGGAAGAAAGTGATGTAAGATATTTTGCTAAATTTTGGCTATAAATCCATGCACCATTTCACTTCTTCATTTGTTCATTTCTTCATCTTCTTCCTCTACTTTATCAAAGCTTTTTAATGACTTCCACCTAGAAAATTTAGGAAGAAATTTTAGTAGAAAAGAAATTAAAATAATACTAATGTATATACATATCAAATTCATCTAAAAATCTCTTCAAAACACTCCTCTTCCTCAACATAACCCACGGCCACCACCTATTCCTCCTTTGGCCGAGCACATCCACCTCCAAAGAAGTTAGGCCGAGCACTACAAGAAGAAGGAAGGTGATCAGGAAGCTCCGGAGGAAGGAAAAGAGGAGGAAGTGCTGCCGGAATCGATTCAGGAAGCTACAGAAATGATTGGTGGAGTGAAGCCATAAGTGAGTACTTATTGTTTATTAAATAATAAATAATATCTATAACTATTTTAAATATGATAATATGATCATTTAATCTCTTAATGATTTGTGTGAATGGTTGATAACTTGGTTGATTATATGGTTAATTATATGGATGTTGATATGGTTGATAACTTGGTTGTGATAAATTATGAGAAATCATAATAAAATGGTTAATGAAAAGAAATGAATTCATACAATATGTGTATGGAGTTTATTTAGCCTCTTAATGGTTTTGAAAATATAAAAAGGTTGAAAATGAATATTATAATAATATAATATTATGAAATGATTTAAAAGTAAAAGGGAGATTTAATATGGAAAAATATTGGTTTAAATGTTTGAAAATGATTTATAAATGTTTTATAAACATATGAAAGTGTTTTGGTGAAGTTTGAAAGGTAACTGGAAATTTAGTCAAAAATAGGCGCATCGCGTAACGGTAGTTCGTGATTTCGTACCGTAAAATTCAAACATGTGTAGAGAGTGAAATATAGCTCGGAATTCTTCGAGATAAGAATTTTCCGAACTATTATATCCATAATTTTTAAACAAAGAAATAAAATCGAGATTTCGATAGGTAGATTTTGAGATATTAGTAAGACAAGTTTTTGAAAAATCGCGGTTTTGCAGTTCGGAATCCATAATAGGATTTATTTTAAAATGATATATTAAATTTGTTTAAAAATATGGAATAAATTATAAAAATCTTTTAAAATGTTCTAAAAGTGATTTGAGTTATAAAAACAAATTTCCAAGTGATAGAAAGTCCTTTTAACAGCTTAAAAAGCACTTTCCGCAGCACTTTTCCACAGCACTTTTCTATAACTTTTGAAATACAGTTTTAAACACAACCGTTCTTTTCCCAATCTTTTAAATGTTTTCAAATGATTAATAAAGTACTTTAAGGTAATTTGAGAAATTTATGGAGTGGTTAAATGATAAATGATTTAAAGTCGATCAAATAACTTGATCGCCTTATGTGTGTCAGAGAGATAGTGTCTAGGCTTGAGTTTGGAAAACCAGTTTCCTGCTCTCCCTCGCTATCCTGGCCCGATGGAGGGGATAGTGAATTTAATTTACTCGGATCAAAATTTTCCAAAGTATAAAAGATATAATTTTCCAAATATACATAACTTGGATTTTATGGAGATAATCTTCTTGTACTCGGTGTTAAAGCCCGAATGGGAACTCGTACTATTCATGGAATGTAAAAGGTGATTTCACCAGTCCGCCCATAGTACTGGCTAAATACGGGAATTAATATTGAGTAGAATTAGATGATTTCTATAGATTCTGCTCACTTAATATTTACTGGTTTTGGATTAACATCCTAGATAACATGGTTTTAACTCAATCAAAGTTAATTAAGAAATCTTTATAATGATTTAAATAAATGATTTGGAATTATTTTAATTTCTATACTTGAATTAATTGTTTTGTGTTTGCAGTAAACTATGTCTTAAATAACATCATTTTTGGCCAATTTAAAAGTTATGTTTTGGAAATAAGAAATCTTTGATTAAGATTTAATAAATTATTTGGAAATATTTTCCTAAGTAAAAGGTGAATTGATTTGGAATTATTCCAAGATTAAAAGGGTTTAAATTTAGTAAATGATTTGATAAATGAGGCTTAATGATTCCATATACTTTTAAGAAGATAAAGGAATAATTAAATGAATATTACTCTAAGAGATATTTATGAACGAATAAAAAGTTGAATTAAATTCAAAGATGATTGATAGTCACATATGAACTTAAACATATTTTTAATCGATGATTGGTTCGAAGCAACCGGGGTTGGATTTGGGTAACTCCTATCCGAAAACCACTTCAAACCAATGTATTCGTTCGAAAGTGAAGACATGTTGAAGATGATGATTATTGAAGATTGAAGATCTTCATAGCGAAAAGACTGCTTGTTGACATTCTTTGGGTCACTCCCGATATAGAGACATTTATTATAGCAGTGGTCCTTTCGTGTTTTGGAATCTTTGATTTGCAAGGACTACTTGCTATTAATGGTAGTAGCAGGAGTGCATTCTGTTTCGTTCCAGAACGAACTTGTATGGATGAATGTCCGACAGTGCATTTCTGATCATATTTGTTGATCTCTATCAACGTATTATCTGCTTGGTGGCGGAGAAGACAATTTCTCTTAGCTTAACACCCTCTCTTGAGACGTATGAGCTCGGGAGTTATATGTTGGTAGAAATCAGTTTGTGATTAAGGAATGGAAATGTGGTATTCTAAGTGGAATATGCTTTATGGAAGAATAAAGAGTGGCTTTGTGAATAGCAAAGCATGGCTTTGTTAAAATTGAGCGTAGCCTCACGAGCCTCACATCTCGAAGATGATACAGGTAATTATGTGGTCTGTAGGACATATTTCAGGCTATCGGTTGTATGAGTATGGAGGAGTCCAGTGGAATCTGGATCCTCAAGGCATTTATTTCCCCATTTATTTGAATATAGTAGCTAGCTTGCGAAAAGCGATACGGCTATCGGATATTGGTAGTGTAGCAAGTGTAGTTCTAAGTAGCTAGCTTGAAAAAAGCGATAAGGCTTTCGACCCCCTCCTCATTCAACCTACATGATAGATTTAAAGGAACAGGTCATTGGAGCTGGATTTGATTGATTACTGGAGAAGTCTTCTTTTCTCTCTTGCTCGATGCTGATGTGGAAATCTGATATCCAAGGAATACCATTAGTTTCAAGATAGTAGCCATAGTTAGTATTTATATCATATTATTTTTTCCACTGTGAGTTTAGATTTTATAAATCTCTGATTATGCTCATGCTTATTTGCAGGTACCAAATCCAACGATCTATGCTTTGACGGACTTGAGTTTCGATTCTCATAGAAATTTAGACCCATTAAAGTGCGGGTTTTTAAATTTGGTATCAAAGCCTAGGCTAAACGATTAAAGGAAGTAAATTGAGAGAACATATTCATAGTTTTCTATCTATTATTATTTTTACACTAGACTCTAAGAATCCCGACTATAGAAGTAGTTGTAGTTCCACTTCGAAGGAATGGGGAAAGTAGTTATGAGTTGGAAATATCTTAGAGTTAAGATTTTCATGCTGACTCCAAATTACCCTCACAGAGTGTTGGTGATGCGTAGGGCGCTGATGAAAAAGAGCATTAGTTTGATATATGGCAGAATCCTGGAGATTAGAGGTTGTTCGACTTGATGGTTGAGATCTATCTACCTTGTGATTTTGATGATGACTTGTAGTCGAAGATACATAATTATTCCAGATAAGCAGAAACTAAAATTTTGTATGTCGTAAACATTCAAAAACTATTTTGGAAATGGAATGTCCACCAACCACCTTTTGGTGGAAAACTAGATTTTTATTTGAAGAACTAAGGTCAGTTCCTTAGTCTAAACCCGTAAGAGAATTTTGATAAAGTATATTTTGAAAATGCCTTAGATTTTGGAAAAAAGGTCCTTAGAGGATTTCTTTTCCCAAGGAATTATTTTAGAATTTTGAGAAGTTTTGAAATTTAATTTCCAAGAAACACGTATATCACTAAGTTTGGTCGTATTGAAAAATTATAGTTTAAAAGGGAGTAAGTTTTGAAACCTTTAAATATTTATATGTATATATATCAATAAAGGTTTGATTTTTGGCAGATTTGGAAATGAGTTTCAAATAGTGAATATTTAGCCCAATGATTTTCCTATTTACAAAAATTGAAGTATCTAAAGTTTTCTCTCTTCTAAGGGATGGAAAAAATAGGAATAACATTTAATTTTATTGGAGGATGAAGTTAGAAGTGTTGTTGTACCCGCCAGCTGTTGGAAGATATATTCTGCATGAAGTCTGCAGGGAATAACAGTTGGAATATTGTTGAGATTTTACAATTGTTGATGGTTAAAGCAGTATATGTTTGAAGAACTATAAAATAGTGAAGGAATGGTTTGGACAGCCAAACGGTAAGCTTGAGCATCGTCATGAAGAGGGCAGGGATTTTTTTATCATGCCATGTCAAAGAAGATGGCACGAAACGATTATCGTTATTAATACTTTTAATATCTAATTAACCTAGCCCGTATAGGGTCCATGTTTAACTTAAGCAAAAATGCCAGAGAAGGGTCAACCACTTAGCGGTCAATCGGTAGCAATCGACTGGTAACTCTTGAGCGGTCGATCGGTCAATGGGTTTTTACCCAACCCGATCCTAGAATGCGACAATAAAATTGCATCCAATTTTCTTCCAACCGCATTCGAGCTACCTCTCTCTTCTCTAGCAGTCATACCTAAATCACCACCACCACCTCCTCCAAATCAGCTCCCACTTCCTCCATTCCACCTCAAGGCGATGCCGTTTCTCCCCTTCTCCAACGAGTAGCAACCTTGTAACTCCCTTGCGTCGATTTTCGCACGTTAGATCTTGCCCCACCTCTATTCCAGATCTAAACCATATTTCTCTACTTCTTAGCCCATGGCACCTCGACGCACTACTGGTTACTCCTTGTGTCACCTTGGTATCACTCCTCAAGAGATCAGGTGGCTAGACCGGAATTACCAGAAGACCTCCACCTTTCTCAGCTCCTCCAATTTCAAATTCCTACAGGGGAGACTGATAAAGTTTGGAGACTTCGCAGCTTTTGGGCTACAAGAGCTTTTCAAGGCGGTTGGACTTGCACTGAGCCTGCGCTTCGAGACTTTTGAGCGGGAATGCTACCCACGTTACATTCACCTTTTCGATGCTCATTTGGCATCAAATTTCATTGAAGGAAATAGTTTCATTCCGCCAGAGGTTAAAGGAGTCAGGACTAAGATATTTGATGATGACTTCGGCGATATTTTGGAGATTTACATGGATGGCGCGGATTTTGGATGATATTGAGATAACCGACCTAGAGATCATGGAGTGGATCTTTTCTCAAGGTGTCGGTGTTTGGAGGATGGACAATCTACGTCGAACTGGTCGTCTTATTGTGAGCATTATTCAGCACAACATCATCCGTAAGACGGGAAACTATGATTAGATTTATCCTTGGGTGTGGAACACCGCCTATGTAGTTATGGGTGGTGCAGTCATCAATTTGGCATGCATTTTTATGATTCATTTTTTCGACCAGGGAGTTGGCACCCCCACGGAGTTACTTTCCATATTGCTACTTATTCACTCTCATCTTTAGGCGATATATGGTGAATCTTAGTAAGGAGACTGCCCAAACAAAGGTTTCGCCTACCATTGATAGAGCCTCCCTTAGAAAGAAGAAATTCCTTTTCCATCAGCCGTAGCAGCCAAGCCAGCAATAAAGCAATAGCCGCAATAGGAGGCAGAGCAGGGACAAGGTGCCGAGGGATATTAAAGTCTCGAGCTAGTCGCCATTTGGTAGGTCCAGATTGAGCTCCAAAGGATCCATGCGGACTAGCGAGAGATGAGGACCGAGCTACAACACCAGAGCATAAGATTGGATGCTTAACCGCCATGTTTTTCCCTTTTCAAGGCCGTAGTAATAGCTCGAGTTCCCGTCAAGGATCGGGACCGTTCCATGGTCTATAGGTAGTATTTTAGGTTCTGTGATGTGTTGTTGTATCTTTATCTTCCAGCATTTGTTATTTCAGTTTTAGGTTGTTGGGTTGTAACTATTAGTTGTCTCTTTTTAAGATGCACATGATATTATGAGATGTATTTCAATTTTACTGTATTATTATTTCCAAATATGTGAACCATTCTTATATGTATATTTGGAAGAAATAGTATAAATATGAAAATCTCATAAGGAAACTTAACTAACAGTAAAATGTAATATGAGACTGGAAGTTTTGAATGATAGAATTTTAGCAAGCGAAAGACATGTTAAATTATTTTGGGATCACAGGTCATTGTTCCTATTCTTATTCTTTAAAAGCTAATTTTTTTTGAATAACTGAGTATGTCGATATTTTTAAATAAAATATCAAGTTTTATGGGTTAAGGTTAGTAGTAGAATGCCAGAATTAAGCTTATGCGTTCGACGCATAATTGACTTCCGACTAACGCTAAAAAAATATGGTATTAATTATCAAAATTTTTTAGAAGGAAAATATTAAGTTTCTCTTGAGTTAAAAAGTTTCGCTTGAAAAAAGTTTTGATTTTTTTATTATTTTTTGTGCTCAAATTTTTTTTTCAAATTTTTGCCAAATTTATTTCAGGGGAAAAATTGGCGTCCAAATATTTTGGAAATTTATTTTCAAGCGACGTACAAATTTAAAAAGAGAAAAATGTTTTTATGACTTTTTTTTATTTTGAAGGCCATATGCAAAGCATAGTGAAGGAAAACAGATTAGAAATGCGAATTTAGCAGTGCATTAGGATCGAGGATACGATATAACGCAAGCAATAAAAAGGGAAAAGCTATTTTAGCCTTGTATTTCTATTTACATGCCTTGTCAGTGATGCAGGCAAGTCTATTTTTGGACTCAATTCTGTTTTAGAGCTTGGAAACAAGCATCCTTATGCGTTTTGTGCGTGAAAAGTTTGGAGTAATATGAGACATCAAGAAAATTTCCACTATATAATGGGTAATGGATAGCTTATTGCATAGTGATAATGTAAAATTCTCTACCTAAATTTCTTTTTGGGCATAGGAGTAACGTTTAGGAAGCGAGATTTCGATGCTTTGGATTTTTAGTTGGTAGGAACTGAATGCAAATTGGTTGCACCTTATTTCTATTCGTAGGAGTATGGGGATTTTGGTGAAATGAATTTTCAAAAATTTGCATACATAAAGAACTAGCAGTATATATAGGTTGTTTGCACCATATTTTCAAAAGAAAAGATTTCATATAGAAGGGACCGATTGAGAATCATTCTACATGCATGTTTTCTATGCTTTAATACACTATGCACTTGTGCATTTTGGTTCCAAAATTGGTTGTACACTAATTGATCGTGTAGTTTAGATAAATTGCAAGCAAGAACCATGGCTTAGTCATTGGTATAATTTCGGAAACAAAATTCTTTTAAGGGGGAAGAATGTAAGGCCCCGTAAATTTGGCGTCAAATATTTAATTATGCTCCAAAAAGGAATTTTGTGCAAAGTATTAAATTTGACCATGAAACTTTCACTATTGCGCTCGTGGCGAAATTCTGAGCAACTTTCATATTTGGAGTTTTGCGATCGGAGTACAAACGAAGAAGTTACAAACGAAAGAAGAATTCAGAATAAAAATAATAAGATTAGAAAATTAACATTTATACAATAAATATCCGAGTACCACAGTTCGACCCATTTACTGGGTCCGTCAACTTGGAGCAGTCAACCCCTATGATAGGGGAGTTCGACAACTTCAAGCATGTAGGCTAGCGTTTTGTTTGGCTCAACGGACCAGATTTTATATATTTTAATCTAACGAGTGTGGTTGATTCTAGCGTCTCAGGTCAAACTCTCTCTTCTTATTTTTTTTGAAAGCAGTAGCAAAGCTCTGCCATTTTCTCTCCTCTACTATTTTCTAAATTATAAAATAAATTATTTATATTTGTACATATAAAAATTGGAGAAGAATAGAAATCAAATAAGAGAAAACGAAGTGCGAATCAACACTATGTGATAACGTGGTAATACATATATGTAACGACCCATAAATTTTCGGTAATTAAAATGGTTAATTTAATAAGATTCTGTGATTAAATAATGAAAGAAATAAAAATTTGTAATTTAATAATGAAATAACTAAAATGAAAGGTAACAATGTTAATTAAAGTTAATTATTAATAACCTAAATGGGATTCCAACCAATTGAATTTATGTAAATGTTATAACTTGGTTATAAGCTTAACATGAGAAAACCAATATAAATGTTTAATTGTGTAATGAAATGGTATAATAACTGGTAATTGAATAAAACCATTATTGTGTAAAGGTTATACATGGTTATACAGTGAATATAGGAAAACAAATGTAAATGTTCAATTCATTAATGAAATAGTATATAATAAATGGAAAGTGAATAAAAAATCTGTGTATGTAAGTAATTATAACATTTGTTTGTAAATAATGAATTTAAAGGTGTGATTAAAAGTTAATGGTAACAATTAATATACGTTACCTATTTATTTAGCATGTTACATTTAAATTGGAAACCAATTGCAATAAATGTAATTAAGTATTACATTAATGTAAATTAAGGTAATATTTGGTAATAATGAAAATTTTATTCATAATAGGACAATTGGTAGAATAATAAGAATGGAAATCAAGATTTAATAAAATTTGGGAATATAAATTATAACAATTGGATTTATTGAAATTAAATGTAATTAAATATTGTGTTAATGCAAATAAAGATGATATTGGAAATATTAATGTAATAAGATATCAACTAATGTTAATTCAATAAGATGAAACCAACGTAAATTCTATCCCATAATATGATAATTGATTTAATGAAAGAATGAAACCAAGATGAATGAATAAATTAGGGATTTAAGTTTTAATTAATGAGTAAGACTGACAAAATTCAATATAATTGAAATATAGTAATTAATACAAATGAAAAATGGGTATTAGAGGATATTAATGTAATGAAATATAGGACAAATATTAACTATGATTATTTGAGAAATAATCGATTGAGTATAAAGATTTAAACCAAATAAAAGCAATTTATTGGAATTAAATTATAATTAATAGGATTAATGGTAGTTGTAAATCAAACACTGTAAATTTTGAAATAGTCAATAATGAATTGATATAGAAATTTGTTTTAGAGGATTATAAATTATTAAGTGATTTAAGGTGATAGAAATTGTGAATTATAAAATTTGAATTGAAATTTTGATTTAATTAATTTAATATTATTTATTTAATTAACGAAAATATAGCCATTTTGGCAACTGTCTCAGATTTTGATGAAACCATTTTCATTGGATCCGTAACAATGAATTATTGTAGGATTTCAAGTTTCGTAATGATCAAACTTATTGTTTGATCGTACGGGCTCGAAATGCCTAGAAAATCAATTTAATTGAAATCAATTGAAAATCAATTTGAACAAACTGATTTTAACATAACTTTTTCATACGATGGAATTAGGACTTGAAACCTATTCCATTGATTTTAAATTTTTTGAAAACATCTATATATGGGTTGACCCATTTTCGTTCCGGAGACAGAATGGGCTTTTTGGGTCATTTATCGTTCAAATTAATCGTGTCCGTTCTTTCTATTTTCATCTCTGCCTATAAAGAGCTCGTTATAAACCCTAATTTGTTTCTTCTTTGCGATTCTCATTTGTCTATACATGCATTTCCTTCTCAACTTCTCATTTCAATGGCAGACAAACCAAAAAAAACCAAATTCCCAATTCAATATCAAATCAAATTTCAAATCAAAAATTTTAAACTCCTCAAACTATATCGAATTATATATCAATTTGAAGCTCTCGACGAGCACATATCAGATTTGTAATTCGTTTTCCAATTCGAATCACCGATCGTCCAGAATTCACAAATCAATTCCGGCCGTCCATTTTAGAGTTTGGGATTTCGACGGTGGATCGTCGACCTTGGCTCGATCGGGAAGCGCAGTGTCGTGGAGGTCGAAGTGCAGCACGCACCTACATTTTGGGTTCGTCGAGATGGTCAACAAATCACCGGAATCGGCCATTTTCTCTTCACGGCAGCTGTACGACCAGGGGTCGCCGTGATAACTGGTAGGGGGCGGCTCGACGTGGCTTGAACATCGGCGAGGTCCGATCATGGTGGAGGCGCTTGAGGTGGTCGGGAATTCATGGAGATAGTGGCGGTTGCACGTGTTCGTGAACGAGGTGAATCAGTTAGGGTTTTCAAGTGCTTTCTCAAGCGTGACGTGGCACCGCTGTATTGGTTCGTCCCTTTTTATTTTATTTTTAATTTAGCTTAAAGTTTAAACGTTCTAACGTGATTAACTTTTGCATACGAGGTCTAATTCATGCGCGGTTTTCTCCGCTAGGATCATACCGAAATCCCGGACGTTTTGAAGCTGGTTTGGACGAATTCTGAGACCGTTTGAATTTTGGGCCTAATTTGGATTTAAATTCGATTTAAATTCAAAGGTGAGTGTATTACTTGACCCTAGGGTAGAGAATTATATACGGACACCGGATTGGTTAAATTAAATGATTTTAAAATCCTTAATTTTTGAATTTAATTAAATGATATCTTGAAATAAAATTTGATTTATGTAAATTGAAGTATTATTGGAAAAATCAAGTTTATGATGAAATGTGAAATGATTTAAAGGAATTGCTTTAAGAAATTAAATTGAAAGTTTAAAGTAAAAATTTAAGTATAAATGAAATTCTATCGAAATTAAGTTATTGAAGTTGTTTGAAAATAACTTTGAAATATTTTGAAATTGGAGTAATCCGAATTGATATTTGAACATGGATTGAAACGATATGAAATTCAATAGTTTATTGAAATGTTAAATTGAAAGGTTTGGAATTTGGTTTGTTGACTTGGAAATTGAAAATGGTCCAAATGCGTTGAAATGAAATGAATAGTTTAATTTGATATAAATTCCAAATTCATGTTTTAATATAAACTGTTTTAAAAATATATTATTTCAAAATTTCTAATTATTAAGATTTCAAAGTATTAAACTATTTTAACATTTATTAATTATATTAAATCATTTTAACCTATTTTAAACCATTTAATTTATTTAAACTAATTAACCTGTTTAACTTATTTTAAATCTAATTAATCTATTTTAAAGCTATTTAATCTATATTAATTATATTTAATCTATTTTAAATCTATATTAACTATTTGTAACTATTTAAAACTATTTTCTTCTAAATTCCAAACTAAGTAAGATGGATGGGTGTATATTCAAATTCTTGATTTTTTAGGCGAATATGGTTAATGATGTTATAACCTAAGTTGGGAACTAAATAACGTATTTGGTTTAATATGATATTTTGAAATGAGAGTTTAGCCTATTTTGGAAATATGACTTTTGAAAGGAAATATAATTTCGAACTATGATTTCAAATGTGATATGATTTCAAAGGTGAATATGATTTTGAAAGTAAGTAATGATTTCGAAAATGATATGATTTGAATTGAATATGATATTTTGATATCAATTATGAAATGATTTTGGAAATGTAAAAGAACCATCCGGTGTGTAATAAGCGATTGGTTGTTAAAGAGACCGGGATTGGATATTGTCATACTCTCTACCAATACCGAAAATCACTTTGACAACTGTGTACGCGGTGGAGATTCCAGAATGAAGTAGGATGGTTGGCGACGATCCTATATGAGGTATATACGTGGACCTGACTCCCATGAGTTAGCTTAAGGTGGCTAAAACATGAGCAATTGACGGGCCAAGTGAGGTCATTCCTCTGATCGGGCACATTCCTTCGATACTATATTCTGACTTTGCGATTGATTTGGTGGCCACCCTCGATTTTTGATTTGGGAGTGTGTTCCAAGGTGGGCGGTAGTAGCTGCTATGCGTTACCACCAGTCCGGAAGTGTAATTGGTATATCTACCCTGGCATTGCCTAGTTGTGCCGTGTCACCTACCCAATCGAGACCACTACGAGTTTGTTTTGTACCATACCTATGGAGTGCCCTATGACGACGTCTAGTACGGACGGGATTACAGTACTGTATAGACTATGGGAATATATAAAAACGTGTTAAGGGGGAAATGGGTAATGCCTTAACACTATTTTAATAGTTTATCTTACTATAGACATATTATAATAGCGTATTGTACTACATAGTAGATAGTTTAACGGATCCTTAGGAGATGTGATTCCCGAACTTCTCTTAATTTACTCACTCACGTTAGACACTGGATAAGAGATGTCAAACCCCGTAAACATCTCCGACGCCGTTTACACTCTTATTTATTTACCGTTGATTTAACTTACATAAGGTCTTTTAGTTCCGACTCGAGTGTTTTGTCTTTTCAATTCGCTCGGGTCAGCCTGAGCATTTCAGGATTTGAAGACCTTATTTTTGGAGGACGAAGACGAAGATTTGTACTACTATTATTTACTATATTTACTCCACTGCATTCATACTGTTTTGCTGCATTATTTGTTTACCTCTGATATGTGTAACTCTGATTTTGTATTGTATAAGTATAATCAAATGTTTTGTATACAGCTTCATGAACTGTTATTTGATTATTATATTTTGTCATTCCGCCGCGAGATTCTGTTTTGTTTTTTTTCTTTGCTTTTTCTTATTTACCCCATAACAATCCGCCCTTCTGTAATGTTTGAGTTGGCATGTGTGCCTTCTTAAAACGTACAAAAAGGCGAGATGTTACGGTTGGTATCAGAGCTTTGGTTTAGCGAAAACCTTAGCTTTGTGGGGTCTGACTCTTTATTAATAGGGTAGTAATACCCTATGATGAGTCGCTGAGAGTATATATGAGAGCGCGTATTTGTTAGTGTTATAAAAAGGTTTTTGTATTGTGTTAATTTGTTCCGTTTTGTATTTATAAATTATGGTCGGTACATAGGACACTATGACATCGATAGGGATTTCTAAATGCATAATAGGACTCACGAACATAATGTTGTTTTGAAAAGGAGGTGAATGAAATAATTTTTCCTACTATATATTTTGTATATATAAAATAATAGATTTTATAAATGATATAATTGGATGTAATTGGTTGGTTGTTAAGTAGTGAAACTTATAAAGACTGGTTGGAAATAAGATTTGTAAATATAATAAATGAAATTTGGAAATTTAGAACTTAAGCTCCGGGATTCTTGAAAATCTCTTTCGAATAATTTTGGAATACTAATAATATTATTTAGAAGTATTTTATGATATTAATATTTCTATGTGATTTGAAAGATTTTTTTTTAGAAATTTTGGAAAGAAATAAGTTCTGTACTCTCCTCGCAGTCACTAGAAAATAATTTCGGTGATGAGTGCACTCATCATCGACATTCATTTTCGAGTTTCAAAGTGGGAAGGCCATTGTAGTAGTTTTACAGCAGATCTATTTTGATAAAAAAATAAATTTTTTAAAGATTAAATATGATTGGATATAAAAGTTATGAGTGTGTGTGTGTGTGTATATATATATTATTTTAAATGATTTGAAATGGAACCCGACATTTAGTTCTTAAGTTTCTATAAATTAGAGATTTCAACTATTGTAATGGAATAAACTTTTAACTATTTAATAATTGAAACTTCTAAATGAAAATAAGAAATGATATGCTAAGTTATAACTGAAATATACAAGGGATTTGAAATTTGCAACTTATAAACGAAAAGAATATGAAAATAAGAAATGATAATGATTGAACCTTAAGTTAATTAAAATAAGTAAGTCAAACTTGTGTAACTTTCAATTGCATTCTTAAAGACATATATATATATATATAACTTACCAATTATAAAAAGTTGAAATGTTAAAAGAATATGTAATGGAAATGTTTATAAGTAAAACTTATGTAATGGAAGTGTTCAATGAAATTTACTTTTATAAATAAGAAATTTGATATGAAAATAGTTATAAACTTGAGTTAAAATAGTAATACTCCTAATTAAATGAAATAGAAAATGAGTACTGTAAGTAAAGGATTTTGAACTTAAGTTAATATTGAAACTATTTATAATTAAAGTAAATAATAAAATGAATGTAATGCAATAAAAGAAATTTAGTAAGAATAACTCAAGTACATTGTAAATTATTATTTGTTTTGGTTTATGTGTTGTTTGGGATAGGATACTTCTAATTGTTTAAGATGTATGAATAATCTATTGAGTTCATCTAAGACTGTTGAGTAAATGGTGCACTCAGTAGTTTATTTGTCATTCTAGGCGATTAAAAATTTCTGAACCCGAACAAACAATTTGTTTGTTTGCTATGGATGGATGGTTGATTATATTGATTCCATATGTTGATTGTATGATGTGGTTGCAAGTGATTATTGTTTTATATTGAATGTTTTGTTATTTGTTGAAACAACTTTAAATATTTCATTTTATATAATTATTAACCCCTTTGGATTATATAAGTGAAATACAAGTTATGGAAGCAATTGCTACTTCTTTGGTTTCATAAAATAAGCTGTAACGACCCGTATTTTTACGGATCGAAACATCGTAAAATAGTTGTCATTGGTTCGTTAATGTTGATGAGTCGTCCAAAGTCTAAGTCGTGGACGAGATAAGGCTTAGGTCGTATAGTAGTTAGGTCGGAGTAGACGACTTAAGGAAGTGGAACGACCTAAGGAAGTTGGCGACCTAAGGATTGGGATAAGTCGTGTGGAAGTTAGGTCGTGTGGTGGCTTAGGTCGAGTGAACGACTTAAGTGGTTTAGCGACTTATAGGATTCGCAGACTTAAGTTAGTAAGCGACTTAAGAGAACGGCGACTCAAGAGTTGCGGCATAGGAAGACTGGGGGAGTTAGCGACTTAAGGAGGATAGGTCGGCAACGACCTAAGAAAGCTGGTGGTAGCAGTTAGCGACCTAGGGGTTGAGTGAGTTTACGACCTAAGGGAGTTAAGTCATGAACGAGTTAAGTGTTAGGTCGCTAAGTATTAGGTCGTGAGGTGTTAGGACGTAACCCAGTTAGGTCGCGTAGGTATTGAGTTGTTAGGTCGCGCATTGTCTTAGGTCGTGGCAATTTTAGGTCGTGGAAGCGCATTTGTCGTTAGGTCGTGCATATTAAGTCGCGCAAGGTTAAGTCGTATGGGTTTTTAAGTCGTGAGATTGTTAGGTCGCTAAGTGTCAGGTCATGAGCTGTTAGGTCGCGTGAAGACTTATTGTGTTGAGTCGTTAAGTCGTAGACTGGTGGATCTGTTAAGTCGTAGGATGGGTTGTCTCACTAAGTCGTAAGTCGTGGTATTTCTTAGGTCGTAAGTCATGATGTTCTATAAGTCGTGGACGACTTAAGGAGGCGGACGACTTAGGGAATTCCAGCCTATAAATACACGGCCATTTCTTCATTTTTGGGATCCGGATTTCGAAGCGACGAAGTCCTGCCATTTTTAGAGCTCAAGTTCTACACTTCTTCACTTCTTTTCTCCACTTTAATCTTGTGCTTCCTTCCATCCAAATCGAAGATCTAATTGAAGATTCAAGAGCTTAGATTGAAGATCTACATCCATCAAAGAGAGATTTCATCGTTTGAAGCGGATTTGTGATAGATCGAGTTAGATCCTTCGCTGTCCAGATCTGAAGTGTGTTGCTTTTAAAGTGTTTAGGTGATTTGGTGAGTGGTGATTATCTCTCACACGGATCCAAAGGAGTATATCGGGTTGTTGGCTTGATTTGGTGTTAAAGTAGTGATTTCCATGCATTTTCTTAAACCTAAGTATAGATCTATTTTTCATGATGATTTGACATCCATTTTACTACATGTTAACATATGCAAGTTCATCCATCAAGTTCATTCATCAAGATATAGATATATTGCTCATGTTTCATGCTTGTTAGATTTAGACTCTTTTATTTACGAAATTGCCATTATTGTTATAATTGTCTATTTGATTATATTTGAATGTTTGATTTCTTGGATTAATGATTGACTTGATTGATTGTTATGAATTAGTTGATTGATGATTTGATTTTAGACAAGATGGTCTAAGATGATTCAAAAGCTAAGGGAAAGGCTCTTGAATTGGGAAAGCTGCACGTGGCATATGTAGCGGATGATGAAGCTCATATGGATAGATTTAATGATGATGATGTTGAGATGAGGCTTTGCTAGGATGTGATGAAGCAAGGCATGATATGAGATAGTCTTGGTCTAATCCAGATGGGATCATTCCAAGCATGTTGATAACTCGGTGAAATGGTTCGAGTTTGAGGATAATGGTTTGCTCGAGAGGCGCTTGAGCTAGTACGGAAATAGTCATCGAGGAGGATGACTAGAAGGCTAAGATCTCATCGTTGTTGAAGGTTCTAGCATGCTCAAAGCAAGAGTACGTTGGGCAGATTCGATAGTCCCTGAAGGATACTGATTGGTAGTCAAGTACTCTGGGCAGATTCGATAGTCCTAGGCACGGGTTTCGACGAGGTGCGGAGTTATTTCTAGAACCGGGGTTTCCATTAGCCCTTGACGGACGGCTGAAAGAATGTGCCGATCATTCAATTAACGGTGGTATCGAGGCAATGATAATAGTGATAGCCAGATTCATGGATGTTTGGTTGTATCATCATTCGGTCTCAAGAGCAGTGTTTTCTGGGTGCTTATCTGATCTTGGTTTAGGCCTTGGGGGTTTGTACTTGGAAAACATCGCCCTTGACTCGAGTGATAATTGCTTTACTTTGATTGCTTGCTTTGCTATGTTTGCTTCTGCGTAGTGTGTCTGGGGGCTATCACTGTAGAAAGAGGTGGAGTGGGAGGGTTGGATTCCTATTCCTTTTACCTTTTATGCTCTTTTGGTATGTTGTCAGTTAATTTACCGCTCACTAAGACTGTTGTCTGACTCAAGGCTTTATGTTTTAACTCTTATTGCCTTGGGCTGTTCGTCCATTTTGGGACGGGCAGACTAGGTAGCAGGTGACAGGTGCTGTTCTTAGTTTCCACGAGGCTGATGACGAAGACGAGCTGGAGGCTTGCATATTATTTTCTTACTATATGTACTGGATGTTCCGCTGCTTTGTATAATTCTCTGAGTGATATGTAGTGAGGCTTGATGTATTGACTATTCTGATGTTTGTATTCAACTATTATGAAGATTTATATGATGACATTCTATTCTGTGAAGCTTCACTATATATATGTTCTATTGTATTTTATCCATGCGCTGTGAGTTATACGATAGATTCTGCTGTTTTAATTTACCCTGACAATCGTCCATAGCTACCTGGCACACTTTACAGCGCACTATCTCTAGGTTCAGTGCAGGGGTCGTGGGCGGTCGTCACATAAGCGTTATTTGCCCGACAAATAGGTACGTTCTCGGATTATGGTTTTATAGTGATATTATATTATTTTTCCCGCTGTAGAGATATATTATTTTGAAAATTTGGTGATATATATTGTTTTATTTATATTATCATTTCTCCCGGACCTCTCCATACAAAGGAGACTCTACCGAAATTTTTTGAAAATTTTTGGACATAGAAAATTTGAGAAATGTTTTCCAAACTTTATTACTTTGAGTAGAAAAGGATTTAATAGTTATAAATTAATATATTTTTATTAAAATTAATTAATTTTGTAAATTTTTTTTTATAAATTCAATATTTTGAATAAGATATATTGATTGCTTAACCCCTTCTTTCCCTTCTTTTTCTTTTCGGGGACGAAAAGTTTTGAGTGGGGGAGAGTGCAACGACCCATAAATTTTCGGTAATTAAAATGGTTAATTTAATAAGATTCTGTGATTAAATAATGAAAGAAATAAAAATTTGTAATTTAATAATGAAATAACTAAAATGAAAGGTAACAATGATAATTAAAGTTAATTATTAATAACCTAAATGGGATTCCAACCAATTGAATTTATGTAAATGTTATAACTTGATTATAAGCTTAACATGAGAAAACCAATGTAAATGTTTAATTGTGTAATGAAATGGTATAATAAATGGTAATTGAATAAAACCAGTATTGTGTAAAGGTTATACTTGGTTATATAGTGAATATAGGAAAACAAATGTAAATATTCAATTCATTAATGAAATAGTATATAATAAATGGAAAGTGAATAAAAAATCTATGTTATGTAAGTAATTGTAACATTTGTTTGTAAATAATGAATTTAAAGGCGTGATTAAAATTTAATGGTAACAATTAATATACGTTACCTATTTATTTAGCCTGTTACATTTAAATTGGAAACCAATTGCAATAAATGTAATTAAGTATTACGTTAATGTAAATTAAGGTAATATTTGGTAATAATGAAAATTTTATTCATAATAGAACAATTGGTAGAATAATAAGAATGGAAATCAAGATTTAATCAAATTTTAGAATATAAATTATAACAATTGGATTTATTGAAATTAAATGTAATTAAATATTGTGTTAATGCAAATAAAGATGACATTGGAAATATTAATTGTAACGACCCGGAATTTTCGATCCCGAAAATTCCAGAGAGTTAGGAAAGAAGAAAGAGATAGAAGAAGAAGAAACAGAAACACAACACAGATTCTCACATTCGCAGCGGATAAAATATAATATCACATAAAAGCAGTTTACAAAAGAATACCATATCAGTCAATTTTCATTTTAATACATCAGAGTTATACATATACACAATCACTGGATATATACAAATCAACATATCCCAGAAAAACAAAAATGTATCACAGCGGAAAACACTCCATACGTTCCTGCCATCCAGCTCGTCCCCTGAGCTCTCGAAGGTCCTTACCTGAAAATCTGCAATACTCGGTCTGACCCGAGCATTACATCAGGGTAACACCCGGGTCAGGCTGGAAACCAGCGTGAGTAAACTAATATAAAAGTTTAATGTCACAACATAAAAGGAAAAACCCGGGTAACTCGTGCTTCACTACGAGTTCATTACTCGATATGTCCAATGTATTATGTTGTTTTTTCTAAGTATTCGAGGGTCCATGATATTCCATTTAGCTTATGGATTTCACACATCCAACCTTTAATATCAAGTAGATTACCTTATCCATCAATCAATCTCGAATTACAAATTAATTGTCCTTTAACTTTAGTTATTAATTTAGCTTCTTAAAGAAATCAATCCTTAATTATTTTATAATCAATTAATTATCCTCAAATTTACTGGTTAATTCACCCTCATTCATTTATATAGCATTTATCAAATAAATCATACATAATCAGAACAGATATAACATAGTGTATATCACCATATAGTCATCACCATCCAGATATTTAAAGTCAATCACAGAAACCATCGATGTATATTATAATTGGTTTAGTCAACTTATATTAAATTAAATTGTTTCCCTACGTTTTGTTTTTTTTGCCAAACCATTAAATTCATCACTTCTTATTTATCTTTCAAATTAATTAATTAATCTGAATTTATTATCAAATTAATACCCTTAATTATTAATTAATTAACACTTAAGAACCCATTAATTTATTCACTAATTACTTAATTAATTACTCAATAATTTAGTTAATGATTCCAAATTAATTGTTTAAATTAGTTAGCTATGAAGTACGAGTTATTATAACTAATTAACGATATTATTGGATCTAAAATTACAGGGTTTTAAGTACTTAATATTTATTAATTCCCTTGCTATTGATTACAATCAAAACCGTCATCTTGCATTTAAATAAAATCTGTTTAAGTTTTAATACCTTAAAGATTTTCCAAGTTTATTATAAACTTCACTCGAGCAACATCCCAGACAACTCGAGTTCGTACTCGAGCTCCTCCCCATTTTCCCTGAGTTCCTCCCTTGCTTCTATATTTCTTCATCTTTTCCTTTCTTTTCTTCCCTTTTTTTTAGTTTCTGTTGAACATAGCATCAGATACACTCACCTCTCCACGAACCCGAGTCCTTTCCCGAGTATACTCTTCACTTGCTCGAGTACCTCTCGGGTCACTCACGAGAACTATACGCTGACACCAATTCCATCCCCGTGCACGTGCACTAGCCTTCACCATCACTCCGTCGATCAGCGAAGCCTCAGACCCATCAAGAATCCCCTCGACATCGAACCCCTATCGTCTAAAAACTCATACGAGCCCACAATCGAAATCGAGCATAGCTCGAGCAATCACGAACCGGACCTCCGACCAAAGAAACGACTCACCACCGTGACTCCGACCACTCGAAGCTTCGAGCTTCCGGCCACATCTCCATCACCATCCAAGCTTCCATTTCCCTCAGCCTCGTGCAACTCGATGCACGAACCAATGCACGGCGATCGCTTTACCCAACTACCACAAAATTAGGTTTAGAAACAAAAGTCTCTCGCTGCCGTTGTCACCGTGATCCATGCCACCTCCGGCTATTTTTTTCCAAACACCCACGTAGGCTCCTCCATCTCCACGAGAAACCCTAGCCTCTCCAGTACCTTCGAGCACCAGAATTCGACCAAAACCCACTTCCAGTTCATCACCAAACTGCTCTTTGCATACCCATTTAAAAATTACCATTTTTGATTTATAAATCCTATCTTCTGATAACAATTCAAGTTATATAATTAAATTCGAGTTTCATGACATTCAAATTTATCATAAAGTTAAGTTTTCTCTGTAAAAATGAAGTTGTTGATACTGTATTTGCTTATGCTTCATAAAACTATTTTTAACATATAATTCATTCTTAAACACAACTATTTTGTTTTGAATCCAAAGTCTAATTCTAATTGGATGATAAGAAATTGAATTTCTTGGTTGATTTTAACCTGTGAGCTAAACAGAGAAGATTTTAAATATTTCAGTACTGTCACTATTAAATATATATATGCACCCAGAGTTGAAACAAAGAAGATACCCAAACATACATATTAATCATGAATCATTTACATATTATAGCTAACTTAAACTTTTATATTATGTTGTTTACTCACCTGAAATGAAATTGAACAGAGGATAAAGCTTTGATCTTTGCTTTCCAGATGAACACAGTGAACTTTTATTTTTCCTAGACTAGTCTTGATTTGTTTGCTCTTCCCAGTTTCTTGTTTTCCTTATTTGTTTTAATTCTTGAAATTGAGTTAACTGCTTGTTATATTTGTTGTTGATCAAGTTGAAGCTTGATTTTTTTTTAAAGCTCAGATTTTGAATGAATCGAATTACAACATGAGATGATATTTATAAAAGAATATGCAGGCTTGAGTATGAAGATGGTACAAGAATTTGTACTGGAAAGATTTTTGGTTAATAATTTGATCAGAGATTTTTTTCTCAAATTGTTGGCTGAAATGAACAAAAGTGTGCTGCATTTATTATTATTGGCTTGTTCTAAAAGCTTATTCTATTATATATTTTTTTCCAAACTGTAATCATTTGATCTTTGCCTTGTCCTAGAAGATAATATATATCTCTTTTGGTTTTATATTATGTACACTTGATTTGTGAAGAGCACATTTCTTATATATGTATAACTTTGCCTTATTTTAGTTATATTGTTCAGCTTGTATTTACTTTATTGCTACTTGAATATGTTACTTGACTAAGATATGAATTTTACACCAAATACTTATTTTATGTCTACACAACTAGAATTTTATTTATTTCTTTTTAAAGTTAAACTATCCAACATATAATTCACTATTTATTACTTGCTTTCATACTTCTATTGATGATATATATTTATATTTATTTTATCATATATTTGTTTATAATTAAATTAATTTATTGATATGATATATTTTATTTTATATTTCACTTAACCATAATTTATTTGAGATATTATTTATTACTAATATATACTTATTCTTATTTCTTATAAAAGTTAACTACCCAATTTAATTTACTTATTTATTATTTATTATTTAATATTCATGTTAATTTCATAGTTCCGGGTGTTTATATATTTATTTTTATAACCATATTTTATTTTACACTTATGTTAAATATCAATAAGATGTCTTATTTACATTAAAATACATACACAAATCTCTGTTTAAGCTTATATTTTAATTATTTAGATTAAATTCTAATTAAAATAATATTGCTATATTTCCGGGATGTCACATTCCTTCCCCCTTAAAACTTTTCATCCTCGAAAAGAAACGAAGCCAGAATTTATGAAATTGCTTAAAATCAGATAAGTATTCTTTGATCATTTGTAAAATACTTTTGTTTTAACATCTATATAATACTATTCCAAAGTAGTTTTTTTATATAATAATACTTTTATAACTTGATGTTTCAACAAGTCCATCCTCGTTCCCATAGAAATTCGGTCATACGTTGATCAGGCGTACGACTGAACATCTATAAGTACTTAGCAGACCCATTTTCAACACCTAGTGAAAATACTTTGAAAAATAATTTTATTGAAAACCTTATGAAAATATAGGAAACATTTTGAAAATAGAGAAAATATCTTTGGTGAGAATGCTTTGGAAATCATCACCCCCATCCATGGTCGTAGTTAACCCGATGGTTACGTTGCCGTCCCGGCAAAATCCATATATAACTGTAGGTCTCCGCGCCCCTCGATTACACCATGGAACCCGCTATAGATCGTAGTTATACCCGGGCCTTACGTTGCTATCACGGCAAAAACCCATATAACTGTAGGCATCAACGCCACCGAATTTCGCTGCCAAAAGAATGAAACTCCTCCACTTGACCATAGATCGCAGTCTTCCGATGTTACGTTGCCATCCCGGTAAAATCAAGTGTAGACTGTTGACACTCATCCTCCACACGATTTTTGCTATGGTCCACACAGTAGATCGCAGTGACATTGAGTCACACTATCGTCACAGCATAACCCAAATGCCCCTGTAGGCATCAGCGCCATCGACTTTCGTTACCAAATAATCCTCAGGAACTAGTTTGTCCGGACTCCTCACAGGATCAACTTTAGAGCCTCCCCCTTTTTGAGGCTCAAGGAAGTACCACCCTGTGGCACTCCTGAGAAGTTCATTTCAAGGGAGCGCCTTTTTCCCCAGAACCAATCTCAAAAAACTTTATACTATACACATATAGTATTTTCCAAACCATATACCTAGTATGAATCTCATATAAGTGCCTTTACACAAAATCGATTCCCAAAATTGATAATTCTCAAATTAGGCTTTTCAAACTTTCAAATTTGATTTTCCTCGAAAATTAAAAGCCTTTTTCAAATCCAAAGGTTCCCAAAACCTTTTCTCAAAACCATTTCCATAAAATCTTTTATATATATATATACATATATATAATTTTCTTGGGAAATCTTTAAATCACTTTATACTTATATAAGTTCCCTTTGTATACTTCAAAAACTTTCAAAAACCTTTTTTCTTCTGCCAATGGATTCAATTAGGGGAGTTTTATCTTATGTAACAAAGATATGTAACTTTGTTTATTCCAAATCAAATATTCAAATTTGATTACTCTTTACTTTTCTTCATATTCATAGAAATATTCAACTTTCACTTTTATTCATTGTATATTTCACAGAATATACTTTCATCTCAAAAACCATTTCACAATTATTATCCACAAATTCCCAGTAACAATTTCATTCAAACCCGTCCGATGTACACGTATTATCCGTACGCTATATCAATCCGATCGCTTACTCGATCACACAATTTTACTTCCGAACTAGTATTGTCCACCCAACTTCCTAGTGCGGATTCAGATCTGGTTTCTTGATCAGAAACCGTCATTCTCCTTGCATAGCCATAACTATGATAGAGAATATCCAGAATCAATCAAAAACCCATATCCAGGTTCGCCGTCGAAAATCGTGTGAAAAATCCCAACTCGGATCGATATAACTATCTTGAAATTCTGTGCTCGAATCTGGATCAAACCACTATGCGAATAGAATAATATACGTACATCCTACGTATTTATCTTCATTGACTATCAGTTAAATCAATTCCCTTTCTATTCATCCTTACTTTGATTTTATTCACTTACTCACATTTGCCTTAATCCCTATTTGGATTATCACTTCAATTCTTATCTCAGTTGGGTATTTAATCAATAACAGTTTGAACTCTGTCCAGCCTATATTTAAAAAAAAATAACTTGAAAATTTTAAAAATTGATAAGTAGTAGAAAAATACTTATTAGTTTGTAAAATAGTTGAGAAATTGCAAAATAGTTGGAAAATAGTCAAATAGTTATAGAAATTTTAAATAATTACAAAATAGTTGTAAAATAGTAATTAGTTATAAGTGGTTGAAAAACAGTAATTAGTTTATAAAACAGTTGAAAAATTGTTAAATAGTTCAAAAATAATTGTAAAATAAATATAAAATAATTTGGCTTTAAAATGAAAGATTGTATATAGTAAATAGCTTGGAAAAATAGATTTATATGGAAACAATTTATTTTGAAAATTAGTTCAGAGCCAAACTGTTCAATCACCAATCTCCATTTCCATCAATTCAATTTAAATTTCCACTTCCATTTAAATTGACTCATTTCCAATTTGAATACTTCAATTTCTTTCCAAATTCAGATCAAATTCCATTTGATTTTAAACATATTCACTTTAATTACAATTCCAAATTATTCAAATTAATTTAGACTAATTTCAAATTGAATCCACTTCAATTTCAAATCATTTCAATTTCTATATGAATTAATCCTAATTCCCGTTTGAATTTTTAAACTTATCCATCTTCAATTCTAATTAATTCAAACTAAATTCAAATTTGAACTAATGAAATCTGAATCTCAACTTTAAACCATCTCTAATTATGTAAATTCGAGTTAAATTTTCAAATGTTAATTTAACCCCTTAAATCAAATTAACCTTTATTTTTAAATCAATAATGCCAATCTTTAAACAATTTAATTCTGAGTCCAATTCTCAAAATTCCATTTGAAATTATCTTTTCTAACTTATTTCAAAGTTCAAATAAGAGTTCAAAACAATTTTATCTTAAAAATTCAAATTATTACCCAATTTTATCTTCCAGTTTTGAAACCAGTTCTTAAACAAATTTTAATTTACAAATTAAATTCTTAACATTCAAATTTTCAGTTCAAGGTAATTCCATATCCTTAATTTCAAATTAAAGTTTAATTTCCTTTTTGTCTCAATAATGGATATATTACCACACTTCATTCCTCATTTATCCAATTCACAATTTAAAGATTATCAATAACAATAGGATGATATAATCCAATTTATTTTAAAATATCAAATTCATTTCCAGTTTCTAGATCTCAAACCCATTTTGAGATCGCACAAACTCCCAATTCAAATTAACCATTTAACTTTCCAAGTTAAATCTCAATTTCATCTTGAAATTTCCAATTCAGGTTTCTTGTTGACTTATTTAACTTTCCCAAGGTCAAATTCAATTTAATAAATCCAACCAACCTTACCCAATTTGGATTCTCATTTCAAATTTTAAACTTCACATTAATAATCTTATCAGTTCAAAAACTTATCACCTTGGGTATCACATCTCATTCCAAATTTAAAACTCAACATTTAGAGTCTATTTCAACCCATTTTGGATATTATGTATATCCCTCATATATACATATTATTTCCTTTACACACCAAGTTATCCTTAAATTTTAAACCACCTTTGGTTTTTAAATTCAAAACAATTCCTTTAAATTTTCAAACTAACTCTTGTTTGAAATAGGCCCTTTCATTCAAATATATTAAATAACATTATTTATTATTTCTTTATCAATTTGAAACAATTTTCAAATTCTGGACCCAGATTTAAAACTTCAAAATTTATATCATCTTTAGTTCCAATTTATAAGTCATACTTGCCTAAATGTTTTACTTCCCTAAAACATTTCATTTTGCTTAATCATCAACAACATTTCATTATTAAACACAACAACCATTTATGATAATAAGCAAGATTATCATATCTAGAAACCAATTCATTATTATCTTTATTCTGAAAACACTTCTACAAATTCAAGATTTTAACTTCAGTTTGGATCCATTTCAAACTTATCTTTATTCAATTTCAATTTGGTTGTATTTCTATTACCACTTAATTCTCATTATTTTATTTTATTCCAATGATTCAACAACCAATTTCTTTAATATATTTAATAATTAGAAAAAATTATTTCTATATATATCAAAAGATAACTTATATAAAAATAATTTATTTTTAAAACCATTTTAAAATCTTTATATAAGAAAATAACAAGTACGCCCTCATATATAATACACTCAACTCATCCTAGGGTACTATTGACCCTATCCTTAATGAGTAAATCCCACCAGAGCCAAGGTTTTCGCTTAACCTTCGCTCTGATACCAAGTGTAACGGCCCGGAATTTTCGATCTCGAAAATTCCAGATAGTTAGGAAAGAAGAAAGAGATAGAAGAAGAAGAAACAGAAACACAACACAAATTCTCACATTCGCAGCGGATAAAATATAATATCACATAAAAGCAGTTTACAAAAGAATACCATATCAGTCAATTTTCATTTTAATACATCAGAGTTATACATATACACAATCACTGGATATATACAAATCAACATATCCCAGAAGAAGAAAAAATGTATCACATCGGAAAACACTCCATACGTTCCTGCCATCCTGCTCGTCCCCTGAGCTCTCGAACGTCCTTACCTAAAAATCTATAATACTCGGTCTGACCCGAGCATTACATCAGGGTAACACCCGGGTCAGGCTAGAAACCAGCGTGAGTAAACTAATATAAAAGTTTAATGTCACAACATAAAGGAAAAACCCGGGTAACTCGTGCTTCACTACGAGTTCATTACTCGATATGTCCAATGTATTATGTTTTTTTTTTGCTAAGTATTCGAGGGTCCATGATATTCCATTTAGCTTATGGATTTCACACATCCAACCTTTAATATCAAGTAGATTACCTTATCCATCAATCAATCTCGAATTAAAAATTAATTGTCCTATAACTTTAGTTATTAATTTAGCTTCTTAAAGAAATCAATCCTTAATTATTTTATAATCAATTAATTATCCTCAAATTTACTGGTTAATTCACCCTCATTCATTTATATAGCATTTATCAAATAAATCATACACAATCAGAACAGATATAACACAGTGTATATCACCATATAGTCATTACCATCCAGATATTTAAAGTCAATCACAGAAACCATCGATGTATATTATAATTGGTTTAGTCAACTTATATTAAATTAAATTGTTTCCTTACGTTTTGTTTTTTTTGCCAAAACATTAAATTCATCACTTCTTATTATCTTTAAAATTAATTAATTAATCTGAATTTATTATCAAATTAATACCCTTATTTATTATTTAATTAACACTTAAGAACCCATTAATTTATTCACTAATTACTTAATTAATTACTCAATAATTTAGTTAATGATTCCAAATTAATTGTTTAAATTAGTTAACTATGAAGTACGAGTTATTACAACTAATTAACGATATTATTGGATCTAAAATTACAGGGTTTTAAGTACTTAATATTTATTAATTCCCTTGCTATTGATTACAATCAAAACCGTCATCTTGCATTTAAATAAAATCTGTTTAAGTTTTAATACCTTAAAGATTTTCCAAGTTTATTATAAACTTCACTCGAGCAACATCCCAGACAACTCGAGTTCGTACTCGAGCTCCTCCCCATTTTCCCCGAGTTCCTCCCTTGCTTCTATATTTCTTTATCTTTTCCTTTCTTTTCTTCCATTTTTCAGTTTCTGTTTGAACATAGCATCAGATACACTCACCTCTCCACGAACCCGAGTCCTTTCCCGAGTATACTCTTCACTTGCTCGAGTACCTCTCAGGTCACTCACGAGAACTATACGCTGACACCAATTCCATCCCCGTGCACGTGCACTAGCCTTCGCCATCACTCCGTCTATCAGCAAAGCCTCAGACCCATCGAGAATCCCCTCGACATCGAACCCCTATCGTCTAAAAACTCATACGAGCCCACAATCGAAATCGAGCATAGCTCGAGAAATCACGAACCAGACCTCTGACCAAAGAAACGACTCACCACCGCGACTCCGACCACCCGAAGCTTCGAGCTTCCGGCCACATCTCCATCACCATCCAAGCTTCCATTTCCCTCAGCCGTGTGCAACTCGATGCACAAACCAATGCACGGCGATCGCTTTACCCAACTACCACAAAATTAGGTTTAGAAACAAAAGTCTCTCGCTGCCGTTGTCACCGTGATCGATGCCACCTCCGGCTATTTTTTTCCAAACACCCACGTAGGCTCCTCCACCTCCACGAGAAACCCCAGCCTCTCCAGTACCTTCGAGCGCCAGAATTCGACCAAAACCCACTTCCAGTTCATCACCATACTGCTCTTTGCATACCCATTTAAAAATTACCATTTTTGATTTATAAATCCTATCTTCTGATAACAATTCAAGTTATATAATTAAATTCGAGTTTCATGACATTCAAATTTATCATAAAGTTAAGTTTTCTCTGTAAAAATGAAGTTGTTGATACTGTATTTGCTTATGCTTCATAAAACTATTTTAAACATATAATTCATTCTTAAACACAACTATTTTGTTTTGAATCCAAAGTCTAATTCTAATTGGATGATAAGAAATTGAATTTCTTGGTTGATTTTAACCTGTGAGCTAAACAGAGAATATTTTAAATACTTCAGTACTGTCAATATTAAATATATATATGCACCCAGAGTTGAAACAAAGAAGATACCCAAACATACATATTAATCATGAATCATTTACATATTATAGCTAACTTAAACTTTTATATTATGTTGTTTACTCACCTGAAATGAAATTGAACAGAGGATAAAGCTTTGATCTTTGCTTTCCAGATGAACACATTGAACTTTTATTTTTCCCAGACTGGTCTTTATTTGTTTGCTCTTCCCAGTTTCTTGTTTTCCTTATTTGTTTTAATTCTTGAAATTGAGTTAACTGCTTGTTATATTTGTTGTTGATCAAGTTGAAGCTTGCTTTTTTTCTTTTCTTTTTTTTTAAAGCTTAGATTTTGAATGAATCGAATTACAACATGAGATGATATTTATAAAAGAATATGCAGGCTTGAGTATGAAGATGGTACAAGAATTTGTACTGGAAAGATTTTTGGTTAATAATTTGATCAGAGATTATTTTCTCAAATTGTTGGCTGAAATGAATAAAAGTGTGCTGCATTTATTATTATTGGCTTGTTCTAAAGCTTATTCTATTATATTTTTTTTCCAAACTGTAATCATTTGATTTTGCCTTGTCCTAGAAGCTAATATATATCTCTTTTGGTTTTATATTATGTACACTTGATTTGTGAAGAGCACATTTCTTATATATGTATAACTTTGCCTTATTTTAGTTATATTGTTCAGCTTGTATTTACTTTATTGCTACTTGAATATTTTACTTGACTAAGATATGAATTTTACACCAAATACTTATTTTATATCTACACAACTAGAATTTTATTTATTTCTTTTTAAAGTTAAACTATCCAACATATAATTCACTATTTATTACTTGCTTTCATACTTCTATTGATGATATATATTTATATTTATTTTATCATATATTTGTTTATACTTAAGTTAATTTATTGATATGATATATTTTATTTTATATTTCACTTAACTATAATTTATTTGAGATATTATTTAGTACTAATATATACTTATTCGTATTTCTGATAAAAGTTAACTGCCTAATTTAATTTTCTTATTTATTATTTAATATTCATGTTAATTTCATAGTTTCGGGTGTTTATATATTTATTTTTATAACCATATTTTATTTTACACTTATGTTAAATATCAATAAGATGTCTTATTTACATTAAAATACATACATAAATCTCTGTTTAAGCTTATATTTTAATTATTTAGATTAAATTCTAATTAAAATAATATTGCTAAATTTCCGGGATGTCACATTAATGTAATAAGATATCAACTAATGTTGATTCAATAAGATGAAACCAATGTAAATTCTATCTCATAATATGATAATTGATTTAATGAAAGAATGAAACCAATATGAATGAATAAATTGGGGATTTAAGTTTTAATTAATGAGTAAAACTGGCAAAATTCAATATAATTGAAATATAGTAATTAATACAAATGAAAAATGGGGATTGGAGGATATTAATGTAATGAAATATAGGAAAAATATTAACTATGATTATTTGAGAAATAATCGATTGAGTATAAAGATTTAAACCAAATAAAAGCAATTTATAGAATTAAATTATAATTAATAGGATTAATGGCAGTTGTAAATCAAACACTTTAAATTTTGAAATATTCAATAATGAATTGATATAGAGATTATTTTTAGAGGATTATAAATTATTAAGTGATTTAAGGTGATAGAAATTGTGAACTATAAAATTTGAATTGAAAATTTGATTTAATTAATTTAATATTATTTATTTAATTAACGGAAATATAGCCATTTTGGCAATTGTCTTGGATTTTGACGAAACCAGTTTCATCGGATCCGTAACAGTGAATTATTCTAGGATTTCAAGTTTCGTAATGATCGGACTTATTATTTGATCGAACGGGCTCAAAACGCATAGAAAATCAATTTAATTGAAATCAATTGAAAATCAATTTGAAAAAACTGATTTTAACATAACTTCTTCATACGATGGAATTAGGACTTGAAACTTGTTCCATTGATTTTAAATTTTTTGAAAACATCTATTTTGATATATGGGTTGACCCATTTTCTTTCTGGAGACAGAATTGGCTTTTCGGGTCATTTATTGTTCAAATTAATCTTGTCTGTTCTTTCTATTTTCAGCTCTGCCTATAAAGAGCTCGTTATAAACCCTAATTTGTTTCTCATTTTCTATTCTCATTTGTCTGTATGTGCATTTCCTTCTCAACTCCTCATTTCAATGGCAGACAAACCAAATTCCCAATTCAATTTCAAATCAAATTTCCAATCAAAATTTTAAACTCCTCAAACTATATCGAATTATATATCGATTTGAAGCTCTCGACGAGTGCATCTCAGATATGTAATTCGTTTTCCAATTCGAATCACCGTTCGTCTAGAATTCAAAAGTCTATTCCGACTGTCCATTTTAGGGTTTGGGATTTCGACGGTGGATCGTCGACCTTGGCTCGATCGGAAAGCACAGTGTTGTGGAGGTCGAAGTGTAGTGCGCATCTACGTTTTGGGTTCATCGAGTTGGTCAACATATCAGCAAAATCGGTTGTTTTCTCTTCACGGCGTCATACGGCAGCGATCACTGGGAGGGGGCGGCTCGACGTGGCTTGAACATCGGCGAGGTCCGATCTTGGTGGAGGCGCTTGAGGTGGTCGGGAATTCATGGAGATAGTGGTGGCTTCACGTGTTCATGAACGAGGCGAATCGGCCAGGGTTTTCAAGTGCTTCTCAAGCGTGACGTGGCACCGCGTCCGTTTTTATTTTATTTTTAATTTAACTTAAAGTTTAAACATTCTAACGTGAATAACTTTTGCATACGAGGTCCAATTCACGTGCGGTTTTCTCCGCTAGGATCGTATAGAAATCCCGGACGTTTTGACTCTAGTTTGGATGAATTCTGAGACCGTTTGAATTTTGGGCCTAATTTGGATTTAAATTCGTTTTAAATACAAAGGTGAGTGTTTTAACCCACTCACAACTTCTAAATTTCTTATGTTTGTAAATAAAATTTGTGATGTGATTGGGGATTTTATTTATGGTTGTTTGATAGTTTTAAATTGCTATTCCTATTAATTTGAATATTATTTCGAATTAAATTGTTATTTAATTTATTATTGAATATAAATTGCAGTTAAATACCTGTTATTGAAATTAGTTATTATTGAAATTAATTAATTGAATTGTATGATGATTGTGATTGATGTTTGATGATTGATATTGGATGATTGTATGATATGTTTGATTTGTATACTGTTATCACTCTGCAAGTTCCCTATTGGTTGAAATGATACATACCCGAACGATCTATAGATTAGGGAAAATCGTTATGGGTTGAAATGATATACTCGAGCGATTTTATGGATTTTATTATTAATTCAGGATTGCGGTTTGAAATGATATATAACCGTAAAATTTAAATTGTGGATTGAAATGATAAATATCCATATCACTTGACCCTAGGGTAGAGAATTATATACGGACACCGGATTGGTTAAATCAAATGATTTTAAAATCCTTAATTTTCAAATTTAATTAAATGATATATTAAAATAAAATTTGATTTATGTAAATTGAAGTATTATTGGAAAAATCAAGTTTATGATGAAATGTGAAATGGTTTAAAGGAATTGCTTTAAGAAATTAAATTGGAAGTTTAAAGCAAAATTTTAAGTATAAATGAAATTCTATCAAAATTAAGTTATTGAAGTTGTTTGAAAATAACTTTGAAATATTTTGAAATTGGAGTAATCCGAATTGATATTTGAACATGGATTGAAACGATATGAAATTCAATAGTTTATTGAAATGTTAAATTGAAAGGTTTGGAATTTGGTTTGTTGACTTGGAAATTGAAAATGGTCCAAATGCGTTGAAATGAATGAATAGTTTAATTTGATATAAATTCCAAATTCATGTTTTAATATAAACTGTTTTAAAAATATATTATTTCAAAATTTCTAATTATTAAGATTTCAACGTATTAAACTATTTTAACCTGTATTAATTATATTAAATCATTTTAACCTATTTTAAACCATTTAATTTATTTAAACTAATTAACTTGTTTTAATTTATTTTAAAGCTATTTAATCTATTTTAAAGCTATTTAATCTATTTAAATTATATTTAATCTATTTTAAATCTATATTAACTATTTATAACTATTTAAAACTATTTTCTTATAAATTCCAAACTAAGTAAAATGGATGGGTTTATATTCAAATTCTCGATTTTTTAGGCGAATATGGTTAATGATGTTATAACCTAAGTTGGGAATTAAATAACGTATTTGGTTTAATATGATAATTTGAAATGAGAGTTTAGCCTATTTTGGAAATATGACTTTTGAAAGGAAATATAATTTCGAACTATGATTTCAAATGTGATATGATTTCAAAGGTGAATATGATTTCGAAAGTAAGTAATGATTTCGAAAATGATATGATTTGAATTGAATATGATATTTTGATATCAATTATGAAATGATTTTGGAAATGTAAAAGAACCATCCGGTGTGTAATAAGCGATTGGTTGTTAAAGAGACCGGGAACAAATATTGACATACTCTCTGGCAATACCGAAAACCACTTTGACAACTATGTACACGGTGGAGATTCCAGAATGGAGTAGCATGGCTGGGGACGATCCTATATGAGGTATATACATAGACCTGACTCCCATGTGTTAGCTTAATGTGGCTAAAACGAGAGCAATTGATGGGCCAAGTGAGGTCATTCCTCCGATCGGGCACATTCCTTCGATACTATATTCTGACTTTGCGATTGATTTGGTGGCCACCCTCGATTTTTGATTTGAGAGTGTGTTCCGAGGTGGGCGGTAGTAGCTGCTATGCGTTACCACCAGTCCGGAAGTGTAATTGGTATATCTACCCTGGAATTTCCTAGTTGTGCCATGTCACCTACCCTATCGAGACCACTACAAGTTTGTTTTTTACCATACCTATAGAGTGCCCTCTGACGACGTCCAGTACGGATGGGATTACAGTACTGTATAGACTATGGGAATATATAAAAATGTGTTAAGGGGGAAATGGGTAACGCTTTAACGCTATTTTAATAGTTTATCTTACTGTAGACATATTATAATAGCGTATTGTACTACATAGTAGATAGTTTAACAGATCCTTAGGAGATGTGAATCCCGAACATCTCTTAAGTTACTGCACTCACGTTAGACACTGGATAAGAGATGTCAAACCCCATAAACATCTCCGACGCCGTTTACACTCATATTTATTTACTGTTGATTTAACTTACATAAGATCTTTTAGTTCTGACTCGAGTGTTTTGTCTTTTCAATTCGCTCGGGTCAGCCTGAGCATTTCAAGATTAGAAGACCTTATTTCTGGAGGATGAAGACAAAGATTTGTACTACTATTATTTACTCTATTTATTCCACTGCATTCATACTGTTCCGCTGCATTATTTGTTTATATCTGATATGTGTAACTCTGATTTTGTATTGTATAAGTATAATCAAATGTTTTGTATACAGCTTCATGAACTGTTATTTGATTATTATATTTTGTCATTCCACTGCGAGATTCTGTTTTGTTTTTTTTCTCTGCTTTTTCTTATTTACCCCATAACAATCCGCCCATCTGTAACGTATGAGTTGGCACATGTGCCTGCTTAAAACGTACAAAAAGGCGGGATGTTACAATATATATTTATATTTATATTTCCCTTCTGCCTCAAATATCTTCTCAGATCTATAATTCTAATATATGTATATACCCATTTTGTACATATTTCTTGGAATAAGAAGGAAACAGAGTTGATCAAATGCTTTATTTCGGATTATAAGGTGAGTGGGAAATTTATATATTATTTATGATTTTGAATCTATTCCATTGGCATACATTTTAGTTTTATGCCTAAATCAATAATATTTGTGAATTATAGGCTCAAATTAGTGTATGCCTATATATTCTTATTTAGATCTGATAGGAATTATTGCTACATCCTAATATGGAATTCAGTCCCAAAAGTTATAGATATGAATATTGATTAAATATGAAATTTATTCCAGATCTAAAATTGAATTGTAGATTATTGGTATGATTTTGATTATTACCCTAATTATGTTGAATTGGGAATATTCTATAGTTTAATTTGTTAGCAGATCGTTCGTTTGATTTTTATAAACTTGTTTGTGTTTCCAAATTGCATGGAAAATACAGCGTTTGATTTAACAAGGAATATATGCAAAATAAAAGGAAGAGATGTGTAACGTACAAATTTATTCTTCGTAATTTACACTATCTATTCCGGTAAAATGAAAATAATCATTTGTTGTAATTTCTTATGAGGCAAGTCTTTCCATTTATTCAATTTAGAAGTGGAATCAGAATTTAGTGGAGTTTGGAATATAGTTGGGTTATTTAAGCAATTGGTTTAAAAATGGAATTCAATTTAGAAATTGATTTATAATCGATTAAGTATTGTGAAACCGTTATAAACTGGAATTGAAAACAATCAGATTTATAAACAATGTTTATAAATAAAGTGAAGTTATTATTAGTGGATAAATTGAAGAGATAAATTCAAGGTGAGAATTTATAAAATGAGATGGGTAAATCGGCTTAAAAATGAATGATAGAAATCACAGTAGAGAATCTTACTAAGAATTATAATTTCAACAAATTAAATATGGAAATAATATTCTAATTGAAGATTTGTGACTAGAATATCTTTCGTAGAAACAGGTATTTGTATGCACTAATAAATATGACGTCTTATGTGTAGCACTCGCTTAGGATATATGTATACATAGTAATAACGTTGATTTGCGAAGAGGAATTAGGAAGGAGAATGAGGAAATGTAATAACTCCAACTAATTAATGGGTAATAAGTGTGGAATGAATTTGGGAGTTACAAATAGTTGATAAGGTAAATGGATTAATGAGACTGATAAATATGGAAGATTAGATTAATAACTATGGAATGGTTATAAAAGGTTACTAATTGGAAATTATGAAATATACATAAATGTCTTAGGAAATGTCCGTTAGGATGATATTCTTTTATCATGGACAAATTGACATTTATTGAAGAAGAAATTAAAGGGGATTTATGGGTAACCGAATATTTAAGATAATTTATATAACCTTACATAAATAAAAGAAGGTTAGTAAGCTAAGTCCAATATCCAATTTAGGATGATAAAGCTTAGTAATAGTAATGCCTAGGATAATATGGCTTAAGTTAGAAAAGCCTAGAATAATTAATTGGACTTATTAGGTTGGGATGCGAGGTCAGTAGGGTTACACAACAGAAGTTTGCCCTTCACTTTGAGGCTACCAACATTTATATACACTTCCTACTGATGTGAGACATCTTTAACCATATGACCCATGGGATAATTTATTGGGCTTGGAAGATACGGATGTGAGGTCAGTAAAATGACACAACAAAAGTCTGCCCTTCACTCATAGGTTACCAACAGTTGTGTACACATATTATTGATATGAGACATCACAAATCATAGGACCCATCGGAAACGATCAAGAGAATAATAGGATCTGCTTAGAGATAAGAGGTATTAAGTGGTTGTTTGTGGTCCCGCCTCTTTCCTAATTAAAAAGTATTAAATGGTCCGAACTATGGATTAGCAGTGGAAATGGATATCTCGGGAAGGGCCCGCTTTGAGTTTGAGGTATTAGGTGACTGATCTAGGGTCCGCCTCTCTCCCAAAAAAAGTATTAAGTGTCCTAGTGAGATTCCAAACGATGTCAGCTAGATAATACTATTGAGGAGTCTACCTTGGGATTAGGTGTTAAATGACAAAGGCCTACCTAGAATATAGTTATTAAATGGTCAAGACTCTACCTAGTCCTTATTAATAAGATATTAAGTGGCTTGAGTATTGTCTCTCACATGGTTATGACTTTAGTGATGATAGTTGCATTAGTAGAATGGCTATTATGTATTACAAGGCTATAAATAGTGGTCACAGTTCTATGTAGCTAGGACCAATAGACCAACGATGACAACTCTTGGTGCCTGCTTCATATTTGGAAGTATTAAGTTACTGATAGACTTACATCAGTATTTTGTATCCTGGGAAAGGCAGGTAGATGAATTGTGCTAGGTAGGAATATCGTGTGTGCAATGTTAGGTTAGTTTGGTTAGCCTCAAAATAGTAGACATAACAATTAAATGGAAACCAATCGGTATGAATTTATGTTATGGACACTGTGATTTTCCAGTTTTCAGAAAGTTCTTCTGACCCCCTTCTCATTATAACCCATAAGATAGATTTAGTGGAACAGGTCACTGGAGATGGATCCGATTGATTGTTGGAGAAGTCTTCTTTTCTCTCATGCTCGATGCTGGTGTGGCAATCTGATATCCAAGGAATAACATTAATTCCAATATAGTAGCCATAATCGGTATTTATATTCTATTATTGTTTCCGCTGTGAGTTTAGAATTTATCAATTTCTGATAATGCTCATGCTTATTTACAGGTAACAAACCCAGCGAAATGTGCTTTGATGGACTATGGCTTCGATTCTCCTCGAAATTTAGGCCAATTAAAGTGCAGATTGTTACAAAAAAATTGCTAGCAATCTCTAGGTGAATGACAGACTTCTGCTGTGTAACTTTACTGGCCTAACATCCCAACCCACTAGATCAAAGCAATCATCCTAAGTCTAAATTTTGGGCTAAGCCCACTAATTCATTTTTTTAAACATATAATTAATACTATATAATTTCCTACTATGAAAATTATATTGCCTTCTACGTGCATTCACTAGTATTAACACCTACCTGTTTGATGTGCAATTAATCCTAATTTATGCGCTTATTCCTTATATCCCTTTTTTCCTTCTTATATCTAATAAATGTCAAATGTCCCTAATGAATGGTCATTAATATCACAAATAGATAATCTCTAATGACATTTATCTACTCGATTCAAAATCAACCTATTATGTCAATTCAATTTCCCCATAAACGCAATATTGAATTTTTAATCAATCCTCATTTAATTCCTTTAACTCCCTATTAGCTACAAATATATTGCCCAAGAAATTTGTAGTTATTATCCATAGATTTTGAATTACCATTCCTTCCTTTTTCAACTTTCTATTCCTATAATTACAGCGCTACTAATAACTAGTCGTCCTAATTGTAACTAATTCAAATACCTATGCATGTTACTAATTACGCTATAAATATTTATGTACTAATTGAAAGACGTGGTTATACGCATGTGTGTGTGTATTCCTAATACAATAATTCCCTTACGTACGAATTCCAAAAATACACTTACATGTACATTCTGCGAAGAACATAAATTCCTACATTTTAAATTGTTGAAGCTATCCTTCCAAAAAGGATTTTCGTTATAATTTTCCATAAATTACCCAAAAAAAGACCGATTCCATTTGAAATTACAAACTTTTTTTCTTTTATTGAAATAGATAGTGTAAACTACGAAGAAGAATCTCTGTACTTCACACATCTCTTTCATTTTCGGTATAATCCTTATTATTTCAAACGTGTACTTTTCACAAATTTTATGGAATTGGACAATTCATGGAGATTACATGGAAATATATACAACTGAACTATACCCCGCTCCCAATAAATTAAAACATAAAAATTTACATTCCAAGTCAACTTGGGCAACCTAATTTATAACTCAATTATAAATCTAAAATGAACTTTACAACTTTACAAACACTCTATAGTAATAAATATTTGGGACTAATTTCAAATTTCCTTATTTGGTAGTATATATCATTCCAATTTCCTAACTTATAGGTTATGTAGGTAGGGTTTCAACTAAATATGTTAGTTTAAGCCTACAACTCAGCAAATCTAACATAATCATAGTAATTAAACAAAACTCAATGGTAAAAATTTCAATGTTATAAATAAATTATATAATTTCCCACTCACCTTTCTAGCTTTCCAAATTTCTGAAATATGAATCCATCCCTTTACTTGAGTATTTTACACTCTAATCCAAAGGAATAGGTATAATAAGATATATACATACTGTAACGTCCGGGAATTTTCGACTTTCGAAAATTCAACATCGATACTCACTTTATCGACTGTCGAGAAATCGAATGCCGGAAACCCGAAAAGTTATGGTTTTAAGAAAGAAGAAAAAGGCAGAAGAAGAAGAAGATAGAAGAAAAAGAGAAGAAAGAAGAACAACAGAACAACATCAGAACAGAAAACAATATCAGAATCTCACATATCGCAGCGGAACAATATATAATAGATAAATGAATAATCTTTAAAACAAAGAACTATATCATTTTATACATACATCAATCATCAGAGTCAATATACAACTCAATACAATACATCACATCAATGGACAGTTATATAAACTTGTCCTCATACAGAATACACAGCGGAATAAATACTATCAGATACAAATACTACGACTCGTCCTCCAGCTTATCTCCAAAGCTCCAGAATATCCAGAATATCCTGATAACATAACTCTAGGCTGCCCGTGTGGAAAATTTGTGGGCACCCAGAGTTTAGAAGGGAACAATAAACTCCGAGTCAGTCATGGTGACTGGTGTGAGATCGTAAAACAGTTATTCTTTAAAATAAACAACAGGAAGATTTTAAAGTAAATTTCGCAATGCTTTTGGAAAATGAAACTACCATAAGACCTCCCACCACACACACAATGCAAACGCAGAATTGGAGGAGATTTCTTCTTATGATAGTCAAAGATGCTTACTACGCAAAATCAAATTCTTTTTGATATTATTATTAGTGCATAGTGTGGAAAACATTTCGAAAGTATAATATTAATCTTAGCCAGCATAGACATTTCGAACTATGCCTACTATAGCTACCATCCAAACAGTGGGGCGCCACCATAAGTGAATGATAGGTTCTACAACTAAAACCGTACAAGTCGCGTATTGTTTCTTTGGATTTCCAACAAATGGTCAGGCTAAGGAACTTCCTATCCACGATGGGTACGTCCCTGGAATAGACAACCCGAGAACCTAACCGGATCTCTGCCAACACAAGGCCGGGTTACCTCTGCAAAAATAGGTAACTACTGACACGCGTATGCCATCCCCCGATCGTCACCGATCTTCCCGAGGATCCCCGATTCGCAACAAACCACATAGAAAAATAATGCAGTAACCACAGAGGTTAAGTATCTGGGCTCCATACCATGATACCACCTTTATCCAGAAGGAATGACATACACTAAGGGGCGCTACTCCCTAGAACCTTGCTGCATTCTTCCTGTTTCGACCATTTCCGGGGTGTGAGGCTCGACGAAGTCTCGTCCACAAAGCTACGCTTTCTATAAAAAGCCCTGCTTCGGGTCAAACAAAAATGATCAACCTATGATCACAAAGATATAAGATCAAACAAATGATCATATCACAAATGATCAAACACTGATCATTTCACAGCAACACTCAGTATGCCACGTTACCAAATTGGGATATATCGCTGATAAATTTCAACTACATAACCTCTAAGCTCGTACGTCTCAGAGAAGGGTGTTAAGCTAAGAGAATAAATTCTCCGCCACCAACAGAAATGTATTTGAAAGAAATCAGCTTTACATCTCAAAGTGTAACGTCAGACACACATCCATACAAGTCTGTTCCGGGATCGAACAGAACCGAAGGCACTTCTCACGAAGCCCTTGCATTTCCGGATAATTTTCTAATCACGTCCGGACTTCCCGTCACTAAGGGTGATAAAACCTCTAAATCGAAGATCAGTCGATGTAGAGTAACTCGACGGTAATCCTTCCGTTTTCAAAAATATCCGGTCTTCAACACCGGTCTTCGAATGCAATTCATAACGACGTATCACATATTCGGAATGGGTTATACGACCCCATGGTCCTTTCCCGGCTAACCCGAATAGTGAGCAATTATTCAAAAATAAGTATGGCATTCAAATTCATCCAATTCACAACAAATACCTATCTAAAGGTAATTATTGATAGTCGGTTATTTAACTATCAATAAAGATGCGCAACATCATCAGATTCCAAATAATTTTCCCAAATTATTTTATCTTCCAAAATATCTTTACTAGATATATAATTTCCACACTTAACCGTTTGAAACAAATTTTCAAATGTTCACTTTTCAATTTATCTTTAAAAGATAAAATCTCTAAACAGTTCACTTCATATTGGAAAAGCATTTCCATACTTATTTAAAAATAAGTAATTCACAAATCATTTATTTTCAACGCTTAGAAAATATTCGATATACTTAAATCAAATTAAGTATATATTCATTCTTTAAGGAAATCATAAATTTCAACATCTATTTGAGTCAAAACGAATGTTGCGTAAAACATCGTTACGACGACTCGAAATCACTAGTATAGGGATTCGGATTTAGATAGATATATAAATCCCAATACTACATCAAAACATTTCCTTTCGGAAATCATTTACTATAACAACAGTGTTATAGTCCACCATTTCCTTAAATTTCTCGAAAACGTCTATTTCAACAAGAACTGCGGAAATCTCTGCTTTCGATTTATAATACATTTTAAAACATCTTTAAATTGTTTAACTTCATTTTTCAATATCACTTTTCCAAAACTATCCATTTTACTTAACGATATATTCACTATCCAAAATCGTGAATATACTTCAATAATTACATTTCAATCTTTTCTACACGTTTTATTCCAAGAATTATCCACTATCCAAAATCGTGGATAAAATTCCCTTAATAACTTCTATATTACATTCATCAAATTTGGTTGATTTCGAATTCATAAAACAACGTTTATAAATTCACCTTTATATTTTCTAACAACTTCGATTTATAAAATTCTCCTCTTATTAACTTCTAAAATTACTTATCAAAATAAGTGATTCCAGATTTATAAACAACGTTTATAAATCACATTTATACTTCATAACAATTTCAACTTATGAAATCATTTCATTTAGCAATTTCTATTTATATCCCAATTAAGTGCAAAAATCTAATTTATAAGTAAATTACTTATAAATCGTTTATTCTACAACATCTATTCACTTTATAACTTCACGTTATAAATCTATTAATTTCATTCACTTATGAAATCCTTTTATACTTCTTTTTAACACTTATAAAAATTCGTTTTATAAGTCCAATATTTTTATTAAAAAAATATCCATTTTATAAATCTTCTTATACAAATCGTGTATAGTTATTCAAAAATCCCAGTTTAAACCATTTTATAAATAAATCGACTTTTATTTCAAAAATCACCTTACGGTCATAATTCCCAAAAATCTTAACTTTTATAACTTCAAAATTTTAAACGTTTATTACTTGATTCAAAAATTCCATAAAACGTATATTTTCAAAAATCACTTTAAAAATCCTTTTTAAAGTAAAAGTCGTTATTTTTACTTTTCAAAACTGAATCCGATGATGCAACAGCATCAATTAGTCCATCACAACAGTCAATATCATATATCAATATGATAACAGAATATATCAAAATATCTGTAAATAAATAACTACTGGTGAGGAATCCAGTTGGATCCCTCCAACCTGTTTCCCTGCATCCACAGACGTTAGCACAATACCAATTCCGCTCCAGTACGGAATTATCGCGGTATATAGGTTTTTTATAAATCCGCTTACTAACGGCGCAATAGGGTCTCATCCGCTATACGAGGCGGGAAATCATCAATCCAATATATACATATGCCAATATGTATATATTGCTATATATATAGATATATCCTACCATATCTAATAGCACATTCAAATAGTCAATCATCAATCAATAACTGTAAATAATTCCACATTCAAATTTGAGTGAGAAGATCTCACCGTGATTTTTCGACAAGCGTTCAAAATTTAAATTAAATCGAACGGCGTTCGATTTAGCTTAAATTTTTCGCTTGCTCAGAAGGATTCCGGAACTGCACCACCGCGTAGTATTCCTCGTTGTGGTTCCGATGCCGCAAATTTCGTTGAATTCTGACAATGTATGCAACAGTTATGAATTTTACAAGTTTAAATTACAATTTTTATACAAATTCTTTTCGATTTTAAACCCAAACCAAATCATCACCGTAGATCTCGAGCCCAAAGCATCTGGCCGCACGTTCCTTTCGTCTTCCTTCTCCCAGGTCACGCGTGCACGCGAGAAACCCATTGCCATTTGAAATTTTTCGATGCCGCCCCTAGCTTGACTCGACGAAACTTCATCAACCCACCTTCATTCGAACAACCATCACCACGCCACCCCACGGCCACCGACCGCACCTCTCTAGTGCCCCCATCGCCTCAGAAATGCGTGCGCAACTCGGCACGAACGCGAGCACGTAGCTCCCCATATGGTCGACGATACCCATCTCCACCGTACGGATTTAAAGCTCTCGACGTGATTTTCATCTTTGTAGTTGGGAGTTTTGTGAATTAATATGTAGATTGAGGGGAAATTGGAGAAGAAGCCTGGAAGATTTCGGCCATTGAAATCGTTGGAGGCGGCTGAACGTGAATGCTAGGGTTTGTTTGCAAATGTGAATTATGGAGGTCTTTTATAGAAAATTCAACGAATTACTATTCATCCGGAATTTCCAAACTCCGATTCGAGCGTGCCGGCTGACGTTCGTAAGGTTTACCCCGCGTTCCGAACGCAATGGAACAGGTTTCGGAAGCTAATTCGATCGTATGTGTGAGATATGGCAATAAACGATCAATTTAAATTAAATCGATTTAAATCGATTTCGAGGCGTTTTAATTTGTACCGGACAAACGGTAACTCCAAAAATTACGAAATTTGAAATCTTACAATAATATCACATTACGGATCCGATGAAACTGGTTTCGTCGAAATCCGACACTGTTTGAAAAATGACTATTTTAACTCGACGATTTAAAATTAAAATGATATCGATGCGTTTCGAGTTGCCACGGTCAAACGATAACTCCGATTGATACAAAAATTGAAATCCGATAATAACTAACTATTACGGATCCAATGGAACTGGTCTCGTTCAATTCTGAGACTGTTCGAAAATTGGCTATTTTTACAGTCGAAAATTAAATATTAAAATATTCGATTTTCACAAATTAACTCCAAATTCAATTTTAAGAGTTCTAAAATATTTCTATAACTCCAGTATGATTAAATAAAATTTTACAAATCATTTAAAATCATATTAAACTCGATTTTCAATTATTTCTAGAATTTCACTATTTAATTTATCGATTTAATTATCAAATTAAATCAAATATTCGAAAAATAAATCATTCGACTTCTAAATTCCATTTATTAATATTTAAAATTAATTAAATATTCGAATTTTAATTATCAAAAATTCTGGGTCGTTACAAACTTCCCCCCTTAAAAGAATTTCGTCCTCGAAATTACAAGTCAGGAAGAAAGGTCCTTAACTCGTCTACTATTTTCTCAACATCTTATAGTTTTATCACTTTTCAAACGGATCTTCCTACTAAAGATTCGTTATCATCTCAACTAACTTTCCAACTTAAATTTTAAGTTTCAAACAACATTGTTTAACTTCTCAATTCAAATTCGAGTTTAAATTCAAATTTTAAACTTTCAAAATTTTCTCAAAATTTTCTAACGCCCTAAATTTCCGAAAAATTTCGCCAGCGTCTCCTTTGCGCGGCTAATACGGCACGACTACAAAATGTCCCTACGGACTCTCAGATTTCAAAAAGAAAAAGAAAAAGCCAAGCGGCTAGACCAGAAATCATCAAAAACTCATATTATAATTCAAATATGTACCTTTTGTCGAGCAATTCAAATTCATCTTTGAAGATCAAATCCAATTTATAACACCTGTATATCTACTAGCCATTATATCTAGTTACAGCATTCAATCCAATTTGCAAATCCTATTACAAAATTTTCAATATATGCTTATATATTTACGGTTGAAGTTACATTCGTTTTTAAACAAAATGAATTCATATCCATTCTAGTTTATAACCAATTTAAATTGATACAAATTCAATTTATTTTAATTCTACTTCATTTGCAATTGATTCCATTCAATTTAATTTGCATTTCATATTTTCATTCGGTTTATTCTATAAACCAAACAACCTTCATTCATAATTGCTCTTTTAGCTTAGTTTCAATTACTAACTCATTACAACTTCCAATTCACTTAAAATTTCAAATTTGTCTTCAATTTCATTTACAATTGCAAATTATTCATTCACAAATTCTTTCATTTTCAATTTGAATTCTCATTTCTGTCAAATTTCAAATATTTTATAAGTCTTTGACTTATTTACATTTCGATTTATCCCATCGTTTATACATTTGCTTACAATTTCATTCTACTAATGCATTTTAATTTCAATTATCTTTTCTGGAATTCCATTTTCCAATTATAAATTCACTTACAATTTATATTTACAATTTTATTCATGTATGAATTCATCTCTTTATATTCTTAATTCACATTAAAAATTCTCATCAATATTTTTATATAGCATTCCAGAGTCTTTTCAACTTTTTCAAAACCATCTTTGAAAACAATCCAAATTATCCTTTGAATTTTCAAAACAAAACCCAAATTTTTTTCAAACAACTTCCATTTTAAAACAATTGGACAGCAATTTCTCTTTTGGAAACCCGAAAATGAACACCAATGATGCCGCGGTCATCATCGAAGTTATTTTCCAGCGACCGAAAAGAGTTTAGAGCTTTTCATCTCTCAAAAATATTTTTCAAAACCTTTGAAATTCATTTTCAAATCAAAAATGATTTAACTTTCCAAATCTTCAAAATTTTCAAATTCTTTCAAAAACATTTCAAAAAAAACTTCTCTGGAATTCCGTTTCAAATTTCAAATCACATTTAAAATTTACATTCTCAAATTTCATTTGTATATGGATTTATCTCTTAACTTTGGAGTTACGATTTCAATTTCTTATTTAATTTCAATGATAATAGATTAATATTATCACTTCTAACATCCATGCAACCATATACTATAGTATTTTATAGAAAAACATTTCTTTTCTATACAAAAATAGTTTTGGGCAAAATTATCTCATTTACCCTATTTAAAACAATACTGTGCCGAATTGTTCTATATAAGTGTTTAGAGATCCCTATCGATAGAGTTGTACGGACAATACCGACCAGAATCCATATACCACTCAACAAACCAATCATCACAATATAAAACAAATTTTATATTCAAATAACAAATACGCGCTCATATCTATTATTACACTCAAACTCATCCTAGAGTACTACTGACTCTATCTCTAATGAGTGACACCCAACAGAGCAGGGTTGTCGCTTAACCATATGCTCTGATACCAAATGTAACGTCCGGGAATTTTCGACTTTCGAAAATTCAACATCGATACTCACTTTATCGACTGTCGAGAAATCGAATGCCGGAAACCCGAAAAGTTATGGTTTTAAGAAAGAAGAAAAAGGCAGAAGAAGAAGAAGATAGAAGAAAAAGAGAAGAAAGAAGAACAACAGAACAACATCAGAACAGAAAACAATATCAGAATCTCACATATCGCAGCGGAACAATATATAATAGATAAATGAATAATCTTTAAAACAAAGAACTATATCATTTTATACATACATCAATCATCAGAGTCAATATACAACTCAATACAATACATCACATCAATGGACAGTTATATAAACTTGTCCTCATACAGAATACACAGCGGAATAAATACTATCAGATACAAATACTACGACTCGTCCTCCAGCTTATCTCCAAAGCTCCAGAATATCCAGAATATCCTGATAACATAACTCTAGGCTGCCCGTGTGGAAAATTTGTGGGCACCCAGAGTTTAGAAGGGAACAATAAACTCCGAGTCAGTCATGGTGACTGGTGTGAGATCGTAAAACAGTTATTCTTTAAAATAAACAACAGGAAGATTTTAAAGTAAATTTCGCAATGCTTTTGGAAAATGAAACTACCATAAGACCTCCCACCACACACACAATGCAAACGCAGAATTGGAGGAGATTTCTTCTTATGATAGTCAAAGATGCTTACTACGCAAAATCAAATTCTTTTTGATATTATTATTAGTGCATAGTGTGGAAAACATTTCGAAAGTATAATATTAATCTTAGCCAGCATAGACATTTCGAACTATGCCTACTATAGCTACCATCCAAACAGTGGGGCGCCACCATAAGTGAATGATAGGTTCTACAACTAAAACCGTACAAGTCGCGTATTGTTTCTTTGGATTTCCAACAAATGGTCAGGCTAAGGAACTTCCTATCCACGATGGGTACGTCCCTGGAATAGACAACCCGAGAACCTAACCGGATCTCTGCCAACACAAGGCCGGGTTACCTCTGCAAAAATAGGTAACTACTGACACGCGTATGCCATCCCCCGATCGTCACCGATCTTCCCGAGGATCCCCGATTCGCAACAAACCACATAGAAAAATAATGCAGTAACCACAGAGGTTAAGTATCTGGGCTCCATACCATGATACCACCTTTATCCAGAAGGAATGACATACACTAAGGGGCGCTACTCCCTAGAACCTTGCTGCATTCTTCCTGTTTCGACCATTTCCGGGGTGTGAGGCTCGACGAAGTCTCGTCCACAAAGCTACGCTTTCTATAAAAAGCCCTGCTTCGGGTCAAACAAAAATGATCAACCTATGATCACAAAGATATAAGATCAAACAAATGATCATATCACAAATGATCAAACACTGATCATTTCACAGCAACACTCAGTATGCCACGTTACCAAATTGGGATATATCGCTGATAAATTTCAACTACATAACCTCTAAGCTCGTACGTCTCAGAGAAGGGTGTTAAGCTAAGAGAATAAATTCTCCGCCACCAACAGAAATGTATTTGAAAGAAATCAGCTTTACATCTCAAAGTGTAACGTCAGACACACATCCATACAAGTCTGTTCCGGGATCGAACAGAACCGAAGGCACTTCTCACGAAGCCCTTGCATTTCCGGATAATTTTCTAATCACGTCCGGACTTCCCGTCACTAAGGGTGATAAAACCTCTAAATCGAAGATCAGTCGATGTAGAGTAACTCGACGGTAATCCTTCCGTTTTCAAAAATATCCGGTCTTCAACACCGGTCTTCGAATGCAATTCATAACGACGTATCACATATTCGGAATGGGTTATACGACCCCATGGTCCTTTCCCGGCTAACCCGAATAGTGAGCGATTATTCAAAAATAAGTGTGGCATTCAAATTCATCCAATTCACAACAAATACCTATCTAAAGGTAATTATTGATAGTCGGTTATTTAACTATCAATAAAGATGCGCAACATCATCAGATTCCAAATAATTTTCCCAAATTATTTTATCTTCCAAAATATCTTTACTAGATATATAATTTCCACACTTAACCGTTTGAAACAAATTTTCAAATGTTCACTTTTCAATTTATCTTTAAAAGATAAAATCTCTAAACAGTTCACTTCATATTGGAAAAGCATTTCCATACTTATTTAAAAATAAGTAATTCACAAATCATTTATTTTCAATGCTTAGAAAATATTCGATATACTTAAATCAAATTAAGTATATATTCATTCTTTAAGGAAATCATAAATTTCAACATCTATTTGAGTCAAAACGAATGTTGCGTAAAACATCGTTACGACGACTCGAAATCACTAGTATAGGGATTCGGATTTAGATAGATATATAAATCCCAATACTACATCAAAACATTTCCTTTCGGAAATCATTTACTATAACAACAGTGTTATAGTCCACCATTTCCTTAAATTTCTCGAAAACGTCTATTTCAACAAGAACTGCGGAAATCTCTGCTTTCGATTTATAATACATTTTAAAACATCTTTAAATTGTTTAACTTCATTTTTCAATATCACTTTTCCAAAACTATCCATTTTACTTAACGATATATTCACTATCCAAAATCGTGAATATACTTCAATAATTACATTTCAATCTTTTCTACACGTTTTATTCCAAGAATTATCCACTATCCAAAATCGTGGATAAAATTCCCTTAATAACTTCTATATTACATTCATCAAATTTGGTTGATTTCGAATTCATAAAACAACGTTTATAAATTCACCTTTATATTTTCTAACAACTTCGATTTATAAAATTCTCCTCTTATTAACTTCTAAAATTACTTATCAAAATAAGTGATTCCAGATTTATAAACAACGTTTATAAATCACATTTATACTTCATAACAATTTCAACTTATGAAATCATTTCATTTAGCAATTTCTATTTATATCCCAATTAAGTGCAAAAATCTAATTTATAAGTAAATTACTTATAAATCGTTTATTCTACAACATCTATTCACTTTATAACTTCACGTTATAAATCTATTAATTTCATTCACTTATGAAATCCTTTTATACTTCTTTTTAACACTTATAAAAATTCGTTTTATAAGTCCAATATTTTTATTAAAAAAATATCCATTTTATAAATCTTCTTATACAAATCGTTTATAGTTATTCAAAAATCCCAGTTTAAACCATTTTATAAATAAATCGACTTTTATTTCAAAAATCACCTTACGGTCATAATTCCCAAAAATCTTAACTTTTATAACTTCAAAATTTTAAACGTTTATTACTTGATTCAAAAATTCCATAAAACGTATATTTTCAAAAATCACTTTAAAAATCCTTTTTAAAGTAAAAGTCGTTATTTTTACTTTTCAAAACTGAATCCGATGATGCAACAGCATCAATTAGTCCATCACAACAGTCAATATCATATATCAATATGATAACAGAATATATCAAAATATCTGTAAATAAATAACTACTGGTGAGGAATCCAGTTGGATCCCTCCAACCTGTTTCCCTGCATCCACAGACGTTAGCACAATACCAATTCCGCTCCAGTACGGAATTATCGCGGTATATAGGTTTTTTATAAATCCGCTTACTAACGGCGCAATAGGGTCTCATCCGCTATACGAGGCGGGAAATCATCAATCCAATATATACATATGCCAATATGTATATATTGCTATATATATAGATATATCCTACCATATCTAATAGCACATTCAAATAGTCAATCATCAATCAATAACTGTAAATAATTCCACATTCAAATTTGAGTGAGAAGATCTCACCGTGATTTTTCGACAAGCGTTCAAAATTTAAATTAAATCGAACGGCGTTCGATTTAGCTTAAATTTTTCGCTTGCTCAGAAGGATTCCGGAACTGCACCACCGCGTAGTATTCCTCGTTGTGGTTCCGATGCCGCAAATTTCGTTGAATTCTGACAATGTATGCAACAGTTATGAATTTTACAAGTTTAAATTACAATTTTTATACAAATTCTTTTCGATTTTAAACCCAAACCAAATCATCACCGTAGATCTCGAGCCCAAAGCATCTGGCCGCACGTTCCTTTCGTCTTCCTTCTCCCAGGTCACGCGTGCACGCGAGAAACCCATTGCCGTTTGAAATTTTTCGATGCCGCCCCTAGCTTGACTCGACGAAACTTCATCAACCCACCTTCATTCGAACAACCATCACCACGCCACCCCACGGCCACCGACCGCACCTCTCTAGTGCCCCCATCGCCTCAGAAATGCGTGCGCAACTCGGCACGAACGCGAGCACGTAGCTCCCCATATGGTCGACGATACCCATCTCCACCGTACGGATTTAAAGCTCTCGACGTGATTTTCATCTTTGTAGTTGGGAGTTTTGTGAATTAATATGTAGATTGAGGGGAAATTGGAGAAGAAGCCTGGAAGATTTCGGCCATTGAAATCGTTGGAGGCGGCTGAACGTGAATGCTAGGGTTTGTTTGCAAATGTGAATTATGGAGGTCTTTTATAGAAAATTCAACGAATTACTATTCATCCGGAATTTCCAAACTCCGATTCGAGCGTGCCGGCTGACGTTCGTAAGGTTTACCCCGCGTTCCGAACGCAATGGAACAGGTTTCGGAAGCTAATTCGATCGTATGTGTGAGATATGGCAATAAACGATCAATTTAAATTAAATCGATTTAAATCGATTTCGAGGCGTTTTAATTTGTACCGGACAAACGGTAACTCCAAAAATTACGAAATTTGAAATCTTACAATAATATCACATTACGGATCCGATGAAACTGGTTTCGTCGAAATCCGACACTGTTTGAAAAATGACTATTTTAACTCGACGATTTAAAATTAAAATGATATCGATGCGTTTCGAGTTGCCACGGTCAAACGATAACTCCGATTGATACAAAAATTGAAATCCGATAATAACTAACTATTACGGATCCAATGGAACTGGTCTCGTTCAATTCTGAGACTGTTCGAAAATTGGCTATTTTTACAGTCGAAAATTAAATATTAAAATATTCGATTTTCACAAATTAACTCCAAATTCAATTTTAAGAGTTCTAAAATATTTCTATAACTCCAGTATGATTAAATAAAATTTTACAAATCATTTAAAATCATATTAAACTCGATTTTCAATTATTTCTAGAATTTCACTATTTAATTTATCGATTTAATTATCAAATTAAATCAAATATTCGAAAAATAAATCATTCGACTTCTAAATTCCATTTATTAATATTTAAAATTAATTAAATATTCGAATTTTAATTATCAAAAATTCTGGGTCGTTACACATACAATTAGAATTACAAATCTGAGAAGAGATTTAGGGTTAAGGGGAATATAGATTTATAACTATAGAAATTTACCTTTTCTTCCGCAATGTTGATTCGCTTCTTCTCTTTTCTCTTCTATTTTCCACCCTTCTCTAATTTGTATAAATATAAAACATTTTATAATTTCGAGAAATGGAGGAGAAGGGAAAATCGGAGACCTTTGCTACTTCGTTTAGGAAATATGAGAAGAGAAGTGAGGGGTTAGGCCTGTATTTATAGACGCTTGAATCAATCGTATTCGTTAGATTAAAATAACTAAATTCGGGACGTTCGGCCAAGGTTCAAATCCCAGCCGCCACTATATGACCTATCGATCGCTCCTTTATAGCCGATCGACTGACCCAACGAGGGGGTCGATAGGTGGGGTCTCATTTAATATAATTTATTTTCTATTTTCGTTTTTAAAATTTTCACTCTAAAAATTTAAAACGTTGATAACTTCTTCATTTGAATTCTGATCGTAAAACTCCTGATATAAAAGTTACTTAGAAAATCCTCGCGAACACAATGGTGCAAGTTTCATATCCAAATTCTAACATTTGCTCAAATTCCAAATTTGAGTCTTATTAATTATCGTTAATTTATAGGGTGTTGCAATATATATGTATATATATATAATTTTATTATCATTATATATATATATATATATAGTTATAAGTCTATTTGATGTTTACATAATAAAGTAATATAAAAATATGTTTTTTGTTTGGATTTCATAAAATATAATGAGTACTTAAATTATTTTATAGATTAACATTTGAAATAAAATTTGTAATTCAATTATATATATATTTGTTATTACATTTCATAAATGTTTTATACAAATAATTTGCAACTAATATTTATAATAATTCTCTCACTTCTAGATAATTTTTTCCTCCTTTTTCATTTAATGGCAGTAGAGCCCTCTCCCGCCCTGTCCACTCAAACACCATCCATACCTCGTACATTTTCTGACAACCTCCCCATTCCATCCCTTACCCCTCCATCCCTCTCTCGTCCGCCTGATCCATTACTGAACCATCCTAACCCACCGCCCTAATTTGTCCATCCTACACCTCCCTATCTTTCAACATCATCACTACCTCTCCCTACTCTCTCCTTCTAACCAGCTTCTTTAACCTCCACCGACCAATCTGTGCTTCTACCCCTGCCTGATGATCATAGTTGGTCATCACTCTTTAAGTACTTACCACGAAACGCTAGTAAATACTCGCCAGTCAATATGGACATTTCATACATCAGTGATGCAATGAACCCTCCTCCTCAAGTCATAGTTGCTGGACTCAATGTATGGCAAAACTATGTGGTAGGTTTCTTTCTTGATAAACCCTTATCTTATACATATGTGATAGAGAATCTGAAAAGGAGATGGCGCCTAAAAGGAAACATTCAAATCAAATCTGACGGCACCATCTTCCTCTTCCTACTCTCTAATGCATCTGACAGAGAGAGAATCATTAGAAGCGATCTAATAGTAATGAAAAATAAGTTGTTTATTCTGAATCAGTGGGATACGACTGTAAGAAATGTATGTGGAACCATTAAAGCAGTTCCAATATGGATTCAAATGTCGAATATCCCAATATTTCTCTGGTCACCACTTGGAACAAATTGGTTGGCTAACAGATTGGGTAAATTGGTTTGTCTTGATGAGGCAACTGAATCAATTAATAGAATTCAATACGCGAAATGTCTTGTTGAAATATCCCCTGAGCAGGAATTAGTGGACTCCTTTCCAGTGATGAATTCGGATGTCACAAGGCAAAATATACAAGTTACTTACCTATGGAAACCAGACATATGCACTGTTTGTAAAGTGTTTGGACATAAAAAATAATTCTCACTTTAATACAGAGCAGATGAAACAAAATTCAAGTGGAAAGGAAGATGAGATGATGGTGCAGGCTGAATTAGATGAAGTGGAGAAAAAGAACAAGTCAAAAACCAGTTTTGAAGAAAAACACCACATGGAAAAAGATTATGAATAAGAAAAGAAACATAAATATAGAAAAGGGTCGAGCTATTGTAGAAGTGCATGATATAAACATAACAAATGGAAGAAACACCTCTGAACAGACAAAAGGACACAAACAAGCAACTCAAATTGGCAGTGGAATAGAGATAAGACAAGAAAATGAGAACAGAAAAGAAAATGCAGTAATAGTCAGTAATAAATTTTCAATACTGCACATGCAAGAAGAGGGAGAGATAAATGAAACTGATGAAGATGATTGCAATGAAATAGAAAAGGAATCTGAGTTAGATGAAATAAGAAAAACTCCAAATGCTGCTAGAAAAGAGAAACATAAAATGATTAGAGAAGGAAAAGATGCCTTAACTGATAAAGACAAGGGAAAAAATCACACTGAACAAATGAAAGAAAAGGAAAAGGAAAAGCAACATAAAAATGGCATTGGCAACACAGTACATGATACTGTGCATATGCATAATTCTGACATGCACAATCACATTGCCTAAACATCAACTAATTAGACCTTTCTTTAAGCCCATACCACTTCTGAATCAACTCGATGTGATATCCCGGGATTTCGAGGAATTTAAAATGTGATAATCTCTTAATTTAAATTGATAAAATTGTTATTTTCAAATATTTTATAACCAAATAATAATAATAATAGGATGTTTTAATTATGGTATAGATTGAATTATAATAAGGATAATTATTTAATTATGTTATTTTATAAATTTGATTTTTAATAGATTTATCATTTCTAAAATTAATAAGTATTGTTTAAATATGTATATATATGTCTTGAGTTGTTTTTAAATGAAATATATCATTTCAAACTTAATAATGTTTATTTAAAAATATAAATGTTGAGTTGACTTTTAAATTGGATTTTTAAAAGTAAAATTTGAATTTTTAATCTGGATTTAAATTTGAATCTTTAAAAGATAATTTTTTTTAATATATTTGGGTATAAAATATATGAACAAGACTTTTATTTAAAATAAGATTTTTGTTTTATTTTTGTCTTCCTTGAAGAGATTTTTGTATATAAATTTAGAAAGTATTTATTTAATAATAAATAAATACAAAAAGATATGTTTACACTTAAAAAATGAATTAAAAATATTGTATATATTTTATTAGAATATAAATGAGTTTTTATTTTATTTTCTTTTAAAGATTTCATTTATTTATAATATAGGAAAGCATTTATTAAATAAAATATGTATTTATCTATTTAGGAAATAAATATAAAAGCTTTTAAAATCTTTTTAAAAGAAATAATAATAATATAAAAATAAATAAGGACAAGTGTTAAGTTCTAAACATCTTAAGTAACATGTGTTAACATAATAAGAATGGTATGAGACAAGTGTCATTTTATTATCATTTTCTTTGATTTTTAATAAACCATAAAATTAAGTTTATAAAAGCCTACATCTCTATTTCCTTTTTCTTTTCTAATCTCATTTCTAAACAAAGAGAAAGCCAAAACCAGATAATTATTCAAACCGAAATCATCTTCAAACCAAAACTGAAATCATTTCCAAACCAAAAATCTACAACTTGAAAACACTCCTCAAACCTGAAATCAAATTCAAAAACAACCTGTAACCCTTCTCAAATGCCTGAAACCATGTATTCTTTCAAGCCTGTAAACATTTATTCTTCAAGACCAGTAATTAATGCATGCAAGTAAATCTGAAGTTTTCAAGAGCTTCTCAAATTTTAAAAGGAATCAAGGGAGTCAAATTGAAAGCAAGTTCAGTTTCAAAGCTTCCAGTTTTCAAAAGATCACAGTTTATAGCTTCTCTGTTCAAAATTTTAGGTGAGTAAACTATATTTTTAAAATTTTAAAAGTTAAGTAGAAATTTTCTGATTTGCATGTGAAATATGTGATGATTGCGTGCATATGTGTAAATAAGTGTAGAAATTTAGTATATATGATTTTATTGAAGTGTGCCTGTCTGATTGAATCCATATTGAATTTATGTTTATGACTTGAATTCATATTTATAACTTGACAATTCATTTTATAGTTCTAATCATAGAAAGCCCTGTTTTTCTGATAAGCAAGATCTGTGAGTAAAATATTTATTTAAAAGCCTAAGTAGATAGATGTCTGTTGCATGTGAAATTCTATGTTGAAGATTGCTTTGCCTGTATATATATAAGTAAATCTCTGAATATATGTATCTGTTTGAAGTGTACATGTCTGATTTCATATGTATATCTCTGTTCATAATTCAGAGTTTAAAGTTTTGATCAAATTTCAAAATCTTTTCATCTGTTCTCTGTCAGGCTTTAGAATTCAAACAAGATTTGTTTGTTTAATTCTAATCTAAGTTTTGAAAATTTTAATTAAGCAAGAAAAGTTAGAATATCACCTGTAAAAGAAAAATGACAGTAAGAATTTTATTATATGTTAAAATTCAAACTATATAATCTTGTGATTTTCTTTTATAATATAAATCCTTGTCTTAAACAATGATTTTTAAGAGTTAAATCATAAATTTTAAGATAATATTGATTGAGATATCCAAGATTGTTTAGAAAGTGGGTTTTTGGTCTTCTCTGTCGATCTAGGAAGTTTGAGTGGCCAGTATCTTTTCTGGTGATGGAGTGTTGATCAAAGTTGCAGGGAAAAATGGTAGATGTGTGGATAGTTCACCGTGGCGATAGCAGTAAGTCGAACTAGAATTTTAACCTAGTTTGGTACTGTGTCGAAATCGTAATCGAAGCTTCGTCTCTGATGGATCGAGTGGCTCGAGACTGTGGGATTTGGTGGCGTAGGTGATCGGCAAGTCGTGGATGAAGTGGTGCAAACTCCGTTGGTCAGAATCGATTAGGCGACGTTTTCTTTTTCTGGCAATGGTTGAATTCCAGTTCAAATAAATGGCTCGATTTTGAATCGAAGCGTATGATGATGTTGTGATGGTTGGAATGGGTTGCTGGAGTGTTAGTGGATATGTGGGAAGGACTGGCGGTGATCGGAAGTTCACCGATGGTGGTGCAAGGTGCACAGGGAAATGGAGATGTCAGTGGGTTTTAGTTTGGGGAAGATGAAGATACTCGAGCGTTCTAGGGGAGGATCTCGCGTAGATGTTGTTTCTGCTCGAAGTCGTTTAAGGTAGTACGTGAGTTTCGAGTGAAACTGTTAAAGTTTTAACAGTTTAAAATTTTAACAAAACAGTTTTTTTAAAATTTTACTCGAGGAGGTCTCGTGAGAATAAGGGTTTGGCTCGGGTTGGTTTCCGGGATTGTACGCGAGAGATTTTTTTTAAGTAAACTGTTAAATTCAAAACAGTTTTAAAATCTAAAATTAAATCTCTGTTTTAAATAAAGATGCTGATGTATTGGCTTAGATTCAAATACACATGGGTTAAAACCCAAAGTAAGATGTTTAAGTCAGTTTTTAAATTTAAATAAAGGTAAGATATAAATTTAAAATAATCAAGTTAAAACAATTGTTTTGAAAATTCTTTTCTTTGTAATAAATGTTTTGACTAGATTTAACTTGTATAGTGGTTAACTTAAATAATATTAAGTTAAATTTTAAGTTATTTTCAAACTTAATTTGAAAATAAGGTTAATTAATAAGGAAAAGTTTCATTTTAAAACTTAATTAAAGTTTGATAGTAAATGAGATAAATAAAGAGTAATTTATTAAATTAATTGATGATTAATAATTAGAGATAAGTAATGGATGATTATTGATTTTAAAACTTAATTAATGATTTTAATTAAGTAAGTTAATTATTAAGATCAAATGTTTTTAATGATAATGTTTTATCTTAAGATTAATTAAGATTTTTTTTAAGATTTTTTTTAAATGAGTTAAAATTAATTTATTTAATTAAGAAATTAAGATTAATTTATTTATTTAATTAATTATTGGTAAGGATTAATTAAATGATTAAGGATTAATTAAAATAGTAATTAAGAAGTACTTAATAAAGTTTTATTAAGTAATAATTAAGTTTTCTTAATTAATAATTAAGAAATTATTAATTTATAATTAAAGTTAATTAAGGATTAATTAACTGTTATTAAGGTTAGTTAATTATCATTAAAGATTGATTAATAGATAATTATGGATTAATTAAATTGGTAATTAAGGTTGTTAATTAATAATTAAGTTTTATTAATTAATAATTAAGAAGTAATTAATTAGTTAATTAAGTTTAACTAATTAATTATAAAAGTAATTAAGGATTAATTACTTTGTATTAAAGAATATTGATTAATAATTAAGGTTTATTAATTAATAGTTAAAGAATAATTAATCAAGGATTAATTAAATTGTTTAAAGGGTAATTAAGGATGAGTTACTCAGTTATGATTTAAGAAATGAATGTGATTTATTTAAGTTAATTAATTTGTTAATTAATTAAGGATAGTCACTTGGTAATTGATTAAGTATAGTTACTTAATAAGATTGATTAAGTATAATTACTTAGTGTAAGTAATTAATAAATAAATTACTGTATGTAATTGGAGTAATTATTTAAGGTTGATAAATGAAAGTAATTGATTAATGCATAATTAATTAATGTAATTAATTAAAGAATAATGTAATTAATTATAGTTAATTAATTAATGGAAGTAATTAATTAAGGATCATTAATTATTATAATTAAGGAGAGTAATTAAAGGTTAATTACTATAAATGATTAAGGATAATTAATTTGTGAAATTAATTAAGGATAATTACTTTATGTAATAAATAATTAATCAAGAGTGATTAATATTTAATGATTAATTAATTAAATGGATTGTAATTAATTAATGTTGATTAAGCAAGAATAGGAATTAATTCTTAAGTAATTAATTTAATTTAAGTTGATTAAATTAATTATAATAGAGATTAATAAATGGTTGCTTATGAATGATGGTTGATTAGAATGTCTGATTTGGTTGATATCTATTGGATGATATACTATGATATATCTGTGATAAATGTGTGATAGTTATCTATGTTAATGCTATGTGAATTCAAGTATTAAATTGAATTGAATTGTTTAAACCTTTAAACAACTTGGCCTTAAAAGACACGTTTTGGATTTCGATGAGACCGGGATCGGGTTTCCGTATACCGGATTTCCAGGTCTGGAGACCCGAATACCACATCGATCCAAATTAACGATAGGTCGTGAATCTCAAGTGAAGATGAAGATTTAGAGTGCAAGGGTTATTGTCGTTAACTCTGAGGGTGATTCCAAAACGAGTGTAACGAGATAATGCCTTCGGTTTCGTTCGAACCCGGAACGAACTTGTATGGATTGAATGCTTTCAGAACATCGTCAGGTGGACGATGAGCATTCTAAGTGAAGTGTTCTGATTAAAGGTAATCGTGACCTCAAGCCTCATCAACCGGGAATGGCTAAAACAGGGGAGGTGCAGCAAGGCTTCGTGGGTAGCGCCCACTGAGAGTAAGGTCATCCCTGTCTAGATGTCCCTTTCTATTTTCGACTTAGTGGTACGGTTGCAGTACACAACCGTGGGGTGATTTTATTCGGAATTATCCAGTAAGGGATGGTTCCGGCTTTGTGTTGCAGGGGAGCGGGCGTACTCCTCGGTACGGTGATCTAGGCCACGTACTGTGACGGGCGGTACCCCAGTAGCCCTGCCATTGTATGGAAATCCAACTTCCAATAAGTGATAACGGTCTTGATTGTATACTTATGTATGCTGGAATTTAATAATGTAACAATTTCGGCTATTTCATATTTATTTGAAAACCCTAGACCTATTATAATACAATCGAATTTCCTATCAAATGTTTGGTTAGCGTAAGGTAAAAACTTACCCATGTTTATATGTGGGAAGTCTTACGTGATACCTTTTGTTTTCAAAGGTTTGAAGTTAAGCAAATTTAACCCGTTTACTCACACCAGACCCATGTCTGACCCAAGTGTTTATTTCTGTTTTATATAAACTCTTGGGTACTCAAATTTTTACGAGTAGCCAAGGGAGTCAGGTTTGCTTTGACGAATATTCTGGAGGAGCAATGGAGCAGGAGGCTTCGGCGTTCGTAGATATAGTATTTCGCTGTGTTGATCTCTGAGTCATTATTATCTGTGTTGTATCTTGTATTGTAAAAACTAGACAGGTGTTTATAACTGTCTAGTATGTGTTGTATATTGTGTAACTCTGATAGTTGTTGTATATGAAACTATGTAATAGTTTATGTTATTAATATAATTTATTCGTTCCGCTGTTTAGATTCTGTTGTTGTTTCTTTCTTTCTTCTCTTCTTTTCTCTTTCTATCCCTTTCTTTCTTATCAGCGATGCGTCATTCTGTGGAATGAGTGGCGGGTTGTCACATTTGGTATCAGAGCATTAGGTTGAGTGAATACCTAGGCTCTGGAGTGGTGTCTATCTTGAGAGAGCGTATTTGTAATTTTTACTATATATATATATATATATATCTATTCTACCTATTTGTTGGATTATCTGTTCGGGTTTTCCAAATAAGTTATAAAGGTAGATAGGGTGGTGGTGTGTGAAACACGACTACCAATGGTTGGAATTTGAAAATTTGAGGTTGGAAGTATTTGTCGAGACTGTAGACCTAATACCGTCTTGAGTGAACTTTGATATGGTATAAGAATTTCATTGATCTCTGAAGGAAACCTGTTAAGGTTCAGAGTTTATTATTGAAGTATAAGTTTGATCATGCTCGTGTGGGCGGATTTTTGAGGAGTTTGGATCTGTCCGAAGAGCTGAAGCAAGTGATGGTATCTTGATACCTCAGGAAATTGTAGCTGTGTGATGAGACGCAGTGACTATGAATGTTCCCAAAGAAGTTTTCTTTTGGAGCAAGTTTAAGGAAGTGTGTCTGCTTCGGTGTTGTGGCTGAGTTCAGCAGGATGTTTGTGTTTGGTCTGAGGTCCGGGTTCTCTAGAAGCTTTGGATAAGGAGTCTTTGTCATCCGTGTTAGCGGTGCAGCTCGAGTGTTCTGTGTTCCTGTTGGAAGATCTTTTGGCTTAGCAGTTCGTAAAGTGGAGTTCAGAAGCTGCGGAGTAAATTCATTTTTCAAATGGATTGGTCAAGCACTAGACTGTTCTGATGGATTAAGAAAGAACAGTAATTTTTGGATATTGGACTGGATAGGATCGCAAAAGTGACTTGCGATAGTTTGAGTGTTCTCTTGGGAAATCTTTTGCTTGAGTTTGAGGCATCTCTAGAAGATGTAGGAGTTATAGAGTTGTCAGAGATTTTATGGGAAGTGTTGATCTAGTCTATGTTCGAGTTCATAGACGACATCTAGATCAGAGTTGAGCAGCGAAAGCTTGGTAGTAGTTGTTCTAGAGTGGAAGCAACCGGAAATTGCAGTGTTTGGATTAAAGGGTTCCTACAGGAAGCTGATCAAGAAGGATGAAGGCAGCCCAGAATCGTCAGAAGAGTTCTGTGGATTAGGGATGGAGAATTTTGGAATTCGAAGTTGGAGACTTCGTTGTTATTTCTTCGGTAAAGGAAGCAATTGAGTTTGGGTAAGACTAGGAAGATAGCTCCGAGTATATTGGATCTTTCTGAGTTTTTGTGAGGATATGTGTTTTGGCTTCGGTATTGAATTACCAGTTTGGATTTAATAGAGCGAGTAACCCAGTATCTGTATCGGGGAAACTAGGGATAATATTAGGTAGTTTATCCGGATCTATGTTCGGATAGCTAGAGTTGTTTGTTCGGATAAAATTGTTTGTTTGGATGAATGGTTGTTTGATTGATAGTATATGGCTGTTAAGTATAATTGAATTGTTTTAAAATTGGTTGAAATAAATTTAAAATTTTTTTGATTATCTTTTGTTTTAAATTTCGAGGACGAAATTCTTTTAAGGGGGAAGGAATGTGATATCCCGGGATTTCGAGGAATTTAAAATGTGATAATCTCTTAATTTAAATTGATAAAATTGTTATTTTCAAATATTTTATAACCAAATAATAATAATAATAGGATGTTTTAATTATGGTATAGATTGAATTATAATAAGGATAATTATTTAATTATGTTATTTTATAAATTTGATTTTTAATAGATTTATCATTTCTAAAATTAATAAGTATTGTTTAAATATGTATATATATGTCTTGAGTTGTTTTTAAATGAAATATATCATTTCAAACTTAATAATGTTTATTTAAAAATATAAATGTTGAGTTGACTTTTAAATTGGATTTTTAAAAGTAAAATTTGAATTTTTAATCTGGATTTAAATTTGAATCTTTAAAAGATAATTTTTTTTAATATATTTGGGTATAAAATATATGAACAAGACTTTTATTTAAAATAAGATTTTTGTTTTATTTTTGTCTTCCTTGAAGAGATTTTTGTATATAAATTTAGAAAGTATTTATTTAATAATAAATAAATACAAAAAGATATGTTTACACTTAAAAAATGAATTAAAAATATTGTATATATTTTATTAGAATATAAATGAGTTTTTATTTTATTTTCTTTTAAAGATTTCATTTATTTATAATATAGGAAAGCATTTATTAAATAAAATATGTATTTATCTATTTAGGAAATAAATATAAAAGCTTTTAAAATCTTTTTAAAAGAAATAATAATAATATAAAAATAAATAAGGACAAGTGTTAAGTTCTAAACATCTTAAGTAACATGTGTTAACATAATAAGAATGGTATGAGACAAGTGTCATTTTATTATCATTTTCTTTGATTTTTAATAAACCATAAAATTAAGTTTATAAAAGCCTACATCTCTATTTCCTTTTTCTTTTCTAATCTCATTTCTAAACAAAGAGAAAGCCAAAACCAGATAATTATTCAAACCGAAATCATCTTCAAACCAAAACTGAAATCATTTCCAAACCAAAAATCTACAACTTGAAAACACTCCTCAAACCTGAAATCAAATTCAAAAACAACCTGTAACCCTTCTCAAATGCCTGAAACCATGTATTCTTTCAAGCCCGTAAACATTTATTCTTCAAGACCAGTAATTAATGCATGCAAGTAAATCTGAAGTTTTCAAGAGCTTCTCAAATTTTAAAAGGAATCAAGGGAGTCAAATTGAAAGCAAGTTCAGTTTCAAAGCTTCCAGTTTTCAAAAGATCACAGTTTATAGCTTCTCTGTTCAAAATTTTAGGTGAGTAAACTATATTTTTAAAATTTTAAAAGTTAAGTAGAAATTTTCTGATTTGCATGTGAAATATGTGATGATTGCGTGCATATGTGTAAATAAGTGTAGAAATTTAGTATATATGATTTTATTGAAGTGTGCCTGTCTGATTGAATCCATATTGAATTTATGTTTATGACTTGAATTCATATTTATAACTTGACAATTCATTTTATAGTTCTAATCATAGAAAGCCCTGTTTTTCTGATAAGCAAGATCTGTGAGTAAAATATTTATTTAAAAGCCTAAGTAGATAGATGTCTGTTGCATGTGAAATTCTATGTTGAAGATTGCTTTGCCTGTATATATATAAGTAAATCTCTGAATATATGTATCTGTTTGAAGTGTACATGTCTGATTTCATATGTATATCTCTGTTCATAATTCAGAGTTTAAAGTTTTGATCAAATTTCAAAATCTTTTCATCTGTTCTCTGTCAGGCTTTAGAATTCAAACAAGATTTGTTTGTTTAATTCTAATCTAAGTTTTGAAAATTTTAATTAAGCAAGAAAAGTTAGAATATCACCTGTAAAAGAAAAATGACAGTAAGAATTTTATTATATGTTAAAATTCAAACTATATAATCTTGTGATTTTCTTTTATAATATAAATCCTTGTCTTAAACAATGATTTTTAAGAGTTAAATCATAAATTTTAAGATAATATTGATTGAGATATCCAAGATTGTTTAGAAAGTGGGTTTTTGGTCTTCTCTGTCGATCTAGGAAGTTTGAGTGGCCAGTATCTTTTCTGGTGATGGAGTGTTGATCAAAGTTGCAGGGAAAAATGGTAGATGTGTGGATAGTTCACCGTGGCGATAGCAGTAAGTCGAACTAGAATTTTAACCTAGTTTGGTACTGTGTCGAAATCGTAATCGAAGCTTCGTCTCTGATGGATCGAGTGGCTCGAGACTGTGGGATTTGGTGGCGTAGGTGATCGGCAAGTCGTGGATGAAGTGGTGCAAACTCCGTTGGTCAGAATCGATTAGGCGACGTTTTCTTTTTCTGGCAATGGTTGAATTCCAGTTCAAATAAATGGCTCGATTTTGAATCGAAGCGTATGATGATGTTGTGATGGTTGGAATGGGTTGCTGGAGTGTTAGTGGATATGTGGGAAGGACTGGCGGTGATCGGAAGTTCACCGATGGTGGTGCAAGGTGCACAGGGAAATGGAGATGTCAGTGGGTTTTAGTTTGGGGAAGATGAAGATACTCGAGCGTTCTAGGGGAGGATCTCGCGTAGATGTTGTTTCTGCTCGAAGTCGTTTAAGGTAGTACGTGAGTTTCGAGTGAAACTGTTAAAGTTTTAACAGTTTAAAATTTTAACAAAACAGTTTTTTTAAAATTTTACTCGAGGAGGTCTCGTGAGAATAAGGGTTTGGCTCGGGTTGGTTTCCGGGATTGTACGCGAGAGATTTTTTTTAAGTAAACTGTTAAATTCAAAACAGTTTTAAAATCTAAAATTAAATCTCTGTTTTAAATAAAGATGCTGATGTATTGGCTTAGATTCAAATACACATGGGTTAAAACCCAAAGTAAGATGTTTAAGTCAGTTTTTAAATTTAAATAAAGGTAAGATATAAATTTAAAATAATCAAGTTAAAACAATTGTTTTGAAAATTCTTTTCTTTGTAATAAATGTTTTGACTAGATTTAATTTGTATAGTGGTTAACTTAAATAATATTAAGTTAAATTTTAAGTTATTTTCAAACTTAATTTGAAAATAAGGTTAATTAATAAGGAAAAGTTTCATTTTAAAACTTAATTAAAGTTTGATAGTAAATGAGATAAATAAAGAGTAATTTATTAAATTAATTGATGATTAATAATTAGAGATAAGTAATGGATGATTATTGATTTTAAAACTTAATTAATGATTTTAATTAAGTAAGTTAATTATTAAGATCAAATGTTTTTAATGATAATGTTTTATCTTAAGATTAATTAAGATTTTTTTTAAGATTTTTTTTAAATGAGTTAAAATTAATTTATTTAATTAAGAAATTAAGATTAATTTATTTATTTAATTAATTATTGGTAAGGATTAATTAAATGATTAAGGATTAATTAAAATAGTAATTAAGAAGTACTTAATAAAGTTTTATTAAGTAATAATTAAGTTTTCTTAATTAATAATTAAGAAATTATTAATTTATAATTAAAGTTAATTAAGGATTAATTAACTGTTATTAAGGTTAGTTAATTATCATTAAAGATTGATTAATAGATAATTATGGATTAATTAAATTGGTAATTAAGGTTGTTAATTAATAATTAAGTTTTATTAATTAATAATTAAGAAGTAATTAATTAGTTAATTAAGTTTAACTAATTAATTATAAAAGTAATTAAGGATTAATTACTTTGTATTAAAGAATATTGATTAATAATTAAGGTTTATTAATTAATAGTTAAAGAATAATTAATCAAGGATTAATTAAATTGTTTAAAGGGTAATTAAGGATGAGTTACTCAGTTATGATTTAAGAAATGAATGTGATTTATTTAAGTTAATTAATTTGTTAATTAATTAAGGATAGTCACTTGGTAATTGATTAAGTATAGTTACTTAATAAGATTGATTAAGTATAATTACTTAGTGTAAGTAATTAATAAATAAATTACTGTATGTAATTGGAGTAATTATTTAAGGTTGATAAATGAAAGTAATTGATTAATGCATAATTAATTAATGTAATTAATTAAAGAATAATGTAATTAATTATAGTTAATTAATTAATGGAAGTAATTAATTAAGGATCATTAATTATTATAATTAAGGAGAGTAATTAAAGGTTAATTACTATAAATGATTAAGGATAATTAATTTGTGAAATTAATTAAGGATAATTACTTTATGTAATAAATAATTAATCAAGAGTGATTAATATTTAATGATTAATTAATTAAATGGATTGTAATTAATTAATGTTGATTAAGCAAGAATAGGAATTAATTCTTAAGTAATTAATTTAATTTAAGTTGATTAAATTAATTATAATAGAGATTAATAAATGGTTGCTTATGAATGATGGTTGAGTAGAATGTCTGATTTGGTTGATATCTATTGGATGATATACTATGATATATCTGTGATAAATGTGTGATAGTTATCTATGTTAATGCTATGTGAATTCAAGTATTAAATTGAATTGAATTGTTTAAACCTTTAAACAACTTGGCCTTAAAAGACACGTTTTGGATTTCGATGAGACCGGGATCGGGTTTCCGTATACCGGATTTCCAGGTCTGGAGACCCGAATACCACATCGATCCAAATTAACGATAGGTCGTGAATCTCAAGTGAAGATGAAGATTTAGAGTGCAAGGGTTATTGTCGTTAACTCTGAGGGTGATTCCAAAACGAGTGTAACGAGATAATGCCTTCGGTTTCGTTCGAACCCGGAACGAACTTGTATGGATTGAATGCTTTCAGAACATCGTCAGGTGGACGATGAGCATTCTAAGTGAAGTGTTCTGATTAAAGGTAATCGTGACCTCAAGCCTCATCAACCGAGAATGGCTAAAACAGGGGAGGTGCAGCAAGGCTTCGTGGGTAGCGCCCACTGAGAGTAAGGTCATCCCTGTCTAGATGTCCCTTTCTATTTTCGACTTAGTGGTACGGTTGCAGTACACAACCGTGGGGTGATTTTATTCGGAATTATCCAGTAAGGGATGGTTCCGGCTTTGTGTTGCAGGGGAGCGGGCGTACTCCTCGGTACGGTGATCTAGGCCACGTACTGTGACGGGCGGTACCCCAGTAGCCCTGCCATTGTATGGAAATCCAACTTCCAATAAGTGATAACGGTCTTGATTGTATACTTATGTATGCTGGAATTTAATAATGTAACAATTTCGGCTATTTCATATTTATTTGAAAACCCTAGACCTATTATAATACAATCGAATTTCCTATCAAATGTTTGGTTAGCGTAAGGTAAAAACTTACCCATGTTTATATGTGGGAAGTCTTACGTGATACCTTTTGTTTTCAAAGGTTTGAAGTTAAGCAAATTTAACCCGTTTACTCACACCAGACCCATGTCTGACCCAAGTGTTTATTTCTGTTTTATATAAACTCTTGGGTACTCAAATTTTTACGAGTAGCCAAGGGAGTCAGGTTTGCTTTGACGAATATTCTGGAGGAGCAATGGAGCAGGAGGCTTCGGCGTTCGTAGATATAGTATTTCACTGTGTTGATCTCTGAGTCATTATTATCTGTGTTGTATCTTGTATTGTAAAAACTAGACAGGTGTTTATAACTGTCTAGTATGTGTTGTATATTGTGTAACTCTGATAGTTGTTGTATATGAAACTATGTAATAGTTTATGTTATTAATATAATTTATTCGTTCCGCTGTTTAGATTCTGTTGTTATTTCTTTCTTTCTTCTCTTCTTTTCTCTTTCTATCCCTTTCTTTCTTATCAGCGATGCGTCATTCTGTGGAATGAGTGGCGGGTTGTCACACTCGACCCACATCTGCACCTAACTGCAATGCTAACCCATCCATAATTCAATCCTTTCATTCAAATTCCAACCTACCACCTCTGCTACCCACTCCCACTTCTAATCAACATATGTCCAATTCACTAGAAAATGCAGACATCCAAACAGAATCTCTCAATATCAATTTATCCAACCAAAATCTCTTGGATATGCTAACTATTGGTGGAACATGCATTTTCAACCCCACTGATAGCTCTGATAATCAAAATTCATCTTTAATAACTGTTGTCCTCCCTCATTATTCTTCAAACACTCTATCTTCCCATTCATTTGCCAACATATCAGGAAAAAAATCATACCACCAACAAAAAGAAACCACTCTCCCTCAATTCAACTCTGAAAGAAGCAAAAAAGAAGAAGTCTGCAAGAAAAAATAAATCAATAAATATAATAACCCCAATTTCTCTATCTCCAATTGAGTCAGAAGATGACTCAGATTCCTTCATGTATCAAATACCAGAAAACACACCATCTTCCAATGCAAGAAGAACTAGAAGCCTCAATAAAAAATCCACTAGAGTTTAATCAATGGTGAACAACATAGCAGCATGGAATGTAAGAGTGGCTAATCATCATACAAAGCTTGACCAGATTATATCACTAATTGAAAAAAATAACCTCTCATTAATCTCTATTTCAGAAACAAAGCTTGACCAGATTATATCATGTTAACGTTAAAAAGCGAACGCTAACACCCGGTGTGTGTAATAGAATCGTGAAAGCACCACCCGTGTGACGGGAACAGAATTTAAGCAGTAAACTAGCAGAAAAGCAGTAAAAGATAACACTTTATAGTGGTTCGGCTTGAGATTAAGCCTACGTCCACTTCGAATCTCTTTATTACTAAATTTGGTTACAAATCGGTACAAATCTCTTATGAAAACAATACAATTTGATCATAAGAAACAATCTTGACTACTAGCTCAATCTTCGATGATGAAACTCGATGAATCCGTGTTGGATGTAAGGAATTCCTCTCGAAGCTTGTTGTAGTGTCTCGAATGCTTGAAGATCTTTGATTGCTGGAGAGTTCGACAGAGTAACGGTGCTTGAAGAAATGAATGGCCAAAAGTCCCCTCCTCGTTGGAGTTTGAGAGCTATTTATAGCGGCTGATTTTCTGAGCAGAATATTTGCCCAAGTCTTAGGTCGCGTACGACCTTAGTTAGGTCGTAGGTCGCGAGCGACCTAAGCTAGGTCGCAATCTACTTGCGACTTAAGAAATTAGCTGGTGAAGTTGCACTTGGCTTCATTTGAACAAGTGGTACGTCGTAGGCGAGTTAAGGAATAGCTGTAGGAACTTTAGGTCGTTGAAGTCTTAGCTCGTTCGCCTCTTAGGTCGTAGGTCGCTGAGCTGCTTTAATAGTTAGGTCGCGCAATCTGTTAACTCGCTAGCTACCTTAGGTCGCTAAGTCCCTTAGGTCGCTAGCTACCTTAGGTCGTTAGGCTCTTCCTGTAGTTAGGTCGCAAAGTCTTCTTGTAGTTAGGTCGCAAAGTCTTTAAGTCCTTAGGTCGCAAGGTCTTTAAGTCCTTAGGTCGCAGAGTTCCTTAGGTCGCGAACTTCTCTTAGGTCACTGAGATAAAGGAATTAACATTTGCCCCTCGAGGTATATGACTATGCCATAGGTCGTATGCTTCGACTCAACCTTGCTAAGTCGCGAACGACCTAGAACTTGCACGCCTGTTCGCCTCCCACTCTCAGTTTCATATAAATTGGTTAGGTCGCTCCTTCTTCCTCACCCTACTGTTTTGAGCCTCCATCGCCATTGACGATTTTTCAAGCTTCCAAAGACAAATTCGACCCATTCAGCTGTCGATTCTTCCTCACTAACATAACTCGTAAGTGGATCATCCTTTATTCATCCATAATCACTACTTGATCACGAATCATTGTTACCTGTCCTAAGCTTAATTTCCTGCATCTTGCTTTCTGAATGGTGGTTTCAATTGACTTTTGTTTGTCGTTTGACACGTTGTGGTGATTCGCGATCATATGGAAGCTTTCACTATGGATCTGCGGAGTTTGCGATCGATTTGCTAGTTATTTGATGGTATGTTGAGGTAGAATGAAGGGGAAGATGAATTCTTCTGAATTGGCGGTATTGGGTTATCGGATCCAATATGATGTTGCTTAGAGAGGAAGTCAACGACCTACCAGATTTGGACGACCTAAGGGTTAGGTTGCATGGGAATGCTTAGCGACTTAAGCCTTTTCGATCTGTCAACATTTGCGACCTAAAGAGTCTTCGACCTAAGCCCAGTCGTGCATGACCTAGGACTTAGAGAAAATTGCATCGTCTTAATCCATCCAGTTGCAATGTGCGACCTACAGACATCTTGACCTATAATAGGTCGCTGAACGACCTAGCACTTAACAATTTTTCACAGTCCTGAACTTTTAATCTGAACAACATGACTTAAGAATGCTGCAACCTATGTTAGGTTGTGTGCGCCCTAATACTTAGAATTTTGAGCAGAATTTGACTGATTTTTGAATTTGAATTGTTTTGGACTTTGTTGTACTTCTCTTCAGATTGCCTTAACTTTAATGCTAACAACCTGTTTAGAAGCAACATTCACAGAAAAATGGGACGAATATACTGCCATTGATTGCCCACTTCAATTGACAGATTAGTCGACAAATAATATCAGACTTAAATGAACTCCGTGAATGAAATGCTGTGAACTAACAAATCTAAGTGAAGTATTAAATGATCAACTAAAGCTGATTTATTTGCATCAACACAACACTGTTCTCGGACTTAAGATATCAAGCCCTGAAACTTCATAATCGACAAGTATCAATTAATTTAGTTTCATTTATATTTGCTTGTTATTGCATTAGTTTTGCACAACACTTCACTCTTTTTTAGGAAACGTGCACCTTAATATTTGATCGTCCAGTTCCTTGTGTAGAATGGCATCTCAACAGGAAGACTTGGAAATAGCTGGAGAAGTTTTTCCAATTGCTACTCCATTGAGCGATCCTCCGGAAAGGACTCCTACTACTCTGAGTCATAAAGTTTTCCGTCAATTATGCATCCAATTTGGCATTGCCGAAGCTGACGCTTTGTTCCCTGGAATAAATGATACTGCTGATAGGCCGCCCCATGGCTTTGTCGCAGTTAACCGTCAAATGTGTTCGAGTGGAGCTATTCCCCCATTTAACGACTGTCTTCGAGAACTTCTCCTTCGGCTATTTATCTCCCCTTTTCAACTGCACCCTAATGGATACTCCATCCTGCTAGGACTGTGTGTGCTATTCAGGAGAACGTTGGACCGTTTTCCCAGTTTTGCTGAAATTCGCTTCTTGTGCACATTTGCAAAGAACAAAGACCATCCCTCTATCACACTTGTGAGGAGTGCCAGGAACCATAAACTAATTCTGGACTTGCCCGAAAGTGCCCATAGATTCTTGACTCAATTCTTTTACGTCCGATGTCCTCCGGGATTTTATGCCATCTGGAGAGTCGGAAGTAAGATTGCCTCTTTTCGATTTGTTTTTAAGACTTTTCAGAACTCGAACTGTCAAATGCTTAACTCCATTCTTTCTTTTTGCAGCACTTCCTCCTCCACTTCGAGATACCAGTCACAAGTCGATTTTAAATACTTTGAGTGCCGTTGATGTTGAAGAGAGGAGTACCAAATTCTTGCTGAAAGATGAATTTCTGCACCAGTTTGGTCTTTTACATCTTTCTAGATCGACTCAGATTCATGAATTCTCTAGTTCTGATGCGGAAACGTTAGCTGCTTCGGGCTCTCGAGCAGAGGCCTCGAATGCCCCAGCTTCTGTAGAAGAAATTGCATCAGAAGCACCCGTCGTAGAGGCTGCTTTGATAAAATGTTCCGCATCCACCGATGTCATAGGGTCAGTCAGCAAGTCGGCACTTGCCCCAATTATTGAAGAGGAAGAAAATCCTTGAGTTTCTGAAAAATCAATTGATATGGAAGTTGGAAAAGAGAAGTCTGCTGAATACCAGGGTGATGACACCTTTGATGACTTGAGTGATATAATGATAACTTCTCAAGAGCTTTTCAGGGATAATATTCCAAAAGCGACTTCTCCCGTTGTTGAAGCGACTTCCTCTTTGAAACAAACTTCGACGCCTTCTACACCTGTCGTCTCCGTTCCCGCACTAAAGCGTGGTTTGTAGTTTGGCGCACGTAGCTCGCACGCCACACACACTTAGGATTTTTCAGCACTTATAAGCATTTATCCTCTTTTTCTGGAAATTTCTAAACTTTACTTCTTTTTCGATTTTCAGATTCTCCGATGGGGCGTACCGGCTCGTACTATGACTCATTCCAGCGCCATGGAGGTCGTGGATCCTATGACTTTAGGAAATATCTTGGTGACCAGAGAGAGACAGATGAGGAACGGGCCCAAAGGAAGGCTCAAGAAAAATGGGATTATGAACAGCGACAGAGAAGAAGAGACACCGATCGATATGATTCTTCTCATAGAAGTTACGATTCCCATAAGCGAAAGTCTTATGATGACAAGGGGAAGACTCATATTACTGACGAATCGAGCAAACGGTCCAAGCCAAGTGACACGTCTGTAATTTCTGGGAAGACTGATGCTCATATCCCCTCTGATATTCCGGCCGGCTCTCCTCCTTTAAAGAAAACTGACATCCAAACGATCATCAGCCGGCCCCAATATCAGGTTAAAGACGGCCCTCCAACACTTCAAAGCCGGTTTCCGAACTGGTGCTTAAAAGGAGTGCGTTTTGACCTGGATTTGGTCCCAATCGATAAGCAAGACATGCTTAAAAGTCTCGATGCAGTTCGGCTTAACATTGAGAGGATGTCGCAATGGCAGAAACTTGTTGATGAACTCCAGAGAGTCAACCATATGAATCTTGAAAACATGCTGACTCTAGAGAATGATAAAGCTGAATGGGATAAATGGTGCAAGCAGCATGACGCGGAGATGACGAACATCGCGGATGACAATGCAAGGCTTCAATCTGAAGTTAAGCAGCTTAAGGAAAAACTCGCCTCTTCTTCTGCATCACATAATCAAAAAGAAGAAGTCTTTCAGAAGCAAGTGCGGGATGCACATGTTGCACAAACAGATGTCGAAATGAAGCTTGCCGCTGAGCAGCATACTACTGAGAAATATCGCACAGAAAACGCCGAACTGCGGGAAAAAGTCACCTCCTAGAATGTGGAGATTGAGTTACTAAAGTCTCGACTCGCTAAAGCTGAGACAGAGCGTGATGAGGCTATTACTGGTCGGGTTGCTGCCGTTGCCGAAAAAGAAGCGGCTGAGCAATCACATGAGGCAACGAAAGCAAACATCAGCTCTACCTTATTCGACTTTTATTTACACAGCGTTCTGGGTCGTGGGAGCCTTGCTTTTCTGGGTCCTGATTATGAAATCACTCTGGCTGAAGTGTGGGAAGCCGCAATTGATATGTTTAAAGGTGCCGGCTATGATGAAGCAGAACTCGAGGCTCGCTATCTTGATGATGAGGCTTGCGCCGCTCTTGTTAAAGGGAAGGAGCAGCTTGCTAAAGCATGGGCTGAATCACTGGGAGAAGAGCTTTCAAAAGAGGAAGCTCCTTTAACTGCCCCTGTTCATACTTCCACTTCGGCCGATGTAAACATTATGGATTCCGGCTCCCATTCTTCACTCCCAGCTAAAATTGCCCAAGAAACTGCGACCACTCCCACTGAGGATGAGGCACCGGACGATACTGAAGCCGAGAAATTCGAGATTGACCTTGCGAAGCCAACTCCTCCAGGTAATTTTGGCGTCGTCCCGGGCCCAATGAACCAGTTATTTGATTTAACCGAGTTTGATGACCTTCTTACTTGTTACTTAAACTTTGGTGAACCGATACCCTCTCTATTTTCGGGAGATGTTGATTTTAACTTCTTTTCTTCTACAGCGGAGGTACCAAACACTGCACAAGTTTCCACTCCTTCAGTTGTCGTCCCTCCATCTTTACAGATTACTCCTCCTTCTGCTTCCCAACCGGGATCGCAGGCAGAAAAAATCGAAGCTCTTCAAGGCCTGGACGGTCCGGCTGTTTCGCAGGAGCAGAAGGCGGAGGATCTTGAAGACATCGAGAAGACCCCGGAGCGGTCTCTAGATGATGATCTGAAGCTTTCAACATTGCTTGCTACTCCGGGGAGCGAATCTTCTTCGAAGAGGAAGGGGAAGCATGCCATAAGGAAGAAGAAGAGAGGTGCTTCGACTGGGGAAGACAAAACAGAAGAAGACCCAACCACTCCTCCTTCTCCGTCCCGCCCACATCGGATTCCGAAATTAACTATTAGGCCAAGCAAAGGCTCCAAGGGTGGCAGAAAGAAGGAGTGACAAGCTGAACTTTCTACTTCTTATTTTGCTTTTTACATGTATAGACCGAAGATTGTGCGGGTACCGGTCCCTGCTTTTGCTTTTTTGAGATATCTGCACATGTAAAGAATTTTCATAGTACTAAATAAAACAGTAATTTTACTTGTACAAATTCTTGTGTATGTGAGAACGCATCTGTTTCTCTTTTTTGGTGTAGAATAAACGATTCCTTTTACTTGTACAAACTTTTTGTCTATGTTTGGGAATACATTTATTCCACATCTATTTTTTGTGATATTGCAATGAACTTGTGGCATGTTGCTTTTATTAATATAATTGAATTGTATAGTGTTGCCCCCATACCACAAGTGCATTGCAATATTTCTAGCTTTTACAAGACTGATATTCTCACTTCAGAGAATAACAATTCCACTTTTAGGGGAAGAATCATTCTGCTTTTAATAGAGTATATCTCGTCTTCAGAGAAGTTTTTACTTTCTCTTTCTTCCTGAAGAACACTTCAACTTTTGGGAATGATCACTTTTATTTGTTTAAAAGTGAATTTTCCTACACAGTGAAATGAGCTTCTGAAGAAGGTTTTTATTTTGTGCCCCAGTAAAGGGTTTATTTTTGGTACTTCAAGCAAGGTGAAGTACGCCTCTGAAGAGGTCTTTTGGTCTCTGAAGAGAAGGTTTTTATTTTGTGCCCCAGTAAAGGGTTTATTTTTGGTACTTCAAGCAAGGTGAAGTACGCCTCTGAAGAGGTCTTTTGGTCTCTGAAGAGAAGCAATTTTGGTCTCCGAAGAGAAGCAATTTTGGTCTCCGAAGAGAAGCAATTTTTTCATTTCAGCTCTGGTGAAGTGGGTCTCCGAAGAGAAGCATTTTGCACTTCTACACGGGTGAAATGTGCCTCCGAAAAGGGCTTTTTAGCATTTCATCACTGGTGAAGTGGGTCTCTGAAGAGAAGCATTTTGCACTTCTACACGGGTGAAATGTGCCTCCGAAAAGGGCTTTTTAGCATTTCATCACTGGTGAAGTGGGCCTCAGAAGAGGAGCATTTTGCACTTCTACACGGGTGAAATGTGCCTCCGAAAAGGGCTTTTGCCTCTGAAGAGGTCTTGTGATTGTCTAGAAGTTACTTTCTCATGGTTGAATGGATCCACGGGGCGGGTGCAAGTTGCTTGATTGGATGTTCGTTTGCACAAACGATCGCAATTAACTAACAAGGGCCCTGTTCCTTCAGCGTGGGAAAGTGCCCCTCCGGTGGTTCCACCAATCTTTTTATTAAGAGAAGCACTTTCGTTTATTGACGTGCCTCGTTAGAGGGCTTTATTGACCTTTGGGAAGGAGCATCGGTTGGTTGGTGTGCCAGGAAGGTTGCTTCTCAGGGGCGAGTAGATCCACGGGATGGACGCAAGCTGCCTGATCGGATGCATCACGATCAGTTAGCAAGGGCCCTTTTCCTTCTGCTTGGGAAGGTGTCCCTTCGGTGGTTCTACTGGCCCTTTTTATTGAGTGGCATACCTCCTTTTGCCTGCTTCTATGTTTGGTGGCCCATGTTCCCTCATCATTTGCTAATCAGCTACCCTTCATTATTGTTTCCAAGCGCGTCTTCCTTTGCAAGTAAATTGTCTTATCCGAAGAAGTGGACTTCACTGTTGGACAACTTCACAGGACAAACGCAAGTTACCTAGTTGGATGTCTGTTCGTATTGACAGTCACAGCCACTTAATGAAGGTTTGCCTCAGTGGAGTTGCCAACTTTTTATGTGAAGTTCTTCTTATATGGGATTTGAATATGGAATTTTTGGTTGCTTGGTATTTGCTTAATAAGCGATTTGTAGGGCTCGCTTAGCTTTGTGATGGGTGAGCTTTGCTTTAATGACCTGCAATATTAGATCGACATTTTAGCAATACATTTCGAGTATTTACACATCGAAATATAACAAGCATTTTGTAATAGAAAACAAAGAATGCATAGTTTTTTCATTATTCAGTCACACTGATTTCTCAGCGGTTTACAATGCAGAAGTCACACATCCATTATCATTTTTACAAATTCAAGCAATGATGTTAAGTAAAAAATGGATGCTAGTTATTGTTGTTTCAGAATCTTCGGACTGATTTTCCATTTGCACTAGATTCGCAGCTTCGGATTTATATGCCAGAGAAAGTGAAAGATGCCCCAGTTGCAGTTTTGTGGACAGTTAGCAGTCGTCCCAACTTCTGCCCGCTGGGTGTGGACCTCCTGTGACAACATTAATGACAAGCTTTTCTGAATCTTGCACTGCATTGTTGTTGAGAGAATCGGATTGATGGGTAGGACGTTGTTGATTCCGAGTGGATGAAGTTGGATCGACTCCGCTTCTCTTAACGTATTGTTGGAGTTTAACCTGCTCCAGCAATTCTTCAATCACATTCTTTAATTGGCGACATTGGTCAGTGTCATGGCCAGGTTGATTGTGAAATTGGCAGAATTTTCCATTACGCTTTGCACCTCTCGTCATCTCAGGTGGCTTAGGATACCTGACAACGTCCTTTGTTGCAAAAAAGATATTTCTTGGTGTATCAATTAAAGGAGTAAAATCCGAAGAATTAAAGCGGCGAGGTTTCTTTTCATTTCCCTGGCTCTTTCCTCCTTCATTCTCCCTTTTCTGACTTTCAGATTCTCTTTTATTAGATGGGACATTGTTATTATTAGCTTGGGCAACAACCACTTTCGATGTCGTAGAAAGGCTTTCAAGGCGAATGAACTCGTCGGCCTTTTTATAAAAAATTTCAAGCGAGTTAGGTTCCTTCATCTTTAGCCATATTCCAAATTTGCTCGATTTATCAATGGCTCGCATCAAATAAGTCAGGATCATACGTGGCTCCGCATTTTCTACTTCGGCTAAAGCTATATTGAAACGGCTCAAGAAAGATTTGACTGATTCTCCGGGCGCTTGTTCAAGATTAGATAGTGACATTATATCCTTAGCTTTTGAAGCATACAATCTGAACTGTTCTTTGAACTTCTGCGTTAAGTCGGAGAACTTATCTACAGACCGAACTGGAAGCGTTGTGAACCAAAGTAAAGCCACACCTTCCAGGTATACTGGAAAGTATCGACACTTGATCTCGTCTGATGCTCTTGCACCGGTCATATGCCAATCGTATTTGTATAGGAAATGATTAGGGTCACTCGTTCCCCTATAGGCTTGGATAGTAGGAGGTACAAATTTCCTTGGAAATTTAGCTTTTAAGATCCTTTCAGTAAACGGAGTTCTGCTCGGTGCAAATCCCCAGTCGTTCTCATTCTCTTCCCTTTGCATGCTCTCTTTCATGATGCGGTCAACCATTTCGGACAGGTACTCTTTATTGTTCAAAGACATCTCCGGGCAGGCATCAGTCCTTCCCTCGGAAGCTTGCCTGGGCACATGTTCACGACCAGTTGGCTGCGGCATAGAACCCTCAGTTTGGAAAGGTGGCATTTGAGGAAAGGCTGTCTGATGGTTTTCTGGTTGATGATTTGCCCCGAGCAGAGCAGTTAATCTATCCATCATCAAAGCATTTTGGGTTTCAATCTGTTGGTACAATCCAGAAACTGCGTCATCTAATTCAGCCCTGGTGACTCCAATGGTAGGAGTTGCTTGGTCTGCGGTTGGGGAGGCGGAAGTTCCTTCATGAGCATTTCTGGATCTGACTGGTCTACCTCTTCTTCCAGGAGCCATCATTTCAAATCAACTTCTGGTTCTTAAGAGAAGTTCTTTTTATGAGTTTTTTGCGAAACAACGGTGAAAATCTTCCTGAGTTCAACTCTCAATGAAAGCACCAAAATGTTAACGTTAAAAAGTGAACGCTAACATCTGGTGTGTGTAATAGAATCGTGAAAGCACCACCCGTGTGACGGGAACAGAATTTAAGCAATAAACTAGCAGAAAAGCAGTAAAAGACAACACTTTATAGTGGTTCGGCTTGAGATTAAGCCTACGTCCACTTCGAATCTCTTTATTACTGAATTTGGTTACAAATCGGTACAAATCTCTTATGAAAACAATACAATTTGATCACAAGAAACAATCTTGACTACTAGCTCAATCTTCGATGATGAAACTCAATGAATCCGTGTTGGATGTAAGGAATTCCTCTCGAAGCTTGTTGTAGTGTCTCGAATGCTTGAAGATCTTTGATTGCTGGAGAGTTCGACAGAGTAACGGTGCTTGAAGAAATGAATGGCCAAAAGTCCCCTCCTCGTTGGAGTTTGAGAGCTATTTATAGGGGCTGATTTTCTGAGCAGAATATTTGCCCAAGTCTTAGGTCGCGTACGACCTTAGTTAGGTCGTAGGTCGTGAGCGACCTAAGCTAGGTCGCAATCTACTTGCGACTTAAGAAATTAGCTGGTGAAGTTGCACTTGGCTTCATTTGAACAAGTGGTACGTCGCAGGCGAGTTAAGGAATAGCTGTAGGAACTTTAGGTCGTTGAAGTCTTAGCTCGTTCGCCTCTTAGGTCGTAGGTCGCTGAGCTGCTTTAATAGTTAGGTCGCGCAATCTGTTAACTCGATAGCTACCTTAGGTCGCTAAGTCCCTTAGGTCGCTAGCTACCTTAGGTCGTTAGCCTCTTCTTGTAGTTAGGTCGCAAAGTCTTCCTGTAGTTAGGTCGCAAAGTCTTTAAGTCCTTAGGTCGCAAGGTCTTTAAGTCCTTAGGGCGCAGAGTTCCTTAGGTCGCGAACTTCTCTTAGGTCGCTAAGTTTTAGGTCGCTGAGATAAAGGAATTAACATATCACTAATTCAAAAAAATAACCTCTCATTAATCTCTATTTCAGAAACAAAGCTTGACTCCTCCTTAACACAGAAAGCAGCCAAATACATAAACAAAAACTGGAAATTCATATCAAATCTTTCTCAATCACCATATGGAAGACTCCTAGTCCTATATGATCCATCTATTTATTCTCTGACCCCTATCCTCCAAGACTCACAATTCATTCATACCCATTCTCTCCACATTCCTACTAACACTTCAGTGTATTATACTTTCATATATACCTCAAACTCTCCTCAACTTAGAATCGGAATGCATGAAAACATACCTCACTTCAGACAGACAACTCATCCATGGATAATTGTGGGTGATTATAACTGCTCTTTTCTATCTTCTCATCGAACTGGTGGTAGGACTCTGACCCTCTCTGAGCTAACTCCTAAATAATACCATGCAAAATGCTTCTTTGGTTGAAATCCCTTATTCTGGTTCAGAATTCACATGGACAAACAAAAGCAATCACCACCCTCCTATATTATCCAAAATTGACCATGGCTTATTGAATATCCCCTCCTTACTACAATGGCCTTCAATAAGCATACATATTCCAATGCCCCTACCATTTGACCACTGCCCATTAATCCTCACCTTTGGCTCTGCTTTCATAAAAAAAAGGTAAATTTCAAATTCTATGATGAATGGACTAATAATTTTGAACTAAAGCTAGTTTATGAAGCTTGGAAATAGCATACATATGGGAACCCGATGCATTCATTATAGAAAAAACTCAAGAACACAAAAGAAGCGATAAAATTATGGGCAAAGAGAATATATGGTCAAGGTAATAAACTATCCGAAAATATAGTGGAACAACTTCAATAGGTACATCAAATGATATTGGACTCAAACTCCACACCAGAGACAATCCAGAAAGAAAAGGACTTGATAGTGCAACTTGAGAAAGCATACATCTCAGAGGCAAATATGGCAAAGCAGAAGGATAAGTAGCAATGGGCAACTCATGGTAATAGGAACTCTAAACAATTCCATGCTTCATTGAAGATCAGACAAGCTAAATCAATGATTCATCAGATTAATGATATGCAAGGAATAACTCATACCACTTCTGATCAGGTTGATGATGCATTTCTGAACTATTACACTAACTTACTTGGTGGTAACCCCTCTCAATCTGGTAACTCAATACTTATTAATCTTCAAATGCTTAAGTTAACATCTGAAATGCAGAGCACTCTCATTAGTCCTATTACAGATGAAGAAATTAAAAACTCTATTTTCACAATGAGAAAGGCTGCATCCCTAGGCCGTGATGGATACACTGTTTCTTTCTTCATGCACTGCTGGGATATCATTTCTGATGACGTATACAAGGCAATTCATAATTTTTTCAATAAGAGTGTGTTACATGCTGCTGTAAACTCAACTAATCTTATCCTGATCTCCAAAACTGCCGCACCAACCGATGTCTCTCAATATAGACCAATTGCATGTTGCAATGTAATATACAAGTGCATATCTCGTATTCTAGCTTCTCGCCTCAAAAATGTGCTTCATCGTATTATATCCCCAAATCAAGCAGCATTCCTCCCTAAAAGAAGCATTTTGGATAACGTGCTTCTGTCACATGAACTATTAAATGGTTATTCATCACCATACAAGTCTCCCAGAGCCATGTTAAAGATTTATGTGAGAAAATCATTTGACTCATTGGACTGGTATGCAATATTGACTGTTTTAGAAAGAATGGAATTCCCAACTGCCTTCAATAAATGGCTCTACACTTGTATCTCAACTGTAAGATACTCACTGGTCTTTAATGCTCACATGGTAGGGTATTTCAAAGGAACAACTGGCCTGAGACAAGGAGATCCAATATCAGCATATATATCCATAATAATCATGGAGGTATTTACTCTTACAATACAAAATCAGGTGAGACTGAAGAATTTTGCCCTTCACCCAAAGTGTAGGAACCCGATGATAACAATGCTTGCATTTGTAGATGATTTGATAATTTTCACAAAGCCAACTATTAAGTCATTACAGTCCATAATGGTAACTCTTACCTTATTCTACAACTTCTCCAAGCTTCAAATAAACCCTTAAAAATCACACCTTCTTATTGCTGGTCTGGCTGATATACAAAAAGCGGTTTGCTTCAACATAACTCAAATGCGGCCTCTTGACTCTGACATGGCATATCTTGGGATACCCTTAGCAACAAAACGAATAACTCTTGCCCAATGTGTTCCTCTGTATGAGAAGATAACTGCAGTCATGAATCGATGGGAGAATATGCATATAGCTCAACTAGGGAGACTTGTAATTATAAAAGTTGCTATACTCTCAATGATTGTATACTGGGGAAGAACATTCCTCCTACCATCAAAATTGTTGGCTATGATAAGAATAGCAATTATTAAATTTCTACGGTCTAGCTCAATTCATACAAGAGAGTTATCACCAATTGCATACAAGAAGTTGGAAAAACCAAAGAAAGAAATATAATGCATCAAAATTGTATACTGGGGAAGAACATTCCTCCTACCATCAAAATTGCTGCCTTGTCTAAGCACTTCCACAACCATATAAACAATACTGATTCTCTTTGGGTGCAGTGGGAAAACAGAAATAATTTGAAAGGAAAAGAAATATGGATAGCAGAAAGTAAATAATCACATAGCTGGGTATGGAAGACCATGATGAAAGTTCGTGATATAATGCTACCACATGCAAAGTTACATCTTGCCACTACTAGTACCTCCAAATTCTAGACAACTCCTTGGATAACTCAAGGCTTGATCCTTTAGAAAATCCTATCATATGACAATATAATGCAGGCTGGGATCACTACAAATGCTAGAGCAACAAGATATATAGTTGATGGAAGAATAAACTTGAATCACACAAGCAATCCATCCGTAAATGCTATATGGGATAAATACAATGTCCAGCCATATACAGTCATGCAAACTGAAGAATATAAGTGGATAGGCAAGCACAAAGACCACTCCACTAAAACAGTTTATAAAGCATTAGTGGGAGAGATGAACAACGGCTACTTTCCATGGCATTCACGAATCTGGAATAAGTATGCAGATGAAAGGTACAATTTCATGCTGTGGAAAGTTTTTAAAAATGCCTTGCATACATTACGAAATCTTTCATACATAGGAATAAATGTCACGAATACTTGCAAATTTTGCCTCTCTACTGAAGAGGATATGATTTGGCAAGCAGGAACGGTAAGTAGGAACGGTAAGATTGAAAAAAAATTAGACAAAAAGGTGGATATGGCTTGGAAAGCAGGAACGGTAAGATTGAATGGATCAGAATTTATAAAGTGAGTAGGTGGAAGGAACAACAAACATATGAACTCCTAATAATGCTAAAGATCATGGTCACTGTCGTATGGGAGAAGAGAAATAGCATAATTTTCAATCAAAGAAGAAAGAATAGAATGCAGTTATATTATGAGACAGGAAGGAGAATTCTTGAGATGATGTCCCTATCAGCTTACCCATTTGATCAAGCAACAATAAGCAAATGGACATAAGTGAGTTTTTCCTTGGAGTATTGCTTAGGTCTGCTTGGAGTTCTGCTGTGAACTGCTTGCAGTTCCTTAGCCATCTACTTCGAGCTTAATCTAGCTTCTACTTTTTCTGTGTTTTGTTTATTTTTTAGTCTTTCTTTCTTCCTGTTTCTCTTGTAATTCTATATTTATGCCTGTAATACTTTATTGCATGTTATAAATAAAGGTAGGGGTCCTTAAACCCGTTGGCTTTGCCAATTTTTTTTAATAATAATTGCTTAATTATATTTATCCATACATATCTTTATACACACACACACACACTTGTACAATAATTGATGCACATATATGTGTGTTTGGACAATGTATTTGCATATACGATGGGCTAACATGTTCGTTACAATGTAAATCTCAACATTTGTACATAGGCATGTCAAACCATGTACACAATATCCTATTGCACTTGCACGTACTCGAATATGTGTACATGATACACGCACACACAAACACACACACATATATATATATATATGATATAATACAAATTATATAAAATAAAATATTATTTATGAATTAAATAAAATATTGATTTTATTCAAAAAGAAATTTAGAAAAGTTCTAAATATATTTAGACTGCATTGATCCAATAAAGATCCAAAATAGTAAAAAATTGAAATAGACCCATTTCTTCCGCCTCGTGTGGCCCAGTTCCAACAACGGTACCATAACCCAAAAGCCTATGCGATCTAAATTAGTCATATTTGGGCCAACTAATTAAGCTTACAACCCAATTAGTATGATATTTAAGAAAGGTAGTGTATATGCTAGATTGTTGGGTAATCAAGTACCTTGTCCTACTTGGCTACGGGCCTGGGCTGAATGGTTATGCGAGCCGAAAGGTTACCCTTAATAGAAAAGGCTCAAATTTAAATTGGGTCCTTGGGTAATTTCAAAATTGTTTTGAAATTAAAATAAAAGTTTTAAATTTAAAAGTTAAATTTAAAATAAGAAAAATGTTAGAAATGTCATAATATAAATTTTCAAATTGTTATGAAAATTAAAATAAAAGCTTTAAATTTTAAAGTTAAATGTAAAGTAAAACACATATTATAAAAGTTATAATATAATTTTTCAAAATATATGTCAATGTTATAAAATTAATTATGAAATATTATTTATTAATAAGATTAATAAAATAAATGGATTACCTAATAAGTTAATAAATAAAACATATATACATGTATAATATGTACTGATATAAGTTATGTTGTCTTAAATTGTTTAAGGCAATATGAGTTACATGTGTGTACAAAAGAATTTTCGAAACTAATAAAATTTAACTCAATTTTTTTAATTATATATATTTTTTAAGAGTTAAGTAATAAATTTAAATATATATATATACATATATATATATATATGCATACATACATATATATATAAGATATATATGTGTTACTATAAAGGTTATAGTATATATATTCAAAATAATATGTTATAATTGAATAATATTATAATTAAGTAAAGTGTTAATTAATTAAATAAGATTTAATTAATATATTATTATAAATAAGAATGTTATATAATAAAACTTATATGATATAGATGTATAATAAAAGGTGGAACAGTAAGAAACCCAAAATAGACTTAAGGATAAATACGTATGTATAGTACGTATGTCGTGACTTCTGATGTGTTTAACACTTGAATCATGTACATTATTCCATAAAACGGTATCACTCAATTACATATATAGAACATTATGAATCTTTAATATAAAGTTGTCATCTACCATTTATATATTAATAGATTACTTGTATACTCCTTAGTTGTTGAGCTTTCCTCAGCTAGAGATGTTATGTGCAGTACTATTAATATATGTAATAGACAAGGTAAGATATTTATACATATTTGTTGAGCTTTGCTTAAAATATGTATAGTATACTTAGGCCGTCACAAAATGGTGGGTACGAGTGAATAATCTCACTTTATTTGTTAAGCTTTCCTCAAGGTAAAGGTGAGATTAGGATAAGGATAACTAGGTTAGGAGTTGTATGTGATACAATCGATAAGGAGTTATCCATCGTATGCAGGCCTATGATTTTTGAGATATCCTTAAGGTCAGAATCCTAAGGAATATGTTCCTAACATCCACTAGTGAAGTTAAAAGATTTTTATGTTTTGTGTTAGGGTTTTGGAGAAACATAAATGACTAGTGGGAGCCTTATTACAAAAACGAAATGGTAACATTTAGCATGTCTAATATTGTAAGAACATATGTTGTGTGTAATCAAAATAATCTACTTCGATAAATTTGTCCATTAAATATAATTGATAAAAAGTTCATTAACTAAAATACAAAGGAACTGAATTAAATTTTGACAAAGAAATATTAAATACACTTACCAATAAATTTTTGCAAGTTGGCCCATGCAAGTACCTAATCATCCAACCACTAAATATGTTTTTAACTTGGCCACTTCTAAGTTTACTTGCCTGAGATTGTGTATTGTCTTCAATGAGTTTCAAAATCTAAAAACAATACAAGAATATGGATATTTGATTCATATACGATCACATATAAATGATATATGATGAACGTTCAGAATTCATAATATACAGAACCTCGATGAAATTAATTCGTTGAAATAAGCAAGTAAATTATAGTGTGAAATCGTGCATTCAATATGATAGATTAAAATAATGGTCTTGTTATATTAAATGTAACATTGCACAAATGGCTACAAGATAGATCAAAAGAATTCGATCACTAAAACGTAAGTTTGATCAGTTTACGTAAAGTGCAATTTATTTGATATCCTTAAAAGTTAAGGATGATCAAATACACTTTGTAATGAATTCGTTATAATGTTGCAGTAAGGATTTTCTTTTAATGGTTCAACCATTTAGAAAGGAAATCGAATGTATAAGAGTGGGCATAACGTAAGGCAAAGTTGGATGAATAGGGTGAATGGTCATTTTTGCTTCGTAAAGAAATTGAGAAATAAGAATTGTAAAATAACAAATGATACTTAACATTGGAATAAGAAATATGATTCTATTCCAAAATGCATTTTCAAATAGAAATATTATTTTTTATGAGATTTATTTCTTTGATTTCAAGATATTTGATCTGAAAACTCTCGATTGTAAACTGCTAATAGTAGATGGAATAAGTAGCCTATTAAAGGGTTAAATGGGACCCTGTATTTCATACGCTATTATAGTGATGGCGGAAATAGTGAGAGCATGCCATATAACACTTATTAGTCGCATCAAGCTACAAAAATGGTTTCATAAAATGTACCAAACATTGTTTATGAAATAATAACCATTCTTTAATATTGACTAAAAAATAAACATAGTTTTATCAATATGAATATTTTAAATACTTGTTATAAAATAAATCTATAATAGTAGTATTTGTAGTGCATTGGAAACTATAGAAGCATTTGAAGTTATTTGCAATTATTTTGGAATTATACATTAAATAATAGTTCTGAGAAATAATTATTTGATTATGAATCATATGATATTACAGAATTGTATCTCAGACAATTAAGGGCAATACACCAATTTAGTGGGAGCATCATAAGAGTTGAAGAACCCTTCGGATTGATACATATTGATATATGAAATTGCAAGTCTATTAATATCAAAACGATTCAATATACTTCATTATATTCATTGATGAGTTATTACCGACATGGACATGTGTATATGATACACATGTAGTACTTCTATGATAAGCTCATAGAGTATAAAACAGAAATAAATAAAATAAACATGCAATAAAAAATGGTTCACTTTGATCGAATAGGTAAGTATATTGAAAAGAGTTCCGATTGTACCTAAAATGAATGAAGATTCAACCAACAAAAGTCACCCCTCCCTATAATACATAATGATGTATCGATAAAGGAGTAATCGAACTTTGTTGAATGAAGTAGGATTAATTATGAGTGAAGTTGAGTAAACTTCTTTCTACAAGGTCATGTATGCAAGAGTAGTACATGGGGTAAAAATTAATTCCATCTAAAGAAAGGTTTATTAAATCATAAAAGATACGGGTGTATAAGAAAACTGCTAAGGAGTTGGCAGGTTGTGCGAGTCGAAAGACTACACATAATAATTGTTCGTAAGAGATCTTGTAAGAATCGCCCCAAAAGGAGTTTGGGAATGATGGTCATTGGATAATCAATTTATGTTTTGAACATAAGTTTTTTAAACTAAAAAATTAGTTTTACATATAAGGTAATTCATAAAGTATTTATGAGTACATATTCTGTTGCACTGAGAAACAACTGTTGTTTCAAAAATAACAACTTCATAGCGAAGGAATTTCTTTGAGAAATTATTGGTAGTAAAATGGATTTGGATATGATCCAAAGATGAAACTGATTACGAGAGTCAAAATGAAATTAACCAAACCTAAATGAACACAATTCATTAGAATGTCTAATAAATATTCTCGCACATTGAAGAGGTACTACGAGTTTCTTTCAATATCGGGAATAGATAATTCTCTATTTTCAATTAAACCACAAGAGTATTAACTCTATGATATGGTATGATGCACAAATCGGAGGATTTCCAAGTACGTTATCAAAATATGATTTTGGTAGTCGTACCAAAAGGGATATGATCCATCGGTCGTGATTGTGTCTTTAAGAACGAGACTAATGCAGGTGAAGTTTAATGAGCAACGTTGATAAGAAAAACATCATAAATTTCAATTATTGAAATCAACGTAATAGATTTGTCGTTCAACTTGCTTAGTTTGATCCGTATTTACTCATAAGATTATTGATTGTATGACTTTATGTTTAGTACATATGTGTCGAAAGGGAAAATATGAAATAATGATTTAGAATGGACTGTTTTCATATAACAAGTTTTTTGAAGTTAATGGAAGCAAATGAGTTTTTGGGTTTTAGAATATGATCTAGGAAATGATATGGAAGTATCATTTTGTAAGCATCAGAATTGAATAAGTATTTTGATAGAAAACATTGAATAGCTTGATTTTCAGTCAAAATATAAAAGAAGCGTGTGTCCATAAGATAGAACCACTAAATAGTTCATAAATATTTCTATACTATAAGTAAACTAGACTATATGTAAACAACATAGTGCTGATTGTTAACGACATACTTATGTTAAAATTAGTAATACTTTAGTTGATAAATACTCGATATTGGATTTGTAATTTATATATTTTGTACAAGTATAAACGATGTTGGGAATGTCCTAAACGATATGCAAAGACACGATATTAAAATGTTTAATATGGAACAAGTTAGATGGATTCCTTATGGTTTAACAATAGGAATTATCATACATGTCGTATTGCCTACAATATCGTAAGTTGCTAATGTATTTGATGCATGAAGCAAATATCAAATCCAAATTAATATCACTAAATGGTAGCTTAGAGTGTTCTCGAGTGTTTACAAAATACTAGAGAATTGTTTATAGAAACATCGAACTCTTTATGAAAGAGTGTTCAGGCTTGAAATTCATAAGTGATATCAAGTATAATATGTGGATATAAAATTCATGTTCAAAATTTAATTAAGAAGCTTTAAGTTGGAAATGTTCCAAACGAAAGGTTGTGGCTGATTCAATGAAAGGCTAAGTACACCGTCTTAAATAGCGTCGCAATAAAAGCAATTTATATAAATAGAAATGCATAAATTTATAATTGAGACAGGGATGATTCCAAATATTAAGAATATTACATCATTGCTATATGATAACATGTAATAATAAGAGCTCACTAGCAGTTAAGAGATACTCTGAATGGTTCTACATGACAAAGGTAGTTTATCAACATCGGAGAAAGTTGATTGACATAGTAGTTAATTAAATCAGCATAGCAGATCCATTCAAGAAGGATTTAACTCGATCAATTCTCATCAAACTGATTGAAGGGATGGGATAGAGATTCCATAATTGACCCTAAGTGCAAGTGGAGGATTGATAGAGTTAGTGATATGCCCTATGGGCAAATATGTAATTTGTTACATATATCTAACTTGATAACCAATCTTGTTCGAAATAAAAGACGTCTTCTTTCTATTATATATTTGATATAATATATTATATAAATTAATTAATTTAATTAAAAGTATATTTAATAGAAATTCAATAAATGGTATGTTTTGTGATGGTAGTTACAATGTCAATATCGATGCATCCATTGAGACTAATGCATGTAACGCTCTTCAAATATTAGGCAGTGTATTACTCATGACAACTGAGGTACCAAAGGGTTACGTGTTGATAGTTATTGGATAACTATGGAATGACTCACTCGATAGTTTCCTATCTATTAATATAACTAAGGTCAAATAGAAAATATCGTTGTGACAAAATTACATAATTCTCTTGACTTGAGAATACAATTGATCTTCAATAGGGAAACTTTGCTTTGATTATAGTTAAATCATAGCACAATGTACATCGAAGGACCATGTTTGGGTTGAGTAGAAGCATCGGAAGTGAAACATTATTCAAGAGAGGATTCATCTCCTCGATTATAGGAGGTAAGTATCACGATTACTTGAAGTCAACTCAAAGTCAAAGTCTCTGGCTAGAGAAGTTCGGCTATTAATAATTGTTATTATTAAACCAAGGATTTCGTGTTTGGACTATAGTGTTTAATATGGATGATATTGGAATTTTGACCATTACTAAATTCCATAAGTTCAAATTGATATAGTTTTGACAAAGAGAATTGGTGTAAATAATTGGCACAATTGGGTAACACTTAGTAATGTAAAATTGGATTTTACCGAAACCAATTAAGTGATAAATTTACCAAAATGTCACACCACCTGCTAAGTGATGAGTGAACATTAGTATTTAAATTGTTCAGTATTAATCGTTGACTAAATTTACACCTTAGAGTCACACTATCGAAACGTTGAATACTCCTTTTACTACCTGATTTAATTAATTTATAATTTTTATAAGCTAGTTAAATTAATTATATTAATGAAATATTAATTATAAAATTTTATATGACATACATTGAACAATATTAAATAGCATGTTTACAATAGTTATAAATATACTGACCAATATACGATATCAACACACATTAAATAGGATTCAAATGCAACAAATATGTTTGGACTTGAAATAGTTTTGAGGCCTAGAAGGGGCTAGGCATAGCCGGTCTTGAGTGGCCATTTGATGGCTTAATGGTGAGGGTTTTTGAATAAAAGAAAGAAAGGGTAAGAGGAACAAGGCGATCCTGATCTTAATTGCACTCCTTTATCTCTCTCTTATATATTCATCTCCACCCTCATTTTAGAGTGGACCGTTTTTATACTCCCTTATGGCAGCAAGCAAGGGCTAGTTACACCCACTAATAGCATCAAAATCCAAATATAAAATTATATCAGATTAATCGACCGGATCAACGATGGTAAGGCAATTCGAAAGCTAGCAATTTTGAGATTAGAATATGATACAAGGTATCCATTACAATGTTTCAAAATGTGAGTTCTAGGCCTTGGTGAAAGGTACACATCTGCTCTATTTATAAACTTATTTATTTAATTGATCATTCCATCATATGTCAGCTAGTTAGATTTTATCACAAATCGGTATATCAATACAGTGTCACATATTGATGGTTATATATGAGCACACATGCACACACACATAAAAGTGCATAAAATAAAAATATTTTGAAATTATATTTGCCACATGCTCATGGCTTTATGATTAAAATAAACTATTTTGGTTAAAATAATATTATTAAATGATTTATTGATTAATCGAAATACAAAATATTAAATCATAAAAAAAATTATACATAAAAGCGTTCGGCAAAAAAATAAAAAAAAAATTTATTATATATATATGTATATAATTATTTCATTGATTTAAAAATTAGTCAAATAAATAAAATACGTGTAACTATGTTTATAAATAATATAAAATCCTAAATATATTTTATATAATATAAAATGTACATTAACATTTCAAAAATTATTTTTATTTATTAAATCCATATGGTTATTAATTTATTTATAAATCATCGAACCAAAAAGAAAATTAAAAAATGTTTATGTTATCCGACAATATTAAACCGATTACACAAGTCAGATTCAACTGCCATCAAGGTCAATGACTCCAGAATGGTGATTGTGGGGCTCAGAAATCAAGTACAGATGGTAATATGAAGTCAGTATTGAATGAAATTGGTAGATGTGAAATGTATAATGTTCGAAGTATGGTAGGAGAGATCGGCATAGATTGGCTCCTATGAGGGATCAGCATGTTTCAAAGTACAAGAGTTTTCCTGTGGAAAACAACCAATATCTCGAGATTTACAAGTCTAATGCTTATGAAATTTGAAAAGTAAGATGTAAGGACCCTAGGAAACCTACCCTAAGGATCACATACCAAAAGGACAAGTTTGGAGGGATCGGTATACATCCCTAGGAAGGGATCGGCAGAGAGCGGCATGCAAGCAATGTTGAATCGAAGATCAAGCGATAATTCGAGCTCTGATGACCCAAATGACATGAAAATTGGAGGCTAAACATATTATTGCATAAGGAAGCCACCATTGGGATCGCTCCCCAAAATTTAACCAAAGAAGGGATTAGTACTGATCCCTCCTCTTTGTGAATTGGGCCCTGCGATCCCTCTAGTGGGCCCATTTGGTTTAGAAGGTCCTTCAGCCGAGATTTCAGAGAGATATTTGGTCGTCTTCATCTATAAACACTGGCATGATGGATCATTATAAGGATCTTTACGCTTCTTGTTACTCTATATTTCGTTGTAATCAAATACTTGATATTTTCTACCGCTGTAATAAAATTTAAAAGTGATTAATAAAAGATAATCTTGAAAGTAGACGTAGGCAAACAACGCTGAAGCACTATAAATTTATGTATCTCTGATTATTGCTTATTCTCGATTACTTACTAATTCGTCTACTCGGTTCAATTTTGTTTTTCTTCACTTATTTCTCTACAAAAACTATTCTTGGGTGTTTATGACCAATGGATGTGAATGCTGAACCAGTTGAAGTTCGGAATCCCACTGATTCTATTACAAGAACTGAATTTCATAATTTAATAAGAGAGCTAATGGAAGCCGTCGATAATTAAATCAACAAATTCGAACCAATATCAACTTGATGAACCAACTCAATCAGCAACAACGAGGGAAAGCTAGGAGGGACCATACTCCTTACTTGGCATCGGAGAGTTCTAGCTAATCAGAAGAGTACCACAGGCATAGGCATCGCAGAACATATGAATATCATGTAGAAAATTTGGTGCGTCAATTGGCAGACCATCATGGTCTGCTAAGATCAATCGGTGCCGATCCCTCCACCAAAAGAGGGAATTCACCCATGCATCATGGCAATCAAGTTGGAGTTGCTTCAGTTGGTTAGGGTGTAGGAGTTCAATTAAATGTTGACCAAGTCCTTCCCCGAAATGACGATGAAGTGAATTTACAAGATATACATCTGGAAGATGGTGAAACAAGAAGGCTTGGAATGGCGCACAGACATCAACCGAACCATTCACGTGAGGTGGAACACGACCATGACTTGGCACCAACTATCCAAATGCTGGATTATCGACAATGGTCAGACAGTTAGTGAGAGAGAGCCAGGGCTTGACTAACGATGACTGGGCAATATCAAGAAGCCATGCCATGTTCACTGATAATGTTCTACATGTGAAGTATCAATGAGGTTCAACATGCCATCAATTCCCGCCCGCGAGGGAAAAACCGACCCCAGGCAGCATATCATGTGATACAAATGGCTGATGGATTCCGCACGAGCGGATGAAGCAACCAAGTGTAGATGATTTTCCATAACTCTCTTTAGAATAGCAACAACGTGGTTTACAAGATTACCCCTACGATCAATTTCTAGATTCAATGATTTGGCAATAAAGTTTGTGGAGAAGTTCTGAATGCACACAACTCATCCCAAGGATGTAATGTACCTATCCAGCGTGATCCAGGCTCCAAGAGAATCTTTGAAAGATTATTTGGAGAGATTTCATACAGTTGTTATGGAAATCAGTAATTCGAATGACCATGCAATATTGATGGTCGTGACGAAAGGGATAGATCCAGAATCCGATTTTGGCGATTGGTTAGCTGGAAAGCCGCCTGTAATGCTGGAAAGCTTTTACGCAAAGGCGGCTCGATATTTGAGAATGGAGGAAGCTAGATCTTTTAGGAAGAAGAATGTTGCGGGACCGACCGAAGAGGGGGTAAAAGTAATATTGTGGTAATGCGATTTGATGACAGATTTGGAAAAGTTCAAGTGAATATCAAAAACAAACCAAATCCGCAAAATAAATGCGGAGATAGAGGTCAAGAACGAAAGAGGGATTCTGGAAGAGGGAAGCCTAGGATTGAGTGCAGACATATCCTGGATATCATCGAAAAAGCTTATTCGGGAAAGGAAGTTGCAGCAATTTGTAAAAAAAAACCCCGCAAGATGGCGGACTAGGGACATCCGACCCCAACCGAGGAGAAGTACCGCGTAGGACTAAGGAGCCTGCATGAACTTATGGAAGATTAGTAATAAATACAATAGTGGAGGATCGCACCTAGCATATAAGAGTTGGTATGAGATGGAGCGCTACGTTAACGCGATTAAGCATGTGGATTTTGTATATTGTTCGAATGCAGAAGATGGAGCTCTGGCAAAACAGCAACGTACAATGACAGATGACATCGTGTTTATAAACAGAGATGTAGACAAGGTGGAGGCTCAGACGTTGGAGGCTCAGACGTTCGACCCAATGATCATTTCGGCCATGATCGGTCCTACTCTAGTGAGAAGGATATTGACTGATTGTGGAAGTTCAGTAAATATAATTTTCAAAAAAGCCTATGATCAGATGAGGATAGAAGCCAAGAACTTAAAGCCGTCTAAAGCTCACATACACAGTTTTAACAGTGTTGCAACTAAAGCCATTGGTTATGTCGAATTACCTGTAGAGTTGGGAGAAGGTGACCGTAGGAGAGTGTGAATCTTACCGTTTGTTGTTTTAGATGTTGACTCTTCTTACAACGTTTTTCTAGGTCGACCGATCCTAGCCGAATTCCGAGCAGTTCTTGCCCCATGGTGTTTGAATTTGAAGTTTTCGACAAAAATGGTGTTGGAGTTTTTCACGATGATCAGGCGACTAGACATGGTTGTTATGTAGCTGAGTGGAAGGATGCTCAACGCAAAGAGAATGGTAAGGGTGTGGATAAGACTGTCCGCATCCAGGCTACCGAAGATTGACAACTAGCACCTAAGCCTTGGCTCAAGCGCCACATTCGGTTCTATAAAGATAAAGATCCAAGAGATGATGAGGAGGAGCCTAAAGAGACCAAGGCTGCATCGGCTAAGCTGATAGTCGACATCACAGTTAGCCACGACGATCTATCACGGGTCCTAAAGATCGGATCACAGCTCAGCCCACCGATTATGCAAAAACTTGTTGGATTTCTCCAAGCGAATTTAGACATGTTTGCTTGGATGCTCTAACATATATGTAATCTCACCAGCCATTGCGAGCCATGCATGAAATACCGACCCAAGGCATGTCTCGGTGAAACCAAAAAGACGCAGCATGGATCAAGAGAGATCTGTCCCTCTCAAAGTGGAAGTGGATAGATTCAAAGACAATGGGTTTACCCATGACACCCTCTACCCTAAGTGGGTATCTAACTCTATTCTTATGAAAAAGGCGAATAAGAAATGAAGAATATGCATTGATTACTCAGACTTGAACAAGGCATGTCCAAAAGACAGTTTTACCCTTCCGAGGATCGACCAGTTGGTGGACTCAACCGCAGAACATGAATTACTATCTTTCATGGATGCGTTCTCGGGATATAACTAAATCTTGATGCACATTCTCGATCAAGAGCACACCAGTTTCATTACTGATGTTGGACTATACTACTATATGGTGATGTCGTTTGGACTAAAGAATGCAGGAGTGACTTATCAGTGCTTATTCAAAAGGATGTTTAAAGATTAGATTGGAAAAGCAATGGAAGTATATGTGGATGATATGCTTGTGAAGTCACGATGATGAAGCGACCACATTAGAGACTTGGCAGAAATGTTCGGCATCCTCCGATATTATAAGATGAAAATTAACCCTTTGAAGTGTACTTTTGGCACAACATCAGGGAAGTTCTTGGGTTTTATTGTTAATGCACGTGGAATCGATGCTAATCCCAAGAAGATTCAAGCTATCCATGATATCCAAGTGCCAAAGACTATCAAACAAGTACAGAGTCTGAATGGGAAAGTTGCCGCCTTAAGCCGATTCATTTCCAGAGCTATTGACAAATGCATTCCTTTCTTTGACTTGATTAGGAAAGAAAAAGAAACATCGAATGGACACAAGATTGTACGGTCATATTTCAAGATTTGTTGAAACATTTGGAGAGACCCCCCATCTTGTCAAAGTCGGTGGATCATGAAGATTTATACATCTATTTGGCTGTGTCAGTACATGCTATAAGTGTCGCATTACTTCATGAGGAGAATCAAATTTAGAGATTGATTTATTACGACAACAAACGATTGACGGGAGCTGAAAGAAACTACCCGAAATAGAAAAAGAGGCATATTGTTTGCTGATTGTATCACGAAAGCTTTGCTCATACTTCCAGGCAAACACGATCAATGTTTACACCAACCAGCCATTACGACAGGTCCTGCAATTTCCTGAGACGTTTGGAAGATTACTCAAGTGGAATATCAAGCGTAGTCAATTCGATATCACTTATCTCCCTCAGAGGGCTATCCAGATTCAGGTAATGGTAGATTTTATAGCAGAATTCACTACACATGATGATTCCCCAGAGAGCAGCGAAATACCTACCATACGGTGAAAATTGTATAATAATGGAGCATCTAATAATCATTGTTCTGTAGCTGGAATTGTGCTTGTAACTCCTAAAGATTGGTCGATTTGTTATGCTTTAAAGCTTGATTTCCCAACGACAAACAATGAAGCTGAGTACGAGGCTCTGGTTGCTGGACTTAAACACGCTAGAGAACTGGTAATAAAGTCTCTTGAAATCTTTTGCGATTCACAATTGGTAGTATACCAAGTCAGGGAAGATTATCAAGCTAAAGGAAAATGGCTTGCTCCATATCTTACCTAAGTCCAAGAGTTGTTGGCTAAATTTGAGTACTATGACATTTCGCATATTCCACAAGATCAAAACAGAGAAGCTGATTCATTGGCAAAGTTTGCTAGCAGCGACGCACAACGGATAGGATTGGTTTCGGTCGATGTATTAAATCTCGAGTATACACCTGATAGAAATCGACCGGGTACTTTAGGCGGAGCCCGAGAGGGGATCGTGGATGACTTCGATTAAAAACTATTTGTTACAGGGAGTCCTACCTGGAAAAAGGAATGAAATGCGACAAGTCTTTCATAAAGCTTCGCGATATATCATGCAAGAAGGAGTTATGTACAAAAAGGGTTTTTTTGTTCCCCTACTCTACTGTATCGCTCATGATGAGATAAAATTGGTCCTAAAAGAAGTTCATGAAAGGAAATGTGGCAATCGCACTGGGGGCAAACTCTAGCAATGAAAATACTCTGTTACAGGCATTATTGGCAACCATACATCGAGATGTCGCTAACTATGTAAGACGATGTGATAAGTGCCAGATATATGCAAAAGTTTCAAGAGTTTTGCCGATGGAAATCATGCAAATGGTCAGCCCATGGCCGTTTGCCATGTGGGGTATAGATATTATCGGTTCTTTACCGATCTCTGAAGGTGGTGCAAAGTACGCTATCGTCACAGTTGATTACTTCACCAAATGGGTCGAAGCAGAGCCTTTAGCCACGATCACAACCAAGAAAGTAGTCAACTTCATTATCCAGAACATCACTATCGTTTTGGTCTTCCACGAACTATTGTAATAGATAATGGGAGTCAATTCGATAGCGCTGAATTCAAACACTTCTGTCGGAGGTATCATATTAAAAAGTGGCTTGCAACAGTTACTCACTCTCAAGCAAATGGACAAGTTGAAGCTGTGAACAAACTTATAAAGTCCATTCTGAAGAAGCATATGGAAAAGGCTAGAGGCAAGTGGGTGGATGAACTCCCGACAGCATTATGGGCTTACAGGACCACCTACAAGTCCGCGAGTGGCCATACTCTGTTCGCCCCTGGTTAGGGTTCCGAAGTCGTCATTCCTGTTGAGCTCGAAGTCCTTCTCATCGAGTGACTTACTCTGATCCTAAAACAAATAAAGATCTCCTCTTGGAATATCTTGACTTTATAGATGAGACGCGCGAGGAAACCGATTTGAGGGCAGCTGCGCATCGACACCGAGTCGCCCGATACTACAACATTAAAGTTTGACCTAAAACCTTTGAAATTGGTGATCTTGTCTTGAAATGGGTTTTCCTACCCCATCACACATGAATCCAATCTGGGAAGGACCTTATGTCATTGAACGAAGGCTTGGAGAGAGAACTTTCAAGCCAGCGACTGTTGATGGCATCACACTCCCAAGGGCATGGAATATCAAGCATTTACGATGCTATTTCACTTAGTTTATTTCTTTTTCATTCATTTGTATTTTCTTTCAGAATTTGCTTTAGCATTTGACTTTCCAGATATGCAATAAGACAGTTTATGTCATTTCTTTTCATTTAGCAAATAAAGTTCTGAACTTCCTTTATATTTATGTTTGCTGTAGCATTATGTATTAGTTACATGAAGAAACTGATTGATGTCGATATGTCCAAACATGTTCCTAGGGTTTGGAATTAATCAATTACGCTAGTTCCTAATGGGACTAAAAAAGATGAGCATGATCTAATTGTGTGAGAAATGTGAATTATGGATCTTAAGGCTAGAATTAACACTAGAGGGGGTGAATAGTTTTTAAGGAATTACTAATTCTTTTTGAGTTTATATTAATTTGAACACAAATGTATGCAATATTCAGACACAGATATGATCATAGAATCAAACACAGATGCAGATATAAAGTAAAAGCAATAAAGGAAAGAACACACCGGATTTTATACTGGTTCGGAGTTACCCTACATCCAGTCCCGCAACACAAGTACGGATTTCCTTTCATAATCAATTCTTACAATTACACCCTCGATTTCAAGGCCACGAGGTACACCGCTCCAGATTCACAATCCTCTGGGTAGAGATACTTGATTTTATGGGCAACAAGTTCACCCGATTGATTTTCCACGCTACAATCACACCTTTTCTAGCACGATTGAATACAAATAACTCTATAACTCTGAATAGCACTGGGATCTTGTTGAGATAGTGATAGAGAATCAAACCAGAGATGATCTAGTTAGATTCAATGGTGATTTCGGCAGAGTAATGGTAAAAATGTATATAAAGAAATATGGAAGAAGAAGAGGAGTGAAATCAGAGAAAATATGATTGTAAATTCGTTTAAAACAGCCCCTATTTATAGTAGAACAACAGCCATGTCCATTCGTGAAAGGATATGACGAATAGACACTTCCTTTGAAATTAAACCTTTTGAAATAAACTGTCACCTTGTCGACAAAGGGTCCTTGGGGTTGTCGACAAGCCTAAGTTATTTTTGGTAATTTGTTTTTCTTTGAAAATAACTTCTATCTTGTATTAAAACTATTTTAAACTTTATAAATATACTTAACTATAGTTAAAATACATAAATAAGTATAGAGAATAATATTTTGGTATATATAAAATTTTACTATAATTTTATATTTAAATCTAAGTATAAATATTAAAAGTTAAATATATTATATTTAAAAGATAGTTTAAAACCAAGGATAATTTGATATTGAAAATAAAGATTATCTTGAGGCTAAAAGTATTTTAAAACCAGGATAGATGTTTTTGATTTAAAAAGGAAGATTTTGAAATCATTTTGAAAACAAGATATAATTTTGTAAAACATTTGAATAAAAGTTAGTGGATACAAAACAATGTTCCGCTAGATTTTTCGTAGGTTCCATCCTACTTAGGGTTCCATCCCTTTAACAGGATCGAAGTGGATTCCATTCTACGAATAAAATGGATTTTGAGATGTCAGTTTTTTTCTAGGAGTTTTAACAAAATTCCTAACTAAATTACTTACCTTGAAATCTTGAATTCTTGACAATCTTGATACTCATGAGTCTTGATTCTTGATATCTTCAATCTTGAGTTCATCAATTCTTGAATCTCTATACTGTACAGTCTTCATTCTTTAGTACCTGTATATATATCCTGCATATACATATACATCTAAACAATAATGTTAGTATTTATATTTTATAATCTTATTCTAAGGTTGTTGTCATCAAAACCAACTTCTCAAGGACTAAAAAATTGTTCATTGGATAACTCTTGTTCATAATCCAATAGATGGGATACACAATGAGTAATGTATGTGACTCGACCATCTGATGGTCGAATAAATCCCATCGAACGATGTGACTGAAACAAAATAAAAGCGATCGTGACATGATTGATCGCTCGCTAAATCAAACCCGGACCTTGGGTGGCAAGTCAATCAATTAAGTAAAAATACGATCCGACTGCTCTCCGAAATAACTCTAAGTCCCCAGGGTGCGGACTGGAGTATAAACATAAATCGACTACCCGCAAAATTACTCTAAGTCTCTAGAGTGCAGACTGGAGTAAAAACATAAATCGGGTATGAATCAACCACCCATGAAATAACTATAAGTCCCCAGAGTGCAGACTGGAGTATAAACATAAATCGGGTGTGAATGGACCACCCGTGAAAAAACTCTAAGTCCCTAGTGTGAGAACTAGAGTGTAAACATAAATTGGTTGTGATTCGACCACCCATTAACTAACTCTTATCCTGAGAGTGCAGATATGAGCATAAACAGATAGATGAGTGTGGTTTGACTGTTCACTATTCCATGTACTCCGGCCTGAAACCGACAGGAGGAGTATAAATGAGCTAAGGATGGTGTTCGACCATCCAACGTCTAACCCCGCTAACCTAAGACTGAGGGTACGGGTATAATTACTCAAACCGCTGAATTTGACGGTGTAACACCAAGGCTCAAGCGCAGCGTTTGATGCAACTCAAGACCACGACCATATGGAGGCCTTGGGATAGAGCTAACGGATTGTTATCAGGATTAACGAACAATGAATTACAAGTACATTGAATGGAAAGTAATAGTTCAATGACTTAAATAACAGTTCACAGGAGAGCTCAATAGAAAACAGAAACTTTTATTCACATGATAAGTTTCAAAATTGTGGCATAAGTTTATTCAAAAAACCGGGAGTCATACCCGTACAACCACGACTAATAAAAAAACAATGAACAAACAACTATGTACACACTGAGCCGAAACGACGACTATATCTTCGATCTTCTCTCCTTTTTGGATTTCTCAAGAGTAGAACTATATGAACTTAAGCTTACTCCCTTCCTTGATCCTTTACTGCCTTTGGTGGTAGAGCGATTAAAGCTTGGAGGGAGTTCTCTGGGAATCAACCCACTTGGCAGAATGACTTATAGTGGGACGAAGTATGGATTATCAATGTCCAACTTTGTGGGCTCAGCTTTGGCCTTTCTCTTTAGCAACTCCTCCTTCTTAATGCTCCTTCAAGCTGATCTCATCAGTGCGTTCGAAGGTGCCAGTAATCATAACATCATCAAATTTATCCACCGGCAACGGATCTTCAGGCTTATCATCATCGAGTGCTCCGATGACTTGAGCATCGGGTCCCAGAACATTGGTGGCCGTCGGAATCTCTATTGATTTCTCTTGTTGCTCCACGGCAGTGTCACTTTTAGGAGTTTTGGGAGGATTTAGAAGACCTGCGGATTTGTCAAAACAAGGAGATAAGCCTAAAATGGGCATGAAGAACAAAACCTCTCGAAGAGTGGAGATAAAAATGGAATACCTGCATCCGGTTGGCTCTCGGTTGTCGTCGAAGTGCCCCTTTCAGAATAGGGGTCGTCACTTTAGATTGGTAATCGGGTTTATCCAAATCGTAGCTCAAGTCTTGCCCCGAGCCAAAGGAAACCAATGTTTCAGCTGCTTGGAATAAAGAGGGGACCTTAGGATCAGACTCCAAGGATTCAACAATATTTTTCCCTTTGTCAGAAGGCTTTAAAATATCAGAATATCGGAGTCTTGCGGTGGCAAGGTCTAGGGGTTCCTTTCCACGAAGGATCTCCCACAAAAATTTCTCTTCATCTAACTTGACATCTCTTAGCTCCCTCTTTTTCATCTCGACGATATACACCTAGGCTTCAGCAAGTGACTCAAGATAACCTTTGCCAAGAAAACTCAAGTCGTGGTGGATGAAAACTTTAGCGTTGTATTCGATTGATCAATGGATCAAACATGTACTTAATTTCATTCCAAGCGGACTCTTTAGCATCATCCACATGGGCTTCAATTTTTTCTATCATCACCCTGTGGCCTTCCTCTCTTGCCTCTTCTTTGAGGGCTTCTATTATGGCAAGTTGCTCGTCAAGTTTGATTTTCAAACTTCTGGCTTCAGCAGCCTCCTTGCAATACCTCTATGATTCTTCCTGTAACACCCTCCTACTTGGAGGCCCAAATCTAATGGCTACGGATGCTATAGTCATCCATAGTTATTAATCCTCGGCGACCAAATATGGCGGTGTTAGATTCATTGATAAATAGAAACACAAGAATATGTAAAAAAAATTAACAGCAAACAAATTCCACATTCTATTTAAAAATATTCCAAATTGATTACATAATATCGATTCGCAGACCACGTTCAGATAACATATAATTATTACAAAACACGCCAAGAGCAACATATGAAGATGCCCCTTGGTAGATCAGAGTATATAGATAGGCATGAAAACAATCTACCATTACAAACAAAACACATAGCAGAAATAAAAGAACTCTAATAACAAGTTTTCCTCCTGCACGTCCTTGGAAACTTTATTCATCTAAAAGGACACCTGGAATAACTCTCAACCTACTCAAAAGCAATTGAGTACCCGAGAGTGTAAGGGGAAAACAAAAACTTCGAGTTAGACATAAATTCTAGCATGAATAATAATTTACCATCTCAAACCATTTAGATATCTAGTGAGACCACGCCGCTTAGCGGAACGCGTTTTCCCCTCACCAGTATCCTAAAACATTTATAAAACCATATATTGTGCTCCTGTATCCACAATGGTTAAAACATAGTATTTCAAAACATTACGATGATATGCAGAACAAATAAATCAATTCTGGATTACCCATCCCCATTCATTCTGACTATCTGTCTCAATTATAGTTTCTAGGGTTACTGTTAACCTGTTAAATGTTTAAGGACTATCTGTCCAATTACTTAGTTTTCATGGGATCACTAAGAACCTATTGGTAACTCCAATATCTTATTACTTACCCTAGTTTTCATGGGCTAACTAGGAACCTATTGGCTGACTGCTAACATCTTAATCCGGATATAGTTTTCATGGGCTAACTACAAACCTACCGGCCCCTACCAATATCATATAGTTTTCATGGGCTTACTATAAACCTATTGGCCTCTGCCAATATCTTTAATTAAAAGTTTAACATCTGTTAAGTTGTATTCCCTACTTGGTCAACCTAACTGGTTATTCTGCTATTTCCCCAAAATACGGTTATGGGTTAATAACAATGTGAATAACATTTCCAAAATCTTTATTTATGCCATGGTTATTACTTTAAATTGAGATTGGGTTTATGTTTCGAAACCATAAAACATCTCTTTCGAAACCTCTGGATAGCCTCCTTCAAAAGCAAACACCTTTTTTCAAAACATTGTATATAGTCCTTTCGAAGCCTTTAGTAAACATTCTCTTTCGAAACCTATTATACCTTTCAATGGTATCAAATTGTCTTTTTAAAATATAGAGCTTCGAAACAAATGAAAGTACCCCTTTCAAAATCATTGGTTTATTATTTAAAAACATCATTTGGGTCAAGATGGTTATATACGAAAGTATAACTTTCGAAACCAACAAAATTTGTTTGGGGAAAAATTGATGGTGTCGAAACCATCTTAGTCGAAAGCAAACCTTTAAAACAAAAACTTTGAAGGATAGAGTTGAAACCCCTTTCAACTCCATCACCTCCGAAACTCCAACCCCTTTCGAAATCAATTTGGAAGCGGCTTAACCTAGGTAAAAACAAGGATAATCTTTCGAAGGTATTGATGACTTCAATACTTCGGAAGGAAAATAGCGGCTATGTTTCGACTAGGTCGGAACATACAATTTAGAAAGCTTCTTATTTGAAGAAAAGTCCCCCTTCGAAAGCTATTTATAAATTCCCTTTCGAAAGCATATGTTTCGACTGTGTCGAAAGCTTTAGGTAAAACTAGGCAAGAATGTTAACTTATGAAAGCAAAGCAGGGTTTTGACTCCATCAAAAGCTACCCTTTCGACACCAAGAATTCCGCCCTCCTTCCAATCCACTGCATACCATCTAAGTGATATCTTGTGTATTGGTTTCGACTATGGTGGTTTTGACTGTGTTGAATTCGACTGGGACGAGGCAGAATCAAAGGAGTCGAAAAGTCCTTACTAATAGAGGCAGAATGCTTTTTTCTAACTTAAAGGCTGAATTATAGCAATGTTTAGTAATTACTTTCTAACAACTTGCCTATTTGTAAACTATTGATTGGTTGTCATAAAAACTTTTCAAATACTTTACCTTTAAAACTGCCGCATTTATATCAAATTAAAACCATTAAAAATGCAATGTTTTAGCCCTTCCACATATTAAAGCCAACTATTTCATAAAAGTCTTCTTTTAAAATAATTTATTTTCCTTAGTAAATCAATTAGGAAAACTCCCCAAAAATCACGGAAATTCAATTTCATCATGTAATCAAACATATTAAAATTTTAGACCCAATTTCTTCCTGAAATTCTCGAAATAAATTTTAAACCCAATTATATCAGAATTTTCATTAAAAATTCATAATAAAATTTCCATAGCTTAAAAAATTATGAAAATTAAAACCCATCTCCAAATCATATTTTACTTAACATGAAAAAATTTCCATGGCAATCTGAAATCATAAAATCTCAGTTTTATACTAAAATCGTACAAATTCATGTACTTATGAATTAAAACAAATCATCATAATATAACTCAAGCATATCATCATCCATTTTATCATAAAAGTGAATTTAAATCATAAATCCGAAACTATATAATCATAAAAAAATAGAGATGGTAGGAGATTATTATTCACCTTAAACTTGATAAGAAATTTGAGATTTGTTATTGATTAATCCTCCCTAGCTTTTGATCTTTAGTTTAGATTAAATTCCCCTTCTCCTTTGTTAATGGCCGGCTCTATTATGGTTCTTGCGTTTATTTTTATTTGAGAAATAAAATGAACGTGAATGGACAAAGACATGGAGTGTATGACCGTGTAATACAAAATGGCTATTGACTAATATGCCCATGTGTAATTTAATTAACCAATAAATCACTTTAAAGCCCATTTATCTAGTTAATAAGCACGACCCTATATATAATTTATTCAAATCTCAAACTCCTTATCACCATTATTCTATTTAATTTATCTAATTAAATTTCATGAATAATGTTATCAAAAATTAAGGATGTTAATTCCCCTTTTCCTTTGTTAATGGCCGGCTCTATTAGGGTTCTTGCATTTATTTTTGACTTAAGAAATAAAATGAACGTGAATGGACAAAGACGTGGAATGTATAGCCGTGTAATAGAAAATGGCTATTGACTAATATGCCCATGTGTAATTTAATTAACCAATAAATCACTTTAAAGTCCATTTATCTAGTTAATAAGCACGACTCTATATATAATTTATTCAAATCTCAATCTCCTTATCACCATTATTCTATTTAATTTATCTAATTAAATTTCTTGAATAATGTTGTCAAAAATTAGGGATGTTACACTTCCTGAGCCTTAATTTTCGCCTTCCTTTCTTTCCTAAGGAGCTCTTCAAGCTCCTCAATGCGACGGGCCAAGATATCTTTCTCCTTTTGCAAGGAATCCTTTTCCAGGGCAGGTGAACCACTGTGATTGATGACAACATCGAGTTCCTTCTTATGGGTAGATTCCAAATGACTCACTGCCCCTGACGTTTCCTTGGCACCCTTTTCTTCCTTAGCGAGTTTTGTTGTCAACTCCGATAGCTCATTATTTTGGTGCATAATTATATCTTTATCGTGGATCGCCTCTAACTTAAGACGATCTATTTCATATTGTCGCTCGATTGACACCTCAGAGATTTTTTCTGCCAAGTGCTAGAACGATTCATGCGACATGAAAACTTCGTTAACAAACGCAAGAGAGCTTGCTTTGGCATGCCCCGGGATCATATGAATTGTAGGAAGGAACTTAAGCCTATCAGAACAGATTTTTGGTAAAGTGACCTTAAGTTCGACCAATTTCTTTAATGTTGAAGTATCAAGAGCAGCGGTCAACAAGGATGGATCAGAATTGGCAATTGGATGCTTGTTCGATTTGCGGTCGCAAGATTGCTTGGAGCTGGAAGAACCAAAGTGTTGCTCATGTGATATGATAATTTGAGGTCCACGGAAAGAAGTTTGATCTCCACTATAAATAGGAAGATTGGGCTGATCTCCCGGTGGAATGACTAAGGCTGGGACTTATGCTTGGAAGAAGAAAATTCCCTTGAACGATAGCTTTTTTCCCATCCATCGTCCCTTTCCCTACACGTGCCAGATTTTGAGCCGCGGCTAGATCCATAATGCGTCAAAGAGCCTCTTAGGCGATCAAAAGCTCGAGAAGACCAAATGAGAACATATAATAACCATTATGCAAAAGATTAATGAAGAGCGTGTAGTGGAGTGCACGTGATTGTGAGTGTCCTAGTGTTCCCCTCTGACATACTAATAGCTCTAGCCTTGCTTATAGCTGTTTTCTCTCCTCTGTTAGTAGGAAGAATGCCTTTACATCTCCTAGTAGAAGAATTAAGCCCCTTGATATTGATGTTTGGGAAGTCATAGGTCATAATGTCATCGAGAATCTAGAGATTTGAAATTCCTTTCATTGAATTTTCTAAGCGTTGGAAAGATGACTCTTCGTTAATAGAAGTGATAACAAATTCGAGATCCTTAGCAGTTTTTCTTCTACGAAGTTTATATGCCAGTTTCTTCCTTCTCTTAGTTGGCATTTGGGATTGCGCACCTTGTGATGATTCAACCATAGGCGTCTTTCCTGGGCCTACATTTGCGTCGCCAAGCTTATTGGTCTGGGAATCCCTAATTTTACCTTCTTTAATGTTAACCTGAGTCCCCTCGACTAGGGGCACGATAGGATTGTTGATATCCCTTTCTTGCTCTATGATGTTTCTCGGTAATGTTGCACTTCCGGGGAGCCCAATGCTACGACCCTTTTCCAACAACCTGGATAGAGATAATAACTTGTCATCCATGAGAAGCCTAATGTCCCTGTCTTCGATAGGGGTGGCACGAATAGCAGAGATCACTCTTAAAAAACTAATACCCTCAGGACATGGCGGACAGCCTAGTTGATTCAAAAATATGACTTGGATTAATGGATTTAAGAGTGAAGTGAAGACAACACTTACTCCTTCCAACCATCGCCTTACAAAGCTAGGTGGACATCGAACATAGAACCACTAATGTTTGAAAAGAGTGTTTATTCCAAGCACCCGTTAAGACTTGGCAGTTGGGTGAAGGCTTAAGGAAAACATAGGAAGGACTTCCTGGCCGTCGTTTAAAGTTATAAATGAACCTTATGTCCTTAGGAGTTGGCGGGTGGAATAGAACACTTATGAACAGTAGAAGAGTTCCATGGAGGAAGGGGTAGCTGTTAGCACATGAATTTGTTGCATGATGTGTACCCCTTTAGGGGCAAGTGAGGCCTGTCATTTATTGAAGGAACAGGATGTCTTCGAATGGAATTCCATGTAGAGAACATAACCTGTGAAGGGAAGCCTCACCAATCCGAGAGGCTAGAGAATCTATCGGGTTATCTAAGAGAATGGCGCCTCTTACTGCGTCGGTGTAGAACTTACATCTTCCATCGGAAGGATGGGAACATCTAAAAAATGGTTGACTGACGGGCCAGAAACTACCGTTTGTTTGACCTGATGACTAGGAGAAAGCCTGCTAGATATAGTCGTAGAGCTCGATTTTGCTTCAGGATCGCTATGCTGGGGGGCCGGTCCAGAAGACATTGTAGATAAATGCTCTAAGCGTCTAAAGTCCATATTAACTATACTCATTAAACAATCGAGATTAGAAAATTTAAATGCTCCCTCTATGCAAAGTGTGAGCTAGTGTAGTGTAGTCTAGTGTATAACAGTAATAAATAGCTTAAAATCAGAAAACAAAGTTAAATGTCAAAACTTCGGATTTCGACCAGAGTGACCGTCATTGCTGATCGTCTCAACTAGCGAAGAGATTCATCGGTTGTAAAAGCTTTTGGATCGACTATCGGCATATCAAAGTATGAAATCAATTACTCAAGTCCATGTGCTAAGTTTTAGTTTGTTTTGGAAGTTCCAAGGATTTGATTGTTCAATCTCAAGTTTGGTAGTGAATAGGCAAGTCATGTTGTTCATTGTCATCGTATGTTCAAGTTCATTGAAGTGGATTAGTAGTAATTGTTCAAACAAGTATGTTTGGATTAGGTTTCAAGTTCAAAGAGCATGTATGTCGATACCTATGTGTTGATCCCTCTATGTCGACCCCTACTCTGAAGCATTACGATCGATCCCTCTCTCCAAACATAAGACGCCGATCCCTTTCCTTCTACAACTATGTCGATCCCGCCATGTCAACCTATCACACCGATCCCTTTACTTAAGCGAAGGTTGCCAACCCTAATCCTACCGATCCTTTCCTCGCTTCCTTGAATAGTACTGATCCCTCAACTTCACCATTTTTCACCAAATTTCCAACTCCGGGTCTCCTACGTAAGTTTTAACCATCCTTTCCTCAAGCATTAGTACCGAACTTTTACCTAAGTCATCAAATGAGGGTCGATATTCCACTCTATCGATCCTTCCTCTACTCTCCTTTCTTCTCCCTCCTTGCTTATTCTACTAAGCTCAGTCGCACCTTATAACTTACCTCCTCCAAGGCCACTGTGGTCACATTCCATCGAGCGCCATCGTGATCGCCGATGGCCTAAAATTCATTATCATGTCATAAAATCAAAGTGTGTAACTTAAAAGCTTACCTATGTGAGTATTTGAGTTAGAGTGTGGGCGAATGCTTGGAGATGTTCGAATTGGAAGGAGAGAAGAGGTGAGTTTATGGGACAGGTTGGATTGTAGACAGATTTCAAGCTCAAGGTTGGAGGATTCGGTTTTGTGAATGGAAAAAGGAGGGTTCGGAGAAAAAGTAGAAGTTAGGAAAATAAGGCAAGGGAAGGTAGAAAGGTGGAATGATGGTATATATAAGGAAAGGGAGGTTCGGTATGCAAAACAAGGGGAGACGGTTCGACACAAAAGGCGCCGAGTCTTAAAGCATAAATGTAAAAAAAGGGATCGACTGGCAAATAGGAGGGATCAGCATGGAATGGATGAAAAGAGGGTTCGGTTCGAGTTTTCTATTCGAAGCAAAGAAAAAGGGTTCGGCATAGAACATGCCGACCCCTACAAGCACGAAGATAAGGAAGAAGGGTTCGACACAGTATATGCCGATCCCTAAAAAAATATACAAATATTAATAATATTAAGTCATAGAGAGTGAGAGATCGACCATGAGTATGTACTCAAATGAGTATAGGCATGAAGATTATAAAATGTAATGAAATAGGTAATGACCTCTGAACGTACAAGTACGTCCGGGAGCCAACGACAAGAACGTGTATATGAATGTGCACATGTATGACCTAAAAATTTCAAATTTTCAAATCGATAGAAATTGGAATCAAACCTGAAGCTTTCAAGTTCGAAGCTGGACCGAATAACCAAAACTAGTTAGACTTGTAGAACCGGACTTGCATATATTAACCGATGGAATATAGCCCTGGATTTATACCATTGGAAATCGACCAAGCGTCATGACGATCAATGAGAAGTACAGCACCTTGAAAAAATAATTCAACAGATGGGTAGCAACTATTTAGAAAATTGGACAAATTTCTTGTCGACGACTCTAACTTCAAAGCATGTTATGTTCATCACAAGACATACTTTAGGGGGCAAGTGTTATCCAGCATTTTAACCAGGCTATATTAAACTGATTGCACAAGTCAGATTCGACTGACATCAAGGTTAATGACTCCAGAGTGGTGATTGTGGGGCCAAAAGTCAAGTGATGATAGTAATATGAAGTCTGGATTGAATGAAATTTGTAGATGTGCAACGTAGAATGTTCAAAGTATGGAATATAGTTCAATGCATATGAGGGATCGGCATAAATTGACCCAACAGGAGGGATCAGTGTGTTTCAAAATGCAAGAGTGTTCTTGTGGAAAATAACCAATATCTCGAGATTTGCAACTAATATTTATAATAATTACATAATTATATTTATACATACATAGATATATCGATATATATATATATATTTGAAGTTCAAAAAATTATAAATGAATTTCAAAAAATTTCAATAACTTTTTATTGGGCCTACACCAAAAGTTATAGGTGAATTTCAAAAATAATTCCATATCAGATCTATATTAGGCCTATGAAGTCTAATTTATTTAGAACGTTTCTAAATTTTATTTAAATATATTTTATTTTATTTAAATTTATAAAATGATATTGTATTATTTAATTTACATTACATTAAATATTCATATGTACCATATACGCATATATAAGAGTGTGCATGTGTAACATATCACTCCGTGCAAGATATAATATGCTTGTGTGTGGATGTTGGGATTTATATCATAATGGGCACGTTAGTTCATCCAATTTGCAAATATATTGTCCAAATGTATGTCTGTATATATATACTTTTGCTTTGATAAATAAAATTTACAACATATATATATATATATGTATATGTATAAACCAGAATTTTATTTATATATAATTTTGTATAAATATATTTACATATATATATAAACATAAAACTAAAATATTAACAATACGATATATTTATAGTTATACAAATATGTTTAAGTCGTTTATAATTTTCAAGTTTGAATTCTAATTTTTCTAAATTTTCAAAATCAAGTTTGAATTCTAAATTTTCAGTAATATTCTAAACAAAATTTTTGTAATTTTAGATTTTATTATATAATTTTATAATTTAACCTAATTAAAATCTAACCTACTTTTCGATTTATATTTAAAAATTCAATAATATAAAATATGTTTTTTAAATTTTAGCTGAGAGTATAATACATATCAATATAATTTTATAAAATATAAAACATATTTTAAATACATTTATGAACTTATATAACTATTTATATGATAAATTGATTTAAATATTATTTAAAATAATATATGAATAAAAAAGTATTTTCTTCCAGCTAAAAATATTATACTTATTAAACATTATACATATAATTATATTTTTATATTTTACATATGTATAATGTAGGATTTAAATTTTAAACTATATATATTAAATTATTCCAATAAAAAAATGGTTTTTCATTTTATATTTACCGTGCTGCACAAAGATGTATTATCATAAAAAAACAAATTTTTTAAACATATATACATATACATACAACCAATCAATATTGCAGCAATATATTTACATGTTGGAATCGTCGCCTAAATAAATATATATATATATATATGTGTGTGTGTGTGTGTGTGTGTGTGTATTTGTGTGTGTGTGTATGTATATATGTATGATGTATGTATGATGAACATATTAAATATAGTTTAATATTTGTAATCATACTTGAAATGTATATTATGGCCAAAGCCTTTATTCACACCTTGAAATGATGATATAAGCTCCTTGAAACGATTTCCAATCCTAAAGAGTGCTAGTCCTTGAACTGTTGACCACCTGCTATCGAATAGAACTTGATTTGATTTGATTTAAGTTTTAAAATTTGGAAATATGGAAGGGGAAATCTCGGCTAGACCTAGAGGGATATGGAGCCTCAAAAAGGTCACAAACTAGTGTATTTAGAGATGCTTATATAGCGGAGAAGTTGTAGATATTTTAGGATCAATATCCTACATCATCCTTTACCAATTCTATTCCATCTTAGCCCTCTATATCAAATTATTTGATACAACATCTTTTGGATGCACCCACCCCTCATTATGGTCAAGTGTAATCAGGTCCTAAATGGGCTTTAAACTCTTTTACGTCCCGAACAAATAACTTGCAATTAAATCTAATTTAATGCTTATCAATATCAGATGCCCATATACATATTCATAGTTATCCAACTACAAATTATTTAATACATTTATTTGTCAAATCAAAATCAAAATTTATATTAATATTTCATATATATTAATTAATTTAATTAATTTATAACAACAACAAATTAATTAAATCGTTTGGTCAAATGAATATCCATTGTTTTAGTTGTGTGACTCGTTATGTGTTAATTTGGCTAGCGATAAATATTGAAAATTTAAATATTAACGTTCACATGTCACTAAGCAGGTGGTGTGACATTTTAGCCAAATTTATTGCTTACTATATTTTAGTAAAATCCAATTTTACTTTGTTAAGTGTTACCTAGTTGTGATTATTATTTACACCAATTCTCTTCATCAAAACTATACCACTTTGGACTTATGGAATTTGGTAATAGTCAAAATTCCAATATTGTGCATATTCAAATCTATAGTCCAAACACAAATTCCTTGGTTGAATAATAACAATTATTATTAATCGAACTACTCTGGTCAGAGATTTTAACTTTAAGTTGACTTGACTTGACCATGATAATGAGATGAATCCTCTCTTGAAATGTGCTTCATTTCCAATACTACCACTCGACCCAACATAGTCACTCGATGGATACAGTGCCATGATTTGACTACAATCAAAGTGGAGCTTTTATATTGAAGATCGACAGTATTCTCATGTGACGACCCGCCCTTCTCGACCCTCGAAAATCGACACAAATACGCCACTGTATAATATGTCGACGATCGAGTGCCGGAAAAGACAGATTGCTGAGGGAAGAGATAGAAGATAGAAGAAAGAAGGAACTAAACAAATAACAGAATCTCACAATCGCAGTGGAACAATATATAATAGATAATGACATATCTTTATACAAAAAGAACTATATCTGTTAATATACATTACATCATCAGAGTACAACACGATCAATAGGAAAAATACTGGACAGTTATATTAACTTGTCCTCACAAAAGCTGACTATACAGCTTAAACTGCACAGCGGGATATACATCAAGTACGTGTGATACGTCTCGCCATCCAGCTCGTCTCCTGAGCTCCACAGCATCCTATCCTGTATTTTATAATACTCGGTCTGACCCGAGCATTATAATAAAATAACACCCGAGTCAGTCTGGAAAACCAGCTTGAGAAAATACACTCAATTGAATTATTAAAGTTTAAAAATCCTTTGAAATCAAAGGTATCTCGTAAGACCACGCCACAAATAAACATGTCGGGTTTTTACCTTACGATGACCAAAACATTTCTTATCAAAATCCTCTGATATTATAATAGTGTCTAAGTACAAATACTTATTCAAAATAGCCGAAATTGTTACATTCATTAAATTCCAGCAATACTAGGCTCTACAATCAAAACCGTAAAGGGCACGTGGGGAGAATGGATTTCCAACTAATGACTAGGCACTGGGGTACCAACTGTCATGTACCTGGTCTAGATCAGCATACCGAGGATCCTCCTTGATCCTCTGCAACACAAGACCGGAGCTACCCCTTATTGGATAGTCTGAATAAGATCACCCCGCGGTTGGAATCAGCAACCGCCCCACATAGCCGAATAAAAAGGAACATCTAGACAGGGATGACCTTACCCTAATTGGGTGCTACCCACTTAGCCTTGCTGCATAACCCCTGATTTTCAGTCATTCCCGGTTGATGAGGCTCGAGGCTATGCATTACCTTTTTAGCACACATTCACTTAGAATACTCACCGTCCTCCTGACGATGTTCTGATAGCATTCATCCATACAAGTCCGTTCCGGGTTCGAATGGAACCGAAGGCACTACTCCTACTACATCCATTTTGGAATCACCCTCAGGATTAGTAGCGATTAGCCCTTGCACTTCACTGCTCCATCTTCGACTCCAAGCTTGAAATGACCCTATTAATTTTACCTAATTTTTACTAGGATTTTTTTTACATTAATAAATTTCCTAGAGTCATTTAGCCTTTCTATTAAATTATCCAGGATCCTAATTTTTCTACTAATATATTTATATCAGTTCATTAATGAATATATTCACATACATGTGAAGATGTATGTGACCCTCTTGCTTGGATCAGAGTGTTGGTAAGCAAGAGTGCTTCCTGATTGAATTTGAATTTCTAGTCAACCAGTACATAGCTCATTTTCCTTTGTTTTGATATTTGGGTCACGAGAGTGAATCTCATAATCATATACGATTTATGCCTAGTAATTTTGATCATTCTTATGGTGATTGTTTGTTGGTTTGACTTAGCAAAGTGATCTCAGATTATATAGCAAGTCATCATAGTTTTAATCTAATTGTTTGATATTTGATCAAAACCAGGAAGAAAAATGATATACACATTTATCATTTTCAACATGAGTGATTTTATCACAAATTCCTTTACTTATAACCAAGCCAGTTGAGTGATTCATTCACAATTTATATAGTTGTGTTTCTCTGGATCAAATCCATTCCCTAATCCTTGAGTTACCTCAGCTTGCATCCTAATTTAAAGGTTGCTTTACTGGATTTAGAAAATCCAGATTTTATGGTCATTTAACAAAAGTAGTATTTAAGTAATATGTGTGCATATCAGATGTATTGTGCTCTCTGAACTAAGAAAGCTACTCAAAATAAAAGTGAATTGCTCAAGTATTTGAAAATGTCTTTGTACCTGCATTTGCAAAGAAAGCTTCAGATTTTATAAAGTGCATTTTCTTCCTTTAAACCCAAAAACTCTAGTCATCTTGATCAACCCAGACCTCACTCCTTTTGAGGTGGGTTAACCTTATGACTAGGTCATCAAAACATTAGTGCCTGGCTATTGCAATGTAAATTCAGATACAAGATACTTGAAAAATCCCTTAAAACATGTACACATCTTTATACAGTGCACAAAAATATATATATATTGTTTCTTTTATCAAAACACTTCTGTATATAGTCACAAAATTCTTGAAATATTACTTCTAGCTAAACTCAGATTTTTAACCACAAAACTTAAAGCTTTTAGGTGACTCAAGATTGACTAATACAAAATATATATATATATATATATATATATATATCCATTTCTCAAATATAAGCATATATCATCTACAGATTTCCACCATAATACTCAAAGATATTTTCTTGCATAAGATTCAACTAAGTCTTTGGTTTTTCCCAACCTTAATACATTACCAGATTCAATTGAAACAACTAAATAAAATCCAAACATTCAAGATCATTACATAACAACAAAAGCATAATTATAAAACTTCCAAGATTACATGCAAATAGTTCATTCTAAGCTCTTATTTAATTCTAATTTAGCATGCTTATCCAATCATTCTCACTAGCCATAGCAGCTTCCTATTTAGAACCGGCATTCCCTGAAAGAGCATTAGAGGCTGCCCCATTTTAATGAGACACCCCAGATGCCATAAGCAAACAAGGGTCGGATACAAGATCTGGTATGAGCAATATCAAAAATTCCATGATATTAAGTAGATAAGTGAGACATAAGCATTTTGAATAGGTTGGCATAACTTCTTTAATCAATTTGCCTGACTTGTTTCTGATATATTGTGCATATATGATCGGTATTAAAAATAATTATGTACACACTTTCAACTATGCAAACATACATGTCAAACAGAGATACTCAGGAACTATCAGAGCTCCAATCCAACCAACCTAAGAATAACTCAAGTTCCTACTTCATCAATTTAGGGTTGCATTTACCAAATAAATTCCTAGCCTCATCTGCCATAAGGAATCACGGGGACACATTGCAATAAAATAATTCACAATATTGCACAAAGATCTCAGGGCTTAAACAAGCCATGTGCCAACTTGCATACTTTAAATATAACAAGCATTCCAGCAGTCTTCTTGGCTCACAATCCTTAGTTTATTTACTAAGTGTTCATGTTTGATCCTATCATGAGATAGCTCGGTGATTAAATCACAGTGTACATGAAACATTACATAAAACTTACAAGCATGATTCAAAAACAAGCTAACATTCATATCCAGGGGAAATCATATTTTCAAATATTCTGGCTTAAAGAAAATACAAGAATATTTACAACTGTGAATAGAGACTAGGCATGTGGGTTATTATTGTTTCATAAGCAACCATGTTTGAACTAAATTCAAGATCTAGCTTAAACAAGATTTCTGGCTCATGGGTTTTCTATTTGATCAAGGGTTCAGCACTTTTGGGTATTTCCATTGCACCCATGAATCTTTCATTTGAGCCTCAGCACTTACACAAGTGTAATGCAACTCATAAATATATATTTTGATTTATGTATTTTCCATGCCATGTCTAAACTAGTTACAAGTATTCTCTATTAACTTTCATGATTTCATACTTTAACATTTCTAGGTGTAGCCAAACAGAGCAAAATACTCAACCATCAAAGCAATCAAAAGCATTCATAAACACCCATTAAAGAATCCATTAAAATCATAGTAATAAAATCAGAAATATGTAGAAAAATAACATAAACTTGGCTGCCTCATAACAGGACTTAATGTCATGGGATTTAGTGAGATTACTCACAGAAAATGCTCCTTTTGCTTAATCCAGAAAAGAAACTCTTTGAAACTTTGCCTTTCTTCTTGCAATATTTTTCTTCTTTGTTTCTTAAATGTCTCGGGTAGAAAGTGATTTTTCTGGTTTAAACTTGGATTTATAAGAGGGGTTTTCTTGGGTTTTACCAATGTAAAATCTCATTCTTACTCTGGCCAGTGCTCATGCATTTTGCATTTCTCATTTGCTTATTCTCACCCTTTGTACCCCGGCCATGTAATGCTTATTCCCCTTTTCCTTTTCCAGAATATCTATTTTGTTCTCTTTCTAAATCATGACAATTGTGTGACATTGTCACTTGTTTATTTTCTAAAAATCCTCCTTTCTATTTTCTGCCTAAAGCAATTGTTTCGCTTGCAATATGTCTTTTGCTATTTTAATGTTATGCTTTCCCTTGCTTATTTCTTTTTAATACTTTCAGTACTTATAGAAATGTACATATGCATACATATCTTATCTAGGCTTACTTAACTCCTCCTTAGTTTCAGAAAGACATACACATATATGTGCATACATGTTTCAAATCCTTATCTAATTTATCCTGGGTTTAAATTAAGTAAAATCTGTTTACTTGTTCAAACAAAACTTGCTTTTTCTTATCTTCTAAAATAATTCATATAATCCAGAAATCAAATATCCATATTTGGTTTAATAATTTTCATTACAAAATCATGTTTGTAAGGCTTTTCCAGTTCTTGTTTTAATTTCAGGAAATTTTGAAGTTCTTCCTTGTGCCATATCAGTGTGCACGTGCACACATGCACACACACTTGCACACAATTAATTCCATACATTCCTATACAAATAAATTCATATATTTTCAAAATTCAACCAAAATAAGGTTTCATGAATTTCTGGGGCATTACAATCACCCCACCTTTTAGGAATTGTGTCCTTATAATTTTCTTATTTTTACTTTAAACACTTTCATATTTTTTTTTTATAAAATCTATCAAACAATTCTCAAGCAAACAATTCAGTCAAAACAACCATACACATTAAACTTTTTAGGAAATTAGAATTTACCTTCCACTGCAAAAAGCTTAGGGTAATCCATATTTATCTTATCCTCTAACTCCCATGTACAATCATTAGGGTCTAGGCTCCATTGAACCTTCACCAATTTCAGAGTTTTGCTCCTCAACTTCTTTTCCTCTTTAGCTAAAATCCCCATTGGTTCTTTCTCATAGACCAAATCAGGATTTATTTGAACTTGAGTGGGTTTCTCTAGAATTTCCTCTTTATCATGCACCCATCTCCTAAGTTGTGACACATGAAATACATTGTGCATTGCACTCATCTCTTCTGGTAGCTCTAACTTGTATGCTAATGAACCTATTCTTTCCAAAATCTTGTAAGGTCCAACATACCTTGGGGTAAGTTTTCCCTGCTTGCCAAATCTTAACACCTTCTTCATAGGTGAAACTTTGATGAAAACATAGTCACCAACTTTATATTCCACCTGCTTCCTCCTTACATCTGCAAACTTCTTTTGCCTATCTTGAGCTGCTGCCATCTTTCTCCTCACAAGCTCAATTTTTTCAGTGGTAGCCTTAATATAGTCTGGCCCTAAGACAGCCCTTTCTCCTGCTTCAACCCAACATATTGGTGACAAACATGGTTTGCCATACAAGGCTTCAAATGGTGCCATGCCTATGGTGCTTTGATAACTATTATTATATGTAAATTCAGCCAAGTGGAGGTGATCTTCCCAATTACCTCTAAAGTCCAATGCACATGCCCTCAACAAATCCTCCAAAACTTTGTTTATTACTTCAGTTTGACCATCTGATTGGGGGTGGTATGCAATACTCAAGCATAACTCACTCCCCATGGCTTCTTGAAAGCTCTTCCAAAATCTGGATGTATAGATTGTGTCCCTATCACTCACTATAGTTTTAGGAATTCCATGCAACCTTACTACTTCTTTCATGAATATTTGAGCTAGTTTAGGTGCATTTCTTTCTGCCTTCACTGGTATAAAGTGTGCCACTTTAGTCAATCTATCAACTACTACCCAAATGCTTGTATTTCATCTCTTTGATCTAGGCAGACCATCTATGAAATCCATAGATATATCTTCCCACTTCCACTGTGGTAAGCTTAGAGGTTGCAATAGGCCTGAGGGTCTTTGGGTTTCTGCCTTGACTTGTTGGCAAGTCATACACTTTGCAACATGTTTGGCCACATCTGATTTCATCCCTCTCCACCAATAATCCCTTTTTAGGATTTGGTACATTTTGGTGCTGCCTGGATGTATGGAATATTTACTCCTATGGTATTCATTAAGTATCTCTTCCTTCAACCCTATATCTTCTAGAACACATATCCTACCTTTATTCCTTAAGTAACCATTCTTATCAATGTGGTAGTTTGCTACTTCTTCCCCTTTTTCTATTAGAGTTTTCTTTTCTAATAAATCTAGATCTTCTTCTTGCATTTTCCCCACTTTCAAAATTAAATCTGATTGCAAAGTTATCAAACTTAATTTTCCTTTACTCCCTTCTTCAATCATCTCCATGTTCACCTCATTGTTTTCCTCAATTTCCAAATCAGTAAGTAGAGATAAATTTCTAAACTCTTCTATCATTAACATGGCTACTTTTGCATGCTGCCTGCTCAAAGCATCTGCAACCTTATTAGCTTTTCTTGGAGTATAAAGTATGTCTAAATCATATGCTGCTAGAAACTCAACCCATCTATGCTGCCTTATATTCAAATCTTTTTGTGAAAAGAGATATTTCAATGCTTTATGGTCAGTGTATAAAATAAACTTAGCACCTAGAAGATAATGTCTCCAGAGCTTTAGTGCATATACCACTACTGCCAACTCAAGATCATGGGTTGCATACCTTGATTCATGTGGCTTCAATTGTCTTGATGCATAGGCTATAACTTGATCTTGCTGCATCAATACAGCTCCTAGCCCAAAACCACTTGCATCGGTATAAACAATCAAATCCTCATTTTCCTCTAGTACTCTCAACACTGGTGCATTGACTAAGGCCTCCTTGATTTTACTAAAGGCTTGCTCACATTTCTCAGTCCATATAAAGGGTTGGTTCTTTCTAGTTAGGTTGGTAAGAGGTGATGACATCTTAGAAAAATCCTTTATAAATCTTCTATAATACCCTGCCATCCCCATAAATGACCTAACTTCTCCTACTGTGCTTGGTCTTTTCCATGCTTGGATAGCCACAATTTTATTGGGGTTCACTGAAATGCCTTTGGCAGATATAACATGCCCAAGGAAATGCACTTATTCTTTCCAAAATGCACACTTAGAAAACTTTGCTTTTAAATCTTTTCTCTTAATATAGACAAAACAAGGTGTAAGTGATTTTCATGTTCCTTTACTGTTTTAGAATAAATCAAAATATCATCAATAAAAATCAATACAAACTTGTCTAAATAATCCCTGAATATCCTATTCATCAAGTCTACAAAGTATGATGGGGCATTTGTCAACCCAAATGGCATGACAAGAAACTCATATAAACCATACCTAGTGTTAAAGGCTGTATACTTAACACTTGAGTCCTCAACCTTCATCTGATGGAATCCAGATGCCAAGTCTAACCTAGAAAATATTTTTGCTCCACTAAGTTGATCAAAAAAATCATCAATTCTAGGTAAGGGGTACTTGTTTTTGATAGTGACTTTGTTTAGCTCCCTGTAATCTATACACATCCTTAAAGTACCATCATGTTTTCTTACAAACACTACTGGAGCACCCCAGCATGAATTACTTGGTCTTATAAATCCTTTGCTTTCCAATTCTTCTAACTGTTTCTTCAACTCCTTCAACTCACTTGGCCCCATCCTAGTGGGTTTCTTAATAATTGGACTTGCTTCTGGTATGAGACTAATCTGAAATTCCACTGGTCTGTGGTGTGGAACACCCTTAACTTCTCCAAACACATCCAAGTATTTGTTAATTATGGGGATTTCTTCAATAGAAGGCTCACTGGAATCCTTATCTAAGTCAATCAAATGATATAATTTCCTTTCTTTGGCTACTTCACACAAAATGGTGATTATTTGGCCTCTAGAATTTTGTAATGATATGGTGGATGAGTCTAAATTAATTATGGCTTTTTATTGCCTTAACTAGTCTACACCCAATATAACACCTATATTTGGGTAATTTAAAACATATAAATTGGAAATAAAAACATATCCTCCTATGTTTAATTCCACATCCACACAAATCATGTTTAAAACACTAGAACTTCCCAATGGGCTTTGCACTAACAAAGGGGTTTCAACCAGTATGTAATTTAATTTAAGCAATGCAACTAATTCATGGGAAATTAGAGAATGTGTTGCCCCTGTATCATACACTACTGATATAGGTAGGGTACAAATAAATAAGGTACCTTCCACTTGACCATGGTTTTCTGCAATAGCTTCTACTGTGGATTTGCTTTTTCTCTCCAAACTTGCTAGCTTCCCTTGCTGTTTATACTCAGGGAAATTTCTCTTGATATGTCCCTCCTTACCACACAGGTAGCACTTGAAAGCTCCTCCCTTCAATTCTGGACACCTTGGTTTGATATGTCCTTCTTTTCCACAATGATGACACACTATTTTCCTCTTTGTATCAGTGGTCTTAGTATCATTGGTTTTCTTGCTTTCTGTCTCCTCCTTCTTTTTGTCATAGGGATGATACCTTCCCTTATTTTTCTTGTTGTTGTTGTTCTTAAAACTCCTATACTTCTCCCTCTCCTTGTCATGTTGCTCAAACTTTAAGGCCAGATCAATGACTTGATCAAAGGTTTTATCTGCATATGGCAACATAGCCCTACTAGGCCCTAGGTTTAAACCCTTAATATACCTATCATTCTTTGATGCCTCATAAGCCACAAGCATAGCTCCATACTTAGACAAGCCCTCAAACTTTTGAGTATATTCAGTCACATTAAAGGTTCCCTTCCTAAGTCTGATGAATTCTTCAAGCAATAGAGTTTTGGCTGATGCTGGAACAAATCTAGCTTCCAACATCTCCTTAAATTGGTTCCAAGTAATTTCATTCTCAATTCTTCCAGCTATGACTACCTCCCACCAGCTTAAAGCCACACCTTTCAGTTGTCTTGAGGCCACTTGTCTCTTCCTTTGATCATCCAATTGCATGTCATTGAAAATTCTGTCCAGTGTTCTCAACCTTGCTTGAATTTCCATCACATTTTCAGTCCCTTCAAAGCTCTTGCCTCCCAAATTTGTATAAGTCTTTAATAATTTTGAGAGTTCCTCATGTGGGTTCTCAAGTCTCTGTCCTACTCCATCCCTTAAGGCCCTCATAAAGTCTTGCATATCAAGCATTTGTGGTGCACTTGATCCTGCGTTGTGATGAGATCCTCTTCCTACCATGATTTGATAACTAGGGTATAGGTAGATAGGGTTAGTTTATCATGAGTATTTTTCTTTTGCTATAACTTTCTATCTGAATTATTATTTTACTCAAACAAACAAACAGTACATACATATGGTTATAGTACTTCAATCAATACAATCATTCTTAGCTATGTATAGTTTTAACATAGCTCTGATACCAAATGAAATGACCCTATTTATTTTACCTAATTTTTACTAGGATTTTTTTTTACATTAATAAATTTCCTAGAGTCATTTAGCCTTTCTATTAAATTATCCAAGATCCTAATTTTTCTACTAATATATTTATATCAGTTCATTAATGAATATATTCACATACATGTGAAGATGTATGTGACCCTCTTGCTTATATCAGAGTGTTGGTAAGCAAGAGTGCTTCCTGATTGAATTTGAATTTCTAGTCAACAAGTACATAGCTCATTTTCCTTTGTTTTGATATTTGGGTCATGAGAGTGAATCTCATAATCATATATGATTTATGCCTAGTAATTTTGATCATTCTTATGGTGATTGTCTGTTGGTTTGACTTAGCAAAGTGATCTCAGATTATATAGCAAGTCATCATAGTTTTAATCTAATTGTTTGATATTTGATCAAAACCAGGAAGAAAAATGATATACACATTTATCATTTTCAACATGAGTGATTTTATCACAAATTCCTTTACTTATAACCATGCCAGTTGAGTGATTCATTCACAATTTATATAGTTGTGTTTCTCTGGATCAAATCCATTCCCTAATCCCTGAGTTACCTCAGCTTGCATCCTAATTTAAAGGTTGCTTTACTGGATTTAGAAAATCTAGATTTTATGGTCATTTAACAAAAGTAGTATTTAAGTAATATGTGTGCATATAAGATGTATTGTGCTCTCTGGACTAAGAAAGCTACTCAAAATAAAAGTGAATTGCTAAAGTATTTGAAAATGTCTTTGTACATGCATTTGCAAAGAAAGCTTCAGATTTTATAAAGTGCATTTTCTTCCTTTAAACCCAAAAACTCTGGTCATCTTGATCAACCCAGACCTCACTCCTTTTGAGGTGGGTTAACCTTATGACTAGGTCATCAAAACATTAGTGCCTGGCTATTGCAATGTAAATTCAGATACAAGATACTTGAAAAATCCCTTAAAACATATACACATCTTTATACAGTGCACAAAAATATATATATTGTTTCTTTTATCAAAACACTTCTGTATATAGTCACAAAATTCTTGAAATACTACTTCTAGCTAAACTCAGATTTTTAACCACAAAACTTAAAGCTTTTAGGTGACTCAAGATTGACTAATACAAAATATATATATGTATCCATTTCTCAAATATAGGCATATATCATCTACAGATTTCCACCATAATACTCAAAGATATTTTCTTGCATAAGACTCAACTAAGTCTTTGGTTTTTCCCAACCTTAATACATTACCAGATTCAACTGAAACAACTAAATAAAATCCAAACATTCAAGATCATTACATAACAACAAAAGCATAATTATAAAACTTCCAAGATTACATGCAAATAGTTCATTCTAAGCTCTTATTTAATTCTAATTTAGCATGCTTATCCAATCATTCTCATTAGCCATAGCAGCTTCCTATTTAGAACCAGCATTCCCTGAAAGAGCATTAGAGGCTGCCCCATTTTAATGAGACACCCCAGATGCCATAAGCAAACAAGGGTCGGATACAAGATCTGGTATGAGCAATATCAAAAATTCCATGATATTAAGTAGATAAGTGAGACATAAGCATTTTGAATAGGTTGGCATAACTTCTTTAATCAATTTTCCTGACTTGTTTCTGATATATTGTGCATATATGATCAGTATTAAAAATAATTATGTACACACTTTCAACTATGCAAATATAGATGTCAAACAGAGATACTCAGGAACTATCATAGCTCCAATCCAACCAACCTAGGAATAACTCAAGTTCCTACGTCATCAATTTAGGGTTGCATTTACCAAATTAATTCCTAGCCTCATCTGCCATAAGGAATCACGACGACACATTGCAATAAAATAATTCACAATATTGCACAAAGATCTCAGGGCTTAAACAAGCCATGTGCCAACTTGCATACTTTAAATATAACAAGCATTCCAGCAGTCTTCTTGGCTCATAATCCTTAGTTTATTTACTAAGTGTTCATGTTTGATCCTATCATGAGAAAGATAGGTGATTAAATCACAGTGTACATGAAACATTACATAAAACTTACAAGCATGATTCAAAAACAAGCTAACATTCATATCCAGGGGAAATCATATTTTCAAATATTCTGGCTTAAAGAAAATACAAGAATATTTACAACTGTGAATAAAGACTAGGCATGTGGGTTATTATTGTTTCATAAGCAACCATGTTTGAACTAAATTCAAGATCTAGCTTAAACAAGATTTCTGGCTCATGGGTTTTCTATTTGATCAAGGGTTCAGCACTTTTGGGTATTTCCATTGCACCCATGAATCTTTCATTTGAGCCTCAGCACTTACACAAGTGTAATGCAACTCATAAATATATATTTTGATTTCTGTATTTTCCATGCCATGTCTAAACCAGTTACAAGTATTCTCTATTTACTTTCATGATTTCATACTTTAACTTTTCTAGGTGTAACCAAACAGAGCAAAATACTCAACCATCAAAGCAATCAAAAGCATTCATAAACACCCATTAAAGCATCCATTAAAATCATAGTAATAAAATAAGAAATATGTAGAAAAATAACATAAACTTGGCTGCCTCATAACAGGACTTAATGCCATGGGATTTAGTGAGATTACTCACAGAAAATGCTCCTTTTGCTTAATCCAGAAAAGAAACTCTTTGAAACTTTGCCTTTCTTCTTGCAATATTTTTCTTCTTTGTTTTCTTAAATGTCTCGGGTAGAAAGTGATTTTTCTGGTTTAAACTTGGATTTATAAGAGAGGTTTTCTAGGGTTTTGCAAATGTAAAATCTCATTCTTACCTTGGTCAGTGCTCATGCATTTTGCTTTTCTCATTTGCTTATTCTCACCCTTAGTACCCCGGCCATGTAATGCGTATTCCCCTTTTCCTTTTCTAGAATATCTATTTTGTTCTCTTTCTAAATCATGACAATTGTGTGACATTGTCACTTGTTTATTTTCTAAAAATCCTCCTTTCTATTTTCTGCCTAAAGGAATTGTTTTGCTTGTAATATGTCTTTTGCTATTTTAATGTTATGATTTCCCTTGCTTATTTCTTTTTAATATGTTCAGTACTTATAGAAATGTACATATGCATACATATCTTATCTAGGCTTAATTAACTCCTCCTTAGTTTCAGAAAGACATACACATATATGTGCATACATGTTTCAAATCCTTATCTAATTTATCCTGGGTTTAAATTAAGTGAAATCTGTTTACTTGTTCAAACAAAACTTGCTTTTTCTTATCTTCTAAAATAATTCATATAATCCAGAAATCAAATATCCATATTTGGTTTAATAATTTTCATTAAATAATCATGTTTGTAAGGCTTTTCCAGTTCTTGTTTTAATTTCAGGAAATTTTGAAGTTCTTCCTTGTGCCATATCAGTGTGCACGTGCACACATGCACACACACTTGCACACAATTAATTCCATACATTCCTATACAAATAAATTCATATATTTTCAAAATTCAACCAAAATAAGGTTTCATGAATTTCTGGGGCATTACAAAGCTCTTGTCTTCCTCACGAAAACATTCAAACCGGATCGAAGTGGTTTTCGGGAAATAAATCCCGATCCCGGTCTCTTTGAAACGATCAGCGCATTGGCCAATATTGACAGTCGGTTATTTAACTATCAAATAACATCCACAAACAACCATCAAATTTAAATAATTTTCCAAACTATTTATTTATTTCAAAATATCTTCGCAAGATATTAATTTTTCTACACTTCAACCCTTTTGAAAACAGTTTTCAAATCACTTTCCTCTCGCGGAATAAATTCCAAATATTGTTTATTTCCACTGAAAATAAGACTAAATGCGTTAGATTTTAAAATAATTTAAATCACTTTATCTACAAATATATATGCTTTAAAATACTTAAAATAAAAACTATTTAAAACACTTTATTTAAAATACTAGTTATGAAATTTTAATAATAATTTTTCATGTAAAACCTAAGCCAAAACAGATTTAAAAATAAAGGTTATTGAATTCTATACAAGTTTTCCAAATAAAACTTTAGCCAAACTATATTTAAAATAATACTACTTTGTAAACATAAATATTAATAATTATCTTTTTAAATCATAATATCAATTAACCTTTCAAAATAATTACTACTATAACTAATTTAATAAATATTTACCTTTAAAATTTTAAACCACTTAAATAATAATTTCTCAAAAACATTCTTTTAAAACAACTTTAAAACTTTTAACTTATACTTAAAAATCTGCTTTGAAAACGTACTTGGCTTTTCAGAGAAATACACTTTTCTTTCATACCTTTAAAAATAAACCACTATTTATTTTTTTTAAACAAATTACCCATTCCTTTATAAATTCCCACCATGAATTTATACTTCCAAATATCCACTGATATCTTATTTCACTTTATAAACCTAGTTTATAAATTCCATAGTCTCATTCTCCTTTTAAAAACACAGTTTCAAACACTAAATCAATTTTCAAATCGATATCCAAAATCAAATCCATTTTAAAATAAATTCCTTTACTTACTCAAATTTATTTAAAATCCATTAATTCCATTAATTCTAGATTTAACTTCTTTATTATGATTTAATATTTAAACTGAAAATTCCAATTTCATAAAAATTTCTTTTATTTCTTCCTAAACCATTTAAATTCTGAATTTAAAAATAAATCTTTTATTCCTTTAATTAATATCAATTAAGTTTTAAAATTCATTTATTCCCATTTATTCAAAAATCTCCTTCCCCGTACTTGGAATTTATTTATTAGAATTTAAAAATAAACTTTTATCCTTTTCCAATTCGTTCTTTAATTTATCCAATTTCTCTAAAATTATTTTACTTAAGAATTCTCTCTTTTATTTCCCTTTAAAAATCCAATCTATATATTTTTGATAACTAAGTATACCCAATATATTCAATCAAACCATAACATCCAATATTTTCAATTACCAATATAATTTATCATAGATTATCAAATAATCATATCACAGAATATTAGAACAATCTAAATAATTTTGAGGAATCAAGTTGGATCCCTCCAACTTGTTTCCCTGCATCCATAGATGTTAGCACAACAATTTAAAATACCAATTCCACTTCGAGGTGGAATATCGCGGTATATGGGGTCATATCATCTCATCCGCTATTATGCGGCGTATAGGGTCTCATCCGCTATATAATGCGGCAAATCAATCACTCCAATATATATATATATACACTATCATATATAATATCACATCCAGTCAATTTAATCATTCAACCAATAATTTAAATTTAACTTTTTAAATTTAAATGGAAATCCAAATGAGTGAGATTAACTCACCTTTGATTTTTGTTTTGCAATCCAATCCATCCCGACTGGTTTTCCTCACGATTTCAGACTTTGTATAAACATTAGATGATTTAATATTTGAACAAATCGAACAATTTAAATTTCCATTTGATCAATTTAATTACCCAATGGTTTTACTTTTAAACTAATAATTTAATAAGTTTATTAAACAAATTAATCTCCATAATACATCATTATTTAAAATTAAATTGTAAGTGAAAATGTGTATATATATATTTATTTTGTTAGTTCTTTGAAACTACATATATAAAAATAACCTATATACACTATAAAAATTTAATTTTTATATAAACTCTACTCATTTTAAAACCCTTATATGTTTTCTTTTTATATAGATATATGCATTTACCGATTATTTATGTATATATTTAATTTTAAAATAGGTATGCATATATATAAAAATATGTTTTCTGTAAATAAGAACAGAAATTTATCTTACTACCTATATATACACATACATACATAAATCTATGAATTGAAGATAATAAATTTGTTTTTATAAACTGCTGTATTATTTTCTCCTTTCTGATTTAAACTTTATATTTTATTTTATTTCAATCTGTAAATATATTTTTTATTAAATCAAATATAAATGAAAAAGAAGGAAAACGAATACTCACTGCCTCAACTCGCATGCCACCTCCAGCGCAGCGCCGCCCCTTCACCCAACGCTAACAGCGCCTTCGAGTCCACCCACGAACATCGATACCGACCCAAACCCTAGTCGTAGTCTCCTGTGCCCCTGCGAGCCACCACCACGTGAGCTTCCACCTGTCGCCTAGCTTCGCGCACGACTTCGTGATGACCTCGGTTGCCTAATTAGACATTAAATCGACTACTTCGATTAGATTGAAGGTCTCGAGGAAGAAGGCAGGCGATTTTTTTTTGAGAATTCGTTTCTGGTTTTGAATTTGATTTCGAATAAGACATAGCAGTTATTTTTGTGGATTCAATTTGAGAAGGAAGAAGGGTATGCGACAATTATATTTTGGCCATTACTTCTTCTACGAACACATATATTTTTTGTAACGTCCCAGATTTTCGCGTTCGAAAATCGACATCCATACTTTACATCGTACTCGAATGTCGTAGATTCGAGCGTTCAAATCCGAGTCGCCGGAGCTTATAACACAGTTAAGTAAATAACACAGCGGAAGAAATGAATAATACATTGATATACAATATCTGATACAACAGAATGATACAATGAATATCAATATACATCAGCAGCGGAAAAGAAAACGATAACATCAGCAGCGGATAATCTCCATCTTCAAAGCACTAATCCAGAAATAGCTTGAACTCCCAATAACGATACACCAAGATAAGCAAGTGCAGTCCGATCCAAAGACTGAACTAGCTCCAGATAACCTACTAATCTGACTATCTGAAAAACCAAACTCTTGACTGCTCGTGTAGAAAAATTTTGAGCATCCAGAGTTTAGGAAAGAAACAATAAACTCCGGATCAGTCATGGGACTGGTGTGAGCAACAAAAACAGTTTATCTTTATAAACAAATAGCAGAGAATTTTAAAGTCAATTCGCAATGCTTTTGGAAAATGAAACTACCATAAGACCTCCCACCACACACACAATGCAAACGCAGAATTGGAGGAGATTTCTTCTTATGATAGTCAAAGATGCTTACTACGCAAAATCAAATCATTTGATATTATTACTAGTGCATAGTGTAGAAAACAATTTCGAAAGTAGAATATAAATCTTAGCCAACATAGACATTTCTCACTTATGCCTACTATAGCTACCATGTTCAATAGCAGGTTACCACCACATTCCATGGCAGGTAATACAACTAAAACCGTACAGGGCTCGTATTGTTTTGTTTGGATTTCCAACAAATGGTCAGGCTAAGGAACTTCCTATTCCACGAAAGAAACGCCTCTGGCGGGACGTTCCGAGAACCAACTGTTCTCTGCCAAACAAGGCCGGCAACCCCTTTTCCCAAGGGATAAAAGAAACCTCAGATATGCCACCCCCGGTCCTTTGGGACCTTTATCCGAGCGCTCGATAACCAACATCACACATCATAAAGAAAGTGTATCCACATGAGTAAGTATCTGGGCTCCATACCATGATACTACCCTTTTCCAGAAGGAATGGTCATACCCTAGGGGAGCTAACCCTGAAAACCTTACCGCACGATTCCTGTTTCGACCATTACCGGGTTGTGAGGCTCGACGAAGTCTCGTCCACAAAGCTACGCTTTTTTCAAAAAGCCACGCTTTGGGTCAACAGATGATCAACCTATGATCACAAAGATAAATGATCAAACAAAAGATCATATCACAAATGATCAAACACTGATCATCACACAGCAACACTCAGCATGCCACATTACCAAATTGGGATATATCGCTGATAACTTCAACTACATAACCTCTGAGCTCGTACGTCTCAGAGAAGGGTGTTAAGCTAAGAGAATAAATTCTCCGCCACCAAACAGATATGTATTTGAAAGAAATCGGCTTTATATCTCAAAGTGTAATGTCAGACATACAATCCATACAAGTCTGTTCCGGGATCGAACAGAACCGAAGGCACTTCTCACGAAGCCCTTGCAAATCCGGATAATTTTCAAATCACGTCCGGACTTCCCATCACAAAAAGAGTGATATAAATCTCTATACCGGGAGCTACCCAGTGCAGAGACATTCGACAGGTTGTCCTTTCATTTTCGAAAATATCCGGTCTTCAACACCGCTCTTCAAATGCTATCCATATACGACGTATCACTATTCGGAATGGGTTATATGACACAGATGTCTTTTCCCGGCTAACCCGAATAGTGAGCGCAATATTCAAAAACATACGGATATTGGGATTTCAATTAAGTCACAACTTAAACCCAAACTTTCTTTACAAATGGTTTATCAAATTACCATTTTAATCTTTTTAAACAAAAAGATTCAATTCACAAAGTTCACTTAATTTCACAAAGATTCATTCATAAATTTTCCAAATCAATTTCCCTTTCAATTTGATTAATTCGTTAAATCTTTAAATCAAAGATTTAACAAATAGCTTTCAAAACAATTTCATTTCAAATGGTTTAACAAAACATCATTTTAAATCTGTTAAAAATAAACAGATTTAATTCATAGCTTTCGAAAAGAATTCATTTATAACTTGGAAAACCATTTTTCAATTAAATCTTGAAATTCCTTTACCTAAATTGGAATTTCATTTCTTATCTAAAAGCTTTTATTCTTTGAAAACAAACAGTTTTCATTCTGGAAATCTGATTCATTTATACGAGTTAAGGTTCTTGGGTTAAATCCAAATTCCTAACTTATACTTTTAAAATGGTTTAAATTCATATAAACACATTTATATCATCTTTACTCCCTAGTTTCCAAATCATAGCTTAATTTCAAACTTGAATCCCAATTTAAATCTAACTATTTAAATTTTCAAAACTCGGTTAAGTTATTTAAAATAACTTTTATCTTTGAAATTCCATTTCAAAAGCTTTTTACTTTAAACCCGAATTTCTAATTTCAAAATCAATTGAAATTAAAATTTCAATTTCAAAACATTAAATTTAAATTATCTGTGGCTTAACCGATATCCATGTGAAATCCATATTTGTGTGTGTAAAGGTGTGGTCCAGGGGTTTCACACACAATAGTGCAACATCAATCATCACAGATATATCGATAAGCGGTAAAATCGATAACGCTTATCTTCATTCACAGATTCATAGATAAAATAAATTTATCAGTCACAAAGATTCATCAATACAATTCGATGTGGGTTTCGGATATCCAACTGGAATCTGACTCCCTGTCGCATCGAAATTCCAAATGTCGTTTACGGGTCAAGGTGAAATGACCCTCCTATTTCCACCCTAATTTCATAAGGATTTTTTTTTTATGTTAAGAGATGATATATAGATATATCATTCATTACAAATATATTTCCCAGGGTCATTTTCTTTCTCCAATAAACAAAATATATCCAGGATCTTTCACAATATAAAAATATTGTTTTAAATCTAAATCATTCCTAACATACATATATGAAGATATCTATGTTATATTCTACTAGAATCAGAGCATGATAATATGTAAGTAGAAGTCCTTTTAAACCTATTAAAATGTGATAATTCCCTGATAATTTAGTCTGTTATTCTAATTAAGAAATGATCAAGTAATAATCAGTGGAAAGCAAGCTTTTAATATGGATGATTGTGTTAAAGTCTGTATAGTATCAAACTCAGGTTAAAAGAAAGTGGATCATAAGTGAACACAAGCAACATCTAGGCGTAATGGAAACGCGCCTAACTTACACATGAGAGGTCACGAGTTCGAGTGCTATGCTGGTCGGTTCAAACCCAATTTTTGTTTTTTTTTCTTTTTATTTTTCTCCTGTGAACAAAATTGTCTGAACCTATTATATACTTTGGCTATGAAACAGATCTGAAAATTTAATTTAAACCCTTGGTTGCTGGCTTGACCCAGGCTCAAGAAAAATGGCTATGTTAGCCCTGTTCTGGTTTGCACTACTTTGTTACAAAATACCTGCTATATTATTTTCTTTTCAAAGCAACTCAAACCCTTTCTATCAGATTTTATTTTTGAATTGAACATGGATTTTCTTATGCCAGTTCTATAGATATACATACAAACCACAAATTCTTTCAATCTCAGATTTTCTACCATTATAGCCTAACTGTTCTTGAAGCTTAAAATTCATTTTTCCTTAGCAAAGCATTTAGCAAAACAAAGCACATAGTTCAGCTGAGACATATAAGTTCAACATCTACAAAACAGCAATTAACCATACATTGGTTTCTCAAAGTAATTTTAAACAATAGGTCTTAATCTAGTTCATCATGAAGGTGTAGTTTACTTCAGCAAAGTCTTTAAAAAAACATAGCATCCAAATCTTAAGCAGTTTAACATCCAAAGCCTGATCAAAGCAATTCCTATTTCCCTGCAAAATCACCATGAACTGCCCCATATGAATATGAGACACCCAATGGTGCATAAACACAAAAGGGTCAGACTATTTGTCTGGTATGAATAATCCAACTGAAAACATGATCTCATTCAATTCTCTTTATAAACAAACTTTACATGAATGAGAAACTCAGTATCTTCCTTATACTTGTTTTTTTTTTGTGAAGCATGTTCCTTCATCCCAGTGTTAACAGATTATTTATATATATAATCACCATGACTTGATTCATAGAAAACAATCATAAGATTCATCAGTAAAAAGCACCAAAACAACCAAATGCAAACATCAATTCAGTTATCATCCCCTTTTCAACTTTACTGGCCATCAGGGATTTTGCCCAGACCTCTCCTGAATCTATTCCTAGAATTCATTATCAAATATAACAGGGTCTTTAGCTACTTTCTCCTTTTTAAACACACACTGCCTGGGACATCTCTCTGTTAACCCAGCACACTCAGGCCCCTGGGTATAAACATACCATGTGTGAACTTGCAATATTCCCCTTGCCAAGCTATACTTTGGTAGCCCTAAGATCCCAAGTCCTTAGTTAAATTACTAAGTGTTATTATTATTTTTCATAGCAGTGCTAATCCCTTCTGCATCTCACTTCTTAATCAGAGAAATATAAATAATGCAAGCAACATGTATTCATCCAGAGTTTGGTAAGTTATATTCTCAGAAGCAAACATTTTATCATGAAAGAGGGAGGTGACTTCTTAGCACATTATTTTGCCTATGGGTTTCACTGGATCAAGATGTAAGCATATGGTCCTGAGTAATTTGCTAGATATATATTTTCCCTTACCTCTGGTTCAATCAGATTCATGATCTGGCTAAACCACAAGTATATTTGATTTGGGTATTTCATAAAACATAGAAGCTCAGCACATGTACAACATTGCACTTCTACATTTTCTTTTGTTTTAATTAATATGAGACATAAGCAACAACACAATGTTACAGCCCATATTTCTTTCTACCTTCAGACCATATACCCACTACTTGAATCCGGGGATTTTTATAAACAACTTATAAAGAAAACTTATAAAAGAAATCACTCAGTCTCAAAGCTAACCCATATCTCAGACAAACATTTTAGTTCATGAATCCATGACTCTTATTTTTCTGGGTAAATCAGATAGAGGTTTTACCCTTAAACAAATCATTAACAAACCAAAGTCATCCAATCATAAAACATAACTTGTAAAAGAAAATTAGTTCAAACTGGCTGCCTCAATATTCAGGTCTTAATGCCAAAGTTTTCAGTGAGGTTACTCACTTTAATCCTTCTTCTTCCTATGCCTTATGAACCCCTTTTTTAGTCTTCTGCCTTCTCCTATTTTCTCTGGTTTATGCCTTGTATATTTTTCTTTAGGTTAATGAAGAACAAAAATATATGGTCTTACTATACTAGGCCTTTTATATAAATCTTGGCTGTTACTAGGGTTTATGGACTTACCCAATGTCAGTTCTACCCCATCCCAAACATAGCCTGCCTCTGGTTTGATTCAAGAAAATAAAAGGGTATGTGGTCCTTGTCTTCCTTTCCAGAAATTAGTTCCTCTCTTTTAATTTTCCCTGGTCATGTCATATGCATGACTTATTATTATTATTATTATTATTATTTTCTTAATAAAAGAAATTACTGAGAATAGATAAAGTGCTTGTTTAGGGACTCATGCCATTTTCATGCAACTTCTGTTTTCTTCCAGAGATTGATTGACTGTATACATGTATAACCTATGTATACCTAAGCCTTTTATTTTTCTTTCTTTCTTTAAATAATTTTAAGTTTATTTCAGCCTAGCTCTTATTTTCTTTGTACTATATTTTATTTAAAGACAAAATTCTATCTTTATGCATATGTATTTCTAAATCAGTTATTTATTTTATCTATTAATTTCTGCCAAATTTTGTTACACAGAAATCTGTGTGCATGTGTACACTGTCTTGTGCACATGTACATGTTTTATACTTTGTATCTGCAAATCAATTTCCTATTCCTATTTTTCCCAATGCAATTTCAAACAAATACAAACTAAATTAAATCATGAAATTACTCACAAAAATCAGGGTTATCACATATACCCCTCCTTTTAGGAATTGTGTCCCACAATTCTTTCATACTTAACTTAAGTATCTTCTCTTCAGAAAAATGAATTTTTTTCTGATTTCAAAATCATTCTCAAACCAATCACCTATTAAGCACTATGCATATCAACACAAGATAAAAATCACAATGCATATTCGACCAACACATTCATTAGTATGTATATATATAGATTTACCTTTTCTTCAATCAAACAGCTGGGGATAATCATTTCTGATTTTATCCTCCACTTCCCATGTGCAATCATTTGGGTCTAGACTCCATTGTACTTTTACTAATTTAATTTCTTTGTTTCTCAATTTCTTGGTTTCTCTAGAAACTATGCCCACTGGTTCCTTTTCATAGATCATTCTAGGATCAATCTGCACATCCTTAGAGGATTCTAGTATTGCTTCCTTATCATGAACCCATCTTCTTAGTTGAGACACATGAAAGACATCATGCATTGCTCTCATTTCTTCTAGCAATTCTAATTTATAGGCTACTGTCCCTATTCTTTCTAGAATTTTATATGGTCCTATATATCTAGGAATGAACTTTCCTTGTTTCCCAAACCTTAGAACCTTTTTCATGGGTGATATCTTGATGAACACATAATCCCCAACATCATATTGTACTGCCTTCCTTCTTTGATCTGCATATTTCTTTTGCCTATCTTGGGCAGAGGCAATTCTTTTTCTGATCAAGGCTACCTTTTCAGAAGTCTCCTTCACATTTTCTGGTCCTAAGACCACTTTTTCTCCAGACTCATGCCAACTTGAAGGTGATAAACATGGCCTTCCATAGAGAGCTTCAAAGGGGGCCATGCCTATGCTACTGTGATGGGTGTTATTGTATGCAAATTCAGCTAGATATATGTAATCTTCCCAGCTTCCTCCCCAATCCAATACACATGCTCTCAACATGTCTTCAAGCAATTTGTTCACAATTTCTGTTTGACCATCAGATTGAGGATGGTATGCTGTACTCAAACATAAATCAGTCCCCATTGCCTTGTGAAAACTCTGCCAAAATTTTGAAGTGAAGATGGTATCTCTATCACTCACTATAATCTTTGGTATACCATGCAGTCTGACTACTTCTTTAATAAACAATTGGGCTAGGGTATTAGCATTTCTTTCTGATTTCACTGGTATAAAGTGGGCTGACTTGGTTAACCTATCAACCATTACCCAAATACTATCATTTCCCTTCCTAGTTCTAGGCAAACCATCAATAAAATCCATTGATATGTCTTCCCATTTCCACTGTGGTATTTGTAAAGGTTGAAGCATTCCTGAGGGTTTTTGATACTCAGCCTTCACCTGTTGGCAAACCATACATTTTGATACATAGGTTGCCACTGCACTCTTCATACCACTCCACCAATAATCTCTCTTGAGGTTGTGATACATTCTTGTGCTTCCTGGGTGTTTAGTATATTTGCTTTTGTGGTAAGCATCCAAAATTTCTTGCTTCAACTCATCCATTGCTGGAACACATATTCTTTCTCCTTTCTTCAGATGGCCCTGATCATCCAACTGAAAACCTTCTACTGTCTCACCATTTAATATTTGTGTCTTCTTTCCAAATAAAAATGGATCTTGGTTTTGTAGCATTGCAACTTTATTTTCAATTCTGATCCCAGAGTAATAAAACTTAATTTTCCCATTTCTACCTTCCCACTGCATAAGCTCATGTTTTCTATGTTATCACTTTCTATCTCTGAATCAATTAATAATGATAAAGTGTTAAACTCTTCTATCATTAATCTAGCCACTTTAGCATGTTGTCTACTTAGGGCATCTGCTACTTTATTAGCCTTACCTGGTGTGTATAATATTTCAAAATCATATGAGGCTAAGAGTTCAATCCATCTTTGCTGCCTCATATTTAATTCTTTTTGTGAAAACAAATATTTGAGTGATTTATGGTCTGTATATACTTCAAATTTTGCTCCTAACAAGTAGTGTCTCCATAGCTTAAGGGCATACACTACAGCAGCCAATTCAAGGTCATGAGTAGCATACCTTACTTCACTTGATTTCAACTGCCTAGAAGCATAAGCTATTACCTGATGTTGTTGCATCAACACTGCTCCAAGCCCTTGTCCACTTGCATCAGTATACACCACCAAGTTTTCATTTCCCTCAGGTACTTTAAGAATTGGAGCTTGTACCAGTGCTTCTTTTAATTTCCCAAAGGCATTTTCACATTCCTCAGTCCAAGTGAACACTTGATTTTTCCTAGTCAATCTGGTTAATGGAATGGAGATTTTTGCAAAATCTTTTATAAATCTTCTATAGTAACCAGCCATTCCCATGAATGATCTGACTTCAGTGACATTAGTAGGCCTTTTCCAAGCTTGCACTACAATGACTTTATTGGAGTCCACAGCTATTCCTTTTTCTGATATAATATGGCCTAGAAAGTTCACTTCATTCTGCCAAAAAGTGCATTTTGAAAACTTTGCTTTCAAGTCTTCCTGTCTCAATTTCTCAAATACTATATGCAAATGGTTCTCATGCTCTCTAACTGACTTAGAATAAATTAGTATATCATCAATAAATATTAATACAAACTTATCCAAGTATTCTCTGAAAATCCTATTCATCAAATCAACAAAATAGGAAGGAGCATTTGTTAAGCCAAATGGCATCACCAAAAATTCATAAAGTCCATATCTGGTGTTAAAGGCTGTATACTTAATGCTTTCCTCTTCTACTTTCATCTGATGAAAGCCTGAAGCTAAATCAAGCCTGGAGAATATCTTTGCACCACTCAATTGATCAAAGAGATCATCAATTCTTGGTAAGGGGTATTTATTTTTAACTGTGACTTTATTTAATTCCCTATAGTCAATACATAATCTCAGGGATCCATCATGTTTCTTAACAAAGACTACTGGTGCTCCCCATGATGAGCTACTGGGTCTAATAAAACCTTTTTCTTCTAGTTCAACTAATTGCTTTTTCAACTCCATCAATTCCTTAGGCCCCATTCTGGTTGGTCTTTTAACCACTGGGCTAGCTCCTGGAATTATTCTAATTGAAAATTCAACTGGCCTATGATTAGGAACTCCTCTTACTTACCCAAACACATCATCATATTGATTAACTATGGGGATCTCTTCTAATGCAGGCATGGGTTTTTCATTTGACAATGCAGAAAGGTTGGCTATACTTCTATTTTTGTTTGCCTCACAAAGAACGATTATCCTTTGTCCATCAGAAACCTTCAATGATATGGTGGATGTCTCCATATTTATGATAGCCTTATATCTACTCAACCAATCAACTCCTAAAATAATTCCTATGTCTGGATATTGCAACACATATAGGTTTGACTCAAACACATGTCCTCGTATATTTAATCCCAGTTGCATGCACATCATACCCATGACACATGAACTACCTATAGGGCTTCTAATTAGCAGTGGTTTATCAACGATCATACAGTTCAATTTTAATTGTTGTGCAATATCATGAGAGATCAATGAGTGTGTAGCCCCAGTATCATATACTACTGTTAAAGGTATTGAATGGATAAGCAAAGTACCTTCAACTTGACCATGCTTTTCAACATTTGATCCCTCAGCTGCCTTGCCTTTCCCTTCCAAAGCCCCTAATTTTCCTTGCTTAAAATCTGGGCAGTTCCTCTTTATGTGACCTTCCTTCCCACAATGGTGACAATTGAAGGATGCTGGTCTAGGATTGGTGCACCTATTTTTCATGTGCCCCTCTTGTCCACAGTTGTAACAAGTGATCCTCTTCTTAACTTCAGCAGTTCTGGCTTCTTCTGGTTTCTTGGTGGAAGTTATGTCTGTTTTCTTTTTATCATAAGGGTGAAATTTACCCTTTCCCTTCTTGTTTTGATTATTTTTGAATGCCCTGAAATTCTCTCTAGCTTTATCATGTTGTTCAATGCTCAGAGTCAAATCCAAAACTTGATCAAAAGTTTTATCCTTATATGGTAGCATGGCTCTACTAAGGCTAGAGTTCAACCCTTGGATATATCTGCCATTCTTAGCTTCCTCAGTAGTGATGAGCACTGCACCATACTTTGCCAATGATTCAAACTTCTGAGTGTACTCAGTGACACTCATAGTCCCTTGCCTCAATTTGATGAATTCCTCCAGTAAAGACTCCTTAGCTGATGCAGGGATAAATCTGCCTTCCAACATTGCTTTAAATTGATCCCATGTTACTTCTCCTTCAGGTCTTCCAGCTATGATAACCTCCCACCAATCCAAAGCTGCTCCTCTCAATTGCCTGGATGCAATTTGCCTCTTCTTTTGGTCTTCAACTTGCATGTCTGCAAAGATTCTTTCCAAAATTCTAAGCCAATTTTGAACCCCCATAACTCATTCTGTGCCATCAAATGTTTTGCCTCCAAGATTGGTAAAAGTCTTGAGTAGTTTGGAAAGTTCCTCATGTGGATTTTCCTGTCTGTTGCCTACTCCATCTCTTATGGCCCTCATGAATTCTTGCACATTCACCATGGGTGGTTCACTTGTTCCTACATTTTGATGTCTGGGTCCTACCATAGCTCTATGGATATAACACTTAGGTTAGTCCGTTTTGCCTAATGCTCTATAGATTAATTCATTTTAATTTATCACTTATTCTGTCATAATAGATATCAATAGTGTAAATAAGAAAAAAAAAACAAAACATCCAAAGCAGTAAACACTTCTATACATCCAATGCAAACAAATTCATACAAAAAATTTTGCTATGTTATTTAACAACATAGCTCTGATACCAACTGAAATGACCCTCCTATTTCCACCCTAATTTCATAAGGATTTTTTTTTTATGTTAAGAGATGATATATAGATATATCATTCATTACAAATATATTTCCCAGGGTCATTTTCTTTCTCCAATAAACAAAATATATCCAGGATCTTTCACAATATAAAATTATTGTTTTAAATCTAAATCATTCCTAACATACATATATGAAGATATCTATGTTATATTCTACTAGAATCAGAGCATGATAATATGTAAGTAGAAGTCCTTTTAAACCTATTAAAATGTGATAATTCCCTGATAATTTAGTCTGTTATTCTAATTAAGAAATGATCAAGTAATAATCAGTGGAAAGCAAGCTTTTAATATGGATGATTGTGTTAAAGTCTGTATAGTATCAAACTCAGGTTAAAAGAAAGTGGATCATAAGTGAACACAAGCAACATCTAGGCGTAATGGAAACGCGCCTAACTTACACATGAGAGGTCACGAGTTCGAGTGCTATGCTGGTCGGTTCAAACCCAATTTTTGTTTTTTTTTCTTTTTATTTTTCTCCTGTGAACAAAATTGTCTGAACCTATTATATACTTTGGCTATGAAACAGATCTGAAAATTTAATTTAAACCCTTGGTTGCTGGCTTGACCCAGGCTCAAGAAAAATGGCTATGTTAGCCCTGTTCTGGTTTGCACTACTTTGTTACAAAATACCTGCTATATTATTTTCTTTTCAAAGCAACTCAAACCCTTTCTATCAGATTTTATTTTTGAATTGAACATGGATTTTCTTATGCCAGTTCTATAGATATACATACAAACCACAAATTCTTTCAATCTCAGATTTTCTACCATTATAGCCTAACTGTTCTTGAAGCTTAAAATTCATTTTTCCTTAGCAAAGCATTTAGCAAAACAAAGCACATAGTTCAGCTGAGACATATAAGTTCAACATCTACAAAACAGCAATTAACCATACATTGGTTTCTCAAAGTAATTTTAAACAATAGGTCTTAATCTAGTTCATCATGAAGGTGTAGTTTACTTCAGCAAAGTCTTTAAAAAAACATAGCATCCAAATCTTAAGCAGTTTAACATCCAAAGCCTGATCAAAGCAATTCCTATTTCCCTGCAAAATCACCATGAACTGCCCCATATGAATATGAGACACCCAATGGTGCATAAACACAAAAGGGTCAGACTATTTGTCTGGTATGAATAATCCAACTGAAAACATGATCTCATTCAATTCTCTTTATAAACAAACTTTACATGAATGAGAAACTCAGTATCTTCCTTATACTTGTTTTTTTTTGTGAAGCATGTTCCTTCATCCCAGTGTTAACAGATTATTTATATATATAATCACCATGACTTGATTCATAGAAAACAATCATAAGATTCATCAGTAAAAAGCACCAAAACAACCAAATGCAAACATCAATTCAGTTATCATCCCCTTTTCAACTTTACTGGCCATCAGGGATTTTGCCCAGACCTCTCCTGAATCTATTCCTAGAATTCATTATCAAATATAACAGGGTCTTTAGCTACTTTCTCCTTTTTAAACACACACTGCCTGGGACATCTCTCTGTTAACCCAGCACACTCAGGCCCCTGGGTATAAACATACCATGTGTGAACTTGCAATATTCCCCTTGCCAAGCTATACTTTGGTAGCCCTAAGATCCCAAGTCCTTAGTTAAATTACTAAGTGTTATTATTATTTTTCATAGCAGTGCTAATCCCTTCTGCATCTCACTTCTTAATCAGAGAAATATAAATAATGCAAGCAACATGTATTCATCCAGAGTTTGGTAAGTTATATTCTCAGAAGCAAACATTTTATCATGAAAGAGGGAGGTGACTTCTTAGCACATTATTTTGCCTATGGGTTTCACTGGATCAAGATGTAAGCATATGGTCCTGAGTAATTTGCTAGATATATATTTTCCCTTACCTCTGGTTCAATCAGATTCATGATCTGGCTAAACCACAAGTATATTTGATTTGGGTATTTCATAAAACATAGAAGCTCAGCACATGTACAACATTGCACTTCTACATTTTCTTTTGTTTTAATTAATATGAGACATAAGCAACAACACAATGTTACAGCCCATATTTCTTTCTACCTTCAGACCATATACCCACTACTTGAATCCGGGGATTTTTATAAACAACTTATAAAGAAAACTTATAAAAGAAATCACTCAGTCTCAAAGCTAACCCATATCTCAGACAAACATTTTAGTTCATGAATCCATGACTCTTATTTTTCTGGGTAAATCAGATAGAGGTTTTACCCTTAAACAAATCATTAACAAACCAAAGTCATCCAATCATAAAACATAACTTGTAAAAGAAAATTAGTTCAAACTGGCTGCCTCAATATTCAGGTCTTAATGCCAAAGTTTTCAGTGAGGTTACTCACTTTAATCCTTCTTCTTCCTATGCCTTATGAACCCCTTTTTTAGTCTTCTGCCTTCTCCTATTTTCTCTGGTTTATGCCTTGTATATTTTTCTTTAGGTTAATGAAGAACAAAAATATATGGTCTTACTATACTAGGCCTTTTATATAAATCTTGGCTGTTACTAGGGTTTATGGACTTACCCAATGTCAGTTCTACCCCATCCCAAACATAGCCTGCCTCTGGTTTGATTCAAGAAAATAAAAGGGTATGTGGTCCTTGTCTTCCTTTCCAGAAATTAGTTCCTCTCTTTTAATTTTCCCTGGTCATGTCATATGCATGACTTATTATTATTATTATTATTATTTTCTTAATAAAAGAAATTACTGAGAATAGATAAAGTGCTTGTTTAGGGACTCATGCCATTTTCATGCAACTTCTGTTTTCTTCCAGAGATTGATTGACTGTATACATGTATAACCTATGTATACCTAAGCCTTTTATTTTTCTTTCTTTCTTTAAATAATTTTAAGTTTATTTCAGCCTAGCTCTTATTTTCTTTGTACTATATTTTATTTAAAGACAAAATTCTATCTTTATGCATATGTATTTCTAAATCAGTTATTTATTTTATCTATTAATTTCTGCCAAATTTTGTTACACAGAAATCTGTGTGCATGTGTACACTGTCTTGTGCACATGTACATGTTTTATACTTTGTATCTGCAAATCAATTTCCTATTCCTATTTTTCCCAATGCAATTTCAAACAAATACAAACTAAATTAAATCATGAAATTACTCACAAAAATCAGGGTTATCACATATACCCCTCCTTTTAGGAATTGTGTCCCACAATTCTTTCATACTTAACTTAAGTATCTTCTCTTCAGAAAAATGAATTTTTTTCTGATTTCAAAATCATTCTCAAACCAATCACCTATTAAGCACTATGCATATCAACACAAGATAAAAATCACAATGCATATTCGACCAACACATTCATTAGTATGTATATATATAGATTTACCTTTTCTTCAATCAAACAGCTGGGGATAATCATTTCTGATTTTATCCTCCACTTCCCATGTGCAATCATTTGGGTCTAGACTCCATTGTACTTTTACTAATTTAATTTCTTTGTTTCTCAATTTCTTGGTTTCTCTAGAAACTATGCCCACTGGTTCCTTTTCATAGATCATTCTAGGATCAATCTGCACATCCTTAGAGGATTCTAGTATTGCTTCCTTATCATGAAAACTAAAATAAAACTTGGATAACATCTACTATTTACAAAAGAATTAGTTTTAACAATTTTATTTCAAAAATAAAACTTGATTTGTTTAAAGTTTTACAACTGTTTATACTAACATTTACAGACCCGAGTCATTTGCGTTTTTACCCGAGAAATTCCCAAGCCATCTCTACCCTACTTCTATTAACTATATTTAATTCTTGAAAACGGTTACTTATACGCGAATCTTCCCGACAATGAACCCGAGCAAATACCCAACTTCCCTGAGATCGTCTTCGAGTTTTCCCCCACTTCAACAACCCAGATACTCGAACGCCACCGTGCACATGCACACGAACCCCGACCACCTCCGGCCACCATCGTGATCCTCGGCAAGTCGACAACGACGTCCTCCCACCATCAAGCTACTCGGCACCCTCGATCGAATCATCAAAACAAATCGAGCTTTCAGCTGCAACCCAGACCTGTAGCCTTCACCATCGGAAAACCCTCCTTTGCCAGTGATCTCGATCGTAAAAACCCTAGCTACCCCTCCCAGAGACACGTCACATTCCTACCTTTCGATCCCCCCACGTGCGATGAGGTCCGATAACGTCCTGGTGACGTGACGATCACTTTCCTGACGTTAACTAAAACATAGCTTAAACCCTAGTTTAGTTCAAATATCAAACTATGGTGAATTAAAAAATCTTCTTGTATTTTTCCAACAATCTATGATTACCCTAGTATCTCCATGCCAAAATTCGACTTTTGAAATTTAGCCGATCATCGGAAAATCGAGAGAACCCATTATCTATTCACCTCGAAAATGCCACCCTAATACCCATCTAAAAATTCAAATTTTTGTTTTAAAAATCATCATTTTTAAAATAGTTTTAGGTGGTGCAATCCAATCTATAATTTACGAAATTCGAAATTTGGGTAATCCTTGAATTTTCACTGTATATTCTATTCCCAAAACATTTATCCCATAACCATACTTATGATTATTTTTAAAATTGATATCACAACATTATAATCACTTTTCTTTTTGAAATTTATGTTTGGTATTGATTGGTTTAAGAGATATGGATTTTTCTTTGTAAAACAGGTTTAAAACCCTGTACATTAAGAACAGAGGGATATCTTTGCCTATGCTCACAACCTATTCAGGCATACTAACATAGTTTATATGTAGATCTATACATACAGACACTTATCAATAACAACAAGCCATCTTATCAAGACAATTCACAGATTCCCAAACATAGGATTCAAAGAAAACTGTTTTTTTTTCTAAAGAAAATTTGAAGTTTGCTCACAGTCATTTAAACCATCATACTTCAAGTGTCAAACATAATATCAAAACACATAGGTAGATAAGCGAACTTGCTCACAAACAAAAACAAACAAGTTCAGGGAGGAGATTTGCTCACAAACAAACTAAGTTCAGAGATAAGCAGGCAACAAACAATAAAATCAAACTATTTAGGTTGTGGAGTTACTCACCTTATTTTCAGAGAAGAACAGAGCCTCACTTGTTTGAAACAGGCTTTGGAATTTTTGCAAACTGGAGCTTCCCTGATCTTTGATTCTCTTCTTTAATTTCTGGTTTGATTTGTTGAAGTTGTTTTAATTTTCTTTTTCAATTCTGCAGTTTGGCTTGCTTTTGTTTTTCTCATTGTTTTCTAATCTTTGTTATGATCATTGAACGTATAAACTAAGACAAACCTCATGTATATAGAGAGGACATGCAGGCTTAAGCAAAGTACAGAGTATCATTATTTTGTATAATTATTTTTATACAGGCTTGTACAACCCATGCTTTCCTCCTTCCTTCAAGGGTGGCTGAAGAGTAAGCATTTAATGAAAGCATGTTGCTTTGCATTTATAGCATGTCGTGTTCATGCTTGTTTTATTTTCTTTTGGCAAGTACTATTTTATTTTATTTTGTTTTATCACTCTATTTTATTCTTGCCTTGCCTTACTACTACAGGCTACATATTTTATTTTGATAGATTTTCCCTTTACTTTGTTTATTCTCTTCTTTCCTTTTGGTCTTTGTCTTGTGACTTTATAATATAAATAACTATTTTATTCTATCCTTTTTGTTTCGGCTGAAGTGATCTTGTATGTACAATAGCATGGCTGATATCTTGCATTAGAAAACAATTCAAAGTGACAAAAGATGTTGCCAGCATTTAATGCCTGTCCTTTATGTTCTCTATACTTACCTTGTTCTTTTATTCACAGATATTTCCCTTTTGCTTTATTTGATTTGCTTCTTTACCCTATATAGACATTTTATTATTTTACTTTTACAAGCTCAAGATATGTATACTTTGTTGTCTGGTTTCATACTTTGTGTTATAATATAAATGTAATCCTATAGTTGTTATGTTGTTTAAATTGGCTAATGTGTTATTTTATATTTCACATAATTTGTTTCTATTTATAACTCAATTATTAAATTTACCTTAATATTTATTGTCTTATATTAAATTTATAAATTCAAAATTAATTATTATTATTATTTATATTTTAAACATCTATCTAAGATTCAAATCACCTATATATACAATATTTTTAATTTGAAGATTTAACAAATTTTAATTTGGATCCGGGGAAACTCGCTTACTTTATCAATTTTATACTTAAATTTACAAAATTTTATTCAAAATTTTATTAAATTATCAATTTAAATTAAATTAAAATCTAGGGTCGTTACATTTTTTTATAAAAGAGATGCATGTTAGAAGATGCAAGAAACGTGTCCTTAGGATAGACAAGTGTTGGGAGCGTCTACAGAAAATTGAAGAGAAAACATATATATAATATTTAAATTTATATTTATATTTAAATCGTCTTCAATTCGATCCGTACGAGCTTGAATGAAATGAATATTGAAATTTTGTAAAGAGATGAGTAAAATAAATTTGACTGTACTAGTAAACACTATTGGTAGATAAGTATAGGTATCTAAAGGCAAAGGATAAATGGATGTTTTTGATTTTTGAAGATAAACTTGAATTGGCCAACATAGAGGTATGTGTTTAAATTTCTGTATGAAATTTGATGATTTTCTGATCTAGCCACTTGGAGTTTTTGTTTTCTTTTGAAATATGGGGGCCCGTAGAGGCATTTTGTAGTTGTGCCGATCTAGCCGCGCAAAGGAGACACCGGCGAAAAATTTTCGAAAATTTAGGGAGTTTGAAAATTTTTGAGAAATTTTGATAATTTAAAATTTGAATTTGAGTTATAATTTGAATGGTTGAATAAGTAATGTTGTTTGGGAACTATGGAAGGGTTTGGGAAGTTAGTATAATTGATAGAGTGTCTTTAATAAAAAGATGGTTTTGGGAAGTTGTTAAAAACTGTTTGGTTTGGAAAATGATGAACGGGTAACGGACCATTCTTCCTAACTAGTAATTTCGGGGACGAAATTCTTTTAAGGGGGGAGGAATGTGACGACCCGAAATTTTTAGATATTTGAAATTGGAATATTTAATTGATTTTAAATATTTAAATGTAAATTGTTAACTTGAATTTCAAATATCAATATTTATTGGATAATTTAATTTTTGAATTAAATAATTGGAAATTGGTTAAAATAGTGAACCTTGGTTTTTAAGCTTGTTAAAAATATTTTGAAGACTTGTAAAATTTATATTGATAATAATATAAATAATAAAAGTTTTTAAATTGAATTCTAAAGTGGTTTGTTCAGCTTTAAAAATATATCGTTTAAATTGATATTTAAAAATACCTTTTGAGGCACAGTCTCGGATTTCGACGAAACCTATTCCGTTGGATCCGTAATAGTATTTTATTATCGGATTTCAAATTTCGTAATGTTTGGAGTTATCGTGTGATTGTACGGTAGGTAAACGCGCTGAAATCTATATCGAAATTCAATATAATAACTGGATCCAAAAAGCTATCTTCTCCATGTGATCGAATTAGGACTCGAAACCTTTTCCAGTACGTTCGGAATAGGGGTATAACCTTATAAACACCTACTGGCATGCCTCGATAGGATGTAAAAAAAATTAATTTTAAGCAAACCCATACTCATTCCAATTGATTCAAAAACCAATTTTATTCACTTCTTTTAATTCATTTACTTCCGTTTACGACCAAACGACTAATTTCTATGCAAGTTTGCTGTTATTCAACAAAATAACAATTTCTTAAGCTTATAACCATTTTAAATTAATTCCAACTCAATTTATATTAATTTCATTCCATTCTGAATTATTCACAACCCATACATTCTCATTTCCATTACATTATTAATTTAAATCCCTACTCTTGCATTTCAATTTCATTATCAAAACAGGTTTCATTCAAAACCATTTCATAAAGCTCGACAACAACCATTTCACAATTTACTTAAGTTATTTCAACTCCATAGTAATTCCATTTCTTCTTGCATCAATTCTATTGCTATTTTAATTTGATTCTCATCCAATCAAATTCAAATCCGTTTACTAATTTTAATTCAATTAGTTTACTCATTTAATCCATTTTAAATTTTAATTCACTTCCTCAATTCATTCCTGAATTTATTTTATTAATAACATGGTCATTTTCAAGTATTCTATATCCAAACTGGATTTATTTGCAGCCCAAACCATTTCTATTTTAATCCAACTTCATTTTATTCGATAATATTTCCATCATATTTAATTCATTTACAATATATGTCGAATTCTATTATACTCAAGCTTTATTCCCAAACTCCACCATTTACTCATAATTCAACTTCTATTTAACCACACTAGGTTACATTTCAGATTTCATTAACTAGTTAGTTATCTATTTAGTTCATTTCCAATCTTAAATCAACTTTGATTTTTATTTCAATATCATTTCCAACTTAATTAAATTTTCTTTCAATTCAATTCGATCCAATTTTATTTCTCAACTTATTTACTTTAAAATCTTATATTGCTCACTTGAGTCCATTTACATCTTATATCCATAATTCCAGGATTATTTATTTCACTTAAGGGCTTAAGTGTATTCAGTCCATTCAATAATTGTAACTTATACTAATTTAATTATCCTACCTTTCCACTTAATATCCAATCAATCATATCAAATTTTAGCTTTATTTAACTTATCTTAACTTAAATTCCAATATACCTTATTCACTTGGATTTACTCAAGTTAAATTTTAATTCCAGGATTAAAATTCCCATTTCCTTCTTATTTGGATCAACTTCACTTTAAAATTCAATACCGATTTACATTTTTACTTTTCACATCATTTAAATAGAATTCCCATAATTCAATTGCCCGGTTTTATTTCAAACCATTTCGAAATCATAAATAACACATATCCACTTTGGTATATCAAATCAAACCTCCGGATTTCAAAACAACTTGGTTTTACCAAAACAATTTCCCTTTTTGAAATTTCTAAAACAACTTGTATACCAAACAAGTCCAACAAATAATCATACCAAACCACCCCCGGTAGCAATCCATCACTTAGAAACTCGAAAATGAATATTGATGATGTGGCCATCATCACCAGGATTATTTCCCAGTGAAGTGAGTTAAGTGCTTCCTTACTTCCACAAATTCATTTCAAAACCATTTTCGTTCAAAAATATTTCCCAAAATAATACTCCATTATTTCCTTCAAACACTTTGGAAAACATTTCAAAATTTTCCAAGATTTAATAATTTCCACACTTGGTTCAAATTCATTTTAAAAACATTTTTCCAAAATTTCCGGGATTTAAATTCTGGTTTAAATCAAATTTTAGTTATACTCCTTTTGTATAAATCATACTTATAGAATTCCATTTGGTTATAAACTGTTTGTACAAAAAATGGACAAACACCTCGAAGTTGTATGATTTAGTAGATCTTATGTTATTCTTAGTGATTTGAGCGATTTATGCAAATATATAAAAAACAGGGGCTAAACTGTAAAAAGACACGCAGATTTATAGTGGTTCAGCCAGAATGTGCCTACGTCCACTTTATATGTTATTTCTCTTCTCTTATTCTGATTACAAGTACAAAGCTTTGATACCAGTAAAAGAAAGTTGTTTGAAAGTTCCTTCCGTGCTTGAGCTCTCAAACCTGTCCCCATTGTTGTACCCCTGCCCCTCTATTTATAGAGTGAGGCTGGGGGTAGGGGTCTAGGATGTGTATAGTTGCTGATGGGCCTGGGCTGATGTGATCTGGCCTGGTACGTCTTGGTTCGTCATTGCTTGGTTCGGAGGTGGTTAGAGTGTAGAATGGGCCGGTAGTTGCCTGGACCGGTGGTAGGATGGTGAGGTTGGTCAGGTGTGGAGATGGTTCGGCATGGGTTGGTTCGGTTATGGAGTTGGCTCGGTGGTTCTAAGGAGGAAGGGTGGTCCGGTAGGAGCTAGGAGGGGTTGGTTTGCCGAATGGGTTCGAATGAGGTCTGCCGAATGGGTTCGAATGAGGTCTGCCGAATGGGTTCCTACGAGGCATGGATACCGAATGAGGTCTGCCGAATGGGCCCTGGAAAACGAGAATGCCGAATGAATCAAGCTTCTTGGTCTCGAGGCCTTCTGGGTGAGAACTCGCCCAACATTTGCCCCCCAAAGTGGGGCATATTCTCGAATATGGCGTGCTTTGTTTGACATTTTCATTTGGCCCTTGGATGCCGAACCAGATGGTCCGGTCGTGTCCTTTTGTCTATAAGTAGGGACCGTACGCCTTTGCTATTTCCTACCTGCCGAACTAAACATTTGCTCTTGCCGGATCAAACTTCGTAGCTGAATCGAACGTGGTAGCCGAATCAACGTGGTAGCCGAATCAAAGAGGTAGCCGAATCAAAGTGGTAGCCAAATCAAAGAGGTAGCCGAATCAAAGTGGTAGCCGAATCAAAGTGGTAGCCGAATCAAAGTGGTAGCCGAATCAAAGTGGTAGCCGAATCAAATTCCCTATTTTCACTGAATCAGGTGAGATCCTTTCTATGTTGGACGAATGGTTTATCGAAGGTAGTCGTATATCTATATAAACGGATGGAGTTGGGAATGCCGAATGGTCATGAGAACTACCGAATGGCTTTGAGAATTTTGCATTTGCTTTACCGAACGACAACGGGAGTTTGAGCATTCTGATTTTATGAGTGAAATTCCATATTATATACTTACTTTTTTACATCCTTTGTTCTAACAACATGTTTTTCTGGTGTTGTAGATAATGTCTCGCAAAGCAGAAACTCGATCAGACAAGAAGAAATCCGGGGGCGAAGGAGGTTCCTCTGCCGTGCCCCCAGCTCAGCCGAATCCAGAACGTCACGGACCTGCCCCGAGATCACTAGTGGACGGGTACGGCCCTCAGGAACTTCTAAACTCCCCGCCCGATTGCTTTCCTAGCTCCCTTAAGGAAGAGCAGCTCGATGTCATCTCTCGTTCTTTCGGAATTGACAAGGCGCGAATGTTGTTGCCAGGGAGAGATGTTATGCCGTACGACCCTCCTGAAGGGTACTTTGCTTACAGTAGGTACCACTGCATGTGTGGTGCCATTCCGCCTCTTAACGCTTGGGTAACCAGCTTCCTCACATATCTCAAGGTGGCCCCATTCCAGCTTCAACCCAACTCCTATGCTATACTGGTGAGCCTCTTCGTCATTTTCCAGAGGAAGTATGGTCGTGCTCCTTCCAACCGGGAGATCCGGTACTTATATAATCTGAGGGGCTATAAGAAGGGGTCCCCATACATTAGCTTGGAGTCAGCCGTGACCTTCAAGCCGGTCTTGGATCTGTATTCTAAATTCAGCATGTTCAAGAAGGAGTGGTTCTTTGTCAGGGACGACTCCGTTTCAATTCGGCGCTTTACTTATGGATGTAAGTTGATGCTTTTACTTATAATTTCTATTCCGATTGCGATGCTTCTTCTCATACTTTCTCATTTTTGCTAGCGACAGGTGGCTTTGCGATTGTGGAGACTGACCGCCTGGTTCAGATGGCGGTTGAGATAGAAGCTATTCTCGGGAAATATAGATCATCTGCCTTCTTGATCAGAAATGCGATTCTTCTGGAGTATAACTTAATCCTTCCACAGCAGTCGGTAGTTAAGCTGAGGGAAACGGCGGAGGAGAGTGCGGCTGCTCAGACCAAGGAAGGTGTTACGGTAGAGAGTAGCAAGAGGAAACCTTTCACAAAACCTCCAGCTGTCGGAGGTAAGAAACTCAAGAAGTCGGACGGTCCCTCCCCCAGCAATTGTCCACTTACCCGGGAGGAGGAAGACATAGAGGAGGAAAGAGGTGAGGGTGGAGATGGTCGGGAAGGTGATAAAGGTGGCGATGGCATCGGGGCCTTGCTTCCTGGGCGAGCGGGCGAGATTCAGGAGTGGACGGATGATGCGTTCCACCAGGCTTTCGAGGGGCTGGGCGAAGATCCGGCTTTGGTAGAGAAAACCGGGAAAGCGGACAAGGCCGGGACTGGTGCAAGCGAGTCTTCTCAGACCCTTCCAGCCAAGGTGGCTCCGACGACTCAAGGTGAACTCTTGACTCCTGCATGCTTCATTAATGATAGGGACTTAGGAATATTTTATGACCCGCTCCCGTCCTGGAATGAAATCCAGGACCTATTGCAGTATCCTACTCCTCCCCAGGGTTTGTACAACCACAGATGTGTTTCTTTTCTTTTTATCTTTTAATTTGCCGTGTTTTCTCGAATTATATAGTGATGTAAGTTTGTGACACTTGTTCTTCATATCAGGAGCAGGTAGGACATCCAAGGCCTCGGATCTTCGGCACAGGCTTGAGCAATACAAGCTTTCAAAAACCTCCCCCGAGCCAAAGCCTTTGACCCACCACTCCGGGGATGTAGTCGGCTACCGCCCTCTTCTCGGGGTTATTGAAGAGGGTATTCAACGGAGAAAGAGGAGTCATCCTTCATCCGATCCTTCACTTGGTCCTCAGTTCCCGGCTCAGCCTCTTCATGATATCACGGGGGAGGATAGCGAGTTTGCACTCTCTCCATGCCCGCCCGGAAACCCTACCGTTATTCATATCGACCGTCCTGACTTGGCTCGTAATCCATTTGCGGGTCATCCTGACCTGGATCCAAGCTCCCATGATATTACCTTTGACGAGGTCACCGGTGAACACCTTCTTCCCCGCAACCCCATGGTACGAGTACTTGATGAAGCTAAGTCCTTAGATCTCGATTTACTCACTACTCGTATAATCACTAAGGGAGACGAGGCCAAGGCTAATATTGATCGGGTGGCGGAGGAGACTAAGAAGCTGATGGGGCATCATGCCCGGCTGGTTAAGGCCGGAGAGGAGATTGGAAGTGCCAACATCCGACTTCGATTGGTGGTTTCGGATCAGGCCAAACAGCTTGCGGATCAGGCTATTCAGATTTCTCAGCATGAGGCTGCTTCTGGACGACTAAGGAAAACCATGGAAGAGGCCAGTCGGGCCGAACTGCGGAAAATGGAAGCTACTTTCAAAGAACGGATTGACATGGCTATTGCCACGGTGGACGAGGTTCGGAAAGCGGATCTTGAGCAGGTGGAGGAATTGTCCGGGAAACTTGAGGCTGCAGAGCTTGCTCAAGCCAAGTTGAGGGAGGAGATGGAGGCAATGCGGGGATCCCATCTGGTTGACTGCTCGAGATACCGATCGGAGAGAGATGCTGTCGTTGGGAGGTTGTCGGCTTCCGAGGCCCGGATGAGGGAGTTTGAGGAGAATGAGGGGATGATGGACGAAATGCTTCAGGACATGTACTTCTGAACCTGGAAGCAGGGCAACCTATCCTGGATGGATGATTATCCCAGGGTCATGGCTAAGATCTATCTTCGGGCTCTGGAGGAGGCCAAGGCCGATGCGGATAAAGATGGTGGCGTGGCCTTCAGCATGGATGCGGTCACTGCCCAGTTTGCCAAGGGGGAGAAGGTGGCGGTGAAGGAGGGTATGCGGTTGCTTGCTGAAGAGGCAGGGGTGCAAGTGGATGATGATGACCAGGATGGCCAATAAGCTTATGCTGGTAAGCCTTCCTTTTTAGTTTCCCTATTAACTTGGTTGCTTATTACTAATGAATCCTTTCTTTGACTGGACAGGCGGTCAACAGGGCAAGGATAAAACTCCACTGCAGCCGGCCCCTTGATTGTACCTGGAAAAACTCTTTTTGTGGATTTGACAAAGTTGTATATGTTAGTCGTAAAATAGTAAAGTAGCCTTTAGGTTGTAATATTTCGCCACTTGTAATAAATAGTCTTATTTTTGACGTGTAGTTTTTTAACTTAAGCTGATTTTGTCGTCTTTTGAATGTTTGCCGTTATTTTGACATGCCGTATGAGAAATATAACTATGTATATTGTTTGTAATTAAATTGTGTTTGATGTCGGGTTCTGGTTTAAGACATAATTTCACGACTTGCAATGTTAGCGTGTGGCGCGAACAAATTATAGTCATGTATTTGTACATAAAGGAAGAAAATACCGCCTTTCATGTTTTGTTTGTAGATGGCAGTTTCGAATATCTTCTACGACCGAGCATGGAAAGCAGTTGAATGCCCTGTCATTCGATTGTGAATCCCCGCATCCATTGGCGAGTATCTCCTACTCTTGTATCCTGTACTTTAGGGATTGTTATAGTGGACAGGAGAAAAATTCTTGAAGAAAAACTTGAAATATGTGAAATAGTAAAACTTCCAATCACGGAAGGCCTTCGATGTGCTTAAGTTCGTGGCAAACGGGCTTTGTAGTCACTTTCCCTAGCCGTGGGTCTTGGAGACATTTGTCACCCATCTTACGCCTCCGCGGGGAGTTAATTCTTTTTTACCACAGCCGCACTTAAGACACATCGGAGCCGAGATCGCGCACAGTAACTACCCGAACCATTATGGCCCGTAGTCGTGGGTATTATTCGATTTACTGTGGCCGGCTAGCGTGGGTGCCGATCGTCAACAGTGAACTGCCCCTGGCTGGCCACACCTTATGTTGGGGCTTATAGTCGGTTCACAGTTGCCGGCGAGCATAACGGCGTAATGAGCTGCCTCGGCTATAGTCGGCCTTCTCGGTGGCTTATAATCGGCTCATTACAGTTGGCTTTGAGGGCCGTCGCGAGCAATGAGTTAACCCGCAGCAGAGGGATGCCGGAGCAAAAGTGTCTCATTGGCGAGGGCATAGATTCGCATAGTACCTGCTAGGTCTTGTCCAGGTGAAGTTACGTTGTGGAGTGCTTTGAATAGAAATGCTATATGCTCAGGATTTTTTTCAACAGAAAAGGATAAAGTTAACAAGCAGCCAAGATACAAAGGAACAAGTTAAAAAAGAGACAAGGTTTTTAAAGTGGTTCGGCACGATAATGCCTACGTCCACTGATTCTCTTTGTTAATTCACTTCATATGGGCGATACAAGTTAAGAAAAGTATCGACGGAGGTGTTGGATGTTCCATGCCCTCTGGAACACCTCTCCGTCCACTGTTGACAAAATATAGGCTCCGTTGTGGAGATCTTTATGAATTACATATGGTCCATCCCAGATTGGGTCTAGTGCTCCGGGACGAGGGAAGATTCGCTTGAGGACAAGATCCCCTTCCTGTAAGGTACGATGCTTGACTTTGGAGTTGTAGTGTGCCGCCACTTTTTGTTTGTGGGCTGCTGCTTTAAGGACTGCATCATTTCTTCTCTCCTCGACTAGATCCAAAGACATGTTGAGGAGCTCTTCATTCTCTTCTGGGTTATAGTGGATCCTACGGGGGGAAGGCACAATGGTTTCAACTGGGAGCATAGCCTCCGATCCGTATGCCAAAGAGAAAGGAGTGTGCCCTGTTGATGTTCTGAAAGATGTGCGGTAGGCCCATAGTGCCGTAGGGAGTTCATCCACCCAAGCGCCCTTTGACTTTTCGAGCTTCTTTTTTATCAGAGTTTTCAGAATCTTGTTGACTGCTTCGACTTGTCTGTTTGCCTGGGGATATGCTACGGATGAGAAGCTTTTATGAATTCTGTGTTCTTGGCACCAGTTGGCGAATTCCTCGCTGTCAAACTGAAATCCATTGTCTGATATGATTTTGAGTGGGACTCCGTACCTGCATAGAACATTTTTGATTAAGAAGTTAATAACTTTTGCTGAAGATACTTTATTTAGAGGTTCCGCTTCCACCCATTTGGTGAAATAATCAACTGCCACTATAGCATATTTGGCCCCGCCTCGGCCCATTGGTAGCTCGCCGATTAAGTCAATTCCCCATATTGCGAAGGGCCAAGGGCTGGTCATCTGAGTAATCTCGGTTGTTGGTAGCCGAGGAATCTTAGCAAATTTTTGGCATCTGTCACACTTCTTGACGAAATCTAAGGCGTCCTTGCTCAAGGTGGGCCAGAAATATCCGTATCGGAGTATCTTTTTTGCTAATGTTTGCCCTCCGGTGTGATCTCCGCAGCTCCCCTGATGGATGTTGGATAAGATTTCCTTGGCTTCTCTCCCAGCGACACACCTTAATAACGGGTTAGAGAATCCGCGCCGGTAGAGGATGTCTTCTTGTATTGTGTAGCGGGATGCTTTCCTCAGGATTTTCTTGACTTCGTTACGCCCGTTGGGTAGAGTGCCACTTTGTAGGTAGTCTCGGATGGGAGTCATCCAAGTTGCTTCTTCGGTTGCAGCTATCAGATTTACTTGCTCAAAACTTGGGGCCAGTTGCTTTGAGATGGTCACTGCCCCGAAGATGGTGATGTCTCTCACACTTGCTTGCTTTGCTAATTCGTCGGCCTCTCGGATCTCCTCCCGAGGGATGTGTTTGACTAAGTAGTGGTCCAATCGGCTGAGAAGTAACCTGGTCTTCTTTAGATATGCTATGAGTCGTTCTTCTCGAGCTTGGAATTCTCCTAGTATTTGATTAACAATAAGTTGAGAATCGCTGTGAAGACACAAAGAATTGGCCCCGATTTCTATGGCAATTTCTAGTCCAGCTATCACTGCTTCATATTCTGCATCGTTGTTGGTGGCAGCAAACTCCAACCTTATAGCATAGTGCAGTTTGTTTCCCCTAGGAGTGATTACTACCACACCTGCCCCCGAGCCTTGTTCGTTCGATGCACCATCCACAAAGAGATTCCACTTGATATCTTCTGCTATTTCCAATTGCTCCTTACCTTCGTTGGTAGTGAATTCTGCAATGAAATCAGCCATGGCTTGTCCCTTGATGGCGGTGCGAGGGTGATAGGTGATATCATACTGACTTAGTTCAATGCACCATTTAAGTAGTCGCCCAGAAGTGTCAGGACGATGGAGTACCTGCCTCAGTGGTTGATCGGTCAGAACTTTGATGGAATGGGACTGGAAGTAGTGACGCAGTTTTCGTGATGTGATTAGTAAACAGTATGCTAACTTCTCAAGCTTAGGATATCTAACTTCTGCCCCAGTAAACCTTTTGCTGACGAAGTAAACTGGTCGTTGCGTGCGGTTGTCTTCCCTTACCAAGGTAGCGCTTAGAGCGTGAGATGACACAGCAAGGTATAGGTATAATTCTTCGCCTTCGCTTGGAGTCGAGAGTACCGGTGGTTTCTGGAGGTGTTCGATTAGGTTATGGAAAGCAGTTAAGCATTCGTCCATCCATTCGAACTTTCCTTTATCTTTCTTTAGAGCTTCGAAAAAGGGGACGCACTTGTCCGTTGCCTTGGAGATGAATCGGCTTAGGGCGGCCACTTTTCCATTTAGGCTTTGCATTTCCTTTCGGGTGGAAGGTATCTTGACATCCCTTAGTGCTCGGACTTGTTCAGGGTTTGCTTCTATCCCTCTGGCATGAACGATGAATCCTAAGAACTTCCCTGACGACACACCGAAGGAGCATTTTAGTGGATTCAACTTCATTCCATATTGCCAAAGTACTTGAAACATCTTGCCTAGGTGGCTTACGTGATCTTTGGCCTTCCTTGACTTTACCAGCATGTCATCCACATATACTTCCATAGTTTGTCCTATTAGCCCTGCAAACATCTTGTTGACGAGGCACTGGTAGGTGGCTCCTGCATTTTTAAGTCCGAAAGGCATTACTTTGTAGCAGTATAAACCTCGGTCAGTGATGAAACTAGTGTGGTCTTGGTCGGGAGCATGCATAGGAATTTGGTTATATCCTGAGTATGCATCCATAAAAGATAGGAGTTCGTGCCCGGCTGTGCTGTCTACAAGTTGGTCGATTCTGGGAAGTGGGAAGCAATCCTTTGGGCAGGCGTCGTTTAAGTTGGAAAAGTCAATGCAGGTTCACCACTTCCCATTAGCCTTTTTTACCAGCACCGGGTTGGCGATCCATTCCGGGTAGATAGCTTCTCGTATGAAGTCATTGGCGAGTAGATTCTTTACTTCTTCATCGAGTGCTGCTGATCGCTCTGCCCCCATACTTCTCTTTTTTTGTTTTACAGGCGCCTTGGTAGGATCAATGTTTAATACGTGGCAGGCTATGTCGGGGGAGATTCCAGTCATGTCAGCGTGTGACCAAGCGAATACATCCAAGTTGTGGCGGAGAAAATCGATGAGTTGTTCCTTCAATTCGGCTTTTAGTTGGGACCCAATTTTCAATAGTCTACTCGAGTTGCGCTTGTCTATAGATATAAACTCCATACCCTCTACAGGCTCGGTGGTGGCCTCCTCCTCTTTGTCCCTAGGATCTAATTCATTGAAAGGGTCGCTGGTATATCGAAGAGGAGGGGCTTTCTTTAATTGCTACGCTTCTAGACTTTTTGTGCAGAGGGCAATCTCTACACCCTTCCCTTTATCCTTCCTGTGGTTGTTGCGAAGTTCAGTCACATAGCAGTCTCGAGCAACGTCCTGATCTCCTTCCACTTCCCCTACTCCATTGTCCGTTGGGAATTTCATCTTTAGGCACCATGGGGCTAAGACAATTTGGAAGTCAGACAAGGATGGCCTTCCTAAGAAGGCGTTGTAGGCCGACTGGTTTTCTATTAGCACAAACGTTTGTTTCCGTACAGCAGAGCGGGGATGGCTTCCAATCTCAACAAAAAGGTCCAGTTGCCCGAGGGGCATCTTCGAATCTCCAGTGAAGCCGTGTAGTGGTTTATCGCAGGGGGATACATCCTTCATTGATAGCTTCATTTTGTCGAATGCGTGTTTGAACAGGATGTTTACCGAGCTTCCAGTGTCTACCAGAATTCAGTAGACTTCGGCGGGACCAAGTCGGGCAGAGATGACCATGGGATCCATGTGAGGGTACTGCCTTCCTTCTAGGTCACGCTTACCGAACGTGGTGTCATTACTTTCTTTCCGCTTCGGGTGGCGCTCTTCTATAACCGAATTGACATTGTCTTTATTGTCTCTAAGCGACTTTCCGTATCTTTCCATCTCTTTCCAGCTTCTGTCTGCGATGTGTGGCCCTCCTGAGATGGTATGGACCACTATCTTTTCTTGGCTAGAGCTGCTAGCATTGCGGTTTCCTCTGTCGGCCCCCGGGGAGGGTAGCCTTGGGTTTTCATTGGCAGGAGCTGGGGTCCTGTCCTGACCTTTTACATAACGTTCCAGTTTCTTTCTTCTGATGTGTTCCTCAATCAGATCTCGGAGATGATGGCATTCGTTGGTATCATGCCCGTGAGATTCGTGGAAGCGGCAGAATCTTCCAGACTTCTGTGCGTTATCTGATTCCTTCTTGTATGGTGGGCGTTTGTATCTAACTTCGCCTTGGGTGGCAAGGAAGATATTTTCGACGGTCTCGTTCAAAGGAGTGTAAGTGTCGAATCTTGGTCCTGGCCAATATAGGCGCTTTTCTCCCTTCTTGCCCCCAGCATTGTCTCTGGAATCATTTCTTCGAACGTCCCTTGCCACAGCAGGGGCGTTGCCATGGGTTGTCTTATTTTGCTGTCCTGACTGCCCCTCAACGGCAACATCCTCAAGCCTCATGTATTTCCCGGCTTCATGGAAGAAATCGGGTAAAGTAGCTGGCTTTTCTTTTGTCAACCTTCTAGCAAATTTAGTGTCCGAATGCACACCACTGCAGAGGGCCATTAGGATAAGCTTCTCATCGGCATCTTGGACTGCGGCTGCTGCAGCGTTGAATCTGGTTAGGTATTGCTGCAGCTTTACTCCAGGTTTCTGTTTGACGCTGGATAAGGAATAAGCGTCCTTAGGTTGCTCCACATGAATGCGGAACTGACTGATAAATTTTTCTTTCAACATTTCCCACGAGCTGATGGATCCTTGGGGTAGATGATAGAACCAGGAGGTAGCAAGATCTGCTAAGAAGAGCGGAAAGCATTTGCACAGTACTCCCTCTGTTGCTCCACTCATGAGCATATGCTGCGTGTACCTCTGTAAGTGTACAATGGGATCGGAGGTTCCTTTGTAGGGTTCCATTGTTGGCATCTTCCATTCTCGGGGGGTGATAGCAATTTCGATATTGTGGGCGAAAGGGCTGGTTACCCTAGCGCCTATCCCTCGATCTCTTTGCTCCCGTTGGACACACTCTCTGAATAAGCGTGCCATCCTTTCATCAGAACTTGGAGCAGATAGAAATGAGTTTGGTTCTGTTCTGTGGGATTGATTCCATCCAGATGACCTGTAGGGATGGTATCGTCTATCATTCCTCATATTTTCCAGTGGCTGCCTTTGATCTTCTGGGAGCATGCTTGGGTCAGCTACAGTTGGCCCTTGCCTTGATCTCCCCCTATTGGGTTCTAATCTAAGCACTTCCTCGGGTCCAACTTCGGGCTGGACTCTAGCTCGGCCCCGTTCACTGGCGTTTCTGTGGTTAGGCAGCATGACAGGCTCAGCTACAGTTGACCTTTGCCCGGTACCTTCCCCGTTGGGTTCGGTACCAAATGTTTCCTCAGGCCTAACTTCGGGCTGTGCTCGGTCTCGGCTCCTACCACGGCTACTTCTACCGTTAGCTCCTTCGAAGAAGGAAGATCTTTGTTGTCTCTGAGATCCTCCAGACTGGGACTCGCCCCATGATTAAGTGTTGCGGTTGGATTCTTCAGCGTCCCTTAAGCGTGACATGAGATGGTCCACCAAGGCTTCCTGCTGGGACGTGAAGCGGTTAGTTACTTCAACCACAACTCTGTCCAGATCTGCTCTAGTAATTGCTACAGGCTGTTCTGTGGCAGGAGTAGTTGGGTTAGCCTGTTCTTCATTTGTTACTGTTGCTGGAGGAGGACGATTTACTTGATTCGTGATAGCTGGATCTGGAAGACTGCTGGATGCGATGTTTTTTCCTTTGTTAATATCTTTTCTCTGTTTGGGAGGCATGTTTTCCAAGTGGCGGACGATGCTGTTAGGAAAACTTGTTAAGCGGATGAAGCTGAAGCTTCGAGCTTCTAGTTCTCAGTGAAAGCACCAAAAATGTTTGTACAAAAAATGGACAAACACCTCGAAGTTGTAAGATTTAGTAGATCTTATGTTATTCTTAGTGATTTGAGCGATTTATGCAAATATATAAAAAACAGGGGCTAAACTGTAAAAAAACACGCAGATTTATAGTGGTTCAGCCAGAATGTGCCTACGTCCACTTTATATGTTATTTCTCTTCTCTTATTCTGATTACAAGTACAAAGCTTTGATACCAGTAAAAGAAAGTTGTTTGAAAGTTCCTTCCGTGCTTAAGCTCTCAAACCTGTCCCCATTGCTGTACCCATGCCCCTCTATTTATAGAGTGAGGCTGGGGGTAGGGGTCTAGGATGTGTATAGTTGCTGATGGGCCTGGGCTGATGTGATCTGGCCTGGTACGTCTTGGTTCGTCATTGCTTGGTTTGGAGGTGGTTGGAGTGTAGAATGGACCGGTAGTTGCTTGGACCGGTGGTAGGATGGTGAGGTTGGTCCAGTGTGGAGATGGTTCGGCATGGGTTGGTTCGGTTATGGAGTTGGCTCGGTGGTTCTAAGGAGGAAGGGTGGTCCGGTAGGAGCTAGGAGGGGTTGGTCTGCCGAATGGGTTCGAATGAGGTCTGCCGAATGGGTTCGAATGAGGTCTGCCGAATGGGTTCCTACGAGGCATGGATACCGAATGAGGTCTGCCGAATGGGCCCTGGAAAACGAGAATGCCGAATGAATCAAGCTTCTTGGTCTCGAGGCCTTCTGGGTGAGAACTCGCCCAACATAAACCATTTCAAATTTTTAGATTCTTATTTGATTTTAATATTAACAACCAAACATCCAAATATATATAATAATTCCAGAAAATTATTTCTTTATATCAAAATATAATTTCGTGTAAAATTATTTCATTTACCCACTTTAAAACAATACTATGTAGGTTTATCTTGTTTAAGAGTTTAGAAACCTCTATCGATACAGTTGTACTTCCTGTACCGACCAGAATTCATAAACACTCAACCGATAAGTCAACACAATATAAATTTTACAAGTCTTCGAAATATTTTTAACAAGCTTAAAAACCAAGATTCACTATTTTAACCAATTTCCAATTATTTTATTCAAAAATTAAATTATCCAATAAATATTGATATTTGAAATTCAAGTTAACAATTAACATTTAAATATTTAAAATCAATTAAATATTCCAATTTCAAATATCTAAAAATTCCGGATCTTCACATCTCAAGTCAAGAGAACTGTACAAATATTATTAAATTATTTATGAAATATTAGTATAAATTTCGATTTCAATTTGAGAAACAAATGATATTAAATATATCTAATTTAAATATATGTATATGTTCATAGTTATCCAATAACTATCAGTACGTAACCTCTTGGTGCCCCCGGAAGAAATGAGTTATACACTGCCTAACGTTTGAAGAGCGTTACGTAATCTAGACTTAAGGGATACATCAATATCCAGTTTCGATGCATTTTGACTAGGAACATTTAAAACGATGTGTTTTATACTATTGTGATACAATACTCATAATTACACCTACGTGTAGTTACTATCAAAAACACACCATTTATGGATTTTCTCTTAAATATATTTTAATGAAATATTTTATTATTTATAACACATTATAATATATATATATATATAAATAAATAATAAAAAGAAAACACATTTGTTACGAATGACAATTGATTACAAAGTTAACTAATTTACAATAAATTACAAAATTTCCCCTAGTGCATACCCCTAACTCTATTAATCTCATACTTGCACTTGAGATCAATTATGGAATCTTAATCCCATCCCTTCAGTCATCTTCTCTAAAGCTGACCAAACAATACCCTTAGTAGATGGATCTAGTATGTTGTCCTTAGTAAGTTCCCTTCGTATCACGACCTCTTTCTTCTCAACGAATTCTTTAATCAGGTGGAATTTCCAAAGAATATGTCGTGGTTTCTTCTATGCTCTAGGCTCCTTTGTGATATGCATCGCCACATTGTTATCATAGAACAATCCCATAGGATTCTCGGTATCGAGATTCACCTCGAGCTCACTCAAAAACTTACCCATCCAGACTGCCTCTTTAGTTGCTTCATTGAAGATGATGTACTCAGCCTCCATCATGGAATCAACAATTGTTTCTTGCTTGGAACTTCTCCAACTAATAGCTCTGCCATTAAGCAAAAAGACATAACCAGACACCGATCTACTATTATTTATATCACTTTGAAAGCTCGAATCTATATATCCCTTCATAAGGAGGTCTCCATTCATGTATATGAGGAAGAGGTCTCGAGTGTTTCTTAAATACTTCAATACACATTTAACGGTTGTCCAATGTTTTTCTCCAGGATTGGACTGGTATCAGCTTATGCATCCTAATGTGTATGCCACATCCGATCTAGTACATAGCATAGCGTACATTATGGATAATATGGCTGAAGCATAAGGGATCCTCATCATACGCTCTTTCTCCTTATCGGTATGAGGAGCGTCTTTCTTAGAAAGAACGATTCCGAACTGCATTGGAACATTTCTATGCTTTTCATACTGAACCTTTTCAACATGGTGTCTATGTAAAAGGATTAGGAAAATCCTAACAACCTATTAGATCTATCTTTATAAATCTTTATACCAAGTATATAAGCTGCTTCTCCCAAATCCTTCATGCAGAAGTTCTTGAAAACCAAGATTTCACTGGTTGCAATAATGAAGTACCATTGCCGATCAATAATAGATTATCGATATAGATGTAACATCTACCTACTGAGAGGCCCAAAACTAATGGCTATGGGTGTTGAAGTCATCCATAGTTATTAATCTTTGACGACCAAATACGGCGGTGTTAGGTTCATTAATACACAGAAACACATGAATATGGAAAAAATTTAAACTTCAAACAAAATCACATTCCATATCAAAACATTTCCAATTCATTACATAATCCCAATATTCATAAACCACGTTCAGAGAAAATATACTTATTACAACATATGCCCAGAGTGACATATGAAGATGCCCCATGGGATGATCAAAGTATATATAGGCAATATAACCACTTTGCCAGTACAATCAACACAGTGGAATCAAAAGAAAGAGAATTCTAAATAGCTATTATGCCTCCTGCACGTCTTCGGAAGCTTATTCCTCTCAAGAGGTATCTTAAAACCTCAAATCTCATACTATTCAAAATCAATTGAGTACCCGAGAGTTTAAGCAGAAAAAATAAACTTCGAGTCAGACATAAAGCTTGGTATAAATAATAATATACCATCTTATATCATTTAGATATCTAGTAAGACCACAACGCTTAGCGGAACGGGTTTCCCTTGACTAGTATCTAAAAACCTTTACAAAACCATATACTATACTCTTGCATCCACAATGGTTAAAACATTTTAAAATGGTATAATATGATGATATGCAAAACAAATGAATCAATTCTGGATTACCCATCCCCTTTCATTTTAGACTATCTGTCTCAGTTATAGTTTCTAGGATTACTATTAACCTATTAGTTTTCATGTGCTGACTAATAACCAGTTAAACATTTAAGGACTCCCTGTCTAATTACATGGTTTTCATAGGCTCACTATGAACCTATTGGTATCTCCAATATTGCTCTTATCCTAGTTCATGGGTTGACTAGGAACCTATTGTTAACCCCAATATCATTTTCTCATATCCTAGTTTTCATGGGTTGACTAGGAATCTATTGGCATCTGCCAATATTTCATCCGGATATAGTTTTCATGGGCTAACTACAAACCTACTGGCCCTGCCTGTCACGAACGGGATTTTCGACTTTCGAAAATTCGACATCGATACTCACTTTATCGACTGCCGAGCAATCGAGTGCCGGAAACTCCAATAGTGAGGGTTTTTAGAAAGAAGAAATAGAAGGAGAAGAAGAAGATAGAAGAAAAAGAGAAGAAAGAAAGAAGAAGACAACAACAGAACACACATCAGACAGAAAACAATATCAGAATCTTACACATCGCAGCGGAACAATATATAATAGATAAATGAATAATCTTTAAAACAAAGAACTATATCATTTTATACATACATCAATCATCAGAGTCAATATACAACAATGGACAGTTATATAACTTGTCCTCATACAGAATACACAGCGGAATAAATACTATCAGATACAAATACTACGTCTCGCCATCCAGCTTATCTCCAAGCTCTAGAATATCCAGAATATCCTGATAATATAACTCTAGGCTGCCCGTGTGGAAATTGGTGGGCACCCAGAGTTTAGAAGGGAACAATAAACTCCGAGTCAGTCATGGTGACTGGTGTGAGATCGTAAAAACAGTTATTTTTTTTTATAACAACAGGATAATTTTAAAGTCAATTCGAAATGCTTTTGGAAAATGAAACTACCATAAGACCTCCCACCACACACACAATGCAAACGCAGAATTGGAGGAGATTTCTTCTTATGATAGTCAAAGATGCTTACTACGAAAAATCAAATCATTCTGATATTATTATTAGTGCATAGTGTGGAAAACATTTCGAAAGTATAATATTAATCTTAGCCAACATACGACCAGTATCGTATGCCTACTATAGCTACCATCCAAACAGTGGGGCGCCACCATAAGTGAATGGCAGGTTCTACAACTAAAACCGTACAAATCACGTATTGGAGTTTGGATTTCCAACAAATGGTCAGGCTAAGGAACTTCCTATCCACGATGGGTACGTCCCTGGAATAGATGACCCGAGAACCTAACCGGATCTCTGCCAACACAAGGCCGGGTTACCTCTGCAAAAATAGGTAACTACTGACACGCGTATGCCATCCCCCGATCGTCACCGATCTTCCCGAGGATCCCCGATTCGCAACAAACCACATAGATAATAATAATAATGCAGTAACCACAGAGGTTAAGTATCTGGGCTCCATACCATGATACCACCTTTATCCAGAAGGAATGACATACACTAAGGGGCGCTACTCCCTAGAACCTTGCCGCATTCTTCCTGTTTCGACCATTTCCGGGGTGTGAGGCTCGACGAAGTCTCGTCCACAAAGCTACGCTTTCTACAAAAAGCCCTGCTTCGGGTCAAACAAAAATGATCAACCTATGATCACAAAGATATAAGATCAAACAAATGATCATATCACAAATGATCAAACACTGATCATTTCACAGCAACACTCAGTATGCCACGTTACCAAATTGGGATATATCGCTGATAAATTTCAACTACATAACCTCTGAGCTCGTACGTCTCAGAGAAGGGTGTTAAGCTAAGAGAATAAATTCACCGCCACCAACAGAAATGTATTTGAAAGAAATCAGCTTTATATCTCAAATTGTAACGTCAGACACACAATCCATACAAGTCTGTTCCGGGATCGAACAGAACCGAAGGCACTTCTCACGAAGCCTTTGCATATCCGGATAATTTTTAATCACGTCAGGACTTCCCGTCACTAAGGGTGATAAAACCTCTAAATCGGAGATCAGCCGATGTAGAGTAACTCGACGGTAATCCTTCCGTTTTCAAAAATATCCGGTCTTCAACACCGGTCTTCAAATGCAATTCATAACGACGTATCACATATTCGAAATGGGTTATACGACCCCATGGTCCTTTCCCGGCTAACCCGAATAGTGAGCGCTTATTCAAAAATAAGTGTGGCATTCAAATTCATCCAATTCACAACAAATACCTACTCAAGGTAATTATTGATAGTCGGTTATTTAACTATCAATAAAGATGCGCAACATCATCAGATTCCAAATAATTTTCCAAATTATTTATTTTCAAAAATATCTTTACTAGATATAAAATTTCCACACTTCAAAAATAAATCAATATTTATTCTTCTAAACAGTTTCCGTTTCCTTTATAAATTCCGTATTGAATTTATAATTTCAAAATATCTACAGATATACGATTTTCAAATTGTTTTCAATATTCAACTTCATTTTATCTTTAAGAAGATAAAACCTCAAAAACGTTTCATTTCATTTTGGAAAACATTCCCATACTTATTTTATAATAAGTAATTCACAAATCATTTATTTCCAACATTTGAAATTATTCAATATACTTAAATCAAATTTAAGTATAAATTCATTCTTTAAGGAAATCATTTACTATAACAACATTTATTTGAGTCAAAACGAATGTTGCGTAAAACATCGTTATGACGACTCAGAATCACTAGTATAGGGATTCGGATTTTAAGATAGATATATATAAATCCCAATACTACATAAACATTTCCTTTCGGAAATCATTTACTATAACAACAGTGTTATAGTCCACCATTTCCTTATTTTTCGAAAACGTCTATTTCAACAATAAATGTTGAAATCTATGCTTTCGATAGTTCACACGTTTTAAAACATCTTTTAAAACAATCAACTTCATTTATAATGTCGCTTTCCCAAACAATATCCATTTTTCTTAACAATATATTCACTATCCAAAATCGTGAATATATTTCACTAACCAAATTTCAGTCTTTTCTACGCATTTTATTTCAAGAATTACCCACTGTCCAAAATCGTGGATAAAATCCCCTTTAACCTTTTAATTTATCAAATCCAATTGATTTCGAATTTATAAAACAACGTTTATAAATTCTATTTCTATTTTCTAACGACTTCAATTTAATAGATCTTCTTTATTAATAATTCGATCAATATCCCATTTAAAGGCAACAATCCAAGTTACAAGTAAATTTCTTATCAGTCTTTATTCTACAACTTCATTCATTTTATAACTTCATTCATTTTATAACTTCATACTTTATAAATCTATAAACTTCGATCTTTATAAATCTATAAACTTCAAATCTTCACAATCTATAATTCTATAAATCTCATGTCTTCACAATTTATAATTCTATAAATTTCTAACACTTATAGAAACTCGTTTTAAAATTCCAATACTTTTAATTTATAAATATCAATTCTGTACATCTTTTATATACATCATTTTTAAATAATTCAAAAGAAATCCAACTTAAACTATTTTATTTATCACTTGACTATTTATTTCAAAATCACCTTTCAGGTATATTTCACAATTTAAAATTTTTCATAACTTTAAATTTATAACATTTATTTTTTTAAGATAAATAAATTCCAAATTTTAATAAATCGTATACTTTCCAAAAATCACTTCAAAATCCCTTTTAAAGTAAAAATCGTTTATTTTTAAACTTTAAAATTGAACCCGATGATGCAACGCATCAATTAGTCCATCACAACATCAAAGATCATATATCATCATATGATGACAGAATATATATCAACATCTGTAAATAAATAAATACAGTTGAGGAATCCAGTTGGATCCCTCCAACCTGTTTCCCTGCATCCAAAGACGTCAGCACAATACCAATTCCGCTCCAGTACGGAATTATCGCGGTATATAGGTTTTTATAAATCCGCTTACTAACGGCGCAATAGGGTCTCATCCGCTATACGAGGCGGGAATCAATCAATCCAATATATACATATGCCAATATGTATATACTGCTATATATATATATATATATCCTACTATATCTAATATCACAATCCAAACAGACAGTCAAATCAATCAATAACTGTAAAATTAAATTTTCCTTCGAGTTAGAAAATCTCACCTTAGCTTTTTATTTTGCATTCCACTTTCCATTTTGGCCATCCCTTCACGGTTTTGACCTTGTATAAATAATATACAAATTTATTAATAATTGAACCATTTAAATAACCAATTTCCGTTTTTAATTGTTTTCACGATGATTTTAGACCTTGTATAAAATTTTAGGGTTTTATTAATATTCGAATTCACCAAACAAATAAATAAATTTTAATTTTCAAACTAATGACTTTATTATTTAATTTAAAATCAAATTTCCCTTAATATTCAAAATTCCTTTTTAACTCGTAACAGAGATATTTTATATTTTTATTGCAAAACTAAATTTCATTTCTAACTTGATAAGGTTTCATAAATATACGAATAAATTGAATTAACAAATTTCATTTGATAAATTAACTAACTATTTCATTTTTAAACTGCTCAAAAATCACTTTCTTTTCCAAAGTTTTATTACTTGTATTAAACAGTAATTCCTTTATAAATCTAACTGTTAAATATATTTCCCTATCTGTTTTTCTTCTACGGGTAAGAATACACAAATATAAATTTAACTAAATTAAATCTAAAACAAATACCTAACTGCCGAAAACCCTTGCAGTCGCTAGCATTTCCAAAGTCGATCCCCCAAATCTCCTGTTGACGTTGATTCGAGATCACAAATTTGATTATGGCTTTGATTTACAAGCAAGTCTGCTCGTACGATTTCGTATACGAAGGAAGCTTCGATCCCTCATACGCGCGCGAGCCTGCCATTGCCATCACGTCCATCGAGCTCCCAGCGGCCACCAACAACGATTCATGTCGTGCCAGAACCCATCGCGCGATTCCAGCCTCGCCGCCTCGTTCGTCACAACTTCGAACAGATGTGAGTTCGATCGCGACTCGACCCCAAAAATCACGGAAACCCTAACTACCCTAAATCGCGACATCACTCCCTTCCAGTTGCTCGCCTACCGCGCTTCCTTAACTCGACCGCAGTCGAGTTCGATTTCAGATTGCCACGCCATTCCATATCGATCGCACGTGCCTCCAATCGCGAACTCGTTTGCGCCTCATCCGATTTGAATTGAATTTGAGAGGGAGGTGAATTTCGAATGAAAGGAAATTTTATTTACTCGGTCATTATTTTTCTCTGAAGTATGATTTACTTTGTGAAGGAAGTGTTTAGTTGATTTAAAGCTAAGGGGATTGATTATTTAAAATATGAAGGCGGCATGGTCTACACGGTTTCTTTTGCGTGATATTAGGCTGAAACAAAGGGGCATGAATTAAGGCGTGGATGAATGGAACGAAAGTGGCTGATGTTGACCAAATTTAAAATTTAAATTTAAATCGAATTCGATTTAATTCCAACGCGTTTATACGTCGTGTGCTCAGATATCAACTCCGATCGATACGAAATTTGAAATCCGGTAATAATACAAAATTACGGATCCAATGGAACAGGTTTCGTCGAATTCCGAGACTGCGCCTCGGACGGCTATTTTTAAATATCGGTTCGAACGATATAAATTCCAGAACTGACCAAAACAGTCTGAAATTAAATTATGAAGTTTCTGTTATCTTCAGAATTATCAACACGAGTTTTATAAGCTTTCCAAATATTTTTCTCTAGCTTTAAACTGAAGATTCAAAATTTTTACTCAGCATTAAATAGATTAAATTTTATAATTAAATCGTCAAATTCAAATTTATATCGAGGATTCAAATTAAATTACCGTTCAAATATTTAAAATTAATTAAATATCCTCAATTTAATTTGTTCAAAATTCTGGGTCGTTACAGACTTCCCCCCTTAAAAGAATTTCGTCCTCGAAATTACAAGTTAGGGAAAAAAGGTCCTTAACTCGTCTACTATCTTTCACAATTCAATAGTTTTATCAATTCATCAAAATAAATCTTTCTACTAAAGATTCGTTTATTATTTCAACTAACATTTCAACTTCAACTCTAAGTTTCAAACAACATTGTTTTCTTAACAATTCAACTTTAAGTTTAAATTCAAATTTAAACTTTCAAATTTTCTCAAAAATTTTCTAACGCCCTAAATTTTCGAAAAATTTCGCCAGCATCTCCTTTGCGCAGCTAATACGGTACGACTACAAAACGTCCCTACGGACTCTCAGATTTCAAAAAGAAAAAGAAAAAGCCAAGCGGCTAGAGAGAAATCATCAAAAACTCATATTAAAACTCAAATACGTACCTTTTTCGAGCAATTCAAATTTATCTTTGCAATTCAATTCCAATTCCTTTTATAACACCTGTATGTCCTACTAGCCATAATATCTAGTTACACATATTCAAATCATTTTGCAAATTCTATTACAAATTTTCAATATCAACTGCTTATATATCTTTAGCTTACTTCACTGTTGAAGTTACATATTCATTATCATTCAATTTTACATTTCAAATTCCATTTGAATTTAATTCACCATTCTAACCTAATTTGGATTCAGTTTATCTTCTGAATATTGAATTTTTATCGATTATCTTTCATTTACTAATTCATATCACTCTTTATATCAGTATCATTCACTAATTCATTTTAAAGTTCAATTTCCAATATTCAGCTTTAATTTCATTTACTAGCAACTGTAAATTCCATTCATTCAGAAATTTATTTCTACTTACTTGAATATGTTTGCAAATTCGAACCATTTTTTTTTTTCAGATTTGGATTTTATTCTATTTGATTCAGGTCTCATTTCATTTTTCAATTTCAATTCATTGCTTACAACTTCAAAATGAATCTCAACTTCCAATTTCAGTTTCATTTAATTGATTCACTTGCACTTTCTTTGATTCAACTTAAAATTCCTTAAGTTAAATTTATTCAATCTAAATTCACAACAAACTGTATAAGTTATCAATTCATTTATTTTTCTCATCGATATTTTTATATAGCAGTTTAGAGTCTTTTCAACCTTTTCAAAAACCATTTTTTTGAAAACAATTCAAATCATCTTTTGAATTTCCAAAACAAAACTCAATTTTCCAAACAACTTTCATTTAAAACAATTTGGCAGCAATTTCTCTTTTGGAAACCCGAAAATGAATTCTAATGATGGGGCCACCATCATCAGGATTATTTTCCAGCGACCTAAAAGAGTTTAGAGCTTTTATCTTTTCAAAACACTTTTCCAATCTTTGAAATTCATTTTCAAATTAAAAAGGAATTAAACTTTCCAAATCTCCAAAATTTTCAAATTCTTTTCAAAACATTTCCAAAAACTTCTCTGGAATTCCGTTTTAAATTACAATTCACATTTATAATTTATATTCTCAAATTTCATTTGTATGTGGATTTATTTCTTAACTTTGGAGTTATGATTTCGATTCCTTATTAAATTTCAATGATAATAATTTAATATTATCACTTCTAGCAACCATGCAACCATATACTATAGTAATTCATAGAAAATCGTTTCTTTTCTATACAAAAATAGTTTTGGGCAAAATTATTTCATTCACCCCATTTTAAAACAATACTGTGCCGAATTGTTCTATTCGGGTGTTTAGAAACCCCTTCGATACAGTTTTGCAAGACTGTGCCGACGAAGGTTCATATACCACTCAATAAACCAATCATCACAATACAAAACAATTTTATATTCAATAACAAATACGCGCTCATATCTATTATTTCACTCAACTCATTCTAGAGTACTACTGACTCTATCTCTAATGAGTAACACCCAACAGAGCAGGGTTGTCGCTTAACCATATGCTCTGATACCACTTTGTCACGAACGGGATTTTCGACTTTCGAAAATTCGACATCGATACTCACTTTATCGACTGCCGAGCAATCGAGTGCCGGAAACTCCAATAGTGAGGGTTTTTAGAAAGAAGAAATAGAAGGAGAAGAAGAAGATAGAAGAAAAAGAGAAGAAAGAAAGAAGAAGACAACAACAGAACACACATCAGACAGAAAACAATATCAGAATCTTACACATCGCAGCGGAACAATATATAATAGATAAATGAATAATCTTTAAAACAAAGAACTATATCATTTTATACATACATCAATCATCAGAGTCAATATACAACAATGGACAGTTATATAACTTGTCCTCATACAGAATACACAGCGGAATAAATACTATCAGATACAAATACTACGTCTCGCCATCCAGCTTATCTCCAAGCTCCAGAATATCCAGAATATCCTGATAATATAACTCTAGGCTGCCCGTGTGGAAATTGGTGGGCACCCAGAGTTTAGAAGGGAACAATAAACTCCGAGTCAGTCATGGTGACTGGTGTGAGATCGTAAAAACAGTTATTTTTTTTTATAACAACAGGATAATTTTAAAGTCAATTCGAAATGCTTTTGGAAAATGAAACTACCATAAGACCTCCCACCACACACACAATGCAAACGCAGAATTGGAGGAGATTTCTTCTTATGATAGTCAAAGATGCTTACTACGAAAAATCAAATCATTCTGATATTATTATTAGTGCATAGTGTGGAAAACATTTCGAAAGTATAATATTAATCTTAGCCAACATACGACCAGTATCGTATGCCTACTATAGCTACCATCCAAACAGTGGGGCGCCACCATAAGTGAATGGAAGGTTCTACAACTAAAACCGTACAAATCACGTATTGGAGTTTGGATTTCCAACAAATGGTCAGGCTAAGGAACTTCCTATCCACGATGGGTACGTCCCTGGAATAGACGACCCGAGAACCTAACCGGATCTCTGCCAACACAAGGCCGGGTTACCTCTGCAAAAATAGGTAACTACTGACACGCGTATGCCATCCCCCGATCGTCACCGATCTTCCCGAGGATCCCCGATTCGCAACAAACCACATAGATAATAATAATGCAGTAACCACAGAGGTTAAGTATCTGGGCTCCATACCATGATACCACCTTTATCCAGAAGGAATGACATACACTAAGGGGCGCTACTCCCTAGAACCTTGCCGCATTCTTCCTGTTTCAACCATTTCCGGGGTGTGAGGCTCGACGAAGTCTCGTCCACAAAGCTACGCTTTCTACAAAAAGCCCTGCTTCGGGTCAAACAAAAATGATCAACCTATGATCACAAAGATATAAGATCAAACAAATGATCATATCACAAATGATCAAACACTAATCATTTCACAGCAACACTCAGTATGCCACGTTACCAAATTGGGATATATCGCTGATAAATTTTAACTACATAACCTCTGAGCTCGTACGTCTCAGAGAAGGGTGTTAAGCTAAGAGAATAAATTCTCCGCCACCAACAGAAATGTATTTGAAAGAAATCAGCTTTATATCTCAAATTGTAACGTCAGACACACAATCCATACAAGTCTGTTCCGGGATCGAACAGAACCGAAGGCACTTCTCACGAAGCCCTTGCATATCCGGATAATTTTTAATCACGTCAGGACTTCCCGTCACTAAGGGTGATAAAACCTCTAAATCGGAGATCAACCGATGTAGAGTAACTCGACGGTAATCCTTCCGTTTTCAAAAATATCCGGTCTTCAACACCGGTCTTCAAATGCAATTCATAACGACGTATCACATATTCGGAATGGGTTATACGACCCCATGGTCCTTTCCCGGCTAACCCGAATAGTGAGCGCTTATTCAAAAATAAGTGTGGCATTCAAATTCATCCAATTCACAACAAATACCTACTCAAGGTAATTATTGATAGTCGGTTATTTAACTATCAATAAAGATGCGCAACATCATCAGATTCCAAATAATTTTCCAAATTATTTATTTTCAAAAATATCTTTACTAGATATAAAATTTCCACACTTCAAAAATAAATCAATATTTATTCTTCTAAACAGTTTCCGTTTCCTTTATAAATTCCGTATTGAATTTATAATTTCAAAATATCTACAGATATACGATTTTCAAATTGTTTTCAATATTCAACTTCATTTTATCTTTAAGAAGATAAAACCTCAAAAACGTTTCATTTCATTTTGGAAAACATTCCCATACTTATTTTATAATAAGTAATTCACAAATCATTTATTTCCAACATTTGAAGTTATTCAATATACTTAAATCAAATTTAAGTATAAATTCATTCTTTAAGGAAATCATTTACTATAACAACATTTATTTGAGTCAAAACGAATGTTGCGTAAAACATCGTTACGACGACTCAGAATCACTAGTATAGGGATTCGGATTTTAAGATAGATATATATCAATCCCAATACTACATAAACATTTCCTTTCGGAAATCATTTACTATAACAACAGTGTTATAGTCCACCATTTCCTTATTTTTCGAAAACGTCTATTTCAACAATAAATGTTGAAATCTATGCTTTCGATAGTTCACACGTTTTAAAACATCTTTTAAAACAATCAACTTCATTTATAATGTCGCTTTCCCAAACAATATCCATTTTTCTTAACAATATATTCACTATCCAAAATCGTGAATATATTTCACTAACCAAATTTCAGTCTTTTCTATGCATTTTATTTCAAGAATTACCCACTGTCCAAAATCGTGGATAAAATCCCCTTTAACCTTTTAATTTATCAAATCCAATTGATTTCGAATTTATAAAACAACGTTTATAAATTCTATTTCTATTTTCTAACGACTTCAATTTAATAGATCTTCTTTATTAATAATTCGATCAATATCCCATTTAAAGGCAACAATCCAAGTTACAAGTAAATTTCTTATCAGTCTTTATTCTACAACTTCATTCATTTTATAACTTCATTCATTTTATAACTTCATACTTTATAAATCTATAAACTTCGATCTTTATAAATCTATAAACTTCAAATCTTCACAATCTATAATTCTATAAATCTCATGTCTTCACAATTTATAATTCTATAAATTTCTAACACTTATAGAAACTCGTTTTAAAATTCCAATACTTTTAATTTATAAATATCAATTCTGTACATCTTTTATATACATCATTTTTAAATAATTCAAAAGAAATCCAACTTAAACTATTTTATTTATCACTTGACTATTTATTTCAAAATCACCTTTCAGGTATATTTCACAATTTAAAATTTTTCATAACTTTAAATTTATAACATTTATTTATTTAAGATAAATAAATTCCAAATTTTAATAAATCGTATACTTTCCAAAAATCACTTCAAAATCCCTTTTAAAGTAAAAATCGTTTATTTTTAAACTTTAAAATTGAACCCGATGATGCAACTCATCAATTAGTCCATCACAACATCAAACATCATATATCATCATATGATGACAGAATATATATCAACATCTGTAAATAAATAAATACAGTTGAGGAATCCAGTTGGATCCCTCCAACCTGTTTCCCTGCATCCAAAGACGTCAGCACAATACCAATTCCGCTCCAGTACGGAATTATCGCGGTATATAGGTTTTTATAAATCCGCTTACTAACGGCGCAATAGGGTCTCATCCGCTATACGAGGCGGGAATCAATCAATCCAATATATACATATGCCAATATGTATATACTGCTATATATATATATATCCTACTATATCTAATATCACAATCCAAACAGACAGTCAAATCAATCAATAACTGTAAAATTAAATTTTCCTTCGAGTGAGAAAATCTCACCTTAGCTTTTTATTTTGCATTCCACTTTCCATTTTGGCCATCCCTTCACGGTTTTGACCTTGTATAAATAATATACAAATTTATTAATAATTGAACCATTTAAATAACCAATTTCCGTTTTTAATTGTTTTCACGATGATTTTAGACCTTGTATAAAATTTTAGGGTTTTATTAATATTCGAATTCACCAAACAAATAAATAAATTTTAATTTTCAAACTAATGACTTTATTATTTAATTTAAAATCAAATTTCCCTTAATATTCAAAATTCCTTTTTAACTCGTAACAGAGATATTTTATATTTTTATTGCAAAACTAAATTTCATTTCTAACTTGATAAGGTTTCATAAATATACAAATAAATTGAATTAACAAATTTCATTTGATAAATTAACTAACTATTTCATTTTTAAACTGCTCAAAAATCACTTTCTTTTCCAAAGTTTTATTACTTGTATTAAACAGTAATTCCTTTATAAATCTAATTGTTAAATATATTTCCCTATCTGTTTTTCTTCTACGGGTAAGAATACACAAATATAAATTTAACTAAATTAAATCTAAAACAAATACCTAACTGCCGAAAACCCTTGCAGTCGCTAGCATTTCCAAAGTCGATCCCCCAAATCTCCTGTTGACGTTGATTCGAGATCACAAATTTGATTATGGCTTTGATTTACAAGCAAGTCTGCTCGTACGATTTCGTATACGAAGGAAGCTTCGATCCCTCATACGCGCGCGAGCCTGCCATTGCCATCACGTCCATCGAGCTCCCAGCGGCCACCAACAACGATTCATGTCGTGCCAGAACCCATCGCGTAATTCCAGCCTCGTCGCCACCGGCTGAGTCGCCGCCTCGTTCGTCACAACTTCGAACAGATGTGAGTTCGATCGCGACTCGACCCCAAAAATCACGGAAACCCTAACTACCCTAAATCGCGACATCACTCCCTTCCAGTTGCTCGCCTACCGCGCTTCCTTAACTCGACCGCAGTCGAGTTCGATTTCAGATTCCCACGCCATTCCATATCGATCGCACGTGCCTCCAATCGCGAACTCGTTTGCGCCTCATCCGATTTGAATTGAATTTGAGAGGGAGGTGAATTTCGAATGAAAGGAAATTTTATTTACTCGGCCATTATTTTTCTCTGAACTATGATTTACTTTGTGAAGGAAGTGTTCAGTTGATTTAAAGCTAAGGGGATTGATTATTTAAAATATGAAGGCGGCATGGTCTACACGGTTTCTTTTGCGTGATATTAGGCTGAAACAAAGGGGCGTGAATTAAGGCGTGGATGAATGGAACGAAAGTGGCTGATGTTGACCAAATTTAAAATTTAAATTTAAATCGAATTCGATTTAATTCCAACGCGTTTATACGTCGTGTGCTCAGATATCAACTCCGATCGATACGAAATTTGAAATCCGGTAATAATACAATATTACGGATCCAATGGAACAGGTTTCGTCAAATTCCGAGACTGCGCCTCGGACGGCTATTTTTAAATATCGGTTCGAACGATATAAATTCCAGAACTGACCAAAACAGTCTGAAATTAAATTATGAAGTTTCTGTTATCTTCAGAATTATCAACACGAGTTTTATAAGCTTTCCAAATATTTTTCTCTAGCTTTAAACTGAAGATTCAAAATTTTTACTCAGCATTAAATAGATTAAATTTTATAATTAAATCATCAAATTCAAATTTATATCGAGGATTCAAATTAAATTACCGTTCAAATATTTAAAATTAATTAAATATCCTCAATTTAATTTGTTCAAAATTCTGGGTCGTTACAGACAATACCAAATCATAGTTTTCATGGGCTTACTATGAACCTGTCTATCTGACATCTTCCTTTACATATAGTTTTCATGGGCTAACTATGAACCTGTCTATCCGACATCTTCTTTTATACACAGTTTTCATGGGCTAACTATGAACCTTTTGGTCCCTGCCAGTATCATACAGTTTTCATGGGCTTACTGCAAACCTATTGGCCCCCACCAATATCTTTCCTTTATGTTTTAGCATCCTATATTCTGGTCTTCCTGACCCCCTAGATGCAATTCTACTCATTCAGGAGTTTATTTATATTCACTATTGGGTTAACCAAACTGGTTCTCCTACCCTTTATCGCCAAAATGTAGTTATGGGTCCATTATAATGTAATATATTCATATTAGAAGAAGCAATATAACAACATAGCAATACCACTCCTGTGGGTTTAATATACATGGTTAATTCCTTTAACCTATTTCTTTATCAAAGATAGCTTCTCCTTAAAACCATTATAAAAACTCCTCTAATATAGCCAGGGGTTTTTCCTTTAAAAATAGAGTTTGGGTCATAAAACCTTTCGATACCTTCGAAACCTAGCTTTCAACTTCATAGGATAACCTCCTTTGAAAGCCCTTAGATCTTTCTTCAAAAATAGGCTCCTGCCTTTTAATACTTTAAATTCTACCTTTCGAAACGTTTCGAATATATTAAAGTATTAGCATTTAACTGTAGAAGCTTTAGCTTCGAAACCAGTTGAAAGTACCCCTTTCGACACTCTTGGAAGTAACCCTTCTGAAATCATTAAAAGTACCCCTTTCGAAAGCATTGGGTTTATACTTAAAACATTATTTGGGTCAAACTGAATATAGTCAGAAAGCATCTGTTTCAAAACCAACATAAAAACATTGGGGAAAACTTGATGGCGTCGGCACCATCCCTTTCAAAAGCATAAAACATCTGGGTAAAACATTAGAAGATCGGTGTCAAAACCCCTTTCGAAACCATCACCTTCGAAACCCCTAACCCCTTTCGAAAGCTATAGGAAGTGGCTTAAACTTTATAAAACCAAATCACCTATGGACAGCATTGATATCTTTAATATCATCGGAAGGTTATAAAATAGCAGTAGGGTCTCGACTAGGTCGGAACCCCTTCTCTTAAAACATTCTTTTATAAGTAAGGAACCCAGTCGAAAGCAATCTTAAGTTAATGGCAACCCTTTCGAAACCCTTTAAAACCTCTTTCGAAACGTTGTGCTTCGACTCTGTCGAAGGCTTAAAACAAAACATAGGCAGGCGCTTTTCCTTTAAAAACAAACCAAGGTTCCGTCCCCTTCGGAAGCTATGCTTTCGACACCTTACCTTCCACCAATCTCCAATCCACTGCGTACCATCATAGAGATACTTTGTGTATTGGTTTCGGCATAGTTTGTTTTGACAAGAATGGAGGCAGAGGCTATTGTGTCGAAAAGCACTTTCCTAAGTAGGTGGAACCACTTTTCTGAGCAAACCAGGTTTCATTCTTGTTTGAGTAAACTTTTCTCTAATTAACCTGCCACATGTCAACACCAGATTGGTTGCCTTAACCTTTTCAACTTCTTTTTCAAAAATAACTTTCGCTAATCTAGATCTAAACCATGGTTAAGTTAATCAAACAAGCCCTTCCAATTTTTGCAAAAAATTCCCTCTTTTAAAACAATTTATTTTGCATATCAAATCACTTTGGAAAAATCCCCAGAAATTCCAAAAATACACTTTAATCATGTTATCTAACATATCAAAATTCCAGACCCAAATTCACAATATATTTTCCAAAATAAATTTATAAACCCAAATAATTATATTTTCCTTTGTAAATTCATAATAATCTTTCCATAGCTTGAAAAAGTATCATAATTGAAACCCAACTCCAAAATCATGTTTCTCGTAACATAAAACCTTCCCATAGCATTTAAACAGAATTTAATCTCGGTTTGGATCTAAAACCGTGCAAAAACCCTTTTAAACAACCTTGTTTAAATCAAATAAATCATGAATCAAGCATATCGTCATCCAATATATCATAAAAACGAATTTGTCCCTTAAATCCAAAAATATATGATTTAAACCAAAATAAAGATGGAATTATTATTCACCTTGCTCTCGATAAGGAGATTGGATTGAGATTGATTTCCCCAAAGCTTGATTTTCTAACTTTAATTTGAGTTCCTCTTGATCTCTTAATGGCTGATCGTTCTTCAATATTTTTGTTTGTGTTTTAAAATGATGTGAATGGGAAGAGATGGGAGGAAGGAAAATATATATAAAGGTGGAAGCTAGGGGCGGCAATTCCTAATATATTGTTATGTGACTTAATTAACCAAAACCCATTCTTAAGCCCATTAGTTAGTTCATTAAGCACGACCCTTATTTAATTAATTCAAGTCTCAATCCCCTTATCACTTACATTTACATTATTCTATTTAGTTTATCTAATTAAATCTCCTGAATAATGTTACCAAAAGTTAGGAATGTTATAATAGAGCTCTAGGAATACGATAGCATTGCCATGTTCCTAACACTTCCTCTATGTTCTGATAAAAACCAAACCATTTGATTACTTTATTAAAACACTTATTCCAACTCCTTGAAACTTGTTTAAGTCCATAAATGGACTTTAACAGCTTGGAAGCCTTTCCCTCACTTCCATTAACCACGAAATCCTCGGGCTATGACATATAAATGGTTTCTTCTAAATCACAATTTAGAAAAGCTATCTTTACATCCATTTTCCATCTTTTGTAGTCATAGAATGCAACAATGGCTAGCATAATCTGAATGGACTTAAGCATGATTATGAACGAAAAGGTCTCGTCATAATCAACACTTTGAATTTAACGAAATCATTTCACAACTAGCCTTATCTTATAAGTCTCTACTTCCCCATCTACATTTAGCTTTTTCTTATAATCCATTTCCAGTAGATGAGTTTTATCCCATCGGGTGCATCTGACAAAGTCCAAACTTTTTTCCGTACATGGAATCCGTCTCGGATTTCATTGCTCCAAGCCAAAATGTAGAGTCTTTACTATGCAGTGCTTGTTGGAAAGATAGAGGAGTGTCGTTATCTAAGACACAGTTATCCTTCTCTTCATCTACTAGAAAACCATATTATCTCTCTGGTGCATGAGAGTCCCTACTAGGTCTTCTAATAGGTTGCGTGTTCGTAAACGGGTGAACTTGGTTCTCCTATTGGTTCAACCTTAATTTTAATTTCATAGATCTGATCTGAATCTACAACGTCGCTGTTAATATCCGTTGATAGAAATTCCTTTTCTAGAAAGACAACATGTTAAGAAACAATGATCTTTTGTTCCTCAGTATTGTAGAATATATATCTTATCTAGTTTTTGGGATATCCTAAAAATATAATCGAACCTGATCTGGCCCCTTGTTTATTCCAACAACGTTCTTAACATATGTCGGACAACCCCACACCTTCAAATATTTGAGTTTGGGCTTCGTACCATACCACATCTCGTATGGTGTTTTCGACATGGATTTAGTGGGCAACAAGTTTAACATATGCCACGGTTTTTAGAGCATATCTCTAAAAAGTCAGAGAGAACTTAGTCTTACTCATCATGGAACGAACCATATCTAATAGGTCCTTCACTTTGACACACCGTTGTGTTGCGGAGTATAGGATGGAGTAGCTTGAGAGATAATCCAATTATCTTTTAAGTGTTATTGAAAATCCTATCCAACATACTCACCTCCTCAATTTGATCGAATAATCTTAATCTTACAACCCATTTGTTATTCTACTACATTTTTATATTCCATAAATTTTTCATAGACATCGGATTTGTTCTTCAAGATACACATATCCTAGTCTCAAGAAATCATCAGTGAAGTTAACAAAGTAAGAACTATTATTTTTGGTTATTTGGCATCAGGCTACATAGATCACTATGTACTGACCCTAAGAGTGCATCAACTCTTTCATTGCTCCCATTGAAAGGGTGCTTGGTCATTTTACCTTTGAGACATGACTCACACGTGTTAAATTTATTCAGAATCAATTGACGATAGAAAATCTTCGGTTTCTATTTATGTAGTCGTTTCTCACTAATATGACCAAGCCTACAATGCCAAAGATAACTATAATTTATATTGTTAGAAAATTTATTCACTAAACACACATAATTAGTATTAATCACATAAATGTCATTTTCAAGAATACCATCACAGGCTTTATTTCCATCTAAACTAATGTTCATAACATTATTTGCACAATGAAATATATATCCAGCCTCCGACAATCGAGAAATAGAACCCACAATAAAGTCTTTTACAAAATAGCAATTATTTAATACTAATACTACTCCACTAGGATAGAATAAATGACAGTCTCCTACTCCCGTTACATCTACAATAGATTTATCGGCAGCTTGGAGCCTTATCTCCCCTTTTTCCATGCGATGCAAATTTCTAAGCCCCTATAATGAATTAAAAATATGAGTACCAGATCCAGTATCAAAGATCCAAGACATTTTATTGATTCCAAAACAATCTTGAACCATAAATGTACCTGATAGAGCCGAACTATTCTGCTTCTTTTTTCTAACAATCTTCAAGTAGTCATGATAATTCCTTTTCTAGTGACCTTTCTTGTGGAAGTGGTGACATTCACACTTGTCATCGGTCTTCTTACTTTTCATTTTCTTATCTTTTCTTTTTCACTTCTTCGAATTCTTCAAAGACGATGCATTATCCTTAACAGCAAGTATTGTCCGTTGATCCATAGATTACCACTTGGCCAACCATAACATATTAAAGAGCTCCACAAGATTGACATTCAATTAGTTCATGTTATAATTTAGTATGAACTGTTCATACCGAGAAGTAAGAGAACCAAGGATTAAAGCCATTTGCAACTCATTGCTTATCTATACGTCTAACTGCATAAGCCTATCAATATAGCCCTTCATCATCAGCACATAATCGGCCAATTTTTGCCATTTAACCATTTTGGTATTGAACAGCTTGTTCGTAAGCTCGTACCTTATGGAACATGACCATTCACCAAACAGTTCCTTTAGACTATTAGAAATGTCATGGAGAAACATATTTTCATATTGCTATTACAACGGCTTGTCTAACATAGACACCACAAAAACTTGCTCAATCTCTAGGTCTAACATTCGTTTTTCATAAACAAGTCATAGTTTAGGGTTTGCATAGTCAATGGGTTGTTCTTTAGGTTCGCATGTAATAGCAATCCAAAGGTGCTTATTGGTCAATGCTATTTTAATTGCTCTAAGCCAATCAGTATAGTTAGGTTCGGTAAGTTTGTCATTTTCAGAATATAGTTTTGAAGTTGACATTTTCTGTAAGTTTAATTGGTATAGAAAAAATTATAGTAGATATTTATATAATATTAGTAAGGTTAAATTATATGCTTCATTTTGCTAATAAGCTCCTACAAGTCTTTTAAGTTTTGCCAAAGCTTAAGTCGAAACATAGAATTTTTTTCGACTTCAATAGTAGGTGTTAGGACTCATCTGTCTTGGAATTTTGATCTTGAGTTTGTTCAACAAATCATAGCACCACGGATGATGGATAACTCCTTATCGATTGTATCATATACAACCTCTAACCCTTGGTACATTTTCCTAATTCCACCTCGACCTTGAGTTTGTCAACAAATCGAAATGAAATATTCACTCGTACCTACCATATCGCAAAGGCCTATGTATAGCATATGTACCTTAAGTATTCTTAACAAGTACATATAGTTATCTTACCTCGTCTATTCAATATATTAATAATACCATGGATAACATCTCTAGCTTGAGTTTGCTCAATAACTAAGGAATATGCAAGTAATTTATTAATATATATGTATGGTAGAGGACAACATTATACCATTGAGTGATATTGACCTATGGAATGATGTAATTATTATAATTACTCTTGTGATTCAAGTGTTGGATACATCGAAAATCACAGTACACGTACATTTACGTATGTATTTATTCCTTAAGTCTAGTTAGGATTTCTTAATATTCCACCTTTAATTTATACATTCATGTTATATAAGTTCTATTATTATATAACTTTTATATTTCATATTACTTTTATAATAATCTTATGTATAATATTACACTAATTAAATCTTATTTCATTAATTTTAATCAGTTAACATTTTAATTAATTTTAAATATCTTAATATAACATTTATATTTCATACTTATTATCTACTATAACCTTTATAGTATAATACAAATATCATATCCATGTGTATATTTTTTAATTAATTAACCTTTTGATTAATTAATTTAATTAAACAATTTTAATTAAATTATATTAATTTTAAAATTCATTTCATATACATACATTTATATTTTAAACATTTTGAAACAACATAATATATATCATAATATATAATATATGTATACATTTATTATTTAATTAAATTATTTTATTAATCTTATTAATAAATTTTTAAAATTTCAAAATTAATATATATGTGTTTTCAAACATTTTGAAATTTTTTATCATATTATAACTTTGATAATATATTTATATCTTATTCTAAATTTAACTTTTAAAATTAAAATCTTTTATTTTTAAATTTTCAAAAAATTTTGAAAGTTAGCCTAAGACCCAATTCAAATTGAGCCTTTTCTATTAGAGACAATCTTTTGGGCTCACTTCACCATTTAGGCCAGGTTAGTAACCAGATAGGACAAGGTAATTGATTATTCAATTCCAATCCTAGACATTACCTTTATATAAACTTTATTAAGTGGGCTATAAACTTAATTAGTTAACCCTAACATAACTAATTTAGATTGCATAGGCTATTGCTATATTACCGTTGTTGAACTAGGCCCGCCCATAGCAGAAGTTGTTGATGAATTTTAAAAAAATCCATATCGGATCTTTGTTATGCCTATGAAGTCTAATTTATTTAGAACATTTCTAAATTTTATTTAAATAAAATCCTTTATTTTATATAAATTTATAAAATGATATTGTATTGTTTAATTTATATTATATTAAATATATACGTGTATTATATACACATATATAAGTGTGTGCATGTGTAACATATCAATCCATGCAAGATATAACATGCTCATGTATACATGTTGGGATTTACATCGTAACGGACATTTAGCTTATCTAATATTCAAATATATTGTTCAAATGTATGTCTACATATATATACTTTTTCTTTTATAGATAAAATATTACAAAATATACATACGTACAGATGTATGTCTAAATTAAATTTTTATTTATATATAATTTTGTTTGTATATATATAAACATAAATGTAAAATATTAACATATGTATATATATATATATATATTTTTGAAGCTAATATGTATATATTTATAGCTATAAAAATATGTTTAAGGCAATTATAAAATATATATTAATTTTTTTTAATTTATATGTATATATATGTATGTATGTATGTATTAAATACCTATATATGTGTAATATATATATATATATATATGTTAACCAATATAAAATCATAAAGTAATTTATATTTAAATATATATCACCCTGGTCTTATAAATGGATTAAGATATTCTTTTAAATTTTTAAGCATATACATATATTAGTAAAATCATATTAAATTACTAAAATTAATAAAATAATTATTTTTCAAATAAAATTTAAATTTTAAATTTTCAGTAATATTTTAGATGAAATTTTTATAATTTAAAATTTATTATATAATTTTATAATTTAAAACAATTTCCTATTTTTCAGTTTATATTTAAGTATTTAAAAATATAAAAAAATGTTTTTTTAGTTTCAACCGAGAGTATAATATGTATTAATATAATTTTACAAAATATAAAACATATTTTTAATACATATATGAATTTATATAATTATTTATATAATTAATCGATTTAAATATTATTTAAAAAATATATAAATAAATAAAAATTTCTTCCTATCGAAAATATTATACTTATTAAACTTTATATATATAATTATATGTTCGTATTATACATATGTATAATGTAGTATTTCAATTTTAAACTATATATATTGTATTAATTTATTTAGATAATAAAAAATGTTTTTTTATTTTGAGCTGTGTTGCACAAAGATGTATTATCATTAAAAAGAATTTAACATATATACATATACATACAAACAATCAATATTGTGAAAATATATTTACATGTTCGAATCGTCACATTTCTAACAATATTATATATATAATGAACATTACAAATATAGTTTAATATTTGTAATCATATTATGAATGTACCTTGTAGCAAAATGCCTTAAGCATACCTTGAAATGATGATATAAGCTCCTTGAAATGATTTCCAACCCAAATAGTGCTACTCCATGAATTATTGACCACTGACTATCGAATGATTTGAGTTGAGCTTCGAAAATTAGAGATATGGAAGGGGGAATTTTGGCCAGACCTAAAGGGATTTGGAGGCCCAATAAAAGATCACAAGCTAGTATGTTTAGAGATGCTTATATAAAGGAGAAGTTGGAGATATTTTAGGATCAATATCCTACAACATCTCTTACCAATTCTCTTCCATCTTAGCCCTTCATCTCAAAGCCTTTGATGCACTAGCTTATGGCCACACCTATCCATCATTATGGTCGAATATAATCAGCCTCTATATGGGATTTAAACTCTTTTAAAGCCCAAAAAAATAATTTGCAAATAAATCAAATTTAATGCTTATCGATATCACATATCGATTAATATATTTTAACTATTATAAATATATTTAATAATTTTTTGTTTATCAAATCAATATCAAATTTTATAATTAATATTTCAATAATATTAATTAATTTATAATTAATACAAATTAAATAAATTGTTTGGTCAAACGAATATTCATCGTTTCGGTTGTGTGATTCGTTAGGTGTAAATTTGGTCGGCGATTAATATCGAACTATTCGAATATTACTGTTCACACGCACTTAGCAGGTGGTGTGACATTTTGGTCAAATTTATCACTTACTTGGTTTTGGTAAAATCTAATTTTACTTTGTTAAGCATTATCCGGTTATTGACACCAATTCTCTTTGTCAAAACTATACCAATTTGGACTTTTGGAATTTGGTAATAGTCAAAATTCCAATATTGTCCATATTCAACTCTATCGTCCAAACACAAAGTATGTGGTTCAGTAATAACTATTATGATTAACCCAGCTACTCTGGCCAGAGTTTTGACTTGAATTGACTTTAGTTGACCGTGATACTAACCCCATGTAACTAAGCAGATGAATCCTCTCTTGAACAAAACTTCACTTCCAATACTTCCACTCAATCCAACTATAATCACTCAATGGATGTAGTGCCATGATTTAACTATAATCAAAGCGGAGCTTTAACATTGAAGATCGACAACATTCTTAAGTCGAGAGAAATGTGTAAATCGGTCAAATCGATATTTTCTATTTGACCTTAGTTATATTAACCAACAGAAAACTATCAAGTAAGCCGTTCTATGGTTATCCAATAACTATCAGTATGTAACCACTTGGTGCCCCTAGTAGTCATGAGTGATACATTGCCCAACTTTTGGAGAGCGTTACGTACTCTAGTCTCAATGGATACATCGATATCCACTCTTGATGCGTCTTGACTAGGAACAATTAAAATGATGTGTTTTATAGTATTGTGATATAATACTCATGTTACAACTATTTGTAATTACTATCACAAACAAACAATTTATGGATTTTCTGTCAAATATATTTTAATCAAATATTTAATTATTTATAGCACATTATAACAAATATATAATAGAAAGAAAAACATCTTTATTATGAACGAAAATTGCTACAGAGTTAATTAATTTACAAAATTTCCTCTAAGGAATATCTCTGACTCTATCATATATATTGACTTAGACAAAAATTGATGCGCACGCGCATACACATAGATATATATATATATACATACATATATACATATATATATATACATATATATATATATATTTGGACAATGTATTTATACACATGAGGGGCTACTGTTGTAGTGTAAATCCTAGCAATTGTACACGGGGATGTCGAACCATGTACACAATATCACGTTGCACGTGCACATACACACATATGTGTACACGATACACATATACAATACAAATTATATAAAATAAAATATTATTTATAAATTAATTAAAATATTGATTTTATTTAAAAATAAATTTAGACTACATAGGGATAATAAAGATCCAAAAGGGTAAAAATTTTGAAATTCACCCATTTTTTTCCAATGGGGGCTGGCATAGTTCCAATAGTTTTGACATTTTAACAATTAATACAGGAAGCAAAACCTTAATATAGAAATAATTTTATGCACGCTTAGGAAAATTTAATAAAAACTAGTTAGTCTAATATTTTACATTAGGTATAAATATATTAGTAACGTATAAGTCGTAAACACATAAAACAAATAGGTTAATAGATAGCACTAAACCCTATAAGAAGAAAGTTAAAGATAATTATGGAAATTAATCCATAATTAAAGGTAAAATAAGGAGTTCCCTTATATGGCCTCAATGCATAAATGCGGGTGAGGTATATTATATATATATATGTGTGTGTGTGTGTGTGTGTGTGTGTAGTAATGACAAAGCAGAAATATGGTGCAAGATCAGTCAAAAGTACACAAAAGACTGCCCAACTAATCTGGTTACCAGTAATATGACTTTGGAACTGATGTGAGACATCGCCCATAATAAGTACCCATGGTGGATGTGAGGATAGTCACAATTCTTTAGGGTAAGCTTGCCCAGATGATCTGGCTACCAACACCTACAAATGTCAGACTAATATGAGACGTCATGGTTTGGGTTACGGGTCATAAGACAAATATTCCAATATGGGCCTACTTCTTGGTTGAGGGTATTAAGAGGCTATTGTAGGGTCTGCCTTCTTCCCACTCAAGAAGTATAAAATGGTCGAGACTAAATTTTAGGCGCGGTAATGGGAAATCTCTGGAAGGCGTCCGCTTTGGGTTAAGGTATTAATTAGCTATTGTAGGATCTGCCTCCGCATACAAGAAGTATTAAGCAGCCTTATTGAATTTATAACAATGTCAGCTAGGGAGTACTAGAGAGGGGTCCACCTTGGGTCTTGGTATTAAATGGCGAGGATCTGCCTAGGGTATAGGTATTAAATGATTAGAGTCTGCCTATTTCTTATTAAATAGGTATTAAGTGGCTCGGGTGCTTTCCCTGGCATCGTTAGGGCATGCTTGACGGAGGTGGGTCTTAGACCCCAAGTTGCATTGCACCCACGTTAGTGTTATAAAGTTGGAATATAAAGGGTCTTTGGCCTACAGTTAGAGGTACGTTATGGAGCGAGACTGGAAGAGACATTGGCTTACAATTGGAGGTATACTTAGAAGAATAACGTATAGGATGCATAAGGCGCAATATTATCTAAATGATACTACCCTAAGATTTGATATTTTCATTCACTGGACATTATTGTTCTAACTCACTCCTCATTCAACCCATAGGTTAGCGGGAATAAAGCTGATGAAGAAGATGAAGGAGGTAGTGAAGATTGGTGGCAGTTTAGTTATTTATCTATGTTTTTGATATATTCAAATATATCCAGATTTTAGACATGTTGATGTTTTATTTTGACACATTGGATTATGGATATTTTAGATGTTGTGTTTCTGATATTTGATTTTTATAAAATGGGTACTTATTTCTATTATTATATTTTATCCCCTCCGCTATGAGATTCTGAAAGCATAGAAAGATAGCTCTGTATATTGTTTATTATATCAATTTTATGAATGAACAGCCAACTTTGGAATGGATCCAAGGTTTGATAGGATTTTATTGGTTCGAAAATTAGGTCCGTTCCAGAGGGGTTGTTATAGTGGTGGTGGGATGAGTGATCATATTTAGTTTTGTATAAGATTCCCCATACTCGATGACAATGTTCAGTGGTACTTGTGCATCCACAAATAATCATAAATATACCCATATACTTGTATATAATAGTATTTACAAGAAGTAGACTATTATTGTGATAACATACATCTCGACACATAGAGCCAAAGCTTAGGGTGACTTTTGGACTTGCGTCGGTGCTATGACTTACGAGCTATTAGGCTTTTATAACATTACAAAGACTAAAGGTACGCATATATGATCTAAGCCATTCTACATTTTTAGATCTCGTAGGAGAAGAAAACAAAATATAAATATAGAAAATAATCATCTCAAAAAATATATCTCAAAGCACAGTCTCGAAAACAATAGTAGTCAAATCTAAAGTACATAGGAATACAATACAAAGTCCAATAAAAATTAAGTATTGAGTATGACAATAGTTTTGATGGAGAGTAATATCAAATGATAAGAAACTCCAATGCTGAGCTCGGCTTTCCATGTACTAATCTCAGGCCTATCACCTGTTGCCCTGTCCTCCTAAGTTAGGGGAAAAAAGGAAAAGGGGTAGGTCATACAAAAGTTTGGTGAATGAGTACATTATTAATATATGGCGATCACAGGCAATTGACTTTAATAATACCCAATGATGACCTGGGATGTGCTACTAGTGTACACGAATTATTTGTTACTTAATTTAAGGGTTTAGCTCAATACACATTTACACTAACAACTTGTGCAAGCTCATTATTAGGGTCGAACAACTAATCAAACCTCAAGACAACTAATGATTGGCTAATAGTTACTGAAACTATTTCTAACATAGGGTTTTCCTACAATTCTCAACCATGTGACTAAGTTTCCCATATTACGACTACATGTATCAACTATGGAACTATATTTTCCACGTTACGACTACACGTATCCTAGTTACACATCCAAAGGGAACCCGTAATGCTGATTCGTCGAGGTGTCTCATCGTCGCTGCAACTGTGTCCACCTCCCAATTGTAGCATAACGCCTTTTATTGCACCATGCTGGGACCTATCAACAACACAACATTATGTCGCATCACCGTGAATACTAAGGAATTCCCAGTAGTGTCGGACCATATAATCCATCATGCATCATCGCATTGTGGTGTGTCCATCATAGAACCTCCTATGAGTGCAATTTGCGATAGAATCGCCTTCAGTCAAATATCGATCCTCGTTAGATAAATAACATTTATCCAGTCTCGCAATTTCCAAGTGTCGTCAACATAGGGAACTAGCTTCCCTACCTATACTAACATCCATCCATATAATACATACATACATACATGCATACATATATATTATATTTATAATGTGGTCCTTCGGCCAAGGTTCATACTACGCTCACAAAATGCCAACCTCTCGACCGCTGGAATTAGAGCGGTCGACCGCTTGCTGTCAACCAGCTCTAGTAAGAGAAGTTGATCGGTCGTCGCTATTTGATTAGGGATTATCATCTTCAAATTTTCATTTTCGTTCGTTAATCATTATCGTCCCAAATTTCATTATAGTAAATTATGATCTGAATTATAGTTTATGTAAATCTATAATTTGTAATTATTAGAATTCAAATCTTGATTTATAGTAGAGCAACCTGATATATTCTTTACATCAACAATAACAGGTTATATGAATTCATATTTGATAAGATAAAGGGTATAAGCTAGATCAATTCCTATTTAACATATTTACATCAATTTACATTTGTTGTTCAAGCTCAGATCTAACAAATAGGATTCTCAATTTAATTCCTAACAATCCAAATCAGATAGGGTATATTAAAATTAACAGCATATAAAACATCTAATTAAAATTATACCCACTCACCTCAAATCCAAGTTATCCCCTCCGAATCGAGCCTGGGATCTTTTCCATTTTCTAGCTGTTCGCTTAATTTAGTTTCTCAATCTCTATTTTTATTTTTATTTATTTTTGAAGCAGTTTGTGATTTGAGGAAGAGATTTGAATTTGACAGAGCCAAGATGTTCTCTCATTTTTGTGAGTTAAGGTTTGGGGTTAGTGTTGTATTTATAGGGTTTCAAGTGAATACTGGCCATTAAAAAAATTTGATCCAAATCTAAACACTAATAAAAATATAGGATTAAATTCGAACGATTGGCATAACCAAACCCTCGTCCTGAATCATCTAGCTGTCGACCACTTTGCCTTATGGCGGTCCACCGCCAAGGGTCGTCCGGTCAATGTGATGCTGTCGACGGGTGGAACTTTCTAGTTTTAGAATATTTATTTCCAATTTTTTTATTTAATTATTCTCGATTTCAAAATTTAAAACGTTCGTATCTTCTTCATAATAGCTCCGATTTCAATATATATATATATATATGAAACTTATCCAGAAAATCGCTACGAACTCAACGATGCAAGTTTTATAGCCAGATTTGGATGTTTGCAAAAATTTCATTTTTGCCCCTGTTATATTTAAATTTAATTCTTTATGAAAACTTTCTGCTTAAATTTTCCGGGTGTTACATTAACCTATGCTTAAAAAGATTTCATTTCCCAAATCTCCAGGGACAGAAAAATGTAACTCGTACGTACAAAAATTAATAACTACAACCATCTACTCATCCATCAACTAGTGGCAATCATTATCCTTAATTTAAACTCTAATGCAATTTATGCACATATAGGTATGGAATGCATATGAACCTATATAGATGCAAAGAATAGGTGGTCTCTTGATCTAGTAGACCTCCTCAAATGCACGTGCTCATGCCATGTATCCAAAATGTATGCAACATTCTATGTAAATATACTAGCAATTCTACATGTTTACGTAACCATTCAATTCATATGCAGTAACCATATGCGTATAGTTCAGTAAATAAGCAAGTGATAGTGTGAGTTTGTACTAACTCGAGAATATATTTGCTCTAAACGTGCAAAGATCTATATAAAAATACATCCAGTAGCATTCATCATCTAAAACACGTCCCAGTGACACATTAGGAATCAATCCTAAGATCCAATAGTCCTAACCTGTGGGGTATACTAAGCCAGAACCTAAAATCTAAGTAGTCTACTCCTATTAGACTAAAAAATGAAAATGTACCTGAAAAGAGTTGTAGGTAGGTAGCTCGGATCTTTTCCTCAGACTTCCATGTACTCTCCGTCGGATTGTTTCCCTACTGGACCATAACAAACTTGATAGCTTTGTTGCGGAGTCGCTTTGTACCATGCTTAAGAATACCAATGGATGCACAGCGAGCAAGTGACTCCCTCTCTACTTCCACCTCTTTTACTGACTCGGCTCGACTATAGTTATCGTATCATGTAGACACTTTCACAAGTGTGACATATGGAAAACATTGTGTACTCCAGCTAACCTCTTAGGAAGCTTCAACCTATAAGCAACTTCCCTACACTATCAATGATCGAAAAAGGCCCTATAAACCTTAGCGCTAACTTTGCCGAACTACCAAATCTCATATCATGCCTAAGTGATGAGACCTTCACAAAAACCATATCACCCACCGCGAAATCCAACTTTGTATTTCTTCTATCAACATAGGACATCTGCCTATCTTTTGCAGTTTTCATCCCCCTACTGATCAAGTCAGACTTTTCTGATGTCTCCCTTACCATATCCAATCCAAGAATAATTTTTTCCATTATGTCCCACCAATACGATGGTGATCTACAAGGTCTTCCATACAGCGCCTCAAACGATACCATCCCAATAGTCACCTGTTAGCAGTTATTATAAGTAAACTCCACAAATGGCAAGTGGTCCTCCCAAAATCCTCCAAAATCCAAGATGCACATTCGAAGTATGTCCCCCAAAACAGGTTCACCCTCTCTGATGTCCGTCTGTCTGCAATGATAAGCGTACTCAAACTCAACTCCATACCTAACGCCTCCTGAAGACTTTTCCAAAACTCGCTGGTGAAATGTGGATCTTGATCGCTCATAATGCTAGAAGGAACTCCATGTAATCTAATTATCTCTCACATAAAGTGTTGTCAAAGATGTTGCAGTCCTCGTACTCAAAACTGAAATGAAATGAGCGCATTTAGTCAGTCGATCAACTATGACCCAAATACTCTCATTCCCCTTCCTACTGTAAGGTAGTCAATCGATGAAGTCCATAGAAATACTCTCCCACTTCCACTAAGGAATATCCAATAGATGCAGCAATCCTCCCAACTTATTCTACTACACTTTTACCCTTTGGCAAGTCATACATTGGGCCACATATTTCGCCATATGCTTCTTCATACTTGACCAATAAAAGACTCTTCATGTCACGGTACATTTTATCTCCGCTAGGATGAATGGGCATCCTCGAACGATGAAACTCGGCGAGTACCATGTCAATCAAATCCATAATGAGAGGAACATATAACCTACCATATCTCTGTAACCACCTCTTCGACTTAATGGCATAACACCTAAAATGACTTGACTGCTCCTTTCCACTAAACCTCTTAAAAATATCCAATAGTTCCTTGTCTTACTTCTTACTTGACTCTATGCAGTCCATAAGTGTAGGCTGCACATCCAAAACTACCAACAATCTCGGAGTAATATCTGACGATGGTCGAAAGTCGAATGTTGAAATAAACTCCAAGTGCTTCCACTTTAAGAACATAGGACCTAACATCGCATGCTTCTTACTCAAGGCATTTGCTATAACATTACCCTTTCCTAGAGTATAGGAGACACCAAAGTCATACGCTACCAAGAACACCATCCACCTTTGCTGCCTTAAGTTCAAATCTTTATGGGAGAATAAATACTTCAGAGACTTATGATCCGTATACAGCTCAAATCGTTCTCCTAAAAGATAGTGTCTTTAATGACTTGAGTGCAAAGACAATGGTCACCAACTCTAGATCATAGGTCGGATAGTTTCTCTCGTGTACCTTCAATTATTGACGAATATAGCTCACCACACTCTCGTCTTGCATCAACACTACACCCAATCCTGTACCAAAAGCATATGTATATATTATCAATGCCTTCGTGCCATCAGGTTACACTAGAACATGTGCCTAGTCAACACCTTCTTTAACTTAATAAAAGCATCCTTACACTTCTCATCCCATGTAAAAACCAAATTCTTCTTGGTAAGACAGGTCAAAATGGCAGAGATCTTTGCAAAGTCTTTAATGAACTTTCTATAGTAGTCCACCAAACCAAGAAAACTCCTCACTTCTGTGGCATTCTTCAGCACATGCCAATCCTATACTGCAGCTACTTTACTAGGATCGATCGTTAGCCCACTTTCCAAGACAATGTGTCTAAAAAGCATACCTCAACGTGCCAAAAGCGACACTTAGAAAACTTCGCCTTCAACTTATGCCTATGGATTGTATTAAGCATTCTTTTAAATGCAACCTTTGCTCCTCCTTGCTTTTTCAATAGACTAATATGTCATCCACAAATACCACCATGAACTTACTAAGCAACCCTCTAAAAACTTGACTCATCCAATCAACAAAATAGGCTGGTGAATCGGTCAGTCCAAAGGGCATGACTAACCCCTCATATAGTTCGTCGGGTGTATGAAAAGCAGTCTTCTGAATGTTATCCTCAACTACACACAACTTATGGAATTCGGTTGCCAAATCAAGCTATGAGAATGCCTTCGCTCCAACAAATTGATCAAAGAGATTGTCTATACAGGGCAATGGGTAACGATTCTTCTTCGTCGGTTTATTCAGCTCCCAGTAATCGATGCAAAGCCTCAGAGAACCATTTTCCTTGGTGGCAAAGACAACTGGTGGTCCCCATTCTGAAATACTCTTCCTAATAAACCCCTTCTCCAATAGCTCATTCACTTTCTTATTCAACTAGCATCTTTTCTATGGAGCCATATGCCTCAAGGATAAGGCAATATGTATGGCATTCTCCATAAGGTAAATCTAGAACTCAATCTCTCTCTAGGGCGAGAGGTCGATAACCTTGGAAAAGACATCTAGGTAGTCTCTAACTACAAGCACTGTATCTAACTCGTCATGTGATAGGTCTAATGAATATAGGTAATTCAACATAACTAAACCTCTGGGATTGTAATAAATCTCTAGACTACGTCCACTACAAGTACCTAACCTAACAACCTCATATCACAATCTAAGATCGCCCCATACATCGTCATTCAATCCATGCCCAAAATTAACCTAAACACAAAAAATCCCAATCAAAAGCATCACAATTGAACTCGACCTCCAAAATAAACAATTTCAAACCTCTGCATATCATACACAAATAAACTGATCCTCCAACAGGATTTGATACAACTATAACGTCTATAATTATGCTAATGTCTAAGTATAACTCATCTATAAGTCTACTAAAAATAAAAGAGAGTGATGCCCTTGTGTCAAATAAGGTACGAATAGATAAATCAAATAGAGTTAACACACATTCAATCACAACCTTCTTCCCCTTTTCCGCTACTAGCGGTGCATTCGAGCTAGGAACGGCATCCGGCGCATAAGCTACTACTATGTACGTAGAGGTTTCTGTGGTGCCAGACACTCCCTCCTCATGTGCCCTAATTGACTGTAGTTGTAGCACTTAATCTTCAATATGTTTGACATGCACTCCTTAGCAAAGTGCCCCTTCTTAGCACATCTACATGACATCCCTTGCTTCTTAATTTTCCCACTGGGTCCTACTTTGCCCTTGCGTTGATTCTACTATGGCGCCCTTCCTCCAGACTTCTTGGACTCGTTCTTCACTTCCTCTTTTGAGACAATATTTAGCAAGGCCATCTCCACCAAACCCTCATAAGTCGCATCCATGGAATATGACTAAGAGCCAAATCTTAGAGAGGTTGATTCTACCCTATAGTAAACTTTAAAGCTTTATTATGAGGGGTATTTATCAGCACTATCCCAAACCTAGCCAACTCTTTGAATTGATTCACATACTCCTTCACCGACATCTCTCCATGATATAAATGTATGAACTTCTCCAACTATACTCCTTCTCTGGTCTAGAAAGAAACTTCATCTCAAAACATCACCTAAACTCCCCTCAAGTGATCTCTCCGTAATCAATCTCCGCCACTACTGCATCCCACCATTTCAAGGACTCTCCCTGTACATGCCAAATAGTAAGTTGATCCTCACCTTATCAGCAAGACCCATCAACCCAAAAAATCCTCTCACAAGGATGGATCCATACCGTCAAATCCACATACGACTCTGTCCAAATATACGGCTTCCCTCCTAGACTAGCAAAGTCCTTGCGTAGCTTGGTGAAATCGGTGGTAGGTGTTCGAGCAGGAACTCCATCTTGCGCATGCTCTATGGGTCCTCTATTAGGGTTAGGCTCAACTTGACCTCTTGCTTGTAGATACCAGCAGAACCAAATCAAGACGTTCACACCCGGAATCTTAACTGAATCACCAGAGCCAAGAGGATCGCTCATCCTTTCTGTCTGTGATTTTAGGAATTTATTAGCAACATTTGCATAGATAGTATTGGAAAAAATAAGGGAAAGAGTTATTCACATTAGACGTATATAAAACTTTTGAAAAGCCTTTACTTATACATACATACATATATACATATACATATACATATACACACACTTTTTGGAAGCCCATTTTGAAAACCATTTTGGAAAACATTTGGAAAACCTTATGAAAATCATTTTTTTGAAAAACTTTTCAAGTATGTTCTCTCAATATGCTCCTAATCCCTAAGGAATTTAAAACCTAGGCCATGATATCAAATATGATAACCTGCACCTTCTAACACACTGATCCAAAGTACAGCACTTCGGTGTCAAAAAGTATGAGCTATAGGGTTTTTAAAACATTACAGAGACTAAAGTTATACATATATAATCTAAGACATTCTACACTTTCAGATCTCACAGCGGAAGTCAATAAAATATAAATATAGAAAATAATCATCTTAGAAAATATATCTCAAAACACAGTCTCAGAAATAGTACGTGGCCAAATCTAGAGTACAAAAAAAATACATGGTCTGGTAAATATTGAGTACTGTGTACGATAATAGTTTTATGGAGAGTAATATAAAATGATAAGCAACTCCAATGCTGAGCTCGCCTCTCCGCGTACTAATCTTGGGCATATCACATGTTTCCCTATCCTCTTATAGTAGGGAAATAGAAAGGAAAAGGGGTGGGTCAAACAAAAGTCAGGTGAATGAGTACATTATTAATATATGGTGATCACATGCAATTGACTTTAGTAATGTGACTAGGGTGTCCTACTAGTGTATATGAAAATTTATTTATTACTTAATTTAAGGGGTTTAGCTCAATACACATCTACACTAACAACTTGTGTAGGCCCATTCTTAGGGTCAGACAACTAATCGAACCTCAAGACAACTAATGATCATCTAATAGTTACTGAAACTATTTCTAACATAGGGGTTACCTATAATTCTCAACCATTTGACTAAGTTACCCACACTACAATTAGACGTATCAACTATGAAACTATATTTTCCACGTTATGACTAAACATATTCTAGTTACGTATCAAGGGGGAACCCGCAATGCCGACTCATCAAGATGTCTCATCATCGCTACATCCATGTCCACGACATAATAGTAACATAATGCCTCTTATTGCATTGCGCTAGGACCCATCAACAACACAACATCACGTCGCATCACCGTGAATACCAAGGAATTCCCATTAGTGATGGACCACACACTCCACCAGGCATCATTGTCAGTGGTGCACGTCCATTGTAGAACCTTCTATGAGTGCAATTTGCGATATAATCGCCTCCTGTTATCCGGCATTCTAGCCCCGCAATATTGAACCGATTGCTCGAGTTCGATTCGACCGCCATCAAGGCCGACGACTCTAGAGTGATAATTGCGTGGCCTAGAAATCAAGCACAGATGATTATATGAAATCAAGATTGAACAGGCTTGATAGAGGGGCAATGTGGAATATTCAAAGTATGAAATATGGATCAACACATATGAGGGATTGGCGTAGATTGGCTCCAACAAGAGGGATCAACGTGTTTCAAAGAACAAGAGCATTCTTGTGGAAAATAATCAATATCTCAAGAATAATCAATAATCTATGAAATTTGAAGAACAAGTTATAAGGACCCTATGGAACCTACCTAGGGATCGCACATCAAATGGACAAGGTTGGAGGGATCGATATATATCCCATTGAAGGGATCGGTAGAAAGCTACATACAAGCAATGCTGAATCAAAGATCAAGCAATAACTCGAGCTCCAATGATTCAAATGACATGAAATTTAGAGGCTAAACATATTCTTGCATGAGGAAGCCACCATATGGATTGCTCCCCACAATTCAACCAAAGAAGGGATCGTTACATATCCCTCCTCTTTGAGAATTGGGCCTAGCGATCTCTTTAGTAGGCCTATATAGTTTAGAAGGTCCTTCAGTCGAGATTTTAGAGAGATATTTGGTCATCTTCATCTATAAATACTGGCTTGATGGGTCATTCTAAGGATCTTTATGTTGCTTGTTACTTTAGACTCCATTGTAATCAAGTGCTAAATTGCTTCTACTGTTGTAATCAAATTCAAAAGTGATTAATAAAGGATAATCTTCAAAGTGGATGTAGGCATACAATGCTGAACCACTATAAATTTCTGTGTCTTTGATTACTGCTTATTCTCTGTTGCTTACTTATTCATCTACTCGGTTTAATTTTATTTTTCTTCACTTAATTCTCTACAAAAACTATTCTTGGGTGTTTGTGACCATTTTAGGTGCAAACATTTTGGTGCTTTCACTGAGAGCCTTTATTATCATCTTATTAGGATCCCTTTGTTGCTACTGGATTGGATAAATCCCCCAAAAGAGATCCATAGTTATCTTCAAGGAGTTGCTCATACTACTTATATTTGCAATAATCTAAGTGAAGCTATCGATAATGGTGAGGAACATTGGATCTACTTCTCATAACGTGGAAGGAAATGACAATGCTAGCATTCAGGAAGGAGGCTCAAGCAATAAACCAATGGATGTGAATGCTGAACTAGTTGAATTTTAGAATCTCATTGATTCTATTACAAGAGCTGAATTTCATAAACTAATGAGAGAGCTGATGAGAGCCATCGACAATTAAATAAATAGATTCAGACCAATATCAACATAATGAACAAAATCAATCAATAGCAGCGAGGGAAAGCTAGGAGGGATCCCACTCCTTACTCAGCATTGGAGAGTTCTAGCTCATCAAACAAGTATCACAGGCATAGGAATTGCAGAAAAAATGAATATTGTGTAGAAACTTCGAGGCGTCAACCGTCAAACCATCGTGGTCTACCAGGATCGATTGGTGCCGATCCCTCCCCTAGAAGGGGGAACCAACCCATGCATCATAGGAATCAAGATGGAGGTGTTTCATTTGGTTTGGATGCTAGAGTTCAATTAAATGATGGCCAAATGCTTCCCCAAAATGACGATGAAGTGAATTTATGAGATATACATCGGGAAGACGGTAAACCAAGAAGGTGTGGAATGAACTGTAAACATCGACCGGATCATTCACGTGAGGTGGAATACGACCACCGCTTGGAACCAACTATCCAAATGCCGGATTTATCGGCAATGGTCAGACGGTTAGTGAAAGAGAACCAGGGCTTGACCAGCAATGACCGGGGAATCTCGAGAAGCCATACCCCATTTATGGGTAATGTTCTACATGTAGAGTACCTAAGGAGGTTTATGTGATATCCTGGAATTTCAAGCAAATAAATATGTGAAAATTTCTTTTATATATTATTTAAAATGGGCAAATTTACTATTTTCAAACAAATTAAATATGTGTTTATTTAAAAATATATACAAATATGAGTTGATTTTAAATTGAAATTGAATTTGAGGTTTGAAATTCAAAAGATAAATATCTAAAGATAAAGTGGATATAAAATTTATTGTATATGATTTTATTAAGTATATAATTTTTTTTTATTTTCTTTAAAAGATTTTTTTTTAAATTAAGATAATGTAATCATTAAAATAGAAAATTTAATATAAAAGTTTTATAAACCATTTAAAATTAATTAACACATGCATAAGTACACATGTAAGCTAAATATATATATAATCTAACAAATGTAAGTGGATTAATATATGTAGGTGACAAATGTTAGGGAATGATACAAGTGTCTTTTTATTTTCTTTAAAATTAAATAAACCACAAATTAACTCTATATAAACATTCATCTTCTATCTTCATCTCTTTTTACTTATTTCCAATTTCGAAACCAGGAAACTCAAAAATCTGTAAATATACAAACCAGCAAACAGATCTAAAAACTTGAACAAATCCAATACAAAAACCAAATTTCAAAGTAATATTAAATTGGTAATCTCAATCTTGGAAGCTAAGCATGATAGTTCAAACCCAGACTGAAGTAACCAAAGCAAGGAAAGAAATCAAACTGTCTCAAATCATCTAGTATCTTCCAGTTTAAAAGCAATCAGAGCATCATCACCTTTAGCTCTCAAAAGCAGGTTCAGGATCTCTGTTGCATAATTTAAGGTGAGTAAACTACCCTTTAGAATATGGAATTTGTTATATCTTGGTTTGCATGTGATGATCTGTAAGTTGTGATAGAAATTATGCTCGCATGTATATGGATTCCACATATTAATAAGTTGAGAGGTGCATGTCTGATATGTTTATGTTCATCTCTGTTTATAGTTGCAGAGTTTAAATTTAAATCAAAAAATCCTAATCTCCTTATCTATTCACTGATAGGCTTTAGCTTTCAAACCAAATAAGTTTGTTCAAACATAGATTAAGGATTAAAAATATATTCAAGCAAATTTAGTTTGAAAATTTTTTGGAAATCAAGAAGATCAGTAGGAAACTTAGGAACATGATGAAATCCATTATCATAGTTTGCTGATTTATGGTTATAACCTGAATTTCCTTTGAAAATTAGGATTTTTAAAATCAAAATTTAGATTTTTAGTTGAGTTTTGAATGAGTTTTCCCAAGATGATCAGAATATGGGTTTTTGGCTATTTCTGGTGGCCGGAGGACTCGGGGTGGTAAGGGTTTCGTCTGAAGGTAGGAGGAAGCTTGGAGGTCTGGTCAAAAATGCCAGGTGGATTTATAGTTCATCGTGGCGTCGGTTATTGGTCGAAGTAGGGTTTAAGGTCGTATTCTGGTCGAAGATGAAATTTAGGCTACTGCGTCGTCGTTAATGCATCGCGGTTGATCAAAGCAGAGGGAATCGAAGCATGGAAGCAAGGCAAAGGTTTGCTCGGAGTTGAGAGGCCTCTGGTGGCCTATGGCGGCGGGTCGAGGTGATCTTCGGTGATCCAGTTTCGTTCTAGGTTGTGTTGAGTTGCTCGATTTCGAGTTCGAGAGTGATAAGGGTTCTTGTTGGTCAGAATCCTAGGCGAGGTGATCGGCGACATGTTGGATGTGGTGGCGGTGAACGGAGCTACGGTGCTTGTCTGTGCACGTGCACATGTGTCAGAGGATTTGGGTATTGCTGTGTTAGGGAGGAAGAAGAGGAGTGTCTTGAAGTCGTTCTTGGGAAAATCAGGGGATGGCTCGAGTTTAGCTTCGGGGTGTTCGCGTGGGTTAACGTGTGTTTAAGGTCTTAAAATTTTAAATCAAAGAAAAAGAGAAAAAAAAAGTGGGTCGGGTTTGTACTCGGGAAATTTGAGTTTGATCTCGGGGAGATGATGAGTTAGCTCGGGTTTTGTCTCGAGTCTTTGAAATTGTAGTTTTAAAATTTTAAAACAAATCTGGTTTTCAATTTAACAATTTTCTTAACCCATTGTTAAACTAATAATTGTTTTAATTAATTAGTCAAAGGTTTTAAAATAAATTATTTTAAATTAATTAAGTTCAAAATGTGTTAATATAGATAACCTTTATTTTAATTAATTCTTAAGTTTATTTTAAATAAAAATTTAATAGTATAATTAAGAAGTTAATTAAGAAGAGATGTTTTAATTGTTAATTAACTTAAGGTCTTAAGTTAATTTATTTGTTAATGATAATTAATTCCAAGGTTTATTAAATAAAGATTTCTTTTAAAAATGATTAAGTAATTAATTAAGATAAATGGTTTATCTTTTAATTAATTAAGGTCTTGGGTAATTATAGATTAATAGATGAAAGTAATTAAAGATTAATTAAATAATTAATTAATAATTAAAGGTTAATTAAAGGATAATTAATGTAATTAATTAAGGATAATTAATTAATGTGATTAATTGATTAAGGTAATTAATTTGAGAATAATTAATTAAATAAAGGTTAATTAATTAATGAAAATGATTAAGGGATGATTTATTAATTAAGGGTTAATTAATTAATGTAATTTATTAAGGATAATTAATTAAAGGATAATTAAATAATTAAAGGGTAATTAATAAATGATTAAAGGATATTAATTAAAATGATTTGTAAATAATTAATATTAATTAACCAGGATTAGTAATTCATTCATAAGAAATTAATCTGGTTTAAGTTAATTATAATCAAGGGATCAGTTGATCTTACTGATGGATGATTGAAGTGTATTGAATGTCTTGAATTGATTGATATCTCTGATGTGTGATGCTCTGTAATATGAATGGGTTAAACTGTGATAATGTAGATTACCTATCTGAGTTGAATTGTTGTATATCTTGGATTTAAATTGTATTGTTTAAAACTTAACAACTTGGATTAGAGATGACATTGAATTCGAAGAGACCGGGGTTGGGTATTAGTAATACCCGAAACCACTTCGATCCTTTATAAATATGAGTTTGGAAGCAAACAGGTTGGAATGAAATAAGTTAAGTATCATGAATCTTTAAAACTGGATAACGATTCTTGGATATTGTTTTGAGATAAGTGATTGACTTAAATAAGATTAGAACTCGAAAAAAAATACGAGTTACCTTGGTAATTCACTTAAATTAGATAGCTTGGTATTTCATGTTAGATGAGTTTACTCACGCTGGTTTCCAGCCTGACCCGGGTGTTACTTTGATGTAATGCTCGGGTCAGACCGAGTATTACAGATTTCCAGGTAAGGACGTTCTGGAGCTCAGGTGGCGAGCTGGATGGCAGAGACGTATGGGGTGTATTCCGCTGTGTATTTGAGAGTTGTATTAATAGTAGTATGAGGCAGGTTGATATAACTGTCCAGTCTTTTTGTAATAATTGTAACTCTGAAGAATTTTATGTAAAGTAACAATTACAGCTTTCTTTTATAAAAATGCTATTATTTGTTATTATATTTAATCCGCTGCGAATGTGAGATGTTGTGTTTTCTGTTCTTCTTTCATCTTTCTGTTCTTTCTTCTATCTCTTTTCTTTTTCTCCTAACTATCTGGAATTTTCGGGTTAGAAATTTCCAGGTCGTTACAGTTTAACATGCTGTCGATGCCCGCTTACAAGGGAAAAACCGACCCCAGGCAGCACATTATGAGATATGAATGGCTAATGGATTCTATGCGAGTGGATGATGCAACCAAGTGTAAATGCTTTCCCATAATTCTCTGGAATAGCAACGATGTGGTTCACAAGGTTACCTCCATAACCAATTTCTAGATTTGCTGATTTGGCAACAGGGTTTGTGGAGCAGTTCCAAATGCACGCAACTCATCCCAAGGATGTTGTCCCTGTCCAGCGTGATCCAAGCTCTAGGAGAATCGTTGAAAGATTATTTGGAGAGATTTCATACAGCTGTTATGGAAATCAGTAATCCTAAAGACCATGCAATATTGATGGTTGTGATAAGAGGGATAGATCCAGAATCTGATTTCGGCAATTGGATAGCTGGCAAGCCGCCCGCAATGTTGGAACGCTTTTACGCAAAGGTGGCTCAGTATTTGGGAAAGGAGAAAGCCAGGTCCTCCAGAAAGAAGAATGTTGTGGGATCGAGCGGAGAGGGAGTAAAGTGTAATATTGCAGTAAAGCAGTCTGATGATAGCATTTGAAAAATTCAAGTGAATTTCCAAAACAAGTCAAATCTGAAAGTGACTATAGATCGTGTAATATGGAATAGTATAAAAGCAGTGCGGAATAATAGAATAATTAGCAGATGATAGTAAATAATAATCGAGCACACCAGGAATTTTTATATTGGTTTGAACTTCCCGTTCTACGTCCAGTCCCAGACTCCTTCTGGAATTTCAAATAACAACAACCCTCACTTAACTCGGAGGAACAGGTCTATACAACCCTAAGCAGCCGAACAAGGACCTGAGCAACAGAACAGGATTTCGCCACAACAGCCGAAGAGGACTTCACTTTGCCCAAGCAGTAGAACGGGACTTATACAGAACAATATTTCTTGACAATATGTGTTCTTGAGTAACACGAATTTGTCAATTATAGTACACCCTTCCTATAATCTTCTCCTTTATGATATATATGTGAATGCATGAAGAATAAGGAAGTAAGAAAGTGAATTTGAATGATGTTGAAAGCATAAGTGTGTTTGAATCAAGAATTCAAAAAGTAGAATAATAATCAATTGAATTGTTATCTGAAAACTTGATTCTAATGTGTTTATATAGATAATAAATAGTTGCAATTGTTCGTGAAGAGTTATCATCAAGAGTTATGATCATATCTGTTGGATTAAAGATTGTAACTCTTCAGAAATGAAAGTGCCTTTTCAAAAACTAGCCGTTGTAAACATTCCGACTTCTGAAATTTAAAATTCAAACTTCTGAAATGCAACGAAATTAGACCAGAAAGAAAATAGGCAAAAAATTGCCAGATTCATACGTTTGAATTATCCAATTCAGACATCTGAATATTGTATTTTACAACATTCAAATTTCCAGATTCAGACGTCTGGATTGAATCATTCAGACATCTGAATGTAACATGAAAATGAGATTTTTTCTTAAAACAAAATATATGCAAATGCAATGATAATGAGATGTAGCATATATCATATAGGAGAGATTTTAACATATTTTAACTTCTAGACAAGGACTCGAAGCAACCTTATATAAATTTATACATAGTCGAATCTTGTCATAGATTAATCCCTGCAAAAACAAGTTAGTATATAAATGATTGTATAGTTGTCATAGTCAAAATATCGTATTTACGAAATACCGTAAACACGAAGTTTCAACATTCTCCCCCTTTTTGACGATGACAACTATATAAAATTATAGTATACAACATGATCATATAGAAGCAAGAAATATAAATACTCCCCCTTAATATAAAACTCCCCCTGTCGATAGGAAATATTTCTCCCCCTTTGACATCGACAAAAAGGAAAGTTAAAATATCATGCATATCATAGATGTTACATAACATAAACAAGAATAGGAGAGCAAAGAACCAACATAATCATCACAAAATACATAGAACCAACAAGTAGTAGCATATGGTTTAAATTACATAGCAAAAGTCATAACTGAAAGATAGATTCATAAAAAATAGTCATGATTTAAAATAGACCAAACAAAAATAGTTATGAAAATTAGAAGAGAAAGTTCCATACCGTTACCAATTTTAAAAAGATGTACTAGGTTCACCTTCGTTACTAGCATCATCATCTTCTTCATTATTGTTAGTACCAGAGCTAGAAGACCATTGAAAGGGTGCGGGATCAAAAACCTTGGTAGAAGTGGAAGTGGAGCAACCAATATGTTCCCAAATTTTATTTAGGAAGCCACGAATAGAATTAAACTTCCTATTGGTTTGCTTCTCGAATCGATCAATCTTGGTATTGAGCTTAGCCAGATTTTGAGAAATTGTAACCAAGGCTTGTTTTGGTGTTGATTCGAGAGAAACTACTTCTATGTCATCATCGTCATGCTCGGGAGCTTGTGGAGCAATGTGTCGATGAGGTTGGTGAGGTTGAGGTCTATTTTGATCTCGGTTTGTGATCCATTCTTGGAAAGAAATAAAGTCAAGGTTTTGTGGATGCTTAGGCAAGTTCATTAGACCTAAAGTTTTGGATCCTAGCTCCTTTATAGGGGAAAATTCTGAATCCGGAAAAGTAACTTCATAATTTCTAAGAATTTTCATTATATAGGCACCATAATGAAAAATTTTATGACGTCGGCGACGATTTACATCCATAAACTCCTCAAGAATAACACGACCCCAATCTATAAATTGTCCGGAATAGATGGCATAAAGAGCTTGGAAGTTGCGTTTATTTACAACTTCATAACTTCCGGTTCTCGGTAAGACGGAGCGAATTAGGGCTCGATGAAGAATACGAGCTTGTGGCCGGAGTTGGACGGAAGTAAGCCTAGTGATATCATCGGAAAGAAATCTATGAGAGACTTCATCTCTTTGATCCAAAGAGAGTGAAGCTTCAATATCATCCAAATCTGTTCCGGATGAAGGACATTGTAAAATATCTCCAAGACGAACTAAGGGAAGATAGATTTTAACACCACATACCCAAGTCCAAATACAGTCCTCACTATTATGAGGATGATGATGGTCCAAATTCATATTAGCATAGAATAATTTAACTAAAAGATGATTTATCTTAACATTATTTGTAGAGAAGGATAAGAGAGTTTCTAACCCACTTGAGCGAGACATTTGTTGAATTCTATAGGGTGCAAATTCGTCAAATTTTACAAAAGCTCCTGGGAAGAAACTAGATCTATCCATTTGAGCAAATCTTTTCTTAGCTTCATCATTCCATAGCCATTGATCTAGATTTGGTATAGATGAAGAGGTTAAGCCCTTGGACGTTTTGATCTTGGAGGAATTGGAGATTTTTGAGATAGAATTGAAAAGTATGAAGTCTCTTTTTGATTAAAAATGGAGTTCTTGAAAACTGGTTCGGATGAAGTAGGGGGTTGAAGAGGTAGATGAAGGATTTTAATTTGGTTGGTGGATGGAAAATTTTGAAATAAACCTTTAATTTTGAATTGACAGTTAGATTCAGACGTCTGGAATTTTAATTTCAGACGTCTGAAATTGCAAATTTTAAAACAGAAGAAAAACAGTGTATTTTAAGACACTTTCAGACGTCTGAATTCATCATTTCAGACGACTGAATTTGATTAAAAATGCACAATTGTAAAACCAACTAAAATATTTAAATTAATTAAGAAAAAGATGTTATATTAAAAACAAATGAAACAAAGAATACATAATATAGAGACAGACAACAATAAATAACAACAAATCAATTATTTTTATGAAGAAGGCGATTTTTTTGGTGTTTTATACTTGTCTAGTTCAATCTTCTGTTTTCCCTTCCCTTTAGATGATTCTAAAGAATGTCGGGTACTACCACGCTCCCATGAGTTAGGTGAAGTAGGGGGACGTTATGGTGTACAATATGAAGTTGGTTGATGAACATTTGAACGAGACACACCACAAAATTTAAAGCCCAGATTCTCCAGAAAGCTAAGTCGTTGCGAGTTAACTTTTGATTTGTAATACATTTCTCGTTGAATTCCCATCGACACTTGTTGATAATGATGAATTTCATCTATCTTTTGTTTAGTTTGAGGAGAACCAAAAAACAAGAAACGTCTAACCTTTTTCTTCTCTGGAGTGTGACCGGTATGATTGTTTGGAGAAACATGCCGGGCAGGTTGATGAGTGGGGGTAGTAGATGGTAAGTCCGAAGAATATGCAGAAGAGGGTGTAGAAAATCTTCGGAGGAATATGCAGAAGGTTCCTCAGAAGAGTAACCATTTGAGTCCATGGTATAGAAAAATTTTGCAAAGAAGTGCACAAAATCCATAGTTTAGTAAAAAAAATTGAAGCCAGAATGAATGAGACAAACCCAACCGAGAAGTGGAAAATATAGAAGAAATAAGAGATAAAAATAGAAAAACATTTTGTGGATAAACAAAAAAAATGCATAGATTGGTGGTAGTTGTGCTTGAAAACATAAGTTCCAGAGAAAAATTCAAAGCTAACAGTAGACAACAAATGAATGGACAATAATAGACCACTCGATTTAGAAACAGATAAGATACAAAATAACCAAAAAAAAATGCAAACTTTAACAAAAGTAGATAACATAATTCATAGAAAATGATATGAATATAAGTTTCCAAAAAAAATTAACTATAAATCTTTAAAAGAGACGATTCTAAGTTCTCGTCTTAATTTGATAAACACATTTTCAAGAAGTGGTTTAGTGAAGATATCAGCCAATTTATTTTCGGACAAGACAAAATCTAAATTTATCATACCTTTTTCAATACAATCACGAAGAAAATGATGACGTATATCAATATGTTTTGTTCGTGAATTATTGACAGGATTTTTTGATAGATTAATAGCACTTGAATTATCATAATATATTGCTGAATTTGAAATATTTATATCAAAATCTCTAAGTGTCTGTTGCATGTAAATTACTTGAGCACAAGCTAATGCAGTAGAGATATATTTTGCTTCACAAGTAGAGAGTGAAACACGGTTCTGTTTCTTACTAAACCAAGATACTAACGATTTTCCAATAAAATGGCACGTACCGCTAGTACTTTTTCTATCTGTTCGAGATCCACCAAAATCAGCATCACTATATGATACTAATTCGAACGGACACTCTTTTGGATAGAATAAACCAAAGTCCTTGGTATTACTATGATAATGTAATATACGTTTGACTGCTCTTAAGTGAGATTCTTTTGGATTAGCTTGAAATCGAGCACATAAACAGATGCTCATCATAATATTTGGACGACTAGCTGTTAAATATAATAGTGATCCAATCATACTTTGATATAATTTTTGGTCAATACTCTTGCCATTTTCATCTCAATCAAGATGGGTAGTTGTACTCATAGGAGCTGGTTTGGCAGAAGTATTTTCCATTCCGAAGCGTTTGATTAAATTATTACAATATTTTTCTTGATTAATAAATATACCATTTGGTAATTGTTTAATTTGTAAACCAAGAAAGTATGATAGTTCGCCTATATGTGACATTTCAAATTCTTTTGTCATAATATTTGAAAATTCTTTACATAAATTTTCAGTAGTAGATCCAAATATAATATCATCAACATATATTTGAATGACTACAATATCTTGTTTAGTTCTTTTAATAAAAAGAGTTTGATCAACCTTTCCAATGTCAAAACCAGAGTCTATAATATATCTTTTAAGACGATCATACCAAGCACGGGGTGCTTGTTTCAAACCGTATAAAGCTTTCTTGAGTTTATAGACATGGTCTGGAAATTTTTCATGAGCAAATAGAGGAGGTTGTTCAACATAAACATTTTCTTTTATATAACCATTTAGAAAAGCACTTTTAACATCCATTTGATATAGTTTGATGTTATGAAAACATGAAAACATGCAAAGGCCAGTAAGGTTCGTATTGCTTCTAGTCTAGCGATCGGTGCAAACGTTTCTTCATAGTCAATTCCCTCTTCTTGATTATATCCTTGTGCTACTAATCTAGTTTTATTTCTAGTAATATTTCCTTGTTCATCTGCTTTATTTTTGAAAAACCATTTAGTACCAATGACTGATTGGTCATTAGGCCTTGGAACTAAATCCCAAACATCGTTTCGTTCGAATTGATTTAATTTTTCTTGCATAGCAATGATCCAATAATCATCAGTTGATGCTTCCTTAATATTTTTAGGTTCTATTGAAGAGAGAAAAGCTACATGACCCATTTGATTAATTTGACCTCTTGTTCTAACATTTGAATCAATTTCTCCAATAATGTTTTGAACAGGATGATCCCTCAAAACTCTTGGTGGAGATCTTATTTCATTATGAACAACGTTTTCATGTTGAATCAAATTATTAACTTGATCTATGTCATGAACAATGTTTTCATCATCATCAGAAGAAGATTTGATGCTTGTTTTTGGGGTTATCTCATCATTATCAAAAGAATATTTAGACATAAAATTTTCATCAAAAGATACATGAAGAGTTTCTTCAATAATTTTTAATCTTTTATTGAAAATTCGATAAGCTTTGCTTCGTTCCGAGTATCCTAAGAATATTCCTTCATCGGATTTGGAATCAAATTTGCCAAGATGATCTTTAGTATTTAAAATAAAACATTTTGAACCAAACGTTCTAAAATAAGAAATATTTGGTTTTCTACCATTTAGAATTTCATAAGAGGTGTGCTTTGTTAGTGGTCGGATAGAAACACGATTCAAAACGTAACAAGCAGTTGCTACAGCTTCTACCCAGAATTGTTTTGGTAACGTGCTACCATTTAATAAAGTTCTTGCACATTCTTGTAACGTTCTATTCTTTCTTTCTACAACACCATTTTGTTGTGGTGTTCTAGGAAAAGAAAAATTATGATAAATACTCTTTTTATCACAATAATGTTCAAAAGCTTTATTGTCGAATTCACCTCCATGATCACTTCTAATAGCTTTAATTTTTAAATCCTTAAGATTTTGAATTCTTTTTGCAAAAATTTTGAAATTTTCAAATGTATCATTTTTATTTTTCCAAAATATAGTCCAGGTATATCCTAAAAAATCATCTACAATTACAAACACATATCTATTGTGATTAATAGATTGAACCTGAGTTGGACCAAATAGATCCAAGTGTAATAACTCCAATGGTTGCATTGTAGAAATTATTTTCTTAGATTTAAAGGTTGATTTTGATAATTTCCCAAGTTGACAAGCATCACAAAGATTATCTGTTTTGAAATTCATTTTTGGTAAGCCCCTTACTAAATCATTTTTAGATAATTTAGATATGGCTCTAAAATTTATATGACAAAATCTTTTGTGCCATAACCAAGGATCATTTTCTTTGGCTAATAAACACATATTTGAATTATAATTTATATTCATGTTTAAAACATAAATATTTTTATCCCTAAAACCTTCAAAAATAAGATTTTTATTGTGATCAGAAATGCTACATTTATCTTCAGAAAAATTAATTTTAAATCCCTTGTCACACAATTGGCTAATACTTAATAGATTATGTTTTAAATTCTTAACTAATAAAACATTAGAAATAAGAGGTAAATTAGATGTACCGACATTGCTTACATCGCCTTTGTCGATGATGTATCCCTTAGAATTATCTCCAAAGGTGACAGAACCTCCATTTGAGTAGATGATATTTGTTAGCATTTCCTTGTTTCTTGTCATATGTTTTGAGCATCTACTGTCTAGTATCCATTTTCCTCTTTTGTTTGGTGGTACCTGTAAAAAATATAAGTGAAGACATTGGTACCCACCTTTTTATTAGGGTCTTAAGAGTTAGATCTTAGGAAACCAAACCAAAGAGGATTCAGTATTCCCTTTATAAATATTTTTTGTATTTTTATGCACAGATTCAATGAAGGAATTTATATATATCTCTTCCTAATCAAACTATTGTTTATTTTAGGAATCCATATTTTTATGTTTTTTATGTTGGTTTTCCTCTTTGAATGTTCCATGTAAGGTATAGTTTTAGAAACATTTCTCCTTTTATTTTCTTTTGTAGATGCAGCTTGTGATTTCTTAACATAACCTAATCCATTTTTATTAGATGCCGGTTGAGAACTTTCAATAATCTTAGACAGGTTTTCTCTGCCTTTATTGAAATTCGAAACATTCTTGGTGATATTGTCTAGCTTAGTTCTAATACCGGTGTTCTCTAACTCTATCATTTTGATTTTTGTTTTAAGCTCGTGATTTTCAGAGGCTAGAGTATCATTCTTAACTTTCTGAGTTTCTATTTCTTGACTTAATAGAGCTAATTGAGAATTATCAGAAGATGATTCTTGAATTTTCTCAAGTTCTTCTTCTAATATTTTCTTTTCATCTTTTAACATATCTCTTTCAAATTCTTCTCTATTTTGATTTTCTAAAGCTTCTTTATATTTTCTTTTGAGATTTTTTAAAGTGTCAAGAAGTTCAGAATTAATTTTAATCATATCATCAAAAGTTAGATCACTAAGCTCATTCTCCTTTGCCATAAAACATACATTTGCTTGCTCATTCTCGTTGTCACTGCTACTATCAGAAGATGAAGAATCTGAATCATCCCATGTAACTTAGAAAGCCGTTTTCTTGAATTTGTCCTTCTTATTTTTGTTATTGAATGATTTTTTCTGATCTGGACAATCTTTTTGAAAGTGACCCTTCTTATGGCAGTTATAGCATTCTAATACAGAAGTTGATGGCTTGTTAAAAAAACCGTTTGTTATTATTTTTATTCCCTTTTCTGTATTTCAAATTTTTTTTAAAGTTTTTGGTTATAAAAGCTAAGTCTTCTTCATCTGAGTCTGATTCTTCTTCCTTTTCAGCATGGAAATCCACATTCTTTTTGTCTTGAGCCTGTACTCTTTTAGCCTGCATATTAACTTCATAGGACATTAAATTTCTTATTAACTCTTCTGGTTTCATGGTGGAAAGATCATTGGCTTCTTCAATAGCTAAGACCTTTCTTTCCCAATCATTAGTTAAAGAGTTTAATAGTTTTGAGATAATATCAAAATCCGTAAATGTTTGTCCTAGTCTTAGTAATGAATGATAGATACCTTAAAATCTAGAGTACATATCATTTATGGACTCATCCTGCTTCATTCTGAAATTTTGAAACTGACTTTTGAGCATGGATATTTTACTTTGCTTGACTTTGTTAGTACCTTCATATGTGACTTTAAGAGTTCTCCAAATTTCATAAGCAGTTGTGCACATACTAACTCTATTAAATTCATTTCTATCTAAGGCACAAAATAGCATGTTCATGGCTTTAGCATTAGCAGTGGCTTCTGTCTTTTGAGCAACAGTCCATTCTGCATAAACAGTAGTGGGTGTAATGTATTCTATTTGTGTAACATTCCATGAATCAAAACTATTTGCTTGCATATAAATACGCATTCGTGTAGCCCAATAGTTGTAATTCATGCTATTGAATAGTGGAGGTCGTCCAGTAGATTGACCTTCTACAAAACTGGTGTTAGTAATAGTGCTAGTGTTGGTGTTATTTTCCATATTAGCAAAGTATCAAATAACTTTGTAATGGTTATAAGAAGCCTGGCTCTGATACCAAATGAAAGTGACTACAGATCGTGTAATATGGAATAGTATAAAAGCAGTGCGGAATAATAGAATAATTAGCAGATAATAGTAAATAATAATCGAGCAAACCAGGAATTTTTATACTGGTTCGAACTTCCCGTTCTACGTCCAGTCCCGGACTCCTTCTGGAATTTCAACTAACAACCCTCACTTAACCCGGAGGAATAGGTCTATACAACCCTGAGCAATAGAACAGGATTTCGCCTCAACAGCCGAAGAGGACTTCACTTTGCCCGAGCAGCAGAACGGGACTTATATAGAACAATATTTCTTGACACTATGTGTTCTTGAGTAACACGAATTTGTCAATTATAGTACACCCCCCCTATAATCTTCTCCTTTATGATATATATGTGAATGCGTGAAGAATAAGGAAGTAAGAAAGTGAATTTGAATGATGTTTAAAGCACAAGTGTATTTGAATCAAGAATTCAGAAAGTAGAATAATAATCAATTGAATTGTTATATGAAAACTTGATTCTAATGTGTTTATATAGATAATAAATAGTTGCAATTGTTCGTGAAGAGTTATCATCAAGAGTTATGATCATATCTGTTGGATTAAAGATTGCAACTCTTCACGAATGAAAGTGCCTTTTCAAAAAACTAGCCGTTGAAAATATTCAGACTTCTAAAATTTAAAATTCAGACTTCTGAAATGCAACAAAATTAGACCAGAAAGAAAATAGGCAAAAAATTGCCAGATTCAGACGTCTGAATTATCCAATTTAGACGTTTGAATATTGTATTTTACAACATTCAAATTTCCAGATTCAGACGTCTGGATTGAATCATTCAGACGTTTGAATGTAACATGAAAATGAGATTTTGCCTTAAATAAAATATATGCAAATGCAATGAGAATGAGATGTAGCATATATCATATAGGAGAGATTTTAACATATTTTAACCTCTAGACAAGGACTCGAAGCAACCTTATATAAATTTATACATAGTCGAATTGTAACGACCCGATATTTTCAACCATTCGCATCCGCACATGTCGGACTTGAATAGCTTAAAATACCGCGTTGTAAATAAAATTTGGCAAATCTCAGAATATACAGTAAATAAATAATCACAGATCACAGACACAGAGTAAAATAATGCAGCGGAAGTAAAAGAAATAGTAGTTCATGAAGCTACTATATAAATATATCAGAGTTACACAAGATATAACATAAGAAATAGAGTACAACATAAGTCTCAATAAAATAACCAAGTACAAGCTGAGTAGAACAACGGAACTGAAATAGATAGAACAAGACAAGTAGATAATCTCCAGCGATTCAAATCTCCAAGAGAGTGGAAATCCAATCTGTGAATAACTCAAGCTGACCCGAGCGTAAAGCAAAACACAAAACACTCGAGTCAGGACAATATATACTTATATAATGTAAACTAACTCAAGTGAACTGTAATAAAAGTACAAGTAACTTAAAGAATGCTTGGGATCGCCCATTCTTTAAGGATCCGTTAAACTATCTACTATATAGTAATATACGCTATATACAGTAGTGTCTAATCAGTAAAGTATAATCATATAGAAAATAGCGTTAAGGGGATGGTGATCCTTAACGCGGTCGGATCTTTAAACCAAAATCGTAGTGGGTTCGATATGGTAGGTGACACGGCACAACTAGGCAATGCCAGGGTAGATATACCAATTACGCATCTGGACTGGTGGTGACGCATAGCAGCCACTACCGCCCACCTCGAATAACACTCCCAAATCAAGGGTGCGCACCAAATCAATCACAATTAATAGAATGGTATCGAAGAAGTGTGTCCGATAAGAGGTGCTACCTCACTGGTCCGTCAATCGCTCCTGTTTTAGCCACCTTATGCAAACTCACGGGTGTTGGGTCCACGTATATACATTAGGATCGTCGCCACCATCCTACTTCATTCTGGAAACTCCACCGCGTACACAGTTGTTCAAGTGGTTTTCGGTATCGACAGAGTGTATGTCCATATCCGATCCCGGTCTCTTTAACAACCAGTCGTTATTATAACCCGTGGTTATAATTTTAAAATAACATTTTATACTTCAAAATAGAATATCATTTCAAATCCAAATCTTATCAAAATGAAGATTAAATCAATTCCAAACCATTTCAATATATTTAAAATAACATATCATTTCAAAACTTCATTTCAAATCATTTCAATATATCAAAATATCATATCTTTCCAAAACTTCATTTCAAATCATTTTAATATATCAAAATATCATATCCTTTCAAAACTTCATTTCAAATCATTTTAATATATCAAAATATCATATCCTTTCAAAACTTCATTTCAAATCATCATTTGAGTTCAAATCCAAATATTCAACTTTAAATACCTTTTTAAATTCAAAGATATCATTCATTTATTATCATTTCAAGTCACCCTTTTTAAATAGTTTATATTTCAATCAAAATAATTCATCTAAACCATTTAAAAGTGTAAATATTATACTTTCAAATCAAGTATTAAAATTTTCAAAGTTTCAATTCAATTCAATCATTTATTTCGATTAAATTTCCATAGACCATTTCAAATCTTATAAATTTCAAATATAGATTAAATCCACAAAATAACTATTCAAATTATAAAATAAATTCCAAAGCTTTATTATCCTATATTTCATAAGCCCAATATCTTTAAATAGATTCAAATTACAAGTAAACCAAATATTTTCATACTAATATAAACTTCAATTATTTATTCCAAGATTTAATATCATTTATTTAATTTAAATTTAAATACCATTTAATCACATTTCAAAATAGTTGTATTTCCCAAATCAACTATTCCATTTAAATCATTTAAAGTCAATTCATTATATTTAATAATTAAATATTTAATTTCCAAAATTTAACCTTTTTCAAAGATTATTTATCCATTTAAGTTTATTAAAACAATGAAAATTCAACTTTCGCAGCACTTACGAAATGCTACGAAATGTTATGTTTTAAAACAGTTCATTAACAAAAGACAGCATTAAAAATGCTGTAATATCTTAATTTAGTTTCAATTGAAATTTTAGTTAAATTTAACAACTATAGCACTAACAAAGTGCTATAATGACCTTTAGTTCAAATTTGCTATATGGTTCATTTAAAACAACAACAGCATTTACCAATGCTGTAATATCTTTACATTACATTTCAAAAATGCTGTCAAATCAAATTCTGAGTTTTATTTACAATTTCACACATAATTAACTTTTAATATAAATCATTTTAACTTATAAAATCATATATTTTCACATTTAAAAACAATCATTTAAATACCTTTATTTCTATGATTTTATAAAGTCAAATTTCCATACAAAAATCAAATTAAATAACAATTAAATTTTCATTTCTTTAATTAAATTCTTAGCTTAACAACTAAGTTTAAATTTCCAAAATATAACTCATTTCCATATATTTTACTAAATTAAAATTTCACCTTTAAACAAATTCCACAAAATTCAATTTAAGTTATATTTCCAAATTCAGCTTAAATATTCATTTATTTCATATTTTAATTTATACAAAAATCATTAACACTTTATAAAAATCATTATTTCTTAATAAAATCATTAAATTCATTTTAAATCAAAATTTGTCATATATTCTTACTTTACATAAATTCCATTTTTAAACAAAATCATAAATTCCAAAATTAACTTATATTTCAAATTCTACCTAACCATTTACTTAATTCACTTATTTAATTTGTAGAAAATCACTAATATTTTATAGAAATCATTTTAATAAAATTTAAATCAAAATATCATAATATTTACATTTTTAAAATATTTTAAAAAATTCAGAAAAATATATAAACCACGGGTCTATATATAATTTTCTAACCTAGGTCAAGTGATACGGATATGTATCATTCCAATCCGCAGTTTACAAAGAAAAACCGGGTTTTATCATTTCAAACCCGCAATCCCAAGTAATATAAATAAATAAATAAATAAAACCGTTCAGGCCTATCATTTCAGCCCATAACGATTTTTCCTTATTCTAAAGTCCGTTCGGGTATGTATCATTTCAACCCATAGTGAACCTAATCTACAGGGAACTTGCAGTGTGATAAAGTGATAAAAATGAACTGTATACAATATATAACAGTAACAGATGATATAACATGTGTATAAACATGGGTGAACATTATATGATCATAATATAATAGTTATAACAGGATGATATAAATTTACAGATTCAAAAGATGTCAGTTTACTAGTTATATAAGTACACATCGTCTGGTGAGAATTACTCACATGTTTAAGCTGGAGATGACAACCAAAACACACAACACAGAATCTTCGATGGCACGACAACACGAATATGATTTATGTGGGAGAGCCAAAGATAAATCTCCTTGGATACATGAAACAAACCAAACAAATATACATGAATAAAACACTACACATATTTATAAACAACTTGTGTATTCATGCATAAAACAAATCCAAACCAATTGCACTTGCCTTCATCCTTCATAGGCTCAGCCATGGCTGCTAAATACATGGCTATAGGTTGTTCTAGGGTCTGGTTGTGGACCTATAGGGGTCGGCCTAGCCTAGGAAAGATGGTGCACTAGTTGGTGAAGCAAGAGGCTAATCACTAGAAGGCAATATCATGGATTCAAGGCCACTAATGGGCTCGGCCAAAGCCAAGGAGGGCATGGCTATTTCAGGTGGGGTCAGGTAGTGGTCTGCAGAGGTGTGTCAGGTCGGAATTTGGCTGGTGGAGGTGGTGCTTGGTCGGCCTAGGTGGAAGAGAGAGGTGGTGATAGGTGAATGGTCTTGGTTAGGCATGTAGGTGATGTTTTCAATAGTTTTTGTGGGATTTGCTAAAGGGGATGATACGGCCTAGTCATGGCAGAGGGGAACGGGGCTAAAGAGGCTGAGGATGGTGGTGGAACAGGTCGGAGAGGGTGGTGGAGGAGTGTGGCCGATCCAATGCAAGGAGAAGGCAATGTAAAATCACTTGAAAAACAAATAAAAAGGTGGAAAAAGAGATGGAAAAGGAGACATTACCAAAGTTTCCTTGTTCAGATCTGAAAATTTGTGTGAGAAGTGATGAGAAAGGAGTTTTTTACGTGAATAATGATAAGGAATACACGGCTGAAGTTGAGGAATGGACAGCCCAAAAGTCAAGCAAGTGAAAGGTCAAGAAATGAAGAGACGGGAAAACCAAGAGACAAAAGCAACTAAAGAGACACAACCTTTTCAAATTTCTTTTATATATATTTGTAATTTATAAATACATATAAAAACTGAGAAATAAAGATAACAACTCAGAAATAAAATAAATATATAAAATAAATAATTAAATTTTGAATAAATAGAATTTAAATTAAGAAAATGGCTTAAAATGCAAACTAGGCTTTAAAAATTAGAAATAACTTCAGTACACTTTGGAAAAATCTATTTTAATTTAAATACATGTAGAATGAATATAAATAAAGTAAAACAGCAAATAAAAGTGAATGCATAAAATAATTAAATAAATTTTAATTATATATAATTAAATTAAGAAAATAGCAAAGAAAATGGAAACTAGGTTTCATAAATTGAAATAAATTCAAGTAAACTTTAGAAAAATTATACTATCACTTTAAAATTATTAAAAGATAAAAATATACATAAAATAACATATTAACACATATTAAAATAAAATATGACAAGGAAAATATAATTTATACAATTTAAAATAACAAAATTGCAGAATAAAACAAATTGCACTCAATATTGAAATATACATAACTTTTACAGTTTAACTCCGTTTTCAACGAAACAAAAAGCAGTGTTCAATTTATTACAATCTTGTCATAGATTAATCCCTGCAAAAACAAGTTAGTATATAAATGATAGTATAGTTGTCATAGTCAAAATATCGTATTTACGAAATACGGTAAACACGAAGTTTCAACAAAATCAGCAAAAGAATGGTGGAGATAGGGGCCAAGAACGAAAGAGGGATTCTGGAAGAGGGAAGCCTAGGATTCCGATATATGATACTTACACGCCGTTGAATATCTCCTTGGAGAATATCTTTTTTTCTATCTGCAATACAATGCAATACAGGAAGCCTCCTCCAAAAGAATCAATAGAGAAGTGGAAACAAACCGAAAAATGTTGTCGATTCCACGAATGCTATGGACATGACATTAATGAATGCAGGCATTTCTAGGATATTATCGAAAAGTTTGATTCGAGGAAGGAAATTGTAGCAATTTGTAAAAACCCTGTAGGACGGCAAATTGGGGAAGTTTTACCCCAATTGAAGATAAGCACCGTGCAGGGCTGAGGAGCCTGCACAAACTGGTTGAAGATTAGTAATAAGTACAATAGTCGAAGGCCGCACCCGGTAGATAAGAGTTGGCATGAGATGGAGTGCTATGCTAGCGTGATTAAGCATATGGATTTTGAATATTATTCGAACATAGAAGGTGGAGCTTTGGAAAAAAAAGTAGCATACGATGGTGGATGATATTGTGTTTAGAAACAGAGATGCAGGCAAGGTGGAGGCTCTAACGATCGACCAAATGGTCATTTCAGCCATGATTGGCCCTGCTTCAGTCAGAAGAATATTGATTGATTGTGGAAGTTCTGTAAATATAATTCTCAAAAATTCCTATAATCAGATGAAAATGGAAGCCAAGGACTTAAAGCCGTCTAAACCCCACATACACAGTTTTATCGGTGTTGTAACTAAAGCCATTGGTTACGTTGAATTGCCTGTAGAATTGGGAGAAGGTGACCATAGGAGAGTATGAATCTTATCAATCGTTGTTTTGGATGTTGACTCTCCTTACAACATTTTTCTGGGCCAACCGGCCCTAGCTGAATTTCGAGCAACCCTTGCCCCCATAGTGTTTGATTTTGAAGTTTACGACAGATAATGGTGTTGGAGTTGTTCATGGTGGTCAGGCGACTGGACATGCTTGTTATGTAGTTGAGTTGAGGGATGCTCATCGCAAAGAGAAAGGTAAAGGTATGGAAAAGACTGTCTGCATCCAAGCTACCGAGGATTGACAACTAGCGCTTGAGCCTTGGCTCGGGCTCCACAGTCGGTTCTACAGAGATATAGATTCGAGAGATGATGAGGAGGAGCCCAAAGAGACTAAGGCTGCACCAGTTGAGCTGACGATTGACATCCTAGTTAGCCATGACAACCAATCACGTGTCCTAAAGATCGGATCATAGCTCAGCCTTCCGATGATGAAAGAGCTTGTTGGATTTCTATGAGCGAATCTACACATGTTCGCTTGAACTCACTTTAACATGTGTTGAATCTCACCTGCCATTGTGAGCCATGCATTGAATATCGACCCGAGGTATGTCCCAGTGAAACAAAAAAGACATAGCATGGATCTAGAGAGATCTGCCGCTCTTAAAGAGGAGGAGGATAGAATTAAAGATAACGGGTTTATCCACGACGCCCTCTAACCTAAGTGGGCATCTAATCCTGTGCTTGTGAAAAAGGCGAACGAGAAATAGAGAACATGCATTGATTACTAAGACTTGAACAGGGCATGTCCAAAAGACAGTTTCCCCTTCTAAGGATCGACCAGCTGGTGGACTCAACCGCGGGACATGAATTTCTATCTTTCATGGATGCATACTCGGGATATAACCAAATCCCAATGCACATTCTAGATCAAGATCACACTAGTTTCATTATCGGTGTTGGATTATATTGCTATGTGGTGACGTCGTTTGGATTAAAGATTGCAGGAGCAACTTACCACTGCTTAGTCAACAGGATGCTTAAAGATCGAATTCGAAAAAATGGAAGTATATGTGGATGATATTCTCGTGAAGTCACGACGATCAAGCGACCACATTAGGGACCTAGTAGAAATGTTTGGCATCCTAGGACATTACAAGATGAAAATTAATCCTTTGAAGTGTTCATTCGGCATAACATTAGGGAAGTTCTTGGGTTTTATTGTTAATGCCCATGATATCGAAGCTAATCCCGAGAAGATTCAAGCTATTTGCGATATCCAAGCGCCAAAGACTATCAAACGAGTACAGAGTCTGAATGAGAAGGTTGCTGCCTTAAGCCAATCCATTTCCAGAACTACCGATAAATGCATTCCTTTGACTTGAGTAGGACAGGAAAAGTAAACTTCGAATGGACATAGGATTGTAAAGACGCATTTCGAGCCTTAGTGGACCACTTAGAGAGGCCACTCTTCTTATCGAAGCCATGTGGATCATAAAGATTTATATATCTATTTGGCTGTGTCGATACATGCTATAAGTGTCGCATTACTTCTTGAGGAGAATCGAATCCAGAGATTGGTTTATTACATCCGCAAGCAATTGATGGGAGCTGAAAGGAACTATCTGAAAATAAAGAAACTGGCATACTGCTTGTTGATTGCATCACGAAAGTTCTGCCCATACTTCCAGGTGCACCCGATCAACGTTTACCCTGACCAGCCATTACGACAGGTCAGCAGCGACCTGAGATATCTAGAAGGTTACTCAAGTAGAATATCGAGCTTAGTCAATTCGATATCACTTATCTCCCTCGGAGGGCTATACAGGGTTAGGCACTAGCGAATTTTATAGCATAATTTACTACGCATGATGATTCCCCAAAGAGCAGTAAAATCCCTACCAAACAAAGGAAATTGTATACTAATGGAGCATCCAATGATCATTGTTCTGGAGAATTGTGCTTGTAACTCCCAAGGATCGATCTGTTATGCTTTAAAGCTTGATTTTCCAGTGACAAACAACAAAGCCGAGTATGAGGCTCTGATTGCTGGACTTAAAATCGCCGAAGAACTGGGAATAAAGTCTTTGAAATCTTTTGTGATTCAAAATTGGTAGTATACCAAGTCAGGGGAGATTACCAAGCTAAAGGACAATGGCTTGCTCCATACCTTACCCAAGTCCAAGAGTTACTGATTGAATTTGAGTACTATGACATTTCGCATATTCCATAGAATTAAAACTGAGAGGCTGTTCATTGGCAAAGTTTGCTAGCACTAGACGCACAACAGATGTGCTTACTTCCGGTCGAATTATTAAATGCCCCGAGTATAAACCTAATAGAAATTGATCGGGTACTAGAAATGGAGCCTGAGAGAGAATCGTGGATGACTCTGATTAAAAACTATTTGCTAATGAGAGTCCTACCTGAGCAAAGGAATGAGAAGCGACAAGTCCTTCATAACTCTTCATGATATATCATACAGGAAGTAATTATGTACAGAAAGGGTTTTTCTGTTTTCCTAATCCATGTATCACTCATGTGGCGATCACACTGGAGGGCAAACTCTAGCAAAGAAAATATTCCATTATGGGTATTATTGGCCAATCGTCAATCGAGATGCTGTTGATTATGTAAGGCGTTGCGACAAGTGCTAGGTATATGCAAAACTTCCAAGAGCTCCGCCAATGGAAATCACGCAAATGGTTAGCTCATGGCCATTTTCCATGTGGGGTATAGATATTATCAGTTCCTTATCGATCTCTAAAGGCGGTGCAAAGTACGATATCATCGAAGTTAATTACTTTACCAAATGGGCCAAAGCAGAACCTTTAGTCATGATCACAACCAAGAAAGTAATCAACTTCATTGTCCAGAATATCATCTTTCATTTTTGTCTTCCATGAACTATTGTAATAGATAATGGGACACAATTTGACAGTGCTGAATTCAAAGACTTCTGTCGGAGGTATCATAATGAAAAAAGGTTTGCAGCAGTCGCTCACCCTCAAGCGAATGGGCAAGTTGAAGTCGTGAACAAAATTATAAAGTCCATTCTGAAGAAGCATTTGGAAAAGGCTAGAAGCAAGTGGGTGGATAAACTCTCGTATATACTATGAGCTTACAGGACTGCCCACAAGTCCATGACTAGCCATACTCTATTCGCCCACGCTTATGGTTCTGAAGCCATCATTCCTGTTGAGCTCGAAGTTCATTCTTATCGAGTGACTTACTATGATCCCAAAACGGATAAAGATCTCCTCTTGGAATCTCTAGACTTTATAGATGAGAAGCACGAGTAAGCCGATTTGAGGCAGTTGCACATCAACACCGAGTCACCCGTTACTACAACATTAAAGTCTGACCTAGAACCTTTGAAATCGGTGATCTTGTCTTCAAACGGGTTTTCCTGCTCCATCGCACATGAATCCAATCTGGGAAGGACCATATGTCATTGAACAGAGGCTTGGAGAGGGAACTTTCAAGCTAGCGACTGTTGATGGCATCACACTCCCAAGGGCTTGGAATAGTGAGCATCTACGACGCTATTTCACTTAGTTTATTTCTTTTTCATTCAGTTGTATTTTCTTTCAAAATTTTCTTTAGCATTTAACTTTCCAGATATGTAATAAGACAGATTATGTCATTCCTTTCCATTTAGCAAATAAAGTTTTGAACTTCCATTATATTTATGTTTGTTGTAGCATTATGTATTAGTTACACTACGAAACTGATGGATGTCGATATGTCCGAACAGGTTCCCAGAGTTTGGAATTAATCAATTACGCTAGTTCCCAATGGAACTAAACAAGATAAACATGGTCCAACCGCTCATTTGATAACTCTCGTTCATAACCCAATGGAGGTGATACATAATGAGGAATGGATGTGACTCAACCATTTGATGATCAAATAAATCCCACCAAATGATAGGACTGAGATAAAACAAGAGCGGTCGTGGCACGACCGATCGCTCACTAAATAAAACTCCGGACCTTGCGAGCAAATCAATTAGTTAAAGAAAGTACGATCCGACTGCTCTTCGAAATAACTCTATATTCCCAGAGTGCAGACTAGAATATAAACATAAATTGGATGTGAATCAACCACCCACGAACTAACTCTAAGTCTCCAGAGTGCGGACTAGAGTATAAGCATAAATCGGGTGTGAATCGACCACCCACGAACTAACTCTAAGTCTCCAGAGTGCGGACTATAGTATAAACATAAATCGGGTGTGAATTGACCATCCACGAACTAACTCTAAGAACCAGAGTGCATACTAGAGTACAAACATAAATTGGGTGTGAATTGACCACCCACGAAATAACTCTAAGTCTCAAAAGTGCAGACTAGAGTATAAACATAAATCAGTGTGAATCAACCACCCACTATTACATAACCCTGGCCTAAAACCGACAGGAGGAGTATTAACTTGCTAAGGATGGAGTTCGACCATCCACTATCTAACCCCCCTAACCTGAGACTGGGGGCAGGAGTATAATTACTCAAACCGCTGAATACGATAGCGTAACACTAAGGCTCGGGCCTTGTGTTTGATGTGCCTCAAGGCCACGACCACATGAAGACCTTAGAATAGAGCTAGTGGATTGTTATCAGAATTAACGAACACCGAATTACAAGTACATCGAATGGAAAGTAATAGTTCAACTACTTAATTAATAGTTCACATGAGAGCTCAATAGAAAAAAAATTATTTACATGATAAGTTTCAAAATTGTGGTACAAGTTTATTCAACAAACCGAGGGTCGTAGCCATACAACCACGACTAGCAAAGAAAAAACAGCCGTATAAACTATGTACACACCAAGCCGAAGTGACGGTTATTTCTTTTATCTTCTCTCTTTTTTGGATTTCTCAAGAGTGGCGCTATCTGAACTTCTACTTGTTCTCTTCCTTGATCCTTTATTGCCCTTAGCGGGAGAGCGTTCGTAGCTTGGAGGGAGTTCTTTAGGAATCGACCCACCAGGTAGAATGACTTGTGGTGGGATAAGATTTGGAACATCAATGTCCACCTCGACGGGCTAAGCTTTGTCTTTTCCCTTCAGCAACTCCTCCTTCTCGATGTGCTCCTTCAAGCTGATCTCATCAGTGTGTTAAGAGGTTCCAGTAATCACAACATTATCAGATTCATCCACCATTAGCAGATCTATAGCCTTATCATCATCGAGTGCTCCGATGAATTGAGCATCAGGCCCCGGAATATCAAGGGCTGCTGGAATCTCTGTTGATATCACTTGTTGCTCCATAGTGGCGTCACTTTTAGGAGTTTAGTCGGGACCTTTGGAAGACCTGCGGATTGGGCATGGAGAATGAAAACTCTTGAAAAGTAGAGAATAAAGTGGAATACCTGCGTTCGGCTGGCTCTCGGTTGTTGTCAGAGTGCTCCCTTCCAGAATAGGGGTCAGCACTTTGATTGGTAACCGGGTTTATCAAGAACGTAGCTCAAATCTTGCCCCGGGCCAAAAGAAACTCATGCTCCAGCCGCTTGGGAAGAAGAGGGGCCCTTGGGATCAGACTTCAAGGATTTAGCAATGTTTTTTCCCTTTACCAGAAGGCACTAAAATATTGAAATATCGGAGTCTCGAGGCAGTAAGGTCTAGGGGTTCATCTCCATGAAGGATCTCCTACACTAATTTCTATTAATCTGACTCGACTTCACCCAACTCCCACTTTTTCATCTCGACAATATACTCCAAGGCTTCGACGAGTGACTCAAGATAACCTTTTCCCAGAAAGCTCAAGTCGCGGTGCATAAGGACTTTAGCATTGTATTCAATGATCAGGGGATCAAACATGTCCTTGATTTCATTCCGATGGGACTTTTTAGCATCCTCCACCTGGGCTTTAATTTATTTTATCATCTCCTTGCGGCTTACCTCTCTCGCCTCTTCTTTGAGGGCTTCTATTTTAGCAAGTTGCCCGTTGAGTTTGATTTTCAAACTCCTGGATTCAACAGCTCTTCGCAATATTTCTGTGATTCTTCTTGAGCCTATATCTTTTCTTCCCTTTCTTTTCTAAGAAGCTCTTCAAGCTCCTCAACGCGGCGGGCCAAGATATCTTTCTTTTTTTGCAAGGAATCCTTTTCCAAAGCAAGTGCAACGCTACGATTGAGGACAACATCAAATTCCTTCTTATGGGCAGCTTCAAAACGACTTACTGCCTCAGATGTTTCCTTGGCACTTTTTCTTCCTCAGTTAGTTTTACCGTCTACTACGATATCTCATTATCTTGGTACTTGATTATATCTTTATCATTGATTGACTCTAACTTGAGACAATGTATTTCATGTTGTCTCTCGATTAACACCTCGGAGATCTTTTCCACTAAGTGTTGGAATGACTCATGCTGCGCAAAAACATCTTTAACACATGCGAGAGAGCTTGCTTTGGCATGCCACGGGATCATACAAATTGAGGGAAGGAACTTAAGCCCGTCAAAAAAGATTTTGGGAAAGTGGCCTTAAGTTCGGCTAGTTTCTTTGCTGTGGAAGTATCAGGAGCAGCGGTCGACAAAGATGGATCAGAAGTGGAAATTAGACGCTTGCTCGATCTACGGTCGCGAGATTGCTTGGAGCTGGAAGAACCAGAATATTGCTCGTGTGATTCTGCAATTTGAGGTCCATATAGGAAGTCTGATCTCTACTATAAATAGGAAAATTGGGATGATCTTACTGATGGAATGACTGATATTGAGACTTGCGCTTGGAAGAAGAAGATTCCTTAGAGCGACGACTTTTTTCCCGACCGTCGTCTCTTTCCCTGCGCCTGCCTGATTCTGAGCCACGGCTAGATCCATAATGCATTGAAGAGCCCCGTAGGCGATCAAAAGCTCGATACTGAGTCATTGTACCTACGAAGACCAAATGAGAATGTATAAGTAATCATTATAAAAAAGATAGATGAAGAACGTGTAGTGGAGTGCATGTGATTGTAAGTGTCTTAATGCCCCCCCCCACAGACCAGTAGTTGTAGCCTTGCTTATAGGCGTTTACTCTCCTCTACCGGAAGGAAGAATACCATCACCACTCCTGGCAGGAGAATTGAGCCCCTTGTATTGATGTTTGGGAAGTCATAAGTCATAATTTATCAAGGATCTAGAGATTTGAAAATCCTTTCTTTGAACTTTCTAAATGTTGGGAAGATGACACTTCATCAATAAAAGTGATAACAAATTCTGTATCCTTAACAGTTTTTCTTCTACGAAGTTTATATGCTAGTTTCTTCCTTTTCTTAGTTGGCATTTGGGATTGAGTGCCTTGTGACATTCGACCATAGGTTCCTTGCCTTGCCTGGGATTGCATCAGCATCACTAAGCTCATTGGTCCGGGCATCCCTGATTTCGCCTTCACCAACGTCATCCTGAGCCCTCGACTGGGGGCACGACAGGATTGTTGACATCCCCTTCTTGCACTACAACGTTTCTCGGGAATGCAACACTTCCAAGGAGGCCAATGCTACGACCCTCTTCCAGCAGCCCGAATAGAGATAACAACTCGTCAGTCATGAGAAGTCTAATGTCCCTGTCATCGACAGGGATAGCACTAATTGAAGGAGATCGTTCTTGAAAAACTATTGCCCTCGGGACGTAGACAGACACCTATAGATATTCAGGATGTTAGTTGATCCAAAAATATGGCTTGGATTAATGAACTTAAGAGTGAAGCAAAGACAACGCTTATGTCCTTCCAACCAACGCCTTGCGAAGCCAGCCGGAAAGAACCACTTGTGTTTGAAAAGTGAATGTTTATTCCAAGCACATGTTAAGACTTGGCAGTTGGGTGAAGGCTCAAGAAAAACACAGAAAGGATTTCTTGACCGTCATTTAAAGTTATAAATGAACCTAACGTCCTTAGGAATTGGTGGGCGAAATAGAACGCTCATGAATGGCAGTAAAGTTCCATGGAGGAAGGCATAGCTGTTCGGATGAAGTTGAGTGATAGCTATTCCGAGATACCTTAACATTTTCCGAATAAAAGAACTGAAGGGCGACAGGCATCCGGCCCAGCACATGAATTTGTTGCATGTTGTATACCCCTCCGAGGGTAAGTGAGCCATGTCATTTATCGAAGGAAATGTAGCATCCCTTATCTTAAGGCCTGAAGTTAAGCGCTACAGATGCTGCATTCATCCATAATATTTACTTCCGGTGACCAAATACGGTAATATTAATGGTATCCATAATATCAAAAGCACATGAATATGAAACAAAATCACAAATTTCACAAAAACAACATTTCTGATTACATTTCAGAAAACATGTTTCATATTCCATTACATAATCCCATAATCATTTCCTAGGCAAAGATCAAATATAATTATTACAAAATACGCCAAGAGCAACATATGAAGATTCCCCCTTGGTTGACCAGTACACTATATAGTTATAACTGACTTAATACAACACAATGGAATCGAACAAAATAAAACAGCAACTCCTAAATAGCTATCCGTCAGTCGCCTATGCATCTTCGGAAGATTTATTCGCCAACCTATTAATAACCTGTAAACCTCAACCCTCAGCCTACTCAAATCAATTTTGAGCACACGAGAGTTTAAGGGGAAAAACATAAACTTCGAGTTAGAGATAAAGCATGGCGTGAATAATACTCTACATCTCGGTTATTTTATATTAAGTGAGACCATGCCGCTTAGCGTAATGGGTTTCCCCTCATAATATCCTTTTAAAACATATCTTTTGCAAATCATAATCCTGCAATCAAAACTGGTTAAAATTGTAAAGCATTATCATATAAACATACATATCATGTAACAAATCGACTATCTGTCCGAACATTATAGTTTTGTTTGGCTAACTACTAACATTTGGCTGACTAGGGCCTACCAGACAAATAAACTAACATCTGTTAGATACTCCTATTATGGACATTTTGTCCCTAACTTACTTTCTCCAGGTCAACTGATCCTAATGGTTTTGCTGGCTCACCAATAACCTATCTCTGTACAATTATATTCCTTTCTATGTGTAACATCATTTTAGTCTTACCTGTGACAAAGCCCTACACACTGGAATTTTGGACTAAATTAGTTAGGAGCTAATAGCTAATGTATAGGGTGCGACCTTATACCAGTTCCATCTGGTATACAAATATATGAGCCATTTTACTTAGGGTAATCTTCCCTTAAGTTTTCCTAGAAAACCTTTTCATCTCAAATTGATTTAAAACCTTTAAGTCAAACTTGAATAAGGAAAATATATACTCTATGCTTTACTTAAAATCATCTTGCCATGTTATATATATACTTTACTCAAATCTTCATTGATGAAAGCAAGAAAGTACCCCTTTCGAATCCATTGAATGTACCCGTTTTGAAACCAAGCAAACCACTTTCTTTCACCTAGGCCGAAAGGCCAAAACATTCCTTTCGAAACCATACATAAACCTTTCGAAACCATTGAAAAACCTTTCCTTTGAAAGCTTTAAAACCTTAGACATCTTATCTTTAAAACCCTTAAACATTGCCTTTCGAATACATTGGAAAACCTTTCCTTTCAAACCTTTCGAAACCATTGGGGAACCACCCCTTCAAAACCATTCTTTAAAACCTTTCAAAAGCATTAAAACATCAAACCTTTCGAAAGCATTTGGGTTCAATTTATAACATGTGGAAACACCTTTCGAAATCACTGAAAACCATCTCTTTCGAAACCTTTGGGTTTTACCTTCATCGGAGAAAAAGGGTCATTAAAACATTTAAGTCGAAAAGTTCTTACAAAAACATTCCTAAGTAAAGAAGTGATGGTGTCAAAACCAACCTTCCGAAAGTATTGGAGAAGCGGCTAAGTTTCTAAAGCAAAGTATGCCTTCCGAAAGCGTTGCTTCGAAAGGTGGAAAAGCGGCAGCTAGGGGTTTCAACCCCTTTGATAGCTATTACTTAAAACAAAAGGCGCAACCCATTTGAAACAATTCCTTTAAAACTTTTGACTCAGCCAAAAGCCAACCAAGTCGAATGCACTTCCTTCGAAAGCAAAGCAGGCGCATTTTCAATTTAAAACAAAGTCATGCTTCGACCCCATCGGAACCTTTGGTCTCGACCCAGTACCTTTTGCCTTAGTCCAATCCACTTTGTACAAAGTTATTAATACTATGTGCATTAGTTTCAATACCAATGGACGCGGCAGTACTTGGTCGAAACCCTGTGCCGAAAGTGGCGAAACATGCTAAAAGCATGTAAAATTTGATTTTAACTTTAAAAATAAACTCTTTTCAACTAACCTGCCTTGTTTGTCAAAATATTATTGGTTGCTAATTTTCTTTTCTAAAAGTGTTGCCAATATTTCAAAAATAAACAAATTAATTTATTTATAAAATACCCCTTCTTTTTTTACAAATATATAATACATTTAAGCCGCATCCTTAAATAATTTTATATATCTATTAAAACACTTAAGAAAATTCTACAAAAATTTCAAAAAATCATTTTTAACATGTTTTCCAACATATATTAATTTCAGACCCAAAACATATATTATTAACCATAAAAAACTTTAAACCCAATTAATCATTTTCCTTACTAGAAAATTAATATAAAATCCATATTAATTCAGAAAATTATGAAAATTGAAACCCATTTCCAAAATATCATTTTTGATCTAAATCTAATATCGTAAGGCATTTGGATGTCATTAAATAAGGTTTTTACATTAAAACATATCATAAAATCTATATGATCAAGCATAAATCATCAACAAGCATATATAAACATTTGGTCATTCAAAAACATGGCTTAATCATGCAAAATACTTCGGATTCATCTTAAAACCGAAAACAATTATAAAAATGATATGTAGTCATTTTTCACCTTAGCTTTGAAATTATGGAGTTTGAGATTTGAATGGATTAAGTTGATTAATCTTCTTCCTTTAGTTCTTTCTTCCTTTTGTTCTTACTAATGGTGGCTGGCCTATACTTTACTTTGATTTAGTAATGAACATGTAAATGAATTCCAATGGGTTTAGGGTATAAGAATGCTTTTTTCCCAACTTTTCCCTTGCCTATTACCCTTCTTTATTTTAATTCATGTTATCTCATTTTAATTTACTCATTAACATGGCACGGCTACCCCTATTAATCACAAATCTCAATCCCCTAATCATCACATTATTTTATTTTATTTAGCTAATTAAATATCCTAAATAATGTTACTAAAAATATGGGGTGTTACAATCTCCCCTCTTAAAAATTTCCATCCTTGAAATTACGATAAGGTACATAGCAAATCAAACATAAAGGTAAAACATACCATCAGACAAATCAGGATAAGTGTCTCTAAACCTGTTCACAGTCTCGCAAGTACAGTCTCTCTCATCGTTGCTCCACTGGACTTTAACTAATTTGACTGTCTTGTTCCTTAACCACTTCTCATCTCTCGCAACTATCCACATTGGCTTTCTAACTATAGTCAAGTTTGGCTCCACTACTAAATCATCTAACATAGTCGGTGCTATAGTAGACTACGGATCTCTAACACACTTCCTCGGATGAGAAATATGAAAAACATCGTGGACTCCTGCCAAATTATTCAGTAACTCTACTCTATACGCGAGTTTCCCGATCCTGTCTATAATAGGAAATAGTCCTACGAATCTTGGTGCCAACTTCCCTGATTTCCCGAATCTAATCACACTCTTCATCAGTGATACCTTAATATATACACGATCTCCAATATAGAACTTTAAGTCTTTCCGTCTTCTATCTACATAACCTTTTTGCCTAGATTGAGCTTCTTCCATCCTCGCTCGAATTAACTCAATCTTCTCTGCAGCTTCTCTAACCAAATATGGACCAAGAACCAACCAATCCCTGGTCTCTAACCAACAAACTGGTGATTTGCATGGACTTCCATACAAAACTTCAAATGGCACCATTCCTATACTAGTCTGATAACTATTATTATAGGAAAACTCAACCAAATATAGGTGATCTTCCCAAGATCCACCAAAGTCCAATACACAAGCTCTTAAAAAATCCTCTAAGTCTTTGTTAACTTTTTCCGTTTTCCCATCGGCCTATGGATGGTAAGCGGTACTCATCTTGAGCTTGGTTCCTAAAATATTCTACAGACTCTTCCAGAACTCGCTAGTGAATAAGGAATCTCTATCACTTGCTATACTACTAGGAATTCCGTGCAGTCTAACTATATTCGTCATAAATAACTTAGCTAGAACAGGTGCCATCCTAGTTGACTTAACCGGAATGAAATGGGCTCTCTTGGTCAATCTGTCTACTATGACCCATATACTTTCATTTTCTCTATTAGATCTCGGCAATATGTCTATAAAATCCATAGAAATAGAATCCCACTTCCATACTGGAATATCCAATGGCTAAAGCAACCCACTTGGCTTTTGATGTTCGTCTTTTACCTGTTGACAGTTCAAATACCGCTTCACCCATAAGCCTACATCCCTCTTCATACCTTCCTAGTAGAAACTACGCTTCATATCCCAATACATCTTTGTTCCTCCCGGATGAATAGTGAACTTCGAACGATGACATTCCTCCAAAACTTCCTTCCTTATGTCTCACACATTCGGAACACATAATCTTCCTTTCTTTCTCAATCACCCATTCTGGTAAAGACTGAAATCCTTCAAGTCATCACTCTCTGTTCTGTCCTTCAACTTCTTGATCCGTTCAACTAATACTGGATCCTCTATCTGTTTAGAAGCAATCTTTTCGATCATCACAGGTCGAACTTCTAAACAAGACAACACAACAGTTCCATCACCAGACCCAGCTTCAAATTTTCATTTCACTCTACAAGTCGGCAACGCTTCCAAATCTTTCCACTCTGCTATCATTGCCAACATAGGCTATGATGCTTTCTGGTAAGCGCATTTGCAACCTTATTACCTTTCCCTAGTGTGTACTCAATCCCTAAATCATAAGCAGCAATAAACTCTAACCATCTCTGCTGTCTCATGTTCAGCTCCTTTGATAGAACAAGTACTTCAATGACTTATTATCCGTGTACAGTTCAAACCTCTCTCCCAAAAGGTAATGTCTCCACACCTTCAATGCAAAAATTACCGCAGCTAATTCTAAATCATGCATTAGATATCTAACTTCATGCGATCTAAGCTACCGAGAAGCATTGGCAATCACTTTACCTCTCGGCATTAACACCGCTCCTAATCCTGTTCCACACGCATCTGTATAAACTACCAAATCCCGATTCCCCTCCGAAACAACTAGTACAGGTGCATGGGTCAATAAGTGTATCAAGCTCTGGAATGCTTCCTCACACTTATCGGTCCAAACAATCTTCACATCCTTTCGCGTTGGCTTAGTCATCGGCACTGCTATCCGCAAAAAATCCTGAATGAATCTCCTGTAATATCCGGCCAATCCAAGAAAACTCTTTACCTTAGTCACTATCTCGGGTCTCCTCTAATTATTCACCGCTTCAATCTTAGTCGGATCAACACACAACCCTTTCTCTAAGACTACATGACCAAGAAACTTCACTTCCTTCTTATAGAAATGACACTTCGAAAAATTCGCCTTCAGCTAATTCTGCCTCAACGTCTCAAGCACAACTCTAAGATGAACTTCATGCTCCTTTTCATCCTTAGAGTATATCACGAACCTATCCAAATGCTCTCGGATAATTCGGTTCATCGGGTCCACAAGGAATGTGGGCGCATTAGTTAGTCCGAACGGCATAACTAATCATTCATATGATCCATGTCCAGTTCTAAACGCCGTCAAAGGAATACTATCCTCTGCTACTCTAAGCTGATGGAAACCTGTTGCTAAATCCAACTGAGAAAATACCTTGGCTCCACTCAACTGATCGAACAAATCATCGGTTCTAGGCAACATATATCGATTCTTTATCGCCTTCTCATTCAACTTATGATAATCGATACATAACCTCAACGATTCATCCTGCTTCTTAAACATTGCGGCTGCTCCCCAAGGTGAACTACTAGGTCTGATAAAATTCTTTACTTCCAAATCCACCAACTGCAGCTTCAGCTCTCTCATCTCTGAAGGAGTCATCCTACTTGGGGGCCTACTCACTGGTTCTACTCTAGGCACCAAATCTATTCGAAATTCAATGGCTCATTTCGGTGGAAATCCTACTACCGGCTCGAAAACATCCACGAATTCTCTAACCACGAAGACTCAATTCAACTCGTCTTCTACCTCCACAACACCCAAAAAAGCATTCACCTCACAACAAGGGATTTCTACGGTATATACAATCCGATCACTACAGTTTGGGTGTCTAAGCGATATTTTTCCATCATGGCAAAATATCTTAGCATCATACTTACTTAACTAATCCATACCCAAAATAATTTTGAGCCCTACAAAGTCAAATACATGCAAACTGCAAACAAAGGTATGACCTAACAAATCAAACTCTAGGTGGTCACACTTCATCCCAAGTGTCGCATACCTTCCTATCAGATTTGCAACCCTTAAGGAAGTAACTAAATATGAGGATTCTAGGTTAAGCTTATCTAACAAACAATTAGATATAAACGAATGTGATGCACCAGTATCAAACAGAAAGCTAATAGACATACCATGAATCTAAAGCGTACCTCCCAACACTTCCTTTCCTTTCTCTTCTACTGTTGGCCTCAAAGTAGCTGGCTCCAATGCATACACCTTGCGCTTTCCATCCTTAACAGCTCTTTGCATTGATTCTTATAATGACCAATCTGATCGCAGTTAAAGCATCAGATATTCTTCTTCCCGATCACTTCCTTCTCCTTCCCAGTACGACATTCATTAGCAAAATGCCCCTTCTTATCTCACTTGAAGCAAACAACCTCAGACTTTCCCCTCTTTGCTGCTCCACCTTTTTAAGCAACCTTCTTATGAAAGAACTTCCTTTTCCGACTTTGCCCCACCTGGACCTCCTTTGCCTTGTTCTTCTCCAGAGAAGAAAGTATCTCCTCATGCCTCAATGCCGTTTCTACTACAATATCACAAGGGTCCCTAATATGAGGTAATTTAGCCCTTTCCAACTCAGGCTTCAACCCCCTTATGAACTTCTCATTTCTCTTCATCACAGTATCCATAGTAGCATGTCCATACTTAGCCAACTCCTCAAACTTTCTGGCATACTCCAAGACAGTCATCTCCCCTTGTTCCAACTCAACAAACTTTTTGATCAAGATAGACTTCGCCATCATAGACATGAACCTCCCCTCGAACCTTCTCCTGAACTCATCCCATGTCATACCCTCTTCATTCACTCCAGCCGTCACACTATTCCACCAGAATAAAGCTGCTCCTTGAAGCTGTCTAGAGGCAAGCCTCCTCTTCTGCTCATCATTGAGCCCCAAGTCCACAAATATCCTCTCATAATGCAGCAACCAGTTATCCACCTCAATAGCATCCTCAGTTCCAATAAATGGCTTCACTCCAAGCCTAACATAATCTTTGCTCAAGATAGCATAATTGTTGACTACCGAAGCTTCCTGAACTCTTACTCTAGTATTTCCTCCAACCACTCCAGCAGAAATTTCAGCTTGCATCATGTTCACAAAAAACTGATATATAGCTCCTATATCCACTTGTGGGACTCCAGCACCAACATTTCCCGCTTGTACCTGACCTTGGTTCCTTCTAGTATTTGGTCTGGCATTACCATTTATGGTGGTGATTCCTCCAAGATTCACTCTTCCACTTCTAGCATCCATATCTCAATTCAAGCCTCGTGAGATACGGAAGAATAGCCTAAGAGAGATAGGAAACTAGTGATATAGCATATATTTATATATAGCAAATACAAGTACGTTACTATAGCATTATCCCATACCCCGATTTCCTTAGGATTATGTTTTCAAAAATCATTTTAGTTAGAGTTTTTAATAAACCTATGCTCTGATACCAAGTTGTAACATCCCCTATCCGGAGGCCCGAAGCTAAGCGCTACAGATGCTGCAGTCATCCATAGTATTAACTTCCGGTGACCAAATACGGTAATGTTAATGGTATCCATAATATCAGAAGTACATGAATATGAAACAAAACACCGATTTCACAAAAACAACGTTTCTGATTACATTTCACAAAACATGCTTCAAATTCCATTACATAATCCCATAATCTTTTTCCAGGTAAAGATCAAATATAATTATTACAAAATACGCCAAGAGTGATATATGAAGATGCCCCCTTGGTAGACCAGAGTACTATATAGTCATAACTGACTTAATACAACACATCGGAATCGAACAAAACAAAACAGCAACTCCTAAATAGCTATCAGTCAGCCGCCTGCTCGTCTTCGGAAGCTTTATATGCCAACCTACTAATAACCTGTAAACCTCAACCCTCAGCCAACTCAAATCAATTTTGAGCACTCGAGAGTTTAAGGGGGAAAACATAAACTTCGAGTCAGACATAAAGACTAATGTAAATAATACTATACATCTCGGTTACTTGATATTAAGTAAGACCACGCCGCTTAGCAGAATGGGTTTACCCTCGCTAATATCCTTTTAAAACATATCTTTTGTAAATCATAATTCTGCAACCAAAACTGGTTAAAACTATATAGCATTATCATATTAACATACATATCAGGTAACAAATGGACTGACTATCCGAACATTATAGTTTTGTTTGGCTAACTACTAACCTTTGGCTGACTTGGGCCTACCAGACAAAATAAACAAATAATCTAACATCTGTTAGATACTCCTTTTCTGGATAGTCCCTAACTTACTTTCTCCAGGTCAACTGATCCTTTCGAAACCATTCTTTAAAACCTTTCGAAAGCATTAAAACATTAAACCTTTCGAAAGCATTTGGGTTTAATTTATAACATATGAAAACACCTTTCAAAACCATTGAAAACCATTTCTTTCAAAACCTTTGGGTTTTACCTTCATCGGAGAAAAAGGGCCATTAAAACATTTAAGTCGAAAGCACTCTTTCGAAAACTCTCATAAGTAAAGAAGTGATGGTGTCGAAACCAACCTTCCGAAAGTATTGGAGAAGCGGCTAAGTTTCTAAAGCAAAGTATACCTTCCGAAAGCATTGCTTCGAAAGGTAGAAAAGCGGCAGCTTGGGGTTTCGATCCCTTCGATAGCAATTACTTAAAACAAAAGGCGCAACCCATTCGAAACCATTCCTTTAAAAAAATTAACTCAGACGAAAGCCAACCAAGTCGAAAGCAAAGCAAGTGCATTTTCAATTTAAAACAAAGTAATGCTTCGACCCCATTGGAACTTTTGGTCTCAACCCAGTACCTTTCGCCTTAGCCCAATTCACTTTGTACCAAGTTATTGATACTATGTGCACTAGTTTCGATAGCAATGGAGGCGGCAGTACTTGGTCGGAACCCCTGTGCCGAAAGTGGCAAAACATGCTAAAATAATGTAAAACTGATTTTAGCTTTAAAAAGAAATTCTTTTCAACTAACCTGCCTTGTTTGTCAAAATATTATTGGTTGCTAATTTTCTTTTCTAAAAGTGCTGCCAATATTTCAGAAATAAACAATTTAATTTGTTTATAAAATACCCCTTCTTTTTTTATAAATATATAAAACATTTAAGTCCCATACCTTAAACAATTTTCTATATCTATTAAAACAATTAGGAAAATTCTACAAAAATTACAGAAAATCATGTTTAGTTAATTTCAGACCCAAAACATATACTATTTAACCATAAATAATTTTAAACTCAATTAATCATTTTCCTCGCTAGAAAATTAATATAAAATCCACATTAATTCAAAACATTATGAAAATTGAAACCCATTTCTAAAATATCATTTCTGATATAAATCAAAAATCGCAAGGCATTTGGATGTCATTAAATAGGGTTTTTACATTAAAACATATCATAAAATCTATATGATCAAGCATAAATCATCAACAAGCATATATAAACATTTGGTCATTCAAAAACACGGCTTAATCATGCAAAATACTTCGGATTCATCTTAAAATCGAAAATAATTATAAAAATGAGATGTATTCATTTTTCACCTTAGCTTTGAGATTATGAAGTTTGAGATTTGAATGGATTAAGTTGATTAATCTTCTTCCTTTAGCTCTTTCTTCCTCTTGTTCTTACTAATGGTGGTCGGCCTCTACTTTACTTTGATTTAGTAATGAACATGTAAATGAATTCCTATGGGTTTAGGGTATAAGAATGCTCTTTTCCAAACTTTTCCCTTGCCTATTACACTGGTCTATTTTAATTCATGTTAGCTCATTTTAATTTACTCATTAGCATGGCACGGCTACCCCTATTAATCACAAATCTCAATCCCCTAATCATCACATTATTATTTTTTATTTAGCTAATTAAATATCTTAAATAATGTTACCAAAAATATGGGGTGTTACAGAAACCATGACGTCTTCGAATAAATTCCGTGTATGGAACATAGCTTGCGAAGGGCAGCCTCACTAAATTAGGAGACTTGAGAATATATCGGGTTATCTAAGAAAATGGCACCTTCTACTGCGTCAGGCGTAGGAGTTACATCCTCCGTCGGGAGGACGGAAACATCAGAAAAAAGGTTGACTGACGGGCCAGAAATTTTCGTTTGGTCAGTTTGATGACCAGGAGAAAGCCTGCCACATATAGCCATAGAGCTCGACTTTGCTTCGGGATTGCTATGCTGCAAGACTGGTTTAGAAGACATTGCGACTAAAAGCTCTGAGCGTCTGGAGTCCATGTTAACTATACTCAGTAGACAATCGAGATTATAAAAATTACTTGTTCCCCCCATGCTAAGTGTGAGCTAGTGCAGTGAAAGGTTTTAAATCTCGGATATCGGTCATGTTTCGTCTCGGCGATTTTAGTGACTCGGTATCGTATCGGGGGAGATCTCGGACGAGACGAGTGCATCTCGGATGCCAATATCGGATTTACATATCGGACCTTAAAGTTTAATATAAAAAACAAAAAATCAGAATTGTATAACTATTCAATGGTTGCATTGCATACATTATACTGCAAGCTTATATGCTACATCCTTTATATTAGAAGTATCCCTTCGTTTTTTATGTCCCTCATTATAACCTGTCAAACAGAACAAATTCAACAAACCCTCCGACAACTAATCAAGTTCACTACATCAAATAAGCTGTAGGAACTGAAGTAAACCCCTAAAGCCCAAAAGCCCTAAAGCCCAAAATTTTCAGAATTGCTCAGTAAGCAAATCTATTGTAAATTATCATGTAAATTCAAATTGAATTTCCTTAAAATAGAAAAAAAACCCTAATTAACATACCTGTAGGAACTGAAGTAACGAGGTTGAACGAAGATGAAGCTGACTATCAAAAGCAATCGAGCAAGCGGAAACTGGAAGCAATCGCGATCGCGAGCATTGGAAGAGATCGAGCAGTTGGAATCGCGATCGCAAGCGTTGGAAGAGATCGAGCAGCAATCGAGCAAGCGGAAACTGGAAGCAATCGCGATCGCGAGCGTTGGAAGAGATCGAGCAGTTGGAATCGCGATCGCGAGCGTTGGAAGAGATCGAGCAGTCGGAAATTTGGTTTTTTTAAGCAGCGGGTATTCGATTTTTTCCAGAAGGGGGAGGTCGATTATTTCCGTAGAGAGGAGTTTTGAAATTTTTGAAGATGAACGTGAAATTTGAGAAGTTTAACAGGGAAAAGGGCTATCTTTTTTTTTAAGTTGGGCTGAGATGGGTCTATGTTTTTATTTAAAAAAAATCGAGGAGATATCGGAATATTGTATCGCTACAAATATCGGACGATATTTGTAAATTTCGGCCGATATATTCGAAACGAGATATCAACCGATATCTCATGTTTCGTTTCGCCCATGCCTTGAACCGAGATCTCGGCCGAGATATCGGCCGAGATGGCCGAGATTTAAAACCCTGGTGCAGTTTAGTGTTGTGTATAACGAAAATAAATAACTTTAAATAAGAAAACGAAGTTAAATGCTGAGATTTTGGATTCCGATGAGAGTGACTGTCATCGTTGACCGACTCAACTGGTGAAGAGATTGATCGGTTGTGAAAGCTTTGGGATCGACTATCAATATATCAAAGTGTGAAATCTGTCATTCAAGTCCATATGCTAAGTTTTAGTTCATGTTGAAAGTTCCAAGGATTCGACTGTTCAATCTCAAGTTCAATAATGAATGTGCAAGTTCTATTGTTCATCGTCATCATATGTTCAAGTTCATTGAGATGAATTGGTAGTGATTGTTTAAACGAGTAAGTTTGAATTAGATTTTAAATTCAAAGTGCATATATGTTGATCCTAAAATACCGATCCCTATATGCCAATCCATATTTTCCGATCTCTTCCCAAAGCAATGCAACTGATCCCCTTCCTCAAACAAATGGTATTGATCCCTCTCTCCTAACAAAGGCTACTGATCCCTTTACTTAAGAAAAAGCTTGCCGATCCCTAATCCTATAATCCCTCTCCTTAAACAACCGGCTGAATCCTCTCTCCAAATAAAGGACGCCGATCCCCTTTCCTTCTATAATTCTGCTAATCCCGCCAATGCTAACCCGTTCCACCAATCCCTTTCCTTCGTCCAATACTCATGCCGACCCTTCTTTCCACAACCCTTGCACTATCCTTCAAAATTCTCAAACCGAATCATATGCCATCTGCTCCTTTCTGCTTCCTCCCTCATCATTCTGTCGAGCCCTATTCCTCTTCCACATCTCGTCTTCCCCGAGTGACCTATGCCATCAATCATCCACTACGTCACCCATTAAACTATTGCCAATAGAGTAGAATCCATTGCCTCGTCTTAAAATCAAAAGCAAAATGGGAAGCTTGCCTAAATATATCGAAGGCGAACCATGAGAAGGAAAAAGGAGTGGGCTGCGGTTTGATTGGAAGGTGGAACGATGATCTAAAATTATGTAGGAAGATGGATTTATTGGTTAGAACAATGGTTGAGTGAAAGTGAAGGGATCAGGTTTTTCTTTTTTAAGGTAAGGGAGAGTTCGGTCATGGAAGAGTAGACGGAGAAGAAAAGAATGAAAGAAAAGTAAAGGGATGGAATGTTAGAGTTAGCTTATATAAGGAAGCAGGGGGATCGGTTGTAAGTTTGACATAAGGTAAGGAGGGATCGGTTAAAAGCATATTGATCCCTATTAGCATGCACACAAAAAGGGGATCGGCTAAATGTATACCGATTACTACAAATGCTTCTAAAAAGAAGAGGGGGAATAGAAAGGACGGATTAGCCATAAACATGCATGCAAATGAATATAAGCATGAAAATTGTAAAAAACATAAACATACAAAATGCAGAAAAAGTTGGCGATAACCTATGAACGTACGAGCACGTCCAGGAGCCAACAACAAGAACGTATAGACGAACATACATGTATATGACCTAGAAATTTCAATTTTTGGAATCGACAAGAATTGAAATCAAACATGAGGCCTTCAAGTTCGAAGCTAGACCAAATAACCAAAGCTTGTTAGTCTTGCGGGGCTGGACTTACATGTATCAACTGATGGAGCATAACCCTGGATTTATACTGTATTATAGGAAATCGACCAAGCGCCATGATGATCAATAAGAAATTCAACACCTTGGAAAAATAATTCGACAAAGGGATAGCAACAATTCTAAAAGCTGGATGGATTTCTTTCCTACGACTCTAACCTACTTCGATTCAAAGCATGTCATGTTCATCACAAGGCATACTTTAGGGGGCAAGTGTTATCTGGCATTCTAGCCCGGCTATATTGAACTGGTTGCTCGAGTTAGATTCAATTAACATCAAGGCCGATGACTCAAGAGTGATAATTGCAGGGACCAGAAGTCAAGTACAGATGATTATATGAAGTCAGGATTGATAGAGGAGCAATGTAGAATGTTCGAAATGCAAAATATGGATAAGCACATAGAAGGGATTGGCGTAGATTGGCTCCAACAAAATGGATCGGCATGTTTCAAAGTAGAAGATCATTCTTGTGGAAAACAATCAATATCTCAAGATTTACAAGTCCAATGCTTATGAAATATAGAAAGATATAAGGATCCTAGGGAACCTACCTAGGGATCGCACATGAAATGGAAAAGGTTGGAGGGATCGGTATATATCCCTTAGAAGGGTTCGGCAGAAAGCTAGATGTTAGGAAATCAATTCTATGGTTTCGATGATAACAACTATACAATGGAAATCGAATATGCATATATATCTATATTTACAGATAATTGGTAAAGTAACATCACCAAAGAGACAAGAACAAAGACTCAAAAGAAGTATCAAGAGGCTACAAATCGAGAGAATTGGAAAAGGAATGATACAGGCACAGGAAAAGCAACATGCACAAATCCAGACGTCTGAGTGCACTGACCAAACGTCTGACTGAATTCTCTAGTACGCATATCAGTCAAAACCAGACGTCTGGTACATATACTCAGACGTCTGACAAGCAACTATATACAAAAAATATATGAAGACCAAACGTCTGAAATATTCTCTAGACGTCTGATTTTGAACTCGGCTGTGTATATTCAAAGTACAACTGTCACAATTGAAAAGACACGATCACTCCTCTTCACTTCAACTCTTCATCACCATTGGAAGCGACCTTATAGCACTTGCTAACAGATGCAACTACACAAAGGATCTCTCTACCACTATAAAAAACATCAGGAATTCAAGAGAAGACTTTACCTGATTTACTTGTGCTTTCTACTCTTATACTCTAATATATTCTTAATCTCTTGCAATCTATACTTGTACTCTACACTTCCAAATATATAGTTCCTCATGTTAACAATCCCTAGATATATATATTGGAAGCATTTGCACTATATAGTCAAAATCCATGTAATAGAGAACACACAGTTGACAAAGAAACTTTGCTATTGTAAACCTGTTCCTCCGGGTGAAGTGAGGGTTATTCGGTTAAAGGAAATTCCGAAGAGGAGCTTCGGGACTGGACGTAGGACGGGAGGTCCGAACCAGTATAAAATCCCTGGTGTGATTATTCTTATTTGCATATTTTAATATTAATACAATATATTTTCGACAAGCTAAAGCATTTTTGGACTCGATCAAGGCCGTCAATTATTTATCCAACTTATATTATGAGGCTTCTTCATTCACATAATATCCCATCCTATCTATCTACATTCGAAGAAATCTCGCCTAAGTATGCTTCAACCAAGTTCTTCTCTCAGATGCATCTACCCGAAACCCCTCCAGAGTTTGTGTCTTTCGAAGATTGGACGCAAAATCGTCAACCTAGAAGAGTTGATCCTCCTCCTCAACCTCACTTTGATCCATCCCAAGAGGAGGAACAACATCAAGAAGCAACTCCTCCTCCTCCCGCACCCTTTGACTATCCGGGACAAGAGGAAATAATGGATACTCGAAGGAATACAAATCCAAACGAAAGTATTCGAGATCTCACTCTACGAAACCAACAAATTTTATCTCAAAATCAAAAGATTTTAGCTAAGCGAATTGACAACTTCGAAATGTCATTTGCTACACGCCTAGCCACTGTTGAAGAATCTCTTTCCACTGTCTTGACGGTTCTTAAAGAACTACTTCAACGGGTTCGCGGTCCAACACCACCCTCTGATGATTGGCCAACCCTAGTATCTTCTCCTCCCATAAAACATTCAAAACTCTCTGAGGATGAACATCTCAAAGAAGCTTTGACATCTCCTTCAAAGGCTAGCACTTCTAAAAAAGAAGAACCAAAGGAAGATGATCAAAATAAAGCTTCTCCAAAGGAATCATAGATTTAGGGAATCATAGAACTTAGTTTTTGGAATATCAATTTTTGTACAAATCTATGCTTGTAATCATACTTCGAGTTTAATGAAACTTTATTTGTTTGTTTTGACGATTGGCTTCAATTTTATAATTCTTTTTCATAATGCCAAAGGGGGAGAAATATAAGTATAATCATAAAACAATCAAAATAAGCACATATTCAGGGGGAGATTTATAATCTATACATAAGTACATTGAATAGTTGTCATCATCAAAAAGGGGGAGATTGTTAGGAAATCAATTCTATGGTTTCAATGATAACAACTATACAATGGAAATCGAATATGCATATATATCTATATTTACAGATAACTGTTAAAGTAACATCACCAAAGAGACAAGAACAAAGACTCAAAAGAAGTATCAAGAGGCTACAAATCGAGAGAATTGGAAAAGGAATGATACAGGCACAGGAAAAGCAACATGCACAAATCCAGACGTCTGAGTGCACTGACCAGACGTCTAACTGAATTCTCTGGTATGCATATCAGTCAAAACCAGACGTCTGGTACATACACTCAGACGTCTGACAAGCAACTATATACAAAAAATATATGAAGACCAGACATCTGATTTTGAACTCGGCTGTGAATATTCAAAGTACAACTGTCACAATTGAAAAGACACGATCACTCCTCTTCACTGCAACTCTTTATCACCATTGGAAGCGACCTTAGAGCACTTGCTAATAGATGCAACTACACAAAGGATCTCTCTACCACTATAAATAACATCAGGAATTCAAGAGAAGACTTTACCTGATTTACTTGTGCTTTCTACTCTTATACTCTAATATATTCTTGATCTCTTGCAATCTATACTTGTACTCTACACTTCCAAATATATAGTTCCTCATAGTTAACAATCCCTAGATATATATATTGGAAGCATTTGCACTATATAGTCAAAATCCGTGTAATAGAGAACACACAGTTGACAAAGAAACTTCGATATTTTAAACCTGTTCCTCCAGGTGAAGTGAGGGTTATTCGGTTAAAGGAAATTCCGAAGAGGAGCTTCGGGACTGGACGTAGGATGGCAGGTCCGAACCAGTATAAAATCCCTGGTATGATTATTCTTATTTGCATATTTTAATATTAATACGATATAGTTTAAATTAGCCATATACTTGTCATTTTTATAATTGATCCACCATACTATAGAATTTCATTTGGTATCAGAGCAAGGTTTGATCAAATTACAGTAACACGTTTTTGAATCATTTTAATATGGCAAGTATTTTTCAAGAGACAATCCACAGCACGACCACCACTTTTTAATGGCTATAACTATGCATATTGGTCAACACGTATGAGAATTTTTATGGAAGCTAATGGTCTAGAAATTTGGTCAGCCACTCAAAATAAATATGAAGCACCTACTACTGCTATGAACACATGGACTGATGCACAAAAGACCTCAGCATCAAACAATGCTAAAGCTATGAATGTTTTATTTTGCTCACTAGATAAAAATGAATTTTCACGTGTCATGTTATGTACAACTGCATTTGACATTTGGCGTACTTTACAAATCACACACGAAGGTACAACAAAGGTCAAACAAACTAAGATTTCAATTTTGCAAAACCAATTTTCGTCATTTAAAATGAAGCAAAATGAAACTATTGTTGATATGTATTCTAGATTTCAAACTATCCAACATGATCTTATGGCATTAGGAGTTAAATTTACCGATTTTGATTTAGTTTCTCGAATACTCAACTCTTTGACACCAGATTGGGAAAGGAAAGTATTAGCTATTGAAGAAGCTAATGATCTCTCTACTCTCCTATTATTCAAAAGAATATGTCGTTGGTGGAACGGTAACCTTTGGAGATAATTCAAAAGAATATGTCGTTGGCACTGGAGAAGTCATCAATTATGGTATTTCTAACTCTCCTATTATTAAAAATGTTTTATTAGTAGAAAATCTAAAACACAATCTACTAAGCATTAGGTAATTATGTGACAAAGGTTTTCAAATAAATTTCGAAAAAGATAGATGTAATATTTTAGATAATAACAAACAACTTATATTTGAAGGTTTTAGAAACAAAAATATTTATGTATTAAACATGAATATAAATAAAAATTCAAATTTATATTTAACCGCCAAACATAATGATCCATGGTTATGGCATAAACGTTTTTGTCACATCAATTTGAAAAGTATTAATAAATTGGCAAAATATGAGTTAGTTAGAGGTTTACCTAAAATAAATTACAAAGTAGAAAATTTATGTGACGGTTTTCAAATTGGAAAGCTAAAGAAAACCTCTTTAAAATCTAAAAATAATATTTCTACAAAACAACCATTAGAATTATTACATTTAGATTTATTTGGTCCAACACAAATACGATCTATAAATCACAACAAATATGTTTTCGTCATAGTTGATGATTTTTCAAGGTATACATGGACCTTGTTTTTAAAACATAAAAGCGATACTGTAATACCCCAAAATTTTGTGAAAAATCATTTTTGTAAAATAATTTAATTTTTGAAATATTTAGATTTAAATATGGTGAAATTTTTGGAATAAATAGTGTGCAAGTATATGTGTGCACGTGCACACTGAAATGGCACAAGGAAGAACTCCAGATTTCTTGGATTTAAAACAAGAATTAAAAAGCAATACAAACATGATTTTGCAACATGGATACTTGATTTCTGGAATTATATGGATCATCTTAGAAAATAAGAAAAGTAAGTTTTACTTTAAATCAGTAAACAGATTTTATTTAAAACCCAGAAAAGAAAATTATACATATATATGTTATAAGGATTTGTAAACCTGTATACATATAGGTGCATATGTTTCTGAAATTAAAGAGGAATTAAATAAGCCTAGATAAGATATGTATACAAATATACATTTTTAAGTACTGAAAAGTATATATATATATATATAAGCAAGTGAAACTATAACATTAAAATGACATGAAATGTGATACAAGTCAATATGCTTGTGTAGGCAAAAATAGCAAAGGGGATTCTCAGGAATAATTAAAATATAAAATAGGATAGTCACACTTTTAACATGACTAGGTGAGTGGCCATTTTCTGAAAAGTAAAAGAAAGAAAATGCAGCCTTTAAATTGGTTAATATGGCCGGGGTATTAAGGAGGAAAATGAATGAAAAATGCATGAAGATGGTTAGGTCAGAAATGGAATTTTGTTTTAACAAAACCCTAGTGGAAAAATGCATATAAATAGGCAGTTTCAGCCAGTAAAATTATCTTTACCCCGAGCTGCACAAAAATAAGAAAGGAAGAAAAAAATATTCGAAGGAAGGAGAAAACACTCATACAAGGATTTTCTGGATTAATAAGAAGAAATATTTAGGTGAGTAACCTCACTGAGTTCATGGCATTAAGACCTGAGATGAGGCAGCCACTTTTCATATTGCCATTTATATATTACTGGTTTTGATATATATGATTTCATCAATGCTTTTTGGATGTCTTATTTTAAATCTGATATGATTTAATATGGATGATTTTGGTGATCCTTGATTTGCTGAGACATTTGTCTTTGGATGTGTATCATACTGTTTTATTTTTACTCAAAAAAATGTTAAAGTCCAGAATCTTAAAATTATATAGAGAATACTCTCAACTGTTATAGATCTATGGCATGGAAACTTTACAAAAAAAAATGTTGGGAGCTGCATTATACTTGGTATAAGTGTTGAGGCTTGAGAAGAAAAATGTTAAGGGTGCAATAGAAATTTTCTAAGTGCTGAGCCCTTAATCAAATCAAAAAAAAAGAAACTCACAAGCTAAAATTATGATTGAACCAGATCCTGAATCTGAATCAATCATAAAGGCTTGCAAATCAATATAATAAGAACATGCCATGCCTCTTTTACAGTTGAAAATATTCTTATATCTTACTGAGATCAAGACATATTGACCCCATTTAGGAAATAACTGTCTGCTTATTTCTGAGGAGAATTATGCTAGGAAAGATTATGGATGTTTCCATGCTTGCAGTGACATGTTCACTTAGCATATTTGATGATAGGATTTAAGTCAATACACTAGTAAATAAACTAGGGAAGGGAAGGCCAAGAAGGCTGCTGGAATGCTTGTCATATTTGAAGTATGCAAGTTGGCACATGGTTTGTTTAAGCCCTGAGATCTTTGTGCAATGATGTGAATTAGTTCATTGCAATGTGTCCCTATGATTCCTTAATAGCAGATGAGGCAGGAATTTAAATTGAATTATACAACCTGTAAATGAAGAAATAGGAATATGGATATTTCTTAGGTTGAATGGTATGGAACCAAGATGGTTCCAGTGAATGCAAATGTTGCAAATAGATAATTATGTTTGCATGATTATGTATGCAAGTGTAAGAATGATAAATGAATATATCATACCTGAATCAACTTAATTATACTATGTTAAAGTAATTGATTGCAGGAATTTGCTTAAATAACTAGTTGGTGCTCTTATATTCTCTATTGCTTAATATCATGAATGTATTGATGTTACTCATACCAGATCTTAGATCTGACCCTTATTTGCTCATGGCATATGGGGTGTCTCATTTTAAAATGAGGCAGCCACTCATGCTCTTTCAGGGAACGCAGGCACTAAGTAGAAAATGAAGTTATGGCTATTATGGAGGAGTGAATAAACATGCTAGCTAGTTTCAATAAGAACTTAAATTGATTATATCTGCATGTATTCAGGAAAAATTATGTTTCTAAGATTTCCAGTCATGTAATGAATATTTTATGGTTAGTGATCAAGTTGCTCTTATGTTCTGTAAAGTGTTAGATTAAATTAGTTGCTCTGTCGAAATCATTGTGTGTTAAGGTTTGATTTGTTTTTGAAGTAGTGTCTGGGATATAAACAAGAAAAATATGTTCAAGCATTAGCTATAAAAATCTGGTAAGAAATATACAATTATGTGAGCAATTTCCTTGCAATTATATTATGTATTGGACAATCTTAAGTATTTTAAAAACACTGAGTTTTGGAGTAAATTTAGAATTTACCTTGAAAAATACCTTTAAGTATCTAATTGTTTTTCCTCTGAATTATGTCTACAAATGGTTCAAATCTACTTTTTAAATTGTTTTGAGAGAGGTAATTGTATGGGAAGGCTTCAGGTATGATGCAAATGACTGGCATTTCAATTGCCATGATCAGATACCTGGCATGACACTAGGCACATGAGTTAACCAGCTTCAAATAAGTGAAGTTTAGGTAGATTCTGGTTTGTAAAATGCAAATAAAAGAATGGTCAGATTAACCACATGGTTAGACCATAGGTCAGGCAAATTGTTCACTTCAAATCAATGAAGCAAGGAACCATTTGAACCCAGTTTTCTGGAAAATGAGCAAAGATATTGACATGTACATGTATATCTGTGTACATGTTGATATTTGGGCAAAAATATAAACATAAATTCCTAGAACAGTTGTAGGAATGGGTTTCAAAAATAATAAAGCAAGAAATATTGTTTTGTATGTTAGATTATAGGCAAAAATTAAGTATATATGTGCAGATATAGGTAGATATCAGATTTCAAACCATACAGGAGAAAAATAAAAAAGAAAAAAAAAACAAAAATTGGGTTTGAACCGACCAGCATAGCACTCGAACTCGTGACCTCTCATGTGTAAGTTAGGCGCGTTTCCATTACGCCTAGATGTTGCTTGTGTTCACTTATGATCCACTTTCTTTTAGCCTGAGTTTGATACTATACAGACTTTAACACAATCATCCATATTAAAAGCTTGCTTTCCACTGATTATTACTTGATCATTTCTTAATTAGAATAACAGACTAAAGTACATGTTTCCAGTGGATTCTATGGTCAAAAATCAGGATACAATAATTAATCTTTTATCAGGGAATTATCACATTTTAATAGATTTAAAAGGATTTCTACTTACATATTATCATGCTCTGATTCTAGTAGAATATAACATAGATATCTTCATATATGTATGTTAGGAATGATTTAGATTTAAAACAATATTTTTATATTGTGAAAGATCCTGGATATATTTTGTTTATTGGAGAAAGAAAATGATCCTGGGAAATATATTTGTAATGAATGATATATCTATATATCATCTCTTAACAAAAAAAATCCTTATGAAATTAGGGTGAAAATAGGAGGGTCATTTCAGTTGGTATCAGAGCACTTGGTTGCATTGATTGTTAAGTATTATAGAAATGTATTATGTCTGTTTGTTTTGGATGAAATAATTTAGATAAGAAAACAGAAATTACAGAAGTACTCATAATATACTAATACCATTTGCCTAGAATTTAGTTAGCAGACCATGGTAGGAAGAGGATCTCATCACAATGCAGGACCCAGTGCACCTCAAATGCTTGATATGCAAGAATTTGTGAGGGTTTTAAGAGATGGAATTGGGCATAGGCCTGAGAACCCACATGAAGAGCTTTCAAAACTACTGAAGACTTATTCCAATTTGGGAGGCAGGAGTTTTGAAGGAACTGAGAGTGTGATGGAAATTTAAGCATGGTTGAGAACTCTTGATAGGATTTTCAATGACATGCAGTTGGATGACCAAAGGAAGAGGCAAGTAGCTTCTAGACAACTGAAAGGGGTAGCTTTAAGCTGGTGGGAGGTGATCATAGCTGGAAGAAATGAAAATGAAATCACTTGGAATCAGTTCAAGGAGATGTTGGAGGCAAGATTTGTACCAGCATCAGCCAAGACCACTTTGCTTGAAGAATTTATCAAACTTAGGCAGGGAACTTTGAATGTCACTGAATACACTCAAAAGTTTGAGGGGCTATCCAATTAAGGAGCAATGCTAGTGGCAGATGAAGCATCCAAAAATGATAGGTATATAAAAGGACTGAACCCAGGACTTAGCAGAGCTATGCTACCATATGCAGATAGAACATTTGATCAAGTAATTGATCTGGCCTTGAAACTGGAACAACATGACAAAGAAAGAGAGAAATATAGGAATTTTAAGAGCAACAACAAGAAGGATAAGGGAAGATATCACCCTTATGATAAAAAGAAGGAGGAGGCAGACAACAGGAAGAGTAAAGATACAAAAGCCAATGATACTAAGAAGAAATTGGTTTGCCATCATTGTGGAAAAGAAGGACACATCAAACCAAGGTGCCCAGAGTTAAAAGGAGGAGCCTTCAAATGCTACCTATGTGGGAAAGAGGGGCATATGAAGAGGAACTGTCCTGAGAATAGACAGCAAGGGAAATTGGCAACTTTGGAAGGTAAAGGCAAATCTGCAGTGAAAATTGATGCTGAAAATCATGGCCAAGTGGAAGGTACATTACTCATTTGTGCCATACCCATACCAGTAGTATATGATACTGGAGCAACACACTCTTTGATTTCCTATGAATTAGTTAAAGTGTTAAAATTAAACTGCATATTGGTTGAAACCCCATTGCTTGTACAAAGTCCCCTAGGGAGTTCTAGTGTTTTGAACATGAATTGTGTGGATGTGGAGTTAAACATAGGAGGAAATATTTTTATTTCCAATTTATATGTTTTAAATTACCCAAATATAGGAGTTATATTGGGGGTAGATTGGTTAAGGCAATTTAAAGCCATAATTAATTTAGATTCATCCACCATATCATTGCAAAATTCTAGAGGCCAGAGGATCACAGTTCTATGTGAAGTAGCTAAGGAAGGGAAATTGTATCATTTAGTTGACTTAGAAAAAGATCTGAGTGAACTAACCATTGAAGAAATTCCCATAGTTAATGAATACTTGGATGTGTTTGGGGAAGTTAAGGGTGTTCCACACCACAGACCAGTTGAGTTCCAAATTAATCTCATTCCAGGAGCAAGTCCAATAATCAAGAAACCTTATAGAATGGGGCTAAGTGAACTGAAAGAATTGAAAAATCAGTTGGAAGAATTAGAAGGCAAGGGATTTATAAGGCCAAGCAATTCCTGCTGGGGTTCTCCAGTAGTGTTTGTAAGAAAACATGATGGTACCTTGAGAATGTGCATAGATTACAGGGAACTAAATAAAGTAACCATCAAGAATAAATACCCATTGCCTAGAATAGATGATCTCTTTGACCAACTCAGTGAAGCTAAAATATTTTCTAGGCTAGACTTAGCATCAGGATTCCATCAAATGAAGGTTGAAGACTCAAGTGTTAAGTATACTGCATTTAACACAAGATATGGCTTATATGAATTTTTGGTTATGCCATTTGGTTTGACAAATGCTCCTACATATTTTGTTGATTTAATGAATAGAATATTTAGAGATTATTTAGACAAGTTTGTACTGATTTTTATTGATGACATTTTGATTTATTCTAAGACAGTGGAAGAGCATAAAAATCATTTGCATTTAGTTTTGTCAAGACTAAGGGAAAATGATTTAAAGGCAAAATTTTCAAAATGTGCATTTTGGAAAGAAGAAGTGCATTTTCTTGGGCATGTTATCTCTGCCAAAGGAATATCAGTAAACCCTAATAAGGTAGTGGCAATCCAAGCATGGAAAAGGCCTAGTACCATCAGTGAGATTAGATCATTTATGGGGATGGCAGGATATTATAGGAGATTTATAAAAGATTTCTCAAAAATATCATCACCACTTACCAATTTAACTAGAAAGAACCAAGCCTTTGTATGGACAGAAAAATATGAGCAAGCTTTTATCAAAATAAAGGAAGCTCTGATTAATGCACCAGTATTGAGAGTGCCAGAAGGAAATGAAAATTTGGTTGTGTACACTGATGCAAGTGGCTCTGGGTTAGGGGCTGTGTTGATGCAGCAAGACCAGGTGGTAGCCTATGCATCTAGGCAATTAAAGCCACATGAAACCAGATATGCAACCCATGATCTTGAACTAGCAGCAGTTGTGTATGCTTTGAAACTTTGGAGACATTATTTGTTAGGTGCCAAATTCATTTTGTACACTGATCATAAGGCACTGAAATATTTATTCTCACAAAAAGATTTGAATATGAGGCAACATAGATGGGTAGAGTTCCTAGCTGCCTATGATCTAGATATACTGTATACACCAGGCAAGGCAAAAAAAGTTGCAGATGCCTTGAGTAGACAACATGCCAAGGTAGCCATGTTGATGATGGAAGAGTTTAGGGATTTGTCTATACTTACTGATTTGGAAATTGAGGAAAACAGTGAGGTACAAATGATGCCCATTGAAGAAGATGAAGGTAAAGGGAAATTAAGTATGATATCTCTGCAATCAGATTTACTTCTTAAGATTGGGAAAATGCAGGAACAAGACCTAAACATGGTGGAAAAGAAAATGCTCATATCAAAATGGGAGGAAGTAATAAATTATCAAGTTGATAAAAATGGTTATTTAAGGAATAAAAATAGGATATGTGTTCCAGAAAATATAGAATTGAAGGAGGAAATATTAAATGAGTACCATAGGAGTAAGTACTCCATACACCCAGGTAGCACCAAGATGTATCAAAATTTGAAAAGAAATCTTTGGTGGAAGGGGATGAAGTCAGATGTGGCCAGATATGTTGTAAGGTGCATGACTTGCCAACAAGTCAAGGAAGAGACACAAAGGCCATCAGGACTATTGCAACCCCTTAGTATACCACAGTGGAAGTGGGAGGATATATCTATGGATTTCATAGATGGTCTGCCTAGATCTAAGAAGGGAAACACAAGTATATGGGTAATAGTGGATAGGCTAACTAAGGTAGCACATTTTATCCCAGTTAAAACAGAAAGAAATGCTCCAAAATTGGCTCAAATATTCATGAAAGAGGTAGTAAGGTTGCATGGCATACCCAAAACCATTGTGAGTGATAGGGATACCATCTTCACCTCAAGGTTTTGGAAAAGTTTTCAAGAGGCCATGGGGAGTGAATTGTGCTTAAGCACTGCCTACCATCCACAATCAGATGGTCAAACTGAGGTGGTGAACAAAGTCTTAGAGGATTTGTTGAGAGCATGTACACTGGACTTTGGAGGCAACTGGGAAGACCACCTCCATCTAGCTGAATTCACATACAATAACAGTTACCAAAGCACCATAGGGATGGCACCATTTGAAGCCTTATATGGCAAGCCATGTTTATCACCTATATGCTGGGTAGAGACTGGAGAAAGGGCTGTTCTAGGACCTGAATATGTTAAAGAAACTACAGAGAAAATTGGGTTAATAAGAAAAAGAATAGTAGCAGCTCAAGATAGGCAAAAGAAATTTGCAGATAGGAAGAGAAAGCAAGTGGAATATGAAGTGGGAGACTTTGTTTTCATTAAGATTTCACCTATGAAGAAAGTCTTGAGATTTGGCAAGCAAGGTAAGCTCACACCAACGTATGTTGGACCCTATAAAATTCTGGAAAGAATTGGTTCATTGGCTTACAAATTAGAATTACCGGAGGAAATGAAAGCAATGCATAATGTTTTTCATGTGTCCCAACTTAGAAGATGGGTACATGATAAAGAAGACATTTTGGAAGAGCCTACCAAAATTCAAATAAATCCTGACTTGGTTTATGAAAAAGAACCAGTGGGGATTATAGCCAAGGAAGAAAAGAAATTAAGGAGCAAAACCTTGAAACTAGTTAAGATCCAGTGGAGTAGTGATCCTAATGACTGCACATGGGAGTTAGAGGATAAGATTAGAATGGATTATCCTAAGCTTTTTGCAAATTAAAAGGTAATTTTTTTTTCTGGAAAAATTTTTTGTTATGCATGGTTGATACGGTTGAATTTGTTTGCTTATGCATATGTTTGATAAGTTTTCAGAAAAGAAAATGATGCTTGTTATAAATGTTAGAAAAATTGTGAGGACACAATTCCTAAAAGGAGGGGTGAATGTAATACCCCAAAATTTTGTGAAAAATCATTTTTGTAAAATAATTTAATTTTTGAAATATTTAGATTTAAATATGGTGAAATTTTTGGAATAAATAGTGTGCAAGTATATGTGTGCACGTGCACACTGAAATGGCACAAGGAAGAACTCCAGATTTCTTGGATTTAAAACAAGAATTAAAAAGCAATACAAACATGATTTTGCAACATGGATACTTGATTTCTGGAATTATATGGATCATCTTAGAAAATAAGAAAAGTAAGTTTTACTTTAAATCAGTAAACAGATTTTATTTAAAACCCAGAAAAGAAAATTATACATATATATGTTATAAGGATTTGTAAACCTGTATACATATAGGTGCATATGTTTCTGAAATTAAAGAGGAATTAAATAAGCCTAGATAAGGTATGTATACAAATATACATTTTTAAGTACTGAAAAGTATATATATATATAAGCAAGTGAAACTATAACATTAAAATGACATGAAATGTGATACAAGTCAATATGCTTGTGTAGGAAAAAATAGCATAGGGGATTCTCAGGAATAATTAAAATATAAAATAGGATAGTCACACTTTTAACATGACTAGGTGAGTGGCCATTTTCTGAAAAGTAAAAGAAAGAAAATGCAGCCTTTAAATTGGTTAATATGGCCGGGGTATTAAGGAGGAAAATGAATGAAAAATGCATGAAGATGGTTAGGTCAGAAATGGAATTTTGTTTTAACATAACCCTAGTGGAAAAATGCATATAAATAGGCAGTTTCAGCCAGTAAAATTATCTTTACCCCGAGCTGCACAAAAATAAGAAAGGAAGAAAAAAATATTGGAAGGAAGGAGAAAACACTCATACAAGGATTTTCTGGATTAATAAGAAGAAATATTTAGGTGAGTAACCTCACTGAGTTCATGGCATTAAGACCTGAGATGAGGCAGCCACTTTTTATATTGCCATTTATATATTGCTGGTTTTGATATATATGATTTCATCAATGCTTTTTGGATGTCTTATTTTAAATCTGATATGATTTAATATGGATGATTTTGGTGATCCTTGATTTGCTGAGACATTTGTCTTTGGATGTGTATCATACTGTTTTATTTTTACTCAAAAAAATGTTAAAGTCCAGAATCTTAAAATTATATAGAGAATACTCTCAACTGTTATAGATCTATGGCATGGAAACTTTACAAAAAAAAATGTTGGGAGCTGCATTATACTTGGTATAAGTGCTGAGGCTTGAGAAGAAAAATGTTAAGGGTGCAATAGAAATTTTCTAAGTGCTGAGCCCTTAATCAAATCAAAAAAAAACTCACAAGCTAAAATTATGATTGAACCAGATCCTGAATCTGAATCAATCATAAAGGCTTGCAGATCAATATAATAAGAACATGCCATGCCTCTTTTACAGTTGAAAATATTCTTATATCTTACTGAGATCAAGACATATTGACCCCATTTAGGAAATAACTGTCTGCTTATTTCTGAGGAGAATTATGCTAGGAAAGATTATGGATGTTTCCATGCTTGCAGTGACATGTTCACTTAGCATATTTGATGATAGGATTTAAGTCAATACACTAGTAAATAAACTAGGGAAGGGAAGGCCAAGAAGGCTGCTGGAATGCTTGTCATATTTGAAGTATGCAAGTTGGCACATGGTTTGTTTAAGCCCTGAGATCTTTGTGCAATGATGTGAATTAGTTCATTGCAATGTGTCCCTATGATTCCTTAATAGCAGATGAGGCAGGAATTTAAATTGAATTATACAACCTGTAAATGAAGAAATAGGAATATGGATATTTCTTAGGTTGAATGGTATGGAACCAAGATGGTTCCAGTGAATGCAAATGTTGCAAATAGATAATTATGTTTGCATGATTATGTATGCAAGTGTAAGAATGATAAATGAATATATCATACCTGAATCAACTTAATTATACTATGTTAAAGTAATTGATTGCAGGAATTTGCTTAAATAACTAGTTGGTGCTCTTATATTCTCTATTGCTTAATATCATGAATGTATTGATGTTACTCATACCAGATCTTAGATCTGACCCTTGTTTGCTCATGGCATATGGGGTGTCTCATTTTAAAATGAGGCAGCCACTCATGCTCTTTCAGGGAACGCAGGCACTAAGTAGAAAATGAAGTTATGGCTATTATGGAGGAGTGAATAAACATGCTAGCTAGTTTCAATAAGAACTTAAATTGATTATATCTGCATGTATTCAGGAAAAATTATGTTTCTAAGATTTCCAGTCATGTAATGAATATTTTATGGTTAGTGATCAAGTTGCTCTTATGTTCTGTAAAGTGTTAGATTAAATTAGTTGCTCTGTCGAAATCATTGTGTGTTAAGGTTTGATTTGTTTTTGAAGTAGTGTCTGGGATATAAACAAGAAAAATATGTTCAAGCATTAGCTATAAAAATCTGGTAAGAAATATACAATTATGTGAGCAATTTCCTTGCAATTATATTATGTATTGGACAATCTTAAGTATTTTAAAAACACTGAGTTTTGGAGTAAATTTAGAATTTACCTTGAAAAATACCTTTAAGTATCTAATTGTTTTTCCTCTGAATTATGTCTACAAATGGTTCAAGTCTACTTTTTAAATTGTTTTGAGAGAGGTAATTGTATGGGAAGGCTTCAGGTATGATGCAAATGACTGGCATTTCAATTGCCATGATCAGATACCTGGCATGACACTAGGCACATGAGTTAACCAGCTTCAAATAAGTGAAGTTTAGGTAGATTCTGGTTTGTAAAATGCAAATAAAAGAATGGTCAGATTAACCATATGGTTAGACCATAGGTCAGGCAAATTGTTCACTTCAAATCAATGAAGCAAGGAACCATTTGAACCCAGTTTTCTGGAAAATGAGCAAAGATATTAACATGTACATGTATATCTGTGTACATGTTGATATTTGGGAAAAACTATAAACATAAATTCCTAGAACAGTTGTAGGAATGGGTTTCAAAAATAATAAAGCAAGAAATATTGTTTTGTATGTTAGATTATAGGCAAAAATTAAGTATATATGTGCAGATATAGGTAGATATCAGATTTCAAACCATACAGGAGAAAAATAAAAAAGAAAAAAAAACAAAAATTGGGTTTGAACCGACCAGCATAGCACTCGAACTCGTGACCTCTCATGTGTAAGTTAGGCGCGTTTCCATTATGCCTAGATGTTGCTTGTGTTCACTTATGATCCACTTTCTTTTAGCCTGAGTTTGATACTATACAGACTTTAACACAATCATCCATATTAAAAGCTTGCTTTCCACTGATTATTACTTGATCATTTCTTAATTAGAATAACAGACTAAACTACATGTTTCCAGTGGATTCTATGGTCAAAAATCAGGATACAATAATTAATCTTTTATCAGGGAATTATCACATTTTAATAGATTTAAAAGGATTTCTACTTACATATTATCATGCTCTGATTCTAGTAGAATATAACATAGATATCTTCATATATGTATGTTAGGAATGATTTAGATTTAAAACAATATTTTTATATTGTGAAAGATCCTGGATATATTTTGTTTATTGGAGAAAGAAAATGACCCTGGGAAATATATTTGTAATGAATGATATATCTATATATCATCTCTTAACAAAAAAAAATCCTTATGAAATTAGGGTGAAAATAGGAGGGTCATTTCAGATACTTTTGAAATGTTTAAAATATTTGCTAAAAGAATAAGAACACAAATGGACTTGAAAATTAAAAATATTCGAAGTGATCACGGAGGAGAATTCAAAAATGATCTTTTTACTAATTTTTGCAATAAGAAAGGAATAAGCCATAATTTTTCTTTTCCTCGAACACCTCAACAAAATGGTGTAGTAGAAAGAAAAAATTGTACGTTACAAGAATGTGCACGAACACTACTGAATAGTAGCGGTTTACCAAAACACTTTTGGGCAGAAGCTATTGCCACAGCTTGTTACGTATTAAATCGAGTAACCATACGTCCTATGACTAAACAAACTTGTTTTGAAATATTCTTTGGAAGAAAACCTAAAGTATCATACTTTAAAACTTTCGGTTCAAAATGCTTTATATTAAATACAAAAGATAACTTAGGAAAATTTGATCCAAAGGCCGATGAAGGTATCTTTGTTGGATATTCTGATCGTAGCAAAGCATATAGAATTTTCAATAAACAAAATAACACTATTGAAGAAAGTTTACATGTTTCGTTTGACGAAAATTTATTTAACGGTCATACTAATGATGATGAAGAGACTATTCCAATAACAAATTCAATAAATTCTATTAATAATGTAACAAATATGCAAAATAACACTTTAATATTATCTCCTAAGATTCTTAAGAATCATCCAAAAGATAATATCATTGGAGATCTCAATTCTAGAGTAACTAGAAATCAACTTAACCAAATAAGCCATGTAGCATTTGTGTCAAATCTTGAACCGAAAAATTATAAAGAAGCTTCAACTGATAACTTTTGGATAATGGCTATGCAAGAAGAATTGAATCAATTTGAACGCAGTAATGTTTGGGAACTAGTTCCAAGACCTGAAAACCAATCGGTTATAGGAACAAAATGGGTATTTAAAAACAAAGCTGACGAGAATGGAAATATTGTAAGAAATAAAGCATGTTTAGTTGCTCAAGGTTATAATCAAGAAGAAGGCATCGACTATGACGAAACTTTTGCACCAGTAGCAAGACTCGAGGCCATACGAACCTTACTCGCTTTTGCAAATCATCACAATTTTAAATTGTTTCAAATGGATGTCAAAAGTGCTTTCTTAAATGGTTTTATTAAAGAAAACGTATATGTTGAACAACCCCCTTTATTTACTCATGAAAAATATCCCGATCATGTTTTCAAATTACAAAAAGCTTTATATGGTTTAAAACAAGCTCCTCGAGCTTGGTACGAACGACTTAAAAATCACTTAATTTCATCAGGTTTGCAAATAGGTAAAATTGATACAGCCTTATTTATTAAACGAGAAGATAACGATATTCTAGTTGTGCGAATTTACGTAGACGATATTATTTTTGGTTCAACTAATGAAAATCTATGTAGTCAATTCTCAAAAATTATGACAAATGAATTTGAAATATCTCACATGGGAGAATTAAATTTCTTTTTAGGTTTACAAATAAAACAACTTGAAAATGGTATTTTTATTCACCAAGAAAAATATTGTAACGACTTATTGCGATACTTTGGAATGGATAAAATTTCAAGTAAACCAACACCAATGAGTACTACTGTTCATTTAGAAAAAGATGAAAACGGAAAAGACTTTGATGAAAAATTATATCGAAGCATGATTGGCTCTTTACTCTATTTAACGGCTAGTCGACCCGATATTATGACGAGTGAATGTCTTTGTGCTCGATTTCAAGCAAAACCAAAAGAATCTCATCTAAGAGCTGTTAAGCGTATCTTACGTTATCTATCTAGTACTAGAGATTATGGTTTGTTTTACCCTAAAGGATCATCATTTGAGCTAGTTTCATATAGTGATGCAGATTTCGGAGGGTGTAGAACAGATCGTAAGAGTACTAGTGGAACATGTCACTTTATCGGACAATCATTAGTTTCATGGTTTAGCAAAAAGCAAAATTGTGTAGCTTTATCTACTTGCGAAGCCGAATATATCTCAGCAGCTCTAGCTTGTGCACAAGTAATATACATGCAACAAACACTTATGGATTTCGGAAAAAGTATCAATAAATCTCCAATATATTGTGATAACACAAGTGCAATAAATTTATCAAAAAACCCGGTCAATCACTCGCGAACTAAGCATATAGATATACGACATCATTTTTTACGAGACAATGTTGAAAAAGGAAATATCTTATTAGAATACGTAAATACCGAAAATCAGATAGCCGACATCTTTACAAAACCATTAAGTGAACAAACTTTTATTAAACTCCGACGTGATTTAGGGATTTGCTCACTTCATGATCTTATTACTGAGTAATTCTTGCTTCATATGGCTTATATTTAGTCAAGTATTTTTCTATCCACAAATTATAATCAGTAATTCATACACCCTTTGTTTTTTAGATAGTTCTCTAAAAATAAATTTTTAACATATATAAAAAGCTATACTTCAAGAGAAAAATATATCAATACAATTCTTATTTTTCTCATCAAACAAAATATAGCCATGTCTTTTGATAACTCGTATATCTCCATCTCAATGCCTACGCCATATAGCTCGGTTGATACACCCCAGTGACTTCCTACACCCACACCAATTCATGAACCAAAGCATAGGTGGACTTCATATCATACGGGATTTACTCCTGATAATAAGAAGACCAAAAGATCTGTGTTTGTATCTCCTAACACAAGAAAATTGATGAAATTCATCATTATCAGAAACAACAGATAGATCTTCAAAGAGAACTATATTTTAAGAAAAAAGTCACAGCACGTCGCCTAAGCTTTTTGGAACAAGTAGCGATGAAGTTTTGTTCGTCACGAAAGAAAGATGTCCATGATCCACTCCCAAAACCTTGTAGTGCTTTAGATCCCTCATCTTCATATCGTACTCCTTCAGATCCGTCACCAAGACGATTTTCTGGCTCTCCAAGAACCCACGAACATGGTAATATATGGTCTCCTCTTAGACCATGGAGGGATGACAACTCAGGAGATCGCAAAACTCCATCGCCTTCTAAATAAATTATATTTGTATGTATATATGTGTATTTGTTATTTTAGTTCATAACAATAAAATTACTTGTTATAAGATTTCGAGAAATAAGCAAAACCATTAAATTTTAGGCTATTTTTAGCTACTCTGCTTATTTCAGACGTCTGATACAATGATATACGTCTAAAAAATAAGAACTGTGCATATGTCAGACATCTGATACAACCCCCAGACGTTTGAAATTTTGCTCTATCGTCTAAAAATAAAAATTAGATCAATTCAGACGTCTGAACTAAGATCCAGACGCCTGCCATAGTTCACTGCTTCTATGATTTTTCAAATTCGATAAAACCAGACGTCTACATCAAATAGCAAGACGTCTAATTTTATCTGCTACACTCAATTTAGGGCAAACCAGATGTCTGATTTCCAAACTAGACGTCTGATTCCCAATCGACCGTTTATAATCGACCAGATCACTACACCAGAAAGGCGAATTAGGCAGTGCTTAGGGCCGTATCTAATGCCATTAGGCACGGCCGTAAGCCGTATCAATTGAAAGCGTGTTTATTAATTAGATATGGCCATGGGCCATATCTAGTTAGAGAATTAGATACGGCCATGGGCCGTTGTAACAACCCGGGATTTGCATTACCAATTAATAAATAAAAGTTAGGATTTTTATTTATTTTAATGAAGCATAAAAGGATTTGGAATAACAAAAATTTATTTGAAAAAGGCTATTTTAATTAAATGGGAAATATGGGATTTAAAATGAGGATAAAATGTTATTTTTGGAAAGTTAAATATTTTAGGAGAGATTTTAAAACGAGTTTGGATAAGAAAAATGAGTTTTATAAACATATATGAACACTTAGACTAATTGTTGGAAACATGTAAATAACTCTCTTCTTATTGCGTTACTAAACCTAGCCAAATAACCCACCCTAAACCTCCTCTATAAATTATCTCAAACTCTCCTAACCTCATTCATTCATCTCTAATCAAAACCCTAATCATTTCCTAAAGCTTTCATAACAAAAATGGCATCTATCTTCATCTCCTTCTAGTTTTGGCTTATGCAAGTCATTCTATGCAAAGGTAATGCAAATACCCACCTCAAATCCATTTTTATATCTTTTTTATTTCTGAAATTGATTTGGTAACACATGTTTTATGTGTTTTTTTGATCTTATAGCCTCCTAATCATCTTTTGCTAACTTGGGTTGATGCTATAGTAGTCTTTGTTGCTTTCTAGAGAGGTATGTTGCTAAAAACCTCTTCTAATATGTGTTTAATCATCTTTTGATTTTGATAATCAGTTAGTAACACATGTTTTATTATGTAACATGTGAATCATAGCTCTTTGATCATCTTTGCTTTCATTTTGGGGTGTGCACATAAAGTACTTGTAGTATATGCTAGCTGAAATTATAATTAGTTTATTGCTGTTAGTAAATTAGGCATATCTCATTCATCTTAACTCGGAATTAAGATTTTCTGGAAGTTCTGGAAAGCTTATTCTGTACCCTATAACTTTTATGTTTTGTGCTTTGCCTAATTTTGAGGTTTGAATGGTCGAAATCATGCTTGTTTGTCGCTGACCTGACAACAAACTACAGGGTTGATAAAATAAAAACCTGAAATTGATTTAGCCATAAGTTACTCGTTTCTTATCCAAATCTAATAATTTTGGATGTTCTAGAAAGCTTAGATTTAGAGCTAAAACTTTTCATGTTTTGAGTTTCATGAAATTTTGAAGTTAATTTGGTCAAAACTGTGCATTCTTACAACTGTCCCGAGAGCACAACGACAGTGATATAAAATTTAGATCTGAGAATTGTTTTAGTCATAGAATTTTCATCTCTGGTCGGAATTTGACGATCTTGGTCATTCCGGAAAGCATAGAAACTAAGCTACAACTTTCATTTTATTCATATTGCCAGAATTCGAAGTTTACTATGCCAAAATTGTGGTTTTTCATCTCTGGCCAGTTAGTGCATAGCTATAGGCCTTGGTCTCTTTTCTCCCGTTGTTTTCAGCGTAGAACCCCGACTTTGCGACGCCATCCCGGGCTCGTCCTTTGTCGGATTTCATCGTTTTTGGTCTCGTTAAAAATATGGGATCGAGATCTTTAACCATGCAAAGTTTGGTTTAGATCTGGGCGCATTAGATACTTCGTTTCTATTGCCGAAGTAGCACCCAGAAACTGTTTTACAATAGTGATCATTTTCAGTTATCGTCGGACCAACTTTGAAACATTGTCGTTTCTTCGTTTCAAGTCGAAACCAAACGATTCTTTTTGCATATCAAAATAGGAGTACATTACTACGCTCCAGCAAATTTTCATCAAGATCTGAGTTCATGTGACCCTTCGACCATGTCGTCGAAGTGGGACCTTTACGCTGTTTTGACACAGTAAAGTTTTGTGATTTTTGTCCGACTTTGAGACGACGCCGTTTCTTCGTTTCAAGTCGTAATTTCCCGATTCTTTTTGCAGTTTGAAGTAGGGATGTTGCACTATATGTCTGCAAATTTTAATGACATTTGGACATAGTTTGCTAGTCCAAATAAATTGCCGAACTTGGGTTCGCAGCTGTTTTTGAATGTTTACAAACACTTGGAATATCTTTCAGTGGTTTTTCTGGTTTTATTGATTTCTTTGAGATTTGTCTCTAGATTTCGTACACGGGTTTTATGAATTATTTTCAAAAGATTTTTCACTCCTAAATGGCTTTCGAAATTATTATATAATATTATTTTTAATTATTAAATTAATTACTCCATAATAGGAGAGTTTTCAAAAGCCGTTTTAAAAGTGATTTCAAAATAAATTATAAATCTGTTTCGCACCATTATTTTCTATAATAAAAACCTCACACTCACTTTTTAGCACGTCGAGCGAAGTGGAAAGGTGCTTAAACAGTTAGGAAATCTCCGGCCTATGGAACCGTGTGTATTTTCTTTCCGGTTAATCCCCGACCTATTCGATTGATCGTTTTGACCTTTGGGTCTAGTTTACCGATGATACGAGGTGGACTTTTTATGGTTTGGAGTGTGAGCTTGCTATTGGTTAGTAAACCATTTAGTGCGGACGTGGGGTATGGGACTCATTGTTAACACTTTACGGGTTCCTTTCCAAGAAGTTAGTGACACATTAGCCTCTAGGTGGCCAGTACTGGACCTCTGGGTCACCACGCCTCTGGGCAACCGTCTCTGGACACCTGCTCTATGGAGCAGTTTATTTTTCGGTGTGCGCCTCTGGGCCTTTATCCTTCTGGGAAGGATCTCGCCGTCTCGCGCGTTCCGCATCTATGCGAGTGATCGATCACAACTCTATAGTACTTGGCAACAACGACTCTGGTCGGTGCACGTGCTATACTTGTATTATCTGATGATTTTTATATCCATTCGAGTACCGCCATTCGGTGTTGGTTCTATGGAACCATACGATGTAAGTGCGATTGCCTTGTGGATTCACAGTGTCTCTGGACACTTCTTTTCAGTGTTGGATTTCATTGACTTTTCAATATATCCCCATTGCTCTTTGGAGCATCGATCTTTGCTTGGGCATTGATTACAGACTCTGGTCACTCTTGGGATTATTGCCTATGGGCGTCTTTTTATAGCTTTGGCTACGCCGATGATATGAGGCGGTTTTATTTATTCTACACTTTGGTGTTGATTTCTCTTTGGAGATTTTTATTGTTTATTGATGATTAGGGATCGTCATTATATTCATGTGGTTCATAATATACTTCTCTTTGGATAAGTACTGTTTTATTTATGTACCGCATTATTATATATCTCAGTTATTACTGATTGTTTAGCTAGCCTGACCCGAGTGTTTTCGCTCGGGTCAGACCGAGTTGTTTCAGGTTAGGTCTCTGGACTTAGCTTCTGTGCTTCCGCTTGGACATTATCTGCTATGCTGATAGATAGCGCTTTTATTTGTCCACTATTTCGCTACTCTGTTATTATTCAGACTTTGATATGTACATATTTTTGACTCACATGTGTGAGTAGTGGCTTTGTACCCACTTATAGTATTTGGATCTGTATTGACGATGTATTGTTCTGGGATTTTATATCTGTTATGTGATTCTGTTCCGTGATGTTTTATCATTTATTACTATGCTTGTTTCTGATAGGTCTTTAGCCATTGTAATTTCGTTATAAATATTTATTGAATATGTCGAACCACTTGAGAAAAATATATAGATACCATCCTTTCGACGTATTCAGTAGATAGTTATAGCTTGATTACAAATGGTCGCTTCCACTATACTCTATTCTCCGCTTTAACAGACAGTATTACTCCCGTAATACTCTTTGTTACAGTGGGTCTCAGAGTGGGGCGTTACAGCTTGGTATCAGAGCCTGGTTTCAGGAATAACATAATAAACACAGAACAGATACACTTAGTACAATACATTTTAAATTAGATCCGAATTAAATCAAATCCCTTCCTTATGTTTATTGATAGATAGGTTAGGAATATGTATAGGAATCCGTTATATTCCATAGTATTCCTTAATTAATTATCTATCATTGAATCATGTCTAACTCTAATTCCCGTTACGACATGTTTGACCAATTAAGCGGTGCGAAGGTCTTCTCTCAGCTTGACCTTGCCACCGGATTCTATCAGCTACGAGTCGTGGAAGACAGCATTCCTCTTACAGCATTTCGCACTCGTTATGGTTCTTTTGAGTGGTTGGTCATGCCGTTCGGCTTGACGAACGCTCCGGCTTTCTTCGTCGATCTCATCAATCGAGTATTTCGGGAATACATCGATAGATTCGTTTTGGTTTTCATCGACGGTATTCTTGTTTATTCTAGATCCGAGGCAGAGCATGCTCATCATTTGCGGATCGTCTTGGATACTCTTCGTCAGCATCAGCTTAAGGCCAAGCTCTCCAAGTGCCATTTTTGGGAGAGCAAGGTCAAGTTCTTGGGCCATATTGTATCATCTGAGGGTATTTCTATCGATCCTGCCAAGATCGAAGCTATTCAGAATTGGAAGCAGCCCGAGAACGTTCATGATATTCGCAGCTTCCTTGGTCTAGCGGGTTATTACCGTCGGATTATCAAGGATTTCTCTCGAGTTGCACTTCCCCTCACGACTCTTGACTCGTAAGGGGGTTCGCCTCATTTGGTCTGATATGTGTGAAGTTTCTTTCCAGCGATTGAAGGAACTTCTCACTCATGCTCCTATCCTTGTGGTTCCTGAGAGTAACCAGGATCTTGTTGTTTACACCGATGCTTGTGGTAGCGGCCTCGGTGCTGTGCTTATGCAGAAGGATCGGGTAGTTGCTTACACTTCTAGGCAGCTACGTCCGAATGAGGTTCGCTATCCTACGCATGATCTTGAGTTAGCAGCTATCGTCTTTGCTTTGAAGACGTGGCGTCATTATCTATTGGGCGAACGTTTCATTCTCTACACCGATCACAAGTCGCTGAAGTATTTATTCAGTCAGAAGGATCTCAATATGAGGCAGCAGCGATGGCTTGAGTTTATCGCCTCATATGACTTAGACATTCAGTATACCCCTGGCAAGGGTAATCGTGTGGCTGAAGCACTCAGTCGCAAACACTCGGCAGTAGTTTCTTTGATGATAGCCGAGTGGGATATTCTTGAGAATTTTTTTTATGTGTGATATTCGAAATCGAGCTCCGTCTTCTGATCCTCAGATCTTGTTATTCAGCTTGGAAGCTCGACCTATTCTATTGGATCACATTGCCCATGCTCAGCGGCAGGATCCAGACTTGTTGCGATACATTCATCTCCTTGAGTTGGGATCCAGTAATGAGACATTGTTGGATTATTCTATTGATTCTCATCGGTGTCTTCGCAGGAAGAACCGTATTTTGATACCATCTGATTTATCACTTAGACGTGACATTCTAGACGAGTGTCATCGCACTAAGTACACTATTCATCCCGGGTCGAGTAAGATGTATGACGACATGTGTCGCCTATTTTATTGGGAGGGCATGAAGAGTGATGTTGCAAGTTATGTAAGCCGTTGCATGACTTGTCAACAGATCAAAGCTGAGCACCAGCATCCATCTGGTCTTCTACAACCGCTAGAGATTCCATTGTGGAAATGGGATCAGATATCCATGGATTTTATTGACGGTCTGCCTCGATCGAGGTCAGGCCATACTTCTATTTGGGTCATCGTCGATCGCTTGACCAAATCAGCTCATTTCATTCCTATTAAGTCCACTCGGTCTGCTCCTCAGCTTGCCAAGCTATATGTGAAGGAAGTCGTTCGACTTCATGGTATTTCTAGCTCTATCGTCTGTGATCGAGACACTATCTTTACTAGTCATCTCTGGAAGTGCCTACAGTCAGCTTTGGGCTCAAAGCTGAATCTCTCGACTGATTATCATCCTTAGACCGACGGTCAGACGGAGAGGGTGAATCGTGTTTTAGAGGATCTTTTGCGCTGTTGTATTCTGGATTTCGGAGGTAGTTGGGAGGATCACTTACCGCTTGTAGAGTTCTCCTACAACAATAGCTTTCAGTCTAGTATTGGCATGGCTCCTTTCGAGGCCCTTTACAGAAGGCCATGTCGTTCTCCTTCGTGTTGGTTAGAATCTGGCGAGAAGCTCCTTCTCTGTCCAGATTAAGTTCGGGAATCTTCTGAGAAGATTATTCTTATTCGTCAGAGAATGAAAGGGGCGCAGAACCGTCAGAAATCCTACGCGGACAACCATAGGAAGCCTCTTGAGTTCTCCATTGGTGATCATGTCTTTATTCGGATATCTCCTATGAAAGGGGTTGTGCGTTTCAGCTCTACTAGGAAGTTGGCTCCTCGCTATGTTGGACCATTTCCTATTACGGAACGCATTGGCCCCGTGGCTTATCGTGTGGCTCTACCTACTCACTTCTATGGAATGCACGACGTGTTCCATGTTTCCCAGTTTCGCATGTGTGTCCGCGACCCTGATTCTATCATTGAGCCGCATGATGTGCCTGATTTAGAGATCTTACCTGATTTATCTTTGGAACAGCAACCTCTTCGTGTGCTTGATTCGGAGGTTAGACGCCTTCGCAACAAAGAGGTTCCACTCGTGAAGATTCAATGGTCACCGAATCCTTAGGACTGCACTTGGGAGACCAGAGAATCTATCGAACGCTCTTATCCTGGCTTTCTCCCATCTTCTTCTGCGGGTGAGAATTCTCTATTTTATCTATATCACTTCTTTTGGGGATGTGACGTTATAAACGACATCTATCTTAAGGAATTGCAGGGACGCAATTTTCTTAAGGGGGGAGTCTGTAACAACCCGGGATTTGCATTACCAATTAATAAATAAAAGTTAGGATTTTTATTTATTTTAATGAAGCATAAAAGGATTTGGAATAACAAAAATTTATTTGAAAAAGACTATTTTAATTAAATGGGAAATATGGGATTTAAAATGAGGATAAAATGTTATTTTGGAAAGTTAAATATTTTATGAGAGATTTTAAAACGGGTTTGGATAAGAAAAATAAGTTTTATAAACATATATGAACACTTAGACTAATTGTTGGAAACATGTAAATAACTCTCTTCTTATTGGGTTACTAAACCTAGCCCAATAACCCACCCTAAACCTCCTCTATAAATTATCTCAAACTCTCCTAACCTCATTCATTCATCTCTAATCAAAACCCTAATCATTTCCTAAAGCTTTCATAACAAAAATGGCATCTATCTTCATCTCCTTCTAGTTTTGGCTTATGCAAGTTATTCTATGCAAAGGTAATGCAAATACCCACCTCAAATCCATTTTTATATCTTTTTTATTTCTGAAATTGATTTGGTAACATATGTTTTATGTGTTTTTTTGATCTTATAGCCTCCTAATCATCTTTTGCTAACTTGGGTTGATGCTATAGTAGTCTTTGTTGCTTTCTAGAGAGGTATATTGCTAAAAACCTCTTCTAATATGTGTTTAATCATCTTTTGATTTTGGTAATCAGTTAGTAACACATGTTTTATTATGTAACATGTGAATCATAACTCTTTGATCATCTTTGCTTTCATTTTTGGGTGTGCACATAAGGTACTTGTAGTATATGCTAGCTGAAATTATAATTAGTTTATTGCTGTTAGTAAATTAGGCATATCTCTTTCATCTTAACTCGGAATTAAGATTTTCTTGAAGTTCTGGAAAGCTTATTCTGTACCCTATAACTTTTATGTTTTGTGCTTTGTCTAATTTTGAGGTTTGAATGGTCGAAATCATGCTTGTTTTCCGCTGACCTGACAACAAACTACAGGGTTGATAAAATAAAAACCTGAAATTGATTTGGCCATAAGTTACTCGTTTCTTATCCAAATCTAATAATTTTGGATGTTCTGGAAAGCTTAGATTTAGAGCTAAAACTATTCATGTTTTGAGTTTCATGAAATTTTGAAGTTAATTTGGTCAAAACTGTGCATTCTTACAACTGTCCCGAGAGCACAACGACAGTGATATAAAATTTAGATCTGAGAATTGTTTTAGTCATAGAATTTTCATCTTTGGTCGGAATTTGACGATCTTGGTCATTCCGGAAAGCTTAGAAACTAAGCTACAACTTTCATTTTATTCATTTTTCCAGAATTCGAAGTTTACTATGCCAAAATTGTGGTTTTTCATCTCTGACCAGTTAGTGCATAGCTATAGGCCTTAGTCTCTTCTCTCCCGTTGTTTTCAGCGTAGAACCCCGACTTTGCGATGCCATCCCGGGCTCGTCCTTTGTCGGATTTCATCGTTTTTGGTCTCGTTAAAAAGATGGGATCGAGATCTTTAACCATGCAAAGTTTGGTTTAGATCTGGGTGCATAGATACTTCGTTTCTATTGCCGAAGTAGCACCCAGAAACTGTTTTACAATAGTGATCATTTTCAGTTATCGTCGGACCAACTTTGAAACATTGTCGTTTCTTCGTTTCAAGTCGAAACCGAACGATTCTTTTTGCATATCAAAGTAGGAGTACTTTACTACGCTCCTGCAAATTTTCATCAAAATCTGAGTTCATGTGGCCCTTCGACCATGTCGTCGAAGTGGGACCTTTACACTGTTTTGACACAGTAAAGTTTTATGATTTTTGTCCGACTTTGAGACGACGCCATTTCTTCGTTTCAAGTCGTAATTTCCTGATTCTTTTTGCAGTTTGAAGTAGGGATGTTGGACTACATGTCTGCAAATTTTAATGACATTTGCACACAGTTTGCTAGTCCAAATAAATTGCCGAACTTGGGTTCGCAGCTGTTTTTGAATGTTTAGAAACACTTAGAATATCTTTCAGTGGTTTTTCTGGTTTTATTGATTTCTTTGAGATTTGTCTCTAGATTTCGTACACGGGTTTTATGAATTATTTTCAAAAGATTTTTCACTCCTAAATGACTTTCTAAATTATTATATAATATTATTTTTAATTATTAAATTAATTACTCCATAATAGGAGAGTTTTCAAAAGCCGTTTTAAAAGTGATTTCAAAATAAATTATAAATCCGTTTCGCACCATTATTTTCTATAATAAAAACCTCACACTCACTTTTTAGCACGTCGAGCGAAGTGGAAAGGTGCTTAAACAGTTTGGAAATCTCCGGCCTATGGAACCGTGTGTATTTTCTTTCCGGTTAATCCCCGACCTATTCGATTGATCGTTTTGACCTTTGGGTCTAGTTTACCGATGATACGAGGTGGTCTTTTTATGGTTTGGAGTGTGAGCTTTCTATTGGTTAGTAAACCGTTTAGTGCGAACGTGGGGTATGGGACTCATTGTTAACACTTTAAGGGTTCCTTTCCAAGAAGTTAGTGACACATTAGCCTCTGGGTGGCCAGTACTGGACCTCTGGGTCACCACGCCTCTGGGCAACCATCTCTGGACACCTGCTCTATGGAGCAGTTTATTTTTCGGTGTGCGCCTCTGGGCCTTTATCCTTCTGGGAAGGATCTCGCCGTCTCGCGCGTTCCGCATCTGTGCGAGTGATCGATCACAACTCTATAGTACTTGGCAACAACGACTCTGGTCGGTGCACGTGCTATACTTGTATTATCTGATGATTTTTATATCCATTCGAGTACCGCCATTCGGTGTTGGTTCTATGGAACCATACGATGTAAGTGCGATTGCCTTGTGGATTCATAGTGTCTCTGGACACTGCTTTTCAGTGTTGGATTTCATTGACTTTTCAGTATATCCACATTGCTCTTTGGAGCATCGATCTTTGCTTGGGCATTGATTACAGACTCTGGTCACTCTTGAGATTATTGCCTATGGGCATCTTTTTATAGCTTTGGCTACGCCGATGATATGAGGCGATTTTATTTATTCTACACTTTGGTGTTGATTTCTCTTTAGAGATTTTTATTGTTTATTGATGATTAGGGATCGTCATTATATTCATGTAGTTCATAATATACTTCTCTTTGGACAAGTACTGTTTTATTTATGTACCGCATTATTATATATCTCAGTTATTACTGATTGTTTAGCTAGCCTGACCCGGGTGTTTTCGCTCGGGTCAGACCGAGTTGTTTCAGGTTAGGTCTCTGGACTTAGCTTCTGTGCTTCCGCTTGGACATTATCTGCTATGCTGACAGATAGCGCTTTTATTTGTCCACTATTCCGCTACTCTGTTATTATTTAGACTTTGATATGTACATATTTTTGACTCACATGTGTGAGCAGTGGCTTTGTACCCACTTATAGTATTTGGATCTGTATTGACGATGTATTGTTCTGGGATTTTATATCTGTTATGTGATTATGTTCTGTGATGTTTTATCATTTATTACTATGCTTGTTTCTGATAGGTCTTTAGCCATTGTAATTTCGTTATAAATATTTATTGAATATGTCGAACCACTTGAGAAAAATATATAGATATCATCCTTTCGACGTATTCAGTAGATAGTTATAGCTTGATTACAAATGGTCGCTTCCACTATACTCTATTCTCCGCTTTAACAGACAGTATTACTCCCGTAATACTCTTTGTTACAGTGGGTCTCGGAGTGGGGTGTTACAGCCGTATCTAATTTGCTAGTTAGATACGGCTCAAGGCCGTATCTAATTCTCTAATTAGATACGGCCCATGGCCGTATCTAATTCGTATACTAAGCACATGAATTAGATACGGCTTTTGACCGTATCTAATTGATGTAATAGATACAGCAATAAGCCGTATCTAATTCACAAAGCTCATGACCATAAATTGCAATACCATAGATGTAGTATAAATTATCCATGACCAATCAAATTAATTTGCAAAAGGAAAATTCTCAGAACATGCAAACATGGGAAAATACATACAATGAAATGAATAGTTGTAGTTCAAAATGGTGCAATACAGTAGAAATGCAGTGTGAAAGGGAGCAAGCAACTAAAGACAATCTAAGTGAGTCAAGCGGTATCACAACTCAATGCAACAAGGATTCACGGTCAAATATAGAAGTAACACAACAAACCAATAGCTCAGCAAAGAAAAATGTTAACATTAAAGTGTAATGACATGGATCTAGAAATAGCACTTTCAGCTACAAAGGCAGTGGATATTAATACAAATATAGGCCAATGTCATGGCACAAGTTACACAAAACGGTCTGAGACAATCATAAACAAGTTTCAAACAAGCACAGTCCAAGCTAATGACAAGGAACGCCCTGCAAATTGCTTTTGGATTCGGAACGCCCTGCAAATTAAATTATTATATTACACCAAAATGAATGGTCAATTCAATAATTTAATCAACTGTAATATAATTGATGCTTTCTATAGGATTAATGGAATAAGAGTTATGAAAGATGGAGAGAAAGTGATTAAATAGCGAGACAGATGATTCAAAGAATTTTTTCTCTAGGACTCTTTGCTATTCTTTTCCATTTTAGCTATAATTATTTCAAGTATTTATTACATGGTAGTATATTCCTTAGAATCGATATTATCTCGATCAGCCAGATTTATCATTGATGCATACTTGGGTCATATTAAAGCTAGCAATACCCTACAAATCAGGCTGTTAGTGAACTAGTATTGGGAACCAAACAAAGAATGCGATTTCTTTCATCTCTCTATGCAGCAAACATAAAAGTTGTAAAATGAAAACCTTGAGAAGCGAAACATTGAATTTGAGAGGTATATCGTTGGCAGAAGGGATTTTATATGTTCCAGGTCCGGTAGTGTACCGATGAAAAGATTGCAGAATTGGCACTTTGACATCTGTAGGAATGCTAGTATCATCCTCTGCAAATACATATCGGAAAAATATTATTTTGAATCACTTTATTAGAAATATACTCTACAAATGATTTACTGTTTTGAAATCACAATCAAAATATGGTCAACAAGGTTAATGAGACAATAGACAACACACTAAGATACAAGTTTGGCTTCATTGAAGAAAGCATTCTACCTGACCGTCATAACAAAAAGGGAAAACTGACTGGTAATTTTTTTTAACTCGTTGATGATATCATCTAAATTTAAGCACTTTGCACTGCACTTTATATTTGTTTGGTTATCTTACTCATCTATTATCAAGTATGAAAACAATGCGTTGCACATTGAATGATGTTAAAATAACGCATTATCTGTAAGAAGCTATGAGAATATAGTTGTACAGTAATAAACGTTTACGTTAATATATGTAGAATTATTTACAGGTTCATTAATATATACACTTGTTCTTATATCTTTGATTACAAACAGATACAGGTGGTATTACACGTGCATTAACTAATGTGCTGCAAAGGAACCAAGAAGAATGAAACCCAATCGGTTAAGCGACAACTTCATGTAAAAACAATTAGGTATGTTAACTTAATGATTCTTATTATATTTCAAAATCAAATATGACTAAACGTCTTTTCTTAATTATTTAGTGGGAATACAATCACCATGTCTTTGTAGGCCGAGAAAAAGAAACTAGTGCAGGTGGCAGTGGGAATACAATCACCACATCGTTTCGAGGCTGGTATATACCATGCTTTATCCAAGGTCGGAGAAAAGCGTGGTGAGAAAATTGTTTTACCGAGCAACTTACCTGGAAAAGATTGTACACCTCTTCAAGCATATTAATAGGAGAGAATGTTCGAAGGTGGAGTAGATAGAAGGAGAAAGAGGAGATAAGAGCTAGAAATTTGAAACAGAGAATATGAAGTAGTCAATCTTGCATTCTACTCTGAGAATATGAAGTACTTAATACTGCCAGTCCCAGCAATATACCTGATCAATAAGGAATATAAAAAATAAAAACCTATCTTTTCCAACCTATAGGCTATACCAAACTAAATAGAATATCAAAAGGAAAAAAAAAGAGTGGTGCGTTAGTTTGGAATAAGAATATAAGATAAGAGAATCAAAATATCAAACGAAATTCCAAATGATGTGGTAAGGCTAATGAAATTCTACTGCTTTCCTCCTAATCTCGAATTAACACCCGATTTTTCATTGTTAAATATTGAAACGTTGATTAAAAGAATGGAAGTGAAACGTGCTTATTCACTGAAAAATTACATTGAATATATGAACCAATATTGCATACATTAAAACTAAAAATGTGATATATGAATTGCTTTTGTTATTTAAGGCAAATTTTCATGATGTGTCACATTGATCTGTATGTAATAGTTATGCCCAATGTTCTTCTTTCAACATAAACTTTTAGAGTTGGATCATCCAAGATATTTTGAGAAGTATAAGTTTAGTTTCCCTCACTCCATAACATTTTTCTCTGAATGATATTGTGTTACAAAAGTTTATGAAAACATACCTACTGTATCAAGGGCTATGAGAACCAAATAGAATATGCATACATAAAACACAGCCAGTAAATAAATCTGTCAAACCATACCAATACATGGTCATAATTCTTATTTTCTAGTATAATCATTCACCAGGAGACCAATTACAGATATTCTAAGGAACAGACATCAACTGATAACGTACATTTTGGTCCCAATCCGTAAAATGTTCAGAATAAAAGGCTTTCTATTTAAATCAAAATCTAAGATCGAAACTTTTCAAACACTAATGAATATATAAGAAGATGCAGGGTCTTCCTACCTACCAAAGAAGTAATCGATGCTTTTTCCATTGATATTTAGGCTGAACTTAGCAGTAGATATGCAAGCATGTATCCACTTAATCATTTAATCAGGGAACCCCATTTTAGTCATAATAGTAGTAATAGAGGAGCATTGAATCGAGTCAAATGCCTTATGAATGTCAAGCATAAGCATGGCTATTAGTGATATATTAACTCTATTATAAACTTTTAACAATTCATAAGTGAAAAGTACACTGTCTAGAATGCTTCTAAGGAAGGCTGCTTGATTAGATGAGATAATATTTAGCAGAACTTATTTCAGTCTAGTGGAGGTAATATTAGACAAGCACTTGTAAATGACATACAACAAGCTATAGGTTGAAAACAAGAAACTGAATTAGCACCATTAGATTTAGGAATGAGGGCAATATTAGTAGCATTAACCCTTCTTATCCTTTTTATGTGCTTGAATAAATCCATCACATCTTTGATAAGACCATGACCAATGATATCCCAACATTTAATATAAAATCAAACAATCATGTCATCAGGACCATCTACTGAATTTTGATTCATAGAAAAGATGACAGCTTTTATTCCTCATTACAAATATTGAGTTGATTTTATGATATCCCAACAGTATTATGTAAAAAACAAACTTTTAAATGATTCAAATTTTTTAAAATTAGTTCCAATCAGATCAGATTTGTTTAAACTGATCAGATTTGTTTAAACTTTAGACTATTTTGTGATGATAAAAAAATTAAAATTATTTCAAATCAGTTTAAACGTTTTATTTTAAAACATTTAAAATTACTCCATAAAAAAATTCATAATAGAACTGTTATATATAAAAACTTTTAAATTTCAAATTAGTTTCAAAATAAAATGTTTTGTTTAAAAAATTTAATGTTAAGCAAATTTTAAACATTAACATTACAAATCAGATCAGTTCTATTTATTTTTTAAACTTAAAATGAATTTTAGTTTTTAAATTTGAAGTTTTAATCAAATCAGTTTTATAATTTCAAACAAATTAAACACAAACCAGTTTTTATATTGAGTATAATAAATTATAATTTATAACTAACGTTTATTATTGAGTTATGTTATTTGTTATATAAAATTCAGCTTATGTTATGTTAAATAAAAATCAGTTTCAATATTATTAAACTATAAACTTAAATAAATTAAAATTAAAGATTAAAACAACACATACCACTCAGAAGCTCGAGATCGACTGGCAGCAGAAGGTTGAGAGGCGTCGACGGCAGGCGCAGGCGAGATCGATGGCATGCACAGGCGAGATCGATGCGGCAGGTGCAGGCGAGATGAGGTTGTAGGTTTTTCTTTTTCGATTTTGGGGACGTATGTTTCGTTTAGGCAGTTAAGTGGATTTAGGGTTTTTTTCCCAATCGCCAGCAAATCGATCCGAACCGAGGTACAGCAAATCACGGTCGTGAGTTAGGGGAAGAGCAAAGTGATTTAGAGATTTGGGATGCAACGGACGTGAATTTGGGGGAAAGAGAACGACATTTATGTTTTGGAGGGAGAACGAAAAAAACGAGGGAAGGAATGAATTTGGGGGAGACCGTGCTTTCCAGGGTGTATGATTTTCCAGCCAAAATAGACCCGAATTTGATACGGCTCAAAGCCGTATCAAATTTGATACGGCTTTGAGCCGTATCTAAACGTTTAGATACGGTTTTTCGCCGTATCAAATTTGATACGGCTTTGAGCCGTATCAAATAAGGTGGATAGGGGTGTGGCTAAAACAGCTTTGTGGTGTAGTGGATATCATCATTTTTTCACTTTTATCTCAAAATTATAATACCATACGATTTTCTCAGAGACGATTATCGTTCTAAAGAACCATTTTTAAGCAAAACTAATCAAAATGCCTCCTCGCACTAAGAATGCCAAGATGTTAAAGAGAAAACAAGACCAATCGGCCTCATCTTCAAATCCTCAGGTATGCTCTGATGAACAGATCGAAAGGTGGATGAATAAAGCACTGCATTCCATCAAAAGGTACGAAGACATCCAAAAGAAAAAACTCCACATAGGTCCATTCTACAATCTTCTTAAATTCCCTATGTATGACCTCGATGAACTATGTGAAAATGACGAGTTGGAACCCCTATTCTCTTTTACCCCAAATGATGTCCAAATAGATCAATTAGCCATATTTTTATTCTATGCGAATTTAGACAGTACTTTAGTGTGGAACACTAAAGATGAGGATAACTGCCTCTGGTCTAGCATGTATGGGAACACGATTAGATTAACTCCAGGCATAATAGGTCGCACACTAGGATGCTCTGACACAGGAGAAGATCTATACAATATTCCGGATATGGGTTTCAAGCCACGGAATAATATAACTCACCAAATTTGGGAGGACGAAATGCCAAAATTTGCCTCCAAATTCCTACGTCCAAAAGCTCGACTTCTAACCCGAATGATAATTAACACAATTATTCCACGAATGGGTAGTCACGAGCAAATCACCGAATTAGAGCACAAAGCCCTATATGCTCTGTTTAGTGGAACAAGAGTAAATTGGGCCAAATTTATTTTCGACGAGCTAAAGCATTTTTGGACTCGATCAAGGCCGTCAATTATTTATCCAACTTATATTATGAGACTTCTTCATTCACATAATATCCCATCCTATCTATCTACATTCGAAGAAATCTCACCTAAGTATGCTTCAACCAAGTTCTTCTCTCTGATGCATCTACCCGAAACCCCTCCAGAGTTCGTGTCTTTCGAAGATTGGACGCAAAATCGTCAATCTAGAAGAGTTGAGCCTCCTCCTCAACCTCACATTGATCTATCCCAAGAGGAGGAACAACATCGAGAAGCAACTCCTCCTCCTCCCGCACCCTTTGACTATCCGGGACAAGAGGAAATAATGGAGACTCGAAGGAATACAAATCCAAACGAAAGTATTCAAGATCTCACTCTACGAAACCAACAAATTTTATCTCAAAATCAAAAGATTTTAGCTAAGCAAATTGACAACTTCGAAATGACATTTGCTACACGCCTAGCCTCTGTTGAAGAATCTCTTTCCACTGTCTTGACGGTTCTTAAAGAAGTACTTCAACGGGTTCACGGTCCAACACCACCCTCTGATGATTGGCCAATCCCAGTATCTTCTCCTCCCGCAAAACATTCAAAACTCTCTGAGGATGAACCTCTCAAAGAAGCTTTGACATCTCCTTCAAAGGCTAGCACTTCTAAAAAAGAAGAACCAAAGGAAGATGATCAAAATAAAGCTTCTCCAAAGGAATCATAGATTTAGGGAATCATAGAACTTAGTTTTTGGAATATCAATTTTTGTACAAATCTATGCTTATAATCATACTTCGAGTTTAATGAAACTTTATTTGTTTGTTTTGACGATTGGCTTCAATTTTATAATTCTTTTTGACAATGCCAAAGGGGGAGAAATATAAGTATAATCATAAAACAATCAAAATAAGCACATATTCAGGGGGAGATATATAATCTATACATAAGTACATTGAATAGTTGTCATCATCAAAAAGGGGGAGATTGTTAGGAAATCAATTCTATGGTTTCGATGATAACAACTATACAATGGAAATCGAATATGCGTATATATCTATATTTACAGATAACTGGTAAAGTAACATCACCAAAGAGACAAGAACAAAGACTCAAAAGAAGTATCAAGAGGCTACAAATCGAGAGAATTGGAAAAGGAATGATACAGCCACAGGAAAAGCAACATGCACAAATCCATACGTCTGAGTGCACTGAACAGACGTCTGACTGAATTCTCTGGTACGCCTATCAGTCAAAACCAGACGTCTGGTACATATACTCAGACGTCTGACAAGCAACTATATACAAAAAATATATGAAGACCAAACGTCTGAAATATTCTCCAAACGTCTGATTTTGAACTCGGCTGTGTATATTTAAAGTACAACTGTCACAATTGAAAAGACACGATCGCTCCTCTTCATTGCAACTCTTCATCACCATTGGAAGCGACCTTAGAGCACTTGCTAACAGATGCAACTACACAAAGGATCTCTCTACCACTATAAATAACATCAGGAATTCAAGAGAAGACTTTACCTGATTTACTTGTGCTTTCTACTCTTATACTCTAATATATTCTTGATCTCTTGCATTCTATACTTGTACTCTACACTTCCAAATATATAGTTCCTCATAGTTAACAATCCCTAGATATATATATTGGAAGCATTTGCACTATATAGTCAAAATCTGTGTAATAGAGAACACACAGTTGACAAAGAACTTTGCTATTGTAAATCTGTTCCTCCGGGTGAAGTGAGGGTTATTCGGTTGAAGGAAATTCTAAAGAGGAGCTTCGGGACTGGACGTAGGACAGGAGGTCCGAACCAGTATAAAATCCCTGGTGTGATTATTCTTATTTGCATATTTTAATATTAATACAATATATTTTAAATTAGCCATATACTTGTCATTTGTATAATCGATCCACCATACTATAGACTTTCACTGGATACAAGCCATGTTGAATCAAAGATCAAGCGATAACTCCAGTTCCAATGATCCAAATGACATGAAATTTGGGGACTAAACATATTTTTGCTTGAGGAAGCCACCATAAGGATCTCTCCCCAAAATTTGACCTAACAAGGGATTGGTATCGATCCTCCTCTTTGGAAATTAGGCCTAGCGATCCCTTTACTGGGCCTATATGGTTTAGAAGGTCCTTCAGCCGAGATTTTAGAGAGATATTTGGCCGTCTTCATTTATAAATACTGGCTTGATGGGTTATTCTGAGGATCTTTATGCTGCTTGTTACTCTAGACTCCATTGTAATCAAGTGCTAATTTATTTCTACTGTTGTAGTCAGATTCAAAAGTGATTAATAAAGGATAATCTTCAAAGTGGACGTAGGCATATAACGTCGAACCACTATAAATTTCTTTGTCTTTGATTGCTGCTTATTCTCTGTTGCTTACTTATTCATCTACTCAGTTTAATTTTATTTTTCTTCACTTACTTCTCTAAAAAAACTATTTTTTGGGTGTTTGTGACCATTTTAGGTGCAAACACCTCCACTCGAAATATCAATCTCTGTTGGATAAATAGCATTTATCTAGTCCTGCAATGTCCTAGTTTCATCAACATAGGAAACTAGCTTTCCTACATATACTAACATCCATCTATATATATATACATACATGCATATATACATATATAAACATACATACATACATATATATGTATGTGTGTGTGTATATATATATATATGTATGTGTGTGTGTGTGTGTATGTATGTATGTATATATAATTCTATTTATAACCTGGGCCTTAGGCCAGGGTTCGTACTACACTCACAAAATGCCAACCGGTCAACCGTTGGACTGGAGTGGTCAACTGCTTCCTGTCGATCAGCTCCAGTAAAAGCGATCGACCGGTCATCATTGTTTAATTAGGGATTATTGTCTCCAAACTGTCATTTTCGTTTGTTAATCACTATCGTCCCAAATTTCATTACATTAATTTATGATCTGAATTATAGTTCATGTTTATCTATAATTTGTAATTATCAAAATTCCATATTCAAACCAATCTCAATTTACAGTAAATTTTCCTAATCTAGGTTTTAACATCAACTTTAACAGGTTATATGAATTCATATTTGATTAGAAAAGGGTGTAAGCTAGATCAATTCTTACTTAGCAAATTTACATCAACATTTGTTTTTCAATCTCGGATCTAACAAATAGGGTTCTCAATTTAATTTCTAAGAATCTAAATATACGGTATACTAAAACTAACAGCATATAAATCATCTAATTAAAAATATACTCACTCGTCTCAAATCCAAGTTATCCCCTCTGAATCGAACCTGGTATCTTTTCCATTTGCTAGCTCTCCGCTTAATTTAGTTTCTTCAATCTCTCTATTTTTATTTTTATTTACTTTTGAAGAAGTTTGTGATTTAAGGAAAAGATTTGAATTTGATAGAGTCTGGACATTCTCCTCTCATTTTTGTGAATTAGGATTGGGTTTAGTGTTGTATTTATAAGGGTTCAAGCGAGTACTGGCCGTTAAAAATATTCAATCCAAATCTGAACACTGATATAAATATACTATTAAATTTGGGTCACTGATTTCTAACCAAACCCTCATCCTGAATCATCTACCGGTCGACCACTTTGCCTTATGGCGATCAACCGCTGGGGATTGGGCGGTCAGGGTGATGTTGTCGACTGGTGGAAGTTTCTAATTTTAGAATATTTATTTTCAATTTTGTTTTATTTAATTATTCTCAATCTCAAAATTTAAGACGTTCATAACTTCTTCATACTAGCTTCGGTTTCAAAATGTTATATATGAAAATTGTCTAAATAATTGATACGAACGCAATGGTACAAGTTTTGTAGCAGACTTGAATGTTTGCAAAAATATTGAAACACCCCACTTAAGATACCCAAAAAGGACACGTTAAAAGGCATGGTGCGTTGTAGGTATAACCGAAACTAACAGAGCTAAGATTCACAAGACAAAAATAGATAAAAACAGCGGAAACTAAAATAATAACTTAATTAAAACAAAGCTTCATAATTACTTCATAAATAAGTCAAATACCAAATACAACATCCATATCTCAAAACCCATCATGTCTTGTGAAATAAAAATTCATAGTCTCAAAATCAGAGTACATAATATCCCTCGTAATAAGCCAGTACACAAAAAGAACTAAAGCTGAAATAAAAGAAATACATAGTAGAGAACTCCTCCAAGAAACCGCCAAGCAACGGCAATCTACTGACTTCTTCCTTGATTGCCTATGGGGGAAAGGGGGAAAATAGAGGAGTGGGCCAGACTAAAAGTCTGGTGAATGATAGTAATTACTAGAGTCTTTAAGCAAGATAAAAGTAATAGAATCTATAACAATTCTAGCATAAATAAGGATAATAAAGGAAATAGGAAAGAGATAAACTAAAAATAAGTACGATCAAATATTGCTCAATTTATAAGGTAGGTTAACTTTGATTGCTTGCACTTGTCCTTGATTTCTGCTCTAATTAGGCTGAATTCCTAATCCTGTAATTAGAATGTAACCCTAATTCTACCCTTTTTGATCGGCCTGCTACTCCATAGACCTTACTGCGGACCAACCGTTATATAACTCCCTACACAACAGCCAATGGTATCTACGAAAGATGCACAGAGCAACCACTGTGGATCCGGACGACATATATAGCTCCCTACACAGAAGGCAATGGTGTCCACGAAAGACACTCATACTAAGCGCTTGGAACTCATAGCTATTACTGAGCACCCGAATGGAAGTCGCACGCGTAACTGCCACCATGCCCATGCTACATTTTGCTACACCTATTGGGTCTTCTTATTGCCTAAAACTTCTAGCATAAGCGTGCCCCTCATCTCACTTCAGGCTAATGCGAGATTACCATGTGTCCATAGAAAAATAAGGGAAATGCTGTTGGTACTGGCCCTTCATCCAAACAATATCTAGTTGCTCCCCTTATCCAAATCCCCCATGATTTGGACTTTTATTTGACCAATTACTACCATTCTTAGCATAAGCGTGCCCTGGGCTCACTGTTTTGTCTAATAGGGAATGTTATTTGGTATAGGTCCTACTTTCATCTTTGCTTATTAACTTAGGTAAATAATTTAAATAAGCCTTTACATTTTTCTCTACTCTCTCTGCTTATTAATTTCTCCTAAGTCTTAAAATAAGCCTTATTCTATTCTTTTTCTTATTATAACCTACGTTATAATCATGCTTATTACTTAACCCAAGGTATAAGTGTGAAAATAAGTTTCTTTCATCTTTTACTCTTTTTAGTTATAATTCTAAGTTATAACTAGGCCAATCTTTTTAATTCAGTCCAATTAACGTCATAATTAGGCGTAATTTTAGTCCAATTCCATTTATATTACAGTCTTTGAAATTTACATCTTATATTCCATTATTTCAGTTTTCTTACAATTTAATCCATATTCGCGTTAATCCTATTCTAATCCATACGCAAAGAAGAAGGAGGAATAAATGAAAACTGGAAATAGAAGAAAATCCAAACCGTAGAAAGAAGATGTAAATAACGTATAAATAACAGTAAATAAACTAAAATACTTTAAATAAATGTAAATAAACGGAAAAGCTATAATTAACAGAAATAAACTAAAATTGCTGAAAAGAATAGCTGAAAGGAAATAGACTGAAAATAATTCTAAAAACTGTAAATAAACTACTAAAAAGGCTATTCCAAAAATCATAGTAAAATTACAACTATTGGAAACCCTATTATTTTAAATTACTTAAAGAAATATTAAAATAATTACAATCACTCACCTCCGGTTCTAAGATCTTCCTTTGGTCTTCCCGGATCCACTTGGAGTTGTAAAATAATTTAATTTATAACGATTTTCTCCTTTGGAAAAATAATTATGTTTAGGGTCCTTCCTAGAAAGGTGAACCCAATTGGAGAAAACCTAAAATGACAAAAAGTATTAGGTCTAGGGGTCTATTTATAGGTGTAGAAGTGGATCTCGGACCGTTGGATTTGGAAATTGAATAGGATGCAACCACATCATAGGCTGAATAGGGGCCATCGAATGCAGAAACGGAGGGACCAAATCAGTTTAAACGATGTAAAATACGTGTTAAATCGTCACTAAATCGTTCGAACGAACGTTCGTTCGCTTGCCAAAAGGTAAGGCGGGTCAACCACCCCACTGCCCAGGTCGACCGGCCGGTCGAACTGTGTGTGTGTGTGTGTGTGTGTATACATACATACATTTCTTTTTATTTCTGCTAATTTTATATATGTATATATTTCGGTTTTTGACGTTCTATATATGGAAATTGACCAAAAAATTACCACGGACACAATAATGCAACTTCCGTGGCTTAATTCTGATAATTTCAAAATTTTATTTTATTATCTAATTAATTAACGAATTAATTATTATGGGTTAAATTGGGGTTGTTACATTCTCACCTCCTTAAGGGATTTCGTCCCCGAAATCTCTAAGGATAAAAGAATGTACTAAATGTTTTCATCCAACTCTACAACCAACTACTCAATCATCAACCATTCATCCATTGTCCTTAAGTTTTTCTAATGCAATTTATGATACTTATGCAATTGGTGTAGTGTAAATGTCCCTAACTAAGGCAAAAGATTCGACGGTCCACTGATTCAGTTGACCTCCTTTTATGCCATGTATCCAAATGAATGCAAAAATTTCCTAATGATACTGATAATTCTATATGCGTGCTACAAACATCATCCAAATGCAACAATCATGTGATAAACATCCCTTTATAGCAATCATGGAAATAAAAAAATATGCGCACATCCATATGCATATGCTCTAGTGTCCTAGTTAGGCCGATCCCTAAGGAATAATAGTGCCTAGTGTACCTATATGTGTCCATAGCATCCACTAGCAAACATTGCAATCACTAGCATACATCATTCATAACATGTTCTATTAACATGTTTACATCAAATCCTACCATCCATAGGTTAAATCCTAAGTTCTACCCTCTGTGACGCCCCACCTCTATACTCATGCTGGCCAAGGACACTACGGAGTAATGTCGTCAACTAGTACGAAGAATAAGGCTGTTGAGGAGTGACCATCTGTGTAATTGCTTTGTGTGAGGACCGATATGTCAGATCATATAACTTACATTTCAATTCAAGAGGAAATCCGACATACCGATTCATACTCAAAGCTACCACAGAGTGGCTATGTGGACCTCGGAAACAAATATAGAAATAAACATAACACAAATCAGTCATAGATATTCATATCACAAAGGCGGAATCAGATATGAATATAACACATAAAAGTGTACATCAAAGTAGTGGTAAAACAAGATCCACTACATCACAAAAGAATAGATACATGTGCTAGACAAAAGAATAATTATACATCAAGGGGTCTATAACTCAAATGTATAATAACAAAAACTACTAATCTAAAGTAGTTAGCCAAAAATCAGATGATAATCCCAAATATGAAGTCAAGCAGGAGCACCTGAAACATCTCGGTCTGACCCGAGTATTATTTAAGAAGAAAATAATAAACGGATCAGTCTAACTATAAATATCAAATAAAATGAGATAAGGTAAGAGATATAACAAATACGTATGATAACCATAATGCCATACTATGACAAGTATACATTTAATAACAACAAAGTCATACAATGTCTCAAGAATCTCAAAGCACCAAAAAGAATGTCATATTCTTTATTTTATTTACCAAACCCCAATTATTGACAAACATACCATTGCCAATCACAAAAAGAGGTGAAACATAAATTCTAGAAATCATCAACTAGAAATCCAGAAATCACAAAGGGGAGGCCTATCACAAACAGGAGCATGAAAACTCACCAATACGTGTATCACAAATGGAGCGCTATTCCATAACTTAGGAGCAACGATGCAATCAATAACGGTACATCCGACGAACCAAAAAGCCGAGACATTGATGTAGTACAATAATGATATATCCGATGAACCAAAAAGCCGGGACATCGATGTAGTACAATAATGGTACATCCGAGGAACCGAACACCATAAAAGAACATGGGTCGCTAGCCCATAAAAGAAATGAGACGAAGCTCAATAAAACGAGGTACAGTCCCCCACGTGGACAAAGAGACATCGCACAACGCTAGTATAAACCACAAAATGATCATCATCGATCATCAAGAAGTGTCAATTACACTAAACTAGTAAATAAATGAGTTTAGCTTCATGTCCCTAATCACTAGCTTAACTTAAATATTTACGAATAGATTGTAGATTTCCACTCGAAAAATTGTCACAAGAGTTTCAATCGAACAAGTCTAAGAATTAATCGACAAAGTAAACGCAAGCGTTTCATACCACTTGTTTTGCTAAGCCGTTTAATTAGATTTCTCGAACGAATGAGGTAAAGGTTTGTATATACTAATAGATCAGAAAACGGTTTTAAAAGCGAGTTTGATATTGAAAGTAAATGTTGAAATCGTTTCAATGAAAGGGTTTGAATATTTACTACTAGTATAGAAACCTTTTCATTTTAAAGTGACAAACCATAGAAATGATCGTAGAAACAATCAATCACAAAAATTCACATACGAAGACGTGAATTAAATCCTAAGAAATCGATACCAAATCCATCAAAATGGATATTCCCAAAAATTCCCATAAAAGAAGCCATCAAAGTCGATAATAAGTGATAACAACTACCCGGATCAACAAAAATCGATTAGAATAGGAAATCCACACAAAACAGCCTTAATAGGCAAAAATAAACATTTCCAGACGTATGGTTTGGAATCCAGACGTCTGGATTTGTTTTCTGAAAAATAGTTCAGAAAGCCACCCAAACGTCTGGAATTAACAAAACATACGTCTGAGCCAAGTCCAGACGTCCGGTTTTGAATCCAGACATCTGGTTTCGTTCTCTGGAAACTATCCAGAGAACACCCAGACGTCTGAAACTTCAAGTCAGACGTCTGAGACTCATCCAGACGTCTGATCTGAGATTTCAAACGTCTGGAATTAGTATCTGGTCTTTTTTTATAAAGTCTGCGTGCATACATTTTTGCTCCAGGTCCAAACCAGACGTCTGGATTAGTCACTAGACGTCTGGTCACCTGGTCTGGGCACCATTTTGCCTAAGCCAAAGTGGCCAAAACTAATCGAATGCGATCGGACGAGTAAAGGCTACTAAGGATTTACGCCAAGCGACAACCCGGCCTTAAAGGCTCTTCGATACACCCCGAATATCAATGTCCAAATATACATAGAAGGATTTTTATAAAATTGGACTAAAACACCAAAATTTGGAAAATTCACCAAATTAATTCAAATCAAAGGCAAATGAATATGCACAAATGTTAGGAATTCATACCTAACAACAACGATAGCTATAGACTTAGATGTGAGTTAAAGAACTCACCTTTAAACCCAAAAACAATGAAGGAGAAGCTTTTAAAACAAGGTGGCAAGAACAATTCCTCTTCAACACACCTCTAGAATCTTCAATCTATTATCAAAGGTGAAGTTTTTCCTAAATTAGGGTTAGGAATTTCTGAGAATTGAAGAGAGATTGAAATGGAGAAGAAGAAGAGGATGCTTACCTTAGCTTCTCTTTGATTTCTAGAGCTTGAATTTGAATTTCCTAGCAAACTAGGTTTAGGAATTTTAATTTCCTTTCTCTTCCACCATTTCTGTTTTAGCTAGAGAGTGTTAGGAAATGAAAGTGAATGAAGGAAGTTGAGTGAAGTTAGGGTATTCAGTTGGGTTAATGGGCTGAAACCCAATCCCAAAGCCCAAAACAGAAAATAGCAAAATTCACTCAACTCCAAACATATCGATGTTTATACTCAAAAAAGTTGTAAACGCCATTTTGGACTCAATGGAAGTGGTCTCGAGTCCCAATTCGACTGTTTACACAAAGTAGCTTTTCGGACTTTAATCCGATTAACGATGCTATATTTAAATAAAACATTTAAATATACAAATCGTAAAATATGCGGAATGTTACAGACTCCCCTCCTTAAAGAAATTGCGTCCTCGCAATACTTAAGAAAAAGAAATAAAAAGTAACAACCATACAAAGGCATAACAACACAAAAGAAGACATTTTTGAAATGAGAAATTCACCTTAATGAGCACGAGAGAGTAAGTCCGGATGTGTTCGCTCGATGAATTCTCTGGATTCCCAAGAGCAATCCTTAGGATTTGAGGACCATTGAACTTTCACAAGAGGAACACCTTTATTTCGAAGGCGTTTAACCTCCGTATCAATGATACGAATAGGATGTTGTTCATAAGTCAAACTAGGCGAAACTTCAATTTCTTCGATAACACCGGGCTCAAGAACAGAATCAGAATCTCGAAGGCATTTCCGTAGTTGAGATACGTGGAATACGTCATGAATAGCAGAAAACTGAGCCGGTAACAAAAGGCTATAAGCCATGGAACCAATGCGTTCGGTGATGGGAAATGGACCAATATATCGAGGTGCTAATTTTCCCGATCGACTGAAACGCACAACACCCTTCATAGGTGAAACACGAATAAACACAAAATCTCCCACAGAAAATTCTAATCTCCTTCTTCGATTATCAGCATAGGATTTTTGTCTACTTTGAGCTTCTTTCATCCTATGATGAATAAGGTCAATCATTTCTGTGGCATCACGAATAAAATCTGGACCTAAAACCGGCTTCTCACCGGCTTCAAGCCAACACGAAGGAGATCGGCATGGCCTTCCGTATAGTGCCTCGAAAGGTGCCATACCAATACTAGATTGGAAGCTATTATTATAGGAAAATTCAACAAGAGAAATATGATCTTCCCAGCTTCCACCAAAATCAAGAACACAAGCACGAAGAAGGTCTTCAAGAGTTTGATTCACCCGCTCGGTTTGTCCATCGCACTGGGGATGATAAGCGGTGCTAAAATTAAGCTTCGTTCCCAAATCTTTTTGAAGACCTTTCCAAAATCCACTAGTAAACAATGAATCACGATCGCTAACAATAGAAGTAGGAACTCCATGCAATTTAACAATTTCCTTAACATAGAGTTTAGCCAAAATAGGTACGGTCCGATTGGACCGAACGGGAATAAAATGGGCGGATTTTGTAAGTCTATCTACTATCACCCATAGGCTATCATGACCTGAAGGAGAACGGGGAAGATCGTCAATAAAGTCCATGGAGAGTTGATCCTAATTCCAAATAGGAATGTCCAAAGGTTGCAACAACCCACCGGGCCTTTGGTGTTCGGCCTTAACGAGTTGGCAAGTCATGCAACGCTTAACGAAGTTAGCAATATCAGATTTCATCTCATCCCAATAATAAAGTCGCTTCATGTCCGCGTACATTTTACTACTACCGGGATGAATGGTAAATTTAGATCGATGAGAATCTTCTAAAAATGTCTTTACAAAGATCAATAATATTTGGCACAATAAGTCTACCAAATTTTCGAATACCGCCACGAGTATCAATATCAAAGTCTTTCAAACCTTCTATATCAATTTTATCCCTACAACTTTGGCTAAGAAGAACCAATTCGGGATCATGCTTTTGAGCTTCAAGAATGCAGTCTAAAAGAGAAGGATGAGCCTCAAGGCTACATAGAACAAGAGATGAATATGAATTGGATTCACGATCTCAAATCTCACAAGTGGATAAAGTCGCGAGATCATTCCATTCGGATATCATCATGGAAACAACCGCTTGTTGCTTACGACTAAGGGCATCGGCAACAAGATTTCCCTTTCCAGGAGTATAAAGAATATCAAGATCATAAGATGCAAGGAACTCGAGCCAACGTTGTTGACACAAATTAAGTTCCTTTTGAGAAAATAAATACTTCAAAGATTTATGATCGGTGTAAAGAATAAATTTCTCTCCCAAAAGATAATGACGCCAAATTCTAAGGGCAAAAATAATAGCAGCGATCTCCAAATCATGAGTGGCATATCTAGTCTCGGTAGGCTTTAATTGCCTAGAAGCATAAGCGATAACACGTTCCCTTTGCATAAGAATGGCTCCCAAACCAACACGACTGGCATCGGTATAAACAACAAAGTCTTCGTTCCCATCGGGAATCACAAGAATAGGAGCATCGGAAAGGAGTTCTTTTAATTTTTGAAATGAAGCTTCACATTTGTCTGACCAAATGTATTTAACTCCCTTCTTTGTCAAATTAGTAAGAGGTACGGAAATCTTAGAAAAGTCTTTTATGAACCGACGGTAATAGCCCGCCAATCCGATAAAGCTACGAATTTTCGTCACACTCTCCGGTCTCTTCCAATTTTAAATTGCTTCAATCTTTGAAGGATCCACGGAAATTCCGGATTCAGAAATGATATGTCCCAAAAATTTCATGTGAGATTGCCAAAAGTGGCATTTATAAAATTTTGCTTTCAATTGGTTGCTCCTAAGAGTTTCCAACATAATACGAAGATGATTTTCATGCTCCTCCTCGGTTTTAGAATAAATAAGAATATCATCTATAAAGATGAGAACAAATCGATCGAGGAAGTCTTTGAAAACTCGATTCATAAGGTCAACGAAATAAGCTGGAGCATTCGTTAAACCAAATGGCATAACAAGCCATTCATAAGATCCATAACGAGTACGGAACAATGTCAAAGAAATGCTATCCTCTGCAATACATAGCTGATGAAAACCGGTTGCTAAGTTTAAATGTTAAAAGACTTTAGCACCACTAAGCTGATCGAATAAATCATCAATCCATGATAAGGGATATTTATTCTTGATGGTGAGATCATTAAGTTTGCGGTAGTCAACGCAAAGTCTAAGTGTACCATTAGATTTCTTCACAAAAATAGCTGAAGCTCCCCATGGAGAGGAACTAGATCGAACAAACTGTTTTGCTTCCAATTCGGATAATTGTTTTCGCATCTCCTCATTTTCCTTATTGGACATACGATAAGGAGGACGAGTAATAGGTAGAGCTCTAGGGATTAGATTAATTCTAAACTCAATTTCTCGCTTAGGTGGTAATCCTAAAACGGGCTCAAATATATCAGTAAATTCACGAACAATGTGAAGGAGAGAAATAACATCTTCCTCATCATCATTATCGTCATCATGAGGATTTAGAGAATACAAGGACGCTTTCGAATTGAAATCTGAATCTTTCAGAACAAGAGAAATCTGCTTAATCGATTGAGGATGCCGAAGATATATAGTCCGCTCAGGACATAGGATATGGGCTTCATAACGGTTAAGCCAATCCATTCCCAAAATCATTCTGAAGCCTAAGTAACGCATAACATGCAAATCGGCACGGAAAGAGAATTCACATAAAATAATCTCGACATCTTTACACAGTAAACTGAGTGTTGCGGATCCACCAACCGGATTCGCAATTCTCAATGAAGTCATCAAGCCAACAACATTCAAAGACATAGCATCAACAAGTTCTTTTGATATAAAAAGAGTGAGATGCACCCGTATCAAAAAGAACTCGAATAGGAAAATCATGAAATATAATAATGCCATCAAGGATAGAATGAGAAATACCTTGACCACGAGAAGTGTTAGCAGGGGCTTGAACAACATTTAGCTTTCCCTCTTTCTTGTTAGGAAGTTTGGGGCATGAAGATAAAAGATGACCCGAACTTTTACAATAACGACAAAAAAGAGGTTTTGGGCACTTATTCGCATAATGGTCCTTAGAACCACAATTGTAGCATTGCCCACGACTAGAGGTAGAAGTCTTTGCTACCGAAGTTGCTTGCTTCCCTTTCTTGATGGGATTAGGCTTGAACTTAAAAGGTCTCTTCTTGTTGATGTTTTGTTTAACCTCGGCATCACTATCTTTATCAGCCTCTTCGAGTCAAAGAGCAATATCAACAAGTTGATCAAAAGAAACTTCTAATTTCAAAAGTAATGGCTTTTTGAGGCTCTTGTTCAAGCCATACACAAATATCTGATTTTTCTTCAATGGGGTATTAATATACTCGACCCCATATTTTGAGAGAGATTCGAAAGATGCGACGTAATCCGTCACAGGAGATTCACCTTGAACAAGGTCTATGAAGCGTCGGGCTAAAGATACTTTTTCAGCTTCCGGCACGAATTTCAACTTGAACCTTTCTCGGAATTGCTTCCAAGTAAGGTTCGCTTCAATAATTTCGGAGATCAGAAGCTCGTACCAGTCTAATGCTCTTTTTTGGAGCATACTAGAAGCCACTTGAGCTCGATGAAGATCAATAAGATTCATGCGAGAAAAGATGTGGTCGCATGTTTGAAGCCAAGCCTGGACTTCTATAACGCTCTCGGAACCTCTGAATGGATTTCCACCCAAATTGGTGTAATCACTGAATAAGCGTGCAAACCCGGATTTAGGATGTGTGGGCTCAGAAATAGGTCCGGCAGCTTGAGCATTTCTCACAAGGTCTAGAAGTTGCTGAGCAGACATAAATACTCCATTCTGGGGAGTAGCACTAGATTGACCGGCGCTGGGACGGCAAGGTCTAACCATTTCTCTTCTTTAAAAAAGAAAGAAAAGAGAAAAAAGATTAATCTCAGAATGAATATCAAACAAACTTGATTGATAAAACAAGGCATCATGAAAAGAAATAGGATAGAACGGTACGAAGACTCGAATTAAATCCTATGGCATGATTCCTAAGAAAGACTTAGGACAATGATCCTTGCTAGATTATTCTATATTGTTCCGAAGTTTGGCTCTGGTACCAAGCTGTGACGCCCCACCTCTATACTCACGCTGGCCAAGGACACTATGGAGTAATGCCGTCAACTAGCACGAAGAATAAGGCTATTAAGGAGCGACCATCTGTGTAATTTCTTTATGCAAGGACCGATATGTCAGATCATATAACTTACATTTCAATTCAAGAGGAAATCTGACATACCGATTCATACTCAAAGCTACCACACAGTGGCTATGTGGACCTCGGAAACAAATATAGAAATAAACATAACACAAATCAGTCACAGATATTCATATCACAAAGGCGGAATCAGATATGAATATAACACATAAAAGTGTACATCAAAGTAGTGGTAAAACAAGATCCACTACATCACAAAAGAATAGATACATGTGCTAGACAAAAGAAAAATTATACATCAAGGGGTCTATAACTCAAATGTATAATAACAAAAACTACTAATCTAAAGTAGTTAGCCAAAAATCAGATGATAATCCCAAATATGAAGTCAAGCAGGAGCACCTGAAACATCTTGGTCTGACCCGAGTATTATTTAAGAAGAAAATAATAAACGGATCAGTCTAACTATAAATATCAGATAAAATGAGATAGGGTAAGAGATATAACAAATACGTATGATAACCATAATGCCATACTGTGACAAGTATACATTTAATAACAACAAAGTCATACAATGTCTCAAGAATCTCAAAGCACCAAAAAGAATGTCATATTCTTTATTTTATTCACCAAACCCCAATTATTGACAAACATACCATTGCCAATCACAAAAAGAGGTGAAACATAAATTCTAGAAATCATCAACCAGAAATCCAGAAATCACAAAGGGGAGGCCTATCACAAACGGGAGCATGAAAACTCACCAACACGTGTATCACAAATGGAGCGCTATTCCATAACTTAGGAGCAACGATGCAGTCAATAACGGTACGTCCGATGAACCAAAAAGCCGAGACATCGATGTAGTACAATAACGGTACATCCGATGAACCAAAAAGCCGGGACATCGATGTAGTACAATAACGGTACATCCGAGGAACCGAACACCATAAAAGAACATGGGTTGCTAGCCCATAAAAGAAATGAGACGAAGCTCAATAAAACGAGGTACAGTCCCCCACGTGGACAAAGAGACATCGCACAACGCTAGTCTAAACCACAAAATGGTCAATATCGATCATCAAGAAGTGTCAATTACACTAAGCTAGTAAATAAATGAGTTTAGCTTCATGTCCCTACTGGCTTAACTTAAATATTTACGAACAGATTGTAGATTTCCACTCGAAAAATTGTCACAAGAGTTTCAATCGAACAAGTCTAAGAATTAACCAACAAAGTAAATGCAAGCGTTTCATACCACTTGTTTTGCTAAGCCGTTTAATTGGATTTCTCGAACGATTGAGGTAAATGTTTGTATATACTAATAGATCAGAAAACGGTTTTAAAAGCGAGTTTGATATTGAAAATAAATGTTGAAATCGTTTTGATGAAATGGTTTGAATATTTACTACTAGTATAGAAACCTTTGCATTTTAAAGTGACAATCCATAGAAATGATCGTAGAAACAATCAATCACCAAAATTCACATACGAAGACGTGAATTAAATCCAAAGAAATCGATACCAAATCCATCAAAATGGATATTCCTAAAAATTCCCGAAAAAGAAGTCATCAAAGTCGATAATAAGTGATAACAACTACCCGGATCAACAAAAATCGATTAGAATAGGAAATCCACACAAAATAGCCTTAATAGGCAAAAATAAACATTTCCAGACGTCTGGTTTGGAATCCAGACGACTGGATTGGTTTTCTGAAAAATAGTTCAGAAAGCCACCCAGACGTCTGGAATTATCAAAACAAACATCTGAGCCATGTCCAGACGTCTGGTTTTGAATCCAGACGTCTGGTTTCGTTCTCTGGAAATTATCCAGAGAACACCCAGACGTCTGAAACTTCAAGTCAGACATCTGAGACTCATCCAGACGTCTGATCTGAGATTTCAGACGTTTGGAATTAGTATCTGGTCTTTTTTTATAAAGTCTGTGTGCATACATTTTTGCTCCAGGTCCAAACTAGACGTCTGGACTTAGTCACCAGACGTCTGGTCACCTGGTCTGGGCACCATTTTGCCTAGGCCAAAGTGGCCAAAACTAATCGGATGCGATCGGACGAGTAACGGCTACTAAGGATTTACGCCAAGCGACAACCCGGCCTTAAAGGCTCTTCGATACACCCCGAATATCAATGTCCAAATATCCATAGAAGGATTTTTATAAAATTGGACTAAAACACCAAAATTTGGAAAATTCACCAAATCAATTCAAATCAAAGGCAAATGAATATGCACAAATGTTAGGAATTCATACCTAACAACAACGATAGCTATAGACTTAGATGTGAGTTAAAGAACTCACCTTTAAACCCAAAAACAATGAAGGAGAAGCTTTTAAAACAAGGCAAGAACAATTCCGCTTCAACACACCTCTAGAATCTTCAATCTATTATCAAAGGTGAAGTTTTTCCTAAATTAGGGTTAGGAATTTCTAAGAATTGAAGAGAGATTGAAATGGAGAAGAAGAAGAGGATGCTTACCTTAGCTTCTCTTTGATTTCTAGAGCTTGAATTTGAATTTCCTAGCAAACTAGGTTTAGGAATTTTAATTTCCTTTCTCTTCCACCATTTCTGTTTTAGCTAGAGAGTGTTAGGAAATGAAAGTGAATGAAGGAAGTTGAGTGAAGTTAGGGTATTCAGTTGGGTTAATGGGCTGAAACCCAATCCCAAAGCCCAAAACAGAAAATAGCAAAATTCACTCAACTCCAAATATATCGATGTTTATACTCAAAAAAGTTGTAAACGCCATTTTGGACTCAATGGAAGTGGTCTCGAGTCCCAATTCGACTGTTTACAAAAAGTAGCTTTTCGTACTTTAATCCGATTAACGATGCTATATTTAAATAAAACATTTAAATATACAAATCGTAAAATATGCGGGTTGTTACACCCTCCCAAAGGATAATAAAGGAAAGAACCTATTCAAATCTAAAGATGGAAAAAAGGAATTCTAAAACTTACTATCAAAAAGATGAGGATAGGAAGTACGAATCTTCTCTTCTGCTTCCCAAGTGACGTCTGCAACTTCATCTCCCCATTGCACCTTCACTAGTGGAACCTTCTTATTCCTTAGTCGCTTGATGTCTCTTCCGACAATCTTCATGGGGATACGCCGAACAGAAGCTTCCCTTTCTATCTCCACCTCCTCTAACTGACTAGACTCTATAACCTCCGCCGAGTCATGTAAGCACTTTCGCAAGTGTGAAACATGGAAAACGCCGTGCACTCCTACGAGCCTCTCTGGTAGCTTCACTCGGTAAGCCATCTTCCCAACTCTCTCTGTGATAGGAAATGGTCCAACAAATCTAGGGGCTAACTTTCCATTTGATCCGAATCTTACCACCTTCCTAAGCGGGGATACTTTGATAAAAACTAAATCTCCAACCTCAAACTCTAAGTCTCTCCTCCGCTTGTCCGCATACAACTTCTATCTGTCTTGAGCCGTCTTCATCCTTTGCCGAATCAAATCCACCCTCTCGGAGGTCTCCCTAACCATATCGGGTACAAGTAATAACTTCTTCGTAGACTCTACCCAACATGATGGGGACTTGCAAGGTTTCCCATATAAAGCCTCAAATTGTGCCATTCCTATACTTGTTTGGTAACTATTATTGTACGCAAACTCAACCAACGGAAGATGCTCCTCCCAAGTTCCTCCAAAGTCCAAAATGCACATCCGCAGCAAATCCTCAAGCACCCTATTTACCCTCTCTGTTTGGCCATCTGTCTGGGGGTGATAGGCCGTACTCAACCTAAGTTGCGTTCCTAGCCCCTCCTGTAAGCTTCTTAAAAAATCACTAGTGAAAATGGGATCTCTATCACTAATAACGCTAGAAGGAACTCGATGTAGACAGACTATCTCTCGAATATACAAGGATGCCAAATATGAAGCCGTACGCTTACTCTTAACTGGGATGAAGTGAGCACTCTTGGTCAATCTATCAACAATCACCCAAATGCTAGTGTTCCCCTTGCTAGAACGGGGTAAACCATCAATGAAATCCATAGAAATACTGTCCCACTTCCACTCCGGCACATCTAAGGGCTGAAGTAATCCACCGGGCTTCTGCTGCTCTGCTTTTACCCTTTGGAATATGAGACACTTAGCTATGAATTCTGCCACGTCCTTCTTCATACCAACCCAATAGAACATCCTCTTCATATCCCGATACATTTTGTCACCACCTAGATGAATAGTCATACGGGGAACAATAAATCCATGTGATCATTGTAAATTTCGTCCATTTGTTCAACAAAATCTAATTTATAGCTATTAACTTGAGAATTTTCAATTTGGATTTGTTGAGAACAAAAAATTTCACTCATATCATAGTCGAGATTATTACCATTGCCAAAATTATTTGAAAGGTGGATCACATTTTTATTTTTATTTTGAAATTTATTTTGGAGTTCAAAATTAATTGGCATGGGTTATACTCAAAATTGTTTGCATTTTGAAGTGAATTCAAATCTTGATTACTTTGAAAATTTTGTCTTGAGTTATCACACAAATAAGAATTACACAAATCATTCATCATTTGATTTTGTTGTGTAGAGATTTCAAGTAAAGCCGAAATTTTATTTTCAAGATTTGAAGGTTGGTCATCATTTTGAAAATTTTGTGGTTCAAAATTTGAATCGTTTAAACAATAGTTGTTGTTGAAATATCCATAAGAATTTGGTGTGAAATTATATGGATTATATTAATTTTCACGACTATCGTAGAATTCATGTGAATATGGAAATTCGGACATTTTCAAGAATGTTTTTTGGGTTTTTTTTTATAAAGAAAAAAAATATTTACAAATAGAATTTATTTCAAAATGGAATTTGATTTTTGTTTTGTTTTTGGATTTTCAAAAAAAAATTTGGCTTTTTTGAAAAGTATTTATTTTATTTTATTTTTTGATTTGTTTTATAAAAAAAACTAACTCAAATTTTTTTTTTTGATTGAAAAATAAATTTCAAAAGAAAAAACTAAGTTAAGAAATATTTACAATTTTTTTAGGTTTGGATTTCTAGTATTTCTTTTTATTTTCAGATATGCATGAACTAATGCAACTAAGTGAATGCAAGGGTTAATTACAAATGATTTATCCTAAGTTAACCCAAAATTGTATAATAACACTTTGTCTTAGATCAATAAGATAGTTCTCGGCCAGGTAACGGACAGGATTTATCGGTGCACCACGAATCACCGTAGCAATGCAGCCGAAAAGGTTTAAGTACCTTCAGAGAAATAACCACTATAATATTTATGAATCACTGTAATATTTATAAATGGTTATTACTATGCCGTAGCCTAGACACCAAGAAAGTAAATTGTCGAAAGTGAACAACTTGTCAATATACAATTAAGCGTTATCGATGTCTAACCGTTATTATTAATCAAAATTCTAGGATGAAATGCAAAGCAGAAATTAAACGTGTATTAACAATGTAACTACGAATGGATATTTTTTTTTTGAAATTTTTTTTTGAAATGCAAGCAAACAACAATGCAAAGCAAATAAAAACAAGGGCTAAGGGCATGATACCAGAGCGTGCAGAATTATTTTAAAAGCAGCAAATTTTTTTTAGCAAGCAAAGCAATTATTTTTAGCAAGCACTTCTGCCACCTACAACCTGAAAAATAAAAACAAGATATATACATTTATATATATATATATATATATATTAAAAAAAAACTAAAACAAATGAAAAACTAGAGCAAACTAAATCAATTGAAAACAAAACAAACTACTCTTTTTTGTTTTTTTTTAGTTTGAAGTAGTGTGCATTTTCTTTTACTTCTTCCAAAAATAAATCACACAAAACAAAAACAAAATTACACAGCCCAAAATTACACAACCCAGCCCAAAACAGTAAACTAACCCATCCCCCCCCCCCCCCTTTAAAAAAATCGATCCCTTTTCTTTCTAAAACTAAAACGCACTGGAAAAAAAAGGGGAAAAGAAGAAAAAAATCGAAAAAAAAATAATTGTAAAGGGGAATCGCAAATTCAACTGGAAGAAATTGAAGCCGATTGGGAAAATTCAGGGAAGATGGATGTCGATTGGTGGTATGAGTTGGAGTCGATGTCTTGTTCGTAGTGGTGGAGTTTGGAATGGAGGTGCAGGCGATTGGCAGAGGTGGTTCGAGTTGGAAGTTGTTCGATTTGGGTTAGTTGATTTTAGGTTGCTAATTGAAGTGAGGGTGGATCGTGGTTGTACTTCAGACGAAGGCTGGGCGGTGGATGATCAGGCGATGTTCAACGAGGCACGGTAGTTGTGGCAATGGATTTTGTTTGAAACAACTTAGTGATGTAGTGAGTTCGGGGTAGCGGCGACCTAATTGAGGCGATTGTGGTGACTGGGATGAGGTCGCTGGTGGCTTATTGGTTTGATATGTGCAGTTTTTTCTTTTTCTTTTTTTTCGATGGGGCAGTTCGGTTGACCGGCCGGTCGACTTGTATGTGTGTATTTCTTTTTATTTCTGCTTATTTTGATTATTTTATAACTTGGTCATATTAGCTCGGTTTCTGACGTTCTATATATGGAAATTGACTAGAAAATTACCACGGACACAATGGTGCAACTTCTGTGGCTTAATTCTGATAATTTCACAAAGTTATTTTATTATCTAATTAATTAACGAATTAATTATTACGGATTAAATTTCGGGTTGTTACAAATATCATTTTTGGCCCCGTTATATTTAGATTTAATTCTTTACGAAAATTTTCCAGTTAAATTTTCAAGGTGTTACAATTAATTAACTATTTATATTCCTTCTAAATATTATTATTATATTATACATGTGCAGATATGATAGTCATTATAGAATATAACACATTATTAATTAAATTAAGTTAAACAAATTAAATTTATATTCATTAAATCTCTGATCTATGAAATTAACATTAAATATGATTTAACGTAATTAAAATATTAAGGATAACGCAAGTTCAGATTTAGTGCAATAACTTACAAAAGATTTTTTGAAATTTGATCAAATTGTCTGTTAACCAATGCTCCTGATCCAACAGACTTAAGGTGGAGCTCCTCCTTTGTCGAAGTTGGTTAGATAATGAAAAAGGCCTAATGGATAGAAGATTTCATTGACCTTAACTTTGAGTAGATTGATTTTGATGTGACAACAACATTTCCAGTTAGTGTCGTAAAGCTTTGTATTGATTTTTAAGTGATTTAAACAGAAAAGGGAAATTTTTGAGAAGCATGTAGTGAATGATAAATGTTATATCGAGGTTGTCCTCTTCCGATATAGAATAGAGAAGACAATGCTGACTAATATTCCAACGACTTGTCAATTTATCCTATTTATAAATTGTATCACCTCTATCAAATAAAGGGAAATTCTTGCATGAACCTTATTGAAGTGCATGGCGTTTTAGCAAGAACATGATGTAACATTTGGCTGTCGAATTTGAATTAAGAGTGACAATTAGATCCATCGAGTCGGATTCAATCCGACAAATCAAATTTTATCGAATCTGAACTATACATTTTAAAATCTAAAGTCAACCCGATTTGAGATTCAAGTTGCGGCAACTTAAATCGACTGGTAATAACACTAACCATGAATATATTTTTATGTTTTTGTTTGGGCCTTTCAAGTTGGATCAAGTCAATTTTGATTTTATTTTATTTTTTATCACCCAGACTCAACAAGAGACCATTGGATTTGATTTTGGTTTGGGTCTTCTTGGATTGTTTCTGTTTGGATTTATGGATCTCACCTCTAATTGTCAATCTTTATTTAAGTGATGCTAGCTTGTTTCGAGCTCGTGGCGCCTTAGGAGCATAAATTGAGCAGTTAGTTGTTGCTTGAAGAGTTGAAGGAGCAAGTGAGGCAATGATATTTATGTCGAGGTGAAGAGTGCAAAACAAATATGCAGTAGGCAGTCCAGAAGTGGTGTGATGGTGTGAAAGGAGAAGAAAATAATCAAAGAAAAACCTACAACTGAAGATAATGTCTGCAGATTAATAACACTATGCATTCATTTATCCTCTTTTACTTCATAGAAAGATCAAGCTACAAACCTGGAACTTGAAAATCAAATTGAATCCAGGATTTTCTTGGATTTATTCAACTTCTCAAATTGTGTTCATTAGAAAAAGCTAATTGATCACATAAACAGATGGAACTAATTCATCTTTGAGTTCGTGGAAACAATTACATTATGCCTAACAAAAAGTTGCATTCAATCGTATACGTGAGCCCACATCCGATCAAACAACATGAATCAGCACATGGTTCCTAGTGTGATTCTGCTGTAATAAAAAATAAAAGCAATCAAATGGCCATTGACCACTTTTGAGTTATAAAAAAAGGGTATTGTATACAGCACTGTCTGAATTTCCTAATCCCACCCCAGTGTTCCAATCACAACAAGCGCAGACAGTTAATTTATTTTTATTTTTATTTGCTCAGTTCACACAACTGAATTGCCCCAAAGCATATGCTCAATTTATATATTTACACATGATATGTACAGTTACTTCAATATTAATTACAAAGGTTCATGCATTATATCATAGCTCAAGTGATGGTTTAAATTGCTCGAGAATGGCATGCAAGTCAAGTTACAGCACAGTTATGTTTCATCGAAGACCATAACCTGAGAAGAAAAACAGACTTATTAAACCAAATAACGTCATGACAAGCAAAAAAGGAAACGACAAACAATGACCATGTTCGTAATACAACGTGCAATGCTTATAATGGGGTTGCCTTTGCTTTTATTTATTAATTTATCTTCTTTATATAAAGGGGGATTTCAGCTCAAGTCTTATTCTGAAAAAAAATACTAATCTTATATCCCTCACATAGAAACATTATAGACAAAATCCCTTTTTTTTGTATTTATAAAATTGTTGTTCGAAATGATATTGAAATCATTGTATTTATTTTCTCAATCATTATTGGATCTATTTATTTATTTTTTGAATGTTTTATAAATGTCAAATTTGAAACCAAAATACTGACGGTTACTTCTAAATCTAAAAACAGTGTCAGTTTGGAGGGTAAATATTTGACATGCATAGTCAAAAGTTATCGTGTCATGCATAATAATTGCCAAGTAATTATTGATTGGCAAAAGATTTACAGTTATGTTACACTCTAAATATATGCAAAAAAAAACTTGCACTGTAAATATACGAGTGTTGTACGAAAAAAAAACAAACAAACAAATATTTCCATAAAAAATTTGCATATTAAATATTTGACAGGTATTTGCTCGACAATTATTTATTCCCAGTTCCATTTGCCGCAACCACAGCCACACTCACCACCTCCGTCCATCGATAATCTACTCTACATCAAAATTCGCACTAACAATATCAGTCCTGATTTCTACAGTAGCCTATACCGAAAGCACTAATTTTAATGTTTAATTGAAAACAAAATCCAGTCATCAGAGACGAACTTCAAACTAATTTCCAACATCAATTAACTCTTAGCATTAAACCGCATCCATCAACACCAAATTCAGTATCTATGGTCCTTGTTTGTTGCTTCTTCTTTTTCTTTTTTTTTCTTTCAACTTTTGGTAACTATAGGAATTTGTAGTGAATATGTGAAATGAAAGGGACGGAGGAAACAGCATTTGGAAAAATAAGGATGGGCTGTTAATTTTCATTTAAATAAACCAACAGATATATGACAGCAATGTGACCCACATAATACTGTGTATTACGTTCACACTCACTATACATGTGTGAGTATAATTACATTCGTAATTATACATACAACCGAATCACTTTATTAACTGTATAATTCAGGCTTCCAATTCAGTAAACCATAAATATGCAGAGTGCGCAATTACATTCATACAATTTTGCTCCTAGTATCACCGTCAATATCTTCTTCCTAAATGAGTAATATACAATTATCATTCCTACATATAAATGGAGATGATTTCAGCAATTAACATTTGGGTGGTTAATATTGAAAGGGTTACCGCAGAATGGTCATGATTGCATTTGATGATCAAGAAAGGGCAACATGGCTAATCAATAAAGAATACAAAATTGGTTATAAAGTGAACATTATTTACCTTGCCACAAACTGGGCAGAGTTCGCTTCTTTCCTTCCACTCGTATATGCAGCTGAGGTGGAAATGGTGAGAGCACTTCATTATTATCCTAGGATTTTCATATGTATATTCTGCAATTCAAACCATGGCAATGACGAGAATTAATATAAAAGGTATATATTCATTATGCGTAAACTTAAACTCACTATTTGTGATAAGCAACACTATAATTCAGGGTGTAATCCTTTTGTTCATGTGAATAATCATTTTTGTGCATCTCGAGCAGAATAGGTGCAACTGTTTTGGCTAGACTCTAGGGGTTAAATTCCAAAAAATGGTCAAAAATATCAAATATAACACAATTTACATCTATACGTAATTTATTCCTAATATATGTTTTCATAATTAAAAAATAAGCAATAACCCAGTCACCAGTTCCGAAGTTGATAACTTATTTAGTCCACTCAAGTCACTTCTGGTATCTACGTGCATTGACCTAATTTATAAAAGTGATACAAAGAAAGGGATTTAAAATAGATCATTGGACTAAATATTAAATTGGGAATGCTGAGAAGGGGTGATCTTTAAAAAAGAGCAGAAACTAAGGGCCTGTCTGGTTTCGTTTTTAGTTTTGCGTTTTGTGTTTTCAACATACAATACAAAATACAAGAAAATGAAGGAAATCATTTTACAATTCTTAACCATTACGACGATCGACGGGAAATGGAGGGGATGAATTGTTTTCCGTCCTTTTGTTATGGCTCAAAACACGAAAAATCAAATAAACTTGTTCTCTATTTTCTATGTTAATTTCATTTTTCAAAATTGCGTGTTTTCCAATAATGTATAAGAAATGCGCATCTTTGTTTAGACGAAAACACAAAACTAAAAACATCAAACCAAACGGGGCCTAACATTCATGCTGGAAAGATAATTAATGCAGGCCCTCTAATAATAAATGTAAAACATTACTGTTGTAAGGCTTCAGTAAGCTTTACAATGGTATGCAATGCAAACTTCACCAGTAGTAGGTAATTATATTATCCACTCGATAAGCGTACCTTGTGAGGTACAACTGTGAATCCAATTAGTTTGGACAAATAACAAAAATAACTTCTAGATATTGCATAATTCATGCTTTACAAAGTAGGCAATTTCAATTCCCACAAAGTATGAAACAACAACTGAAACGGTAGATAAACAAAGTCATAACATTATGTTGTATACTTATAGTTATATAGAGAAGAATGGATACAGAAGAGTATGATATGACTGACCTTCAAGACATGTAGGGCACATATCCTCGTATTCTTCTTCGATTTCATAAGAAGGAAAGATATATGTCCTTTCATTGGTAACATCTCCTGATGTATCCTTTGACATCAACTTAGAACAATCTAACTTGGATTTTTCCTCAAAACTAGAGCCACTGCATTTTCTTGTAGTGCTCATTTCAAGATTACTATCATCATTGCTTCCTCTAAGCGCTTCGCTTTCCTCAGGCAAATGGCAAGACTCATTACGCTTACGTCGAAGATGAGAAAATCTTGGATCATCATAAGGTAAAGGTATTGGTGGAGAATGAAAATTAGATATTGATGTGTCTACATTTGATGCTGAAGAATCAATCCCCTGCTCAACTAACGGGATTGCTTGTACCACTTCTCTTTGCATTAATGTAGTATACTAAAAAAGGAACAAAAGTTATACACCAGACTATGTTGTCGGAATAAACACAAAAAATTGCATCAACTGTGAGATAACTTGCACAATTCGAAACTGAATAGAGGCTGATTATCCCGGTCATAAAATTGGAGGGGATGTGCTTTTTGATAATCATCATACTTAAGCGTATCGAGGTTTGTGAACTAATATTCTAACTTCTAAGCTCGAATGACCCTCCATCGCTTGATCGTTGATCATGAAGTTTGAGTGTCTTCAACAATAATTAATCAACAGTATAGAAGACGACAAACCATATTGACATGAAAATGATGCAATAGTAGAAAGGTCTTTATGGAAACTCAACTTTTCCAAAGAAGGTAGTTGATAACTATAATCAAAATCATGGAAAGATGGTAATCACTAATTACAGGTTCTCATACTTAGCAACTAATTAGTTTACTTTGTATTATCATGGTTTGTAACCATGGGTGGATCTACTTATGGACAGCAGATGGAAACCACCTTCCTTAATACAATAAATAAATAAACTTACGTGATTCCCATTGATTTTCTATTATTATCCTGTCTGGTAGAGAATTTTGGTTTGGAACTCGAGGCAATCACTTACTATACATCTTAGTAAAAATAATAATAATAATAAAATCAAAATGAGTGACTCGTAGAAAAAGAGGGAAATACAAATGAAAAAAAAAATGCTTAGAGAAATGAGTATCTCAATGAAATCAGTTTAGGTAAATGAATGGATAACGAAACCGATGAAGGCATGAATAAGAATATCAAAATGAAGAAGACTATACGTGTGCTGGTTTCTTCAGTTATACGCAGACCAAGTAATTGGAAGAAAAAAAATTATTATGCACAAATCAACAGTTAAGAGATTTAAAAAATAATTTTTCTATCATGCAAATAAGATGAAAATAAATCAATCGGCAACGGAGTGTAGATATTAAGAATGTAAGTGACAATCTTAAAATGCATAAAACTAATTTTGACTTGAAAAGTATATTTGAAACAAAAATTGACAAATACATGCAACATCAAATAAAAAAGATAAGAACATTGGAGATAAGTACTCACAGAATAACATATATCGTAACAACTTTGGCTTAAACAAACTTAATACTTTGCAGAGATCAAATATTATCAAGATAATAATGATAACAAAGAATCGAGATTTAAATCGCGGACCGTAGATTCAAAGGCTTCATACTGTAACGTGTATGTATACTAATGTGGTAAACTATGTAGGTTATTAGATAATATTCAAGTGAAAATATATTATCCTTTTTCTACAGTAGTAATTTATACTGTAATTCATTTCATATGAGTTTCTGCATTTTTAAATCTGATGTTTATTTTCTTCTTCCATTTCATTTGTGTTGAGTATTGAATCGGAATTTAAGCACCAACTCGAAATCGGTAAGATTTGATTCAAAATGGGATCCAAATCAAAAGATTTTGATGTTTTGTAAACCACGATGACAACTATCTAAGATTAATGAAATGATTAATAAATTCGAAACTAAGTGTAACAACTCTGGTTTGAGAACTATCGAGAATAAAATTTGAAATGAATTAAATTGGAGTTTTAAGTGGAAAATTTAAACAATTTTAAGTTTGAGGTTTTTTTAAAAGAATATTTGCAACTTATGATTTTCTAGAATAAAAGATTGAGTAGGATATATATATATATATATATATATATATATGTATGTATGTATGTATGTATGTATATATATATATATATGTATGTATGTATGTATATGTTAATGAAATGATTAATAAATTCAAAACTAAGTGTAACAACTCCGGTTTGAGAACTATCGAGAATAAAATTTGAAATGAATTAAATTGGAGTTTTAAGTGGAAAATTTAAACAATTTTAAGTTTCTGAGGTTTTTTTAAAAGAATATTTGCAACTTATGATTTTCTAGAATAAAAGATTAAGTAGGATATATATATGTATGTATGTATATATGTATGTATATATATATATATGTATGTATATATATATATGTATGTGTGTGTATGTGTGTATGTGTGTGTATGTGTGTGTATATGTTGTGTATGTATGTGTGTGTATATGTTGTGTATGTGTGTATATGTGTGTATATGTTGTGTATGTGTGTATGTATGTGTATGTGTGTATGTGCATGTATCTATGTATATGTATGTATCTATGTATATGTATATGAATTTATTATGTGCAGGAGTTTTATGATATTTTGAAAACTTGAATGATTGGAAATTTTTAAGAATTATAACAAAGAGAATTAATTAAATTTCAAAAGAGTAGAAATTTAGAATTTAGATAACGTTGAAGCTCAAGTCATGGAATTTTGTATTTGGAAATTTTTAAATAAAATATATTTAATGATGTATTAAAATTTTATTTTTGTTAAAAATCTATTTTTAATTATGAAAGGAAATTAATAAATGTTTAAGTTACAATTACTCCTTTTATTTAAGGAATATTGGTATTTTAATTTAGAGCTGTGTTAAAATCGTTTATCTTATATATAAAGCGAATACTTGAGGAGGTGAAGCCTTTTTCGGATTGCCTAATATGACCTTTCCTCCGGTTCCCTGTCAAAACCTAATTAAGGCTAATTATGTCATTAGTCTTCCCACGTTAGAACCGTTTCCCATTTTCCCACGATTATCTCACATCTCTCTCGGCTTTCTTCTTAATCCACGTTCCTCAATTTTCTATTTCACTTTCTACTGAGCAACCCTACTCATAAAAACCATTTTCTTCTCATTGGGTTCTTCCCAAACGTCCACTGCCTCAAATTTTTCTTCAAAAATGTATGATTTTAAATGGTTTTAACTGATATATGTATTCCTCAATTTGTGAATTTATTTCGATTCAATTCCTATTTGAATTTTGTAGGAAATCAAAGTTCCCAAATCGACCCTTCCGCCGTCGCCAAATCGACAAGCCAATAAGAGCTTCCGGCCATAACGATTTCGACTCTTTCGTCCACCGACTGGCTTCCGGCGAAGCTTTGAAGAACGCATGGCGTTGCACCAACGACGGAATTGTTTTGCTTTCATAATTACAAATGTTAGTTTCTTTCATAATTACATCAGCCTCCCTTTAATTCTCAGGTTCGTCAATTGTTTATTTTCTATACTCTTTTGTTAAAATTTAGGATGAACGCCACTGTTTGGTATTGCATTCTATACCAAAGGAATTTACAAATTATTGTAAATGATATAATTGTAAATGATTTTATAGAAATGTATAGAAAATAGACAATTGACGAACCTGATTTTTTTACGATACCAGTGGCGTTTATCCTAAAATGTTTATTTTACAAAGGAATTCATTACCAGTGGATTTTTTATGATATAATTGTTGCTGTCGAATTTGACAGCCACCGTTTGTTGACTCACTGAATTAAGGACTGTTTATCCTCTGTAATTCGACTCACGCAACAATTCGACATCAACGAAAAATCCATTGATATTTTTACAAACAATTCGACAGCCACTGTTTATAAACAATTTATTGCTATCGAATTTGAACAATTTGTTGTTGTCAAATTTAGGATAAACACCACTGCTTAGGAAAGCATAGTATTATTCATAACCCATCTGTCAATACCATGATTCTAAATTCCGAAGTGTTAATGTCCTTAAATTTTTGTTATTGGTAGGGTATTGGTTGCTTTGAAACTACTAATGGATATTTGGTACATGATCGGCTTCCTTTTTGAGGTCACTCATGCCTAAAGAATATCTTTTGATGGTAAATTCTCCTTATAAATAATTGTGTTTGAAATCAAATTTGGAGATGGATGTTATTATATTTTTAATTTAAGAATATGTATTACTATGGTTGAATAACTTACCAGGTGAAGCTGGAGATAAAGGTATCCTTGCTAAACTAAAGTTTAAATTGATTTTCATGACTCTTTTTTCCAATTGAATATAAAAATGCCTTGGTAAGCTATTTTATTATACATGTGAAAACGTTTCCATGTTTTCTTATCTTTTATTTTTGAGTTTCTGTTTGCAGTTAAATATATTAGTTAATGGTGAATAGTAAAAATGAAATCAGTGCTTATATATATGCTGATTTTTTATGGTATAACTGTAAATGAGACTATGCGTTATAAAATGTTTCAATACGGTATTGACAAACTGTTTTGTTAGGAATTTACAAATTATTTTGTCAAAATCATGTTCTAAAGTTGGTACCAAATTTACTTAATTTTATAAGATATAAACCACATTAAATACTCTTTACTCCATATTCAAGACACTTTCATGTAACTATTTCGATAATAACTCAGGTATCATATTTAAATGCACATAATAATATAGTCAAACTTTTTAATTACTTATTTTACCATCCTTCGCATTTTCTCCTAGCATGATTTGTTTAATTATTTTCCATACAAAAGCCCTACATCGTGAGGATTGCAACGTGTCTACTGTAAAATGGATTTCCCTACATCGTGAGGATTGCAACGTGTCTACTGTAAAAATGGATTTTTCGCACTTCCAACAATACTATAGCTTCAGGTGCTGAAGTAAAATTATAGGATAATGCTTGCTGGCATTCAGATTATCATACTATAGTACGAAATTTACAACCACTAGAAAATTTACATTTTTGCAATATTTACTAAATAGACAACTAAGGAGTGTTAAACTATTTAATGTTGGATAACTGATCTTTTGACTGTACATTTATTTCAGTTGACAGGCCTTAGTTATTTAGTTGAAATATGGTACAATTTAAAGTTACAAGTTTAAACCTTCTTTCATTTTGATAAATTCCCCTATCAACAGTTAAACTCATATATCATATGTTTAAACCAATCAAGTACATATATGTGACTCTTTATTGAATATTTTATAATTTTAACAGGTGAATAACGATATTTTGGTCCACTTTTTCTACTACCAAAAGTTACATACATAAACACTACTTAGCAAGTTTCATTATCATTCACTAAGTACCTACAACAGCAAGAATACTTTAAATTATATGTACCACTTAACTTTTAAACAAGAATATTTGTAGTGGGCTTATGTTTTGTTTGTTATGAAGATGATTTAGCTTGATTGTACCACCATAAACATAGACTGAGACTGTTTTTTCATTACTATATTTGAAACTCAAAATTGGAACGAAGGGATGAATTACTATTAAATATAGTGAATTATCAATGTTAGCATACTCAAGTATGCCCAAATTTGATAAAAATATTCATGACATACAGGTAAATTTATTAGTTGTTGTATAGGTGGAGTTTATGTCACTTTATTAAAGTTTGCTATTTTGTAACATTAATGGCTTATATTGCATAATACATGAAGTTGTGTATGTTTGAATAGGAGTGCGGGTGTTTGGATTGCGTTTAAATTTATGTAGCCAATCAGTGCATGCATTTTTTAAATTGTTGTATACTAGAATAATAATTAATTGTTGGTGGTGCATTTACATTCTGTCATAACATCATATCCATTTTTGTTTAGATGGCAATCCCAAATAAGTCTCTGATCAATAGCGTATATTGTCATCGTATCTAGCTGCATATTCTGCATTAAAATCATGTTGTGTTTTAGTGACTAAATTAGGGTTCAAGCTCTATACCACATGTATCATTTTTTAACCAAAATTGGCATTTTCGTCATCATGAGGTCTATTTGATCATAAAAGCCTAGCTGATGGGAGCCTGTATTGATGCAGACTAATCTTCTTTATTTTCTAATCTCAGGTGACATGATTGAAGGCTGAGTTATGCAGGTTGCTAGAGGAGAAAAGATCGGCCATGCTTAGGTGAATGTTGATTTCTATTTTTATTGCACTAATGAGTGAATATTCTGACTCCACAAGGGCTTGCTGTGCCATGCCAATAATTTTGCATAAAGAGTAAATCGTATAGCTATGCAGCGTCCTTGAATATATCATAAAGCATTTTTACCACACTAACGAGTGAATGTTCTGACATTTATTTTGCATAATAGCATGTACATGCAACTTCAAAGATTGAACATGCAAAAATATACACTCAAAACTGCCATGTAAATCTTTGTATATAACTGTAGATGCGTACCATTTAAATTTCAACCGTAATATTCTTTAACCTAATCATCATTAGGTGGAACGTTCCATGGTAGAGGTTATGCTACCTATTAGAACCATTTGCACATAATTATTGGTGCTTCATTTCCTTATTTATGCCCAGTCTGCTCAAAAAATGTCAAAGTTTCAATAAGATGGACAACTCACTAACCTATTCCTTATTGTCACAATGTTGTAGGCTATTCTTTATCCCTCCTGCGCTTTTCTTGAAGGAAGAGAAAATCCATTATGATTGAGAATGATGAATTATTTTATGTAAGTATTCTTATTTTTCTCTCTTTTATTTTATGTATGACAAGGGCGGTTACTTTGAATGAATTGATGATGTTAATAGAAAACATACATTTTAGTTCTGAGCGCGTTATTTTTTCCTATATTTCAATAGCAAATTTTAATTAAAACTACAAGTTTGTCAGACCTTAGAAAGCTTAACATTGTGTATTTTTGATAGTTGCTATATGGTATACATTCTTCATATTTTAAGCTACTTTTGGACTCTTAAATCTATTGTACGATCCAGAAATAGCTACAAAATTTTTATTCTGATATTACTTACCACTAATTTTTATAATTTTTTGATCTAAAGTATATACTTTGGTTCTTTATACTTGGCTAATCTAACGCAACTTTATTTCTGCAATCAATTTAGCAATCGGTTATGGTTTCTACCAAGTTAGTAGTAAGTTGTTAACCTTCATTAGTTGATAATTTTATGATGGAACCTACTACAAGCATTTCACTGGAGGCAGAATGTATAGATTACTATTATTAATGTCACAATAAAGGGAATGCAGAGTGATATATTGCTTCCATAGAGGTAAGCAGTTGTTCTAATTGATGGTATGAAAATTTTCCTTATGAAACATTGTGATTTTTAAAAGAAGGAGCATTTTTGGATTCATTGACTTACATTTTACTTTTTAGAAGGAAAAGCAAAGTCTTCCATGTGAAGAGGAGAGTAGGGGAGATGGAAAAGCAAGTCTGTGTAGCAATTAAAGGATGTCAGGTCGGGAATTCAACACAAAGCATAAAGGCTAGCTATATTTGCAGGCAAGTGGGGATGTGAATGTTACTTTTAGGACATACGTATGGATTGAGAAAATTGTTAGGGCATTTTTTATTATTTAAAATTAGGGTATAAGTTAGTTGTTTGGATGCATAGGTTAATTAAAGAATTGCATTACTCTTTTTGACCTTTCATTAATGGGTTACTAAATACGATATTGGCATTGTATATATTAATTGATAAATTAATTGTTTTGAACTCTGTTGTGGCCCAAGTTTTGATTTATGTATGACTAAAACTGTATTATGTATCATTTGTAAAGAATTATGCTGAATTCAAACAGGAAAGCTTTCACAGCTAAGCCAAGCATTTATATGCATCTACCTATGATTGATAAAAATAAATAACCTATCGGAAACTACACATATTTTGCATTTATACATCTTTATTTGCTTAACTAATCGTGTATGGATGCCTGCTCTTGAAGAATTATGTGTTTTTGTTTATACAGGTGGGATGTTAAATGAAAATTTATCTCATGAGAATGAACAAAGGGAATATGAGAATAAAGTGCACATTTCTTCCCTAATTGAAGAAGGTTGTAGAATGTTTGAAGCATGCTTCAATAAATGTCATATCTTATTTTAAGCTAATATTGGCAGTATTATTATTAGTGAATGTTTAATTCAAATATTGGCAATATTGTTATTATAAAATGTAAGTAAATATTAATAATTTAATTACCAGTATTCTTCATCTATGGATGCTCTTATGAACAATATTGAGGATATGTAAAATAATAATACACTCATTTTATCGCTTTCAACAACTCTCACAAGCATTGTTTCTTAACACCAGTTCCTTCTGCGCACGTGCATCGTACGTGCCAAACTACTCGTTTGTGTAATAGGGAAAAAATATATATAAATATGTGAAACTTGTGAAATTATTGGTAATATCAATTAGAAGAATTTAATTTGTGAATTTTTTACAACATATGGTTTGAGAAAGAGAGAAGAAAGCTAATAGCATTTTTATTTTTGGGTATGGGTTTTGTAACAAACCCAAAGCCCGTCAATTAAACAAAAAAAGGAATTTTCTTCTCCTTCTCATTGCTGTACATTCATAAAACTTCAGCAAAAAAAAAACTTAGAAGCTCTCCTCTTTTGAAAACCCCAAGTAAACTCTTTCATCCAAATTTAAATAAATTTCCAGAAAATCCAGAAAAATCAAGGTAGCATTCTCAAGCCCTACTGCATCTATTAGGTTGATTGAAATATGTGTTTGTTGTGATTTTAAAACTCCTTTATTCCCCTTTTGTGTATCATTTTCTAGTGCTTGGCTGAAATAGGAAGTTCAAGGCGAATTGGGCATTTTGGCAAGCAATTTGGAGGGTTTAAGGTGAGAAATTCCCCGCCACTTATCTCCAATTCATTGCATGTTGAAGTAGTATTACAGAATTTAGTTTATGATCATATATGATGTATGAATTTTCTTGTTGATTGAATAATATGCTTGCTGAAATCTGAATTGGGTGTAAAATTACAGGTAGAATCCCTTTACTTGATCATATGATGAGAATGCTTGGTTGCTACATGTGCGTGCATGTTTTATATGTGGGTTTTCAGTTCCTTGAGACGTTAATGCCTCACTGGAATCGACGAAAGGTCATTCAGAGTAGGGTTCCTGGGGCTGAAACGCTCCATGAAATAACCAGCACGATGTACACTTCCTGGAGAAATTCAGCTCCAGGACAGAAGCCAGTTTGATTGTTTTTTTTTTTTAAATTTAGGTTTTGTTTCTTCTTTTGATTTATGATTTAAGAATTTGAATTCTATTATTTATCTGATAGTTTTTTCAAAATAATTTTAAGGATTTTTATTTAAATATAATTTATTGATAATTATAAGCTAGCTTCGTCTAGTTTCATTGAAAATGGTTAAAAGAGTATCTCTATGGAGTTCATACAACTACATATTCATACCTGATTTTAACTTAGATTGCGGTTTTACACATAAAAGCTATAGATAAATACTTAAATAGCAAAGATTTTAGAAACTGAAAGAATAATATTGAAACTATGATATGTATATAATACTCTCTCTCTCTATCTATCTAATCTACATACATATGTATATGTATACATATGTATATATTGTGTGTGTATTCAAGTCTTTGCCAAGAAGTATTTTCAAAGATCCTTACGTTAGCCTTGGATATTCAAATATTTTCAAATAAATATATGCCTTGCAAATAAATATCTATATTTTTTTTAAATAATCTTTGAAGTTGGCTTTAAGCTAATTATTCTTTCTATGGAGCAAAAAAATAATAATTAAACGGTTTAGTAGTATTAAATGTTATGGGATATTCGATATCGCTTCGATCGGTTAATTATATGACTTGCTGTGTAGAAAACATTTTGGAGTGAGTGGAGATTACTACCTTGCAGTAAATATTCAAGTAACACCGCGTGTTATGGGACACTCGGGCGATACTCAAATGATTACCATTAGAAAGTATTTGACATTTTTGATTAATAGAACTTTGGGGATAACTCGCCATTTCTATAGCTTGTGATGTGTGAAGTATATTTCTATGGCTTGACCTTGTAAGCTAGTTGTTCGTCCTAGCGGCTTGACTGTAGTAGTAGCTCCCTTAGTCATGATATTTTTATGTTTCGCGATGCGCTTAAGTCTTGCAAAGTGCTTGATTTAAACATACAATGGTTGCCCGCAAAGCAATCATTCAGTTATCTAGAGCCATATTGATATCATATACTTGTGTTATTTGTTATTAGACACGGCACTTCGACGCGTTTGGATAGACGGGACAACGTTATGATGAACAAACAAACATTTGACTATAGAAGTGTTGCGATCGAAATTATTTTGGAGAAACTCCTGGAGCTGAACGAAGTGTCCATCGGTATCCCCTTGGAAGATAGCGCATACGCTTATGTATTACCTTAAAGAAGATTCTATATAATCGGTTACTTTACTCCGACTTGGTTTGTGCACGTCTTTGATGTTGACTTGAAAAGTGCTAGTCTTTTATGGGATTTTGATGTGCCAATCACCATATTTTTTTATGATTGTCGATGTTAGGCATGGCACGACTCTATGACATGATGATTTTGATGATAACGCCTTTTTATGTGTGATTTTGGCATATTATATATAGTTGTTACTATATTTTGAGGATTATGCATGCTCAGTATGCGATCTCTCAATTATATCTATAGGTAGTCTGATCCGTTTATTTTATATACACGGATCAAACCAAGATTTGGCAGATATTGGGACTCGATGACTTTGGATGAGGACTAGCTTTGTGGAGTAAATGTTATACTATATATATATATATATATATATATATATATATATATCAAGGTTCAAGGTATCGTCCGGTACACCAGAATTCCGGCTGTACTGGATCGGTACCGTCCTCCAACGGTCCGAAACCGAGCTAAAAATTCGGTTTCGGAATGTGTAACGGAGAATCAAAGAATAAAAGGCAAATCAAGAAGAATCCAAGAAAAAAGGAATAAAACCTGCCCTAACTTCGAAATTAACGTGCGTTGTTATTCGTCTTTGCCCTACCTTGAATTCGAGAAGAATTTGCTGTCGATTTTCGTTCGGCATTCAGCTGCGAATTGAAAGAAGTCGATGAGAAGCAATCGATCTTTTTGATTCCATGTCTATTTTTGCCCTAGCCTCAAAAACAAAAAGAGTCGTTTTTTACTGTATCGAGTTTTGTTCAGCCCTAGCTTTTGAAATAAGAAGTGAAGAAGGAAATATGTGGGTTGTTGTGTGGGATGTTTGTTTTCATTTTCTCTTTAATTGTTTTTGTTATTAAAGTTGGGCCACATTTATTATATTGTTTTGTTCGAATTAATTAGGGTTTTGTGTAATTTAAATAAGGTATTGAAATGTTTAATTTAGTTAATTATGATTGTACATTTAATTTAATCAAGTCTACTTCAGTTTAATCTAGTTCGCTTTAGTTTATTTCACTAAAAAATATCAATATCTGTAACCATGACCGAAACCGAAACTTTCGAAATTGACTGAAACTAAGAAAATTTCAAAAGACCGAAACCGAGACCAAAACCGAATTCTCAAATCTTGATATATATATATATAGTATCATTTTGTGCTAGTCATATCTGTATATGCATGTAATTTTGTATGAGATAGTGACTCATTGTTCCTGTATATATACTTTCGATACTCAATGGAGTTAGATGTAGATGTATATATGTAGATCCAGTGTTCTTTTTGTAGACTCACGTTATTCTGGTCAGTGTTATATATTTATATGTGTGATATGTGAATCTATGTTCTTTATTATGTAATATATTGTTTTGTTCTATATTAGCCAGTATGTTTATTGCTTTGTGTCGATACTGTTCATGTCATTTATGGCTTATGAGATAAAGGTAAATGTGACAGTGTTAGCCTAAGAAAATAGACACGAATGATCATTCCTAACAAGCCTTACTTTCCGTATTATCAGACAATATTACTCTCTTATATTCTTTGGTAATATACGTATAGAGGTGGGGCATTACAATAAGCTTATATAATATCGCTATATATAGGGCTTTAGTCGTGTTTTTTCTAAATTCGCATCAAATATAGATAGTGATATAGCAGTTGGTATTTATAGATATATCGCTTTGATAATTAATGTGAAGTATCAGATATTTCTAATGGATACCCATGACTATTGTATGCGAAGAAAATAAATAAAAAATGACATAAAACTCTTCACAATTTAATGTATGTATTTAGCATATTAAATGATAATATATGACTACACTAGAAAATTAAATACACTATTTCTTCAATTTATCTCTTATTTTTTCTCTCCTTTTCATTGAGTCTTTTAATAAAGAAAACCCTACTTCCTCAAAACATTTTTTATTTTTTATAGTTAGACACAACACATAATAATCACTTTTTTGGAACTATTTAGTTATTGTAGCAATTAGGTCAACGCCCTCGTTTAGTAAATTGATTAAAGGTCCTCGTAGTTTGAATAATACAAGTAGCCCCCAATAGGGATTTGATTTGCAATTATAAACATTTCAATTTGTTCCTTCCATTTTCATCCTTCTCTATCAAAAAGCGATTGGTTCTTCTTTTTCAATCCTCTCCTCCCTTCCAATTCACCCATCTTAATCCATTGTTACCAAAATTCCAAACAAATTGTAATCTCCCTCCATCGTAACTCTAACCAACAATCTTCAACGACGTAGTACATCAAGTCCCAAATTTAATTTTTCTACATTGCATTGAGTTCAAGAGAGTATTGTGGGTTCGCCAACTTTAATTTTTCTACTTGTTTTGGGAAGAGGGATTATGGATTCAAAGTTATTTTAGGATTTTAGGAAGCGGAAAAGGTTTTGTTTGCTTAGCTAAGCATATTCTGCTAGTTTCTTATTACAAGAAATTTGAAGTTTTATAGAACATAGGTATGGAATGGACTGCTCTAAAAGAGACTTATGTTGTTTAACTTTTTGTTCTTTTTTACGTTGGTTAGTGAATATTTTGACACTTTATGGACCATTTTATTTTGGTTTTTGAATTTACAACTTTTATTTGTGAATATTAAAATTGTAGTTTGATGTATATGCTGCAATACATTGACATTTTGACATAATTGACCATATTGCAATTTTATTCTTATCACGCAAATCAATTTGGATACTACAGCGCAAACAAATTTTAATACAACGAAAGTAAATTTGTTATTGTACAACAAATACTGAATGCAATGCAAGCGAGTGTTGACACAATGCAAACCAACTTGGTATAGTGCAAACAATTTTTAATACAATGAAATTCAACTTTAATAGAATGCAATTCATTTTATTACAACATAGTACAAACCACTTTTTAATACAATGCAAGTTAATTTATTACGATGCAAAACAATTTTGAGAAGAATGCAATCAGTTTTGAATATACTGCAAGTGAATCTATATTACACTGAAATTCAATTTGATTATGATTTTATTCTAATTCCAGAAATTTTCATTTTTTTGAATTTATAGTTCAAATAAATAAATAAATAAATTTAGTTTTAAAAAGAAAAATTCAGGGTTAACGAAAGAGGAGCTTGGTTTGTATTAAAATAAGTTAAATCCATTTAGCTTGTTAACTTCTATTTTAGGAACCTCTAACAAAAAACCTATTTATTATTTGTAGTGTTTAACTCGTAATATCTCATCTTTTTTGTTACGTTAATACATGCACCAAAAACTGGAAGTATACATCAAATAAGTTATATACTTAATCTATAAATCATGAACAAAGAACAAGACGTTGAAATCAAAATCAAATCAATCTCCTGTTCAATCGTTAAAATGAAGATGAAAATAAAGACACGTGGAACGTGAATAAATTCAAAAAAAGTTAAGATGATTTGAATGATCAAATAAATGTGATGATGTAGGGATGACGAAAACAGTGAAGATACCTTTAAAATATAAGTTTGAGAGCTAAAACTATATCTTGTATTCTAGTAAAATATATAAGTATGATGGACTGTGTTTTATAAGGTATATGTGTTATGCAATTAGGTTTTAGCAGTAATTTCACATGTTTTATAAGGTATATGTGCTATGCAATTAGTTTTTAGCAATAATTTCACAATATTGATCTGAATCTGTACAAGACTAACCTTTAGCAGTAATTTCACAATATTGGCCTGAATTTCGACCATATTTCAGCATCCAAGCTCTCAACCTTATTTTTAACAAAATTACTTATATTGATTCAATTAATAAAATATTTACATATACATGGGGCCTACTATATTTATAAAGTATGTATTGATTGCAAAGTGATATTTAAAAGAAGAAATTACTTAAATAAGAGAAATGGATATCTTGAGTAAAATGGATGATTAATGAAAGAAACAAAATATGTCAACTCCCTTGGTAAACCTTTTTTGGAATATTTTTTAAGGGCTCTTTTAGACATCAATGTAAATCCAAGTTTTGCCATGTCATTCACATATTCGAAATATTACCCAGTAAGCATCTTGAGATTACTGATAATCGATCATTGTCTCTTGTTCGACTACACAATGTCTTGGCTAGAGAACTACCCTTGGGGCTCTCTTCTTGATTAAATGCAATTCATTTCCTTCTATTTTTTATTTTTTTAATGATGAATAGGGCGGAAAATTAATGAATTATAAGTTATAAATTATAGCTTTTTAAATTGCGAAACTTTTATTATGGATTTTGTTAATTTGAAATTCTCAAAAAAAGGCAATTTGAATGGTTTAATTTTTGGTCTTCTTTTTCAGAATTTTTTCTATAATTTGATTTTTCCAAAGATTGAATTTGTTTTAAATTTGAACTTTTTAGAATTTGAATATTTAAAGTTTGAATTCTATCATTTTTGATATCGTTTAGTTTAAATTTCAATTTTTATAAGTCTAAAACTATAGTTCTGCAAACTTCTATTTAAAATTTTTGAGCCGTTAAAAGTTTAAACTTCAAATGATTGAATTTTTCTTTAAAAAAAATATTTTTTTTCTTCAAAATTTGAGTTTTACAAAAAAATACACAACTTTGAGTTTTATAAAAAAACCGAACTGCTAAAAGTCTAATTTATGATAAGTTTAAATTGTGAATCATACATTATTTCTAATGCATTTTTTTTTTCCGTTATCAATATTTCTGGTTTTTCAGTTCTCCTCTTAACCAATTTATTCTCTTTCGAATAACCATCAATTAAAAAATGGGGAGAATGAATACGTACTGTATGTAAACAAATTTCACTGTGTTATTCGTTATAATAAACAGCCTTTTATAATTCTACAATAACACAGAGATGTTTTTTGTACTGGTAATATGGATTCATTTTTCCTAAAAAATTGAAATGTGGTAATCCTAACATGAGCGCTTCAATTATACTCATCTATTCGAGATCTAGTATAATATGAAATTTGAAATAAATGTAAAAATTCACATCTAAGGTTTTTTTCTTTTTTTTAGAGAAAAAAAGTGAATTGTTACTTTGGATAGAAGGTAAGCGTAGACAAACAGTTGATCAATAAATCAAATTGCACATGAGGTTATAATATCAATTATTAGAAAAAGTTGAAAAAAAATCAAATATTTTTTGTCATACTTGTTTAACACTAGAGGCAAGTGACAAAAATCAAATATCTCTAACCTTAAAGTGCATGGACACAAAAACAAATAAGCGAAGGTAAGGTAGAACAATGTTTTGATGATTTTTGATGATCAATGACACTAGTTTGAGTTAGATTTTATTTTGATGAATTTTTCAATGTTTCAAATGATATAGAATAATGTAAGAGAACAAGTGTACAATAACAATTATAATATTAAAAGTAAAACAATGGTATGCATAATAGATTACTGCAGATAAATCCCAACCCTAAATTGCTATCTTCTTAATCTTGTACATTATGATATTTTTAAATGTTAAAGAGCTGTACATATTGGAGTTGTGTAATGTATATGAACTTTGTAGTTGTTTTTGTCTTTTAATTCTAAACGAAAATACTGCACATAGCTCAAATGGTCATACACTAAACCCATCGTCGTCGCATGTTAGAAAATTTATGTTGAATGTTGAATCAATTTTCCCCCAAGCTTCAAATAGTAGTAATGCTCTGATTCAATTAGCAAAACTTAATGAAGATCCTAACTGTAAACGTGAGATTGAATCCTTACCAAATTATGATATTGACAATGTTATTTTCTAAATATGCTCTTTTTTTAGAAATATTTTTATTTAAACAGAGCACTCATTTAATAAGCTTATACACAAAAATACATATGCATATATATGTATGTAAGCATGTATGTATACATACATATATATGTATATTAATGTAGGCATGATTGATCTAGTAGTACCAATTTGTTATTCAATTTTTTTAGAGATGGGTTTGAATCATGGGTGCCAAGAATATTTTAAACAAAGAAAAATTGATCTCTGGTAGCATCCCAAATTTTGCCCCCCCCCCCCCTCTTTATTTGGAAAAAATTTGCATACCTCATTATTTTTAACCTCCTCGTTTTATTCTATAAGTAACCTTCTTTTTTCAGATTTTGACATGGTAACGCTTTCTATATTACAAATCATGCTCATGTTGAACGAGGTTGTGTAAAAACACGCACAGCCCGAGCGAGGTTTTATATGAAACCCCGTTTAAACCAAGCAAACTTTTGTATGAAAACACATACACATAGTGCACGATATTGCTGATGGAAAATCCATATTAACTATGGTTCAAGTAAGCGTGGATTGTTAGGCTTTCTCACTCGCTTCAAGTTTGATTTCTTATGTTCTCTCACTCGCTTCGAGCTTGGTTTTATATATTTCATCACTCGCTTCTCCTTTATGAATCCACTCTTCTATTGAGTATGGTTCTACATATTTCCATTCTTCTAATGAACATGAGATGGTTTTAAATGATCTATGACCCGCTAACGTTGTTGTGTTGAGGGCAAGTTTGAGCAAATGAAAATTTTAGTGGGGTGAAATGCAAAACTTGGGATGTTAATAGATCTAGCCAACGAATATTTGTTTTGTAAAAGTGCATCACACGTAGAAAAAACAATATAATGAGAGTAACAATGAGAAGACATCGCAATTAGCAAAAAGAAAGAGTTGGCTATTGACAAGCACCATTGTCTCGGTGGTTAAGTGATTCGATTTTGGTGCGAAAGGTCACAAGTTCAAAACTTGTGTGGCGTGATTCGAACATATATTGACATATGATTTATGATATGTTGTCCCAGTGACATGTGTATCTAAATACCATTTCAAAAAAAAAAGTTGGCTACTTTTTAACATTGTCGACCAGTGTATATATTCTCTTTAAAGAGTAGGTTTGGATGAATTAAAAAAATAATTATAATATGAGGTACTTATAATTTTTTTTAAATGATTTAAATGAAATATGCATCTTGTGATGGTTTGGAGTCTTTGTGGTTGATATTTTCTTGACTTATAATAAATTCATTATATTGATGGAGTGAAAATGTTTGCATAAATTTTAATTCGTGAGGAAAATCTTAACAAATGATTACAAAAAACAATAGATGTATATCAAAAGGTTATGGATGCATTGGATTGGTTATATAGTATTATTAGTTGATTTAGTTAAAGTTGCCTTGATTAAAAGTATGCTTTAAATCTAACTTTATTGTTGACCAATAAAGTATGCTGCAAAAGAGATTGAGTAGATGCTGCTGCTGTTGTTGCTGCTCTTCTTATTGTTGTTATGATATAGCCATTCTATTTGAGTAGCTAGTAATTTTTCAAAAAATGTAGATTGTTTAAACTTTCTATAAAAAAAATTTCTTATCTATGATATCACACAAAAAGATTTCTCAAGCCCGTGCCTAATATATGATTTTCCAAGTCTTCTTTTTCTCTTTTTCAATATTTTCATGCAATCCATCTTTAATCTCTTTTATCTCAAGAAGACTACCCTTACTATCATAAGCTAACCTCAGAATAATAATTACTTGTAAATGATCCTATTAAGAACAAAGAACAATCTTCAATGACACAATGGGTTAGGATTCAAGTTTATGGTAGATTTGTACGGTGCAAAAAAATAGAGTTGAGATAGAGTTTTTTTTTCCATTTCCCCTCAGTATAGCTCAATCTAACATAGGTGTTTCCCGACGATTAAAAAAGAAAGAAAAAGAAAAAAAGGTATTAAAACTCATGGTAGATTTTGATAAATTAGGTAAAAAGTCATGTAGCTGTATCATCATTTAAATATCAGAATTAGAAAGAAATTTAAAAAAAAAAGACTTGTCAGTCCAGCACATGGAGTTAACTGTGGTGGCATGACGTGTATCAAACTTGTATGATCATGAAGCTACGTGGATACTGTGACTTTTGGAACATTTCATTCAAAAATTGTTTGTGGAATTCTTCAATAAGAAAACATTGTAGAAACCATGGTTCGAAATTCCAACCGACACCCCGGAATTCCGGTCATTTCAGTCCGGTTCCGGTGGTGACCGAGCCGGAATTTGGTTATAATTCTGTTTTGAATGATTGTTGCTGTAAAAAGGGGGAAAAAGATAAAAAAAATTAGAAAAACGAACATGTTCATACTTTACCAGGCAAGATTCAGCAAAACAAAGACAACAAAACATCAAATGGGAAAAATGAAGGCATCAAATAATCCAAATTAACCAAAATTTAGGGCTTTGCTTGAGAGCAAGAGAAATTACCCATATGAAGAGGGAAATTGAAAGCGATGAGGGGGAATTTGAGCTTGAGAGAGAAAAGTCCAGCATGATGAGAGAGAAATTGATTGTTGAAATTGCTTTGTTTAAGGTGGAGATGATTTCAAGGGTTAATAGGGGTTGCTGCTGAATGTTTGTTTGGTGAATTAAAGCCAAAGTTGGGTGCTTTTGCTGATGTATGTTGTAAAGGCTGCTTAGTGGACTGGTTGGGTTTATTTGTAATAGGAGAATGCTAAAGATAAAATTTTAGAGTTTATTTCTATTGGATTAGACTTGTTAAAATGTAAGTTTAGCCAATTAAATCTAATTACACCTATATTTGTTATATTACAACCACAATTACAAAAAATTAAAATGTTTATTAACATACCAACATGTAAAAAGGTACCAAAAAGCAAAGAAATCCGGAACCAGAATCAAATGGAATTTTCGGAATTTCTGAAACGGAACCAGAACTATTCAAATTTCAATCACCGTAACAAAACTGAAAACCGGATTTTTGAACCTTGGTAAAAACGTTGAGATCTATGTTAAAAAATGAGACAGCAATTGACAAGTTTTGAGTGAATCATGGCTAGAAGTAGAATTATGCTATTGTATTCAAATAAGCAATGTTTTTTTAGTACAAATGAAATGTTGATGACATCGCATAGATTTTATGTCCCAAACATCAAATATTAACTGCTGAAAAAACTTAAATGTTAAAGTGTTACAGTACATAGAATTTGAAATTTGAAATTTATGGAACTGCCTCTATGCTACAAGCCAAAATATTTGCATCCTTGATTTTATTTTTTCCCCCTACATTTATTAATCGTCATCTTTATACATTATTTTTCTGATTTATGATGACAGTAAGATTAACTTTTATTTTTTAAGTGTCATTCTCTCACTCCTGATGACTTTGGTATTATTTAAAGCAAAGTCAATAAACTAATAAATGTATCATACGTTAACTGATATACGAATTGTGAAGAACATATAGAACTAATATGTGAGTCGCTAAGTCAAGTAATTTTGAAATCCCTACTTACAAGCAAATCTTTGTGGTTAATAAGCTACTACCAGCTAAATCGAGTGATGGTTACAGTCAAACGACCTTATATCATAATAAGTCAAGGTCAAATAGGAATTACAATGTTTACTCTTCATCCATGTTTTGCTACAGAGAGAACTGAAATGTATCGTTCCCAGATCAAATAAATAGCACTAAGTTTATAACCACTAATGAGCGTAAAGGGTGAAGTAAATATTGCATGATAAATAAAATAAAAGTTGCAAACCCTGAACATATGTAACCGAAAGTTTGAAAGAAAAAGAAAATAGGGGGAAAAAATATCAAAAAAATACCAAATTTATAATTTGTTGAGCTAGGAATCTGAAGCAGCTACAGCATCTATGTGATGAAGCATCAGAATGAATATATTCCTCTAATCCATCCAAACACAAACATGAACAAATAGTACCCATTATCTCGGTGGCCTAATCTCTTCAAACTATAACTATCATAAATCACCTCTTAAGTGTTCCTATAAGAAAAAAGTTGCATGTTAGATGATGACACCTATGAAATTAAATTTCAGTAGCTAAATGTTGATAAATGGATACAAACATATAAAATAACAAAAGATTAATGTATGAGACATGCTAGTAAAGTTAGTAAATTCCATGTTAATTGACAAAATATACTTAATAATTGGACAACAATCCAAACCTAAGGATTTAGAGCAAAAATTCAGAGTTTGTGCGCCCTTGCTACGAATTATCAAGAAACCATTGATTCCGATGTGTAATATTAATAATGTAAAATTTTAAGTTTCAACAAACCTGAATACAATATCGTACATGCCAAAGAAAATAAATCCAATTTCAGAACGAAATGGAAAACTTACCCAATTCATTAAACACTTCAGCCGAGTAAAATAAATAAAAGAGAATCGACACTGTTCGTTGAATCGCACCAGAAAGAAAACCAACAAAAAATACTTCTAAACCCAAGTAGAATATGACACAATTTTAGATGACAACCAATTTGGGCAAAATCCAATCAAATCTAAATAGATGGCAAGTGAGGATGGACTTTTACCTGCAAACAGAATTTTGAAAGATTTATTGCAGATTTTGGGTTGGAACCTTGTCCGTCTGCAAATGAATAAATAAAAGGGTGTAAAATAAGAGGAAAATATTGATATGGCAATTAAAATATTGATAAATAAAAAGGTGTAAAATAAGTGGAAAACCTGTTGTAACTTTTCAACTGCAAAAGAATGATTAACAAACCAAATTATGATCCTTCTTTCTCTCTCTCTCTCTTTTTTTCCTTTCATTAAGTAGGAACCTAGTTTTACTTGTAAACTCTACAAAGTTATATGTCTATCAAATATATATACATGATATTTGTTGCATGACTGTTAATTTCGGGGTTCAGACTGATGATTTTGGTCTCACGGTCCGGACAATCAACCAACTGCATCAATTCTGCTTGATATGATATGTCTATTTTTAATTTACCGATATAAGCAATTTATAAAAGGGAAAGCTATGTAGACACAAATTGAAAAAAAAATTATGGCACAACAGATGTTGATCTTTGAATTTCATCGTGTTTACATTTGAAGTCAAAATCAAAAAACAATTCAATGATTGAGATTCATTATTTTACCAGTTGTGTCATCGGCTCGTGTTTTATTTGAATTTCTCCGTATAAAATTTATCAATTGTAGTGTAAATCACAATTATTTATATGAAAATGCAAGACTCATGTTACCTTATGGTTCATAATTGATTTATGGTGCATTTATTAGTAAAAGTGGTACATCATACAAAAAAACAATTGATAAAAATGTTAATAAGTTGTTTGTAATAATTGTTAAAAACTCCATTAATGAGTGTTATAATATCTAGTTCGGTTTCAATAGTGATTTACTAGTGTTTATCGTAACTTTTGAATGTTGAATGATAAATTTTTCCAACGGATATTGTTAAATGAACTTTACTTTTAGATATGAGAGAAACATTTTTACGAGGACTCCAACCAATTAAAACTATTAAAAGTGGCCATAATATATAATTTTATTATATTATAATTTTCAATTTACTATTATACCCTTATAATATATCATTACCTTTCGCTCATTTTATATTACCTATCTATAAACTAAAACCTTATATTTAAAAGAAAAATAAGGTGTGAAAGAAGAACTGATGCAGCGCTTACCTTGAATCGCGCTACTGTAAGTCGCGGCGAAGGCGAAACCCTAGGTCGCGGTCGCGAGCTCCTCCTCCTTATGTCGCTCCAGCAGCGTATGTCGCGAGATGCTCCAGAAAGTCACGAACGACCTATGCGAAATCACTCCAGTAGCATATGTCGCGAGCCAATCTAGGTCGCGAAGATTAGGTCGCTGAAGCTTAAGTCGCTGCCATTTCTTATGTCGCAATGAAGCTTAAGTCGCTGAAATCCTTAGGTCGCGAAGATTGCTAAGTCGTTGCAGAAGCTGAGTTGCCTTATGTCGCATGAAGTTAGGTCGTGTGATATGTAATTTGTTAAGTCGTATGTCGTTGTGTTGTTAAGTCGTAAACAATTGTAACTTGTATATTTTAGGTCGTAGGTCGTCTGTTCTGTATGTTAGGTCGTGAAGGACCTTTATTGTGTTTTGGGATGTAAGTCGTTTGTGTGTGTTGTGAATCTCTATAAATAGGGGTGTTGAGTCACTTGTAAAGTGAGTTGATTTTGAATAAAATTTTGGTTTGTGCTTTGTGCCTCCATTAAAATTGGTAGTTGAGTGTTATCTCCTATCTCCACCTTCGGCATTCGAGTGCGCTCGAATCAACGATTGTTGAAGCCAATTCACGGAATCAAGTGCGCTTGATCAACGTTCGAAGAATTGTAGATCTTCTCTCACGGCATCGTGCGTGATCAACGTGTCGAAGATTGCTAGAATCCGGTATCTTCGTGATCAACGGATTTGGGCATTTAGGTATTCTTAAATTCACAAATTTATCATCGGTTCACCGATTATTTCCGCTAATCGTGTGAGATCCTGGACGGATTCGATATACATCGTCGAATTTGCTTCCTTGGCTGCATCATTTGGTATCAAAGCTAGGAGATGAACTTTTCCAAGTTCGTTGGGTGTGGAGTTTCGAGATTTGAAGTTTGTGTTTGGATTTGTTGAAGATTTGACAATGCCTCCAAGAAGAGTTAATCGTCATTAGAATGTTGCAGATGTGTATCGAAGAGAAGAGGCCAATGAAATGGAGCAACGAATCAACGAGAATTTCAATGAGAAGTTGAATGAGGGGATTGGTCGATTAGAGAGAATGATGCTTGAAATGAATCAAAGTAGAAGAAGGGTTTCACCTGAATCGAGCCATGTGGGAAATAAAGTTTCACCACATTCAAATCGGGAGAGAATAAAAGATCATGATCGTAGAAATGTTGACGATCGTGATAGGAATGTTGATGATCGAAATCAGAGAGATGTGGATGATCGTGATCGGAGGAATGTAGATCGAAGGGATGTTGATGGTAGAAATGGTGGTGGTAGAGATGTTGGTGGTCATGCTCGACATCGATATGCATCAGATTTTGATGAGGAGTTTGATGGTGGTAGTGTTCATGGTCGAAATCGAAGCCAAGGAAGAAATCATTCAGAGTATGATCACAAATGGGAGTTTGGAATGAAAATTGAAATTCTAGAGTTTAAGGGTGGTATGCAGGCTGAAGAATTTCTAGATTGGTTATCTAATGTTGAAGAGATCTTTGATTTCAAGGAGGGTCCGGATGATCGTCGAGTGAAGTTGGTTGCTACTAGGTTGAGAGGAAGAGCTATGGCGTGGTGGCAGCAAACCAAACTTACACGAGAACGGATGGGGAAGTCGAAGATTGTTGCTTGGGAGAAAATGAAGAAGATGATGAAGGCTACATCCTTGCCTTACAATTATCAATCACTCATGTATAAGAGGTTGCAGAATCTGGGGCAAGGGACGAAGACTGTTAATGATTATGCTGATGAGTTTTATCAACTGATTGCTCGAAATGACATTATGGAGACGGAGGAACAATTGACTGCTAGGTTTGTTGGGGGGTTGAGGATCTAGATCCAGGATATGGTAAATATGTTTGACCCTAGATCTGTGGCGGAAGCGCACCAGAAGGCGTTGGCTTGGGAGAAGCAGGGAAGACAAGGAGGTGGTGTGTTTCCAAGTTCCAATACTCAAAGCAAGGGTGCTAGTGGGAGTTTCAATGTTTCTAAAGCTGTCAGTAAACCAGTTGTGAATAAAGTTGCGAAGGCGAAGGTCAACAATAGTTTCAAGTGTTATAATTACCAGGAAGTGGGTCACAAGAGTAATGAATGCCCGAAACCGAAGAGGCGAGCTATGATTGCTGAAATGGAAGGTGAGGATGTTGATGAAGGTTACTCTAGTCCAGTTGAGGAGGATGAACAGGATATCGCGTCGGGAGATGAAGGATGTAATCTAATGTTGAGGAGATCATGTTTGACACCGAAGTAGGAAGAGGAGGCTATTTGGTTGAGGAGTAATATCTTTCAGTCGACATGCACTATACTGGGAAAGGTGTGTAAATTTGTGATTGACGCGGGAAGTTGTGACAATATCATTTCTACCGAAGCTGTGAGAAAGTTGAAGTTGAAGACGGAGAAGCATCCAAATCCTTACAAGTTAGCGTGGTTAAGGAAAGGAGGAAAGGTGAAGGTGGACATGCGAGTTCATGTTCCATTTTCTATTGGGAAGAAGTATAAAGATGAGATCTGGTGTGATGTGGTGGAGATGGATGTTTGTCACTTGCTTTTGGAAAGACCATGGCAGTATGACCGAGCAGTGCAGCATGATGGTCGAACCAATAGCTACAGCTTTATGTTTGAGGGTACTAAGATCATTTTAGTTCCGAAGAAGAGACAGCAAGGAGAGAGCAAGTCAGAAGAGATTGAGGAGCTGAAGACTTTGTTGACTTTGAAGGAGTTTGTTGAAGAAGTAGAGGAGAGTCCAGAGATGTTCTTGTTGATTGGACATGAAGCTACTGAATCTGTTGAAGTTCCAGAGGAAGTAAAGCCAGTGTTGGAAGAATTCAGAGATGTGTTTCCTAAAGAGTTGCCAAAGGAGTTACCACCGTTGAGAGATATTCAGCATCAGATTGATCTTGTGCCAGGGGCGGCATTACCTCACAGGCCACATTACAGGATGAGTCCTAAGGAGCATGAGGAACTGAGAAGGCAGGTGGAGGAGTTGTTAGAACAAGGGCGTGTTCAGGAGAGCTTGAGTCCTTGTGCAGTGCCAGCCTTATTGGTACCGCAGAAGGATGAGACTTGGCGGATGTGTACAGACAGTCAGGCTCTAAACAAGATCACTGTGAGATACAGGTTTCCTATGCCGAGGTTCGATGATTTGATTGATCAGTTGAGTGGGGCTGTTGTGTTCTCAAAGATTGACTTGAAGAGTGGATACCATCAGATTCGTATTAGACCGGGTGATGAGTGGAAGACTGCTTTTAAAACTAGGGAAGGTCTATACGAATGGCTGGTTATGCCGTTTGGCTTGTCAAATGCTCCTAGTACTTTTATGAGAGTGATAACCAGATTTTCAGACCATTTATTGGGAAGTTCGTAGTAGTTTACTTTGACGATATTTTGATCTATAGTGGGAGTATGGAAGAGCATATCCAGCATTTGCGAGAAGTGCTGTTGATTCTACGATAGGAGCAATTCTATGCACGAAGAAGTGCGTGTTCATGACGCACAGTGTTTTGTTTCTGGGAGATGTTCTGTCGAAGGAGGGTATTCAAGTGGATGAAAGCAAAGTGGAAGCTGTCAGGAGTTGGCCACAACCCTAGATAATTACTGAAGTGAGGAGTTTTCATGGGTTGGTATCTTTTTATCGAAGATTCATTCCACATTTTAGCAGTATGATGGCACCTGTAACCGATTGCATGAAAGGAAAGAAGTTCGTGTGGACAGAGGAAGCAGAGTTAGCTTTTGAGAAGATCAAGACACTTTTGACGACATCACCCATTTTGGTACTGTCGGATTTTCAGATATTGTTCGAGTTACACACTGATGCTTCGAAGGTTGGGATTGGTGGAGTATTGAGTCAGAATGGAAGACCAGTTGCTTATTTTAGTGAGAAGTTGTCTGGAGCCAAGTTGAGATATAGCACTTATGACGTGGAGTTTTACGCAATTGTTCAAGCTGTGAAGCACTGGAGGCATTATCTGTTTCAGAAGGAGTTTGTTCTTTATACGGATCATGAAGCTTTGAAACATTTGCAAGGGCAGGACAAAATTTCAGCTAGACACGCCTCATGGGTCGCGTATCTACAGCAGTTTACTTTTGTTGTAAAGCACAAACCAGGGGTAACTAATCGTGTTGCCGATGCATTGAGTCGGAGGAATCATTTACTCACTACCATGCGAGTGGAAGTGATGGGTTTTGACTTACTTCCAGAATTGCTTATTTCAGATTCATATTTTTCTGAAATCCTAGATAAAGTCAAACAGGGAGAAATGGATGGATATATGTTGGTGGATGGTTTTCTGTTCAAAGGAAATCAGTTGTGTATTCCAGATTGCAGTTTGCGACTGAAGATTATTAAAGAGTTACATGAAGAAGGACACGTGGGCTGTGATCGTACTTTACAGTTGATTGCAAAATCTTATTTTTGGCCGTCAATGAGAAAAGAAGTTGAAAAGTTTGTTCAGAGGTGTCATATTTGTCAAGTGTCAAAGGGGACCGCGACAAATGCAGGGTTGTATATGCCATTACTTGTGCCGACTAAACCGTGGGTGGATGTTAGCATGGATTTTGTGTTGGGACCGCCGAGAACACAACGCGGCAATAATTCTATCTATGTGGTGGTTGATCGTTTTTCGAAAATGGTACATTTTATTGCATGTAAGAAGACAGCAGATGCAGTTAATGTAGCACAGTTATATTTCAGAGAAATATATCGTCTTCATGGGTTGCCTGAATCTATTGTATCAGATAGAGACACTCGTTTTCTGAGTCATTTTTGGAAGAGTCTATGGAGAATGGTGGGGACTAAGCTGAAATTCAGTAGTGCTTATCATCCACAGATGGATGGACAGACTGAAGTTGTTAACAGATCTCTAGGTAATCTATTGTGATGCCTCGTGGATGACAATTTGAAGAGTTGGGATTCGAAGTTATGTCAAGCTGAATTTGCACACAACCATGCAGTTAATCGTAGCACTGGGTTCAGTCCATTCCAGGTTGTGTACTCAACAATTCCTAAAGGACCGTTGGATTTATTTGTAGTTCCGCAGCAGAAAGGAGTGATCAAACGGGCTAGTGATTTTGTGAATGAATTGCAAGAGTGTCACAAGGTTGTGCAGGAACGATTGCTTAAGGCGAATGAGAAATATAAGCAATCCACAGATATTAAATGACGATATGTTGACTTCAAAGAATGAGATTTTGTATATGCAGTATTGACCAAGGATCGATTTCCTGTTGGCACTTACAACAAACTAGCTGCTAGAAAGATTGGTCCTTTGGAAATCGTAAAGAAGATTAATGAGAACGCATATCAGTTGAGATTGACGGATCATATCCATACTACTGACGTTTTCAACATCAAACATTTGATTCCGTATCATGAGCATAAGCTTGTCGAAGAAGAGGAAAGTGTGAATTCGAGGTCGAATTCTTTTCAACCAGGGGAGGATGATGCAGCGCTTACCTTGAATCGCGCTACCGTAAGTCGCGGCGAAGGCGAAACCCTAGGTCACGGTCGTGAGCTCCTCCTCCTTATGTCGCTCCAGCAGCGTATGTCGCGAGATGTTCTAGAAAGTCGCGAACGACCTATGCGAAATCACTCCAGCAGCGTATGTCATGAGCCAATCTAGGTCGTGAAGCTTAGGTCGCTGAAGCTTAGGTCGCTGCCATTTCTTATGTCGCGATGAAGCTTAAGTCATTGAAATCCTTAGGTCGTGAAGATTGCTAAGTTGTTGCAGAAGCTGAGTTGCCTTATGTCGCATGAAGTTAGGTCGTGTGATATGTAATTTGTTAAGTCGTATGTCGTTGTGTTGTTAAGTCGTGAACAATTGTAACTTGTATATTTTAGGTCGTAGGTCGTCTGTTCTGTATGTTAGGTCGTGAAGGACCTTTATTGTGTTTTGGGATGTAAGTCGTTTGTGTGTGTTGTGAATCTCTATAAATAGGGGTGTTGAGTCACTTGTAAAGGGAGTTGATTTTGAATAAAATTTTGGTTTGTGCTTTGTGCCTCCATTAAAATTGGTAGTTGAGTGTTATCTCCTATCTCCACCTTCGGTATTCGAGTGCGCTCAAATCAACGATTGTTGAGGCCAATTCACGGAATCAAGTGCGCTTGATCAACGTTCGAAGAATTGTAGATCTTCTCTCACGGCATCGTGCGCGATCAACGTGTCGAAGATTGCTAGAATCCAATATCTTCATGATCAACGGATTTGGGCATTTGGGTATTCTTAAATTCACCAATTTATCATCGATTCACCAATTATTTCCACTAATCGTGTGAGATCCTGGACGGATTCGATTTACATCGTCGAATTCGCTTCCTTGGCTGCATCAAGAACATATCAAAAAAACTCATGATCCTCGTCTCATTGATAAAATAACGCAAAGGAACTTCTTCGATTTAATCGACATAGTTTGGGGGTTAATTTATGTTAGTCGAGTTTCATTAAGAAAAATTAATATGGTTAAATTAGGGTTGTTTTTGATATCGACATCGGTTGTAGGTGTGTATAGAGGTAAATGACAAGGATCTATCGATCATAGACATCGGTTTCTAAGTCGGTAGCATTGTACTGAAATTTGATTTTTTTTCTTGATTGAGGCATGCAGTAATTTGATTTTTGTTTCAATATAGTTTGGCATGTTTAAAATTTTGTCGGTAGGGGTTTTTCGTTTTACTTATTTAGCTACCATACCGGTTCTCCCTGTTGTTTACATTGTACCCTTTTGTATTGTAGCTTGTCCTGTTATAATAATTTACTTTTTTTGCTTTAATGTGTATTATGATCATTTGTGATTTGCAGTAAAAAGTCAACGTCTACCTCAACCCGTGTACCACTAGTTGCTTCAAACGTTAAGAAGTTAACATAAAAAGAAGTAAGAAGCCACGAAGAGAAGTAGAAATGCCATCTTTGACTTGGTTTCGCTCATACTTTTCCGGACTTGGATTTTATGTTTCCAAATGACATATGGAGATCTTTTGAAGAGTTTTTCTCTAGCCTAAACCCTCCAATTTCATATAATATATTCCCCAGCGTATAGAAGAAAAGCATATAGAAGAAAGGGGAAAGGATTTTTGTAAATACAAGGAAACTATGTTGAATTTTTGAGTGAACTCTTTGTACTTTCAAAATATTTCATTGTAGTTGACTAATGATGATAAAACATAGTAATAAAATATGAAGTGGACATAGACTACCGACGAATCACTATGAAATTTAAGTGCTCTTATCATTTATTTGCTGCTTTTTGATCTTACTAACTTTTATCCATAAACTATTGTAACAACCCTCCCTTCATAATATCCTCAAATAAGCACTGAATGAAAACTTATGACTTTTGAATACTACAAAAAGCAGATTGTCAAGAAAGAAAAATTAAAATAAACATTATATTAAGGTATATTGACAAAATCTCACAACGAAATGATAATATATAATATATTGAATATACATGAACAAAATAAGATTACAATATATATAAGAGACTACATTAGTAAAATTAACCGATAAATAAATATCAATACAAAGAGTCAAAATAGAACATATGATACAATAAGTCTCATATATAAATAACATATGTAATGTGCTACTACAATATCAAGTATATATACAAAGTATCGACCTCGTCTCCACAGAATGCTTCAATTGACCTGAAAGTGTATTCCCAAAAGTTCCTGACTTCCAGACTACTCAATCGAGTACTCGAGAGTTGTCATGACATAAGCAGACAAAGACAAAACATGGGTCAGATATAAAGCCTGGTGTGAGGTGAACTATCTCAAAATACCGTATATTAAAACTATATATAATAAATATGAACTACTAAGACATAGCCATCCTCTCCATAATTGTGGCTCAGGGGTAATCCGAACTGTCCATAAACAAGTAAAGTAAACCTATCCAAAGGATAGGAACTCATACCATAATCTACTCTTCTCCTGTAATCAACAAGTTTACACAACTAATATAATGTGACTAAAACGTAATAACATACTATGATAAAGGTAACCCAACATCCAAAAGTATGGTATTCATAATATAAGTCTATCACAAAGTACATAATGATAGTAAATGCAGCGACAACAACCAACTAAATATAACAATGGAAGATAATTAAGGAATGTGAATCAATACCCATCATTATTGATGGGTGGGGTCAACTACGGACATCTATCATGATCTAATGATTGCTTTCGAGAGTTCAAGATAAATAGAATCAGTATTGAATTGTACCATAGACCTCTAGCCACATCCAGAAAGATGGGTCTTATGTAGTCCTCACTATACCTTCTGAAGCAAGCATGGGTGATATCTCGTCATCGTCTATCTATGTAGATGGTCACTGCTGAAAGACCAATAATATGTGTGGCCACTAATATAAGACCAATACGATGTACGATCACCAATATGAGACCAATACAATTTATCAAACTATACGTACCCCGAGTTAAAGCATGTTGATGCCAAAATGGGCATCAACACCTAGTAGAGATTAAATGAAGAATCAAATTAAAATAGAGCAAAAATCATAAATATACACATAGATTTTTATAGTGGTTCGGCAACCTTGGCCTACGTCCACTTTATATTTTTATTGATCTTGCACTTGATTACGATTAGAAGAATGTTTGGATCAGCTGGGATCCATTAGTACAAGAATAAAGAATAAAATGAAAGAGCCTTGGAAGCAGAAAGCAGGATCGATGTCATGCCTACTGTATTTACAAGGAAAGACATGCATGGATTAGACTAAAATTTCAGCAGAAGAACCTCCAGACCAAGACGAAGCCACACAAGAATTTTGAGGTCCATTAGGGCCCACGATAGTGATTGGTACCGATCCCTATTTCGGTGTCCAAATGGGATACGATCCCTCTAGTAGGTCCCCTATGATGTTAGCTACTTGCTCTCCAAATTTCGTGCCATTCCGACTTACCGTTGTAATACCCCAAAATTTTGTGAAAAATCATTTTTGTAAAATGATTTAATTTTGAAATATTTAGATTTAAATATGGTGAAATTTCTGGAATAAATAGTGTGCAAGTATATGTGTGCACATGCACACTGAAATGGCACAAGAAAGAACTCCAGATTTCTTGGATTTAAAACAAGAATTAAAGAGCAATACAAACATGATTTTGCAACATGGTTATTTGATTTCTGAGATTTTATGGGTCATCTTAGAAAATAAGAAAAGTAAGTTTTACTTTAGATCAGTAAACAAATTTATTTAAAACCCAGAAAAGAAAATAATATATATATATATTTGTAAACTTGTATACATATAGGTGCATATGTTTCTGAATTTAAAAGAGGAATTAAAATAAGCTTAGATAAGATATGTATACAAATATACATTTTTAAATACTGAAAAGTACATATATATATATATTAGCAAGTGAAACCATAACATTAAAATGACATGAAATGTGATACAAGTTAATATGCTTGTGTAGGCAAAAATAGCAAAGGGGATTTTCAGAAATAATTAAAATAAATAGGATAGTCACACTTTTGACATGACTAAGTGAGTGACCATTTTCTGAAAAGTAAAAGAAAGAAAATGCAGCCTTTAAATTGGTTAATATGGCCGGGGTAATATGAATGAAAAATGCATGATGCTAAGCCAGGACAGAAATGGAATTCTGTTTCAATAAAACCCTAGAGGAAAAATGCTTATAAATAGGCAGTTTAGCCAGTAGAATTATTTTACCCCGAGCTGCATAAAAATAAGAAAAGAAGAAAAAAAAAATATTGGAAGGAAGGAGAAAACACTCAAACAAGAATTTTCTGGATTAATAAGAAGAAACATTTAGGTGAGTAATCTCACTGAGTTCATAGCATTAAGACCTGAGTTGAGGCAGCCACTTTTTATATTGCCATTTATGTATTTCTGGTTTTGATGTATATGATTTCATCAATGCTTTTTGGATGTTTTATTTTAAATCTGATATGATTTAATATGGATGATTTTGATGATCTTTGATTGGTTGAGACATTTGTCTTTGGATGAGTATCATACTGTTTATTTATACTCATAAATGTTAAAGTTTAGGATCTTAAAAATTATATAGAGAATACTCTCAACTGTTATAGATCTATGGCATGGAAACTTTATAAAAATGATTGGAGCTGCATTATACTTGGTATAAGTGCTGAGGCTTGAAAAGAAAAATGTTAAGGGTGCAATAGAAATTTTCTAAGTGCTGAGCCCTTAATCAAAAGAAGAAACCCACAAGCTAAAATTATGATTGAACCAGATCTTGAATCTGAATCAATCATAAAGGCTTGCAGATCAGTATAACATGCCATGCCTCTTTTACAGTTGAAAATGTTCTTATATTTTACTAAGATCAAGACATTTTGACCCCAGTTAGGAAATAACTATCTGCTTATTTCTAAGGAGAATTATGCTAGCAAAAATTATGGATGTTTCCATGTTTGCAGTGACATGTTCACTTAGCATATTTGATGATAGAATTTAAGACAATACACTAGTAAATAAGCTAGGGAAGGGTAGGCCAAGAAAACTGCTGGAATGCTTGTCATATTTGAAGTATGCAAGTTGGCACATGGTTTGTTTAAGCCCTGAGATCTTTGTGCAATGATGTGAATTAGTTCATTGCAATGTGTCCCAGTGATTCCTTAATAGCAGATGAGGCAGGGATTTAAATTGAATATTACAACCTGTAAATGAAGAAATAGGAATGTGGATATTTCTTAGGTTGAATAGTATGGAACCAAGATGATTCCAGTAAATGAAATTGATGCAAATAGATAATTATGTTTGCATGATTATGTATGCAAGTGAAGGAATGATAAATGAATATATCATACCTGAATCAACTTAATTATACTATGTTAAAATATTTGATTGCAGAAATTTGCTTAAATAACAAGTTAGTACCCTTATATTCTCTATTGCTTAATATCATGAATGAATTGATGTTACTCATACCAGATCATAGATCTGACCCTTGTTTGCTCATGGCATCTGGGGTGTCTCATTTTAAAATGAGGCAGCCACTCATGCTCTTTCAGGTAACCCAGGCACTAAGTAAAATGAAGTAATGGCTGTTATGGAGGAGTGAATGAACATGCTAGCTAGTTTCAATAAGAGCTTAAATTGATTATATCTGCATGTATTCAGGAAAAAAATATATTATGTTTCTAAGATTTCCAGTCATGTAATGAATTCTATTATGGTTAGATGAACTAGTTGTATCAGGTTAAAAATATTGTTATGTACTAAGGTTTAAAATCTCAAAGGAAAAATCTGATTGGGAAACAATGAAATGATTTTAATTATTGATATGAATGTTTGGAAGAGAAATATGCACATGTAGTTGAGCTACTGTTTTGTATAATTTATATTATGTATTAGTTAATCTTGAGACATAACAGAGCACTGAGTTTTAGAACAAAATCTGGATTTAGCAATAGTTAAACTTAAAAGGATTTTATTTTTCTTTTTACTGAAATTGTGATATCCCGGGTTTTTTGAGCAATATAAATTTAATAATCAGTATTGATAATTAAATTGGATTGATAATTTTTCTTTATAATTTTAATTTAATTTGGTAATTTAATCTTTTAAAAGGTTAATAAATATTTAATCTGGGAATATTCAATTTGGTCTTTTCTAATAATTTAAATTGATAAAATTTGTTTATTAAAGCTAATAAAATTTTAATCTATTTATAATATATATATTTGATATTTTGTGAATGGAAATATCTTTTGTTTTAAAATAAAAGATGAATTTTCAAATTGTAATATATATGTATGTATATGTTATAATTTGGATTGTTTTGAATTTAATTTAATCTATTGATAATTTATATATGTATGAATTGTGATTTAAAGCTTTGTTTTAAAATTTATATTTTCAAAAACTAATTTAAGGTTAATTCAATTGTTTTCAAAATATAAGATAATTGTTTATTTTAAATGTGATAGTTTTAAAAAGGGGTTTAATCAAAGTTTTATTCTAGTTCTTTAAAGTGTTAAATTTTAAATGGTTATATAAATGTTCTAGATTTTAAAATACATGTATAAGGAATTTATTTATATTTATAATTAGTTTTAGCATATTTTCTTTTAAAGGTAAACTAATATTTATGAATTAAGTAACTTAAAAAGTAAGTTTATATTTACATTTAAATTAAATAAAATTTATTTAAAAACACTTAAGAAAATATGTGTAAACATGTTAATTATCTTAATAACACATGTAAGAAAATTAAGTGATATAATTGACAAGTGTTTGGCAAAATGACAAGTGGCCTAATTCTCTTATATTACAAATAAAATGTTTTAAAGAAGAAAACTGGTTATTTCTTTCCAGTTAAAAGAAAAAAAAAATTTCGTTCAAACTTTCTCAAATCTCTTTTTTCTTCTTCTTCCTAAAAACTGAAATCAAATTTAAAAAGAAAATTCAACATCAGTTTTCAACTACAACCTGAAATCATGCAAACAAGTAGAAGATCAAGCAAAACATTCAACTATTTTCAAATTCTTCAACTAATTCAACCTGAGCAAGGGAATCAACTCAACATCAAATGAAGATGCAAGTTTCAGTTTCAAGGATCTGATTCAAACAAACTAAGAAAGCTTCAGATCTTTTCAAATGTCAAATACCAGGAACAAAATCAAATGCATGTTCCAGGAAATAAAACATAACAGTGCTTTGTTCTCTGTTCTTATTTTAAGGTGAGTAAACACCATTTTAAAAACAGTTAAAATCTATTTCTATGTTTGTTATGTGAGATTAATGTTGTGGTAATATGGTATGCATTGTTTACATGAATGATTAGGATGAATGCATGTGGATAGAATGATATACTGGTGAAATGTTTATATGTTCATATCTTCTTCTCTGTTCTTATCCTAGTTTCCAATTTCATAAGAAAATTCATATCTACCCAAATAATCATTTTCAGGCTATGATTACTGAAGAAGGAATAATCATAACAATGTAATATAGATTTTAAAAATAGTTACCAGTATTTAAATTTAGCAATTATATTTAAAAATAGGAAATTACAGTGGTAAACATTTTATATCAAAAAATTCAAGTATTACAATTTCTAGCTTCAGTTATATATTTGAATTCGTATCTGAAATCTATGAATTTTAGTAATAATATTGGAATTTTTAAACTTGAAATTGATGGTAATTGTCGAGTTGATCAATATTGGGAATTTTGGCATTTTCTGGCAATTGGAGTGGTAATGTTTGTCGAGTTTTGGCGTGAAGGTAGCCGATGAGTTGAGGGTCATAGGAAAAATGCTCGTATGAATTTTAGTTCACTGTGGAGTTCAGACCGAGTTGATTTAGGGTTTAACATTGTTTTGGGTCGCGACTGGAAATGGGATGACTGGGAATTTTGGAGTGAATCGAGTTGCGTAGGATTTAGGGCATAGTAGCGTGGAGGTATTGGGGTGTCGTGGCCGGAATTTCGTGAAGAACGATGGTCGACATCGTGAGGTTGATGAATTTTCAGGCGAGGTGCTGTTCAATGGTGGTTTCAGTTTGATCGAGATTAACTCGATTTCGATTCGAATGGGTTATGTTCGATCTGGATTTACTTTTGGGTTCGCATGGGTTCGCGTAACTGTGGACTGGCGCCGCGATGATCATCGGAGGACGAAATCGTTGGTGGACGTGCACCATGTGCACGTATACGCTGTTCGTTCTGGTATGTTGTGGATAGCATGGGAGAAGAAGGCGACTCAGGATTTGTCTCGTGTGGGTCTCGTGTGCGACTCGAAGCAGGCATGCGTGGGAAAGACTCGGGGAAGACGCAGGGGTTTTAGTGGGTTTACTCGGGTTTTCTTTTGTTTAGACTCGAGTTGTTTTTGTTTTAAAAATCTGGTTTAAATTTAAAAGTATTCCAGGTTTTAAAATCTAAAGAAAGACATTACCAGGTTATTAAAGAAAGTAAACAAGCTTTTCAAAAAGTTTCAAAGTCTAAAGGCAAAGTAAAAACAAGTTTCAAGTTAATGTTATATTCAAAGTAATTATAAAGGAATGTTAAATTAGATTTAAATTATATTTAAATAAATAAGTTTAAAAGATATGAAATTTGGAATTTCCAAAGTTAAATTATTGTTTTATTTAATCTATTTAAGCATGTTTGAATGGATATTCAAGATTTTAAGTGTATATAAAATTATGGGTTTAAATTGTTTTGTTTAAAGATAAAATTTTATTCAAATATAAAATTATTTCTAAATGTTTAAATGGAGTTTAATGGTAGAATTTAATATGTGATTTAAATGAAAAGTTTATTTTTAAAGATGGAAATTTTATTAAGGTAATTAATAAATAAATGAATTAGAGATTGAGAGATTAATTTAAGATAATCAATTTATAATTTAGTGAGAAAATTTCTAAATGAAGTAATTAATGGATAATTACTTAAGTAATTAGGAGGAGTAAATTACTCATGGGAGCAATTAGCTGAGGTGATTAATGGGTAATCACTTAATGTTATCAATTAAGGAATTAATTAATATAATTATTTTGAAGTTAATTAATTATGAAGTAATTAATTAATTAAGAATTATTTAATGATGGAATTAATTGTTGGTTAAGTAATTAATTAAGAAAGTAATCAAAGTTTTTAATGGAAGTAATTAGAAGATAATTACTTATGTAAGTAATTAAGAGTTAATTACTTAATTATTTTAGTTAATTAATTAATGTGATTAATTAAAGGTGTTTAATTTAAGATTAATTACTAAGTATAATTAATTAAAAAGTAATTAATTAATAAAATAATTAATTAAGAATTATTTGTTAGTTTAAATTGATTAATAATTACTTAATGAAGTAATTAAAGATAAATTAATTAGATTAATTAATCAAGGTTGATTAATAAAAGTAATTAATTTAAGTATGATTAATTAATTGTAATTAATTGAAGATTAATAAAATTAATTATAGTTAATTGATTAATGAAGGTTCATTAATTATTGTAATTAATAATAGTAATTAAATGTTAATTACTGAATATGGTTAAGGATAATTACTTGAATGTAATTAAAGTATAATTAATCAAGGAAGATTAATTAAAGAAGATCATTAAGAGATGTTTAATTAATTAATTTGTAATGAATTAATGATAATAAGCACGATTAAGATAATCCAAGTAATTAAAGGATAGTAATTAATTTAATTAAAGGTTAATTAAATTGATTTGGAGTTAATCAATTCTGCTTATGGATAATTGATTGATATTGGGTGATTGATTGATACTGGATGATTTGGATATGATATCTATGATATGTGATATGCTGCTTTGTGAGATAAATGTTGATATGAATTATCTATTGTGATAATGTGATTTATCTATCTGTTTATATCATCCTGAATATAAGTTAAATTGTTTAAACCTTTAAACAACTTGGCCTTAAAAGATACGTTTTGGATTTCGATGAGACCGGGATCGGGTTTCCGTATACCGGTATTCCAGGTCTGGAAACCCGAATACCACATCGATCCAAATTAACGATAGGTCGTGAATCTCAAGTGAAGATGAAGATTTAGAGTGCAAGGGTTATTGTCGTTAACTCTGAGGGTGATTCCAAAACGAGTGTAACGAAATAATGCCTTCGGTTTCGTTCGAACCCGGAACGAACTTGTATGGATTGAATGCTTTCAGCACATCGTCAGGCGGACGATGAGCATTCTAAGTGATATGTTCTGATTAAAGGTAATCGTAACCTCAAGCCTCATCAACCGGGAATGGCTAAAACAGGGGAGGTGCAGCAAGGCTTCGTGGGTAGCACCCACTGAGAGCAAGATAGATCCCTGTCTAGAGGTCCCTTTTCTTTTATTCGGCTTAGTGTGTGGTTGGTCGCGCCAACCACGGGATTGTCTTGTTCGGGATTATCCAGTAAGGGATGGTTCCGGCTTTGTGTTGCAGGGGAGCGGGCGTACTCCTCGGTACGGTGATCTAGGCCACGTACTGTGACGGGCGGTACCCCAGTAGCCCTGCCATTGTATGGGATCCAAACTCCAATAAGTGCCGTACGTATTAGTTGTGCCCAACTATGTTGGAATGTGAGATGTAAGCATTTCAGCTATTTCTGTATTTTACTTGAAAACCCTAGACCCTATTATAATATAACTGGATTTCCTATCAAATGTTTTGGTTAGCATAAGGTAAAAACTTACCCATGTTTATTTGTGGGGAGTCTTACGTGATACCTTTTCTTTCTAAGGGTTTTGAAGTTAAGCAAGTTTAACCCGTTTACTCACACCAGACCCATGTCTGACCCAAGTGTTTATTTCTGTTTTATAAACTCTTGGGTACTCAAATTTTTATGAGTAGCCAAGGGATTCAGGTTTAGCTTTGACGAATTGTGGAGGAGCAATGGAGCAGGAGGCTTCGGCGTTCGTAGATATAGTATTCCGCTGTGTTGATATCTGTGTTAGAGTCTTGTATTGTATTTGAGTTGTAATATCTAGACAGATGTTTATAACTGTCTAGTATGTGTTGTGTAAACTCTGATAAGTGTTGTATACTATGTAATAGTTTATGTTATTAATATAATTTATTCGTTCCGCTGTGAGATCGTTGTTGTTGTTTCTTTCTTTCTTCTCTTCTTTTCTATTTTCTACCCCTTTCTTTCTTCATAATGATGCGACTTTCTGGGCATAGGAAGTCGGGTCGTTACATATGGTATCAGAGCAGTAGGTTGAGTGAATACCTAGGCTCTGAAGTGGTGTCTATCTTGAGAGCGCGTAATTGTTAGTTATATAAAAATGATTTTATATTGTGTTAATTGATCGGTTGAGTGGTATATGGATTCTGGTCAATACGAGTAGCTAACGTTATTGATAGGGATCTCTAAACACTTGAACCAAGCCAACGGACACAATATTGTTTTAAAAAGGTAGATGAAATAATTTTACCCAGATATAATTTCTATATAAAAAAAAGTATCATTTTAAATATATATATTTATGTATTTCTACCTATTTATTGGGTTACCTGTTCGGGTTTTCCAATATAGGATATAAAGGTAGATAGGGTGGTGGTGTGTGAAACACGACTACCAATGGTTGGAGTTTGAATGTTGAGGTTGGAAGTGTATCTGTCGAGACTGTAGACCTAATACTGTCTCGAGTAAACTTTGCTGTGGCGAAGGATTTCATCGATCTCCGAAGGAAACTGTAATGGTTCGGAGTTTATCTTTGAAGTTTGGATGAGTAGAGTTGGATCTGTCGATGAGGCAGAAGTGTGTGATGATATCTTGATACCTCAGGTAATAGTAGCTGTATGATGAGATACAGTGACGATGGATGTTCCCGAAGGAGATTTTCTTTTTGGAACAAGATTAAGAAAGTATTGGAGGAACAGTTGATGTCTACCGCAGGAAAGACTCGGCTGTATAGGAATTCTCTGATATCAAGTAAGAGAGTTTTGTCTATTTTGAAGTATGGGACTAAGGTCGATTAGTTGTTCTTCGGACATGGTCTCATTGTTCCCTTAAGAAGAGTAAGTTATTGGCGATTGGTTTGGAGCCCGAGTTTCTTTTGGATGTCTGCCATCTCGGAGATTCGTTGAGAGGTTTGTTGATGGTTTTAGTTTTGAGAAGCCTTTGGATTAGAAGTTCTTGGTTAGCTGTGATAGCAGTGCAGCTCGGAGTGTTCGGTGTACTGTCGAGATAGAGTTTGGAAGCAGCAGTGTGGTTCGTTTCTTCGATGGTACCGGAATCTTTGTGGTTCTTCTATCAGCAGTCCGGGCAGATGGTGAAGGCTTTCTTGAAGGGTTAACCTTGTTTGGAAAAGCTTAAGGCTGTTTTAATTGGTAAAGAGAGAACAATTTCTTTGGAATCCGAACTAGGTAGTAACGCAAAAGTGACTTGCGATTAGTTTGGGAATTTATCTTGGGTAATCTTTTGTTTGAGATTGAGGTTTCTCATATGGAAGTAGGAGCTACTAAAGTAGTCAGAGATTTTTCCGTATGTATTCAAGGAAGTAGAAGTTTGTCTTCATCTGGAGTTGAGTTCCGTATCGACTTGATTCCAGAAGCGATACCGATGGTTAGTCTGGTAGTAGGATGGTTCTTAGAGAAAGAAGAATTGGTGTAGCAGCTCAGGAATTTTTGGAAATGGATTGGTCAGATCTAGTTTTCAAGTTTGGATTTCAACAAATTTTGGAAAGTTCATATTGTTGAATAGGATCTAGAGATCATTTTGTTCTTGGTTCGAATTTATTTCAAGAAGCATCAGGGAAGGTTAAGCTGATCAGGAAGAGATGGGGTAGTCCAAGATTGTTTGGTGAGTTATGTAGATATGAGGCAGAGTTTGGAATTCGGAGTTGTAGATTGGAAACTTGCTAAGTTTTCTCCGATTATAAAGCTATAAGATTGGTAAGTCTGGAAGCTAGCACTGAAGTATTTTGGATTTTCCTGTGTTCTCGAGAGAAGTAGTTCTTTGTCTACAGGAATGAATAGCCAATTTGGATATCTGGAATTCATTGTATTTCACGTATATCTGAGGAAGTACGTGTATGATTCATCATTGGTTGTTGAATCTGCAGTTCAGATGAATTTGGAAGTTGAGCTGGATTTGTGTGTAGTCTGATATTTTGTTCAGATTAGTGGATCTAGAGAAGAGAGGAGCTCTGGATTATAGTGGTGTTGTTTGTTTAGCTTCTGTAGAGCGAGTATTCCGGTGTTGTACTCGGGAAAACTCGAGATAGTGTTAGTAAATCTATCCTGATTTGTATCAGAATAGTTAGTTAGGTTTGTTTGATTGATTGATTGGTTGCTTTGGTTGTTAGTAATTGGATGATAGGTATGCTTTGCTGTTAGAGATTGAAATCTTTGCTGGATTATTAAATTAACTTTGTTTTTAATTTCGGGGACGAAATTATTTTTAGGGGGAAGGAATGTGATATCCCGGGTTTTTTGAGCAATATAAATTTAATAATCAGTATTGATAATTAAATTGGATTGATAATTTTTCTTTATAATTTTAATTTAATTTGGTAATTTAATCTTTTAAAAGGTTAATAAATATTTAATCTGGGAATATTCAATTTGGTCTTTTCTAATAATTTAAATTGATAAAATTTGTTTATTAAAGCTAATAAAATTTTAATCTATTTATAATATATATATTTGATATTTTGTGAATGGAAATATCTTTTGTTTTAAAATAAAAGATGAATTTTCAAATTGTAATATATATGTATGTATATGTTATAATTTGGATTGTTTTGAATTTAATTTAATCTATTGATAATTTATATATGTATGAATTGTGATTTAAAGCTTTGTTTTAAAATTTATATTTTCAAAAACTAATTTAAGGTTAATTCAATTGTTTTCAAAATATAAGATAATTGTTTATTTTAAATGTGATAGTTTTAAAAAGGGGTTTAATCAAAGTTTTATTCTAGTTCTTTAAAGTGTTAAATTTTAAATGGTTATATAAATGTTCTAGATTTTAAAATACATGTATAAGGAATTTATTTATATTTATAATTAGTTTTAGCATATTTTCTTTTAAAGGTAAACTAATATTTATGAATTAAGTAACTTAAAAAGTAAGTTTATATTTACATTTAAATTAAATAAAATTTATTTAAAAACACTTAAGAAAATATGTGTAAACATGTTAATTATCTTAATAACACATGTAAGAAAATTAAGTGATATAATTGACAAGTGTTTGGCAAAATGACAAGTGGCCTAATTCTCTTATATTACAAATAAAATGTTTTAAAGAAGAAAACTGGTTATTTCTTTCCAGTTAAAAGAAAAAAAAAATTTCGTTCAAACTTTCTCAAATCTCTTTTTTCTTCTTCTTCCTAAAAACTGAAATCAAATTTAAAAAGAAAATTCAACATCAGTTTTCAACTACAACCTGAAATCATGCAAACAAGTAGAAGATCAAGCAAAACATTCAACTATTTTCAAATTCTTCAACTAATTCAACCTGAGCAAGGGAATCAACTCAACATCAAATGAAGATGCAAGTTTCAGTTTCAAGGATCTGATTCAAACAAACTAAGAAAGCTTCAGATCTTTTCAAATGTCAAATACCAGGAACAAAATCAAATGCATGTTCCAGGAAATAAAACATAACAGTGCTTTGTTCTCTGTTCTTATTTTAAGGTGAGTAAACACCATTTTAAAAACAGTTAAAATCTATTTCTATGTTTGTTATGTGAGATTAATGTTGTGGTAATATGGTATGCATTGTTTACATGAATGATTAGGATGAATGCATGTGGATAGAATGATATACTGGTGAAATGTTTATATGTTCATATCTTCTTCTCTGTTCTTATCCTAGTTTCCAATTTCATAAGAAAATTCATATCTACCCAAATAATCATTTTCAGGCTATGATTACTGAAGAAGGAATAATCATAACAATGTAATATAGATTTTAAAAATAGTTACCAGTATTTAAATTTAGCAATTATATTTAAAAATAGGAAATTACAGTGGTAAACATTTTATATCAAAAAATTCAAGTATTACAATTTCTAGCTTCAGTTATATATTTGAATTCGTATCTGAAATCTATGAATTTTAGTAATAATATTGGAATTTTTAAACTTGAAATTGATGGTAATTGTCGAGTTGATCAATATTGGGAATTTTGGCATTTTCTGGCAATTGGAGTGGTAATGTTTGTCGAGTTTTGGCGTGAAGGTAGCCGATGAGTTGAGGGTCATAGGAAAAATGCTCGTATGAATTTTAGTTCACTGTGGAGTTCAGACCGAGTTGATTTAGGGTTTAACATTGTTTTGGGTCGCGACTGGAAATGGGATGACTGGGAATTTTGGAGTGAATCGAGTTGCGTAGGATTTAGGGCATAGTAGCGTGGAGGTATTGGGGTGTCGTGGCCGGAATTTCGTGAAGAACGATGGTCGACATCGTGAGGTTGATGAATTTTCAGGCGAGGTGCTGTTCAATGGTGGTTTCAGTTTGATCGAGATTAACTCGATTTCGATTCGAATGGGTTATGTTCGATCTGGATTTACTTTTGGGTTCGCATGGGTTCGCGTAACTGTGGACTGGCGCCGCGATGATCATCGGAGGACGAAATCGTTGGTGGACGTGCACCATGTGCACGTATACGCTGTTCGTTCTGGTATGTTGTGGATAGCATGGGAGAAGAAGGCGACTCAGGATTTGTCTCGTGTGGGTCTCGTGTGCGACTCGAAGCAGGCATGCGTGGGAAAGACTCGGGGAAGACGCAGGGGTTTTAGTGGGTTTACTCGGGTTTTCTTTTGTTTAGACTCGAGTTGTTTTTGTTTTAAAAATCTGGTTTAAATTTAAAAGTATTCCAGGTTTTAAAATCTAAAGAAAGACATTACCAGGTTATTAAAGAAAGTAAACAAGCTTTTCAAAAAGTTTCAAAGTCTAAAGGCAAAGTAAAAACAAGTTTCAAGTTAATGTTATATTCAAAGTAATTATAAAGGAATGTTAAATTAGATTTAAATTATATTTAAATAAATAAGTTTAAAAGATATGAAATTTGGAATTTCCAAAGTTAAATTATTGTTTTATTTAATCTATTTAAGCATGTTTGAATGGATATTCAAGATTTTAAGTGTATATAAAATTATGGGTTTAAATTGTTTTGTTTAAAGATAAAATTTTATTCAAATATAAAATTATTTCTAAATGTTTAAATGGAGTTTAATGGTAGAATTTAATATGTGATTTAAATGAAAAGTTTATTTTTAAAGATGGAAATTTTATTAAGGTAATTAATAAATAAATGAATTAGAGATTGAGAGATTAATTTAAGATAATCAATTTATAATTCAGTGAGAAAATTTCTAAATGAAGTAATTAATGGATAATTACTTAAGTAATTAGGAGGAGTAAATTACTCATGGGAGCAATTAGCTGAGGTGATTAATGGGTAATCACTTAATGTTATCAATTAAGGAATTAATTAATATAATTATTTTGAAGTTAATTAATTATGAAGTAATTAATTAATTAAGAATTATTTAATGATGGAATTAATTGTTGGTTAAGTAATTAATTAAGAAAGTAATCAAAGTTTTTAATGGAAGTAATTAGAAGATAATTACTTATGTAAGTAATTAAGAGTTAATTACTTAATTATTTTAGTTAATTAATTAATGTGATTAATTAAAGGTGTTTAATTTAAGATTAATTACTAAGTATAATTAATTAAAAAGTAATTAATTAATAAAATAATTAATTAAGAATTATTTGTTAGTTTAAATTGATTAATAATTACTTAATGAAGTAATTAAAGATAAATTAATTAGATTAATTAATCAAGGTTGATTAATAAAAGTAATTAATTTAAGTATGATTAATTAATTGTAATTAATTGAAGATTAATAAAATTAATTATAGTTAATTGATTAATGAAGGTTCATTAATTATTGTAATTAATAATAGTAATTAAATGTTAATTACTGAATATGGTTAAGGATAATTACTTGAATGTAATTAAAGTATAATTAATCAAGGAAGATTAATTAAAGAAGATCATTAAGAGATGTTTAATTAATTAATTTGTAATGAATTAATGATAATAAGCACGATTAAGATAATCCAAGTAATTAAAGGATAGTAATTAATTTAATTAAAGGTTAATTAAATTGATTTGGAGTTAATCAATTCTGCTTATGGATAATTGATTGATATTGGGTGATTGATTGATACTGGATGATTTGGATATGATATCTATGATATGTGATATGCTGCTTTGTGAGATAAATGTTGATATGAATTATCTATTGTGATAATGTGATTTATCTATCTGTTTATATCATCCTGAATATAAGTTAAATTGTTTAAACCTTTAAACAACTTGGCCTTAAAAGATACGTTTTGGATTTCGATGAGACCGGGATCGGGTTTCCGTATACCGGTATTCCAGGTCTAGAAACCCGAATACCACATCGATCCAAATTAACGATAGGTCGTGAATCTCAAGTGAAGATGAAGATTTAGAGTGCAAGGGTTATTGTCGTTAACTCTGAGGGTGATTCCAAAACGAGTGTAACGAAATAATGCCTTCGGTTTCGTTCGAACCCGGAACGAACTTGTATGGATTGAATGCTTTCAGCACATCGTCAGGCGGACGATGAGCATTCTAAGTGATATGTTCTGATTAAAGGTAATCGTAACCTCAAGCCTCATCAACCGGGAATGGCTAAAACAGGGGAGGTGCAGCAAGGCTTCGTGGGTAGCACCCATTGAGAGCAAGATAGATCCCTGTCTAGAGGTCCCTTTTCTTTTATTCGGCTTAGTGTGTGGTTGGTCGCGCCAACCACGGGATTGTCTTGTTCGGGATTATCCAGTAAGGGATGGTTCCGGCTTTGTGTTGCAGGGGAGCGGGCGTACTCCTCGGTACGGTGATCTAGGCCACGTACTGTGACGGGCGGTACCCCAGTAGCCCTGCCATTGTATGGGATCCAAACTCCAATAAGTGCCGTACGTATTAGTTGTGCCCAACTATGTTGGAATGTGAGATGTAAGCATTTCAGCTATTTCTGTATTTTACTTGAAAACCCTAGACCCTATTATAATATAACTGGATTTCCTATCAAATGTTTTGGTTAGCGTAAGGTAAAAACTTACCCATGTTTATTTGTGGGGAGTCTTACGTGATACCTTTTCTTTCTAAGGGTTTTGAAGTTAAGCAAGTTTAACCCGTTTACTCACACCAGACCCATGTCTGACCCAAGTGTTTATTTCTGTTTTATAAACTCTTGGGTACTCAAATTTTTACGAGTAGCCAAGGGATTCAGGTTTAGCTTTGACGAATTGTGGAGGAGCAATGGAGCAGGAGGCTTCGGCGTTCGTAGATATAGTATTCCGCTGTGTTGATATCTGTGTTAGAGTCTTGTATTGTATTTGAGTTGTAATATCTAGACAGATGTTTATAACTGTCTAGTATGTGTTGTGTAAACTCTGATAAGTGTTGTATACTATGTAATAGTTTATGTTATTAATATAATTTATTCGTTCCGCTGTGAGATCGTTGTTGTTGTTTCTTTCTTTCTTCTCTTCTTTTCTATTTTCTACCCCTTTCTTTCTTCATAATGATGCGACTTTCTGGGCATAGGAAGTCGGGTCGTTACAGAAATGCTTTGTAAATAAGTGTGAATTCATTTCTGAATTGTATTGAGAAAAGTAAATTGTTTTTCTAAAAAGCTTCAGACAGAATGCAATAAAAAGGTATCTCCATTGCTTTGAACTAGTGTGGCAGATACAGGATTCCTGAGTTAACCAGCTCCAAATGAATGAAGTATTGGTTGATCATGATAGATTGTATTCTGGAAAAAAAAAATGCATTTCAAAGCTTAGTACATCTAACAGTTGCTTCACCCAGTTTTCTGGAAAAGGAGCAGAGATATTGACATATACATGTATATCTGTGTACATGTTGATATTTGAGCAAAGAACATGATTATAATTCCTAGATCAGTTGTAGGAATGGGATACAAAAATAGTAAAGTAAGAAGAATTGTTTTGTATGTTAGGTTATAGGCAAACATTGGATATATATGTACAAAGATAAGTAGGTATCAGATTTCAAACTATACAAAAAAAAAAACAAAAATTGTGTTTGAACCGACCAGCATAGCACTCGAACTCGTGACCTTTCATGTATAAGTTAGGCGCGTTTCCATTACGCCTAGATGTTGCTTGTGTTCACTTAGGATCCACTTCCTTTTATACTGAATTTGATATTATCCAGACTTTAACATAATCATCTGTATTAAAAGCTTGTTTACCACTGATTATTACTTGATCATTTCTTAATCCTAATGACAGACTAAAGTACATGTTTCTAGTGGATATTATGGCCAAAAATCTGAATACAATAATTTGTCTGAATTGCTAAAAATCTAAATCAAACAGAATGTTCTTGTAAAAAAAAAATAAAGTATATACTCTGAACTTAAATAAGAAGATCACATACATCTTCATATGTATGTGTATGTTATTAGACATACACTGATATATTTATATTGGTAAGTTATTTTGATCCTGGATATATTTTGTTTATTGGAAAAAGAAAATGACCTTGGAAAAGATATTTGCAATGAATGATATATCTATATATCATCTCTTAGCAAAAAAAAAAAATCCTTATGAAATTAGGGTGGAAATAGGAGGGTCATTTCAGTTGGTATCAGAGCACTTGGTTGCATTGATTGTTAAGTATTATAGAAATATATAATGTCTGTTTGTTTTGGATGAAATAATTTAGATAGGAAATTAGAAATTATAAAAGTACTCATAATATACTAATACCATTTACCCAGAATTTAGTTAACAAGACCATGGTAGGAAGGGGATCTCATCACAATGCAGGAACCAGTGCACCTCAAATGCTTGATATGCAAGAATTTGTGAGGGTTTTAAGAGATGGAATTGGGCATAGGCCTGAGAACCCACATGAAGAGCTTTCAAAACTACTGAAGACTTATTCCAATTTGGGAGGCAAGAGTTTTGAAGGAACTGAGAGTGTGATGGAAATTCAAGCATGGTTGAGAACACTTGATAGGATTTTCAATGACATGCAGTTGGATGACCAAAGAAAGAGGCAAGTAGCTTCTAGACAACTGAAAGGGGTAGCTTTAAGCTGGTGGGAGGTGATCATAGCTGGAAGAAATGAAAATGAAATCACTTGGAATCAGTTCAAGGAGATGTTGGAGGCAAGATTTGTACCAGCATCAGCCAAGACCATTTTGCTTGAAGAATTTATCAAACTTAGGCAGGGAACTTTGAATGTCACTGAATACACTCAAAAGTTTGAGGGGATATCTAATTATGGAGCAATGCTAGTGGCAGATGAAGCATCCAAAAATGATAGGTATATAAAAGGACTGAACCCAGGACTTAGCAGAGCTATGCTACCATATGCAGATAGAACATTTGATCAAGTAATTGATCTGGCCTTGAAACTGGAACAACATGACAAAGAAAGAGAGAAATATAGGAATTTTAAGAGCAACAACAAGAAGGATAAGGGAAGATATCACCCTTATGATAAAAAGAAGGAGGAAGCAGACAACAGGAAGAGTAAAGACACAAAAGCTAATGATACTAAGAAGAAATTGGTTTGCCATCATTGTGGAAAAGAAGGACACATCAAACCAAGGTGCCCAGAGTTAAAAGGAGGAGCCTTCAAATGCTACCTATGTGGGAAAGAGGGGCATATGAAGAGGAACTGTCCTGAGAATAAACAGCAAGGGAAATTGGCAACTTTGGAAGGAAAAGGCAAATCTGCAGTGAAAATTGATGCTGAAAATCATGGCCAAGTGGAAGGTACATTACTCATTTGTGCCATACCCATACCAGTAGTATATGATACTGGAGCAACACACTCTTTGATTTCCTATGAATTAGTTAAAGTGTTAAAATTAAACTGCAAATTGGTTGAAACCCCATTGCTTGTACAAAGTCCCCTAGGGAGTTCTAGTGTTTTGAACATGAATTGTGTGGATGTGGAGTTAAACATAGGAGGAAATATTTTTATTTCCAATTTATATGTTTTAAATTACCCAAATATAGGAGTTATATTGGGGGTAGATTGGTTAAGGCAATTTAAAGCCATAATTAATTTAGACTCATCCACCATATCATTGCAAAATTCTAGAGGCCAGAGAATCACAGTTCTATGTGAAATAGTTAAGGAAGGGAAATTGTATCATTTAGTTGACTTAGAAAAAGATCTGAGTGAACTAACCATTGAAGAAATTCCCATAGTTAATGAATACTTGGATGTGTTTGGGGAAGTTAAGGGTGTTCCACACCACAGACCAGTTGAGTTCCAAATTAATCTCATTCCAGGAGCAAGTCCAATAATCAAGAAACCTTATAGAATGGGGCCAAGTGAACTGAAAGAATTGAAAAATCAGTTGGAAGAATTAGAAGGCAAGGGATTTATAAGGCCAAGCAATTCATGCTGGGGTTCTCCAGTAGTGTTTGTAAGAAAACATGATGGTACCTTGAGAATGTGCATAGATTACAGAGAACTAAATAAAGTAACCATCAAGAATAAATACCCATTGCCTAGGATAGATGATCTCTTTGACCAACTCAGTGAAGCTAAAATATTTTCTAGATTAGACTTAGCATCAGGATTCCATCAAATGAAGGTTGAAGACTCAAGTGTTAAGTATACTGCATTTAACACAAGATATGGCTTATATGAATTTTTGGTTATGCCATTTGGTTTGACAAATGCTCCTTCATATTTTGTTGATTTGATGAATAGAATATTTAGAGATTATTTAGACAAGTTTGTATTGATTTTTATTGATGACATTTTGATTTATTCTAAGACAGTGGAAGAGCATAAAAATCATCTGCATTTAGTTTTGGCAAGACTAAGGGAAAATGATTTAAAGGCAAAATTTTCAAAATGTGCATTTTGGAAAGAAGAAGTGCATTTCCTTGGGCACGTCATCTCTGCCAAAGGAATATCAGTAAACCCCAACAAAGTAGTGGCAATCCAAGCATGGAAAAGGCCTAGCACCATCAGTGAGATTAGATCATTTATGGGGATGGCAGGATATTATAGGAGATTTATAAAAGATTTCTCAAAAATATCATCACCACTTACCAATTTAACTAGAAAGAACCAAGCCTTTGTATGGACAGAAAAATGTGAGCAAGCTTTTATCAAAATAAAAGAAGCCCTGATTAATGCACCAGTATTGAGAGTGCCAGAAGGAAATGAAAATTTGGTTGTGTACACTGATGCAAGTGGCTCTGGGTTAGGGGCTGTGTTGATGCAGCAAGACCAGGTGGTAGCCTATGCATCTAGGCAATTAAAGCCACATGAAACCAGGTATGCAACCCATGATCTTGAACTAGCAGCAGTTGTGTATGCTTTGAAACTTTGGAGACATTATTTGTTAGGTGCCAAATTCATTTTGTACACTGATCATAAGGCACTGAAATATTTATTCTCACAAAAAGATTTGAACATGAGGCAACATAGATGGGTAGAGTTCCTAGCTGCCTATGACCTAGATATACTGTATACACCAGGCAAGGCAAATAAAGTTGCAGATGCCTTGAGTAGACAACATGCCAAAGTAGCCATGTTGATGATGGAAGAGTTTAGGGATTTGTCTATACTTACTGATTTGGAAATTGAGGAAAACAGTGAGGAACAAATGATGCCTATTGAAGAAGGTGAAGGAAAAGGAAAATTAAGTATGATATCTCTGCAATCAGATTTACTTCTTAAGATTGGACAAATGCAGGAACAAGACTTAAACATGGTGGAAAAGAAAATGCTCATATCAAAAGGGGAGGAAGTAATAAATTATCAAATTGATAAAAATGGTTATTTAAGGAATAAAAATAGGATATGTGTTCCAGAAAATATAGAATTGAAGGAGGAAATATTAAATGAGTACCATAGGAGTAAATACTCCATACACCCAGGTAGCACCAAGATGTATCAAAATTTGAAAAGAAATCTTTGGTGGAAGGGGATGAAGTCAGATGTGGCCAGATATGTTGCAAGGTGCATGACTTGCCAACAAGTCAAGGCAGAGACACAAAGGCCATCAGGACTATCGCAACCCCTTAGCATACCACAGTGGAAGTGGGAGGATATATCTATGGATTTCATAGATGGTCTGCCTAGATCTAAGAAGGGAAACACAAGTATATGGGTAATAGTGGATAGGCTAACTAAGGTAGCACATTTTATCCCAGTTAAAACAGAAAGAAATGCTCCAAAATTGGCTCAAATATTCATGAAAGAGGTAGTAAGGTTGCATGGCATACCCAAAACCATTGTGAGTGATAGGGATACCATCTTCACCTCAAGATTTTGGAAAAGTTTTCAAGAGGCTATGGGGAGTGAGTTGTGCTTAAGCACTGCCTACCATCCACAATCAGATGGTCAAACTGAGGTAGTGAACAAAGTCTTAGAGGATTTGTTGAGAGCTTGTACACTGGACTTTGGAGGCAACTGGGAAGACCACCTCCATCTAGCTGAATTCACATACAATAACAGTTACCAAAGCACCATAGGGATGGCACCATTTGAAGCCTTATATGGCAAGCCATGTTTATCACCTATATGCTGGGTAGAGACTGGAGAAAGGGCTGTTCTTGGACCTGAATATGTTAAAGAAACTACAGAGAAAATTGGGTTAATAAGAAAAAGAATAGCAGCAGCTCAAGATAGGCAAAAGAAATTTGCAGATAGGAAGAGAAAGCAAGTGGAATATGAAGTGGGAGACTTTGTTTTCATCAAGATTTCACCTATGAAGAAAGTCATGAGATTTGGCAAGCAAGGTAAGCTTACACCAAGGTATGTTGGACCCTATAAAATTCTGGAAAGAATTGGTTCATTGGCTTACAAATTAGAACTACCAGAGGAGATGAAAGCAATGCATAATGTTTTTCATGTGTCCCAACTTAAAAAATGGGTACATGATAAGGAATACATTTTGGAAGAGCCTACCAAAATTCAAATAAATCCTGACTTGGTTTATGAAAAAGAACCAGTGGGGATTATAGCCAAGGAAGAAAAGAAATTAAGGAGCAAAACCTTGAAACTAGTTAAGATCCAGTGGAGTAGTGATCCTAATGACTGCACATGGGAGTTAGAGGATAAGATTAGAATGGATTATCCTAAGCTTTTTGCAAATTAAAAGGTAATTTTTTTTTTCTCTGGAAAATTTTGTTATGCATGGTTGATATGGTTGAATTTGTCTGCTTATGCATATGTTTGATAAGTTTTCAGAAAAGAAAAATGATGCTTACTATAAATGTTAGAAAAATTGTGAGGACACAATTCCTAAAAGGAGGGGTGAATGTAATACCCCAAAATTTTGTGAAAAATCATTTTTGTAAAATGATTTAATTTTGAAATATTTAGATTTAAATATGGTGAAATTTCTGGAATAAATAGTGTGCAAGTATATGTGTGCACATGCACACTGAAATGGCACAAGAAAGAACTCCAGATTTCTTGGATTTAAAACAAGAATTAAAGAGCAATACAAACATGATTTTGCAACATGGTTATTTGATTTCTGAGATTTTATGGGTCATCTTAGAAAATAAGAAAAGTAAGTTTTACTTTAGATCAGTAAACAAATTTATTTAAAACCCAGAAAAGAAAATAATATATATATATATTTGTAAACTTGTATACATATAGGTGCATATGTTTCTGAATTTAAAAGAGGAATTAAAATAAGCTTAGATAAGATATGTATACAAATATACATTTTTAAATACTGAAAAGTACATATATATATATATTAGCAAGTGAAACCATAACATTAAAATGACATGAAATGTGATACAAGTTAATATGCTTGTGTAGGCAAAAATAGCAAAGGGGATTTTCAGAAATAATTAAAATAAATAGGATAGTCACACTTTTGACATGACTAAGTGAGTGGCCATTTTCTGAAAAGTAAAAGAAAGAAAATGCAGCCTTTAAATTGGTTAATATGGCCGGGGTAATATGAATGAAAAATGCATGATGCTAAGCCAGGACAGAAATGGAATTCTGTTTCAATAAAACCCTAGAGGAAAAATGCTTATAAATAGGCAGTTTAGCCAGTAGAATTATTTTACCCCGAGCTGCATAAAAATAAGAAAAGAAGAAAAAAAAAATATTGGAAGGAAGGAGAAAACACTCAAACAAGAATTTTCTGGATTAATAAGAAGAAACATTTAGGTGAGTAATCTCACTGAGTTCATGGCATTAAGACCTGAGTTGAGGCAGCCACATTTTATATTGCCATTTATGTATTTCTGGTTTTGATGTATATGATTTCATCAATGCTTTTTGGATGTTTTATTTTAAATCTGATATGATTTAATATGGATGATTTTGATGATCTTTGATTGGTTGAGACATTTGTCTTTGGATGAGTATCATACTGTTTATTTATACTCATAAATGTTAAAGTTTAGGATCTTAAAAATTATATAGAGAATACTCTCAACTGTTATAGATCTTTGGCATGGAAACTTTATAAAAATGATTGGAGCTGCATTATACTTGGTATAAGTGCTGAGGCTTGAAAAGAAAAATGTTAAGGGTGCAATAGAAATTTTCTAAGTGCTGAGCCCTTAATCAAAAGAAGAAACCCACAAGCTAAAATTATGATTGAACCAGATCTTGAATCTGAATCAATCATAAAGGCTTGCAGATCAGTATAACATGCCATGCCTCTTTTACAGTTGAAAATGTTCTTATATTTTACTAAGATCAAGACATTTTGACCCCAGTTAGGAAATAACTATCTGCTTATTTCTAAGGAGAATTATGCTAGCAAAAATTATGGATGTTTCCATGTTTGCAGTGACATGTTCACTTAGCATATTTGATGATAGAATTTAAGACAATACACTAGTAAATAAGCTAGGGAAGGGTAGGCCAAGAAAACTGCTGGAATGCTTGTCATATTTGAAGTATGCAAGTTGGCACATGGTTTGTTTAAGCCCTGAGATCTTTGTGCAATGATGTGAATTAGTTCATTGCAATGTGTCCCAGTGATTCCTTAATAGCAGATGAGGCAGGGATTTAAATTGAATATTACAACCTGTAAATGAAGAAATAGGAATGTGGATATTTCTTAGGTTGAATGGTATGGAACCAAGATGATTCCAGTAAATGAAATTGATGCAAATAGATAATTATGTTTGCATGATTATGTATGCAAGTGAAGGAATGATAAATGAATATATCATACCTGAATCAACTTAATTATACTATGTTAAAATATTTGATTGCAGAAATTTGCTTAAATAACAAGTTAGTACCCTTATATTCTCTATTGCTTAATATCATGAATGAATTGATGTTACTCATACCAGATCATAGATCTGACCCTTGTTTGCTCATGGCATCTGGGGTGTCTCATTTTAAAATGAGGCAGCCACTCATGCTCTTTCAGGTAACCCAGGCACTAAGTAAAATGAAGTAATGGCTGTTATGGAGGAGTGAATGAACATGCTAGCTAGTTTCAATAAGAGCTTAAATTGATTATATCTGCATGTATTCAGGAAAAAAAAATATTATGTTTCTAAGATTTCCAGTCATGTAATGAATTCTATTATGGTTAGATGAACTAGTTGTATCAGGTTAAAAATATTGTTATGTACTAAGGTTTAAAATCTCAAAGGAAAAATCTGATTGGGAAACAATGAAATGATTTTAATTATTGATATGAATGTTTGGAAGAGAAATATGCACATGTAGTTGAGCTACTGTTTTGTATAATTTATATTATGTATTAGTTAATCTTGAGACATAACAGAGCACTGAGTTTTAGAACAAAATCTGGATTTAGCAATAGTTAAACTTAAAAGGATTTTATTTTTCTTTTTACTGAAATGCTTTGTAAATAAGTGTGAATTCATTTCTGAATTGTATTGAGAAAAGTAAATTGTTTTTCTAAAAAGCTTCAGACAGAATGCAATAAAAAGGTATCTCCATTGCTTTGAACTAGTGTGGCAGATACAGGATTCCTGAGTTAACCAGCTCCAAATGAATGAAGTATTGGTTGATCATGATAGATTGTATTCTGAAAACAAAAAAAAATGCATTTCAAAGCTTAGTACATCTAACAGTTGCTTCACCCAGTTTTCTGGAAAAGGAGCAGAGATATTGACATATACATGTATATCTGTGTACATGTTGATATTTGAGCAAAGAACATGATTATAATTCCTAGATCAGTTGTAGGAATGGGATACAAAAATAGTAAAGTAAGAAGAATTGTTTTGTATGTTAGGTTATAGGCAAACATTGGATATATATGTACAAAGATAAGTAGGTATCAGATTTCAAACTATACAAAAAAAAAAACAAAAATTGTGTTTGAACCGACCAGCATAGCACTCGAACTCGTGACCTTTCATGTATAAGTTAGGCGCGTTTCCATTACGCCTAGATGTTGCTTGTGTTCACTTAGGATCCACTTCCTTTTATACTGAATTTGATATTATCCAGACTTTAACATAATCATCTGTATTAAAAGCTTGTTTACCACTGATTATTACTTGATCATTTCTTAATCCTAATGACAGACTAAAGTACATGTTTCTAGTGGATATTATGGCCAAAAATCTGAATACAATAATTTGTCTGAATTGCTAAAAATCTAAATCAAACAGAATGTTCTTGTAAAAATAAAAAATAAAGTATATACTCTGAACTTAAATAAGAAGATCACATACATCTTCATATGTATGTGTATGTTATTAGACATACACTGATATATTTATATTGGTAAGTTATTTTGATCCTGGATATATTTTGTTTATTGGAAAAAGAAAATGACCTTGGAAAAGATATTTGCAATGAATGATATATCTATATATCATCTCTTAGCAAAAAAAAAAAATCCTTATGAAATTAGGGTGGAAATAGGAGGGTCATTTCAACCGTTTGCGAGATATCGCGTATTCCGTAAAGTTGTGTTGCATGCATTCTGATTTCAGCCGATCCCTCTAGAGGGATAGAGATCGATCCCTCCAATCTCCTTTGATTAGGATGTGATCCCTAGGGGGTGTTCTTTAAGCTATAATCTGCTTATTATCCAAGTTTCACGTGATAGAGTCAAGGGTATGCCCCTAGGGGCAATTATGTAATTTTTTACATATATCTAACACGTTGACCAATCTTGTTCGAAATAAAAGGTATTTTCTTCCTATTATATACTTGATATAATGTGATTATATTAATTAATTAACTTAATTAAAATTATATTTAATATAAAAATCCATAAATGGTATATTTTGTGATAGTAGTTACAAAGTGTTGTAACCGTGAGTAATTTATCATAACGAAATAAATATACCATTTTAAATGTTCCTAGTCAAGATGCATCGAGACTGGATATTGATGTATCCGTTGAGACTGGAGTACGTAACGCTCTCAAAATGTTGGGCGGTGTATTACTCATGACTCATGGGGACACCTAGGGGTTACGTACTAAAAGTTATTGGATAACTATGGAACGACTCACTCGATAGTTTTCTATTGGTTAATATAACTAAGGTCAAACAGAAAATTTCGATGTGACTGATTTACACAGTTCTCTCGACTTGAGAATACTATGGATCTTCAATATGAAAATTTAATTTAATTATAAAATTTGAATATGATTTGAGAAATATATAATGTTATATATATTTATAACAGTTATAAATATATCGATCGATATACAATATCGATAAGCGATTAAATTAGATTTAATTGCATAGTATTTTGGCTTGGGCTTAGATGGGTTTAAGGCCCATCATTAGGGCTGTAAAATTTCAGTTTTGGGAAGGTCTAGGGGTGGCTAAAATATAGGGAATTGGCTTGGAGATAATGAGTTGAGATAAAGTGAGAATGGGTAAAAAGGTTTTCCTCATTTCTCTCTAATACAACCCTATATATATATGTATGTATGTATGTATGTATGTATGTATGTATCTCTAAAAACAATTACTAACCTTTTTGGTTGCCATTACCTTCTACATTGTTGGTTAAAACATAGCTCTCAATCCACTCCAAAATCCTCAAATATATTTCAAATTAAAATAATATTATTCGATAGTTAGAGGTCGGTGATTCCGGACTTGCAATCCGATGAATCAAGAACGGTAAAAGGAAGGGAAGTCATTGCTTCAACGTAGATTCAAAGTAATCATTAAATTGGTAATTTTAATTCATATTACAGTAATTAAATTATATTCTATGATCCTATAACGAGCAATTTCATATCTGTTTAAATACATTACTACTATATGTTTAGTTAGGTGAGATTTTTGTAAGTAGATGTGGTTGTCACAAATTAGTTTGGTTTTGTGTATAATTTGTTTATTATACTATTTGATTTATGTATAGACAAATGTTGTTTACTATACAAAATCAATTTTTGTCAATAATAATTGTTTTTTTATATATTTATTAATAAATTCATATATATATATATTAGTGTATATTTCTCTCTCATAATAACATATATGCATATATAAGATATATATATGATTTAAAAATTTTAGTACACTTATTTTTATATAATATGAATTTAAAATTTTGAAAATTAATTATCATACATATATTCATATTTTTAAATTAACATTCATTGAACTTCTGAATTGTTTATTATATACAAAATAATTATTACATTAAAAATTCAATTTTATATTTAAAAAAAATATTATATCATTTCAAAAACATATATAAGAAATTTAGGAATATTTCAATAAAGTTTATTATTTTTAATAATTAATATTATTTTAGAATAACTTTTTATGATTTATTAAAAATAATAATTTAATTGAAAAATTCTTTAAAATTTTTCGTAACCTTTCATTCATGATCCTAGTATTTCTGAAATTTTAAAATTTGAATTTTTAATAATATTTTATATTAAATAATTATTGCCGAAATCGATGTATTTGTTTTTAAAAATAATATTTCAACTTTGAAAAATCTCCAGATTTTTCATAAGCTCTATTTTATGATCCTAGATTTTAAAAAATTATAAAATTTGAATTTTCATCAATAGATTATTTTATGTTAATTATTTATGGATGAAAACATTATCATAATATATACAAATTAAAATACTAAAATTATTATGTTTGCAAAACTAAGTTAATTTTGAATTATAAATAATTTTTAATAATTGTTCTATCTCTTTCTATATATATATTTATCTATATATAAATGTTTTATGTTCATATATTATATATAATATATTTATACATACATATGTGTGTGTGTATATATGTATGTATATATATATTTTGTAAACATATACATGCACATATTTGGACAACATAAATGACATACAAAATGAGCTAATATGTCTGTTGCGATGTAAATCCCAACATCTACATATGGGCATATTATACCTTTCACGGATTATTATGTTACACATGCACTTACACATATATGTATATGATACATTTATGTATAAAATAAATCAAATAAAATAATTACATATCTTAATATATTTGAATTTAAATAAAATAAATGATTTTATTTAAATAAAATTTAGAAATGTTCTAATTTAGTTAGACTTCATAGGCCCAATAAAAGATCCAATAGGGTAAAAATCCTGAAATTCACGCATAACTTCCGCTGCGGACTAGTCAATTCCAACAATGGTATCGGAGCCCAATAGCCTATGCGGTCTAAATTAGTCATATTAGGGCTAACTAATTAAGTTTGCCCACTTAGTATGGTGTCTAGAAAGGTAATGTCTAGGATTGAAATTGGGTAATCAAGTACCATGTCCTACCTGGTTACCGGTCTGGCCCGAAAGGTGAAGTGAGCCCAAAGGTTGCTCCTAATAGAAAAGGCCCAACTTAATTTGGGCCTTAGGCTAATTTTCAAATCGTTTTATGTAACGACCCAGAATTTTGGTTATTTGAAATTGGAATATTTAATTGATTTTAAATATTTAAAAGTTAATTTTTAACTTAAGATTTCAAATATAACTATTTATTGGATAATTTAATTATTGAATTTAATAATTGAAAATTGGTTAAATAGTGAAATTTTGAGTTTTAGCTTGATAAAAATAATTTAAAGGCTTATAATATTTATATTAATAAGAATGAAGATAATACAATTTTTAAAATTGAATTTAAGAGTGATTTGTTCGATTTTAAAAATAGCTCGTATAAATTGACGAGTAAAAATAGCCTTCCGAGACACAGTCTCAGATTTCGATGAAACCAGTTGCAATGGATCCGTAATAGTGTATTATTATCGGATTTCAAATTTCGTAATGTTTGGAGTTATCATTTGGTCGTACGGAATATAAACTCGTTGAAATTAATATCGAAAATTTAATATAATAATTGGGTCCAAAAAGCTATCTTCTCCATACGATCGAATTATGACTCGAAACCTTTTCCATTGCATTCGGAATAGGGGTATAACATTATAAATGCCTAGCGGCACGCCTCAATAGGGGTCCAGAATTTTGAGTTATGCAAAGCGGTATATTTTGAATATTAATAAAATAGAATAAAAGCAAATCAAGTCCAATCTGTCATGCCACCCTATTTTTTTTAGTCACCTCGTTCTGAAATAAGCTGCGGCATTTTCTTTTCAAATCAAAAAGAAATCGACATCAGAACCATTCTAACACACGACCCTCTCCTTCTTTTCTTTTAAAAGCACAACCCCTTTTTCTTTCTTCTCTTTAGTTTAAAACAAAATCATGTTTTCCCCTTTCTCTTCAAACTAACAAAATACGAAGCTCAGAAAAAAAAAGAAACTTCACGATTAAATCGCAATGATTTAGCCGATATGCGCGCGACATCAGGAGGACGATGAACTCGAAGGCCGGTAGCTCGAGAGTGAGGTGCTTGTAGTTTGTGGTTAATGTTCAACTTGAGTCGCGATTTCAAACTCAGATAAGGCTTGCGATTTCTGGTAATTGGGTAGTCGTTGAGTTTAGCATCGATTTGGAAGATCATGGTGAAGTTCGGCATGGTTTTGGAGATCGCCCCTGTAAGGTTCGCATGAAGGATGCTGGTGTTGTGAATTTAGGGGGAGGGCCATGCTTGGAAATCGTGGTGCGATTGTGTAGAGCCAGCATAGGAGGGTTGGTTGGCAGCCTTGGATGGTCGATTCATAGACGTGGGTGATAGTGTGAACGCGTGCACTGACCTGGATGTGCACGAGAGAGGGAGCTTCAAGCGGGTTCGATTTCATATTTGGGAAGACGAGATTGTGTGGGTAATTATCTATTAACAGGTAATTATTTAATTAATATTGGATTAGAGATTTATTAATCTATTTATTAATTTAAAAATCTTTTAAATGCAATATTCAATTCATACGTTGTCAGAATTGAACACAACGAGTCGCGTTGGATTCGTGTTGACGAATTCTTCGCTGTGAGATTAGATTGGAGCAATTTTGAGCTTTTGAAAATTTTAGTTAAATTTGAACGCCGTTCGAATTTAATCGGAACTAGAACGCGAAAGCGACAATAAAAAAATCAAGGTGAGTAAAATCTCACTCATTTGGATTGCTAGTATAATTTAAAAATGTTGAATTTAAATTATTGGTTGTTTGGATGAATTTATAAATTATTATCAGTTTGAATGTTATATTTATATATAGTAGTATATATATTGGTAGTTGGATTGATATTCCTGCATATTTTTAGCGGATGAGACCCTATGCTCCCCGCACAATAGCGGATGACCCTACATACCACGATATCCCCCTCGAAGTGGGATTGGTATTTTTATGTTGTATTAATATCTGTGGATGCAGGGAAACAGGTTGGAGAGATCCAACTGGATTCCTCAAAAATGTTGAATTTAATTTTCATATATAGTGATATATGATCTGTGATAGATTATAGTGTGATTTGAATTATTTGGATGCTACGGTAGCATTGACCTGGATTTTTGGTATTTTAAAATACCATAAATATATATATATATATATTGAATTTGAAAAGGAAATTAAAAAGAGATTTTGGAAGTGAAGTATTTATATAGGATTTTGGATAAATTAAAAGAAATTTATTTGGATAAAACAAATAATTTGACTTTAAAATTATACTTAACTATTTCGAAATATTGTAAATAGAGATTGTGGAATAATGTGTACAAAGGATTTTTAATAATAATTCTTAAGTGGTACTTGTTAAATATAAAAGGTTTTAAAAATCGAGATTTAAAAATAGATTGGAAGAATAAAAAGGGAATTTGGAAATAATTATAAAATTGGTTATATTAGATCCTCAATAAAATTTCTAAATTACGGAATGGAAATATAATCGAGATTGGGTTGGGTTGGGTTTGGAATATAGTTTGGATTATTTGAGAAATTGATTTATAAATGGAATTTAATTTAGAAATCAAATTAAATGGATTTAAGTGATGTGAAACCGTTATAAACTAGAATTGAAAAACTATGGAATTCATAAACGGTGTTTATAAATAAAGTGAAGTGGTTATCAGTTGATAAATTGAAGTTATAAATTCACGGTGAGGATTTATAATGAGATGGGTAAATCAGCTTAAAAATAAATGATAGATTTATTTTTAGAAAGGTGAAAAGGGGATTTACGAAATTGGGACGTAAATCAATTGGTGATAAATCGAGAGGGATTTATAAATATTAGACTGGCTATATTGGAATTGAAAATTATATTTTATCGAGAAGTTAAGTTTATTTTAAAAAGAGGATTTTAAATTATTAAACTAGGTAATTTAAAATTGTTTAAAAATATTTCAAAAAATTAGTTATTTAAATATTTTTAAATTGACAAAATGAATTATAAGTTTTATTAACAAGTCTTGTAAATTGATTAGAATTTTATTAATAAATCAGAATTAATTATTGTTTCGAAGTTATGTAATTATTTTAAATTATTTAAAGTCTATTTAATTATTAATTAAGTTAGTTTATAATGAGTCGATATTAAGTTAGTTATTATTTAAGAATTAATCGGTATTTAAAAAAAAGATAAATTATTCAATATTAATATAGTTTTATATAATAACTTTTATTTAAGAGTATTTGCCTAAATTAAAACTTGGGAATTTATATAGGAATTTTATATGCATTATTTTAAGAAAATTATTAAATAAAGTTTTTGAAAAGTAATGGTATACTTCCATGGCGAAATCGGAGGCAGAGATTGCCTGTAGTTAAGTTTTGGATTTCTCTGGGATAGAGACGTAATCATTGAGCTGTGAGTCCATGGTGGATACTGCGTGATGCTTTACATATTTATTTTAAAGGGGTTTTCAAATATTTTTGGAAAGAATGGTGAGTGAATGTACTTACTCTAATAAGATAAGTACATACCTTTTGATAAAGAGTTTTAATTTATTAAAATTAAATTAAACGAGACTTAGTGTTTTCAGTGGAAAATGAACTCTTTGGTTGAATGATTGTTATTTGATAGTTAAATAACCGACTATCAAATTTGGACCCAAAATATAACTTTAGGAATATCTAGAAGAAACACGGGGATTATGTGGTACAATTACCGTTCGAGGTACTATATTGTACGTATAAACTCATTTCGTTTTTCTAGGACAATGATAAGGAAATCCATCCACTAACGGTTAGGAGGTGATCTCCGATCTTATTTTCGTCTATTTATTTCCTAAAGAACCGGGGTTGAGTTTACTGGAAATATCGAACATTGTTTCGAAGAGACCGAGATCGGATAAGTTATCCGAAAACCACTTCGATTCAACGAATACGTTTTCGAAGTGAAGACAAGAGTGTGAAATTGAAGATGGAGCATTGAAGTGTAAGGGCTAAACGCTACTAATCATGAGGATGATTCCAAAATGGATGTAGTAGAAATAGTGCCTTCGGTTCCGTTCAGACCCAGAACGGACTTGTATGGATGAATGCTATCAGTACATTGTCATTGGAGGACAATGAGCATTCCAAGTATAAATTCCTTAAAAGGTAATCGTTGCCTCAAGCCTCATCAATCGGGAATGACTGAAAATCAAGGGAGATGCAGTAAGGCTAAGTGGATCGCACCCAATTAGGGTATGTTTATCACCTTTCTAGATACCCTTGGATGTTATTACTACGGTGCGCAGAGGAACTCGGAAAGGGTGGGAACACCCGGGGTGATAGTATATTCGGTCTATCTAGGTTAGGGGTAGTCCAGTCTTGTGTTGTAGGGGATCCCGACGTGGTCCTCGGAACATTTTTCTAGATGTGTACTGTGATAGGTGGTACCCTAGTGCCTAGTCATTCGTATGGAATCCATTCTCCAATACGTACCTTTACGGTTTTGATTGTAGTGCCTAGTATGCTGGAATTTAATTAATGTAACAATTTCGGCCATTTGAATAAGTATTTGTACTCAGACACTATTATAATATCAGATGATTTTTATATAAAATGTTTTGGTTATCGTAAGGTAAAAACCCGTCGTGTTTATGTGTGGCGTGGTCTTACGAGATACCTTTGCTTTTCAAAAGATTTTTATAACTTTAATAATTCAAATTGAGTGTGTTTTCTCATGCTGGTTTTCCAGACTGACTCGGGTGTTATTTTATTATAATGCTCAGGTCAGACCGAGTATTACAGATACAGGATGGGATGCTATGGAGCTCAGGAGACGAGCTGGATGACGAAGACGTATTACACGTGTTTGGTTTTATTCCGCTGTGTATTGTAGGCTGTATATTCAGCATTTGTGAGGACAAGTTATTATAACTATCCGGTATTGAGTTGTTGATTTATTGTACTCTGATGATGTAATGTATAAGTAACACTTATAGTTCTTTTTGTATAAAGGCATGTTAATATCTATTATATGTTGTTCCGTTGCGATTGTGAGATTCTATATTGTTGTTTCTGTTTTCTTCTTCTACCTCTTTCTTCTTTTCTCTAACAATCTGGTATTTTCGGCACTCGATTGTTCGGCACGTAATACAATGGATGTATTGATGTCGATTTTCGAGCATCGAAAATCCGGACCGTGATATTTTGAAATTAATGTTAAAGATTTTAAATTTAATAGTTAAATTTAAAATAAAACATGTTTATTATAAAAATTATAATACTACATAAGTTTTCAAAATGTTTGAAAGGATAATGATATTTTCAAAATATTTGAAAATATTTATATAATAATTTCAAATTTCAAATTTATTAATAAGATTAATAAAATAGATAAATTAAATATGTTAATTAATTAATGCATATATGCATGTATTACATATGTTGATATATGTTATGTTATTTTAAAATGTTTAAGATAACATAAGTATACATGTACGTATACAAGATAAATTTTGAAATTAATAAATTTTAATAAAAATTGTTTAATTGAATAAATTATTGAAAGGTTAATTAATTAAATAAAATACACATATATATGATATATGTGTGTTACACTATAAAGGTTATAGTATACACTATAAATGTTATAGTAGATATGTCCAATATAAAAGTTATATTGGAATACTAATTTAAAATTAAATAAAGAGTTATTTGATTAAAATTAATTAGATAAGATTTAATTAATGATATATTATACTTAATACTATCATATAAGTAATATGAAATATAAAAGTTATATAACAATAAAACTTATATGATATGTGTATAAACTAAATGTGGAACATTAAAGAAACTCAAATAGAATTAAGATATAAATACATATGTAAATGTATATATACCGTGATTTCTAATGTGTCTGACACTTGAATCGCTGGGGTATTTCATAAGAAATATATTATTCTATAAGTTGATATCACTCAATTACTTACATACTCCTTAGTTGTTGAGCAAACTCAAGCTAGGGATGTTATGCGTAGTATTATTAACATATTGAACAGATGAGGTAAGATAACTATATGTATTTGTTGAGCAAACTCAAGGTACATATACTATACTTAGACCATCACGATATGGTAGATATGAGTGAATAATCTCTTTCGATTTGTTGAGCAAACTCATGGTCGAAATGAGATTAGAACAAGGGAAAATGGGCTAGGAGTTGTATATAATACAACCGATAAGGAGTTATCCATCGTTTGTGGGGCTATGATTTGTTGAGCAAACTCAAGGTCAGAATACCAAAACAAACGAGTCCTAACACCCACTAGTGAAGTTGTAAGACTTCTATGTTTCATCTTAGGGTTTGGAGAAATATAAAAGACTAGTGGGAGCCTTATTAGAAAAATGAAATGGTAACATTTAACCTTTCTAATATTGTAAGAACATATGTTATATAATGTTATAATTATCTACAATGATAAATTTGTGAATTTAATATGATTGATAAAACGTTTATCAATTAACATATATAAACAAACTGAATTGAAAGTTGACAAATAGAAATATAATATATACTTACTAATAATTCTAATTGCATGTTATATAATGTTTCTATACCCATGCAACTGCCCAATTTCAACTACTTAATACATTCGTAAGTTGGTCACTTATATGTTTATTTGGTTTAGACCGTGTATTGCATTTTATGAGCTTTTGAATTCTAAATGCAATTCAAGACTATGGATAGTTGATCCATGTACTTTCACATATAAATGTTATATGGTGAATAGTCATAGTTTGTAGGGTACAATATTTCAAAGAAGTTAGTTCATTCGAAGTAAGCCAATAATAGTATTTTAAGATCATGTATTCAACTTGAATGAATTCAAAAGGATCATATTATGTTAATGTAACACAAGACCATAAACTAATAGATACATCCAAGAACTCGATCGTTGAAATGTCATCTTGATCAGTTTACATAAAGTGCAACATATTTGATGTCTTAAATGTTAAGAATAATCGAATGCGCTTTTGTAAAAGGTTTGTTATGATATTGTAGTAAGGTTTTCTTTTGAATAGTTTGACCATTTGAAAGTAAAACGAATGTATAAGAATAGATGTAATTTAAGGTAAAGTTGGAATGAAGAGAATGAATAGTCGCTTCTGCTTCATAGAGAAACATTGGAAACAAGAATTGTAATAATAACTGATACTTGATATTGGAATATGAAATATGATTTTTATTTCAAAATGTATTTTCATATAGAAAATTGTTTTATATAACGTTTATTTCTTTAAGTTCAAGATATTTGATCAGAGAACTCTCCTCTGTAAACTAGTTGCAGCATATGAAATAAGTAAACAATATTAACAATATTAAGTGAATGGTGGACCTCTAAATTTAGTACGCTATTATAATAATGGCGGAAATAGTGGGAGCATGCCGTATAGCACCTAATGATTGCATCAAATTACGAAAAATGTTTTCGTAAAATGTACCAAACATTATTTGTGAAATAATGTTTATTTTTTGGTATTGGCTGAAAAATAGATATAACTATATTTCAATATGAATATTATGAATATTCATTGTGAAATAGAACTATATTATGGAATTTGTTTTCATAGTAAAAGTGATGCAACAAAAATACATATGTATTGTGACGACCCGGTATTTTGGCCATATTATTTTAATAAATATTTAATCCAATTAAATAAAATGTAAACTCAACATTTTAAAATGAATAAATCTTTTGGAATTATTTGCCATTTATTTTTATAGATTTTTAATTTTTGCAAGGGAATTTGATTTGTAAATTTAAATTAAATCTCTTAATAATATTTATGATCAAATTTATCTTATATAATTGAATTAAAATGCTTTATCCTATTAACATTGGTATAAAATATAGGATATGAATAGAAATATAGAATATATAAATGCAAATATAGGTTATAAATCAAATATTTGCAAGTTAAACTCTAAATAAAAAAATATAACTAAGAAGTTATTCTAACGACAACTTATACGATTTAAAATAAATCTTATAAATATTAAACACAAGTATAAAACAAATTTATGGTTATAAACATAAGTATATAAAGGTAAGAAGACTATATTATTAATATAAGTATAAAATGAACAAGTAAACGAAGTACTGGATAATTTAAGTTCAAAATAGGAGTAATATATAAAATAAATTGGTAGTTTTGTAACATGAAATCAGACAAATATGTATATGTATTGTTCAAGATAGAAGATAAAAAAAAATCTTTATACGTATATCTTTGTACAAATAATATCAGCAAGACCATAAGTATGTAAACATATTTGAAGACAATTACATTTAATGCTTTCATCTCATCACCACAAATATATATGGATGCATCTTGCTATTCCTCTTCGTTCAGTAAAAACTCTGCTAACCTGAGTGTTAACGTTTTTAAGTGAACGCTAACACCCGGTGTGTGTAATAGAATCGTGAAAGCACCACCCGCGTGACGGGAACGGAATTTAAGCAGTAAAATAGCAGAAAAGCAGTAAAAGACAGGAATTTATAGTGGTTCGGCTTGAGATTGAGCCTACGTCCACTTTGAATCTCTTTATTATTGAATCCGGTTACAAATCGATACAAATCACTTGTCAAATACAATGCAACTTGATCACACAACAATCTCGACTACTAGCTCAAACTTCGGTGATAAATCTTGCTAAATCCGTGTCGGATGAATGAAGTCCTTCACGAAGCTTGTTGTAGTGCCTTGAGTGTTGGAAGATCTTTACTTGTTGAATGAGTTGTGAGTGCAGCAGAGTATGGACGCTTGAAGAAATGATTTGCCCAAAAGTCCCCTCCATGTTGAAGGTAACGAGGTATTTATAGGAGCTGAACTCTGAACTGGCCATTTTTCCTAAGTCCTAAGTCGTCGAAGACTTAAGGTAAGTCGGTGATGAGGTAAAGGTGTATAAGGTATTCTGAGATTGTACACGACTTAGTATAAGTCGTAGGTCGGCGACGACTTAAGAGATAGGTCGTAGGTCGGCGACGACTTAAGAGATAGGTCGTAGGTCTTAAGTTATCAACAATTGCCTTAGGTCCAAGACTCCCTTATCTCGTAGACTCTTAAGTCGTAGTACTTCTTAACTCGGAGCATTTCATAACTCGGTGTTGTTAGGTCGGAGCAGAGTTAACCCATAGGTTGTTAAGCTGTTGAGTCGGAAGCCCTTGTTAACTCGCAATTTGTTAAGTCGGTAGGCTTCCTTAAGTCGGTAGGCTCCTAGGTCGGCACACATCTTAAGTCAGCAGCTCTTCTCAGTAGTTAGATCGGCAACTGTTGGGTCACAGAGCCTTCTTAGGTCGTAGCTTGTTAAGCCGGAGACCTTTTTAACTCGGAGCCTCCCTTAAGTCAGAGCGTATCTTAGCTCGAAGTCCTTCTTAGGTCGGAGCCGGCTTCTAAGTCGGCATGTGTTTAGATCGGAGGCTATTCTAGCTCGTACACTGTTAGGTCAGACCGTTCCTTAAGTCATCTTCTGTTAAGTCGCGAATCAGAGGATTAACATTGTGAATCAGAGGATTAACATTTGCCCCTCGAAGTGTGTGCCTAGGTCATAAGTCATATACTTCGATTTTCTTAACCTGCTCTTTGATTAGGTCGGAAGCGAATTAATCAGAGGTCTTAGGTCGGCAGCGTGCAAGTCGACTCACCTTCCTGCGAATAAATAGTTGAGTCATCCTTCCTCTTCCTCACTTATTCTTCTTCTCGATTCAGCCATTGACGCAATTTAGAGCCCTCAGAGATAAATTCCATCCATCCAATTGTCGATCAACCTCCTGTTATACATCGTAAGTTAATCTGATCCGAGTTTACCCATGCCCACTGTTGAATCGATGACTCCCCAGTTTTCGACTTCCATTTGTTTACCGCGGTTCATTATGAATAACCCTTCGACTGTTCCGCCATTGCCATCGATCACGTTGTAGTTTTGATAGGGCAATAATATGTCAAATTCGCAACAAACCCGAGGCGATTCGAATTGGTTTTTTTTGGGCGATCCAATGGTGTGATGGAATTAGGATCGTCATTGACTGTGAGGTTATTGGGCTAACGAGTTAAAAGTTATGGAAGAAAGTGGGTTGATGTACTGACTCGGTCACGACTTAGTGATTTCACTGATTTAAGTCGGAACCGACTTAGCAATTTCATGTGTCCTAGGTTTTGAGTCGCTTCCGAGTTAGGACTTAGAGGATTTCTTGTTGCTTCGAACTAGTTTTTGCTTCTTAATCCGGCCAAGACTTGGGGACTACTAGCTTTGACCCATAGGGAATCTCTCTTAAGTCGTCACCGAGTTAGTACTTAAGTTTTCGGCGACTAAGCAGATGACTTTTGAACTTTGTCTGGACTTCGAACTGTTGAACTATGAACTGTGTTGCATGTATTTCTTTTTACAGATTGCTTCAATTTGCAAGTTAACAATCCTGCTTAACACAACATTCACAGAGTACTGGGACGAATATACTGTCACTGACTGCCCACATCGAATGACAGATTAGTTGGTAAAGAGAAAGTTAAATTGAATGAATATGAATGAGATGTTGTACAATAACCAATTCAAGTGAAGTATTAAAACAAAATCGTAATAGTCAAATGAAACTGATTTGTCTGCATTAACACTACACTTGAACATTAACAAGTTCTGAAATTCTGTAATCGATTGATTGTCAACTAATTTAATTCCAGTTATGCTTGTCTTTTATTTTCATTAGTTTTGCACAGCACTCCACACTTTTTAGGAAACGTGCACCTTCATATTTGAACATTCAGCTGATTGTGTAGAATGTCTTCTCCACAAGAAGGAATAGAGCAATTTGAAGATACATTTCCAGTTGCTGTCCCGCTAAATGATCCTTCAGAAAGGACTCCTACCACTCTGAGCCATAAAGCCTTTCGTCAATTATGCATCCAGTTTGGCATTGCCGAAGCTGACGCTTTACTCCCTGGAATAAATGATACCGCTGATAGGCCGCCTTATGGCTTTGTCGCTGTTAACCGCCAAATGTGTTTGAGTGGAGCTATCCCCCCATTTAACGACTGTCTTCGAGAACTTCTTCTCCGACTATCTATTTCCCCTTTTCAACTACACCCCAATGGCTACTCCATCCTGCTGGGACTGTGTGTGCTTTTTAGGAGAACGCTGGACCGTTTTCCCAGTTTTGGAGAAATTCGCTATCTGTGTACTTTTGCCAAAAACAAAGATCATCCCTCTATCACAGTCGTGAGGAGTGCTAGAAATCGTAAGTTGATCACCGGTCTCCCTGAAAGTGTTCATAGTTTCCTAAACCCGTTTTTCTATGTTCGCTGTCCCCCGGGGTTTTACGCTATTTGGAGAGTAGGAAGTAAGATCACTTGCCTCTGTTTCTTATGTTCATTCAAACTTACCGAAGTCCGAGTTATCAAGTGCTAACTTTGCCTTTTTTCCATTTCAGCACTTCCTCCTCCTTCTAGAGATCCCGGTCACAAAGTGACTTTTGAGAGGCTTATGGCGGTGCCGGTAGAGGAGAGGAGTATCCAGTTTCTATTAGATGATGAGCTTTTGCACCAATTTGGGCTTTTACATCCTTCCAGGTCGACTCAGATTCATGAAATCTCTAGTTCTGATGCAGAAACGTTAGCTGCTTCGGGCTCTCAAGCAGAGGCATCAAATGCCCCAGTTTCTGCAGAAGAAGTTGCATCAGAAGCACCTGTCGTAGAGGCTGCTTTGATAAAATGTTCCGCATCCACTGATGTTGTAGGGTCAGTCAGCAAGTCGGCACTTGCTCCAATTATTGAAGAGGAAGAAAATCCTCGAATTTCTGAAAAATCAATTGATGTGGAAGTTGAGAAGGAGAATTCTGCTGAGCATCATAATGATGACACCTTCGATGACTTGAGTGACATAATGATAACTTCTCAAGAGCTTTTCAAGGATAATATTCCAAAGGCGAACTCTCCTATCGTTGAAGCGACTTCCTCTTTGAAACAGACCTCGACGCCTTCTACACCTGTCGTCTCCGTTCCCGCACTAAAGCGTGGTTTGTAGTTTGACGCACGTAGTTCGCACGCCGCACACACTTAGGATTTTTCTGCACTTATAAGCATTTACTCTTTCTTTCTGGAAATTTCTAAACTTTACTTCTTTTCCGTTTTCAGATTCTCCGATGGGGCGTTCCGGCTCATACTATGACTCATTCCAGCGCCATGGAGGCCGTGGATCTTATGACTTTAGGAAATATCTTGGTGACCAGAGAGAGACAGATGAGGAAAGGGCTCAAAGGAAGGCTCAAGAAAAATGGGATTATGAGCAGCGGCAGAGAAGAAGAGACGCTGATCGATATGATTCTTCTTACAGAAGTTACGATTCTCATAAGCGAAAGTCTTATGATGACAAAGGGAAGACTCATATTACTGATGAATCAAGCAAACGGTCCAAGCCAAGTGACGCATTTGTAATTTCTGAGAAAACTGATGCTCCTATCCCTTCTGATACTCCGACCGGCTCTCCTCCTCTAAAGAAATCTGATATTCAAACAATCATTAACATGCCACAATATCAAGTTAAAGACGGCCCTCCAACGCTTCAGAGCCGATTTTCGAATTGGTGCCTAAAAGGAGTGCGCTTTGACTTGGATTTGGTTCCGATTGATAAGCAAGACATGCTTAAAAGTCTTGACGCGGTCAGGCTTAATATTGAGAGGATGTCGCAATGGCAGAAACTTGTCGACGAACTTCAAAGGGTCAACCACATGAATCTTGAGGCGATGATGACCATGGAGAATGATAAATCAGAATGGGACAAATGGCGCAAGCAGCATGATGCGGAGATGACGAGCATTGCAGACGACAACGCAAAGCTTGGATCTGAAGTTAAGCAGCTTAAGGAAAATCTCGCTTCTTCTTCTGCATCATATACTCAAAAGGAAGAAGTCTTTCAGAAGCAAGTGCGGGATGCACATGCTGCACAAAGAGATGTCGAAATGAAGCTTGCCGCCGAACAACACATTACTGAGAAATATCGCACAGAAAACACCGAACTGCGGGAAAAGGTCACCTCCCAGAACGTAGAGATTGAGTTACTAAAGTCTCGACTGGCTAAAGCTGAGACAGAGCGTGATGCGGCTATTGCTGGTCGGGTTGCTGCCGTTGCCGAAAAGGAAGCGGCTGAGCAATCACATGAGGCGACGAAAGCAAACATCAGCTCTACCTTATTCGACTTTTATTTACACAGTGTTCTGGGTCGTGGGAGTCTCGCTTTTCTGGGTCCTGATTATGAAATTACATTGGCTGAAGTGTGGGAAGTCGCAATTGACATGCTTGGCAGGGCCGGCTATGATGAGTCGGAACTTGAGGAGCGCTATCTTGATGATGAGGCTCGTGCCGCTCTTGTTAAGGGGAAGGAGCAGCTTGCTAAAGTACGGGCTGAATCAACGGGAGAAGAGCTTCCAAAAGAGGAAGCTCCTTTAACTGCCCCTGCTCATACTTCAACTTCAGCCGATGTTAATATTACAGATTCCAGCTCTCATTCTTCACATCCAGCTAAAGTTGCCCAAGAAACTGTGACCACTCCTACAGAAGAAGAGGCAATGAAGGACTTTCAGGCTCGGGAATTTGAGATTGATCTCGCCAAACCGACTTCTCCAGGTAACTTTGACGAGACGAATTCAGTGAATTGCTTCTTCGACTTAACCGAGTTCGACGAACTTCTTACTTATTACTCAAGCTTTGATGATCCACTGTCTTCTTTTTTCTCGGAGAATACTGATTTTGATTTCTTTTATTATGCAGCGGACGCGCCGGAAACTGCACCAATTTTTCCTTCTTCAGCTGTCGTTCCTCCTCCTTCTCAAGTTACTCCTCTTCCAGCTTCTCAACCAGGTTCATAGGAAGAACAGATAGCAGCCCTTCAAGGCTTGGACGAACCACCTGCTTCCGAGGAGCAGAAAGCAGAAGATCTGGAAGATAGTGAGAAGACCCCGGAGCAGCCTTTTGACTACGACACAAAGCTTTCTATATTTCTTACTCCGGGGAGTGAGTCTTCTTCCAAGAAGAAGGGGAAACGTGTGGTTTCGAAGAAAGGAAAGAAAAGTTCTTCTGCTGCTGGAGATGAAGCATAAGTCGATCCGGCTGAGTCTCTTTCTCCTTCTTCTCCAATACGTCCTCCGAAACTAATTACCAGGCCGGGTAAAGGCTCCAAGGGTGGGAAGAAGGAGAAATGAGTTTGATTTTGACTTTTCTGCTTTTTGCATGTATTGACTGGAGATTGTGCGGATACCGGTCTCCGCTCCTTTTTGTAATCTGCACAATGTAAAAAGTTTCCATAGTATTGAATAAATTAGCTATTTTACTTGTACAAATTCTTGTGTATGTGAGAATGCATCTGTTTCTCTTTTTTGGTGTAGAATAAACGATTCCTTTTACTTGTACAAACTTTTTGTCTGTGTTTGGGAATACATTTATTTCACATCTATTTTTTGTGATATTGCAATGAACTTGTGGCATGTTGCTTTTATTAATACAATTAAATTATATAGTGTTGCCCCCATACCGCAAGTGCATTGCAACATTTCTAGCTTCTTCAAGACTGATATTCTTACTTCAGAGAATAACTACTTCACTTTTAAGGGAAGAATCATTCTGCTTTTAATAGAGTATATCTCGTCTTCAGAGAAGTTTTTACTTTCTCTTTCTTCCTGAAGAACACTTCAACTTTTGGGAATGATCACTTTTATTTGTTTAAAAGTGAACTTTCCTGCACAGTGAAATGAGCTTCTGAAGAAGGTTTTAATTTTGTGCCCCAGTAAAGGGTTTATTTTTGGTACTTCAAGCAAGGTGAAGTACGCCTTTGAAGAGGTCTTTTGTTCTCTGAAGAGAAGCGATTTTGGTCTCCGAAGAGAAGCGATTTTGGTCTCCGAAGAGAAGCAATTTTGGTCTCCGAAGAGAAGCAATTTTGGTCTCCGAAGAGAAGCAATTTTGGTCTCCGAAGAGAAGAAATTTTGGCATTTCAGCTCTGGTGAAGTAGGTCTTCGAAGAGAAGCATTTTGCACTTCTACACGGGTGAAATGTGCCTCCGAAAAGGGCTTTTTAGCATTTCATCACTGGTGAAGTGGGCCTCCGAAGAGGAGCATTTTGCACTTCTACACGGGTGAAATGTGCCTCCGAAGAGGGCTTTTGCTTCCGAAGAGGTCTTGAAATTGCCTGGAAGTTACTTTCTCATGGTTGAGTGGATCCACGGGGCGGACGCAAGTTGCTTGATTGGATGTTCGTTTGCACAAACGATCGCAATCAATTAACAAGGGCCCTGTTCCTTCAGCTTGGGAAGGTGCCCCTCCGGTGGTTCCACCAATCTTGTTATTGAGAGAAGCACTTTCATTTATTGGCGTGCCTCGTTAGAGGGCTTTGTTGACCTTTGGGAAGGAGCATCGGTTGGTTGGTGTGCCAGGAAGGTTGCTTCTCAGGGGCGAGTAGATCCACGGGACGGACGCAAGCTGCCTGATCGGATGCATCACGATCAGTTAGCAAGGGCCCTGTTCCTTCTCCTTGGGAAGGTGTCCCTTCGGTGGTTCTACCGGCCCTTTTATTGAGGAGCAAAATTCCTTTTGGTTGCTTTCGTGCTTGCTTGGCCGTGTTCTCCCATCATCTGCCCATTAGCGATCTTTTATTATCATTTCCAAGCGTATCTTCGTTCCTTTTGTAAGTAAATTGCCTTATCCGAAGAAGTGGACTTCACTGTTGAATAACTTCATGGGACAAACGCGAGTTACCTAGCTGGATGTCTGTTCATATTGACAATCACAACCGGTTAACGAAGGCTTGCCCCAGTGAAGTTGCCAACTTTTATGTGAAGTTCTTCTTGTATAGGATTTGAATATGGAATTTTTTGTTGCTTGGTATTTGCTTTAATAAATGATTTGTAAGGCTCGCTTAGCTTTGCGATGGGTGAGCTTTGCTTTAATGACCTGCAATATTAGATCGACATTTTAGCAATACATTTAGAGTATTTACACATAGAAATATAACAGGAATTTCGTAATAGAAAACACAGAATTCATAGTTTTTCATTATTCAGTCACACTGATTTCTCAGCGGTTTACAATTCAGAAGTCACACATCCATTATCATTTTTTTTACAAATTCAAGCAATGCTGTTAAGTAAAAAATGGATGCTAGTTATTGTTGTTTCAGAATCTCCAGACTGATTTTCCATTTGCGCTAGATTCGCAGCTTCGGATTTATATGCCAGAGAAAGAGAAAGATGTCCCAGTTGCAGTTTTGTGGACAATTAACAGCCGTCCCAACTTCTGCCTGCTGGGTATGGACCTCCTGTGACAACATTAATGACAAGCTTTTCTGAATCTTGCCCTGCAGTGTTGTGGTGAGAATCGGGTTGATGGGTAGGACATTGTTGATCCCGAGTGGATGAGGCTGGATCAACTCCGCTTCTCTTAACGTATTGTTGGAGTTTACCCTGCTCCAGCAATTCTTCAATAACATTCTTTAATTGGCGACATTGGTCAGTGTCATGGCCAGGTTGATTGTGAAATTGGCAGAATTTTCCATTACGCTTTGCACCTCTCGTCATCTCAGGTGGCTTAGGATACCTGATAACGTCCTTTGTTGCAAAAAAGATATTTCTTGGTGTATCAGTTAAAGGAGTAAAATCCGAAGGATTAAAGCGGCGAGGTTTCTTTTCATTTCCCTGCTCTTTCCTCCTTCATTCTCCCTTTTCTGACTTTCAGATTCTCTTTTATTAGATGGGACATTGTTATTATTAGTTTGGGCAGCAACCACTTTCGATGTCGTAGAAAGGCTTTCAAGGCGAATGAACTCGTCGGCCTTTTTATAAAATTTTTCAAGTGAGTTCGGTTCCTTCATCTTTAGCCATATTCCAAATTTACTCGATTTATCAATGGCTCGCATCAAATAAGTCAGGATCATGCGTGGTTCCGCATTTTCTACTTCGGCTAAAGCTATATTGAAACGGCTCAAGAAAGATTTGATTGATTCTCCGGGCGCTTGTTCAAGGTTAGACAGTGACATTATATCCTTAGCTTTTGAAGCATACAATCTGAACTGTTCTTTGAACTTTTGCGTTAAGTCGGAGAACTTATCTACAGACCGAACTGGAAGCTTTGTGAACCAAAGTAAAGCCACACCTTCCAGGTATACTGGAAAGTATCAACACTTGATCTCGTCTGATGCTCTTGCACCGGTCATATGCCAATCGTATTTGTATAGGAAATGATTAGGGTCACTGGTTCCTTTATAGGCTTGGATAGTAGGAGGTGCAAATTTCCTTGGAAACTCCGCTCTCAGGATCCTTTCAGTAAACGGAGTTCTACTTAGCGCGAATCCCCAATCAGCCTCATCCTCTTCCCTTTGCATGCTCTCTTTCATGATGCGGCCAACCATTTCAGACAGGTACTCTTTATTGTTAAAAGACACCTCCGGGCAAGCATCAGTTCTTCCCTCGGAAGTTTTCCCGGGTATAGGTTCATGACAAGTTGGTTGCGGCATAGAACCATCAGCTTGGAAAGGTGGCATTTCAGGAAGGGTGGTTTGATGGTTTTCTGGTTGACGATTTGCCCCGAGCAAAGCAGTTATTCTATCCATCATCAAAGCGTTTTGAGTTTCAATTTGTTGGTATAATCCAAAAACTGCGTCGTCCAATTCAGCCCTGGTGACTCCAAAGGTAGGAGTCGCTTGGTCTGTTGTTGGGGAAGCGGAAGTCCCTTCGTGAGCATTTCTGGATCTGATAGGTCTACCTCTTCTTCCAGGAGCCATTATTTCAGATCTGGTTTTTAAGAGAGGTTCTTTTTATGAATCTTTGCGAAGCAACGGTGGATGATCGCCTGAGTTCAATTCTCAGTGAAAGCACCAAAATGTTAACGTTTTTAAGTGAACGCTAACACCCGGTGTGTGTAATAGAATCGTGAAAGCACCACCCGCGTGACGGGAACAGAATTTAAGCAGTAAAATAGCAGAAAAGCAGTAAAAGACAGGAATTTATAGTGGTTCGGCTTGAGATTGAGCCTACGTCCACTTTGAATCTCTTTATTATTGAATTCGGTTACAAATCGATACAAATCACTTGTCAAATACAATGCAACTTGATCACACAACAATCTCGACTACTAGCTCAAACTTCGGTGATGAATCTTGCTAAATCCGTGTCGGATGAATGAAGTCCTTCACGAAGCTTGTTGTAGTGCCTTGAGTGTTGGAAGATCTTTACTTGTTGAATGAGTTGTGAGTGCAGCAGAGTATGGACGCTTGAAGAAATGATTTGCCCAAAAGTCCCCTCCATGTTGAAGGTAACGGGGTATTTATAGGAGCTGAACTCTAAACTGGCCATTTTTCCTAAGTCCTAAGTCGTCGAAGACTTAAGGTAAGTCGGTGACGAGGTAAAGGTGTATAAGGTATTCTGAGATTGTACACGACTTAGTATAAGTCGTAGGTCGGCGACGACTTAAGAGATAGGTCGTAGGTCGGCGACGACTTAAGAGATAGGTCGTAGGTCTTAAGTTATCAACAATTGCCTTAGGTCCAAGACTCCCTTATCTCGTAGACTCTTAAGTCGTAGTACTTCTTAACTCGGAGCATTTCATTACTCGGTGTTGTTAGGTCGGAGCAGAGTTAACCCATAGGTTGTTAAGCTGTTGAGTCGGAAGCCCTTGTTAACTCGCAATTTGTTAAGTCGGTAGGCTTCCTTAAGTCGGTAGGCTCCTAGGTCGGCACACATCTTAAGTCGGCAGCTCTTCTCAGTAGTTAGATCGGCAACTGTTGGGTCAGAGCCTTCTTAGGTCGTAGCTTGTTAAGCCGGAGACCTTTTTAACTCGGAGCCTCCCTTAAGTCGGAGCGTATCTTAGCTCGAAGTCCTTCTTAGGTCGGAGCCGGCTTCTAAGTCGGCATGTGTTTAGATCGGAGGCTATTCTAGCTCGTACACTGTTAGGTCAGACCATTCCTTAAGTCATCTTCTGTTAAGTCGCGAATCAGAGGATTAACATCGTGAATCAGAGGATTAACACTGAGAAAATAAAAAAATATATATAGAAGGCTTGCAATGGAAGACATGGAAAAGTTTATTCAACTTGTACAGCTGAAATGAAAGGAAGGGAAAATATAAACAAAATTTGTACAAAGCAAATAAATGCAGCCTCCACAATTAAATTCAGCCACCATTCTAACAAAAATCTCTGACTTATATTTGTACAAACAAAATGATATCCCTATAAACTTTTATTCTATATATCAACTTTTCACATTTTAATTCGTTCACCCAAGCTAAGTAAACATGTAGAAAATATCATTCAAACTTAAACAAAATTCACTTTAAATGTCAACAGACAACTCAATAAATTAGAGATTCAAAAAGAGGGATTCCATCTTGAAATTTAAAAGCCAGTTTCAAATAAAAGAAGACTCTGTTCATTCTCCTGGAATCAGTGAGTAACTTCTTTTCCTATCAAGCCAAATCTGTTTTGTTTTATGATTGTTGCATACAACCAACAATTGAAGTAATGTTGGATGGATGGATTAAAATGCTTGTATGTATATGAATGTAGTTTATGCTGTGGATATCTGTGTCACATCCCGAAATTTTCGACTTTCGAAAATTCAACATCGATACTCACTTTATCGACTGCCGAACAATCGAATGCCAGAAAACCCGAAAAGTTATGGTTTAAGAAAGAAGAAAGAGGTAGAAGAAGAAGATAGAAGAAAAAGAAAGAAGAACAACAACAGAACAAGAGCAGGAATAGAAAACAATATCAGAATCTCACATTCGCAGCGGAACAATATATAATAGATAAATGAATATCATTTAAAAACAAAGAATTATATCTGTTATTACATTACATCACATCATATCATCAGAGTCAATATACAATCATGGACAGTTATATAACTTGTCCTCATACAGATTACACAGCGGAATAAATATATCAGATACAAGTACTACGTCTCGTCCTCCAGCTTATCTCCAAGCTCCAGAATATCCAGAATATCCTGATAATATAACTCTAGGCTGCCCGTGTGGAAATTGGTGGGCACCCAGAGTTTAGAAGGGAAACAATAAACTCCGAGTCAGTCATGGTGACTGGTGTGAGATCGTAAAACAGTTATTCTTTATACAACAAAATAATTTTTAAGTCAAGTTCGAAATGCTTTTGGAAAATGAAACTACCATAAGACCTCCCGCCACACACACAATGCAAACGCAGACTTGGAGGAGATTTCTTCTTATGATAGTCAAAGATGCTTACTACGCGAAAATCAAATTCTTTTTGATATTATTATTAGTGCATAGTGTAGAAAACATTTCGAAAGTAGAATATAAATCTTAGCCAGCATAGGTACCATTATAGTATGCTTGCTATAGCTACCATATTAAATGGCAGGTTCTACAACTAATACCGTACAAGTCGCGTATTGTTTCTTTGGATTTCCAACAAATGGTCAGGCTAAGGAACTTCCTATCCACGATGGGTACGTCCCTGGAATAGACGACCCGAGAAATAACCTAACATTACGGTTAGATCTCTGCCAACACAAGGCCGGGTTACCTCTGCAAAAATAGGTAACTACTGACATGCGTATGCCATCCCCCGATCGTCACCGATCTTCCCGAGGATCCCCGATTTCCAACAAACCACAAAGTAATAATAACTGTGCAGCAACCACAGAGGTTAAGTATCTGGGCTCCATACCATGATACCACCTTTATCCAGAAGGAATGACATACACTAAGGGGCGCTACTCCCTAGAACCTTGCCGCATTCGTCCTGTTTCGACCATTTCCGGGGTGTGAGGCTCGACGAAGTCTCGTCCACAAAGCTACGCTTTCTCAAAAAGCCCTGCTTCGGGTCAACAAAATGATCAACCTATGATCACAAAGATATAAGATCAAACAAATGATCATATCGCAAATGATCAAACACTGATCATTTCACAGCAACACTCAGTATGCCACGTTACCAAATTGGGATATATCGCTGATAAATTTCAACTACATAACCTCTGAGCTCGTACGTCTCAGAGAAGGGTGTTAAGCTAAGAGAATAAATTCTCCGCCACCAACAGAAATGTATTTGAAAGAAATCAGCTTTATATCTCAAATTGTAACGTCAGACACACAATCCATATAAGTCTGTTCCGGGATCGAACAGAACCGAAGGCACTTCTCACGAAGCCCTTGCACATCCGGATAATTTTCAATCACGTCAGGACTTCCCGTCACTAAGGGTGATAAAACCTCTAAATCGAAGATCAGTCGATGTAGAGTAACTCGACGGTAATCCTTCCGTTTTCAAAAATATCCGGTCTTCAACATCGATCTTCAAATGCGATTCATAACGACGTATCACATATTCGGAATGGGTTATACGACCCCATGGTCCTTTCCCGGCTAACCCGAATAGTGAGCGATTATTCAAAAATAAGTGTGGCATTCAAATTCATCCAATTCACAACAAATACCTACTCAAGGTAATTATTGATAGTTGGTTATTTAACTATCAATAAAGATGCGCAACATCATCAGATTCCAAATAATTTTCCCCAAATTATTTCATCTTCAAAAATATCTTTACTAGATATAAAATTTCCACACTTAACCATTTGAAAACAATTTCAAATATTCACTTTTCAATTTATCTTTAAAAGATAAAGTTTCAAATCCTTCGTTTCATATTGGAAAAGCAATTCCATACTTATTTAAAAATAAGTATTTCACAAATCATTTATTTTCAATCATTTGAAAATATTCGATATACTTAAATCAAATTAAGTATACATTCATTCTTTAAGGAAATCATAAATTTTTAACATCTATTTGAGTCAAAACGAATGTTGCGTAAAACATCGTTACGACGACTCAAAATCACTAGTATAGGGATTCGGATTTAAGATAGATATATAAATCCCAATACTACATAAAACATTTTCCTTTCGGAAATCATATACTATAACAATAGTGTTATAGTCCACCATTTCCTTATATTTCTCGAAAACGTCTATTTCAACAATAAATGTTGAAATCTATGCTTTCGATTCATAACACATCTTAAAACACCTTTAAAATGCTTAACTTCATTTTTAAAATATTACTTCTTCAAAAATGAATCCATTTTACTTAACCATATATTCACTGTCCAAAATCGTGAATAAAATTTCCTTAAATAATCTTCTATATTAAATTTATCACATTCAATCTATTTTCGAATTTATAAGCACGTTTATACATTCTATTTCTCTTTTTAATAACAACTTCGACTTATAAACCTTCTTTTATCAACTTCTATACTTAACTTATCAAAATAAGTGACTTTGGGTTCATAAACAACTTTTATAAATTTTAATTCCATTTATAAAAGCTTCAATACCAAATCAATTTCAATGTTGATTTCTAATTTTATTTTCAACGTTCGAATAAAATTTCCACATTGATTTCTCAAAAATTCATTTCTAAATATTAAATCAAGTACAGATTGATTTCAAATTTTATTTATCACTACTAAATAAATTCCTTATTGAATTCATTTTACATTGATTTCACAACTTATTTTAATTTACCAATTAAATTTCAAACTGAATTTCCAACTTATCTTCTTTTAAATAAATTCCTTTTTAAGAAAATAAATTTCAATCGTTTCTTTCAATTTATTTAGAAATCCAGATTTTAAATTAATTTCCTGAATTTAAAATCACTATTATACGAAATTCATTTATTTAACACTTTCACTTTATTCTGGAAATAAATTCGATAAGATTATAAAAATTTACTTTTTATACTTTAAAATTCCTTTCTTCGAATTTATTAAATTTCTAAAATCAAATTCACTTAGAAATTTCTATTTTGATTTCCAAAAATTCAATTTCGTTTATTTTTTTTTTTGGAATCCAATGATATCAAACATCCATTCAGCTAAATTTTAGCTTTCAACAATTTTCCAGACATCGATATGATCAATAACATCAATATAATCATTCACAGATTCATATCACAGTATAAATAAATTCAATCAAAGTGAGGGGTCCAGTTGGATCCCTCCAACCTGTTTCCCTGCATCCAAAGATGTTAGCACAATACCAATTCCGCTCCAGTACGGAATTATCGCGGTATATAGGTTTTTATAAATCCGCTTACTAACGGCGCAATAGGGTCTCATCCGCTATACGAGGCGGGAAATCATCAATCCAATATATACATATGCCAATATGTATATACTGCTATATATATATATAGATATATCCTATTATATCTAATAGCTCATTCAATAGAAATCAAACAGTCAATCAAATCAATAACTGAAAATTTCCACTTTTCAATTGAGTGAGAAAATCTCACCTTAGCCTTTTATTTTGCCTTCCATTTTCATTTCAGTTTTGTTTTCTCGATTTAACCTGGTATAAACAATTCATACACTTTATTAATATTCGAAATAATCGAACTATTAAATTTTTATTTAAAAATTTCAATTCACCGATGATTTTATTCTAAACCAGTTTCTTTTAAATAAGGTTTTTAGTTTAAAAATTAATTTTTCTTCTTTATTCATTTCTAACAATAAATTAAATAAATCTTCTTTTAACAAATTTAATACAATTGATTTTAAATTATTCTTTTTAACAATTTATTTAATAAAGTTTTAAAACTAAACTAAATTCATTTTAACTCAAAACATTTTAAACTGCTATTTTCACAATCTAAATTTCTATTTTGAATTTCGAACAAAGAGTACCTTACTGCCTTGTTCACGCGAGATCATATGCGAGCCCCAGGCGATCTCCAGCATCCCCATCACGAATGAACCCCAAATCGTCTGAACGCTGCCACATCGCACGCCTATGCGAGCTTGCCGTCGCGCCTGCAGTCTGTTCACCGAAGCCCTCCAGGTTGCCGCCGATTCGATCGCCTCCACGATTTGAACGCCGCCGCGCCCTAGCTCGACAAACCACGCCTATGTCGCCTGCCATCGATCGCAACCCAACCCCGCGCGAGCACGCGCCTACCCTACGTCGTCGCGACCAACCAACCCCCATCAGATCGAACTACTCGCCACCAACAGATATCGCGAGCCGCCCCAAGTCCATCTCCATGTCGCGACTACAACCCGCGCGTACGCTGGCCACTGGGGATCGTGACTCCCCCTTATCGAGCGCGACGCCGCTCAAACGCCTGCTGCCCTGACTTCGCGAGTCTCGCCAGTCAGCCCTTCGCGAACCCTAAATTTCTTTTTATTTGAATTCGGGCTTCGGCCATTAAATTTTGGATGATACCTTTTTCTTGTGAAATGTTTTAACTGAGGAGAGGGAACGAGATTTTTAAAATCGAGTGGAGTATGGCCTCCATGATTTCTTTACGCGATTCACTGCGTGATGCTAGGCGTGAGTTAAGGGAAGAAGACGTGTGTTTGTTGACCAATAAAAATATAACTTTAAATTGAACTCATTTAAATTTCTACGCGTTTAACTATCGTGTGCTCTTAAAACAACTCCAAACGCTACGAAATTTAAAATCCGGTAATAACAAACTATTACGGACCCAATGGAACTGGTTTCGTCGAATTCCGAGACTGTTTGAAAATTGACTATTTTTAAATATCGGTTCGAACAATTAAATTTCAAAACTGAACAGAACAGTTTAAAATTCAATTCTGAAGCTCCTGTTATCTCCAGTGATGTCAATACGAATTTTAAAAGCTTTCGAAATATTTTTCTTCAACTTTAAATTGAAGATACAAATTCTTTATTCAACTTCAATCGATTAAATTTTATAATTTAATCGTCGATTTCAATATTTAAATTCGGGATTCGAATTAGATTATTGTTCAAATATTTAAAATAAATTAAATATTCTTAATTTAATTCGTTCAAAATTCTGGGTCGTTACAAACTTCCCTCCTTAAAAGAATTTCGTCCTCGAAATTACAAGTCAAGAAAAAATGTCCTTAACTCGTCTACTATCTTTCACAATTCAATAGTTTTATCAATTCATCAAAATAAATCTTTCTACTAAAGATTCGTTTATTATTTCAACTAACATTTCAACTTCAACTCTAAGTTTCAAACAATCATTGTTTTACTACTAAATTCAAATTCGAATTCAAAATTCAAATTTAAACTTTCAAAAATTTTCTAACGCCCTAAATTCCTGAAAAATTTCGCCAGCGTCTCCTTTGCGCGGCTAATACGGCACGACTACAAAACGTCCCTACGGACTCTCAGATTTCAAAAAGAAAAAGAAAAAGCCAAGCGGCTAGAGAGAAATCATCAAAACTCATATAGAAATTAAAATACGTACCTTTTTCGAGCAATTCAAATTTATCTTTGCAATTCAATTCCAATTCCTTTACAATACCTGTATATCTACTAGCCATTATATCTAGTTGCATATATTCAAACCATTTTGCAAATTCTGTTACAAAATTTTCAATATAGACTGCTTATATCATTTTTACTTCACTGTTGAAGTTACATATTCAATTTTTCATTTCAAATCTCATTCGAATTCAATTTCAATCTAATTTGGATTCTTCTGAATAATGAGTTTATCAATTAACTTTCATTCATACTGATTATTCTTAGATTAGTTTCAATTACTAATTCATTTCAAATTCGAATCCTCTTATTTAAATCTGTTTCTACTTACTTGAATTTATCTTTAAATTCGAACCATCTCTTTTATTTAGTTCACAATTCAAGTCTCAATTTATCTAATTCAACTTCCATTCCATTTATACACATTTTTATCCACAATTTTTGTTCATATATGAATTTATTTCCTTATACCTTCTATTCACATTTATAGATTTCATTTGTTAATGAACTTTAATTCCAATCACAATTACATAATTTACATTAACAATTTCTATTTGTATAAGTTATGAACTCAATCATATTCCATAAATATTCTTATACAGTATTCCAGAGTTTTTTTCAACCTTTCAAAACCATTTTGAAAACAATTCAAATTCCATTTGAATTTCCAAAACAAAAACCCAAATTTTCCAAACACTTTCCATTTAAAACCATTTGGCAGCAATTTCTCTTTTGGAAACCCGAAAATGAACACCGGTGATGTCGCGATCATCATCGAAGTTATTTTCCAGCGACCGAAAAGAGTTTAGAGCTCTCATCTCTTCCAAAATACTTTTCAAATCCTTTGAAATCCATTTTCAAATCAAAAAGAAATTAAACTTTCCAAATCTCCAAAATTTTCAATTTCTTTTCAAAACATTTCCAAAAACTTCTCTGGAGTTCCGTTTCAATTTACAATTCACATTTATAGCTAACATTCTCAAATTTCATTTATATGTGAATTATTTCTTTATCTTCCAAATCACATTTATAAATTTCATTCGTTAAATGGATTTATTTCCAAATCTTTGGTTATTATTTTAATTTCTCATTCCATTTCATATAACAATGATAATAATTCAATGTTATTATTTTATAACAACCAAACATCCATATACTATGATAATTCATAGAAAATGATTTCTTTTCTATACAAAAATAGTTTTGGGTAAAATCATTTCATTTACCCTATTTAAAACAATACTGTGTCGGTTTACCTTGTTTAAGAGTTTAGAAACTCCTATCGATTCCAGTTAGCTAGACTGCACCGACCAGAATCCATAAACAATCAACCGATAAGTCAACACAATACAAAACAATTTTATATTCAAATAACAAATACGCGCTCATATCTATTATTACACTCAACTCATTCTAGAGTACTACTGACTCTATCTCTAATGAGTAACACCCAACAGAGCAGGGTTGTCGCTTAACCATATGCTCTGATACCACTTGTCACATCCCGAAATTTTCGACTTTCGAAAATTCAACATCGATACTCACTTTATCGACTGCCGAACAATCGAATGCCAGAAAACCCGAAAAGTTATGGTTTAAGAAAGAAGAAAGAGGTAGAAGAAGAAGATAGAAGAAAAAGAAAGAAGAACAACAACAGAACAAGAGCAGGAATAGAAAACAATATCAGAATCTCACATTCGCAGCGGAACAATATATAATAGATAAATGAATATCATTTAAAAACAAAGAATTATATCTGTTATTACATTACATCACATCATATCATCAGAGTCAATATACAATCATGGACAGTTATATAACTTGTCCTCATACAGATTACACAGCGGAATAAATATATCAGATACAAGTACTACGTCTCGTCCTCCAGCTTATCTCCAAGCTCCAGAATATCCAGAATATCCTGATAATATAACTCTAGGCTGCCCGTGTGGAAATTGGTGGGCACCCAGAGTTTAGAAGGGAAACAATAAACTCCGAGTCAGTCATGGTGACTGGTGTGAGATCATAAAACAGTTATTCTTTATACAACAAAATAATTTTTAAGTCAAGTTCGAAATGCTTTTGGAAAATGAAACTACCATAAGACCTCCCGCCACACACACAATGCAAACGCAGACTTGGAGGAGATTTCTTCTTATGATAGTCAAAGATGCTTACTACGCGAAAATCAAATTCTTTTTGATATTATTATTAGTGCATAGTGTAGAAAACATTTCGAAAGTAGAATATAAATCTTAGCCAGCATAGGTACCATTATAGTATGCTTGCTATAGCTACCATATTAAATGGCAGGTTCTACAACTAATACCGTACAAGTCGCGTATTGTTTCTTTGGATTTCCAACAAATGGTCAGGCTAAGGAACTTCCTATCCACGATGGGTACGTCCCTGGAATAGACGACCCGAGAAATAACCTAACATTACGGTTAGATCTCTGCCAACACAAGGCCGGGTTACCTCTGCAAAAATAGGTAACTACTGACACGCGTATGCCATCCCCCGATCGTCACCGATCTTCCCGAGGATCCCCGATTTCCAACAAACCACAAAGTAATAATAACTGTGCAGCAACCACAGAGGTTAAGTATCTGGGCTCCATACCATGATACCACCTTTATCCAGAAGGAATGACATACACTAAGGGGCGCTACTCCCTAGAACCTTGCCGCATTCGTCCTGTTTCGACCATTTCCGGGGTGTGAGGCTCGACGAAGTCTCGTCCACAAAGCTACGCTTTCTCAAAAAGCCCTGCTTCGGGTCAACAAAATGATCAACCTATGATCACAAAGATATAAGATCAAACAAATGATCATATCGCAAATGATCAAACACTGATCATTTCACAGCAACACTCAGTATGCCACGTTACCAAATTGGGATATATCGCTGATAAATTTCAACTACATAACCTCTGAGCTCGTACGTCTCAGAGAAGGGTGTTAAGCTAAGAGAATAAATTCTCCGCCACCAACAGAAATGTATTTGAAAGAAATCAGCTTTATATCTCAAATTGTAACGTTAGACACACAATCCATATAAGTCTGTTCCGGGATCGAACAGAACCGAAGGCACTTCTCACGAAGCCCTTGCACATCCGGATAATTTTCAATCACGTCAGGACTTCCCGTCACTAAGGGTGATAAAACCTCTAAATCGAAGATCAGTCGATGTAGAGTAACTCGACGGTAATCCTTCCGTTTTCAAAAATATCCGGTCTTCAACACCGATCTTCAAATGCGATTCATAACGACGTATCACATATTCGGAATGGGTTATACGACCCCATGGTCCTTTCCCGGCTAACCCGAATAGTGAGCGATTATTCAAAAATAAGTGTGGCATTCAAATTCATCCAATTCACAACAAATACCTACTCAAGGTAATTATTGATAGTTGGTTATTTAACTATCAATAAAGATGCGCAACATCATCAGATTCCAAATAATTTTCCCCAAATTATTTCATCTTCAAAAATATCTTTACTAGATATAAAATTTCCACACTTAACCATTTGAAAACAATTTCAAATATTCACTTTTCAATTTATCTTTAAAAGATAAAGTTTCAAATCCTTCGTTTCATATTGGAAAAGCAATTCCATACTTATTTAAAAATAAGTATTTCACAAATCATTTATTTTCAATCATTTGAAAATATTCGATATACTTAAATCAAATTAAGTATACATTCATTCTTTAAGGAAATCATAAATTTTTAACATCTATTTGAGTCAAAACGAATGTTGCGTAAAACATCGTTACGACGACTCAAAATCACTAGTATAGGGATTCGGATTTAAGATAGATATATAAATCCCAATACTACATAAAACATTTTCCTTTCGGAAATCATATACTATAACAATAGTGTTATAGTCCACCATTTCCTTATATTTCTCGAAAACGTCTATTTCAACAATAAATGTTGAAATCTATGCTTTCGATTCATAACACATCTTAAAACACCTTTAAAATGCTTAACTTCATTTTTAAAATATTACTTCTTCAAAAATGAATCCATTTTACTTAACCATATATTCACTGTCCAAAATCGTGAATAAAATTTCCTTAAATAATCTTCTATATTAAATTTATCACATTCAATCTATTTTCGAATTTATAAGCACGTTTATACATTCTATTTCTCTTTTTAATAACAACTTCGACTTATAAACCTTCTTTTATCAACTTCTATACTTAACTTATCAAAATAAGTGACTTTGGGTTCATAAACAACTTTTATAAATTTTAATTCCATTTATAAAAGCTTCAACACCAAATCAATTTCAATGTTGATTTCTAATTTTATTTTCAACGTTCGAATAAAATTTCCACATTGATTTCTCAAAAATTCATTTCTAAATATTAAATCAAGTACAGATTGATTTCAAATTTTATTTATCACTAATAAATAAATTCCTTATTGAATTCATTTTACATTGATTTCACAACTTATTTTAATTTACCAATTAAATTTCAAACTGAATTTCCAACTTATCTTCTTTTAAATAAATTCCTTTTTAAGAAAATAAATTTCAATCGTTTCTTTCAATTTATTTAGAAATCCAGATTTTAAATTAATTTCCTGAATTTAAAATCACTATTATACGAAATTCATTTATTTAACACTTTCACTTTATTCTGGAAATAAATTCGATAAGATTATAAAAATTTACTTTTTATACTTTAAAATTCCTTTCTTCGAATTTATTAAATTTCTAAAATCAAATTCACTTAGAAATTTCTATTTTGATTTCCAAAAATTCAATTTCGTTTATTTTTTTTTTGGAATCCAATGATATCAAACATCCATTCAGCTAAATTTTAGCTTTCAACAATTTTCCAGACATCGATATGATCAATAACATCAATATAATCATTCACAGATTCATATCACAGTATAAATAAATTCAATCAAAGTGAGGGGTCCAGTTGGATCCCTCCAACCTGTTTCCCTGCATCCAAAGATGTTAGCACAATACCAATTCCGCTCCAGTACGGAATTATCGCGGTATATAGGTTTTTATAAATCCGCTTACTAACGGCGCAATAGGGTCTCATCCGCTATACGAGGCGGGAAATCATCAATCCAATATATACATATGCCAATATGTATATACTGCTATATATATATAGATATATCCTATTATATCTAATAGCTCATTCAATAGAAATCAAACAGTCAATCAAATCAATAACTGAAAATTTCCACTTTTCAATTGAGTGAGAAAATCTCACCTTAGCCTTTTATTTTGCCTTCCATTTTCATTTCAGTTTTGTTTTCTCGATTTTAACCTGGTATAAACAATTCATACACTTTATTAATATTCGAAATAATCGAACTATTAAATTTTTATTTAAAAATTTCAATTCACCGATGATTTTATTCTAAACCAGTTTCTTTTAAATAAGGTTTTTAGTTTAAAAATTAAATTTTCTTCTTTATTCATTTCTAACAATAAATTAAATAAATCTTCTTTTAACAAATTTAATACAATTGATTTTAAATTATTCTTTTTAACAATTTATTTAATAAAGTTTTAAAACTAAACTAAATTCATTTTAACTCAAAACATTTTAAACTGCTATTTTCACAATCTAAATTTCTATTTTGAATTTCGAACAAAGAGTACCTTAATGCCTTGTTCACGCGAGATCATATGCGAGCCCCAGGCGATCTCCAGCATCCCCATCACGAATGAACCCCAAATCGTCTGAACGCTGCCACATCGCACGCCTATGCGAGCTTGCCGTCGCGCCTGCAGTCTGTTCACCGAAGCCCTCCAGGTTGCCGCCGATTCGATCGCCTCCACGATTTGAACGCCGCCGCGCCCTAGCTCGACAAACCACGCCTATGTCGCCTGCCATCGATCGCAACCCAACCCCGCGCGAGCACGCGCCTACCCTACGTCGTCGCGACCAACCAACCCCCATCAGATCGAACTACTCGCCACCAACAGATATCGCGAGCCGCCCCAAGTCCATCTCCATGTCGCGACTACAACCCGCGCGTACGCTGGCCACTGGGGATCGTGACTCCCCCTTATCGAGCGCGACGCCGCTCAAACGCCTGCTGCCCTGACTTCGCGAGTCTCGCCAGTCAGCCCTTCGCGAACCCTAAATTTCTTTTTATTTGAATTCGGGCTTCGGCCATTAAATTTTGGATGATACCTTTTTCTTGTGAAATGTTTTAACTGAGGAGAGGGAACGAGATTTTTAAAATCGAGTGGAGTATGGCCTCCATGATTTCTTTACGCGATTCACTGCGTGATGCTAGGCGTGAGTTAAGGGAAGAAGACGTGTGTTTGTTGACCAATAAAAATATAACTTTAAATTGAACTCATTTAAATTTCTACGCGTTTAACTATCGTGTGCTCTTAAAACAACTCCAAACGCTATGAAATTTAAAATCCGGTAATAACAAACTATTACGGACCCAATGGAACTGGTTTCGTCGAATTCCGAGACTGTTTGAAAATTGACTATTTTTAAATATCGGTTCGAACAATTAAATTTCAAAACTGAACAGAACAGTTTAAAATTCAATTCTGAAGCTCCTGTTATCTCCAGTGTTGTCAATACGAATTTTAAAAGCTTTCGAAATATTTTTCTTCAACTTTAAATTGAAGATACAAATTCTTTATTCAACTTCAATCGATTAAATTTTATAATTTAATCGTCGATTTTAATATTTAAATTCGGGATTCGAATTAGATTATCGTTCAAATATTTAAAATAAATTAAATATTCTTAATTTAATTCGTTCAAAATTCTGGGTCGTTACAATCTACGTATACAAATGTGTCTGTTTGTATACAGAGATTTACCTCTGTTTGTTCACAACAGGCTAGATCAAGTAAAAATATCTATATCTCTAAATATAAAAAGTTTTATGTTGAAATCTCTAAAGGAACCTGTTTGTAGATTTCAGATTTAACTTTTAAAAATATTTTCAACTTGAAATATTAGGCGTATATTAGGAAAGCTTTAAAATTTACAGTAAAACCCATACCAGTCAGGAAAATAAATTTTGTTAAATCTAATGTTTTGCTTATATAATCAAGATGGTCTGGTGAAATGATGATTTTAGGTTATAGTTTCATGATTTTAAAGTTTGTGAATCAAGAGAAAATGTATGATGTCCGTAGGTTGAACTTTTTGTCATTTTCTGGTGATTGGTGGTATTCGAGGGGTCGAGATATCGTCTAAAGCTAGATTAACGATCAGGGTGCTTGGCAAAAATGGCGGTTGAGGCGATAGTGGCCTGTGGCGTCGGCGGTAGGTCATAACAGTTTTAAAACCTAGTTTAGGACGAAGCTGGAATTCGAATCAGTGTTTCTCCCCTGATTGATCGAGTGCCGTAAAATTCAGGAGGATGGTCACATGTTGGGTCGGCAAGCCATAGCCGGAGTTGTAGAGGTTTTTGTCGTCGGAATCGATGGTTCGAATGGATTTCCTGATGATGGTTTTCGGTCTTAGTACTTCTGGATGCTCGATTTTGAATTGAGGTTGGAGATGATGTTTGGATGGTCGTGGTTGCTCGTAGAAATGCTGGGCGACTTGACGATGGTGTTGTCGATGGTCGGAGTGGCCTCAGGTGATGGTGCAGGTGCATGCGATGGTGGGAGCGTGTCAGAAGGTGGAAACGGTGAAGGTCTCGAAGTCAGGTTCAAGAAGTTGGGTGGTTAACTCGAGTCGTTCTCGAGTATATTGGAGGGTATTAATATGTAGGATTGAAAAAAAAAAGAAATGACGAGAGAAAAAAAATGAATGAGTACAGGGGAAACTCGGGGAAAAATGGGTAGATTCTCGGGGTTCAACCCGAGTAACTTGAGTGATGGCTCGGGTATTGGTTTGATGTTAACTTGAAACAAATTTAAGTTATAAACAGATTTTATTTAATGCAAGGGAAATGATTTTGAGTTTAATTAATGGTAAAGTAATTAAGAAATGTTAAGTAATTTAAATTTGAAATTTAAGAACAAATAAAGTTATAATTAAGAAGTTTTATTTATAATCAAATGTACAAACTTAAAAGTAAATTAACTAATTAAAGTTAATTCAAGGTTAAAAGTTAACTAATTTAAGAATTTAATTAAGAATTAATAACTAATTGCTTAGGTAAATAATTAAGTAATTAGTGAGTAGATAAATGCGTACTTAAGTTCTAATTAATTAAGTAATTAAGGATAAATTAATTAGTGTAATTAATTAAAGGATTGATAGATTAAGGAAACTAATCAAGGATTAGTTAATTAATGAAGTGTGATTAATTAAAGGATAATTAATCAATGTAAGTGATTAAAGGATAATTAACTTGAGAAATTAATTAAGGATAAATGTAATAAATCATTGTTAATTACTTTATAAGGGTAATTAAGGGATTATTTAATGTGATGGGTAAAGGCTAATTAATTGGTATAATTACTTCAAAATTAATTACTTATTGTAATTTAAGGGTAATTGGTCAAAGGTGATTAATTAAGATAGATAATTAAAGGATGATTAATTAATTGGTTTGTAATTAATTAATGTTTAGTAAAGGTATTCTAAGTGATTAAAGTTAGAAATTAATTTAATTAGAGATAAATTAAATTAATTTTCGAAATGATCCATCTTGCTTATGAATGATCAAATAATGTTCAATGACTGGAATTGGTTGATATCTCTGATATGAAATGTTTTTGTGATATGATATGTTTGGTTTAAACTGTGATAATGTGGGTATCTATCGATGATGAATTACTATGTAAAGGTGACACCCTGTATTTAAAGTTGAATTGTATTTCACTTGAATAACTTGGGTTAAGATGACATTGGACTCGAAGAGACCGGAGTCGGGTATTAGTTAATACCCGAAACCACTTCGATTCTTTATAGATTGATATATGAAATAAATAAACTGGAATGGAATGATTTAAGTGAATTGGGCCATTTAATCTAAGTTTTGGAACTTAGAAATTGATATGTGGAATAAGTGATGTCTATAACAAATTGTGAATTTGTAAATTGAGACGAGTTACCCTGGGTTTTATATAAGTTTTATGCTATTGTATTTCATGTTAGATGGGTTTACTCACGCTGGTTTCCAGCCTGACCCGGGTGTTACTTTGATGTAATTGTAACGACCCGTAAATTTCAACTGTTTTAATAACGTAATTAGTTGAAATTTTGTGAAATTTTAAACGATAAAATTTTGAAATATAAATTTGATATTTGGAATGCGTCTAGTTAAACATAGCAACATGTAAAATTTCGTCTGAAAATATGAAAGTTTATTTCGCGCGTAAATTCACTTCAATTTAATCAGTTAAAAAGTGATGAAAATAAAACATTTTCGAAATCAAAATATTTTTACATAGAAAAATTCTAAACCATCTTCTGAGCAAGATGTCAATTTGTCGTTTTTCCAAATTCGGACATCTTTGGCTCCGTCGATCTTATTTTTCAGTGTTTTTCTTGCATTTTTCTGCTATTAGAAAATTCGAATTTTTATATTTCAATCAAATCACTGATATCTATATGCCATTTTGATCGTCTCGTCGTGCTGGTCTCAGCAGTATATTCTTTTGTGTATTTCAACGTCCGTTGGACGGTGAAATCTGTAAAACGTTGGACCGTAGCGGTACCTGTTTTAAAACCTTTTGGGTTCCATCTGTCCCTTTATCTACCTACCTGTCCAATACCATACAGCTGTTTGCATTTATATATTTTTTAATTCTCGTGCTTGACTATTGATTTTTCATCAGTTTCAATATTTTAAACCGGTTCATTTATTCTCTACTCTGCCTTTTGAAAAGAAATAATATAACAAGTACTGTTCATTTTTTCTCTAGCCTGCACGTCTTCTACCTTCCTAATGCATGGCCTCACTTCCACTTGTTTCCTCTTCATCTTCCTCCATTTGCGAGCGACCTTCACTACCCACCACCTCGGCCTCGAGCAACCCACGTGGCCACACAACCCATACATCTCCCTCCTCAAAGTCATCACGCAGCCCCTCTAGGTACATCCGCCTTCACTTCACCTTGAAACCGATGGCAGCACACCCAAAGTCGCCTGCAACAACCCCAGACCCACACACGCACCCTCCGACCGAACTTCGGCCTCCTTCGCCATTAGCGTGCTCGCCTCAGACGTCCTCGCAACTTCTCCGTTCATCTGTTCTTCCGCCTCCTCCTTGCCGGCTCGGCCTATCACCTCAACTCAGCCGAGTTTGCTTCTCTTCTCCTCTGTACATCGATCTAGGTGAGTATATATTTGTTTGCATATACTATAGTTATGTATATGATTTTATTAACTTATATTTATGTTGCAGTGAAGTAAGTTTAAGCATAGAATATAATAATAATATGTTCAAAGGGTTAGTGTATATATAGGATTTTAATTTATGTTAGAAGTTACGCATATAAAAGTTCAGACAATATTATACTAGCCTATATATTAAAATATGTATAAGTTATAGAGTTAGAGGGGCTGTTGTATAGAGTATGGTGTTTATATATGTTGTCTGCATATGCTTACGCAAGTGTATAAGTCAGGTTTACATATATGTTAGTTTTATATATATGATCTGTTTTAGTTTGTGACGATTAAGTTATACTTAAGTTTAATTAAAACTATGGGTAATCTGTTGAATATGTGGGTTTTATAAATTGAGACTGCACCATTTTTTCCATTTTTATTGACATAAAGTATTGATTTAATAATAAGGGACATTTTCACACTTTCATTCGTGTGTGTGTATTACAATAAAATAAGTTTTGTGGTCAATTTCTTTCATAGTTATATATATATATACTCGTATGTCTGCATATATTTTCATATATATATATATATATATATATATATATATATATATAGGGTCGGTCCTACTTTGCTTAAACAAATGTACAAAATTTTATTTTGAATAGCAGTTGGCTAGTATTATTTAGGCTCTGTCATAAGTTGCATAAAAAGGAATAATATAGTTTCAATATAGTAGTACAAGTCCATTTATATATTGTATAGGTGGTCCATATACCCATTACCGTCAGACTTTTGGATTGACATTTTATTTATATATATAATATACGGTCATACATATAGTATAGTAAGCTTGTATTGAGTTAAATATATGTTATAAAGTTTTCTATATTTATAGTTTACTTTTCTTTTATCTATTCTTGATATTGCGTGTACACGCATATGTATTGACTTTTATCTTAGCTTTGAAGGAAAGGTGTGTATGAGTGAAAGTAAGTACAACTCTTATTTTATAACTTTGTAGTTTATTTATTTATTATTATTTTTCTTTTCGGTACACCTATTAAGTTTATATAATGTATATAATAATAATATATTGTTTTATTAGAAAAAATATATATGTTATGTAAAGGACGGTATGTCTAAACAAGATTTATTTTGATTTGTTTAAAGTATTGATTTTGTTTAAATATAAATTTTATATCTTTGATTTTTTTTAAATACTTATATTTTAGAATATGATTTGGTATATACATAGTTATATATAGTTTATATATAAATTCACTTATGCCATTTATCATCGTCGATCCTGTTCTGATTTGATTCGTCAATTTCTATTATCAGCCTTGGTTGTCGAATTCGTGCCAATCTAGCTTTGCTATGGAATTCGTGCTTGGATTCGTACTTCAATATCAGGGTGCATATCTGTGTCAGCTCCTGTTTTCTCTAGCCTCGAAAGGTGAGCACTCACTCACGATTAACGTTTTATTTATTAAATTTGATTTCAATTGAAACGACAATTGAAATATGCTGATGTTAGTTAGTTACACTATTATATATGCTATTATCTGTATCAGTTCATCTATGACATCTGACACCATTATCTGTTAATTATTTATGCGATGATAATACAGTTTGGCTGATAATTGATTGATTGTTGATGTTTATATTGGACGTTAAATTGTAAATGTTAAAATGATAAATAGTATGCAATTGAAATTGATATAAGGATAGTTAAATGTTAAATTTGATTAAATGACATTTGTATAATATGACCCATTTAACTGTCAAAATTTATTGACACGTAGGATTTGTTTAATTACATCTTGAACCACTGAATGTATGTTGTTAAATTGATGATGTATGAAATTGTAAATAGATGACAAGTGAAAAACCGTAATGTAATAATCTTTAATCTACATGAAATGATAGTGTAGATTCTAGAAATAATTATATTAATTCGTACAAATAACAATGCGAATTAATACGGTTATTTCGGGATTATTTGAATTGATTATTGGATTGATATTGGTTGTTGTTATTGCTTGTTTATTTACTTTGACACCATCCCAGTTATCACACTGCAAGTTCCCTTTGTTATGCTTTGATTTTGAATTGAATTGGAATCGGGTTGAAATGATAAATACCCAAAATTGAACTTTGACCTAGGATAGAAAATTTAATAAAACCCGATTGGTCAAAAATTTGATTTAAAGATAAAACGAAGATTTTATTTGAATAAATAATACGGTTTTGAAATGAAGTTGAAATTTGAATTTTGACGGAAGGAAAATGTTAATATTTAATAATCTGAAACAAAATATTAACAATGTAATTGATGAAAGAACGTTGTTAAATTTCAGAAATGATTGAATTAAGTTGAAATTATAATTAAGTTTGAAATTATTAAACTTTGAAATTATTTAATAATTAAGTTTTGAATTATTTAGTAATTAAATAAGATTGAATTATTTAATGATTAAATTGAATTGAATTCTTTAATAAGAAAAATTGAACTTTTGAATAAGTGAATTTTACTTCGTAAATAATTGAAATTGAGTTTTCTTTATTATGTAAGTTTTGGAAAATTATTTAAGAAAGTAAATAAGTGAAATTGAATTTCTTTAACAAGAAATGAAAATGTGATATTTTTGGAATTAATGTAAGACTTGTAATTGAAAGAATTGATTTGACGAATTTAATTTAATTCAAAATTGTAAGTTTTGATTTAATGAAGTTGAACTTAAGAAATTGATTTAATGAATTGGAAATTTAATAGAAATTGTTTTGAATGATAAAGTAACTTAACAAATATTGAATGAAATCGATAAATGAGTTTAAATTGATTTGAATGTTAAATTAAAGTGATTTAAATAATTTCGGGATGAATTTTATATACAAATTTAAATTGATATTTGAATTGTTTTAAATAAAGATTGAAATCGAATTATAAGATTTTGAAAGTATGAATTTGGAAGTTTTGAAACGTAAATTTTGGAAATTGGTTTAGAAAGACAAACGAAATGTTGATTTATAAACTCTGATTGAAATTGGAATTGATTTGGTTTTGAAATAAATAAACAACCAATCGGTGAAATAATTTCGAAGGTTATTAAAGAGACCGAAGTCGGTTATGGATATACTCTCTATCTAAACCAAAAACCACTTTAATAACTATACGCGGAGTGATGATCCAGAATGAAGTGGCTGGAATGATGTACGTGTTGACTGAAGAAAGAGAACGATGATGGATAGCCTTGACACTTGTGTCAAATTGGAAATGACTAAAACAGGAGCCGTGCCGGGCCAATGGAGGATTAGCTACCTCAAGTGGACACACTTCTTCGAACTACTCATTACTTGTTGTCGATTGGTGCACCCTTGATTTTGGGAGTGTTGTTTCACGGTGTTGCGGGCGCTGCGGCGTTGCGTTCTCACCAGTCCGGATCAGGCAAACGGTAGTATCACTACCTTGGGTATTGCCTCATGTGCCTTGTCATACTTGTATTCCCTATTCACGACCACTACGAATTTGTTTTGTACCTTTAGTATATGGATTGCCCTCTGGTGACTTCCGGTTTTGGGGAAACTACGGTCTTGTATATGCTTTTGGGAATAAAAATGTGTTAAGGGTGGAATGGGCCATGACTTAACACTATTTTGATATCTTTATATTACTGATAGACATCATCTACTTAGCGTATATTACTACCTAGTAGATAGTTTAACGGATCCTTAAAGGATGGTTATTCCAAACATCCTTTGAGTTACTTGTATTTCAATTGCTTTTTTCACTTGAGTTGGATTTATTGATATAAGAATGTTAATCCTGACTCGAGTGTTTTGTGTTTTGCTTTACGCTCGGGTCAGACTGAGTGTACCAGTATTCGAGACTCACCTTTGGAGTTGGAGCTTTGCTTGAAGATCCAGCCATCTATTCTGCTTTCAGTATTCGATGATTCCAGTGATGTATTCTGATTTGTATCTGATGTATCGTATTACTCTTCCATTGTATCTGTTCTAACTCTGATGTAACTTGTACATTTATATAGTAGCTTCATGAACTACTATCTCTTTTATTTCCGCTGCATTTATTACTCTGTGTCTGTGATCTATGATTATTTATTTACTGTATATGTTCAGTTTTGCCAAATTTAAATTAACAACGCGGTATTTTGAGCAATTCAATTCCGGCATGAGTGTCTACCTATACACTTATAATGGATGCGAATGGTCCAAAATAGCGGGTCGTTACAGTTGGTATCAGAGCTTTGGTAGCTCTAGGCAAAACTTAACATATAGGGTAAATGTATTTACAGAATCACTCTCATTCGAGTTTCAATCTCTTCCTTTTGACTCGATTCCTTTGAATTTTGGAACGTTCCCTGCGGTTCCGAAATTCATTCTTGTCCCTCACTATCCGTATTCTTCTGAATTCTGTAGTATCACATAACTTCACTTCGAATGATCTTTATAATGATTCGGCAGTCTTGCCAATCTCAAATCGACTTATAAAGGGGTGAAACTCCTTTACAATAGACATCGATTTACCGAAGATTCCTGTATCCTCGGTTTACGATGCTATCTATCTCCTGCTATACCTGAATTCTATTTCTTAAGATCGAATGACGATTTACCTCGGAATTCTACACCGATCTTATTTTGAATTTACGGTCGACCCGGTTAAGGTTGCCCGCAATTTATATAAACTTACCCATCGCCTTATTTTGTTATTTAATTATATCGTCTTTGTTTCAATCTATCTTCGAATTTAAAATTCTCTTTGATTTGAGTCCATCAAATTTGAATCTTTATCCTTGCTTTGAATCCATTCTTGTATCGTCGAGCGAGGAAGTGTATTTGTAAGTTTATATTTAAAATGTTTTAAAATATATCGTGTTGTTTGAGTTGTTGATGTTGATGTGGGTTTTCGATCGATTCGTCTGATCAACGCTATCGATAGGATTTCCAAAGCACTTTAACAGAGCAAACCGACACAATATCGTTTTCAAATTTGGTAAACAAAATAAATTTTTGAATGATTATATTATATATACAAGTATAAATTTTCTGAAATTAAATTGTTAATGAGTTGTTGTTAGAAATGATAATATTTAATTTTCATTTATTACTTCATAAACCATTGACTATTAGATAATATAAATAAATGAATTTATAAAAATGGGTTAAAATTGATTTTAAATTTAAATGGATTTAAACTAAATTTGAGAATTTAATATTCGGTGGTTTCAAACTTTGATTTGAAAGTTTTAAAGTGTATAGTATTTAAATATCTTCAAAAAGAATCATTCCAAAGAATTTAAAGTCTAAATCAGTGCTCTTCTCTTTATCATTGGAAAATAATTTCGGTGATGACGGCCGCATCATCGACATTCATTTTCGAGTTTCGAAGTGGAGAAACCATTCTATAGCTTTGCTACGGTTTTGCTTGGAAATGTTTTAATTTGAATTTCTTAAGTATGACTTGATATATATATATGGGAATATTATTTTAAATTTAATTAGATTTAATATATATAGTATATACATAATTATCTCTAAAGGGTTTGAAATTAAACGGAAATTTAATTCTTAAAATTATGTTAAAGGATGTTTTCAATTGTAAATAAAGCTAAATTTTGGATAAATATTTAAGCTTGAAATAATTGGATTTGAAAATATTATTTGTATAGTACTAAATTGCATTTCAATATAACTTACCTAAATTATTCAGAGTTAAAAAAAATGTAATTGGATAATATACAATATAAAATTTGAGTGTTTATAATAAATGTTTTACACTTAGATAAAAAAATATATGCTAATAAGTGGATAGAATAATAAGTTAATTGAATGAGATGAATATGATAAATTTGTTTGAAAGAATTAATAAATTGAAATTTGATCAATATATGAAAATACCTTGAATTTAAAAGCAATTAGTAGATGTAAATTAATTTAAATCGAAACTTTTATGGTTTAAATTAATTTATATGGGTTAAATATAGGTGAGTAGATATATTAAGTAGAATAAATTTAACAGTAATTTGGAATAAAGAAGAATTTAAAATTGTTGAAGAAAAAATGATTATAATAAAAGACTATTCAAATTTATGGTTTTAGAAATTGTAAATTGAAGAAATGGGATAATAAGATAATGAATTTAGAAATAGTTGAGATTGATTTTAGTGAAATCAAATGGATTAAATCAATTATTGAATATCAATTAATTTAAAAATTGAATTTATATGGTTTAAATTAATTGTTATTTTGTATTTCAAATCTATCTTTCTTTCTGGTTGTTTCTATTCTCCTACCTCGTTCCTTTTCGGGGACGAAAAGTTTTGAGTGGGGGAGAGTGTAAAGACCCGTAAATTTCAACTGTTTTAATAACGTAATTAGTTGAAATTTTGTGAAATTTTAAACGATAAAATTTTGAAATATAAATTTGATATTTGGAATGCGTCTAGTTAAACATAGCAACTGGTAAAATTTCGTTTGAAAATTTGAAAGTTTATTTCGCGCGTAAATTCACTTCAATTTAATCAGTTAAAAAGTGATGAAAATAAAACATTTTCGAAATCAAAATATTTTTACATAGAAAAATTCTAAACCATCTTCTGAGCAAGATGTCAGTTTGTCGTTTTTCCAAATTCGGACATCTTTGGCTCCGTCGATCTTATTTTTCAGTGTTTTTCTTGCATTTTTCCGCTATTAGAAAATTCGAATTTTTATATTTCAATCAAATCACTGATATCTATATGCCATTTTGATCGTCTTGTCGTGCTGATCTCAGCAGTATATTCTTTTGTGTATTTCAACGTCCGGTGGACGGTGAAATCTGTAAAACGTTGGACCGTAGCGGTACCTGTTTTAAAACCTTTTGGGTTCCATCTGTCCCTTTATCTACCTACCTGTCCAATACCATACAGCTGTTTGCATTTATATATTTTTTTAATTCTCGTGCTTGACTATTGATTTTTCATCAGTTCCAATATTTTAAACCGGTTCATTTATTCTCTACTCTGCCTTTTGAAAAGAAATAATATAACAAGTACTGTTCATTTTTTCTCTAGCCTGCACGTCTTCTACCTTCCTAATGCATGGCCTCACTTCCACTTGTTTCCTCTTCATCTTCCTCCATTTGCGAGCGACCTTCACTACCCACCACCTCGGCCTCGAGCAACCCACGTGGCCACACAACCCATACATCTCCCTCCTCAAAGTCATCACGCAGCCCTTCTAGGTACATCCGCCTTCACTTCACCTTGAAACCGATGGCAGCACACCCAAAGTCGCCTGCAACAACCCCAGACCCACACACGCACCCTCCGACCGAACTTCGGCCTCCTCCGCCATTAGCGTGCTCGCCTCAGACGTCCTCGCAACTTCTCCGTTCATCTGTTCTTCCGCCTCCTCCTTGCCGGCTCGGCCTATCACCTCAACTCAGCCGAGTTTGCTTCTCTTCTCCTCTGTACATCGATCTAGGTGAGTATATATTTGTTTGCATATACTATAGTTATGTATATGATTTTATTAACTTATATTTATGTTGCAGTGAAGTAAGTTTAAGCATAGAATATAATAATAATATGTTCAAAGGGTTAGTGTATATATAGGATTTTAATTTATGTTAGAAGTTACGCATATAAAAGTTCAGACAATATTATACAAGCCTATATATTAAAATATGTATAAGTTATAGAGTTAGAGGGGCTGTTGTATAGAGTATGGTGTTTATATATGTTGTCTGCATATGCTTACGCAAGTGTATAAGTCAGGTTTACATATATGTTAGTTTTATATATATGATCTGTTTTAGTTTGTGACGATTAAGTTATACTTAAGTTTAATTAAAACTATGGGTAATCTGTTGAATATGTGGGTTTTATAAATTGAGACTGCACCATTTTTTCCATTTTTATTGACATAAAGTATTGATTTAATAATAAGGGACATTTTCACACTTTCATTCGTGTGTGTGTATTACAATAAAATAAGTTTTGTGGTCAATTTCTTTCATAGTTATATATATATATATACTCGTATGTCTGCATATATTTTCATATATATATATATATATATATATAGGGTCGGTCCTACTTTGCTTAAACAAATGTACAAAATTTTATTTTGAATAGCAGTTGGCTAGTATTATTTAGGCTCTGTCATAAGTTGCATAAAAAGGAATAATATAGTTTCAATATAGTAGTACAAGTCCATTTATATATTGTATAGGTGGTCCATATACCCATTACCGTCAGACTTTTGGATTGACATTTTATTTATATATATAATATACGGTCATACATATAGTATAGTAAGCTTGTATTGAGTTAAATATATGTTACAAAGTTTTCTATATTTATAGTTTACTTTTCTTTTATCTATTCTTGATATTGCGTGTACACGCATATGTATTGACTTTTATCTTAGCTTTGAAGGAAAGGTGTGTATGAGTGAAAGTAAGTACAACTCTTATTTTATAACTTTGTAGTTTATTTATTTATTATTATTTTTCTTTTTGGTACACCTATTAAGTTTATATAATGTATATAATAATAATATATTGTTTTATTAGAAAAAATATATATGTTATGTAAAGGACGGTATGTCTAAACAAGATTTATTTTGATTTGTTTAAAGTATTGATTTTGTTTAAATATAAATTTTATTTCTTTGATTTTTTTTAAATACTTATATTTTAGAATATGATTTGGTATATACATAGTTATATATAGTTTATATATAAATTCACTTATGCCATTTATCATCGTCGATCCTGTTCTGATTTGATTCGTCAATTTCTATTATCAGCCTTGGTTGTCGAATTCGTGCCAATCTAGCTTTGCTATGGAATTCGTGCTTGGATTCGTACTTCAATATAAGGGTGCATATCTGTGTCATCTCCTGTTTTCTCTAGCCTCGAAAGGTGAGCACTCACTCACGATTAACGTTTTATTTATTAAATTTGATTTCAATTGAAACGACAATTGAAATATGCTGATGTTAGTTAGTTACACTATTATATATGCTATTATCTATATCAGTTCATCTATGACATCTGACACCATTATCTGTTAATTATTTATGCGATGATAATACAGTTTGGCTGATAATTGATTGATTGTTGATGTTTATATTGGACGTTAAATTGTAAATGTTAAAATGATAAATAGTATGCAATTGAAATTGATATAAGGATAGTTAAATGTTAAATTTAATTAAATGACCCATTTAACTGTCAAAATTTATTGACACGTAGGATTTGTTTAATTACATCTTGAACCACTGAATGTATGTTGTTAAATTGATGATGTATGAAATTGTAAATAGATGACAAGTGAAAAACCGTAATGTAATAATCTTTAATCTACATGAAATGATAGTGTAGATTCTAGAAATAATTATATTAATTCGTACAAATAACAATGCGAATTAATACGGTTATTTCGGGATTATTTGAATTGATTATTGGATTGATATTGGTTGTTGTTATTGCTTGTTTATTTACTTTGACACCATCCCAGTTATCACACTGCAACTTCCCTTTGTTATGCTTTGATTTTGAATTGAATTGGAATCGGGTTGAAATGATAAATACCCAAAATTGAACTTTGACCTAGGATAGAAAATTTAATAAAACCCGATTGGTCAAAAATTTGATTTAAAGATAAAACAAAGATTTTATTTGAATAAATAATACGGTTTTGAAATGAAGTTGAAATTTGAATTTTGACGGAAGGAAAATGTTAATATTTAATAATCTAAAACAAAATATTAACAATGTAATTGATGAAAGAATGTTGTTAAATTTGAGAAATGATTGAATTAAGTTGAAATTATAATTAAGTTTGAAATTATTAAACTTTGAAATTATTTAATAATTAAGTTTTGAATTATTTAGTAATTAAATAAGATTGAATTATTTAATGATTAAATTGAATTGAATTCTTTAATAAGAAAAATTGAACTTTTGAATAAGTGAATTTTACTTCGTAAATAATTGAAATTGAGTTTTCTTTATTAAGTAAGTTTTGGAAAATTATTTAAGAAAGTAAATAAGTGAAACTGAATTTCTTTAACAAGAAATGAAATTGTGATATTTTTGGAATTAATGTAAGACTTGTAATTGAAAGAATTGATTTGACGAATTTAATTTAATTCAAAATTGTAAGTTTTGATTTAATGAAGTTGAACTTAAGAAATTGATTTAATGAATTGGAAATTTAATAGAAATTGTTTTGAATGATAAAGTAACTTAACAAATATTGAATGAAATCGATAAATGAGTTTAAATTGATTTGAATGTTAAATTAAATTGATTTAAATAATTTCGGGATGAATTTTATATATAAATTTAAATTGATATTTGAATTTTTTTAAATAAAGATTGAAATTGAATTATAAGATTTTGAAAGTATGAATTTGGAAGTTTTGAAACGTAAATTTTGGAAATTGGTTTAGAAAGACAAACGAAATGTTGATTTATAAACTCTGATTGAAAGTGGAATTGATTTGGTTTTGAAATAAATAAACGACCAATCGGTGAAATAATTTCGAAGGTTATTAAAGAGACCGGAGTCGGTTATGGATATACTCTCTATCTAAACCGAAAACCACTTTAATAACTATACGCGGAGTGATGATCCAGAATGAAGTGGCTAGAATGATGTACGTGTTGACTGAAGAAAGTGACGATGATGGATAGCCTTGACACTTGTGTCAAATTGGAAATCACTAAAACAGGAGCCGTGCCGGGCCAATGGAGGATTAGATACCTCAAGTGGACACACTTCTTCGAACTACTCATTACTTGTTGTCGATTGGTGCACCCTTAATTTTGGTAGTGTTGTTTCACGGTGTTGCGGGCGCTGCGGCGTTGCGTTCTCACCAGTCCGGATCAGGCAAACGGTAGTATCACTACCTTGGGTATTGCCTCATGTGCCTTGTCATACTTGTATTCCCTATTCGCGACCACTACGAATTTTTTTTGTACCTTTAGTATATGGATTGCCCTCTGGTGACTTCCGGTTTTGGGGAAACTACGGTCTTGTATATGCTTTTGGGAATAAAAATGTGTTAAGGGTGGAATGGGCCATGACTTAACACTATTTTGATATCTTTATATTACTGATAGACATCATCTACTTAGCGTATATTACTACCTAGTAGATAGTTTAACGGATCCTTAAAGGATGGTTATTCCAAACATCCTTTGAGTTACTTGTATTTCAATTGCTTTTTTCACTTGAGTTGGATTTATTGATATAAGAATGTTAATCCTGACTCGAGTGTTTTGTGTTTTGCTTTACGCTCGGGTCAGACTGAGTGTACCAGTATTCGAGACTCACCTTTGGAGTTGGAGCTTTGCTTGAAGATCCAGCCATCTATTCTGCTTTCAGTATTCGATGATTCTAGTGATGTATTCTGCTTTGTATCTGATGTATCGTATTACTCTTCCGTTGTATCTGTTCTAACTCTGATGTAACTTGTACATTTATATAGTAGCTTCATGAACTACTATCTCTTTTATTTCCGCTGCATTTATTACTCTATGTCTGTGATCTGTGATTATTTATTTACTGTATATGTTCAGTTTTGCCAAATTTAAATTAACAACGCGGTATTTTGAGCAATTCAATTCCGGCATGAGTGTCTACCTATACACTTATAATGGATGCGAATGGTCCAAAATAGCGGGTCGTTACAGTAATGCTCGGGTCAGACCGAGTATTACAGACTTTCATGTTAGGACGTTCTAGAGCTCAGGTGGCGAGCTGGATGGCAGGAACGTATGGAGTATTCCGCTGTGTATATGAGACTGTGTAGTCTGTATAGATTGTAGTCTGGAACATGTTGTATAACTGTCCAGTTCATGTATAATGGTTGTAACTCTGATGTATTAAAAATGTAATTGACTGATACAGCTTTCTTTGTGTAAAGAATATTATTTGATATATTTTATCCGCTTGCGAATGTGAGAATCTATGTTTTGGTGTTTCTGCTTCTTCTTCTTCTATCTCTTTCTTCTTTTCCCTAACTATCTGGAATTTTCGGGATCGAAAATTTCGGGTCGTTACAGTTGGTATCAGAGCTGAAAGGTTAAGCGAGAACTTTGGCTCTGGTGGGTATACTCATAAGTATAGGGTCGATGGTACCCTAGAATGAGTTGAGTGTATATGTATATATGAGAGCGTACTTGTTATTTTCTTATATAAAGATTTAAAAATGGTTTTAAAAATGATTTTATATAAGTTTCTTTTGATATATAAAGAAATAATATTTATAATTATTAAATATATTAATGAAATTAGTTGTTGATTATTGGAATAAAATAAAATAATGAGAATTAAGTAATACAACCAAATTGAAATTGAATGAAGGTAAATTTGAAATGGATCCAAACTGAAATTAAAATCCTGAATTTGTAGAAATGTTTTCAGAATAAAGAAAACAATGAATTGGTTTCCAGATATGATAATCTTGGTTATTATCATAAATGGTTGTTGTGCTTAATAATAAAGTGTTGTTAATGAGTAAGCAAAATGAAATGTTTTGGGGAAGTAAAACATTTAGGCAAGTATGACTTATAAATTGGAACTAAAGATGATATAAATTGTGAAGTCTTAAATCTAAGTCCAGAAAATTTGGAATTTGTTTCAAAGTATTTAAAGCAATTTGTTTTGAATTAAAAACCAAAAGTGGTTTAAAATTTAAGGAAAACTTGGTGTGTAAAGGAAATAATATGTATATATGAGGGATATACATGGTATCAAAAATGGGATGAAATAAACTCTAATTGTTGAGTTTTAAATTTGGAATGTAATGTGAAAACCCAAGGTGATAAGTTTTTGAACTTATAAGATTATTAATGTGAAGTTTAAAATTTGAAGTGGGAATTCAAATTTGAGTAAGTTTGACGAGATTAAATTGAATTAACTTAAGGGAAGTTAAATAAGTTTGGAATAAACAACCTGAATTGGAAATTTCAAGATGAAATTGAGATTTAACTTAGGAAAGTTAAATGGGTTGATTTGGTAGGGAATTATATGTGATCTCAAATAGGATTGAGATCTGGAATGGGTAGTGGATGATGAATGTTTTCAATAAATTGGATGTTTATTTATCTTAATATCATCCTGTTATTATCAGTAATTATGAGACTGTGAATTAGATTGTTTAAATGAATTAAGAAGTAGATTGAGGTAATATCTATTCCATTATTGGAATTAAATGGAATTAAACTTTGATTTGAAATTACTTAAGTAATTTTGATTCTAAAGATAAAAATTGAACTTGTTAAAATGAGATCACTTTGAACATTAAAATTTGAATGTTTAAAATGAACATGTAAACTGAAATGGTTAAGGATTGGTTCCAAGATTGAATTTGGGTAATAAATTGAATTTAAAAGATTAAATTGTTTAAAAAGGGGTTTGAATTATTATTTGAACCTAGAAATAAGTTTAAGTAGAAGTAAAGATAAATTAAAATGGAATTTTGAAATTTGAACTCAGAATTAAATGGTTAGGCTGTTAAATTAAAAGTAAAGGTAAAATTTGATTTATGGGATTAAATCAACATTTGAAAATTTAACTCGAATTTATATAATTCGAGATGGTTTAAAATTGAGATTTAAATTGAATTAGTTCAAAACGGAATTTGATTTGAATTGTGGATAATTCAACTTGAATTGGGACTGGATCAATTTAATGGGAAATTGATTGAAATGGAGATTGGGTAGTTGAACAGTTTGACTCTGGACTATTTTCAAAATAAATTGTTTTAATATGAATCTATTTTTTTCAAACTATTTACTACACAACTTTTCTTTTAAACCTAAAACTATCTTAAACTTGTCTTACAATTACTTTTGGAACTATTTAACTATTTTACAACTGTTTTATAAACTAATTACTGTATTTCTACTACTTTATAACTGATTACTGTTTTTCAACTATTTACAATTACTTAACTGTTTACGGCTATTTTACAAATTAATAATTATTTTTCAACTACTTATCTATTTTTAAAAATTTTCAAGCTATTTTCTAAATATAAACTGGTCGGAGTTCAAACCGTTATTGAGTAAATACCCAACTGAGATAAGAATTGAAGTGATAATCCAAATGGGATTTAGGCGAATGTGGATAAGTGAATAAAATCAAAGTGAATGTGAATAGAGAAGAGAAATTGATTTAGTTAATAATCAATGAAGATAAATACGTAGGATGTACGTATATTATTCTATTCGCATAATGATTTGATCCAGATTCGAGCACAGAATTTCGAGGTAGTTATATCGATCCGAGTTGGGATTTTCCACTCGATTTTCGATGGCGAACCTGGATATGGGTTGTTGATTGGTTCTGGGTATTCTCTATCATAGTTGTGACTATGCAAGGTGAATAACGGTTTCTGATCAAGAAACTAGATCTGAGTCCGCACTAGGAAGTCGGGTGGACAATACTAGTTCGGAAGTGAAATTGTGTGATCGAGTGAGCGATCAAATTGATATTGCGTATGAATGATATGTGGACATCGTACGGGTTTGAATAAAAGTGATATTGAAATTTGTGGATAAGAACTGTAAATGATTTTTGAAATTGAAAGTATATTTTGTGAAATATATGATGAAGTAAAGTGGGAATTGAATATTTCTATAATTAAAATTTACTTTATGGAAGCAAGCAATATGGAGAATGACTTTACAAAAGAGTAATCAAAATGTGAATATTTATTTGGGCTAAACAAAGTTATATATCTTTGTTATATAGGGAAAACTCCCCTTGTTGAATCTATTGCCAGAAGAAAATGATTATTGAAAGTATTTGAAGTATAAAAGTGAATTTATACAAGTACAAATTGATTCAAAGATTTTTCAAAACTTATATATATATATATATATAAAGGATTTGAGAAAATGATTTTGAGGAAATATTTTGGGAACCTATGGCATTTGGAAAGGCTTTTGATTTTTGAGGAAAATCAAATTTGGTATTTGGAAAGCCTAGTTTGTGAATTATCGATTTTGGGAATCGATTTTAAAAAGGGGCTTTATATGAGATTCATACTTGGTGTATGATTTGGAAAATACTATATGTGTATAGTATAAAGTGTTTTGAAAGTAGCTTTGGGGAAAAAGGCGCTCCCTTGAATGAACTTCTCAGGAGTTCCACTGAGTGGTACTGCCTTGAGCCTCTAAAGGGGAGGTTCTAAAGTTGATCCTGTGAGGAGTCCGGACAAACTAGTTCCTGAGGATTATTTGGTAGCGAAAGTCGATGGCGCTGTTGCCTACAGGGGCATTTGGGTTATGCTGTGACGACAGTGTAGCTCGATGTCGCTGCGATCTACTGTGGGGACCATAGCGAAAATCGTGTGGAGGATGAGTGCCAACAGTCTACACTTGATTTTGCCGGGATGGCAGCGCAACATCGGTAGACTGCGGTCTATGGTCAAGTGGAGGAGTTTCATTCTTTTGGCAGCGAAATTCGGTGGCGCTGATGCCTACAGTTATATGGGTTTGTGCTGTGATAGCAACGTAAAGCCCGGGTATAACTGCGATCTGTAGCGGGTTTCATGGCGTAATCGAGGAGCGCGGAGACCTATAGTTATCTGTGGATTTTGCCGGGACGGCAACGTAACCATCGGGTTAACTGCGACCATGGATGAGGGTGATGATTTCCAGAGCATTCTCACCAAAGATATTTTCTCTATTTCCAAAACTGTTTTCTATATTTTTGATAAAATTATTTTTCAGAATATTTTCACTGGGTGTTGAAAATAGGTCTGCTAAGTACTTATAGATTTTCAGTTCTACGCCTGATCAACATATGACCGAATCTCTATGAGAACGAGGATGGACTTGTTGAAACATCGAGTTATAAAAGTATTTGTGACATCCCGGAATTTCGAGGAATTTAAAATGCGATAATCTCTTATTTAAATAATTTAAAATTGATTTAAATTGTTATTTTCAAATATAAATAACCAATAAATTAATAACGTGATGTTTTAAAATGGATTTTTGGTTGATTTTAAATAAGAATAATTAGTCACAGATTTAATCTGTGATTATTTTATTGATAGATTTAAATAGTCCTATTTTTTCAAATTTAATAAGTGTTATTTAAATGTGTATATTTTAGTGTTAGAGGAAAATTATGATTTGGGAATTTAATATAAAAGTGTTCCAATTTAATTACCATTAAATCCATCTTAAATTTAAATAAAGCTCTACTTTTCCACTTGTGATCTATATAAATAATTTGATGTAATTTGGTAATAATGTTTAGATTAAATAAACCTTGTCAATGTTAAATACAAGTCTAAAACAAAGTAAAATAAGTCAAAGTAAAATAAATAGATATACAAGTTTGTACCTGCTTAGTAGATAGTATAGTAAGTCTCCAGATTCGCAGGCTAGAAGCAAGTCTAAAACAACTTTAAATATAGGAATTCATGTAGCAAAATAAATATCTGTACTAGCAATTGAGTTTTGCAGGCAAGATAAGAAATAAGATATGAGGTAAAGTAACATAAGTACTATACGAATTAAATTAAAGAAGATAAGTATGACATTGGCCATAAATGCTTGTACAAAATGTTTCCATTTCAGCCATGAAAAAGAAAAGATCCCTGATCAAAGTTTGTACTAATACAACTTTCAGCCTGCCTTTGTCTTCTTTAATAACAAGGTCCTTTTTCACTTCGAATTCATTTAAACATTGCAAAGCAAAACAACAATCTCTGTAACCATTTCTAAAGCCTGAAAACTTTCCTCCTCAAACCATTTTCGAAAGCCTGTAACTAATTATTTAAGTTTAGGCTAGATAGTCAAGCAACTTCAGTTCAGTTCAAAGTTTAAATCTTCTCAACACCATAGCACTTAAGTTATAGGAAGTCAAAGTTTCCAGATTCAAGCATTTCTTTCCAGTTTACAAAAAAAAAGCAAGCTCTCTGCCTTTTCAAAATTGGTGAGTAACTTTTAAAAACTTAAATAAATATGGTTGCTTGGTAATCTCTGTTATAAGCAGATATAAGTGAGTATCTGTAAATATATGTGTGAATATATTTGTGAATATATCTGTGTGCATGTTGTTGTATATCTGGGTTCTCCCAGACTTTTGTTGCCAGGCCTAAGTACAAATCAAAATCCATTATATTATTTTCTAGCCCGAGTTAAGATATAAGTGTCAAACGAAGTTTGTTTGTTTTGTCAATAATTAAAGCTTTAAAATTTGTTAAGTTAAAACAAAATGGGTTTGTCTCTAGAAATGAAAATAACAGAGCAGTCTTGTATAAAGTGAAATTTCAAACATTTAAATTTATAGTTTCAGGTTTTGGATCTGAATCCTCATCCAAAAATTTGATTTTTAAAATTTAAATCACTATCTTTAGTTTGGGCATGAGGGTGCAGTTCTGGTATGAACTGGAAATAAGAATGTGATGAGTTCTGGTGATCTATTGATTTTGGAGGGTCGGGTTTCTTCCAGTGGGTAGGGGAGTGATCAGTGAAGCTTGCGAAAATACTGGATGGCGATGAACTTCATCAAGGTGGCAGCGGTGACGTTTTCTTGTCCGTAACCCTAGTTTTGATTGGTTTAGTAAATTGGTCATCTCGACTTTTGTGGTTGATCGAGTGCAGTGAGGTTTGGTGAGATGGAAGTATGGCGATAGACGAGCTTGTGGCCGGAGTCATTGCTTTGCTGGCGATCAGAGATGTAAGGACGAGACGTTGTCAGGTTTGGGTTGTTTTCGTTCTGCTGTTTCCAGGTTTCTCTTTTGGGTTCTCGCGTTCGATTTCGAATGGCGACATGATCGAGTGGATTGTCGATCTGAAGTTGGTAGGTGCGGCGTGGTCGACTTGTTCGACGACGTGGGGTAGGCCGGAGATGAACGCCGGCGAAGTACACGTGCACGTGCACGTTTCCTTGGCTCTGTCTTTCTTTGGGGGAGACGAGGATTTGACTCGGGTATTACTCGAGTTATTGAGTGTGATACTCGAAGGTAAGGGAAGAGACGACTCGAAGCAGTTTTAGTCGATTTGAGTATCGTTTGTTCCAGGCTTTTGTAGTAAGTAAAGCCTGGCAGTTTCAGATTTTGTTTAAATTTAATAAAATCTGAAAATAATTTAAAGCCAAGTTTAAATTTGAATTTTTAAATCTGAATTCGAATTGAATATGAATCTTAGGTTTTGAAAATGGACTAAAGTTTATAACTTTAAAATGAGGTAAATAAGTTAAGTTAAAATATATCTTAATGATTTGAAATTTAAAAGGGAATTTAGTTAAAAATCCTTAAGTTTGAATTAAATGATTTGGATTCATTAAATTAATAAGTTAATTAAAAAGGATTAATAAATCTAATTAATAACTGGATTAATTAAGTAATTATGAGTTTTAAACTCATTAATTGAGTTTAAGCAAATTAATTAGGAATAATTAATTTGGAGTTAAAGATCATTAATTTAATAAGATTAGATTTTGAATTAATGGTTAAATGTTAATTAATCAAGTAATTAAGGTTAATTAAGTTACAGTTAAAAACTTGAATTAATTTAATAATTAGTGGTTAATTAATGGGTTATTAAAGATAAATTAAATTGTAATTAATATTGATTAATTAAGTTAATTTCATAAGAAAAGAAATTAAGAATTGTAATAGTTAATGAAGGTCATTAACTTAAGACTATTAAACAAATTAATACATTTATGTGATTAATTTTAATAATTAATTAGATAAATTAATTAAAAATAAACATTTGTGAAAATGTTTAAGTGTAATTACTTAATGGAAGTAATTAAGGAATTAATTACTTAATATAATTAATTGAGTTAAATATAATTTGTTAAGTTGATTAATTTAGTTTAATTGATTTAAATTAATCATTGGATTATTTGAAAAGTATAATTACTTAAATGTAAATGATAAAGTACAATTACATAAGGAAGTAATTAATGGTAACTACTGTATGTAAATGGTTGGAGATGATTTGAGTATGATAGTAATTTGGATTAAATTACTTTGTGAAATTAATCAAGAGATTAATTTAGAAAATTAATTAAGGAGTAATTAATTTATTAGGTGAAGTAATTAAGGCTAGTTAATTACTGAATGGGATTAATCAAGGATGATTAATAATTATGGTTAAGTAAAGACTAATAACTCAATGTAATTGATTTAAATGGAATAATTAAATCAAATATGTAATTAGGGATCATTAATTTATATAATTAATGATGTAAGTAAGGATTGATTCATTAAAGCTAATTAATAAATAGTAAGTGATTTGAGTAATTAATTAATATAATTAATTAAGGATTAATGTAATTAATTATGGTTAATTAATAAATAGAGTAATTAAAGATTAATTACTGTATTTGGTTATAAATAATTAATTTGTGAAATTAATTAAAGGATAATTACTTGAATGTAATTAAAAGATAATTAATCCAGGATGATTAATTAAGATGGAAATCTAGAGAATGACTGATTAATTGATTTGTAATTAATCAATGGTTAAGTAAGCAGGATTTATAGAATGAAGTAATTAATTTACTTTACTTTAAATTAATTAAAGGTAAGGTAATTAATTTAATTCATTTTAAATTAATTATCAATGATGTGATTATTAATCCTTGCTTATGTATGATGATTGATATTGATATCCCATTGATTGATTGTGATCTCAGATATGAGATGAGTAATATTGTTGTGATATGGATGCTTTGTTTGAAGTGTGATGATATAGATTTTCCATTATGCTGATATGTGATTATCCATCTGTGATATTGTGTTTTATCTATCTATGTTGATATAGATAATTGAATTGAATTATTTTAAACCTTTAAACAACTTGGCCTTAAAAGACACGTTTTGGATTTCGATGAGACCGGGATCGGGTTTCCGTATACCGGGATTCCAGGTCTGGAGACCCGAATACCACATCGATCCAAAATAACGTTAGGTCGTGAAATCCAAATGGAGCAAGTGAAGATTCGAGGTATAAGAACTATTCGTCAGTATAACTCTGTGGGTGATTCCGTAATGAGTTTGACGAAGATAGTACTTATAGGTTCGAGATGGTGATTCAGAATGCAAGGGTTATTGTCGTTAACTCTGAGGGTGATTCCAATACGAGTGTAACGAGATAATGCCTTCGGTTTCGTTCGAACCCGGAACAAACTTGTATGGATCGAATGCTTTCAGAACATCGTCAGGCGGACGATGAGCATTCTAAGAGATGAATTCTATAAAGGTAATCGTGACCTCAAGCCTCATCAACCGGGAATGGCTAAAACAGGGGAGGTGCAGCAAGGCTTCGTGGGTAGCCCCCACTTGAGAGTAAGGTTTACCCCTGTCTAGATGTCCCTATTTATTTCGGTTTAGTGTACGGTTGGTCGCGCCAACTGTGGGGTGATCTTATTTGGAACTGTCCAGTAAGGGATGGGTCCGGCCTTGTGTTGCAGGGGAGCGGGCGTACTCCTCGGTACGGTGATCTAGGCCACGTACTGTGACGGGCGGTACCCCAGTAGCCCAGCCATTGATGGAAATCCAATTTCCCTACGTGACCCTACGGTTTTGATTGTATTACCCACTTTGTGGCTAGTATGCTGAAATTTAATAGATGTAACAATTTCAGCTATTTTCTATTTACTTGAAAACCCTAGACACTATTATAATATCACCGGATTTCCTATCAAATGATTTGGTTAGCGTAAGGTAAAAACTTTTCCATGTTTATGTGTGGGAAGTCTTACGTGATACCTTTTGTTTTCAAATGATTTTCAAAGTTAAACAATTTTAACCTGTTACTCATACCAGACCCATGTCTGACCCGAAGTTTATTTCTGTTTTTCATAAACTCTCGGGTACCCAAATTTTTTCGGGTAGTCAAGGGATTCAGGTTTAGCTTTGACGTATTCTGGAGGAGCAATGGAGCAGGAGGCTTCATCGTGTAGATATTTAGTGGTTCCGCTGTGTTAGTATTTATTCTATATTCCGCTGTGTTGTATCTCTGTGATGTGTGAGTTGTATTAACTAGACAGGTGTTTATAACTGTCTAGTATGTGATGTACTATCTGTGTAACTCTGATGTATATGATACTATGTATTAATTTATGTGATATATTATATTTTATTCGTTCCGCTGTTGAGATTCTGTTGTTGTTTCTTCTTCTTCTCTTTCTTTTCTACTTTCTCACCTCTTTCTTTTCTTAAAAACGATACGATTTCCTGGGCGTAGGAAGTCGGGTCGTTACAGTATTTTTATAAAAGCTACTCCGAAATAGTATTATATAGATATTGAAACAAAAGTGTTTTCAAAATGATCAAAGAAATTTATCTGATTTTAAGCATTTTAATAAAACTGGTTTCGTTCCTTTTCGAGGACGAAAAGATTCAAAGGGGGGAGGAATGTGACGACCCGGTATTTTGGCCATATTATTTTAATAAATATTTAATCCAATTAAATAAAATGTAAACTCAACATTTTAAAATGAATAAATCTTTTGGAATTATTTGCAATTTATTTTTATAGATTTGTAATTTTTGCAAGGGAATTTGATTTGTAAATTTAAATTAAATCTCTTAATAATATTTATGATCAAATTTATCTTATATAATTGAATTAAAATGCTTTATCCTATTAACATTGGTATAAAATATAGGATATGAATAGAAATATAGAATATATAAATGCAAATATAGGTTATAAATCAAATATTTGCAAGTTAAACTCGAAATAAAAAAATATAACTAAGAAGTTATTCTAACGACAACTTATACGATTTAAAATAAATCTTATTAATATTAAACACAAGTATAAAACAAATTTATGGTTATAAACATAAGTATATAAAGGTAAGAAGACTATATTATTAATATAAGTATAAAATGAACAAGTAAACGAAGTACTGGATAATTTAAGTTCAAAATAGGAGTAATATATAAAATAAATTGGTAGTTTTGTAACATGAAATCAGACAAATATGTATATGTGTTGTTCAAGCTAGAAGATAAAAAAAAACTTTATACGTATATCTTTGTACAAATAATATCAGCAAGACCATAAGTATGTAAACATATTTGAAGACAATTAAATTTAATGCTTTCATCTCATCACCACAAATATATATGGATGCATCTTGCTATTCCTCTTCGTTCAGTAAAAACTCTGCTAACCTGAGAAAATAAAAAAATATATATAGAAGGCTTGCAATGGAAGACATGGAAAAGTTTATTCAACTTGTACAGCTGAAATGAAAGGAAGGGAAAATATAAACAAAATTTGTACAAAGCAAATAAATGCAGCCTCCACAATTAAATTTAGCCACCATTCTAACAAAAATCTCTGACTTATATTTGTACAAACAAAATGATATCCCTGTAAACTTTTATTCTATATATCAACTTTTCACATTTTAATTCGTTCACCCAAGCTAAGTAAACATGTAGAAAATATCATTCAAACTTAAACAAAATTCACTTTAAATGTCAACAGACAACTCAATAAATTAGAGATTCAAAAAGAGGGATTCCATCTTGAAATTTAAAAGCCAGCTTCAAATAAAAGAAGACTCTGTTCATTCTCCTGGAATCAGTGAGTAACTTCTTTTCCTATCAAGCCAAATCTGTTTTGTTTTATGATTGTTGCATACAACCAACAATTGAAGTAATGTTGGATGGATGGATTAAAATGCTTGTATGTATATGAATGTAGTTTATGCTGTGGATATCTGCGTATACAAATGTGTCTGTTTGTATACAGAGATTTACCTCTGTTTGTTCACAACAGGCTAGATCCAGTAAAAATATCTATATCTCTAAATATAAAAAGTTTTATGTTGAAATCTCTAAAGGAACCTGTTTGTAGATTTCAGATTTAACTTTTAAAAATATTTTCAACTTGAAATATTAGGCGTATATTAGGAAAGCTTTAAAATTTACAGTAAAACCCATACCAGTCAGGAAAATAAATTTTGTTAAATCTAATGTTTTGCTTATATAATCAAGATGGTCTGGTGAAATGATGATTTTAGGTTATAGTTTCATGATTTTAAAGTTTGTGAATCAAGAGAAAATGTATGATGTCCGTAGGTTGAACTTTTGTCATTTTCTGGTGATCGGTGGTATTCGAGGGGTCGAGATATCGTCTAAAGCTAGATTAACGATCAGGGTGCTTGGCAAAAATGGCGGTTGAGGCGATAGTGGCCTGTGGCGTCGGCGGTAGGTCATAACAGTTTTAAAACCTAGTTTAGGACGAAGCTGGAATTCGAATCAGTGTTTCTCCCTTGATTGATCGAGTGCCGTGAAATTCGGGAGGATGGTCACATGTTGGGTCGGCAAGCCATAGCCGGAGTTGTAGCGGTTTTCGTCGTCGGAATCGATGGTTCGAATGGATTTCCTGATGATGGTTTTCGGTCTTAGTACTTCTGGATGCTCGATTTTGAATTGAGGTTGGAGATGATGTTTGGATGGTCGTGGTTGCTCGTAGAAATGCTGGGCGACTTGACGATGGTGTCGTCGATGGTCGGAGTGGCCTCAGGTGATGGTGCAGGTGCACGCGATGGTGGGAGCGTGTCAGAAGGTGGAAACGGTGAAGGTCTCGAAGTCAGGTTCGAGAAGTTGGGTGGTTAACTCGAGTCGTTCTCGAGTATATTGGAGGGTATTAATCTGTAGGATTGAAAAAAAAAGAAATGACGAGAGAAAAAAAATGAATGAGTATAGGGGAAACTCGGGGAAAAATGGGTAGATTCTCGGGGTTCAACCTGAGTAACTTGAGTGATGGCTCGGGTATTGGTTTGATGTTAACTTGAAACAAATTTAAGTTATAAACAGATTTTATTTAATGCAAGGGAAATGATTTTGAGTTTAATTAATGGTAAAGTAATTAAGAAATGTTAAGTAATTTAAATTTGAAATTTAAGAACAAATAAAGTTATAATTAAGAAGTTTTATTTATAATCAAATGTACAAACTTAAAAGTAAATTAACCAATTAAAGTTAATTCAAGGTTAAAAGTTAACTAATTTAAGAATTTAATTAAGAATTAATAACTAATTGCTTAGGTAAATAATTAAGTAATTAGTGAGTAATTAAATGCGTACTTAAGTTCTAATTAATTAAGTAATTAAGGATAAATTAATTAGTGTAATTAATTAAAGGATTGATAGATTAAGGAAACTAATCAAGGATTAGTTAATTAATGAAGTGTGATTAATTAAAGGATAATTAATCAATGTAAGTGATTAAAGGATAATTAACTTGAGAAATTAATTAAAGATAAATGTAATAAATCATTGTTAATTACTTTATAAGGGTAATTAAGGGATTATTTAATGTGATGGGTAAAGGCTAATTAATTGGTATAATTACTTCAAAATTAATTACTTATTGTAATTTAAGGGTAATTGGTCAAAGGTGATTAATTAAGATAGATAATTAAAGGATGATTAATTAATTGGTTTGTAATTAATTAATGTTTAGTAAAGGTATTCTAAGTGATTAAAGTTAGAAATTAATTTAATTAGAGATAAATTAAATTAATTTTCGAAATGATCCATCTTGCTTATGAATGATCAAATAATGTTCAATGACTGGAATTGGTTGATATCTCTGATATGAAATGTTTTTGTGATATGATATGTTTGGTTTAAACTGTGATAATGTGGGTATCTATCGATGATGAATTACTATGTAAAGGTGATACCCTGTATTTAAAGTTGAATTGTATTTCACTTGAATAACTTGGGTTAAGATGACTTTGGACTCGAAGAGACCAGAGTCGGGTATTAGTTAATACCCGAAACCACTTCGATTCTTTATAGATTGATATATGAAATAAATAAACTGGAATGGAATGATTTAAGTGAATTGGGCCATTTAATCTAAGTTTTGGAACTTAGAAATTGATATGTGGAATAAGTGATGTCTATAACAAATTGTGAATTTGTAAATTGAGACGAGTTACCCCGGGTTTTATATAAGTTTTATGCCGTTGTATTTCATGTTAGATGGGTTTACTCACGTTGGTTTCCAGCCTGACCCGGGTGTTACTTTGATGTAATTGTAACGACCCGTAAATTTCAACTGTTTTAATAACGTAATTAGTTAAAATTTTGTGAAATTTTAAACGATAAAATTTTGAAATATAAATTTGATATTTGGAATGCGTCTGGTTAAACATAGCAACTGGTAAAATTTCGTCTGAAAATATGAAAGTTTATTTCGCGCGTAAATTCACTTCAATTTAATTAGTTAAAAAGTGATGAAAATAAAACATTTTTGAAATCAAAATATTTTTACAAAGAAAAATTCTAAACCATCTTCTGAGCAAGATGTCAGTTTGTCGTTTTTCCAAATTCGGACATCTTTGGCTCCGTCGATCTTATTTTTCAGTGTTTTTCTTGCATTTTTCCGCTATTAGAAAATTCGAATTTTTATATTTCAATAAAATCACTGATATCTATATGCCATTTTGATCGTCTCGTTGTGCTGGTCTCAGCAATATATTCTTTTGTGTATTTCAACGTCCGGTGGACGGTGAAATCTGTAAAACGTTGGACCGTAGCGGTACCTGTTTTAAAACCTTTTGGGTTCCATCTGTCCCTTTATCTACCTACCTGTCCAATACCATACAGCTGTTTGCATTTATATTTTTTTTTAATTCTCGTGCTTGACTATTGATTTTTCATCAGTTCCAATATTTTAAACCGGTTCATTTATTCTCTACTCTGCCTTTTGAAAAGAAATAATATAACAAGTACTGTTCATTTTTTCTCTAGCCTGCACGTCTTCTACCTTCCTAATGCATGGCCTCACTTCCACTTGTTTCCTCTTCATCTTCCTCCATTTGCGAGCGACCTTCACTACCCACCACCTCGGCCTCGAGCAACCCACGTGGCCACACAACCCATACATCTCTCTCCTCAAAGTCATCACGCAACCCCTCTAGGTACATCCGCCTTCACTTCACCTTGAAACCGATGGCAGCACACCCAAAGTCGCCTGCAACAACCCCAGACCCACACACGCACCCTCCGACCGAACTTCGGCCTCCTCCGCCATTAGCGTGCTCGCCTCAGACGTCCTCGCAACTTCTCCGTTCATCTGTTCTTCCGCCTCCTCCTTGCCGGCTCGGCCTATCACCTCAACTCAGTCGAGTTTGCTTCTCTTCTCCTTTGTACATCGATCTAGGTGAGTATATATTTGTTTGCATATACTATAGTTATGTATATGATTTTATTAACTTATATTTATGTTGCAGTGAAGTAAGTGTAACGACCCGCCATCCTACGACTAGGAAGACGCATCGTTTTTGAAGAAAAGAAAGAGGTGAGAAAGTAGAAAAGAAGAGAAGAAAGAAAGAACAACAACAGAATCTCAACAGCGGAACGAATAAATTATATTAATAACAAAAGTATTACATAATATACAACGACTATCAGAGTTACACAGATTATACAACACATACTAGACAGTTATAAACATCTGTCTAGTTATTACAACTCAACACAAAACTCTATTCAGAGATTAACACAGCGAAACTACTATCTATATCTACAACGCCGAAGCCTCCTGCTCCATTGCTCCTCCAGAATATTCGTCAAAGCTAAACCTGAATCCCTTGGCTACTCGTAAAAATTTGAGTACCCAAGAGTTTATAAAACAGAAATAAACACTTGGGTCAGACATGGGTCTGGTGTGAGTAACAGGTTAAAGTTGCTTAACTTCAAAACCTTTTGAAACAAAGGTATCACGTAAGACTCCCCACAAATAAACATGGGTAAGTTTTTACCTTACGCTAACCAAAACATTTGATAGGAAATCCAGTTATATTATTATAGGGTCTAGGGTTTTCAAGTACAATACAGAAATAGCTGGAATGCTTACATCTCACGTTCCAACATAGTTGGGCACAACTAATACGTATGGCACTTATTGGATTTTGGATTCCATACAATGGCAGGGCTACCGGGGTACCGCCCGTCACAGTACGTGGCCTAGATCACCGTACCGAGGATCACTCCCAATCCCCTGCAACACAAGGCCGGAACATCCCTTACTGGATAATTCCCGCACAAGATATCCCAGCAGTTGTTGCAATTCAACTGCCCACACAACCGAATAATAAGAAGGGACCTCTAGACAGGGATAATCTTGTCCTACTTGGGTGCTACCCACTAACCTTGCTGCACCTCCCCTGTTTTAGCCATTCCCGGTTTGATAAGGCTTGAGGCTACGATTACCTTTAATCAGAACACATCACTTAGAATGCTCATCGTCCACCTGACGATGTTCTGAAAGCATTCAATCCATACAAGTTCGTTCCGGGTTCGAACGAAACCGAAGGCATTATCTCGTTACACTCGTATTGGAATCACCCTCAGAGTTAACGACCATAACCCTTGCACTCTGAATCTTCATCTTCACTTGAGATTCACGACCTATCGTTAATTTGGATCGATGTGGTATTCGGGTCTCCAGACCTGGAAATCCGGTATACGGAAACCCGATCCCGGTCTCATCGAAATCCAAAACGTATCTTTTAAGGCCAAGTTGTTTTAAAGTTAAAACAATTCAATTATACTATCTATTTACACACAAATAGATAATTCACATATTCACAATAGATAATCAACATTATCATTAAAAGCAGATAATCCATATCATCAGCATTATGCAACCAAAGCATCCAAATCATACAGTATCAATTATCTCATCTCTGAGATCTCAAACCATTCAAGGTAAATCAATATCATTCAATATCCTTAAGCAATGATTTATTAATCACATATATAGTTAATTTAAAATGAATTAAATCAAATACTTCATCTCTAATTAATTTAAAGTAAATTAAATTAATTACTTTCATCATTAACAATCTTGCTTAAGTCACTATTAATTAATTATAAATTAATTAATCCACCCTTATCCAATTATTCATTTTAATTAATCATCCTTGATTAATTACATTTAATTACATTCAAGTAATTAGTACTTAAATTAATTTCACAAATTAATTATTCTTAACTACTTATAGTAATTAACCTTTAATTACTACATTTATTAATTAACTATAATTAATTATCTTACTCCTTAATTAATTACATTAATTAATCACTTCCTTTATTAATTATCCCTAAATTAATCAATTCTTAATTATATCATCAATTATTAACTAATGATCCTTAATTACATTTTAATTAATTACTTTATTTAAATTAATTAAACCATAATTATTAATCACTATTGATTAATCACATTCAGTAATTAACTATCCTTAATTACTTCTTAAAATAAATTAATTATTCCTTAATTAATTTCTTAATTAATCTCTTGATTAATTCCATTAAGTAATTAACTACCTTTAATTACTTTATTAATTACATCAGTAATTATCCATTAATTACTTCCTAAGTAATTATACCTCATTAAATTACATTTAGTAATTACTTCACAAATCATTAAATGATTATCTTAAATTAATTAAACTTAATTAATTAACTTAACTAATCAAAAGAAACTTAATTAATTACAATGAGTAATTAATATCTTAATTACTTCCAGTAAGTAATTATATTTAATTAAACCAATTTCACAAATGATTAATCTTAATTAATTAATCTATTTAATTATTATCACAATTAATCACATTAATTAATTACTTATTTAACCCAAGTTAATGATCTACATTAACTATTCTTTAATTATTTTTCTTAAATAATTAAACTTTAATTAACCATTATTAATTACAAATTAATTAATTCTAATTACAAATAAATTAATCTCTAATTACTTAATTAATTTAGTACCTAACAATAACTTAATTAATTCTAAATTACTTGATTAATTTATTCCTAACCATTAATTAATAATCTTAACTTATCAAATCTTATCTAATTAATGATCCTTGATTTCAATTTAATTAATCTTTAAATTAATCAACTTACAACCCTTAATTACCTTTTAAATCTCTTATTAATTTAATGAATTACAAATCATTAATCTTAATTTACTTAAGATAAAAACGTCATACTTATTAATGGCTTAATTATCATTTACAAGCCATTTGAAACCTTTTTGTTTTTAATTTTATCTTAAGTTCCATTTCAAAATAAAAGATTTCAAATAATTACAATTTTAACTTTAACAAACTTTAAACATTCAAATGGTTTTAAAACATTTTTATTTAAAACTTTATTTTATTCCGAAACTAGAATTCAAACCAAACTTGCATCCTGATTTTAATTTAGATTTAAACTTTTGTTTAAATCTTTGCTTTACAATTTAAATTTTAGATTTAAAATTTTAAAACAGGTTGCTTTTAAACCCTGTAACAAAATTTCAACCCGAGCCTAACTTTATTTACTTCGAGTCTTCCACCAAAAATCACGAGAACAACCCGAGTTGCTCCCCTTCTTCCCCAAAAACACAACCACCCTACCCAGACGTGCACGTGCACGTGCACCAACCCACGGCGACGTTCCGACCATCTCTCCGGCATTTACCAAGCTGCAAACGATCTCAACGAACAACTCGACCAAACGGAACTACAAAATTTATGGTCAAACGAAAACGAACAATCTCAAACAAAACAGGAACCCATATCTGATCGGAAATCGATCGCTGATCGTCACCTCCGACCTCCAGGCCTCATGCCGTTCAACCCAAAGCCACACCATGATATCCAGCTCCGATTCCCCCCCATGCGATCCATCCCAGTTATCCATCGACGTCGTACGAAGCTCATCAATCAACACGCCCCATTTGACACGCCGAACCCTAGTTCATCGTCGTTCGTCCACCATGGTCATCTAGAATTTAAGTGAGTATTTTTCTGATGATCACCTAACCCCCAGCCTTCTTCCACCTCGATCACGACATCCAAAGTTTCCCCGATCATCAGAAATTGATGAAAATATAACTTCCGATCAACTCTCAAATTCTTCCCAAACTTTAACTTAAAAATCTTGAAATTGTTATCTAAATTCCTCATTTTACAATATGATTCTATTTATGAAATCCAAACTCGAATTTATTAACTTTGATTTTTGACTTATACTTTGATTTCTACTGTTATCTCTTATTTCCAATAATTCTATTTATCAATATACTTATTAATATTTTTACAATCTTTATCTTGTTATTTCTAACAGATTTTATTTAAGACTTAAATCCTAATAAAGATTAGATCATGAGATAATAATCTTTGAATCAAAACTTGGTCTTGAAACTGGAACAGAGATGTTACAGGTATTTCACAAGCATGCACATATCTATTATCCAATATTCACAGCAATTTCATATATATATACAACCATTCTTGCTTCAGAGATTCACATGCAACCATATTTATACTTAAGCATTTTAGAAAAGATGTTACTCCCCTAAAAACAAATGATGAACAGAGCACTTATAAACAGCATGCACACAAACAAAAATTCACATCAAACATTCACTTATATGTACATGCAATACACATTTATATTCAACCATACTAGCATGCAACCCAATTGTATTTTAAATTTTAAAAGTTATTCACAGATTTAAAATAGAGACAGGGCTTTTCTGATTTTTGAAAACAGCACTTGAAATCTTTTGAATCCTTAAACTGAAATGCTTTTGCTATTGAAACTTTAAACTTTGAACTTGAATGCTGCTCTGATTTAAATACTTGAGTCTTTTGCATTGCTAAGCTGATTTACTTGCTAGCTGAAATGATTTTGTCTTTTTAAAACAGAGAAGAAATTGCTTCCAGATTTTGAAATGCATTCAGATTGAAGAGAGGTTACAGGTTCTTGATTTCAGGTTGAAGAAAATGGTTTCCAGGTTTTGATTTGCATTCTTGTTTTGAGGAGTGTTTTGATTATAAATTGTTTTTGAAAAGTTTGTTTGAGGAAGTTGATTTCAGATTTTGTTAGAGCAAATTATTCAGCTGAAATCTCTTTAAGTTTTGAAAAAGAAATAGTAAAAGAATGGAAAAGAGAAGGCATTGTTTATAAGCTGAAAATTATTTAGTAAAATAAAAGAAAAGAAAAATGGAAATTAAATGACACTTGTCATTAGCCCTTACTCATAATTTAACACTTGTTTAAATGAGGTCTTAGGAAAATAACATGTGTCTTTATTTTGTTACACTTGTCTTTTTAGTAATTAATACATATATTTATTTATTTTAAAATGTAAATAAAAGCTTTTATACTAGTTTACTATTTATAAATACTTACCTAAATGTATATATGCATTTCTCTTTTGAAGAAAATGTAAGTAAACAAATTATATAAAATTAAAAGCTTATCCAAATATTTTTAAAATGTTTATTCTTTTAATTTCTATTATAAATCCAAATTCATATTCAATTTAAATTTAAAAATCCAATTTAAAATCAAGTTATATATATGCATATATAACTACCATTTAAATAACAATTTTATCTATTTATGTTTATAAAAACAAAGTATTATAATTATTATTTGAAAATATCAAATTTGACTATTTTAAATAATTTATAAAGGAGATTATAAATTACTTCTATTATCCAATGAATTAATACCATATGTAAATTGTATTTAAACTTCTATGTTTAAATCATATATATTAAATAATATTTAAAAAGAAATAAAATAAACCTTTTATTTAAATTTGAACTTAAGCTAAAAATCTATTTTTAAACAATTAAACATTTATCTTATGTATTTAAAACCATATAGTTATTTATTAAAAAGCTTAATATTAAATTAAATCATGATTTCCAAATTACCCAAAATATATTAGAAAAGAAGATTTATTTATTTATTCCATTTCAAAACCAAAGCTCATCTATTTACAATATATATACAATTATATATATGCATTATAAATATAAATCATTTTATTAACTTTTTAAAAGATAAATCATTAGTTAAATATTTATTTAGTTAGATTATTAAATTACTTCAAATTTATTAACAAAGATCATCAAATCAATTTAATTTCCAATGCAGATTATTAAATTGATATTGTCCAAAATCCCGGGATATCACATTCCTTCCCCCTTAAAATAATTTCGTCCCCGAAATTTAAACAAAGGTAATTTAATAATCTATTCAAGATTTAACAAGCATATATTATCAACCATATGCTAACAACCATAGCAAAGAATCATCCAATCAAACAATTTTAATTATCCAGAAAAGAAAAATTCTGGATAAAATTTTCTCGAGTTTCCCCAAGTATATATATATCGGGACACTCGCTCTACAAACAATCTAAACTACGAAGCTACAGAGTTCCTACTCATCTAGATCTATAGAACTAGACAGGATATCAGACTACAGACGAGTCTGACTCAACAACCAAGTATACCAACTCTACTCCTCAAACATCAGAAGACTGAACTTACTTCTCTTATCCGGAAAAGACAACAGATACACTCCCAAACTGCTTCTGCTGCATAACTCTGATCTGAAGTAGATAAGAATGCTGATGAAGAACACAAGCACAGACTGGATAACTTATCCCAGAAAAATGATTCAACAGATCCAAAAAGAAAACTCAGATACTCCATCAAATCCTGAACTGCTTCATCAAACTCTATCTCTAGGAATCATCCTTCAACTAGGCTGAACCACTGGTACCACTCCTGGAATCCCGTCGATAAGAAAACTCATTTCCAGATGCGGACAACTTCTGACTTTACTGAAAATATCCAGAAAAATCTTCAATAACTCAAAGATCACTCAAACTATCGCAAGTCACTTTTGCGATCAATCCCAGTCCAGTATCCCAAAGATACTATTCTCTCTTAACAAATCAGAATAGCTTACACTTATCTATCCAATTCATCGAAGAAATGGATATACTCTGCTACTTCTGAACTCCATCTTCAGAAAAACTGCTCAGCCAGAAAACTTCCTGCTAATACACAAAACACTCCGAACTGCACTGCTGCCATAGATGCCAAGGACTTCCTAATCCAAAGCTCTTTGAGAAACTCGAACCTCAAACAGAGACGCTATGCTGAACTCATCCACAACACCGAAGCAGACTTACTCCTTAAACTTGTTCCAAAGAAAACATCTTCGGAAACATCCATGGTCATTGTATCTCATCATACAACTACTTCTTCCAGAAGTTACCAAGATACCATCACTCGCTTCTACTTAACTGGTAGATCCAAACTCTACTCATCCAACTGCACTTCAAAGATTGACTCTGAACCTTAACAGTTTCCTTCGGAGATCGATGAAATCCTTTACCACAGCAAAGCTTACTCGAGACGGTATTTGGGTCTACAGTCTCATCAGATACACTTCTAACTCCAAACATTCAAACTCCAATCAATGGTAGTCGTGTTACACACAGCCTACCTCATCTACCCTTATAACTTAATTTGGAAAACCCGAACAGGTAATCCAACAATAGGTAGAATAAATATATATATAGTTATATAAAAATTACAAATACGCTCTCTCAAGATAGACACCACTCCAGAGCCTAGGTACTCACTCAACCTAATGCTCTGATACCACTGTGACGACCCGAAAGCAGCGGCGACCAGTAGGCTTTGCAACCATCCCAGACCCACCGTGGCACACAGTGATACCTCGAATTTGCTTTTACGGCCAGCCTCTCGACTCGCAACCAACCCTCACAAGGCCTTTACCTCTCAGGGACATGTAGGGGTAAGAGTCTCCCGTTCGCCACCAAACCGCGAAGCGAGAACCCCCTATCATGCTGTAATGTAGCAAACCCGATCCCGGTCTCATCGAAATCCAAAACGTATCTTTTAAGGCCAAGTTGTTTTAAAGTTAAAACAATTCAATTATACTATCTATTTACACACAGATAGATAATTCACATATTCACAATAGATAATCAACATTATCATTAAAAGCAGATAATCCATATCATCAGCATTATGCAACCAAAGCATCCAAATCATACAGTATCAATTATCTCATCTCTGAGATCTCAAACCATTCAAGGTAAATCAATATCATTCAATATCCTTAAGCAATGATTTATTAATCACATATATAGTTAATTTAAAATGAATTAAATCAAATACTTCATCTCTAATTAATTTAAAGTAAATTAAATTAATTACTTTCATCATTAACAATCTTGCTTAAGTCACTATTAATTAATTATAAATTAATTAATCCACCCTTATCCAATTATTCATTTTAATTAATCATCCTTGATTAATTACATTTAATTACATTCAAGTAATTAGTACTTAAATTAATTTCACAAATTAATTATTCTTAACTACTTATAGTAATTAACCTTTAATTACTACATTTATTAATTAACTATAATTAATTATCTTACTCCTTAATTAATTACATTAATTAATCACTTCCTTTATTAATTATCCCTAAATTAATCAATTCTTAATTATATCATCAATTATTAACTAATGATCCTTAATTACATTTTAATTAATTACTTTATTTAAATTAATTAAACCATAATTATTAATCACTATTGATTAATCACATTCAGTAATTAACTATCCTTAATTACTTCTTAAAATAAATTAATTATTCCTTAATTAATTTCTTAATTAATCTCTTGATTAATTCCATTAAGTAATTAACTACCTTTAATTACTTTATTAATTACATCAGTAATTATCCATTAATTACTTCCTAAGTAATTATACCTCATTAAATTACATTTAGTAATTACTTCACAAATCATTAAATGATTATCTTAAATTAATTAAACTTAATTAATTAACTTAACTAATCAAAAGAAACTTAATTAATTACAATGAGTAATTAATATCTTAATTACTTCCAGTAAGTAATTATATTTAATTAAACCAATTTCACAAATGATTAATCTTAATTAATTAATCTATTTAATTATTATCACAATTAATCACATTAATTAATTACTTATTTAACCCAAGTTAATGATCTACATTAACTATTCTTTAATTATTTTTCTTAAATAATTAAACTTTAATTAACCATTATTAATTACAAATTAATTAATTCTAATTACAAATAAATTAATCTCTAATTACTTAATTAATTTAGTACCTAACAATAACTTAATTAATTCTAAATTACTTGATTAATTTATTCCTAACCATTAATTAATAATCTTAACTTATCAAATCTTATCTAATTAATGATCCTTGATTTCAATTTAATTAATCTTTAAATTAATCAACTTACAACCCTTAATTACCTTTTAAATCTCTTATTAATTTAATGAATTACAAATCATTAATCTTAATTTACTTAAGATAAAAACGTCATACTTATTAATGGCTTAATTATCATTTACAAGCCATTTGAAACCTTTTTGTTTTTAAATTTATCTTAAGTTCCATTTCAAAATAAAAGATTTCAAATAATTACAATTTTAACTTTAACAAACTTTAAACATTCAAATGGTTTTAAAACATTTTTATTTAAAACTTTATTTTATTCCGAAACTAGAATTCAAACCAAACTTGCATCCTGATTTTAATTTAGATTTAAACTTTTGTTTAAATCTTTGCTTTACAATTTAAATTTTAGATTTAAATTTTTAAAACAGGTTGCTTTTAAACCCTGTAACAAAATTTCAACCCGAGCCTAACTTTATTTACTTCGAGTCTTCCACCAAAAATCACGAGAACAACCCGAGTTGCTCCCCTTCTTCCCCAAAAACACAACCACCCTACCCAGACGTGCACGTGCACGTGCACCAACCCACGGCGACGTTCCGACCATCTCTCCGGCATTTACCAAGCTGCAAACGATCTCAACGAACAACTCGACCAAACGGAACTACAAAATTTATGGTCAAACGAAAACGAACAATCTCAAACAAAACAGGAACCCATATCTGATCGGAAATCGATCGCTGATCGTCACCTCCGACCTCCAGGCCTCATGTCGTTCAACCCAAAGCCACACCATGATATCCAGCTCCGATTCCCCCCCATGCGATCCATCCCAGTTATCCATCGACGTCGTACGAAGCTCATCAATCAACACGCCCCATTTGACACGCCGAACCCTAGTTCATCGTCGTTCGGCCACCATGGTCATCTAGAATTTAAGTGAGTATTTTTCTGATGATCACCTAACCCCCAGCCTTCTTCCACCTCGATCATGACATCCAAAGTTTCCCCGATCATCAGAAATTGATGAAAATATAACTTCCGATCAACTCTCAAATTCTTCCCAAACTTTAACTTAAAAATCTTGAAATTGTTATCTAAATTCCTCATTTTACAATATGATTCTATTTATGAAATCCAAACTCGAATTTATTAACTTTGATTTTTGACTTATACTTTGATTTCTACTGTTATCTCTTATTTCCAATAATTCTATTTATCAATATACTTATTAATATTTTTACAATCTTTATCTTGTTATTTCTAACAGATTTTATTTAAGACTTAAATCCTAATAAAGATTAGATCATGAGATAATAATCTTTGAATCAAAACTTGGTCTTGAAACTGGAACAGAGATGTTACAGGTATTTCACAAGCATGCACATATCTATTATCCAATATTCACAGCAATTTCATATATATATACAACCATTCTTGCTTCAGAGATTCACATGCAACCATATTTATACTTAAGCATTTTAGAAAAGATGTTACTCCCCTAAAAACAAATGATGAACAGAGCACTTATAAACAGCATGCACACAAACAAAAATTCACATCAAACATTCACTTATATGTACATGCAATACACATTTATATTCAACCATACTAGCATGCAACCCAATTGTATTTTAAATTTTAAAAGTTACTCACAGATTTAAAATAGAGACAGGGCTTTTCTGATTTTTGAAAACAGCACTTGAAATCTTTTGAATCCTTAAACTGAAATGCTTTTGCTATTGAAACTTTAAACTTTGAACTTGAATGCTGCTCTGATTTAAATACTTGAGTCTTTTGCATTGCTAAGCTGATTTACTTGCTAGCTGAAATGATTTTGTCTTTTTAAAACAGAGAAGAAATTGCTTCCAGATTTTGAAATGCATTCAGATTGAAGAGAGGTTACAGGTTCTTGATTTCAGGTTGAAGAAAATGGTTTCCAGGTTTTGATTTGCATTCTTGTTTTGAGGAGTGTTTTGATTATAAATTGTTTTTGAAAAGTTTGTTTGAGGAAGTTGATTTCAGATTTTGTTAGAGCAAATTATTCAGCTGAAATCTCTTTAAGTTTTGAAAAAGAAATAGTAAAAGAATGGAAAAGAGAAGGCATTGTTTATAAGCTGAAAATTATTTAGTAAAATAAAAGAAAAGAAAAATGGAAATTAAATGACACTTGTCATTAGCCCTTACTCATAATTTAACACTTGTTTAAATGAGGTCTTAGGAAAATAACATGTGTCTTTATTTTGTTACACTTGTCTTTTTAGTAATTAATACATATATTTATTTATTTTAAAATGTAAATAAAAGCTTTTATACTAGTTTACTATTTATAAATACTTACCTAAATGTATATATGCATTTCTCTTTTGAAGAAAATGTAAGTAAACAAATTATATAAAATTAAAAGCTTATCCAAATATTTTTAAAATGTTTATTCTTTTAATTTCTATTATAAATCCAAATTCATATTCAATTTAAATTTAAAAATCCAATTTAAAATCAAGTTATATATATGCATATATAACTACCATTTAAATAACAATTTTATCTATTTATGTTTATAAAAACAAAGTATTATAATTATTATTTGAAAATATCAAATTTGACTATTTTAAATAATTTATAAAGGAGATTATAAATTACTTCTATTATCCAATGAATTAATACCATATGTAAATTGTATTTAAACTTCTATGTTTAAATCATATATATTAAATAATATTTAAAAAGAAATAAAATAAACCTTTTATTTAAATTTGAACTTAAGCTAAAAATCTATTTTTAAACAATTAAACATTTATCTTATGTATTTAAAACCATATAGTTATTTATTAAAAAGCTTAATATTAAATTAAATCATGATTTCCAAATTACCCAAAATATATTAGAAAAGAAGATTTATTTATTTATTCCATTTCAAAACCAAAGCTCATCTATTTACAATATATATACAATTATATATATGCATTATAAATATAAATCATTTTATTAACTTTTTAAAAGATAAATCATTAGTTAAATATTTATTTAGTTAGATTATTAAATTACTTCAAATTTATTAACAAAGATCATCAAATCAATTTAATTTCCAATGCAGATTATTAAATTGATATTGTCCAAAATCCCGGGATATCACAGTAAGTTTAAGCATAGAATATAATAATAATATGTTCAAAGGGTTAGTGTATATATAGGATTTTAATTTATGTTAGAAGTTACGCATATAAAAGTTCAGACAATATTATACTAGCCTATATATTAAAATATGTATAAGTTATAGAGTTAGAGGGGCTGTTGTATAGAGTATGGTGTTTATATATGTTGTCTGCATATGCTTACGCAAGTGTATAAGTCAGGTTTACATATATGGTAGTTTTATATATATGATCTGTTTTAGTTTGTGACGATTAAGTTATACTTAAGTTTAATTAAAACTATGGGTAATCTGTTGAATATGTGGGTTTTATAAATTGAGACTGCACCATTTTTTCCATTTTTATTGACATAAAGTATTGATTTAATAATAAGGGACATTTTCACACTTTCATTCGTGTGTGTGTATTACAATTAAATAAGTTTTGTGGTAGATTTCTTTCATAGTTATATATATATACTCGTAAGTCTGCATATATTTTCATATATATATATATATATATATATAGGGTCGGTCCTACTTTGCTTAAACAAATGTACAAAATTTTATTTTGAATAGCAGTTGGCTAGTATTATTTAGGCTCTGTCATAAGTTGCATAAAAAGGAATAATATAGTTTCAATATAGTAGTACAAGTCCATTTATATATTGTATAGGTGGTCCATATACCCATTACCGTCAGACTTTTGGATTGACATTTTATTTATATATATAATATACGGTCATACATATAGTATAGTAAGCTTGTATTGAGTTAAATATATGTTACAAAGTTTTCTATATTTATAGTTTACTTTTCTTTTATCTATTCTTGATATTGCGTGTACACGCATATGTATTGACTTTTATCTTAGCTTTGAAAGAAAGGTGTGTATGAGTGAAAGTATGTACAACTCTTGTTTTATAACTTTGTAGTTTATTTATTTATTATTATTTTTCTTTTTGGTACACCTATTAAGTTTATATAATGTATATAATAATAATATATTGTTTTATTAGAAAAAATATATATGTTATGTAAAGGACGGTATGTCTAAACAAGATTTATTTTGATTTGTTTAATGTATTGATTTTGTTTAAATATAAATTTTATATCTTTGATTTTTTTTAAATACTTATTTTTTAGAATATGATTTGGTATATACATAGTTATATATAGTTTATATATAAATTCACTTATGCCATTTATCATCGTCGATCCTGTTCTGATTTGATTCGTCAATTTCTATTATCAGCCTTGGTTGTCGAATTCGTGCCAATCTAGCTTTGCTCTGGAATTCGTGCTTGGATTCGTACTTCAATATCAGGGTGCATATCTGTGTCATCTCCTGTTTTCTCTAGCCTCGAAAGGTGAGCACTCACTCACGATTAACGTTTTATTTATTAAATTTGATTTCAATTGAAACGACAATTGAAATATGCTGATGTTAGTTAGTTACACTATTATATATGCTATTATCTGTATCAGTTCATCTATGACATCAGACACCATTATCTGTTAATTATTTATGCGATGATAATACAGTTTGGCTGATAATTGATTGATTGTTGATGTTTATATCGGACGTTAAATTGTAAATGTTAAAATGATAAATAGTATGCAATTGGAATTGATATAAGGATAGTTAAATGTTAAATTTGATTAAATGACATTTGTATAATATGACCCATTTAACTGTCAAAATTTATTGACACGTAGGATTTGTTTAATTACATCTTGAACCACTGAATGTATGTTGTTAAATTGATGATGTATGAAATTGTAAATAGATGACAAGTGAAAAACCGTAATGTAATAATCTTTAATCTACATGAAATGATAGTGTAGATTCTAGAAATAATTATATTAATTCGTACAAATAACAATGCGAATTAATACGGTTATTTCGGGATTATTTGAATTGATTATTGGATTGATATTGGTTGTTGTTATTGCTTGTTTATTTACTTTGACACCATCCCAGTTATCACACTGCAAGTTCCCTTTGTTATGCTTTGATTTTGAATTGAATTGGAATCGGGTTGAAATGATAAATACCCAAAATTGAACTTTGACCTAGGATAGAAAATTTAATAAAACTCGATTGGTCAAAAATTTGATTTAAAGACAAAACGAAGATTTTATTTGAATAAATAATACGGTTTTGAAATGAAGTTGAAATTTGAATTTTGACGAAAGGAAAATGTTAATATTTAATAATCTGAAACAAAATATTAACAATGTAATTGATGAAAGAACGTTGTTAAATTTGAGAAATGATTGAATTAAGTTGAAATTATAATTAAGTTTGAAATTATTAAACTTTGAAATTATTTAATAATTAAGTTTTGAATTATTTAGTAATTAAATAAGATTGAATTATTTAATGATTAAATTGAATTGAATTCTTTAATAAGAAAAATTGAACTTTTGAATAAGTGAATTTTACTTCGTAAATAATTGAAATTGAGTTTTCTTTATTAAGTAAGTTTTGGAAAATTATTTAAGAAAGTAAATAAGTGAAATTGAATTTCTTTAACAAGAAATGAAAATGTGATATTTTTGGAATTAATGTAAGACTTGTAATTGAAAGAATTGATTTGACGAATTTAATTTAATTCAAAATTGTAAGTTTTGATTTAATGAAGTTGAACTTAAGAAATTGATTTAATGAATTGGAAATTTAATAGAAATTGTTTTGAATGATAAAGTAACTTAACAAATATTGAATGAAATCGATAAATGAGTTTAAATTGATTTGAATATTAAATTAAATCGATTTAAATAATTTCGGGATGAATTTTATGTACAAATTTAAATTATATTTGAATTGTTTTAAATAAAGATTGAAATTGAATTATAAGATTTTGAAAGTATGAATTTGGAAGTTTTGAAAAGTAAATTTTGGAAATTGGTTTAGAAAGACAAAAGAAATGTTGATTTATAAACTCTGATTGAAAGTGGAATTGATTTGGTTTTGAAATAAATAAACGACCAATCGGTGAAATAATTTCGAAGGTTATTAAAGAGACCGGAGTTGGTTATGGATATACTCTCTATCTATACCGAAAACCACTTTAATAACTATACGCGGAGTGATGATCCAGAATGAAGTGGCTGGAATGATGTACGTGTTGACTGAAGAAAGAGAACGATGATGGATAGCCTTGACACTTGTGTTAAATTGGAAATGACTAAAACAGGAGCCGTGCCGGGCCAATGGAGGATTAGATACCTCAAGTGGACACACTTCTTCGAACTACTCATTACTTGTTGTCGATTGGTGCACCCTTGATTTTGGGAGTGTTGTTTCACGGTGTTGCGGGCGCTGCGGCGTTGCGTTCTCACCAGTCCGGATCAGGCAAACGGTAGTATCACTACCTTGGGTATTGCCTCATGTGCCTTGTCATACTTGTACTCCCTATTCGCGACCACTACGAATTTTTTTTGTACCTTTATTATATGGATTGCCCTCTGGTGACTTCCGGTTTTGGGGAAACTACGGTCTTGTATATGCTTTTGGGAATAAAAATGTGTTAAGGGTGGAATGGGCCATGACTTAACACTATTTTGATATCTTTATATTACTGATAGACATCATCTACTTAGCGTATATTACTACCTAGTAGATAGTTTAACGGATCCTTAAAGGATGGTTATTCCAAACATCCTTTGAGTTACCTGTATTTCAATTGCTTTTTTCACTTGAGTTGGATTTATTGATATAAGAATGTTAATCCTGACTCGAGTGTTTTGTGTTTTGCTTTACACTCGGGTCAGACTGAGTGTACCAGTATTCGAGACTCACCTTTGGAGTTGGAGCTTTGCTTGAAGATCCAGCCATCTATTCTGCTTTCAGTATTCGATGATTCCAGTGATGTATTCTGATTTGTATCTGATGTATCGTATTACTCTTCCGTTGTATCTGTTCTAACTCTGATGTAACTTGTACATTTATATAGTAGCTTCATGAACTACTATCTCTTTTATTTCCGCTGCATTTATTACTCTGTGTCTGTGATCTGTGATTATTTATTTACTGTATATGTTCAGTTTTGCCAAATTTAAATTAACAACGCGGTATTTTGAGCAATTCAATTCCGGCATGAGTGTCTACCTATACACTTATAATGGATGCGAATGGTCCAAAATAGCGGGTCGTTACAGTTGGTATCAGAGCTTTGGTAGCTCTAGGCAAAACTTAACATATAGGGTAAATGTATTTACAGAATCACTCTCATTCGAGTTTCAATCTCTTCCTTTTGACTCGATTCCTTTGAATTTTGGAACGTTCCCTGCGGTTCCGAAATTCATTCTTGTCCCTCACTATCCGTATTCTTCTGAATTCTGGAGTATCACATAACTTCACTTCGAATGATCTTTATAATGAGTCGGCAGTCTTGCCAATCTCAAATCGACTTATAAAGGGGTGAAAATCCTTTATAATAGACATCGATTTACCGGAGATTCCTGTATCCTCGGTTTACGATGCTATCTATCTCCTGCTATACCTGAATTTTATTTCTTGAGATCGAATGACGATTTACCTCGGAATTCTACACCGATCTTATTTTGAATTTACGGTCGACCCGGTTAAGGTTGCCCGCAATTTATATAAACTTATCCATCGCCTTATTTTGTTATTTAATTATATCATCTTTGTTTCAATCTATCTTCGAATTTAAAATTCTCTTTGATTTGAGTCCATCAAATTTGAATCTCTATCCTTGCTTTGAATCCATTCTTGTATCGTCGAGCGAGGAAGTGTATTTGTAAGTTTATATTTAAAATGTTTTAAAATATATCGTGTTGTTTGAGTTGTTGATGTTGATGTGGGTTTTCGATCGATTCGTCTGATCAACGCTATCGATAGGATTTCCAAAGCACTTTAACAGAGCAAACCGACACAATATCGTTTTCAAATTTGGTAAACAAAATAAATTTTTGAATGATTATATTATATATACAAGTATAAATTTTCTGAAATTAAATTGTTAATGAGTTGTTGTTCGAAATGATAATATTTAATTTTCATTTATTACTTCATAAACCATTGACAATTGGATAATATAAATAAATGAATTTATAAAAATGGGTTAAAATTGATTTTAAATTTAAATGGATTTAAACTAAATTTGAGAATTTAATATTCGGTGGTTTCAAACTTTGATTTGAAAGTTTTAAAGTGTATAGTATTTAAATATCTTCAAAAAGAATCATTCCAAAGAATTTAAAGTCTAAATCAGTGCTCTTCTCTTTATCGCTGGAAAATAATTTCGGTGATGACGGCCGCATCATCGACATTCATTTTCGAGTTTCGAAGTGGAGAAACCATTCTGTAGCTTTGCTACGGTTTTGCTTGGAAATGTTTTAATTTGAATTTCTTAAGTATGACTTGATATATATATATATATATATATATATATATATGGGAATATTATTTTAAATTTAATTTCATTTAATATATATAGTATATACATAATTATCTCTAAAGGGTTTGAAATTAAACGGAAATTTAATTCTTAAAATTATGTTAAAGGATGTTTTCAATTGTGAATAAAGCTAAATTTTGGATAAATATTTAAGCTTGAAATAATTGGATTTGAAAATATTATTTGTATAGTACTAAATTCCATTTCAATATAACTTACCTAAATTATTCAGAGTTAAAAAAAAAATGTAATTGGATAATATACAATATAAAATTTGAGTGTTTATAATAAATGTTTTACACTTAGATAAAAAATATATATGCTAATAAGTGGATAGAATAATAAGTTAATTGAATGAGATGAATATGATAAATTTGTTTGAAAGAATTAATAAATTGAAATTTGATCAATATATGAAAATACCTTGAATTTAAAAGCAATTTGTAGATGTAAATTAATTTAAATCGAAACTTTTATGGTTTAAATTAATTTATATGGGTTAAATATAGGTGAGTAGATATATTAAGTAGAATAAATTTAACAGTAATTTGGAATAAAGAAGAATTTAAAATTGTTGAAGAAAAAATGATTATAATAAAAGACTATTCAAATTTATGGTTTTAGAAATTGTAAATTGAAGAAATGGGATAATAAGATAATGAATTTAGAAATAGTTGAGATTAATTTTAGTGAAATCAAATGGATTAAATAAATTATTGAATATCAATTAATTTAAAAATTGAATTTATATGGTTTAAATTAATTGTTATTTTGTATTTCAAATCTATCTTTCTTTCTGGTTATTTCTATTCTCCTACCTCGTTCCTTTTCGGGGACGAAAAGTTTTGAGTGGGGGAGAGTGTAACGACCCGTAAATTTCAACTGTTTTAATAACGTAATTAGTTGAAATTTTGTGAAATTTTAAACGATAAAATTTTGAAATATAAATTTGATATTTGGAATGCGTCTAGTTAAACATAGCAACCGGTAAAATTTCGTCTGAAAATATGAAAGTTTATTTCGCGCGTAAATTCACTTCAATTTAATCAGTTAAAAAGTGATGAAAATAAAACATTTTCGAAATCAAAATATTTTTACATAGAAAAATTCTAAACCATCTTCTGAGCAAGATGTCAGTTTGTCGTTTTTCCAAATTCGGACATCTTTGGCTCCGTCGATCTTATTTTTCAGTGTTTTTCTTGCATTTTTCCGCTATTAGAAAATTCGAATTTTTATATTTCAATCAAATCACTGATATCTATATGCCATTTTGATCGTCTCGTCGTGCTGATCTCAGCAGTATATTCTTTTGTGTATTTCAACGTCCGGTGGATGGTGAAATCTGTAAAACGTTGGACCGTAGCGGTACCTGTTTTAAAATCTTTTGGGTTCCATCTGTCCCTTTATCTACCTACCTGTCCAATACCATACAGCTGTTTGCATTTATATTTTTTTTAATTCTCGTGCTTGACTATTGATTTTTCATCAGTTCCAATATTTTAAACCGGTTCATTTATTCTCTACTCTGCCTTTTGAAAAGAAATATTATAACAAGTACTGTTCATTTTTTCTCTAGCCTGCACGTCTTCTACCTTCCTAATGCATGGCCTCACTTCCACTTGTTTCCTCTTCATCTTCCTCCATTTGCGAGCGACCTTCACTACCCACCACCTCGGCCTCGACCAACCCACGTGGCCACACAACCCATACATCTCCCTCCTCAAAGTCATCACGCAGCCCCTTTAAGTACATCCGCCTTCACTTCACCTTGAAACCGATGGCAGCACACCCCAAAGTCGCCTGCAACAACCCCAGACCCACACACGCACCCTCCGACCGAACTTCGGCCTCCTCCGCCATTAGCGTGCTCGCCTCAGACGTCCTCGCAACTTCTCCGTTCATCTGTTCTTCCGCCTCCTCCTTGCCGGCTCGGCCTATCACCTCAACTCAGCCGAGTTTGCTTCTCTTCTCCTCTGTACATCGATCTAGGTGAGTATATATTTGTTTGCATATACTATAGTTATGTATATGATTTTATTAACTTATATTTATGTTGCAGTGAAGTAAGTTTAAGCATAGAATATAATAATAATATGTTCAAAGGGTTAGTGTATATATAGGATTTTAATTTATGTTAGAAGTTACGCATATAAAAGTTCAGACAATATTATACTAGCCTATATATTAAAATATGTATAAGTTATAGAGTTAGAGGGGCTGTTGTATAGAGTATGGTGTTTATATATGTTGTCTGCATATGCTTACGCAAGTGTATAAGTCAGGTTTACATATATGTTAGTTTTATATATATGATCTGTTTTAGTTTGTGACGATTAAGTTATACTTAAGTTTAATTAAAACTATGGGTAATCTGTTGAATATGTGGGTTTTATAAATTGAGACTGCACCATTTTTTCCATTTTTATTGACATAAAGTATTGATTTAATAATAAGGGACATTTTCACACTTTCATTCGTGTGTGTGTATTACAATAAAATAAGTTTTGTGGTAGATTTCTTTCATAGTTATATATATATATATACTCGTATGTCTGAATATATTTTCATATATATATATATATATAGGGTCGGTCCTACTTTGCTTAAACAAATGTACAAAATTTTATTTTGAAAAGCAGTTGGCTAGTATTATTTAGGCTCTGTCATAAGTTGCATAAAAAGGAATAATATAGTTTCAATATAGTAGTACAAGTCCATTTATATATTGTATAGGTGGTCCATATACCCATTACCGTCAGACTTTTGGATTGACATTTTATTTATATATATAATATACAGTCATACATATAGTATAGTAAGCTTGTATTGAGTTAAATATATGTTACAAAGTTTTCTATATTTATAGTTTACTTTTCTTTTATCTATTCTTGATATTGCGTGTACACGCATATGTATTGACTTTTATCTTAGCTTTGAAGGAAAGGTGTGTATGAGTGAAAGTAAGTACAACTCTTGTTTTATAACTTTGTAGTTTATTTATTTATTATTATTTTTCTTTTTGGTACACCTATTAAGTTTATATAATGTATATAATAATAATATATTGTTTTATTAGAAAAAATATATATGTTATGTAAAGGACGGTATGTCTAAACAAGATTTATTTTGATTTGTTTAAAGTATTGATTTTGTTTAAATATAAATTTTATATCTTTGATTTTTTTTAAATACTTATATTTTAGAATATGATTTGGTATATACATAGTTATATATAGTTTATATATAAATTCACTTATGCCATTTATCATCGTCGATCCTGTTCTGATTTGATTCGTCAATTTCTATTATCAGCCTTGGTTGTCGAATTCGTGCCAATCTAGCTTTGCTATGGAATTCGTGCTTGGATTCGTACTTCAATATCAGGGTGCATATCTGTGTCATCTCCTGTTTTCTCTAGCCTCGAAAGGTGAGCACTCACTCACGATTAACGTTTTATTTATTAAATTTGATTTCAATTGAAACGACAATTGAAATATGCTGATGTTAGTTAGTTACACTATTATATATGCTATTATCTGTATCAGTTCATCTATGACATCTGACACCATTATCTGTTAATTATTTATGCGATGATAATACAGTTTGGCTGATAATTGATTGATTGTTGATGTTTATATTGGACGTTAAATTGTAAATGTTAAAATGATAAATAGTATGAAATTGAAATTGATATAAGGATAGTTAAATGTTAAATTTGATTAAATGACATTTGTATAATATGACCCATTTAACTATCAAAATTTATTGACACGTAGGATTTGTTTAATTACATCTTGAACCACTGAATGTATGTTGTTAAATTGATGATGTATGAAATTGTAAATAGATGACAAGTGAAAAACCATAATGTAATAATCTTTAATCTACATGAAATGATAGTGTGGATTCTAGAAATAATTATATTAATTCGTACAAATAACAATGCGAATTAATACGGTTATTTCGGGATTATTTGAATTGATTATTGGATTGATATTGGTTGTTGTTATTGCTTGTTTATTTACTTTGACACCATCCCAGTTATCACACTGCAAGTTCCCTTTGTTATGCTTTGATATTGAATTGAATTGGAATCGGGTTGAAATGATAAATACCCAAAATTGAACTTTGACCTAGGATAGAAAATTTAATAAAACCCGATTGGTCAAAAATTTGATTTAAAGATAAAACGAAGATTTTATTTGAATAAATAATACGGTTTTGAAATGAAGTTGAAATTTGAATTTTGACGGAAGGAAAATGTTAATATTTAATAATCTGAAACAAAATATTAACAATGTAATTGATGAAAGAACGTTGTTAAATTTGAGAAATGATTGAATTAAGTTGAAATTATAATTAAGTTTGAAATTATTAAACTTTGAAATTATTTAATAATTAAGTTTTGAATTATTTAGTAATTAAATAAGATTGAATTATTTAATGATTAAATTGAATTGAATTCTTTAATAAGAAAAATTGAACTTTTGAATAAGTGAATTTTACTTCGTAAATAATTGAAATTGAGTTTTCTTTATTAAGTAAGTTTTGGAAAATTATTTAAGAAAGTAAATAAGTGAAACTGAATTTCTTTAACAAGAAATGAAATTGTGATATTTTTGGAATTAATGTAAGACTTGTAATTGAAAGAATTGATTTGACGAATTTAATTTAATTCAAAATTGTAAGTTTTGATTTAATGAAGTTGAACTTAAGAAATTGATTTAATGAATTGGAAATTTAATAGAAATTGTTTTGAATGATAAAGTAACTTAACAAATATTGAATGAAATCGATAAATGAGTTTAAATTGATTTGAATGTTAAAATAAATTGATTTAAATAATTTCGGGATGAATTTTATATACAAATTTAAATTGATATTTGAATTGTTTTAAATAAAGATTGAAATTGAATTATAAGATTTTGAAAGTATGAATTTGGAAGTTTTGAAACGTAAATTTTGGAAATTGGTTTAGAAAGACAAACGAAATGTTGATTTATAAACTCTGATTGAAATTGGAATTGATTTGGTTTTGAAATAAATAAACGACCAATCGATGAAATAATTTCGAAGGTTATTAAAGAGACCGGAGTCGGTTATGGATATACTCTCTATCTAAACCGAAAACCACTTTAATAACTATACGCGGAGTGATGATCCAGAATGAAGTGGCTGGAATGATGTACGTGTTGACTGAAGAAAGAGAACGATGATGGATAGCCTTGACACTTGTGCCAAATTGGAAATGACTAAAACAGGAGCCGTGCCGGGCCAATGGAGGATTAGCTACCTCAAGTGGACACACTTCTTCGAACTACTCATTACTTGTTGTCGATTGGTGCACCCTTGATTTTGGGAGTGTTGTTTCACGGTGTTGCGGGCGCTGCGGCGTTGCGTTCTCACCAGTCCGGATCAGGCAAACGGTAGTATCACTACCTTGGGTATTGCCTCATGTGCCTTGTCATACTTGTATTCCCTATTCGCGACCACTACGAATTTGTTTTGTACGTTTAGTATATGGATTGCCCTCTGGTGACTTCCGGTTTTGGGGAAACTACGGTCTTGTATATGCTTTTGGGAATAAAAATGTGTTAAGGGTGGAATGGGCCATGACTTAACACTATTTTGATATCTTTATATTACTGATAGACATCATCTACTTAGCGTATATTACTACCTAGTAGATAGTTTAACGGATCCTTAAAGGATGGTTATTCCAAACATCCTTTGAGTTACTTGTATTTCAATTGCTTTTTTCACTTGAGTTGGATTTATTGATATAAGAATGTTAATCCTGACTCGAGTGTTTTGTGTTTTGCTTTACGCTCGGGTCAGACTGAGTGTACCAGTATTCGAGACTCACCTTTAGAGTTGGAGCTTTACTTGAAGATCCAGCCATCTATTCTGCTTTCAGTATTCGATGATTCCAGTGATGTATTCTGATTTGTATCTGATGTATCGTATTACTCTTCCGTTGTATTTGTTCTAACTCTGATGTAACTTGTACATTTATATAGTAGCTTCATGAACTACTATCTCTTTTATTTCCGCTGCATTTATTACTCTGTGTCTGTGATCTGTGATTATTTATTTACTGTATATGTTCAGTTTTGCCAAATTTAAATTAACAACGCGGTATTTTGAGCAATTCAATTCCGGCATGAGTGTCTACCTATACACTTATAATGGATGCGAATGGTCCAAAATAGCGGGTCGTTACAGTTGGTATCAGAGCTTTGGTAGCTCTAGGCAAAACTTAACATATAGGGTAAATGTATTTACAGAATCACTCTCATTCGAGTTTCAATCTCTTCCTTTTGACTCGATTCCTTTGAATTTTGGAACGTTCCCTGCGGTTCCGAAATTCATTCTTGTCCCTCACTATCCGTATTCTTCTGAATTCTGGAGTATTAACTTCACTTCGAATGATCTTTATAATGAGTCGGCAGTCTTGCCAATCTCAAATCGACTTATAAAGGGGTGAAACTCCTTTACAATAGACATCGATTTACCGGAGATTCCTGTATCCTCGGTTTACGATGCTATCTATCTCCTGCTATACCTGAATTTTATTTCTTGAGATCGAATGACGATTTACCTCGGAATTCTACACCGATCTTATTTTGAATTTACGGTCGACCCGGTTAAGGTTGCCCGCAATTTATATAAACTTATCCATCGCCTTATTTTGTTATTTAATTATATCATCTTTGTTTCAATCTATCTTCGAATTTAAAATTCTCTTTGATTTGAGTCCATCAAATTTGAATCTCTATCCTTGCTTTGAATCCATTCTTGTATCGTCGAGCGAGGAAGTGTATTTGTAAGTTTATATTTAAAATGTTTTAAAATATATCGTGTTGTTTGAGTTGTTGATGTTGATGTGGGTTTTCGATCGATTCGTCTGATCAACGCTATCGATAGGATTTCCAAAGCACTTTAACAGAGCAAACCGACACAATATCGTTTTCAAATTTGGTAAACAAAATAAATTTTTGAATGATTATATTATATATACAAGTATAAATTTTCTGAAATTAAATTGTTAATGAGTTGTTGTTCGAAATGATAATATTTAATTTTCATTTATTACTTCATAAACCATTGACAATTGGATAATATAAATAAATGAATTTATAAAAATGGGTTAAAATTGATTTTAAATTTAAATGGATTTAAACTAAATTTGAGAATTTAATATTCGGTGGTTTCAAACTTTGATTTGAAAGTTTTAAAGTGTATAGTATTTAAATATCTTCAAAAAGAATCATTCCAAAGAATTTAAAGTCTAAATCAATGCTCTTCTCTTTATCGCTGGAAAATAATTTCGGTGATGACGGCCGCATCATCGACATTCATTTTCGAGTTTCGAAGTGGAGAAACCATTCTGTAGCTTTGCTACGGTTTTGCTTGGAAATGTTTTAATTTGAATTTCTTAAGTATGACTTGATATATATATATATATATATATATATATGGGAATATTATTTTAAATTTAATTTGATTTAATATATATAGTATATACATAATTATCTCTAAAGGGTTTGAAATTAAACGGAAATTTAATTCTTAAAATTATGTTAAAGGATGTTTTCAATTGTAAATAAAGCTAAATTTTGGATAAATATTTAAGCTTGAAATAATTGGATTTGAAAATATTATTTGTATAGTACTAAATTGCATTTCAATATAACTTACCTTAATTATTCAGAGTTAAAAAAAAATGTAATTGGATAATATACAATATAAAATTTAAGTGTTTATAATAAATGTTTTACACTTAGATAAAAAAAAATGCTAATAAGTGGATAGAATAATAAGTTAATTGAATGAGATGAATATGATAAATTTGTTTGAAAGAATTAATAAATTGAAATTTGATCAATATATGAAAATACCTTGAATTTAAAAGCAATTAGTAGATGTAAATTAATTTAAATCGAAACTTTTATGGTTTAAATTAATTTATATGGGTTAAATATAGGTGAGTAGATATATTAAGTAGAATAAATTTAACAGTAATTTGGAATAAAGAAGAATTTAAAATTGTTGAAGAAAAAATGACTATAATAAAAGACTATTCAAATTTATGGTTTTAGAAATTGTAAATTGAAGAAATGGGATAATAAGATAATGAATTTAGAAATAGTTGAGATTGATTTTAGTGAACTCAAATGGATTAAATCAATTATTGAATATCAATTAATTTAAAAATTGAATTTATATGGTTTAAATTAATTGTTATTTTGTATTTCAAATCTATCTTTCTTTCTGGTTGTTTCTGTTCTCCTACCTCGTTCCTTTTCGGGGACGAAAAGTTTTGAGTGGGGGAGAGTGTAACGACCCGTAAATTTCAACTGTTTTAATAACGTAATTAGTTGAAATTTTGTGAAATTTTAAACGATAAAATTTTGAAATATAAATTTGATATTTGGAATGCGTCTAGTTAAACATAGCAACCGGTAAAATTTCGTCTGAAAATATGAAAGTTTATTTCGCGCGTAAATTCACTTCAATTTAATCAGTTAAAAAGTGATGAAAATAAAACATTTTCGAAATCAAAATATTTTTACATAGAAAAATTCTAAAACATCTTCTGAGCAAGATGTCAGTTTGTCGTATTTCCAAATTCGGACATCTTTGGCTCCGTCGATCTTATTTTTCAGTGTTTTTCTTGCATTTTTCCGCTATTAGAAAATTCGAATTTTTATATTTCAATCAAATCACTGATATCTATATGCCATTTTGATCGTCTCGTCGTGCTGATCTCAGCAGTATATTCTTTTGTGTATTTCAACGTCCGGTGGACGGTGAAATCTGTAAAACGTTGGACCGTAGCGGTACCTGTTTTAAAATCTTTTGGGTTCCATCTGTCCCTTTATCTACCTACCTGTCCAATACCATACAGCTGTTTGCATTTATATTTTTTTTAATTCTCGTGCTTGACTATTGATTTTTCATCAGTTCCAATATTTTAAACCGGTTCATTTATTCTCTACTCTGCCTTTTGAAAAGAAATATTATAACAAGTACTGTTCATTTTTTCTCTAGCCTGCACGTCTTCTACCTTCCTAATGCATGGCCTCACTTCCACTTGTTTCCTCTTCATCTTCCTCCATTTGCGAGCGACCTTCACTACCCACCACCTCGGCCTCGAGCAACCCACGTGGCCACACAACCCATACATCTCCCTCCTCAAAGTCATCACGCAGCCCCTTTAGGTACATCCGCCTTCACTTCACCTTGAAACCGATGGCAGCACACCCAAAGTCGCCTGCAACAACCCCAGACCCACACACGCACCCTCCGACCGAACTTCGGCCTCCTCCTCCATTAGCGTGCTCGCCTCAGACGTCCTCGCAACTTCTCCGTTCATCTGTTCTTCCGCCTCCTCCTTGCCGGCTCGGCCTATCACCTCAACTCAGCCGAGTTTGCTTCTCTTCTCCTCTGTACATCGATCTAGGTGAGTATATATTTGTTTGCATATACTATAGTTATGTATATGATTTTATTAACTTATATTTATGTTGCAGTGAAGTAAGTTTAAGCATAGAATATAATAATAATATGTTCAAAGGGTTAGTGTATATATAGGATTTTAATTTATGTTAGAAGTTACGCATATAAAAGTTTAGACAATATTATACTAGCCTATATATTAAAATATGTATAAGTTATAGAGTTAGAGGGGCTGTTGTATAGAGTATGGTGTTTATATATGTTGTCTGCATATGCTTACGCAAGTGTATAAGTCAGGTTTACATATATGTTAGTTTTATATATATGATCTGTTTTAGTTTGTGACGATTAAGTTATACTTAAGTTTAATTAAAACTATGGGTAATCTGTTGAATATGTGGGTTTTATAAATTGAGACTGCACCATTTTTTCCATTTTTATTGACATAAAGTATTGATTTAATAATAAGGGACATTTTCACACTTTCATTCGTGTGTGTGTATTACAATAAAATAAGTTTTGTGGTAGATTTCTTTCATAGTTATATATATATATATACTCGTATGTCTGCATATATTTTCATATATATATATATATATATATATATATAGGGTCGGTCCTACTTTGCTTAAACAAATGTACAAAATTTTATTTTGAATAGCAGTTGGCTAGTATTATTTAGGCTCTGTCATAAGTTGCATAAAAAGGAATAATATAGTTTCAATATAGTAGTACAAGTCCATTTATATATTGTATAGGTGGTCCATATACCCATTACCGTCAGACTTTTGGATTGACATTTTATTTATATATATAATATACGGTCATACATATAGTATAGTAAGCTTGTATTGAGTTAAATATATGTTACAAAGTTTTCTATATTTATAGTTTACTTTTCTTTTATCTATTCTTGATATTGCGTGTACACGCATATGTATTGACTTTTATCTTAGCTTTGAAGGAAAGGTGTGTATGAGTGAAAGTAAGTACAACTCTTGTTTTATAACTTTGTAGTTTATTTATTTATTATTATTTTTCTTTTTGGTACACCTATTAAGTTTATATAATGTATATAATAATAATAATATATTGTTTTATTAGAAAAAATATATATGTTATGTAAAGGACGGTATGTCTAACAAGATTTATTTTGATTTGTTTAAAGTATTGATTTTGTTTAAATATAAATTTTATATCTTTGATTTTTTTTAAATACTTATATTTTAGAATATGATTTGGTATATACATAGTTATATATAGTTTATATATAAATTCACTTATGCCATTTATCATCGTCGATCTTGTTCTGATTTGATTCGTCAATTTCTATTATCAGCCTTGGTTGTCGAATTCGTGCCAATCTAGCTTTGCTATGGAATTCGTGCTTGGATTCGTACTTCAATATCAGGGTGCATATCTGTGTCATCTCCTGTTTTCTCTAGCCTTGAAAGGTGAGCACTCACTCACGATTAACGTTTTATTTATTAAATTTGATTTCAATTGAAACGACAATTGAAATATGCTGATGTTAGTTAGTTACACTATTATATATGCTATTATCTGTATCAGTTCATCTATGACATCTGACACCATTATCTGTTAATTATTTATGCGATGATAACAGTTTGGCTGATAATTGATTGATTGTTGATGTTTATATTGGACGTTAAATTGTAAATGTTAAAATGATAAATAGTATGAAATTGAAATTGATATAAGGATAGTTAAATGTTAAATTTGATTAAATGACATTTGTATAATATGACCCATTTAACTGTCAAAATTTATTGACACGTAGGATTTGTTTAATTACATCTTGAACCACTGAATGTATGTTGTTAATTTGATGATGTATGAAATTGTAAATAGATGACAAGTGAAAAACCGTAATGTAGTAATCTTTAATCTACATGACATGATAGTGTAGATTCTAGAAATAATTATATTAATTCGTACAAATAAAAATGCGAATTAATACGGTTATTTCGGGATTATTTGAATTGATTATTGGATTGATATTGGTTGTTGTTATTGCTTGTTTATTTACTTTGACACCATCCCAGTTATCACACTGCAAGTTCCCTTTTTTATGCTTTGATTTTGAATTGAATTGGAATCGGGTTGAAATGATAAATACCAAAATTGAACTTTGACCTTGTATAGAAAATTTAATAAAACCCGATTGGTCAAAAATTTGATTTAAAGATAAAATGAAGATTTTATTTGAATAAATAATACGGTTTTGAAATGAAGTTGAAATTTGAATTTTGACGAAAGGAAAATGTTAATATTTAATAATCTGAAACAAAATATTAACAATGTAATTGATGAAAGAACGTTGTTAAATTTGAGAAATGATTGAATTAAGTTAAAATTATAATTAAGTTTGAAATTATTAAACTTTGAAATTATTTAATAATTAAGTTTTGAATTATTTAGTAATTAAATAAGATTGAATTATTTAATGATTAAATTGAATTGAATTCTTTAATAAGAAAAATTGAACTTTTGAATAAGTGAATTTTACTTCGTAAATAATTGAAATTGAGTTTTCTTTATTAAGTAAGTTTTGGAAAATTATTTAAGAAAGTAAATAAGTGAAATTGAATTTCTTTAACAAGAAATGAAAATGTGATATTTTTGGAATTAATGTAAGACTTGTAATTGAAAGAATTGATTTGACGAATTTAATTTAATTCAAAATTGTAAGTTTTGATTTAATGAAGTTGAACTTAAGAAATTGATTTAATGAATTGGAAATTTAATAGAAATTGTTTTGAATGATAAAGTAACTTAACAAATATTGAATGAAATCGATAAATGAGTTTAAATTGATTTGAATGTTAAATTAAATTGATTTAAATAATTTCGGGATGAATTTTATATACAAATTTAAATTGATATTTGAATTGTTTTAAATAAAGATTGAAATTGAATTATAAGATTTTGAAAGTATGAATTTGGAAGTTTTGAAACGTAAATTTTGGAAATTGGTTTAGAAAGACAAACGAAATGTTGATTTATAAACTCTGATTGAAATTGGAATTGATTTGGTTTTGAAATAAATAAACGACCAATCGGTGAAATAATTTCGAAGGTTATTAAACAGACCGGAGTCGGTTATGGATATACTCTCTATCTAAACCGAAAACCACTTTAATAACTATACGCGGAGTGATGATCCAGAATGAAGTGGCTGGAATGATGTACGTTTTGACTGAAGAAAGAGAACGATGATGGATAGCCTTGACACTTGTGTCAAATTGGAAATGACTAAAACAGGAGCCGTGCCGGGCCAATGGAGGATTAGCTACCTCAAGTGAACACACTTCTTCGAACTACTCATTACTTGTTGTCGATTGGTGCACCCTTGATTTTGGGAGTGTTGTTTCACGGTGTTGCGGGCGCTGCGGCGTTGCGTTCTCACCAGTCTGGATCAGGCAAACGGTAGTATCACTACCTTGGGTATTGCCTCATGTGCCTTGTCATACTTGTATTCCCTATTCGTGACCACTACGAATTTGTTTTGTACGTTTAGTATATGGATTGCCCTCTTGTGACTTCCGGTTTTGGGGAAACTACGGTCTTGTATATGCTTTTGGGAATAAAAATGTGTTAAGGGTGGAATGGGCCATGACTTAACACTATTTTGATATCTTTATATTACTGATAGACATCATCTACTTAGCGTATATTACTACCTAGTAGATAGTTTAACGGATCCTTAAAGGATGGTTATTCCAAACATCCTTTGAGTTACTTGTATTTCAATTGCTTTTTTCACTTGAGTTGGATTTATTGATATAAGAATGTTAATCCTGACTTGAGTGTTTTGTGTTTTGCTTTACGCTCGGGTCAGACTGAGTGTACCAGTATTCGAGACTCACCTTTGGAGTTGGAGCTTTGCTTGAAGATCCAGCCATCTATTCTGCTTTCATTATTCGATGATTCCAGTGATGTATTCTGATTTGTATCTGATGTATCGTATTACTCTTCTGTTGTATCTGTTCTAACTCTGATGTAACTTGTACATTTATATAGTAGCTTCATGAACTACTATCTCTTTTATTTCCGCTGCATTTATTACTCTGTGTCTGTGATCTGTGATTATTTATTTACTGTATATGTTCAGTTTTGCCAAATTTAAATTAACAACGCGGTATTTTGAGCAATTCAATTCCGGCATGAGTGTCTACCTATACACTTATAATGGATGCGAATGGTCCAAAATAGCGGGTCGTTACAGTAATGCTCGGGTCAGACCGAGTATTACAGACTTTCATGTTAGGACGTTCTGGAGCTCAGGTGGCGAGCTGGATGGTAGGAACGTATGGAGTATTCCGCTGTGTATATGAGACTGTGTAGTCTGTATAGATTGTAGTCTGGAACATGTTGTATAACTGTCCAGTTCATGTATAATGGTTGTAACTCTGATGTATTAAAAATGTAATTGACTGATACAGCTTTCTTTGTGTAAAGAATATTATTTGATATATTTTATCCGCTGCGAATGTGAGAATCTATGTTTTGGTGTTTCTGCTTCTTCTTCTTCTTCTTCTATCTCTTTCTTCTTTTCCCTAACTATCTGGAATTTTCGGGATCGAAAATTTCGGGTCGTTACAGTTGGTATCAGAGCTGAAAGGTTAAGCGAGAACTTTGGCTCTGGTGGGTATACTCATAAGTATAGGGTCGATGGTACCCTAGAATGAGTTGAGTGTATATGTATATATGAGAGCGTACTTGTTATTTTCTTATATAAAGATTTAAAAATGGTTTTAAAAATGATTTTATATAAGTTTCTTTTGATATATAAAGAAATAATATTTATAATTATTAAATATATTAATGAAATTGGTTGTTGATTATTGGAATTAAATAAAATAATGAGAATTAAGTAATACAACCAAATTGAAATTGAATGAAGGTAAATTTGAAATGGATCCAAACTGAAATTAAAATCCTGAATTTGTAGAAATGTTTTCAGAATAAAAAAAACAATGAATTGGTTTCCAGATATGATAATCTTGGTTATTATCATAAATGGTTGTTGTGCTTAATAATAAAGTGTTGTTAATGAGTAAGCAAAATGAAATGTTTTGGGGAAGTAAAACATTTAGGCAAGTATGACTTATAAATTGGAACTAAAGATGATATAAATTGTGAAGTCTTAAATCTAAGTCCAGAAAATTTGGAATTTGTTTCAAAGTATTTAAAGGAATTTGTTTTGAATTAAAAACCAAAAGTGGTTTAAAATTTAAGGAAAACTTGGTGTGTAAAGGAAATAATATGTATATATGAGGGATATACATGGTATCAAAAATGGGATGAAATAAACTCTAATTGTTGAGTTTTAAATTTGGAATGTAATGTGAAAACCCAAGGTGATAAGTTTTTGAACTTATAAGATTATTAATGTGAAGTTTAAAATTTGAAGTGGGAATTCAAATTTGAGTAAGTTTGACGAGATTAAATTGAATTTAACTTAAGGGAAGTTAAATAAGTTTGGAATAAACAACCTGAATTGGAAATTTCAAGATGAAATTGAGATTTAACTTTGGAAAGTTAAATGGGTTGATTTGGTAGGGAATTATATGTGATCTCAAATAGGATTGAGATCTGGAATGGGTAGTGGATGATGAATGTTTTCAATAAATTGGATGTTTATTTATCTTAATATCATCCTGTTATTATCAGTAATTATGAGACTGTGAATTAGATTGTTTAAATGAATTAAGAAGTAGATTGAGGTAATATCTATTCCATTATTGGAATTAAATGGAATTAAACTTTGATTTGAAATTACTTAAGTAATTTTGATTCTAAAGATAAAAATTGAACTTGTGAAAATGAGATCACTTTGAACATTAAAATTTGAATGTTTAAAATGAACATGTAAACTGAAATGGTTAAGGATTGGTTCCAAGATTGAATTTGGGTAATAAATTGAATTTCAAAGATTAAATTGTTTAAAAAGGGGTTTGAATTATTATTTGAACCTAGAAATAAGTTTATGTAGAAGTAAAGATAAATTAAAATGGAATTTTGAAATTTGAACTCAGAATTAAATGGTTAGGCTGTTAAATTAAAAGTAAAGGTAAAATTTGATTTATGGGATTAAATCAACATTTGAAAATTTAACTCGAATTTATATAATTCGAGATGGTTTAAAATTGAGATTTAAATTGAATTAGTTCAAAACGGAATTTGATTTGAATTGTGGATAATTCAACTTGAATTGGGACTGGATCAATTTAATGGGAAATAGATTGAAATGGAGATTGGGTAGTTGAACAGTTTGACTCTGGACTATTTTCAAAATAAATTGTTTTAATATGAATCTATTTTTTTCAAATTATTTACTACACAACTTTTCTTTTAAACCTAAAACTATCTTAAACTTGTGTGACGCCCCACCTCTATACCCACGCTAACCAAGAACACTACGATGTAGTGCTGTCAATTAGCGCGGAGAATAAGGCTGTGGAGTAGCGACCATCCATGTAACTTCTTTGTGCGAGCATCGATACGTCAGATAGAATAGAATGCATATCTTTTAAGGAGGAAATCCGACATACCGATACAAACACAAAGCTATCACACGGTGGCTATATATAATCTTCGGAAACAAACATAGAAATAATCATAACATAAATTAGTCACAGACATCCATATCACAAAGGCGGAAGAAGATATGAATAAATATATATATCACATGAAAGTGTACATCAGAGTAGTGGTCGGAAAGATCCACGATAATACAAAAGAATAGCATCACGTGCTATACAAAAGAATAAGTACACAACATAGAGTCTATATCTCAAAGGTGTACATCCAAAAACTACTAATCTAAGTAGTTAGCCAAAAGTCAGAAGTATCCTGAAGAGAAGTCAAGCAGAAGCACCTGTAACATCTCGGTCTGACCCGAGTATTATTTATAAGAAAATAATAAACGGATCAGTCTAACTATAAATATCAGATGATATGGTATACAGTAAAAGGCATGACATGAACATGTAATAACCATAGCGACATACTACTATAAGTATGTAAATGATAATCAACAAAAGATTAATCAATATCACAAGAATCTTCTCAAAGATAAAATAGGGTTTCATACCCTAAACTTGTATTCATAACAAGTCAATAACACATGAATTCACCAATGCACAAAAACTGATATCATATCAATGAAAATCATGAAAATTGGTGAAGCACAAAATTCCAGAAATCATCATCAGAAATCCAGAAAACACATAAAGGGGGGGAGGCCTAACACATGAATGGGAGCATGAAAACTCACCTACGCGTAAACACATGACAAGAAGTTATCTCATGGAAGCTATCCATTAAATTTTCACACAGGAATGGCCCGAAGACCATAGGAAATGTGATGGCGAAACATCACATGATCGGGGTATAGTCTCCCACGTAGACAAAGAGACATCGCTCAATCGCTAGTCTAAATCACAAAAATGATCGTCATGATCATAAGGAAGTGTCAATCACACCAAGTTAGTAAATATATGAGTTTAGCTTCATGTCCCATAACCACTTGCTTAACTTAAATATTTACGAACAAGCTGTAAATCTTCACTAGGAAATTGTCACAAAAAGGGTTCAATCGAACAAGTCCAAGAGCTAACCGACGAAGTGAACGCAAGCGTTTCATACCACTCGTTTTACTAAGTCGTTTAAGTCGATTTCTCATTTCGAGTGAAGTAAAGGCTTGTATATACTAGTAGATTGAAAATCGGTTTGAGAAAATGAACTTTTGATATTTAAAATAGTGTTGAAATCGCTTTGATGAAAGAGTTTTGATATTTACTATTAGTATTGAAACCTTCATATATCTTTAAAGTGACAAGTCATAAAACGATTGTAGAAACAAATCAATTCACGTTCGAAGACGTGAGTAAAGTCCAAAGAAGTCAATCCCAAAACCATCAAAGTAGAAATTCTGATAAATGCTTTGTCAGATAAGATTGCCTACGCAGAGTAATTCGGGGTTCGACCTGCCCGGTCAGGTCGCGGGGGTCCAGGGGGCAGCGCCCACGGCGGGGTGCGGGGCAGCGCCCCGTCACGGTACGACCTAGTGAAGGCAAGCTGGTCCAGCGACCTAAGGAAAAGTAGGTCATACGACCTAAGAGTTCACGCGACCTAACAAGGCTAAGGATAAGGTCGGAGACGACCTACGACTTAACAAAGTCCTGCGACCTAAGGAAAATCGCGACCTAAAAAGACCAAGTGTAAGGTCGGCGACGACCTAACTTGAACGACTTAACTGGGGGATAAGTCGGAGACGACCTACGACTTAAGGTTTAACTCGCGAACGACTTAACTTGGCCTGGGGATTATAGGTCGGCAACGACCTAAGACATAAGGTTTAACTCGCGAACGACTTAACATCTTGCCTGGGAATTATAGGTCGGCAACGACCTAAGACTTAAGGTTTAACTCGCGAACGACTTAACTTTTTTGCCTGGGAATTATAGGTCGGCAACGACCTAAGACTTAACAAAATTCGAGCGACTTAACTTTGCCTGGAGATTATAGGTCGGCAACGACCTAACGTTTTGCCTGGGGATTTTAGGTCGGCAACGACCTAACGTTTTGCCTGGGGATTTTAGGTCGGCAGCGACCTAAGTTTTTGCCTGGGATTTATAGGTCGGCGACGACCTAAGACTTAACTCGCAGGTGACCTAAGACTTAACTCGCAGGTGACCTAAGACTTAACTCGCAGGTGACCTAAGACTTAACTCGCAGGCGACCTACGACCTATGGATGGACGACCTAACTCCGAACGAGCTAAAAATGGCCAGAACGACCTAGTAGCAGTTTTTTCACCAAAATCACTAAAATTTGGAATTTTTCGCCAATCCAATCCAAACCAAATGCAACAAACATGCTAAAGTGATGAGGAATCATTCCCAACAGTCCAATGACGATTATAGGCAAGATGTGAGATCAAAAATCTCACCTTTTCCACGAAATTGATGAAGATGAAGATTGAAAGCAAGGAGAAGCAATCCAAAGCTTGAATCCACAATCTTCTACTTGAATTTGATGTTGAATCTCGGATTTGCAATAGAATTTGAGTTGGGAGTTTTAATTTCTCTTTCCCTCCACCATTTTTGAAGAAGCTTGAAGTATTTGATGAAGTGATGAAGAGAAGAGGGGGTTGGGCTGAGTTAAGAAGGTGCAGTCCAAACCAAAGTCTCAAGCGGGAAAAGTGACGAAAATTTCACTATCTCCAAACATATCGAAGTTTACACTCAAAAAGATCGCAAACGTCATTTTGAACTCAATGGGGGTGGTCTCGAGTCCTAATTTGACCGTATGCAAAAAGTAGCTTTTCGGACTAACATCCGACTAACGATAAAATATTTAAATATAAAATCGATAGATATGCGGGTTGTTACAACTTGTCTTACAATTACTTTTGGAACTATTTAACTATTTTACAACTGTTTTATAAACTAATTACTGTATTTCTACTACTTTATAACTGATTACTGTTTTTCAACTATTTACAATTACTTAACTATTTACGGCTATTTTACAAATTAATAATTATTTTTCAACTACTTATCTATTTTTAAAAATTTTCAAGCTATTTTCTAAATATAAACTGGTCGGAGTTCAAACCGTTATTGAGTAAATACCCAACTGAGATAAGAATTGAAGTGATAATCCAAATGGGATTTAGGCGAATGTGGATAAGTGAATAAAATCAAAGTGAATGTGAATAGAGAAGAGAAATTGATTTAGTTAATAATCAATGAAGATAAATACGTAGGATGTACGTATATTATTCTATTCGCATAATGATTTGATCCAGATTCGAGCACATAATTTCGAGGTAGTTATATCGATCCGAGTTAGGATTTTCCACTCGATTTTCGACGACGAACCTGGATATGGGTTGTTGATTGGTTGTAATATCCCGGAAATTTTAACAATATCAATTTAATAATCTGTTAAATAATTAAATTGATATGGATAATCTTTGATAATAAAATTTGAATTTAATTTAATAATCTGATTAAATTAGTATTAATTGGTAATTTTATCTTTTAAAAAGTTAATAAGATATTTCTATTTGAATATATATATTTATTTATATATATTGTAAATAGAAGCTTTGGTAAATTGGGAATTTATATTTAATTGAATGAATAGTTATATATGTATATATATAACTTAACTTTTAAATTGAATCTTAGGATTTAATTTAAATTGAAATTGAAATTTAAGTTTTGAAATTCAAAAGAATAAATATTTAGAATTGTTTTGGATTTTAAAATATTTGTATAAACTTTTATTTATAAATATAATTAGCTTTTGTTTTTCTTTAAAAAGTAATTATATATATATAGATAAGTATTTAATAAATAAGAAAAAGGCATTTATTTACTTTTGAAATAAATAAAAATATGAATAATTACTTAAGAGACATATGTCATTTTTCTAAGGCTCCATTTTAACATGTGTAATGTAAGTAATCAATGTAATGACAAGTGTCTTTTTATTTTCTTTTTCTTTTATTTTTATAAATCACAAATTCACTTATATAAACATTGGCATATCTTTGTTTGATTCTTTCTATTTTCCTTTTCAAATACAAGAGAACTAAAACCATATCTCTAATTCAAATCTGAATCAAGTCAGTAATCTAATGCCTCAAACTAGAAATTAAACACCTCAAACCAAACTCATATTCAAATTTAAGATCTGAATTTCCTCCTCAAACCAAATATACATCAAAGCCTGTAATTTCATTTCATTATCAAATTCCTCAAACCAGAATCAGGTTTCAATTCAAAGCCTGCATGCATTTTTCTTTTAATCTGAGATTTTCAAAGCATCATCATCCTTGATTTCAAGATTAGATTTTCAAGTTTAAAATCAAAACAAAGCCTGCCTGCATAGTTTCAAAATCCTGTAAATCTGAGGCCTGCAAACATCTTCTTTTCAACTCTGGAAGCAATTCAAACTGTCTGCATTCATTTGCAATCTGGAAGCAACATGCATTCTTCAACGAATCAAGATTCAAGTTTTAAAAGTATTAAAATTCCAGACTCAAGCATTTTATCAATTCCAGTTTTCAAAAGCTAAACTACCTCTGCTCTGCATGTTTGGTGAGTAACATCACTATTTTTAAAAGTTTAAGTTATGAAAGATGGTTGCATGTCAATATTTATAAGTAGTTCTGCATATCTATGTATTGATATATAATTATATATGTGAGTTTGTTTCTATGTATATATGGATGAATTGTTATATGTGCATGCCTGTTATATGAGTGACATCCCTGTTTTATATTGTTTTTAAGCTCAGATCTTGATCAAAATTCCTTATCTCCTTATTTGATCTCTGTTAGAATTTAGGTTTTAAACAAAATTAGTTTGTTTCATCATAAACTAAAGTTTAAAATTTAATCAAGTCCAACTTCAAACCTGAGTGTCTCTGTAAACTAAAAACAACAGAGCAATGTCTATAAAAGTGAAAACTCAAACCTCGTAATTTATAAATTCAGGTTTATAAATTGAAAACATAAACTATAACATGATTTTTAGCATTAAAATCATAATTTTTAGTTTAGAATTGAAGGTGTAGTTCTGGTTTTAGTTAAATATGAAATTTTGGTAACTCTGTCGATCTCAGAGAATTTGGGATGTTGTAATTTTCAGTAATGATAGAGGAATGAACGGTGATGGTAGGAAAATTGTCTGGAAGGTGTTTAATTCATGGAGGAGGTAGCAGTAGTGGATTCTTTGTTAGAACCCTAGTTTTAACTGGTCGTGATAATTTGATCACCACGTTTTCTCTAGTGGATCGAGTGCATTAGGGTTTCGAGAGAGGGAAGTTTGGTCGATGACGATGACATGGCCGGAGTTTCAGAAGCTCTGGTGGTGGGAATCTTGAAGGCGAGGAATGTTGCCAGGTTTTGTCAGTGCGATGGTCTTGTTCCAGGTTGGGTAGAAGGCTCGAATTCGACTTCGAGTATTAATCGAAGAAGCGATGGTCGTATTCTGGTACGTGAGTGATCGTCGACTGGTGGAGGAAGTCGTGGATGGTCGGAGTTGGCGCTGGTAATCGTGCACGTGCACGAGATCGTAGATGTGTATCTGGTGAAGTCTGGTTTTACAGAGGAAGGCTACTCGAGATTTTCTCGAGATGTTTCGAGTGATAATCGAAGATTTTGGAGAGGCGACTCGAAGTAATTTTGTAAGGGCTCGAGTACATTTGTGTTGTCAGGTTTTTAAAAGACTGTCAGTTTAAATTTAAACTAAATTTAAATTGTGAAGTAAAATTTAAACAAGAATTTAAATCAAAGTTTTAATATATGGATTCAAGTTGGTTTTGAATCTTAGATTGAGATATAAAATAAGTTTTATAAATTTAAATGTTTTAAAATGTTAATTATATTTAAATGGTTTGAAATTAAAAAGGAATTTGATTTAAACTCTTTTAAAAATTCTTTTATAAGATATAAGAAATTCTTAAACATGTAAAAGTTTGTAATTTGGTTTTAAACTTTGTTAAAAATAAATTAGTATTCATTTTAAATCCAGAATTTAAAATGAAATTTAAAAGTAGATTTGAAAATGAATGTTTTCAAATATATGTGTAAATGATAACTTGATTTTCAATAAGAACAAAGTTTATCTTAAAGAAGTTAGAGATTTATATTCCTTAAATTAATTAGAAAATTTATTGGATAATTAAATTGTTTGATTTATTAATCATTTGGATTAATTAAATAGGTAATTAAAGGTTTAAACTAATTTATTTATGATTAAGATTAATTAATTAGGGATGATTAATTTGTAGTTAGGAATTATAAATTAGAGTATTAATTAATGGTTAGGAATTAATTAATAAGTAATTAAATATTAATTAAGTTATGGTTAACACTTAATTAATTTAGTAATTAGAGATTAATAAATTGGTTATTAAGATTTATTAATTTAGAATTAATAAAAATTAGTATAAGTTAATTACATAAGGAAAGTAATTAAATAGTAGTTAATGAAGTCATTAACTATGGATTATTAAATAATAAATTAATAAGATTAATTTTAATAGTTAATTAGATTAATTAATTTGAAGATAATCATTTATGAATTTGTTTAAATGTAATTACTTATTGGAAGTAATTAAGAATTAATTACTTATTGTAATTAATTGAAGTTAATTTGATTTAGTTAAATAAATTAATTAAGTTTAATTAATTTAGGATAATCAAGAGATGATTTGATAATAATTACTTAATGTAATTATTAAGATAAGATTATTTAGGGAAGTAAATAATAAGATAATTACTGGAAGTAATTAGTTGAATAAATGATTTTATTAATAGAAGTAATTTGAGTTAATTACTTTGAATAATTAATCAAGGGATTAATTAAGAAATTAATTAAGGAGTAATTAATTTAGTTAATAAAAGTAATTAAGGGGAGTTAATTACTAGATGAGATTAATCAAAAGTGATTAATAAATATTGTTTAATTAAAGGTTAATTACTTAATGTAATTAATTTAATTAGGTAATTAATAACTAAGTTGTAATTAAGGATCATTAATTAATATAATTAATGATGTAATTAAGATTGGTTAATTAAGTAATAATTAATAAATGAAGTAATTAATCAATGTAATTAATTAAGGATTAATGTAATTAATTATAGTTGATTAACTTAATTAATTTTAGTTAATTAATTAATGATGTAATTAAAGGTTAATTACTATAAGTGGTTAAGGATAATTAATTTAAGTAATTAATTGAGAATAAATTACTTGAATGTAATCAAAAGATAATTAATCAAGATGATTAATTGAAATGAATTATTAGAGGATAATTAATTAATGGATTGTAATTAATTAATGGTTAAGTAAGAAGGATTTATAAAATGAAGTAATTAATTTAATTCAATTTAAATTAAGATGATATAAATCATTACTTATGAATGGGTGTTAGTATTGGATACTTGACTTTGATTGATATCTCTGATGAGATATATGCTGTGTGATATGGATGTTTAGTTGAATTGTGATGATAATATGGATTATCTGATAATGTTGATTATCTATTGAGAATTATCCTTCTATGTATATAAAGATAATTGAATTGAATTGTTTTAACTTTAAAACAACTTGGCCTTAAAAGATACGCTTTGGATTTCGATGAGACCGGGATCGGGTTTCCGTATACCGGATTTCCAGGTCTGGAGACCCGAATACCACATCGATCCAAATTAACGATAGGTCGTGAATCAAGTGAAGATGAAGATTCAGAGTGCAAGGGTTATTGTCGTTAATTCTGAGGGTGATTCCAAAACGAGTGTAACGAGATAATGCCTTCGGTTTCGTTCGAACCCGGAACGAACTTGTATGGATTGAATGCTTTCAGCACATCGTCAGGTGGACGATGAGCATTCTAAGTGATGTGTTCTGATTAAAGGTAATCGTAGCCTCAAGCCTCATCAACCGGGAATGGCTAAAACAGGGGAGGTGCAGCAAGGTTAGTGGGTAGCACCCAAGTAGGACAAGGTTACCTCTGTCTAGATGTCCCTTTCTATTTTCGACTTAGTGGTGCGGTTGCTGATCCCAACCGTGAGGTATCTTGTGCGGGAATTATCCAGTAAGGGATGTTCCGACCTTGTGTTGCAGGGGATTGGGAGTGATCCTCGGTACGGTGATCTAGGCCACGTACTGTGACGGGCGGTACCCCGGTAGCCCTGCCATTGTATGGAATCCAAACTCCAATAAGTGCCGTACGTATTAGTTGTGCCCAACTATGTTGGAATGTGAGATGTAAGCATTTCAGCTATTTCTGTATTTTACTTGAAAACCCTAGACCCTATTATAATACAATCGAATTTCCTATCAAATGTTTTGGTTAGCGTAAGGTAAAAACTTACCCATGTTTATTTGTGGGAAGTCTTACGTGATACCTTTTCTTTCTAAAGGTTTTGAAGTTAAACAAGTTTAACCTGTTACTCACACCAGACCCATGTCTGACCCAAGTTGTTTATTTCTGTTTATAAACTCTTGGGTACTCAAATTTTTACGAGTAGCCAAGGGATTCAGGTTAGCCTTGACGAATTGTGGAGGAGCAATGGAGCAGGAGGCTTCAGCGTTATAGATATAGATAGTAGTTTCCGCTGTGTTAATCTTGTTTAGATCTTTGTTTTGTATTGAGTTGTAATAACTAGACAGATGTTTATAACTGTCTAGTATGTGATGTGTAATCTGTGTAACTCTGATAGATGATGTTTATGATACTATGTATTAGTTATGTGATATATTATATTTTATTCCGTTTCCGCTGTGAGTATTTGTGTTTGTTTTCTTTCTCTTCTTCTCTTTTCTACTTCTCACCCCTTTCTTTCTTATCAGCGATACGACTTTCTATGGAGAGAAAGTCGTGGTCGTTACAGTGGTATCAGAGCAGTAGGTTGAGTGAATACCTAGGCTCTGAAGTGGTGTCTATCTTGAGAGCGCGTATTTGTTAGTTATATAAAATGGTTTTATATTGTGTTAATTGATCGGTTGAGTGGTATATGGATTCTGGTCAATACGAGTAGCTAACGTTATTGATAGGGATCTCTAAACACTTGAACCAGGCCAACGAACACAATATTGTTTTAAAGAGGTAGATGAAATAATTTTACCCAGAAATAATTTCTATATAAAAAAAATATATCATTTTAAATATATATATTTATGTATTTCTACCTATTTATTGGGTTACCTGTTCGGGTTTTCCAATATAAGTTATAAAGGTAGATAAGGTGGTAGTGTGTGTAACACAATTACCAATAGTTGGAGTTTGAATGTTTGAGGTTGGAAGTATATATCGAGACTGTAAACCCAATACTGTCTCGAGTAAGCTTTGCTGTGGTGAAGGATTTCATCGATCTCCGAAGGAAACTGTAATGGTTCGGAGTTTATCTTTGAAGTTTGGATGAGTAAAGTTGGATCTGTCGGTTGAACAGAAGCGAGTGATGGTACCTTGATACCTCAGGTAATAGTAGCTGTATGATGAGATACAGTGACGATGGATGTTCCCGAAGATGTTTTCTTTGGAACAAGATTAAGGAAGTGTGAATGTTTCGGTGTTGTGGCTGAGTTCAGCATGATGTTTCTGCTTTGGTTTGGAGTTCGAGTTTCTCGAAGAGCTTTGGATAGGAGCATCAGTGTCAGCAGTGCTACTCGGAGTGTTCTATGATGGCAAGAAGTTTTCTAGCTGAGCAGTTTTTCTGGAAGTGAAGTTCAGAAGCAGCAGAGTGGATCCATTTCTTCGATAAATTGGATAAATAAGTGTAAGCTGTTCTGATTGGTAAAGAGAGAACAGTCTGTTTGGAATTGGGATGGGTTGATCGCAAAAGCGACTTGCGATTGTCTGAGTGTTCTCTTGGGTTGTCAGAATTTTTCTGGGTGTCTTCAGAGAAGTCAGAAGTTTGTCCGCATCTGAAGGTTGAGTTTTCTTATCGACTGGATTCCAGGAGTGATACCGGTGGTTCAGTCTAGTGGAAGGATGTTTCCTAGAGATGGAGTTGGTGAAGCAGCTCAAGTTTTGCTGGAGTATCTGAGTATTCTTTATGGATCAGTGAACCTTATTTCTGGAATGAGTTGTCCAGTCTGTGCTTGTGTCCTACCTCATATCAGAGTTGAGCAGCGAAAGCAGTTTGGAGTGTATCTCTGGATGGGAGAAGTAAGTTTGGATCTCTTCTGTGTTCTGACCTGGATAAGTATTTGGTCTTCTGAATTGAATTGTCAGTTTGGATAACTGGAATTCATTGTGTTTTACGTATCTCTGAGGGAGTACGTAGTTGATCTATCTTTGGTTTTGGAATCTGCAGTTCTGGAGGTTTGATTGTTGAGTCAGACTCGTCTGTAGTCTGATATTCTGTTTAGTTCTGTAGATCTAGATGAGTAGGAGATCTATAGCTTAGTTGTTTAGATTGTTTGTAGAGCGAGTATCCCGGTATATATATATATATATACGTGGGGAAACTCGAGGAATTTTATCTAGAATTTTGTCTAGATAATTAGAATTGTTTGTTTGGATGATTGGTTGCTATGGTTGAAAATATATGATTGTGTTTTTAAAATTTAAATCTTTAATAAGATTATTAAATTACCTTTGTTTAAATTTCGGGGACGAAATTATTTTAAGGGGGGAGGAATGTAATATCCCGGAAATTTTAACAATATCAATTTAATAATCTGTTAAATAATTAAATTGATATGGATAATCTTTGATAATAAAATTTGAATTTAATTTAATAATCTGATTAAATTAGTATTAATTGGTAATTTTATCTTTTAAAAAGTTAATAAGATATTTCTATTTGAATATATATATTTATTTATATATATTGTAAATAGAAGCTTTGGTAAATTGGGAATTTATATTTAATTGAATGAATAGTTATATATGTATATATATAACTTAACTTTTAAATTGAATCTTAGGATTTAATTTAAATTGAAATTGAAATTTAAGTTTTGAAATTCAAAAGAATAAATATTTAGAATTGTTTTGGATTTTAAAATATTTGTATAAACTTTTATTTATAAATATAATTAGCTTTTGTTTTTCTTTAAAAAGTAATTATATATATATATAGATAAGTATTTAATAAATAAGAAAAAGGCATTTATTTACTTTTAAAATAAATAAAAATATGAATAATTACTTAAGAGACATATGTCATTTTTCTAAGGCTCCATTTTAACATGTGTAATGTAAGTAATCAATGTAATGACAAGTGTCTTTTTATTTTCTTTTTCTTTTATTTTTATAAATCACAAATTCACTTATATAAACATTGGCATATCTTTGTTTGATTCTTTCTATTTTCCTTTTCAAATACAAGAGAACTAAAACCATATCTCTAATTCAAATCTGAATCAAGTCAGTAATCTAATGCCTCAAACTAGAAATTAAACACCTCAAACCAAACTCATATTCAAATTTAAGATCTGAATTTCCTCCTCAAACCAAATATACATCAAAGCCTGTAATTTCATTTCATTATCAAATTCCTCAAACCAGAATCAGGTTTCAATTCAAAGCCTGCATGCATTTTTCTTTTAATCTGAGATTTTCAAAGCATCATCATCCTTGATTTCAAGATTAGATTTTCAAGTTTAAAATCAAAACAAAGCCTGCCTGCATAGTTTCAAAATCCTGTAAATCTGAGGCCTGCAAACATCTTCTTTTCAACTCTGGAAGCAATTCAAACTGTCTGCATTCATTTGCAATCTAGAAGCAACATGCATTCTTCAACGAATCAAGATTCAAGTTTTAAAAGTATTAAAATTCCAGACTCAAGCATTTTATCAATTCCAGTTTTCAAAAGCTAAACTACCTCTGCTCTGCATGTTTGGTAAGTAACATCACTATTTTTAAAAGTTTAAGTTATGAAAGATGGTTGCATGTCAATATTTATAAGTAGTTCTGCATATCTATGTATTGATATATAATTATATATGTGAGTTTGTTTCTATGTATATATGGATGAATTGTTATATGTGCATGCCTGTTATATGAGTGACATCCCTGTTTTATATTGTTTTTAAGCTCAGATCTTGATCAAAATTCCTTATCTCCTTATTTGATCTCTGTTAGAATTTAGGTTTTAAACAAAATTAGTTTGTTTCATCATAAACTAAAGTTTAAAATTTAATTAAGTCCAACTTCAAACCTGAGTGTCTCTGTAAACTAAAAACAACAGAGCAATGTCTATAAAAGTGAAAACTCAAACCTCGTAATTTATAAATTCAGGTTTATAAATTGAAAACATAAACTATAACATGATTTTTAGCATTAAAATCATAATTTTTAGTTTAGAATTGAAGGTGCAGTTCTGGTTTTAGTTAAATATGAAATTTTGGTAACTCTGTCGATCTCAGAGAATTTGGGATGTTGTAATTTTCAGTAATGATAGAGGAATGAACGGTGATGGTAGGAAAATTGTCTGGAAGGTGTTTAATTCATGGAGGAGGTAGCAGTAGTGGATTCTTTGTTAGAACCCTAGTTTTAACTGGTCGTGATAATTTGATCACCATGTTTTCTCTAGTGGATCGAGTGCATTAGGGTTTCGAGAGAGGGAAGTTTGGTCGATGACGATGACATGGCTGGAGTTTCAGAAGCTCTGGTGGTGGGAATCTTGAAGGCGAGGAATGTTGCCAGGTTTTGTCAGTGCGATGGTCTTGTTCCAGGTTGGGTAGAAGGCTCGAATTCGACTTCGAGTATTAATCGAAGAAGCGATGGTCGTATTCTGGTACGTGAGTGATCGTCGACTGGTGGAGGAAGTCGTGGATGGTCGGAGTTGGCGCTGGTAATCGTGCACGTGCACGAGATCGTAGATGTGTATCTGGTGAAGTCTGGTTTTACAGAGGAAGGCTACTCGAGATTTTCTCGAGATGTTTCGAGTGATAATCGAAGATTTTGGAGAGGCGACTCGAAGTAATTTTGTAAGGGCTCGAGTACATTTGTGTTGTCAGGTTTTTAAAAGCCTGTCAGTTTAAATTTAAACTAAATTTAAATTGTGAAGTAAAATTTAAACAAGAATTTAAATCAAAGTTTTAATATATGGATTCAAGTTGGTTTTGAATCTTAGATTGAGATATAAAATAAGTTTTATAAATTTAAATGTTTTAAAATGTTAATTATATTTAAATGGTTTGAAATTAAAAAGGAATTTGATTTAAACTCTTTTAAAAATTCTTTTATAAGATATAAGAAATTCTTAAACATGTAAAAGTTTGTAATTTGGTTTTAAACTTTGTTAAAAATAAATTAGTATTCATTTTAAATCCAGAATTTAAAATGAAATTTAAAAGTAGATTTGAAAATGAATGTTTTCAAATATATGTGTAAATGATAACTTGATTTTCAATAAGAACAAAGTTTATCTTAAAGAAGTTAGAGATTTATATTCCTTAAATTAATTAGAAAATTTATTGGATAATTAAATTGTTTGATTTATTAATCATTTGGATTAATTAAATAGGTAATTAAAGGTTTAAACTAATTTATTTATGATTAAGATTAATTAATTAGGGATGATTAATTTGTAGTTAGGAATTATAAATTAGAGTATTAATTAATGGTTAGGAATTAATTAATAAGTAATTAAATATTAATTAAGTTATGGTTAACACTTAATTAATTTAGTAATTAGAGATTAATAAATTGGTTATTAAGATTTATTAATTTAGAATTAATAAAAATTAGTATAAGTTAATTACTTAAGGAAAGTAATTAAATAGTAGTTAATGAAGTCATTAACTATGGATTATTAAATAATAAATTAATAAGATTAATTTTAATAGTTAATTAGATTAATTAATTTGAAGATAATCATTTATGAATTTGTTTAAATGTAATTACTTATTGGAAGTAATTAAGAATTAATTACTTATTGTAATTAATTGAAGTTAATTTGATTTAGTTAAATAAATTAATTAAGTTTAATTAATTTAGGATAATCAAGAGATGATTTGATAATAATTACTTAATGTAATTATTAAGATAAGATTATTTAGGGAAGTAAATAATAAGATAATTACTGGAAGTAATTAGTTGAATAAATGATTTTATTAATAGAAGTAATTTGAGTTAATTACTTTGAATAATTAATCAAGGGATTAATTAAGAAATTAATTAAGGAGTAATTAATTTAGTTAATAAAAGAAATTAAGGGGAGTTAATTACTAGATGAGATTAATCAAAAGTGATTAATAAATATTGTTTAATTAAAGGTTAATTACTTAATGTAATTAATTTAATTAGGTAATTAATAACTAAGTTGTAATTAAGGATCATTAATTAATATAATTAATGATGTAATTAAGATTGGTTAATTAAGTAATAATTAATAAATGAAGTAATTAATCAATGTAATTAATTAAGGATTAATGTAATTAATTATAGTTGATTAACTTAATTAATTTTAGTTAATTAATTTATGATGTAATTAAAGGTTAATTACTATAAGTGGTTAAGGATAATTAATTTAAGTAATTAATTGAGAATAAATTACTTGAATGTAATCAAAAGATAATTAATCAAGATGATTAATTGAAATGAATTATTAGAGGATAATTAATTAATGGATTGTAATTAATTAATGGTTAAGTAAGAAGGATTTATAAAATGAAGTAATTAATTTAATTCAATTTAAATTAAGATGATATAAATCATTACTTATGAATGGGTGTTAGTATTGGATACTTGACTTTGATTGATATCTCTGATGAGATATATGCTGTGTGATATGGATGTTTAGTTGAATTGTGATGATAATATGGATTATCTGATAATGTTGATTATCTATTGAGAATTATCCTTCTATGTGTATAAAGATAATTGAATTGAATTGTTTTAACTTTAAAACAACTTGGCCTTAAAAGATACGCTTTGGATTTCGATGAGACCGGGATCGGGTTTCCGTATACCGGATTTCCAGGTCTGGAGACCCGAATACCACATCGATCCAAATTAACGATAGGTCGTGAATCAAGTGAAGATGAAGATTCAGAGTGCAAGGGTTATTGTCGTTAACTCTGAGGGTGATTCCAAAACGAGTGTAACGAGATAATGCCTTCGGTTTCGTTCGAACCCGGAACGAACTTGTATGGATTGAATGCTTTCAGCACATCGTCAGGTGGACGATGAGCATTCTAAGTGATGTGTTCTGATTAAAGGTAATCGTAGCCTCAAGCCTCATCAACCGGGAATGGCTAAAACAGGGGAGGTGCAGCAAGGTTAGTGGGTAGCACCCAAGTAGGACAAGGTTACCTCTGTCTAGATGTCCCTTTCTATTTTCGACTTAGTGGTGCGGTTGCTGATCCCAACCGTGAGGTATCTTGTGCGGGAATTATCCAGTAAGGGATGTTCCGACCTTGTGTTGCAGGGGATTGGGAGTGATCCTCGGTACGGTGATCTAGGCCACGTACTGTGACGGGCGGTACCCCGGTAGCCCTGCCATTGTATGGAATCCAAACTCCAATAAGTGCCGTACGTATTAGTTGTGCCCAACTATGTTGGAATGTGAGATGTAAGCATTTCAGCTATTTCTGTATTTTACTTGAAAACCCTAGACCCTATTATAATACAATCGAATTTCCTATCAAATGTTTTGGTTAGCGTAAGGTAAAAACTTACCCATGTTTATTTGTGGGAAGTCTTACGTGATACCTTTTCTTTCAAAAGGTTTTGAAGTTAAACAAGTTTAACCTGTTACTCACACCAGACCCATGTCTGACCCAAGTTGTTTATTTCTGTTTATAAACTCTTGGGTACTCAAATTTTTACGAGTAGCCAAGGGATTCAGGTTAGCCTTGACGAATTGTGGAGGAGCAATGGAGCAGGAGGCTTCAGCGTTATAGATATAGATAGTAGTTTCCGCTGTGTTAATCTTGTTTAGATCTTTGTTTTGTATTGAGTTGTAATAACTAGACAGATGTTTATAACTGTCTAGTATGTGATGTGTAATCTGTGTAACTCTGATAGATGATGTATATGATACTATGTATTAGTTATGTGATATATTATATTTTATTCCGTTTCCGCTGTGAGTATTTGTGTTTGTTTTCTTTCTCTTCTTCTCTTTTCTACTTCTCACCCCTTTCTTTCTTATCAGCGATACGACTTTCTATGGAGAGAAAGTCGTGGTCGTTACATTGGTTCTGGTTATTCTCTATCATAGTTGTGACTATGCAAGGAGAATAACGGTTTCTGATCAAGAAACTAGATCTGAGTCCGCACTAGGAAGTCGGGTGGACAATACTAGTTCGGAAGTGAAATTTTGTGATCGAGTGAGCGATCAAATTGATATTGCGTACGAATGATATGTGGACATCGTACGGGTTTGAATAAAAGTGATATTGAAATTTGTGGATAAGAACTGTAAATGATTTTTGAAATTGAAAGTATATTTTGTGAAATATATGATGAAGTAAAGTGGGAATTGAATATTTCTATAATTAAAATTTACTTTATGGAAGCAAGCAATATGGAGAATGACTTTACAAAAGAGTAATCAAAATGTGAATATTTATTTGGGCTAAACAAAGTTATATATCTTTGTTATATAGGGAAAACTCCCCTTGTTGAATCTATTGCCAGAAGAAAATGATTATTGAAAGTATTTGAAGTATAAAAGTGAATTTATACAAGTACAAATTGATTCAAAGATTTTTCAAAACTTATATATATATATATATATATATATATATATATAGGATTTGAGAAAATGATTTTGAGGAAATATTTTGGGAACCTATGGCATTTGGAAAGGCTTTTGATTTTTGAGGAAAATCAAATTTGGTATTTGGAAAGCCTAGTTTGTGAATTATCGATTTTGGGAATCGATTTTAAAAAGGGGCTTTATATGAGATTCATACTTGGTGTATGATTTGGAAAATACTATATGTGTATAGTATAAAGTGTTTTGAAAGTAGCTCTGGGGAAAAAGGTGCTCCCTTGAATGAACTTCTCAGGAGTGCCACTGAGTGGTACTGCCTTGAGCCTCTAAAGGGGAGGTTCTAAAGTTGATCCTGTGAGGAGTCCGGACAAACTAGTTCCTGAGGATTATTTGGTAGCGAAAGTCGATGGCGCTGTTGCCTACAGGGGCATTTGGGTTATGCTGTGACGACAGTGTAGCTCGATGTCGCTGCGATCTACTGTGGGGACCATAGCGAAAATCGTGTGGAGGATGAGTGCCAACAGTCTACACTTGATTTTGCCGGGATGGCAGCGCAACATCGGTAGACTGCGGTCTATGGTCAAGTGGAGGAGTTTCATTCTTTTGGCAGCGAAATTCGGTGGCGCTGATGCCTACAGTTATATGGGTTTGTGCTGTGATAGCAACGTAAAGCCCGGGTATAACTGCGATCTGTAGCGGGTTTCATGGCGTAATCGAGGAGCGCGGAGACCTACAGTTATCTGTGGATTTTGCCGGGACGGCAACGTAACCATCGGGTTAACTGCGACCATGGATGGGGGTGATGATTTCCAGAGCATTCTCACCAAAGATATTTTCTCTATTTCCAAAACTGTTTTCTATATTTTTGATAAAATTATTTTTCAGAATATTTTCACTGGGTGTTGAAAATAGGTCTGCTAAGTACTTATAGATTTTCAGTTCTACGCCTGATCAACATATGACCGAATCTCTATGAGAACGAGGATGGACTTGTTGAAACATCGAGTTATAAAAGTATTTTTATAAAAGCTACTCTGAAATAGTATTATATAGATATTGAAACAAAAGTGTTTTCAAAATGATCAAAGAAATTTATCTGATTTTAAACATTTTAATAAAACTGGTTTCGTTCCTTTTCGAGGACGAAAAGATTCAAAGGGGGGAGGAATGTGACGACCTGGTATTTTGGCCATATTATTTTAATAAATATTTAATCCAATTAAATAAAATGTAAACTCAACATTTTAAAATGAATAAATCTTTTGGAATTATTTGCAATTTATTTTTATAGATTTGTAATTTTTGCAAGGGAATTTGATTTGTAAATTTAAATTAAATCTCTTAATAATATTTATGATCAAATTTATCTTATATAATTGAATTAAAATGCTTTATCCTATTAACATTGGTATAAAATATAGGATGTGAATAGAAATATAGAATATATAAATGCAAATATAGGTTATAAATCAAATATTTGCAAGTTAAACTCTAAATAAAAAAATATAACTAAGAAGTTATTATAACGACAACTTATACGATTTAAAATAAATCTTATAAATATTAAACACAAGTATAAAACAAATTTATAGTTATAAACATAAGTATATAAAGGTAAGAAGACTATATTATTAATATAAGTATAAAATGAACAAGTAAACGAAGTACTGGATAATTTAAGTTCAAAATAGGAGTAATATATAAAATAAATTGGTAGTTTTGTAACATGAAATCAGACAAATATGTATATGTATTGTTCAAGCTAGAAGATAAAAAAAAATCTTTATACGTATATCTTTGTACAAATAATATCAACAAGACCATAAGTATGTAAACATATTTGAAGACAATTACATTTAATGCTTTCATCTCATCACCACAAATATATATGGATGCATCTTGCTATTCCTCTTCGTTCAGTAAAAACTCTGCTAACCTGAGAAAATAAAAAAATATATATAGAAGGCTTGCAATGGAAGACATGGAAAAGTTTATTCAACTTGTACAGCTGAAATGAAAGGAAGGGAAAATATAAACAAAATTTGTACAAAGCAAATAAATGCAGCCTCCACAATTAAATTCAGCCACCATTCTAACAAAAATCTCTGACTTATATTTGTACAAACAAAATGATATCCCTGTAAACTTTTATTCTATATATCAACTTTTCACATTTTAATTCGTTCACCCAAGCTAAGTAAACATGTAGAAAATATCATTCAAACTTAAACAAAATTCACTTTAAATGTCAACAGACAACTCAATAAATTAGAGATTCAAAAAGAGGGATTCCATCTTGAAATTTAAAAGCCAGTTTCAAATAAAAGAAGACTCTGTTCATTCTCCTGGAATCAGTGAGTAACTTCTTTTCCTATCAAGCCAAATCTGTTTTGTTTTATGATTGTTGCATACAACCAACAATTGAAGTAATGTTGGATGGATGGATTAAAATGCTTGTATGTATATGAATGTAGTTTATGCTATGGATATCTGCGTATACAAATGTGTCTGTTTGTATACAGAGATTTACCTCTGTTTGTTCACAACAGGCTAGATCAAGTAAAAATATCTATATCTCTAAATATAAAAAGTTTTATGTTGAAATCTCTAAAGGAACCTGTTTGTAGATTTCAGATTTAACTTTTAAAAATATTTTCAACTTGAAATATTAGGCGTATATTAGGAAAGCTTTAAAATTTACAGTAAAACCCATACCAGTCAGGAAAATAAATTTTGTTAAATCTAATGTTTTGCTTATATAATCAAGATGGTCTGGTGAAATGATGATTTTAGGTTATAGTTTCATGATTTTAAAGTTTGTGAATCAAGAGAAAATGTATGATGTCCGTAGGTTGAACTTTTGTCATTTTCTGGTGATCGGTGGTATTCGAGGGGTCGAGATATCGTCTAAAGCTAGATTAACGATCAGGGTGCTTGGCAAAAATGGCGGTTGAGGCGATAGTGGCCTATGGCGTCGGCGGTAGGTCATAACAGTTTTAAAACCTAGTTTAGGACGAAGCTGGAATTCGAATCAGTGTTTCTCCCCTGATTGATCGAGTGCCATGAAATTCGGGAGGATGGTCACATGTTGGGTCGGCAAGCCATAGCCGGAGTTGTAGCAGTTTTCGTCGTCGGAATCGATGGTTCAAATGGATTTCCTGATGATGGTTTTCGGTCTTAGTACTTCTGGATGCTCGATTTTGAATTGAGGTTGGAGATGATGTTTGGATGGTCGTGGTTGCTCGTAGAAATGCTGGGCGACTTGACGATGGTGTCGTCGATGGTCGGAGTGGCCTTAGGTGATGGTGCAGGTGCACGCGATGGTGGGAGCGTGTCAGAAGGTGGAAACGGTGAAGGTCTCGAAGTCAGGTTCGAGAAGTTGGGTGGTTAACTCGAGTCGTTCTCGAGTATATTGGAGGGTATTAATCTGTAGGATTGAAAAAAAAGAAACGACGAGAGAAAAAAAATGAATGAGTACAGGGGAAACTCGGGGAAAAATGGGTAGATTCTCGGTGTTCAACCCGAGTAACTTGAGTGATGGCTCGGGTATTGGTTTGATGTTAACTTGAAACAAATTTAAGTTATAAACAGATTTTATTTAATGCAAGGGAAATGATTTTGAGTTTAATTAATGGTAAAGTAATTAAGAAATGTTAAGTAATTTAAATTTGAAATTTAAGAACAAATAAAGTTATAATTAAGAAGTTTTATTTATAATCAAATGTACAAACTTAAAAGTAAATTAACCAATTAAAGTTAATTCAAGGTTAAAAGTTAACTAATTTAAGAATTTAATTAAGAATTAATAACTAATTGCTTAGGTAAATAATTAAGTAATTAGTGAGTAGATAAATGCGTACTTAAGTTCTAATTAATTAAGTAATTAAGGATAAATTAATTAGTGTAATTAATTAAAGGATTGATAGATTAAGGAAACTAATCAAGGATTAGTTAATTAATGAAGTGTGATTAATTAAAGGATAATTAATCAATGTAAGTGATTAAAGGATAATTAACTTGAGAAATTAATTAAGGATAAATGTAATAAATCATTGTTAATTACTTTATAAGGGTAATTAAGGGATTATTTAATGTGATGGGTAAAGGCTAATTAATTGGTATAATTACTTCAGAATTAATTACTTATTGTAATTTAAGGGTAATTGGTCAAAGGTGATTAATTAAGATAGATAATTAAAGGATGATTAATTAAATGTTTTGTAATTAATTAATGTTTAGTAAAGGTATTCTAAGTGATTAAAGTTAGAAATTAATTTAATTAGAGAGAAATTAAATTAATTTTCGAAATGATCCATCTTGCTTATGAATGATCAAATAATGTTCAATGACTGGAATTGGTTGATATCTCTGATATGAAATGTTTTTGTGATATGATATGTTTGGTTTAAACTGTGATAATGTGGGTATCTATCGATGATGAATTACTATGTAAAGGTGACACCCTGTATTTAAAGTTGAATTGTATTTCACTTGAATAACTTGGGTTAAGATGACATTGGACTCGAAGAGACCGGAGTCGGGTATTAGTTAATACCCGAAACCACTTCGATTCTTTATAGATTGATATATGAAATAAGTAAACTGGAATGGAATGATTTAAGTGAATTGGGCCATTTAATCTAAGTTTTGGAACTTAGAAATTGATATGTGGAATAAGTGATGTCTATAACAAATTGTGAATTTGTAAATTGAGACGAGTTACCCCGGGTTTTATATAAGTTTTATGCCGTTGTATTTCATGTTAGATGGGTTTACTCACCCTGGTTTCTAGCCTGATCCGGGTGTTACTTTGATGTAATGCTCGGGTCAGACCGAGTATTACAGACTTTCAGGTTAGGACGTTCTGGAGCTCAGGTGGCAAGCTGGATGGCAGGAACGTATGGAGTATTCCGCTGTGTATATGAGACTGTGTAGTCTGTATAGATTGTAGTTTGGAACATGTTGTTTAACTGTCCAGTTCATGTATAATGGTTGTAACTCTGATGTATTAAAAATGTAATTGACTGATACAGCTTTCTTTGTGTAAAGAATATTATTCGATATATTTTATCCGCTGCGAATGTGAGAATCTATGTTTTGGTGTTTCTGCTTCTTCTTCTTCTTTATCTCTTTCTTCTTTTCCCTAACTATCTGGAATTTTCGGGATCGAAAATTTCGGATCGTTACATGTATCTAATATTATTTACAGTTGTTTTGGAATTATAGACTAAGTCGTAGTTTTGAGAAATAATTTTACTATATGATTATGAATCATATGATACAGGTTAATTATATCTCAAACAATTAATGGCTATGCACCCATTCAGTGGGATTATCATAAGAGTTGATGAACTCTTTGAGTTAATACATATTGATGTATGTAATCACAAGTCTATTAATAGCAAAAGGGTTCCACATACTTTGTTATATTCATCGATGATTTATTACCAACATGAACATGTGTATTATATACACATGTAGTAAGTTTATGATAAAATCATAAAATATAAAAGAAAATAAAATAAAATAACATGCAATAGAATAAAATGATTTGATTTGGTCGAATAAGTGAGTATATTGGAAAGAGTTCCAAATGTACCTAAAAATGAATATAGATTCAATCTCAAAATCACTCTTCCATGTGATACATAATGATGCATCGATAAGGAGTAATCAGACATTGTTGGACAATTTACTATTAATTGTGAGTGAAGTTGAGTTATTTTCTTTCTATAAGGTCATGTACTTAAGATTAGTACACAAGGTTGATATTATTTCATCTAAAAAATAGTATACAAAATCATACAAGATAAGGGTTTGTAAGAAATCCCAACATATCCTAGGCCAAGGAGTTGGCAGGTTGTGCGAGTTGATAGATTGCACGTAATAATTGTTCATGAGGGATCTTGTATGAATCTCCAAAAAGTTTTTTGGAAAGGTTTGTCATCAAATGACATATTTATGTTTTGAACATAATTTTTGTAAACTAAAATCAGTTTTATAAATAAAAAGGTTCATAAAGCATTTATGAATCCCTATTCTATTTGCACTAAGAAACAATTGTTGTTTCAAGGTATATCAACTTCATTGTGAAGGAATTTTTTTGAGAAATTTTTGGTAGTTAAATGGAATTGGATCCGATCCATAGATAGAACTGATTATATGAGATGAAGTGAAATTAACAAACCTAAATGAACACATAGCATTAGAATGTCTAATAAGTATTCTCATACATCGATGAGAAACTATGAGTTTCTAATTAATGTCGAAAATATACATTAACTTTGGTTGTTCAATTAAACCATTAAGATTGTTGACTCTATATGGTATGATGCGGAGATATGAAAGAATTCCAAGTGCGCTATCAAAATATGATTTTGGTGGTCGTAAACAAAGAGATGTGATCCATCGACCGAGATTGTGTCTTTATTGGAAAGACTAATGTGGTTGGAATTAAATAAGTAATGTTGACAAGAATAATATTGCAAATTTCAATTGTTGAAATAGCATAATGGATTCGGTATTCAACACGCTCAAGTTAATTCAAATTTACTCACAAAATTATCACTCGATAAGACTTAGTGTTTGATACTTTTGTATTGAAACAGAAAATTCTAAATAATGATTTAGAGTAAGCCGTTTACACATATTAACCAAAAATGCCTTGAAGTTAGTGGAAGTGATATTGGGTTTGTGAGTCTTTGGGTATGATCCAAGAAATGATATGAATGTATCATTTTATAAGCATCAAGATTGAATAAGTATTTTGTTAGAAATATCAAAAAGTTTGATTTTCAATCAAAGTGCAGAGGAAGCGTGTGTTCATAAGAAAGAACGTTAAAAGGTACATTGATATTTCTAAACTATAAGTAAACAACACGTTGTTGATTTTAACAATATGCTGTTAGTTCCTGAGATGATGGTTTTGATGACAACAACCTTAGGACTTGTTATAAAATATAAATACTAATATCTTTGTCTAGATATATATGTATATGCATAATATATATATGTATATGCATAATATATATATGTAGGTACTGAGAATGAAGACTGTACAGTATAGAGATTCAAGACTGACGAATTCAAGATTGAAGAAATCAAGACTGAAGACTCATGAGTATCAAGAGTTCAAGAGTTCAAGATATCAAGATAAGTATTAGAGTCTAGATTTATGTTAAAACTTCATAATAGCATTAAAATCTTTATTCGGATTTTAATTGTGGAATGGAATCCACCTTCTCGCTTTAATAGTGGGATGGAACCCACGACCTCTTTAGTGGCATGGAACCCACGACCTTCTCTGGTGGAATGAAATCCATGAAATTTCCAAAATGAATTATTTTTAGATTTTTTCAAAACTATCTTTTTTAAAAAAGACATCTCTCCCGGTTTAAATATTTTAGCCCTAATTCAAAAACTATTTTTAATCATATTAATTTCAAAATCATTTCTTGTTTTTAAACTATCTCCTGGTTTTAATGTTGTAGCTTTAATCTCAAAATATTTATATATTTGGTTTTTATTACTTTTATATTTCGTAAGATCACTTTCCAAAGGTTTTTATAATCATAAAGTATAATCAAAATAGTTTACAAAGTTCTAAGATTGTTTCGATAAACTTTAGAAAGAAAATCTCTTTTAAAACAAAAATTAATTTTTAGAAAATACTAGGGGATGTCGACATGCCTATACCCCCTATGTTGACATGGTAGCCGTTGATTTTAAAATTCAAATTTTCCAAAGAAGTGTCTATTCGTCATAACTTTTCATGAATGGACATGACCGTTATTCTCCTATATATACTAGTAGTTTTCAGCAAATTTTCACTTAAGATTTCTTTGTTTTCTCTCCTCTTTCTCTTCCATTCATATTTTCAAACATTCTTAACAAAACTCTGCCGAAATCCTAAGTGAATCAAACTCAATCGTCACTAGTTTGATTCTCTGTCACTCTCTCTTAAAGATCTTAGTGCTATTTAGAGTTATAGGATCATTTGTAATCAAAGATCGAAAGATCGAAGTGTATTGAGTCTATCTCTATCAAAGTGTGATTGGAAACGATGTGATTGTGAGCCGTAAATCAATTGGGTGTGATTGTAGCCCATAAATCAATTAGATGATCTTGTAGCCTGGTTAAATCAAGAGAGTTTGCCCTAGACTCGGAGACATGAGGGTGTATCTCGTGGCCTTGAAATCGAGGTTGTAATATCGACAATATATTTGAAAAGAAATCTGCACAAGAAATTGTGTGGGACTAGATGTAGGGTAACTCCGAACCAGTATAAAATTCGGGTGTGTTCTTTCCTTTACTGCTTTTATTTACTATTTGCATCTGTTTCTGGTTCTGTGATTGTCTTTTTGTTTGTGAATTGCATCTATTTGCGTTTAATTTGAAAAGATTTCAAAAAGATTCATAAAATTAATTAAACACTATTCACCCCTCTCTAGTGTTAATTCTACCTTAAGATCCGTAATCCGCATTTCCAACATATGCTTGTGTTAAAATCAACTTTAGTTGTTTTAATACTCAATTTTGGATTGTAAATGATGTCTTTTATGGTGAGTATAAAAGATATAGGGATTGTCCCAAAATGATATACAAGAGCACCCTATTAAATGGAGAACATGTAAGTTGGATTCCTTATGCATTAGCAATAAGAATTATCATACAGGTTATGTTGTGTATGATATTGTGTTTTGTTTATGTATTTGATACATGGAGCAAATATAAAATCCAAATTGATATCACTAAATGGTTGTTTGAGGTGTTCTCGTGTATTTATGAAATACTAGAGAATTGTTTATAGAAACAACGAAGTCGTTATGATGGAACGTTTGGACACAAACTTTTATAAGTGATATTGAGTATAACATGTCAATGATAAAATTCAAGTTAAAATCTTTAATTTGAAAATGTTTCAAAATAAAAGTGATTGTGGTCGATTCAACGAAATGTTGAGAATAATAACTTGAATAGCACTACAATAAACCAATGCATATAGATATAAATGCACAAATTTATAATTGAACCAAAGGTGATTCCAAATGTTGAGAATCCCATAATATTGTTACAAGATAACAATGTCATGAAATTGGTCATGATAGATCTTAAAGCTCACTAGAAGTCGAAAGACATACTTCGAATCGTTCCACATGATAAAGGTAGTTTATCAGTGTTAGAGAGAGTTCATCGACAATATAGATAATTAAAACATAATAGCATACCCATTCACTAAGGGACTGACATAATTGGTTTTGACAAAACTGATTTGAGAAGTTGGAGTTAGATTCCATAATTGACTCCAAGTGCAAGTGGAAGATTAATAGAGTTAGGGGTATGCCCCAAGGGCAATTATGTAATTTGTTACATATATCTAACTCGTTGACCAATCTTGTTCGAAATAAAAGGTATTTTCTTCCTATTATATACTTGATATAATGGGATTATATTAATTAATTAACTTAACTAAAAGTATATTTAATAGAAAAATCCATAAATGGTATATTTTGTGATAGTAGTTACAAAGTGTTGTAACAGTGAGTAATTTATCACAACGAAACAAATATACCATTTTAAATATTCCTAGTCAAGATGCATCGAGATTGGATATCGATGTATCCATTGAGATTGGAGTACATAACGCTCTCCAAATGTTGGGCAGTGTATTACTCATGACTGTTGGGCGCACCTAGTGGTTACGTACTAATAGTTATTGGATAACTATGGAACGACTCACTCGATAGTTTTCTGTTGGTTAATATAACTAAAGTCAAACAGAAAATATCGATGTGACTGGTTTACATAGTTCTCTCGACTTGAGAATACCGTGGATCTTCAATATGAAAGCTCTACTTTGATTATAACCAAATCATGGCATGGCGTCCATTGAGTGACTATAGTTGGGTCGAGTGGAAGTATTGGAAGTGAAGCACTATTCAAGAGAGGATTCGTCTCCTCAGTTATACGCGGTTAGTATCACAATCTACTCAATTCAACCCAAAGTCAAAGTCTCTGGCCAGAGCATTTCGGTTAATAATAATAGTTATTATTGAAGCAAGGACTTTGTATTTAGACTGTAAAGTTGAATGTGGATGAGGTTGGAATTTTGACCATTACCAAATTCCATAAGTCTAAAGTGATATAGTTTTGACGAAGAGAATTGGTGTAAACAAATGTCACAACCGGGAAATGCTTATTAAACTAAAATTGGATTCTACAGAAAATGAGTAAGCGATAAATTTTGCCATAATGTCACACCATCTGCTAAGTGATGTGTGAACGTTAACATTAGAAGAATTCGATGTTAATCGCTGACCAAATTTACACCCAAGAGTTACACAGCCGAAATGATGAATTCCCTTAAGACCGAGTGATTTAATTAGTTCATGATTTTTATAAATTAATTAAATTAATTAATATTTATGAAATATTAATTATAAAATTTGAATATGATTTGAGAAATAAATAATGTTATATATATTGATAACAGTTATAAATATATTGATCGACACAATATTGACAAGTGATTAAATTAGATTTAATTGCATAGTATTTTAGCTTGTGCTTAGATGGGTTTAAGGACCATAATTAGGGTTGCAAAATTTCGGTTTTGGGAAGGTCTATGGGTGACTAAGACATAGGGAATTGGCTTGGAGATAATGGGTTGAGATAAAGTGAGAATGGGTAAAAAGGTTTTCCTCATTTCTCTCTATTACAACCTCATATATATATGTATGTATGTATGTATCTCTAAAATAATTACTAACCTTTTTGGCCGCCATTACCTTCTACATTTCTGGTTAAAACATAGCTCTCAATCCACTCCAAAATTCTCAAATATATTTCAAATTAAAATAATACTATTCGATAGTTAGAGGTCGGTGATTCCGGACTTGCAATCTGACGAATCAAGAACAGTAAAAGGAAGGGAAGTCATTGCTTCAACGTGGATTCAAAGGCATCATTAAATTGGTAATTTTAATTCATATTACAGTAATTAAATTATATTCTATGATCCTATAATGAGCAATTTCATATCTGTTTAAATATATTACTACTATATGTTTAGTTAGGTGAGATTTTTGTAAGTAGATGTGGTTGTCACAAATCAGTTTGGTTATGTGCATAATTTGTTTATTATACTGTTTGATTTATGTATAGACAAATGTTGTTTAATGTACAAAATCAATTTTCATCATTAATAATTGTTTTATATATATTTATTAATAAATTCATATATATATATAAGTGTATATTTGTAACGATTTGGGATTTTCGACTTCCGAAAATCGACATTAATACGTCCACTGTACTAAATGCCGAGCAATCGAATGCCGGAAAACCGAATTGTTATGGTTAAAAAGAAGAGGTAGAAGAAGACAGAAAGAAAGAAAGAAGAAACAACAGAAACAATATCAGAATCTCACATATCACAACGGAACAATATATAATAGATAAATGAATAATCTTTAAATCAAAGAACTATATCAGTTTATACATTACATCATCATCAGAGTTTACAACAACAATATACAACACAATACATCAATGGACAGTTATATAAACTTGTCCTCATACAGAATACACAGCGGAATAATAATATCATATACAAGTGATACGCCTTGGCATCCAGCTCGCCACTTGAGCTCCACAACATCTCCTGAATCCAGAATGACCTGAAAATCTAACTCTAGGCTGCTCGTGTGGAAAATGATGGGCACCCAGAGTTTAGGAAATGAACAATAAACTCCAGGTCAGTCATGGGACTGGTGTGAGAACATAAAACAGTTATTATCTTTAAAACAACAACAAAGGAATTTTAAACATTGAAATCCGCAATGCTTTTGGAAAATGAAACAACCATAAGACCTCCCGCCACACACACAATGCAAACGCAGAATTGGAGGAGATTTCTTCTTATGATAGTCAAACATGCTTATTATGCAAACAAAACTCTTTTGATATTATTACTAGTGCATAGTGTAGGAAACATTTCGAAAATATAATATTAATCTTAGCCAGCATAGGCATTCCGCACTTATGCCTACTATAACTACTATGTTCAATAGCAGGTTACCGCCACATTCCATAGCAGGTAATACAACTAAAACCGTACAAGCCTCGTATTGTTTCTTTGGATTTTCCAACAAATGGTAAGGCTAAGGAACTTCCTACCGCCACATGGGTACGCCTCTGGATGGACGTCCCAAGAACTAACTAGCTCTCTGCCAACACAAGGCCGGGTTACCTCTTACACTAGGTAACTACTACACGAATATGCCACCCCCCGGTCCTTTGGGACCTTTATCCGAGGCGCCTCAACAAAACAACAATCACATAGTAAATGAGATTGGAGTAACCACATAGGTTAAATACCAGGGCTCCATACCTGATACCACCCTTTTCCAGAAGGAAATGACATACCCTAAAGGGAGCGACCCTCATAACCTTGCCGCATCATTCCTATTTCGACCATTTCCGAGTTGTGAGGTCCGAAGAGGTCTCATCCACAAAGCTACGCTTTTTCACAAAGCCATGCTTTGATCAACAAATGATCAATAAATAATCATCACACAGCAACACTCAGCATGCCACATTACCAAATTGGGAGTATATCACTGATAACCTTCAACTACATAACCTCTGAGCTCGTACGTCTCAAAGAAGGGTGTTAAGCTAAGAGAATAAATTCTCCGCCACCAACAGAAATGTATTTGAAAGAAATCAGCTTTATATCTTAAAATGTAATGTCAGACATGTAACCATACAAGTTTGTTTCGGGTTCGAACAGAACCAAAGGCACTTCCGAAGAAGCCCTTGCAATCCGGGTATTCACAATCCTGATCGAACTTCCCATCACAAAGGAAATCTCTATACCGTAGCTAACGGTGCAGAGACAATCGAAAGGTCATCCTATCGTTTTCACAAATACCCGGTCTTCACCACCGGTCTTCAAATGTTATCCATATCGTCATATCACTTATTCAGAATGGGTTATATGACACAAAGGTCCTTTCCCGGCTAAACCGAATAGTGAGCACAATATTTTACAACATATGGATATTGGGATTTCAATTAAGTCACAACTTATTACCCAAATCCTTTCCTTTAAATGGTTTAAACAAATTACCGTTTTAAATCTTTAAACAAAAAGATTTACTTCACAAAGTTTACCCAGTTTCACAAAGTATCATTCATAGATTCCCAAATCATTTCCCATTTCAATTGGATTAACCCATTAAATCTTTAAACCAAGATTTAACTTATAGCTTTCAAAACTATTCACAATTAAAGTCTTTTATAATATAAAAGATACACCTTTTAAAATCTTCTTTGATTTCAAGATAAAGCTTAATCATCTTTGTGACGACCGCCCATGACCCCTGCACTGAATCTAGAGATAGTGCGCTGTAAAGTGTGCCAGGCGACCATGGACGATTGTCAAGGTAAATTAAACACAACAGAATCTATCGTATTACTCACAGCGCATGGATAAAATACAATAGAACATATGTATAGTGAAGCTTTACAGAACAAAATGACATCATATAAAACTTCATAATAGTTGAATACAAGCATCTGAATAGTCAAGTCATCAAAATACATCAAGCCTCACTACAACACTCAGAGAGAATACAACAGCGGAACATCCAGTACATATAATAAGAAGATAATATGCAACCCTCCAGCTCGTCTTCGATATCAGTATCGTGAGAAGAGAACAGCACCTGTCACCTGTTACCTAGTCTGCCCGTCCCAAAAATGGACGAACAGCCCAAGGCAATAAGAATTAAAACATAAAGCCTTGAGTCAGACAACAGTCTTAGTGAGCAGTAAATTAACTAACAACATACCAAAAGAGCATAAAGGAAAAGGAATAGGAATACAACCCTCCCACTCCAACCTCATTCTACAGTGATAGCCCCCCCAGACACACACTAAGCAGAAGCAAACATAGCAGAGCATACAATTTAAAGTAAAGCTACTATCACTTGAGCCAAGGGCGATGTTTTCCAAGTACCAAGGCCTAAATCAGATAAGCACCCAGAAAATACCGCTCTTGAGTCCGAATGACGATACAACCAAACATCCATGACTCTGGCTATCACTGTTATCATTGCTTCGATATCACCGTTAATTGAATGACCGACACATTCTTTCAGCCGTCCGTCAAGGGCTGATGGAAACCCCGGTTCTAGACATAACTCCCGCACGTCGTCGCAGCCCGTGCCTAGGACTATCGAATCTGCCCAGAGTACTCGACCATCAACAGTTGGCCGTTGGGACTATCGAATCTGCCCAAACGTACTCTTGCTTAGAGCATGCTAGAACCTTCAACAACGATGCTATCCAAGCCTCCTAGTCATCCTCCTCGACGACTATTCTCATATCCATTCATTATCCTCAACTCGAATCATATCACCGAGTTATCAACATGCTTGGAATGATCCCGTCTGGATTAGACCAAGTCTTCATCATATGATGCCTCGCTTCATTACATCCTCGCAAAGCCTCATCTCAACATCACATCATCAAATCTATGCATAAGAGCTTCATCATCCCGCTACATATGCCACGAGCAGCTTTCCCAATTCAAGAGCCTTTCCCTTAGCTTTTGAATCATCTTCGATCTAAATCTAATCATAAATCATCTAGTTCATAACAATCAATCAAATCAAACATCAATCCAAGCAATCAAGCATTCAAATGTAATCTAAGTAGACAATTATAACAATAATGGCATTTTCGTAATTAAAGAGTTGAAAGTCCAATAAGCATGAAAACATGGATTATATCTCTACAAACTTTATGAATGAACTTGCATAGGTTAACATATGATAAAATGGATGTAACATTATCATGAACAATGGATCTATATGGATCTACACTTAGGATGAAGAAAATGCATGAGAATCACTATTTTAACACCAAATCGAGCCAACAATCCGATCTACTCCTTTGGATCCGTGTGAGAGATAATCACCACTCACCAAATCACATAAACAACCTCAAATCAATACGCTTCAGATCTGGACAGCGAAGGATCAAGCTTGATCTATCACGAATCCGCTTCAAACGATGAAATCTCTCTTGAAAAGATGAAGATCTTCAACTTTAGCTCTTGAATCTTCAATCTTGATCTTCAATTTGGATGGAAGGAAGCACTAGATTAGAGTGGAGAAAAGAAGTGAAGAAGTGTAGAAGTCGAGCTCTCAAAATGGCAGCACTTCGTCGCTTCAAAATCCGGATCCCAAAAATGAAGAGAAGCTCTCCTATTTATAGCAGAAAATACCCTAAGTCGTAACTCGTCCGCCTTCATGAGTCGTCTACGACTTACGACTCAACACCCTTCGACTTAACTTCTGGCTTCAACAACTTATCACACTTCTGCCTATGACTCACGACAAAACAGCTATCTCCTAAGTCGTCTCCGACTTATAGCATGTGCCTACGACTCACCAGACCCCCTGTCTACGACTTAAATGCGCACGCCTTACTTGGTTATACGACTCAACTACTAACTCGTATACGACTTATCACAAAGGCTACGACTCATCCACTTGCGCGAGTTATCACCTACGCGCGACTCAACAGCTTACGACTCATCCCTTAACTCGTCCACGACTCAACTGGTTAGACGAGATAACCCATTCTACGACTTATCAAATAACTAAGTACGAATCATCAGATAACTGGGGTACGACTCATCAGATAACTGGGGTATGACTCATCACTTAACTCGGTCAGCTCTTATGTCGTAAATCCCTAGGTCGGTCACTTACTTAGGTTGTCTATCCCTTAACTCGGCGACGACTTACAACCTACGACTTAACACTTGCCGAGTTAACTTCGACCTACTGACTTAGCCCAGCTACGACTTATCCCCTTAGGTCGTACTTTCCTTAAGTCGGTCAGTCAATTTAAGTCATCCCACGACTTACTTCCTACACGACCTAGGCTCCAAACATTCCAACTCTTAAGTCGTTCAAATGACTTAACTCCAAGTCCTGGGTCACTCCTATCTCCTAAGTCGTATACGACTCACGACTCATGCTAAGTCGTGAACGACTTAGGACTTAGGCAAAATTTGCCTAAAATCTGAAATGGCTCAAAATGCTAAAACTCCAGATTTGACGAACTTTTCGATCCGTGAAAATACGGGTCGTTACATTCTCTCCCCCTTAGGAATTTCGCCCCCGAAATTCCAAACAAACAAAGCAATCAAAGACTATTCTGTACGCCTACCAACCATAACAACCAGCAAACCATGCATCCAATTCTAGCTTAGCGTACAGAATTCTAAGACTTAGACCAAGTTACAATGTTGTTAGATGATACGACACCTTAGGGCCATACCTTGAAGAGTTCGGGATGAGCTGCTTTCATCCTCTCTTCCACCTCCCACGTACAGTCGTTATCATCATCACTCCATTGTATCTTGAGCAACTTAACTACCTTCCTCCTAAGCTGTTTCGTGTCGGTTTCAACAACACGAAGCGGCTTACGAGGTCTTCTATCGACTGGATTAACTTCGAAATCTTCATAGCTAACAGCAGAAACCACCGTATCTGAGTCATGCACATACTTCCGTAGATATGATACATGAAAAACATTGTGCACACCCGACATCTTCTATGGCAACTCCAATCTGTAGGCGAGCTTTCCAATTCGCTCGATGATCGGGAATGGTCCGACAAATCTCGGAGTCAATTTTCCTTTCCTCCCGAATCGAATAACATTCTTCAGTGGAGAAATCTTCACAAAAACCATATCTCCTGCGTCGAATTCCAAATCCTTTCGACGCTTATCAGCATAACTCTTCTGACGGTCTTGGGCTGCCTTCATTCGTTGCCGAATGATCTCTATACAATCTGAAGTCTTACGAATCATCTCTGGCCCAAGCATCAACTTTTCTCCAGTTTCCAACCAACATGTCAGAGAGTTACACGGTCTTCCATACAATGCCTCATACGGTGCCATACCAATACTTGACTGGTAACTGTTGTTGTATGCAAACTCCACCAAATGAAGGTGATCTTCCCATGATCCTCCGAAATCCAAAACACAAGCTCTAAGAAGATCTTCCAAAACTCGGTTGACTCTCTCGGTCTGACCATCCGTTTGGGGATGATAAGCTGTACTTAAACACAACTCGGTTCCCAAGACTTCCTAGAAGCTCTTCCAAAATCCACTAGTGAACAATGGGTCTCGATCGCTCACTATACTCTTCGGAATACCATGGAAACGAACTATCCACTTAACGTACAACTCAGCCAACTTCGACGCAGTCCTAGTCGATCGGACAAGAATGAATCTCGCACTCTTGGTCAGACGATCCACAATGACCCAAATCCCTTCATTTCCCGTTCTTGTTCTAGGTAGTCCATCAATAAAATCCATCGATATCTGCTCCCACTTCCATGTAGGAACTTTTAATGGTTGAAGCAATCCGCTTGGCTTCTTCTGTTCGGCCTTCACCAACTGGCAGTTCATACACTTGGAAATAAAATTTCCAACATCCTTCTTCATACCTTCCCAGTAGTAGGTTCTCTTCATATCCCGATACATCTTATTTCCACTTGGATGAATTGTCAGTTTCGAGTGATGACTTTCCTTCAGAACTTCACTCCTCAATTCATCTATATCGGGAACAACTAGTCGTCCTTGCTTCCGAAGCCAACCCTCTCGATCGACCTCGAATCCTTTATCCTTTTCTGGATCCAATCCAGATTCCAATTCACGGATAATCTTGACAAGCTTATCATCTCGCTTTTGGCTCTCACCAATCCTTTCCACAAGAGTGGGTCTTATTGATAAGTTTGCCAACATCTCAGGTTCCAATTCGCATCTAGGCCTGAGTCAAATCCAGCTAAATACTCGAGACTCTTCCATTATGAAAACATGGCTCCCAATCCTGCATGTCTTCGACTTAACGCATCTGCCACTGCGTTACCTTTTCTCGGAGTATAAGCTATACCAAAATCATATGATGCCAAAAACTCTAGCCAACGTTGCTGCCGAAGATTCAAATCCTTTTGGGAGAAAAGATACTTCAACGACTTGTGATCCGTAAACAACTCGAATCGAACTCCCAACAAATAATGCCTCCACATCTTCAGAGCAAATACAATCGCCGCTAATTCCAAATCATGAGTTGGGTAATTCCTTTCATGCGGCTTCAGCTGTCGACTTGCATACGCAACAACTTTATCCTTCTGCATCAGCACTGCTCCAAGTCCAGTACCACATGCGTCGGTGTAAACCACCATCTCATCATTCCCACTAGGAATAGTCAAAACAGGAGCACTCGTCAATCGCTCTTTCAGGATTCCGAAAGCTTGCTCACACTTAGCATCCCAACTGAACACTTGGTTCTTCTTCGTTAATCCTGTTAACGGTGCAGCTACCTTGGAGAAGTCTTTGATAAACCGTCGATAATATCCTGCTAATCCAAGAAAACTTCTCACATCTGATGCATTCTTAGGTCTAACCCAATCCTGGATTGCTGCCACCTTAGCGGGATCAACCGCTATTCCATTTCCAGAAATCACATGGCCTAAGAACCTCACTTCACTCTTCCAGAAGTGACACTTCGAAAACTTATCCTTCAGCTGATGTTTCCGTAAGATCTCCAAAACAATACGCAAGTGCATCATGTGCTCTTCTTCAGTTATGGAATAAATCAGAATATCATCCACGAACACAAGTACGAACTTGTTCAACTGATCTCTGAACACTCTATTCATAAGATCCACAAAATATGCTGGCGCGTTAGTCAATCCAAACGGCATTACCAGCCACTCAAAGAAACCAGATGGTGTCCGAAAAGCAGTCTTCGGCACACTATCCTTAGCCACTCTCAACTGGTGAAATCCCGTTGCCAAATCCATCTGAGAAAACACCTTAGCTTCGTGAAGCTGATCAAACAAGTCATCTATTCTCGGCAATGGATACTTGTTCTTCTTAGTCACCTTATTCAGCTCACGATAATCCACACACAATCTCAACGATCCATCCGCCTTGGTTGAGAACACAACTGGTGCACCCCACTCGGACACACTACGCCGAATGAATCCTTTCTGTAAAAGGTCATCAACTTGCACCCTCAACTCTTGCTGTTCCCTAGGCGCCATCCGCCTAAGAGACATCACAACAGGTCTGGCTCCTTCAACTAGATCTATACGAAACTCGATCTCTCTATGCGATGGCAACCCTTTGACTTCGTCAAAGACATCCTCGAATCCATTAGCGATCGGCACTGATGACAGTCCATCCCGTGGAACAACCAGCGAATACATGAAGCTCATGAAGACGCCTTCCTCATGCTTACATCGTATCACAACCTTTCGCCCCTCCACATTCTCGACTGTCACTTCCAGCTTTCCGCAATCAACCTTTGCCGCATACTTCCTAAGCCAGTCCATACCCAAGATAATTCCGAACCCCGCAAAGTTCAGAACAAAACAATCACAAACAAAAGAGCAACCATGACTTGATACAACTAGACCACGGCATAACATACACAAACAAGACGAACCCCCAACTGGATTAGTCACAACCAATGGCCTATCAACAATATCCGGCTTCAAATCTAACCGGCCTACTAGTTCATTACAAACAAACGAATGTGATGCTCCAGTATCAAACAAAACTCTAACTGGAATACCACATAGGAAAAGAGTACCTTGAACCACCACACTCTTTCCCTTCTCTTCAGTAGTAGGAGCTTTCGAAGACGACGGAACAGCTCCCAAAGCATAAGCTTGCACAATCTGCTTGTCCCTCCTCGGCTCTGGACAATTCTTCCTGAAATGTCCCGGCTTGTCACAGTTGTGACACTTCATCGGCACCTTAGGATTCTTACAATCCTTCGAGAAATGGCCCTTCTGCTGACAGTTGTAGCAAGTCACCTCGCCTTTTGGCTTCTTCTGACCATCCTTACCCTTCTGCTGCTGCTGCTTCCTCTTCTTGTTTCCACCCTGCTGGGGTTTAGACTCTTCCCTGGTCACAGCAACAACGGATCCATCCTTAGGAAACAGACTCTCATGCCTGAGAGCTTTCTCCACAAGCTTCTCAAATGAATCGTCCAAATGATCCACCAACTGCCTCCCAAGATAACTATCCAAGCCGGTCACAAACTTCTCATTCTTCTGATAAGCAGATTCAATATATGACCGAGCATACTTGGACAAAGCTTCAAACTCAGAAACATACTCAAGAACAGATCTTCCACCCTGCTTGAGCTCTACAAACTTCTTGAACAGAACAGACTTCTGAGCTGTAGAAATGAACTTAGCTTCGAATCTGACTTGGAATTGCTCCCAAGTAATCTCTTCTTCCGGAGTAGTGATGGTAATAGAGTTCCACCAATCAGAAGCTCTCCCTTGAAGCTGCCTCGATGCCAACTTCCTCTTAGTTGCATCATCAATTCCCAAATCACCAAAGATCCTTCTACAAGCATCTATCCACCTCTGGACCTCAATGGTAGATTCTGTTCCCAAGAAAACCTTCCCTCCAAGAGCAGTATAATCCTTGCACAGCTTAGCAAAATCCACTGGTTTCGGAGTTTGGACTTGAACTCCAACATCAACTGCTGCCCCCGGAACTGGTATCCTTCTCATGATCGAAGTCATCATAGCTTCGAACATGGCTGCATAATCAGCAGTCTCTTCAGTAGCACGGCCTTCCCTAGCAGCTGGTCTCCCTCTTCGACTCATTCTCAATATCTATAAAAAGGAATGATTAGAACATCTAGAGAAACAACTGCATAAAGGACTCAACTCTACTAAACTACTATATTATCTATAGTATTCATCCATCAAAATACATTTACGTCTCTCATACGTAGTTACGACGGCGAGCGTTGGGTAAAATCGATTAACCAATGCTCTGATACCAAATGTGACGACCGCCCATGACCCCTGCACTGAATCTAGAGATAGTACGCTGTAAAGTGTGCCAGGCGACCATGGACGATTGTCAAGGTAAATTAAACACAACAGAATCTATCGTATTACTCACAGCGCATGGATAAAATACAATAGAACATATGTATAGTGAAGCTTTACAGAACCAAATGACATTATATAAAACTTCATAATAGTTGAATACAAGCATCTGAATAGTCAAGTCATCAAAATACATCAAGCCTCACTACAACACTCAGAGAGAATACAACAACGGAACATCCAGTACATATAATAAGAAGATAATATGCAACCCTCCAGCTCGTCTTCGATATCAGTATCGTGAGAAGAGAACAGCACCTGTCACCTGTTACCTAGTCTGCCCGTCCCAAAAATGGACGAACAGCCCAAGGCAATAAGAATTAAAACATAAAGCCTTGAGTCAGACAACAGTCTTAGTGAGCAGTAAATTAACTAACAACATACCAAAAGAGCATAAAGGAAAAGGAATAGGAATACAACCCTCCCACTCCAACCTCATTCTACAGTGATAGCCCCCCCCAGACACACACTAAGCAGAAGCAAACATAGCAGAGCATACAATTTAAAGTAAAGCTACTATCACTTGAGCCAAGGGCGATGTTTTCCAAGTACCAAGGCCTAAATCAGATAAGCACCCAGAAAATACCGCTCTTGAGTCCGAATGACGATACAACCAAACATCCATGACTCTGGCTATCACTGTTATCATTGCTTCGATATCACCGTTAATTGAATGACCGGCACATTCTTTTAGCCGTCCGTCAAGGGCTGATGGAAACCCCGGTTCTAGACATAACTCCCGCACGTCGTCACAGCCCGTGCCTAGGACTATCGAATCTGCCCAGAGTACTCGACCATCAACAGTTGGCCGTTGGGACTATCGAATCTGCCCAAACGTACTCTTGCTTAGAGCATGCTAGAACCTTCAACAACGATGCTATCCAAGCCTCCTAGTCATCCTCCTCGACGACTATTCTCATATCCATTCATTATCCTCAACTCGAATCATATCACCGAGTTATCAACATGCTTGGAATGATCCCGTCTGGATTAGACCAAGTCTTCATCATATGATGCCTCGCTTCATTACATCCTCGCAAAGCCTCATCTCAACATCACATCATCAAATCTATGCATAAGAGCTTCATCATCCCGCTACATATGCCACGAGCAGCTTTCCCAATTCAAGAGCCTTTCCCTTAGCTTTTGAATCATCTTCGATCTAAATCTAATCATAAATCATCTAGTTCATAACAATCAATCAAATCAAACATCAATCCAAGCAATCAAGCATTCAAATGTAATCTAAGTAGACAATTATAACAATAATGGCATTTTCGTAATTAAAGAGTTGAAAGTCCAATAAGCATGAAACATGGATTATATCTCTACAAACTTTATGAATGAACTTGCATAGGTTAACATATGATAAAATGGATGTAACATTATCATGAACAATGGATCTATATGGATCTACACTTAGGATGAAGAAAATGCATGAGAATCACTATTTTAACACCAAATCGAGCCAACAATCCGATCTACCCCTTTGGATCCGTTTGAGAGATAATCACCACTCACCAAATCACCTAAACAACCTCAAATCAATACGCTTCAGATCTAGACAGCGAAGGATCAAGCTTGATCTATCACGAATCCGCTTCAAACGATGAAATCTCTCTTGAAAAGATGAAGATCTTCAACTTTAGCTCTTGAATCTTCAATCTTGATCTTCAATTTGGATGGAAGGAAGCACTAGATTAGAGTGGAGAAAAGAAGTGAAGAAGTGTAGAAGTCGAGCTCTCAAAATGGCAGCACTTCGTCGCTTCAAAATCCGGATCCCAAAAATGAAGAGAAGCTCTCCTATTTATAGCAGAAAATACCCTAAGTCGTAACTCGTCCGCCTTCATGAGTCGTCTACGACTTACGACTCAACACCCTTCGACTTAACTTCTGGCTTCAACGACTTATCACACTTCTGCCTATGACTCACGACAAAACAGCTATCTCCTAAGTCGTCTCCGACTTATAGCATGTGCCTACGACTCACCAGACCCCCTGTCTACGACTTAAATGCGCACGCCTTACTTGGTTATACGACTCAACTACTAACTCGTATACGACTTATCACAAAGGCTACGACTCATCCACTTGCGCGAGTTATCACCTACACGCGACTCAACAGCTTACGACTCATCCCTTAACTCGTCCACGACTCAACTGGTTAGACGAGATAACCCATTCTACGACTTATCAAATAACTAAGTACGACTCATCAGATAACTGGGGTACGACTCATCAGATAACTGGGGTATGACTCATCACTTAACTCGGTCAGCTCTTATGTCGTAAATCCCTAGGTCGGTCACTTACTTAGGTTGTCTATCCCTTAACTCGGCGACGACTTACAACCTACGACTTAACACTTGCCGAGTTAACTTCGACCTACTGACTTAGCCCAGCTACGACTTATCCCCTTAGGTCGTACTTTCCTTAAGTCGGTCATTCAATTTAAGTCATCCCACGACTTACTTCCTACACGACCTAGGCTCCAAACATTCCAACTCTTAAGTCGTTCAAATGACTTAACTCCAAGTCCTGGGTCACTCCTATCTCCTAAGTCGTATACGACTCACGACTCATGCTAAGTCGTGAACGACTTAGGACTAAGGCAAAATTTGCCTAAAATCTGAAATGGCTCAAAATGCTAAAACTCCAGATTTGACGAACTTTTCGATCCGTGAAAATACGGGTCGTTACAATCTTCACAAACGTTAATTCATAGTTTTTCCAAACTATTCACAATTTCATTTCAACTTGAAATGTTTCGATACAAATTGGAAATATTTTCACTTTATGAAAGCTATTATTATTTGAAAACAAATAGTTTTCATTTTGAGAAAAACTGGTTACAATTACACAGTTTAAAGCCATCCAAGTACAAATCTAGGATTTAAATTTAAATTTCCAAAACCATATTTTAAATGGTTAAAAAAAACCATATAAACACCTTTTATACTTGCATAATCTTTTAAACCAAAATTCCCAAATTATTGAATTCAATTTCTAGTATTGAATTCAAAATTTAAATTAAATGATTTAAATTTAAATTTTATTAAGTTATTTTAAATAACTCTTATTTTTGAATCTCATTTTCAAAAAAAAAAACTTTCAATTCCAATCCCAAAACTATTTTTGACTCAAAAATTCAATCTTTAAAATTGTTAAAAATCTGTGACTTAACTGATTTCCACATGAAATCCACATTTGTGTGTGTATTGTGTAGTCCAAGGGTTTAACACAATAGTGCAACAACATTCAACCATCACAGATCAAATATAACAATATAATTGATAAGCGGTATAAACTATAACGCTTATCTTTCATTCACAGATCACATATATATATATATATATCACAGATAAACAAATTACAGATCACAACACAAATCAGGATATATCACAAAGCATCACATATTAGAGATATCAAACAATTCAACATCCAATATAATCCAAACATCCATAGATAGGATCAATTTAATCATCTGATTAATTTAAATCAGATAAATTTCTAAGTATAAATTTTTGCTAGTTATGGTAAATTAAAAATCAATTAATTACAAATTGACTTTTCAAATTTATTTCAAAACACCAAATCAAATTTTCAACGAATTTCCAAATTATTTCTTTTTTAAAATAAATTTCTTTATCTCTTCAAATCTGTTTAAAAATCCAAATTTTTAAATAAATTCTTCAACTTATAAATAATATTTTCGAAATCCATTTATTAAGCCCTTTTTCCCGAAATTTGAAATTTTATTCAATATGGTTCAAAAATAACTTTATCTTTTAAAAACACCTTTTTTAATTTATCCAATTCTCAAAAATAAATTTTAAAATAAACTTTCAACTTGAATTTTAAAAATCCAATTTTATTTATTTCTGGTATCCAACGATACCAAAAATATATTCGGCTAGACCGTAGCCTTCAACAATTTCAATCACAAAAATAATCACACAGTGATTAAAAATAATCAACACACAACATATGAAACAAATTCAAATGTTTGTGGAATCCTGTTGGATCCCTCCAACCTGTTTCCTTGCATCCAAAGATGTTAGCACAATACCAATTCCACTTCGAGGTAGAATATCGCGGTATATGGGATTTATAAAATACTATCCGCTATTATGCGGCGCAATAGGGTCTCATCCGCTATATAATGCGGGAAATCAACTCCAGATACATAGATAATACCAATTCCACTTCAAGGTGGAATATCGCGGTATATGTTTTTAATATAATAACCTCCGCTATTATGCAGCGTATAGGGTCTATTTCAATACAACAGATAGCAATTATTATCCAAACACACAATCAATCCTATCAACAATTTTAAATCTAACTATTTAAAATTTAAATCGAAACAAATTCGATTGAGTGAGGATTTCTCACCTTGAGTTTCCGATAGCAGTTGTAGTGTTTTATTTCGAAGAAAATTAAACACACGTTTAATTTTACTCAAAATTATCACAAGCTCCAATCGACTCCAAACTAGCTTCATTGCGTAGTGCTCGTCAAACGAACCCAACGCAATTTGTTTCGTGCGAAACGGACCTCGTATCAAAAAGATATGGCGTTTCAAAGATTATACAATTTTTAATACAATTAATTTCACAATTTTATTTTATTTTTAACCTTAAATAATCTGGGCCGCTGATTATTGCCCATCAGATCCAGGCCGCGTGTTTCTTTTTCTTCCCCATCTAGGAAAAATCGAACGAAACAAACCCATTAGCCGCCCAAAACCCTAATCATCGTGCTCTCCTCGTCGTCTTCAATGACGATCGAACACCATGGTTTCGAAGCCCACGCCGACTTACGCCACCGCCCCAGGACCGGTCCAACTCGGTCGAGCTTGAAAAACGTGCATGAACATTGTGCCTTCATGAACGAATTGCCGACGATCGGCTGCTCCAAAATCGATCACAGCCGTTGAATCGATAGATCTCGATATGATCTTCAATGTTGTAGTTGATAATTTTTCGTGATTGCTTACGGATTTGGAGAGATCGAGGGAAGAACGATGGTGCATTTCGGCCATTGAAGTTATGATCTGGCGGCTAACCCTAGCCTCCTTAGGGTTTTAGCAAAATGAAGAAAGTTAGGTCCTTATATTGAAAATTGCCAAAACACTATTCATCCGAGATTGTCCGAACTCCAAACGAAGCATGCCGACTGACGTTTCTAAGGTTTAACCCGCGTTTCAGACACAATGGAATGTGTCTCGGGAGCTAATTCGATCATATGCGCGAGTTACGGAAATAAACGATCAAATTTAAATTAAATCGATTAAAACGATTTCTATGCGTTTTAGCTTGCCCCGGTCAAACCGTAAATCCGATTTACACGAAATTTGAAACCATACAATAATTTCACATTACGGATCCGATGAAACTAGTTTCGTCAAAATCCGAGACTGTTTGAAAAATGACTATTTTTACTCGTTAATTAAATATTAAAATATTCAATTTCTACAAATTAACTTTTAGTTCAATTTTAAAAGTTCTATAACATCATTCTAACTCCAATATGATTTAATATAAATTTATAAATCATTTTTATTCACATTAAACCCAATTTCCAATTATTTCTGGAATTTCAAATATTAAATTATCGATTTAATTAAACAATTAAATCACTATATTCGAAATATAATTTATTCAGCTTATAAAACTTACTTGTTAATATTTAAAATCAATTAAATATACGAATTTCAAATGACAGAAATTCTGGGTCGTTACAATCTTTCCCCCTTAAAAGAATTTCGTCCTCGAAATTGCAAAGTAAGAAAAATGCCCCAAATTCATTAACTTTTCAAAAATCCACTTCGTGAAAATTTTATATTCACCTTTTTCCAAAACCTTTAACTTCAACCAAAACAATGGTTTTCATTTTCTATTTCAATTCCTACATTTTCATTACAATTTAGAAATTGACTTTTCATTAACAAATTTTTTTCCAAAAGTTCAAAAATTTTCTAACTCCCAAAATTTCTAGAAAATTTTGGCAGAGTCTCCCTTGTACGGAGGAGCTTTTACAATATCATAATAGATATAAATATATATACATCGACCCACACGGTCGGAAAAGTAGAAAAACAGTTCATATTTCCTATTTTTATTGCGTAGGCGTACCTTTTTAGAATTTTTAAGAAAAACAGTTATTTATTAAGCATTTTAGCGCGACCCAACCAGCCGAACGGCAGCCACGGCACCTGTACTTACTCAATTTAAACACGTAAGTGACATATATATAAAGTTATTAACAATTTACTCTTTTAAACAACTACAACACATGCATATTAAAAGAAATGCATACTAAACAAGGTTTATAAGCAACTTATATAATTTCGACATCACTTGTAATTGTTTACAACCAATTCATATACAACCACTACACCAAAACAGTCATTTGGCAACACTTTTTTTTTTCATTTGGCGACACTTATATGGGTTGCATTTTAGTCTCGCTAATAAGTGTCGCTATCCAATATAAGTGTTACTGAAAATAAAAATTTACACTTTTAAATACGGCGACACTTATTTTCGTTGTAAGCCTTGGTTTAATTGGAGTTAATTGAAATATACTAGGGCAAAATTGTAATTGAATAACATATCACGCTTAACCCTAGCGGCTGCATTTTCCCCAAATCATTTCCACTCTCTGACGTTCATTGTAATTGATTTTTTTTGGTAACATTGTGATTTCAGAAAGTAATAGAAAAAAACCACGCTTCCAACCAGCAGATGACCTTCGCGACTTCTTGTTCGTATGCGTCAGATGGGAGGTCTATCTCGAAGCAGACGCGGAGGTTTCAGTACCGAGCCAGCCACTGGCGCAGCACAGCCACAAGTAATCGATGAGGTGATGCCCGCGGTGGCAGTTGCTTCTTCTGAGATTGTGGCTAGTCCACAATAGGAGATTTCAGTTGTTGAGGCAGAGCAGGCTATCGTATCTTGCAATCCCGCTGCAAAAACTGGTAATAATCATACTCTCAAATTCCAAGAAAAATGGCTTTTTGATTGCTTTCCAAGTTGATTTCAATGAGAACACACCATTGTTTTGGGATCTATTTTCGTTTCTCTTTATTCCGGTTATCATGTATTTTAATCTATTGAATTATGTTGCATATAATTCTAAGAATATCCCACTGCATTCAAGTTCCACTCTCCATTGTTTATGATACTCCTGACTACTTGATTTTGGGAATGGAATAATGCTATATAAGGAAACTCTAACATATTAGTCATTGATTTACCCTTTAGCCAAGGGACGAACCAGGATTAGTATGTCTGCCATTTACTATTTCTATGCTAATGAGATGCTTGCTGTTTTTCTAGTTCTCCTCAAGAGCTTCTATGTGAATGAAGCATTATTATCCAAGTTAATGTAAAATGAATGTTCCATGTTCTCCAGTATCCTTAAACTTAGACCTCTTCATTTTTTTTGTAACAGGCAATTTCTTTCTTCTTGATGAAAGTGACAGTACATACGAACGGGAATCGAAGTCTCCATTGTCAGAGCAGTGAATCAATGGATCATTAAATATGGAAGGGTGAAGGCCAGATCTTAAGGAAATGTTGGAAACAAATTCTGCTTCTTAGTAATATTAGGAATACGTTGTGGACAATTCAGAGTAAAACTTCTCTAAGATTAAAGACGAGTGCAGGTAAAACTTCTTTTGATTTATTTACTTGGGTAAATATGGGTTTGAAGTTTCAGTGTTTAGGAAAACATGAATTGTACATGAGCACGATTGCTATATTGAAATCTTCTAATTTTGATATTCTAAACAAGTTGGAAAGGTTAGCTTGAATTCCTTTAATTATTTTATCACGGTTGAAAGTAGATGGAATTGACTGCTTTGGTATGCTGGTAGAAGTGGACAAGAATTGTTGATGTGTTTTTTCTCCAGAATAAGAGTTTGGTTGGTAGATGCTTTAGTCTAACCAATTCATCAGTTGCGTATGTAAAGTAGTTAGTTCAATGTACTTAGTGATAGTTGTATGTTATTACGCTGAATATAATAATTGGTCAGTAATCTGGTTTTCAAATGTGAAAACCTTTTTACTTGAGCGTATCTAGAAGCTAATAATTAACGCACATGGTTTAGAGTGCATTAGTGAACATATAGTTCAACCGTTCACTGAATGCTGGGGTTTTGTGAACTTACATTTTTAAACTTGGTTGAGTTGATGGAAGTAAGGTTGTTCACTGAATGTAGGAGACTAGAGCTAATTAAAAAATAAAATATATCCAATTATTCAGTATTGGATGCGAATCTATCTAATACCCAAAGTAATCCTACATAAAATTGATCAATTATGTGCCAACTTCTTGGAAAGTTAGACATCATAAATCAGTTGGTCAACGGTGCTCAAACAAAAAAAATGAAGAGGTCTAAGTTTAAGGAAACTGGAGAACATGGAACATTCATTTTACATTAACTTGGATAATAATGCTTCATTCACATAGAAGCTCTTGAGGAGAACTAGAAAAACAGCAAGCATCTCATTAGCATAGAAATAGTAAATGGCAGACATACTAATCCTGGTTCGTCCCTTGGCTAAAGGGTAAATCAATGACTAATATGTTGGAGTTTCCTTATATAGCATTATTCCATTCCCAAAATCAAGCAGTCAGGAGTATCATAAGCAATAGAGAGTGGAACTTGAATGCAGTGGGATATTCTTAGAATTATATGCAACATAATTCAACAGATTAAAATACATGATAACCGGAATAAAGAGAAACGAAAATGGATCCCAAACAATGGTGTGTTCTCATTGAAATCAGCTTGGAAAGCAATCAGAATTAGGTAAGAGAAAAATAAATGGATATACTAATCAAGTTCGGTATATTTTCGTTGTAACAGGCAATTTCTTTCTTCTTGATGCTGAAGCACACGAGGTTCAAAGGCTTCGGAAAGAAAGAGAAGCTGGACTTGTTATGAAGTCAAGTAGCTAATCAAGTTATGAAGTAGTTGATTATGACAACCTAAAGATAGAAAGGCAAGTAACTAATCAAGTTAATAATGCCATCAATTCCAATTTGACATTGTTATGAAGTAGTTGATTATGTATTGAATTAACCAACTTAATTATGTATTGTACTTGTTATGAAGTAGTTGACATTGTTATGAAGTAGTTGACTATGAAATTTATGTTGTTATTTGATCATGAATATTGTCAATTTTGGGTTCCTATTGAATGTAGTATAATAATGCATATTATGTTAGTTATTAATTGTTTATTAATGTTAAAATAATTGACTATATTGAGAATGAAAATATTTCAGCGTTATAAGCATTGGCAATTAAAATTTACCAACGCTTATAAGCGTCAGCATAGAAAATTAAACAATGTTGGATGGTTAATTTGCCAACGTTTATAAGCATTGCTAAATAATATACACCAACGTTTATAAGCGTTGGCGAATACAACCTTCCAACGCTTATTAGCGTTGGGAAACTAAACTCCCCAACGCTTATAAGCGTTGGCAATAAATTGCGACGCCCATACAGCAACGCTAATAAGCGTTGCTGAAACTGTTTGCGACAGTTATACTCGTTGGGAATCAATTAGTTTACATTCACTAATTTAAATTCAAGTTGGTTCACTTTCAATTTAAATCCAATTACATAGCTTTCAATTTCACTAATTCAATTTCATTAACACTTAATGAATTATACTATATACAATCAACCAACAATCATATAACAACCAATGTATATTCAACACAACTAAATTTATTCACTTTGTTTACCTTACATTCAATTTGGTTCAACATTTTTAATTTCAATTGGTTTCATATTAAATTGGCTTCCATTCAATTTCCAATTTTTAAGCTTTTAATGAATTAACACTTATATCCATTATTCCATATCAATTTACTTGCATTCGATTGATTAACATTCAATCCATTAGTTCAATTCAATTGCTAATTCATTTTACAAATAAGGTTGAATATCCTTTATATAACTCAAGTTCACATCCATTTAATTCACTTTGTTATTTCACTTCGACACCAAAATCAACTTCATTCAACATCACTTAAGTTATATTCCATTTCAAATTTCCACTTATAAATCCAATTCAGATTCCAATTCTAAAGTAAATTCTATTTAACTTTTACCAAAGTCAAATTCATTACTTAATCAAATTCATATCTCGTTTTGCTTAACAAAATTGTTTAACCATTTTGATATTTGGTTTTACTTATCTTTTCTCATTCTCCAAGTTATACAACTTATTTATTTAAACTTCCAAATTCATATTATAATCACTTATTTAATCCAATTCAATTTATTTAACCTTCCTTTAGTTAAATTCACATCATATATTTACTATACTAACTCAAATTCTTTAACTTTACCAAAGCTAAAATCTTTATTTCATATTATAAGTCTAAAACTCGTTTCACTTATATTCATTAATTTCAATTTGGATTTTAATTTAATTTTTTTTATCACAACAAAACTTCAATTTTCAATTTATTATGGTAGCAAATCCATCACACAGAAACTCGAAAATGATACTGATGATGCTGCAGTCATCACCCTTATTATTTCCCAGTAGCAGTAGTGAATTCAGTGCTTAATATTCTTTCAAAATTTCCTTTTATTTATAAATCACATTTATAAATCTTTTTCTCATATAATTTCACTATTTAACTTTTAATTTTGAAAAATAACTTCCAAAATAAACAGGATTCAAAATTTTCAAATTCATAGTTCAAATTCATTTTTATTTACAACTCATAATTATAAATATATTCATATAGTTTCACTTCTTATATATAAGATTATTTCACAACTGCAAATCATATTAATTATAATTCCATACTTAATAATTCATTTGCTTATATATTTCATTCTTTTACAATTGTTGTTTTTATTTAGATTATTCAAACAACTTTTATTAACTCATATATATTCTTACATTTTCAACAACCAAACAATTAAATTTTATATACACCTCAACAATTTCTGAAAAATTATTTCTTTTATATACAAAATATAATCGAGGTAAAATTATTTCATTTACCCAATTTAAAATGATACTGTGTCGGTTCATCTTGTTTAAGAGTTTAGAAACACCTATCGATACAGTTAGCTAGACTGCACCGACCAGAATCCATAAACACTCAACCGATAAGTCAACACAATACAAAACAATTTCATATTCACTAACAAATACGCGCTCATATCTATTATTACACTCACACTCATTCTAGAGTACTACTGACTCTATCTCTAATGAGTAACACCCAACAGAGCCAAGGTTATCGCTTAACCATATGCTCTGATACCACATGTAACGATTTGGGATTTTCGACTTCCGAAAATTGACATTAATACGTCCACTGTATCAACTGCCGAGCAATCGAATGCCGGAAAACCGAATTGTTATGGTTAAAAAGAAGAGGTAGAAGAAGACAGAAAGAAAGAAAGAAGAAACAACAGAAACAATATCAGAATCTCACATATCGCAGCGGAACAATATATAATAGATAAATGAATAATCTTTAAATCAAAGAACTATATCAGTTTATACATTACATCATCATCAGAGTTTACAACAACAATATACAACACAATACATCAATGGACAGTTATATAAACTTGTCCTCATACAAAATACACAGCGGAATAATAATATCATATACAAGTGATACGCCTCGGCATCTAGCTCGCCACTTGAGCTCCACATCTCCTGAATCCAGAATGACCTGAAAATCTAACTCTAGGCTGCCCGTGTGGAAAATGAGGCGCACCCAGAGTTTAGGAAAGGAACAATAAACTCCAGGTCGGTTATGGGACTGGTGTGAGAACTTAAAACAGTTATTATGTTTAAAACAACAACAAAGGAATTTTAAACATTGAAATCCGCAATGCTTTTGGAAAATGAAACTACCATAAGACCTCCCGCCACACACACAATGCAAACGCAGAATTGGAGGAGATTTCTTCTTATGATAGTCAAACATGCTTACTACGCAAACAAAACTCTTTTGATATTATTACTAGTGCATAGTGTAGGAAACATTTCGAAAATATAATATTAATCTTAGCCAGCATAGGCATTCCACACTTATGCCTACTATAGCTACTATGTTCAATAGCAGGTTACCGCCACATTCCATAGCAGGTAATACAACTAAAACCGTACAAGGCTCGTATTGTTTCTTTGGATTTTCCAACAAATGGTCAGGCTAAGGAACTTCCTACCGCCACATGGGTATGCCTCTGGATGGACGTCCCAAGAACTAACTAGCTCTCTGCCAACACAAGGCCGGGTTACCTCTTACACTAGGTAACTACTACACGAATATGCCACCCCCCGGTCCTTTGGGACCTTTATCCGAGGCGCCTCAACAAAACAACAATCACACATTAAATGAGATTGGAGTAACCACATAGGTTAAATACCAGGGCTCCATACCTGATACCACCCTTTTCCAGAAGGAAATGACATACCCTAAAGGGAGCGACCCTCATAACCTTGCCGCATCATTCCTATTTCGACCATTTCCGAGTTGTGAGGTCCGAAGAGGTCTCATCCACAAAGCTACGCTTTTTCACAAAGCCATGCTTTGATCAACAAATGATCAATAAATAATCATCATACAGCAACACTCAGCATGCCACATTACCAAATTGGGAGTATATCACTGATAACCTTCAACTACATAACCTCTGAGCTCGTACGTCTCAAAGAAGGGTGTTAAGCTAAGAGAATAAATTCTCCACCACCAACAGAAATGTATTTGAAAGAAATCAGCTTTATATCTTAAAATGTAATGTCAGACATGTAACCATACAAGTCTGTTTCGGGTTCGAACAGAACCGAAGGCACTTCCGAAGAAGCCCTTGCAATCCGGGTATTCACAATCCTGATCGAACTTCCCATCACAAAGGAAATCTCTATACCATAGCTAACGGTGCAGAGACAATCGATAGGTCATCCTATCGTTTTCACAAATACCCGGTCTTCACCACCGGTCTTCAAATGTTATCCATATCGTCATATCACTCATTCAGAATGGGTTATATGACACAAAGGTCCTTTCCCGGCTAAATCGAATAGTGAGCACAATATTTTACAACATATGGATATTGGGATTTCAATTAAGTCACAACTTATTACCCAAATCCTTTCCTTTAAATGGTTTAAACAAATTACCATTTTAAATCTTTAAACAAAAAGATTTACTTCACAAAGTTTACCCAGTTTCACAAAGATTCATTCATAGATTCCCAAATCATTTCCCATTTCAATTGGATTAACCCATTAAATCTTTAAATCAAGATTTAACTTATAGCTTTCAAAACTATTCACAATTCAAGTCTTTTATAATATAAAAGATACACCTTTTAAAATCTTCTTTGATTTCAAGATAAAGCTTAATCATCTTCACAAAGGTTAATTCATAGTTTTTCCAAACTATTCACAATTTCATTTCAACTTGAAATGTTTCGATACAAATTGGAAATATTTTCACTTTATGAAAGCTATTATTATTTGAAAACAAATAGTTTTCATTTTGGGAAAAACTGGTTACAATTACACAGTTTAAAGCCATCCAAGTACAAATCTTGGATTTAAATTTAAATTTCCAAAACCATATTTTAAATGGTTAAAAAAACCATATAAACACCTTTTATACTTGCATAATCTTTTAAACCAAAATTCCCAAATTATTGAATTCAATTTCTAGTATTGAATTCAAAATTTAAATCAAATGATTTAAATTTCAATTTTATTAAGTTATTTTAAATAACTCTTATTTTTGAATCTCATTTTCAAAAAAAAAAACTTTCAATTCCAATCCCAAAACTATTTTTGACTCAAAAATTCAATCTTTAGAATTGTTAAAAATCTGTGACTTAACTGATTTCCACATGAAATCCACATTTGTGTGTGTATTGTGTAGTCCAAGGGTTTAACACAATAGTGCAACAACATTCAACCATCACAGATCAAATATAACAATATAATTGATAAGCGGTATAAACTATAACGCTTATCTTTCATTCACAGATCACAGATATATATATATATATCACAGATAAACAAATTACAGATCACAACACAAATCAGGATATATCACAAAGCATCACATATTAGAGATATCAAACAATTCAACATCCAATATAATCCAAACATCCATAGATAGGATCAATTTAATCATCTGATTAATTTAAATCAGATAAATTTCTACGTATAAATTTTTGCTAGTTATGGTAAATTAAAAATCAATTAATTACAAATTGACTTTTCAAATTTATTTCAAAACACCAAATCAAATTTTCAATGAATTTCCAAATTATTTCTTTTTTAAAATAAATTTCTTTATCTCTTCAAATCTGTTTAAAAATCCAAATTTTAAATAAATTCTTCAACTTATAAATAATATTTTCGAAATCCATTTATTAAGCCCTTTTTCCCGAAATTTGAAATTTTATTCAATATGGTTCAAAAATAACTTTATCTTTTAAAAACACCTTTTTTAATTTATCCAATTCTCAAAAATAAATTTTAAAATAAACTTTCAACTTGAATTTCAAAAATCCAATTTTATTTATTTCTGGTATCCAACGATACCAAAAATATATTCGGCTAAACCGTAGCCTTCAACAATTTCAATCACAAAAATAATCACACAGTGATTATAAATAATCAACACACAACATATGAAACAAATTCAAATGTTTGTGGAATCCTGTTGGATCCCTCCAACCTGTTTCCTTGCATCCAAAGATGTTAGCACAATACCAATTCCACTTCGAGGTGGAATATCGCGGTATATGGGATTTATAAAATACTATCCGCTATTATGCGGCGCAATAGGGTCTCATCCGCTATATAATGCGGGAAATCAACTCCAGATACATAGATAATACCAATTCCACTTCAAGGTGGAATATCGCGGTATATGTTTTTAATATAATAACCTCCGCTATTATGCGGCGTATAGGGTCTATTTCAATACAATAGATAGCAATTATTATCCAAACACACAATCAATCCTATCAACAATTTTAAATCTAACTATTTAAAATTTAAATCGAAACAAATTCGATTGAGTGAGGAGTTCTCACCTTGAGTTTCCGATAACAGTTGTAGTGTTTTATTTCGAATAAAATTAAACACACGTTTAATTTTACTCAAAATTATCACAAGCTCCAATCGACTCCAAACTAGCTTCATTGCGTAGTGCTCGTCAAACGAACCCAACGCAATTTGTTTCGTGCGAAACAGACCTCGTATCAAAAAGATATGGCGTTTCAAAGATTATACAATTTTTAATACAATTAATTTCACAATTTTATTTTATTTTTAACCTTAAATAATCTGGGCCGCTGATTATTGCCCATCAGATCCAGGCCGCGTGTTTCTTTTTCTTCCCCATCCAGGAAAAATCGAACGAAACAAACCCATTAGCCGCCCAAAACACTAATCATCGTGCTCTCCTCGTCGTCTTCAATGACGATCGAACACCATGGTTTCGAAGCCCACGCCGACTTACGCCACCGCCCCAGGACCGGTCCAACTCGGTCGACCATATAGCTTGAAAAACGTGCATGAACATTGTGCCTTCATGAACGAATTGCCGACGATCGGCTGCTCCAAAATCGATCACAGCCGTTGAATCGATAGATCTCGATATGATCTTCAATGTTGTAGTTGATAATTTTTCGTGATTGCTTACGGATTTGGAGACATCGAGGGAAGAACGATGGTGCATTTTGTCCATTGAAGTTTTGAACTGGCGGCTAACCCTAGCCTCCTTAGGGTTTTAGCAAAATGAAGAAAGTTAGGTCCTTATATAGAAAATTGCCAAAACACTATTCATCCGAGATTGTCCGAACTCCAAACGAAGCATGCCGGCTGACGTTTCTAAGGTTTAACCCGCGTTCCGGACATAATGGAATGTGTTTCGGGAGCTAATTCGATCATATGCGCGAGTTATGGAAATAAACGATCAAATTTAAATTAAATCGATTAAAACGATTTCTATGCGTTTTAGCTTGTCCGGACAAACCGTAAATCCGATTGACACGAAATTTGAAACCATACAATAATTTCACATTACGGATCCGATGAAACTAGTTTCGTCAAAATCCGAGACTGTTTGAAAAATGACTATTTTTACTCGTTAATTAAATATTAAAATATTCAATTTCTATAAATTAACTTTTAATTCAATTTTAAAAGTTCTATAACATCATTCTAACTCCAATATGATTTAATATAACTTTATAAATCATTTTCATTCACATTAAACCCAATTTCCAATTATTTTTGGATTTCAAATATTAAATTATCGATTTAATTAAACAATTAAATCACTATATTCGAAATATAATTTATTCAGCTTATAAAACTTACTTGTTAATATTTAAAATGAATTAAATATACGAATTTCAAATGACAGAAATTCTAGGTCGTTACAATATTTCTCTCTCATAATAGCATATATGCATATATAAGATATATATTTGATTTAAAAAATTTAGTACACTTATTTATATATAATATGAATTTACAAATTCGAAAATGAATTATCATACATATATTCATATTTTTAAATTAACATTTATTGAATTTCTGAATTGTTTATTATATATAAAATAATTATTACATTAAAAATTCAATTTTATATTTAAAAAAATATTATATCATTTCAGAAACATATAGAAAAATTTAGGAATTTTCAATAAAGTTTATTATTTTTAATAATTAATATTATTTCGGAAAAACTATTTATGATTTATTAAAAATAATAATTTAATTGAAAATTTCTTCAAAAATTTTCGTAACCTTTCATTCATGATTCTAGAATTTCTAAAATTTTAAAATTTGAATTTTTAATAATGTATTATTTTATATTAAATAATTATTGCCAAAATCAATGTATTTGTTTTTAAAAATAATATTTCAACTTTGAAAAATCTCCATATTTTTCCTAAGGTCTATTTTATGATCCTAGATTTTCAAAAATTGTAAAATTTGAATTTTCATCAATAGATTATTTTATGTTAATTATTTATGGATGAAAACGTTATTTTATTCATAATATATACAAATTAAAATACTAAAATTATTATGTTTGCAAAACTAAGTTAATTTTGAATTATAAATAATTTTTAATAATTGTTCTCTCTCTTTCTATATATATTTATCTATATATAAATGTTTTATGTTCATATGTTATATATAATATATTTATACATACATACATATGTGTGTGTGTGTGTATTTTGTAACACATATACATGCACATATTTGTACAACATACATGACATACAAAATGAGCTAATATGTCTCTTGCGATGTAAATTCCAACATCTACATATGGGCATATTATACCTTTCATGGATTATTATGTTACACACGCACTCACACATATATGTATATGATACATTTATGTATAAACTAAATCAAATAAAATTAATTTCATATCTTAATATATTTGAATTTAAATAAAGTAAATAATTTTATTTAAATGAAATTTAGAAATGTTCTAATTCAGTTAGACTTCATAGGCCCAATAAAAGATCCAATAGGGTAAATTTTTTGAAATTCACCCATAACTTCCGCTACGGGCTAATCCAGTTCCATCATCACATTGATAGTATCTGTAAATTTTGAGTTATTGACCGATCCCTGCTTAGGGGAGGTATTATTCCATACTTAGAATATTCTGGAGAGTCTATCTCTTGGTTTCGGTTGATCTTCGCTTCATATCATTTCCTGCGCTTGATCTTTGAGCCTAATACTTATCTCTTCGGGCTGTCTACCTTGATGATCGTCCAATCTAACTTGTCCAATCAGGCTGAATATAGCCGGACCAAAGGCCGAATGACAAAGCTCGAGGTATGGATTTACTCTGTTCGTTGTACACGCTCGTTGGAGGTGTTCGTGTGACCAATCATCGTACCGATCCAAAGCCCGATCGTTGTTGATCCCATAAGAACCACTTAACATTCATGTTCAGATCTCAAGATTCGCCTCGTGTTTTGCCTCCCTAAGTAGCCCAAAGTCTTCCCAAAGTTGTGATAAAGCCTCACAATGAACCGCCCATGAGACGAGGAAAAATCCCCGGAGCTTACCCCTGACCTATGCTTATTGCCCAAGTCAGTACACCTTCAGTAGACTGGCCTCAGTCGACTGGTGACACACACCAGTCCACTGAGACTGGTAATCCCTAGGTAATAAACCCAGGCCAGTGAGCCAAGTCCGCCACCACTCGCCGATTCGGTCTTCGTTTCTTCCGACGTTTCGCCCGATGAGTCACCTAGCACTCTAAGTGTAACAACCCTGAGATTGCAATTACCGAATAAAAAAAATTAAAATTATGATTTTAAGTGGAAAAGGGAGCTAAACAAAAATTTTGGGAATTTAAATTTGCAATTGGTTTGCAAATTAAAGTATTTTGGGTTTAAAAATGGGGAAATTAATATTTTTGGAATTTAATATTTAAAAGGGGAATTTTAAAGTGATTATGGGTTAATGGGCTAAATAAGACAATTATAAGGTTTTAATTAAAAATAGAATGCTTCTTAGGATTTTGGTTCACATGATAACTTAGAAAATAAACTAAGTCCTAATGGGTTTAAAACCCCCTTACCATAACCCATTAGCCTAACCCCCTCCTATATAATATCTTAAACCCATAACCCTAACCCTCCTCCTCTTCATAAATTCCTAAAACCTAGATCTAAACAAAATAATGGCCTCCATTTAGAAGCTCATTCTCCTTCTCTTCATAATTTGATTAGTTTAATCCTAGAAAAAAAAAGAAAGGTAATGCAATCTCTCATATTATCTAATCCTCCTTCTTAACCCATATTTATCCCAACCTTCATGTTGTAATTATTGTTTTATTTTTTTGTTGATTTTGGGTCCTTGAAGTCTCTTGATCTTTGCTTGGAGGTTGAGGCTTTTGGCTTGTTTAATTGTGCACAAATACTATTTGTTCTTTTGCCTCATTAAGGTAATTACTATTGATTAGTAATTAATGCTAGTTGTAATTTTGATAATTACTAATTATTAATGATTATTGCTAGTTAATTTTGGTGATAATTTTGATGCTCAAAACTGAAAAAAAACACCCCTAAAGCACCAAAAATCAATATTTATGCTGGCTGTTTTGTTCAGCCTGAAAACAGGCTGAAACTGAGATCTGGATGCACCAGGAAAGACCTGGGTGCAGCCAGGCTGATGCAGGCTAGCCCAGCTGGGCTAGCCAAGAAAAGGCCAGCCCCTAGTGGGCTGGCACTCACTTATCCCCCACCCAGCCCGCCCGGGCTGGGTAAGGACCCAGCCCACCCAGGCTGGGTCAGGACCCCAGCCCAGGCGGGCTGGGGCCTTGGAGGACCAGCCCGCCCGGGCTGGGTAAGGACCCAGCCCGCCCGGGCTGGGTCAGGTCCCCAGCCCAAGCGGGCTGGGACCTTGGAGGACCCAGCCCGCCCGGGCTGGGTCAGTGTCCCCAGCCCAGGCGGGCTGGGTCAGGTCCCCAGCCCAGGCGGGCTGGGGCCTGGTGATACCCAGCCCGCTCGGGCTGGGTCTGGTACCCAGCCCAGGCGGGCTGGGGCCTTGAAGCACCCAGCCCGCCCGGGCTGGGTCTGCTCCCCAGCCCAGGCGGGCTGGGCTGGACAAGGGCTGCACCCATGGTGCAGCCCGAGAAAAAAAAAAGAATAAAAGAAAAAAAAAAGAATAATAAATATTTTTTTTTAAGCCCTGTTTCAGATTTTTTTATCTCCACTTCGCGATGCCGCCACGATCGCATCCGAAGTCGGAATTTGACGTTTTTGGTCTCGTTGGAAAGGTGGAGTTTCGAACTCCATCTCTGTAAAATTTAGGCATCATCGGCATTCTTTTGGTACTTCGAATTTCGTGTCGAAGTTGAACTCTTGTCGCTGTTTGTAAACAGTGTGAATCTTGTTCTGGGTCCAACTTTGAGACGTTGCTGCTACTTCGTCTCAACTCGGATTCCAGAAATTCTTTTTGCATCTTATAGTAGGGATGTTGTACTATATTCCTACCAGTTTTCATGTCATTTGGATTCAGTTTGCTGGTCCAAATAAATTGCCGAACTTGGGTTCGCAGCAGTTTTTGAATGGTCAAACACTTGGAATGAAAATCAAATATCCCTTCTGTTTCCAGCTTTTGAGCGCCACTCCGCGATGCCTCCACGTTCGCATCGGAAGTCGGAATTCAACGTTTTTGGTCTCGTTAGAAAGGTGGAGTTCCGAACTCCATCTCAGGAAAATTTGGACAACATTGGAGTTCGTTTGGTACTTCGAATTTCGTGTCGAAGTTGAACTCTAGTCGCTGTTTGTAAACAGTGTAAATCTTGTTCTGGGTCCAACTTTGAGACGTCTCTGCCACTTCGTCTCAACTCGGAATCCAGAAATTCTTTTTGCATATTAAAGTAGGGATGTTGGACTACATGCCTGCAAATTTTCATGACATTTGGACACAGTTTGCTGGTCCAAATAAATTATCGAACTTGAGTTCACAGCTGTTTTTGAATGTTTACAAACACTTAGAATATTTTTGATGATTTTCTGGTTTTCATTGATTTCTTTGAGATTTGTCTCTAGATTTCGTACACGGGTTTTATGAATCATTTTCAAAAGATTTTTCACTCCTAAATGGCTTTTGAAAATTATTATATAATATTATTTTAATTATTAAATTAATTACTCCATAATAGGAGACCTTTCAAAAGACCGTTTTAAAAGTGATTCCGAAAATCAATTATAAATCCGCTTTACACCATTATTTTCTATAATAAAAATCTCACAATCACTTTTAGCACGTCGAGCGAAGTGGAAAGGTGCTTAAACGGTTAGGAAATCTCCGGCCTATTGAAACCGTGTGTATTTTCTTTCCGGTTAATCCCCGACCTATTCGATTGATCGTTTTGACCTTTGGGTCTAGTTTACCGATGATATGAGGTAGACTTTTTATTGTTTGGAGTGTGAGCTTGCTATTGGTTAGGAAACCGTTTAGTGCGAACGTGGGGTATGGGACTCATTGTTAACACTTTGCGGGTTCCTCTCCAAGAAGTTAGTGACACATTAGCCTCTGGGCGGCCAGTACTGGACCTCTGGGTCACCACGCCTCTGGGCAACCGTCTCTGGACACCTGCTCTATGGAGCAGTTTATTTTTCGGCGTGTGCCTCTGGGCCTTTATCCTTCTGGGAAGGATCTCGCCGTCTCGCGCGTTTCGCATCGGTGCGAGTGATCGATCACAACTCTACAGTACTTGGCAACAACGACTCTGGTCGGTGCACGTGCAAAACTTGTATTATCTGATTATTTTTATATCCATTTGAGTACCGCCACTCGGTGTTGGTTCTATGGAACCATACGATGTAAGTGCGATTACCTTATGGATCCACAGTGTCTCTGGACACTGCTTTTCAGTGTTTGATTTCATTGACTTTTCAGTATATCCCCATGGCTCTTTGGAGCATCGATCTTTGCTTGGGCATTGATCACAGACTCTGGTCACTATTGGGATTATTGCCTATGGGCATCTTTTTATGGCTTTGGCTACGCCGATGATATGAGGCGACTTTATTTATTCTACACTTTGGTGTTGATTTCTCTTTAGAGATTTTTATTGTTTATTGATGATTAGGGATCGTCATTATATTCATGTGGTTCATAATATACTTCTCTTTGGATAAGTACTATTTTATTTATGTACCGCATTATTATATATCTCAGTTATTACTGATTGTTTAGCTAGCCTGACCCGAGTGTTTTCGCTCGGGTCAGACCGAGTTGTTTCAGGTTAGGTCTCTGGACTTAGCTTCTGTGCTTCCGCTTGGACATTATCTGCTATGCTGATAGATAGCGCTTTATTTGTCCACTATTCTGCTATTATATTATCATTCAGACTTTGATATGTACATATTTTTGACTCACATGTGTGAGCGGTGGCTTTGTACCCACTTATAGTATTTGGATCTATATTGATGATGTATTGTTCTGGGATTTTATATCTGTTATGTGATTCTGTTCTGTGATGCTATTTCATTATGTTATTATGCTTTGTCCTGATAGATCTTTAGCCATTTGTAATTTCGTTATAAGTATTTACCGAATATGTCGAACCACCTGATTGAGAAAAATTTAAATAGATTCCACCTTTCGACGTATTCGGTAGATAGTTATAGCTTGATTATAGATGGTCGCTTCCACTATACTCTATTCTCCGCTTTAACAGACAGTATTACTCCCGTAATACTCTTTGTTACAGTGGGTCTCAGAGTGGGGCGTTACAGCTTGGTATCAGAGCCTGGTTTCAGGAATAAGCATAATAAACACAGAACAGATACACTTAGTACAATACATTTTAAATTAGATCCGAATTAAATCATATCCCTTCCTCATGTTTATTGATAGATAAGTTAGGAATATGTATAGGAATCCGTTATATTCCGTAGTATTCCTTAATTAATTATCTATCATTGAATCATGTCTAACTCTAATTCCCGTTACGACATGTTTGACCATTTGAGCGGTGCGAAGGTCTTCTCTCAGTTTGACCTTGCCACCGGATTCCATCAGCTACGAGTCATGGAAGACAGCATTCCTCTTACAGCATTTCGCACTCGTTATGGTTCTTTTGAGTGGTTGGTCATGCCGTTCGGCTTGACGAACGCTCCGACTTTCTTTGTCGATCTTATGAATCGAGTACTCCGAGAATACATCGATAGATTCGTTCTGATTTTCATCGACGATATTCTTGCTTATTCTAGATCCGAGGCAGCAGCGATGGCTTGAGTTTCTCGCCTCATACGATTTAGATATTCAGTATACCCTGACAAGGGGAATCGTGTTGCAGATGCGCTCAGTCGCAAACACTCGGCAGTTGTTTCTATGATGATTGCCGAGTGGAATGTTCTTGAGACTCTATCTTTATGTGATATTAGAGATCGAGCTCCATCTTCTGATGCTCATGTCTTATTATCCAGCTTGGAAGCTCGTCCCTTCTTGTTGGATCGCATTGCCCATGCTCAGCGGTAGGATCCAGACCTATTGCATTTCATTCATCTTGAGTCGGGATCTAGTGATGAGACATTGCTGGATTATTCTATTGATTCTCATCGGTGTCTTCGCAGGAAGAACCGTATTTTGGTACCATCTGATTTATCACTTAGGCATGACATTCTGGACGAGTGTCATCGCACTAAGTACACCATCCATCTCGGCTCGAGTAAGATGTATGCCGACATGTGTCGCCCATTTTATTGGGAGGGCATGAAGAGTGATGTTGCAAGTTATGTAAGCCGTTGCATGACTTGTCAACAGATCAAAGCTGAGCACCAGCGTCCATCCGGTCTTCTTCAGCCGCTAGAGATTCCATTGTGGAAATGGGATCAGATATCCATGGATTTTATTGATGGTCTGCCTCGATCGAGGTCAGGCCATACTTCTATTTGGGTCATCGTCGATCGCTTGACCAAATCAGCTCATTTCATTCCTATTAAGTCTACTCGGACTGCTCCTTAGCTTGCCAAGTTATATGTGAAGGAAGTCGTTCGACTTCATGGCATTCCTAGCTCTATCGTCTGTGATCGAGACACTATCTTTACTAGTCACTTCTGGAAGTGCCTACAGTCAGCTTTGGGCTCAAAGCTGAATCTCTCGACTGCTTATCATCCTCAGACCGACGGTCAGACGGAGAGGGTGAATCGTGTTTTGGGAGGATCACTTACCGCTTGTAGAGTTCTCCTACAACAACAGCTTTCAGTCTAGTATTGGCATGGCTCCTTTCGAGGCTCTTTACGGAAGGCCATGTCGTTCTCCTTCGTGTTGGTTAGAATCTGGCGAGAAGTTCCTTCTTGGTCCAGATTCAGTTCGGGAATCTTCTGAGAAGATTATTCTTATTCGTTAGAGAATGAAAGAGGCGCAGAACCGTCAGAAATCCTACGCGGACAGCCATAGGAAGCCTCTTGAGTTCTCCATTGGTTATCATGTCTTTATTCGGATATCTCCCATGAAGGGGGTTGTGCGTTTCAGCTCTACAGGGAAGTTGGCTCCTCGTTATGTCGGACCATTTCCTATTATGGAACGCATCAGCCCCGTTGCTTATCGTGTGGCTCTACCTGCTCATTTCTCTGGAATACATGATGTGTTCCATGTTTCTCAGCTTCGCAAGTGTGTGCGCGACCTTGATTCTATTATCGAGCCTCATATCGTGCCCGATTTGGAGATCTCACCCGATCTATCTATAGAGCAACATCCTCTTCGTGTGCTTGATTCGGAGATCAGACGTCTTCGAAACAAAGAGGTTTCGCTTGTGAAGATTCAATGGTCGTCTAATCCTAAGGACTGCACTTGGGAGACTAGAGAATTTATCGAGCGTACTTATCCTAGGTTTTCTTTCATCTTCCGGCACGGGTGAGCATCTATATTTTATCTTCTGTATTCCTTTGTGAATTAGATGTTATAGACGACTTCTATATTTAAGGAATTGCGGGGACGCAATTTTCTTAAGGGGGGGAGTCTGTAACAACCCTGAGATTGCAATTACCGAATAAAAAAAATTAAAATTATGATTTTAAGTGGAAAAGGGAGCTAAACAAAAATTTTGGGAATTTAAATTTGCAATTGGTTTGCAAATTAAAGTATTTTGGGTTTAAAAATGGGGAAATTAATATTTTTGGAATTTAATATTTAAAAGGGGAATTTTAAAGTGATTATGGGTTAATGGGCTAAATAAGACAATTATAAGGTTTTAATTAAAAATAGAATGCTTCTTAGGATTTTGGTTCACATGATAACTTAGAAAATAAACTAAGTCCTAATGGGTTTAAAACCCCCTTACCATAACCCATTAGCCTAACCCCCTCCTATATAATATCTTAAACCCATAACCCTAACCCTCCTCCTCTTCATAAATTCCTAAAACCTAGATCTAAACAAAATAATGGCCTCCATTTAGAAGCTCATTCTCCTTCTCTTCATAATTTGATTAGTTTAATCCTAGAAAAAAAAAGAAAGGTAATGCAATCTCTCATATTATCTAATCCTCCTTCTTAACCCATATTTATCCCAATCTTCATGTTGTAATTATTGTTTTATTTTTTTGTTGATTTTGGGTCCTTGAAGTCTCTTGATCTTTGCTTGGAGGTTGAGGCTTTTGGCTTGTTTAATTGTGCACAAATACTATTTGTTCTTTTGCCTCATTAAGGTAATTACTATTGATTAGTAATTAATGCTAGTTGTAATTTTGATAATTACTAATTATTAATGATTATTGCTAGTTAATTTTGGTGATAATTTTGATGCTCAAAACTGAAAAAAAACACCCCTAAAGCACCAAAAATCAATATTTATGCTGGCTGTTTTGTTCAGCCTGAAAACAGGCTGAAACTGAGATCTGGATGCACCAGGAAAGACCTGGGTGCACCCAGGCTGATGCAGGCTAGCCCAGCTGGGCTAGCCAAGAACAGGCCAGCCCCTAGTGGGCTGGCACTCACTTATCCCCACCCAGCCCGCCCGGGCTGGGTAAGGACCCAGCCCGCCGAGGCTGGGTCAGGACCCCAGCCCAGGCGGGCTGGGGCCTTGGAGGACCAGCCCGCCCGGGCTGGGTAAGGACCCAGCCCGCCCGGGCTGGGTCAGGTCCCCAGCCCAAGCGGGCTGGGACCTTGGAGGACCCAGCCCGCCCGGGCTGGGTCAGTGTCCCCAGCCCAGGCGGGCTGGGGCCTTGCAGGACCCAGCCCGCCCGGGCTGGGTCAGGTCCCCAGCCCAGGCGGGCTGGGGCCTAGTGATACCCAGCCCGCTCGGGCTGGGTCTGGTACCCAGCCCAGGCGGGCTGGGGCCTTGAAGCACCCAGCCCGCCCGGGCTGGGTCTGCTCCCCAGCCCAGGCGGGCTGGGCTGGACAAGGGCTGCACCCATGGTGGAGCCCGAGAAAAAAAAAAGAATAAAAGAAAAAAAAAAAGAATAATAAATATTTTTTTTAAGCCCTGTTTCAGATTTTTTTATCTCCACTTCGCGATGCCGCCACGATCGCATCCGAAGTCGGAATTCGACGTTTTTGGTCTCGTTGGAAAGGTGGAGTTTCGAACTCCATCTCTGTAAAATTTAGGCATCATCGGCATTCTTTTGGTACTTCGAATTTCGTGTCGAAGTTGAACTCTTGTCGCTGTTTGTAAACAGTGTGAATCTTGTTCTGGGTCCAACTTTGAGACGTCGCTGCTACTTCGTCTCAACTCGGATTCCAGAAATTCTTTTTGCATCTTATAGTAGGGATGTTGGACTATATTCCTACCAGTTTTCATGTCATTTGGATTCAGTTTGCTGGTCCAAATAAATTGCCGAACTTGGGTTCGCAGCAGTTTTTTGAATGGTCAAACACTTGGAATGAAAATCAAATGTCCCTTCTGTTTCCAGCTTTTGAGCGCCACTCCGCGATGCCTCCACGTTCGCATCGGAAGTCGGAATTCAACGTTTTTGGTCTTGTTAGAAAGGTGGAGTTCCGAACTCCATCTCAGGAAAATTTGGACAACATTGGAGTTCGTTTGGTACTTCGAATTTCGTGTCGAAGTTGAACTCTAGTCGCTGTTTGTAAACAGTGTAAATCTTGTTCTGGGTCCAACTTTGAGACGTCGCTGCCACTTCGTCTCTACTCGGAATCCAGAAATTCTTTTTGCATATTAAAGTAGGGATGTTGGACTACATGCCTGCAAATTTTCATGACATTTGGACACAGTTTGCTGATCCAAATAAATTATCGAACTTGAGTTCACAGCTGTTTTTGAATGTTTACAAACACTTAGAATATTTTTGATGATTTTCTGGTTTTCATTGATTTCTTTGAGATTTGTCTCTAGATTTCGTACACGGGTTTTATGAATCATTTTCAAAAGATTTTTCACTCCTAAATGGCTTTTGAAAATTATTATATAATATTATTTTAATTATTAAATTAATTACTCCATAATAGGAGACCTTTCAAAAGACCGTTTTAAAAGTGATTCCGAAAATCAATTATAAATCCGCTTTACACCATTATTTTCTATAATAAAAATCTCACACTCACTTTTAGCACGTCGAGCGAAGTGGAAAGGTGCTTAAACGGTTAGGAAATCTCCGGCCTATGGAAACCGTGTGTATTTTCTTTCCGGTTAATCCCCGACCTATTCGATTGATCGTTTTGACCTTTGGGTCTAGTTTACGGATGATATGAGGTAGACTTTTTATTGTTTGGAGTGTGAGCTTGCTATTGGTTAGGAAACCGTTTAGTGCGAACGTGGGGTATGGGACTCATTGTTAACACTTTGCGGGTTCCTCTCCAAGAAGTTAGTGACACATTAGCCTCTGGGCGGCCAGTACTGGACCTCTGGGTCACCACGCCTCTGGGCAACCGTCTCTGGACACCTGCTCTATGGAGCAGTTTATTTTTCGGCATGTGCCTCTGGGCCTTTATCCTTCTGGGAAGGATCTCGCCGTCTCGCGCGTTTCGCATCGGTGCGAGTGATCGATCACAACTCTACAGTACTTGGCAACAACGACTCTGGTCGGTGCACGTGCAAAACTTGTATTATCCGATTATTTTTATATCCATTTGAGTACCGCCATTCGGTGTTGGTTCTATGGAACCATACGATGTAAGTGCGATTACCTTATGGATCCACAGTGTCTCTGGACACTGCTTTTCAGTGTTTGATTTCATTGACTTTTCAGTATATCCCCATGGCTCTTTGGAGCATCGATCTTTGCTTGGGCATTGATCACAGACTCTGGTCACTATTGGGATTATTGCCTATGGGCAACTTTTTATGGCTTTGGCTACGCCGATGATATGAGGCGACTTTATTTATTCTACACTTTGGTGTTGATTTCTCTTTAGAGATTTTTATTGTTTATTGATGATTAGGGATCGTCATTATATTCATGTGGTTCATAATATACTTCTCTTTGGATAAGTACTATTTTATTTATGTACCGCATTATTATATATCTCAGTTATTACTGATTGTTTAGCTAGCCTGACCCGAGTGTTTTCGCTCGGGTCAGACCGAGTTGTTTCAGGTTAGGTCTCTGGACTTAGCTTCTGTGCTTCCGCTTGGACATTATCTGCTATGCTGATAGATAGCGCTTTATTTGTCCACTATTCTGCTATTATATTATCATTCAGACTTTGATATGTACATATTTTTGACTCACATGTGTGAGCGGTGGCTTTGTACCCACTTATAGTATTTGGATCTGTATTGATGATGTATTGTTCTGGGATTTTATATCTGTTATGTGATTCTGTTCTGTGATGCTATTTCATTATGTTATTATGCTTTGTCCTGATAGATCTTTAGCCATTTGTAATTTCGTTATAAGTATTTACCGAATATGTCGAACCACCTGACTGAGAAAAATTTAAATAGATTCCACCTTTCGACGTATTCGGTAGATAGTTATAGCTTGATTATAGATGGTCGCTTCCACTATACTCTATTCTCCGCTTTAACAGACAGTATTACTCCCGTAATACTCTTTGTTACAGTGGGTCTCAGAGTGGGGCGTTACACTAAGCATGCCTCTGCCCCATCAGACCTCTTTTGAAGTTGATTAGTTGATGTTTTGAAAGTGGTTTCTTAAGTAATTGAAAATCGATTTTGATACCAAAATCCACTCTTTAAACATGTAGAGTTCTACGGGCGAATATAACGACCCGGACTTCTCTAAAACGCCAAAACGGACTCAATTAACACTCTCGTCTTACGCGATGCTCACACATGTATCGATACACCCGCTGATGCATGCATATGCACACACATATTCGTAAACATGTAAAACCTCACAAATCTAATTTTGAGTTTTGCCGGAGCGATTACTCAATCCGGTACTCTCTTACACAACTTAGCACATTCGGTGGTCGCTATGGCTATATAAGATTGCTCACAGCTTTATTATATACATATATGGATATTTCCATATGCATATACAATTATTTACGTAATTAAAAAAACGTTATCAACAATCTAAACTATTCAACAATTCTAACTACAATACATAAATTATATTGATTATTATATAACCACAAATATGCGTATATGCGTACCCGTTTGTGCACATATACATACACGTATATTCAAGTAGGTAATTAAATTATTACTTAAATCAAGTCTTACTTTATTTACTAAATTATTTTAAATAAAAGTCCAATGTCTTTTCTATTATTTTATAAAAATCATTTCATTATTTTATAAAATACCTCATTAGCTTATAAATCATTTTTAAGCCTTTTAGCTACTTTTCAAAAAGTCAATTAGTAAATAAAATATATAATAATAATTTTATCATTAATATAATGAAAAATTGGGGTTTAATTAATTTATAATCATGCTAAATTAATATCATTGCTATCTGGCTCTATTCAATACGAATATAATATAATATAAATATACCAGATTTTAATCAACTACCCTGAATATCCGCCCAAACAAATAGGGAAAATAATTTCATATATATTTATTTTCTACCTCTACCAGACTAGGTAATATTTTCAGTATATAAAATTCCAGGGATTTGTACTGAAATATAAAATCAGAGTTACCCGCCCACCTAAACTACAAATTCTCAAGTGCTCCAATCCAGTCCAAGCCTATACCAAATCATAGATAATCTCAATACGAGTGAAATGACAAAGACCACGTCTCGATTGGACCTCGTATGCAAGAGGTACGATTTAAATACAAAACTGAAATTAAATAGAATAATTAACTTTGCTAATTACCTAAGTAATTTAATTCCTTTCATAATCCCCCTTCTTCCCCATTTAACATCACTATGAACAACCGTGCACATAAATGCACAAACCCATATCACTGCACCTACCTCTCCCCTTCTAACTCAAGCTATAATCAACGAAATAATGCACGAAGAATTGCAACATACTCCACTACGTGGGCACTCCGCGACGGACCTAAGCTTTCCCCTATTTTGTGACATGCCCTTCTCCCACCGTACATATGTTGCATTTCAATGTGGACCACTAGAACAACTGAAATCGCTTAGAAGGGTGAACCTCGTTAAGGGAAGAATGATGATGGCCTTCGTTTCTCCTATCTCCTCATTGTTTATTGACAATGTTGAACCCCGGTTTAACGACTATGGTGTCAACTAACCCCAAACACAGTCGTAACCTACCATGCCACCCTAGATGCAAAGCTTTCTCTTCCACGAGCTCAATGGATCTGATCTTGTGATTTATCATTAACTGAAGCTCTCGATTTTTATTTTTGAAGGTGGAGACATTTTCGTTTTGATAAGGAGAAGAAAATGTAAAGGAGGAACGGAAAAATTAAAGAGAAAAGTAGCTTAGTGAGATGTGTGTGTGTGCATGCATTGATTTAATTTCCCAGTTAAATTGCCTTACGTTTCGAGCACGTACGATCGCATAACACATCTAATCATCACAAAACTTATAAACGACCTTATTTTTCCAATTCCAGTGGTATAAATTTTGTCGCTATCCGAGACAACGCTCCAAGATGATAATTTCATGCATCTCGATGTCGTTTTGGCAATAAGATCGATTGATCCCAAATATAGTGATATTTATAATCATTTTGATTCACAACATCGATTCGGACTCAACAGTGGTGGTTTTGAGTCCTAATTCAACCGTGTGCGAAAGGTCATATTTTGGACCTACAATTCAATAACAATTCAATTTTTAAATTAATTAGTTAAATATCTTATTGTTAAATATGCCGGTTGTTACACCTATTATCTAGATAGCTGGTTTTTAAAAATAAATTCCTCTTGAAATAAGGTTAGCATTTACATTCTGGATCGTTTATTCTATATGATCGGAAAGAGGTGTTTCTCCAAAAGTTGAGTAAAGAGTGTACAGATATATTCATTATATATTCATATTATAATATTAAAATATATACACATGTATATATTGACATAAATATATAGATACGTATGTACATCATACATACACACACGCACACACACACACACACATATATACATACATACATATATACACACACACTAGAATGGAAGTCGAAACAAAATTGTTGAGGTGAGCTTCCGGCTGAGTGAAGCTATGAAAAGCATATGCATGTAGAGAGTGCACCACTGTTGAATTGAGACAAACTCGGGCCAGTCAAAGGTGACAAAGTGAAATGCAGTAAAATAAAATAGTATCAGACAGTACTAGCAAAGTGAACTTTGGTCAGTCGAAGCTGATGTGCATAAATAAGCTGCAAAAAGGTGATGAGCTTATTGGAATTGGGCCAGCTCGCAGTGGAGGTAAATAGTAAATTTCAAAAAAAAAAATCCTTTATTGGATCTTCCTATGAAATCTAGTCCATTTAGAATATTTCTAATTTTTTTTGAATAAAATCAATATTTAATTTAATTTCATAAGTAAAGTTTTACTTTAGTTTAATGTGTATTATATTTTGTATGTGTGTAGCATATACACATATGTATATGTGCACATGCAACATAATAATGTGTGTATGGTTTAACATACACATGTGTATGTGTAGGGGTTTACACCACAATAGATATGTTAACCCCTCTTGTATTCGATTTATTGTCTAAATGCATACATACATACGCACACACACACACACATATATATATATATATACATCAAAATAATATATAAATATATGCACATAAATATAAACAAGTAAATATATGTATGTCCACTTTTACTTAAGTTAAAATAATAAATATGAACAATTTTTAAAACATTTGTAAACTATGTTTATATATATACACACATGCGCGTGCGCACACACCCACACACAAAACCATATTATAAAATTAATTAAGTAATAGGTTAAAGAGAAGAATCTCTAATTAAAGGAGCAATTGAATGTAAACATTAATATGTGATCAATACTAGAAAGTATTAGTTTAACGAAAGGAATGGATGAAAATGAAACGACAATCTCTTATTAAAGGAGCAATTCAATGTAAACATTAATATGTGATCAATACTAGAAAGTATTAGTTTAAAGAGAGGAATGAATGAAAATGAAATGGAAATCTCTTTTTAAAGGAGCAATTGAATGTAAACATTAATATATGATTAATGCCAATTTGCATAGCCTTTTTATCTACTTGAAATTAAGATAGCATTTAAATTTTAAAATAAATTCGTCTCTTTGTATACGTATATTTAAACTATTATATATATGTATGTGTTTGTGTGTGTGTAAATGTAAATAATATATATATATATATATATATATATATATTACTTACTTATGCTCACGGTGTAGATTTAAAATATTTTTTCGGTTTCGATAATTTTTTTACTTTGTTAACCGTTACCCGGTAGTGGCGATTATTTATACAAGTTCTTTTCGTCAAAATCGTATCACTTTAGACTTATGGAATTTAGTGACGGTCAAAATTCCAGTATCGCACATATTTACTTTATAGCCCAAACACAAAGTCTTTGGTTCAATAATAACAATTATTATTAACTGAACTACCCTGCCCAGAGATTTTGACTTTGAGTAGATTTTAGTTGACCGTGATACTAACCTCATATAATGGAAGAGACAATCCTCTCTTGAATAGTGTTTCACTTTCGATACTTCCACCCAGCCCAACTATAGTCATTCGATGGATGTTGTGCCATAATTTTACTATATTCAAAGTGTAGCTTTCATATTGAAGACCAACGGTATTCTCAATCTCAAGTCAAGAGAACTGTATAAATTAGTCACTCAGATATTTTCTGTTTGACCTTAGTTATATTTACCAATAGAAAACTATCGAGTTAGTCATTCCATAATTATCCGATAACTATCAGTACGTAATCTCTTGGTGCCCCCCAACAGCCTTGAGTAACACACCGTCTAATATTTGGAGAGTGTTAAGTACTCTAGTCTCAATGGATCATCGATGTTTAGTCTCGATACATCTTGATTAGGAATATTTAAAATGATGTGCCTACCATCTTGTGATATAAATACTCATGGTTACAACTATTTATAACTTCTTTCACAAACACATCATTTATGGACTTTCTGAACTATATACTTAAATTAACTAATTAATTATTTATAACATTTTACAATAAATATATAAAAAAACTAAAACATTTTTATTTCGAATAAGATTGGTTATCGAGTTTGATTTATGTAACAATGTACATAATTGCCTCCAAAACATACCCCTAGCTTTATCATCTCTGTAACGGCCCATCATTTTGAACCATTCAAATCGATAATCATCCACACATGCCAAACTTGAATTGCTCAAAACAACATATTTTTATTTTTATATTTAGCAAAAATTAGCATATACATAAATAAATCAACCATAGAATCACAGACACAGATTAATACAACAATAAGCAGTGGAAATAGATAAATAGTAGTTCATGAAGCTACTACAGAACATCAGAGTCTAAAGTAAATACAATAGAAATCCCAAATACAAGTACATAAGTAAATGACAAGTCTGAAGATAAATAACTGGAAATAACTGATAGCTGAAGCTGAATAGATAAAATATAGATCTCCAAGCAAAGCTCCAAGCTCCAAAGGTGAATATCAAATGCTGTGACATCCAGTCTGACCCGAGCGTAAAGCAAAACACAAAACACTCGAGTCAGGATTTACATTCTTATGCAAGTAAATCAACTCAAGTGAAATGTCCAAATGAAATGCAATATAACTTAAATGATGTTTGGGATTCCATCCTTTAAGGATCCGTGGAACTATCTACAATACATAGTACAATATGCTATATATATAATGTCTACAGTAAAGTAAAATATTAAAATAGCTTTAAGGCGTTACCCATATCCCCCTTAACACATTTTTATTTAAATACCGTAGTCTATACAGTACTGTAATTCCTCCGTAAACTGGAGGGCTATCAGAGGGCACTCTATAGTGTATGACACAAACCAAACTCGTAGAGGGCACGATAAGGCATGTGACAAGGCATGCGAGGCAATGCCCAGGGTAGGATACTACCACTTTACGGATCTGGACAGGTGGTAACGCATAGCAGCTACTACCACCCACCTTGAGACACAATCCCATAATCAAAGGTGCACCCAGTCAAATCACAAAGTAATAGAATGGTATCGAAGAAGCATGCTCGATCGGAGGTGAGACCTCACTTAGCTCGGCGTGGCTCCTGTTTTAGTCACATCAAGCTGACTCGAGGGAGTTAGGGCTGCGTTCATACCTCATACAGACGTTCGCCAAACCATCCTACTTCGTTCTGGAATCTCCACCTCGTGTATGACAGTATCCGATCCCGGTATTTTTAACAACCAAACGCTTATTTCACACCGTGGTCATTTTTCATTTCAAACAGTTCATACTTCATATCAAAATATCATATTCATTTCAAAATCATATCACTTTCGAAATCATTATTCACTTTCGAAATCATAATCACTTCCAAAACCATAACAGTTCCAGCTTAAACGGTTTGAATATTGAAAGTAGTTTATATATTGGAATAGTTATACATTAAAATAGTTTATATTTAAAAATAGGTTATGTATTAAAATAGTTTATGTATTAAAAATAGTTTATATATTAAAATATATATATTTAAAATTGTTATAAATTTAAAATAATATAATTAAAATAGTTTATAGATTTAAAAGAGTTTATTTCAAAAATAATTTCAAATTAGAATTGTTTCTTCGAATTTCACAAATCAATTCAAATCAACTTTAGTTCCAAATTCAATTTAAATCAATCTCAGTTCAACAATTTCAATTAAAAAGGTTAAAGGTTCAATTCAAATTCTCATTAAAACCATTTTTTATTTATATCGATTTCAAATCCAGGTTTGAACTATAAATTTAAACCACTTCCAATTCAATAGGATTCAAAGTTTAAATATTCAAACAATTTACAATAACTCAATTTGATAAATTTCATTTATATTTCAAAATTCAACTTTAATATTATTTAAATTTGAAAATATTCATTTAATCATTTTCAATAACATTTAAATAAAATCTAAAACTAAAAATTTAAAACAATATTAAATATTAAATATTAAATTTCAATTTTTTTAAATTTGAAAATATTCATTTAATCACCTTTAATCAAAATCCAGTTTTCAAGTTATAAAAATCATATCTTTAGAATCTCAAAATTAATAAGTTCAAATCAATTCCTATTTAAATACAATTCTTAAACAATTTAAATTACAAATCAATATTAATTTATCTTTCCAACCCTAATTCATTAAAGTTAATGCAAAATCTATTTTCAAAATATTAGTATGATTTTAAATAAATACTTAAACATATTATATATATATTAGTTAAATTAAATTATATTAAATTAAACCTTATTATTAAATCTATTTTGAAATCTTAATTTATATATTTTTAAAATAATAAAGATATAGGTAAAATCTTAAAATTTACCTTTTCAAACTTAACTTAAAATTTTAAAATTTCCAAAATATATAATTTAAAAATCTAAATTTTACACGTATATTAAAATAAAATCTATATATTATATTTTAAAATTAATATGCAATTTAAACACATATTAAAATAAAATCTTAAATTATATTTTAAAAATCCATATTTAATAAAACCCATATAATTTCCTTTTAATGTTCTGGAAATCATTTAAAAATAGACCAATGGTGTCCGTATATAGTTTCTATCCTATGGTCAAGTGATACAGATATTTAACACTTCAATCCGTAATATTTTAATATTTACAGGTATATATCATTTTAACCCGCAATCCCAAATTTCAAAATCAATAAAATCGCTTGGGTTTATCATTTCAACCCATAACGATTTTTCCTAATCTATAATATCATTCGGGTATGTATCATTTCAACCTATAGGGAATTTCTAAACTAACAGGGAACTTGCAGTGAGAACAATATATAATAATTTAGATAGCATAACATATCAATTACGAGCATGGATCATAACTAACAAATTGTAATATATTTATGGTGTCATATGTCAATTAACAATTTAAATAATAACATATCATACTTAACGATTAAATTACTAACAAATTCAAGTTTAACAACATATTTAAATCGTCATTTCATGTGAAATCAATTTACTAAATATTAAAATGTCAATCGTGAGTGATCGCTCACCTTTCGAGGCTAGAGAAATTAGACACACAACAAACTACGAATCCAAGCACAAATTCCAAAGCACAGCATGATGAACACGAATTCGACGAACAAAGCAAAGTTGATAGCTTGGAATCGATGAAAAACAAATCAAAACAAACTTAAGATTGATGGAACTAAATATGTATATATATACAATATACATATACCTTTTTTTCCCATAAAGCAAAAGAAGGTTGTAGGTCACAGAATAATAATATGCGAACTTGATTTGAGAATCAATATATATATATATATATAATATTCCTTTCAAAATTTCAAATAGATATTTAAACATAATATATATATATAAGTTATTACAAAAATCTATTTTAAAATATTAACATAAATTTAAATAAATACTTTGAACATATTACATATATACCTTTCTTTTTCTTTTTTGTATATAGAAGAGGAGACAAAGGTTGATCTAGGCAAAGCAGTATCAATTCACAAGCATAAATATAAAAGAGAAGAGCAAGCAAACAACAACCTTTCGAGGCTAGAGGTTGCTGCGTTGGAGAGAGAATGGCTGAGCGGCAAGCTTGGAGGAGGGAATTTGAGGCGGAGAAGGGACTGGGCTATGCTTGGCAGTGTTCGAAAGAGGATGGGTTACAGGCGGAGATGGCCAGAGGGAAGGAGGAGTAGTGCGTGGCTTCACTGCGGAGGAGGCAACAATAGCTTCGGCTAGGGGAAAGCTTCGGATGGAGCAACGGTGGGTCAGGCGGCAGTAGTCGAGCAGGCTGAGCAGTGATGGATTTGGTGGTTGTTGCATGGCCTCGGCTATAAGGAGCAAGGAGGCGTTGTGTGGAGGGGAATGTTGGTAGGTGGCTGGGGGTGGGCTGTCGACCAGTGAATGGCTATTGGCGTTGACTGGAGGGTTGAGAACGGAGGGGGAAGGCGGTTGGTGGATGTGGAGGTGGAGCGGTTGCCGTAGGTTTCGGTTTTCATGCGAGGGTGGTCAGAGTGGCTGCTTTGTCGAAGGAGTGAGGAGATATAGGCGAGGTAGTGCTCAGAGGGGTGACGAGGCGGAGGTCTGGTGTTGGATTTGCTGCGTGCTGGCGAGTCTATGGTTGGTTGCATGCTGGGATGGGGTGCTATCCGTGGGTTGAGGAGCTGCTCATGGTTGCTATGTGGCAGAGGTTGGTTGCTGTGGAGGATGGCCTGCGTGTGTTTAGGTGGAGAAAGGCGGGTTAAGTGGGCTGATAGTGGAGCTGGGAGAAGTGGAGAGGCACGACAAGGTGCAGATCGGTAAGTGGGTTGAGTAGGAAGGAAAACGGTAATAAAAGGTGGAATTTTGGGAAGGAGACGAGCAGCTCTTTGTTATATGAAACTTTTATATATATTTTATATTTTTTCTCTTATGAAGCAGAGAACAAAGAGAAAATGGAAGAGAATGAAAGTGACCAAACGAGCCAGAGTAATATTGAATATGGTGGGAATAACAAAAGCTAGCTATAACGACTCGGAATTTTGATCGTTTAGTTTTGAACATTTAATTTATTTTAAATGTTGAATTTGAATTATTAATTGATTTTGAATATAGAAGAATCGGTGAAATGGTTTAACATTTCAAATATAGTGATAAATTGGATTTGGGTAAATATAAATTTAATATTTGAAATTGGGGTAATTATGCGGATCCGGAGTTAAACGTGGACAAAAATGATTTTTAAGTCAATCTAAATTCTATTGGGATTAGAATTAAATTATTGGACTTTTGAATGGGATTAAAAGTCGATAAGTTAAAATTTGAAATTTATATATTAATTTAATAGTGGAAATTAATATATGGAAATAATTTAAATAATTGAATCTTGATTTAATATAAATCAGAATGATTTCTAATATGAATATAAATTCTATTTGAATTATAATTGAGTTAGTAAAATTTTAAAATTTGAGATTTCAAGCAATTGTCAATTTTGGAAAATCGCTCGATTTAATCGACGAGTTAAAATAGCCTTCTGGGGCACAGTCTGGAAATTCGACGAAACTAGTTTCATTGGATCCGTAATAGTTTATTATTATCAGGTTTCAAATTTTGTAGCGTTTGGAGTTAATGGTTGGTCGTACGGAGTAGAAACACGTTGAAATAGATATCGAAAATTTAATATTTTAATTCGATTCAAAAAGCTATCTTCCACATACGATCGAATTAGGCCCCGAAACATGTTCCATTGTGTTTGGAATAGGAGTAAAACATTATAAATGCCAGCCGGCACGTCTAGTTTGGAGTTCGCTCAAAAAATCAAGTAGTTTGTGAAAATAGTATTAAAATAATTAATATGCACGTATATATATGCGTTGAACAGTAAGCCCTAGCCGTCTTTCACGCAGCCACCGTTATCTCAATTCAATGGTCGAAACACTCCTTCCTTCTCCCTCATTTTTCTCCCCATCCATTCACTTTCGTCGAGAGTCTGCAACATGAAAGTCGAAGAGCTCGTCGAGCTCGACAAGACAAATGGTGGCGATCGCGTTTGGTGAAGCCGATTGGTGGAAATCTCGTCGTATAGGCACAGCGTTCAAAATGAAATTCCAGACAATGGAGGTGATCGAGTTTAGCCATTCTCTGGCCGATGGTGGAGTCAACGACGAGCTTCGAGAGGGTGGTCGCCGATCGCGTTCCAGGTGGTCGATGAGGGAGCTAACATTGGTCAAAGCAACGTCGAGATGGGTTTGATTCGGCCTGGTAGTGTACGTGTGAAGAAGAAACAAAAAAAAGAGCGGCCTTGATTCATGTAGCCAAAATCAACGGGCCCGATTATTATAGGTTTTTATATAAAAAAAAAGAATTTACTTATTTTAATTTATATTCAAACTTTAAAATTTCATATCTTTGTCATACGGGGTCGGAATCGAACGAAACAGGCGGCATCGGGATCGCAGCGATGAATAATACGCGCTGGAGCAGATCTGGAGATGTTTGGAACGAGCTAAAATTTTAGGTTAAATCGAATGTGTTCGATTTAATTTAAAATTGGAACGTTTGGCGAATTGAAAACTCAAGTTGAGTTAATCTCAATTAATTTTGGACTACTGGCTTTAATTTTAAATAGTTAAAATTAATTAATGATTTATTGATTGAATCGATAAATTTTTATCAGTTGAATATGATATTATATCCAGTAGTATATATATATATATGTTGGAGTGATTTATATTCATGCATATATATAGCGGATGAGACCCTATGCGCCCTGCATAATAGCGGATGACCCTATATACCGCGATATTCCACCTCGAAGCGGAATTGGTATTTTTATGTTATGCTAACATCTGTGGATGCAGGGAAACAGGTTGGAGGGATCCAACTGGATTCCTCAAAAATGTAAAATTTAATTTCATATATAGTGATATATGTTTTGTTTGAATAATCCATGACAGGTTGTTGTGTGATTTAAATTGATTGAATGATATGACAATTTTAGCTGGATTTTGGTATTTTTAAATACCAATAAAATATGGTTTAAAAGTGGTAAAGAATTGTAAACAGGGATTTTGAAGTGAAATATTTACATAGAGTTTTTGGATAAATTAATTGGATAAAATAAAAGGTTTTGGAATTGTATTTAGCTATTTCAGGATATTGTGGATATGATTTTGAGAATAAAAGTATATAAAAGGATTTTTAAATAATAAAGCCTAAAACGGTACTTTGTCAAATATAAAAGATTTTTAAAATCGAGTTTAAAATATTTTTGGGGGACAGAAGTAAATTTGGAAATATGTATAAATTGGTTATACTGGACTCAAGTAAGATTTCCAAATTTACGAAGTGAAATTAGAATCGAGAAAATTGGGCTAGTTTTAAAAAGAAGGATTTTTAATTATTAATATGGAAGTTTTAAAGGTGTTAAAGATATTCTTGAAGTAGTTATTTAATTATTTTAAATTGTTAAAACATATTCACTTATTAATTAATCATTTTATCATGATTGTTAAAGATTTATAATTATTTAAGAGCTAATCGGCATTTTTGTTTTTAAAAGATAATTGTTAAATTTTAATATGGCTTTGTATAATAACTTTTATTCTAAGTATATTTGCTTAGATTAAACTTAAAATTTATTTTAGGAGTTATAAGCCTTATTTTGAGATAAGATTTTATATAAAGTTTTCGGGAAGTAATGGTATACTCACGTGGCGTAAATCGAAGACAGTGAGTGCCTACAGTTAAGTTTTGGATTTCTCTAGGATAGAGACGTAACCAGTGAGCTGTGATCCATGGTTTGATACCGCAATGGTACTTTCCATATTATTTTAAAAGGGTTTTCAAATATTTTTGAAAAGAATAGTTTGTGAATAAACTGAATTCGATAAGGTAAGTATGTATAATTTGGTTAAAGAAATTTAATTCTATTAAATTAAATTAAAATGAGATTTGGGGATTTTTAGTGGAAAAATAGAATATTTGGTTGAATAATTGTTTATTTGATAGTTAAATAACCGACTATCAAAATCTGGACCTAAATATAACTTTGGAAATATCTAGAAGAAGTACGGGGATTATATGGTACAGTTACCATTCGGGGTGCTATACTCTACGTATAGACTCATTTCGTTCTTCTAGGACGTTGATAAGGAAATCGGTCCACTAACGGTTAGGAGGTGATCTCCGATCTTACTTCGTCTATTTATTTCCTAAAGAACCGGGGTTGGGTTTACCAAAAATATCGAACGTTGTTTCGAAGAGACCGGGATCAGATTTGTTATCCGAAAACCACTTCGATCCAACGAGTATGTTTTCAAAATGAAGACAAGAGCATGGAGTCGAAGATGGAGTAGTGAAGTGCAAGGGCTAATCGCTACTAATCCTGAGGGTGATTCCAAAGTGGATGTAGTAGGAATAGTGCCTTCGGTTCCGTTCGGACCCGGAATGGACTTGTATGGATGAGTGCTATCAGTATATTGTCATTGGAGGACAATGAGCATTCTAAGTGAATATTTCTTAAAAGGTAATCATAGCCTCTAGCCTAATCAACCGGGAATGACTGAAAAGTAGGGGAGATGCAGTAAGGCTAAGTGAGTAGCACCCAAGTAGGGTATGTTTATCACCTTTCTAGATACCCTCGGATATTATTACTACGATTTTGGAAGAGCTTAGAAAGGGTAGGAACACCTGAGGTGATAGCGTACTCTGTCTATCCAGGTTAGGGATAGTTCGGTCTTGTGTAGCAGGGGATACCGACGTGGTCCTCGGTATGCCATTCTAGACGCGTACTGTGACAGGCGATACACCAATCCCTAGTCATTAGTATGGAATCCATTCTCCAATAAATGCCGTACGGTTTTGATTGTGCCCAACTATGCCGAAACGTGAGATCCAAGAATTTCAGCTATTTGAATAAGTCTTTGTACTTAAACACTATTATAATATCAGATGATTTTGATATGAAATGTTTTGGTTATCATAAGGTAAAAACCCATCGTGTTTATGTGTGGCGTGGTCTTACGAGATACCTTTGATTTTCAAAGGATTTTGATAACTTTAATAATTCAAATTGAGTGTGTTTTCTCACGCTGGTTTTCCAGACTGACTCAGGTGTTATTTTATTATAATGCTCGAGTCAGACCGAGTATTACCGGTTCAAGTTAGGATGCTATGGAGCTTAGGAGACGAGCTAGATGGCGAAGACAATTACTCGTATTTGATTTTATTCTGCTATAGTGTTTTGTTGAAGTTTTCAGCAAATTGTGAGGGCAGGTTGTTATAACTAATTATAATTTTGGATGTTTGGTTGTTAATATTATAATCAAAAAAAGATTATAAATTTGAAATGGTTATATATAACCAAATAAAAATTTTATAAGAATGATTTATACAAAGGAGCTATAACTAAAATTTGATTTAAACCAGAATTTAAATCCCGGAAATTTTAGGAAATGTTTTAATTGGGTTTGAACTAGATGTTTGAGAATTTTTAAACCTTGAAAATTTTGGAAATGTTTTCCAAAATGGTTTGTGAGTAATAATGGAGTATTATTTGAAAATGTTTTTGGAATATAAATTGTTTTAAAATGAATTTTGGAAGAAGGGAAGCACTGAACTCACTTCAGTCGTTGGAAAATAATCCTGGTGATGATGGCCACATCATCAGTATTCATTTTCGAGTTTCTAAGTGATGGATTGCTAACATAGTGGTTGGCTATGAATATTTACTTTGGACTTGTTTGATAAACAAGTTTTGTTTAGAAATTCCAAAAGGAAATTGTTTTAGGTAAGGCCAAGTTGTTTTGAAAAATCCGAAAGTATGATTTGATATACCCAAGGAATATATGTACATTTACGATTTCAAAATGATTTGAAATAAAACCGGGTGGCTAAATTCTGGGATTTCCCTTTAAATGATTTGTAAAGTAAGAAAAATCAGTTATTCCACTTATAAAATTGAAGTTGGTACAAATAAGAAAAGGAAAGTATGAAAATTTTAATCCTGGAATTAAAATTTAACTTAAGTAAATTAAAGTGAATAAGATGGGTTGGAATTTAACTTAAGATAAGTTAAATAAAGTTGAATTGAATGGAATATTAACTTGAAAGGTAGAATAATTATATAATTGTAAGTTATAAATAATGAATGGAATGGATACACTTAGGTTATAAAGTGATATGTATAATCTAGAGTTGTGATTATAAAATAAAAATGGACTCAAGTAAGTAAAATGAGATTTTGAAGAAAAAGAGTTTTTGAACTTATGAATTGGGAAATATAATAGTAAACCAAAATGAAGATGGTTTGGTATTAAGGTAAAATAATTGGAAATTCAAAATTTGAATTTTAAATGGAGAGTGAATTTGTGACGCCCCACCTCTATACTCACACTTGCCAAGGACACTACGAGGTAATGCCGTCGACTAGCGCGAAGAATAAGGCTGTTGAGGAGCGACCATCTGTGTAATTGCTTTGTGCGAGTAATGATATGTCAGATAGTATGACATGCATTTCATTTCAAGAGGAAATCCGGCATATCAAATACAAACTCAAAGCTACCGCACAGTGGCTATATGGCCTTCGGAAACAAATATAGAAATAAGCATAACACAAATCAGTCACATATATTCATATCACAAGGGCGGAAACAGATATTAATATAACACATAGAAGTGTATATCAAAGTAGTGGTCATACAAGATCCACTACATCACAAAAGAATAGGTACAAGTGCTAGACAAAAGAATAAGTATACATCAAGGAGTCTCTATCTCGAATGTATAAAAGAAAAAACTACTAATCTAAAGTAGTTAGCCAAAACTCAGATGATGGTCCCTGATAAGAAGTCAAGTAGAAGCACCTGAAATACCTCGGTCTGACCCGAGTATTATTTAAGAAGAAAAATAATAAATGGATCAGTCTAGCTATAAATAACATATAAAATGAGATAGGATAAGAGATATGACACAAACGTATGATAACAATAATGCCATACTATGACAAGTATACATCAGATAACAACAAAAATCATACAATATCTCAAATATTCTCAAACACTAAAAAGAATGCCATATTCTTTAAATTATTCACCAGAATACAAATATTGATAGAACTTATCAATGCATATCATCAAAATTGGTGAAACACAAATTCTAGAAATCATCAACTAGAAATCCAGAAATCACAAAAAAGGGAAGGCCTATCACAAACGGGAGCATGAAAACTCACCAACACGTGTATCACAAATAGGTCGCTATCCCATAAAATGAGCCGGAGCTCCTCCAAACAGGGTATAGTCCCCCCTTGCGGACTATGAGCCAAAGCTCCTCCTATGAGCCGAAGCTCCTCCAAACAAGGTATAGTCCCCCCTTGCGGACTATCAGTCAAAGCTCCTCCTATGAGCTGAAGCATCCTCCAAACAGGGTATAGTCCCCCTTTGCGGACTATGAGTCGTAGCTCCTCCTAACATGGTATAGTCCCCCTTTTACGGACAAAGAGACATCACACATCGTTAGTCTAAATCACCAAAGGATCATCATTGATCGATAAGTGTAAATTACACTAAGCTAGTAAATAAATGAGTTTAGCTTCATGTCCCATAACCACTGGCTTAACTTAAATATTTACGAACAAATTGTAGATTTCCACTCGAAAATTGTCACAAGAGTTCAATCGAACAAGTCCAAGAATTAACCGACGAAGTAAACACAAGCGTTTCATACCACTTGTTTTGCTAAGCCGTTTAATTAGATTTCTCATACGAATGAGGTAAAGGTTTGTAACGACCCGATATTTTGGATCATTCGCGTCCATTATAAGTGTATAGGTAGACACTCATGCCGGAGTTGAATTGCTCAAAATACCGCGTTGTTAATTTAAATTTGGCAAAACTGAACATATACAGTAAATAAATAATCACAGATCACAGACACAGAGTAATAAGTGCAGCGGAAATAAAAGAGATAGTAGTTCATGAAGCTACTATATAAATGTATAAGTTACATCAGAGTTAGAATAGATACAACGGAAGAGTAATACGATACATCAGATACAAATCAGAATACATCACTGGAATCATCGAATACTGAAGCAGAATAGATGGCTGGATCTTCAAGCAAAGCTCCAACTCCAAAGGTGAGCATCGAATACTGGTACACTCAGTCTGACCCGAGCGTAAAGCAAAAACACAAGACACTCGAGTCAGGATTAACATTCTTATATTAATAAATCCAACTCAAGTGAAATAGCAATTGAAATACAAGTAACTCAAAGGATGTTTGGAATAACCATCCTTTAAGTATCCGTTAAACTATCTACTATGTAGTAGTGTACGATAAGTAGATAATGTCTATCAGTAATATGTAAAGATATCAAAATAGCATTAAGTCATGGCCCATTCCACCATTAACACATTTTTATTCCCAAAAGAATATACAAGACCGTAGTTTCCCCAAAACCGGAAGTCACCAGAGGGCAATCCATATACTAAAGGTACAAATCAAAATCGTAGTTGTCGCGCATAAATGGAATACAAGTATGACAAGGCACATGAGGCAATACCCAAGGTAGTGATACTACCGTTCGCCTGATCCGGACTGGTGAGAACGCAACGCCGCAGCGCCCGCAACACCGTGAAACAACACTCCCAAAATCAAGGGTGCACCAATCGACAACAAGTAATGAATAGTTCGAAGAAGTGTGTCCACTTGAGGTAGCTAATCCTCCATTGGCCCGGCACAGCTCCTGTTTTAGTCATTTCCAATTTGACACAAGTGTCAAGGCTATCCATTATCGTTCTCTTTCTTCAGTCATCACGTACATCATCCAACCACTTCATTCTGGATCATCACTCCGCGTATAGTTATTAAAGTGGTTTTCGGTTTAGATAGAGAGTATATCCATAACCGAATTCCGGTCTCTTTAGTAACTTCCGTAATTATTACACCAATTGGTCATTTATTAAATTTCAAAACCAAATCAATTACAATTTCAATTAGAATTTGTAAACCAACATTTCATTTGTCTTTCAAAACCAATTTCCAAAATTTACGTTTCAAAACTTCTAAATTTACCATTTCAAAATCTTATAATTCAATTTCAAATTTTATTCAAAACAATTCAAGTATTGATTCAAGTTCGTATATAAGTTTCGATTCGAAATCATTTACATTTAATTTAACCTTCAAATCAATTCCAAATTCTTTTATCGATTTCATTCAATATTCGTTAAGTTACTTTATCATTCCAAACAATTTCTATTAAATTTCCAATTCATTAAATCAATTCTTAAGTTCAACTTCATTAAATCAAAATTTACAATTTTGAATTAAATTAAATTCGTCAAATCAAATTCTTTCAATTACAAGTCTTACATTAATTCCGAAAATATCACATTTTCATTTCTTGTTAAAGAAATTCCATTTCACTTATTTACTTTCTTAAATAATTTCCCAAAACTTAATTCATAAAGAAACTCAATTTCAATTATTTACGAAGTAGAATTCACTTATTCAAAAGTTCAATTTTTACTTATTAAAGAGTTCAATTCAATTTAATCATTAAATAATCCAATCTTATTTAATAAATAATTCAAAACTTAATTATTAAATAATTTCAAACTTAGTTATAATTTCAAACTTAATTATTAAATCATTTCGAAGTTTAATAAATTCAACTTAATTATAATTTCAACTTAATTATAAAATCATTTCAACTTAATTCAATTATTTCTCAAATTAAACAACGTTCTTTCATCAATTACATTGTTAATATTCTGTTTCAGATTATTAAATATTAACATTTTTTCTTTCAATAAAAATTCAAATTTCAACTTCATTTCAAAACCATATTATTTATTTAAATAAAATCTTCATTTTAATTTTAAATCAAATTATTGACCAATCGGGTTTTATTTAATTTCCTATCCTAGGTCTAAGTTCAATTTGGGTATTTATCATTTCAACCCGATTCCAATTCAATTCAAAATCAAAACATAGCAAAAGCGAACTTGCAGTGTGATAACTGGGATGGTGTCAAAGTAAATAAACAAGCAATAACAACAACAATAGCAATCCAATAATCAATTCAAATAATCCTGAAATAACCGTATTAATTCGCATTGTTATTTGTACAAATTAATATAATTATTTCTAGAATCTACACTATCATTTCATGTAGATTAAAGATTATTACATTATGGTTTTCACTTGTCATATATTTACAATTTCATACATCATCAATATAACAACATACATTCAGTGGTTCAAAGTGTAGTTAAACAAATCCTACGTGTCAATAAATTTAACAGATAAGGGGTCATATTATTCAAATGTCAGTTTCAAATTTAACATTTAACTATCCTATATCAAGTTCAATTGCATACTTTTTATCATTTTAACATTAACAATTTAACGTCCAATATAAACATCAACAATCAATCAATTATCAGCCAAACTGTATTATCATCGCATAAATAATTAACAGTAAATGGTGTCAGATGTCATAGGTGAACTGATACAGGTAATAGCATATATAACAGTGTAATTAACTAATAGCAGCATATTTCAATTGTCGTTTCAATTAAAATCAAATTTAATAAATAAAAGAACGTTAATCGTGAGTGAGTGCTCACCTTTCGAGGCTGGACAGATTTGACAAGGAAATAAGCTACGAATTCCAAAGCAACACTGGACGGATACGATTCGAATGAAGCAAACAGGCACGACGGACAAAGCTGACAATTGGGAATTTGATGAGAACAAATCAGTGTCAGTTTTGATACAAACTGAAAGTATGTATATTATTATTATATTATTATTATTATTTTTCAATATTTCAATTCAAGACAATATTAAAATAATATAACTTTCAAATCATTCTTAAATCAATCGCATAAATACATTTTAGTTTAAAGTCTATATACTTTCAACATTAAAATAACTGTATAGGTACTTATATACTTATCATAAAACAGTAATATATATGTATATATATCGAACCAAGCAGTATGCAAACGAGCAGAGGACGAATGTATTATTTAAATCTTATGTATAATATATATATAGGCAAACCCATACATAAATCATTATTTCTATATTATAACTCAATACAGACCTAGTTTACATTCTATAAAATCAATTTAGACCATAATTTACAAAACGTATTATAGATATATGTATACATTCCAGAATACAATATAACATAATATAATTTATATAAACTATTTACTGCCAGGTTACGAACTTTGATGTTGCATACAACCAGGAAACCGTCAACAAAGCTTTGGAAGAAATATATATACATACACCTATATATATTTATACAAACATAGTATAAAATATTAAACTTATCTTTACATATAATTACCCAGATATCAACAGTTAATAATATATATAAATTAGTAATATGGAAATCTTTTATACGGTAAACATATGTTTTATTTATCATATATGTACAAACAGCAATTTCAATTATGAAAAATAAACTCATACTTCATATTACCAATATACATGAAGACTCCAAACTTAATAGAATATAGATATTAATCTATACAAATATCTATATAGTAAGTGTTCCAAGCTATGATATTATAAACAACTTATACATTTTAAAACAACAGGTCAGTAAAACTCATTAATACTCCTTCTTCATAATAATATAAACTAAAAACCAATATAACATACTAACATATACGAATATACAAAAACTAACTTTGTATATAACTAACAAATAACACAACATGTATATATACTTTTGTAACACAACACTTAAACACATATTCGTACTTAGTTTGTTATATATGTATAAACAGAACAGTCCACAAAATATATACATATACATTCACTTATCTTTAAAAACATAAATTATATTATATTTACAGAAAACATTTCTTAAAACCAAAAGCTAAAATAACTCAAAAGATAATATATGTGTTTATAAGCTCAAAGATAACAAAATATCTGACCTTCAAAACTCCACTTATATACACGTACGCAAGCTAATATACCAGGACGAGGTGGATGGTGGGTTGAGTGAGAAGATGTGTGTGCATGGGGCCAAAGGTGGTTGAAAACAAAGTGGGGTGGCAGCTAAAGGCGGAGGGATGATGGTGGAAAGCTTCGGTAGGCTGGGTAGGCAATTGGAATCTATGGCTGAGGAGATTTTCAGCCTTGCTAGTTGACGCGTGCATAAGTGAGGGTGGCCAAGGTCGAGAAAAGGCGAAAGGGTAGCGGAGGAAGGAAGGTGGGCGCGGTTGCTGTTCGTTGTATGGCGGATGGGAAAGAGGTGAAGGTTAGAGGCGGCCTGTCGGATCTGGAGGTGGGAGGCTTCGGTGGTAGCGGGTACGTTCGTGGCGTGGAGAAATACGAGGAGGAAGGGGGGTGGTGAAGTTCGCCAGAAGGGCAGCAGTGATGGAGGAGGGCGGTGGCATGGCCGTGGCAGTGGAGGGGAAGATGTGGAGCCCATTTTGATGGAGGCAGTGGAGGAAGGGTGGAAGGCCGGGTTTGGTTTGCTTCGAGGTGGGAAGGAGGTGCATTGGTGGGTGGCGAGGCTCGGCGCTGGTGGTGATGAGTTGGGACGTGGCGGAGGGTGGCTCAGTGGCGGCAGGCGGAACAGAGGGGAAGCGGAGATTTGAAGCGATGTTGGAGGTGGCAAAAACTGCTCGAGTTTGGCTGTGATGTGTGGGTTAGGGTCTCGGTGGTGGTAGTGAAACATTCGAATGAAGGGATGCAGGTAGGCTTTGGGCAACAAGGCAGAAGATATGAGCGTAGACTGAGAAAAAGAAAAGGCAGGGGAAGTAGAGGAGACTCAAACCCAGTTAAACATAAATGTTATATATTTTGAAAGTGGGAACATTAACAGCCAAGAGGTGGGATTCAAGGAATAATAAATTAGTCTAACGTGGCTATTGGTTTTCTTCTGTTGGGTAAATGAATAGTCATGAGAAATTAAAAGACTCGGTTGCCGAACCGATATGCTGAACATTTTACAGGTTGCACCGCACACCAGACTTCTGAAATCGACAATTGAATATACTACGGAGATCAGCACGACGAGACGATCAAAACAATATACAGATATCAGCGATATGATCGAGTTGTAAAAATTCGAATTTTCTAATAGCGGAAAATGCAAGAAAAACGCTGAAAAATAAGATCGACGGAGCCAAAGATGTCCGAATTTGTAAAAATGACAAACTGACATCTTGCTCAGAATGGTTTAGAATTTTTCTATGTAAAAATATTTAGATTTCGAAAACGTTTTATTTTCATCGCTTTTTAACTGATTAAAATGAAGTGAATTTACGCACGAAATAAACTTCCATATTTTCGGACGAAAATTTACCAGTTGCTATGTTTAACTAGACGTATTCCAAATATTAAATTTTGTTTCAAAATTTTATCGTTTAAAATTTCATCAAATTTCAACTAATTACGTTATTAAAACAGTTGAAATTTACGGGTCGTTACACTCTCCCCCACTCAAAACTTTTCATCCCCGAAAAGGAACGAGGTAGGAGAATAGAAACAACCAGAAAGAAAACAGATTTGAAATACAAAATAACAATTAATTTAAACCATATAAATTCAAATTTAAATTAATAGATATTCAATAATTTATTTAATCCATTTGGTTTCACTATAATCAATCTCAACTATTTCTAAATTCATTATCTTATTATCCATATCTTAAATTTACACTTTCTAAAACCATAAATTTGAATAGTCTTTTAGTATAATCATATTTTTTTAGCAATTTAAATTCTTCTTTATTCCAAACTACTGTTAAATTTATTCTACTTAATATATCTACTCACATATATTTAACCCACATAAATTAATTTAAAAACATAAAAGTTTCGATTTAAATTAATTTACATCTATTAATTTCTTTTAAATTCAAGGTATTTTCATAAGTTGATCAAATTTCAATTTATTAATTCTTTCAAAACAAATTTATTAATTCTTTCAAAACAAATTTATTTCATTATTAACTGAGGTTTACTTATCCTATTTAACTCTATTAACATCTTTATAATCAAAATTTAGTGTATAACATTTATTATAAACACTCAAATTTTATTTATAAATTCAATTTATCTTATATATTATCCAATTACATATTCAACTTCTGAATGATTTAGGTAAGTTGTATTAAAATGCAGTTGAACAATATACAAATAAAATTTTCCCAATTCAATTATTCAAGTTTAAATATTTATTCCAAATTTTGATTTTATTTATAATTAAAATCATCCTTTAACAAAATTTAAGAATTAGATTTCCGATTAACTTTAAACAATTTAGAGATATATATAATATATTTATATCAAATAAAATTAAATTTTAAAATAAGATACCTATATATATATATATATAAATCAAATTATACTGAAGATATTCAAATCAAAATATTTTTTTCAAAACAAAACCGTAGCAAAGCTACAGAATGGTTTCTTCACTTCGAAACTCGAAAATGAATGTCGATGATGCGGCCGTCATCACCGAAATTATTTTCCAGCGACAAAGAGAAGAGCACTGATTTCAACATTTTAAAATTATTTGGAAACGGTTTCTATTTGAAAATACTTTAAATAATATATACTCTAAATTTTTAAAAACCAAAGTTCGAAATCATCGGAAACTAATAAATTCTCAAATTTCTGAATTAAATTCATTTCAAATTCTAATCAATTTTATAACCAAGTTTATAAATTCATTTATTTATATTATGCAATAGTCAATGGTTTACAAAACAATAAATGAAAATCACATATTATTATTTCAGACAACAATTCATTAACAATTAAATTTCAGAAAACTTAAATTTATATATAATATAATCATTCAAAACTATTTTGTTTATCAAATTTGAAAACAACATTTTTAATATAAATTTAGAAATACATTTCTTTGCTCGACGATACAGGAATGGATTTTCAAAATAAGGATAGGGATTCAAAATTTGATGGACTTAAATCAAAGAGAAATTTGATTCGAAGATAAGTTCGAAACAAGATATGATGATTAATAGCAAAGTAGGAAGATTAATAAGTTTATATAAATCGCGGGCAACCTTAATCGGGTTGACCGTGACTTCAAGAATAAGATCGTTGTAGAATTCCGAGGTAAATCGACATTCGATCTCAAGAAATAAAATTCAGGTTTAGCAGGAGATAGATAGCATCGTAAACCGAGGATACAGAAATCTCTAGTAAATCGATGCCTATTATAAAGGAGCTTACTCCTTTACGAATCATTCTAAGATTGGCGAGACCGCCGATCTATTATAGATATCATTCAAAATGGAGTTATGGGGTGCTCCAGAATAGAAAGAGGACGAATAGTGAAGGACACGAATGAATTTCGGAACCGAGGGGAACGTTCCAAAATTCAAAGGAATTGAGTCAAGGGAAGAGATTGAAACTCGAATGAGAGTGATTCTGTAAATATATTTACCCTATATGTTAAGTTTGCCTAGAGCTACCAAAGCTCTGATACCAACTGTAACGACCCGATATTTTGGACCATTCGTGTCCATTATAAGTGTATAGGTAGACACTCATGCCGGGGTTGAATTGCTCAAAATACCGCGTTGTTAATTTAAATTTGGCAAAACTGAACATATACAGTAAATAAATAATCACAGATCACAGACACAGAGTAATAAGTGCAGCGGAAATAAAAGAGATAGTAGTTCATGAAGCTACTATATAAATGTATAAGTTACATCAGAGTTAGAACAGATACAACGGAAGAGTAATACGATACATCTGATACAAATCAGAATACATCACTGGAATCATCGAATACTGAAGCAGAATAGATGGCTGGATCTTCAAGCAAAGCTCCAACTCCAAAGGTGAGCATCGAATACTGGTACACTCAGTCTGACCCGAGCGTAAAGCAAAAACACAAGACACTCGAGTCAGGATTAACATTCTTATATTAATAAATCCAACTCAAGTGAAATAGCAATTGAAATACAAGTAACTCAAAGGATGTTTGGAATAACCATCCTTTAAGGATCCGTTAAACTATCTACTATGTAGTAGTGTACGATAAGTAGATAATGTCTATCAGTAATATGTAAAGATATCAAAATAGCGTTAAGTCATGGCCCATTCCACCCTTAACACATTTTTATTCCCAAAAGAATATACAAGACCGTAGTTTCCCCAAAACCGGAAGTCACCAGAGGGCAATCCATATACTAAAGGTACAAATCAAAATCGTAGTGGTCGCGCATAAATGGAATACAAGTATGACAAGGCACATGAGGCAATACCCAAGGTAGTGATACTACCGTTCGCCTGATCCGGACTGGTGAGGACGCAACGCCGCAGCGCCCGCAACACCGTGAAACAATACTCCCAAAATCAAGGGTGCACCAATCGACAACAAGTAATGAATAGTTCGAAGAAGTGTGTCCACTTGAGGTAGCTAATCCTCCATTGGCCCGGCACAACTCCTGTTTTAGTCATTTCCAATTTGACACAAGTGTCAAGGCTATCCATTATCGTTCTCTTTCTTCAGTCATCACGTACATCATCCAACCACTTCATTCTAGATCATCACTCCGTGTATAGTTATTAAAGTGGTTTTCGGTTTAGATAGAGAGTATATCCATAACCAAATTCCGATCTCTTTAATAACTTCCGTAATTATTACACCAATTGGTCATTTATTAAATTTCAAAACCAAATAAATTACAATTTCAATTAGAATTTGTAAACCAACATTTCATTTGTCTTTCAAAACCAATTTCCAAAATTTACGTTTCAAAACTTCTAAATTTACCATTTCAAAATCTTATAATACAATTTCAAATTTTATTCAAAACAATTCAAGTATTGATTCAAGTTCGTATATAAGTTTCGATTCGAAATCATTTACATTTAATTTAATTTAACCTTCAAATCAATTCCAAATTCTTTTATCGATTTCATTCAATATTCGTTAAGTTACTTTATCATTCCAAACAATTTCTATTAAATTTCCAATTCATTAAATCAATTCTTAAGTTCAACTTCATTAAATCAAAATTTACAATTTTGAATTAAATTAAATTCGTCAAATCAAATTCTTTCAATTACAAGTCTTACATTAATTCCGAAAATATCACATTTTCATTTCTTGTTAAAGAAATTCCATTTCACTTATTTACTTTCTTAAATAATTTCCCAAAACTTAATTCATAAAGAAACTCAATTCAATTATTTACGAAGTAGAATTCACTTATTCAAAAGTTCAATTTTTACTTATTAAAGAGTTCAATTCAATTTAATCATTAAATAATCCAATCTTATTTAATTATTAAATAATTCAAAACTTAATTATTAAATAATTTCAAACTTAGTTATAATTTCAAACTTAATTATTAAATCATTTCAAAGTTTAATAAATTCAACTTAATTATAATTTCAACTTAATTATAAAATCATTTCAACTTAATTCAATTATTTCTCAAAATAAACAACGTTCTTTCATCAATTACATTGTTAATATTCTGTTTCAGATTATTAAATATTAACATTTTTTCTTTCAATAAAAATTCAAATTTCAACTTCATTTCAAAACCATATTATTTATTTAAATAAAATCTTTATTTTAATTTTAAATCAAATTATTGACCAATCGGGTTTTATTTAATTTCCTATCCTAGGTCTAAGTTCAATTTGGGTATTTATCATTTCAACCCGATTCCAATTCAATTCAAAATCAAAACATAGCAAAAGGGAACTTGCAGTGTGATAACTGGGATGGTGTCAAAGTAAATAAACAAGCAATAACAACACCAATAACAATCCAATAATCAATTCAAATAATCCCGAAATAACCGTATTAATTCGCATTGTTATTTGTACAAATTAATATAATTATTTCTAGAATCTACACTATCATTTCATGTAGATTAAAGATTATTACATTACGGTTTTCACTTGTCATATATTTACAATTTCATACATCATCAATATAACAACATACATTCAGTGGTTCAAAGTGTAGTTAAACAAATCCTACGTGTCAATAAATTTAACAGATAAGGCGTCATATTATTCAAATGTCAGTTTCAAATTTAACATTTAACTATCCTATATCAAGTTCAATTGCATACTTTTTATCATTTTAACATTAACAATTTAACGTCCAATATAAACATCAACAATCAATCAATTATCAGCCAAACTGTATTATCATCGCATAAATAATTAACAGAAAATGGTGTCAGATGTCATAGGTGAACTGATACAGGTAATAGCATATATAACAGTGTAATTAACTAATAGCAGCATATTTCAATTGTCGTTTCAATTAAAATCAAATTTAATAAATAAAAGAACGTTAATCGTGAGTGAGTGCTCACCTTTCGAGGCTGGACAGATTTGACAAGGAAATAAGCTACGAATTCCAAAGCAACACTGGACGGATACGATTCGAATGAATCAAACAGGCACGACGGACAAAGCTGACAATTGGGAATTTGATGAGAACAAATCAGTGTCAGTTTTGATACAAACTAAAAGTATGTATATTATTATTATATTATTATTATTATTTTTCAATATTTCAATTCAAGACAATATTAAAATAATATAACTTTCAAATCATTCTTAAATCAATCGCATAAATACATTTTAGTTTAAAGTCTATATACTTTCAACATTAAAATAACTGTATAGGTACTTATATACTTATCATAAAACAGTAATATATATGTATATATATCGAACCAAGCAGTATGCAAACGAGCAGAGGACGAATGTATTATTTAAATCTTATGTATAATATATATAGGCAAACCCATACATAAATCATTATTTCTATATTATAACTCAATACAGACCTAGTTTACATTCTATAAAATCAATTTAGACCATAATTTACAAATCGTATTATAGATATATGTATACATTCCAGAATACAATATAACATAATATAATTTATATAAACTATTTACTGCCAGGTTACGAACTTTGATGTTGCATACAACCAGGAAACCGTCAACAAAGCTTTGGAAGAAATATATATACATACACCTATATATATTTATACAAACATAGTATAAAATATTAAACTTATCTTTACATATAATTACCCAGATATCAACAGTTAATAATATATATAAATTAGTAATATGGAAATCTTTTATACGGTAAACATATGTTTTATTTATCATATATGTACAAACAGCAATTTCAATTATGAAAAATAAACTCATACTTCATATTACCAATATACATGAAGACTCCAAACTTAATAGAATATAGATATTAATCTATACAAATATCTATATAGTAAGTGTTCCAAGCTATGATATTATAAACAACTTATACATTTTAAAACAACAGGTCAGTAAAACTCATTAATACTCCTTCTTCATAATAATATAAACTAAAAACCAATATAACATACTAACATATACGAATATACAAAAACTAACTTTGTATATAACTAACAAATAACACAACATGTATATATACTTTTGTAACACAACACTTAAACACATATTCGTACTTAGTTTGTTATATATGTATAAACAGAACAGTCCACAAAATATATACATATACATTCACTTATCTTTAAAAACATAAATTATATTATATTTACAGAAAACATTTCTTAAAACCAAAAGCTAAAATAACTCAAAAGATAATATATGTGTTTATAAGCTCAAAGATAACAAAATATCTGACCTTCAAAACTCCACTTATATACACGTACGCAAGCTAATATACCAGGACGAGGTGAATGGTGGGTTGAGTGAGAAGATGTGTGTGCATGGGGCCAAAGGTGGTTGAAAACAAAGTAGGGTGGTAGCTAAAGGCGGAGGGATGATGGTGGAAAGCTTCGGTAGGCTGGGTAGGCAACTGGAATCTATGGCTAAGGAGATTTTCAGCCTTGCTAGTTGACGCGTGCATAAGTGAGGGTGGCCAAGGTCGGGAAAAGGCGAAAGGGTAGCGGAGGAAGGAAGGTGGGCGCGGTTGCTGTTCGTTGTATGGCGGATGGGAAAGAGGTGAAGGTTGAAGGCGGCCTGTCGGATCTGGAGGTGGGAGGCTTCGGTGGTAGCGGGTACGTTCGTGGCGTGGAGAAATACGAGGAGGAAGGGCGGTGGTGAAGTTCGCCAGAAGGGCAGCAGTGATGGAGGAGGGCGGTGGCATGGCTGTGGCAGTGGAGGGGAAGATGTGGAGCCCGTTTTGATGGCGGTAGTGGAGGAAGGGTGGAAGGCCGGGTTTGGTTTGCTTCGAGGTGGGAAGGAGGTGCATTAGTGGGTGGCGAGGCTCGGCGCTGGTGGTGATGAGTTGGGACGTGGCGGAGGGTGGCTCAGTGGCGGCAGGCGGAACAGAGGAGAAGGGGAGATTTGAAGCGATGTTGGAGGTGGCGAAAACTGCTCTAGTTTGGCTGTGATGTGTGGGTTAGGGTCTCGGTGGTGGTAGTGAAACATTCGAATGAAGGGATGCAGGTAGGCTTTGGGCAACAAGGCAGAAGATATGAGCGTAGACTGAGAAAAAGAAAAGGCAGGGGAAGTAGAGGAGACTCAAACCCAGTTAAACATAAATGTTATATATTTTGAAAGTGGGAACATTAACAGCCAAGAGGTGGGATTCAAGGAATAATAAATTAGTCTAACGTGGCTATTGGTTTTCTTCTGTTGGGTAAATGAATAGTCACGAGAAATTAAAAGACTCGGTTGCCGAACCGATATGCTGATCATTTTACAGGTCGCACCACACACCAGACTTCTGAAATCGACAATTGAATATACTACGGAGATCAGCACGACGAGACGATCAAAACAATATACAGATATCAGCGATATGATCGAATTGTAAAAATTCGAATTTTCTAATAGCGGAAAATGCAAGAAAAACGCTGAAAAATAAGATCGACGGAGCCAAAGATGTCCGAATTTGTAAAAATGACAAACTGACAACTTGCTCAGAAGATGGTTTAGAATTTTTCTATGTAAAAATATTTAGATTTCGAAAACGTTTTATTTTCATCGCTTTTTAACTGATTAAAATGAAGTGAATTTACGCGCGAAATAAACTTCCATATTTTCGGACGAAAATTTACCAGTTGCTATGTTTAACTAGACGTATTCCAAATATTAAATTTTATTTCAAAATTTTATCGTTTAAAATTTCATCAAATTTCAACTAATTACGTTATTAAAACAGTTGAAATTTACGGGTCGTTACAAGGTTTGTATATACTAATAGATTAGAAAACTGTTTTAAAAACAAGCTTTGTATTAAAAATAACGTTGAAATCATTTTTGTGAAAGAGTTTGAGTATTTACTACTAGTACAGAAACCTTTGTATTTAAAAGTGACAAATCACAGAAATGATTGTAAAACAATCTATCACCAAAAATCCACATTCGACGACGTGAATTCAAACCATAAAAATCGATATCAAATCCAATCAAATGGATATTCCCAAAAATGCATAAATGAAGTCATCAAAGTCGATAATAATTGACAACAACTACCCGGATCAACAAAAATCGATTAAAATTTGGAAATCCCCCCCAAAACAGCCAAAATAGGCAAAATTGAACAGTTCCAGACGTCTAAAATTACCAACCAGACGTCTGAACCACTAACCAGACGTCTGGTTGGATTTCCAGACGTTTGGATTTTGCCTCTGCCATTTTTTCTTTTTCCAGGGACCAATTCCAGACGTCTGGATTTTTCAACCAGACGTTTGGATTTTCAACCAGACGTTTGGATTTTCATCCAGACGTCTAAAATTACCTACTAGGTAAAAATCAACCTAGCCCATAAAGGGCGAAAATCCAAACCGAAATGCGATTGAACGAGCGATGGATGCTTGAGATTTATGCACATCGACAACCTAGCCCTATAGGCTCTTCGATACACCATCAAAACATGTCCAAACATGCAAGATAGGATCTGTAAAGATTTTGACTTCAAAACACCAAAATTAAAAAATTCACAAAACCAATTCAATTCAAAAGCAATTGAACATGAAATAGATGTTAGGAATTCATACCTAACAACAATGAAAGCTATAGACATAAATGTGAGTACAAGAACTCACCTTTAAACCAAAAAACAACGAATGAGAAGCTCAAAAACAAAGAAAAGATCAACTACTCTTCAACTTCAACTCTAGAAGCTCCAATCTAAGATCATAAGCAAATATTTCCTAAGTTAGGTTATAGGAAATTTCTAAAATTGGAGAGAGATTGAGATAGAGAAGAAGAAGAGGATGCTTACCTAAGCTTCTCTTTGATTTTGGAGCTTGGATCTTGAATTTCCTAAGAACCTAGGGCTTAGGAATTTTAATTTCTTTTCTTTTCCCCTATTTTTCTTTTAGGGCTTGAGTATTAGGAAATTGGAAATGAAATGAATAAAGAGTAGAGGGGTGGAGTGGGAGTTATTATGTAGAGGAGTTGTGTTCTCTTAGTGGGCCGAAACCCAAAGCCCCAAATGAAAATATCAAAATTCTACTCAACTCCAAGCATATCGATGTTTATACTCAAAAATGCCGTAAATGCCAATTTGAACTCAATGAAAGTGGTCTCGAGTCCCAATTTGACTATTTAAAAAAGTAACATTTCAGACTTTAATCCAATTAACGATGCTATATTTAAATAAAACATTTAAATATATAATCGTGAAATATGCGGGTTGTTACAGACTCCCCTCCTTAAAGAAATTGCCTACTCGTAATAATTAAGAGGAAAACAAAAGGTAAAAACCACATACAAAGGCATAATCAACACGAAAGAAAAAAATTTGAAGTGAGAAGTTCACCTTTAAAGAGCACGAGAGAGTAAGTCCGGATGTGTTTGCTCGATGAATTCTCTAGATTCCCAAGAGCAATCCTTAGGATTTGAGGACCATTGAACTTTCACAAGCGGAACATCTTTATTTCAAAGGCCTTTAACCTCCGAAGCAATGATATGAATAGGATGTTGCTCATAAGTCAAATTAGGTGAAACCTCAATTTCTTCAATAACACCGAGCTCAAGAATAGAATTGGAATCCCTAAGGCATTTCCGTAGTTGAGAAACGTGGAACATGTCATGAATAGCAGAAAATTAACCCGGTAATAAAAGGCGATAAGCCACGGAACCAATACGTTCGGTGATGGGAAATGGACCAACATATTGAGGTGCTAATTTTTCCGATCGACTGAAATGCACAACACCCTTCATAGGGGAAACACTAATGAACACCAAATTTCTAAGGGCGGAAACAATGGCCACGAGCACTAGATCATGAGTGGCATATCTAGTCTTGGTAGGTTTTAATTGTATAGAAGTATAAGCGGTAACGCGTTCCCTTTTTGCATGAGAACGACACCCAAACCAATACGACTAGCATCGGTACAGACAATAAAGTCTTGATTCCCTTCGGGAATCACAAGAATAGGAGCATCGGAAAGGAGTTCTTTTAATTGATCCTCTTTCCCGAAAAGCCAAGACATTCAAAATTAGAATTAACTTTTTGTAATCATCTTTTTAGAAAAATTTACTTTTTACAAGTCAATTTATTGTGTCTGACTGTCTCATCATAGCGTTTAGGAGATTCCTATCGATAACGTTGATCAAGCGCATCGACCAGAATTCTTAAAGCACTCAATGGGCAAAACAACACAAAATCATCTTCTATATGATAAACATGTCTCTTAAAATTTTTACGAATATTCTTTGCTCGTTTTAAGAACAAAATCCAATCATACTTATAATATCTTATTAAAATGATTTGCAAATTTTAAATTGTTGTTTTCATCCATAATCAATGAATATAAGGATGGTCTCAACGAGATATTCACTAAATACTCGATTCATAAGATGGATGAAATAAGCTGAACAAACCGAATGACATCATGAGTCATTCATAAGAATCATAACGAGTGCAGAATGCGGTAAATGGGATGCTACCCTCCGCAACTCGTAGCTGATGAAAAATGGTGGCAAGGTCGAGCTGAAAAGACCTTAGCACCACTCAATAGATCGCTTAGGTGGTAATCCTAAGACAAGCTCAAAAATACCAGAAAATTCACAAACTACTTGCATGAGAGAAATAACATTTTCCTCATCATGTGGGTTTAAAGAATTAAAATGATGCCACCGAATTCGAAATCGAAATCATTAAGAAAAAATAAAAAACCTGCTTAACAGATTGAGAATGTCGAAGATGGATAGTCCTCTCGGGACATACGATATGGTCTTCATAATGATTAAGCCAATCCTTTCCCAAAAATCAATTTCGAAGCCTAAGTAACACATAACATGCAAATCAGCTCGGAAAGAATAATCACATAAAATAATCTCGCCTTTACAAAGCAAACTGAGTGTTGTGGATCCACCAACTAGATTCGCAATTCTCAGTGAAGTCATCAAACCCATAATATTAAAGAAAAAGTATCAACAAGTTCTTTTGATATAAAAGAATGAGATGCACCCATATCAAAAGAATTCGAATAGGATAATCACGAAACAAAATAATGCCATCAAGGATAGAATGAGAAATACCTTGACCAAGAGAAGTGTTACTAGGGGCTTGCACAACATTCAACTCTCCCTCTCTCTTGCTTTGAAGTTTGGGACATGAAGATATATCATGATACGAACTTTTGCAATAGCGGCAAGAAATAGGCCTTGGACACCTATTTATATAGTGGTCCTTAGAGCCACAATTGTAGCATTCTCCACGATTAGGGATTGGAGTCTTTGCTATCGAAGTTACTTGCTTCACTTTCTTATTGGGATTAGGACTTTCGAACCTAATAAAGGGATGCCTCTTCTTATTGATGTTGAAGTTCTTATTGACACCCACAATTTCAACATCACTTTCTTTATCGGCCTCTTCAAGTCGAAGAGCGATATCTACAAGCTGATCGAAAGAAACTTCTAGTTTCAGAAGTAAAGGCTTTTTGAGGTTCTTATTTAACCCATAGACAAACCTCTGATTTTTCTTCAATGGGGTATTAATATACTCGACGCCATATGTAGAGAGAGATTCAAAAGATGCGACATAATCTGCCACAGAAGATTCACCTTGAACAAGGTCAATAAAGCATCGGGCTAAAGTTACTTTTTCAGCCTCCAGCACAAACTTCAATTCGAATCTTTCCTAGAATTTCTCCCAAGTAAGACCCACTTCGATAATCTGAGAAACCAAAAGCTCATACCAATCTAACGCTCTCTCCTCGAGAATGCTAGAAGCCACTTGGACTCGATGTAGATTCACAAGATTCATGCGGGAAAAGATGCGATCACATGTTCTAAGCCAATCTTGGATTTCTAACGCTTTCAGAACCCTTGAATGGCCTTCCACCCAAATCGGTATAATCTCTGCACAAGTGTGCAAACCCAGATTTAGGATGAGTAGGCTCTGGAATGGGTCTAGCAGCTTGAGCATTCTTTACAAGATCTAAAAGCCGCTGGGAAGACATAAATACTCCATCCTGAGGAGTAGCACTGGATTGATCGGCACTAGGGCGGCCAGATCTAACCATTTCTCTTCTTTAAGAAAGAAAAAAAAGAAAGAAGAGGAAAAAGGTTATTCTCAGAATGAATATCAAACAAACTTGATTGATAAAACAAGGCATCACAAAAGAAAATAGGATAGAACGGGTCCAATGACTCGAGTTAATCCTAAGGCACGATTCCGAAGAGAGACTTAGGACAATGATCCTTGCTAGATTATTCTACATTGTTCCGAAGTTTGGCTCTGATACCAAGCTGTGACGTCCCACCTCTATACTCACACTAGCCAAGTACACTACGAGGTAATGCCGTCGACTAGCGTGAAGAATAAGGCTGTTGAGGAGCGACCATCTGCGTAATTGCTTTGTGCGAGTACAGATATGTCAGATAGTATGACATGCATTTCATTTCAAGAGGAAATCCGACATATCAAATACAAACTCAAAGCTACCACACAGTGGCTATGTGGCCTTCGGAAACAAATATAGAAATAAGCATAACACAAATCAGTCACAGATATTCATATCACAAAGGCGGAAACAGATATAAATATAACACAAAGAAGTGTACATCAAAGTAGTGGTCATACAAGATCCACTACATCACAAAAGAATAGGTACAAGTGCTAGACAAAAGAATAAGTATACATCAAGGAGTCTCTATCTCAAATGTATAAAAGAAAAAACTACTAATCAAAAGTAGTTAGCCAAAAATCAGATGATGGTCCCTGATAAGAAGTCAAGTAGAAGCACCTAAAATACCTCGGTCTGACCCGAGTATTATTTAAGAAGAAAAATAATAAACGGATCAGTCTAGCTATAAATATCATATAAAATGAGATAGGATAAGAGATATGACAAAAACGTATGATAACAATAATGCCATACTATGACAAGTATACATCAGATAACAACAAAAATCATACAATATCTCAAATATTCTCAAACACTAAAAAGAATGTCATATTCTTTAAATTATTCACCAGAACACAAATATTGATAGAGCTTATCAATGCATATCATCAAAATTGGTGAAACGCAAATTCTAGAAATCATCAACTAGAAATCCAGAAATCACAAAAAGGGGAAGGCCTATCACAAACGGGAGCATGAAAACTCACCAACACGTGTATCACAAATGGGCCGCTATCCCATAAAATGAGCCGGAGCTCCTCCAAACAGGGTATAGTCCCCCCTTGCGGACTATGAGCCAAAGCTCCTCCTATGAGCCGAAGCTCCTCCAAACAGGGTATAGTCCCCCCTTGCGGACTATGAGCCAAAGCTCCTCCTATGAGCTAAAGCATCCTCCAAACAGGGTATAGTCCCCCTTTGCGGACTATGAGCCGTAGCTCCTCCTAACAGGGTATAGTCCCCTTTTTACGGACAAAGAGACATCGCACATCGCTAGTCTAAATCACTAAAGGATCATCATTGATCGATAAGTGTAAATTACACTAAGCTAGTAAATAAATGAGTTTAGCTTCATGTCCCATAACCACTGGCTTAACTTAAATATTTACGAACAAATTGTAGATTTCCACTCGAAAATTGTCACAAGAGTTCAATCGAACAAGTCCAAGAATTAACCGACGAAGTAAACGCAAGCGTTTCATACAACTTGTTTTGCTAAGCCGTTTAATTCGATTTCTCATACGAATGAGGTAAAGGTTTGTATATACTAATAGATTTGAAAACGGTTTTAAAAACAAGCTTTGTATTAAAAATAACGTTGAAATCATTTTTGTGAAAGAGTTTGAATATTTACTACTAGTATGGAAACCTTTGTATTTAAAAGTGACAAATCACAGAAATGATTGTAAAACAATCTATCACCAAAAATCCACATTCGATGACGTGAATTCAAACCATAAAAATCGATACCAAATCCAATCAAATGGATATTCCCAAAAATCCATAAATGAAGTCATCAAAGTCAATAATAATTGACAACAACTACCCAGATCAACAAAAATCGATTAAAAATTGGAAATCCCCCAAAAACAGCCACAATAGGCAAAATTGAACAGTTCCAAACGTTTGAAATTACCAACCAGACGTCTGAACCACTAACCAGACGTCTGGTTGGATTTCCAGACGTCTGGATTTTACCTCTGCCTTTTTTTCTTTTTCCAGGGACCAATTCCAGATGTCTGGATTTTTCAACCAGGCTTCTGGATTTTCAACCAGACGTCTGAAATTACCTGCTAGGCAAAAATTGGCCTAGCCCATAAAGGGCGAAAATCCAAACCGAAATGCGATCGAATGAGCGATGGATGCTAGGGATTTATGCCAATCGACAACCCAGCCCTATAGGCTCTTCGGTACACCATCAAAACATGTCCAAACATCCAAGATAGGATCTTTAAAGATTTTGACTTCAAAACACCAAAATTGAAAAATTCACAAAACCAATTCAATTCAAAAGCAATTGAACATGAAATAGATGTTAGGAATTCATACCTAACAACAATGAAAGCTATAGACATAAATGTGAGTTCAAGAACTCACCTTAAACCCAAAAACAACGAATGAGAAGCTCAAAAATAGAGGAAAGATCAACTACTTTTCGACTTCAACTCTAGAAGCTCCAATCTAAGATCATAAGCAAATATTTCCTAAGTTAGGTTATAGGAAAATTTTGAAATTGGAGAGAGATTGAGATGGAGAAGAAGCAGAGGATGCTTACCTAAGCTTCTCTTTGAATTTGGAGCTTGGATTTTGAATTTCCTAAGAATCCAAGGCTTAGGAATTTTAATTTCTTTTCTTTTCCCTCATTTTTCTTTTAGGGCTTGAGTATTAGGAAATTGGAAATGAAATGAATGAAGAGTAGAGGGGTGGAGTGGGAGTTATTATGTAGAGGAGTTGGGTTCTCTTAGTGGGCTGAAACCCAAACCCAAAGCCCCAAATGAAAATATCAAAATTCTACTCAACTCCAAGCATATCGATGTTTATACTCAAAAAGGTCGTAAATGCCATTTTGAACTCAATGAAAGTGGTCTTGAGTCCCAATTCGACTGTTTACAAAAGGTAACATTTTGGACTTTAATCTAATTAACGATGATATATTTAAATAAAACATTAAAATATATAATCGTGAAATATGTAGGTTGTTACAGAATTAGAATTGAGTAAATTAAATATAAACATGAATTGTGAAGTGGTTGTGTAACTATATGTTATAGATGTTGAATGTGAGTAAACTTAAGTAGGAAATTCAAGGAATTGTAAATAAAATAGGTTGGTGTAACTTATTAAACCAGAAAGGTGAAAAAGTACAACCAAGTTAAAATGGTTAAGTAATTGATAACAAGGAACGAATTCAATTTAAGAGCAAATGAATTGAATATGAATTGAAATATGATCTTGGGGTATAGTTGGGGTATGAACTTAAGTTTTAAAGCTGAATATAACTTAAGTAGTGATATGGAATTTTGTGAAATGGTTTATAAATAAATTAGCATGAAATGAAAAGCCGTTCACTATAAAATGAAGTGAATAAATCTATATGAATAAAATGAAAGTGAATGGAAAAGAGGTAATATAAGTTGGAAGTAAAGTTAATAGAAATGCAAGTACATAAGCCGAAACTAAACTATTCGAGAATCGATTTATATGAAATGATCCCCAGGTGATATAGTATAAATTGGATATCCTAAGTAAATGAAAAAAAATAAATTGAATGAGATTCAATTTAACATGAATTAAAATTTTGGTTGCAATGAAAACTTAACTTAAGTGGTTGTTATGAAATGATTCATAAATAAATTAACATGGATTGGAGTGTGTTAATGTAAAATAAAGCAAACAAGGTTGTAACGTTTTTGATTTTTCGATGCTCGAAAATCGACATTAATACGTCCACTGTATCAACTGCCGAGCAATCGAATGCCGGAAAACCGAATTGTTATGGAGGAAAAGAAGAGGTAGAAGAAGACAGAAGGAAAAGAAAGAAGAAACAACAGAAAAACACAGAACAATATCAGAATCTCACATTCGCAGCGGAACAACATATAATAGATAAATGAATAATCTTTAAATCAAAGAACTATATCATTTTATACATTACATCATCAGAGTTTACAACAACAGTATACAACACTGGACAGTTATACAAACTTGTCCATATACAGAATACACAGCGGAAAAGATAATATCATATATACATGCTACGCCTCATCATCCAGCTCGCCACTGAGCTCCACAGCATCTTCTGAATCCAGAATGACCTGATAACCTGACTCTAGACTGCCCGTGTGGAAATTGGTGTGCACCCAGAGTTTAGGAAGGAAACAATAAACTCCAGGTCAGTCATGATGACTGGTGTGAGAATATTTAACTTTAAAACAACAACAAAAGAAGTGTAAATATTCGCAATGCTTTTGGAAAATGAAACTACCATAAGACCTCCCGCCACACACACAATGCAAACACAGAATTGGAGGAGATTTCTTCTTATGATAGTCAAACATGCTTACTAAGCAAATCATTGGATTATTATTATTAGTGCATAGTGGAAAACATTTCGAAAGTATAATATTAATCTTAGCCAACATAGGCATTTCACACTATGCATACTATAACTACCATCTAAATAGTGGGGCGCCACCATAAGTAAATGGCAGGTTCTACAACTAAAACCGTACAGGGTTCGTATTGGAAGATGGATTCCATCAAATGGTCAGGATAAGGAACTTCCTATGCCACATAGGAACGCCTCTGGCGGGACGCTCCGAGAGACAACCTGCTCTCTGCCAACACAAGGCTGGTTACCCCCTTCCCGGGTAGTAAACCTGAGATATGCCACCCCCGGTCCTTTGGGACCTTTATCCGAGCGCTCGGTAACCAACATCACACATAATAAATAAAGTGTGTCCACATGAGTAAGTATCTGGGCTCCATACCATGATACTACCCTTTTCCAGAAGGAATGGTCATAACCTAGGGAAGCTACCCCTAAAACATTGCCGCATCTTTCCTGTTTCGACCATTTCCGGGTTGTGAGGTCTGACGAAGTCTCGTCCACAAAGCTACGATTTTTCACAAAGCCATGCTTTGATCACTAATGATCAATAAATGATCATCACACAGCAACACTCAGCATGCCACACTACTAAATTGGGAGTATATCACTGATAAATTTCAACTACATAACCTCTGAGCTCGTACGTCTCAGAGAAGGGTGTTAAGCTAAGAGAATAAATTCTTCGCCACCAACAGAAATGTATTTGAAAGAAATCAGCCTTATATCTCAAAATGTAATGTCAACATGTAACCATACAAGTCTGTTCCAGGTTCGAACAGAACCGAAGGCACTTCCAAAGAAGCCCTTGCAATCCGGGTATTCACAATCCCGATAAAACTTCTCATCACAAAGGAAATCTCTATACCGTAGCTAACGGTGCAGCGACAATCGATAGGTCATCCTATCGTTTTCACAAATACCCAGTCTTTACCACCGGTCTTCAATATGATCCATATCGTCTTATCATTAATTCAGAATGGGTTATATGACACAAAGGTCTTTTCCCGGCTAACCCGAATAGTGAGCATAATATTTCAAAACATATGAATATTGGGATTTCAATTAAGTCACAACTTATTACCCAAATCCTTTCCTTTAAATGGTTTAAACAAATTACCATTTTAAATCTTTAAACAAAAAGATTTACTTCATAAAGTTCACCCAGTTTCACAAAGATTCATTCACAGATTTCCAAATCAATTTTCCATTTAAATTGAATTAACCCATTAAATCTTTAAGTCAAGGTTTAATTTATAGCTTTCAAAACTATTCACAATTCAAGTCTTTTATAATATAAAAGATACACCCTTTAAAATCGTCTTTGATTTCAAAATAAAGTTTAATCATCTTCACAAAGGTTAATTCATAGTTTTTCCAAACTATTTACAATTTCATTTTAACTAGAGATGTTTTCGATACAAATTGGAAATCCTTTCACTTTATGAAAGCTATTATTATTTGAAAACAGATAGTTTTCGTTTTGGGAAAAACTGGTTACAATTACACAAGTTAAAGCCATTCAAGTATAAAACTTGAATATACATTTAAATTTCCAAAACCATATTTTAAATGGTTAAAAACCCATATAAACATGATCTCAAAAAAACCCATATAAACACCTTTTATACTTAAAAAATCTTTTAAACCAAAATTCCCAAATTATTGAATTCAATTTCAGAATATTGAATTCAAATTTTAAATCAAATGATTTAAATTCTAATTTTATTAAGTTATTTAAAATAACTTTTATTTCTGAAACTCATCTTCAAAAACTTTCAATTCTAATTCCAAAACTATTTTGGATTCAAAACTTCAATTTTCCAAAATTGATAAAAATTTGTGACTTAACCGATTTCCACGTGAAATCCACATTTGTGTGTGTATTGTGTAGTCCACGGGTTTAACACAATAGTGCAACAACATTCAACCATCACAGATCAAATATAACAATATAATTGATAAGCGGTATAAACTATAACGCTTATCTTTCATTCACAGATCGCAGATATATATATATATCACAGATAAACAAAATACATATCACACACAAAACATGATGTATCACAAAGCATCACACATCAAAGATGTCAAACAATTCAACATCCAATATAATCCAAACATCCATAAGCAGGATTAATTTAATTACCTGATTAATTCAAATCAGATAAATTTTAATAAATCAATTTTACTAGTTATAGTAAAATTTATAATCAATTAATTTCAAATTGATTTTTCAAATTTATTTCAAAACGCCAAAAAAATTTCCAAACATTTTCAAAATATTTCCCTTTTAAAATAAATTTCTTTATCTCTTCAAATCTATTTAAAAATACAATTTTAAATAAATTCTTCAGTTTATAAATAATATTTTCGAAATCCATTTATTAAGCCCTTTTTCCATATTTTAAAATTTAATTCAATATGGTTCAAAAATAAAACTTTTATCTTCAAAAACACATTTTTATTTTATCCAATTATCAAAATAAATTTTTTCGATAAATTTTCAACTTAAATTTCGAAAATCCAATTTTACTTATTTCTGGTATCCATCGATACCGAAAATATATTCAGCTAATTTATAGCCGTTTACAGATTCAATCACAATATAATCACACGGCGATTATAAATAAATCAACACACAATATTGAAATAAATTCAATTATTTGAGGAATCCAGTTGGATCCCTCCAACCTATTTCCCTGCATCCACAGATGTTAGCACAATACCAATTCCACTTCAATATGGAATATCGTGGTATATGGGATTTATAAAATACTATCCGCTATTATGCGGCACAATAGGGTCTCATCCGCTATATAATGCGGGAAATCAACTCCAAATACATATATAATACCAATTCCACTTCACAGTGAAATTATCGCGGTATATGTTTTTAATAAATAATATCCGCTTAATATACGGCGTATAGGGTCTATTACAGCACAATAGATAACAATTTGTCAACTAATCATCACAATCAACACTATCAACAATTTTAAATCTAACTATTTAAAATTTATATCGAAATACAATGTTCGATTGAGTGAGAAGTTCTCACCTTGCTTATATGATGGTTGCAGTATTTTATTTCGAATAAAATTAAACGTGCGTTTAATTTTACTCAAAATTTTCACTTGCTCCAATTGACTCCAAACCAGATCCATTACGAAGAGCTTGTCGAAACGATTCCAACGCAATTCATTTCGTAATTTTTCGACCTCGTATGAAAAAGATATTGCATTTCAAAGTTTATACAAATTTATATATATATATAAAAATCAATTTCTTTTTTCTTTTTTTTTAGACCTTTGAATCGTGGCCATGCATTTTAATTGATAAAAATCTGGCCGCATACTTCTTCTTCCCTCCACCAGGTTATCACACGCGAACAAGACCCATAGCCGCCACTTCTAGGGTTTCAAAACGCACCACCTCCGACGAACTTCAACCCGATCAACTACTTCCACTACGTGCGCCATCATCCACTCTATGCTCGGCCAGAGACCGGTCCCACTCGGCTGCCCCTAGGCCTTGGGATTCGAGCTCAAACGCGCGATGAACGCGAGCACCTTTCTGTCGATCCATCGCTCCATTCTCCATCACAGCCGTTGGATCTGGAGTTCTCGACGAGCCCGACATTTCTCTAGTTGAAGACTTTCGCTAATTGTTTATAGATTTGGAGATTTTGAGGGAAGAAGATCACTAGATTTTGGCCATTAAAACTATTAGGGCCGGCTATAGCTTAGAGGAGAGAGGGTTTGTGAAAAAAATGAAGGTTGAGGTCCTTTTATATAAAATTGTCAAACACTATTCACTCCGAAAATTTTCGAACTCGAAACGAAGCATGCCGGCTGGCGTTTCTAAGGTTTACCCCGCGTTTCGAACACAATGGAACATGTTTCGGGAGCTAATTCGATCGTAGGTGAGAGTTACGGAAATAAACAATAAAATTTAAATCAAATCGATTTAAACCGATTTCGATGCGTTTTGGCTTGCCCCGGACAAACCATACATTCGATTGACACGAAATTTGAAACAATACAATAATTTCATATTATGGATCCGATGAAACTAGTTTCATCGAAATCCGAGACTGTTTGAAAAATGGTCATTTTTACTCGTCGATTAAATATTAAAATATTCAATTTTCACAATTTAACTTTAAATTCAATTTTAAAAGTTCACAAACATCATTATAACTCCAATATGATTTAATATAACTTTATAAATCATTTTTTTAATCACAATTAATTCAGATTTCAATTATTTACCCAATTTCAAGTATTAAATTAATATTTTTATCGTCCAATTAAATCACTATATCGAAATTAAATTAATTCGACTTCCAAATCTTACTTATTAATATTTAAATTTAATTAAATATATGAATTTCAAATGACGGAAATTTTGGGTCGTTACAAAGGTGGTGAATATCATAAATGGGAATCAAATGGAAATTAGATAAATTGGTTTAAAGTCAATTTAAGAAGGGTTAAATTGAAGCTGAATAAAATGGAATGCAAATAAATTGATTGTGAATCAATTTGAAATTGACTGGAAGTGAATTTATGCAAGTAAAGCACATAGAAATCAATTTGGAACGGATATGAGTTTGTTTGTTGTAAATATAAATTGAATGCAATAAATTTGGTTGTAAATCATTTCAAATTGAATGAAATGATATATGGGTCCATGGGAAGGAAATAAAATTAGTGTTGGAACCTTAAAATTGTTTGTAATATATGATTGGCATGTTTGGGTTATGAAGTTTATATCTTTAGATAGTTAAAGTAATGAATGTTATAAAATTTCATGTTTATGAATATCTTATGTGCTTATTTTGAGTAAGTACAGGTACATGAGGCTATTGGGCTAGATTTGGGTCGCGTAAATGTATATAAAATAAGCCACTCGCTTAAAAACGCTAAATATGAGGTATGCCTACGCAATAAAATTAAGAAATGATAATATATTGATATATCTTTTGTTTTCCAACCGAGTGGGTCGGTGTATATATATTTATCACTCTTGTCACATTGTAAAAGGCTCTCCGTACAAAGGAGACTATCAAAAATTTTCGGAAATTTAGGGCGTTAAAATTTTTTTAGAAATTTTTGGGAAATTTTTGTTAACTAGAAAGGTTGATTTTAAATTGTATTAAAAATCAAGGCTTGTGAATTAGAAATGAAAGCTAATTGTTTTGGATAAAAACTAAAAGGGTTTAGGGAAGTGAATGTAGGATTTTAACTAAGTCGGTTTTAGAAAAGTTAATGGGTTTGGGAGCATTTTTCCTACCTTAGCAATTTCGAGGACGAAATTTTTATAAAGGGGGAGGAATGTAACGACCCGCAATTTTAGTCGTTTAGTTTTGAACATTTAATTTATTTTAAATGTTGAATTTGAATTATTAATTGATTTTGAATATGGAAGAACCAGTGAAATGGTTTAACATTTCAAATATAGTGATAAATTGGATTTGGGTAAATATAAATTTAATATTTGAAATTGGGTAATTATGCGAATCTGGAGTTAAACATGGACAAAAATAATTTTTAAGTCAATCTAAATTCTATTGGGATTAGAATTAAAATATTGGACTTTTGAATAGGATTAAAAGTCGATAAGTTAAAATTTGAAATTTATATATTAATTTAATAGTGAAAATTAATATATGGAAATAATGTAAATAATTGAATCTTGATTTAATATAAATCAAAATGATTTCTAATATGACTATAAATTCTATTTGAATTATAATTGAGATAGTAAAATTTTAAAATTTGAGATTTCAAGCAATTTTGTCAATTTTAGAAAATCGCTCGATTTAATCGATGAGTTAAAATAGCCTTCCGGGGCATAGTCTGGGAATTCGATGAGCTAGTTTCATTGGATCCGTAATAGTTTATTATTATCGGATTTTAAATTTCGTAACTTTTGGAGTTACTGGTTGGTCGTACGGAGTAGAAACGCGTTGAAATAGATATCGAAAATTTAATATTTTAATTTGATTCAAAAAGCTATCTTCCACATACGATCGAATTAGGCCCCGAAACATGTTCCATTATGTTCGGAATAGGGGTAAGACATTATAAATGCCAGGCGGCACGTCTAGTTTGGAGTTCGTCCGAAAAATCAAGTAGTTTGTGAAAATAATATTAAAATAATTAATATGCACGTATATATATGCGTTGAACAGTAAGCCCTAGCCATCTGTCACGCAGCCGCCGTTATCTCAATTCATTGGTCGAACACTCCTTCCTTCTCCCTCATTTTTCTCTCCATCCATTCACTTTCCTTGAGAGTCTTCAACATGAAAGTCGAAGAGCTTGTCGAGCTCGACAAGACGAACGGTGGCAATCGCGTTTGGTGAAGCGGATTGGTGGAAATCTCGTCGTATAGGTGCGGCGTTCAAAATGAAATTCCAGACGATCGAGGTGACTGAGTTTAGCCATTCTCTGGCCGATGGTGGAGTCGACGACGAGCTTCAAGAGTGTGGTCGCCGATCGCGTTCCAGGTGGTCGATGAGGGAGCTAACGTTGGTCAAAGCAACGTCGAGATGGGTTCGATTCGGCCTGGTAGTGTACGCGTAAAGAAGAAACAAAAAAAGAGCGGCCTTGATTCCTGTAGCCAAAATCAACGGGCCCGATTATTCTAGGTTTTTATATAAAAAAAAGAATTTACTTATATTAATTTATATTCAAACTTTAAAATTTCGTATCTTTGTTATACGGGGTCGGAATCGGACGAAACAGGCGGCATCGGGATCGCAGCGATGAATAATACGCGCAGGAGCAGATCTGGAGATGTTTGGAATGAGCTAAAATTTTAGGTTAAATCGAACGTGTTCGATTTAATTTAAAATTGGAACGTTTGGCGAATTGAAAACTCAAGGTGAGTTAATCTCACTTAATTTTGGACTACTTGCTTTACTTTTAAATTGTTAAAATTAATTAATGATTTATTGGTTGAATCGATAAATTTTTATCAGTTGAATATGATATTATATCTAGTAGTATATATATATATATGTTGGAGTGATTTATATTCCCGTGTATATATAGCGGATGAGACCCTATGCACCCCACATAATAGCGGATTGCCTATATACCGCGATATTCCACCTCGAAGCGGAATTGGTATTTTTATGTTATGCTAACATCTTTGGATGCAGGGAAACAGGTTGGAGGGATCCAACTGGATTCCTCAAAAATGTAAAATTTAATTTCATATATAGTGATATATGTTTTGTTTGAATAATCCATTACAGGTTGTTGTGTGATTTAAACTGATTGAATGATATGACAATTTTAGCTGGATTTTGGTATTTTTAAATACCAATAAAATATGGTTTAAAATTGGTAAAGAATTGTAAACAGGGATTTTGAAGTGAAATATTTACATAGAGTTTTTGGATAAATTAATTGGATAAAATAAAAGGTTTTGGAATTGTATTTAGCTATTTCAGGATATTGTGGATAGGATTTTGAGAATAAAAGTATATAAAAGGATTTTTAAATAATAAATCCTAAAACGGTACTTTGTCAAATATAAAAGATTTTTAAAATTGAGATTTTAAATATTTTTGAGGGACAGAAGTAAATTTGGAAATATGTATAAATTGGTTATATTGGACTCAAGTAAGATTTCCAAATTTACGAAGTGAAATTAGAATCGAGAAAATTGGGCTTGTTTTAAAAAGAAGGATTTTTAATTATTAATATGGTAGTTTTAAAGGTGTTAAAGATATTCTAGAAGTAGTTATTTAATTATTTTAAATTGTTAAAACATATTTACTTATTAATTAATCACTTTATCATGATTGTTAAAGATTTATTATTATTTAAGAGCTAATCGACATTTTTGTTTTTAAAAGATAATTGTTAAATTTTAATATGGCTTTGTATAATAGCTTTTATTTTAAGTATATTTGCCTAGATTAAACTTGAAATTTATTTTAGGAATTATAACCCTTATTTTGAGATAAGTTTTTATATAAAGTTTCAGGAAGTAATGGTATACTCGCGTGGCGTAAATCGAAGGCAGTGAGTGCCTACAGTTAAGTTTTGGATTTCTCCGGGATAGAGACATAACCATTGAGCTGTGATCCATGGTTTGATACCACAGTGGTACTTTCCATATTATTTTAAAAGGGTTTTCAAATATTTTTGAAAAGAATAGTTTGTGAATAAACTGAATTCGATAAGATAAGTATGTAATTTGGATAAAGAAATTTAGTTCTATTAAAATTAAATTACAAAGAGATTTGGGGTTTTTAGTGGAAAAATGGAATATTTTGTTGAATGATTGTTTATTTGATAGTTAAATAACCGACTATCAAAATCTGGACCTAAATATAACTTTGGAAATATCTAGAAGAAGCACGGGGATTATAGGGTACAATTACCGTTCGAGGTGCTATACTGTACGTATAGACTTGTTTCGTTCTTCTAGGACAATGATAAGAAAATCCGTCCACTAACGGTTAGGAGGTGATCTCCGATCTTACTTCGTTTATTTATTTCCTAAAGAACCGGGGTTGAGTTTACCGGAATATCGAACGTTGTTTCGAAGAGACCGGGATCAAATTTGTTATCCGAAAACCACTTCGATCCAACGAGTACGTTTTCGAAATGAAGACAAGGGCATGGAGTCGAAGATGGAACAGTGAAGTGCAAGGGCTAATCGCTACTAATTCTGTGGGTGATTTCAAAATGGATGTAGTAAGAATAGTGCCTTCGGTTCCGTTCGGACCCGGAATAGACTTGTATGGATGAGTTCTATCAGTACATTATCATTAGAGGACAATGCGCATTCTAAGTGAATATTTCGTAAAAGGTATTCGTATCCTCTAGCCTCATCAACCGGGAATGACTGAAAAGCAGGGGAAATGCAGCAAGGCTAAGTGGGTAGCACCCAAGTACGGTATGTTTATCACCTTTCTAGATACCCTCGGATATTATTACTACGATTTTGGAAGGAGCTCGGAAAGGGCGGGAGCACCCGAGGTGATTGCATACTTGGTCTATCCAGGTCAGCGATAGTCCGGTCTTGTGTAGCAGGGGATCCCAACGTGGTCCTCGGTACGTTGTTCTAGACGCGTACTGTGACAGGAGATACCCCCAATGCCTAGTCATTCGTATGGAATCCATTCTGTAACGACCCAGTATTATCAACCATTCGCATCCATTATAAGTGTATAGGTAGACACTCATGCCGGAGTTGAATTGCTCAAAATACTGCGTTGTAAATAAAATTTGGCAAAACTCAGCATATACAGTAAATAAAATAATTACAGATCACAGACACAGAGTAATATAACAATACTGCAGCGGAAACAAAGGATAGTAGTTCATGAAGCTACTATATATATATATAACAGAGTTAAACAAGATACAACAGAGGTCCCGAATACAATAGATGTCTCAATACAATAATCAAATACCAGATCTGAATACATCACTGGATCAACGGAATAACTGAAAGCAGGATCGATAGATAGCTGGATCTCCAAGCGAAGCTCCGACTCCAAAGGTGAGTCTCAAATGTTGTATCACTCAGTCTGACCCGAGCGTAAAGCTAAACACAAAACACTCGAGTCAGGATTAAGATTCTTATATTAATAAATCCAACTCAAGTGAAATATCAACTGAAATACAAGTAACTTAAAGGATGTTTGGGATAACCATCCTCTAAGGGTCCGTTAAACTATTTACTATGTAGTAATATTCGCTATTATAATAGTGTCTAAATAAGTAAAGTATACTCATATCGGAAAATAGCGTTAAGGGGATGGAGAACCTTAATGCGGTCGGATCTTAAAATCATAATCGTAGTAAAGCTCGGTGTAACATCCCGAAAATTTTCGACTTTCGAAAATTCAACATCGATACTCACTTTATCGACTGTCGAGAAATCGAATGCCGGAAACCCGAAAAGTTATGGTTTTAAGAAAGAAGAAAAAGAGAAGAAGAAGAAAGAAAACAGAGAAGAAGAACAACAGAACAACCTCAGAATAGAAAACAATATCAGAATCTTACACATCGCAGCGGAACAACATATAATAGATAAATGAATATCATTTAAAAACAAAAGAATTATATCTGTTATTACATTACATCACATCATATCATCAGAGTCAATAAACAACAATGGACAGTTATATAAACTTGTCCTCATACAGAATACACAGCGGAATAAATACATCAGATACAAATACTACGTCTCGCCATCCAGCTTATCTCCAAAGCTCCAGAATATCCAGAATATCCTGATAATATAACTCTAGGCTGCCCGTGTGGAAATTGGTGGGCACCCAGAGTTTAGAAGGGAACAATAAACTCCGAGTCAGTCATGGTGACTGGTGTGAGATCGTAAAACAGTTATTCTTTAAAATAAACAACGGGATAATTTTCAAGTCAATTCGAAATGCTTTTGGAAAATGAAACTACCATAAGACCTCCCACCACACACACAATGCAAACGCAGAATTGGAGGAGATTTCTTCTTATGATAGTCAAAGATGCTTACTACGCAAAATCAAATCATTTTGATATTATTGTTAGTGCATAGTGTAGAAATCATTTCGAAAGTATAATATTAATCTTAGCCAGCATAGGCATTCCGCACTTATGCCTACTATAGCTACTATGTTCAATAGCAGGTTACCACCACATTCCATAGCAGGTAATACAACTAAAACCGTACAAGTCACGTATTGTTTCTTTGGATTTCCAACAAATGGTCAGGCAAAGGAACTTCCTATCCACGATGGGTACGTCCCTGGAATAGACGACCCGAGAACCTAACCGGATCTCTGCCAACACAAGGCCGGGTTACCTCTGCAAAAATAGGTAACTACTGACACGCGTATGCCATCCCCCGATCGTCACCGATCTTCCCGAGGATCCCCGATTCGCAACAAACCACATAGATAATAATAATGCAGTAACCACAGAGGTTAAGTATCTGGGCTCCATACCATGATACCACCTTTATCCAGAAGGAATGACATACACTAAGGGGCGCTACTCCCTAGAACCTTGCTGCATTCGTCCTGTTTCGACCATTTCCGGGGTGTGAGGCTCGAAGAAGTCTCGTCCACAAAGCTACGCTTTCTCAAAAAGCCCTGCTTCGGGTCAAACAAAATGATCAACCTATGATCACAAAGATATAAGATCAAACAAATGATCATATCACAAATGATCAAACACTGATCATTTCACAACAACACTCAGTATGCCACGTTACCAAACTGGGATATATCGCTGATAAATTTCAACTACATAACCTCTGAGCTCGTACGTCTCAGAGAAGGGTGTTAAGCTAAGAGAATAAATTCTCCGCCACCAACAGAAATGTATTTGAAAGAAATCAGCTTTATATCTCAAATTGTAACGTCAGACACACAATCCATACAAGTCTGTTCCGGGATCGAACAGAACCGAAGGAACTTCTCACGAAGCCCTTGCATTTCCGGATAAATTTCTAATCACGTCAGGACTTACCGTCACTAAGGGTGATAAAACCTCTAAATCGAAGATCAGTCGATGTAGAGTAACTCGACGGTAATCCTTCCGTTTTCAAAAATATCCGGTCTTCAACACCGGTCTTCAAATGCGATTCATAACGACGTATCACATATTCGGAATGGGTTATACGACCCCATGGTCCTTTCCCGGTTAACCAGAATAGTGAGCATATATTTAAAAACAAGTGTGGCATCCAAATTCATCCAATCACAACAAATACCTATCTAAAGGTAATTATTGATAGTCGGTTATTTAACTATCAATAAAGATGCACAACATCATCAGATTCCAAATAATTTTCCAAATTATTTATTCTTCAAAAATATCTTACTAGATATAAAATTTCCACACTTCTAAAATAAATCGACGTTTATTTTCTTTAAAACGAATTGCCATTTCTTTATAAATTCCATATTGAATTTATATTTCAAAATATCTTCTGATATACGATTTTCAAATCGATTTCAATATTCAATTTCAATTTATCTTTACAAAGATAAATTCTCAAAACGTTCATTTCATTTTGGAAAAGAAATTTCATACTTATTTAAAAATAAGTATTTCACAAATCATTTATTTTCAACACTTGGAAAATATTCGATATACTTAAATCAAATTAAGTATATATTTCATTCTTTAAGGAAATCTATTTTCTATAACAACATCAATTTGAGTCAAAACGAATGTTACGTAAAACATCGTTACGACGACTCAACATCACTAGTATAGGGATTCGGATTTAGATAGATATATATAAATCCCAATACTATATAAAAAAAACATTCCCTTTTTGAAAATCATTTTACTATAACAACAGTGTTATAGTCCACCATTTCCTTAAATTTCTCGAAAACGTCTATTTCAACAATAAATGTGGAAATCTATGCTTTCGATTCATAACACATTTTAAAACACCTTTAAAATGTTTAACTTCATTTTTTTTTTAAAATATTACTTCTTCAAAAATGAATCCATTTTACTTAACAATATATTCACTGTCCAAAATCGTGAATATAACTTCTTTAATAACTTTCTATATTTAATTTATCACACTCAATCTATTTCGAATTTATAAACACGTTTACAAATTCTATTTCTCTTTTTTTTTTTTATAACAACTTCGACTTAATAAATCTCCTTTGTTAACAATTCGATCAATATTCCATTTAAAGGCAAAAATCCAATTATAAGTTAATTTCTTATAATCATTCATCCTACAACTTCAGACTTTATAAATCTATAAATTTCATATCTTTACAATTTATGATTCTATACATTTCATATCTTCACATTTTATATCACTTATAAAACTCATTTTAAAATTCCAATAACTTTAATTGATAAATATCAATTTTGATACATCTTTTATATACATTGGTTTAATAATTCAAAAATCTCAACTTAAACCATTTTATAAATTTCTTAACTCTTTATTTCAAAAGAAATTACTTTTTGGTTAAAATTCACAAAATCTTAACTTTTATAACTTTAAAGTTTTAACGTTTATCTATTTAAAGTAAATCAATTCAACAATTTAAATAAACGTATATTTTCAAAAATCACTTTTAAAAATTTCACTTTTAAAATCAACATCGTTATTTTTTAAATTCCAAACTTGAATCCGATGATGCTACAGCACCAATTGGTCAATCACAACACAACATCATATATCAACATATGATAACAGAATATACATCAATCCTGTAAATAAATAACTACTGGTGAGGAATCCAGTTGGATCCCTCCAACCTGTTTCCCTGCATCCAAAGACGTCAGCACAATACCAATTCCGCTCCAGTACGGAATTATCGCGGTATATAGGTTTTTTATAAATCCGCTTACTAACGGCGCAATAGGGTCTCATCCGCTATACGAGGCGGGAAATCATCAATCCAATATATACATATGCCAATATGTATATATTGCTATATATATAGATATATCCTAAAATATCTAATATCACATCCAAACAGTCAACAAACAATAACTGTAAAATCCACTTTCAATTTGAGTGAGAAAAATCTCACCTTAGCTATAAATTTTGCAATCCATCTCTTTTTCGGTTCGACTTCCTTGATTTATACCTTGTATAAATATTTATACACATTTATTAATATTCGAAACAATTAATTAACCAATTTCCATTTTTAATTGTTTAATCCTGATAGTTCTGTTCCAAACCAATTTCTCAATTTAAAATTTTATTTATCCATTATTTAAATTTCTTTAAACCCATTCCCTTTTTATAAATTTATTTAACTAAATTTTTAGTTTAAAACTACATTTTCTTCTTTAATCATCCCTAAAAATAAATTGAATAAGTAAATTAAACAAGTTCATCTTCCTTTTGAAAAATATATATATATATATAAACTTTATTTAAGTTCTTTGCTATAATCCTATGATTTATTTATATAAGAGAATCGACAAAGCAGTTTTCACCTAATAAATCTATTTTACCTAATAAATTAAATTTCAAACAATTTTCTTATGTATTATTTTTTTTTCCTGCTTACCTACAGAAATTGAAAACGGTATAAATTTTAAATTTGAAAATAAATTATACCTTCACCATGTCTTCAACTTAAACCTGAGATCGCCTGGCCAGAAAAACTCACGTCGACCCGAAATCGATGCCTTACCAACACGGCAGTCGCCCTCCCAAACTCGCGAGCACACACCACCAAACACGAATTCCCAAATCGAGCACAAACCCTAACATCTCGCCTGGAACTTGACTGTTGTCGCGCCTTGAGATCGAGCACTCGTCATCGCGAACCCCCACATCTCCACCCACCTCGTGACCATCTCGTCGTCATGAATCCCAGCGCCGCCGTTGCCCTCGTTCCCCCTCTTATTCGCGCACGCGCCTCAGATAACGGCGAAACCCCAAAATCGGCGTGCCTTGCTCTCGAACCCACTCTGCCCCAATCGCGACCATCGTGACGCGCTCCAAATTGCCGCCTTCAAGCCGAACTCGAGAACCCACCTCGCGATGAAGTCGCGGTGCCTTGCCAGAGTTGCTGCCATTAATTTGAACGAGAGGGGTGGTTTTCGTGATTTCGAACGAAAAAAAAAGGCAAGAGGAGGAGTTACGATTTTCTTAGAGGGAGAGGAGTATGCAGTTAATTCTTTTGAATGAGGAACGAGATTTCGTTCGAACTGGTTTTGATTTGCCTACGGTGTTCGGCCATTTATTTTCTTTGATTTTTAAACTGAAAGGGATGGGAACGAGGTACTTAAAATCGAACGAGGGATGGGTGCACGATTTCTTTACGTGATTCTTTGCGTGATTGAAGGAGATGAACGTGTGTAAGTCGGCAAGGTTTTAAATTTAAAAATCTAAATTGAATTCAATTTAATTTCTATGCGTTTATTCGCCGTACGGCCACATAACAACTCCAAATGCTACGAAATTTGAAATCCGATAATAATACAATATTACGGACCCAATGGAACTGGTTTCGTCGGATTCCGAGACTGTGCCTCGGACGACTATTTTTAAATATCGATACGAACGATATAAATTCCAGAACTGAACAGATCACTTCTAAATTCGATTCTGAGAGTTCCATTATTTTCAGTTTTATAAATATGAATTTTAAAAGTCTTCGAAATATTTTTCTTCAGCTTAAAACTGAAGATACAAAATTTTTTATCCAGTTCAATAGATTAAATTATAAAATTTAATCGCCAAATTCTAAATTATATTCGGGATTCAAATTAAATCACCGTTCAAATATTTAAAATAAATTAAATATTTTAAATTTAATTCGTTCAAAATTCAGGGTCGTTACAGACTTCCCTCCTTAAAAGAATTTCGTCCTCGAAATTACAAGTTAGGAAAAATGTCCTTAACTCGTCTACTATCTTTCACAATCCAATAGTTTTTATCAAATTTTCAAAACAAATCTCTCTACTAAAGATTCGTTATCATTCCAACTATCTTTCTAACTTCAATTATAGGTTTCAAACAACATTGCTTTACTTCAAAATTCAAATTCGAGTTTAAATTCAAATTTTAAACTTTCAAAATTTCTCAAAAATTTTCTAACACCCTAAATTTCCGAAAAATTTCGCCAGCGTCTCCTTTGCGCGGCTAATACGGCACGACTACAAAACGTCCCTACGGACTCTCAGATTTCAAAAAGAAAAAGAAAGAGCCAAGCGGCTAGAGAGGAATCATCAAAAACTCATATTAAAACTCAAATACATACCTTTTGTCGAGCAATTCGAATTCTCTTTGAAATTAAAATCCCAATTCCTTTACACCTGTATATCTACTAGCCATTATATCTAGTTATACATTCAAACCATTTCGTACATTCAATTACAAAATTTCAATATAAACTACTTATATCATCTTTAGTTCACTATTGAAGTTATATCCATTATCTTCAATTTTACATTTCAAATTTTATTTGAATTCAATTTCACATTTCAATTTCTCATTTGAGTTCAATTCACAATTCCAATCTAATTTGGATTCAATTTACTTTCAATTCTAAAATATTGAATTTTATCAATTATCTGTCATTTACAACTGCACTATCTTAAATTAGTTCCAATTACTAATTCATTCGTCTTCAATTTGAATTCCACCCCAATCAGATTTCAAATATTCTATAAGTTAACAACTTATTTACATCTTGATTTATACAATCACTTATACATTCACCTTCACAATTCCATTTTATTAAGGAATTTTATTTTCAATTATCTCTTTTGGAATTCTATTTTCATTTATGAATCATATTTACAATTCATATTCATAATCTCTGTTCATATATGAATTTATTTCCTTATACCTTCAATTCACATTTATAGATTTCATTTGTTAATGAACTTTAATTCCAATCACAACTACATAATTTACATTAACAATTTCTATTTGTATAAGTTATCAATTCAATCATATTCCATAAATTTCCTTATACAGTATTCCAGAGTCTTTTCAACCTTTCAAAACCATTTTGAAAACAATTCAAATTTATCTTTTGAATTTTCAAAACAAAACTCAATTTTCCAAACAATTTCCATTTAAAACAATCGGCAGCAATTTCCTCTTTTGGAAACCCGAGAATGAACACCGATGATGCCGCGGTCATCATCGAAGTTATTTTCCAGCGACCGAAAAGAGTTTAGAGCTTTCAACTCTCCAATTACTTTTCAAAACCTTTGAAATTCATTTTCAAATCAAAAATGATTTAAACTTCCAAATCTCCAAAATTTTCAAATTCCTTTCAAAACATTTCCAAATACTCCTCTGGAATTCCGTTTCAAATTATAAGTCACATTTATAATTTATATTCTCAAATTTCATTTGTATATGGATTAATTTCTTATCTTTGGAGTTACGATTTCAGTTTCTTATTCAGTTTCAATAGTAATGATAACATTTCAATATTATTACTCCCTAACAACCATGCATCCATATACTATGATAATTCATAGAAAAATCATTTCTTTTCTATACAAAAATAGTTTTGGGCAAAATTATTTCATTCACCCTATTTAAAACAATACTGTGTCGGTTTATCTTGTTTAGAGTTTAGAAACCCCTATCGATTACAGTTAGCTAGACTGCACTGACCAGAATCCATAAACAATCAACCGATAAGTCAACACAATACAAAACAATTTCATATTCAAATAACAAATACGCGCTCATATCTATTATTACACTCAAACTCATTCTAGAGTACTACTGACTCTATCTCTAATGAGTAACACCCAACAGAGCAGGGTTTTCGCTTAACCATATGCTCTGATACCAAATGTAACGTCCCAGAAGAAGCGGCCACCGGTAGGCTTTGCAACCATCCCAGTCCCACCGTGGCTTACATTGGCACCTCGCAGTTGCTTTTACGGCCAGCCTCTCGACTGTCACGGCCTTCGCCTAACCAACCCATCCCTCTCAGGGACATGTAGGGGTAAGAGTCTCCCGTTCGCCACCAAACCGCGAAGCGAGAACCCCCTATCATGCTGTAATATAGCAAATGCGATCCATAACGACGTATCACATATTCGGAATGGGTTATACGACCCCATGGTCCTTTCCCGGTTAACCCGAATAGTGAGCGTATATTTAAAAACAAGTGTGGCATCCAAATTCATCCAATCACAACAAATACCTATCTAAAGGTAATTATTGATAGTCGGTTATTTAACTATCAATAAAGATGCGCAACATCATCAGATTCCAAATAATTTTCCAAATTATTTATTCTTCAAAAACATCTTACTAGATATAAAATTTCCACACTTCTAAAATAAATCGACGTTTATTTTCTTTAAAACGAATTGCCATTTCTTTATAAATTCCATATTGAATTTATATTTCAAAATATCTTCTGATATACGATTTTCAAATCGATTTCAATATTCAATTTCAATTTATCTTTACAAAGATAAATTCTCAAAACGTTCATTTCATTTTGGAAAAGAAATTTCATACTTATTTAAAAATAAGTATTTCACAAATCATTTATTTTCAACACTTGGAAAATATTCGATATACTTAAATCAAATTAAGTATATATTTCATTCTTTAAGGAAATCTATTTTCTATAACAACATCAATTTGAGTCAAAACGAATGTTACGTAAAACATCGTTACGACGACTCAACATCACTAGTATAGGGATTCGGATTTAGATAGATATATATAAATCCCAATACTATATAAAAAAACATTCCCTTTTTGAAAATCATTTTACTATAACAACAGTGTTATAGTCCACCATTTCCTTAAATTTCTCGAAAACGTCTATTTCAACAATAAATGTGGAAATCTATGCTTTCGATTCATAACACATTTTAAAACACCTTTAAAATGTTTAACTTCATTTTTTTTTAAAATATTACTTCTTCAAAAATGAATCCATTTTACTTAACAATATATTCACTGTCCAAAATCGTGAATATAACTTCTTTAATAACTTTCTATATTTAATTTATCACACTCAATCTATTTCGAATTTATAAACACGTTTACAAATTCTATTTCTCTTTTTTTTTTATTATAACAACTTCGACTTAATAAATCTCCTTTGTTAACAATTCGATCAATATTCCATTTAAAGGCAAAAATCCAATTATAAGTTAATTTCTTATAATCATTCATCCTACAACTTCAGACTTTATAAATCTATAAATTTCATATCTTTACAATTTATGATTCTATACATTTCATATCTTCACATTTTATATCACTTATAAAACTCATTTTAAAATTCCAATAACTTTAATTGATAAATATCAATTTTGATACATCTTTTATATACATTGGTTTAATAATTCAAAAATCTCAACTTAAACCATTTTATAAATTTCTTAACTCTTTATTTCAAAAGAAATTACTTTTTGGTTAAAATTCACAAAATCTTAACTTTTATAACTTTAAAGTTTTAACGTTTATCTATTTAAAGTAAATCAATTCAACAATTTAAATAAACGTATATTTTCAAAAATCACTTTTAAAAATTTCACTTTTAAAATCAACATCGTTATTTTTTAAATTCCAAACTTGAATCCGATGATGCTACAGCACCAATTGGTCAATCACAACACAACATCATATATCAACATATGATAACAGAATATACATCAATCCTGTAAATAAATAACTACTGGTGAGGAATCCAGTTGGATCCCTCCAACCTGTTTCCCTGCATCCAAAGACGTCAGCACAATACCAATTCCGCTCCAGTACGGAATTATCGCGGTATATAGGTTTTTTATAAATCCGCTTACTAACGGCGCAATAGGGTCTCATCCGCTATACGAGGCGGGAAATCATCAATCCAATATATACATATGCCAATATGTATATATTGCTATATATATATAGATATATCCTAAAATATCTAATATCACATCCAAACAGTCAACAAACAATAACTGTAAAATCCACTTTCAATTTGAGTGAGAAAAATCTCACCTTAGCTATAAATTTTGCAATCCATCTCTTTTTCGGCTCGACTTCCTTGATTTATACCTTGTATAAATATTTATACACATTTATTAATATTCGAAACAATTAATTAACCAATTTCCATTTTTAATTGTTTAATCCTGATAGTTCTGTTCCAAACCAATTTCTCAATTTAAAATTTTATTTATCCATTATTTAAATTTCTTTAAACCCATTCCCTTTTTATAAATTTATTTAACTAAATTTTTAGTTTAAAACTACATTTTCTTCTTTAATCATCCCTAAAAATAAATTGAATAAGTAAATTAAACAAGTTCATCTTCCTTTTGAAAAATATATATATATATATAAACTTTATTTAAGTTCTTTGCTATAATCCTATGATTTATTTATATAAGAGAATCGACAAAGCAGTTTTCACCTAATAAATCTATTTTACCTAATAAATTAAATTTCAAACAATTTTCTTATGTATTATTTTTTTTCCTGCTTACCTACAGAAATTGAAAACGGTATAAATTTTAAATTTGAAAATAAATTATACCTTCACCATGTCTTCAACTTAAACCTGAGATCGCCTGGCCAGAAAAACTCACGTCGACCCGAAATCGATGCCTTACCAACACGGCAGTCGCCCTCCCAAACTCGCGAGCACACACCACCAAACACGAATTCCCAAATCGAGCACAAACCCTAACATCTCGCCTGGAACTTGACTGTTGTCGCGCCTTGAGATCGAGCACTCGTCATCGCGAACCCCCACATCTCCACCCACCTCGTGACCATCTCGTCGTCATGAATCCCAGCGCCGCCGTTGCCCTCGTTCCCCCTCTTATTCGCGCACGCGCCTCAGATAACGGCGAAACCCCAAAATCGGCGTGCCTTGCTCTCGAACCCACTCTGCCCCAATCGCGACCATCGTGACGCGCTCCAAATTGTCGCCTTCAAGCCGAACTCGAGAACCCACCTCGCGATGAAGTCGCGGTGCCTTGCCAGAGTTGCCGCCATTAATTTGAACGAGAGGGGTGGTTTTCGTGATTTCGAACGAAAAAAAAAGGCAAGAGGAGGAGTTACGATTTTCTTAGAGGGAGAGGAGTATGTAGTTAATTCTTTTGAATGAGGAACGAGATTTCGTTCGAACTGGTTTTGATTTGCCTACGGTGTTCGGCCATTTATTTTCTTTGATTTTTAAACTGAAAGGGATGGGAACGAGGTACTTAAAATCGAACGAGGGATGGGTGCACGATTTCTTTACGTGATTCTTTGCGTGATTGAAGGAGATGAACGTGTGTAAGTCGGCAAGGTTTTAAATTTAAAAATCTAAATTGAATTCAATTTAATTTCTATGCGCTTATTCGCCGTACGGCCACATAACAACTCCAAATGCTACGAAATTTGAAATCCGATAATAATACAATATTACGGACCCAATGGAACTGGTTTCGTCGGATTCCGAGACTGTGCCTCGGACGACTATTTTTAAATATCGATACGAACGATATAAATTCCAGAACTGAACAGATCACTTCTAAATTCGATTATGAGAGTTCCATTATTTTCAGTTTTATAAATATGAATTTTAAAAGTCTTCGAAATATTTTTCTTCAGCTTAAAACTGAAGATACAAAATTTTTTATCCAGTTCAATAGATTAAATTATAAAATTTAATCGCCAAATTCTAAATTATATTCGGGATTCAAATTAAATCACCGTTCAAATATTTAAAATAAATTAAATATTTTAAATTTAATTCGTTCAAAATTCAGGGTCGTTACACTCGGTATGGTAGGTGACACGGCACAACTAGGCAATGCCAGGGTAGATATACCAATTACGCACACGGACTGATGGATACGCATAGCAGCCACTACCGTTCCACCTCGAACAACACTCCCAAATCGAAGGATGGCCATCTAGTCAAATCACAAGTATGTGTATAATATCGAAGAAATGCGTCCGAGAAGAGGTGCTACCTCACTGGTCCGAGATCGCTCCTGTTTTAGCCACCTTATGCCAACTCACGGGAGTTGGGTCCACGTAACATACCTTAAGAACGTCGCCACCATCCTACTTCATTCTGGAATCTCCACCGCGTACACGGTTGTCAAAGTGGTTTTCGGTATCGACAGAGAGTATGTCCATATCCGATCCCGGTCTCTTTAACAACCAATCGTTACTATAACATCGTGGTCATTTCAAAATAGTTTATATTTTAAAACCAAAATATCATTATCATTTCAAGACCCACTTTAATACGATATCATTTCACTTCAAATATATCCATTTTCAAAATCATATTACTTTTCAAAAGTTATAATGCTTTCGAAATCATAGTCTGGAAATCACAGTATTTTGGAAATCATAACACTTCCTTTTTAACAGTTAAGATATTAAAATTTCGTTATAAATAAATTAGTTTCCTCAAATTTCACAAATCGATTCAAATTAACTCGAATTCCAAAAATTTATTTTAAACAAAATCTCAAATCATCCGTTTCAACTCGATTCAGCTTCTAAATAAACCATTTCAAATTATCAATTTCAAATACGTATCTAAACCATAAAATAAGCCATCTCAAATTTGAATTTATTTCAAAGCTTTAAATATTCAACATTTCAAAACTAAATTCGATAAATTTGTATACATATCAGATTCACTTTACAATTGTTTCGTTTTGAAATATTAACTTAATCATTTCCATAACATTTGAATACAATTTCAATTTTTCAATTTAAATAAACAAAATATGTCATTTAAATATTTATACGTTTGAAATTTCCATTTAAGTCACCTTTTCAAATTTCAAGTTGTAAATCACTTCTTTAAATTTCAAATTCAATATATTTCAAACCAAACTTATTTAAGTATAATTCTTAAATAAATACAATTTCAATCAATTTCAAATCATTATAAATTCTATATTCGAAAATATAGATATTAAATAAATACTTAAACATATTATTTATCAACTTTATTAAATCAACTTTAATAAATCTTTAAAATCAATATTTATCAAAACCATATATTTCTTTTCAAAACCATAGAAATCATTTTCAAAACATTTATATATATAGACCAACGGTGTCTGTATAAAATTTTCTACCCTATGGTCAAGTGATATGGAAATTTATCATTTCAATCCGCAATTTAAATTATATATACGGGTATATATCTTTTCAACCCGCAATCCCAAATTCAATTCAATGAAAATCGCTTGGGTTTATCATTTCAACCCATAACGATTTTCTCCTATTCTACAGATCGTTCGGGTATGTATCATTTCAACCCATAGTGATTCTATACTAACAGGGAACTTGCAGAGTGATAGCAGATATGATAATAAAATAACAATAGTAACAGGCATATATCAACAATATAAATAACAGATAATAGTGTCAGATGTCACAGGTGAACGAATACAGATAACAGTGTATATGTCAATTTAAATAACTAGCAATGGTATATTTCAATTGATGTCTCAATTGAAATCAAATTTAATAAATATAACAACATTAATCGTGAGTGATTGCTCACCTTTCGAGGCTAGAGAGAATAGACACTGAAATTGAGTTACGAATCCAAATACGAATCCCAAAGCAAAGTAAGGTTGGCACGAATTTGACGAACAAAGCTGATAACAAGGAATTTACAAAACGAATCTGAACCGGATCAATGATGGTAAATGGTATCAGAGAACTTATATATATATATATATAACTATATATAAAAATCATATTCTAAATTTTAAACACTTATTAAATTAAATATATATATATATACTCATTATATATTTATATTTTGAAATAATACATGTAAATGTAAAATACTTGACAAATATACATATATATAACCCAGACACTGTACAAAATATGCCAGTCTAATATGTATATATCTAACTCATGTGTACATATATATAGTACATGAAATCATTTATCCAAAACCAATATCTTATATGCATACAACTATACAGCGACCCATATGAACCAATATTACTTTATATATATACACGGCACACAAATAAACAACTAATATACTTTTGACATTATTTTATACAACGGTTCAAATATTCTATTATAAAATACTATGAAGGTACAAAGGAAAATATCATATTATCCATAACAATTATATTTATACATAGTTCCACTTTATGTAAACTAGTGCAATAGAGTATATATATATTCATAACAACATATTTAATAACTAACACTTTACAAACTAACAAAGTGAAGCAGCTTATAAACATACAAAGTAAGATATACATATACTGGTATAAATTTTACACGAACAAAAAAAAACATAGAATATTATTATGACTTTTGTACACAAACCAGGTTTATGCAACTTACATTTTAAACCAGTATACCTTATACTTAAAATCTGTATATACATATAAAACATATAGTTTTAAATGCTCTTATATGTAATAGATAATATATATTATAAAGTACGTCTATGCATAAATATAACAGCCGATTGAAACATATATAATATAACTAACACATATAACTGTAACCAGTATATAGCACTGTACTATTATAACTAAAATGAAACTCAATAGAATACTTATATATATAAAAGCTAATATATACACAACCACATTACTTTAATATTTTATATATATAATTTTTTTCTGATAAACAAATTAATGCAAGCTGTAAAGCACACATATATATACACAATCTGACATGATATAATATCTATATATATAATAATACCTTAATATACCAAAGAGGGGATGCGCGAATGATTTGAGTTCGGCGCCGGGCTTGGGGACGCGGTCCTTGAGATGGTGGTGGGTTTGGTTGATAACATGGTCGGTTTGTGGAGGTCATGGCCTCGGTGATAGGAGGCTGACACACTGGAAACTGAAGGTCGCGGAGGGAGGCGGGCTTTGGTGGTGAAGGCCTGACTGCGAGCTACCATTGATGGCTCAGGTAAGGGAACTAGAAAGAATAGATGGCGATCAGCATGCCTAGAATTGGTCGATGTGATCGGTAGTCACACGCGTGGAGATGGGAGATGCGGTGCTTCGGTAGTGGATGCTCGGGTAGGTCGGGAAACTCTGCTCGGATTGGAGGCCTGGGACACGACTAGGTTTGGTTGCGAAGGGGGTAACGGTTAGGGCGGAGGCGGATGGAAGAAGTGAGGTGATCGATGACGTGGTGGGTGATGATGGGTTCGGTGAGATGGAAGATGATGGTTAGGCGAGGCTTGGTGCACCAGTGCGAAGGCGAGAGGAGGAAGATGGTGGGTTTGCGTGGGAGGCTATGGGTTGCCGAGGAATTGGAGGTGGCACCATGGGTTCATGAGGCAGATCTGGAGTAGGCGGAGTCGGCAGGCAGGCTGGGTTGACGCGGAGGGCCAGGACGTGGACGAGGAGGGTGGAGGAAGGTTCGGGTGTACTGAATCGGAGAGGTGAAGGTTATGGCGTGGGAGGTGAATGGGGTTGGAGACAGATGCGGTTCAGCTTCGAAATGAAGTTTGTTTCATACAAAATTTTCAGAATGAATAAAGTAGGAGTAAGAACAGATCTGAGAGGAAAAGGTCAGAGGATAATATAAATGGAAAATGAGAGGTTTGAGCAAATAAAATGCAACGTACAGAAATAGCTGGGCAACCAATAAAACCAAATAAAAATAAGTTAACGGTCCAATTCCCTTGATTTCAGCTGAGAAGCTATTTAATGCAATTGATTATTTGTTTGAGCTGCACGGTAAAGATTTGAAAAGGATTGAGAAAATGTAAAGTCAAAATTCGGTACCGTTACGGTGAACTGTTTATTCTTTTCGATGCGTACCGGATCTCAAATTTGCAGAGTTGAATATACCGTGGAGATCAGCACGACGAGATGATCAAAATGGTACACAGATATTTGTGGTACGATCATCCGATCAAAAGTCGATAATCGGTACAGAAAATGTTGCTATTCAGCCAGAATTAAGATAAACGGAGCAATAGATGTCCAAATTTGACGAAACGAAAGATGACGTCTCACTCAGAAGATGATTTACAAATTTTCTATGTAAAAATATTTAGGTTTGGAAAACATTTTATTATCACCAATTTTTAACTGATTAAATTGAAGTAAATTTACGCGCGAAATAAATTTTCATATTTTCGGATGAAAATTTACCAGTTGCTATGTTAAATTAGACGCATTCCAAATATCAAATTTATATTTCAAAATTTTATCGCTTAAAATTTCACAAAATTCAATTAATTAAATAAATAAAACCACTGAAATTTACGGGTCGTTACACTCTCCCCCACTCAAAACTTTTCGTCCCCGAAAAGGAAGGAGGTAGGAGAATAGAACCAACCAGAAAGAAAATTGGCTTTGAAAACAAAATAAACAACTGATTTTAAAACTATATAAATTTCAAATTAAACTAATTAATATCCAACATTTTGGTTAAATCTATTTGAGTTCACTTAAGTTAAATCAATCTATCTATTCTAAATTCATTATCTTATTATCTAGTCATTCTCAATTAACAATTTCTAAATCAATCAATTTGTATAATCATTTATTTTCCTCATATTTTATTCAACAAATTTAATTCTTTTATCCAAATTATTATTAAGTTTATTCCACAATTTTTTTTCTCATATATTTAAACCATATAAATTAATTTAAACCATATATTTCAGTTTATATCAATTTATATTCTATAATTGGTTTTTAAATTCAAGGTATTTCCATACTTTAATCGAATTTCAATTTATTAATTCCTTCAAAACAAATTTATTTGTCTCATCTTATTATCCACTTAACTTATAATTCTATTTATTTCAATTGATATTTATAACTAAATTTTAAGTGTATAACATTTATTATAACCACCCAAATTCTATTTATAAAGGTCATTTTATATTGTATATTATCCGATTACATTTTTAACTTATGAAAATTTTAGGAAAGTTATGTTGAGATGTAATTGAGTATTATACAAATAAGATTTTACAATTCAGTTATTCCCAGTTAAATTATTTATCCAAGAATTTTGACTTTAGTTTATAATTGAAATCATCTTTAAACCTAAAATTTAAGAATTTAAATCTTTGATTTACTTCAAACAATTTATAGATATATATAATATATTTATATAAAATTTTAATTTTAAAATAAGATACCTATATATATATATAAATCAAATTATACTGAAGAAATTCAAATCAAAAGTATATATTTTTTTTTCAAAACAAAACCGTAGCAAAGCTACAGAATAGTTTTCTCCACTTCGAAACTCGAAAATGAATGTCGATGATGCGGCCGTCATCACCGAAATTATTTTCCAGCGACAAAGAGAAGAGCACTAATTTAAACATTTAAAATTCTTTGAAGACCATTTTATTCAAAAATACTTTAAATAATATACATTTTAAGACTTTAAAACAAAGTTTAAAATCACCTGAAATTAAATTCTTAAATTCTCAAATTCATTTCAATTCCAAATAAATTTATAAACCACAATTTATAAATTCATTTATATAACAATAAATGATAATCAAATATTATCATTTCAAACAGCCAAATTATTTAACTTTTAATTCCAGAAATTTTTTTTATATATTTATAATATAATCATACAAATTTATTTCATTTATCAATTTAAAAATTATATTATGTTAGTTTGCTCTGTTCAAGTGTTTTGGAAATCTTATCGATAGCGTTGATCAGACGAATCGATCGAAAATCCAAACCAACATCAACAACTCAAACAACACACTATAAACATCAACTATTTTATATTAATTTCAAATACACTCCCTCACACGATGATTCCATAATTGGATTCCAACACCAGGATAGAGATCCAAATATAGAGGGACTCTAATCAAAGTGAATTATAATCTAAAATAGATAGGCTGGAAACGAAGGTTAGATGATTGCATTTCAAACAGGAAGATGGATAAAGTTGTATAAATCGCGGGCAACCTTAACCGGATCAACCGTGACTTCATATATAAGATCGATATAGAATTCTGAAGCAAATCGACATTTGATTACCAGAGGTAGAATTCGGGTATAGCATAAGATAGCAGCATCGTAAACCGAGGATACAGAAATCTCCGGTGAATCAATACCGATTGTAAAGGAGTTTCACCCCAGTACAAATTATCCGAAGATTGGCGAGACCGCCGATTTATTATAGAGATCATTTGAAGTGGAGTTATGGGATACTCCAGAATCAAAAGACACGAATAGGGGAGACACGAATGGACTTTGGAACCGAAGTGTACGTTCCAAAATTCAATGAAACCGAGTCAAAGAAGAAGGAATTCAGGCTCGAACGAAAGTGATTCTGTAATTGAATTTTACTCTATATGCTGAGTTTTGCCTAAAACCTGGCTCTGATACCACATGTAACGACCCAGTATTATCAACCATTCGCATCCATTATAAGTGTATAGGTAGACACTCATGCCGGAGTTGAATTGCTCAAAATACTGCGTTGTAAATAAAATTTGGCAAAACTCAGCATATACAGTAAATAAAATAATTACAGATCACAGACACAGAGTAATATAACAATACTACAGCAGAAACAAAGGATAGTAGTTCATGAAGCTACTATATATATAACAGAGTTAAACAAGATACAACAGAGGTCCCGAATACAATAGATGTCTCAATACAATAATCAAATACCAAATCTGAATACATCACTGGATCAACGGAATAACTGAAAGCAGGATCGATAGATAGCTAGATCTCCAAGCGAAGCTCCGACTCCAAAGGTGAGTCTCAAATGCTGTATCACTCAGTCTGACCCGAGCGTAAAGCAAAACACAAAACACTCGAGTCAGGATTAAGATTCTTATATTAATAAATCCAACTCAAGTGAAATATCAACTGAAATACAAGTAACTTAAAGGATGTTTGGGACAACCATCCTCTAAGGGTCCGTTAAACTATTTACTATGTAGTAATATTCGCTATTATAATAGTGTCTAAATAAGTAAAGTATAATCATATCGGAAAATAGCGTTAAGGGGATGGAGAACCTTAACGCGGTCGGATCTTAAAATCATAATCGTAGTAAAGCTCGGTATGGTAGGTGACACGGCACAACTAGGCAATGCCAGGGTAGATATACCAATTACGCACACGGACTGATGGATACGCATAGCAGCCACTACCGTTCCACCTCGAACAACACTCCCAAATCGGAGGATGGCCATCTAGTCAAATCACAAGTATGAGTATAATATCGAAGAAATGCGTCCGAGAAGAGGTGCTACCTCACTGGTCCGAGATCGCTCCTGTTTTAGCCACCTTATGCCAACTCACGGGAGTTGGGTCCACGTAACATACCTTAAGAACGTCGCCACCATCCTACTTCATTCTGGAATCTCCACCACGTACACGGTTGTCAAAGTGGTTTTCGGTATCGACAGAGAGTATGTCCATATCCGATCCCGGTCTCTTTAACAACCAATCGTTATTATAACACCGTGGTCATTTCAAAATAGTTTATATTTTAAAACCAAAATATCATTATCATTTCAAGACCCACTTTAATACGATATCATTTCACTTCAAATATATCCATTCTCAAAATCATACTACTTTTCAAAAGTTATAATGCTTTCGAAATCATAGTCTGGAAATCACAGTATTTTGGAAATCATAACACTTCCTTTTTAACAGTTAAGATATTAAAATTTCGTTATAAATAAATTAGTTTCCTCAAATTTCACAAATCGATTCAAATTAACTCGAATTCCAAAAATTTATTTTAAACAAAATCTCAAATCATCCGTTTCAACTCGATTCAGCTTCTAAATAAACCATTTCAAATTATCAATTTCAAATACGTATCTAAACCATAAAATAAGCCATTTCAAATTTGAATTTATTTCAAAGATTTAAATATTCAACATTTCAAAACTAAATTCGATAAATTTGTATACATATCAGATTCACTTTACAATTGTTTCGTTTTGAAATATTAACTTAATCATTTCCATAACATTTGAATACAATTTCAATTTTTCAATTTAAATAAACAAAATATCTCATTTAAATATTTATACGTTTGAAATATCCATTTAAGTCACCTTTTCAAATTTCAAGTTGTAAATCACTTCTTTAAATTTCAAATTCAATATATTTCAAACCAAACTTATTTAAGTATAATTCTTAAATAAATACAATTTCAATCAATTTCAAATCATTATAAATTCTATATTCGAAAATATAGATATTAAATAAATACTTAAACATATTATTTATCAACTTTATTAAATCAAATTTAATAAATCTTTAAAATCAATATTTATCAAAACCATATATTTCTTTTCAAAACCATAGAAATCATTTTCAAAACATTTATATATATAGACCAACGGTGTCTGTATAAAATTTTCTACCCTATGGTCAAGTGATATAGATATTTATCATTTCAATCCGCAATTTAAATTATATATACGGGTATATATCTTTTCAACTCGCAATCCCAAATTCAATTCAATGAAAATCGCTTGGGTTTATCATTTCAACCCATAACGATTTTCTCCTATTCTACAGATCGTTCGGGTATGTATCATTTCAACACATAGTGATTCTATACTAACAGGGAACTTGCAGAGTGATAGCAGATATGATAATAAAATAACAATATTAACAGGCATATATCAACAATATAAATAATAGATAATAGTGTCAGATGTCACAGGTGAACGAATATAGATAACAGTGTATATATCAATGTAAATAACTAGCAACGGTATATTTCAATTGACGTCTCAATTGAAATCAAATTTAATAAATATAACAACATTAATCGTGAGTGATTGCTCACCTTTCGAGGCTAGAGAGAATAGACACTGAAATTGAGTTACGAATCCAAATACGAATCCCAAAGCAAAGTAAGGTTGGCACGAATTTGACGAACAAAGCTAATAACAAGGAATTTACAAAACGAATCAGAACCGGATCAATGATGGTAAATGGTATTAGAGAACTTATATATATATATAACTATATATAAAAATCATATTCTAAATTTTAAACACTTATTAAATTAAATATATATATATACTCATTATATATTTATATTTTGAAATAATACATGTAAATGTAAAATACTTGACAAATATACATATATATAACCCAGACACTGTACAAAATATGCCAGTCTAATATGTATACATCTAACTCATGTATACATATATATAGTACATGAAATCATTTTTCCAAAACCAATATCTTATATGCATACAACTATACAGCGACCCATATGAACCAATATTACTTTATATATATACACGGCACACAAATAAACAACTAATATACTTTTGAGATTATTTTATACAACGGTTCAAATATTCTATTATAAAATACTATGAAGGTACAAAGGAAAATATCATATTATCCATAACAATTATATTTATACATAGTTCCACTTTATGTAAACTAGTGCAACAGAGTATATATATATTCATAACAACATATTTAATAACTAACACTTTACAAACTAACAAAGTGAAGCAGCTTATAAACATACAAAGTAAGATATACATATACTGGTATAAATTTTACACGAACAAAAAAAAACATAGAATATTATTATGACTTTTGTACACAAACCAGGTTTATGCAACTTGCATTTTCAAACCAGTATACCTTATACTTAAAATCTGTATATACATATAAAACATATAGTTTTAAATGCTCTTATATGTAATAGATAATATATATTATAAAGTACGTCTATGCATAAATATAACAGCCGATTGAAACATATATAATATAACTAACACATATAACTGTAACCAATATATAGCACTGTACTATTATAACTAAAATGAAACTCAACAGAATACTTATATATATAAAAGCTAATATATACACAACCACATTACTTTAATATTTTATATATATAATTTTTTTCTGATAAACAAATTAATGCAAGCTGTAAAGCACACATATATATACACAATCTGACATGATATAATATCTATATATATAATAATACCTTAATATACAAAAGAGGGGATGCGCGAATGATTTGAGTTCGGCGCCGGGCTTGGGGACGCGGTCCTTGAGATGGTGGTGGGTTTGGTTGATAACATGATCGGTTTGTGGAGGTCATGGCCTCGGTGATAGGAGGCTGACACACTGGAAACTGAAGGTCGCGGAGGGAGGCGGGCTTTGGTGGTGAAGGCCTGACTGCGAGCTACCATTGATGGCTCAGGTAAGGGAACTAGAAAGAATAGATGGCGATCAGCATGCCTAGAATTGGTTGATGTGATCGGTAGTCACACGCGTGGAGATGGGAGATGCGGTGCTTCGGTAGTGGATGCTCGGGTAGGTCGGGAAACTCTGCTCGGATTGGAGGCCTGGGACACGACTAGGTTTGGTTGTGAAGGGGGTAACGGTTAGGGCGGAGGCGGATGGAAGAAGTGAGGTGATCGATGACGTGGTGGGTGATGATGGGTTCGGTGAGATGGAAGATGATGGTTAGGCGAGGCTTGGTGCACCAGTGCGAAGGCGAGAGGAGGAAGATGGTGGGTTTGCGTGGGAGGCTATGGGTTGCCGAGGAATTGGAGGTGGCACCGTGGGTTCATGAGGCAGATCTGGAGCAGGCGGAGTCGGCAGGCAGGCTGGGTTGACGCGGAGGGCCAGGACGTGGATGAGGAGGGTGGAGGAAGGTTCGGGTGTACTGAATAGGAGAGGTGAAGGTTATGGCGCGGAAGGTGAATGGGGTTGGAGACGGATGCGGTTCAGCTTCGAAATGAAGTTTGTTTCATACAAAATTTTCAGAATGAATAAAGTAGGAGTAAGAACAGATCTGAGAGGAAAAGGTCAGAGGATAATATAAATGGAAAATGAGAGGTTTGAGCAAATAAAATGCAACGTACAGAAATAGCTGGGCAACCAATAAAACCAAATAAAAATAAGTTAACGGTCCAATTCCCTTGATTTCAGCTGAGAAGCTATTTAATGCAATTGATTATTTGTTTGAGCTGCACGGTAAAGATTTGAAAAGGATTGGGAAAATGTAAAGTCAAAATTCGGTACCGTTACAGTGAACTGTTTATTCTTTTCGACGCGTACCGGATCTCAAATTTGCAGAGTTGAATATACCATGGAGATCAGCACGACGAGACGATCAAAACGGTACACAGATATTTGTGGTACGATCATCCGATCAAAAGTCGATAATCGGTACATAAAATGCTGCTATTCAGCCAGAATTAAGATAAACGGAGCAATAGATGTCCAAATTTGACGAAACGAAAGATGACGTCTCACTCAGAAGATGATTTACAAATTTTCTATGTAAAAATATTTAGGTTTGGAAAACATTTTATTATCACCAATTATTAACTGATTAAATTGAAGTAAATTTACGCGCGAAATAAATTTTCATATTTTCGGATGAAAATTTACCAGTTGCTATGTTAAATTAGACGCATTCCAAATATCAAATTTATATTTCAAAATTTTATCGCTTAAAATTTCACAAAATTCAATTAATTAAATAAATAAAACCACTGAAATTTACGGGTCGTTACACATTCTCCAATAAGCGCCGTACGGTTTTGATTGTTCCCAACTATGCTGAAACGTGAGATGCAAGCATTTCAGCTATTTGAATAACTATTTGTACTTAAACACTATTATAATATCAGATGATTTTGATATGAAATGTTTTGGTTATCGTTAGGTAAAAATCCATCGTGTTTATGTGTGGCGTGGTCTTACGAGATACCTTTGATTTTCAAAGGATTTTGATAGCTTTTGTAATTCAAATTGAGTGTGTTTTCTCATGTTGGTTTTCCAAACTGATTCGGGTGTTATTTTATTATAATGCTCAGGTCAGACCGAGTATTACAGGTTCAGGTTAGGATGCTATGGAGCACAGGAGACGAGCTGGATGGCGAAGACGTATTACTTGTATTTGATTTTATTCCGCTGTAGTGTTTTGTTGAAGTTATTAGCAAATTGTGAGGGCATGTTGTTATAACTGCCCAGGCTGGTAACTATTGATTTGTGTACTCTGATGTGAGATATGTATATTACAGTTTTGATTTGTGTAAAGAACTGTTTATATTATATGTTATTTAGTCCGCTGTGAGATTCTGTTGTTTTGGTTTCTTATTTCTTCTACCCACTTTCTTTCCCTTCAACAATCTGTCTTTCCAGCACTCGATCGTTCCGCATGTTATACAATGAGCGCATTTATGTCAATTTTCGAGTGTCGAAAGGGCGGGTCGTCACACCAGCAATTAATTTCTAGGAATAATAAAAGGCTATTGGCTATTGGTTTTCAACCGATAGACAATTGAATGGCCATAGGGAAACCAAAAGCCCAAATGCGGAATCGATACGGCTAATCGTTTTGCAGATTTCGCCGTGTACCGAACACCGTAATGCACAAATGAATACGCTACGGAGATCAGCATGATGAGACGAATAGAATGGTACATAGATATCGGCGATACGACCATCCTATCAAAACTCGATATTCGCTGCCGAAAATGCTGTTAAAACGCCGAAAATAAGACAAACGGGGCTAGAGTAGTCCAAATTTGGCGAAACGAATTATGACATCTCACTCAGAAAATGGTCTACATTTTTATTATATAAAAATATTTAGATTTCAAAATATTTTATTTCCATCAAATTTATTGATTTTAAATTTTAAATTGAAATTTCACAACCAAATAGACTTTCATATATTCCGACGAAAATCCGACACTTGCTACGCTTAAATAGGCATATTTCAAATATCAAATTTTCATTTCAAAATCTAATTGTTTATTTTCATGAAAAATTTGTTAATCGCGTTATTTAAAATCATTAAAATTTCCTAGTCGTTACACTCTCCTCCGCTTAAAAGTTTTCGTCCCCAAAAAGGAACGAGATAGGAGAACAGAAATAAACAGAAATGAATGATAGATTCGAAATAGAGTACCAGATACAACAATTAATTCAAAACCATATAAATTTCATTTTTGGACATCTTATTACTTACATTTATTTTGTATACTATTCAATTACATGTTCTCATTACATTCGAACTTTTTCCAAGTAAGTTTTATTAATGTTTCCGAATGTAATCGAGCATTATACAAATATACCCTTTATTTACAACATTTCTATTAAGCAAAATTTAGTTTGAATATTTTTATTACTTAAGTTTTCTCTTGTATAACCTTCAATCACATATTCATATGCATTTTAAGTTTTTGAATATTTTATGTAAGTTATATATGTTTTAGAATGCAATTGAGTATTATACAAATTAATTTTATCCTAGTTCAACTTTTTCAAGTTGTTTCAATTCCATTTCTCATTTTAGACACTCCAATTATTCAACAGGTTTGCTTTATTTCAATAATTGAAATCACTACTTAACAAAACTTAAGAGTTAAATTTCCGGTTTCACTTCAAACCATTTTGAAATAAACATATACATATATACTGTCACGACCGAGATTTTCGACCTTCGAAAAATCGACATCAATACGTCCACTATATTACATGACGAGCAATCGAATGCCGGAAATACCAGATCTTTAGGGAAAAGAAGAAAGAGGTAGAAGAAGAAAATAGAAATAATAACACAGAATCTCACAACCGCGGCGGAACAATATATAATAGATAACAACTGGTCTTTATACAAAAAGAACTACGACTGTTATTTACATATCACATCATCAGAGTACAACACATCAATAACCCAATACTTGACAGTTATACAACTTATCCTCACAAATGTTGAATATACAACCTACAATACACATCAGAATAAAATCAAATACATGTAATACGTCTTTTTCATCCAGTTCGTCTCCTGAGCTCCATAGCATCCTATCCTGTATATGTAATACTCGGTCTGACCTGAGCATTATAATAAAATAACAACCAAGTCAGTTTGGAAAACCAGCGTGAGAAAACACACTCAATTTGAATTATTAAAGTTTTCAAAATCCTTTGAAAATCAAAGGTATCTCGTAAGACCACGCCATACATAAACACGATGGGTTTTTACCTTACGATAACCCAAACATTTCATATCAAATCCTCTGATATTATAATAGTGTCTAAGTACAAATACTTATTCAAATAGCTAAAATTGTTACATTAGTTAAGTTCCAGCATACTAGGCTCTAAAACCAAAACCATAAAGGCACGTATTCGGGAATGGATTCCATACGAATGACTAGGAACTGTGGTACCACCTGTCACAGTACACGTCTAGAAACAGCGTACCGAGGACCACGCCGGGATCCCCTACAACACAAGACCAGACTATCCCTAACCTGGATAGACCGAATATGCTATCACCCCGGGTGTTCCCACCCTCTTTCGAGCTCCTTCCATACATCGTAGTAATAAAATAATATCCGAGGGTATCTAGAAAGGTGATAAACATATCCTACTTAGATGCGACCCACTTAGCCTTGCTGCATCTCCCCTGGTTTTCAGTCATTCTCGGTTGATGAGGCTAGAGGCTACGATTACCTTTTTAAGGAATTTTCACTTAGAATTCTCATTGTCCTCCGATGACAATGTACTGATAGCATTCATCCATACAAGTCTGTTCTAGGTCCGAACGGAACCGAAAGCACTATTCCCTCTACATCCATTTTGGAATAATCCTCAGGATTAGGAGCGATTAGCCCTTGCACTTCACTGCTCCACCTTCGACTCCATGCTCTTGTTTTCACATCGAAAACATACAAGTTGGATCGAAGTGGTTTTCGGATAACAAATTCGATCCCGGTCTCGTCGAAACAACGTTCGATTTTTTCGGTAAACTCAACCCCGGTTCTTTAGGAAATAACTAGATGAAAATAAGATCAGAGATCACCTCCTATATGTTAGTGGATGGATTTCCTTATAAACACCCTGGAAGAACGAAAACGAGTCTATACGTACAGTATAACACCTCGAACGGTAATTGTACCATATAATTCCCGTATTTCTCCTAGATATTCCCAAAGTTATATGTTTGGTCCAGATTTGATAGTCGGTTATTTAACTATCAAATAATAATCGTTCAACCAAATATTCCATTTTTCCACTGATGAACTCCAAATCTCTTTTTTTTTAATTTAATTTTAGTAAATTAAATCTCTTTATCCAAAATATATGTACTTATCTTATCGAATTTAGTAAATTCATAAACTATCCCTTTTTCAAAAAGAATATTTGAAAACCCTTTTAAAAATAATATGGAAAGTACCACTACGGTATCAAACCATGGATTCACAGCTCAATGGTTACGTTTCTATCGCAGAGAAATCCAAGACTTAACTGCAGGCACTCACTGCCTCCGATTTCGCCATGCGGGTATACCATTACTTCCAGAAAACTTTATTTAAAAATTTTCAAAATAATACTTATGAAATTTCTATATTAATTTTCCAAGTTAATTTTAGGCAGTTACTCTTTTAAAATAAAAGTTATTATAAAGTAATATTAATATAAAATAATCTATCTCTTAAAATAATAATACCGATTAATTCTTAAATAATAATTAACTTAATATCAACCATTTCTAAAACTACTTAATTTAATGCTTAAATATACTTTAAACAATTCTAAACAACTAAATAATTAATTTTCTGAAATATTCTTAAACACTTTTAAATTTTCTAGTTAATACTTAAAAATCCTCCCTTTTTTTAATAACTGAATTTCTCGATAAAAATATATTTTCCAATTCCAATATAACCAGTCTAACATCTATAAATCTTTTTCGATTTATTTCCAATTCGATTTACATCCCAATTCCATAGATTCCTTTTTTCCACATTTCCAAAAATAAATCTACCATTTATCTTTAAACCGATTTACCCATCTCCTTATAAATCCTCATCATGAATTTATAATTTCAATCTATCCGATGATAATTACTTCACTTTATTTATAAACTTCGTTTATAAATTCCATAGTCTCATTTCCCGTTTGTAACGGTTTTACAATACTTAATCGATTTTAAATCGATTTCTAATTTAATTTTTTTCATTTTTTTTTCAACTAACCCAACTATATTCCAAAACCCAACTAAAATCAGATCCCACTTTCTTTTCATAATCTTATTGAAAATCTTGTATAACAATTTTATATCTTTTTTCCAAATTTCCTTTTATCTTCCCAAACTATTTTAAATCTCGATTTTAAAAATAAATCCCTTTTTATACTTAAACAAATATCACTTAGGTTTTATTATTTAAAATCCTTTTATTTACATTTTTCAAAAACTTTACGTTTCCATATTCCAAAACTGCCAAGTACAGTTTTAAAACCAAACTATTTATTTTGCCTAAATTTATTTCTTCCAATTAAATCCAAATTTCACCATAAATATTTTACTTCAAACTTTCTTTTTATTTTCTTTCCAAATTCAAAACATTTATTATTGGTATTAAAAACACCAAAAATCCAGGCCAAACTACCATATCATTCAATACATTCAAATTACACTATAATCTACCATAGATTATTCAAACAAATCATATATCAATATATGAAATAAATACAACATTTTTGAGGAATCCAGTTGGATCCCTCCAACTTGTTTCCCTACATCCATAGATGTAATACAATATAAAAATACCAACCCCACTTCGAGGGGGATATCGCGATATATAGGGTCATTCGCTATTATGCGGGGCACATAGGGTATCATCCGCTATATATATATGCAGGAATATCAATCACTCCAATATATATACTACTATATATAATATCACATCCAACTGATAATAATTTATCAATCCTATCAGTCAATCAATAATTAATTTTAACTATTTAAAATTAATTAAGGTAATCCAAAATTGAGTGAGATTAACTCACTTTGCTTTCTTCAACGCTGAAACGATCTGTTTGAATTTAAAATTAAACGGACGTTTAAATTTAACCAAATTTTCTTGTAGCTCCAAATCTATCCAAACCAGTTTCATTGCGAAGCCATCATCACCACGATCGCAATGCAAAAAGTCTCGTTTTAAACGGACCTTGCATATGAGAGTTGTACATTTTATAAGAGATCGATTTTAATAAAATAAATTATATAACTAATGTTTTTTTAAATAAAAGGAGAGCAGCCCATACCCGTCAAATATCGAACCCGGCCCAAATAAAACACCTTCTTCCCCAAATGTTTGTCGCTCACAAAATTTTTGAACTCCTCCCTCTTTTTTTCCTTTTTTTATACAAACCGGCCCATGCCCATGAAACCAAGACCCGAACCCACCTACGCTTCTTCTTCCCCCTTCTTTATTTCGAATGCTTGAGCTTCAAACGTGCACGCGTGCACGTATATGTCCAAATGCACGTATCAGTGGCCTGCCATGCCACTAGCTCCGACCACCGTGAGCCACCTCGCCTCTCTGTCGAGCCACGCCGCCGTCTCAAATTCGAACTCCCCATGATTCGCTTGGATGAACCGAAAACTGATGCGAATTCAACTGGGAACTGTCGCCGCCTCGTAGCTCCGATCAACCCCAAACTCGGTCAGCGATTTGCCCTGAAGGTGCTCTCCGACTCTCCTTCAGGCGTCGTCGTCAAACGTCGATCGAAGCTCCTCCACGAACCCAACTCCGATCCGTCGTTCACCACCGAATTCAGGTCACTACAGCATCTCATCGCCTATCTCCACCGTTCAACTAGTCGAGCTTCCCCTCCTCTACACTTTCCTAGTTGATCATGTCGCCCGAAGGTGATTGCAGCGGCTCCAACCATCGCGAGCAGTAGGATGGTCGTGTTCTAATGAAGAGGACGAACATATATATATATATATATATTTGAATCTGTTGCCTGTGATTTTACAAAGGAGGGGACGGGTATAAAAAGGGAAAAGATGGCATGTTGGATGTTGTCTATAGTGACACTGAAGTGAAGGGAAAAAGTTGAAGTAAATATACATGTCAATCAATACAAGTATATATATTTATTTTAAATTTCAAATCGTCTCGATTAACACAACTCAAAATCTCAAATTCCTATCGAGGCGTGCCGCTAGGCGTTTATAATGTTATACCCCTATTCCGAACGCAATGGAATAGGTTTCGAATCCTAATTCGATCGTATGGAGAAGATAGTTTTTTGGACCCAATTTTATATTGAATTTTCGATATAAATTTCAGCGTGTTTCTATCTTGTACGGCCAAACGATAGCTTCAAACGTTACAAAATTTGAATCCGATAATAATACACAATTACAGATCCAATGGAACTGGTTTCGTCGAAATCCAAGACTGTGCCCCGAAAGGCTATTTTAAATGTAAATTTAAACGATATATTTTTAAGACTGAACAAATCATTTTAAATTCAATTTAAAAAGTTTTGTTATCTTCCTTATTATAAATATAAATTTTATAAGCCTTTAAATTATTTTTAACAAGCTTAAAACTCAAGATTCAATAATTTAACCAATTTTCAATTATTAAATCTAATAATTAAATTACCCCATAAATGGTCATATTTGAAATTGAAGTTAAAAATTAACTTTTAAAGATTTAAAATCAATTAAATATTCCAATTTCAAATAACCAAAATTCTGGGTCGTTAGATATACATGCGCACACACACACACATATATATATATAGTACTTCAAATCATACTCAAGAAATTCAAATAAAAATCCAATTTCCAAAACAAAAGTGTAGCAAAGCTACTAAGTGGTCTCCCCACTTTGAGACTCGAAAATGAATGTCGATGATGCTGTAGTCATCATCGAAATTATTTTCCAGCGACATAAGAGGAGAGTACTGACTTAATTCTTTTAAAATTCTTTGGAAACAATTTCCATTCGAAAATACTTTCAAATAATATATTTTTTCAAAACTTTGAAAAACCAAATTTTGAAAAACACCGAAAATTAAACTCTCAAATCCTTAATTTAAATTCATTTCATTTGCAAATTAGGTTTATAAACCATGTTTTAAAATTTCATCTCTTTATAACATACAACAATAGTTAATGGTTTAGGAATGTTGACAAAACAATAAAGGATAATCTAGTACTATCATTTCTAACAACCAATTCATTTCACTATCTAATTTTAGAAAATTTTACTTTATATATATAATATAATCATACATAAAATTATTTCATTTACCAATTTCGAAAATAGTATTGTGTTAGTTTGCTGTGTCCAAGTGTTTTGGAATTCCTATCGATAACATTGGCTAGACGAATCGATCGAAACCCAAAATTCAAACTTAACAACTCAAACAACACAATATAAAACATTTTTATATTAATTACAAATACACTCCCTCATAGGATGATTCAAGAATGGATTTTAGAACAAGAATAGAGATTCAAATTTAGTGGGACCCTAATCAAAGAGAATTCTAACTAAGAAGATAGGCTTGAAAGGAAGATAAGATAATTAAATTGCAAAAGAGGAATGATGGATATACTTATATTAATCGTGGCAACCTTAACCGGGTCTACCGAGACTTCATTTTCAGAAACAATGTGCCCAAGGAATTGGACTTCATCCCTTTAGAAATGGCATTTAGAAAATTTGGTTTTCAACTAATGACTCCTAAGAGTTTCCAGCACATTTCCCAAATGAGATTCATGTTCCTTCTCTGACTTAGAAAAGACGAGAATATCATCAACGAAAACCAGGACAAACTTGTTGAGAACATTGCGGAAAACGTAATGCATGAGAGTAACGAAAAAGGCAGGAGCATTGGTAAATCCAAAGGGCATGACTAACCATTCATAGAAACCATTCTCTGTTCGGAAAGCTATCTTAGGAATGCTCTTCTCAGCTACACTAAGCTGGTGAAAACCGGTAGCAGGATCGAGCTCTAGGAATAAGATCGATGCGGAATTCAATTTTCCGCTTAGGAGGTAGAGGAGAGACTTCACCAAAAACATCAGGATAATCTCTGACCATCGGAGTGGAGTCAAGATCACTAAGCTGTGAATCAAACGAAAAGATAAAACTGCCTGCATAATCCTGAGGTAATCTACATTCGATCATAAGAGAATTACCCTGGTCGTCTACTAAAGAAACGGTTCGGGCTTTGCAAGAAATAACAGCATCAAAACCGAGGATGTAGAAATCTTCGGTGAATTGACGTCGGTTGTAAAGGAGATTCGCCCCTATACAAATCATACTAAGGTGGCGGGACCATCGATGGGATTAGTCACACATAAGGATGAAGTTGCCAATTGAGGTTGCAAGATATGCTCAAATTTATTACAGAGATCAACAGAAATAAAACTATGCTCTAGTATCAAAAAGAACTCGAATAGGAAAAGACAAAAATGGATTTTAGAACAAAGGAAAAGTTCCAAAATTCAAAAGAAATCCAAATCAAAGAGGATCCTAACGAAGAATTTCAAGCTCGAATGAAGATGATTTTGTAATTAATTTTACTCATTCTAGGGTATTACTACCCTATCTCTAATGATTTTTTACTCCATATGCTAAGTTTTGCCTAAACCAGAGCTCTGATACCAACTGTAAAGACCCGTCATTTCGAACCATTCAAATTGACAATCATCCACACATGTCAGACTTGAATTGCTCAAAACAACAGATTGTTATTTTTATATTTGGCAAAACTTAGCATATACAGTAAATAAATCAATCACAGAATCACAGACACAGAGTAATACAATAATAAGCAGTGGAAATAGATAAATAGTAGTTCATAAAGCTACTACAGAACATTAGAGTCTAAAGTAAATACAACAGAAATCCCAAATACATAGAGGCTCTAATACATAAGCAAATGACAAGTCTGAAGATAAATAACTGGAATAACTGATAGCTGAAGCTAAATAGATAAAATATAGATCTCCAAGAAAAGCTCCAAGCTCCAAAGGTGAGTCTCAAATGCTGTGACACCTAGTCTGACCCAAGCATAAAGCAAAACACAAAACACTCGAGTCAGGATTTACATTCTTATGTAAGTAAATCAACTCAAGTGAAATGTTCAAATGAAATGCAATATAACTTAAAGGATGTTTGGGATTCCATCCTTTAAGGATCTGTGGAACTATCTACAATACATAGTACAATACGCTACATAGATAATGTCTACAGTAAAGTAAAATATTAAAATAGCGTTAAGGCGTTACCCATATCCCCCTTAACACATTTTTATATAAATGCCATAGTCTATACAGTACCGTAATTGCTTTGTAAACTGAAGGGCTATCAGAGGGCACTCCATAGTGTACGACACAAACCAAACTTAAAGAAGGCGCGATAAGGCATGTGGCAAGGCATGCGAGACAATGCCCAGGGTAGGATACTACCGTTTTGCGGATCCGGACCGGTGGTAACGCATAGCAGCTACTACCACCCACCTCAAGACACACTCCCATATTAAAAGGTGCACCTAATCAAATCACAAAGTAATAGACTGGTATCAAAGAAGCATGCTCGATCGGAGGTGCGACCTCACTTGGCCCGGCATAGCTCATGCTTTAGTCACATCAAGCTGACTCGAGGGAGTCAGGGCTACGTTCATACCTCATACAGACGTTCACCAAACCATCCTACTTCGTTCTGGAATCTCCACCTCATGCACAGTTGTTAAAGTGGATTTCGGTATTGGCAGAGAGTATGACAATATCTGATCCCGGTCTCTTTAACAACCAAATGCTTATTTCACACCGTGGTCATTTTTGCATTTTAAAAAGTTCATACTTCATATCAAAATATCATATTCATTTCAAAATCATATCACTTTCGAAATCATTATTCACTTTCGAAATCATATTCACTTCCAAAACCATAACAGTTCCAACTTAAATAGTTTCAATATTGAAAGTAGTTTATATATTGGAATAGTTATACATTAAAATAGTTTATATTTAAAAATAGGTTATAGATTAAACTAGTTTATATATTAAAATATATATATTTAAAATTGTTATAAATTTAAAATAAATATATATTAAAATAGTTTATAGATTTAAAAGAGTTTATATAAAAAATAGTTTCAAATTAGAATTGTTTCTTCCAATTTCACAAATCAATTCAAGTCAACTTTAGTTCCAAATTCAATTTAAATCAATTTCAGTTCAACAATTTCAATTAAAATGCTTAAAGGTTCAATTCAAATTCTCATTAAAACCATTTTTTTATTTATATCGATTTCAAATCCATGCTAGAACTATAAATATAAACCTCTTCCAATTCAATAGGTTTCAAAGTCTAAATATTCAAACAATTTATAATAACTCAATTTAATAAATTTCATTTATATTTCAAAATTCAACTTTAATTTTATTTAAATTTGAAAATATTCACTTAATCATTTTTAATAACATTTAAATAAAATCTCAAATTACAAATTTAAAACAATATTAAATATTCAATTTCAGTTTTATTTAAATTTAAAAATATTCATTTAATCACCTTTAATCAAAATCCAATTATCAAGTTATAAAAATCATATCTTTAGAATCTCAAAATTAATAAGTTCAAATCAATTCCTATTTAAATACAATTCTTAAAAAATTTAAATTACAAATCAATTTTAATTTATCTTTCCAACCCTAATTTATTAAAGTTAATGCAAAATCTATTTTTAAAATATTAATATAATTTTAAATAAATACTTAAACATATTATATATATATATATTAGTTAAATTAAATTTTATTAAATTAGATTATATTCAATTAAGTTAAACCTTATTATTAAATCTATTTTAAAATCTTAATTTATATATTTTAAAAATAAAAAAGATATAGGTAAAATCTTAAAATTTACCTTTTCAAACTTAACTTAAAATTTTAAAATTTCCAAAACATATAATTTAAAAATCTAAATTTTACACATATATTAAAATAAAATCTATATATTATATTTTAAAATCAATATGCAATTTAAACACATATTAAAATAAAATCTTATGTTATATTTTAAAAATCAATATTTAATAAAACACATATATTTTCCTTTCAAAATTCTGGAAATCATTTAAAAATAGACCAACGGTGTTCGTATATAGGTTTCTATCCTATAGTCAAGTGATACATATATTTATCATTTCAATCTGCAATAATTTAATACTTATGGGTATATATCATTTCAACCCGCAATCCAAAATTTCAAAATCAATAAAAATCGCTTGGGTTTATCATTTCAACCCATAATGATTTTCCCTAATCTATAATATCATTCGGGTATGTATCATTTCAACCCATAGGGAATTCCTAAACTAACAGGGAACCTGCAATGAGAACAATATATAATAATTTAAATAGCATAACATATCAATTAAAAGCATGGATCATAACTAACAAATTGTAATATATTTATGGTGTCATATGTCAATTAACAATTTAAATAATAACATATCATACTTAACGATTAAATTACTAACAAATTCAAATTTAACAACATATTTAAATCGTCATTTCATGTGAAATCATTTACTAAACATTAGAATGTCAATCGTGAGTGATCGCTCACCTTTCGAGGCTAGAGAAATTAGACACACAACAAGCTACGAATCCAAGCACAAATTCCAAAGCATAGCACGATGAACACGAATTCGACGAACAAAGCAAAGTTGATAGCTTGGAATCGATGAAAAACAAATCAAAACAAACTTGAGATTGATTGAACAAAATATGTATATATATACAATATACATATACCTTTTTTCCCATAAAGCAAAAGAAGGCAACATGTAATAGAATAATAATATGCGAACTTGATTCGAGAATCAATATATAGATATATATAATATTCCTTTCAAAATGTCAAATAGATATTTAAACATTATATATATATATCAAAGTTATTACAAAAATCTTTTTTAAAATATTAACATAAATTTAAATAAATAGTTTGAACATATTATATATATACCTTTCTTTTTTTTATATAGAAGAGGAGATAAAGGCCGAGCTGGGCAAAGCAGTATCAATTCACAAGCGTAAATATAGAAGAGAAGAGTAAGCAAACAAAAACCTTTCAAGGCCAAAGGTTGCTGCGGTGGAGAGAGAATGGCTGAGCGGCAAGCTTGGAGGAGGGTAGTTGAGGCGGAGAGGGGATTGGGCTGTGCTTGGCAGTGTTCGAAGGAGGATGGATTACAGGCAGAGATGGCTAGAGGGAAGGAGGAGTGGTGCGTGGCTTCACAGCGGAGGAGGCAGCAATAGTTTCGACCCGGGAAAAGCTTCGGATGGAGCAACGGTGGGTCAGGAGGTAGAGGTTGAGCAGGCTGAGGAGTGATGGGTTTGGTGGTTGTTGCATGGCCTCGGCTACAGGGAGCAAGGAGGCGCCATGTGGAGGTGAATGTCGGCAGGTGGCTGTGGGTGGGCTGTCGGCTAGTGAATGGCTGTTGGCATTGACTAGAGGGTTGAGAACGGAGAGGGAAGGTGGTTGGTGGATGCGGAGGTGGAGCGGTTGCTGGAGGTTTCGGTTTTCGTGCGTGGTTGGTCAGAATGGCTACTTGGTCGAAGGAGCGAGGAAAGATGGGCGAGGCAGTGCTCGGAGGGGTGACGAGGCGGAGGTCTGGTGTTGGATTTGCTGCGTGCTGGCGGGTCTATGGTTGGTTGCGTGCTAGGATGGAGGAGCTGTCAATGGGTTAAGGAGCTACTCATGGCTGCTGTGTGGCGGAGGTTGGTTGCTATGGAGGTTGGCCTGCGTGTGTTTCGGTGGAGAGGCGCGGGCTAAGTGGGCTGATAGTGGAGCGGGGAGAAGCGGAGAGGCACGGCAAGGTGCAGATCGGCCAGTGGGTAGAGTGGGAAGGAATACAGCAATGAAAGGTGGAATTTTAGGAAGGAGACGAGCAACTCTCTGTTATATGAAACTTTTATATTATATATATATATATATATATTTTGAAAATGGGTAAACTTTATTACTCAGCCCAACTAGCACTGGTCGGCCCGACCCAAAGCATACAATAAAGTTTAACTAAGATACACATATATCAATGCAACAGAAAAGTAATAAACAAAAGAAATTGCTTCGTCTTCAATCAAAGCTATCACGGAGGGATCCATGGCCTCAACAACTGAATCTCAGTATTTCTTACTTCTAGTCCCAGCTTCTTCCATGTCTCTGATTCAGCATTTGATAGATCTGTAAGTTTCCCAACTCTTTTCATAATGATTCGAGCATCCCTTTTAATGAACTCATTAATTTGCTGACCAATCTTGCAATTGTTCTGAAATACGCGTCTGTTTCTTTCCCTCCAAACATGCCAAATTGTGGTAGTCAACAGAATGGAAGCCATTTTCCCTATCAAGCTTTTGGATTTCCAACTTCGGGACAGGTAATTTGCGATGTCACTGATACAGTAATCTTGATAATTGCAATTTATTACAGCTTTTTGATTTTCCCATATTTGTCTTGTAGATGAACAGCTAAAAATTAAATGATTATGAGTTTCTTCCTCCTTCTTACACAAAACACAGATCGACTCTTGTAGAATCCCCAATTTTTTGAGCCTATCCTTTGTAGGAAGTCTGTTCAGGAGAGCTTTATAGGTAGTCTGCGACATTTTTGGAGTGCTTGCTCTATTCCAAACAATTTGTGCCCATTCAATTTCATTGTTTCTCTCCCTCAGATGATCCCAGGCTGTTTTCAAGCTAAAATCTTTATTAGTAGGTTGCCAGGTCCAAGTGTCTGATTCCTCATTACAAATTGTGATACTTTTAATTTCCTGATTGATTTGGGTAGCTGGGGAATCCGGGGGGAAATACCAGGCCTCTCCTCGAATTATTTTCTCTATCTTAAAGTCTCTACCCCCATAAGCATTGTAGTTGTCCCAACCAAGCTTATTTATAACACTTTCATTATTCAGCCAGGGATCAAACCAAAAACTCGTGCATTTACCATCAGCAATTTTCCTACTAACTAGATTTTTAAGATCACCTCTAGCTCTTAGGATGGTTTTCCAAGTACCTGAGGAATTAGAATCCTCTCTCTGAATCCAGAAATTGTCTTTTAGATATTTATTTCTCATCCAAGTAGCCCAAAACCCTTTGCCTTTTAAAATTTTCCAAGCAAGTTTAGTAGCATAAGCTTTTTTTAAATCTCTGAGATTTTTGAGACCCACTCCTCCTTCCTTTTTGGGTTTGCATAGTGTTTGGTATGATATTTTATGAATCCCCCCTCTCCAGATGAAGTTTGCACAAACACTTTCAATTTTCTCTATAGACGCACTTGGAATTTGGAATGTTTGAATCCAGAACCTGACCATAGATGTTATGACAGTGTGAACCAGTTCTATCCTACCAGCAAAAGAAAGAAGTTTAGAGCTCCAACTTTGTAATTTATTTCTTATTTTAGTTACCAGGACTCCACATTCTCTATCAGTAATCACATTTGTAGATAATGGCACACCAAGATATTTGACTGGTAGATGACTCTCTTCATAATTCAGGAGGCAACTGAATTGACCTTTGTTTATACAGTTCTCACTGAAATAACATTTTGTCTTTTGTTCGTTTACCTTCAGACCTGCTAGGTTTTCCAGTTTTATAAATATTTCTTTCATCCCCCTAATTGCTGCATTAGAAGCTTTGAAGCAAATAATAAGATCATCAGCATATAGTAGGTGAGCTATATATGGCTGGATGTTATACACTGGCTGGATAATATTCTTATGAGTGTATAGTTCCATTTGTAGGGAGAAAAATTCCATAGCCACTGCAAAGAGATATGAGGATAGAGGGTCCCCTTGTCTCAACCCCCTATTACTTTTAATAAAGCCTTTTGGGACACCATTTATTAAGACAGAATATGTAGGAGAGGATATACATTCTTCAATGAGTTTCGTAATTTTAACCGGAAAGCCCATATTTTTTAGCATGTGAATAATAAAACCCCTGTTAATTTTGTCGTAAGCTTTCTGCAGATCCACCTTTAGACATATTTTCCCAGCACCCTTTTTCTTGAAATTTCTTACCAGCTCATGAGCTAGCAGAGAATTCTCTGATATGCTTCTACCTTTTATAAAAGCACTTTGACATTCACTTATACATTCACTTAGAATAGGTTTAATTCTATTACAAATTATTTTACTCAGGATTTTGTAAGAAACATTACAGCACGAGATAGGTCTGTAATCCTGAATATGAGTTGGTTTCTCTTTTTTTGGAATTAAACAGATGAAAGTATGGTTCATTTCTTTTATGATTTTTCCAGAATCTAGAGCTTCCTGATAAGCTAACCTCAGTTTTTCTTTCAGGTCCTCCCAGTGGGTTATATAGAAATAAGAACCCAACCCATCTGGCCCGGGGCTAGAATCATGATGAATGGATTTAATAGCTTCCTCAATTTCCCTGGTTTCAATATCCCTAGCCAACATGTGCCTCCCCCTTTCAGTAACCAGGCTTCTGGGTTTAATGTCAGGTAAATGGTGAGGGTAACTACCATTAAAAAGATCAGTAAAGTAGTCTATTGCATCCTTTTCAAGTTTCCTCAAATTAGTTCCCAACTCACCTTTGTCATCAAAAATATTATATAAATCATTATAATTCTGCCTGATGGACATTTTTGTGTAAAAGAATTTAGAACATTCATCACCCTCTGTCAACCATTTTTCTTTGGCTTTTTGTTTTAACTCCATAGCTTGAACTTGCAAAGCATTTTTAAGATCTTGCTGTACTTCAAAGAAGTCTCTATTTAATTCATCATTATAAGGGTCTACATCCAATCTGGATTGGATGTTACCTAGAGTTTCTTGAAGTTGAGTAACCATATTAACTTGCTTTAATCTACATTTATTCCATTCTTTAATTCTCAACTTAATATGTTTAAGAATCATTATTAAAACAAAAGAATTATTACCTTCAAAAATGTCAAGATTAGAGAAGTCAGCTGCTTTATAGTAGTCTTTGCAAAGTGGCCAATAATTTGCGTACCTGAATGGTTTACCTTTCTCAATATTAAGTTGAATAAGCTCAACTAATAAAGGGGCATGGTCACTTGTAGAACAAGGGAGAATTTTGACTTTCATTGATGGGAACATATTAATTGCATCAGAATTAGCTAAGACTCTGTCCAGTTTGCAGGCTATCTTTCTAACCTCTCCACTTCTCCATGTGTATTTCAGTCCAATGTGGGCAACTTCTGTCAGACCTGCAGCTACTACACAATCATTTAATTCCTCCAACTGGGAAGCTTTTAATGTGAGACCTCCAACTTTATCTTCTACATTCAACATTGCATTATAATCTCCCATAGTTAACCAAGGACCATCAACTTGTCTTGACAGCTTTTTAATTTGTTCCCAGAGTCCTGCTCATTTTTTAGCAAAGTTATTAGCATAAATAAAAGTGATATTAATTCTTAAACCTCCTTTATTTGTAGCTTTTATAGTAATTTGTTGATCATCAGTACTTATCAGAGTACATGACCAGAATTCATTACACCATGCAACTAATATCCTTCCTTTACAATTGCTAGAGTTATTATGATAAATACTCCAATTTGCCCCCAAAGTAGAATGAAAATTATCAATATTATCATTATATATATATATATATATCTTTCTCTTATGAAGCAGAGAACAAAGAGAAAATTGAAGAGAATGGAAGTGACCAAATGAGCCAGAATAATATTGAATATGGTGGGAATAACAAAAGCCAACAATTAATTTCAAGGAGTAATAAAAGGCTACTGGCTATTGGTTTTCAACTGGTGGACAATTGAATAGCCACAGGGAAACCAAAAGCCTAAATGCGGAACCGATATGACTAATCGTTTGGCAGATTTCGCAATGTACCGGACACCGAAATGCACAAATGAATATACTACGAAGATCAGCACGACGAGATGAACAGAATGGTACACAAATATCAACGATACAACCATCCTATCAAAACTCGATATCCGATGCCGAAAATGCTATTAAAACGCCGAAAATAAGACAAACGGAGCTAGAGCAGTCCAAATTTGGCGAAACGAATTATGACGCCTCACTTAGAAAATGGTCTACATTTTTATTATCTAAAAATATTTATTTAAAATATTTTATTTCCATCAAATTTACTGATTTTAAATTTTAAATTGAAATTTCACAACCGAACAAACTTTCATATTTTCCAATGAAAATCTGACACATGCTACGCTTAAATAGACGTATTCTAAATATCAAATTTTCATTTCAAAATTTAATTATTTAGTTTCATGAAAATTTTGTTAATTACGTTATTTAAAATCGTTAAAATTTCAGGGTCATTACAATCTCCCACTGCACTTAGGTCAATTATGAAATTTTATTCCAACCTCTCCAATAGGTTTCTTCAAAACCAATTGGGTCAGTCCCTCAGTGAACGATTATGCTATTATGTTTTAATTATCTACCATGTCAATCAACTCTTTCCGACACCAATAAATTGTCTTTATCATGTGGAATAATTTAGAGTATGTCTCTCGACCTCCAATAAGCATTAAGTTTATTACGAACTATATCATAACATTGTCATCATATAATAAGTTATGGGATTCTCAACATTTGAAATCACCCGTAGCTTAGTTATAAATTTATGCATTTATTATGTATATACATTGCTTTTATTATGGTTCTATTCAAGATGATGTACTTAGCCTTTTATTGAATCATCCATAATCTATCATTTAGAACATTTTCAATTTAAAACTTCTTAACCAAGCTTTGAACATTAATTTTATGTTGACATTATACAGTTAAAACCCCGTAGAAGTCCTGCTATATTGCATAGCGCTCTCCAACTACTGCGCTATTTCAATTTAGTACTATTAAACAATAGATCCGCTTTAAGCCTCCTTATTTTCCGCTATACCCACCAAATCAGGGTTTTTTAACACCCGCTTTAGCAATAATAATATACAAAGGTTGATTTAAGTGGTTTTCTTTTAAATTAAATCAACAAAGTTAGGCTAAAGACCTAATTTCAAGGCATAAGTGCTCAATATAAGTTGGAACTCTATTTTAATCACCAAATCTAGTCTACATAAATCATGATATTCTTTAGTTTTGTTATATGAGATTAAAAATATTTCTTTTTCCTACACAAATGGTGCGAGAACGAGAATAAATTAACTTTAAATATGTAGTTTTAAATACATGAACAAATCATTTTCTGCTATATCCCTACTTTATCCCTATTATAACTTTTTACACCTCCACCGCTATAGAACCATTGAGCGATTTAACTGCATAATGTTGACATACCATACTCAATATGACATGTGAAGTCTGAGTCTGAATACTCCTTCATAAGGAGTTTGTTTTTTCTATAAATAATTCTCTTGTATTTCGTAAATACATGAGAACACTCTATACTGCCATTTAGTGACCTTAATTTTGATTTGACATTTTCTTCATGTATAAAATACATGAATAAATCATTTATCATAGATAACATAACATGTATGATAATTCCTATTGCCAATGCATAAGAAATCCATCTTACATGTTTCTTATTAAACATTTAATGAGGTGTTCCTATATATTGTCTGGGACATTTCCAATATCCTTTATACTCACTATAAAAGACATTATTTGCAAATCCAATATCGAGTATTAAAACATCTAATGGTTAATTTTAACACATACATCGTTAACAATCAGCAATGTGTTGTTTTCTTATGTATAGAAATATCAATGCACCTTCAACGTTCTTTCTTGTGGATACATGCTTCCTCTGTATTTTGACTGAAATCAAACTATTTGATATTTCTATCAAAATACTTGTTCAATTTTGATGTTTGTCAAACGATACTTTCATTTTGGTTCTTGGATCATATCCAAAACTCATAAATTCAATAATTCTCCTACTAACTTCGAGATACTTTGTTTATTATGTGCAAACAGTCTAGTATAAATGTCACGACCCATAATTCTAACCATTTAAAAATATTAAATTTAATAAATCTTTTGAATTAAATTGTTAGAAATAATTTTTTTATGATTTATTAATGTAAGTTTTATTAAAGTATAAGTTATGATCTTAAATAAAATGCTTAAGTGACCAATTTCAATAAGATAAAAGACTGTAACACATATTAGATTATAATTTAACGATGTTGGTCTGTAAATAATTAACAATAGGAATTGGAATAATAAAAGTTAAATTTGATAAAGAATAGATTGAATGTTTATTAAAGGAGAAAACATAAGTTTATTATATATAATGTATCTCGATAAGTGTAATTTCAAATAATAAAAACATTTATTTAATAAGTAATGTATAACCCTTATTGTATATAGTAATGTTATAAGTATATCCGTATTACTATAAAGAAGAAACAGTTGCTTTATTTTCATCTGTTTTGGAATATGATACTGAAATTAATTGCAACTAAATTTATCGGAACCTTTCAATTAGAAAGAAAGTGAAGTGAATTGTAGTTAATGGATGTAATAAAAGAAAGATATATTTTAATTAAAGTAAAAGGAAAAGTTTGGATTAATATAAAAAACATTTTAAATCAAAATAAATGAATTTTTTGAGAAAACTAAAATGAACGGTTTTACTTTGAAATTAAGTATAACTGTATTAAAAAAAATTAAATTTTGAAACAATACTTTGCAACTGTTTTATAACAGTCGGTGTAATGACCCACAAACTTTGTCACTTTAACTATAAATTTTAAATAGTTATTTAAAATAGAAATTTGATGGAAAAAGAAAAATTTGAGTAGAACTGTGTTTTGGGGTTTTTGATGGTTCCTTTGGGTTTAATAATATCGAAAATGTATATTTCGATATATAGGATGACATATATTCTTTCGGGGAGTGAAAAATGGAATTTTGGGCCTTTTTGACCGCTTTGGCCCAATAGATCTTCCTTTTGCCTATAAATATATTGTTATAGTGAATCCCTAGTAGCCAATGTCTAATTCTTTTTTATTTGTTTCAGATCTAAATCTTAGTTTTCCTCCTTAACCTCGAAATTTCTGAATTAGCTGCTAATGGTGATTAGCAAATTAACTAAAACAATTAAAATTCAAATTCGTCCAAACTATGCGGAATTATATGTCGTTTGAAAGCTCTCAACAAGACAAACAGACATCTGAATTTTTTTTCAAACCGAGGCTCTGGTTGGCCATAAATTGGCGAATAATTCCCAACCTTTAAATCTTAAGTTTTTGCGCTTGACGGTTAAAATTCAACTATAGAACGATCGGAGGCCATAAGCTTGTAGAGAAGGCTGTGAGGAGTAGATCAACTAGGTTGGATTGAGCTAGATGCGACAAAGTTTGATCGAAATTAGGGATAAAGGTAGCGGTTGGAGTTCCAGTCGGAGGCAAAGGAGATGGCCGAGGGTGGTGGGACCTGATTGTGATCTCTGATTGACCTGCGACGGCCTCTGGTAGCGGCGGCGGCATGGAGGCGGAGTCGTAACTTTCGGGTTACAGGGGCTGTACGCATTGTGGAGCAAAGGTGCAGGGAAGGTAATGTAATTTCCAAATTGCCCTTGAATTGAATCATATTATATATTGTTAAAATCTTATAACTTGAATATCTTCCATGTACGAGCTCCGATTTACATGCGGTTTCTTCCGTCGAACTCGTGGTGGAATTCTGGATGATCTGGCCGAGTTTGAATGAGTTTGGAGACCGTTGGGAAAAGCACGTTTGTGCCAGGTTGAAAGTTGCCGTGTTATCGTGCTCTTGTACCTCTTGCTTTTGTTTGGATTTTAATGTGCTAAAATCAAAGGTGGGTGTTAAAACTCATGAAATACTAAAATTTCTATTTAAACTAAGTCATGATGTGATAAATTTATCGATTGGCTGTTTGGAAATTTAAATTGACTTTGAAATTGAATACTCTTGCTAGTGAATACACGGATATGATAATTAATATTGTTGTGATATATGTTTAATTAGTTGATTTGGATGTTAGTTGCATGTGTATACCTATAGTTGCTAATGGATGATATGGTGTTTATATGGATGATATAATTGGTTGTGGTATATCCATGTTAACACCCTGTATATTATTATAATTGTATAAATTATCATATGGACCATTTGAACATTGGATACCCAAACTAAGAAATAGTTTGAAATGATATATACCTATGGAATTTAAATATGAGTTGAAATGATATATACCCATATAATTGAAATTTAAAATAAAATGATCACTTGGTTCTAGGGTAGAAAATTAAATAATGAACACCGAATTTGGTTAAATGAAATGGTTTTTAAAATTTCAGATTTTAGTTTTTTTAAATGAAATTGTTTTAAAGAATTTGATTTTAATTAATTAGTTTTAAATCTTAAAGTTGAATTTGAAATTTAATTTGAATTTATTAATTTTAAATATTAAAGTTTGAAATTGAAACAGTTTTAATTTATCGATGTTGAATTATTTTAAAAGTTTAAATTTTGAAATTTGGATTTAAAATTTAAAATAGTCTCAAATTGAAGTCTGTTTTAAATTGGAATTTGAATTTAAGATTTTAAATCATTTTAAATTAAAGTTGATTTAAATTAAAATTTGAATTTGTCTTAAATTTAAAGGTAAAATTTGAAATTGTTGAGATTTGAAATTTGAACTTGAGTTTAAATTTGTTTAATAAAAAATTATTTTAAATTCAAAACTATTTTATAATTCGAAACTATTTTAATTATAATCTAAGTAATGATATTTTGGTATGAAAATATGATAGGTTTTCTTGAAATATAAAATGACCAAACGGTGTGTAAAAGGAACGATTGGGTATTAAAGAGACCGAGATCGGATATTGGCATATCTCCGTCAATACTGGAACCACTTTAATAACTGTATATGCGAAGTAATGTTTCAAAAATGAAGTGGTTGGACTAGTGAAAATTTTCTAGAATAAAGTATGAGAATGATAATGGATGGCCCCGACACTTGCGTTAAATTTGAAATGACTAAAACAGGAGCCTTATGAACCGAGTAAGGGGTTAGCTACCTTTAGCGAACATCCTTCTTTCGTATTACTATCTTGATTTTGGACTCGATTAGTGCACCTTTGATTTTGGAGGGAAGGACGCGGTCGGCCCTTAGGGTTACGACCAGTTCGGATGGGTAAACTGATAGAATCCTACCATGGGCATTGCCCCACGTGCCTTGTCATATGATTTTCCTTATACGAGACCACTACGATTTAATTTTAGTGTTGTTCTATCATGGTGCCTCCCTTGCTACTTACGTATGTTACAAAGAAAACTATAGAATAATGCTAATGTAAAGCCTTAACGCTAAGAAAAATATTTATTTTACTGATAGACACTGCATATATAGCGTATCTTACTACATATTGATTGTTAACAGATCCTTAGGAGATGGAAAATCCTGTAACATCTCTTAAGTTATTTATACCCATATTTCACATGGTATCGAGTTAACTTATGTAAGAATTTTTAGTTTTGACTTGAGTGTATTGTTTTCCTTTATACTTGGGTCAGCCTGAGTATTTCAACGATTCGAAGACGTTGTTCTTGAAGATGAAGAAAGAGTTTAGACGATCATATTTACTAGTATTATTCCACTGCATTAATTGGTATATCTATTAAATGTATAACTCTGATTATATTGTAAACATGAAATCAAATGTATATCGTAAAACAGCTTCATGAACTGTTTATGTAATTATTATATTTTGTCATTCCGCTGTGAGATTCTATGTATTTTGTTCTTCTATATCTTATTTCTTTAAGTCAAAACCCTATTGATAATTAGTCTTTTGGACTGCTTGAGTTAGACATGTGCGGTTTATTGTCGACGTAAATCGTTTAAAATGGCAGGTCATCACATTTGATATTAGAGCTTGTGTTGAGCGAACATTAGGGGTAAACTCATTAGAGATAGGTTTAGTAATACCCTAGAATGAGTTTGAGGGTGTATATATATATATATGTATATATATGAGAGTGCATATTTTTTATTGTTATAAAAATGTTTTATATTGTGTTAATTTGTTCTGTGAGTGATTTATAAATTTTTGTCGGTACATGGGATGCCATGGTATCGATAGGGACATTTAAATACTTAGATAGGGAAAACCGACATAGTATTGTTTTTTAAATTAGGTAAATAAAATAATTTTACCTAGGATTATATTTTATATATAAACAAATAATTTTTCATAAATTGATATAGTTATTTAAGATGTGTTTGTTAGTTAGAAAATGATAATATTTAATTATTATTTATTGTTTGATTAGTTGCGCTCGACCAGTTTATGAGCATTTACTATTGTGTGTTGATTTTAGAATTGTGTTTAACCTGTTTATAAGTAATTTACCTTTGTACAACATGGAAGGGTAGATTGTAATTTAAGGGAACATTAAAAATGAACACCTAGTGAAATAAGTTTCACAATTTGACTATAAGATGTTCAGTGATAATATTGGGTTAAAATTTAATTTTAAAAAAGAAAAGAAAGGTAAGGTATTCTTGAGATAAACACTAGTGTAATAGTATAAGAAAGTGACTTATATAAATATGGTTTATAAGTATAGTCTATAAATAAAAAGGATTTAAACTGAGAATTTGAGAACTTAAATCCTAGTGTTTTAGAAATTGATTTTTTTTAGATTTTGAAAAATAATAGTAGTATTATTTAAAAGTAAACAATTGGGAAATTACGGTATGAAATCGATATTATAGTATTTAGTAATGTTTACAGAGTATTTGATAGCGTTTTGGAAATGATTTTTTGTTAAGTCCGAAAGGCATGAAATAGAAAGTACCGAACTCTCTTCTGTCGCTGGAAAATAATTTTGGTGATAACTGCAGCATCATCGACATTTGTTTTCGGGTTTCAAGGTGGGGATGCTACTATAGTAGCTATGCTATAATATTGTTTGGGTAAAATAGATTTTTGATGTAAATTTTGGAAGTATGATTTAATATACAAGGATTATGAATATATATTATTTTGAAATGATTTGAAATGATTTGAAATGAATCCCAATATTTGGGTCTTAAGTTTTTGGTTAAGATATATTATGGACACACGTATCTATGGATTTAGGTAGTTTGGTTGTGCAACTTGTTTGATCTGTTGATTAGTAGTTTTCAATTATTGAATTAAAAAGGAATTTTTTACAATTTTGGATAGTCGAAAACTTCTAAATTAATATAGGAAATAAAACCGAGTAATATGTAAAATTATAAAAGTTGAATTTTATTAACCTTAATTTGAAAAGACAATAAGTAAAAAAAATAAAAATTGTTAAACTTCTTTGTTAAGTGGAACATTCGATGTTATTGGGCCAACTGATACACGTCTTTAACTTAGGGTTGTCTATGAAAAGTATACTTTAGTCATGAGTCTGGATGCTGGAGCTCGACTCTTTGTAACACCCCGTGAGTTTTAATAAAGAATTAAAATGTTTAAAATGTAAATTTACATAAAAGGATGAAATAGTAAATTTTCAAAAATAAATGAATTTGGGAATTATGACTTTTCCATTGTATTAAGTAGATTTTTCTAGCCCAAATTCATATATAAATTGTCAGAAATGGATACCGTATAAAGAAGATACGAAGCATTTACTATAGCTTGCGTTTTGCGTCTATTTTGAAAATAAGGGATTTATGCCAGAATATGGTAAAACTTAATTGTTAAGAAACACATTAAATATGCATTTAAAATATGAGAAGAAAATGTTGTTTATGCGCATAAATACGAAAATGCTTCAAGTGGAAAGTATTAATTGCTGCACTTGAAAGGTTGAATATGTTAAAAAGAATGGAACAAAAATAATTAATGCAAAGAGAGAGGGAGCATTAATTACTCCTTTTGGAATTATTTGAAATTAGGATAAATGAGTATACATTGAAATAAAGGGTTATTTGAAAGGAAATGCGTAGATAAAAAGTGCTAATTATTAATATACGTATACATGTTTAAAAAAATTAATAATACTTGCATGCATTAATAAATCCGATTTATCAAATACAAATTAGGATATGAATTAAGTGATTTACTGATTGACTAAGGGAAGCATTTCTTGAAAAAGGAAAGATACAATATTAGTTAAAAAGGATAATGCTGATTTGAATTGTAGGCATTAATAAATAAAATCAATTGCAAAATTGATTGCATAATTAAAAGGCATAATGCAAGATTTATTATTTATGCATATGTAGTTAGATACCAATAAATAAAATTAGTATGAATTCAAATTGATTGATTGGAAATGAAATTAATGACATAAATCATAATTATGTAATCGTCGCATTAATGTAGGAAAAGGAGCAATGTTTATTTAGGCAACAAATTAAGGTAATAAGAAAAGAAAATATTAATGCATGTTTGAAAAGAATAACAATTTATACAAGAGGAAAAAGTTTATTTTTAAAATACGGCCTTTAATAAAAGTTAAACATTTTGAAAGATATGTTTAAAAATTATATGTTTGGATAATAAATTGTTTTAAGGGAAATATAGAGAAAAGATGTTAGTTAACAAAATATGGAATGGAAATTAAGAGTATTAATTAAGATTAGAATCTTAATTGACTGACTTAAGTGGTAAATTTGTTGCACTGATTTGGGCAATGTAATTGTTGGAAAAAGAAAATGGTTTATTTTTATAAATAAAGGGACAAAGAATAAAGAAATGATTTTTGGTATAAATAAATCTTCACTGGAGTTCTTCAATAAGTAAAGAGGAAACCAACATGTGTGTGTATATGTACGTATATATATGAATATACTTCTGAATTAAATACATGGTACTTTGCCATATTTAATTTTAGTAGCAAAGTGTAAAATGTGAATAAGTATTATGGACTAAATTGGTATAAATGAAATAATTAGTGTAACATAAATGATGGTAATGTGAAGATTTTATTTAGAAAGGAAAGTAATAAAAATTGATTTATTGATTTATGGATTGATTGATGTTATAGGCATGTACATATATAGTTAACTGTAGAAGGAGATTTGACATATTATTTAAAAACTTGTCTAGGTTCATTGGATTAAATCTAATGGTCTAGGTTAAATAAGATAGGATTACTTGGAAATAAAGCAATCAATCAATGGTTAGGATTAATATAGATCTCCTATAAATTAAACCACTAATCTAACCTAACTCTTGACTCTTCTCTCTAATCCTTGTTGTTGTCATCTTCTTACATCTCCTCCATTAATTTCTATATTTACATATAAATAAATAAACAAAAATAAAATCAAAATCAAAGAATGAGATTAAAGAAGATCTAGCGAATTAAGAGAAGTTAAGCGGATCTAGGACGGAAAATTGTAGGATTGGGACCAGAACCAAGGGAAATACGGTATGTAGAGATTGAAATTAAAGCTAAGGATTTAAGCAAGGGGAATTAATCTCAATCAAATCTCAAAGTCCTTATCCTAATCAAGGTGAATAATAATCTAAATCATCTCTATTTTGTTTTATGATTGTTTGTTTTTTGGGTTTAAGACTAAATCCATTATAATGATGATTTTGATGATGATATGCTTGGACTTTATGTGATGTTAACTCAAATAAGATTATTTGATAAATGATTTACATAGTTTTGAGGCTAAAACTTATTATAATGATTTCGTATACCATGAGAAAATTTTATGTTATGGAAAACATGATTTTAGAGATGTGTTTTAATTTTTATAACTTTCCAGCTATGGAACCATTTTTTATGAATTTTCAAAGGAATATGAATACTTGGGTTTAGAAATTAATTTCGATTATTCTATGAAGAATTTGGGTCTGAAATTTTTATATGTTAGATAAAATATTGAAAGTGAATTTTTGTAATTTGGGGATTTTTCTTAAATTATTTACCATGGAAATTAAATTATTTTAGAAGGAGGATTTAATTGTTTTAATTGTTTTGCTTAATGGAAGGGCTTAATTGTGAAAAATAATCTTTGTTTAGATCTGAAATTATGCGACAGTTATTTTGTGAAAGAATTTGAAAAGATTAAGGCAACAATTAAATTTACAAATAGGTAGATTAGTTATAAGGTTATTACTTTAAATAGCATTAGTTTAGCCTTTACTAAGAAAAAAGTTGTTTCCGCCTCTTTCAGAAGCACCTTTCGACCCATTACTTCTGTTTCGACCAAGTCGAAACCTACCAAAGTCGAAACCAATATACAAGGTACCACAATGATGGTACGTAGTGGACTAGAGAAAGGTGGAAGACAAGGTATCGAAATCATTGCTTTTGATGGGGTCGAAACCTTTTGTTTCGCTTTCCAAAGATAAGTGCCTGCCTTGTTTTCAAAAGAATGCTTTCGACCAAGTTAAAACCTTTTTAATATTTCGAAGATGTTGCTTTCAAATATGTTATCGCCTCTTTTTTAAATGGATCCTTCGAAGGAGTTACTCTGTTTAAAAATCAATGCTTCCGAAAAGGGTGGTTTCGACTTAGTCGAAACCTTGCTGCCAATCTTATGCCATTCGAAGGTATTAAAGTCATAAGAATGGTTCAATCTTTTGTTTTTAAAATTGTACTAAGCCACTTCCCAAAAGCTTTCTAAAGGGTTCAATGGTTTCGAAGGCAATGGCTTCGAAAGAGGGTTTCGATGCTATCCTTAAATATTTTACTTAAATGATTTAAGCTTTCGAAAGAATGGTTCCAAAGCCATTAAATTTTTCCCCAAACAATTTTATATGAAGGTTAATGGTTTTGAAAGGGTTACTTTTGTTTATATTCACTTTGACCCAAAAGATATTTTTAAAGATAAAGCTAATGGTTTCAAAAGGGGTACATTCAATGGTTTCAAAGCTATGCTTCTAAGAGTTTATAAGTAATGCTTTAATACTTTCGAAAGGTATATTTTTGTTTCGAAAGAGATGATTTAAAGAGCTTCGAAAGGTGTATACTTAGTGTTTTGAAAAAAAGTTTTCTATGCTTTCGAAGGAGGTTATCCAGGGGCTTTGAAAGTGATGTTTTAAGATTTCAAAACAAATAATCCAATACCATTTTGAAGGAAAAACCATAGCATTAATAAAGATCTTTGAAATGAAGTTTTTGAAGAAGATTTTCTTGATTAACCAAGTTTTATATAAAATGATTTCAGGGATATTTAACCACAGATGTTGGTACTACTATATTGTTATGATTGCTTCTTCATATATTTGTTCACATTGTTATGAACCCATAATGGTACTTTGGGGAAGGGCAGAATAACCAGCTAGGTTGACCCAGTAGTGAATATAAGAAACGTTAAAATCTTAATTAAAGATATTGGTAGGGGCCAATAGGTTCACAGTAAGCCCATGAAAACTGTATATAGCAAAAGATATTAGGAGAGGCCAATAGGTTTATAATTAGCCCATGAAAACTATATTCGGATTAAGATATTGACAGTTAGTCAATAGTTTCCTAGTCAGTCCATGAAAACTACGATAAGAAATTAACATATTGACAGTTAGTCAATAAGTTCCTTGTCAGCCCATGAAAACTAGGATAAGAGATTAATATATTGATAGTTAATCAATAAGTTCCTAGTCAGCCCATGAAATCTAGGATAAGAAATAAAGATATTGGAGTTACCAATCGATTCTTAGTAATCCCATGAAAACTATAAAACCAAATAGGTAGTCCATAAACATTAACAGGTTATTAGTAAGCCCATGAAAACTAGTAGGTTAATAGTAACCCTAGAAACTATAATTGTGATAGATAGTCAGAATGAATGGGGATGGATAATCCAAATTTAATATACTTGTTTGCATATCATTATATTATTTTGAATTTTTATTAACCATTGGGGATGCAGGAGCACAGTATATGGTTTTATAAAGTTTTTAAGATACTAGTGAGGGGAAAACCCGTTCCGCTAAGCGGCGTGGTCTCACTTGATATCTAAATGGTTTGAGATGCTAGATTATTATTCATACCTAGCTTTATGTCTGACTCGAAGTTTATGTTTTTCCCTTTAAACTCTCGGGTGCACAATTAATTTTGAGTAGTTTGAGAGTTGAGGATTGCAGATTTTTTTAGACGAATAAAGCTTCCGAAGATCTGCAGGAGGCAAGCTAGTTAATAAGAGTTCTTTATATTCCGCTGTGTTTTGGTTACAAAGGCAAACCTATTTTATTACCTTATTATATACTATGATCAAACAGGGGAGCATCTTCATATGTCACTCTTGGCGTATGTTGTAATAAGTATATTTTGTTTGAACGTAGTTATGATTGTGGGATTATGTAATGAACTTGAAATGTATTTGAAATGGAATGTAGAACGCGTTTTGATGATTTAATTTTTTTACATATCCATGGGTTTCTGTTATATTAATGTATCTAACATTACCGTATTTGGTTACTGAGGATTAATAACTATGGATGACTGCAGCATCCATAGCCATTAGTTTTGGACCTCTAAGTGGTGGATGTTACAAGTTAGTATCAGAGCATAGGTTTATGAAAACTTAAAAGAAATTTAAACTTAAAAGATTTTTCAAAACATAATCCAACGAATCAGAAAATAAGATCGAGGATTAGGATTTCCTAGGATTTAAGCATGTATTCAAAGAACGTACTTGAATACATTTTGTAAAAAATGGCTTTTCAAGAAGTTTTCAAAAACGGGTTTTGGAAATATGTGTATATATGTCATGATTTCTTCTATTTGCGCCTATACTATCTTGGAAGAAAAGTTGAATGAGAACAAGTTTTGGGAGATAAGATAAACCCTTCCTATTTATTCTGCCAGGAATGCTAGTAGAGGTTTCTCATACTAGCTAGCATTGGTAAAGAAATTATGGGTTTAAGAGCGAATAAAGAATAGCACTATGTGACTTTTATAATGAGAATAAGATGGAGATAAAGCTTAAGAATATGAAAAAAGGAATTTATGACCTTAAGGAAAATCTCCCAATCAAAATAGAAACCCTATTGGTAGTAGTAGTTTTCTTAAAGGAATAGCTAAAGCATTTCCAATTTAAGTTAAGCACTATATTTGGAAGCAAAAATTTGATTTGACTACCATTAGAAAGAAGAGTGGAAAATTTTGTGCATTTAAGGCATTGGTGGGTAGAAGTGGGCTTAACTAGTAAGGTTCCTATCGTCTACTCGAATTTAAGTGATAAACTAGTAGAAGTGTTTTCTAAAATAAAATTTGAAATGATATATATATCTGACATTATAAATTGAAAAGAAGTGATTTACAATCTTATGTAAAAATTAGTCAGATAAATTTTCTGGGATTAAAGAACTTAGTAAAAAGTTATTTTTCAATAACTATTGTAAAGTTTTTGTTGTTTTAAACACATTGTTATATTCAATGGAAATTTTGGTTGAAAAAGAGGGATTAAAAGAATTTGAAAAAGGGGGGGTTTGTTTGTGATTTTATGTAAATGATTAAACAAATTATAATTAATTTGTGTAAGAAGTAAAAGTAGAAGAATGAATGAAAAAGTTGTTTTTCAAATAATTGTTTTAAAGCTTCTATTTTGTCTTTTATGTGCGTTATCGCACTTAACCTTAATGTTATTTTTGCTTTTAAAATGGAACTTGTGAAAAGTTTTAAAAAGCTTGTAAAATAGTATTTTTGAACTCTTTTTGTGATTAAGTTATAAGCATATATTTAAGGATATTTTTTGAAATGTTTTGTCACATTCTAAATAATGTGTTTACTTATATTTTTACTAAGTTAAGTTAATTATTTCTGATGATTGATTAAAGAAAATATTATGGTCTTAGTAAAAAGGAAACGTCTCTTAAAAATTAAAAGAAAGCTTTACAGTTTTAAAAACTTTCCATTTTTTGTAGAAGAAACCTAAAAAAAGAATTTTAACAAAAGTTTTGATTTAAATTGTAAAAAAATTGAAACAAAAATGGAATTTATAGTTTTAAATACCTATTAACTTTGAGATTTTATGTTAACTTCATTGGAAAGACAGGTATTTATAGAGAAATAACGGCTATGTCCGTTCGTGAAGAGATACGATGGATAGACACTTCTTTTGAAATTTGATTTTTTAAAATCACGACTAGTATGTCGACATATAGGGGTAGAGTATGTTGACGTCCTCTTTATAATTTTGAAAAACACTTTAAAATATTATTTTGAAAATGTATCGCTCTGTAAAATAATTTGACACTTTGTGAACATGCTTAAATATAATTTATACACTTTTAATCATAATAAAACTTGAGTAAAATTATATGATAAGATTTTTGAAAAATAAACCAATATAAATCAAAATTTAATAAAAACAATAACTTAGTAAAATATCAAAAACTTAAAATAATATTTATAGGTATATGAAATTGAAAACTATTTACAAGTTGTTTTGAAAAGAATATTTAAAAAATTATTTAAAAATAGAGAGAGATAAGAGAGATCAAGTGCTATCAGAATTTTAATATAAATCTATGACTCTATAAATTATCTGGAATATCTTGAAATCTTAAACTTCAATACTCATGAGTCTTCATTCTTTAGCTCTTGAGTCTTTATATCAACATCTTGAATCTCTTTAATCTCTACTTGATACTGTACAGTCTTCTTAAACTCCTATCTAATATCCTACACTATATACTATATATATTGATAAAACATTAGTATTTATATTTTATATGATTTCCTAAAGTTGTTGTCATCAAAACCAATATCTCAGGTACTAACATAGTGTAGCCCATTAACCCGTTTGTTGTACCTTGATTGTAAAGATGTACCAACTCATAGATTTTTGGATAGCACGGTGCTTTGACTAATGAGTCTAAAGTATAATGGTATATGGCAAGATGCCATGACAAGGTTCAACCTAAGAACGTTTTAAAACATTAAAGGGGAGTTATGGCAGGATACCATGGAAGGGTGCCAAGACATTAGGGTGGTATTATAAATAAAATATATCCGCAACATGAAAGATAGCTATTTGGGGACTAAGAGAAGCTAGTGATGCTCAGTAAGGATGCTTGTTGGAATGTATTCATGTAGGATCGATTTCACCCTAGAGGGAGGGGGGGTGAATAGGGTGATACTATTAATTATAAAAATTTAATGCGGAAGTATATAAAATAATCGCAACACAGATAATAGCAGAATAATAGCAGCACAGATAATAGCAGAATATTAAAAGCAGAAATAGAACAACACATATTTACCCAGCTTCGACAAAACCCTGCATACGTGGTGCCCCAAGATTTCTACTAGAAATTAAATAGTCAGACGCTTACACACGTAAACCCCCAACACCCGCTATCGACTAACCTAACTCAATGCTCAAAACCCTGCCACAACTCAGCCACTAAGTTGTGAATTCTCGAACTACACCACCGTAGTTCGTCCTCTAGTCACACGACTAGACTTTACAATGGTTTAAAAGTGAAATACAAAATATAAACAATTAAAAAAACACAAATCCCCAATTTAAAAATTAAAAGCCCAAAAGCATTTAAAAGATGCCGGCCCAAAAATATGTAAAGTGATAAAAATAAATCCCCTTCTCTCTTTTATTTCTTCGGCTCGATTCCTTGTACTTCGTTGCTTTGTAAATGGCTGCCTTTTTTTTCGTTTGTTCCTCTTTCACAAAATTTGGGCTTCTACGAATTTGAAGATGTCGACTTTGTTGATCGATCGAGTGGATGTTTTCACGATTGCCTTGTCGATCGTTCATCTCTTTATTTTGCACACGGCATCTTCAATTTCGTCGAGTTCGATATGAATTGGTATGTAATTTATGCTTTTTTCTTTTCTCGTTAGCTTGCTTGAACTCGATTCGAGTTATTTATTTGAATCCTTGCTCTGCGTTATTGCATAAACTCGAATGAGATTCCATGCCGACGATGATATGTGTTATATAGGATTCGAATTCCTATAATTTCGTTCATATATATTGTTGGAATTCTTCATGTGAATTTGCTCTGCCGTTCGATTTGTAATTGAGTGTTGGTGATGTTTTCTAACTGGTTCAATTTCGTATATTTGCTGTTATGGTTGCTTAGTCACCATGGCTTTGATTTTAGCTTGTTCGATTTTTTCTTGGTCATCATGGCTTTGATTTTTGGCTTGACATTGATTCCGTTCTTTATTCCCTATTGAATTAGGCCACTTTGAATTTGTGATACGAGAATTTGACTTTGTTTGAAACTGCTACTTTGATTTGAAACTGCTACCTTTTTCCGGCTCGATCAATTTGAATTTTACTATAACTGGTTCTGTGTATACATATATAAGTATATATGTATACATGTGTGTTTGTGAGTAATAATTATTGCTGCACTGTGTTGTGGATCAATTGTCACTTGAGTTGCACACTACTGTTTCATTCACTTTTGAATCATAACATTGTTACTGCAACATGTTACATTGAGACTTCATGTTGTCTCTCTCTGGTTCACCTGTACTGTTAGCCGAGTTATCCCATTGCCTTTGTTTTCTTGTGCACTGCCCATATGTGTTCATTTGTTTGCATTTGACTTTGATTGTGCAGTCTGCACTGAAATGCTGTGTACTGCATGTATATATACATGTATATATATATATGTATGTTTGTTGCACCCTGTAGTTTGATATTGCATTTCTTTCAACTTTGCACTGCCCTGGTTCATTATTGATTTTGAACTGGTCGAGTTTTTTTGTTGTCTTGAAGTCATGTGGCTTGGTTCTCTATATATTGATGTCTTCAACATCGCCTCCTTTGTGTGATGAATTGCTGTCTTATACATGAATTTGGTCTACACTTCAGTAAAATGCCTCTGGTCATTGGTAGTTGTTTTGCATTGTCTAATAGCTGTAGTACATTTGTATATATGATGTTGTAATGTAACTGGACTCTTAAAATCAAGTCTGATGTGCATTGAGCTCTGTCCAGTGTTCTATATGTTTGCTGCCAGGTCGACATGTATATTGATGTCACCTCTGTTGTATTGTGTTACTTGTTCACTTACTTGTGTCATTTGGTTGCTCGGCATTGATTTTCTTGTTCCACTCGAAGTGTGTCACCATGTGTACACATGCATATGTGTGTGTATGTGTTGTGAGTAGTTGTTTGCACTACTTCGAGTTTCATATCAATTGAAAGTCTGGTGCAGTTATTTCTGGTTGCATTCGTTTGGGGCTGCCATTTATTGCCCTAATTTTGTACATTTTGTACTTGAACACTTGTTAAAGATGTTGTGTTCTCTGAGCTTGAATGGTTGAGTATTTCTTCGAGTTGAACTGCTTGTACCATCCATGCTTATACTTGACCTTTGTTGTACTCGACGATTTAGTGATGTATTTGTATTGCACCTGAGTTGAATCCAGCGTCGGCTTGGGTTTGACCTTGTGCTCACCTGTCCCTGTAATTTTATCAAGTGTACATTGGTGTGCACGGCCTTATGGCATGTATAGTGATACACTATGCATGTCACAAGTTGTTTGTGTACGACGAATTCAAAGTAAATGATGACGAACAAACCAAATAACTAAGGCAAATAATATTTTCAAAATACACATTTTATTTTACACTGCAAAATATTTCCTTTTCAATTTTACTGCATCAGTGTTTACTTTTCAAATAACTCAGAAGCTGGATTCAGGCTGGAGCAGAGTCGAAGATAAAATACAAGTGAATGAGTGATATGTAGTGAGGTGAACAATGTAAAGTAAAAATTCCGATGTAATCGAAATTGTATTGTAATTAAAGATTGTATATATAATGAGAGCTCAAATTTGTACTATTCAAAATTGTAATAAATATTTGTCTGAATAAAATATCTGTTTGAATTTAAATTCTGTGTTATTTATTTTATTCAGCAAATATTTATTTAATTCTATGAAAATAAAATAGTACATTAACAAATACATTTAAATGTGTATATATATATGTTTATTATCATCAAACAAAAATCACATACTTGCATATTCAACAATCTCCCCCTTTTGATGATAACAAACATATATTTAAGATTTTGAATTTATTAAATGTATTTGATCATTCAATTTGCTCCCCCTATTTGAATGCTCCCTCTCTACAACAAAGCTCCCCCTTCATATTATCATGAAAATAAATAAAAATATGCAAATGAACCTAGATGCAAATAGAAAATACAAAATAAAATATTTGACCTTTATGTGCCAAAATCTTAACTTTTCTCTCCCCCATTTGTTATCAGCAAAAGAGTAATACTGTTAGAAAAATAGAGATAAAGTGATAGACATTAATACAACATTAATACCCAATCAAGTATAAATATTAAATTTCAATAAAAAATCAAACAAAAATCATAAATACTCTGTTTTACGTATATTTCACTTTAGAATGATAGGATGAAGTCATCATATAAAACCATATAGTTGTGTCTATTTGTGGTATATTTATATTAGGAATTTGAATATCTGCTAACCATGCATAACCGTTAGGACTTTTAAATGAGATTAGTAGTATTACCAAAATTTTAAAAAATGAATTCAAGCATCTTCTAACCACGCATAACCGTGAGGACTTTTAAATGGGATTAGAATTAAATTATCTATTTAATAACCAATTTTGATATGTGTTCCATACATGTATAACCGTGAGGACTTAAATGAGAGTGAATACTTTAGATGTTTTTTATTAAAAAATAAATAAAATGAAAACGAATAATTTCCCGTTTAAAAATACCACATATTGACATACTATATTGGATTTTGATGAGTGATGGTCGTTAGAAATATGATAGAAATAGAGATGGTCATGTAATTTTTACCCATCAAAAGTTATTATAAATCTTGTTTAAATTTCTAAAGAAATTTACTAAATATACTGTCTCAAGTTATAATATATGATTAATATCAACACTCATCACTTTTTCAATCACTATTTATCTTTTCGTTAATCAGTAGGGAGTCAGATTAGTTAATGTAGTCATTTAAGATCAAATCCAAAAATAATTATAAAATCAAATTTTCTAGAATGACTGATCTGTAACAAGGTCAACAAAAAATATTTTCTTCAAGGGGGTTTTATAAGAAAAATGTCTACTATTTGAAAATTAGATGAAATGAAAAATATGCATATATTTTCTTTGAAAACATGATGCAACTAATGAATGTCTCTTCATAAACACTTTCCACTAGTAATTATTCTATCAACTAGATTACCAGTGTAATCTGCATCCGAATTTCCTTTTGACTCAAGATTATCATTAGTTGGATGTTATAGACCAGACCATGATGTGTGCAACAAAAAATCATTTTTAATAGCTTTTGAATGAAATTCTTTTGGATTTTGAATTGAAACCGTGCAAATAATCAAACAGTGAACATAGTGTCAAATCCAGAAATAAATATATCCACGTGTGTCTTGAGTAATCATCACTCAATACAAGACAATATCTCTTATCAACTGAACTGGCAATATCGTTAGTCCAAACAAATTTATATGAGCTAGTTCAAAAACTTCTAGAGATACTTATAGTGTTCTCGTCACAAAAAGATAATTTCCCAACAATTGTTGGTCCCTGAGAAGTTGGTTTTGATGACAACAACCTTAGAATAAGATTATAAAATATAAATACTAACATTATTTTTTAGATATATATGTATATGCAGGATATATATACAGGTACCAAAGAATGAAGACTGTACAGTATAGAGATTCAAGAACTGATGAACTCAAGATCGAAGATATCAAGATTCAAGACTCATGAGTATCAAGATTATCAAGAGTTCAAGATTTCAAGATAAGTAATTTAGTTAGGAATTTTGTTAAAACTCCTAGAAAAGCACTGACATCTTAAAATCCATTTTATTCGTGGAATGGAATCCACTTCGAGCCCGTTAAAGGGATGGAACCCTAAGTAGGATGGAACCTACGAAAAATCTAGTGGAACATTGTTTTGTATCCACTAACTTTTATTCAAATGTTTTACAAAATTATATATTGTTTTCAAAATGATTTCAAAATCTTCCTTTTTAAATCAAAAACATCTATCCTGGTTTTAAAATACTTTTACCCTCAAAATAGTCTTTATTTTCAATATCAAATTATCCTTGGTTTTAAACTATCTTTTAATTATAATATATTTTACTTTTAATATTTATACTTAGATTTTCAATATAAAATTATAGTAAAATTTTATATATACTAAAATATTATTCTCTATACTTATTTATGTATTTTAACTATAGTTAAGTATATTTATAAAGTTTAAAATAGTTTTAATACAAGATAGAAGTTATTTTCAAAGAAAAACAAATTACCAAAAATAACTTAGGCTTGTCGACAAATCCAAGGTGTCGACAAGGTGATAGTTTATTTCAAAAGTTTGAATTTCAAAGGAAGTGTTTATTCGTCATATCCTTTCATAAATGGACATGGCTGTTGTTCTACTATAAATAGGACTGTTTTAAACGAATTTACAATAATATTTTCTCTAATTTCACTCCTCTTCTTCTTCCACATTTCTTTATATACATTTTTACCATTACTCTACCGAAATCACCATTGAATCTAACTAGATCATCTCTAGTTTGATTGTCTATCACTATCTCAACAAGATCCTAGTGCTATTCAGAGTTTTAGACTTCTTTGTATTCAATCGAGCGAGAAAAGGTGTGATTGTAGCCTGGAAAATCAATTGGGTGAACTTGTTACCCGTAAAATCAAGTATCTCTACCTAGAGGATTGTGAATCTGCAGCGGTGTACCTCGTGGCCTTGAAATCGAGAGTGTAATTGTAAGAATTGATTTTGAAAAGAAATCCGTACTTGTGTTGCGGGACTGGATGTAGGGTAACTCCGAACTAGTATAAAATCCGGTGTGTTCTTTCTTTTATTGCTTTTACTTTATATCTGCATCTGTGTTTGATTCCGTGATCATATCTGTGTTTGAATATTGCATACATTTGTATTCAAATTAATATAAACTCAAAAAGAATTAGTAATTCCTTAAAACACTATTCACCACCCTCTAGTGTTAATTCAGATTATGGTAATTTGTCGACAAGCCTAAGTTATTTTTGGTAATTTGTCTACCATCCAAGAATAAGTCAAGCCTAAGTTATTTTTGGTAATTTAATATAAGTCTACCATCCAAGAATAACTTGGTTATTTTTGGTAGACATTGTCGACAAATCCAAGGGTGCATCCATAATATAAAATCTGGTGTGTTCTTTCTTTTATTGCTTTTACTTTGTATCTGCATCTGTGTTTGATTCCGTGATCATATCTGTGTTTGAATATTGCATACATTTGTATTCAAATTAATATAAACTCAAAAAGAATTAGTAATTCCTTAAAACACTATTCACCACCCTCTAGTGTTAATTCAGATTATGGTAATTTGTCGACAGCCAATTACCAAAAATACCTTTTGAATTTCTTTATTATCAGCGCCAGTTCTGCTGCACCATCATCATCATCGTCGTCATCTTCACTTTCGGTTGTTCCTTTGAGAGCTATCGATTTCTTTTGAGTATCACGTCCTTCTCGTTCTTCCTTGAATTTCATTCCTAGCTCATAAGTGGTGAGATTTCCGATGAGTTCTTCAATTTTAATCTGTTTCAAATCTTTCGATTCTTGAATAGCAGTGACTTTTGCTTCAAAACTTCGTGGAAGGACTCTGAGGAATTTTTGGACTATTTCCAACTCTGTGTATGATTTTCTGAGAGCTTTTGATTTGCATACAATATTAGAAAGTCGTCCGTACATCTCTTTGACATTTTCTTCCTTGGCCATTGTGAAATTCTCGTATTCGCTACTCAACATGGCAAGGCGAGATTCCTTGACTTGAGATGTTCCTTCGTGAGTCACTTCTAGTGTGCGTCAGATTTCCTGTGCAGTTAGACAATGTAAGACACGATTAAATTCAATTTGATCCAATGAACAAATAAAAGAATTCATAGCTTTGGCATTAGCATTCTATAATTTATTTTCTAGATCTGTCCATGATCCATCGGTTTATCTATTTCCTGATTATCTACCACTACAGTTGGTGTATTATATCCTGTCTCAACTATACTCCAAGCATCAATGGTTTTCAGAAAAATTTTCATTCTATTTTTCCAGTAAGCATATTCACCATTGAACATTGGTGGTCTAACTATGGACTGACCCTCAGCAAAAGCAATATTAAAGGAAGTCATTTAAAAAATTCTAATTTTTAAAACAAGAATTGATTTTTGAAAAATCAATTTTTTAAAACAAAAATTGACTTCTGTTCCTAGCTCTGATACCACTTGTAAGATCGATTTCACCCTAGATTGGGGGGTGAATAGGGTGATACTATTGAGTATAAAAATTTAACGCGGAAGTATATAAAATAATCACAACATAGATAATAGCAAAATAATAGCAGCACAGATAATAGTAGAATATTAAAAGTAGAAATAGAACAACATAGATTTACCCAACTTCGGTAAAACCCTGCCTACGTGTTTCCCCCAAGGTTTCTACTAGAAATTAAGTAGTCAGATGCTTACACACGTAAACTCACGACACCCGATATCGACTAACCTAACTCTACGCTCAAAACCCTGCCACAACTCAGCCACTGAGTTGCGAATTCTCGAACTACACCACCGTAGTTCGTCCCCTAATCACACGACTAAACTTTACAATAGTTTAAAAGAGAAATACAAAATATAAACAATTAAAGAAACACTAATCCCTAATTTAAAAATTAAAAGCCCAAAAGAATTTAAAAAATGACGGCCCAAAAATATGTAAAGTGATAAAAATAAATCCCCTTCTCTCTTTTATTTCTTCGGCCCGATTCCTTGCACTTCATTGCTTTGTAAATGGCTGCCTTTTTTTCATTTGTTCCTCTTTCACAAAATTAGGGCTTCTATGAATTTGAAGATGCCGACTTTGTTGATCGATCGAGTGGATGTTTTCACGATTGCCTTGTCGATCGTTCATCTCTTCGTTTTGCACACGGCTGCTCCAATTTCGTCAAGTTCGATATGAATTTGTATGTAATTTATGCTTTTTGCTTTTCTCGTTAGCTTGCTTGAACTCGATTCGATTCGAGTTATTTATTTGAATCCTTGCTCTGTGTTATTGCTTAAACTCGAATGAGATTCCATGCCGATGATGATATGGGTTATATAGGATTTGAATTCCTATAATTTCGTTCGTATATACTGTTTGAATTCTTCATATGAATTTGCTTTGCCGTTCGATTTATAATTGAGTGTTGGTGATATTTTCTGACTGGTTCAATTTCGTATATTTGCTGTTATGGTTGCTTGGTCACCACGGCTTTGATTTTAGCTTGTTCGATTTTTTCTTGGTCATCACGGCTTTGATTTGGCTTAACATTAATTCCGTTCTTTATTCCCTGTTGACTTAGTCCACTTTGAATTTGTGATACGAGAATTTGACTTTGTTTGAAACTGCTACTTTGATTTGAAACTGCTACCTTTTTCCGGCTCGATCAATTTGAATTTTACTGTAGCTGGTTCTATGTATACATATATAAGTATATATGTATACATGTGTGTTTGGGAGTAAAAATTATTGATACACTATTTTGTGGATCGATTGTCACTTGAGTTGCACACTGCTATTTCATTCACTTTCTAATCATGACATTGTTACTGCAACATGTTACATTGAGACTTCATGTTGTCTCTCTCTGGTTTATCTGTACTGTTAGCTGAGTTATCATGTTGCCTTTATTTTCTTGTGCACTGCCCATATGTGTTCATTTGTTTGCATTTGACTTTGATTGTGCAGTCTGCACTGAATCATGACATTGTTGCTACAGCATGTTACATTGAGACTTCATGTTGTCTCTCTCTGGTTTACCTGTACTGTTAGCTGAGTTATCATGTTGCCTTTAGTTTATTGTGCACTGCCCATATGTGTTCATTTGTTTGCATTTGACTTTGATTGTGCAGTCTGCACTGAAATGCTGTGTACTGCATGTATATATACATACATGTGTATATATATATATATGTATGTTTGTTGCACCCTGTAGTTTGATATTGCATTTCTTTGAACTTTGCATTGCCCCGGTTCATTATTGATTTTGAACTGGTCGAGTTTTTTTGTTGTCTTGAAGTCATGTGGCTTGGTTCTTTGTATATTGATGTCTTCAACATTGCCTCCTTTATGTGATGAATTGCTGTCTTGTACATGAATTTGGTCTACACTTCAGTAAAATGCCTCTGGTCATTAGTGGTTGTTTTGCGTTGTCTGATAGCTGTAGTACATTTGTATATATGATGTTCTGATGTAACTGGACTCTTGAAATCAAGTCTGATGTGCATTGAGCTCTATCCACTGTTCTATATGTTTGCTGCCTGGTCGACATCTATATTGATGTCACCTCTGTTGTATTATGTTACTTGTTCACTGCCTTGTATCATTTGGTTGGTCTGCACTGATTTTTCTTATTCCACTCGAAGTGTGTCACCATGTGTACACATGCATATGTATGTGTGTGTGTATGTGTTGTGAGTTGTTGTTTGCACTACTTCGAGTTTCATATCAATTGAAAGTCCGGTGCAGTTATTTCTGGTTGCATTGGTTTGGTGTTGCCCTTTAGTGCACTGATTTTGTACATTTTGTACTTGAACACTTGTGAAAGATGTTGTGTTCTCTGAGCTTGAATGGTTGAGTATTTCTTCGAGTTGAACTGCTTGTACCATCCATGCTTATACATGACCTTTGTTGTACTCGACAATTTAGTGATGTATTTGTATTGCACCTAAGTTGAATCCAGCCTCGGCTTGGGTTTGACCTTGTGCTCACCTATCCCTGTAATTTTATCAAGTGTACATTGGTGTTCATGGCCTTGTGGCATGTACAGTGATACACTGTGCATGTCACAAGTTGTTCGTGTATGATGAATTCAAAGTAAATGATGATGAACAACCCAAATAACTGAGGCAAATAATATTTTCAAAATACACATTTTATTTTACACTGCAAAATATTTCTTTCAATTTTACTGCGTCAGTATTTACTTTTCAGATAATTCAGATGCTGGATTCAGGCTGGAGCAGAGTTGAAGATAAAATATGAGTGAATGAGTTATATGTAGTAAGGTGAAAAATGTAAAGTAAAAATTGTGATGTAATCGAAATTGTATTATAATCAAAGATTGTATATATATAGCGAGAGCTCAAACTTGTACTATTCAAAATTGTAATAAATATTTGTTTGAATAAAATATCTATTTGAATTTAAATTCTTTGTTATTTATTTTATTCAGCAAATATTTATTTAATTCTGTGAAAATAAAATAGTACATTAACTAATACATTTAAATGAATATATATATATATATACATATATGTTTATTATCATCAAATAAAAACCATATACTTGCATATTCAATGTGACGACCGCCCATGACCCCTGCACCGAACCTAGAAATAGGTGCGCTGTACAGTGTGCCAGGCGACCATGGACGATTGCCAGGGTAAATTAAAACAACAGAATCTATCGTATTACTCACAGCGCATGGCCAAAATACAATAGAACATATATATAGTGAAGCTTCACGGAATAGAATCTCATCAATAATACTTCATAGTAGTTGAATACAAACATCTAATCAGTCAATACATCAAGCCTCACTACATAACACTCAGAGAATATACAAGCATCGAAACATCCAGTACATATAGTAAGAAGATAATACGCAAGCCTCCAGCTCGTCTTCGACATCAGCATCGTGGAAAGCAAGAACAGCACCTGTCACCTGCTACCTAGTCTGCCCGTCCCAAAATGGATGATCAGCCCAAGGCAATAAGAGTTAAAACATAAAGCCTTGAGTCAGACAACAGTCTTAGTGAGCGGTAAATTAACTAACAACATACCAAAAGAGCATAAAGGAAAAGGAATAGGAATACAACCCTCTCACTCCACCTCTTTCTACAGTGATTGCCCCCAGACACACACTAAGTAGAAAGCAAACATAGCAGAGCATACAATTTAAAGTAAAGCAATTATCACTCGAGTCAAGGGCGATGTTTTCCAAGTACAAACCCCCAAGGCCTAAACCAAGATCAGATAAGCACCCAGAAAATACCGCTCTTGAGACCGAATGACGATACAACCAAACATCCATGACTCTGGCTATCACTGTTATCATTGCTTCGATATCATCTTCGACCATCTTGTCTAAATCAAATCATCAATCATCTAATTCATAGCAATCAATCAAGTCAAACATTAATCCAAGTAAACAAGCATTCAAATATGATCTAAATAGACAATTATAACAATAATGGCAATTTCATAATTAAAGAGTCAAAAGTCTAATAAGCATGAAAACATGAGCAATATCTCTATAATCTTGATAAATGAACTTGCATAGGTTAACATGTAGTAAAATGGATGCCAAATCATTATGAACAATGGATCTATATGGATCTATACTTAGGATTAGGAAAATGTATGGAAATTGTTACTTTAACACAAAATCAAGCCAACGATCCGATATACTCCTTTGGATCCGTGTGAGAGATAATCACCACTCACAAAATCACCTAAACACCTTAAAAGAAACCCACTTCAGATCTGGACAGCAAAGGATCTAACTCGATCTATCACCAATCCGCTTCAAACGATGAAATCTCTCTTCGATGGATGAAGATCTTAAATCTAAGCTCTTGAATCTTCAATTTGATCTTCGATTTGGATGGAAGGAATCACTAGATTTAGAGTGGAGAAAAGAAGTAAAGAAGTGTAGAAGTCGAGCTCTCAAAATGTCAGCACTTCGTCGCTTTAAAATCCGGATCCCAAAAATGAAGAAGAACCCTCCTATTTATAGGCTGAAATCTACCTTAGGTCGCTCACTCGGAGTTAGGTCGTCCACGACCTACGACCTAAAATCTTCGACCTAATAGCCCCAAGCCTCTACGACCTAACCAGATGCGCTTCCTCGCGGCCTAACGACATAGCGCATCAGCGACCTAACTGCTAAGCCCTTACGCGACCTAACACTTACGCGACCTAACACATGCGCATTCGCGACCTAACTGCCACGACCTAACGACCTAACAAACCTACGACTTAACACACACACGCGACCTAACACTTAGCCAGGTTACGACCTAACTCCTTAGGTCATCTAACGACCTAACTACACTAACTCGCTAACTCTCTTAGGTCGCTGCCTATCCTTAAGTCGCTTAACCCTATAGGTCGCTAACTCCTATAGGTCGCTAACTCCTATAGGTCGCTAACTCCTATAGGTCGCTAACCTTCCTTAGGTCGCCTAATTCTATAGGTCACTACAAACCCTTAAGTCGCTCAAAACCTTAGGTCGCCAACATCCTATAGGTCGCTCCAACCGACCTAACCTACCCCACGACCTAAGCCACCACACGACCTATCTCCTATACGACCTAACTCTCACACGACCTAACTTCTTAGGTCGTTCCAATACTTAGGTCGCTCCACTTCACTAAGCCGCCCACCCCTTAACTCGCCAACTTCCTTAGGTCGCTCCAAACTCTCATACAACCTAAGACTTAGACTCTGGACGACTTATCAACAATGCGACCAAATGTCAACTGTTTTACGATGTTTCGATTCGTAAAAATACGGGCCGTTACATTCTTCCCCCCTTAGGAATTTCGCCCCCGAAATTCCAAACAAACAGAGTAATCAAAGACTATTCTGCATGCCTACCATCCATAGCAATCAACAAACCATGCATCCAATTCTAGCTTAGCATGCAGAATTCTAAAACTTAGAACAAGTTACAATGTCGTTAGATGATACGACACCTTAGGGCCATACCTTGAAGAGTTTAGGATGAGCTGCTTTCATCCTCTCTTCCACCTCCCATGTACAGTCGTTATCATCATCACTCCATTGTATCTTGAGCAACTTAACTACCTTCCTCCTAAGCTGTTTCGTGTCGGTTTCCACAACACGAAGCAGCTTACGAGGTCTCTTATCGACTGGATCAACTTCGAAATCTTCACAGCTATCAGCAGAAACTACTGTATTCGAGTCGTGCACATACTTCCGTAGATACGATACGTGAAAAACATTGTGCACACCCGACATCTTCTCTGGTAACTCCAATCTATAGGCGAGCTTTCCAATTCGCTCGGTGATCGGGAATGGTCCAACAAATCTCGGAGTCAATTTACCTTTCTTCCCGAATCGAATAACATTCTTCAGAGGAGAAATCTTCACAAAAACCATATCACCTACGTCGAATTCCAAATCTTTACGACGCTTATCGACATAACTTTTCTGATGGTCTCGGGCTACCTTCATTCGTTGCCGAATGATCTCTATGCAATTCGAGGTCTGTCGAATCATCTCTGGCCAAAGTATCAGCTTTTCTCCTGTCTCTAACCAACATGTCGGAGAGTTACACGGTCTTCCATACAATGCCTCATACGGTGCCATACCAATGCTTGACTGGTAACTGTTATTATACGAAAATTCCACCAAATGAAGGTGATCTTCCCATGATCCTCCGAAATCCAAAACACAAGCTCTGAGGAGATCTTCCAAAACTCGGTTGACTCTCTCGGTCTGACCATCTGTTTGAGGGTGATAAGCTGTACTCAAACACAACTCGGTTCCCAAAACTTCCTGGAAGCTCTTCCAAAATCCACTAGTGAACAATGGATCTCGATCGCTCACTATACTCTTCGGAATACCATGGAATCGAACTATCCACTTAACATATAACTCAGCCAACTTTGATGCAGTCCTAGTCGATCGAACAGGAATGAATCTTGCACTCTTAGTCAGACGATCTACAATGACCCAAATCCCTTCATTCCCCATCCTTGTTCTAGGTAACCCATCAATAAAATCCATCGATACTTGCTCCCACTTCCATGTAGGAACTTCTAACGGCTGAAGCAATCCACTTGGCTTCTTCTGTTCGGCTTTTACCAACTGGCAGTTCATACATTTGGAAATAAAATTTCCAACATTCTTCTTCATACCTTCCCAGTAATAGGTTCTCTTCATATCCCGATACATCTTATTTCAACCTGGATGAATTATCAGCTTCGAGTGATGACTTTCCCTCAGAACTTCATTCCTCAATTCATCGATATCGGGAACAAATAGTCGTCCTTGCTTCCGAAGCCAACCCTCTCGATCGACCTCGAATCCTTTATCCTTTTCTGGATCCAATCCAGATTCCAAATCACGGATAATCTTGACAAGCTTATCGTCTCGCTTTTGGCTCTCGCCAATCCTTTCCACAAGAGTCGGTCTTATAGATAAGTTTGCCAACATCTCAGGTTCCAATTTGCATCTGGGCTTGAAGTCAAATCCAGCTAAATACTCGAGATTCTTCCATTCTGAAAACATGGCTCCCAATCCTGCATGTCTTTGACTTAACACATCTGCCACTGCGTTACCTTCTCCCGGAGTGTAAGCTATACCAAAATCATACGATGCCAAAAACTCTAGCTATCGCTGCTGCCGAAGATTCAAATCCTTTTGGGAGAAAAGATACTTCAACGACTTATGATCCGTAAACAACTCAAATCGAACTCCCAATAGATAATGTCTCCATATCTTTAGAGCAAAAACAATCGCCGCTAACTCCAAATCATGAGTCGGATAATTCCTTTCATGCGGCTTCAGTTGTCGACTTGCATATGCAACAACTTTATCTCTCTGCATCAGTACTGCTCCAAGTCCAGTACCACATGCGTCGGTGTAAACCACCATCTCATCATTCCCACTTGGAATAGTCAAAACAGGAGCACTTGTCAATCGCTCTTTCAGGATTCCGAAAGCTTGCTCACACTTAGCATCCCATCTGAACACTTGGTTCTTTTTCGTCAATCCTGTTAATGGTGCAACTACCTTGGAGAAGTCTTTGATAAACCGTCGATAATATCCTGCTAATCCAAGAAAACTTCTCACATCAGATGCATTCTTAGGTCTACCCCAATCCTGGATTGCTGCCACCTTAGCAGCATCAACCGCTATTCCATTTCCAGAGACAACATGGCCTAAGAACCTCACTTCACTCTTCCAGAAGTGACACTTCGAAAACTTAGCCTTCAGCTGATGTTTCCGCAAGATTTCCAAAACAATACGCAAGTGCGTCTTGTGCTCTTCTTCAGATCTGGAATAAATCAGAATATCATCCACGAATACTAGCACAAACTTACCCAACTGATCTCTGAACACTCTATTCATAAGATCCACAAAATATGCTGGCGCATTGGTCAATCCAAACGGCATTACCAGCCACTCAAATAAACCGGACGGTGTCCTAAAAGCAGTCTTCGGCACACTATCCTTAGCCACTCTTAACTGGTGAAATCCCGTTGCCAAATCCATCTGAGAAAACACCTTAGCTTCGTGAAGCTGATCAAACAAGTCATCTATTCTCGGCAATGGATACTTGTTCTTCTTAGTCACTTTATTCAGCTCACGATAATCCATACACAACCTCAACGATCCATCCGCTTTGGTTGCAAACACAACTGGTGCACCCCATTCGGACACACTACGCCGAATGAATCCTTTCTGTAAAAGGTCATCAACCTGCACCCTCAACTCTTGCTGTTCCCTAGGCGCCATCCGCCTAAGAGGCATCACAACAGGTCTGGTTCCTTTAACTAGATCTATACGAAACTCGATCTCTCTATGCGGCGGTAACCCTTTGACCTCGTCAAAGACATCCTCAAATCCATTAGCGATTGGCACAGATGACAGTCCATCTCGTGGAACAACCAACGAATACATGAAGCTCATGAAGACGCCTTCTTCATGCTTACATCGTATCACAATCTTTCTCCCCTCCACATTCTCGACTGTCACCTCCAACCTCTCACAATCAACCTTTGCCGCATACTTCCTAAGCCAGTCCATACCCAAAATAATTCCGAACCCCGCAAAGTTCAGAACAAAACAATCACAAACAAAAGAGCAATCATGACTCGATACAATCAGACCACGGCATAACATACACAAACAAGACGAACCCCCAACTGGATTAGTCACAACCAATGGCCTATGAACAATATCCGGTTCTAAACCCAACCGGCCTACAAGTTCATTACAAACAAAAGAATGCGACGCCCCAGTATCAAATAACAATCTAACTGGAACACCACATAGGAAAAGAGTACCTTGAACCACCACACTCTTTCCTTTCTCTTCAGCGGTAGGAGCTTTTGAAGATGATGGAACAGCTTCCAAAGCATAAGCTTGCACATTCTGCTTGTCCTTCCGCGGTTCTGGACAATTCCTCTTAACATGCCCCAGCTTGTCGCAGTTGTGGCACTTCACCGGCACCTTCGGATTCTTGCAATCCCTGGAGAAATGGCCCTTCTGTTGACAATTGAAGCAAGTCACTTCGCTCTTCGGCTTCTTCTGGCCATCCTTACCCTTTTGTTGCTGCTGCTTCCTCTTCTTGTTTCCACCCTGCTGTGGTCTAGACTCCTCCTTGGTTACAGCAACAACAGATCCCTCTTTAGGAAACAGATTCTCATGCCTGAGAGCTTTCTCCACAAGCTTCTCAAATGAATTGTCCAAATGATCCACCAACTGTCTCCCAAGATAACTGTCCAAGCCTGTCACAAACTTCTCATTCTTCTGGTACGAAGATTCAATATACGACCGGGCATACTTGGACAAAGCTTCAAACTCAGAAACATACTCAAGAACTGATCTTCCACCTTGCTTAAGCTCCACAAACTTCTTGAACAGAACAGACTTCTGAGCCGTAGAAATGAACTTTGCTTCAAATCTGACTTGGAATTGCTCCCAAGTAATCTCTTCCTCCGGAGTATCAATGGTGATAGAGTTCCACCAATCAGAAGCTCTTCCTTGAAGCTGTCTTGATGCTAACTTCCTCTTAGTTGCATCCTCAATTCCCAAATCACCAAAGATCCTTCTACAAGCATCTATCCATCTTTGGACCTCAATAGTTGGTTCCGTTCCCAAGAAAACCTTTCCTCCAAGAGCAGTGTAGTCCTTACACAGCTTAGCAAAATCCACCGGTCTTGGAGTTTGAACTTGAACTCCAACATCCACCGATGGCCCCGGAGCTGGCATCCTTCTCATGATCGAAGTCATCATAGCTTCGAACATAGCAGCATAATCAGCAACCCCTTCAGTAGCACGGCCTTCCCTAGCAGCTGGTCTCCCTCTTCGACTCATCCTTAATATCTATAAAAAGGAATGATTAGCACACCTAGAGAAACAAATGCATAAAGGACTCAAACTCTACTAAGCTACTATATTATATATAGTAATCATCCATCAAAATACAATTACGTCTCTTATACGTAGTTACGTCAGCGAGCGTTGGGTAAAATCGATTAACCAAAGCTCCGATACCAAATGTGACGACCGCCCATGACCCCTGCACCGAACCTAGAAATAGGTGCGCTGTACAGTGTGCCAGGCGACCATGGACGATTGCCAGGGTAAATTAAAACAACAGAATCTATCGTATTACTCACAGCGCATGGCCAAAATACAATAGAACATATATATAGTGAAGCTTCACGGAATAGAATCTCATCAATAATACTTCATAGTAGTTGAATACAAACATCTAATCAGTCAATACATCAAGCCTCACTACATAACACTCAGAGAATATACAAGCATCGAAACATCCATTACATATAGTAAGAAGATAATGCGCAAGCCTCCTGCTCGTCTTCGACATCAGCATCGTGGAAAGCAAGAACAACACCTATCACCTACTACCTAGTCTGCCCGTCCCAAAATGGACGAACAGCCCAAGGCAATAAGAGTTAAAACATAAAGCCTTGAGTCAGACAACAGTCTTAGTGAGTGGTAAATTAACTAACAACATACCAAAAGAGCATAAAGGAAAAGGAATAGGAATACAACCCTCCCACTCCACCTCTTTCTACAGTGATTGCCCCCAGACACACACTAAGTAGAAAGCAAACATAGCAGAGCATACAATTTAAAGTAAAGCAATTATCACTCGAGTCAAGGGCGATGTTTTCCAAGTACAAACCCCCAAGGCCTAAACCAAGATCAGATAAGCACCCAGAAAATACCGCTCTTGAGACCGAATGACGATACAACCAAACATCCATGACTCTGGCTATCACTGTTATCATTGCTTCGATATCATCTTCGACCATCTTGTCTAAATCAAATCATCAATCATCTAATTCATAGCAATCAATCAAGTCAAACATTAATCCAAGTAAACAAGCATTCAAATATGATCTAAATAGACAATTATAACAATAATGGCAATTTCGTAATTAAAGAGTCAAAAGTCTAATAAGCATGAAAACATGAGCAATATCTCTATAATCTTGATAAATGAACTTGCATAGGTTAACATGTAGTAAAATGGATGCCAAATCATTATGAACAATGGATCTATATGGATCTATACTTAGGATTAGGAAAATGTATGGAAATCACTACTTTAACACAAAATCAAGCCAACGATCCGATATACTCCTTTGGATCCGTATGAGAGATAATCACCACTCACCAAATCACCTAAACACCTTAAAAGAAACCCACTTCAGATCTGGACAGCGAAGGATCTAACTCGATCTATCACCAATCCGCTTCAAACGATGAAATCTCTCTTCGATGGATGAAGATCTTTAATCTAAGCTCTTGAATCTTCAATTTGGTCTTCGATTTGGATGGAAGGAATCACTAGATTTAGAGTGGAGAAAAGAAGTGAAGAAGTGTAGAAGTCGAGCTCTCAAAATGTCAGCACTTCGTCGCTTCAAAATCCGAATCCCAAAAATGAAGAAGAACCCTCCTATTTATAGGCTGAAATCTACCTTAGGTCGCTCACTCGGAGTTAGGTCGTCCACGACCTACGACCTAAAACCCTTCGACCTAAAATCTTCGATCTTACAGCCCCAAGCCTCTACGACCTAACCAGATGCGCTTCCTCGCAACCTAACGACATAGCGCATCAGCGACCTAACTGCTAAGCCCTTACGCGACCTAACACTTAGTGACCTAACACATGCGCATTCGCGACCTAACTGCCACGACCTAACGACCTAACAAACCTACGACTTAACACACACACGCGACCTAACACTTAGCCATGTTACGACCTAACTCCTTAGGTCGTCTAACGACCTAACTACGCTAACTCGCTAACTCTCTTAGGTCGCTGCCTATCCTTAAGTCGCTCAACCCTATAGGTCGCTAACTCCTATAGGTCGCTAACTCCTATAGGTCGCTAACCTTCCTTAGGTCGCCTAATTCTATAGGTTTCTACAAACCCTTAAGTCGCTTAAAACCTTAGGTCGCCAACATCCTATAGGTCGCTCCAACCGACCTAACCTACCCCACGACCTAAGCCACCACACGACCTATCTCCTATACGACCTAACTCTCACACGACCTAACTTCTTAGGTCATTCCAATACTTAGGTCGCTCCACTTTACTAAGCTGCCTACCCCTTAACTCGCCAACTTCCTTAGGTCGCTCCAAACTCTCATATGACCTAAGACTTAGACTCTGGACGACTTATCAACAATGCGACCAAATGTCAACTATTTTACGATGTTTCGATCCGTAAAAATACGGGTCGTTACATTCAACAATTCAGGGTGCTTACATTCAACCTCTTAGGAGAGTTGGGGTGGCTCTAGTCAGGGTGGCTCCCATGGTGAAGTGAGTGGCCATTTCATTGGGTGACATTGTTCAAGAAAAGATAAATTATTGATAGATAGGTTTATGGGGGAGGGGGGTAGCATCCCCCATTTAGAGGCCAAAAACTAACTGCTGCATATGCTGTAGTATCTATACTTATTATTTTTTAGTGGCCAAATGTGGCAATGTTAGTGTAACGACCTAGAATTTTAGTTATCTCAAATCGGAATATCTAATTGATTTTAAATATTGAAAAGTTAATTTTATAGATTAAATAACTTGAATTTCAAATATAGATTAAATAAATTGGAATTACTTAAATAATTGAATCTTGGGTTTTAAGCTGGATAAAAATAATTTCAAAGCTTATTTAGTATATTAATAAGAACAAAGATAATAAAACTTTTAAATTGGATTTAAAAGTGATTTAACTGATTTTGAAAATAACTTGTTTTAAGCAACGTATAAAAATAGCCTTCCATGGCAATGTCTCGGATTTCGATGAAACCAGTTTCATTGGATCCGTAATAATGAATGATAGGACACCGCCAAATTTTATGGCGATCAGATATATCATTTGGCCTTGTGAGATCGAAACACATAGGATTTAATATTGAAAATCTTCTACATATGATCGAATTAGGTATCGAAACAAGTTCCATTGGATTCGGAATAGCGGTATAACATATAAAACGCCAGGCGGCACGTCTCGATTGGGGTTCGAAATTATATAGCTTTGTATTTTAAATTTAAATAATATGTATATATACACTTAGATTTGACTAGACAAGCCCAAGCCCACCCCCACCCCTATTTGCCATGCTCCATCAACATCAGACTGTACCCTGTACAATCCCACACCCTCCTCTATGTTTTTCACATCCTCTCCATTGTTAGATAAACTGCCTGTATAAAGAGGAAAAAAAGAGTTTCTTAAATTCAAAAATTACTCACTGAAAAATCCTCAAACAAACTTTAAAATTCTGGATTCGATGAGAGCTTCATTGTGATGTGAGTTAGGTGGTGTTCGATCACTGTTTTGGGATGGCCGATTGTGGCTTGACAGCTAGGGTTGGGTTGTGTGAAGGTTTTGGGCAACGATTCGTGAAAGGAAGTTTGGTTTTGGATTTAAGGATCGGAGGCGCGTCGTCTGGTGAATTTTCGTGGATCACGGTGGCTGTTGGTAGTTTGCGACCTGGGTGAATCAGGGGGTTGCTCTATTCATGTCACAATTGGGTAGGAGGGTTGCGAAGGGGATTGGAGTGTCGAGTTCGGGAAGAGAAAGTCGGTGGTGTCGTCGGATTTTCGATTTGCATTACGTAGCCCCATGTCAGTGGAGGTTTGAGCACGACCATGTCCATCGTGCACAAGGAAGAAACAGTGAATTTGGGAAGATGGAGATATGGGTAGAGTTGTAATTAGTTAAACCTTGTAATTAATTTTATTAGTTGTTGATTTAAAATATTTTAACTGAAAATTTTCATAACTCTCTCATACGAGGTTAAATTGAGGCGTGGATTTTTGCATTGCGCTCGTAATGACGAAAGCTTCACAATGGAGCTAGTTTGGACGAATTTAGAGACAATTGAAATTTGGGTTAAAATTTGACGTTGTTCGATTTTAGTTCCAAACCGGAATGCCTCGTCGACAACAAAAAATTTCGGTGAGTTAAACTCACCTTTATAGTTAACTAGTATGATATATAATTGATAAAAATTGTTGAATGGTTGTTTGGATGAATTACTATATTTATTAGTTGGTTGGATATATTCCCGCCTATTGGGGGCAGTCAGACCCTATTACATTACCGTGTAAGAGCGGATGACCCTTTGTATACGAATCCCATCTCAAAGTGATTGATTTATATTTTATGATTATATAACATTGGTGATGCAAGGGGAAACATGTTGGAGGGATCCAACGAGATTCCTTGCTATTGTTGAATTGTTTCAATAATATTTCTTTTATATGGATTATTGAATAATGAACATGATTGTGGACATTGTGGTTATAACATCATTATATGTTTGAAATTAAACCCAGTAGTGATAGAAAATTAATATCGATATTGGTTAAGTGTTGGGTGGCTATTGGCTTCAAATAGTATTCTAAAAATACTATAAATTGTCGTTTAAGTCGGAATTGGTTTTTGAGACAAGAAATGATTTTTAAATCCGAAATTGGATTTCAAAAATATTTTGTTTTAAAAAAATTTATCTACTTAATTATATTTAATATTTTTTTAAAATATTTAATTATATTAATATTGTTTTAAAGTTATTTAATTGTAGTAATATTATTTTAAAGTTATTTAAATTATATTAGTATTGATTTAAAGTTATTTGTTTATAGTAATATGGTTTTAAAGAATTTATCAAAATGTGAAGGGTTGATTATTTCAAAAATAATTATTGTTTAAAATTAATAATAAGGATTATTAATACGGTTTTGAAAATAAATTATTATTATTATTATTATTTATAAAAATGGTAAAGATTAGTTATTATTGTTTCTTAAAAAATAATTTGAAAATTATTATATATTATTTTTAATATGTTTCAAAATTAATTATTTTCATCTATTTATAATGTTTTTGTTAATATTTATTATTATATAATGGTGTTTTGAAGTAAAAGATTTTTAATTATTTATAAATGTTTTTGAGACCCATGAATAGATTTGAAAGACTTGGGATTTATAAAGGAGTTTATAAAATGATTTGGAGACGTAAGGAAGATTATTTGCAAGGTGAAAAGTTTATAAATGGTTAGATATTTATAAACGAATTTTAGAGACAAGTTTATAGATTTATAAAAAGAAGTTTTATAAATGGTTTATGGATTCATAAAGGGTCAATAAATGATTTTTGAAATGTACAAGAAGCACTTATAAGTGATTGAATTTTTATAAAGGGATTATAATTGGTTTTTCGGAGACTTATAAAATGGTTTATAAATGGTTTTGGAGAATTGTAAGGGAATTTATAAATGATTTGAGAATCGAATGAAGAGAAAATCTTTTTCAATTATGTGGATATACATATACCGTTGAGATAAGTCTATGGATGTTTTCTAAGCATTGAAAATATAGGGATTTTCAAATATATCTTTGTAAAGGTATCTTTGTACTAATTTACAAAGTGCTTTTAAAAAGAACGAAAGATTTATAAAAGGAGGCTAGTAGTTGCTTATATGCTAAACCAATGTTGGTTTTCCCTATGGAGTAAATCCTGATTTGAATGTATGTTTGTTGATAGTTAAATAACCGATTATCGAAATTGGACCCAAAACGTAACTTGGGAAATATCTTGGAGAAACACGTGAGTTATATGGCACCGTCATCTCCGATGATGTTGTACTGTGAGTATAAATCTCGTTTCGTTCTTATAGGACAATGATAAGAAAGTCCGTCCACTAACGGTTAGGAGGTGATCTCCGATCTTATCTTTGACTGTTTATTTCCTAAAGAACCGGGGTTGAGTTTACCGAAAATTATCGAACGTTGTTTCGAATCATATATGTTATCCGAAAACCACTTCAATACAACGAATGCGTTTCAAAGTGAAGATATCTTGAAGAGCATGGAATCGAAGATAGATATGTGAAGTGCAAGGGATAATCGCTACTAATCATGAGGGTGATTCTAAAATGAATGTAGTAGGAATAGTGCCTTCGGTTTCGTTTAGACCCACAACAGAATTGTATGGACGAATGCTATCAGCACATTGTCATTGGAGGACAATGAGCATTCTAAGTGTATATGTTCTTGAAAGTTAATCGTAGCCTCAGGCCTCATCAACCGAGAATGACTAACATAGGGGAGATGCAATATGGCTAAGTGGGTCGCTCCCTAGTAGGGTATGATCATCCCTTTCAAGAGTCGTTATTATATCTCAATTGTATGCTTCGATGTCCATTAACGGAGGGGTGATCATATTCGGTACTATCCAACAAGGGGTAGGCCAGTCCTGTGTTGGCAGGGGATCCAAACGAGGTCCTCGGGGTTATTTTATCTAGAGATGCATCGTGACGGGCGGTACCCCAGTATTCCAGTCATTGTATGGAATCAATAATCCAATAAGCACTGTACGGACTTAGTTGTGCCCAACTATGAGGAAATGTGAGATGCAAGCATTTCAGCTATATTCATATTTCACTTTGACCCCTAGACATTATTATAATATAAATACATTTTCTATAGAAAATGTTTTGGTTATCGTAAGGTAAAAACCCGACCCTGTTTATGTGCAGCGTGGTCTTACGAAATACCTTTGATTTCAAAGATGTTTTATATAACTTTAAAATCTAGTTGGGTGTGTTTTCTCACGCTGGTTTTCCAGATTGACTCGGGTGTTATTTTATTATAAAGCTCGGGTCAGACCAAGCATATTACAGATTGGTTTGGATGCTTTGGAGCTTCAAAAGACGAGATGGAGGGCCTAAGACATATTCAAGTAGATGATTATTTTCCACTGTATTCGTTATTGTGTTATCAGCAATTGTGAGGACAGGCTATTATAACTGTTCAGGCTGAAATAGGTTAGTATAATCTAATTAATGTCTGTATATACATATATTACAGTTTGACTTTGTGTAAAGTTTTGTCGTATATTATAGATTATTCGTTCCGCTGTGAGATTCTGTGATGTTTAGTTTTCTTCTTATCTTCTTCCTTCTTTCTTTTCTCCTAACAATCGGCTTTCTGGCATTTGATTGCTCGACATGTGATACCGTGGATGCATTAGTGTCGATTTTTTAGGGCCGAAAAATTCTGTTCATTACTATTAGATACAGTGATATACCGGAAACAAATTGATATGAAAATTTTGAAACTCAATTTTAAAACAAAATTCTCATTCCATTTCAAATCGCATTTCAGATTCATTACATAATCCCAATTCATAAATCGTGCTAAGAGAAATATAATTATTATAAATTACATAAAGAGCGACATATGAAGATGCCCCCTTGGTTGATCAGAGTCTAAATTAGGCACTAAATAACTTTGCCATTACATCCAATTACACAACGGAATCAAACAGAAAGATTTCCTAATAGTTAGCTTGCCTTCTTCATGTCTCCGGAAGCTTATTCGTCTAAAGGAGAACCTAAAAACCTTAACTCTCAAACTACTAAAAATCAATTGAGCACCCGAGAGTTTAAGGGGAAAACATAAACTTCAAGTCAGACAAAAAGTCTGGTGTGAATAGTAACCTACTATCTCGAACCATATAGGTAGTGAGACCATGCAACTTAACTGAATTGGTTTTCCCCTCACTAGTATCTTAACCCAAATTTATAATAACCTTATTCTATGCACCTACATCCACAATGGTTAAGACATAACATAATAAAATATATCAGGATAATATGCAGACAGGCAATATGCTCTGGATTTCCCATCCCCATTCATCTGACTATCTATCTCAAGTTATAGTTTCTAAGGTCACTATTAACCTATTAGTTTTCATGGGCTAACTAATAACCTATTCCAAGCTTACGGACTATCTGTCCGATTTCATTTATGGGATCACTACCAACATATTGGTGTCTACCAATAACATCATCCAATCATAGTTTTCATGGGATCACTATGAACTTATTGAATTCTCCCATAACATCTCTTATGTCATAGTTTTCATAGGATGAATATAAACCTATTGATATCTATCAACAACTTATTTCAGACATAGTTTTCATGGGATCACTAAGAACCTATTGGCCCCAGTCAAAAACAATTTCCATAACATAGTTTTTATGGGCTTACTAAGAACCTGTCTAACCAATAATCTTTTGATCAGTTTTGGGCATCCTATATTCTTGTCTATTTGACCTCCTGGATGCAATTCTACTCACACAGGAGTTAATTTAATGTATATTCACTACTAGGTCAACCTAGCCGGTTATTCTGTCTTTAACACCCTGTAACGACCTGTACCTGGTGCCCTCTGAATCCAACACTAAACCAAACATGTCCGACCCAAAGTGCACCGATTGCAGATAATCATCAGAAAGAAAGAAGAGAGAAGAAGAGCAGAGAAAAAAGAGAGAAGAAGAAAACCAAACAGAACAATAATAACACAAAATCTCACATCGTAGCGGAATAAAAAATAATATAATATCAATGATCTTTACAAAAGAAAAACTGTAATATCATACATCAATCATATCAGAGTACATGAAACAAAATAATCAGTTGGACAGTTACAACAACCTATCCTAAAAAATGTTGATAACATAAACAATAATGCAGTGTAATATAGACATATACGGGAACACTACAACAAAAATGGCCTTTCGCAGCGTTTTAAAAACGCTGTGAAATGCTTTCGCAGCGTTATGAAGAACGCTCTCTTTCAACAAGCTGTAATAGGGTCGGAATATATTGCAGCGTTTTGAAAACGCTGTAAGAAATATTCCATATTGCATCGTTTTGCCTTTTGCAGCGTTTCAGAAATGCTGCAATATGTCCTAACCCTACTATAGTTCGTTGTTAAACAACATTCTTCAAACGCTGCGAATGTGTTTCACAGCGTTTTTAAAACGCTGCGAATGTGTTTCACAGCGTTTTTAAAACGCTGCGAAAGTAAATTACTACGTTTTTAAAACGCTGCAAAAAGATTTTTCACAGCATAGATAAAACCCTGTAGAAAGCCATATAGCAAATCTGAACCTAAAAATATACTTGGTCTGGCCCGAGCATTGAAAGGGAAGAACGCACAGATCAGTCTAGTAAACCAGCATGAGAAAACACATCTCTAATGAATTTATAAAGTTACGAAAAAATTTCTTTTCAAAACAAAAAGTATCTCGTAAGACCACGTCTACACATAAACATGGACGGGTTTTTTCCTTACGATAACCAAAACACTTTATATCAAATTCTATTATATTATAATAGTGTCTATTTCACAAAAAATATCAAGTATTCGAAATGGTTACCCATATAGCATTTCAGACCTAATCATTTAAGGCTCTACAAACAAAATGGCAGGTATGTATTGGAGTTGGATTTCCAACATGATCGGGAACTAGTGGAAAGATCAATCTTTATCCACGGCTAACATCCAAGACTCAGACGCCGCTATACATCCACATATATGGCTAAAAAAGGATACCCTCTGTGAATAACATTCGAGGACTTAGACATCGTTGTATCTCTTCCATAAGGCCCAGAACATCTAGTCGCCTATGCAAACGTCAACCGAAAGTATGCATACACCTGATCACATAGTATCCCATCAAAACCGGGCAGTGAGGCTCGTGAGGCTAATATTACATTTCTCATATCACATATCACATCTCTAAATGCCACATCGTCATTCCTTTGATCACCATTTGACTTCCACGAACATACAACCTCTGAGCTCATATGTCTCGGAGAAGGGTGTTAAGCTAGGAGAAGTTGCCTTCTCAGCCACCAAATAGATGTATCTTTGTAAAAGTCAACGTTTATGACTCTGCAATACAATGTCAGGCAAACATCCATACAAGTTCATTCTGGGACTGAACGAAATTGAAGGCACTTGTAACGACCTGCATTTTTGACCGTTCAAGTCGACAATAATCCACACATGTTCAACTCAAACCGTTCAAAAAGGCAGATGGTTATTGGGGTTAAATAAGAAAAGAAAAGAAAGAACAGAAACAAACTCAGAATCTTGCAGCGGAAGGAACAAGATATAATAATAAAATAACAGTTCATGAAGCTGTTAAATAAATAAATTTGATTATTATTATACATCATAAATCAGAGTTACATACATATCAGAGATAATACAATAATGCAGCGGAAAAATAATATGGTAGTAGAATACAAATGATGTAATACCAAACTCCGTCTTCGTCCTCCAAAATAGATCTTCAACCTTATCTGAAATGCTCAGGCTGACCCGAGCGTAATGAAAAGACAAAACACTCGAGTCAGGACTAAAATATCTCATGTAAGTCAAATCGAATAAGAAAATATGAGTGTGACGGTGTCAGAGATGTTTACGGGGTTTGACATCTCCTATCCAGTGTCAACGTGAGTGCAATAACTTAAGAGATGTTACGGGATTTTCCATCTCTCAAGGATCCGTTAAACTATCTACTATGTAGTACAATACGCTATTATAATATGTCTACATTAAAGTAAAAGTATTAAAATAGCGTTAAGCCATGGCCCATTCCACCCTTAACACAGTTTATATTCCCAAGAGCATATACAAGACCGTAGTTTCCCCAAAACCGGAAGTCACCAGAGGGCAATCCATATACTCATGGTACAAACCTAAACGTAGTGGTCGCGAATAGGATAATCAGTATGACAAGGTACATGAGGCAATACCAACTAGGATACTAGTAGTTGCGTGATCCGGACTGATGTTGGGCATAGCAGCTACTACCCCAACACCGCGAAACAACACTCCCAAATCGCGGGGTGCACCCAAATCGAATCACAAAAGTAATAGACATGGTATCGAAGGAGTGTGTCCGCTAGAGATGGCGATCCTCAATGGCCCGGCGCGGCTCCTGTTTTAGTCATGTCAGGGGTCATCCAAAATCGTTCTCTTTCTTCAAATCAACACGTTCACTGTAACGACCCAAAATTTTGGACCATTCGCGTCCATTATAAGTGTATAGGTAGACACTCATGCCGGAGTTGAATTGCTCAAAATACCGCGTTGTTAATTTAAATTTGGCAAAACTGAACATATACAGTAAATAGATATAATCACAGATCACAGACACAGAGTAATAAATGCAGCGGAAATAAAAGAGATAGTAGTTCATGAAGCTACTATATGAATATATAAAAATACATCAGAGTTAAACCAGATACAACGGAAGAGTAATATGATACATCAGATACAAATCCGAATACATCGCTGGAATCATCGAATACTGAAGCAGAATAGATGGCTGGATCCTCAAGCAAAGCTCCAACTCCAAAGGTGAGTCTCGAATACTGGTACACTCAGTCTGACCCGAGCGTAAAGCAAAAACACAAAACACTCGAGTCAGGATTAACATTCTTATATTAATAAATCCAACTCAAGTGAAATAGCAATTGAAATACAAGTAACTCAAAGGATGTTTGGAATAACCATCCTTTAAGGATCCGTCAAACTATCTACTATGTAGTAATGTACGATAAGTAGATAATGTCTATCAGTAATAATAAGATATCAAAATAGCGTTAAGTCATGGCCCATTCCACCCTTAACACATTTTTATTCCCACAAGCATATACAAGACCGTAGTTTCCCCAAAACCGGAAGTCACCAGAGGGAAATCCATATACTCAAGGTACAAAACAAATTCGTAGTGGTCGCGCATAAATGGAATACAAGTATGACAAGGCACATGAGGCTATACCCAAGGTAGTGATACTACCGTTCGCCTGATCCGGGCTGGTGAGAACGCAACGCCGCAGCGCCCGCAACACCGTGAGACAACACTCCCAAAATCAAGGGTGCACCAATCGACAACAAGTATAAGTAGTTCGAAGAAGTGTGTCCACTTGAGGTATCAATCCTCCATTGGCCCGGCACAGCTCCTGTTTTAGTCATTTCCAATTTGACACAAGTGTCAAGGCTATCCATTATCGTTCTCTTTCTTCAGTCAACACGTACATCATTCCATCCACTTCATTCTGGATCATCACTCCGCGCATAGTTATTAAAGTGGTTTTCGGTTTAGATAGAGAGTATATCCATAACCGAATTCCGGTCTCTTTAATAACTTCCGTAATTATTACACCGATTGGTCGTTTGTTTATTTCAAAACCAAATCAATTTCAATTCAATTTCAATTCGTAAATCAACATTTCAATTGTCTTTCGAAATAAATTTCCAAAATTTACGTTTCAACTTCCAAATTCATTCCAAAATCCAATAATTCAATTTCAAATTTTATTCAAAACAATTCAAATATTGATTCATGTCCGTATATAAGTTTCATTCCGAAATCATTTAAATTAATTTAACATTCAAATCAATTTAAATCCATTTATCAATTTCATTCAATATTCTTTAAGTAAATTTGCCATTCAAAACAATTTCTGTTTAATCCCCAATTCATTAAATCCATTATTTAAATTCGACTTCCTTATTTCAAAACTTACAATTTGAATTAAATTAAATTCATCAAATCAAATCCTTAAATTTTCAAGTCTTACATTAATTTTAATAAATCACATTTTATTTCTTGCTAAAGAAATTCAATTTCACTTATTTACTTTCTTAAATAATTTTCCAAAACTTACTTTATCAAGAAAACTCAATTTCAATTATTTACGAAGTAAAATTCACTTATTCAAAATTCAATTTAATTTAATCATTAAATAATTCAATCTTATTTAATTATTAAATAATTCAAAACTTAATTATTGAATAATTTCAAAGTTTAATAATTTCAAACTTAATTATAATTATTAAATCATTCCAAATAATTTCAAACTATATTATTAAATCATTTCAAAATTTAATTCAATCATTTCTCAAATTTAACAACATTCTTCCATCAATTTCATTGTTAACATTTTGTTTCAGATTATTAAATATTAACATTTTCCTTTCATTAAAATTCAAATTTCAACTTCATTTCAAAATCATATTTTTATTCAAATAAAATCTTCGTTTATTTTTAAATCAAATTTATTGACCAATCGATTTTATTATTTAATTCTCTATATCTAAGGTCAAAGTTTAATTTGGGTATTTATCATTTCAACCCGATTCCACTTCAATTCAAAATCAAAACATTCAAAGGGAACTTGCAGTGTGATAACTGGGATGGTGTCAAAGTAAATAAACAAGCAATAACAACAAACAAACAATCCAATAATCAATTCAAATAATCCCGAAATAACCGTATTAATTCGCATTGTTATTTGTACGAATTAATATAATTATTTCTAGAATCTACACTATCATTTCATGTAGATTAAAGATTATTACATTACGGTTTTCACTTGTCATTCGATTTCAATTTTAACACTACAACAATTAATCAAATATACGTTCAGTGGTTCAAAGTGTAATTATCACTATTCTACATGTCAATCAATTTAACAAATAAAAGGGGTCATATTATACAAATGTCATTTAATCAAATTTAACACATATATCAAATCTAACTATCCTACGTCAATTTCAATTTCAATTTATTTATCACTTACATCATTAACAATTTAACGTCCAATATAAACATCAAACAATCAATCATTTAACAACCAAACTGGATTATCATTGCATATATAACAGATAATGGTGTCAGATGTCACAGGTGAACTGATACAGGTAATAACAGTGTAAATATCAAACAACAGCAATATTTCAATTGTCGTTTCAATTGAAATCAAATTTAATAAATAAAAGAACGTTAATCGTGAGTGAGTGCTCACCTTTCGAGGCTAGATAGAATATGAGATGACACGGGTATGCGCACTGATACGGACACTGAAATTTGAGTTACGGATCCAAGCACGAATTCCAAATCAAAATCAAGATTGGCACGGATTTTTGGCGACAGAGCTGATAAATAGGAATGGATGAAAATGAATCAGAACAGAATCGAATCAACACATCTTAAACTTAACAGTTCAACATAAACGGAAACAAAATAAATATTATATCCATATATATCTTTCTCAAAAAAAAATCAAAGTAAAGTTTTAAACTAATAATATATATACAAAATTTTATTACAACCAAAAATCTATGCAAAATAACATATGTGTATCAAAACCGGAATATATATATTTAAAAACAATAAGGAAAGAGGTATCAAAACCGTTAAATGACTCTGCGAACAGTATATATATACTATAGATATATGTATCTCTGTAACAAAACAAAATTACACTATTTAGCTATATATGCATATAACTGGTTATAATTTACACATGTATAAAGCAACGGAACATATTATAACTTAGCAAACTAATGAAAAAAAAATCAGATTATATAAACTATATGTATATCAAATATGAACTCTTCTGAACAAACATATGATAAAATATGATATTGTAACACATTTATACATACCTTAAATGGTACCGATATATATATATATATATATATATATATAAACTTGAGTTGAAACCGAGAACCAGCACCCAAATATATAAACCACATATATTTTAAGATCAAAGTAATGATATATAAACTTAACAGCTGATTAAACCTAAACCAGTAAGACTTATATATGATAACTAATATATACAATTATGCAACTAACGTGACATCTATCGTGTGAACAACTGAATATATTTATAGATATATATACACTTAAAACCAGTGTTTAAAAGTAATCAAATATTTGATAAACTGCAGATTTCAAAATCAAGGAATATATATTGTTAAACTCATATATATTAGTCTTCTTCTACAAGACAAAGCATCAACAGAAAATATATTATAACCTTTTTACCAATATAATCGACCAGTCAACATGACTTTTTATAAGCATATATATACAGAATAAATAAACTAAATATTTATACTAACATACGTAACTCATATAAACTTAATATATATTGCAACATATATGAATAATTGACCAAACTTATGTATACTTATATACAAAGCTAGCAGGTTATAAATATTAGAAATATAAATTTACAAAATCGAATATATATATACGAATAACTCACGGCACGTGCAGATTATGCATACAACTGAGATAACCTATTATATATAACAATATATCCTATAACTCAAAACTCGTGTAGACTTAGGTAAATATATACATATAAAAAAAAACAAACCTAACTATATGCGTTTATATATATAACAGAACATAATATAAACAACTATGTTATTCCTAAAAATATAAAGTGAGCCTCTAAAACCATTACATACTTTTATAAATTATATATATATAAAATTACCATTGCAAAAAAAAGAAGAAGACAGATCTCGGCCAGGAAAGCTGCAGTGGTGGATCTGGTTGCTGGCCGTGGTTGTCAGGGCGGAGGCGGGCTGACCTAAAGGAGGAGGGAGGCACGGGATGTGTGAGTTGACAGGCGTCGATACACGTGTAGGCTGGGAATCAGGTCAGGGAGGTGATACTTGGGTGGAAGGCGGAAGAAGTGGGAGGAGAGGAGGACGTGGGAGATGGAAGAGGGTACAGGCGGTTGTCTCCGGTGGAGCTGGGGACGGTTGGACGTGGCAGGCTTGGGCTTGGTTGGGTCAGGCGGAGATGGAGGTGAAAGGGAGGGGGTATATGCGGTGGTGGGTGATGGAGATGAGCGGCATGAAGACGCGTAGGTTTGAATGAAAAATGAAGGAGTGGCATTTCATATGAAATGGAGGAGAGAACAGAATGAAAGGAAGAAAATGACGTGGGGGGGTTATCTCAAAAGCTAGTGTACATTTATGATCAGCAAAGTTATTTGATTTATTGCATTATATTCCCCAAATAAAATTGTCTATCAAAAGTAACGTACCAACCGGTTGGAAATTTGGAAATAATAATGGTCACGAAAACACCAAAAGTCATGTGTGAAATGTTGAAAATAAATGTCAATGGCTATCTGTTAGCAATTGATAGGTAGATGAAAGGTCACAGAATAAATAGGCACAGAAACCGGTACCGATACGGTAGGCGTTACGCAAAGTGCAACGTACACCAGACCCCCGAATTTGACAATCGAATATAACCTAGAGATCAGCACGACGAGACGATCAAAACGGTATATAGAAATCAGTGGTACGATCATCCGATAAAAATCGATATCGGTACCAGAATACTGCTATTTTGCAGAAAATAAGAACGACGGAGCCAAAGATCTCCGAATTTGGAAAAACGACAAACTGAAATCTTGCTCAGAAGATGATTTAGAATTTTTCTATGTAAAAATATTTAGGTTCCGAAGACAATTAATTTTCATTTCTTTTTAACTGTTAAAATTGAAGTGAATTTACGCGCGAAATAAATTTTCATATTTTCGGACGAAAATTTACCAGTTGCTTTGTTTAACTAAACGTATTCCAAATATTAAATTTTTATTTCAAAATTTTATCGTTTAAAATTTCATAAAATTTCAACTAATTACGTTATTAAACAGTTGAAATTTACGGGTCGTTACACTCTCCCCCACTCAAAACTTTTCGTCCCCGAAAAGGAAGGAGGTAAGGGAATGGAAACAACCAGAAAGAAAAATAGATTTGAAATACAAAATAACAATTATTTAAACCATATAAATTCAAATTTAAATTAATTGGTTTTCAACAATTGATTTAATCCATTTGATTTCAACAAAATCAATCTCAACTATTTCTAAATTCATTATCTTATTATCCAATTATCTTCAATTTACAATTTTTAAAACCATAAATTCGAATAATCTTTTATTATAATCATATTTTATTCAGCAATTAAATTCTTCTTTATTCCAAATTACTGTTAAATTTATTCTACTTAATATATCTACTCACATATATTTAACCCATATAGATTAATTTAAACCATAAAAGTTTCGATTTAAATTAATTTATATTTACTAATTGCTTTTTAAATTCAAGATATTTTCATATGTTGATCAAATTTCAATTTTATAAATTTTTCAAAACAAAAATTATTAACTGAGTTTACTTATTATCCTATCTAACTCTATTAACATCTTTATAATCAAAATTTAGTGTATAACATTTATTATAAACACTCAAATTTTATTTATAAATTCAATTTATCTTATAAATTATCCAATTACATATTCAACTTCTGAATGATTTAGGTAAATTGTATTAGAATGCAGTTGAACAACATACAAATAAAATTTTCAATTCAATTATTCAAGTTTAAATATTTATTCCAAATTTTGGTTTTATTTATAATTAAAATCATCCTTTAACAAACTTTAAGAATTAGATTTCCGATTAACTTTAAACAATTTAGAGTTATATATAATATATTTATATCAAATCAAATTAAATTAAATTTAAAAATAAGATACTTATATATATAAATCAAATTATACTGAAGAAATTCAAATCAAAATATATTTTTTTTCTCAAAACAAAACCGTAGCAAAGCTACAGAATGGTTTCTCCACTTCGAAACTCGAAAATGAATGTCGATGATGCGGCCGCCATCACCGAAATTATTTTCCAGCGACAAAGAGAAGAGCACTGATTTCAACATTTTAAAATTCTTTGAAAACGGTTTCTATTCGAAAATACTTCAATAATATATACTTTAAAATTTTTAAAACCAAAGTTCGAAATCACCGGAACTAAATTCTCAAATTTCTGAATTAAATTCATTTCAAATTTCAAATCAATTTATAAACCGTATTTATAAATTTATTTCGAACAATAAATGATAATCAAATATTATCATTTCAACAACAATTTAATTAACTTATTAAATTCCAGAAAATTTTAACTTATATTTTCATAATATAATCAAACAAATTTATTTCATTTTCCAAATTTGAAAATAATATTGTGTCGGTTTGCTCTGTTCAAGTGTTTTGGAAATCCTATCGATAGCGTTGATCAGACGAATCGATCGGAAACCCAAATCAATATCAACAACTCAAACAACACAAAAAAAAACATTTTAAAATTAATTTATGAATACACTTCCTCACCTAACGATACAATAATGGATTTCAAAGCAAGGATAGGGATTCAAATTTGATGGACTTAAATCAAAGAGAAATTTTGATTCGAAAATAAGTTTGAAATAGAAGATAAGATAATTCAATTACCACAATCAGAAGATGGATGAGTTTATTAAATTCACGGGAAACCTTAACCGGGTCGTCCGTGACTTCAAGAATAAGATCGATGCAGAATTTCAAGGCAAATCTACATTCAATCTCAAGAATAGAATTCAGGTATAGCAGGAGATAGATAGCATCGTAAACCGAGGATACAGAAATCTCCGGTAAATCAATGCCTATTGTAAAGGAGTTTTGCTCCTTTACGAATCATTCAAAGGTTGGCGAGACCGCCGACCAATTATAGATATCATTCAAAATGGAGTTGTGGGGTGCTCCATGATTGAAAGAAGACGAATAGTGAAGGACACGAATGAATTTCGAAACCGAGGGGAACGTTTCAAAATTCGAAGAAATTGAGTCAAAGGAAGGGATTGAACTCGAATGAGAGTGATTCTGTAAATACATTTACCCTATATGTTAAGTTTTGCCTAGAGCTACCAAAGCTCTGATACCAACTGTAACGACCCAAAATTTTGGACCATTCGCGTCCATTATAAGTGTATAGGTAGACACTCATGCCGGAGTTGAATTGCTCAAAATACCGCGTTGTTAATTTAAATTTGGCAAAACTGAACATATACAGTAAATAGATATAATCACAGATCACAGACACAGAGTAATAAATGCAGCGGAAATAAAAGAGATAGTAGTTCATGAAGCTACTATATGAATATATAAAAATACATCAGAGTTAAACCAGATACAACGGAAGAGTAATATGATACATCAGATACAAATCCGAATACATCGCTGGAATCATCGAATACTGAAGCAGAATAGATGGCTGGATCCTCAAGCAAAGCTCCAACTCCAAAGGTGAGTCTCGAATACTGGTACACTCAGTCTGACCCGAGCGTAAAGCAAAAACACAAAACACTCGAGTCAGGATTAACATTCTTATATTAATAAATCCAACTCAAGTGAAATAGCAATTGAAATACAAGTAACTCAAAGGATGTTTGGAATAACCATCCTTTAAGGATCCGTCAAACTATCTACTATGTAGTAATGTACGATAAGTAGATAATGTCTATCAGTAATAATAAGATATCAAAATAGCGTTAAGTCATGGCCCATTCCACCCTTAACACATTTTTATTCCCACAAGCATATACAAGACCGTAGTTTCCCCAAAACCGGAAGTCACCAGAGGGAAATCCATATACTCAAGGTACAAAACAAATTCGTAGTGGTCGCGCATAAATGGAATACAAGTATGACAAGGCACATGAGGCTATACCCAAGGTAGTGATACTACCGTTCGCCTGATCCGGGCTGGTGAGAACGCAACGCCGCAGCGCCCGCAACACCGTGAGACAACACTCCCAAAATCAAGGGTGCACCAATCGACAACAAGTATAAGTAGTTCGAAGAAGTGTGTCCACTTGAGGTATCAATCCTCCATTGGCCCGGCACAGCTCCTGTTTTAGTCATTTCCAATTTGACACAAGTGTCAAGGCTATCCATTATCGTTCTCTTTCTTCAGTCAACACGTACATCATTCCATCCACTTCATTCTGGATCATCACTCCGCGCATAGTTATTAAAGTGGTTTTCGGTTTAGATAGAGAGTATATCCATAACCGAATTCCGGTCTCTTTAATAACTTCCGTAATTATTACACCGATTGGTCGTTTGTTTATTTCAAAACCAAATCAATTTCAATTCAATTTCAATTCGTAAATCAACATTTCAATTGTCTTTCGAAATAAATTTCCAAAATTTACGTTTCAACTTCCAAATTCATTCCAAAATCCAATAATTCAATTTCAAATTTTATTCAAAACAATTCAAATATTGATTCAAGTCCGTATATAAGTTTCATTCCGAAATCATTTAAATTAATTTAACATTCAAATCAATTTAAATCCATTTATCAATTTCATTCAATATTCTTTAAGTAAATTTGCCATTCAAAACAATTTCTGTTTAATCCCCAATTCATTAAATCCATTATTTAAATTCGACTTCCTTATTTCAAAACTTACAATTTGAATTAAATTAAATTCATCAAATCAAATCCTTAAATTTTCAAGTCTTACATTAATTTTAATAAATCACATTTTATTTCTTGCTAAAGAAATTCAATTTCACTTATTTACTTTCTTAAATAATTTTCCAAAACTTACTTTATCAAGAAAACTCAATTTCAATTATTTACGAAGTAAAATTCACTTATTCAAAATTCAATTTAATTTAATCATTAAATAATTCAATCTTATTTAATTATTAAATAATTCAAAACTTAATTATTGAATAATTTCAAAGTTTAATAATTTCAAACTTAATTATAATTATTAAATCATTCCAAATAATTTCAAACTATATTATTAAATCATTTCAAAATTTAATTCAATCATTTCTCAAATTTAACAACATTCTTCCATCAATTTCATTGTTAACATTTTGTTTCAGATTATTAAATATTAACATTTTCCTTTCATTAAAATTCAAATTTCAACTTCATTTCAAAATCATATTTTTATTCAAATAAAATCTTCGTTTATTTTTAAATCAAATTTATTGACCAATCGATTTTATTATTTAATTCTCTATATCTAAGGTCAAAGTTTAATTTGGGTATTTATCATTTCAACCCGATTCCAATTCAATTCAAAATCAAAACATTCAAAGGGAACTTGCAGTGTGATAACTGGGATGGTGTCAAAGTAAATAAACAAGCAATAACAACAAACAAACAATCCAATAATCAATTCAAATAATCCCGAAATAACCGTATTAATTCGCATTGTTATTTGTACGAATTAATATAATTATTTCTAGAATCTACACTATCATTTCATGTAGATTAAAGATTATTACATTACGGTTTTCACTTGTCATTCGATTTCAATTTTAACACTACAACAATTAATCAAATATACGTTCAGTGGTTCAAAGTGTAATTATCACTATTCTACATGTCAATCAATTTAACAAATAAAAGGGGTCATATTATACAAATGTCATTTAATCAAATTTAACACATATATCAAATCTAACTATCCTACGTCAATTTCAATTTCAATTTATTTATCACTTACATCATTAACAATTTAACGTCCAATATAAACATCAAACAATCAATCATTTAACAACCAAACTGGATTATCATTGCATATATAACAGATAATGGTGTCAGATGTCACAGGTGAACTGATACAGGTAATAACAGTGTAAATATCAAACAGCAGCAATATTTCAATTGTCGTTTCAATTGAAATCAAATTTAATAAATAAAAGAACGTTAATCGTGAGTGAGTGCTCACCTTTCGAGGCTAGATAGAATATGAGATGACACGGGTATGCGCACTGATACGGACACTGAAATTTGAGTTACGGATCCAAGCACGAATTCCAAATCAAAATCAAGATTGGCATGGATTTTTGGCGACAGAGCTGATAAATAGGAATGGATGAAAATGAATCAGAACATAATCGAATCAACACATCTTAAACTTAACAGTTCAACATAAACGGAAACAAAATAAATATTATATCCATATATATCTTTCTCAAAAAAAAATCAAAGTAAAGTTTTAAACTAATAATATATATACAAAATTTTATTACAACCAAAAATCTATGCAAAATAACATATGTGTATCAAAACCGGAATATATATATTTAAAAACAATAAGGAAAGAGGTATCAAAACCGTTAAATGACTCTGCGAACAGTATATATATACTATAGATATATGTATCTCTGTAACAAAACAAAATTACACTATTTAGCTATATATGCATATAACTGGTTATAATTTACACATGTATAAAGCAACGGAACATATTATAACTTAGCAAACTAATGAAAAAAAAATCAGATTATATAAACTATATGTATATCAAATATGAACTCTTCTGAACAAACATATGATAAAATATGATACTGTAACACATTTATACATACCTTAAATGGTACCGATATATATATATATATATATAAACTTGAGTTGAAACCGAGAACCAGCACCCAAATATATAAACCACATATATTTTAAGATCAAAGTAATGATATATAAACTTAACAGCTGATTAAACCTAAACCAGTAAGACTTATATATGATAACTAATATATACAATTATGCAACTAACGTGACATCTATCGTGTGAACAACTGAATATATTTATAGATATATATACACTTAAAACCAGTGTTTAAAAGTAATCAAATATTTGATAAACTGCAGATTTCAAAATCAAGGAATATATATTGTTAAACTCATATATATTAGTCTTCTTCTACAAGACAGAGCAACAACAGAAAATATATTATAACCTTTTTACCAATATAATCGACCAGTCAACATGACTTTTTATAAGCATATATATACATAATAAATAAACTAAATATTTATACTAACATACGTAACTCATATAAACTTAATATATATTGCAACATATATGAATAATTGACCAAACTTATGTATACTTATATACAAAGCTAGCAGGTTATAAATATTAGAAATATAAATTTACAAAATCGAATATATATATACGAATAACTCACGGCACGTGCAGATTATGCATACAACTGAGATAACCTATTATATATAACAATATATCCTATAACTCAAAACTCGTGTAGACTTAGGTAAATATATACATATAAAAAAAAAACCTAACTATATGCGTTTATATATATAACAGAACATAATATAAACAACTATGTTATTCCTAAAAATATAAAGTGAGCCTCTAAAACCATTACATACTTTTATAAATTATATATATATAAAATTACCATTGCAAAAAAAAGAAGAAGATAGATCTCGGCCAGGAAAGCTGCAGTGGTGGATCTGGTTGCTGGCCGTGGTTGTCAGGGCGGAGGCGGGCTGACCTAAAGGAGGAGGGAGGCACGGGATGTGTGAGTTGACAGGCGTCGATACACGTGTAGGCTGGGAATCAGGTCAGGGAGGTGATACTTGGGTGGAAGGCGGAAGAAGTGGGAGGAGAGGAGGACGTGGGAGATGGAAGAGGGTACAGGCGGTTGTCTCCGGTGGAGCTGGGGACGGTTGGACGTGGCAGGCTTGGGCTTGGTTGGGTCAGGCGGAGATGGAGGTGAAAGGGAGGGGGTATATGCGGTGGTGGGTGATGGAGATGAGCGGCATGAAGACGCGTAGGTTTGAATGAAAAATGAAGGAGTGGCGTTTCATATGAAATGGAGGAGAGAACAGAATGAAAGGAAGAAAATGACGTGGGGGGGGGGTTATCTCAAAAGCTAGTGTACATTTATGATCAGCAAAGTTATTTGATTTATTGCATTATATTCCCCAAATAAAATTGTTTATCAAAAGTAACGTACCAACCGGTTGGAAATTTGGAAATAATAATGGTCACGAAAACACCAAAAGTCATGTGTGAAATGTTGAAAATAAATGTCAATGGCTATCTGTTAGCAATTGATAGGTAGATGAAAGGTCACAGAATAAATAGGCACAGAAACCGGTACCGATACGGTAGGCGTTACGCAAAGTGCAACGTACACCAGACCCCCGAATTTGACAATCGAATATAACCTAGAGATCAGCACGACGAGACGATCAAAACGGTATATAGAAATCAGTGGTACGATCATCCGATAAAAATCGATATCGGTACCAGAATACTGCTATTTTGCAGAAAATAAGAACGACGGAGCCAAAGATGTCCGAATTTGGAAAAACGACAAACTGAAATCTTGCTCAGAAGATGATTTAGAATTTTTCTATGTAAAAATATTTAGGTTCCGAAGACAATTAATTTTCATTTCTTTTTAACTGTTAAAATTGAAGTGAATTTACGCGCGAAATAAATTTTCATATTTTCGGACGAAAATTTACCAGTTGCTATGTTTAACTAAACGTATTCCAAATATTAAATTTTTATTTCAAAATTTTATCGTTTAAAATTTCATAAAATTTCAACTAATTACGTTATTAAACAGTTGAAATTTACGGGTCGTTACATTCACCAAAACCATCCACTTCATTCTGGATCAACACTCCACGTATATTAGTTATTAAAGTGGTTTTCGGTATCGACAGAGAGTATGTCCATATCCGATCCCGGTCTCTTTAATAACTACGTTATATTTTTCACACCGGTTCGATCTTTTACATTTTCAAATCGATTCATAATTGATATCAAAATATCATATTCGCTTCAAAATCAAATCCATTTCAAATATCATCATATCTATTCAAGATGTAAGATTCCGTTTCAAAATCATTTTTCGCCTCAATATCTCATTTCGATTTCAAAATCATTTTTCGCCTCAAAATCTCATTTTGATTTAAAAATCACTTTTCGCCTCAAAATCTCATTTCGATTTCAAAATCACTTTTCGCCTCAAAATCTCATTTCGATTTCACATAAACTCGAATTCCAAAATTTAAAATTTAATCAAATCTCAAATCATCAATTTCAACTTGATTCAGCTTCTCAATAAACCATTTCAAATTATCAATTTCAAATACATATTTGAACCACAAAATAAACAATTTTACTTCCAATATATTTCGAAACTTTAAATATTTCACATTTCAAAACAGTTCATATATTTATATAAGAATATAAGATTCACTTTAAAACCATTTCGTATTCAAATTAGAATATTCTTCAAATTAAACATCTGTATTAAGTAGTTTACTTAATTTCTGGAACAATTCCAATTCAATAAACTTAGATTAACATTCAGATTTCAAGAATTCATTTAAGTATTACATTCCAAATCAATTTCAGTTCAAATCCTATTCAAATCAATTTTATCTTCAAATTTAATTCAATAGTTTCAATTTAGTCCCATTCACAAATTTCTTTGAATTTCAATTAAATTCCAAATTAATTAAATCTCAATTTCAAATCAATTTTCAATTCCAAACTCCACTTGAAATATCATTTCATATAAATTTTCTTAGAAATATTCAGAGTTCGATTAAAAGTCCAATCTTTTAAAACAAATCAATCTTTCGAAAATTTACGCCGTATTTCTACTTTTTTTTCAAAATCTAAACTTCGAATAATTAAACAAATTCATTTACCAAGTTTAAATTCCAACATCTCGATCTTCAATTCAAAATAATTCAATTTCCATAAATTGGATTTTATTCTTAAAATCAATTCATTTAAATAATTTCAAAACAACTTTTAAAATCATTTAATTTAACCAAACCGGTGTCCGTATATAGTTTTCTATCCTATGGCCAAGTGATTAGTTATTTCAATTAAATGTCAAGGATGAATATATATCACTTAAACCAAATCACAGTGTCATATGTATGTATAACAGGATATATATAAGCAAATAAACATCCAAACATCTAAATATCAACCAATAGCATCCATCGAAATACATCATCCAATAGACAATACAATTCACGGCAATTTCATAGTTATCAATGTCAGGTAATTTAATCGCAATTAAATTTTTAATTTCAATTTGACTGTCAATTTAATTTTCAACGGTGAATTCAAATGACAATCTATATGACAATTAAATTTTATCAAACAACGACAAATAAAATTCATATCACTTCATAATGTCAAATTCAACTACCATAAAGATATTCAGTACATTGTGAGCGTTATAAAACACTCACCTTGAGTTTCGATTTTTAAATCAAATCGAACAACGTTCGATTTAACCTAAAATTTTAACGAGCTCCAAATGTCTTCGGACCTAAACTGCAGCGTAGCTCTCGTCGCTGCGATTCCAACGTCGCCAGATGTTTCGCTTCGAAGCGGACCTCGTATGCAAAAGTTACGCTTAAATTAATATAACAATATAATTTAAAACATGATTAGCAATTAATTAATCGTTTAACCTTCTACTTCTTCTTTACGCGCATTAGCACAGCCGAACCCATGAACGCAACAACCACCACAAAACGCACGCAACTCGAGGCAGTCGGGGTTCGATCAAGATGTCCCCATGCGAGCGCCTCTAGGAGAGCCACCAACGCAGAAGTTTCGCATCACCAGTCGCCGCCGTTTGCACGCAAACCAAGAAAATACGCACGACTTTAAAGCCAGATCTGGACCAATCCGTGACGAATTAGCACGAATCAACCGTATGGATTTGAAGAGCTCGTCGAGATCTACACTTTTGCTTTTGGAATTTTTCGATTTCGTTGAACGGATTGAGAGATAAAGAGGAAAGAAGTTCGAGCAAAATCTGGCCATTGAATAGGTGGCGGCCATGAGATAGAAGTAGGGTTTCTGAAATGAAAAATGATAAAACTGTCTCGGTTTTGAGTGTGTATTTATAAAGTTAGGTCCAAAATCGTCCGAACTCCAAACGAGACATGCCGCCAGGCGTTTATAAGGTTTTACCCCCGTTCCGGACGCAATGGAACTAGTCCCAAGGCCTAATTCAATCGTATGAGGAAGATAGCGTTTTGAAGTCTATTATTTTAATTAACGACGTTAAATTTCTACGCGTTTCAAGCTCGCACGACCAAACGACAAGTCCGATTGCTACGAAAATTGAAACCTTACAATAATTCATTGTTACGGATCCGATGAAACTGGTTTCGTCGAAATCCGAGACAGTTGTAAAAATGGCTATTTCTACAGTCTAATTTCAATATAAAATTCCCAATTTTAAATTATTAACTTTTAAATCAAATTTCAATTGTTCACAAATTTCATTTTTAATTTCACAGTAATTAACAATCTTTTACAATGCAGTTTTCCATTATAAATCCAATATAAAAGATTACATTAGATTCAACGTTCAATTATATATTAATTCAAATTCAAGTTATTTAATTCCAATTGAATTCTTTTATATCGATTTACACTTTTATTATTGAATCAACCATTTACTTATACATTATTATCAATAGTTTATAATTCATTTACTTTCATTTTCTTCAGCTATCATCTTATTCAAATTCACAGTAATATTAAATTACATTCATTTACGTTGATTTCCATATTATAACTTCAATATTAAATGTACATTTTATTTATTTCGTTGTTTACAATCAAATTCAATTCAATTCAATTACTTGTTACATTCAAATTTAAATCTTTACTTACGTTCAATTACCAGTTAACATCTTTATCAAATTACAGTTTCGATTATTATTTGATTTCAATCAACTGTAATATTAAGTTACATTTATTTATATTAGTTTCAATAACATAAACTTCCACTATTAAATCTACCGTTTTATTTATTCTTTGTTTACAATCATAACCAATTTGGTTTACAATCAAACTCAATTCATTACTTACATTCAATACAGGTTAACATCCATATTTAATTTACAAATAAGTTATTTCAGAATTCAGTTTTGCATTTTAACTTGTAATTCACATTTAACAACACAAAATTTTATTTCCTTCGGATTTTTATCCAAAATTTTTATTTTAATTCGTATTTTTAAAGTGTTAAAAATACGGATCGTTACATTCTCCCCCACTTAAAACTTTTCGTCCTCGAAAAGGAACGGAGAAGGGGAAACCATCATTTAGATATAATTCATTCAAAATATTTGACTTATTTGCAAAATTTAGTTATAGGATTTTTAAAACCTCAAAATTTTCTAACTCCCGGATTTTTGAAAAATTTCGGCAGCACCTCCTTTGCGCGGCTAGGACCGAAAAATTTCACAGTGGTAATAATTGCATGATATACATCTCATTACAAGAATGAGGCATCCCAAAACATGGGGAACACAATAATATACCACAACATAAACCGTAATCCGAGAACGTACCTTTTATTAAGCGTTTATTAGCATTTTAACTTACATTTTGCATTTAGCGCAGAAGCGAGCTCCACAGCGAAGCGCAACCCCTTTGCTACCTACTAAAATGCTCAATAACCAAGTTAGAACCATGCATATAAAGATAGATCGATATACTTAGCATAAACAACATAAATATAACATGTTTAGCTTCAAAACTGAAATTCCAATTCCAGGACAGCAAATGAATCTCGGTTTTTGGTCACCTAAACTATAAAATTTGACAATGGAAACAAAAGTTGTTGCATTCGTTTCAGGCTTTCCGGAATGTCCAAAATCATTGAATTCGGACCTTCCGTTCAAAAGTTACGACCGTTTTACTAAATAGATACGCCTCAGCCTGGCAATGAATTGCGCAGGTCAGCGACGTTCCCTCACGTTTTTGACCTTCTAAATGACAGAAAAACACAAGACATTTAAAACGAAAGTTTTAGCTTAAGTTCTAAGCTTTCCAGAAAGGGCAAGATCGTCAAAATCTGATACACCAGTAAAAAGTTATGGCAAGAAAACTAAGGTGCTTCAGATTTCTACTTCGCACAGGCCAGCGACTAATATTGGTGTTTTAAGCCTAGCGGTTGAAGGTATTTACCAAAACATTCTAAACAAAACATGTAGCACAGTTTCCAGGCTTTCTGAAAAGTCTAATATCGTCTAATTTCGTTCAACCATTTAAAAGTTATGGCTATTTTCATTTCAGCTCTCTTTGAGTATTTTGGATTTTTCAAATTTTGCTTTTATTATTTCAAAGTACAAACCATCAATCTTCAAATTTTCTAAAGAAACAATCACAAACACAAAGTCGTTTATTTTCTTATATATCCATGAAATAAGTTTACATTCGATTTGTTTCCAATTTATTCAAGTTTGTTTCATTTATAATTTAAATTCAAGTCAATTTGCTTCAATTTAATTTGAATTCAATTATATTTAATTTCACTTTGCTTCAAATTTGAATTTAATTATTTAAATTTTTTTTATTCCTTTTATTCAATTCCATTTACACTAATGAATTCTATTTAATCAATTACCATCCATCTAACAACCAATGCATATCAAACATTAACATCCATCCAAATCTACACTAAATCAATTATACATTTCCAAGGCAAAATTTTAATTTCATACACTTCCAAGTTTATTGACATTTAGTTTTATTCAAATTTAATTAGTTTCCATTTACTAATTCTATATTTAATTAATTTTAAATTTAATTCATTTTACAACTTAAATTTCCTTTATATTTACAACTATCAATAGATCTTCACATTTTATTATTCACTCTCACACTGGTATATTATTCCTCTACTTATCCTTATTAGAATTTTAAACTTTTTAAGTATTTGGTAAGTTATAGTTATGCAAATAGAATGTAGTTAAACAACATACAACCTCTTTTCATTCAAAGTTGAATTTTCAATTAATTAATTCTTAAGTCATTACTTAAATTTCACTATAATTTAATTTCACATTTACATTCACATATAGTATTTCCATTTTATATTAACATAATTGTGAATCACCTTTAAATGTTAATTTAAATTCCAATTATTTACTAACAATTTTATTTATATTTGCAAACCATTAATTAAATGCATATTTCATTATTCAAACCTAAACTTGTATATTATCCAATTAACAATTCATATAACATTTTTGAACTTCTTAAATATTTTGGTAAGTTTTATTTATGCTATAGAATGAAATTTAATACTATGCGAGTTTTACAGTTTCAATTTTATTTTAAATTCATAATTTCCTAATTCTAAGGATATCTACTTCAATTGATATTTTCACTTAGCTCTTAGGTTTATTTCTCATTTCACAATTCAAAAGTTCCGTAATGATTCAAGTATTTGTTTATCTCAATAGTTTAAAATTATTAAATATTAAAGAACTTAAGAATTTCAACTCCGGTTTCAATTCAAATCAAGTTTGAAATAATATATACTTATATTAATATATATCAAGTCATACTATAGAGAATATAAAATAAAATTCAATTTTAATCAAAACAGGGTTTAGAAAAACTATTAAGTGATCTCTCCCACTTGGACTCTCGAAAATAAAGTCGATGATGCATGCACTCATCACCGGAATCATTTTCTAGTGTCAAGAGGGGAGTATAACACTTACTTCATTTGAAAATCCTTTGAAAACAATTTCTAATCGAATATACTATCATATAATACTTATATTATACATTTCAAATTTTTGATAATAAATTTTCAAAACACCGGAATTTAAATTCTCCATCTTAATTTAAATTCATTTTTATTTTATTTTATTTACCATTTATATTCATTGTCAATCATATTTACAAGTTTCATTTCTTAAAATCATCCAATAGTCAATAGTTAGAAATATTGACTAATCAACAATAAACGATGATAATCTAATATTATCATCTCCTAACAACCAATACAATCAAAATTTATAAATTTTCAAGATAAGTCTTTTATATATAAAATATAATCCAAAACAATATTATGTCAGTTTGTTCTATTCGAGTGTTTAGAAATTCCTATCGATGCCTTGGCGTCCCAAGTACCAACCAGAATTCATAAATACTCAATGGAGCAAATTAACACAATATAAAACCATTTTTATATCAAAATTACAAATACGCTCTCTCATATACACTCAACTCATTCATATAGTTTACCTCTATTTCAATGAGTTATTCCCCACAAGAGCCAAGGTTTATCGCTAAACCAAAGCTCTGATACCAACTGTAACGACCCGCCATTTTGGACCGTTCAAGTCGACAATAATCCACACATGTTCAACTCAAACCGTTCAAAAAGGCAGATGGTTATTGGGGTTAAATAAGAAAAGAAAAGAAAGAACAGAAACAAACTCAGAATCTTGCAGCGGAAGGAACAAGATATAATAATAAAATAACAGTTCATGAAGCTGTTAAATAAATAAATTTGATTATTATTATACATCATAAATCAGAGTTACATACATATCAGAGATAATACAATAATGCAGCGGAAAAATAATATGGTAGTAGAATACAAATGATGTAATACCAAACTCCGTCTTCGTCCTCCAAAATAGATCTTCAACCTTATCTGAAATGCTCAGGCTGACCCGAGCGTAATGAAAAGACAAAACACTCGAGTCAGGACTAAAATATCTCATGTAAGTCAAATCGAATAAGAAAATATGAGTGTGACGGCGTCAGAGATGTTTACGGGGTTTGACATCTCCTATCCAGTGTCAACGTGAGTGCAATAACTTAAGAGATGTTACGGGATTTTCCATCTCTCAAGGATCCGTTAAACTATCTACTATGTAGTACAATACGCTATTATAATATGTCTACATTAAAGTAAAAGTATTAAAATAGCGTTAAGCCATGGCCCATTCCACCCTTAACACAGTTTATATTCCCAAGAGCATATACAAGACCGTAGTTTCCCCAAAACCGGAAGTCACCAGAGGGCAATCCATATACTCAAGGTACAAACCTAAACGTAGTGGTCGCGAATAGGATAATCAGTATGACAAGGTACATGAGGCAATACCAACTAGGATACTAGTAGTTGCGTGATCCGGACTGATGTTGGGCATAGCAGCTACTACCCCAACACCGCGAAACAACACTCCCAAATCGCGGGGTGCACCCAAATCGAATCACAAAAGTAATAGACATGGTATCGAAGGAGTGTGTCCGCTAGAGATGGCGATCCTCAATGGCCCGGCGCGGCTCCTGTTTTAGTCATGTCAGGGGTCATCCAAAATCGTTCTCTTTCTTCAAATCAACACGTTCACCAAAACCATCCACTTCATTCTGGATCAACACTCCACGTGTATTAGTTATTAAAGTGGTTTTCGGTATCGACAGAGAGTATGTCCATATCCGATCCCGGTCTCTTTAATAACTACGTTATATTTTTCACACCGGTTCGATCTTTTACATTTTCAAATCGATTCATAATTGATATCAAAATATCATATTCGCTTCAAAATCAAATCCATTTCAAATATCATCATATCTATTCAAGATGTAAGATTCCGTTTCAAAATCATTTTTCGCCTCAATATCTCATTTCGATTTCAAAATCATTTTTCGCCTCAAAATCTCATTTTGATTTAAAAATCACTTTTCGCCTCAAAATCTCATTTCGATTTCAAAATCACTTTTCGCCTCAAAATCTCATTTCGATTTCACATAAACTCGAATTCCAAAATTTAAAATTTAATCAAATCTCAAATCATCAATTTCAACTTGATTCAGCTTCTCAATAAACCATTTCAAATTATCAATTTCAAATACATATTTGAACCACAAAATAAACAATTTTACTTCCAATATATTTCGAAACTTTAAATATTTCACATTTCAAAACAGTTCATATATTTATATAAGAATATAAGATTCACTTTAAAACCATTTTGTATTCAAATTAGAATATTCTTCAAATTAAACATCTGTATTAAGTAGTTTACTTAATTTCTGGAACAATTCCAATTCAATAAACTTAGATTAACATTCAGATTTCAAGAATTCATTTAAGTATTACATTCCAAATCAATTTCAGTTCAAATCCTATTCAAATCAATTTTATCTTCAAATTTAATTCAATAGTTTCAATTTAGTCCCATTCACAAATTTCTTTGAATTTCAATTAAATTCCAAATTAATTAAATCTCAATTTCAAATCAATTTTCAATTCCAAACTCCACTTGAAATATCATTTCATATAAATTTTCTTAGAAATATTCAGAGTTCGATTAAAAGTCCAATCTTTTAAAACAAATCAATCTTTCGAAAATTTACGCCGTATTTCTACTTTTTTTTTCAAAATCTAAACTTCGAATAATTAAACAAATTCATTTACCAAGTTTAAATTCCAACATCTCGATCTTCAATTCAAAATAATTCAATTTCCATAAATTGGATTTTATTCTTAAAATCAATTCATTTAAATAATTTCAAAACAACTTTTAAAATCATTTAATTTAACCAAACCGGTGTCCGTATATAGTTTTCTATCCTATGGCCAAGTGATTAGTTATTTCAATTAAATGTCAAGGATGAATATATATCACTTAAACCAAATCACAATGTCATATGTATGTATAACAGGATATATATAAGCAAATAAACATCCAAACATCTAAATATCAACCAATAGCATCCATCGAAATACATCATCCAATAGACAATACAATTCACGGCAATTTCATAGTTATCAATGTCAGGTAATTTAATCGCAATTAAATTTTTAATTTCAATTTGACTGTCAATTTAATTTTCAACGGTGAATTCAAATGACAATCTATATGACAATTAAATTTTATCAAACAACGACAAATAAAATTCATATCACTTCATAATGTCAAATTCAACTACCATAAAGATATTCAGTACGTTGTGAGCGTTATAAAACACTCACCTTGAGTTTCGATTTTTAAATCAAATCGAACAACGTTCGATTTAACCTAAAATTTTAACGAGCTCCAAATGTCTTCGGACCTAAACTGCAGCGTAGCTCTCGTCGCTGCGATTCCAACGTCGCCAGATGTTTCGCTTCGAAGCGGACCTCGTATGCAAAAGTTACGCTTAAATTAATATAACGATATAATTTAAAACATGATTAGCAATTAATTAATCGTTTAACCTTCTTCTTCTTCTTTACGCGCATTAGCACAGCCGAACCCATGAACGCAACAACCACCACAAAACGCACGCAACCCGAGGCAGCCGGGGTTCGATCAAGTTGTCCCCATGCGAGCGCCTCCAGGAGAGCCACCAACGCCAGAAGTTTCGCATCACCAGTCGCCGCCGTTTGCACGCAAACCAAGAAAATACGCACGACTTCAAAGCCAGATCTGGACCAATCCGTGACGAAGTTGCACGAATGAACCGTATGGATTTGAAGAGCTCGTCGAGATCTACACTTTTGCTTTTGGAATTTTTCGATTTCGTTGAACGGATTGAGAGATAAAGAGGAAAGAAGTTCGAGCAAATTCTGGCCATTGAATAGGTGGCGGCCATGAGATAGAAGTAGGGTTTCTGAAATGAAAAATGATAAAACTGTCTCGGTTTTGAGTGTGTATTTATAAAGTTAGGTCCAAAATCGTCCGAACTCCAAACGAGACGTGCCGCCAGGCGTTTATAAGGTTTTACCCCCGTTCCGGACGCAATGGAACTAGTCCCAAGGCCTAATTCAATCGTATGAGGAAGATAGCGTTTTGAAGTCTATTATTTTAATTAACGACGTTAAATTTCTACGCGTTTCAAGCTCGCACGACCAAACGACAAGTCCGATTGCTACGAAAATTGAAACCTTACAATAATTCATTGTTACGGATCCGATGAAACTGGTTTCGTCGAAATCCGAGACAGTTGTAAAAATGGCTATTTCTACAGTCTAATTTCAATATAAAATTCCCAATTTTAAATTATTAACTTTTAAATCAAATTTCAATTGTTCACAAATTTCATTTTTAATTTCACAGTAATTAACAATCTTTTACAATGCATTTTTCCATTATAAATCCAATATAAAAGATTACATTAGATTCAGCGTTCAATTATATTGTAATTCAAATTCAAGTTATTTAATTCCAATTGAATTCTTTTATATCGATTTACACTTTTATTATTGAATCAACCATTTACTTATACATTATTATCAATAGTTTATAATTCATTTACTTTCATTTTCTTCAGCTATCATCTTATTCAAATTCACAGTAATATTAAATTACATTCATTTACGTTGATTTCCATATTATAACTTCAATATTAAATGTACATTTTATTTATTTCGTTGTTTACAATCAAATTCAATTCAATTCAATTACTTGTTACATTCAAATTTAAATCTTTACTTACGTTCAATTACCAGTTAACATCTTTATCAAATTACAGTTTCGATTATTATTTGATTTCAATCAACTGTAATATTAAGTTACATTTATTTATATTAGTTTCAATAACATAAACTTCCACTATTAAATCTACCGTTTTATTTATTCTTTGTTTACAATCATAACCAATTTGGTTTACAATCAAACTCAATTCATTACTTACATTCAATACAGGTTAACATCCATATTTAATTTACAAATAAGTTATTTCAGAATTCAGTTTTGCATTTTAACTTGTAATTCACATTTAACAACACAAAATTTTATTTCCTTCGGATTTTTATCCAAAATTTTTATTTTAATTCGTATTTTTAAAGTGTTAAAAATACGGATCGTTACAGCACTCTCCTACTATCACTAGTAACGAGTAGTCCTTGCAATCCGAAGATTTCCACAACGAGGAGACCACTGCTATAAATATCTTTATAATGGGAGCGAACCAGAAAATGTCATGTGGTGACCCTCATCTTTAAAATCACTTAGATTTTTTTTTATTCAAAAGGAACTCACCACTAAACCCCAAATACTTTTATATTTAAATTTTTATATAGTTTCCAAATATTTTTCCCAAGACCCTGGAATTACTAATATAATCATATCAGTGTACAAAGATTAAACCAATTATATATTTGATGATATACAATTGCTCATTTATTATTATTTACATATATATTTTTATATATATATCAGAGTCAATTTAAATCAATTTGAAAACAAAATATCATACAAGCTATTGACAAGCCACTGATTTTCTATTTAAATCTTATTCTACTGCCAGAGGTATATTTTTAGCAAATTATAGTACCTAATCTTGTTATCTGACTATATATAAATATTAATCTGCCTAAATAAGGCTATTAGCATTTATTTGTTCTTGTGACAGTTATTAGGCTTATGCATAAAATTATTTCAAGATCCTACGTGTAGTTAGGAACATTATAAGTGATTTCCTAATCACTGTCTCAAATTAAACAATTGAAGTTAGATTGCATTTTCATGTTTGACATGGTACAGATTTTTAGTTGCTTGGTATATCACTATAATTGCTTGGTGTTATCTGAGGGTTGCTTGGTGTTTTCCTTGGTTTTGTCCCGGATGCACTCACACTTCATCAATTGAAATGAAGAGATTCCAGGTTCCAAGGGTTTGACCCATGACCACCTAGACCAGCCATAGTCCCCCTTTTACCACTTGCAACCCATACCCTTCATTTTTACAAGCTTTTACAAAATTCCTACTCCTAAATTTCCAAGCCTTTTTATGCCTTGTTCAACTTTTTCTGGAAAAATACTTTCTTATAGGTGTTCACCCTAATATCCAAAGTCCATTACCCTTCCAGGTCTACTATTCTCAAAGATCCTCTTTTTTTTTTAATTTTAAATGCTCAAATCCATACAATTTTCCAGAATTTATGCACCTGCCAGTATCATTTACTTGCCATGCACAAGTTTATTTTTGCTTGAATGTTCTGCTAAGATCTTTGAGAGTTCATTTCAAAAATTATATCCCCTTAGCTGTTTAATCTCCATAAGACAAAATATGAACAATAGAAATCAGAGATTCAAATATATCTATATAGATCTCAGTATCAGTTTCAAACATATTTATATATATATATATATCTCAGTATTAGTTTCAAACATATTTATATATCTCAGTATCAGTTTCAAACATATTTATATATATCTCAGTATCAGTTATCTGACATGCATACATTTTATTCCACTTGAGTATTTCTTATTCAAATCTTGTCAAATCTATTGTAATTCTATTTAAAGAAAATCATAGAATAAACTCAGGCAATAAAACCAGAGATCATTACATTCACATTTTATATTTATGTGTTATATCCATCCCCTTGTTTTCTCCCAATCAGATGATCATAAAATCAATAAAAATCAAACTCCATCAAATATCATTCAAAATGAATTTTACTTAAGTACAAGTTTTCATCCCCAATTACTTAGGAAGTTTCATAATAGTACTTCAATTACAGAAAATAGAATTTGTCTAGTAATTCCATTACAAAACAACTGCAAATTTAAAACAAGACTCTCTTATTTATACTAGCAGCCAATGCCTTCCTTACTCATCAAGCCAACTTCAATTTCCTGCAAGCAAATCATTTAGCTGCCCCAAATAAATTTTGAGACACCCAGATGATTGCAAGGGCAACCAAAAAGGGTCAGTTTACACTGGTATGAGCATTTATCAGTTTTTGTATACATGTACTTAATTTGTAGTAATCTTGCAATGACTTCCTAGATTAACAGGTTTTATACTTAGCAAGTTTTGGTTCATGCAAGAAGACACAATATCACATTCAACAAATTATACATTGCACAACAGACAGTTAAAATTAATCATGTGTACAATTTTAATTCATCCTCATCAAATCTTGGATAAGTAATCACTGATTTATACTCCAATGTTCCACCCAGCAATTAATCAATGAACAATATTTATCTTGATTAAATCTAACACCAGATCTGAATGTTTATAACCCAGATTTTTAAACCCCTACCCCCATTCATTTTATGGTCTTTAACTCCTTGTCAAATGAACACTATGTATGCATTGTGATGGAAACTCCCAGGTTGTTTAAATTATTCCAACACACAAAGGCCTCAGGGTGCAGTTGCACCATGCACATACTTGCTTCCACCTGAAGTAAGCAGATCATTGACTACCCCCAAGTGACCAATATAGTTTTTTTTGTATTTTTTGTATCAGAGAAATATGACTGCCTGCATATTTTCTGGCTCAACCCCATGTTCCCCTATTAATCTTAATCCATGTTTAATGATGATAGAACAAGAATACTTAAAACATGTTAAATCTGAAAGCCAAATTACAGATCAATGCTCCAAACAAAAATGCACAAACAAACATCCATATCACCCATAACAAATCATTTCAAAGATTCAAATAGCTCATAGTATTTTTAGGCTGCCTGCAATAGGACTTAATGCCATTGCATACAAAAGATAAATACTCACATAATGTTTCTCCTTTCACTGCCTTAATTTCTTAGAACAGCAAATCCCCCAAAGCCTCAAGCTAGTGTTTCTCCTTGTTTATTTTATTTTGTTTTTTGATCCCGAGAGAGTGATGGTTTTGGTTATGTGCAGTTATTTATAAATCCATTCTAGGGTTTTAGAAAATGGGTAATTCCCCTGATACCCTTAGATGTTTATGTACTCATCATATTTCTGTGTGATCATAAGTTGGAAATGCACACTTTAATTAGCTATTTCGGGGATCATGCATTTTTAGACACTCAATACTATTTTCATGACTCTTTTCTACTCATGCAATAAGCATGTGACCCTCAGTTCATTATTTCTCTTTTTTTATAAGCTTTAAGGAAATCTGAAAATCTACTTTGTATATTTTTTTCTCTACCTATCTATTAACTCCATTAAATCAGACATACTACCATACTTTGTAATGTAAAATCATTTACACAATGTATTTTCTTGGAATAAATATGTTATGGAAATTTTATTTGATTCTGTATATGTGTATATATATTTATATATATTTCTGCCTTTATGTCAAATCAGTCAACTCCCTTTTTAATTAAAAATCACATATATTATGCTAATTATTTTCTGGCACAATTATAAGACATATAACCCTTTATATTAAACTTCTTCTTCATATAAAACAGCAAACACCCCATATATATTAAATGTATATATATATATTTACATAATTCTTTGAACATAAAGCTATATTTTTTTTTGAGTTCCAATTTTTCTTCTAATTACCTTAATTCCTTGCATTTTATCAAACAGAAGCTCCCATTTAATTTTATTTATTGCCAATTTCTTTTCTTTTTTAATGCAATATATATATATATTTATATATATACTAATATAAATATATATATCATTTTATTTCTATTTTAGGGTCATTACATACCCTCCCCCTTAAAGGAATTATGTCCCCATAATTTCACCTAATTTCTCCAACTAAAAGCACTAATCCATAGCCTATTTTAACTCCATACCCCCATACCCATATTTTATGAAAACAAACAATGTATAAGTATATTTAGAAAAAATATCTTAGGCTATTTAAACATACCTCTTCATCAGTAAACAAATTGGGGTATTTAGCCCTCATTTTATCTTCAACCTCCCATGTACAATCATTAGTGTCCAAGCTCCATTGGATTTTCACCAGTTTGATCACCTTGTTTCTCAACTTTTTCTCTTCCTTGGCAACTATCCCTACTGGTTCATTGGTATAAACCAAATTTTTCTGGACTTGAACTTGAGTAGGTGACTCCAGAATTGCTCCTTCATCATGCACCCATTTTCTCAATTGAGAAACATGAAACACAGGATGCACACCACTCAACTCCTCAGGTAACTTAAGTCTGTAGGACATAGCACCAATTCTTTGCATAATTTCATATGGTCCTACAAATCTTGGTGATAGCTTACCAGATTTTCCAAACCTGAACACTTTCTTCATTGGTGATACTTTCAGAAAAACATGCTCTCCTACTTCAAACTCCATTGGCTTTCTCTTTTTATCTGCATAAGACTTTTGTCTTGATTGTGCTGCCTTCATTCTGTGCCTAACCAATTCAATCATGTTGGTGGTTTCTTTAACATGATCTGGCCCCAATAGTACACCCTCTCCTGCTTCCAACCAACAGGCAGGAGACATGCAAGGTCTCCCATACAAGGCTTCAAAGGGAGCCATTCCTATGGTTGATTGATAGCTATTGTTGTAAGTGAATTCTGCCAAGTGAATATGATCCTCCCAATTACCCCCAAAATCAAGCACACATGCTCTAAGTAAATCTTCCAATATTTTATTCACTATCTCTGTTTGCCCATCACTTTGAGGATGGTAGGCAGTGCTTAAACAAAGTTGTGTTCCCATTGCTTCTTGGAAACTTTCCCAAAATCTTGAGGTGAACAAAGTGTCTCTATCACTTACAATAGTCTTGGGTATGCCATGTAGCCTCACCACTTCTTTAATAAACAATTGTGCAAGCCTAGATGCATTTCTATCTGACCTGACAGGAACAAAGTGAGCTGATTTGGTTAGTCTGTCAACAATTACCCATATACTATCATTGCCTTTCTTAGTTCTAGGCAAACCATACACAAAATCCATGGAAATGCTTTCCCACTTCCACTGAGGTACCTCCAAAGGTTGCAACATGCCAGAGGGCTTTTGGTGGTCTGCTTTAATTTGTTGACATGTGGAACATTTTGCCACATATCTTGCCACTGCTTGCTTCATTCCTGGCCACCAGTAGCCTCTTTTTAAATCATGATACATCTTAGTACCACCAGGGTGTATGGTATACCTGGTCTTGTGATGCTCATTCATGATTTCTTCCTTCAATTCTGCAATGTTTGGTACACAAAGCTTATCATTTTTCCTCAAATAACCTTGGGAATCTATTTTAAAATTCTCTGACTCAATGTTATTTAATAACATTTCTTTCTTCTCCTTTAGACTTTGATCTTGATCTTGCATGCTACCAACTTTCTCCACCAGATTAGACTTCACTGAGATTATTCCCAGTGTACCATACTCCACCATATCACCATGTTCTTTAAAATTCACTGTATCCTTGCTGTATATATCTGCCTCCCCAAGCACTGCAAGATTTTTAAACTCATCAATCATCAAACTGGCTAATCTAACATGATTTCTGCTCAAGGCATCTGCCACTCTATTAGCTTTTCCAGGGGTGTATAATATATCTAAATCATATGCAGCCAGAAACTCCAACCACCTTGCTTGCCTCATATTTAAATCTTTTTGAGAAAATAAATATTTCAATGCTTGATGATCTGTGAATAATTCAAATTTTTCCCCAAGCAAATAATGCCTCCATAGTTTTAGGGCAAACACTATTGCAGCTAATTCTAGATCATGAGTTGCATATTTGGTTTCATTGGGTTTAAGCTGTCTTGATGCATATGCCACTACCTTGCCATGTTGCATAAGCACTGCACCTAATCCAGACGCACTAGCATCAGTGTATACAACCATTCCTTCATTTGCTTTAGGGATTTGTAGGACAGGAGCTTCCACCAATGCTTGCTTCAATTTCTCAAAAGCTTGTTCACACTGCTCAGTCCACACATAGGGTTGATTCTTCTTGGTTAGTTGGGTCATTGGTGCGGCTATTCTTGAAAAATCCTTGATGAACCTCCTATAATACCCTGCCAAACCTAAGAATGACCTCACCTCAGTCACTGTTTTGGGTCTACTCCATGATTGAACTGCAATGACCTTGCTTGGATCTACACTTACTCCCTGCTGTGACACTATGTGTCCTAAGAATTTTACTTCATGTTGCCAAAATGTACACTTTGAATATTTGGCTTTTAATTCATGTTCTCTAAGTCTGGATAATACTAAATGTAGGTGCATGGCATGATCATTTTCTGTCTTTGAATAAATTAATATGTCATCTATAAATACCAAGACAAACTTATCCAAAAAGTCTCTAAAAATTCTATTCATCAAGTCTACAAAATAGGAGGGAGCATTGGTCAAGCCAAATGGCATTACTAGAAATTCATAAAGGCCATACCTTGTATTAAAGGCTGTGTACTCAATGCTTTCCTCTGCAACTTTCATCTGATGAAATCCAGAGGCTAAGTCTAGCCTTGAAAATATTTTAGCCCCATGCAATTGATCAAATAGATCATCTATTCTAGGCAGTGGGTACTTATTTTTAATAGTCACCTTGTTTAAATCTCTGTAGTCTACACACAACCTCATTGTTCCATCATGTTTCTTGACAAATAGCACTGGGGAACCCCAACTGGAACTACTTGATCTTATAAATCCTTTCTCTTCTAATTCTTCTAGTTGATGTTTTAATTCTACCAACTCTTTTGGACCCATTCTATAAGGCTTCTTAATGATTGGATTTGTTCCAGGAATTAATTTTATTTTAAATTCAACTGGCCTGTTTTGAGGAATTCCTTTCACTTCTCCAAACACATCTACATATTCATTGACTACTGGGATTTCCTCTATTTTTAATTCCTTTTGAACTTCATTAATACTCCAGATTTTATTAAAACATGTATTCTTTGCTATTTCACTTAAGATGGTAATTCTTTTGCCTTCATTTGTTTCCAAAGAAATAGTAAGGTTTTCTAAATTTAAAATTGCTTTATTTCTCATTAACCAATCTACCCCCAAAATAATCCCAATTCCAGGATAATTTAAGGTATATAAGTCTGAATTAAATTCATAACCCCCTATAATTAATTTCAGACCCATACACTTCATCCCCAACATGCAATGACTCCCTATGGGACTGTGTACAACCAAGGGCTGATCAATGGAAACACATGCAAGTGTTAACTTCTTTACAATTTCCAAAGATATTAGTGAATGTGAGGCACCGGTATCATATATTACTGATATGGGTTGGGTATGAATAAAAATTATACCTTCAAGTTGCCCAACATTCCCAGTGTTACTTGCTGTCAAAGCTCCTACCCTTGCTGTTCCCCTATTGGTTTCTAGGCAATCCATCTTGAGATGACCCATCTTTCCACAATTATAGCATCCTCCTCTGGGTATCTTGGGGTCAGGGCATTGGTTACTATAATGTCCAGCTTTTCCACAATTAAAACAATGAGTAAACTTCTTGCTTTAAGGTGCTGTTGCTCCTTCCCCTTTCTTAGCCCCTTTACTTGCATTTCTCTTGTCATAAGGTTGCATTTTGTTCTGACCACCCTTCTTCTTGTTGAGCTTCATATTCCTGAATTTCTCTCTTGCAGTGTCATGTTGCTCAAATGAGAGAGTTAGATCAATTACTTGATCAAAAGTTTTGTCCTTGTATGGCAACATTGCCCTTGACAAACTAGGGTTCAAGCCTTGAATGTACCTTGCATTCTTTGCTACTGCATTCCCTATTAACATCAGTCCATACTTGGATAATGCTTCAAACTTCTGAGTGTATTCATTCACACTCATGTTTCCTTTGCTTAACCTAATAAAATCTTCAAGCAGTGTGGCCTTGGCAGATGCTGGGACAAATCTGGCCTCAAGCATGTCCTTGAAATTATTCCAAGTAATGGTATCCTCTTGTCTTCCTGCTGTCACAACTTCCCACCAATCCAGTGCAACCCCTTTCAATTTCCTTGAAGCTATCTGTCTCTTTCTTTGGTCATTGATTTGCATATTTGTGAAGACCCTCTCCATAGTTTTTATCCAAGTTTGAACACCTATAGCTCCTTCAGTACCTTCAAAATCCTTTCCTCCCAAAGTGGTACAAGTCTTAAGCAGTTTGGAGAGTTCCTCATGAGGATTGTCTTGCCTTGGTGCCATTCCATCCCTTAAAGCTCTCACAAAATCCTCCATGCTCATCATAGGTGGCTCACGTGATGATCCTGCACCTGTGTGATGCCTTGGTCCTACCATAATGCTATAAATATGATTTTTATGTTAGTTTATTTACCCCTATCAGTTTTTGGTGTCTTTACTTGGTTCATTTTCATTTCTGTGCACACTGTGCATGTGTCACATGTACACACATATATTTCTTGACATAAAGTAAAAACATTCAACACCAACAATTCAAACAATGCATTCAAACATCCATATGCATACAACAACATTTACTATGTTATTTAAAACATAGCTCTGATACCAACTGTGGTGACCCTCATCTTTAAAATCACTTAGATTTTTTTTTATTCAAAAGGAACTCACCACTAAACCCCAAATACTTTTATATTTAAATTTTTATATAGTTTCCAAATATTTTTCCCAAGACCTTGGAATTACTAATATAATCATATCAGTGTACAAAGATTAAACCAATTATATATTTGATGATATACAATTGCTCTTTTATTATTATTTACATATATATTTTTATATATATATCAGAGTCAATTTAAATCAATTTGAAAACAAAATATCATACAAGCTATTGACAAGCCACTGATTTTCTATTTAAATCTTATTCTACTGCCAGAGGTATATTTTTAGCAAATTATAGTACCTAATCTTGTTATCTGACTATATATAAATATTAATCTGCCTAAATAAGGCTATTAGCATTTATTTGTTCTTGTGACAGTTATTAGGCTTATGCATAAAATTATTTCAAGATCCTACGTGTAGTTAGGAACATTATAAGTGATTTCCTAATCACTGTCTCAAATTAAACAATTGAAGTTAGATTGCATTTCCATGTTTGACATGGTACAGATTTTTAGTTGCTTGGTATATCACTATAATTGCTTGGTGTTATCTGAGGGTTGCTTGGTGTTTTCCTTGGTTTTGTCCTGGATGCACTCACACTTCATCAATTGAAATGAAGAGATTCCAGGTTCCAAGGGTTTGACCCATGACCACCTAGACCATCCATAGTTCCCCTTTTACCACTTGCAACCCATACCCTTCATTTTTACAAGCTTTTACAAAAAACCTACTCCTAAATTTCCAAGCCTTTTTATGCCTTGTTCAATTTTTCTGGAAAAATACTTTCTTATAGGTGTTCACCCAAATATCCAAAGTCCATTACCCTTCCAGGTCTACTATTCTCAAAGATCCTCTTTTTTTTTTAATTTTAAATGCTCAAATCCATACAATTTTCCAGAATTTATGCACCTGCCAGTATCATTTACTTGCCATGCACAAGTTTATTTTTGCTTGAATGTTCTGCTAAGATTTTTGAGAGTTCATTTCAAAAATTATATCCCCTTAGCTGTTTAATCTCCATAAGACAAAATATGAACAATAGAAATCAGAGATTCAAATATATCTATATAGATCTCAGTATCAGTTTCAAACATATTTATATATATATATATCTCAGTATCAGTTTCAAACATATTTATATATCTCAGTATCAGTTTCAAACATATTTATATATATCTCAGTATCAGTTATCTGACATGCATACATTTTATTCCACTTGAGTATTTCTTATTCAAATCTTGTCAAATCTATTGTAATTCTATTTAAAGAAAATCATAGAATAAACTCAGGCAATAAAACCAGAGATCATTACATTCACATTTTATATTTATGTGTTATATCCATCCCCTTGTTTTCTCCCAATCAGATGATCATAAAATTAATAAAAATCAAACTCCATCAAATATCATTCAAAATGAATTTTACTTAAGTACAAGTTTTCATCCCCAATTACTTAGGAAGTTTCATAATAGTACTTCAATTACAGAAAATAGAATTTGTCTAGTAATTCCATTACAAAACAACTGCAAATTTAAAACAAGACTCTCTTATTTATACTAGCAGCCAATGCCTTCCTTACTCATCAAGCCAACTTCAATTTCCTGCAAGCAAATCATTTAGCTACCCCAAATAAATTTTGAGACACCCAGATGATTGCAAGGGCAACCAAAAAGGGTCAGTTTACACTGGTATGAGCATTTATCAGTTTTTGTATACATGTACTTAATTTGTAGTAATCTTGCAATGCCTTCCTAGATTAACAGGTTTTATACTTAGCAAGTTTTGGTTCATGCAAGAAGACACAATATCACATTCAACAAATTATACATTGCACAACAGACATTTAAAATTAATCATGTGTACAATTTTAATTCATCCTCATCAAATCTTGGATAAGTAATCACTGATTTATACTCCAATGTTCCACCCAGCAATTAATCAATGAACAATATTTATCTTGATTAAATCTAACACCAGATCTGAATGTTTATAACCCAGATTTTTAAACCCCTACCCCCATTCATTTTATGGTCTTTAACTCCTTGTCAAATGAACACTATGTATGCATTGTGATGGAAACTCCCAGGTTGTTCAAATTATTCCAACACACAAAGGCCTCAGGGTGCAGTTGCACCATGCACATACTTGCTTCCACCTGAAGTAAGCAGATCATTGACTACCCCCAAGTGACCAATATAGTTTTTTTTTGTGTTTTTTGTATCAGGGAAATATGACTGCCTGCATATTTTCTGGCTCAACCCCATGTTCCCCTATTAATCTTAATCCATGTTTAATGATGATAGAACAAGAATACTTAAAACATGTTAACTCTGAAAGCCAAATTACAGATCAATGCTCCAAACAAAAATGCACAAACAAACATCCATATCACCCATAACAAATCATTTCAGAGATTCAAATAGCTCATAGTATTTTTAGGCTGCCTACAATAGGACTTAATGCCATTGCATACAAAAGATAAATACTCACATAATGTTTCTCCTTTCACTGCCTTAATTTCTTAGAACAGCAAATCCCCCAAAGCCTCAAGCTAGTGTTTCTCCTTGTTTATTTTATTTTGTTTTTTGATCCCGAGAGAGTGATGGTTTTGGTTATGTGCAGTTATTTATAAATCCATTCTAGGGTTTTAGAAAATGGGTAATTCCCCTGATACCCTTAGATGTTTATGTACTCATCATATTTCTGTGTGATCATAAGTTGGAAATGCACACTTTAATTAGCTATTTCGGGGATCATGCATTTTTAGACACTCAATACTATTTTCATGACTCTTTTCTACTCATGCAATAAGCATGTGACCCTTAGTTCATTATTTCTCTTTTTTTATAAGCTTTAAGGAAATTTGAAAATCTACTTTGTATATTTTTTTCTCTACCTATCTATTAACTCCATTAAATCAGACATACTATAATACTTTGTAATGTAAAATCATTTACACAATGTATTTGCTTGGAATAAATATGGTATGGAAATTTTATTTGATTCTGTATATGTGTATATATATTTATATATATTTCTGCCTTTATGTCAAATCATTCAACTCCCTTTTAAATTAAAAATCACATATATTATGCTAATTATTTTCTGGCACAATTATAAGACATATAACCCTTTATATTAAACTTCTTCTTTATATAAAACAGCAAACACCCCATATATATTAAATGTATATATATATTTACATAATTCTTTAAACATAAAGCTATTTTTTTTTGAGTTCCAATTTTTCTTCTAATTACCTTAATTCCTTGCATTTTATCAAACAGAAGCTCCCATTTAATTTTATTTATTGCCAAATTCTTTTCTGTTTTAATGCAATATATATATATATATATATATTTATATATATACTAATATAAATATATATATCATTTTATTTCTATTTTAGGGTCATTACATGTCAACAAGCAGTCCTCACGCTATGAAGATCCTTGGACTTCATAAATCATCATTAATAATCTGCACTTCCAAACCCATACATTGGTCCGGAGTGGTTTTCGGATAAATCTGATCCCGGTCTCTCCGCACCAATATCGAAAAGTGGCTTTTAACCTCATACAGAAACCAAGTCTTGTAAACTTATCACAGTTCCAACTTTCAACTTGCTATCCTTCTGTAACGACCTAGAATTTTGGTTATTTGAAATTCGAATATTTAAAGGATAATTGTTTTTAACTTGAATTTCAAATATAACCATTATTTGGATAATTTAATTATCGAATTTATAAATTGGAAATTGATTAAAATATTAAATTTGAAGTTTTAAGCTTGTCAAAATTAATTTAAACGCTTATAAAATTTATATTGATAATAATGAAGATAATAAAAGTTTTAAAATTGAATTTAAAGTGAATTGTTCAATTTAAAAAATATATCGTTTAAATTTACATTTAAAATAACCTTCTGGGGGACAGTCTTAGAATTCGACGAAACCAGTTCCATTGGATCCGTAATAGTATATTATTATCGGATTTCAAATTTTGGAACGTTTGGAGTTATCTTGTGGTCGTACGAGTTAGAAACGCGTTGAAATTTATATCGAAAATTCAATATAATAAATGGGTCCAAAAAGCAATCTTCTCTATACGATTGAATTAGGACTCGAAACCTTTTCCAATGCATTCAGAATATAGGTATAACATTATAAACACCTAGCGGCAAGCCTCGATAGGAGGTCGAGATTTTAAGCTACGAAATCGAGACGTTTTGAAAATTTAAATAAAATAATTATATGTAACTTGACCTTTATTTCCATCTAACCTTTTTCCTTTCTCTTCAAAGCACCATAGCTTATCACCTTCATGCAAACATTTTGAACACGCAACAGTTCACATCTCCCTCCCTTCTTCTTTTAAAAACAACACAACCGAACAGCTAAAAAAAAGGAAAAACAAAAGAAGAAAAATGGCTGAAAGAAAAAGAAAAATATAAACAGATAATAACAGAGAACAAAATCGGCATTTAAAAAGGAAATCATGTTGTTCGTTCTTCCACTTCCCTTTCAATGGAAACGAGAGCGAAAAATAAGAGAAACGAAAGAGGAAATCGCGAATGAGCTGTTGCTCGTCTTCGATCGACGTCAAGGGAATGCGCACGTACTTAAATTGGTTTGGATGGGTACATTGGATTTAGTATGCTCGACTTGTTCGAGCGGTGGATTGGTAAGCTAGGGCTAGTGATTTTGTGAAGTTGAGGGGAAGTGGGATTGAACGGGGCCTCGGGTTGAAGCAGTTCGACATTTTTTTCTAGTGGGGGCTCGCGATTCAAATGGCGATTTCGTGAAGGGGGAGAGCGTAGGCAGTCGCAATTCTGGTGGTCATGAGTGGGAAGGACGTTGTCTCGTGTATGCATGCACGTAGGAGGAGGGAGACTCGTTTTTTTTAACGATGATGGAAGCCGTGGTCACGTTTGGGCCTCGAGTGCCGGTTTGAAGTCGAGGTGGGGGGGGGGGGGGTTGAGCGTATAAGTGGTGAGAGACTTGGAAGCGAAGAGGGTTTGGCATATCAGGTGGTGGGCAATGTCAGGTGCACAAGCGTACACGGCTAGTTAGCTCCAGGATTTTTCAGAATGAAGGGGAGGAGGAGGAAGATACTGTAGCATGTTGAGGTTGTAGGTTCGTGGCTTTGATCTTTGGGCCGTTTGGATTTTTATGGTGAGCAAAATTGTTGTTTTTTATTTATGTTTTTCAATATAAATGTTGAAAAATAGAAAATTATAGGTTATGTGTCTAGCAGCCTCTTTTATGTGATAAACTAATTATAAAAAGAAAATCTGTCAACTGAATTTAATTCATTATCCAAATGTTTATAAATCCCTGATTTATCTATACGAGGTCTAAAAATCAGGAGGTCGATAACGATAAATTCGTAGCTGCAAAATTCACATTTTGGAGGTGGTTTGGAATTTTTCGGAGTCCGTTGGAATTTTAAATTAAATCAAATGATGTTCGGTTTAGTTTAAAAACCTGGATATTTAGCAAATAAAAATCATGGTGAGTTAATCTCACTCAATTTTGGATTACCGTAATTAATTTTAAATAGTTAAAATTAATGGTTGATTGATTGATAGAATTGATAAATTATTATCAGTTGGATGTGATATTATATATAGCAGTATATATCTTATAGTGATTGATATTCCTGCATATATATATATATATATATATATATAGCGGATGAGACCCTATGCGCCCCGCATAATAGCGGATGACCCTATATACCGCGATATCCCTCTCGAAGTGGGATTGGTATTTTTATATTGCATTAACATCTGTGGATGCAGGAAAATAGGTAAGAGGGATCCAAATGGATTCCTCAAAAATGTTGAAATTATTTTTATATTCAGTGATATGACTTATTTGAATAATCTGTGACAGATTATATTGGAGATTGAATTTATTGGATGCTATGGCATTGCTGGATATATTTTTGGCATTTTAAAATATCATAAATATGAATATTGAATTTTTAAAGGAAAATAAAAAGGGAATTTTAAAGTAAAATATTTATAGTGAAGTTGGATAAATTAAAAGTAATAAATTTAGGAAAAATAAATAGTTTGATTTTAAAATTCTATTTAATAATTCCAGGATATGGAAAAATAGAGATTTTTGAATAATATAAACAAAAGGATTTTTAATAATGAAACTTAAGCGATTTGTTTAAGTGCAGAAAAGGTTTTAAAATCAAGATTTAAAATAGTTTGGGAAAAAAACAAAAAGGAAATTTGAGAATAAAATATGAAATTGATGTTCCAGATTTAAATAAGGTTTTAAATCATAAATGGAAGTGAAAGCTGATTTAGTTAGGTTTTGGAATATATTTGGGTTATTTAAGAAATTAATTTCAAAATGGAATTTAATTTAGAAAATCGATTTAAAATCGATTAAGCGTTGTGAACAGGGATAAACAAGAAATGAGACTATGGAATTTATAAACGGAGTTTATAAATAAGGTGAAGTAAATTATCAGTGGATAAATTGAAATTATAAATTCACGGTGAGGATTATAAGGAGATGGATAAATTGGTTTAAAAATAAATGGTGGATTTATTTTTAGAAATGTGGAAAGGGAATTTACGGAATTGGAATGTAAATCAATTTGGAAAATAAATCGAGGGAAATTTATAAATAATTAGACTGGTTATATTGGAATTTAAGAAAATATATTTTATCAAATAATGGAGTTTGTTTTAAAAAGGAAGAATTTGTAATTTTAAGTTGGGTAATTTTAAAAAGTGTTAAAGAATATTTCAGAAATTAATTATTTAGATGTTTAAAATTGTATTAAGTATATTTTAAATTATGAATTAAGTTAGTTTATATTAAATTAATTATTATTTAAGGATTAATCAATATTATTATTTCAAATTGGTAAATTATTCAATAATTATATTATTCTTATATAATAACTTTTATTTTAAAGAGTATTCGCCTAAATTTAACTTGGAAGTTATTATGGAAATTTCATAAGTATTATTTTGAAAATTTTTAAATAAAGTTTCCAGGAAGTAATGGTATACTCGCTGGCGAAATCGAAGGCAGTGAGTGCCTATAGTTAAGTCTTGAATTTCTCTAGGATAGAGACGTAACCATTGAGCTATGAATCCATGGTTTGATACCTCAAGGGTTCTTTCCAGATTATTTTAAAGGTCTCCAAATATTTTTGAAAGAATAGTTTCGCGAATATACTAAATTCGATAAGATAAGTATATATTTCGGATAAGAGATGTAATTTATTAAAAGAAATTAAAAACCGATTTAGCGTTTTTAGTGGAAAAAGAAAATATGGGTTGAATGATTGCTTATTGATAGTTAAATAACCGACTGTCAAATCTGGACCCAAAATATATAACTTTGGGAATATCTAGGAGAGATACGGGATTTATATGGTACAGTTACCGTTCGAGGTGCTATACTGTACGTATAAACTCGTTTTGTCCTTCTAGGACGATGATAAGGTAATCTGTCCACTAACGGTTAGGAGGTAATCTCTGATCTTATTTTCGTCTATTTATTCCTAAAGAACCGGGGTTGAGTTTACCGGAAATATCGAACGTTGATTCGAAGAGACCGGGATCAGATTTGTTATCCGAAAACCACTTCGATCCAACGAGTACGTTTTCGATGTGAAAACAAGAGCATGGAGTCGAAGATGGAGCAGCGAAGTGCAAGGGGTAATCGCCACTAATCCTGAGGATTATTCCAAAATGGATGTAGTAGGAATAGTGCCTTCGGTTCCGTTCGGACCCAGAACGGACTTGTATGGATGAATGCTATTAGTACATTGTCATTGGAGGATAATGGGCAATTTAAGTGAAAATTCCTTAAAAGGTAATCGTAGCCTCTAGCCTCATCAACCGGGAATGACTGAAATGCAGGGGAGATGCAGCAAGGCTAAGTGGGTAGCACCTAATTAGGGTATGTTCATCACCTTTCTAGATACCCTCGGATATTATTACTACGATTATGGAAGGAGTTGGAAAAAGGGTGGGAACACCCGGGGTGATAACATATTTGGTCTATCCAGGTTAGAGATAGTCTGGTCTTGTGTGGCAAGGGATCCCTGCGTGGTCCTTGGTACGCTGTTCTAGACGTGTACTGTGACAGGTGATACCCCAGTACCTAGTCATTCGTATGGAACCCATTCTCCAATAAGCGCTATACGGTTTTGATTGTGCCCAACTATGCTGAAACGTGAGATGCAAGCATTTCAGCTATTTGAATAAGTATTTGTACTTAGACACTATTATAATATCAGATGATTTTGATATGAAATGTTTTGGTTATCGTAAGGTAAAAACCCGTCGTGTTTATGTGTGGCGTGGTCTTACGAGATACCTTTGATTTTCAAAGGATTTTGAAAACTTTAGTAATTCAAATTGAGTGTGTTTTCTCTGGTTGGTTTTCCAGACTGGCTCGGGTGTTATTTTATTATAATGGTCGGGTTAGACCGAGTATTACAGATATATGATAGAGTGTTATGGAGCTCAGGAGACGAGTTGGACGACGATGACGTATCACACATATTTGATTTATTACGCTGTGTATTGTAGGCTGTATATATAGAATTTGTGAGGACAAGTTATTACAACTGTCCAGTATTGTGTTATTGATGTATTGTACTCTGATAATGTAATGTATAAAAATGGCTATAGTTCTTTTTGTATAAAGACCAGTTGTTACCTATTATATATTGTTCCGCTGTGATTGTGAGATTATGTGTTGTTATTTCTATTTTCTTCTTCTACCTCTTTCTTCTTTTTCCCTAACGATTTGGAATTTTCGGCATTCGATTGCTCGGCATGTCATACAGTGAACGTATTGATGTCGATTTTCGAAGGTCAAAAATCCCAGTCGTGACACCTTCGGCCAAAAGGAAGCTCGGTAGATTGGAGTAATAAACTAACTCTGCACTCCATGAATCAACATTTTCAACACAAACGATAATCAAGCCTACATAGCTGGCTATGTGCTAAGTGCATGACTAATTAGTTCCCATATAAAGTCAAGGAACCGAAACTTTTCCAATAGGCATAATCTGGTACTAAAGAAATCACTAGGCCCTTTTATAATTCTTATAAACCAAATCACTTTTCAAATACAAACATTCAAAAATATCTTTAAAAAGATACATATTCAAAACTAATTCAACTTGTAACGACCCGTATTTTTACGGATCGAAAGATCGTAAAACTGTTGTTTTTAAGATTGTTAGTGTTGTTAAGTCGACTAGGGCTTAAGTCATGTAGAAGTTAGGTCGTTCGGAGATAAGTCGTGTTGTAGCTTAAGTCGTGTGGTAGCTTAGGTCATGAAGGAGGTTAGGTCGTGGAGCGACTTAAGGGGTAGATGACTTAAGGGGTAGACGACTTAAGAGTTTGGAGCGACCTATAGGAAGTTGGCGACTTATAGGAGTTGGCGACTTATAGGAGTTGGCGACTTAAGAGTTAGCGGCATAGGGTTTTCTTAAGTTGTGGACGAGTTAAGATAAGTCGTTGAGTCGCTATGGCAGGTTTAATCAGGTCGTAGACGACCTATGATAGTATGATAGGTCGTGAGGTGTTAAGTCGTAACCCAGCTAAGTCGCGAAGGTATTGAGTCATTAGGTCGCGTAAGGACTTAAGTCATTAGGTAGTGTCTGTGTTAGGTCGCGACTGTTGTTAAGTCGTTAGGCCACATTTTGTTAAGTCATAGTACTTGCTAACTCGTTAGGTCGTGGATGCGCATAGGCCCGAGTTGTTAAGTCGAAGGGTTGGTTAAGTCGTAGGTTGGAAGGTTTGTTAAGTCGTAGAATGTGTTGAGCCGTTAAGTCGTAGGTCCGAGACCGTTAAGTTGTAAGGTTTTCTTAAGTCGTGGACGACTTAAGGAGCAGACGACCTAAGGATTCAGCCTATAAATACCCGGTTCTACTTCACTTTTTGGGATCCGGATTTTGAAGCGACGAAGTCCTGCCATTTTGAGAGCTCGAGTGCTGCACTTCTTCACTTCTTTTCTCCACTTTAATCTTGTGCTTCCTTCCATCCAAATCGAAAATCAAATCGAAGATCCAAGAGCTTAGATTGAAGATCTACATCCATCGAAGAGAGATTTCATCGTTTGAAGCGGAATTTTGATAGATCGAGTTAGACCCTTTGCTGTCCAGATCTGAAGTGTGTTGCTTTTGAGGTGTTTAGGTGATTCGGTGAGTGGTGGTTATCTCTTACACGGATCCAAAGGAGTATATCGGATTGATGGCTTGATTTTGTGTTAAAATAGTGATTTCATGCATTTTCTAAAACTTAAGTATAGATCTATTGTTCATGATGATTTGATATCCATTTTACTACATGTTAACCTATGCAAGTTCATTCTTCAAGTTGTAGAGATATTGCTCATGATTCATACTTGTTAGATTTGGACTCTTTATTTACAAGATTGCCATTATTGTTATAATTGTTTATTAGATCATGTTTGAATGCTTGATTACTTGGATTAATGATTGACTTGATTGATTGTTATAAATTAGTTGATTGATGATTTGATTTGGACAAGATAGTCGAAGATGATTCAAAAGCTAGGGGAAAGGCTCTTGAATTGGAAAAGCTGCTCGTGGCATATGTGGTGGATGATGAAGCTCATATGGATAAATTTGATGATGTTGATGTTGAGATGAGGCTTTACTATGATGAGATGAAGCGAGGCATGGTATGAGATAGCCTTGGTTTAATCCAGACGGGATCATTCCAAGCATGTTGATAACTCGGTGAAATGGTTCAGGTTTGAGGATAATGGTTTGCTCGAGAGGCGCTTGAGCTAGTATGGAAATAGTCGTCGAGGAGGATGACTAGAAGGCTGAGATTTCATCGTTATTGAAGGTTCTAGCAGGCTCAAATCAAGAGTACACTGGGCAGATTCGATAGTCCTTAAAGACTATGATTGTAGTCGAGTACTCTGGGCAGATTCGATAGTCCTAGGCACGGGCTGCGACGACGTGCGGAGTTCTGTCTAGAACCGGGGTTGCCATTAACCCTTGACGGACGGCTGAAAGAATGTGCCGGTCATTCAATTAACGGTGGTATCGAAGCAAAGATAACAGTGATAGCCAGAGTCATGGATGTTCGGTTGTATCATCATTCAGTCTCAAGAGCAATGTTTTTTGGGTGCTTATCTGATCTTGGTTTAGGCCTTGGGGGTTTGTACTTGGAAAATGTTGACCTTGACTCGAGTGATAATTGCTTTACTTTAAATGTCTGCTTTGCTATATTACTTCTGCTTAGTGTGTCTGGGGGCTATCACTGTAGAAAGAGGTGGAGTGGGAGGGTTGGATTCCTATTCCATTTTCCTTTATGCTCTATTAGTATGTTGTTAGTTAATTTACCGCTCACTAAGACTATTGTCTGACTGAAGGCTTTATGTTTAACTCTTATTGCCTTGGGTTGTTCATCCGCTTTGGGATGGGCAGACTAGGTAGCAGGTGACAGGTGCTGTTCTTAGTTTTCGACGATGCTGATGACGAAGACGAGCTGGAGGCTTGCATATTATTTTCTTACTATATGTACAGGATGTTCCGTTGCTTTGTATAATTCTCTGAGTGATATGTAGTGAGGCTTGATGTATTGACTGTTCAGATGTTTGTATTCAACTATTATGAAGCTTAATTGATGAGATTCTATTTTGTGAAGCTTCACTATATATATTCTCTATTGTATTATATCCATGCGCTGTGAGTAATATGATAGATTCTGCTGTTTTAACTTACCCCTGGTGATCCATAGCTTCCTGGCACACTTTACAGCGCACTATTTCTAGGTTTAGCGCAGGGGTCATGGGCGGTCGTCACATTTGGTATCAGAGCTTTGGTTAATCGATTTTACCCAACGCTCGCTGACGTAACTACGTATGAGAGACGTAATTGTATTTTGATGGATGTTTACTATATATAATATAGTAGCTTAGAACGATTTGAGTCCTTTATGCAGTTGTTTCTCAAGGTGTGTTAATCATTTCTTTTATAGATATTAGGAATGAGTCGAAGAGGGAGACCAGTTGCTAGGAAAGGCCGTGCTACTGAGGGGGCTGCTGATTATGTTGCTGTGTTCGAGGCTATGATGACTTCGATCATGAGAAGGATGCCAGCTCCGGGGCCATCAGTAGATGTTGGAGTTCAAGTTCAAACTCCAAGACCAGTGGATTTTGCTAAGTTGTGTAAAGATTATACTACTCTTGGAGGAAAGGTTTTCTTGGGAACAGAATCAACGATTGAAGTCCAAAGATGGATAGATGCTTGTAGAAGGATCTTTGGTGACTTGGGAATCGAGGATGCAACCAAAAGGAAGCTCGCATCAAGACAACTTCAAGGAAGAGCTTCTGACTGGTGGAACTCTATCACCATTGATACTCCAGAGGAAGAAATTACTTGGGAGCAATTCCAAGCCAGATTTGAAGCTAAGTTCATTTCTACAGCTCAGAAATCTGTTCAGTTTAAGAAGTTTGTAGAGCTCAAGCAAGATGGAAGACCAGTTCTTGAGTATGTTTCTGAGTTTGAAGCTTTGTCCAAGTATGCCCGGTCGTATATTGAATCTTCATATCAGAAGAACGAGAAGTTTGTGACAGGCTTGGACGGTTATCTTGGGAGGCAGTTAGTGGATCATTTGGACGATCCATTTGAGAATCTTGTGGAGAAAGCTCTCAAGCATGAGAATCTGTTTCCTAAAGAGGGATCTGTTGTTGCTTTAACCAAGGAAGAGTCTAAACCATAGCAGGGTGGAAATAAGAAGAGGAAGCAGCAACAGCAGAAGGGTAAGGATGGTCAGAAGAAGCTGAAGGGCGAAGTGACCTACTATAATTGTCAACAGAAGGGCCATTTCTCCAAAGATTGCAAGAATCCAAAGGTGCCGGTGAAGTGCCACAACTGTGACAAGCCGGGGCATATTAAGAAGAATTGTCCAGAACCGCGGAAGGACAAGCAGATTGTGCAAGCTTATGCTTTGGGGGCTGTTCCATCATCTTCAAAAGCTCCTACCGCTGAAGAGAAAGGAAAGAGTGTGGTGGTTCAAGGTACTCTTTCCATATGTGGTGTTCCAGTTAGAGTGTTATTCGATACTGGGGCGTCACATTCTTTTGTTTGTAGTGAACTTGTAGACCGGTAGGGTTTAGAGCCGGATATTGTTGATAGGCCATTGGTTGTGACTAATCCAGTTGGGGGTTCGTCTTGTCTGTGTATGCTATGCCGTGGTCTGATTGTGTCGAGTCATGATTGCTCTTTTGTTTGTGATTGTTTTGTTCTAAACTTTGCGGGGTTCGAAATTATTTTGGGTATGGACTGGCTTAGGAAGTATGTGGCAAAGGTTGATTGTGAAAGATTGGAGGTGACAGTCGAGAATGTGGAAGGGCGAAAGGTTGTGATACGATGTAAGCATGAGGAAGGCATCTTCATGAGCTTCATGTATTCGCTGGTTGTTCCACGGGATGGACTGTCATCGCTGCCAATCGCTAATGGATTTGAGGATGTCTTTGATGAGGTCAAAGGGTTACCGCCGCATAGAGAGATTGAGTTTCGTATCGATCTAGTTGAAGGAGCCAGACCTATTGTGATGCCTCTTAGGCGGATGGCGCCTAGGGAACAACATGAGTTGAAGGTGCAGGTTGATGATCTTTTACAAAAAGGATTCATTCGGCGTAGTGTGTCCGAATGGGATGCACCAGTTGTGTTTGTAACCAAAGCGGATGGATCGTTGAGGTTGTGTGTGGATTATCGTGAGCTGAATAAAGTGACTAAGAAGAACAAGTATCCATTGCCGAGAATATATGACTTGTTCGATCAGCTTCACGAAGCTAAGGTGTTTTCTCAGATGGATTTGGCAACGGGATTTCACCAGTTAAGAGTAGCTAAGGATAGTGTGCCGAAGACTGCTTTCAGGACACCATCCAGTTTCTTTGAGTGGCTGGTAATGCCGATTGGATTGACCAATGCGCCAGCATATTTTGTGGATCTTATGAATAGAGTGTTCAGAGATCAGTTGAACAAGTTCGTACTAGTGTTCGTGGATGATATTTTGATTTATTCCAGAACTGAAGAAGAGCATAAGACACATTTGCGTATTGTTTTGGAAATCTTACGGAAACATCAGCTGAAGGCTAAGTTTTCGAAATGTCACTTCTGGAAGAGTGAAGTGAGGTTCTTAGGCCATATTATCTCTGGAAATGGAATAGCAGTTGATCCCGCCAAGATAGCAGCAATCCAGGATTGGGGTAGACCTAAGAATGCATCTGATGTGAGAAGTTTTCTTGGATTAGCAGGATACTATCGTCGATTTATCAAACACTTTTCCAAGGTGGCTGCACCATTAACAGGATTGAAGAAAAAGAACCAAGTATTCAGATGGGATGCTAAGTGTGAGCAAGCTTTCGAAATCCTGAAAGAGCGATTGACAAGTGCTCCTGTTTTGACTATTCCAAGTGGGAATGATGAGATGGTGGTTTACACCAATGCATGTGGTACTGGACTTGGAGCAGTGCTGATGCAGAAGAATAGAGTTGTTGCGTATGCAAGTCGACAACTGAAGCCGCATGAAAGGAATTATCCGACTCATGATTTGGAGTTAGCGGCGATTGTTTTTGCTCTGAAGATGTGGAGACATTATCTATTGGGAGTTCGATTCGAGTTGTTTACAGATCATAAGTCGTTGAAGTATCTTTTCTCCCAAAAGGATTTGAATCTTCGGCAGCAGCGATGGCTAGAGTTTTTGGCATCATATGATTTTGATATAGCCTATACTCCAGGAAAGGGGAACGCAGTGGCAGATGCGTTAAGTCGAAGACATGCAGGATTGGGAGCCATGTTTTCAGAATGGAAGAGTCTCGAGTATTTAGCTGGATTTGACTTCAGGCCCAGATGTGAATTGGAACCTGAGATGTTGGCAAACTTATCGATAAGACCTACTCTTGTAAAAAGAATTGGCGAGAGCCAAAAGCGAGACGATAAGCTTGTCAAGATTATCCGTGATTTGGAATCTGGATTAGACCAAGAAAAGGATAAAGGATTCGAGGTCGATCAAGTGGGTTGGCTTCGGAAGCAAGGACGACTAGTTGTTCCCGATATAGATGAATTGAGAAATGAAGTTCTGAAGGAAAGTCATCACTCGAAGCTGACAATTCATCCAGGTGGAAATAAGATGTATCGGGATATGAAGAGAACCTATTACTGGGAAGGTATGAAGAAGGATGTTGGAAATTTTATTTCCAAGTGCATGAACTGCCAGTTGGTAAAAGCCGAACAAAAGAAGCCAAGTGGATTGCTTCATCCATTAGAAGTTCCTACATGGAAGTGGGAGAAAATATCGATGGATTTTATTAATGGACTACCTAGAACAAGAGCAGGAAATGAAGGGATTTGGGTCATCGTAGATCGTTTGACTAAGAGTGCAAGATTCATTCCTGTTCGATCAACTAGGACTGCATCAAAGTTGGCTGAGCTATATGTTAAGTGGATAGTTCGATTCCATGGTATTCCGAAAAGTATAGTGAGCGATCGAGACCCATTGTTCACTAGTAGATTTTGGAAGAGCTTCCAGGAAGTTTTGGGAACCGAGTTGTGTTTGAGTACAACTTATCATCCCCAAACAGATGGTCGGACCGAGAGAGTCAACCGAGTTTTGGAAGATCTCCTTAGAGCATGTGTTTTGGATTTCGGAGGATCATGGGAAGATCATCTTCATTTGGTGGAATTTTCATATAATAACAGTTACCAATCAAGCATTGGTATGGCACCGTATGAGGCATTGTATGGAAAACCGTGTAACATTCCGACATGTTGGTTAGAATCAGGAGAAAAGTTGATACTTGGGCCAGAAATGATTCGACAGACTTCGGATTACATAGAGATCATTCGGCAACGAATGAAGGCAGCCCAAGACCGTCAGAAAAGTTATGCTGATAAGCGTCGTAAGGATTTGGAATTCGACGTAGGTGATATGGTTTTTGTGAAGATTTCTCCACTGAAGAATGTTATTCGATTCGGGAAGAAAGGAAAATTGACTCCGAGATTTGTTGGACCATTCCCGATCATCGAGCGAATTGGAAAGCTCGCCTACAAATTGGAGTTACCAGAAAAGATGTCGAGTGTGCACAATGTTTTTCATGTATCGTATCTACGAAAGTATGTGCACGACTCGAATACTGTGGTTTCTGCAGATAGATGTGAAGATTTTGAAGTTGATCCAGTCGATAAGAGACCTCGTAAGCCGCTTCGTGTTATGGAAACTGACACGAAACAGCTTAGGAGGAAGGTAGTTAAGTTGCTCAAGATACAATGGAGTGATGATGATAACGACTGTACATGGGAGGTGGAAGAGAGGATGAAGGCAGCTCATCCTGAACTCTTCAAGGTATGGCCATAAGATGTCGTGTCATCTCACGACGTTGTAACTTGTTCTAGTTTTAGAATTCTGCATGCTAGGATAGAATTGGATGCATGGTTTGTTGATTGCTATGGATGGTTGGCATGCAAAATAGTTTTTGATTGCTCTTATTTGTTTGGAATTTCGGGGGCGAAATTCCTAAGAGGGAGAGAATGTAACGACCCGTATTTTTACGGATCGAAAGATCGTAAAACTGTTGTCTTTAAGATTGTTAGTGTTGTTAAGTCGACTAGGGCTTAAGTCATGTAGAAGTTAGGTCGTTCGGAGATAAGCCGTGTTGTAGCTTAAGTCGTGTGGTAGCTTAGGTCGTGAAGGAGGTTAGGTCGTGGAGCGACTTAAGTGGTAGACGACTTAAGGGGTAGACGACTTAAGTGTTTGGAGCGACCTATAGGAAGTTGGCGACTTATAGGAGTTGGCGACTTATAGGAGTTGGCGACTTAAGAGTTAGTGGCATAGGGTTTTCTTAAGTCGTGGACGAGTTAAGATAAGTCGTTGAGTCGCTATGGCAGGTTTAATCAAGTCGTAGACGACCTATGATAGTATGATAGGTCGTGAGGTGTTAAGTCGTAACCCAGCTAAGTCGTGAAGGTATTGAGTCGTTAGGTCGCGTAAGGACTTAAGTCGTTAGGTAGTGTCTGTGTTAGGTCGCGACTGTTGTTAAAACGTTGGGCCACATTTTGTTAAGTCGTAGTACTTGCTAACTCGTTAGGTCGTGGATGCGCATAGGCCGGAGTTGTTAAGTCGAAGGGTTGGTTAAGTCGTAGGTTGGAAGGTTTGTTAAGTCGTAGGATGTGTTGAGCCGTTAAGTCGTAGGTCGGAGACAGTTAAGTCGTGGACGACTTAAGGAGTAGACGACCTAAGGATTCAGTCTATAAATACCCGGTGTTAATCCCCTTTTCGACTCACGACCTAAGAAAGTATGCCGAGTTAAGGTGCTTGCCGACCTAAGAAAGTATGCCGAGTTAAGGTGCTTGCCGACCTAAGAAAGTATGCCGAGTTAAGGTGCTTGCCGACCTAAGAAAGTATGCCGAGTTAAGGTGCTTGCCGACCTAAGAAAGAAGACGACCTAACAATTTGAAGGCGTAACCGACTTAAGGAAAGCTCCGAGTTAACAAGATCTCCGACTTAACAGGCTACGACCTAAGGAGAGATCTGACCCAACAGTTGCCGATCTAACTACTGAGAAGAGCTGCCGACTTAAGAGGTGTGCCGAGTTAGGAGCCTGCCGACTTAAGGTAATCTGTGACTCAAGAGCTAAGACCGAGTTAAGAAGGATGCCGAGTTAGGAGCCTGCCGACTTAAGGTAATCTGTGACTCAAGGGCTACGGACTAAGGAAGATTCCGAGTTATGAAAGGCTCCGACTTAAGAAGGTTCCGACCTAACCCTATTCCTTAACTTGCCACCGACCTAACCCTATTCCTTAACTCATCATCGATCTACCATAAGTCGGCTACGACTTAAATACTTAGAGAAAATTCCTGAGTCCAGATCAGCTCCTATAAATACCCCACCACTTCCAACATGAAGGGGACTTTTGGCAATTCATTTCAAAAGCACCGTTACTCTGTCGAACTCTCCAATCATTCAGCAAACAAGGATCCTCCAAGCATTCAAGACACTACAACAAACTTCGAGAGAAATTCCTAACATCCGACATGGATTCATCGAGTTTCATCGCCGAAGATTGAGCTAGTAGTCAAGATTGCTTCTTGTGATCGAGTTGTACTGTTTTTATAGGAGATTTGTATCAATTTGTAACCAGATTCAATAATAAAGAGATTCAAAGTGGACGTAGGCTAAATCTCAAGCCGAACCACTATAAATTGCTGTCATTTACTGCATTTCTGTTATTTTTCTGCTTGATTTCTCTTCCCGTTACACGGGTGGTGCTTTCACGATCTTACTACACACACTGGGTGTTGGCGTTCACATTTTAACGTCAACATTTTGGTGCTTTCACTGAGAGCCCAACTCAGGCTGCTACTCACCATTGCTTCTCAGAAGTTTGCTGAAAGAATTTCCCACAAAATCAGAAGTTTATCAGACATAATGGCTCCCGGAAGGAAACGAAAGTCTGTCAGAACTGATGATGACCGTGACAATACTGCCACTTCTCTCTCTCCAAATCAAGCAGCTCCGAGCATCGGTGTTACGCGACAGGAGTTAGATGCTGCTGTATCCGGACTGTACCAGCAGATTGAGACTCAGAATAACCTGATGATGGAAAAGCTGAATGCTCTATTTGGTACGAGTCAAAGACCAGTAAATAATGAGGGAAACTTTGCTAATGCTGCTCCCAATTCCGAGGGAAGAAATATTCCTCACGGGGGATCAGGTGCTGCCGAAGGGGCACCCCTCCAGGCCGAAGGATCTAGGCCGTCACCAGTTCTTCATGAGCATTTACCTGGACATACTCCTGAAAAGATGGCTGAGGCCTACTCTGCGAAATCTCTGAACAATGAGGAATATCTCTCTGGTATGATCAAGCAAATAATGAAAGAGAGCATGCAAAGAGATGAAGACGAAAGCGAATGGGGATTCGCACCAAGTAGAACTCCGTTTACCGAAAAGATTCTGAAGGCTGAATTTCCTAGAAAGTTTGTTCCCCCCACTATTCCTGCTTATCGGGGGACAAGTGATCCAAATCAGTTCTTGTATAAATATGATTGGCATATGACCGGCGCAAGGGCAACCAACGAGATAAAGTGCCGATATTTCCCAGTCTATTTAGAAGGGGTGGAGCTTCTCTGGTTTACCAAGCTTCCAATCCGATCTGTAGATCAGTTTTCCGATCTCACCCGAAAATTCAAAGAGCAATTCAGGCTATACGCTTCAAGGGCAAAAGATATAATGTCACTGTCCAGTCTTGAACAGAATCCAGGAGAGCCTATTAAGTCATTCTTGAACCGCTTCAACTTAGCTCTGGCGGAAGTCGATAATGCCGAGCCACGAATGATCTTGACCTATTTGATGCGTGCCGTTGACAAATCGAGCGAATTTGGGAAATGGCTGAAGATGAAAGAGCCCAATTCGCTCGAGAAATTCTACAAAAAGGCTGATGAGTTTATACGCCTAGAGAATCTTTCTGCGCCAGCTAAAGTTGTGACAACGGTGGCGGAAAATAATGCCACTACTCAAAGCAAGAAAGAACCGGCAGATCAGAAAAGGGAAAGTAATGGTGGAAAAAGGCAGAAAGACTTCAAAAAGCCCCGTTTTCTTAAACCATCAGACTTTACTCCTCTGACCGATACCCCGGAAAATATCTTCATCGCCACTAAAGATGCTGTTGAATTCCCAAAACCACCGGCCATGAAAGTTGGGAAGAATGCTGTTCAGAGTGGAAGATTTTGCAAGTTTCACAACCAACCAGGGCATGATACCAATGAGTGCCGCCATTTGAAAAGTCTGATTGAAGAATTGCTAAGAGAGAATAAGTTGCAGCAATACGTCAAGAGGAATAGAAAGGACCCATCTTCATCCAGCCAAGGGCAGTTACCTCCAACTAACTCATCTGATTCAGGAGAGAGGCCAGCTGGAAAGGAAAGACCCGTTATTAATGTGATCACAGGGGGGCCTCACCCGGCTAGCAGGAGTTGGGGTGAAATGGAAAGGTATGCAAAAGCTTTGAAGTATGCACCAACCGAAGAAAGTGTCTTAATCCTGGAAGATGTTTCACCTCTAAAGCAGCAAAAAACTTTCCATGATGATATTATGTTCAGAGCCAGGGATTCTGTTAATGTGGAAGCTCCTACTGAGGACCCCATGGTTGTCTCTGTCGGTATTGGGCCGGCTATTGTCAGAAGAGTGTTAGTTGATAGTGGTGCCTCATGCAACATCCTCTTTAAAAGGACATTTGACCAAATGAAAATTCCGATGACTGATGTACATGCTTCTTCACACAAGATCGCTGGATTTACAGGAGAGCTGAAACAGCCGATCGGAACAGTGGACTTGTTTGTTGAAATGGGTGAAGGACCCAAGAAGTTGGTTCGGAAGCAAACCTTTGTAATTGTGGACGGATTCTCTGCCTATAACGCTTTCTTGGGCCGGCCTACTCTTGCAGCTTTCAGGGCCGTCCTCGCTCCTTGGTGCTTAACAATGAAATTTCCTACTGATAATGGGATTGCTGTTATCAAGGGAGATCAAAACGCAGGACGAGAATGTTATCTTGTAGAACTCCGGGAGGCTAGGAGAAAAGAAATGGGGAAAGATGCGGCAGCTCCGCTCCGCATCAAGGAACCGACCCTGTAGCAACTACGGAGCGGCCCCTGTACTGGCGAACACAGCAATGCAAGGAAAGAAATGGATCCCAGGAAAGCCAGTACAGGGGAGAATAGAGTGGTACCCGTGGAGGTAACGGTACCGGTATCTGTAGACCCGAAAGACCCAAATAAAGTACTCAATGTGGGTTCACAGCTAAGTATAACAGTTCAAAATACACTGATATCATTCTTAAAAGCCAATCTAGATGTGTTTGCTTGGTGTCATGCTGATATGTGCGGAATATCTCCTACAATTGCTGTTCACACCCTGAATGTCGATCCGAAATTCACGCCAGTGAAACAGAAAAGAAGAACTCAAGGTCCAGAAAGATCAGCAGCTTTAAAGGAAGAAGTAGATCGCCTCTTAGAGAATAATTTCATCAAAGAATCCACTTATCCAAATTGGGTTTCGAATCCAGTACTGGTTAAGAAGGCAAATGGAAAGTGGAGAGTATGCATTGATTTCTCAGATCTGAACAAAGCTTGCCCCAAAGACTGCTTCCCGTTGCCTAGAATCGATCAACTAGTAGATGGGACGGCTGGACATGAGTTGTTATCTTTTATGGATGCCTATTCCGGATACAATCAAATTATGATGAATGAACCAGATCAGGAGGACACAAGCTTTATTACAGATGTGGGACTCTACTGTTACAAAGTCATGCCATTCGGTTTAAAGAATGCTGGGGCAACATATCAAAGACTTGTCAACGCTATGTTCAAGCCTCAGATTGGCAAAACGATGGAAGTCTATGTTGATGATATGTTAGTAAAGTCAAAGAAAGCAGTAGACCACATGGATCACCTAGCAGAAATGTTCTCAATTCTTCGGAAGTACGGAATGAAGCTTAATCCGTTGAAATGTTCATTCGGAGTAGAGTCTGGGAAATTCCTGGGTTTCATTGTGAGCGCTAGGGGCATCGAGGCCAACCCTGCTCAGATCACAGCCTTAAGAGAGGTTAAAGCCCCTAGAACAAAGAAAGAACTGCAAAGTCTCAATGGAAAGGTTGCCGCTCTTAGTCGCTTCATTTCCAAGGCCACAGACAAATGCATTCCCTTCTTTGATGCTCTAAAGAAAGGAAAGAAAAATTTCGAATGGACTCCTGAATGCCAGAATGCTTTCGATCAACTGATTCATCATATGAGAACTCCTCTGGTCCTTTCCAAGCCTAGTGATGGTGAAGACCTCTTCATCTACCTGGCAATTTCATCCCATGCTTTAAGTGCAGCACTCGTACGAGAAGATATGAAAATACAACGTCCGGTTTACTACATCAGCAAACGGTTCGCTGGGGCTGAAATGAATTATTCAAAGATAGAAAAACTTGCTTATTGTCTGCTAATCGCTTCCAGAAAGTTGAGGCCTTATTTTCAATCTCATCCTATCAAGGTCCTGACTGATCAGCCTTTGAAGCAAGTCCTGTATCGTCCTGAAACCTCGGGTCGTCTCTTGAAGTGGAACATAGAACTCAGCCAATATGACATCACTTACCATCCCCGAAGAGCAATTAACGGACAAGCTTTAGCAGATTTCATTGCAGAATCCACTGACAAAGGTGACAGTAAGGAAGAAACCACTGACTGCATTCCGATACAATGGAAGTTGTATGTTGATGGCTCAAGAAACGATTATTGTTCTGGGGCAGGAATTGTGCTCGAAACTCCCGAAGGACGATCACTATGTTATGCATTGAGGCTGGAGTTTCCTTCGACAAACAATGAAGCAGAATATGAAGCCCTTATTGCCGGGTTGAAGATCGCCAAGGAATTGAATATCAAAGTGATACAGATTTTCAGTGATTCTCAGCTTATTGTCTGCCAGGTGAAGAAGGAATTTCAGGCCAAGGGAGGGAATTTGCCTGCATATTTGACAAAGACTTCCGAACTCCTCAATGATTTAGATCACTACTCAATAAGCCACATACCCCGAGAGGAAAATATGAAGGCGGATTCTTTAGCAAAGTATTCAAGTTCCGGAGAAGCTCAATTACTAGGATTAGTTCCTGTAGAAGTTCTGTCAGCACCAAGCATTGATGAAATGGATGTTGATTGGCTTATGACTACGTCTCAAGAGCATGAATCATGGATGACCCCAATCAAAGAATACTTACTCAGTGGTTCCCTGCCAGAGAATTCTAAAGAACGTCGAAAGTTATTAAGAAAAGCATCGAGGTATATAATTCAAGATGGCCGATTATACAGGCGGGGATTTTCAACCCCACTACTCCGATGTGTAACTAAAGAAGAAGCCAAGACAATCTTAACAGAGGTGCACGGAGGAGAATGTGGAGACCATTCAGGTGGTCAAACACTTGCAAAGAAAATTCTTCGATATGGATATTTCTGGCCAGATATCAATCGAGATGCTGCAACTTTTTCCAGGAAATGTGACAGATGCCAACGATTTGCAAAAATCCCAAGAGCACCCTCCACTGAACTCACACAAATGGTCAGTCCATGGCCATTTGCCATTTGGGGGATAGACCTAATTGGACCATTACCGATCGCCAAATCAGGAATTAAATATGCTATTGTTGCCGTTGATTATTTCACTAAGTGGGCTGAAGCTGAACCTTTGGCCACCATCACTTCTAAAAAGATGATAAATTTCGTAACAAAGAATATCATTTGCAGATATGGTGTGCCACAGAAGATAATCACCGACAATGGCACTCAATTTGAAAGTGAAGAATTCCAGGATTTTTGCAAACGGTTCAGAATTCGAAAAAGCTTCTCAGCAGTGGCTCATCCGCAGGCAAATGGGCAAGTGGAAGCAGTTAACAAGATCATCAAGTCAACTATCAAAAAGCAACTTGAAAAAGCAAAAGGTGGTTGGGTTGATAAGCTTCCATTAGCACTATGGGCGTACAGAACGACTCACAAAACTGCGACTGGGCACACTCCATTTTCACTGGCGTACGGATCTGAGGCAATGATTCCAGTAGAAGTAGAGGTTCCTTCACATAGAAGAGTTCATTTCAATGAAATCGAAAATGAAAAACTGCAACTTGAAGCGCTTGATTTTCTTGATGAGAAAAGAGAAGAAGCTAGGCTCAGAGTTTCAGCTCATCAGCAGAGAATAGCCAGGTATTTCAATTCCAAAGTTCGCCAACGCAGCTTCGAAGTCGGAGACTTGGTTTTGAAAAGGATCATGACAGCAACTGGTGTGTTTGGACCAAACTGGGAAGGACCATATGTCATAGGCACTAAACTTCTCGATGGCACTTTCAAACTCATAACTGTTGAAGGAGATCCGATTCCAAGGGCCTGGAACAACAACCATTTGCGTCCTTACTTTACCTGAAAAGAGCTCAGCTCAAAATTGTAAAATGATGATGAATGTATCAGTTGTATTGTGAAACATTGTAAATCAGTGTGAATGAATGAAAGCTATAAAGTGGACGTAGGCCCGATTTTTGGCCGAACCACTATAAATCTTGTGTTCTTTACTATTTCATGATGCCTGTTTTATTTTGATATGTAAGTACTTTAAATGTATTGCTAAAATATCAATTCAAAATTGCAGGACATTATAACAAGGCTTGCTCATCACAAAGCTAAGCAACTTTCATAAATCAGCTATTACACGAAAACCAAGCCACAAAATTTTTTGTCCAAATTCAAATCCCAAGCAAGGAAAACTTCACATAAAAAGTTGGCGACTCCACTGTGACAAACCTTTGTTCACTAGTTGAGATTGCCGTTGTGAATAGACATCCGACTAGATAACTTGCGTTTGTCTCGTTAAGTCGTTCAACAGTGAAGTCCACTTCTTCGGATAAAGCAATTTACTTGTAAGAGGAAAAGAAGAAGATGTGCTTGGAAACGATAATAAGAGAGCGCTAACAGGCAGATGATGAGGAAAACTCGCCAACAAACCAAAGCCCTCTAACGAGGCACACCAATGAATGGGAGTGCTTTCCTCAACCAAAAAGATCGGTGGGACTACCGAAGGGGCATCTTGTTAATTGATTGCAGTCGTTTGTACAAACAAACATCCAATCAAGCAACTTACACCTGCCCCGCGAACCCATCCGACAATGAGAAAGTAACTCCCAGGCACTCAAAAGCCCTCTTCGGAGGCACAAGCCCTCTTCGGAGGCACATGACCTCTTCGGAGGCAAAAGCCCTTTCCCAAGGCACCACAAGCCCTCTTCGGAGGCACATGACCTCTTCGGAGGCAAAAGCCCTTTCCCAAGGCACCGCAAGCCCTCTTCGGAGGCACAAGCCCTTTTCGAAGGCACAAGACCTCTTCGGAGGCACAACTCTTTAAGAGGAACCCTCTCCGGAGGCATGTCCCAAAATAGAACGCTTAAACAAAAAGCATCGTCCGGAAGCACAATTCAACTCCCAAAGGAAGGAAGGACTAACTTGTTCATCTAGAAAGGTTCCTCCATAAAAAAAAAAGGGGGTTGAAAAAGGCTACAAAATTCTTTCAGAAAAAGTTCATTTCACTTCATAGGGAAATTCACTTCTTAATGAATAAAAGTGGTTATCCCCGAAAGTTGAAGCGTTCTTCAGAAAGAGAAAATAAAAATTCTTCTAAAGACTGGATATACTCTACTAAGAGCAGAATAATTCTCCCCTTAAAAGCGGAATAATTGTCCTCTGAAGTAAGAGTATTAGAATAATTGCAATGCACTTATGGCATGGGGGCAATACTGTACAATTCAATTATATTAATAAAAGCAACATGCCACAAGTCCGTTGCAATATCACGGAAAACAGATGTGGAATAAATGCATTCTCAAACGTAGACAAAAGGTTTGCACAAGTAAGAAGAATCGTTTGTTCTACACTTAAAATAAAAGATAGATCATTCTCACATACACAAGAATTTGTACAAGTAAAATAATTGTTTTATTTAGTACTATGAAAATTCTTTACATATGCAGATATCTCAAAAAGCAAAAGCGGGGACCGGTGCCCGCACAATCCCCGGTCAATACATGCAAAGAGCAAAAATAAAAAGTAGAAAATCCAGCTTGATTATTCCTTCTTCTCACCACCCTTAGAACTCTTTCCCGGTCTGATGATTAGCTTTTGAAGTCGTTGAGAACGGGCAGGGGCAAAAGGAGAAAGCGGTACAGCCGGATCAACTACTGCTTCCTCTTCAGTGGAAGTCTTCTTCTTTTTCCTTACAGCACGCTTCCCCTTCCTCTTTGAAGAAGACTCACTCCCCGGAGTAGTCAGCAATGTTGAAAGCTTTGTATCGTCGTCAAGAGACCGCTCCGGGGTCTTCTCAATGTCTTCAAAATCCTCCGCCTTCTGTTCCTGAGAAGCAGCCGGATCATCCAAGCCTTGAAGAGCTTCGATTTTCTCTGCCTGTGATCCCGGTTGGGAAGCAGAGGGAGGAGTAATTTGGGAAGACAGAGGAACGGCAATCGAAGGAGTGAAAGCTTGTGTTGTGCTTGGTGCCTCCGCTGTAGAAGAAAAGAAGTTAAAATCAGCATCCCCCGAAAATAAAGAAGGCATCGATTCATCAAAGTTTAAGTAACATGTAAGAAGATCATCGAATTCGGCTAAGTCAAATGACTGGTTCATTAGACCCGAGATGACACCAAGAGTACCTGGAGGAGTTGGCTTTACAAGATCCACCTCGAACTTCTCGGCTTCAATATCATCCAGCGCCTCATCTTCAGTAGGAGTAATTGCAGTCTCCTGGGCAACTTTGGCTAAATGTAGAGAATGAGGGCTGGAATCTATAATATTAACGTCGGCTGAAGTGGAAGTCTGAACGGGGGCAGCTAAAGGAGCTTCTTCTTTTGGAGGCTCTTCTCCCGCTGTTTCAGCTCGTACTTTGGCAAGTAGCTCCTTCCCCTTAACAAGAGCGGCGCGATCCTCATCATTGAGATAGCGCTCCTCAAGTTCCAGCTCATTATAGCCAGCCCCGCCAAGCATATCCATCGCGACTTCCCACACTTCAGCCAATGTAATTTCATAATCAGGACCAAGAAAAGAGAGGCTCCCACGACCCAGAACGCTGTGTAAATAAAAGTCAAATAAGGTAGAGCTGACGTCTGCTTTCGTCGCCTCATGTGATTGCTCAGCCGCTTCCTTTTCGGCAACGGCAGCGATCCGGCCAGCGGTAGCCTCATCACGCTCTACCTCAACTTTAGCAAGTCGAGACTTTAGTAACTCGATCTCCACGTTCTGGGAGGTGACCTTTTCCCGCAGTTCGGCGTTTTCTGTGCGGTACTTCTCATTAACGTGCTGTTCGGCGGCAAGCTTCATTTCTACATCTCTTTGTGCAGCATGTGCGTCCCGCACTTGTTTCTGAAAGACTTCTTCTTTTTGAGTATATGACGCAGAAGAAGAAGCGAGATTTTCCTTAAGCTGCTTAACTTCAGACGCAAGCTTCGCATTGTCATCTGCAATACTCGTCATTTCCGCGTCATGCTGCTTACGCCATTTGTCCCATTCTGCTTTATCATTCTCCATCGTCATCATCGCCTCAAGGTTAAGATGGTTGACCCTTTGAAGTTCATCAACCAACTTCTGCCATCCAGACATTCTTTCAATATCAAGCTTGACAGCGTCGACATTTCTCAGCATTGCCTGCTTATCAATCGGAACTATGTCCAAGTCAAAACGCACCCCTTTTAGGCACCAATTCGGAAAACGACTCTGAAGTGTTGGGGGGCCGTCCTTGACTTGATATTGCGGTCTGTTAATGATAGTCTGAATGTCAGATTTCTTCAGAGGAGGAGAGCTAGCTAGAATATCGGAAGGAATGGGAGCGTCAGTCTTTTCAGAAATTTCAGACGCCTCAATCGGTTTAGATCGTTTGCTCGGTTCGTCGGCAATCTGAGTTTTTCCCTTATCATCGTAAGACTTCCGCTTATGAGAGTAGTCACTCCTATGCGAAGAGTCATATCGCTCGGCATCTTTCCTTCTTTGCCACTGATCGTAATCCCGCTTCTCCTGGGCTTTCCTTTGAGCCCTCTCTTCATCTGATTCTTTTGGAGTATCAAGGTACTTCCTAAAGTCATAGGTGCCGCGGCCTCCACGGTACTTGAATGAGTCATAATATGAACCTGTACGTCCCATTGGAGAACCTGAAAGCAAAAAAAGGGCAGAATTTAGAAATTTCCAGGAAAAAGAGGATAAATGCTTATAAGTGCTGAAAAGTCCTAAGTGTGTGTGGCGTGCAAACTACATGCGTCAAATTACAGACCACGCTTTGGTGTGGAAACAGAGGCGATTGGCGTAGTAGGCATCTGGGTTTGTTTAAGGGTAGAAGTCGCCTCGACAACGGGAGAAGTCGCTTTTTGATTGCTATCCCCGAAAAGCTCTTGAGAAGTAATCATAATGTCACTCAAGCCATCAAAGGTGTCGTCGCCCAAATGTTCGGCAGATTTCTCCTTTTCAACTTCCACATCAATTGATTTTTCAAAAGCTCGAGGATTCTCTTCTTCCTCAATAAGTGGGGGAAGTGCCGACTTGCCAGCCAATCCTACAACATAAGTGGATCCAGAGCACTTTATCAAAGCAGTATCCGTGACAAGTGTTTTTGATGCAGCTTCTTCCGCAGAAACTGGGGCATTTGACGCCTCTGCTTGAGAACCCGAAGCAGCCGATGTTTCTGCATCAGAGCTAGGAATTTCATGAATTCGAGTCGACCTGGAAGGGTGCAGAAGCCCAAATTGGTGCAAAAGCTCATCATCTAATAGAAATTGGATACTCCTCTCCTCTACAGGCACCGCCATAAGCCTCTCGAAAGTCACTTTGTGACTGAGATTTTTAGAAGGAGGAGGAAGTGCTGAAAAAGGAAAAAGAGCAAAGTTAGCACTTGATAATCCGAACTTCGGTAAGTTTGAAAGAACATGAGAAACAAATGCAAGTGATCTTACTCCCTATTCTCCAAATAGCATAAAACCCAGGAGGGCAGCGAACATAGAAGAACGGGCTCAGGAAACTGTGAACACTTTCAGGGAGACCGGTGATCAACTTACGATTTCTCGCACTCCTTACAACTATGATGGAGGGATGATCTTTATTTTTGGCAAAAGTACAAAGATAGCGAATTTCTCCGAAGGTAGGGAAGCGGCCCAGTGTTCTCCTAAAAAGCACGCATAGTCCCAGCAAGATGGCGTAGCCATTGGGATGTAACTGAAAAGGGGAAATAGATAGTTGGAGAAGAAGTTCTCGAATGCAGTCATTGAATGGGGGGATAGCCCCGCTCAAGCACATTTGGAGGTTAACTGCGACAAAGCCGTGGGGCGGTCTGTCAGCAGTATCATTTATTTCGGGAAGCAAAGCGTCAGCCTCAACAATGCCAAACTGGATGCATAGTTGACGAAAGGCTTTATGGCTCAAAGTAGTAGGAGTCCTCTCTGGAGGATCGTTCAGCGGGATAGCAACTGGAAATACATCTTCAGCTTGCTCTGTTCCTTCTTGTGGAGAAGACATTCTACACAATCAGCTGAATGTTCAAATGTGAAGGTGCACGTTCCCTAAAAGTGTGAAGTGTTGTGCAAAAAACTAACGAAAAATAAACGACAAGCATAACTGGAATTAAATTAGTTGACAGTCAATCGATTACAAAATTTCAGAACTTGTCAATGATCAAGTGCAGTGTTAATACAGACAAGTCAGTTTCACTTGACTATTACGATTTTGTTTTAATACTTCACTTGAATTAGTTATTGTACAGCATCTCGTTCATATTCATTTAATTTAACTTTCTCGTTATCAGCTAATCCGTCACTCGATGTGGGCAGTCGGTGATAGTATATTCGTCCCAGTATTCTGTGAATGTTGTATTAAGAAGGATTGTTAGTTTGCAAAATTGAAGCAATGTGTAAAATGCATGCAACACAGTTCATAGTTCAACAGTTCACAGTTCACAGTTCACAGTTCATAGTTCAACAGTTCGAAGTTCGGGCACAGTTCAAAAATCATCTGTTGGGTGGCCGAAAGTCTAAGTCCTAACTCGGTGACGACCTAAGGAAGGTTCCCTATGGGTCAAAGCCAGAAATCCTCTAAGTCCTAACTCGATGACGACCTAAGGAAGGTTCCCTATGAGTCAAAGCCAGAAATCCTCTAAGTCCTAACTCGGAAGCGACACAAAACCTAGGTCGCATGAAACTGCTAAGTCGGCTCCGACTTAAGTCATGAAAGTCACTGGATCGCGTGAAATCCCTAGGTCGTGACCGAGCCAATACCTCGACTAATTTTCTTCCCTAACTCTTAACCCGTTAACCCAATAGCCTCACAGTCAACAACGATCCTCATTCCATCACACCATAGGACCACCCAAGGAGCCGATTCAAGTCGAATCAAGTTTGCTGCGAATCCAACGTATTACTGCCCTATTACAATTACAACATGGTCGATGGCGATTGACGAACAATCAAAAAGTTATGCACAATGAATCGCAGCATCTAAACACAAATGGAAGTCAAAAACTAGGGAGTTATCGATTCGACAGCGAGCATGGGTGAACGATGACCAGATCGACTTACGAAGTATAACAAGAAGATGATCGGCGATTGGATGGTTGGAGTTTGTCTCTGAGAGCTCTAAAAGTGCTTCAATGGCAGATTCGAGAAAAGGAACAGATGAGGAAGAGGAAGAAGGATGCAACTATTTATATGCTGGAAGGCGAGTCGACTTGCACGGTGTACGACCTAAGGCATTTGTTAAGTCGGCACCGACCTAACCAAAGAATTAAGAGAATCGAAGCATACGACCTATGACTTAGGCATATACTTCGAGGGGCAAATGTTAATCCCCTTTTCGACTCACGACCTAAGAAAGTATGCCGAGTTAAGGTGCTTGCCGACCTAAGAAAGTATGCCGAGTTAAGGTGCTTGCCGACCTAAGAAAGTATGCCGAGTTAAGGTGCTTGCCGACCTAAGAAAGAAGATGACCTAACAATTTGAAGGCGTAACCGACTTAAGGAAAGCTCCGAGTTAACAAGATCTCCAACTTAACAGGCTACGACCTAAGGAGAGATCTGACCCAACAGTTGCCGATCTAACTACTGAGAAGAGCTGCCGACTTAAGAGGTGTGCCGAGTTAGGAGCCTGCCGACTTAAGGTAATCTGTGACTCAAGAGCTAAGACCGAGTTAAGAAGGATGCCGAGTTAGGAGCCTGCCGACTTAAGGTAATCTGTGACTCAAGGGCTACGGCCTAAGGAAGATTCCGAGTTATGAAAGGCTCCGACTTAAGAAGGTTCCGACCTAACCCTATTCCTTAACTTGCCACCGACCTAACCCTATTCCTTAACTCATCACCGATCTACCATAAGTCGGCTACGACTTAAATACTTAGAGAAAATTCCTGAGTCCAGATCAGCTCCTATAAATACCCCACCACTTCCAACATGAAGGGGACTTTTGGCAATTCATTTCAAAAGCACCGTTACTCTGTCGAACTCTCCAATCATTCAGCAAACAAGGATCCTCCAAGCATTCAAGACACTACAACAAACTTCGAGAGAAATTCCTAACATCCGACATGGATTCATCGAGTTTCATCGCCGAAGATTGAGCTAGTAGTCAAGATTGCTTCTTGTGATCGAGTTGTACTGTTTTTATAGGAGATTTGTATCAATTTGTAACCAGATTCAATAATAAAGAGATTCAAAGTGGACGTAGGCTAAATCTCAAGCCGAACCACTATAAATTGCTGTCTTTTACTGCATTTCTGTTATTTTTCTGCTTGATTTCTCTTCCCGTTACACGAGTGGTGCTTTCACGATCTTACTACACACACTGGGTGTTGGCGTTCACATTTTAACGTCAACACCCGGTTCTACTTTACTTTTTGGGATCCAGATTTTGAAGCGACGAAGTCCTACCATTTTGAGAGCTCGAGTGCTGCACTTCTTCACTTCTTTTCTCCACTTTAATCTTGTGCTTCCTTCCATCCAAATCGAAGATCAAATCGAAGATCCAAGAGCTTAGATTGAAGATCTACATCCATCGAAGAGAGATTTCATCGTTTGAAGCGGAATTTTGATAGATCGAGTTAGATCCTTTGCTGTCCAGATCTGAAGTGTGTTGCTTTTGAGGTGTTTAGGTGATTCGGTGAGTGGTGGTTATCTCTCCCATGGATCCAAAGGAGTATATCGGATTGATGGCTTGATTTTGTGTTAAAATAGTGATTTCATGCATTTTCTAAAACCTAAGTATAGATCTATTGTTCATGATAATTTGATATCCATTTTACTACATGTTAACCTATGCAAGTTCATTCTTCAAGTTGTAGAGATATTGCTCATGATTCATACTTGTTAGATTTGGACTCTTTATTTACAAGATTGCCATTATTGTTATAATTGTTTATTAGATCATGTTTGAATGCTTGATTACTTGGATTAATGATTGACTTGATTGATTGTTATAAATTAGTTGATTGATGATTTGATTTGGACAAGATAGTCGAAGATGATTCAAAAGCTAGGGGAAAGGCTCTTGAATTGGAAAAGATGCTCGTGGCATATGTGGCGGATGATGAAGCTCATATGGATAGATTTGATGATGTTGATGTTGAGATGAGGCTTTGCTATGATGAGATGAAGCTAGGCATGGTATGAGATAGCCTTGGTTTAATCCAGACGGGATCATTCCAAGCATGTTGATAACCCGGTGAAATGGTTCGGGTTTGAGGATAATGGTTTGCTCGAGAGGCGCTTGAGCTAGTATGGAAATAGTCGTCGAGGAGGATGACTAGAAGGCTGAGATTTCATCGTTGTTGAAGGTTCTAGCAGGCTCAAATCAAGAGTACGCTGAGCAGATTCGATAGTCCCTAAAGACTATGATTGTAGTCGAGTACTCTGGGCAGATTCGATAGTCCTAGGCACGGGCTGCGACGACGTGCGGAGTTCTGTCTAGAACCAGGGTTGCCATTAACCCTTGACGAACGGCTGAAAGAATGTGCCGGTCATTCAATTAACGGTGGTATCGAAGCAAAGATAACAGTGATAGCCAGAGTCATGGATGTTTGGTTGTATCATCATTCGGTCTCAAGAGCAATGTTTTCTGGGTGCTTATCTGATCTTGGTTTAGGCCTTGGGGGTTTGTACTTGGAAAATGTTGACCTTAACTCGAGTGATAATTGCTTTACTTTAAATATCTGCTTTGCTATATTACTTCTGCTTAGTGTGTCTGGGGGCTATCACTGTAGAAAGAGGTGGAGTGGGAGGGTTGGATTCCTATTCCTTTTTCCTTTATGCTCTCTTGGTATGTTGTTAGTTAATTTACCGCTCACTAAGACTGTTGTATGACTCAAGGCTTTATGTTTAACTCTTATTGCCTTGGGCTGTTCATCCGCTTTGGGATGGGCAGACTAGGTAGCAGGTGATAGGTGCTGTTCTTAGTTTCCGACGATGTTGATGACGAAGACGAGCTGGAGGCTTGCATATTATTTTCTTACTATATGTACAGGATGTTCCGCTGCTTTGTATAATTCTCCGAGTGATATGTAGTGAGGCCTGATGTATTGACTGTTCAGATGTTTGTATTCAACTATTATGAAGCTTAATTGATGAGATTCTATTTTGTGAAGCTTCACTATATATATTCTCTATTGTATTTTATCCATGTGCTGTGAGTAATACGATAGATTCTGCTGTTTTAACTTACCCCTGGTGATCGTCCATGGCTGCCTGGCACACTTTACAACGCACTATTTCTAGGTTTAGCACAGGGGTCATGGGCGGTCGTCACACAACTGTTCCATAATTGGAAAACATTTCCATATACTTATCTCAACGGAATAAGCATACCCACAAATCATTTCATTTTCAACACTTAAAAAATAACATCATATACTTAAATAAAAAATAAGTATATTTTTAATCTTTTAGGAAAGCTACATATTCTTCAAAACACTTAATTTGGGTCAAAACTAATGTTGCGTAAAACACCGTTACGACAACCCAAAAACAGTAGTATAGAGATTAAACTAACTATATTTAATATTAATCGTCGAAATACTACTTCAACTATTTATTAGTCAACAATGAAGCCAATCAATTTGAGGTATCGCTACCTCTCCTTGACTGAACAACATTTTTAACTTCAAAACAGATAAAAGCTACTAACTTGAATATAACGTCAAATATAGGATATATAAATAAATCCCATAACTATATAAAATATTTCCTTTCGGAAAATCCAATACTATAACAATAGTGTTATAGTTCATGCTTCCCATTCTATTCCCGAAAACGTTTATTACAACAATAAATGTTGAAATTTATGTTTTCGATACTCAACGCACTTTAAATCACTTTACAAAAATGATTTATTTGTAAAACATGCTCATAACTAAATTTCTTAACCTTACACAATTTTTATTATCAAATACCTTATTGTCAAATCGTGAAACTTAATTCACAAAGCATTTGTACTTCAAAGTTTTATATCAAACCATTTAATCAATCAATGATAATAAATAAACAATATCGTTCGTTGATAAATATTTTGAAATAGGTATTTAATTATCCTTCCAAAATTTAATATCAGATTTCAACTAATTTCTCGCTTATCAATTATCTTTATGAAACATCTTACAGTCAAACTGTGAAATTATAATCATAAGATGTTCATATATTTTAAGTTTTATAAATCTAGATTTCATAAATATTTATAAAAATCTATTTACAAATATCGATTACTTAATTTATGAAAATGTCACTTTTATAAATCCTTTATATAAAATCAACTTACAAATCTAAATTAAAAATATTACTTAAAACTGCAAATTTAAAATAACAAAATTTAATAATTTACTTTGTTTAAATTTTAACTCCTTTTAATAATCCCAAAATAATTACCGAACACAATACTTTAAAATCCCTTTTAAAATAAAATCACTTTTATAGTATTTCAAAAAATACTAAAAACATGGACCAATGCTGCTAAAGTACTAAATAAGGGGATAAACAACCAAATCAACAAACATGGCATCCAAGCATGTCATATATCACATATATATAAACAAATAATCAACAAGTTCGAGGAATCCAGTTGGATCCCTACAATCTGTTTCCCTGCATCACAAATCACATGTTACGGCATATAAATAAATATGCGTACATAAATAATCAACAATGGTGAGAAATCCTATAAGATCCCTCCAACCTGTAACCTGCAACAAATACAGCATATGAGAAAAATGTACAATGTCTGCTTCAAGGCAGACGCGCGTACAAAGGGCCATCCACTAAAATATGCGGGAATATATCCAACCAACATATATATATATATATATAATATACACCAAACAGTCATCAAAACAGCATAATAAAAATATTCCTACTTGTGGAAATTATAAACGGGCTAGAGAGAGTGAGTTTTACTCACTTTGGTCGCATTCGTCGTTGCAGCGTTTATTTTGATTAAAAATGAATTGGTGTTTGAATTTAACCGAAATTCCTACACGCTTCAAATCAGTCCAATCCAACTCCATTGCGTAGCATTCAACAATACGAATCCAACACCGCTTATTTCGTACGAATCCGACCTCGTATGCATAAGTTATGAATTTTGTAAACATTACACGAATTAAAATATAATTAACAACGTCATTAGCTTAAGTTAATTAAAGTAATTAAATAAATTAACCTTCTTCCTCCTTCATTCCTCCATGTCACGCTTCCATCGTCGATTGAGACGACGATCCACCTACACAGACGAAAGTCCATCTCATGCTGCACCTATCCCCTAGACATACCACCCTCGGCCCCACGAATCACCAGAAAAGCCCACTCGAACGCACATCAAACACGAGGAGATTTCGCCTCGATCGTCGCACTATACGACGATCCAACCGTACCATAGCTAGATCTCGATGCTCTCTACATTTTCTAGTTGAGAGTTTTTTCTAATTGCTTACGGATTGTGAGTTATTAGAGGAGGAAGGAGGCGCGATTTCTGCTGTTCGTAAATAGGTGGCGGCTAGGGTTACTTTTGGCGCTTGGGTTGCAAGTTAGGGTCCTTATATAGCCACTTTTGTGACACTATTCACCCCTAAAATTTCCGAACTCCAAACAAAGCGCGCCGCCTGGCATTTTATATGTTTTACCTCTATGCCGAACACAATGGAATATATATCAGGAGCAATTACATCGTATTTGGAAGATAGTGTTCAAAAATCGATTTATATAAATTTAAATTACTTAAATAAATTTCTGTGTGTTTCAGCTTCGCCCGACCAAACGGTTAGTCCAATCGACACGAAATTTCGAATCCTATAATAATATGCTATTACGGATACAATGAAACTTGTTTCGTCCAATTCTGAGAGAGTGTCTCGAATGACTATTTTTACTCGTCTAATTAATATAAAATTTTCAATTTCTGTTTATTCAATTTTAATTCAACTTTAAAAGTTTACTAACTTTATTCCAACTCAAATAGAATTTAAATCAACTTCCTAATTCATTTTCATTCTTATTAAATTCCAAATTCAATTATTTAACTGATTTAACATATAAATTTTACTTTTCAATATTTAAATTCAATTAAATATTCTAAAATCAAATGACTAAAAAAATTGGGTCGCTACATACTTCCCCCTTAAAAGAATTTTGTCCCCGAAATTACTAAGTAGGAAAGACGCTACAACTCCATTAACTTTCAAAAAAATTTAGTTGAAATAGATTACCAAATTCTCTTAAGTGTTTAACTTTTCCAAAATCAATTAGTTACAACTTTTATAAAAACTTTTCTAAGTTTTCAAATTCATTCTTAGTTGTTAACTAATATCATTCCAAAAAGCAACTAACATCAATCATTCAAAAACCAACACATCTCATTTCAAGTTATAACTCAAAAGTCAAATTTTAGTTATCAAAATTTTTCCAAATTTCCCAATAATTTTCAAACGCCTTAAATTTCAGAAAATTCGCCAGAGTCTCCTTTGCACAGTTCGATCCGAAAAAAAAATCACAATATATGTAATATTATAAATATATATCTCATCATCAAGGATGAGGCATCCTATAAAAAAATGTAAAAGTACGATATTTAATCCGAGATATGTACCTTATATATATTTAGCAAACATATACAAGCAATATGGTGCAAAAGCGAGCTCCAAATGCGAAGCAAACGCCATCTGCACCTACTAAACACTCAACAACCAAATGAGAAACATGTATATAGCATATAATATCAATATATAACATACTACAAAATAATCATACGAAGATGAAACACATGCAACATAAGCAATCATCAAACAACTAACATCCAACTAACATCCAATAAATCGATTCATGACCATTAATTTGCATTTTACAATGTTAATAGTTTAATTCACTTCCATTTCTTATTACCCTTTAATTGATTTGCATTCATTTACATTTATCACTTCAATTTGTTTACTAATATTCAGTTAGTTTACATTCTACAAACTTACATTCATTCCAACTCAAATTTATTAACATTCATTTTACTTCCAATTCATGTTTAATAACATTTCATTATTCACTTAATATAATTCTTTTAAATACTAATAACACTTAACAACTATTTTATTTCAATACTAAATTTGCTTTAGCTTGCTTAAATATTTTATATAAAACTTATGTTTATAATCACTTCCTTATTTAAGTTTATTTCCAATTTTATCAAACAATATTTCATCTTATATCCAATTCATTTATATACTTAAGTTGAATTCCATTTATTAACTCAAGTTCATATTCATTCTAGTTATTTCACTTCATCGATTCACTTTGTTTAACTCAAGTTAATCTTCATTTATTTACTTCATTTAGCTCATTTAATTAATTCATTTCATAAATCTTTGGGTTAATTTTTTTTCATTCAATACTCACTTCATTAAACTTAACATAAGTTTATTCACATTTTATAATTCCAATTTGTCATATAATCACTTACCAATTATGTTTATACACATTTCTTTTATTTAGCTCATTAGTGATTCCAATTAACCTCTTTTCTTATGTTAATTTTAATTGCATAGCTTAATTTCAAGTTTCCTTTTCTTATCTATTCCATTTTCCAAGTTATAAGTTCAAAAACTTAATTTCATTTATTTCACAAAACATTTAGGTAACAATTTCAGATTTCAAACACCCGTTTATTTCAAATCATTTCAAAATCAAATATATATATATATATAATACACACACACATAAAACTCTTTGCATATTCAAATCATATTTTAAATTTTCAAATCAAAACTTGTTTAAACAAAACAAAATTCCAATAGCAAATCACTAATGGCAGCAATCCATCACTTAGAAACTCGAAAATGAATACTGATGATGTCGCGATCATCCCTAGAATTATGTTCTAGCGACTGATGTGATTTCAGTGCTTTTGATCTCTTTTAAATTCCTTCTAAAATGCATTTCTAGTCAAAATTCTTTTACACAATAATATAATATCTTCAACTTTGAAAACAACTTTCAAAATCAATGGGATTCAAATTCTCAAATTCTTAGTTTAAATCCATTTTTATTTATAACTCATATTTATAAATATATTTATGTAGTTTCATTTCTTATATATAAGATTATTTCACAGTTGTAAATCATTTTAATTATAATTCCATACTTCATAATTCACATTATAAATTCACTTGCTTATATAATTTATTTTTCTACAATTGTTGTCATTATTTAGATTATTCAAACAACTTTTATTAACTTATATATATATATTTACATTTTCAAACAACCAAACAATCCATATATATACACTATAATAATTTTTGAAAAATTGTTCATTTATATATAAAATGTAATAGAGGTAAAATTATTTCATTTACCCAGTTTTAAAACAATACTATGTCGATACGCCTTGTTCAAGCATTTAGAAACCCTCATCGATAACGTGACGTCTCACATACCGACTAGAATTCATAAGCCACTCAACAGATACATCAACACAATATGAAACATTTCTATATCACTAACAAATACGTGCTTAAATATATAATACCCTCAAACTCAATCTACGGTACTACTGATCCTATTTATACTGAGTACACATCAAAGCCTAGGAGTATACTAAACCTAAGCTCTAATAGCACGTGTAACGACCGCACCTGACGCCCTCTGAATCCGACACTAAACCACACATGTCTGACCCAAAGTGCACCGATTGCAGATAATCATGAGAAAGAAAGAAGAAAGAAGAAGTGAAGAGAAGAAAGAGAGAAGAAGAAAATCAAACAGAATAATAACAACACAGAATCTCACATCGCAGCGGAATAACATATAATATAATATCAATGATCTTTACAAAAGAGAAACTGTAATATCATACATCAATCATATTAGAGTACATGAAACAAAACCATCAGCTGGACAGAACAACCTGTCCTCACAAATGTCGATAACATAAAAAATAATACAGTGGAATATAGACATATACGGGAATAAGATCTTAAAACATCCAGCTTGTCTGTTGAAGCTCTAAAATACCAAATCTGAACCTGAAAATATTCTTGGTCTGACCCAAGCATTGAAAGGGAAGAACGCCCGGATCATTCTGGTAAACCAACGTGAGAAAACACATCTCTACCAAATTTATAAAGTTACCAAAACATTTCTTTTCAAAATAAAAAGTATCTCGTAAGACCACGTCCACACATAAACACGAACGGTTTTTTACCATACGATAACCAAAACACTTTATATCAAATTATATTATATATTATAATAGTGTTTATTTCACAAATATTATCAAATATCCAAAATGGTTACCCATATAGCATTTCAGACCTAATCATTTAAGGCTCTATAAAAAAAATGGTAGGCACGTATTGGAGTTGGATTTCCAACATGATAGGGAACTAGTGGAAAGATCAATCTGTATCCACGGCTATCATCCAAGACTCAGATGTCGCTATACATCCGCATATATAGCTAAAAAAGGATACCCTCTGCGAATAACATCCAAGGACTTAGACATCGTTGTATCTCTGCCATAAGGCCCAGAACATCTGGTCACCTGTAGAAACCTCAACTGAAAGTATGCATACATCTGACCACATAGTATCTCATCAAAACCGGGGAGTGAGGCTCATGAGGCTACGATTTACTTTCTCATATCACATATCACATATCACATCTTTGAATGCCACATTGTCATTCCTTTGATCACTATTTGACTTCCACGAACATACAACCTCTGAGCTCATACGTCTCAGAGAAGGGTGTTAAGCTAAGATAAGTTGCCTTCTCCGCCACCAAACAGATGTACGTTTGTAGAAGTCAATGTTTGTGAATCCACAATACAAAATGTCAAACAAACATCCATACAAGTTCGTTCTGGGACTGAATGAAACTGAAAGCACTCTCCTACTACCACTAGTAGCGAGTAGTCCTTGCAATCCGAAGATTTCCACAACGAGGAGACAACTGCTATAAATATCTCTATAATGCGAGCGACCCAAAAAATGTCAACAAGCAGTCCTCATGCTATGAAGATCCTTGGTCTTCATAAATCATCATCAATAATCTGCACTTTCGAACGCATACATTTGTCAGGAGTGGTTTTCGGATAAATCCGATCCCGATCTCTACACACCAATATCAAAAAGTGGCTCTTAATCTCATACAGAAACCAAGTCTCGTAGACTTACCACGATTCTAACTTTCAACTTGCTATCCATCGGCCAAGAAGAAAGCTCGGTAGTTTGGAGTAATATACTCACTCCATACTACACGAATCAACATTCTCAACACAAACGATAATCAAGCCTACAAAGCTGGCTACATGCTAAGTGCATGACTAACAGTTCCCATATAAAGTCAAGGAACCGAAACTTTTCCATTATGCATAATCTAGTACTAAAGCAATTACTAGGCCCTTTAACCAAATCACTTTTCAAATGCAAACATTCGAAAAAATCTTTAAAAAGATACATATTCAAAACTAATTGAACTATTTAATAATTGGAAAAATATTTCCATATACTTATCTCAACGGAATAAGCATATTCACAAATCATTTCATTCTCAACACTTAGAAAATAACATTATATACTTAAATCAAAAATAAGTATATTTACAATCTTTTAGGAAAGCTGCATATTCATCAAAACACTTAATTTGGGTCAAAACGAATGTTGCATAAAACACCATTACGACAACCCAAAAACACTAGTATAGGGATTCAACTAACTATATTTAATATTAATCCTTGAAATACAACTTTAACTATTTATTAGTTAACAATGAAGCCAATCAATTTGGGGTATCACTACCTCTCCTTGACTGAACAACATTTTTAACTTCAAAATAGATAGAAGCTACTAACTCGAATATCAATCTCAAACATACGATATATAAATAAATTGCATAACTATATAAAATATTTCCTTTCGAAAAATCACTTACTATAACAATAGTGTTATAGTCCATGCTTCCCATTCTATTCATGAAAACGTTTATTGCAACAATAAATATTGAAACTATGTTTTCAATATTCACTACACTTTAAATCACTTTACAAAAATCATTTATTTGTGAAACATGCTCATAAATAAATTTCTTAACCTTACACAATTTTTATTATCAAATACCTTATGGTCAAATCGTGAAACTTAATTCACAAGGCATTTGTACTTCAAAGTTTTATATCAAACCATTTAATCAATCAATGATAATAAATAAACATTATCATTCCTTGATAAATATTTTGAAATAGGTATTTAATTATCCTACTGAAATTTAATATCAGATTTCAACTAATTTCTCGCTTATCAATTATCTTTATGAAATGTCTTACAGTCAAACTGTGAAATTCTAATCACAAGATGTTCATATATTTTAAGTTTTATAAATCTGGATTTCATAAATATTTGTAAAACTCTATTTATAAATATCGATTATTTAATTTATAAAAATGTCACTTTTATAAATCCTTTATATAAAATCAACTTACAAATCTAAATGAAAAATATTACTTAAAACTGCAAATTTAAAATAACAAAATTTAATAATTTACTTTGTTCAAATTTACACTCCTTTCAATAATCCCAAAATAATTACCAAACACAAATACTTCGAAATCACTTTAAAATCCCTTTTTAAAAAATATCACTTTTATAGTATTTCAAAGAAATACTAAAAACATGGCCCAATGCTGCTAAAGTACTAATAAGGGGATAAACAACCAAATCAACAAACATGGCATCCAAACATATCATATATCATATATATATATATATGAACAAATAATCAACAAGTGTGAGGAATCTAGTTGGATCCCTCCAATCCGTTTTCCTGCATCACAAATCACATGTTACGATATATAAATAAACATGTGTACATAAATAATCAGCAATGGTGAGAAATCCTGTTGGATCGCTCCAACCTGTAACCTGCAACAAATACAACATATGAGAAAAACGTACAATGTCTGCTTCGAGGCAGATGCGCGTACAAAGGGTCACCCGCTCATACACGAAAACATATAGGGTCTCATCCACTAAAATATGCAGGAATATATCCAACCAACCAACCTATATATATATATATATAATATACATCGAAATAGTCATCTAAACAACATAATAAAAATATTGCCCCTTTCTTCATCGGCGAAATGGAATCTCTTTGGTGGATGATGTAAGTAAACTAGTAGATGTGAGAGGCTGCTTTGATTGGTTAGCGCTGGGAGTGCAGACTACTGGGCAAAGCCTTAGCTTCACGTTGAACAAGTTCTCCCTGCTCACAAGAAAGCTCGGATGATCGCCTAAGGTAGCCCTAAGGGCATTAAGTTACATCCCACTAATATAAAATATAAGCAGGTCAGCGAGAGTGAGTTTTACTCACTTTGGTCGCATTCGTCGTTGCAGCGTTTATTTCAATTAAAAACGAACCGGTGTTCGAATTTAACCAAAATTCCTACATGCTTCAAATCAGTCCAATCCAACTCCATTGCGTAGTATTTGACAATACGAATCCAACGCCGCTTGTTTCGTACGAATTCGACCTCGTATGGATAAGTTATGAATTTTTAAACATTACACGAATTAAAATATAATTAACAATGTCATTAGCTTAAGTTAATTAACGTAATTAAATAAATTAACCTTCTTCCTCCTTCGTTAATACGCACACGGCCGAACCCATACGCACGTTCGATTTCCTCCATGTCGCGCTTCCATCGTCGATTGAGACGACGATCCACCTACACCAGACGAAAGCCCATCTCCTACCGCACCTATCCACCCAGCCATACCATGCTCGGTCCCACGAATCACCAGAAAATCCCACCCAAACGCACATCAAACACGAGGGGATTTCGCCTCGATCGTCGCGCTATATGACGATCCAATCGTACGATAGCTAGACCTCGATGCTCTCTACATTTTCCTAGTTGAGAGTTTTTGCTAATTGCTTATGGATTGTGAGTTATTGGAGGAGGAAGGAGGCGTGATTACTGCTGTTCGTAAATAAGTGGCGGCTAGGGTTACTTTTGGGGCCAGGGTTGCAATTTAGGGTCCTTATATAGCCACTTTTGTGACACTATTCATGCCCAAAATTTCTGAACTCCAAACGAAGTGTGCCGCCTGGCGTTTATATGTTTTACTCCTATGTCGACCACAATGGAATATATATCGGGAGCCAATTACATCGTATTTGAAAGATAGTGTTCAAAAATCGATTTATATAAATTTAAATTATTTAAATAAATTTCGGCGCGTTTCAGCTTCGCCTGACCAAACGGTAAGTCCAACCGACACGAAATTTGGAATCCTATAATAATATGCTATTACGGATCCAATGAAACTAGTTTCATCCAATTCTGAGACAGTGTCCCGAATGGCTATTTTTACTCGTCTAATTAAATAATAAAATTTCCAATTTATCTTAATTCACTTTTAGTTCAACTTTAAAAGTTTACCAACTTTATTCTAACTCAAATAGAATTTAAACCAACTTCCTAATTCATTTTCATTCTTATTAAATTCCAAATTCAATTATCTAACTCATTTAACATATAAAATTTAATTTTCAATATTTAAATTCAATTAAATATTCTAAAATCGAATGACTAAAAAAACTGGGTCGTTACACACCCAAAAATGTAATTATGGATTATAAATGAAGTAAATATGATTACACAAGGATGCATGCTAACTGATCAAATAACGCAACAATATAAACATCCATGGTTTAATTCCTTGTAATCGTTTTCTAAGGAAATATGGTTAATATCCTTAACCAGCTATCTTTAGCAAGGAAAGCTTCCTTTAAGATTTCAAAGTTAAATGTCATTTCAAAACTCTTTTACATTGCCATAGTGTTTACTTTAAAAATAAGATTTGGTTCTCTAATTTGAAAACTAAGGCTTTCGACTATATCCTTCGGATCATTGTGACATCATGAGTTACCCTCTGTTACTCTCCCTTTCGACATTATAGAGCAAACAAGCCCTTCATCCCCTTCCATTTAATTAGTGGGTTTGAAACAAGCAGCTATGTCCCCTTTCTCCATTCTACTCTAGCGGCAGGACCTTTAGAACTCATTGCTTAAGCAATGCAGAAGGCACTCTTCCACTACTTCTTTGAAACCATGCGAAAGGACCATACCGACACCATTGATTGAATGCAGCACAACCCTTCCACCTCTATAATTAAAAACACATGTAGAAGGACCCTTTTGACACTATCATTTAGTGCAGAAGGTCTTTCCATGATTCAATTAATGCGGCAGTGCACACTTGTTAAAGTGTATGTATGTGGAGGGACCCCTTCGACACTATTGATTAGTGCGAGAGGACCCTTCCGCCTTCATTCTTTTGTATGTTAACTGCAACGACACTCCTGTCTCCTTGCTTTTCAAATAAAAGCGGCATTTTATTCTTTCGAAGGTATCAATGGTCTCGAAGGCATTAATGCATTCGAGGGCAAGTGGCGTTGCTGTAATTAACAGAAGATCTTATTTTTAACTAAGTAAAGCAATTTCTTTTTACCTAACCCCTTATGTTGTAAATTTTTTATTGGATAACAAAACCTTTATAAAATTATATTCAAAATTTGTTGCTGCCTGTAATCCCCAATGCTCCAATATTTAATTAAAATTATTTATTAACCCTTTGTATGTAATTAATCATTAAATACTAATCTTTCTAATTAAATCCAAAAACTCACCCAAATCTCTTGAGAAAAATCTCAGAAATTCACGTAAATTCCAAAATGATAATATCTTTGTCATATAAAATTTTCAGCCCGAAAATAATTAATTAATTAGTTAAATTAATTAAAACCCAATATAGCCATTTCTTTCACTCGAAAATTCACAATAAATTATCCATAGCTTGGAATATTATGAAAATTTAAACCCATCTCCAAAGTAATGTTTTACGTAACATATTCAAAAATCATGGTATTTGGAAATCATTTTGCATGATTTTAGCCTTAAAACCGAACTCTATTATTCCATAGAATCCTTGTTTAATTATAACATTGCATTTAAGACAAAACATATCATCATTCATCTACTCATAAGGTTTTAAACATCAAACCCGAATTAAAACATTCAAGATGACTTATATGAAATGGTTTAGATTATTATTCACCTTGTTTGGATAACAAACTTGAGATTTGTTCTACATTTTAATCTTCCTAGCTTGAATCTTAGCCTCTAATTGATTTTTTTAAGCTCTCTTATCCTAGGGTTATGGCTGGCCTTGTTTTTCTTTTGTTTATGTTTTTGTTTTGTAAGAATGTAAATGAAAATGAGAATGTGGTAAAGGGTTTTAAGGGTTATGGGGTTGGGCTATTCTCGTATTACCGTCGTCTTATTCTCTTAAGCATTTAAGTTATAACTCTTTCTCATTAATTAATTCAGTTAAGGCACGACCTTAATTAGTTTTTAAATCTCAATTCCCTTATCACTCTATTCTCTATATTATTTTATATAATTTATCTAATTAAATCTTTTGAATATTGCTATTTAAAATTAGGGGTGTTATATGGGTAATCACTAAACTAAGTCAATGATAATTTAAGGATTAACACTTAAAACAAAAGATTAGGCGATGTTTGAATGGATGATGGATGATTATATAACTTGGTTTATGATTCTATATTAGTATAGGTATACTTAATTTGAATTGAATGAATTATTATGACATGGTTCATAATTGGGGGACTAGTGTAGTATCGCTTATGTATTGAATATAATGCATATGATTGCTCTTGATGTGATGTTTGTTCACATTATATGATGAGTTTTCCATGATGATAAAGTGAGGGGAAAATTCATTCCATGCTACAACGGCGTGGTCCCATTGTGATTGATTAGGGTAAATATTTTACTCATACCATACTTTATGTCTGATCCGTGTTTTTATTATTTCCCATAAACTCACAGATACTCATTCAAGTAGGCTGAATTTATGGATTACATAGGTATCTTTTGAAAGGACAAATAAAGATTCCAAAGACGAAACAAGAGGCTTATCTTGTAAATAAAAGTAATTTTGAAAGTTCCACCATGTAAAACCACGAATTATAATTAGTCATGTGTCATATTGGCATCTTGATACGTCGAATATGTCACTATTATTTTCTTATTATATTTTCCCCTGCATGGCAACAAGAAGGGTTAATGATGATGCATCAAATTATGTAAAAAAAATTGATGTAATGAAATTTTATTTAGCTGCCTTGTTTACTTAATGTTGTGCAAAATAATACCGAACTCACTATTGAATATGCAAGTATATGATTTTTGTTTGATGATAATAAACATATATATATATTCATTTAAATGTATTTGTTATTGTACCATTTTATTTTTCACATAATTAAATAAATATTTGATGAATAAAATAAATAACACAAAATTCATATTCAAACAAATATTTTATTCAAACAAATATTTTATTACAATTTTGAATAGTACAAATTTGAGCTCTCACTATATGTACAAAATTTCAATTACAGTACAATTTCAAATCACAACACAATTTTTCACTGTAAAATTGTTACATACATTTGCACCTCACTACATATCACTCATGGGTTGCATGGGTGCTGCTATCGGCTGTGGGAGAGGGAGTCGGGGTGATGCGGGATGGAGGCTAGAAGAGGGTGGAGGCGGAGAGAAGAAGGTGAATAGAGCAGGTTCATGCAAATTATTAAAGCAACCTCCATTATAAAAATTATTTTTCTTAGCAAAGAAGTGGGTTTGCAGGCTTCAATATGAAAGAGAACGTAACTCACATGCAACAGAAGGTGTTGGCTTCAGGCAATAAACATACACGAATGCTTTGCCTTCCTTTTTTTTGTATATCATTCTGGAATCGAACAGTGATGGAAACGAGCAAATTTTGGTTCTCAAGCATAATAGAAGATGAACGATAAGACCGTGTTTCAGAATATAAACAGGTTTGCAATATTTTTTTTTAGAATGGCAGAAGAGACCGAAAGAAGAAGAGAACGAACCCGGAAATATTATTGAAATCAGGAAAAATCAAAAGTCGGTCGTTGAATTCAGTAAATATTAATAGCCAGCTATTGAATTCTGAAAATAATAAAGTGTAGTGGCTATTGGTTTTCACCCGGTTAAACAATTGAAAGGACACATGAGACAAAAGGGTTAGAAACGGGTACCGATACGGCTGCCCAATTTGCAGTTTTCGCTGTGTACCGGGCCCTGAAATGCACAAATGAATATACTATGGAGATCAGCACGACGAGATGAACAGAATGGTACACAGATATCAACGATACGGTCATCGTATCAAAAGTCGACATTCGGTACCGAAAATGCTGCTAAAACGCCGAAAATAAGATAAACAGGGCTAGAGAAGTCCAAATTTGTCGAAACGAAATATGACGCCTCACTCGGAAAATGATTTACATTTTTATTATGTAAAAATATTTGGATTTCAATAATATTATATTTTCACCAAATATTAACTGATTTAAATTGGAATTGAAATTACACAACAAAACTAATTTCCATATTTATCAACGAAAATCTACCATTTGCTATGTTCGAATAGACGCATACCAAATACAAAATTTCCATTGCTAAATTTAACCATTTAATTTCAAGCAAATTTCAGTTAATTACGTTATAAAAACTGTTAAAATTTATGGGTCGTTACAATTTGTGGGTCAGGTCGTTTGGCTTTGGAGGTTCTTCTGGTGAATTTTCAGTCCGATCCATACATGGCTTCTCTTATAAATACAATGGCCATTCTCTATAAAGGGGATCCTTTTTCCCACTGCCTAGGCTCTGCCATTTTTATTCTTCATTTTTGTACTAATGAATCTCTGCTGATCCAAGCTTTCTTGTAATCATAATCAAGTGCAAGACTAATAATAATACAAAGTGGACGTAGGCCGAGATTGCCGAACCACTGTAAAAATCCATATGTTCATTTACTTTCTCTTCTATGTTTTAATTTCATTCATCATTTAGTCTCTACGAGATTCTATTGGATGTTGATGCCCATTTTTGGCCTCAGTAGGATCATTGGCAACTATTTGGTGAGAGTGGACAATGGCACTAAATCCGTATAGGAGGCCTACTTCTGATAACTGAGGGTGGTCTGGGTAGGTAGGGCCATCTTTCATTAGACCTAGGCCATGGCACTTCACCTTGGGGTCGAAAGTGGACTAATGGTTCTCTAGGTTCTAAATTTCTACATCGCTCAGTGCCACTTGAAGATTCAAGGTGCAGGTTGTGTGCAGGTTGCGTGTAGGTTGCATGCAGCTTGCATGCCCCACTCTTTCCTTAAAGGCGATGGAACATGGATGGTCTTTCTGCTGAAGGGGAGCGACAATTTGCATGGATCTCTCAATACACTACTAATTTTGGTTTTGGGACATCATGGGCGTTTCCTTGCTCGTGGGTAGCATGCAGATTCCTACGGAGGAAAGGAGTACCTCTTTTTGGGGTTTCTAACATGACCCTCTCACATGTGTCATGCATTATGTTGTTTGTGATGAAAATAGCGGGCCTGACAGGGGTCCGGTCAATAATTGTAGGAACAATTGGGCCAAGTTTTTTAGTTGTCGAGTGTTTCATTCTAACCCGTAGGTTGTTCACATCATGAGCAAGTTGTCCTATGTTGGTCAAGATATTGATTATGCTAAGCCACATGTCATTACTCAACCTAGAGATGGGACAGACAACAATTGCCCCAAAAGCTCCATTGGTATTGCGACCATTGGAGTTGTCAGCTTCATCGTTGTCACTGAGATTTGGCATGGTGTGAACATGAAAAGGAATTTATGGAGAAATAAAAAAAGATGAGAGCTTTTTAGGCAGGGGCCCTCCTTCTAGCGCCAAAATGTTGACTAAAAATTTAGCTAAAACGTAACGTGCTAATATCTTGAAAAAATGGAAAATGAGAAGATAATATTTGCAAAATTTGAAAATATACATATTATAAAGTGGTCGATCAACATTGACCTACGTCAACTCTGAGAATTTCTTATTACTTTTCTTCTCGTACAAAGACTGCTATTACAGGAGAAAATAATAAGAAATTACAATGCTTGAGAGCATGTATTGTATAACCGTTATAAAAATGTATGCCTTGGTGTGTTTACAATGGCTGGAACCTATGTTGAGTGGCTAAGATCGTACAATTGAGCTATAAAAATCACGCTAGACCATTGATCTTGTCGTTCTATTTGATGCATGACAGCTAGAGTACTAGTTGGAGTGTATAGTAATGATAAGTGCTTGTTGGCCAGCCGTACATTGAGCATGCATTTATTAGGGACAAATAACATGGGATCAGATAGTGTTTGTATAGTGGGACTTCGCTAAGATTGTAGCCAAGGACACTGAGTGGTTACTGCACAATAGTGATTTTTTCAAATGAACAGCATCATTTATGGTAGTCTTTTAAGAAGAAGAATATATGTGAAGGTTCTTTTTGTAGGGGTAGTCGGGTGCCTATAGCCAAAGTTTATTGAGACAAAACAATAAAACTTCATAGGGAGCAAGAGGTCGATGAAGAAGGCGAGCGGGAGACATTGTTGAGGGTGGGTCGATTGCCCGACCACCTGGCTTCTAGGAGGCATGTTGCATGTCAAGACGTCATCCACTAATAATCGGGAGGAGCTCTGCTTTGACATGAGCAGGAAATGATGTTCAGTGAGTTGCTTTCGATGGGAGAGTTAGCTGCTTGGATAGGCCATGAGGCAAGTGAATTGGGCGAGCCAAATATATTAGCTTTTGGAAATACTCGGGCCAAAGTAAGGGCCAAGACATTGGTGATCGAATGAAGTTGGCTAGGTGGGCTATGCGAGCTGGCCCATCCTGTACGTGCGAGAAAAACGAGCAACACTAATTTAAAGTTTATTCAATGGCCAACTGAAGATAATGTATACGGAATTATTACATACAATAATAATTCATGTATCACTTGATTAACTAATTTTTTTTCATTTACATTATGCAAGCTAACCTATCTTTTTCTTGCATTTTTTATGTATAACATATTTTACACTGATCAAAATTTGCATCACTGTAATACGTAGTACCATGGTAATATATAAAATAAACTTTGCACACATACAATTGTCATGAGCTTCCTACTTGTATACATGTATACATCCATGATATTTTTTGATATTTTTGGCTTTCTAGTTAATATTTTTTTCTTTGTAAACAAAATCATTTACTAAATAGATACATATGTAAATAATAAATATGTTAGTTTTGAATTCAAGTTCCTAAAATTTAGGATTGTTTAACATGACAAATGGTAAAATAAATTATTGCTTAAAAATGGAAAGAATTAGTAAAGATAATTGTTTAAGATTTTAATTTCTTAAAAGTGAGAATTGGTTTGCTTACTAAAATCGAACCAATAATTTATTCTGAAATTTAGATAGAAATGGAATAGTAATGCTAGGATCTTGGATAAAAATTAACAATACTTTAGTTGGTAAATTGACACCTCAAACAGTGAACAACCCTACGTATGCCCCAAGGATAGATTATTAGAGGTCATTTTTGGCATTCAAGTACCTACTTCAAAAGAAAATTCTCCAAAACTACTTATAGCAAAAGAGGTCAAGTTATTAATATGAGAGGTAAGTAAATATAAGTGCAAAATAACAACTTCATATTAGTATATATATATGATCAATAAAACTACAATTTTAATAAATAAGCCGAATTAGTAAATTTGTATATGAACTAGTAAAGTTGAACAAATAACTAATCATATTAAAATATACCTAGTAACTGAGTAGAAATCATTATTAATCAAAAACCTAAAATATTTTTTGTAATTAACGAAACTAAAGCTAAAATTTATTATTTTGAACCAAGCATTAATAATTTAGTTATAATAATTTTGAAACTAAAAACTTAATTATTTTTAATTATGGTCGAAAATAATGCAAATAGGATTACATTGAATACAAAATAAGACTATATGATTGAGAAATGTCTCGAGTTTTGATGAAACTAGTGTCATTGGGTCCGGAATAATGAATTGTTATACGTTGACAAGTTTGATGACGATCGGTCGTACTGTGTAACCGTGCATGCACGAAACACGCAGCGTAAAATCTAAGAGAATATAATATTTATTTTCTATAAATACCACTAAACCCTTGAAACCTAATTCATGAATTCCCTCTTTTTCCTTCATTTCAAAATTTGCCTGCCACCACCATTCACTTCCTTCCGTTAATTGTTTCGACTGAAATAGGCAACGATTTTCAGTGCCGTTTGATATGTCGACTTCATGGACGCAAGTGCTTCACGATGTTGTGCTTGGAATTATGTGCGACCAAGTTTGGTATAGATTGACTCTATACAACCGAGATTAGGGCAAGAGTCCACCATTGACTAGAGGGGAGATGGGCCATGGTGTCAGTGCCGTTAGACTACTGGAGTGTAGGCGAGCAAGTGGAGGTGTTTATGGGTTGTGCAACAGGGGTTTGATCATCGTTACATGGCGATATCATACGAGAAGCGCATGGTCGCTTCTTAGTAAGGTTGGTCGAAGGAAAATTCGAGGCGGCGATTGAGGTCGTGCTGGCCAGAGAAGAACGTTGGTGGTGGTGGAATCCGATTGGCTTTAGCGAGCATCAAATCTGCGGGTCCATATGGAGGAGAATGTGGAGAGAAAGTTGTTGGTGTGATCGGATGTTGGTTTTGTCGAGCGATTGGCCATGCCATTAGAAATATGCATGGGGAGTAAGGAGTATCATTGTGCAGATTTTGAATCAGAGAAGGAAGAAGGATTTGACCTAATCAATGGTAATTAATTATATTAAAGTTGGTTAATTAAGTTTATTAATTAAATTATCTGATTCACAAACTTATAAAATCTGTATCTCATTCATACGAGGTCTGATCGAGGTGCTGTTTTTGCCATTACATCCGTATCAGGATTATCTATGTGATGACCTACCTTTTTTAGAAGATTTAAGTCAAGAATAAATCACACATGTCTAATTCAAACCATTCAAATAGGTAGATTATCAATGAGGTTTAATAAGAAAATACGAGAAAAGAAGGAAAGCAATACATAGAATCTCGCAGGGGAATGATAAAATATAATAATCAAATAAATAGTTCATTAAGCCGTTTTACAATCTACATTTGATTACACAATTTTCACAACATAATCAAAGTAAAATCAACAAACATACCAGAATAATGCAGCAGAATAATAATAGTAAATACAGTCTAGCAAACTCCATCTTCATCTTCAAGGAATATTTTCTTCAAACACTGAAATACTCAGGCTGACACGAGCGTAATGAAAAGACAAAACCCTCGAGTCAGAACTAAAACTTCTTATGTAAGTTAAATCAACAACAAGTAAATATGAGTGTAATAGCTTCAGAGATGTTTACTGGATTTTCCATCTCCTATCAAATGTACAACATGAGTGCAATAACTTAAAAGATGTTACAGGATTTTTCATCTTCTAAGGATCCATTAAACCATCTACATGTAGTAAGATACGTTATATATATAGTGTCTATTAATACAATAAATATTTTTCCTAGCGTTAACGCTTTACATTGATCCCCTTTAACGCATTTTTAAGCAGGTAGTCTTTGCAGTTCCTGTAACACAACCAGTAACGTCGATAGCCAGTGAGTCCCCTAAAGGTACCATACTAAAACAAAATCGTAGTGGGCATATATAAGGATTAAAGTATGACAAGGCGCATGAGGCAATGCCCAACGTAGGATTCTACCAGTTTACCCTTTCTGGCCGATCGTAATCCCTAACGGCTGATCGAGTCCACTATACCCAAAATCAAATCAAGGTGCATCAATCGAGTCAAAATCAATATAATAATACGGAAGGTGGTGCCCCTAAAGGTAGCTAACCCCTTGGCCAGACATAGGCTCATGTTTTAGTCATTTCAAATTGACACAAGTGTCGGGGTCATCCATCCTCGTTCTCTTTCTTCATTCCAGTAAGCGTCGCCAATTTAACCTCTACATTCTGGATAACATCCACTACGTACACATTTATTAAAGTTGATCTAGTAGAATAATAGAGAGTATGCCATTCCACTGGCCCAGGTCTCTTTAACAACCAAACGTCATTTTACACACCGGTCGGTTCTTTTAAATTTCAAGAACAAGTCATACTTCATATCAAAATATCAGTTTTGCTTCAAAATCATTTCGAATTCAAATAGGTTATACCTTCAAAACATTCGTATTTAAATCAATGATTTAAATCTAAATTGTTTCCCTTTAAAACAGTTTGTATATTGGAAATGGTTTTGAATAATTAAAATAGTTTGAATATTGAAAATAGTTTGGATAATCAAAAATAGTTTAATATTGAAAAATAGTTTGGAATAATTAAAATAGGTTGGAAATAGTTTTGAATATAAAATAGTTTTAATATCAAAAATAGTTTGGATAATTAAAATAGTTTATATATTATAATAATTTGATTATTAAAATTGTTTATTTATTAAAATAGTTTATATTAAAACTGTTTAAAATGTTCCTTTCTTTCAAAACAATTTGAACACATGTTCAAAATCACAACGAAATCAATTTTTCGCCTTCCAATTCAAATCAACTTTATATTCAAATTTCCATTTAAATCAACCTCAATTTAACAATTTTAAAGTTTACTTCAAATTCAATTTAAACAGTTCTATTCATAGGCTGAAAGTTCCAATTCAATTTCTCATTTTTAAACAATTTAGTTTAAATCCATTTCACATCCAAAACTTGGAATTACCAATTCAAACCATTTTAATTAAAGTAAATTCAACGTTTAAATTAAAATTTAAACCTTTAAAATAATTCACTTCAATAAATTCAAATCCTACCTCAGTTTCAACTTTAAGATTTCAAATTAAATCCTTAAACAATTTCATTTAAATAGTTTCAATTTCAACATTTCAAATCTCAAATTAGAAAATAATTCAATTCATATAAATCAAATTTTATTCTTTTTAAAACAATATCATTTAAACAAATTTAAATCCAAGATTTAAAACCGTTTAATTTAACCAAATCCGGTGTCCATATATAATTTTCTACCCAATGGCCAAGTGATCAGTTATTGCAATTTTAATTACATGGATGGATAAGTATCATTTCAACCCATAATTAAATGACATAGGTATATATCATTTCAACCTATTTCTTAATTCATTCCAAGTATTACAAGTTAAAATTTATAAGATGTAAAATAATAAATAGGTTAATAACAGGGATAATCAAAATAAATAACAACTATACATCCAACATATCAATCAATAGGCATCCAATTATAATCAACATCCATATCAACCAATATATCATAACAGTTACTAATTATCAGTTGTCGGTGTTTAACTAGCAATTAAATTCAATATTAATTTAAATGTCAATTTAGTTCAATATAAATTCAAACTAATTTAAATGTCAATTTAAACTAGCAAACAACAACCCATAAAATTTTATCACTTCATAAACTTAATTTGACTAACATAAGAAAATTTAGTATTGCGTGAGTGGGTTAAATCACTCACCTTTGGTTTACAGCCCAATAAAAATCCATTAAAAGCCCAAAATCTCAATAGTCTCCAAATTTAACCAAACCAAATTCATATTGTCCGGAATTTCGATACGAATCCAATGGAAGAAACCGCACATCAATCAGATTTCGTATGCAAAAGTTATTGACATTAGAACATTTAAATTTTACAATTAAATAAAATAAACTAAGGGCAATTTAGTAATTAGTATTACCTTCTCCAAACCCGGATTTTTCTTTGTAATTTACGGATTGAAATGATATATTATCCGTATCACTTGACTTAGGTTAGAAAATATTATACAGACCCGTGGTTATTTTATATATTTTTCTGGAAAGTTTTAAGTATTTTAAAATGTAAAAATATGATAATTTGATTTAAATTGAATTTAAAATGATTTAATAAAGTGATAATGATTTTTCTATGAATTAAAAAGGGTTAAATAAATAAATGGTTAAATTGTAATTTGAAATATAACTTAAATTGGAAATTTGTGATTTGGTTTAAAATGAGATTTTAAGTAAAGAAAATAAAATGGAAATTAAGTTTTATTTTGAAATGGAAATTTAAATTTAAGTGTTAAAGTAAATTGTTAAAAATGAAAAGAATGAGAAAATTGTACACTTGAATTTAATAAGTGAAATTATTGGAAAATTTGATTTTTATTGTAAAAATTTCCTTTAAAAAAGTACAAGTTAAAGGCTATTTAAATGTACATTTTTGAAGTGGAAAAATATGGTTTTTATAAGTTAAAATGGTTAAAATTGAAGTTTAATTGTTTTTGGAATTTTTGATAAAAATCTGGAAATTCTTTTAGTACCACTTCAGAAATGCTATAGTTTCTGGAATTAACTTGAAATCTGAAGTAAAGGATACTGCAACACTTTGTAAGTGTTGTGGTTGATGAAAATGAACTAAAGGCTAAAATTAACTAAGGGCTACTGCAGCACTTGGTAAGTGCTGTGGTTGCTGAATAAAAACTAAGACCCGGAACTAATAAAAGAGCTACAGTAGCACTTGATAAGTGCTGCAGTTTGCTGAAATGAGATTTTCAAATGTAATTGAACCCTGAACTACTACAGCAGTTTTGAAATGCTGTCTTTTCTGAACTGAACTAGTTTTCAAATGTAACTGAACTACTACAGCATTTTTTAAATGCTGTCTTTGCTGAAATGAATTGTTTTCAAATATAACTTACCGCAACATTTTTCTAAGTGCTGTGAATGCTGAAATTTCAATGTTTTGAGGTATTTAACTAAATAAACAAGCTTCAAAAGGGCTAAATTTTTGGGAATTGAGTATTTGATTTAAAGGTATAATGGCTTTATTTTTAAATGGTTTAAATGAAGTATTTTGATTTGAAATATAAACTATTTTAGAATTTATAACCACGGGTTATAATAACGATTGGTTGTTAAAGAGACCGGGATCGGATATGGGTATACTCTCTGTCGATACCGAAAACCACTTTAACAACTGTGTACGCGGTGGAGATTCCAGAATGAAGTAGGATGGTGGCGACGATCCTATTGTGGTATGAACGTGGACCCGACTCCCGTGAGTTGGCATAAGGTGGCTAAAACAGGAGCGATCTCGGGCCAAGTGAGGTCATTTATCCGATCGGGCACATTCCTTCGATATTATACTCTTACCTTGTGATTGATTTGATGGCCATCTTAGATTTTGATTTGGAAGTGTGTTCCGAGGTGGGCGGTAGTGGCTGCTACGCGTTTCCACCAGCCCGTGTGCGTAAGTGGTATATCTACCCTGGCATTGCCTTGTGTGCCGTGTCACCTACCATAGCGAGCTTTACTACGAGTTTGGTTTTCTCCCATAGCCCATGGAGTATTTAGGGTAGCCTCCCGATCTAAAGGTATGCTGATACTAGATGGACTACTGGGACTATTATGTGTTAAGGGCTATATGGGTAACCCCTTAATGCTATTAAAAAGTATGTTTATTTTATTGTTAGACATTATTATAATAGCGAATATTACTACATAGTAAATAGTTTGACGGATCCTTAGAGGATGGGCGATCCCAAGCATCCTTTAAGTTACTTGCACCTTTATTACAGTTTACTTGAGTTGGTTTACATTGTATAAGTATGTATGTCCTGAATCGAGTGTTTTGTGTTTTTATTTACGCTCGAGTCAGGCTGAGTATTCACAACTTTGGATTTCACTTTCTGGAGCTAGGAATCGCTGGAGATTCTGCTTATCTAATTATCTATCTATTTCAGTTTTAGTTGTTCCATTTCAGCTATTGTATTAGTGGACTTATATATTTGGGATTTCTATTGTATTTGTTTTCAGACTGATATTATGTATTTGTTTTGAGACTTTGTTATAGTAGCTTCATGAACTACTATGGTATTTTATCTTCCGCTGTGAGTTATTCTGATATTTCTGTGTGTGATTCTGTGAATGATTTTATTTGCTCCAAATTTTATTACAATATGTTATTTTGAATTATTCAAGTCTGACATGTGTGGATTACTGTCGATTTGAATGGTCCAAAATAGTGGGTCGTTACACCAGCAAAAAAAGAAAACCCACGGCCGCCGTATTTGCTTCACCGCCGTGCACACCTAGAGGCCATCAGCTATCGATCAGAACCCACCACAAGGACCACCTCGCCAAGCTCCAACTTCACCCAGAGTTTGAGCAACTCCTACGCCCTATTCCGCTCCCGAACAACCATTAACACCGCCATCTATGATCCCTGATTCTAGCGAATTCTGACATAATTAGCTCGATCCAATCGTACATCTTGTGGATCTCATTGAGAACTACAACTTTCATTTAGGAGTCGTTGTGATTTGTTGAGAGATGAGAGAGATCAAGAAGGAAGAAGGTGGAGAAATTTCAGCCGTAGAAGGTGACGACCATGAAAATTAGGGTTTTACATATATTTTAATAATATTTATTCTCGATTTGCGTGCTATTTATACCGTAAGGTCCAATACAGCACGAAATTCAATCGGGGCGTGCTCATAGGCAAACTTTATGTAAAAAGGCATTTTAAACATAATGGAACTAGTTTCGAGACCTAATTCCATCGTATACGAAAGTTAACGTTTTAACATTTGTTAGAATTAAATTAAATTATATTCAAATAATTTATCAAGTCACATTAATGGAAAATAGAATATTTCTACTTTACAAATACGTTATTACAAACCACGATGTTCATTAATAACTTGATTTTATTATTATTACACATTTGAATCAATTTGAATAATTACATTTCAAAGATAACATTTTACATTTGAGTATAAACCGATTTAATCACTTTTAAATTCTAAACTAAAAGTTTCCTTTCATCATTCTTGATTAAATAGGAATTAATAATCTTTTAAAATCCAATTTTTCCATGTCAAACCCAAGATTATTAATTACTAAATTAATTCAAATATTTAATCCCAACAGTAATAAAATACTTTCATTATAATTTAAATTTCAAATAATTTCTTTTATTTTGATTTGCATGTTCTTTATATTACATTAAATTCCCTTTTCAATTAAAACATATGTTTCCTTTTAACTCAACTTTCTCTTTTATTTTAATTCAAACATATGTTTCTATTATTACGTCCATTAATTAAAATTAACGTTCTCTTTCCTTTGAGTTGAAAGATGTCAATTACATTAATTTCTCATTGATTACCAAATTTATTTCAAAATGGATTAAATAATGAGGTGATAAATACAATAATTGTTACAACCTAGTGATTCAAACACATTTATAATTTATTGTTTGCAAACAATGGTTAATAAATTACGTCAAAATAATTGATTTCTTATCATATGCTAAACCATTTGATACATTATTTATTTTATTCCTTATTAACTTTACAATTATATCCAAATTAAGTTCTACATATAACCCATTTGGAAATAATCATTCATTTCATTCTTTATAACATTAACATTTGAAATTTACATTCAAATAGTTATTAATTATATTCAAATAATATCGCTAAATTATATGCTAATATGCATTACCATCTTTACCTCATTGAAATTTGTCATTTTAGAATTCATTTAGATCAAGTTATATATTCTAACACTTCGTTCACATTAATAAATCATAAATTTTAATTTTTGACAATATTAAATTCCAAAGTCTTATTTAATTTAATATTTTAATTGTTAAAAATACGGGTCATTACAATCTACACCTTAGAGTTTGATTCGTCGAGTTTGAGGCTTGTGGGAGTTTTAGTCAAAATCGAATGGCATTCGATTTTGGACTATTCAGCAAATGCGGAAGCGTCGACTGGAATTTGTGAGTTTTTCTCACCAGTTGATTGATTATATTATGTATATAATTGTTATTTATAAAAATATAAACTGTATAATGGACAATTCAAGTAATTACTTTTGGACCCCACCTTGTTTTGTAAAACAAGTGAAAACATTATTATTGGGTATAATTTCTATTTTGATCATCTATAACGTGTATCGTGGCCCAGACTACTTATTTACATGTTTGATATTGCTTTGCGAAAAGTGAGCGTGCGTTATTGTAACGACCCCGAATTTTATTTAAATTTAAATTAATAATTAAATGAAATTTTGAGTTAAATTTATGATTAAATAAATTTTTGAATAAAAATTGTGAAATTAAAATTGATTAAATGGAGCGAGTTTCCCCGATATCCAAGTATATTCTGTATAAATCATTTGAGATTAAAATATTGTAAATAGTGTATATGTGAGTATATATATATATATATATTTAGGTATATACGAGCAAATTTAATATATATTTGAATTGATGGTTAAAGATGGTTTGAGTTTATAAAATAAATACAAGACAATAAATATTAAGTAAATAATGATAATTTATATTTGAACTAGAAATTGAAATTTAAATATTGTATATATGTATATGTGAATATATATGTATACGTGCATATATGAGTAAAATTGAATATATATGTATATATTTGATTTAAATTTAAATCGTAAATAAATGGTTTAGAAATGAAATTATATAAGATATAAAAGTATAAAATAAATGCATAAATCAATTATAACCCCATATTAAATATGGAAATACATTCAAATATAAAGATAACAAAAGGAGGAAACAAATATATATAAGTATATGTAGGCTTGTAAAAGAAGATGATCAAATACAAACAAGTAAGAAACAAAAATACATGAATATAAAGCTTGCATAGAAGCCACATCAAATTTTCTTCAACTTGTACAGCCGAAATAGAAAAATATAAATATGGTACAAAGTAATCAATGCAATATCTTTAGCATACAAATACATATATCTTCAGCCCCATACAGATATCCATCAGCCGAAATGAGGAAAAGCAAAACAAATATATGTGTTAGCTTGCAAAGGAAAGAAAAGAAAATATAAATATAGTTTTGTACAAGCCTAATTAATTCCAACGTCTCTAGTACACTATGCAAGTTCATTTCAGCCACCACTTGAGAAAATATCACTGACCCAAACAAATAAAAAATCCCTGCTTATAATTGTACTAGAGGAGAAAATTGTATCATGTTGTACAAGCAAAATAATATCACCAACCTCATTTCAGTTCGTTTATTCTCAAAACTGAGTAGAAAACTAAAGCAATATCATCTCATATTCAAACGAACATTAGCTTTAAAACATCAAAACAATTTATCCAAAGTCTGAGATCAAGAGGAAGCTTCAGCTATCAAGTTCAGAACCAGATTTCATCTTCAACTTAAAAGACTACAACTTCAACTTAAATCTGAAACTCTAGAAACAAATGTGAGTAAACATATTATTTGAAAAGTTTTAAGTTCAAATTTAACAGTTCATGATGCTTTAAAAAGATAGGTTGCATATGCTTTGTATTTTGTTATGTATCTGTGTGTATATATCTGTCACTATGCATATGGTCCTTCTCTGTTATGAATTACAGGGATTGATTATCATTAAAATTTGAATTTTTATCCAACTGAATCATTGTTAAGCTTTCAGTTTTTGATCAAAACAGAGATTAACCTAGATACAAGATTTCCAGAAGCTGTTTTAAAAATCTTTGGAAAGCATACTACTGTAATGTTATTTTACTGGCAATCAAGAAACATATTGATAAACCCAATTCTTACAGAAAGCTAATGTAAGTTGATAATCTGAAGGTCTACTGAAATTTTAGATTTTTAACACAAAAATGAAAATTTTTAGATTGGTATTGTATCAGCAGTTCGTTTTTGAATGAAAACTGCATTGCCACAAATTCCAGGAAATTTAATCTATTTAAAAGGTTGAGATTTAAATTGAAGCAAGTATAAACATTTGGGATGTCACGAAAATTATTAGAAAAATTATCTATTACGTGAGATTTGGATACGAGGTCACAATAGGGTTCGAACTTGCTTTTGGGTCGCTGAGGTTTGTGAAGCCGCCGCGAATTGTCTAGGCGATCGAGTTGCTCGTGCCTTTGGTAGATGGAAGCTGGGGCGTAGACGAAGGTCTGGGCGGTGGTGCGGCGCGTTCTGGTGGTCGGTGACGATGGGTTGAAGGATTTTGGTCGACTGGGTTCTTGGGTTTTAAGCGATCGACAGGTCGATTTTCAATTTCAAGTTTGAATCATCGAACTTGATATCTGGGTTGGTCGATGAGATGATTGTCGACATGCGTATCATCACGACACTGGTCGGAGTTGCTTCGTTTGGTTGTACATGTGCACGCGAGACGATATGTATCTGTTGCGTTCGAATTTGGGGAAGACGAAGTTAGCTGGGGGAAAGCTCGAAGGAAATTGCGAAATACTCGAGGGAGACGGGAAGGTGACTCGAGAAAACTGGGCGCGTGAGTTTTCTCAGCAGGTTGTTTAACTTAAAATTTAAACTTAGAAAAAAATAATATAAGAAGAAAGGAACAAGGAGTAAGGAAGAAAGGGTATTGCGTGAAATCAGGAAAGTGTCTCGGGTAATACATGAAAAGTACTCGAGCAACACTCGAGTTATATGGGGAAGGCACGAGTTCTCAGCTGCAATTATTTTTATCAAAAATTAAGTTAAGATAACCATCCTTCTTAAGTCTTTGAGCACTGTAAACTTTATAATGTTTGACAGTTAAGTTAACTTAAATACGAGTTAATTATTAGTTAATATTTTAAATGTTTAACTCGCAGTTATTACTCTAATTAAGAGATTAATTTTAAGATAAATATAAAATTTATAATGATTTCAAACATATTGTGGATAATAATTAAATCATGAGTATGAATGAATTATATTTTAAGTAATGAAAATATAATGATGATTAATTATGAATATTATTATTTAAAGATTTTAATGATAATAAAGTGAGTAATTAAGATAAATGATCTATCTTTGGATTAATTAAGTAATTAAAAGAAATCAAAGGGTAATCAATTAATTAAAGATAATTACTTAATTAAAAGTAATTAATTAATGATTTAAGTTTGATTAACCAAGAAATTAAGGAATAATTAATTAAAGGATAATTAATTATGTGATTAACTAATCAAGGAAATAAATTTGAGGATGATTTATAAATTGAAGGTTAATTAACGAAGGTGATTAAGAAATGATAATTAATTGAGGAGTAATTAATTAAAGTAATTAATTAAAGATAATTAATTAAAGGATAGCTAAATAATTAAAAGTTAATTATTTAATAATTAAAGGTCAATTAATTTATTATTAAAAGTTAATTAATAAATGGTTAAAGATTAATTAATTGAAATGGTTTATAATTGATTAATGATTAATTAACCAAGATTTGTAGTTTATTCATAAGTAATTAATCTGGTATAAATTTATTTCAATCAGATATTAATTGATTTTACCTATGGATGTTTGGATTTTATTGGATGATTGAGTTGTTTGATATTCCCTGATATATGATGCTTTGTGATACATCCTGATTTATGTTGTGATTTGTAATTTACTTATCTGTGATATATATCTGTGATCTGTGAATGTACGATAAGCGTTATAGTTTATATCGCTTATCAACTATATTTCTGTATTCTGATATGTGATGATTCATTGTGTTGCACTATTGTGTTCAACCCCTGGACTACACTTTTACACACAAATATGGATTTCACGTGGAAATCGGTTAAGTCACAGATAATTTAAATTTGATATTTTTGAAATTGAAATTTTAATTTCAGTTGATTTTGAAATTAGAAATTCGGGTTTAAAGTGAAAAGCTTTTGAAATGGAATTTCAAAGATAAAAGTTATTTTGAATAACTTAATCGAGTTTTGAAAATTTAAATAATTTGATTTAAATTTGAATTCAAGTTTGGAATTAAATTCTATGATTTGAAACTAGGGATTGGAAATGTTATAAATGTGTTTATCTGAATTTAAACCATTTAAAAGTATAATTTTGAGAATTTGGATTTAACCCAAGAATTTCCACTCGTATGAATAAATCAGATTTTCTGAAATGAAACTGTTTGTTTTTAAAGAATAAAAGCTTTCAGATAAGCAATGAAATTCTAATTTAGTTAAAGGAATTTCAAGATTGAATTGAAAATGGTTTTCCAAGTTATGAATGAATTGTTTTGAAAAGCTATGATTTGAATCTGTTATCTTTAACAGATTTAAAATAATGATTGGTTTAAACCATTCGAAATGAAATTGTTTTGAAAGCTATAGGTTAAATCTTGATTTAAAGATTTAACAGTTAATCAAATTGAAATGGGAATTAATTTGGAAAATCTGTGAATGAATCTTTTGTTTAAAAGATTAAAGTGTGGAAACTATTTAAACCGTAAAGATTAAATCTTTTTGTTTAAAGATTTAAAAATGGTCATTTGTCTTAAACCATTTGAAAATAAAGTTGGGTTTAAGTTGTGACTTAATTGAAATCCCATATCCATATGTTTTTAAATATTACGCTCACTATTCGGTTTAGCCGGGAGAGGACCTTTGGGTCGTATAACCCATTCCGAATATGTGATACGTCGTATATGGATAGCATTTGAAGACCGGTGTTGAAGACCGGATATTTTTGAAAACGGAAGGATTACCGTCGAGTTACTCTGCATCGGCTGATCCCCGATATAGAGGTTTTATCATCCTTAGTGACGGGAAGTCCGGACGTGATTGGAAATTATCCGGATTTGCAAGGGCTTCGTGAGAAGTGCCTTCGGTTCTGTTCGATCCCGGAACAGACTTGTATGGATTGTGTGTCTGACATTACACTTTGAGATGTAAAGCCGATTTCTTTCAAATACATTTCTGTTTGGTGGCGGAGAATTTATTCTCTTAGCTTAACACCCTTCTCTGAGACGTACGAGCTCAGAGGTTATGTAGTTGAAATTTATCAGCGATATATCCCAATTTGGTAATGTGGCATGCTGAGTGCGGCTGTGAAATGATCAGTGTTTGATCATTTGCGATATGATCATTTGTTTGATCTTATATCTTTGTGATCATAGATTGATCATTTGTTTGACCCGAAGCATGGCTTTGTGACAAAGCGTAGCTTTGTGGACGAGACTTCGTCAGGACCTCACTACCCGGAAATGGTCGAAACAGGATCGTTGCGGCAAGGTTATGAGGGTCGCGCCCTTTAGGGTATGTCATTTCCTTCTGGAAAGGGGTGGTATCATGGTATGGAGCCCAGATACTTACTCATGTGGATACACTTTCTTTATGATGTGTGATGTTGGATACCGAGCTCGGATAAAGGTCCCAAAGGACCGGGAGGTGGCATATTCGTGAGTTACCTGTTACAGGGGTAACCCGGCCTTGTTTGGCAGAGAGCAGTTTGTCTCTCGGGACGTCCCGCCAGAGGCGTTCCCATGCGGCGGAAGGAAGTTCCTTAGCCTGACCATTCGTTGGAAAATCCAAAGAAACAATACGGAACTTGTACGGTTTTAGTTGTATAACCTGCTATGGAATGTGGCGGTAACCTGCTATTGAACATAGTAGCTATAGTAGGCATACGATACTGGTCGTATGTTGGCTAAGATTAATATTATACTTTCGAAATGTTTTTCTGCACTATGCACTAATAATAATATCAAGATGATTTTGCGTAGTAAGCATCTTTGACTATCATAAGAAGAAATCTCCTCCAATTCTGCGTTTGCATTGTGTGTGTGGTGGGAGGTCTTATGGTAGTTTCATTTTCCAAAAGCATTGCGGATTTCAATGTTTAAAACTCTTTTGTTGTTTGTTTAAAAGATAAACTGTTTTTGTTGCTCACACCAGTCCCATGACTGATCCGGAGTTTATTGTTCCCTTCCTAAACTCTGGGTGCCCACTATTTTCCACACGGGCAGTCTAGAGTTGGGTTTCTTTTCAGATATTCAGGTTTAGTAGATTATCTGGAGCTAGTTCAGTATTTGTAGTTCATTCATCGGAGTTGCTTATCTTGGAGTTGTGGATTCATTCTTGTCCAAAGATCAATTTGGAGCATTTATTTGGAGATATTGTTCCGCTGCTGTTGTTATCTTTTCTTTTCCGCTGCTATTTCTTGTATCATATCTCTGATGTATATTGATATTCATTGTATCATTCTGTTGTATCAGATATTGTATATCAATGTATTATTCTTTTCTTCCGCTGTGTTATGTACTTAATTGTGTTATAGCTCCGGCGAATTGGATTTGAACGGTCGAATCTGCGGCATTCTAGTACAATGTGAAGTACGGATGTTGATTTTCGAGCGGGCAAAACCCGAGTCGTCACATGTGGTATCAGAGCTAAGGTTGAACTTTAGCTCAGGAGTATAACACATTAAGTAGCTCATTAGAGATAGGGTGAAGTATACCCTAGAATGAGTAATTCTCAGATATCCGTCCGTACGCCTCAGTAAATTCTCTTACTATCCACTGATAGTGAGTATGAGTGCAAGAAGAGGATGAGATAGGGGACAGAGAAATACGACTATAAATGGTCAATACTCTGTAACAACGTGGAAACAAATTTTCTCTATCAATCTCTTTTGTTCGTCATCTTTTCTCAGTTCTTCGATAATTTCTGGTAGATCCAGAAAGAAATTCGATATATTAAAATGGGACATAAACTCCGGATGGACCAAAATTGTTTGTTTGGATGAATTGGTTGCTTTGATTGCTATGATTGATAGGTATACTTTAGTTCTAAACTAAAAATTTTGAAATTGTATCGATATATCTATCTATTCTTTGAGACCCAGTATATTCTACGAATGGTTAGTTATCACTTTGAACTAACCGATGCCACCGCATATTTCGTAAATCTGGATAACCCAAGTATCTTGTGAAGTGTTAAACAGATTCGTTCTTGTATCTGTTATTGATATTCTGATTTGGTGAACCAAATGCAGAATAAATATTCAGTTTAATTAGACGAAACATTCTTCATCTGTCTTTGTTTCGTGCCTGCGAATTTCGTCAGGACGAAATTCTTTTAAGGGGGGAAGTCTGTAACGACCCCGAATTTTATTTAAATTTAAATTAATAATTAAATGAAATTTTGAGTTAAATTTATGATTAAATAAATTTTTGAATAAAAATTGTGAAATTAAAATTGATTAAATGGAGCGAGTTTCCCCGATATCCAAGTATATTCTGTATAAATCATTTGAGATTAAAATATTGTAAATAGTGTATATGTGAGTATATATATATATATATATATTTAGGTATATACGAGCAAATTTAATATATATTTGAATTGATGGTTAAAGATGGTTTGAGTTTATAAAATAAATACAAGACAATAAATATTAAGTAAATAATGATAATTTATATTTGAACTAGAAATTGAAATTTAAATATTGTATATATGTATATGTGAATATATATGTATACGTGCATATATGAGTAAAATTGAATATATATGTATATATTTGATTTAAATTTAAATCGTAAATAAATGGTTTAGAAATGAAATTATATAAGATATAAAAGTATAAAATAAATGCATAAATCAATTATAACCCCATATTAAATATGGAAATACATTCAAATATAAAGATAACAAAAGGAGGAAACAAATATATATAAGTATATGTAGGCTTGTAAAAGAAGATGATCAAATACAAACAAGTAAGAAACAAAAATACATGAATATAAAGCTTGCATAGAAGCCACATCAAATTTTCTTCAACTTGTACAGCCGAAATAGAAAAATATAAATATGGTACAAAGTAATCAATGCAATATCTTTAGCATACAAATACATATATCTTCAGCCCCATACAGATATCCATCAGCCGAAATGAGGAAAAGCAAAACAAATATATGTGTTAGCTTGCAAAGGAAAGAAAAGAAAATATAAATATAGTTTTGTACAAGCCTAATTAATGCCAACGTCTCTAGTACACTATGCAAGTTCATTTCAGCCACCACTTGAGAAAATATCACTGACCCAAACAAATAAAAAATCCCTGCTAATAATTGTACTAGAGGAGAAAATTGTATCATGTTGTACAAGCAAAATAATATCACCAACCTCATTTCAGTTCGTTTATTCTCAAAACTGAGTAGAAAACTAAAGCAATATCATCTCATATTCAAACGAACATTAGCTTTAAAACATCAAAACAATTTATCCAAAGTCTGAGATCAAGAGGAAGCTTCAGCTATCAAGTTCAGAACCAGATTTCATCTTCAACTTAAAAGACTACAACTTCAACTTAAATCTGAAACTCTGGAAACAAATGTGAGTAAACATATTATTTGAAAAGTTTTAAGTTCAAATTTAACAGTTCATGATGCTTTAAAAAGATAGGTTGCATATGCTTTGTATTTTGTTATGTATCTGTGTGTATATATCTGTCACTATGCATATGGTCCTTCTCTGTTATGAATTACAGGGATTGATTATCATTAAAATTTGAATTTTTATCCAACTGAATCATTGTTAAGCTTTCAGTTTTTGATCAAAACAGAGATTAACCTAGATACAAGATTTCCAGAAGCTGTTTTAAAAATCTTTGGAAAGCATACTACTGTAATGCTATTTTACTGGCAATCAAGAAACATATTGATAAACCCAATTCTTACAGAAAGCTAATGTAAGTTGATAATCTGAAGGTCTACTGAAATTTATGATTTTTAACACAAAAATGAAAATTTTTAGATTGGTATTGTATCAGCAGTTCGTTTTTGAATGAAAACTGCATTGCCACAAATTCCAGGAAATTTAATCTATTTAAAAGGTTGAGATTTAAATTGAAGCAAGTATAAACATTTGGGATGTCACGAAAATTATTAGAAAAATTATCTATTACGTGAGATTTGGATACGAGGTCACAATAGGGTTCGAACTTGCTTTTGGGTCGCTGAGGTTTGTGAAGCCGCCGCGAATTGTCTAGGCGATCGAGTTGCTCGTGCCTTTGGTTGATGGAAGCTGGGGCGTAGATGAAGGTCTGGGCGGTGGTGCGGCGCAATCTGGTGGTCGGTGGCGATGGGTTGAAGGATTTTGGTCGACTGGGTTCTTGGGTTTTAAGCGATCGACAGGTCGATTTTCAATTTCAAGTTTGAATCATCGAACTTGATATCTGGGTTGGTCGATGAGATGATTGTCGACATGCGTATCATCGCGACACTGGTCGGAGTTGCTTCGTTTGGTTGTACACGTGCACGCGAGACGATATGTATCTGTTGCGTTCGAATTTGGGGATGACGAAGTTAGCTGGGGGAAAGCTCGAAGGAAATTGCGAAATACTCGAGGGAGACGGGAAGGTGACTCGAGAAAACTGGGCGCGTGAGTTTTCTCAGCAGGTTGTTTAACTTAAAATTTAAACTGAGAAAAAAATAATATAAGAAGAAAGGAACAAGGAGTAAGGAAGAAAGGGTATTGCGTGAAATCAGGAAAGTGTCTCGGGTAATACATGAAAAGTACTCGAGCAACACTCGAGTTATATGGGGAAGGCACGAGTTCTCAGCTGCAATTATTTTTATCAAAAATTAAGTTAAGATAACCATCCTTCTTAAGTCTTTGAGCACTGTAAACTTTATAATGTTTGACAGTTAAGTTAACTTAAATACGAGTTAATTATTAGTTAATATTTTAAATGTTTAACTCGCAGTTATTACTCTAATTAAGAGATTAATTTTAAGATAAATATAAAATTTATAATGATTTCAAACATATTGTGGATAATAATTAAATCATGAGTATGAATGTATTATATTTTAAGTAATGAAAATATAATGATGATTAATTATGAATATTATTATTTAAAGATTTTAATGATAATAAAGTGAGTAATTAAGATAAATGATCTATCTTTGGATTAATTAAGTAATTAAAAGAAATCAAAGGGTAATCAATTAATTAAAGATAATTACTTAATTAAAAGTAATTAATTAATGATTTAAGTTTGATTAACCAAGAAATTAAGGAATAATTAATTAAAGGATAATTAATTATGTGATTAACTAATCAAGGAAATAAATTTGAGGATGATTTATAAATTGAAGGTTAATTAACGAAGGTGATTAAGAAATGATAATTAATTGAGGAGTAATTAATTAAAGTAATTAATTAAAGATAATTAATTAAAGGATAGCTAAATAATTAAAAGTTAATTATTTAATAATTAAAGGTCAATTAATTTATTATTAAAAGTTAATTAATAAATGGTTAAAGATTAATTAATTGAAATGGTTTATAATTGATTAATGATTAATTAACCAAGATTTGTAGTTTATTCATAAGTAATTAATCTGGTATAAATTTATTTCAATCAGATATTAATTGATTTTACCTATGGATGTTTGGATTTTGTTGGATGATTGAGTTGTTTGATATTCCCTGATATATGATGCTTTGTGATACATCCTGATTTATGTTGTGATTTGTAATTTACTTATCTGTGATATATATCTGTGATCTGTGAATGTACGATAAGCGTTATAGTTTATATCGCTTATCAACTATATTTCTGTATTCTGATATGTGATGATTCATTGTGTTGCACTATTGTGTTCAACCCCTGGACTACACTTTTACACACAAATATGGATTTCACGTGGAAATCGGTTAAGTCACAGATAATTTAAATTTGATATTTTTGAAATTGAAATTTTAATTTCAATTGATTTTGAAATTAGAAATTCGGGTTTAAAGTGAAAAGCTTTTGAAATGGAATTTCAAAGATAAAAGTTATTTTGAATAACTTAATCGAGTTTTGAAAATTTAAATAATTTGATTTAAATTTGAATTCAAGTTTGGAATTAAATTCTATGATTTGAAACTAGGGATTGGAAATGTTATAAATGTGTTTATCTGAATTTAAACCATTTAAAAGTATAATTTTGAGAATTTGGATTTAACCCAAGAATTTCCACTCGTATGAATAAATCAGATTTTCTGAAATGAAACTGTTTGTTTTTAAAGAATAAAAGCTTTCAGATAAGCAATGAAATTCTAATTTAGTTAAAGGAATTTCAAGATTGAATTGAAAATGGTTTTCCAAGTTATGAATGAATTGTTTTGAAAAGCTATGATTTGAATCTGTTATCTTTAACAGATTTAAAATAATGATTGGTTTAAACCATTCGAAATGAAATTGTTTTGAAAGCTATAAGTTAAATCTTGATTTAAAGATTTAACGAGTTAATCAAATTGAAATGGGAATTAATTTGGAAAATCTGTGAATGAATCTTTTGTTTAAAAGATTAAAGTGTGGAAACTATTTAAACCGTAAAGATTAAATCTTTTTGTTTAAAGATTTAAAAATGGTCATTTGTCTTAAACCATTTGAAAATAAAGTTGGGTTTAAGTTGTGACTTAATTGAAATCCCATATCCATATGTTTTTAAATATTACGCTCACTATTCGGTTTAGCCGGGAGAGGACCTTTGGGTCGTATAACCCATTCCGAATATGTGATACGTCGTATATGGATAGCATTTGAAGACCGGTGTTGAAGACCGGATATTTTTGAAAACGGAAGGATTACCGTCGAGTTACTCTGCATCGGCTGATCCCCGATATAGAGGTTTTATCATCCTTAGTGACGGGAAGTCCGGACGTGATTGGAAATTATCCGGATTTGCAAGGGCTTCGTGAGAAGTGCCTTCGGTTCTGTTCGATCCCGGAACAGACTTGTATGGATTGTGTGTCTGACATTACACTTTGAGATGTAAAGCCGATTTCTTTCAAATACATTTCTGTTTGGTGGCGGAGAATTTATTCTCTTAGCTTAACACCCTTCTCTGAGACGTACGAGCTCAGAGGTTATGTAGTTGAAATTTATCAGCGATATATCCCAATTTGGTAATGTGGCATGCTGAGTGCTGCTGTGAAATGATCAGTGTTTGATCATTTGCGATATGATCATTTGTTTGATCTTATATCTTTGTGATCATAGGTTGATCATTTGTTTGACCCGAAGCATGGCTTTGTGACAAAGCGTAGCTTTGTGGACGAGACTTCGTCAGGACCTCACTACCCGGAAATGGTCAAAACAGGATCGTTGCGGCAAGGTTATGAGGGTCGCGCCCTTTAGGGTATGTCATTTCCTTCTGGAAAGGGGTGGTATCATGGTATGGAGCCCAGATACTTACTCATGTGGATACACTTTCTTTATGATGTGTGATGTTGGATACCGAGCTCGGATAAAGGTCCCAAAGGACCGGGAGGTGGCATATTCGTGAGTTACCTGTTACAGGGGTAACCCGGCCTTGTTTGGCAGAGAGCAGTTTGTCTCTCGGGACGTCCCGCCAGAGGCGTTCCCATGCGGTGGAAGGAAGTTCCTTAGCCTGACCATTCGTTGGAAAATCCAAAGAAACAATACGGAACTTGTACGGTTTTAGTTGTATAACCTGCTATGGAATGTGGCGGTAACCTGCTATTGAACATAGTAGCTATAGTAGGCATACGATACTGGTCGTATGTTGGCTAAGATTAATATTATACTTTCGAAATGTTTTTCTGCACTATGCACTAATAATAATATCAAGATGATTTTGCGTAGTAAGCATCTTTGACTATCATAAGAAGAAATCTCCTCCAATTCTGCGTTTTCATTGTGTGTGTGGTGGGAGGTCTTATGGTAGTTTCATTTTCCAAAAGCATTGCGGATTTCAATGTTTAAAACTCTTTTGTTGTTTGTTTAAAAGATAAACTGTTTTTGTTGCTCACACCAGTCCCATGACTGATCCGGAGTTTATTGTTCCCTTCCTAAACTCTGGGTGCCCACTATTTTCCACACGGGCAGTCTAGAGTTGGGTTTCTTTTCAGATATTCAGGTTTAGTAGATTATCTGGAGCTAGTTCAGTATTTGTAGTTCATTCATCGGAGTTGCTTATCTTGGAGTTGTGGATTCATTCTTGTCCGAAGATCAATTTGGAGCATTTATTTGGAGATATTGTTCCGCTGCTGTTGTTATCTTTTCTTTTCCGCTGCTATTTCTTGTATCATATCTCTGATGTATATTGATATTCATTGTATCATTCTGTTGTATCAGATATTGTATATCAATGTATTATTCTTTTCTTCCGCCGTGTTATGTACTTAATTGTGTTATAGCTCCGGCGAATCGGATTTGAACGGTCGAATCTGCGGCATTCTAGTACAATGTGAAGTACGGATGTTGATTTTCGAGCGGGCAAAACCCGAGTCGTCACAGTTATAAATGTTTGGAGTGATATAATCGTTATAAACGTGCTTCGAACTCCTGATATTAGACATATGTTAAATTGGATAAGTTGTGGTAAATTGAAGAAATATATATGTACATGTATATTGGGTTGTCCTATACCCGTTTTGTGTGTTTAACACAAAGGAATTGGTTTGGACATTTACTGAAATTGAAATTGGAAGTTGAGAATGTTAGAAGCAAAAGAGTCGCTATGGATGTACTTTGAAATCGCCGTGACCGGCATTTTAAAGTTAACTTTGGAAGACATCGTAGGGCTTCTTCGTGTTTATAATAAGTACTGGAAGCATACTTACCATTGAAAAAAAACAAGGTTTAAACGTATTTCTAAAAATCATTTCTGGGTTTTTAAAGTGATGGTTTTAAACTTAAACAATTTAAAAATTGTGCTTTAGATAAAAGTTTTAAAATAGTATAAGTATTTTAAAAGTATATTTTTAGTACATATATGGTTTTAGAAATTTTTAAAGGTTTTATTAAATTCTTTTATATTATAATATTTTACAAACGGTTTATGGTATTTTATTAAATATCTTAGTTTTACAAATAAATTAGTATATGTGTGTGTATATTTTTAAAGGTATTCTACTATATTTAAAAGTTTAAAAAGGAAGTTTAATATTTTGTAAATGGATTTAAAAAGAAACTTTTAAATTATAACACTTATGTTATAATGGATTGTTTTATAAATTGATTAAAAAGATATGTAGTAAATGGCAAGTATAAAATTGATTTTGGGTTTATAGTATCAATATTTGTGCAATATTTGTTTAACCCATTTAATTATACTTTAGAAAAGTGTTTGGATCTTTAAAATGGAGTTCTAAAGATAATGGAATATTAAAGTGTTTTTGGGTTTGTTGTAAACAATGTTTTAGTAGCATTTGTTTTTAAACCCTTGGATAATATTTTAAAGAGATAAAATATTGTTAAATGAGTATGGAAAATATTTAGATCTTTGATAATGGAATTTTAAAGAGAATAACAGGCATGAATTGGTTTTGGGTTTGTTATTGCAATGTGTTAGTAACATTCACCTTAAACCCGGTTTTATTATATTTATAAATGTAAAAAGGTATTTGGAAAGAATGTTTTAAAAATAATCATAATTGAAATGGCTTTGGGTTTGCAGTAACAGTGTTTGAGTAACATTTGTCTTAAGGATGTGAAAGTGATTTGTGAATATACTTATACGGTTAAGATAAGTATATCAATACTTTTGAAAAGTATTAGAAAATAAAGAAATGAATGGTGATGTTTTAATTAAATAATGGAGTTTAATTAACAAATGGAGTTTCGTTTATAAAAGAGTCTATTGAGTAAAATGAGCTTTTACTAATAAAGAGGTTTTTAGCTAATAAAGGAAAATTAAATAAAAGGAGATCAGAAGTCATTTATATGACTTGATCGTGCTTATGTGTTTTTGGATTGTGCTTTGTGTGTTACTTGCTTATGGACAGTGGACGTGACTTAGTTTCCCATATGCGATTATTCTCATTGTTATTGAATTGTTTGTTTATTTGATAGTTAAATAACCGAGTATCAAATCTTGGCCAAAATATAGTCTGAAAATATGTAGAAGAAACACGGGAATTATATGGTACAGTTATCTTCGGTGATGCTATACTGTATATATAAACTCATTTTGCCCTTCTAGGATGAATGATAAGGAAATCCGTCCGCTTAAATAGTTAGGAAGTGATCTCAGATCTTATGTATTGTTAGTTTATTTCCCACAGAACCAGGGTTGAGATTACCGAAAAATCGATCGATTGGTCTTTGGAGCACCCAGTAAGCGGAGGAGTGTACATATATGAGATGATTTGAAACCATAACCACTCCAAAAGCATATACATGTTCTAGTCTTTCGAATAAGTTCGTAATTGGTTCGTGATAGTGGAATCGATGTGGAGATTCGAGATATGTTTGAGATGCTCGAACACATGTAGTTGTTCGTGATCTATTTAGGATGTGGGAATCTATGTGTGATTTTGAGACTTGTTGACGTATGGGAATCCATGTGTGATTCCAAGGTTCATTGAGGGATCCATATGTCATTTCAAGGTCTGTTGAGATATTAGTATCCATGTGTGGTTCTAGGATCGGTTCGATTGGTCACGCATGTGATGGAATGCCAAACGTAGCCTTACCAGCGGTTATGAGTAAAACTAGAGATAGGATGCATAACAATAAGGTTAGCAACCCACGAGGGTGGATGCAACTCCATCCTAGAGTTACTTACAGATATGCATGCAAGATCGATGCACTCGGCTAGTTTGGCCAGCTAGGTATTTCCTTTGGCACATTCATTGGGGATGTATGTTGCTTTAGAAGGATATCTTCGATCCTTGAGAAGTAGATCAGAATCGACTTTGATCTGAAGAGATCTACGTGGAAATCCTACATAATTAGTGAACGTGCCTTAGTGGTTGTTATTGTATACCTATTATTGTTGTGATGTACACTCACATGCATCGTAGCTATGTGATTATTTATATTTCACACCTAAGATATTATTATATTATAACTAGATTTTATAATAGAAATGGTTTGGTTATCGTCAGGTAAAAACCCATCCGTGTTTATTGGCGGCGTAGTCTTACGAGATACCCTTATTTTGAAGGGTTTCAAGATATAATAAATCTATATGATTTGAGTTTGTCAGGCTGGTTTACCAGACTAATCTGGGTGTTATTTTTTTAATGCTCGGGTCAGCTCGAGTATGTTTTCAGATTTAGCTATGTTTCATTGGAGCTCTTGGAGAGGAGCTGGATGATTTCTTACCATATTTATTTTATAATGCATTACTTGACTTGTGTGTACCAGCATTTGTAAGGATAGGATGTTATAACTAGCCAGATTGATGATAGATTAGTTTTCTCTGATTGATGTATGTATATCAAAGCTTTCTTTTTGGTAAAGACCTTTCGAGATATTATATATTATCATTCCGCATGTGATATTCTGATATTGTGTTCTTCTTTATTTTTCGTTTACCTTTTCTTTTACCCTAACAATTCGTCTTTTGTCACTTGGATGCTCGGCATGTGAATACCGTGGATGTATTAGTGTCTACATTCAAGGGTTGAAAAGGTGGATTGTTACATGTGGTATCAGAGATGAAAGTTAAGCAAGAATATCGACTTTGGTGGGTATAACATATTGAGAGATAATGTAATGGAATGCCTTATTATGAGTTGAGTGTATATATACGAGAGTGCATATATGTTATTATTATAAAAAAGTTTTGTATTGTGTTGATTGGTTTGTAGTGTGGATTATGGATTCTGGTCAATACCAGTTGCTATAGTTATTGACAAGGATCTCTAAACACTTGAACAAGAAAAACCGACATTGTATTGCTTTTGAAATTGGTAAATGAAATAATTTTACCTTAGATTATATATTATATATAAAAGAATAATTGTTATAAAGTGATATAGTTATTTATGATGTGTTTGTTTGTTTGGAAATGATCATATTCGACTAGATCATTTATTGCTTGATTGTTGTGCTTAACCAGTTTATGAGCAGTTTTACATTTTCACTGCATGGGTTGGGTAGATAGTAAATTGTGGGAACATTGATATGAACACCTTATGAATTAAGTTTCACAGTTTGACTATAAGACATTCGATGATAATGTTGGGTTAAAATTTAATTTTAACTAAAGTTGTTTATTATAGCCATAATGAAAGGTAAGATATTTCAAAAATAAACATTTGGGAAGTAAGTTTTATATAAGGAAGTGACTTATATAAATACGGTTTATGAGTATAGTTATAAATATAGAAAGGAATTAAACTGAGAATTTGAAAACTTAATTCTCGGTGTTTAAGAAATTGGTTTTCTATGCTTTTGTAAAATAATACTAGTATTATTTGGAAGTAAATATTTAGGAATTGGGTTTTGAAATTGATACCATGGTACTTAGTAATATTTATGAAGTATTTGATATCGTTTTGGAAATGATTTTGGTCAAGTCCAAAAGGCTTGGTTTGGATGTACTGAACTCACTTATATCGCTGGAAAATAATTCTGAGGATGACTGCAGCATCATCGACGTTTATTTTCGATTTCAAAATGGAGGATGCTATAGTATCAGTTTACTATAAAGTTGTTTTTAAAATAGATTTTTATTTAAATCCTGGAAGTGTGATTTGGTATACGAAAGTTATAAGTGTATATATTTCAAATGATTTGAAATAAGATTGGGTGTTTAGTTCTTAAGATTTCGGTTAAGTTATATTATGGACACATATAGCTTATGCATTAGGATTGAACAGTCTGTGCATTGTAATTGATGTATTTGGGTGGTAAATTTAAATTGTTGAAATGAAATGGAATTTTCGATGATTTTTGAAAGTCAAACTCAGGAATTTGTTATAGAAATTGAAGCAAAGTGTTTATAAAAATTAAGTTTTATATAACGCTTGATTGAAGAGATTGTAGAATTTAAACAAGTTTTAAATTGACTGAATATTCATGTTGAGTAAAATGAATTAGATTTTTTGGTATATACTCTGAGGATGTAGTGGAGTGTTATACGATATGAACTTAAATTATACACTATTTAATAACCTGAAGTAAATTTTATGAAATGGTTCATAAGTGAATTTAGTAATAAATAAGGAATACTAAATGATAATGTACGTGAATTAAAAATGGAAAGTAATTAGTATAGTTAAGAAACCGATTGAATAGAGTACATAAGTTATAGATCATTTTATTCACATACCAGTTCTTGATCTAGGATTCGAGTACATGGATTTCGAGGTGATTAACATCGGTCTGAGTTAGGATTTTTGACTCGATTCTTGATAGAAAACACTTGATATGGATTTTTGATATGATCCTGAAGTTTTCTATCATAGAATATGGCTATGTTAGGGGACCATAGATTTCTTACCGAGGAACCGGATCGGAGTCCACACTAGAAAAGTCAAGTGACATGTACTGGTTCGAAAGTGGAATTTATGTGATCGAGCTAGCGATCAGATTTGGTATTGTGTAAGAATGGTATATGTACATCGTACGGGCTTTAAAATATTTATATGCATGTGTGTTGGCTTGTGGAGAGTTTGGGGAATCACTCTTCAAGTTGATTGGGCAGCATAAGTGATCGATTGAGTAATACCTGAGCTTGTTGAGCATAAGGTAACGCTTAGTGGATGGTTTGTCATCCTTGTGCGATAAGGGGTTTCTAAACCTGGGCGAAGCATAAGTTTTGGTTGCTGGTCTTTGCAGTACTGTATAGTTATGTTATGTTATTCTTTCTATGGTTTCCAGTGATTGCAATACCATTACATATTGATGTGTGATTGTTGTTTTGTGGTTTGTGTTGGAATTTTGAAGGCAAAATTCTTTTAAGAGGGATGAATGTAACAACTCAAATTTTCGAACGGCTTACAATTAAATATCTTAATTATTTAAATATTTAAATCTTGGATTTAATTCGAATAAAAATGATTTGAAAAGCTTATTTAAATTCTTTTAAAATAATAAATGGTTATTGTAAATTTTAATTTATAATTTAAGTGATTAATTGTTTTTTAAAATAATTTGTTTTAATTAACATGTGAAATTGTTGTTCTGGGGTACAGTCTTGGATTTTGATGAAATCAGTGCAATTGGGTCTAAAATAATGAATTGTTATATGCCGATGAGTTTCGTAACGATCGGATGTGCTGTGTTATCGTGCGTGCTTGAAACACGTAAATTAAAATCTAAGAGAATATAATATAATATTTATTTTCTATAAATACCACTCAACCATTAAAACCTAATTCACGAATTCCTTCTTTCTCCTTCGTTTCAAAATTTTCCTGTTGCCACCATTCACTTCCTTCCATTAATTATTTTGAGTGAATTAGGCAACCATTTTCGGTGCTATTTGATTTATCGGCTTCATGGGGGCAAGTGCTTCACGATGGTATGCTTGGAATTATGTGCGAACGAGTTTGGTATCGATCGACTTTGATAGCCGAGATTAGGGAAAGAGTTCACTGTCGACTAGAGGGGAGATGGGCCATGGCATCGGTGCCATTGGACTTCTGAAGTGTAGGCGAGCAAGTGGAGGTGTTTATGGGTGGTGCGATAGGGATTTGATCATCGCGACATGGCGATGTCATACGGGAAGTGCATGGTCACTTTTTAGTTGGGTTGGAGGCAAATTCGAGGCTGTGGTTGAGATCGTAGTGGCCATAGAAGAACATTGGTGGTGGTTTTACCATGTATGGTGGTGGAAACCGAAGTACGACTAGTAGTGTGTTCGAATTAGGGTTCGAGGTGGAATCTGATTGGCGATGAAGAAGGTCAAATCTTCAGGTACATATGGAGGAGAAGGCGGAGAGAAAGTTTTTGGCCTGATCAGATGTTGGTTTTTTCGAGTGATTAGTCGTGTCATCAAAAATATGCATGGGGAGGAGAGGAGTATCATTGTGTAGATTTTGAATCAGAGAAGGAAGAAGGATTTGACCTAAATAATGGTAATTAATTATATTAAAGTTGGTTAATTAAGTTTATTAATTAAATTATCTAACTCACAAACTTATAAAATCTTTATCTCGTTCATACAAGGTTTGATCGAGGTGTCGTTTTTGCCGTTACGTTCGTATCGGGATTATCTATGCATTAGAGTTGGATTCGTCGAGTTTGGGGCTTGTGGGAATTTTAGTCAAAATCAACTGGCATTCGATTTTGGACTATTCGGAAACGCGGTATTGTCGATTGGAACTTGTGTGAGTTTTTCTCACTAGTTGATTGATTATTATTGTGTATATAATTGTTGTTGTATAAAAATATAAATTGTATAACGGACATTGCAAGTTATAACTTTTGGACCCCACATTGTTTTGTAAAACTAGTGAAAACATTATTATTGAGTATAATCTCTCTTTTGATCATCTATAGCATGTATCGTGGCCTTGACTTCTTGTTTACATGTTTGATATTGCTTTTGAAAAGCGATAGTGTGTTATAAATGTTTGAAGCGATATAGTCGCTATAAACATGCTTTGAAATCCCTTATATTTGACATATGTTAAAATGGATAAATTGTGGTAAATTGTGGAAATATATATGTACTTATATATTGGGTTGTTCTACACATATTTGATGTATTTAACATAAAGGAATTGGTTTGGACATTTGTGGAAATTGGAATTGGAAGTTGAGAATGTTAGAAGCAAAAGAGTCGTTATGGATGCATTTTGAAATCGCCGTGATCGACGGTTTTAAGTTAAATTTGGAAGACATCCTAGGGCTTCTTTGTGTTTATGACAAGTACTGCAAGCATACTTATTATCGAAAAATAACAAGGTATAAATGTATTTCTAAGAATCATTTATCGGTTTTTAAAGTGATGGTTTTAAACTAAAACAGATTTGAAGTGGTGTTTTAAATAAAAGGTTTTGAAATAATATAATATTATAAATGTATATTTTTAGTATATATATAGTTTTAGAAATTGTTAAAGATTTCATTTAAGGAATTAAATTCTTTTGTATTATAATATTTTACAAATGGTTTATATTATTTTATTAAATATCTTAGTTTTACAAATAAAGTAGTATGTATATATATATATATATATGTGTGTGTGTGTGTGTGTGGGTGTGTATTTAAAGGTATTCTAGTATATTTAAAAGTTTAAAAATGAAGTTTAATATTTTGTAAAGGGATTTAAAAAGGAGCTTTTAGATTATAACACTTATGTTATAGTGGATTGTTCTATAAATTGATTAAAAAGGTATATTACCTTGTTTAGTAAGTAAAGATATACTTAGAGCTTTAAAGGGATGTTTCAAAGTAAATGACAAATATAAAATTGATTTTGGGTTTATAATATCGATGTTTGTGCAACATTTATTTTAGGGTACTTTTGGCACAGGTCCTTATTAAGGTTCAAAATACAGGAAAAGTCCTTCACTAAATTCCAGTGTAAATTAGGTCCCTTTTTTTTATTCACGATTATTGCAGAGCATGATGCAACTTTTCATAAAAGTTGCTGACATTTTCGCAACTTTTCTGTATACTGTGAACATAGTGTATGAAAGTTGCTGAAATATCAGCATTTATTTATAAAAGTTGCTGACATTTCAGCAACATTTATGTACACTGTGAACACAGTGTATGAAAGTTGTTTAAAAATCAGCACTTATTTATAAAAGTTGCTGACATTTCAGCAATAATTTTTCTTTGTTTCTAGAAAATAGGGACCAGATTTACAATGAAACTTTGACAGGGAAAGTTGCTGAAATATCAGCACTTATTTATAAAAGTTGCCGACATTTCAGCAATAATTTTTCTTTATTTCCAGAAAATAGGGACCGGATTTACAATGAAACTTTGACAGGGACCCGCTTTACAATATGAAAGTATGATAGGGATGCCTCCCTAATTTCCACTTTATTTTAACCTATTTAATTATACTTTTGAAAAGTGCTCTGATCTTTAAAATGGAGTTTTAAAGATAACGGGATAGTAAATTGGTTTTAGGTTTGTCTAAACAATGTTTTAGTAACATTTGTTTTTAAACCCTTGGATAATATTTTAAAGAGGTAAAATGTTGTTAAATGAGTTTGGAAAATACTTAGATCTTTGATAATGGAATTTTAAAGAAAATAAAAGGTATGAATTGGTTTTGGGTGTTGTGGCAATGTGTTAGTAACAATCATCTTTAACCCATTTTGATTACACTTATGAATGTAAATAGATCTTTGAAATGAATGTTTTAAAGATAATCATAAATGAAATGGTTTTGGGTTTTTAGTGACAGTGTTTGAATAACATTTGTCTTAAGCGTGTGAAATTTATTTGCGAATACACTTATATGGTTGAGATAAGTATATGAATACTTTTGAAAAGTGTTGGAACGTGAAGAAAAGAGTAATGCCGTTTTAATTAAATAATGGAGTTTAATTAACAAATGGAGTTTAATTTATAAAAGAGTCTATTGAGGAAAATGAGTTTTACTAACAAAAGAGGTTTTCAATTAATAAAGCAAAATTAACTAAAAAGGGGATTATAAGTCGTTTATATGTCTTGATTGAGCTTACGTATTTCGATCGTGCTTTGTGTGTTACTGTCTTATGGATAATATATGGGACTTAGTTTCCCATATGCGATTATTCTCATTTTTATTAGATTGTTTGTTTATTTGATAGTTAAATAACCGACTTTATTTGATAGTTAAATAATCGACTATCACATCTTAGCAAAAATATCCGAAATATCTAGAAGAAACACGGAATTATATGGTACAGTTATCTTCGGTGATGCTATACTATACATGTAAACTCGTTTTGCTCTTCTAGGACGAATGATAAGGAAATCTGTTTGCTTAAACGGTTAGGAAGTGATGTCTGATCTTATGTATTGTCAGTTTATTTCCCACCGAGCCAGGGTTGAGATTACCAAAAAATCGATCGATTGGTTTTGTAGCGCCTGATAAATGGGGAAGTGTACTTATTGGAGATGACCTGAAACAGTAACCACTTCAAAACTATATACGTGATTTATGCTTAGGAAGATGTTCGTGATTGGTTCATGTAACAACCCGGGATTTTAATTACCAATAAATAAATAAAAGTTAGGATTTTTATTTATTTTAATGAAGCATAAAAGGATTTGAATAACAAAATTTATTTGAAAAGGGATATTTTAATTAAATGGGAAATATGGGATTTAAAATGAGGATAAAAAGTTATTTTTGGAAAGTTAATATTTTAAGAGAAATTTTAAAACGGGTTTGGGTAAGAAAAAAAATGAATTTTATAAACATATATGAACACTTAGACTAATTTTTGGAAACATGTAAATAACTCTTTCTTATTGGGTTTCTAAACCTAGCCCAATAACCCACCCTAAACCTCCTCTATAAATTATCTCATACTCTCCAAACCTCATTCATTCATCCCTAATCAAAACCCTAATCATTTCCTAAAGCTTTCTAAACAAAAATGGCCTCTATCTTCATCTCCTTCTAGTTTTAGCTTATGCAAGTCATTCTATGCAAAGGTAATGCAAATACCCACCTCAAATCCGTTTTTATATCTTTCTCATTTCTGAAATTTATTTGGTAACACATGTTTTATGTGTTTTTTTGATCTTATAGCTTCCTAATCATCTTTTGCTAACTTGGGTTGATGCTATAGTAGTCTTTGTTGCTTTCTAGAGAGGTATATTGCTAAAAACCTCTTCTAATATGTGTTTAATCATCTTTTGATTTCAGTAATCATTTAGTAACACATGTTTATTATGTAACATGTGAATCATAGCTCTTTGATCATCTTTGCTTTCATTTTGGGGTGTGCACATAAGGTGTTTGTGGTATTGCTTCCTAAGGTAATGCTAAGCTTTGGCCTTTGTTTTCTTTAATATAGTGTAGTAATCATCATATGGTAATTAGTGATTGATATTAGCGAAATTTGATGCCAAAAACTTGAAAAAAACACCCTAAATCACCAAAAACCAGCATTTTCGGCTGGCTGGAATGTTTCAGCCTGAAAACAGGCTGAAACAGAGTTCTGGGTGCACCAGGGCAGGCCTGGGCTGCACCCATGCTGCTGCCCGGGCGCAGCAGGCTAGCCCAGTTGGGTTAGCCGGTAGCAGGCCAGCCCCTAGTGGGCTGGCGCGCATTTCCCCCCCCCCCCCCAGCCCGCATGGGCTGGGGCTATTTCCCCAACCCCAGCCCGCGTAGGCTGGGGCTTGTCTGACCCATGCCCGTGTGGGCTGGGGCTATTTCCCCAGCCCACGCGGGCTGGGGCTTGTCTGACCCCAGCCCGCGTGGGCTAGGGCTATTTCCCCAGCCCAGGCGGGCTGGGGCTTGACTGAACCAAGCCCATGCGGGCTGGGGCTATTTCCCCAGCCCGCATGGGCTGGGGCTTGCTATTACTTCCCCAGCCCAGGCAGGCTGGGGCTTGACTGAACCAGCTGCATCGTATGGTGCAGCCTGGTTCACAAAAATGGGCTGCACCCATTTGGTACAGCCGGGTTCCGACCTACCGGTTGCACCATTTTGGTGCAACCGAGTCCGGATTGCACCATTTTGGTGCAACCGCTTCAAATTGATTGTTCTGCAATGAACCTTTGGGTTTCAATTGCGAATCAGAAATTGTCGAACTTTGGTTCATAACCTTTTGGAATATTTTCCAACACGAATATTGGTTTTCAGTGATTCTCTGATTTATTGATTTCTTTGAGATTTGTCTCTAGATTTCGTACACGTGTTTTATGAATTATTTTCAAAGGATTTTTCACTTCAAAATGGCTTCCGAAATTATTATTATATAATGTTATTTTTAATTATTAAACCTTTTACTCCATAATAGGAGAGTATTCAAAAGCCGTTTAAAGTGATTTCAAAATCAATTATAAAACCGTTTCGCACCATTATTTTCTATAATAAAAATCTCACACTCACTTTTTAGCACATCGAGCGAAGTGGAAAGGTGCTTAAACGGTTAGGAAATCTACGGCCTATGGAACCGTGTGTATTTTCTTTCCGGTTAATCCCCGACCTATTCGGTTGATCGTTTTGACCTTTGGGTCTAGTTTACCGATGATACGAGGTGGACTTTTTGTTGTTTGGAGTGTGAGCTTGCTATTTGGTTAGTAAACCATTTAGTGCGAACGTGGGGTATGGGACTCATTGTAACACTTTACGGGTTCCTCTCCAAGAAGTTTGTGACACATTAGCCTCTGGGCGGCCAGTACTGGACCTCTGGGTCACCACTCCTCTGGGCAACCGTCTCTGGACACCTATTCTATGGAGCAGTTTGTTTTTTCGGCATGGGCCTCTGGGCCTTTATCCATCTGGGAAGGATCTCACCGTCTCGCGCGTTCCGCATCTATGCGAGTGATCGATCACAACTCTACAGTACTTGGCAATAACGACTCCGGTCGGTGCACGTGCTATACTTGTATTATCTAATGATTTTTATATCCATTCGAGTACCACCATTCGGTGTTGGTTCTATGGAACTATACGATGTAAGCGCGATTAACTTGTGGATCCACAGTGTCTCTGGACACTGCTTTTCAGTGTTTGATTTCATTGACTTTTCAGTATATCCTCATTGCTCTTTGGAGCATCGATCTTTGCTTGGGCATTGATTACCGACTCTGGTCATTCTTGGGATTATTGCCTATGGGCAACTTTATATATCTTTGGCTACGCCGATGATACGAGGCGATTTTATTTATTCAACACTTTGGTGCTGATTATCTCTTTGGAGATTTTTACTGTTGATTGATGATTAGGGACCGTCATTATATTCATGTGGTCCAAAATACTCTTCTCTTAGGAAAAGTACTGTTTTATTTATGTACCGCATTATTTTATATCTCAGTTATTACTGATTGTTTAGCTAGCCTGACCCGAGTGTTTTTGCTCGGGTCAGACCGAGTTGTTTCAGGTTAGGTCTCTGGACTTAGCTTCTGTGCTTCCGCTTGGACATTATCTGCTATGCTGATAGATAGCGTTTTTATTTGTCCACTATTCCGCTACTCTGTTATTATTCAGACTTTGATATGTACATATTTTTGACTCACATGTGTGGGCAGTGGTTTTGTACCCACTTATCGTATTTGGATCTGTATTGACGATGTATTATTCTGTGATTTTATATCTGTTATGTGATTCTGTTCTGTGATGTTTTATCATTTATTACTAGGCTTATTCTGATAGGTCTTTAGCCATTGTAATTTCGTTATAAATATTTATTGAATATGTCGAACCACTTGAAAAATATATATAGATACCATCCTTTCGACGTATTCAGTAGATAGTTATAGCTTGATTACAAATGGTCGCTTCCACTATACTCTATTCTCCGCTTTAACAGACAGTATTACTCCCGTAATACTCTTTGTTACAGGGGGGCTCAGAGTGGGGCGTTACAGCTTGGTATCAGAGCCTGGTTTCAGGAATGAGCATAATAAACAAAGAACAGATACACTTAGTACAATACATTTTAATTAGATCCGAATTAAATCAAATCCCTTCCTTATGCTTATTGATAGATAAGTTAGGAATATATATAGGAATCCATTATATTCCGTAGTATTCCTTAATTAATTATCTATCATTGAATCGTGTCTAACTCTAATTCCCATTTGACTTTCAGTATTTCTGGAAGGGGAAGAGGTAGAACCACACGTCAAACCAGTGCTGCTGGGCAGTCCAGCAACACTCATCCAGAGGGCGTGTTCATGACCACCGACCAGATCATGGAGCTGGTTCGGAATTCCCAGTCTCATTCTCAGTCTCCAGCCCCAGTTGCTAATGCTCCGTGCAAGTCTACTTTTGCGCGTCTCAGCAGTGATTTTACCCATCTCGGAGGGAAGCCGTTCAGTGGCTCCGAGAATGTCTTAGAGGTCCAGGCTTGGATTCGGGTATGCGAGCGCATTTTCACTCGTATGGATATCCCGGATCATGACTGTGTTCTTATTGCTTCCAGTCAGCTTCAGAGTCGTGCCCTGGATTGGTACGAACTCCTTATTGCCGAGATCGATGAGACCACACTTACTTGGGCTCAGTTTCGTGAGAGATTTGAGCTCAAATTCATCCCAGAGTCAAAGAAGAACTCCCTTGCTCGCCGCTTTCTTGATCTCAAGCAGGGGAAGTCCTTTGTATCCGACTATGTCTCTTCTTTCGAGGCCCTGTCCAAGTACGGCCTTGAGTTTATTGCTACTCCTTATAAGAGGAACCTCAAATTTGTTGAGGGCTTGAAGAAATATCTGAAGAGGCAGCTTATGCTACAGCTTGAGCTCTCATTCGAGAAGCTAGTCGATGCAGCTCTACATCTTGAGTCAGTCGAGATGGAGCATAGTGATGATGGTGGAGTGGGTTCCACAAACCCCACCAAGAAGAGGTTTCCTCCTGGCAAGTCTGGCTCTTCTTTTCAACACAAGAAGAAGAAGACCGACAGTTCCACTGTTCAGACTCAGCCTCAGACACGTCCTTCGAAGAAATGCTTCAACTGCGGTTCTCCAGATCACTTTATTCGAGAGTGTCCCAAACCTCTCTATTGCACCTTCTGCAAGAAGGAGAGACACAGGATCTCCGCTTGTCCTATTGCTCCAGCTAGTGCCAAGCGTGGCAGGCTTAATGCTGCCAAGGCTCCTACCACTTCTGCTCAGCCTAAAGGTACACATCCTTCCGTTCTTGAAGGCTCTATTTTATTTCATGGTAGATTTATTAGAGTTCTTTTTGATACAGGTGCCTCTCACTCATTCATATCAAAGGAACTAGATGATACTTTATCTTTGGATGTTACTTGTTTGATTTCTTCACTAAGGATTGTGAATCCCATCAACGGATCCACGACCCTTAGCTTGCTTTGTGAGGATATAGATATCGATCTTTGTGGATTTTCTTTCCGTGCGAATCTGCACGTTATGGAGTATTTGGGCTTTGACATGATTCTTGGCATGGATTGGCTCGCTCAGTACGACGCCAAAATCATTTGTTCGGAGCGGATATTATTTTTTCATCATCCTGACTCGTCCGCTCCGTTAGCTATTGCTCTTCAGGATGTTGGGATTTCTGATGTTACTTTATTTTCACTTGATTCACGAGATGATGAGGTAAACATATCTCGTATTCCAGTTGTTCGGGATTTCCCTAATATCTTCGAGCCAGTATCTAGTTTACCACCAAAGCGAGCTATTGAGTTCCGCATCGATCTCATTCCAGGCTCCCACCCAGTTGGGCGTCCTCCCACGAGGATGTCTACTAAGGAGAATGAGGAACTCAGGAAGCAGTTAGTTGAGCTTGAAGCGAAGCAGTTCATCCGATCCAGTTCTTTGCCATGGGGTGCTGCTGTGGTCTTCATTAAGAAGGCTGATGGCTCTCTTAGGCTTTTCATTGACTATCGCAAGCTCAATGAGTTGACCATCAGAAATCGCTACCCACTTCCTCGGATAGACGACATGTTTGACCAATTGAGTGGTGCGAAGGTCTTCTCTCAGCTCGACCTCGCCACCGGATTCCATCAGCTACGAGTCGTAGAAGACAACATTCCTCTTACAGCATTTCGCACTCGTTATGGTTCTTTTGAGTGGTTGGTCATGCCGTTCAGCTTGACGAACGCACCGGCTTTCTTCGTCGATCTTATGAATCGAGTATTCCGGGAATACATCGATAGATTCGTTCTGGTTTTCATCGACGATATTCTTATTTATTCTAGATCCAAGGCAGAGCATGCTCGTCATCTGCGGATCGTCTTGGATACTCTACGTCAGCATCAACTTAGGGCCAAGCTCTCCAAGTGCCATTTCTGGGAGAGCAAGGTCAGGTTCTTGGGTCACATTGTTTCTTCTAAGGGTATTTCTGTGGATCCTGTCAAGATTGAAGTTATTCAGAATTGGAAGCAGCCTGAGAACGTTCATGATATTCGAAGCTTCCTTGGTTTGGCGGGTTATTACCGTCGATTTATCAAGGATTTCTCTCGTGTTGCACTTCCCCTCACGACTCTGACTCGTAAGGGGGTTCGTTTTATTTGGTCTAATAAGTGTGAAGCTTCCTTTCAGCGACTGAAGGAACTTCTCACTCATGCTCCTATCCTTGTGGTTCCTGAGAGTAACCAGGATCTTGTTGTTTACACCGACGCTTGTGGTAGCGGCCTCGGTGCTGTGCTTATGCAGAAAGATCCGGTAGTTGCTTATGCTTCTAGGCAGCTACGTCCGAATGAGATTCGCTATCCGACTCATGAGCTTGAGTTGGCAGCTATCGTCTTTGCTTTGAAGACGTGGCGTCACTTTCTATTAGGCGAACGCTTCACTCTTTACACCGATCACAAGTCGCTGAAATATTTATTCAGTCAGAAGGATCTCAATATGAGGCAGCAGCGATGGCTCGAGTTTCTCACCTCATATGACTTAGACATTCAGTATACCCCTGGCAAGGGTAATCGTGTGGCTGATGCACTCAGTCGCAAACACTCGGCGGTAGTTTCTATGATGATAGCTGAGTGGGATATTCTTGAGACTTTTTCTATGTGTGATATTCGAAATCGAGCACCGTCTTCTGATCCACAGATCTTGCTATTCAGCTTGGAAGCTCAACCTATTCTATTGGATCGCATTGCCCATGCTCAGCGGCAGGATCCAGACTTGTTGCGATATATTCATCTCCTTGAGTCGGGATCCAGTGATGAGACATTGTCGGATTATTCTATTGATTCTCATCGGTGTCTTCGCAGGAAGAACCGTATTATGGTACCATCTGATTTATCACTTAGGCATGACATTCTAGACGAGTGTCATCGCACTAAGTACACCATCCATCCCGGCTCGAGCAAGATGTATGCTGACATGTGTCGCCTATATTATTAGGAGGGCATGAAGAGTGATGTTGCAAGTTATGTAAGCCGTTGCATGACTTGTCAACAGATCAAAGCTGAGCATCAGCGTCCATCCGGTCTTCTTCAGCCGCTAGAGATTCCATTATGGAAATGGGATCAGATATCCATGGATTTTATTGACGGTCTGCCTCGATCGAGGTCAGGTCATACTTCTATTTGGGTCATCGTCGATCGCTTGACCAAATCAGCTCATTTCATTCCTATTAAGTCCACTCGGACTGCTCCTCAGCTTGCCAAGCTATATGTGAAGGAAGTCGTTCGACTTCATGGCATACCTAGCTCTATCGTTTGTGATCGAGACACTATCTTTACTAGTCACTTCTGGAAGTGCCTACAGTCAGCTTTGGACTCAAAGCTGAATCTCTCGACTGCTTATCATCCTCAGACCGACGGTCAGACGGAGAGGGTGAATCGTGTTTTAGAGGATCTTTTGCGCTGTTGTATTCTGGATTTCGGAGGTAGTTGGGAGGATCACTTACCGCTTGTAGAATTCTCCTACAACAACAACTTTCAATCTAGTATTGGCATGGCTCCTTTTGAGGCTCTTTACGGAAGGCCATGTCGTTTCCTTCGTGTTGGTTAGAATCTGGCGAGAAGCTCCTTCTTGGTCCAGATTCAGTTCGGGAATCTTCTGAGAAGATTATTCTTATTCGTCAGAGAATGAAAGAGGCGCAGAACCGTCAGAAATCCTACGTGGACAACCGTAGGAAGCCTCTTGAGTTCTCCATTGGTGATCATGTCTTTATTCGGATATCTCCCATGAAGGGGGTTGTGCGTTTCAGCTCTACAGGGAAGTTGGCTCCTCGCTATGTTGGACCATTTCCTATTACGGAACGCATCGGCCCCATTGCTTATCGTGTGGCTCTACCTGCTCACTTCTCTGGAATACACGACATGTTCCATGTTTCCCAGCTTCGCATGTGTGTCCGCGATCCTGATTCTATCATTGAGCCGCATGCTATGCCTGATTTAGAGATCTTACCTGATTTATCTTTGGAGCAGCAACCTCTTCGTGTGCTTGATTTGGAGGTTAGACGCCTTCGCAACAAAGAGGTTCCACTCGTGAAGATTCAATGGTCACCGAATCCCAAGGACTACACTTGGGAGACCAGAGAATCTATCGAACGCTCTTATCCTGGCTTTCTCCCATCTTCTTCTACTGGTGAGAATTCTCTATTTTATCTCTATCACTTCTTTTGTGGATTTGACGTTATAGACGACATCTATCTTAAGGAATTGTGGGGATGCAATTTTCTTAAGGGGGGAGTCTGTAACAACCCAGGATTTGCATTACCAATTAATAAATAAAAGTTAGGATTTTTATTTATTTTAATGAAGCATAAAAGGATTTGAATAAAAAAAATTATTTGAAAAGGGCTATTTTAATTAAATGGGAAATATGGGATAAAATGAGGATAAAAAGTTATTTTTAGAAAGTTAATATTTTAAGAGAAATTTTAAAACGGGTTTGGGTAAGAAAAAAAATGAGTTTTATAAACATATATGAACACTTAGACTAATTTTTGGAAACATGTAAATAACTCTTTCTTATTGGGTTTCTAAACCTAGCCCAATAACCCACCCTAAACCTCCTCTATAAATTATCTCATACTCTCCAAACCTCATTCATTCATCCCTAATCAAAACCCTAATCATTTCCTAAAGCTTTCTTAACAAAAATGGCCTCTATCTTCATCTCCTTCTAGTTTTAGCTTATGCAAGTCATTCTATGCAAAGGTAATGCAAATACCCACCTCAAATCCGTTTTTATATCTTTCTCATTTCTGAAATTTATTTGGTAACACATGTTTTATGTGTTTTTTGATCTTATAGCTTCCTAATCATCTTTTGCTAACTTGGGTTGATGCTATAGTAGTCTTTGTTGTTTTCTAGAGAGGTATATTGCTAAAAACCTCTTCTAATATGTGTTTAATCATCTTTTGATTTCAGTAATCATTTAGTAACACATGTTTATTATGTAACATGTGAATCATAGTTCTTTGATCATCTTTGCTTTCATTTTGGGGTGTGCACATAAGGTGTTTGTGATATTGCTTCCTAAGGTAATGCTAAGCTTTGGCCTTTGTTTCCTTTAATATAGTGTAGTAATCATCATATGGTAATTAGTGATTGCTATTAGCGAAATTTGATGCCAAAAACTTGAAAAAAACACCCCAAATCACCAAAAACCAGCATTTTCAGCTGGCTAGAATGTTTCAGCTTGAAAACAGGCTGAAACAGAGTTCTGGGTGCACCAGGGCAGGACTGGGCTACACCCAGGCTGCTGCCCGGGCGTAGCAGGCTAGCCCAATTGGGCTAGCCGGTAGCAGGCCAGCCCCTAGTGGGCTGGCGCGCATTCCCCCCTCCCCCCTGCCCGCATGGGCTGGGGCTATTTCCCCAACCCCAGCCCGCGTGGGCTGGGGCTTGTCTGACCCCAGCCCGCGTGGGCTGGGGCTCTTTCCCCAGCCCACGCGGGCTAGGGCTTGTCTGACCCCAGCCCGCATGGGCTGGGGCTATTTCCCCAGCCCACGCGGGATGGGGCTTGTCTGACCCCAGCACGCGTGGGCTGGGGCTATTTCCCCAGCCCACGCGGGATGGGGCTATTTCCCCAGCCCACGCGGGATGGGGCTTGTCTGACCCCAGCCCGCATGGGCTGGGGCTATTTCCCCAGCCCCCGCGGGCTGGGGCTTGTCTGACCCCAGCCCGCGTGAGTTGGGGCTATTTCCCCAGCCCACGTAAGCTGGGGCTTGTCTGACCCCAGCCCGCGTGGGCTGGGGCTATTTCCCCAGCCCAGGCGGGCTAGGGCTTGACTGAACCCAGTCCATGCGGGCTGGGGCTATTTCCCCAGCCCACATGGGCTGGGGCTTGCTATTACTTCCCCAGCCCAGGCGGGCTGGGGCTTGACTGAACGAGCTGCACCGCATGGTGGAGCCTGGTTCACAAAAATGGGCTGCACCCATTTGGTATAGCCGGGTTCCGACCCACCGGTTGCACCATTTTGGTGCAACCGAGTCCGGATTGCACCATTTTGGTGCAACCGCTTCAAATTGATTGTTCTGCAATGAACCTTTGGGTTTCAATTGCGAATCAGAAATTGTCGAACTTTGGTTCACAACCTTTCGGAATATTTTTCAACACGAATATTGGTTTTCAGTGATTCTCTGATTTATCGATTTCTTTGAGATTTGTCTCTAGATTTCGTACACGTGTTTTATGAATTATTTTCAAAGGATTTTTCACTTCTAAATGGCTTCCGAAATTATTATTATATAATGTTATTTTTAATTAGTAAACTATTTACTCCATAATAGGAGAGTATTCAAAAGCCGTTTAAAGTGATTTCAAAATCAATTATAAAACCATTTCGCACCTTTTTTTCTATAATAAAAATCTCACACTCACTTTTTAGCACGTCGAGCGAAGTGGAAAGGTGCTTAAACGGTTAGGAAATCTCCGGCCTATGGAACCGTGTGTATTTTCTTTCCGGTTAATCCCCGACCTATTCAGTTGATCGTTTTGACCTTTGGGTCTAGTTTACCGATGATACGAGGTGGACTTTTTATTGTTTGGAGTGCGAGCTTGCTATTGGTTAGTAAACCGTTCAGTGCGAACGTGGGGTATGGGACTCATTGTTAACACTTTACGGGTTCCTCTCCAAGAAGTTTGTGACACATTAGCCTCTGGGCGGCCAGTACTGGACCTCTGGGTCACCACGCCTCTGGGCAACCGTCTCTGGACACCTGTTCTATGGAGCAGTTTATTTTTTCGGCATGGGCCTCTGGGCCTTTATCCTTCTGGGAAGGATCTCGCCGTCTCGCGCGTTCCGCATCTATGCGAGTGATCGATCACAACTCTACAGTACTTGGCAATAACGACTCTGATCGGTGCACGTGCTATACTTGTATTATCTGATGATTTTTATATCCATTCGAGTACCGCCATTCAGTGTTGGTTCTATGGAACTATACGATGTAAGCGCGATTACCTTGTGGATCCACAGTGTCTCTGGACACTGCTTTTCAGTGTTTGATTTCATTGACTTTTGTAACGACCCGTAAATTTTAACTGTTAAATAACGTAATTAGTTAAATTTTGTGAAATTTTAAAACAATAAAATTTTGAAAATTCGATGGTTTTAAAAGTATATTTAACTGGAAATTTGTGAAATTTTAAACAATAAAATTTGAAAATAAAAAAATTTACTATTTGGAATCCGTCTATTTTAATATAGCAACTGGAAAATTTTCATCTGATAATATTGAAGTTTATTTTCCTTTGAAATTTCATTTCAAATCAAACCGGTTAATAACAGTGAATTTAAAAGTTTTCCGAAACCAAAATATGTCAACAGGAGAAAATTTATTTAGAACATTCTGAATCAGACTGCGAAATTCGTTTCGCGAAATTCGGACGTTTCTTGCTCCGTTTATCTTAATTCTGACAGAATAGCAGCATTTCTGGTACCGATTATCGACTTTTGATCGGATGATCGTACCACTAATATCTGTATACCGTTTTGATCGTCTCGTCGTGCTAACCTTCATGGTATATTTATTCTTGTATTCTGAGGTTCGGTACACGATGGGAACAATAAATTGTTCGCATAAGGGTACCGAAAATTTTGACTTCACATCTCCTTTTGGTTTCAAAATTTTGAAACGTACAGCTTGTACTACAATTACAATGTGCTTTATTAATTCATTTTGCGGAATTCAAGGGACAGTTGTTTCCATTACCATCATTTCTTTTCATTTTCCAACGGTTCATTTTTATTTTTTTATGACTTGCGTGTCCTTCCATATTTTCTCTTGCTGTCCCCTATTATCTTCTCCTCTCCTCTTCTTTTCTCTGTTCTTTATTTGCTAGGAAAACAAAAACAAGGCTTCAACATTTTCTCGAAATATTCTTAGCCTGCTCCTTTTTTCTTCTTTGCTTTCTCACGCCATCACCACGTTTCTTCACAAGAGCACCCAACTCGTCCCCAATATTTTCATCACCTCCCCGAGCGGTTCGACCCAAACCAACCACCGCCGTTCCACATCACCAAGCACAGCAGTCCCAGGCCTCCAACCCGAGCAAGCACCCATGCCGAGACCCACCAGCCTGTCATCTGCCGTGCATCCCCACTCGCAAACCCAACCCCAGCCTTCACAGAGTCGCCGACTCATCTCGAACCCCATCACCCAAATGGCAAGTCGAATAGCCACCACCTGCCCTCTGCAAGCCTTCAACCTGACAGCAAATGCCACTCCGCCTAACTCGCCTCCCCTTGCCGTGCTCACGTATCTTCCCCTTCGCGACAATCGGCTAACCTAGACTTTTCCTGTCCCCTCCCAGTCGAGCACGCTTATAGCTCCTTCAACCTGCCAAGCTCGGCCGAGTTTCCCTTTATTCCATGCTTTCTCATTTATTTGAGTTCAAAGGTCAGTTTATATATATTTTTGTTTACATATATTTTACGCTTTCTGATATATATTCATATTTTGTTGCTTTCAAATCTATATTTGTTTTATTTCATTTATACTACCTGTATATTGTTACATATATATTACGTGTATATATATCATATTTTACATAAAAGAATATAGTTTATATATATATTCGCTTATATGAGTATAAAGTTTTACTGCATTCTTTATATACAGTTGTTTAAAGTACTTATATCGTATATATGGTTTAGAGGTATTTATGCATATTATATTTACAAATTTGTTTATATATTTAATTGTAAGTTATGAATTAAGTTGTCTGTATAGTTGTATAAGTAGATATAGGTATTTAAATTAGAGTGTATTGGGTTGGCCATAAGTATATTTATGTATTTGATAAATATATCTCGATTTTTCAAAATGTATAGATATGTATGTTATATTTACCAGCCTATATTTTGCGGCTGCTGCTACTCCATAAGTATATATGTTTAGTTGGTATGAAAATTTTATAAATCTGTTGTCTGTTAAGTTATGTTCATGTGATTAGTTATATAACAGTGTTGTAAAAAAAATTTGTTGCTATGCAAGTTATACATATTATGAAGTTAGGAAAGTACTTACTGGTTTATATCATTTACACATAGCAGGTTATATGCAATTTATATATGTTTTAAAATATATGAAATTTGGGGGGGGGGGGTAAATATTTGTTAGCAATATTGATTTTATGTGTATATTTATAGATATTAAGTGGGTTGCATTATTTATATTTATACTGGTATTCGATCTGGCAGTTATATATAATACTTGTTATATAAATAAGCTATGTATATATACATGGGTCTGGTTTCTTATAATAATATATTTATTTATTTTATTTTGTGTGTTTGAATTGATTCTATAAATACTAAATTTGAATGTTGCGGTATAAATATAGTACTTTAAATATATACATGATATGTTGGGTTGAAATGAATATAATATACAAGTATTGATTTTTATTATATTATGTATATATATAATGAGTTTAATAATTGTGTTTAATTTAAACAATAATTTTGAAATATATATATATATTTAATTTAATATGCATTTGAAATTTTGAATATACTTTTATATAAATAGTTATATATGTATATATATGAGTTCACTTACACTATTTACCCTCATCGATTCCATTTTTGACTTGATTTCGTCAATTTCTATTTATCAGCTTTGATCGTCGAACTCATTTCTATCGTGTCCATCTTGCTTTGCTTCGAAATTTGTGCTTGGGTTCATATCTCTTCTCATTTCATTGTCAAATTTCTCTAGCCTCGAAAGGTGAGCAATCACTCACGATTAACGTTCTTTTATTATTTAAATTTGATTTCAATTGAAATAGCAATTGAAATATGCTGCTGTAGTTATTTACATTGTTATATATGCTATTATCTATAACTGTTCACTTGTGACATCTGACACCAGTATCTAGTATTATATGCCTGTTATTACTATTATTTGTATCTGTTCACCTGTGACATCTGACACCAGTATCTAGTATTATATGTCTGCTATTACTATTATTTATATCTGTTCACCTGTGACATCTGACACCCGTATCTGTATTTATACTGATGATATATGCCTGCTATTATATATTTTTAGTATCTGTTATCACTCTACAAGTTCCCTGTTAGTATAGAATTCACTATGGGTTGAAATGATACATACCCGAACGAACTTTAGAATAGGAGAATTTCGTTATGGGTTGAAATGATAAACCCAAGCGATTTTCATTCGAATTGAAATTGGGATTACGGGTCGAAATGATATCTACCCGTATATATTTAAATTTTGGATTGAAATGATAAATATCTGTATCACTTAACCATATGATAAATATATATACAGACACCGTTGGTCCATATATATAAATATTTTAAAAAAAATGAATTTTATGGTTTTGGAAAGAAATATATGGTTTTAATAAATGTTGAGCCTTAAATTATTATATATAAATGGGAATGATTGATTTAAATACATATAATATGTTGAGTATTTAAAAAATATTTCAAAATAGATTTTGGTAATAATTTGAATAAGTTAAGGTTAGAAAGATAATTTGAATTTAGTTGAAATTGTATTCAATAAAGAATTTTATTTAATTAAACTGATTTTGAAACTCATTGAAATTGAGATGTAAGATATGATTTATAACTTGAGTTTGATTTATAAGTAATCTAATGAATATTTCTTGTTTAAATAAAGTTTAAGGAAATATTTAGTAAAAATGTAATTTAAGGCTAGTTAAATGATATTGAATTTATTAAGTGAATATTCCCTGATTAAATAATAATGAAGTTAAATCAAGAGCTATATGAAACTGTTAAATTTAACATTGAAAATGTTGAATATTAAAGCTTTGAAATATATTGAAAATTTAAATGATCTGTTTAGAAATGAATTAAATTGATGAATTGAGCTTTGAATAAATTTGAATTTGGAATTTGAAGTTGATTTGAATCGATTTGCTAGACTTGAGGAAATTAAAGACTTTACTTTTTAAATCATTTAATATATATATATATATATACTATTTTGGAAAATGGATATATTTGAAATGAAATGATATTTGGGTTTTGGAGTATAAATTTAATTGAAATGACCACGGTGTTAAAATGTATATTTCCACCTTGTAGATAGTTCTGAAGATCCTTAGAGGATGGTTATCCCAACATCCTTTAAGTTACTCGTATTTCAATTGATATTTCACTTGAGTTGGATTTATTTATATAAGAATGTTAATCCTGACTCGAGTGTTTTGTGTTTTGCTTTACGCTCGGGTCAGACCGAGTGATACAGCATTTGAGACTCACCCTTGGAGTTTGGAGCTTCCTTTGGAGATCCAACTATCGCCTCAGCTTTCAGCTCTTCTAGTTGATTTGTTCAGAGAAGTCATCTGTTGTACTGGAGACTTCACTGCATTTGAGATATTCTGTTGTATTTTATTTCTAACTCTGATGTTTATATAGTAGCTTCATGAACTACTATTTTATCTATTCCGCTGCGTATTATTGTATTACTCTGTGTCTGTGATTATGTGATTGATTTATTTACTGCATATGCTGAGTTTTGCCAAATTTTTATTACAATCTGTTATTTTGAATTATTCAAGTCAGACATGTGTGGATTTATTGTCGATTTGAATGGTCCAAAATAGCGGGTCGTTACAGTTGGTATCAGAGCCAGGTTCTAGGCGAAACTTAGCATATATTGTAAATTTATTTACAGAATCACTTTCGTTTGAGTTTAATCTCTTCCTTTTGACTCGATTTCCTTTGAACTTTGGAACGTTCCCTACGGTTCCAAAATTCATTCTTGTCTCTCTCTATTAGTATTCTTTTGATTCTGGAGTATCCCATAACTCCACTTCGAATGATCTCTATAAGAATAGGCGATCCCGCCAATCTTTGAAGGAATTGTGAAGGGGTGAAACTTCTTTACAATTAGCATTGATTCAACGGAGATTTATATATCCCTCGGTTTAAATGCTGCTATCTTTTGCTATGTCGAATTCTATCTTTGGCGATCGAATGTCGATTTGCCTTAGAATTCGGCACTGATCTTATTTTGGAATCACGGTTGATCGGTTAAGGTCGCCCACGATTTATATAACTGTATCGATCTATTGTTTTGTAATTAATTATCTCATTTTCGTTCGAACTTATCTTCGAATCAGAAATCCTAATCGATTAGAGTCCCTCTAATTTGAATCTCTATCTTTGTTTGAAATCCATTCTTAAATCGTCCTTTGAAATCGGGTTTGTTTGTATTTTAAGAAATTGTTTTCTAAATCGAAATTATTATTTTTATAAGTATGATTATATTCCATATATAAAAGTGAAATGTTTTCGATAAAGATTATATACCTTTTTTAAAATGAGAATTTGAGGTTTCGAAAGGATTTGTAATTTTGAAAAGTTATATAAGAAATTGATTTATATAAAAATGATTTATATCTAAAGGACTTTAAATTTGAATTTCGAGAATTGAACTCCGGTATTTTGAAATTGGTTTTAAGGTTTTGTAAATATATAATAATACGGTTTGAAAGTATTTTCCGAATAAGAAATGTTTCAAATGACTTCAAATGAGTTCCAATGAGTTTCGAAAAATTTCAAAAGAAGTTTGAGAAAATAGAAGTCCAGAACTCACTTGTGTCGCTGGAAAATAATTTCGGTGATGAGTGCACGCATCATCGACATTGATTTTCGAGTTTCAGAGTGAGGATAGGCCACTTCAGTAGCTTTTCTATGCGAGTGATTTTTTTTTAAACCATTTTTATTTCAAAATTTTGAAGTATGATTGATATTCGAAAGATATATGTATATGTATTTGAAATGATTTGAAATGAGCCGGTGTTAAGTCTTCGAGTTTTGGATTTGATATAACCCTATCTATTAAAATTGATTTACTGATTTGTTGCTGATTTCCAACTCTTGAATTTGAAAATGATTTCTTCAACTATTTTTAAGGTTCGAGCACTTTCAAATCAAGGTTAACTTTTCAAAGCTAAGAAATTTTGAAAAGTATTTTGATAAAGTATATAAGTTTGTTTTGAATGCTTAAGTATGAAGTAATATGATTTAAATAAGTTGAAACTGTTTGGTTAAGTAAATGAATAAGTAAATTTTAAATTTTCTAATATGAAATTTAGATTTGAAATGTCTTGAGAAGAATTTGGTCTTCAAAATATTTTGAATAAAATTTAGTTTAAATGTTTTAACTTAGTAACATCTTTATGAAACTATATATTTAACAAGTTGGAATAAATATATAAGTTGTACGTATGCTGTTTTATTCGCATAATTAATTTGATCCAAGTTTGAGTACACAAGTTCGAGGTGGATTACACCATTTCGTGTTAGGATTTTTCATTTGATTCTTGATGGCGAATATTTGATATGGATTTTGGGCTTGGTTCTTGAATTCTCTATCGTAGTATATGGCTATGCAAGGAGACCGATGGCTTCTAGTCGAGAAACCATATCGAAATCCGCATTAGGGAAGTCGAATGGACAATACTAGTGCGAAAGCAAACTCGTGTGATCGAGCGAGCGATCAAATGTGATTTTGCGAAATGATGATGTATGTACATCTTATATCCTAATATCATTGATATATTTTGACGCTGAAATTGAAAGCTGTCGAGTTAGAATATCTTTGCTTACTAAAAGTAAATTTCCAACTTAAATTACAAAGATATATAACCCATAAAAGCAAAGATATTCAATCTCATATGGCTCTTGATACAGCGAAACTTATTTTTGAAAAATTTGATCCTTATATAAGATGGATCTTATGTAAATATAAGATGATTTTGAAAACCATTTGATTTTGGAAATGAATTGGTTGACTTAAATTATTGATTTGGAAATTTGGATTTATTTCTAAACCTATTATTTTGGGAAATTTTGAAACTAAAGATAATTAATTTGAGAAGAAATAATTTGGTGAAATTGTATATGATTTTGAAATTTAACTGATATTGAAACAAAATTGAAATTTGAGAACCTTATGTTACTAAATACTTGATTTGGAGTTGTCGAACTTATATAAAATTGATTTGTATGAGTATGAAATTGATTCGAAAACTATAGATTCGAAAAGGTACTCAATTTGAAAGTGAAATCTTATATAATTGAAGTCTATATAAGTATGATTTGATATACTATTGATTTTGGAAAGTATTTGATTTGAAAATTAAATCTTATATATAATGGATTTTATATAAGTACGATATTTGAAAGTGATTTGAAAAGGTACTATATGATACATATTTTCGAAGTAAAGATATGGAAAGTGCCTTCTGCTTGATATCCGATTTGTGGCCACATCTTGGATTCATTCTATCGATATTATTCTCTCTGATTTTCGGTTTTCCGGATATGATACTCGAGTGTCCTTCGAATTCCATGGCGTTACCCATGGTCTTACGAACTCGACTGCATAGCATAATTCGTAAGGCAGTGATTGCTTAAAAGGTACGGATGTTTCCTGGGGGACCCAGGTGTAACCATTGTGTATCTACGATCCATGATTTGATTCGTTTTTGCTTGGATTGTACTTTCCATATCTGTTTTAAAGTTTTTCCAGTATTTTCACTGGGTGTTGAAACAAGTCTACTAAGTACTTGGAGAATTCTAGCTTTGCGCCTGATCAACGCACTGCCAGAGTCTACAGGAACAAGGATAAACTTGTTGAAACATCGAGTTATAAAAGTATTTTCGAAATGAAATTTGTTTCGTTAAAAAAATATATTTCATTATAAAAGTATTTCCAACAAAGAAATTTTGTATTAATAATTCGAAATTGAAATTCTAATGGTTTAAATTAATTACTCATGCCCGATTCTATTCTTTTGAATCTACCTTATCTGCTCAACTTTATTTATTCACCTATATTCTGCTTTTCCAAATCCTCCTTTTTCTCCTTGTTGACTATATTCTTTTAAGTATTGTTTAATTATAGACTACATGGTTTAATAGAAATTTTAGTGTTATAAATATGTTGAGGTTATTAATTAGATAAAACATATTTAAAGTAAATAATTATTAATTATTAATAATATTTGAAAAGTATCTTGAGAAAAAAAAATTAATAAATTATGAATTATGGATTATGGATTTAATGTTTTCAAATAGCTTCTTTGTAAATATAAGTAATAATGTAAATAATTGTTTTCAAATAGTTTTCATATATTTATAAAGTTGTTATTTAAGCATAAATGGTAATGGTAAGGAAGTAAGAAATTTTGCAAATGGGTCTTGAAAAAGTTTTAAAGTATATAAGACAATTGAATTGCAAATGAAGTTTTCAAATTTAAGTAAAATTTATATAGTTCAAATAAATTGTTTAATATTGACTTTTAATCTACTTTTATTTCTGGTTGTTTTATTCTTCTACCTCCTTCCTTTTCGGGGACGAAAAGTTTTGAGTGGGGGAGAGTGTAACGACCCGAAAAATTCGATGGTTTTAAAAGTATATTTAACTGGAAATTTGTGAAATTTTAAACAATAAAATTTGAAAATAAAAAAATTTACTATTTGGAATCCGTCTATTTTAATATAGCAACTGGAAAATTTTCATCTGATAATATTGAAGTTTATTTTCCTTTGAAATTTCATTTCAAATCAAACCGGTTAATAACAGTGAATTTAAAAGTTTTCCGAAACCAAAATATGTCAACAGGAGAAAATTTATTTAGAACATTCTGAATCAGACTGCGAAATTCGTTTCGCGAAATTCGGACGTTTCTTGCTCCGTTTATCTTAATTCTGACAGAATAGCAGCATTTCTGGTACCGATTATCGACTTTTGATCGGATGATCGTACCACTAATATCTGTATACCGTTTTGATCGTCTCGTCGTGCTAACCTTCATGGTATATTTATTCTTGTATTCTGAGGTTCGGTACACGATGGGAACATTAAATTGTTCGCATAAGGGTACCGAAAATTTTGACTTCACATCTCCTTTTGGTTTCAAAATTTTGAAACGTACAGCTTGTACTACAATTACAATGTGCTTTATTAATTCATTTTGCGGAATTCAAGGGACAGTTGTTTCCATTACCATCATTTCTTTTCATTTTCCAACGGTTCATTTTTATTTTTTTATGACTTGCGTGTCCTTCCATATTTGCACTTGCTGTCCCCTATTATCTTCTCCTCTCCTCTTCTTTTCTCTGTTCTTTATTTGCTAGGAAAACAAAAACAAGGCTTCAACATTTTCTCGAAATATTCTTAGCCTGCTCCTTTTTTCTTCTTTGCTTTCTCATGCCATCACCACGTTTCTTCACAAGAGCACCCAACTCGTCCCCAATATTTTCATCACCTCCCCGAGCGGTTCGACCCAAACCAACCACCGCCGTTCCACATCACCAAGCACAGCAGTCCCAGGCCTCCAACCCGAGCAAGCACCCATGCCGAGACCCACCAGCCTGTCATCTGCCGTGCATCCCCACTCGCAAACCCAACCCCAGCCTTCACAGAGTCGCCGACTCATCTCGAACCCCATCACCCAAATGGCAAGTCGAATAGCCACCACCTGCCCTCTACAAGCCTTCGACCTGACAGCAAATGCCACTCCGCCTAACTCGCCTCCCCTTGCCGTGCTCACGTATCTTCCCCTTCGCGACAATCGGCTAACCTAGACTTTTCCTGTCCCCTCCCAGTCGAGCACGCTTATAGCTCCTTCAACCTGCCAAGCTCGGCCGAGTTTCCCTTTATTCCATGCTTTCTCATTTATTTGAGTTCAAAGGTCAGTTTATATATATTTTTGTTTACATATATTTTACGCTTTCTGATATATATTCATATTTTGTTGCTTTCAAATCTATATTTGTTTTATTTCATTTATACTACATGTATATTGTTACATATATATTACGTGTATATATATCATATTTTACATAAAAGAATATAGTTTATATATATATTCGCTTATATGAGTATAAAGTTTTACTGCATTCTTTATATACAGTTGTTTAAAGTACTTATATACGTATATATGGTTTAGAGGTATTTATGCATATTATATTTACAAATTTGTTTATATATTTAATTGTAAGTTATGAATTAAGTTGTCTGTATAGTTGTATAAGTAGATATAGGTATTTAAATTAGAGTGTATTGGGTTGGCCATAAGTATATTTATGTATTTGATAAATATATCTCGATTTTTCAAAATGTATAGATATGTATGTTATATTTACCAGCCTATATTTTGCGGCTGCTGCTACTCCATAAGTATATATGTTTAGTTGGTATGAAAATTTTATAAATCTGTTGTCTGTTAAGTTATGTTCATGTGATTAGTTATATAACAGTGTTGTAAAAAAAATTTGTTGCTATGCAAGTTATACATATTATGAAGTTAGGAAAGTACTTACTGGTTTATATCATTTACACATAGCAGGTTATATGCAATTTATATATGTTTTAAAATATATGAAATTTGGGGGGGGGGGTAAATATTTGTTAGCAATATTGATTTTATGTGTATATATATAGATATTAAGTGGGTTGCATTATTTATATTTATACTGGTATTCGATCTGGCAGTTATATATAATACTTGTTATATAAATAAGCTATGTATATATACATGGGTTTGGTTTCTTATAATAATATATTTATTTATTTTATTTTGTGTGTTTGAATTGATTCTATAAATACTAAATTTGAATGTTGCGGTATAAATATAGTACTTTAAATATATACATGATATGTTGGGTTGAAATGAATATAATATACAAGTATTGATTTTTATTATATTATGTATATATATAATGAGTTTAATAATTGTGTTTAATTTAAACAATAATTTTGAAATATATATATATTTAATTTAATATGCATTTGAAATTTTGAATATACTTTTATATAAATAGTTATATATGTATATATATGAGTTCACTTACACTATTTACCCTCATCGATTCCATTTTTGACTTGATTTCGTCAATTTCTATTTATCAGCTTTGATCGTCGAACTCATTTCTATCGTGTCCATCTTGCTTTGCTTCGAAATTTGTGCTTGGGTTCATATCTCTTCTCATTTCATTGTCAAATTTCTCTAGCCTCGAAAGGTGAGCAATCACTCACGATTAACGCTCTTTTATTATTTAAATTTGATTTCAATTGAAATAGCAATTGAAATATGCTGCTGTAGTTATTTACATTGTTATATATATGCTATTATCTATAACTGTTCACTTGTGACATCTGACACCAGTATCTAGTATTATATGCCTGTTATTACTATTATTTGTATCTGTTCACCTGTGACATCTGACACCAGTATCTAGTATTATATGTCTGCTATTACTATTATTTATATCTGTTCACCTGTGACATCTGACACCCGTATCTGTATTTATACTGATGATATATGCCTGCTGTTATATATTTTTAGTATCTGTTATCACTCTGCAAGTTCCCTATTAGTATAGAATTCACTATGGGTTGAAATGATACATACCCGAACGAACTTTAGAATAGGAGAATTTCGTTATGGGTTGAAATGATAAACCCAAGCGATTTTCATTCGAATTGAAATTGGGATTACGGGTCGAAATGATATCTACCCATAAATATTTAAATTTCGGATTGAAATGATAAATATCCGTATCACTTAACCATATGATAAATATATATACAGACACCGTTGGTCCATATATATAAATATTTTAAAAAAATGAATTTTATGGTTTTGGAAAGAAATATATGGTTTTAATAAATGTTGAGCCTTAAATTATTATATATAAATGGGAATGATTGATTTAAATACATATAATATGTTGAGTATTTAAAAAATATTTCAAAATAGATTTTGGTAATAATTTGAATAAGTTAAGGTTAGAAAGATAATTTGAATTTAGTTGAAATTGTATTCAATAAAGAATTTTATTTAATTAAACCGATTTTGAAACTCATTGAAATTGAGATGTAAGATATGATTTATAACTTGAGTTTGATTTATAAGTAATCTAATGAATATTTCTTGTTTAAATAAAGTTTAAGGAAATATTTAGTAAAAATGTAATTTAAGGCTAGTTAAATGATATTGAATTTATTAAGTGAATATTCCCTGATTAAATAATAATGAAGTTAAATCAAGAGCTATATGAAACTGTTAAATTTAACATTGAAAATGTTGAATATTAAAGCTTTGAAATATATTGAAAATTTAAATGATCTGTTTAGAAATGAATTAAATTGATGAATTGAGCTTTGAATAAATTTGAATTTGGAATTTGAAGTTGATTTGAATCGATTTGCTAGACTTGAGGAAATTAAAGACTTTAATTTTTAAATCATTTAATATATATATATATATACTATTTTGGAAAATGGATATATTTGAAATGAAATGATATTTGGGTTTTGGAGTATAAATTTAATTGAAATGACCACGGTGTTAAAATGTATATTTCCACCTTGTAGATAGTTCTGAAGATCCTTAGAGGATGGTTATCCCAACATCCTTTAAGTTACTCGTATTTCAATTGATATTTCACTTGAGTTGGATTTATTTATATAAGAATGTTAATCCTGACTCGAGTGTTTTGTGTTTTGCTTTACGCTCGGGTCAGACCGAGTGATACAGCATTTGAGACTCACCCTTGGAGTTTGGAGCTTCCTTTGGAGATCCAACTATCGCCTCAGCTTTCAGCTCTTCTAGTTGATTTGTTCAGAGAAGTCATCTGTTGTACTGGAGACTTCACTGCATTTGAGATATTCTGTTGTATTTTATTTCTAACTCTGATGTTTATATAGTAGCTTCATGAACTACTATTTTATCTATTCCGCTGCGTATTATTGTATTACTCTGTGTCTGTGATTATGTGATTGATTTATTTACTGCATATGCTGAGTTTTGCCAAATTTTTATTACAATCTGTTATTTTGAATTATTCAAGTCAGACATGTGTGGATTTATTGTCGATTTGAATGGTCCAAAATAGCGGGTCGTCAAATTTGGACTTCTGTTGCCCCATTCATCTTAATTCGGTTAGAATAGTAGCATTTCTGGTACCGGTTATCGACTTTTGATCGGATGACCGTACCACTGATATCTGTGTACCATTTTAATCGTCTCGTCGTGCTGATCTCTGCGGTATATTCATTTCTATAATTTGAGATCTGGTACGCGTCGAAAAGAATAAACAGTTCACCATAACGGTACCGAATTTTGACTTTACATTTTTCCCTTAGGCTTCAAATCTATAACGTGCAGCCCAACAACAATTAATTGGTTTAATAAATTTCCAAAAATCAAGGGGTGACCAATTCTATTCCTACTGTTTAGTACTGTGGACCTTTTCTTTCGTTGTAATTATATCTGTTCGTTTGCCTTCTCTGTTCAATGCGTTCCAAATATTAATCAAAGAAGCTACCTTCTCAATCCTGCTACTCCTCCATTTCTATTTTGCCTTCCATCATTTTTGTTCTCAAGAATTTTATTGCCTGTCACTTTTCTCACATCTCTCTCCTCTACTCTCATTCTCTTTCGGCCTCCCCTCCATCTATCCCTCCCGTTCCAGTCACCCAGGCCTTCCTCCTCCCTCCCTTACAACTGCTCGGCCACGCTTCCACTCGCCTCGAAGCCACCAAAGCCTTCCACTCGCCTCGAAGCCACCAAAGCCTTCCACTCGCCTCGAAGCCACCAAAGCCCTCCACTCCAGCCCTCTCTTCTCCACCAAAACAGTGCCCTCTCCTCACGCCAACCACGGCCTGACACACAACCCGAACTCCCCGCCCATGCCTCGCCACCTCTGCAAACCCAACCCTGCCTCGGCATCACCGCACGCCATAGCCTTGCAGCCTACCGCCACCCTAACAGCCACACCTCTAGCTCAACACCTCCTCCAACCTGAAGCCCTGGCCCACGCCTTCCACCCATCCAACCGTGTTCACCACTAGCCCGTAGCCACCTCGCGTGCACAGTTTGAACCCGCCAGCTTAGCATTTTCTCTATGATTTTATACAGGTACGTGTAATATATTTATACTTGTTTATGTGATATATTGAAGAAAGAAGTTTATTTGTTTATAAAATTTTGTTTTCTTATATATATACAAAAATATATTGTTTGGTGCTCAAAGTGTTAAAGTTTTGTTATATATATAAAAGTTATACGAGTTGTAGTTAGTTATATATATTTAGGCTGTAAGTTTAAATATAAATGAAGGATATATATATTGTTGCTATAAATTTTAGTAGTTATATATACAAATTCTTTTACAAGTTTGTTGTGTTTCAAATATATATTTATACAGTCTATATATATTGGAAGCTTCCGTTCATGATTTGAAGCATTGAAGTCGTTATATATGACCTATTCCATTATAAAAGAAGCTATGTTGGTACTATTTTATATAGATTGCTAGAAAAAAATTCTTTATTAAATCAGACTGTTTTTTTTCTAAAATATATATATGTGTGTGTGTTTAAAAGTATGATGTATATTTTGTTTATAGTTGTAGCGGGGATATTAGATGGATACAGCTGTAATCACTAACATTTTTTTTTAAGACTAGTGTACTTTATATGATCACAGTACTAAGGTACGAATATAACTGGTTCATTTATATATTATTCGTTAGTCTGCATAAGATTTTATATTCGTATGTTTGTTATATATAAATCTTACATGAAGAGAATACGTATGTTGCTTTATCTGTTTCTAAATGTTATAAGACTTGTTGTATTCATCAAATTTTTTTAGTCTATCTAAGTTTAGTTGTTATATGCTATATATATATACATATATATTTTAAGTTGTGTTATAGCTTATTATATGTTTGTTATATCGGGTGTAGTTTGTTTATTTTAGTATTAGTATATATCAAGCTGTTATTGATTCATGTTGTTTAACAGCCTATGCTTATATTATGATTTGGTTATAGATGTAGTTTACATATATATAATTCAGTCTATAGATTTATTTATTTGGGTATATGTAAACAGTTGTGCACATGTGGTTTGAAATTTTATGTTTTGAATTGATTTAAAAACAAATGCTTATATACGAGAGTATTAAATTTTTATTTGCAGTTGGGTATAAAATTGGATTTGTTTTGAAAGAACGTAATAAAATAATAATAAAATTTATAGTTCATTACTATTATATTAAGATGGTTCTGATCTGTTTATCAATCTCTATTTATCAGCTTATCCGTCAAATAAGTGCCAACCTAGCCTTGTGTTCAAAATTCGTGCTTAGATTCGTAACTCATCTCACTCTCGTTCATCTCTAGCCTCGAAAGGTGAGCAATCACTCACGATTAATATTCTTATATTTCTTAAATTTAATTTCAATTGAAACGTCAATTGAAATATGCTGCTGTTAGTTGTTCACATTGTTATATATAAATGTCATTTTCTGTATCTGTTCACCTGTGACATCTGACACCATTATCTGTTATTTATACTGTCGATATATGCCTGTTACTGTTGTTATTTTATTATCATATTTGTTATCACTCTACAAGTTCCCTATTAGTATAGAATCACTATGGGTTGAAATGATACATACCCGAACGATCTTGTAGAATAGGAGAAAATCGTTATGGGTTGAAATGATAAACCCAAGCGATTTTCAATTGAATTGAATTTGGGATTTCGGGTTGAAAAGATATATACCCGAATATGTTTTAAATTGCGGATTGAAATGATAAATATCTGTATCACTTGACCATAGGATAGAAAATTATATACAGGCACCGTTGGTCTATATATAAACGTTTTGAAAATGATATCTATGGTTTTGAAAAAGAAATATATGGTTTTGATTAATATTGATTTTAAAGATTTATTAAAGTTGATTTAATAAAGTTGATAAATAATATGTTTAAGTATTTAATATCTATATTTTTAAATATAGAATTTGTAATGATTTGAAATTGATTGAAATTGTATTTATTTAAGAATTATACTTAAATAAGTCTGATTTGAAATGTATTGAATTTGAATTTAAAGGAGTGATTTACAACTTGAAATTTGAAAGGGTGACTTAAATGGATATTTCAAACGTATAAATATTTAAATGAGATCTTTTGTTTATTTAAATTGTAAATTGAAATTGTATTTAGAGGTTATGAAAATGATTAAGTTAATAATTTCAAAACTAAATAATTGTAAAGTGAATTTGATATGTATATAAATTTATCGAATTTAGTTTTGAAATGATGAATATTTAAAAGCTTTGAAATATATTCAAATTTGAAATGGCTTATTTTATGGTTTAGATACGTATTTGAAATTGATAATTTGAAATGGTTTATTTAGAAGCTGAATCGAGTTGAAACTGATGATTTGAGATTTGATTAAATTAAATTTTTGGAATTCGAGTTAATTTGAATCGATTTGTGAAATTTGAGGAAACTAATTTATTTTATAATGAAATTTTAATATCTAAACTGTTTAAAAAGGAAAGTGTTATGATTTCCAAAATACAGTGATTTCCAGACTATGATTTCGAAAGCATTATAACTTTGGAAAGTAATATGATTTTGAAAATGGATATATTTGAAGTGAAACGATATCGTATTAAATTGGGTTTTGAAATGATAACGATTTTGGTTTGAAGTATAAACTATTTTGAAATGACCACGGTGTTATAATAACGATTGGTTGGCAAAGAGACCGGGATCGGATATGGACATACTCTCTGTCGATACCGAAAACCACTTTGACAACCGTGTACGCGGTGGAGATTCCAGAATGAAGTAGGATGGTGGCGACGTTCTTAAGGTATGTTACGTGGACCCAACTCCCGTGAGTTGGCATAAGGTGGCTAAAACAGGAGCGATCTCGGACCAGTGAGGTAGCACCTCTTCTCGGACGCATTTCTTCGATATTATACTCTTACTTGTGATTTGACTAGATGGCCATCCTCCGATTTGGGAATGTTGTTCGAGGTGGAACGGTAGTGGCTGCTATGCGTATCCATCAGTCCGTGTGCGTAATTGGTATATCTACCCTGGCATTGCCTAGTTGTGCCGTGTCACCTACCATACCGAGCTTTACTACGATTATGATTTTAAGATCCGACCGCGTTAAGGTTCTCCATCCCCTTAACGCTATTTTCCGATATGATTATACTTTACTTATTTAGACACTATTATAATAGCGAATATTACTACCTAGTAAATAGTTTAACGGATCCTTAGGGGATGGTTATCCCAAACATCCTTTAAGTTACTTGTATTTTTGTTGATATTTCACTTGAGTTGGATTTATTAATATAAGAATGTTAATCCTGACTCGAGTGTTTTGTGTTTTGCTTTACGCTCGGGTCAGACTGAGTGATACAGCATTTGAGACTCACCTTTGGAGTTGGAGCTTCGCTTGGAGACCCAGCAATCTATCGATCCTGCTTTCAGTTATTCTGTTGATTCCAGTGATGAATTCAGATCTGGTATTTGATTATTGTATTGAGACATCTATTGTATTCGAGACCTCTGTTGTATCTTGTTTAACTCTGTTATATATATAGTAGCTTCATGAACTACTATCCTTTTGTTTCCGCTGCATTATTGTTATATTACTCTGTGTCTGTGATCTGTAATTATTTTATTTACTGTATATGCTGAGTTTTGCCAAATTTTATTTACAACGCGGTATTTTGAGCAATTCAACTCCGGCATGAGTGTCTACCTATACACTTATAATGGATGCGAATGGTCCAAAATATCGGGTCGTTACAACTTTTCAGTATATCCCCATTGCTCTCTGGAGCATCGATCTTTGCTTGGGCATTGATTACCGACTCTGGTCATTCTTGGGATTATTACCTATGGCCAACTTTATATAGCTTTGGCTACGCCGATGCTACGAGGCGATTTTATTTATTCAACACTTTGGTGCTGATATTCTCTTTGGAGATTTTTACTGTTGATTGATGATTAGGGACCGTCATTATATTCATGTGGTCCAAAATACTCTTCTCTTAGGAAAAATACTGTTTTATTTATGTACCGCATTATTTTATATCTCAGTTATTACTGATTGTTTAGCTAGCCTGACCCGAGTGTTTTCGCTCGGGTCAGACCGAGTTGTTTCAGGTTAGGTCTCTGGACTTAGCTTCTGTGCTTCCGCTTGGACATTATCTGCTATGCTGATAGATAGCGTTTTTATTTGTCCACTATTCCGCTACTCTGTTATTATTCAGACTTTGATATGTACATATTTTTGATTCACATGTGTGGGCAGTGGCTTTGTACCCACTTATCGTATTTGGATCTGTATTGACGATGTATTGTTCTGGGATTTTATATCTGTTATGTGATTCTGTTCTATGATGTTTTATCATTTATTACTATGCTTATTCTGATAGGTCTTTAGCCATTGTAATTTCGTTATAAATATTTATTGAATATGTCGAACCACTTGAAAAATATATATAGATACCATCCTTTCGACGTATTCAGTAGATAGTTATAGCTTGATTACAAATGGTCGCTTCCACTATACTCCATTCTCCGCTTTAACAGACAGTATTACTCCTGTAATACTCTTTGTTACAGTGGGTCTCAGAGTGGGGCGTTACAGTTCATGACTGTTTTGTGATGCTGCAGTCTACGTGGAGATTCAAGATATGTTTGACATTTTTGAACACATGTATTTTTTCGTGATCTATTCAAGATGTGGGAATCCATGTGTGATTCCAAGACTTATTGAGGTATGGGAATCCATGTGTGATTCTGAGATCTATTGAGGGACCGATGTGTGTTTTCGAGATCTGATGAGATATGGAGATCCATGTGTGGTTCCAAGATTGTTTCGAGTAGTGACTCGTGTGCTATAATGTTGGATGTAACCTTACTAGTGGATATGACTAAACCCAGAGATAGGATGCATAGCCATAGGGTTAGCAACCCACGAGGTTGCATGCGACTCCATCCTAGAGTTACTTACAAATATGCATGCGGGAGCGATGCACTTGGCTAGTTTGGTTAGCTATGTATTACCTATAGTGCATTCATTAGGGAAGTATGTTGCTTCAGAAGGATATCTCTGATCCTTGTGCAGTAGATTGGAGTTGGCTTTGATCTGAGGAGATCTACGTGGAAATCCTATACAACTAACGTACCTTAGCAATTGTGATTATATACCTATTATTGTTGTGATGTACACTCACATGCATCGTAGCTATGTGATTATTTATATTTCACAACTTAGACATTATTATATTATCATTGGATTTTATAATAGAAATGATTTGGTTATCATAAGTTGAAAACCCATTTGTGTTTACTGGCGACGTGGTCTTACCAAATACCCTTGCTTTAAAGGGTTTTAAGATATAATAAATATATAAGATTTAAGTTTCTTACACTAGTTTACCAGACTGATCCGTGTGTTATTTTCTTAATTTTTAGGTCAGTCAAGTACATTTCCAGATTTAGCCATGGTTCATTGGAGTTCTTGGAGAGGTGCTGGATGATTTCTTACCATGTTTATTTTGAGGACAGGATGTTATAACTATCCAGGCTAATGATAGGTTAGTTTTCTCTGATTGACGTATGTATATCAAAGTTTTCTTTTTGATAAAGACCTTTTGAGATATTATATATTATCATTCTGCATGTGAGACTCTGATATTGTGTTTTTCTTTCTTGTTCTGTTTCATTTCCTTTTAATTATACCCTAACAATTCGTCTTTCGACACTTGGGTGCTCGACAAGTGAATACCGTGGATGTATTAGCGTCAACATTCGAGGGTTGAAAAGGTGGACCGTTACATGTGGCGTGTCCTTTAATTAATGTTTAAATGGTTGTTTGGATTGTGTGTTGAATTGAAGTATGTTTGAAAGTGTTTGAAGTGAGAATAGTCGCTATAAGTGCACTTCGATATCCCTTAAATTTACTTATGTCAATGGAAGTTTCGTGAGCTTAACTAAGGATAATTTGATTTGGTTTTTCTCTAAAAAAATTTATTTTGGATAGTAAACAAATGGTTTGGAAAGTTATAGAAATTGTGAAAAAATGGCTAAAGTTGAAGCAAAAATGAATTTATAAATACGCTTCATAAATATAGCTTGTTTTCGGGAAATTCTACAAATAAATTGGAAGATATTTTTAGGGGTTTATTTCCATGGTTTCTAAGTAACCTAAGGGTAGTACTTACTGTTAAATTTTTTAGTCTTAAATCACTTGTTAAAATGGTGAAAACTAGTCTCAAAGATTGTGTTTTTCAATGTTGTTCTTTAACAAGGACTTTTAATAGGATTTATAAATGCTGTAGTAAGTCGCTTATGGTTTAAGTGTTTAAAAATAGAAATTTGATAGTTTTCCATAATCTTTTTAGGGATGTTTCATAACATATTTTTTTAGTATTCTAAAGTTGGATTGAAGTTTAAATATAGTTTTAATAATTATATATGTATTTTCAAAGTAAAGAGGTTTTATAATATAAAACATGTTCTTCATCAAATTATAAATTAGTTATTTTAAAGCAATATTTTACATATATATTTAAAACATATTTATGAGTATTTTTAAAGTATGTATTATATATAAGTTTTGAAAAACTAATTAACTATTATTAACACTAAAAGACGACGAGATAGATTTAGCACTAAAAGCCGACGAAGTAGGCTTGTCCATATGTGGGAGTTAAGACTAATGTTCGACTAGAGATAGGTGCAATAGAGCTCTAACCTACCGGCTACACTCATGATTGAGGAACAATGTAAGATGAAAATATCAGAAATGTGATAAGTATATGAGACTTGGTTTCCATATGCGATCTTTCTCATTGTCGTTTAATATGAGCAAATTTGTCGATTTAGTCTTTAAGAGATCAGGATTGGTAAGTGTTTTACTTATTGAAAACCACTTCAAGACTGATATATGTGTTCTATCCCCTAAAAGTGAATCTGTTTGAGGTAATGGAATACATATGTGGTTTCAAGATCTGTTCGAGTTATGGGAATCCAATTGGGGATTCACATTTTGTTTGAGCGATGAAGACTCGTGTGAAAGATGTCAAACGTGACCTTAGCATCGAAAATGATAGAAAACAGAGTAGGATGCACAACTTGAGATATAGTTGACCCATGTCATGGTATTATCAATTCCAAATCTAGAGATACTTATCGATTGTTAGCCAATGGGAGTTGATGATATTTGATTCATGTAATTCATGTTTATGTTCGGAAGATGGGCCACTTTTGTTTACCTTAATGGTATATTTTATCTTAAGATATATGACACTCGGAAGGTACTTTCTGACCCTTGTGCATGGGGTTTAGATCCGGCTTCACCGGAGAGATCTCTATGGAAAATCCATTATGTGAACATACTTTATTGGTTTTGATTGGACCCTCTAATATGCTATTGAATGTAATCAATGTAACCACTGTGGCTATGTTATATATTTATATCCTACATTATAGGCATTATCTATTATATCACCTTATGTACTTATTAAATGGTGGTTCTTTTGATGGGATAACTCTTATGGCATTATAAGCTGTCTCAAAATTACTGTTGTATTAGCTACATATTTCTTGAGTTTCTCATACGAGACTTATGTCTGACGCGTGGTTTTTGTTTTCCCTAAATTCCTCATGTGCTCTTTCGAGTAGTCTGAGAAAGGCAGGTTTTCGTTGATGTTCATTGAAGCTCGGGGAAATGAGTCGGATGTTCCACCTACCTAGTGTTCTTGTTCCTACTACATTACTATTGTATATATTAGCATTTGTGAGGACGAACTGTTATAACTGTCCAAACCAATGATAGAATTTAGAATTGTTGCTCTGAAATGCTTTGTATCTTAGAGTGATAGTTTTGTACTGTTGTCTGATATTATATGTTATCGTTTCAGTATGAGATTTTGATATTATGTTCTCTTCTTTTTTGTTCTGTTTGTTTTTTCTTTTATATTACCCTAACAATCCGTCATTTTGGCACTTAGGAGCTCGGCTCATGAATACCATGGATGTATTAGCGTCGATATTCGAGAGTTGAAAAGGTGGGTCATTACACTTGGTATTAGAGCTGCAGGTTAAGCGAAAACATTGCTTTGGTTGGGTATGACCCATAAAGAGATAGGATAATGGAATGCCCTAGCATGAGTTGAGTGTATTATACATATACGAGCATATTTGTATTTTTATAAATGTATGCCTTAAAGGTAATTACAACTGCGGAAATTAAAGATCTTATATAAGGTAACTTATATAAGTGTGAATTGTTAAAGTGTAGTTCAATTAATGTAGGGGTTAATGATGTTCATTCGTTGCCCCCTCATTAATTTGTTTAGCCATGCTCGACCAGTTTATGAGCATGACTATCCTTTGTAGAATGATTTGACATGCTCGACCAATTTATGAGCATTATTATCATTCGTAGATGCATTGAAACGAACACCTTATGATTATGTTCCACGGTTTGACTATGAGGCGTATGGTGATATTGTTGGGTTAAAATTTAGATTTAATAAGAGATGTTTATTTTACTCTAAAGGTAAGGTATTTTATAAATAAACATTTGTAATAAAATTTTGTATAAGAAAGTGATTTTATATATGTATGGTTTATAAAATATGATTTATAAACAAAAAGGATTTAAACTAAGAATTTGAGAACTTAATTCCCAAGTTTTCCCTTTTTGGGCAAAGTGTGTTTAATAAATAAGTAAAACTTTGTTAATTTATTTATAGACACATGTAGCTTATGAATTAGGATTGAATGGTTTGTGCAGTAGTTATGATATGTTTTTGGGTTGTTTTTCATTTGATAAAATGCAGTAGGATTTTTCAACGATTTTGGACGGTTGAAAACTTTCGAATAGTTATAGAAATTTTAGTTAAGTGTTTTTGATAATATAAAGTTGAGTTTATATAACACTTGAATTGAGAAGGCAGTAAGTTAAAATAAGTTTTAAATTTTTTGAACGTTCTTGTTAAGTTAAATGAATTTGATGTTTTTGTATATACTTAGGATGTATTAGAGTATTATACGAATATGAACTTAAGTTATAAAAGGTTTATAAGCTTGAAGTTATGTTTTTATGAAATGCTTTATAAATGCTTTATAAATGATTTTAGTACTGAAATGAAATACCATTTGGATAATTGAATATGAGAAAAAGGATACTGGTATTGTAAATAAACCAATATGATAAGTACATAAGTTATATGTAGATCATTTTATTCGCATGGTTGTTCTTGATTCAGTGTTCAAGTACATAGTTTCGAGGTGATTTACACCGGTCCAAACAAGGATTTTTCATTCGATTCTTGATGGCGAACACTTGACACAGATTCTTATTATGATCCTGAAGTTTTCTATCATAGTATTGCTATGTAAGGAGAACAGAGGTTTCTAAGCAATGAACTTGATTAGAGTCTGCAATAGAGAGGTCAACTGATCGATACTAATTGGGAAGTAAAATTTATGTGATCGGGCAAGTGATCGGATTTGATATTGCATATGGATGGTTCATATACATTGTACGAGCTTCAGTATGTTTGCATACTATGTTTTATTGGCTTATGGAGAGTTTAGGTGACGACTCTTTGGTTTGTTATAAGATATTATGAATTGTCGACTAAGTAATAACCTGAGGCCGTTGAGCGTAGTGTGTGCTTAGTAGATTATTTATCATCCTTGTGTGATGAGTGGGCTTTAGAACCTAGATAATCAAAGAGCTATGTGTCATAATGATTGAATGCTGTTAAGTATTGCTATGTGGTTGTTTCCTTTTGTTGCGTGTGTTGGAATTTCGAGGATGAAATATTCTATGTGGGGGAGAAGGTAACGGCTAGGGATTTCAGACACATTACATTTAAATATTTGAATCTTGGATTAAATGTTATTACACTGATTTAATAACCTTGTTAACCCCTTATTAAAACATAACTAATGATGGTAAACATTTTTTGGAAAAATGTTTACAAAAAATAGTTATCATGAAGAAATATAGATAACGTAATCGAAAATTGTTTTATCGATAAACAGCTTTTTACTCATCAGAAATTATTCAAATTTTTTTGCATACATTTATTTTCTTAGGAAATCATTAAAATGAAATAAAATATTATACCATTTATGGAAATAAAGTTTTTGATGACATCATGGGCGATGTCATAGAAGATATTTCAAAAATGAGCTTTTAAGAAAAGTCTTAACTGCTAAGTAAGAGATGTAAGGTGTAAAGGTAGCATATGAGAGGGAGGCTCCTTTGTTACCTTTCATAGAAGGTAGAATCTGTTAATGATCTCTTTTACAAAACTATAAACACACCCTTAAGGGTTTCATAGTTTACAAAAGCTTGAAATGTACTAAAAACTTGAAAATGGTGGAAGTGGATTAGCACTAATCCACTTTGTTCTTCACTAACTTTCTCAAATTAACTCAGATCTTCTCCAAACTCCACCAAACTTTCACCAACTCCTTAGAACGCCTTAGTAATCTTTGATCCAAAGTCAAAGTGGAAGAAAAGTAAAGAGGAGGAGGGATCTAGCTTTGGCTGTGAGCATGGAAGGAGGAGAGCTTGGTTTTGTGATTTTGGTGCTAAAGGTTGGATCTTTACATGTTTGAAGATGGTAGGAATGTTAAGTTTGGTTATGCATGAGAATGTGTTTGGCTTGGATTTAAATTAATTATCTCACTATCTTGTTTGTATATATGTTGTGTGCTTGAAATATAAAGTTAAAGTGACATTAACTAAGTAAAGTTATAATTTTTGGACCCCTCTTGATTTTGAAAGAAAATGACAAATTTATATTGTATAACATCACTTCTATTACCCTTTTAAACATGTGGCATGACCTTGTCTTGATTTTTAAATGGTTATTTGGATTGTGTGTTTAATTGAAGTATGTTTGAAAGTGTTTGAAGCGAGAATAGTCTCTGTAAGTGCACTTCGATATCCCTTAACTTTAACTTGTGTAAATGGAAGTTTCGTGAACTTAACTTTGGATAATTTGATTTGGTTGTTCTCTATACATATTTTAGTATATTGGATAGTAAAGAAATGGTTTGCAAAGTTATAGAAATTGTGAAACAAAATGGCTAAAATTGAAGCAAAAATGTAGTTATAAATACGCTTTGTAAAATATAGCTTGCTTTTGGGAAATTTTGTAAATAAATTGGAAGATATCTTAGGAGTTTCCTTCCATTTTTTTAAGTACGCTAAGGGTAGTACTTACTATAAAAATTTGAAGTCTTAAATCACTTGTTAAAATGCTAAAAATTTGTCACATATATTATGCTTTTCAATATTGTTCTTTAATTAGGACTTTTAACTATAAATGCTGTAAGTCGCTAATGGTTTTAAATATATAAAAATGATATTTAATTTTGGGATTTTTCCCTAATCTTTTTATGGATGTTTCCTATCATATTTTTTTAGTATTCGAAAGTTAGTTTGAAGTTTAAATGTATTTTTAATAATTATATATGTATTTTCAAAGTAAAAGGTTTTATAATATAAAAGATGTTTTTCCAATGGATTCTAAATTATTTATTTTCAAGTAATATTTTACATAAATACTTAGAACCTATTTATAAGAATTTTTAAAGTATTTATATATATAAGTTTTGAAAAAGATAATTAACTATTCTAATGTCTAAAAGCCGACGAGGTAGACTTCTCTATTTATGAGAGTTAAGATTGATGTTCGAGCAGGATATGAGCAATAAAGCTCTAATCTACCGACTTCCCCCTTGACCGAGAAATAGTTAAGTTCAAATTTCGAAAACATGTTAATCTTGTTGTTTTCTTACTTTTTTGAAAAGTAAATAGCTTTGCTTAACGCTAAAAGCCGACAAAGTAGGCTTATATATTTATGAGAGTTAAGATTGATGTTCTAGTAAGAACATAAGAAATAGTGCTATAACCTATCGGCTACACACTTAACCGAGAAATAGCTAAGTTGGGAATGCTGGAAATGTTTTAATTGTTTTGATTTCTTACTTGTTTATGAAAGTTATTAATATTGTACTTAAAACTATAAGTTGATGAGGTAGATTTATCTATCCATGATATTCAAGAATAAAATGTCTAGGAAAGGCTTTGATATGCAACTAGTGCTCTAATTTATTTGGCTTCACTCTTGAATGAGGGATAGTATAAGTTAGAATGTTGGAAAAGAGTTAATTATACAAATCATGATTTCTATAAACGATCGTTTTAACAAGATATTCGATTAGTCGACCATCGAACTTAACCAAATATTAACTTAACTGGAATAGTTTTGGGTTTGTTGCGATAATGTGTTAATAACTATAATGCCCCATCTCGAGGCTCACATTAACAAAGAGTATTACTATATAATACCATCTGCTAATGCGGAGAATAGGGTTGGTTAGGAGCGATTATCTATAGCCTTGTCTTAAATATATATTGAATACGTCGATAAATGCTCTATATATTTTTTGCTAATTCAAGTGGATCGACATATCCAATAAATACTTAATACAAAGTCATAGGTGGCTATAGGATCTATGAGAACAAAGTACAACAACTCAAAGGCAAAACACATCACAGAACAACAGATAATCAGATATATACACATATACTGATACATCATAGAGTATACAAAATGATACATCACATATGTGGTAGTACGACCACAATATACATGAATCAAAACAATATACATATCAGAGTGGCAATAAAAAGGAATACAACAAAAAGCTACCACAAAAGACTAGCAAAAAAGTCTGTGTGGAAGCAGAATATGCTAAGTCCATAAGAGTACCTAACTTGAAACACCTCGGTCTGACCCGAGTATAAAATACAAGGATCAGTCTAGCTAAACAAATCAGCTTAAAAGGATAATCGATAACAGGAGCATAAGGCAAGGTGATAATCTTCTCAAGTGAGAAGGAATAATTCAAGGGTATATGTTTACTTCACATGGCATAACTAAGTAGGTATAGTAATTTCAAGTGATATAAGGATATCACTAAATATGAATGCAACTCAAAGGTGATAAAACTTTATAACAAATCTCATAATAAAGGCACGCCTCATCTCATTGACGTATCATAAAACATCAAATATGGTTTAGGAGAAAAACATAACTCCAAAGAGGAGAAATCCCAAACCCGCCATATCAGCAACTCAAAAAAATCTCAAAGAAATCACCATTTCAAAATACGCCATAAGGCATTCAAATATAAATCTCCAACATAGGAGAATATAATCCTAAATAAACGCCAAAAGGCAAATCTCGTATAATAATGCCAATAGGAAAATCTCAAATAATACGCCAAAAGGCAAATCTCATATAATAATGCCAATAGGAAAATCTCAAATAATACACCAAAAGGTAAATCTCAAATAACAACACCAAATGTTGGCAAAACCAATCTCAAATATAGAACTCGATAAGAAGTTCAATTTCCAAAGATGTAATCACCATATATAATATCTCGAACGGCTCAAATGGCCAATAATGTAAAAAGGCGATACACTTGGAAAATCACAAAGAAATCAATGAAATTATCTCAAAGATATAGCATGTGCTTATGGTCGAAGCTCGCCAAGTACTGTTCTCTCAAAATAAGGCGTCACGTCTCTTAGACAAACGTCCCGAAGGACAAATAAATACGTCTCTTAGAAAAACATCCCGAAGGACAATATCTTGAAGGACAAATACATCGCAATGACAAACGACTCTTAGACGGACATCCCCAAGGACAAATGACCCGAAGGTCTAGTACTGGCAAATAAGTCTCTTAGACAAATGTGTCACAAACTCTCGGATAGGAACCCGAACAGTGCTAACATGTGTCCCATTCCACACGTTCACACTAAACGGTTTACTAACCGCTAGTAAATTCCAAAGTAGTAAAAAGTTTACCTTATCTCATCGGTAAACTCGACTCGAAGGTCAAAACGATCAAACGGACAAGTCGGGAATTAACTAATAAGATAAACGCACGTGTTTTGCCAAACTATTTAATTCTCCTTCTCATTCGCTCAAATAGTGCAAAAACGTGTATTATATATATAAAATAATTTACTTGGGAAAACAAGCTTTTAGAATCAATTTTCGAAATCATATTTGAAATCAAACTTTGAAAATTCCCTTATTATAGAGAATATATAGATTCTAAAGCCCAAAAACAATTTAAAAATATTATATAATAATAATTTAGAATGCCAATTTATTTTAAAAATTATTTCAAAATCGTTTGGAGAAAACCGTGCTCGAAAACCATGAAAACAAAGAAAATACCTCAAAACCGATAAATTAAATTCAATTCGAATTCAATTCAAATTCAACTCAAAATCAATTCAAATTTGAATTTCAAATTTTCAAAAATTTAGCTAGCCTATTGATAGGCATCATAGCTCTCAAAACATCACGAAAACAAGTAGTAGAAGCTAGGAAATCAAACTGGAAACAACCGGAAACAAAGAAGCCAACAGCAGAAGAAAAAAGCACAAATCAAATGCTCCCTAGGTCGACTGCCAGGTCGACCTCTCTAGTCCCTAGGTCGACCGTACAGTCGACCTAATGGAAGGCACGGTCGACCCCCAAGCCTTTCTCTCACGCGATTTCTTCCCAGATAATTTTTATGTGACAAACTGATTTTCAAGAAGAAATTTAACATAGCATATGACTGAATTTTGCAACCAAATTTTGTAGACATATAGAACAACACATAAACTACAAACTGAAGAAAATCCAGTAGTATTTCGTTGCCGGAATTAAAAGTTACAGTTCCTCAAAGTAGGAACTCAGATCATATTTTCAGAGAGATAAGAAACAGAAAATAGTAAACGATTACAGAGTAGAAATTTGCACAGAATACTGCTCTTTGAGCATTGCATTAGCTAGAGATTGTGGGATTTAAATCACCTTGATATTAGAGATGATCAAACCTTGAATTTATGCTGAAAGATGGAACCTTGGAGCTAGAATTGGCTTTAGATATCTGTAAAAACTCAAAAACAGAACATGCAGCCAAAGAGATCTATAGTTAACAGACAATCTATTTCAAAAATTGATTTTTGATAAAATGGATGGTTTTAGATTCGATTACCTGTTGATTTAGCTCCAATTTGATTTTAAAAACATAAAGATTTGAATTTAATTGAAGAAAAATGCTTGAATTTGCAATTTGGTGGAGTGGGTTCTAATTTCTCAATTACTAGCTAAGGAAGAAGAAGAGGGATGTGAGGAAATGTGTAACGACCCGTATTTTATGGATCGAAACATTGTAAAATCAGTTGACATTTGGGTTGCATTGTTGTTATGACATCCTGAGTTTAAGTCCTAAGTCGTGGACGAGTTAAGATAGTTAAGTCGTATAGGAGTTAAGTCGTATAGCTTAGGTCGTAGGGTGTTGGAACGACCTAAGGTTGTGACCGACTTAAGGAATAGGGGCGACTTAAGAAAACTGACCGAGTTAGGGTTAGGTCGGTTGGATGAGTTAGCGACCTAAGGATTTTAGGTCGAATGGTGAGATAGGTCGATCAAGCGACCTAAGGGTTCACGACTTATAGTAGATAGCAGGTTAGCGACCTAGTGGTTAGCGAAGTTAGGTCGTAGCCTAGTTGATTCGTAGCCGTGTAAGGAGATAATGCTAAGTGTTAGATCGCATTGTCTTAAGTCGTACCTAAGTATTAGGTCGTGTGGACTTTAAGTCGCTGGGTTGTGGCCTTGTAGTTAGGTCGTAAGTTGTATACTCAGTTAGGTCGTAACCTACTTAGGGGTTAACTGCTAAGTTATAAGTCGCAGGATCTCTAAGTCGTAGTCTGTTAAGTCGGAATTGTTGGCTAAGTCTTAGATCGCGTGTTGGCTTAAGGTTAGGTCGTAACTCGGTTGAGCTGTTAAGTCGGGTGCGTGCGCATTAAGTCGTAGACAGGGGGTCCGGTAAGTCGTATAGGCGCGTGTGTTGAGTCGGAGGTTGCTAGGTCGGAAGAGGCTTAGATCGGAAGGTTATAAGTCGGAGACGACTTATGGAGATGGCCGAGTTAAGGAGAAATCAGCCTATAAATACTCGTCCATTTCTTCATTTTTGGGATTCGGATTTCGAAGCGACGAAGTGCTGCCATTTTGAGAGATCGACTTCTACACTTCTTCACTTCTTTTCTCCACTCTAATCTAGTGATTCCATCCATCCAAGTTGAAGATCAAATTGAAGATTCAAGAGCTTAGATTGAAGATCTTCATCCTTTGAAGTGAGATTTCTTCGTTTGAAGCGGATTCGCGATAGATCAAGCTAAATCCTTCGCTGTCCAGATCTGAAGCGTTTTGATTTGGGGTTGTTTAGGTGATTTGGTGAGTGGTGATTATCTCTCACACGGATCCAAAGGAGTATATCGGATTGTTGGTTCGATGTGGTGTTAAAATAGTGATTTCCATACATTTTCTTCATCCTAAGTGTAGATCCATTGTTCATGATGATGTTACATCCATTTTACTACATGTTAACCTATGCAAATTCATTCATCAAGATTATAGAGATATTGTTCATGTTTTCATGCTTATTAGACTTCCAACTCTTTAATTACGAAATTGCCATTACAGTGATAATTGTCTACTTAGATCATATTTGAATGCTTGATTGCTTGGATTAATGTTTGATTTGGTTGATTGCTATGAATTAGATGATTGATGATTTGATTTAGATCGAGGATGATTCAAAAGCTAAGGGAAGGGCTCTTGAATGGGAAAAGCTGCTTGTGGCATTTGTAGCGGATGATGAAGCTCTTATGCATAGATTTGATGATGATGTTGAGATGAGACTTTGGGAGGATGTGATGAAGCGAAGTATGATATGAGATAGTCTTGGTCTAATCCAGACGGGATCATTCCAAGCGGGATGGGGATAATGGATGCTCGAGAGGCGCTTGAGCTAGTATGGAAATAGTTGTCGAGGAGGACGACTAGAAGGCTGAGATTTCATCGTTGTTGAAGGTTCTAGCATGCTAAAAGCAAGAGTACGTTGGGCAGATTCGATAGTCCCTGAAGGCTACTGATTGGGTAGTCAAGTACTCTGGGCAGATTCGATAGTCCTAGGCACGGGTCACGATGACGTGCGGGAGTTATGTCTAGAACCAGGGTTACCATTAGCCCTTGACGGACGGCTGAAAGAATGTGCCAGTCATTCAATTAACGGTGATATCGAAGCAATGATAACAGTGATAGCCAGAGTCATGGATGCTTGGTTGTATCGTCATTCGGTCTCAAGAGCAGTGTTTTCTGGGTGCTTATCTGATCTTGGTTTAGGCCTTGGGGATTTGTGCTTGGAAAACATCGCCCTTGACTCGAGCGACAATTTCTTTACTTTACATTGTATGCTCTGCTATGATTGCTTCTGCTTAGTGTGTGTCTGGGGGCTATCACTGTAGAAAGAGGTTGGAGTGGGAGGGTTGTATTCCTATTCCTTTTCCTTTATGCTCTTTTGGTATGTTGTTAGTTAATTTACTGCTCACTAAGACTGTTGTCTGACTCAAGGCTTTATGTTTTAACTCTTATTGCCTTGGGCTGTTCGTCCATTTTGGGACGGGCAGACTAGGTAGCAGGTGACAGGTGCTGTTCTCTTCTCACGATGCTGATATCGAAGACGAGCTGAAGGGTTGCATATTTTCTTCTTACTATATGTACTGGATGTTCCGCTGCTTTGTATTCTCTGAGTGATATGTAGTGAGGCTTGTTGTGTTGACTATTCAGATGTTTGTATTCAACTATTATGAAGTTTTATTGATGAGATTCTATTCTGTGAAGCTTCACTATATATATGTTCTATTGTATTTTGTCCATGCGCTGTGAGTAATACGATAGATTCTGTTGTTTTAATTTACCCTGGCAATCATCCATGGCTGCCTGGCACACTTTACAGCGCACTTTCTCTAGGTTCAGTGCAGGGGTTATGGGCGGTCGTCACATTTGGTATCAGAGCATTGGTTAATCGATTTTACCCAACGCTCGCTGACGTAACTACGTATGAGAGACGTAATTGTATTTTGATGGATGATTACTATATATAATATAGTAGATTAGAAGAGTTTGAGTCCTTTAAGCAGTTGTTTCTCAAGATGTTCTGACCATTCCTTTTTATAGATATTGAGAATGAGTCGAAGAGGGAGACCAGCTGCTAGGGAAGGCCGTGCTTCTGAGGGGACTACTGATTATGCAGCTATGTTCGAAGCTATGATGACTTCGATCATGAGAAGGATGCCAGTTCCGGGGTCAGCAGTTGATGTTAGAGTTCAAGTCCAAACTCCAAAACCAGTGGATTTTGCTAAGTTGTGCAAAGACTATACTGCTCTTGGAGGGAAGGTTTTCTTGGGAACAGAATCAACTATTGAGGTCCAGAGATGGATAGATGCTTGTAGAAGGATTTTTGGAGATTTGGGAATTGAGGATGCAACTAAGAGGAAGTTAGCATCAAGACAGCTTCAAGGGAGAGCCTCTGATTGGTGGAACTCTATTACCATCAATACTCCAGAGGAAGAGATTACTTGGGAGCAATTCCAAGTCAGGTTTGAAGCTAAGTTCATTTCTACAGCTCAGAAGTCTGTTCTGTTCAAGAAGTTTGTGGAGCTCAAGCAGGGAGGAAGACCAGTTCTTGAGTATGTTTCTGAATTCGAAGCTTTGTCCAAGTATGCCCGGTCGTATATCGAATCTGCATATCAGAAGAATGTGAAGTTTGTGACAGGCTTGGACAGTTATCTTGGGAGACAGTTGGTGGATCATTTGGACGATTCATTTGAGAAGCTTGTGGAGAAAGCTCTTAGGCACGAGAGTCTGTTTCCTAAGGAAGGATCTGTTGTTGCTGTGACCAGGGAAGAGTCTAAACCTCAGCAAGGTGGAAACAAGAAGAGGAAGCAGCAACAGCAGAAGGGTAAGGATGGCCAGAAGAAGCCGAAGGGCGAAGTGACTTGCTACAATTGTCAGCAGAAGGGCCATTTCTCTAAGGATTGTAAGAATCCGAAGGCACCGATGAAGTGTCACAACTGTGACAAGCCGGGGCATTTCAGGAAGAATTGTCCAGAACCGAGGAGGGACAAGCAGATTGTGCAAGCTTATGCTTTGGGAGCTGTTCCGTCATCTTCAAAAACTCCTACCGCTGAAGAGAAAGGAAAGAGTGTGGTGGTTCAAGGTACTCTTTTCTTACGTAGTGTTCCAGTTAGAGTGTTGTTTGATACTGGGGCATCGCATTCGTTTATTTGTAGTGAACTCGTAGGCCGGTTAGGTTTGGAACCGGATATTGTTGATAGGCCATTGGTTGTGACTAATCCAGTTGGGGGTTCGTCTTGTTTGTGTATGTTATGCCGTGGTCTGATTGTGTCGAGTTATGGTTGCTCTTTTGTTTGTGATTGTTTTGTTCTGAAATTTGCGGGGTTCGGAATTTTTTGGGGATGGACTGGCTTAGGAGGTATGCGGCAAAGGTTGATTGTGAGAGGCTGGAAGTGACAGTCGAGAATGTGGAAGGGCGAAAGATTGTGATACGATGTAAGCATGAAGAAGGCGTCTTCATGAGCTTCATGTATTCGCTGGTTGTTCCACGGGATGAACTGTCATCAGTGCCAATCGCTAATGGATTCGGGGATGTCTTTGACAAAGTCAAAGGGTTGCCGCCGCATAGAGAGATCGAGTTTCGTATAGATCTAGTTGAAGGAGCCAGACCTGTTGTTATGCCTCTTAGGCGGATGGCGCCTAGGGAACAGCAAGAATTGAGGGTGCAAGTTGATGATCTTTTGCAGAAAGGATTCATTCGACGTAATGTGTCCGAGTGGGGTGCACCAGTTGTGTTTGCAACCAAGGCAGATGGGTCGTTGAGATTGTGCGTCGATTATCGTGATCTGAATAAGGTGACTAAGAAGAAAAAGTATCCATTGCCGAGAATAGATGACTTGTTTGATCAGCTTCACGAAGCTAAGGTGTTTTCCCAGATGGATTTGGCAACGGGATTTCACCAGTTGAGAGTGGCTAAGGATAGTGTGCCGAAGACAGCTTTTAGGACACCATCCGGTTTCTTTGAGTGGCTGGTAATGCCGTTTGGATTGACTAACGCGCCATCATATTTTGTGGATCTTATGAATAGAGTGTTCAGAGATCAGTTGAACAAGTTGTACTTGTGTTCGTGGATGATATTCTGATTTATTCCAGAACTGAAGAAGAGCACAAGACACACTTGCGTATTGTTTTGGAAATCTTACGGAAACATCAGCTGAAGGCTAAGTTTTCGAAGTGTCACTTCTGGAAGAGTGAAGTGAGGTTCTTAGGCCATGTGATTTCTGGAAATGGAATAGCGGTTGATCCCGCGAAGGTGGCAGCAATCCAGGATTGGGTTAGACCTAAGAATGCATCTGATGTGAGAAGTTTTCTTGGATTGGCAGGATATTATCGACGGTTTATTAAAGACTTCTCCAAGATAGCTGCACCGTTAACAGGATTGACGAAGAAGAACCAAGTGTTCAGATGGGAAGCTAAGTGTGAGCAAGCTTTCGGAATCCTGAAAGAGCAATTGACGAGTGCTCCTGTTTTGACTATTCCTGGTGGGAATGATGAGATGGTGGTTTACACCGATGCATGTGGTACTGGACTTGGAGCAGTGCTGATGCAGAAGGATAAAGTTGTTGCGTATGCCAGTCGACAACTGAAGCCACATGAAAGGAATTACCCGACTCATGATTTGGAGTTAGCGACGATTGTTTTTGCTCTGAAGATGTGGAGACATTATCTATTGGGAGTTCGATTCGAGTTGTTTACAGATCATAAGTGGTTGAAGTATCTTTTCTCCCAAAAGGATTTGAATCTTCTACAGCAACGTTGGCTAGAGTTTTTGGCATCATATGATTTTGGTATAGCTTATACTCCGGGAAAAGGTAACGCAGTGGCAGATGCGTTAAGTAGAAGACATGCGGGATTGGGAGCCATGTTTTCTGAATGGAAGAATTTCGAGTATTTAGCTGGATTTGACTTCAGGCCTAGATGCGAATTGGAACCTGAGATGTTGGCAAACTTATCGATAAAACCGAATCTTGTGGAAAGAATTGGCGAGAGCCAAAAACGAGACGATAAGCTTGTCAAGATTATCCGTGATTTGGAATCTGGATTGGATCCAGAAAAGGATAAAGGATTCAAGGTCGATCGAGAGGGTTGGCTTCGGAAGCAAGGACGACTAGTTGTTCCCGATATAGATGAATTGAGGAGTGAAGTTCTGAAGGAAAGTCATCACTCGAGGTTGACAAGTCATCCAGGTGGAAATAAGATGTATCGGGATATGAAGAGAACCTACTACTGGGAAGGTATGAAGAAGGATGTTGGAAATTTTATTTCCAAGTGTATGAACTGCCAGTTGGTAAAAGCCGAACAGAAGAGGCCAAGTGGATTGCTTCAGCCATTAGAAGTTCCTACATGGAAGTGGGAGCAAGTGTCAATGGATTTTATTGATGGACTACCTAGAACAAGAACGGGAAATGAAGGGATTTGGGTAATTGTAGATCGTCTGACCAAGAGTGCAAGATTCATTCCTGTTCGATCGACTAGGACTGCATCAAAGTTGGTTGAGTTGTATGTTAAGTGGATAGTTCGATTCCATGGTATTCCGAAGAGTATAGTGAGCGATCGAGACCCATTGTTCACTAGTGGATTTTGGAAGAGCTTCTAGGAAGTTTTGGGAACCAAGTTGTGTTTGAGTACAGCTTATCACCCTCAAACAGATGGTCAGACCGAGAGAGTCAATCGAGTTTTGGAAGATCTTCTTAGAGCTTGTGTTTTGGATTTCGGAGGATCATGGGAAGATCACCTTCATTTTGTGGAGTTTGCATACAACAACAGTTACCAGTCAAGCATTGGTATGGCACCGTATGAGGCATTGTATGGAAGACCGTGTAACTCTCCGACATGTTGGTTAGAGACCGGAGAAAAGTTGATACTTGGGCCAAAGATGATATGACAGACTTCAGATTGTATAAAGATCATTCGGCAACGAATGAAGGCAGCCCAAGACCGTCAGAAGAGTTATGCCGATAAGCGTCGTAAAAATTTGGAATTCGACGTAGGTGATATGGTTTTTGTGAAGATTTCTCCACTGAAGAATGTTATTCGATTCGGGAAGAAAGGGAAATTGACTCCGAGATTTGTTGGACCATTCCCGATCATCGAGCGAATTGGAAAGCTCGCCTACAGATTGGAGTTACCGGAGAAGATGTCGAGTGTGCACAATGTTTTTCACGTATCGTATCTACGGAAATATGTGCACGACTCGAATTCAGTAGTTTCTGCAGATAGCTATGAAGACTTCGAAGTTGATCCAGTCGATAAAAGACCTCGTAAGCCGCTTCGTGTTGTGGAAACCGACACGAAACAGCTTAGGAGGAAGTTAGTTAAGTTGCTCAAGATATAATGGAGTGATGATGATAACGACTGTACGTGGGAGGTGGAAGAGAGGATGAAGGCAGCTCATCCTGAACTCTTCAAGGTATGGCCCAAAGGTGTCGTGTCATCTCACGATATTGTAACTTGTTCTAGTTTTAGAATTCTGCATGCTAAGCTAGAATTGGATGCATGGTTTGTTGATTGCTATGGATGATAAGCGTGCATAATAGTCTTTGATTGCTTTGTTTGTTTGGAATTTCGGGGGCGAAATTCCTAAGGGGGAGAGAATGTAACGACCCGTATTTTACGGATCGAAACGTTGTAAAATCAGTTGACATTTGGGTTGCATTATTGTTATGACATCCTGAGTTTAAGTCCTAAGTCGTGGACGAGTTAAGATAGTTAAGTCATATAGGAGTTAAGTCGTATAGCTTAGGTTGTAGGGTGTTGGAACGACCTAAGGTTGTGACCGACTTAAGGAATAGGGGCGACTTAAGAAAACTGACCGAGTTAGGGTTAGGTCGGTTGGATGAGTTAGCGACCTAAGGATTTTAGGTCGAATGGTGAGATAGGTCGGTCAAGCGACCTAAGGGTTGACGACTTATAGTAGATAGCAGGTTAGCGACCTAGTGGTTAGCGAAGTTAGGTCGTAGCCTAGTTGAGTCGTAGCCGTGTATGGAGATAATGCTAAGTGTTAGATCGCATTGTCTTAAGTCGTACCTAAGTATTAGGTCGTGTGGACTTTAAGTCGCTGGGTTGTGGCCTTGTAGTTAGGTCGTAAGTTGTATACTCAGTTAGGTCGTAACCTACTTAGGGGTTAACTGCTAAGTTATAAGTCGCAGGATCTCTAAGTCGTAGTCTGTTAAGTCGGAATTGTTGGCTAAGTCTTAGATCGCGTGTTGGCTTAAGGTTAGGTCGTAACTCGGTTGAGCTGTTAAGTCGTAGGATGGGTTATCTCGCTAAGTCGCCTAACCAGTTAAGGCGCGTGCGCATTAAGTCGTAGACAGGGGGTCCGGTAAGTCGTATAGGCGCGTGTGTTGAGTCGGAGGTTGCTAGGTCGGAAGAGGCTTAGGTCGGAAGGTTATAAGTCGGAGACGACTTATGGAGATGGCCGAGTTAAGGAGAAATGAGCCTATAAATACTCGTCCATTTCTTCATTTTTGGGATCCGGATTTCGAAGCGACGAAGTGCTGCCATTTTGAGAGCTCGACTTCTACACTTCTTCACTTCTTTTCTCCACTCTAATCTAGTGATTCCATCCATCCAAGTTGAAGATCAAATTGAAGATTCAAGAGCTTAGATTGAAGATCTTCATCCTTTGAAGTGAGATTTCATCGATTGAAGCGGATTCGCGATAGATCAAGCTAGATCCTTCGCTGTCCAGATCTGAAGCGTTTTGATTTGGGGTTGTTTAGGTGATTTGGTGAGTGGTGATTATCTCTCACACGGATCCAAAGGAGTATATCGGATTGTTGGTTCGATGTGGTGTTAAAATAGTGATTTCCATACATTTTCTTCATCCTAAGTGTAGATCCATATGGATCCATTGTTCATGATGATGTTACATCCATTTTACTACATGTTAACCTATGCAAGTTCATTCATCAAGATTATAGAGATATTGTTCATGTTTTCATGCTTATTAGACTTTCAACTCTTTAATTACGAAATTGCCATTACTGTGATAATTGTCTATTTAGATCATATTTGAATGCTTGATTGCTTGGATTAATGTTTGATTTGGTTGATTGCTATGAATTAGATGATTGATGATTTGATTTAGATCGAGGATGATTCAAAAGCTAAGGGAAGGGCTCTTGAATGGGAAAAGCTTCTTGTGGCATTTGTAGCGGATGATGAAGCTCTTATGCATAGATTTGATGATGATGTTGAGTGAGACTTTGCTAGGATGTGATGAAGCGAAGTATGATATGAGATAGTCTTGGTCTAATCCAGACGGGATCAGTCCAAGCGGGATGGGGATAATGGATGCTCGAGAGGCGCTTGAGCTAGTATGGAAATAGTTGTCGAGGAGGACGACTAGAAGGCTGAGATCTCATCGTTGTTGAAGGTTCTAGCATGCTCAAAGCAAGAGTACGTTGGGCAGATTCGATAGTCCCTGAAGGCTACTGATTGGGTAGTCAAGTACTCTGGGCAGATTCGATAGTCCTAGGCACGGGTCACGATGACGTGCGGGAGTTATGTCTAGAACCGGGGTTACCATTAGCCCTTGACGGACGGTTGAAAGAATGTGCCGGTCATTCAATTAACGGTGATATCGAAGCAATGATAACAGTGATAGCCAGAGTCATGGATGTTTGGTTGTATCGTCATTCGGTCTCAAGAGCAGTGTTTTCTAGGTGCTTATCTGATCTTGGTTTAGGCCTTGGGGGTTTGTGCTTGGAAAACATCGCCCTTGACTCGAGCGACAATTTCTTTACTTTACATTGTATGCTCTGCTATGATTGCTTCTGCTTAGTGTGTGTCTGGGGGCTATTACTGTAGAAAGAGGTTGGAGTGGGAGGGTTGTATTCCTATTCCTTTTCCTTTATGCTCTTTTGGTATGTTGTTAGTTAATTTACTTCTCACTAAGACTGTTGTCTGACTCAAGGCTTTATGTTTTAACTCTTATTGCCTTGGGCTGTTCGTCCATTTTGGGACGGGCAGACTAGGTAGCAGGTGACAGGTGCTGTTCTCTTCTCACGATGCTGATATCGAAGACGAGCTGAAGGGTTGCATATTTTCTTCTTACTATATGTACTGGATGTTCCGCTGCTTTGTATTCTCTGAGTGATATGTAGTGAGGCTTGTTGTATTGACTATTCAGATGTTTGTATTCAACTATTATGAAGTTTTATTTATGAGATTCTATTCTGTGAAGCTTCACTATATATATGTTCTATTGTATTTTGTCCATGCGCTGTGAGTAATACGATAGATTATGTTGTATTAATTTACCTTGACAATCGTCGATGGTTGCCTGGCACACTTTACAGCGCACTATCTCTAGATTCGGTGCAGGGGTCGTGGGCGGTCGTCACAAAATGAACGTACTGGTATTCTTTTTCTCACCTTCTCAAACCAGGCTAAGGAATAATGGGCCATTAGAACCCAAAAGAAGAAAATAAATTACTTAACCTGAGTAATTAATTCACATAAGAAACAAATATTCACATATTTACACTATATAATAAAACAAAGTCATTTTCTTTCCAACTTTCAACCAAACAAAATATGTAAATTTACGTACACATGAAATAAATTATTTTACACTATATGAAAAGATTAATTTTTTATTTTTAAAACATTTTTATCATTAAAATCCTTTATTTTTCAAAAATACACTATTTACTCAAGTGAATGAATAAAACTCTATTTTTAATTTCAAAAATTCCACAAAAATACTTTTCTCACTTAGAAAATTATTTTAAACCATTTCAAAACTTCATTTATAGCAAAAACATATTTTTAGACCAATTTCCACCTTTTTATTTACATAGCACACTTTAAAAATCAATTACTCCTTTTAAAAATTATTAAAAGAAGCAATCAATAATTAATGAAATTTTTGCACTATCACCAAATAAAAATCATCTTCCACTTATTATTAACTCAAACCACTATAATAAAGTTCCAAAACGTTATTTTCTCTTTTTATTCCTAAAATTCATTGTTTATTTCAAATAAACAATTTAAGTTCTCAAAATTATTATTAATTCTCAATATTAAATTATAACTACCGATATAATTTAATACTTATAGGTAATCACTGAAACCAGGGTTGTTACAGACTCCCCCCTTATAAAAATTGCATCCCCGCAATTTTCTAGAAAATAGCTGTATTCAACATAATTATTTCATCGAGCAAAGGAAGATAGATAGCTCGAGTTTAAAATTTCTCACCTTCAACACAAGATGATAGAAAAACAAGATAAGATTGCTCGATTAATTCTATGGTTTCCCAAGTGGAATTACTGGGATTTGCGGACCATTGAATTCCTACGAGCAATACATCCCTATTTCGAAGGCGTTTCACCTTCAAGCAAAACACGGATAGGATGTTATGCAATAGATAAATCGAGTGAGATCGATTCCTAAGAAGCTTCACGAACAGAGTCGGGATTCAGTCACAACTTTATCTCGAACTCCAACCCACAAGATGATAATCGATACGAATTTTCGTATAACACTACGAAGGGAGTCATACCGATATTAGATTGACAACTATTACAAAAAGAAAACCCAATAAGAGGTAGGTGGTTTTTCCCCAATACCACCAAACTCATACGACTGCATAAATGCAAGCTGTAAAATAATTGCACAAAGGCAAGTTAAGACTCAAGGAATAGTTTTTTAAACTCTCTCTTACTAATCAAATATTCTTAAAGTTTTCCAACCCATTATCTTCAAGATTTAAAATTCTAAATTTTTTTCAACACTTGAAAATTTCCAAAGCTTCTTACTTAGATTTTAAATTTAGATTCATTACTCTTCATTAGAGTAAATAAAGTTTAAGTTGTTTATTCTCTAATTTTTCCATAGGTATTCTCTAGTTTGCAACATATTATTTTTTTTCAATTTGTTTCTCAAATTTTCTAAGTGTTAGAAATTTCAGGAAAAATCGGCGGAGTCTCCTTTGTACGAAGGGTCGAATACAATATTATAAAAATGATTTATATAATATACATTGACCATTAGGTTGGAAACACAATATATATCATCATTGAACACTTTTAAAAAAAAATAATCCGAAAACATACCTTCCTTTTTAGCATTTTAAAGTGAGTTTGCACAAACTTATATATATTCTTTTTGCTCAAATATATTCCAACTATCCTCTTTCACCTATACTTAACTCAAATAGATGATAATAGTTCATGTTCATAAATAAGAAGTACTACACTTAACTATTAAGGGAAATAGATCAATTTCATTTCAGACCTGCGGTAAAGAAGACAAGTTTTGACACAACAAACCACAAAATTTTGTGATAATCCGGATTTTCGGTCATCTGAAAATTGGAAAATTAACTGATTTATCCAACTGAACAGATAGAAATTCTTATAATAAAATATATATATGGATAAATATTGGTTTGATAATCTCCCTAATATAATTATTTAAAATTGGCAAACTTATTATTTTCAAACAAATTAAAATGTATTATTTATATGTGAGTGGATTTTAAAATTAAATTTGAATTTGAATTTTGAAATTCAAATGATAAATATATATATCTTAAATACATTTTGGATTTTTAAACATATATTATATATGATTTTATTTAGAATAGGATTTGTTTTATATTATTTTCCTTAAAGAAAACTTTATTTATATAAATTAAGAAAGTGATTGTTAATTAATAAAATAAATACAAAAGTATTATAAACATTTAAAAATAAATAAAACATGCATATTTACAAGTAAGTAAAATAAATAGAATATAACAAATTAATATAGGATTTAGAACAAAATCTATAAATTAAATAAAATAAAGGGATAAACAAAAATTTATAAATTAAAATGAAGTAAGGGTGTAAAACACAAAATCTTTGTTTGTGACATTTGTAAAATAAGATCATGCATTATAACAAGTGTGAGGTTTTGATAATATGAAATTAACAAGTGGCAAAGATGTTTTTCTCCTGGAATGATAATGTAAATAAAAATCAAAATGTTGAACCGGGCTGCTCATTTTTAGTTCAAAAAGTTTTCTCAGTTACAAAAACTTCTCAAACCTGAGAAAAATCAATACAAATCAGAACATAAATCAAAGCAAAGTTAAAATCTGAAACCTGGAATAAGATAAAATCTTCAGTTCAAAATTTTCAAGATCAAAACTTCAACCTGAAATACAATCTGTAGCAAGATCAAAGAGGGTGAAACAGCAAATTGCAAACCTGAAATTAATCAAGCAATCATCTACCTGAATATTCAAAGCAACTTCATGTCAGTTTAAAAACCAAGATCAACTCAGCTAAGCATGATAGTTCAAACCCAGACTGAAGTAACCAGAGCAAGGAAAGAAATCAAACTGTCTCAAATCATCTAGTATCTTCTAGTTTAAAAGCAATCAGAGCATCATCACCTTTAGCTCTCAAAAGCAGGTTCAGGATCTCTGTTTGCATAAATTTAAGGTGAGTAAACATCCCTTTTAAAAAGCAAATATGTGTTATACTTTGATGCATGTGCTAAATCTAGGTAGTAAAGTTGTAAATATGATTTGCATGAATGATTTTACTGGAAGGAAGTTGAACAGCTCTGTCAATACCTGTGCATGTCTATATGTATGTATGTTCAACTCTGTTCTTAAATAACAGGCAAGAATTCCTTAAAAGAAAATATTCATATCTCAATATATGAACAGTTTTATGTTATGATCCTTAAAGGGAACCTGTTTGTAATAACTAAACTTGATTTAAAAAAATATTTCTAAGATTAAATAACTAGTAAGTTTACAGAAATCAAGAAATCACAGTAAAATTTATTCCTAGATAGAAAATCAAGTATTTAAATTTCAAGTTTTGATTGCATGACTAGATTCGAGCTTCGAAACCATGATTTTTGGTTTGCATTTCATTATTTTTAGAGTTAGGAATGTTGAGAATTTCTTAGTTGATCGGAAATTGATTTTAGACTGATCTCTGGCGATTGGAGGTTCTGGGGAAGTTGGGGTTCATGCTGGAGGCAGCTCGTGGGTCAAGGGTTGAGGGAAAAATGCTCGATGAATTTCTAGTTCACCGTGGTGGCGCGGCGAAGAGAGATTAGGGTTTAAACCTGGTTTGACTCGTCGATACTTGAGGTAGAAATTCGTGGTCGTGGGATGATCGGACGAGGCCGGACCAAGGGAAACAGGAAGAGGGAACTCTGTCAAACTTTTGGGCGAAAGGGCGGGGTTGCAGATGGTCGGAGGTGATGGCTGATGGTGTTGTTATCAGGTCGGGTTGCTCCAGTCATTGATCGAAATACTCGTTTTCGATTCGTGATGAGATCGAAGGAGTTGGATGATCGGGGGACTAGTAGTGATCGTTGGCGACTGGTGAGCAAGGTCGGCGAGGCGTCGGAGTTGTCCAGTTCACGGTGCACGTGCACGTGCACGATGTATCAGAAGAGAGAGAGGAAGTTGGGGAAGAAGTTTGTTCTGGGTTTCGTGAGTTTGTTTGGGAAGAAGGTTATTCGAGTGCTCAAGTTTTTAGCGTGGGTTATCCGAAAAATATGAGGTGGGACTCGAAGTTTTGAAGGGATGGCTCGGGTAGAATTTTGGTTACAGGGTTAAAGTCTGACAGGAGTTTAAATTTTAAAATGAGTTTAAAAATTAGGAAGCAGGATTTAAACCAAGTTTTAAATCAAGTTTGGTATTCATTTTAGATCTTAAATTTAAAATGAAATTTAAAAGTAAATTCAAAAGTAAATTGTTTTAAATGCTTTATTTAATCATAATAAAAATAAAAGTTTTATCTTAAAGATAATTAGGTTTTAATGACTGGGATTCATTAAATTGTTAAGATGTTTAAAATAGAAAATTTATTAATTTAATTAATTAATGATTGGGATAATTAATTTAGTAATTAAGGGTTTAAATTTATTAATTAATGTTTAATTAAATTAATTTGTAATTAATAATGTTTAATTAAAGTTTAATTATTTAAGAAAAGTAGTTAAAGAAAAGTTAATTAATGGAAGTAATTAAAGCTTGTTAATTAATTAATGTTAATTAAACTAGGTTAAGAAATAAATTCATAAGTAATTAATGTAATTGGCTAAATTAATAAATTGTAATTATGTGAATAATTAATCTGGCTTAGGGATGATGAATTGAATTGAATAGAATGTTTGGATTGATTAATATCTATGGTATGTTAATCTGTGATGATCTTTGATACTTTGAATATAGCTGTGATAAATAAAAGTTATTTATCTGTGATTGAGTTGCTCTGTGATTACAGTGTTATGAATTGAATTAAATTGTTTAACTTAAACATTTTGGCTAAAAAGGGATGACATTTGAATTCGAAGAGACAGGAGTCGGGTATTAGTTAATACCCGAAACCACTTCGATTTGAAATCATCTAAAATTCTTTATAGATTGATATGTGAAACCAATAGGCTGGTTGGGATAAAATGAACCATTTAAACTAAGTTGGATACTTAGATATTGTTTTGTGAAAATAAGTGATGACTATATAAGTTGTTTACTTGTAATAATGTATGAGTTACCCCGGGTTTTAAATAAGTTCTATAGATTGGAATTTCTTGTTAGATGAGTTTACTCACGCTGGTTTCCAGCCTGACCCGGGTGTTACTTTGATGTAATGCTCGGGTCAGACCGTGTATTACAGATTTTCAGGTAAGGACGTTTGGGAGTTCAGGAGACGAGCTGGATGGCAGGAACGTATGGAGTGTTTCTACTGTGTTATATTATTGTATATCTGAGGCTTGATAATTATGTATATCCAGTGTTTGTATAAATATGTAACTCTGATGTATTAAAATGTAATCGACAGATATAATATTGTTTTGTAAAACTGTTATCATTTATTATTATATTTTATCCGCTGCGAATGTAAGATGTTGATGTTTCTTCTTCTTCTTCTTCTGTTTCTTTCTTCTATCTCTTTCTTTTTCTTCTAACTATCTGGAAATTTCGGGTTCGAAATTTCCGGGTTGTTACACTTGGTATCAGAGCTGAAGGTTAAGCGAGAACCTTGGCTCTATTGGGATTACTCATTTAGGATAGGGTCAATAGTACCCTAGAATGAGTTGAGTGTATATATATATATATGAGAGCGTACTTGTTATTTTCTTATATAAAGGTTTTAAAATGGTTTTAAAAATAAATGGTTTTTATATAAGTTTATCTTTTGATATATATAGAAATAATTTTCTAATTATTAAATATATTAAAGAAATTGGTTGTTAAATTAATTGGAATTAAATAAGATAATGAGAATTAAGTAGTAATGGTAATACAACCAAATTAAAATTGAATGATGATAAGTTTGAAATGGATCCAAACTGAAATAAAAAAAAATCCAATTAGAATTGAAGATGATTTAAAATTGTGAAATTTTAAATCTAAATCCAGAAAACTTGAAATTATTTTAAAGGAATTTGTTTTAAATTAAACCAAAGGTGGTTTAAAATTTTAAGGTATAACTTGGTGTGTAAAGGAAATGAATATGTATAAATGAGGATATACATTATATTAAAGATGATTTGAAATAAACTCTAAGTATTGAGTTTTAAATTTTTCCTTGGAATGTGATGTGAAAACTCAAAGTGAATAAGTTTTTAAACTTAAGTGGGAAGATTTTTAATAAGAAGTTTAAAATTTGAATGGGAATTCAATTTGGGTAAAGATAAATTGAATTTAACTTAAGGAAAGTTAAATGAGTTTAGAATGAACAACTTGAATTAGAAATTTCAAGATGAAATTAAAATTTAACTTGGGAAGTTAAATGGTTGATTAAAATGGGAGTTATGAGTGATCTCAAAATGGGTTTGAGATTTGGAAATTGAAAATAGATAATAAATTATAATATGAAATTTAATTGTTTTTAAATTCTTATTTGAACTTTATAATAAGTTAAGTAAAGATAATCTTAAAATGGAATTTTGAAATTTGGATCCAGAATTAAATGGTTTAAAGATTTAAGTTGTTAAATTAAAAATTAAGATTAATTTGATTTAAAAGTAAAGGTTAATTTGATTTAAAGGATTAAATCAACATTTAAAATTTAACTCGAATTTATATAATTCGAGATAGTTTAAAATTGAGATTTAAATTGAATTAGTTCAAACTGAAATTGATTTAAATAAATGGGAATTGTGATTTAAGATGAATAAGTTTAAGATTCAAATGGAAAGTTTGAATTGAATTAATTTGAAATAAAAATTGAAGATTGAATGAGTTCAAATTCAAATGGGAAATTGGGATTAATTCACATAGAAATTGAAATGATTTGAAATTGAAGTGGATTCAATTTGGAATTAGTTTGAATAATTTGAAATTGTAATTAAAGTGAATATGTTTAAAATCAAATGGAATTTGATTTGAATTTGGAAAGGAACTAAGATTAATTCAACTTGAATTAGGATTGAATTAAATTCAATGGAAATTGAAGTATTGAGTCAATTTAAATGGAAGTAGAAATTTAAATTGAATTGATGGGGAATTGAACGGTTTGACTCTGGACTATTTTCAAAGTAAATTGTTTTAATATAAACCTATTTTTTTCCAAACTATTTATTATACAATCTTTCTTCTTAAACCCCAAACTATCTTATACTTATTTTACAATTATTTTGGAACCATTTAACTATTTTGAAACTGTCTTATAAACTAATTATTATTTTTCAGTTACTTATATCTAATCACTATTTTAAAAACTATTTTGTAATTATCTAACTATTTTATACATACTTAACTATTTTACAGCTATTTTACAAACTAATAAATATCTTTTCAACTACTTATCTATTTTAAATATTTTTCAAGCTATTTTTAAATTTAAATTGGTCAGAGTTCAAACTTTTGTAATTGAAATAATAACTCAATTGGAAATGGAAGCAATTGAGAATGAGTAAATGAAATTAAAGGAAAAGTGAATAGAAAAGAGAAATTATTTTGGCTAATAACCAATAAAGATAAATACGTAGGATATACGTATATTATTCTATTCGCATAGTGATTTGATCCAGATTCGAACACAGAATTTCGAGATAACATTATCGATCCGAGTTAGGATTTATTCGCTCGATTTTCGACGGCGAACCTGGATATGGATTGTTGATTGGTTCTGGATATTCTCTATCATAGTTGTGACTATGCAAGGAGAATGACGGTTTCTGATCAAGAAACCAGATCTGAGTCCGCACTAGGAAGTCGGGTGGACGATACTAGTTCGGAAGAGAAATTGTGTGATCGAGTGAGCGATCAGATTGATATTGCGTACGGATGATATGTGTACATCGTACGGGTTTGAATGAAATTGATATTGAAAATTTGTGGATAAAACTGTAAAATGGTTTTGAAATCGAAGGGTATATTTTGAGAAATAAATGATGAAATAAAATGTGAGTTGAATATTTCTATGATTAGAACTCATTTTATAAATAAAAAGGTAATATGGCTAATAACTTTATAAAAGATTTATCAAATTTGAATATTTGATTTGGAATAAAACAAAGTTGTATATCTTTGTTATATAAGGTAAATCTTCCCTTGTTGAATCTATTGCTAAAAGAAAAGGGTTTTGAAATATTTGACGTATAAAAGAGGTTTTATACAAAGTTGAAATGATCCAAAGATTTTCAAAGTTATATATATCTATATCTATATATATAAAGGATCTTATGAGAATGATTTTGGAAAAGGTTTTGGGAACCTATGAATTTGGAAAAGGCTTTTGATTTTTGGAAAAATCAACTTTGGATTTTGGAAAGCCAAGTTTGGAACTATCGATTTTGGATATCGATTTTGTGTAAATGAGATTTGATAAATCATAAAGGGTATGATTTGAAGATACTATAAGTGTATAGTATAAAATGTTTTGAGTATAGCTCTGGGGAAAAAGGCGCTCCCTTGAAATGAACTTCTCAGGAGTACCACAGGGTGGTACTGCCTTGAACCCCAAGGGGGGATTCTAAAGTTGATCCTGTGAGGAGTCCGGACAAAACTAGTTCCTGAGGATTATTTGTGTAGCGAAAGTCGAGGGGCTGGTGCCCACAGAGGCATTTGAGTTATGCTGTGACAACAATTTAACTCAATGTCACTGCGATCTACTGCAGACCATAGCGAAAGTCATGTGTGCCGCTGAGAGCCAACTGTCTACGTTTGATTTTATATCGGTAGACTGTGACACTATGGTAACATAGCGAAAGTCGTTTGTGCCGCTGAGAGCCAACAGTCTGCGTTTGATTTTATATCGGTAGACTGCGACCTATGTGGGAGAAGTTTCATTTTGACAACGAAAATCGTGTGTGCCGCTGAGAGCCAACAGTTACATGGACTTTTGCTGCGATGGCAACGTAACCCTGGGATGTAACTGCGATCTGTTGTGGGTTTCATGCTGTTATCAGTTACATGGACTTTTGCTGCGATGGCAACGTAACCCGTGATGTAACTGTGACCATGGATGGGGGTGATGATTTCCAGAGCATTCTCACCAAAGATATTCCTCTATTTTCAAAATTGTTTTCTACATTTTCAATAAATTATTTTCCAAGTATTTTCACTGGATGTTGAAAACGGGTTTGCTAAGTCCTTATAGATTTTCAGTCCTACGTCTGATCAACGTATGACTGAATTTCTATGAGAACGAGGATGGACTGGTTGAGACATCAAGTTATAAAATTATTTTTATAAAAACTATTCCTGGTAATATTATATAGATTTTTAAAAGTGTTTTAAAATTTCTTAATAAAAAGAGTTTATAGTAAAAAGTGATCTAAGGAATAATTTAACTAATAATCAACATTATAATAAAATTCTAGTTTCGTTCCTTTTCGAGGACGAAAAGATTCAAAGGGGGGAGGAATGTGATAATCCGGATTTTTGGTCATCTGAAAATTGGAAAATTAACTGATTTATCCAACTGAACAGATAGAAATTCTTATAATAAAATATATATATGGATAAATATTGGTTTGATAATCTCCCTAATATAATTATTTAAAATTGGCAAACTTATTATTTTCAAACAAATTAAAATGTATTATTTATATGTGAGTGGATTTTAAAATTAAATTTGAATTTGAATTTTGAAATTCAAATGATAAATATATATATCTTAAATACATTTTGGATTTTTAAACATATATTATATATGATTTTATTTAGAATAGGATTTGTTTTATATTATTTTCCTTAAAGAAAACTTTATTTATATAAATTAAGAAAGTGATTGTTAATTAATAAAATAAATACAAAAGTATTATAAACATTTAAAAATAAATAAAACATGCATATTTACAAGTAAGTAAAATAAATAGAATATAACAAATTAATATAGGATTTAGAACAAAATCTATAAATTAAATAAAATAAAGGGATAAACAAAAATTTATAAATTAAAATGAAGTAAGGGTGTAAAACACAAAATCTTTGTTTGTGACATTTGTAAAATAAGATCATGCATTATAACAAGTGTGAGGTTTTGATAATATGAAATTAACAAGTGGCAAAGATGTTTTTCTCCTGGAATGATAATGTAAATAAAAATCAAAATGTTGAACCGGGCTGCTCATTTTTAGTTCAAAAAGTTTTCTCAGTTACAAAAACTTCTCAAACCTGAGAAAAATCAATACAAATCAGAACATAAATCAAAGCAAAGTTAAAATCTGAAACCTGGAATAAGATAAAATCTTCAGTTCAAAATTTTCAAGATCAAAACTTCAACCTGAAATACAATCTGTAGCAAGATCAAAGAGGGTGAAACAGCAAATTGCAAACCTGAAATTAATCAAGCAATCATCTACCTGAATATTCAAAGCAACTTCATGTCAGTTTAAAAACCAAGATCAACTCAGCTAAGCATGATAGTTCAAACCCAGACTGAAGTAACCAGAGCAAGGAAAGAAATCAAACTGTCTCAAATCATCTAGTATCTTCTAGTTTAAAAGCAATCAGAGCATCATCACCTTTAGCTCTCAAAAGCAGGTTCAGGATCTCTGTTTGCATAAATTTAAGGTGAGTAAACATCCCTTTTAAAAAGCAAATATGTGTTATACTTTGATGCATGTGCTAAATCTAGGTAGTAAAGTTGTAAATATGATTTGCATGAATGATTTTACTGGAAGGAAGTTGAACAGCTCTGTCAATACCTGTGCATGTCTATATGTATGTATGTTCAACTCTGTTCTTAAATAACAGGCAAGAATTCCTTAAAAGAAAATATTCATATCTCAATATATGAACAGTTTTATGTTATGATCCTTAAAGGGAACCTGTTTGTAATAACTAAACTTGATTTAAAAAAATATTTCTAAGATTAAATAACTAGTAAGTTTACAGAAATCAAGAAATCACAGTAAAATTTATTCCTAGATAGAAAATCAAGTATTTAAATTTCAAGTTTTGATTGCATGACTAGATTCGAGCTTCGAAACCATGATTTTTGGTTTGCATTTCATTATTTTTAGAGTTAGGAATGTTGAGAATTTCTTAGTTGATCGGAAATTGATTTTAGACTGATCTCTGGCGATTGGAGGTTCTGGGGAAGTTGGGGTTCATGCTGGAGGCAGCTCGTGGGTCAAGGGTTGAGGGAAAAATGCTCGATGAATTTCTAGTTCACCGTGGTGGCGCGGCGAAGAGAGATTAGGGTTTAAACCTGGTTTGACTCGTCGATACTTGAGGTAGAAATTCGTGGTCGTGGGATGATCGGACGAGGCCGGACCAAGGGAAACAGGAAGAGGGAACTCTGTCAAACTTTTGGGCGAAAGGGCGGGGTTGCAGATGGTCGGAGGTGATGGCTGATGGTGTTGTTATCAGGTCGGGTTGCTCCAGTCATTGATCGAAATACTCGTTTTCGATTCGTGATGAGATCGAAGGAGTTGGATGATCGGGGGACTAGTAGTGATCGTTGGCGACTGGTGAGCAAGGTCGGCGAGGCGTCGGAGTTGTCCAGTTCACGGTGCACGTGCACGTGCACGATGTATCAGAAGAGAGAGAGGAAGTTGGGGAAGAAGTTTGTTCTGGGTTTCGTGAGTTTGTTTGGGAAGAAGGTTATTCGAGTGCTCAAGTTTTTAGCGTGGGTTATCCGAAAAATATGAGGTGGGACTCGAAGTTTTGAAGGGATGGCTCGGGTAGAATTTTGGTTACAGGGTTAAAGTCTGACAGGAGTTTAAATTTTAAAATGAGTTTAAAAATTAGGAAGCAGGATTTAAACCAAGTTTTAAATCAAGTTTGGTATTCATTTTAGATCTTAAATTTAAAATGAAATTTAAAAGTAAATTCAAAAGTAAATTGTTTTAAATGCTTTATTTAATCATAATAAAAATAAAAGTTTTATCTTAAAGATAATTAGGTTTTAATGACTGGGATTCATTAAATTGTTAAGATGTTTAAAATAGAAAATTTATTAATTTAATTAATTAATGATTGGGATAATTAATTTAGTAATTAAGGGTTTAAATTTATTAATTAATGTTTAATTAAATTAATTTGTAATTAATAATGTTTAATTAAAGTTTAATTATTTAAGAAAAGTAGTTAAAGAAAAGTTAATTAATGGAAGTAATTAAAGCTTGTTAATTAATTAATGTTAATTAAACTAGGTTAAGAAATAAATTCATAAGTAATTAATGTAATTGGCTAAATTAATAAATTGTAATTATGTGAATAATTAATCTGGCTTAGGGATGATGAATTGAATTGAATAGAATGTTTGGATTGATTAATATCTATGGTATGTTAATCTGTGATGATCTTTGATACTTTGAATATAGCTGTGATAAATAAAAGTTATTTATTTGTGATTGAGTTGCTCTGTGATTACAGTGTAATGAATTGAATTAAATTGTTTAACTTAAACATTTTGGCTAAAAAGGGATGACATTTGAATTCGAAGAGACAGGAGTCGGGTATTAGTTAATACCCGAAACCACTTCGATTTGAAATCATCTAAATTTCTTTATAGATTGATATGTGAAACCAATAGGCTGGTTGGGATAAAATGAACCATTTAAACTAAGTTGGATACTTAGATATTGTTTTGTGAAAATAAGTGATGACTATATAAGTTGTTTACTTGTAATAATGTACGAGTTACCCTGGGTTTTAAATAAGTTCTATAGATTGGAATTTCTTGTTAGATGAGTTTACTCACGCTGGTTTCCAGCCTGACCTGGGTGTTACTTTGATGTAATGCTCGGGTCAGACCGAGTATTACAGATTTTCAGGTAAGGACGTTTGGGAGTTCAGGAGACGAGCTGGATGGCAGGAACGTATGGAGTGTTTCTACTGTGTTATATTATTGTATATCTGAGGCTTGATAATTATGTATATCCAGTGTTTGTATAAATATGTAACTCTGATGTATTAAAATGTAATCGACAGATATAATATTGTTTTGTAAAACTGTTATCATTTATTATTATATTTTATCCGCTGCGAATGTGAGATGTTGATGTTTCTTCTTCTTCTGTGTCTTTCTTCTATCTCTTTCTTTTTCTTCTAACTATCTGGAAATTTCGGGTTCGAAATTTCCGGGTTGTTACAAATTTGAAAACCTTAATAAAATGAAAGTTGTTCTACTAAGTCTAAGTGTCACGTCCCGAAATTTTTCGACTTTCGAAAATTCGACATCGATACTCACTTTACCGACTGTCGAGCAATCGAGTGCCGGAAACTCCAATAGTGAGGGTTTTAGAAAGAAGAAAAAGGCAGAAGAAGAAGAAAGAAGAAAAAGAGAAGAAAGAAAGAAGAGAAGAAGAACAACAGAACCACAGAAGAGCAACAGAAAAACAATATCAGAATCTTACACATCGCAGCGGAATAATATACAATAAATAATTACTAGTCTTTTAAAACAAAGAACTATATCAGTTTATATATACATCAATCATCAGAGTCCATATACAACAATAGACAGTTATATAACTTGTCCTCATACAGAATACACAGCGGAATAAATACTATCAGATACAAATACTACGTCTCGCCATCCAGCTTGCTTCCAAAGCTCCAGAATATCCAGAATATCCTGATAACATAACTCTAGGCTGCCCGTGTGGAAATTGGTGGGCACCCAGAGTTTAGAAGGGAACAATAAACTCCGAGTCAGTCATGGTGACTGGTGTGAGATCGTAAAACAGTTATTTATCTTTAAAATAAATAGCAGAGAATTTTTAAAGTAAATTCGCAATGCTTTTGGAAAATGAGACTACCATAAGACCTCCCACCACACACACAATGCAAACGCAGAATTGGAGGAGATTTCTTCTTATGATAGTCAAAGATGCTTACTACGCAAAATCAAATCATTTTTGATATTATTATTAGTGCATAGTGTAGAAACCATTTCGAAAGTATAATATTAATCTTAGCCAACATACGACCAGTATCGTATGCCTACTATAGCTACCATCTAAACAGTGGTGACCACCGTACGTAAATGGCAGGTTCTACAACTAATACCGTACAAATCACGTATTGGAGTTTGGATTTCCAACAAATGGTCAGGCTAAGGAACTTCCTATCCACGATGGGTACGTCCCTGGAATAGACGACCCGAGAACCTAACCGGATCTCTGCCAACACAAGGCCGGGTTACCTCTGCAAAAATAGGTAACTACTGACACGCGTATGCCATCCCCCGATCGTAACCGATCTTCCCGAGGATCCCCGATTTCCAACAAACCACATAGATAATAATGCAGCAACCACATAGGTTAAGTATCTGGGCTCCATACCATGATACCACCTCTATCCAGAAGGAATGACATACACTAAGGGGCGCTACTCCCTAGAACCTTGCCGCATTCTTCCTGTTTCGACCATTTCCGGGGTGTGAGGCTCGACGAAGTCTCGTCCACAAAGCTACGCTTTCTCAAAAAGCCCTGCTTCGGGTCAAACAAAATGATCAACCTATGATCACAAAGATATAAGATCAAATAAATGATCATATCACAAATGACCAAACACTGATCATTTCACAGCAACACTCAGTATGCCACGTTACCAAATTGGGATATATCGCTGATAAATTTCAACTACATAACCTTTGAGCTCGTACGTCTCAGAGAAGGGTGTTAAGCTAAGAGAATAAATTCTCCGCCACCAACAGAAATGTATTTGAAAGAAATCAGCTTTATATCTCAAATTGTAACGTCAGACACACAATCCATACAAGTCTGTTCCGGGATCGAACAGAACCGAAGGCACTTCTCACGAAGCCCTTGCATTTCCGGAAAATTTTCAATCACGTCAGGACTTCCCGTCACTAAGGGTGATAAAACCTCTAAATCGAAGATCAGCCGATGTAGAGTAACTCGACGGTAATCCTTCCGTTTTCAAAAATATCCGGTCTTCAACACCGGTCTTCGAATGCAATTCATAACGACGTATCACGTATTCGGAATGGGTTATACGACCCCATGGTCCTTTCCCGGCTAACCCGAATAGTGAGCGATTATTCAAAAATAAGTGTGGCATTCAAATTCATCCAATTCACAACAAATACCTATCTAAAGGTAATTATTGATAGTCGGTTATTTAACTATCAATAAAGATGCGCAACATCATCAGATTCCAAATAATTTTCCAAATTATTTCATCTTCAAAAATATCTTTACTAGATATAAAAATTTCCACACTTCAAAAATAAATCAACGTTTATTTTTCTAAACAGTTTCCCTTTCCTTTATAAATTCCATAGTGAATTTATATGTTCAAAATTTCTACAGATATTCGATTTTCAATCGTTTTCAAATATTCACTTTCGATTTATCTTTAAGAAGATAAATTCTCAAAAACACTTCATTTCATTTTGGAAAAGCATTTCCATACTTATTTAATAATAAGTAATTCCCAAATCATTTATTTTCAATATTTGAAAATATTCGATATACTTAAATCAATATTAAGTATATATTCATTCTTTAAGGAAATCATACATTTTAACATCTATTTGAGTCAAAATGAATGTTGCGTAAAACATCGTTACGACGACTCAAAATCACTAGTATAGAGATTCGAAATTAAAATAGATATATAAATCCCAATACTACATAAAAATGTTTCCTTTCGGAAATCATTTACTATAACAACAGTGTTATAGTCCACCATTTCCTTATTTTTCTCGAAAACGTCTATTTCAACAAGAACTGCGGAAATCTCTGCTTTCGATTTATAATACATTTTAAAACACCTTTAAAATGTTTAACTTCATTTTTCAATATCACTTTCCCAAAACAGTATCCATTTTACTTAACAATATATTCACTGTCCAAAATCGTGAATATACTTCACTAACCTCATTTCAATATTTTCTACCCATTTTTATTTCAATAAATATCCACTATCCAAAATCACGGACATATCTCCTTTATTACCAAATTCGATCAATATTTCTTTTGTAGGCAAAAATCCAATTTATAAGTTAATTCCTTATAAATCTTTTATTCTACAATTTTATTCATTTTAACTTCACAATTTATACATCTATAAATTTCATATCTTCACAATTTTAGAATTCTATAGGATTCATATTTTTCACTTATAAAAACTCGTTTTAAAATTCCAAAAATTTTAATTGATAAATACATCAATTTTTCTGTACATCTTTTATACCCATCGTTTTTTTTTTAATAATTCGAAAATCCACATTTAAGCTATTTTATAAATTACTTAACTGTTTATTTCAAAAATCATCTCTGGGTTATATTTCACCCAAAATCTTAACCTTTATAACTTTAATAATTTTAATGTTTGTAAATTTATTCGAAAATTTAATAACGTATACTTACAAAAAAATCACTTTTAAAAATCTCTTTTAAAGTTAAAATCATTATTTTAAAACTTCAAAAATTGAATCCAATGATGCAACGCATCAATTAGTCAATCACAACATCAACATCATATATCAATATATGATAACAGAATATACATCAATCCTGTAAATAAACGACTACGGGTGAGGAATCCAGTTGGATCCCTCCAACCTGTTTCCCTGCATCCAAAGACGTTAGCACAATACCAATTCCGCTCCAGTACGGAATTATCGCGGTATATGGGTTTTTATAAATCCGCTTACTAACGGCGCAATAGGGTCTCATCCGCTATACGAGGCGGGAATCAATCAATCCAATATATACATATACCAATATGTATATACTGCTATATATATAGATATATCCTATCATATCTAATAGCACATTCAAACAAATCAATCAATAACTGCAATTCAATCATAAATCTGAGTGAGAAGATCTCACCTTAGCTATTATTTCTTTACCATCCATTTCCGTCTTGACTTGATTTCGTCATTATATTCGACCTTGTATAAATAATTATACAATTCGTTAATATTCGAAATAATCGAATAAACAATTTTCATTTTGATAATTTCATTAACCAATGATCTTATTAAAACTAAAAATTTTAAATTTTAAACTATTTTCTTTCTAACAAAAAATATTTTTAGCAACCAAAAAATTTAATAAGTTGATTGGAACAAATTAAATCTCCAACCCGTTATCATTTTAAAATTAAACTAGTCGATTTAAAAATCTAATTTTTTATAGAATCTTTCAAACATTTATTTTACTTTACCACCGTAAATAACTTTTACTATAAAATCCTCGAACTTGTATATAAAATTTTCTTCTTTTAAACTGCATATACCAGAAACTGCATAAATCCAACTTTTATAAATTTAAATAAATTTATACCTCCACTACCCAGGTCGAGCCCGAGATGAACACACGACTGAGAACCTCGTATGTTGCTCACGCCATCGCGACTGCGTCGCCTCATCGAACTCGCGCCTACCGCCTTCACCAACCTCGACGAAACCATCGCAACCCCAAACTCGCGAAATCTCTGCTTTCACTCGCGACCAATCGCGACACCACTTCGAAATTGCATTCACTCCCCAGCGCCTCCATCCTCAGTCTCACGCACGCCACCGCGAGATCGTGACTCCCCAAATCGAGCTCGAGTCTACCTCACGAATGAACGCGCCGCTGCCACGCAGTGGCCCAACGAAGCCCTAGACATCACGACTGACTTCTCCCCCAACTCGAACAACCGCCACCCATGCTCGAACGCGAGCCTACCAGAATCGCGAAACCTCCCCAAACGAACGCCTCGCCTCACTCAAACGCGACCCCTCCACGCGAGCGTATGCGCGAGTACACGCGCGCAGCCACCATTCGCGTCGCCTGAACGCGAGCGCCTCCCCATTTTCTTATTTGCTTTAGAACGAACGGGAAAGAATTTTAAATTGGATTCGAATTGGAAAGAAGACTTCGGTTTATAGGGGGAGAGTACGCGGCCATGGTTTATTTGATTTGAACGAAAGAAAATGAATGCGTTTGATTTTTAAAGCTGCCTCCTTTTTATCGATGCTTTTCAGAGTTGAAGAGGAGGAACGAAATGATTTCTTTCGTGTATTTTACAGAGGGAAGGAGACAGGAGTACGCGACGTTTCAGGGAATAGGTCTGCTAAAGAGAACCTAGGGTGGCTGATGTTGATTAAAAATTTAAATTTTAAATTTAAATTTAAATCTGATTTAATTTCAACGCGTTTATGTGTTGTATGTTCACATAACAGCTCCGATAAATACGAAATTTGAAATCCGGTAATAATACAATATTACGGATCCAATGGAACTCGTTTCGTTGAATTCCGAGATTGCGCCTCGGACGGTTATTTTTAAATATCGATTCGAACAATAAAATTTCAAAACTGATCAAAGCAGTTCGAAATTAAATTCTGAAGCTTCTATCATCTTCAGTATTATCAATACGAATTTTAAAAGCCTTCGAAATATTTTTCTTCAACTTAAAATTGAATATTCAAATTTTTATTCAACTTCAATCGATTAAATTTTATAATTTAATCGTCAAATTTCAAAGTTATATTCGGATTCAAATTAAATCATCGTTCAAATATTTAAAATTAATTAAATATTTTCAATTTAATTTGTTCAAAATCCTGGGTCGTTACAGACTTCCCCCCTTAAAAGAATTTCGTCCTCGAAATTACAAGTTAGGGAAAAATAGTCCTTAACTCGTCTATCATTTTTCACAATCAATAGTTTTATCCAATTTTCAAAACAAATCTCTCTACTAGAGATTCGTTATCCATCAACTAAATTTTCAACTTCAACTCTAAGTTCAAAACAACATTGTTTGCTTAACAATTCAAATTTAAGTTTAAATTCAAATTTAAACTTTCAAAAATTTCTCAAAAATTTTCTAACGCCCGATATTTTCGAAAAATTTCGCCAGCGTCTCCTTTGCGCGGCTAATACGGCACGACTACAAAACGTCCCTACGGACTCTCAGATTTCAAAAAGAAAAAGAAAAAGCCAAGCGGCTAGACCAGAAATCATCAAAAACTCATATTATAATTCAAATACGTACCTTTTGTCGAGCAATTCGAATTATCTGTGAAATAAATTTTCCAATCCCTTTATACCTGTATATCCTACTAGCCATTATATCTAGTTACAGCATTTAAATCATTTTGCAAATTCGATTACAAAATTTTCAATATAAACTACTTATATCATCTTTAGTTCACTATTGAAATTACATATTCAATTTCGTTCAATTTTTTTTCATTTCACATTCATTTGAACTTATAATTCACATTTTCAATTCTATTTGAATTCAATTCAGTCTCATTTACTTACAATTGTAAATTCCGTTCATTTGAAATTTATTTGCAATTTATTCATTCATTCACTAATTCATTCGTTTTTCACTTTGAATTTCATTCAAATCAAAATTCAAATATTCTATAAGTTATTAACTTATCAATATTTCGTAAGTATTTTAAATAGGATTCCAGAGTCGTTTCCATTTTTTTCAAAACAGTTTGAAAACAATTCAAATTCCATTTGAATTTCCAAAACAAAAACCCAAATTTTCAAACAACTCCTATTTAAAACAATTTGACAGCAATTTCTCTTTTGGAAACCCGAAAATGAATTCTAATGATGTGGCCACCATCATCAGGATTATTTTCCAGCGACCGAAAAGAGTTTAGAGCTTTCATCTCTCCAAAATACTTTCCAAAACCTTCGAAATTCATTTTCCAATCAAAAAGGATTTAAACTTTTCGAATCTCCAAATTTTTCAAATTCTTTCAAAACACTTCCAAATACTCCTCTGGAATTCCGTTTCAAATTATAAGTCACATTTATAATTTATATTCTCAAATTTCATTTGTATATGGATTAATTTCTTAACTTTGGAGTTTCGATTTCAGTTTCTTATTCAGTTTCAATAGTAATGATAACGTTTCAATATCATCACTTTCCTAACAACCATGCAACCATATACTGTAATAATTTGCAGAAAATCATTTCATTTATATACAAAAATAGTTTTGGGTAAAATTATTTCATTTACCCTATTTAAAACAATACTGTGCCGAATTGTTCTATTCAAGTGTTTAGAAACCCCTTCGATACAGTTTTGCAAGGCTGTGCCGACGAAGGTTCATATACCACTCAATAAACCAATCATCACAATACAAAACAATTTTTATATTCAATAACAAATACACGCTCATATTTATTATGACACTCAACTCATTCTAGAGTACTGCTGACTCTATCTCTAATGAGTAACACCCAACAGAGCAGGGTTGTCGCTTAACCATATGCTCTGATACCACTTTGTCACGTCCCGAAATTTTTCGACTTTCGAAAATTCGACATCGATACTCACTTTACCGACTGTCGAGCAATCGAGTGCCGGAAACTCCAATAGTGAGGGTTTTAGAAAGAAGAAAAAGGCAGAAGAAGAAGAAAGAAGAAAAAGAGAAGAAAGAAAGAAGAGAAGAAGAACAACAGAACCACAGAAGAGCAACAGAAAAACAATATCAGAATCTTACACATCGCAGCGGAATAATATACAATAAATAATTACTAGTCTTTTAAAACAAAGAACTATATCAGTTTATATATACATCAATCATCAGAGTCCATATACAACAATAGACAGTTATATAACTTGTCCTCATACAGAATACACAGCGGAATAAATACTATCAGATACAAATACTACGTCTCGCCATCCAGCTTGCTTCCAAAGCTCCAGAATATCCAGAATATCCTGATAACATAACTCTAGGCTGCCCGTGTGGAAATTGGTGGGCACCCAGAGTTTAGAAGGGAACAATAAACTCCGAGTCAGTCATGGTGACTGGTGTGAGATCGTAAAACAGTTATTTATCTTTAAAATAAATAGCAGAGAATTTTTAAAGTAAATTCGCAATGCTTTTGGAAAATGAGACTACCATAAGACCTCCCACCACACACACAATGCAAACGCAGAATTGGAGGAGATTTCTTCTTATGATAGTCAAAGATGCTTACTACGCAAAATCAAATCATTTTTGATATTATTATTAGTGCATAGTGTAGAAACCATTTCGAAAGTATAATATTAATCTTAGCCAACATACGACCAGTATCGTATGCCTACTATAGCTACCATCTAAACAGTGGTGACCACCGTACGTAAATGGCAGGTTATACAACTAATACCGTACAAATCACGTATTGGAGTTTGGATTTCCAACAAATGGTCAGGCTAAGGAACTTCCTATCCACGATGGGTACGTCCCTGGAATAGACGACCCGAGAACCTAACCGGATCTCTGCCAACACAAGGCCGGGTTACCTCTGCAAAAATAGGTAACTACTGACACGCGTATGCCATCCCCCGATCGTAACCGATCTTCCCGAGGATCCCCGATTTCCAACAAACCACATAGATAATAATGCAGCAACCACATAGGTTAAGTATCTGGGCTCCATACCATGATACCACCTCTATCCAGAAGGAATGACATACACTAAGGGGCGCTACTCCCTAGAACCTTGCCGCATTCTTCCTGTTTCGACCATTTCCGGGGTGTGAGGCTCGACGAAGTCTCGTCCACAAAGCTACGCTTTCTCAAAAAGCCCTGCTTCGGGTCAAACAAAATGATCAACCTATGATCACAAAGATATAAGATCAAATAAATGATCATATCACAAATGACCAAACACTGATCATTTCACAGCAACACTCAGTATGCCACGTTACCAAATTGGGATATATCGCTGATAAATTTCAACTACATAACCTTTGAGCTCGTACGTCTCAGAGAAGGGTGTTAAGCTAAGAGAATAAATTCTCCGCCACCAACAGAAATGTATTTGAAAGAAATCAGCTTTATATCTCAAATTGTAACGTCAGACACACAATCCATACAAGTCTGTTCCGGGATCGAACAGAACCGAAGGCACTTCTCACGAAGCCCTTGCATTTCCGGAAAATTTTCAATCACGTCAGGACTTCCCGTCACTAAGGGTGATAAAACCTCTAAATCGGAGATCAGCCGATGTAGAGTAACTCGACGGTAATCCTTCCGTTTTCAAAAATATCCGGTCTTCAACACCGGTCTTCGAATGCAATTCATAACGACGTATCACGTATTCGGAATGGGTTATACGACCCCATGGTCCTTTCCCGGCTAACCCGAATAGTGAGCGATTATTCAAAAATAAGTGTGGCATTCAAATTCATCCAATTCACAACAAATACCTATCTAAAGGTAATTATTGATAGTCGGTTATTTAACTATCAATAAAGATGCGCAACATCATCAGATTCCAAATAATTTTCCAAATTATTTCATCTTCAAAAATATCTTTACTAGATATAAAAATTTCCACACTTCAAAAATAAATCAACGTTTATTTTTCTAAACAGTTTCCCTTTCCTTTATAAATTCCATAGTGAATTTATATGTTCAAAATTTCTACAGATATTCGATTTTCAATCGTTTTCAAATATTCACTTTCGATTTATCTTTAAGAAGATAAATTCTCAAAAACACTTCATTTCATTTTGGAAAAGCATTTCCATACTTATTTAATAATAAGTAATTCCCAAATCATTTATTTTCAATATTTGAAAATATTCGATATACTTAAATCAATATTAAGTATATATTCATTCTTTAAGGAAATCATACATTTTAACATCTATTTGAGTCAAAATGAATGTTGCGTAAAACATCGTTACGACGACTCAAAATCACTAGTATAGAGATTCGAAATTAAAATAGATATATAAATCCCAATACTACATAAAAATGTTTCCTTTCGGAAATCATTTACTATAACAACAGTGTTATAGTCCACCATTTCCTTATTTTTCTCGAAAACGTCTATTTCAACAAGAACTGCGGAAATCTCTGCTTTCGATTTATAATACATTTTAAAACACCTTTAAAATGTTTAACTTCATTTTTCAATATCACTTTCCCAAAACAGTATCCATTTTACTTAACAATATATTCACTGTCCAAAATCGTGAATATACTTCACTAACCTCATTTCAATATTTTCTACCCATTTTTATTTCAATAAATATCCACTATCCAAAATCACGGACATATCTCCTTTATTACCAAATTCGATCAATATTTCTTTTGTAGGCAAAAATCCAATTTATAAGTTAATTCCTTATAAATCTTTTATTCTACAATTTTATTCATTTTAACTTCACAATTTATACATCTATAAATTTCATATCTTCACAATTTTAGAATTCTATAGGATTCATATTTTTCACTTATAAAAACTCGTTTTAAAATTCCAAAAATTTTAATTGATAAATACATCAATTTTTCTGTACATCTTTTATACCCATCGTTTTTTTTTAATAATTCGAAAATCCACATTTAAGCTATTTTATAAATTACTTAACTGTTTATTTCAAAAATCATCTCTGGGTTATATTTCACCCAAAATCTTAACCTTTATAACTTTAATAATTTTAACGTTTGTAAATTTATTCGAAAATTTAATAACGTATACTTACAAAAAAATCACTCTTAAAAATCTCTTTTAAAGTTAAAATCATTATTTTAAAACTTCAAAAATTGAATCCAATGATGCAACGCATCAATTAGTCAATCACAACATCAACATCATATATCAATATATGATAACAGAATATACATCAATCCTGTAAATAAACGACTACGGGTGAGGAATCCAGTTGGATCCCTCCAACCTGTTTCCCTGCATCCAAAGACGTTAGCACAATACCAATTCCGCTCCAGTACGGAATTATCGCGGTATATGGGTTTTTATAAATCCGCTTACTAACGGCGCAATAGGGTCTCATCCGCTATACGAGGCGGGAATCAATCAATCCAATATATACATATACCAATATGTATATACTGCTATATATATAGATATATCCTATCATATCTAATAGCATATTCAAACAAATCAATCAATAACTGCAATTCAATCATAAATCTGAGTGAGAAGATCTCACCTTAGCTATTATTTCTTTACCATCCATTTCCGTCTTGACTTGATTTCGTCATTATATTCGACCTTGTATAAATAATTATACAATTCGTTAATATTCGAAATAATCGAATAAACAATTTTCATTTTGATAATTTCATTAACCAATGATCTTATTAAAACTAAAAATTTTAAATTTTAAACTATTATCTTTCTAACAAAAAATATTTTTAGCAACCAAAAAATTTAATAAGTTGATTGGAACAAATTAAATCTCCAACCCGTTATCATTTTAAAATTAAACTAGTCGATTTAAAAATCTAATTTTTTATAGAATCTTTCAAACATTTATTTTACTTTACCACCGTAAATAACTTTTACTATAAAATCCTCGAACTTGTATATAAAATTTTCTTCTTTTAAACTGCATATACCAGAAACTGCATAAATCCAACTTTTATAAATTTAAATAAATTTATACCTCCACTACCCAGGTCGAGCCCGAGATGAACACACGACTGAGAACCTCGTATGTTGCTCACGCCATCGCGACTGCGTCGCCTCATCGAACTCGCGCCTACCGCCTTCACCAACCTCGACGAAACCATCGCAACCCCAAACTCGCGAAATCTCTGCTTTCACTCGCGACCAATCGCGACACCACTTCGAAATTGCATTCACTCCCCAGCGCCTCCATCCTCAGTCTCACGCACGCCACCGCGAGATCGTGACTCCCCAAATCGAGCTCGAGTCTACCTCGCGAATGAACGCGCCGCTGCCACGCAGTGGCCCAACGAAGCCCTAGACATCACGACTGACTTCTCCCCCAACTCGAACAACCGCCACCCATGCTCGAACGCGAGCCTACCAGAATCGCGAAACCCCCCCAAACGAACGCCTCGCCTCACTCAAACGCGACCCCTCCACGCGAGCGTATGCGCGAGTACACGCGCGCAGCCACCATTCGCGTCGCCTGAACGCGAGCGCCTCCCCATTTTCTTATTTGCTTTAGAACGAACGGGAAAGAATTTTAAATTGGATTCGAATTGGAAAGAAGACTTCGGTTTATAGGGGGAGAGTACGCGGCCATGGTTTATTTGATTTGAACGAAAGAAAATGAATGCGTTTGATTTTTAAAGCTGCCTCCTTTTTATCGATGCTTTTCAGAGTTGAAGAGGAGGAACGAAATGATTTCTTTCGTGTATTTTACAGAGGGAAGGAGACAGGAGTACGCGACTTTTCAGGGAATAGGTCTGCTAAAGAGAACCTAGGGTGGCTGATGTTGATTAAAAATTTAAATTTTAAATTTAAATTTAAATCTGATTTAATTTCAACGCGTTTATGTGTTGTATGTTCACATAACAGCTCCGATAAATACGAAATTTGAAATCCGGTAATAATACAATATTACGGATCCAATGGAACTCGTTTCGTTGAATTCCGAGACTGCGCCTCGGACGGTTATTTTTAAATATCGATTCGAACAATAAAATTTCAAAACTGATCAAAGCAGTTCGAAATTAAATTCTGAAGCTTCTATCATCTTCAGTATTATCAATACGAATTTTAAAAGCCTTCGAAATATTTTTCTTCAACTTAAAATTGAATATTCAAATTTTTATTCAACTTCAATCGATTAAATTTTATAATTTAATCGTCAAATTTCAAAGTTATATTCGGATTCAAATTAAATCATCGTTCAAATATTTAAAATTAATTAAATATTTTCAATTTAATTTGTTCAAAATCCTGGGTCGTTACACTAAGCTTTTTAGAAATATAAATATCATCAAAATTGGATTTACGGTTTGAAATTTATGCTAAATTTATTTTCAGCTTAATCTTAGAAATTTCTTAAGAGGACAGAAATGTCTATCCACTTTCGAACCCATTTTAGACTCAGTAAAAAACAAAATCTTTTAAAGTGGTAAAATGAAACTTTATAGCTTACTGAAAGCTCTTTCATTTACAAAAAGACAGAATTCATTTGGAGTTTTAAATCTCAAGTTATCGCGGTTTTAGTACAACACTTTTCCAAACAAAATTTCAGCTTTTAAATCAATTTAAAATTTGAAATTTTCCCAAACCATTTTAATCTCAAACTACATTTTCAACCAAACTTTTTACTAAATCATTTATTAAATGATTTTCTTTTTCCCTGGGAAGCTAAGACATACAAAATTATGATTAACTTTATGTAATAACCATAAAAACATTTCATTAAGTGGAAATATTTTCATTACTTTCCAAAATCTAACTTTAAAAAAATTAACTTGAAAACTCATTTTGGAAGAGGTAACTAATCTATTTCATTATCAAGAAATGTTTATTGATTATCCACCAAAATAAATTTTTGGGATATATATATAAAGTTTAAAATTATTCTCACAATTTAAAACGATTATACTACATGAATTGTTCATTTATCAAAATAATCCAAATTCACATTTCCTGTAACATCCCAAAATTTTCGACTTTCGAAAATTCAACATCGATACTCACTTTATCGACTGCTGAGCCATCGAATGCCGAAAACCCGAAAAGTTATGGTTTTAAGAAAGAAGAAAAGGTAGAAGAAGAAGATAGAAGAAAAAGAAAGAAGAACAACAACAGAACAAGAGCAGAAACAGAAACAGAACACAATATCAGAATCTCACATATCGCAGCGGAACAATATATAATAGATAAATGAATAATCTTTAAACAAAGAACTATATCATTTTATACATACATCAATCAGAGTCAATATACCACTCAATACAATACATCACATCAATGGACAGTTATATAACTTGTCCTCATACAGAATACACAGCGGAATAAATACTATCAAATACAAATACTACGTCTCGAACTCCAGCTTATCTCCAAGCTCCAGAATATCCAGAATATCCTGATAATATAACTCTAGGCTGCCCGTGTGGAAATTGGTGGGCACCTAGAGTTTAGAAGGGAACAATAAACTCCGAGTCAGTCATGGTGACTGGTGTGAGATCGTAAAACAGTTATTCTTTAAAATAAACAACAGGAAAACTTTAATGTCAATTCGCAATGCTTTTGGAAAATGAAACTACCATAAGACCTCCCGCCACACACACAATGCAAACGCAGAATTGGAGGAGATTTCTTCTTATGATAGTCAAAGATGCTTACTACGCAAAATCAAATTCTTTTTGATATTATTATTAGTGCATAGTGTAGAAATCATTCTCGAAAATATAATATTAATCTTAGCCAACATACGACCAGTATCGTATGCCTACTATAGCTACCATCCAAACAGTGGGGCGCCACCATAAGTGAATGGCAGGTTCTACAACTAATACCGTACAAGGCTCGTATTGTTTCTTTAGATTTCCAACAAATGGTCAGGCTAAGGAACTTCCTATCCACGATGGGTACGTCCCTGGAATAGACGACCCGAGAACCTAACCGGATCTCTTCCAACACAAGGCCGGGTTACCTCTGCAAAAATAGGTAACTACTGACACGCGTATGCCATCCCCCGATCGTCACCGATCTTCCCGAGGATCCCCGATTCGCAACAAACCACATAGATAATAATAATGCAGTAACCACAGAGGTTAAGTATCTGGGCTCCATACCATGATACCACCTTTATCCAGAAGGAATGACATACACTAAGGGGCGCTACTCCCTAGAACCTTGCCGCATCCTTCCTGTTTCGACCATTTCCGGGGTGTGAGGCTCGACGAAGTCTCGTCCACAAAGCTACGCTTTCTCAAAAAGCCCTGCTTCGGGTCAAACAAAATGATCAACCTATGATCACAAAGATATAAGATCAAACAAATGATCATATCACAAATGATCAAACACTGATCATTTCACAGCAACACTTAGTATGCCACGTTACCAAATTGGGATATATCGCTGATAAATTTCAACTACATAACCTCTGAGCTCGTACGTCTCAGAGAAGGGTGTTAAGCTAAGAGAATAAATTCTCCGCCACCAACAGAAATGTATTTGAAAGAAATCAGCTTTATATCTCAAATTGTAACGTCAGACACACAATCCATACAAGTCTGTTCCGGGATCGAACAGAACCGAAGGCACTTCTCACGAAGCCCTTGCATATCCGGATAATTTTCAATCACGTCAGGACTTCCCGTCACTAAGGGTGATAAAACCTCTAAATCGAAGATCAGTCGATGTAGAGTAACTCGACGGTAATCCTTCCGTTTTCAAAAATATCCGGTCTTCAACACCGGTCTTCAAATGCGATTCATAACGATGTATCACATATTCGGAATGGGTTATACGACCCCATGGTCCTTTCCCGGTTAACCCGAATAGTGAGCGTAAATCCAAAAATAAGTGTGGCATTCAAATTCATCCAATTCACAACAAATACCTATCTAAAGGTAATTATTGATAGTCGGTTATTTAACTATCAATAAAGATGCGCAACATCATCAGATTCCAAATAATTTTCCAAATTATTTCATCTTCCAAAAATATCTTTACTAGATATATAATTTCCACACTTAACCGTTTGAAAACAATTTCAAATCAATTTCCACATTTCATTTTATCTTTGAAGATAAAATCTCAAAACAGTTCATTTCATTTTGGAAAAGCATTTCCATACTTATTTAAAAATAAGTATTTCACAAATCTATTTATTTTCAACACTTGAAAATATTCGATATACTTAAATCAATATTAAGTATATATTCATTCTTTAAGGAAATCATACATTTTTAACATTTATTTGAGTCAAAACGGATGTTGCGTAAAACATCGTTACGACGACTCAAAATCACTAGTATAGGGATTCGAAATTTAAATAGATATATGAATCCCAATACCATACAAAAATATTTCCTTTCGGAAACCATTTACTATAACAACAGTGTTATAGTCCATCATTTCCTTATTCCTCGAAAACGTCTATTTCAACAATAAATGTTGAAATCTATGTATTCGATACTTATCACGTTTTAAAACATCTTTTAAAACAATTACTTCATTTCTGTAATATCGCTTTCCCAAAACAAGTTCATTTTACTTAACAATATATTCACTATCCAAAATCGTGAATATACTTTACTATTTACATTTCACTATTTTCTACACGTTTTATTTTGATAATAATTCGCTATCCAAAATCGCGAATATATCTCCTTTGATAATCTTCTATATTTAATTTATCAAATTCAATCGATTTGTTTCCGAATTTATAAAACAACGTTTATAAATTCCATTTTCTATTTTCTATAACAACTCCGGTTTATAATCTCATTTTATTAATCTTCAAAAATTCACTTATAAGAATAAGTGATTTCGGATTTATAAAACAACGTTTAAAAATCACATTTTGTACTTTATAACGATTTCAACTTACAAAATCATTTCATTTTGCAATTTCTATTTATATCCCATCTAAGTGCAAAAGTCAAATTTATAAGTAAATTACTTATAAATCGTTTATTCTACCACATCTATTCACTTTATAACTTCACGTTATAAATCTATTAATTTCATTCACTTATGAAATCCTTTTATACTTCTTTTTAACACTTATAAAAATTCGTTTTATAAGTGCAATATTTCGATTTATAAAATATCAATTTTACAAATCTTTTTATACCAATCATTTATAGTTATTCAAAAATCCCAACTTAAACCATTTTATAAATAAATCGACTTTTATTTCAAAAACGACACTTCGGTTATATTTCACTAAAAATTATAACTTTTATAACTTTAAAATTCTAGACGTTTATTTTTCTGAAATAAATCAATTCAAAAATTCGATAAACGTCTACTTTTCAAAAATCACTTTAAAATCTTTTTTAAAATAAAGGTCGTTATTTTTACATTTCAAAACTGAATCCGATGATGCAACAGCATCAATCAGTCCATCACAACAGTCAATATCATATATCAATATGATAACAGAATATTCATCAATATCTGTAAATAAATAAATACTGGTGAGGAATCCAGTTGGATCCCTCCAACCTGTTTCCCTGCATCCAAAGACGTCAGCACAATACCAATTCCGCTCCAGTACGGAATTATCGCGGTATATAGGTTTTTATAAATCCGCTTACTAACGGCGCAATAGGGTCTCATCCGCTATACGAGGCGGAAAATCAATCAATCCAATATATACATATGCCAATATGTATATACTGCTATATATATAGATATATCCTATCATATCTAATAGCACATTCAAACAGTCAATCTATCAACAACTGTAAAAATTCCACATTCAAATTTGAGTGAGAAGATCTCACCGTGATTTTAATTCTGATTCCAGCGTTTATTTCGAATAAAATTAAACGTGCGTTTAATTTTACCCGAAATTTTCGCTAGCTCCAAATGGCTCCAATCCAGTTGCATCGCGTAGTGCTCATCAATACGATTCCAACGCAAAAAATTTCGTCGTAATCTTCTTCATCTCAGCCGTTCCCTTCCCCCAGATCAAATCTTGGCCGCACGTGCTTTTCTCCCATCTCCCTCCAAAATCACGTACGCGAACAACAGAGAGGTCGAACCCAACAGCCGCCTCCTAACCCTAATGCACGCGACCACCATGGTCGATGAGATGCCGATCGGGGACTTCCACCACCACCGCCTATGCGAACTCCACCTCCGCCGATGACCACGTGAAACTCGGTCACGTCTCCAGCTTGGAAAACACGAAAGAACGCACACCACTTGTAGCCAATTCGCCGATGATTTACTTGCCTATATTTGATCATAACCGTTGGGTTGCAAGATCTCTTCGTCCTCTACGTAATTGCAGTTAAACATTTCCTCTAATTGTCGATGGATAGAAAGAAAAATTGGAAAGAACGAAACGAGATTCTGGCCTTCCATTTTGAAGGTGGCGGCTGAGACATTTAGAACCCTAGGCTCGTTTGTTTTGTGAAAAATAGAATGATAAAGGGCTTTTATAGAAAATTATCTCAACACTATTCATCCGAAAAATTTCGAACTCGAAATCGAACGTGCCGGCTGACGTTTCTAAGGTTTACCCCGTGTTCCGAACGCAATGGAATAGGTTTCGGAAGCTAATTCGATCGTATGTGTGAGATATGACAATAAACGATCAAATTAAATTAAACCGATTTAAATCGATTTCGAGGCGTTTTAATTTGTACCGGACAAATGGTAAATCCAAAAATTACGAAATTTGAAATCTTACAATAATATCACATTACGGATCCGATGAAACTGGTTTCGTCGAAATCCGAGACCGTTTGAAAAATGACTATTTTTAACTCGACGATTTAAAATTAAAACGATGTCGATGCGTTTCGAGTTGCCACGGTCAAACGACAACTCCGATTGATACGAAAATTGAAATCCGATAATAACTAACTATTACGGATCCAATGGAACTGGTCTCGTTCAATTCTGAGACTGTTCGAAAATTGGCTATTTTTCAGTCGATAATTAAATATTAAAATATTCGATTTTCACAATTTAACTCCAAATTCAGTTTTAAGAGTTCTAAAATCTTTCTATAACTCCAGTATGATTAAATAAAATTTTCCAAATCAATTTCAATCATATTAAACTCAATTTTCAATTATCTCTGGAATTTCACTTATTAAATTATCGATTAAATTGACCAAATTAAATCCAATATTCGAATAATAAATTATTCGACCTCTTAAATTCATTTATTAATATTTAAAATTAATTAAATATTCAAATTTTAATTATCAAAATTTCTGGGTCGTTACAAACTTCCCCCCTTAAAAGAATTTCGTCCTCGAAATTACAAGTTAGGAAAAAAGGTCCTTAACTCGTCTACTATTTTTCTCAATTCAATAGTTTTATCAATTTATCAAAACAAATCTTTCTACTAAAGATTCGTTATTGATTCTACTAACTTTCCAATTCAACTATAAGTTTCAAAACAACATTGTTTAACTTCTCAATTCAAATTCGAGTTTAAATTCAAATTTTAAACTTTCAAGATTTCTCAAAAAATTTTCTAACGCCCTAAATTTCCGAAAAATTTCGCCAGCGTCTCCTTTGCGCGGTTAATACGGCACGACTACAAAACGTCCCTACGGACTCTCAGATTTCAAAAAGAAAAGAAAAAGCCAAGCGGCTAGACAAGAAATCATCAAATTTCATATTCAAATTTAAATACATATCTTTTTTGAGCAATTCAAATTTATCTTCAAAATTATATTCCAATTCCTTTATACCTGTATATCCTACTAGCCATAATATCTAGTTACATATATTCAAACCATTTTGTACATTCAATTACAAAATTTTCGATACTTACTTCCATATCATCTTTAATTCACTATTGAAGTTATATATCTATTTCATTCAATTTTATATTTCAAATTCCATTTGAATTCAATTCACCATTCCAATCTAATTTGGATTCGGTTTATCTCCTGAATATTGAATTTTATCAGCTTTCATTCATAACTGATTACTTTTAGATTAGTTTCAATTACTAATTCAATTTCCATTTCTAATTATTCAATTCAAACTCGTTTACAACATTCAGTTTTAATTCCAGTTTTATTCTTTCGTTCATTTCCAACATTTATTTACAATTCACTATTTTGGTTTATAACCACTCATATTAAACTGGATTTCAAATTCCATATGAATTTAATTCATTCCAAACCATATTAACTTGTCATTCCTTCAATTAGTTTCAGTTACTAATTTTATTTCAATACTTTACTCTACAAATTCGAAATGAATTTTTTTTTTTTTTTAACATTCAATTTATTAAGTTGATTCACCTGTACTTGCATTAATTTAACTTCATCTTTTAAGTTAAATTTATTCTATCAACCTTTCAAATGGTATAAGTTATCAACTTGATAATATTTCATAAGTATGGTATCCCAGAGTCTTACCAACATTTCCAAAAACCATTTTTGAAAACAGTTCAACTATTCTTTGAATTTTCTAAAACAAAATCCAAATTTTCAAAACAACCTCCTTTTAAAACAATTTGGCAGCAATTTCTCTTTTGGAAACCCGAAAATGAACACCAACGATGCCGCGGTCATCATCGAAGTTATTTTCCAGCGACCGAAAAGAGTTTAGAGCTTTCATCTTTTCAAAACATTTTTCCAAAATCCTTTGAAATCCATTTTCAAATCAAAAAGATTTAAACTTTTCAAATCTCCAAAATTTTCAAATTCTTTTCAAAACCATTTCCAAAAACTTCTCTGGAATTCCGTTTTAAATTACAAATCACATTTATAATTTACATTCTCAAATTTCATTTGTATGTGAATTTTATTCCTTAACTTTGGAGTTACGATTTCAATTTCTTATTCAATTTCAATGATAATAGATTAATATTATCACTTCTAACAACCATGCAACCATATACTATAGTATTTCATAGAAAAACATTTCTTTTCTATACAAAAATAGTTTTTTTGGGTAAAATTATTTCTTTTACCCTATTTAAAACAATACTGTGCCGAATTGTTCTATTCAAGTGTTTAGAGATCCCTATCGATAGAGTTGTACGGACAATACCAACCAGAATCCATATACCACTCAACAAACCAATCATCACAATATAAAACAATTTTATATTCACTAACAAATACGCACTCGTATCTATTATTACACTCAACTCATTCTAGAGTACTGCTGACTCTATCTCTAATGAGTAACACCCAACAGAGCAGGGTTGTCGCTTAACCATATGCTCTGATACCAAATGTAACATCCCAAAATTTTCGACTTTCGAAAATTCAACATCGATACTCACTTTATCGACTGCTGAGCCATCGAATGCCGGAAACCCGAAAAGTTATGGTTTTAAGAAAGAAGAAAAGGTAGAAGAAGAAGATAGAAGAAAAAGAAAGAAGAACAACAACAGAACAAGAGCAGAAACAGAAACAGAACACAATATCAGAATCACACATATCGCAGCGGAATAATATATAATAGATAAATGAATAATCTTTAAACAAAGAACTATATCATTTTATACATACATCAATCAGAGTCAATATACAACTCAATACAATACATCACATCAATGGACAGTTATATAACTTGTCCTCATACAGAATACACAGCGGAATAAATACTATCAAATACAAATACTACGTCTCGAACTCCAGCTTATCTCCAAGCTCCAGAATATCAAGAATATCCTGATAATATAACTCTAGGCTGCCCGTGTGGAAATTGGTGGGCACCCAGAGTTTAGAAGGGAACAATAAACTCCGAGTCAGTCATGGTGACTGGTGTGAGATCGTAAAACAGTTATTCTTTAAAATAAACAACAGGAAAACTTTAATGTCAATTCGCAATGCTTTTGGAAAATGAAACTACCATAAGACCTCCCGCCACACACACAATGCAAACGCAGAATTGGAGGAGATTTCTTCTTATGATAGTCAAAGATGCTTACTACGCAAAATCAAATTCTTTTTGATATTATTATTAGTGCATAGTGTAGAAATCATTCTCGAAAATATAATATTAATCTTAGCCAACATACGACCAGTATCGTATGCCTACTATAGCTACCATCCAAACAGTGGGGCGCCACCATAAGTGAATGGCAGGTTCTACAACTAATACCGTACAAGGCTCGTATTGTTTCTTTGGATTTCCAACAAATGGTCAGGCTAAGGAACTTCCTATCCACGATGGGTACGTCCCTGGAATAGACGACCCGAGAACCTAACCGGATCTCTGCCAACACAAGGCCGGGTTACCTCTGCAAAAATAGGTAACTACTGACACGCGTATGCCATCCCCCGATCGTCACCGATCTTCCCGAGGATCCCCGATTCGCAACAAACCACATAGATAATAATAATGCAGTAACCACAGAGGTTAAGTATCTGGGCTCCATACCATGATACCACCTTTATCCAGAAGGAATGACATACACTAAGGGGCGCTACTCCCTAGAACCTTGCCGCATCCTTCCTGTTTCGACCATTTCCGGGGTGTGAGGCTCGACGAAGTCTCGTCCACAAAGCTACGCTTTCTCAAAAAGCCCTGCTTCGGGTCAAACAAAATGATCAACCTATGATCACAAAGATATAAGATCAAACAAATGATCATATCACAAATGATCAAACACTGATCATTTCACAGCAACACTCAGTATGCCACGTTACCAAATTGGGATATATCGCTGATAAATTTCAACTACATAACCTCTGAGCTCGTACGTCTCAGAGAAGGGTGTTAAGCTAAGAGAATAAATTCTCCGCCACCAACAGAAATGTATTTGAAAGAAATCAGCTTTATATCTCAAATTGTAACGTCAGACACACAATCCATACAAGTCTGTTCCGGGATCGAACAGAACCGAAGGCACTTCTCACGAAGCCCTTGCATATCCGGATAATTTTCAATCACGTCAGGACTTCCCGTCACTAAGGGTGATAAAACCTCTAAATCGAAGATCAGTCGATGTAGAGTAACTCGACGGTAATCCTTCCGTTTTCAAAAATATCCGGTCTTCAACACCGGTCTTCAAATGCGATTCATAACGACGTATCACATATTCGGAATGGGTTATACGACCCCATGGTCCTTTCCCGGTTAACCCGAATAGTGAGCGTAAATCCAAAAATAAGTGTGGCATTCAAATTCATCCAATTCACAACAAATACCTATCTAAAGGTAATTATTGATAGTCGGTTATTTAACTATCAATAAAGATGCGCAACATCATCAGATTCCAAATAATTTTCCAAATTATTTCATCTTCCAAAAATATCTTTACTAGATATATAATTTCCACACTTAACCGTTTGAAAACAATTTCAAATCAATTTCCACATTTCATTTTATCTTTGAAGATAAAATCTCAAAACAGTTCATTTCATTTTGGAAAAGCATTTCCATACTTATTTAAAAATAAGTATTTCACAAATCTATTTATTTTCAACACTTGAAAATATTCGATATACTTAAATCAATATTAAGTATATATTCATTCTTTAAGGAAATCATACATTTTTAACATTTATTTGAGTCAAAACGGATGTTGCGTAAAACATCGTTACGACGACTCAAAATCACTAGTATAGGGATTCGAAATTTAAATAGATATATGAATCCCAATACCATACAAAAATATTTCCTTTCGGAAACCATTTACTATAACAACAGTGTTATAGTCCATCATTTCCTTATTCCTCGAAAACGTCTATTTCAACAATAAATGTTGAAATCTATGTATTCGATACTTATCACGTTTTAAAACATCTTTTAAAACAATTACTTCATTTCTGTAATATCGCTTTCCCAAAACAAGTTCATTTTACTTAACAATATATTCACTATCCAAAATCGTGAATATACTTTACTATTTACATTTCACTATTTTCTACACGTTTTATTTTGATAATAATTCGCTATCCAAAATCGCGAATATATCTCCTTTGATAATCTTCTATATTTAATTTATCAAATTCAATCGATTTGTTTCCGAATTTATAAAACAACGTTTATAAATTCCATTTTCTATTTTCTATAACAACTCCGGTTTATAATCTCATTTTATTAATCTTCAAAAATTCACTTATAAGAATAAGTGATTTTGGATTTATAAAACAACGTTTAAAAATCACATTTTGTACTTTATAACGATTTCAACTTACAAAATCATTTCATTTTGCAATTTCTATTTATATCCCATCTAAGTGCAAAAGTCAAATTTATAAGTAAATTACTTATAAATCGTTTATTCTACCACATCTATTCACTTTATAACTTCACGTTATAAATCTATTAATTTCATTCACTTATGAAATCCTTTTATACTTCTTTTTAACACTTATAAAAATTCGTTTTATAAGTGCAATATTTCGATTTATAAAATATCAATTTTACAAATCTTTTTATACCAATCATTTATAGTTATTCAAAAATCCCAACTTAAACCATTTTATAAATAAATCGACTTTTATTTCAAAAACGACACTTCGGTTATATTTCACTAAAAATTATAACTTTTATAACTTTAAAATTCTAGACGTTTATTTTTCTGAAATAAATCAATTCAAAAATTCGATAAACGTCTACTTTTCAAAAATCACTTTAAAATCTTTTTTAAAATAAAGGTCGTTATTTTTACATTTCAAAACTGAATCCGATGATGCAACAGCATCAATCAGTCCATCACAACAGTCAATATCATATATCAATATGATAACAGAATATTCATCAATATCTGTAAATAAATAAATACTGGTGAGGAATCCAGTTGGAACCCTCCAACCTGTTTCCCTGCATCCAAAGACGTCAGCACAATACCAATTCCGCTCCAGTACGGAATTATCGCGGTATATAGGTTTTTATAAATCCGCTTACTAACGGCGCAATAGGGTCTCATCCGCTATACGAGGCGGGAAATCAATCAATCCAATATATACATATGCCAATATGTATATACTGCTATATATATAGATATATCCTATCATATCTAATAGCACATTCAAACAGTCAATCTATCAACAACTGTAAAAATTCCACATTCAAATTTGAGTGAGAAGATCTCACCGTGATTTTAATTCTGATTCCAGCGTTTATTTCGAATAAAATTAAACGTGCGTTTAATTTTACCCGAAATTTTCGCTAGCTCCAAATGGCTCCAATCCAGTTGCATCGCGTAGTGCTCATCAATACGATTCCAACGCAAAAAATTTCGTCGTAATCTTCTTCATCTCAGCCGTTCCCTTCCCCCAGATCAAATCTTGGCCGCACGTGCTTTTCTCCCATCTCCCTCCAAAATCACGTACGCGAACAACAGAGAGGTCGAACCCAACAGCCGCCTCCTAACCTTAATGCACGCGACCACCACGGTCGATGAGATGCCGATCAGGGACTTCCACCACCACCGCCTATGCGAACTCCACCTCTGCCGATGACCACGTGAAACTCGGTCACGTCTCCAGCTTGGAAAACACGAAAGAACGCACACCACTTGTAGCCAATTCGCCGATGATTTACTTGCCTATATTTGATCATAACCGTTGGGTTGCAAGATCTCTTCGTCCTCTACGTAATTGCAGTTAAACATTTCCTCTAATTGTCGATGGATAGAAAGAAAAATTGGAAAGAACGAAACGAGATTCTGGCCTTCCATTTTGAAGGTGGCGGCTGAGACATTTAGAACCCTAGGCTCGTTTGTTTTGTGAAAAATAGAATGATAAAGGGCTTTTATAGAAAATTATCTCAACACTATTCATCCGAAAAATTTCGAACTCGAAATCGAACGTGCCGGCTGACGTTTCTAAGGTTTACCCCGCGTTCCGAACGCAATGGAATAGGTTTCGGAAGCTAATTCGATCGTATGTGTGAGATATGACAATAAACGATCAAATTAAATTAAACCGATTTAAATCGATTTCGAGGCGTTTTAATTTGTACCGGACAAATGGTAAATCCAAAAATTACGAAATTTGAAATCTTACAATAATATCACATTACGGATCCGATGAAACTGGTTTCATCGAAATCCGAGACCGTTTGAAAAATGACTATTTTTAACTCGACGATTTAAAATTAAAACGATGTCGATGCGTTTCGAGTTGCCACGGTCAAACGACAACTCCGATTGATACGAAAATTGAAATCCGATAATAACTAACTATTACGGATCCAATGGAACTGGTCTCGTTCAATTCTGAGACTGTTCGAAAATTGGCTATTTTTCAGTCGATAATTAAATATTAAAATATTCGATTTTCACAATTTAACTCCAAATTTAGTTTTAAGAGTTCTAAAATCTTTCTATAACTCCAGTATGATTAAATAAAATTTTCCAAATCAATTTAAATCATATTAAACTCAATTTTCAATTATCTCTGGAATTTCACTTATTAAATTATCGATTAAATTGACCAAATTAAATCCAATATTCGAATAATAAATTATTCGACCTCTTAAATTCATTTATTAATATTTAAAATTAATTAAATATTCAAATTTTAATTATCAAAATTTCTGGGTCGTTACATTTCCACTTGTCACAAAAATTAAATTTCCATCTAATTATCAACATAAAACCAATTAAAGTTGGTAATTGATTCAAACTTGTTTTCAAAAGAATTTTGCAATTTCAAACCCAAAAGTTTTAATACCATTTAAGTTTAAAACAAAAACTAGCTCACAAATTTATACTAAATGTTCTAAACTAATACTTCTTTATTTTCTCTTAAGATAGAGTTTTATATCTATCCTCTACTATTACTCAAATAACTAAGTCCCAAAACAAATTTTATGGTCATCATTAATAACTTGTACTAAAATATTCAATTAATATTTTAATTTTCAAACCAAATTATTCTTTTACCTTAAATACATCATTTTATTAATCAAATCATCAAATGGTATTTTCTTCTAATTAAGACATCCACTTAATTATAATTATTCACTTTTCTTACCCAAATTACCATATTCAATTTCTCAAATTCCAAATAATATAAGGGTATTGCCTCGCCATTGATTTATAGTGAATGACCCCATCGATTGGCTGCAGAGTTGATCAAATGATCAAAACTGCCTCGCCACTCTTCCAACACTCACTATGGTTCAATGGTTTCATTAAACATTTAAAATAAAATTAATACTCCACCATATTAATTATTTCCAAAATTACTTATTAAAACTCAATTTACCGTGTCTAACTGTCTCATCACAGCGTTTAGGAAATTCCTATCGATAACTTTGGCCAAACGCATCGACCAGAATTCTTAAAGCACTAGACGGACAACCCAACACAAAAATTCATTTTCTTTAAAAAGAAATACCTATATATAATACTCAAAATATTCTTTGTTTTTTCCCAAAAAATCCAATTTCTCTTAGAAACATATCTTCAAATTTTTTTTGATTGAAAACACAGTTTATTATTTATTCTCAAAATCAAGGAACACAAATAGAGCTCATCGAGATATTCCCAGAATACTCAATTCTCAAGATTGATGGAATAGACTGGAGTGTTCATTGTTTCGAACAGTATAACGAATCACTCACAAGACTCATAACGAGTGTGGAATGCGGTAAGAGTAACGCTATCCTCCACGAATCGTAGCTCATGAAAAATCAGTGTAGGGTCAAGTTGAGGAATGACCCTGGCACCACTCAATAGAATAAAAAAAGAGAAATGAGATATAAAAGTAAGGGTAAAATATCTTCTCGAATGTGGAGAAGTAACATTAACAACAAATCATTCCTTCGAGTGAAGTAATACATAAAGTTTATCAACAATTGAATATCCAAAGAGGATATCTCAAAAGGGGGTAAGAATGGTAATATAAAATAAATTCAATGAATCACCTCATTTCCCTAGTGGACATCCTCGTGGGAGGATGGCTGAAAGGCTAAGAATGGGAATGAAGTCAATACAATATTCGATTGCCCGATTGGGTGTCATACCCGAAACGGAATCACAGAAATCAACAGAGTCACAATGACTGGAATTTGAGATATATCATCAACCTCTTGAAATTCAAGAGTGAATACAGAGACTTCAGAATCATCATTAACATTCTGAAGAACAAGAAATAACGAATCAGCCGAACTAGGATACTTAATATTGGGTCCCTCTATACACAAAATGTGGCTTGATAATAGGCAAGCCACTTCATCTCAAACACTCCAAACTCTAGACAGAAAATGGCGTGCTAATTCGCACGAAAAGATAAGTTATAAGCAACAATCCCAAATCCTCATACACCATGTCAAATATTGCAGATCCCCTCAATAGGACTCGCAATTCTCACAAAAGAACAAGACAAGAACATCCAAAAGCATCAACAAACTCCTTCGATACGGATGGGTGTCAAGCACCTGTATTGAAGAGGACTCGAATAAAATAATCACGATTAGGATTACTCCTAAGATAAGATGTCATCAATTCTATTTTTGGTATACTATGGAATAAAAATATTCCTAGACATATCCCAAACTTCAATCTCAAAGGACACGATAAGATAAAGGGCACGATGATTAAGGAATTTGTAACACTTGTATTATACTAGGATGTACCGTAATATATGTTTCTATTCTGTGTTTATAATATTTTGTTCTAAACTCATTTCTGATACCAAGCTATAACGCCCCACACCGAGGCCCGCATTAACAAAGAGTATTACTAGGTAATACTGTCTGCTAATGCGGAGAATAGGGCTGGTTAGGAGCAACCATCTATAGCCTTGTCTTAAATATCTATTGAATACATCGATAAATGTTCTATTTTTTTTCTGATTCAAGTGGATCGACACATCCAATAAATACTTAATACAAAGCCATAGGTGGCTATAGGATCTATCAGAACAGAATACAACAACTCAAATGCAAAACACATCATAGAACAATAGATAATCAGATATATACACATATACAGATACATCACAGAGTATACAAAATGATACATCACATATGTGGTATGATGAACACAATATACACGAATCAAAACAATATACATATCAGAGTGGCAACAAAAAGGACTACAACAAAAAGCTACAACAAAAGGCTAGTAGAAACACCTTGGTCTGACCTGAGTATAAAATACACGGGTCAGTCTAGCTAAACAAATCGGTTTAAGAAGATAATCATTAACAGGAGCATAAGTGTGATATCCCGGAATTTTGGCAATATCAATTTAATAATCTTTATTAATAATTAAATTGATTTGTTGATTTTATTTTATAAATTGACAAGTTTAATTCTTTTAAAAGTTAATAATATTTTAAATTGGCAATACTTATTAATATCTTTTCTAAACAATTTAAAATTGGTAAGATTTATCTTCCAAAGCTTATATAATGTTTTCTATTTATAATGTATATATATTGATGTATATATTATAAATAGGGAGTCTTTAATTTAATAAAGGATATGTTTTCAAATTTTAATATATATGTATATATATTGTGATTGGAGTTATGTTATAAAATTCAAACATAAGATAAATTGATTTTTAAAAATATATATAAAGTTAAAATAAGTTTCTCAAGCATATAAAAATATATTATAAATATTTGATCAAAGCATAAGCTACTATAAATAATTGTTTTCATAAATTCATATTTGTATATTTATATAGAAATGTAAAAGCTTATTTATAAAAAGATAAATACATTATATACATGTAAATATTTTATAAGTACATAAGTATAGCTTAAATAAATTAATAAAAGACAAGATTTACACTTGTAAACATATGGAGGCTTGGATTTCATATGTGTAAGATAAGTAACAACATAAGAAGACAAGTGGCTATTCTTCTCTTTAAATTAAAGTAATAAATAAAATTAATATGAAAGAAGAAGAAAAAAAAAATCTGTTTTCACTTTTCAGTTTAAGTTCATCTTTTCATCAATTCTCTACTAAAAATAAATTCGTATCAAAAGAAAAGATAAAGACTGGAAATCAAATTGCAAAGAGAAATGAAAATCTGGAAAATCTGGGAATCTAAGATCTGAAATAAGAAGATCAAAGGCAAATTAAAACAGCAGTTTCAAATCTTCAATTGCAATTTGAAGACATGCAATCAAATAAGGAAATCAACAGCAAGTTTATCTTCAACTAAGCAAAAGAAAAGGAAGTTCAAAATCAAATTCAAAAGTCTGGAATAAGCCTGGAAACAAAAACCTGTCATATGTTCTCTGTTTAAAATAACAGGTGAGTAAACTTATTTTTAAAAACAGTTTTAAAAATGTTATTATAATTGGATGAATGTGATGAAATCTTGTAGTAATATGGTAGATAATGTTGCATGAATGTATGGGTATGAATGCATGTATATATATATTGATATGCCTATGAATGACTGTGAATATGTACATATATAAGCTCTGTTTATATTACAGACTCAACTTCTCTAAAGGAAAATTCAATTGCTCTTCATACAAGTGATATTAGGCTTCGATCTTTAAATGAAAAATGATTGTAAGATTGTAACTGCATTTTTAAAAATAAATATAAGTGTTTATGTTAAGAGATTATTTCAAAATATATATAGTTACAGTGAAAATCAAAAATGGGTTAAAAATCGATCATGATGATTTTGATTTTTGATTATAGGATCTGATGCGTATTAGAAAATAATGAATTTAGGTAATCGAATCATGATTTTTAACATTGTAATTACTGAGGACTTTTGAGATGATCAGAATTTGGGTTTTCTTCGATTGTCGACGAACGGCGTGGTGATGGTTGTCGAGTAGGGGCCTGGAGGTGGCTGGTGTATCGTAGATAAGGGGAAAAATGGCTAGGGAAATTACTGATGGTTGAGGCGGTGGGAAATTGATGGAGTAGGGTTTTGAAGAGTATCTTGGTCGAAGTTGAGTTCGAGATGTTTTCGTCACCGTGGGGAGGTCGGAGTAGATCGCGTTGGAGGGAATCATTTCAGGAGAACGAGGCGGTTCGATGGAGTGGTCGGAGGGGCTACTCGAGGCGGAGTTCATCGGCATTGGGTGGTTTCTGATCGGAATCTGGTTCCAATTTTGATCGAGATTGTCGAATTTCGATTCGATGAAGAATTTTTCGATCTGGGTTTCTAGTTGTAGTCGCGTAAGTATTAGTGATTGTCGTGAGTTGCCGTGATGATCACCGGAGGAAGGAGTTGGTGGTGTACGTGCACGCGTGCACGTTTGTGCACTGGTTCGAGAGTTTGGGGAAGATGAAGATGGATCGGGAAAAGTCTCGTGATTATCGCGTGGAGACACGAAGCAGATGAAGTCGCGAATAACTCGAAGCTGACTCGGGTTTGCAAAGGGTATGACTCGGGTTGTTCTGGGTTTTTAAATCTGAGAGTTGATTTACAAATGTTTTCGAGTTTAAAAGCAAAGTAAAAACAAGGTTTTTAAGTTAAAACTATATTCAAAAGAAATTATAAAGAAATGTTTTAAAATAGATTTCAAGTTTTTTTTTTTTATGGATAAGTTTAAAGAAAATGATAATTATTTCAAAGATAAATAATTGTTTAATTTAATTAAACATGTTTGAAAAGCATTTTCAAAGATTTTAAGCATAATAAAAATTAAGGGTTTGAATTGTTTTAAAGTAAAATTACATTTTAATTTTATGATTGATTTTTAAATGAGTTTTAATAAAGTAAATAATTTGAGTTTAATTAAGGATAATTAATAACTAAATTAAAGCTTAATTACTATTTGTAATTAAGGATAATTACTTAATAAAGTAATTAGTGGATGGTAAATGAATTAATTAAAGGTTAAGGATGTTTTATTGATAAATTAATTAATGTAATTAATTTTAGGTTAATTAATTAGTTTAATTAGTTAAGATAATCATTTATGATAAATTAAGTGTAATTCCTTAGTAAAGTAATTGATGGGTAATTACTGAATGTAATTAAATTAAGAAGAATTACCTATAGAAGTAATTTAATAAAAGTGATAAAAAGGGTTAATCACTTGATGTTATTAATTAAAGGATAATTTATATAATTGATTTAAAATTAATTAATTAAAGAATAATTAATTAATTAAGGATTAAGAATTAATTAATAATGTAATTAATTACTAGTTAAGGTAATTAATTAAAAGAGAGTAATTAATTAAGGAAGTGATTAAAGATCATTAATATAATAAATGATGTAATTAAGGATTAATTAATTAAGATTAATTAATAAATAATAACTGATTAAAGAATAATTAATTAATATAATTAATTAATGAATTAATTAAGGTAAGTAATTACAAGATGGTTAATTATTATTGATTAATTCAGGTTAATTAATGAATGTAGTTAATTAAAGATTAATTAATTAAAGGTTAATTAATTATGAAGAAATTAGAGATTTATTAATTAATAATTAAATGAAATAAATCAAGGTTGATTAATGAAAGTAATTAATTAAAGTATGATTAATTAATTGTAATTAATTAAGGATTAATATAATTAATTGTAGTTAATTGATTAATGAAGGTTCATTAATTATTGTAATTAATGATAGTAATTAAAGGTTAATTACTGTATTTGGTTAAGTATAATTAATTTGTGAAATTAATTAAGGATAATTACTTAAATGTAATTAAAGTATAATTAATCAAGGTGATTAATTAAAGTGGATAATTAGAGAAAGATTAATTAATTTATTTGTAATTAATTAATGATTATATAAGTAAGATTTATAATAAAATAATTAATTTAATTTACTTTAAATTAATTAGAAATGAAGTAATTAATTTAATTCACTTTAAATTAATTAAAGATAGAGATAGTTAATTTAATTCATTTTAAATTAATTATGTTATGATTAAGTAAATCATTGCTTATGTATGAATGGATGACATTGATTTGTCTTGAATGGATGTAATCTCAGAAATGAGATAAGTAATGTTGTGTGGTATGAATGCTTGGTTGCATTATAATGGTAATATAGATTAACTATTGTGATGTTAATATGGATTACCTATTTGATTATGAATCATCTGTTTAAATGATAATGTGATTATCAATTGTGATGTGTGAATTATCTATCTGTATGAATATAGATAAGTTGAATTGTTTAAACCTTTAAACAACTTGGCCTTAAAAGATACGTTTTGGATTTCGATGAGACCGGGATCGGGTTTCCGTATACCGGATTTCCAGGTCTGGAGACCCGAATACCACATCGATCCAAATTAACGATAGGTCGTGAATCTCAAGTGAAGATGAAGATTCAGAGTGCAAGGGTTATTGTCGTTAACTCTGAGGGTGATTCCAAAACGAGTGTAACGAGATAATGCCTTCGGTTTCGTTCGAACCCGGAACGAACTTGTATGGATTGAATGCTTTCAGCACATCGTCAGGCGGACGATGAGCATTCTAAGTGATATGTTCTGATTAAAGGTAATCGTAACCTCAAGCCTCATCAACCGGGAATGGCTAAAACAGGGGAGGTGCAGCAAGGCTTCGTGGGTAGCACCCACTGAGAGCAAGATAGATCCCTGTCTAGAGGTCCCTTTTCTTTTATTCGGCTTAGTGTGTAGTTGGTCGCGCCAACTACGGGATTATCTTGTTCGGGATTATCCAGTAAGGGATGGTTCCGGCTTTGTGTTGCAGGGGAGCGGGCGTACTCCTCGGTACGGTGATCTAGGCCACGTACTGTGACGGGCGGTACCCCAGTAGCCCTGCCATTGTATGGAATCCAAACTCCAATAAGTGCCGTACGTATTAGTTGTGCCCAACTATGTTGGAATGTGAGATGTAAGCATTTCAGCTATTTCTGTATTTTACTTGAAAACCCTAGACCCTATTATAATATAACTGGATTTCCTATCAAATGTTTTGGTTAGCGTAAGATAAAAACTTTTCCATGTTTATGTGTGGGAAGTCTTACGTGATACCTTTGTTTTCAAAAGGGTTTTGAAGTTAAACAATTTTAACCCGTTTACTCACACCAGACCCATGTCTGACCCAAGTGTTTATTTTCTGTTTTATTAAACTCTTGGGTACTCAAATTTGTATGAGTAGTCAAGGGAATTCAGGTTAGTCTTGACGAATTCTGGAGGAGCTGTGGAGCAGGAGGCTTCAGCGAATAGATATATAGAGTTTCCGCTGTGTATGATAGATGTACTTGTGTTGTATAATAGACAGAAGTTTATATCTGTCTATTCTGTGATGTATAAATTGTGTACTCTGATGTATATGATACTATGTAATATCTTATGTGATATAATATATTTCTCGTTCCGCTGTGAGATTTCTGATGTGTTGTTGTTCTTTCTTCTCTTCTTTTCTCTTTTCTATCCCTTTCTTTCTTCATAACGATGCGACTTTCTGGTCGATGAAAGTTGGGTCGTTACAGTTGGTATCAGAGCTGTAGGTTGAGTGAATACCTAGTCTCTAAAGTGGTGTCTATCTTGAGAGCGCGTAATTGTTAGTTATATAAAAATGGTTTTATATTGTGTTAATTGATCGGTTGAGTGGTATATGGATTCTGGTCAATACGAGTAGCTAACGTTATTGATAGGGATCTCTAAACACTTGAACCAGGCCAACGGATACAATATTGTTTTAAAGAGGTAAATGAAATAATTTTACCCAGAAATAATTTCTATATAAAAAGTATCATTTTAAATATATATATATATTTCTACCTATTTGTTGGGTTACCTGTTCGGGTTTTCCAATATAAGTTATAAAGGTAGATAAGGTGGTAGTGTGAGTAACACGACTACCAATAGTTAGAATTTGAGTGTTGAGGTTGAAAGTATATCTGACGAGACTGTAGACCTAATACTGTCTCGAGTGAACTTTGTTGTGGTGTAAAGATTTCACCGATCTCTGAAGGAAACCAGTTATGGTTTAGAGTTTATCTTTGAAGTTGGATGAATAGAGTAGATCTATTGGATGAGCTGAAGAGAGTGATGGTATTTTGGTAACCTCAGGAAGTAGTAGCTGTGTGATGAGACACGGTGGCTATGGACGTTTCTAAAGATGTTTCTTCTGGAACAAGTTTGAAGAAGTGAGTCTGTTCCGGTGTTGTGGCTGAGTCCAGTAGGGTGTTTCTGTTTGCTTTGAGGTCCGAGTTTCTCGAGGAGTTTCGGATAAGAAGTCTTTGGTTTGTGGCAGCAATGCGACTCGGAGTGTTCTATGTTGGCAGAAAGTTTCTGGCTGAGCAGTTTTCTGAAGGTGAAGTTCAGAAGCAGTAGAGTGAATCCGTTTCTTCGATGGATTGGTTAGTCAAATATAAGCTGTTCTGATTAGTGAAGAGAGAACAGTTATCTTTGGAAATTAGGCCGAGCTGATCGCAAAAGTGACTTGCGATTGTTTGAGTGTTCTCTTGGGATTATTGGAGATTGAGATTCCGTATCGACTTAATTCGTGGAGTTACCAGAAGTTCAGCATAGTAGAAGGATGTATCCTAGAGAATAATTTGGTGAAGCAGCTCAGGATTCTTTGGAGAGGGATTGATCAGTCCTAATTTTCTAGAGGTGATTCTGCTAGGATGTTTTGACCAAATGGAATGGAGTCGATAAGATTTTATGGTCTGATGAACTTTGGATGATCAAGTTTGTGCTCGAGTTTCTCCGATGACATTCTCATCTATTCCAAATCAAAGTCGTGCAGCGAAAGCAAGATAGCAGCTATTCTAGAGTGGAAGCAACCAAGAGTTGTAATTTTCTTCGAGTAGAGGATTTCTATAGGAAATTCAAGTGTATCTCTAAGTGTGAAGAAATTTTCGGGATTTGGAGGTAAAGTTGTCAAGTGCAACTGTTTTGACTATTTCAGATAGGAGAGGTAGTTCGAAGTTCTCTAATGAGTGTGGAGTAGAGTTATATTCTGTATTTCGGTGTATTTTTGGAAGAACCATTTTGTTGAATAGAATCCAGAAATTTGTTTGATATTGGTCTGGTTTGTTTCAAGAGGCATCAGCAAGAGTTAAGCTGATCAAGAAGAATGTAGTGACTCAGGATTATCAGGAGAGTTATGCAATTAAGAATTGATGGAATTTGGAAATTGAAGTTGAAATTGGATATTTTTTTAAGTTTTCTCCAATCAAAGGAGATATAAGATTTGGTAAGATTGGAGAGTAAGCTCCAGAAGTATTATGAGATTTTTCCTATGTTCCCAAGAGGATTAGTTCTTTGATCTATAGGATTAAATGGCCAGTTCGGATAACTGGAATTCATTTTATTTCACGTATCTCTGAGGGAATACGTGTTTGATCTGTCACTGGTTGTGGGATCAGCAGTTCAGAAGGATTTGGTAGTTGAGATGGTTTTGAGTTTAGTCTGATATTTTGTTCAGATTTGTAATCTAGATGGGAAGGAGTTCTAGATTATTGTAGATAGTTAGTAAAGATCCTGTAGAACGAGTATCCCGATATATATATATACTTGGGGAAACTCGAGAAAATTCTATCCAGAATTTTGAACTGGATAGTTAAATTTGTTTGATTAAATTGTTTGCTATGATTGTTAGAATATGATTGATATGTATGGTTGCTGTTTGAAATTAAAATTAAAATTTTGCTGGGTTATTAAATTATCTTTGCTTTTAAATTTCGGGGACGAAATTATTTTAAGGGGGGAGGAATGTGATATCCCGGAATTTTGGCAATATCAATTTAATAATCTTTATTAATAATTAAATTGATTTGTTGATTTTATTTTATAAATTGACAAGTTTAATTCTTTTAAAAGTTAATAATATTTTAAATTGGCAATACTTATTAATATCTTTTCTAAACAATTTAAAATTGGTAAGATTTATCTTCCAAAGCTTATATAATGTTTTCTATTTATAATGTATATATATTGATGTATATATTATAATAGGGAGTCTTTAATTTAATAAAGGATATGTTTTCAAATTTTAATATATATGTATATATATTGTGATTGGAGTTATGTTATAAAATTCAAACATAAGATAAATTGATTTGTAAAAATATATATAAAGTTAAAATAAGTTTCTCAAGCATATAAAAATATATTATAAATATTTGATCAAAGCATAAGCTACTATAAATAATTGTTTTCATAAATTCATATTTGTATATTTATATAGAAATGTAAAAGCTTATTTATAAAAAGATAAATACATTATATACATGTAAATATTTTATAAGTACATAAGTATAGCTTAAATAAATTAATAAAAGACAAGATTTACACTTGTAAACATATGGAGGCTTGGATTTCATATGTGTAAGATAAGTAACAACATAAGAAGACAAGTGGCTATTCTTCTCTTTAAATTAAAGTAATAAATAAAATTAATATGAAAGAAGAAGAAAAAAAAAATCTGTTTTCACTTTTCAGTTTAAGTTCATCTTTTCATCAATTCTCTACTAAAAATAAATTCGTATCAAAAGAAAAGATAAAGACTGGAAATCAAATTGCAAAGAGAAATGAAAATCTGGAAAATCTGGGAATCTAAGATCTGAAATAAGAAGATCAAAGGCAAATTAAAACAGCAGTTTCAAATCTTCAATTGCAATTTGAAGACATGCAATCAAATAAGGAAATCAACAGCAAGTTTATCTTCAACTAAGCAAAAGAAAAGGAAGTTCAAAATCAAATTCAAAAGTCTGGAATAAGCCTGGAAACAAAAACCTGTCATATGTTCTCTGTTTAAAATAACAGGTGAGTAAACTTATTTTTAAAAACAGTTTTAAAAATGTTATTATAATTGGATGAATGTGATGAAATCTTGTAGTAATATGGTAGATAATGTTGCATGAATGTATGGGTATGAATGCATGTATATATATATTGATATGCCTGTGAATGACTGTGAATATGTACATATATAAGCTCTGTTTATATTACAGACTCAACTTCTCTAAAGGAAAATTCAATTGCTCTTCATACAAGTGATATTAGGCTTCGATCTTTAAATGAAAAATGATTGTAAGATTGTAACTGCATTTTTAAAAATAAATATAAGTGTTTATGTTAAGAGATTATTTCAAAATATATATAGTTACAGTGAAAATCAAAAATGGGTTAAAAATCGATCATGATGATTTCGATTTTTGATTATAGGATCTGATGCGTATTAGAAAATAATGAATTTAGGTAATCGAATCATGATTTTTAACATTGTAATTACTGAGGACTTTTGAGATGATCAGAATTTGGGTTTTCTTCGATTGTCGACGAACGGCGTGGTGATGGTTGTCGAGTAGGGGCCTGGAGGTGGCTGGTGTATCGTAGATAAGGGGAAAAATGGCTAGGGAAATTACTGATGGTTGAGGCGGTGGGAAATTGATGGAGTAGGGTTTTGAAGAGTATCTTGGTCGAAGTTGAGTTCGAGATGTTTTCGTCACCGTGGGGAGGTCGGAGTAGATCGCGTTGGAGGGAATCATTTCAGGAGAACGAGGCGGTTCGATGGAGTGGTCGGAGGGGCTACTCGAGGCGGAGTTCATCGGCATTGGGTGGTTTCTGATCGGAATCTGGTTCCAATTTTGATCGAGATTGTCGAATTTCGATTCGATGAAGAATTTTTCGATCTGGGTTTCTAGTTGTAGTCGCGTAAGTATTAGTGATTGTCGTGAGTTGCCGTGATGATCACCGGAGGAAGGAGTTGGTGGTGTACGTGCACGCGTGCACGTTTGTGCACTGGTTCGAGAGTTTGGGGAAGATGAAGATGGATCGGGAAAGGTCTCGTGATTATCGCGTGGAGACACGAAGCAGATGAAGTCGCGAATAACTCGAAGCTGACTCGGGTTTGCAAAGGGTATGACTCGGGTTGTTCTGGGTTTTTAAATCTGAGAGTTGATTTACAAATGTTTTCGAGTTTAAAAGCAAAGTAAAAACAAGGTTTTTAAGTTAAAGCTATATTCAAAAGAAATTATAAAGAAATGTTTTAAAATAGATTTCAAGTTTTATTTTTTTTTATGGATAAGTTTAAAGAAAATGATAATTATTTCAAAGATAAATAATTGTTTAATTTAATTAAACATGTTTGAAAAGCATTTTCAAAGATTTTAAGCATAATAAAAATTAAGGGTTTGAATTGTTTTAAAGTAAAATTACATTTTAATTTTATGATTGATTTTTAAATGAGTTTTAATAAAGTAAATAATTTGAGTTTAATTAAGGATAATTAATAACTAAATTAAAGCTTAATTACTATTTGTAATTAAGGATAATTACTTAATAAAGTAATTAGTGGATGGTAAATGAATTAATTAAAGGTTAAGGATGTTTTATTGATAAATTAATTAATGTAATTAATTTTAGGTTAATTAATTAGTTTAATTAGTTAAGATAATCATTTATGATAAATTAAGTGTAATTACTTAGTAAAGTAATTGATGGGTAATTACTGAATGTAATTAAATTAAGAAGAATTACCTATAGAAGTAATTTAATAAAAGTGATAAAAAGGGTTAATCACTTGATGTTATTAATTAAAGGATAATTTATATAATTGATTTAAAATTAATTAATTAAAGAATAATTAATTAATTAAGGATTAAGAATTAATTAATAATGTAATTAATTACTAGTTAAGGTAATTAATTAAAAGAGAGTAATTAATTAAGGAAGTGATTAAAGATCATTAATATAATAAATGATGTAATTAAGGATTAATTAATTAAGATTAATTAATAAATAATAACTGATTAAAGAATAATTAATTAATATAATTAATTAATGAATTAATTAAGGTAAGTAATTACAAGATGGTTAATTATTATTGATTAATTCAGGTTAATTAATGAATGTAGTTAATTAAAGATTAATTAATTAAAGGTTAATTAATTATGAAGAAATTAGAGATTTATTAATTAATAATTAAATGAAATAAATCAAGGTTGATTAATGAAAGTAATTAATTAAAGTATGATTAATTAATTGTAATTAATTAAGGATTAATATAATTAATTGTAGTTAATTGATTAATGAAGGTTCATTAATTATTGTAATTAATGATAGTAATTAAAGGTTAATTACTGTATTTGGTTAAGTATAATTAATTTGTGAAATTAATTAAGGATAATTACTTAAATGTAATTAAAGTATAATTAATCAAGGTGATTAATTAAAGTGGATAATTAGAGAAAGATTAATTAATTTATTTGTAATTAATTAATGATTATATAAGTAAGATTTATAATAAAATAATTAATTTAATTTACTTTAAATTAATTAGAAATGAAGTAATTAATTTAATTCACTTTAAATTAATTAAAGATAGAGATAGTTAATTTAATTCATTTTAAATTAATTATGTTATGATTAAGTAAATCATTGCTTATGTATGAATGGATGACATTGATTTGTCTTGAATGGATGTAATCTCAGAAATGAGATAAGTAATGTTGTGTGGTATGAATGCTTGGTTGCATTATAATGGTAATATAGATTAACTATTGTGATGTTAATATGGATTACCTATTTGATTATGAATCATCTGTTTAAATGATAATGTGATTATCAATTGTGATGTGTGAATTATCTATCTGTATGAATATAGATAAGTTGAATTGTTTAAACCTTTAAACAACTTGGCCTTAAAAGATACGTTTTGGATTTCGATGAGACCGGGATCGGGTTTCCGTATACCGGATTTCCAGGTCTGGAGACCCGAATACCACATCGATCCAAATTAACGATAGGTCGTGAATCTCAAGTGAAGATGAAGATTCAGAGTGCAAGGGTTATTGTCGTTAACTCTGAGGGTGATTCCAAAACGAGTGTAACGAGATAATGCCTTCGGTTTCGTTCGAACCCGGAACGAACTTGTATGGATTGAATGCTTTCAGCACATCGTCAGGCGGACGATGAGCATTCTAAGTGATATGTTCTGATTAAAGGTAATCGTAACCTCAAGCCTCATCAACCGGGAATGGCTAAAACAGGGGAGGTGCAGCAAGGCTTCGTGGGTAGCACCCATTGAGAGCAAGATAGATCCCTGTCTAGAGGTCCCTTTTCTTTTATTCGGCTTAGTGTGTAGTTGGTCGCGCCAACTACGGGATTATCTTGTTCGGGATTATCCAGTAAGGGATGGTTCCGGCTTTGTGTTGCAGGGGAGCGGGCGTACTCCTCGGTACGGTGATCTAGGCCACGTACTGTGACGGGCGGTACCCCAGTAGCCCTGCCATTGTATGGAATCCAAACTCCAATAAGTGCCGTACGTATTAGTTGTGCCCAACTATGTTGGAATGTGAGATGTAAGCATTTCAGCTATTTCTGTATTTTACTTGAAAACCCTAGACCCTATTATAATATAACTGGATTTCCTATCAAATGTTTTGGTTAGCGTAAGATAAAAACTTTTCCATGTTTATGTGTGGGAAGTCTTACGTGATACCTTTGTTTTCAAAAGGGTTTTGAAGTTAAACAATTTTAACCCGTTTACTCACACCAGACCCATGTCTGACCCAAGTGTTTATTTTCTGTTTTATTAAACTCTTGGGTACTCAAATTTGTATGAGTAGTCAAGGGAATTCAGGTTAGTCTTGACGAATTCTGGAGGAGCTGTGGAGCAGGAGGCTTCAGCGAATAGATATATAGAGTTTCCGCTATGTATGATAGATGTACTTGTGTTGTATAATAGACAGAAGTTTATATCTGTCTATTCTGTGATGTATAAATTGTGTACTCTGATGTATATGATACTATGTAATATCTTATGTGATATAATATATTTCTCGTTCCGCTGTGAGATTTCTGATGTGTTGTTGTTCTTTCTTCTCTTCTTTTCTCTTTTCTATCCCTTTCTTTCTTCATAACGATGCGACTTTCTGGTCGATGAAAGTCGGGTCGTTACAATAAGGCAAGGTGATAATCTTCTCAAGTGAGAAGGAATAATTCAAGGGTATATGGTTACTTCACATGGCATAACTAAGTAGGTATAGTAATTTCAAGTGATGTAAGGATATCACTAAATATGAATGCAACTCAAAGGCGATAAAACTTTATAACAAATCTCACAATAAAAGCATGCCTCATCTCATCGGTGTATCATAAAACAACAAATATGGTTTAGGAGAAAAATATTACTCCAAAGAGGAAAAATCCCTAACCCTCCATATCGGAAACTCAAAACAATCTCAAAGAAATCACCATTTCAAAATACGCCATAAGGCAATCAAATATAAATCTCCAACACAGGAGAATATAATCCCAAATAAACGCCAAAAGGCAAATCTCATATAACAATGCTAATAGGCAAATTTCAAATAATACGCCAGAAGGCAAATCTCAAATAACAATGCCAAATGTTGGCAAACCCAAATCTCAAATATAGAACTCGATAAGAAGTTCAATTTCCAAAGATGTAATCGCCATATATAATATCTCGAACGGCTCAAATGGCCAATAATGTAAAAAGGCGATACACTTGGAAAATCACAAAGAAATCAATGAAATCATCTCAAAGATATAGCACGTGCTTATGGCCAAAGCCCGCCAAGTACTATTCTCTCAAAATAGGGCGCCACGTCTCTTAGACAAACGTCTCGAAGGACAAATAAATATGTCACTTAGACAAACATCCCGAAGGACAAATATGTCACAATGACAAACGCCTCTTAGACAAACATCCCAAGGACAAATGACCCAAAGGTCCAGTACTGGCAAATACGTCTCTTAGACAAATGTGTCACAAACTCTCGGATAGGAACCCGAACAGTTTTAACGTGTGTCACATACCACAAGTTCGCACTAAACAGTTTATTAATGCTAGTAAATTCCACATTTAAAGCACTAAAAAGTTTACCTCATTTCATCGGTAAACTCGACCTGAAGGTCAAAACGATCAAACAGACAAGTCAGGAATTAACCGATAAGATAAACGCACGTGTCCCATACCACTTGTTTTACCAAACCATTTAATTCTCCTTCTTATTTGCTTGAATAGTGCAAAAACATGTATTATATATATAAAATAATTTACTTGAGAAAACAAGCTTTTAAAACCAATTTTCGAAATCGTATTTGGAATCAAACTTTGAAAATTCCCTTATTATAGAGAATATATAGATTGTATAGCCCAAAAATAATTTAAAAATATTATGTAATAATTATTTAGAATGCTAATTTATTTTAAAAATTATTTCAAAATCGTTTGGAGAAAATCGTGCTCGAAAACCATGAAAAACAAAGAAAATACCTCAAAACCGATAACTCAAATTCAATTCAAATTCAACTCAAAATCAATTCAAATTTGAATTTCAAATTTTCAAAAATTTAGCTAGCCTATTGATAGGCATCATAGCTCTCAAAACAGCATGAAAACAAGTAGTAGAAGCTAGGAAATCAATCTAGAAACAACCGGAAACAAAGAAGCCAACACCAGAAGAAGCAGAAAACATAAAACAAATGCTCCCTGGGTCGACCGCCAGGTCGACCTCTCTAGTCTCTAGTTCGACTATATGGTTGATCTAAGGGAAGGCACGGTCGACCTACCGGTCGACCCTCAAGCCTTTCTCTCACGCAATTTCTTCCCAGGCAATTTTTATGTGACGAACTGATTTTCAAGTTGAAATTTAACATAGCATATGAGTGAATTTTGCTACCAAATTTTGTAGACATATAGAACAACACATAGACTACAAACTAAAGAAAATCCAGTATCATTTCATTACCGGAATTGAAAGTTACAGTTGCTCAAAGTAGGCACTTAGATCAGATTTTCATAGTGATAAGAAAAAAAAACAATAAATGATTACAAAGCAGAAATTTGGACAGAATACTGCTCTTTGAGCATTGCATTAGCTAGAGATTGTGAGATTTAACTCACCTTGATAATAGAGATGATCAAACCTCGAATTTATGCTGAAAGATGGAATCTTGGAGCTAGAATTGGCTTTAGATATCTGTAAAAACTCAAAAACAGAACATGTAGGCAAAGAGATTTACACTTAACAAACAATCTATTTCAAAAATTGATTTTCGATGAAATGGATGGTTTTAGATTCGATTACCTGTTGATTTAGCTCCAATTTGATTTTAAAAACACAAAGATTTGAATTTAATTGAAGAAAAAGGCTTGAATTTGCAATTTGGTGGAGTGGGTTCTAATTTCTCAATTACTGGCTAAGGAAGAAGAAGAGGGATGTGAGGAAATGAACGTATAGGTATTCTTTTTCTCACCTTCTCAAGCCAGGCTAAGCAATAATGGGCCATTAAGTATAATAACATTGACTTAGTCAACTCCTCATCTATAGTTTAAAATGGCTTCCCAAGCCAATCCTCCCCCGCCTCCTCCAGCTCCTTCACGCCCCCACCCTCCATCTTCCACATCCACTCCACCTGCTCCTACTTCGTCCGCCATCCCTCCCCCGATATCGTTCGTTCCCAAGAAATATGCCTCCTTCCTTAACGCTAAGCCCCCACCCCTCCACAGTCGTCCACTGAAAAACTTGATCCTAGTACTCAAAATACCAAACCTGGTAGCACCAAACCAGATTATCCTCACCCTGTTATCATCAAAACCATTCCAGATAGATCATATGCACAAGTGGCTGTTTACCACCACTTATTCCAGACCTCCCAACGCAGAAACGTTGGCGTTCCTTGCCGCCTTTTGCCAATGTTCGCTCCACGATAGATTTTTTTGTATCCAAAGGTCGTTGTCTAAAATGCGCAGGGACTGGACACTTGGCAAGGAATTGCAGAGACCCAAAGATTTGCAATAATTGTAGTCTCTTCGGTCACCCACAATCATCTAGTCCTGAGAAAACCAAAATTAAATCCCCCGCTTCGTTATCCGTGCGTGCCTTTGCCCCTCCCGCTAAAAAAAAATACCACTTCAATCTCAGCGGGACCCAGTGCAACATCATTCCTCCACCAAGCCGAAAAGCACCTGTCCAGCAATTAATACCTCGAAGTCTCCTCGTTTCTCACCCCATTCTCACTCCAACACTTCTCCTCACTCTCTTCACTCTGCTCCTCCTCCACAACATTTCTTAGTGGAAAACTCTTCACATTATCTCACCGCCACGGTAATCAATGGCTTTTGGACGATAGAAACACTGTGCCAAGCCCTCTCATCTGCTCTCCACCACCACGATCTGCCCATCTGGATCATTAGCAATACCAGCTTTGCCTTTTGCTGCCCCATATATGAATCATTAGGCCTCGCCCTCCAACTCCAAACCCTATCCAAGCCAGGCGGGTTTGTCCTCATTCAGCCCTGGTCCGATCCCGAACCTTCCTCTGCCAGTCTCGAACTGGTCTCCGGGGCGCGTCTTCAAGGATTCCCAGAATTTCTCCGTGATCATCCGGATTCTGTGCGAGCTGCCCTGAATCCTTTGGGCCGTTTCATAGAGTTCGATAGTTGCAACTGGGCAATGTTCGATCACCGGTATCTGTTCCTCAAAATGCAATTTTTTGTAGGCGTCTCAACTCCCTCTGTCATCGTCGCTAACCTCAACAACCATGACTATCTTCTTTCAGTAGAACGCTGGGATCACGCGCACCCGAGCCGCAGTCCGGAGACACTTCCAATTGGCATTGATTTTGAGGAGGCATTCAGATGCTTTGATGACCACATCCCCATGGAGGAACTGACTCAGATGACAGGTTTGACGCCATGAATTTCGATCCAGATACCCTTGCTCCCATAGCACCTGTTGAACCTACTCCTCTGGTTGACCAAATCCCTCTGACCGAACCCGAAGTTCCCCTCCCAATACCCAACCCACAAGACAATTCTTTCAAAGTCATGGGCCCTTTTGGCTGGGACAACTGGCCGACAGTGGACCAAAGTTGGAATCCTTATGCGGATCTGGACCTCTCTACTCCATGGTATCTTCAACTTCCCATTCGCACTCACCCACCAGTTTTCCAAAATACCGTTAGCCAGCTCACCCTAATCCCCTCACCTCATTCTCATCCTCCAGCTTATCATCAACCTCCTCTCAACCAATCTATGGGCAACCAACTTGCCCTCATTCCCTCTGACTTTCAAGCAGCAGCGCCACCGCTCCAGGAAGTTCAACAGTCCCCCTTGGTCACTCCCACAATTGTCAGATGCAGCGCCAGATTCCATAAAGCGGCGTCTCTCCCTGGTAGCTTTCTCAAACCTGTAGTTTTTTCCTCTGCTAACAAAAATCTTAATAAAAAAATTGCACGTTGCATGGGTGTGAGTTTGCGTGATGAACACTTCACAGCCATGCAAACACTAGAATTGGAGCGTTTGCCCCTCTCCCAATGAAGATTATCACCTGGAATGTCAGGGGCTTAGGGGACCCCAACAAAAGAATTGCCCTAAATCTCATCCTGTCCCCTCATAAAATCGATATCCTCCTAATCCAAGAATCCAAACTTGTGGACCCCTCTCCTACCCAGATTAGGCAGCTAGGTGGGCCTTATCTTTCTGGGTGGGCCCACTCGAATGTTGTAGGTTCCAGTGGTGGTTTAATCACCCTCTGGAATGAATCCATATGGTCCCATTATCAAACCATTCTCCATCCTTCTGTCCTCCACGTTTCACTTTGCCACATTCAAACTGATACCATTTACTTCTTCTCCAATATCTACGGCCCACAAAACACGTCCGATAGAAATGCACTCTGGAATAATTGTCTCACCTTTGCCACCCACCTCAATGGACCCTGGTTGTTAGGGGGAGATTTCAATACCACTAGAAACACCCATGAAAGAAATTCAGGCAACATTTCACAAGACTCAGATTCATTCAACTCCTTTATCAACTCCGGTTCCCTAATTGACCTACCCATTAGCAATAGACTCTTCACTTGGTCAAATCGTAGATCTGACCCGACACTAGCAAAACTAGACAGATTCCTCTTCAATGTCATTTGGGATGACTTGCACCCCCTATCCATCGTCTTCGGCCTAGCCTCGGTTATTTTAGATCACTGCCCCCTAATCTTAGATTCAGGTTCATCCTCAAACCTCAAACGTCCCTTTCGCTTTGAATGCCTCTGGTCTTTGGAACCCTCCTTTGACAATTTCATTCAGCTCGCGTGGTCCCAACCAGTAGTGTCTAATTCCGCAACCGCTAGGGTAGTTTCCAAACTCCATTCCCTTAGAAAGATCATCAAACCTTGGGCTAAAAACATTTGGGGTTCCCTTCGTTCGCGCATCTCTTCCACCCAAGATGCTATCCTAGAGCTCAATATCCTCGAAGAATCTCGACCTTTAAACCCAATGGAATATTCTCAACTTAGGGAGCTAGAATCAGATCTAGATAGACTTACCAAATAGGAGGAAATTGGTTGGAAGCAAAGATCCAAGGCCAAGTGGCTCGAGGAGGGAGACAGAAACACCTCCTTCTTCCATCGGATGGCCAATGGCAGACGCAGATCTATCAGCATCACAGAGCTATCTCACAACAACTCCATCTTCACCGAATTACCTGACCACCTCCGCCTCTTCACTGATTATTACTGAAGTATCATCGGCAAGATATCCCCGGCTCTACCCCCATAGACTGGAACCTCCTCTACCCAAATTGTTCCACCATACCTGTAGACCACCCCTTTTCTGAAGAAGAAGTATGGGCCGCGCTCAAAGATATGTCGGATGACAAAGCCCCGGGCCCAGATGGTTTCGGCCCATTCTTTTTCAAACACTATTGGGAAACCATCAAATTCGATTTGCTAGACATGTGCGTGGAATTCTAAGCTGACCCCACCTCCATTGCCCGCCTCAACTATGCCAACATCATCCTCCTCCCCAAATCCCCTGGTTCAAACACTTTGTCCGCTTTCAGACCAATTAGTCTCCTCAATACCACACTCAAAATTATCACAAAGGTCCTTGCTAATAGACTCCAGTCAGTCATCGATCCCCTGGTGGGGGCGGAACAGTCAGCCTTCATTCTAGGTAGAAACATCATGGACTGTGTCGCCGCCACTTAAGAAGTTGTCTCTTATTGCCATAGAACATCAACCCCCGGTACCCTGCTAAAATTAGACTTCTCCAAAGCTTTTGACACGGTTCACTGGAACTTCATCCTGGACCTAATGAAGCACAGGGGTTTTCCGCCTAAGTGGTGCGGCTGGATCGAAGGGTTACTCAGCACAAGTATTTTGTCTATCTCAATCAATGGCTCTTCGGGTGGTCACATCAAATCAGCTAGGAAGTTGAGACAAGGAGACCCGCTCTCACCCTTAATCTTTGTCCTGGTAGCAGATGTGTTCAATCAGATGATCAAGCTCGCCTCGTCCAATGATTTATTTAAAGGTATCAAGCTTCAAGATTCAAATTTATCAGTTTCTAACCTTCAATTTGCAGATGACACGATTTTATTCGCTTCCACCGAAACCAACCATATCCATAGTCTCAAGGTTGTGCTGTATGTCTTCGAAGCAATTTCTGGCCTCTCCATCAACTTTAATAAAAGCTCCATCATCATGCTTGGCAACTTCGTCCATCTCGGCCCTCACATATCATCTTTGCTCAATTGTAGCATAGCCCATTTCCCCATTTCTTACTTAGGTATTCCCATCCGCCCCACCAAACTTCACCGTGCAGATTGGCTCCCCCTCATCTCCAAAATTGAATCCCGACTCTCAACTTGGAAGGCACACTCGTTATTCTCCGCAGGTCGTCTCGTCCTAGTCAAATCGGTCCTATAAGCCATCCCCTCATACTAGATGTCCTTCCTCACCCTTCCATCCTGGGTCATCACGAAAATAGACTCAATCAGGCGTTCGTTCCTTTGGAATGGAGGCAACGCAAAAAGACTGGTCAACTGGAGGACGGCCTGCCTACACCGCAACCACGGGGGTTTAGGAATTACGGACCTCCGCACCATCAATCAAGCGTCGCTGTCCAAATGGCTTTGGCGATTGCTCACACCTGGAAACTTCATCTGGAAAACCTGGATCCTTTGCCTACACTATCATTCAAACCCCCACCTGGCGCTCCACCCCCCACCCGTTTCCGGCCATCCCCCTTCTGGTCTGGGGTCCTCCAAACACTTCCTAGAGTCAAAGCACTTTTCCAGGTGGAAATTGAAAGTGGTAACAACTACCTCTTCTGGCACGACACATGGTATGGCCAATTGCCCTTATCTAAGCTCCTGCCCAACCTCTTCTCACACGTCACCCTCACTAACGCTACGGTCGAAGAATATTTCGCCCTTGGCCTTGGGCACCTTTGCCCACCCACCATTTTCGATGTAGATCTGGTTCCTGAACTCCTCACTGCAACAAATATACTCATATCGCTCCACCCTTCCAACAGTCAAGATCAATTCCTCTGGGACCTTGCACCTTTAAAGGGCCTCACAGTTTCATCCTGCTATCAATACCTAAATAACCCCAGCCGCCTTTTCTCCTTTCCTAGGATTTGGCATTGCAATCTTCCACCTGGCATAGCTTTTTTTCAATGGTGCCTAATTTCTGGAAGAATAAATACCAAAGATAGACTCAACCGCCTCAACATCCCAGTCGACCCACGCTGTGTCTTTTGTTCCACTCATGATGAATCTATCACCCACCTTTTCTTCGATTGTGACTTCACCTACTCAATTTGGGCTGCAACCAACGCTTATCTATTGGGGTATATCCCCACCCCGACCCCCTTCTTCGATTATTGGCAGTATAACCAGCAGAACGTGCTGATGGACACTTACCTATCAATCTTCAGTTGGTGCATTTGGAAAGAAAGAAATGCACATGTGTTTGGGAAACCTTTACGCCACTTTGGCGGTACCTGTAGAAGTATCACTCACTTTTTCTCCTCCCTAACAGGTCAGAGCTCCTCCGCGCCTTTCCGACTGAGCCTCCCCCCCCCCCCGTAGCTCACAGCCAGCAGAATCCCAGGGTAGCACTAGCGCAACACCGCGTAGGTAGACTTCGCCTACCGAGGGCTCTTAGTTAACTGATATTTGTAATATTTTGTGATCTCTTGACTATGTTACTCTAATACTTTAGTTGGATATTGTTGCTCTATGACTCTATCTTCGCCATCGATTGGGCTTGTCGATGATCTCTTATAAATATTTAATATAACTACTTAACCGGCTGTGTAGTATCACGCTACACACCCGTCTCTCTCAAAAAATAATGGGCCATTAGGACCCAAAAGAAGAAATAAATTACTTAACCTAAGTAATTAATTAACATAAGAAACAAATATTCACATATTTACACTATATAATAAAACAAAGTCATTTTCTTTCCAATTTTCAACCAAACAAAATATGTAAATTTACATACGCATGAAATAATTTATTTTACACTATATGAAAAGATTAATTTTTTATTTTTAAAAATTTATTATTATTAAAATCCTTTATTTTTCAAAATACACTATTTACTCAAATGAATGAATAAAACTCTATTTTTAACTTCTAAAATTCCACAAAAATACTTTTCTCACTTAGAAAATTGTTTTAAACCATTTCAAAACTTAATTTATAGCCAAAAAATATTTTTAGACCAATTTCCACCTTTTTATTTACATAACACACTTTAAAAATCAATTACTCCTTTTAAAAATTATTAAAAGAAGCAATTGGCAATAATTAATGAAATTATTGCACTATCACCAAATAAAAATCATCTTCCACTTATTATTAACTCAAACCACTATAATAAAGTTCCAAAACGTTATTTTCACTTTTTGTTCCCAAAATTCATTATTTATTCCAAATAAACAATTTAAATTCTCAAAATTATTATTAATTCTCAATATTAAATTATAACTACTGTTATAGTTTAATACTTACAGGTAATCACTAAAACCAGGGTTGTTACAATAACATTCGCCTTTGACCCTTTCTGACAATACTTATGAACGTAAATAGATCTTTAAAAAAATGTTTTAAAGATAAGCATAAGTGAAATGATTTTGGGTTTGTAGTGATAATGTCTAAGTAACATAAATCTTAAACCTTTTCAATGGATTTGTGAAAGTACTTAAGTCCTTAAAATGGATATTTTAAAGGAAATTATAAGTATGGAATCTTTTGGAAAAACATAGAAAAAGTAAGGGTTTTAAATAAGAAATCTTGTTAATGATTTGTGAATATACTTATACCATTTCTGATAAGTATATGAATACTTTTTTGAAGTATTGAAAGGAATGCAAATGAATGGTAGAAATTGATAAACGATTTTTATTAGATAAAATAAGTTTTACTAATAAAAGTGGTTTTAATTAATAAAATATTAATTAAACAAAAAGGGATTAGAAGTCGCTTATGCGACTTGATCGTCTTTGTAAGACTTGATTGTGCTTTATATGTTTACTTGTTTATGAAAACATTTATTCGTATACTTAACACTAAAATCTAATAAAGTAGGCTTTCAATTTGTGGAAGTTAAGACCGATGTTCGAGTAGGGGTATAAGCAATAGAGCTCAAACCTACCAGCTTCAGTCTTGACCGAGGGATGGTGCGAGATGAAAATATCGAAAACGTGATAAGTATACGAGACTTGGTTTCCATAGGCGATCGTTCTCATTATTGTTGAATATGACCAAATTTGTCAATTCAATCTTGAAGAGACCGAGATCAGTATGTATATTACTTAGTGAAAACTACTTCAAGACTAAGATACGTGTTCTATCTCATGGAAGTGAATCTGTTCGAGGTGTTGGAATCCATGTGTTGTTTCGAGATTTATCCGAGATATGGGAATCCAATTGGGGATTCGTATTTAATTTGAGTGATGAAGACTCATGTGAAAGATGCTAGATGTGAATTCGACATTAGAAATGATAGAAAACATAGTAGGATGTACAACCTGGGGTTTAGCAGACATACGCCAGGGTATTATCAACTCCAAATCTACAAATACTTATTGATTATTGGCCGGCTAGAGTTGATGATATTAGATTCACATTGTTCATGTTTATGTTTGGACGATGGGCTGCTTGTGTTTACCTTAATGGTATATTTTATCTAGAGATATACAACGCTTGAAAAGTTCTTTCTGACCCTTGTGCATGGAGTTCGGATCCGGCTTCTCTAGAGAAATCTCTATGGAAAATCCACTATGTGAATGTACCTTATCGATTTTGATTATGCCCTCTACTATGTTGTTGAATGTAATCAATGTAACCATTTCAGCTATGCTATATATTTATATTCTACACCCTAGACATTATCTATTATATCACATTATGTACTTATTGATGGTGGTTCTTTTGAAGGGATAACCGTTATGACATTCCATGTAGTCTTAAAAGTACTGTTATATGTCAGATACATATGCCTTGAGTTTCTCATACCAGACTTATGTTTGATACATGGTTTTTCTTTTCCCTAAATTTCTCGTGTGCTCTTTCGAGTAGTCTGAGAAAGGTAGTTTTCGTTGATGTTCATTGGAGCATGGGGAGACGAGCTGGATGTTTCACCTACCGTACTATTCTTATTTCCGCTGCGATACTATTGTATATATCAGTATTTGAGAGCACGGGTTATTATAACTATCCCGACTGATGATAGTATTTAAAATTGTAACTCTAAAACATTTTGTATCTTAGAGTGATAGTTTTGTACTGTCTTTTAATATTATATGTTATCGTTCCACTGTGAGATTCTGATACAGTGTTCTCTTCTTTTTTTATTATGTTTTCATTTCATTTTATTTTACTCTAACTGTTTGTCTTTCCAGCACTTGGGTGCTCAGCACATGAATATCATAGATGTATTAGTGCCAATATTAGAGGGTCGAAAAGGCAGGCCGTTACACATTTCTCGGCAGTATTTGAACAAATCAAATATTAAAACATATACAAATTTTTTTGAAGCATAATAGTAGATGCAAGGTTATAAAATTACCAGAAAATGTAAATTTTGTAGTCAAATTGAAAAAATATTTACATGAAGATGAGTATATGCAAATTACATAGTACAACACTAGTTTTAAAAAAATTAATTAAAAAAATGAGAATAGAATATTTAAAAGATCAACTATTTACTTTTTAAGTTTTAACTATTTTGGCACACAAATAGACTTGTACATTGATTGTTATTGGTAAAAAAATCTAGATATTGAAAATTTGCATATATCCAAGTTCCCTTATTGTCCACATAAGCAACTTCCCTTTTGTTTGAATAATCACAAGAACAACTAATACCAATTGCCATATACTATACCACTCATCTTTCAAGGAAGCCACATATAACAACTGGTTTCAAAATAAATGTGACGACCCACCTTTTTGGACGGTTTAAATCGACAATAAACCACACATGTTAGACTCAAACCATTCAAAATGGAGGATTGTTATGGAGTGAATACGAAAAAGAAGAGAAAGAAATAAAACAAACATAAAATCTCACAGCAGAATGACAAAATATAATAATCAAATAACAGTTCAGGAAGCTATTTTACAAATAATATTTTATTACACTTTTACAATACAAATCAGAGTTACATACAGCAAAAATAAATGAATAATGCAGCAGAACAACATGATGCAGTAGAATAAATATAATAAATAGCAATAGTACTAAATCTTCGTCTTCATCCTCCAAAAATAAGGTCTTCTACACACTGAAAAGCTCAGACTGACCCGAGCATAATGAAAAGACAAAACACTCGAGCAGAACTAAAAAACATTATGTAAGTTAAATCAACAATAACTAACTATGAGTGCATTGGCTGCAGAGATGTTTACGGGTTTTCACATCCCTATCCAGTGTCTAACGTGAGTGCAATAACTTAAGATATGTTCGGGATTCCATCTCCTAAGGATCCGTTAAACTATCTACATACATAGTACAATACGCTATTATAATAGTGTCTATAGTAAAGTAAAGTATTAAAATAGCGTTAAGGCATTACCCATATCCCCCCTTAACACATTTTTATATATTCCCATAGTCTATACAGATACTGTAAGCTCCATGAAACTGATGGGATACTCAAGGAGAACTCCATAGGTACAGTACAAACCAAACTCATAATGGGCGCGGTAAGGCATGTGACAAGGCACGCGAGGCAATGCCTAGGGTAGGATACTGCCCTTTTGCGAATCTGGACTGGTGGTAACACATAGCGGATCCGAATTGATTGAAACTTCAATTGAAATCCTTTAAACGATTCATTTAAACCAATTCCAATTTCAACATTTAAAGCTTGGATTTTCAAAAATAACCCAGTTTATATAAATCAAATTTTTATTTCAAAATATCATTTAACTGGATTCAAAAATTTAAGGTTTTAAAATCATTTAATTTAACTAATCCGGTGTCCGTATATAATTTTCTACCATATGGTCGAGTGATACAGATATATATCATTTCAACCCGCAACAAATTTAAAATTTACGGGTATATATCATTTCAACCCGCAATTGCGAATTTAACTTCAAATCCATGAAATCGCTCGAGTCTATCATTTCTACCCATGACGATTTCTCCCTAATCTATCAGATCGTTCGGGTATGTTTCATTTCAACCCATAGGGATTTTCCAACAATAAACTAAGGGAACTTGCACTGTTATATCAATATATATAAAATAACATAACATCCTATCATCCAATATCAACCATTAAACATCCATCACAATTATCATTCAAATCAACTAATAAATAATATCAATTAACTGGTTGTCACTAATAGGTATTTAACTGGCAATTTAAAATTCAATATTAAATTAAATGGCGACTTACTTCAATAAAAATCAGATTTAACAGGAATGATAATTTAAATATATCAAACATCAATCAATCAACTTCTAATCATATAAAAAAAATTAATTTAACTAATATAAGACAATTTAGTAGTTGTGAGTGGGTTAAAACACTCACCTTTGATTTCAAATATTTTTAAAATCCAATTATAGCCCGAAATTTGAACAGTCTCAAAATTCATCAAATCCAGTTTTATAATTTCCAGAATTTCAATACGATCGCAGCGGAACAAATCGCACGTAAATCCAACCTTATACGTAAAAGTTATACACATTAAACATTATACGTTTTATAGTATAAATAAATAAAATAATATAATTGAAGTTACACGTCATCACCTTCGTTTCTCATGCTTCAGAAACCTAGGCATGAGATCGACCCTAATGTAGCCGCGACCACGTACGATCGAATGCCGTCCACCACGGCCAGCCGCGACCACCAGACCCACTCAAATAAAGCGCCGACTCTGCGTGACCCCTCCTCCACCATCCATGACCATCCACGTCGCTGATCGAAGCACGATTTTTCCCAGCCGCCACCTATACTTGCAACCCTAACTGAATTTTACTAGGAAATCCGACCACTGATAGGACGAATGACGATCATCGTTGAACTCCGCGCATCCATCTCCATGCAACCATACCCTTGAATCGATGATCCATCACCGTTGATCAATCATCAACGAACGAAAAATAATGTTTTGGCCAATCTCTAACAAACCAAAACTCGATTGCAAAAACGAACAATATATTTGGCTTGCACCCATCAAGAGCTTTCCAACGATATATAGTTTGCTATAGTTTGGAGAGTTTGAATTTTGAAATTGGATTTAGGGTTTTGAATTGGAATTGGTTTCTGCCATTGAAGAAAGGAACAGATAGAAGTTGATGTACGTACATAATAAATTGAAAGACGGATAGGATTTGAGAAACAAAGCTATTTATATAGACAAGGCCCGATAAGAAAGAATGGACATATCGAATTGGTTCGAAATGACAATAACGACCCGAAAAGCCCGTTCTACTTCCGAAGCGAAAGTAGGTCATCCTATATATCAAAATAGATGTTTTCGATATTTATAAATTCAATGGAACATGTCTCAAGTCCTAATTCTATTGTATGATGAAGTTAGCTTTTAAATCAGCTTATTTCAAATTGATTTCAATAAATTGATTTCTACGCGTTTCGAGCCCGCACGATCAAACGACAAGTCCGATCGCTACGAAACTTGAAATCCTACAATAATTCATTGTTACGGATCCGATGAAACTAGTTTCATCAAAATCTGAGATAGTGGCCACAATGGATAATTTCACGTTAATTAAATAAATTATTATTAAATTTGTTTGTCTTCTTTTCATATTCAAAGTAAATTATTAATAATTTTCATCATTGTTTATTACATATAAATTTATAATCTTTTTAGATAAACTTTCCATGTTAATGTCAATATATATATTGCACAAATTTCAGTGTTCAATTGCAATTGCAATAAAAATTTTAGTTAATTATAATTTAAATTCCAATAAATTCATTTATTTTGATTTCACTCTTATTATAGAATCAACTATTATCTTATGAATATAATTAACATTAGTTTACCATTTATTACATCAATATTCTACGGTTACCATCTTAATTCACCTTAACTGCAATATTTAATTTGATTAATTGCAATTGATTTCCAATTTAATTTCAACAGATTAAATAAATAGGCGATAAATAACAATTGTTACCATTTACTTAATTTAATCACATTTATAAGTTTATTATCTACAAACAAATGTCATAACTACTTACACAACACTGATTTTATCCAATTTCAATTAATTACATATTATCTCACCATTTAATACAACATTTGTTTATTTTCTTATTTTCTAGTTTATAACCAAATTTGACTTTACACTCATATCAATCCATTGTGATTACATTAAAATAGTTACCGATTACATTAAATCACATTATTAAAATGCATTCTAGTTATTTTTCTCATTAATGAATCTTTAATTTTTCACAACATTAAATTCTAAAACTTATTTAATTATCGAAAATTACAGGTCCTTACAATATATATGTAGAATATAAAGATAGAACTGAAAAGAGATTAAACCTTTGGGTTTTTCTTCTATAAAAAGTCACTGATTTTTGGTAAACTAGTGCAAACCCGTGCTTCACACACAGGCTATAGCTATATTTATTTTTGTAATTGTTGTTGAACCTTTGTGTTATTGTAGGTTTATTAACAATTAAATTGGTCATTTCTCACTTCTCGACAGATGCTTAAGATATTGTCCAAAAGGTGATTTTATTTAGCAATTGTTTTAGTAGAAATGTCAAATTATGTTCTAATCAATGCAATAAAATAATATATCAATTTTTTTGGCTCATGAAAGTGGCATGATGGCAAAGATATAACCATGCATGTTGTTTACAATGATCCTTCAAATAAATCAAGTAAATAAACCAATGAATCAAGTTACAGTATTAAGTCCATATAAAGGCCCACAAATCCGTAACCTTTGAGTCGACCATAATTCACATCCCTTCAACTCAAATTGAATGGAAATATGAATCTTTAGGGGTGATGAAGAAGAGGTAGAAGAAGAAACAGAAATAATCAACACAGAATCTCACAAATGTAGCGAAACAAAATATAATATATAATAATAGAATTTTATACAAAAGAGTCTGTAATTGTTTTATACTTACAATCATCAGAGTATAGTAATAAATACATCAACGTGGACAGTTATAATAACTTGTCCTCATATAGCGGAAATACAAACCAAGTACGGAAATACGTCTCTATCATCCAGCAAGTCTCCTGAACTCTATAGCATTCTATCCTGAATCTGTAATACTCGGTCTGACCCGAGCATTATAATAAAATAACACCTGAGTCAGTTTGGAAAAACAGCGTGAGAAAACACACTCAATTTGAATTATTAAGGTTATCAAAATCCTTTGAAAAAAAAACTATCTCATAAGACCGCGTCACACATAAATACGACGGGTTTCTCCCTTACGATAACCAAAACATTTTATAGAAAATCTAGTGATATTATAATAATGTCTAAATAAAAATACTTATTCAAATAGCCTAAATTGTTACATCAATTAAATTCCAACATACTAGGCTCTACAAATAAACCGTAAAGGCTCGTATTGGAGAATGGATCCCATACAATGACTGGGCTACTGGGGTACCGCCCATTACAGTACACCTCTAGAAAAAATATACCGAGGACCTTGCCGGGATCTCCTGCTACTCAAGACCGGCCTACCCCTAACCTGGACAGACCGAATATGTTATCACCCCGGGTGTTCCGACCCTTAAAAATCGAGCGCTCCCTTTTTCATGCACAACCATATCCATAATTTATATATATTTCCGAGGATATATAGAAAAGTGATAACATACCCTAATTGGGTACGACCCACTTAGCCTTGCTGCATTTCCCCTGTTTTAGTCATTCCCGGTTGATAAGGCTTGAGGCTAACGTTACCTTTCAAGAACAATTCCCCTTAGAATGCTCATCGTCCTCCAAAGACGATGTTCTGGTAGCATTCGTCCATACAATTTGTCATGGATCTGGACAAACCGAATCACCGTCTTCACTATCTTCACGATATCCATTCGTAATGTTTAAACCGGATCGAAGTGATTTTTGGATAATTAAATTCGATCCCAGTCTCTTCGAAACGATCAACGAAATTAGCCAATATTGATAGTCGGTTATTTAACTATCAAATAACATCCATAAATAGTCACTAGGCCATTATTTATAATTCTTAAAGCATTCATTTCAAAATATCTTTACAAAGATATATATTCAAATTTTCTTTCAAATTTATCAATATTTGAAACATTTTCCGAATACTTTTTTCCATAACAGGAAATTTTCACCCGTACCTCACTTCAACACTTACTGAAATATTTCCAACTTCGATTTATAATCTATTTCTTAGAAAATATCTCGATATAAATCCTTCGTCTCTAAATATTTTCAAAAACCATCATTTTCTCACTTAGGAAAATATTATAATCCATTTTTCTAAATCATTTCTAATATCAATACTTGGGAGTTTTCTTATCCTATCTCCTACATTTTCGGAATTTATATTAATTCCTTTACATTTTCCAAAGTCGATTATACTCACTTATAACCTCGTCTATCCATTCATAGCTTCTAGAAATCATATCTGTTTTCACATCTCGAGAGAGTTTATAAATAAATTAAAAATCATTTTTCAAAATTCTATATATATGTATAATAAGTATTTTTAAAGAATGATAATTTTTTTTAAACACGTTTAAGTAATATTTAAAATTTTAAATTACTTTAATAAACATTGATACTTCATTCCCTATTTCATTTTCAATAACAAACTGATTTACGAAGCTTATTAAAAAAAATTAGAAATTTATTTCAACTAATATTCGATATTTGGGATTTTACATTTGAAGTATTTCAATGATAACTAGCTTTTAATTACATAGTTTAATAATTAATATTCCCTTTAACCCAAACTTAGCTTCTAAATGGAAATATTTTTTTCTCTTTTTTTTTCTTAAAACATCCCAATAACCAATTTAAAAATCCATCTCGATTTACAACACATCAATTCCTTTCTGATTCCCTAATCCATTTCCACCTTTCAAAATAGAGTCTACTATTCTTTTCCAAACCTATTTTCATATCTCGATATAAATTCACACTATGAATTTATATTCCAATCTATCAACTAATAACATTTCCCTTATTTATAAACATCGTTTATAAATTTTACAAACTCATTTCTAAATCTATAACAGATTTACATAAATCACTACATTTATAAATCGATTTCTATTAAAATCTCATTTACAAATCTATTACTCAATAAATTCCAATTATTACTTGAACTCGTTTAGAATTCCAATTTTAACTTCTTTGCCATATTTTGCCGAAATATCATTTAAAAATCCATTATTAAAAATTCTTTATATAAATTATTTTAAATCTCTACTTTAAACATTTTTTACAAATAGTTAAGTACAACTCCAAATCAATTTTTTTCTTTTTCCCAAATCAATTTCTTTTAAAATAAATCCAATTTCGATATAAAATTTTTATATCCAAAATCTCCTTTTAAATTCCTTCAAATTCAAAGATAATATTTATGGTATTAAAATACCAAAATCTAAGGCTAGTTCTATTATAGCATCCAATAATTCAAATTACAACGATAATCTATAACAAATTATCTACACACATCATATATCACCATATATGAAAAAGAAACAATATATTTGAGGAATCCAGTTGGATCCCTCCAACCTATTTCCCTACATCCATAGATGTTAATACAATATAAAAATACCCTTCCCACTTCGAGGGGGATATCGCGGTATATAGGGTCATCTGCTATTATGCGGGGCACATAGGGTCTCATCCTCTAAGATATGTGGGAATATCAATCCAACTACTAATATATATACTACTATATATATCACATCCAATAGATAATAATTTATAAATTCATCCAATCATCCAATAATTAATTTTCAACAATTTAAATTAAAATAGTAATCCAAGATGAGTGAGATTTACTCACCTTGATTATAAAATTGCAATCCGCTCCAATTCTATATTGTATTCTACGACATTACAAATCCAACAATTCTGGTTCATGCGATTTCAGCCTTGCATGAGCACAATATGAAATAAATGAACATCTTAATTAAATTAGTATAATTAGCTTAACTGTAAGTAATTTTTTTTTAAAAACTTAATTATATACCTCTATCCACAAACACGATTCCAGGCGACACAGGAAAATGAAGCACGACTTCAACTCTACCACTCGTCGTTGACGTACCCTTGCGCTCAACCTTCCCTGCCACTCCAACTCTCCCTTCAGAGCGCAACAGTCACGAACGTCCCCTACCATCGAGCTTTCCCAAACCTAATCACGACCCAACCTCAAACGCCGCCCATCACGTTGCCGCCTCACCCATGACGATCTTCCCCTGAACTCGCGTACGCGGACAGTCGCACGAATTTGTCGACCTCGTCATCACTCCAGGCTTCGTGACTCACCTCGCACGACTGCCCCACGCACTTATGCATGCTCACTTCCCTGGCCTCGACTTCGGCCTGCTTCACGATTTGATCGATTTTTTTTAATACGAGTTCAACTGACATGATGAATATGCGACCCCCCTTTTTTATCGAATTCGATTTCGATTTGTTGGCTTCTGAAAGAAGAAGAAGGGATAATCGCAATTTTACATCGTTCTTCTTTTCTTTCTTTTTATTATCTGAGTTTTCGTTCAGACTTAAAGGAAAGCGAGGAGACTCATGCTTTTAAAAGGAAAAGAAAAGGGGTTGCGTGCTTTCATGGATTAAACAGAAGAAGAGACATATTTAAATAGAAGAAGAGACGGGTATGACTAGGTAGGGTAGCTTGAGTTGACCATTTTGACTGGTTTTATAAGCATATTATATTCAAAATATCACGTTATACATATCTTGAAACTTTGAACCCCTACGGAGGCATGCCGCCAGGCATTCCTAATGTTATACCGCTATTCCGAACTCAATGGAACAAGTCCCGAGTCCCAATTCGATCGTGGAGAAGATAGCTTTTAAGATCGACTATTTAAATATAATTCAATTAAATTTTTTCTAGGCGTTTATATTCCGTACGACCAAACGGTAACTCCAAACGCTACGGAATTTAAAATCCGATAATAATACACTATTACAGATCCAATGGAACTGGTTTTATCGAATTCTAAGATTGTGCCTTGGATCGCTATTTTTAATCGTCGATTAAATCGACGATTTCAAAATTTATGAAATCTCTTGAAATTTTAGTTTTAAAGTCTTACTAACTAAATTATAATCCCAAATCCAATATTTAAAACTATTTAAATATTTAAAGTTAACCATCGAAAAATCCGAGTCGTTACAGTCCCATATGAAGAAATTTTTTATTTACGGTACTATTTTTTAATCCAATGTAAAATATTTTGCTTATAAAATTCTATTTTAGTCGCATGGATATAAATATCTAATTTCACCATCTACCTCTAAAAAAGGTTAATATTAGATTGATGGTTGCTAACTAAAATGGAATGAAATTTGCAAAAATTTGGATCACGGACAACAATGTAATGCATTACACTATAATATATTACGCATAATGAGCAACCTTTCGGGACAATTAAGCTTCATTCTTCATTACAAAAACATATAATAGAAGTATATATCATTGTAAACCATTATCTATCCATATAGCAATTAATACGTTATTAATCTAATGAAGCCCATATAGTCTAATGTGTTATTACAACAAAGCTACAACTTTCAATATGTAAGATATATGTCAATGTTAAATATAAATTCTTAAAAATAGGCACAATACTCTATGCAGATATATTTATATATTTTAAAACATATACTAATTGATGTTAGTGAGTTTCAATTCCAAGATCTATAAATCGACCAATCAAAATATCAATCACCATCCATTACGGCTATTATTTAATAAAATCATTATTCTATTAACACATCACAATAAGTTTAACCCTCCTTCGTAGTACAATAAAGAGTTCAAAGTAAAAGAAGGGAAAGTAAGTTTTAATGTTGTATGAGATTACTTATACTAGAAGTTGTATGTTTGGGAAATATACACCGAGAGAGATAAATGCAACTTTTGACATGAGTATCACTATTGGCATTCAATACAGTTATTAGCCATGTCATAAGGTACATTGCATTCAATATAATCAAATCATTAGCTTAACCCCATAAATTAATATGATTCGGCAATATCATTTTAGAGCATGTACCAAAAACTTATAAACTAATGTTTGAGACAGCACCATCTTCTATCTGATGATGTTTGTAGTATGCTTATTTACTGCTAAGGGCAAACTTTGTCATTACTAAAACATACGGGACTTCTTCAATCTGATGATGTCAAAATTAAGAATAATGTTTTCAAACCAATTTTTTCATCAGTTAGCTCAACCTACTTGTAACACTGAAGAAGTTATATGATCAAACAAAAGTTTATTGCAACCTGATACAAACATTCACTAATTGAAAACGTAATCGTTTGAAGAAATGGTTGAAGATTAGTATTAATAAAATCAAATTTTATTATACTAAGCTCATAAACCATGGGAAAAGTTTCAATGCCTCCATCTAAACTTTTTGTGGGTTCAACTTTTGCTATGCAAAAAAGTAGAATTTGATTGCTCACTTTCTAAAGAGTAGTTTGTCCATTTGCATAAGAAGGTAGTGCATATGGTCTCACCAAATATTTAGTTACAGTACTTCACACTAATATATTAATATACAAATCTATTTCTCCTGGTATGTTGGTAAATGGTAAACCATTGAATTCAAGAGTTTGGATAAAGTACAAAAATTAGAATCAATTTGCTAAGAGTCCTTAAACATTAATTTCAAATAATCTAAGTTTGTAATTGTAACTTAAGAAAAAGGTAGATTTAACAATAAAGAGAACCAAAAGAATTATATTATCACCTACAATTATATAAATTTAAAGATTAACGATCTAGTTTCCCAGAATCGGTGTAAATGGAGTAGTAAGAAGTTTAACCAACAACCACATTGTAAAGGTATTATTTATGTACCTCTATGTAATTAAAGGGTTCTAAATTCTTTATTCTGTGTTGGAAACACCATTTTGTTCATAATTTGTCAATTGATTTGCAATCAGTTATATGCCATTGAATCATATGCAATTCAATAATTTTCCTAATTCCAAAATTTTAACCACTGCCAAAAATATATAAAATGAGTGGGATGCATCGCATGCGTACTAAAATATCGGTATAAATAAAACATGCCATATAAATGGAGATTTCATATGCAAATTTAGTTTGTAAAATACAATGAATATCGATTTATTTTATATTAAAGACTAATATACAATTTTTGAAAATAATATAATCTTGATTTCAAGTCCTAAGTGGCCATGTCGTTAGTTTCAAGAATCAAATATAACTACGAATTTAATATTAAATGAATTATAAGTTTATGTATTGTAAATACTATATCCCAATAAAGTTAAAATTACTAGAAGGTCGTAGACTAAATAAAACCTTAATCCTAAATAAAATGAGTACAAAAAGTCTAATCCATTCATATTTGCATGACAATATTCGATGGTGCATATCCAATAGATATTGTACGTGCTCCGTTTATGCTTGCCTCGGACGATAACACACCTTCGTGGTATTCATTACTCCAATCACCCTACATATAAATCAGAGCAAACATGTTATCAACTATTTAAGTCATAGTAGTTTAAGATACATCCTCATTTTATGTCATATATGATCAATACTTAAGGACATGTTAAATATAAGTATAATGCATGAAAATAGGCAAAAGGAATCTATTTGTACAAATTAACTACCTTACATTCATTGTCCATTGCCACATCATTATTAGTTTGAATGCTATGACAATAAATTAAGTTGCATATATCTTTGTAAGAATTTATTTATTCTTATTTCTGTACTTTTTAGTGGAGAATTTGAAATTTGAAACATCTCGTGAAATAAGAATACTTAAAAAATGATAAAAAAAACTATAGAGAATGTGACTGTTGGATTATGACTTCATTTACAACAGTAAAATAATAGAAATTAAAGCAATCAGTTTATACATGATATTATGATTTAATCTGGTCTGATCAAATTTTATATCAAGATAGTTAGATGACACGAAGATATCAAAGTAGTCAAAAAATCAAAATTCAAAAATATAAATTTTGCATTAAAATAGTAAAAGAATTAATTTCATCATTTTTTAATAAATCATGACAGTGCACAAATTTATCATTAAAGTTGATGTAACGATTTGTTAGGTCTTTGAGTTTGTAAATTGATGAAACAAATATAGTATTAATAGTTTATACCGATATGATAATGAAATATTCATATGGTTAGCTATTAATTTACATAATCAATTAAAATAATTATAGCTAGTGGAATATAATGGTGGTTAACTTTACGCTATTATGGAGTAATTATATTTAGTTTAAATTTAGGAAAAAGTGATGCATAGAATTTACGAATCTTCACTCCACAAATTAATAAAATATATGTAGTGTTAATAGTTAGTGTCACTATAATTATTGATTTTGTATATGGTTAGCTTTCAAATAACATAATCATTGAAAAAATTATTGTTAATTGAATATGATGGTGGTCTATGTTATATGAGTATGGAATAATAATATTTCACATGGTTATAGTCATATTTCTATAATGATGCAGTTTCCATAACAGTGCTTCTATGTAATTATAATTGTTATACAATTTCATAGTAGGCTATTTATTGAAAAACATCTTGTAATAATATTTATTGAAAGTACCAACATATTTTTAATAGTTTATAGTAAAGCTAACTTACTAACACATATTTAACATATATAAATTATTCAAAAAAGAAGAAATAATTTATATTAATTATCAATAAATCTCAAAGTCTTTCTTAACAATACATCTAGATGTTACTACCACTAGTTTTATCGCATCAGGAGCAACCAAAACATAATTGTAACTTTAAGTTTTGCTAATAACCTTTAGAAAATTATATTGTTTAGTAATCTTTATAATAGATTTAGAAAAAATGAAATGGGCATTTAATGAATGCACCGATGATTGCAAGTTAATAGTAGGGAAGTAAATTGAACACAAATGATCTGATAGCTATGTCCATTACAAATAGTATTCCATTGTGTATTCAATGTAATAATACATTTGTCAATAGCTAATACTAAAACAGACAAAAATCAAATAGTGACACTCTTCGTTTATGTTATTTAACAAATAATGTTTTATTGTATTACTTAATGAAATAACATTTATTATCAGTTTTTAACACCCAATATCTTTTAATGAAAAAAATAACAATGAACTCAACTAATAATAGACGAACCTAGTATCTCTATGTAAACTATAACCAAACTAGATAAGCACTGTAACAACCCTGGTTTTGGTGATTACCTATATATTAAATTATAACGGTGGTTATAGTTTAATATTAAGAAATAAAATAAATTGGAGATTTAAAATTGTTTATTTTAAATAAACAATGGATTTTAAATGTAAAATGTTGAAATAAAGTTTTAGAAACTTTATTTTGGTTATTTGTGTTAAAAATAAACATTTTATGGTTTAAATTTAGTGAAATGCAATAATTTTAGTGATTATTGCCAAATGTGATCTTTTATTGATTTTAAATGAATTATTTGTTTAATATATTGTTTACTAGAAATAAAAAGATAGAATTTTGGTTAAAAATAATTTTTGGATGCAAAGTGATGTTAAAATAGTTTATTTCATTTAATTACACAAGAAAATAATTTTTGGAGTTAAAACTAGTGTTTTGTGTAAATTATTGTGTAAGTTGTGTATTTAATTAAAATAAGAGATTTTAATAATGAAAATAATTTTTAGAGCCAAATTATCTTTTATTTTGTCGTAAAATATTTTTGTGAACATAGAAATATGATTGTATGGTTGTATATATGTTGTAACTTTGTAAATATGAGTTGTTGTGTAAAAATAAAAGTGTTTGTATATTAAAGATAAATAAATAATTCTTTTTCCTTTTGGGTCTCAGCCCATTTACTAACTTAACCTGAATAGAGAAGTTTCTTCCTTCTCATTTTCTAGTACGCACACTTTCTTTCTTTTTTTACTGTAAACTAAAAGAAGAGAAAAGCCAGAAGCTTCCATCCTCTTCTCAACTAAAACCAAATCATCAAATTCCTCTATCTTTTTGCAATTTATTCAAATTAAAGCCAACTAATTCAGGTAATCCATCTCAAAACCAAAGATACTTTCATCAAATTCTGATTTTAATATGTTTGATTGTCTGTAATTGGGTTTTTGTGTTTGCATGTCTCTGTACTTCTATTTCTTAGGTTGTTGAAGCTTATTCAGGAGGAAAGCTATCATCTTCCTTCAAGTTTTCTCAGGTTTAATCTTCTAAATTGCAAAAGTGATTGCTAGACTCACATTCTCTAGCTGAAGCAATGCAGTGCAAGCTGAAAAATGCTAAGAAATAAACTTAGTGTAAATGTTTTTGTTGATTTTTAGTTTACAGTCCATATTTGATCTGAGTTGCTTCTTTGAGTGTCCACATCTTCTTGTTCTGTTGATGAAATGCTGCTGGAATTTTAACGGATTGTAGTTTAGGAGTTGTAGTTTTAGCATGCAAATTTTCATAGCTTGATTCAGTTTGTTACTGCCTGAAAATATTGATCAAAAATCGAATCGAAGTTGGAAAATCACCTGTACAAAATCACGTTCCAGTGGTCGACCTAAAGACCACAAGGGTCGACCTATAGGTCGACCAAAGCTTCCCACAGGTCGACCCTAGGGTGGACCTATGGACCATGGAAGTCGACCACTAGGTCGACCTGCATGTCGACCTTGGCTTTGAAATATGCCCATGTCACTTATTTTGCTTCTTGTACTTAGTTTTGATCAATTTGCCAAATTCTAGTGATTGTCTGGACCTATTTTGGTGATATTTTTGTAATGTTATGATGGTCATGAAGCGTATCAACAAGAGAGACAAAATTTTGGTGAATTCGAGATTCGAATTGAATTTGTTTTGAGATGATTTCGAATGTCCGTTTTTGGGTATTTTGATGATTTTCCTTGTTTTCAAGCACGGATTTTCCAAAACAATTTCCAATGGAATTTAAAAATAAAATGGCTTTTGAAATAATTATTTTTAATATTTATAAATTATTTTAAAGTTATTAAAATTATATATTCTCTATAATAATAGAATTTCAAATGTGTTTTCCAAAACAATTTCGAAAATTGATTTAAAAGCTTGTTTTCTCAAACAAATTATTTTATATATAGAATACACGATTTTGCACTCTTCGAGCGTATGAGGAAGAGAATTAAATGATTTAGTAAAACACGTGGTATGGGACAAGTGCGTTTACTTTTTCGGTTAATTCCGGACTTGTTCGTTTGAAGCTATTGACCTTCGGGTCGTATTTGCCGATGAGATGAGGAAATTATTGTGATTTGAAAGATTTGTTTTCTCGTATGGCATTAACTAGTAGTTAGTAAACCGTTAAGTGGGAATGTGTGGTATGGTACACGCAGTTAACACTTTTCGGGTTCATATCTGGAAGTTTGTGACACATTCACGATGTATTGCCAGTACTTGGGTTGTTTGGTCCTACATGTACATATATAGCTGTTGGGCTAATCATGGGCTATTGGGTCCTAAAAGAGGCCGAGGGGGCTCTTGTACACTATACTTGGTGGGCTATTGGGTCATAGATTGGGCTGTTGGGTCCTTTCTACATTTATAACTGTTGGGCTATTATTGGGCTGTTGGGTCCTATTCCTGATATTGTTGTTTTTCTAGATTTCTCCATGTTAATTTCTAGAATTTGGATGAATTATACATATTTTCACCATAGTTGCCTTTGTTGGATTATTTATATTGCTTGAGTGCTATCGCGTTGATTATATGGTGATTACATTTGGAGTTTTGAACTCTTAGTCGAGTTCTATATGTCGTGATTCATAGTTTCCATTCTTTAGCATTTTTAAGATTCATAATCTCCTATTTAGGAGTTATAGTTGATGAAAGCCATTATATTGGCTATTACCGATGAGATGAGGCGTATATTTGTGGATAATTGATGTTATTGTTTAACATAGCTATTATACTGGCTATTGGATTAGGCCGATGATATGAGGCACATTTGTGGATATTGGATATTATGTAGAACCTATCTCTGCCTAGAAACCCTAATGACTTAGACTTAGTGTTGCTTCTTCTCTTTCGAGATGAATTGTTATCTTTTATCCATATACTTTACTCCTATCATTTACTAATCAGTTGTTTAAGCTAGACTGACCCGTGTATTTTTATATACTCGGGTCAGGCTGAGTTGTTTCAGGTTAGTTACCTGCTATAGGACTTTGCTATGCTGCTTCCACCTTGGATATTCTACTTATCTCCTATTGTGTATTTTTGTAGTCGTTTTGTATGACTTTGATATGTATCTGTTATTTTGAATCGTTTTATATAGTGTAGTCCTTGTACCACTTCTGTTGTATCATTTTGTATTGTACTAGGATGTATCTGCGTATATGTATATATAAGTTTGACTGCTGTTATGTGATGTGTTGTACATATTGTTGTTGTATTTTGTTCTGATAGATCCGTTGGCCACTGTAGTTTTATATTAAGAATTTATTGAATATGTCGATCCACTTGAGAAAGAAAAAAATTAGAGCACTAAATCGACGTATTTAATAGATGTTTAAGACAAAGCTATGGATGATCGCTATTAACCAGCCCTATTCTCCGCATTAGCTGACAGTATTACCCAATAATTCCCTTTGTTAATGTGGGACTCGGGGTGGGGCGACACAACATGATATCAGGGATGAGTTCAGAAAAAAATATGATAAACATAGAACATAAAATATATTACAGTACATCAAAGTACAACATAAGTGTTACACTTCCCCTAATCTATTCGTGTCCTTCAGGGTAGATATAAGTTGGGAATACGTCTAGGAAATCATTTTAATTCCGTAGTATTCCATAATTGAATTAATGGTATCTACCCTGTGAATAATCCTTATCTTATCTTAAATTTTAGCTTATGGCCGGAAGAGGCAGAGGTTATCGCTCGGATGCTAGGCAATCCAGTGGCTCGCATCCATACCGCGTATACATGTCTGCTGATTAGTTTATGGAATTATTTAGGAGCACTCAGCCTCTAGCTCCTACACCTTCTTCTCCTCCGTGCAAGTATGATTTTGCGCGTAAGTGCGGAGGTTTCTCTCTCCTTGGAGGTAAGCCTTTTAAAGGCTCTAAGACTGTTCTTGAGGTCCAGGCTTGGCTTCGGACATGCGAGCGCATCTTTTCTCGCATGGAATTATCTGATCATCACCGCGTTCTTGTAGCATTGAGTATGATGCAAGAGCATGCTCTCGATTGGTATAAGCTTCTTATTGCCGAGACAGACGAGTCTTCTCTTACTTGGCAATAGTTCAGAGAGCGGTTTGAGCTCAAGTTTGTGCCTGAATCTGAAAAGGCATTTCTAGTCCATCGCTTCCTTGAGTTGAAGCAAGGGAAATCATCAGTTTCAGAATATGTTTCTTCTTTCGAGTCCTTATCTAAATATGGGCTCGAGTTTATCAGCACCTTCTATAAGAAGAATCTTAAGTTCGTTTCTTGCATGAAGAAGTATTTAAAGAAGTCTCTTATGCTCCACATAAGCTATCATTTGAGGAGCTTGTTCACTTAGCGCTTCACCTTGAAGCCGTTGAAAAGAAAAGGGATAGTGTTGATGAGGCTGAGGTTCGAAAGAACCCAAATAAAAAGAAGTTTCCTTTCCAGAGATCCAAGTCATTTCCCAAAAATAAGAAGAAGAAGCCACTTGTCTCCAACTCACATTCTGGTGCAACCCCTTATACTCATAAGTCATGTTTTAACTACGACTCTCATGATCATTTTATCCTAGAGTGTCCTAAGCCTATCATTTGCTGCAACTGCAAAGAAGAGGGACACTGGTCTTCCAAGTGCCCTAACTCTTCTAAGGGTCTTCGTTTGAAAAAGCTTAATGTAGTGGAAGCTTCAGGCGGTTCTTCTCAACCCGGAGGTACTTCTCCTTCTTTTTCGACAGTTCTATATTTTCATGACCATTCTCTTCAAGTTCTCTTCGATACGGGATCTTCGCATTCATTCGTATTGAAGAAGCTTGTTAATGCTATACCTTTGAATGTTTCTTGCCTTGTCACTTCTTTGAGGATTGCGAATCCTATTAAGGGATCCGCAACCCTTAGCATGTTGAATGAGAATGTTGAGATTATTCTTGTAGTTTTCTTTTCGTGCGAATTTGCATATTACTCGCTATTTTGGGTTTAGTATGATTTTGGAGATGGATTGGCTTGCTTGTTATCAAGCCTAAATCTTATGTTTTGAAAGAATCCTATATTTTAGGTATCCTAAATCGGCTGATCAGTTGTCTCTTGTTCTTCAGAATAGTGATGATGATTCCGAAGCATTTTTATTTGCTATTGAGTTTCGAGATGATGATGATGTATCTCGAATTCTAGTCGTTTGTCATTTTGTTGATGTATGTGAGTCCGCTACGGGTTTGTCACTCAATCGGGCAATTGAGTTTTGTATTGACCTCATTCTCTGTTCTCATCCTGTGAGTCATCCTCCCATGAGGATGTCTACTAAACAAAATGAGAAACTCAAAGAAATTGTTGGGGCTTGAAGCCAAGCAATTCATTTAGTCCAGTTCTTTACCGTGGGGTGCCACGGTCATCTTTGTTAAGAAATCAAATGGTACTCTTAGGCTTTGCATCGACTACCGCAAGCCTAACAAGTTAGCCATTAAGAACGAGTATGTATTTCCTAAGATTGATGACATGTTCGATAAATTGAGTGGTGCTAGGGTCTTTCCTCAGCTTAACTTTGCACTAGTTTTCATTAACTACGAGTTGCGGAGGACAACGTTCCTCTTACCGCACTCTGCAGCCGTTATAAATCTTATGAGTGGCTCGTTGTACCGTTCGGTTTGATGAACGCTCTAGTTTATTTCGTTAATCTTGTGAATCGAGTATTCTAGGATATCTTGATGAGTTCTCCTTGTGTTCATTGATGATGAGTGTAAGCAACAATTTGAAATTACAAATCTTTCAAATAGAAGATATGTTTTTAAGTATAATTGGATTTTTGTTTATTGATACAACCAAATAATATTTTGTAAAATTATATAAGAGGCATTCTTATAGAAAATTATTTGTGTTGGGTTGTCCATCGAGTGCTTTAAGAATTTTGGTCGATGCGCTTGATCAACATTATCGATAGGAATTTCCTAAACGCTATGATGAGACAGTCAGACACAGTAAATTGAGTTGTGATAAGTAAAGTTTGGAATTAATTAATATGGGATTGAAAATTTAATTTTTTATTTTGAATGACCTATGAAGCCATTGAACCATAGTGATTGCTGAATAAGTGGCGAGGCGGTTTTGATCATTTGTTCAACTCTGCAGCAAATCGATGGAGTCATTCACTATGAATCAATGGTGAGGCAATGCCCTTATTATTTGAAATTTGATAAATTGATTATAGTTATGTTTAAATTGGTAAAATGATGTATTCAAGATAAGATAATGCTTTGGTTAGAAAATTTAAAATGCCAATAAGATAATTATTTTGATAATTGGTTGTTTGAAAATAAAGGAATGCTAATTTTAAACTTTTAGCATGAATTTGTAAGCAAGTTTTGTTTTAAATTTTGTAGATTTCTTGGTATGGATTTATAAAATTCTTTTGTAATTCAAGTTTGTGTCAAAAGGAAATGTGAATTTGAATTTGTTCATTATTTATAAAATGCTATATTAAGAAGTTTTGAAAATTTTCAAGTGTTGAAAATTGAGAATATGATTATGAAGTTAATAGGGTTTTGAAACTCTAAGAATTTTTGATTGTAAATTTAAATATAAAATTTGTTCCTTGTGTTTAACTTGCCCTAGTGCAATTATCCAGCGACTTGCATTTATGCGGTCGTTTGAGTTTGGTGGTATTTGAAGAAACCACCTTCCTCTTGTCGAGTTTTCTTACCTCAATTGTTGTCAATTTAATATCGATGTGGTTCCTTTCATAGTGTCATACGGAAGGTCATGTCGACGATTATCTTATTGGTTGGAGTCTGGGATAAAGTTGTGCTAAGTCCCGACCCTATTCGTGAAGCTTTTGGAGAATCGATATCACCTGAATTGTCTATTGTATAACATCCTATCTATGTTTTTCTTCAAAGGAGAAACACCTTCAAAATAGGGATGTGTTTCTCGTAAAAATCCAATGGTCCGCTATCCCAGTAATTCCACTCGAGAAACCATATAATTTATCGAGCAATCTTATATTGGATTTCTATCATCTTGTGTTGGGAGTGAGAAATTTTAAACTCGAGCTTATCTATCTTCCTTTGCTTGATGAAATAATTCGTTTTGAGTACAACTCTTCTCTAGAAATTGAGAGGACGCAATTTTTATAAGGGGGGAGTTTGTAACAACCCCGGTTTTGATGATTACCTGTATATTAAATTATAACGGTGGTTATAGTTTAATATTGAGAAATGAAATAAATTGGAGATTTAAAATTGTTTATTTTAAATAAACAATGGATTTTAAATTTAAAATGTTGAAATTAAGTTTTAGAAACTTTATTTTGGTTGTTTGTGTTAAAAATAAACATTTTATGGTTTTAATTTAATGAAATGCAATAATTTTAGTGATTATTGCCAAATGTGATCTTTTATTGATTTTTAAATGAAGTATTTGATTTATTAAAAAGAAAAAGATAGAATTTTGGTTAAAAATAATTTTTGGATGCAAAGTGATGTTAAAATGGTTTATTGCATTTAATTACACAAGAAAATAATTTTTACGTAATTTTTGGAGTTAAAAATAATGTTTTGTGTAAATTATTGTGTAAGTTGTGTATTTAATTAAAATAAGAGATTTTAATAATGAAAATAATTTTTAGAGCTAAATTATCTTTTATTTTGTCGTAGAATATTTTTGTGAACATAGAAATATGATTGTATGATTGTATATATGTTCTAACATTGTAAATATGAGTTGTTGTGTAAAAATAAAAGTGTTTATATTAGAGATAAATAGATAGTTCTTTTTCCTATTGGGTCTTAGCCCATTTACTAACTTAACCTGAATAGAGAAGTTTCTTCCTTCTCATTTTCTAGTACGTACACTTTCTTTTTTTTACTGTAAATTAAAAGAAGAGAAAAGCCAAAAGCTTCCATGCTCTTCTCAACTAAAACCAAATCATCAAATTCCTCTATCTTTTTGCAATTTAATCAAATTAAAGCCAATTAATTCAGGTAATCCATCTCAAAACCAAAGATACCTTCATCAAATTCTGATTTAAGATGTTTGATTGTCTGTAATTGGGTTTTTGTGTTTGCATGTCTCTGTACTTCTGTTTCTTAGGTTGCTGAAGCTTATTCAGGAGGAAAGCTATCATCTTCCTTCAAGTTTTCTCAGGACTAATCTTCTAAATTGCAAAGGTGAGTGCTCACATTCTCTAGCTGAAGCAATGCAGTGCAAGCTGAAAAATGATAAGAAATAAGCTTAGTGTAAACGTTTTTGTTGATTTTTAGTTTACAGTCCATATTTGATCTAAGTTGCTTCTTTGAGTGTCTATATCTTCTTGTTCTCTTGATGAAATGCTGCCGGAATTTTTTTGGATTGTAGTTTAGGAGTTGTAGTTTAGGAGTTGTAGTTTCAGAATGCAAATTTACATAGCTCGATTCAATTTGTTACTGCCTGAAAATATTGATCAAAAATCGAATCGAAGTTGGAAAATCACCTGTACAAAATCACGTTCTAGTGGTCGACCTAAAGCCCACTAGGGTCGACCTATAGGTCGACCAAAGCTTCCCACAGGTCGACCCTAGGGTCGACCTATGGACCATGGAAGTCGACCACTAGGTCGACCTGGGCTTTGAAATATGCCTAGGTCACTTATTTTGCTTCATGTACTTAGTTTTGATCAATTTGCCCAATTCTAGTGATTGTTTGGACCCTTTTTGTTATATTTCTGTGATGTTATGATGGCCATGAAGCCTATCGATAGGTGAGCCAAAGTTTTGGTGAATTTGAGATTCGAATTGAATTTTTTTTGAGATGATTTTGAATGTCGGTTTTTGGGTATTTTGATGATTTTTCCTTGTTTTCAAGCACGGATTTTCCAAAACAATTTCCAATGGATTTTTAAAAATAAAATGGCTTTTGAAATAATTATTTATAATATTTATAAATTATTTTAAAGCTATTAAAATTATATATTCTCTATAATAAGAGAATTTCAAAGGTGTTCCCAAAAACGATTTTGAAAATTATTTTAAAAGCTTGTTTTCTCAAACAAATTATTTTATATATAGAATACACAATTTTGCACTCTTCGAGCGTATGAGGAAGAGAATTAAATGATTTAGTAAAACACATGGTATGGGACGCGTGCGTTTACTTTTTTGGTTAATTTTGGACTTGTTCGTTCGAAGCTATTGACCTTTGGGTCGTATTTGCCGATGAGATGATGCAATTATTGTGATTTGAATAGTTTGTTTTCTAGTGTGGCATTGATTAGCAGTTAGTAAACCGTTAAGTGAGAACGTGTGGTATGAGTCGCGTTGTTAGCACTTTTCGGGGTCCTATTTGAGAGTTTGTGACACATTCACGATGTAGTGCCAGTACTTGGGCTGTTGGGTCCTACGTGTACATATATAGCTGTTGGGCTAATCATTGGCTGTTGGGTCCTAAAAGAGGCCGGGGAGGTCTCTTGTACACTGTACTTGGCAGGCTGTTGGGCCATAGATTGGGTTGTTGGTTTCTTTCTACTTTTATAACTATTGGGCTATTATTGGGCTGTTGTGTCCTATTCATTATATTGTTGTTTTTCTTGATTTCTCCATGTTGATTTCTAAAATTTTGATGAATTATACATTTTTTCGCAATAGTTGCCTTTGCTGGATTATTTATATAGCCTGAGTGCTATCGCATTGATTATATGGTGATTACATTTGGAGTTTTGAACTCTTAGTCGAGTTATATATGCTGTGATTCATAGTTGCTATTCTTTTGCGTTTTTGAGATTCGTAATCTCCTATTTAGGATTTATAGTTGATGAAAGCCATTATATTGGCTATTGCTATGCCGATGAGATGAGGCGTATATTTGTGGATAATTGATGTTGTTGTTTTTAATTTAGCTATTATATTGGCTATTGGATTATGCCGATGATATGAGGCACATTTGTGGAGATTGGATATTGTGTAGAACTTATCTCTGCCTAAAAACCCTAATGACTTAGACTTAGTGTTGCTTCTTCTCTTTCGAGAAGAATTATCTTTTATCCATATACTTTACTCCTATCATTTACTAATCAGTTGTTTAAGCTTGACTGGTCCGTGTATTTTTATATACTCGGGTCAGACCGAGTTGTTTCAAGTAGGTTACCTACTATAGGACTTTGCTATGCTACTTCCACCTTGGATATTCTACTTATCTCCTTTTGTGTAGTTTCGTAGTCGTTTTGTATGACTCTAATATGTATCTTTTATTTTGACTCGTTGTATATAGTGTGGTCCTTGTACCACTTCTGTTGTATCATTTTGTATTGTACTGGGATGTATATGTGTATATGTATATATATGTTTGACTGTTGTTCTGTGATGTGTTGTACATATTGTTGTTGTATTTTGTTCTGATAGATCCGTTAGCCACTGTAGTTTTGTATTAAGAATTTATTGAATATGTCGATCCAGTTGAGAAAGAAAAAAAATTAGAGCACTAAATCGACGTATTTAATAGATGTTTAAGACAAAGCTATGGATGGTCGCTCCTAACTAGCCCTATTCTCCGCATTAGCAGACAGTATTACCCAGTAATACCCTTTGTTAATGTGGGTCTCGGGGTGGGGCATCACAATCACCATTGTTCCAGTGGTTAAGTGATTCGACTTTGGTGTGAGAGGTCATAATGTTGTGATTTGCTGTCCCAGTGACATGTTCTATCTAACTACCATTTCAAAAAAAAACTATAACCAAACTAAATAGTAGCTTGAAAGTGACACTACTGCAAATATAGTAATATTTATTTCTACTCATTGAAGCATGTTTTAGGAAAAGTTTTATTCATGTTTATTTTATTTATATTACTGTAGGGCGTAGTTAAAATGTTAAAACTTGAGTCTCATATCAGGATAAAGCATCGTTTATTTTAGAACATGTATACTATGCATTTTTCTAGTTGTATATACATGACTGGATTCCTGCTCATTACTATGGGAACTGTTCTAGAACTCCTTTCTAAATATAATTACACAAATTCTCCTAATGGTAAACATGAGAGTTTACAACAAAATGGAGATGAGAATGACAGTCAAGCGCTTCCATAAAAGATGGCTTTGGTTTTAAGTTATCATGTATTATATCCCAGCTTTCTTTTCTTTTTCCTATGCAATACAATAGCTTGTTGATTGAATTTAATATAATGATTAAATTTTAACATCGTAAAAAAAATCTATATAAACAAATATTTCTAATCGGCTAAATTACATTATATGATATATAAAGGACTCGTGAAACTAAAAATCAAAAATAGCCTAAGACAAATCATAAATGTAGTGTTTACGTATAAAGCCGTACCTTATCATTAACTTATTATCTCTTCTATGCATATACAGAATTACAAAATGACCTGAGACAAATCATCATCGTGATATTCTAAATCAAAAGAGTTTTGCATCCTTCATATGACTCTTTAAAACAGTGGAAAAAATTATAAACCAAAGCTAACAGAAGTGAAGAAGACTGTTATATTCACCCAAAAAGGTTGGAATAAAATAAAAAACCAAGAAAAAAATTGGTAGTAGTAAGGGAAAAAGGCTGAAGCTGATAGTAGTAAGTATATACACCAGAAAGCATGCAAATACCGAAGAATGGAACAATTACGTTAAATTCCAAAGCTGGAAGATGAATACTGAAATTAGATATACAAAAATATAATTATTTTATGAGAAAATAAAACAGCGCTAAAGAAACCTACTCAATTTCTCATCCAAGTTCGGCTAAAAAGAGAAACATCCTTATATGAATATATGGTTACTAAGCTAGTTGATACTTTAAAATCACAAAGCATGATTAATCAATTTTCATATTATTATCTATAAAGAGTATAGATTATAGCGAATATATAAATCTCTAACAATTACATATCAACATTAAACATGGATTACTTCTTCCCATTCTTCTACCGATACACTTGAGTTGAACCAAGCTTTCGATTGATGTCTAATAGTACATTTATAAAAATAGAGTGAAATATCATTACATTGTCATATATTATGCATCATTTTATGACTGTTCAACTAACATAGAGAGCGTAAATAAATACAGAGTTGTTAAAACATCCCAAGTACAATATTGGTAGCGTGCACTCTTTTTTTGAAAATGCATTCATTGGATTATAACAGTTAAAAAATGCATAAACGATAATTTTGAGTAAAAAAAAAATATTATAGAAATTGCTAATGGATAGTACTTTTATTTATAAAAATATGACAGATGATATAGTGCAAGGAGGAATGCATGGAAATTTATATTATCATGCTAGAAAACTGTTAACCCGCCTTTTGGCAAGGCCACGGACAGACGGATTTAACTTAAACAACTTCACAACTATCGAGACTAAAGTATGATGGATTCGGTTTAAAATGATGAAGTTCACTTGAATATGTCGTTGGGAAAAGGAGTGGAAAAACTACATGGCTCGACCTAGGCAGTTTGGCAGATATCGCTCGGCATTGGGATGGTTCGGCGTTGGAGGCTGTTCGGCATAGAGAGATCGTCGTTCGACATAGAGGGATTGTTCGGCACTGAACGAGTGCTCGGCATTAGAAGGATCGTTCGGCATAGAGGAATGTTCGGCACTGGACGAGCGTTCGGCATAGAGAGATCGACGTTCGGCATTGGATGGAGTGTTCGGCATAAATCTTGTTCGGCACTGAACGAGCGTTCGGCATAGAGAGTTCGTCGTTCGACATTGGATGGAGCGCTCGGCATTAACCAACGTTCGGCATCTGGAGACGTTCGGCATTGGATGGAGCGCTCGGCATTAACCAACGTTCGACATCTGGAGACGTTCGGCATTGGATGGATCGTTCGGCATCAAGGAGCGTTCGGCATTGGATGGGTCGTTCGGCATACCTCACCACGCTCGGCATTGTACCTTGCACCTCCCAACATTCGGCATGAGGAGATCGTTCGGCATTCACACATTCTTCGGCATTCAGCGTTCGGCATCTATGGTTCGGCATATGGAGACCACTCCATTTGGGCTGAGGTACTCGGCTACCAGGCCCACCAGGGAAGTCCAACCCATCTTTGTCTATAAATAGAGAGGCAGGGGCACAGTAAAAGGGGATCTTCTTTCTGCTCTCTTACTTTCTCTTTTCTAAGGCTAAGGCAACTCTGCCATTTTGTAACTGTAATCGATTATTACAGCAATAAAAAGCAAACTTCTGGAGTGGACGTAGGCCGGAGTTAGCCGAACCACTATAAAATCTGTTGTTCTTTACTGTTCTCATTTCTGTTTTAACTATTCTTCACATTATTGCTCTCTACATACATTCTATCTCTGAGCTGTGATTGGTAATTGGTGCTTTCATCTGGATTTGGGGGTTAGTGACCAATTTTGGCGCTAACACTTTGGTGCTTTCACTGAGAAATTGAAACACTCAGGAATTTTGGAGTTAGGAACTTGGATCTTAGAAATCAATGGCAAGACCACCAACGAGGAAGCAAGCAGTGGAAAGGAGCAATCAGGAAGGAAGTCAAGCGGCATCTTTTGGAGCTGGAGAGGGTCATGCATCCATCTACATAACTCGGGATGAGATGCAAGTGATGATGAATTCTATGCAAGAGCAGATGATGAAATGGAAAGAGGAGATGATGCAGGCTCTTCTTAGGCAATTTGGACAACCAGGAACTACAGGTGCTCAAGATCATGGAGCTGGACCAGAGGAACTCAACCAACGGACAGATGGAGTGAATCAGCAGGGGGCAGCTCCCAATCAACAAACAGTTAACAATCTAGATGGACCTAGACTCGGGGGCACGCCACCAGGAGTACGTGATGAAGAATATGTGCCAGAATTTCCTCGGGGACTTGGGGGCCAGTCTGGATTAGTTGGAAACACTGGATTGGTTGACATTATCAGGCGGACTATTCGCGGAGGTCTGACAAATAGGGATTCAGAGGGAGTTAACAAAAGTCTGTTTACCCGGAACATCAGGACAGCTAGGAATCCGCCCGATTTCAAACTACCCACTCTGGAAGTATACAACGGGAAGACGGATCCCACCGACCACTTGATGAGGTACACTAGGCATATGGAAGTGCTGGGGGCAACGGAGGAGGTTATGGCCCGATGTTTCCCCCTGTACTTGACTGAAATTGCTGCTATGTGGTTCAGACAGCTGGAGGATGGATCCATTGTAACATGGACAGAACTGGTGGACAAGTTCTTAAGTCAGTTTCGAGTTCACATAAAAAGGCCAAAGAACGTGATGACGCTAACGTCAGTCAAACAGGGGGCAGATGAATCGCTCAGGACATTCTTAACTCAATTTAATGCAGCAGTTGCTTCGGTGGATCGGCCAGATCCATCAATGGTTCTGATTGCTGCGGTATCAGGAGTCAGAGATAATTCGGATTTCAAAGTATCACTGGTACGGGACCCAGCGTTGGATCTTGGGGAATTCTTTCATGAAGCTGAAAGATTTCTTCGACAAGAGGATGCATGTTTGGATGTGAGGTCAAAGGAAGTAAACATGACTAAGGATGGAGGACTACTCGGCGAAAGCTCAGGTGGGGGCAAGGATAAAGGGAAAAGGAAGCGATGGGGAGAACCAAAGTTCTCCACTTACACAGGATTGAATGCAACGTTGGAACAGATTTTCTTAGATACTCGAGATCGCCTTCCCTATCGAAGGCCATCGAGGAGGGAACCCACAGAACGTGAAAGGGCATCAGGAAGGCACTGTCTCTTTCATGACCTGGATGGGCATGACACTAACAGCTGCCGACATCTAAAGGATATAATTGAGGAGCATATAAGGAATGGTCAGTTGCGACAGTATGTCGGAACTCGGAATGCGGCGGTGGAACAGGAGCAGCCACCGCCTACCTTGAACGACGAGGGCATGAGGCCCAGGGATGGTGGCCGATTGGTCATCAACTAATTTTAATGGTTTGGAATGAGTAACAAACTCCGGGCAAACGGTTAAATCACTTACTCATGTACGGGGTCGGAGATAACCCTCAGGCATGCTCTGAGATGATGGCTTACCGACACGCCCGGGTTTGCGAAATCTGTTTTTTCCTTTGACTTGGACATTTGCTTTTTCTGGTTTGGTTTTGGAGTTTGGTTTGAACTCCCTATTTTGCTCATTTTCTGGTTTGGATTCTGGTTTGGATGTTTGTTTTTTGGTATGGATTTTTGATATGGGTTTCTGGTTTTCTATTTGGATTTGGATTTCGGATTGGATTTTGATTGGATTTTCTCTAGATTTTTTGGCTAAAAGGTCGTCGAGTATGGACTATGCTCGGCAAGGGTCCGAAGAGACCAGGATTCGGCCTAGGACTTAGGCCATATATTATCGGTTACTATTTTAGGTCGTCGAGTATGGACTATGCTTGGCAAGGGTCCGGAGTGACCAGGATTCGGCTTAGGACTTAAGCCACGGCATTATTCGACGTTCAAGGACACTGAACCATGAACACCATGGAATTACTTAACATAGGTCGTCAAGTGTGGATTGCGCTTGGCAAGAACCCGGAGAGGTTACGGATTTGGATATTGGCTATGAATAGCTAAGGATTCGGACAAGGACCCGGAGCGGTCCGGGATTTGGATATCGACCCGGAGAGGTCATGGATATGGTTATAGGTTATTGGATATGGATGGATTGGAACTCGGTAGTCGGGTTCCGATGGATGTGGAATTGGATAAGGACTTGGTCACAGGATAAGAACAGACATCGACTCGGAACAGTCGCGCAAATGGATCAGGATATGGACGTGGCACTCGGATAAGATGGCTTGGTAATGGATTGGATTATGAATCGGAAAATATGGATGTGGATAACATACATACTTGGGATATTGGACTTGAGGCTATTCAAAACTCGCCTTTCACAGCAAGGCATGTTTTGGGGGGCAAGAGTTAACCCGCCTTTTGGCAAGGCCGCGGACAGACGGATTTAACTTAAACAACTTCACAACTATCGAGACTAAAGTATGATGGATTCGGTTTAAAATGATGAAGTTCACTTGAATATGTCGTTGGGAAAAGGAGTGGAAAAACTACATGGCTCGACCTAGGCAGTTTGGCAGATATCGCTCGGCATTGGGATGGTTCGGCGTTGGAGGCTGTTCGGCATAGAGAGATCGTCGTTCGACATAGAGGGATCGTTCGGCACTGAACGAGTGCTCGGCATTAGAAGGATCGTTCGGCATAGAGGAATGTTCGGCACTGGACGAGCGTTCGGCATAGAGAGATCGACGTTCGGCATTGGATGGAGTGTTCGGCATAAATCTTGTTCGGCACTGGACGAGCGTTCGGCATAGAGAGTTCGTCGTTCGGCATTGGATGGAGCGCTCGGCATTAACCAACGTTCGGCATCTGGAGACGTTCGGCATTGGATGGAGCGCTCGGCATTAACCAACGTTCGGCATCTGGAGACGTTCGGCATTGGATGGATCGTTCGGCATCAAGGAGCGTTCGGCATTGGATCGGTCGTTCGGCATACCTCACCACGCTCGGCATTGTACCTCGCACCTCCCAACGTTCGGCATGAGGAGATCGTTCGGCATTCACACATTGTTCGGCATTCAGCGTTCGGCTTCTATGGTTCGGCATATGGAGACCACTCCATTTGGGCTGAGGTACTCGGCTACCAGGCCCACCAGGGAAGTCCAACCCATCTTTGTCTATAAATAGAGAGGCAGGGGCACAGTAAAAGGGGATCATCTTTATGCTCTCTTACTTTCTCTTTTCTAAGGCTAAGGCAACTCTGCCATTTTGTAACAGTAATCGATTATTACAGCAATAAAAAGAAAACTTCTGGAGTGGACGTAGGCCGGAGTTAGCCGAACCACTATAAAATCTGTTGTTCTTTACTGTTCTCATTTCCGTTTTAACTGTTCTTCACATTATTGCTCTCTACATACATTCTATCTCTGAGCTGTGATTGGTATTTGGTGCTTTCATCTGGATTTGGGGGTTAGTGACCAATTTTGGCGCTAACAAAAACTATGTCATATCCATCAAATTTAAATCAATTTTAATATAATCATCTATTAAACATAAGGTAAAAATTAGTTTTAAAATGTCAGATGTAGTAATAAAATTAACTGATAATATTCTTAGTTATAATTATATACTAAAGTAAAATGCAATATAAAATAAGTAGTCTTTAATAGTTTTAATAATGCATGGCTTAATAAAAGAAATCTCATGTAACTATGACTTCAAAGTACATCAATAAAATTTCTAATTATGGGAAAATTGTTACTGCTTTCCTTCAATGTTTCTCACAGTTGTTTTATTTCGCTACACAATTCTGTATATTCATTTTAATTTCAGATTTATAAGCTCATAGTTGTAAAGATCTTATTGTTATTAGAATGATGTTTAAATAGGGAGTTGGCAATGAACGATTCCATTTTGTACCATAAAAAAGCCTATTTTTACTTTAGCTACACTTCCACCCACCTTACTTGATATAGCAGCAATCACACAATAAGTGCCTAAAAAGGTTATTTATGTGGGTATGAATAAATACATATTAATTTTGAATAACTAAAGCTATCTTAAAATGGTACAGTTAAGAGCTTGAAGGTCAATAGTGCAACTCGAAACAAAATTATAGTACATTCTTTTGAACGCCTCGTAATATAATGTCTTATAGTTATAGTGCGCATCCATAATATCACTTGGTGGCACTTATTCAAATAATTTTGTTCATTTAGACGTTTATCGTAATCTAACCAAGCAAAACATAAATCACACATTGACACAGACAAAATTGCTATATTTTTATTGTTAAGTCAGCAAATCACAAAAGAATGCACTCAGAAACACCTGATGTCATATAAATTCTTTTTTCTTAAGAAAATGTAAATCTCTATATCGATTCTTATAATACTTAGATTAGTTATAACTTCAGAACTTCCAAAATTGTTATTCAACATACTTATATGAAGATAGCTACTTTTTTCTTTATTCATTACATAGTGTTATCTCTTATGATCGCATTAAGAAGACATTAAAATAAACCTTACTTGTTATCTAGCGGTTGAGCTCAAAATGCACTTTGATATAGGTTTTCCATTTTATTGTTGAGGTTTTTCATTTTTGTTGAAATTAGAATTGAAAATAAATTCAAAGAACATGTCCCAAATCATTCGCTTTGTCTTCCAATTAACTGTGGGGATAAAATATTAATAATCTATATAGTTACTTATAGAAAAAAACAATAAAGTAACCTTAATTAGAGCAACCTCAAATCCTCTAACAGACCTGACTGTTCCAGCCAAATCTCAAATCATCATGCTCTAAATATTAAACCAATCCAAACTATAATCAAATCCTAAATATAGATAACATAATAATTAAAAGAATAGTAATGAAGGATAACGATACCAAAAATATAGACGAAGAAAATCGATGAAGCATTTACGTTTGTACCGAAGATTAAGAAGGTAAAGCAAACAATGAAGACATAAGCAAATCGAACAAATCAAGGAGTTAAATCAGGTTTGAAAATCGAAAACAACAGAACCAAAGAATTAAAAGTTACCTGAATAATTTGGGGATTGGAGGAAAAATACGCAAACAGGAAAATTAAGGTGGAAGTTTTCATACTTACAAAGAAGGAAAGAAGCAATCGTTGATTTCCACATCGGTCGATATTCATCTTCATTATTTTGTGAGTTGGGGTTTTATGCAATAGGCATGAAGTAATTTACGTTTTTTAATTAAACATGAGTAGGTTTGGGTGCAAATAGAAAGAATAAACAAAATAAAAAAACGTGACTATTCATTTCACAATATATTTAAGGGTCTTGTGAGCTCTTGAAATCTAACTCAGTAATAATAATATAGTATAGATATGCCTAAGATCATTTTACATCACTTATTGAATTTTCCGTCCCCAATAGTAAAATTGAGGGTTTAGAGAAGGACCCAACTAACTAAAAATTAAAAGCATAACTATTTTAATTTTTCTTACATAAAAACATTCATTTTTTTGTACCTATATCATCAAATTTTTCTACAAAGTAACCATATTTCATGAAACTAACAAATTTTTATGTTAGTGTAACAACCCGTAATTTTCGATAATTAAAAATAGTTAATTTAATAGGATTTTGTAATTTAATGTTGGAAGAAATTAAAATTTATGATTTAATTAATGAGAATAATAACTAGAATGAAATTTAATAGTGTTAATTTAAGGCAATTGATAATTGTTTAATGCAATTTCAATAAATTGAAATAATTGTCAACATAAAATTGGTTATAGATTGTAAATAAGAAAATAATTTAAATGTTATATTAATTGGTGAGAAAATATGTAATTAATTGTAATTGGATGAAACTAGTGTTGTGTAAGTATTTATAACATTTTTTGTAAATAATAAACTTATAAATGTGATTAAACTAAGCAAAAGGTGACAATTGTTATATGTTACTTATTTATTTAATCTGTTGAATGAAATTGGAAATCAATTGCAATTAAATATAATTAAATATTACGTCAATGTAAATTAAGATGATAATTATAGAATATTAGTGTAATAAGATATAAACCAATGTTAACTATGTGACGACCGCCCATAACCCCTGCACTAAACCTAGAGAAAGTGCGCTGTAAAGTGTGCCAGGCAGCCATGGACGATTACCAGGGTAAATTAAAACAACAGAATCTATCGTATTACTCACAGAGCATGGACAAAATACAATAGAACATATATATAGTGAAGCTTCACAGAATAGAATCTCATCAATAAAACTTCATAATAGTTGAATACAAACATCTGAATAGCCAATACAACAAGCCTCACTACATATCACTCAGAGAATACAAAGCAGCGGAACATCCAGTACATATAGTAAGAAGATAATATGCAACCCTCCAGCTCGTCTTCGATATCAGCATCGTGAGAAGCAAGAACATCACCTGTCACCTTCTACCTAGTCTGCCCATCCCAAAATGGACGAACAACCCAAGGCAATAAGAATTAAAACATAAAGCCTTGAGTCAGACAACAGTCTTAGTGAGCAGTAAATTAACTAACAACATACCAAAAGAGCATAAAGGAAAAAGGAATAGGAATACAACCCTCCCACTCCAACCTCTTTCTACAGTGATAGCCCCCAGACACACACTAAGCAGAAGCAAACATAGCAGAGCATACAATGAAAAGTAAAGCAATTATCACTCGAGTCAAGGGCAATGTTTTCCAAGTACAAACCCCCAAGGCCTAAACCAAGATGAGATAAGCACCCAGAAAATACCGCTCTTAAGACCGAATGACGATACAACCAAACATCCATGACTCTGGCTATCACTGTTATCATTGCTTCGATATCACCGTTAATTGAATGACCGGCACATTCTATCAGCCGTCCGTCAAGGGCTAATGGAAACCCCGGTTCTAGACATAACTCCCGCACGTCATCGTGACCCGTGCCTAGGACTATCGAATCTGCCCAGAGTACTTGACTATAAATCATTAGTCTTCAGGGACTATCGAATCTGCCCAACGTACTCTTGCTTTGAGCATGCTAGAACCTTCAACAACGATGGGATCTCAGCCTTCTAGTCATCCTCCTCGACGACTATTTCCATACTAGCTCAAGCGCCTCTCGAGCATCCATTATCCTCAACTCGAACCATATCACCGAGTTATCAACATGCTTGGAATGATCCCGTCTGGATTAGACCAAGACTATCTCACATCATGCCTCGCTTCATCACATCCTCGCAAAGCTTCATCTCAACATCATCATCATCGAATCTATGCATAAGAGCTTCACCATCCGCTACATATGCCACAAGCAGCTTTTCCAATTCAAGAGCCTTTCCCTTATCTTTTGAATCATCTTCGGTCTAAATCAAATCATCAATCATCTAATTCATTGTAATCAATCAAATCAAACATTAATCCAAGTAAAAAAGCATTCAAATATGATCTAAATAGACAATTATAACAATAATGGCAATTTCGTAATTAATGAGTCAAAAGTCCAAAAAGCATGAAAACATGAGCAATGTCTCTATAATCTTGATGAATGAACTTGCATAGGTTATAATGTAGTAAAATGGATATCAAATCATCATGGACAATGGATCTATATGGATCTACACATATGATTAGGAAAATGCATGGAAATCTCTACTTTAACACCAAATCAAGCCAACAATCCGATATACTCCCTTGGATCCGTGTGAGAGATAATCACCACTCACCAAATCACCTAAACAACCCCAAATCAACACACTTCAGATCTGGACAGCAAAGGATCTAACTTGATCTATCACGAATTCGCTTCAAACGATGAAATCTCACTTCAATGGATGAAGATCTTCAATCCAAGCTCTTGAATCTTCAATTTGATCTTCAACTTGGATGGATGGAATCACTAGATTAGAGTGGAGAAAAGAAGTGTAGAAGTCGAGCTCTCAAAATGGCAGCACTTCGTCGCTTCGAAATCCGGATCCCAAAAAGTGAGAAAAACCCTCCTATTTATAGCTGAAATTCCCTTAAGTCGCTCGGAGTTAAGTCATCCACGACCTAAGAACCCATGACCTAACAACCTCCGACTTAACAACCTCCGACATAACAACTTAACACTTGCGCGCGATTTATCACTACACGACCTAACACAACCCTACGACTTACGACTTAGCGCAAGCACATCCACGCGACTTAACACAACGCAGGCGCGCGACCTATCACCACGCGACTTAACTGGGTTACGACCCAACCCCTTACGACCTAACTCCTAAGTCGTCTACGACTTAAACTCGCTAACTCTTAGGTCGCTAACTCCTATAGGTCGCTACATTCTATAGGTCGCTAGCTTTCTTAAGTCGCCAATCCTTTAAGTCGTCTATGTCCTATCCCACAGGGTCTCACGACCTAAGCCTTAACGACTTATCCTATTTGCCTTAAGTCGCTCGAACGACCTAAACTATAACACAACCTAACTGCTATAAGTCACCAACTTTTATAAGTCGTTAACTCGCAAACACCTAGGTCGTCCACTACTGACTTAAGTCGCTAATTCTTGTAGGCTGCTATATCTTAGGTCGTTCACTACCTTAAGTCGTCCCAATCTCTTAAGTCGTCTAAATCCTTAAGTCGCTCACGACCTAGCCCTCTTCACGACCTAAGCTATCATACGACCTAAGCTCTGGTCGACTTATCAACCCTAACGACTAAAGCCTTATCCCGTCCATGACTTAGACCTTGGGCGACTCATCCACATTGCGACCAAACGACAACTGTTTTACGATGTTTTGATCCGTAAAAATACGGGTCGTTACATTCTCTCCCCTTTAGGAATTTCACCCCCGAAATTCCAAACAATCATGAGCAATCAAAGACTATTATGCACGCCTACCATCCATAGCAATCAACAAACCATGCATCCAATTTCTAGCTTAGCATGCAGAATTCTAAAACTTAGAACAAGTTACAATATCGTGAGACGACACGATACCGTAGGGCCATACCTTGAAGAGTTCACTATGAGCTGCTTTCATCCTCTCTTCCACCTTCCACGTACAGTCGTTATCATCATCACTCCATTGTATCTTGAGCAACTTAACTACCTTCCTCCTAAGCTGTTTCGTGTCGGTTCCCACCACACGAAGCGGCTTACGAGGTCTCTTATCGACTGGATCAACTTCAAAATCTTCATAGCTATCAGCAGAAACCACTGTATTCGAGTCGTGCACAAACTTCCGTAGATACGATACATGAAAAACATTGTGCACACCCGACATCTTCTCTGGTAACTCCAATCTTTAGGCGAGCTTTCCAATTCGCTCGATGATCGGGAATGGTCCAACAAATCTCGGAGTCAATTTTCCTTTCTTCCCGAATCGAATAACATTCTTCAGTGGAGAAATCTTCACAAAAAGCATATCACCTACGTCGAACTCCAAATCCTTACGACGCTTATCGGCATAACTTTTCTGTCGGTCTTAGGCTGCCTTCATTCGTTGCCGAATGATCTCTATGCAATCCGAAGTCTGTCGAATCATCTCTGGCCCAAGCATCAGCTTTTCTCCTGTCTCTAACCAACATGTCGGAGAGTTACACGGTCTTCCATACAATGCCTCATACGGTGCCACACCAATGCTTGACTGGTAACTGTTGTTGTATGCAAATTCCACCAAACGAAGGTGATCTTCCCATGATCCTTCGAAATCCAAAACACAAGCTCTGAGGAGATCTTCCAAAACTCGGTTGACTCTCTCTGTCTGACCATCTGTTTGAGGGTGATAAGCTGTACTCAAACACAACTCAGTTCCCAAAACTTCCTGGAAGCTCTTCCAAAATCCACTAGTGAACAATGGGTCTCGATCGCTCACTATACTCTTCGGAATACCATGGAATCGAACTATCCACTTAACATACAACTCAGCCAACTTTGATGCAGTCCTAGTCGATCGAACAGGAATGAATCTTGCACTCTTAGTCAGACGATCTACAATGACCCAAATCCCTTCATTTCCCGTTCTTGTCCTAGGTAATCCATCAATAAAATCCATCGATATCTGCTCCCACTTCCATGTAGGAACTTCTAATGGCTGAAGCAATCCACTTGGCTTCTTCTGTTCATCTTTTACCAACTGGCAGTTCATGCATTTGGAAATAAAATTTCCAACATCCCTCTTCATACCTTCCCAGTAGTAGGTTCTCTTCATATCCCGATACATCTTATTTCCACCTGGATGAATTGTCAGCTTCGAGTGATGACTTTCCTTCAGAACTTCACTTCTCAATTCATCTATATCGGGAACAACTAGTCGTCCTTGCTTCCGAAGCCAACCCTCTCGATCGACCTCGAATCCTTTATCCTTTTCTGGATCCAATCCAGATTCCAAATCACGGATAATCTTGACAAGCTTATCGTCTTGCTTTTGGCTCTCGCCAATCCTTTCCACAAGAGTAGGTCTTATCGATAAGTTTGCCAACATCTCAGGTTCCAATCCACATCTGGGCCTGAAGTCAAATCCAGCTAGATACTCGAGATTCTTCCATTCTGAAAACATGGCTCCCAATCCTACATGTCTTCGACTTAACGCATCTGCAACCGCATTACCTTTTCCTGGAGTATAAGCTATACCAAAATCGTATGATGCTAAAAACTCTAGCCAACGTTGCTGCCGAAGATTCAAATCCTTTTGGGAGAAAAGATACTTCAACGACTTATGATCTGTAAACAACTCGAATCGAACTCCCAGTAGATAATGTCTCTACATCTTCAGAGCAAAAACAATCGCCGCTAACTCCAAATCATGAGTCAGGTAATTCCTTTCGTGTGGCTTCAGTTGTCGACTGGCATACGCAACAACTTTATCCTTCTGCATCAGCACTGCTCCAAGTCCAGTACCACATGCGTCGGTGTAAACCACCATCTCATCATTCCCACTTGGAATAGTCAAAACAGGAGCACTTGTCAATCGCTCTTTCAGGATTCTGAAAGCTTGCTCACACTTGTCTTCCCATCTGAACACTTGGTTCTTCTTCGTCAATCCTGTTAACGGTGCAGCTACCTTGGAGAAGTCTTTGATAAACCGTCGATAATATCCAGCTAATCCAAGAAAACTTCTCACATCAGATGCATTCTTAGGTCTAACCCAATCCTGAATTGCTGCCCCCTTAGCGGGATCAACCGCTATTCCACTTCCAGAAATCACATGGCCTAAGAACCTCACTTCACTCTTCCAGAAGTGACACTTCGAAAACTTAGCCTTCAGCTGATGTTTCCGTAAGATTTCCAAAACAATTCGCAAGTGTGTCTTGTGCTCTTCCTCAGTTCTGGAATAAATCAGAATATCATCCACGAACACAAGCACGAACTTGTTCAACTGATCTCTGAACACTCTATTCATAAGATCCACAAAATATGCTGGCGCGTTAGTCAACCCAAACGGCATTACCAGCCATTCAAAGAAACCGGATGGTGTTCGAAAAGCAGTCTTCGGCACACTATCCTTAGCCACTCTCAACTGGTGAAATCCCGTTGCCAAATCCATCTGAGAAAACACCTTAGCCTCGTGAAGCTGATCAAACAAGTCATCTATTCTCGGCAATGGATACTTGTTCATCTTAGTCACTTTATTCAGCTCACGATAATCCACACACAACCTCAACGACCCATCTGCCTTGGTTGCAAACACAGCTGGTGCACCCCACTTGGACACACTACGCCGAATGAATCCTTTCTGTAAAAGGTCATCAACCTGCACCCTCAACTCCTGCTGTTCCCTAGGCGCCATCCGCCTAAGAGGCATCACAACAGGTCTGGCTCCTTCAACTAGATCTATACGAAACTCGATCTCTCTATGCGGCGGTAACCCTTTGACCTCATCAAAGACATCCTCAAATCCATTTGCGATTGGCACCAATGACAATCCATCCCGTGGAACAACTAGCGAATACATGAAGCTCATGAAGACGCCTTCTTCATGCTTACATCGTATCACAATCTTTCGCCCTTCCACATTCTCAACTATCACCTCCAACCTTTCGCAATCAACCTTTGCCGCATACTTCCTAAGCCAGTCCATACCCAAAATAATTCCGAACCCCGCAAAGTTCAGAACAAAACAATCACAAACAAAAGAGCAACCATGACTCGATACAATCAGACCACGGCATAACATACACAAACAAGACGAACCCCCAACAGGATTAGTCACAACCAATGGCCTATCAACAATATCCGGTTCCAAACCTAACCGGCCTACAAGATCACTACAAACAAATGAATGCGACGCCCCAGTATCAAACAACACTCTAACTGGAACACCACATATGGAAAGAGTACCTTGAACAACCACACTCTTTCCTTTCTCTTCTGCGGTAGGAGCTTTCGAAGACGATGGAACAGCCCCCAAAGCATAAGCTCGCACAATCTGCTTGTCCCTCCTTGCTTCTGGACAATCCTTCCTGATATGCCCCGGCTTGTCACAGTTGTGACACTTCATCGGTACCTTCGGATTCTTACAATCCTTAGAGAAATGGCCCTTCTGCTGACAATTGTAGCAAGTCACTTCGCCCTTCGGCTTCTTTTGGCCATCCTTACCCTTCTGCTGCTGCTGGTTCCTCTTCTTGTTTCCACCCTGCTGTGGTTTAGACTCTCCCCTGGTCACAGCAACAACAGATCCTTCCTTAGCAAACAGACTCTCATGCCTGAGAGCTTTCTCCACAAGCTTCTCAAATGAATCGTCCAAATGATCCACCAACTGCCTCCCAAGATAACTGTCCAAGCCTGTCACGAACTTCTCATTCTTCTGATATGCAGATTCAATATACGACCGGGCATACTTGGACAAAGCTTCAAACTCAAAAACATACTCAAGAACTGGTCTTCCTCCCTGCTTGAGCTCCACAAACTTCTTGAACAGAACAGACTTCTGAGCTGTAGAAATGAACTTAGCTTCAAATCTGACTTGGAATTGCTCCCAAGTAATCTCTTCCTCTGGAGTATTGATGGTAATAGAGTTCCACCAATCAGAGGCTCTCCCTTGAAGCTGTTTTGATGCTAACTTCCTCTTAGTTGCATCCTCAATTCCCAAATCTCCAAAAATCCTTCTACAAGCATCTATCCATCTCTGGACCTCAATAGTTGATTCTGTTCCCAAGAAAACCTTCCCTCCAAGAGCAGTATAGTCTTTGCACAACTTAGCAAAATCCACTGGTTTTGGAGTTTGGACTTGAACTCTAACATCAACTGCTGCCCCCGGAACTGGCATCCTTCTCATGATCGAAGTCATCATAGCTTCGAACATAGCTGCATAATCAGTAGTCCCCTCAGAAGCACGGCCTTCCCTAGCAGCTGGTCTCCCTCTTCGACTCATTCTCAATATCTATAAAAAGGAATGGTCAGAACATCTTGAGAAACAACTGCTTAAAGGACTCAAACTCTTCTAATCTACTATATTATATATAGTAATCATCCATCAAAATACAATTACGTCTCTCATACGTAGTTACGTCAGCGAGCGTTGGGTAAAATCGATTAACCAATGCTCTGATACCAAATGTGACGACCGCCCATAACCCCTGCACTGAACCTAGAGAAAGTGCGATGTAAAGTGTGCCAGGCAGCCATGGATGATTGCCAGGGTAAATTAAAACAACAGAATCTATCGTATTACTCACAGCGCATGGACAAAATACAATAGAACATATATATATAGTGAAGCTTCACAGAATAGAATCTCATCAATAAAACTTTATAATAGTTGAATACAAACATCTGAATAGCCAATACAACAAGCCTCACTACATATCACTCAGAGAATACAAAGCAGCGGAACATCCAGTACATATAGTAAGAAGATAATATGCAACCCTCCAGCTCGTCTTCGATATCAGCATCGTGAGAAGCAAGAACATCACCTGTCACCTGCTACCTAGTCTGCCCGTCCCAAAATGGACGAACAGCCCAAGGCAATAAGAATTAAAACATAAAGCCTTGAGTCAGACAACAGTCTTAGTGAGCAGTAAATTAACTAACAACATACCAAAAGAGCATAAAGGAAAAAGGAATAGGAATACAACCCTCCCACTCCAACCTCTTTCTACAGTGATAGCCCCCAGACACACACTAAGCAGAAGCAAACATAGCAGAGCATACAATGAAAAGTAAAGAAATTATCACTCGAGTCAAGGGCGATGTTTTCCAAGTACAAACCCCCAAGGCCTAAACCAAGATCAGATAAGCACCCAGAAAATACCGCTCTTGAGACCGAATGACGATACAACCAAACATCCATGACTCTGGCTATCACTGTTATCATTGCTTCGATATCACCGTTAATTGAATGACCGGCACATTCTTTCAGCCGTCCGTCAAGGGCTAATGGAAACCCCGGTTCTAGACATAACTCCCGCACGTCATCGTGACCCGTGCCTAAGACTATCGAATCTGCCCAGAGTACTTGACTATCAATCATTAGTCTTCAGGGACTATCGAATCTACCCAACGTACTCTTGCTTTGAGCATGCTAGAACCTTCAACAACGATGGGATCTCAGCCTTCTAGTCATCCTCCTCGACGACTATTTCCATACTAGCTCAAGCGCCTCTCGAGCATCCATTATCCTTAACTCGAACCATATCACCGAGTTATCAACATGCTTGGAATGATCCCGTCTGGATTAGACCAAGACTATCTCACATCATGCCTCGCTTCATCACATCCTCGCAAAGCTTCATCTCAACATCATCATCATCGAATCTATGCATAAGAGCTTCACCATCCGCTACATATGCCACAAGCAGCTTTTCCAATTCAAGAGCCTTTCCCTTTGCTTTTGAATCATCTTCGGTCTAAATCAAATCATCAATCATCTAATTCATTGCAATCAATCAAATCAAACATTAATCCAAGTAAACAAGCATTCAAATATGATCTAAATAGACAATTATAACAATAATGGCAATTTCGTAATTAAAGAGTCAAAAGTCCAAAAAGCATGAAAACATGAGCAATGTCTCTATAATCTTGATGAATGAACTTGCATAGGTTATCATGTAGTAAAATGGATATCAAATCATCATTGACAATGGATCTATATGGATCTACACATATGATTAGGAAAATGCATGGAAATCTCTACTTTAACACCAAATCAAGCCAATAATCCGATATACTCCCTTGGATCCGTGTGAGAGATAATCACCACTCACCAAATCACCTAAACAACCCCAAATCAACACACTTCAGATCTGGACAGCGAAGGATCTAGCTTGATCTATCACGAATCCGCTTCAAACGATGAAATCTCACTTCAATGGATGAAGATCTTCAATCCAAGCTCTTGAATCTTCAATTTGATCTTCAACTTGGATGGATGGAATCACTAGATTAGAGTGGAGAAAAGAAGTGAAGAAGTGTAGAAGTCGAGCTCTCAAAATGGCAGCACTTCGTCGCTTCGAAATCCGGATCCCAAAAAGTGAGAAAAACCCTCCTATTTATAGCTGAAATTCCCTTAAGTCGCTCGGAGTTAAGTCGTCCACGACCTAAGAACCCACGACCTAACAACCTCCGACTTAACAACCTCCGACATAACAACTTAACACCTGCGCGCGACTTATCACTACACGACCTAACACAACCCTACGACTTACGACTTAGCGCAAGCACATCCACGCGACTTAACACAACGCAGGCACGCGACCTATCACCACGCGACTTAACTGGGTTACGACCCAACCCCTTACGACCTAACTCCTAAGTCGTCTACGACTTAACCTCGCTAACTCTTAGGTCGCTAAATCCTATAGGTCGCTACATTCTATAGGTCGCTAGCTTTCTTAAGTCGCCAATCCTATAAGTCGTCTACGTCCTATCCCACAGGGTCTCACGACCTAAGCCTTAACGACTTATCCTATTAGCCTTAAGTCGCTCGAACGACCTAAACTATAACACGACCTAACTGCTATAAGTCACCAACTTTTATAAGTCGTTAACTCGCAAACACCTAGGTCGTCCACTACTGACTTAAGTCGCTAATTCTTGTAGGCTGCTATATCTTAGGTCGTTCACTACCTTAAGTCGTCCCAATATCTTAAGTCGTCTAAATCCTTAAGTCGCTCACGACCTAGCCCTCTTCATGACCTAAGCTATCATACGACCTAAGCTCTGGTCGACTTATCAACCCTAACGACTAAAGCCTTATCCCGTCCACGACTTAGACCTTGGGCGACTCATCCACATTGCGACCAAACGACAACTGTTTTACGATGTTTTGATCCGTAAAAATACGGGTCGTTACAAACTATGTCCATAGAGCAATGATTGACTGAATAAAAAGATTTAAATCAAATTAAATCAATTTATTTGAATTAAATTATAATTAATTGGAATTTATTTACAGTTGAAACAGAACACTGTAATTAGTGTAATATTTAACACTGAATTGATATGTGAATTTGTTTTAAATTATTGTAAATGTCTAAGTAATCAAAAATGATAAAAATTGTTAGTTATTAAATTTGAAATTAAAAAGTGATTTAATCAATTTAATAATAATTTATTTATTCAACGTGAAAATAGCCATTTTGGCCACTGTCTCGTATTTCGACAAAACTAGTTTCATCGAATCCGTAACAGTGATTTATTGTAAGGTTTTAAGTTTCATGGCGATCGGACTTGTCGTTTGATCGTGCGGGCTCGAAACGCGTAGAAATCAATTTAATTGAATTCAATTGAAATAAGCTGATTTTAAAAGCTAAATTCTTCATACGATGGAATTAAGACTTGAAACCTGTTCCATTAAGTTTAAAAATATCGAAAACATCTATTTTGATATATGGGATGACCCATTCGGAGACGAAACAGGCTTTTCGGGTCGTTATTGTCGTTCGAACCAATTCGGTATGTGTTCATTTTCTTATCGGGCTTTGTTCATATAAGTAGTTCTATCCAAACCCTAGTAGCCTTTTATTCCTCATTACTGCACATACAATTCCATCTGCTTCTCTCACCTAAATGGCAGAAACAAATTCAGATTTCAAACCCTAAATTCAATTTTCAAATCAATTTCAAAATCGAACTCCTCCAAACCATGGCATATTATATACCGTTTCGAAGCTCTCGACGAGTGTAATTCACTGGTGCAATTCGTTTTTCAATTCGGTGTACCGTTTGACCAGAAATCGAGGATGAACCTCGGCCGTCCATTCCTAGGGTTTCATTTTAACGGTGGATCTTCATCCTTGCAACGATCAGGAGGAATGGGCTTGTCGAGGTCATCGAGCTGAGTGCATCCATGCCGTTCATTCGCGTCAGAGGTTGATGGGATCGCCATAAATTGGCATTTACTGCCGGTGGCGACGCGTACGCCTAGAGACGTTTGGGTAGGGCGCGACCTCCCTGCCTGGGCGGCGGAGCATGAGGAGCGGCCTGGAGTGGTCAGATCTTGGCGACGTTGGACGAGGAGGCGACAAAAATTCGAGAAAGGATCAGCGGCGTGGGTTCTGTAGGCTAGAATCGTTCGCGTATAGGCTAGGGTTTCGCGCTGTTAAGGGAGGTGACATGTAACTTTAATTTTCTTTATCTTTGTTTTATTATTAAAATTCAAATTTTAAACGTTCTAATTATCATATCTTTTACATACATGCTCGGATTTACACGCGGTTTGTTTTGTTGGGATCGTGTTGAAATTCCGGACATTTTGGACCTAGTTTGGATGAATTCTGAGACTGTTTAATTTTGGGCCTTATTTTGGATTTCAAATCGATTTGAAATCAAAGGTGATTGTTTTAACCCACTCATAACTCCTAAATTATTTTATGTTAGTTAAATTGTATTTATGATGCAATTAGAAATTGATTGGTTGATGTTTGGTATATTTAAATTGTTATTCTAGTTAAATTTGACTTTTACTGAACATTATCGCTATTAATTTAATATTTAATTTTAAATTGCCAGTTAATACCGTTATCGATAATCAGTCACTTGTTATTGTTAATGATTGGTTTGAATGGTGATTGTGATGGATGTTGGTTTTTAATGATTGGATGTTATATTGTTATATTGTTTTAACACTGCAAGTTCCCTAGGGGTTAAAATGATACATACCCGAACGATCTAATAGATTAGGGGAAATCGTTATGAGTTGAAATGATAGACTCAAACGACTTCATGTATTTGTAATTAAATTCGGGATTGCGGGTTGAAATGATATATATCCGTGAATATAAAATATTTGCGGATTGAAATGATAAATATCCGTATCACTTGACCATAGGGTAGAAAATTATTTACGAATACCGGATTGGTTAAATTAAATGATTTTACATCCTTAATTTTTGAAGTTGGTTAAATAATATTTTGAAATAAAGGAAATAGTATAGTTTGATGTTAATTCATTTTAACATAAATTGTGTAAAGAGATATTATTCTAAAAATCCTAGTTATTAAGGTTTTCAAACTATTTAACTATTTTAATCTATTTTTAAACTATTATAAACTATTTAATCATATTAATCATCTAATTTATTTTAAAAATATTTTAATTTATTTTAAATCTATTTAATCTATTTTAAATCTATTTAATTTATTTTAAATCTATTTAATTTATTTTAAATCTATTTATCTATATTAAATCTATTTAATCTATATTAAATTCATTTTTTTCTACTATTTTAAATCTATTTAAACTATTTTTATAAACTGTCTTAAATCTATTTAAAACTATGATAATCCATTTTGAAACTATTTTAAAGTATTTCAAACTATTTAAATATTCATTTTCTAAACTGTGCAAAACTATTTATGACTATCTAAACTATTTTCTAAATTCCTTGATTTATATTTAAATCCTTGATTTAACAACGAATATGATTAAATGATGTTATAACCTAAGTTGAGATTTGAAATGATATTTTCTAGTGAAATAACATGTTCTGAGTAAATATGATAATTTTAAATGAGGGTTTAACCTATTTTGGAAAGTGTGATTCTGAAAGTAAATATGATTTGAAAGTGATATGATTGCAAATGTGATATGATTTCGAAATTGATTTTGAGAATATGATATTTTGATATCAATTATGAATTTGATTTTTTTTGAAATGTAAAAGAACCATCCGGTATGAAATAAGCGTTTGGTTATTAAAGAGACCGGGATTAGATATTGTCATACTCTCTGCCAATACCGAAAACCACTTTAAAACCTGTGTACGTGGAGGAGAATCCAGAATGAAGTAGGATGGTTTGGTGTACGATCCTATATGAGGTATTTACGTAGCCCTGACTCCCGTGAGTCAGCTTAGATGTGACTAAAATAGGAGCCACACTGGGCCAAGTGAGGTCATTCCTCCTATCGGGCACATTTCTTTGATACCATATTTATTACTTTGTGATTGATTTGGTGGCCACCCCTCGATTTTGATTATGGGAGTGTGTTCCGAGGTGGGTGGTAGTAGCTGCTATGCGTTACCACCAGTCCAGATCTGCAAATGGTAGAATCCTACCCTGGCATTTCCTCGAGTGCCGTGTTCACATGCCTTATCGCGCCTTCTACGAGTTTGGTTTGTACCATACCTATGGAGTGCCCTCTGATAGCCCTCCAGTTTATGGAGGACTTACGGTACTGTATAGACTATGGGAATATATAAAATGTGTTAAGGGAGATATGGGTAACGCCTTAGCACTATTTTAATACTTTACTTTACCGTATACATATTATAATAGCGTATTGTACTACATAGTAGATAATTTAACGGATCCTTATGAGATGGTAATCACGAACATCTCTTATGTTATTTCACTCACGTTAGACACTGGATAAGAGATATCAAACCCCGTAGACATCTCCGACGCCGTCACACTCATATTTATTTACTGTTGATTTAACTTACATAAGATCTTTTAGTTCTGACTCGGTGTTTTGTCTTTCAATTCACTCGGGTTAGTCTGAGCTTTTCAGTGTATCGAAGACTTTTTTATGGAGGACGAAGACGAAGATTTAGTACTACTACTATTATTTATTTTATTATTTCCACTGCATCATACTGTTCCGCTGCATTGTTATTTATCTCTATTGTATGTAACTATGATTCTGTATTGTAAAAGTGTGATTAAATGTTATTTGTAAAACAGCTTAATGAACTGTTTATTTGATTATTATATTTTATTATTCCGTTGTGAGATTCTGTGTTTGTTTCTTTCTTTCTCTGCTTTTTCTCATTTACTCCATAACAATCTGCCCTTTTGAATGATTTGAGTGTGATGTGTGTGGTTTATCGTCTATTTAAACCCTTCATGTATGATCGATTTCACCCTAGAGGGGGGTTGAATAGGGTGATACTAATAATAATAAAAAAATTAATTGTGGAAATATATATAATAATTGCAGCACAGATAATAGTAGAATAATAAAAGCAGAAATAGAACAACACAGATTTACCAAGCTTCGGCAAAACCTTGCCTACGTGCTGCCCCCACGGTTTCTACTAGAAATTAAGTAGTCAGACGCTTACACATGTAAACTCACGACACCCGCTATCGACTAACCTAACTCTACGCTCAAAACCCTGCCACAACTCAGCCACATAGTTGCGAATTCTCAAACTACGCTCCGTAGTTTGTCCCTAGTCACACGATAAGAATTGTTACACAATTTAAAAAGAAAAATAAAAATAAAACGAAAACTCAAAACCCTAGATAAAATATTAGCCCAAAATAAAATTTAGCTGGCCCAAACAAAAATCCTTTTTATTTTATTTCTTCTGAGTTAAAACTTTGGCCGATCTCTTTCGTTCCTTCGTTCCTTTTCAAAAAGCTAGGGTTCTGGAAATTGAGGTCGCCGATTCAAACTATTTGAATGAATGATGATCTTTCTTCAGTTTGCTTGGTCAATAAACTCATGGCTTTGATTTGCATACGGCTGCTCCAATGCGTCGAGCTCGAATGATTAAAGTGGTATGTGATTTTGCTTTTCCAATTTTCTTATGCTCGACTTGATTCGAGTTATTGATTTGGGATTTAATATGAAACCTGGCTCTGTGATTTGCTTGAACTCGAATGCATCTGCCGATGATGATTTTGGGTTATATAGGGAACGAATCCCTTAATTTTCGTTCGTATAATTTTGTTTGAATTCTTTAGTGAATTTGTTTTCTACGTTGATTTTTGATCATGCGACTGTGGTGGTTCTGACTTATTCATTAGATACGAGTTACTCCATATATTTAGGATGAATTTGAATCTACTCTGTTCTTTACTACTATGACTTTGGCATCGTTCGATTTTTACTTGAACAGTTTGAGTTGGTTTCATTCATTACTGCCAACGACTTGTTTAATATTTCATTCACTGTTCCATATGACCTCTGATTGAATTTTATCTTGGCCTTGACTTTCTTAATTCACTGTCGTAATAAATATTTTAAAAATCTGTAACGGCCGTGATTTTGAGTTACGGTCGAAGTAAATATTTAAATAGAAATTTTTAAAAATTAAAATTTGAAAAAAAATGTGCAATGCAATTCATTTGTAAAGTGAGTACACACTTCAATTTGTTGCACGTTGAAAGATAAGGTAAAGCAAATGTTGATTATTTGCTGTCACCAAGTTTCATAAGCCAATGTGAACACATAACATTGTTTATCAGCCATCATCATTTTTATGCAAAGCTTGTCCTTTCTTCTCAATTGCACGTCTCATTAAATGCATGTGTACTAAAAGAGTGGCCAGTATAACATTCCTTGACTAATACACCAATTTGAAAAGAGAGTAGGCCTGCATTCTCTCTTTTTCTCATTTTCTTCTTGAGTTGCTGGAGAACAGATTATTAATGGTGGTTTATAAAAGTTTATTTCCTTTCCTTTGAATCTCGGTTGCAATCAGTTGTGAAGCAAACATTTAGGTGAGTTTTCAGCTCACATTTCTAATTAAAATCTTTGTTGACCAGATATTCTTGCTCCAAAAATTACATGAGTGCAAAGTTGTGTATTTTGCCGTGCATTCATCTTTAACTGGTTACATTCCATGTTCGTGCACAAATTTTGCAAAGTAATGTCCGTACATTTCATTTATAACTTTTTCCATTTCACGCTTGTGTACAAGATTTAGAATTTATTCATGTGTACAAGTGCAGTACACAAGTAAGTTAGTTGTTAAAGTGTATTTCCAAGCAAGAATTGAGTTCCAGGTCACTTTGTTTATTTTCGTGTATGCATAGAATAGTGTTGCACACAGATATTTTTTATACTTCGTTTTGGGTATGCGTTTATTAATTTGGTCCAGGTCACTGTGCACGTGTATGCTGTCTAGAAAAAAAATGAGTTGCACGTTTCACATTTTTATAGACGTGCGATATAAGTGTTGCATGTAATCAATTTGGACAATATGTTTAAACCGTGTGTACGTATCATTTTGTGGGAGTATGCATGCATGGTATAATATTGCATTTTTCTAATACATAATTGTGTGCAAGTTGTAGTTTGTTACGGTCCATTTTCATTTCATTATACGTGCTTTGAAAATGGTCCAGGCTACTTAATGTTTTACATGAGTATGGTAAAAATAAAAGAAATGAACTAGTCCAGGTCATCTTGCTTACTTTTACTATTTGCATGAAGAATTAATGTATCCAGGTCATTCTTTTTTTTTGAGTACACTTTGTGTACGTGAATGCAAATGCAGGTCCAAACTTTATATACTAATTTTATAGTGTGTGCGTTCCAAGTTACCTCATTTTTGTAGTACTTTTAGTACGTGTATGAATATAGTTACTAAGTCTAGGCAGTGCTAGTTTTGATGAAAATATATAGTCGAGCAACCTGCTTATTAATTTACGTTGAACCGACGTTTCATTTTAAAACGTATTTTTTTGCCGTTATTTTTATAACGGAACTTTTACGCTGGTATTATATTTTTTAAAGAATGTTATTTTGATGATATTTTTGATGAACAAAAATTCACTGTTATTTTAACGTCTGTAACCGTTAATTTAAAGTGACTTTTCAAGCGGTTATCCCACAACGCTGATTTGGTATCCGTTTTTACGGTGTTTTAAGATACGCAATTTTCTCGTCGAAATTGCTACAGTTGTTGTTATTTTAATCACGTGTTTTAAAAATCGTTTTAAATTGAAATTGTTTTCAAAAATTCTACAGTTTGCGCTTTCAAAAGAATGAGGAAGCGATTTAAACGCTTCAGCAAAACTGAGGACTATAAACCCTTACTTTTACTGATTCGCTTAATTCCGGACTTGTCCGTTTGAGAACGTAAAATGTATTTTTATAAAATACACAATTTTGCACTTTCGAGGAAACGATGAAGAGATTTAAACGATTTAGCAAAAGCGCGGAGTATGGAACCACACTTTTACTATTTCGGTTAATTCCGGACTCGTTAATTGAAATATTTGTGGTTTGATAATTTTGATGATTTTGTGCGCTTTCGAGCCACTATGATGGACCTTCGGGTCAATTACCAGTACTAGACCTTCGGGTCATTTGTTGGACCTTCGGGTCATTTGTTGGGCGCTAAAAATATAGTACTTGGTAGGCTTCGGCCATATGAGATGCACGTGTGGCGTAGCTTAAACTCGCCATCTGCTGGGATCGATCCATCTTTTATGTTGATTTTCTAGTTATCTTATTTTGATTTCTAGATTTTGTGAATGCTGATTTTCTAGTTATCTTGATTGATTTCTAGATTTTTGTATATTGCTGTTTCGAATTCAATTGTGAATTTGGAAATTTATTTTGATGATGTTTAATGGGATTTCTTTCTTTAAACTATGTTGATTACTATGTTGTATAGTCTCTTCTGAGAATATAATTTTGTATATAGTCTCATTCGAGATTATAAATTTGCGTATTGTTGTTTTGAATTCAATTGGGAATTTAAAAGCTGATTTTGATGGAGTTTAAATTGAGATTTCTTTATTTGAACTATGTTGATTTTTTATGTGGTATAATCTCATTCGAGGTTACGATTATTTGCTTAAGTGTTATTTATCATACACTTATTTCTGAAGAATAAATTAGACTGATCCATTGATTATTTTCTTTTAAATAATACTTGGGTCAGACCGAGTTATTTCAGGTTAGTCGTTATCTCTGATTCCGTTGCTGCTTCAGCTTTTGGGATTTCACTCCATCTTTTGTATAGCTTCGAGGTGTTTCTTTTTTTGTACATTGACTATCGTCCCATGTATGTTGATACTTATGTATATGTACATTTGGTTCTTGTGAACTATCGATGTTGTAGCATGTATTCCAGACTTGTCTTCCGCTATATATCTGATATTTTTGTTCTGATGTAATTATACTATCAGTGTTGTTGTTATTATGAGTTGTTCTGGATTTTTCTTTAGCCACTATAGTTTCGTTTTAAATTTGGATTGAATTTATATCTTTGGGAGAAATTTTCACAACTCCTATCGATGTAATCAATATTCGTCTAAGGCATAACTTACGAATGGTCGCTTCTAACAAGCCTTATTCTTCGCAATCGCAGACGTTATTCCTTATAATAACCTTTGTTATTGCGAGCATAGAGGTGGGGCGTCACAGGTTTGCTTTGTTTCCAATTCTGGTGCACATACCTGAATCTCTGGTTTTCACTACACATGTATATACATGTTCACACATGCATCCATGTATGCTGTGCATTTCATTTTGGTTGTTGTTTTGCATTGTTGTCATGTGAACAATATGTTCCACTGCTTCATTTGTATACTCTTGGTCTGGTTTGGTTATGAGGTCTTGATACATTTGAGTCTTTGTTTCGTATGTATGCACCGTGGTCTGGTTGAGGCAGTTTCATTGATCTGGTGCATTATGGTCTCTGGTGCCTCTGAGCATGTTTGAAACTGTTGTCACCTATGTATATACATACATATGTATGTTATGTATGATTTTTGTGTTGATGCTCATGTAGTTGAGTTAATTCATTCACTGCCTTGTATATGTACATGAGTGATTGCACATCCATGCTAGTCTGGTTTATGCTTCATTGTTTTCTTGTGCCCTTATGGTTGCATTCATTTTTGTGTGTTCGTGCTGAAAGTTTTGCATTGCTTCTTCTGCTTCGAGTCATTTGTGCATTTTCTTCTAGTGTTTTCATGTAGACTGGTCATATGCATTTGAGTTTTGTTTAGTTCTTGTCAGCCTTGCATTTTTGTAGTCTAGTCTAGGTTACATCCCTTCCATGTCCAGTTGCTTGTATTGACTGGTTCGATGTGTGTGTGTTCATAGTTGCACTTGATCACCGATTCAATCTTCACCTGGTTATCACTTGAAATGATCTGCCTCAAGTTAGAATGGTCTGGTTCATATTAGTTCATGTGTACTTATGTCTCTTGTGTTCGTGGCAATTCAAAAACAAAGTCCACACTAAGATCCTCCTGTAATTTAGCATGTATATGCAACGGCATACATAATCTTGCATTTGTCGTGGTCTTCTTTGAAACTTGTCGATTATGGCTTCTCTGAACGAACCTTTCAACTTCCTTCCTCATTGATGGTTCAAAATAAGACTGTGAGATTAACTGCATAGTACGATCACAGCTCAAGTGTCTTCCTACATGTAAGTCTTTGATAAATTTCATTTTCCAACTGCAATCTGTAGTAGACAACTGACTTTCTTCGACTATCAACTCGCCATCCAGTTTTCTCAACTCTTCCTGCTCTATCGGACACATATGATATCGTGGCCTATGTGGTACAATAGCATATGGTATTTGATCAACATGATATTGTTTGTCCCTTAGTGGTGGTACCTCCTTGGACAACTCTGCAGTGAGTACATTTTCAAATTCATTTACCACTGGCTCATCCTCCTCAGGAGTCTCGAGATCTCTACTGGTTTCATTCCCATTCAACATAAACACTTCCGCTCTATCCTCCACTTCTTTAACTAACTCTTCTGTAGGTAATAGACTAATCGAGTCCACCTTCTTTACTGATAAATTACCCCCTTCATTTCTTGACATACTTTCCTCATCCTCATCGAACTTTGCTGGTTGTACATTCTCAACTTTACGTTCATCATGCTTCGCTGATGGAAGAACTCCAACTTCATGCGTGTCAAACTTTGCTGGTTGTGAATTCTCAACCTCTTGTTCGTCAAATTGTGTTGGTTGAAAAACATCAAATTCTTCAGTATCTAACTTCGCGGATTGTGAGTAATCAACTCAATTGTCATCAAACTTCGTGGGTTGAGAAGAGTTCACTTTATCTTCCACTTCAACACTATCTTTCACTTCCTCAACAAATTCTTTCGAAGATATTAAATTAGTTGCTTCCACTTTCTTCTCTGGTTTGCGGTCACTTTGTTCATGCTTCTTAAGAACTAAGGTAATCTTGGTTCCTTCGAATATGAAACTGTAGCTGTTGGCGTGACTATTATGTTGTACGGCTCTATCATACTGCCATGGACTTTCTAATAGTAGATGACATACATCCATATCGACAATATCACACCATATATCATCTTTGTACTTTTTCCCAATAGAAAATGTAACCAATGTTCGTCTTCCCACCGTCACTTCTTCCCCTTCCTTTATCCATGCCAGTTTATACGGTCTAGGGTGTTTTTCAGTCTTCAATCCCAACTTCATAACGGCTTCTCCAGAGATAAGGTTATCACAACTTCCCGCATCAATAATGAATTTACAAACCTTTCCCAAGATAGTACAGGTAGACTGAAAAATATTGTTCCTTAGCCAAATAGAATCATTCTCATGATTAGGCAAATGACACCCTTCGTCTCTATGACCATGCATGTCTCTATGATCATGCAAATCTCTTCTACTCGGTCTTTTAACATCACGACATGGTTCATTGTCAAACCCATGTTGACTTCTTCTTTCTTCTCCATGGTGATCTCGTCTCAATGAAATTGATGATCCTCTTTTATCTTGATAAGATTGTGGCGACACCCTCCTTGCTTCCGTAACCGATGGCGAAACTCTGTTTTCTCCATGGTTCAAGACTGGTGACCTTCCTCTTTGACTTTGATTCAACTCCATCATCAACTTCTCCAACTTTCCAAAACCTTTATCGAACTTAGCTTCGAGGTTATCACTAATTCGTTGCTCTATTGCTTTAGCATCTTCTCTTCTATACACATCGGCAGATGCATGATTGATCTTCAACAAATCTTCAAAAAAAATCTAACACAAACTTCAAAAATTTGGCTTCGGTCAAGCTCTGAACAAACCAAACTAATGCAACCTTCAACACTCGGCTTGAACAAATCTGAACTTGAACACTTCAACTTTGCTCGGTTCAACTCTCGGCCTTGAACAATAATTGAACAAACAATGCATGGCCTTGACTCTTCAACACTATGTGATGCACAACTTCAACTTCTAGCCCTCGGCTTTAACTCTTCAAAAGAATTGGCTCCAAGACTCGGTTTAGATATGATTGGCTAAGTCTAGCTTTGATACCAAATGATGCAGCAGCAGATAACAAAAATGGATGAATCGGTGAAAGTAGCAATCGGTGGATTGAAAGATACCAAAGGCCCAAATCCCTTGATCCAAATATACTGGATTCTAGCTATCTCAAACACGTTGATCGCGCACGATACCGTGTTTAAAGATCTACGATTCTTCGTACGTTGATCTAGCGCACTAGATTCCGTGAATCGGCTTCAGCAGTCGTTGATTCGAGCGCACTCGAATACTGAAAGTGGAGATAGGAGATCACACTCAACTACAAATTGGAGAAGTGGCACAAAGCACACAAACAAAGTTTTATTCAAATCAACTAACTATTATAAATGACACCACCCGCCTATTTATAGGCTTACAACTCAACACTACTCAACGTGACAACACATAGGTCGGGAACGACCTAACACTTGCGACCTAAAACAGACGACTTACGACTTATGTACAGAGCGACATACGAAAACACTTTACAACACATTACATCACAACCCATTACAAGACATAGGTCATGAACGACCTAAGACAAACAACGACTCACGACCTAAGACAAACGCGACCTAAACATTACAACATCAAGCGACTTCACATATTTACAACACAAGACGTATTACAACATAACGACATAACAGATACAACATACAAACGACATAAGGAATTACAACATAACGACCTACAAATGCAACACCATGCGGCATAAGCTTCAGCGACATGAGGAGAATCAGCTTCAGGAAGGTCTTATGCAACCTATAGGACGAGCGACTTAAGAAGTTGAGCGACCTTGGCTTGAGCGGCCTAAGATTGATGCGGCCTATGGTCGAGCGACTCAAGACAGGAGCGTCATAATCAACACGGCAGCGACCTAAGAAAGATAGCATCATAAGAAGGAGAAACATATCTTCTTGCGACCTAAGGAATATCATCTTCAGCGACCTAACATGGAATGGTATATGTGAGCGACCTAACATAGGTCGTAACTCGCTCATACATCCTGAGCGACTTAAAGCTTCTCGCGACCTAAGGACGGAAGGTCGTTCGCGACCTAAGTCAAGCGGCATATTATAGCGACCTATCTGCATATTGGAGCGACCTATCTTGTTAGGACATAACTCTTTAGGTCGTAGTTCTTTAGGTCGTAACTCTTTAGGTCGTAGCACTTTAGGTCGTAGCACTTTAGGTCGTTGCACTTTAGGTCGTTGCACTTTAGGTCGTAGCTGGCAGATAGAGTTAGGTCGCAACTCCTTTTCACGTGACTCGTTATGTCGTGAGCGACCTAAGGAAATGACCTCTAATTCGTTAAGTCGTAGATCGCTTGGACAGCTTATCAACTTGCTTGGTCGGTCTTCATGGCTCATTTGCGACCTAAAATGGCGCGACTTAAAGAATAATGTGCTCGGTCGTTGCTCAGGAAAGTTAGGTCTTTGGCGACCTAAACCTTCATCAGTCTGGGCTGCATCAGAACGTATTTGTATTTTTATCTAGAAATATGTATGTGAGTGTTTGTATTATACGTCAAACTCTACAAATTCCTACTATAGAAATAGTTGCGACCATATTCTGAAAAGATGGATAAGGCAACTATGAGTTGAAACAATAAATTGAGTTAAATTTATAAACCTATCCCGATTACCCCACGGGACGTAAGCTATACACTGAGGTGTTGACTTAAAAAGAGCAGGAGCATGGTAGATAGAACGGTCCTTGAAGTTAGATGATACTTGACTCCTTTTGTTGAGCCTAGACTGCTCTATGATTGTGGATTTCAGTGGATTGCTAATTGATGACATACAATTCATCAAAAACATATGGGAACTAAGAACCTATATGTTGCAAATATTAAGAGGTAAGATATAAAAATAATTGAGCAAGTTCCTCCAAGAAAGTGTGCATTAACCACCATAAGATGATAATTGGATTTAAATGCATTCTTGGTGAAGATAAGCTAAGAATAACTGGGAAAGAAAAAATCCAAAATAAGGTACAAATAGAAACCCATTTCCAAGTCTAACCCAATGTGAAATAATTTAGTAATAGAAGATTTTGAAATTTCTCAAATTAATTGAAATGGCTTTAAAATAATTTATTTAAAAATAAAAGAAACCTATCACTGAAAAGTGGTTATTTTTGAAAAGTAAGTAAATACTAAATTTTTTACCATGTAAAATATCCTTTCAAAACAAATATTCGAAAAACAAGAAAATTAAGAAATTTTAATTAAAAGAGCTATTTTAAAATTCCTAGTTGAAATTAATATTGTAACGACTCGTATTTTTAACTATTTTAAATTATAGAATTTGATATAATTATTGAATAAAAATGGTTAAAAATAAAGTTTAATGAATTATTAGGGTAATTTATTTGGATATGAACTTGAATAAAAATTTTGAAATAACACATTTCGAAGATTTGGAGCTAACGAGTACTGAAATAAATTCTATGTAACAACTGTGTTTATAATCAATAACTGGAGTTGAATAATAAATGTGAATTATTTAGATAGAAATAAAATAATGTTGACCACTAAAATTTATTTGAAATTTAAGGATTTGTTAATATTGATTTATTGGATAATTTAATTTGTTCAAATTTAATATTGGAGATTATTTGAATAATTGAATTATGGATTTAATATGATTAAAAATTATATTGGAAGTTGATTTAAATTTTATTTAGACAACGATGAAGAATGTTAACGTTTGAAATTGGATTTTAAAGTGAATAATTAGAAATTGGATATTTTATATTATAATTAACGAGTAAAAATAGCCATTTTGGCCACTCACTCGGATTTCGACAAAACAAGTTTCATCAGATCCGTAATAGTGAGTTATTGTAGGATTTCAAGTTTCGTAGCGATCGGATTTGTTGCTTGGCCGTACGAGCTTGAAACGCGTAGAAATTAATTTAAGGAATTCGATAAAATAATTTGACTTTGAAAAGTTATCTTCCATAAACGATTGATAGGCCTTGGGACTAGTTCTATTGTGTTTGTAAGGGGGGTAAAACATTATAAACGCCAGGCAGCACGCTTCGTTTGGAGTTTGTGACTTCGCGGGTCGATCGAATTAGATATTTTCTAATTATTATAATATATATATATATATAAAACACGTTCAACCCACGTTCCCCCTTTCAGCCGTATATCCCTCTCCCTACCCCTTTCTTATAATCGCAGGCTTCAGTTACAAAAAAAACGAAAATAGTCGAACAAAAAGGAAGCCGATCAAAATCGATGACATAAAAAAAAAATTCTCACTGCTCATTCCAATTCCTACACTTCAGCCTGTATTCCTTTCTTCCCATTCTCCTTATTATTCGAATCACGGATCGAACGAGAGGAAAAAGAAAGAAAAAAACGCAGCCTAAAAAAATTCAAACGTGATTAGAGGGGAAAAGAATTTTTGTTCGAGCTTGGCAACTTGGACAATGTCAAGGTGGGGAGGTGCGACAGCGATTTGAGGTTTTGCAGTGTAGACTCGCGATCACGCCGACAAAGGCAAGGTCATCGATCGACCTAGCGATGCATGTTCACGAGCTGATGATGTTTTAGGTTGAGTTGCGCGCATGTTGTGGAGACATCGTGATTTGAAACGGCGGCTGGCAGTAGAGGATGCGGAGTCGCTAGTGGCGGCGACGTCAGAAGGTGGTTGGGTTGTCGTGGTGGCGTACGTGAGAAGGGTCGCGTCTGTGGGAAGGCCTGGTGATTCTCGAGTGAGTGAACGAGGAGTTGAAGGTAGCTGTTTTTTTATTTTATTTTATTCTATATTTGTTAATTTAAAATTTTAATTACCGTTATATTGATAAAATCATAACTCTCTCCTACGAGGTTCATTTCACGTGAAATGAGTTGCTGAGATTTCGTATCGGTGTCACCTACGATATGGGATCGAGCTGGAATTTATTTGAAGCTAAAATTATTTTCAGTTTCAAATGGAAGATGAGTGTTTATACGCTCACATTTTACTGAGATAATTTTTTTTATGTTAGTTAAATTTATATCGTGAAGTGACTTATATTTATTGGTTGTTGTTTGATAAATTTAATTGACATTTAAATTAACTGATAGAATTTGAAATGACAGTTAAATTGGTAAAATACCGATATTGATAATTATGAAATTGTTGTGAATTTTATTGATTGTTTGGGATTGGTTGTGATGGATGCTTTTGGTTGATATTTTGGATGTTTATTTATTTTGATATCATGATTCATCCTGTATATTTCTAGTATAAAGTCCATGCCGATGGCACGGGTTCATTTCTCCTTTTCTATGTAGTATGATAGTTTGATGTTCCGGTTTGCGCAAATGCTACAAACACAAAGCTTCATTGAAAACTGTTCCTGCTTTCAAATAGGGGGAAAACATAAAATTATATGTGATTGGTCATTGTAAATTATAGCAATAAGTATCTATTAACCTAAAATTCTTGTTCATTTATCAAAGCGTAAAATGCATACATACACACATGAACATAAACAAAAGCAGGCGTATGATATTTAGTTTAATACCAGCAAGGTTTTATAGTTTCCGTGCCCTTTCTATTTTCTTTTTTTAGTTACTATGAAATGATTTTTTTTAGCCTATTTGATTTATAAATTGATTTTTTTTCTTTTTTCATATCGATCACATCCAAGATAATGTGAAATTTTATGCAAAAGTTGCTTGATTAGAAAGTTTGTCATGTTTATATAAGATGATTATCATACTTTGTACATATCCAATGTTAAGTTCTTCATTTGAGTAGTTAAGAGAATAAAATGTAGTCTAGTATACGTATAGTAGATCAAATTTTTGTTAATACTCCCATTGTTTTTTGGTACCAAATCCTACAATGTATTTTTTTCTATGAAGTCATGAGATTCATATTGAAGGCAAGTTAATATTAACATTTATTTTACTTACGTGCACTACCCTCATAGTGATTACAATATGTAATTTATTATCCATCTGTTACATTGAAATTAATTTAAGTACAGGTTTCCTTATAAAAGAAAATAGTAATGCAACAAATTTGATAATTTCAAACAAAAAGTTTGGTAAATACAACTTACATTATGCCATGTAGCATTATTATAGCAGCCATGCTAAAGCTTGGATCAAATATCATATTTTCATTACTACAGCTTCCATACATCTAACACATGGCTCAAAAACTTGGATCAAGTAAATCATTATTATATTTTCAGCATTTTCTGATACTTTTACAACAATATTCATACAACTATTCTCAACAAAGTCAAATGAAGCGACTTGGATTTAGGAACAGAAGATCTGATCCTTTGTGAGCACAAATTATAAACTGGTTGTGGGTAGAAGCATGTATTTAGCACGTGGCATGAGAATGAACACCATGCATGAGATCTCTTTTGTAATACAGGAATCATCTCCAATGCCTAAAAACCTACCAATCTTTGTGGTCAAGTGAGATGATGCTATGTTTTTGTTAAAAGCTTTTATGTACATAAAACCACTTTTTAATTAGGATTTGAAAATCAATAGTTAAGAATATATTTCATATGAAGATAGGTACCAATTCTATCATAAATGTGTTGGAAAAAAAAGGTGTCCAAATTAAAAATGATTAACTATAGCCAACAACAAAGATATAATAATTAAGCTTGTACTATCGTTGTAGACATTGTTAATATAACACTGTATATCGTTGAAACATTAATTAATATAATAATAATAATATACATATCATGTCAATTATTAGTTGTTACATGAGTTATCTCAAAATTTTATTCATTTATTTGTAAATTAAATATTCCACTGGTGTAAACACTTTACTCATGTAAATGATGTAATGACATCCAAATGGAGGCTCTAGTACCACAAAACTTGGTAAGTTGCATTAGTAATTTAGGAATTATCAAGTATTTGTAAGAATTCAGGCTACATATAAATACTGTTAAAAGCTATAGAAAGTTGTAACACATCAACAAAACTTACACGCCTGCACAAATTTAAATTGCCCATGATTGGACATACCCAATTAACCAAGATATGACAACCTTATAGTTGAAACTAAGAAGCATGTAAATAAAGTGTCCAATATACTAAAACAACTATTTAACAATGCATGTGTGTGAGCATGAATATGTCCCTTTAGCCCCTATATTTTTATCGTAAAACTCAAAGAATATATGCCCAATTAACCAAGATATGATGATGTTAATTATGTGCTTTGTTGTGCACTTATGAACCATCTGATGTCTTCGTACTCTAAATCCTAACCTCTCTTTATCTTTTGTTTTACCTCTTCTGTCAAGGCCGAGCTCTTTAATTATATAGATGTTTGATTATCATTTTCATAAATGGCAAATTACTATGTACTTTTGCCTAAACTCAATTATTCAAATAGAAACGTGGCTAAAGTGTAAAGCAGGCAACAATGATAATTCATCATTCACCGTTTAATAGAGTAGCATTACATATTTGTTATATTTATATACCATTGAATCGGTAACATTTGTTACTTCCATTGTTATGTATCTGCAATCGAACAACTCAATCCAATGCAAGGTTATACTTACAATTTATTTACTCATAGGCTTTCGAATAATTAAAGAATCGAAACAAATTTGACCATATAAATGAGTGGTAAAATCATAAAATTAACGCTTGGGGATAAAAACAGTTAAAAAATACTCACAATCCATTCTTGATTTGTCATAAATGTTAAATTAACATATGCTTCTACACCATTTAAATTACGTAAATGTGATACATGAATGCTTTACTGAAGGAGTTAACATTAGTTATTTATTCTTATACCAATTACCATTTAGTATATTGGTGTTACCATGATCTAAAAAATCATACAAACCACATTTCTATATGAATAATCATTAAAATAATACCTTTCATGGTATAATATGCGTCAAACATAACACACGATAATTCTATTTTCATACGCAATAACACATCATACTAACTTTTAAATAGATAGAGGTCGGGATTACAATAAATTACTTACCATATTACTTAAGAAGCCTTTGTAATAATTGGTATTAGAAAGGTATCCATTGTTTGTATATAAAGAAATCACAATATTTAATCTCGTTTCTCAATAAATTGAAAGATAATGCAAATCATACCCCAGATGTTTTCACATAGTGACTAATTTCGTATCCGTACAAAAATTAATAGAAACAAATATAGCGATGTGTAGAAGTGATTTAATATTTTATATTGAAATTTCACTAAATTTCACTAAATATAGCTGCAGTTTCTCAAGCTTTTATAGATCTTCAAATTAAGTTTGTTAATATTCTCTTAAAAATTAAGAGCTACATTCCTTGGGCATGATTGATGCAAGCAAATAGTTTTGGCTGAAAGAGATTTATATTTAACGATGTAAAGAAATACTCTTAACAAACAAAGGAGTATTATGGAAACTAATATTCTTACAAAATTTCTTTCTAACTTTGAAGCAAACAACTATTACCCTACTAAAAAGAGAAGATAACATTCAAATGAGAAATTGATGTAATATTCTGAGTCAAATGGACACTGCTACTATTTCAAACTAAGATCTGCTTTTAATTCAGTGTGGTCCACCAAAAAGATCCATTTACATAATATGTCAAATAATGACAATAGGAAATGGGAATGGTAGATACTTTTGTGAGACTTACTCATTCATCTTCTAATCCTCAAGATATTCTCTGATCAAGTTCTTAACCATCTTGCATAGCAATAGTTGATGAAGGAAAATAATCATATGCATGATCTGAAAAGAGAAACTGAAAAACAATTGAAAGAGAATGAACTGTAAAGGACAGACATTTAACTTAAATTGCAAAGAGACTGATATTTCACAGGCCTAAATCAAAGGTAATGTAATGAGGTTCATTCATATCCCTAGTTCCCATTATTTTCTCCAATCAAGCTATTAACCATATTTTGTGTGTAGTATTTAATGCAAAAATTTAACAAACAAATAAATAAGTTGTCACGTATGAAAAAATGATCTGAATTGGCTAAGGAATAGAAATGTATAAACAATAAAGCACATACAGTACCTCGCTAATGCCGTCCCAAATCTTAAATCAATCTACCAATTGATGTGAGGTTTGATGATGGTGGAGAAGATGCATTTATTACTGGAACCAACAGAACTATAGTAAATCACGAATCTCGGTTTCCAGTCAATAAAAAAGAAATTCCAATTTTCATTTAATAAATGCTATGAATTTAAGATTATAAAACATTAGACAAAAGAATTGCTTACGTTGTACTAAACCCTAAACAGTTGAATTTTTTCCGAAAAGTATAAAAATAAAAAACGATTAACCTGTTGAAGCCAAGCTCCGACATTGATGTTTTCATCTGTAAGCTTCCTTGATTTATTAACCAGTTTTCACTATTGTCCAAGACTCCAAATAAAAGACGTTTTTACGATAAGGATTTAATATTAGGAAAAAAAGGAATGCGGTAGTGGAAGGGTAGAAGAGAGAATAATAATCGTGGGAAGAAGAAAACTGATTTGCTGCCAGTAAAAATGGATCGTGGGTGGAGAGATAGACTAACGTGGTGAGAATTTGACGACTTCGTCTAGAGCTAACAATGGAGTTAATCCTTTGTGTAGTTGGACAAAGGACAACCGCTTGATGTCTTTATTGTCATTATATCTGAACCATTCTTTGTCTTTTATGTTCAGCACAAAGGAATTTTATTATATAGATTTACAGTTTATTAAACTGTAATTTGAATTATTTCAAGTAAATTAAGAAATAGGTTGAAATGATATATATCTATGACATTTATTTGCATTGAAATGATATATCCATCCCTGGAATTAAATTGAAATAATTGATTCACTTGGCCATATGATAGAGAATTATATACAGACACCGGATTGGTTAAATTAAATGTCTTTAAATTATTGATTTGAATTTTTTTAAACAATTTGGTTTTAAGAAATAAAAATTGAATTTATGGAAATCAAATTATTTTCGAATTGGAACTCGGAATGTTGAAATTTAAATTTGAAACGAAATTGTTTAATTAATCGAAGTTGAGATTTTTATGTTATAATCGGAATATGATTTGAATCTTTGGAAATTGATTTGTTTTAAAAGATTGGACTTTTATTCGAACTTTGAATATTTTTAAGTAAAAGGTGATATGAAATGATATTTCGAAATTGAGCTCGGAATTTAATTATATTTGAAAATTTAGTTTTTAAATTGGATATTGAAGGAAAATTTGATTTAAGTGTTTTGAATTGATATTTTGGAAATCGAACTCGAAATTGATATAATCGAAATGGTTTAAATTTGGAATTGGAATTTAAATTAATTTGGAATTGGAATTTATACTAATTTGGAATTGGAATTTTTAAATTAATTTGGAATTCGAGTTGAAATTTATTTGGAATTGGCATTGAAATTAATTTGGAATCGATGTAAAATTCGACTTGAAATCGGAATTGAATCGATTAAATCGAAATGGAAATTGGAACTAATTTGAATTGGAAAATTTGGAAAGTGAACCGGTTTGACTTTGAAACTATTTTTAAATGAATATTTTTAGTATAAACGATTTGTTAACCCCTCTTTTTTGAAGCAACCTAAAACTCCGAGCAACCTAACGACCTAAAAGTATAAACGAGCTAAGGGGGTTGAACACACTTAGCGACCTAAAGGATGGAGCGACCTAACGACCTAAAAGTATAAACAAGCTAAGGGGGTTGAACACACTTAGCGACCTAAAGGATGGAGCGACCTAATGACCTAAAAGTATAAACGAGCTAAGGGGTTGAACACACTTAGCGACCTAAAGGATGGAGCGACCTAGCGACCTAAGTGGTTGAACACTCCTAACGACCTAAAAGATGGAGCGATCCAGCGACCTAGGAACACAGCGATCTAACAACTTAGCAAGCTTCGAAAATGACCCGCATCTAGCGACCTACCTTAGGTCGTTCACAACCTATGACTTATGTTCAAATGATCAAGTGCGACCCTATCAAGCCATAAAGCCGTGTCTTCTAAATCACTGGCGACCCACGACCTAACTAAGGTCGCTCGCGACCTACGACCTATCTTAGGTCGTTCACGACCTATCACCTGCCCAGATTTTCCTCTATAAATACATCACCAGCTCCAACTTCAAATGGACTTTTGGATCATTTCTGGAACGCCTATACTCTGCTGTTTTCTCGACTCATCCGACACTTCAAACACCAAAGTCGCTTCAATGAACTTCAAGAGGAGATCTAACACATCCGACATGGATTCAAAGATCTCTCTTACATCGAAGTTCTAGCTACTCGTCTAAAGTGTGTTGTAATCAAAGTGTATTGTAAAGAGTTGTAATCGAATCATTAATAAAGAAGATAAAGTGGACGTAGGCTTAATTTCGAGCCGAACCACTATAAAACTGCTGTCTCTTTACTTTTCTGCTATTTGCTGCTTATTTCTAGTTCCCGTACCAACGGGTGGTGCTTTCACATTACTAATACTCACACCGGGGTGTTAGCGTGGATTTTTACGTTAACATTTTTGGTGATTTCACTGAGAAGTATCGAACTCAGGAAGATCTCACCATTGCTTCGCAAAGATTTGCTGAAAGAATCTCCTTATAAACCAGAAGTCTATCTGAAATCATGGCTCCTGGAAGAAAGAGTAGATCAATGAGATCCGGACATGCTAATGACATGGCTGATTCTTCTCCAGCGCCAAATCAGGCAACTCCTACTGTTGGGGTTACAAGGGCCGAACTTGATGATGTTGTGTCGGGGTTATACCAACAAATGGAAACTCAAATTGCTTTGATGATGGACAGGTTAAACGCTCTGCTTGGGATGAACCGACAACCAGAAAACAATGAACCAATCTTTGCTGAAGAAACTCATGATTCCCAAGACAAAGATATTCCTCAAAGAGCAGCTGGCTTCGCCGAAGGGGCACCTCCCCAAGCTGGAGGATCAAGGCCGTAGCCGCCTCTTCGCGAACGTTTGTTCACACAAACTTCCGAAAAGGTGGCTGACGTGTGCCCGGCAAGCCCTCTGAATGATGAGGAATATCTATCAGGAATGGTTCGCCAGATTATGAAAGAAAGTATGCAAAGGAATGAAGATGAAAATGATTAGGGATTTGCTCCAAGCAAGACTCCGTTTACCGAGAGAATTCTAAAAGCTGAATTTCCAAGGAAATTTGTTCCCCCTACTATCCCAGCTTATCGGGGGACAAGCGACCCTAATCAGTTCTTGTACAAATACGACTGGCATATGACTGGTGCTAGGGCAACAAATGAAATTAAATGCAGATATTTTCTTGTCTATTTGGAGGGAGTGTCTCTACTCTGGTTTACAAAGCTACCGGTCCGATCTGTGGATCAATTCTCTGACTTGACCCGTAAATTCAAGGATCAGTTTAGGCTGTATGCTACAAAGGCCAAGGACATAATGTCGCTGTCCAGCCTTGAACAAGCTCCTAGGGAATATATCAAGTTTTTCTTGAATCGCTTCAATATAGCTTTGGCTGAAGTGGATAACGCTGAACCTCGAATGATCCTAACTTACTTGATGCGAGCCATTGATAAAACAAGTGAGTTCGGAAAATGGTTAAAGATGAAGGAACCGAATTCACTAGAGAAGTTTTATAAGAAGGCTGACGAATTTATGCGTTTGGAGAATCTTCCTGCACAATCAAAGGTGGTCGTGGCTGAAATCCAAAACAATAATGTGGCTGAAACTTCTAACAAGAAAGAGTCTGGTGGACAGAAAAGGGAAAATAACTGTAGGAAAGGACAGAAAGATGTGAAGAAACCTCGTTACTTCAAGCCTTCAGACTTTACTCCTCTAACGGATACTCCAGAAAACATCTTCTTTGCAACCAAGGATGCCATCGAGTTCCCTGAGCCACCCAAGATTAAAATCGGGAAGAATTTTGTGCCTAATGGAAGGTTCTGTCTATTCCATAACCAACCTGGCCATGACACCAACGAATGCCGCCACCTAAAGAACTTGATTGAAGAACTGTTGAGAGAAAATAAACCGCAACAGTATGTTAAGAAAAACAGAGGTGATCCAGCCTCATCCACTCAGGGGCAGCAACTTCCTGCTCGTCAATCTGGCTCAGGAGAAAAGGCTGTAGTGAAGGAATCTGAAAGACCTTTTATTAATGTAATCACAGGGGGCCCTCACCCAACCGGCAGAAGTTGGGGAGAAATGGAGAGGTATGCTCATGCTCTGAGACACGCCCTGAAAGAAGAAACTATTTTTGTTTTGGAAGATACTGTGCCTTCAAAGCAGCAAAGAACTTGTCACGATGACATCATATTCAGAGTTAGAGATTCTGTGGGAATTGAAGCTCCCACCATGGATCCTTTGGTAATAACCGCCGGTATCGGACCAGCTATTGTGGGAAGAGTGCTTGTTGATTGCAGCGCTTCTTGTAATATCCTCTTCAAAAAGACCTTTGATCAAATGAAAATTCCGATTGCTGATGTTCAAGCTTCTTCGCAAAAAATTGTGGGGTTCACTGGGGAACCAAGGCAGCCCATCGGAACTGTCGACTTATTTGTAGAACTTGGTGAAGGGGAAAGAAAAGTGGTCCGTAAGCAAACTTTTGTTATTGTTGATGAATTTTCTGCTTATAACGCCTTCTTGGGACGACCAAATCTTGCTGCATTCAAAGCTATTCTCGCCCCGTGGTGCCTAACTATGAAATTTCCCACTGATAACGGCGTTAGTGTTTTGAAAGGGGACCAGAATGCTAGGCAGGAATGTTATCTCACGGAGTTGCGGGAGGCGAAAAAGAGAGAAATGGGAAAAGGTGCGGTAGCTCCGCTCCGCATCAAAGAACCTACCTTGTAGCAAGTACGGGGTGGACCCTGCACTAGTGAGCATAGTGGTGCGCGAAAGGAAATTGATCCCAGAAAAACCAGTGCAGGGGAGAATAGAGTGGTGCCGGTAGAAAGTGACGGTACCAATACCTGTTGACCCGAATGACCTAAACAAAGTGCTGAATGTGGGTTCACAACTTGGAATGACGGTTCAGAATATACTAATAGCATTCTTGAAAGCAAACCTAGATGTATTCGCTTGGAGTCATGCTGACATGTGTGGAATATCTCCAGAAGTCACAGTGCATGCTTTAAATATTGATCCGAAGTTCACACCCATAAAGCAGAAAAGAAGAACCCAGGGTCCTGAAAGGTCAACAGCATTGAAACAAGAAGTAGATCGGCTCATGGAGAATGGCTTCATCAGAGAATCCACTTATCCAAATTGGGTTTCTAATCCAGTGTTGGTTAAAAGAGGAAATGGAAAGTGGAGAGTATGCATCGACTTCTCAGATTTGAACAAAGCATGTCCCAAAGACTGTTTCCCGTTTCCCAGAATCGATCAATTGGTAGATGGAACAGCCGGGCACGAATTGTTGTCTTTTATGGATGCTTACTCAGGATACAATCAAATCATGATGCATGAGCCAGATCAGGAGGACACGAGCTTCATCACCGATGTTGGTTTTTACTGCTATAAAGTCATGCCCTTCGGGCTAAAGAACGCAGGGGCAACTTATCAGAGACTTTTTAATGCCATGTTCAAGCCTCAAATTGGCAAAACTATGGAAGTGTACGTTGATGATATGTTAGTGAAATCAAAGAAGGCAGTAGACCACATGGATCATCTGGCAGAAATGTTCACAATCCTCCGAAAGTATGGGATGAAGCTTAATCCTCTGAAATGTTCATTCGGGGTGAGTCCGGAAAATTCTTAGGTTTCATTGTGAGTGCTAGGGGCATTGAAGCTAATCCTGCTTAGATCACTGCATTAAGAGAAGTCAAACCCCCTAGAACAAAGAAAGAATTGCAGAGCCTCAACGGGAAAGTCGCTGCTCTGAGTCGATTCATTTCCAAGGCCACAGATAAATGCATTCCCTTCTTTGATGCTCTGAAGAAAGGAAAGAAGAATTTCGAATGGACTCCTGAATGTCAAAAAGCTTTTGATGAGCTGCTTCATCATATGGAAATGCCTCTAGTACTTTCTAAGCCCAACAATGGTGAAGATCTATTCATATACTTAGCAGTTTCATCTCACGCTCTCAGTGCAGCGTTGGTACGAGAAGATGCAAAAGTTCAACGTCCAGTCTACTACATCAGCAAAAGATTCACTGGGGCAGAGATGAATTATTCAAAGTTAGAAAAGCTCGCCTGTTGTCTATTGATCGCGTCCAGAAAGTTGAGGCCATACTTCCAGGCTCATCCTATTAAAATCCTCACTGATCAACCTCTAAAGCAAGTCCTATTTCGCCTTGAAACTTCGGGTCATCTTCTGAAGTGGAATATTGAACTCAGTCAATACGATATCACTTACCATCCCCGAAGAGCAATCAATGGACAAGATTTAGCAGATTTCATTGCAGAATGCACAAATAAAGGTGGCAGTGAGGAAGAGTTAACTGAAGACATTCTGATTCGATGGAAATTATATGTTGATGGTGCAAGAAATGATTACTGTTCAGGAGCTGGGGTTGTACTTGAAACCCTTGAAGGACGATCATTATGGTATGCATTAAGATTAGAATTTCCTTCGACAAATAACGAAGCCGAATATGAAGCTCTTATTGCCGGTCTGAGGATTGCTAAAGAGCTGAGCATCAAAGTGTTGCAAATCTTCAGTGATTCCCAATTAATTGTATGCCAAGTCAAGAAAGAGTTTCAGACTAAAGGAGGAAATCTGCCTGCTTACCTGTCAAAAGCCTGTGAACTTCTCGATGATTTTGATCACTATACAATAAACAATATCCCCCGGGAAGAAAACATGAAGGCAGATTCTCTCGCGAAATATTCAAGCTCTGGCGAAGCATAATTATTGGGATTGGTCCCTGTAGAAGTCTTGACAGTTCCAAGTATTGATGAGATGGATATTGATTGGATCATGGCTGTATCTCAAGAGCAGGAATCATGGATGACACCAATCAAGGAATATCTGCTCAACGGCTCCTTGCCAGAAAACTCAAAAGAACGTCAAAAGCTCTTGAGAAAAGCTCCAAGATACGTAATTCAAGGCTACCATCTGTATAGACATGGATTCTCGATGCCATTACTCCGATGTGTAACTAAAGAAGAGGCTAAGACAATCTTGGCTGAGGTGCATGGAGGAGAGGTTGGAGATTATTCAGGTGGTCAAACTCTTGCAAAGAAAATTCTTCACTATGGTTATTTTTGGCCGGATATTAATCGTGATGCTGCTAGCTATTCCCGAAAGGTTGATAGATGCCAGAGATTTGCAAAAGTCCCAAGAGCGCCTTCCACCGTGCTAACACAGATGGTCAGTCCATGGCCATTCGCCATTTGGGGAATAGATCTTATTGGGCCTATGCCGATTACCAGATCCGGAATCAAATATGCCATTGTTACTGTTGATTATTTCACTAAATGGGCTGAAGCTGAACCATTAGCTACTATTACCTCTAAAAAGATGATAAATTTTATGACTAAAAATATCATTTGTAGGTATGGTGTGCCTCAGAAGATAATAACAGACAATGGTACTCAATTCGAAAGCGAAGAATTCCAGGAATTTTGCAGACAATTCAAAATCCGAAAAAGCTTCTCAGCAGTGGCTCATTAGCAGGCAAACGGGCAAGTGGAAGCAGTGAACAAAATCATCAAATCAACCATCAAAAAGCAACTGGAAAAAGCAAAAGGTGGTTGGGTTGATAGGCTGCCACTAGCACTATGGGCATATAGGACTACCCACAAAACTGCGACTGGGCACACTCCATTCTCATTGGCATATGGATCAGAAGCAATGATTCCAGTGGAAATAGAAGTCCCCTCACACAGGAGAGTTCATTTCAACCAAGCTGAAAATGAAAAGCTGCAACTTGAAGCACTTGATTTGCTTGATGAAAAAAGGAAAGAAGCCGAACTCAGAGTTGCAGCCCAACAGCAAAGGATAGCCAGGCACTTCAATTCTAAAGTTCGCCAACGCAGCTTTGAAATTGGAGATCTAGTCTTGAAAAGGATCATGACATCAACGGGAGTATTTAGGCCAAACTGGGAAGGGCCGTATGTCATAGGCAAAAAATTTCTCGATGGCACTTTCAAACTCACAACTGTTGAAGGAGATCCAATCCCGAGAGCCTGGAACAGCAATCACTTGCGTCCATATTTTACTTAGAAGCAATTCTGAAATTTGTAAAATGATTATGAATGTACCATGCTTGTATTGTAAGCCATTGTAAAATCAGTGTAACTCAGCAATAAGAACTATAAAGTGGATGTAGGCCCAATTCTTGGCCGAACCACTATAAATCTTGTGTCTTTTACTGCTTTAAAATACCTGTATCATTTCGATCTGCAAATATTTTAAATATATTACTAAAATACCGATTTAATATTGCAGGCAATCAAAGCAAAGCTTACCTATTCAACACGTCACAAACCCAAATGATTCCCACAAATCACTCGACAAACAAATGTCAAGCCACACAAAAAATTCCAGTTTCAATTCCTACATAAGAAGTATTACTCACAAACGGTTGGTGATTCCACCAAAAGGGCACCTTCCAAAAATGAAGGTTCCAGGCCCTTGCTAACTGATCAAGATCATTTGTGCAAACAGACATCCGGTGAAGTGGCTTGCGTCTGCCCGTGGAGTCACTCAGCCATGAAATACACTTCCTTGGAAAAATCAAACAACTTGCAAAAGGAATGAGCAAGTATTCAAAAGTGATGGCAAGGGATCGCTGAGGAACGAACGATGAAAAGACAAAAAAAATCAGCCAAAAAGGAATCTTGTCTCTCAACCAATAAGGTTGGTGGAACCAACGGAGGGGCACTTTCCCAAAATGAAGGCACCGGGCCCTTGATTGCTTAATTGTGATCGTTTGTGCAAACAAACATCCAGTTACGTGGCTTGCGTCCGCCCCGTGGAACCACTTAACTGTGAGACGCAACCTTCCTGGCAAACGACTCAAAGCCCTCTCCGGAGGCACAATCTAAAGCCCTCCAACGAGGCACGCTGTAAAATGAAACGTTTTTTTTCTCAACCAATAAGGTTGATGGTACCACCGGAGGGGCACCTTCCCAAGGGAAGACACCGGGCCCTTTCTAATTCATTGTGATCGTTTGTGCACGAACATCCAATTAAGAGGCTTGCGTCCGCCCCGTGGTCCATTTGACAGTGAGAAATAACTTTCAGGCAAACAAATAAAGCCCTCTTCGGAGGCACTCTTCTACTCTCATGGGAACGATCTTCCCCAAAAAAGTTGAAGTGCAAAATCAAGCCCTCCAACGAGGCACACTGTAAAATGAAATGTTTTTCTCAACCAATAAGGTTAATGGAACCACCGGAGGGGCACCTTCCCAAAGGTAGGCACCGGGCCCTTGCTGCTTAATTATGATTGTCTGTGCAAACAAACATCCAATTAAGTGGCTTGCGTCCGCCCCGTGAATCCACTTAACTGTGAGAAAACTTTCAGGCAAAACAAAAGACCTCTAACGAGGCAAAAGCCCTCTTCTGAGGCACAAGCCCTCTTCGGAGGCATAACTCTTCGGAGGAGCCCTCTCCCGAGGCACAACAGAAAAGCCCTCTCCCAAGGCACAGCAAAAAAGCCCTCTTCGGAGGCACAAGCCCTCTTTAGAGGAACATTCCTACCCTCAGCGGTAAAATGCTAAACAAAGCCCTCTAAAGAGGCATGTTCAAAAAATAAAAAGTTTTCTTCAGAAGCCCGCTTTACTACGAAGAGCAATCCACTTCTCAGATAATATATAAGTGGCCATCTCTGAATGTTGAAGTATGTTAACTCTTTTTAAAAAGAAAATAAAAGGAAGAAAACTTATCTGATACAAAGCGTACTCTATTAAAGCAGAATAATATTTCCTCAAAATGGAAGAATTATTCTCTAAAATAAGAGTACAAGCCTTTCCAGAATATTGCAATGAGCCATGGTATGGGGTCCTAATATAGCTATATTAATAAAAACAATGCTCAAACATCATACCACGAGCTCACTGCAATATCATACAAAGAAACTTGTGCAAAAACAAGGAATAAACGCATTCACACATATACTGACAAGAAATTGTACAAGTAAAAAGAATCGTTTTATTCCATACTATGAAATTTTTGTACATGAGCAGGTTTCAACAAGTGGGGGCCGGTACCCGCACAGTCTCCGGTCAATACATGCGAAAAGCAAAAAAGCAAAACAAGAAGTGTAAAGTCAAGCTCATTACTCCTTCTTCCCGCCACCTTTAGAGCTCTTGCCCGGCTTGATGATTAATTTCTGAATCCGGCGTGGACGGGTCGGGGAAGAAGGAGAGGGAGGTGTAGCTGGATCTTTTCCACTTTCTCTTCACCAGCAGAAGCGCTTTTCTTCTTCTTCTTGGAAACCGCGCGTTTCCCCTTCTTCTTTGAAGAAGACTCACTTCCCGGAGTAATCAATGCAGAAAGCTTTGTGTCATCATCATAAGGTTGCTCCGGGGTCTTCTCTCCTTCCTCAAGTTCTTCCGCCTTCTGTTCTTGTGAAGGAGCCGGATCATCCAAGTCTTGAAGAGCTTCTATTTTTTCTTCCTACGACCCCGGTTGAGAAGCAGAAGGAGGAGTAACTTGAGAAGACGGAGGAATAGCAGCTGGAGGAGGAGAAGTTTGTGCAGCACTTGGTATTTTCGCTACAGAAGAAGAAAAGTCAAAATCAGTATTCCTCGTAAAGAGAGGAGATGGTGGCTCATCGAGACTTAAGTAATAAGTGAGAAATTCATCAAGCTCAGTTGAAGCAAACAAGTAATCTGCTTGACCTGGTTCAACGTTGAAGTTACCTGGAGGAGGCGGCTTTATAATGTCAATCTCATAGGCTTGTGCTTCAGTGCTTTCTTCGCCTTCGTCTCCACCCTGTGCAGTTGTAATCTCAGTTTTGGCTTTAGCAGGAGGCGAAGAATGAGAACTGGAGCCAATAATGTCAACTTCAGCTGATACCGAAGGACGGACATGGGCAGTTGGAGGTACTTTCTGTCCCGGATGCTCCTCTTCCGCCGCTTCAGCTCGCGCTTTAGCAAGTTGCTCTTTTCCTTTGGCAAGAGCTGCACCGGCCTCATCATCTAAATAACATGCTTCAAGGTCCGCTTCAACATAGCCGGCGCCTCCGAGCATGTCAATTACCGCTTCCCATACTTCGGCCAAAGTAATTTTGTATGTCGGTCCCAAAAATGAGAGGCTCCCGCATCCCAAGATGCTATGGATGTAAAAATCAAATAAAGTAGAGCTAATGTTGGCCTTCGTCGCCTCGTGCGATTGCTCAGCTGCTTCTTTTCCGGCGATGGCTGCTTCTTTTCCGACGATGGCCTCATCGCGCTCTTTTTCAGTTTTTGACAGTTGAGCTCGCAACCGCATAATTTCCAAATCATGGGAACTTGCCTTCTCTCATAGCTGGGCAATGTCGGTGCGGTAGATTTATGTTATCTTCTTTTTAGCTTCAAGTTGAGCCTCGGCATACCGTTGAGTGGCATGAGCATCACGAATTTGTTTTTGAAGTACTTCTTCCTTTTGAGTGTAGGAAGTAGAAGAAGTAGCAAGCTCATGTTTAAGTTTCCCAACTTCCGCTTCAAGTCTGTCATTGTGAGCAGTGATATTCTTCATCTCGGTGTCATGCTGGTTGAGAATTTTCTGCCACTCGGATTTATCATTTTCCATAGTCAGCATAGCTTCAAGATTTAAGCGATTGACTCTCTGAAGCTCGTCGACAAGTTTTTGCCATCCAGACATTCTTTCGATATCAAGTCGGACGACATCAAGATTCCTTAACATGGCTTGTTTGTCGATGGGAACCAAGTCAAGATCAAAGCGCACTCCACGCAAGCACCACTGCGGGAACCGACTTTGAAGAGTAGCCGGACCTTGTTCAACTCGGTACGGAGGCCTGCTAATGATTGTCTGAATATCAGTTTTCTTGAGAGCAGGAGAACCGGAAGGGATGTCAAGAGGGATAGAAGCAGCAGTCTTTTCAGAAATTGCAGACGCATCGCTAAGCTTAGCCCGCTTGTTTGGATCTTCAACGATGTGACTCTTCCCTTTATCGTCATGGGATTTTGTTTTATGGGAATCATCACCTCTGTGAGAAGAGTCGTATCGTTCATCCCTTCTCTCGTATCGCTCCTCATAGGCTCTCCTTTCTTGAGCCTTCCTAGCAGCTCTTTCTTCGTCAGTTTCCCTAAAGGCAGGGAGATAGCGCCTATAATCATAAGTGTCACGGCTTCCATGGTGTTGGAAATTTTCATAGTACGAGCCACTTCGCCCCATCGGAGAATCTGAAAATGAAAAAGAGATAGAATTTAGAAATCTCCAGGAAAAGGAATTTAAGTGCATATAATCGCCAAAAAAAAATCCTAAGTGTGTGTGATTGCAAACTACGCGCGTCAAGCTACAAACCACTCTTTGGTTTAGGAGCGGTGATGACTTTTGCAACCGGTGTCAACTCTTGAGCTGATGGAGCTTGTTGCAGGGTGGATGTCGTTTCAACTATTGGAGAAATAACTTTAGTAGTAACGGGGTCATCCTTAAAAAGCTCCTGTGAAGTTATCATCAGGTCACTCAGTTCACCATAAATATCATCACCATCACGCCCGACGGAGCTTTCTTTTTCAACTCCTTCTTCAATCACTGGCAAAAGTGTAAGCTTGCCGGATGACCCCACGACATCACCGGAAGTAGAACACTTCACCAATGCAGCCTCTGCAGCAAGTTCTTTCGATGCAATTTCTTCTGTAGAAACTAGGGCATCTGATGTCTCTGCTTGAGAACCAGGGGCATCATGAAGCTGAGTAGTCTGAGAAAGATGTAAAAGTCTGAATTGGTGAAGGAACTCGTCTTTCAGCAAAAATTTAATGCCTCTCTCTTCAGCAGCCACATCACTTAGTCTTTCGAAGGTCGGTTTGTGGCCAAAATCTCTAGAAGGAGGAGGAAGTGCTACAGAAGTAAAGAATGAAGTTTAGTACTTGACAATTCGAGTTTCAAAAAATTCAGAAGAATGAAGTGAAAAGAAATAGGCAATCTTACTTCCAATTCTCCAGATGGCATAGAACCCCGAGGGGGAACGAACATAGAAGAATTGGCCTAAAAACCCGTGTGCACTCTCGGGCAAGTATAGAATCAATTTACGGTTTCTTGCGCCTCTCACAAGTATAATTGAAGGGTGATCTTTGTTCTTCGCAAAAGTGCACAAATAGCAAATCTCTTCAAAACTTGGAAGGCGGTCGAGCGTCCTCCTGAACAGCACACACAACCCCATCAAGATGGCATAACCATTGGGGTGTAGCTGGAAGGGAGAGATAGTTAGTCAAAGGAGAAGCTGTCGAAGAAAACCATTAAAGGGAGGAATAGCTCCACTTAAGCACATTTGTCGATTAACTGCAATAAAGCCATGAGGTGGCCTATCTGCAGTATCATTTGTCCCAGGAAGTTAAGCGTCTGCTTCAGCAATGCCAAACTGAATGCACAATTGACTGAAAGCTCTGTGGTTCAAGTTGGTTGAAGTTCTTTCCGGAGGATCGTTCAACGGGTGAGCGATTGGGAAAACCTTCCCGGCTTGTCCTGTTTCTTCTTGTTGAGAAGTCATTCTACACAAGGAACTGGATATTCAAATATGAAGGTGCACGTTTCCTAAAAGTGTGAAGTGGTTTGCAAAACTAGTAAAACGACAAGCAAATATAACTAGAATCAAATTAGTTGACATGTGTCAATTATAGAGTTTCAGGGCTTGTTGTTTTAAGTCCAAGTACAGTGTTGATGCAAACGAATCAGCTTTAGTTGATTACTTTAGTTTTGCTTTAATACTTCACTTGAATTTGTTGATTCATAGCATTTTATTCACATAGTTCATTTAAGTTGAATATTCGTTATCGACTAATCTGTCATTCGATGTGGGCAGTCAATGGTAGTATATTCGCCCTAGTTTTCTGCAAATGTTGTGTTTAACAGGTTGTTAGCTTAAAAGTTAGCATAATCTGTAAGGAAGTGCAACAAAGTTCAAACAGTTCAAGTTCAAACAGTTCAAGCAAGTTCTTTCAAAAATTGTACAAGTGCTCCAATTTTGTTCATCTCTTAGGTCGATGATCAGCGACCTAGCATAGGTCAGGTTTTCCTTAAGTCGCACTGTGCAAATCAAAGAGTTTAAGGCTTCAGGTCAACGTAATGCAAATTCGTCAAAGTCCTAGCTCGGCCGCGACCTAAAACCTATGCCGCAAGAAGTTAGGTCGTTAATTTGTTAAGTCGTTCTACTTTAAGCTTTATGTTAGGTCGCAAGCAAGTTAGGTCGCAAGAAAGTTAGGTCGCAAGAAAGTTAGGTCGTGTGATTCACGTTCAAATCGATAAGCCTAAGGTCGTCCTAACTCTCTTTAACCCGTTCACTCCCCTCTACTCAGCAAATCGCTTAACTCGCAAGCAAGCCCGATAACCCGTTATCATCTTCTCAATGAAATCCATCACTCTCAATGAAATTAATTTGGAATCGATGTAAAATTCGACTTGAAATCGGAATTGAATCGATTAAATCGAAATGGAAATTGGAACTGATTTGAATTGGAAAATTTGAAAAGTGAACCGGTTTGACTTTGAAACTATTTTTAAATGAATATTTTTAGTATAAACGATTTGTTAACCCCTCTTTTTTGAAGCGACCTAAAACTCCGAGCGACCTAACGACCTAAAAGTATAAACGAGCTAAGGGGGTTGAACACACTTAGCGACCTAAAGGAAGGAGCGACCTAACGACCTAAAAGTATAAACGAGCTAAGCGGTTGAACACACTTAGCGACCTAAAGGATGGAGCGACCTAGCGACCTAAGGGGTTGAACACTCCTAACGACCTAAAAGATGGAGCGATCCAGCGACCTAGGAATACAGCGATCGAACAACTCAACAAGCTTCAAAAATGACCCGCATCCAGCGACCTACGACCTACCTTAGGTCGTTCACGACCTATGACTTATGTTCAAATGATCAAGTGCGACCCTATCAAGCCATAAAGCCGTGTCTTCTAAATCACTGGCGACCCACGACCTAACTAAGGTCGCTCGCGACCTACGACCTATCTTAGGTCGTTCACGACCTATCACCTGCCCAGATTTTCCTCTATAAATACAACACCAGCTCCAACTTCAAAGGGACTTTTGGATCATTTCTGGAACGCCTATACTCTGCTGTTTTCTCGACTCATCCGACACTTCAAACACCAAAGACGCTTCAACGAACTTCAAAAGGAGATCTAACACATCCGACATGGATTCAAAGAGCTCTCTTACATCGAAGTTCTAGCTACTCGTCTAAAGTGTGTTGTAATCAAAGTGTATTGTAAAGAGTTGTAATCGAATCATTAATAAAGAAGATAAAGTGGACGTAGGCTTAATTTCGAGCCAAACCACTATAAAACTGCTGTCTCTTTACTTTTCTGCTATTTGCTGCTTATTTCTAGTTCCCGTACCAACGGGTGGTGCTTTCACATTACTAATACTCACACCGGGGTGTTAGCGTGGATTTTTACGTTAACACGATTAAAATCTATATTATTTGGATTTTCGAATTATTTGGATTTTCCAGACTATTTTACTATATAAATCATTTTTAATACTCAAACTATTTTCTATTAAATTATTTTAACTATTTAACTATTTTAAAACTATTTTTTTAAAATTCAAACTGGTCAAAAGATGGAATTTTTATACTTAAATCTTGGATTTAAATGCGAATTGGGTTAAAGTGAATTATAACCAAATTTGTAATTCGAATCAAGTTTTGAAGTGAAATCAATATATCGAATTGAATTAACATTTCAAAGTAAGATATGATTTTTGAAGTGAATATGATGATTTCAAAATGGATTTGATTTTTGAAGCGAATTTGATATTTTGATATCAAGTATGAATTGCTTTCGAAATATAAAAGAACCAACCGGTGTGAAAAATGACGTTTGGTTGTTAAAGAGACCGGGGCCTCTTATTGGCATACTCTCTGTCAATGTTGGAACCACTTTGACAACTGTGTACGCGGTGGATGATATCCAGAATGTAGTGGTTGAATTGGCGAACGTTTACTAGAATGAAGTAAGAGAACGATGATGGATAGTTTTGACACTCGTGTCACAATTAAAATGACTAAAACAGAAGCCTATGTCTGGCCATTGAGGTTAGCTACCTCTAGTGACCTTGATCCCTCGTATTACTATTGTGGTTTCGTATTCGATGGGTGCACCTTTTTTGTTTGGATTGATTGTCGCGGTCGGCGACGGATGGATTACGTCCAGCTAGAAAGGGTAAACTAGTAGAATCCTACCTTGGGCATTGCCTCACGTGCCTTGTCATACTTATCCTTATACGAGCCCATTACGACTTTGGTTTAGTACTGTACCTATAGGGGACTCACTAGGTACCGACGATACTGGTTGTGTTACAGGACTTGCATAGACTACATGCTATAAAAATGTGTTAAGGGGGATAATGTAAAGCCTTAACGCTATTTTGATATTTATTTTACTGATAGACATTATCTATTATAGCGTACACTATTACATATAGATAGTTTGACGAATCCTTAGGAGATGGAAAATCCCGTAACATCTCTTAAGTTATTGCACTCATATTTCGTGATATTGATTTGACTTACATAAGAGTATTTTAGTCCTGACTCGAATGATTTGTCTTTCATTACGCTCGGGTCAGTCCTGAGTTTTCCAACGTATCGAAGATTATTCTCTGGAGGACGAAGACTAAGTTAGTACATTATTACTATTACTATCCTCTGCACCATTCTATTCTGCTGTACTGTTTATTTATCCCTGATGTGTATATAACTCTGATAAATGTTGTATAGATTATAACCAAATGTGTGATATAAATAGCTTCATGAACTGTTATTTGATTATTATATTTTATCGTTTACGCTGTGAGATTTTGTGTTTATTTTCTTCTTCTTTTCTTATTCTTCTTATTTAACCTCATTGATTATCTACGTTTCGGATTGTTTAAGTTGGACATGTGTGGATTTTTGTCGATTTAAACCTTCTGAAATGTGGGTCGTTACAGTTGGTATTAGAGCGAAGGTTTAGCATTAACCTTGGCTTTGTGGGGTTTGACTCATTAGAGATAAGGTAGTAATACCCTAGAATGAGTCTGTTTGAGTGTATATATATGAGAGAGCGTACTTGTTAGTGTTATAAAATGTTTTATATTGTGTTTACTTATCCGTTGAGTTGTTTATGAATTCCAGTCGATGTGTGGGACGTCGTGTTATCGATAGAGGTTTCTAAACACTTAAACGAGGCAAGTCGACATAATATCGTTTTAAATTGGGTAAATGAAATAATTTTACCTAAATTATATTTTTATATAGAATGATAATTTTTAATGAAAGATAACTGTTAGAAGATGATAATATTTAATTATCATACTTAATTAATTAATTTAAAATAAAATGAATACTTAATGAATTTTATTTTTGAAGTATTTGATAATTAAATTGAATTGAAATATAACTGCAATAAGAATTGGTTAATATGATCAAATTGTAAATTACTGAAATATTTCGGTAAATAAGTTAAGGAAATTTGTATAAGTATATTTATAATATAGCTGATATATAGAAATGATTTTAAAATTTGAGAATTTTAGAAATTTAAAACCCTTTGTTTTTCAAAAGTTGCTTTCAAAGTCTTAAAAATTAATAATAGTATTACTTGAAAGAGTTTTGACTAGAAAAATATTTTGGAAAGATTTTTGGAAGAAATAAGCTTTGAACTCGCCTTAGTCGCTGGGAAATAGTTTTGGGGATGACTGCAACATCGCTAGTATTCATTTCCGAGTTTTTGAGTAAGAATTTCTAACAAAAAAATTTATTTCGATTAAAACAAGTTTTGACTGTGAAAGAAAAATACCCTAAGTATGATTTGATAAATATATGAAAATGGTTTCGAACTTATAATTGGAAATAGTATGGATTAAAATAAGTTATAACTTATAGATTTGAACAGGGAATTAAAATCAAATTTAAAATGGTTAAACATTTTGATTAAGCTAATAAGAATTCAAGAAATGAAATAAACTAATTAACTTAAGAATGTTAAATAAATTGAGTTAGTAAATGAAGAAAATAGAATGAGGTTAACTCGGGAAAGCTTAAATAAAAGTGAAATGTATTTGAAATGGATTAGATAAAATAATAAAATGAAATTTTAAATGAATAAATTGTATAATTTATAGATTTGAGGATATTAAGCTAAAAATAAATTTTAAATTTGTTAAATGTGAATGATAAGAAAATTTAACTTGAATAGAGTTAAATAAAGTGAGTAATGGATTAAATGAAATAGAATTTTCACTTAATAAAGATTAAATAAATTGAATTGGATATAAAATGAAACTAGATAAATTAGTAAAGTGAATTAAATTCCACTCAAGCTATAAAATGAATTAATAGAATGAATACAACTTGAATTATAAAATAAAATGCAATTTGAATTATAAAAGAAATTGAATAAAAATAGATGAGTGTAAGTAAAATCAATATGAGTAATTTAATTTAATTTAAATTTAGATGTAAATGAATTAAATGAAAATGGAATGAATTCAATAAAATTAAATGTTACCTAATTCAATATGTAATAAGCTATCAAATTGAATTATAAGATGAAGTTAACTCAAGAGAAGCTGAATGAATTGATTATGCTAAAGAGAAAATTTATTAATATGAATTAGAGTTATAAAATAAGATTTACTTACATAAATTTATTATATGAGTTTGAATCAACGAATAAACTAATTAAGTGAATCAAAGGATTAATATGAACTTAAGTTATGGTATAATAATAAAAATGAGTTGCAATTTGGTAAAATGTTTATGATAAACTTAAATGGTTTATAAATAATATTAGTATTAAATACTAGTTGATAATGAAATAAATTTAACTTAACAAGGTTAAATAGAATGAAAATGAGATATGAAATTTGATTTAACTTAAGCAGAGTTAATGGAAATGAATAAACGTATTCTGTTAAGGAAATAAATTAACAAAACGAGTCAAATTGTAACGGCCGGGATTTTCGACCCTCGAAAATCGACACTATTACGTCCACTGTATTACATGCCGAGAAATCGAATGTCGGAAAACCCAATAGTTAGTGGAAAAGAAAAGGAAGAGGTAGAAGAAAATAGAACAACAACACAGAATCTCACAAATGCAGCGGAACAATATATGACATATAACAACATGTCTTTATACAAAAAGAGCTATAACTGTTATTTATACATACCATCATCAGAGTACAACAAATTAACAACTCAATACTGGATAGTTATAATAACTTGTCCTCACCAGTGCTGACTATAAAGTCTAACGCACACACAGTAGAATATAACTAAGTACGTGGGATACGTCTCTGTCATCCAGCTCGTCTCCTGAGCTCCATAACATCCTAACCTGAATCTTTAATACTCGGTCTGACCCGAGTATTATAATAAAATAACACCCGAGTCAGCCTGGAAAACCAGCTTGAGAAAACACACTCAATTTGAATTATTACTGTTATCGAAATCCTTTGAAAAACAAAGGTATCTCGTAAGACCACGCCACACATAAACATGACGAGTTTTTACCTTACGATAACCAAAACATTTTATATCAAAATCATATAATATTATAATAGTGTCTAAGTACAAATACTTATTCAAATAGCCGAAATTGTTACATTAATTAAATTCCAGCATACTAGGCTCTACAACCAAAACCGTAAAGGCACGTATTGGAGAATGGATTTCATACAATGACTAGGCACCGGGGTACCATCTATCACAGTACACTTCTAGAAAAACGTACTAAGGACCTCACCAGGATCACCTACAGCACAATACCGGCTCTACCCCTAACTTGGATAGTACCGAATATGTTACCAGCCCGGGTGTTCCCACCCTTATCGAGAGCTCTTTTTCCATTCACCACCGTATCCATAATTTATAATATATCCGAGGGTATCTAGAAAGGTGATAACATACCCTAATTGGGTACGACCCACTTAGCCTTGTTGCATCTCCCCTAATTTTTAGTCATTCCCGGTTGTTGGGCTTGAGGCTAGGATTACCTTTTTAAGAAATTTATACTTGAAATGCTCATTGTCCTCTAATGACAATGTACTGATAGCATTCATCCATACAAGTCCGTTGTAGGTCTGAACGAAACCGAAGGCACTTTTCCTACTACATCCATTTTGGAATCATCCTTAGGACTAGTAGCTATTAGTCCTTGAACTTCAATGCTCTATCTTCAATTCCATGCTCTTGTCTTCACTTCGAAAACGTATTCGTTGGATCGAAGTGGTTTTCGGATAACTTATTCGATCCCGATCTCTTCGAAACAACGTTTGATATTTCTGGTAAACTCAACCCCGATTCTTTAGGAAATAAAAAAACGAAAATAAGATCAGAGATCATCTCTTAACCGTTAGTGGATGGATTTCCTTATCATCGTCAATCGAAGATCATCTCCTAACCGTTAGTGGACAGATTTCCTTATCATCGTCCTAGAAGAACGTAACGAGTTTATATGTACAGTATAGCACCTTCGACGGTAACTGTACGATATAATACCCGTGTTTCTCCTAGATATTTCCAAAGTTATGTTTTTGGTCCAGATTTGATAGTCAGTTATTTAACTATCAAATAAACAATCATACAATCAAAGAATCCATTTCCTACTAAAATCACTAAGCCTTATTTAGTTTAAAATTTAATAAATTAAATCTCTTTATCAAAAAGGTATATACTTATCTTATCGGAATAAGTATGTTCACAAACCATTCCTTTCAAAAATATTTGAAAACTTTAAAATAAATAAATAAATAAATATGGAAAGTACCATGCGTTATCAACCATGAATTCGTAGCTCAATGATTACGTCTCAATCCTAGAGAAATCCAAAATTAACTGCAGGAAATCTTTGCCTCCGATTTCCGCCATGAAAGTATACCTTTACTTTCCTAAAACTTTATTTAATAATTAAATATACTTTTAAACAATTAAAATAATTACATAACTTTGAAACAATAATTAATTCTGATTTATTAATAAAATTCTAATCGATTTACAAGCCTTGTTTATAAAAATTATAATTCATTTTAACAATTTAAAAATATTTAAATAACTAACTTTTTGAAATATTTTTATGCTAAAACATTTTTAAATTACCTAATTTAATAATTAAAAATCCACTTTTTAAAACAAACTCAACATTCTCGATAAAATATATCTTTCAATTCCAATATAACCAATCTAATATTTATAAATCTCTCTCGATTTATCACCAATCGATTTACATCCCCAATTTCATAAATCCCTTTTTCACATTTCCTAAAAGTAAAATCTATCATTTTTCTTTAAACCGATTTACCCATCTCATTATAAATTCTTACCATGAATTTATATCATCAATTTATTAGATGATAATCATTTCACTTTGTTTATAAACATTGTTTATATATCCCATAGTGTCATTTCTAGTTTACAATGGCTTCACATCACTTAAATCCATTATAAATCGATTTCTAAATTAAATTCCATTTATAAATCAATTCCTTAAATAACCCAAACTATATTCAAAAACCAACCAAATCTCGATTCTGCTTCCATTTCGTAATTTAGAAATCTTATTTAAGATTCAGTTTAACCAGTTTTATATTTATTTCCAAATTCCCTTTTGTTCTCCCAATCTATTAAAAATCTTGATTTTAACCCCTTTTGTATTTAAACAAGTATCACTTAAGAATTATTATTTAAAATACTTTATATATATTATTCCAAAGTCTCTACTTAAAATATCACCGAATAGTTAAGTACAATTTAAAGTCAAACCATTTATTTTCCAACTCAATCCCTTTTAACTAATCCAAAATTCTATATAAATATTTCACTTCTAAAATCCTCTTTAATTTCTTTTCAAATTCGAAATATATATTTATGGTATTTTAAAATACCAAAATCCAGGCCAGTGCTACCATAACATCCAATTATTCAAATCACAACCATAATCTATTATAGATTAGTCTAGCACATCATATATCATTATATATGAAATTAAAATCAACATTTTTGAGGAATCCAATTGGAACCCTCGAACTTGTTTTCCCTGCATCCACAGATGTTAATACAATATAAAAAGACATATCCCACTTTGAGGGGGATATCGTGATATATAGGGTCATTCGCTATTATGCGGGGCGCATAGGGTCTCATCCGCTCCAACAGGCGAAAATATATCCAACTACTAATATATATACTAATATATATATAATATAACATTCAACTGATAATAATATATCAATTCAACCAATCATTCAATAATCAATTTTAATAATTTAAAATTAATAGCAGTAATCCAAATGAGTGAGATTTACTCACTTTGATTTTTTTATTGCCGCTTTTGCGTTTTAGTTCTGATTAAATTCGAACGCGTTTGAATTTATTTGAAAATTATGCAAACTCCAAATTCAACCAAACTGATTCCTAGCAAAGATCTCCTTAATATGAATTGGACGCGACTGACCGCATTAGATTTCGACTTAAAACGAACGAGACATGCATTTTATAAGAATCAGAGTTTTAAATTAACAACTTATATATAAATAACTTAATTTTTTTTCTACTCAAATATTACCCAGCCCACACGAGAACAACCCGACCCAAATACTATCTCTTCTTCTTCCCAGATGCGTTCGAACTTCCTGCACGCAAATACACGGCCAACCTCATGCACGAGATATCATTGACACAACAATCAAATACACGATTCGAGGAAACAACTTCGCCAACGATTTTCTCACCTCGAGCTCGTCCCTCTTATACCCTTACCATCGCCTCCTACCTCTTGGAGAGAATCGCGACACCCTTCATCGACAGCAAATGCAAATGTCATGGCCACCAAACGAGTGCCGTTCGCCTCCAAAACTCCCCTTAGGTGCGCCTCACCTTGAGAAACACCCCACTAGCCTCATAGCCGCCTATCATGGCCTCCACCACCCACACATCGAAACCCTAGCTTCCAAACTCTATTCGACTTCCTAGACGATGACTGCAACTAAGGCCGCACTCTCCAAAACACATACCAAATCAAAGCTTTAAGCCACTAGATTTTTAAAACAAATTTGGTATTTTTTTATTTTGTAATTTGGGAGATTTTGATTTTTAAAGTCTGATTTCTTTTTTTTTCTCTTCACTGTGAATGCTCGGCCGAATGTTTAAAAAGAGAAGGAGGGAGGAAACTTATACAAGAAGGGATAGGCTAGATCAAATCTAGGGTGGCTTGAAATGAAAGACAAGAAGCAGATGTGAGGGGTTGACTAGTCAATATATATTAATTAATTCAAAAAGTCTCGATTTATGGTAACTTAAAATTTTGAACCCCTATCGAGGCATGCCACTAGGAGTTTATAATGTTATACCCATATTTCGAACGCAATGGAAAAGGTTTCGAGTCCTAATTCGATCGTATGGAGAAGATAACTTTTTGGACCCAATTATTATATTGAATTTTCGATATTAAATTCGACGTATTTCTATTTCGTATGACCAAACGATAACTCTAAACGCTACGAAATTTGAAATCCGATAATAATACACTATTATGGATCCAATGGAACTAGTTTCATCAAATTCTGAAACCGTAACCTAGAAGGCTATCTTTATACGTTAATTCAAATGAGATATTTTTAAAATCGAGTAAATCGCTTTTAAATCCAATTTAAAGTTTTATTTACTTTCATTTTTGTAAATAGAAATTTAATAAGCTTTGAAATTATTTTTATCTAGCTTAAATCTCAAGATTCCATTATTTTACCAATCTCTAGCATTAAATTTAACAATTATTTTATGCAATTATCATTATATTTGAAATTTAGATGATAAAAACTATAAAATTAACTTTTAAATATTTTAAAACAATTAGATATTCCAATTTCAAATAACCTAAAATTCTAGGTCGTTACACAAATAAAATAAAATTTGATTCAAAATGAAAATGAACTTAACTTGTAAAGTTATATTGAATGTAATAACTTTAATCATTGAATGTAAGAGAAATTTTATTTCAATGAATGTAAATCAGTGAATATGAATCAATTTAAAATAAATGGAAGTGAATGGGAGCATAATAAAATTTAAATGAAAGGAATAAAATTTCATTGGATAATAAATAAAATGAATGTCACTGAAACAAATATTAATCAATTGAAAATAAATCGATCGAATGTAAATACATTAAATTATAATCAAATGTGAATGACATGAATATTGGTTGATCTAATAAAAATGGATTGAAACCAAATTAGTTGAACGTAAAAATTAAAAGCAAATAAATTGAATATAAATCCATTGAATGATTAAGGAAATGAATGTTAATCAATTGAACGTGAATAAATTTAAGGTGAACCAATTAAATTCGAAAGAAATCCATGTGAATAAGTTGAAAGCAAACAAATTGTATATAGAAATAAATGTCAATTGATTAAAAGTAAATCCATTTCATATTGATTGGAAATGAAAGCATAATAAACAGAATATTGACATTTGGAAATGTGAATTGGTATTGTTGTGAATAAGATTGGATGGATATTGTTTGTTGGATGTTTGTTTTGTTGCAATTGCTATATTCGTTTATGGTTATTGTATAAGCCAGGTTATATATCGATTTTACTCTTTATATATATGCTCTTATTTTGTTATTGAGTGTTTAGAAGGTATGGATGGCGTATGCTCACTTTTGGAGTTCGATTGTGCATTTTGTTGCTTTTGCTTGTTTAATACGAGCGAACTCGCTCGTATTATTAATAATAAGGTACGTATCTCGGATTACATATCGTGATTTTATATTTTTGCCCTTCGGGATCCCTCATCATTGAGATGAGATGTATATTTGATATATATTGGGTATATTTGTGTTGTATTTTGTATTGTAAAAATTTTCCGATCGAGCCGTGCAAAGGAGACTCTACCGAAATTTTCCATAAATCCGGGGTTAGAAAAATTTTGAGGTTTTAAAACTTTTTATAACTTGTTATATATATAAATTGTATTTTCCGTAAAACCGATACTGGAGTGGCATAGTAGAAGCGTAGTAATAGTTTAGAAAATAAGATGTTATGTTTTTTAAGTTGATCGTTTTGAATAATATACTGTTTGTTAAATTTTTACTTAATGCCTTTTTGAGGACAAAAGGTTTTGAGTGGGGGAGTATGTAACTACCTGTATTTTTAAATATTTCAAATTATAGAATTTGATATAATTATTGAATAAAAATGGTTAGAAATAAAATTTAATGAATTATTAGGGTAATTTATTTGGATATGAACTTGAATACAAATTTTGAAATAACAAATTTTGAAGATTTAGCGATAACGAGTATTGAAATAAATTCTATGTAATAACCGTGTTTATAATCAATAATTGGAGTTGAATAATAAATGTTAATTATTTAGATAGAAAAAAAAATGTTGACAACTAAAATTTATTTGAAATTTAAGGATTTGTTAATATTGATTTATTGGATAATTTAATTTTTTTAATTTAATATTGGAGATTATTTGAATAATTGAATTATGGATTTAATATGATTAAAAATGATATTGGAAGTTGATTTAAATTTTATTTAGACAACGATGAAGAATGTTAATGTTTGAAATTGGATTTTAAAGTGAATAATTAGAAATTAGAAATTTTATATTATAATTAACGAGTAAAAATAGCCATTTTGGCCACTGTCTCAGATTTCTATGAAATAAGTTTCATCGGATCCATAATAGTGAGTTATTGTAGGATTTCAAGTTTCGTAGCAAACGGACTTGTTATTTGGCCGTACGATCTTGAAACGCGTAGAAATCAATTTAAGGAATTCGATAAAATAATTTGACTTTGAAAAGCTATCATCCACAAACGATCGATGAAACACCCCACACCCCTTAATATACCCAAAAGGACACATTAAAAGGTGTGGTGCACTATAGGTATAACTGAAACAAATAGAGACTAAGATTCAGAAGACGAAAATAGGTAAAAACAGCGGAAACTAAGATAATAACTTATTTAAAACAAGACGTCATAATTGTTTCATAAATCAAATAAGCCAAATACCAAATACACATACTTTTCTCAAAACCCAAGATGTCTCATAAAAACTCATAGTTTAAAAAATCAGAGTACATAATATCCCTCATAATAATCCAGTACAAAGAAAGAGCTAAAGCTAGAATAAAAGAAATACATGGTAGAAATCTTCTCCAAGAACCCTCTAAGTAACCGTGATCTATTGTCCTCTCCCTTGATTGCCTAGGGGGGAAAAGGGGAAAATAGAGGAGTGGGCTAGACTAAAAGTCTGGTGAATGATACTAATTACTAGAATCATTAAGCATAGTTAAAGTAATAGACTTTACAACAGTTCTAGTATATAAAAGGAAACGAAGGAAATAGAAAATAGAGAAACTGGAAATAAATACGAATAAACTATTGCTCAATTAGTAAGATAGGTTAACTTTGATTGTTTGCACTTGTCCTTGATATCTGCTTTGATTAGGCTGAATTCCTAATTCTACCCTTTGATCGGCCTATTACTCCATAGAATATACCGTGGACCAGACGCTTCCTTACATAGTATACTTTGGTGTCTACGAAAGACACACTTACTAAGCGCTTGGAACTTATAGCGATTACTGAGCATCGAAATGGAAGTCGCACGCATAACTGCCACCATGCCCATGCTACCCATTGCTCCCTCTTTTGACCTTTTATTTATCCTAGCTAGCATAAGCATGCCCCTCGCCCCACTTCAGGATTATGTGAAGCACCTCGTCTTACTTTAGGGTTATGTGAAACACCGTGTCCATAGAAAAATAGGGGAAATGTTGTTGGTACTGGTCCATATCAAACAATAATTTGGTTGCGCCCCTTGTTCAAACCCCCTTGATTTGAACTACCATAGATTGACCGTTTACTACCACTATAAGCATAAGCGTACCCTTCACCTCACTTCAGGATTATGTGAAGCACCTCGTCTCACTTTAGGATTTTGTGAAACACTGTAACCATAGAAATATTAGGGGAATGCTATTTGGTACAGGTCCTACTCTTATCTATGCTTATTAACTTAGATAAATTATTTAAATAAGCCTTTATTTTTATCAATTACTATTATTGCTTATCAATTTATCCTAAGTCTTAAAATAAACGTCATAGTTTCCATAATTTATCAATTTATAACTTACGTTATAATCATGCTTATTACTTAACCCAAGGTCAAAGTGTGAAAATAAGCTTCTTTCTTCTTTTATTCTTTTTAGTTATAATTCTAAGTTATAACTAGGCAAATCTTCTTAATTTAGTCCAATTAATATCATAATTAGGCATAATTTCAGTCCTATTCCAATTGTATTACAGTCTTTGTGATTTACATCTCATATTCCATTATTTCAAATTTCTTTTAATTTAGTCCAATTTCGCGTTGATTCTATTCTAATCCATACGCGAAGAAGAAGGAGAAATAAAAGAAAACAAAAAATAGAAGGAAATCAAAGGCGTAGGAAGAAGACGTAAATAACGCATAAATAATAGTAAATAAATTAAAATACTATAAATAAATTGTAATTAAGTAGGAAAAGCTATAATTAACAAAAATTAACTAAAATTAACTGAAAAGAATAGCTAGAAGGAATAGTCTGAAAGTAATTCTAAAAACTGTAAATAAATTAGTAAAAAGGTTACTCCAAAAATCGTAGTTAAACTACAACTATTGGAAACGTTATTATTTTAAATTACTTAAAGAAATTTAAAATAATTACAATCACTCACCTCTGGTCCTTAGCTCTTCCCTTTAGGCCTTTACGAATCCACTTGAGGGTATTAAAATATTTTTATTAAAAAGATTCTCTCCTTGGAAAATTATTCTTTTTAGGGTCCTTCCTTAAAAGGTGAACCCAAGCGGAGAAAATCTAGAATGAGAAAAAGTGTTAGGCCTAGGGTTCTATTTATAAGTGTAGAAGTGGATCTCGGACCGTTGGATTTGAGGATTGAAAAGGATGCAACAACGTCATAGGCTGAATAGGAGCCATCAGATTCAAGAATAGAAGGACCAGATCAGTTTAAACAATGCAAAATACGTGTAAAGTCGATTAAATATTTGTACAAACGAACGTTCGTTCGTTCAAGAAAATAGACAGGCCGGTCGACCGCCCCCTTGCCCAGGTCGACCAGCCGGTCGTCCTGGCCATATAAATTTTTTTTCTCGTTGTCTTGTTTAATTCATATCTCGTTCATTTTAGCTCGGATTCTGACGTTCTATATATGGAAATTGACCTGAAAAGTAACACGGACACAATAGTGCAACTCCCGTGGCTCAATTCTGATAATTGCACAAAGTTATTTTATTATTTAATTAATTAATGAATTAATTATTACGGGTTAAATTTCGGGTTGTTACATTCTCCCCTCCTTAAGGGATTTCGTCCTCGAAATCTCTAAGGATAAAAGAATGTACTAAATGTTTTCATCCAATTCTATAACCAACTACTCAATCATCGATGATTCATCCATTGTCCTTAAGTTTTTCTAATGCAATTTATTATACTTATGCAATTTTTGTAGTGTAAATGTTCCTATCTAATGCAAAAGATTAGGCGGTCCACTAAGTCAATTGACCACCATTTATGCAATCATGTCTGTGCCATGTATCCAAATGAATGCAAAAATTCCCTAATGACAACTGATAGTTCTATATGCGTGCTACAAACATCATTCAAATGCAACAATCATGTGATAATCATCCATTTATAGCAACCATGAAAATAGAATAAAAATGCGCACACATCCATATGCATATGCTCTAGTGTCCTAGTTAGGTTGATCCCTAAAGAATAATAGTGTCTAGTGTACTTATATGCGTCCATTAGCATCGACTATCAAACACTTGCAACCACTAGCATACATCATTCATAGCATGTTCTAATAACATGTTTACATCAAATCCTACCATCCATAGGTTAAATCCTAAGTTCTACCCTCCCAAAGGATAATAAAGGTAAGAACCTATTCAAAACTAAAGATGGAAATAGAAAATTCTAAAAACTTACTATCGAAAAGATGAGGATAGGAAGTACGAATCTTCTCTTTTGCTTCCCAAGTGGCATCTGCAACATCATCTCCACATTGCACCTTTACTAAAGGAACCTCCTTATTCCTTAGTCGCTTGATGTCTCTTCAAACAATCTTCGTGGGGATACGCCGAATAGATGCTTCCCTTTCTACCTCTACCCCCTCTAACTGACTAGGCTCTACAACCTCTGCCGAGTCATGTAAACACTTTCTCAAGTGCGAAACATGGAAAATGTCGTGTACTCCTGCGAGCCTATCTGGTAACTTCACTCGTTAAGCCATCTTCCTAACTCTCTCTATGATAGGAAATGGTCCAACAAATCGGGGGGCTAACTTTCCATTCGATCTGAACCTTACCACCTTCCTAAGCGGGGATACTTTGATAAAAACTAAGTCTCCAACCTCAAACTCAATGTCTCTCCTCCGCTTAACTGCATAAGACTTCTACCTATATTGGGCTGTCTTCATCCTTCGCCGAATTAAATCCACTCTCTCCGATCTCTCCCTCACCATGTTAGGCCCAAGTAGCAACTTCTCTGTAAACCCCACCCAACAAGAAGTGGACTTGCAAGGTCTCCCATATAAAGCCTTAAATGGTGCCATTCCTATGCTCGTTTGGTAACTGTTATTATATGCAAACTCAACCACGGAAGATGCTCCTCCCAAGTTCCTCCAAAGTCCAAAATGCACATTCGTAGCAAATCCTCAAGTACTCTATTCACTCTCTTCGTTTGGCCATCCGTTTGTGGGTGGCCGTACTCAATCTAAGTTGTGTTCCTAATGCCTCCTGTAAGCTTCTCCAAAGCTCACTAGTGAAAATAGGATCTCTATCACTCACCACGCTAGAAGGGACTCCGTGAAGTTGGACTATCTCTCGAATATAAAGGGATGCCAAATATGATACCATGCGCTTACTCTTAACTGGGATGAAGTGGGCACACTTGGTCAAGCGATCATCAATCACCCAAATGCTAGTATTCCCCTTCCTAGAACGGGGTAAACCATCTATAAAATCCATAGAAATACTGTCCCACTTCCATCCTGGCACATCTAAGGGCTGAAGTAATCCGCTGGGATTCTACTGCTCTACTTTTACCCTTTGGCAAATGAGGCATTTAGCTACGAACTCCGCCACGTCCTTCTTCATGCCATTCCAATAGAACATCCTCTTCATATCCCGATACATTTTGTCACCACCTGGATGAATAGTCGTATAGGAATGGTGTGCCTCCTCCAAAACCGCTCTCAACAAATCACTGGCACGCAGAACACAAAGCCTCCCATCTCTCCTAAGCCACCCTTTGCTATCAGTGGAATAACGTTGGAGATGTCTAGAGACCTCTCCTTGGCTAATCCTATCCATCACATCCATATGCTTCGAATCCTCTCGTTGCCTCAAGCCAATCTGATCCATAAGGGTAGGCCTCACCTCTAATGCCGCTAACAATCCGGGAGTAATGTCCGTGGAGGGCTTAAAATCAAAAGTAGAAATGAACTCCAAGCTCCTCCACTCTACGAACATAGGACTAAGGGTTGCTTTCTTTCTACTCAATGCATCCGCAACTACATTACCCTTTCCAGGGGTATAAGTTATCTCAAAATTGTACGAGGCTAAAAACTCCATCCATCTTTGTTGCCTCAAGTTTAAGTCCTTCTGTGAGAATAGGTACTTCGGTGACTTGTGGTCGGTAAAAAGCTCGAACCTCTCTCCAAGCAAATAGTGCCTCCAAGACTTGAGTGCAAAAACTATGGAAGCCAACTCCAAATCGTGGATAGGGTAGTTCTTCTCATGCGTCCTCAACTACCTACTACCATAACATACCACCCTCCCTTCTTGCATTAACACCGCTCCTAGGCTTATCCTACATGCATCAGCGTATACGGTAAAAGGCTTAGCTCTACCGGGTAGTACTAACACTGGTGCACTAGTAAGGGCTCTCTTAAGCTTTATGAAGGAATCCTCACAATACACGTCCCACACGAAAGCTTTATTCTTCTTAGTAAGGCGCGTGAGTGGTGCCGAAATCTTGGCAAAGTCTCTAATGAACTTCCTATAATAGCAAGCCAATCCTAGGAAGCTCCTAACCTCGGTGACGTTCTTGGGGACCTTCCAATCTTGTACTGCAATAACCTTGGTAGGGTCAATAGCCAAACCTTCCTTCGAGACCACGTGCCCTAAGAAACGTACCTCCTCTCTCCAAAAGTGACACTTTGAAAACTTAGTTCTCAAATGGTGACTATGAAGTGTGCGAAGAACTTCCTCTAAATGAACAACATGCTCCTCCATATTATTGGAAAATACCAAGATGTCATCCACGAATACCACTACGAATTTATTTAGGACATATCTAAAGACACGGCTAATCAAAACAACGAAGTAGGCTGGCACATTTGTTAGCCCAAAAGGCATAACCAACCACTCATAAAGTCCGTCTGGAGTCCTAAACGCAGTCTTACCTATGTTGTCATCGGCGACTCTAAGCTGATGGAATCCCGTGGCTAAATGAAGCTGGGAGAATACCGAAGAGCCAACTAACTGGTCAAAAGATCATCAATCCTAGGAGGTGGATATCAGTTCTTCTTTGTGAACTTATTTAACTCTCTATAATCAACGCAAAGTCGAAGAGAACCATCTGCCTTAGTAGCAAAGATGACTGGTGCTCCTCATTCTGATATGCTCCATCTTATGAATCCCTTCTTCAAAAGATCACGAATGTGCTTGCTCAAATCTTTCCTCTCCCTAGGTGCCATGTGCCTTACTAGTAATGCTACTGGCTTAGCATTCTCTGTCAAATAAATCCTGAAGTCAATCTTTCTCTTAGGGGTAGTCCCCTAACCTCCTCAAAGACATCCGAAAAATCTCTAACGACAGGAACCGAATCAAGCTCTATTGAAGATGAATCGAGGGAATAGAGAAAACTCAACATGACTGACCCTTGCGGGTTGCAAGATACATCGAGAGTCCTACCACTGCATGTCTCTAATCTAACGAACCTCCTCTCGCAGTCTAATATAGCTCCATATGTGGATAGCCAATCCATACCCAAGATCATCCCATACCCCGAGAATCCCAGAACATAGGCGTCGCAATCAAATTCTACGCCTAGGATATAAATTTTCAAACCCCTACAAACCAAAGACAAGTGTGCCGATCCACCTATGGGGTTTGAAACAACAATGGGGTCTACCACTAAAGAAATGTCTAAGTGCAAACAAACCACAAGAGAACTAGAGATAAAAGAGTGTGATGCTCCAGAATCGAATAAAGTCCGAATGGGAAAATCAGATCTAGAAATGAAACCTTCAACTGTGACTTTCCTACCTCTATTCAGAATGCTACTCAAAGGTGCTGTGTCTAATGCCTGGATCTGCACGGCTGGTGCACTAGTCCCCTGCCCTACTCTCTGAGGACAATTCCTACTCAAGTGACCGGGCTGTCCATAATTAAAGTACTTTCCCTTTATCTTATCCCTTCTGCAATCCTTGGCGACATGTCCAACAATCCCACAGTTACCGCACTTCAAACCTTTCTTAATCTGCTTCTAAGGGCCATCACCTTTCTTCTTCTTCTCCTTATTGTTTTTCCACCACTTCTTCTTTGAACCTTCTGACTTAACCACTTCTTTAGACTCTCCTTCCTTGACTGCATCTTACATAAGCGCCATCTCAACCAAAGACTCATAAGTAGCTCCCATCGGTACGTGAGGCAACAATAATCCCTGAAGGGGTTGATTCAATCCCTTCGCAAACTTCATCGCTTTCTTGTGCAGCGTATTCACCAACTCCATACCAAATCGCGATAATTCATTGAACTAATTAATGTATTAGCAGACAAACTCCCTTGCTTCAAATTGATAAACCTCTCCAGCTATACACTTTTTTCCACTTGAGACAGAAACTTCCTCTCAAACCTCTGCCTAAACCCATTCCAACCGACTTCTCTTCCTTCCAACTCAACAACCTCCCACCAATAAGAAGCCTCCTCTTTCAACTGCCAAGAGGCTAGCTTAACCCGCTGCTGGTCCTCCAATCCCAATATGCCAAATATCCTCTCGGTGTCCCTAAGCCAAGCTCTCGCCTCCACAAAAGTCTCCTTGCCAAAAAAAGACTTTCCGCCCAAACTCGCAAAATCCTTACAAAGCTTAGAGAAATTGATGGCGGCAGGTGGGTTGATGGGGTTCCCATCTACTGGTGCAGGATTGGGCATTGGCCCGTGCACCTTTGGAGTCATGGCTTGTAAGTACCTACGAAACCAGGCTGGGACTGGAATGCCCTCGGGAAGGTTCGAGGCATCAGTCATTCTACGAAAAGAAAAAGATATTTTAGGAAAGAGTCAAAGGAAGATTGAACTGGACTTACAAGGGGATTTTTATAAAAACTCTTTTATACTTAAAAACATTTTAAAGAGTTTTTTTTTCTGAAAAATACTTTTAAAACAAGTTATTTTGGAAAATACATTACTTTTAAAATAATTTTTTAGGGATCCTGTAAACTTAGGCTTTGATACCAAGTGAAACACCCCCACACCCCTTAATATACCCAAAAGGACACATTAAAAGGTGTGGTGCGCTATAGGTATAACTGAAACAAACAAAGACTAAGATTCAGAAGACGAAAATAGGTAAAAACAGTGGAAACTAAGATAATAACTTATTTAAAACAAGACGTCATAATTGTTTCATAAATCAAATAAGCCGAATACCAAATACACATACATGTCTCAAAACCCAAGATGTCTCATAAAAACTCAGTCTAAAAAATCAGAGTACATAATATCCCTTATAATAAGTCAGTACATAGAAAGAGCTAAAGCTAGAATAAAAGAAATACATGGTAGAAATCTTCTCCAAGAACCCTCCAAGTAACCACGATCTACTGTCCTCTCCTTTGATTGCCTAGGTGGGAAAAGGGGAAAATAGAGGAGTGGGTCAATGTGATGGCCCACCCCGAGACCCACATTAACAAAGAGTATTACTAGGTAATACTGTTTGCTAATGTAGAGAATATGGCTGGATAGGAGCGACCATCTATAGTCTTGTCTTAAATATCTATTGAACACGTCGACAAATGCCATATTATTTTTATCTCAAATGGATCGACATATACAATAAATACTTAATACAAAGCCATAGGTGGCTATAGGAACTATCAGAACAAAATACAGCAACTCAAATGCAAAACACGTCACAGAATAGCAGATAATCCCATACACACACATATACATATACATCACAGAGTATACAAAATGATACATCATATATGTGGTATGACGACCACAATACAAACACTAGTCAAAAGAATATACATATTAGAGTAGCAAACCAAAATGGACTACACAAAAAGCTATAACAAAAAGAGCTAGCAGAATAGAGTCCATGCGGAAGCAGAATAAGCTAAGTCCAAATTAGCAATTTAAAATATCCAATTTTATTTTAATTCACAATATTAAATCATAACTACCGTTATAATTTAACATTTATAGGCAATCTCCAAAACCAGGGTTGTTACAGTCAAACTAAAAGTCTGGTGAATGATAGTAATTACTAGAATCTTTAAGCAAAGTAAAAGTAATAGACTTTGCAATAATTCTTGTATATAAAAGGAAACAAAGGAAATAGAAAAGAGAGAAACTGGAAATGAATACGAATAAACTATTGCTCAATTAGTAAGATAGGTTAACTTTGATTGTTTGCACTTGTCCTTGATAGTTGCATTGATTAGGCTGAATTCCTAATTCTACCCTTTGATCGACCTGCTACTCCATAGAATCTACTGTGGACCGGACGTTTCCCTACATAGTAGACTTCGGTGTCTACGAAAGACACACTTACTAAGCGCTTGGAACTCATAGCGATTACTGGGCACCGAAATGGAAGTCGCACGCGTAACTGCCACCATGCCCATGCTACCTGTTGCTCCTTCTTTTGACCTTTTATTTACCCTAGCCAGCATAAGCATGCCCCTCGCCTCACTTCAGGATTATGTGAAGCACCTTGTCTCACTTAAGGGTTATGTGAAACACCATGTCCATAGAAAAATAAAGGAAATGCTATTTGTTTTCCCATGGTTTGGATTATGTGAAGCACCTTGTCTCACTTCGGATTACGGTTTTTGTAGCGGCTTTATTTGTTTTCCCATGGTTTGGAGCTCTTTATTATTAAAATGTGATATATACAACGTAATTATTGATATTGTTATTTTTCCGGACCTATCCGTGCAGAGGAGATGCTGCCGAAATTTTTCGTAAATTTAAGACTTAGAAATTTTTTTTATGGAATATGAGTTATTTTCAAATTTGTATTAGACTTATATATGTAAGTTTAATTGTTTATAAATTGACTATTTCAAATAAAATATATCAAATCTCTTAATTCATTCTTGTTCCTTTTCGGGTAGGAAAATTTTTGAGTAGGGGAGATTATGATGACCCATATTTTTGGTAAATAAAAATATTCAGTTTAAATAAGACTTTAGAATTTAATATGGTCAGAAATTAAAATTTATGATTTAAAAGTAAAAAATTTGTTAGAATATATATCATGATTTTAAATGAATTCTAAAACGATAAATTTCAATGAGGTAAAGATGGTAATAATAAAGGTTAATAAGGAATAAAATAAATGATGTATTAAAAAGAGAAATCATAGGTTAATTAATTTAATTGGTTTTAGCATGCAATAAGAAATCAATTATTTAGTACGTAGATTTATTAACCTTTGTTGTTAATAATAAATGTGAAAATGTGTTTAAATTACTTAAATGTAACAATTATTTATTCTCATTCATTTGGTTAACACGTTTTGAAATTAATTTGGCAATCAAATGGGAAATTAATATAATTAGAATATTTTAGTTAATATGAGCAAAGACGTTACCTGTAGAATAATGGGTGTAATAAATGGAAACTTTTGTTAAATAAATTACATAAAAGAGGCTAAGATGAAACATGAATGGATGTAAGAGTTTGATTGGCCAAAGCGATAACCAAGCCCCGAAAAGCCCATTTCGTCCCCGAAACGAAAATAGGTCATTCTATATGTCGAAATATAGGTTTTCAATATTTTTAAACTCAATGGAACTAATTTCAAACCATAATTCTATTGCATATAGAAGTTAGCTTTTAAAATAAAATTATATTCATTTTTGTATGTTAATTTAATGAATTAGTATTAAACCGATTTAATCACTTTTAAATTCTAATTTAAAAGTTTTCTATCATCATTCTTGGTTAAACATGAATTAATAATCTTTTAAAATTAAATTTTCCACGTTAAATCAAGGATTTTAAATATTAAATTAATTTCAACGTTTAATTACAATTGTAATAAAATCCGTTCATTATATTTTAAATTTTAAAAAAATTCTTTTATTTTGATTTACATGTTCTAATAATTAATCGACTATATATGCTGTTATGAAACCCTAGCAGCCTTCTATTCTATTTTATGTGCGTACATTTCAGTTCCAATCTGCTCCTTCTCAATGGTCATTATCCTAAAACCCTAATTCCAATTTCAAATCAAATCAAAAAAATTCAAACTGCTCAACCCTATCAAATTATATATCGTCGTGAAGCTCTCAAAGAATAGTATTAGCGTCTAGCATTCGTTTTTGAAATAAAGGCCCGAGTCAACCAGAATTTTTGGTCAAAGTGAAAATTTTCGAAATCCTGATGCATGCGTTTGGGGGTTTCGGATTCAGTGAGCGATTGATATAATCGATGGTGCAAAACAGTAGTGCTCAATGAGTGGATTCCAGATCTAGTTACGATTTGATGATTAGAGCAGCGAGGTGGTGAGAATTGACCCTAAAAGGTGACGGTTGCATAGGCTTTGCTAGCAAAATTGAGGCTAATGGCCGAAATCTGGACAGCGTCGCTGGTTGGCTTAGGTGAAGGAGAAGATCTGCTTCCGATAGCAAGTGGTTACGCGGCTTCAGGTGGTCTAAGCTAAGAGTAATGGACGGTCAAAGTTTGTAGGGCATTATGCGCTTCCTAGTAGTAGCTACGTGCAGATCTGTGGAAGTTATAATGTATGTGTAAGTGATAATGTATGATTATTATAATATTAAATGTGTACAATTGAATATTTAGTAATATTTATTATAACTTGAATAACTTTTGCATACGAGCTCCGATTGACGTGCGGTTTCTTCCATTGGAACTTATCAAAATTCTAAACAACAAAAACTAGTTTGGTTGGATTTGGAGATTGTTGAAATTTTGGGCTTTTATTAGATTTTTAATGGGCTCAAAATCAAAGGTGAGTGATTTAACCCACTCACGCAATACTAAATTTTCTAATGTTAGTTAAATTTAAATTATGAAGTGGTAACATTTTATTTAATGATGTTTGGTAATTTAATTTGTCATTTAAATTTAATTTGAATTTTATACTGAATTAAATTGACATTTAAATTAATATTGAAATTAATTGCTAGTTAAACATCGACAATTGATAACTAGTAAATATTGTGAATGTTGGTTGATTTGGATGTTGATTGTTATTGAATGACTATTGATTGATAATTGGATGCATGGTTGTTTAATTATTTGACAGATTCCTAATATTACCCTGTTTATTATTGGACATCATATATATTGTCATTTGGACTATTTGAAATGAACTAAGAAATGGGTTGAAATGATATATACCTATGTCATTTAATTTTGGTTTGAAACGATATATATCCATCCATGTAATTAAAATTGAATTAACTGATCACTTGGCCATAGGGTAGAAAATTATATACGGACACCGGATTGGTTAAATTAAATGGTTTTAAAATCTTGAATTTGGATTGTTTAAATGATATTGTTTTAAAAAGAATAAAATTTGATTTATATGAATTGAATTATTTTCTAATTTGAGATTTGAAATGTTGAAATTGAAACGATTTAAATGAATTTTTTTAAAGGATTTAATTTGAAACCTTAAGTTGAAATTTGTGAAGAGACTTATATCTATTGAAAGTGAATTATTTTAAAGGTTTAATCTTCCAATTTACTTTAATTAAAACTAGTATGGGCCCTTGCTTCGCACACAGGCTGTTTGTATTATTGTATACATTGATATTTTGTTTGAGCGCAAACCTGTACACGGAAAGCAAGGGCATTTTTGGAATTTCAAAACGACACCGAGTAAATTAGTTCAACGAATTTTCTTTAATAGTAGTAGAGATGGTTTAAATTGGTATTTCCATGTTTGGACGTGAAATGGAATTAAACTAAATTGTATCAAAATGAGAATGTGAAATGGAACTTTAAGCCTTTAAATAGAATTGTTTAAATTAAATTTGAAGTAAGTTTAAAATCGTTAAATTGAGGCTGATTTAAATAGAATTTTGAATATGAAGTTGACTTGAATTGGAAGTCGAAAAATTGAATTCGTTGTGATTTGGAATTTGAACCTTTTTGTGAAAGAAAGAAATAGTTTTAATGTAAATTATTTTAATATAAAAACAATTTTAGTAATCAAATTATTTTAATATATAAACCATTTTAATTATCCAAACTATTTTCAATATTAAAATTATTTTATATCCAAACTATTTCCAATCTTTATAAGTATTTTAATTATTCCAAAATATTTTCCGATATTAAAACTATTTTAATTATCCAAATTTTTTTTCAATATTCAAACTATTTTTAATTATCAAAATTAATTTCAATATTCAAATTGTTTTGAAAGTGGAACCATTTAGATTTAATCATTGATTTAGCTATGAATGTTGTGATTTTGAAATGTAACCTATTTTTGAATTCGAAATGATTTTGAAGCAAATGTGATATTTTGATATGAAGTATGATTTTGTAACGACCCATATTTTTCGTCGTTTGATTTTGAATATTTAAATGGTTTAAATATTGAATTTGGAATTATAATTTAGTTAGTAAGATTTTAAAACTGGAATTTCAAGCGATTTCATAAATTTTGGAAATTGTTGATCTAACCGACGCGTTAAAATAGCGATCTAGGGCACAGTCTCGGAATTCGACGAAACTAGTTCCATTAGATCCGTAATAGTGTATTATTATCGGGTTCAAATTTCATAGCATTTGGGATTACCGCTTGGTCGTACGGGATTGAAACACGTTGAATTTTATATTGATAATTTAATAAATTGGGTTCAAAAAGCTATCTTCTCCATACGATCAAATTAGGACTCGAAACTTGTTCCATTGCGTTCGGAATAGGGGTATAACATTTATAAATGCCAGACAGCATGCCTCGATAGGGATTCGGGATTTTAAAATGCCGTTAACAAGATATTTTGGAAATTTTATAATATAATAAAATGGGAAGGTCAAACCGATCAAAACATTTCAACCGTACTCGAGAAGCTTTGCTTAGTTAAAATTGTGTAGGCCTTCTCTTCTTCTTCCTTCAAAAGCAAATCAGTTCGAGCCTATGAAAAAGAAAAAAAATTCAACGCGAGGGGAGGCGGCGCTCATGCAAAGCACGAACGCCTCAAAGGGTACGGAGGCAAGGCATGTTCTATCAGCGTTCGATTGGGTGGGAATGCGATCACAGGTCAGCGTCGATGAGGAGTGGCGATCGACCTGGTTTGTGATTGCAATTCTAGTGACATACCGAAGGCACGATATAGGTGGAGCATGGTCTAAAGCATTGCCTGGGATGATCCGCGACTTCAACACAGAAAAAAAGGGAGAAGGAGGCCGATCACTGGTAGTTGTGGCAGTGGCGTCGGATTGGGTTCTCGGGTTGTTAGGTCGTTGCGTGCGATTTCGACTTAGGGAAGAGAAAATAGTGAGGTACAAGTAATTTATTTTAATTAAATTTAATCAAGGAAATTAACTAACAAATGAGGGATTAGTGAGGTTAAATCTTAATTTAATTCGTGAATCTCATAAATGCTATTATAAATTTATACGAGGTCAAAATTACATGAAACGGGCAGGTTCGCAAGGCGATAGACTACAAGCTGGGATTTTAGATTTAAATCGGACGTTGTTCGATTTAATAAAAATCAAGTTGAGTAAATCTCACTCATTTGGATAATTAGTGTTATTTTTAAAATAGTTGAATTGATTTATTGAATGATTGGATGAATTGATAATTTATTATTATCGTTTGAATGTTATATAATATATATATATATATATATATATATATATTAGTAGTTGGGTTGATTATTCCCTCCTATTAGAGCGGATGAGACCCTATGCGCCCCATATAATAGCGGATGACCATATATACCGCGATATCCCCCTCGAAGTGGGATTGTTATTTTAATGTTGTATTAACATCCGTGGATGCAGGAAAACAGATTGGAGGGATCCAACTGGATTCCTCAAATTTTTTTTATTGATTGTTTATCATATATAATAATATATGATGTGTTAGAATAATCTGTTATAGATTATTGTTGTGATTTGAATTTTTGGATGCTATAGTAGCACTGGTTTTAATTATGGTATTTTAAATACCAAAAACATTATTTTTGAAATTTTGAAGGAATTAAAAGGAGATTTTCAATATAAAAATATTATATAGAAATTTGGTTATTTTAAAAGAAATTTATTGGATAAAACGATAAATTGATTTTTGGATTGTACTTAACTATTCGGGAAAAAAAAATTTAATAGAGATTTAAAATTAATTTATATAGAAGATTTTTAAACGATGGATTTTTAAATGATATTTCTGAAAAAAATATGAAGAGAAGTTGAAATTGATATTAAAAATAGATTTGTGGAATAAATGAAATTTATAAGGAAATGGATTTATAAAATGGAAATTTATAAATGAGATTATTTTTATAAAAAGTGAAACTCAAAGGGGTTATAAATCTATAAACGGTGTTTATGAATAGAGGAAATCGATCAGATGATAATTTGGGAATATAAATTCATAGGGAGAATTTAAATTAGAATATGGAAATAGGGTTGGAAAAAAATAGTGGATACTATTTTTGAAAAATGGAAATTGATAGGATGGTGGAATGGAATCGATGGGTTTTGAATCGAGAGGATTTATAAATTGAATTGGTTATTATGATTTAAAAAAAAAAATTTATTAGGAAGTTAAGTTTGTTTTTTTAAAAGGATACTTTATTTATTAAACTGTGAAATTTAAATTTGTTAGGATTGAAATATTTCGGTAAGTGGATTTTTCAAATATTTAATATTTATTTTAATAAATTTTAATTTTAAAATCAGCTTTGAAAATTGATTTGTTTATTTAAAAAATGAGTTATTGATGTTGATAAAAAGAGTTCTGATATTTTAAATAATTACTTAAACTTGTTTTTAAAAATAAATTATTGCTCTTTAAAAATACTTATCATATATATATATATATAGTTTTGAAGTGATTGAAATTTATTTATAAATTCTCTCGAGATTCGTAAAGGAGGTTTATAAAATGGATCTGGTTTGGATAAGAGGAATTTTATAAGGGGTTGGAGGAAATTGAATTTCAAAAAAATTGTTGAATAGGGTAACTTCGGAAATGAAATCTGAATTCATAAAAGAAGTTATAAATTGTTGGTTGGATTTATAAAATAGTATAAATCAGTTTTGGGAATCGTAAGAAAGGATTTATTAAAAATGCCGAAGATGATGAGATAAGTTATGAAATATTCTCCTAGTATTGGAAAGAGGGTTTTGGAAAAAATATTGTAACTATGAAATGATTTATATAGAGATATTTTTCTTGATTGTGTAAATTGAATTCAGAAATATTTCTAAGTGTTGAAATGGTTTACAAATATCCTCTTATGGATTTAAGTATTTTAAATCGTTTTCAAATATTGAATATATTGAAAGATTTTTGAACATATATATCTTTGCAAAGATATTTTGAGATGAATGTCTTGACAATTTATCAAATAAGGCCTAGTGACTGCTTATGGATGTTATTTGATAGTTAAATAACCGACTATCAAATTTGGCCAAATTCGTGAATCATTTCGAAGAGACCGGGATCAGATTTAATTATCTGAAAACCACTTCGATCCGGTTTGAACGTCACGAATGGACACCATGAAGATAATGAAGACGGCGATTCAGTTTGTCCAGACCCAGGACAACATGTATGGACGAATGCTATCAGAACATCCTTATTGGAGGACGATGAGCATTCTAAGTGGAATAGTTCTTGAAAGGTAACATTAGCCTCAAGCCTCATCAACCGAGAATGACTTAAACATGGGAGATGTAGCAAGGCTAAGTGGGTCGCACCTAATTAGGGTATGTTATCACTTTTCCAGATACCCTCGGAAATATATATAAATTATGGACATGGTTGTGCATGAAAAAGGGAGCGTTTGATTTTTTTTAAGGGTGGGAACACCCAGGGTGATAACATATTCGGTTCTATCCAGGGTTAGGGGTAGGCTGGTCTTGTGTAGCAGGGGATCCTGGTGAGGTCCTCGGTACATTTTTCTAGAGATGTATTGTGATGGGCGGTACCCCAGTAGCCCAGTCATTGTATGGGATCCATTCTCTAATACGAGCCTTTACGGTTTTGTTTGTATAGCCTAGTTGTGACACCCCACCTCTATACTAACGCTAGCCAAGGACACTACTGGGTAATGCCGCCAACTAGCACGAAGAATAAGGCTGTTGAGGAGCGACCATCTGTGTAATTGCTTTGTGCGAGCACCGATATGTCAGATAATATAGCTTACATTTCAATTCAAGAGGAAATCCGTCATACCGATTCAAACTCAAAGCTACCACACAGTGGCTAAGTGGACCTCGGAAATAAACATAGCAATAAACATAACACAAATCAGTAATAGATATTCATATCACAAAGGCGGAAACAGATAGGAATATAACACATAGAAGTGTACATCAAAATAGTGGTCATAGAAGATCCACAATATCTCAAAAGAATAGGTACAAGAGCTAGACAAAAGAATATGTATACATCAAGGAGTCTCTATCTCGAATGTATAACAACAAAAACTACTAAACTAAAGTAGTTAGCCAAAATTTAGATGTCGGACCCTGATAAGAAGTCAAGCAGGAGCACCTGAAATATCTCAGTCTGACCCGATTATTATTTAAGAAGAAAATAATAAACGGATCAGTCTAGCTATAAATATCAGATAAAATGATATAGGATAAGAGATATTCCTAAAAAGTATGATAACAAAAATGCCATACTTTGTCAAGTATTCATTAATTATCAACCAAAATCATACAATATCCCTAATCATCTCAAAACACCAAAAAGATTCACATTCTTTAAATTATTCACCAAAACACAAATATTGGTAGAGCTTATCAATGCAATCCACAAAAATTGGTGAAACACAAATTCTAGAAATCATCAATTAGAAATCCAGAAATCACAAAGGGGGGAGGCGTATCACAAACGAGAGCATGAAAACTCACCAAAACGTGTATCACAAACGGAACGCTATTCCATCGTCGCTAACCATCAATTTTGAGCCGAAGCTCCACAAACGGCCCGAAGACCATGGGTCGCTACCCCACCAAATTGAACCGAAGTTCCACAAACTGGGTTTTTAATCCCCACACAAACAAAAAGACATCGCACATCGCTAGTCTAAATCACAAAATGATCATCATCGATCAATAACAAGTGTGAATCACACTAAGCTAGTAAATATAAGAGTTTAGCTTCATGTCCCATAACCACTGGCTTAACTTAAATATTTACGAACAAATTGTAGACTTCCACTCGGAAATTGTCACAGGAGTTCAATCGAACAAGTCTAAGAATTAACCGACAAAGTAAACGCAAGCGTTTCATACCACTTTTTTTGCTAAGTCGTTTAATTGGATTTCTCGCACGAATGAGGTAAAGGTTTGTATATACTAATAGATTGAAAAACGGTTTTATAAACGAGATTTGTATTAAAAGTAGAGTTGGAATCATCTTTGTGAAAGAGTTGAATATTTACAACTAGTATAGAAAACCTTTATATTTTAAAGTGACAAATCACAGAAATGATTGTAGAAACAATCAATCACCAAAATCCACATTCGAAGTTGTGAATCAAATCCATAGAAATCGATACCGAATCCATCAAAATGGATATACTCAAAAATCCTGAAAGTGAAGTCATCAAAGTCGATAAAAATGATAACAACAAAACGAATCAACACAAAGCGGTTCAAAAATTGGAAATCCACACAAAATCGACAAATTGGGCTGAGACAAGCAGGTCAGTCGACTGAACCAGATGGTTGGTCGGCTAACACAATGCATGGAAACTTTCGGTTTCCAGGTCAGTCGACTGACCCAGGTGGTCAGTCAACTGATACAGGGACAGAATGTTTTCTACCCCTGGTTCAGTCGATTGACCTACTGGTTCAGTCGACTGAACCTGCTTCCAGAGCAGAATCAGCCTAGCCCCCAAGTAGGGCAAAATTCTACCAGAAATGATCGATCGAGCAACGGTGATTAGAGATTTATGCCAAGTGACAACCCAGCCTAATAGGCTCTTCGATACACCCCGGTAAACATGTTCAAACACCCATAAAAGGATTTTCACAAAATTGGACTTCAAAACCCAAAAATTGGAAAATTCACCAAATCAATCCAAATCAAAAACAAATGAACATGAATAGATGTTAGGAATTCATACCTAACAACAATGAAAGCTATAGTCATAGACGTGAGTTCAAAAACTCACCTTTTCAACCCAAAACAATAAATGAGAAGCTTTGAAATCAAAAGAAAGATCAACCACACTTCAACTTCAACTCTAGAAGCTCCAATCTAAGATTACAACGAATATTTCTGAAGTTTGGTCATAGGAAATTTTTGAAATCGGAGAGAGATTGAGATGGAGAAGAAGAAGAGGATGCTTACCTAAGCTTCTCCTTGATTTTGGAGCTGGAACTTGAATTTGCAAAGGAAACTAGGGCTTAGGATTTTAGTTTCCAATCTCTTCCCCTATTTTTACTAAAGCTTGAAGTGTTAGGAAAATAATAGAATGAATGAAGAGGGGAGGGGGTGGAGTTAGGATATAAGATGAGTTGGGTTAGTGGGCTGAAACCCAAACCCAAGCCCAAAGCCCTAAGTGAAAATGTCAAAATTCTACTCAACTCCAAACATATCGATGTTTATACTCAAAAAGGTCGCAAACGTCATTTTGGACCTAATGGAAGTGGTCTTGAGTCCCAATTCGACTGTTTGCAAAAAGTGACATTTCAGACTTGAATCTGACTAACGATGCTATATTTAAATAAAACATTTAAATATACAACCGTTAAATATGCAGGTTGTTACACTAGCATGCTAGAATTTAATTAATGCAACAATTTCGGCTATTTGAATAAGTATTTGTACTTAGACACTATTATAATATCACTGGATTTCTGATAAAATGTTTTGGTTATCGTAAGGGAAAAACCCGTCTTGTTTATGTGTGACGCGGTCTTACGAGATACCTTTGTTTTTCAAAGGATTTTGATAACTCTAATAACTCAAATTGAGTGTGTTTTCTCACGCTGGTTTTCCAGACTGACTCCGGTGTTATTTTATTATAATGCTCGGGTCAGACTGTTACAAATTCAGGATAGAATCCTATGGAGCTCAGGAGACAAGCTGGATGACAAAGACATATTTATGTACTTGATTTATATTCCGTTGTATGAGGACAAGTTATTATAACTGTCCAGATTGATGTATTCGTTGTTGTACTCTGAAGATTGTAAGTATAAAACAGTTACAGATTCTTCTGTATAAAAATTTGTTATTGTATATTATATTTTGTTCCGCTGCGATTGTGAGATTTCGTGTTATTGTTTCTATTTTCTTCCATCTCTCTCTTCTTCTTTACCATAGTTATTCGCTCTTTCGTACAATTTGGGGTGAATAAGAGTGAATTATTATCAACTCAGAGGGTACGGAACCGTGGGTCACTATACTTGGTACAAAAGCTGATGGTTAAGTGAGAACCTTGGCTTTGGTAGGGATTACTCATTATAGATAGGGTCAGTAGTACCCTAGAATTAGTTTGAGTGGATTAATAGATATGAGCGCGTATTTGTTAGTGAATATAAAATGTTTTATATTGTGTTGATTTTTCTGTTGAGTGGCATATAAATTCTGGTCGAATAGTAGGACGCCACTATACCGATAGGAGTTTCTAAACACTTAAGCACAGTAAACTGCTACAGTATTGTTTTGAGGTGGGTAAATGAAATAATTTTACCCAAATTATATTTTGATATAAAAGGAATAATTTTCTAATTTTTTTTAGTAAGTTGATGTGTTTGGTTATTATTATATAATCAAAACAAAGTTAAAAAAATTTGGAAATGGTCTATAGAAACCAAAATTAAAATTGTACAGAAATGAATTATACAAATGAGTTAAAACTAAAAATGAATTCGAAAATTTAAAATCCCGAAAGGTTTGTAAATATTTTCCGAAGTGGCGTGAAAATAAAAATGGTATTATTTTGAAATTATTTTTGAAATAAAAATTGTTTTAAATGGATTTTGGAAGTTATATAGCACTGAACTAACTTCAGTCGCTGGAAAATAATCCTGGTGATGACTATAACATCCTGAAATTTTCAACCATTCGCATCCATACATGTCGGATTTGAACAGCTCAAAATATCAGATTGTTAATTTAAAATTTGGCAAAACTCAATATATACAGTAAATAAATAATCACAGAATCACAGACACAGAGTAATATATCAATAATGCAGCGAAAACAAAGAATAGTAGTTCATGAAGCTACTATATATAGTATAACAAAGTTCAACAAGATACAACAGAAATCAAGAATACATAAATGTCTAAATACAATAGTCAAATACAAGATCTGAATACATCACTGGAATCAACTGAATGACTGAAAGCAGAATCAATAGATGGATCCAAGCGAAGCTCCAACTCCAAAGGTGAGTCTCGAATACTGGTACGACTCATTCTGACCCGAGCGTAAAGCAAAACACAAAACACTCAAGTCAGGACATACATACTTATACAATGTAAACCAACTCAAGTGAACTGTAATAGAAATGCACAAGTAACTTAAAGGATGCTTGGGATCACCCATCCTTTAAGGATCCGTTAAACTATTTACTATGTAGTAATATTCGCTATTATAATAATGTCTAAAGTAAAGTAAACTTACTTAAAAATAGCATTAAGGCTTTACATTTTCTACCTTAACACATATATAGTGCCAATAGTCTATACAGTACCGTAGTACCTCCAGATCGGGAGGCTACCAGAGGATACTCCATAGGTACAACACAAATAAAACTCGTAGTAAGCCTCGCTATGGTAGGTGACATGGCACAACGAGGTAATGCCAGGGTAGATATACCAATTACGCTCTGGGCTGGTGGTAACGCATAACAGCGACTACCGCCCACCTCGGAACACACTCCCAAATAAAAAATCGAGGATGGCCATCAAATCAATCACAAGGTCAGAAGATAATATCGAAGGAATGTGCCCGATCGGAGGAATGACCTCACTTGGCCCGGAATCGCTCCTGTTTTAGCCACCTTATGCCAACTCATGGGAGTCGGGTCCACGTATATACCTCAATAGGATCGTCACCACCATCCTACTTCATTTTGGAATCTCCACCGCGTACACAGATGTTAAAGTGGTTTTCGGTATCGACAGAGAGTATGTCCATATCCGATCCCGGACTCTTTAACAACCAATCATTATTATAACCCATGGTTATAAATTTCAAAATGGTTTATATTTCAAAACAAAACATATTCATTTAAACCATTTTAATGTCAATATCTTTCAAAATAATATTCATTTCCAAAGTTGTAGCATTTCTAAGTTCATTCATTCAATTATAACCATTTCAAAACATTGTATTTTAGCATTCGTAGCACTTTGGAAAATGAGATAATACATATAGTAGAAGTTCTAAAATATTATCCTTTCAGAAATATTGTCTTTTCAGAAACAACAGCACTTATAAAATGTTACTATAGGTGTAATAGAAATCCATAAATACAATTCATTTCAGAAACGACAGCACTTATAAAATGTTACAGTAGGTATAATAGTAATTCAGAAATACAGTTCATTTCAGAAACGGCAGCACTTACAAAATGTTACAGTAGGTATAATAGTAATTCAGAAATACAGTTCATTTCAGAAACAGCAGCACTTATAAAATGTTACAGTAGGTATAATAGTAATTCAGAAATATAGTTCATTTCAGAAACAGCAGCACTTATAAAATGTTACACTAGGTATAATAGTAATTCAGAAATACAGTTCATTTTAGAAACAACAGCACTTATAAAATGTTACAATAGGTATAATAGTAATTCAGAAATACAATTCATTTCAGAAACAGCAGCACTTATAAAATGCTACCTTAAAACCATAGCATTTCTGAAATGCTACAAATACTGTTATAAGTTTTACTATAACATTTTTAAAACAATATATCTTCAATTTTTATCATTTTTAACTTATCAAACTAATTTCACTTTTCAAAATTATTTATTTGGATATCATTTAACTTATGATTTTAATGAAATACAATTTTATTAATAAAATATCCAATTAAACTATAATTCATTTATTAAGTCAAAGGTACATTATTTTACTTAACTTTATTTCAACAATTAACTTAATACTTTATATTTAAAAATACCCATTTGATAAATAAATATTCTTATTACTAAGTTAAGCTTAAAATTCCATTTAAAAACTATATTTTCAATTATTAAGTCAAGTCATATTTTAAGTTACATTTTAAACCATTTATCACCTTATAAAAATTTTAACTTATAAAACCAATTTATATTTATATTTAAATCACTTAAATCAACTTTAAATTAAAATTATTAAGTCAGATTAAATTTAAATAAAATCTTAGGTTGTAAATTAAAACCATTTATTAGCTATAAATTTTAACTTATAGAAACCAATATATACATTTATTTAAACCATTTAAATCAAAATTAAGTTCAAGTTTACCTATAACTAAAATTTCAAAATACTTAAAAAAATTCAGAAAACTATTATTTAAATTAACCACGGGTCTGTATAATATTTTCTAACCTAGGTCAAGTGATACAGATATGTATCATTTCAATCCGTAATATATAAAATCGCGGGTTCTATCATTTCAAACCCGCAATCCGAAGTCAATTACAAATAAAAATCACTTGAGCCTATCATTTCAGCTCATAACAATTTTTCCCTATTCAAAAGTCCATTCGGGTATATATCATTTCAACCCATAGTGAAAGGGAACTTGCAATGTGAGAAACAGAAAATAAAACAAAGAGTATAGCATAGCATACCATATCAGGTGATGTAACAGGTATAAAATCAGGTTATAACATCATATAATCATATCACATGCATACATGAACTTATATCAACATAGCATATCAATACTACACATCCACTCGTCATCGTTTCACAAATATATAAGTATGAATGTCTAGAGTGGTGACTCACCTTTTAAAGCTAGGGACGACAATTTCGAGACACACAACCAAACTCCGAAAAGCACAACAAAGCACGACTAGATTCGAGTAGATGGAGAGCCAAGATCCAAGTCTTGTAAACAACAAATATATAACATATATAAGTATATGATTGTACAAAAGAATTTAGACTTAAACAAAATCAAAATATGAACAAAGTGAAGCAAGAGGACTTAACCAAATCAAGTGGGCTCGGCCACTCTGCAAATTGACTAGCCACCATCAAAACATGGTTCGGCCATGACTGATTTAAGGCACACATTCTCGGCCATGGTCACCATATGGCACGACTATGGACTAAAATGTGAAAGGCTATGGTAAATGAAGTGATGGTAAGGCAAAAGGTCATGTGGAAGGCAAGGAGGCTAAGGCATGTTGAAGTTTGGGTTCGGCCCTATGCTAGAGTGGCTCGGCCTGGGTGCTAAGATCTGGATCAGGTCAGATCATCATCAAGAGTGGTACGGCCTGGAGATGTTTTTGGTCACGGCAAGGGGATGTGATGGAGGAACAAGTGGTGGTCGAGGCAAGGAAAAAGGAAGGGGATGAATATAGTGGTTCGGCTAGGGTTTGGAAGGCAATTTTGAGATGGGTTTGGATCTATGTGGTCACGGCCTGGGTAGGTCAGATCATGGAGAGGCCATACAGGTGGTGGTGGAGAAGGTGATGGTGGAGAAATCGGCTAAAGGGATGGAGGCCGAACATAGCATGCAAATGAAAGAGGAAGAAAAAGAGAAAAGAGAAAGAAGGGGGAGGAAAAAGGAAGAACTTACTGCAAATTTTTTTCAGAAGAAATAAAATGAGGACGTGAGGATGAGAAGAGATGTTTGTACATGAAAAAGAAATGTGAGAACGTGAGGAAGTGAATTGCTTTGTACGGCTAAGAAGTGGAAAAGCTAGGAAAATGTAAAGGCACCAATTGAAACAAGCAACTTAAGTCTTTTGGAATTTCCAAGCCCAATATCAAGCCCACTTCAAAACGAATTCAACACACAAGTAAAATTCAAAGCCCAAACAAAAAAAGGTGGAAAATAAATAGAAAAATGAACAATGAAAATACAGAGAAAAATTGCGTGTAAAACACTGAATTTTATCAATTTTAAAAAGTTTAAAACAGAAATTAACGAAACGAAAAGTAGGGCGAATGTCAGAATCAAATACAGCTTAAAAGAAAAAGATTGGAAATATAAAATTCAAATTAAAAAATTTGAACTGAAAGTGAAAGTTTGACCAAAGTTGACCAAAATATAAAATTTTTAGAAAATCATTATTTTATTATATTTGGAAAATAAATTGGAAACAAAATCCAAAATACATTGAAAAAATTCCAAAATTCAATTTAAAATGATTTAAAAATCAAAGTTTTCAAATAAATTCTATTTTAAAATAATTGTTAAAAATATGGGTTTATAAATGAATTTTAACCTTACAATGGTTTATAAAATCATTGTAAGGTATAAAAGTGTGTCCAAATAGGCTGCGATCCCTACGAGGGGTGCCTCATGATGTTAGCTACTTACCCTCCAAATTTTGTGCCATTTTACGGTTTGTGAGATATCGTGTTTTCCATGAAGTGGTGTTGCTTGAATTCTGATTTCTACCGATCCCTTTAGAGGGATAGATACTGATCCCTCCAATCTCTTCCAAATGCTATGTGATCACTAAGGGAGCTTCTCCATGTTATATTGTTCTTATCCTCCAAGTGTCAGATCAATTGGATTAGTAGAACTCGAGTTATTGGTCAATCTTTGTTCCAATAAGTTATAAAGGCTAATTATAGCCGATCCCTAAGGAGGGATGGGTACCGATCCCTCTAACTTTCTCCAAATGATATGCTATCCCTTTGGGGAGTTCCCTATGTTGCAATTTGCTTGTGCACCAAGTTTCATGTGAGTTGGATAAGTAGATATTGAGATATTGACTAATCACTGCCAGAATCTGAATATAGCTGACCGCTACAAGAGAAGAGTGCCGACCTTATGGAGGGATCGGTACCGATCCCTTCAAGTTGCATGTTTTAGGGTGCGACCCCTAGGGTGAACTCCCTAGGGTCCCCTCTTCCTGTTCCTAGAGCTTCACTTTGATCCCTCTTGTGGTTGTTGAGTTATTAATTGTTTTCTATCGAAATGCACTTGCTCCTATGCGTTGAACCATATTCCATACTTTGAACATTTTTCTTTATATATCTATCGATTCCATTCAATCTCGACTTCATGTTATTATCTGTACTTGATTTGTGTATCCCATAATCATCACTCTAAACTTAGCGGCCTCGATAATCGCGATGTATATTAGGTTAAATCCGCATGTATACTGCCTTGCCAAAAGGTGGGTTAACAACAACAAAGAAGAAGAAGCCAAATAAGAAAAAATGATAATCCCTAGCTTCTGTATGCTAATCCCCTTTTTAATCAACGATTTGGCTAAGATTAGTAAGGAAAAGATATGATATTTGATGAAATTAGGGCTAATGGAGGCTTAAATCTATTTTAGGGAAGAAGGAAATGACTTAGATTAGTTCCTACGGTCTTGTATTAGCACAAATTTTGAACTGGATTAGTGGGCCTAAGTACGGGCTTAGTTAATTACCCATTAAATCTGGCTAGTAGCAACCAAAACTTAAAACTGCCATACCTTTTAGACGACACATCCTTTTTTTTGTTAAGACCACTCTACGATATGGGAAAACATCATCCTGAAGGAATGGAAGTAGTTTGAGACTTTAATTTAGCTCCTATCAAATGTTAAAGTCCAAACAAGAATTTCAATGTCAAATTGGTCACGTAGAAATTCGAAAAAAATAATAGATGTGGAAAATGTCCCTAAGAGTCACTTCCCATAGAGTTATGCAACCTCATATGAATAAAATAAAAATATTTTACGATCCTCTGATACGTAAAATACGGGTCGTTACACTATCCCACTTTAGGAATTTTGCCATTGAAATTACCAAACAAACATAGATAATCAACCATAGTTACCCCGCACGCCTAACAATCACGTATATCATCAAACATGTCAAACACGCAACCATGCAATCAATAATATAGATAAACCTATCCTAGCATGCCAGATACTAAACTATCCTAAATGATATCGAAGGTGAAAGTAAATACAAAAAACAATAGGCCTTACCATTTGGAGTGCTCTTGATGTGTGGCCCTCAAACTCTCCTTGGTTTCCCATGTTGAATCATCTTCACTTTCACCCCATTGAACCTTCACTAATTTCACCGTCTTCCTCCTAAGCCGTTTCGTATCACGTTCGACAATATGAACCGGCCTACGATGCCTTGAAGCTTCTGGTTCAATCTTGATATCATCAAGTTGATCTGGTGCAACCGTCACGCTTAAGTTGTGCGTAAGCTTCTGTAGATGAGAAACATAGAAGACGTGCACACGAGCCTTCTTCTAAGGTAAGTCGAGCCTATATGCTAGGTTCCCAATCCATTCAGCTGTTGGAAAAGGACATACAAATCTCGTTGCCAACTTCCCTTTGCTACCGAATCAAATAACATTTTTCAAAGGAGAAATTTTCACGAATACCATATCTGTAACGACCTTGAATTTTATCACTTGATTTTTGGAATATTTAATTATACTTAAATATTCGATTTGGGGTTTTACAGTAAACTCTATGTTTCAAATAATTGTTTGATTTTCGATGAAGTATTTTATATTTAATTTATAGAATTTTCCATAATATTTAATTTAGGAAATATTTAAATTTGACGTATTTTATGGCAAACGTTGGCACTTTTGAATTTAACAAAAAATGATAACCGGTGTGTTTTATTTATGTTTTGTGATCGCTTCACCTTTCTATGCATAATCAAATTCTGTTTTATGTCATTTATGGCTCATACATGGATATGATATTGTGTTTCGGGGGTACTCGAATCTATTCAACTCAAAAACATACACACACCGGGTACACCAATTTCAACTCAACTGAAATTTCGCCTCCCTCCGTTTCTTTTCTTTGCTCTTGTTTCCCTTTTCACCATAGCAGCCAATTTGTCCCCTTGTCCCTACGTCCTTTGCCTGGTTAAAATGGATCTTGGTTGGAAATTTTCATGATTATGTTGTCTTTCATGTACCTTGCTCATGCATGTATATATATACACTACTACTCTTGCTCTATGATTTTACCTCTTCCTAGAAGTGAAAAATAAACTTCACTTTCCATCCTTAAAAAAATCAATCTATCTCAAACCGTTAAGTTTTAGTCTTAGTGACCTAAATGAAAGTTATTCGTTTCAACCCATATTATTGTTAGAAATTGTCTGCATTTGATTTTATTGAGAATCAAGCGAGATATCCCAATATATCAGAATGACCGAAATATTGTTCAAAAACTTAAAAGGTTAAATTCTATCAATCCAAATAGAATTGATCGATGCCTTTAGCCTTGTTGGAGTCGGGGTGAGTCATAGTATTTTTAATTTGAGTTTGGTAGTATTTGGCGATGGTCGTTGGTGGAAGTTGAAAACTAGGGTATAGATTATAAAGAGTTTTTGTTGAAGTTGGGTTAATCGAAGCATGGTTTTGGATTTGGCGTTGAGAAGGGCAGTTATGGCCATAATTTGGTGGATCTGGTGGCCTAGAGGGCACCACGTCAAGGCAGGGCAAGGGGTTTCCATGTGTCAGGTCGCGATCTTCGGCTGTGGGCTAGAGGGGTTCGCAGTAGTGCAAGGAGGCTTGGCTTGCTGGGTAAGTTGTGGTATGGTTGGTTCGTCATTTTGGTGAGTAGGGGAGTATTCACATGCAAATTTGTTCATGTATATGGAGTTCCAAGTGATGATAATGGATAAGAAGAAGAGGGCCTAGGTGGAATGGCATTATTTTGGTGCTTGGGCCATACCAAATTGGAGTGAGAAACCTTTGTGTAAATTTATTTAATTTTATAATTTTGGTTAGTTAAATTTCAAATGGTGATAACTTGCTCATCTGTAACCCATTTTGCTCATGTATTTTTGCATTAGACTCATAATTACGAGTATAACATTTTAGTGTGACTTGTTTATAGCTTGGCCATGTATAAATTTATCACATATGAAAACGATCGAATTTAAATTATGTTATTTAATTAATAACATGGTTAAATTAATTATACCTTAATTGGTGATATTTATTCGATCAAATAAACCCCGTACTGTTAATGTAAATTGAATATGGTAAATTGGACATAAGTTTAGTGGAATAAACATTGTTTTATTGATTGAATTATTTTGACTTTTAATTAGCAGAATAAATCTCCATTCTGCTATTTTATGGATTTGGACATCTGAATATATGTCGTAAATTGATATGCCAATTTGAATAAGTAATGTGTGAAGTAGTGATGGATAATTGTTTACATAGATGTTTATTATGTAAATGCCATTAGTTAACTTAAAAAGTTAAATTAAATGATATGGTAGCTTGTTTAAGTACCATTATGATCGTTAAGCCTCTTTTAAATTTGAAAAGTTAATTATTGATTTGGTAGTTATTTTTGGAATAATTATTATCTATTAGAAGGTATTACGGAAAATTATTATTTTGTAATAAGATTTAAAGGGTAATAACTATTTATTAATAACGTTTTGAAGATAATTAATAATTTTTTTAATAATGATTTAAAGTTAATTATTTTATTAATATGATTCTTAAAAGTTATTTCTTCATGTTATTTAAGAGCATTTATTTATTATTTCAAAGGTTATTTAATTATTGTTTTAAAATGTTTTAATTTAATTATTTATTTAAATTGATTTATCTATACTTTAATTTTTAATTAAAGTTATTTAATTATATTTATAGCTAAATTAATTTTCATATTAATATTAGCTAAAGTTAAAAGTCTTATTATCATACTATTAAATATATTTTTATTTTTGTATTATTAAAATGTTTAAAGTTTATTTAATTGACGTTAAAGTTTTATTTATCAAAATTAAAAAAGTAAATTGTTTATAAGAAGGGGTTGGAAAAGGGGTTTATAAATGGTATAGTGTTTTGGAATGAAAAGTTTTATAAATGGTTAGAGATTTATAAAAGGGTATCTTTTTAAATTAAACTTAGAAATCTATAAAGAGGCTTTATAAAATAAAGAGATTTGGAAAGAAATGGTTGTTTTCATGGCGTAATTCGAGGGGTAAGGATTGCCTACATTTTACTATGGATATTGGGATAGCGACGCAACCATTCAATGAACTTCGATCCATGATTGATACTAAAAGGTGCTTTCCATATCTATTTTTAGACGTTTTCAAGTATTTTTGAAAGAAATGGTTTGTAAATATACTTATTCTGGTGAGATAAGTATATAAAAATTTTGATAAATATTCTGGAAGAGATTTTAATTAATGAAAATTTAATTAAATCAGGCTTAGTGATTCCAATGAGAAATGTAATCTTTGTTTTGAATGTTTGTTTATTTGGTAGTTAAATAACCGACTATGAAATCTTTGCCAAAATACGTAATCCTTTTTAATTTTGGTGGTATAGAAATATTCTCTACTTAACACCAAAGGATTTTAACTTTGGAAATATCTAGGAGAAACATGGGGATTATATGGTACAGCTACCATCAGTGGTGCTATACTGTATGTATAAACTCGTTTTTGTTCTTCTAGGATAATTGATAAGGAGATCAATCCACTTAAACGTGTAGAGGCTGATCCCCGCTCTTATGTATTGTTTGATTATTTCCAAAAGAACTAATACTGAGCATTCCCGAAATCGGCAATTTTTTTTTGGAGCCCCGAGAAATAGTAAGAGTGTACTGTAAGAGATGACTCAGAACTGTAACCACTTCAAAACCATATACGGCTCCGTGGAGGAGTTTCGTGATATGTTGAGATGTTGAATTCATGTGTGGTTCCAAGACCCATTGGGGTGTGGGAATCCATGTGTGATGCCACAATCTGTTGAGATATGAGAATCCATGAGTGATTTTGAGACCCAATGGGGTATCGGAATCCATGTGGGATTCCATGATCTATTTTGACGGCGGTGTGTGAGCTGGAATGTCAGATGTAGCCTCATCACCAGTAATAACAAAAACCAGAGATAGGAGGCATGGCCTGCAGGGTTGGCAAACCTATAAGGCGCAGCCGGCTCCACCTAGATGTTATTTATAGTTGTTATGCATGCATATGGTGATGCATTCGTTGTTAGCGAGACCAGCTATGAATTTCCTATGGTACATCACTAGGGATGTATGTTGCTTCGGAAGGATATCTCTGATCCTTGTGCAGAAGTACCGTTTCTTAAAGTACCGAGGGCACCTCCATGGAATCCTACACAATTAACGAACGTGCCTTATCAGTTTTTGATTATATACCTAGTATTGTTGTGATGGACACTCATGAACATCACAGCTACTTGATTATTATTATTTTCACCCTTAGACATTATTATAATATCACTGAATTTTTCTATATAAATGTTTTGGTTATCTAGGGTAAAAATCTGTCTGTGTTTATATGCGGCGTGGTCTTACGAGATACTTTTAATTTTAAAGAATTTTACAAGTTATAATAAATAAAATTCCTTGTGATTTGAGTTTCTCACAATAGTTTACCAAACTTACTCAGGTACTGTTTTCTATAATGCTCGAGTCAGCCCGAGCATATTTTCCAGATTTAGTTGGATAATTTGGAACTTTTAGGAGACGAGCTGGATTCTCCAAGACTTATTCATGTATCTTATATTTTCCTTTGTTTTGTTGTTCTTGATTCTGTCTATATTTATCCAAAATTGTAAGGATAGGTTGTTATAACTATCCAGGTTGATGATAGGTTAGTGTACTCTAATTTGTGTTATGTATGTATAATAAAGATGATTTTTTTTTGCAAAGATCTTATGTATATTATGTATTTAGCTCGTCATGATGCGAGATTCTTTTCTTTCTTTTCTTTCTTTCACCCCACCAATCTATTTTTTCGGCACAGGGATATTCGACACGTGGATATCGTGGATGTATTAGTGTTGATTTCTAAGGGTCGAAAAGATGGGTCGTTACACGTGGTACCAGAGCTTAGGCTGAGCAAATGCTTAGTCCTTGGTTGGGTAAACTCATTCGAGATGGGATTAGTAATATCCTAGAATGAGTTTGAGTGTGTATATATATAAGAGCCCATACTTGTTATGTTTATAAAAATGTTTTATATTGTGTTGTTTGATCTGTTGAGTCGATTATGAATTCTGGTCGTTGCGTTTGGCCAACGTTATCGGTAGGAATTTCTAAACACTTAAACAAGGTCAAATCAACATGGTATTGTTTTAAATTGGTAAATGAAATAATTTTACCTAGGAATATATTTTTTATATATAAAATAATAATTTTTCAAAGAAAATTTGATATAGTTATTCTGGGTTATGCTTATTTGTTAGGAAATGATAATATTCCACCATTATCATCTAGGATTTGATTAGTCCTACTTGCCCAGTTCTGTGCATTGACTATTTTTTATTAATCCATCTGGAATCTTTCTTTTTGAACTTGGCTTGGGTAAATAGGAATTTTAGGAACATTGAAATGAAAACCTTGTGGATTAAATTTCAGAATTTGACTAATTGGTGTTCATCGATAATGTTAGGTAAAATCTGAGTTTTAATAAATGGTGTTTATTAAAATAAAGATTAAAACATTTGAAAAAATATATTTTATAAATGATTTTGTATAAAATTCGGTTTTACAAAAAGTTGTTTATTAAATATTTGGGAAATAAATTTATAAAGAAGATTTTATGTAAACGGAATTTGAAAACTTAAATCCCGATGCTTTTGGAAATTGGTTTACAAAGTTTTAAGAAGGTAATAATAATATTATTTGAAGATATTTTACGAATATAGGTATTTTTAAAAAGGAATTTTGTTATAGATTTGTTTGGATAAAAACATATTTTTATTAAATCCCAAAAGCATGATTTGGTAAAAAAGGAAAGATGTGTATTATTATTTCAAATGATTTATGGGGAAAAGAAGTATTAAATTTACTTGAAAGAGTTTAAAGTATAAATATTTTAGGAAATAGTGGCAATAGTTTACATAAAAACATTTTCAAGTATAAATACTTTTGGAAGGGAAAATTTTATAAAAAAAAGGTATATTTTTTTTGGATTGGTTCGAGGAATGATTCCCGATTTTTTTTGTGATGATCAGAATAATATTCTAAGTGATAATTGGATGTTTGTCTAGGCGAACGGTCTTGTGTGCTTAGTAAATTATTCTCTTTTTCATTGTATGGTTGGAATGAGTCCAAATCCGAACGAATCCAAAGCCAGTTGGAATTAGATATTTGGTTGAAAATATTTAGCTAGAAATATATATAAAATATCATTTCAAAAAAGGATTTGAGAAGAGAAGTGTTTTTAAATTTACCAATTCGAGTGGCTTGGAAAGAACTAAAAATAGGCAAGAGATGTATCTGAATGGTAGACACTTCTCTTATGTATTACCCTTCTTGGTAAGGGAATATATAATACTGTTTGGTAGTACCTAGTTCCTTGGTTTCATTTTGGGGTTACTCGGGCTATATATATATGTTATGGATTATAACATATGTAGTAACATTTTAAAAGATTTTTGATTAAAAATCTGAGTATTTGACTGTTAAAGTCTCCAAAATATAAGGATATCTTGATCTAAAATGAGCTAATTAATGAAGTTTTAATTGGGTCAAAATTTACTTTATTTTATTAAACCTTGTCTTTTGATTTTAACATCTAGGAAGTTAAAAATTTACTTGATGTTATTGGGTTGGCTAATAATTTTTTTTACCTCTAAGTGTCTAAAGAAAAGTAGATTCTAGGATGGAGTTTGGATACCAGCACCTACTCTTCTTACCTACTTACCAGACTGAACGGGTAAAGAAGTTTTATTGGTTGACCTAGTTTTAAGCCCCAAAATTATTTTAGGCGTACGTCTGTATATTTAAATGTGAATAGAATTAAAATTAGATGTTTTGTATACACTCTAGGATGTAAGAGAGTATTATGCAAGTTAATAAAGTAAAGTGATTTTATGAAAAGGTTTCGTAAATAAAATTGTATCATCTAAAATGTTTGATCCTAAGTTAATATTTTTATAAACTGTTTTCATAATTAATTTTAGCAAAAATGGAATTTTTTATTGATGAGGACTAATAATTTGAGTATGTAGGTTGAACGTAGATCATTTACCCTTATCATATAGTTTTCCATCCAAGAATCGAGTACATGACTTTAGGTGTCTCACACCCATCTGAACTAGAATCTATCACTCGATTTTTGACGGTAAGCACTTGGTGGGGGTTCTTAATATGGAACCAAAAGTTTTCTATCATAGTTTATGGCTATTTAAGGAGAACAGACGTTTCTAATTAAGAAGCCTGATCAGAGTCCACACTAGAAAATTGGTGGAGCGATGCTAGTATGGAAGTGGAGTTATGTATTCGAGTAGTGATCGAATCAGATTTAGTATATGAATGATCTATGAACATCATGCGGGCTTATGAATAATGTTGGATATTCATATGGTGAATTTTGGGGACGAACTTCTTTTAAAGGGGGAAGAGTGTAACGATCCGGAATTTTATCACTTGATTTTTTGAATATTTAATTAGATCTAAATATTCGATTCAGGGTTTTTATAATAAAATCTATGTTTCATATAATTGTTCGATTTTTTATAATGTATTTTTATTTTAATTTATAGAAGTTTTCCATAATTTTAATTTATGAAATATTTAAATTTCCGTTTGACGTATTTTACAACAAACGTTAGTATTTTTGAATTTAACAGAAAATGATAACCGGTGTATTTTATTTATGGTTTGTGATCGCATCACCTTTCTGTACGTAATCGAATTCTGGTTTCTATCGTTCGAGGCTCATACGCGGACATGATATTTTTTGTCGAGGTACCTAAATCTATTCAAATCAAAAACATATACACACCGAGTACACCGTTTTCAACTAAGCTGAAACTTTGCCTCCCTACCATTTTCTTTTCCCTGCTCTTGTTTCCCCTTTTAACCATAACAGCCAATTCATCCCCTTCTCCACATGGCCTTTGCCCGGTTAAATTGGATCTTGGTGTGAAATTTTCATGATTGTGTTTCCTTTCCTGTACCTTGCTCATGCGTGTGTATATATGGCTGCTACTCTTGCTTTATGATTTTACTTCTTCCTCGAAGTGAAAAATAAACTTCGCTTTCTATCCTTAAAAAATCAGTCTACCTCAAACCATTGATTTTTAGCCTTAGCAACCTAAATGAATGTTGTTCGTGTCAACCCATAGTATTTTTAGAAATTGATCGCATTCTATTTCATCGAGAATTGAGCGATATATCCCATTATATCAGAAAGAGGGAAATATTGTTCAAAAACTTTAAAAATTAAATTCCATCAATCCATATAGAATTGATTGACGCCGTTAGACTCGTTGGAGTTGGCGTGAGTCGTAGTATTTTTAATATGAGTTTGGTAGTATTTGGTGATGGTCGTTGGTGAAAGTTGAAAACTAGGGTTTGGATTATAAGGAGTGTTGGTCGGAGTTAGGTTCATCGAAGCATTGGCTTTGGGGTGGAGAAAGGTAGCTATGGTGGTAATTTGGATGATCCTGGTGGTCTAGAGGGCATTGCATCAAGGCAAGGCAAAAGGTTTCGAGTGTTAGGTTGTGATCTGCGGTGATGGGCCTGAGGGGTTCGCTGTAGTGCGACGAGGCTCGGCTTGCACTGGGGAAGTTGGTGGTTTGGTTGGTTCATCATTTTGGTGAGTAGGGAGTGTTCACATGCGCATCTATGCACATATATAGAATTCCAAGTGATGATGATAGAGGAGAAGAAGGGGGCGCGGGTGGATTAGCATTCATTTTGGGCCTTTGGCCGTATCAAATTGAGGTGAGAAACCTTTGTGTAAGTTTATTTAATTTTATAATTTTGGTTCGTTAAATTTCAAATAGTGATAACTTGCTCGTCCGTGATCCATTTTTGCTCACGGATTTTTGCATTGGACTCGTAATTATGAGTATAACATTTTGGTATGACTTGTTGATAGCTCTGGCCATGTATAAATTTATGACATTTGAAAACGACTGAATTTAAATTACGTTATTTTAATTAATAATGTCGTTAAATTAATTATACCTTAAATGGTGATATTTATTTCGCTAAATGAATCATGTACTATTAAAGTAAATTGAATATGATAGCTTGGACATCTGTTTAGCAGAATAAAATACCGTTCCGCTAATTAAATTAATTTGACTTTTAATTAGCAGAATCGGTCTCTGTTATGCTATTTAATAGATTTGGACATTTGATTATATGCCTTTAATTTATATGCTAATTTGAATAAGTAACGTGTTAAGTAGTGATGGATAATTGTTTACATAGATGTTGATTATGTAAATTCCAAGAATGAACTTGGAAAGTTAAATTAAATGATACAGTAGCTTGTTTAAGTACCATTATGATCGTTAAGCCTCTTTCAAAATTGAAAAGCTAATTATTGATTTGATAGTTATTTTAAAAATAATTATTATCTATTATAAGGTATTAAGGAAAATTATTATTTCGTAATAAGAATTATAGGGTAATAGCTATTTATCAATAATGTTTTAAATATAACTAATATTTTTTTTAATAATGATTTAAAATTAATTATTTTATTAATATGATTCTTTAAAGTTATTTCTTAAAGTTATTTAAGAATATTTATTTATTTCTTCAAAGGTTATTTAATTATTGTTTTAAAATGTTTTAATTTAATTATTTATTTAAAATGATTTAACCATACTTTAATTTTTAATTAAAGTTATTTAAGTATATTGATTTAAGTTACTTAATTATATTTATAGGTAAATTAATTTTCATATTAATATTAGTTAAAAGTTAAAAGTCTTATTATCATACTATTAAATTTATTTTAAAAGTTTATTTTTATATTATTATAATATTTATAGTTTATTTTATTGACGCTAAAATTTTATTTATTAAAATTAAAAAAGTAAATTGTTTATAAAAAGGGATTGGAAGAGGAGTTTATAAATGGTATAGTGTTTTGGAAAGGGAAGTTTTATAAATGGTTTGAGATTTATAAAAGAGTATCTTTCTAAATTAAACATAGAAATCTATAAAAAATGGCTTTATAAATAGATTGACAAATATTTATAAAATAAAGAGATTTAGAAAGAAATGATTGGTTTTCATGGCGTAATTCGAGGGGCAGGGATTGCCTTCATTTTACTATGGATTCGGTAGGACAGCGACGTAACCATTGACTAAACTACGATCCATGAATGATACTGAACGGTGCTTTCCATATCTATTTTAAAACATTTTCAAGTATTTTTGAAAGAAATGGTTTGTGAATATACTTATCCCGGTGAGATAAGTATATAAAAATTTTGATAAATATTCTAGAAGAGATTTTAATTAATGGAAATTTAATTAAATGACGCTTAGTGATTCCCATGGGAAATGTAATCTTTGTTTTGAATGTTTTTTATTTGATAGTTAAATAACCGACTATAATATTTTGCCCTAAATATGCAATCCTTCTTAATTTTGGTGGTATAGAAATACTCCCTGCTTAACACCAAAAGGTTTTAACTATGGAAATATCTAGGAGAAACATGGGGATTATATGGTGTAGTTACTGTCGGTGGTGCTATACTGTACGTAAAAATTCGTTTTGTTCTTCTACAATAAATGATAAGGAGATCCATCCACTTAAATGGTTAGTGGGTGATCCCAGCTCTTATGTATGTTTGATAATTTCCTAAAGAACCAGTACTGAGTATTTCGAAAATCGGCAATTGATTTTTTGAGCGCCGGGAAGTGGTAAGAGTGTACTTGTAGGAGACGATTTTGAATTGTAATCAATCCAAAATCATATACGTTTCTATGGAGGAGCTTCGTGAAAATTGAGAAGCTGGAATTCATGTGAAGTTTCGAGACCCGTTGAGGTGTGGGAATCCATGTGTGATGCCAAGATCTATTGAGATATGGGAATCCATTTGTGATTCCGAAACCCATTGGGGTATTTGAATCCATGTGGGATTCCTGATCTGTTTTGATGGTGGTGCGTGAGCTGGAACGCCATACGTAGCCTCATCGGTGGTAATGACTAAAATTAGAGATATGAGGCATGACCGATAGGGTTGGAAAACCATAGGGTGTAGTCGCCTCCACCTAGACATTATTTATAGTTATTATGCATGCATAGGGTGATGCACTCGGTCTAAGCGAGACCAATTATGTTTTTGCTATAGTACATCACTAGGGATGTACGCTGCTTCGGAAGGATATCTCTAATCCTTATGCAGGAGAACCGTTTCTCGTAGTACCGAAGGCACATCCATGGAATCCTACATAATTAACGAACGCGTCTTATCGGTTTTTGATTATATAGCTAGTATTGTTGTGATTTACGCTAATTAGCATCATAGCTACTTGATTATTATTATTTTCACACTTAGACATTATTACAATATCATTGGATTTTCTGATATAAATATTTTGGTTATCGTAAGGTAAAAACCTATCTGTGTTTATGTGCAGCGTGGTCTTATGAGATACCTTTACTTTTAAAGAATTTTACCACTTATTATAAATAAAATTCCTTGTGATTTGAGTTTCTCATGATGGTTTTACAAGATAGACCCGGGCACTGTTTTCTATAATGCTCGGCTCAGCCCAAGCATATATTCTAGATTTGGCTAGATACTTTAGAGCTTTTAGGAGATGAGCTAGATTTTCCAAGATGTATTCACGTATCTTATATATTTCTGCTATTTTGTTGTTCTTAATTCTGTATATATTTATCCGAAATTTTAAGGACAGGTTTTTATAACTGTCTAGGGTCGATGATAGGTTATTGTACTCTGATTTGTGTTATGTATGTATTATAAAGTTGATTTCTTTTTTGCAAATTTCTTATGTATATTATATATTTAGTTCGTCACGATGTGGGATTATGTTCTTTCTTTCACCCGTCAATCTAGCTCGTACCCTACTCTGATTTGGGTTGGCTCCAATCTTGAACCACTGCCACCTTGGCGGATCTATAGCGGTACCCTACTCGAAGAGACATGTCCCAAGAATCTCACTTCCCTTCTCTTGAAGTGACATTTAGGAAACTTTTCTTTCAACTTGTGCTTCCGTAATACTTCGATCACAATCCTAAAGTGTGCTTTGTGTTCCTCCTCTGTCCTGGAATAAATCAGAATATCATCCATTAACACAAGTACAAACTTCTTCAGTTGATCCCTGAAGACACGGTTCATGAGATCAACAAAGTATGCCGAAGCATTGGTTCGCCCGAACGGCTTAACCAACCACTCAAAGAAACCAGATGGCATATGAAACGTAGTGATCGACACACTCCCCTTTGCTACTCCCAACTAGTGAAATTCCGTAGCCAAATCCAATTGGGAAAATGCCTTCGCACCGTGGAGCTGATCGAACAATTAGACAATACGTGAGAGTGGATACTTGTTCTTCTTCGTCACCTTATCCGGCTCATAATAATCCACACACAACTTTAGAGAGCAATCCGCCTTAGTTGCAAATACTACGGGTGCACCCAACTCAGATATGCTCCTATGAATGAACCCTCTTTTCAACAGGTCATTTGCTTGCACCTCTAACTCCTTTTGCTCTCTAGGTGCCATATGCCTTAAAGGCATAAATATAGGTCTGGCATCCTTTGTCAAGTCTATACAGAACTCGTTCCCTCTATACGGCGGTAATTCGGTCACCTCCTAAAATAGAACCGAATAATCTCTAATGATAGGCACCGATGACAACTCATCATATGGAATCTCAAGTGAATATAGAAAGCCTATCAGTTGTAGGGTTACTCTAAATATAGAAATTTCAAAGTTACTAAAACCTAAGTACTATCATCGGCCTGGACAGTTATAACTGTCTATCCTCACATTGCTTATATATACAATACATAAATGTAGCAGAAATAAGAATATTACGGAAGGTAATCATCCAGCTTTTCTCCATATACTCCAAAGCATACGTAGCTAAATCTAGAAACATACACAAGGCTGACCTGAGCATTACAACAAATAACACCCGGACTACTATGGCAAACCAATGTGAGAAACTCAAGAAATAAGAGTGACATATAATAGCACCTTTTTGAAACCGTATGGATAACTAGAACGGTTTTACTCTCGAATGTAACCAACCATTCATTAAGTTTAACGTATAGTGATATGATAGATAATGTCTAGTGTGTAGCATATAAATCATATTAAATAGCTGATGTGTGAACACCATAACAATAATAGGTATATAATTAATACTGCTAAGGCACATTCGTATATGAATTATTTTCCGCGGAGATCTCCTTAATTTGGCCGCATCTAAACTCCATGACCGGATCAAAAACTACCTTCGAGCATCGTATATCTCTAGATAGGATATACTCTAAGGTAACATAACTGGACCATCCACGATGTTTGGTTTGAGTCATCTCAACCCCCGCCAGCAAAATCAATAAGCATCTCTAGATATGGAGTTAATATACCCTTGAGGTCGATTAAACCCTTTCTGGCCATGCCTCTTCTTTGTTTTCTATCATTTTCCCAATGTTGAGGCTATGTTCAACATCTCTCACACGAGTCTCCATCATTCGAACAGAACATGAATCCCAAAATGTATTCCATCATCTCAAACAGGTCACGAATCACTACATGGATTTAAGCATCTCGAACCTCTATATAGGTTCCCCACATATGTCCTTCGACAAATGCTAATGTTGTCCTCTCTCTTGGAATACTCCTCAGGATAGATAGTACCACATGATAACATCATTTGAAATATTAATGCTGACCTTTCCCTTAGACTTAACCTTAAGATAAGCAATTCACTCTATTAAATTCCACTTCACAACTTCTTCCAAAACATAGATCGCATATATGGTTTTGAAGTGATTATGGGTTTGAGTCATCTCATATAGTAAGCAAAAACTACAGATGTTTTGTACCAATACTCCTCCCTGGGGTTTCTTATTGGTATCAAATCGCAAAGTCTTTCAATTACTTCTTAAGTCATATTTGGTCAAGTTCGATAGTTGACTAATCGACTAATTGGTCAACAACAATTGCTTATCCAAATCAATATTTGTATACTTAATTGGTTTCTAACATTCCAACTTAACTATTCCTTGTCCAAGAGTGAAGATAGATAAGTTAGAACATTGGTTGCATCAAAGCCTTGCCTAGCCACTTCATTCTTGAATCTCACAAATGAATAAGTCTACCTCATCAGCTTTTAGTGTTAAGTATAATATTAATGATTTCCATAAACAAGTAAGAAATCAACACGGTTAACACATTTTTGAAAATTTCTGACTTACTATTCCTTTGTCAAGATGGAAGCCAATAGGTTAGAGCTTTATTGTTCCATCCCTACTCGAACATCAGTCTTAACTCTCACAAATAGATAAGCCTTACTTCGTCGGCTTTAGCGTTAAGCATAGTTAATTGCTTTTCAAACAAGTAAGTAAATAATTAATCATATAGTAATTCAGCAATTCTAACTCCTTTCTAAAATTTTTTATACCTTTAAAACCCTTTTTAAAATGTAATTTATTTACCAAAAATCGATATGTAAATAAATAAGTCAAAGATATTTAATTACATAAGATATAAAATAGTCAACACATTTTTAAAAAACTATAGATACTTAAAAATGTGTTAAAATACTTTATAATTCTTATAATTGGTTTTAAAACATTTTCTCAAAATATTACTTGAAAATAATAAACTTAAAATTTTGTTACAAACTAGGAAAAATAAGTTTTTATTATAAAATTCTCTTCTTTAAAAATTCATAATTATAAAAGTTCATAAATATCTCAAACCACTTTTGAAATACTCTAATATGAGTTAATAAACACTTAAAAAAGAATGAAAAAATAATACTTAAATTTAAATATTTTTTCAAACTTTTAAAGTCCAAAAATCAAGGCTAAACGGGGTAGTTTTGCACAAGTGAAGTTTTGAATACTTTTCGAAGTGTTACTTAACTTTTACTATCTAAGCTTTTAATACTGACAAATATATATATATATATATACATACACACAACATTATAAATATGGTGATAAACCACTAAGGATCTGTCTATAAAGTTCCATAGAAATCGTCGAAAATAAGGCAATTCCAAAATGCGTTTATAGCGACTATCGTTATAAGTGCACTTTCAAATATGAGTCTGATCTAAACTAATAGTCCATCTTTAACCTATATTATTTGTTCCAAGGTCTTGTCATAAGTCATACAAGTCCATTCCATGTCCATAGACGTGGATCAAATATGCTTCTTGTTTTCAAAACAAGAATCAAACCAATATTTTCGACAATATCAATAACAATTCAACAACTTAAACACAATCAAAACACAACATATATATGTTATTTTTCCATTCAAAGAGGTGTGTTAAATCACCTTTAACTACAACAACCAAGATCTAAGCAACCCAAGTCCAACCCTACCTTGCAACATCTTCTTCCTTCCTTCCTCCTCTTGCTTCCAATTTCTTAGTAGCCCAAAATGGACCTCCAAAGCTCATGGCCTATGCTTGATGGAGGAGTATGGCTTTGGTTCTTTAATTTCTAACTAGGTAGGATGTTTTGTAATATTTTCCCAAGGATTCACCCAAAATTTGAGTTAATTTGGATTTGATTTGTAAATATTTTTCCTTAGGAAATTATGAAGAGGAAGAAAAAAAAGACGTGGAAAGAGAGCTCACTTTGCATTGCAAATTTGTGATTATAAATTAAGGGTATGCCTCTCCTTTTATAGGCTCAAGATAGTGTTATTTAAGCTTGCCTTCACCACCCACCATTCCATGGAAGTGTTACCTCCCATCACTTCTCCTTTACATCACTTCTCATTTATGCTAGTTACACTTATACCCTTCTCATAATAATATCTCTTATCCTAATAGATGCTTCTAGAATGTTCCATGCTTCATGAAGATGTGTGTGCAAATTAGGTGTGAATGTGTTCATTTGATCACTAGACAAGTGCATAAGAGTTCGAACAATTTATATTGATCGAAAAGTTGTTTAACCGATAAACCAATTTTCGATCACATTATCGATTTTTCTTCGAAGATTATATATTTGTAAATAAGTTTCAAAAAATATGTTTCTTATCATTATCCATTGATTAAATGATTTCAAACAAGGTTATAAAATCATAGTTATAACACTTAACTTTATTTCAAAACATTTCGATATTTGACGACAAAGTGTTCGAATTTCTGAGTCGCTATAGTCAAGACTATGAGAAAAATGCTACGAATGCCCAAGGAGTAGCAACAATGAATCCCCATTGAATATAAGGAATATTGGTATGAGACTAGGAATATTTTATTAGACATGTGAGGGAGCCATAAGAAGAACTCATAAGAGAATGGGGAATGATACCAAAGTACACTTTTGATAGTTCTATAGTTTACTCACATGGAAGGTCAAAGATAAAGAAAATAAATGTCGAAATTTAAGAATACTATCAAGAGATTTTGATTAAAATAAGATAGTAATATAATTGAAGAAGAGGGCAATGAGATGGCAAACACGCATAGAGGAAGTTAGCTTCAAGATGAAAGAAGGCAATATAGGTGGTAGGAAAGTTACTCCACCAAGCCAATTTTCCAATGAGTTATTTTAAATATGCATATTTTATATTTCTTACCTACTATAGTGTGAAAATGCAAATTTTATCCTATAATTGGTTGTAATAATTGAAGTAATGATGAACCTTATTCATTTGAAGCCAAAAAAGTAAGTCAATACATGTAGGTTATGGTAGAAAGAAGTACTAAAAATGTCCATTTTATTTGAATAAGAAGTGGTTGGTTCACAACATCGCTAATACCAGTTGATGTTGAAGGGCAGCTTCCAGTAATTATTTCTTTTAGGTTATTCGGGTTATAACCGCTAGCTGTCTCTTTTTATACATTAAAGATGCATATGACATGATATGAGATATGTTCATATTTTATTACTGTGTTGATTTTCTGAATGAGCTTCGATTGCTATATATATTGGAAAATAGTATAAATAAGGAAATCTCATAAGGACACTTGACTATGACGAATATAAAGTAAGAATGGAAGTTTATGAAATAAATTAGGAAATTAATTAAATTAACCACCAAAAAAAAGAATGCTTGAAATCAATTAAACTAGCAACCAAAAATAAAAAATTCTTAAATTTCTAAATTCTTAGAATTTTGGGAAAAATAAATTTTAGCAAGCGAAGGACAGGGAAGTGTTGTTGCGAAAGCCACGAGTCGCTATCCCTATGCCTTAAATTTATAAATGTACTTATGTGTCATTTGTTATTTTGAAATAAAAGAAAAGGTTTTCAAGATTTAATATTAACTGTGTAATATGGCAGTGTCAATCGTACGCGTAAACTCATTGGCTGAATCCCGATTATGTTAAGATGTGGCTTGTTTTAAAGATAAAAAGGCAAGTACTTTAGAAACTTTATAAAAAAGGGTTTTAATAGTTTTTCAAACTATTTTAATGATTTAATTGGAAGGAAAAAGATTTTTCAACAAAAAATGAGAAAACCTCTGATTTTAAAGTGCCACATGCTTAGCGTATGGAGGGCCGGTGTGTTAGCGAATATGAATTTTATTGTTCAGTAGGTGCGATAGCATATAAAACATAGATAATAACATGAAAAAAAATCTTTTTTAACTTTGGAATTTCTATTTGCATACCTTGTCGACAATAAGCAAAACAATTTGTTTAAATAATTCTTTATTTAAAAATTTAAAATAGACCTCATTATGCGAATTGTAATAGGAAAATCTAGAAAGTATTTAGGGGAAAAATAGAAGATTCCACGGTACAACGGAATTGGTATACAAAAATGGTGATATCAAATTCTCCATCTAAATTCCTTTTTCGGCATAAGATTATATGTCACACCCCGTAAAATAAAAAATAATTAATTAAAAGAATTAATAAATAGATTTGTAAGGCTTAAAAATAGAATTTTAGAAAATGTCATAATTTGGCCATAAAACTTGCACCATTGTATTCGTGGTGATTTTCTGATCAAATTTCATATCAAAAGCTTCACGATCGGAGCTTAAACAGAGAAGTTATCGATGTTTAAGATTTTGGATTGAAATAATTTAAAATGGAAATAAATAACCTAGGCCCACCGATCAATAGCCAGGTAGGGCCGATCGACTGCTAGCAATCGATTGCTCCTATCGACCGGTCGATCGGTCAGTTAGGGCCAATTGAATATGAAACTCGACCTAAATGACCCGGATTTAATATATTTCAATCTAACGGATATGATAGATTTGAGCATCTATAAATAAAGGCCTAGCCTCTCACTTTTCTTCTCATATTTTCTGAACTGAGTAGTGGAGCTCTGCTATTTCTCCTTCTCTATTACTTCAAGAAATTATAAAAATATTGTATATATGTATATATTGCAGAAGAACGGAAAATATAAGGGAAGAAGAGAAGGAGTGAATCAATTATGCGGAAAGAGGTAAAATCTAGAATTATAGATTTAAATTCCACTTAACTCAACTCTCCTCTCAGATATGAAATTCTAACACTACGTATGTGTGTGTGTGTGTGTCTATATATTGTGGTTAAAAAGAAAAGAAGTCGAGTAAGAAGAATGAATTTTGATTTGGAAATTTGGAAGCCATAAGGTGAGCTGAAAATTATGTAATTTACATAATAGTAAGTTTATTTCCTTGGAAATTCTATTTTTTCATTATACCTATGTGAAAACTGTTAATACCATAGATGTTGATTCTAATGACAACAACCATATAAATATAGGTACTACTATTTTCCCAAATTGTATAAAATATTTTTATAGAATATTACGTAGGTATAGGATAATCAAGTTTGAAGACTGATCGGTAAAAAAACTAGAGATCAAGATTTAGAGATGATACATACATTTGAAGACTCATGAGTTTAAAGACAAAGACATGAAGAGTTCAAGACTATACATAATGTTTAATAGACATTGGATAAATTTGTTAAAGTCCTTGAATAAAAACTTTATTTTCTATGAATACTCTCTCACTAGAATATTTATTTTATTATCAAAACATATTTCTACAAATATTCCATAAAAGTTTTATATATTAAAGTATTTAAAAACTATCTTTCAAAATGATTTTACAAAATATCAGATTTTTGTAACACTTTAAAAGTGTTGCTGTTTTTCCAAACCTATAAGGGTATGTTGACATATCCTTCCTAAGTATATCGACATATGTACCGTTAATAACTTTTTTAAAATTTTCAAGAGTTATAATTTTTGTCTCGTCTCTTTGCGAACAGACGCGTCCCTTCAACACTATATAAAGGGGACTGGAAAACAAATATTTTTAACAATATTCTTTCCGTTTTTCTTATCCAAATTCTCATTATATATTTCACAAAATCCACTTTCTAGACTCTCTGAATCCACTCAAATTCATTCTCTACTTCACTACATTCATTCTCTATAATCTACTCGCTATTTTGCAAGAATTATTTCACCAATTCAAAGATCAAAGTGCTATAAAAGGGTTATAGGATATTACGTATCCAAGTTATAACTATTTGTATTTGGAATCAACAACTATCTACTACTAATTTGTGTGGGTGTGCTTGTTTCCTATTCAAATCTAGTGGATGTGCTTGTTTCCTATTCAAATCAAGTGGTGCTTGTTGCTCGTATAAATCAAGTAGGTGATTATATTGCCCAGTTAAATCTACCTTGAGCTCGAAAAGTCAAGAGGGTATATCTTGTTGTAGGATCGATTTCACCCTGGAGAGGGGGTGAATAGGGTGATACTAATAATAATAAAAATTAATGCGGAAATATATAAAATAATTATTGCAGCACAGATAATAACATAATAATAAAAGTAGAAATAGAACAACACAGTTTACTCAGCTTCGGCAATAACCTGCCTATGTGCTGCCCCCAAGGTTTCTACTAGAAATTAAGTAGTCAGATGCTTACACATGTAAACTTGCGACACCCGCTATCGACTAACCTAACTCTACGCTCAAAACTCTGCCACAACTTAACCACTGAGTAGCGAATTCTCGAACTACACCACCGTAGTTCGTCCCTAGTCACACGACTGGAATTTTACAAAAGTTTAAAGAAAATTACAAAAAGAAAATAAACACTTAAAAGAAAACCCTATATTTAAGCCCAAATACCAAAAAATAAAAGCGGCCCATAAAAAATATAAAGAAGTCTCCCTTTATTCTCTTTTACTATACTTCAGCTGACTTTCTTTTTTTTTGCTTTGTAATTTCTACTTCGTTCCTTTTTGAGAAAATTAGGACTTTGTGAATTGAAGTTGCCGATTGAAATTTGTGCTTCGATTGAAGTATGCATTTGGTTTGGATTGCCTTGTCAATCAAATGCTGCTTTGTTTGCTTACGGCTACTCTAGTTTCATCGAGATCGAACAATGCTTTATATTGGTATGTGAATTGCCTTTTTTGAATTTTGATTATTCTCGACTTGATTCGAGTTTTATGTTTGTTCGTGATTTAGCTAGCTCTGGTATTTGTTTGAACTTGAACGCCTTTTGCCGATGATGATTTTGTGGGTTATATAGGGAACGAATGCCTTAATTTACGTTCGTATATTCAATTTGAATTCTTCAAATAATTTTGTTCGGCCATACGTTTTTTCTTGAATGCTTGTGATGTGTTCTGACTATTTCAATTCGTATGTTGCTTGAATTTCTTTGAGTCGGTTCCATTATTTGTTCCTTAGATTTCGGCTATTTGAAAATTGTGACTGTAGTTTTCTGCTATGACTTTAGCATTAAGATAAATTTGACTTCATTCCATTCTTTGATGACGTGTTCATCTAAAATCCCCTACGACATTATTTTGTTTGAACTGCTGCATATCATTTCCCTTTGAACCGTGACTTGATTTTCTTTGTCATTTGAATTTGTGATATTCTGGACTTTGAGATAAAACATTTCTTGATAAACTCCGACTTGTTTTCACTGTCTTCGTTCCATACTACATATATGTGTACATGTGTATTCACGCATGTATATATGTGCGCTGTGTGTTTTGTGTGCTTATGTACTTGATTGCCTTGATTCTTCTTTGTTTGCATCGAGTTTAAGTCTGGTTGCAGTGTTGTTTTGCTTGACACTTTCTTTTTGAAAGTGCTTCTATTCATATTGATATAATGCTTGTAACTTTATCTTTAGAGTCTGGTTGGTATAGTTGTCTTGTTCATGTATTCTGCATTACAATCTGGTTCATTGATGATGGTGATGTCTGGTTACATGTTGCACTTGAACATTTTGTATTCATTCGAAGTTTTGTTGCCTTGTACATTTTTCAGTCTGAACTTGTGATGTGCATTGTTTTCAACATGGAACTTTGTCGCTCTTGATATGTATACATGTGTGCATTTGAGCACTTTGAACATGTGATCTGGGTTCATTGATGACTTGTTGTATGTTGAAGTCTGACCGTGTTTGGTCTTGCATATTTGTACATGTTTGAAATGATTCACTTGTATCAATTTGTAGTCATTCATATATAAGTCTCTATTGTATATCTGGAGTTGGAGTCTCTTGCATTTGCCTTGTACTAGTTGTCATATGTATTCTCTGGTTTACCTGAACTTGTGCTAATAAGTGTATGTATATGATTGCATATACGCATACATATAGATTTTGTTGCTCTGGCCAGATAGTCAACTGCTGTGTTGTCTCTCTTTTGTTCAACTGAGTTGTGTCTTCATGCATACAGTCTGCTTGTTTTTTGATGAACTGAATTGCACTTAGTCCATCTGACTCATTTCCTTGTTCACCTGGTGTGTTCTGTTTCATTGGTTTTCAGAGTTGCAGTCTCTGCACTTGAGTTCTGTTTGACCCATTGCTTTAGTTCTGAACCATTTCATTGGTTTTTGGTTGATTTGGTCGAGACTCTATGCACTTGAGTTGAATCCAGCTTATAGCTCGGCTTTGACCTTGTGCTTGCCTCTCCCAGCAATTTTATCAAGTGTGTATTGGTGTGCACGGCCTTGTGGCATGTACAATGATACACTGTGCATGTCACAAGTTGTTCGTGTAAATGAATTCAAAATAAACGACGAACAACCCAAATAACTGCGGCAAATAACATTTTCAACACACACTATTATTTTACACTACAAAATATTTCTTTTTCAATTTTACTGCATTAGTGTTTATTTTGCAGATAGCTCAGATGCTGGATTATGGCTGGAACAAAGTTGAAGATAAAATACGAGTGAATGAGTGATATGTAGTGAGGTGAACATTGTAAAGTGAAATTTGTGATGTAATTGAAATTGTATTGTAATTGAAAATGTATATATATAGTGAGAGCTCAAATTTGTACTATTCAAAATTGTAATAAAATATTTGTTTGAATAAGATATTTGTTTGAATATGAATTCTGTGTTATTAATTTTATCCAACAAATATTTATTTAATTATGTGAAAAATAAAATTGTACAATATCAAATACATTTAACGAATATATATATATATATGTTTATTATCATCAAACAAAAATCATATACTCGCATATTCTACAATCTCCCCCTTTTGATGATAACAAACATATATTAAGGTTTTGAATTTATTAAATGTATTTGGTCATTGATGAAATCTATTTTCTCCCCCTATTTGAATGCTCCCCCTACAACCAAGCTCCCCCTTCACATATGCATGAAAAATATGCAAATAAAAAACAATTGCAATGAGCCTATATGAGAACCTATATGAGAATATGTTATGCAAATAGATGAAAATATGCAAAATAAGAGATTTGAATTAATTTGCCAAAATCAAAATCTTAACTTTTCTCTCCCCCTTTTGTTATCAGCAAAAAAGTAATAGTGTTAGAAAATATAGATATAGTGATAGATATTAATATAACATTAATACCCAATCGAGTATAAATATTAAATTTCAATAAAAAATCAAACAAAAATCATAAATACTCTGTTAAGCGCATATTCCACTTTAGAGTGATAGGGGTGATGTCCGCATATAAAACCATATAGTTGTGTCTATTTGTGGGATATTTACATCAGGAATTTGAATATCTACTAACCATGCATAACCGTTAGGACTTTTAAATGAGAATAGTAGTATTCCCAATTTTTATAAAAAAATGAATTTCAAGCATCTTCTAACCACGCATAACCTTGAGGACTTTTAAACGAGCATGAAAGCACATAAACAAATATTCCAAGTACTTCACCCATGCATAAACGTAAGGACTTTTAAATGAGAGTGAATACTTTGGATGTTTTTATTGCTAAAAAATAAAATAAAATAAAAATAAATAACTTTTCATTTAAAATACCACATTTTGACATACTATATTGGATTTTAATGAGTGATGGTCATTAGAAATATGATAGAAATAGAGATGGTCATGGAATTTTTACTAACAAAAGTTATTATAAATCTTGTTTAAATTTTTAAAGAAATTTACTAAATATAATGTCTCAAGTCATAATATATGATTAAGATCGACACTCATCACTATTTCAATTACTATTTATCTTTTCGATAATCAGTAGGGAGTCAGATTAGTTAATGTAGTCATTTAAGATCAAATCCAAAAATAATTATATAATCAAATTTTCTAAAATGACTAATCTGAAACAAAGTCAACAAAAACTATTTTCTGGAAGGGGTTTTATGAAAAAATGTATGCCAACTGAAACTCGGTTAAAATGAAAAATTATGTAGATATTTTCTTTGAAAATGTGATGCAACTAATGAATGTCCCTACACATTCCACCAGTAATTTTTCTATCAACTAGATTACCAGTGTAATCTACATCTGGATTTCCCTTTTTACCTCAAAGTTATCAGATGGATACCAAAGACCAAACCGTGAAGTGTGCAACAAATATATCTACGTGTATCTAGAATAAGCATCAACCAATAAAACACCATCATTAGTCCAAACAAATCTATATGAACTAGTTCAAAGACTCAAGAGGTACTTATAGTGTTCTCGACATAAAAATATATTTGACCAACAATTTTTCATAAATCAAAATCAACATTCATTTCTTTATCACATAACTAGCTGATTTAAATTAGAGTATGGTGCAGATTTTCAACATATAATATATCGTTCAAGATATATGTACCGTTACCTAATTTACCTTTACCGATAATTTTTCGTTGTTGCCCACTGTGATTCTGCCACCATTTTACTAGGCTAATGAACTTTGATTTTTCGCCCGTCGTGTGCCTGGAACAGCCAGAATCTAGGTAACACTGTTGTTGCTCCTTAGCCTGCCACCACACCTACACGAGGAAAGATTTTTGTGACCTATTTGTTTTTATAGGTCCATGATTCTTAATGGTAAAAGATTTTGAAAAATATGTTTGTGTAGACCCAAGACAATCTATATTTGTTCCTTTTGGCATCCTGATTTGTTTGACTTTAAGGGATTTTATATTCGTGCCTTTTGGAACCCAAATTCGTATGGTTTTCATGTGTTTGGGCATATACCAACAATTGTTTTGATTGTGTCCAATTTAACTACAAATTGTGCACTCGGATTATACATGATTGATTTTACTTCTAACTCTTTCAGATTGAGTGTACCCAAGTACTTGTCTAACAATATTAATAGTTTGTTTCCCTAATAACATATTTAGCGATCTTTCTCCTTTGGAAAATTTTCCTAAAGTTGTAGACAATTGTTGAACTTGTGTTTTGAGAGATTCATTTTCATTCAATAATTGAGTGCGTTTTTTAATAGAATTTTCTCTCCTAGTGTTTTCACTTTCTTTCAAAATCAGAATTTCATTTTAAAGTGATTTAATTCTAGTTTCTAATTTCTTCATTTCCTCTTCAAATGATGGACACTTATCACACTTAGGGTTCTTATTTCGATAGTTTTTAACCAATTGATCAAGCTGTTTATTTAGTTCTATTAAACTATCTCTTTGTGTTTCAGTTTTAGCGTACTTCTCCCTAAGTCATTCAAAACAGCCATTTACTTCGTGAAAATATATAAGTAATTCCGAATTAGTAAATTTTGATACCTCACTTGGCTCGTCATCATTGCTGTCAGTAGTATCACCTCGAAGACATAGATCAACATTTTCACTCTCACTGCTGGTGCTTTTATTATCATCATCACTTTTATTCCATGTGGCTGCAAAACTTCTCCTTTTCGGTTTCTTTCCTCCACTGAGTCGATTCTAAGGACAATTTGGCTTGATATGACCGGGTTTATTGCAGTTGTGACAGATGATCTCCTGCTCTTCTGAGTTGTCTAGAACTTTGACTATTCTGCTTTTCAGTTGTTGATTTAGAGCTGGATTTCCATACTTGTGATTCCACCTTTTGAATTTCTTTATTATCAATGCCAATTCTGTTGCACCATCATCATCATCATCTTCACTTTATGTTGTTCCTTTCAGAGCTATTGATTTCTTTCGAGTATCACCTCCTTCACGTTCTTCCTTGAATTTCATTTCTAGCTCATAAGTGGTGAGATTTCCGATGAGTTCTTCGACTTTAATCTATTTCAAATCCTTCGATTCTTGAATAGCAGTGACTTTGGCTTCAAAATTTCGTGGAAGGACTCTGAGGATTTTTTGGACTATTTCTAATTCTGTGTATGGTTTACCAAGAGCTTTTGATTTGTATACGAGATTAGATAGTCACCCATACATCTCTTTGACATTCTCATCCTTGGCCATTGTGAAGTTCTCGTATTCGCTACTATGGCAAGGCGAGATTCTTTGACTTGAGATGGTCCTTCGTGAGTCACTTCAAGTGTGTGCCAAATTTCCTATACAGTTAGACAATGTGAGACATGATTAAATTCAATTTGATCTAATGAACAAATAATAGAATTCATGCTTTAGCATTGGCATTTTGTAATTTATTTTCTAGATATGTCCATTGATCCATAGGTTTTTCAATTTCCTGTTTATCTACCATTATAGATGGTGTCCTATATCCTGTCTGAACAATATTCCAAGCATCGATGGTTTTTAGAAAAAATTTCGTTCTATTTTTCCAGTAAGCATATTCACCATTGAACATGGGTGGTCTAACTATGGACTATCCCTCAGCAAAAGCATTATTAAAAGAAGCCATTTAAAAATCAAGTTTTTAAAACAAAGATTTGTTTTTGAAAAATCAAATTTTTAAAACAAAAATTGGTTTTTGTTCCTAGCTCTGATACCACTTGTAAGATCGATTTCACCCTAGAGTGGGGGGTTGAATAGGGCGATACTAATAATAAAAAAATTAATGCGGAAATATATAAAACATTTATTGCAGCACAGATAATAGCAGTATAATAAAAGCAGAAATATAACAACACAGATTTACCTAGCTTCGGCAATAACCTGCCTATGTGCTGCCCTCAAGGTTTCTACTAGAAATTAAGTAGTCAAACGCTTACACACGTAAACTTGCGAAACCCGCTATCGACTAACCTAACTCTACGCTCAAAACCCTACCACAACTCAGCCACCAAGTTGCGAATTCTCGAACTACACCACCGTAGTTCGTCCCAAGTCACATGACTAGAATTTTACCAAAGTTTAAAGAAAAATTACAAAATGAAAATAAACACTTAAAACAAAACCCTATATTTAAGCCCAAATATCAAAAAATAAAACCGGCCCATAAAAAATATAAAGAAGTCTCCCTTTATTCTCTTTTACTATACTTCAGTCGACTTTCTTTTTTTTGCTTTGTAATTTCTGCTTCGTTCCTCTTTGAGAAAATTAGGGCTTTGTGAATTGAAGTCGCCGATTGAAATTTGTGCTTCGATTGAACTATGTGTTTGCTTTGGATTGCCTTGTTAACCAAATGCCGCTTTGTTTGCTTACGGCTACTCCAATTTCATCGAGATCGAACAATGCTTTATACTGGTATGTGAATTGCCTTTTTTGAATTTTGATTATTCTCGACTTGATTCGAGTTTTATGTTTGTTCGTGATTTAGCTAGCTCTGGTATTTGTTTGAACTTGAACGCCTTTTGCCGATGATGATTTTGTGGGTTATATAAGGAACGAATGCCTTAGTTTACGTTCATATATTCAATTTGAATTCTTCAAATTATTTTGTTGGCCATACGTTTTTGCTTGAATGCTTGTGATGTGTTCTGACTATTTCAATTCGTATGTTGCTTGAATTTCTTTGAGTCGGTTCCATTATTTGTTCCTTAGATTTCGGCTATTTGAAAATTATGACTATAGTTTTCTGCTATGACTTTAGCATTGAGATAAATTTGACTTCATTCCATTCTTTGATGACGTGTTCATCTGAAATCCCCTACGACATTATTTTGTTTGAACTGCTGCATATCATTTCTCTTTGAACCGTGACTTGATTTTCTTTGTCATTTGAATTTGTGATATTCTGGACTTTGAGATAAAACATTTCTTGATAAACTCCAACTTGTTTTCACTGTCTTCGTTCCATACTACATATATGTGTACATGTGTATTCACGCATGTATATATGTGCGCTGTGTGTTTTGTGTGCTTATGTACTTGATTGCCTTGATTCTTCTTTGTTTGCATCGAGTTTAAGTCTGGTTGCAGTGTTGTTTTGCTTGACACTTTCTTTTTGAAAGTGCTTCTATTCATATTGATATAATGCTCGTAACTTTATCTTTAGAGTCTGGTTGGTATAGTTGTCTTGTTCATGTATTCTGCATTGCAATCTGGTTCATTGATGATGGTGATGTCTGGTTACATGTTGCACTTGAACATTTTGTATTCATTCGAAGTTTTGTTGCCTTGTACATTTTTCAGTCTGAACTTGTGATGTGCATTGTTTTCAACATGGAACTTTGTTGCTCCTAATATGTATACATGTGTGCATTTGAGCACTTTGAACATGTGATCTGGGTTCATTGATGACTTGTTGTATGTTGAAGTCTGACCGTGTTTGGTCTTGCATATTTGTACATGTCTGAAATGATTCACTTGTATCAATTTGTGGTCATTCATATATAAGTCTCTGTTGTATATCTCGAGTTGGAGTCTCTTGTATTTGCCTTGTACTAGTTGTCATATGTATTCTCTGGTTTACCTGAACTTGTGTTAATATGTGTATGTATATAATTGCATATACGCATACATATAGATTTTGTAGCTTTGGCCAGATAGTCCACTGTTGTGTTGTCTCTCTTTTGTTCAACTGAGTTGTGTCTTCATGCATACAGTCTTCTTGTTTTATGATGAACTGAATTGCACTTAGTCCATCTGACTCATTTTCTTTTTCACCTGGTGTGTTCTGTTTCATTGGTTTTTTCAGAGTTGCAGTCTCTTCACTTGAGTTCTATCTGACCCATTGCCTTGGTTCTTAACAATTTCATTGGTTTTTGGTTGATTTGGTCGAGACTCTATGCACTTGAGTTGAATCCAGCTTATGGCTCTAGTTTGACCTTGTGCTCACCTGTCCTTGCAATTTTATCAAGTGTATATTGGTGTGCACGGTCTTATGGCATGTACAGTGATACACTATGCATGTCATAAGTTGTTCGTGTAGATGAATTCAAAATAAATGACGAACAACCCAAATAACTGAGGCAAATATCATTTTGAACACACACACACACTATTATTTTACATTGCAAAATATTTCTTTTTCAATTTTCCGCGAGAGTGTTTATTTTGCAGATAGCTCAGATGCTGGATTCTGGCTGGAACAAAGTTGAAGATAAAATAGGAGTGAATGAGTGATATGTAGTGAGGTGAACATTGTAAAGTGAAATTTGTGATGTAATCAAAATTGTATTGTAATTGAAAATGTATATATGTAGTGAGAGCTCAAATTTACTATTCAAAATTGTAGTAAATTATTTGTTTGAATATGAATTCTGTGTTATTTGTTTTATCCAACAAATATTTATTTAATTATGTGAAAAATAAAATAGTACAATATCACATACATTTAAACACACACACACACACACACACATATATATATGTTTATTATCATCAAACAAAAGTCATATACTCGCATATTTTACACTTATTTCATTGAAATCAAGATTATATTTTGGTTTGCTAGCTACCTACTTAAAGTAAGCATTTGAAAGGAAATCCGTACAGATACTGTACAGGACTGGATGTAGGATTGGCCAGTCCGAACCAATACAAAATTCGTGGTGTCATCTCTCTTAGTTTACATTATTTATACTACATCTATATATATATATATATGTGTGTGTGTGTGTGTGACTGCTTGTTAATATATATCTACGTTGATTTATTTGTGTTTTGATTTAAATCTTATAACTACTTAGAAAAGTTGTATATAATTTATAAAATGCTATTCATCACCCACCACTCTAGTGTTAAAGTAGCCTTAAGATCCATTCCCACTAGTCCTGTTTACACTACATCATTTCCCACATTTGGTATCAACATGTAAGATTTCAGACTTGTTACTTGATTTCTAAAAATTATAAATGGCTAGTAACAGCAATAGTACTTTATTTGAAATTTTTGAAGAAAAATTGTAAAATCCTTATGTTACTCTCAAATAGATTAGGAACAAATAACATTGAAAAGTCACTTGAAAATTTGAAAGTGCATAAAGTAAAATTATAGGAACAGGTATGTTATATAGCACATAACGAACAGACAACTGATAACCTTACATCATAAATTAAGAATGACAAATGGATATTAGACAATTGATGCTCAAGATACATGATGGAAATCCGTGAATCTTAAATGACATCGTTTACAAAGATGGAGGATCAATTAACTTTGTAGATAACTCAAAAGGATATATCATCGGCATTGGCAACATCGGTAACTCTAAAACTCCTATTATTTCTAATGTGTTGATAGTTAGGAATTTAAAACATATTCCACTTAGTATTAGTCCATTATGTGATAAGGGTTTCAAAATTAAGCTTGAAAAAGATATTTGCCACATCGAGAATAATGAGTCTAGAATTGTTTTTGAGGGAGTTAGGAAATGTAATATTTACATTTTGAGTATGAAAGTAACTAATGATAATCTCTATCTTATGGTTGAATCTGTTAACCCTTGGATTTTTCACAAACAAATCCGTCATTTAAATTTTAAAAATTTATCCAAAGTAGTCAGATATGAACTTGTTAGAGGACTTCCAAAAATGATTTTTAGTGTTAATAACCTTTGTGACGCATGTCAACTTGGAAAACTTCATGAAAGTTCGTTTAAATCAAAAGATATGATTTCTGCTACATATCCCTTAGAACTTCTTCACATAGACCTTTTTATACCATCACATTAATCAATAAATCATAATAGGTAAGTTTTTGTAATAGGAGATCACTTTTCAACATACACTTGGACACTATTTCTTAAACATAAGAGTGAAACATTTGAAATGTTTAAAATTTTCAGTAAGAAATTCAAAATCAAAAGTCGATTAAAATTAAGATGATAAGGTGTGATCATGGAGGAGAATTCAAGAACGAAAATTTCGTAAATTTTTGTAACAAGAAAGGAATTATGCATAACTTTTCTTTTCCTAGATCCCCTTAAAAAATGGAGTTGTAGAACGTAAACATCGAACCGTACAATAATGCGCTAGGACTATTTTAAATGATAGTGATTTCCTAAAAAAATTGGATTGAAGCTATTGCTATAACATTGTACATTTTGAACAGAATTTTAATAAGACCGTTAACCAAGAAAACACCTTATGAATTATTTTTTAATAAAATGCCGAAAATATATTATTTTAAAGTTTTTGGTAGCAAATTCTTTATACTAAATACAAAAGAAAAGTTAGGCAAATTTGACGCAAAACCAGATAAAGGTATATTATTGGTCATTCAAATAGAAGGAAGGATTATAGAGTTTTTAATACAAGAGCTAACACAATTGAAGAAACTTTACATATTTCATTTGATGAAAATTTTAAAGTAACTAATACTAGTAATGATGAGGAAGAAAATCTTAATCTTAGTAAGAATAACGAGATTACAAATAACGAAACTACTAATGAAAATAATAATGCTACAAATAAATCAAGTAGAACAATTTTTTTGAAAGATCATCCTAAGTAAAATATTCTAGAAGCATGGAGTCAGTTGTAAAAACTAAAAATCAACTAAATAAGATGAGTACTATAGCGTTTATTTCAACTAACGAACCTAAAAATCCAAAAGAAGCATCATTAGATAATTCATGGATTCTTGCCATTCAAGAAGAACTAATCAGTTTACTCGAATGATGTTTGGGAAATAGTTACACAACCAGAAAATCAATATGTAATTGAAACTAAGTAGGTTTATAGACATAACTTGAATGAACAAGGAAAAGTCGTAAGAAATAAAGCATGTTTGTTTTCACAAGGATATAGCTAAGAAGAAGGAATAGACTTTGATGAGACATTTTCCCCTATATTCATATTAGAAGCCATAAGAATTCTACCAACTTTTGCAAACCAAAATAATTTTAAATTATTTTAAATGGATGTCAAAAGTGCATTTTTAAATAGATTTATTAAAGAAGATGTATAATGTTAAACAACCCCTGCTTTTTAAAGATGAAAAATTCTCTAATCACATTTAAAAATTAAAAAAAGGCATTATATGGTTTAAAAAAAGCACCTAGAGCCTGATACGAAAGACTCAAATCATACTTAATACAATCTAATTTTGAAATAAGTAAAGTAGATACTATGTTATTGATAAAAAGGGTTAACAATGATATTCAATGTGATATCCCGGATTTTCGGGCATCAGATAATTGGATAGTTATCTGATTTAACTTTAAAAAAATACTGATTTATAAATTTATGTCTAATCCCTACTACATTTTTATTTATTTATATAGATTATTTATTTTATATTTACATATGTCTTATGTACTTTAAATTTTATACTTATAGTTTTAAAAGATATACACATATCAAAGCTTTATATTTATTATTTAGTATATATACATATCTTACATTTGTAATTTCATGCATATATATGTTTATATATATATTTTATAATAATTCCAATTTGGTTTTATTTATAAATGTCTTAAGTGTTTTAATATTTAAACTTCTCTTATATTTATCTATTTATAATTTTAAAAGTAGATGTTGAAAAATTTTCAATTATACACTTATAAATAGTTATACAAATATACTAATTATATATATATCTTATTTATATTTTTAAATGTTCTTCATAAAACTTTTATATAAATTTTCTATCTAGTAATTACTTTCCTTAATTTATATTAATATGAACTTTTTAAAGAAAATAAGATGAAACAAATTATATACTAATAAAATCATATACATATATATTTTATATCCAATTTAATTTTAAGATATTTATTCTTTGAATTTCCAATTCAAATTCAAATTTTAATTAAATTTAAAATCAACTCATATATATATATATAACACGTTATTATTTGTTTTAAAAGAAAAATTTGTCAAATATTAAATAATTTATACTAGAGATTATCACATCTAAATTTGTTAAATTTATAAATCAGTATTTTTTTTTAAAGTTAAATCAGATAACTATCCAATTATCTGATGCCCGAAAATCCGGGATATCACATTCCTCCCCCCTTTAAATCTTTTCGTCCTCGAAAAGGAACGAAGCCAGAATTTTATTAAAACTTCTTAATATCAGTTAAATTTTCTCTTTGAACACATTTTAAAAACACTTTAAAATTTTTTATAATATTACTAAATTAGTTTTTATAAAAATACTTTTATAACTCTATGTTTCAACAAGTCCATTCTCATTCTCACAGAAATTCGGTCATACGTTGATCAGGCGTAGGACTGAAAATCTATAAGTACTTAGCAGACCCATTTTCAACACCTAGCGAAAATATTTTGGAAAATAATTTTATTGAAAATATAGAAAACAGTTTCGAAAATAGAGGAAATATCTTTGGTGAGAATGCTCTGGAAATCATCACCCCCATCCATGGTCGTAGTTACATCACGGGTTACGTTGCCATCGCAGCAAAAGTCCATGTAACTGATTACACCATGGAACCCACAACAGATCGCAGTTACATCCAGGGTTACGTTGCCATCGCAGCAAAAGTCCATGTAACTGTTGGCTCTCAGCGGCACACACGATTTCGCTGTCAAAATGAAACTTCTCCCACATAGGTCGCAGTCTACCGATATAAAATCAAACGCAGACTGTTGGCTCTCAGCGGCACACACGACTTTCGCTATGTTACCATAGTGTCACAGTCTACCGATATAAAATCACGTAGACAGTTGGCTCTCAGCGGCACACATGACTTTCGCTATGGTCTGCAGTAGATCGCAGTGACATCGAGTTAAACTGTCGTCACAGCATAACCCAAATGCCTCTGTGGGCACCAGCCCCTCGACTTTCGCTACACCAATAATCCTCAGGAACTAGTTTTGTCCGGACTCCTCACAGGATCAACTTTAGAATCCCCCCTTGGGGTTCAAGGCAGTACCACCCAGTGGCACTCCTGAGAAGTTCATTTCAAGGAAGCGCCTTTTTCCCCAGAGCTATTCACAAAACACTTTATACTATACATTTATAGTATCTTCAAACCATATCCTTTATGATTTATATTAAAATCTCCTTTACACAAAATCGATTACCAAAATCGATAATTCTCAAACTAGGCTTTCCAAATTCCCAAAACTAATTTTCTCAAAAATCAAAAGCCTTTCCAAAATCCATAGGTTCCCAAAACCTTTTCCAAAATCATTCTCATAAGATCTTTTTTTTTATATATATAGATATATATACTTTTAAAAATCTTTGGATCACTTCAAACTTGTATAAAACCTCTTTTTATACTTCCAATACTTCCAAAAACCCTTTTTATTCTGGCTAGATTCAATAAGGGGAGTTTATCATATTACAAAATATAACTTTATTTATTGCCAAATCAAATGTTCAAGTTTGATTTCTTTATAAAGTTATTTACCATTTACTTACTTCCATAAAATAAATTTCAACCAAAGAAATATCCAATTCCATTATATTTCACAAATATACTTTTCATTTCAAAACCATTTTAAATTCCTTATCCACAAATTTCAATATCAATTTCATCCAAACTCGTACGATGAACACATATCATCCGTACGCTATATCAATTTGATCGCTCCCTCGATCACACAATTTCACTTCCGAACTAGTATCGTCCACCCGACTTCCTAGTGCGGACTCAGATCTGGTTTCTTGATCAGAAACCATCATTCTCCTTGCATAGTCGTAGCTATGATAGAGAATATCCAGAACTAATCAACAATTCATATCCAGGTTCGCCGTCGAAAATCGAGCGAAAAATCCCAACTCAGATCGATAATACTATCTCGAAATTTTGTGTTTAAATCTGGATCAAATCACTATGCGAATAGAATAATATACGTATATCCTACGTATTTATCTTTATTGGTTATTAGCCAAATCAATTCTCTTTTCTATTCACATTTCCTTTAATTCCATTCACTTATTCTCAATTGCTTCCATTTCCAATTGAGTTATTACTTTAATTACCAACAGTTTGAACTCTGACTTGTTTAAATTTAAAAATAGGTTGAAAAAATTTAAAATAGATAAGTAGTTGAAAAATAGTTATTAGTTTGTAACAGAGCTGTAAAATAGTTAAGTAGGTATAAAATAGTTAGATAATTGCAAAATAGTTTTTAAAATAGTGATCAGATATAAGTAACTGAAAAATAGTAATTAGTTTATAAGACAGTTTCAAAATAATTAAATAGTTCCAAAATAATTGTAAAATAAGTATAAGATAGTTTGGGGTTTAAGAAGAAAGATTGTATAGTAAATAGTTTGAAAAAATATATTTGTATTAAAACAATTTATTTTGAAAATAATCCAGAGCCAAACTGTTTAATCTCCCAATCTCCATTTCCAATTAATTTCCCATCAATTCAATTTAAATTCCACTTCCATTTAAATTGACTCAATTCTTCAATTTCCATTGAAATTGATTTAATCTCAATTCAAGTTGAATTAATCTTAATTCCTTCCCAAAATTCAAATCAAATTCCATTTGATTTTAAACATATTCACTTTAATTACAATTTCAATTTATTCAAACTAATTTCAAATTGAATCCACTTCGATTTCAAATCATTTCTTTTAAAACTATAAGTATAAAATTTAAAGTACACAAGACATATGTAAATATAAAATAAATAATCTATATAAATAAATAAAAATGTAGTAGGGATTAGACATAAATTTATAAATAATTTAGAGGCAAGGATATGAACATAAAATTCATAGTTAAGACATTTGTAAAATAAATATAACATGCATTTACAAGTGTATAGCTTAGTGTATACAAGTGGCAATTGATAAAAATTAGTAAAATTAATAACAAGTTATTAGAGAAAAGAGGAAACCAGGCTTCATAAAATTCTCTTTCACAACTTCACAAGCCTGTAAACCAAAAAGAATCAAACCAGAGAAACAAAACTTGAATTCATTTCTAAAACCTGAAGCTATATTCATCTCAAACTTGGAAAATAAAATCAGAAGAAAACTCCTTAGGAATCCAATCTGAACTAAGCAGGATCAGATTAGCTCAACAATTCAACTCAATTCAAATCAACTCAGGAAATTCAATCCAAATCAACATCAAAGCACATTTCCAGTTTTCAAATCTCAAGTTACATCTCTGTTTATTATTGCAAGGTGAGTAAACACTTTATTATAAAGTTAAGTAGATAATTATCTAATTGCATGTGAAATCTGGGACGATCACTGTTCTATATGTATGTATATAATTAAGCCTCTTTATGTATATATGAATGCTTATCTGTTGAATTAAAAGCCTCTGTTCTAGTTTCCAGTAAGTAAACTACCAAAAACTTTAGTATATAACTTGGTATTTGTGATAGATATTTGAAGTATGATGTGGAATCTGCTTGTATGGTTTTGTGAATATGACTGCATGTTTGTAAATATATGTGACCATGCCTATATATAAAAGATATTACCTCTGTCCTTACTTTACAGGTTGAAACCTGTTCAAAAATGTAAATCAATCCACCTGAACCTTTTTAGGATTTAATATCTGAATGAAAAGTGTGCACATATGTGTAATATCATTTAGAAAAATAGATTCAGATGAAAATATTGATTAAATATTTTTAAATTTGGATATTACAGTGATGTTCAACTTCAAGACAGAAAAACAATTATCCAAATTTCATGTTTCAAGTATATAACCTAGTTCGTATTTGGAAATTAGGAATTTTGATTTAAAAATAAAGATTTTTAAGTTTATATTCATGGAGAAATTTCGAGATGAACTGAAATGGTTCTTTTTGAAAATTCCGGCGATCAACGTTGAAATGGGTATCGTGCTCGAGTTTGGGAATAGCCTGGGTGGTGGAGATTCTCGGAAAAATGGTAGATAAATTTATCGATCATCGTGGCATCGGATTTTAGATGATGTAGGATTTAAGGATGGTTGGGTTCTCGTGTTTGCTGCGTAGCCGTGGGTAACTGGAGGTGATCGGTTTGGGTTTGATCGAAGTATCGTGGTGTGCCGAAGCTTTAGATAGGGTGGCGTGTGTTCAGATGAACGGAGGCGATGGTCAGAGGGGGTTCTGTCATTCTTTTTTGTTTCCAGTGGGTTGTCGAATTTCTCAAATTCGTGTTAGTCGTCAATTCAAAAAGCTGGGGGGTCGGAGTAGCTGCCGGGGTCGTAGGCGACTTGTGGAGGAACTCGGCGACGATCAGGGATGGTCAGAGTGTTGGTGCACGTACACGTGCACGTGTACGTTCGTGCATCTGGAAGCTTTGGGGAAGAAGAATTATACACGGGTTTGGTCTCGGGATTTCATGCGTGCGACTCGAAGTAAAAGTGGAAGGGAGAGTCTCGTGTTTGCTCGGGGAAGAACGAGTTTTTCTCGAGTCTGGTCTCGTGTTCGTGAGTGTAACTGTTATGGTTTTAACAGTTTTTAAAATTTAAACTAAATATTGTTTAAAAAAAATAAAAATAAAAAAATATACAAGCTTAAGAAGAAGGTGGAGGGCAACTCGGGTTGGACTCGAGCAGGGTAAAGGTTTTACCCGAAGCAAAGATGAAAGGAACGATAAGCATGTTAAAAGTTTTTATAAAGTAAATTTAAGTTTTGAAATTTAGAAACAAATTTAGTTTAAGTTTCTTATATAAATTCCTAAATAAATAAATGTTCTCCTTAACATTTGATTAAGCAGTTTTGAATTTTGTTTAATTTGAATTTTATTAAGTAGAATTTAAAGTTATTTTAAAACTTAAGTTAAAATGAAATTTTAAAGGTTTTTATAAAAACAAGTTTTAAAGTTTAAATTGAAAACTAGTTTAAACTATTACTTGTTAATGTTTAAGGCATTTAAGGGGAGTTATGTTATTAACTTTAATTTATCAAGTAAATGATTATTTCCTTTAAACTTTAATTAATGATTTAATAAAGAAAAGTTAGTAATTAAAATAAGATGGTTTAATCTTAAGATAATTAAAGTTTTAATGTCTTGATATTAATTAAGTTAATTAGGGAAATTAGGTATAATTAATTAATTTAATTAATAATGATTAAGGATTAATTAAGAGATTTATTTAGAGTAATTGATTAATTTAATTAATTCAATGATGAAGATTGATTTAATTAATGACTAAAGAATAATTACTTTGTAATTAATTAATTAATTAAGTAATTAGAGGTTGATTAATTTGTAATTAAGAAATACTTAATTTTTACGAGTATTTTAAGTTTATAAACTCCATAATTCTATAGATTGATATGTGAAATCAAATAGGCCGATTTGGGATAATAGGGACCATTTGAACTAAGTTGGATACATAGATATTGTTTTGTGAAATAAGTGTTGACCATATAAGTTGTTTACTTGTGGTAAAGTACGAGTTACCCCGGGTTTATATTAGTTCTATGAATTGAAATTTCATGTTAGATGAGATTACTCACGCTGGTTTCCAGCCTGACCCGGGTGTTACTTTGATGTAATGCTCGGGTCAGACCGAGTATTACAGATTTCCAGGTAAGGACGTTCTGGAGCTCAGGAGGCGAGCTGGATGGCAGGAACGTATGGAGAGTGATATAGTGTTATTTATTGGGACAAGTTATTTTAACTGTTAAGTGATTGTGAAATGTTGTAACTCTGATGTATTAAAATGTAATTGACTGATACAGTTTCTTTGTATAACATAATATTATGTGATATTATATTTTTATCCGCTGCGAATGTGAGGTTTCTGTGTTTTGGTGTTTCTATTTTCTTCTGCTTCTTCTATCTCTTTCTTCTTTTTCTCCTAACTATCTGGAATTTTCGGATTCGGAAATTCCGGGTCGTTACATTCAACTTATACAAATATAAGTAGATGGCATTATTTTTGGGTCGACAAATGAACAACTAAATAAATAATTTGCTGATGTAATGGCTAAAGAATTTGTAATGAGTCCCAAGGAAGAATTAACATTTTTTCTAGTTTACAAATTAGACAATTAAACAATGGTATATTTATATGTCAAAAAAAGTACGCTAAATAATTGGTAAAGAAATTTGGAATGTCTAACACAAGAAGTAACCAACATCCATGGAAAGTAGTGAGAAACTTAATAAAAAAGACAATTCAAAAGACGTTGATCAAAAAACTATGTAGAGATATAATAGGATCTTTACTCTATATTACAGCTTGTAGACCCGATATTATGCATAGGGTATGGCTATATGCAAGATATCAGTCACAGCCTAAGGTGGCACATCTTAAAGTTGTGGAACCATCTTAAGATATGTTAACAATACATTAGACTATGAGCTCTTCTATATAAAAGAAGATTTGTTGGACTTAATATCATATAGCTATGCTAATTATGCTGGATGTAAATCTGACCGAAAAGTACGAGTGGAACTTGTTGCTTTTGGGGCACTCACTTTTCTCTTGGTTCAGTAAAAAGAAAAATTATGTATCCGTATCCACAACAGAGCCAAAATATATATTAGCAGCATTAGTCTATTCATAGTTATCTATAAGCAACAAACTTTTAGGGATTTTAGTTTAAATTTAAAGCAATCACCAATATATTATGATAACACTGGTGCAATTAATCTATCTAAAAATACAACACATCATGCTAGGGAAAAACATATAGATATAATACATCAATTCTTAAGAGATAGCGTAAACAAAGTAATTATTATACTAGAATTTATAAACATAGAAAATCAAATAGCTTATATTTTAACTAAACCATTAGCACAAACTACTTCATCAAATTAAGAAGGGAACTAGGAATATGTTCATTTACATAAATTTAGAAATAATAATTTTTATTATTTAAAAATTAGAAAGAAAAATGAAAAACAAAATTACCCTGTATATGTCGACATACCTGGGAAGCTTATGTTGACATTCATGGCAGTTTTCATAAAAACTGTTTTCCCTCCATCTATCAAAATTCAAAAACTAATTACTTAACCACCATAATTCGAATTCAAACCCATTTTCTTATCTTCTTCCTTTTGAAAACTCAAAATTAATTAATCAATAATGGATCCATCCAGCTCCAAACATCCAAGAGAAGAATCAAGCCCGTTTCATGACTTCAAGTTCTCAAAACAAGACAATATCGAAAATAAATTAAAGCATATTCTTACAATGCTTATAGAGATAGAAATAATGCAATTCAAAAACATACAAGAAAGGCAAGGAAGAATGTTGACGAATCTTCATAAAGATATATTGGACAATCAGAAAACCAAATAATTATTGAAGAAGGAGATACCCAAATAAATCCTACAATTCATAACCTTATAAATCAAATAACAAAGAAGAAGATTAAGAAGAAGAAGATGACGACGATGAGGAAAAGGACAAAGATGATGAAGATAGATTACGTTGTGTAGGAGAAATCAATTTTGACATTCATGGAAATTTAGTGGAACAAAAAGGAATATTTTATTTTCACTACCCAAATTCCTCCATCCACAAACCACCAACAGTCAAAAAAACATTAATTTATGAAATAAAGTATTACGGGTATGTATTTGTTCTAGTTTGATTAGGTTTATTAGTTTAGTTTGTATTATTTAAATTATGTGTATGGTTTGTGTAACGACCCAGAATTTCAGTCATTCGAAATTCAGATATTTAATTGATTTTAAATATTCACAAGTAAATTTTATAAGTTGAATAACTTATATTTGAAATATAATAATTTAATTGGATAATTAAATTGTTAATTTAATATTTGAAATTGTGGAAATAATTTGAAATTTGAATTATATGTGAATGGAAAATGATTTATAAAGTTGAATTAAATTCTATTTGAATTAGAATGATGTTAGTAAACTTTTAAAATTGATTTAAAAGCTAATTTATAGAAATTGGAAATTTTATTATTTAATTAACGTTTAAAAATAGTCATTTTTGATACTATCTCGGATTTTAACGAAACCAGTTTCATTAGATCCGTAATGTTATATTATTGTAGGATTCAAATTCGTGTCGATCGGACTTACGGTTTGGTCGTACGAAGCTGAAACGCGTAGAAATTTATTTAAGTAAATTTTAATTTAAATAATTCAACTCAAAAATCTATCTTCCAAATATGGTGGAATTGGCTTTCGATATATATTCCATTGTGTTCGGAATAGGGGTAAAGCATTATAAACGCCAGGCGGCACGCTTCGATTGGAGTTCGAAATATTTTCGGATGAATAGTGTCATGAAATTTTCTATATAAGGCCACAACATTTTATAGTTTGCAAACAAACAAAACCCTAACCCTAAATCTCTGCCAACTTCCGCCATCTTTAACCAATGGCCGAAAACTTGTCATCTTCTTCCTCGATTATCACGCAATCCATCCACTTTTACGAAAAACCTTCAACTAAGAAGTGGTAGAGCAAGACGAGATCATGTCATCCAATGGTGGAGATCGCCTGGAGTTTGTCGTAGGCGCCGGAAATTGGCCGCGTTTGTCGCACATTTGGAGGGGGAAATAGTGGCGATGGCGGCACATGGTGGGGCCGCACTTGGCTTGGTGGTGCACGGCGTGGAGGCGAATCTGGTGGCGTCGTCTTATCAACCTCCGTTCGACCGAGGAGATCGCGATATATAGGGTTGAATGGCGTGGGTTTTCAAACGAACGAACGTTGAAGAATAATGGCAGGGAGCGTTGGATCTGAAAAATGAATGGCCTTGATTGTGTAGGTTAAAAAAAAGATAAAAAAATGGAAATTGTAAATTAATTATATATTAAATTCGTGTAATATTTAAAATTCCATAACTTTTTCATACGACGTCCGTTTCACACGAAACAAGTTCCATCGGGTTCATATTCACGAACACCTACGTGATAGAGCTGGTTTGGAGTTAATTGGAGCTAGTTAAATTTTTGGGTAAAATTAAATGCCTGTTTAATTTTATTCGGAATAAAACACTACAACGACAATTGGAATCAAAGTGAGTACAATTCACTGTTTCTTACTCGCTTATATTTATATATAAGTGAGAATTAATTTATTTTATGATGATTGATGATTGTTTGGATGATATTTGAGATATTACATATATATTAATTGGTTTGGATATATTTCCTGCCCATTGGAGTAGATGAGACCCTATACGTTCCCGTGTATGAGCGGATGACCTTTTGTACGCGCGTCTGCCTCGAAGTGGATATTGTACACATATTTTCTCATATGTATATTTGTTGCAGGTGACAGGTTGGAGGGATCCAACTGGATTCCTTACCAGTGTTGATTTTATTTATAGATATTGATATATATGTTGTCATCATATGATATATGATGTTTTGGATGCCGGGATTGATATGATTGATGTGATCACCTTATTTAGCATTTTTGCAGCATTGGGCCTTATTTTGGAGATTTAAAATATTAAATTGATGATTTCAATTTAAAAAGGATTTCAAAGTGATTTTAAAAATAGATGTTTTATTAATTTTTGAATTGTTAAGGAAATGAATTTATTTTAGATAAATAAAAGTTATAATTTTTATGTTATAAAAATTATGATTTTTGGGAAATATATCAAAATTTGATTTTTGGAATATGGAGTTAACTATTTTGTAAAATAGTTTAAATTGATATTTTTAAAAATAAAAATAATGGAATTATAAAGGAGTTTTATAAGTGTTAAAATGAAGTTATAAATGAATCTTATAAGTGAATACGATTTATAAATTATGAAGTTATATAAAAGGAATAAATTTGTAAATAAGAGGATTATAAGTGAATTACTTATAATTGGATTTTAGCACATAAATGATATAAATGAGATTGTTAATAAAGGAATTTTATAAATTGAAGTTTTTATAAAATAGAAATGTGAATTATAAACAAGGTTTTATAAATGTGAAATTAACTCATTTGATAAGTTAAATATGAAAGCTTATTAAAGGAATTTCATTCACGATTTTGGATAGTGAATAACCCTTTAATAAATGTGTAGAAATAATGAATTTGGTTAGAGAATTTTATTCACGATTTTGGACAGTGAATAACCTTATAAATAAAATGAATGTTTTGAAAATTGATTTTTAAATGGAGTTAAATGGTTTGAAGATGTTTTAAAATGTGTTAATATCGAATACATAGATTTCAACATTTATTATTGAAATAGACGTTTTCGAGAAGTAAGGAAAGCTGTAACAACCCAGAGTTTTATAACAATTAGTTATCGTTTGTTAAACGATTAATGTTGATAGCTAATGGCTATTTGGAGTTTTTAATCGGATTGAAATTCTTTTATAATTTGGTGAATGATATGTGGACGTTAAAATTTAATATTATAGCCCATGTTTTCATTTGTTTGTTTTATGCTGTGATAACTATCAAAGGCAAACTCGACCCTTTCATTCATTTTCAAACCCTAAACCAAACTAACGAACGAAATAATGGCAGCTTTGTCTTCGTTCGTTCCTCTTTGCAAAATTAGGGCTTCGATAAATTGAGGCTGCCGACTTCAATTTCTCGATCGAATGAAGGCGCTGCTTGTTTTTAAGTCGATTGAAGGGGCGTTGCGAGTTTGGCTTTGTCGATCGCTCAATTTCTCGAGTGCTTGGCTGTTTCAATTTTGCTTCGAAATAAAGGTGAGTGATTCTTTCCACTCACATCTAATTCGAACGTATTTGCCTAATTTTTGTGTTTGTCTGAGTGTTGATTGACTTCGTCTTGGTCGTATGATTTTGTAATGATGCTTGAGATTGATTACTGATATTTTCAATTTGATTGTCAAGACGTTGAATTCGTTTTTGGTTGGCTTCGACTTTGACTATTTTATTTGGTATCTGTGATTTTGGCATAGAATGTTTTGATGATTCCTGACTTGCTCAAATTCGTGAATTTCATCGCTGGTTTATCATGGCTTCGATTGATTTTGAACTTGTTCGATTTTGATAAAACTGGTGCTTGATTTTTTTTTCGTTCGAACTTGTTATCACCGTTGGACTCTCTGATGCTTTGTTGATTTTGTTCTTGTCATTCCATGACATCGGCCACTTGAACTATTTGATTTTGGCACAATTTGGTTTGAACTGTAGATGACATTGTGTATTTTTGTTGGCATCGGCCTATACTTTGATCTACAGTTTGAAACCTCCTATGTCTTGATTGTACCATTCGCTGTTTATGTTGCCTAGTAGAGTGGTTCGTCATTGTAGTGCTTCTGGTCATTACACATGCACCAGTCGAAATGTGATACTAGTTATCACTACATACAACATATGTCAGTACACATCCATGTTTCTTTTTATATGTGATGTTTGGTTCACTTGAGTGTTTCTTTATTGGGTGATATATTTGCTCATAATTTCCTCTGAAGTGCCATTGTTGCCTTGAGTTTGAGTTTTGCTCGTATAACCTGATGCCACTGGTTCTTGATGTTGCTCGGTTTTGATGTGCACAATTTTGGTTATTTCTATTTGAGCTTGCACTGTCCAGTTTCATTTAGTTGTTACTGGTGCACTATTTGGTTCATGTTGCATTCACTTGCATACTCGTTGACATCACTGATGCACTGATTCTATTCGGCTGTGTCTTTGATGCTGGCTTGCATCGTCACTTGTTTATTTGATCTTGCACTCCTATGTGTACTGTTCTAGTTTGTAGTTGTATATGCATATTGGCTTGGTTTCAGGGTGGTCCACTGCACCACTGTTGTCATCTTCTCTTGACATTTTGGAACTTGAACTGTTGCACTGTTTTGTTGCTGCAGTTGAGTTGAGTCAGTGACTTGACCTTTTGCATTTTAATTATGAGTTGGTGCCATTTGCTTTTAATTCTTTGGGACAGTGTTGTTTCACTGTTTTGGTTAACTCTACATTGCCTTGACTTTGATCTGGGTTGTTGGTTTCAGTTTTGCTGCCTTGTTGGTATATGGTTTGTGTACATTTGTGCACTTGTTTTGGTTGCTACCCTGACCTGTGTTCCCTATTGTAACGACCCGCTATTTTGGACCATTCGCATCCGCACATGTCGGACTTGAATAATTCAAAATACCAAATTGTTAATTTAAATTTGGCAAAACTAAGCATATACAGTAAATAAAATAATCATAGATCACAGACACAGAGTAATAAATGCAGCAGAAACAAAAGATAGTAGTTCATGAAGCTACTATATACATATCAGAGTTAAATAAGGTACAACAGATGTCTCGAATACAATAGACAAATACAAGAATCAGAATACAATCACAGGAATCAACTGGATATCTGAAAGCTGGATAGATAGCTGGATCTCCAAGCGAAGCTCCAACTCCAAAGGTGAGTCTCGAATACTGGTACACTCAGTCTGACCCGAGCGTAAAGCAAAACACAAAACACTCGCGTCAGGATTAACATTCTTATATCAATAAATCCAACTCAAGTGAAATAGCAATTGAAATACAAGTAACTCAAAGGATGTTTGGAATAACCATCCTTTAAGGATCCGTTAAACTATCTACTAGTTAGTAATGTACGCTAAGTAGATAATGCCTATCAGTAATATAAGATATCAAAATAGTGTTAAGGCGTTACCATTATCCCCCTTAACACATTTTATATAAGCGTTATAGTCTATACAGCACTGTAAACTCCACCGTAAACTAGTGGGATATCAGGGAGTACTCCATAGATATAACACAAAACAAATCGTAGTGGTCGCATATAAAGGGATACGAGTATGACAAGGCACATGCGGCAATACCCAAGGCAGTGAAACCACCGTTTGCCTGATCCGGACTGGTGAGAACGCATCGCCACAGCGATCGCAACACCGCGAAACAACACTCCCAAAATCTTGGGTGCACCAATCGACAACAAGTAATGAGTAGTTTTTGAAGAAGTGTGTTCGCTCGAGGTAGCTAACCCCCCATTTGGCCCGGCACGGCTCCTGTTTTAATCATTTCCAATTTGACAGAAGTGTTAAGGCTATCCATTATCGTTCTCTTCCTTCAGTCATCACGCACATCATTCCAACCACTTCATTCTGGATCACACTCCGCGTGTAGTTATTAAAGTGGTTTTCGGTTTAGACAGTGAGTATGTCCCTAACCGATTCCGGTCTCTTTAATAACTTTCGTGATTTATAACACCGATTGGTCATTTATTATATTTCAAAACCAAATCAAATTCAATTTAAATTAGAATTTGTAAACCAACATTTCATTTGTCTTTCTAAACCAATTTCCATAATTTATGTTTCAAAACTTCCAAATTCAAATTTCAAAATCTTATAATTCAATTCCAATTTCTATTTAAAACAATTCCAATATTCATTTAAATTCGTATATAAGTTTCATTCCGAAATCATTTAAGATAATTTAATCTACATTCAAATCAATTTAAATCCATTTATCGATTTCATTCAATATTCGTTAAGTTAATTTTCATTTAAAACAATTTCTATTTAATTTCCAATTCATTAAAACAATTACTTAAGTTCATTGCTATTATATAAAACTTACAAATTGCATTAAATTAAATTCATCAAATCAAATTCTTTACATTTCAAGTCTTACATTAATTACCAAGAATATCACATTTTCATTTCTTGTTAAAGAAATTCAATTTCACTTATTTATTTACTTAGTTACAATTTCAAACTCAATTAATAAAGAAACTTAATTTCACTTATTCAAGAAGTTCAATTTTACTTAATAAAGAATTCAATTTTATTTAATTATTAAATAATTCAATCTTATTTAATTATTAAATAATTTCAAAACTTAATTATTAACTAATTTCAAAACTTAATTATTAATAATTCTAAATTTAATTATTAAATAATTAATTTTAAAACAACGTTCATCCATCCTCTACTATGTTAATATTTTGATTCAGATTATTAAATATTAACATTTCCTTTCATAAAATTCAAATTCTAACTTCGTTTCAAAACTTATCATTTATTCAAATAAAATCTTTATTTTATTTTTAAATCAAATTATTGACCAATCGGGTTTTATTTAATTCTCTATCCTAAGTCAAAGTTTTTATTTTGGGTATTTATCATTTCAACCCGATTCCAATTCAATTCAAAATCAAAGCATAGCAAAGGGAACTTGCAGTGTGATAACTAGGTTGGTGTCAAAGTAAATAAACAAGTAATAACAACAACCAATATCAATCCAATAATCAATTCAAATAATCCCGAAATAATCGTATTAATTCGCATTGTTATTTGTGCAAATTAATATTATTTCATGAATCTACACTATCATTTCATGTAGATTAAAGATTATTACACAAATATTTATATGATTTTTCACTTGAAATCCACTATTCAATTTCATACTATATCAATTTATACGACATACATTCAATGGTTCAAGGTGTAGTTTACACTATTTCTACGTGTCAATTTATTTAACATTTAAAAGGGTCACATTATACAAATTTAACTATCCTATATCAAATTCAATTGCATACTATTTATCACCTTGACATTAACAATTTAACGTCTAATATAAACATCAACAATCAATCAATTGTCAGCCAAACTGTATTATCATCGCATAAATAATAAACAGAAAATGGTGTCAGATGTCATATGTGAACTGATACAGGTAATAGCATATAAAACAGTGTAAATAACTAACTGCAGCATATTTCAATTGTTGTTTCAATTGAAATCAAATTTAATAAATAAAAGAACATTAATCGTGAGTGATTGCTCACCTTTCGAGGCTAGAGATGAACGAAAATGATATGGGTTACAAAGTCCAGGCACAAATCTCAAACAAGGCAAGATTGAACTCGAATCGAGAACGAAGCTGATAAATGAGAATTGATGAAACCAAATCAGAATGGAATCGATGAAGATAAATTGGAATAACTGAACTAATATATATATATAACTATATCTGTAAAATCTTATTTTAACTTCAAATATGTATTAAATTAAATATATATATTCATTTCAAAATCCATTATTTCAAATTAAAACTCAATATTAAAGTCAAACATATTTACATATAATATTTTTGAAATAAATACATACATACATATATATATATACACACAAACATATTAAAAATTTCAAAATACTACATATGTAATATATTTCATTTGCAAATATCCATATATTAAATAATCAATTCAAACATATATTTCAAAGTTTATAACTAAATTCAAACACATAAAACAGGATCTACAAAAATAAATAAAATGAATTTTGTATCTGTACATTGGAAATTTAACAAAATATCATATATATATGACCAATGTCAGAACACATACTTTACAGGAAATTATAGAAACCTAAACATATCATATATTCAAACCCAACAGATACTATGATTTGTAACATAAAAACATATTTTATAAAACATTTATATTCAGCCAACATGCTATAACATAACCTATAACAAAATATACGTACAACTTTATAACATTCGAATATATTATATACTGATAAATAAACCAAATGTTATACCAACAGACATAACTTATATAACCCTGTAGCTTTTATAACACAACATATTAACAAAGTTCTTCCCGACAACTAGAAAAATATTATATATAACTATCAAGTAAGTACTATTGTAATTCGATATAAATATTTTTTTATTTTTTTATTTATATATAACATACGAAATCTATATTGAACATTTATAACTATATATACAAGATAAAAATCAAAACTTCCACATATATATATATATATATATACTTACATAACCTGCACACATGTGCGCAAAAGAAGAGAGGCGCAGGCTCAAGAGGGAGTGGCGGTTGGTGGTTCTTGGCGAGGGCTGTGTTGATCGGCTACCGATTGAGGAAGGCGGAGGGGAGAGATGCAAGGCGAGAGGCCTTGGAGGGGATGGTTGCTGATGATGGCTCAGCCGAGAGAAGACAAGCGAGCTTCGTTTTTTTTAAGTGTGCGCTGATGGTATCTGGAAGAGGAGGGTAGGGGTTGTTGATGTGAGGTGCTGAGGAGAGCGGTGGTGGTGGGAAGAAGACGGATCAGTGGTATTGAAGGCGGAGGCTGGTTGCGGGGTGTTGGCATGGCGGAGATAAGGGGTATGGTGATGGACGCGGTGGCCGAGCTTTGCATGGATGGGCTCTGTGACGACCGCCCATAACCCCTGCACTGAACCTAGAGAAAGTGCGCTGTAAAGTGTGCCAGGCAGCCATGGACGATTGTCAAGGTAATTTAAAACAACAGAATCTATCGTATTACTCACAGCGCATGGACAAAATACAATAGAACATATATATAGTGAAGCTTCACAGAATAGAATCTCATCAATAAAACTTCATAATAGTTGAATACAAACATCTGAATAGTCAATACAACAAGCCTCACTACATATCACTCAGAGAATACAAAGCAGCGGAACATCCAGTACATATAGTAAGAAGTAATATGCAATACTCCAGCTCGTCTTCGTCATCAACATCGTGGAAGGCAAGAGCAGCACCTGTCACCTGCTACCTAGTCTGCCCGTCCCAAAATGGACGAACAGCCCAAGGCAATAAGAGTTAAAACATAAAGCCTTGAGTCAAACAACAGTCTTAGTGAGCAGTAAACTAACTAAAACATACCAAAAGAGCATAAAGGAAAAGGAAAAGGAATAGGAATACAACCCTCCCACTCCAACCTCTTTCTACAGTGATAGCCCCAGACACACACTAAGCAGAAGCAAACATAGCAGAGCATACAATGTAAAGTAAAGAAATTGTCACTCGAGTCAAGGGCGATGTTTTCTAAGCACAAACCCCCAAGGCCTAAACCAAGATCAGATAAGCTCCCAGAAAACACTGCTCTTGAGACCGAATGACGATACAACCAAACATCCATGACTCTGGCTATCACTGTTATCATTGCTTCGATATCACCGTTAATTGAATGACCGGCACATTCTTTCAGCCGTCCGTCAAGGGCTAATGGAAACCCCGGTTCTAGACATAACTCCCGCACGTCATCGTGACCCGTGCCTAGGACTATCGAATTTGCCCAGAGTACTTGACTACCAATCCGTAGCCTTCAGGGACTATCGAATCTGCCCAACGTACTCTTGCTTTGAGCATGCTAGAACCTTCAACAACGATGAGATCTCAGCCTTCTAGTCATCCTCCTCAACGACTATTTCCATACTAGCTCAAGCGCCTCTCGAGCATCCATTATCCTCAAACTCGAACCATATCACCGAGTTATCAACCTGCTTGGAATGATCCCGTCTGGATTAGACCAAGACTATCTCATATCATGCCTCGCTTCATCACATCCTCGCAAAGCTTCATCTCAACATCATCATCATCGAATCTATGCATAAGAGCTTCACCATCCGCTACATATGCCACAAGCAGCTTTTCCAATTCAAGAGCCTTTACCTTAGCTTTTGAATCATCCTCGATCTAAATCAAATCATCAATCATCTAATTCATAGCAATCAACCAAATCAAACATTAATCCAAGCAATCAAGCATCCAAATATGATCTAAGTAGACAATTATAACAATAATGGCAATTTCGTAATTAAAGAGTTGAAAGTCTAATAAGCATGAAAACATGAACAATGTCTCTATAATCTTGATGAATGAACTTGCATAGGTTAACACTTAGTAAAATGGATGTCAAATCATCGTGAACAATGAATCTATACGGATCTACACATGTGATTAAGAAAATGCATGGAAATCACTACTTTAACACCAAATCAAGCCAACGATCCGATATACTCCTTTGGATCCGTGTGAGAGATAATCACCACTCACCAAATCACCAAAACAACCTCAAATCAACACGCTTCAGATCTGGACAGCGAAGGATCTAACTTGATCTATCACAAATCTGCTTCAAACGATGAAATCTCTCTTCGAAGAATGTAGATCTTCAATCTAAGCTCTTCGATCTTCGATTTGATCTTCAATATGAATGGAAGGAATCACTAGATTAGAGTGGAGAAAAGAAGTGAAGAAGTGTAGAAGTCGAGCTCTCAAAATGGCAGCACTTCGTCGCTTCGAAATCCGGATCCCAAAAAGTGAGAAATGGACGAGTATTTATAGCTGAAATCTTAGGTCGTCCGCCTCTATAAGTCGTCTCCGACTTAACTTCCTCTCCGACTTAACACCCCAGACGACCTACGACTTAATTGCTATGCCAACCTACGACTTATCCCTCTCTCCAACCTACGACTCAACAGTTCAACGACCTAACGCCTAACGACTTAAAACAATGCGCATCTGCGACTTATAACTTAGCAGGGCCTTCGACTTAACAGATAACTAGGTTACGACTTATTAAGCTAAGACTTAACCGGGTTATGACTCAACTCCTAAGTCGTCTACTACTTAATGTACCCAGCAACCTACGACCTAAGCTCCTGTGTGCCTATACGACTTAACGACTCAGCACACACTCGACTCAGCAATAATACCACCATAACGAGTCAACTGGGATACGATCCACGACTTATAAAACCTTGCGACCTAAAAACCCCACGACTTATCTATATGCACGACTTAAAACATCACGCGACCTAACACTTAAGTCAGATGTGACCTAACCATGTTACGACTTACGACTTAGTGGTCCTGCGACTTACGACTTAAACCAAAACACATGCTACAGCAACCCAACGACTTAACAGGTAGGCCACGACTTACGACTTAGCAATCACACGACCTAACACTTATGTCGTCTAGACGACTTAACTATCCAACACCAACACTTAAGTCGCTCACAACAGTTCCTTAGGTCGTTGCCGACTTTCCTCCTAAGGTTGCTAACTCGCTTAGTTTCCTTAGGTCGTTGCGGACCTAACTCTACCCCACGAGTTAAGTTATCACACGACCTATCTCCCCTACGACCTAACCCCAGAATGCTTAGGTCGCCAACTACGCTTCCTTAGGTCGCCTAAACCACTTAAGTCGGTCATGACTTATCACTTAGGTCGTTTACGACCTAGGACTTGAACAAAGTTCTGCCTAGAATCTGAAATGACTTAATCAACGCTAAGAATTCCAGATTTTGATGAACTTTTTCGATCCGTAAAAATACGGGTCGTTACATTCTCTCCCCTTAGGAATTTCGCCCCCGAAATTCAAAACAACCAAGAGCAATCAAAGACTATTCTGCACGCCTACCATCCATAGCAATCAACAAACCATGCATCCAATTCTAGCTTAGCATGCAGAATTCTAAAACCAGAACAAGTTACAATATTGTGAGATGACACGACACCTTAGGGCCATACCTTGAAGAGTTCAGGATGAGCTGCCTTCATCCTCTCTTCCACCTCCCACGTACAGTCGTTATCATCATCACTCCATTGTATCTTGAGCAACTTAACTACCATCCTCCTAAGCTGTTTCGTGTCGGTTTCCACAACAAGAAGCGGCTTACGAGGTCTCTTATCGACTGGATCAACTTCGAAATCTTCACAGCTATCAGCAGAAACCACTGTATTCGAGTCGTGCACATACTTCCGTAGATATGATACATGAAAAACATTGTGCACACTCGACATCTTCTCAGGTAACTCCAATCTATAGGCGAGCTTTCCAATTCGCTCGATGATCGGGAATGGTCCAACAAATCTCGGAGTCAATTTTCCTTTCTTCCCGAATCGAATAACATTCTTCAGTGGAGAAATCTTCACAAAAACCATATCTCCTACGTCGAATTCCAAATCCTTTCGACGCTTATCGGCATAACTCTTCTGACGGTCTTGGGCTGCCTTCATTCGTTGCCGAATGATCTCTCTGCAATCTGAAGTCTGTCGAATCATCTCTGGCCCAAGTATCAACTTTTCTCCAGTTTCTAACCAACATGTCGGTGAGTTACACGGTCTTCCATACAATGCCTCATACGGTGCCATACCAATGCTTGACTGGTAACTGTTGTTGTATGAAAATTCCACCAAATGAAGATGATCTTCCCATGATCCTCCGAAATCCAAAACACAAGCTCTGAGGAGATCTTCCAAAACTCGGTTGACTCGCTCGGTCTGACCATCTGTTTGAGGGTGATAAGCTGTACTCAAACACAACTCGGTTACCAAAACTTCCTGGAAGCTCTTCCAAAATCCACTAGTGAACAGTGGGTCTCGATCGCTCACTATACTCTTTGGAATACCATGGAATCGAACTATCCACTTCACATACAACTCAGCCAACTTTGATGCAGTCCTAGTCGATCGAACAGGAATGAACCTACCACTCTTGGTCAGACGATCTACAATGACCCAAATCCCTTCATTTCCCGTTCTTGTTCTAGGTAGTCCATCAATAAAATCCATCGATATCTGCTCCCACTTCCATGTAGGAACTTCTAATGGCTGAAGCAATCCACTTGGCTTCTTCTATTCAGCTTTTACGAACTGGCAGTTCATACACTTGGAAATAAAATTTCCAACATCCTTCTTCATGCCTTCCTAGTAGTAGGTTCTCTTCATATCCCGATACATCTTATTTCCTCCTGGATGAATTGTCAACTTCGAGTGATGACTTTCCTTCAGCACTTCACTCCTCAATTCATCTATATCGGGAACAACTAGTCGTCCTTGCTTCCGAAGCCAACCTTCTTGATCGACCTTGAATTCTTTATCCTTTTCTGGTTCCAATCCAGATTCCAAATCCCGTATAATCTTGACAAGCTTATCGTCTCGCTTTTGTCTCTCGCCAATCCTTTCCACAAGAGTAGGTCTTATCGATAAGTTTGCCAACATCCCAGGTTCCAATTCACATCTAGGCCTGAAGTCAAATCCAGCTAAATACTCGAGATTCTTCCATTATGAAAACATGGCTCCCAATCATGCATGTCTTCGACTTAACGCATCTGCCACTACGTTACCTTTTCCCGGAGTATAAGCTATACCAAAATCATATGATGCCAAAAACTCTAGCCAACGTTGCTGCCGAAGATTCAAATCCTTTTGGGAGAAAAGATACTTCAACGACTTATGATCTGTAAACAACTCAAATCGAACTCCCAGTAGATAATGTCTCCACATCTTCAGAGCAAAAATAATCGCCGCTAACTACAAATCATGAGTCGGGTAATTCCGTTCATGCGGCTTCAGTTGTCGACTGGAATACGCAACAACTTTATCCTTCTGCATCAGCACTGCTCCAAGTCCAGTACCACATGCGTCGGTGTAAACCACCATCTCATCATTCCCACTAGGAATAGTCAAAACAGGAGCACTCGTCAGTCGCTCTTTCAGGATTCCGAAAGCTTGCTCACACTTAGCATCCCATCTGAACACTTGGTTCTTTTTCATCAATCCTGTCAATGGTGCAGCCACCTTGGAGAAGTCTTTGATAAACCGTCGATAATATCCTGCTAATCCATGAAAACTTCTCACATCCGTTGCATTCTTAGGTCTAACCCAATCCTGGATTGCTGCCACCTTAGCGGGATCAACCGCTATTCCATTTCCAGAGATAACATGGCCTAAGAACCTCACTTCACTCTTCCAGAAGTGACACTTCGAAAACTTAGCCTTCAGCTGATGTTTCCGTAAGATTTCCAAAACAATTCGCAAGTGTGTCTTGTGCTCTTCTTCAGTTCTGGAATAAATCAGAATATCATCCACGAACACAAGTACAAACTTGTTCAACTAATCCCTGAACACTCTATTCATAAGATCCACAAAATATGCTGGCGCGTTAGTCAATCCAAACGGCATTACAAGCCACTCAAAGAAACCGGATGGTGTCCTAAAAGCTGTCTTCGGCACACTATCCTTAGCCACTCTCAACTGGTGAAATCCCATTGCCAAATCCATCTGAGAAAACACCTTAGCTTCGTGAAGCTGATCAAACAAGTCATCTATTCTCGGCAATGGATACTTGTTCTTCTTAGTCACCTTATTCAGCTCACGATAATCCACACACAATCTCAACGACCCATCTGCCTTGGCTGCAAACACCACTAGTGCACCCCACTCGGACACACTACGCCGAATGAATCCTTTCTGCAAAAGATCATCAACTTGCACCCTCAACTCTTGCTGTTCCCTAGGCGCCATCCGCCTAAGAGGCATCACAACAGGTCTGGCTCCTTCAACTAGATCTATTCGAAACTCGATCTCCCTATGCGGCGGTAACCCTTTGACCTCGTCAAAGACATCCTCAAATCCATTAGCGATCGGCAATGATGACAGTCCAACCCGTGGAACAACCAGCGAATACATGAAGCTCATGAAGACGCCTTCTTCATGCTTACATCGTATCACAATCTTTCATCCCTCCACATTCTCGACTGTCACTTCCAACCTCTCGCAATCAACCTTTGTCGCATACTTCCTAAGCCAGTCCATACCCAAAATAATTCCGAACCCCGCAAAGTTCAGAAGAAAACAATCACAAACAAAAGAGCTACCATGACTCGAGACCATCAGACCACGGCATAACATACACAAACAAGACGAACCCCCAACTGGATTAGTCACAACCAATGGCCTATCAACAATATCCGGTTCCGAACCCAACCGGCCTACAAGTTCACTACAAACAAACGAATTCGACGCCCTAGTATAAAAAAGAACTCTAACTGGAACACCACATAGGAAAAGAGTACCTTGAACAACCACACTCTTTCCCTTCTCTTCAGCGGTAGGAGCTTTTGAAGACGATGGGACAGCTCCCAAAGCATAAGCTTGCACAATCTGCCTGTCCCACCTCGGTTCTGGACAATTCTTTCTGAAATGCCCCGGCTTGTCACAGTTGTGACACTTCATCGGTGCCTTCGGATTCTTACAATCCTTCGAGAAATGGCCCTTCTGCTGACAATTGTAGCAAGTCACCTCGCCTTTCGGCTTCTTCTGGCCATCCTTACCCTTCTGCTGCTGCTGCTTCCTCTTCTTGTTTCCACCCTGCTGGGGTTTAGACTCTTCCCTGGTCACAGCAACAACATATCCTTCCTTAGGAAATAGGCTCTCATGCCTGAGAGCTTTCTCCACAAGCTTCTCAAATGAATCGTCCAAATGATCCACCAGTTGTCTCCCAAGATAATTGTCCAAGCCTGTCACAAACTTCTCATTCTTCTGATATGCAGATTCGATATATGACCGGGCATACTTGGACAAAGCTTCAAACTCAGAAACATACTCAAGAACTGGTCTTCCACCTTGCTTGAGCTCCACAAACTTCTTGAACAGAATAGACTTCTGAGCTGTAGAAATGAACTTAGCTTCAAATCTGACTTGGAATTGCTCCCAAGTAATCTCTTCCTCCGGAGTATTGATGGTAATAGAGTTCCACCAATCAGAAGCTCTTCCTTGAAGCTGTCTTGATGCCAACTTCCTCTTAGTTGCATCCTCAATTCCCAAATCACCAAAAATCCTTCTACAAGCATCTATCCATCTCTGGACCTCAATAGTTGATTCTGTTCCCAAGAAAACCTTCCCTCCAAGAGCAGTATAGTCTTTACACAACTTAGCAAAATCCACCGGCCTTGGAGTCTGAACTTGAACTCCAACATCAACTGATGGCCCTGGAGCTGGCATCCTTCTCATGATCGAAGTCATCATAGCTTCGAACATGGCTGCATAATCAGCAGTTCCTTCAGCAGCTCGGCCTTCCCTAGCAGCTGGTCTCCCTCTTCGACTCATTCTCAATATCTTTAAAAAGGAATGATCAGAACATCTAGAGAAACAACTGCATAAAGGACTCAAACTCTACTAAGCTACTATATTATATATAGTATTCATCCATCAAAATACAATTACGTCTCTCATACGTAGTTACGTCAGCGAGCGCTGGGTAAAATCGATTAACCAATGCTCTGATACCAAATGTGACGACCGCCTATAACCCCTACACTGAACCTAGAGAAAGTGCGCTGTAAAGTGTGCCAGGCAGCCATAGACGATTGTCAAGGTAAATTAAAACAACAGAATCTATCGTATTACTCACAGCGCATGGACAAAATACAATAGAACATATATATAGCGAAGCTTCACAGAATAGAATCTAATCAATAAAACTTCATAATAGTTGAATACAAACATCTGAATAGTCAATACAACAAGCATCACTACATATCACTCAGAGAATACAAAGCAGCGGAACATCCAGTACATATAGTAAGAAGTAATATGCAATACTCCAGCTCGTCTTCGTCATCAGCATCGTGGAAGGCAAGAGCAGCACCTGTCACCTGCTACCTAGTCTGCCCGTCCCAAAATGGACGAACAGCCCAAGGCAATAAGAGTTAAAACATAAAGCCTTGAGTCAGACAACAGTCTTAGTGAGCAGTAAACTAACTAACAACATACCAAAAGAGCATAAAGGAAAACGAATAGGAATACAACCCTCCCACTCCAACCTCTTTCTACAGTGATAGCCCCAGACACACACTAAGCAGAAGCAAACATAGCAGAGCATACAATGTAAAGTAAAGAAATTGTCACTCGAGTCAAGGGCGATGTTTTCCAAGCACAAACCCCCAAGGCCTAAACCAAGATCAGATAAGCACCCAGAAAACACTGCTCTTGAGACCGAATGACGATACAACCAAACATCCATGACTCTGGCTATCACTGTTATCATTGCTTCGATATCACCGTTAATTGAATGACTGGCACATTCTTTCAGCCGTCCGTCAAGGGCTAATGGAAACCCCGGTTCTAGACATAACTCCTGCACGTCATCGTGACCCGTGCCTAGGACTATCGAATCTGCCCAGAGTACTTGACTACCAATCCGTAGCCTTCAGGGACTATCGAATCTGCCCAACGTACTCTTGCTTTGAGCATGCTAGAACCTTCAACAACGATGAGATCTCAGCCTTCTAGTCATCCTCTTCGACGACTATTTCCATACTAGCTCAAGCGCCTCTCGAGCATCCATTATCCTCAAACTCGAACCATATCACCGAGTTATCAACCTGCTTGGAATGATCCCGTCTGGATTAGACTAAGACTATCTCATATCATGCCTTGCTTCATCACATCCTCGCAAAGCTTCATCTCAACATCATCATCATCGAATCTATGCATAAGAGCTTCACCATCCGCTACATATGCCACAAGCAGCTTTTCCAATTCAAGAGCCTTTCCCTTAGCTTTTGAATCATCCTCGATCTAAATCAAATCATCAATCATCTAATTCATAGCAATCAACCAAATCAAACATTAATCCAAGCAATCAAGCATTCAAATATGATCTAAGTAGACAATTATAACAATAATGGCAATTTCGTAATTAAAGAGTTGAAAGTCTAATAAGCATGAAAACATGAACAATGTCTCTATAATCTTGATGAATGAACTTGCATAGGTTAACACTTAGTAAAATGGATGTCAAATCATCGTGAACAATGAATCTATACGGATCTACACATGTGATTAGGAAAATGCATGGAAATCACTACTTTAACACCAAATCAAGCCAACGATCCGATATACTCCTTTGGATCCATGTGAGAGATAATCACCACTCACCAAATCACCAAAAAAACCTCAAATCAACACGCTTCAGATCTGGACAGCAAAGGATCTAACTTGATCTATCACAAATCCGCTTCAAACGATGAAATCTCTCTTCGAAGAATGTAGACCTTCAATCTAAGCTCTTCGATCTTCGATTTGATCTTCAATATGGATGGAAGGAATCACTAGATTAGAGTGGAGAAAAGAAGTGAAGAAGTGTAGAATTCGAGCTCTCAAAATGGCAGCACTTCGTCGCTTCGAAATCCGAATCCCAAAAAGTGAGAAATGGACGAGTATTTATAGCTGAAATCCTAGGTCGTCCGCCTCTATAAGTCGTCTCCGACTTAACTTTCTCTTCGACTTAACACCCCAGACGACCTACGACTTAATTGCTATGCCAACCTACGACTTATCCCTCTCTCCAACCTACGACTCAACAGTTCAACGACCTAACGCCTAACGACTTAAAACAATGCGCATCTGCGACTTATAACTTAGCAGGGCCTCCGACTTAACAGATAACTAGGTTACGACTTATCAAGCTAAGACTTAACCGGGTTATGACTCAACTCCTAAGTCGTCTACGACTTAACATACCCAGCAACCTACGGCCTAAGCTCATGTGTGCCTATACGAGTTAACGACTCAGCACACACTCGACTCAGCAATAATACCACCTTAACGAGTCAACTGGGATACGATCCACGACTTATAAAACCTTGCGACCTAAAAACCCCACGACTTACCTATATGCGCGACTTAAAACATCACGCGACCTAGCACTTAAGTCAGATGTGACCTAACCATGTTACGACTTACGACTTAGTGGTCCTGCGACTTACGACTTAAACCAAAACACATGCTACAGCAACCCAACGACTTAACAGGTAGGCCACGACTTACGACTTAGCAATCACACGACCTAACACTTATGTCGTCTAGACGACTTAACTATCCAACACCAACACTTAAGTCGCTCACAACAGTTCCTTAGGTCGTTGCCGACCTATCCTCCTAAGGTTGCTAAGTCGCCTAGTTTCCTTAGGTCGTTGCCGACCTAACTCTACCCCACGAGTTAAGTTATCACACGACCTATCTCCCCTACAACCTAACCCCAGAATGCTTAGGTCGCCAACTACGCTTCCTTAGGTCGCCTAAACCACTTAAGTCGGTCACGACTTATCACTTAGGTCGTTTACGACCTAGGACTTGAACAAAGTTCTGCCTAGAATCTGAAATGACTTAATCAACGCTAAGAATTCCAGATTTTGACGAACTTTTTCGATCCGTAAAAATACGGGTCGTTACAGGCTCGGTGCTCAACACGTGGAGATTGGACAAGGGGGTAGCGGAGGGTGGTGGTGCTCGCTGCGTGTGGCGGCTCTGGCGAGGTCAGCAACTAAACGGCTGGAGAGTGGAGGATCCGGGGTTATGGGTGGAGCTCGGGTGAAACTGATGATGGCCGTGGGTTTATGTGTTGACATGCGAGTGCAAATAGAATTAGATAATATAAGCAACATATATGTGAAAGAGAGAGGAAGAGAAAACAAGCAAATAAACCACAGAGAGCGAATGGAAATGGTTCAAATTACATAATGAGTGCTGTCACTTTAATGTGTGTGCTGTAAAGTGGGTTTTGAGAATGAAAAAGTCAGGGGAACAATGGACGTGAGTTCCAACAATTGAATGAATGCATCTTTTAATATTTGATTGGAAATGAAGTTCAAAAATTAGGAAGATAAGTAGCCTTCGGTTCATAAGGCAACACGCATTAGTTTTATATTATTTGATTTAAGGTAAGAACAAAAGGCCACAGTAAATGAGAAAATGCAGCAACCAATGGACGTTTGAACCAGTGAAAAGCAATAGTCACATCTGATGAAACCAAGAAATAATTAATTTCTAGCCGTTGATAGCTGTTTGCATTAAACATTGAATACATGAAAAGTCACAAATCCAACGGGCACAAAACTAGTACCGATACGACACTGTTTTCCTTCGTTTCCGTCGCGTACCGGGCCCTAAAATGCAAAAATAAATTTAGTGCGGAGATCAGCACGACGAGATAATCAAAACGGTATATAGATATCAGTGGTATGATTGAATTATAAAAATTCGAATTTTCTACCAACGGAAAATGCGAGAAAAACATAAGAAAATAAGATCGACGGAGCTAAAGATGTCCGAATTTTGAAAAACGAAAAATAGCGTTTGCTCAGAAGATGGTTTAGAATTTTTCTATGTAAAAATATTTAGGTTTCGAAAACATTTTATTTTCATCGCTTTTTAACTGATTAAATTGAAGTAAATTTACGCGCGAAATAAACTTTCATATTTTCGGATGAAAATTTACCAGTTGCTATATTTAACTAGACGCATTCCAAATATCAAATTTATATTTCGAAATTTTAACGTTTAAAATTTCGAAAAATTTTAACTAATTACATTATTAAAACAGTTAAAAATTACGGGTCGTTACACTCTCCCCCGCTCAAAACTTTTCGTCCCCGAAAAGGAACGAGGTAGGAGAATAGAAGCAACCAGAAAGAAAAACAGATTTGAAAAATAACAATCAATTTAAACCATATAAATTCAAATTTAAATTAATTGATATTCAATAATTGATTTAATCCATTTGATTTCACTAAAATCAGTCTCAACTATTTCTAAATTCATTATCTTATTATCCAATTATCTTCAATTTACAATTTCTAAAACCATAAATTTGAATAGTCTTTTATTATAATCATATTTTTTTAGCAATTTAAATTCTTCTTTATTCCAAATTATTTTTAAATTTTTTCTACTTAATATATCTAATCACATATATTTAACCCATATAAATTAATTTAAACCATATAAATTTCAATTTAAATTAATTTATACTTTTTTTTCAATTTGGTTAAATCCATTTATATTAAATCAATAAATAGTCATTCGATTTAAATTTGTTAGTTCAACTGTTAATTCTAATCGTATAAATTTCGTTTTAAATCAATTAATATTCAATAATTGATCTTAATTCAAGGTATTACATTAAGCTGATTCAATTCAATTTGTTAATTCTTTCAGAATAAAATTTACTTTATTTATCTCATTCAATTAACTTATCATTCAATCATCTTTATTAGCATTTTTTTCTAATTAAAATCTAGGTGCATAACATTATAAACACTCAAATTTTATTTATAAAATTATTTTATATTGTATATCATCCAATTACATTTTAACTTCTAAATAATTTAGGTAAGTTATTTTGAAATGCAATTTAGTACTATACAAATAAAATTTTCAAATTCAATTATTTCAAGTTTAAATACTTTTTCAAAATTTAGCTTTATTTATAATTGAAAACATCTTTTAACATGATTTTTAAGAATTTAATTTCCGTTTAATTTCAAACTCTTTACAAATAATTATGTATATACTATATATATTAAATCAAATTAAATTTGAAATAATATACCCATATACATATATATAAATCAAGTCATATTTAAGAAATTCAAATCAAAATATTTTTCCAAAACAAAACCGTAGCAAAGCTACATAATGGTTTCTCCACTTCGAAACTTGAAAATGAATGTCGATGATGCGGCCGCCATCACCGAAATTAATTTCCAGCGACAAAGAGAAGAGCACTGATTTCAACATTTTAAAATTCTTTGAAACGGTTCCTATTTGAAAATACTTTAAATAATGTACATCAAAATTCTTTGGTAACAAATTATAGTCAAAATACCTTTAAATAATGTGAATTTTAAACCTTTAAAACCATAGTTCGAAATCATTGGAAATTAAATTCTTAAATTCTTAATTTAATTTCATTTCAAGTTTCAATCAATTTATAACCAAGTTTATAAATTCATTTATTTATATTATGCAATAGTCAATGGTTTACAAAATAATAAATGAAAATCAAATATTATTATTTCAAACAACAATTTATTAACAATTTAGTTTCATAATATAATCATACAAAACTTTATCTTATTTACCAAATTTGAAAACGATCTTGTGTCAGTTTGCTCTGCTCAAGTGTTTTGGAAATCCTATTGATAGCATTGATCAGACGAATCGATCGGAAACCCAAATCAACATCAACAACCCAAATAACACAATATATTTTAAAACATTTTAAATATTAATTTACAAATACACTTCCTCGCTCGACTATACAAGAATAGATTTCAAAGCAAAGATAGAGGTTCAAGTTTGATTAATTCAATGAAAGAAAATTTCGATTCGAAGATAAGTTCGAAACAAAGATAAGATGATTAAATAACAAAATATGGAGATGGATAAGTTTATATAAATCGCGGGCAACCTTAACCGGGTCAACCGTGACTTCAAGCATAAGATCGATGCAGAATTTCGAGGCAAATCTACATTGATCTCAAGAGATAGAATTTGGCATAACCAAAGATGTCAGCATCAAAACCGAGGATATATAAATCTCCAGAGAATCGATGCTATCGCAAAAGAGTTTTATCCCTTTACAAATCAATTTGAGATTGGCGGGACCGCCAACTCATTCTAAAGATCATTCGAAGTAGAGTTATGTGTTACTCCAGAATTCAGAAGAATACGAATAGTGAGGGACAAGAATGAATTTCGGAACCGTAGGGAACGTTCCAAAATTCAAAGGAATCGAGTCAAAAGGAATAGATTGAAACTCGAATGAGAGTGATTCTGTAAATACATTCACCGTATATGCTAAGTTTTGCCTAGAGCTACCAAAGTTCTGATACCAACTGTAACGACCTGCTATTTTGGACCATCGCATCCGCACATGTCGGACTTGAATAATTCAAAATACCGAATTGTTAATTTAAATTTGGCAAAACTGAGCATATACAGTAAATAAAATAATCACAGATCACAGACACAGAGTAATAAATGCAGCGGAAACAAAAGATAGTAGTTCATGAAGCTACTATATACATATCAGAGTTAAATAAGGTACAACAGATGTCTCGAATACAATAGACAAATACAAGAATCAGAATACAATCACAGGAATCAACTGGATATCTGAAAGCTGGATAGATAGCTGGATCTCCAAGCGAAGCTCCAACTCCAAAGGTGAGTCTCGAATACTGGTACACTCAGTCTGACCCGAGCGTAAAGCAAAACACAAAACACTCGAGTCAGGATTAACATTCTTATATCAATAAATCCAACTCAAGTGAAATAGCAATTGAAATACAAGTAACTCAAAGGATGTTTGGAATAACCATCCTTTAAGGATCCGTTAAACTATCTACTAGTTAGTAATGTACGCTAAGTAGATAATGCCTATCAGTAATATAAGATATCAAAATAGTGTTAAGGCGTTACCATTATCCCCCTTAACACATTTTATATAAGCGTTATAGTCTATACAGCACTGTAAACTCCACCGTAAACTAGTGGGATATCAGGGAGTACTCCATAGATATAACACAAAACAAATCGTAGTGGTCGCGTATAAAGGGATACGAGTATGACAAGGCACATGAGGCAATACCCAAGGCAGTGAAACCACCGTTTGCCTAATCCGGACTGGTGAGAACGCATCGCCACAGCGATCGCAACACCGCGAAACAACACTCCCAAAATCTTGGGTGCACCAATCGACAACAAGTAATGAGTAGTTTTCGAAGAAGTGTGTTCGCTCGAGGTAGCTAACCCCCCATTTGGCCCGGCACGGCTCCTGTTTTAATCATTTCCAATTTGACAGAAGTGTTAAGGCTATCCATTATCGTTCTCTTCCTTCAGTCATCACGCACATCATTCCAACCACTTCATTCTGGATCACACTCCGCGTGTAGTTATTAAAGTGGTTTTCGGTTTAGACAGTGAGTATGTCCCTAACCGATTCCGGTCTCTTTAATAACTTTCGTGATTTATAACACCGATTGGTCATTTATTATATTTCAAAACCAAATCAAATTCAATTTAAATTAGAATTTGTAAACCAACATTTCATCTGTCTTTCTAAACCAATTTCCATAATTTATGTTTCAAAACTTCCAAATTCAAATTTCAAAATCTTATAATTCAATTCCAATTTCTATTTAAAACAATTCCAATATTCATTTAAATTCGTATATAAGTGTCATTCCGAAATCATTTAAGATAATTTAATCTACATTCAAAACAATTTAAATCCATTTATCGATTTCATTCAATATTCGTTAAGTTAATTTTCATTTAAAACAATTTCTATTTAATTTCCAATTCATTAAAACAATTACTTAAGTTCATTGCTATTATATCAAACTTACAAATTGCATTAAATTAAATTCATCAAATCAAATTCTTTACATTTCAAGTCTTACATTAATTACCAAGAATATCACATTTTCATTTCTTGTTAAAGAAATTCAATTTCACTTATTTATTTACTTAGTTACAATTTCAAACTCAATTAATAAAGAAACTTAATTTCACTTATTCAAGAAGTTCAATTTTACTTAATAAAGAATTCAATTTTATTTAATTATTAAATAATTCAATCTTATTTAATTATTAAATAATTTCAAAACTTAATTATTAACTAATTTCAAAACTTAATTATTAATAATTCTAAATTTAATTATTAAATAATTAATTTTAAAACAACGTTCATCCATCCTCTACTATGTTAATATTTTGATTCAGATTATTAAATATTAACATTTCCTTTCATAAAATTCAAATTCTAACTTCGTTTCAAAACTTATCATTTATTCAAATAAAATCTTTATTTTATTTTTAAATCAAATTATTGACCAATCGGGTTTTATTTAATTCTCTATCCTAAGTCAAAGTTTTTATTTTGGGTATTTATCATTTCAACCCGATTCCAATTCAATTCAAAATCAAAGCATAGCAAAGGGAACTTGCAGTGTGATAACTAGGTTGGTGTCAAAGTAAATAAACAAGCAATAACAACAACCAATATCAATCCAATAATCAATTCAAATAATCCCAAAATAATCGTATTAATTCGCATTGTTATTTGTGCAAATTAATATTATTTCATGAATCTACACTATCATTTCATGTAGATTAAAGATTATTACACAAATATTTATATGATTTTTCACTTGAAATCCACTATTCAATTTCATACTATATCAATTTATACGACATACATTCAATGGTTCAAGGTGTAGTTTACACTATTTCTACGTGTCAATTTATTTAACATTTAAAAGGGTCACATTATACAAATTTAACTATCCTATATCAAATTCAATTGCATACTATTTATCACCTTGACATTAACAATTTAACATCTAATATAAACATCAACAATCAATCAATTGTCAGCCAAACTGTATTATCATCGCATAAATAATAAACAGAAAATGGTGTCAGATGTCATATGTGAACTGATACAGGTAATAGCATATAAAACAGTGTAAATAAGTAACTGCAGCATATTTCAATTGTTGTTTCAATTGAAATCAAATTTAATAAATAAAAGAACATTAATCGTGAGTGATTGCTCACCTTTCGAGGCTAGAGATGAACGAAAATGATATGGGTTACAAAGTCCAGGCACAAATCTCAAACAAGGCAAGATTGAACTCGAATCGAGAACGAAGCTGATAAATGAGAATTGATGAAACCAAATCAGAATGGAATCGATGAAGATAAATTGGAATAACTGAACTAATATATATATATATATATATATATATATAACTATATTTGTAAAATCTTATTTTAACTTCAAATATGTATTAAATTAAATATATATATTCATTTCAAAATCCATTATTTCAAATTAAAACTCAATATTAAAGTCAAACATATTTACAGATAATATTTTTGAAATAAATACATACATACATATATATATATATATACACACACAAACATATTAAAATTTTCAAAATACTACATATGTAATATATTTCATTTGCAAATATCCATATATTAAATAATCAATTCAAACATATATTTCAAAGTTTATAACTAAATTCAAACACATAAAACAGGATCTACAAAAATAAATAAAATGAATTTTGTATCTGTACATTGGAAATTTAACAAAATATCATATATATGACCAATGTCAGAACACATACTTTACAGGAAATTATAGAAACCTAAACATATCATATATTCAAACCCAACAGATACTATGATTTGTAACATAAAAACATATTTTATAAAACCTTTATATTCAGCCAACAAGCTATAACATAACCTATAACAAAATATACGTACAACTTTATAACATTCGAATATATTATATACTGATAAATAAACCAAACGTTATACCAACAGACATAACTTATATAACCCTGTAGCTTTTATAACACAACATATTAACAAAGTTCTTCCCAGCAACTAACAAAATATTATATATAACTATCAAGTAAGAACTACTGTAATTCGATATAAATATTTTTTTATTTTTTTATTTATATATAACATACGAAATCTATATTGAACATTTATAACTATATATACAAGATAAAAATCAAAACTGCCACATATATATATATACTTACATAACTTGCACACGTGTGCACAAAAGAAGAGAGGCGCAGGCTCAAGAGGGAGTGGCGGTTGGTGGTTCTTGGCGAGGGCTGTGTTGATCGGCTACCGATTGAGGAAGGCGGAGGGGAGAGATGCAAGGCGAGAGGCCTTGGAGGGGATGGTTGCTGATGATGGCTCAGCCGAGAGAAGACAAGATAGCTTCATTTTTTTTAAGTGTGCGCTGATGGTATCTGGAAGAGGAGGGTAGGGATTGTTGATGTGAGGTGCTGAGGAGAGCGGTGGTGGTGGGAAGAAGACGGGTCGGTGGTATTGAAGGCTGGTTGCGGGGTGTTGGCGTGGCGAAGATAAGGGGTATGGTGATGGACGCTGTGGCCGAGCTTTGCATGGATGGGCTCAGTGCTCAACACGTGGAGATTGGACAAGGGGGTAGCGGAGGGTGGTGGTGCTCGCTGCGTGTGGCGGCTCTGGCGAGGTCATCCACTAAACGGCTGGAGAGTGGAGGATCTGGGGTTACGGGTGGAGCTCGGGTGAAACTGATGATGGCCGTGGGTTTATGTGTTGACATGCGAGTGCAAATAGAATTAGATAATATAAGCAACATATATGTGAAAGAGAGAGGAAGAGAAAACAAGTAAATGAACCACAGAGAGAGAATGGAAATGGTTCAAATTACATAATGAGTGCTGTCACTTTAATGTGTGTGCTGTAAAGTGGGTTTTGAGAATGAAAAAGTCAGGGGAACAATGGACGTGAGTTCCAACAATTGAATGAATGCATCTTTTAATATATGATTGGAAATGAAGTTCAAAAATTAGAAAGATAAGTAGCCTTCGGTTCATAAGGCAACACGCATTAGTTTTATATTATTTGATTTAAGGTAAAAACAAAAGGCCACGGTAAATGAGAAAATGCAGCAACCAATGGACGTTTGAAGCAGTGAAAAGCAATAGTCACATCTGATGATACCAAGAAATAATTAATTTCTAGCCGTTGACAGCTGTTTGCATTAAACATTGAATACATGAAAAGTCACAAATCCAACGGGCACAAAACTGGTACCGATACGACACTGTTTTCCTTCGTTTCCGTCACGTACCGGGCCCTAAAATGCAAAAATAAATATAGTGTGGAGATCAGCATGACGAGACGATCAAAACGGTATATAGATATCAGTGGTATGATTGAATTATAAAAATTCGAATTTTCTACCAATGGAAAATGCGAGAAAAACGTAAGAAAATAAGATCGACGGAGCTAAAGATGTCCGAATTTTGAAAAACGAAAAATAGCGTTTGCTCAGAAGATGGTTTAGAATTTATCTATGTAAAAATATTTAGGTTTTGAAAACATTTTATTTTCATCGCTTTTTAACTGATTAAATTGAAGTAAATTTACGCGCGAAATAAACTTTCATATTTTCGGACGAAAATTTACCAGTTGCTATGTTTAACTAGACGCATTCCAAATATCAAATTTATATTTCAAAATTTTATCGTTTAAAATTTTGCAAAATTTTAACTAATTACGTTATTAAAACAATTAAAATTTACGGGTCGTTACACCTATGTACATTTCTTTGTGCACATCGATTTTGCATACTGTCTCCTTAACTCATTTGCTTCGAGACAGTTTTTGTTGCATTGTGATCTTGTGGTGGCTGCAGTTTTTAGTTGCAGTTTGCCCTTGTATTCTTGTGGTGGCTGCAGTGCTTTTGTTGAAATTTTGCCCTTGTTGGGTTGCATTGCATTGATGCACTGCTTTCATTTGCAGTTTGATTTGTTGTACCTGTTTTGTTGTCTTCATTTACATGTATACTTGCTGTTGCTTGAGACTGCTATCCACTTCATTTCACTGTTGCACTTGTTGCCATTTACTTAGTGCAGTAGTTTGCATATGCATTCATGTGCACTTCGTTCGATTGCTTTTGCTCCTCTCTGATCATGGCTGGTCTGGTGATAACGTTTGGCATTGTCACTGACTTTGTACATATGTATTCATGCCCGGTTGTCTGCATTGCTTAATTCGAATTTGGGTTCATTTATGATGGCACTGCGTTGTTTGGTCTGGCCATTCTTTATTTCAGATCTGTGCATATCTTCTTGTATGCATGGAGTCTCTGTTCGACCATATTGATAGTATTTGGTCCGGACTTTTGTGTATTGTGACTTGTACATTGATTTGTACATTGAGTTGAATCCAGCTTAATCGCTCGGATTTGACCTTGTGCTGATTCCTATTTCATCACTTTAGTGGCGAGGCAGTGCACGCGTGCATGTACTGCAGCCACACAGAATTGACGTTTTAATTGATATTTCAATTGTTTGAATTGTTTTGTGTTCAATTCAATATTTTGAAATTGTATTCTGATTTGGTTTGATTTGATCATTTTGTGATTTTCTAATTGTCTATAGATAATTAGATTCTGAGTTTCTAATTATTATTTAATAATTGGATTTTGTTGTTAATTGCTGTTTAGGCAATTCTGTGGTTTTCATATTGTCTTCATCGAAAATCATTTTTATTTATCTTCGTTGATAACTTGAATATGCTGATTTGTTGTTCAACACTATTTAGTGTTATATCTACCGTTATCCGATTTCCTTGTTAAAGGATTGGATAGACGTGATTTTTGTGACTGTCGTCTATTAATTATTTAATTATTATTGCTTCCGTGCATTAATAACTGAGTTTGAATTAGACTGACCCGTGTATTATTTTCTTTTGAATTTAATACTCGGGTCAGACCGAGTTATTTCAGGTTGTTGATATCTTGCTTTGGGTTGCTGCTTGAGCTATGAAGTCACTTCATATCTTTTGGAGTAGTCGTGTCATAGTATAGGATGATATGTATTATGTATATTATTGTCAATAATGTACTTGTATATGTAACTTTCAGTATCGACAGTTGTAGTTGTATCATATGTATTGTATCACATGTATTGTAACTGACTTCAATTATATATATATATATATATATATATATGAGATTTTGTATTATCTGTGTTCCGCATTTAGCTTATCTGTGTTATTTTATATATGTTGTCCTAAACTATTATGAACCATCGTAGTTCGTTTTATACTGGAATTGGGTATGTCGATGGGAGTAAATAAATAAGAGATGAAAACTAAAAATATATACCACTCCTATCGAGGTAACCACTACTAGTGTAAGGCCCAACTACGGATGGCCGCCTTATCCAGCCTTATTCTTCGTAATAACAGACAGTATTTCTTTTAATACCCTTTGTTATTGTGAGCATAGAGGTGGGGCGTCACAGTTGGTATCAGAGTTTGGGGTTTATGGACATAATATAAAACATATCTTAGATGGAACATGTGTTAAAACTATTTGTCGATGTTTTTAGTTGTGTTTTGAGTCAAAACTAAAGTTTTGAAATTATGATGAAATTTTTAAATATCCTTATTTAAAAATAAAAGTGAAAGTGTGTTCTGATGATTTGATTGATTTGTGTTCTGTTTATCATAGTGCACAGCGGAAACAGTGAGACTGTCTTCGCTGAGTACAGCTGATAATCTTTTGATTTAAAAATAAAAATATGAAATTGAAATAAATTTTAATTGGTGTTTACATAGCTGGGTTATTTTGTTTTCTTTGAAAATTTCGAATCCGATTTGAGGATTCGAAGCGATTGTAGTTATGTGATTTTTATTGAGATTTTTGCTGTTTTGAATTATCTTCATTGAAGATACATTCGAATGATTTCTTTGTTCATTTTGTAGTATACGTGTAAATTTGAGTTGCACGTTACTACATTAATTTTACGTTGAACCGGTGTTTGGTTTGAACGTATTTAGTTGCCGTTATTTTTATAACGGGATTTTTACACTGGTGCTAAATTTTGAAGCACGGTGTTTTGTTGACATTTTTAATAAATGAAAATTCACCGGTATTATATTTTGATGCAAATTATTTTGATGAGATTTTGACGTTTAAAAATTACTGTCGCTTTGACTTCAGTAACCGTCAATTTTAAAAGTGGATTTTCAAGCGGTTAGCCCGCAATGCTGATTTTGAGATTCGTTTTTACGATGTTTTGGGAAGTGCAATTTCCTTTTGGAAATTGCTACTGATGTTGCTACTTTAATCACGTATTTGAAAAATCGGTTTTGAAATAAAATTGTTTTCAAAATTTTTACGGTTTGCGCTTTCAAAAGAATGAGGAAGCGATTTAAAAGATTCAGAAAAATTGAGGACTATGAACCCTCACTTTTACTATTTCGCTTAATTCCGGACTTGTCCGTTTGAGAACGTAAAATGTTGTTATTTAAAATACACAATTTTGCACTTTGAAGGAAACGATAAAGAGAATCAAACGATTTAGTAAAACACGTGGTATGGGACATGTGCGTTTGCTATTTCGGTTAATTCCGGACTCGTAAATTGAAACATATGCTGTTTGATGATTTTGATGATTTTGTGTGCTTTCGGGCCACTATGTTGGACCTTCGGGTCATATGATGGACCTTCGGGTCAATACCAGTACTAGACCTTCGGGTCATTTGTTGGACCTTCGGGTCATTTATTAGGCGCCAAAAATATAGTACTTGTTAGGCTTCGGCCATTTGTTGATGCACGTGCGGCGTAGCTAAAAACTCGCCATCTGATGGGATCGATCCACCTTTTATGTTGATTTTCTAGTCATCTTTATTGATTTCTAGATATTTGTTGTTTCCAATTATCTGCAGGTAATTGGATATTTGTTGTTTCTGATTATCGTTTTTGATAATCGGATATTTGTTGTTTCTGATTATCGTTTTTGATAATTGGATATTTGTTTTTTCTGATTATCGTTTTTGATAATCGGACATTTGTTGTTTTTGATTATCGTTTTTGATAATCGGATATTTGTTGTTTCTAATTATCATTTTTGATAATCGGATAATTGTTGTTTCTGATTATCGATTTATATAATCGGATATATGTTGTTTCTGATTATCATTTTTGATAATTAGATATTTGAGATTTCTGATATTCGTTTTTGATAATTAGATATTTGCTGATTTGAGTTCTGATTATCGTTTGTGATAATTAGATATTTGATGTTTTCTGATTATCGTTTTTGATAATTAGATATTTGCTGATTTGAATTCTGATTATCGTTTCTGATAATTAGATATTTGATGTTTTCTTATTATCGTTTTTGATAATTAGATATTTACTGATTTGAGTTCTGACTATCGTTTGTGATAATTAGATATTTGATGTTTTCTGATTATCATTTTTGATAATTAGATATTTGTTGTTTCTGATTATCGTTTTTGATAATTAGATATTTGATGTTTTCTGATTATCGTTTTTGATAATTAGATATTTGTTGATTTGAGATTTCTGATTATCGTTTTTGATAATTAGATATTTGTTGTTTCTGATAAACGTTTTTGATAATTAGATATTTGTTGTTTCTGATTATTGTTTTTGATAATTAGATATTTGATGTTTTCTGATTATCGTTTTTTATAATTAGATATTTGTTGATCTGAGATTTCTGATTATCGTTTTTGATAATTAGATATTTGTTGTTTTCGATTATCGTTTTTGATAATTAGATATTTGATGTTTTCTGATTATCGTTTTTGATAATTAGATATTTGTTGATTTGAGATTTCTGATTATCGTTTTTGATAATTAGATATTTGATGTTTTCTGATTATCGTTTTGATAATTAGATATATGTTGATTTGAGATTTCTGATTATCGTTTTTGATAATTAGATATTTGTTGTTTTTGATTATCGTTTTTGATAATTAGATATTTGATGTTTTCTGATTATCGTTTTTGATAATTAGATATTTGTTGTTTCTGATTATCGTTTTTGATAATTAGATATTTGTTGTTTTCTGGTTATCGTTTTGATAATTGGATATTTGCTAATTTTGCTGAGTATGAGATTTCCTAGTCTCTAATTGATTCTAGATTAAGTGGATTATATTGAATTGCTATTTTCTATCTATCTCTGTTGATAGTTAGAGTTTGCTGATTATGAAGTTCGTGTTTTCTAGTTATTTGTTGGATAACTAGATATTTGCGGTTTTGCGATCTGTGATTTGTGTTTTCTAATAAATATTGCTGATAATTGTTTTTATTCAGTTTGGATTGTCTTCTGATTATCGTTTGTGATAATTAGATATTTGATGTTTTCTGATTATCGTTTTTGATAATTAGATATTTGTTGTTTCTGATTATCGTTTTTGATAATTAGATATTTGATGTTTTCTAATTATCGTTTTTGATAAGTAGATATTTGTTGATTTGAGAATTCTGATTATCGTTTTTGATAATTGGATATTTGTTGTTTCTGATTATCGTTTTTGATAATCGGATATTTGTTGTTTCTGATTATCGTTTTTGATAATCGGATAATTGTTGTTTATGATTATCGTTTTTGATAATCGGATATTTGTTGTTTCTGATTATCATTTTTGATAATTAGATATTTGAAATTTCTGATTATCGTTTTTGATAATTAGATATTTGCTGATTTGAGTTCTGATTATTGTTTGTGATAATTAGATATTTGATGTTTTCTGATTATCGTTTTTGATAATTAGATATTTGCTGATTTGAGTTATGATTATCGTTTGTGATAATTAGATATTTGATGTTTTCTGATTATCGTTTTTGATAATTAGATATTTGCTGATTTGAGTTCTGATTATCGTTTGTGATAATTAGATATTTGATGTTTTCTGATTATCGTTTTTGATAATTAGATATTTGTTGTTTCTGATTATCGTTTTTGATAATTAGATATTTGATGTTTTCTGATTATCGTTTTTGATAATTAGATATTTGTTGATTTGAGATTTCTGATTATCGTTTTTGATAATTAGATATTTGTTGTTTCTGATTATCGTTTTTGAAAATTAGATATTTGTTGTTTCTGATTATCGTTTTTGATAATTAGATATTTGATGTTTTCTGATTATCATTTTTGATAATTAGATATTTGTTGATTTGAGATTTCTGATTATCGTTTTTGATAATTAGATATTTGATGTTTTCTGATTATCATTTTGATAATTAGATATTCGTTGATTTGAGATTTTTGATTATCGTTTTGAAAATTAGATATTTGTTGATTTGAGATTTCTGATTATCATTTTTGATAATTAGATATTTGTTGTTTCTGATTATCGTTTTTGATAATTAGATATTTGTTGTTTCTGATTATCGTTTTTGATAATTAGATATTTGTTGTTTTCTGGTTATTGTTTTGATAATTGGATATTTGCTAATTTTGCTAAGTATGAGATTTTCTAGTCTCTAATTGATTCTAGATTAAGTGGATTATATTGAATTGTTATTTTCTATCTATCTCTGTTGATAGTTAGAGTTTGCTGATTATGAAGTTCGTGTTTTCTAGTTATTTGTTGGATAACTAGATATTTGCGGTTTTGCGATCTATGATTTGTGTTTTCTAATAAATAATGCTGATAATTGTATTTATCCAGTTTGGATTGTCTTATGATTATCTATTTGATAATTAGATTTTGTTGAGAAATTGGTGAATTTCTTTTATGAAATTAAAAGATTTCTTTGGTGTTTGTGTTCTCGATCTTTATTTTTCTAGCTTAACCAGTTTATGTTAGAATAATAATTGTTATGGACGACTTTAATTATGTAAATTGCAGGGACACAATTTTTATAAGGAGGGGAGTCTGTAACAACCCGGAGTTTTATAACAATTAGTTATCGTTGTTAAACGATTAATGTTGATAGCTAATGGCTATTTGGAGTTTTTAATCGGATTGAAATTCTTTTATAATTTGGTGAATGATATGTGGACTTTAAAATTTAATATTGTAGCCCATGTTTTCATTTGTTTGTTTTATGCCGTGATAACTATCAAAGGCAAACCCGACCCCTTCATTCATTTTCAAACCCTAAACCAAACTAACGAAAGAAATATTGGCGGCTTTGTCTTCATTCGTTCCTCTTTGCAAAATTAGGGCTTCGATAAATTGAGGCTGCTGACTTTAATTTCTCGATCAAATGAAGGCGCTGCGTGTTTTTAAGTCGATTGAAGGGGCATTGCGAGTTTGGCTTTGTCGATCGCTCAATTTCTTGAGTGCTTGGCTATTTCAATTTTGCTTCAAAACAAAGGTGAGTGATTCTTTCCACTCACATATAATTCGAACGTATTTGCCTAATTTTTGTGTTGGTCTAAGTGTTGCTTGACTTCGTCTCGGTCGTATGATTTTGTAATGATGCTTGAGATTGATTACTGATATTTTCAATTTGATTGTCAAGACGTTGATTTCGTTTTTGGTTGGCTTCGACTTTGACTATTTTATTTGGTATCCGTGATTTTGGCATAGAATGTTTTGATGATTCCTGACTTGCTCAAATTCGTGAATTTCGTCGTTGGTTTATCACGGCTTTGATTGATTTTGAACTTGTTCGATTTTGATAAAATTGGTGCTTGATTTTTGTTTCGTTCGAACTTGCTATCACCGTTGGACTCTCTGATGCTTTGTTGATTTTGTTATTGTCATTTCATGACATCGGCCACTTGAACTATTTGATTTTGGCACAGTTTGGTTTGAACTATAGATGACATTGTGTATTTTTGTTGGCATCGGCCTATACTTTGATCTACAGTTTGAAACCTCCTATGTCTTGATTGTACCATTCGCTGTTTATGTTGCCTAGTAGAGTGGTTTGTCATTGTAGTACTTCTGGTCATTACACATGCACCAGTTGAAATGTGATACTATTTATCACTACATACAACATATGTCAGTACACATCCATGTTTCTTTTTATATCTGATGTTTGGTTCACTTGAGTGTTGCTTTACTGGGTGATATATTTGTTCATAATTTCCTCTGAAGTGCCATTGTTGCCTCGAGTTTGAGTTTTTCTCGTATAACCTGATGCCATTGGTTCTTGATGTTGCTCGGTTTTGATGTGCACAATTTTGGTTGTTTCTATTTGAGCTTGCACCGTCCAGTTTCATTTAGTTGTTACTGGTGCACTATTTGGTTCATGTTGCATTCACTTGCATACTCGTTGACATCACTGATGCACTGATTCTATTCGGCTGTGTCTTTGATGCTGGCTTGCATCGTCTCTTGTTTTATTTGATCTTGCACTCCTATGTGTATTGTTCTAGTTTGTAGTTGTATATGCATATTGGTTTGCTTTCAGGCTGGTCCACTGCACCACTGTTGTCATCTTCTCTTGACATTTTGGAACTTGAACTGTTGCACTGTTTTGTTGCTGCAGTTGAGTTGAGTCAGTGACTTGATCTTTTGCATTTTAATTGTGAGTTGGTGCCATTTACTTTTAATTCTTTGGGACAGTGTTGTTTCACTGTTTTGGTTACCTGTACATTGCCTTGACTTTGATCTGGGTTGTTGGTTTAAGTTTTGCTGCCTTGTTGGTATATGGTTTGTGTACATTTGTGCACTTGTTTTGGTTGCTTCCCTGACCTGTGTTCCTTATGTACATTTCTCTGTGCACATCGATTTTGCATATTGTCTCCTTGACTCATTTTCTTTGAGATAGTTTTTGTTGCATTGTGATCTTGTGGTGGCTGCAGTTTTTAGTTGCAGTTTGCCCTTGTATTCTTGTGGTGGCTGCAGTGCTTTTGTTGAAATTTTGCCCTTATTGGGTTGCATTGCATTGATGCACTGATTTCATTTGCAGTTTGATTTGTTGTACCTGTTTTGTTGTCTTCATGTACATGTATACTTGCTGTTGCTTGAGACAGCTATCCACTTCATTTCACTGTTGCACTTGTTTCCATTTACTTAGTGCAGTAGTTTGCACTATGCATTCATGTGCACTTCGTTCGCTTGCTTTTGCTCCTCTCTGATCATGGCTGGTCTGGTGATAACGTTTGGCATTGTCACTGACTTTGTACATATGTATTCATGCCCGGTTGTCTTCATTGCTTAATTCGAATTTGGGTTCATTTATGATGGCACTGCGTTGTTTGGTCTGGCCATTCTTTGTTTCAGATCTGTGAATATCTTCTTATATGCATGGAGTCTCTGTTCGACCATATTGATAGTATTTGGTCCGGACATTATTGTATTGTGACTTGTACATTGATTTGTACATTGAGTTGAATCCAGCTTAATCGCTCAGATTTGACCTTGTGCTGATTCCTATTTCATCATTGTAGTGGCGAGGCAGTGCACGCGTGCGTGTACTGCAGCCATACAGAATTGACGTTTTAATTGATATTTCAATTGTTTGAATTGTTTTGTGTTCAATTCAATATTTTGAAATTGTATTCTGATTTGGTTTGATTTGATCATTTTGTGATTTTCTAATCATCTATAGATAATTAGATTCTGAGTTTCTAATTATTATTTAATAATTGGATTTTGTTGTTAATTGGTGTTTAGGCAATTCTATGGTTTTCATATTGTCTTCATCGAAAATCATTTTTATTTATCTTCGTTGATAACTTGAATTTGCTGATTTGTTGTTCAACACTATTTAGTGTTATATCTACCGTTATCTGATTTCCTTGTTAAAGGATTGGATAGACGAGATTTTTGTGACTGTCGTCTATTGATTATTTAATTATTATTGCTTCCGTGCATTAATAAATGAGTTTGAATTCGACTGACCCGTGTATTATTTTCTTTTGAATTTAATACTCGGGTCAGACCGAGTTATTTCAGGTTATTGATATCTTGCTTTGGGTTGCTGCTTGAGCTATGAAGTCACTTCATATCTTTTGGAGTAGTCGTGTCATAGTATATGATGATATGTATTCATGTTATTACTGTCAATAATGTACTTGTATATGTAACTTCCAGTGTCGAAAGTTGTAGTTGTATCATATGTATTGTATCACATGTATTGTAACTGACTTCAGTTATATATATATATGAGATTTTGTATTATCTGTGTTCCGCATTTAGCTTATCTGTGTTATTTTATATATGTTGTCCTAAACTATTATGAACCATCGTAGTTCGTTTTATACTGGAATTGGGTATGTCGATGGGAGTAAATAAATAAGAGATGAAAACTAAAAATATATACCACTCCTATCGAGGTAACCACTACTAGTGTAAGGCCCAACTACGGATGGCCGCTCCTATCCAGCCTTATTCTTCGTAATAACAAACAGTATTTCTTTTAATACCCTTTGTTATTGTGAGCATAGAGGTGGGGCGACACAAAAGCTTGGACTATAACATTGTTGTTATAGTAAATGATTTTCGAAAGGAGATGTTTTGTATAGTATATGGGATTTATATATCTATCTAATTATCGAATCCTTATACTAGTGATTTTGGGTTGTCGTAACGATGTTTTACGCAACATTCGTTTTGGCCCAAATAAATATGTTTAAGAGAATGTTTTCCTTAAAGAATAGAATATATACTTAATCATGATTTAAGTATATGTAATATTTTCTAAGTGTTGAAAATAAAGAGAATTGCGAATTACTTATTATTAAATAAGTATATGGAAATGTTTTCCAAATATTGAAGTATTGAAATGGTTTGAGAATATATCTTTTTAAAGATAATTTGAAGTGAATATTTGGAAAGTGATTTAATTAATAAAAGATTAATTAAAAGGGCCTAGTGATTGTTTATGGTTATAAATATTCGTTTTTTGCTTTGATATTTAAATAACCGACTATCAAATTTAGACAATTTTTAGTTCCTCGACTTGATGTGGGAACTATTTAGTCGTACACTTAGTACGTAGCCATCTATGTAGGCTTGATTATCGTGTGTTGAGGATGTTGATTCGTGTAGTGCGGAGTGTTACTCCAATCAATCGAGCTTCCTTCTTGCCGAAGGATAGCAAGTTGAAAGTTGGAGACGTGATAAGTCTATGTTAGTTTCTTTGTGAGGTTTAGAAACTCTTTTGCCTTGTTGATGCGAAGAGACCGGGATCAGATTTATCTAAAAACTACTTCGGACCAACATATATACGACGATTGTGCAGGTTGGCCGATGATATTGATGTTTAGGATTTTCATAGTGAAGGACTCCTTGTTGATCATTTGGGGTTAAAATCCCAATATACATATAGTATCAGCAGTCTCTTCGTTATGAAATATCCAATGCAAGGACTATTCGCTACTAATCCTAGGGATTTCCCGACAGGATGTAGTAGGAAAGTACCTTCAGTTTGTCCTGTTCCGGGACAACTTGTATGGATGAATGTCTGACATTGCATTTTTTGAGATTACATACATTGTTTTTTACAAACGTACATCTGTTTGGTGGCAGAGAAGGCAACTTCTCTTAGTTTAACACCCTTTCTTGAGACGTACGAGCTCAAGGGTTGTATTTTTGTGAAAGGCAATTAGTAGTCAATGGAAATGGCAAATGTGGCATTCAAAAGTGATGTGATATGTGATATGTGAAAGGTAATCGTTACTTCTTTGGCCTCATCAACCGGAAATGACCGAAACAGGGTTAGATGCAGCAGGGCTAAGCGGGTCATTCCCAATTAGGATATGATCATCCCTTTCTAGATATATTTCTTTCCGTTATGACGTTCGGGATGTAAATTATTGTTGTATGTATGCTATGAGGGCCCTTGGAATGGTCGGTAACGACCAGGGGATGATATATTCGGTACTACCTAGGTATAGAGGTAGGCCGGTCATTTGTTGGTAGAGGTTCCCATGTGTGATTCCTCGGTACATTCCTCTAGAGATGTACTGCCGGAAGGTAGTCCCTTCACCTGGTCATTTGTATGGAAATCCAAACTCCACTACGAGCTTGTGGTTTTGTTTGTATTGGCCTAATGAATAGCCCTAAAATGCTATATGGGTAACCATTTCGGCAATGATTAATATTATTTGTATACTAGACACTAGTATAATATAAGATGATTTGGTATGGAAGGTTTTAGTTATCATAAGGTAAAAACATATTCGTGTTTATGTGTGGAGATGAAATATTTTTCCAAGTTTTATATAATATTTTGCAGAATATTACATAGGTATAGGATAATCGAGTTTGAAGACTAATCACTCAAATGACTAGATATCAAATTTTAGAGATGATCAAGACAATCGAGGACTCATGAGTTTAAAGACAAAGGCGTAAAGAGTTTTAGACTATATATAATAGTTAATAGACATTAGATAAATTTGATTAGCAACTTTCTTTTCTTTGAATACTCCCTCACTAAATTATTTATTTTATTTTCAAAATATATTTCTACAAATATTTTATAAAGTTTTATACATTGAAGTATTTAAAAACCATCTTTTCAAGTGATTTTACAAAATATCAGAATTTTGTAACACTTTAAAAGTATTCTTGTCTTTCCAAACATATAAGGGTATGTCAACATATGTACCATTGAAAAGTTTTTTAAAATTTTGAAGAGTTCTGATTTTTTGCTCCATCTCTTTACGAATATACATGCCCCTTCAAACACTATATAAAGAGGACTGGAAAACGAATATTTTAACAATATTCTCTCCATTCTTCTTACACCAAATTCTCATTATTTATTTTATAATATTTCACTTTCTATACTCATAAAATCTACTCAAATTCAATCTCTACTTCACTACATTCATTTTCTATAATCTACTCACTGTTTTGCAAGAATTCTTTCACTAATTCAAAGATCAAAGTGCTATAAAAGGGCTATAGGATATTATGTATCCAAGTTACAACTATTTGTATTTGGAATCAACAACTCTCTACTAATAATTGATATTTTTATCCAAGTTACAACTATTTGTATTTGGAATCAACAACTCTATATTGCTAATTTGTGTGGGAGTAATTGTTGCCCATTCAAATAAGTGGGTGTGCTTGTTTCCCGTTCTAATCAAGTGGGTATGCTTGTTGCCCCTTTAAATCAAGTGGATGATTTTGTTGCCCAGTTAAATCAAGAGAGTCTACCTTGAGCTTAGAAAGTCAGGAGGGTGTATCATGTTACCTTGAAATCAAGATTGTATTCTGGTTTACTTGCTACCTGATTAAAGTATGTATTTGAAAGGAAATATTTACCGATACTTGTACAAGACTGGATGCAGTTTTGGTCAATCTAAACCAATATAAAACTCCTTATGTCATCTCTCTTGCTTTTACTTCATTTTTACTGCATTGATATATATCTATGACTGCCTATTAATATAAATCTGTGTTGATTATCTGTGCTTTGGGTTAAATCTTAAAATTACTTAAAAAGTTCTATATAAGTTATAAAACACTATTCAGCTCCTCTTTAGTATAAAGTAGCCTGAAGATCCGTTCACACTAGTATAATTTATACTGCATCATTTCCTACAAAAACCATTGGATTGTGGGCTTAATAAATAAATCTAAATTGGAATCCTTGCCTACATATTCAGAAGTTGTTTATCCTTGATGAAATAATATGTATATACCTTAGATCGGGAAGTTAGGGAGAATAATCCCTAAAACTTATGAAACCTAATATTAATAGAATTATGTAGCTAGTTTTAGATTTTTATTATTTGGATTATAAATGGTTAAACTTTATAATCATCTGTTGTAGATGCTTTAATTTTATTTGGGTTTTAATTTCTATATTTTGTTTCATTGGAATTGTAAAATCTCCATGGGAATATCCATAAATATTCAACCTTATAGTTACATGTGAAAAAAGCATCGTTTGAAATAACAAGGAATATTCATATCTAAATGAAAGAGATATGCAAAGTAGGAAAGTTTTTCCATAATTTACATGGTCTATTTTAATAAAATAAATAAAAAGAGATAATTCCTTGTAATTACAAACACAACAAAATCTCACTCTTGGATATTCATGGAAAATTTCATTGGTAACGTTTCCTTCTTGAAGAGATAAGATTCCAATGCAATAATATGGAACTAAATATTTATGAAAGTTACACATAAGTGTATATCTAGAAATCCCTCAAAATAGAAACTAAAAAGTTATAAATAGAAATATAAATAATCTCATTTGCCAATTATATATATTTATAAGAATTGTTATGTATACCATAATTACTACTTACCTTAATTAGTACTTACCTTAATTAAGTGAACTCGTTGGTTATAAATACCAACCCCTCTGTAAAGCTATTGTTGTGAATAAGAAGATATATTGAGTTCTTCTATGTTTCTTTTACATTGAGTGATCTATTTCAAATCTGTTAATATGGTATCAGAGCCATACAATTCAAAATCAGAAATTAAGCGATCCGATTTCAAATTCAATATCCCCAATTCGTCTCTTTAGATTAGAATCCGCTCTCTTCTCTTCTGAAATTTGTTTTAATCAAAATTAATCCTAGCATTGAGTAATTTGCTCTGTCATTTCAAGATTCTTGTTTTGTCTTTTCGAAATTCGTCTCTTTTGAGATCTGGTTTATCATCAAGGTATTCGAAACCAACCCAAATCTTTTAGTTCGAGACCTCATGAGTGAAGAAAAAGTCGCTACAGTCATGGATGTAACGCCCATGATGTCAAAAATTACTGACCATAAACTGAGTGGTTCGAATTACTTAGATTGGAGCAAAACAGTACGGTTGTACCTTCGCAGTATTGAGAAAGATGATCATCTCACCGATGATCCTCCTGACAGTAATTCAACAGAGAAAAAAGATCAAATATGGTTGAGGGATGATGCTCGTCTGTTTCTTCAGATTCGAAACTCCATTGATAGTGGAGTTATTGGATTGGTGAATCACTGTGAGTTCGTTAAAGAATTAATGGATTATTTAGAGTTTCTATATTCTGGAAAGGGGAACTTATCTCGTATGTATGAATTCTGTAAGTCATTCTATCGGGTTGAAAAACAGGATCAATCTCTCTTGGAGTATTTTATGATGTTCAAAAAGAAGTATGAAGAATTTAACCTATTATTACCACTAAGTTCTGATATAAAGATCCAACAAAAGCAAAGGGAGCAAATGGCTATAATGAGTTTTCTAGGAGGGCTACCACATGAGTATGAATCTGCTAAATCACAGGTACTTTCTAGTACAGATATGTCATCATTGCAAGAAGTTTACAGTCGCATCCTTCAAACAGAAAGTACAAGTTCTTAGCTAGTCGGAAATCCTTCTACAGAAAGTGCTCTGGTAGGACAAAGTAACAAGTACAATAATTGGAAACCAAATCAAAATAGTGGATCTCAGAGACCTGAAAGACCTGAAGTTCGTGCACGTGCATCTGAAATTCGTGCACCAGATACTAGAAATGTAATGTGTAACTACTGTAAAAAACTTGGACACACAAAATTTGACTGCAGAAAACTAAAATTTAAAATACAACAAGTTCAGCAGAAGCAGGTTATGGGTACTGGACAAAAGAACAACAACACTACAAATATAGTGAAAACAGGAGATGATATTGATAATACGGCTGCACTTTCAGAGGAGTTTGCTAAATTTCCGAAGTATCAAGAATTTCTGAAGGGTTCTTCATCTATCACTACTGTTGCAAACACAGGAAAGAATAAATGGGTTATCGATTCCGGTGCGACTGACCATATGACTGGTAATTCCTCCCTTTTCTCTACCTTTCAGTCGAACAATTCAAAACACACGGTGACTCTTGCCAATGGATCGTGTTCCACAGTTCAAGGAACTGGAATTGTTTATCCTACCACCTCACTTCCTTTAACTTCTGTCCTACACTTACCCGAACTATCTTTTAACTTACTATCTGTTAGCCAACTCACTTAAAAATTGAACTGTTCCGTATCTTTTTATCCAAATTATTGTATTTTCCAGGATCTAGTAACGAGGCGGACTATTGGTAAAGGACATGAGTCCGGAGGGTTATACATTCTTGATACACCACCATCATCTCCTGTAGCTTGTTCGAGTATATCTTCAGCCCTCAAGACTCACTGTCAGCTTGGACACCCATCTCTTTCTTTATTAAAAAAACTTTATCCACAATATATTTCACTATCACCACTAGATTGTGAAGCATGCCATTTTGCTAAACATCACCGTCTAAGTTCTAGTCCTAGAGTCAATAAACGTGCTAACTATCCTTTTGAATTAGTACATTCTGATATTTGGGGACCGTGTCCGGTTGTGTCTAAATCTGGATTCAAGTATTTTGTTACTTTTGTAGATGATCACTCTCGTGTTACTTGGCTTTTTTTGATGAAAAACAGATCTGAACTGTTCTCTATATTTTGTGCATTTTGTGCTGAAATAAAAAATCAATTTAATACTTCTATTCGTACATTGCGAAGTGATAATGCTAAAGAGTATACATCTTTTTTGTTTCATTCATATATGACTCAACATGGTATACTCGATGAAACATCTTGTGTTGATACACCATCTCAAAATGGTGTGGCCGAAAGAAAAAATAGGCATCTTCTTGAAACTACGCGTGCTCTTTTATTTCATATGAATGTTCCCAAAAATTTTTAGGCTGATGTTGTTTCTACGGCATGTTTTCTTATTAATCGTATGCCATCTTCTATTCTCAATTGGGAAATTCCATATAAAGTATTATTTCCTAACAAAACTTTGTTTCCTATTAGTCCAAAAGTATTTGGAAGCACTTGTTTTGTGAGAGACGTGAGGCCACAAATAACTAAACTTGATTATAACGACCCGATATTTTCAACCATTCGCATCCATTATAAGTGTATAGGTAGACACTCATGCCGGAATTGAATTGCTCAAAATACCGCGTTGTAATTAAAATTTGGCAAATCTCAGAATATACAGTAAATAAATATAATCACAGATCATAGACACAGAGTAAAATAATGCAGCGGAAGTAAAAGAAATAGTAGTTCATGAAGCTACTATGTAAATATATCAGAGTTACATAAGATACAACAGAAGAAATAGAGTACAACAGAAGTATCAATAAGATAACCAAGTACAAGCTGAACAGAGCAACATAACTGAAGTAGATAGAACAAAACTAGCAGATAATCTCCAGCGATTCAAATCTCCAGAAGGTGGAAATCCAAATCTGTGAATAACTCAGGCTGACCCGAGCGTAAAGCAAAACACAAAACACTCGAGTCAGGACAATATATACTTATATAATGTAAACCAACTCAAGTGAACTGTAATAAAGGTACAAGTAACTTAAAAGATGCTTGGGACCGCCCATCCTCTAAGGATCCGTTAAAATATCTACTATGTAGTAATATTCGCTATTATAATAGTGTCTAAATAAGTAAAGTATAATCATATCGGAAAATAGCGTTAAGGGGATGGAGAACCTTAACGCGGTCGGATCTTAAAATCATAACCGTAGTAAAGCTCGATATGGTAGGTGACACGGCACAACTAGGCAATGCCAGGGTAGATATACCAATTACGCACACGGACTGATGGATACGCATAGCAGCCACTACCGTTCCACCTCGAACAACATTCCCAAATCGAAGGATGGCCATCTAGTCAAATCACAAGTAAGAGTATAATATCGAAGAAATGTGTCCGAGAAGAGGTGCTACCTCACTGGTCCGAGATCGCTCCTGTTTTAGCCACCTTATGCCAACTCACGGGAGTTGGGTCCACGTAACATACCTTAAGAACGTCGCCACCATCCTACTTCATTCTGGAATCTCCACCGCGTACACGGTTGTCAAAGTGGTTTTCGGTATCGACAGAGAGTATGTCCATATCCGATCCCGGTCTCTTTGCCAACCAATCGTTATTATAACCCGTGGTTATAACTTTTAAAAATAGTTTATGTTTCAAATCAAAATACATCCTTTAAACCATTTCAAAATCATATCATTTATTTCAAACCCAAACATATCTATTCAAAACCAATTCAAAAATATACCATTTCCATTTCAAAACCAATTCAATAATATATCATTTCAATAAAACCCAAATTTCAAAATCACTGAATACTTCCTTTAATTTATTAAACTTGAAATCTTCCTTTAAATTATCATAGCAATTTGGTAATGTAACCTTAAGTAATCGTAGCATTTTTGGAATGTAATACTTTCCAATTTAACATTTTATATAATCAAAGTATTTATATACTTACAAATTTTTAACATGGTCATTTTATCATAGCCTTATAGTTAAATAAACTTTGTTACTGTAATATCCAATTTAATGCTGAAATTCTTATGTTAAGTTAAGAGTACCTTATTAACTTACATTATCATTACAATAAAGAAACTTTATTATTTTAGTCATTAAAATATGTCATTTACATTAAATAAAACTTACATATTAAATGTACTTTTTAACTTACATTTCTATTACAGTAAAGAGCATTTATCATTTAATCAATATTACACTAATTAAACTTACATTATCGAATGTACGTTTTAATTTACGTTTTATTACAAAAGGGGCATTTATTATTTTAAATCAATATTACACAAATTAAGACTTACATGTTTCTTTCATTAATTAAGACTTTACATGTTTCTTTCTGTAGGTAAAACTTTACATATTTCTTTCATTAATTAGAACTTTACACGTTTCTTTCATAAATTAAACTTTACATATTTCTTTCATTAATTAGAACTTTACACGTTTCTTTCATAAATTAAACTTTACATATTTCTTTCATTAATTAGAACTTTACACGTTTCTTTCACAATAAATTTCTTATAATTAAATCCAATTTTCAACAATTTACTTAATAAGTTTAAATGTAAAAGTTCCAATTCTTCACATTTCAACAAATAGACTTAACACTTCAAATTTAAATTACCATTTCACAATTTAACAAAATTTCCAATTTTATTTAATTAACTTAAACCTTTAATTAAAACCAAATTTCACATTTCCTAGTCAAGTTATATTTTAAAAGATCACTTTTAAACATTCATTTATTTAACCACTTAAATTCATAGAAAAATTAATAATACTTTAATAAATCACTTAAATTCAAATTTAATCAAATTATCATATTTACCATTTCCAAATAAAATTTAATATCCATTTTATTTATATAACTTAAATATCATTTTTAACCAAAATTCCAAATTTTCAACTTAAGTTATATTTCAAAAATCCAGTTAAACCATTCATTAATTACATTTTTAACACATAGAAAAAAAATCATAATTTCTTTATTTTAAAACATTTCAAAATCTATTTAAATCAAATTTCATAAATTTATAATCTTTAAAATACTTAAAAATATCCAAAACACTTTGTAAAATAACCACGGGCCTGTATATAATTTTCTAACCTAGGTCAAGTGATACGGATATGTATCATTTCAATCCGCAGTAAAAAAAAGAAAAATCCGGGTTCTATCATTTCAAACCCGCAATCCCAAGTTAAAATAAATTAAATAAAAATCGTTCAGGCCTATCATTTCAGCCCATAACGATTTTTCCCTATTCTAAAGTCCGTTCGGGTATGTATCATTTCAACCCATAGTGATTCTAGTCTACAGGGAACTTGCAATGGTGATAACAGATATAAATAACAGAATAACATTAAATAACAGTAACATATGATATAACAGGTGTAATAACAGGTGTGAACATCATATGATAATAATATAAGCATATAAAACATGATAATATATTTCTACAGATTCGCAGGGTGTCAATTTACTAGTTATATAGGTACATATTGTCTGGTGAGAATAACTCACTTGTTTAAGATGGAGATGACGACCAAACACATAACACAGAATCTTTGAAGGCACGACAACATGAATATGATTTGAGAGTGGAGAGCCAAATATAATTGCCTTGTATACATATAAACAAAACAAGACAATGTATACATAAATATTCAACACAAACAATATTGAAACAATTTTAAATAAGGAGCAACAAAGAAATAGATGACTTGACCTTGCCTCAACCATTCAAGTGCTTGGCCATGACATCATTTGGCTCAGCTATGATCAGGTCTAGACCTGAAATAGTCATCCAATGGTCAGCAAAAAGAAGGCAAAACAATGGAATGATGATGGTAGGAGTTACACATGAAGAAGACAAAGAGTCAAGGCCAAAAGGAGTGGTTTTGGTGCACACTAGGCTCGGTCTAGTCATTGTTTGGGCTTGGCCATGCTTGCTCCAGATCTGGACAGAGGTAAGGGGTGATGGTAAGTGGTCAAAACAATGTGGTGGTGGCTATGGTGGTGGCCAAGGTGGTGGATGAAGGTGGTGAAGCGATATAGGTCAGCTAGTGTTGTTTTTAAGGGGTTTCAACATTTGTTTGTGGTGTTTTCATCATCTAAAGGCCATGGCCTGATCTGGTCAGAGGGGATGTGAGGTGGTTGAAGCCAAGAATGATGAGGAGGAAGGTGGTGGAGGCTATGGTGGAGATGGTGGAAAGTTTGGCCAAGCAATTGTGGATGAAATCAAGGCAAAACAAAGTAAAAATGAAGAAGGAAGAGAAGAAAAAGAAGAGGCCATTACCAAATGTTTTCAGAGGTGTTTTGGCCGAAAATTTAATGAAATGAGAAGTGTATTCAGTTGAAAAACAAAATAAAACATATGGCTATCAATAAAGAAGGAACGGTCAAAATGTGAAAGGTCTAGCAAATGAAAAGTCATCGGTTTAAAGCCTTTATGTCTCTTCAAATTTCCTTCTTATATATTTTGTAATTTATAATTACATGTAAAACTGATAAATAAAGATAACAACTCAGAAATGAAAAAAATAAATATAAAATAAATAATTAAATTTTGATTAAATAGAATTTAAATTAAGAAAATGGCTTAAAAATGCAAACTAGCCTTTAAAAATTAGAAATAACTTCTATAACTTTGGAAAAATTATATTTTGATTTAAATACATGTAAAATGAATAAAATAAATTAAAACACAGCAAATAAAAGTGAATGTATAAAATAAATAAATAAATTTTAATTTAAATATAGTTTAGATGAAGAAAATAGTAGAAAAATAGAAACAGCTTTTAAAAATAGGAAATCATCATAGTACATTTTGGAAAATTCGATTATTATTTTTTAAAAATATTTAGAGATTAAAATATATATAAATTAACATATTGATACATATAAAAAATATAAGAAAGAAATTATGATTTATAAAATTTAAAATAGGCAAAATTGCACAATAAAACAAATTATACTAAAATTTGAAATGTGCATAACTTTTACATTTTAACTCCGTTTTCAACGAAACGAAAAGCAGTATTCATGTTATTAAATCTATTTTCATAATAAAAGAAAAATTTTATAATTTCAAACTATTTAAAATTTAAACTTAAAAGTCAAAGTTTGACTATTGACCGAAATTCACATTTTCAGGAAATATTAAATTTAGTCATATTTAGAATTCTAATCCACATCAAAGTCAAAGTTTATATTTAAAATAACAAAATTTATTCTTTTTCATAAATAAAGCTTTTAAATCTGGAAATCAATTTAAAAATAATTGTAAAATACAGGGTTGTTACACTCTCCCCCACTCAAAACTTTTCGTCCCCGAAAAGGAACGAGGTACGGGAAAGCACAGAAAAGATAGAATGAAATAGAATTAAGACAAGATGATAAGAAGATTGGAATTACACCTGATAACTATTGTTATAGGTAAGTTTAACAAGATGGAGGTGATCAAATCAAGAATATAAGCACGAAAAGATCCTCTAGAGTCTGAATCTCCCTTTTCACTTGACCGACGGTCTATGAATGGAAAAACAGGGTTCAGATCCAGATGAGTAACAAAGATTTCAAAGATTATAAAAAGATTTCTAAACAGACTGGTATAAGCAATAGCCTTCCCATTCTGTAACAAGATAAGAGAAATAAGGACAACCAAAAGATAGTTTGAAAAAAAAACAAAATAAGATAATAAATTTGAAACAATAATGCTTTGAAATCATAACAATTTAGGGATTTTTATCATTTGGAAATCATACTACTAAAAATCATAACACTTTGGAAATGTTATTCTTAAAAAAGAACATAATACTTAGAAAATCATAACACCTTTTAAATATAATCTTCATTTAAACCATTTTAATCCAAGATCAAACAATATTCATTTTAAAGTTGTAACATTTCTAAGTTCATTCAATTTTAAAAATTTCCAAAACACTGTATTTTCAAAACAGCATCACTTATAAAATGCTACAGTAGGTATATTAGTACTTCAAATCAGTTTAATTCCAGAAATATTCATTTGGATATCATTTAACTTATGACTTATTAAAACAAACTTTTATGAATGGAATATCCAAATAAACTATACTACATTTATTAAGTCAAAAGTTCATTATTTTACTTAGCTCTTAATTTAACACATAACCTATCACTTCATTTAAAATACCCATTTCATAAATAGATATTCCTTTAATAAGTTACACTTAAAATTCCATTTGAAAACCAAATTCTCAATTATCAATTTTTAGTGATGTAAAAATACATTTTAACTATTTAAATCATAATTATTCATTTTTCAAGACATATCTATTTCATAAATAAAATATTTATATAGCAAATATAACAATCAAATTTTTTTACATATTTATTCATTTAGACATCAATTAAACTATGAATTCAAGTTAAATAAGCTTTATTACAAAATGTCTAATTCCAATGTAATTTATTTTATCTATTCAAAGATACATTATTTATTATACAACATATTCATTTCAGGAAATAACTTTTATTAAAATTCCTAGGTTACACTTAAGGTTCCATATTAAATCAAATTTGATTATTAAGTTATTTAAATAAAATCTCTTTAAATTCCTTTTTCACTATTTACCTCTGTTAATCTTTTATAACTAAAATTTAAGTGTATAAAATCCTTTTTATATTGTATATTATCCAATTACATTGTTAACTTCTAAAAAAATTTAAGGTAAGTTATATTTGAATGCAATTGTAATATACAAATAAAACTATCCAATTCAATTATCTCAAGTTTGAATCATTTATCCAAAATTTTGATTTTTCTTTTTATAATTGAAATTATTCTTTAAGAAAAAAAAAATGTAAGAATTAAATTTCCGATTTCCTTCAAACCATTTAGAGATAAATAAATATATGTACATAATATGTCAAATCAATTTAAATCATTTATCTATATATATTATAAATCAAATCATATTTAGAAATTCAAATAAATTAAATCTTTCAAAACAAAGCTGTAGTAAGACTACAGAACGGTCTCTTCAGTTCAAAACTCGAAAATGAATGTCGATGATGCTGCAGTCATCACCGAAATTATTTTCCAGCGACAAAGAGAAGAGCACTAAATTTTTAAACTTTAAAATCTTTTAGAGACAAATTTTTTATTCAAAAATACTTTAAATAATATCCTTTTAAAAATTTTAAACACAAAGTTTGAAATCCATTGGAAATTAAATTCTTTAAATTTCTTATTTTAAATTCATTTCAGTTCCCAAATAAATTTATAAACAACTATTTATAAATTCATTTGTAGAACAATAAATGATAAATCAAGTATTATCATTTCAAATTATCAATTTAAATCAATTTATTAAGTTCCATAAAATTATATATCCAAATTTATTTCATTAACCAAATTTTAAAATAATATTGTGTCAATTTGTTCTGTCAAAGTGTTTTAGAAATCCTATCGATAGCGTTGATCAGACGAATCGATCGAAAACCGAAATCAACATCAACAACTCAAACAACACAATATAAAACAAAACATTAATTTACAAGTACAGTTCAAAATGTTTGGAAGATAGATTGGAACAAAAGACAAGATGATTAAACAGAGTAGAGAGATGGGTAAGCTTAGATAAATCGCGGACAACCATAACCGGGTCAACCGTGACTTAATGGATAAGATCAAATGTGGATTTTCTGGGGTATATCTACCTTCGATCTCAAAAGATAGAGTTTGGAATAACAAAAGATATTAGCATCTAAACCAAGGATAAATATAAATCTCTGGTTAATCGATGCTGATTGTAAAGGATTTTCACCCCTTTACAAGAAAATTAGAATATTGGCGAGACCGCCAATTTACTATAAAGATCATTCGAAGTGGAGTTCTGTGATACTCCAAAATCAAAAGAAGATGAATTGTGAGGGACAAGAATGAATTTTGGAACCGTAGGGAACGTTCCAAAAATTCAAAGGAAATTCGAATCAAGAGGAAAAGATTCAAACTCGAACGAAAGTGATTCTGTAAATAAATCTACTCCATATGATGAGTTTTGCCTCAAAACCTGGCTCTGATACCAACTATAACGACCCGATATTTTCAACCATTCGCATCCATTATAAGTGTATAGGTAGACACTCATGCCGGAATTGAATTGCTCAAAATACCGCGTTGTAATTAAAATTTGGCAAATCTCAGAATATACAGTAAATAAATATAATCACAGATCACAGACACAGAGTAAAATAATGCAGCGGAAGTAAAAGAAATAGTAGTTCATGAAGCTACTATGTAAATATATCAGAGTTACATAAGATACAACAGAAGAAATAGAGTACAACAGAAGTATCAATAAGATAACCAAGTACAAGCTGAACAGAGCAACATAACTGAAGTAGATAGAACAAAACTAGCAGATAATCTCCAGCGATTCAAATCTCCAGAAGGTGGAAATCCAAATCTGTGAATAACTCAGGCTGACCCGAGCGTAAAGCAAAACACAAAACACTCGAGTCAGGACAATATATACTTATATAATGTAAACCAACTCAAGTGAACTGTAATAAAGGTACAAGTAACTTAGAAGATGCTTGGGACCGCCCATCCTCTAAGGATCCGTTAAAATATCTACTATGTAGTAATATTCGCTATTATAATAGTGTCTAAATAAGTAAAGTATAATCATATCGGAAAATAGCGTTAAGGGGATGGAGAACCTTAACGCGGTCGGATCTTAAAATCATAACCGTAGTAAAGCTCGATATGGTAGGTGACACGGCACAACTAGGCAATGCCAGGGTAGATATACCAATTACGCACACGGACTGATGGATACGCATAGCAGCCACTACCGTTCCACCTCGAACAACATTCCCAAATCGAAGGATGGCCATCTAGTCAAATCACAAGTAAGAGTATAATATCGAAGAAATGTGTCCGAGAAGAGGTGCTACCTCACTGGTCCGAGATCGCTCCTGTTTTAGCCACCTTATGCCAACTCACGGGAGTTGGGTCCACGTAACATACCTTAAGAACGTCGCCACCATCCTACTTCATTCTGGAATCTCCACCGCGTACACGGTTGTCAAAGTGGTTTTCGGTATCGACAGAGAGTATGTCCATATCCGATCCCGGTCTCTTTGCCAACCAATCGTTATTATAACCCGTGGTTATAACTTTTAAAAATAGTTTATGTTTCAAATCAAAATACATCCTTTAAACCATTTCAAAATCATATCATTTATTTCAAACCCAAACATATCTATTCAAAACCAATTCAAAAATATACCATTTCCATTTCAAAACCAATTCAATAATATATCATTTCAATAAAACCCAAATTTCAAAATCACTGAATACTTCCTTTAATTTATTAAACTTGAAATCTTCCTTTAAATTATCATAGCAATTTGGTAATGTAACCTTAAGTAATCGTAGCATTTTTGGAATGTAATACTTTCCAATTTAACATTTTATATAATCAAAGTATTTATATACTTACAAATTTTTAACATGGTCATTTTATCATAGCCTTATAGTTAAATAAACTTTGTTACTGTAATATCCAATTTAATGCTGAAATTCTTATGTTAAGTTAAGAGTACCTTATTAACTTACATTATCATTACAATAAAGAAACTTTATTATTTTAGTCATTAAAATATGTCATTTACATTAAATAAAACTTACATATTAAATGTACTTTTTAACTTACATTTCTATTACAGTAAAGAGCATTTATCATTTAATCAATATTACACTAATTAAACTTACATTATCGAATGTACGTTTTAATTTACGTTTTATTACAAAAGGGGCATTTATTATTTTAAATCAATATTACACAAATTAAGACTTACATGTTTCTTTCATTAATTAAGACTTTACATGTTTCTTTCTGTAGGTAAAACTTTACATATTTCTTTCATTAATTAGAACTTTACACGTTTCTTTCATAAATTAAACTTTACATATTTCTTTCATTAATTAGAACTTTACACGTTTCTTTCATAAATTAAACTTTACATATTTCTTTCATTAATTAGAACTTTACACGTTTCTTTCACAATAAATTTCTTATAATTAAATCCAATTTTCAACAATTTACTTAATAAGTTTAAGTGTAAAAGTTCCAATTCTTCACATTTCAACAAATAGACTTAACACTTCAAATTTAAATTACCATTTCACAATTTAACAAAATTTCCAATTTTATTTAATTAACTTAAACCTTTAATTAAAACCAAATTTCACATTTCCTAGTCAAGTTATATTTTAAAAGATCACTTTTAAACATTCATTTATTTAACCACTTAAATTCATAGAAAAATTAATAATACTTTAATAAATCACTTAAATTCAAATTTAATCAAATTATCATATTTACCATTTCCAAATAAAATTTAATATCCATTTTATTTATATAACTTAAATATCATTTTTAACCAAAATTCCAAATTTTCAACTTAAGTTATATTTCAAAAATCCAGTTAAACCATTTATTAATTACATTTTTAACACATAGAAAAAAAATCATAATTTCTTTATTTTAAAACATTTCAAAATCTATTTAAATCAAATTTCATAAATTTATAATCTTTAAAATACTTAAAAATATCCAAAACACTTTATAAAATAACCACGGGCCTGTATATAATTTTCTAACCTAGGTCAAGTGATACGGATATGTATCATTTCAATCCGCAGTAAAAAAAAGAAAAATCCGGGTTCTATCATTTCAAACCCGCAATCCCAAGTTAAAATAAATTAAATAAAAATCGTTCAGGCCTATCATTTCAGCCCATAACGATTTTTCCCTATTCTAAAGTCCGTTCGGGTATGTATCATTTCAACCCATAGTGATTCTAGTCTACAGGGAACTTGCAATGGTGATAACAGATATAAATAACAGAATAACATTAAATAACAGTAACATATGATATAACAGGTGTAATAACAGGTGTGAACATCATATGATAATAATATAAGCATATAAAACATGATAATATATTTCTACAGATTCGCAGGGTGTCAATTTACTAGTTATATAGGTACATATTGTCTGGTGAGATTAACTCACTTGTTTAAGCTGGAGATGACGACCAAACACATAACACAGAATCTTTGAAGGCACGACAACATGAATATGATTTGAGAGTGGAGAGCCAAATATAATTGCCTTGTATACATATAAACAAAACAAGACAATGTATACATAAATATTCAACACAAACAATATTGAAACAATTTTAAATAAGGAGCAACAAAGAAATAGATGACTTGACCTTGCCTCAACCATTCAAGTGCTTGGCCATGACATCATTTGGCTCAGCTATGATCAGGTCTAGACCTGAAATAGTCATCCAATGGTCAGCAAAAAGAAGGCAAAACAATGGAATGATGATGGTAGGAGTTACACATGAAGAAGACAAAGAGTCAAGGCCAAAAGGAGTGGTTTTGGTGCACACTAGGCTCGGTCTAGTCATTGTTTGGGCTTGGCCATGCTTGCTCCAGATCTGGACAGAGGTAAGGGGTGATGGTAAGTGGTCAAAACAATGTGGTGGTGGCTATGGTGGTGGCCAAGGTGGTGGATGAAGGTGGTGAAGCGATATAGGTCAGCTAGTGTTGTTTTTAAGGGGTTTCAACATTTGTTTGTGGTGTTTTCATCATCTAAAGGCCATGGCCTGATCTGGTCAGAGGGGATGTGAGGTGGTTGAAGCCAAGAATGATGAGGAGGAAGGTGGTGGAGGCTATGGTGGAGATGGTGGAAAGTTTGGCCAAGCAATTGTGGATGAAATCAAGGCAAAACAAAGTAAAAATGAAGAAGGAAGAGAAGAAAAAGAAGAGGCCATTACCAAATGTTTTCAGAGGTGTTTTGGCCGAAAATTTGATGAAATGAGAAGTGTATTCAGTTGAAAAACAAAATAAAACATATGGCTATCAATAAAGAAGGAACGGTCAAAATGTGAAAGGTCTAGCAAATGAAAAGTCATCGGTTTAAAGCCTTTATGTCTCTTCAAATTTCCTTCTTATATATTTTGTAATTTATAATTACATGTAAAACTGATAAATAAAGATAACAACTCAGAAATGAAAAAAATAAATATAAAATAAATAATTAAATTTTGATTAAATAGAATTTAAATTAAGAAAATGGCTTAAAAATGCAAACTAGCCTTTAAAAATTAGAAATAACTTCTATAACTTTGGAAAAATTATATTTTGATTTAAATACATGTAAAATGAATAAAATAAATTAAAACACAGCAAATAAAAGTGAATGTATAAAATAAATAAATAAATTTTAATTTAAATATAGTTTAGATGAAGAAAATAGTAGAAAAATAGAAACAGCTTTTAAAAATAGGAAATCATCATAGTACATTTTGGAAAATTCGATTATTATTTTTTAAAAATATTTAGAGATTAAAATATATATAAATTAACATATTGATACATATAAAAAATATAAGAAAGAAATTATGATTTATAAAATTTAAAATAGGCAAAATTGCACAATAAAACAAATTATACTAAAATTTGAAATGTGCATAACTTTTACATTTTAACTCCGTTTTCAACGAAACGAAAAGCAGTATTCATGTTATTAAATCTATTTTCATAATAAAAGAAAAAATTTATAATTTCAAACTATTTAAAATTTAAACTTAAAAGTCAAAGTTTGACTATTGACCGAAATTCACATTTTCAGGAAATATTAAATTTAGTCATATTTAGAATTCTAATCCACATCAAAGTCAAAGTTTATATTTAAAATAACAAAATTTATTCTTTTTCATAAATAAAGCTTTTAAATCTGGAAATCAATTTAAAAAGATCCTAAATCTTTAAAATGTGTTTTTGTTGGCTATTCACGACTTCAAAAGGGGTATAAGTGTTACTGCCCTAGTCTTGGACGATATGTAGTTTCAATTGATGTTAGTTTTTTAGATAATACATCTTTTTATTCTGCACCTGCACATGATAATATTATGTCCCATAATAGTGATGATTTCCTTATATATCCAACAAATTTCGCAAATCAAACCTTAAATCATCCTGCGAGTGCTGCTGATACACCTGTGTATGTTAATACACCTGTGTATGCTCCAGACACATCTTCCCTGGTACATAATGATACGCATTCTGCTGATATACCCTTGTAATTCAATTCTAGAAATAATAATTTGGAACTAGACACCGTCCAATCTGTTTGCACAAACCCAGAAATAGCCTCATCTACAAATCTTGATCTCCCTATTTCCGTAAGGAAAGGAAAGCGGCAGTGTGCCTTTCCTATTTCTTCATTTGTTTCATATAATAAACTGTCCACCTCATCTTACTCTTTTGTCACTTTACTTGACTCTATTTCAATTCCAAAAACTGTCAAAGAAGCACTATCTAATCCTGGTTGGCAAAAAGCAATGATAGATGAAATGAATGCTTTGGAATTTAATAATACTTGGGATTTAGTACAATTACCCAAAGATAAAAAGGCTATTGGATGTAAATGGGTTTTTTCTCTTAAATATAATCCAAATGGATCTATTGCTCGATTAAAAGCTCGTTTAGTTGCAAAGGGGTTGGCACAAACTTATGGTGTAGATTATTCTGAGACCTTCTCTCCAGTTGCAAAATTAACTTCTGTACGAATACTTATCTCTCTGGCTGCTACTTATGATTGGACTTTACATCAACTTGACATTAAAAATGCTTTTCTTCATGGTGATCTTAAAGAAGAAGTATATATGGAGCAACCTGCTGGATTTGTTGCTCAGGGGGAGAATGGATTAGTATGTCGTCTTCGGAAGACCTTGTATGGGTTAAAACAAAGTCCTCGTGCATGGTTTGGAAAATTTAGTCAGGTTATTGAGAACTTTGGAATGAAGAAATGCAAATCCGATCACTCAGTCTTCTATCAAAATTCAGAAAATGGAATTATTTTGTTAGTTGTCTATGTGGATGATATAGTCATCACAGGAAATAATAAAATAGGGATCAACTCTCTTAAAACTTTTATTCATACACAATTTCATACGACAGACTTGGGAGAGCTAAAATATTTCTTAGGTGTTGAAGTAATGCGGAGTAACAAAGGTATCTTGTTGTATCAAAGAAAGTATGTACTTGACATACTGAAAGAAACAGGAAAACTGGGATCAAAACCGTGTAACACTCCAATGATTCCAAATTTACAACTAATAAAAGAAGGTGAATTATTTGAAAATCCAGAGAGATATCGAAGGTTGGTTGGGAAGTTGAATTATTTGACTGTGACTCGACCAGATATTGCATATTCTGTTAGTGTCATAAGTCAATTCATGTCATCCCCAACAATTGATCATTGGGCTGCTTTAGAACAAATTTTATGTTACTTAAAAGGAACAGCTGGACTTGGTATTGTGTATAAAAATCATGAGCACAATCTAGTTGAATGTTTTTCAGATGCAGATTGGGCAGGATCTAAGGTAGATAGGAGATCTACGACAGGGTTCTCTGTCTTTTTTGGTGGTAACTTAATCTCATGGAAAAGCAAGAAACAAAATGTTGTATCTCGTTCTAGTGCAGAATCAGAGTATCGAGCTATGGCAAAATCTGTATGTGAAATAACATGGATATATCAGCTCTTAACAGAAGTGGGATTGAAAGATACTATTCTTGCAAAACTACGGTGTGACAACAAGGAAGCTATTCATATTGCATCTAATCCTGTATTTCATGAACGAACTAAGCACATTGAGATTGACTGTCATTTTGTTCGTGATAAAATACAAGAAGGACTAATATCTACAGAGTATTTGGGGACTGAGGAGCAACTTGCAGATATATTTACAAAAGCCTTGAATGGAGTTCGAATGAATTATTTATGTAACAAGTTGGGCATGATTAATATATATGCACCAACTTGAGGGGGAGTGTTATGTATACCATAATTACTACTTACCTTAATTAAGTGAACTCGTTGGTTATAAATACCAACCCCTCTGTAAAGCTATTGGTGTGAATAAGAAGATATACTGAGTTCTTCTATGTTTCTTTTACATTGAGTGATCTTATTCAAATCTGTTAATAAGAATAAAGTATAACCTTAAGAAATAAATAAAACAACATCTGTTATAACATTAATATATACATGGTAATGGTAATTAATTGTAAGTTAGCATATTAATTACAAAAAATATGCTAAGTATAAATAAGGTAATAAATTAAGCAGTGGAAAGGAAATTATCGTAATCAAGTCAATATGGGTAGCAAACCATTTATTGAATTTAATAACATTAATGGAAAGGAGAAATAAAGGCGTAAACTTATAAAATAAGATGTAATGACAAGTAAATAATAAATATGAACAAAAAAGAAGAAATAACGGCAAGTAAATAAATGAATATGAATAAATAAAAAATTTAAGAGGCTTAATAATTCCTGTAGCTAAAATTATATGGCCTCAATAATACATTTGCGACAACTGTGAATTTGTAGGCCTAGCCAAATATTTTGATTAATTATAAGTGAATTTTCTTATTATGGGCTGGGATGTGAGGTCAGTAGAGTCGCACAATGGAGTCTGCCCTTCGCAAGGGACTACCGGCAGTTGTGTATACATACTGATGTGAGACATCTCCAACTATAGGATCCATAGGGATATACATTCATGTATAGGGGTGGAAAAATATACCTAGGGGTCCGCCTCAGTTTTGAAGTAGTAAATGCCATAGGGTCTACTTTAATTCCAAACTAGAGGTATTAAGTAACCGGTAATGGGCATTTTCCTTAATTTGTAATAGGAAAATCTAAACGGGATTTTCGGATGGTGGTAAAGACTATGTAAGCATTGTTTGGTAAACTGGTATTTATTTAGTAGGGCTGGGCATAGGATGAAACCACCATTGGTCCTTAGCAGTCGATTAGCCAAGACTTGGGTTAAGCCCATATGGATTGCACTTCCTACTGGTGTAAAGTTCATATGGGCTATGCAATTATCTCAAAGTTGGTTGTTTGTTTGTTTGGAGGTGGGCTAGTCAACCCTTAGATAAGTCTTTAAGATGCAATAGTAATAAGGCTAGTTAAATTATAAAGTTGTGTCTAGGAGTCATTGGCCTTCGGGTCAGTCGATTATCAATTACGTTGTGAACAGGTTTTCTTTTTTGGGAGAATAGGAATGCTCATATATATATTTGTATATATGTATGTATACGTACATACATTTTTATACCTTAGATTAGGTTAGATATATCACACACAAAGGTGAAATTAAACTTAGAATCCTTAATAATAGACATAACACTTAAGTGTAGATCAATCGACATAGACTAGTGTTATGGATAAAGTATATAACTACAAATCGCCAGAACGCTGTTCCGATCCCCTCTTAATTATATTATTGATTTAAAGGGACATGATATTGGTACAAGACGGAAATGGTAGATGGATAGGTCTTCTCATTCATGTTCGGCACTAACAAGGATACTAGATATCCAAGAAATAATATTAGTTCAAAGTTAGTGGCCTTAGACAGTATATATATATTTTATTATATTTTACTATTCTATTGTGAGTTCATATAGATAGCTCCTTGATATACTTAGGTTTATTGTAGGTTGACAATACCAACGATCCATACCCAAATGGACTTTGTTTTTTCGATTTAGTTAAAAAATTAGGCCCATTAAGATTCAATTTGTTACGTTTGGTATCAGAACCAGGTTAATCGATCATAAGAGTTAGGATACGCTAAGTGAACATATCTATATTTTTACCAAGAGTTATATATATATTACATGCCAAATTATATAAATTCCGACTATAGAAATAGTTGTGACCATATTCTGAAAAGGTGAATAAGGCAACTATGAGTTGGAATAATAAACTGAGTTAAATTTATGCACCTACCCCGATTACCACATGGGGTGTAGGCCTTACTATTAGGTATTTACATAAGAAGATAACGAGCATGACATATAGAAAGGTCCCTGAAGCCAGATGGTACACGACTCCCTTTGCGAGACCTAGACAGCCCTATGATTATGGATTTCGCAGGATTGCCAATTGATGACATAGATTTCATCAGACAGATGGAAGCAAGAACCTATACATTACAAATATCCAAAGGTAAGGTATAAATAGGAATGATCAAGTTCCTACAAGAAGGTGTGCATATACCATTACATGATGATTGCCTAATTTTAATATATTATCGATGAAGATAAGCTAGGAATAATTGGAAAAGAAGAAAAGTCAAAAAGAAAGGACAAATAATCCATTTCTGAGTCTGATCCCATGTAAAAGAAATCAATAAAAAGATTTTTAGACTTTTCTAAGATATTTGAAATGACATTCAAAGAATTTATTCATAAATAAAAAGGGACCCTAACACTAAAAAAATATTATTTTTGAAAAGCAAGTAAATAATAAATTTTTCTCCACAAAATATTCTTTAAAGATACATTTTTGAAAAAAATAATAAGAAAATTTATAAATTTTAATTAAAAGAGTAATTTAGAGACTCCTAGTTGAAATTTAAAACTGGTTGGATTAAAAAATTTCGATTAAAGAGCCTTTTTAAAAATAGATTTTTCCTTTTTGAAAATAAATGGAAAGTAATGTTTGGCTTAACGATTTTTCTATTTTTGCAAATTTGAAATTTTAAAAAATTCTTTTAAGTGGTCGACGATCGGAATGGTACTAGATTTAAATGAGGTAAAGAGAATAGAAGGGTAAGAATGGCCGATAATGAAGATAGGAAGAATATTATCGTCTAAGGAAAGATACGAAGAAAAATAACTGAAATAGAAGCGATAAAGTACTCGATGAAGAATATATCCAATGAAAAAGGCAGGCTCGGGGGGAAAGGAGATTTGAAAGAGAAATTTAAACTTAAGGAGTAAAGAGCTTGATGACTAAAGAAATATGCTAACATACCACTAGGGGTGGATAGGAGTTTTTCCAAAATGATTTTGGAGCAGCTTGAAGAAGACGGAGTCCAGAATGAAGAAAATAAACTAGTAAAAATATATTACTCCCCTCGTTTAGGATCTAGGTTCAAATTGGACCTGGAAAACATTAATCAATCAATAGCCTGGGTACAACTGGTCGATCGGTAGCGGTGGTTGCCCCAAATCTAACGGTCAATCAGTGCCTATCGATTCACATGTCCTTAACCTCGAACACGGTATATAGCCGTGTCCAGACCTTCAGCCCCCGTTTTTCGTCTTTCCCTCCTCTTCCCCTCGACGCATCTCTTCCTCCTCCTCTCAATCACCGCCACAACCCTCCCTAACCAGGCATGAGTGATGCCCGCAAAACCCCACCCAGTGCGCGACCAAGTAGCATGCTCCACCTGTTCCAGCCCCAAAACCTTGACCTCCTCCAATCAGTCCAGGCACCCCCACAACAATGCAGTAACTATTCACACTGCTCAAACCTTACCCCCAAGAGATTGCCGACTCCAAGGTAATGATGAAAGGATTTCAAGCTATGAGGCCTTAGAGAATTTTACGCTCTTGCAAGGAATACCGATGAAGTGTAAGGAATTCATCACATCCAGATTAGGAAAGCTATTCATGGCTTCAGGATTGGCACCGATCCCAAGCCATGAGACTTTTGAGCAGAAAAGCTACGCACAATGCATGCGACTATTTGATTCTAATTTGAAATATGAGTTCAACAAAGATATTAGATGTTTCATGTCCGGGGTGAAGGGAATGTGGATCACCCTGACGGATTAGGATTTTGGAAGCATTTTAGGCATCCACATGGTCGTAGCAGATTTGGACAAGATTAAGACCTCCGACCCAAAGATTTTGCAGTGATTTTCCATAGGGGAGTAGGTTTTTGGAGAGTAGACAACATGCGGTACCAAACTTGTCTTGTCACATGCATTATCCAAAGCAACATCATCCTTAAAACGGGAAGTTTTGCCTATATATATCCTTTGGTGCAAATAGCCACCTATGCCATTATATATGGTATTGCGGTGAACTGGGCCAAGACTATTATTAGCTAGTATATAGGCCCTGCAGTTGGGAATCCTAGTAGCTACGTTGTAACAACCCGGCATTTCGAACCATTCGCATCCGCACATGTCGGACTTGAATTGCTCAAACTGTCATATTGTTAATTTATGTTTGGAAAAACTCAACATATACAGTAAATAAATCAATCGCAGAATCATAGACAAAGAGTATTACAACAATAAGCAGCGGAATAGATAAATAGTAATTCATGAAGCTACTATAAAACATCAGTGTCTGAAATAAAATACAACAGAATCTCAAATACAAATAAATCTCTACTACATAAGCAACAGACGAGTCTGAACAAAAATGACTGAAATAAACTGAAATAACTGGAAGCTGGATAGATAGATCTTCAAACAAAGCTCCAATCTCCAAAGGTAAGTCTCAAATGCCATGACACTTAGTCTTACCCGAGCATAAAGCAAACACAAAACACTCGAGGCAGGATTAACATTCTTATATTAATAAATTCAACTCAAGTGAAATGTGAACTGGATTACAAGTAAATTAAAGGATAGTTGGGATTTCCATCCTCTAAGGATCAGTGGAACTATCTACTATGTAGTAATATATGCTATTATAATATGTCTATCAGTAAAGTAAAATTATTAAAATAGCGTTAAGGCGTTACCCATATCCCCCTTAACACATTTTGTATATTCCCATAGTCTATACAATGTCGTACGCTCCACCAAACCGGTGGTTTACCCAGAGGACACCACATAGGTACAGTACAAAACAAACTCGTAGAAGGTGTGATAGGGCATGCGACAAGGCACTCGAGGCAATGCCAGGGTAGATATACCGTTTGCGTATCCGGACTGGTGGTAACGCATAGCAGCTACTACCACCCACCTCGTGACACACTCCCAAATCAAAGGTGCACCCAATCAAATCACAAAGTAATAGAATGGTATCGAAGAAATGTGTCCGATAGGAGGAATGACCTTACTTTGCCCGGCGTGACTCCTGTTTTAGCCGCATCAAGCTGACTCACGGGAGTCAGGGCTACGTAAATACCATATAGAATCGCCACCAAACCATCCTACTTCAGTTTGGAATCTCCACCACGGGCACAATTGTTAAAGTGGTTTTCGGTATTGGCAGAGAGCATGACAAAATCTGATCCCGGTCTCTTTAACAACAAAACGCTTATTTCACACCGTGGTCATTTTATAATTCAAATAGTTTATACTTCATAACAAAATACCATATTCACTTCAGAAGCAATATCAATTAAATATCATTATTCACTTTAAATAATATTCATTTCCAGAATCGTAACACTTTAAAAATTATAACACTTTGGAAATTATAACACTGTGGAAATCATAGCACTTTTTGAAATCATAGAAGTTTCAACTTAGATAGTTTAGATATTGAAAATAGTATATATATTAAAATAGTTATTAAATAAAATAGTTTATATATTGAAATAATTTATATATTAAAATAATTGTAAATGAAAAATAGTTTATATATATTAAAAATACTTTATATAATAAAAATAGTTTCCTCCAATTCCACAAATCGATTCAAATCATCTTAAATTTCAAAATTCAATTTAAATCAATTCCAGTTTAACCATTTCAATTTAAAGTTCAAAGATTCAAGTTTAAATGTTCAAACATTTACAATATAAATTTCATTTATATTTCAACATTTAATTTTAATTTTATTCAAATTGGAAAATATTCACTTAATCATTTTAATAACAATAAAATCTCAATTTATAATTTAAATCAATATTAAATATTCAGTCTCAATTTTAGTTAAAGTTGAGAATATTCATTTAATGAGACGACCCAACTTTCTATCACCAGAAAGTCGCATCATCATTAAGAAAGAAAGGGATAGGAAAGAGAAAAGATAAAGAAGAAAGAAGAAACAACATCAGAATCTCAACAGCGGAACGAATAAATTATATTAATCACATAAATATTACATAATATACAACATCAATCAGAGTTACACAGATAATACATCACATACTAGACAGTTATAAACACCTGTCTAGTTAATACAACTCAAATACAACACAGAGATACCAACACAGCGGAAAACTATATATCTATAACGCTGAAGCCTCCTGCTCCATTGCTCCTCCACAATTCGTCAGAGCTAACCTGAATCCCTTGGCTACTCGTAAAAATTTGAGTACCCGAGAGTTTAAGAAACAGAAGATAAACTCTGGATCAGACATGGGTCTGGTGTGAGTAATAGGTTAAAGTTGCTTAACTTTGAAAACCTTTGAAACAAAAGGTATCATGTAAGACTTCCCACACATAAACATGGGTAAGTTTTTACCTTACGCTAACCAAACATTTGATAGGAAATCCAGTGATATTATAATAGTGTCTAGGGTTTCCAAAATAAAATACAGAAGTAGCTGGAATGCTTACATCTCACGTTCCAACATAGTTGGGCACAACTAATACGTACAACACTTATTGGAGATTGGATTCCATACAATGGCAAGGCTACCGGGTTACCGCCCATCACAGTACGTGGCCTAGATCACCGTACCGAGGATCACTCCCGACCCCCTGCAACACAAAGCCGGAACCATCCCTTACTGGACAGTCCCGAATAAGACAACCCCAGCAGTTGGAGCTCACAACCGCCCATACAGCCGAAATAAAAGGGACATCTATACAGGGGTATATCTCGCTCTCAAGTGGGTGCTACCCACGAAGCCTTGCTGCACCTCCCCCGTTTTAGCCATTCCCGGTTGATGAGGCTTGAGGCTATGATTACCTTATCAGAACACATCACTTAGAATGCTCATCGTCCACCTGACGATGTTCTGAAAGCTTTTAATCCATACAAGTTCGTTCCGGGTTCGAACGAAACCGAAGGCATTATCTCGTTACACTCATTTTGGAATCACCCTCAGAGTTAACGACAATAACCCTTGCACTCGGATCCTCATCTTCACTCGAGATTCACGACCTATCGTTAATTTGGATCGATGTGGTTTTCGGATATTCAAATCTGGAAACCCGATCCCGGTCTCATCGAAATCCAAAACATATCTTTTAAGGCCAAGTTGTTTTAAAGTTAAAACAATTCAGTTCATTATCCATATACACACAGATAGATATTTCACAATATCAGAGATAGATAATTCACATTATCATCACAAATAGATAATTCACTTTATCATCATAAATAGATAATCCATATCACACGGCATTTCTTATCTAATATCTGAGATTTCAAACCACTCAAGGAAATCAATATCATCCATCCGTACATAAGCAACAATTAATAATCATATCATTTATAATTAATTTAAAATAAATTAAATTAATTATCCTATCTCTAGTTAATTTAAAGTAAAATTAATTAATTACTTCATCATTATAAATCTTGCTTACATAACCATTAATTAATTACAAATCAATTAATTAATCATACTCTAATTTCCATCTAAATAAATCACCCTTGATTAATTATCCTTTAATTACATTCAAGTAATTATCCTTTAATTAACTTCACAAATTAATTATCCTTAACCAAATACAGTAATAAATCTTTAGTTACTTCATTAATTAATTAACTAAAATTAATTACATTAATCCTTAATTAATTACTCTTTAATCACTTATTATTGATTAATTACTCTTAATTAATCAACCCTTAATTACATCATTAATTATATAAATTAATGATCCCTAATTACATTTTTAATTAATTATTCTATTTAAATTAATTACATTAAGAAATTAATCTTTAATTAACCACATTTATTAACCACTAAATAATCTTAAGTTAATGACCTTCATTAACTATTAACAATTCTTAATTTCTTTTCTTAAGAAATCAAACTTAGTTTAATTAATATTAATTACAAATTAATTTATCCTTAACAACCAATTAATTAACCTCTAAATATTTAATTAATTTAAGTTTTAACTATAACTTAATTAATCTTTAATTACTTGATTAATTAATATTTAATCATTAATTTAAAATCTAATCTTATCAAATTAATGATCCTTAATTCCAAATTAATTATTCCTAATTAATTAACTTTAAACTTAATTAATTGACTTAAAACCCTTAATTACTTAATTAACCCAAATTATTAATTAAATTTATTAATCCATTTAAATTAACTTAATAATTTAATGAATCACAAATCATTAAATCCTAATTATCTTTAAGATAAACATTTTTCTTATGAATGATTAAATTATCATTATCAAAAGTATTTTAAAACAATTTACCTTTAAATTTACTTTTAAATTCCATTTTAAATTTAAGATTTAAAATGAATACAAATTTAACTTTAACAAAGTTTAAACAATTTAAAAAAAACTTTTAAATCTCATGTTAAAGAAATACTTACCTTATAAAAGAAGTTTAAAAGAATTTGAAACCAAATTCATTTTTAAATCCTAACTATTTAGATTATGCTTTAAACATTCAACGTTGTTTAAAATATTTTAAATTTTAAAAACTTATTTGTCTCCAAACTAGGATTCAAACTAAACTTGATTCCAGATTAAACATAGATTTAAAACTCTGTTTAAATCTTTACTTTCAGATTTTAAAATTATTTTATAATATACTTTAACAATTCTAAGTTTTAAAAAATATTTCATTTTTAAAAACTTATTTATTTAAAACTAGGATTCAAATTCAGTTTTGAATCCATACTTTACAACTGGATTTAAACCCTGTTTAAAATATTGCTTCATAGTTTTTAAATTCATTTTAAAAATTTAACACTTACAGGTTTTAAACCTGTAACCATCAATTACCCGAGCCTACCCTAAAACGCTTCGAGCCAAACCCTTCATTCCTTCGAGCAAAACATCGGAGCTACTCGAGAAAACCAGAACCCATTCCTCTGCTCAAACCCAACTTCACCAAACAATGGAAGTGCATCGTGCACATGCACAGAGGTTCCATCCAACTCCGATCATCGCCGAAGCTTTACTCATGTCGACTATCATTCTCAGATCAAACTACAACTGTCAGAACTCCATTATCAACTCGAAATCAAAAACAAGTATCAAAGCCCAAAACTTGAACCATCATCGGAAACCTGAAATCATCTCGTTCTCGAGTCCTCGACCACCGGAGCAACTGAAATTCCAGCAACATCTTCGCCTACAACCAATCTTCCAATTCCCAAAATATGGTGGCACTCGGTCCACCCTAAATGCCATGGTGGATCCAATTCCGATCGAGCTCCAAAACTAGGTTTACAGACTAAAATGATCAACCAACACCGCCACCGTGCCGGGATCACCTTCCTAGCATTTTTCCCAAACCTCCGATCACTCTTCCACCTCAAGGAAGAACCCCGACCTCCCAGTCCAACGAGATCACCAGAAATCATCAAATTACCATTTTCTGTTCAAACTAGAACTGCACCTTCAAACTAACACTAAAAATTGTGATTATAGTTTTAAAATTTAAGTTTTTGGATGAGTTTTCAGATCCTAAGCCTGAATCAATAAATTAGTATGTTTGAAATTTTGACAAACTTAAGTATTTCTGTTCTTTTGGTTTCCCAAAGCAATTCCCACATTTATTTTTACTTAAATAAATTTTTAAACTTTAATTTATGATAAAACAAACAATTTTTGTTTAAATTCCAAGTCCAAACAGCAAGTAGGTCAAGAGATAATGATTTTTGAATCACAATCTTATGCTTGGAAACACAGAACAGAGAACATATCTTCAACAGCATGCACACTATACCTTCATATATATTCACAGTAGCTTGCACTTATTTATACACACAATACATATTTATGACAGAAATTAACACGCAACCATATTTATACTGAAGTTATATTTTTTTTAAAATGTAACTCACCTTGTTTCAGAAATGAACAAAGCCTCAAATTGAAAAACTTTTTGAATCTTTAAAACTGGAAAATGCTTTGAAAGTTTCTAGCTGATCTTCATGTCTTTTTTAAGTTGAAAATGAGCTTCAGTAGTAAGATATCTCTGGTATGCTAAGTCTTTGTAAACGAAAATGAAATGAGACAGATTGATATATGTGTAACAAGTATACAGGATATTATTTTTCTTTTGTACAACCAGGTCAGAGATTTTTTCCCTCTTGGAGGCTGATAAAATTTTGTTTGTGTACTTAGAGATAATAGCATTTATGAAGTTGTCCCTTATGTCTACATACTTATCCTTTATTTAAATTTCGTATGTACTTATATGATTTTTCTTTTCAAGTGTACATGCTTATCCTATACAATTTCTATGTTCATAGATATTTATATCTTTCCTGTACAAACATGAATATATATTTTTTCCCTTATGCCTTAAAACCTTGCATCTAAATGTATTTTCCAAAATTATCAAATGTGTTCAATTATGTCTATATAACCATATCTTCTATTTCTAAATTAAATACTTATTTTTGTTTCTTTTAAAACTTAAACCATCAAACACTTCATTTACAATTATTTATTTTTATACTTATGAATTACTTGTTAGAGAAAATAAAATAAAACTATTTATATATATACAAATAACAGCTTATACAAATATCTTTAAAATCCAAAACATTTTAAATATCTACCCTTTTTAATTTCAAGACTTTTAAATTCAAAATAAATTCTAAAATCCAATTTTAAAATCTAGTTATATATAAACATATATAACAACATAATTAATTTGAAAATAACACTTCTATTTTAAAATCTATTTATATTTATATATAAAGCAATATATTAATAATGTTATTTGAAAATAATAATTTGTCAAATTTAAATAATTTATAAAAGAGATTATAACTTCCTATTATTATTAAATGAATTAATATATCATATTTATCCAACAATATTTTAAAACAAACCTTTTTAATTAATCTTAAACTTAAGCTAAGATATAATTTAATCAATTAAACATTTATCTTAAATATTGTAAAACTATATATATTAAATTAAATCATAATTTCCAAATTACCAAAATATATTAGAATTTGAAAACAAGATTTATTTATTTATTAAATTCAAACCAAAGATTTCTATTTACAATATATACAAATATACACACATTATAAATAGAAAATAATTTATTAGCCTTTTAAAAAGATAAAATCACCAATTAAATATTTATTAAAAGAAGATTACTAAATCAATTCAAATTATTTATTAAATTTATTAATCCATTTACATTAACTTAATAATTTAATGAATCACAAATCATTAAATCCTAATTATCTTTAAGATAAACATTATTCTTATGAATGATTAAATTATCATTATCAAAAGTATTTTAAAACAATTTACCTTTAAATTTACTTTTAAATTCCATTTTAAATTTAAGATTTAAAATGAATACAAATTTAACTTTAACAAAGTTTAAACAATTTAAAAAAAACTTTTAAATCTCATGTTAAAGAAATACTTACCTTATAAAAGAAGTTTAAAAGAATTTGAAACCAAATTCATTTTTAAATCCTAACTATTTAGATTATGCTTTAAACATTCAAAGTTGTTTAAAATATTTTAAAATTTAAAAACTTATTTATCTCCAAACTAGGATTCAAACTAAACTTGATTCCAGATTTAAACTTAGATTTAAAACTCTGTTTAAATCTTTACTTTCAGATTTTAAAATCATTTTATAAAATACTTTAACAATTTTAAGTTGTTAAAAACATTTCATTTTTAAAAACTTATTTACTTAAAACTAGGATTCAAATTCAGTTTTGAATCCATACTTTAAAATTGGATTTAAACCCTGTTTCAAATATTGCTTCAAAGTTTTTAAATTCATTTTAAAATTTAACACTTACAGGTTTTAAACCTGTAACCATCAATTAACCGAGCCTACCCTAAAACGCTTCGAGCCAAACCCTTCATTCCTTCAAACAAAACACCGGAGCTACTCGAGAAAACTAGAACCCATTCCTCTGCTCAAACCCAACTTCACCAAACAATGGAAGTGCACCGTGCACATGCACAGAGGTTCCATCCAACTCCGATCATCGCCGAAGCTTTACTCATGTCGACTATCATTCTCAGATCAAACTACAACTGTCAGAACTCCATTATCAACTCGAAATCAAAAACGAGTATCAAAGCCCAAAACTGGAACCATCATCGGAAACCTGAAATCATTTCGTTCTCGAGTCCTCGACCACCGGAGCAACTGAAATTCCAACAACATCTTTGCCCACACCCAATCTTCCAATTCCCAAAATATGGTGGCACTCGGTCGCCCCTAAATGCCGTGGTGGATCCAATTCCGATCGAGCTCCAAAACTAGGTTTACAGACTAAAATGATCAACCACCACAGCCACAGTGCCTGGATCACCTTCCTGGCATTTTTTCCCAAACCTCCGATCACTCTTCCACCTCCAGGAAGAACCCCGACCTCCCAGTCCATCGAGATCACCAGAAATCATCAAATTACCATTTTCTGTTCAAGCTAGAACTGCACCCTCAAACTAACACTAAAAATTGTGATTTTAGTTTTAAAATTTAAGTTTTTGGATGAGTTTTCAGATCCTAAGCCTGAATCAATAAACTAGTATGTTTGAAATTTTAACAAACTTAAGTATTTCTGTTCTTTTGGTTTCCCAGAGCAATTCCCACATTTATTTTTACTTAAATAAATTTTTAAACTTTAATTTATGATAAAACAAACAATTTTTGTTTAAATTCTAAGTCCAAACAGCAAGTAGGTCAAGAGATAATGATTTTTGAATCACAATCTTGTGCTTGGAAACACAGAACAGAGAACATATCTTCAACAGCATGCACACTATACCTTCATATATATTCACAGCAGCTTGCACTTATTTATACACACAATACATATTTATGACAGAAATTAACATGCAACCATATTTATACTTAAGTTATATTTTTTTAAAATGTTACTCACCTTGTTTCAGAAATGAACATAGCCTCAAATTGAAAAACTTTTTGAATCTTTAAAACTGGAAAATGCTTTGAAAGTTGCTAGCTGATCTTCATGTTTGTTTTGAGTTGAAAATAAGCTTCAGTAGTAAGATATCTCTGGTATGCTAAGTCTTTGTAAACGAAAATGAAATGAGACAGATTGATATATGTGTAACAAGTATACAGGATATTATTTTTCTATTGTACAACCAGGTTAGAGATTTTTTCCCTCTTGGAGGCTGATTAGATTTTGTTTGTGTACTTAGAGATAATAGCATTTATGAAGTTGTCCCTTATGTCTATATACTTATCCTTTATTTAAATTTCGTATGTACTTATATGATTTTTCTTTTCAAGTGTACATGCTTATCCAATACAATTTCTATCTTCATAGATATTTATATCTTTCCTGTACAAACATGAATATATATTGTTTTCCTTATGCCTTAGAGCCTTGCATCTAAATGTATTTTCTAGAATTATAAAATGTGTTCACTTATGTCTATATAACCTTATCTTCTATTTCTAAATTAAATACTTATTTTTGTTTCTTTTAAAACTTAAACCATCAAACACTTCATTTACAATTATTTATTTTTATACTTATGAATTACTTTTTAGAGAAAATAAATAAAACTATTTATATATATATATATATATATATACAATAACAGCTTATACAAATATCTTTAAAATCCAAAACATTTTAAATATCTACCCTTTTTAATTTCAAGACTTTTAAATTCAAAATAAATTCTAAACTCCAATTTTAAAATCAAGTTATATATATACACATATATGACAACATATTTAATTTGAAAATAACACTTCTATTTTAAAATCTATTTATATTTATATATAAAACAATACATTAATAATGTTATTTGAAAATAATAATTTGTCAAATTTAAATAATTTATAAAAGAGATTATAACTTCCTATTATTATGAAATGAATTAATATATCATATCTATCCAACAATATTTTAAAACAAACCTTTTTAATTAATCTTAAACTTAAGCTAAGATATAATTTAATCAATTAAACATTTATCTTAAATATTTTAAAACTATATATATTAAATTAAATCATAATTTCCAAATTACTAAAATATATTAGAATTTGAAAACAAGATTTATTTATTTATTAAATTCAAACCAAAGATTCCTATTTACAATATATACAAATATATACACATTATAAATAGAAAATAATTTATTAGCCTTTTAAAAAGATAAAATCACTAATTAAATATTTATTAAAAGAAGATTATCAAATCAATTCAAATTTATCAACAAAAATTATCAAATCAATTTAAATTTTAATACAGATTATTAAATTGATATTGTCAAAAATTCCGAGATATCAAATTCCTCCCCCCTTAAAAGAATTTCGTCCCCGAAATTTAAAACAAAGGTAATTTAATAATCTCATTAAATATTTAATTTTAAAAACACAATCATATATTAATCATATGCTAACAACCATAGCAACCAACTCATCCAATCAAACAAATCTAACTATCAAGACAAAATCAGGATAGGACTATCTAGAGTTTCCCAAGTAAAAAATACCGGAATACTCGCCCTATAGAACCCAAACAAAACTATACTACTAAGCTATAGAGCTCCTACTCATCTAGATCTACAAAACTAGACAGGATATCAAACTATAGACAAGTCTGACTCAACAACCAAACCTTCCCAGACTGCTGGTTCCAAAACTAGAGATGGATCATACACGTACTCCTTCAAAGATACGTGAAATACATCGAATCCCAATTATCCAAACTGACAATTCAATCCTGAAGGCCAAACACTTATTGTAACGACCTTGAATTTTTGATATTGGAAATCAGGATATTTAATTATTTTAAATATCTGGAAGTCAGTTTAATTTGAAATTCAAATATCAGAATGAGTTTGGCAATTAAAATTATTGAATTTAATTTATTGCAATTGGGTAAAAATTCGAATCTTCAGTTTAAAGCCGATTAAAAATATTTTCAAGGCTTAGAAAATTCATATTGATTATACTGAAGATAATAAAAGTTTCAGAATTGAATTTGAAACTGTTTTGTTCAGTTTTGAAATTTATTGTTTAAATCAATAATTAAAAAATAGCGTTCCAGGGCACAGTCTCGGAATTCGACGAAACCAGTTCCATTGGATCCATAATATTGTATTATTATCGAATTTCAATTTTTGTAATGTTTGGGGTGATCGTTTGGCCGTACGATAAGCAAACGCACTGAAATTAAATCGAAATTTTAATATTTTAACTGGTCCAAAAAGCTATCTTCTCCATACGATCGAATTTGGACTCGGAACCTTTTCCATTGTGTTTGGAATAGGCGTATAACATTACGAATGCCTAGCGGCATGCCTTGATAGGATGTCGAAATTTTTGGCTTCGTTTTCGGAACGATTTGAATTTGAATTTAAATGGGATATTTATACAGTCTACCCCAGTTGAAATTATCTCACATCAGCCTTTTTCCAGTCTTTTCCAAATCACTGTGACAATTCCTTCTTTTACACGCCACTTTCTATTCAATATCACAGTCTTGTTCAAAACGAAAAAGAAAAAAATCATTATACATCGAGCCTTCATTTCCTCTTGTTAAAAACGAAATCCCTCTTCACAAATTAAATCCATGGCGCTGATTAAAAATTTTCGTTCTTTCTCTTCCGTGCTTGTTCAAAAAAATAATAATCAATGGCCGAAGCAGTCGTATAAATTTCAAATCAAGATCGATTGAATAAAAAAAATTGATCTCCCTTCTTAGAAAATTAAATCGAGCTTTCATTCTCGATCGAAGCTGCGACCATTGTTCATTCACGAGGTCGAGCTCGCGACCGGGGTTGGCGCATGTGCGAGTTATCATGGGGGTCGAAGTCAATGGGATTCGTGGCGGCATAGTGGGGATCGTTGACGTCGAGGAGGCTCGAACACGAGCGTGTTGTCGTCGAAAGGGTAGGCGATTCGAACTCTAGTTTCGGCAACGAAGTGGAGGTCAAGGCGATATCGTGAGTAGTCAATCGTGGCTGGGAGATGTATCGTCTGGATCGCGACTTGTTCGCATGCTGTTCGAAATGATTGTTCGAGATAATTTCGATTTTAAAACATTTTAGTTAAGTATGTTTAAAACTTTTACATTTAATTTAAATTTTATTTCGTTGATCAAACAGTAGAACAAATCTGATTAGGTTATTTTCTGAAAAGGAAAATATATGTATATTTGATATAACAGTTTTTAAAAAAAAATTAACAGTAGAAAGAATTACTGTTGTTATATACAGTAAAGAGAAAATAAATATTAGTTTAAAATTTAATTATTCGAGTTAAATTGAATCATTAGTAATTAAATTTAGTAAAAGGAAAATTAGATTTTCGAAATCTATGAATTATTTGTTAATTAAAATTTTCAAATGGAAAATTAATTGATGGATTAGTTTAAATATTAATAAATTGTATAATTGCTTATACAAGGTCAAAATTGTGAAATCAAGCCGAGAACGGAAATAGATTGTAAAACAAAAGCTAAGGTGAGATCTTCTCACTCAAATGAAAGTTGGATTTTCAATTATTGATTGTTGTTTTGGATGTGATACTATATATAGTAGTATATAGCAATATATATATATATATATATATATATTGGCATATGTATATATTGGTGATTGATTTTCCCGCATTATATAGCGGATGAGACCCTATGCGCCGCATAATAGCGGATGGTATTTTATAAATCCCATATACCGCGATATTCCACCTCGAAGTGGAATTGGTATTGTGCTAACATCTGTGGATGCAGGGAAATAGGTTGGAGGGATCCAACTGGATTCCTCAAATTATATGAATTTGTTTCATATTATTGTATGAATTTGTTTCATATGATGTGTGATTATTTATTTATAATCTGTGAATGATTATATTTGTGATTGAATGTGTTGAAGGCTATAATTTAGCCGAATGTATTTTTGGTATCGTTGGATACCAGAAATAAATGAAATTGGATTTTCGAAATTAAAATTGGAAATTTTTAGTTAATTCCTTTTGAAAGAATTGAATAAATTTAAAAGAAGGAATTTTAAAAGCGTAAAGTTGATTTTTGTAATCTTATTGAATAAATTCCAAAATATGGGAAAAGATTTTTATAAATGGATTTTGAATAGTATTATTCGAAAGATGAAAAATTTATTTAAAATGGAATTTTAAATGGTTGGGAAGAATAAAGGAATTTATTTTAAAAGGTGATAAATTTGTTTGAAATCCAATTAATAATTGATTTGGCATTTGAAAATAAATCTTTGGGAAATCGATATGAAAATTTATTTGATGTTGAATGAAAAATTGATTTGTGTTGAAATAAATTGGAAATCAATTTGTAAAATAATTTGGAATTTGGAAATAAACTTGAAAATCGATTTGTAAAATAATTTGCAATTTGGAAATAAACTTAGCAATCGATTTGTAAAATGTTTTGGTGTTGAAATAAATTTAGAAATCAATTTGGAAATTGATTTGGTGTTTGAAAGTGAATCTTTGGAAAACGATTTTGAAAATCGTATATAAGTGGATATTTGGATATTTAAATTCACAATGGAATTTATAAAGGAAAGGGAAATTTGTTTTAAAAATAAACATTGATTTATTTTTAAAGTGTGGAAAATATGATTTGAAATTGGTTTTCAAAGTGATGAAGTGTGGAAATAAATTTACAGATTTGGGATGTAAATTTGAAATAAATCGATAAGGATTTATTTAATTGGTTTAAATGGACCATTTTGAGATGAAGTGTGAAATTGATTTGAAATGTGTTTCAAAGGTTTGAAAGGTGAAAATATGATTTGAAATTTGTTTTCAAAGTGATGAAGTGTGGAAAAATATATATCTTGTGAAGATATTTTGAAAATAAATAATTTGGGAAAAATTATTTAAATTGGATGTTTGTTGTGAATGTTGTTTGATAGTTAAATAACCAACTATCAATATTTGCCTTTGAAATGGCACTTGATTTGTTTTTAAAACAAACGCTCACTATTCGGGTTAGCCGGGAAAAGACCTTTGTGTCATATAACCCATTCCGAATTAGTGATACGATGATATGGATCGTATTGAAGACCGGTGTTGAAGACCGGATATTTTCGAAAATGAAAGGACAACCTATCGAATGTCTCTGCACCGAGTTGCTCTGGTATAGAGATTTATATCACTCTTCTTGTGATGGGAAGTCTGGACGTGATTAGTGAATACCCGGATTGCAAGGGCTTTTTTGGAAGTGCCTTCGGTTCCGTTCGATCCTGGAACGGACTTATATGGATGTGTGTCTGACATTACACTTTGAGATGTAAAGCTGGTTTCTATCAAATACATTTCTATTAGTGGCGGAGAATTTATTCTCTTAGCTTAACACCCTTCTCTGAGACGTACGAGCTCAGATTTTATGTAGTTGATGGTTACTAGTGATACATTCCCAATTTGGTAATGTGGCATACAAAGTGCTGTTGATCATTTGTTGATCAAAGCGTGGCTTTGTGAAAAAGCGTGGCTTTGTGAAAAAGCGTGGCTTTGTAAAAAAGCGTAGCTTTGTGGACGAGACTTCGTCGAGCCTCACAACCCGATAATGGTCGAAACAGGAATGTTGCGGCAAAGGTTTTTAGGGGTAGCTCCCCTAGGGTATGTCATTCCCTTCTGGATAAAAGGTGATATCATGGTATGGAGCCCAGATATTTTACCTATGTTGATGCTACACATTTATTATACTTTGTGGTTGTTCCTTTGTGATTGAGGATCCCCGGATAAAGGTCGGTAACGACCGAGGGATGGCATACTTGTGTGTTAGTTACCTAGTTACAACTGTACCGCGTGAGGTAGCGTCAGTGTGTTGGTTACCTAGTTACAGCTGTACAGCGTGAGGTAGCGTCGGCCTTGTGTTTGCAGAGAGCAGGTTGACTCTCGGGGCGTCTTTCCAGAGGCGTTTCATTTCGGTGTAAGGAAGTTCCTTTGCTTGACCATTTGTTGGAAATCCAAAGAAACAATACGAACCCTGTACGGTTTTATTTGTAGAACCTGCCATTTACTTATGGTGGTCACCACTGTTTAGAAGGTAGCTATAGTAGGCATACAATAATGGTTGTATGTTGGCTAAGATTGATATTATACTTTCGAAATGTTTTCCACAATAGACATTAATAATAATATCAACTGATTTTGCATAGTAAGCATGTTTGACTATCATAAGAAGAAATCTCCTACAATTCTGCGTTTGTATTGTGTGTGTGGCGGGAGGTCTTATGGTAGTTTCATTTTCCAAAAGCATTGCGAATTAGTTTTATTTTCTTTGTGAAAATAACCATTTTACGATCTCACACCAGTCACCATGACTGACTCGGGTTTTATTGTTCCCTTTCTAAACTATGGGTGCCCATAATTTTCCACACGGGCAGCCTAGAGTTATGTTATCAAGATATTCTAGATATTTTAGAGCTTTGGAGATGAGCTGGATGGCGAGACGTACTCCCGTACTTGTTTATTTATTCCGTTGTGTATTCTGTATGAGGACAAGTTTATATAACTGTCCATTGTTGTATTGAGTTGTATATTGACTCTGATGATGTATATATAAACTGATATAGTCTTTTGTTTTAAAGATTATTGATTCACCTATTATATATTGTTCCGCTGCGAATGTGAGATTATGATATTGTTTCTGTTTCTGTTTTTCTATTCTTTAATTTTCTTCTGTCTTCTTCTACCTCTTCTTTTTAACCCTAATGGTTCGGTTTTCCAGCATTCGATTGCGCGACATTTGATACAGTGGATGTATTAATGTCGACTTTCTAGCGTCGAAAAGTCGAGTCGTTATAAGTGGTATCAGAGTAGCCGGTTAAGCGACAACCCTGGCTCTGTTGGGTGTTACTCATTAGAGATAGAGTCAGTAGTACTCTAGAATGAATGTGAGTGTAATAATAGATATGAGCGCGTATTTGTTAGTGAATACAAAATTTGTTTGTATTGTGTTGACTTATCGGTTGATTGTTTATAGATTCTGGTCGGTGCAGTCTGGCCAACTGTAATCGATAGGGGTTTCTAAACTCTTAAACAAGATAAACTGACACAGTTTTGTTTTAAAATAGGGTAAATGAAATAATTTTGCCCAAAACTATTTTTGTATGGAAAAGAAATCATTTTCTGTAAATTATTATTATATATGGATGCTTGGTTGTTAGAAAATGATAGTATTGAAATATTATCATTGTTGTATGGAAATTAAATAAGAAATAAAATGGTATAACCAAAGATTTGAAGATAAATCCATTTAACAAATGGAAATTATAAATATGAATTTAAAATATAAGGAAATAAAATTCATATACGAATGAGATTTGTAAATATAAATTGTAAATGTGATTTATAATTGGAAATAGAATTCCAGAGAAGTATTTGAAAATAAAATTCATTAATGGAATGAAATTGGTAATGTGAATTTATAAATGAGTTCTATAAATTGAAATAAAGTGCCAAAGCAATTTTTGAAATACGAATTAAAGAGTTTGGATTGAAATTTCAAAAATAGTTTTGAAATGTGAGTAACATCACTTAATAACAATTTAAACATATAATTCTGATGCATATACGTATGTGAATATGTGTGTTTATATTCTTTTACATGAATGCTCTATGGATGATAACATTTAAGTACAGGCTGTTTATCATAAACCCCTCTGTTTTGAGTTTTCCCAATGCAATGTTTTGATTTAAAAATCATTCTCTATTGATACACTGATGTGTTTTGAGCTTAGTGTTAAGCCAATATAGGTTGTTATATTCTAAACTAAAGATTTAACCATATATTAAGTTAAACAGTTAGTTCATAATCTCTGAAAGAACTCAAAGAAACTGATTTAATTTATTTTAAACCCAGCTTTGACCTGAGCTTTCTAAAACAAAGATTCAAATATAAATATAAGTCACTGTTATATTTAAGTCACTACTCTTCTGATCCATTGCCTAGCTTGAAGTCTGATCAATTTGGATGTGAAGTTGTTCATCCTGATTTGTTTCATTGTCTTGCATCACTGGTGGTACTTGCTGTCCATTCAACTTGTACATTTCCTTCATGTGTTGTCTGTGCACTCTCTAATGTAGCACTTGAGTATTGTTTAAGCTTCTATGCATTGTCCACTGAACATTTATCACATATGTCATTCACTGTGCCTGGTTTGAGTCTTGAGTGCAGACTTGAGTCTGCTGTGCACTGTGTAGCCACATGATCTTATATGTGACTGGTATATTTGTGTGTTGGTCTTCATTTGCATGGTTGCTGTTGCTTGAGTATTGAGGTTGTAGTTTGTGTTGACTTTGCCTTGTGGTCTGCACATCTGGAATGTTCACTGACCTAAGTTCTCTGGCATTGGTTATTTTCACTTGACTTTGTTGGACTTGCCTCTATTGTCTCTCTGGTCTGGTGCCTGTAGTGATGCTGCCATTGACTTGAGTCTGATTTGTACTTCATGCTAGTACTTTCCACCCTGCTTGTACCCAAAGTTGGACTGATTCCAGTCTGTTTGAGGCTATGGTCTTTGACTTGTGAGATGCTTTGTGCCTGTTACACTGCCTGTTTTGTTTCCTCTGTTGTTGTTTGGTTGAGATGTTGGCATATTGTCTCGGGTAATATGAGAATCTACTCGAAGTTTTGAAGTGTTTGTCCCGAAGTGAAATGACCCTCCTAATTATACTCTAATTTCATAAGGAATTTTTTTTTTTAGGTAAAGAGGATATATATATATACATAGATATATCATCCATTGTAAATATAATTCTCAGGGTCAATATCTTTCTCCAATAAACCAAAATATATCCAGGATCACAAAAATCAACCAATATAAATATATCAGTACATTCACAAAAATAAGCACATACATGTGAGGATGCATATGCCTCTCTTGTTTGAATCAGAGTTCTGGAAAAACAAGAGGATATTGGATTGCTAATTTTTTTTTTTGACCAAACAATCCACTGGTAACATACATATTAGTCTGTTTATCCTAACTAAGAAGTGATCAGGTAATTATCAGTAGTAAACAAGCTTTTAATATAGCTGTTTATGTTAAGCTCTGAATAGTGTCAAAATCAGTATAAAATAAAGTGGATCCTAAGTGAAAGCAAGCAACATCTAGGCGTAATGGAAACGCGCCTAACTTATACACATGAGATCACGAGTTCGAGTACTATGCTGGTTGGTTCAAACACAATTTTTGTTTTTCATTTTTCTTTTGTGCAGTTTGGAATCTGTTATCTACCTATCTATATATATATATATACTTTATTTTTGCCTATATTCCATCATACAAAACCATAATTCTTGCTTAATTGTTTTTGAATCCCATCCCTATAACCTGGAAGGCTTCAGGATTGATATGAATTAAGAGTAAGGTTCTTGGGTTTTGAGGATGATAGAGGTGTTTATCATCATTCAGGTTTGTATTTCTTCTTATAAGATCTGTCTGGCCTTAAAAATGCATTTGGTTAAAATCTGAGTGAAATTCAGAATTCCTATTACAAGTGCAAAGAAAAAAAGATGTGGTAATGTTTGCACTAAACATATTTATGTGCATATATATCTGCAACTATTTGAATCTGGCTTCCATCTACCTTATTACAGATCCTTTCTCTAATTAAAAATAGGACATGAAACATTTGTATGAAACAAGTTTAACTATAGAAACCTTGCAGTCATATAAAACATTTAACCTATGCCTATTTCTTTTGCATACATATGCTATATTAGAAAATAAAACCATTTAGATTTTTCTGAGAATCAACTCTCCAGATTTTCCAAGACTTAAATCCTTTCCAAAGATTCAGGATTGACTAATGCATTCATAAAATGTAATCATTCAATTTTTAACATGGTGTTCTTGCTAAATCTACTTAAAAGATTTCGATTTACTTTTAAACATATCAGAAATTTAACTAGATTCATAGATTCCAGATACAAGTCAAATTCTTAACAAAATACTTAACAAAATATCCATCCAATATTCAACACTTAGTACAAGTAGCAATTTAAGTTATCAATACATGCAGATTTCAACATTTAGGCTCTTATCTAACTAAGTTTTAGCATGCTATATCTTCTTCTCAAGGCCTTGCTCCTACTCCTACTTAGTTGCTGCAATCCCTGAAAAAGCATTGGAAACTGCCTCATTTTAAATGAGACACCCCAGATGCCAATAGCACACTAGGGTCATACACATGTCTGGTATGAGAAAATTCACAAAAGCAATTTGTTAATTAGTTTAAAATCAAGTTAAGTACAAATACATAAGGTTCTGTCCTTTGGAATTAGGTAAATACTTGTGTGCATGCTCTGTGTCATTGTGCATGTGCACACTTAAATTTTCTTCCCAGAGACTACATATATATATATAGCACATACATTCAAGCATACAATTCAATCATAGACAAACAATTATTCATACCAAACAGGAAAATAACTAATATGAGTTAAATCAATCATTCAATACTCATATTTCAAATCTGGGAAAAACTCTAGTTTTCTCATCTGCTCAAGTATTACTTCCTTGGTATATTTATCTATCCTTGTTCTCACCTGCAATATTTATGAATCAATGGACACACTGTAATGAACTAATTCACTCCATTACACAAAGATCTCAGGACTTAAACAAGCCATGTGTCAACTTATGTTACTCAAGCACACAAGTCATTCCTGCAGTGTTCTTGACCCCAATTTCCTAATCAGGTTTAAGTTAATAATAACTCTTTTGATTGTTCATGGCAAAACCATTCAGTGATTCATTTCATTAGCTAAAACATCCATAACATGGCATTTCATATTATTCATAATCATACAGAGACAAACAAGCAACAACCATTTGTGATTACAAAATAAGGTTCTGTATATACATATATTCATCTTGGTATTTTAAAAGGAGTTTAGGCAACTAACATTGGCTTATAGCTTCTGGGAGAGTTTTTCTTTTGCAAACATTTGTGCTTGAGTTAAACTCAGAATAATCTGGTTTCACTGAATCACAAAATCTTGTTTGCTATGCATTTTATTGAATCAGGAGCATCAGCACATAGGCAACCCTATTGCACCCCTAATTCCTTTCTATTTCAAGCCCCAGCACTTATACATGAGTATATTGCAGCTCAACATTATTTACATCTTTCTGGGTTGAGCCAAAACCAATACTACTTGCCTATTCTCAACATTTTATTTTTCTGGGTATTTATTTATATCCCTAAACATTAACATATCAGAGATCTGAGTGTATAAAACAGACATGTATGCTAACAACACATAAAACTTTGTTATAATAAAACAAATGATCAACCAAAGAAAATCAAAACATATTTAGATTTAAATTCACAGATAAACATTCATATATGAAAATACTCTTTTAATAAAAATACTTTTATCTGGCTGCCTACATTAGGACTTATTGCCTTAGATTTTTTTGAGTGAGTTTTCTCACCTAGCTCTCTCCTTGTTCCCTTAATTAACTGATGAACTCCTGCTCTTATCCTCAAGCTCTCTTTCTTCCCTTGTCTTATAATTTTGTGGTATTGTTTTTCTTTTTTTTTCAAAATTCTTTTCTGAGGAGAAGAGGAGGCTGCTGCATATACTTGTATATATATACAGAGTCTTTCTTAGGGTTTTGGGTATTGGCTAAAGCCATTTTTGCCCACCAGAAAATCATGTTTTCTGCATTTTAAACCCAAAGTTTTACCCCTTCCCGGCTTAATTTGGGTGAAGAGAAAAGTGGTTACATTTTTCTTTCAGAAATTTTGCTTTTCAGAAAAATACTTTTCCCCCTTGTCTACAATCATGCTAAAAATGTGACTTGGTTTTGTTATTTATTAAATACTCTTTTCTAATTCTGCCTATACCAAGAACTTCTCTGTTTTTATCTTATTTTCCTATTTTTAGCTTTCATGTAAATGGTATGTACCTCCTTCATTTATTTATAAGAGAATTATTCCTTTTTATATCTTCATTCTTTTCATTTCTGCTTATATTAAAATGTGTCTGTATATTTTATTTCACTAGTTTAATATCTAGTATTTTATTAACACATATATATTTGTATATAAATCTTTCTGAAATAATTAGTATTCCCACCTATATATATTCATACATCATTCTATACTGACACACACACATATGCACATGTACACTCAAATTATTCAGTAGCACTCATATATATACATTTACTTATGCATAATACTTTTAAAAATTTAATCTACATATATATATATATATATATATATATATATTTCCATACACATCAATATGTATGTATTCTTGGAGTTCAGGGTTTTAGCTTATATTCATGTGCATTTTCCTGTGCACTCATGTACACACACACTGATACACTATCAAGCTATATCAATTCCTCCTTTAAAATTTATTTAAAAATCATTTTAAATTCATTTATATTTTTCAGGATAAATTCCTAAAATCTTGGGTCATTACACGAAGTAATTTTGTTGCTAGTTGAGAAAATGTTTGTATAGATTCAAATCTTGAACTGTGTACCTGGAAAGTTGGAAGTAAATTGAAATCTCAGGTCAATGTTAAACTAAGTTTAACCAAGGATTTAAAAGTGAATTCAAGGTAGTTTTGAAAACCTGGTTTTGAAATAAACAAATTCTAAATTAATTTGTTTATAAGTGGTCGTGTCTTAAGTAAAATTTAGAATTGAGAAATATTCTAAGTTAATAAGTGAATAAATTTAACTGGAATGTTGTAATTGGACATTATTGTCAAGTAAAATATACAGAGGGTATAAAGGAAAAGTGAATTGGATATTGATTTCGAAGATAAATTTGAATTTCTCAACAAAAGGTATGTATTTGAATATCAGTATGAAATTTAATTGGGATTCTTATTTTGCCACTTGGCATTTTGTTTTCTATTGGGATTTGAGAGCCCGTAGTGACATTTTGTAGTCGTACCGAGCTAGCCGCGGAAAGGAGTCACTGGCGAAATTTTTCGAAAATGTAGAGAGTTGGAAAATTTTTGAGAAATTTTGGATAATTTAAAATTTGAATTCAAATTTAAATTTGAATTGTGAAGTAAATAAAGTTGTTTGGAAACTATGATTAAGATTTGGACAGTTAGTTGAAATGATGATCTTTAATAAAAAGATTTGTTTTGAAATTTGATAAAACTATTTGGTTTTGGTAAAATGATAAATGGGTATTGGAGCATTCTTCTTGACTTGTAATTTCGAGATGAAATTCTTTTAAGGGGGGAAGATTGTAACGACCCTGAATTTTTGATATTGGAAATTAGGATATTTAATTGATTTTAAATATCTGGAAGTTAGTTTAATTTGAAATTCAAATATCAGAATGAGTTTGGCAATTAAAATTATTGAATTAAATTTATTGCAACTGGGTAAAAATTTGAATCTTCAGTTTAAAGCCGATTAAAAATATTTTCAAGGCTTAGAAAATTCATATTGATTATACTAAAGATAATAAAAGTTTCAGAATTGAATTTGAAACTGTTTTGTTCAGTTTTGAAATTTATTGTTTAAATCAATAATTAAAAAATAGCGTCCCGGGGCACAGTCTCGGAATTCGACGAAACTAGTTCCATTGGATCCGTAATATTGTATTATTATCGGATTTCAAATTTTGTAATGTTTGGAGTGATCGTTTGGCCATACGATAAGCAAACGCGCTGAAATTAAATCGAAATTTTAATATTTTAACTGGTCCAAAAAGCTATCTCTCCATACGATCGAATTTGGACTCGAAACCTTTTCCATTGTTGGAATAGGCATATAACATTACGAACGCCTAGCGGCACGCCTTGATAGGAAGTCGAAATTTTTGGCTTCGTTTTCAGAACGATTTGAATTTGAATTTAAATGGGATATTTATACAGTCAACCCCAATTGAAATTATCTCACATCAGCCTTTTTCCAGTCTTTTCCAAATCACTATGACAATTCCTTCTTTTACATGCCACTTTCTATTCAATATCACAGTCTCGTTCAAAATGAAAAAGAAAAAAATCATTATACATCGAGCCTTCATTTCCTCCTGTTAAAAACGAAATCCCTCTTCACAAATTAAATCCATCGCGCCGATTAAAATTTTTCGTTCTTTCTCTTCCGTGCTTGTTCAAAAAAATAATCAATGGCCGAAGTAGTCGTATAAATTTCAAATCAAGATCGATTGAATAAAAAAAATCGATCTCCCCTTCTCAGAAAATTAAATCGAGCTTTCATTCTCGATCGAAGCTGCGACCATTGTTCATTCGCGAGGTCGAGCTCGCGACCGAGGTTGGCGCGTGTGCGAGTTATCATGGTGGTCGAAGTCGATGGGATTCGTGGTGGCACAGTGGGGATCGTTGACGTCGAGGAAGCTCGAACTCGAGCGTGTTGTCGTCGAAGGGGTAGGCGATTCGAACCCTAGTTTCGGCAACGAAGTGGAGGTCAAGGCGATATCGCCAGTTGTCAATCGTGGCTGGGAGACGTATCGTCTGGATCGCGACTTGTTCGCATGCTGTTCGAAATGATTGTTCGAGGTAATTTTGATTTTAAAACATTTTAGTTAAGTATGTTTAAAACTTTTAAATTTTATTTAAATTTTATTTCGTTGAACAAACAGTAGAACAAATCTGATTAGGTTATTTTCTGAAAAGGAACATATATGTATATTTGTTATAATAGTTTGTTTAAAAAATTTTAACATTAGAAAGAATTACTGTTGTTATATACAGTAAAGAGAAAAAAATATTAGTTTAAAATTTAATTATTTGAGTTAAATTGAATCATTAGTAATTAAATTTAGTAAAAGGAAAATTAGATTTTCGAAATCTATGAATTATTTGTTAATTAAAATTTTCAAATGGAAAATTAATTGATGGATTAGTTTAAATATTAATAAATTGTATAATTGCTTATACAAGGTCAAAACTGTGAAATCAAGCCGAGAAAAGAAATGGATTGTAAAACAAAAGCTAAGGTGAGATCTTCTCACTCAAATGAAAGTTGGATTTTCAGTTATTGATTGCTGTTTTGGATGTGATACTATATATAGTAGTATATAGCAATATATATATTGGCATATGTATATATTGGTGATTGATTTTCCCGCATTATATAGCGGATGAGACCCTATGCGCCGCATAATAGCGGATGGTATTTTATAAATCCCATATACCATGATATTCCACCTCGAAGTGGAATTGGTATTGTGCTAACATCTGTGGATGCAGGGAAACAGGTTGGAGGGATCCAACTGGATTCCTCAAATTATATGAATTTGTTTCATATTATTGTATGAATTTGTTTCATATGCTATGTGATTATTTATTTATAATCTGTGAATGAATATATTTGTGATTGAATGTGTTGAAGGCTATAATTTAGCCGAATGTATTTTTGGTATCGTTGGATACCAGAAATAAATGAAATTGGATTTTGAAATTAAAATTGGAAATTTTTAGTAAATTCCTTTTGAAAGAATTGAATAAATTTAAAAGAAGGAATTTTAAAAGCGTAAAGTTGATTTATGTAATCTTATTGAATAAATTCCAAAATATGGGAAAAGATTTTTATAAATGGATTTTGAATAGTATTATTGGAAAGTTGAAAAATTTAGTTAAAATGGAATTTTAAATGGTTGGGAAGAATAAAAGAATTTATTTTAAAAGGTGATAAATTTGTTTGAAATCCAATTAATAATTTATTTGGCATTTGAAAATAAATCTTTGGGAAATCGATATGAAAATTTATTTGATGTTGAATGAAAAATTGATTTGTGTTGAAATAAATTGGAAATCGATTTGTAAAATAATTTGGAATTTGGAAATAAACTTGGACATCGATTTGTAAAATAATTTGGAATTTGGAAATAAACTTAGGAATCGATTTGTAAAATGATTTGGTGTTGAAATAAATTTAGAAATCAATTTGGAAATTGATTTGGTGTTTGAAAGTGAATCTTTGGAAAACGATTTTGAAAATCGTATATAAGTGGATATTTGGAAATTTAAATTCACAATGTAATTTATAAAGGAAAGGGAAATTTGTTTTAAAAATAATCATTGATTTATTTTTAAAGTGTGGAAAATATGATTTGAAATTGGTTTTCAAAGTGATGAAGTGTGGAAATAAATTTACAAATTTGGGATGTAAATTTGAAATAAATCGATAAGGATTTATTTAATTGGTTTAAATGGACCATTTTGAGATGAAGTGTGAAATTGATTTGAAATGTGTTTCAAAGGTTTGAAAGGTGAAAATATGATTTGAAATTTGTTTTCAAAGTGATGAAGTGTGGAAAAATATATATCTTGTGAAGATATTTTGAAAATAAATAATTTGGGAAAAATTATTTAAATTGGATGTTTGTTGTGAATGTTGTTTGATAGTTAAATAACCGACTATCAATATTTGCCTTTGAAATGGCACTTGATTTGTTTTTAAAACAAACGCTCACTATTCGGGTTAGCCGGGAAAAGACCTTTGTGTCATATAACCCATTCCGAATTAGTGATACGACGATATGGATCGTATTGAAGACCGGATATTTTCGAAAATGAAAGGATAACCTATCGAATGTCTCTGCACCGAGTTGCTCCGGTATAGAGATTTATATCACTCTTCTTGTGATGGGAAGTCCGGACGTGATTAGTGAATACCCGGATTGCAAGGGCTTCTTTGGAAGTGCCTTCGGTTCCGTTCAATCCCGGAACGGACTTGTATGGATGTGTGTCTAACATTACACTTTGAGATATAAAGCTGGTTTTTATCAAATACATTTCTGTTGGTGGCGGAGAATTTATTCTCTTAGCTTAATACCCTTCTCTGAGACGTACGAGCTCAGAGGTTATGTAGTTGATGGTTACTAGTGATACATTCCCAATTTGGTAATGTGGCATACGAAGTGCTGTTGATCATTTGTTGATCAAAGCGTGGCTTTTTGAAAAAGCGTGGCTTTGTGAAAAAGCATGGCTTTGTGTACGAGACTTCGTCGAGCCTCATAACCCGGTAATGGTCGAAACAGGAATGTTGCGGCAAAGGTTTTTAGGGGTTGCGGCCCTAGGGTATGTCATTTCCTTCTGGATAAAAGGTGATATCATGGTATGGAGCCCAGATTTTTTACCTATGTTGATGTTGCACATTTATTATACTTTGTGGTTGTTGCTTTGTGATTGAGGATCCCCGGATAAAGGTCGGTAACGACCGGGGGATGGCATACTTGTGTGTTAGTTACCTAGTTACAACTGTACCACGTGAGGTAGCGTCAGTGTGTTAGTTACAACTATACAGCGTGAGGTAGCGTCGGCCTTGTGTTTGTAGGGAGTAGGTTGACTCTCGGGGCGTCTTTCCAGAGGCGTTTCATTTCGGTGTAAGAAAGTTCCTTTGCCTGACCATTTGTTGGAAATCCAAAGAAATAATAGGAATCCTGTACGGTTTTATTTGTAGAACCTGCCATTTACTTATGGTGGTCACCACTGTTTAGATAGTAGCTATAGTAGGCATACAATAATGGTTGTATGTTGGCTAAGATTGATATTATACTTTCGAAATGTTTTCCACACTAGACATTAATAATAATATCAATTGATTTTGCGTAGTAAGCATGTTTGACTATCATAAGAAGAAATCTCCTCCAATTCTGCGTTTGCACTGTGTGTGTGGTGGGAGGCCTTATGGTAGTTTCATTTTCCAAAAGCAATGCGAATTAATTTTATTTTCTTTGTGAATATAACCGTTTTACGATCTCAAACCAGTCACCATGACTGACTCGGAGTTTATTGTACCCTTTCTAAACTCTGGGTGCCCATAATTTTCCACACGGGCAGCCTAGAGTTATGTTATCAGGATATTCTAGATATTCTGGAGCTTTGGAGATGAGCTAGATGGCGAGACATACTCCCGTACTTGTTTATCTATTCCACCGTGTATTCTGTATGAGGACAAGTTTAAATAACTGTCCATTGTTGTATTGAGTTGTATATTGACTCTAATGATGTATGTATAAACTTATATAGTCTTTTGTTTTAAAGTTTATTGATTCATCTATTATATATTGTTCCGCTGCGAATGTGAGATTCTGATATTGTTTCTGTTTCTGTTTTTCTGTTCTTTAATTTTCTTCTGTCTTCTTCTACCTCTTCTTTTTAACCCTAATGGTTCGGTTTTCCGGCATTCAGTTGCGCGACATTTGATACAGTGGACGTATTAATGTCGACTTTCGAGCATCGAAAAGTCGAGTCATTACACTTATCCTTACAAACACAGAAAAGATCCAAGATATCTCGGAGCTGACTTCCCAGTCTTACCAAACTTAAAGCTCCTTCGATTGGAGAAAACTTACTCAAAACCAAATCCCTGACTCGAAATCCAAATTCCTTTGTCTCTTATCCACAAAACTCATTTGACGATCCTGGGCTGTCTCCATCTCTACTGATCAGCTCAACCTTTGCTGATGCCTCAAAACAACTCATTAAAATGATCCACTCACACTCAATCCAAGAACACAAACTCTACTCCTCAAACATCAGAAGTCTGAACTTACTTTTCCTATCCGAAAAGATAAAACAGATGCACTCCCAAACTGCTTCCGCTGCACAACTCTGATCTGGAGTAGATGAAAATGCTGATGATGCACACGAGCACAAACTGGACAACACATCCCAGAAATATGGTTCAACAGATCCATAAAGAGAAAACTTAGAAATTCCATGATATCCTGATTTGCTTCACTCAAAATCCCCTCTCCAGGAACCCTCCTTCACTAGCTGGACCATCGATACCACTCCTGGAATCCTAGTCGATATGAAAACTCAATCTCCAGATAATAAGGCAAACCACTAACCTCTTCAAAGACATCCCGAAAGATCTCTGACAAACCAAGAGAACACTCGACTATCGCAAGTCACTTTTGCGATCAACCCAATCTAATATCCAAAGAAAACTGTTCTCTCTTTACCAATCAGAACAGCTTAAGCTTATCTAGCCAATCCATCGAAGAAATGGATCCACATAACTGCTGCTTCTGAACTTCACCTCTAGAAAACTGCTGACAGATGACCTCCTTGCCTGCACACAGAACAATCTGAGCTGCGATGCTGCCACTGATGCCAAAGACTTCCTAATCCAAACTCCTCGAGAAAATCAGGCCTCAAAGCCAAACACAACCACCCAGCTGAACTCAGCCTCAACACCGATGCAAACACACTTCCTTATCCAAAGCTCCTTGAGAAACATCTTCGAAAACAATCCATAGCCACTGCATCTCATCACACAACTACTACTTCCTGAGTTACTAAGATACCATCACTAGCTTCTGCTCAACTGACAGAATCCAAATTCTACTCATCCAAACTTGCACTTCGAAAATGGACTCCGAACCCTAACAGATTCCTTCAGAGATTGGTGAAATCCTTACACCACAACAAATAAAATTCACTTGAGACAGTATTGGGTCTACAGTCTCGACATATACACTTCCAACCTCAACAAACTCCAACCATTGGTAGTCGTGTTACACACACCACTACCCCATCTACCTTTGTAACTTATGTTGGAAAACCGGAACAGGTAACCCGACAGATAGGTAGAAATATATATATATATATAAATATAAATATATAAATTACAAGTATGCTCTCTCAAGAAAAGAAATCACTCCAAAGCCTAGGTATTCACTCAACCTAGCGCTTTGATACCAAATGAGACGACCCAACTTTCTATCACCAGAAAGTCGCATCATCTTTAAAAAAGAAAGGGATGGGAAAGAGAAAAGATAAAGAAGAAAGAAGAAACAACATCATAATCTCAACAGCGGAACGAATAAATTATATTAATCACATAAATATTACATAATATACAACATCAATCAGAGTTACACAGATAATACATCACATACTAGACAGTTATAAACACCTATCTAGTCAATACAACTCAAATACAACACAGAGAAACTACACAGAGATACCAACACAGCAGAAAACTATATATCTATAATGCTGAAGCCTCCTGCTCCATTGCTCCTCCACAATTCGTCAAAGCTAACCTGAATCCCTTGGCTACTCGTAAAAATTTGAGTACCCGAGAGTTTAAGAAATAGAAGATAAACTCCGGGTCAGACATGGGTCTGGTGTGAGTAACATGTTAAAGTTGCTTAACTTTGAAAACCTTTGAAACAAAAGGTATCACGTAAGACTTCCCACACATAAACATGGGTAAGTTTTTACCTTACGCTAACCAAACATTTGATAGGAAATCCAGTGATATTATAATAGTGTCTAGGGTTTCCGAAATAAAATACAGAAGTAGCCGGAATGCTTACATCTCACGTTCCAACATAGTTGGGCACAACTAATACGTACGTCACTTATTGGAGATTGGATTCCATACAATGGCAGGGCTACTGGGGTACCGCCCGCCACAGTACGTGGCCTAGATCACCGTACCGAGGATCACTCCCGACCCCCTGCAACACAAAGCCGAAACCATCCCTTACTGAATAGTCCCGAACAAGACAACCCCAGCAGTTGGAGCTCACAACCGCCCACACAGCCAAAATAAAAGGGACATGTAGACAGGGGTATATCTCGCTCTCAAGTGGGTGCTACCCACGAAGCCTTGCTGCACCTCCCCTGTTTTAACCATTCCCGGTTGATGAGGCTTGATGCTATGATTACCTTATCAGAACACATCACTTAGAATGCTCATCGTCCACCTGACGATGTTCTGAAAGCATTCAATCCATAAAAGTTCGTTTCGGGTTCGAACGAAACCGAAGGCATTATCTCATTACACTCATTTTGGAATCACCCTCAGAGTTAACGACAATAACCCTTGCACTCTGATCCTCATCTTCACTTGAGATTCACGACCTATCATTAATTTGGATCGATGTGGTTTTTGGATATCCAAATCTGGAAACCCGATCCCGGTCTCATCGAAATCCAAAACGTATCTTTTAAGGCCAAGTTGTTTTAAAGTTAAAACAATTCAATTCATTATCCATATACACACAGATAGATATTTCACAATATCACAGATAGATAATTCACATTATCATCACAAATAGATAATTCACTTTATCATCATAAATAGATAATCCATATCACATGGCATTACTTATCTAATATCTGAGATTTCAAACCACTCAAGGAAATCAATATCATCCATCCGTACATAAGCAAGGATTAATAATCATATCATTTATAATTAATTTAAAATGAATTAAATTAATTATCCTATCTCTAATCAATTTAAAGTAAATTAAATTAATTACTTCATCATTATAAATCTTGCTTACATAACCATTAATTAATTACAAATCAATTAATTAATCATTCTCTAATTTACATCTAAATAAATCACCCTTGATTAATTATCCTTTAATTACATTCAAGTAATTATCCTTTAATTAATTTCACAAATTAATTATCCTTAACCAAATACAGTAATAAATCTTTAATGACTTCATTAATTAATTAACTAAAATTAATTACATTAATCCTTAATTAATTACTCTTTAATCACTTATTATTGATTAATTACTCTTAATTAATCAACCCTTAATTACATCATTAATTATATAAATTAATGATCCCTAATTATATTTTTAATTAATTATTCTATTTAAATTAATTACATTAAAAAATTAATCTTTAATTAAACCACATTTATTAATCACTCTTGATTAATCACATCCAGTAATTAACTACTTCATTAAATAAATTAATTACTCCTTAATTAATTATCTTAATTAATCCCTTAATTAATTACAAAGTAATTATACTCAAATTACTTCCATATTTAAATCATCTTCAATTAATTACACCTAGTAATTACCATTAATTACTTCACTAAGTAATTACACTATATTAATTGCATTAAGTAATTATACTAACAAATCACCCAATGATTATCTTAAATTAATTAAACTTAATTAATTAACTTACATTAATCACATTAAACTCAATTAATTACAATGAGTACAATGGCTTTGCCCAAAAAAATTCCTTAATTACTTCCCTTAAGTAATTACACTTAAACAATTTCATAAATGATTATCTTTAATTAATCAATCTAATTAATTATTAAAATTAATCACATTAATTAATTACTAAATAATCTTAAGTTAATGACCTTCATTAACTATTAACAATTCTTAATTTCTTTTCTTAAGAAATCAAACTTAGATTAATAAATATTAATTACAAATTAATTTATCCTTAATAAACAATTAATTAACCTTTAATTATTTAATTAATTTAAGTTTTAAATGTAACTTAAATAATCTTTAATTACTTGATTAATTAATATTTAATCATTAATTTAAAACCTAATCTTATCAAATTAATGATCCTCAATTCCAAATTAATTATTCCTAATTAATTAATTTAAAACTTAATTAATTGATGTAAAGCCCTTAATTACTTAATTAACCCAAATTATTTATTAAATTTATTAATCCATTTAAATTAACTTAATAATTTAATGAATCACAAATCATTAAATCCTAATTATCTTTAAGATAAACATTATTCTTATGAATGATTAAATTATCATTATCAAAAGTATTTTAAAACAATTTACCTTTAAATTTACTTTTAAATTTCATTTTAAATTTAAGATTTAAAATGAATACAAATTTAACTTTAACAAAGTTTAAACAATTTAAAAAAAACTTTTAAATCTCATGTTAAAGAAATACTTACCTTATAAAAGAAGTTTAAAAGAATTTGAAACCAAATTCATTTTTAAATCCTAACTATTTAGATTATGCTTTAAACATTCAAAGTTGTTTAAAATATTTTAAATTTTAAAAACTTATTTATCTCCAAACTAGGATTCAAACTAAACTTGATTCCAGATTTAAACTTAGATTTAAAACTCTGTTTAAATCTTTACTTTCAGATTTTAAAATCATTTTATAAAATACTTTAACAATTTTAAGTTGTTAAAAACATTTCATTTTTAAAAAGGTATTTACTTAAAACTAGGATTCAAATTCAGTTTTGAATCCATACTTTAAAATTGGATTTAAACCCTGTTTAAAATATTGCTTCACAGTTTTTAAATTCATTTTAAAATTTAACACTTACAGGTTTTAAACCTGTAACCATCAATTACCCGAGCCTACACTAAAACGCTTCAAGCCAAACCCTTCATTCCTTCGAACAAAACACCAGAGCTACTCGAGAAAACCAGAACCCATTCCTCTGCTCAAACCCAACTTCACCAAACAATGGAATTGCACCGTGCACATGCACAGAGGTTCCATCCAACTCCGATCATCGCCGAAGCTTTACTCATGTCGACTATCATTCTCAGATCAAACTACAACTGTCAGAACTCCATTATCAACTCGAAATCAAAAACAAGTATCAAAGCCCAAAACTTGAACCATCATCGGAAACCTGAAATCATCTCGTTCTCGAGTCCTCGACCACCGGAGCAACTGAAATTCCAGCAACATCTTCGCCTACAACCAATCTTCCAATTCCCAAAATATGGTGGCACTCAGTCCACCCTAAATGCCGTGGTGGATCCAATTCCGATCGAGCTCCAAAACTAGGTTTACAGACTAAAATGATCAACCACCACCGCCACCGTGCCGGGATCACCTTCCTAGCATTTTTTCCCAAACCTCCGATCACTCTTCCACCTCCAGGAAGAACCCCGACCTCCCAGTCCAATGAGATCACCAGAAATCATCAAATTACCATTTTCTGTTCAAGCTAGAACTGCACCCTCAAACTAACACTAAAAATTGTGATTTTAGTTTTAAATTTTAAGTTTTTGGATGAGTTTTCAGATCCTAAGCCTGAATCAATAAATTAGTATGTTTGAAATTTTGACAAACTTAAGTATTTCTGTTCTTTTGGTTTCCCAGAGCAATTCCCACATTTATTTTTACTTAAATAAATTTTTAAACTTTAATTTATGATAAAACAAACAATTTTTGTTTAAATTCTAAGTCCAAACAGCAAGTAGGTCAAGAGATAATGATTTTTGAATCACAATCTTGTGCTTGGAAACACAGAACAGAGAACATATCTTCAACAGCATGCACACTATACCTTCATATATATTCACAGTAGCTTGCACTTATTTATACACACAATACATATTTATGCCAGAAATTAACATGCAAGCATATTTATACTGAAGTTATATTTTTTTTTAAATGTTACTCACCTTGTTTCAGAAATGAACAGAGCCTCAAATTGAAAAACTTTTTGAATCTTTAAAACCGGAAAATGCTTTGAAAGTTCCTAGCTGATCTTCATGTCTTTTTTAAGTTGAAAATGAGCTTCAGTAGTAAGATATCTCTAGTATGCTAAGTCTTTGTAAACGAAAATGAAATGAGACAAATTGATATATGTGTAACAAGTATACAGGATATTATTTTTCTTTTGTACAACCAGGTCAGAGATTTTTTCCCTCTTGGAGGCTGACAAAATTTTGTTTGTGTACTTAGAGATAATAGCATTTATGAAGTTGTCCCTTATGTCTACATACTTATCCTTTATTTAAATTTCGTATGTACTTATATGATTTTTCTTTTCAAGTGTACATGCTTATCCTATACAATTTCTATGTTCATAGATATTTATATCTTTCATGTACAAACATGAATATATATTTTTTCCCTTATGCCTTAAAACCTTGCATCTAAATGTATTTTCCAGAATTATCAAATGTGTTCAATTAAGTCTATATAACCATATCTTCTATTTCTAAATTAAATACTTATTTTTGTTTCTTTTAAAACTTAAACCATCAAACACTTCATTTACAATTATTTATTTTTATACTTATGAATTACTTGTTAGAGAAAATAAAATAAAACTATTTATATATATACAAATAACAGCTTATACAAATATCTTTAAAATCCAAAACATTTTAAATATCTACCCTTTTTAATTTCAAGACTTTTAAATTCAAAATAAATTCTAAAATCCAATTTTAAAATCTAGTTATATATAAACATATATAACAACATAATTAATTTGAAAATAACACTTCTATTTTAAAATCTATTTATATTTATATATAAAGCAATACATTAATAATGTTATTTGAAAATAATAATTTGTCAAATTTAAATAATTTATAAAAGAGATTATAACTTCCTATTATTATTAAATGAATTAATATATCATATTTATCCAACAATATTTTAAAACAAACCTTTTTAATTAATCTTAAACTTAAGCTAAGATATAATTTAATCAATTAAACATTTATCTTAAATATTGTAAAACTATATATATTAAATTAAATCATAATTTCCAAATTACCAAAATATATTAGAATTTGAAAACAAGATTTATTTATTTATTAAATTCAAACCAAAGATTTCTATTTACAATATATACAAATATACACACATTATAAATAGAAAATAATTTATTAGCCTTTTAAAAAGATAAAATCACCAATTAAATATTTATTAAAAGAAGATTACTAAATCAATTCCAATTTATTAACAAAAATTATCAAATCAATTTAAATTTTAATACAGATTATTAAATTGATATTGTCAAAAATTCCAGGATATCACATCTAATCACTTTTTATCAAATCCATATTATAAATCATATCTTTAAAAATCTCAAATCAATAAGGTCAAATCAATTCTTATTTAAATTCAATTATTAACTAATTTAAATTCCATGCCAACATTGATTTATCTTCCCAACCTTTATTATTAACGTTATAAAGTCTATTTTTAAAATATAATTTTAAATAAGTGCCAAAACATATCATATACTACTTAAATTAAATTTTATTAAATTAAATCTTATTATTAAATTTATTTTACACTAAATCTATTTTTATATATTTTAAAAATAGTAAAATTATAAGTAAAATCTTAAAAATTATAATTTCAAAACTAACTTATAAATTTAAAACCAAAACATATAATTTTAAAAACCTAATTTTACAAAATAAAATATCCTTATATTTAAAAAATCAATATTTAATAAAATCCTTCCTTCCAAAACTTTGTAAATCATTTCAAAATATAGACCAACGGTGTCCATATATAATTTTCTATCATATGGTCAAGTGATACGAATATTTATCATTTCAATCCGCAAATTAAATATTTATGGGTGTATATCATTTCAACCCGCAATCCCAAAATTTCAAAATCAATGAAAATCGCTTGGGTTTATCATTTCAACCCATAACGATTTTCCCTTATTCTACAAGACCATTCAGGTATGTATCATTTCAACCCATAGGGAATTTTAAACTAACAGGGAACTTGCAGAGTGAGAACAAATAACATATAACCAACATGCATATATCATCAGTAACAAATAAAATAAAATATATACAACGGATGTGGTGTCATATCACAGGTGAACATTAGCAGATAATGATATATCATATTTAACAATTAAATAACTAGCAATTAAAATTTTGCAGCATATTTCAATTGTCGTTTCAAGTGAAATCAAATTTACTACATATAAGAATGTCAATCGTGAGTGATTGCTCACCTTTCGATGCTAGGGAAGTTAGAAAACAAGACAAGCTATGATTTGAATCATGATTTAAGCAATCGACCAATCCAACAACAAGCCTCAAAGCGAAGTAAGCTGAACACGGATTTGACGGACAAAGTTGATGAGTATAAATCAAATTAGCTTGATATACTAAACAAAATATATGTTATATATAATTTTTCTCTAAAACCAGTTTTTTTAAACATATATTTAGAATAAGATATATATATATATATTCAAATCAATATTTTAACTTTAACACCAATAAAATAAAATCTATATATATATATATAGATATTTGGAACCCAAACTCATGTGAACTTGTATATATATAACTAATATATATACTTTCATATACCTATTATATTATAAAATCAATACAGACTTACTTTATTACAGTATATAAATAATCCCAAACATAACATAGGAAAACTTATATATACTTATATACAACCAAATGATTTTCATGACTCGCATAAATTATATATAAGAACTAATATATCATAACTTGCATAAATTTATATATAAAACAACATATTATATAACTTACTTTGTTAAGTTTTATATATAAGTAAATTATATATATATATAACCATTATAACCTATACGAAAAATCCAAACAGAGCAAGTATAAAATAACTAATATATACTAACAACTTACATACTTACAAATATAAACTGGCCTATTATAACTTATATAACTAACATATTATATGGTTTATATGAACTAACATATATATACTGCCAGGTTACAAACTTATATAAACTAACATATTATAAATTTATATAGACTAACATATGTAAACTAACGTATATATGTATACAATATTATATATATATATATATATCTCCTGCAAACATACATATATACTCACGCATATATGTATATAACAATTTAAAATCAATATTTTATAAAACAAATATATTACCATTTAAAACTTCACATGCATATGTACGTACATAACTTTATATATATATATATATATATATCTTATGGTTTATACTTCATATAACAATATACACTGTAAAGCAAGATATCAACTATATAAGCTAATAAACTATATATATTATTATATGCATTATATAACAAAATAATAACACATACAGATTATATGTAAATATATATAGGAACAAAAATTTTATGCTTTAAAACAATATATTTTAAGAGCACGGAACACAAATAGAAAAAATTGCAACATACACACACACACACACGTAACCTTTACATATATAACAAATATATAAAATAGGAGAGAGGACTCACGGCTGTGTGAAACAAGGGGAGGCGGATTGAGGAGAGAGGCCGGTTGGCGTTGGAGGGACAAGGCAAAGGAGGCAGGCGATCTCGGGCAGGCAAGGGCCGGCGAACTGCTGTGGGGTTTTGGTTGCGCGGGGAGTAGTTGCACCCATGGGCATCTGTGTGGATTTGTTTGCATGGAGAGGAGAGCAAGGGAATTTGGCTCGGCATGAAAGAGAAAAATATTGGGAGGGTTAGTGCTTTTGCTGGAACTCGGCGTGGTAAGACATGGCTATCACGGTGGTGATAATAGCTGCGATGATGGGTTGCGCAAATTGATGAGCCAAGTTTGATGACAGGGAGTAAAACTTGGTCGAACAATGCAAATTCTCAGGCACAATATGTATATGCCTTTGAATTCTTTTTTTTCTATAGAAGAGGAGGTGGATCGAATGAGGTAGAAGATAAAAGAATGCCACAATATTATTTATATATATTTATGTGAATAGAACAAAACAGATGTAGAGAAGTTCAACAAACCAAAATGAAAGTGAACTAGCCAATGAAAAATTAATATAGGGAATGGTAAAGTCCAACAGGTGAATTCAGGAATTATAAAAGCCAACTGGCTATTGGTTTTCAATGGATAGATAGATGAAAGGTCATAGGGGGACAAAAGGACTCAAAACGGTTGCCGATACGAAAAATCATTTTACTGATTTTGTGGCGTATCGGACCCCAAAATACACAATTGAATATACTACGGAGATCAGCACGACAAGACGAACAGAATGGTATACATATATCAACGATATGACCATCCTATCAAAAATCAATATTCGCTGCCAAACGATTGCAAATTCACTGAAAATAAGATAAACGAAGCTAGAGAAGTTCAAATTTGATGAAGCAAAAGATGACGTCTCACTCAGAAAATATTAAACATTCTTATTGTATAAAAGTATTCAGATTTCGAAAACATTTTATTTTCATCAAATTAACCGATTTAAATTGAAAGTGAAAATTATACAATAAAACTAACATTCATATTTTTAAATAAAATTTTACCATTTGCTATGTTTAAGTAGACGCATACCAAATATTAAATTTTTATTTCTAAATTCAATTATTTAAAATTTCACAAAAATTCAGCTAATTATGTTATTAAAACCGTTAAAATTTATGGGTTGTTACACTCTCCCCCACTCAAAACTTTTCGTCCCCGAAAAGGAAGGAGGTAGGAGAATAGAAGTAACAGAAAGGAAAGATAGATTTGAAAAACATATCATTAGATACATAATAAATTAAAAACCATATATATTTCATTAGTTTTTAAATTGATTTATATTTAATAAATTTTGTTTCAATCCATCTTATTTAATCAATAATATTCATTTATATTCTTATTTTATTGATTTTCAATTCAAGTTATTTTCATTCAATTTGGTTTGTTTCAATTTATTAATATTTGTTACAAATTATTTTCCCAAAACAACATTTATTTGATCTAACTCATTTATTAAATCTATTTTATCTTCAGTTGAGTTGATTCCACTAAAATTTCAATTTCAACTATTCTTAAGTCCGTATTTATTTATTTAAATATTATTTTCTTTCATTATTTAATTTATTTTACTCACACTACTTATAATATCAATTAAATGTATAAATTCATTATAACAATCAAATTTTTATTCAAAATTTCCTTAACAAAATTTCATTTTTGGACATCTTATTAATTACATTTATATTATATTATCCAATTACATATTCTCATTAACATTTAACTTTTTAAATAATTCAGGTAAGTTATATATGTTTTGAAGATGAAATTGAGTATTATACAAATAAATTTTTATCCTAGTTCAACTGTTTCAAGGTGTTTTAAATTCCATTTCTTATTTTAAATACTCCAATTATTCAAAATTTTACTTCATTTCAATCATTGAAACCATCACTTAACATAAATTTAAAATTTAAAATTTTCCGGTTTCACTTTAAACAAATTTGAAATAAATATACATATATTATTTATCAAATCATACTCAAGAAATTCTAGTCAAATCCATTTTCCAAAACAAAAGTGTAGGGAAGCTTCCAAGTGGTCTCTCCATTCTCAGACTCGAAAATGAATGTCGGTGATGCTGTAGTCATCATCGAAATTATTTTCCAATGCCAAAAGTGGAGAGCACTGACTTAATTCTTTTAAATTTATTCTTTTGAAATAATTTCCATTCGAAAATACTTTCAAATAATATATTCCAAAACTTTAAAAACAAAACTTTGAAAAGCACTAGAAATTTAATTCTTAGGTCCCCCAATTTAAATTCATTCATTTTCAAATCAAATTTATAAACCATGTTTTATAATTTCATTTATTTATATCATGTTGTAATAGTCAATGGTTTACAAAACAATAAATGATAATCAAATGTTATCATTTCTAACAACCAACTCATTTAACTATTAAATTTCAGAAAATTATACCTTTATATATATATATATATAATAACCATACAAAGTTTATTTCATGTATCAATTTCGAAAACAATATTGTGTTAGTTTGCTTTATTCAAGTGTTTTGGAATTCCTATCGATAGCTTTAGCTAGACGAATCGATCGAAACCCAAAATTCAAACTTAACAACTCAAACACACAATATAAAACATTTTATATAAATTACAAAATACACTCCCTCACAGGATGATTCAAGAATGGATTATAGAACAAGGATACATATTCAAATTTAGATGAACCTTAGTCAAAGAGAATTCTAACTACAAAGATAGACTCGAAAGGAAGATAAAATAATTAAATTACAAAGAGGAAAGATGGATAAACTTATTTTTATTGTGGGCACCTTAACCGGGTCAATTGAGATTCCAGGAATAAGATCGTTGCGGAAATTTAAATTTCCCGCTCAAGAGATAGAGGAGTGGCTTCACCAAACATCAGGATAGTCCCCGACTATCGGAAAAATCAAGAATACTAGGCTGATCATCAAGCGAAAAGATTGCCAGAAATAACAGCATCAAAACCGAGGACGTAGAAATCTCCGGTGAATCGACGCCTGTTGTAAAGGAGTTTCACCCGTTTACAAATCATATTTAGGTTGTCAGAAAAGAAATGGAGCTATGGGATGCTCCAGTATCAAGAAGAACAAGAATAGGGCAGGACAAGAATGGATTTTAGAACAAAAGGGAATGTCCCAAAATTCGGAAGAAATTCTATTTCAGGAGGATCCTAATGAAGAATTTCAAACTCGAACGAATATGATTCTGTAATTAATTTTTACTCCATATGCTAAGTTTTGCCTAAACAAGAGCTCTGATACCAACTGTAACAACCCAACATTTCGAACCATTCGCATTCGCACATGTCGGACTTGAATTGCTCAAAATGTAAGATTGTTATTTATATTTGGCAAAACTCAGCATATACAGTAAATAAATCAATCACAAAATCACAGACATAGAGTATTACAACAATAAGCAGTGGAACAGATAAATAGTAGTTCATGAAGCTACTATAAACATCAGAGTCTGAAACAAAATACAACAGAATCTCAAATACGAATGAATCTCTACTACATAAGCAACAGACGAGTCTGAACATAAATGAATGAAATAAACTAAAATAACTGGAAGCTGGATAGATAGAACTTCAAACAAAGCTCCAATCTCCAAAGGTGAGCATAAAGCAAACACAAAACACTCGAGGCAGGATTAACATTCTTATATTAATAAATTCAACTCAAGTGAAATGTCAACTGGAATACAAGTAAATTAAAGGATAGTTGGGATTTCCATCCTCTAAGGATCAGTGGAACTATCTACTATGTAGTAATATACGCTATTATAATATGTCTATCAGTAAAGTAAAAGTATTAAAATAGCGTTAAGGCATTACCCATATCCCCCTTAACACATTTTGTATATTCCCGTAGTCTATACAATGCCGTACGCTCCACCAAACCAGTGGTTTACCCAGAGGACACCACATAGGTACGGTACAAAACAAACTCGTCGAAGGCGCGATAGGGCATGCGACAAGACACTCGAGGCAATGCCAGGGTAGATATACCGTTTGCGTATCCGGACTGGTGGTAACGCATAGCAGCTACTACCATCCACCTCGTGACACACTCCCAAATCAAAGGTGTACCCAATCAAATCACAAAGTAATAGAATGGTATCGAAGAAATGTGTATGATATGAGGAATGACCTTACTTGGCCCGGCGTGGCTCCGGTTTTAGCCGCATCAAGCTGACTCACGGGAGTCAGGGCTACGTAAATACCATATAGAATCGCCACCAAACCATCCTACTTCAGTCTGGAATCTCCACCACTGGCACAATTGTTAAAGTGGTTTTCGGTATTGGTAGGGAGCATGACAATATCTGATCCCGGTCTCTTTAACAACCAAACGCTTATTTCACACCTTGGTCATTTTATAATTCAAATAGTTTATATTTCATAACAAAATATCATATTCACTTCAGAAGCAATATCAATTAAATATCATTATTCACTTTAAATAATATTCATTTCCAGAATCGTAACACTTTAAAAATTATAACACTTTGGAAATTATAACACTGTGGAAATCATAGCACTTTTTGAAATCATAGAAGTTTCAACTTAGATAGTTTAGATATTGAAAATAGTATATATATTAAAATAGTTATTAAATAAAATAGTTTATATATTGAAATAATTTATATATTAAAATAATTGTAAATTAAAAATAGTTTATATATATTATAAATACTTTATATAATAAAAATAGTTTCCTCCAATTCCGCAAATCGATTCAAATCATCTTAAATTTCAAAATTCAATTTAAATCAATTCCAGTTTAACCATTTCAATTTAAAGTTCAAAGATTCAAGTTTAAATATTCAAACATTTACAATATAAATTTCATTTATATTTCAACATTTAACTTTAATTTTATTTAAATTGGAAAATATTCACTTAATCATTTTAATAACAATAAAATCTCAATTTATAATTTAAATCAATATTAAATATTCAGTCTCAATTTTAGTTAAAGTTGAGAATATTCATTTAATCACTTTTTATCAAATCCATATTATAAATCATATCTTTCAAAATCTCAAATCAATAAGGTAAAATCAATTCTTATTTAAATTCAATTATTAACCAATTTAAATTCCAAGCCAACATTGATTTATCTTCCCAACCTTTATTATTAAAGTTATAAAATCTATTTTTAAAATATAATTTTAAATAAATGCCAAAACATATCATATACTACTTAAATTAAATTTTACTAAATTAAATCTTATTATTAAATTTATTTTATATTAAATTTATTTTTATATATTTTAAAAATAGTAAAATTATAAGTAAAATCTTAAAAATTATAATTTCAAAACTAACTTATAAATTTAAAATTTCCAAAACATATAATTTTAAAAATATAATTTTACAAAATAAAATATCTTTATATTTAAAAAATCAATATTTAATAAAATCCTTCCTTCCAAAACTTTGTAAATCATTTCAAAATATTTGACCAACGGTGTCCGTATATAATTTTCTATCCCATGGTCAAGTGATACAGATATTTATCATTTCTGTGACAGCCCGAAAGACTTTCGACCCCGAAAATCGACACTAATACGTTCACTTTATAGAGTGCCAAGAAATCTAGTGCCGGAAACCTCAAACTGTTAGGGTTAAGAAGAAAAAGAGGTAGAAGAAGAAATAGAAAACAACAACACAGAATCTCACAATCGCAGCGGAAAAAATATAATATACAAATAACAGCATTCTATAAAATGAAAAGTTGTATTTGTCAATATACATACAGGATATCAGAGTACAATAAATTCGGACAGTTACAATAACTTATCCTCATACTAACCATAGAGTCTATAATTCACAACGGAATATAACCAATACGTCCCTACCATCCAGCTCATCTCTTGAGCTCCAAACGTCCTAACCTGAAAATCTGTAATAATCGACCCGAGCATTACAATAAAGTAACACCCGAGTCAGGCTGGAAACCAGCGTGAGAAAACCTCTTTAATTTGAAATATTAAAGTTGTAAAAACGCCTTTGAAAATCAAGGTAACCCGTCCAACATTACGAGTTCTTATCTTTTATAACCAACACTTTGGTGCTAAGTCCATTATTTAAAATAATCTTTAAATGCAGTTACTTATTCAAAATAGTCGAATTTACTTAATTTTATTTAATTCCGGCCTATTTGATTTGATAATCAAATCTATAAAGAATTACAGTGCTTATTAAATCGAAGTGGTTCCGGATATTACTGATATCCGATCCTGGTCTCTTCGAATCCAAACGCCATCTTTAAGCCCAGTTGTTTTTAACAACAATTCAAATTTTAAAATGCCAACCTTTCCATAAAAATCCCATCACAAAGTCTATTTAAATAAAACGTCTCACATTTTATAACAAATTACTCTTCCCTTATAAATCCCCACCGTGAATTTATAACCCCAAATTATCCACTGATAAATATTTCACTTTATTTATAAACCCCGTTTATAGATTCCATAATCTCCTTCTCCTTTTAATCATTATTTTCAAAACACTTAATCGATTTTCAAACCGATTTTCTGCATTAAATTACCCTCAAAGTTTATTTCTCGATTTATCTAAATTTATTTCAAAATCCGTTAATTCCAGGTTTACTCCTTTAATATGAATTAAAATCTTATTTAAAACTGAAATACCAATTTCATGCTTCTTTCAAGATCCCCTTTTATTTTTTTCCTCCAACTCATTCTAATCTTGAATTTAAAAATAAATCCTTTTCTTTAAAACTGTATCACTTGTTAACGTTAAAATGTGAACGCCAACACCCGGTGTGTGTAGTAAGATCGTGAAAGCACCACCCGTGTAACGGGAACAGAAATCAAGCAGGAAAATAGCAGAAATGTAGTAAAAGACAGCAATTTATAGTGGTTCGGCTTCAGATTTAGCCTACGTCCACTTTGAATCACTTTATTATTGAATCTGGTTACAAATTGATACAAATCTCCTATGAAAACAGTACAACTCGATCACAAGAAACAATCTTGACTACTAGCTCAATCTTCGGCGATGAAACTCGATGAATCCATGTCGGATGTTAGGAATTTCTCTCGAAGTTTGTTGTAGTGTCTTGAATGTTTGAAGGATCCTTGTTTGCTGAATGATTGGAGAGTTCGATAGAGTAACAGCGCTTTAGAATGAATTGCCAAAAGTCCCCTTCATGTTGGAAGTGGTGGGGTATTTATAGGAGCTGATCTGGACTCTGGAAAATTTCCTAAGTCCTAAGTCGTCGCCGACTTAGTATAAGTCGCTGCCGACTTATGGTAAGTCGCTGCAGGTTTATCAGTTCCAACACTTCCCTAGTAGTTCACCTCCTCTTCTGGTTTTACGCTTAAGTCCTAAGTCGCTGAAGACGTAAGGTAAGTCGGTGACGAGGTAAAGATGCATAAGGTATCTCAACGTTGTTAGGTCGGAGCAGAGTTAGCGTGTAATCTTAAATCGGCAGTTTGTTAACTCGGCAGGCCTTGCCAACTCGTACTTTGTTAAATTGGTTGGCTTCCTTAAGTCGGTAGTCATTTTAGGTCGGCAGCTCCTCTTAGTAGTGACTTGTTGAATCAGTATACTTTTTAACTCGGTAGGCTGCAAGTTCCCATAGGTCGGCAATCTGTTAAGTCGGCAGCCCCTGTTATCTCGCAATTTGCTAGGTCGGTAGGCTTCTTTGAGTCGTTATGTCGTTAACTTTCTTAGGTCGGCAAGCGCCTTAACTCGGCATAATTTCTTAAGTCGTCAAACACCTTAACTCGGCATACTTTATTAAGTCGGCAAACACCTTAGCTCGGCATACTTTCTTAAGTCGTTAAACACCTTAACTCGGCATACTTTATTAAGTCGTCAAACACCTTAACTCGGCATACTTTATTAAGTCGGCAAACATCTTAACTCGGCTCCTGCTAGGTCGTGAGTCGAAAAGGGGTTAACATTTGCCCCTCGAAGTATATGCCTAAGCCATAGGTCGTATGCTTCGATTCTCTTAACTCTTTGGTTAGGTCGGTAACGACTTAACGAATGCCTTAGGTCGTACACCGTGCAAGTCGACTCGCCTTCCAGCATATAAATAGTTGCATCCTTCTTCCTCTTCCTCATCTGTTCCTTTTCTCGAATCAGCCATTGACGCACTTTAGAGCTTTCAGAGATAAACTCCAACCATCCAAACGCCGATCATCTTCTTGTTATACTTCGTAAGTCGATCTGGTCATCGTTCACCCATGCTCACTGTCGAATCGATAACTCCCCAGTTTTTGACTTCCATTTGTGCTTAGATGCTGCGACTCATTATGCATAACTCTTTGATTGTTCGGCAATCGCCATCGACCGTGTTGTAGTTGTAATAGGGCAGTAATATATCTGATTCGCAACAGGTTTGATTCGATTTGAATTGGCTCTTTGGGTGGTCCAATGGTGTGATGGAATGAGGATCGTCATTGACTGTGAGGCTATTGGGTTAACGGGTGAAGAGTTAGGGAGGAAAATTGGTTGAGGTATTGGCTCGGTCACGACCTAGGGATTTCACGCGATCCAGTGACTTTCCTGATTTAAGTCGGAACCGACTTAGCAGTTTCATGTGACCTAGGTTTTGAGTCGCTTCCGAGTTAGGACTTAGAGGATTTCTGGCTTTGACCCATAGGGAATCTTCCTTAGGTCGTCACCGAGTTAAGACTTAGAGGATTTCTGGCTTTGACCCATAGGGAATCTTCCTTAGGTCGTCACCGAGTTAAGACTTAGAGGATTTCTGGCTTTGACCCATAGGGAATCTTCCTTAGGTCGTCACCGAGTTAAGACTTAGAGGATTTCTGGCTTTGACCCATAGGGAATCTTCCTTAGGTCGTCACCGAGTTAAGACTTAAGCTTTCGGCCACCCAACAGATGATTTCTGAACTGTGCCTGAACTTCGAACTGTTGAACTACGAACTGTGTTGCATGCCCCCCCCTTTTTTTTACACATCACTTCAATTTTGCAAACTAACAATCCTGCTTAATACAACATTCACAGAATACTGGGACGAATATACTATCACCGACTTCACATTTGAACATTCAGCTGATTGTGTAGAATGTCTTCTCCACAAGAAGGAACAGAACAAGCTGAAGATGTATTTCCAGTTGCTATCCCGCTGAACGATCCTCCAGAGAGGACTCCTACTACTTTGAGCCATAAAGCCTTTCGTCAACTATGCATCCAGTTTGGCATTGCTGAAGCTGACGCTTTGCTTCCTGAAATAAATGATACTGCTGACAGACCGCCCCGCGGCTTTGTCGCAGTTAACCGCCAAATGTGCTTGAGCGGAGCTATCCCCCCCTTCAATGACTGCATTCGAGAACTTCTTCTCCAACTATCTATTTCCCCTTTTCAGTTACATCCCAATGGCTACGCCATCTTGCTGGGACTATGCGTGCTTTTTAGGAGAACGCTGGGTCGCTTTCCTACCTTCGGAGAAATTCGCTATCTTTGTACTTTTGCCAAAAATAAAGATCATCCCTCCATCATAGTTGTAAGGAGTGTGAGAAATCGTAAGTTGATCACCGGTCTCCCTGAAAGTGTTCATAGTTTCCTGAGCCCGTTCTTCTATGTTCGCTGCCCTCCTGGGTTTTATGCTATTTGGAGAATAGGGAGTAAGATCACTTGCATTTGTTTCTTATGTTCTTTCAAACTTACCGAAGTTCGGATTATCAAGTGCTAACTTCGCTCTTTTTTCCTTTTCAGCACTTCCTCCTCCTTCTAAAAATCTCAGTCACAAAGTGACTTTCGAGAGGCTTATGGCGGTGCCTGTAGAGGAGAGGAGTATTCAGTTTCTACTAGATGATGAGCTTCTGCACCAATTTGGGCTTCTGCACCCTTCCAGGTCGACTCGAATTCATGAAATTCCTAGCTCTGATGCAGAAACGTCGGCTGCTTCGGGTTCTCAAGCAGAGGCGTCAAATGCCCCAGTTTCTGCGGAAGAAGCTGCATCAAAAACACTTGTCATGGATGCTGCTTTGATAAAGTGTTCTGGATCCACTGATGTTGTAGGGTTAGCTGGCAAGTCGGCACTTCCCCCAATTATTGAGGAAGAAGAGAATCCTCGAGCTTCTGAAAAATCAATTGATGTGGAAGTTGAGAAGGAGAAATCTGCTGAACACTTGGGCGATGACACCTTTGATGGCTTGAGTGACATTATGATTACTTCTCAAGAGCTTTTCGGGGATAGCAATCAAAAAGCGACTTCTCCCGTTGTCGAGGCGACTTCTACCCTTAAACAAACCCAGATGCCTACTACGCCAATCGTCTCTGTTTCCACACTAAAGCGTGGTCTGTAATTTGACGCATGTAGTTTGCACGCCACACACACTTAGGACTTTTCAGCACTTATAAGCATTTATCCTCTTTTTCCTGGAAATTTCTAAACTCTACCCTTCTTCTGCTTTTAGGTTCTCCAATGGGACGTACAGGTTCATATTATGACTCATTCAAGTACCGTGGAGGCCGCGGCACCTATGACTTTAGGAAGTACCTTGATACCCCAAAAGAAACAGATGAAGAGAGGGCTCGAAGGAAAGCCCAGGACAAGCGGGATTACGATCAGTGGCAAAGAAGGAAAGATGCCGAGCGATATGACTCTTCGCACAGGAGTGATTACTCTCATAAGCGGAAGTCTTACGATGATAAGGGAAAAACTCAGATTGCCGATGAACCGAGCAAACGATCTAAACTGATTGACGCGTCTGAAATTTCTGAAAAGACTGACGCTCCCATTCCTTCTGATATTCTGGCTAGCTCTCCTCCTCTGAAGAAATCTGACATTCAGACTATCATTAACAGACCGCAATATCAAGTCAAGGACGGCCCCCCAACACTTCAGAGCCGTTTTCCGAACTGGTGCCTAAAAGGGGTGCGCTTTGACTTGGACATAGTTCCGATTGATAAATCAGACATGCTTAGCAGTCTTGACGCAGTCAGGCTTAATATCGAGAGGATGTCGCAGTGGCAGAAGCTTGTCGATGAACTCCAAAGGGTTAATCGTGCAAACCTTGAGGCAATGCTGACTATGGAAAACGACAAGGCGGAGTGGGACAAAGTTTGCAAACAGCATAATCTCGAGATGACAAATATTGCTGATGGTTATGCAAAACTTGAGTCCGAGGTTAAAAAACTTAAGGAAGATCTTGCCTCTTCTTCTGCATCTCATATTCAAAAAGAAGAAGTCTTTCAAAAACAAGTGCGGGATGCCCACGCAGCACAGAGAGATGTTGAAATGAAGCTTGCCGCTGAACAGCATATTACTGAGAAATACCGCATAGAAAACACCGATTTGCGGGAAAAGGTCACTTCTCAGAACGTAGAGATTGAGTTACTAAAGTCTCGACTTGCTAAAGTTGAGGCAGAGCGTGATGAGGCTACCGCTGGCCGGGTTGCTGCCGTTGCCGAAAAGGAAGCGGCTGAGCAATCACATGAGGCGACGAAAGCAGACGTCAGCTCTACCTTATTTGACTTTTATTTACACAGCGTTCTGGGTCGTGGGAGCCTCTCTTTTCTTGGTCCCGATTATGAAATTACATTAGCTGAAGTGTGGGAAGTCGCAATGGATATGCTTGGCGGGGCTGGCTATAATGAGCTGGAACTTGAGGAGCGCTATCTCAATGATGAGGATCGTGCCGCTCTTGTTAAGGGGAAGGAGCTACTTGCCAAAGTACGAGCCGAAACAGCGGGAGAAGAGCCTCCAAAAGAAGAAGCTCCTTTAACTGCCCCCGTTCAAACTTCCACTTCAGCCGACGTTAATATTATAGATTCCAGCCCTCATTCTTTACATTTAGCTAAAGTTGCCCAGGAGACTGCAACTACTCCTACTGAAGATGAGGCACTGGATGATATTGAAGCCGAGAAGTTTGAGGTGGATCTTGTAAAGCCAACTCCTCCAGGTACTCTTGGTGTCGTCTCAGGTCTAATGAACCAGTCATTTGACTTAGCCGAATTCGATGACCTTCTTACTTGTTACTTAAACTTTGATGAACCGATGCCTTCTTTATTTTCGGGGGATGCTGATTTTAACTTCTTTTCTTCTACAGCGGAGGCACCAAGCACTACTGTAACGACCCGGAATTTCCGAACCCGAAAATTCCAGATAGTTAAAAGAAAAAGAAAAGAGATAGAAGAAAGAAACAGAACAAGACACAGATTCTCACATTCGCAGCGGATCAAAATACAATATCAAATAATAATATCAGTTATACAAAGAAAACTGTATTTGTTAATTACATTTTTATACATCAGAGTTACAACATTCACAAATATACTAGACAGTTAGAATTAACATGTCTCTAACAACTATAATATATCACAGCGGAAAACACTCCATACGTTCCTGCCATCCAACTCGCCTCCTGAGCTCCAGAACGTCCTTACCTGAAATCTGTAATACTCGGTCTGACCCGAGCATTACATCAAAGTAACACCCGGGTCAGGCTGGAAACCAGCATGAGTAAACTTATCTACCATGGAATTTCAATCCATAGATCTTATATAAAATCAGGGTAACTCATACTTTACTACAAGTAAACAACTTATATAGTCCACATTTCATTTTCACAAAACAATATCTAAGTATCCAACTTAGTTTAAATGATCCATATTATCCCAAACCAGCCTATTGATTTCACATGTCAATCTATAAGGAATTATAGAAGATTTCTAATCGAAGTGGTGTCGGATATTTTTGATACCCGACTCCGGTCTCTTCGAATCCAATATCATCATAAATCCAAGTTGTTTAAGTGAATTCACTTTAATTTAAATATAGGGTGTCACATTCACACATCAATTCATCATTGATAGATAACCCACATTATCACAGTCAAACCAAACATTTCATATCACAGAACATCATAATTTATCAAACTATAGATATTAGTCACTCCAAGCATTCAATACAATTTAATCATCCATAAGCAAAATAACTAGTTATACAATTCTAATTGATTTAATTAACACAATTAAATTAATTACTTTTAAATCCTATTTTAATTAACCTTAACTAAACCATTTAATTAATTTAAAATTAATTAATTATTCTTTAATCATTTAATCATTCACATTAATTAATTATCCTTTAATTACTTACATTAATTAATGATCCTTTAATTACTTACATTAATTAATTATCCTTTAATTTCTTACATTAATTAATTATTATTTTATTAATTTCATTAAGTAATTATCCTTTAATTACATTTATTAATTATCCTATAATTACTAAAGTTAATTAATTCACCCTTAATTAATCTAAGATAAACCACTATCTTAGTAAATTACTTAATTAAATCATTATTAAATTTCATTTGAAACCACATAGGAATATAATTAAAAATTAACTTATAATTATATTAAACCAAACAATTTAAATTCGAAAACATTTGATTTATAATTTTATACTTGAAACTTGTTTAATATTTAACTTTGAAACCTTGTTAACATTTTATTTTGAAAACCCTTCATTAAAGCTTGTTAACAATTTACCATGCTTTAAACCCCTGGTTAAAACATCCTATCAAAAATACCCGGGCCCATGCTGAAAATTCCCGAGCGAAACTCGAGTCACACCCCTTCAATAACCACGCGAATCAACCCGAGCGAAACCCTAAACAAACCCGAAATCAACTTCGAGTCCATCTCCTTCTTCTCCCTTCTCTTCCTTTAGCGAAAACGAAACCGGACATCCAGGGATACGCGTGCACGTGCACGACCGGACTGGACACCTCCGACCAAGTCACCGACCACCCCAAAGTTTCCACTAACCTTCTCACCTCAGGCAAATGCCCAGATTGGCGATACGTTCATGAATTCGAAATCGAGAATGGTTGAACAAACTGGAAACTACTGATCAACCTACAAATGTTTCAACGCCGATGATCTGACCACCTGGAACCTCGCGACTCCGACCCATGCTCCGTCGATCGTCCACGGACCTCTTTCCACTGGTCTGGTTGCCTCCGATCAGTCGTTGATGACGAAAATGACTCGTCTTCCATCCTTACCCAAACGAGACACTAAACCCTAAATCATCGCCACGCCGCCGCCGCGGTTACTTAAAAACCCTCCAGTCATTTTTCTGATGATCACCATCACACCAGCTCCCTTCACCAAAAATCACGTCATCCAATTCGTCGCCGAACGACAAGAATCAACTAAAACAAGTTTTTCGTTCAACCCTTAAATCCTACCTCAAATCAAAATTAAAAATCATGGTTTAATTATTAAAATTCCTCATTTTCGAGTACGATTCCAATTATATAATCAAATCATAAGAATTTGATAATCAAATTTCCTGACTTTGTTTTATTTTTACTGTAATTCATTGTTTTTGAATCAATTGCTTAATATAAACACATGAAACCAATTTTAAAAATAAACTAGCATCTATACAATCAATTTTCTTTTAGGAATCATAGCTTTAAATAGATTAGACAAAAAGATATGAATTTTTTCTTTGGTTGTTCTTGGGTCTGGAAACACAACAGAATATATACATGTATACCTAGGCATGCATACTTCAATTCACACACAACATATATATACATGCAGAGATATTTACACTCATTTATCATTTTTCACAACCATTACTTCACAAAGCATCATAGATTCAAACTTTAAAGGGTCAGTTTGCTCACAGATTTAAAAGCAGAGACAAGGAATTGAAAAACTGGAAGCTGCTTTGATTTATTTTTAAAACATAATGCATGTTTAAACAAACAATTTATTTTGTTTAGATTTCAATTCTTAAAAAAAACAGAGAGAGGGAGATTTGGATTCAAACATAGGTTTACTCTATAAACCTGAAACTAAGAAGAAACAGGGATGAATGACCCTGTATATAAACATGCCCAGGCAAATATACACATGCACATAGATTTGTTTACATGCAAAGGATTTCAACATCATTTCAGGCATGCTTACAACAACAAGTAAAACTGGATAAATCAGAAGTTTACTCACCTGTTCTTAGAAGACAGAGCCTTATTTTGCAAATCTGGAATTTGATTTATTTCTATCTGTTGAATTCATCTTGCCTTTGAACCTTGAATTGTTAGCTGAACTTTTATTGATTTAATCTTGCCTTGAGTCTCTGATTTAGTTGTTGAAATGATTTGCTTAAATTGAATCTGGAGTTGCTTGATACCGAGAAACTTGAAATTGTTACTAGTTTGAATGTTGTGAAGAGAATTCTTTGATTTTTCTTGATTTCTATTTACTGATTTTTGAGTTACAGGTTTTTCTCATTGTTTGAGAATTTGAACTGATTAAAGAGAATGAGAGATAGGTATGAAAATGTTTATATTATCTCTTATTAATTATTTTGAAAAATAAAAAGATATAAAAGACACTTGTTAAATTGTTAAGTAACTAATTACACTTGTCATTAGACCTTATTCATTTACTTACATTTGTTAAATTATATGCTAATATTTCAACACTTGTATTTTGCATGTGTAAAAAAATTTTTAATATGTTGTTATAAACTTTATACTTTATTTTCTATTTAGTTAATACATTATCTTATTTAAATTTATAAAATCTTTTATATAAAACTAATTATATACTAATAAAATCATATATATATATTTTAAATCCAATTTATTTTAAGATATTTATCTTTTGAATTTCAAATTCAAATTCAAATTCTATTTAAAAATCCAATCTAAAATCAACCCAAATATATACATTTAAACAAACACAAATTCAATTTGTTTGAAAAAAAAATAATTTTTCCAATTAAATGATTATACCAATAGATTATCAAATAAATATTTATCCAGATATAAATATTTATTCCCTGATTTATCGGTATTTTTACTAATTAACCCAGTTAATTATCAATTAACAGATATTCCAAAATCTGGGTTATCACATTCCTCCCCCCTTAGAATCTTTTCGTCCTCGAAAAGGAACGAAGCTAGAATTTATTCAATACTGATTATTAGAAAAATTACTTTTTGATCACTTTTTACTATAAACTCTTTTTATTAAGAAATTTTAAAACACTTTTTAAAAATCTATATAATATTACCAGAAATAGTTTTTATAAAAATACTTTTATAACTTGATGTCTCAACTAGTCCATCCTCGTTCTCACAGAAATTCGGTCATACGTTGATCAGACGTAGGACTGAAAATCTATAAGGACTTAGCAACCCGTTTTCAACATCGAGTGAAAATACTTGGAAAATAATTTTATTGAAAATATCGAAAACGTTTTTGAAAACAGAGGAAATATCTTTGGTGAGAATGCTCTAGAAATCATCACTCCCATCCATGGTCGCAGTTAACCCGATGGTTACGTTGCCGTCCCGGCAAAATCCACAGATAACTGTAGGTCTCCGCGCTCCTGGATTACGCCATGGAACCCGCTACAGATCGCAGTTATACCCGGGCCTTACGTTGCTATCACAGCACAAACCCATATAACTGTAGGCATCAACGCCACCGAATTTCGCTGCCAAATAATGAAACTTCTCCCACATAGGTCGCAGTCTACCGATATAAAATCAAACGTAGACAGTTGGCTCTCAGCGGCACACACGACTTTCGCTATGTTACCATAGTGTCACAATCTACCGATATAAAATCAAACGTAGACAGTTGGCTCTCAGCGGCACACATGACTTTCGCTATGGTCTGCAGTAGATCGCAGTGACATCGAGTTACATTGTCGTCACAGAATAACCCAAATGCCTCTGTGGGCACCAGCCCCTCGACTTTCGCTACACAAATAATCCTCAGGAACTAGTTTTGTCCGGACTCCTCACAGGATCAACTTTAGAATCCCCCCTTGGGGTTCAAGGCAGTACCACCCAGTGGCACTCCTGAGAAGTTCATTTCAAGGGAGCGCCTTTTTCCCCAGAGCTATACTCAAAACATTTTATACTATATACTTATAGTATCTTCAAATCATACCCTTTATGATTTATCAAAATCTCCTTTACACAAAATCGATTACCAAAAATCGATAATTCTCAAACTAGGCTTTCCAAAATCCAAAATTGATTTCTCAAAAATCAAAAGCCCTTTCCAAAATCCATAGGTTCCCAAAACCTTTTCCAAAATCATTCTCATAAGATCCTTTATATATATAGATATAGATATATATATACTTTGAAAATCTTTGGATCATTTCAACTTTGTATAAAACCTCTTTTATACTTCAAATATTTCAAAACCCTTTTCTTTTAGCAATAGATTCAACAAGGGAAGATTTACCTTATATAACAAGGATATATAACTTTATTTTATTCTAAATCAAATATTCACATTTGATAAATCTTTTATAAAGTTATTAACCATATTTCTTTTCAAAATCCATTTTACAGTTCTTATCCCCAATCTTCAATATCAATTTCATTCAAATCCGTACGATGCATACATATCATCCGTACACAATATCAATCTGATCACTCAATCGATCACACAATTCCACTTCCGAACTAGTATCGTCCACCCGACTTCCTAGTGCGGACTCAGATCTGGTTTCCTGATCAGAAACCGTCATTCTCCTTGCATAGTCACAACTATGATAGAGAATATCCAGAACCAATCAACAATCCATATCCAGGTTCGCCGTCGAAAATCGAGCGAAAAATCCTAACTCGGATCGATAATCCTATCTCGAAATTCTGTGTTCGAATCTGGATCAAATCACTATGCGAATAGAATAATATACGTATATCCTACGTATTTATCTTTATTGGTTATTAGCCAAATCAATTCTCTTTTCTATTCACATTTCCTTTAATTCTATTCTCTTATTCTCAATTGCTTCCATTTACAATTGAGTTAATACTTCAATTATAAACAGTTTGAACTCTGACCCATTTAAATTTAAAAATAGCTTGAAAAAGTTTTAAAATAGATAAGTAGTTGAAAAATAGTTATTAGTTTATAAAATAGCTGTAAAATAGTTAAGTAGGTACAAAATAGTTAGATAATTGCAAAATAGTTTTTAAAATAGTGATTAGATATAAATAACTGAAAAATAGTAATTAGTTTATAAGACAGTTTCAAAATAGTTAAATAATTCTAAAATAATTGTAAAATAAGTATAGATAGTTTGGGGTTTAAGAAGAAAGATTGTATAGTAAATAGTTTGGAAAAATTTATTTGTATTAAAACAATTTATTTTAAAAATAATCCAGAGCCAAACTGTTCAATTCTCATCAATTCAATTTAAATTTCCATCTCCATTTAAATTAACTCAATTCCAATTTAAATAACTTCAATTTCCATTGAAATTGATTTAATCCCAATTCAAGTTGAATTAACCTTAATTCCTTTCCAAATTCAAATCAAATTCCATTTGATTTTTAAACTTATACATCTTCAATCACAATTCTAATTAATTCAAACCAAATCCCATTTGAACAAATTTCAATTTAAAACTCAATTTTAAGCTATCTCAAATTTATATAAATTCGAGTTAATTTTCTAAATGTTGATTTAATTTCTTAAATTAAATTAACCCTTACTTTTAAATTAAATCAACCTTTATTTTTAATTTAACAACTTAAATCTTTAAACCATTTAATTCTGTATCCAAATTCCAAAATTCCATTTTAAAATTATCTTAACTTATTACAAAGTTCAAATAAGAATTCAAAAACAATTTAATCTTCAGGTTCTAATTTATTATCCATTTCTAACTTTAAAATAAATTCTTAGTTTCATAAATTATTTATAACAATAGAATGATATCAGGATAAATAAACATCCAAATTTATCCAAACACCAATTAACAACATCCCATTTAAACCCAGCCATTTAACTTCTCAAGTTAAATTTTAATTTCATCTTGAAATTTCTAATTCAAGTTGTTCATTCTAAACTCATTTAACTTCCCTTAAGTTAAATTTAATTTAATTTAGTCAACTTGACCTAATTTGAATTCCCATTCAAATTTTTAAATCTTATAATAATAATCTTCCCATTTAAATTCAAAAACTTATCACTTTGGGTTTTCATATCACATTTCAATTTAAAACTTAACACTAAGTGTTCATTTCAAATCATCATTGGTATTATGTATATTCCTCATATATACATTTTCTTAACACACCAAGTTATACTTTAAATTTTAAACCATTCTTGGTTTAATTCAAAAACAAAATTTTTTTTTTCCAAACAACTCTTATTTTAAAATAAGATCATATTCAAAAACAACCTGAAAAATATTTATTCCTTTTCTTTTAATATTTTGAAAACAATTTCAAATGTTTCAAACTTAGGATTCAAAACTTCACAATTTAAATCCAATTTAATTTACAAATTATAAGTCATATTCACCTAAAAGTTTACTTCCCTAAAATATTTCATTTTGCTTAGTCATTAACAATATTCATTATTAAACACAACTACCATTTATGATAATAACCAAGATTATCATATCTGGAAAACAATTCATTATTATCTTTATTCTTGATAACACTTCTATAAATCCAAGATTTTAATTTCAGTTTGAATTCTATTTCAAACTTATCTTCATTTAATTTCAATTTCGTTGTATTTCTATTACCACTTAATTCTTATTATCTTATTTAATTCCAATGATTCAACACCAATTTCTTTAATATATTAAAAGAAATATTGCTTTATATATCAAATATAATCTTATATAAAAATCATTTGAAATCTTTATATATGAAAATAACAAATACGCTCTCATATATATATACACTCAACTCGTTCTAGGGTACCATTGACCCTATCCTTAACGAGTAAGCTCAACAGAGCCAAGGTTCTCGCTTAACCTTCAGCTCTGATACCAAGTGTAACGACCCGGAATTTCCGAACCCGAAAATTCCAGATAGTTAAAAGAAAAAGAAAAGAGATAGAAGAAAGAAACAGAACAAGACACAGATTCTCACATTCGCAGCGGATCAAAATACAATATCAAATAATAATATCAGTTATACAAAGAAAACTGTATTTGTTAATTACATTTTTATACATCAGAGTTACAACATTCACAAATATACTAGACAGTTAGAATTAACATGTCTCTAACAACTATAATATATCACAGCGGAAAACACTCCATACGTTCCTGCCATCCAGCTCGCCTCCTGAGCTCCAGAACGTCCTTACCTGAAATCTGTAATACTCGGTCTGACCCGAGCATTACATCAAAGTAACACCCGGGTCAGGCTGGAAACCAGCATGAGTAAACTTATCTACCATGGAATTTCAATCCATAGATCTTATATAAAATCAGGGTAACTCATACTTTACTACAAGTAAACAACTTATATAGTCCACATTTCATTTTCACAAAACAATATCTAAGTATCCAACTTAGTTTAAATGATCCATATTATCCCAAACCAGCCTATTGATTTCACATGTCAATCTATAAGGAATTATAGAAGATTTCTAATCGAAGTGGTGTCGGATATTTTTGATACCCGACTCCGGTCTCTTCGAATCCAATATCATCATAAATCCAAGTTGTTTAAGTGAATTCACTTTAATTTAAATATAGGGTGTCACATTCACACATCAATTCATCATTGATAGATAACCCACATTATCACAGTCAAACCAAACATTTCATATCACAGAACATCATAATTTATCAAACTATAGATATTAGTCACTCCAAGCATTCAATACAATTTAATCATCCATAAGCAAAATAACTAGTTATACAATTCTAATTGATTTAATTAACACAATTAAATTAATTACTTTTAAATCCTATTTTAATTAACCTTAACTAAACCATTTAATTAATTTAAAATTAATTAATTATTCTTTAATCATTTAATCATTCACATTAATTAATTATCCTTTAATTACTTACATTAATTAATGATCCTTTAATTACTTACATTAATTAATTATCCTTTAATTTCTTACATTAATTAATTATTATTTTATTAATTTCATTAAGTAATTATCCTTTAATTACATTTATTAATTATCCTATAATTACTAAAGTTAATTAATTCACCCTTAATTAATCTAAGATAAACCACTATCTTAGTAAATTACTTAATTAAATCATTATTAAATTTCATTTGAAACCACATAGGAATATAATTAAAAATTAACTTATAATTATATTAAACCAAACAATTTAAATTCGAAAACATTTGATTTATAATTTTATACTTGAAACTTGTTTAATATTTAACTTTGAAACCTTGTTAACATTTTATTTTGAAAACCCTTCATTAAAGCTTGTTAACAATTTACCATGCTTTAAACCCCTGGTTAAAACATCCTATCAAAAATACCCGGGCCCATGCTGAAAATTCCCGAGCGAAACTCGAGTCACACCCCTTCAATAACCACGCGAATCAACCCGAGCGAAACCCTAAACAAACCCGAAATCAACTTCTAGTCCATCTCCTTCTTCTCCCTTCTCTTCCTTTAGCGAAAACGAAACCGGACATCCAGGGATACGCGTGCACGTGCACGACCGGACTGGACACCTCCGACCAAGTCACCGACCACCCCAAAGTTTCCACAAACCTTCTCACCTCAGGCAAATGCCCAGATTGGCGATACGTTCATGAATTCGAAATCGAGAATGGTTGAACAAACTGGAAACTACTGATCAACCTACAAATGTTTCAACGCCGATGATCTGACCACCTGGAACCTCGCGACTCCGACCCATGCTACGTCGATCGTCCACGCACCTCTTTCCACTGGTCTGGTTGCCTCCGATCAGTCGTTGATGACGAAAACGACTCGTCTTCCATCCTTACCCAAACGAGACACTAAACCCTAAATTATCGCCACGCCGCCGCCGCGGTTACTTAAAAACCCTCCAGTCATTTTTCTGATGATCACCATCACACCAGCTCCCTTCACCAAAAATCACGTCATCCAATTCGTCGCCGATCGACAAGAATCAACTAAAACAAGTTTTTCGTTCAACCCTTAAATCCTACCTCAAATCAAAATTAAAAATCATGGTTTAATTATTAAAATTCCTCATTTTCGAGTACGATTCCAATTATATAATCAAATCATAAGAATTTGATAATCAAATTTCCTGACTTTGTTTTATTTTTACTGTAATTCATTGTTTTTGAATCAATTGCTTAATATAAACACATGAAACCAATTTTAAAAATAAACTAGCATCTATACAATCAATTTTCTTTTAGGAATCATAGCTTTAAATAGATTAGACAAAAAGATATGAATTTTTTCTTTGGTTGTTCTTGGGTCTGGAAACACAACAGAATATATACATGTATACCTAGGCATGCATACTTCAATTCACACACAACATATATATACATGCAGAGATATTTACACTCATTTATCATTTTTCACAACCATTACTTCACAAAGCATCATAGATTCAAACTTTAAAGGGTCAGTTTGCTCACAGATTTAAAAGCAGAGACAGGGAATTGAAAAACTGGAAGCTGCTTTGATTTATTTTTAAAACATAATGCATGTTTAAACAAACAATTTATTTTGTTTAGATTTCAATTCTTAAAAAAAATAGAGAGAGGGAGATTTGGATTCAAACATAGGTTTACTCTATAAACCTGAAACTAAGAAGAAACAGGGATGAATGACCCTGTATATAAACATGCCCAGGCAAATATACACATGCACACAGATTTGTTTACATGCAAAGGATTTCAACATCATTTCAGGCATGCTTACAACAACAAGTAAAACTGGATAAATCAGAAGTTTACTCACCTGTTCTTAGAAGACAGAGCCTTATTTTGCAAATCTGGAATTTGATTTATTTCTATCTGTTGAATTCATCTTGCCTTTGAACCTTGAATTGTTAGCTGAACTTTTATTGATTTAATCTTGCCTTGAGTCTCTGATTTAGTTGTTGAAATGATTTGCTTAAATTGAATATGGAGTTGCTTGATACCGAGAAACTTGAAATTGTTACTAGTTTGAATGTTGTGAAGAGAATTCTTTGATTTTTCTTGATTTCTATTTACTGATTTTTGAGTTACAGGTTTTTCTCATTGTTTGAGAATTTGAACTGATTAAAGAGAATGAGAGATAGGTATGAAAATGTTTATATTATCTCTTATTAATTATTTTGAAAAATAAAAAGATATAAAAGACACTTGTTAAATTGTTAAGTAACTAATTACACTTGTCATTAGACCTTATTCATTTACTTACATTTGTTAAATTATATGCTAATATTTCAACACTTGTATTTTGCATGTGTAAAAAATTTTTTAATATGTTTTTATAAACTTTATACTTTATTTTCTATTTAGTTAATACATTATCTTATTTAAATTTATAAAATCTTTTATATAAAACTAATTATATACTAATAAAATCATATATATATATATTTTAAATCCAATTTATTTTAAGATATTTATCTTTTGAATTTCAAATTCAAATTCAAATTCTATTTAAAAATCCAATCTAAAATCAACCCAAATATATACATTTAAACAAACACAAATTCAATTTGTTTGAAAAAAAAATAATTTTTCCAATTAAATGATTATACCAATAGATTATCAAATAAATATTTATCCAGATATAAATATTTATTCCCTGATTTATCAGTATTTTTACTAATTAACCCAGTTAATTATCAATTAACAGATATTCCAAAATCTGGGTTATCACAACTACACAAGCTTTCACTCCTTCGATTGCCGTTCCTCTGTCTTCCCAAATTACTCCTCCCTCTGCTTCCCAACCGGGATCACAGGCAGAGAAAATCGAAGCTCTTCAAGGCTTGGATGATCCGGCTGCTTCTCAGGAACAGAAGGCGGAGGATTTTGAAGACATCGAGAAGACCCCGGAGCGGTCTCTTGACGACGATACGAAGCTTTCAACATTGCTGACTACTCCGGGGAGCGAGTCTTCTTCAAAAAGGAAGGGGAAGCGTGCTGTAAGGAAAAAGAAGAAGACTTCCACTGAAGAGGAAGCAGTAGTTGATCCGGCTGTACCGCTTTCTCCTTCTGCCCCTGCCCGTTCACAACGACTTCAAAAGCTAATCATCAGGCCGGGAAAGAGCTCCAAGGGTGGTGAGAAGAAGGAATAAACAAGCTGGATTTTCTACTTATTATTTTTGCTCTTTGCATGTATTGACCGGGGATTATGCGGGTACCGGTCCCCGCTTTTGCTTTTTGAGATATCTGCACATGTAAAGAATTTTCATAGTACTAAATAAAACAATTATTTTACTTGTACAAACTCTTGTGTATGTGGGAATGATCTATCTTTTATTTTAAGTGTAGAACAAACGATTCTTCTTACTTGTGCAAACTTTTTGTCTGCGTTTGAGAATGCATTTATTCCACATCTGTTTTCCGTGGTATTGCAACGAACTTGTGGCATGTCGCTTTTATTAATATAATTGAATTGTACAGTATTGCCCCCATGCCGTAAGTGCATTGCAATATTCCTAGTTTTTTTTTTTAGACTAATACTCTTTCTTCAGAGGACAATTATTAGAAGAATTTTTACTTTTTCTTTCTGAAGAACGCTTCAACTTTCGGGGATAATCACTTTTACTTATTAAGAAGTGAGTTTCCTTATGAAGTGAAATAAGCTTTTCCGAAAGAATTTTGTAGCATTTTTCAACTTTTTTAGGAGGAACTTTTCTAGATGAACAAGTTAGTCCTTCCTTTGAGAGTTGAACTGTGCTTCTGGACGATGCTTTTTGTTCAAGCATTTTATTCTGGGACATGCCTCCGGAGAGGGCTCCTCTTAAAGAGTTGTGCCTCCGAAGAGGTCTTGTGCCTTTGAAAAGGGCTTGTGCCTCCGAGGAGGGCTTGTGGTGCCTTGGGAAAGGGCTTTTGCCTCCGAAGAGGTCATGTGCCTCCGAAGAGGGCTTGTGGTGCCTTGGGAAAGGGCTTTTGCCTCCGAAGAGGTCATGTGCTTCCGAAGAGGGCTTGTGGTGCCTTGGGAAAGGGCTTTTGCCTCCGAAGAGGTCATGTGCCTCCGAAGAGGGCTTGTGCCTCCGAAGAGGGCTTTTGAGTGCCTGGGAGTTACTTTCTCATGGTCGGATGGGTTCGCGGGGCAGGCATGAGTTGCTTGATTGGATGTTTGTTTGTACAAACGACCGCAATCAATTAACAAGATGCCCCTTCGGTGGTCCCACCGATCTTTTTGGTTGAGGAAAGCACTCCCATTTATTGGTGTGCCTCGTTAGAGGGCTTTGGTTGGTTGGTGTGCCGGGTAGGTTGCGTCTCAGGGGCGAGTGGATCCACGGGACGGACGTAAGCTATCTGATCGGATGCATCACGACCAGTTAGCGAGGGTCCTGTTACTTCCGCTTGGGAATGCGTCCCTTTAGTGGATCTTCTGGCCTTCCTGTTGAGATGCATACCTCCCATTGTCTGCTCCTTTGTTTGCTTGGCAACTTTCCCTCATCATCTGCCTGTTAGCGCTCTTTTATTATCGTTCCCAAGCACATCTTCTTCTTTTCCTCTTACAAGTAAATTGCTTTATCCGAAGAAGTGGACTTCACTGTTGAATGACTTCACGAGACAAACGCAAGTTATCTAGTTGGATGTCTATTCATAACGACAATCTCAACTAGTGAACAAAGGTTTGTCACAGTGGAGTCGCCAACTTTTTATGTGAAGTTTTCCTTGCTTAGGATTTGAATTTGGACAAAATTTTTATGGCTTGGTTTTCGTGTAATAGCTGATTTATGGAAGTTGCTTAGCTTTGTGATGAGCAAGCCTTGTTATAATGTCCTGCAATTTTGAATTGATATTTTAGCGATACATTTAAAGTATTTACATATCAAAATAAAACAGGCATCATGAAATAGTAAAGAACACAAGATTTATAGTGGTTCGGCCAAAAATCGGGCCTACGTCCACTTTATAGCTTTCATTCATTTACACTGATTTACAATGTTTCACAATACAACCGATACATTCACCATCATTTTACAATTTTGAGCAGAGCTCTTTTCAAGTAAAGTAAGGACGCAAATGATTGCTGTTCCAGGCCCTTGGAATTGGATCTCCTTCAACAGTTATAAGTTTGAAAGTGCCATCAAGAAGTTTAGTGCCTATGACATATGGCCCTTCCCAGTTTGGTCCAAACACACCAGTTGCTGTCATGATCCTTTTCAAAACCAAGTCTCCGATTTCAAAGCTGCGTTGGCGAACTTTGGAATTGAAATGCCTGGCTATTCTCTGCTGATGAGCTGAAACTCTGAGCCTAGCTTCCTCTCTTTTCTCATCAAGAAAATCAAGCGCTTCAAGCTGCAGTTTTTCATTTTCGGTTTCATTGAAATGAACTCTTCTGTGTGAAGGAACCTCTACTTCTACTGGAATCATTGCCTCAGATCCGTATGCCAGTGAGAATGGAGTGTGCCCAGTCGCAGTTTTGTGAGTAGTTCTGTATGCCCATAGTGCTAATGGAAGCTTATCAACCCAACCACCTTTTGCTTTTTCAAGTTGCTTTTTGATAGTTGACTTGATGATCTTGTTAACTGCTTCCACTTGCCCATTTGCCTGCGGATGAGCCACTGCTGAGAAGCTTTTTCGAATTCTGAACCGTTTGCAAAAATCCTGGAATTCTTCACTTTCAAATTGAGTGCCATTGTCGGTGATTATCTTCTGTGGCACACCATATCTGCAAATGATATTCTTCGTTACAAAATTTATCATCTTTTTAGAAGTGATGGTGGCCAAAGGTTCAGCTTCAGCACACTTGGTGAAATAATCAACGGCAACAATAGCATATTTAATTCCTGATTTGGCGATCGGTAATGGTCCAATTAGGTCTATCCCCCAAATGGCAAATGGCCATGGACTGACCATTTGTGTGAGTTCAGTGGAGGGTGCTCTTGGGATTTTTGCAAATCGTTGGCATCTGTCACATTTCCTGGAAAAAGTTGCAGCATCTCGATTGATATCTGGCCAGAAGTATCCATATCGGAGAATTTTCTTTGCAAGCGTTTGACCACCTGAATGGTCTCCACATTCTCCTCCGTGCACCTCTGTTAAGATTGTCTTGGCTTCTTCTTTAGTTACACATCGGAGTAGTGGGGTTGAAAATCCCCGCCTGTATAATCGGCCATCTTGAATTATATACCTCGATGCTTTTCTTAATAATCTTCGACGTTCCTTAGAACTCTCTGGCAAGGAACCATTGAGTAAGTATTCTTTGATTGGAGTCATCCATGATTCATGTTCTTGAGACGTAGTCATAATCCAATCAATATCCATTTCATCAATGCTTGGAGCTGACAGAACTTCTACAGGAACTAATCCCAGCAATTGGGCTTCTCCGGAACTTGAGTACTTTGCTAAAGAATCCGCCTTCATATTTTCCTCTCGGGGTATGTGGCTTATTGAGTAGTGATCTAAATCATTGAGGAGTTCGGAAGTTTTTGTCAAATATGCAGGCAAATTCCCTCCTTTGGCTTGAAATTCCTTCTTCACCTGGCAGACAATAAGCTGAGAATCACTGAAAATCTGTATCACTTTGATATTCAATTCCTTGGCGATCCTCAACCCGGCAATAAGGGCTTCATATTCTGCTTCATTGTTTGTCGAAGGAAACTCCAGCCTCAATGCATAACATAGTGATCGTCCTTCGGGAGTTTCGAGCACAATTCCTGCCCCAGAACAATAATCGTTTCTTGAGCCATCAACATACAACTTCCACTGTATCGGAATGCAGTCAGTGGTTTCTTCCTTACTGTCACCTTTGTCAGTGGACTCTGCAATGAAATCTGCTAAAGCTTGTCCGTTAATTGCTCTTCGGGGATGGTAAGTGATGTCATATTGGCTGAGTTCTATGTTCCACTTCAAGAGACGACCCGAGGTTTCAGGACGATACAGAACTTGCTTCAAAGGCTGATCAGTCAGGACCTTGATAGGATGAGATTGAAAATAAGGCCTCAACTTTCTGGAAGCGATTAGCAGACAATAAGCAAGTTTTTCTATCTTTGAATAATTCATTTCAGCCCCAGCGAACCGTTTGCTGATGTAGTAAACCGGACGTTGTATTTTCATATCTTCTCGTACAAGTGCTGCACTTAAAGCATGGGATGAAATTGCTAGATAGATGAAGAGGTCTTCACCATCACTAGGCTTGGAAAGGACCGGAGGAGTTCTCATATGATGAATCAGTTGATCGAAAGCATCCTGACATTCAGGAGTCCATTCGAAATTTTTCTTTCCTTTCTTTAGAGCATCAAAGAAAGGAATGCATTTGTCTGTGGCCTTGGAAATGAAGCGACTAAGAGCGGCAACCTTTCCATTGAGACTTTGCAGTTCTTTCTTTGTTCTAGGGGCTTTAACTTCTCTTAGAGCTGTGATTTGAGCAGGGTTGGCCTCGATGCCCCTAGCGCTCACAATGAAACCCAGGAATTTCCCAGACTCTACTCCGAATGAACATTTCAATGGATTAAGCTTCATTCCGTACTTCCGAAGAATTGAGAACATTTCTGCTAGGTGATCCATGTGGTCTACTGCTTTCTTTGACTTTACTAACATATCATAAACATAGACTTCCATCGTTTTGCCAATCTGAGGCTTGAACATAGCGTTGACAAGTCTTTGGTATGTTGCCCCAGCATTCTTTAAACCGAACGGCATGACTTTGTAACAGTAGAGTCCCACATCTGTAATAAAGCTTGTGTCCTCCTGATTTGGTTCATTCATCATAATCTGATTGTATCCAGAATAGGCATCCATAAAAGATAACAACTCATGTCCAGCCGTCCCATCTACTAGTTGATCGATTCTAGGCAACGGGAAGCAGTCTTTGGGGCAAGCCTTGTTCAGATCTGAGAAATTAATGCATACTCTCCACTTTCCATTTGCCTTCTTAACCAGTACTGGATTTGAAACCCAATTTGGATAAGTGGATTCCTTGATGAAATTATTCTCTAGGAGACGATCTACCTCTTCCTTTAAAGCTGCTGACCTTTCTGGACCTTGAGTTCTTCTTTTCTGTTTCACTGGTGTGAATTTCGGATCGACATTCAGGGTGTGAACAACAATTGTAGGAGAGATTCCGCACATATCAGCATGACACCAAGCAAACACATCTAGATTGGCTTTTAAGAATGATATCAGTGTATTTTGAACTGTTATACTTAGCTGTGAACCCACATTGAGTACTTTATTTGGGTCTTTCGGGTCTACAGATACTGGTACCGTTACCTCCACGGGTACCACTCTATTCTCCCCTGTACTGGCTTTCCTGGGATCCATTTCTTTTCTTGCATTGCTGTGTTCGCCAGTACAGGGGCCGCTCCGTAGTTGCTACAGGGTCGGTTCCTTGATGCGGAGCGGAGCTGCTGCATATTTCCCCATTTCTTTTCTCCTGGCCTCTCGGAGTTCTACAAGATAACATTCTCGTCCTGCATTTTGATCTCCTTTAATAACAGCAATCCCATTATCAGTAGGAAATTTCATTGTTAAGCACCAAGGAGCGAGGACGGCCCTGAAAGCAGCAAGAGTAGGCCGGCCCAAGAAAGCGTTATAGGCGGAGAATCCATCCACGATTACAAAAGTTTGCTTCCGAACCAATTTCTTGGGTCCTTCACCCATTTCAACAAACAAGTCCACTGTTCCGATCGGCTGTTTCAGCTCTCCTGTAAATCCGGCGATCTTGTGTGAAGAAGCATGTACATCAGTCATCGGAATTTTCATTTGGTCAAATGTCCTTTTAAAGAGGATGTTGCATGAGGCACCGCTATCAACTAACACTCTTCTGACAATAGCCGGCCCAATACCGACAGAAATAACCATAGGGTCCTCAGTAGGAGCTTCCACATTAACATAATCCCTGGCTCTGAACATAATATCATCATGGAAAGTTTTTTGCTGCTTTAGAGGTGAAACATCTTCCAGGATTAAGACACTTTCTTCGGTTGGTGCATACTTCAAAGCTTTTGCATACCTTTCCATTTCACCCCAACTTCTGCCAGCCGGGTGAGGTCCCCCCCTGTGATCACATTAATAACAGGTCTTTCCTTTCCAGCAGGCCTTTCTCCTGAATCGGATGAATTAGTTGGAGGTAACTGCCCTTGGCTGGATGAAGATGGGTCCTTTCTATTCCTCTTGACGTATTGCTGCAACTTATTCTCTCTTAGTAATTCTTCAATCAGACTTTTCAAATGACGGCACTCATTGGTATCATGCCCTGGTTGGTTGTGAAACTTGCAAAATCTTCCGCTTTGAACAGCATTCTTCCCAACTTTCACGGCCGGTGGTTTTGGAAATTCAACAGCATCCTTAGTGGCGATGAAGATATTTTCCGGGGTATCGGTCAGAGGAGTAAAGTCTGATGGTTTAAGGAAACGGGGTTTTTTGAAGTCTTTCTGCCTTTTCCCACCATTACTTTCCCTTTTCTGATCTGCCGGTTCTTTCTTGCTTTGAGTAGTAACATTATTCTCTGTCACCGTTGTCACAACTTTAGCTGGTGCGGAAAGATTCTCTAGGCGTATAAATTCGTCAGCTTTTTTGTAGAATTTCTCAAGCGAATTTGGTTCCTTCATTTTTAGCCATTTTCCAAATTCGCTCGATTTGTCAATAGCACGCATCAAATAGGTCAAAATCATTCGTGGCTCTGCATTATCGACTTCTGCCAGAGCTAAGTTGAAACGGTTCAAGAATGACTTAATAGGCTCTCCCGGATTCTGTTCAAGACTGGACAGTGACATTATATCTTTTGCCTTTGAAGCGTATAGCCTGAATTGCTCTTTGAATTTTCGGGTGAGATCGGAAAACTGATCTACAGATCGGACTGGAAGCTTGGTAAACCAGAGAAGCGCCACCCCTTCTAAATAGACTGGGAAATATCAGCACTTTATCTCGTCGCTTGCCCTTGCGCCGGTCATATGCCAGTCGTATTTATACAAGAACTGATTTGGATCACTTGTCCCCCGATAAGCAGGAATAGTGGGGGGAACAAACTTTCTAGGAAATTCAGCTTTCAGAATCTTTTCGGTAAACGGAGTTCTACTTGGTGCGAATCCCCATTCGCTTTCGTCTTCATCTCTTTGCATGCTCTCTTTCATTATTTGCTTGATCATACCAGAGAGATATTCCTCATTGTTCAGAGATTTCGCAGAGTAGGCCTCAGCCATCTTTTCAGGAGTTTGTCCAGGTAAATGCTCATGAAGAACTGGTGACGGCCTAGATCCTTCGGCCTGGAGGGGTGCCCCTTCGGCAGCACCTGATCCCCCGTGAGGAATATTTCTTCCCTCGGAATTGGGAGCAGCATTAGCAAAGTTTCACTCATTATTTACTGGTCTTTGACTCGTACCAAATAGAGCATTCAGCCTTTCCATCATCAGGTTATTCTGAGTTTCAATCTGCTGGTATAGTCCGGATACAGCAGCATCTAACTCCTGTCGCGTAACACCGATGCACGGAGCTGCTTGATTTGGAGAGAGAGAAGTGGCAGTATTGTCACGGTCATCATCAGTTCTGACAGACTTTCGTTTCCTTCCGGGAGCCATTATGTCTGATAAACTTCTGACTTTGTGGGAAATTCTTTCAGCAAACTTCTGAGAAGCAATGGTGAGTTGCAGCCTGAGTTGGGTTCTCAGTGAAAGCACCAAAATGTTAACGTTAAAATGTGAACGCCAACACCCGGTGTGTGTAGTAAGATCGTGAAAGCACCACCCGTGTAACGGGAACAGAAATCAAGCAGGAAAATAGCAGAAATGTAGTAAAAGACAGCAATTTATAGTGGTTCGACTTCAGATTTAGCCTACGTCCACTTTGAATCACTTTATTATTGAATCTGGTTACAAATTGATACAAATCTCCTATGAAAACAGTACAACTCGATCACAAGAAACAATCTTGACTACTAGCTCAATCTTCGGCGATGAAACTCGATGAATCCATGTCGGATGTTAGGAATTTCTCTCGAAGTTTGTTGTAGTGTCTTGAATGTTTGAAGGATCCTTGTTTGCTGAATGATTGGAGAGTTCGATAGAGTAACAGCGCTTTAGAATGAATTGCCAAAAGTCCCCTTCATGTTGGAAGTGGTGGGGTATTTATAGGAGCTGATCTGGACTCTGGAAAATTTCCTAAGTCCTAAGTCGTCGCCGACTTAGTATAAGTCGCTGCCGACTTATGGTAAGTCGCTGCCGGTTTATCAGTTCCAACACTTCCCTAGTAGTTCACCTCCTCTTTTGGTTTTACGCTTAAGTCCTAAGTCGCTGAAGACGTAAGGTAAGTCGGTGACGAGGTAAAGATGCATATGGTATCTCAGCGTTGTTAGGTCGGAGCAGAGTTAGCGTGTAATCTTAAATCGGCAGTTTGTTAACTCGGCAGGCCTTGCCAACTCGTACTTTGTTAAATTGGTTGGCTTCCTTAAGTCGGTAGTCATTTTAGGTCGGCAGCTCCTCTTAGTAGTGACTTGTTGAATCAGTATACTTTTTAACTCGGTAGGCTGCAAGTTCCCATAGGTCGGCAATCTGTTAAGTCGGCAGCCCCTGTTATCTCGCAATTTGCTAGGTCGGTAGGCTTCTTTGAGTCGTTATGTCGTTAACTTTCTTAGGTCGGCAAGCGCCTTAACTCGGCATAATTTCTTAAGTCGTCAAACACCTTAACTCGGCATACTTTATTAAGTCGGCAAACACCTTAGCTCGGCATACTTTCTTAAGTCGTTAAACACCTTAACTCGGCATACTTTATTAAGTCGTCAAACACCTTAACTCGGCATACTTTATTAAGTCGGCAAACATCTTAACTCGGCTCCTGCTAGGGCGTGAGTCGAAAAGGGGTTAACATCACTTAAGTCCTTAAACTCTTTTATTCCCATTCATTTAAAATCTCTATTATTATTATTTCTCACACTCGGACTTTATTAAATAAAATCTTTAAATCAAACTTTTATTCTTTTCTAATTTCAATCTTTATTTTATCCAAATTTACTATAATTATTTTACTTAGAATTTTCTCTTTTATTTTCCTTCAAAAATCCAATATTTATATTTTTAATATCTCAATATACCCAAAATATATTCAGTCAAACCAAACATTCAATATTTTCAATTACCAATATAATCTATCACAGTAATTAAATCATATCACAGAATATGAGATAATTCAACGTTTTGAGGAATCCAGTTGGATCCCTCCAACCTGTTTCCCTGCATCCACAGATGTTAGCACAATATAAAAATACCAATCCCACTTCAAGGGGGATATCGCGGTATATAGGGTCATCCGCTATTATGCGGGGCGGATAGGGTCTCATCCGCTATATAATGCAGGAATATCAACCACTCCAATATACATATACTACTATATATAATATCACATCTAGACAGATAATAAAAATAAATTTCAATCAATCATCCAATAATTTAAATTTAACTATTTAAATTAACTGATAATCCAATTTGAGTGAGATTAACTCACCTTTGATTTTTAAATTGCAATTTGTTTCCATCTCGACTTGCTTCATGATTTTGACCTTGTATAACATTATACGGTTCATTATTATTTGAAATAATCAGACAAACAACTACCTTTTAATTTAATTAACTAATAATTTAATGTTAAACTAATTTTCTTTTAATAAAATATTTTTTTAGTGAATAAAATAATTAAATAAGTTTATTAAACAAATTAATCTCCGTAATACATTATTTTAAAAATAAACTAGTAAATGAAAATAGGTATATATGTATATTTATTCTCTTTTGAAACTACATGTATAAAAATAATTTATGGATTTCAAAAATCAAATTTTATATAAACTTTCACATTTTAAAATTTCTATATTTTCAAACCTTATATATATATATATATTTTCTGTTTTATCTATATATATATATACATTAAATTCTAAATTAAAATTCCTTTCAACCTAGATGTAATTTAAAACAGAATTTTTTTCTTTTTTTGAATATTTTACTATAAAAATATTTTTCTGTTTCATTGAAAGAAAATCTGCAGATATATATATATATATGCCTCACTGTAATATATTTTTCCTATCTGCATAAGTTTTCTCTTTTTTTTATACAATTTCGAATAATAACAAATAGGAAGAAGCCATACCCCAAACGCCGAAACCCAGAACTTCCCCTTCACCCACGTCGACACTGAACCCATCACCATCTCGACTTGAATCGAATCGACGCCGGCATCCTCCCAACCATCATCTCCGACCGCGCATCTCGAGCTCGAGCTCGAGCTCACTTCTACGTTGCCTCTTCGCGAACCCTCAATTGATCGTCGACCCATAACCGCCACGTCGCGACATCGTCGGTCGCGATTTTGATCGCGTATGAATCATTTTTTTTAAAACGATAACGAGATTCGTTCTCGTCTTCCCCTTTTTTTTGATTGCGAAGGGCTGCCGTGATTTAGAAGAGGAGATATATTTTTTTCCTGATACGAGCTCTTGATTTTGTTTGAATGGAAAGGATAGGCTTGCGTGTTTAAAAAAAAAGGAGGGGAGACCGTGATTTAATTGAACGGAGATGGACGTGATTTCTTGCGTGCTTGAATAGGTGAACAGCGTTTTCAAAAAAGTGCTGATGTGAAGAATTTCAGCTGATGTTTGACTAAAATATACAATTATATATATATGTATATATATATATATATATATATTAATTCAAATTCAAACTGTCTCGATAAATGCAACCTAAAATTTCGAACTCCTATTGAGGCGTGCCGCTAAGCGTCTATAATGTTATACCCCTATTCTGAACGCAATGGAAAAGGTTTCGAGTTCTAACTCAATCGTATGGAGAAGATAGCTTTTGGACCCAGTTATTATATTAAACCTTCGATATAGATTTCAGCGCGTTTATATACCATACGGCCACACGATAACTCCAAACACTATGAAAATTGAAATCTGGTAATAATACACTATTACGGATCTAATGGAACTGGTTTTGTCTAATTTCGAGACTGTGCCTTGGAAGGCTATTTTTAAACGTAAATTTAAACGATATGTTTTTAAAACCGAACAAAACACTTTTAAATTCAATTTTAACACTTTTACTATCTTCAGTATTTTCAATATAAATTTTATAAGTCTTTGAAATATTTTTAACAAGCTTGAAACTCCAAATTTCATATTTTACCAAATTTCCAGTAATTAAATTAAATAGTTTCATTATCCAATAAACGGTGATATTTGAAATGCAAGTTAAAAATTAACTTTTAAATATTTAAAATCAATTAAATATTTTCATTTCAAATATCTAAAATTCTGGGTCGTAATTTCAATCCGCAAATTAAATATTTACGGGTGTATATCATTTCAACCCGCATTCCCAAAATTTCAAAATCAATGAAAATCGCTTGGGTTTATCATTTCAGTCCATAACGATTTTCTCGTATTCTACAAGATCGTTCAGGTATGTATCATTTCAATCCATAGGGAATTTTAAACTATCAGGGAACTTGCATAGTGAGAACAAATAACATATCAACAACAGACATATATCATCAGTAAAAAATAAAATAAAACATATACAACGGATGTGATGTCCTATCATAGGTGAACAATAGCAGATAATGACATATCATATTTAACAATTAAATAACTAGCAATTAAAATTTTGCAGCATATTTCAATTGTCGTTTCAAGTGAAATCAAATTTACTACATATAAGAATGTCAATCGTGAGTAATTGCTCACCTTTCGAGGCTAGGGAAGTTAGATAACACGACAAGCTACGATTTGAATCACGATTTAGGCAATCGACTAATCCAACAACAAGTCTCAAAGTGAAGTAAGCTGAACACAGATTTGACAAACAAAGCTGATAAATAGGAAATGATGAGAACAAATAAAATTAGCTTGATATACTGAACAAAATATAAGTTATATATTTTTTTTCTCTAAAACCAGTTTTTTTAAACATATATTTAGAATAAGATATATATATTTTTTCAAATCAATATTTTAACTTTAACACCAAAAAAATAAAATCTATATATATAGATATTTGGAACCCAAACTCATGTGAACTTGTATATATATAACTAATATATATACTTATATATACCTATTATATTATAAAATTAGTACAAACTTACTTTATTACAGTATATAAATAAACCCAAACAGAACATAGGAAAACTTATATATACTTATATAAAACCAATAGATTTTCATGACTCACATAAATATATATAAGAACTAACATATCATAACTTGCATAAACTTATATATAAAACAACATATTATATAACTTACTTAGTTAAGTTTTATATATAAGCAGATTATATATATAACCATTATAACCTATTCGAAAAACCCAAATAGAGAAAGTATAAAATAACTGATATATACTAACAACTTTCATACTTACAAATATAAACTGGCCTATTATAACTTATATAACTAACATATTATATGGTTTATATGAACTAACATATATATATATATACTTCCAGGTTACAAACTTATATAAACTAACATATTGTAAATTTATATAGACTAACATATGTAAACTAACATATATATGTATACAATATATTATATATATATATAAATCACAAGCAAACATACATATATAAGAAACATATTTCAGCCGCAACATACATATATACTCACGCATATATGTATATAACAATTTAAAATCAATATTTTATAAAACAAATATATTACCATTTAAAACTTCACATGCATATGTACGTACGTAACTTTATATATATATATATATATATATAGATCTTATGGTTTATACTTCATATAACAATATACATTGTAAAGCAAGATATCAACTATATAAGCTAATAAAACTATATATATTATTATATGCATTATATAACAGAATAATAACACATACAGATTATATGTAAATATATATAGGAACAGAATTTATATGCTTTAAAACAATATATTTTAAGAGCACAGAACGCTAAATAGCTAAAGTTGCAACATACACACACACACACACGTAACCTTTACATATATAACGAATATATAAGATAGGAGAGGGGACTCACGGCTGTGTAAAACAAGGGGAGGCAGATTGAGGAGGGAGGTAGGTTGGCGTTGGAGGGACAAGGTGGAGGAGGCTGGCGATCTCGGGCAGGCAAGGGCCAACGAACGGCTGTGGGGTTTTGGTTGCACGGGGAGCAGTTGCACACGTGGGCATCTTTGTGGATTTGTTTTCATAGAGAGGAGAGCAGGGAAATTTGGCTCGGCACGAGAGAGAAAAATTGTGGGAGGGTCAGTGCTTTTGCTGGCAGGTGGAAGAGGCTAAGGTGGAACTCGGCGAGGTAAGAAATGGCTATCACGATGGTGATAATAGCTGCGATGAAGGGTTGCGCAAATTGATGAGCCAAGTTTGATGACAGGGAGTAAAACTTGGTCGAACAATGCAAATTCTCAGGCACAATATATATTCCTTTGAATTCTTTTATTTTCTACAGAGGAGGAGGTGGATCGAACGAGGTAGAAGATAAATGAATGCCACAATATTATTTATATATATTTATGTGAACAGAACGAAACAGATGTAGAGAAGTTCAACAAACCAAAATGAAAGTGAACCAGCCAATGAAAAATTAATATAGGGAATGGTAAAGTCCAACAGGTGAATTCAGGAATTATAAAAGCCAACTGGCTATTGGTTTTCAACGGATAGATAGATGAAAGGTCATAGGGAGACAAAAGGACTCAAAACGGTTTCCGATACAAAAAATCATTTTACTGATTTCGTGTCGTATCAGACCCCAAAATACATAATGAATATACTACGGAGATCAGCACGACAAGACGAACAGAACGGTATACACTTATCAGCGATATGACCATCCTATCAAAAATCGATATTCGCTGCCAAACGGTTGCAAATTCGCTGAAAATAAGATAAACGAAGCTAGAGAAGTCGAAATTTGATGAAACGAAAGATGACGTCTCACTCAGAAAAAATTAAACATTTTTATTGTATAAAAGTATTCAGATTTCGAAAACATTTTATTTTCATCAAATTAACTGATTTAAATTGAAATTGAAAATTATACAATATAACTAACATTCATATTTTCAAATAAAAATTTACCATTTGCTATGTTTAAGTAGACGCATACCAAATATCAAATTTTTATTTCTAAATTCAATTATTTAAAATTTCACAAAAATTCAGTTAATTACCATATTAAAACCGTTATAATTTCCGGGTTGTTACATACGTCCTGTAATATCACCTCTTCACTTGCATCTTTAAACAGTTCGAGAAGAACCTTCGAAGAGAGTTGGTGTAGAAAAAGGCCCTCACGTTGTTGGATTGGTCCTCCCTTTGGAGGATGAATATTAAAGAGGTGCCAATAGAGGTAGGGGCATAAGACGCCGCAGCGTAGGTGTAAGAGGCCGTACTGCAGGTGCAAGAGGCTGTAGGGTTACAAAATCTTGAGCTTATGGAGATCCATGATGCTCAACTCCGGATCAAGGCTGAGTTACGAGAGATTCAAGTTGAGAAGCAATGCCAAGGTCGCCAGCTCAGGTGTCTAGCTGCCATGCTGTGCCCTTCAAGGGCTTCGATAATAGCTTGAGCCATGGCATGGGATCACGACCATCCCCTAGCCTGTATATAGTAGTTAGTAGTCAGAGTAGTAGACGTTGCTTCTAGCATTTTTATTAGTTTTAGGATATTTTGGTTGTAAGCATTAGTTATCTCATTTTGTATAAAAACTACATACGATATAATATGAGATATGTTCCTATGTTATTATCATGCTAATTTCCCGGGTGAGCTTTGAACACTATACATATTTACTAGAAGAAGTATAAATAGGGAAATCTCATAAAAACATTTAAATAATGATAAATAAAACATAAGGCTGGAAGGTTATAAAATAAATTAGCAATTAAAAATAAATAATGTTTAAATTCCAAAAAAATTAGGATTTGAAGAAGATTTTAGGACAAATAATAAATTTTAGCAAGCGAAGGACATGGAAAGGTTGTTGTGAAACTAACAGGTCACTATCCCTATGTCTTAAATGCTAAAGTTTATAAATATGCTTGTGTATTGTTTGTTGTTATGAAATAAGAGCAAAACTTTTAAAATTTTAATATGTTAGGGTCAGTCATATGCGTTAACCTATTTCCTGAGTCCTGATTACGTTAAGATATGACATGATTTGTTTTAAAGGTATAAAGGAAAATGTTTTGGAAAATTGTGTTAAATAATATATAGAGGGATTTAGGTAAAAGAACAAACTTTGAAAAAAATTTAGGCTGAAGGACATCAAGTTTCATTTTTGGGCTGAAGGACAAACCTTGGAAGAAAATTAGACGGAAGGACAATGCTAGTTATAACTAGCATTATATTTAGTTTTTACCCCGTGTAAAATGCTAGTAATAAATAGCATTATATTCAATTGTATACTGTACAAAATGCTAGTTATATCTAGCACTGTCGTTCAGCCTAAAAATGAAACTTATTGTCCTTCAGCCTATATTTTTTTCAAAGTTTGTCCTTGTGCCTATTTTCCACTAATATATATATATATATATATATATATATATATATATATTGTTAGCGCCAAAATTGGTCGCTAACCCCCAAATCCAGATGAAAGCACCAAATGCCAATCACAGCTCAGAGATAGAATGTATGTAGAGAGCAATAATGTGAAGAACAGTTAAAATTGAAATGAAAGCAGTAAAGAACAACAGATTTTATAGTGGTTCGGCTAACTCCGGCCTACATCCACTCCAGAAGTTTGCTTTTTATTGTTGTAATAATCGATTACAGTTACAAAATGGCAGAGTTGCCTTAGCCTTAGAAAAGAGAAAGTAAGAGAGCAGAAAGAAGATCCTCTTTTACTGTGCCCCTGCCTCTCTATTTATAGACAAAGATGGGTTGGACTTCCCTGGTGGGCCTGGTAGCCGAGTACCTCAGCCCAAATGCAGTGGTCTCCATATGCCGAACCATAGATGCCGAACGCTGAATGCCGAACAAGGTGTGAATGCCGAACGATCTCCTCATGCCGAACGTTGGGAGGTGCGAGGTACCGAGGTACGGAGGTGCGAGGTACCGAGGTATGGAGGTGCGAGGTACCAAGATCTGGAGGTGCGAGGTACCGAGGTATGGAGGTGCGAGGTATGGAGGTGCGAGGTACCAAGATATGGAGGTGCGAGGTACCGAGGTAAGAAGGTGCGAGGTACCAAGATATGGAGGTGCGAGGTGCAATGTACCGAGGTATGGAGGTGCGAGGTGCAATGCCGAGCGAGGTGAGGTATGCCGAACGACCCATCCAATGCCGAACGCTCCTTGATGCCGAACGATCCATCCAATGCCGAACGTCTCCAGATGCCGAACGAGATTTATGCCGAGCGCTCCATCCAATGCCGAACGTCTCCAGATGCCAACGAGATTTATGCCGAGCGCTCCATCCAATGCCGAACGACGATCTCTCTATGCCGAACGCTCGTCCAGTGCCGAACATTCCTCTATGCCAAACGATCCTTCTAATGCCGAGCACTCGTTCAGTGCCGAACGATCACTCTATGTCGAATGACGATCTCTCTATGCCAAACAGCCTCCAACGCCGAACCATCCCAATGCTGAGCGATATCTGCCAAACTGCCTAGGTCGAGCCATGTAGTTTCTCCACTCCTTTTCCCAACGACATATTCAAGTGAACTTCATCATTTTAAACCGAATCCATCATACTTTAGTCCCGATAGTTGTGAAGTTGTTTAAGTTAAATCCGTCTGTCCGCGGCCTTGCCAAAAGGCGGGTTAACACTTGCCCCCCAAAACATGCCTTGCTGTGAAAGGTGTGTTTTGAATAGCCTCAAGTCCAATATCCGAAGTATGTATGTTATCCACATCCATATTTTCCGATTCATAATCCAATCCATTACCAAGCCATCTTATCCGAGTGCCACGTCCATCGGAACCCGACTATCGAGTTCCAATCCATCCATATCCAATAACCTATAACCATATCCGTAACCTCTCCGGGTCGATATCCAAATCCGAGACCGCTCCAGGTCCTTGTCCGAATCCTTAGCTATTCATAGCCAATATCCAAATCCGTAACCTCTTCGGGTTCTTGCCAAGCGCAATCCACACTTGAAGACCTACGTCAAGTAATTCCATGGTGTTCATGGTTCAGTGTCCCTGAACGTCGAAGAATGTCGTGGCTTAAGTCCTAAGCCGAATCCTGGTCACTCCGGACCCTTGCCGAGCATAGTCCATACTCGACGACCTAAAATAGTAACCGATAATATATGGCCTAAATCCTAGGCCGAATCCTGGTCTCTCCGGACCCTTGCCGAGCATAGTCCATACTCGACGACCTTTTAGCCAAAAATCCAGAGAAAATCCAATCAAAATCTAATCCGAAATCCAAATCCAAATAGAAAACCAGAAACCCATATCAAAAATCCATACCAAAAAAACAAACATCCAAACCAGAATCCAAACCAGAAAACGAGCAAAACAGGGAGTTCAAACCAAACTCCAAAACCAAACCAGAAAAAGAAAATGTCCAAGTCAAAGGAAAAAACAGATTTCACAAACCCGGGCGTCTCGGTAAGCCATCATCTCAGAGCATGCATGAGGGTTATCTTCGACCCCGTACATGAGTAAGTGATTTAACCATTTGCCCGAAGTTTGTTACTTATTCCAAACCATTAAAATTAGTTGATGACCAATCGGCCACCATTCCTGGGCCTCATGCCCTCGTCGTTCAAGGTAGGCGGTGGCTGCTCCTGTTCCACCGCCGCATTCCGAGTTCCGACATACTGTCGCAACTGACCATTCCTTATATGCTCCTCGATTATATCCTTTAGATGCCGGCAGCTGTTAGTGTCATGCCCGTCCAGGTCATGAAAAAGACAGTGCCTTCCTGACGCCCTTTCTCGTTCTGAGGGTTCCCTCCTTGCTGGCCTTCGATAAGAAAGGCGATCTCGAGTATCTAAGAAAATCCGTTCCAACGTTGCATTCAATCCTGTGTAAGTGGAGAACTTTGGTTCTCCCCAGCGCTTCCTTTTACCTTTATCCTCGCCCCCACCCGAGCTTTTACCGGGTAGTCCTCCATCCTTAGTCGTGTTTACTTCCTTTGGCCTCATGTCCAAACATGCATCTTCTTGTCGAAGAAATCTTTCAGCTTCATGAAAGAATTCCCCAAGATCCAACGGTGGGTCCCGTATCAACGATACTTTGAAATCCGAATTATCTCTGACTCCTGATACCGCAGCCATCAGAACCATTGATGGATCTGGCCGATCCACCAAGGCAACTGCTGCATTAAATCGAGTTAAGAATGTCCTGAGCGATTCATCTGCCCCCTGTTTGACTGACGTTAGCGTCATCACGTTCTTTGGCCTTTTTATGTGAACTCGAAACTGACTTAAGAACTTGTCCACCAGTTCTGTCCATGATCCAATGGATCCATCCTCCAGCTGTCTAAACCACATAGCAGCAATTTCAGTCAAGTACAGGGGGAAACATCGGGCCATAACCTCCTCCGTTGCCCCCAGCACTTCCATATGCCTAGTGTACCTCATCAAGTGGTCGGTGGGATCCGTCTTCCCATTGTATACTTCCAGAGTGGGTAGATTGAAATCGGACAGATTCCTAGCTGTCCTGATGTTCCGGGTAAACGGACTTTTGTTAACTCCCTCTGAATCCCTGTTTGTCAGACCTCCGCGAATAGTCCGCCTGATAATGTCAGCCAATCTAGTGTTTCCAACTAATCCAGACTGCCCTCCAAGTCCCCGAGGAAATTCTGGCACATATTCTTCATCACGTACTCCTGGTGGCGTGCCTCCGAGTCTAGGTCCATCTAGATTGTTAACTGTTTGTTGATTGGGAGCTGCCCCTTGCTTATTCACTCCATCCGTCCGTTGGTTGAGTTCCTCTGGTCCAGCTCCATGATCTTGAGCACCTGCAGTTCCTGGTTGTCCAAATTGCCTAAGAAGAGCCTGCATCATCTCCTCTTGCCGTTTCATCATCTGCTCTTGCATAGAATTCATCATCACTTGCATCTCGTCCCGAGTTATGTAGATGGATGCATGACGCTCTCCAGCTCCAGAAGATGCCGCTTGACTTCCTTCCTGATTGCTCCTTTCCACTGCTTGCCTCTTCGTTGGTGGTCTTGCCATTGCTTTCTAAGATCCAAGTTCCTAACTCCAAAATTCCTGAGTGTTTCAATTTCTCAGTGAAAGCTCCAAAGTGTTAACCCGCCTTTTGGCAAGGCCGCGGACAGACGGATTTAACTTAAACAACTTCACAACTATCGAGACTAAAGTATGATGGATTCGGTTTAAAATGATGAAGTTCACTTGAATATGTCGTTGGGAAAAGGAGTGGAGAAACTACATGGCTCGACCTAGGCAGTTTGGCAGATATCGCTCAGCATTGGGATGGTTCGGCGTTGGAGGCTGTTTGGCATAGAGTGATCGTTCGGCACTGAACGAGTGCTCGGCATTAGAAGGATCGTTTGGCATAGAGGAATGTTCAGCACTGGACGAGCATTCGGCATAGAGAGATCGTCGTTCGGCATAGGATGGAGCGCTCGGCATAAATCTCGTTCGGCATCTGGAGACGTTCGACATTGGATGGAGCGCTCGGCATAAATCTCGTTCGGCATCTGGAGACGTTCGGCATTGGATGGATCGTTCGGCATCAAGGAGCGTTCGGCATTGGATGGGTCGTTCGGCATACCTCACCTCGCTCGGCATTGCACCTCGCACCTCCATACCTCGGTACATTGCACCTCGCACCTCCATATCTTGGTACCTCGCACCTCCATATCTTGGTACCTCGCACCTCCATATCTTGGTATCTCGCACCTTCATACCTCGGTACCTCGCACCTCCATATCTTGGTACCTCGCACCTCCATACCTCGGTACCTCGCACCTCCAGATCTTGGTACCTCGCACCTCCATACCTCGGTACCTCGCACCTCCATACCTCGGTACCTCGCACCTCCGTACCTCGATACCTCGGTACCTCGCACCTCCCAATGTTCGGCATGAGGAGATCGTTCGGCATTCACACCTTGTTCGGCATTCGGCGTTCAGCATCTATGGTTCGGCATATGGAGACCACTCCATTTGGGCTGAGGTACTCGGCTACCAGGCCCACCAGGGAAGTCCAACCCATCTTTGTCTATAAATAGAGAGGCAGGGGCACAGTAAAAGAGGATCTTCTTTCTGCTCTCTTACTTTCTCTTTTCTAAGGCTAAGGCAACTCTGCCATTTTGTAACTATAATCGATTATTACAGTAATAAAAAGCAAACTTCTGGAGTGGATGTAGGCCGGAGTTAGCTGAACCACTATAAAATCTGTTGTTCTTTACTGCTTTCATTTCAGTTTTAACTGTTCTTCACATTATTGCTCTCTACATACATTCTATCTCTGAGCTGTGATTGGCATTTGGTGCTTTCATCTGGATTTGGGGGTTAGCGACCAATTTTGGCGCTAATATATATATAATAATTTTAATATTTAAACTATTTTACAAATTTAATTAAAAGAGAAAAGGACTTTGTACGGAAAATGAGAAAATCTCTAATGTTCAAATGCCAAATGCTTAATGTAGGATGGTAGATGTGTTAGTGAATATGAATTTTATTATTAAGTAAGGGTGACAGTATACAAAACAAAGATGATAATAAGGGAAAAAGCTGTTTTAGCTTTGGAATTTCAATTTACATACCTTGCTGATAGTAAACAGAAACTTGTTTTAAAAAATAATTCTGTTTTAAAATTTAAATAAGCTTTTTATGTAAATTGTACTTGGAAAACCTGGAAAAGATTCGGGGGTAAGAGAAAAGGTTCCAAGATACAGTGGAATTGGTATATAAAAGAATGATGGAAATGTAAAGTTCTCTATCTAAATCCTATTTCGGCATAAGAGTATAAATTTAAGAAAACAAGATTTTTAAAATTTTGGATGTTAGAAATTGTGTGTTAGGTATTGGATGATAGGAATTAGATGAAAAATTTGTTGAACCATACACTTATTCGTAGGAGTGTGGAATTTTCTGTGTGAAAATAAGAATTTTGATTTTTGAAATTTGCGTACATATAGAACTACTAGTATATATATAGGTTATTTGCATCATATTTGAAATTGTTTTAAAGAATGCATTCATGTATGAGGCGCAAACATAGAATTATTCAGTATACATATCACCGTGAACATGTACATGATTAGCTGCAAAATTTGTTGTAAACTAATTGGTTGGATGGTTTAAAATGGTTGCATTACGTTACATGATTCAGAACTTGAGGAATTTTCGGACAAAATTCTTTTAAGGGAGAAGAATGTATTACCTCGGTAAATAAACAATGTTTAATTACAAGAATTAATAAGTAAATTTATATGGCTTAAAAATGGAATTTCATCAAATTTTATAATTTGACCACGAAAACTTGCACCATTATGTTCGTGGCGATTTTATAACCAACTTTCATATAAGAAGCTTCACGATCGGTGTTCAAACGGAGAAGTTATCAATGGTTGAAGATTTCATATCAAAATTAATTTAAAATAGAAATAAGGAAATAAATATTAATATAAATTAAAGATGCTAGAATAACGTTTAAGAAGGAAATAAAGAACCCAGGCCCATCGGTCGACCGCTCTTATCGACCGGTAAGTTAAGACCGGTTGAATATGAACCTCAGCCTAAATGACTCGGATTTAATATATTTCAATCAAACGGATATGATTAGTTTGAGCACCTATAAATACAGGCCTAGTCCCTCACTTTTCTTCTAAACTTTTTTTGAGCTGAGCAGTGGAGCACTGCCAATACTCCTTTTCCACTAATTTTAGAAATTATAAAACTATTGTATATATGTATATATTGGAGAATAATGGAAAATAAAAGGGGAGAAGATAAGGAGTGAATCAATTCTGCGAAAAAAGGTAAAATCTAGAATTACAAGTTTAAATTCCACTTAACTCAAATCTTCTCTCAGATCTTTAATTCTAATAGAAAGAGAGAGAGAGAGAGTGCGTGTGCATGTGTGTTTGGTTGAAAAGAAAAGGAGTCACGTAAGAAGAATGAATTTGAATTTGGAATTTTGGAAGCCCTAAGGTGAGTGGAAAATTATGTAATTTACATAATACTATGTTTATTTCATTAAATTTCTATTTTTGTCATTATTCCCATGTGAAAACCATTAGATTGTAGGCTTAAATAAATAAATCTAAATTGGAATGCTCGCCTACAATTTAAGAAGTCGTTTAACCTTGATGAAATAATATGTGTATACCCTAGATCTGGAAGTTAGGGAGCATAATCCCTAAAATTATTAAACTTAATATTAATAGAAATGTGTAGCTAGTTCTAGATTTTTATTATTTGGATTATAAATGGTTAAACTTAATAATCAATTGTAGATGCTTTAATTTGATTTGAGATTTTAATTTATATATTTTAATTCATTAGAATTGTAAAATCTTCATGGGAATTTCCATAAATTGTCCAACATCACAGTTGTAGAAGAAAAAATGCATCATTTGAAATAACAAGGAATATCCATATCCAAAAAGAAATAGGTGTGCAAAGAAGTGATGTTTTTCCATAATTTGCACGATCTATTTCAACAAAAAAAATTTAAAAAGATAATTCATTGTAATAGCAAATGCCACAAAATCTCACTGTTGGTAATTCATGGAAAATTTCATTGTTAACATTTCCTTCTTGGAAGAGACATGATTTGAATGCATTAAATGGTAGGAATATATAGTTATGAAAGTTACATATAAGTGTATGTCCGGAAATCCCTTAAAATAAAAACTAAAAAGTTACAAATAAAAATAAAAATATTCTCGTTTACCAATCAAATATATATACATATATAAGAATAAAGTATAAGCTGAAGAAATAAGTAAATAAATGTATTTTATAACATAAATGTATATGGTAATGTGCAATTAATTTTACATTAACATATTAATTATAAATAATACGCTAAATATAAATAAGGTAATATTTTAAGGAGTAGAAGGGAATTTACTGTAATCAAGTCAATGTGGGTTGTAAACCATTTAATGAATTTAATAACATTAATGGAAAGGAGAAATAAAGGCATTAAACTTGTAAAAGAAGAAGAAGCAATGCCAAAGTAAATAAATGAATACAAATAAATAACATACTTAAGAGGCATAATAATTTCCATAGCCGAAATTATATGGCTCAATAATACATTTATAACGGTTGTGAATTAGTGGGTCGAACCAAATATTTAGATTATTATAAGTGACTTGGGTTAGTATCGGTTGGGATGCGAGGTCAGTCGAGTTACACAGCGGAAGTCTGCCCTGTGCAAAAGGCTACCTACAGTTGTGTATATGTACTACTAATGTGAGACATCTCCAAATATAGGACCTCTAGGGATATACATTTGTGTATAGAGGTGGAAAAATATACAAAGGTGTTCGCCTCTAATTTGAAGTGGTAAATGGCAATAGGGTCTGCTTTAATTCCAAACCAGAGGTATTAAGTAACTGATAATGGGCATTTTCCTTAATTTGCAATAGGCAAATATAAATGGGATTTATGGATGGTGGACAATGCTATATTAGCGTTGTTTAGTAAACCAGTATTTGTTTAGTAGGGTTGAGCATAGGACGAGACCACCATCGGTCCTGAGAGGTCGATTAGCAAAGACTTGGGTAAGACTTTACAGATTACACTTCCGATTAGTATATAGTTTGTATGGGCTATGCAATTACCTCAAAGTTGATTGTTTATCTATTTGGAGGTGGACTAGTTAACCCTTAGATAAGTCTTTGATATGCAGTAGTAATACAGCTAGTTAAATTATAAAGCCATGTCTAGGAATCATCGACCTATGGGCCGGTTGCCTATCGACTACATTACGAATGGGTTTTCTTTTTAGGAGAATAGGCACACTCAAATACATATACATATACGTACGTACATACATATATATATGTGTGTGTGCATGCGTGTGCATACATATATACATTCTTTTACCTCAGAGTAGGTTAGATATATAACAGGCATATGCGAAATTAAACTTAGAATCCTTAATAATAGACATAACACTTAAGTGGAGATCAATCGATATAAACTAGTGTTATGGATAAGGTATATTATTTACCAATCGACAGAATGTTGTTCTGACCCCCTCCTTATTAAAATCCCCATGATAGATTTAGGGGGATAGGATATTAGTACAAGACGGAAACAGTAGATGGACAAGTCTTCTCAGTCATGCTCGATACTGACCAGGCAACTAGATATCCAAGGAATAATATTGGTTCCAAGGTAGCAGACTAAAAATGGTATATATGTAACAACCCGCCTTAAAATTGGCCTAAATTCTAACCTAGAAAAGGCCCATCGAAACTTCGAACCATCTCAAAGCTGGGTTTTAATTGGTAAAAAGAACCATACAAAGCTATTTATCAACATATTTAGAATCTCATAGTGCAAGGATAAAATATAATAATAACAATAGTACCTATTTTATTCAAATTACAAAATGTCATTCAAAGCCATAACAAAATATACATAATAACTGTTACGCCCCACCTCTATACTCACACTAGCAAAGGACACTACTAAGTAATGTTGTCGACTAACATGAAGAATAAGGCTGTTGAGGAGCGACCATCTATGTAATTGCTTTTTGCGAGTACTGATATGTCATATAATATAACTTACATTTCAAATCTGACATATCGAATACAAACTCAAAGCTACCACACAGTGGCTATGTGGACTTCGAAAACAAATATAGAAATAAACATAACACAAATCAGTCACCGATATTCATATCACTAAGGCAGAAACAGATATGAATATAACACATAAAAGTGTACATCAAAATAGTGGTCAAACTAGATCCACTACATCACAAAAGAATAGATACAAGTGCTAGACAAAAGAATAAGTATACAACAAGGAGTCTCTATTTCAAATGTATACTAACAAAAACTACCATGCTAAAGTAGTTAGCCAAAAGTCAAATGACGGACCCTGATAAGAAGTCAAGCAGGAGCGCCTGAAATACCTCGGTCTGACCCGAGTATTATTTAAGAAGGAAATAATAAACGGATCAGTCTAGCTATAAATATCAGATAAAATGAGATAGGATAAGAGATATCAACAACAACGTTTGATAACAATACTGCCATACTGTGACAAGTATACATCAGATAACACCAAAAATCATACAATATCTCAAATATTCTCAAACACCAAAAGAATGTCATATTTTTTAAAATTATTCACCAAAACACAAATATTGATAAAGCTTATCAATGAAATCCACGAAAATTGGTGAAACACAAATTCTAGAAATCAACAACCAGAAATCCAGAAATCACAAAAGGGGGGATGCCTATCACAAACGGGAGCATGAAAACTCACCAACACGTGCATCACAATCAGAATGCTATTCCATGGTCGCTAACCATCAATTTTGAGCCGAGGCTCCACAAACGGCCCGAAGACCATGGGTCGCTACCCCACCAATTTTGAGTTGAAACTCCACAAACGGGGTTTAACCCCCACACAAACAAAGAGACGTCACACATCGCTAGTCTAAATCACGAAATGATCATCATCGATCAATAAAAAGTGTGAATCATACTGAGCTAGTAAATATAAGAGTTTAGCTTCATGTCCCATAACCACTAGCTTAACTTAAATATTTACGAACAGATTGTAGATTTCCACTCGAAAATTTTCACGTGAGTTCAATCGAACAAGTCCAAGAATTAACCGACGAAGTAAACGCAAGCGTTTCATACAACTTGTTTTACTGATCCGTTTAATTAGATTTCTCATACGAATGAGGTAAAGGTTTGTATATACTAATAGATTGGAAAACGGCTTTGAAAACGAGCTTTGTATTAAAAATAGTGTTGAAATCGTTTTGATGAATTTTTTTGAGTATTTACTACTAGTATAAAAAAAACCTTTATATTTTAAAGTGACGAATCACAGAAATATTTGTAGAAACAATCAATCACCAAAATCCATATTCGACGACGTGAATTAAAACCATAAAAATCGACACCAAATCCATCAAAATGGATATTCCCAAAAATCCCGAAAAAAAAGTCATCAAAGTCGATAAATGATAGCAAAAATTTGGATCATAAAAAAAGATGATTAAAAATCGGAAACCCGCACAAAACTGCCTAAAATAGGCAAAAAAGCAAATTTCACAGATTAAGTCGACTGTACTGTAGGGTCAGTCGACTGAAACATGCCTAGAAACTCTCGGTTTTCAGGTTCAGTCGATAGACTCTGCAGTTCAATCGACTGATACAGGGACAGGAACTTTTCTGTCCCCAGTTAAGTCGACTGAACTATATGGTCAGTCGACTGACACAGGGGCAGGAAATTTTCTGCTCCCAGATTCAGTCGACTGACCTTACAGTTCAGTCGACTGAACTGCCATTTGCAGTATTTTCAGCCTAGCCCAAGAGGGGCTAAAATCCAAACCGGGAGTGATCGGACGATCAATGGAGACTAGGGATTCATGCCAAGCGACAACCCAGCCGTATAGGCTCTTCGATACACCCAAACAACATGTTCAAGCATTAAAGTTAGGATTGTTAAAGATTTGACTCCAAAACGCCAAAAATTGGAATATTCATCCAACCAATTCAATTCAAAAGCAAATGAACAAGGAATAGATGTTAGGAATTACTACCTAACAACTATCAAAGATGTAGACATAGATGTGAGTTCAAAAACTCACCTTTTAAACCCAAAACAACAAATGAGAAGCTCTAGAACAAGCAAAGATTGATTTCTCTTCAACAACAATTCTAGAATCTTCAATCTATTATCAAAGGTGAAGTTTTTCCTAAGTTAGGTTATACGAATTTCTAAAAATTGAAGAGGGATTGAGATGGAGAAGATGAAGAGGATGTTTACCTAAGCTTCTCTTGGATTTTGGACTTGAATTTGTATTTCCTAAACAAACTAGTGTTTTGGAATTCTAATTTCCAATCTCTTCCCCCATTTTTACTTTAGCTTGAGTGTAAGGAAATAGAGCGAGTGAATGGATGAAGAGTAGAGGAGTTTGGGTTATTTGTTAGGTTGGTGGGCTGAAACCCAAACCCAAAGCCCTAAATGAAAATATCAAAATTTTACTCAACTCCAAACATATCGATGTTTATAGTCAAAAAGGTTGCAAACGCCATTTTGGACTCAATGGAAGTGGTCTCGAGCCCTAATTCGACTGTTTGCAAAAAGTGACATTTCGGACTTAAATCCGACTAACGATGCTATATTTAATAAAACATTTAAATATTCAATCGTAAAATATGCGGGTTGTTACAGACTCCCCTCCTTAAAGAAATTGCGTCCTCGCAATACTTAAGAAAAAGAAATAAAAAGTAACAATCATACAAAGGCATATCAACACAAAAGAAGAAATTTTGAAATGAGAAGTTCGCCTTAAGGAGCACGAGAGAGTAAGTCCGGATGTGTTCGCTCAATGAATTCTTTGGATTCCCAAGAGCAATCCTTAGGATTCGCGGACCATTGAACTTTCACAAGAGGAACATCTTTATTTCGAAGGAGTTTAACCTCTGTAGCAATGATACGAATAGGATGTTGCTCATAAGTCAAATTAGGCGAAACTTCAATTTCTTCAATAACACCAGGCTCAAGAATAGAATCGGAATCTCGAAGGCATTTCCGTAGTTGAGAGACGTGGAATACGTCATGAATAGCAGAAAACTGAGCCGGTAATAAAAGGCGATAAGCCACGGAACCAATGCGTTCGGTGATGGGAAATAGACCAATATATCGAGGTGCTAATTTTCCCGATCGACTGAAGCGCACAACACCCTTCATAGGTGAAACACGAGTGAACACCAAATCTCCTACAAAAAATTCTAATTTCCTTCTTTGATTATCGGCATAGGATTTTTGTCTACTTTGAGCTTCTTTCATCCTATGACGAATAAGGTCAATCTTTTCTATGGCCTCTCGAATAAAATATGAACATAAAACCAGCTTCTCACCGGCTTCAAGCCAACATGAAGGAGAACGGCATGGCCTTTTGTAGAGTGGCTCGAAAGGTGCCATACCAATACTTGATTGGAAGCTATTATTATATGAAAACTCAACAAGAGAATTATGATCTTCCCAACTTCCAACAAAATCAAGAACACAAGAACGAAGAAGATCTTTAAGAGTTTGATTCACACGCTCGGTTTGTCCATTGGGCTGAGGATGATAAGCGGTGCTAAAATTAAGCATTCTTCCCAAAGCTTTTTGAAGGCCCTTCCAAAATCCACTAGTAAACAATGGATCACGATCACTAACAATAGAAGTAGGAACTCCATGTAATTTAACAATTTCTTTAACATAGTGTTTGGCCAAGAGAGGTACGGTCCGATTGGACCGAACGGGAATAAAATGGGCGGACTTTGTAAGTCTATCAACTATCACCCATAGGCTATCATGACCCGAACGAGAACAAGGAAGACCGTCAATAAAGTCCATGCAGATTTAATCCCACTTCCATATTGGAATTTTCAAAGGTTGCAATAACCCACCGGGCCTTTGATGCTCGGCCTTCACGAGTTGAAAAGTCATGCAACGCTTAATAAAGTTAGCAATATCATATTTCATTCCATCCCAATAATAAAGTAGCTTTATATCCGCATACATTTTACTACTACTAGGATGAATGGTAAATTTAGAACGATGAGAATCTTCTAAAATATCTTTACGAAGATCATAAATATTTGGCACGATAAGTCTACCAAATTTTCAAATACCACCACGAGCATCAATATCAAAGTCTTTCAAACCTTCAATATCAATTTTATCCCTACAACTTTGGCTAAGAAGAGCCAATTCGGGATTTTTCTTTTGAGCTTCAAGGATACGGTCCAAAAGAGAAGGATGAGCCTCAAGGCTACATAATACAAGAGATGAACATGAATTGGATTCACGGTCTCCAATCTCATAAGTGGATAAAGTCGCGAGATCATTCCATTCGGATATCATCATGGAAACTACCGCTTGTTACTTTCGGCTAAGGGCATCGGCAACACGATTTCCCTTTCCGGGAGTATAAAGAATATCAAGATCATATGATGTAAGGAACTCGAGCCAACGTTGTTGACGCAAATTAAGTTCTTTTTGGGAAAATAAATACTTAAAAAATTTATGATCGGTGTAGAGAACAAATTTCTCTTCCAAAAGATAATGATGCCAAACTCTAAGGGCGAAAATACTAGCCGTGAGCTCTAAATCATGAGTGGCATATCTAGTCTCGGCAGGCTTTAATTTCCTAGAAGCATAAGCAATAACACGTTCCCTTTGCATGAGAACGGCTCCCAAACCAACACGACTAGGATCGGTATAAACAATAAAGTCTTGGTTTCCTTCGGGAATCACAAAAATAGGAGCATCGAAAAGGAGTTCTTTTAGTTTCTGAAATGAAGCTTCACATTTGTCTGACCAAATGTATTTAACTCCCTTCTTTGTCAAATTAGTAAGATGTACGGAAATTTTAGAAAAGTCTTTTATGAAACGACGGTCATAACCCGCCAATACGAGAAAGCTACGAATTTCCGTCACACTCTCCGGTCTCTTCCAATTTTGAATCGCTTCAATCTTTGTAGGATCCACGGAAATTCCGGATTCAGAAATAATATGTCCTAAAAATTTCACACGAGATTGCCAAAAGTGGAATTTGGAAAGTTATGCTTTCAATTGGTTGCTCCTAAGAGTTTCCAACACAATCTGAAGATGTTTTTCATGCTCTTCCTCAGTTTTAGGATAAATAAGAATATCATCTATAAAGATGAGAACAAATTAATCGAGGAAGTCTTTGAAAACTCGATTCATAAGGTCAACGAAATAAGCTGGAGCATTCATCAAACTAAATGGCATAACAAGCCATTCATAAGATCCATAACGAGTACGGAACGATGTCAAAGGAATGCTATCCTCTGCAATAAGGAGCTGATGAAAACCGGTTTCTAAGTCTAACTGTGAAAAGGCTTTAGCACCACTAAGTTGATCGAATAGATCATCAATCCGAGGTAAGGGATATTTATTTTTGATGGTGAGATCATTAAGCTTGCGGTAGTCAATGCAAAGCCTAAGTGTACCATCAGATTTCTTCACAAAAATAGCCGAAGCTCCCCATGGAGAAGAACGAGAAAGAATAAACTGTTTTCCTTCCAATTCGGATAATTGATTACGCATCTCCTCATTTTCCTTATTGGACATACGATAAGGTGGACGAGTACTAGGTAGAGCTCCAGGGATTAGATTAATTCTGAACTCAATTTCTTGCTTAGGTGGTAATCCTAATACGGGCTCAAATATGTCGGGAAATTCACAAACAATGTGAATGAGAGAAATACCATCTTCCTCATCATCATTATCATCATCATGAGGATTTAGAGAATACAAGGATGCTCCCAAATTGGAATCTGAATATTTAAGAACAAGAGAAATTTGCTTAACAGATTGAGGATGTCGAAGATATATAGTTCGCTCTGGACATAGGATTTGGGCTTCATAACGGTTAAGCCAATCCACTCCCAAAATCATTCTAAAACAAAGGTAACGCATAACATGCAAATCGGCATGGAAAGAGTAATCACATAAAATAATCTCGACATCTTTACAAAGTAAACTGAGTGTTGCGGATCCTCGAACCAGATTCGCAATCCTCAATGAAGTCATCAAGCCAATAACCGTTATTGATGTTTTGTTTGACTTCAACATCACTTTCTTTATCGGCCTCTTCGAGTCGAAGAGCGATATCAACAAGCTGATCGAAATAAACTTCTAGTTTCAAAAGTAATGGCTTTTTAAGGTTATTATTCAACCCATAGACAAATCTCTGATTTTTCTTCAATGGGTTATTAATATACTCGACCCCATATTTAGAGAGAGATTCAAAAGATGTGGCGTAATCCTTCACGGAAGATTCACCTTGAACAAAGTCAATAAAGCGTCGAGCTAAAGATACTTTTTCAGCTTCCGGCACAAACTTTAACTCGAACCTTTCCTGAAATTGCTCCCAAGTAAGATCCGCTTCAATAATTTTCGAAATCAGAAGCTCATACCAATCTAATGCTCTCTCCTGGAGCATGCTAGACGCCATTTGGACTCGATGTAGATCAATAAGATTCATGCGGGAAAAGATGAGATCGCATGTTCTAAGCCAAGCTTAGACTTCTATAACGCTTTCGGGACCCTTGAAAGGCCTTCCACCCAAGTTGGTGTAATCACTGCACAAGCGTGCAAACCCAGATTTAGGATGAGTAGGCTCTGGAATGGGTCTGATAGCTTGAGCATTCTTCACAGGATCTAAAAGTTGATGGGTAGACATAAATACTCCAGCCGGAGGAGTAGCACTGGATTGACCGGTGCTGGGACGACCTGGTCTAACCATTTCTCTTCTTTTAGAAAGAAAGAAGAGGAAAAAGGTTATTCACGGAATGAATATCAACAAACTTGATTGATAAAACAAGGTATCATAAAAGGAAATAGGATAGAACGGTACGAAGACTTGAATTAAATCCTATAGCACGATTCCTAAGAAAGACTTAGGACAATGATCCTTGCTAGATTATTCTACATTGTTCCGAAGTTTGGCTCTGATACCAAGCTGTGATGCCCCACCTCTATACTCACACTAGCCAAGGACACTACTGAGTAATGTCGTCGACTAGCACGAAGAATAAGGCTGTTGAGGAGCGACCATCTATGCAATTTCTTTGTGCGAGTACCGATATGTCAGATAATATAACTTTTATTTCAAATCCGACATATCGAATACAAACTCAAAGCTACCACACAGTGGCTATGTGGACTTTGGAAACATATATAGAAATAAACATAACAGATATTCATATCACTAAGGCGGAAACATATATGAATATAACAGATAAAAGTGTACATCAAAATAGCGGTCAAACTAGATCCACTACATCACAAAAGAGTAGATACAAGTGCTAGACAAAAGAATAAGTATACAACAAGGAGTCTCTATTTCAAATGTATACTAACAAAAACTACTATGCTAAAGTAGTTAGCCAAAAGTCAAATGACGGACCCTGATAAGAAGTCAAGCAGGAGCACCTGAAATACCTCGGTCTGACCCGAGTATTGTTTAAGAAGAAAATAATAAACGGATCAGTCTAGCTATAAATATCAGATAAAATAGGATAGGATAAGAGATATCACAAACAACGTATGATAACAATACTGCCATACTGTGACAAGTATACATCAGATAACACAAAAAATCATACAATATCTCAAATATTCTCAAACACCAAAAGAATGTCGTATTCTTTAAAATTATTCACCAAAACACAAATATTGATAAAGCTTATCAATGCAATCCACAAAAATTGGTGAAACAAAAATTCTAGAAATCAACAACCAGAGATCCAGAAATCACAAAAGGGGGGAGGCCTATCACAAACGGGAGCATGAAAACTCACCAACATGTGCATCACAAACGGAACGCTATTCCATGGTCGCTAACCATCAATTTTGAGCCGAGGCTCCACAAACGGCACGAAGACCATGGGTCGCTACCCCACTAATTTTGAGTTGAAACTCCACAAACGGGGTTTAACCCCCACACAATAAAAGAGATGTCGCACATCGCTAGTCTAAATCACAAAATGATCATCATCGATCAATAAAAAGTGTGAATCACACTGAGCTAGTAAATATAAGAGTTTAGCTTCATGTCCCATAACCACTAGCTTAACTTAAATATTTATGAACAGATTGTAGATTTCCACTCGAAAATTGTCCCGTGAGTTCAATCGAATAAGTCCAAGAATTTACCGACGAAGTAAACGCAAGCATTTCATACCACTTGTTTTACTGAGCCGTTTAATTAGATTTCTCATACAAATGAGGTAAAGGTTTGTATATACTAATAAATTGGAAAACGGCTTTGAAAACGAGCTTTGTATTAAAAATAGTGTTGAAATCGTTTTGATGAAAAAGTTTGAGTATTCACTACTAGCATAAAAAAACCTTTATATTTTAAAGTGACGAATCATAGAAATGATTGTAGAAACAATCAATCACCAAAATCCACATTCGACGACGTGAATTAAAACCATAAAAATCATTACCAAATCCATCAAAATGGATATTCCCAAAAATCCCAAAAAAGAGGTCTTCAAAGTCGATAAATGATAACAACAATTCAGATCATCAAAAAAATCGATTAAAAATCGGAAACCCGCACAAAACTGCCTAAAATAGGCAAAAAAGTAAATTTCATAGAATCAGTCAACTGTACTATGGGGTAAGTCGACTGAAACATGCCTAGAAACTCTCGGGTTTCAGGTTCAGTCGACTGACTCTGCAGTTCAGTCGACTGATACAGGGACATGAACTTTCTATCCCTAGTTCAGTCGACTGAACTATATAGTCAGTCGATTGACACAGGGGTAGGAAATTTTCTACTTCCAGATTCAGTCGACTGACCTTACAGTTCAGTCGACCGAACTGCCATTTGCAGTATTTTCAACCTAGCCCAAGAGGGGCTAAAATCCAAACCGGGAGTGATTGGATGAGCAATGGAGACTAGGGATTCATGCCAAGCGACAACCCAGCCTTATAGGCTCTTCGATACACCCCAACAACATGTTCAAGCATCAAAGTTAGGATTTTTAAAGATTTGACTCCAAAACGCCAAAAATTGGAATATTCATCCAACCAATTCAATTCAAAAGCAAATGAATAAGGAATAGATGTTAGGAATTACTACCTAACAACTATCAAAGATATAGACATAGATGTGAGTTCAAAAACTCACCTTTTTAACCCAAAACAACAAATGAGAAGCTCTAGAACAAGCAAAGATTGATTTCTCTTCAACAACACTTCTAGAATCTTCAATCTATTATCAAAGGTGAAGTTTTTCCTAAGTTAGGTTATACGAATTTCTGAAAATTGAAGAGGGATTGAGATGGAGAAGTTGAAGAGGATGCTTACCTAAGCTTCTCTTGGATTTTGGACTTGAATTTGTATTTCCTAAACAAACTAGGGTTTTGGAATTCTAATTTCCAATCTCTTCCCCCATTCTTACTTTAGCTTGAGTGTTAGGAAATAGAGTGAGTGAATGGATGAAGAGTAGAGGAGTTTGGGTTATTTGTTAGGTTGGTGGGCTGAAGCCCAAACCCAAAGCCCTAAATGAAAATATCAAAATTTTACTCAACTCCAAACTTATCGATGTTTATAGTCAAAAAGGTCACAAACGCCATTTTGGACTCAATAGAAGTGGTCTCGAGCCCTAATTCGACTGTTTGCAAAAAGTGACATTTCGGACTTAAATCCGACTAACGATGCTATATTTAAATAAAACATTTAAATATTCAATCGTAAAATATGCGGGTTGTTACAGACTCCCCTCCATAAAGAAATTGCGTCCTTGCAATACTTAAGAAAAAGAAATAAAAAGTAACAACCATACAAAGGCATATCAACACAAAAAGAAGAAATTTTGAAATGAGAAGTTCGCCTTAAGGAGCACGAGAGAGTAAGTCCGGATGTGTTCGCTCAATGAATTCTCTGGATTCCCAAGAGCAATCCTTAGGATTCGCGGACCATTGAACTTTCACAAGAGGAACATCTTTATTTCGAAGGCATTTAACCTCTGTAGTAATGATACGAATAGGATGTTGCTCATAAGTCAAATTAGGCGAAACTTCAATTTCTTCAATAACACCAGGCTCAAGAATAGAATCGGAATCTCGAAGGCATTTCCGTAGTTGAGAGACGTGGAATACGTCATGAATAGCAGAAAACTGAGCCGGTAATAAAAGGCGATAAGCCACGGAACCAATGCGTTCGGTGATGGGAAATAGACCAATATATCGAGGTGCTAATTTTCCCGATCGACTGAAGCACACAACGCCCTTCATAGGTGAAACACGAGTGAACACCAAATCTCCTACAAAAAATTCTAATTTCCTACTTTGTTTATCGGCATAGGATTTTTGTCTACTTTGAGCTTCTTTCATTCTATGACGAATAAGGTCAATCTTTTCTGTGGCCTCTCGAATAAAATCTAGACCTAAAACCAGCTTCTTACCAGCTTCAAGCCAACATGAAGGAGATCGGCATGGCCTTTCGTAGAGTGCCTCGAAAGGTGCCATACCAATACTTGATTGGAAGCTATTATTATATGAAAACTCAACAAGAGAAATATGATCTTCCCAACTTCCACCAAAATCAAGAACACAAGCACGAAGAAGATCTTTAAGAGTTTGATTCACACGCTCGGTTTGTCCATTGGGCTGAGGATGATAAGCGGTGCTAAAATTAAGCTTTCTTCCCAAAGCTTTTTAAAGGCCCATCCAAAATCCACTAGTAAACAATGGATCACGATCACTAACAATAGAAGTAGGAACTCCATGTAATTTAACAATTTCTTTAACATAGTGTTTGGCCAAGAGAGGTACGGTCCGATTGGACCGAACGGGATTAAATGGGCGGACTTTGTAAGTCTATCAACTATCACCCTTAGGCTACCATTACCCGAACGAGAACAGGGAAGACCGTCAATAAAGTCCATGGAGATTTAATCCCACTTCCATATTGGAATTTCCAAAGGTTGCAATAACCCACCGGGCCTTTGATGCTCGGCCTTCACGAGTTGGAAAGTCATGCAACGCTTAATAAAGTTAGCAATATCATATTTCATTCCATCCCAATAATAAAGTCGCTTCATATCCGCATACATTTTACTACTACCGGGATGAATGGTAAATTTAGAATGATGAGAATCTTCTAAAATATCTTTACGAAGATCACAAATATTTGGCACAATAAGTCTACCAAATTTTAAAATACCACCACGAGCATCAATATCAAAGTCTTTCAAACCTTCAATTTCAATTTTATCCCTACAACTTTGGCTAAGAAGAGCCAATTCGGGATTTTTCTTTTGAGCTTCAAGGATGCGGTCCAAAAGAGAAGGATGAGCCTCAAGGCTACATAATACAAGAGATGAACATGAATTGGATTCACGGTCTTGAATCTCATAAGTGGATAAAGTCGCAAGATCATTCCATTCAGATATCATCATGGAAACTACCGCTTGTTGCTTTCGGCTAAGGGCAACGGCAACACGATTTCCCTTTTCGGGAGTATAAAGAATATCAAGATCATATGATGTAAGGAACTTGAGCCAACGTTGTTGATGCAAATTATGTTCCTTTTGGGAAAATAAATACTTCAAAGATTTATGATCGGTGTAGAGAACAAATTTCTCTTCCAAAAGATAATGACGCCAAATTCTAAGGGCGAAAATACTAGCCGTGAGCTCTAAATCATGAGTGGCATATCTAGTCTCGGCAGGCTTTAATTTCCTAGAAGCATAAGCAATAACACGTTCCCTTTGCATGAGAACGGCTCCCAAACCAACACGACTAGGATCGGTATAAACAATAAAGTCTTGGTTTCCTTCGGGAATCACAAGAATAGGAGCATCGAAAAGGAGTTCTTTTAGTTTTTGAAATGAAGCTTCACATTTGTCTGACCAAATGTATTTAACTCCCTTCTTTGTCAAATTAGTAAGATGTACGGAAATTTTAGAAAAGTCTTTTATGAAACGACGGTCATAACCCGCCAATCCGAGAAAGCTACGAATTTCGATCACACTCTCCGGTCTCTTCCAATTTTGAATCGCTTCAATCTTTGTAGGATCCATGGAAATTCCGGATTCATAAATAATATGTCCTAAAAATTTCACACGAGATTGCCAAAAGTGGAATTTGGAAAGTTATGCTTTCAATTGGTTGCTCCTAAGAGTTTCCAACACAATCTGAAGATGTTTTTCATGCTCTTCCTCAGTTTTAGGATAAATAAGAATATCATCTATAAAGATGAGAACAAATTGATCGAGGAAGTCTTTGAAAACTCGATTCATAAGGTCAACGAAATAAGCTGGAGCATTCGTCAAATTAAATGGCATAACAAACCATTCATAAGATCCATAACGAGTAGGGAACGATGTCAAAGGAATGCTATCCTCTGCAATAGGGAGCTGATGAAAACCGGTTTCTAAGTCTAACTGTGAAAAGGCTTTAGCACCACTAAGTTGATCGAATGGATCATCAATTCGAGGTAAGGGATATTTATTTTTGATGGTGAGATCATTAAGCTTGCGGTAGTCAATGCAAAGCCTAAGTGTACCATCAGATTTCTTCACAAAAATAGCCGAAGCTCACCATGGAGAGGAACGAGAAAGAATAAACTGTTTTCCTTCCAATTCGGATAATTGATTACGCATCTCCTCATTTTCCTTATTGGACATACGATAAGGTGGACGAGTACTAGGTAGAGCTCCAGGGATTAGATTAATTCTGAACTCAATTTCTTGCTTAGGTGGTAATCCTAATACGGGCTCAAATATGTCGGGAAATTCACAAACAATGTGAATGAGAGAAATAACATCTTCCTCATCATCATTATCATCATCATGAGGATTTAGAGAATACAAGGATGCTCCCAAATTGGAATCTGAATCTTTAAGAACAAGAGAAATTTGCTTAACAGATTGAGGATGTCGAAGATATATAGTTCGCTCTGGACATTGGATATGGGCTTCATAACGGTTAAGCCAATCCACTCCCAAAATCATTCTAAAACAAAGGTAACGCATAACATGCACATCGGCATGGAAAGAGTAATGACATAAAATAATCTCGACATCTTTACAAAGTAAACTGAGTGTTGCGGATCCTCGAACCGGATTCGCAATCCTCAATGAAGTCATCAAGCCAATAACATTCAAAGACAAAGCATCAACAAGTTCTTTTGATATAAAAAAGTGAGATGCACTCGTATCAAAAAGAACTCGAATAGGAAGATCACAAAATTTAATAATGCCATCAAGGATAGAATGAGAAATACCTTGACCAAGAGAAGTGTTACTAGGGGCTTGCACCACATTTAGCTTTCCCTCTTTCTTGCTTTGAAGTTTGGGACACAAAGATATAGTATGACCCAAACTCTTGCAATAGCGGCAAGTAAGGGGCTTCGGCCACTTGTTTGCATAATGGTCCTTAGAACCACAATTGTAACATTCTCCACGACTAGAGGTAGGAGTCTTTGCTACCAAAGTTGTTTGCTTCCCTTTCTTGTTGGGATTAGGCTTGAATTTAAAAGGCCTCTTCTTATTGATGTTTTGTTTGACTTCAACATCACTTTCTTTATCGGCCTCTTCGAGTCGAAGAGCGATATCAACAAGCTGATCGAAAGAAACTTCTAGTTTCAAAAGTAATGGCTTTTTAAGGTTCTTATTCAACCCATAGACAAATCTCTGATTTTTCTTCAATGGGTTATTAATATACTCGACCCCATATTTAGAGAGAGATTCAAAAGATGTGACGTAATCCGTCATGGAAGATTCACCTTGAACAAAGTCAATAAAGCGTCGAGCTAAAGATACATTTTCAGCTTCCGGCATAAACTTTAACTCGAACCTTTCCTGAAATTGCTCCCAAGTAAGATCCGCTTCAATAATTTCCAAAATCAGAAGCTCCTACCAATCTAATGCTCTCTCCTGGAGCATGCTAGACGCCATTTGGACTCGATGTAGATCAATAAGATTCATGCGGGAAAAGATGAGATCGCATGTTCTAAGCCAAGCTTAGACTTCTATAACGCTTTCGGAACCCTTGAAAGGCCTTCCACCCAAGTTGGTGTAATCACTACACAAGCGTGCAAACCCAGATTTAGGATGAGTAGGCTCTGGAATGGGTCTGATAGCTTGAGCATTCTTCACAAGATCTAAAAGTTGCTGGGCAGACATAAATACTCCAGCAGGAGGAGTAGCACTGGATTGACCGGCGCTGGGACGACCTGGTCTAACCATTTCTCTTCTTTTAGAAAGAAAGAAGAGGAAAAAGGTTATTCACGGAATGAATATCAACAAACTTGATTGATAAAACAATGTATCATAAAAGGAAATAGGATAGAACGGTACGAAGACTCGAATTAAATCCTATAGCACGATTCCTAAGAAAGACTTAGGACAATGATCCTTGCTAGATTATTCTACATTGTTCCGAAGTTTGGCTCTGATACCAAGCTGTGATGCCCCACCTCTATACTCACACTAGCCAAGGACACTACTGAGTAATGTCGTCGACTAGCACGAAGAATAAGGCTGTTGAGGAGCGACTATCTGTGTAATTTCTTTGTGCGAGTACCGATATGTCAGATAATATAACTTTTATTTCAAATCCAACATATCGAATACAAACTCAAAGCTACCACACAGTGGCTATGTGGACTTCGGAAACATATATAGAAATAAACATAACACAAATCAGTCATAGATATTCATATCACTAAGGCGGAAACATACATGAATATAACACATAAAAGTGTACATCAAAATAGTGGTCAAACTAGATCCACTACATCACAAAAGAATAGATACAAGTGCTAGACAAAATAATAAGTATACAACAAGGAGTCTCTATTTCAAATGTATACTAACAAAAACTACTATGCTAAAGTAGTTAGCCAAAAGTCAAATGACGGACCCTGATAAGAAGTCAAGCAGGAGCACCTGAAATACCTCGGTCTGACCCGAGTATTATTTAAGAAGAAAATAATAAACGGATTAGTCTAGCTATAAATATCAGATAAAATAAGATAGGATAAGAGATATCACAAACAATGTATGATAACAATACTGCCATATTGTGACAAGTATACATCAGATAACACCAAAAATCATACAATATCTCAAATATTCTCAAACACCAAAAGAATGTCATATTCTTTAAAATTATTCACCAAAACACAAATATTGATAAAGCTTATCAATGCAATCCACGAAAATTGGTGAAACAAAAATTCTAGAAATCAACAACCAGAGATCCAGAAATCACAAAAGGGGGGAGGCCTATCACAAACGGGAGCATGAAAACTCACCAACATGTGCATCACAAACGGAACGCTATTCCATGGTCGCTAACCATCAATTTTGAGCCGAGGCTCCACAAACGGCCCGAAGACCATGGGTCGCTACCCCACTAATTTTGAGTTGAAACTCCACAAACGGGGTTTAACCCCCACACAAAAAAAGAGACGTCGCACATCGCTAGTCTAAATCACAAAATGATCATCATCGATCAATAAAAAGTGTGAATCACACTAAGCTAGTAAATATAAGAGTTTAGCTTCATGTCCCATAACCACTAGCTTAACTTAAATATTTATGAACAGATTGTAGATTTCCACTCGAAAATTGTCACGTGAGTTCAATCGAATAAGTCCAAGAATTAACCGACGAAGTAAACGCAAGCATTTCATACCACTTGTTTTACTGAGCCGTTTAATTAGATTTCTCATACAAATGAGGTAAAGGTTTGTATATACTAATAAATTGGAAAACGGCTTTGAAAACGAGCTTTGTATTAAAAATATTGTTGAAATCGTTTTGATGAAAAAGTTTGAGTATTTACTACTAGCATAAAAAAACCTTTATATTTTAAAGTGACGAATCACAGAAATGATTGTAGAAACAATCAATCACCAAAATCCTCATTCGACGATGTGAATTAAAACCATAAAAATCAATACCGAATCCATCAAAATGGATATTCCCAAAAATCCCGAAAAAGAGGTCTTCAAAGTCGATAAATGATAACAACAATTCGGATCATCAAAAAAATCGATTAAAAATTGGAAACCCGCACAAAACTGCATAAAATAGGCAAAAAAGTAAATTTCATAGATTCAATCAACTGTACTGTGGGGTCAGTCAATTGAAACATGCCTAGAAACTCTCGGGTTTCAGGTTCAGTCGACTGACTCTGCAGTTCAGTCGATTGATACAGGGACATGAACTTTCTATCGCCAGTTTAGTCGACTGAACTGTAGAGTCAGTCGACTGACACAGGGGCAGGAAATTTTCTACTCCCAGATTCAGTCGACTGACCTTACAGTTCAGTCGACCGAACTGCCATTTGCAGTATTTTCAACCTAGCCCAAGAGGGGCTAAAATCCAAACCGGGAGTGATCGGATGAGCAATGGAGACTAGGGATTAATGCCAAGCGACAACCCAGCATTATAGGCTCTTCGATACACCCCAACAACATGTTCAAGCATCAAAGTTAGGATTTATAAAGATTTGACTCCAAAAAGCCAAAAATTGGAATATTCATCAAACCAATTCAATTCAAAAGCAAATGAACAAGGAATAGATTTTAGGAATTACTACCTAACAACTATCAAAGATATAGACATAGATATGAGTTCAAAAACTCACCTTTTAAACCCAAAACAACAAAAGAGAAGCTCTAGAACAAGCAAAGATTGATTTCTCTTCAACAACATCTCTAGAATCTTCAATCTGTTATCAAAGGTGAAGTTTTTCCTAAGTTAGGTCATAGGAATTTCTGAAAATTGAAGAGGGATTGAGATGGAGAAGATGAAGAGGATGCTTACCTAAGCTTCTCTTGGATTTTGGACTTGAATTTGTATTTCCTAAACAAATTAGGGTTTTGGAATTCTAATTTCCAATCTCTTCCCCCATTTTTACTTTTGCTTGAGTGTTAGGAAATAGAATGAGTGAATGGATGAAGAGTAGAGGAGTTAGGGTTATTTGTTAGGTTGGTGGGCTGAAACCCAAACCCAAAGCCCTAAATGAAAATATCAAAATTTTACTCAACTCCAAACATATCGATGTTTCTACTCAAAAAGGTCGCAAACGCCATTTTGGACTCAATGGAAGTGGTCTCGAGTCCTAATTCGATTGTTTGCAAAAAGTGACATTTCGGACTTAAATCCCACTAACGATGCTTTATTTAAATAAAACATTTAAATATTCAATCGTAAAATATGCGGGTTGTTACAATAACAAAACCCAACTATAATCGTAACATATCTATTATACAATATTCCAAAATTACAACATCATTTCTATTTTATGGGTACATCAAAAACCACAGAAAATAACAAGTAAATATATAGAGTACTGTCATAAGTCTCATCAACGTCTCCGCCTTCAGCATCACTCTTCTTAACCTATGTTTTAATGAGGAGGGAGGCAGAACAACATATGTTTGGTGAATAAAAATCTCAAGCTTTACTATATTAGTACTTGGGCAGTATAATTTAAATAGGAATATGTCTTACTTTTTCTACCAACATCTTAAGACTTTTCAAATATAAGCCCAAATGCTTTTCTCAACTTAAATAAAAGGCATTCCAAATATATGCCCATAGCTAATTTGCTATCAACCCAGTAACTTATATCCATCGTCCATAATGTCCTATCAATGTAAGAGATAGCACTAAAGTCACTTAATACCTTTTAATGGGAATTATGCAGCCTCCGACCATTTAATACCTTATTTAAGGCAACTCCACGTCATTTCCTACCTATAATCCCAAGTCGGACTCCTTACTAGTAACTATCTAGCTGACATTGCATGGGATCTCTTTAGCCACTTAACACTTTTTTTGAAGCGGGCCCTTTCCCATGATATCCTCTACCCTGCCTAACCCATAACCCCGACCATTTATTGCCTCCTACATAGAGAAGAGGCGAGCCTTCACACAACCATTTATTACCTTCAATCTCTAAAACAGGTCCTTCGTATTATAACCCGTATCCACTGTGACGTCTCACATTAGCCCGACTATTCCTGGGTACTAGTAGCCAGATTAGCTGTGCAGATTTACCTTGCAGAATTTAGGAGTAACCTCGTGTCATCATGATTACTCATTATAGGCGGTGTCTCACACCAGCCCGAAGTCACGCTACTGGTAGCCAGATTAGCTAGGCAGACTTTCATGTGCTTTTGAATGACCTTGCATCCCTATAACTTAGTCAGAAACTATATCACTCTATAAATATTATCACACATCTCACGTTTCCATAATCAAGGCCTTAGAAAAAATCTTTCTTATTTCACCTTTAACATTAATTACCTTCCTAAATAAGATTTAATGATAATTATTAACCTAATTAACTACACAATTAATAAGCTATAATTATATGTTAATTACGTTATTATACACACACACACACATACATACTAACGCATTTGTAATCTCTAACCTGCGAAATATATGCCCTAAACTAATGTTTAAATATCAGCTCTTTGAATAATTATAAAAGTCTCATTCCATATTACTAATAATACTAAAATTGCAATATTCATATCAAAAGTTTCAATCAATAGACTTGTATATAATTAAAATTAACCAACTTATTACATCAAAATAACAGAATATATTGGTAATAGAGACTTACAATTCCAATTTTTACGCTATATTCAACTCTTTTTTCACATAAAAATAAACAAAGGATTTCTATTTAATTCATGAGAATAAGAAGTGCAAACTACGAATAAAATTCGTACTTTATACACTCTTCCTTAATTAAAATCTGTTATCTAAATTCAAAGAAAATGAATAAGGAATGGAATAGAAGGTAAAATTTTCAAAATTGTAAATCAACACAATTCCATTATTTGACATAAACAATTGAGATTCCAACATAGAATTGATATTTCGTTGAATGAGTTTTGGAGTTTATAATATGATGTTTTCGCAAACCAAAACTCCCAAAGACGTATTCAAACTCAAACTATACTAATCAAATACTAAAATAGAATAGCTAAGATTTCCACTCATTGTATATCCTTAGCTTTGACTTCTTTGGATTTAACACATCTTTGACAATCTCTATCGGAACTTTTTTTATATACAACAGAAGATTTGTATATGTAAATTAGATTCATAAATTGAAGGGATTGGAGGAGAATAGATTGAGAAAATAAACAGTAATCAATAAACAAAAGTAGATGTATATAATTTTTTACCTAAAACCCTAATGGAGTTTTCTAAATTTATGAAGATACGAACTAACAGAGCTTCGCTAATATTCCTAAAATATTTTGTGAATAAAAGTGAGGGGGTTAGGCTCCAATTTATAGTGGTTGAAATGTACCATCACCATTGGATTTAAGTTAGTTAAATATTATAAAAATCCGGACATTCATTATACAAAAACCCTAGCTGCCATCATTCATGACCTATCGACCACCGCTCCCTACCAGTCGAACGCTAGTTATAATAACTTGTATTTTTAACTATTTGAAATCATTAAATTTAATATAATTATTGACCAAAAATGGTTAGAAATAAAAATTTAATGTATTATTAATGTAATTTATTGGATATGAACAAAGATAAAATTTTAAATAACAAAATTCGATAAGAAAACATTTATTTGGTAAGAAATGAATAATTTTTGCTGTATACAATAATTGAAAAGATGTCGAATTATTATAAAATGGAATTAGTCGTTTTTTATTCGAATTCATTTTAAAAGTTAAATTTTAAAAGTTAAATAACTTATATTTCAAATATAGCAATTTATTGAATAATTAAATTTGTTTAAACTAATATTGGAATATTTTAAATAATTGAATCCTGAATTTAGTATGAATGAAAATGATATCGGAACTTGATTTAAATTTTATTTAAACAAAAATGAAAATTGTTTACTTTTAAATTTAAATTTTATTTAAATTAGAATGATGATAGTAAACTTTTAAAATTAAAGTTAAAGTGATTAAATTGATTTTGGTAAATAGCTTGTTTTAATTAACGTGTAAAAATAGCCATTCTGGCCACCGTCTTGGATTTAGGTGGAACTAGTTTTATTAGATCCGTATGAGTGAATTATTATAGAATTTCAAATTTTGTAGCGAGCGGACTTATCGTTTGGCCGTGCGAGCTTGAAATGCGTGGAATTTAATAAAAGAAATTTAAGTTAAAATAACTCGATTTGAAAAGCTATCTTCTGAATATGATGGAATTGGCCCTCGATACATATTCCATTATGTTCAAAATAGGGGTATATCATATAGAACGCCAGGTGGTATGCTTCGTGTGGAGTTCGAAAATTTCACGGATGAATAGTGCCATGAGAATTTTCTATAAATAGCCTTAACCCTTCTTTCATTTCGCGAAATGAAGCCCTAGCTTCAGCCACTTACTTTTAACGATTTCAATGGCTGAAAATCATCCTCGTTTCTTCCTCTTTTTCTCTCAATCCACTCAATGAAATCGAATGACACCAAAAGGAAAAATGGAGAGCTCGATGAGCTCTACATGATTAACGTTGGACCGAGGCGATACGACCTGATTTTGCTAGAATCGACTCGAGAAGGCGCGGTAAGTTTTTTTCGGTTTTGGGTTCGTTGATCAGCAATGTGTGCGCATGGAGGGGTGCTGGAGTGTAGGCGGTCGTGGTAGGGTGGTCGACAACGGCTACAGGCGAGGTGGCGGGGTCACGGTCGACGATGGCTGAGTGTTTGGCAGCGATCTTGTTTTACAAAAAAAATTATGGAGCGAACGCATGAGCCTGAGGGTAGCGTACATGCAGCCTAGGAAAGAATAGTTTTTTTATTATTGTTTAATTTATTTTGTTAGTTATAATTTTAGTTATTATTATGCTAAATATTGAATAACTTTTTCATATGATGTTGGATTCTAGCGAAACGAGTCGCGTTGCGATTGTATCGACGAATGCTATGACATGGAGTTAGATTGGAATTTATTTGAAGCAGAAAAAATTTCTATTTCAAATAAAGGTGAGTGGTTAAACCCACTCACAAATACTAAAATATTTTCGATGTTAGTTACATTGAAATCGTGACGTTAATTATATTTTTATTGATTGTTGTTTGGTAATTTAACTGACATTTAAATTGACATATGGTTTAAACTATAGGAATTTAAATCGACAGTTAAACTTGAAATTGGAATTGAATTGCTAGTTAAACACCCGATATTGATCACTAGCTAATTGTTGTGAATTATTGGCATATTTGGATGTTGATTGAAATTGAATGTTATTGGTTGATATATTGGATGATTGGATGTCTATTTATTTTATGTATCCCTGTTATCACCCTATAAATTATTCGACAGCATATAAAACTATTATTAGAATTATTTCAAATAAATTAAGAAATAGTTTAAATGTTATATACCTATGACATTTATTTTGGACTGTAATGATATATCCATCCCTGAAATTAAAATCAAAATAACTGATCACTTTGCCATAGGATAGAAAATTATATACGGATGTCGGATTGGTTAAATTAATTGATTTTAAATTCTTGAATTTGAATCTATTTAAATGATTTTGTTTTAAAGAAATAAATTGAATTTCTAAAGATTGAATTAATTTCAGATTCATGTTTTGAAAAGTTGAATTTAGAAATTTCTTAACAGAAATTGTTTAAAAATCGAATTTGAAATTTTGAAGTTATAATTGAGAAATCATTTGAATGATGGAAATTGAAATTGTTTTAAATAGTTGAACCTTTATTCGAACTTTGAAATTTATCTTGGTTAGTAATTTAAATTGATATTCCATAATGTGGGCTAGGAATTGAAATATTCGAAATGGAATTAATTTAAAGATTTGAATCTAAAATTTGGAACTTTGAAGTTAATTTAAATTAAGTGATTTAAATCTGTATTTTGAAATCGAACTCAAAATTTATATATATTTAAATGGTTTAAAAATAAGAACTAAATTGAAATTTAAAACCATTGAATCGAATCTTTGAATTGAATTTGAAGTTGAAATGAATGTCTCAAAATTGAAGTTAATTCAAATTGAAATCAAAATTGTGTTGATTTGAATTTAAACCAAAATTAAGTCGATTGAATTGGAAGATTGGAAATTGAGTTTGTTGGATTTGAAATTTGGACCTGGGTTCAGATTGACGGGAAATGGAAAGAAACATTTTGATCTGAAATTAATTTCAAAATAAATTATTTTAATATAAATTGTTTAAAATCTATCTTTTTAAATATTCTAACTATTTTGATTTTCCAAACTATTTAATTATATAAACCATTTTCAATACTCAAACCATTTTATTTCAAACTCTTTTAAATCTCAAAACTATTTAAACTATTTAAAACTATTCAAACAATTTAAATGTAACGACCTAGATTTTTTGGTCATTTGATTTTGAATATTAAATGGTTTTAAATATTGAATTTGGGATATGAATTGATTTTTGAATATGAAAATTTTGGTTGAAGTTATAGGATGAATTTGAATTTCAAATACAACGATTTATCGTAATACAGAAATGGTTAATAATTGGAATTTGAGCTGAATATGAATCGAAATGATTTCTAATGTTGATATAAATTCTATTAGAATTATAATTGAGTTAATAAGTTTTTTAAATTGGAATTTCAAGTGATTTCGCTAATTTTTGAAATCGTCGATTTAATTGATGCGTTAAAATAGCGATCCGGGGCACAGTCTCGGATTTCAACGAAACCAGTTCCATTGGATCTGTAATAGTGTATTATTATCAGGTTTCAAATTTTGTAGTGTTTAGAGTTACCGTTTGGTCGTACATGATAGAAACGCGTTGAAATTAATATTGAAAATTTAATTTAATAATTGGGTTCAAAAAGATATCTTTTGCATACGATCGAGTTAGGTTTTGAAACTTGTTCCATTGCGTTTGGAATAGGGGTATAACATTAGGAACGCCTGGCGGCATACCTCAATAGTGGTTCGGATTTTCGAGATATGAAAGGGGAGATATTTTGAATAAAATAAAATAGAAATTTCAAATCGCAGCCGAACTAGTTTCAGACACAGCCACCCTATACTCGTACTCGAGCCTCCCTATACTCGTACTCGAGCTACTTTGCTCCAGTTTAAAATGCATTTCCCCTTTTAGATTATCAATCGAAATCAGAAAAAAAGAAAAAATCATGCGATAATCACGATGGCGCGAGAATGGATGGCTGCAGCGTGGACGATGAGTGATAGTGGAAGCCTTCATTCAATTGAGCTAGGGCTTCAATTTTTGGAGTAAATCAAGATGGAGTTGTTTTCGATTCGAGTGAGTCTAGGGTGTGGCGATGGTGTAGGTGTGGTCGTGGTCGAAGGTTAGGCGATCTGGAGGTCGCAACTAGGTTAGTGAATGGAGGAGGTTGCGTTCATGACCTGTACAAGCATCGAAGGGAAGGACGAGGCCTTCGTGATGGTGGCAATGTGGTGGGGTTTGAGGAGGGGAAGCTGGTGGTGGTGTTCATTTGGTGAACGGAAGCGATGTGAGGGTGTGGGAGATAGGAGAACATGTGGCTATAATGGAGGTAGCTTGTCTTTTTCAATTTGGGAAAGGTGAGATTAAGTGAGTAATTAATTTACTTAGGTGGTAATTAGTAAATTTTAATTATAGTAAAAAATATAAATCTTATAATGTAAATAACTTTCTCATACGAGGTCCGATTGGGACGAAACAAGTGACGTCGAAATCGTATCGACGAGTACTATGCATAGAAATTGGTTTGGGAATTTTCCGAGCCAACATGAATTTTAGATTAAATCGAAAGTGGTTCGATTTAATTCAAATCTAGATGTTTGGCAAATTAAAAATCAAGCTGAGTAAATCTCACCCTTTTTGGACAACTGGTTTAATTTATAGTAATTAAAATTAATTATTGGTTGACTGGATGAATTTATATATTTATCAGTTGAATGCTATAATATATATATATATATATATGTTAACCCACCTTTTGCCAAGGCTGTAGACAGGCGGATTTAACTAAAATCGACTGCTCGTTTGTCGAGACTGGAGTATGATGGGATTTGAGCCAGCTGGACGAATAGACGATCAGTCATGGATGGTTCGGTATGTGTTGTTCGATCAAGGTGGCTCGATCGTACATCACACGGTCAAGGAGAGGAGATCATGCATGGGTCGGTCATGATCGTTCGGTCATTGGAGTTCGTCATTTGGATGGGTCGGTGCTTGCTTGTCCCCGAGATGGACTCGGGTCAACACTCGAACATGCTCGGGTCAGTGGGTTGGTCTTGGAACAGTGAACATGGGATCGGCATGGAAAGAGCACTTTGGGTTGGCACCATTCCCGCTTCGGGTTGGTAGGCAGTAGGCTTCGGAACATCACTCGAATATGCTTGGGTCATCAACTTGGTTTCAGGGTCGGTCGGTATGATAAAGTGGGAGTTATTTGCTTCAGGTCAGTATTTGCATATCCCTGGGTCGGCATAGGGGAGTAGGTCGGCATCAAAGTGGGTCAGCATGGTTGAAGTGGTTCGATACTCGGGTCGGCATCAAAGTGGATCGGCATCCATGTGGGTCGGCAGCAAAGTGGGTCGGCATTTCTGGGTCGGCTAAGAAGAGTCAGGGTCATATTCGAGGAGGTCGGTGTTGGCATGGTGCTTCGGGTCGGCTACCTACAAGCTCTGGGTCGGCGTATCAAGCAAAAGGGGATTGGTGTTTTAAGGAAGGAGGATAGGCATTAACTGGCTTCGAGTTCCATCCCTGTTTACTTCGAGTCAAACATGAGGTTGCTTCGAGTCACTCCCAGAGCGAGATTGGATCGGCATGCTTAGCGTTTAGGTTCGGTCATAATGATGATTTTGGGTCGACTATGGTCTTGATGGGCCTGGATCACTCAACAAGCCCAGTAACTTAGTTTTTGCCTATAAATACAGCATATGAGATTTCAGAAAAGGTGATCTTCATTCTGTTTCCCTTCAACTTCTACACTAAGGCTGCTCTACCATTATTGTTCTAAAAACTCTGGATTATAACTGTAATTGATTCTGACATCAATAAAAAAGAAATTTCTGGAGTCGACGTAGGCCGGAGTCGGCCGAACCACTATAAATCCTCTGTTATTGCTGCTTTCTTTTTAATTTTTACTGTTCTTCGTATTTATACTCTCTACATACATTCTATCTATTGTCTATAATTGTTGGTTGGTGCTTTCAACGGCGTTTGGGTGTTAGTGACCAATTTTGGCACTAACATTTTGGTGCTTTCACTGAGAAATCTAGCACTCAGGGATTCAGAAGCTTGGATTTTGGATTTAAAGGCTTAGGAACTCGGTTTTTGGGAAGCAATGGTTAGGACATCGACAAGGAGACAAGTGACAGAAAGGAGAAATCAAGAAGGAAGTCAAGAGGCCTCCTCTGGAGCTGGGTCAGATCAGGCATCCATCTACATCACTAGGGACGAGATGCAGATTATGATGGATTCTATGCAGGAGCAGTTGATGACAAGGCAAGAAGAAATGATGCAGACCCTTCTCAGGCAATTTGAACAGACAAGAACAATAGTAGCTTTAGGAGCTCGGATCCATGGAGTTGGAACAGAAGGACTCAACAGGCAAGCAGATGGAGTAGTTCAGCAGAGGGCAGCCCCCAATCAACAAACAACTATCAATCTAGATGGACCTAGACTCGGGGGCTCACCACCGGGAAATGCTGGACCAATCCATGGAGAGATAGCAGATGATGTTGCGCATCCCGGCGCCAACAGGAATATAGGAGTACGTGACGAGGAGTATGTGCCAGAATTCCCTCGTGGACTTGGAGGGTAGTTAGGAAATGTAGATAGGGGGCAACCCTTGGCAGGTAACACTGGATTGGCTGACATCATCAGGCGAACCATTCGCGGAGGTCTGACAAACAGAGATTTGGAGGAAGTGAACAAAATTCCGTTTACCCATAACATCAGGATAGCTATGAATCCGCCCGATTTCAAGCTGCCCACTCTGGTAGTATACAACGTTAAGACAGATCCCACTGACCACTTGATGAGGTACACAAGGCATATGGAAGTGTTGGGGGCATTAGAGGAGGTTATGGCTCGGTGTTTCCCCTATACTTGATCGATATAGCTGCTATGTGGTTCAGATAGCTGAAAGATGGATCAATTGGAACATGGATAGAACTGGTGGACAGGTTTTTGAAACAGTTCCGAGTTCACATCAAAAGGCCGAAGAATGTGATGACACTAACGTCAGTTAAACAAAGGGCGGATGAATCGCTCAGGACTTTCTTAACTCGGTTTAATGCAGCAGTTGCTTCGGTGGATCGGCCGGATCCATCAATGGTTCTGATGGCTATAGTATCAGGAGTCAGGGATAATTCGGATTTCAAAGTATCGTTGATACGGGACCCACCAATGAATATCGGGGATTCTTTCATGAAGCTGAGAGATTTCTACGACAAGAGGATGCATGTTTGGATATGAAGTCAAAGGAAGTAAACATGTTAAGGATGGAGGACCGCTCGGTGAAAGCTTGGGTAAGGACAAGGATAAAGGGAAGAGGAAGCGCTGGGGAGAACCAAAATTCTCCTCTTACACAGGATTGAATGCAACATTGGAGCGGATATTATTGGATACTTGGGATCGCCTTCCTTATCGAAGTCCGGCAAGGAGGGAACCCTCAGAATGCTAAAGGGCATCAGGAAGGCACTGTCTTTTTCATGACCTAGATGGACATGATACTAACAGCTATCGACATCTAAAGGATATAATCGAGGAGCATGTAAGGAATTGTCAGTTGCAACAATATGTCGAAACTCAGAATGCAGCGGTGGAACAGGAGCAGCCACCGCCTAGCTTGAATGACGATAGCGCAAGGCCCAAGAATGGTGGTCGGTTGGTCATCAACTAATCATGATGGTTTGGAATAAGTTGCAAACTCTGGGCAGATGGCTAAGTCACTTACTCATGTACGGGGACGGAAACAACCCCTAGGCATGCTCTGAGATGATGATAAACCGTGACGCTTTGGTTTGTGAAATCAATTTTTTATTTTGGCTTGGACACTTGCTTTTTTTGCTTTGAATTTGGAGTTCGGTTTGAACTCCCGGTTTTGTTGGTTTTCTGGTTTGGATTTTGGTTTAAATGCTTGATTTTTGGTTTGGACTTTTGATATAGATTTTTGATTTTCTGGTTTGATTTGGATTTCGGATTGGATTTTCCTCTGATTTTTGGCTAAAAGGTCGTCGAGCATGGACTATGCTCGAAAAGGGTCCGGAGAGACCAGGATTCGGCCTAGGATTTAGGCTCCATTATATCTATCGGTTACTATTTCAGGTCGTCGAGTATGGACTATGCTCGACAAGGGTCCAGAGCAACTAGGATTCGGCTTAGGACTTAAGCCACGACATTACTCAATGTTCAGGGACACTGAGCTAGGAACACCATGGCATTACTTGACACAGGCGCCAGGTGCAGGTTGCGCTTAGCAAGAACCCGGAGAGGTTACGAATTTGGATATTGGCTATGAATAGCTAAGGATTTGGGCACGGACCCGGAGCGGTCCCGAATTTGGATACCGACCCGGAGAGGCCATGGATTCGGTTATTAGTTATTTGATATGGATGGATTAGAACTCGGTTGTCAGGTTCGGATGGATGTGGAGTTGGATAAGGATTTGGTTGCTGGATAGGAATCAGATATCGACTCGGAGCAGTCGTAGATTTGGATAAGGATACGGCAATGGCAATTCGATAAAATGGAATGGATTATGAATCGAAAGGTATGGCCATGGATAACATATGAACTTCGGATATCGGATATGAGGCTATTCTAAACACACCTTCCAATAGCAAGGCATGTTTTGGGGGGCAAATGTTAACCCGCCTTTTGGCAAGGCTGTAGAAAGGCGGATTTATCTAAAATCGACTGCTCGTTTATCGAGACTGGAGTACGATGGAATTTGAGCAAGCTGGATGGATAGATGATCAGTCATGGATGGTTCGGTATGTGTTGCTCGATCAAGGTGGCTCGATCGTACATGGCTCGGTCAAGGAGAGGAGATCATGCATGGGTCGGTCATGAGCGTTCAGTCGTTGGAGTTTGGCATTTGGATGGGTCGGTGCTTGCTTGTCCCCGAGATGGACTTGGGTCAACACTCAAACATGCTCGGGTCAGTGGGTTGGTCTTGGAACGGTGAACATGGGATCGGCATGGAAAGAGCACTTTCGGTCGACACCCATTCCTGCTTCGGGTCGGTAGACAGTAGGCTTCGAAACAACACTCGAATATGCCGAGTCATCAATTTGGTTTCAAGGTCAGTCGGTATGATGGAGTGGGAGTTATTTGCTTCGGGTCAGTATTTGCATATCCCCGGGTCGGCATAGGGGAGTAGGTCGGCATCAAAGTGGGTCGGCATGGTTGAAGTGGCTCGGGATACTCGGTTCGGCATCAAAGTGGATCAGCATCCATGTGGATCGGCAGCAAAGTGGGTTGGCATTACTGGGTCGGCTAAGAAGAGTCAGGGTCATATTTTCGAGGAGGTCGGTGTTGGCATGGTGCTTTGGGTCAGCTACCTACAAGCTCCGGGTCGGCATATCAAGCAAAAGGGGATTGGTGATTTGAGGAAGGAGTATCGGCATTGACTGGCTTCAAGTTCCAGCCCTGTTTACTTTGAGTCAAACATGAGGCTGCTTCGAGTCACTCCCGGGGTGAGATTAGATCGGCATGCTCGGAGTTTAGGTTCGGTCATAATGATGATTTTGGGTTGACTATGGTCTTGGATGGCCTGGATCACTCAGGAAGCCCAGTAACTCAGGTTTTGCCTATAAATACAGCATGTGGGACTTCAGAAAAGGGGATCTTCATTTTGTTTCCCTTCATCTTCTACACTAAGGCTGCTCTACCATTATTTTTCTAAAAACTCTAGATTGTAACTGTAATTGATTCTGACATCAATAAAAAGGAAATTTCTGGAGTGAACGTAGGCCGGAGTCAGCCGAACCACTATAAATCCTCTGTTATTACTACTTTATTTTTTATTTTTATTGTTCTTCATATTTATACTCTCTACATACATTATATCTGTTATCTATAACTGTTGGTTGGTGCTTCAATGACGTTTGGGTGTTAGTGACAAATTTTGGCACTAAAAATATATATATATATTAGTATAATATTAGTAGTTGGATATATTTCCCGCTGATTAGAGCAGATGAGACACTATGCTCCCCGCATAATAGTGGATGACCCTATATTACCGCGATATCCCGCCTCGAAACGGGATTGGTATTTTATGTTATATAACATTTGTGGATGCAAGGAAACAGGTTGGAGGGATCCAACTGGATTCCTCAAAAATATATTGATTTGTTTCATATATAATGATATATGATGTGATTGAATAGTCTGTTATGGGTGTTTTATTTATTTGATATATTGGATGCTATAGTAGCACTGGCCCTAATTTTGGTATTATAAATACCATAAATGATATTTTTGAATTTTAAAAAGGAAATTCAAAGGAGATTTTGAAATGAAAATATTTATATAGAATTTTGGGATTTAAAATAGAAATTGATTTGGATGAAACAATAATTTGATTTGAAGTTGTACATAAATATTCGTAAAATGTTTTAAGTAGAGATTTAAAAATAATTTATAAAAGGATTTTTAACAATGGATTTTTAAATGATATTTTGAAAAATATGGAAAAGAAGTTGAAATCGATATTTAAAATAGATTTGAAAAATAAATGGAATTTATAAAGAAATGGATTTATTAAAATGAAATTTTATAAATGAGATTATATATATAACCAAGTAAAACCCAAATGAGTTTATATGTTTATAAACTATGTTTATAAATAAGGGAAAAATGATATCAGTTGATAAATTGGGATTTTGAATTTATATTGAATATGGAAATCGGTTTTGGAAAAAATAGTGGATTCTATATTTGGAATGTGAGAATGATTATAAAATTGAAGTATAGGCGATGTGATATGAATCGAGAGGGATTTATAAATTGAAATTGGTAATAGTGGATTTTTTTTAAAATATAGGTTTTTGTCGAGAAATTTAAATTGTTTTAAAATGGGATTTTTATTTATTAAACTATGTAGCTTAAAAACTATTATTTAGATTAAATTATTTCAGAAAAGTTAGTTACTCAAATATTTAATATTTATTGAAATGAATTCTAATTTTTATAATCAGCTTTGTAAATTGATTTGTTTATTTAAAAATGATTTTGAAATGAGTTGTTGATGTTATTTAAAGTGTTTGGATATTTAAAATAACTATTTAAACGTGTTTATAAAAAATAAAATATTATTAAAAAAATACTTATTATATATATAGAGTTTTGAAAGTAATTGCAATTTATTTATAAATCCTCTCGAGATTTGTATACAGGTTTATTTAACGGATATGATTTTTATAAGAGAAATCTTATAACAGAAATTTGGAAAGTTAAGAAATTTCCAAAATAGTTAGATAAGTGAACTTCGAGAAATGAATCTGAATTCATAAATGAAGTTATAAATTGGTGAATGAGATTTTAAATAAGTAAAATTGGTTTTTGAAATTATAAAAGGAAATTAATAGAAATTCCGGAGATTTATGAAAAGAATTATATTGAGTTGTGACTTTATAAAAGGGTTGTAAATGGTTTTATGAAGTTGGAATAAAAGGGAGATTCCCTAGTTTGTGAATATACTTATAAATCGATAAGATATAAATATTTCCTAAGTGTTGAGAAGTAAGTGATTTTGGAAAATATATTTATAAATATTTTTCTAAGTATTGGAATAAAATGATTTGGGAATGTTTTGACTATGGAAAGGTTATAAGAAAATATTTCTAAGTGTTAATGATGCAGCACATACCGAAGACGAGTGCGAGGAACGCGAGCGACCTAATTCCATCACCAATTTATCACCAGCACTTCACGACCTAACGCCTCCGCGACTTAACCATTCCCACGACCTAACTTTTCCGCGACCCAATGCTCTCCGACCTAACTACCAGCACGACCTAAACTCCACATCAATTCCATCCCACGACCTAACTTCCAGCAACCAGCGACCTATCTCTGCTCTAAGTCGCGAGCGACCTAAATCTTCCAACGAGCAACCTAAATCTTCCACCGAGCGACCTATTCCCTAAGTCGCGAACGACCTTATTCCGCCTCATCAACTCGCGAGCGACCTAACTCTAAGTCGCGAGCGACCTACTACCGCCTCATCAATGTCAAAGTAGTGAAACGCGAAAAGCTACGAGGCAATACCGCCAGAAATTAAGTCGTGATTTATTTTTTAGGTCGCGTGAATGTATTTTAGGTCGTAGGATTTTAGCTCGTAAGTCGTTAATTTTCATAAGTCGTAGGTCGTGTACTGAAAAGTGTTGTATTGTTTCTTTGTTTTAGGTCGTGATGTTTAGGTCGTGAACGACCTACGTGTTGTACAAATTTCTGTTGTGTGATTTGTAAGCCTATAAATAGGCGGGAGGCATCATTTGTAAAGGTTGTTGATTTTGAATAAAATTTCGTTTTGTTAGCTTTGTGCTTTCATCTAAATTGGTAGTTGAGTGTAATCTCCTATCTCCACTCTCGGATAATCGAGTGCGCTCGATTCAACGATTGCTGAAGCTGATTCATGGTATCTAGTGCGCTAGATCAACGTCAGAAGAATCGTAGATCTTTAAACACGGTATAGTGCGCTATCAACATGTTTAAGATAGCTAGAATCCGGTATCGTTCGATCAACGGATTTGGGCCATTCAGTATCTTTTACTCCATCGATTGCTACTTTCATCGTATCATCAATTTTTGTATTCCGCCGCTGCGTCATTTGGTATTAGAGCTAGAACGCAAGGAGTTTGCGTAGATTTTGGAGTTTGTGCGAGATTTGCATCATTTGGAGAATTGGGTTCTCGAGATTTTGAAGAGATTTGTTTGTTAACGCTAAAAAGTGAACGCTAACACCCGGTGTGTGTAATAGAATTGTGAAAGCACCACCCGTTGGTACGGGAACAGAATATAAGCTGAAAATAGCAGAAAAGCAGTAAATGAACAACAGATTTATAGTGGTTCGGCCCGTAATTGAGCCTACGTCCACTTTATAGTCTTTTATTGCTGATTTGGTTACAATTCGATACAAATCACTTGTCAAATACAATGCAACTTGATCACACAACAATCTCAACTCCTAGCTCAAACTTCGGTGATGAATCTTGCTAAATACATATCGGATGAATGAAGTCCTTCACGAAGCTTGTTGTAGTGCCTTGAGTGTTGGAAGATCATTACTTGTTGAATGAGTTATGAGTGCAGCAGAGTATGGACGCTTGAAGAAATGATTTGCCAAAATTCCCCTTCATGTTGGAAGTGGTAGGGTATTTATAGGAGCTGCTCTGAATTCTGGGCAGAGATATTGCTAAGTCTTAGGTCGCGTACGACCTTAGTTAGGTCGTAGGTCGCGAGCGACCTAAGCTAGGTCGCAGTCCCCTTGCGACTTAAGAAATTAGCCGGTGAAGTTGCACTTGGCTTCATTTGAACAAGTGGTAGGTCGCAGACGGGTTAAAGAATAGCTGTAGGAGCCTTAGGTCGTTGAAGTCTTAGCTCGCTTGACTATTAGGTCGTAAGTCGTAGCTTGTTAAGTCGGCCACTCTTCTAAGTTGTAGTCTTTAGGTCGCAACATTGCTAGGTCGCAATGTTCCCTGTAGCTTTAGGTCGCAACACTGCTAGGTCGCAAGCGACTTATAGGTAAGCAGCATAGGGAATCAGGTTGGTTCATACAGACTGGGCAACGGAGTTAGGTCGTGAGCGACCTAAAGTAGGTCGTAAGCTTCCTTCAACAGTTAGGTCGCGACATTCTTTAGGTCGCTATGTTCCTAGGTCGCAGACTCCGGTTAGGTCGCAGAATCTCTTCAGCAGTTAGGTCGCAAGCTTCCTTCAATAGTTAGGTCGCGACATTGCTAGGTCGCCGCTTCATTGACTCGTTCAATATTTTAGGTCGCGAGGTTCTTGAGATAGTTAGGTCGCGGACTTCCTTTAGCAGTTAGGTCACTATGTAGTTAGGTCGTAGACTCTCTTAGGTCGTAGAGCTTCTTAGGTCGCAGGCCTCTTAGTTTGCGAGCTTGGTAGGTCGCAGGCCTCTTAGGTCGCAGGCTTCTTAGGTCGTAGGCTTCTTAGGTCGCAGAGCTTTCTTAGGTCGTAGCTTTCTTAGGTCGTAGAGTTTTAGGTCGCTGAAATAAAGGAGTTAACATTTGCCCCTCGAAGTATATGACTATACCTTAGGTCGTATGCTTCGACTCAACTTTGCTAGGTCGCGAACGACTTAAAACTTGCACGCCTGTTCACCTCCCTCTCTCAGTCCCATATAAACTGTTAAGTCGCCTTCTTCCTCCTAATCCTTCTGCTCTAATTTCCCGTTGCTATTGACAAATCTTTGAACCTCCAAGGGAGAATTCAACTTGTTTAAACGACGATTCATCCTTTCTATCAAACTACGTAAGTGAGTTTCAATCTCTATCCCACCATAATCGCCGCCCAATCAAGAGTTCATGTTTTCTAACCCAAGTTTAATTCCATGCATTTGTGTTTCGTTTTTTGAATGATTGTCACAATCGACATGTTAACATGATTCGTGAATGCACGGTAATGTTCGTAATGAATCGAAGAACTTGAAATTGATTTACTGGGCGATTCGGTTGGTATGTAGAGATGAAAGGGATTCAAGAAGAGGATGAATCGTTTTCTTTATACTAGCAGTATCGGGTTATTGGATCAGTAAGATTGTTTGGAGAAGAAGCCAGCGACCTAGCAGATCCGGATGGCTTTAAAAGTTAGGTCGTAAGGTTCTTGGCGACCTAAGCCTTGCGATCTAAAAAACATCTGCAACTAAAACGAAGCTGACCAACCTCTTTTGCGACCTAAGAATTCTCAACCTATGCTAAGTCGTATGCGACCTAGGACATGGAGTAAATTGCATTGCCTTGATCCACAGTTACATTGTGCGACCTAAATATGCTCCGACCTATGATAGGTCGCTGAACGACCTAGTACTTGAAACAAATTTGTAAAGCCCTGAACGCTTCAAATTGGACAGCACGACTTAAAATTGCTCCGACTTATGTTAGGTCGTGAACGACCTAGGACTTAGAAATTTAGGCAGAATTTGGCTGATTTTTGAATTTGAATTGTTTTAGACTTCGTTGTACTTCTTTTCAGATTGCCTTAACTTTAATGCTGATAACCTGTTTAGAAGCAATATTCACAGAAAAAATGGGACGAATATACTGCCATTGATTGCCCACATCAAATGACAGATTAGTCGACAAAGAATATCAAACTTAAATGAACTTCGCAAATGAAATGCTGTGAACTAACAAATCTAAGTGAAGTATTAAAGCAAAATTGAAATGATCAACTAAAGCTGATTTATTTGCATCAACACAACACTGTTCTTGGACTTAAGATATCAAGCCCCGAAACTTTATAATCGACAAGTATCAACTAATTTAGTTTCATTTATATTTGCTTGTTATTGCGTTAGTTTTGCACAACACTTCACTCTTTTTTAGGAAACGTGCACCTTAATATTTGATCGTCCAGTTCCTTGTGTAGAATGGCATCTCAACAGGAAGACTTGGAAATAGCTGGAGAAGCTTTTCCAATTGCTACTCCACTGAACGACCCTCCGGAACGGACTTCTACTACTCTGAGCCACAAGGTCTTCAGACAATTGTGCATCCAGTTCGGCATTGCCGAAGCAGATGCTTTACTTCCTGGGTCAAGCGACACTGCTGACAGGCCGCCTCTTGGCTTTGTTGCTGTGAATCGTCAGATGTGCTTGAGCGGAGCTATTCCGCCCTTTAATGATTGTCTTCGAGAACTTCTCCTTCGGCTATCTATCTCCCCTTTTCAACTGCACCCTAATGGATACTCCATCCTGCTGGGACTGTGTGTGCTTTTCAGGAGAACGTTGGGCCGTTTTCCCAGTTTTGCCGAAATTCGCTTCTTGTGCACATTTGCAAAGAACAAAGATCATCCCTCTATTACACTTGTGAGGAGTGCCAGGAACCGTAAACTAATTCTGGACTTGCCCGAAAGTGCCCATGGGTTCTTGACTCAATTCTTTTATGTCCGCTGTCCTCCGGGATTTTATGCCATCTGGAGAGTCGGAAGTAAGATTGTCTCTTTCCGACTTGTTTTTAAAACTTTTCAGAACTCGAACTGTCAAATGCTTAACTTCATTCTTTCTTTTTGCAGCACTTCCTCCTCCACTTCGAGATACCAGTCACAAGTTAATTTTAGATACTTTGAGTGCCGTTGATGTTGAAGAGAGGAGTGCCAAATTCTTGCTGAAAGATGAATTTCTGCACCAATTTGGTCTTTTACATCCTTCTAGATCGACCCAGATTCATGAAATTTCTAGTTCTGATGCAGAAACGTTAGCTGCTTTGGGCTCTCAAGCAGAGGCATCGAATGCCCCAGTTTCTGCAGAAGAAGTTTCATCAGAAACACCTGTTGTAGAGGCTGCTTTGATAAAGTGTTCCGCATCCACTAATGTTGTAGGGTTAGTCAGCAAATCGGCACTTGCCCCAATTATCGAGGAGGAAGAAAATCCTCGAGTTTCTGAAAAATCAATTGATGTGGAAGTTGAGAAGGAGAATTCTGCTGAGCATCATAATGATGACACCTTCGATGACTTGAGTGACATAATGATAAATTCTCAAGAGCTTTTCAAGGATAATATTCCAAAGGCGAACTCTCCTGTCGCTGAAGCGACTTCCTCTTTGAGACAGACCTCGACGCCTTCTACACCTGTCGTCTCCGTTCCCGCACTAAAGCGTGGTTTGTAGTTTGACGCACGTAGTTCGCACACACTTAGGATTTTTCTGCACTTATAAGCATTTACTCTTTCTTTCTAGAAATTTCTAAACTTTACTTCTTTTCCGTTTTCAGATTCTCCGATGGGGCGCTCCGGCTCGTACTATGACTCATTTCAGCTCCATGGAGGTCGTGGATCCTATGACTTTAGGAAATACCTTGGTGACCAGAGAGAGACAGATGAGGAACGGGCCCAAAGGAAGGCTCAAGAAAAATGGGATTATGAGCAGCGGCAGAGAAGAAGAGATGCTGATCGATATGATTCTTCTTACAGAACTTACGATTCTCATAAACGGAAGTCTTATGATGACAAAGGGAAGACCCATATTACTGATGAATCGAGCAAACGGTCTAAGCCAAGTGACGCATCTGCTATTTCTGAGAAGACTAACGCTCCCATTTCTTCTGACATTCCGGCCGGCTCTCCTCCTCTAAAGGAATCTGATATTCAAACCATCATTAACAGGCCACACTATCAAGTTAAAGACGGCCCTCCAACGCTTCAGAGCCGATTTCCGAATTGGTGTCTAAGAGGAGTCCGTTTTGGCTTAGATTTGGTTCCCATTGATAAGCAGGCAATGCTGAGAAATGTCGTTGCTGTCAAGCTTGATATTGAGAGGATGTCGCAATGGCAGAAACTTGTCGACGAACTCCAAAGGATCAACCACATGAATCTTGAGGCGATGATGACCATGGAGAATGATAAATCAGAATGGGACAAATGGCGCAAGCAGCATGATGCGGAGATGACGAGCATTGCAGACGACAACGCAAAGCTTGCATCTGAAGTCAAGCGACTTAAGGAAGATCTCGCCTCATCTTCTGCATCACACACTCAAAAAGAAGAAGTCTTTTAGAAGCAAGTGCGTGATGCACATGCTGCACAAAGAGATGTCGAAATGAAGCTTGCCGCCGAACAGCACGTTAATGAGAAATATCGCACAGAAAACGCCGAACTGCGGGAAAAAGTCACCTCCCAGAACGTGGAGATTGAGTTACTAAAGTCTCGACTCGCTAAAGCTGAGACAGAGCGTGATGAGGCTATTACTGGTAGGGTTGCTGCCATTGCCGAAAAAGAAGCGGCTGAGCAATCACATGAGGCAACGAAAGCAAACATCAGTTCTACCTTATTCGACTTTTATTTACACAGCGTTCTGGGTCGTGGGAGCCTTGCTTTTCTGGGTCCTGATTACGAAATCACTCTGGCTGAAGTGTGGGAAGCCGCACTTGATATGTTTAAAGGTGCCGGCTATGATGAAGCAAAATTGGAGGAAGCAAAATTCGAGGCTCGCTATCTTGATGATGAGGCTCGCGCCGCTCTTGTTAGAGGGAAGGAGCAGCTTGCTAAAGCACGGGCTGAATCACTGGGAGAAGAGCTTTCAAAAGAGGAAGCTCCTTTAACTGCCCCTGTTCATACTTCCACTTCGGCTGATGCAAACATTATGGATTCCGGCTCTCATCCTTCGCATCCAGTTGTGACCACTCCTACAGAAGAAGAGGCAATGAAGGACTTTCAGGCTCGGGAATTTGAGATTGATCTCACCAAACCGACTTCTCCAGGTAACTTTGACGAGATGAATTCAGTGAAATGCTTATTCGACTTAACCGAGTTCGACGAACTTCTTACTTATTACTTAAGCTTTGACGATCCACTATCTTCTTTTTTCTCGGAGAATACTAATTTTGATTTCTTTTATTATGCAGCGGACGTGCCGGAAACTGCACCAATTCTTCCTTCTTCAGTTGCCGTTCCTCCTCCTTCTCAAGTTACTCCTCTTCCAGCTTCTCAACCAGGTTCACAGGAAGAACAGATAGCAGCCCTTCACGGCTTGGACGAACCACCTGCTTCCGAGGAGCAGAAAGTAGAAGATCTGGAAGATAGTGAGAAGACCCCGGAGCAGTCTTTTGACTACGACACAAAGCTTTCTACATTTCTTACTCCGGGGAGTGAGTCTTCTTTCAAGAAGAAGGGGAAACGTGTGGTTTCGAAGAAAGGAAAGAAAAGTTCTTCTGCTACTGGAGATGAAGCAGAAGTCGATCCGGCTGAGGCTCTTTCTCCTTCTTCTCCAATACGTCCTCCGAATTAATTACCAGGCCGGGTAAAGGCTCCAAGGTTGGGAAGAAGGAGAAATGAGTTTGATTTTGACTTTTCTGCTTTTTGCATGTGTTGACCGGAGATTGTGCGGATACCGGTCTCCGCTCCTTTTTGTAATCTGCACAATGTAAAAAGTTTCCATAGTATTGAATAAAATAGCTATTTTACTTGTACAAATTCTTGTGTATGTGAGAATGCATCTGTTTTTCTTTTTTAGTGTAGAACAAATGATTCTTTTTTGTTTGAACAAACTTTTTGTCTGTTTTTTGAGAATGCATTTATTTCACATCTATTTTTTCATGATATCGTAATGAACTCGCGGTATGTTGCTTGCATATTACTTTATTCATGTAACTGAATAGTATCGTGTTGCCCCCATACCGCAAGTACATTGCAACATTTCTAACTTCTTCAAGACTGATATTCTTACTTCATAGAATAACTACTCCACTTTTAAGGGAGGAATCATTCTGCTTTTGATAGAGTATATCTCGTCTTCAGAGAAGTTTTTACTTTCTCTTTCTTCCTGAAGAACACTTCAACTTTTGGGAATGATCACTTTTATTTCTTTAAAAGTGAATTTTCCTACACAGTGAAATGAGCTTCTGAAGAAGGTTTTGATTTTGTGCCCCAGTAAAGGGTTTATTTTTGGTACTTCAAGCAAGGTGAAGTACGCCTCTGAAGAGGTCTTTTGGTCTCTGAAGAGAAGCGATTTTGGTCTCCGAAGAGAAGCAATTTTGGTCTCCGAAGAGAAGCAATTTTGGTCTCCGAAGAGAAGCAATTTTGGCATTTCAGCTCTGGTGAAGTGGGTCTCCGAAGAGAAGCATTTTGCACTTCTACACGGGTGAAATGTGCCTCCGAAAAAGGCTTTTTAGCATTTCATCACTGGTGAAGTGGGTCTCCGAAGAGAGGCATTTTGCACTTCTACACGGGTGAAATGTGCCTCCGAAAAGGGCTTTTTAGCATTTCATCACTGGTGAAGTGGGTCTCCGAAGAGAAGCATTTTGCACTTCTACACGGGTGAAATGTGCCTCCGAAAAGGGCTTTTTAGCATTTCATCACTGGTGAAGTGGGTCTCCGAAGAGAAGCATTTTGCACTTCTACACGGGTGAAATGTGCCTCCGAAAAGGGCTTTTTAGCATTTCATCACTGGTGAAGTGGGTCTCCGAAGAGAAGCATTTTGCACTTCTACACGGGTGAAATGTGCCTCCGAAAAGGGCTTTTTAGCATTTCATCACTGGTGAAGTGGGTCTCCGAAGAGAAGCATTTTGCACTTCTACACGGGTGAAATGTGCCTCCGAAAAGGGCTTTTGCCTCCGAAGAGGTCTTGAAATTGCCTGAAAGTTACTTTCTCATGGTTGAGTGGATCCACGGGGCGGACGCAAGTTGCTTGATTGGATGTTCGTTTGCACAAACGATCGCAATCAATTAACAAGGGCCCTGTTCCTTCAGCTTGGGAAGGTGCCCCTCCGGTGGTTCCACCAATCTTGTTATTGAGAGAAGCACTTTCATTTAGTGGCGTGCCTCGTTAGAGGGCTGTGTTGACCTTCGGGAAGGTGCATCGGTTGGTTGGTATGCCAGGAAGGTTGCTTCTCAGGGGCGAGTAGATCCACGGGACGGACGCAAGCTGCCTGATCGGATGCATCACGATCAGTTAGCAAGGTCCCTGTTCCTTCTGCTCGGGAAGGTGTCCCTTCGGTGGTTCTACCGGCCCTTTTATTGAGGAGCAAAATTCCTTTTGGTTACTTCCGTGCTTGATTGGCCATGTTCTCCCACCATCTGCCCATTAGCGATCTTTTATTATCATTTCCAAGCGTATCTTCGTTCCTTTTGTAAGTAAATTGCCTCATCCGAAGAAGTGGACTTCACTGTTGAATAACTTCATGGGACAAACGCGAGTTACCTAGCTGGGTGTCTGTTCATATTGACAATCACAACCGGTTAACGAAGGCTTGCCCCAGTGAAGTTGCCAACTTTTTATGTGAGGTTCTTCTTGTATAGGATTTGAATATGGAATTTTTTGTTGCTTGGTATTTGCTTTAATAAATGATTTGTAAGGCTCGCTTAGCTTTGCGATGGGTGAGCTTTGCTTTAATGACCTGCAATATTAGATCGACATTTTAGCAATACATTTAGAGTATTTACACATCGAAATATAACAGGCATTTTATAATAGAAAACACAGAATGCATAGTTTTTCATTATTCAGTCACACTGATTTCTCAGCGGTTTACAATGCAGAAGTTACACATTCATCATCATTTTTTACAAATTTAAGCAACGCTGTTAAGCAAAAAATGGATGCTAGTGATTGTTGTTTCTGAATCTCCATGCTGGATTTCCATTTGTGCTTGATTCATAGCTTTTGGATTTTCACGCCAGAGAAAGTGAGAGATGCCCCAGTCGCAGTTTTGTGGGTAATTAGTAGTCGCCCCAACTTCTGCCTGCTGGTTGTGGACCTCCTGTGACAACATTAATGACAAGCTTTTCTGAATCTTGCACTGCAGTGTTGTTGAGAGAATCGGATTGATGGGTAGGACGTTGTTAATCCCGAGTGGATGAGGTTGGAGCGACTCCGCTTCTCTTAACGTATTGTTGGAGTTTACCCTGCTCCAGCAATTCTTCAATCACATTCTTTAATTGGCGACATTGGTCAGTGTCATGGCCAGGTTGATTGTGAAATTGGCAGAATTTTCCATTACGCTTTGCACCTCTCGTCATCTCAGGTGGCTTAGGATACCTGACAACGTCCTTTGTTGCAAAAAAGATATTTCTTGGTGTATCAGTTAAAGGAGTATAATCCGAAGGATTAAAGCGGCAAGGTTTCTTTTCATTTCCCTGGCTCTTTCCTCCTTCATTCTCCCTTTTCTGACTTTCAGATTCTCTTTTATTAGATGGGACATTGTTATTATTAGTTTGGGCAGCAACCACTTTTGATGTCGTAGAAAGGCTTTCAAGGCGAATGAACTCATCGGCCTTTTTATAAAATTTATCAAGTGAGTTCGGTTCCTTCATCTTTAGCCATATTCCAAATTTACTTGATTTATCAATGGCTCGCATCAAATAAGTCAGGATCATGCGTGGTTCCGCATTTTCTACTTCGGCTAAAGCTATATTGAAACGGCTCAAGAAAGATTTGATTGATTCTTCGGGCGCTTGTTCCAGGTTAGACAGTGACATTATTTCTTTAGCTTTTGAAGCATACAATCTGAACTGTTCTTTGAACTTTTGCGTTAAGTCGGAGAACTTATCTACAGACCGTACCGGAAGCTTCGTGAACCAAAGTAAAGCCACACCTTCTAGGTATACTGGAAAGTATCGACACTTGATCTCGTCTGATGCTCTTGCACCGGTCATATGCCAATCGTATTTGTATAGGAAATGATTAGGGTCACTGGTTCCCCTATAGGCTTGGATAGTAGGAGGTGCAAATTTCCTTGGAAACTCCGCTCTCAGGATCCTTTCAGTAAACGGAGTTCTGCTTGGCGCGAATCCCCAATCAGCCTCATCCTCTTCCCTTTGCATGCTCTCTTTCATGATGCGGACAACCATTTCAGACAGGTACTCTTTATTGTTCAAAGACACCTCCGGGCAAGCATCAGTTCTTCCCTCGGAGGTTTGCCCGGGCATAGGTTCATGACAAGTTGGTTGCGGCATAGAACTATCAGCTTGGAAAGGTGGCATTTCAGGAAGGGTGGTTTGATGGTTTTCTGGTTGACGATTTGCCCCAAGCAGGGCAGTTATTCTATCCATCATCAAAGCGTTTTGAGTTTCAATTTGTTGGTATAATCCAGAAACTGCGTCGTCCAATTCAGCCCTGGTGACTCCAAAGGTAGGAGTCGCTTGGTCTGTTGTTGGGGAAGCGGAAGTCCCTTCGTGAGCATTTCTAGATCTGATAGGTCTACCTCTTCTTCCAGGAGCCATTATTGCGGATCTGGTTTTTAAGAGAGGTTCTTTTTATGAATCTTTGCGAAGCAACGGTGGATGATTGCCTGAGTTGGGTTCTCAGTGAAAGCACCAAAATGTTAACGCTAAAAAGTGAACGCTAACACCCGGTGTGTGTAATAGAATTGTGAAAGCACCACCCGTTGGTACGGGAACAGAATATAAGTTGAAAATAGCAGAAAAGCAGTAAATGAACAACAGATTTATAGTGGTTCGGCCCGTAATTGAGCCTACGTCCACTTTATAGTCTTTTATTGCTGATTTGGTTACAATTCGATACAAATCACTTGTCAAATACAGTGCAACTTGATCACACAACAATCTCAACTCCTAGCTCAAACTTTGGTGATGAATCTTGCTAAATCCGTATCGGATGAATGAAGTCCTTCACGAAGCTTGTTGTAGTGCCTTGAGTGTTGGAAGATCTTTACTTGTTGAATGAGTTATGAGTGCAGCAGAGTATGGACGCTTGAAGAAATGATTTGCCAAAAGTCCCCTTCATGTTGGAAGTGGTAGGGTATTTATAGGAGCTGCTCTGAATTCTGGGCAGCGATATTGCTAAGTCTTAGGTCGCGTACGACCTTAGTTAGGTCGTAGGTCGCGAGCGACCTAAGCTAGGTCGCAGTCCCCTTGCGACTTAAGAAATTAGCTGGTGAAGTTGCACTTGGCTTCATTTGAACAAGTGGTAGGTCGCAGACGAGTTAAAGAATAGCTGTAGGAGCCTTAGGTCGTTGAAGTCTTAGCTCGCTTGACTCTTAGGTCGTAAGTCGTAGCTTGTTAAGTCGGCCACTCTTCTAAGTTGTAGTCTTTAGGTCGCAACATTGCTAGGTCGCAATGTTCCCTGTAGCTTTAGGTCGCAACACTGCTAGGTCGCAAGCGACTTATAGGTAAGCAGCATAGGGAATCAGGTTGGTTCATACAGACTGGGCAATGGAGTTAGGTCGTGAGCGACCTAAAGTAGGTCGTAAGCTTCCTTCAACAATTAGGTCGCGACATTCTTTAGTTCGCTATGTTCCTAGGTCGCAGACTCCGGTTAGGTCGCAGAATCTCTTCAGCAGTTAGGTCGCAAGCTTCCTTCAATAGTTAGGTCGCGACATTGCTAGGTCACCGCTTCATTGACTCGTTCAATATTTTAGGTCACGAGGTTCTTGAGATAGTTAGGTCGCGGACTTCCTTTAGCAGTTAGGTCGCTATGTAGTTAGTTCGTAGACTCTTTTAGGTCGTAGAGCTTCTTAGGTCGCAGGCCTCTTAGGTCGCGAGCTTGGTAGGTCGCAGGCTTCTTAGGTCGCAGGCTTCTTAGGTCGCAGGGCTTTCTTAGGTCGTAGCTTTCTTAGGTCGCAGAGTTTTAGGTCGCTGAAATAAAGGAGTTAACATTGTTCGTTTGGTGATTTTTGACGATTTCAACAAGTGGGTAGTTTTAATTTGAAGATTTTTAGATCGAAGTGAAGTTTTTGTTGGAATTTGTTGAATAGTGATCATGCCTCCGAGAAGAGCTAACCGTTATCGCAACGTTGATGCTTTGTATGGGATAGAAGAGGCCGATGAGATGGAGCAAAGAATTAACGAAAACTTTAATGAGAAGCTTAATGAAGGGATTGGTCGATTAGAGAGGATGATGTTGGAGATGAATCAAAATCTAAGAAGAGTTTCACCTGAATCGAGCCATGGGAGAAGTAGGGTTTCACCACATTCCAATCGGGAGAGAAGTGTTGATAATGATCATAGAAGTGTGAGTCGAGATTGTTATAGAGATGATGATGATCGAAGACGTGAGAGGAATGTGAATGATCGAGAAAGGAGGAATGTAGATAGAAGGGATGTTGGTGGTAGACGTGATGGTAGTAGAGATGTTGGTGGTCAGGATCGACATCGATATACATCGGATTGTGAAGAAGAGTATGATGGTGGTAGTGTTCATGGACGAGGACGTGGACAAGGAAGAAATCAGTCGGAGTATGATCACAAGTGGGAATCTGGGAGAAGACTGAAATTCCAGAATTCAAAAGTGGTATGCAAGCTGAGGAGTTTTTGGATTGGTTGTCTAATGTGGAGGAGATTTTTGACTTCAAGGAAGTTCCAGAACATCGTAGAGTGAAGTTGGTTGCTACAAGGTTGAGGGGTAGAGCTTTGGCATGGTGGCAGCAAACCAAACTTACACGTGAACGGATGGGGAAGTCAAAGGTTGAATCATGGGAAAAGATGCGGAAAATGATGAAAGCCACATTCTTACCTTATAATTATCAATCGCTTATGTATCAGAGGCTGCAAAACTTGAGGCAAAGAATGAAGTCTGTTAATGACTATGTTGATGAATTCTATCAACTGATTGCAAGGAACGATATCATGGAGATAGAGGAACAATTAACAGCTAGATTTGTTGGAGGATTGCGTATGCAGATTCAAGACATGGTAAATATGTTTGATCCCAGATCTGTAGCGGAAGTACACCAGAAAGCGTTGGCTTGGGAGAAACAGGGACGACGAGGTGGTGGTGTGTTTAATAATTCCAACAATCAAGTGAAGGGTTTTAGTGGAAGTCCTAATGTTCCTAAGTCTGTCAATAAGCCAATGGTGAAGGAGGTTGAGAAGGTGAAGGTTAACAATGGTTTCAAATGCTACAATTGCCAGGAGATGGGTCATAAAAGCAATGAGTGTCCAAAGCCTAAGAAGCGAGTGATGGTTGCGGAAGCTGAGGATGAGGAGGAAGAAGCTGAATGTTCTAATTCATTACCAGTGGAGGAGGAAGACTTGTTGTCGGGAGATGAAGGGTATTCATTGATGATGAGGAGAAGTTGTTTGACCCCAAAGCAAGAGGAGGAAAGTAGTTGGTTGAGGAATAACATTTTTCAGTCTACATGCACTATTCTAGGAAGAGTTTGCAAGTTTGTTATTGATGCTGGAAGTTGTGACAATATTATCTCTACAGAAGCGGTGAAGAAGTTAGAGTTAAAAACTGAGAAACATCCTAAACCGTACAAGTTAGCATGGTTGAGGAAGGGTGGTGAGGTGAAAGTTGGACGAAGGGCTTGTGTTAAATTTTCGATTGGGAAGAAATACAAAGATGAAATTTGGTGCGATGTTGTAGATATGGATGTCTGTCATTTGTTGCTGGGGAGACCGTGGCAATATGATAGGGCGGTGCAACATGATGGGCGAAACAACAGTTATAGTTTCATGTTTGAAGGTACTAAAATCACTTTGGTTCCTAAGAAGCGACAACAAGAAGAAAACAAACTGGAGGAGATTGAAGAGCTAAAAACTTTATTATCTTTGAAGGAGTTTGTTAAGGAGGTTGAGGAAGAGCCGGAAGTATTCTTGTTAATTGGGCGTGAGAGCAGTGAAGAGGTTGAAATTCCAGAAGAAGTGAAACCAGTATTGAAAGAATTTGAGGATGTATTTCCAGAGGAGTTACCAAAGGAGTTACCGCCACTGAGAGACATTCAACATCAAATTGATCTTGTTCCGGGAGTAATGTTGCCACATAGATCACACATTATCGAATGAGTCCGAAGGAACATGAAGAATTGAGGAGGCAGGTGGAAGAATTGCTTGAACAGGGGCGTGTGCAGGAAAGCTTGAGTCTGTGTGCTGTGCCAGCTTTGTTAGTACCGAAGAAGGACGGGACATGGAGAATGTGCACTGACAGTCGAGCATTGAATAAGATTACTGTGAGATATAGATTTCCAATGCCGAGGTTGGATGACTTGCTAGATCAATTGAGCGGAGCTACTATCTTTTCGAAGATTGATTTGAAGAGCGGATATCATCAAATTTGTATCAGGCCAGGTGATGAGTGGAAGACTGCTTTTAAAACCAGGGAGGGTCTATACGAATGGTTGGTAATGCCATTTGGCTTATCAAATGCGCCAAGTACATTTATGCGGGTGATGAATCAGATTTTTAGACCATTCATTGGGAAGTTTGTGGTGGTGTATTTCGATGATATTCTGATATATAGTGGAAGTCCAGAGGAACATTTGAATCATCTGAGAAAAGTGCTGATGGTACTGCGACAAGAATAATTTTATGCTGCAACGAAGAAATGCATGTTCATGATGCATAGTGATTTATTTCTGGGGTATGTTGTATCAGAGGAAGGGATACAGGTGGATCGGAGTAAAGTAGAGGCGATTAGAGATTATCCACTGCCCAAGACGATAACAGAGGTTCGGAGTTTTCATGGGTTGGCTTCATTTTATAGAAGATTTATTCCACACTTTAGTAGTGTGATGGCGCCTGTTACAGATTGTATGAAGGGTAAACAGTTTTCATGGTCAGAGGAAGCAGGGGATGCTTTTGGAAAGATCAAGGAGTTGCTAACGTCTGCACCAATTCTAGTATTACCAGATTTTCATTTGTTGTTCGAGCTACACACTGATGCATCAAAGGTTGGGATTGGAGGAGTCTTGAGTCAGAGGGGATGTCCGATTGCATATTTCAGTGAGAAGTTATCAGGAGTGAAGATGAGATATAGTACGTATGATGTGGAATTTTATGCTGTTGTACAAGCGATTAAACATTGGAGACATTACTTATTTCACAAGGAGTTTGTGCTGTACACTGATCATGAGGCGTTGAAACATCTACAAGGGCAAGAGAAGATTTCAGCAAGGCATGCATCGTGGAATGCGTCCCTGCAACAATTCACATTTGTGGTGAAGCATAAATCTGGAGTTACAAACCGTGTGGCAGATGCGTTGAGCCGAAGGAATCATTTGTTAACAACAATGAAGGTTGAAGTAACGGGGTTTGATATGTTGCCAGAATTATTTGTCGATGATCCTTACTTTGCAAAGTTTGTTGATAAAGTCAAGGAGGGAGAGACGGATGATTTTTTGATGGTAGATGGTTTTCTGTTCAAAGGAAATCGATTGTGCATACCTGATTGTAGTTTGAGAATGAAGATTGTGAAGGAGCTACATGAAGAAGGCCACGTGGGGAGAGACCGTACATTACAGTTGATTTCACAATCTTATTTTTGGCCATCGATGAGAAAAGAGGTTGAGAGATTTGTGGAACGATGTCATATCTGTCAAGTGTCAAAGGGAACCGCTACAAACGCAGGATTATATATGCCGTTACCTGTGCCTACTAAACCGTGGGTTGATGTGAGTATGGATTTTGTTTTGGGGTTACCGCGAAATCAAAGGGGTAATGATTCTATTTATGTAGTGGTTGACCGATTTTTGAAAATGGCACATTTTATTGCTTGCAAGAAAACGGCGGATGCTGTTCATGTCGCGCAGTTATTTTTCAAAGAAATATATCGACTTCATGGATTACCAGAATCTATTGTGTCGGATAGGGATACTCGTTTTCTGAGTCATTTTTGGCTAAGTTTGTGGAAGATGGTCGGAACGAAGCTGAATTTTAGTAGTGCGTATCATCATCAAACAGATGGGCAAACGGAAGTGGTGAATAGATCGTTGGGAAACTTGTTGCGGTGTCTTGTACAAGACAATTTGAAGAGTTGGGACTTAAAGTTATGTCAGGCAGAGTTTGCTCATAATCATGCTGTTAACCGAAGCACTGGTTACAGTCCATTTCAAGTTGTATATTCAAGCTTGCCAAAGGGGCCGTTGGATTTAACGGTAGTACCACAACCGAAAGGGGTGATTAAACGGGCGTCAGATTTCGTTGATGAGTTGAAAGATTGTCATAGAATCGTTCAGGAACGTTTGGAAAAGATGAATGAGAAATATAAACGAGCTGCAGATAAAAAGAGAAGAAGTGTGGAGTTCAACGAGGGTGATTGGGTGTATGCTGTGTTAATAAAGGATCATTTCCCAGTGGGTACTTATAACAAGTTGAAAGCCCGAAAGATTGGTCCAGTAGAAATTATAAAACAGATCAATGAAAATGCTTATAAGTTGAAGCTGCCAGAGGATGTTTACACTTCTGACGTGTTTAATGTTAAACATCTTATACCTTATTATGGAGATGAACAGTCCAATGGGAAGGAACTTTTAAATTCGAGGACGAATTTTCGTCAGCCTGGGGAGGATGATGCAGCACATACCGAAGACGAGCGCGAGGAACGCGAGCGACCTAATTCCATCACCAATTTATCACCAGCACTTCACGACCTAACGCCTCTGCGACCTAACCATTCCCACGACCTAACTTTTCCGTGACCCAATGCTCTCCGACCTAACCACCAGCGCGACCTAAACTCCACATCAATTCCATCCCACGACCTAACTTCCAGCAACCAGCGACTTATCTCTGCTCTAAGTCGCAAGCGACCTATCTCTGCTCTAGGTCGCGAGCGATCTAAATCTTCCACCGAGCAACCTAAATCTTCCACCGAGCGACTAATTCCATAAGCCGCGAACGACCTTATTCCACCTCATCAACTCGCGAGCGACCTAACTCTAAGTCGCGAGCGACCTACTACCGCCTCATCAATGTCAAAGTAGTGAAACGCGAAAAGCTACGAGGCAATACCGCCAGAAATTAAGTCGTGAGTTATTTTTTAGGTCGCGTGAATGTATTTTAGGTCGTAGGATTTTAGCTCGTAAGTCGTTAATTTTCATAAGTCGTAGGTCGTGTACTGAAAAGTGTTGTATTGTTTCTTTGTTTTAGGTCGTGATGTTTAGGTCGTGAACGACCTATGTGTTGTACAAATTTCTGTTGTGTGAGTTGTAAGCCTATAAATAGGCGGGAGGCATCATTTGTAAAGGTTGTTGATTTTGAATAAAATTTCGTTTTGTTAGCTTTGTGCTTTCATCTAAATTGGTAGTTGAGTGTAATCTCCTATCTCCACTCTCGGATAATCGAGTGCGCTCGATTCAACGATTGCTGAAGCCGATTCACGGTATCTAGTGCGCTAGATAAACGTCAGAAGAATCGTAGATCTTTAAACACGGTATAGTGCGCTATCAACGTGTTTAAGATAGCTAGAATCCGGTATCGTTCGATCAATGGATTTGGGCCATTCAGTATCTTTTGCTCCATCGATTGCTACTTTCATCGTATAATCAATTTTTGTATTCCGTCGCTGCGTCAGTTAATATGGTTTGAAACTATTCCGTTAAGGATATAAAGATTTGAATTTGTTTTCGAACGTGGGAATATTGGGAGAAATTTGAATATATATCCATGTAAAGATATTTGAAATGAATGTTTTGAAAAGATTTAATAAATTGGGCCTAGTGACTGCTTATGTGTGTTATTTGATAGTTAAATAACCGAATATCAAATCTGACCAAATTCATTGATCGTTTCGAAGAGAACGGGATCAGATTTAATTATCGGAAAACCACTTCAATCTGATTTGTGTGTTATGAATTGTGATATCGTGAAGATAATGAAGATGGTAATTTTGGAGATTTAGTTTGTTCAGACCCAGAACAACTTGTATGGATGAATGTTATCATTTGACATCATTGCCTGGAAGGCAGTGTTAGCATTCCATGTATGAATGTTATTCTAAAGGAAAACGTAGCCTCATTCCTCATCAACCGAGAATGACTAAACAGGGGAGATGCGCCAGGGCTAAGTGTGTCGCACCCAAGTAGGGTATGTTATCACCATTATAGATACCCACGGATATATTATATTATAATTATGGATATGGTTGTGCATGGAAAAGAGAGCGCTTGATTCGGGTGGGAACACCCGAGGTGATAACATATTCGGTACTATCCAGGTCAGGGGTAGGCCAGCCTTATTTTGGCAGGGGATCCAAACGAGGTCCTCGATACATTTTTCTAGAGGTGTACTATAGCGGGTGGTACCCCAGATGCCAAGTCATTGTATGGAATCAAATATCCACTATGAGCCTTTACAATTTTGATTGTAGAGCTTATTATGCTGGAATTTAATTAATGTAACAATTTTAGCTATTTTAATAAGTATTTGTACTTAGACATTATTATAATATCATTGGATTTTCCATAAAAGTGTTTTGGTAATCGTATGGTAAAAACTCGTCGTATTTATGTGTAGCGTGGTCTTACGACATACCTTTGTTTTCAAAGGATTTGATAATAGTAATGATTCAAATTGAGTGTGTCTTATCATGCTGGTTTTCTAGACTAACTCGGGTGTTATTTTATTATAATGCTCGGGCCAAACCGAGTATTACAGATTTAGATTAGGATGCTATGGAGCTAAGGAGACGAGCTGGAGGATTCTCAGGCGTATTATACATTTTTGATTATATTCCGCTGTGTGTGTTAGGCTGTATATTCAACGCTTGTGAGGACAAGTTATTATAACTGTCTAGATTGATTTGTTAATTGTTGTACTCTGATGATTGTATGTATATTACAGTTACAGTTCTCTTTGTATAAAGATCTGCTATTATATATTATATTTTGTTCCGCTGCGATTGTGAGATTATGTGATGTTGTTCTTATTTTCTTCTAACTTGTTCTTCTTCACCCCTAATGATTTGGTACTTCCGGCACTCAATTGCTTAGCATGCTATACAGTGAACGTATTGATGTCGATTTTCGAGGGTCAAAAAACCCAGTTCGTTGCAGTTGGTATCAGAGCTGAAGGTTAAGCGAGAACCTTGGCTTTGATGGGGATTACTCATTAGAGACAGAGTCAGTAGTACTCTAGAATGAGTCTGAGTGTATTATTAGATATAAGCGCGTATTTTTTAGTGAATATAAAATGTTTTATATTGTGTTGATTGGTCAATTGAGTGGCTTATGATTTCTGGTCGGCACAGTCCGTACAACTATATCGATAAGGGTCCCTAAACACTTGAACTGAGCAATTCGACATAGTATTGTTTTGAAATAGGGTAAATGAAATAACTTTACTCAAATTATATTTTGATATCAAAAAAATAATTTTCTGAAATTATTATAGTGTATTGGAGTGTATGGTTGATATTATTATAATCTAAACAAGATTATAAGATTGAAATGGTTATGTATAACCAAATGAAAATTGTATAAGTATGAATTATACAAATGAATTATAATTAAAATGGATTCAATCTCGAACTCAGAAATTTAAATCCCGGAAGATTTGGAAAATATTTTCAGAAGTGTTGTGGAAATGAAATTGGTGTTATTTTTGAAATATTTTTGAAATAAATAATGGTAATATTATTGTGGAATGTTTTTGAATGAAATTTTTTTTAAATGGATTTTGAAAGTGATAAAGCACTGAACTCACTTCAGTCGTTGGAAAATAATTCCGATGATGATCGCGAAATCATCGGTGTTCATTTTCGAGTTTCTAAGTGAAGAATTGCTACCATAGATTTTCTATTATAATTTTGTTTCTGGATAAAACAAGTTTTGATTTTAAGAATTTAACAAAAAATTATTAATATTAATTAAGTCATTTTTCTTTGGGAAGATTGAATACTTGAACGAAAAAAGAAGTGTTGTTAAAAGCACTTCGTTTCTTTCATTTCCAAATTATTATAAATATCAATTAATTCAGCATTTAGATTATTGGAGTTATCGTGTTACTAGATTAGGAATTTTGATTCGATATATAAAGGAGTTATGTATATATATATGATTTCAAAGTGATTTGGAATAAAACTGGGTGTTTAAATTCTAAAATTTCTATCTAAGTGTTGGTGAAATGATTGTAAATAAGTTTTTGTAACTTATAATTTAAAAAATGGTATAGATAAGAGAGGAAATGTGAATTTGAGATATGAAATTAAATGGGAGTTTAACTTAAGAAATGTTAACTGAAAGTGATTGTGATAGTGAAATAAATTAGTGAAGTGAACTAATTAAATGAATTGAATTAAAAGTGAATTAGTGAATGGAATATGGTTCAGAATGTTGATTGATAACAATTGAATATGAAATTAAATTGTGAAATAAATTTGATGGGATGGTTGCTAAGTGATAAATAAAGTGACGAAGGAATGTGAATTAATTAAATGTAAAATTGGATGTGTATAAATGAAGGGAACTAATAATATGAATTGAACTAAAGGTTAATAGTTGAATCAATTAAATGTAATGGAAGATATTGAATATAAAATTTGAGTTGTGAAATGGATATATAACTATAAGTTATAAATTTTGAATGGAATAAAATTTAGGTGAAAATTATGAAATTATGAATAAATAAGTTTAAATAACTTATAAATATGAGGAAATGGAAAAGAAAACCTGATTAAATGGTTTAATTGATTTGTTAAAGTAATGGATTTGAATTATAAAATGGAAATTAAATAATTAGATAAATTAATTAGTTAATTGAATATAGAAATGGAACTTAACTTGGTGAAGTAAAATGGATTGTGGATTGAAATTGAAATTGAATGTGGAACTTGAGTTATAAATGGAATTCGACTTAAATGTAAGAGAATTAAATATATTTTGAAATGTTCTCTAATAAAATAGAAATGGATTGAAATGGTGATGACTTAAGTTATAAATAAATTCAATTTAAGTGAAAATAAATGGAATATGGCTTTGGAATATTATTTAAATGAATTCGAGTATGAAATTATGTTTTGAAGTGGAAATGAATATATGTGTGGTATAAAAGGTAATAATAAACCTTAATATTAATTTTATGAAATGATTCTCAAGTAATATAGTGTAAACTGAGATATACCAAGTAAATGGAAATGTGAATCAATCGAAGGTAAATAAATTGAATAACAATCAATTTAAAATGAACTGGAATTTGATTACAATGGAAATGAACTTAAGTTATATAGTTGAAATGATTAAAAGTGAATGAATTAACTTAAGTTAATATTTTTGGATGGAAGCTTGGCCCGAATGAATTTATGAAATGCTTCATAAGTAAATAGCATGGATTGAATTGTCATTTGATATAAATAGAAGTAATCAAAATTTTGTGAACTCATAGAAAGTGAATAAATTGGTTTAGAACCAATTTGTAATGGATATGAATATATTGTGTATAGATATGAATTGAATGCTAATAATGTGGTTGTGAATCATTCGAATTGAATGAAATGATATATAAATCGATTTAAATAAATAATCGAATGTTGGAACCTTGTGATTATTGATAAATTCATGCTATCACATGTTTGGTTATGAAATCTATGTGTTTGCGCTAGTTAAATAAATGAAATTTTATTAAATTTTCATGTTTTGGAGCTTATGTGTTTAAATTGATTAAGACAGGTACAAGGAGGCTATTGGACTAGATTTGGATTGCAAAATTGCAAATAAATTGCGCGAGCTCACTTAATAACGCTTATATAAGGTACACTTAAGCATTAAAAGCAAAAATAAAATAAATATTGATATTTTTTGCGCCAAAATTGGTCACAAACACCCGATTATTGATGAAAGCACCGTTTACAATCACAGATCACAGATAGCAAGTTTATAGAGAATAAAGTATGATGAACACTTAGAAAATTCAAAGAAAAGCGACGGAAACACACAGATTTATGGTGGTTCGGTGCTCTAGCCTACGTCCACTTTGAAGAATTCGACTTTATTGTTTTTTGCTAGCTGGTTACAACAGGTTACAACAGTAGAATTCGAGTACAATGGTGATTTCGATAGAGTCTGGATGTAGAAGAGTCAAAAGATCCTTTTTCTACAGGTCTTGGGTTGCTATTTATAGGTGTAGGCTGCAAATATCTCGCTCAGATTTCAGGAGACCTCTTCTGGCATGTGAGTGGGTCCACGTGATCGATCCCACGTGATTTGCACGCGATCTAGAATCGATACGAACAAGATTTATATTGATCGAAACTTCATCCAACTGAGTCGGGATCGATTGCGAGTGTTGCTGAGGATGTACACAAGCTTCTGTGGAAATTTCGTAGCGTTTGGACTTGTAGATTGTGAGTTATGATCGATGCAAACTTGTGTTTTCTCTGGGCTGCTTCGTTTGTATCGATAACCTCCGTATCACTTACATTTCCTTCGTGTCGATCAAAGGCACATGCTTGCTTGTTGACGTGGGACGATAAACTGGGGTGGATCCATATTTTTCACCGTGCTGACCGAGCCTTCATCCTTGTAGACTTCATTCTTATCCATCTGTAATACTCCATTCACATCCATCCATTTCAAGCCCTATTCGTATCGATAATTGATGGTGTACTTCATATCGATCGTTGTAGATACAATCGATACGAAGTGACTTCGTTTGAGGGGTTTATTTATGGATACGAATAAGGACTATGATGGATACGAACAAGGACTATGATGGATACGAAGGCTCATGGATGATATCGATTCGAACAACCATGAAGTTGATGGATACGAATGAGGTCTGCACGGTGGATGGATACGAACTAACCTTACCTGTGATCGATACGAACTAGGTCGGTCCTCGATGGATACGAAGTAGCATGGACACGAGGTAGGCTAATGGATACGAACACGATCGATATAAAACAGGCCGCCTTTGGATGGATACGAAGAGTGTAGTTCCGGGTGGATGCAAACGGAAGCGATGCGAAGAGAGTGAAACGATGGATTCAACGAATTGATCTCCTTGATTTGCATTGATCATATCTTGAGCATATGAACTCGGATTGTCTTGAAATTTGAAACGTTGGCTTCCACAGCTTTAATTGTCGTGTCATATCAATTCTAGCTTGATCTGGACTAGGGCAAAATTCGTCGTTATCCATAGTGAACCTGTGTATAACCGATCTTCAGAACGAACTGTCTTTTATTTCTAGTCAATTTCTTGGTGTCATGGCCTTGCCAAAAGGCGGGATAACATTTGCCCCCCAAAACATGTCTTGCAATAGGAAGGTGTGTTTTGTAGTTTGATAAGCTGGATGTTCGCATCCTGTTAATGATCTACAAAGAGATTGATAATCTTACATGACAATGAATAGTGATCGTTCGCGATCGTATGCCGTTCGGGGCGGTATGTAACCATTCGCGGTCGGGTGCTATTCGAGGCGAATTGTGACCGTTCGAGGTCTAGTGCCATTCGAGGCGAATTATGACCGTTCAAGGTCGGATTCCGTTTGAGGCAAATTATGACTTTTAGAGGTCGGGTGCCGTTTGAGGCGAATTGTGTGTGCCCGAGGGGGACTTAGTATCATTATTGTCAGATTTCACGTTCGAGTGAGTTTCTGAATTGTTTGTGGTGGTGGTTTATCGCCATCTCAGAGCATGTCTGAGGACCGTTCGCGATCCCGTACATATGTAAGTGACTTAGCCGTTATAGAATTATTGAAACCAAATTTACATTCAAATGAGTCTTTCAACAGAAATTTTCAACAAAATAAAGTTCAAATGTGCGAAATAAAAAGCAGAAGTGGAACAAAGACGTTAAAGTGCAAACACCTATACCGATGCAATTGATATTCATATCAGAGCATGCCTGAGGATCGCTCGTAATCATGTACATGTGTAAATGACTTAATGGCGTTGGTATGGAGTTTGTCACTTATTCGTCGTTATTCTGATCAGTTGATGACAAGCTGACGCCTCGATCTAGAGCCTCCTTCATTTGACGCAGGCGGTGGTCGCTCTCGTTCCACCGTAATTGCTCCCCTTCTCACATATTGCAATAGCAGACCATTCTGATATGTCCCACAACCTCATCCTTCAAGTACCTGCAATCATTCGTGCTATGACCATTCAGTTCGTGGAATAAGCAATACTTGTCGGATCTCTTTTCATTGATGGTCGGATCCCTCCTCATTGGCTTTCGATAAGGAATCTGCCCCCGGTATCCTGGTAGATTCGCTCCAAAGTTTCATTCAACTCTGTAAAAGAGGTGAATCTTGGTTCCTTTCACGGTCGCTTTGGTCCATCATCGTTACCCTCGGCTTTCCGTTTCCCTTTATCATTGCTTGAATCTTTTCCGGGAGGATCTCCGCCTTTGACTGCATAAACTTCAACTCCCTCTCTTTTCTCTCTTTCAACATTTGCATCCTCTAATCGCAGAAATCCTTCGCCCTCATGATAAAATTCTCTCAGATCCATAGATGGATCCCTCGTCAATGAATTCTTAAATTATGTGCCATCAGCTATGCCAGATACAACTGCCATCAAAACCATGGATGGATCTGGTCAATCCACCGATGCTGCCGCTGCATTGAATCGTGTTAGAAAACTCCTCAAAGATTCCTCGGTTCTTTGCTTCAGTGTTGCTAGACTCATCACATTCTTGGGTCTCGAAATGTGAACTCTGAACTGCCTCATAAACTTCTCAGTCAAATCAGTCCATGTTCCAATGGAGCCGATCTCCAGTTGTCTAAACTATAGTGCTGCAATGTCCATCAAATATAATGGGAAGCACTGGGCCATGACCTATTCCGATGCCCCTAGTACCTCCATATGCCTCATGAACCTTGTCAGATGAATTGCAGGATCCGTCCTCCGATCGTACGTCTTCAGTGTTGGTAGCTTGAATTCTGGTGGATTCCTAGCCTGTCTAATTACGGGAGCGAAGGGGCTCCTGTTCACGTCTTCCAGATCTCTATTCTCTAGTCCGCCTTTCATGGCTCGTCTGACCATCTCCACCAATCTGTCATTGTCTCCAAGCTGTGGTCCTTGTCCATTGCCTTTGATTTGTCCCCCGAGTTCGCGAGGGAATCCTGGAATCTGCTCTCCTGGACGAGCATCCATTCCTCTATCAATGACGTGTTGAACAGCTTCACTTGGTAGCCTACTTGAGGTTGGATCAATATGCTCCTAAGGAGCGCCCCCTAGCTCTGGGGCTGCTCCCGACAGTTCCGCTCTATTCTGGGTTCTGATTGCTCCATGCTCCTGACCTCTATCTCTAGCTCTTCCTGCAGTTGCGTTCCCTTGATTCTGCACTCCAACGTGACCAACTTATCGAAGTAAATTCTGCATCATCTCTTCTTGCCTTTTCAGCATTCCCTCCTGCATGGCTTCCATCATCATCTCCATCTCGTCTCAAGTGATGAAGACTGAGGCCTGATTCGCTCCTGAGGAAGCCTCCTGACTCCCTTCATGTTGACTCCTTTCAGTTCTTTGTCTTCTTGTTGATTGCTTGACCATGACTACTTCTAGATATGATCTTCTAGCTTTCCAAACCCAAACTCCAAGCTTTAGAATCCCTGAGTGCTAGTGTTCTCAGTGAAAGCACCAAAATGTTTGCGCCAAAATTGGTCACAAACACCCGATTATTGATGAAAGCACCGTTTACAATCACAGATCACAGATAGCAAGTTTATAGAGAATAAAGTATGATGAACACTCAGAAAATTCAAAGAAAAGCGATGGAAACACACAGATTTATAGTGGTTCGGTGCTCTAGCCTACGTCCACTTTGAAGAATTCGACTTTATTGATTTTTGCTTGCTGGTTACAATAGTAGAATTTGAGTACAATGGTGATTTCGATAGAGTCTGGACGTAGAAGAGCCAAAAGATCCTTTTTCTGCAGGTCTTGGGTTGCTATTTATAGGTGTAGGTGGCATATATCTCACTCAGATTTCGGGAGACCTCTTCTGGCACGTGAGTGGGTCCATGCGATCGATCCCACGTGATTTGCACGCGATCTAGGATCGATATGAACGAGATTCGTATCGATCGAAACTTCATCTAATTGAGTCGGGATCGATTGCGAGTGTTACTGAGGATGTACGCAAGCTTCTATGAAAATTTCGTAGCGTTTGGACTTGTAGATTGAGAGTTATGATCGATGCAAACTTGTGTTTTCTCTAGGCTGCTTCGTTCGTATCGATACCCTTCGTATCGCTTCCATCTCCTTCGTGTCGATCAAAGGCACGTGCTTGCTTGTTGACGTGGGGCGATAAACTGAGGTGGATCCTTATTTTTCGCCGCGTTGACCGAGGCTTCATCCTTGTAGACTTCATTCGTATCCATTTGTAATACTCCATTCGCATCCATCCATTTCAGCCCCTATTCATATCGATAATTGATGGTGTACTTCGTATCGATCGTTGTAGATACAATCGATACGAAGTGTCTTCGTTTGAGGGGTTTTATGATGGATACGAACAAGGACTATGATGGATACGAACAAGGACTATGACGGATACGAAGGCTCATGGATGCTATCGATTCGAACAACCATGAACTTGATAGATACGAATGAGTCTGCAGGGTAGATGGATACGGACTAACCTTACCTGTGATCGATACGAACTAGGTCGGTCCTCGATGGATACGAAGTACCATGGACACGAGGTAGGCTGATGGATACGAACAAGATCGATATGAAGGAGGCTGCCTTTGGACGGATACGAAGAGTGTAGTTCCGGGTGGATGCGAACGGAAGCTATGCGAAGAGAGTGAAACGATGGATACGAACTCCTTGATTTGCATCGATCATATCTTGAGCATACGAACTCGGATTGTCTTGAAATTTGAAACGTTGGCTTCTACAGCTTTAATTGTCGTGTTATATCAATTCTAGCTTGATTTGGAATCGGGCAAAATTCATCGATATCCATAGTGAATCTGTGTATAACCGATCTTCGGAACGAACTGTTTTTGATTTCTAGTCAATTTCTTGGTGTTACGGCCTTGCCAAAAGGCGGTATAACATATATATATTGTGTTTTCAACCGTGTGGGTGGATGATACCATTTTTATTATATTTGTATTATTGCAGAAGGCTCTCCGTACAAGGGAGACTCTCCTAAAATTTTGCAAAAATTTAGGATGTTAGAAAAAAATTTGTTAGCCAAAATTTGATTTTGAATTGTAATTGAAATTAAGGGGTTTGAAATAAAAATGGAAACTAATTGTTTTGATTGGAACTAAAAGATTAGAAAGTGAAGTATCGAGTTTTAACTAAGTGGATTTTACCAAATTAATGGGTTGTTACATTTTTCCTACTTAGCAATTTCGGGGACGAAATTCTTTTAATGGGGAGGAATATAACGACCTGGACTTTTCAGTAATTTGATCTTGAATATAAATGGTTTTAAATATTGGATTTGGGATATGAATTGATTTTTGAATATGAAAATTTTGGTTGAAGTTATAGGACGGATTTAAATTTCAAATACAACGATTTATCGTAATACAGAAATGGTGAATAATTGGAATTTGAGCTGAATATGAATCAAAATGATTTCTAATGTTGATATAAATTGTATTGGAATTATAATTGAGTTAATAAGTTTTATAAACTGGAATTTCAAGTGATTTCGCCAATTTTTGAAATTGTCGATTTAATCGACGCGTTAAAATAGCGATCCAGGCCACAGTCTTGGATTTCAACGAAACTAGTTCCATTGGATCCGTAATAATGTATTATTATCGAATTTCAAATTTCGTAGTGTTTGGAGTTACCATTTGGTCGTACGGGATAGAAAGGCATTGAAACTAATATTGAAAATTTAATTTAATAATTGGGTTCAAAAAGCTATCTTCTGCATACGATCGAGTTAGGTCTCGAAACTAGTTCCATTGCGTTCGGAATAGGGGTATAACATTAGGAATGCCTGGCGGCATGCCTTAATAGGGGTTCGTATTTTCGAGATATGAAAGGGGAGATATTTTGAATAAAATAAAATAGAAATTTCAAATCGCAGCCGACCTAGTTTCAGATATAGCCACCCTATAATCGTACTCGAGCCACCCTATACTCATACTTGAGCCGCTTTGCTCCAGTTTAAATCGCATTTCCCCCTTCAAACTCTCGATCGAAATCAAAAAAAAATCACGCGATAATCATGATGGCGCGAATGGATGGCTACAGCGTTCGCGATGAATGACGGTGGAAGCCTTTGTTCAATTGAGCTAGGGCTTCGATTTTTAGAGTAAATCGAGATGGAGTTGTGTTTAATTCGAGCGACTCTAGGGTGTGGCGATGGTGTAAGTGTGGTCGTGGTCGGAGGTTAGGCTATCTGGAGGTCGCGACTAGGTAGGTGAATGGAGGAGGTTGCATTCGTGACCTGTACAAGCATCGAAGGGAAGGATGAGGCCTTTGTGATGGTGGCGACATGGTGGGATTTAAGGAGGAGAATTTGGTGGTGGTGTTCGTTTGGTGAACGGAGGCAAGGTGAGGGTGGGGGAGATAAGAGAACGAGCAGCTATGGTGGAGGCAGTCTGTCTTTTTCAATTTAGGAAAGGTGAGATTAAGTGAGTAATTAATTTACTTGAGTGGTAATTAGTAAATTTTAATTATAGTTAAAAATAGAAATCTTATCATGTTAATAACTCTCTCATACGAGGTCCGATTGGGATGAAACAAGCGACATCGAAATCGTATCGACGAGTACTACGAATAGAAATTTGTTTGGGATTTTTACGAGTCAGCTGGAATTTTACATTAAATCGAACGTGGTTCAATTTAATTCAAATCCGGATGTTTGGCAAATTAAAAATCAAGGTGAGTAAATCTCACTCTTTTTGGATAACTAGTTTAATTTATAGTAATTAAAATTAATTATTAGTTGACTGGATGAATTTATATATTTATTAGTTGAATGCTATACTATATATATTAGTAGTTGGATATAATCCCGTCGTTGGAGCGGATGAGACACTATGCACCCCACATAATAATGGATGACCCTATATTACCACGATATCCCACCTCGAAGCGGGTTGGTATTTTATGTTATATAACATCTGTGGATGCAGGGAAAACAGGTTGGAGGAATCCAACTGGATTCCTCAAAAATATAATGATTTGTTTCATATATAGTGATATATGATGTGAATGAATAGTCTGTTATGGGATTTTGTGTGATTTGATATATTGGATGCTATAATAGCACTGGCCCTAATTTTGGTATTATAAATACCATAAATGATATTTTTGAATTTTAAAAAGGAAATTCAAAGGTGATTTTGAAATGAAAATATTTATATAGAATTTTGGGATTTAAAAAAAAAATTATTTGGATGAAACAATAATTTGATTTGAAGTTGTACATAAATATTTGTAAAATGTTTTAAGTAGATATTTAAAAATAATTTATAAAGGGATTTTTAAGAGTGGATTTTTAAATGATATTCTGAAAAATATGGAAAAGAAGTTGAAATCGATATTTAAAATAGATTTGAAAAATAAATGGAATTTATAAAGAAATGGATTTATTAAAATGAAATTTTATAAATGATATTATTTATATAAACAAGTAAAACCCAAATGAGTTTATATGTTTATAACCTATGTTTATAAATAAGGGAAAAATGATATCAGTTGATAAATCGAGAGTGTGAATTTATATTGAGATATGGAAATCGGTTTTGGGAAAAATAGTGGATTCTATTTTTGGAATGTGAGAATGATTATAAAATAAAAGTATAGGCGATGTGATATGAATCGAGAGGGATTTATAAATTGAAATTGGTAATATTGGATTTTTTTTAAAATATAGGTTTTTGTCGAGAAATTTAAATTGTTTTAAAATGGGATTTTTATTTATTAAACTATGTAGCTTAAAAACTATTATTTAGATTAAAATATTTCGGAAATGTTAGTTACTCAAATATTTAATATTTATTGAAATGAATTCTAATTTTTATAATCAGCTTTGTAAATTGATTTGTTTATTTAAAAATGATTTTGAAATGAGTTGTCGATGTTATTTAAAGTGTTTGGATATTTAAAATAACTACTTAAACGTGTTTTAATTAAATAAAATATTATTAAAAAATACTTATTATATATTTAGAGTTTTGAAAGTAATTTCAATTTATTTATAAATCCTCTCGAGATTTGTATACGGGTTTATTTAACGGATATGATTTTTATAAGAGAAATCTAATAACAGAATTTTGGAAACTTAAGGAATTTCCAAAATAGTTAGATAAGTGAACTTCGAGAAATGAATCTGAATTCATAAAATAAGTTATAAATTGGTGAATGAGATTTTAAGTAAGTAAAATCGATTTTTGAAATCGTAAAAGGAAATTAATAGAAATTACGGAGATTTATGAAAAGAATTATATTGAGTTGTGACTTTATAAAAGGGTTGCAAATGGTTTTATGAAGTTGGAATAAAAGGGAGATTTCCTAGTTTGTGAATATACCTATAAAATCAAAAAGATATAAATATTTCCTAAGTGTTGAGAAGTAAGTAATTTTGGAAAATATATTTATAAATATTTTTCTAAGTATTGGAATAAAATGATTTGGGAATGTTTTGATTATGGGAAGGTTATACGGAAATATTTCTAAGTGTTAATATGGTTTGAAAATATTCCGTTAAGGATATAAAGATTTGAATTTTTTTTCGAACGTGGGAATACTGAGAGAAATTTGAATAAATATCTATGTAAAGATATTTGAAATGAATGTTTTGAAAAGATGTAATAAATTGGGCCTAGTGACTGCTTATGTGTGTTATTTGATAGTAAAATAACCGACTATCAAATCTGGCCAAATTTGTTGATCGTTTCGAAGAGACCGTGATCGGATTTAATTATCCGAAACCCACTTCGATCTTATTTGTGCGTTACGAATTGTGATATCATGAAGATAATGAAGATGGTAATTTTGGAGATTTAGTTTGTCCAGACCCAGAACAATTTATATGGATGAATGCTATCATTTGACATCGTTGCTTGGAAGGCAGTGTTAGCATTCCATGTATGAATGCTATTCTAAAGGTAAACATAGCATCAAGCCTCATCAACCGAAAATGACTAAAATAGGGGAGATGCAGCAAGGCAAAGTGGGTTGCAACCAAGTAGGGTATGTTATCACCATTCTAGATACCCTCGTATATATTATATTATAATTATGGATATAGTTGTGCATGGAAAAGAGAGCGCTCGATTAGGGTGGGAACACTTGGAGTGATAAATATTCGGTACTATCCAGGTCAGCGGTAGGCCAGTCCTGTGTTGGTAGGGGATCAGGCGAGGTCCTCGGTACATTTTTCTAGAGATGTACTGTAGCGGGCGGTACCCCAGTGGCCCAGTCATTATATGGACTCCAATATCCACTACGAGCCTTTACGGTTTTGATTGTAGAGACTAGTATGCTAGAATTTAATTAATGTAACAATTTCGACTATTTTAATACGTATTTGTACTTAGACACTATTATAATATCACTGGATATTCTATAAAAATATTTTGGTTATGGTAAGGTAAAAACACGTCCTATTTATGTGAGGCGTGGTCTTACGAGATACCTCTGTTTTCAAAGGATTTGATAACAGTAATAATTCAAATTGAGTGTGTTTTCTCACGCTAGTTTTCCAAGACTGACTCGGGTGTTATTTTATTATAATGCTCAGGTCAGACCGAGTATTACAGATTCAGGTTAGGATGCTATGGAGCTTGACGAGCTGGAGGATTCTCAGGTGTATTATACGTATTTGATTATATTTCGCTGTGTGTGTTAGGTTGTATATTCAACGCTTGTCAGGACAAGTTATTATAACTGTCCAGATTGATTTGTTGATTATTTTACTCTGATAATTGTTTGTATATAGTTACAGTTCTCTTTTTATAAAGATCTGTTATTTTATATTATATTTATTTCTGCTGCGATTTTGAGATTCTGTGTTGTTTCTATTTTCTTCTATCTTTTCCTTCTTCACCGCTAATGATTTGGTATTTCCGGCACTCGATTGCTCGGCATGCTATACAGTGAACGTATTGATGTCGATTTTCGAGGGTTGAAAATCCCGGTTTGTTACAAATGAGGTTATTACCTAAGTTGGCATTTGAAATGATATTTTTAAGTGAAAATGACATATGAAGTAAATATGATGATTTTGAAATAAAAGATATTTTGAAGTGAATATGATAATTTGATATCAAGTATGAATCGTTTTCAAAATGTAAAAGAACCAACCGGTGTGTAAAACGACGTTTGGTTGTTAAAGAGACCGGGGTCGATTATTGGCATACTCTCTGTCAATATTTTATCCATTTTAATAGATGTGTACGTAGAGGAGACTCCAGAATGAAGTGGTTGGATTTGGTGTACATTTCTGGATTTGAAGAAAGAAAACGATGATGGATAGCCCTAACACTTATGTCAATTTGAAATGACTAAAACATGACGGCTTGACAGGGCCATTGATGGTAGCTAACTCTAGCAGATATCTGTTCTTCGATTTTCTTCTTGGACTCGGTTCATACTATTACCTTTGATGTTCGTTTCGATTGGTGCACCTTGATTTGGGATGACCTCCCTTTGACTCGATATGGGATGGATGTAGGCGGTCGTGGCTACGATGCGTTAACACTAGCCCTGCGACACGAACTGGTAATATCCTACCTTGGGCATTGCCTCACGTGCCTTGTCATACTTTTATCATTATACGATACCACTCCGAGTTTGGTTTAGTGTTTCATATCACGGTGTATCCCTATCCCCCGACGTGTTATTGGGGCGTTATATGCAAACTGTACGATAATGCTTAAAAATGCGTTAAGGGGGATTAATGTAAAGTCTTAATGCTCAGGAAAATATTTATTTTATTGAATAGACATTACATATATAGCGTATTCAACTATATATAGATATTTTGACAAATCCTTAAGAGATGGAAAATCCTATAACATCTCTTGAGTTATTCTACGCACGTTATACACTGGATATAAGATCTAAAACCTTATAAACATCTCTGACGCTATTACACTCATGTTATACATGATATTGATTTGACTTACATAAGAATATTTTAGTTCTGACTCGAGTGTATTGTTTTACTTTATGCTCGGGTCGGCCTTGAGTTTTCAGTGCATTGAAGATCATTTATTCTAGAGGACGAAGACAAAGATTTGGTATATTATTACTAGTATTATTTCCCTGCATCATGTTGTTCTCTGCATTATTCTATTATTCTATTGTATATATAATTCTGATTGATGTTATAAATTTTAATAAAATATATAGTATAAACAGCTTCATGAACTATTTATTTGATTATTATATTTTGTCATTCTGCTGCGAGATTCTTTGTTTGTTTTCTTCTTTTCTTATTTTTCTTAACTAATCCCATTGATTATCTGTGCTCCAGATTGTTTTGAGTTGGACATGTGTGGTTTAATGTCGACTTAAACCTTCCAAAATGCGGGTCATCACAGTTGGTATCAGAGCTTTGGTTTAGCGATAACCTGAGTTTTGATGGGGTTTACTCATTAGAGATAGGGTAGTAATACCCTAGAATGATTTTCTTTGAGTGTGTGTGTGTGTGTATGGTAGCACGTACTTGTTAGTGTTATAAAATGTATTACATTTTGTTTACTTATCTATTGAGTTTTTTATGAATTTTGATTGGTACACGAGGTGCCATGTTATAGATATGGGTTTCTAAACACTTAAATGAGGCAAGTCGACATAATATTGTTTTAAAATCGGGTAAATTAAATAATTTTACCTAAATTATATTTTATATATAAAATGATAACTCTCATGAACATGTATGATTATTGGTGAATGTTGTTGTTAGGAGATGATAATATTTAGCTATCATCGATTATTGCTTGAATTAAACTAAAAACGAATACTTTGTGAACTCTATTTCACGAAGCATTCGATAATTAGATCGAATTGAAATCTAATTAAAATAAGAATTGTTTGCAATAACCAAGATGCAAATTAATGACATGTTTTCATAATAAGGTAATGAAATTGTATAAGTATATTTATAATATGGCTTATAAATAGAAAGGATTTAAAAGCTGAAAATTTAAGAACTTAAAATCCCGTTTATTTTCAAAATTTGTTTCAAAGTTTCAGAAATAATAATAATAATATTTTGGAAGTTTTTATGACTAGAAATAAATTTTAAAAATAATTTTGAAAGAAATAAAAGCATTGAACTCGCTTTAGTCGCTGGAAAATAATTCTAGGGATGACTACATCGTCCCTAGTATCCATTTTCGAGTTTCTGAGTGAGACTTAATACCAAAAAAAAATTATTTCCGGTTAAAATAAGTTTTAATTGAAAAATTCCAAGTATGATTTGATAAATATATGAAAATAGTTTTTGAACTTATAATTTGAAAATAGTATAGTTAAGAAAAATGTTAAGAACTTATGAATTTGAATAAGAAAGTAAATCCAAATGACAAAAAACGGTTGAACATTATAACGAACCAGGTTTTCCGACATTTAATTTTGAATATTTAAATTGTTTTAAATATTGAATGTTGAATATAAATTGATTTTTAAATATGAAGATTTTGGTTGAAATTGTAGAAGAAATTTAAATTTCAAATATAGAGATTTATCGTAATACGGAAATGGCGGATAGTTGGGATTTGAGTTGAATATGAATCGAAATGGTTTCTAATGTTGATATAAATTTCTATTTGAATTATAATTGAGTTGGTAAGTTTTTAAAACTGAAATTTCAAGTGATTTCGTCAATTTTTGAAATCGTCGATTTAATCGACGCGTAAAATAGCGATCTGGGGCACTGTCTCAGAATTCGATGAAACCAGTTCCATTGGATCCGTAATAGTGTATTATTATCAGATTTTAAGTTTCATAACGATTGGACATATCGTTTGGTCGTACGGAAAAGAAGCGCGTTGGATTTATTTTCGAAAATTTAATATTTTAATTGGATTCAAAAAGCTACCTTCTCCACACGATCGAATTAGGCCTCGAAACTTGTTCCATGGCATTCGGAACAAGGGTATAACATTAGGAACACCAAGCGGCATGCCTCAATAGGGGTGTGGTGACCCTCATTCTAAAACACATAGATTTTTTTTTAAATTTTTAGCATACAAAAGGAATTCACCACTAACCCCATTTCTTCTGTATTTGAACATTTAAGTAATTTCCAAATATTTTTTCCCAAGACCCTGGATTTACCAATATAATCATATCAGTTCACAAAACATATTAAGACAATTACATATTTGATGATATATAATTGTTTTCCTTTGCCTTTCAGAGTTAACAAATTTGCAAAGTGAATTTTAATAAAACAGGCAACAACATACTATATTTTTGTTCTACTGCCAGAGATACATTTTGGCAATTATAATACTTATGTATTCAATATTGCAATGCACAGTGCATTTTTCTTATGCTTTCTAGACTTTCTGCCTAAATAATTTTATTAACATTAAAATAGCATTTACTTGATCTCGTGATAGTTATCAAGTATTTACATGATATTACTTACAAATTATGCTTACAAGCATGGATAATGGATCTAATTCCCATTTATCATTTCAGATTGAATGGATGAGGACTTTTAGCATTTTTAAGTTTAATATGATGCAGACTTATATACTTGGTGTTTTTATTGGATCTGCTTGGTGTTATTTAAGGGCTGCTTGGTGTTTTCTTTGATTTGTCCCAGAAGCACTTACACTTCATTAATTGAAATGAAGTGGTTCCAGGCTCCAAGGGTTTGACTCATGGCCATCTAGGCCGGCCATAGTCCCTCTTTTACCACTTGCAAACCCATATCCCTTATATTAACGAACTTCTACAAAGTCCTACTCCTAATCCCAAGCATGTTTATGCCTAGTTTAAGTTTTCTGGAGATGCATTCTTATGTGTGTTCAATCAATTATTCAAAATTCAGTATCTTTCAGGTCTACTGCTCTCATAGTTCTATTTGAAATTTAAATACTCAATTTACATACAAATTTCCAGAATTCATGCACATGCCAGTATCACTTACCTGCCATACACAAATTCATTTCACTTGAATATCCTACTAAAATTTTTGAGAGTTCATTTCAAAAATCCACCACCTTAGCTCTTTAATTTCCATAAAATCAAAGATATAAATTCAAACATTAAAAATCAGAGATGAAATATATGTCTATCCCCTTATTTCTCTAAATCAGACATACATAAAAATTGGTAGTTAACCAAACATCATCAATAATCACTCCCAACAGGTTTTCTTAAGTACATATTTTCAATCCAAATACTTTGAAATTTTCCTACAAGTAACTTCAATTACAAAATGAAACTTGACTAATAAATTCATTACAATGCAACTGCAAAATCATGACTGGTTCCTTTTTATTACTACTAGCAGCTAATTGACTTCTTCATTCCTCTATCCAACTTCAATTCCCTGCAAGCAATTCACTGAGCTGTCCCAATTTTAATGAGACACCCAGATGATTGCAAGGGCAACCAAAAGGGTCAGTTTTCACTGGTATGAGCATTTATCAAATTTGTATACATATTCATAATTTTATGATAATCTTGCAGTGCCTTCCTAGTTTAACAGATTTTTATACTTAGCATGTTTTGGTTCATACAAAGTGATACAAAAACACATTCATCTATTTAGACAATACACAGCAAACAGTTAAAATAAACATATGTACAATTCTTAATTCATTCTCTCCAAATTTAGATAAGCAAACTCAGGTTTTATACCCCAAATTTTCACCCAGCAACTAACCAGAACATCACATTAATCCTGATTAGTTTAACTCCCTGTCTAGATATTCATAACCCAAATTAATAAATCCCATTCCTTATTTATTTTATGGTCTACATCTCCTTGTCAAATGAACACTATGTATGCATTGTGAAGGAAACTCCCAGGTTGTTTAAATTATTCCAACACACAAAGGCCTCAGGGTGCAGTTGCACCATGCATATACTTGCTTCCACCTGAAGTAAGCAGATCATTGACTAACTCCCATGTGACCAATTTAGTTTTTTTTTTCTTTCATTCATATTTCAGAAAGATATAACTGCTTGTATATTTTCTGGTTCAACCCCATGTTCCCCTATTTAATCTATATCCATGTTTAATGATGGTAAGATAGAACAAGAATGCTCAAAACATGTTAACTCTAAAAGCCCACTTACAGATTAATGCTCCAAACAAAAATGCACAAACAAACATCCATATCACCCATAACAAATCATTTCAGAAATTTAAATGACTCATAATATTTTAGGCTGCCTGCAATAGGACTTAATGCCATTGCATACAAAGGATAAATACTCACTTAATGTTTTCCTTTCTTTGCCTTAATCCTTTGAACAGCAAATCCCCCAAAGCCTCAAGCTAGTGTTTCTCCTAGTTTATTTTATTTTTGTTTTGATCCCGAGAGAATAATGGATTTGGTTATGTGCAGTTATTTATAAATCCATTCTAGGGTTTAAGAAAATGGGTAATTCCCTTGATACCCTTAGATGTTCATGCACATATCATATTCCTGTGTGGTCATAAATTGGAAATGCACACATTAGGTTACTTTAATTAGTTATTTCGGGGATCCTGTATTTTTAAACACTCAATACTATTTTCATGACTCTTTTCTACTCATGCCATATGCATGTGACCCTTGGTTTGTTATTTCTCTTTATAAGTTTAAGGAATCTGAAAATCTCCTTTGTATTTTCTACCTATCCATTAGCTCCATTCAATCATGCATACTATCATACCTTATTATGTAATGTAAAAATCATTCACCCATTTTATTTGCTTGAAATAAATATAAGATATGGTAATTTTTATTTGATTTTGTATGTCTATATATGTATATTTCTGCCTCTTTGTCAAATCAGTAACTCCTTCTATGTTTAAATAAAAATCACATATATTATGCTAATTATTTTTTTAGCACAATTATAAGACATTTAAACCTTTTTATTAAACTTCATTTTCATTCTATCTTTAAATAAAACAGAAAACACCCCATATATTAAATGTTTGTATTTATATTATTCTTTGGACATAGAACTATATTTATTTTGAGTTCCAATTTTTCTTTTAATCACCTTACTCCTTGCATTTTATCAAACAGAAGCTCCCATGCAATTTTATTTATTGCCAAATTTTTTTTCTTTTCTGTTTTAATGCATTATATGTATAAATATATATATATATATATTATAACTTCAGAATTTATTAATATAAATGTAACTTTCATTTTATTTTTATTTTATTTTATTTTAGGGTCATTACAAGGGGTTTGGGATTTCGAGTTATGTAAAACGAGATATTATGAATTAAATAATATTTTAAAATTTTCAAAGTCAACATAGCCGCACCCTAACCCAAGTGAAACAGACGCACCAACCTACTTTGTACTAAATCCGCCTCCCTCTTCCTTTTTAAATAGTGAAATCCTTTCTCCTCGTTCTTCAAATTCACCGCTCGTTCGATATAAAAAAATGTAAGAAATCTCGCACGATGGAAAGCACAATGGCAGGAGCAGCAATGGATGAGGGATGCGTTCATGTTCCACAGTTATGGTAGAGCTAGGGCTTCGAAATTTTGTAATAGGCGGCATTTGGGGTGATCGCGTGGGGAGCGATGGAGGCTTGGTGATCTGGGCGGTCTCCAGTTGGGTTCGCGACGGCGGCAGGAGTAGGGTCGGCGATGTGGTTGAGAGAGGCGCGATCGAGTTGCATACGTTTCTGTCTGGGCTGCGCGATTAGGCGGCATACGGCGATGGCAAACGAAGGTGGGGTGATGGCTTGGTGAAGTTGCGTGTGCTCTTGGATTCAACGTCGAGCCTGGAAATGGCGATTTTTGAACGAGAGTGAGAAGGTAATTAAGTTAAAAAGTTATTTATTTTATTTAATTAATTTAAATATATATCAAATGTTCATTTACCAATATCAAACACGTACGAGGTCCAAATCGAACGAAACTAGTAGCGTTGGCTTCGTATCTGCGAATACTATGCATAGGAATTGGTTTGGAGATTTTTGGAGTCAGCTAGGATTTTAGATTAAATTGAACGTGTAACGACCCGCTATTTTGGACCATTCAAATCGACAATAAATCCACACATGTCTGACTTGAATAATTCAAAATATCAGATTGTTAATTTAAATTTGGCAAAACTCAGCATATGCAGTAAATAAATCAATCACAGAATCACAGACACAGAGTAATACAATAATACGCAGCGGAATAGATAAAATAGTAGTTCATGAAGCTACTATATAAACATCAGAGTTAGAGATAAAATACAACAGAATATCTCAAATGCAGTGAAGTCTCCAGTACAACAGATGACTTCTCTGAACAAATCAACTAGAAGAGTTGAAAGCTGAGGCGATAGCTGGATCTCCAAAGGAAGCTCCAAACTCCAAAGATGAGTCTCAAATGCTGTATCACTCGGTCTGACCCGAGCGTAAAGCAAAACACAAAACACTCGAGTCAGGATTAACATTCTTATATAAATAAATCCAACTCAAGTGAAATATCAACTGAAATACAAGTAACTTAAAGGATGTTTGGGATAACCATCCTCTAAGGATCTTCAGAACTATCTACAAGGTGGAAATATACATTATAACACCGTGGTCATCTCAATTTAATTTATACTTCAAAACCCAAATATCATTTCATTTCAAATATAACTATTTTCCAAGATAGTATATATATTAATTTATAAAGTAAAGTATTTATAATTTCCTCAAGTCTCACAAATCGATTCAAATTAACTCAAATTCCAAATTCAAATTTATTCAAAGCTCAATTCATCAATTCAATTCAATTCTAAATATACCTTTTAAACTTTCAATATATTTCAAAGCTTTAATATTCAACATTTTCAAAGTTAAATTTAACAGTTTCATATAGCTCTTGATTTAACTTTATTATTATTTAATCAGGGAATATTCACTCAATAAATTCAATATCATTTAACTAGCCTTAAATTTCATTTTCTACTAGATATTTCCTTAAATTTATTTAAACAAGAAATATTCATTAAATTATTTAAATCAAACTCAAGTTATAAATCATATCTTAAATCCCAATTCCAATAAGTTTTAAATTGGTTTAATTAAATAAAATTCTTTACTAAATTCAAATTATCTTCCCAACCTTAACTTATTCAAATTTTTACCAAATTCTATTTTGAAATATAAATTTTATACTTAACATATTATATGTATTAAATCCATCTTAATTAAACTAAATATCATTATTAAATCTATATATATCATTACCATTTATATATAAATTTTTTTTTAATCAACATTGGTTAAAACCAAATATTTCTTTCCAAAACCATAGAATTCAATTTCAAAATATTTATATATATATGGACCAACGGTGTTTGTATATTTATCATATGGTTAAGTGATACGGATATTTATCATTTCAATCCGAAATTTAAATATATACGGGTAGATATCATTTCGACCCGTAATCCCAATTTCAATTCAAATGAAAATCGCTTGGGTTTATCATTTCAACCCATAACGATTTTCTCCTATTCTAAAGTCCGTTCGGGTATGTATCATTTCAACCCATAGTGAATTCTATACTAATAGGGGACTTGCAGAGTGATAACAGATAATATAAAATATAACAACGGGCATATATCATCAATATAAATAACAGATACTGGTGTCAGATGTCATAGGTGAACATATACAGATAATAGCATATATAACAATTTAAATAACTACAACATCATATTTCAATTGTCGTTTCAATTGAAATCAAATTTAATAAATACAAGAATGTTAATCGTGAGTGATTGCTCACCTTCCGAGGCTAGAGAGATTTGACAAGGAAAAGAGCTACGAATCCCAAAGTAATGCTAGATAAACACGAATAAGCACAGATTGACAACGAAAAAGCGGGACGAGATTGAAACTGCTGTCGCAAATTTGAACAGCGGTGAAACAAAGCAATTAATAGCTAGAGGTTGATGGAACAATATACATACTATACTTTAAGTCAATACTTGTATATATATATATGAACTAAAGAAATGTATACTTTATAAAACATAGTGTAACACATCAGTCTTATCACACGGACAACACAGCAAAACCCATCATATAGTATAACTTATATTTATATGCATATCTTTATTAAATGTTAATAAAATATACGTACAAGACATTTTTTTTTTAAACACATAAAAAAATGAAACTATATAAATATATGATCTAAACCAAGATATCTATACATATCATTTTTGATCTGGGTACATTCCAGAATCGACATAACTATTTATATAAACAATATAGGTGAGCTTTTCAAACAAACGTGTGCAGACGACTTTATAAATATACAGACAAAGAGAAAAAAAAACCTCCATATTAAAATATAAAAGTACCTATGGACAGTAAAGCTATAAACCTTACCCTAAAACATATTATACATAGATACTATAAATATATGTAGCCGAACAAATGGACACACAGTTGCAAAAATGCAGAGAAAGTCAATATATATACTATACTGTATATATAGATGCGACTGTATGGATTCAAAACAGAATATGTGCATATGCAGACCAAATCCACAAACGTGTATGCAAATTTTTTTTATTTATTTATTTTAATATGTATAATATATGTAGCTACTCCAAGAATATCTATGGCTTAAAATTTATTTTAAATACATGTACTTTAAAGTTAAACATCATAATATATACCATAACTATACTAATAGATCAAAACTTACATACGTATATACTTTGAAATCAATATCACAATTATATAATATACATGTGGACTCAACAGAGGATTGTACAGCTGATGTGAACTAGTATATACTACTTTATATATCTGTAGAACTATAAAATGTTATGCCTTTCAAAATATATATACCTTTATATCTCTATATATATAGATCTATATATACAAAGTTTTTTTTTGGAAATATTATTATTATTTTTGTGAACAGATTTGCCGACCCAAAACCTAAAGTAAAATAAACTTACAACTATATACCCTCTTACAAACAACAAAACGTATGCATATAATATATAACTGTTTCAAAGAAAATGTTATATACAAATTTGAGATATATATAAAACATACATATGTAAAAGGCTGGAATTCGACAAGCACGGGTAGTATAGTATATATATAGGCTAAATGTATATATATGTTCACAAACAACAGATTAGATATTGCTTACGTAACCATATATATGATAAATACTGTAATATATATACAGCTTAATATATTATTATATACTAGTATATATATAATATCTAAACTCACCTATGCAAAAATAACAGAGGAAGAATGGTAGCCGAATGGAGGAGGGAAGGTTGAGGTGTTGCGTTGCTTGGTGGGTAAGGAGGAGGCGGCTTCTCGGTTGTGGTGGCGGAGGCCGGTGGGATGAAGGGGAAAAGGTGGAGAGCGGGTGCAGCATATGGTGGTGAAAACCAGGTCAGGCGAAGGAAGGGATGGAGACTGGCGAGGCTACACGTGGTGGTGGAAGATGCGGCAGCGATTGGGGAGAAGCTAGGTGTAGCGAGGGGAGTGGGTGATGTGGAGGTACGGGGTTGTTTGATGGAGTTGCGTGAGGCTGGAACGGCGGTGGAGGGGAGAGAGAATGAGGCGAGGTCAGGTGGTGGAGGGATGCCGTGGGCGGTAGCTAGTTAGGCGAAGGGATGGGAGTTTGAAAGAGGAAAGGAAAGTTGGTTGCTGTATTGTGTTATTTGTGAAAATGGAAGAGGAGCAGCAAAGGCAAATATAAATGAAGAAATGAACAGGCACACAAATGAACCGTTCAAAAGAATACAACTTATACCAATTCATACGTTTAGATTCTAAAAAAAATAGTATGGAATGGAAATGGTCACCCTGGAATTTAGCTGGAAGATTAAAGCAATTGATGGTTGCTTGGATACCACGGTTACAGTTTAAAAAGGACAAAGAGAAATAAAAAGTCACGGATTCGGTACCGATACAATATATAGTTTGATTGTTTTCGCCGTGTACCGGACCTCAAACACAGAAATGAATATACCATTAAGATCAACACGATGAGACGATCAAAACGGTACACAGATATCAATGGTACGATCGTCCGATCAAAAGTCAATAATCGGTACCGAAAAATGCTGCTACTTTACCAGAAATAAGATAAACGGAGCAGTAGAAGTCCAAATTTGGAAAAACGAATTTCGCAGTCTGATTCAGAATGATCTGAATAAATTTTCTCCGGTTGACATATTTTGGTTTCGGAAAACTTTTAAATTCACTTTTATTAACCGGTTTGATTTGAAATGAAATTTCACAGGAAAACAAACTTCAATATTATCAAATGAAAATTTTCCAGTTGCTATATTAAAATAGACGTATTCTAAATAATAAACTTTTATTTTCAAATTTTATTATTTAAAATTTTACAAAATTTCAATTAACTACGTTATTAAAACCAATCAAAATTTATGGGTCGTTACACTCTCCCCCACTCAAAACTTTTCGTCCCCGAAAAGGAAGGAGGTAGGAGAATAGAAACAACCAGATGGAAAAGATAGATTGAAAGTCAAGATTAAACAATTAATTTGAAACTATATGTGACGACCCGGCTTTCATCGACCAGAAAGTCGTATCGCTGATAAGAAAGAAAGGGATAGAAAGAGAAAAGAAGAGAAGAAAGAAAGGAACAACATCAGAATCTCACACAGCGGAACGAATAAATTATATTAATAACATAAACTATTACATAGTTTCATATACAACAACTATCAGAGTTACACAATATATACAACACATACTAGACAGTTATAAACACCTGTCTAGTTTTTACAATACAAGATACAACACAGATAATAATGACTCAGAGATCAACACAGCGGAATACTATATCTACGAACGCCGAAGCCTCCTGCTCCATTGCTCCTCCAGAATATTCGTCAAAGCAAACCTGACTCCCTTGGCTACTCGTAAAAATTTGAGTACCCAAGAGTTTATATAAAACAGAAATAAACACTTGGGTCAGACATGGGTCTGGTGTGAGTAAACGGTTTAAACTTGCTTAACTTCAAAACCTTTGAAATCAAAAGGTATCACGTAAGACTTCCCACACATAAACATGGAAAAGTTTTTACCTTACGCTAACCAAAACTTTGATAGGAAATCTGGTTATATTATAATATGTCTAGGGTTTTCAAATAAATATGAAATAGCCGAAATTGTTACATTATTAAATTCCAGCATACATAGGTATACAATCAAGACCGTTATCACTTATTGGAAGTTGGATTTCCATACAATGGCAGGGCTACTGGGGTACCGCCCGTCACAGTACGTGGCCTAGATCACCGTACCGAGGAGTACGCCCGCTCCCCTGCAACACAAAGCCGGAACCATCCCTTACTGGATAATTCCGAATAAAATCACCCCACGGTTGTGTACATCAACCACACCACTAAGTCGAAAATAGAAAGGGACATCTAGACAGGGATGACCTTACTCTCAGTGGGCGCTACCCACGAAGCCTTGCTGCACCTCCCCTGTTTTAGCCATTCCCGGTTGATGAGGCTTGAGGTCACGATTACCTTTAATCAGAACACTTCACTTAGAATGCTCATCGTCCACCTGACGATGTTTTGAAAGCATTCAATCCATACAAGTTCGTTCCGGGTTCGAACGAAACCGAAGGCATTATCTCGTTACACTCGTTTTGGAATCACCCTCAGAGTTAACGACAATAACCCTTACACTCTGAATCTTCATCTTCACTTGAGATTCACGACCTATCGTTAATTTGGATCGATGTGGTATTCGGGTCTCCAGACCTGGAAATCCGGTATACGGAAACCCGATCCCGGTCTCATCGAAATCCAAAACGTATTTTTTAAGGCCAAGTTGTTTAAAGGTTTAAACAATTCAATTCAATTTAATACTTGAATTCATATAGCATTAACATAGATAAATATCACACATTTATTACAGATATATCATAGTATATCATCCAATAGATATCAACCAAATCAGACATTCTACTCAACCATCATTCATAAGCAACCATTTATTAATCTCTATTTTAATTAATTTAATCAACTTAAATTAAATTAATTACTTAAGAATTAATTCCTAACCTTGCTTAATCAACCATTAATTAATTACAACCATTTAATTAATTAACCATTAATCACTCTTGATTAAATTATCCATTAATTACATAAAGTAATTATCCTTTAATTAATTTCACAAATTAATTATCCTTAATCATTTATAGTAGTTAACCTTTAATTACTCTCATTAATTACATTAATTAATGATCCTTAATTAATTACTTTAATTAATTAATCATCTATAATTAATTACATTATTCTTTAATTAATTACATTAATTAATCATGCATTTATTAATTACTTTCATAAATCAATCCTTAAATAATCATTAACAGTAATTAACTATTCTTAATTACTTCTTAATTACTTACTATTACTTCATAAATCCTTTTTGATTTATTACACCAATTACATATAGTAATTCATTTATCAATTACTTACACTAAGTAATTACACTTAACAAATCTTATTAAGTAATTATACTTAATTACAAAGTGACTATCTTTAATTAATTAACAAATTAATTAACTTAAATAAATCACATTCATTTCTAAATCATAACTGAGTAACTCATCCTTAATTACCCTTTAAACAAATTAATTAATCCTTGATTAATTATTCTTTAACTATTAATTAATAAACCTTAATTATTAATCAATATCCTTTAATACAAAGTAATCAATCCTTAATTAATTAAACTTAATTAACTAATTAATTTTTCTTAGTTATTAATTAATAAAAGTTAATTATTAATTAACAACCTTAATTACCAATTTAATTAATCCATAATTATCTATTAATCAATCTTTAAATGATAATTAATTAACCCTTAATAACAGTTAAATAAATTCTTATTTAACTTTAATTATAGATAAATAATTTCTTAATTATTAATTAAGAAAACTTAATTATTACTTAATAAAACTTTATTAAGTACTTCTTAATTACTATTTTAATTAACTCTTAATCATTTAATCAATCCTTATTAAATAAATTAATTAATCTTAATTTCTTAATTAAATTAATTAATTTCAACTTATTTAAAAATCTTAATTAATCTTAAGATAAAACATTATCATTAAAACATTTGATCTTAGTAATTAACTTACTTAATTAAATTATTAATTAAGTTTTAAAATAATCATTAATTACTTATTTTTAATTATTTATTAACAATCTCTAATTAACAAGTTAATAAATCACTTGAAAAACTTAATTGTTAATTTACTTATTCTTAACCATTAACTAATTTAATTTATAAATCACTCTTTGTTATTCCATTATTATTAAACTTAAATTAAGTTTTAAGACAAACCATTTCCTTTTTAATTTCCTTATTTTCAAATTAAGTTTGAAATAACTTAAGGATTTGACTTAATACATTTAAGTTAATCAATTTATACACTTAATTTATTCAAATCATTCATTTCAAAGAAATGAAATTTCAAGACAATAAACTTAACTTGATTATTTAAATTTAAAACTTACTTTTATTTTAAATATTAAAAACTGGTTTAACATTATCTTTGGGTTTAACTCATATATATTTGAACAAAACAAATACATCTTCCCTTTTTCATTTAAATCAGAGTTTATTTTTAAATTTAAAAACTGTTTTGAACATAACAGTTCTCTAAAAATTCTCGCATACAACCCGGAAACAATCCCGAGTCAAAGCCTTATTTTCACGAGTTCCTTCCCGAGAAATTTTACCACTGTTTATTTTAAAGTTTAAACTGTTAAAACTTTTAACAGTTTCACTCTCTCGCGTATCTCCCTATAATATTACTCGAGTTCAAACCCTTTCTTCCCGAGACCAACTTCGAGAAAAACACCCACGAACCCAAAAACTAAACGAACTGATACATTGTACCACCGTGCACCTTGCACCGACAACGGTGAGCTTCCGACCACCGCCAAAGCTTCCCACATACCCACTGTTGCTCAAGTAACCCACCACGATCATCAAACCACCATCATATGCCAAGATTCAAAATCGAGCTTCACAGCAGGAACACGAACTTGAAACTTCACCAGAAAATCGCCTCAAATCTCTTGTCTCCGATTACTGGACTCGCGGCAACACCGGCTACATCTTCCTTATCATTACAAGCCACTATCTTCAAAATCTAACATCACTCGATCAACTCGAGATACAATAATTCCCTCTTTTCCAGATTCGAACACTCTTTGGGTTTTAACCCTACTCTGACGAACTGCTGCCGCCACGGTGAAGATTAAAGCTACTCACCATTTTTTCCATGATCAACGACCTCACAGCCACCTCCAGTAGCAATCCCGACCAACCAAACTCCATCGATTGTCAGAAAAGACCCACAATTCATTTTCTGAACAAAACCCGATATCCCACTTAATAGAATTTTAAAAATTATGATTTCTGTTTTAAAAATCATGATTTGAGACAGTGATTCATATTATCAAAACGAATCAAAGAAAACTGATATTTGAATATAACATGTTTGGAATTTTTCACTGGTATCCTTGATTTCCAGATAATGTGTACCAACATATTGAGATTTTCTTTTTATTTTAAAATTCTAGTTTCTATTTCAAACAACTTAAATTGTTTGAAAACTAAGCTAACAGAAAATTGGAGAAGAGATTTTTGGAATTTTATCAACATCAAAACTCTGTAATTATGGACAGAGGTTTTACTCAGACAATTTACACATGCATACATAGTTTCAACATTTATATATACATATATTCAGATCTAAAAACAACATGCATATGTATTTCAAACATACAATTCAAAATTTATTTCCAACATAGATTATTTGCATCAAATCTAAAGGAGGTTTTATGTTCACAGTTTATAGGCAGAGTATTGGACTAATAATAAGATATCTAGAATTAACAGATATGCATATTTTTAAAAATATACAAGGTTTACATAATTTCAGACATGCAAAGCAATTATCAACGCATTGATTCACATGCAATATTATTTGATACTTTAAGTTTTTAATTTAAAGGTTTACTCACCTATTTCAGAGATGAACAAAGCCTTGAAAACTGGAATGTTGATCTTTGAAAAACTGGAAACTTTTGAAATTTCATCTGCTTGTTTTGAAAACTTGAAACTTGCTTTGATTTACTTGCATGCACTTGGAATGGATTACAGACTTGAAGAACAATTGTTACAGGGTTTGAAAACAATGGTTACAGATCTTTGTTTACAGGGCTTCAGGTTATATTTCTTGGTTTTTTGAGGAGTGTTGATTATAGATTTTTGGTAGATTACAGGTTTTGAGTAGATTTCAGATTACAGGGTTGCAAGAACAAAAGGGTTAAAGGTCTTAAAAATATTGCAGATTTGTTCTGAGGAAGGCTACAGGGTTTTTCTTTTGAACTGGAAATGATTTTCAGGTTGTATATTTGAGAATTAAGCTTTTGAAGATGATTATGGTTTGAGATGAATTTCAGTTTTTGTTTTGTGGAGAGGATTTCGGTTTGAGAAATTTTCTTTTGGTTTTAGCATTTGAACTGAAATGTGAGAATTAAAACAAGAAAAAGGGAAGAGAGGGGGATATAGTTTTATATAAATTCATTTAGATTATTTTAAAAATTAAAGAAAGTAAAATGAACTATGACACTTGTCTCATACCTTAGCTAATTATCTCACACATGTATTTTTCATGTTTAAAAATTTTACACTTGTCATTTTCCATTTATATTCTTTTTAAAAAAAAATTTAAAACTTTTATATTAATTTCTTAATTAATAAATTCATTTCTTAATTAAGAAATGCTTTCCTATATTATAAATAAATGGAAACTTTTAAAATAAAATAAAATAATACCCATTTATATTATAATAAAATCATATATAATATATTTAAGTCAATTTAAAGTGTAAATATACCTTTTGTATTTATTTATTATTAAATAAATACTTTCTAAATTTATATACAAAAATCTCTTCAAGGAAGACAAAAATAAAACAAAAATCTTATTTTAAATAAAAGTCTTGTTCATATATTTTATACCCAAATATATTAAAAAAATTATCTTTTAAAGATTCAAATTTAAATTCAGATTCAAATTTAAATTTTACTTTTAAAATCCAATTTAAAAATCAACTCAACATTTATATTTTAAATAAGCACATTATTAAGTTTGAAATGATTATTTCATTTAAAAACAACTCAAGACAATATATATATATATATATTTAAACAATACTTATTAATTTTAGAAATGATAAATCTATTTAAAATCAAATTTATAAAATAACACAATTTAATATAATTATTCTTATTATAATCAGTCTATACCATAATTAAAATATCATATTATTATTATTTGGTTATTTATATTTGAAAATATCAATTTACCAATTTTAAATAATTTAAACTGACAGATTATCACATTTTAAACTTCTCGAAATTCCGGGATATCACACTATATATAAATTTTACTTGAAATATTCATTTGAAACTTCAATGGAAAATCAATTATCTTTAATACTTTAAAACCCATTTGCAAATTCTTGCTTCCTTTATAAATGCCATTTATGTTTAAATAACATCTTTATAAATATATGTAAGCTATTTGAAAAACAATTATTTACATTATTACTTATTTTTACAAAGAAGCTATTTAAAACATTTAAATCCAAAATTCATAAATTTATTAATTTTTATCTCAAGATACTTTTCAACATTATTAATAATCAATAATCATTTACTTTAAATCTGTTTTATTTAAGTATTAACCTCAAAAATATTTATAACACTAAAATTTCTATTAAACCATGTAGTATATAAATAAACTATATTTAAAAGGATATAGTCAACAAGGGGAAGAAGGAGGATTTGGAAAAGCAGAACATAGGTGAATAAATAAAGCTGAGCAGATAAGGTAGATTCAAAGGAATAATATCAGGCACGAACAATTAATTTAGAACCATAAGGGTTTTAATTTCAAATATTAATACGGAATTTCTTTTGTTGAAAATACTTTTTATAATAAAATACCTTTATAACGAAACAAATTTCATTTCGAAAATACTTTATAACTCGATGTTTCGACAAGTTTATCCTTGTTCCTGTAGACTCTGGTAGTGCGTTGATCAGGCGCAAAACTAGAATTCTCCAGGTACTTAGTAGACCTGTTTCAACACCCAGTGAAAATACTGGAAAAACTTTTAAAAACAGATATGGAAAGTACAATCCAATCAAAACGAACAAAACCTTTGTCTAACCATGGTTCGCAGATACACAATGGTTACGCCTGGGTCCCCCAGGAAACAATCCATATCCGTAGGCTTTCTCAGCCCTGCGAGTTACGCCATGATGACTAGTAGAATGCAGGATACACAATGGTTACGCTTGGATCCCCCAGGAAACAATCCGTACCCCCAGGCAAGACTCAGCCAAGCATTTGCGCTACTATTCGCGACCTACACAGATTGCAGGATACACAATGGTTACGCCTGGATCCCCCAGGAAACAATCCGTACCCCTAGGCAAGACTCAGCCAGGCAGTTGCGCTATGCAGTCACGAGAGAACAATAAGACCATGGGTAACGCCATGGAATTCGAAGGACACTCGAGTATCATATCCGGAAAACCAAAAATCAAAGAGAATAATATCGATAGAATGAATCCAAGATGTGGCCACAAATCGGATATCAAGCAGAAGGCACTTTCCATATCTTTACTTCGAAAATATGTATCATATAGTACCTTTTCAAATCACTTTCAAATATCGTACTTATATAAAATCCATTATATATAAGATTAAATTTTCAAATCAAATACTTTCCAAAATCAATAGGATATCCAATCATACTTATATAGACTTCAATTATATAAGATTTCACTTTCAAATTGAGTACCTTTTCAAATCTATGGTTTTCGAATCAATTTCATACTCATACAAATAAATTTTATATAAGTTCGACAACTCCCAAATCAAGTGTTTAGTACATAAGGTTCTCAAATTTCAATTTGTTTCAATATCAGTTCAATTTCAAAATCATATACAATTTCACCAAATTATTTCTTCTCAAATTAAATATCTTTAGTTTCAAAGTTTCCAAAATAATAGATTTAGAAAATAAATCCAAATTTCCAAATCAATATAATTTAAGTCAACCAATTCATTACCAAAATCAAATGTTTTCAAAATCATCTTATACTTACGTAAGGTCTATCTTATATAAGGATCAAATTTCAAAAATAATTTCGCTGTACGAAGAGCTATATGGGATTGAATATCTTTGCTTTTATGGGTTATATATCTTTGTAATTTAAATTGGAAATTTTCTTTTGGTAAGCAAAGATATTCTAACTCGACAGCTTTCAATTTCAGCGTCAAAATATATCAATGATATTAGAATATAAGATGTACATACGTCATCATTTCGCCGAATCACATTTGATCGCTCGCTCGATCACACAAGTTTGCTTTCGAACTAGTATTGTCCATTCGACTTCCCTAATGCGGATTTCAATATGGTTTCTCGACTAGAAGCCATCAGTCTCCTTGCATAGCCATATACTATGATAGAGAATTCTAGAATCAAGCCCAAAATCCATATCAAATATTCGCCATCAAGAATCGAATGAAAAATCCTAACACGAAATGGTGTAATTCACCTCGAACTTGTGTATTCAACCCTGGATCAAATTAATTATGCGAATAAAACAACATACGCACAACTTATATATTTATTCCAACTTGTTAAATATATAGTTTCATAAAGATGTTACTAAGTTAAAACATTTAACTAAACTTTATTCAAAATATATAGAAGACCAAATTCTTTCAAAACATTTCAAAATCTAAATTCCATATTTAGAAAAATTCAAAATAGCCTTATTCATTTACTTAACAAAATAGTTTCAACCTATTTAAATCATATTACTACATATTTTATCTTACATACCAAACCTATATACTTTATACCCTTCAAAATTTCTTAGCTTTGAAAAGTTAACCTTGATTTGGAAGTGCTCGAACCTTCAAAATAGTTGAAGAAATCATTTTAAAATTCAAGAGTTGGAAATCAACAACAAATCAGTAAATCAATTTCAAAAGATAGGTTTATATCAAATTCGAAACACGAGAACTGAACACCGGCTTACTTCAAATCATTTCAAATATATATATATATATATATATATATATATATATATATCTTCCGAATATCAAATCTTTCTTCGGAATTTGAAATCAAAATTGGTTTTGCAAAATCACCGCATAGCAATGCTACTAGAGTGGCCTATCCCTCACTCTGAAACTCGAAAATCAATGTCGATGATGCGTGCACTCATCACCGAAACTATTTTCCAGCGACATAAGTGAGTTCTGGACTTCTATTTTCTCAAACTTCTTTTGGAATTTCTTCGAAATCATTCGAAACTTATTAAAATCATTTGAAACATTTCTTATTCGGAAAATACTTTTAAATCATATTATTATTATATATTTCAAAATCTTAAAACCAATTTCAAAATACCGGAGTTCAATTCTCGAATTTCAAATTAAAAATCCTTCAGTTATAAATCAAATTTCTTATATAGTTTTTTTCAAAATTACAAATCCTTTCGAAACATCAAATTCTTTTTTTTTTAAAAGGGTTTATAATCTTTATCGAAAACATTTCACTTTTATATATAGAATATAATAATTTCGATATATAAAACAATTTCAAAAATATAAACAAGCCTGATTTTTCAAAGGATGGTTCAAGAATGGATTTCAAAACAAAGATAGAAATTCAACTTAGAGGGACTCTAATCAAATAGGATTTTGATTCGAAGATAGGCTCGAACGAAGATGAGATAATAAATTACAAAACAGTAGATGGATACACTTATATAAATCGCGGGCGACCTTAACCGGGTCAACCATGACTTCAAAATAAGATTGGTTCAGAATTCTGAGGCAAATCGACATTCGATCGCCAGAGATAGAATTCGGCATAACAAGAGATGGCAACATCAAAACCGAGGGATATATAAATCTCCGGTGAATCAATGCCAATTGTAAAGGAGTTTCACCCCTTTACAAAACATTCAAAGATCGGCCGGATCGCCTATTCTTATAGAGATCATTCGACGTGGAGTTATGGGATACTCCAGGATCAAAAGAATACCAATAGAGAGGGACAAGAATGAATTTTGAAACCGTAGGGAACGTTCCAAAGTTCAAATGAATCGAGTCAAAAGGAAGAGATTCAAACACGAACGAAAGCGATTCTGTAGATAAATTTACTATATATGCTAAGTTTGCCTAGAACCTGGCTCTGATACCAACTGTAACGACCCGCTATTTTGGACCATTCAAATCGACAATAAATCCACACATGTCTGACTTGAATAATTCAAAATATCAGATTGTTAATTTAAATTTGGCAAAACTCAGCATATGCAGTAAATAAATCAATCACAGAATCACAGACACAGAGTAATACAATAATACGCAGCGGAATAGATAAAATAGTAGTTCATGAAGCTACTATATAAACATCAGAGTTAGAGATAAAATACAACAGAATATCTCAAATGCAGTGAAGTCTCCAGTACAACAGATGACTTCTCTGAACAAATCAACTAGAAGAGTTGAAAGCTGAGGCGATAGCTGGATCTCCAAAGGAAGCTCCAAACTCCAAAGATGAGTCTCAAATGCTGTATCACTCGGTCTGACCCGAGCGTAAAGCAAAACACAAAACACTCGAGTCAGGATTAACATTCTTATATAAATAAATCCAACTCAAGTGAATATCAACTGAAATACAAGTAACTTAAAGGATGTTTGGGATAACCATCCTCTAAGGATCTTCAGAACTATCTACAAGGTGGAAATATACATTATAACACCGTGGTCATCTCAATTTAATTTATACTTCAAAACCCAAATATCATTTCATTTCAAATATAACTATTTTCCAAGATAGTATATATATTAATTTATAAAGTAAAGTATTTATAATTTCCTCAAGTCTCACAAATCGATTCAAATTAACTCAAATTCCAAATTCAAATTTATTCAAAGCTCAATTCATCAATTCAATTCAATTCTAAATATACCTTTTAAACTTTCAATATATTTCAAAGCTTTAATATTCAACATTTTCAAAGTTAAATTTAACAGTTTCATATAGCTCTTGATTTAACTTTATTATTATTTAATCAGGGAATATTCACTCAATAAATTCAATATCATTTAACTAGCCTTAAATTTCATTTTCTACTAAATATTTCCTTAAATTTATTTAAACAAGAAATATTCATTAAATTATTTAAATCAAACTCAAGTTATAAATCATATCTTAAATCCCAATTCCAATAAGTTTTAAATTGGTTTAATTAAATAAAATTCTTTACTAAATTCAAATTATCTTCCCAACCTTAACTTATTCAAATTTTTACCAAATTCTATTTTGAAATATAAATTTTATACTTAACATATTATATGTATTAAATCCATCTTAATTAAACTAAATATCATTATTAAATCTATATATATCATTACCATTTATATATAAAAAAATTTTTTAATCAACATTGGTTAAAACCAAATATTTCTTTCCAAAACCATAGAATTCAATTTCAAAATATTTATATATATATGGACCAACGGTGTTTGTATATTTATCATATGGTTAAGTGATACGGATATTTATCATTTCAATCCGAAATTTAAATATATACGGGTAGATATCATTTCGACCCGTAATCCCAATTTCAATTCAAATGAAAATCGCTTGGGTTTATCATTTCAACCCATAACGATTTTCTCCTATTCTAAAGTCCGTTCGGGTATGTATCATTTCAACCCATAGTGAATTCTATACTAACAGGGGACTTGCAGAGTGATAACAGATAATATAAAATATAACAACGGGCATATATCATCAATATAAATAACAGATACTGGTGTCAGATGTCATAGGTGAACATATACAGATAATAGCATATATAACAATTTAAATAACTACAACATCATATTTCAATTGTCGTTTCAATTGAAATCAAATTTAATAAATACAAGAATGTTAATCGTGAGTGATTGCTCACCTTCCGAGGCTAGAGAGATTTGACAAGGAAAAGAGCTACGAATCCCAAAGTAATGCTAGATAAACACGAATAAGCACAGATTGACAACGAAAAAGCGGGACGAGATTGAAACTGCTGTCGCAAATCTGAACAGCGGTGAAACAAAGCAATTAATAGCTAGAGGTTGATGGAACAATATACATACTATACTTTAAGTCAATACTTGTATATATATATATGAACTAAAGAAATGTATACTTTATAAAACATACTGTAACACATCAGTCTTATCACACGGACAACACAGCAAAACCCATCATATAGTATAACTTATATTTATATGCATATCTTTATTAAATGTTAATAAAATATACGTACAAGACATATTTTTTTTAAACACATAAAAAAATGAAACTATATAAATATATGATCTAAACCAAGATATCTATACATATCATTTTTGATCTGGGTACATTCCAGAATCGACATAACTATTTATATAAACAATATAGGTGAGCTTTTCAAACAAACGTGTGCAGACGACTTTATAAATATACAGACAAAGAGAAAAAAAAACCTCCATATTAAAATATAAAAGTACCTATGGACAGTAAAGCTATAAACCTTACCCTAAAACATATTATACATAGATACTATAAATATATGTAGCCGAACAAATGGACACACAGTTGCAAAAAATGCAGAGAAAGTCAATATATATACTATACTATATATATAGATGCGACTGTATGGATTCAAAACAGAATATGTGCATATGCAGACCAAATCCACAAACGTGTATGCAAATTTTATTTATTTATTTATTTTAATATGTATAATATATGTAGCTACTCCAAGAATATCTATGGCTTAAAATTTATTTTAAATACATGTACTTTAAAGTTAAACATCATAATATATACCATAACTATACTAATAGATCAAAACTTACATACGTATATACTTTGAAATCAATATCACAATTATATAATATACATGTGGACTCAACAGAGGATTGTACAGCTGATGTGAACTAGTATATACTACTTTATATATCTGTAGAACTATAAAATGTTATGCCTTTCAAAATATATATACCTTTATATCTCTATATATATAGATCTATATATACAAAGTTTTTTTTTTGGAAATATTATTATTATTTTTGTGAACAGATTTGCCGACCCAAAACCTAAAGTAAAATAAACTTACAACTATATACCCTCTTACAAACAACAAAACGTATGCATATAATATATAACTGTTTCAAAGAAAATGTTATATACAAATTTGAGATATATATAAAACATACATATGTAAAAGGCTGGAATTCGACAAGCACGGGTAGTATAGTATATATATAGGCTAAATGTATATATATGTTCACAAACAACAGATTAGATATTGCTTACGTAACCATATATATGATAAATACTGTAATTTATATACAGCTTAATATATTATTATATACTAGTATATATATAATATCTAAACTCACCTATGCAAAAATAACAGAGGAAGAATGGTAGCCGAATGGAGGAGGGAAGATTGAGGTGTTGCGTTGCTTGGTGGGTAAGGAGGAGGCGGCTTCTCGGTTGTGGTGGCGGAGGCCGGTGGGATGAAGGGGAAAAGGTGGAGAGCGGGTGCAGCATATGGTGGTGAAAACCAGGTCAGGCGAAGGAAGGGATGGAGACTGGAGAGGCTACACGTGGTGGTGGAAGATGCGGCAGCGACTGGGGAGAAGCTAGGTGTAGCGAGGGGAGTGGGTGATGTGGAGGTACGGGGTTGTTTGATGGAGTTGCGTGAGGCTGGAACGGCGGTGGAGGGGAGAGAGAATGAGGCGAGGTCAGGTGGTGGAGGGATGCCGTGGGCGGTAGCTAGTTAGGCGAAGGGATGGGAGTTTGGAAGAGGAAAGGAAAGTTGGTTGCTGTATTGTGTTATTTGTGAAAATGGAAGAGGAGCAGCAAAGGCAAATATAAATGAAGAAATGAACAGGCACACAAATGAACCGTTCAAAAGAATACAACTTATACCAATTCATACGTTTAGATTCTCAAAAAAAATAGTATGGAATGGAAATGGTCACCCTGGAATTTAGCTGGAAGATTAAAGCAATTGATGGTTGCTTGGATACCACGGTTACAGTTTAAAAAGGACAAAGAGAAATAAAAAGTCACGGATTCGGTACCGATACAATATATAGTTTGATTGTTTTCGCCGTGTACCGGACCTCAAACACAGAAATGAATATACCATTAAGATCAACACGATGAGACGATCAAAACGGTACACAGATATCAATGGTACGATCGTCCGATCAAAAGTCAATAATCGGTACCGAAAAATGCTGCTACTTTACCAGAAATAAGATAAACGGAGCAGTAGAAGTCCAAATTTGGAAAAACGAATTTCGCAGTCTGATTCAGAATGATCTGAATAAATTTTCTCCTGTTGACATGTTTTGGTTTCGGAAAACTTTTAAATTCACTTTTATTAACCGGTTTGATTTGAAATGAAATTTCACAGGAAAACAAACTTCAATATTATCAAATGAAAATTTTCCAGTTGCTATATTAAAATAGACGTATTCTAAATAATAAACTTTTATTTTCAAATTTTATTATTTAAAATTTTACAAAATTTCAATTAACTACGTTATTAAAACCAATCAAAATTTATGGGTCGTTACAGAACGTCGATTTAATTTAATTTAAAATTGGAATGAATTGCAAATTAAAAATTAAGGTGAGTAAATCTCACTCATTTTGGATTACTGGATTAAATTATAATGTTAAATTTAATTATTTGTTTGATTGGATGAATTTATAAATTATTATCGGATGGATGTTATATTATATATATTAGTAGTTGGATATAATCCCGTCGTTGGAGCGGATGAGACATTATGCACCCCACATAATAATGGATGACCCTATATTACCGCGATGTCCCGTCTCGAAACGGGATTGGAATTTTATGTTATATAACATCTGTGGATGCAGGGAAAACAGGTTGGAGGAATCCAACTGGATTCCTCAAAAATATATTGATTTGTTTCATATATAGTGATATATGATGTGAATGAATAGTCTGTTATGGGATTTTGTGTGATTTGATATATTGGATGCTATAATAGCACTGGCCCTAATTTTGGTATTATAAATACCATAAATGATATTTTTGAATTTTAAAAAGGAAATTCAAAGGCGATTTTGAAATGAAAATATTTATATAGAATTTTGGGATTTAAAAAAAATTTATTTGGATGAAATAATAATTTGATTTGAAGTTGTACATAAATATTCGTAAAATTTTTTAAGTAGAGATTTAAAAATAATTTATAAAAGGATTTTTAACAGTGGATTTTTAAATGATATTCTGAAAAATATGGAAAAGAAGTTGAAATCGATATTTAAAATAGATTTGAAAAATAAATGGAATTTATAAAGAAATGGATTTATTAAAATGAAATTTTATAAATAAGATTATTTATATAAACAAGTAAAACCCAAATGAGTTTATATGTTTATAAACTATGTTTATAAATAAGGGAAAAATGAAATCAGTTGATAAATTGGGAGTGTGAATTTATATTGAGATATGGAAATCAGTTTTGGGAAAAATAGTGGATTCTATTTTTGGAATGTGAGAATGATTATAAAATAGAAGTATAGGCGATGTGATATGAATCGAGAGGGATTTATAAATTGAAATTGGTAATATTGGATTTTTTTTAAAATATAGGTTTTTGTTGAGAAATTTAAATTGTTTTAAAATGGGATTTTTATTTATTAAACTATGTAGCTTAAAAACTATTATTTAGATTAAAATATTTCGGAAATGTTAGTCACTCAAATATTTAATATTTATTGAAATGAATTCTAATTTTTATAATCAGCTTTGTAAATTGATTTGTTTATTTAAAAATGATTTTGAAATGAGTTGTCGATGTTATTTAAAGTGTTTGGATATTTAAAATAACTACTTAAACGTGTTTTAAAAAAATAAAATATTATTAAAAAATACTTATTATATATTTAGAGTTTTGAAAGTAATTTCAATTTATTTATAAATCCTCTCGAGATTTGTATACGGGTTTATTTAACGGATATGATTTTTATAAGAGAAATCTAATAACAGAATTTTGGAAACTTAAGGAATTTCCAAAGTAATTAGATAAGTGAACTTCGAGAAATGAATCTGAATTCATAAAAGAAGTTATAAATTGGTGAATGAGATTTTAAGTAAGTAAAAGCGATTTTTGAAATTGTAAAAGGAAATTAATAGAAATTACGGAGATTTATGAAAAGAATTATATTGAGTTATGACTTTATAAAAGGGTTGCAAATGGTTTTATGAAGTTGGAATAAAAAGGAGATTTCCTAGTTTGTGAATATACCTATAAAATCGAAAAGATATAAATATTTCCTAAGTGTTGAGAAGTAAGTAATTTTGGAAAATATATTTATAAATATTTTTCTAAGTATTGGAATAAAACGATTTGGGAATGTTTTGATTATGGGAAGGTTATACGGAAATATTTCTAAGTGTTAATATGGTTTGAAAATATTCCGTTAAGGATATAAAGATTTGAATTTGTTTTCGAACGTGGGAATACTGAAAGAAATTTGAATAAATATCTGTGTAAAGATATTTGAAATGAATGTTTTGAAAAGATTTAATAAATTGGGCCTAGTGACTGCTTATGTGTGTTATTTGATAGTAAAATAACCGACTATCAAATCTGGCCAAATTTGTTGATCGTTTCGAAGAGACTGGGATCAGATTTAATTATCCGAAAACCACTTCGATCTTATTTGTGCGTTACGAATTGTGATATCATGAAGATAATGAAGATGGTAATTTTGGAGATTTAGTTTGTCCAGACCCAGAACAATTTATATGGATGAATGCTATCATTTGACATCGTTGCTTGGAAGGCAGTGTTAGCATTCCATGTATGAATGCTATTCTAAAGGTAAACATAGCATCGAGCCTCATCAACCGGAAATGACTAAAACAGGGGAGATGCAGCAAGGCTAAGTGGGTTGCACCCAAGTAAGGTATGTTATCACCATTCTAGATACCCTCGTATATATTATATTATAATTATGGATATGGTTGTGCATGGAAAAGAGAGCGCTCGATTAGGGTGGGAACACTCGGAGTGATAACATATTCGGTACTATCCAGGTCAGCGGTAGGCCAGTCTTGTGTTGGCAGGGGATCAGGCGAGGTCCTCGGTACATTTTTCTAGAGATGTACTGTAGCGGGCGGTACCCCAGTGGCCCAGTCATTATATGGACTCCAATATCCACTACGAGCCTTTACAGTTTTGATTGTAGAGACTAGTATGCTAGAATTTAATTAATGTAACAATTTTGACTATTTTAATACGTATTTGTACTTAGACACTATTATAATATCACTGGATATTCTATAAAAATATTTTGGTTATGGTAAGGTAAAAACCCATCCTATATATGTGTGGCGTGGTCTTACGAGATACCTCTGTTTTCAAAGGATTTGATAACAGTAATAATTCAAATTGAGTGTGTTTTCTCACGCTAGTTTTCCAAGACTGACTCGGGTGTTATTTTATTATAATGCTCAGCTCAGACCGAGTATTACAGATTCAGGTTAGGATGCTATGGAGCTTAGGAGACGAGCTGGTGGATTCTCAGGCGTATTATACGTATTTGATTATATTTCGCTGTGTGTGTTAGGTTGTATATTCAACGATTGTCAGGACAAGTTATTATAACTGTCCAGATTGATTTGTTGATTATTTTACTCTGATAATTGTATGTATATTATAGTTACAGTTCTCTTTGTATAAAGATCTGTTATTTTATATTATATTTATTTCCGCTGCGATTTTGAGATTCTGTGTTGATGTTTCTATTTTCTTCTATCTTTTTCTTCTTCACCGCTAATGATCTGGTATTTCCGGCACTCGATTGCTCGGCATGCTATACAGTGAACGTATTGATGTCGATTTTCGAGGGTTGAAAATCCCAGTTTGTTACAAATGAGGTTATTACCTAAGTTGGCATTTGAAATGATATTTTTAAGTGAAAATGACATTTGAAGTAAATATGATGATTTTGAAATAAAAGATATTTTGAAGTGAATATGATAATTTGATATCAAGTATGAATCGTTTTCAAAATGTAAAAGAACCAACCGGTGTGTAAAACGACGTTTGGTTGTTAAAGAGACCGGGGTCGATTATTGGCATACACTTTGTCAATATTGGATATATTTTAACAGACGTGTACGTGGAGTAGACTCCAGAATGAAGTGGTTGGATTTGGTGTACATTGCTGGATTTGAAGAAAGAAAACGATGATGGATAGCCCTAACACTTATGTCAATTTGAAATGACTAAAACATGACGGCTTGACAGGGCCAATGATGGTAGCTAACTATAGCAGATATCTGTTCTTCGATTTTCTTCTTGGACTCGGTTCATACTATTACCTTTGATGTTCGTTTCGATTGGTGCACCTTGATTTGGGATGACCTCCCTTTGACTCGATATGGGATGGATGTAGGCGGTCGTGGCTACGATGCGTTAACACCAGCCCTGCGACTCGAACTGGTAATATCCTACCTTGGGCATTGCCTCACGTGCCTTGTCATACTTTTATCATTATACGAGACCACTCCGAGTTTGGTTTAGTGTTTCATATCACGGCGTATCCCTATCCCCCGACGTGTTATTGGGGCGTTATATGCAAACTGTACGACAATACTTAAAAATGCGTTAAGGGGGATTAATGTAAAGTCTTAATGCTCAGAAAAATATTTATTTTATTGAATAGATTACATATATAGCGCATTCAACTATATATAGATATTTTGATGAATCCTTAAGAGATGGAAAATCCTGTAACATCTCTTGAGTTATCCTACGCACGTTATACACTGGATAGAAGATCTAAAACCCTATAAACATCTCTGACGCTATTACACTCATGTTATACATGATAATTATTTGACTTACATAAGAATATTTTAGTTCTGACTCGAGTGTATTGTTTTACTTTATGCTCGGGTCGGCCTTGAGTTTTCAGTGCATTGAAGATCATTTATTCTAGAGGACGAAGACAAAGATTTGGTATATTATTACTAGTATTATTTCCCTGCATCATGTTGTTCTCTGCATTATTCTATTATTCTATTGTATATATAATTCTGATTGATGTTATAAATTTTAATAAAATATATAGTATAAACAGCTTCATGAACTATTTATTTGATTATTATATTTTGTCATTCTGCTGTGAGATTCTTTGTTTGTTTTCTTCTTTTCTTATTTTTCTTAACTAATCCCATTGATTATCTGTGCTCCAGATTGTTTTGAGTTGGACATGTGTGGTTTAATGTCGACTTAAACCTTCCAAAATGCAGGTCATCACAGTTGGTATCAGAGCTTTGGTTTAGCGATAACCTGAGTTTTGATGGGGTTTACTCATTAGAGATAGGGTAGTAATACCCTAGAATGATTTTCTTTGAGTGTGTGTGTGTATGGTAGCACGTACTTGTTAGTGTTATAAAATGTATTACATTTTGTTTACTTATCTATTGAGTTGTTTATGAATTTTGATTGGTACACGAGGTGCCATGTTATCGATATGGGTTTCTAAACACTTAAACGAGGCAATTCGACATAATATTGTTTTAAAATCGGGTAAATTAAATAATTTTACCTAAATCATATTTTACATATAAAATGATAACTCTCATGAACCTGTATGATTATTGGTGAATGTTGTTGTTAGGAGATGAAAATATTTAACTATCATCGATTATTGCTTGAATTAAACTAAAAATGAATACTTTGTGAACTCTATTTCACGAAGCATTCGATAATTTGATCGAATTGAAATCTAATTAAAATAAGAATTGTTTGCAATAACCAAGATGCAAATTAATGAAATGTTTTCATAATATGGTAATGAAATTGTATAAGTATATTTATAATATGGCTTATAAATAGAAAGGATTTAAAAGTTGAGAATTTTAGAATTTAAAATCCCGTTTATTTTCAAAATTTGTTTCAAAGTTTCAGAAATAATAATAATAATATTTTGGAAGTTTTTATGACTAGAAATAAATTTTAAAAATAATTCTGAAAGAAATAAAAGCATTGAACTCGCTTTAGTCATTGGAAAATAATTCTAGGGATGACTACAACGTCCCTAGTATCCATTTTCGAGTTTCTAAGTGAGACTTAATACCAAAAGAAATTTATTTCTGGTTAAAAAAGTTTTAATTGAAAAATTCCAAGTATGATTTGATAAATATATGAAAATAGTTTTTGAACTTATAATTTGAAAATAGTATAGTTAAGAAAAATGTTTACAACTTATGAATTTGAATAAGAAAGTAAATCCAAATGACAAAAAACGGTTAAACATTATAACGAACCAGGTTTTCTGACATTTAATTTTGAATATTTAAATTGTTTTAAATATTTAATGTTGAATATAAATTGATTTTTAAATATGAAGATTTTGGTTGAAATTGTAGAAGAAATTTAAATTTCAAATATAGAGATTTATCGTAATACGGAAATGGCGGATAGTTGGGATTTGAGTTGAATATGAATCGAAATGGTTTCTAATGTTGATATAAATTTCTATTTGAATTATAATTGAGTTGGTAAGTTTTTAAAACTGAAATTTCAAGTGATTTCGTCAATTTTTGAAATCGTCGATTTAATCGACGCGTAAAATAGCGATCTGGGGCACTGTCTCAGAATTCGATGAAACCAGTTCCATTGGATCCGTAATAGTGTATTATTATCAGATTTCAAGTTTCATAACGATTGGTCATATTGTTTGGTCGTACGGGAAAGAAGCGCGTTTGATTTATTTTCGAAAATTTAATATTTTAATTGGAATCAAAAAGCTATCTTCTCCACACGATCGAATTAGGCCTCGAAACTTGTTCCATGGCGTTCGGAATAAGGGTATAACATTAGGAACACCAAGCGGCATGCCTCAATAGGGGTTTGGGATTTCGAGTTATGTAAAACGAGATATTATGAATTAAATAATATTTTAAAATTTTCAAAGTCAACATAGCCGCACCCTAACCCAAGTGAAACAGACGCACCAACCTACTATGTACTAAATCCGCCTCCCTCTTCCTTTTTAAATCGTGAAATCCTTTCTCCTCGTTCTTCAAATTCACCGCTCGTTCGATATAAAAAAAAGAAAGAAATCTCGCACGATGGAAAGCACAATGGCAGGAGCAGCAATGGATGAGGGATGCGTTCATGTTCCACGGTTATGGTAGAGCTAGGGCTTCGAAATTTTGGAATAGGCGGCGTTTGGGGTGATCGCATGGGCGACGATGGAGGCTTGGTGATCTGGGCGATCTCCAATTGGGTTCGCGACGGCGGTAGGAGTAGGGTCGGCGATGTGGTTGAGAGAGGCGCGGTCGAGTTGCATACGTTTCTGTCTGGGCTGCGCGATTAGTCGGCGTGCGGCGATGGCAAACGAAGGTGGGGCGATGGCTTGGTGAAGTCGCGTGTGCTCTTGGATTCAACGTCGAGCCTGGAAATGGCGATTTTTAAATGAGAGTGAGAAGGTAATTAAGTTAAAAAGTTATTTATTTTATTTAAATTTATATCAAATGTTCATTTACCAATATCAAACACGTACGAGGTCCAAATCGAACGAAACTAGTAGCGTTGGCTTCGTATCTGCGAATACTATGCATAGGAATTGGTTTGGATATTTTTGGAGTCAGCTAGGATTTTAGATTAAATTGAACGTCGATTTAATTTAATTTAAAATTGGAATGAATTGCAAATTAAAAATTAAGGTGAGTAAATCTCACTCATTTTGGATTACTGGATTAAATTATAATGTTAAATTAATTATTTGTTTGATTGGATGAATTTATAAATTATTATCGGATGGATGTTATATTATATATATTAGTAGTTGGATATAATCCCGTCGTTGGAGCGGATGAGACACTATGCACCCCACATAATAATGGATGACCCTATATTACCGCGATGTCCCGGCTCGAAACGGGATTGGTATTTTATGTTATATAACATCTATGGATGCAGGGAAAACAGGTTGGAGGAATCCAACTGGATTCCTCAAAAATATATTGATTGTTTTTCATATATCGTGATGTATGATGTGATTGAATAGTCTGTTATAGATTGTTGTGTGATTTGAATTATTGGATGCTATAGTAGCACTGGCCCTAATTTTGGTATTTTAAATACTTTCAATAATATTTTTTTGAAATTTAAAAGGGAAATTCAAAGGCGATTTTGGAATTGATAATTTTTATATATGGAATTTTGAATTATTTAAAAAGAATTTGATTTGGATAAAATAAATGATTTGATTTTGGGATATGTACTTATATATTTCGAAAAATATTTTAAATAGAGATTGTAAAATAATTTATATAAGGAAATTCAAACGATAGATTTAAAGTGGTATTTTTAAATATGGGAAAAGAAGTCGAAATCGATATTTAAAATAGGTTTGAAAAATAAAAAGGATTTATGAAGGGATGGGTTTATAAATGAAATTTTATAAAAGAGATAATTTTTATAAACAAGTGAAAATCGAATGAGTTTATAAACTTATAAACGATGTTTATCAGTGAGGGGAAATGATTATCAGTTGATAAATTGGAAATATAGATCCACAGTGTGAATTTATATCGAGATATGAAAATCAGTTATTGGGAAAAAGGTGGACTCTATTTTGAAAAATGTGTATGGTTACGAAATTGAAATGTAATCGATGTGATATGAATCGAGAGGGATTTATAAATTGAATTGGTAATATTGGATTTTAAAAATAGAATTTTTTTGAGAAATTAAGTTGTTTTTAAAATGGATTTTTATTTATTAAACTATATAGTTAATGCTGTTTTAGTATTGACATATTCAGAAAAGTGGATTATTCAAATATTTAGTATTTATTGGAATGAATTCAAGTATTTATAATAAGCTTTGTAAATCGATTAGTTTTATTTAAAAATGAATTGGAAATAAGTTATCGATGTTTATTTAAAGTGATTTGATATTTTAACTTATTACTTAAACATGTTTTTAAAATAAATTGTTATTCTTTAAAAATATTTAGCATATATATATATAATTTTGAAATGATTGAAATTTATTTATAAATCCTCTCGAGATCTATAAACGGGGTTTATTTAACGGATATGATTTTTATTAGAGAAATCTTGAATTGGAATTCTGGAAACTTAAGAAAATTTCTTAATCGTTGAAATAAGCGAACTTCGAAAATTGAATTAGAATTCGCAAAAGAAGTTAGAAATGAGTAGTTGGAATTATAGACTAGGGTAATCGATTTTGGAAATTTTAAAGGAAAGTAATTTATGAATCCCGAAAACTTATAGAATCCGTTATAAATGAGTTAAGGAATTTATAGAAAATTGGTAAAGTATTTTGGAGAAGTATGAAATAAATGGGATATCTCCTTAGTATTGAAAATAAAATGATTTCGGGAAAATATACTTATTAATGTTTCCTAAGTATTGGACTGGAAGGATTTGAAATATTTTAACCATGAGATTATTATTATAGAAATATTTTTTCAAAATGTTGAATTATAAATGGAATTGGAAGAAAATATTTCTAAGTATTGAGATGGTTCGAAAATATCATGTGATGATATAAGTATTTGGATTTTTTTTTAATATTGAAATATTGGAAGATATTTGGATATATATCTTTGTAAAGATATTTTGAAATAAATATTTTGGAAAATTTATGATATGGGCCTAGTGACTACTTATGTGTGTTATTTGATAGTTAAATAACCGACTATCAAATTTGACCAAATTTGTTAATCGTTTCGAAGATACCGGGATCAGATTTAATTATCAGAAAACCACTTTGATCTGATTTGTGCGTTACGTATTGTGATATCGTAAGGATAATGGAGACGATGATTTTGGAGATTTGGTTTGTTCAGACCCAGAACATCTTGTATGGATGAATGTTATCATTGTATCGTGGTCTGAAAGGTAATGTTAGCATTCCAAGTATGAATGCTATTTTAAAGGTAAAACGTAGCCTCAAGCCACATCAACCGGAAATGACTAAAACAGGGGAGATGCAGTAGGGCTAAGTGGGTCGCACCCAAGTAGAGTATGTTATCACTTTTCTAGATACCCTCGGATATATTATAAATTATGGATATGGTTGTGCATGGGAAAGAGAGTGCGATTAGGGTGGGAACACCCGGGGTGATAACATATTCGGTACTATCCAGTAATGGGTTGGCCGGTGTTAGCAGGGATTGTTAGGTACAATCTCGGTACATTTTTCTAGAGATGTACTATGGCGGGCATTACCCTGGTAGCCCAGTCATTGTATGGAATCCAATATCCACTACGAGCCTGTACGGTTTTAGTTGTATACCAATTATGCTAAACGTGAGATGCAAGCATTTCGGCTATTTTCTATAGATGCTATTATAATATCAAATGATTTTGATATAAAATGATTTGGTTATCGTAGGATAAAAACCCATCATATTTATGTGTGGCGTGGTCTTACGAGATACCTTGGTTTTCAAAGGGTTTTGATAACAGTAATAATTCAAATTGAGTGTGTTTTCTCATGCTGGTTTTCCAGACTGACTCGGGTGTTATTTTATTATAATGGTCAGGTCAGACCGAGTATTACAGATCTAGGTTAGGATACTATGGAGCTCAGGAGACGAGCTGGAGGAGTCTCAGGCGTATTCCACGTACTTGATTTTATTTCCGCTGTGTGTGTTATGTATGTGAGGACAAGTTATTATAACTATCCAAATTTATTGTTGACTGTTGTACTCTGATGAATGTATGTATAAAACGGTTATAGTTCCTTTTTGTATAAAGATCGGTTATTATATATTATATTTTGTTCCACTACGATTGTGAGATTCTGTGTTATTGTTTCTGTTTTCTTCTATCTCTTTTCTTCTATCTCTTTTCTTCTATCTCTTTTCTTCTTCAACACAAAAGATTCATATTTCCGTTCAATTTGATTTAGGGACGTGTGATTTATTGTTGATTCAAAGGGCATGGAAATACGGGCCTTTACACTTGGTATCAGAGCTGAAGGTTAAGCGAGAACCTTGGCTTTGGTGGGGATTACTCATTAAATATAGAGTCAGTAGTACTCTAGAATGAGTCGGAGTGTATTAATAGATATGAGCGCATATTTGTTAGTGAATATAAAATGTTTTATATTGTGTTGGTTGATTTATTGAGTGGCTTATGAATTATGATCGGCACAGGCCATACAACTGTATTGATAAGGGTTTCTAAACACTTGAACAGAGCAATTTGACACAGTATTGTTTTGAAGTAAGTAAATGAAGTAATTTTTCCCAAACTATATTTTGATATAAAAGGAAATAATTTTCTAGAAATTACTATACATATTTAGTGTGTTTGGTTGATATAATTATAATCAAAGCAAGATTATAAAATTTAAATGGTTATATATAATCAAATATAATTTGTATAAGAATGATTTATACAAATGAGCTAAACTAAATTTGGACTCAATTAGAAATTTAAAATCCCGGAAAGTTTGGAAAATATTTTTCTGAAGTGTTGTGAAAATTAAAATAGTATTATTTTTGAAAATATTTTTGTAAGAATGGTTTTAAATGGATTTTTGAAGTGATAAAGCACTGAACTCACTTCAATCGCTGGAAAGTAATCCTGGTGATGACTGTAGCATCATTAGTATTCATTTTCGAGTTTCTAAGTGACGGGTTGCTACCATTATTATTTGTTTTGGACTTGTCTGGTAAACAAGTTTTGTTTTAAAAATTCTAAAAGGAACTGATTTGGATAAAAACCAGGTTTGGTTTAAAATATAAAAAAATAGTGCGATTTGGTATATAAAGATATATATATATACGATTTCAAAGTGATTTGAAATAAATACCGAGTGTTTGAATTCTGTAATTAAAATTAACTTGAATAAGTTTAAATGGATTGAATGAATTGAGATTTAACTTAAGCTAAGTTAAATAAAATTGAACTGGAGTTGAAATAATATCGAATTGAGTTAAATATCAAATTTGAGTTGAAATAATATCCATATTTAAGTTGAGTTATAAATGATTGTAAAACTATGAGTTATAAATTTTGAATGGAATCAACTCAAGAATAGAATTTATGAAAATGTGAAAAATAAGTTATGTAACTTATAAATTGGAACAAAAGGAACTTAAGTTCTAAATGGAGCTCGACTTATATATATTTCAAAATCTTGTCGAATAAAATAGAAATGGAAAAGAAAACCAGGTTGTATGGTTAATTGGTTGTTTAAAAGAAATAAAAAATATCGAGTATGGACTTAACTATGGAGTGGAAATGAACATAATGTTGAATAAAAGGTTATGATAAGCCTTAATGTTAATTTTTTGAAATGATTCTCAAGTAATATAGTATAAATGGAGATATACCAAGTAAATGGAAATGCAAATCAATCGAAGGTAAATAAATTGAACAAGAATCAATTTAAATGAAATGGAATTTGTTTGTAATGGAAATTAACTTAAGTTATATAATTGAAATAATTGAAGATAAACGAATTAACTTAAGTTAATATATTTGGATGAAAACTTGGCTCAGGTAAATTTAAGAAATGATTCATAAATAAAATGGGCATGAATTGGTTTGTTGTTGAATATAAAATTGAGCGAACAAGATTTGTGAATAAATTAAATGTGAATCAATAGAAATTGACTAATTGATTTAAAATCAATTGAAAATGGTTTATATTCTTAAGCAATTATTTTATTAAATGAATATCACCAAATTTGTATGGAAAAAATTTGTCGTTTGACGTAAACGTAAGTAAACAAAATTTTGCGAATCAATGGAAAGTGAATAAATTGATTTTCAATCAATTTGGAATGGATATAAATTTGTTGGGTATACATATGAATTGAATGATAATAAATGGTATGTGAATCATTTGGAATTGAATGAAATGGCGTATAAATTGAATTTGAAGTGAATAACTAAATGTTGGAACTGTGTATTTGCATGTACCTCCTAAAATACAGGATATATCATGTGTCTAAAATAATTAAATGGACGTAAAGTTATTAAATTTCATAAATTATGAAACTGATGTGTTATTCGAGTAAGTACATGTACATGGGGATGTTTGTCTTGATTTTGGGTTGCATAATTGCATATTAATTAAGCGAGCTCGCTTAATAACGCTAATATAAGGTACACCTACGGATTAAAAGAAAAATGAAATAAATATTGATGTATATTGTGTTTCTGACTGTGTGGGTCGATGATATCATTTTTATTATATTTGTGATATTGCAAAAGGCTCTCCGTACAATGGAGACCCCGCCAAAAATTTTCAGAAATTTTGGGTGTTAAATATTTTTTTAATGTTTTTGGAAAATTTTTGTTAACTAAGAAATTTGATTTCGAATTGTAATTGAAATAAGGGATGGTTTAGAATGGGAAACTAAATGTTTTGTATGGAACTAATGGATTTAGAAAAGTGAAATATCGAGTTTTAACTAAGTGGAGTTTGGATAAGTTAATGGGTTTGGAACATTTTTCCTACCTTAGCAATTTCGGGGATGAAATTCTTTTTAGGGGGAATGTAACGACCCGTGTTTTTCAACGTTTAATTTTGAATATTTAAATGGCTTTAAATATTTAATGTGGAATATAAATTGATTTTTAAATAAAAAGATTTTGGTTGAAATTGTAGAAGAAATTTAAATTTCAAATATAAAGATTTATCGTAATACGGAAATGGCGGATAGTTGGGATTTGAGTTGAACATGAATCGAAACGATTTCTAATGTTGATTTAAATTTCTATTTGAATTAGAATTGAGTTAGTAAGTTTTTAAAACTAAAATTTCAAGTGATTTCGTCAATTTTTGAAATCGTCGATTTAATTGACGCATAAAATAGCGATCCGGGGCACAGTCTCATAATTCGATGAAACTAGTTTCATTGGATCCGTAATAGTGCATTGTTATCGGATTTCAAGTTTCGTAACGATTGGACATATCGCTTGGTCGTACGGGATAGAAACGCATTGAATTTATTTTCGAAAATTTAATATTTTAATTGGATTCAAAAAGCTATCTTATCCATACGATCGAATTAGGCCTCGGAATTTGTTCCATGGTGCTCGAAATAAGGGTATAACATTAAGAATGCCAGACGACACGCCTCAATAGGGGATCGGGATTTCGAGTTATGTAAAATGAGATATTATGAATTAAATAATATTTTAAAATTTTCAAAGTCAACATAGCCGCACCGTAACAATAGTGAAACAGACGTGTCATCCTACTATGTACTAAAGACGCCTCCCTCTTCCTTTTTAAATCATGAAATCCTTTCTCCTCGTTCTTCAAATTCACCGCTCGTTCGATACAAAAAAAAAGAAATCTCGCTCGAAGGAAAGCACGATGGCAGGAGCAACAATGGATGAAGGACGCGTTCGTGTTCGATGGTTATGGTAGAGCTAGGGCTTCGAAATTCTGGAATAGGTAGCGTTTAGGGTGATCGCATGGCGGCGATGGAGGCGTGGTGATCTGGGCGGTCTTCAATGGGGTCGCGGCGGCGGTAGGAATAGGGTCGGCGACGTGGTTGAGAGAGGCGCGGTCGAGTTGTGTACGTTCGTGTATGGGCTGCGCGATTAGGCGGCGTACGGCGATGGCAAACAAAGGTGGGGAGATGGCTTGGTGAAGTTGTGTGTGCTCCTGGATTCAACATCGAGCCTTGAAATGGCGATTTTTGAATGAGAGTGAGAAGGTAAATAATTTAAAAAGTTATTTATTTTAGTTAATTAATTTAAATTTATATCAAATGTTCATTTACCAATATCAAACACGTACGAGGTCCAAATCGAACGAAACTAGTGGCGTTTACTTCGTATCTGCGAATACTATGTATATGAATTGGTTTGGAGATCTTTGGAGTCAGCTAGGATTTTAGATTAAATTGAACGTCGGTTCAATTTAATTTAAAATTGGAACGGACTGCAAATTAACAATCAAGGTGAGTAAATCTCACTCATTTTGGATTACTGGATTTAATTATAATGTTAAAATTTAATTATTTGTTTGATTGGATGAATTTATAAATTATTATTAGATGGATGTTTTATTATATATTTTTAATATAATTTATTTGATATTATACTATATATACTATATATTTTTAAAATTATATATTATATATAGTATATATAGTATATATAGTATAATACCAGTATATATAGTATATAATTAAATAAATTATATTAAAAATAAATTATATTAGTAGTTGATAACACCTGGGGTGATAACATATTCGGTATTATCCAATAAGGGGTAGGCTAGTCCTATGTTTGCAGGGATCGTTAGGTACGATCTCGATACATTTTTCTAGAGATGTACTGTGGCGGGCTTTACCCCACTAGCCCAGTCATTGTATGTAATCCAATATCCACTACGAGCCTGTACGGTTTTAGTTGTATACCAATTATGCTGAACGTGAGATGCAAGCATTTCAGCTATTTTCTAGTTTATTTTCTATAGACACTATTATAATATCAGATGATTTTGGTATAAAATATTTTGGTTATCGTAGGGTAAAAACCCGTCATATTTATGTGTGGTGTGGTCTTACGAGATACCTTGTTTTTCAAAGGGTTTTGATAACTGTAATAATTCAAATTGATTGTGTTTTCTCACGCTGGTTTTCCAGACTGACTCGGGTGTTATTTTATTATAATGCTCAGGTCAGACCGAGTACTACAAATCTAGGTTTGGATGCTATGGAGCTCAGGAGACGAGCTGGAGGAGTCTCAGGCGTATTCCGCGTACTTGATTTTATTTCCGCTGTGTGTGTTATGTATGTGAGGAAAAGTTATTATAACTGTCCATATTTATTGTTGACATACCCAGGCTATATTTTATATATAAAAGGAAATGATTTTCAAACTTTATAGTATTTTGAGATGTTTGATAAGTGATGACTCTGATGATTGTATGTATAAAACGATTACAATTCCATTTTGTATAAAGATCAGTTATTATATATTATATTTTGTTCCACTGTGATTGTAAGATTCTGTGTCATTGTTTCTGTTTTCTTCTATCTCTTTTCTTCTTCAACCCTAAAGATTCGTATTCTCATTCAATTTGAGATAGACTCGTGTTATTTATTGTCGATTCAAATAGTACGGAAATATGGACCTTTACAAACATTTTGGTTAAGCAAACAAGAGAAAATTTGAATTTGAGGTATGAAATAAACGAATTAACCTAAGTAATATGAAATAAATTAAGTTAGTGAAATGAAGTAAATAAAATCAAGTTTAAATGAAGGAAGTTTAGATGAAAGTGAATTGTATTTGAAATGAATCAGATAAAATAATGAAATGAAATTTTAAGTGAATAATTTTGTATAACTTATAGATTTGAGAAATATTAAGCTAAAAACAAATTTTATATTTGTTGAATGTGAATGATAAGAAAGGAAAATTTTAACTCAGATTAAGTGAAAGTGGAAAGAAATAAATTTAAACTTTAAGTTCAAATTATGAAAGGAATGGATTTATAAAATAAATTGAATATGAAGTGAATAGGTTATGAAACCAAATTTGAAAATATTAACTTAACTAATTTGTGATTATGGATATTTATGAACTTAAGTAATGAACTTAAGTAAAATCTAATCTTAGTTTAAGTTAAAATAATAAAATTTAAACTGAGAATTTGAGATTAAATCACGGTGCTTTTGAAATTGTTTTCTAATATTTGGAAATAATATTAGTATTATTTAAAATATTTAATGGAAGTTGTTTTCAAAAATGGATATAAAATGGAAGTAAGTCATGTACTCCTCTCTTCTGTCATTGAATAATAATTTCGGTGATGACGCCGCATCATCGACATTCATTTTCAAGTCTCAAAGTGGGGGAGACCACTTTGTTGCTTTGCTATGCATTTGATTCGATAAAAAGATTTTTATTTAAAATTTCTAAATATTATTTGATATATATAAAAGATATGAGTATATATATTATTTTAAATATGATTTGGAAAGAAACCAGGTGTTTAATTCTTACATTCTCTGTAAATTAATAATTTTTACTTATTGCAATAAAATGAATTAATAAAATGATTTTATAAAATGATCCATAAATGAATTGATATGAAATGTGTTAAACATAAAGTGAAATAATAGAAATTTGAATAAATTGAATGTAAATGAAATAGATGTGAATAAATTGGAAGTAAACCAATTAGATGTTAATAAAGAATGGATAATAATAAGAAATGGTAGTGTTTGTGATAGTTATGAATTAATTTGATGAATATTAATTGTTGGATGGTTTCTTTTGTTGTAAATCATTGTTATTACTGCTTTTGATCACATTTGGTTTTCTTGTTGTGTATTAGTGCTTGTGCTTATGATTTGGATTAAGAATTCATGTCATAAGGTTCTATTAAACTCATACATATCTCTATATCCTTTTATATGCATCTAATATTCAAATATGAGTTGAGATAGGTACATGCGAAGAATATTTTGACGTATATGCGATTCGACAAGCTTTTGCTCGCTTTATTATGAGCGAATTCGCTCGTATTAATAATAATAAGGTACATATCTCGGATTACATACCACACTTTTATGTTTTTTTCCTACGGGATGCCTCATCACTGAGATGAGATGTATATATGATATATATATATATGTGTGTGTGTGTGTGTATTGTTAATTTTTACGATCGAGCCGCGTAGAGGAGACGCTACCGAAATTTTTCCTAAATTCGGGTGTTAATATAATTTTGAGAATAATTTTTCCTAAACCGATATCAAAGTGGCATAATGGAAGCATAGTAAAGGTTTTGTAAATAAGATTTTAAAGTTTTGCAAGTTGATTATTTTGAGAAAATACATCGAATGTTAGATTCTTTACTTAACCCCTTTTCGAAGACGAAAAGTTTTGAGTGTGGGAGATTGTAACGACCCATATTTTTAACTATTTTAAATTATTAAATTTAATATAATTATTGAACGAAAATGGTTAGAAATAAAAATTTAGTGTATTATTAATGTAATTTATTGGATATGAACTTAGATAAAATTTTAAATAATAGGATTCGATAAGAAAACATTTATCTGGTAGGAAATGGATAATTTTTGCTGTATACAATAATTGCAAAGATGTTGAATTATTGTAAAATGGAAGTAGTTGTTTTATTATTTGAATTCATTTTAAAAGTTAAATTTTATAAGTTAAATAACTTATATTTCAAATATAGCGATTTATTGAATAATTGAATTTGTTTAAATTTAATATTGGCATTATTTAAATAATTGAATCCTGAATTTAATATGAATGAAAATAATGTCGGAAGTTGATTTAAATTTTATTTAAACAAAAATGAAAATTGTTAACTTTTAAATTTAATTTAATTTAAATTAGAATAATGATAGTAAACTTTTAAAATTTAACTTAAAGTGATTAAATTGATTTTGGAAAATTGCTTGTTTTAATTAACGTGTAAAAATAGCCATTCTGGCCACTGTCTCAGATTCTGACGGAACCAGTTTCATTGGATCCTTATTAGTAAATTATTGTAGGATTTCAAATTTCATATCGATCGAACTTATCGTTTGGCCGTGCGAGCTTGAAACGCGTAGAATTTAATTAAAGGAATTTAAGTTAAAATATCTTGATTTGAAAAGCTATCTTCTTAATATGATGGAATTGGCTCTCGATACATATTCCATTGTGTTTGGAATAGGGGTATAACATATAGAACGCCAAGCGGCACGCTTCGTTTGGAGTTCGAAAATTTCACGGATGAATGGTGCCGTGAGAATTTTCTATAAATAGCCTTAACCCTGCTTTCATTTCATTAAACGAAGCCCTAGCTTCAGCCGCTTTCTTTTAACGATTTCAATGGCCGAAAATCATCTTCCTTTCTTTCTCATTTTCTCTCAATCCACTCAATGAAATTGAACGACGCCAAAAGGAAAAATGGAGAGCACAACGAGCTCTACAAGATGGACGATTGGATCGAGGCGATACGACTCGAGTTCGCCAGAATCAACTCGAGAAGGCGCGGTAGTTTTTTTTGGTTTTTGGGTTCGTTGATCCACGATGCGCGCGTGGAGGGGTGTTGGAGCGGCTACGATCGCGGTAGTGTGGTCGACGGCAGCTGCAGGCGAGGTGGTGGGGTTGCGGTCGGCGATGGCCGAGTGTCTGGCGGCGATCTTGTTTTTTAAAAAAAATTATACGGTGCGAACGCTTAAGCCTGAGGGTAGCGTACGTACGGCCTAGGGAAGAATAGGCTTTTTTTATTATTGTTTAATTTATTTTGTTAGCTATAATTTTAATTATCGTTACGCTAAATATTGAATAACTTTTTCACACGAGGTCGAATTCGAGAGAAATGAGTCACTTTGCGATCGTATCGACGAAGACTACAACTGTAAAGACCCAAAAGTCGACCTTCGAAAATCGGCATCCGTACTTCGCTTGTACTAAAAATGCCGTAGATTCAAACGCCGAATCTGGTTCTCCGGAGCTTATAACACAGTAAGTATAACAACACGGTGGAAGAAAAAGAGTATATCAATATATATAACATTGATACAATGACAGATACAAAATCTGATACAGAATGATACAATAGATATCAGTATACATCAGAGATATGATACAAGAAATAGCAGCAGAAAGAAAATAGACAACACCATCAGCGGATAGAATATCTCCAATAGAATGCTCCAATCCATAGCTAGCGAAAAGCAAGGTCAGTCGTCCAAGGACTGAACCAGCTCCATATAATCTTCTAAACCTGAATATCTGAGAAACCCAACTCTAGACCGCCCGTGTGGAAAATGGTGGGCACCTAGAGTTTAGGAAGGGAACAATAAACTCCGGATCAGTCATGGGACTGGTGTGAGCAACAAAAATAGTTTATCTTTAAAAACGAACAACAAAAGAATTTTAAAGTCAATTCGCAATGCTTTTGGAAAATGAAACTACCATAAGACCTCCCGCCACACACACAATGCAAATGCAGAATTGGAGGAGATTTCTTCTTATGATAGTCAAACATGCTTACTACGCAAAAGAAAACTCTTTTGATATTATTACTAGTGCATAGTGTGAAAATCCTTTCGAAAGTATAATATTAATCTTAGCCAACATACGACCAGTATCGTATGCCTACTATAGCTACCATGTTCAATAACAGGTTACCGCCACATTCCATGGCAGGTTATACAACTAAAACCGTACTGGTTTCGTATTGTTCCTTTGGATTTCCAACAAATGATCAGGCAATGGAACTTCCTTACCGAAATGGAAATGCCTCTGGAAAGACGCCCCGAGAACCTAACCGGATCTCTGCAAACACAAGGCCGACGCTACCTCACGTTGTACAGCGGTAACTAGGTAACTAACACACTGACGCTACCTTACGCTGTATAGCTGTAACTAGGTAACTAACACACGAGCTATGTCATCCCCCGGTCGTCACCGACCTTTATCCGAGGTACCTCGATCACAAAGCAACAATCACAAAGTATAATCAACATAGGTAAAATATCTGGGCTCCATACCATGATATCACCTTTTATCCAGAAGGAAATGACATACCCTAGGGGAGCTACCCCTAAAAACCTTTGTCGCAACATTCCTGTTTCGACCATTACCGGGTTGTGAGGCTCGACGAAGTCTCGTCCACAAAAGTACGCTTTTTCACAAAGCAACGCTTTTCACAAAGCAACGCTTTTTCACAAAGCAACGCTTTTTCACAAAGCACGCTTTGACCAACAAATGATCATCAGCACTTCGTATGCCACATTACCAAATTGGGAATGTATCACTAGTAACCATCAACTACATAACCTCTGAGCTCGTACGTCTCAGAGAAGGGTGTTAAGCTAAGAGAATAAATTCTCCACCACCAACAGAAATGTATTTGATAGAAACCAGCTTTACATCTCAAAGTGTAACGTCAGACACACATCCATACAAGTCTGTTCCGGGTTCGAACAGAACCGAAGGCACTTCCAAAGAAGCCCTTGCAAATACGGGTATTCACAATCCCAATCGGACTTCCCATCACTTAGGGAATCTCTATACCGGGCGCTACTCGGTGTAGAGACAATCGATAGGTCATCCTATCGCTCTCGCAAATACCCGGTCTTCACCACCGGTCTTCAAATGCTATCCATATCGTCGTATCACTATTCGGAATGGGTTATATGACACAAAGGTCCTCTCCCGGCTAAACCGAATAATGAGCGCAATTAAAAATCATATGGATACTGGGGTCTCAGTTAAATCACAGCTTAAAGCCCAAAACTTTTCATTCGAATGGTTAAAACAAATTACCATTTCCAATCTTTTAAATAAAAAGATTCATTTCAAAAACCTTCAATGGTTTAAACAATTTCCACACTTTTAATCTTTTAAACAAAAAAATTCAATTCACAAAGTTCACCCCGTTCACAAAGATCCATTTATGGATTTCAATACAATTCCATTTTAATAGGTTTACTCGTTAAATCTTTAAATCAAGATTTAACTTATAGCTTTCAAAACTCGTTTCCAAAGATTCATTCATAGTCTTTCAAAACATTTCAATTCCATTTCAAATTGGATTAACTCGTCCGGTCTTTGAACTAAAGACTCATTTCATAGTTTTCAAAACATTTCAATTCTATTTCAAACTTGAAACTTTTCAACACAATTTGGAAGTTCATTACTTATGTGAAAGCTTTTACTATTTGAAAACAAATAGTTTCGTTTCATAAAAATCCAGTTATATTTACACGAGTTAAAACCCTTGAATTAAATTCAAATTCCCAAATCAATACCTTTAAAATGGTTTAACCCATATATGACTTGTACAGCATCTTTAATTCCTCGTTTCAATTCATAGGATTCAATTTCAAACTTGAATTCAAATTTAAATCAAATTATTTAAATTTTCAGAACTTTATCAAGTTATTCAAAATAACTTTTATTCTCAAAAACCCCTTTTCAAAAGCTTTTCACATTAAACCCCAATTTCCAATTTCAAAATCAATTGGAATTAAAATTTCAATTTCAAGAACATTGAATTTAAATCATTTGTGACTTAACCGATTTCCACGTGAAATCCATATTTGTGTGTGTAAAAGTGTGGTCTAGGGGTTTCACACACAATAGTGCAACATCATCAATCATTACAGATTCAAATATAACAATATAGTTGATAAGCGGTATAAACTATAAAGCTTATCGTTCATTCACAGATCACAGATATATATCACAGATAATAAATTACATCACAGATAATTTATCATAGATCACAACATAAATCAGGGTGTATCACAAAGCATCATATATCAGGGATATCAAACAATCAAGTCATCCAATAGAATCCAAATATCCATAAGTAAGGTCAATTTATTTATCTGATTAAATTAAACCAGATTTATTACTTATGAATAAATTACTAATCTTGGTTAATTAACATTAATTAATTACAAACCATTTTAATTAATTATCCTTTAATAATAATTTGATTAACCTCTAATTATTAATTAATTAGCCTTAATTAATTAATCACATAAATAAATTATCCTTTAATTAATTATTCTTTAATCACTTGATAAATCAACTTTAATCATAAATTATCCATCCTTAATTACTTTCATTAAGTAATTATTCTTAAGTGATTTATTACCCTTAAATTAATTATTCATTAATTACTTGATTTATCAAACTTAAAATTTAACTAAACATTTTCCTTTTTCCTTCAAAACTGAACAAGGTTCATTTTCTTAAAGATTTAAACCATGTACATATATTTTTCCTCAAAATCTGCAGTGCTCCAACAACCGAGCCCACACGAAATCCCCCCGAGTCAAACTAACATCTACTTCGAATCCACTATATGTTGTTTTGATAAAAATCTTTAAAACTATGTTTAAACACTCTCGTGCCACACTCGAACAAATCTTGAAGTTACTCGAGTCATCCCCTGAAAACATTTCATCTTCCCTAACGTGATGACCACCAGATACGCCAATGCCCACGTGCACGTGCACACATCACTGTCGTGCCTCCGACCATCACCACTAGCGTCGACAAGTCGACGACCAACTACTGAGTCGCAACGAACACCCAGATCCCCCACTTTCGCCATCGTTCAAAATCGACTAATTCGATTCCAAAACTGGAACAAAGCAGATCATCAAAATCCCCTCGACTCGCCGCCACAGGTCGCCAGAACCCACGCGACTCCGACCCAAGCCTCGCCACAGTTTGGAGCTTCAATTCCCCCAGGTGCGATCAGCTACGATCCATCAACGACGACGCAGCAATGCGTTTTCCGACCACGACCACTCATGGGTTTGAAACCCTAGATCCTCTCTGTCCCCCTTCCACGATGAAATAAAAAATCATCGAACATTTTTCCAATGATCTACAACCATCCAGCCAGCTATGCCTTCAACCCCGAGATCAAAAATTTCCTCGATCGCCGAAATTTGGCAAGAACAACAATTCTGATCATCCTCGTTTTTCTCAAAGATTACTTGATTAAAAAATTTGGTTTTACTTTCAAAAATCATGAATTTTGATAAGCTTTCAAACGGTATATGTGAAATTTAAATTTACGAGGTTTGAAATTTAACATGACTTTGCATTTTAACAGTATTTTCATATGTTACAGGAGAAGCTTGAATTTGTTTTAACTAAATTTTTTTTAAAGCTTAGATTATGTTTTATACTTACAAACTTTGTCTAAATTTCAAAGCCTAATAAGCTACAGGGAGGAAGAAAATCAAAATTTTAAACAGGGTTTAAATCCCTGTAATAAAAGAATAGAGGCATGTTCTTTTGCCTGTTCCCAGATATATATACAGATATCAACATACCCATATATAAAATCAACATGCATATCACCATTCATAGCATAATTTAAAGATCAGAATATCAAAGACACAGGCAGATGTAAGAGAGTTTGCTCACCTTGAATTGAAGACAGAGGGCAGAGCAGTCTTTGAAAATGAAACTGGAATGCTTTTAAATGGTTATTAAGTTGAATTAGATCCGATCTTTGCATTTGCTTTGCTTTCCAGGCGATAAAATTTCAAATTTACTCATATATGCCCAAATATATATATATATATATTCACATATATACATATATATACAATACTTAAATTTTTAAATGATTTAACATATTTTTATTTGGATTCGGGGAAACTCGCATCACTAAAATCAATTTATCTCACAAATTTTATTCAAAAATCAAATTAATTATTAATTTAAATTTAACTAAAATCCGGGGTCGTTACAACAACATGGAGTTGGAATGGAATTTTTTTGAAGCTGAAAAATTTTCAGTTTCAAATAAAGGCGAGTGATTAAACTCGCTCATGAATACTAAAATATTTCTGATTTTAGTTAAATTGAAATCGTGAAGTTATTAATATTTTTATTGACTGTTGTTTGGTAATTTAACTGACATTTAAATTGACATATGATTTGAATTGATAGGAATTTAAATCGACAGTTAAATTTGAAATTGGAATTGAATTGCTTGTTAAACGCCCGATATTGATAACTAACTAAATGTTATGAATTATTGGCTGATTTGGATGTTGATTGAAATTGAATGATATTAGTTGATATATTGGATGATTGGATGCTAATTTATTTTATATATCCCTATCATCACCCTGTAAATTAATTGACAGTATATAAAACTATTATTGTAATTATTTCGAATAAATTAAGAAATGGGTTGAAATGATATATATCTATGACATTTATTTTGGATTGAAATGATATATATCCATTCCTGATATTAAAACTGAAATAACTGATCACTTGATCATAGGATAGAAAATTATATATGCACACCGTATTGGTTAAATTAAATGGTTTTAAATTCTTGAATTTGAATCTATTTAAATGATTTTTTGAAAAGAAATAAATTGAATTTCTAAAGATAGAATTAATTTCGGATTCAAGTTTTGAAATGTTGAATTTAGAAATTTGTTAACAGAAATTTTTTAAAGAATCAAATTTGAAATTTTGAAGTTATAATTGAGAAATCATTTGAATGATGGAAATTGAAATTGTTTTAAATAGTTGAACCTTTATTCGAACTTTGAAATTCATCTTGTTTAGTAATTTAAATTGATATTCCATAATTTGGGCTTGGAATTGAAATATTCGAAATGGAATTAATTTAAAGGTTTGAATCTAAAATTTGAACTTTGAAGTTAATTTGAATTAAGTGATTAAATCGGTATTTTGAAATCGAACTCGAAATTTATATAGATTGAAATGGTTTAAAAATAAGAATTGAATTGAAATTTAAACCATTGAATCAAATCGTTGAATTGAATTTGAAGTTGAAATGAACGTTTTGAAATTGAAGTTAATTCGAATTGAAATCAAAATTGAGTTGATTTGAATTTAAATCGAAATTGAGTCGATTGAATTGAAAGATTTGAAATTGATTTTGTTTGATTTGAAATTTAGATATGGATCTAGATTTATGAGAAATGGAAAGAAATAGTTTGATTTGAAACTATTTTCAAAATAAATTATTTTAATAAACTGTTTAAAATCTAGCTTTTTAAATATTCAAATTATTTTAATTTTCCAAACTATTTAATTATATAAACCATTTTCAATACTCAAACCATTTTATATCAAACTATTTTAAATCTCTAAACTATTTAAAACTATTCAAACTATTTTCTAAAAATTCAAACTGTGCAAAGTTGGAATGTTTTATATTTAAATCGTTTATTTAAATGCAAATGTGGTTATAACCTAAGTTGGAATTTGAAATGATATTTTCAAGTGAAAATGGCATATGAAGTAAATATGATGATTTTGAAATGAAAGATATTTTGAAGTGAATATGGTATTTTTATATCAAGTATGAATCGTTTTCGAAACGTAAAAGAACCGGCCGGTGTGTAAAACGACGTTTGGTTGTTAAAGAAACCAACTGGGCTGATTATTGGGATGCTCTCTATCAATATTGGAACCACTTTAACAACTGTGTACGTGGAGGAGACTCCAGAAAGAATTGGTTGGATTTGGTGTACGTTGCTGGATTTGAAGAAAGAGAACGATGATGGATAGCCCTGACACTTGTGTCAATTTAAAATGACTAAAACAGGACGACTTGACTGGGCCAATGAGGGTAGATACCTCCAGCGGACATCTGTTCTTCGATTTTCTTCTTGGAATCGGTCCATACTGTTCGGTTGGTGCACCTTGATTTGGGATGACCTCCCTTTGACTCGATATGGAATGGATGGACGCGGTGGGCGGTCGTGGCTACGATGCGTTACCACTAGCCCTGTGACCCGAACTGGTAGTATCCTACCTTGGGCATTGCCTCACATGCCTTTTCATTCTTTTATTCTTATACGAGACCATTACGAGTTTCGTTTAGTGTTGTCGTATCATGTGCATCCTTTTCCCCCGATGTGCTACTGGGGCGTTATATGCAAACTGTATGACAATACTAAAAAACGCGTTAAGGAGATTAATGTAGAGCCTTAACGCTTGGAAAAATATTTATTTTATTGACTAGACATTACATATATAGCGTATTCTACTATATATAGATATTTTGACGGATACTTAAGAGATGGAAATCCCGTAACATCTCTTGAGTTATTGCACGCACATTATACACTGAATAGAAGATCTAAAACCTCGTAAACATATTTGACGCTATTACACTCATATTATAAATGATATTGATTTGACTTACATAAGAATATTTTAGTTCTGACTCGAGTGTGTTGTTTTACTTTATGCTCGGGTCAGCCCTGAGTTTTCAGTGCATTGAAGATCATTTATTCCGGAGACGAAGATTTTGTATATTATTAGTAGTATTATTTCGCTGCATCATGTTGTTCTGCTACATTATTCTATTATTATGTTGTATATATAACTCTGATAGATGCTGTAAATTTTAATCAAATGTATAGTATAAACAGCTTCATGAACTATTTATTTGATTATTATTATTTTTCGTTCCGCTGCGAAATTCTCTGTTTGTTTTCTTCTTTTCTTATTTTTCTTAATTAATCCCATTGATTATCTATATTTCGGATTGTTTAAAGTAGGAAATGTGTGGTTTATTGTTGACTTAAAACTTTCAAAATGCGGGTCGTCACACTAGTAGTCGATCAGCCCAAGGGTAGTAGCCGATCAGTTTGTTGTATTTTGGGATGAATTCTTTGGCATTGATTTTTAATTATTTTATTCCTTAATTACATTTTATCATTAACTTAATTTTAACATACTTAACCCCTAAGTCTAATTACTGTTAACTTTTGAATTTCAAATTTTAAAATTAACTATTTATTTGAAATTGAATTCTTTTTAAATTATTTTAAACCCACAAACTTCAAACATCCATAACTTCTTCATTTAAGCTCCGATTTTAGCATATTATATATGGAAATTGATCTGAATTTTGCCACGAACGCAATGGCCAAATTATGATTTTTTAAAAATTTCCATTTTTATCCCTATCATATTTAATATGATTTTATTTATGGTTGATTTTATTGGGTATTACATTCTTCTCTCCTTAAAAAGTATTTTGGCCCCGAAATCTTTTCCAATGGATGAAGAATGTAACGCGCACGAAACATTTATGTTATATAACCAAGCTATCTATATATCCATCTGCTCGTCTAAAAGTGCATTGTGATTATGTATTGCAGACATACTATAACTGAGCTTAATCCTAGTGTGTAACGACCCACTATTTTGGACCATTCAAATCGACAATAATCCACACATGTCTGACTTGAATAATTCAAAATAACAGATTATAATAAAATTTAGAGCAAATAAAATCAAATACAGAATCACAGACACAGAATATCAGAATAACTCGTAGTGGAAATAAAATACATAGTAGTTCATGAAGCTACTATATACAAACTTTCAAAACATATACAAAATCTCATAGTCAAAATAAATATAATAGAAGTCAGGATACATAAATCAATAATACTGAGATAATACTGAATAGGAAATAACTGGAATAGAAGTCGATGAACCGATAGACAAATAAACTCCAACAAATCTCTAGCTCCAGAAGGTGAATCCAAAGCTATGATTCTCAGGCTGACCCGGGCGTAAAGTAAAACACAAAACACTCGAGTCAGGACATACATACTTATACAATGTAAACCAACTCAAGTGAACTGTAATATAAATGCACAATAACTTAAAGGATGCTTGGGATCGCCCATCCTTTAAGGATCAATCAAACCATCAATTAAGTAGTAATAAACACTATCATAGAAATATCCATAATAAGTAAACAATGCAAATAACAGTGTTAATGTGCATCAAACCATCACCAAGAAATCAAATGACATACAGAGAAGTATACCCATGGTTATAAAATTCCAAAATAATATTTTATACTTCAAAACAAAATATCATTTCAAATTAAAATCTTTATCAAATTAAAGGTTAAATCATTTCTAAACCATTTCAATATTTCAAAATATCATATCTTTCAAAAACTTCATTATCCAATCATAATTTGAATTCAAAGCCCATATTTAACTTTAAATACCTTTTTAATTCCAAGGTATCATTCATTTATTCTCATTTCAAATCACCTTTTTAATAGTTTATATTCCAATCAAATTAATTCATCTAAACCATCTAAAAGTGAAGTTATTATATTTTCAACTCAAGTATTCAATTTCCAAAGTTTAGACTATTCTGAGTTCATTTACTTAGTTAAAAACCATAAACATTGAAAATTTCAGCCTTTCACAACATTTAGAAAATGCTGTTATAAATTATACTTGAAAACAGTTTTATTCAGCAAAGACGGCATTTAAAACCGTTGTAAAATCTAAATTTTAGTTGAAAATTATTTCAATTCAGCAAAGACAGCATTTCCAGAAATGCTGTAATAGCTCAGGTTTCATAATAAAGGTTTTCATTAAATTCAGCAAAGACAGCAGGCAACTACAACATTTACAGAACTGCTGTAATAGCCCTTTATTAAGTTTTTAGCCTTTTAGTTTACTTCAGCAACTACAGCATTTACAGAACTGCTCTAATAGCCTCTTATTTAAGTTTTAGTTCATTTCAGAAACGATAGCATTTCTGAAGTGCTATTAAAAGTATTTCCAGATTTTAGTGTATTTCCAGCAAACAATAAATCCCAATTTAAACCATTAAACATTATAAAAATCATACTTTAACATTCAAAATGTTCATTTAAAATACTTTTAACTTATGATTTTTTTATAATAAATTTTCTTATAAATAAAACCAATTTTCAAGAATTCACTTAATAAATTTTAAGTGTAAAATTTCTATTCTGTTCATTTTAACAATTAAACTTAACACTTAAATTTTTATTTCCATTTTTCCAATATAATTAAATTTCCATTTTTATTTATATAACTCAAATTTTCTTTTAAACCCAAAAATTCAAATTTCCAGACTTAAGTTATATTCAATAATTAAAATTTAACCATTAATTTAATTACATTTTTAACTTATAGAAGAATCAAAATTTCGATATTTAAACATTAAAAATCCAATTTAAATATAATTTTCATAAATTTACACTCTTAAACATATTTAAAATATTCAAAATACTTTATAAAATAACCACGGGCCTGTATATAGTTTTCTATCCTAGGTCAAGTGATACAGATATATATCATTTCAATCCGCGGTTTACAAAGAAAAATACGGGTTCTATCATTTCAAACCCGCAATCCCAAGTAAAATAAAATAAATAAAAATCGTTCAGGCCTATCATTTCAGCCCATAACGATTTTTCCCTATTCTAAAGTCCATTCGGGAATGTATCATTTCAACCCATAGTGATCTAATCTACAGGGAACTTGCAGTGTGATAAACATATATAAATGAACAGTTTAACAACATATATTAGTAACAGATGAGATGACAGGTAAATAAACAGGTTTAACATCATATAATTAATAATCACAGACAGGGATAACATAACATAATAGTACTACACATTCAATTGTTGTTAATTCACATTTGCATAAGTATAAACGTCAGGTGAGATTTACTCGCCTTTTTATGCTGGAGTTTGCAAATCAAATGACACAAACGGATTCCAGAAAGCACGATGACACGACAATAGACTCAAGTGGGAAGAGAACTAAGCTATTAATCTTGTGAACAACCCATAAACAAGACAAAATATAAACATAAATATAATACAACATATATTGAGATGATCTTTGAAATAAAAAAGCAAATGAACACAATTGCTTTGGCCATGCTTTCAACCATCAAGTGCTCGACCTAGGGGTTTAAAAAGCTCGGGTTTGGACCTAATATAGCACGGCTACATGGACTAGAATGGCTTGGGTTTGTACCTAAATTAGCAAGGCAACATGAAGATGAAGAGTGGAGGCTACAACATGAAGAAGACAAAAGGACAAGGCACTAAATGGAGTTTTGGTGCACCACAAGGCTCGGCCACATGCATTGTTTGGCTCGGACATACATGTTTCAGATCTGGATAGAGGCTAAGTCGATGTGTGGTGGTCATATCATGGTGGTGGTGGAGCAATAGGGGGTGGCCAAGGTGATGTATGAAGGTGGTGAAGCAACTAGGCTAGGCTAGCATGCATTTTGGAAGGTTTTGTGCAACTTTTGAGGTGTTTGTCTTCATTTAAAGGCCATGGCCTGATCTGGTCAGAGGGGGTGGAGGTGATAGGTGGTTGATGGTAAAGTGGAGGAGGTGATGGAGGTGGTGGAGGTGATGGACGAAGCAACTAGAGTGGAGAGCATGCAAATATGTGAAGAAATCATGGCCAAAACATGGCAAAAGGAAGAAGAAAAAGTAGAAAAGACCAGAGAGCCATTACCAAACCTTTCAGATCTGAGTTTGGCCGAAAATTTATGATGTTGAGAAGCATTTTCACATGAAAAATGAATAAAAAATCATGGCTAATCAATAGAAAAGGAACGGCCAAAAATATGAAAAGGCAAGAAAGTGAAACGTCAAATGTTTAAAGCTTTAGTCTCTTCAAATTTCCATTTCTATTAAATCAAATAAAACAAATAAAATTTCAGTAAATGCATTAGAAAAAGGAAGAAAAATAAAATAGACTGAAATAAATAAATAATTTTAAGAAAAATAGAAAAAGAAATAGTTTATAAATTTGAAACAAGACTTAGAAATTACAAATAAAATACCATTAACTATGGTAAATTATTACTATACTTCTAAACCAATAAAAGTCAAGTATAATAAAAATAAATGCTGAACAAATAAAGTGGAAATGAGAAAAAATTAAGGTCTTAAGAAAATAGAAAATAAATAAAGAATTTCTTTAATTAATTGAAACTGAAAATTAGAAATTGTAAACAAAATACAACTGACACACTGGAAATGTCAATTACACTTTTAAAAATGTTTTTAAAACCAAAATATATACATAACATGTTATTTTACCCATATAAATGTAAATTAGAACATTACATGACCAAATAAAATATTATTTATATAATTTAAAATAAACAATTTTGTTAAATACAACAAATTACACTCAATAGTTAAAAAGGCATAACTTTCACAATATTAATCAGATTTTAATGAAACGAAAAGCATTATTCTTAAAATTTTATTTACTTTCATAATAAAAGATAAAATTCAAAATTTTAAATTTAAAAGTCAGAGTTTGACCATATCGACCAAAATTCACTATTCCGAAAAATACTCTATTTAGTCATGTTTGGAATTCTAATTCACATCAAAATCAAAATTTATATTTAAAATAAAAAAAATTATCCATTTAATAAATAAATAAAATTTTCAAATCAGGAAATTCAATTTAAAATAATTAAAATATACAATTAAAATAATCACAAAATACAGGGTTGTTACACTCTTCCCTACTCAAATCTTTTCGTCCTCGAAAAGGAAGAAATCGGAGAAGCAACTAGGCAGAACAATAGGTTGGAAGACATCCCCGAAGAGAAGGTAGGGAATAGTGATAGCTTGGAGGGAAAATAGGACGAAATACAAGGATGGGCCATTAATTTAAAACCATATAAATTTCAATTGGAATTCTTTAATACTTAATAATTTGGTTAAATCCATTTTATTATATCCATAAAAGTCCTTTAAATTCAACTTGTTAGTTAAGAAGTAAACAATATTTAAAATACTTTAAAATCTTTTAGAGAGGAAATAACTGATCAAAATATCCTTTATATAATATTTTATCAAAATACTTTTATAAATCGATGTCTTAACAAGTTTATCCTCGTTCCTGCAGACTCTGGTAGTGCGTTGATCAGGCGCAAAGCTAGAATTCTCCAAGTACTTAGTAGACTTGTTTCAACACCCAGTGAAAATACTGGAAAACTTTAAAAAAACAGATATGGAAAGTACAATCCAAACAAAACAACCAAAACCTTTGTCTAACCATGGATCGTAAATACACAAAGGTTACGCCTAGATCCCCCAGGAAACATCCGTATCCGTAAGCTTTCTCAGCCCTGCGAATTTCACCATGATGACTAGTAGACCGTAGATACACAAAGGTTACACCTGGATCCCCCAGGAAACATCCGTATCCGTAAGCTTTCTCAGCCCTGTGGATTTCGCTACTAATACGACCTACACAGATCATAGGATACACAATGGTTATGCCTGAATCCCCCAGGAAACATCCGTACCCCTGGGCCATCTCAGCCAGGTGAATTACGCTATGCAGTCGCGCTCGTAAGACCATGGGTAACGCCATGGAATTCGATGGAAACTCGAGTATCATATCCGGAAAACCAAAAATCAGAGAAATATTGATAGAATGAATCCACAATGTGGCCACAAAGCGGATATCAAGCAGAAGGCACTTTCCATATCTTTACTTCGAAAATATTTATCATATAGTACCTTTTCAAATCACTTTCAAATATCATACTTATATAAAGTCCATTATATATAAGATTTCATTTCCAAATCGAATACTTTCCCAAAATCAATAGTATATCAAATCACATTTATATAGATTTCGATTATATAAGATTTCACTTTCAAATTTAGTACCTTTCCAAATCAATAGTTTTCAAATCAACTTCATACTTATACAAACCAATCTTTATATAAGTTCGATAACTCCCAAATCAAGTATTTAGTAACACAAGGTTCTCAAATTTCAATTTGTTTCAATATTAATACAAATTTTCAAACTCATATACGATTTCACCAAATCATTCTTCCAAATCAAATATCTTCACTTTCAAAGTTTCAAAAATCATAAGTTTAGAAAATAATCCAAATTTCTAAATCAACAAAACTTAAGTCAACCAATTCATTTCCAAAATCAATGGTTTTCAAAGTCATCTTAATTTCGCTGCATGAAGAGCCATATGGGATTGAACATCTTTGCTTACTAAAAGGTTTTGTATTTAGAATAGTTTTGTATATAAAATAGTTTCAAAAATAGTTTTGTAAATAAAATAATTTTGTAAAATAATTTTGTATATAAAATAGTTTGAAAAATAGTTTTGTAAATAAAATAGTTTTGTAAAATAGTTTTGTAAATAAAATAGTTTAAAATAGTTTGTTTTAAGAAGAATAAAAGAAAAATAGTTTGAAAATGGTTTTAAATTGATAGTAGTTTTGCATAAAATAAAAATTCCAATTAAACTACAAAGATATCCAACCCAATAACTTCCAATTTCAAAGTCAAGTATATCAATGATATTAGAACATAAGATGTACATATGTCATCATTTCGCAAAGTCACATTCGATCGCTCGCTCGATCACACAAGTTCGCTTTCGAACTAGTATTGTCCATTCGACTTCCCTAATGTGGATTTCAATATGGTTTCTCGACTACAAACCATCACTCTCTTTGCATAGCCATATACTATGATATAGAATTCTAGAATCAAGCCCAAAATCCACATCAAATATTCGCCATCAAGAATCAAATAAAAAATCCTAACACGAAATGGTGTAATTCACCTCGAACTTGTGTACTCAAACTTGGATCAATTTAATTATGCGAATAAAATAGCATACGTACAACTTATGTATCTATTCCAACATGTTCAATATATAGTTTTATAAAGATGTTACCCAGTTAAAACATTTAAACTAAATTTTATTCAAAATATTTTGAAGACCAAACTCTTTTCAAAACATTTCAAATCTAAATTTCATATTAGAAAATTCAAAATAGCCTTATTCGTTTACTTAACAAAACAGTTTCAACTTATTTAAATCATATTACTACATACTTTAACATATATACCAAACTTATATACTTTATATTTTTCAAAATTTCTTAGCTTTGAAAAAGTTAACCTTGATTTGGAAGTGCTCGAACCTTCAAAACAGTCGAAAAAATCATATTTCAATCCAAGAGTTGGGAATCACAATAAATCAGTAAATCAATTCCAAAATTAGGGTTATATCAAATCAAATCCAAAACTCAAGGACTGAACACCGGCTCATTTCAAATTGTTCAAATATATATACATATATCTTTCGAATATCACATCACACTTCGGAATTTGAAATCAAAATTGGTTTCACAAATCAATCCCATAACAAAGCTACCAAAGTGGCCTCTCCCCCACTCTGAAACTCGAAAATCAATGTCGACGATGCATGCATTCATCACCAAAATTATTTTCCAGTGACATAAGTGGGTTCTGGACTTCTATTTTCTCAACTTCTTTTGAAATTTCTTCGAAATCATTTGAAACTCATTAAAATCATTTGAAACATTTCATATTCGGAAAATACTTTCAAATCATATTATTTATTATTTCAAAATCTTAAAACCAGTTTCAAAAAAAATGTCGGAGTTCAATCACTCAAATTCATATTCAAAACCTTCAGTTATAAATCATTTTATATAAATAAATTTTCTTATATAACTTTCAAAATTTCAAATCCTTTCGAAACTTCAAATTTTCATTTTAAAAAGGTATATAATCTTTATCGAAAACATTTCATCTTTATATATAAAATATGGTCATCCTTATCAAAATAATAACTTTGATTAATACACAATTTTCAAAAGACAATCAACCATAAATTTTTCAAGGGATGATTCAAGGATGGATTTCAAAGCAAAAAAGAGATTCAAATTTAGAGGAACTCTAATAAAATAGAATTCTGATTCAAAGATAAGCTCAAACGAAGATAAGATAAATAAATTACCAAATAGAAGATGGATAAGCCCATATAGATCGCGAGCGACCTTAACAGGGTCAACCGTGACTTCATGAATATAATCGATGCGAAAATCTAAGGCAAATCGACCTTCGATCGCCAGCGATAGAATCCAAATATAGTAGAAGATAGAAAACATCGTAAACCGAGGATACAGAAATCTCCAGTGAATCAATGCCAATTTAAGGGAGTTTCACCCTTTTACAAATCATTCAAAGATTGGCAGAATCGCCACCCTATCAAGGTCATTTAAAGTGGAGTTACGGAATGCTCCATAGATCAAAGGAATACAAATAGGGAAGACAGGAATAGATTTCAGAACAAGTCAGAGCATTCCAAAGTTCAAAGGAATCCTACTCGAAGAAATTACTAACAAGGTGGATACGAAAGGAATGAAGTTTAGAAAATTTTACTTTCAAAGCAAAAAAAATTTATATCAAAATAATCTTTGAAAATTCTTTAAAAATCATTTGCAAAACATTTTATACTTCGAAAATACGTCCTCTCACAAAGAAATGATTATGAGATTGATTTCACTCATTCTAGGGTATTTCTACCCTATCTCTAATGAGTTTTTGCTCCGCAGGCTAAGGTTTGCCTAAAACCAAAGCTCTGATACCAAATTATTGACCCACTATTATGGACCATTCAAATCGACAATAATCCACACATGTCTGACTTGAATAATTCAAAATAACAGATTGTAATAACATTTGTAGCAAATAAAATCAAATACAGAATCACAGACACAGAATATCAGAATAACTCGCAGCGGAAATAAAATACCATAGTAGTTCATGAAGCTACTATATACAAACTCTCAAAACATATACAAAATCTCATAGTTAAAATAAATATAATAGAAGTCAGGATACATAAATCAATAATACCGAGACAATACTGAATAGGAAATAACTAGAATAGAAGTCGATGAACCGATAGACAAATAAACTCCAACAAATCTCTAGCTCCAGAAGGTGAATCCAAAGCTGTGATTCTCAGGCTGACCCGAGCATAAAGTAAAACAGAAAACACTCGAGTCAGGACATACATACTTATACAATGTAAACCAACTCAAGTGAACTGTAATATAAATGCACAATAACTTAAAGGATGCTTAGGATCGCCCATCCTTTAAGGATCAGTCAAACCATCAATTAAGTAGTAATAAACACTATCATAGAAATATCCATAATAAGTAAACAATGCAAATAACAGTGTTATTGTGCATCAAACCATCACCAGGAAATCAAATGACATACAGAGAAGTATACCCGTGGTTATAAAATTCCAAAATAATATTTTATACTTCAAAACAAAATATCATTTCAAATTCAAATCTTTATCAAATTAAAGGTTAAATCATTTCTAAACCATTTCAATATTTCAAAATATCATATCTTTCAAAAACTTCATTATCCAATCATCATTTGAATTCAAAGCCCATATTTAACTTTAAATACCTTTTAAATTCCAAGATATCATTCATTTATTCTCATTTCAAATCACCTTTTTAATAGTTTATATTCCAATCAAATTAATTCATCTAAACCATCTAAAAGTGAAGTTATTATACTTTCAACTCAAGTAATTCAATTTCCAAAGTTTAGACCATTCTGAGTTCATTTACTTAGTTAAAAACCATAAACATTGAAAATTTCAGCCTTTCACAACATTTAGAAAAAGTTGTTATAAGTTATACTTGAAAACATTTTTATTCAACAAAGACAGCATTTAAAACCGTTGTAAAATCTCAATTTTAGTTGAAAATTAGTTCAATTTAGCAAAGACAGCATTTCCAGAAATGCTGTAATAGCTCAGGTTTCATAATAAAGGTTTTCATTAAATGCAGCAAAGACAGCATGAAGCTACAACATTTACAGAACTGCTGTAATAGCCCTTTATTAAGTTTTTAGCCTTTTAGTTTACTTCAGCAACTACAGCATTTACAGAACTGCTCTAATTGTCTCTTATTTAAGTTTTAGTTCATTTCAGAAACGATAACATTTCTGAAGTGCTATTAAAATTATTTCCAGATTTTGGTGTATTTCCAGCAAACAATAAATCCCAATTTAAACCATTAAATATTATAAAAATCATACTTTAACATTCAAAATGTTCATTTAAAATACTTTTAACTTATGATTTTTTTATAATAAATTTAGTTATAAATAAAACCAATTTTCAAGAATTCACTTAATAAAATTTAAGTGTAAAATTTTTGTTCTCTTCATTTTAACAATTAAACTTAACACTTAAATTTTTATTTCCATTTTTCTAATATAATTAAATTTCCATTTTTATTTATATAACTCAAATTTTCTTTTAAACCCAAAAATCCAAATTTCCATACTTAAGTTATATTTCAATAATTAAAATTTAACCATTCATTTAATTACATTTTTAACTTATAGAAGAATCAAAATTTCTTTATTTAAACATTAAAAATCCAATTTAAATCTAATTTTCATAAATTTACACTCTTAAACATATTTAAAATATTCAAAATACTTTATAAAATAACCACGGGCCTGTATATAGTTTTCTAACCTAGGTCAAGTGATACAGATATATATCATTTCAATCCGCAGTTTACCAAGAAAAATCCGGGTTCTTTCATTTCAAACCCGCAATCCCAAGTAAAATAAAATAAATAAAAATCGTTCAGGCCTATCATTTCAGCCCATAATGATTTTTCCCTATTCTAAAGTCCGTTCGGGTATGTATCATTTCAACCCATAGTGATCTAATCTACAGGGAACTTGCAGTGTGATAAACAGATATAAATGAACAGTTTAACAACATATATTAGTAACAGATGAGATGACAGGTAAATAAACAGGTTTAACCTCATATAATTAATAATCACAAACAGGGATAACATAACATAATAGTACTACACATTCAATTGTTGTCAATTCACATTTGCATAAGTATAAATGTCAGGTGAGATTTACACACCTTTTTATGCTGGAGTTAGCAAATCAAATGACACAAACGGATTCCAGAAAGCACGATGACACGATAATAGACTCAAGTGGGAAGAGAATCAAGCTATTAATCTTGTGAACAACCTATAAACAAGACAAAATATAAACATAAATATAATACAACATATATTGAGATGATCTTTGAAATAAAAAGCAAATGAACACAATTGCTTTGGCCATGCTTTCAACCATCAAGTGCTCGACCTAGAGGTTTAAAATGCTCGGGTTTGGACCTAATATAGCACGGCTACATGGACTAGAATGGCTTGGGTTTGTACCTAAATTAGCAAGGCAACATGAAGATGAAGAGTGGAGGCTACAACATGAAGAAGACAAAAGGACAAGGCACTAAATGGAGTTTTGGTGCACCACAAGGCTCGGCCACATGCATTGTTTGGCTCGGCCATACATGTTTCAGATCTGGACAGAGGCTAAGTCGATGTGTGGTGGTCATATCATGGTGGTGGTGGAGCAATAGGGGGTGGCCAAGGTGATGTGTGAAGGTGGTGAAGCAACTAGGCTAGGCTAGCATGCATTTTGGAAGGTTTTGTGCAACTTTTGAGGTGTTTGTCTTCATTTAAAGGCCATGGAATGATCTGGTCAGAGGGGGTGGAGGTGATAGGTGGTTGATGGTAAAGAGGAGGAGGTGATGGAGGTGGTGGAGGTGATGGACGAGGCAACTAGAGTGGAGAGCATGCAAATATGTGAAGAAATCATGGCCAAAACAAGGCAAAAGAAAGAAGAAAAAGTAGAAAAGAAGAGAGAGCCATTACCAAATTTTGGTATTGGCTCCACTCTAATGGCTCCACAATTCTTAAAATTTGCATGCTCTCCACAATATACAAAACCCCGACCATTACCAAACCTTATCGAGAGAATGAATTACCAGTGAAAAGCTCAAGATGAGAAGTCCTCATGCTTTCCGCCAGATTCTCTTCCCATTATACTCAAACCAGCATAATTTCATTGTTGCAAAGTTTCCAAGTTCCGCGCTCCATGTTGCTTGTAGTGGTATGAGATGCTATTGGCTCCGTCTTAATATCCCCCAGTTGACCAGGTCTACCATAGTGGTTGTGCTATGAAGGTATTTCCTCAAGTGTGAAATGTGAAAAACGTCACGAGCTCCTACCAACTTATCTGGTAGCTCCACGTGGTAAACAAGTTTTCTTATTCTTTATAAAATTGATAAAGGCCCAACAAATCTTTGGTGCCGACTTTCCGAATCTCACAACTTTCATAAGAGGGGAGATTTTGATAAACACCATGTCTCCAACCTAGAACTTCAATTATTTCCTTCTTTATTTGCGTAGGATTTTGACGATCTTGTGCTGCCTTCACCCATTGCCTAACTGTTGGGCTATTTCTCACCACCGAGCCTAGCCCACACCGAACTGGCCTCATCACCGGACGAAGACCACAGAACAAACTTTACCACAAAACCATCTCATTGCCGATCCAAGCTTAATCACCGGACGGAGACCACCGAACCAACTCATTGCCGACCCAAATCTCATCTCCAACCACCGAACCAACTCATTGCCGGTCCAAGCCTCATCTCCAACCACCGAACCAACTCATTGCCGATCCAAATCTCATCTCCAACCACCGAACCAAAGTCCTACCGAGCCAAAGCATTGCCAGGCCAGATTGTAGCAGCCCAGGCCCACTAGCTGCTATATACCTCCAAGACCCCTACCCCCAGCCTCACTCTATAAATAGAGGGGCAGGGGTACAACAATGGGGAACAAGTTTGAGAGCTCAAGCACGGAAGGAACTTTCAAACAACTTTCTTTTACTTGTATCAAAGCTTTGTACTTGTAATCAGAATAAAAGAAGAGAAATAACATATAAAGTGGACGTAGGCACATTCTGGCTGAACCACTATAAATCTACGTGTCTTTTTACAGTTTAGCCCCTGTTTTTCATATATTTGCATAAATCGCTCAAATCACTAAGAATCACATAAGATCTACTAAATCATACAACTTCGAGGTGTTTGTCCATTTTTTGTGCAAACATTTTTGGTGCTTTCATTTAGAGATAGAAGCTCGAAGCTTCAGCTTCATCCGCTTAACAAGTTTTCCTAACAGCATCGTCTGCCACTTGGAAAACATGCCTCCCAAACAGAGAAAAGATGTTAACAAAGGAAAAAACATCGCATCCAGCAGTCTTCCAGATCCAGCAGTCACGAATCAAGTAAATCGTCCTCCTCCAGCAACAGTAACAAATGAAGAACAGGCTAACCCAACTACTCCTGCCACAGGACAGCCTGTAGCAATTACTAGAGCAGATCTGGACAGAGTTGTGGTTGAAGTAACTAACCGCTTCACGTACCAGCAGGAAGCCTTGGTGGACCATCTCATGTCACGCTTAAGGGACGCTGAAGAATCCAACCGCAACACTGAATCATGGGGCGAGTCCCAGTCTGGAGGATCTCAGAGACAACAAAGATCTTCCTTCTTCGAAGGAGCTAACGGCAGAAGTAGTCGTGGTAGGAGCCGAGACCGAGCACAGCCCGAAGTTAGGCCTGAGGAAACGTTTGGTACCGAACCCAACGGGGAAGGTACCGGGCGAAGGTCAACTGTAGCTGAGCCTGTCATGCTGCCTAACCACAGAAACGCCAGTGAACGGGGCCGAGCTAGAGTCCAGCCCGAAGTTGGACCCGAGGAAGTGCTTAGATCAGAACCCAACTGGGGGAGATCAAGCCAAGGACCAACTGTAGCTGACCCAAGCATGCTCCCAGAAGATCAAAGGCAGCCACTAGAAAATATGAGGAATGATAGACGATACCATCCCTATAGGTCATCTGGACGGAATCAATCCCACAGAACAGAACCAAACTCATTTCTATCTGCTCCAAGTTCTGATGAAAGGATGACATGCTTATTCGGAGAGTGTGTCCAACGGGAGCAAAGAGATCGAGGGATAGGCGCTAGGGTAACCAGCCCTTTCGCCCCCAATATCGAAATTGCTATCACCCCCCGAGAATGGAAGATGCCAACAATGGAACCCTACAAAGGAACCTCCGATCCCGTTGTACAAATACAAAGGTACACGCAGCATATGCTCATGAGTGGAGCGACAGAGGGAGTACTGTGCAAATGCTTTCCGCTCTTCTTAGCAGATCTTGCTACCTCCTGGTTCTGTCATCTACCCCAAGGATCCATCAGCTCATGAGAAATGTTGAAAGAAAAATTTATCAGTCAGTTCCGCATTCATGTGGAACAACCTAAGGACGCTTATTCCTTATCCAGCGTCAAACAGAAACCTGGAGAAAAGCTGCAGCAATACCTAACCAGATTCAACGCCGCAGCAGCCGCAGTCCAAGACGCCGATGAGAAGCTTATCCTAATGGCCCTCTGCAGTGGTGTGCATCCGGACACTAAATTTGCTAGAAGGTTGACAAAAGAAAAACCAGCTACTTTACCCGATTTCTTCCATGAAGCCGGGAAATACATGAGGCTAGAGGATGCTGCCGTTGAGGGGCAGTCAGGACAGCAAAATAAAACAACCCATGGCAACGCCCCTGCTGTGGCAAGGGATGTTCGGAGAAATGATTCCAGAGACAATGCTGGGGGCAAGAAGGGAGAAAAACGCCTATATCGGCCATGACCAAAATTCGACACTTACACTCCTTTGTACGAGACCGTCGAAAATATCTTCCTTGCCACCCAAGGCGAAGTTAGATACAAACGCCCACCTACAAGAAGGAATCAGATAACGCACGGAAGTCTGGAAAGTTCTGCCGCTTCCACGAAACTCACGGGCATGATACCAACGAATGCCATCATCTCCGAGATCTGATTGAGGAACACATCAGAAGAAAGAAACTGGAACGTTATGTAAAAGGTCAGGACAGGACCCCAGCTCCTGCCAATGAAAACCCAAGGCTACCCTCACCAGGGGCCGACAGAGGAAACCGCAACGCTAGCAGCTCTAGTCAAGAAAAGATAGTCGTCCATACCATCTCAGGAGGGCCGCACATCGCAGACAGAAGCTGGAAAGAGATGGAAAGATATGGGAAGTCGCTTAGGGACAATAAAGACTGTGTCAATTCGGTTATAGAAGAGCGCCATCCGAAGCGGAAAGAAAGTGATGACATCACATTCGGTAGGCGTGACCTAGAAGGGAGGCAGTACCCTCACATGGATCCCATGGTTATCTCTACCCGACTCGGTCCCGCCGAAGTTTACCGAATCCTGGTAGACACTGGAAGCTCAGTAAACATCCTGTTCAAACATGCATTCGACAAAATGAAGCTATCAATGAAGGATGTATCTCCCTGCGATAAACCACTGCACGGTTTCACTGGAGATGCGAAAATGCCCCTCGGGCAACTGGACCTCTTTGTTGAGATTGGAAGCCATCCCCGCTCCGTAGTACGGAAACAGGCGTTTGTGCTAATAGAAAACCGTTCGGCCTACAATGCCTTCTTAGGAAGACCAGCCTTGTCTGACTTCCAAATTGTCCTAGCCCCATGGTGCCTAAAAATGAAATTTCCAACAGACAATGGAGTAGGGGAAGTGGAAGGAGACCAGGATATTGCACAAGACTGCTATGTAACTGAACTTCGCAACAACCACAGGAAGGATAAAGGGAAAGGTGTAGAGATTGCCCTCTGCACAAAAAGCCTTGAAGCATAGCAACTAAAGAAAGCCCCTCCTCTTCGATACACCAGCGACCCTTTCAATGAATTAAACCCTAGGGACAAAGAGGAGGAGGCCACCGCCGAGCCTGCAGAGGCTATGGAGTTTATATCTGTAGACAAGCACGACTCAAGTAGACTATTGAAAATTGGGTCCCAACTAAAAGCCGAATTGAAGGAACAACTCATCGATTTTCTCAGCCACAACTTAGATGTATTCGCTTGGTCACACGCTGACATGACCGGAATCTCCCCCGACATAGCATGCCACGTATTAAACATTGATCCTACCAAGGCGCCTGTAAAACAAAAAAAGAGAAGTATGGGGGCAGAGCGATCAGCAGCCCTCGATGAAGAAGTAAAGAATCTACTCGCCAATGACTTCATACGAGAAGCTGTTTACCCGGAATGGATCGCCAACCCGGTAGTGATAAAGAAGGCTAATGGGAAGTGGCGGACCTGCATCGACTTCTCCAACCTAAACGACGCCTGCCCAAAGGATTGCTTCCCACTTCCCAGAATCGACCAACTTGTAGACAGCACAGCCGGGCACGAGCTCCTATCTTTTATGGACGCATACTCAGGATATAACCAAATTCCTATGCATGCTCCCGACCAAGACCACACTAGTTTCATCACCGACCGGGGTTTATACTGCTATAAGGTAATGCCTTTCGGACTTAAAAATGCAGGAGCCACCTACCAGCGCCTCGTCAACAAGATGTTTGCAGGGCTAATAGGACAAACTATGGAAGTATATGTGGATGACATGCTGGTAAAGTCAAGGAAAGCCAAAGATCACGTAAGCCACCTAGGCAAGATGTTTGAAGTACTTCGACAATATGGAATGAAGTTGAATCCACTAAAATGCTCCTTCGAAGTGTCATCAGGAAAGTTCTTAGGATTCATCGTTCATGCCAGAGGGATAGAAGCAAACCCTGAACAAGTCCGAGCGCTAAGGGATATCAAGATACCTTCCACCCGAAAGGAAATGCAAAGCCTAAATGGAAAAGTGGCCGCCCTAAGCCGATTCATCTCCAAGGCAACGGACAAGTGCGTCCCCTTTTTCGAAGCTCTAAAGAAAGACAAAGGAAAGTTCGAATGGACTGACGAATGCTTAACCGCTTTCCTTAACCTAATCGAACACCTCCAGAAACCACCGGTACTCTCGACTCCAAGCGAAGGCGAAGAATTATACCTATACCTTGCTGTGTCATCTCACGCCCTAAGCGCTGCCTTGGTAAGGGAAGACAACCGCACGCAGCGGCCAGTGTACTTCGTCAGCAAAAGGTTTACTGGGGCAGAAGTCAGATATCCTAAACTTGAGAAGCTAGCATACTGTTTACTAATCACATCACGAAAGCTGCGTCACTACTTCCAGTCCCATTCCATCAAAGTTCTGACTGATCAACCACTGAGGCAGGTACTCCATCGTCCCGACACTTCTGGGCGACTACTTAAATGGTGCATTGAACTAAGTCAGTATGATATCACCTATCACCCTCGCACCGCCATCAAGGGACAAGCCATGGCTGATTTCATTGCAGAATTCACTACCAATGAAGATAAGGAGAAATTGGAAATAGCAGAAGATATCAAGTGGAATCTCTTTGTGGATGGTGCATCAAACGAACAAGGCTCGGGGGCAGGCGTGGTAATAATCACTCCAGGGGAAACAAACTGCACTACGCTATAAGGTTGGAGTTCGCTGCCACCAACAACGATGCTGAATATGAAGCAGTGATAGCTGGACTAGAAATTGCCATAGAAATCGGAGCCAATTCTTTGTGCCTTCACAGCGATTCTCAACTTATTGTTAATCAAATACTAGGAGAATTCCAAGCTCGAGAGGAACGACTCATAGCATATCTAAAGAAGACCAAGTTGCTTCTCAGCCGATTGGACCACTACTTAGTCAAACACATCCCTCGGGAAGAGAACCAAGAGGCCGACGAATTGGCAAAGCAAGCAAGTATGAAAGACATCGCCATTTTCGGGGCAGTAACCATCTCAAAGCAAACGGTCCCAAGTTTTGAGCAAGTGAATCTGATAGCTGAAACCGAAGAAGCAACTTGGATGACTCCCATCCGAGACTACCTACAAAATGGCACACTACCCAACGGGCGTAACGAAATCAAGAAAATCTTGAGGAAAGCGTCCCGCTACACAATACAAGAAGACATCCTCTATCGGCGTGGGTTCTCTAACCCATTATTAAGGTGTGTCGCCGGAAGGGAAGCCAAGGAAATCTTATCCAACATTCACCAAGGAAGCTGCGGAGATCACACCGGAGGGCAAACGTTAGCAAAAAAGATACTCCGATACGGATATTTCTGGCCCACCTTAAGCAAGGACGCCTTAGATTTCGTCAAGAAGTGTGACAGATGCCAAAAATTTGCTAAGATTCCACGGCTACCAACAACTGAGATTACTCAAATGACCAGCCCTTGGCCCTTCGCAATATGGGGAATTGACTTAATCAGCGAGCTACCGATGGGCCGAGGCGGGGCCAAATATGCTATAGTGGCAGTTGATTATTTCACCAAATGGGTGGAAGCGGAACCTCTGAATAAAGTATCTTCAGCAAAAGTTATTAACTTCTTAATCAAAAATGTTCTATGCAGGTACGGAGTCCCACTCAAAATCATATCAGACAATGGACTTCAGTTTGACAGCGAGGAATTCGCCAACTGGTGCCAAAAACACGGAATTCATAAAAGCTTCTCATCCGTAGCATATCCCCAGGCAAACGGACAAGTCGAAGCAGTCAACAAAATTCTGAAAACTCTGATCAAAAAGAAGCTCGAAAAGTCAAAGGGCGCTTGGGTGGATGAACTCCCTACGGCACTGTGGGCCTACCGCACATCTTTCAGAACATCAACGGGGCACACTCCTTTCTCTTTGGCATACAGATCGGATGTTATGCTCCCAGTTGAAACCATTATGCCTTCCCACCGTAGGATCCACTATAACCCGGAAGAGAATGAAGAGCTCCTCCACATGTCTTTGGATCTAGTTGAGGAGAGGAGAAATGATGCAGTCCTTAAAACAGCAGCCCACAAGCAGAAAGTGGCAGCACAATACAACTCCAAAGTCAAGCATCGTACCTTACAAGAAGGGGATCTTGTCCTCAAGCGAATCTTCCCTCGCCCCGGAGCACTAGACCCAATCTGGGATGGACCATATGTAATTCATAAAGATCTCCACAATGGAGCTTATATTTTGTCAACAGTGGACGGAGAGGTGTTCCAGAGGGCATGGAACATCCAGCACCTCCGTCGATACTTTTCTTAACTTGTACTGCCCATATGAAGTGAATTAACAAAGAGAATCAGTGGACGTAGGCCTTTTCATGCCGAACCACTTTAAAAAACTTTGTCTCTTTTTTAACTTGTTCCTTTATATCTTGGCTACTTGTTAACTTTATCCTTTTCTGTTGAACAAAATCCTACGCGTATAGCATCTCCACTCAAAGCACTCCACGGCGCAACTTCACCTGGGCGAAACCTAACAGGTACTATGCGAATCTATGCCCTCGCCAATGAGACACTTTTGCTCCAGCATCCCTCTGCTGCGGGTTAACTCATTGCTCGCGACGGCCCTTAAAGCCAACTGTAATGAGCCGATTATAAGCCACCGAGAAGGCCGACTATAGCCGAGGCAGCTCATTACGGCGTTAGGCTCGCCGGCAACTGTGAACCGACTATAAGCCCCAACATAAGGTGTGGCCAGCCAGGGGCAGTTCACAGTTTACGATCGGCACCCACGCTAGCCAGCCACAGTAAATCGAATAATACCCATGATTACGGGCCATAATGGCCCGGGTAGTTACTGTGCGTGATCTCGGCTCCGATGTGTCTTAAGTGCGGCTGTGGTAAAAAAGAATTAACTCCCCGCGGAGGCGTAAGATGGGTGACAAATGTCTCCAAGACCCACAGCTAGGGAAAGTGACTACAAAACTCGTTTGCCACGAACTTAAGCACATCGAAGGCCTTCCGTGATTGGAAGTTTTACTATTTCACATATTTCAAATTTTACTTAAAAAGCTTTCCTTCTATCCTCTATAACAATCCATAAAGTACAGGATACAGAGTAGGAGATACTCGCCAATGGATGCAGAGATTCACAATCGGATGGCAGGGCATTCAACTGCTTTCCATGCTAGGTCATACAAGATATTCGAAACTGCCATCTACAAACAGAACATGAAAGGCGGTATTTTCTTCCTTTATGTGCAAATGCATGACTATAATTTTTTCACACCACACACTAACATTGCAAGTCATGGAATTATGTCTTAAACCAGAGCCCGACATCAAACACAATTTAATTACAAGAATATACATAGCTATATTTCTCATACGACATGCCAAAATAACAACAAACGTTCAAAAGACGACAAAATCAGCTTAAGTTAAAGAATTACACGTCAGAAATAAGACTATTTATTACAAGTGGCAAAATATTACAACCGAAAGGCTACTTTACTATTTTTCGACTAACATATACAACACTGCCAAATCCACAAAAAGAGTTTTTTCAGGTATAATCAAGGGGCCGGCTGCAGTGGAGCTTTATCCTTGTCCTGTTGACCCCCTGTCCAGTCAGAAAAAGGATTCATTAGCAATAAGCAACCAAGTTGATGGAGAAACTAAAAAGGGAGACTTACCAGCGCCTGCTTCCTGACTATCCTGATCGTCATCCTCTACCTGCACGCCTACCTCCTCAGCGGCAAGCAACCGCATACCTTCCTTCACCGCCACCTTCTCCTCCTTGGCAAACTGAGCAGTGACCGCATCCATGCTGAAGACCACGCCACCATCTTTATTCGCATCGGCCTTAGCCTCCTCCAAAGCCCGAAGATAGATCTTAGCCATGACCCTAGGATAATCATCCATCCAAGATAGGTTGCCCTGCTTCCAAGTTCGGAAGTACATGTCCTGAAGCATTTCATCCATCATCCCCTCATTCTCCTCAAACTCCCTCATCCGGGCCTCGGAAGCTGACAACCTTCCAACAGCAGCTTCTCTCTCTAAACGGTATCTCGAGCAGTCAGCCTGAAGGGATTTCCGCATCGCCTCCATCTCCTCCTTCAGCCTAACCTGAGCGAGCTCTACGGCTTCAAGCTTCCCCGACAGCTCCTCTACCCGCTCAAGATCCACCCTTCGAACCTCATCCACTGTCGAGATGGCCATATTTATCTGTTCCTTGCAGGCGGCCTCCATCTTCCGCAGTTCCACCTTACTAGCCTCCTCCATAGCTTTCCTCAATCGCCCGGAGGCAGCCTCATGCTGAGAAATCTGAATGGCCTGGTCAGCGAGCTGTTTGGCCTGGTCCGAAACCATCAATCTTAGTCTGATGTTGGCACTCCCAATCTCCTCTCCAGCCTTAACCAGCCGGGCATGATGCCCCATCAGCTTCCTAGTCTCCTCCGCCACCCGATCAATACTAGCCTTGGCCTCGTCTCCCATGGTGACTATCCGAGTGGTGAGTAGATCAATATCTAAGGACTTAGCCTCATCAAGCACCCGTATCATGGGATTGCGGGGAAGAAGGTGCTTACCAGTAACCTCGTCAAAGGTAATGTCATGGGAACTTGGATCCAGATCAGGATGACCCGCAAATGGATTACGAGCCAAGTCAGGACGGTCGATATGAGTAATAGAAGGGTTTCCGGACGGGTGCGGAGAAGATGCAAACTCGCTGTCCTCCTCCGTGATATCATGAAGAGGCTGAGCCGGGAGCTGAGGACCGGGCGAAGGTTCGGATAAAGGACGACTCATCTTTCTCTGCTGAATACCCTCTTCGATAACCCCAAGAAGAGGACGGTAGCCGACTACGTCCCCGGAGCGGTGGGTCGAAGGCTTCGGCTTGACAGAAGTTTTGGAAAGCTTGTACTGTTCAAGCCTGTGCCGAAGATCTGAGGCCTTGGCCGTTTTACCTGCTCCTGATATGAAGAAAAAGTGTCACAAGCATATATTGATCTATAATTCGAGAAAACACGGCAAATTGAAAGGTAATAAGAAAGGAAACACATCTGTGGTTGTACAAACCCTGGGGAGGAGTAGGATACTGCAATAAGTCCTGGATTTCATTCCAGGACGGGAGCGGGTCATAAAATATTCCTAAGTCCCTATCATAAATGGAGCCCGCAGGAATCAAAAGTTCACCTTGAGTCGTCGGAGCCACCTTGGCTGGGATAGTCTGAGGAGGCTCGCTTGCGCCAGTTCCAGCCTTGTTAGTTTTCCCAGTTTTCTCTACCAAAGCCGGATCTTCGTCCAGCCCCTCGAAAGCCTGGTGGAACGCATTATCCGTCCACTCCTGAATCTCACCCGCTTGCCCAGGAAGCAAGGCCCCGATGCCATCGCCACCTTTATCACCTTCCCGACCATCTCCACCCTCACCTCTTTCCTCCTCTATGTCTTCCTCCTCCTGGGTAAGTGGACAATTGCTGGGGGAGGGACCGTCCGATTTCTTGAGTTTCTTACCTCCGACGGCTGGAGGTTTTGTGAAAGGCTTCCTCTTGCTACTCTCTACCGTAACACCTCCCTTAGTCTGAACAGCTGCCCTCTCCTCCGCCGTTTCCCTCAGCTTGACTACTGACTGCTGTGGAAGGATTAAGTTATACTCCAGAAGGGTCGCATTTCTGATCAGGAAGGCGGATGATCTATATTTCCCGAGAATAGCTTCTATCTCAGCCGCCGTCTGAACCAGGCGGTCAGTCTCCACAATCGCAAAGCCACCTGTCGCTAGCAAAAATGAGAAAGTATGAGAAGAAGCATCGCAATTGGAATGGAAATTATAAGTAAAAGCATCAACTTACATCCAGAAGTAAAGCGCCGAATTGAAACGGAGTCGTCCCTGACGAAGAACCACTCCTTCTTGAACATGCTGAATTTAGAATACAGATCCAAGACCGGCTTGAAGGTCACGGCTGACTCCAGGCTAATGTATGGGGACCCCTTCTTATAGCCCCTCAGATTATATAGATACCGGATCTCCCGGTTGGAAGGAGCACGACCATACTTCCTCTGGAAAATGACGAAGAGGCTCACCAGTATAGCATAGGAGTTGGGTTGAAGCTGGAATGGGGCCACCTTTAGATATGTAAGGAAGCTGGCTACCCAAGCGTTAAGAGGAGGAATGGCACCACACATGCAGTGGTACCTGCTGTAGGCAAAATACCCTTCAGGAGGGTCATATGGCATAACTTCTCTCCCTGGCAACAGCATGCGCGCTCTATCGATCCCGAAAGAATGGGAGATGACATCAAGCTGCTCCTCCTTGAGGGAGCTGGGAAAGCAATCAGGCGGGGAGTTCAGAAGCTCCTGAGGGCCGTACCCGTCCACCAAAGATCTCGGGGTAGATCCATGACGTTTCGGACCTGGCTGAACAGGGGGCACTAAGGAAGATTCTCCTTCGCCCTGGGACATCTTTTTGTCTGATCGAGTTTCTGCTTTTCGAGACATTTATATGCAAACACAAAGAAGAACATCGTTAGAACAGAGGATGTAAACAAGTATGTGTGTAATATGAAATTTCACTCATAAAAAAAATGCTCAGGCTCCCATTAACATTCGGCAATCTCAACGAAATCCCATTCGGCAATCTCAATGAAATCCCATTCGGCAATCTCAATCCCATTCGGCAATCTCAACGAAATCCCATTCGGCAATCTCAACTAAATCCCATTCGGCAATCGTACTCCACCATTCATTCGGTGCTTGGAAACCCGAAGCTCATTCGGTAGTGCAGTATACAAGTTCATCCGGCAGTAAAAGGGTCTCACCTGGTTCGGCAACACAGCTGATTCGGCAAAGGGTAGGAATTTAAATTCGGCAATCAGTCGGTTCGGCTATCTCACTTGGTAGGGAATAACGAAAGCATGATGCCCCTACTTATAAGCAAACAAAAGAGACCGGACCAACTGACTCGGCACGCGGACCGGATAAGAATGACACAGCTGAAACAAAGCGTGGCATACGCTGGCATATGCCCCGCTTTGGGGGGCAAATGTTGGGCTATTTCTCACCACCGAGCCTAGCCCACACCGAACTGGCCTCATCACCGGACGAAGACCACAGAACAAACTTTACCACAAAACCATCTCATTGCCGATCCAAGCTTAATCACCGGACGGAGACCACCGAACCAACTCATTGCCGACCCAAATCTCATCTCCAACCACCGAACCAACTCATTGCCGGTCCAAGCCTCATCTCCAACCACCGAACCAACTCATTGCCGATCCAAATCTCATCTCCAACCACCGAACCAAAGTCCTACCGAGCCAAAGCATTGCCAGGCCAGATTGTAGCAGCCCAGGCCCACCAGCTGCTATATACCTCCAAGACCGCTACCCCCAGCCTCACTCTATAAATAGAGGGACAGGGGTACAACAATGGGGAACAAGTTTGAGAGCTCAAGCACGGAAGGAACTTTCAAATAACTTTCTTTTACTTGTATCAAAGCTTTGTACTTGTAATCAGAATAAAAGAAGAGAAATAACATATAAAGTGGACGTAGGCACATTCTGGCTGAACCACTATAAATCTGTGTGTCTTTTTACAGTTTAGCCCCTGTTTTTCATATATTTGCATAAATCGCTCAAATCACTAAGAATCACATAAGATCTACTAAATCATACAACCTCGAGGTGTTTGTCCATTTTTTGTGCAAACACTAACTAATTCTATCTTTTTTGTAATGGCATGTTAAGTACCTAGTGGAAAATTCTTCCACCTTCTTCTTCATCCATGTCAAATAGAAAATTCTCTTCATATCCCTATTCATCTTATCCCCTCTGGAGTAAAGCATCATCCTTGAATGATGTCTCTCCATAAGCATAAGTTTATTAATATTTTTTCCAAAATCCTAAAATTTTTGAGATTAAAGCATCCTTTATTCCTACTTACTAACCTAATTTCCACGTTAATTTCCATTCCGACTTATATTTTATCACTAGTTAAGTGTCCTTATGAAATTTCTTTATTTATGCTGTTTTTTAATATGTATATATTTATCTAATGGTCTTGTCCCATTCATAAAATCATCACAGCGATAAAACATGAACATATCTTATACCATATCATGCGCTTTTCCAATAACCTAAGGGACATAACCAATGATAACAGTTCCAAAAATTCTAAAAGAAAGTTTTGTAGGAAGTTGTCATTTATCATTAACTGGTGTAAATAATGTTGTGATTCTAACACTACTTACTAAATTAAGATAGACGTTTTTTTTATTTCATTCCACTAGGCACTATCACCTAACTTACTCAATTTTCCTTCTTGATTTCTAATAAATGCGGTCCATTCATTATTTCAGTTAATATACCCTTAACAGTTCTTCATTAATTTCAAATTTAGACAATCTCTAATCAATCCTCAGTTAAATCCCTTTAATCTTTTTACTGGTTTCAAAATTCATTTACTATGCTGGTTCAATTCCTCCATCAATGCCATATTAAATTCCTTAATCAGTCACTGTTTAATTATTTTTAACTCCCATTAGTTACAAATTTATTATCTGTTAAATTTGCAATTGATGTCCATAAATCCTAATCCGTTAATTACTAACTAATACACAAATAGTCATAAATTATGCTATTTATATATTTTTATACGTTAACTGCAGTTTTATATGTGTCTATATATTAGTTTCTAAATTAGAACATTCCTTTCAACATGAATTGACAAAAGCTATGCTTCTAAAAAGGATTACCGTTAAAAAAATTCCATGAGTTGACAAAAGCAAGATCTTTTGCTTCGTTTGAAACTACAAGAAATTATTTCTTTTCTTTTTAACAAAATAAACAATGTAAACTACGAAAAAGAATGTCCATATCTTACACGTCTCTTTTCTTTTTGGTATATCCCTTGTTAATTCAAAGGACATGCTTTTATGCGTATTTTGGAGTTGGATAATTTATGGAATTTTTACAGAACTCACTCAAATGAATCAAAACATCGAAATTCACATTCCAGGTCAACTAGGGCAACCTAACTACAACCCAATTATAAATTTGAAATATCTTCACAACTTTATCAATATTATATACTCAATTATCTAGGACTGATTTCAAATTTCCAGAGCAGGTTATACATACTATTCCTATTTTATTCATATCTTAATATCTTTACCCTGTCTTACCTAGGTAGTGGTCCCTATCTACTCCATAAAAAAATTTGGTTTAGTTCTTGCCATTCTAAAATTTCGTAATTACAAAGTGCCTTATCCAAAACCTTAAATATAAACTTGGAAACCCTTTTTGCCAATTTTCAAAAATTCCATGGTTCCCAAATGAGCCATGAAATTACATTCTACGGAGATTTATTTCTTTAAAAGTTGGACTTTAATTCAAAATATTAAAAACTCAATTATCAAACCAAACAATTGTTAAACCAAAAATTCAAAAATTACTTAATTCCATAAAGGAGCAAAATAATTTCCTTTCTCAAAAGACCTTTTACAACATACAAAATAATTTTCAATAAATTGTTTTCATATGAATAAACTTTACATTAAATTCAAAATCAGCAATTATTACTCCATGAAATTATGGCCTAAATTTATGAAATGTTCATTTACTACCATGTTAAGAATATATTATTATTGTTATTTAAATTTAGCACCTTTAATAGCATCTCAAAATAATAGATTTTCCTTTATTAGATGTTCATTATTTCAAAGATATTTCTAATTAAAAGATAATTATTTTAGTAACTTCAAACTGTAATCTATTCACATGCATGCTAAATTTCTAATTTCAAGTTATTATATTATCCCTAAATACATCAACATCTATTGCTTTATTACTCAAAATGTACTGTTCCTTAACTAAATAATTTTTATAACTTTTTTTAAGTCTTATTTAAGCTCCCATAAACTTTTGCAATCCTTTCCTTATCAATCCTAATTTAATTCTCTTTTATTATCACTTTAAATTCGAATATATTTTTTTCTTATTCAAACAATATATAAATAGATAAATGTATATATAAAATTCTCATCATCACGTAAATGTTTTTCCCTATAACATTCATAAAATTATCCCAACTCATTTATTAATTATCATCATTTAATTCCATTCAATTGTAATTTTTTTCTTCAAAACATCTTTTATAACCATAAACAATGAATGATGGAGGAGACAATGATAACTTATATCCTATTAATTCCTATCTAAATTGTTGATCCTATTTTATATAAATTACTAATGCTATTTCTATTCTAATCACCCAATATTGCCTCTATTTATATTTCTCCTAACTAATTGGCTCCTACTTTAGCTTTTATTCTTCGTATATTCTTTGTACGGAAAGTTCCTTCTATCCTAGTTATTCTTATCCTTCTATTCTCTATTCATTAATTTAATTAAGTTCCATTTCCATTCTTCCTCTTTTTAGAAAGAATTTTAAAAAAAAGATCTTCCAAATTTATGAAATAGAAGAAAAATCATCAAGCCTATCCTATGCTCTATTTTTCATTTATTTAAAAACGAAGAATCCCTTCCCTCAGAAACCAAAACTTTTTGACTCGTCCAATTTTAAACTAGAATTTCAAAAATGAAAAATCATTTTTATCAAAAAACTTTTTATTAGAAACTTTTGACTCAACAAAATTTTTAAATTAAGGGTTTCCCAAACTGTCTTACTTTTTTAAAACAGCAACTTCCTAATAAATTCTTTTAAAACATTTTAAGGGATTTTCCAAAAATATTTTATCTAGTTCTTTCACATGTGGTTGGATTTAAAAATTGACTTTAATTATTCTTTCTTTTGCACTTTCTTTCTTTCCTACTCAATCTTTACAAAAACCTGGTTATCTCTTTGTGGTGATTAATATACACTTTCTTATCGGAACTTGCTTCACTACATCTTGCTTCATGCTTTACCTCCAGTTAACACACTGGTTCTTATCTCCCATCTATTTTTATGTATTGGGCTAGGCCCACTAACCTTTGTCTGTATAATTAAGGCATATAATTTACCCTAGTGACAATTATACTACCATTAATATTCAATTACTATCATAATATGTTTATTTGCTATTTTGATAAATGGCAATTTGTCTGTAATATATGATTATTATTCTAATAGACAATTTTTAAAGGCATTTATTTATTCATTTTAATTTTTTTCTATTATGCCTTCCTTATCCCTCCAAAATTATCAAATCTCTTTAATTAGTCCATTATATCCTTATTAAATTCATGTAACTCCCTATTCATTATGCATTTATTACCTTATTAATTTTGGAGTTACATCTTTTCCTTCTACAGTTCCTAAGATAGTATTATATATTGAAGTAAAGATTAGCCTAATGTTTTTGCATACATTTAGTATAAGTATGTATGAGCGCGCGCGCGCACGCATGTGTGTATAGTAGGATTTTTGAAAAATAGTTTCAAAAATAGTAAGTATGCCTCACATACATATACCAATCCCCGTTGATTGGGTAACCAAAGTTCCGATACCAAATATAACAACACAACTTAAAATGGGCCTAAATTCCGATCCAAAAAAGGCCAATTGAAACTTAGAACAATCTCAAAGCTATCTATTGGTTGGTAAAAAGAACAATACAAAGCTATTTATCTACACATTCAAAATCCCTCAACGGAAGGATAAAATATAATAATAACAACAGTATCCATTTTATTCAAATTTCAAGATGTCATTCAAAACCATAACAAAATATTCATAATACCAAAGCCCAACAATAATCGTAACATATTCATTTACAATATTCCAATATCAAAACATCATTTTTATTTAATGGGTACATTAGAAACTACAGAAAGTAACATGTAAATACTGCCAAAAGTGTGATTAACGTCTTCGCCTTCAGCATTACCCTTCTTAACCTGTGTTGTAATGAGGAGGGAGTCAGAACAACATATATCTGGTGAATAAAAATCTCAAACCTTACTATATTAGAAACTGGAGAGTGCGATTTAAATAGGAATATGTCTTACGTTTTCTACCTATATCATAAGTCTTTTCAAATATAAGCTCAAAGGCTTTTTTCAATTTATATAAAAGGCTTTACAAATATAAGCCCATAACCAATTTGATATCAACCCAATAACTCATATCTATCGTCCATAATGTCCTATTAATGTAAAAGATAGTACTCAAGTACTTAATACCCTTTAATGGCAGGTCCATGTCATTTCCTACCTATAATCCTAGTGTGGACTCCTCACTAGAAACTTTCTAGCTGACAGTGCATAGAATCTCGTCAGCCACTTAATACTTTCTATTGAAGCGAGCCTTTTCCCTAGATATCCTCTACCATGCCCAACCTATAATCCCAACCATTTACTACTTCCTACATAGAGAAGAGGCAGGCCCTCACACAACCACTTATTACATTCAATCTCTTAAGTAAGTCCTTCATATTATGACCCATATCAATGATGACATCTCACATTAGCCTGACAATTCGTAGGTGCTGTTAGCTAGATTAACCGTGCAGATTTACCCTACAGAATTTGGGACTAACCTCACATCATCGTGGTTACTTATTATAAGCGTTGTCTCACATCAGCCCAAAAGTAATATTGTTGGTAGCCAAGTTAATTGGGCAGACTTTCACGTGCATTTGACTGACCTAGAATCCCTATAACTTAGTCATAACCTTTATCACACTCTACATATATTATCACACATCTCACCATTTCCATAAAGTCTTTATAAGAAATCTTTATTATTTCATCTTTAACATTAATTACCTTCCTAAAGGGGATTTAATTATAACTATTAACCTAATTAACTATGTAATTAATATGTTTTAATTATATGTTAATTATGCTTATATATACACACACGCATGCACCTAGTAATTTATAAGCATAGGGAATATATGATACGCCCTAAACCAGCATTTAAATGTTAACTCTTTAGCAATTACATAAGTCTCGTTACATATTACTAACAATACCAAAATTCCAATATTCATTTCAAAAGTTCCAATCAACTGACTTGTATACAACTAAAATTTCAACCCAACTTATTACATCAAAATAATGAAATATATTGATAATGGAGACTACAATTCCAATTTTTATGCTCTATTTAACTCCTTTTTCACATATAAATAGACAAAGGAATTTTTGTTTAATTCATGGGAATAAGCAGTGCAAACTGAAAGTCTAGTAGATCGCATCTAAGATGACTAGTGCATTAGTATGTAACTATATACTAATATATGAGCTAAATATAGCAATATAACAAAATAAAAAGTAAAGTATAAAAATGAGCACACCAGACTTTTTATACCAGTTCAGACCTCCCGTCCTACGTCTAGTCCTGAAACTCCCCTTCGATATTTCATTAAACAATAACCTCGCTTCGCCCAGGGGAATAGGCTAATACAAATAGTATTCCTTTGATAATATTATGTTCGATATAACACAGACATTGACTGCTAGTACAATTCTTCCTATAATCTCCTTTGAATGATAATGAGTATGAGTTGCTTGGACTTGTAAGAAATAGTTTAACCAAAATATATAGATTTTGGTTGGAAGTGATTGAGAATATTAAGTTAATGATAGCACATGAGAATCTGAATATAGAAGTTAGAGAATAGTAAAGCAAGTTAAATTATAATCTCAATTGATTGAAAATATTTATAGAATCAAAGAGTTGTTTTTGAAATGTTATGACTTCTTGAAAGATTACTCTTTGATGAATGATTGCAACTGTTGAAGGAGGAAGAAGTTTTTTCAAAACAGAGAGAAGCATCCATTCAAAAAACGACAATTGCAGTCTGCTGTTGTTAGGCCGAGGCAGTTCACAGATGTTTTTCATTCTATCACAAACGCCTATGGATCTTTGGGAATAATAAACAGAGAATTGTCACAAACGTCTGTAACTAAGTGATAGATGTTTGTCTTATTGTGAACTATAGAATTAGAGTATTTGTTAGTAAGATTTTGTCAATGTGAAATTATATGTGTTTTGATCACTCAAAGAGATTGTACAACATATATCTATGACTATATACAACAATATGACCTTAAATAGTATAATCCATCTTTCTTCAATTGTTTGTGAGCTATAATCTTATTGCGCACTGTGATCTTCATTTAATACATATACCTACAATATGATAAGATATATCTTGTGTATGTGATTGTATAGCTGTTGTCATTGAAATCTCACAATAGAGGTTCTAACACTCTCCCCCTTTCCAATGATGACAACTATACAATGGTTAGTAATAAGTAATGAAAAGATAACTCCCCCTGAAATTTATCTTCCTTTATGTATATTTTTATTTATCTCCCTCATTGGCATTATCAAAAATAAGAATTGCATTAATGGATTATAGATAAATCCATAAAAATCATGAACAATAAAAATCAAAAGAAATAGTTATGGAAATAATAACATCAGTACTAGTACACTTGGACAATAACAAGTAGAAAATAAATAATCCTAAAATTGGAAGAAACATTTATTGATAGTCACGATCGCTGTAATTAAAGAAATCACCATAATTATTAGAATAGTCGTGGTGGGTGGATGAAGGAGAATGATAGTTTTCTGGCTATTGTGTATATTCTTCATTTTCTTGAATAGACCATCCTTGAAATGTTAAAAGATTCACTTGTTGTGATGCTGAAGGATCGGGCCAAGACATATCATCGTCATCTTCTTGTTCTTCCTCTAGTTCTTCCTACATTATAGTCTTTCCTCGATCCTGTTGAGAACTGCCTCCGTAAGACGACGATCTATGATGATGGTAGACTAGAGTTTGTGCTAAAGGAGGTGGTGTTGGAGAAGGAGAGGAGGATGACCTAAAAGATGATCTGCCACAAAATTTTCTCATTACTTTGCCTAAAGTGGAAACAACCTTTTCCAAAATTTTCTCCATTTTAGTCATTCTTATAGAAAAAGATCATTCCAAATCGGCCATTTTAGTGTGCAAAGATTTTTAATCTTTCTCCAAAGCTCTCTGATTGACCGTGATTAATTTTTGATTTCAAAGCGTTAAATCACAGATGGATTTGTTTTGAGTCGGTTCAGTGCGAGCTTTATAAATCTCCGACTCATAGTAATATTCGGTAGTATGATGGAAGGGGCCAGTTTGTTGTGAAGGGCGAGGTGATTGAGTTTTTTATGGAGGAGGAGGAGTTTGAGCCTATTGAGGAGGGACTAGATGCATTTGTTGTTGTTGCTGCGTAGTCCATTGAGCCAGGGACATGATCGGAAGTGGACTTTTAGGAAGATGCATAAGGATAAAAACTTTATACCACTTTTTTTGACATGAATTTCTTCGGAATGAGAAATATAAGAAGGCACCCCGAGACCTTGTAAAAGACGCATGATATATGGAGCATATATAATTGTCCATCGGTTGTGAGACCAAAAGCTTTTAATTTTGTCATGAATAGATTTAGCCCAATTTACTTGAATTCCACCAAATGTAGCATTTAGGGCTTCGTGGTCATTTTCATATGTTCATGACTACCTTAACGGGGACTTATTATATTAATTATCATACAATCTAATAGCCTAGCTTTTGGTCATAGATAAATAGATTTCCATTGTGGCATTCTATCTTCCCAAATTTGATGGCTCACTTCGTCACGCGGTATATTTCGTTGATCAGGAATTTCTTCTAAATCAAGTCCGATAGAGGAACAATCTAGCAAACGACCAGTTGTGTTTATGCTAATTTTCAAAACATGACCGTACACACTAGTCCATAATCTACTCTATTCATTTTCAGGTGTCCAAATATCATTACTACATAAGTTTGCATAAAAAAGAAAGATAGCCAATTAACCAATTTGTACCTCATTTTCATTAAAATTGATTAAATCTCGACAACCAGAGGCGATGGTGAGTTCTTAAAGACATATTCTTCAAATTTGCATAATCGGTAGAATGGACCGGAATGAAGTCTTTTTTTCAGTTCTTCAAATCTTTTGTTTGCAGTTGGACTATTTTGAAGCCATTCCTGAATATGGGCATCGGTGACAAGATGGGTTTGAGAAGAAGAAGATTGACTTTTCTTTGATCTCTTCTTAATGGGATTTTTCACTTTGGGAGCCATTTGATGAATTAGGGTTTTGGGAAGTTGGAGTTTTAGAGTTGGAGTTTTAGATTTGAAGTAGATTGGTGAATTTTTAAAGAGTTAGGTAAAAAATATATATGCAATGCCTTTTGTTAACAGCCGAAGCATGGCTTAGACGTCTGAGGAAAAGTGATAGACATCTGAGATTACTCAGGACTGTTTTGCCGAGGAATATGATAGACGTTTGTCTATTCTTCACAGTTGTCTAAGAGTGGCAGAAGTGAATTTTTAAGTTTGTTGTTTGAATTTTTTTATTTTAATTTAATATTTTCATAGAGTCATCATAATAAATAATTATTAAATTCAATAAATATACAAAAATTATATAATATATAGTTTACATATTTATTTCTATATATGTGTGTGTATAGGCATAGAAATAATTATCTACTAAAGAATTTTTGATTTTAGGTTGGTCCAAAAAGTTTGCGCTATTTTTCTCATATTGAGGCTTAAGTGGAGACCAACTTAGGTGTAACGACCCATAATTTAATCACTTTGAACATGAATAGTTAATATGTTTTTAAATGATTAAATAATGGATTTTATATCTAGAAGTATTAACCCTGCCTAATAAAACAGAATAGTATAATTACTTGCCTAATAAAACAAGAGGGAATTATTAACCTTGCCTAATAAAATAGAATAGTATAATTACTTGTCTAATAAAACAAGAAAGAATTATTAACCTAGCCTAATAAAACAGAATAGTATAATTACTTGCATAATAAAACAAAATAGCATAATGATTATTATATTCCATATGGATGGTTGCCATTGGACCAAAATCTGGTCGAATCAGGTTATGCCATGCGGATGGTTGCCATTGGACCAAAATCTGGTCGAATCAGGTTATGCCATGCGAATGGTTGCCATTGGACCAAAATCTGGTCGAATCAGGTTAGGCCATAGTTGATAAGGAGAATTCCTATTGAACCAAATTGTGGTCAAATCAAATTAAGCCACAAGGATGTTTTCTATTGGACCAAAATGTGGTCGAATCAAATTAGGCCATATGGCTGGTTTCTATTGGACCAAAATCTGGTCGAATCAGGTTAGGCTGTAGGAAATGACTAAAGTACCCTTCTCTTCACCTATAAATAGCCAAGTCCATATCTCATTTTAATTCATTCAAAAACTAAAGAAAAGAACAAAATTCATTATCAAAGGTGAAGTATTCCAAGTCTCCATCAAAGCAAATAGGATGTGAGTATATTCCTTGTTTTCATAATTTAGTGAGTATATTCCTTGCTTTTATAGTTTAGCGAGTATAACTTATTCTGTGAGTATATTCCTTGCTTTCATAGTTTAGCGAGTATAACTTATTATGTGATTATATTCCTTGCTTTTATAGTTTAGCGAGTATAACTTATTCTGTGAGTATATTCCTTGCTTTCATAGTTTAGCGAGTATAAATTCTGTGAGTATATTCCTTGCTTTCATAGTTTAGTGAGTATAACTTATTCTGTGAGTATATTCCTTGCTTTTATAGTTTAGCGAGTATAACTTATTCTGTGAGTATATTCCTTGTTTTTATAGTTTAGTTGTATAACTTGTTCTGTGAGTATATTCCTTGCTTTTATAGTTTAACGAGTATAACTTATTCTGTGAGTATAATTTAATTATTTTACAGTCAGTGTAATCTTAATCTCTTTTCTTTGACTCATTCACATTTTAACAAATGTTGTGTTAACTATTGATTGTAAATGGTTAATAATAATGAGTCTGTTATTATTCTTGTTTGGTTGTTTGATTTGTGCTCGGCCAGTTAATGAGCAATAACTTTGGTGTTTAGTTAAAGGGAACTTACACCACCTTTTAACTTAGGATTGACATTTAGTGACTTTTTGGTTAAAAGGAAATAACACCCCTTTTAGCTATCTCATTTGATTAAGAGGGAGCTTCACCCCTCTTGGTCGTATTCTCCTTTAAAGATGATGGGTTTAAGTTATGATTTGAAAGGAAGTTTTAAATCTTTATTTAAATTATTTTAAAGGAGCTTCAAAATTTATATAATGATTTAAATGGGTTATTTATGGAAAGTAAGTAGTCCTATACTTGGCACTAAAAGCCAATGAGTAGATTGATCCTCTATCTGTGAGATCTGGAACCGAAGTGTCTAGGCAAGGCTAGGAGCAACCAGTGCTCTGACTTACCTGGCTTTGTTTCTGGGCGAGGGGTAGAGTAAGTCAAGAATATTGGAAACGTGACAAGTGTAGGAGATTTGATTTCCATAAATGATCTTTATAATTATAATGGAAAACATTCACATTTCTTATATACAATTGTTTTTGACCCATCTAAGTATGCTTTTGAAATATGAAATCCTCCCAAATGTTTTGTGCATATACTTATATCAATGAGATAAGTATATGGATATTTTCCAAGCATTGAAAAAGTATAAGTTTTAATTTCCATATACGATTGTTTTGTTATCCCCGATAGTTGATATCTTGACTATCAATTTCGATACCCTTCTTCCTTTTGTTTTTGTTTCGTCAATCTAAGACGATTTGTTGCTCATTTAGAGCATTGATATCCTTTATCGGAAATGACTAAATAAAGAGCAAGTGGGGGCCAAGCTATGTGGGGTTGCTCCCATTAGGGTATTTTCACATCTACTCTAGATTGGTTTCGGTTGTATGCGCACAGAGATGTGAAATACTCGGATACTCGGTAAGGTTGGCGGGGTCTGGCTTGGAGGTTTCCGAGAGCCATCATAGTTCTCAAGTATATTTTCTAGAGGTATACTTTCGATAAGGGGGGCGCACCCTCCTAGTCATTATTGGAAAAATTCCTTTTCCTTATTTTTTGATTCAAAACTTTAGATTGATTCTTTCTTAATTTCATCGGGAAGCGTCTTGCGCTCTTCGCGATGTTTAATTATCTGCATCTATTCTTTTATACTTGGATGTTGTCCTTGTGAGGGAAAAACCCATTCTGCATTTTTGCGATGTGGTCTCACTAGTTACTTTGTGTGTTCTATTTTTGGAGTTTACTCATACCGGACTTATTGTCTGACCCGAATTGTTTGTTTTCCCTAAACGTTCGGGTACTCATTTGTATTTGAGTAGTCCGGAAATGACAGGTTTCTTTGGGCTCTTTTGAAGATGGTGGATGAGCAGGAGACTCCTTATTTATCTAGCTATTTATTTCCGCTGTTATGAGATGTTGGCTCTATGTATGTATATTTAAAGGCAGGTTGTTATAACTGCCTAGACTGACAGTAGTACTTTTGTTGTAACTCTAATAACTCCATGTTGGGGAGTAACCTTATGTACTGTCTTATTTTTATGTTATACTTAACTGTTCCATTGTGAGATTATTGTTTCTTTCTTATATTTTACCCCATGACAACTCGTCTTTCAGATACTTGGGCAACGGCACATGAATACCATGGATGTATTAAGTGTCGTTCTCAAGGGTCAGAAAGGTGGGTCGTCACAGTTGGTATCAGAGCTTTGGTTGAACGAACACCTTAGCCTGATTGGGGTACAACTCATTAGAGATAGGGTAAGTGATGCCCTAGAATGAGTTAATCTTCAAAGAACGTATATGTAATTTTTATAATAATAATATTTATCCTCTAAAATCTAGTTTTAGATCCTTTGGTGTTATATCCTTAAACAGTTTTAATCCTATTATTGTATTCTAAAGATACATGTTATTTGTTCAGATAATAGAAAATGAATACAAGAAGAGGAGGAAGGAGAGGATCTGGAACTAGCACGACTACCAATGGTAGGGTACCTAGAAATGCTACCATGTCCGTTGTAGATCCGGTAGAGGAAATGCTAGTGCAAGTTCAGAATCCTATGAACTTTGCAGCTTTGTGTAAGAATTTTACCACTTTGGGCGGGAAACCATTCTATGGGACTGAAGATATTCTTGGAGTGCAGATGTGGCTTCGAACTTGTGAAAGAATATTTGGAGATCTTCGGTTGGAGGATGCGGAGAAATGGTTGTTGGCATCGCGACAACTTCAAAAGTCAGCGATGGATTGGTGGGATTCAGAAACAGCTAGTACTCCGGAGGGGGAGTTTTCTTGGGCCCGGTTCAAGGAAGTTTTTGAAGCACAGTTTATTCTAGAAGCCGGGAAAACTCAGTTGTTTAGAAGTTTCATTGACTTAAAGCAGGGTGATATGACTGTGTCGTAGTACGAGCATAAGTTCAATGCTTTGTCCCATTTTGGACTTGGATTGATAGACACACCGCTCAAGAAAAATGAAATGTTTGTGAATGGAATGCGACCAGAGTTCCATCGTGAAATGACCAATCATCTTATGGGTACGTTCACCAACATTATTAGCATGGCTTTGAGGTTTGAGGCTCTTGATATTAAGGAAGGAGTCCAGAAGGGTGTAGTACCAGCAATAAGTGCCAAGCCTTTATCAGTTATACCAGTTGAAGGAAAGCCAAAATTCAAGCGTAAGGGAAAGAAGCAAGGTGCAGGGAAGAAACCTGAAGATGGCGCTCCAGCACAGAAGAAGCAGACCAATTTGGCCAACATTCTTTGTTTCAAGTGCAATAAGATGGGCCACTTTGCAAATCATTTCCCAATTGCCACATGTTTTAATTGTGGCCAGCCAGGACATATGAAGAATGAGTGCCTTTTTCCTAAAAAGGGATCTCAAGGACAAACTTTTACCATTAAAGAGATACCATCCACTTCTTCAGATCAAAAAGGGAAGCAAGTGTTACAAGGTACATTATCCATCTATGATATTCCTATAAGGGTGCTATTTGATACAGGAGCTTCCCATAGTTTTATTTCTTATGATCTAATGGAAAAACTAAACCTTAAATATGTTATCATAAGTAATCCTCTTTATGTGTCAAACCCAATTGGAGGTCCGACAAATCTTGACACTGTGTGTCTAAATGTACCTATTTCTTATCGAAATCATCTCTTTCCTTTTGACTTGTTTGTTCTTGGGTTTATGGGTTTTGGAGTGTTGCTGGGAATGGATTGGTTATATAAGTTTAAAGCTATCTTGGATTGTGGCAGAAGGCTCGTTAGAGTTAGTGATGCAGGAGATGTTGGTGTAGTTATTAGTTGTGAAGAGCCTAAGAAGTTACTGAGCAGTTTTCTCTATTCACTCGAAGTGGCTAAAGTGGAGCTAGGAGATGTGCCAGTTGTTCGAGATTTCACAGATATTTTTGACGAGGTGCAAGATTTACCTCCTCACCGTGAAGTCGAGTTCCGTATTGATTTGGTTCCGGGAACTAGACCTATTGTACAACCCTTACGAAGGATGGCTCCAAAAGAGAAGAGGGAGTTAGAAAAGCAGACTTATGATTTGTTGCAGAAGGGCTTGATCCGACGTAGTACCTCGAGTTGGGGATCGCCAGTCGTCTTTGTTACAAAAGCGGATGGTTCTCTAAGATTATGCGTAGACTATCGGGAGTTGAACAAAAGGACTATCAAGAATAAATATCCTTTGCCAAGGATCGACGATATGTTTGACCAACTCCACGGTGCTTGGATATTTTCTCAATTAGATCTTGGCACCGGTTTCCACCAATTAAGAGTGGCAGAGGAGAGTGTTCTCTTAATAGCTTTTCGAACTCCTGAAAATTTCTACGAGTGGTTAGTTATGCCGTTTGGACTGACTAACGCACCCGCTTATTTTGTGGACTTAATGAATCGAGTATTTCGAGACATTCTTAATAAATTTTTCTCGTCTTTATTGATGACATTCTTATCTACTCCAAGACAGAGGAGGAACGAAAATATCATCTCCGTGTTGTACTCGATACCTTAAGAAGCCATGTGTTGAAGGCTAAGTTTTCCAAGTGCCATTTCTGGAAATCCGAAGTTAGGTTTCTAGGGCATGTTATTTCGGGAGAAGGCATATCGGTGGACCCAGCTAAAGTTGTGGCGGTTCAAGACTGGAAGAAACCCAAAAGTGCGACGGAAGTTAGAAGTTTCTTGGGATTGGCTGGTTTTTACCGTAGGATTATCAAGGACTTCTCGAAGATTGCTTCTCTTCTGACGAAGTTAACAAAGAAAGATGTTAAGTTTGTTTGGACTTCTAAGTATGATCAAGCATTCAACGAATTGAAAGAGAAGTTGACTAGCGCTCCTGTATTAACCATTCCAAATGGGAGAAAAGGTCTAACCGTGTATACAGATGCTTGTGGAACCGGATTGGGAGCAGTTCTGATGCAGCATAGGAAAGTTATTGCCTATGCGAGTCGACAGCTAAAGCCGCATGAGAAAAATTATGCTACACATGATTTGGAGCTTTTTGCTGTTGTCTTCGCACTAAAGATGTGGAGGCATTATCTTTTGGGTGAAAGGTTCGAATTATACATGGACCACAAATCCTTAAAATACCTTTTTACCCAGAAAGATTTGAATTTGAGACAGCAGAGATGGCTGTAGTTTCTCACCTCTTATGACCTAGAGGTTCTTTATACCCCTGGAAAAGCAAATGTTGTTGCTGATGCATTAAGTAGGAATGTAGCAATGGTTGCAAATTTAGAAGTTAAGCAAGTATTATTAGAGAGAATTTCATTCAGTCAAGAGGCAGATCCTATTTTAGCTCGACTTAAGAAGGATGTTAAAGAAGGTGTTGTTTCTAGCTTTGAGATTGATCTCTGGGGCATATTGAAAATGAACGGGCGTATTTGTGTTCCAGACTTTGATGGACTTAGGCAAGAAGTGTTAGCCGAATGCCACCATTCAAAGTAAATCAAGAACCATAATAATACAATGATAAACTAAATTTTCTTTAAGTTGAGGTTAGTGTTTCAGGAAAATAATCAAGAACCTCAGGTTATAATGTCACTAAGGCGATCCACTTGAGAAATATGAAATACTATTTGGGATGAAGAGTAGTATTTCTACATAAAGATAAATAATGAATTGGTGAAGATGATTATACTGATTTATGTCAATCCATACACGATATTAATTTAAAATGTGGATTTAGATATGAATATATAGTGTGAATCTATAAACGGCAATAAAGTTTGGGATCTTTCCCATACTTAAGGTAACAAGAGCATTCATTACCAATAACTATTCAAAATCAAAAGGGATTTAGTGGGTAATGTGGAAAGATATAAGGTTTTTGTAGAAAAAACCATTCTATAAAGGAAAATAATATTTTTTTTAAAGAGACTTTCATTTTGGTTTTACTGAAAGACTCTTTAGAATCATTTTGGCGCTTATTGTAGATTTTACTTTTGAGCAATACCAGATGGTGGAGACATCAACAACTTAATAAATCCATTTATGAGCTCAAATAAACTTCCCATCGATACCATATTTTTCATCTTGTTATCACATTTTTTAGTTTTGAAGGAAAAAACATTATGAATAACATGTGTTCATGTGAATCATAAGTTCTAAGAGAGCAATTTTTATTTTTGATTTTGCAAGTTTAAGATAAATTGCTTTTCAATTGCTTCATTTTTGTTTAACTCAAATCTTGGTGATGACCATTTTGTATTAAGGATCCAAACACTATATTATTATCTATAGGGTGATATTTGGATTGTTAGAAAGGAGCTATGCATATAAGTGCATAAAAAGATTTGGTATGCAAACTGTGAATCGGTTGATTCTCTTTTGCCAAAAGAGACAAAAGTCTTATATAGTGGCATAAGAACATCCTTAAAGCTAAAGAAACGCAAAAGATTCCTCTTGCATTTATAGTTAGGAGTCTATTGCATGCTAAGGAAAACCAATTAAGATATTACGTGTATTGGTAGATATCTTACTGACCCTAAAAGTGGATCATTGGTTAGTAAACGAAATGGAAATGAGATATCTTTAAGGAACAAATAGTTAAATGCTCATAGATAAAATATCAGATTGGTTGGAGATCATAAAGCATTACAATCTAAATTTTTTGGATGCCAAGGGAGCAAATGATCCACTTTATGGTACCTATTTTTTTAATGGAGCTATACTGGGAAAGTTGCCATACACACTTATAGCCTCACCACCATGGAACTAATTTTTGTTTATTGTTATAAGGCATCATGATGGAAAATAATATGGAAAACAGGGACAAGGACGAACTTTGGAAAAAATTTAGGCCGAAGGACAAACTTTGAAAAAAATTAGGCTGAAAGTCATTGCTAATTATAGCTAGCATTTTGTACAGTGTAAAACTGAACATAATGCTAGTTATAACTAGCATTTTATAAAGTGTAAAAATTGAATATAAAGCTAGTTATAACTAGCATTGTTCTTCAGCTTAATTTTTTTTCCCGAAGTTTGTCCTTCAATCCAAAAATGAAACTTGGTGTCTTTCAGTCTAATTTTTTTTTAAAGTTTGTCATTTTCCCTACTTATCAAGATTTTGTCGCAAAGTAGTGGACAATTGGAAAAAAAAAGAAATTGAAAAACCGTTAAAGTAATAACGTGACAATAAAAGTAGTATTATTTTTCAATGAGATGAGAGTGCAGAGTAAATTATAATTTATAGAGCATATTGTGTAGATTCCATGATAGCATTATCCACTTACAAAAATATTATCACCCAAGGTCTTACATGAGCATGCTGCTCAAATGGGTGTATCTTTTATGTACGGTATTTTGGTTTAAGGGTAGTTTGTATTTGGCACAATCATATGATATTTCTCTATATATACTTCGATTATAAATATATTCGGTATTTAATTTATTTATTTTTTATTAGGATAAAGTACAAAGTTTTCTTCTTGCACTTTATCTACTTCATCTAGTGAACAAAATTTTGGTACCGCTAAAGTAAGACTAGTTAGAAATTGACATGTGTATATCACATTTCATATAATTTCCATACTATGCATCCACGATTTATCTATATCATTTGATCGTATTGATATATATGACCATTGATGATTTTCGTTATGATAAAGGTAACGAAGACCGCTTTGATCCTCTATCAACAAAGTTAATGGAAAAAATTGTTTCAGATACACCTATTGTTATGAATAGAAGATTTTGGAGCTCGTAAAGAAAAACACATTTATAAGATTTTACATATCTGGCTCAAGGGGATATAGTTGGAATATTTCAACATGATGTTATGCTATTTTTGTATAAAGCCTTTTTGAAGTGGTTAAATTATGGATTAAGATTAAATGGCTTAAGGATCTAATTATCATGATATTCAGCCATAGATATCGAATGCGATTCTAATTTGTCGAATGATCAAATTAGAAAATGCTAACATTATAAATAGGAGGTTATGGTTCCTAAATTACACGAGCTAAGTAACTCTCTAACTCTCTAATTTATTTAATGTCATCTAATTTCTTCTCAATTAAATTAATACGGGTTATTTATTCGAATTTAGAGTTTAATAATTAATCTAATATACGATGTATTAAATCTTAACATTAGGTATCAAGTATGATGAATTAAATTGAACCTCGTTTGAGCTTTTTTCATATTTGGATTGCAAATTGTTGAAAAACTTCAATGGTAATACTTTTAATTTCTACAGTGTTGTATTAATATTACAAAACAAAAGATATGTTATGATATTTGAATAATACGTTACAATAAAATTGTTTATAATATGTCAAGGAACACTAGCTTAAATGGTAGTGGTATGACGTTTTAGGTTGAGATCCTAAGAATCAAAATTCAAACCCTAGATATATAAAAAAATGGAGCGTTCTGTTTGAATAAAATGTCACTCTTGCTATAAAAAAATTGTTTACATAGAAAGTTACAAACTTACTATATTTACAACGTTTTTTAAAATAGCGAGAGCATAGTTTTCATGACTTTGTCGTGCCTCGAACCGTAATGATTGAAGGTTTAAAATTTTGATGGTTCAACCGATCGAACCGTCGAAACCGTGATTTATTTTTTTTAAAAATTTGCACAATTAACTACAAAATATACAAAAAAAATATTAAAATAATTCTATGTACATAAGCTGTAGATGGTCTTCAAGGTCTGCAACTGAAGTTGTGTATTGTTGCAGTGCACAACTCTAGCTTTGTATATAGTAGAGTAATGCATAACGATAGAAGTTTAATGATGACAAACTTGACGAAGCTTACAGTGGTATTAGAGGAGTTTGCAGCAGTGAAGAACAAAGTAATGAAGTTAGTGGTTTAGATTTTGGAACGATTATGATTTTTGAAATATATATTTACTTATTTTTTTCAAAACAATGCAAAAGATGGAAATGAGAGAGAATTACACTATGATAAAGTAGAAAAAAAACTAAAGAACCATGGTTCAACCATGTAAAATTGACGGTTGGACCGTTGGTTTGAAGGTCCGACCAAGGTTCATAGATGAATGAGGTCCTATTGAGTTCCGGACCATGGTGGTCCAAGGTTCAGGGTTATTCGAGGTCGGACCGAGGCAGGATAGGGTCATGAAAACACTGAGTGAGAGCGAGTGAACATGTCAGCTATTGTCAGTTGTTGGTAATGTTCTTTGCCATAACCTATCCACATCATTTCAAATAGTAGCATTCACCAAAAATATTTGTAGGAAAATTAAGTAACCATCTCTTATTTCAAACATCATTTAACTCACATATAAAACCGTTCACTTATATCTAAAAATAAAATAAAATAAAAATGTGCTGTGGATTAGTATTTCACAAATTCAAACCTTAACAAAAAAAATAAAAATCAGTAACCTCCATCTTAAAACTCCACCTAAAAATAATCATCATAACCTCTTCAACAATTGCCAGAGCAGTTCATTCCAAGTATCAACAGGTCCAGGCATGCACCAGTGCACACAATCACTGTACCCCTTCATCCACCTATTGTTCCAATGTATATCCGGATGCCCATCCGCCCTCATCATCATTGCCTTCGTCACGTCCATCACCTCAACCCTCACCTTCCCCTTCCCTTCCCTTCTTCCTCTTTCCACCTCCTCCACCTGATCTTTCCTCACCTCCCACTCTGTTCCCTCCAACCTCACATCCTCCATCCTCAACGGCTCTGTTCTGTTACAGTACCCTCCCCCGTTCCAGTCCCCGTTCTCAAAATGCGCTGGCGAAAACGTCCTTATTATGCTCACCAACCCTTCACACTTCTCGCAATTGCTTATGTACTTCATTGAAGTTCTGATTGCTTTCCTTATTGCAAACGCTGGTCCATAGTCAGTAACGTTATCGTCTTTGCAGTATATGCAGCCTATGAGTTTGTCACCTTCATATAGGTAGGATTTACGGAAGAACCAGTGGCCGTCGGACATGACAAGGTAGTTAATCCATGGCAGCTTTATGGTCCATGACTTATCAATTTTGTCAAGGTGCAGGTCGTATACTCCTGTGGCTGATCCATTGATCACTCTTTCTGTTCCTACCACTAAAAATTTGGTCCACAGTGTAATTAGAATGAAGTCATGGGAGCGGAAGTACCAGGTTTTGAATCTGTCTTCCTCGTCTTTCTCTTGTATATCTACTGGTCTCTCCACCTGCAATAGCAAAATCAAAATGGTACATTTATAGGTAAGAACATCGACTTTTTGTTATATAATACTTAAATAGTTATATTACATATCTTAGATAGTACGTATATACTATAAGTCAACGTGCAGTGGTAATCTGTAACCTCACGAATTAAAATTGGAGCGCCTAACTTGAACATATCTATTATATTACAATCTACAACACATAAATTCAAGATTTTCCCAACAGTTAGTAAGCTAGGCAAACGTTAAACATGAGCCTGACTTTTATGGCCTCTTTTAGATGAATATTATGTGTTTTAATCAAATGTTGGAAGGCCTTTTTTTTTTGGTAGAAACTACTAATGTGTGATAAGTCTACTGACCTGGAGATGCCCTAAATGATTAAGAACACGATGATATATACCTGAGATAGGAGGCAAAGAAGGGACTCCATTTGGTTACGGGACACGGAGTCACCAACAAATGCCATTCTTTTGCCTCTAACAAGGTGAAGAAATTCGTTAGGGTTGAATATGGGTAAGCTGCAACCATTTGGTTTCCATCTCCAATGCATGTAATGGTCGTTTTTACCGTACTTGAGGCAGTTTTTTGATTCTGGAATGGTTGGGCAAGTACGATTGTTGTACAGTGGTTTTCTGTAATCCTTCACCCATTTTCCCTCGTACAAATTGCAGCCATGTCTTCCATTAAGGGAGAAGGCAGTGAGTGAATACGGAGAATAAAGCAAGGAAAGAAGGAAGATGAGTGAGACTAATAAGAATAGTGGCAGGAATGCGATGCTTCTTCTAACAAAATCGAGTATTATAGTAAAAAAATCGGAGTGTTGGGAATTATGAGAACGAAATGGAGGAGAAGGGTCTCTGGCCATGGCCGGTTATGTGTGAATATTGATTTGATTTGGTCATTAAAATTTTGATGTAATATTGAATCTTCTAAGAAAGGAAGAAATGAATCCATATAAAGAATGTTCATGTATTAGCTTTATTTGTTAGATGCTGATAAATATTTTCCTTTTAAAGTTACAAAATGTATTGAAGAGAAATGATGAATGAAAACGAGGAAACAATGCAACGGGAGAAAATGAAGATCGGAACTTGAATAGGTTGGCTACACGTATTTTGATCCATTGAATGAACCTGAATTAACGCCTTGACGCGTTCTCAATTTTTCATAATCAGCTTTCAATATTATTCCATAATCAGCTTAAGAAAAAGAGACATTGAAGTGCAAAATTTGCATCCATTAGTTATGAAGATGTTAGAGAATCTCCAAACACATTAGTACATCTCATCCGAGAGTTTCGATTTGAGTTCAAATCTTCCATTATCAAACTTTATGTTTTCGTGTGTAGATCATTGATTTGAGTACAAATCTTCCTATAATATTCTTTGAGTAGTATGTGTATGCGAGACTTTGTTTTTAGGAAGAAATAAGAATGATGTATTGATTGCTTTTAGAAATCAAAGTATATGTATGTTCTTCACTCTAAGGGTTGCAATCTTTGAGGAAGAAGAGATGCAGTGAAAAGATATGGATGCAACCAATAGAATGAAGCAAGTGTCTATTCATAGTTTTAGTCCGTTATCCAGTTCAGACGTTTGAGATAAAATTCAGACGTCTATCTGTTTATATATTTTTTAACCAGTGAACTCAGTCAAACGTCTGCGATAAAATTCAGACGTCTGTTTGGTTATATATATTTTTTAACCAGAGAACTCAATCAGACGTCTGATGCCTATGTACTTCTAAAATTAATTTGTTTGAAATAGTGAAAACCTTGTAAAAACTTTGACGTGCAATTTTGTGTAAAAAACTACTAAAGGAGATTTTACAAACCATCTATCTATGACTATAACATACTATAATAGCTTTTCTAATACCAATGATTCTTTTCTTCTACTATTCATCTTCAAGTCATAATATTGTGATTTCTCTAAGCATTTACCTGCAAATAGATGGAATATATTATATGTGTATGATTGTATAGTTGTTGTTATCGAAACCATAGAATATAGGTTCTAACATTCTCCCGCTTTTTGATTATGATAACTATACAATCACTTATCAAATAAGCATATAACTCCCTGAATGTGATTCCTCCCCCTATATACATGTAATATGATATCTCTCCTCCTTTGGCATTATCAAAAAGAGATACATAAGTCATAAAATTTTGCAAGAAACATAAAGAACACAAGGTTGCATAGGGTTACAGACAATATTAGACATGGTCATACAAAAAAAATTGTTCTCAAGAAGTCATACAAAGATACATAAGACATACACTTTTATGAAAGGAGAAGATAACTTACTGATAGTGGAAGTACCCCAGAGATGAGAGGAATCTTCATTATATTCGCCGCTTTGCCAATGTGACTTATCATGGTATTCCTCATCTTCTCGAATAGATAGATCCTGAAATGATGTGTAATGACTATAGTGCAGAGGATTTTGTGGAGGCCAGGATATATCTTCGATTTCTTCAGTATCAACGGTTATTGGTCTCTTTATCAGGACGTGATTGTGGTGCTGGCTCACCTGAAGGCCCTGCGCTTGAAGAAGGTCCCGGTTGAAACAACCGTGAAGAGGAACGACCCCTTACCTTTCTCATGACTTTCCATAAAGTGGAAACGACCTTTCCAAATGTTTTTTTCTGCTTTGGTCATTCTAGTAGAGAAAGATCGTTCTAGGTGAGAGATCTTTTTATCTAATGCCTTTTGGTTCAAGGAGAGGAGACATTGATTTTGAAGGGCAACATCTCGATAGTTCTCCCCTTGCCCAGCTGCAATTCTGTCTTCTTGAATTTCTGAGTCAAAGTAATAATCTGTAGGTCCTGAAAGTCCTGTAGACTGAGAAGGTCAAGTTGGAGTTTGTTATTGTTGTGGTCGTTGATACTGTGAGAAAGATGCTATTCTTGGCGGAGTTTCAGGAAGATGAATCAAAGATAGAAATCATTTTCCACTATATTTAATGGAAATTTCCTCATATTGAGAAAGATATGAAGGAATGCCAAATGATCGTAGAATTCTCATGATATATGGAGTATAAATGATGCTTCGACGTTGAGGCGTCCAAAAGCTTTTAATTTGCTCAAAACGTATTGTGCTCAGTTTACTTCAATATGAACGAATGTAGCATACAAAGCTTTATGATCATCTTCATATACTTGTTCATGACTACCTAATCTAGGGATAACTGCGTTGATAAGCATACGATTAAGTAGTCGAGCTTTAGGACGAAAAATTGATGTTTTTAATTTTCGCATATCATCTTCCCAAATAAGATGAGTAACAGCATCACGTGGTGCATATCTTATATCAGGAACATCTTGTAATATAATTCCCATATAAGAACAATGAAGATTTTGTCCAAGCATTTCAATATTAAATTTTATTACGGTTCCATAAACACTTGTTCAAATCCAATTTTCATCGTCCGAAGGGTTCCAAATTTTCAAAGAGCATAAATTGATAAGAAAATGAAATACCCCTAATTGATCTATTTTTCCAACATTATCATCATAGTTGAACAAATGATAAATATTAGCATCTTCAGTCAAATCGACAATATCATAATGAATAAATCGACGAATTGGATAAAACGGATCAGAATGCAGAGGTTTTTCTCCAAATCATGCAATTTTTGCTTTCCATGCTCCTTCTCAATAATCCATTCATCAATGTGATGGTCAGTGATGAAGCCTTCAGTAGAAGGTTGAGAGCTTTAGCCTGGAGTAGCCTTCTTTTCATTTAGCAACTGAATTTTTTGCTTTTGGAGCCATTGATTTGAGAATTGGACTAAGAAAATTGATTTGGGGATTTAGGGTTTTGAAAATGGGAAATGGTGAAAATTGAGAGAAGGGGAAAAGATAATATATAGGTTGGTGAAAAGCCGTGGGCTCAGGCGAATGACATACATTTGGAATTGTCGGTCAAACGTCTGAACAGGGGTAAAATTTAAAACAGAAGGGGCTATTAGACGTCTAGGAGGAACATCAGACATATGTGTTTGGGGAATAATTTTTTTCAGAGAAAAATGGTAGACGTCTGGATTTTTCTTTAGACGTCTATGCTGAAGTATTGAAAATTCCAAAAAGCTCGAACAGATGTCTGGGTTCTTTTTCAAACGTCTAAGCTGAAACGAATTTTTTTTTCAGTGGCTGCAGAAAGACGTCTGCCTGTACACACGGACTTCTGGTTTTTATTGATATTCCTTTTTCCCCTATTTTTGTTTTATGGAAACAAAATTTAATCTTAAATATGATGAAAATCACAAACGATTATTTATGCATGAATATACATGTTTATTTTGTATAATATTAAATTCCTCTTCGAAAGACTTCTTTAGTTTTCATCAGACGAGTTAGAAGAACGGTAGTTTTGGTTTTCCCTTGAATTTGGCTCAATCTTAGTTTGCTCGGAAGATGGCTTAAGAGGAGACCGGTATGGACGAACAGGACTATGTTCGGTGTTTGATATCCCTTCTCCCCATAGGTTCTGTAGGGTAACATTGCCATCTGTGATCGGTGTTTCAATAAAGCGGGGTGACTTCTTATGAAGACAGTTCTATGTTGAAGAATGTCCGCATATTGTAAAGAGACATTTTTCCAGAAAATGTAGATGCATGCTTTGTCCTTCTTGCTTGCAGTACATTTCCTTTTGTACTCTGATCATTTATTATTGGTAATGACATATCTCATCTAGTTTATTATTCACGGATGCTGATTGAAAGTTGATATTCTTCTTAGCCTTTTTGCCAAGAGGTGAATATCCCGTGTGATACGGCGTTTGAGCAGCTGGTGAGATGGATTTGTTTGATTATGGGGTGACATTTGAAGGGGAAGAACTATTGGATGACGGAGAGCTGTAGTCTATTGAAGAAAAGTCAGAGTTTCTTTCAGAAGACATGATTTTTGTTTAGGTAGAAAGGGCCTTTATAAAGAATATAATCTATATGTGCGTTTGATCTCATGTGTGTGTGTATATATATAAAGCAGTTGTTTAAAAATAGATAGTATTTTTAAAGTAAAAAGTTTATAACCTCAAATTAGAAAATTTTGTTTGTGGTTGAATGATATATGACCACAAAAAAAATTTAAATTTATCATAAAGGATTAAAGAAGTTCAGATAAAGAACATATACCTAGTTCTCTTCTAAGTTTTATTAAAGATGCTTCGCATAATGGTTTTGTAAAGATATCTGCAATTTGGTTTTCGGTATTAACAAATTCTAAAGAAATGGTTTCTTTTTCTACATTATCTCTAAGAAAATGATGTCGAGTATCAATATGTTTAGTCCGAGAATGATTTATAGGATTTTTAGATAGGTTTATAGCACTCGTATTATCGCAATATATAGGAGAACGAGTTATAGTTTTACCAAAATCTTGAAGGGTTTGCTGCATGTATATAACTTGTGCACAAGCCAGAGCTGCAGAATTTATTCTGCTTCATAGATCGAAAGTGATATACAATTATATTTTAGAGATTGGCCGGTAAAGTGACAGGTGCCACTTGTACTTTTCCTATCAATTTTGCAACTACCGAAATCTGCATTACTATATGATACGAGTTCAAAAGAGCTGCTTTTAGGATAGAAAATACCGTAATCCTTAGTGTTGGTTAAGTAGCGCAAAATACGTTTAACTGCTCGATAGTGTTAATCTTTATGTTTTGCTTGAAATCTTGCACATAAACACACACTCATTATGGTATCGGGTCTACTAGCCGTTAAGTATAATAGCGATCCTATTATACTTCGATATAATTTTTTATCAAAATCCTTTTCGTTTTGATCTTTATCTAAATGGCTACTGGTGCTCATGGATGTTGGTTTTTAGATGTCTTTTCCATTCCAAAGCATTTTTGTAACACCCCACACCCCTTAGTATACCCAAAAATGGCACACTAAAGAATATGGTGCATTATAAGTATAGCTAAAAACTTTACAGAGACTAAGATTCCCAAGACAAATAAATAAAACAGCGGAAAAATTTAAATAGCAAATCATTAAAAATTAAACTTCATAAATACGTCACAAAACCAAATATGTCTCAAAATACCAAATACACATGTCTTGTAATGACCCTAGATTTTAATTTAATTTAAATTGATAATTAAATGAATTTTTGAAAATAAAATTGTAAAATTTATTTTAAATAGAAGCGAGTTTCCCCGATTCAAATAGAATCTATATTAAGTCATATGAATTTAAACGATTTGTATATATGTGAATATATATGTATATAGATATATATGAGTAAATTTGAATTTCTATATATATATATACACACACACACACATTGAATTTAAAATTGAATCACAAATAAATGATTAAAAAAATAAGTAAATAAATAATTGATGTAAATTTTATAACAGATGATAATTTGAATTTAAATAGTAATATAAAAATAAGATAATTAATGTTAGAGATTTAATGATAATAAATGTTTAAGCTAGAAAAAATATATATAAGATAACCCTAAAGTAAATAAATTTGGAAAAATTTAACAATAAAATAAAATATGGAGATTCATCTATATTAATAAATAAATTATATATATATATATAGTTTATACCAGTTTAAATCTTAGTTACATATTTATAAACTATTATAAAAATAGAACAAATGGAATAAATGAAACAAAAAAATAGTAATAGAAGTAAAATAAAATTTAAATAGAAGTTACTTGTATTTCAAAATACAAGGCAGCAAGTATATGCATCCATGTACAAGAAAAAAAAAGTAAGTATGAAGACAAATATCTTTAGCCATCAACACAAAATATCAGCCACCACAATCTCGAAACAAACTAGGCAAACATATAAAAACATAAAGTACTTATTAGAAAACGAAAACAAAGCAGCCTTTATCAAAAGATGAAGCATGAACACGGCATGTTGTAGATTACAAAGCAGCATACTTTCATTTAATGCTTGCATTTAATGTTGTTACTCTCCAGCATGGGTTTAGTCAATATTAAAAACAGTGTTGTACAAAATAGTTTATCACCTGTAAGCAAAGCAAAACAGGATCATATATTTATGTATATATCAAACTATCCATTCCAGTTCGACCCTTCTCAGCTGAGAAAATGAAGCAAAGCATCCTCTTGAAAACTCAAACAAAAATTCAATTTAAACATCAAAACAACAATTCAATCAATGGAAAAACCAGAGATGAAGAAATGATTTCAAAGCCTGGTTCAAAGTAGTTCTCTGTTCTTTCCCCTCTGTTCTTCTTTGCCATTTTTCAAGGTGAGCAACTCCTATTTTTAGAAGCTTAACTTGTTTTGATTGCTTGATGCTTGTGAGTAAACCTTCTTTTAACTAGCCTTCTTTGTTTCTTCCACCTGTGAGCAAACTGACCTGTTTCAATGTTGAATCTGTTTATATATGTGATGATTGTGGTGGATACTTCCAACTGTTGTGAAGAAAAAAAAAAGAAGAAGAAAAAACTTGAACTATGCTGTTCTTGGTGAATACATATATCTATGTGTATGTTTATATATCCACAAATATATATACTCTGTTAAATTTACGATCTTAAAACTATTATAAGAAAAAAATCAATTGCCACTTATATAACCAATTTTTGGTCTTGATTTATAAATAGAAAATGATTATGATACTATAACCTTAATTTTTAAAAAATAATCTTAAGTTGAAAACTGAAAATAGTTTTGTCTGGGTAAAGATAAACAGTGAATTTTAAATGCATGTTAAAATTCGAGTATCAAAGTTTATTGATTCACTTATATCACCAAGTTTGATTTAGAAAACCATGATTTTCAAAGCAAAAATCAAGATTTTTAATTTTGGTTCGAGATAAAATTCTCGAATTGAATGAAAAACGCAAAACTGTTGAATTCTGGTGATTTAGTTTTTTTTGATCTCGAGTTTAAGGCCGTAGCTGGTTGGAAGGCCAGGGACCATCAGAAAAATGAGCAATGAATTTATGATCCATTGTGGAAGGGAGATAAGCTCGATTTAGGGTTTAGTGAATGGTTTTGGACAATGTTGAAGTCGAGGTCCTTTCGAAGTCGAGGGTGAACAGGAAGCTATCGCACCCAGGGGGATAGGAACAGGGGATCATGGTGAAGTTTCGGTTTCGATTTCATGTTCTCTGGTGAAGGCAAGCGACGTTGCCAAACATTTTTCTGGTAATCATTTTATTCCAGTGAGATGCCATCTTGTTCGAATTTTATCCACGGCGGACTGTGGGGTTCTGAGGAGTTGTGAGGGTCGAAGAGATGATCAGTGATGCGTTGGACGTCTCGTCGATGGCAGGAGTGTTTGCTATGGATGGTGCATGTAACGACCCTAGATTTTAAATTTATTTAAATTAATAATTTATTGAATTTTTGAGTTAAATTTTATAACTAAATAAATTTTTGAATTAAATTTGTGAAAATAATCAATGCGGTGATGCGAGTTTCCCCGAATTCAAGTATATTTTGTATAAATTATTTAAATTTAAAAATATTGTATATATGAGAATATATATCTGTATTTGAACATATCCGACTAAATTTGAAATAATATAACATATATTTGATTTGTGTTTAAATCGTAAATAAATGGTTTAAAAATGAATATATATATATATAGAAAAACAAGAAAAATAGTATTAAAGTAAAATTGATAATAAATATGAAGTAAAACAATAATAATTTATATTTATACTAGAAATAGAAATTAATATAAGATAAATTTTAATACAAATAGAAAGTAGAACATTTAAATAAAATCTAACAACCAATTAAATTAGAAATTCATTTATCTTATAAAATAATATTTTTAAAGACAAGTATGTAAACAAATCAAGTTGAAATAAAAGTAATGAAGATAGGAATAAAATAAAAATATGTTCAAGTAGATTTAAGTATGAGTAAATATATATATCTATCTATGTACACTTAAACAACACAATGATAACTAATGCCATATCATTATCATCTCAGCCAAGACTTACAAATGAAGCAAACAAAAGAAAGAAGTAAAATAACATAAATAAAACACAAGTACATACGAATTGAACTAGAAAGAAGATAAGTATGACAACTTAATAAATGCTGGTGTACCCATGTCTCCATATCAGCTATGTAGAAGAAAAGATCCCTGATCAAATTTTGTACTAATACAACTTTCAGCCTGCATTTGTCTTCTTTATATCAAGGTTTCCCTTTCCATTTCGTTCATTTAAACAATGCTAAGAGAAAAACAACAAGCCTGTTATCTTTTTTTCTACAAAAGCCAAAGCCAAGCATTTCAGTTCTTTTAAGAAAAATCAAAGCATTTCAAAGTTTCATCTTCAAATCTTTTTCAAAAGCCTGGAATCAAGTTCCAGTTTTTTTTAAAGCTTCCAGTTTCAAAGTTTCAAGTTTAAGGTTTTTCAAGTTTTCAGTTTTTAAGTCAAAGCAAGGCAAAGATCTCTGGAATCAAAATAACAAGAGTATTCAAGTTTCAAATTTCAGTTTTGCAAGCCTTTCCAGTTTACAAAAAGATCAATCTCTCTGCCTTTTCAAAAATCTGGTGAGTAAACATCTCTTTCTATCAAACTTAATCTGTTTTGTTTAATGCATGTGATAAGTTTGTGAATTTATGTTGTGAAAATTTGTTTGTGGGATGGTAAATGTGCTTGCATGGATATCAGTTTATATACTATGTGGGTGTATGTCTGTAGCCTACTCTGTTCTTGTTTCTCAGGTGTAAAACAAGTTCAAAAGCCAATTCCGCTTCCTCTAATCACCTATAGATTATAATTTACAAACAAAATAGGTTTGAATTGGCAAGATATTAGTTCTAAAAATAGTTTCCAGTGAAAATTTTTAGTGGATCTTTCTAAAAGAGGAAATTACAGTAAAGTCATTTAAAATCAAAAAAATCAAATAGCTAGGTTCCATATTTAAATTATATAGATTGATTCGTATTGAAGAATGAGGATTTTTGATGTTAAAATCACAATTTTTACGATTGGAAAATTTGAGAAATTGCGAGTTGAACCAGATAGACATTTTCGTGAATCTCCGGTGTTTGCCGATGATTCTGAGGTGGTGCTTTGCATCGAAGATAGTTTGGAGTTAGATGAACCTAGGAAAAATATTAGATGAATTTTTAAACTACGGTGGTGGCGGGGTTTCATCAATTTAGGGTTTAAGCCCTACGTTTGATCGCGTCTAGAAATTGCATGACTGGGAATCATGGAGAAGATCGAGTTGCGTAATGTTCAGGGGAAAGAAGGAGGGGACCATGGCGGAGACCTCGGTGGAGTGGCGAAGTCACCAGTGACCGGGATTGGCGAGGCGGAACGTTTTGGGTTGATCGACTTTTATTACCTGTGAGCTCGATAGTTGGTTTTCGTTCCTCTGGCGATTTGGATGATTTGAGTGGTCGTGAGAGACGGTGGGGATGTCGTCGAGTTGGCGGTGGGTGGTGACTCGATCGGAACGATGGTGATCATCGGTGTACGTGCACAGGTGCACGGTGTTTCTGGTGGGATCGAAGTTTTGGAGAAGAAGGCTGGTCTCGAAGTAATGTTCGGGAATAAGAGAAGATGGCTCGGATTGTCTTCGAGCACGTGAGCGAGTATTGTAAGGTATAATAGTTTTTTTTATTTAAACTAAACTTTAAAAAGAAAGAGGAAAGGAAGCTCGGGAAAATGGAGGGGAAACTCGGGTCTGGTCTCGGGAGAATGACGGGTTGGCTCGGGTTGTTTTGAGTATTTGACGTTATAGTTTTGAAACTTTAAACAAAACCAAGTTAAACTTTTCTTAACAAATTCCTTTAAAAAAAAATTATTTGTTTTAAGTTTGAAATTAGTTAAAGGTTTTAAAATGAATTATATTAAAGTAATTAAGTTTAAAGTGGTTTAATATGTATAACCGTTATTCCAAAATAAACTTTGAATTTAATTAAGGTGGTTTAATTAATTTATGTGATTAATTAATAAATGTGATTAGTAAATCTACGTGATTAATTAATTAAGGTAATTAATTTGAGAATAATTAATTAAAGGTTACTCAGTTAATTAAAATAGTCAAAATGATAATTACTAAATGAATTAATTAAGGACAATTAATTATTTAATTAACTAATGATTTTGATCGATTAACTACTGATTAGAGATTTATGAATATTAATTAAAATTAATAAATGTTTAATTACTGTGAATGGTTAAGGATAATCAATAAAGTAATTAAAGTGTAATTAATTATTTTAAATAATGAATTAATAGTTAAAAGATTTTAAATAAATTAATTTGAGGGTAATTAATTTGTAATTAAGAATTATTAATTAGTTAATTAAAGTTAATTTCATAATTAAAAGAAATTTAATAAATGATTAAATTGATTAAGTAAATTGATTAATTAAATAATTAAAGATTTAATTATTTAAAAATTAAAGGTTGATGAATTATAATTAAAGGTTAATTAATTAATTATAAATGGTTAATTAATGATGAAAGAATAATAAATCAAAATGATTTGAAATTTATTAATGTAAATTAACCCAGATTTGTAATACATAAGTAATTAATCTGATTTGAATTAATCAAACAATTTAATTGATCTTACTTATGAATATTTGGATTTTATTGGATGATCTGATTGTTTGATATCCCTGATATATAATGCTTTGTGATACACCCTGATTTATGTTGTGATCTGTGATAAATTATCTGTGATGTAATTTATTATCTGTGATATTTATATATCTGTGATCTGTGCATAAAGATAAGCGATATAGTTTATATCGTTTATCAACTATATCCTGTATTTTGATCTGTGATGATTCATTGTGTTGCACTATTGTGTTAAACCCCTGGGCTACACTTTTACACGCACAAATATGGATTTCACGTGGAAATCGGTTAAGTCATAGTAAATTTGATGTTTTTGAAATTGAAATTTAATTTCAATTGATTTTGAAATTGGAAATTTGGGTTTAAAATGAAAAGCTTTTGAAATAGAATTTCAAAGATAAAAGTTATTTTGAATAACTTAATCGAGTTTTGAAAATTTAAATAATTTGATTTAAATTTGAATTCAAGTTTGAAATTGAATCCTATGATTTGAAACTAGGGATTGAAAATGTTATAAATATGTTTATCTGAATTTAAACCGTTTAAAAAAGGTAATTTTGAGAATTTGGATTTAACCCAAGGACTTTAACTCGTATGAATAAATCAGATTTTCTGAAATGAAACTATTTGTTTTCAAAAGATAAAAGCTTTCAGATAAGAAATGAAATTCCAGTTTAATTAAGGAATTTCAAGATTGAATTGAAAAGGGTTTTCCAAGTTATGAATGAATTGTTTCTGAAAGCTATGGATTAAATCTGTTTATTTTAATAGATTTAAAATGATGTTTTGTTTAACCCGTTCGAAATGAAATTGTTTGAAAAAGCTATAAGTTGAATCTTTGCTTTAAAGATTTAACGAGTTAAACTGAAATGGAAATTGATTTGGAAAATCTGTGAATGAATCTTTTGTTTAAAAGATAAAATGTGGAAATTGTTTAAACCGTTGTAGGTTGTTAAAATAAATCTTTTTGTTTAAAGATTTGAAAATGGTAATTTGTTAAACCATTTGAAAAGAGAAGTTTGGGTAATAAGTTGTGACTTAATTGAAATCCCATTATCCATTTGTTTTTGAATATTACGCTCACTATTCGGGTTAGCCGGGAAAAGACAATTGTGTCATATAACCCATTCCGAATAGTGATACGTCGTATATGGATAGCATTTGAAGACCGGTGGTGAAGACCGAATATTCACGAGAACGAGAGGATAACTCATTGATTGTCTCTGCACTGGGTCGCTCCTGGTATAGAGATCCTCTAAGTGATGGGAAATCCGATCGGGATTGTGAATACCCGGAATGGCAAGAGCTTCGTAAGAAGTTCCTTCGGTTTTGTTCGAACCCGGAACAGACTTGTATGGTTACATGTATGACATTACACTTTGAGATATAAAGCCGATTTCTTTCAAATACATTTCTGTTTGGTGGCGGAGAATTTATTCTCTTAGCTTAACACCCTTCTATGAGACGTACGAGCTCAGAGGTTATGTAGTTGAAGTTTATCAGCGATATATTCCCAATTTGGTAATGTGACATGCTGAGTGTTGCTGTGTGATGATCAGTGTTTGATCATTTGCGATATGATCATTTGTTTGATCTTATATCTTTGTGATCATTGATTGATCATTTGTTGACCCGAAGCATGGCTTTGTGAACAAAGCGTAGCTTTGTGGACGAGACTTCGTCGGACCTCACACCCCGGAAATGGTCAAAACATGAAAGATGCGGCAAGGTTCTAGGGAGTAGCGCCCCTTAGTGTATGTCATTCCTTCTGGATAAAGGTGGTATCATGGTATGGAGCCCAGATACTTAACCTCTGTTGATACTGCTTATTATGTGGTTGTTGGAAATCGAGGATCCTCGGGAAGATCGGTGATGATCGGGGAATGGCATACGCGTGTCAGTAGTTACCTATTTCTGCAGAGGTAACCTGGCCTTGTGTTGGCAGAGATCCGGTTAGGTTCTCGGGACGTCATTCCAGAGGCGTTCCTTCGTGGCATAGGAAGTTCCTTAGCCTGACCATTTGTTGGAAATCCATCATCCAATACGAACTGTGTACGGTATTAGTTGTAGAACCTGCCATTTACTTATGGTGGTCACCACTGTTTAGATGGTAGCTACAGTAGGCATAGTTCGGAATGTCTATGCTGGCTAAGATTTATATTCTACTTTCGAAATGTTTTCTACACTATGCAATAATAATAATATCAAAAATGATTTGATTTTGCGTAATAAGCATCTTTGACTATCATAAGAAGAAATCTCCTCCAATTCTGCGTTTGCATTGTGTGTGTGGTGGGAGGTCTTATGGTAGTTTCATTTTCCAAAAGCATTGCGAATTGACTTTAAAATTATCTACTATTTGTTTTTAAAGATAAACTGTTTTTGTTGCTCACACCACTCCCATGACTAGTCCGGAGTTTATTGTTTCTTTCCTAAACTCTGGGTGCTCATAATTTTCTACACGAGCAGTCTAGAGTTGGGGTTTTCAGATATTCAGGTTAGTAGATTATTTGGAGCTAGTCAGTCCTTGGACGACTGACCTTGCTTTCCGCTAGCTATGGATTGGAGCATTCTATTGGGGATATTCTATCCACTACTGGTGTTATCTATTTTCTTTCCGCTGCTATTTGTTGTATCATATCTCTGATGTATATTGATATTCATAGTATCACTCTGTTGTATCAGATATTGTATATCAATGTATTATTCATTTCTTCCGCTGTGTTGTTTACTTAACTGTGTTATAAGCTCCGGTGAACCAGATTCGGCGTTTGAATCTACGGCATTTTGAGTACAAGTGAAGTACGGGTGCCAATTTTCGAAGGCCGAGTTTTTGGGTCATCACAAAGTGGTATCATAGCTAAGGTTGAACTTTTGCTCAGAAGTTTAACACGTTAAGTAGCTCATTAGAGATAGAGTGAAGTAAACTCTAGAATGAGTAATTCTCAGACATCCGTCCGTACGTCTCAGTAAATTCTCTTGTTATTCACTAATAGTGAGTATGAGTGCAAGAAGAGGACGAGATAGGGGACAAGGGAGTACGACTATCAATGGTCAATACCCTGCAACAGTGGAAATAAACTTTCTTATCAATATTCTTTGATTCGTTTCCAAATTCTTTTCATTGCTTCGTACCAGCTACAAAAAGAAGTTTCGGTGTGATGGTGGCTCTGCGAATCGTTGTAGAAGATTCTTACTTCGTATCTTCATCGTTTCTTATCAGCTTTTGATTTAAACCTTAATGAATTTGAAATTGGAAATTTTAAATTGAGTTAAATTGATTAATAAAATATGAGAATAAAATTGAACTAAATCAATAAAACGATATCGTTTAAAACCAAATTTTGAAATTCTATTGTAATTTCTTGTGAATACCAAAGCCCGAAGAGGGACAAATTGGTATGTGTTCTGAGATATTCCGACTTGAATTTGGAATCCGTATTATAGGAGATCGAATCTGTCTATCTCTGTTGTTTTCGTGCCCGCGAATTTCGAGGACAAAATTCTTTTAAGTGGGGAAGTTTGTAACGACCTAGATTTTAAATTTATTTAAATTAATAATTTATTGAATTTTTGAGTTAAATTTTATAACTAAATAAAATTTTGAATTAAATTTGTGAAAATAATCAATGCGGTGATGCGAGTTTCCCCGAATTCAAGTATATTTTGTATAAATTATTTAAATCTAAAAATATTGTATATATGAGAATATATATCTGTATTTGAACATATCCGACTAAATTTGAAATAATATAACATATATTTGATTTGTGTTTAAATCGTAAATAAATGGTTTAAAAATGAATATATATATATATATATATATAGAAAAACAAGACAAATAGTATTAAAGTAAAATTGATAATAAATATGAAGTAAAACAATAATAATTTATATTTATACTAGAAATAGAAATTAATATAAGATAAATTTTAATACAAATAGAAAGTAGAACATTTAAATAAAATCTAACAACTAATTAAATTAAAAATTCATTTATCTTATAAAATAATATTTTTAAAGACAAGTGTGTAAACAAATCAAGTTGAAATAAAAGTAATGAAGATAGGAATAAAATAAAAATATGTTCAAGTAGATTTAAGTATGAGTAAATATATATATCTATCTATGTACACTTAAACAACACAATGATAACTAATGCCATATCATTATCATCTCAGCCGAGACTTACAAATGAAGCAAACAAAAGAAAGAAGTAAAATAATATAAATAAAACACAAGTACATACGAATTGAACTAGAAAGAAGATAAGTATGACAACTTAATAAATGCTGGTGTACCCATGTCTCCATATCAGCCATGTAGAAGAAAAGATCCCTGATCAAATTTTGTACTAATACAACTTTCAACCTGCATTTGTCTTTTTTATATCAAGGTTTCCCTTTCCATTTCGTTCATTTAAACAATGCTAAGAGAAAAACAACAAGCCTGTTATTTTTTTTTTCTTCAAAAGCCAAAGCCAAGCATTTCAGTTCTTTTAAGAAAAATCAAAGCATTTCAAAGTTTCATCTTCAAATCTTTTTCAAAAGCCTGGAATCAAGTTCCAGTTTTTTTAAAGCTTCCAGTTTCAAAGTTTCAAGTTTAAGGTTTTTCAAGTTTTCAGTTTTTAAGTCAAAGCAAGGCAAAGATCTCTGGAATCAAAATAACAAGAGTATTCAAGTTTCAAAATTTCAGTTTTGCAAGCCTTTCTAGTTTACAAAAAGATCAATCTCTCTGCCTTTTCAAAAATCTGGTGAGTAAACATCTCTTTCTATCAAACTTAATCTGTTTTGTTTGATGCATGTGATAAGTTTGTGAATTTATGTTGTGAAAATTTGTTTGTGGGATGGTAAATGTGCTTGCATGGATATCAGTTTATATACTATGTGGGTGTATGTTTGTAGCCTACTCTGTTCTTGTTTCTCAGGTGTAAAACAAGTTCAAAAGCCAATTCCGCTTCCTCTAATCACCTATAGATTATAATTTACAAACAAAATAGGTTTGAATTGGCAAGATATTAGTTCTAAAAATAGTTTCCAGTGAAAATTTTTAGTGGATCTTTCTAAAAGAGGAAATTACAGTAAAAGTCATTTAAAATCAAAAAAATCAAATAGCTAGGTTCCATATTTAAATTATATAGATTGATTCGTATTGAAGAATGAGGATTTTTGATGTTAAAATCACAATTTTTAAGATTGGAAAATTTGAGAAATTGCGAGTTGAACCAGATAGACATTTTCGTCAATCTCCAGTGTTTGCCGATGATTCTGAGGTGGTGCTTTGCATCGAAGATAGTTTGGAGTTAGATGAACCTAGGAAAAATATTAGATGAATTTTTAAACTACGGTGGTGGCGGGGTTTCGTCAATTTAGGGTTTAAGCCCTACGTTTGATCGCGTATAGAAATTGCATGACTGGGAATCATGGAGAAGATCGAGTTGCGTACTGTTCAGGGGAAAGAAGCAGGGGACCATGGCGGAGACCTCGGTGGAGTGGCGAAGTCACCAGTGACCGGGATTGGCGAGGCGGAACGTTTTGGGTTAATCGACTTTTATTACCTGTGAGCTCGATAGTTGGTTTTCGTTCCTCTGGCGATTGGGATGATTTGAGTGGTCGTGAGAGACGGTGGGGATGTCGTCGAGTTGGCGGTGGGTGGTGACTCGATCGGAACGATGGTGATCATCGGTGTACGTGCATAGGTGCACGGTGTTTCTGGTGGGATCGAAGTTTTGGGGAAGAAGGCTGGTCTCGAAGTAATGTTCGGGAATAAGAGAAGATGGCTCGGGTTGTCTTCGAGCACGTGAGCGAGTATTGTAAGGTATAATAGTTTTTTTTTTAAACTAAACTTTAAAAAGAAAGAGGAAAGGAAACTCGGGAAAATGGAGGGGAAACTCGGGTCTGGTCTCGGGAGAATGACGGGTTGGCTCGGGTTGTTTTGAGTATTTGACGTTATAGTTTTGAAACTTTAAACAAAACCAAGTTAAACTTTTCTTAACAAATTCCTTTAAAAAAAAATTATTTGTTTTAAGTTTGAAATTAGTTAAAGGTTTTAAAATGAATTATATTAAAGTAATTAAGTTTAAAGTGGTTTAATATGTATAACCGTTATTCTAAAATAAACTTTGAATTTAATTAAGGTTGTTTAATTAATTTATGTGATTAATTAATAAATGTGATTAGTAAATCTATGTGATTAATTAATTAAGATAATTAATTTGAGAATAATTAATTAAAGGTTAGTCAGTTAATTAAAATAGTCAAAAGGATAATTACTAAATGAATTAATTAAGGACAATTAATTAATTTAATTAACTAATGATTTTGATCGATTAACTACTGATTAGAGATTTATGAATATTAATTAAAAGTAATTAATGTTTAATTACTGTGAATGGTTAAGGATAATTAATAAAGTAATTAAAGTGTAATTAATTATTTTAAATAATGAATTAATAGTTAAAAGATTTTAAATAAATAAATTTGAGGGTAATTAATTTGTAATTAAGAATTATTAATTGGTTAATTAAAGTTAATTTCTTAATTAAAAGAAATTTAATAAATGATTAAATTGATTAAGTAAATTGATTAATTAAATAATTAAAGATTTAATTATTTAAAAATTAAAGGTTGATGAATTATAATTAAAGGTTAATTAATTAATTATAAATGGTTAATTAATGATGAAAGAATAATAAATCAAAATGATTTGAAATTTATTAATGTTAATTAACCCAGATTTGTAATACATAAGTAATTAATCTGATTTGAATTAATCAAACAATTTAATTGATCTTACTTATGAATATTTGGATTTTATTGGATGATCTGATTGTTTGATATCCCTGATATATGATGCTTTGTGATACACCCTGATTTATGTTGTGATCTGTGATAAATTATCTATGATGTAATTTATTATCTGTGATATTTATATATCTGTGATCTGTGCAAAAAGATAAGCGATATAGTTTATATCGTTTATCAACTATATCCTGTATTTTGATCTGTGATGATTCATTGTGTTGCACTATTGTGTTAAACCCCTGGGCTACACTTTTACACACACAAATATGGATTTCACGTGGAAATCGGTTAAGTCACAGTAAATTTGATGTTTTTGAAATTGAAATTTTAATTTCAATTGATTTTGAAATTGGAAATTTGGGTTTAAAATGAAAAGCATTTGAAATAGAATTTCAAAGATAAAAGTTATTTTGAATAACTTAATCGAGTTTTGAAAATTTAAATTTGAATTCAAGTTTGAAATTGAATCCTATGATTTGAAACTAGGGATTGAAAATGTTATAAATATGTTTATCTGAATTTAAACCGTTTAAAAAAGGTAATTTTGAGAATTTGGATTTAACCCAAGGACTTTAACTCGTATGAATAAATCAGATTTTCTGAAATGAAACTATTTGTTTTCAAAAGATAAAAGCTTTCAGATAAGAAATGAAATTCCAGTTTAATTAAGGAATTTCAAGATTGAATTGAAAAGGGTTTTCCAAGTTATGAATGAATTGTTTTTGAAAGCTATGGATTAAATCTGTTTATTTTAACAGATTTAAAATGATGTTTTGTTTAACCCGTTCGAAATGAAATTGTTTGAAAAAGCTATAAGTTGAATCTTTGCTTTAAAGATTTAACGAGTTAAACTGAAATGGAAATTGATTTGGAAAATCTGTGAATGAATCTTTTGTTTAAAAGATAAAATGTGGGAATTGTTTAAACCGTTGTAGGTTGTTAAAATAAATCTTTTTGTTTAAAGGTTTGAAAATGGTAATTTGTTAAACCATTTGAAAAGAGAAGTTTGGGTAATAAGTTGTGACCTAATTGAAATCCCATTATCCATTTGTTTTTGAATATTACGCTCACTATTCGGGTTAGCCGGGAAAAGACAATTGTGTCATATAACCCATTCCGAATAGGGATACGTCGTATATGGATAGCATTTGAAGACCGGTGGTGAAGACCGGATATTCACGAGAACGAGAGGATAACTCGTTGATTGTCTCTGCACTGGGTCGCTCCTGGTATAGAGATCCCCTAAGTGATGGGAAATCCGATCGGGATTGTGAATACCCGGAATGGCAAGGGCTTCGTAAGAAGTGCCTTCGGTTTTGTTCGAACCCGGAACAGACTTGTATGGTTACATGTCTGACATTACACTTTGAGATATAAAGCCGATTTCTTTCAAATACATTTCTGTTTGGTGGTGGAGAATTTATTCTCTTTGCTTAACACCCTTCTCTGAGACGTACGAGCTCAGAGGTTATGTAGTTGAAGTTTATCAGCGATATATTCCCAATTTGGTAATGTGACATGCTAGTGTTGCTGTGTGATGATCAGTGTTTGATCATTTGCGATATGATCATTTGTTTGATCTTATATCTTTGTGATCATTGATTGATCATTTGTTGACCCGAAGCATGGCTTTGTGAACAAAGCGTAGCTTTGTGGACGAGACTTCGTCGGACCTCACACCCCGGAAATGGTCAAAACAGGAAAGATGCGGCAAGGTTCTAGGGAGTAGCGCCCCTTAGTGTATGTCATTCCTTCTGGATAAAGGTGGTATCATGGTATGGAGCCCAGATACTTAACCTCTGTTGATACTGCTTATTATGTGGTTGTTGGAAATCGAGGATCCTCGGGAAGATCGGTGACGATCGGGGGATGGCATACGCGTGTTAGTAGTTACCTATTTTTGCAGAGGTAACCCGGCCTTGTGTTGGCAGAGATCCGGTTAGGTTCTCGGGACGTCATTCCAGAGGCATTCCTTCGTGGCATAGGAAGTTCCTTAGCCTGACCATTTGTTGGAAATCCATCATCCAATACGAACTGTGTATGGTATTAGTTGTAGAACCTGCCATTTACTTATGGTGGTCACCACTGTTTAGATGGTAGCTATAGTAGGCATAGTTCGGAATGTCTATGCTGGCTAAGATTTATTTTCTACTTTCGAAATGTTTTCTACACTATGCAATAATAATAATATCAAAAATGATTTGATTTTGCATAGTAAGCATCTTTGACTATCATAAGAAGAAATCTCCTCCAATTCTGCGTTTGCATTGTGTGTGTGGTGGGAGGTCTTATGGTAGTATCATTTTCCAAAAGCATTGCGAATTGACTTTAAAATTCTCTACTATTTGTTTTTAAAGATAAACTGTTTTTGTTGCTCACACCAGTCCCATGACTGATCCGGAGTTTATTGTTTCTTTCCTAAACTCTGGGTGCTCATAATTTTCTACACGAGTAGTTTAGAGTTGGGGTTTTCAGATATTCAGCTTAGTAGATTATTTGGAGCTAGTCAGTCCTTGGACGACTGACCTTGCTTTCCGCTAGCTATGGATTGGAGCATTCTATTGAAGATATTCTATCCACTGCTGGTGTTATCTATTTTCTTTCCGCTGCTATTTGTTGTATCATATCTCTGATGTATATTGATATTCATAGTATCACTCTGTTGTATCAGGTATTGTATATCAATGTATTATTCATTTCTTCCGCTATGTTGTTTACTTAACTGTGTTATAAGCTCCGGTGAACCAGATTCGGCGTTTGAATCTACGGAATTTTGAGTACAAGTGAAGTACGGGTGCCGATTTTCGAAGGCCGAGTTTTTGGGTCATCACAGTGCACGTGCATCGTGCACTTGCGTATCGAGGCTGATAAAGACGTTGGAGAAGAAGGCTATGAGCTCGAAGAAGGCTTCGGGAGAATTATGTATTGGCTTGAGTTTTGTCTCGAGTAAATTTTGAATGCGTAGTGGTAAACACTTAAGAAAATTTTAAGTTTGAAAAAGAATTGGAGCACGGGTTGATTTGTGGTGAAACTCAAAGTAGGGTGGCATTTTGATCGGGTGTAACTCGAGTGAGTCTCAGGTTTTATGTTTTCCAGATTTGAACTTTAACAAATTTAGTTAAATAAATTTCTAAATTATTTCTTTTTATAAATGATAATTTTATTGTTCGTTTATAATTTTATTGTTAAGTTAGAAGGTTTAAATTGAAGGTTTTGAAATAAATGATCTTTAAAACAATCATGTTTTAAGAATGTTGTAAACTTATATTCTTAGCAGGTTATTTTGAATAAACTTGATAAAGTGTTTAGGAATAAATCAGATGTTTTAAAATGTTAATTAACATTGAAGTTTTAAAGGTTGGTAATAATTTGATTTCAAAGTTATTTAAAGAAGATTTTAAAATGTTAATTAAGATGAATTATTATTAATTAATTATTTAAAAAGGTAATTAATTAATTAAAGGTTAATTTATTAATTGAAGATAATTAATTAAATAGTGAATTAAATAATTAAAGAATTAATTCTTTAAATAATTAAAGGTTGATGAATTATAATTAATGGTTAATTAATTATTGATGGTTAATTAATAAATGATTAAAGAATAATTAATCAAAATGATCTGTAATTTATTAATGTTAATTAACCAGGATTAGTAATTCATAAGAAATTTATCTGATTTAAATTAATCAGATAATTTATTGATCTTACTTATGAATGTTTGGATTCTATTGATTTGATTGTTTGATATCCCTGATATGTGTTGCTTTGTGATATATCCTGATTTGTGTTATGACTTGTAATTTATTATCTGTGACCTTTATATATCTATGATCTGTGAATGAACGATAAGCGTTATAACTCATATCGCTTATCAACTATATTTCTGTGTTTTAATCTATTATGATGGAATGATGTTGCACTATTGTGTGTGAAACCCCTGGACCACACTTTTACACACACAAATATGGATTTCACGTGGAAATTGGTTAAGTCACAGATAATTTAAATCTGATGTTTTTGAAATTGAAATTTTAATTTCAATTGATTTTGAAATTGGAAATTTGGGTTTAAAGTGAAAAGCTATTGAAATAGAATTTCAAATATAAAAGTTATTTTAAAATAACTTAATCGAGTTTTGAAAATTTAAATAAATTGATTTAAATTTGAATTCAAGTTTGAAATTGAATCCTACGATTTGAAACTAGGGATTAAAGATGCTGTATAAGTTTATATGTGATTAAACTATTTTAAAGGTATCAATTTAGGAATTTGAATTTAAATTCAAAAGCTTTAACTCGTGCAAATATAATTGAATTTTTCTTAAAAGAAAACTATTTGTTTTCAAATAATAACAGCTTTCATATAAGAAGTGAACTTCCAATTTGTGTTGAAAGGTTTCAAATTTAAAATGAAATTGAAATGTTTTGAAAGGCTATGAATGAATTCTTTTTGAAAGCTATGAATTGAATCTGTTTATTTTTAACAGATTTAAAATGATGATTTGTTTAAACCATTCGAAATGAAATTGTTTTGAAAGCTATAAGTTGAATCTTTGTTTTAAAGATTTAACGAATTAATTAAATTCGTAATGGAAATTTTTTTGGAAAATCTGTGAATGAATCTTTGTTAAAACTGGGTGAACTTTGTGAAATAAATCTTTTTGTTTAAAAGATTTGAAATGGTAATCGATTGAAACCATTTAAAAAGAAGTTGAATTATTAAGTTGTGACTTAATTGAAATCACACATCCATATGTTTTTAAATATTGCGCTCATTATTCGGGTTAGCCGGGAAAAGACCCTTGAGTCATATAACCCATTCCGAATAGTGATACGTCGTATATGGATAGCATTTGAAGACTGGTGGTGAAGACTAGATATTTTCGAAAACGAAAGGACAACTCGTCGAATGTCTTTGCATCGACTGGCCCCGATATAGAGATTTTATCACCCTTTGTGATGGGAAGTCCGGACGGGATTGTGAATACCCGGAATTGCAAAGGCTTCGTAAGAAGTGCCTTCGGTTCTGTTCGAACCCGGAATAGACTTGTATGGTTACGTGTCTCACATTACATTTTGAGATATAAAGCTGATTTCTTTCAAATACATTTCTATTTGGTGGCGGAGAATTTATTCTCTTAGCTTAACACCCTTCTCTGAGACGTACAAGCTCAAAGGTTATGTAGTTGAAGGTTATCAGTGATATACTCCCAATTTGGTAATGTGACATGTTGAGTGTTGCTGTATGATGATCATTGTTTGATCATTTGTGATATGATCATTTGTTTGATCATTTATCTTTTTGATCATTACTTTGATCATCTGTTGACCCAAAGCATGGCTTTGTGACAAAGCGTAGCTTTGTGGACGAGACTTCGTCGGACCTCACACCCCGAAAATGGTCAAAACAGGAAGGATGCAGCAAGGTTATTAGGGGGTAGCGCCCCTTTAGTGTATGTCATTCCTTCTGGATAGAAGTGGTATCATGGTATGGAGCCCATATATTTAACCTATGTTGTTGCTGCAAATTTATTACTTTATGGTTGTTGGAAATCGAGGATCCTCGGGATGATCGGTTACGATCGGGGGATGACATATTCATGTCAGTAGTTACCCAATTAGGGGTAACCCGGCCTTGTGTTGGCAGAGATCTAACCGTAATGTTAGGTTATTTCTCGGGTCGTCTTTCCAGGGGCGTACCTATGTGGCAATGGGAAGTTCCTTGGCCTGACCATTTGTTGGAAATCCATCTTCCAATACGAACTTTGTACGGTATTAGTTGTAGAACCTGCCATTTACGTACGGTGGTAACCACTGTTTAGATGGTAGCTATAGTAGGCATACAATAATGGTTGTATGTTGGCAAAGATTTATATTCTACTTTCAAAATGTTTTCTACACTATGCACTAATAATAATAATCAAATGATTTGATTTTGCGTAGTAAGCATCTTTGACTAACATAAGAAGAAATCTCCTCCAAGTCTGCGTTTGCATTGTGTGTGTGGTGGGAGGTCTTATGGTAGTTTCATTTTCCAAAAGCATTGCGAATTGACTTTAAAATTCTTTCGCTATTTGTTTTTAAAGATAAACTGTTTTTGTTGCTCACACCAGTCCCATGACTGATCCGGAGTTTATTGTTTCTTTCCTAAACTCTAGATGCTCAAAATTTTTTCTACACGGGCAGTCTAGAGTTGGGTTTTTCAGATAGTCAGATTAGTAGATTTTCTGGAGCTAGTTCAGTCTTTGGATATGGACTGCACTTGCTTATCTTTGTGCCTTGTTATTGGGAGTTCGAGCTCTTTCTGGATTAGTGCTTTGGAGATGGAGATTTTCCGTTGCTGGTGTTATCTATTTTCTTTCCGCTGCTATTTATTATATCATACCTTTGATGTATATTGATATTCATTGTATCACTCTGTTGTACCAGATATTGTACCAGATATTGTATCAAATATTGTATATCAATGTATTATTCTTTTTCTTCCGCTGTGTTATTTACTTAACTGTGTTATAAGCTCCGGTGACTCGGATTTGAACGGTCGAATCTACGGCATTCGAGTACGATGTAAAGTATGGATGTCGATTTTCGAATGCGAAAAATTCCTGACGTTACATGTCTTATGAACAATACCATCTTAGTCACAACATCATAGTACATAAAATCATAAAATCATCCCCCTCATCAAGTACTAGTACATCCCAAGTCAAATAAAAATAAAACTGGAAAGAAGAAGAAGAAGAAGAATACATGAAGAATCTCCAAGAATATCTCTCCAAGAAAGCTGAAAATCTACTGCCCTTGCCTCTGTTGGCCTATGGGGGGAAAAAGGAAAAATAGAGGAGTGGGTCAGACTAAAAGTCGGTGAATGAAAGTAATTACTAGTATTTTTAAGAAAGATAAGGATAATAGACTTTACAAAAGTTCTAGTATAAAAGGAAATAAAGAAAAAGATAAAGCTGGAATAAAACATTGTTTAACTGTCTACTTTGCTTAGATAGTTTTGATTTTATTGTTTGCACTTTTCTAAAACTACATTGATTAGGCTGAATTCCCAATCCTAGTTTAATTAGGCTGAAATCCTAATTCTACCCTTTAATCGGCCTTCTATCTCTATTGTGCCACTGTGAGCTAGTCCCATCCTGTGGGTCCCATAGAAAAAGAAATCTGTTTAGCGCTTTGGAACTCAATAGCGACTTATATCCCTACACCGAGGTCGCACGCTCGGCCATCGTCGGCTCGCATTATCTGTTGCTCCACCTTTTGACCTCTTATTTACCATTACTTCAGCATAAGCATGTCCAGCCTCACCTGATTTGTTGTGAGACGATCAGTCCTAGTCTGATAGGAAGATGCGCCGGTACGGGTCCTAACAAACAAAATCTAGTTGCGCCCCTTGCCCAAATCCCCTAATTTGAGCTCTATCTATTGACTTCTTATTTACCATTACTTCAGCATAAGCATGTCCCAGCCCACCGAATCTACCGTGAGACCATCAGTTCCTGACTGAAGAGGAATGCTGCCGATACGGGTCCTACTTCTATCTTTGCTTATTAACTTAGTGTAAGTCTTTAAAATAAGCCTTTTTTGTTAATTCTGCTCTGTTTTCTTATTAACTTATTCTAAGTCTTTTTGCTTAATTATAACCTATGTTATAATTTCTCTTATATTCTGTCTTTCTTATTAACTTATTCATGTTCTTTCTGCTTAATTATAACCTATGTTATGATTTCTCTTATATTCTGTCTTTTTAATTATAACTTCCAGTCATAAACTTTGCTTGCAAATGTCACAAATTTGCCTATTTCAGTCTATATTCTCTTTATTACAGTTCTTCTTATTTTACATCCAATTTCTCTAAATTTAGTGTTCTTATATTATAGTCTATATTAGCGAATTATTCTCTTTTTATTATTTTATTCGCGTCAAAAGGAATAAAAAGAAACTAACATTTACAGGCAGAATTCTAACGTAAAACAGATGTAAATAAAATAAAAATAACTGCAAATAATAGTAAATAACTGTAAATAAATGAATAAAATAGCTGAATAAAATTGATTGAGAACAACTTTAAAAATTAATTGTAAACAACTTATATAAAAGCGGTCTCAAAATTGCAGAAAAACTACAACTATTGGAAACCCTGTTATTTTAAATTACTCAAAAACCTAAAATAATTACTTAAACACTCACCTATGGTCCTTAGCTCTTTTCCTTGGCCTTCCCAAATCCACTTCTAGGGTATAAAATATTTTAATTAAAAAGATCTTCTCCTTGGAAAAATATTCCTTTTAGGGTCCAGCCTCAAGCAATGAACCCAAATGGAGAAAATCTGAATGAGAAAAATAGTTAGGTCTAGGGTCTTATTTATAGTGTCACTTGGGGATCTCAGGCCATTGGATTTGAAGATTAAATCTGGTGCAACCACGTTATAGGCTCACTGGGAACCGTCGGATGGAAGCACAAACACAAAGGATTGAGCTAAAATAGAAAAACAAATCACGATCAAAACTGGACGAAAGTTCATCCAAGTATGTATGTGGGTCGACCGCTGGGTCGACCTTTATATGGCTTGGGTCGACCTATAGGTTGACAGAGCTATGGGGAAGGTCCACCCTACGGTCGACCTGACCTATATTATTATTTTTCTTTTCTTTTTGTTTTCTTCATTTCTTGTTTATTCCGTAACTTCTTCGTTTTAGCTCGGATTTTGACAATCTATATATGGAAATTGACCAGAAAATCATCACGGACACAATGGTGCAACTCCCATGGTTCAATTCTGATAATTTCATAAAGTTATTTTATTATTTAATTAATTCGTTAATTAATTACTGTAACTTAAATTTTGGGTTTTTACATTCTCCCCTCCTTAAGGGATTTCGTCCCCGAAATCTCTAAGGACAGAAGAATGAAATAAATATTTTCATCCAAGTTCTACAACCAACTACTCAAGCATCATCCATCACATCCATTTTCCTTAAGTTTTCTAATGCAATTTATGATACATATGCAAATACTGTAGTGTCAATGTTCCTAACTAATGCAAAAGATTAGGCGGTTTACTGATTCAGTTGACCTCCTCTTTATGCAATCATGTCTGTGCTATGTATCCAAATGAATGCAAGATTCCTAATGATAACTGATAGTTCTATATGCGTGCTACAATCATCATCCAAATGCAACAATCATATGGTAATCATCCATTTATAACAACCATGGAATAAAATAAAATAAAATGCAAATGCACATACATCTATATGCATATGCTCTAGTGACCTAGTTAGACCGATCCTTAAGAGATAATAGTGCCTACTGTAAGTATATGCGTCCATTAGAATCCACTGGCAAACACTTGCAACCACTAGCATCCGTCATACATAACATGTTCTAATAACATGTTTACATCAAATCCTACCATCCATAGGTTAAGTCCTAAGATCTACCTTCCCAAAGGATAATAAAGGAAAGAACCTATTCAAAACTAAAGATGGAAATAGGAAATTCAAAATTTATTACCAAAGAGATGTGGATAAGAGATACGAATCTTCTCCTAATCAAATCAATCTTCTACGAAGTCTCTCTAACCATGTCGGGACCAAGTAGCAATCTCTTTGTAGACTCTAACCAACATAAAGGTGACTTGCACAGTCTTCCATAAAGAGCTTTGAAAGGTGTTATTCCAATGTTAGCTTAAAAGCTATTATTATATGCGAATTCCACTCACGGAAGATGCTCCTTCCAAGTTCCTCCAAAATCAAGAATACACATCCTCAACCACGTGCGTCTTACTATCTTACTAATATCACCTTACTATTCTTCTATAGTCTACACACATGAAGCAACAATCCTAGGTTCTCACTAGTGTCCTTTACGCTTTACGGAAACTTCTATAATTACTTCTAAGAGTAACCACTGCTATCTCCTATATAGCCTTACACTTTTTCCGTCACACATAGGAAATGATTCCTATCTACTCCATATTTAAAAGTTTGGTTTGGTATTTATCATTTCATTCAAAAATTAAAACTTTTAAATCTCTAAAACATCAAATCCAAAAATTTTTGCCTTTAAAAGTGTTATTTTCATGTTTATATTAAATTCAAAGGTACTTGGTTATTTAACATTTTATCTTTCTAGAATTGCATCCTTACAACTTTTTGAATTTACATTATTCCCCGAACCTAGAGGGGAAAGCTTACAAATTTCAAGTTCAAAACTTATTCCTCCTTTTCTTTTAAAGACCTTTACAGCTTTCCATAAAAAATTGGATTTTTAAATTTAACCGTTATTAAGTTTTTCGCTTCCAAAAACTTATTTACTTTTTCTCCAAACCATTTTTCTTTAAGATATCATTAGAATGTCCTCACATGTTTTCAAAACATCTTCTTTTCGTAGATTTTCAATTTTGCAAAAACTGGAGCAGAGAAGAACAATTATCTTATTAAAAACCCTTATCTTTCCAATTACCTAACCCTGTAGGATTTTCTAACTTACTACAAATTGGGACTTTCTACAAAGGCCCTCTATAGTATCTCTTCTTACTAACACTATCTCTAATTATTACACTTCTTATTGCACTTAATGGTTTTATACCTTAATGTATTGGAACTACTTTCTTTTATGAGAAACTATTAACGCTAAAACCTTCTATGAATCCTTTAAAAGAGGACTTCATGTTTATGTGAAATTACAAGGAACTTATTTTATATTTTTTCTTCGAAATAGGCTATACAAAATATGGTGCTTCCCATACCTTGTACATCTCTTTCATGTATTCCTTATAACTTGCATAAAACATCTTTATTTGTGATTTGGTTCCATAGAAAATTATATCATTACTCATTACATTCCAATAGATTAAAGTATGTTTAATCTATATTCATTTTCTATGAAATTTATTAATTTCCTAATTTTAACTTACAAACCATTTTATTTCTATACTTAGAAATTATCTTCAAAACATATTTTTATTTGAGTCAAAACAGAAGTTTCGTAAAACACCGTTATTACAACCCAAAAATACTAGTGTATAGATTCAATTAAAATAAATACTAATAAATCTCATATATTATGTAAAAACATTTCCTTTGGGAGTCACCTACTATAACAATAATGTTATAGTCTGTGCCCCCTTTATTTTCCATGAAAACATCTATTACAACAATAATTGTTGTAACCTATGTTTTCGATATTTAATACACCCTAGGTTTTTATATATATAATCTTTGTTTACCTACAAAGAAACTAGCAAGTTATATATATGCTCTATAATTCTTCAAAAATAATTCACTTTTAACAAAATTTGAATCATATAAAAACCAATTTAAATTCCATACCACTTTTTTTTCTTCAAAAACATAATATTTTCTTCCTCAAAAATGTTAACAATTATATTTCTCAGCTTTTTAATTCTAACAATTTCATTTCATTGGGCTAGACATAAAGTGGATTTTCTTCTTACTACCCTAGGAGTACCCTCCCTAAACCTTGGAAATCTCATTTCCTTTCTAAAGTCTTTTATTCCTATTCCTTTTTTTCAACTAAATCTATTATACATCTCCAATCTTTTCCTACAACTCTTTGGAATTCCACAATCCGAAACTAAATGTACAAAACCGTTTCTCAAACTCCTTCCATGTGTAGACCTTTTCTATGCCCTAAGAAACACACCAAAAGTGACACCTCAAGAATTTTTCCTTCAACCAATGAACGCGAAGTGTATGTAGAACCTCCTCTAGATGAATAGCATGCTCTTCCATACTCTTGGAAAACACCCAAAATGTCGTCCACGAATACTACTACGAACTTATTTAGGACATTTCTAAAAACATGGCTCATCAAATCTACAAAATAGGCTGGGCATTGGTTAGCCCAAATGGCATAATCCACTCAAAGAATCCGTCAGGTGTCCTAAATGTTGTCTTATCAATGCTATCGTCAGCGACCCTAAGCTGATGAAATCCAGTGGCTAAATCAAGCTGAGAAAACACTGAAGAGCAAACTAACCGATCGAAAAGATCATCTATCCTAGGAAGTGGGTAACGATTTTTATTTGTGAGCTTATTCAACTCTCTATAGTCTACGCAAATTCGAAGGAAACCATCTGTCTTAGTAGCGAAGACGACTGGCTCTCCCCACTCAGATATGCTCTGTTTAATGAAGCCTTCTTCCAATAGCTCACCAATTGGCTTACTTAACTCCTTCCTCTCCCTAGGTGCCATATATCTCATGGGCAATGCCACTGGCTTAGCAAGTCATTTAGGTAGATCCTAAAGTCGATCTCTCTCTTAGGGCGTAGTCCTCTAACCTCCTCAAAGACGTTTGGGAAATCTCTGACAACTGGAACTGAATCTAACTCTTCTGATGATGAATCAAGGGAATAAAGGAAGCTCAACATGAGAGACCCCTGTGGGTCGCAAGAAACTTTGAGAATCCACCCGATATATGTCTCTAGTCTAACGACTCTCCTCTCGCAGTCCCATATCGTTCCATAAGTGGATACCCAATCCATCTCCAAAATCATCCCATACACCGAAAATCCCAATACATAGGCGTCACAGTCAAACTCTATGCCTAATATAAAAATTTTCAAACCCCTACAAATCATGGATAAATGTGTCGATCCTCCTATGGGGTCTACTACTAAAGGGATATTTAAATGCAAACAATCAATCAAGGAACTAGGAATGAAAGATTGTGATGCTCCGGAGTAAAAAAGAGTCCGAATAGAAAAAATCCAAAATAGAAATCAAACCTTCTACAGAGATTTTCCTACCTTGATCCAGTCCACTACTAGAAGGTGATGTATCCAAAGCCTGTACTTGCGCTGTAGGTGCGCCTACTCTCTGCCCTGTCCTGTAGGGACAAGCTCTACTAAGGTGACCAGGCTGCCCAAAGTTGAAACACTTCCCCTTCATCATTTTATTCTAATAGTCCTTTGCGTAATGACCAACCAATCCATAACTATGACATTTCCCGCCTTTCTTGATCCGCTTCTGAGGTCCTCCTCCTTTCCTCTTGTCCTTATCCTTCTTGTTCTTCCACCACGGCTTCTTAGAGCTTTCTGACTTAGGAACCTCTTTAAGCTCTCCCTTCAGCAGCCAAGATGCAGGCTAAACTTCCTATCGGTCCTCTAATCCTAATAGTCTAAACATTCACTCCGTATCCTTCAACCTAGCTTGTGCCACCTCGAAATCCTCTATGCCAGAAAATATCTTGCCTCCTAGACTAGCGAAGTCCTTGCATAGCTTATAAAAATTGGCTGCTGTAGGTGGATTAATGGGATCTCAACTTGCTGGTGTTGTATTGGGCGCTTGCCCTTGCACTTATAGTACCGTAGCTCTACGAAACCAGTCAGCCATACTATGCAAAGAAAAGAAGATTTAGGCTCGAATGGATCGAAAGAAGGTTGAACTGGACTTTGAAGGGAATATTATAAAAACTCTCTTTTATTTTTGAAAAACTATTTCTATAATAAGAGTTCCTTTCTGAAAAATACTTCCAGTTTGAAGATATGCTACTTTTAAAAATAGGTTACTTTTGGAAAATACTTTTTAAAACAATTTTTTAGGAATCTTGTAACCTTAGGCTCTGATACCAAGTGTAACACCCCACACCCCTTAGTATACCCAAAAAGGGCACACCAAAGAATATGGTGCATTATAGGTATAGCTAAATTTTTTACAGAGACTAAAATTCAAAAGACAGATAAATAAAATAGTAGAAATATTTAAATAGTGACTCATTAAAAATTAAACTTCATAAATACGTCATAAAACCAATATGTCTCAAAATACCAAATACACATGTCTTATGAAAAATATCATCTCAGTCACAACATCAGAGTATATAAAATCATAAAATCATCCTTCTCATCAAGTACCCGTACATCCCAAGTCAAATGAAAATAAAACTGGAAAGAAGAAGAAGAAGAATACATAAAGAATCTCCAAGAATAACTCTCCAAGAAAGCTGAAAATCTACTGCCCTTTCCTCTGTTGGCCTATGGGGGAAAAGGGGAAAATAGAGGAGTGGGTCAGACTAAAAGTCGGGTGAATGAAAGTAATTACTCGTATTTTTAAGCAAGATAAGGATAATAGACTTTGCAACAGTTCTAGTATAAAAGGAAATAAAGGAAAAGATAAAGCTGGAATAAAATACTGTTTAACTATATGCTTTGCTTAAATAGTTTTGATTTGATTGTTTGCACTTTTATAAAACTGCTTTGATTAGGCTAAATTCTCAATCCTAGTTTAATTAGGCTGAAATCCTAATTCTACCCTTTGATCCGCCTTCTATCTCTGTTGTGCCACTATGAGCTAGTCTCATCCTATGGGTCCCACAGCAAAAGACACTTGCTTAGCGCTTTGGAACTCAATAGCGACTTATGTCCCTGCACCGAGGCTGCACGCTCGGCCACCGTCGGCTCGCACTATCTGTTGCTCCACCTTTTGACCTATTATTTACCATTACTTCAGCATAAGCGTGTCCAGCCTCACCTGATCTATTGTGAGACCATCAGTCCTAGTCTGGTAAGGAAATGCTGCCAGTACGGGTCCTAACAAACAAAATCTAGTTGCAACCCTTGCCCAAATCCCTTGATTTGAGCTTCTATCGACCTTTTATTTACCATTACTTCAGCATAAGCGTGTCCTAGCCCTATCTAATCTATTGTGAGACGATCAGTTCCTGACTGAAGGGGAATGCTGCTAGTATGGGTCCTACTTCTATCTTTGCTTCTTAACTTAGTGTATGTCTTTAAAATAAGCCTTTTTTGTTAATTTTGCTCCATTTGCTTATTAACTTATTCTAAGTCCTAAAATAAGCCTTTTCTGTTCTTTCTGCTTAATTATAACCTACGTTATAATTTCTCTTATATTCTATCTTTTTAATTATAACTTCCAACTATAAACTTTTCTTGCAAATGTCTCAAATTTGCCTATTTCAGTCTATATTCTCTTTATTACAATTCTTCTTATTTTACATCCAATTTCTGTAAATTTAGTGTTCTTGTATTCTAGTCCATATTAGCGAATTATTCTCTTTTTATTATTTTATTCACGTAAAAAGGAAAAAAAAGAAACTAACATTTACTGGTTGAATTCTAGCGTAAAACGGATGTAAATAAAATACAAATAACAGTAAATAAATGAATAAAATAGCTGAATAAAATAAACTAAAAAGAACTTTAAAAATTAACTGTAAACAACTTATATAAAAGCGGTCTCAAAATTGCAGAAAAACTACAACTATTAGAAACTCAATTATTTTAAATTACTTAAAAATCTAAAATAATTACTTAAACTCTCAACTGCGGTCCTTAGCTCTTTTCCTTGGCTTTCCCTGATCCACTTCTAGGGTATAAAATATTTTAATTAGAAAGATCTTCTCCTTGGAAAAATATAACGACCCGATATTTTCAATCATTCGCATCCGCACATGTCAGACTTGAATTGCTCAAAATACCACGTTGTAAATAAAAATTTGGCAAACTCATCATATACAGTAAATAAATAATCACAGATCACAGACACATAGTAATATAATGTAGTGGAAACAAAGAAATAATAGTTTATGAAGCTACTATATAAATACATCAGAGTTAAGTAAGATACAACAGGAGTAATAGAATGATAATCAGGTACAACTCAAAATACAACTGGATAACAAAATGAATAGATATCTGGTTCTTCAAAGCAAAACTCCAGCTCCAAAGGTGAGTCTCTAATGCTGTATCACTCAGTTGGACCCGAGCGTAAAGCAAACACAAAACACTCGAGTCAGGACATACATACTTATACAATGTAAACCAACTCAAGTGAACTGTAATAAAGGGTACAATTAACTTAAAGAATGCTTGGGATCGCCCATTCTTTAAGGATCCGTTAAACTATCTACTATGTAGTAATATTCGCTATTATAATAATGTCTAATAATAAAATAAACATACTTTTAAATAGCGTTAAGGGGTTACCCATATAGCCCTTAACACATAATAGTGCCAATAGTCTATACAGTACTTGCATACCTCAAAAGGCTACGAGAAGATACTCCATAGGTACGACACAAATAGAAACTCATAGTAAAGCTCGATATGGTAGGTGACACGGCACACAAGGCAATGCCAGGGTAGATATACCAATTACGGACACGGACTGATGGATACGCATAACAGCCACTACCGCTCCACCTCGGACAACTCTCCCAAATCAAGGGGTGCACCCAAACAATCACAAAGTAATATAATGGTATCGAAGAAGTGCTTCCGATCAGATGTGCTACCTCAATTGGCCCGAGATCGCTCCTGTTTTAGCCACCTTATGCCAACTCACGGGAGTTGGGTCCACGTATATACCTTAGGATCGTCGCCACCATCCTACTTCATTCTGGAAACTCCACCGTGTACACAATTGTTAAAGTGGTTTTCGGTATCGACATAGAGTATGTCCGTATATGATCCCGGTCTCTTTAACAACCAATCATTATCATAACCCGTGGTTATAATTTTAAAATAATATTATATACTTTAAGATAGAATATCATTTCAAATCCAAATCTTTATCAGAATAAAGATTAAATCTATTCCAAACCATTTCAATATATTTAAAATATCATATCATTTCAAAACTTCATTTCAAATCATTTCAATATATCAAAATATCTTATCTTTCCCAAACTTCATTTCAAATCATCATTTGAGTTCAAATCCAAATATTCAACTTTAAATACCTTTTAAATTCAAAGATATCATTCATTTATTATCATTTCAAGTCAACTTTTAAATAGTTTATATTTCAATCGGAATAATTCATTTAAACCATTTAAAAGTGTTATTATTATACTTCCAAATCAAGTATTAAATTTCCAAAGTTTTCAACTATTCTAAGTTCATTTACTAAGTTAAAAACCATAAACATTGAAAATTTCAACCTTTCACAGCATTCAGAAAAAGCTGTTATAAGTTATTTTTGAAAACATTTTAATTCAGCAAAGACAGTATTTTAAAACTACTGTTAAGTCTCAGTTTAGTTGAAATTTAGTTTAAAACAGCAAAGACAGCATTTCCAGAAATGTTGTAATAGCTTAGGCTTCAAACTAAAGGTTTTAATTAAATTCAGCAAAGATTGCAGACCACTACAGTAGTTACAGAACTGTTGTAATAGACCTGAGTCAAGTTTTACTCTATTTAGTTCAACTACAACAACTACAGCATTCCTAAAAATGCTGTAATAGCTCTTTTATTCAATTTTAGTTCAAATCAGAAATCATAGCATTTCTGAATGCTATTAAAAGACATTTCCAGATTTTAGTGTATTTCCAGCAAATAATAAAATTCATTTTAAACCCCTTTTACATTATAAAAATCATGTTTTTAACATTCTAAAATGTTCATTAAAATACTTTTTACATATGATTTTATAAAGTAAACTTTACAATAAAATCCAATTTCTCAATAGTTTTACTTAACCATTCAAATATGCAATTTTCCCATTTTTACCTTTTACAATTTATTAACACTTACATTTTCAAATTACCATTTCACACATTAAACTAAATTTCCAATTTACTTAATTAATTTAAACCTTTAATTAGAACCAATTTGCCATTTCCAAGTCAAGTTATATTTGAAATTTCACATTTAAGCATTCATTTATTTAACCATTTTAGTTCATAGAAAAATCAATAATAGTTTATTAAATCATTTAAATTCAAATTTTAAAAAATTATCGTATTTGCCATTTTCCAAATATAATTAAATTCCATTTTATTCATATAACTTAAATATCATTTTAAAACAAAAATCCAAATTTCCACACTTAAGTTATATTTCCAATTTAAATTTAACTAGTCATTTATTCAATATTTTTAAATTATAGAAAAATCATAATTTCTTTATTTAAACAATTTAAAATCCAATTTAAATCAAATTAGCATAGATTTACACTTGTAAACATATTTAAAATATTCAAAATACCTTATAAAATAACCACGGGCCTGTATATAGTTTTCTAACCTAGGTAAAGTGATACAGATATGTATCATTTCAATTCGTAGTTTACAAAGAAAAACCAGGTTCTATCATTTCAAACCCGCAATCCCAAGTCAAATTAAATTAAATAAAAACCGTTTAGGCCTATCATTTAAGCCCATAACGATTTTTCCTATTCTAAAGTACGTTCGGGTATGTATCATTTTAACCCATAGTGATTTCTATACTAACAGGGAACTTGCAGTGTGATGAACAGATATAAATGAACAGTTAACAACATATATCAGTAACAGATGATATGACAGATAAATAAACAGGTTTAACATTATATAATATATAACATAAGCAGGTATAACATAACATAATATTCTACACATTCAATTGTTGTCAATTCACATTTGCATAAGTATAAATGTCAGGTGAGATTTACTCACCTTTTTAAGCTGAAGTTTGCAAATCAAATGACACAACGAATTCCAGAAAGCACGATATGGCACGACCTTTGATTTGAATGAATAGAGAGCCTTGATATTTATCTTGTAAACAATAACCAAAACAAGACAATATACACATAAATATTCAGCACAAAACAATATTGAAATTACTAGAAATAAAAAGCAACAAAGGACAAAGTGATTCGACCTTTCTTTAACCATTCAAGAGCTCGACCAAGGGGATCTTTTGCTCAGCCATTGATGTGTGTTTGGGTTAGGTATGGTATCATATAGGTCAGGTTACAAGTGGATGAAGGTGGTGGAAAAGTTACAACATGGAGCATACATGGGTTCAAGGCAAATAGGTGAAGTTTTGGTGCATTTTGGCTCGGCTATGACCACATATAGGCTCGGCCATGGGGTCTTCATGTCAGGTCAGATCTGGATAGTAGTGAAAGGGGTGGCCAGAGGTGAAGTAGATGATGGTGGTGGTGGCTAAGGGTGGCCAAAGGCAAACTATGAAGGTGGTGGTGGCATATAAGTCGGCTTGGCATTGTTTTGTGGATTTTAAAGTAAGGTTTTGTGGTGTTGTGTTCATGAGGAGGTCATGGCCACTTCAAGTCAGAGGAGATGGTCGGGTTGTACCCATGGATGAGAGGAAGATGTGGTAGTGGTGGTCGGAGGTGATGGTGGTGGCTATGGCCGAGCAAGGTAAGAAGAAAGCAGGGCAAAACAATGGAAAAAAATGAAGAAAAAGTGAAGAGAAAAGTTGAAAAAGAAGGAGAGGCCATTACCAATTCTTCTCAGATCTGAAATGGCCAAAATTTGATGATGTTGAGAAGTGTTTTCACGTGAGAAAGGAAGTAAAAACTCACGACAACAATTAAAGCAATGAACAGCCAAAATGTGAAGGGTCTAGAAAGTGAAAAGTCATTGTTTTTAAAGCTTTTTGCCTCTTCAAATTTCCATTCTACATTAACCCAAAATAAAAAAAACTTAATAAATAAAATAAAACAAACTGAAATAAAGTGAAAAAGAAAAATAAATAATTTATTTTAGGAAAGTATGAAGGTAAATAAAGAAAATAGCTAAATATCTTGAAACTAGCTTTTAAAATTGTAAACCCAATACACTTAACTTTGGAAAAATTATAACAGCACTTCTAAACAAATAAAAAGTCAAGTAAATAAAATAAATGCTGAACAAAATAAAGTGGAAATGAAAATAAATAAAGAATTACTTTAATTAATTGAAACTAGAAATTAAAATTTGTAAATAAATTGTAGCTGACTTGGAAAATTCCAATTGTTCTTTTAAAAATGTTTTTAAACCAAAATATATACATAACATGTTATTTTACCCATATAAATATAAATTAGAACATTACATGACCAAATAAAATATTATTTATAATTTAAAATAAACAATTTTGTTAAATACAGCAAATTACGCACAATATTCAAAAGGGCATAACTTTCACATTATAAATCAGATTTCAATGAAATGAAAAGCAGTATTCTTTAAAATTTATTTACTTTCATAATAAAAGATAAAATTCAAAAATTCAAATATTTAAATTTTAAATTTAAAAGTCAAAGTTTGACCAAATTGACCAAATTCACATTTTTGGAAAATATTCTATTTAGTCATGTTTGGAATTCTAATTTACATCAAAACACATTTTATATTTAAAATAACAAAATTTTCCATTTAATAAAATAAAATAAAGTTTTAAAATCAGGAAATTCAATTTAAAATAATCACAAAATACAGGGTTGTTACACTCTCCCCCACTCAAAACTTTTCGTCCCCGAAAAGGAATGAGGTACGGGAAAGCACAGAAAAGATAAAATGAAATAAGATTAAGACAAATGACAAGAAGATTGAAATTGTACCTGATAACTATTATTATAGGTATGTTTAACAAGGTGGAGATGATCTTCCCAAGATCCTCCAGAATCAAGAACACAAGCATGAAAAAGATCATCGAGAATCTGATTCACCCTTTCCGTTTGACCGTCAGTCTGTGGATGGTAAGCAGTGCTCAGATTCAGAATAGGGAGAAGTAAGAACCACAGAAGAGATAGAAAAGTTAAATGATGAAGGAAAAAGAGAAAGAAAGAAAGACTAGAATAATTTATTAAGCACAATACGAAAAACACGATTCATCAAATCAACAAAGAGAGCAGGAGCATTAGTCAAACCAAAAAGCATGACTAACAGTTCATAGAAAAACCATTCTCAGTACGAAAAGAAATCTCGGGGAATACTTTTCTCAGCAACCCTGAGTTGGTGAAAATCAGAGGCAAGACCAAGCTGAAAGAGAAAAGTAGCTCCAAGGCTAACCAATTCGAATTTGATTTCCTACTTAGAAGGTAGGAGAACGGAAACAACCAGAAAAATATAGATTGGAAAACATAATAAGATGATAATTTAAAACCATGAAAATTTCAACTTACATTAATAATTAATTTCATTCATTTGATTTCACTTAAGTTAAATAAATCTGAATTATTTTTAAATCTCATTATCTCATCATCAGATCAACAATTTATAAAGTCATGAGTTTGAACAATCATTTATTATATTCATCATTTATTCATTAAATTCCATTCTTCTTTATTCCACTTAATATATCAAATCCTACATATATTAAGTGTATTTCACTTATTATAACTATTCCAATTTATTTATAATTTCTTTTAAATATCATCATATTGTAAATTATTCAATTAACCCTTTTTCTTTATTTACCTCTATTGATCCTTTATAATTAAAATTTATGTGTATAACATTTATTATAACCACTTAAGTTTTATTTATAAAAATTCTCTTTATGGTGTATGTTCTCCAATTACATATTTAACTTTTAATAATTTAGGTAAGTTATAATGGAATGTAATTGAGTATTATACAAATAAATTCTTTCTAATTCAATTATACAAGTTTACATATTTATTCAAACTTTTATAATTGAAATTATCCTTTAAGATAAATTTAAAAATTAGATTTCCGATTAACTTCAAACTATTTTAGAGATAATTAAATATACACAATATATATCAAATCAACTCTTAAATAACATATATTATAAATCAAGTCATATTTAGAAAGCCAAATCAATTTAATCCTCCAAAGAAAAACTGTAGCAAAACTACAGAATGGTCTCTTCGCTTCGAAACCCGAAAATGAATGTCGATGATGCTGTAGTCATCATCGAAATTATTTTCCAACGACAAAGAAAAGAGCACTGATTTACAAATTAAAAATCCTTTGAAACAATTTCTACTAGAAATACCTTTAAATAATATATCCTTTTAAAACTTTCAAAAAAAAGTTCGAAATCATCGGAAATTAATTCTTATATTCTTATTTTAAAATTTTCATTTAAATTTACAAATAAATTTATAACCAAGTTTTATAGTTCAATTATTTATATATGAAACAAAAGGCAATGATTATAAAATACATACAAAGTCAATTATTATTTCTTAACATCCAATTCCATTAATTATCAAAATTAAGAAAATTATCCTTATACATATTATAATTATCAAAAATTTATCCATGTACTAAATTTTTAAATCCATATTATGTCAGTTTGCTCTGTTCAATTGTTTTGGAGATCCTATCGATAGCGTTGATCCGACGAACCGATCGGAAACCAAAATCAACATCAACAACTCAAATAGCACAATATATAAAACATCTTTAAAATATAAAAATTTCAAATACAAGATAAATTTTCAAAATAAAAATAGGGATTCAAATTGATGGACTTAAATCAAAGAGAATTCTGATTTGAAGATAATTTGGAGACAAAAGTTAAGATGATTAAATAATAGAATATGAAGATGGATAAGCCTATATATATCGCGGGCAACCTTAACCAGGTCAACCGTGACTTAATGAATAAGATCGATGTGGATTTTCTGAGGTAAATCTACATTTGATCTCAGGAGATAGAATTCGGGCATAGCAAGAGATAATAACATCGTAAACCAAGGATACAGAAGTCTTCGGTGAATCAATGCTTTTTGTAAAGAAGATTCACCCCTTTACAAGTCATTAGAGTATTGGCGGGACCGCCAGTTCATTAGAAAGATTATTCGTAGTGGAGTTATGGGACACTCCAGAATCAAGAAGACACGAATAGGGGAGGAAAAGAATGGACTTTGGAATCGAAGGGAACGTTCCAAAATTCAAAGGAAACCGAATCGAAGAAGAAGAAATTCAAGTTCAAACGAAGGTGATTCTATAATTAAATCTACTCTATATGCTGAGTTTGCCTAAAACCAGAGCTCTGATACCACATGTAACGACCCGATATTTTCAACCATTCGCATCCGCACATGTTGGACTTGAATTGCTCAAAATACCGCGTTGTAAATAAAAATTTGGCAAACTCATCATATACAGTAAATAAATAATCACAGATCACAGACACAGAGTGATATAATGCAACGGAAACAAAGAAATAGTAGTTCATGAAGCTACTATACAAATACATCAGAGTTAAGTAAGATACAATAGGAATACCAAGATACAACAGGAGTAACATAATGATAATCAGGTACTACTCAGAATACAACTGGATAACAAAATGAATAGATATCTGGTTCTTCAAAGAAAAACTCCAGCTTCAAAGGTGAGTCTCTAATGCTGTATCACTCAGTCTGACCCGAGCGTAAAGCAAACACAAAACACTCGAGTCAGGACATACATACTTATACAATGTAAACCAACTCAAGTGAACTGTAATAAAGGGAACAATTAACTTAAAGAATGCTTGGGATCGCCCATTCTTTAAGGATCCGTTAAACTATCTACTATGTAGTAATATTTGCTATTATAATAACGTCTAATAATAAAATAAACATACTTTTAAATAGCGTTAAGGGGTTACCCATATAGCCCTTAACACATAATAGTGCCAATAGTTTATACAGTACCTGCATACCTCGAAAGGCTACGAGAAGATACTCCATAGGTACGACACAAATAGAAACTCGTAGTAAAGCTTGATATGGTAGGTGACACGGCACACAAGGCAATGCCAGGGTAGATATACTAATTACACACACGGACTGATGTATACGCATAGCAGCCACTACCGCTCCACCTCGGACAACACTCCCAAATCAAGGGGTGCACCCAAACAATCACAAAGTAATAGAATGGTATCAAAGAAGTGCGTCCGATCAGAGGTGCTACCTCATTTGGCCCGAGATCGCTCCTGTTTTACCCACCTTATGCCAACTCACAGGAGTTGTGATGCAGCCCAGAATGGAGAATTCATAGGTCGTGTACGACCTAACATGTGGATAAGTCGAGACCGACCTAACAAGGAAGCTAACGAGTTAAGATTTGGTGAGAAATGGTGGAAAGTTGAAGTTGTAGGTCGTAACCGACCTATCGAAGGTTTTAAGTCATTCCAACGACCTAGTGAAGAGCGCAGTCGACCTAATGAAGATCTTAAGTCGTCTGAACGACCTACCGAGTCACACAGTGAAAAAACAGAGCAATTTGGTGAAGTGTTAGGTCGTGAACGACCTAACGAGTCAAGAGATAGGTCGTTGAAGACTGGAGCCGTGGATCTTATCTGCCGACTTAATCTCAACTGTTGATTTCTTAAGTCGTTACCTGTTTGTTTTTAGGTCGTTACCGACCTAAGTTAAGTCGCTGATCTGGGATGCCGCATGTTTTTAAGTCGCTGAAGCTTGTTGCCGTTGATTCTTCTGCCGAGTTAATCTCTGCAGTTGTTTGTTGAGTCGTAAGGCGTTTGGGTCTTATGTCGTGAGTAGTAGGTCGTCTACGACCTAAGTGTTGTAATAAGTTTGCATTTTCGTAAGTCGTATGTTGTCTATTTTAAGTCGCGGCTGTGATGAGTCGTTGCCGACCTTAGTTAGGTCGCAACTTTTATAAGTCGTGAGTCGTTTGTAATATACATGTATGTTGAGTCGCATTTGTTTTTAAGTCGTCTGTAGCTTGTAAGTCGTGTGCTTCTGAGTCGTAGGTCGGAAGGAGTCTTAAGTCGTAGGTCGGAAAGGTATTATAAGTCGGAGCCGACTTAGGACTTAATGTAAATTTGTTGTTTTTTCGTGTGAGTTGTAAAATACTATAAATAGGCCGGCGGTGCCATTTGTAAAAGGTTGTTGATTTTTGAATAAAATTCTTGATTGATTGCTTTGTGCTTTCATTTAAATTGGTAGTTGAGTGTAATCTCCTATCTCCTCTTTCGGAATTCAAGTGCGCTTGAATCAACGATCGTAGAAGCCGATTCACGGAATCTAGTGCGCTAGATCAACGTGCAAGAATCGTAGATCTTTAAACACGGCATAGTGCGCTATCAACGTGTTTGAGATAGCTCGAATTCGGAATCTTCGGATCAACGAATTTGGCAATTCGGTATCTTTCACATCATCGATTGCTACTTTCATCGATCTACATTGTTTTGATTAATCCGCTGTGTCAGTTTGGTATCAGAGCTTGTTCTAGCCAATCATAGCTAGATCGAGACTTGGAGCCTATTCATTTTGAAGTTGAAGTGATTCGCCGAGAGCTTGAAGTGTTGAGCCGAGAGCAAGTTGAAGTTGTTCGACTTTGTATTGAAGTTAGAGATCGGATCTTATCATTTGGAGAAGTTGTGTTCATCGTGTTCATCACGATTTGCAACAAAGTGAAAGTTTTCGATCCATTTCATTTTGGATCAAAGTTCGAATTGAGTTTGGATTTTGAAGTGATGAAGAATTTGTGAAGTATTGAACCATGCCGCCGAGAAGAGCTAACCGTCATCAAAATGTTGAAGATTTGTATAAACGGGAAGATGCCGAGCAAATGGAACAACGTATAAGTGACAAATTCAATGAGAAGTTGGATGAAGGCATTGGGAGATTAGAGAAGCTTATGACAGAGATGAATCAAAACCGGAGAAGGGTTTCACCCGAATCTAACCACGAGAGAAGTAGAGTTTCACCACATTCCAATCAAGGGAGAAGTAATGAAAATGATCATAGAAGTGTGAGTCGAGACAGTTATAGAAATGTTGATGACCGAGATCGTGTTCGGAGGAATGTAGATAGAAGGGATGGTGGTAGACGTGAAGGGAGTAGAGATGTTGGTGGTCAGAATCGACATCGATATACATCTGATTTTGAAGAGGAGTATGATGGTGGTAGTATTCAAGGAAGAGGTCAAGGAAGAAATTACTCTGAGTATGATCACAAGTGGGAATCGGGAATGAAGACTGAAATTCCAGAATTCAAGGGTGGTATGCAAGCTGAAGAGTTTTTGGATTGGGTGGCTAATGTTGAGGAGATTTTTGATTTCAAAGAAGTTCCAGAACATCGTAGAGTGAAGTTAGTTGCTACAAGGTTGAGGGGTAGAGCTTTAGCATGGTGGCAGCAAACCAAACTTACACGTGAACGAATGGGGAAGTCGAAAGTTGAATCTTGGGAGAAGATGAAGAAATTGATGAAAGCAACGTTCTTACCTTACAATTATCAATCCTTGATGTATCAACGTTTGCAGAATTTGAGGCAAGGCACGAAGACTGTTAATGATTATGCGGATGAGTTTTATCAGCTTATTGCGAGAAATGATATTATGGAAACGGAAGAGCAGCTGACATCTAGATTCATTGGGGGATTGAGAATGCAGATTCAGGATATGGTTAATATGTTCGATCCAAGATTTGTGGCAGAAGCACATCAAAAGGCGTTGGCTTGGGAGAAACAAGGATGACGAGGAGGTGCTGTGTTTACTAATTCCAATAATCAAGTGAAGGGTGTTAGTGGGAGTTCTAATGTTTCTAAACCTATCAGTAGACCAGTGGTGAAGGAGGCTGAGAAGGTGAAGGTTAACAATGGTTTCAAATGTTACAATTGTCAGGAAGTGGGTCATAAAAGCAATGAGTTTCCAAAGCCAAAGAAGAGAACCATGATTGCGGAAGTTGAAGATGAGGATGTTGATGGAGAATATTCTAATCCAGTTGAGGAGGATGAACAGGATATTGCGTCAGGAGATGAAGGTTGTAATCTAATGCTGAGGAGATCATGTTTGACACCGAAGCAGGAGGAAGCTAGTTGGTTGAGGAGTAATATCTTTCAGTCGACATGCACTATACTACGGAAGGTGTGTAAATTTGTGATTGATGTGGGAAGTTGTGACAATATTGTTTCAACCGAGGCTATGACAAAGTTGAAGCTGAAGACAGAGAAACATCCGAATCCACACAAGCTAGCATGGTTAAGAAAAGGAGGAGAAGTGAAAGTGGATAGACGAGTTCGTGTTCCATTCTCTATTGGGAAGAAATACAAAGACGAGATCTGATGTGATGTAGTAGAGATGGATGTTTGTCATTTACTTTTGGGAAGACCATGGCAGTATGATCGAGCAGTACAACATGACGGTCGGACCAATAGTTACAGTTTTATGTTTGAAGGTACGAAGATTATATTAGTCCCAAAGAAGAGACAACAAGGAGAAAGTAAGTCAGCAGAGATTGAAGAGCTGAAAACTTTATTATTTCTGAAGGAGTTTGTTAAGGAGGTTGAGGAAGAGCCGGAAGTATTCTTGTTGATTGGGCGAAAGAGCAGTGAAGAGGTTGAAATTCCAGAGGAAGCGAAGCCAGTTTTGAAAGAATTTGAAGATATATTCCCAGATGAGTTACCGAAGGAGTTACCGCCACTAAGAGACATTCAACATCAAATCGATCTTGTTCCGGGAGCAGTGTTACCACATAGACCACATTATCGAATGAGTCCGAAGGAACATGAAGAGTTGCGGAGACATGTAGAGGAATTGCTTGAACATGGGCGTGTGCAGGAGAGTTTAAGTCCTTGTGCTGTACCAGCTTTATTGGTACCCAAAAAGGATGGAACGTGGAGGATGTGCACAGATAGTAGAGCATTGAATAAGATCACAGTCAGATACAGATTTCCAATGCCGAGGCTTGATGATTTGTTGGATCAGTTGAGCGGGGCTACTATCTTTTCGAAGATTGATTTGAAGAGCGGATATCATCAAATTCGTATCAGGCCAGGTGATGAGTGGAAGACTGCTTTTAAAACTAGGGAGGGTCTATACGAATGGTTGGTAATGCCGTTTGGCTTATCAAATGCGCCGAGTACATTCATGCGGGTGATGAATCAGATTTTTAGACCATTCATTGGGAAGTTTGTGGTGGTGTATTTTGATGATATTTTGATATACAGTGGAAGAACAGAGGAACACTTGAAACATCTGAGAGAAGTGTTGTTGGTATTGCGACAGGAACAGTTTTATGCTACAACAAAGAAATGCGTGTTCATGACGCATAGTGTTTTATTTCTGGGGTATGTTGTGTCGGAAGAAGGAATACAGGTTGACCAAAGTAAAGTCGAAGCTATCAGAGATTGGCCGCAGCCCATGACGATAACGGAAGTTCGTAGTTTTCACGGGTTGGCTTCATTCTATCGAAGATTCATTCCACACTTTAGTAGTGTGATGGCACCTGTTACAGATTGTATGAAGGGCAAACAGTTTTCATGGTCGGAGGAAGAAGGGGATGCTTTTGGGAGGATCAAGGAGTTGCTGATGTCTGCACCAATTCTAGCTTTACCAGATTTTCAGTTGTTGTTTGAATTACACACTGATGCGTCAAAGGTTGGGATTGGAGGGGTGTTGAGTCAGAAGGGGCGTCCTATTTCATACTTTAGCGAGAAGTTATCAGGAGCGAAGATGAGATACTGTACATATGATGTGGAATTTTATGCTGTGGTGCAAGCTATTAAACACTGGAGACATTATCTATTTTAGAAGGAGTTTGTTCTTTATACTGATCATGAGGCATTGAAGCATTTACAAGGACAAGACAAGATTTCAGCGAGACATGCATCGTGGATTGCATATCTGCAATAGTTTACTTTTGTTGTTAAACACAAATCGGGAGTGACGAATCGTGTGGCTGATGCTTTGAGTAGAAGGAATCATTTGCTAACAACATTGAAGGTTGAAGTGACGGGGTTTGATATGTTGCCAGAATTATTTGTCGATGATCCTTACTTTGCCAAGTTTGTTGATAAAGTCAAGGAGGGAAAGACGGATGAGTTTGTAATGGTGGATGGGTTTCTTTTTAAAGGAAATTGATTATGCATACCGGAGGGTAGTTTGAGAATGAAAATTGTGAAGGAGTTACATGAGGAAGGTCATGTGGGTAGAGACCGTACTTTGCAATTGATTTCGCAATCTTACTTTTGGCCATCGATGAGGAAAGAAGTAGAGAGGTTTGTGGATCGTTGTCATATTTGTCAGGTTTCGAAAGGAACTGCGACTAATGCGGGATTATATATGCCGTTACCTGTACCAACTAAACCATGAGTAAAGAAGATTCACCCCTTTACAAGTCGTTAGAGTATTGGCAGGACTGCCAGTTCATTAGAAAGATTATTCGAAGTGGAGTTATGGGACACTCCAGAATCAAGAAGACACGAATAGGGGAGGAAAAGAATGGACTTTGGAATCGAAGGGAACGTTCCAAAATTCAAAGGAAACCGAATCGAAGAAGAAGAAATTCAAGTTCAAACGAAGGTGATTCTATAATTAAATCTACTCTATATGCTGAGTTTGCCTAAAACCAGAGCTCTGATACCACATGTAACGACTCGATATTTTCAACCATTCGCATCCGCACATGTTGGACTTGAATTGCTCAAAATACCATGTTGTAAATAAAAATTTGGCAAACTCATCATATACAGTAAATAAATAATCACAGATCACAGACACAGAGTGATATAATGCAGCGGAAACAAAGAAATAGTAGTTCATGAAGCTACTATACAAATACATCAGAGTTAAGTAAGATACAATAGGAATACCAAGATACAACAGGAGTAACAGAATGATAATCAGGTACAACTCAGAATACAACTGGATAACAAAATGAATAGATATCTGGTTCTTCAAAGCAAAACTCCAGCTCCAAAGGTGAGTCTCTAATGCTGTATCACTCAGTCTGACCCGAGCGTAAAGCAAACACAAAACACTCGAGTCAGGACATACATACTTATACAATGTAAACCAACTCAAGTGAACTGTAATAAAGGGAACAATTAATTTAAAGAATGCTTGGGATCGCCCATTCTTTAAGGATCCGTTAAACTATCTACTATGTAGTAATATTCGCTATTATAATAATGTCTAATAATAAAATAAACATACTTTTAAATAGCGTTAAGGGGTTACCCATATAGCCCTTAACACATAATAGTGCCAATAGTCTATACAGTACCTGCATACCTCGAAAGGCTACGAGAAGATACTCCATAGGTACGACACAAATAGAAACTCGTAGTAAAGCTCGATATGGTAAGTGACACGGCACACAAGGCAATGCCAAGGTAGATATACTAATTACACACACGGACTGATGTATACGCATAGCAGCCACTACCGCTCCACCTCGGACAACACTCCCAAATCAAGGGGTGCACCCAAACAATCACAAAGTAATAGAATGGTATCAAAGAAGTGCGTCCGATCAGAGGTGCTACCTCATTTGGCCCGAGATCGCTCCTGTTTTACCCACCTTATGCCAACTCACAAGAGTTGTGATGCAGCCCAGAATGGGGAAGTCATAGGTCGTGTACGACCTAACATGTGGATAAGTCGAGACCGACCTAACAAGGAAGCTAACGAGTTAAGATTTGGTGAGAAATGGTGGAAAGTTGAAGTTGTAGGTCGTAACCGACCTATCGAAGGTTTTAAGTCGTTCCAACGACCTAGTGAAGAGCGCAGCCGACCTAACGAAGATCTTAAGTCGTCTGAACGACCTACCGAGTCACACAGTGAAAAAACAGAGCAATTTGGTGAAGTGTTAGGTCGTGAACGACCTAACGAGTCAAGAGATAGGTCGCTGAAGACTGGAGCCGTGGATCTTATCTGTCGACTTAATCTCAGCTGTTGATTTCTTAAGTCGTTACCTGTTTGTTTTTAGGTCATTACCGACCTAAGTTAAGTCGCTGATCTGGGATGCCGCATGTTTTTAAGTCGCTGAAGCTTGTTGCCGTTGATTCTTCTGCCGAGTTAATCTCTGCCATTGTTTGTTGAATCGTAAGGCGTTTGGGTCTTATGTCGTGAGTAGTAGGTCGCCTACGACCTAAGTGTTGTAATAAGTTTGCATTTTCGTAAGTCGTATGTTGTCTATTTTAAGTCGCGGCTGTGATGAGTCGTTGCCGACCTTAGTTAGGTCGCAACTTTTATAAGTCGTGAGTCGTTTGTAATATACATGTATGTTGAGTCGCATTTGTTTTTAAGTCGTCTGTAGCTTGTAAGTCGTGTGCTTCTGAGTCGTAGGTCGGAAGGAGTCTTAAGTCGTAGGTCGGAAAGGTATTATAAGTCGGAGCCGACTTAGGACTTAATGTAAATTTGTTGTTTTTTCGTGTGAGTTGTAAAATACTATAAATAGGCCGGTGGTGTGACATCCCGGAATTTCTGGCAATATCAATTTAATAATCTGTATTAGAAATTAAATTGATTTGATAATATTTGTCAATAAGATCGGAATTTGATTTAATAATCCTCTTTAAAAAAAAATATTTAAGTGATAATTTATATTTTAAAAACTAATAAATTGTTTCTATTTATAATGTATATGTATATTTGTATATTGTAAACAGCTAAGCTTGGTTTTAAGTTTAATAAATAAATGAATATTGTTTTCAAATTCTAATATATTTTGGGTAATTTGGAATAATGATTTAATTTAAATATATATAGCTTTCAAACATTTAAGATAAATGTTTAATGGGCTAAATTTTATCTTAGCCTAAGTTCAAGATTTATTTAAGGGTTGTTTAAAATATTGTTTAATAATGTGATATATTAATTAATTAAATGATAATAGGAATTTATAATCTCTTCTATAAATCATTTAAATTTAACAAATTATTACTCTCAAATAACATTTATTAATGTAGTGTTCTATATATAAACATAGATAGTTTTATTTTATTTTCTCTAGGGAGTAATTCATAAGCATAAAATAAAAGATGGATATACATTAAATGTTTGGTACTTAAGCTTTAAAAAGAATAAACAATACATAAAGAAATACAAGGAAGTAAGTATTTGGGTTAGAAATAGAAGATATGGTTTTGTTGACATAAGTAAACACATTTCCTAAAATTCTAACATCATGTTAATAGAGAAATTTAATTATATTACTAAGTATAAGTATAAAACAAGGCAAGATAAATGAACAAGTGAAGTTCTGGAAACACATTTTTGCAGGGCTGTAAGTAATCATGAAAGTAAACCAGTCAAGTAACAAAAAGAAAAATAAGGACAAGTATATATATATATATGTATAGGATAAATACAAGTGTACACAATATACAATTAAAAGAAGAGATATTAGCTTCATGTATAAGCCACAACAAATCCCCTCAGCCGAAATAAAAGAAAAAAATATACAGGAGATGTACTAAATAAACATAAAATATATGCTTAGGCCTGTAAATAATATGCTAGGCAAGCTAAAAAAATAATATAGATAAGTTTAAAATAAAAGCATAGAATACCTTTGCATTTAATGAAGCATGACATTAGTCCATTCGAACTTGTTCACATATCAACTCAGCCCCAAATGAAACCATTCTTTGATCAATAAAAAAAAAAGTATGTTGCAGGCTGAAATAAACAAGCTAAGGTGATAAAATATCTATGCATAAAATAAGCTAAGTAGGGAACATAAGGTACTCCTTCATTTAATGCAAGCTTGATATAAGTTAATTCGAAAGTTTTGAAAAATCATTCCAGCCTCCAACACTTAAAAATCTCTGATCAAAAGAAGAAAATAAAAGAAAAGTGTACCTGCAAATTTGCTTAACCAGATATCGCCTACCCTCTGTACAAACTCCTTTTATATTTGCCTTCCCATTTTTAGTTGTTTACAAAACATAACAAACCAGAGAAGAATGGCAAGCTTCTTCTTTTACAACTCAAACATCCTTACAAAACTTAAACAATGTCTGCTTTACAACAACAAGCAAAAAGATTGTGGGAGGAAGATCAGTTCAAAACCATCCTCAGTTTTTAAGGTTCAAAGCTGCTTTCCAAAATAACAATGCTCTGTTCTTCATTTTCAATCAGGTGAGCAAATCTTCATTTTAAAAACAGATTCGATCCTGTCATTAAACCTAGACATGTGTGATGATTTATACAGTAGTTTAGTTGCAAATGTGTTGTGAGATTGATTGCATGTTTGAATACAAAGATGATATGTATGTATGGTGACTGTATAAATATGCTCTGTTGTTTACAGGTTTTGATCATTCAATTAATCCAAAATCTCAACATAACATCAATATTTAGTTTTGACTTGCAAATGAAGGATGATTGAATTGGTGTAATACATTTATAAAAACATATCCCAGTAATTTATAATTAATATTCATCTCAAAATTTTGAAATAACAGTAATATGTACATCGGTGTCAAAAATTAATAACTTTGATTCCTGCTTTGGATTGTATAGATGGATTAGTAGTTAAAAATTATGATTTTTAACATGCATTTCAAATTTTTAAATTTTATATTCGATTGGGAAAGTTGAGTTGAATGGTTTCGGCAAATTGATGAATTGTCGATGATCAACTCGATGATTTGAGTTGAACCCTTGGTCGAAGTTAGCTCTCGTAGTGCTGATGAAGGGAAAAATGATCCTGAATTTTCCTAGGGCCGTGATGATCAGATTCGATCGAAACTAGGGTTTAAGATTTTGTTTCGTTTGTCTTAGCTGTCGAGGCATTTTCGACATGGGTAGTGGACTGGAGGCGATCGCGAGATGGGGGATGGAGGCGTGGTGGTTGCGGCGACGCTTTGAGGTGATTGTTGGAATTTCCGGTGATGGCTATGACCGGCGGCGATGGGTTTTGGGATTGAGTTGCTGTAGTTTTCGAGTTGAAGGTCGAATTTCGATTGGTGGTAGGATTTTTGGATCTGGGTTGTGGAGAGGTTGTCGAGGCCTTGCTGGGTTTGTCGGCGATCAGGAAGTTGATCGGGGGAAGGTGCTGGGGTTGTGCACGTACAGGCGTGTACGTATGTGCACTGGAAATTATTGGGTTGAGGAAGATAAAGGGAAGTCATGAGTTGGAGTTGGAAGAACAAGTTTTTCTCGAGTGAACTTCGTGATTGACTCGAAGCAAGGTTGAGTACGTGGATGTCTCGTGTTTCACTCTCGAGTGTGGTTGAGTTTTGTTCAGTTGGCACGGGTTTTGTACTTTTGAGCTCGGGTTTAGCCTGTTATTAACTACAAGGGGTAAGGGGAGTAAAGCAGGAACTGTTTAAAAAGTTTTAAAGTTTTTAAAGGTTTTAGTTTCAGAAGAAATGTTACTAAGACTTTTTAAATAAATTAATTAAGATAATTGGATTAATTAATTAAGAGTTAAGTTAAGACACAGGTTAATGAAAATTATTTTCCAAGGATTATTAAATAAACTTTAATGTTAATTTAAAAGATTAAATTAAGATAATGATTAAGTTAATAAGAAATTAAAGATTGATTAATTAAGGAATAATTAAAGATTTATTTATGAAAGTAATTATGATAATTAATTTAGATTGATGATTAGAGAATGATTTATTAATGATTGAAATTAATTAATATTGGGTAAGCAGGATTTAGAAAGAAAAAGAAAAACTAATTAGAAATGGTACAATTAATTTATCTTGCTTATAGATGATTAAGATATATTGAATGACTTAGATTATTTGGTATATCTGATATATGATTGTGATGCCTTGTGATATGAGATACTTTGATTGAACTGTGGTAGTATGGATTATCTAGTTGTGATGATGAGTTGTGTGAATATGAAATCCTGAATAAATTGAATTGTTTAAACTTAAGCTTTGACTTAAAGAATAACATGTGTTTCCGAAGAGACCGGGGTCGGGTATCAGTAAATACCCGATACCACTTCGAATTGTAATTCTATTTTCCTTAAATTTTGATATGTGGAAACAAAAGACTGAATGGAATAATAATATGGAAATTTGAACTGAGTAGAATACTTAGAATTTGATTGTAAAGTGTGTGTTGAGCATAACAAGAAATGAACTCGTAGTGAAGTACGAGTTACCCGGGTTTTATGTAGTTTTATGCTGTTAGATGGGTTTACTCACGCTGGTTTCCAGCCTGACCCGGGTGTTACTTTGATGTAATGCTCGGGTCAGACCGAGTATTACAGATTTTCAGGTAAGGACGTTCTGGAGCTCAGGGATGGCGAGCTGGATGGCAGGACGTATGGAGTGTTCCGCTGTGACTATTATTTCTGTTTATCTGAGATATATTGGATTTGTATATGCTCAGTGTTGTGTATGAGAGTAACTCTGATGTATTATAAATGTAAATTGATAGATATAGTATTCTTTATAAACTGTTATTATTTGATATTATATTTTGATCCGCTGCGAATGTGAGATTCTGTGTTTTATTTTCTGTTTCTTCTTCTATCTCTTTCTTCTTTCCCTAACTATCTGGAATTTTCGGGATCGAAATTTCCAGGTCGTTACAGTTGGTATCAGAGCGAAGGTTAAGCGAAAACCTTGGCTCTGGTGGGTGTACTCGTCTAAAGATAGGGTCAATAGTACCCTAGAATGAGTTGAATATATATATATATATATATGAGAGCGTACTTGTTATTTTCATATATAAAGATTTTAAATGATTTTATGTAAGAATATATTTTGATATATATAAAGCAATATTTCTTACTAATAAATGTTAAGGTAATTGGTTGTTAAAAAAAAATTATTGGAATTAAATTAAGAGGTAATAGAAATACAACCAAATTGAAATTAAATAAAGATAAGTTTGAAATGGATTCAAACTGAAATTAAAATCTTGAATATGGGGAAGAGTTCAAACTAAGATAATAATGAATTAGTTAAATGATTGTTGTGTGTATTAATAAGTATAGCCTGGTGGGCTAAGACATAAACATGTATATATGGATACAAAGATGGTTTGAAATAAACTCTAAATGTTGAGTTTCAAATTTGGGAAATGAGATGTGATATCCAAGGTGATAAGTTTTTGAACTTATAAGATTATTAATGTGAAGTTTAAAGTTTGAAGTGGGAATTCAAATTTGGGTAAGTTTGATGAGATTTAATTGAATTTAACTTAAAGGAAGTTAAATAAGTTTGGAACAAGCAACCTGAATTGGAAATTTCAAGATGAAATTTAGATTTAACTTGGGAAGTTAAATGATTAATTTGAATTGGGGGTTTGTGTAGCCTCAAAATGGGTTTGAGGTCTGGAAATGGTATATGGATGGATGTTTAAAATAAATAGGATGGTATCATCCTATTGTTATTTAAAAATCTTTAAATTGAGAATTGGTTTGGTTTAAATGAATGAGTAATGAAGTGTGGTAATATATCCATTATTGATAAAAAGGAAGGGAATCTAACTTTAATTTGAAAGTAAGGACGTGGAATTACTATAAATTAAAAACTTGAATAATTAAATTTGTAAATTAAAAATTGTTTAAGAACTGGCTTCAAACTGGAAGATAAAATTGAGTAATAAATTAAACTTTTAAAATAAAATTGTATTGGACTCAAAAAATTAAATTGTTTAAAAACTTTAAATAAAGGTTAATTTGGTTTAAAGAGTTAAACCAATATTTGAAAATTTAACTCGAATTTATATAATTCGAGATAGTTAAGATTGAGATTTAAATTGAATGAGTTCAAATTCAAAATGGGAATTGGGATTAATTCATATAGAAATTGAAATGATTTGAAATTAGTCTAAACTAATTTGAATAATTTGGAATTGTAATTAAAGTGAATATGTTTAAAAATCAAATGGAATTTGATTTTAATTTGGAAAGGAATTGAGGCTAATTCAACTTGAATTGGAAATAAATCAAGTTTAAGGAAAATTGAAGTTATTTAAAATTGGAACCCAGTTGGAAGTGGGAAATTTAAGTTGAATTGATTTGAAATGGAGGTTGGGAATTGAACAGTTTGACTCTGGACTATTTTCAAAATAAATTGTTTTAATATAAATCTATTTTTCCAAACTATTTACTATACAACTTTCCTTTTTAAAACCTAAAACTGTCTTAAGCTTGTTCTACGATTACTTTTGGAACTATTTAACCATTTTAAACTGATTTATAAACTGATTACTGTTTTCAACTATTTTATAAATAACTACTATTTTGCAACTATTTTACAATTACTTAACTGTTTATAGCTATTTTACAAACTGATAATTATTTTTCAACTACTTATCTATTTTTCAAAATTTTCAAGCTATTTTCTAAATATAAGCCGGTCGGAGTTCAAACTGTTATTGATTAAATATCCAACTGAGATAAGAAGTGAAGTGGTAATCCAAATTGGGATTAAGGTAAATGTGGATAAGTGAATAAAAATCAAAGTGAAGGTGAATAGAAAGGGAATTGATTTAACAGATAATCAATGAAGATAAATACGTAGGATGTACTTATATTATTCTATTCGCATAATGATTTGATCCAGATTCGAGCACAGAATTTCAAGATAATGTTATCAATCCGAGTTGGGATTTGTAACAACCCGACTTTTTCTCCACAGAAAGTCGTATCGTCAATAAAGAAAGAAAGGGATAAAAGAAGAAAAGATAAGAAAGAAGAAAGAACAACAACATCAGATACTCACAGCGGAACGAATGAAATATAATATATCACATAAAATATTACATAGTATCATATACATCAAAGTTACACATCTTATACATCTCATGATAGACAGTTATAGAATGGGTTTCCATCAATGGCAGGGCTACTGGGGTACCGCCCGTCACAGTACGTGGCCTAGATCACCGTACCGAGGAGTACGCCCGCTCCCCTGCAACACAAAGCCGGAACCATCCCTTACTGGATAATTCCGAACAAGATAACCCCGTAGTTGGCGCGACCAACCACACACTAAGCCGAATAAAAAGAAAAGGGACCTCTAGACAGGGATCTATCTTGCTCTCAATGGGTGCTACCCACGAAGCCTTGCTGCACCTCCCCTGTTTTAGCCATTCCCGGTTGATGAGGCTTGAGGTTACGATTACCTTAAATCAGAACATATCACTTAGAATGCTCATCATCCTCCTGACGATGTGCTGAAAGCATTCAATCCATACAAGTTCATTCCGGGTTCGAACGAAACCGAAGGCATTATCTCGTTACACTCGTTTTGGAATCACCCTCAGAGTTAACGACAATAACCCTTGCACTCTGAATCTTCATCTTCACTTGAGATTCACGACCTATCGTTAATTTGGATCGATGTGGTATTCGGGTCTCCAGACCTGGAATCCCGGTATACGGAAACCCGATCCCGGTCTCATCGAAATCCAAAATGTATCTTTTAAGGGCCAAGTTGTTTTAAGGTTAAAACAATTCAATTCTTATCTATATACACAAAGATAGATAATTCAATAGATAATCTACATTATCATCCCAAACAGATAATTCACATTATCATTATAATTCAACCAAACATCCATATCATATATCAATTATATCTCATCAGAGATATCAAACAATGAAATACATTCAATCTCATTCATCCATTCTTAAGCAATGATTTATATCATCTAATTAATTTAAAGTGAATTAAACTAATTACTTCATTCTATAAATCCTGCTTACTTAAACCAATTAATTAATCATTACTCTAAGTATCCATCTTAATTAATCATTCCTGATTAATAATCCTTTAATTACTTTAAGTAATTAATACTTAATTAATTTCACAAATTAATTATCTTAAACCATTCAGTAATTAATCTTTAATTACTTCATTAATTAATTAATTATAATCAATTACTTTAATCCTTAATTAATTACAATTAATTAGTTATTCTATAATCACTTATCATTGATTAATTAATCTTAATTACTCAAGTCTTAATTACATCATTAATTAATTATAACTAATGATCCTTAATTACATCGTTAATTATTCATTCTATTTAAATTAATTACATTAAGTTATTAACCTTAATTAAACCACAATTATTAATCACCTTTGATTAATCTAATCCAGTAATTTACTTTCCTTAATTACTTCCCTTAATTAATTACTTTTTAATTAATTATCTTAACTAAAAATTTATTACCTTATTAATTAACCTTAATCCTTTAATTAACTTTATTAACTAAATTATTAAATTAATAACACTAGGTAATTAACCCTTAATCATTTCTATTTAATTACTTTCATAAAATAATTATCCTCTAATTACTTTATTAAATAATTTACCTTTATTTAATTACATCCAGTAATTATTCCTTAATTACTTCATCAAGTAATTACACTTAATTAATTTATAAGTGATTATCTTTAATTAATCACTAATTAATTACTTAGTTAATTATTAAATTAATTATTTAAATTTAATTAAATAATTTCTTAACTATTTATACTTAAAGATCTTAATTAAGAAAACCATTTATCTTAATTAAATTATTATCTATTCTTAAATCATTTTCAATAAATGAATTATCCTTATTAATTTCACATATTAATTTCCTTTAATAAATCAAAATCTTAATTACTTAAGATAAATTCTTGTTATAATTAAACAATTACAACATTTAATTTTTTACCTCTAAAATCTTTGAAGCTTTTCAAAGTTATTAATTAACTTTAATACAAAGATCATTTGAAAACCCACTTCCCTAATCTTTGAAACTTATTTATTTAAATTATTTAAACTTATAATCTTGAAAGCAATTTGGTTTTATAGGAAAAACTTGTTTACCTTTGTTTTAAAGCTTAGAAACATTTCCTGTTAAATTTTCTTAAAATCTGCTCTCATCAAAACCCGAGTAAAATCCTTAGAATTCTCGAAGAGCTGTGAAGCAGGAGGCTTCAGCGAGTAGATATATAGAGTTTCCGCTGTGATTGTATTAGTCTGTATTGTACTGATGTACTTGTGTTGTATAATAGACAGAAGTTTATAACTGTCTATTCTGTGATGTATAAATTGTGTACTCTGATGTATATGATACTATGTAATATCTTATGTGATAATATATTTCTCGTTTCGCTGTGAGATTTCTGATGTGTTGTTGTTCTCTCTTCTTTTCTTTTCTTTTTCTATCCCTTTCTTTCTTCATAACGATGCGTCTTTCTGGGCAAAGAAAGTCGGGTCGTTACAGGATTTTTCGCTTGATTTTCGACGGCGAACCTGGATATGGATTTTTGATTGGTTCTGGATATTCTCTATCATAGTTATGACTATGCAAGGAGAATGACGGTTTCTGATCAGGAAACTAGATCTGAGTCCGCACTAGATAGTCGGGTGGACGATACTAGTTCGGAAGTGAAATTGTGTGATCGAGTGAGCGATCAGATTGATATTGCGTACGAATGATATGTGGACATCGTACGGGTTTTGAATAAAAGTGATATTGAAATTTTTAGATAAGAACTGTAAATGATTTTTGAAATTGAAAGTATATTTTGAGAAATTGACAATGAATAAAGGTGGAAATTTGATTTTGAAGTTGTAGATAAAAGGTTATAAGATGATTTTTGAAATGGAAAATATATTTGTGAATATATGAGGAACTAAAATAAAATAAATTTAAAATTTATATTTCTATGGTAGAAATTAACTTTAGGAAAATAAAGTGGAAATTGGGTATCTTACTAATTAAAGTTTACTTTATAATAAAAGTAAGAAATTTGGCAAGTGACTTTATAAAGTAATCAAGTTTGAATATTTGATTGGGAATAAACAAAGTTACGTATCTTTGTTATATATGATAAAACTCCCCTTATTGAATCCATTTCCAGAAGAAAAAGGTTTTTGAAAGTTTTGAAGTATACAAAGGAAACTTATATAAGTATAAAGTGATTTAAAGATTTCCCAAGAAAATTATATATATGAATATATATATAAAAAAGATTTTATGGAAATGGTTTTGAGAAAAAGGTTTTGGGAACCTTTGGATTTGGAAAAGGCTTTTGATTTTTGGATAAAATCAATATTGGGACTTGGGAAAGCCTGATTTGTGAATTATCGATTTTGAGAATCGATTTTGTGTAAAAGCATTTATATGAGATTCATACTAGGTGTATGATTTGGAAAATACTATATGTGTATAGTATAAAGTGTTTTGAGATTTGCTCTGGGGAAAAAGGCGCTCCCTTGAAATGAACTTCTCAGGAGTGCCACTGGGTGGTACTGCCTTGAGCCCCAAGGGGGGTTTCTAAAGTTGATCCTGTGAGGAGTCCGGACAAAACTAGTTCCTGAGGATTATTTGTGTAGCGAAAGTCGAGGGGCTGGTGCCCACAGAGGCATTTGGGTTATGCTGTGACGACAGTGTAACTCGATGTCACTGCGATCTACTGCAGACCATAGCGAAAGTCGTGTGTGCCGCTGAGAGCCAACAGTCTATGTTTGATTTTACATCGGTAGACTGCGACACTATGGTAACATAGCGAAAGTCTTGTGTGCCGCTGAGAGCCAACAATCTGCGTTTGATTTTATATCGGTAGACTGAGACCTATGTAGGAGTGGAGAAGTTTCATTTTGACAGCGAAAATCGTGTATGCCGCTGAGAGCCAACAGTTACATGGACTTTTGCTGTGATGGCAACGTAACCTTGGATGTAACTGCGATCTGTTGTGGGTTCTATGGTGTAATCAGTTACATGGACTTTTGTTGTGACGGCAACGTAACCCGGGATGTAACTGTGACCATGGATGGGTGTGATGATTTCCAGAGCATTTCCACCGAAGATATTTCCTCTATTTTCGAAACCGTTTTCTATATATTTTCAATAAAATTATTTTCCAAAGTTTTTCACTGGATGTTGAAAACGAGTTTACCAAGTACTTATAGATTTTCAGTCCTACGCCTGATCAACGTATGATCGAATTTCTGTGAGAACGAGGATGAACTTGTCGAAACATCGAGTTATAAAAGTATTTTTTATAAAAACTATTTTAGAAATATTATATAGATTTTTAAAGTAGCTTAAAAATGATCAAAGAAAAATTTATTTGATTTTAAGCATTTTCTTAAATTCTGGCTTCGTTCCTTTTCGAGGACGAAAAGTTTTAAGGGGGGAGGAATGTGACATCCCGGAATTTCTGGCAATATCAATTTAATAATCTGTATTAGAAATTAAATTGATTTGATAATATTTGTCAATAAGATCGGAATTTGATTTAATAATCCTCTTTAAAAAAAATATTTAAGTGATAATTTATATTTTAAAAACTAATAAATTGTTTCTATTTATAATGTATATGTATATTTGTATATTGTAAACAGCTAAGCTTGGTTTTAAGTTTAATAAATAAATGAATATTGATTTCAAATTCTAATATATTTTGGGTAATTTGGAATAATGATTTAATTTAAATATATATAGCTTTAAAACATTTAAGATAAATGTTTAATGGGCTAAATTTTATCTTAGCCTAAGTTCAAGATTTATTTAAGGGTTGTTTAAAATATTGTTTAATAAATGTGATATATTAATTAATTAAATGATAATAGGAATTTATAATCTCTTCTATAAATCATTTAAATTTAACAAATTATTACTCTCAAATAACATTTATTAATGTAGTGTTCTATATATAAACATAGATAGTTTTATTTTATTTTCTCTAGGGAGTAATTCATAAGCATAAAATAAAAGATGGATATACATTAAATGTTTGGTACTTAAGCTTTAAAAAGAATAAACAATACATAAAGAAATACAAGGAAGTAAGTATTTGGGTTAGAAATAGAAGATATGGTTTTGTTGACATAAGTAAACACATTTCCTAAAATTCTAACCTCATGTTAATAGAGAAATTTAATTATATTACTAAGTATAAGTATAAAACAAGGCAAGATAAATGAACAAGTGAAGTTCTGGAAACACATTTTCGCAGGGCTGTAAGTAATCATGAAAGTAAACCAGTCAAGTAACAAAAAGAAAAATAAGGACAAGTATATATATATATATATATATATATGTATAGGATAAATACAAGTGTACACAATATACAATTAAAAGAAGAGATATTAGCTTCATGTATAAGCCACAACAAATCCCCTCAGCCGAAATAAAAGAAAAAAATATACAGGAGATGTACTAAATAAACATAAAATATATGCTTAGGCCTGTAAATAATATGCTAGGCAAACTAAAAAAATAATATAGATAAGTTTAAAATAAAAGCATAGAATACCTTTGCATTTAATGAAGCATGACATTAGTCCATTCGAACTTGTTCACATATCAACTCAGCCCCAAATGAAACCATTCTTTGATCAATAAAAAAAAAAGAATGTTGCAGGCTGAAATAAACAAGCTAAGGTGATAAAATATCTATGCATAAAATAAGCTAAGTAGGGAACATAAGGTACTCCTTCATTTAATGCAAGCTTGATATAAGTTAATTCGAAAGTTTTGAAAAATCATTCCAGCCTCCAACACTTAAAAATCTCTGATCAAAAGAAGAAAATAAAAGAAAAGTGTACCTGCAAATTTGCTTAACCAGATATCGCCTACCCTCTGTACAAACTCCTTTTATATTTGCCTTCACATTTTTAGTTGTTTACAAAACATAACAAACCAGAGAAGAATGGCAAGCTTCTTCTTTTACAACTCAAACATCCTTACAAAACTTAAACAATGTCTGCTTTACAACAACAAGCAAAAAGATTGTGGGAGGAAGATCAGTTCAAAACCATCCTCAGTTTTTAAGGTTCAAAGCTGCTTTCCAAAATAACAATGCTCTGTTCTTCATTTTCAATCAGGTGAGCAAATCTTCATTTTAAAAACAGATTCGATCCTGTCATTAAACCTAGACATGTGTGATGATTTATACAGTAGTTTAGTTGCAAATGTGTTGTGAGATTGATTGCATGTTTGAATACAAAGATGATATGTATGTATGGTGACTGTATAAATATGCTCTGTTGTTTACAGGTTTTGATCATTCAATTAATCCAAAATCTCAACATAACATCAATATTTAGTTTTGACTTGCAAATGAAGGATGATTGAATTGGTGTAATACATTTATAAAAACATATCCCAGTAATTTATAATTAATATTCATCTCAAAATTTTGAAATAACAGTAATATGTACATCGGTGTCAAAAATTAATAACTTTGATTCCTGCTTTGGATTGTATAGATGGATTAGTAGTTAAAAATTATGATTTTTAACATGCATTTCAAATTTTTAAATTTTATATTCGATTGGGAAAGTTGAGTTGAATGGTTTCGGCAAATTGATGAATTGTCGATGATCAACTCGATGATTTGAGTTGAACCCTTGGTCGAAGTTAGCTCTCGTAGTGCTGATGAAGGGAAAAATGATCCTGAATTTTCCTAGGGCCGTGATGATCAGATTCGATCGAAACTAGGGTTTAAGATTTTGTTTCGTTTGTCTTAGCTGTCGAGGCATTTTCGACATGGGTAGTGGACTGGAGGCGATCGCGAGATGGGGGATGGAGGCGTGGTGGTTGCGGCGACGCTTTGAGGTGATTGTTGGAATTTCCGGTGATGGCTATGACCGGCGGCGATGGGTTTTGGGATTGAGTTGCTGTAGTTTTCGAGTTGAAGGTCGAATTTCGATTGGTGGTAGGATTTTTGGATCTGGGTTGTGGAGAGGTTGTCGAGGCCTTGCTGGGTTTGTCGGCGATCAGGAAGTTGATCGGGGGAAGGTGCTGGGGTTGTGCACGTACAGGCGTGTACGTATGTGCACTGGAAATTATTGGGTTGAGGAAGATAAAGGGAAGTCATGAGTTGGAGTTGGAAGAACAAGTTTTTCTCGAGTGAACTTCGTGATTGACTCGAAGCAAGGTTGAGTACGTGGATGTCTCGTGTTTCACTCTCGAGTGTGGTTGAGTTTTGTTCAGTTGGCACGGGTTTTGTACTTTTGAGCTCGGGTTTAGCCTGTTATTAACTACAAGGGGTAAGGGGAGTAAAGCAGGAACTGTTTAAAAAGTTTTAAAGTTTTTAAAGGTTTTAGTTTCAGAAGAAATGTTACTAAGACTTTTTAAATAAATTAATTAAGATAATTGGATTAATTAATTAAGAGTTAAGTTAAGACACAGGTTAATGAAAATTATTTTCCAAGGATTATTAAATAAACTTTAATGTTAATTTAAAAGATTAAATTAAGATAATGATTAAGTTAATAAGAAATTAAAGATTGATTAATTAAGGAATAATTAAAGATTTATTTATGAAAGTAATTATGATAATTAATTTAGATTGATGATTAGAGAATGATTTATTAATGATTGAAATTAATTAATATTGGGTAAGCAGGATTTAGAAAGAAAAAGAAAAACTAATTAGAAATGGTACAATTAATTTATCTTGCTTATAGATGATTAAGATATATTGAATGACTTAGATTATTTGGTATATCTGATATATGATTGTGATGCCTTGTGATATGAGATACTTTGATTGAACTGTGGTAGTATGGATTATCTAGTTGTGATGATGAGCAAGGTTTCAAATCTCGGATTTTGGCCAATATCTCGGGCAAATATCTCGGCTGTCTCGGGCGATATTTAAAAGACTTATAACTAACCAAGCTGCCAAATCTCGGATTTTGGCTAATATCTCGGATTTTCATCTCGGCTGATCTCGGGGAGATTTAAAACCTTGATGATGAGTTGTGTGAATATGAAATCCTGAATAAATTGAATTGTTTAAACTTAAGCTTTGACTTAAAGAATAACATGTGTTTCCGAAGAGACCGGGGTCGGGTATCAGTAAATACCCGATACCACTTCGAATTGTAATTCTATTTTCCTTAAATTTTGATATGTGGAAACAAAAGACTGAATGGAATAATAATATGGACATTTGAACTGAGTAGAATACTTAGAATTTGATTGTAAAGTGTGTGTTGAGCATAACAAGAAATGAACTCGTAGTGAAGTACGAGTTACCCGGGTTTTATGTAGTTTTATGCTGTTAGATGGGTTTACTCACGCTGGTTTCCAGCCTGACCCGGGTGTTACTTTGATGTAATGCTCGGGTCAGACCGAGTATTACAGATTTTCAGGTAAGGACGTTCTGGAGCTCAGGGATGGCGAGCTGGATGGCAGGACGTATGGAGTGTTCCGCTGTGACTATTATTTCTGTTTATCTGAGATATATTGGATTTGTATATGCTCAGTGTTGTGTATGAGAGTAACTCTGATGTATTATAAATGTAAATTGACAGATATAGTATTCTTTATAAACTGTTATTATTTGATATTATATTTTGATCCGCTGCGAATGTGAGATTCTGTGTTTTATTTTCTGTTTCTTCTTCTATCTCTTTCTTCTTTCCCTAACTATCTGGAATTTTCGGGATCGAAATTTCCAGGTCGTTACAGGTGGTGCCATTTGTAAAAGGTTGTTGATTTTTGAATAAAATTCTTGTTTGATTGCTTTGTGCTTTCATTTAAATTGGTAGTTGAGTGTAATCTCTTATCTCCTCTTTCAGAATTCAAGTGCGCTTGAATCAACGATCGTAGAAGCCGATTCACGAAATCTAGTGCGCTAGATCAACGTGCAAGAATCGTAGATCTTTAAACACGGCATAGTGCGCTATCAACGTGTTTGAGATAGCTCAAATTCGGAATCTTCGGATCAACGAATTTGGCAATTCGGTATCTTTCACATCATCGATCGCTACTTTCATCGATCTACATTGTTTTGATTAATCCGCTGTGTCAAGTTGGGTCCACGTATACACCTTAGGATCATCGCCACCATCCTACTTCATTCTGGAAACTCCACCGCGTACACAGTTGTTAAAGTGGTTTTCGGTATCGACAGAGAGTATGTCCATATCCAATCCCGGTCTCTTTAACAACCAATCGTTATTATAACCCGTGGTTATAATTTTAAAATAATATTTTATACTTCAAAATAGAATATCATTTCAAATCCAAATCTTTATCAGAATAAAGATTAAATCAATTCCAAACCATTTCAATATATTTAAAATATCATATCATTTCAAAACTTCATTTCAAATCATTTCAATATATCAAAATATCATATCTTTCCAAAACTTCATTTCAAATCATCATTTGAGTTCAAATCCAAATATTCAATTTTAAATACCTTTTAAATTAAAAGATATCATTCATTTATTATCATTTCAAGTCACCTTTTAAATAGTTTATATTTCAATCAGAATAATTCATTTAAACCATTTAAAAGTGTAATTATTATACTTCCAAATCAAGTATTAAATTTCCAAAGTTTTAAACTATTCTGAGTTCATTTACTAAGTTAAAAACCATAAACATTGAAAATTTAAGCCTTTCACAGCATTCAAAAAAAGCTGTTATAAGTTATTTTTGAAAACATTTTAATTCAGCAAAGACACCATTTTAAAACTGCTCTTAAATCTCAGTTTAGTTGAAATTTAGTTTAAAATAGCAAAGACAGCATTTTCAGAAATGCTGTAATAGTTCAGGCTTCAAATTAAAGGTTTTAGTTAAATTCAGCAAAGACAGCAGACCACTACAGCAGTTACAGAACTGCTATAATAGACCCGAGTCAAGTTTTAGTTTATTTAGTGTGACGACCCGACTTTCTTTGCCCAGAAAGACGCATCGTTATGAAGAAAGAAAGGGATAGAAGAAGAAAAGAAAAAAGAGAGAACAACAACACATCAGAAATCTCACAGCGGAACGAGAAATATATTATCACATAAGATATTACATAGTATCATATATATCAGAGTACACAATTTATACATCACAGAATAGACAGTTATAAACTTCTGTCTATTATACAACACAAGTACATCAGTACAATACAGACTAATACAAACACAGCGGAAACTCTATATATCTACTCGCTGAAGCCTCCTGCTTCACAGCTCCTCCAGAATTCGTCAAGACTATCCTGAATCCCTTGACTACTCAATACAATATTGAGTACCCAAGAGTTTAATAAAACAGAAACTAAACACTTGGGTCAGACATGGGTCTGGTGTGAGTAAACGGTTAGATTGCTTAACTTTGAAAACCTTTGAAAACAAAAGTATCACGTAAGACTTCCCACAAATAAACATGGGTAAGTTTTTACCTTACGCTAACTAAAACATTTGATAGGAAATCCGATTGTATTATAATAGTGTCTAGGGTTTTCAAGTAAAATACAGAAATAGCTGAAATGCTTACATCTCACATTCCAACATAGTTGGGCACAACTAATACGTACGGCCCTTATTGGAGTTTGGATTCCATACAATGGCCGGGCTACTGGGGTACCGCCCGTCACAGTACGTGGCCTAGATCACCGTACCGAGGAGTACGCCCGCTCCCCTGCAACACAAAGCCGGAACCATCCCTTACTGGATAATCCCGAACAAGACAATCCCGTAGTTGGCGCGACCAACCACACACTAAGCCGAATAAAAGAAAAGGGACCTCTAGACAGGGATCTATCTTGCTCTCAGTGGGTGCTACCCACGAAACCTTGCTGCACCTCCCCTGTTTTAGCCATTCCCGGTTAATGAGGCTTGAGGTTACGATTACCTTTAATCAGAACATATCACTTAGAATGCTCATCGTCCGCCTGACGATGTGCTGAAAGCATTCAATCCATACAAGTTCGTTCCGGGTTCGAACGAAACTGAAGGCATTATCTCGTTACACTCATTTTGGAATCACCCTCAGAGTTAACCACAATAACCCTTGCACTCTGAATCTTCATCTTCACTTGAGATTCACGACCTATCGTTAATTTGGATCAATGTGGTATTCGGGTCTCCAAACCTGGAATACCGGTATACGGAAACCCGATCCCGGTCTCATCGAAATCCAAAACGTATCTTTTAAGGCCAAGTTGTTTAAAGGTTTAAACAATTTAACTTATCTATATTCATACAGATAGATAATTCATAATTCACAATTGATAATCACATTACCAATTAAACAGATGATTCATAACCAATATGTAATCCATATCAACATCACAATAGTTAATCTATAATACCATCATAATACAACCAAGCATTCATACCATACAACATTACTTATCTCATTTCTGAGATTACATCCATTCAGGACAATCAATGTCATCCATTCTTATATAAGCAATGATTTACTTAATCACAACATAATTAATTTAAAATGAATTAAATTAACTATCTCTATCTTTAATTAATTTAAAGTGAATTAAATTAATTACTTCATCTCTTAATTAATTTAAAATAAATTAAATTAATTACTTCATTATAAACCTTACTTATATAATCATTAATTAATTATAAATAAATTAATTAATGTAACGACCCGGAAATTTCGAACCCGAAATTTCCAGATAGTTAGAAGAAAAAGAAAAGAGATAGAAGAAAGAACAGAACAAGGCACAGATTCTCACATTCGCAGCGGATCAAAATACAATATCAAATAATAATATCAGTTATACAAAGAAAACTGTATCAGTCAATTACATTTTTATACATCAGAGTTACAACATTTCACAATCACTATACAATTAAAATAACTCGTCCCAATAATTAACAATATATCACACTCCATACGTTCCTGCCATCCAGCTCGCCTCCTGAGCTCCAGAACGTCCTTACCTGAAATCTGTAATACTCGGTCTGACCCGAGCATTACATCAAAGTAACACCCGGGTCAGGCTGGAAACCAGCGTGAGTAAACTCATCTAACATGAAATTCCAATCTATAAAACTTATTAAAACCCGGGTAACTCGTTCCTTACAAGAGTTCTTAACTTGTTAGAACCAACACTCATTTCACAAATCAATTTATAAAGAATCAATGTAAGTTATAAATCGAAGTGGGTTCGGGTATTTATTGATACCCTATCCCGGTTTCTTCGAAATCCAAACGTATCTTAAAGGTCAAGTTGTTTTAAAATTAAACAATTCAATTCAACACTTTGAATTCACATAGCATTTTTCATAGATAATCCATACATTCATCTCAAATATATCCAAAGCATATCACAGAGTATCATAGAATATCACCCAATATATATCAATTAATCCAGACATTCTACTCAAACAATTATCCAAACAGAATTTATTAATCCTGATTATAATTAATTAAATTATCTTAAATTTAATTAATTACTTAAGAACTAAACACTTAACCCTGCTTAATTAATTTATTAATTAATTACAGTCATTTAATTAATTAATCATACCTTAATTACTTTTATAAGTCAATTAATTAATCTTAATCAGAGATTAATTTATCCTTTAACTATTAATTAATAAACCTAAAATTATTAATTAATAAAATTTAATTACAAATTAATTAATTAATCTTTGATTATAAATTAATTAAACTCTAAATTAATTAATTATAATCTTTAGCTATTTATTTATATTTAATTACAAATTAATTAATCCTTAATTATTAATTAATTAATCTTTGATTATAAATTAATTAAACTCTGAATTAATTAATTATAATCTTTAACTATTTATTTATTATTACTTAATTAATAATTAAAATAATTAATTACCCTTTATTAAATTATCAAAATCTTAATTATCTTTAACAAATCATTTTCCTTTGTTAATTACTAAATCACATTATTAATCCTAACCTTTAATTAACATTCAATTATATTTATAAAATGATTAAGTTTAAAACATTTTATTTAAGTTTTAAGAAACTTAAATTAAATCAAACATACCATAAAATAAAGTGTAAGATCATTTAAAAGAAGGTTTAGAAAAGTTTTAACATAGAACTATCTTTAAAATTTCAACTTTTATTTTTATAAACCTTTTAATACGTGCTTAACACTTTTGCTCTCCCGATCCCTGCTTCGGGTCAAACCCGCGTTTTACTCGAGACGATCTCGAGTTTCCCCTTGCATCTTCTTCTTCTTCCCTCAGTTTTAATTTAAATCTAAAGCTGCTAATTCAACTCCCCTTCGACATGAGCAAGTACCTGAGTCAGACCCCAAAATCCCCGATAACCCCTTCGAGTCGCACGAACCCAGACTCCCTTGACACACTATCATCGTTGTGTACGTGCACAACTATCTGGCCACCCTCCGATGAACTTCACCACCTCCGGCAAGTCGTAAAACCCTTCGACAATCGATTACAAACCTTCAATCGACAGTATCTAGTTAAATCGAATTCGAGTGTTCCACTCGAAACAGATATTTGACAACGTCAGAAAGCAACGCCACGCCACCTCATCTCCGACCATCATATCACCTGGAACTCCGGCCACGAGTTACTGACACACCACGCATCATTCCCCTACAATTTTATACCACTCGATGCGATTTTGAAGATGCAGTAGTCAAAATTCCCAAGTTCAACAAAACTAGGGTTAAAATTAAAATCAAGCAATTTCAATTATCAAAGAGATTTATAAATTCAACAACCATTTTTACTAAACTCTCCAATGCTTCACCTAGCTTCATCAACAATCTCGAGCAACCCAGATGCCCAGGTCATCAGATAATGACCAAAAACCAAATTCTAGCAAAATCCCAAATACACATTCAATACTTTACTAAAAATTATGATTTTGATTTTAAAAATCCTAACTTTCAAAGGGGATTCAGGTTATAAACATAAATCAACAAACTAGGATAATGGATTTCATCATGTTCATAAGTTTCCTACTGATCTTCTTGATTCCCAGAAAATTTCCAAACTAAATTTGCTTGAATATATTTTTAAACCTTAATCTATGTTTGAATAAACTTATTTAGTTTGAAAGCTAAAGCCTATCAGTGAATAGATAAGGAGATTAGGATTTTTGATTTAAATTTAAACTCTGCAACTATAAACAGAGATGATCATCAACATATCAGACATGCACATCTTAACTTATTTATATATCTGAAATCTATATACATGCAAGCATACTTTCTATCACAACTTACAGGTCATCACATGCAAACCAAGATATAACAAATTCCATTTTCTAAAGGGTAGTTTACTCACATTTTTTTTTATTTGAACAGAGAACCTGGAAATTTCTTTAAATATGGAATTGCTTGAGTTTGAATCTGGTATTGAACTTTGTTGTTGAGTTGATTTAAGCTTGAAACAGAGATGATCAAAACTTTGATTTCAGGTTGAATAAGTTGGAAGCTTGACAATCTTTGGAAAAGATTACTGGCTGAAGCTTGTTTTAAATCTGAGAAATTTGCTTTGTTATGGTGATCTCAGGGTTTGAAATGTAAACATGCCTGAGTTTGAGCAAGAAACTTGATTTGCTTGAAACTTTTACCTCAGGTTGAAGATGCTTCAGTCTTTAATTTGTTTGATTTTATTCTTGTTTTTCTTTTGATTTACAGTTTAGAGGAGATGAGAGAAATTTAGAGGTGAAGATAAAAATCTGGTTACTTACTAATTTTGTTATATTATTCCTAATTCAAATTAGAAGAAATTAAAATATGCCACTTGTTAATTTTATTTACACATGTTAAATACCTATTCTACTTATTGAACATTTGTCACACATAGATATTTTTTATGCCTAAACCCCTTTTTGTTAAATTTATTTATAAGTTATGTTTTAAACCTTAACATTTTATAAATTACTTAACTTTATATCTACATATGTTTACATTCACATATGTGCTTTGTATTTTACATATATACTTACTATATCTATTTCCAAGTATATAAAAGAAAAAGGTATTTTTAAATCTTTAATTAAATCTTACCTTACATATTTACAAATCAATCTTACACATATATATGTATAGAAGTTTCAAAAATTTGTTTAAAGTTGATTCTATATATATATATACACTTTATATTAGTTTTGAAAAGATAAATTTTGCCAAATAAATATTTATAAAAGAAGATCATTAAACAAATATTATCATATGAATATTTATCTAGATATTTATAAGTCAATATTTATTATAGTTCAAATTCATCTATATACATATCCAGATATATTCTAATTATCAGAATTCTATTTGTTCAACTAAGTAAAATTAGTATCTCAATAGTAAAACTCAGTTAATTTTTCAATAGATGTCAGAAAAATCCGGGTTATCACATTCCTCCCCCCTTTAAATCTTTTCGTCCTCGAAAAGGAACGAAGCCAAAATTTATTATTTACTTATTATCAGATAAATTTCTTGTTGAACATTTTAAACTATAAATTCTTTTTATATTAAAATTTTAAAATCTTTAAAATCTATATAATATTACAAAAATAGTTTTTTTTATAAAATACTTTTATAACTCAATGTCTCAACAAGTCCATCCTTGTTCTCACAGAAATTCGGTCATACGTTGATCAGACGTAGGACTGAAAATCTATAAGGACTTAGAAAATCCGTTTTCAACACTCAGTGAAAATACTTGGAAAATAGTTTTATTGAAAATATGGAAAACATTTTTGAAATCGAGGAAATATCTTTGGTGAGAATGCTCTGGAAATCATCACCCCCATTCATGGTCACAATTACATCACGGGTTACGTTGCCATCGCAGCAAAAGTCCATGTAACTGATTACACCATGAAACCCACAACAGATCGCAGTTACATTCCAGGGTTACGTTGCTGTCGCAGCAAAAGTCCATGTAACTGTTGGCTCTCAGCGGCACACACGATTTCGCTGTCTAAATGAAACTTCTCCCACATAGGTCGCAGTCTACCGATATAAAATCAAACGCAGACTGTTGGCTCTCAGCGGCTCAAACGACTTTCGCTATGTTACCATAGTGTCACAGTCTACCGATATAAAATCAAACGTAGACAGTTGGCTCTCAGCGGCACACATGACTTCCGCTATGGTCTGCAGTAGATCGCAGTGACATTGAGTTAAATTGTTGTCATAGCATAACCCAAATGCCTCTGTGGGCACCAGCCCCTCGACTTTCGCTACACAAATAATCCTCAGGAACTAGTTTTGTCCGGACTCCTCACAGGATCAACTTTAGAATCCCCCCTTGGGGTTCAAGGCAGTACCACCCAGTGGCACTCCTGAGAAGTTCATTTCAAGGAAGCGCCTTTTTCCCCAGAGCTATACTCAAAACATTTTATACTATACATTTATAGTATCTTCAAATCATACCCTTTATGATTTATATCAAAATCTCCTTTACACAAATCGATATCCAAAATCGATAATTCTCAAACTAGGCTTTCCAAATTCCCAAAATTGATTTTCCCAAAAATCAAAAGCCTTTCCAAAATTACATAGGTTCTCAAAACCTTTTCCAAAATCCTCATAAGATCCTTTATATATATATATATATATAATTTTGAAAATCTTTGGATCATTTCAAACTTGTATAAAACCTCTTTTATACTTCAAATATTTCAAAACCCTTTTTATTCTGGCTAGATTCAATAAGGGAAGTTTATCATATTACAAAATATAAATTTATTTATTGTCAATCAAATATTCAAGTTTGATTTCTTTATAAAGTTATTTATCATTTACTTACTCCCATAAAGTAAATTCCAACCAAAGAAATATCCAATTCCATTATATTTCACAATTATACCTTTCATTTCAAAGACCATTTTACAATCTTTATCCACAAATTTCAATATCAATTTCATCCAAACTCGTACGATGTACATATATCATCCGTACGCAATATCAGTTTGATCGCTCACTCGATCACACAATTTCACTTCCGAACTAGTATCGTCCACTCGACTTCCTAGTGCGGACTTAGATCTGGTTTCTTGATCAGAAACCGTCATTCTCCTTGCATAGTCGTAGCTATGATAGAGAATATCCAGAACTAATCAAAACCCATATCCAGGTTCGCCGTTGAAAATCGAGTGAAAAATCCCAACTCGGATCGATAATACTATCTCGAAATTCTGTGCTCGAATCTGGATCAAATCACTATGCGAATAGAATAATATACGTATATCCTACGTATTTATCTTTATTGGTTATTAGCCAAATCAATTCTCTTTTCTATTCACATTTCCTTTAATTCCATTCACATTATTCTCAATTGCTTCCATTTCCAATTGAGTTATTACTTTAATTACAAACAGTTTGAACTCTGACCTATTTAAATTTAAAAATAGCTTGAAAAAAGTTTAAAATATATAAGTAGTTGAAAAATAGTTATTAGTTTGTAAAATAGCTGTAAAATAGTTAAGTAGGTATAAAATAGTTAGATAATTGCAAAATAGATTTTAAAATAATAATTAGATATAAGTAACTGAAAAATAGTAATTAGTTTATAAGATAGTTTCAAAATAGTTAAATAATTCAAAAATAATTATAAAATAAGTATAAGATAGTTTGGGTTTAAGAAGAAAGATTGTATAGTAAATAGTTTGGAAAAATATATTTGTATTTAAACAATTTATTTTGAAAATAATCCAGAGCCAAACTGTTTAATTTCCCAATCTCCATTTCCAAATAATTTCCCATCAATTCAATTTAAATTCCACTTCCATTTAAAGTGACTCAATACTTCAATTTCCATTGAAATTGATTTAATTCCAATTCAAGTTGAATTAACCTTAATTCTTTCCCAAATTCAAATCAAATTCCATTTGATTTTTAAACTTATTCAACTTTAATCTCAATTCCAAATTATTTCAAATCAATTTGGATTAATTTCAAATTGAACCAGCTCCAATTTCAAATCCTTTCAATTCTAATTTACCATTTGAATTTTTAAACTTATACATCTTCAATCACAATTCTAATAAATTCAAATCAAATTCAATTTGAACTAATTATATTTAAATCTCAATTTTAAACTATCTCGAATTATATAAATTCGAGTTAAATTTTTTTAAATATTGATTTAATTCCTTAAATCACAATTCCTTTACTTTTAAATTAATTCAACCTTTATTTTTAATTTTAACAAATTAAATCTTCAGATTCTAATTTATTATCCATTTTCAATTTCCAAATCTCAAACCCATTTTGAGATCACTCATAACTCCCATTTAAATTAACCATTTAACTACCCAAGTTAAATTTAAATTTCATCTTGAAATTTCCAATTCAAGTTATTTATTCAAACTTATTTAACTTCCTCCAAGTTAAATTTACTTAATCCGGTCGACTTTTCACAATTTGAATTCCCATTCAAATTTTAAACTTCAGATTAATATTTTTTCCCCCTTTTAAGTTTTAAAAAAAAACTTACTTTACTTTGGGTTTCACATCACATTCCAATTTAAAACTCAACACTAAGTGTTTATTTCAAATCATCATTGGTATTATGTATATTCCTCATATATACATTTTCTTTATACACCAAGTTATACTTTAAATTTTTAAACCACCTTTGGTTTTAATTCAAAACAAACTTCTTTAAAACAATTTCAAGTTTTTGGATTTAGATTTAAAATTTCATAATTTTAAATTATCTTCAATTCCAATTTATAAGTTATACTCACTTAAATGTTTACTTCCCTAAAACATTTCATTTTGCTTAATCATTAACAACATTCATTATTAAACACAACTACCATTTATGATAATAACCAAGGTTATCATATCTGGAAACCAATTTATTATTATCTTTATTTCTAAAAATTCAAGATTTTAATTTCAGTTTGGATTCATTTCAAACTTAACTTTATTCAATTTTAATTTGGTTGTATTACTATTACCACTTAATTTAATTCCAATATTTTAACAACCAATTTCTTTATATTTATTAGAAAGAAATATCATTTTATATATCAAAATATATTCTTATATAAAATCATTTAAAATCTTTATATATAAAAATAACAAGTACGCTCTCATATATATATACACTCAACTCGTTCTAGGGTACCATTGACCCTATCCTTAACGAGTAATCCCAACAGAGCCAAGGTTCTCGCTTAACCTTTGCTCTGATACCAACTGTAACGACCCGGAAATTTCGAACCCGAAATTTCCAGATAGTTAGAAGAAAAGGAAAAGAGATAGAAGAAAGAACAGAACAAGGCACAGATTCTCACATTCGCAGCGGATCAAAATACAATATCAAATAATAATATCAGTTATACAAAGAAAACTGTATCAGTCAATTACATTTTTATACATCAGAGTTACAACATTTCACAATCACTATACAGTTAAAATAACTCGTCCCAATAATTAACAATATATAACACTCCATACGTTCCTGCCATCCAGCTCGCCTCCTGAGCTCCAGAACGTCCTTACCTGAAATCTGTAATACTCGGTCTGACCCGAGCATTACATCAAAGTAACACCCGGGTCAGGCTGGAAACCAGCGTGAGTAAACTCATCTAACATGAAATTCCAATCTATAAAACTTATTAAAACCCGGGTAACTCGTTCCTTACAAGAGTTCTTAACTTGTTAGAACCAACACTCATTTCACAAATCAATTTATAAAGAATCAATGTAAGTTATAAATCGAAGTGGGTTCGGGTATTTATTGATACCCTATCCCGGTTTCTTCGAAATCCAAACGTATCTTAAAGGTCAAGTTGTTTTAAAATTAAACAATTCAATTCAACACTTTGAATTCACATAGCATTTTTCATAGATAATCCATACATTCATCTCAAATATATCCAAAGCATATCACAGAGTATCATAGAATATCACCCAATATATATCAATTAATCCAGACATTCTACTCAAACAATTATCCAAACAGAATTTATTAATCCTGATTATAATTAATTAAATTATCTTAAATTTAATTAATTACTTAAGAACTAAACACTTAACCCTGCTTAATTAATTTATTAATTAATTACAGTCATTTAATTAATTAATCATACCTTAATTACTTTTATAAGTCAATTAATTAATCTTAATCAGAGATTAATTTATCCTTTAACTATTAATTAATAAACCTAAAATTATTAATTAATAAAATTTAATTACAAATTAATTAATTAATCTTTGATTATAAATTAATTAAACTCTAAATTAATTAATTATAATCTTTAACTATTTATTTATATTTAATTACAAATTAATTAATCCTTAATTATTAATTAATTAATCTTTGATTATAAATTAATTAAACTCTGAATTAATTAATTATAATCTTTAACTATTTATTTATTATTACTTAATTAATAATTAAAATAATTAATTACCCTTTATTAAATTATCAAAATCTTAATTATCTTTAACAAATCATTTTCCTTTGTTAATTACTAAATCACATTATTAATCTTAACCTTTAATTAACATTCAATTATATTTATAAAATGATTAAGTTTAAAACATTTTATTTAAGTTTTAAGAAACTTAAATTAAATCAAACATACCATAAAATAAAGTGTAAGATCATTTAAAAGAAGGTTTAGAAAAGTTTTAACATAGAACTATCTTTAAAATTTCAACTTTTATTTTTATAAACCTTTTAATACGTGCTTAACACTTTTGCTCTCCCGATCCCTGCTTCGGGTCAAACCCGCGTTTTACTCGAGACGATCCCGAGTTTCCCCTTGCATCTTCTTCTTCTTCCCTCAGTTTTAATTTAAATCTAAAGCTGCTAATTCAACTCCCCTTCGACATGAGCAAGTACCCGAGTCAGACCCCAAAATCCTCGATAACCCCTTCGAGTCGCACGAACCCAGACTCCCCTGACACACTATCATCGTTGTGTACGTGCACAACTATCTGGCCACCCTCCGATGAACTTCACCACCTCCGGCAAGTCGTAAAACCCTTCGACAATCGATTACAAACCTTCAATCGACAGTATCTAGTTAAATCGAATTCGAGTGTTCCACTCGAAACAGATATTTGACAACGTCAGAAAGCAACGCCACGCCACCTCGTCTCCGACCATCATATCACCTGGAACTCCGGCCACGAGTTACTGACACACCACGCATCATTCCCCTACAATTTTATACCACTCGATGCGATTTTGAAGATGCAGTAGTCAAAATTCCCAAGTTCAACAAAACTAGGGTTAAAATTAAAATCAAGCAATTTCAATTATCAAAGAGATTTATAAATTCAACAACCATTTTTACTAAACTCTCCAATGCTTCACCTAGCTTCATCAACAATCTCGAGCAACCCAGATGCCCAGGTCATCAGATAATGACCAAAAACCAAATTCTAGCAAAATCCTAAATACACATTCAATACTTTACTAAAAATTATGATTTTGATTTTAAAAATCCTAACTTTCAAAGGGGATTCAGGTTATAAACATAAATCAACAAACTAGGATAATGGATTTCATCATGTTCATAAGTTTCCTACTGATCTTCTTGATTCCCAGAAAATTTCCAAACTAAATTTGCTTGAATATATTTTTAAACCTTAATCTATGTTTGAATAAACTTATTTAGTTTGAAAGCTAAAGCCTATCAGTGAATAGATAAGGAGATTAGGATTTTTGATTTAAATTTAAACTCTGCAACTATAAACAGAGATGATCATCAACATATCAGACATGCACATCTTAACTTATTTATATATCTGAAATCTATATACATGCAAGCATACTTTCTATCATAACTTACAGGTCATCACATGCAAACCAAGATATAACAAATTCCATATTCTAAAGGGTAGTTTACTCACATTTTTTTTTATTTGAACAGAGAACCTGGAAATTTCTTTAAATCTGGAATTGCTTGAGTTTGAATCTGGTATTGAACTTTGTTGTTGAGTTGATTTAAGCTTGAAACAGAGATGATCAAAACTTTGATTTCAGGTTGAATAAGTTGGAAGCTTGACAATCTTTGGAAAAGATTACTGGCTGAAGCTTGTTTTAAATCTGAGAAATTTGCTTTGTTATGGTGATCTCAGGGTTTGAAATGTAAACATGCCTGAGTTTGAGCAAGAAACTTGATTTGCTTGAAACTTTTACCTCAGGTTGAAGATGCTTCAGTCTTTAATTTGTTTGATTTTATTCTTGTTTTTCTTTTGATTTACAGTTTAGAGGAGATGAGAGAAATTTAGAGGTGAAGATAAAAATCTGGTTACTTACTAATTTTGTTATATTATTCCTAATTCAAATTAGAAGAAATTAAAATATGCCACTTGTTAATTTTATTTACACATGTTAAATACCTATTCTACTTATTGAACATTTGTCATACATAGGTATTTTTTATGCCTAAACCCCTTTTTGTTAAATTTATTTATAAGTTATGTTTTAAACCTTAACATTTTATAAATTACTTAACTTTATATCTACATATGTTTACATTCACATATGTGTTTTGTATTTTACATATATACTTACTATATCTATTTCCAAGTATATAAAAGAAAAAGGTATTTTTAAATCTTTAATTAAATCTTACCTTACATATTTACAAATCAATCTTACACATATATATGTATAGAAGTTTCAAAAATTTGTTTAAAGTTGATTCTATATATATATATATATATACTTTATATTAGTTTTGAAAAGATAAATTTTGCCAAATAAATATTTATAAAAGAAGATCATTAAACAAATATTATCATATGAATATTTATCTAGATATTTATAAGTCAATATTTATTATAGTTCAAATTCATCTATATACATATCCAGATATATTCTAATTATCAGAATTCTATTTGTTCAACTAAGTAAAATTAGTATCTCAATAGTAAAACTCAGTTAATTTTTCAATAGATGTCAGAAAAATCCGGGTTATCACAATTAATCTTCCTCTAAATTTCCACTTTAATTAATCACCCTGATTAATTATACTTTAATTACATTTAAGTAATTATTCTTAATTAATTTTCCAAATTAATTATCCTTAATCCAATACAGTAATTAACTTTTAATTACTTCATTAACTAATTAATTAATTACTTCATCTCTTAATTAATTACAATTAATCACTTATCATTTGATTAATTAATCTTAATTAATCAACTCTTAATCACATCATTAATTATAAACTAATGATCCCTAATTACACCTTTAATTAATTATTAATTACATTAAGTAATTAACCTTTAATTAAACCATAATTTATTAATCACCTTTGATTAAACTTAACCAGTAATTAACTCTAATTAATTATCTTCCTTAATTAATTATTTTTAATTAATTACCTTAACAAATAATTAATTACCTTATAATTAATCTTAATCCTTTAATTAACTTAATTAAATAATTTATTTAATTAATAACACTAAGTAATTAACCTTAATCACTTCTTATTTAATTACTTTCATAAAATAATTATCCTCTAATTATTTTATTAAATAACTTTCCTTTTACTTAATTACATTCAGTAATTATTCCTTAATCACTTCATCAAGTAATTATACTTAACTTAATTTATAAGTGATTATCTTAAGTAATCACAAATTAATTAATTTAACTTAATCATTTAAATTTAATTAAATGATTCTTAACTTATTATATTAAAGGTTCTTAATTAAGAAACTACTATCTTAATTTAAATCAATTATTTACCAATAACACTTTATAATTAAAATAATTTAATTTTCTAAATTTCCTTTTCAATTTAACTATCTTTAATTAAATCAACATTCTAAATACTTAAGAAAAATTCCTATTTTAATTGATTACTAAACACATTTTAACTTGAACCTTTAAATCTTTAAAACTTTTCCTAAGTTATTAAATATAATTAAATACAAATTTATTTCAAAATCTACTTATTTTATTTTAAAACTCAATATTATAAAATATATAAACTTGTTTAAACTCAGAAAATATTACAAAACAAAATTTCTTTTGTTTAAACTTTAAAACATTTCCTGTTCTATTTTAAAACCTGAAAACTTAAATCTGCCTCACCTAGCACTCGAGCAAACACCCCTGGAGACTCGAAGAAACACTCGCGTCCAAAACTCACTTCCCCTGCTTCGAGTAAAACTTGAATTCCCCTGGATAAAAACCCGAGCCTCCAACCTTCTCCTCCAAAACCAACTTCCAGACGCACTCAAACATGCACGTGCACGTGCACGTCTATGCTGAACGTCGACGAACTACGATCTGGCCTCCGGCAAGTCATCTACAACCACGACATCACGATCGAGCATCAAAAATTACTCGATTCGTACGAGACTCGAATTCGACATTTCAAACCCAAACTGCTCGAACACCATCATCAGAAAAACCATCATCCACGGCAATCAACACTTCGAGACACCTCGCCACCTTCGTCGAAGCTTCCCTACTTCGCCTCGAACCCACAGAACCACGTGCGATCGCTTCCGGTCGCTTGTCGTCGCCGTGAAAATCCAACCTTCAACATCGATTTCAACTAACCAAAAACCCTATAAAGACTTCGAATGATCATCACGATGGATTATAACATCCACGACCATTTTTCCCATGACCTACATCCTTCCATCCTCCTCTGGTCACAATCCCGAGGTCCATGACCTCCGCGATCAGCAGAATTGGCCCAAACTAACATTTCCGGTCATCTCTCCCATACTCAACAATTTCTAAACTAAAAATCGTGATATAGCTATTAAAATTCATAGTTTCCTATCACGATTTCAACCATATAATTAAATCTTAAAATTTAATTCATTAAGTTTTGACCCAATTTACATTTCACTGTTGTTTGTAAAATTTCGAGTCAGATAATTTATATAAATTTCATAACTTATTTTTAATAGTAATATTATATGATTTCACACATCTTTCATTTACAAATCAAAAACTACCAGAGACTAATTGATGAGATATTGGTTTTTATAAGAAATCAAAACTGTTATCATTATACAGAAACTATATTACAACTATACAGTCATTCAAACATCCCTATTCAAACATGCATTCATTTAATTCAAGTATTTCAGATAATAACATGATATTCATTCACAAAAATAAGTTGAAACCAGGGTTTAAAAAGGGTTTTTAAAATAAGTTTACTCACTGTTATTTTAAACAGAGACATATGTAAACTACAGACATTCAAAAATGTATAATTCAAGCATGCATCCAATTTTAATTCCAGTATTCAGATAACATGAAGATGTTCATTCATAAGAACAATTAGAAATCCAAGATTTAAAACTGTTTTTAAAACTTAGGTTTACTCACCTGAACTTATAAAACAGAGAAGAGATGACCACTTTGTTTCCAGGCTTGCATGTTTGAATTTAAGCTTGATTTCCTTTCTCTGAACTTTAAGTTGTATTTGAAAATCTTGAGATTGATGTTGTATTGTTTTTGATCTTCTTTTCCACTGATTTGCATTTCCAGATTTTCATCTTCTTTGAATTTTGATTTCAGTCTTCTTTTGATTTTCAGGTTTCCAGTCTTTCATTTATTTTTAGATTCGAATTATATTCTTTTGGTTGAAATGAAGAGAACAAGAGTTTTAGCTGAAAAGTGAAAATAGATTTCTTCTTTTATATTTTAATTTACTTATTTTAATTATCAAAAGGAGATGTGGACATTTGTCCTCTTAAGAGTTAATTAACTTACACCTAAACACTCCAAGCTTCCAAATGTTTACAAGTGTTTTAAATGCTTTATTATTGATTTACAAGTGTTAATTTCTTTTTATTTTGATTTATTTAAATCCTACATGTTTATTTATAAAATATCTATATGTATAAAATGTATTTATCCTTTTATAATTTAAGCTTTAGATTTAAAAAAAATATACAAATGTGAAAACAATTATTTATAATAGCTTATGCTTTGATAAAATTAAATATAACATATTTTTATATGCTTGAGAAACTTATTTTAACTATATATATATTTTTACAAACCCATTTTGACTTATATTTGAATTTTTTAAAGAGAAAAGAATATTAAAACAAATGAATTTCTTAAATTAAATCTTAAATAAAACTTAAGCTTAAAATTTATCTTTAAAACAAATAAGAAATTATTCTTGTTATTTAAATCTCAAATATCATTTTCAAAAGTATTAAGTCAAATTACAAATTTCCAAATTACAAATTATATAAATATTAAAGTTTGAAAATACTTTATTAATTTCAAATTCAATATTCTTTCCATTTTAATATATACAAATATATATATATTCTAAATGGAAAATATTTTTAACATTAGCTTTTATAATTACTATATTGAATTTTATAACATAATTCCAAATAACAATATATATATACATATATATTATAAATTTGAAAACTTATCCTTTTATTAAATTAAAGACTACCTATTTATAATATATATACCAATATATATACATTATAAATATAAACACTTATATAAGTTTTTAGAAAGATAAATCTTCCCAATTTAAAATTGTTAGAAAAGATATTCCCAAATTAAAATGTTATTAGTTTTTCAAAAGAAATAAACTTTCCAATTAAAATGTTATTAACCTTTAAAAGAATTAAACTTGTCAATTTATAAAATAAATCAACAAATCAATTTAATTATTAATAAAGATTATTAAATTGATATTGCCAAATTTCCGGGATATCACATTCCTCCCCCTTTAAAATAATTCCGTCCCCAAAATTTAAAAGCAAAGATAATTTAATAACCCAGCAAATTTTTAATTTTAAACAGCAATCATACATATCAATCATATTCTAACAACCATAGCAAACAATTTAATCAAACAAATTTAACTATCCAGTCAAAATCTGGATAGAATTTACTCGAGTTTCCCCAAGTATATATATATATACCAGGAGACTCGTTCTACAGGATCTAAACTAACTATCTACAATAATCTAGAAGTCCTTCCTTTCTAGATCATAAATCTGAACAAGATATCAGACTAACTCAAAACCATCCCAACTATCCTTCTGAACTGCTGATTCCATCACTCGATGAATCATACACATATTCCTCAGAGATATGTGAAATAAAATGAATTCCAGTTATCCGAACTGGCAACTCAATCCTGGGGATCAAAATCTAATCTCCAAAGAACATAGAAAAATCTCATAATACTTCCGGAGCTTACTCTCCAGTCTTACCAAATCTTATATCTCCTTTGATCGGAGAAAAACTTAAACAATATCCAATTTCAACATCAATTTCCAAATTCCATCAATTCTTAACTGCATAACTCCTTTGACGATCCTGAGTCACTTCATTCTTCCTGATCAGCTTAACCCTTGCTGATGCTTCTTGAAACAGATTAGACCAACATCAAACCAATTTCCGGATCCTACTTAACAAAATGGTTTCTCAAAAATATGCCGAAATCCAAAACACAACTCTACTCTACAAACATTAGAGAACTTCGAACTACCTCTCCTATCTGAAATAGTCAAAACAGTTGCACTTGACAACTTTACCTCCAAATCCCAAAAATTTCTTCACACTTAGAGATACACTTGAATTTCCTATAGAAATCCTCTACTCGAAGAAAATTACAACTCTCGGTTGCTTCCACTCTAGAATAGCTGCTATCTTGCTTTCGCTGCACAATTCTGATCTTGAACAGATGAGAATGCCATCGGAGAAACTCGAGCACAAACTTGATCATCCACAGTTCACCATATCTATAAAATCTTAGTGAACCATTCTACTTGGTCAAAAACACCTTAACAGAATCTTCACCAGAAAATTAGGTGTGGTCAATCCCTCTCCAAAGAATCCTGAGCTGCTTCACCAAATTATTCTCTAGGAGACATCCTTCTACTAAGCTGAACTTCTGGTAACTCCACGAATCAAGTCGATACGGAATCTCAATCTCCAATAATCCCAAGAGAATACTTAAACAATCGCAAGTCACTTTTGCGATCAGCTCGGCCTAATTTCCAAAGATAACTGTTCTCTCTTCACTAATCAGAACAGCTTATATTTGACTAACCAATCCATCGAAGAAATGGATTCACTTTACTGCTTCTGAACTTCACCTTCAGAAAAACTGCTAAGCCAGAAACTTTCTGCCAACATAGAACACTCCGAGTCGCATTGCTGCCACAAACCAAAGACTTCTTATCCGAAACTCCTCGAGAAACTCGGACCTCAAAGCAAATAGAAACACCCCACTGGACTCAGCCACAACACCGAAACAGACTCACTTCTTCAAACTTGTTCCAGAAGAAACATCTTCAGAAACGTCCATAGCCACCGTGTCTCATCACATAGCTACTACTTCCTAAGGTTACCAAAATACCATCACTCTCTTCAGCTCATCCAATAGATCTACTCTATTCATCCAACTTCAAAGATAAACTCTAAACCATAACTGGTTTCCTTCAGAGATCGGTGAAATCTTTACACCACAACAAAGTTCACTTGAGACAGTATTAGGTCTACAGTCTCGTCAGATATACTTCCAACCTCAACACTCAAATTCTAACTATTGGTAGTCGTGTTACTCACACTACCACCTTATCTACCTTTATAACTTATATTGGAAAACCCGAACAGGTAACCTAACAAATAGGTAGAAATATATATATATTTAAAATGATACTTTTTATATAGAAATTATTTCTGGGTAAAATTATTTCATTTACCTCTTTAAAACAATATTGTGTCCGTTGGCCTGGTTCAAGTGTTTAGAGATCCCTATCAATAACGTTAGCTACTCGTATTGACCAAAATCCATATACCACTCAACCGATCAATTAACACAATATAAAATCATTTTTATATAACTAACAATTACGTGCTCTCAAGATAGACACCACTTCAGAGCCTAGGTATTCACTCAACCTACTGCTCTGATACCAACTGTGACGACCTAGGCTTTTCAACCGTCGGTAGCGGCGACCGGTAGGCTTTGCAACCATCCCAGACCCACCGTGGCACACAGTGATACCTCGAATTTGCTTTTACGGCCAGCCTCTCGACTCGCAACCAACCCTCACAAGGCCTTTACCTCTCAGGGACATGTAGGGGTAAGAGTCTCCCGTTCGCCACCAAACCGCGAAGCGAGAACCCCCTATCATGCTGTACTGTAGCAAATCCGATCCCGGTCTCATCGAAATCCAAAACGTATCTTTTAAGGCCAAGTTGTTTAAAGGTTTAAACAATTTAACTTATCTATATTCATACAGATAGATAATTCATAATTCACAATTGATAATCACATTACCAATTAAACAGATGATTCATAACCAATATGTAATCCATATCAACATCACAATAGTTAATCTATAATACCATCATAATACAACCAAGCATTCATACCATACAACATTACTTATCTCATTTCTGAGATTACATCCATTCAGGACAATCAATGTCATCCATTCTTATATAAGCAATGATTTACTTAATCACAACATAATTAATTTAAAATGAATTAAATTAACTATCTCTATCTTTAATTAATTTAAAGTGAATTAAATTAATTACTTCATCTCTTAATTAATTTAAAATAAATTAAAATAATTACTTCATTATAAACCTTACTTCTATAATCATTAATTAATTATAAATAAATTAATTAATCTTCCTCTAAATTTCCACTTTAATTAATCACCCTGATTAATTATACTTTAATTACATTTAAGTAATTATTCTTAATTAATTTTCCAAATTAATTATCCTTAATCCAATACAGTAATTAACTTTTAATTACTTCATTAATTAATTAATTAATTACTTCATCTCTTAATTAATTACAATTAATCACTTATCATTTGATTAATTAATCTTAATTAATCAACTCTTAATCACATCATTAATTATAAACTAATGATCCCTAATTACACCTTTAATTAATTATTAATTACATTAAGTAATTAACCTTTAATTAAACCATAATTTATTAATCACCTTTGATTAAACTTAACCAGTAATTAACTCTAATTAATTATCTTCCTTAATTAATTATTTTTAATTAATTACCTTAACAAATAATTAATTACCTTATAATTAATCTTAATCCTTTAATTAACTTAATTAAATAATTTATTTAATTAATAACACTAAGTAATTAACCTTAATCACTTCTTATTTAATTACTTTCATAAAATAATTATCCTCTAATTATTTTATTAAATAACTTTCCTTTTACTTAATTACATTCAGTAATTATTCCTTAATCACTTCATCAAGTAATTATACTTAACTTAATTTATAAGTGATTATCTTAAGTAATCACAAATTAATTAATTTAACTTAATCATTTAAATTTAATTAAATGATTCTTAACTTATTATATTAAAGGTTCTTAATTAAGAAACTACTATCTTAATTTAAATCAATTATTTACCAATAACACTTTATAATTAAAATAATTTAATTTTCTAAATTTCCTTTTCAATTTAACTATCTTTAATTAAATCAACATTCTAAATACTTAAGAAAAATTCCTATTTTAATTGATTACTAAACACATTTTAACTTGAACCTTTAAATCTTTAAAACTTTTCCCAAGTTATTAAATATAATTAAATACAAATTTATTTCAAAATCTACTTATTTTATTTTAAAACTCAATATTATAAAATATATAAACTTGTTTAAACTCAGAAAATATTACAAAACAAAATTTCTTTTGTTTAAACTTTAAAACATTTCCTGTTCTATTTTAAAACCTGAAAACTTAAATCTGCCTCACCTAGCACTCGAGCAAACACCCCTGGAGACTCGAAGAAACACTCGCGTCCAAAACTCACTTCCCCTGCTTCGAGTAAAACTTGAATTCCCCTGGATAAAAACCCGAGCCTCCAACCTTCTCCTCCAAAACCAACTTCCAGACGCACTCAAACATGCACGTGCACGTGCACGTCTATGCTGAACGTCGACGAACTACGATCTGGCCTCCGGCAAGTCATCTACAACCACGACATCACGATCGAGCATCAAAAATTACTCGATTCGTACGAGACTCGAATTCGACATTTCAAACCCAAACTGCTCGAACACCATCATCAGAAAAACCATCATCCACGGCAATCAACACTTCGAGACACCTCGCCACCTTCGTCGAAGCTTCCCTACTTCGCCTCGAACCCACAGAACCACGTGCGATCGCTTCCGGTCGCTTGTCGTCGCCGTGAAAATCCAACCTTCAACATCGATTTCAACTAACCAAAAACCCTATAAAGACTTCGAATGATCATCACGATGGATTATAACATCCACGACCATTTTTCCCATGACCTACATCCTTCCATCCTCCTCTGGTCACAATCCCGAGGTCCATGACCTCCGCGATCAGCAGAATTGGCCCAAACTAACATTTCCGGTCATCTCTCCCATACTCAACAATTTCTAAACTAAAAATCGTGATATAGCTATTAAAATTCATAGTTTCCTATCACGATTTCAACCATATAATTAAATCTTAAAATTTAATTCATTAAGTTTTGACCCAATTTACATTTCACTGTTGTTTGTAAAATTTCGAGTCAGATAATTTATATAAATTTCATAACTTATTTTTAATAGTAATATTATATGATTTCACACATCTTTCATTTACAAATCAAAAACTACCAGAGACTAATTGATGAGATATTGGTTTTTATAAGAAATCAAAACTGTTATCATTATACAGAAACTATATTACAACTATACAGTCATTCAAACATCCCTATTCAAACATGCATTCATTTAATTCATGTAACGACCCGACTTCCTATGCCCAGAAAGTCGCATCATTATGAAGAAAGAAAGGGGTAGAAAATAGAAAAGAAGAGAAGAAAGAAAGAAACAACAACAACGATCCCACAGCGGAACGAATAAATTATATTAATAACATAAACTATTACATAGTATACAACAATTTACAGAGTTACACAGCATATACATCACTTACTAGACAGTTATAAACATCTGTCTAGACATTACAACTCAAATACAAGACAAGACACTATCACAGATATCAACACAGCGGAATACTATATCTACGAACGCCGAAGCCTCCTGCTCCATTGCTCCTCCAGAATATTCGTCAAAGCTAAACCTGAATCCCTTGGCTACTCGTAAAAATTTGAGTACCCAAGAGTTTATAAAACAGAAATAAACACTTGGGTCAGACATGGGTCTGGTGTGAGTAAACGGTTAGATTGCTTAACTTTGAAAACCTTTGAAAACAAAAGTATTACGTAAGACTCCCCACAAATAAACATGGGTAAGTTTTTACCTTACGCTAACTAAAACATTTGATAGGAAATCCGATTGTATTATAATAGGGTCTAGGGTTTTCAAGTAAAATACAGAAATAGCTGAAATGCTTACATCTCACATTCCAACATAGTTGGGCACAACTAATACGTACGGCACTTATTGGAGTTTGGATTCCATACAATGGCAGGGCTACTGGGGTACCGCCCGTCACAGTACGTGGCCTAGATCACCGTACCGAGGAGTACGCCCGCTCCCCTGCAACACAAAGCCGGAACCATCCCTTACTGGATAATCCCGAACAAGATAATCCCGTAGTTGGCGCGACCAACCACACACTAAGCCGAATAAAAGAAAAGGGACCTCTAGACAGGGATCTATCTTGCTCTCAGTGGGTGCTACCCACGAAGCCTTGCTGCACCTCCCCTGTTTTAGCCATTCCCGGTTGATGAGGCTTGAGGTTATGATTACCTTTAATCAGAACATATCACTTAGAATGCTCATCGTCCGCCTGACGATGTGCTGAAAGCATTCAATCCATATAAGTTCGTTCCGGGTTCGAACGAAACCGAAGGCATTATCTCGTTACACTCGTTTTGGAATCACCCTCAGAGTTAACGACAATAACCCTTGCACTCTGAATCTTCATCTTCACTTGAGATTCACGACCTATCGTTAATTTGGATCGATGTGGTATTCGGATCTCCAGACCTGGAATTTCGGTATACGGAAACCCGATCCCGGTCTCATCGAAATCCAAAACGTATCTTTTAAGGCCAAGTTGTTTAAAGGTTTAAACAATTTAACTTATCTATATTCATACAGATAGATAATTCACAATTCACAACTGATAATCACATTATCAATTAAACAGATGATTCATAACCAAATAGGTAATCCATATCAACATCACAATAGTTAATCTATATTATCATCATAATGCAACCAAGCATTCATATCACACAACATCTTATCTCATTTCTGAGATTACATCCATTCAAGACAATCAATGTCATCCATTCTTATATAAGCAATGATTTACTTAATCACAACATAATTAATTTAAAATGAATTAAATTAACTATCTCCATCTTTAATTAATTTAAAGTGAATTAAATTAATTACTTCATCTCTTAATTAATTTAAAGTAAATTAAATTAATTATTTTATTATAAATCTTACTTATATAATCATTGATTAATTACAAATTAATTAATAAATCTTTCTTTAATTATCCACCTTAATTAATCACCTTGATTAATTATACTTTAATTACATTTAAGTAATTAACCTTAATTAATTTCACAAATTAATTATCCTTAACCAAATACAGTAATTAACCTTAATTACTTCATTAATTAATTAATTATAATTAATTACTTTAATCCTTAATTAATTACAATTAATTAGTTGTCATCTGATTAATTAATTTTAATTAATCAATTCTTAATTACATCATTAATTATAACTAATGATCCTTAATTATATCTTTAATTATTCTATTAATTACATTAAGTAATTAACCTTAATTAATCCATAATTGTTAATCACCTTTGATTAATCTAATCCAGAAATTAACTTCCCTTAATTAATTCCATTAATTAATTACTTTAATTAATTACCTTCACAAATAATTAATTACATTATTAATTATCATTAATTAAACCACCATTATTAATCATCTTTGATTAATCTAATCCTTTAATTAATTTAATTTAATAAATTATTAAATTAATAACAAATGATTAACTCTTAATCATTTTCATTTAATAAAATAATTATCCTCTAATTATTTTATTAAATAATTTACCTTTTACTTAATTACATCAAATAATCATTTCTTAATTAAATTCATTTCCACTAATTACTTCATTTAGTAATTATCCTTAATTACAAATAGTAATTAAGCTTTAATATAATTTATTAATTAATTATCCTTAATTAATCTTTACTTTTAAAGATAAACTCTTCATTTAAATTAAACTTATTTATATCATTATACTTCATTTAAAACCAATTTAGAAATCAATTATATACTTGAAATATATAATTTTACTTTAATAACCAACCTAAACATTTGCTTGGGAAAACTTGTTTAAAACCTATCAATACTTTGTTTAGAACTCAGTTCTATTTCTTTTGAACCCTATTACCTTTATAATCTTTTAAAACTTGATTTCATATATACTTGTTACAGGCTAAGCCCAAACCATCATTTACCGAGTCAACCTCTGGTTTCTACCCGAGTCACCCAACCTCCACATCACCCCAACAAAACTCGAGATCATCCTCGAGTAAAACTCCCTTCTTCCCGAAGCACATCAACCCAACAGCAACAACTGACATGACTAAACATGTGCACGTGCACAGTCGACTCGATCGTCGCCGACCAACCCTGCTACCTCCAGCACTTCGATGTCATCCTAGTCGACCATCCTCCCTTCTCAGATCACCAGAATTGCTAGGGAAACCAAAATGAGCTGCCCAGACGAAAGCTGGAACCCATCATCGTGCCAAACTTCACCACCTCCGTCAATTCAGATCATCGAAGTCTGCGCGACCTTGACCAAAGTTACATCATCGACTTCCCCATCGTTTCCCCCACTCACGATCCATTCCAATACTCCAACGACCTCGCGATTTCCTTCATTACCAAATCGAACAAATGAGTGAGTTAAACCCTAGTTCACCAATGTCCGATCACTACAGTACTCGAGAATTTTTCCAAGTATTTTTCCTGATATCTCCTCCTCACAAGCTTCCTTCAATGACACTTGCGACGCTCATCTTTCTCCTAGTTCATCAGAAAATGCCTAAACCCAAATTCCGTTCAACCATAAATTCCACATTCGAATCTAAACTAAAAATTCTAATTTAATTTTTTAAAATCTATGATTTCTGATGAGAAATCAGACTTTACTAGAGAATCAAGGAATTGGAGTGTTTGATTTTTTTTTTAACTTATTTCAAAAAAAATTCACTGTCTTTCCATTTCCAGGTGATATTTTAACTTATAAATCTAAATCATATTTTAAACTTAATTTATTCTCAAACAAACATAATTTATTTAAAAATCTAAAGCCTATCAGAGGTTATATAAAAATATATTAGGGAATTTGATCTAAATCCCTTTTTCTACAACCATGAAACAGAGTTTAACATGTGTATACAGACATGCCTCCTGACAACTTCTTACTTTTAATCCTGTAACAAAATTTCAGACATGCCTACTACTAACACATCATTCTTTCCAAACATCATTAACAATATCAGTTTTAAATAGTATAGGCTTGATTTACTCACAGGTTATAAAACAGAGAACAGGGGCACTTTATATATATATACATGCATCTACACATATGAACACATGCAACCATATTTTACAGAGATTCATCACAGACATTTAAGCCAATTCACAGATTTTAAAAGCTATTTTTAAAAGAATGTTTACTCACCAGTAAATGTTGAACAGAGTACTTTATTTTTGGAATGCCTTTGAAAACTTTGAACTTTAAAACTTTGAGTTGCTGGAAAGATGCTTTTGTAAACATAAATGTCTTTGCTTCTTTGTTTTGTAACTGGAATGCTTGAGTTGCTTATTATTGAAACATGCAGAGATGACTTGAAGCCTTGCTTTTGATTCCAGGTTGAAAAATAGGTTTTTTTTGAAAATCTCAGATTGAAAATGTACAGGCTTTTGAATTTCTGGTTGAAGAATTTGATTTCTGGTTGAGGAGTTATTAATTCAGGTGATTGAATTTCGAACTGATGTTTGTATTTAGTTTCTATATGTTTTAAGAAGAAGAAGGAAAGAAAGTACAGAGAAAATTTTAACTAAAGAAAATGAACAGCTTTTATTTTTGAAAACATTGATATATACTAAATTTTCTTTTAAAATAAAGAGTTGCCACTTGTTATCTTAATTAGACAAATGTCAATGTATAAATCTCTTTAGCTTACACATGTTAAAGTAAAATTATGTTAAAATCCTTTATAGGTTTACACATGTCCTTTAATTAATTAGTTTGTATCTTAAATGTAAATAAAAGATTTTCTTAATTTATTAAACACCTATTACTTATCTATTTATATATAAAGATAACTTTTTAAAGAAATAACCAATTATACTTATAAATAAAAGCTTATACATATATTTTAAAGTCTAAAACTATTTAAATATTACTTCTTTTGAATTTCAAATTCAAATTCAAATTATATTCTTAAAATCCAATTTAAAGTAAATTTAAAACAACACATTCAATTTGAAATAATAATCCTATTATAATTATTGTTTGAAATAACAAATTTATCAATTTTAAAATAATTTATAAAAGAGATTATAAATTACTTCTATTACTAAATGAATTAACATATCATATGTAAATTAAATACAAACCAAAGCTTTTCTATTTACAATATATACAAATATATATACATTATAAATAGAAATCAATTTATTAGGTTTTAAAAGATAAAATTCACTAATTAAATATTTATTAAATTAGATTATTAAATCAATTCAAATTTTATTATCAAAAATTATCAATCAATTTAATTATTTAAACTGATTATTAAATTGATATTGCCTAAAAATTCCGGGATATCACATTCCTCCCCCCTTAAAATAATTTCGTCCCCGAAATTTAAAACAAAGGTAATTTAATAATCTATTTAAATCACAAGCATATCCATATGCTAACAACCATAGCAAACAATTCATCCAATCAAACAATTCTAATTATCCAAACAAAATTCTGAATACAATCTCCTCGAGTTTCCCCAAGTATAAATATACCGGGATACTCGCTCTACAAAATCCAAACAATCAACAATACTAAGCTATAGAGTTCTTACTCATCTAGATCTATAGAACTAAACAGGATATCAGACTACAGACGAGTCTGACTCAATAACCAAACTTCCCAAAACTGCAGATTCTAAAACCAGAGATAGATCAAATACGTATTCCCTCAGAGATACGTAAAACTCAATGAATTCCAGTTATCCAAACTGACAATTCAACCAAGTAGACCAATTACTTATCCAAATCAGAACACAGACGAGATCCAAACACAACTCTACTTCACAACATCAGTAGATTCCAAACTTACTTCTCCCATCCAGAGATACACTCCAAACTGCTTTCGCTGCTCAACTCTGATCTGAGGTAGAACACAAGCACAGACTGGACAACTCACTTCTAGAAATAAGGTTCACTGATCCATAAATAAAACTCAGATACTTCAGCAAAACTTGAGCTGCTTCACCAAATTCTATCTCTAGGAAACATTCTTCTACTAGGCTGAACCACCAGTATCACTCCTGGAATCCTAGTCGATAAGAAACCTCAATCTCTAATGCCGATAAACTTCTGACTTCTCTGAAGACATCCAGAAAATCTTCAATAACCCAAGAGAACACTCAGACAATCGCAAGTCACTTTTGCGATCAACCCAGCCAAAATGCAAAGCAACTGTTCTCTCTTTACCAATCAGAACAGCTTACACTTATCTATCCAATCCATCGAAGAAATGGATCCACTCTGCTGCTTCTGAACTTCACTTCCAGAAAAACTGCTCATCCAGAAAACTTCCTGCCATCACAGAATACTCCGAGCTGCACTGCTGACACTGATGCCAAGGACTTCCTATTCCAAAGATCTTCGAGAAACTCGGACTCCAAACCAAACAGAAACACCATGCTGAACTCAGCCACAATACCGAAACATTCATACTTCCTTAATCTTGTTCCAAAGAAAACATCTTCAGGAACATCCATCGTCACTGTATCTCATCATACAGCTACTATTACCTGAGGTATCAAGGTACCATCACTCACTTCTGTTCAACCGACAGATCCAACTCTACTCATCCAAACTTCAGAGATAAACTCCGAACCATTACAGTTTCCTTCGGAGATCGATGAAATCCTTCACCACAGCAAAGCTTACTCGAGACAGTATTGGGTCTACAGTCTCGTCAGATATACTTCCAACCTCAACACTCAAATTCTAACTATTGGTAGTCGTGTTACACACACCTCTACCCCATCTACCTTTATAACTTATATTGGAAAACCCGAACAGGTAACCCAACAAATAGGTAGAAATACATAAATATATATATTTAAAATGATACTTTTTTTATATAGAAATTATATCTGGGAAAAATTATTTCATTTACCTTTTTAAAACAATATTGTGTCCGTTGGCCTGGTCCAAATGTTTAGAGATCCCTATCAATAACGTTAGCTACTCGTATTGACCAGAATCCATATACCACTCAACCGATCAATTAACACAATATAAAACCATTTTATATAACTAACAAATACGCGCTCTCGTATATAGATATACTCAGACTCAAATAGGTTGCTACAGATCCTATCTCTAATGAACAATCCTTCCGAACCTAGGTATTCACTCAACCTAGCGCTCTGATATTCACTTAACCAATAGCTTAGGTATTCGCTCAACCTATGCTCTGATACCAATTGTAACGACCCGACTTCCTATGCCCAGAAAGTCGCATCATTATGAAGAAAGAAAGGGGTAGAAAATAGAAAAGAAGAGAAGAAAGAAAGAAACAACAACAACGATCCCACAGCGGAACGAATAAATTATATTAATAACATAAACTATTACATAGTATACAACAATTTACAGAGTTACACAGCATATACATCACTTACTAGACAGTTATAAACATCTGTCTAGACATTACAACTCAAATACAAGACAAGACACTATCACAGATATCAACACAGCGGAATACTATATCTACGAACGCCGAAGCCTCCTGCTCCATTGCTCCTCCAGAATATTCGTCAAAGCTAAACCTGAATCCCTTGGCTACTCGTAAAAATTTGAGTACCCAAGAGTTTATAAAACAGAAATAAACACTTGGGTCAGACATGGGTCTGGTGTGAGTAAACGGTTAGATTGCTTAACTTTGAAAACCTTTGAAAACAAAAGTATTACGTAAGACTCCCCACAAATAAACATGGGTAAGTTTTTACCTTACGCTAACTAAAACATTTGATAGGAAATCCGATTGTATTATAATAGGGTCTAGGGTTTTCAAGTAAAATACAGAAATAGCTGAAATGCTTACATCTCACATTCCAACATAGTTGGGCACAACTAATACGTACGGCACTTATTGGAGTTTGGATTCCATACAATGGCAGGGCTACTGGGGTACCGCCCGTCACAGTACGTGGCCTAGATCACCGTACCGAGGAGTACGCCCGCTCCCCTGCAACACAAAGCCGGAACCATCCCTTACTGGATAATCCCGAACAAGATAATCCCGTAGTTGGCGCGACCAACCACACACTAAGCCGAATAAAAGAAAAGGGACCTCTAGACAGGGATCTATCTTGCTCTCAGTGGGTGCTACCCACGAAGCCTTGCTGCACCTCCCCTGTTTTAGCCATTCCCGATTGATGAGGCTTGAGGTTACGATTACCTTTAATCAGAACATATCACTTAGAATGCTCATCGTCCGCCTGACGATGTGCTGAAAGCATTCAATCCATATAAGTTCGTTCCGGGTTCGAACGAAACCGAAGGCATTATCTCGTTACACTCGTTTTGGAATCACCCTCAGAGTTAACGACAATAACCCTTGCACTCTGAATCTTCATCTTCACTTGAGATTCACGACCTATCGTTAATTTGGATCGATGTGGTATTCGGATCTCCAGACCTGGAATTCCGGTATACGGAAACCCGATCCCGGTCTCATCGAAATCCAAAACGTATCTTTTAAGGCCAAGTTGTTTAAAGGTTTAAACAATTTAACTTATCTATATTCATACAGATAGATAATTCACAATTCACAACTGATAATCACATTATCAATTAAACAGATGATTCATAACCAAATAGGTAATCCATATCAACATCACAATAGTTAATCTATATTATCATCATAATGCAACCAAGCATTCATATCACACAACATCTTATCTCATTTCTGAGATTACATCCATTCAAGACAATCAATGTCATCCATTCTTATATAAGCAATGATTTACTTAATCACAACATAATTAATTTAAAATGAATTAAATTAACTATCTCCATCTTTAATTAATTTAAAGTGAATTAAATTAATTACTTCATCTCTTAATTAATTTAAAGTAAATTAAATTAATTATTTTATTATAAATCTTACTTATACAATCATTGATTAATTACAAATAAATTAATAAATCTTTCTTTAATTATCCACCTTAATTAATCACCTTGATTAATTATACTTTAATTACATTTAAGTAATTAACCTTAATTAATTTCACAAATTAATTATCCTTAACCAAATACAGTAATTAACCTTAATTACTTCATTAATTAATTAATTATAATTAATTACTTTAATCCTTAATTAATTACAATTAATTAGTTGTCATCTGATTAATTAATTTTAATTAATCAATTCTTAATTACATCATTAATTATAACTAATGATCCTTAATTATATCTTTAATTATTCTATTAATTACATTAAGTAATTAACCTTAATTAATCCATAATTGTTAATCACCTTTGATTAATCTAATCCAGAAATTAACTTCCCTTAATTAATTCCATTAATTAATTACTTTAATTAATTACCTTCACAAATAATTAATTACATTATTAATTATCATTAATTAAACCACCATTATTAATCATCTTTGATTAATCTAATCCTTTAATTAATTTAATTTAATAAATTATTAAATTAATAACAAATGATTAACTCTTAATCATTTTCATTTAATAAAATAATTATCCTCTAATTATTTTATTAAATAATTTACCTTTTACTTAATTACATCAAATAATCATTTCTTAATTAAATTCATTTCCACTAATTACTTCATTTAGTAATTATCCTTAATTACAAATAGTAATTAAGCTTTAATATAATTTATTAATTAATTATCCTTAATTAATCTTTACTTTTAAAGATAAACTCTTCATTTAAATTAAACTTATTTATATCATTATACTTCATTTAAAACCAATTTAGAAATCAATTATATACTTGAAATATATAATTTTACTTTAATAACCAACCTAAACATTTGCTTGGGAAAACTTGTTTAAAACCTATCAATACTTTGTTTAGAACTCAGTTCTATTTCTTTTGAACCCTATTACCTTTATAATCTTTTAAAACTTGATTTCATATATACTTGTTACAGGCTAAGCCCAAACCATCATTTACCGAGTCAACCTCTGGTTTCTACCCGAGTCACCCAACCTCCACATCACCCCAACAAAACTCGAGATCATCCTCGAGTAAAACTCCCTTCTTCCCGAAGCACATCAACCCAACAGCAACAACTGACATGACTAAACGTGTGCACGTGCACAGTCGACTCGATCGTCGCCGACCAACCCTGCTACCTCCAGCACTTCGATGTCATCCTAGTCGACCATCCTCCCTTCTCAGATCACCAGAATTGCTAGGGAAACCAAAATGAGCTGCCCAGACGAAAGCTGGAACCCATCATCGTGCCAAACTTCACCACCTCCGTCAATTCAGATCATCGAAGTCTGCGCGACCTTGACCAAAGTTACATCATCGACTTCCCCATCGTTTCCCCCACTCACGATCCATTCCAATACTCCAACGACCTCGCGATTTCCTTCATTACCAAATCGAACAAACGAGTGAGTTAAACCCTAGTTCACCAATGTCCGATCACTACAGTACTCGAGAATTTTTCCAAGTATTTTTCCTGATATCTCCTCCTCATAAGCTTCCTTCAGTGACACTTGCGACGCTCATCTTTCTCCTAGTTCATCAGAAAATGCCTAAACCCAAATTCCGTTCAACCATAAATTCCACATTCGAATCTAAACTAAAAATTATAATTTAATTTTTTAAAATCTATGATTTCTGATGAGAAATCAGACTTTACTAGAGAATCAAGGAATTGGAGTGTTTGATTTTTTTTTTTAACTTATTTCAAAAAAAATTCACTGTCTTTCCATTTCCAGGTGATATTTAAACTTATAAATCTAAATCATATTTTAAACTTAATTTATTCTCAAACAAACATAATTTATTTAAAAATCTAAAGCCTATCAGAGGTTATATAAAAATATATTAGGGAATTTGATCTAAATCCCTTTTTCTACAACCATGAAACAGAGTTTAACATGTGTATACAGACATGCATCCTGACAACTTCTTACTTTTAATCCTGTAACAAAATTTCAGACATGCCTACTACTAACACATCATTCTTTCCAAACATCATTAACAATATCAGTTTTAAATAGTATAGGCTTGATTTACTCACAGGTTATAAAACAGAGAACAGGGGCACTTTATATATATATACATGCATCTACACATATGAACACATGCAACCATATTTTACAAAGATTCATCACAGACATTTCAGCCAATTCACAGATTTTAAAAGCTATTTTTAAAAGAATGTTTACTCACCAGTAAATGTTGAACAGAGTACTTTATTTTTGGAATGCCTTTGAAAACTTTGAACTTTAAAACTTTGAGTTGCTGGAAAGATGCTTTTGGAAACATAAATGTCTTTGCTTCTTTGTTTTGTAACTGGAATGCTTGAGTTGCTTATTATTGAAACATGCAGAGATGACTTGAAGCCTTGCTTTTGATTCCAGGTTGAAAAATAGGTTTTTTTTTGAAAATCTCAGATTGAAAATGTACAGGCTTTTGAATTTCTGGTTGAAGAATTTGATTTCTGGTTGAGGAGTTATTAATTCAGGTGATTGAATTTCGAACTGATGTTTGTATTTAGTTTCTATATGTTTTAAGAAGAAGGAAAGAAAGTACAGAGAAAATTTTAACTAAAGAAAATGAACAGCTTTTATTTTTGAAAACATTGATATATACTAAATTTTCTTTTAAAATAAAGAGTTGCCACTTGTTATCTTAATTAGACAAATGTCAATGTATAAATCTCTTTAGCTTACACATGTTAAAGTAAAATTATGTTAAAATCCTTTATAGGTTTACACATGTCCTTTAATTAATTAGTTTGTATCTTAAATGTAAATAAAAGATTTTCTTAATTTATTAAACACTTATTACTTATCTATTTATATATAAAGATAACTTTTTAAAGAAATAACCAATTATACTTATAAATAAAAGCTTATACATATATTTTAAAGTCTAAAACTATTTAAATATTACTTCTTTTGAATTTCAAATTCAAATTCAAATTATATTCTTAAAATCCAATTTAAAGTAAATTTAAAACAACACATTCAATTTGAAATAATAATCCTATTATAATTATTGTTTGAAATAACAAATTTATCAATTTTAAAATAATTTATAAAAGAGATTATAAATTACTTCTATTACTAAATGAATTAACATATCATATGTAAATTAAATACAAACCAAAGCTTTTCTATTTACAATATATACAAATATATATACATTATAAATAGAAATCAATTTATTAGGTTTTAAAAGATAAAATTCACTAATTAAATATTTATTAAATTAGATTATTAAATCAATTCAAATTTTATTATCAAAAATTATCAATCAATTTAATTATTTAAACTGATTATTAAATTGATATTGCCTAAAAATTCCGGGATATCACAATTCAAGTATTTCAGATAATAACATGATATTCATTCACAAAAATAAGTTGAAACCAGGGTTTAAAAAGGGTTTTTAAAATAAGTTTACTCACTGTTATTTTAAACAGAGACATATGTAAACTACAGACATTCAAAAATGTATAATTCAAGCATGCATCCAATTTTAATTCCAGTATTCAGATAACATGAAGATGTTCATTCATAAGAACAAGTAGAAATCCAAGATTTAAAACTGTTTTTAAAACTTAGGTTTACTCACCTGAACTTATAAAACAGAGAAGAGATGACCACTTTGTTTCCAGGCTTGCATGTTTGAATTTAAGCTTGATTTCCTTTCTCTGAACTTTAAGTTGTATTTGAAAATCTTGAGATTGATGTTGTATTGTTTTTGATCTTCTTTTCCACTGATTTGCATTTCCAGATTTTCATCTTCTTTGAATTTTGATTTCAGTCTTCTTTTGATTTTCAGGTTTCCAGTCTTTCATTTATTTTTAGATTCGAATTATATTCTTTTGGTTGAAATGAAGAGAACAAGAGTTTTAGCTGAAAAGTGAAAATAGATTTCTTCTTTTATATTTTAATTTACTTATTTTAATTATCAAAAGGAGATGTGGACATTTGTCCTCTTAAGAGTTAATTAACTTACACCTAAACACTCCAAGCTTCCAAATGTTTACAAGTGTTTTAAATGCTTTATTATTGATTTACAAGTGTTAATTTCTTTTTATTTTGATTTATTTAAATCCTACATGTTTATTTATAAAATATCTATATGTATAAAATGTATTTATCCTTTTATAATTTAAGCTTTAGATTTAAAAAAAATATACAAATGTGAAAACAATTATTTATAATAGCTTATGCTTTGATAAAATTAAATATAACATATTTTTATATGCTTGAGAAACTTATTTTAACTATATATATATTTTTACAAACCCATTTTGACTTATATTTGAATTTTTTAAAGAGAAAAGAATATTAAAACAAATGAATTTCTTAAATTAAATCTTAAATAAAACTTAAGCTTAAAATTTATCTTTAAAATAAATAAGAAATTATTCTTGTTATTTAAATCTCAAATATCATTTTCAAAAGTATTAAGTCAAATTACAAATTTCCAAATTACAAATTATATAAATATTAAAGTTTGAAAATACTTTATTAATTTCAAATTCAATATTCTTTCCATTTTAATATATACAAATATATATATATTCTAAATGGAAAATATTTTTAACATTAGCTTTTATAATTACTATATTGAATTTTATAACATAATTCCAAATAACAATATATATATACATATATATTATAAATTTGAAAACTTATCCTTTTATTAAATTAAAGACTACCTATTTATAATATATATACCAATATATATACATTATAAATATAAACACTTATATAAGTTTTTAGAAAGATAAATCTTCCCAATTTAAAATTGTTAGAAAAGATATTCCCAAATTAAAATGTTATTAGTTTTTCAAAAGAAATAAACTTTCCAATTAAAATGTTATTAACCTTTAAAAGAATTAAACTTGTCAATTTATAAAATAAATCAACAAATCAATTTAATTATTAATAAAGATTATTAAATTGATATTGCCAAATTTCCGGGATATCACATTTAGTTCAACTACAGCAACTACAGCATTCCAGAAAATGCTGTAATAGCTCTTGTATTCAATTTTAGTTCAAATCAGAAATCATAGCATTTCTGAATGCTATTAAAAGTAATTTCCAGATTTTAGTGTATTTCCAGCAAATAATAAAATTCATTTAAACCCCTTTTACATTATAAAAATCATGTTTTTAACATTCAAAAATGTTCATTAAAATACTTTTTTACATATGATTTTATAAAGTAAACTTTACAATAAAATCTAATTTCTCAATAGTTTTACTTAACCATTCAAATATACAATTTTCCCATTTTTACCTTTACAATTTATTAACACTTACATTTTCAAATTACCATTTCACACATTAAACTAAATTTCCAATTTATTTAATTAATTTAAACCTTTAGTTAGAACTAATTTCCCATTTCCAAGTCAAGTTATATTTAAAATTTCATATTTAAGCATTCATTCATTTAACCATTTTAGTTCATAGAAAAATCAATAATACTTTATTAAATCATTTAAATTAAAATTTAAAAAAATTATCATATTTGCCGTTTTCCAAATATAATTAAATTCCATTTTATTCATATAACTTAAATATCATTTTAAAACAAAAATCCAAATTTCCACACTTAAGTTATATTTCCAATTTAAATTTAACTAGTCATTTATTCAACATTTTTAACTTATAGAAAAATCATAATTTCTTTATTTAAACAATTTAAAATCCAATTTAAATCAAATTAGCATAGATTTACACTTTTAAACATATTTAAAATATTCAAAATACCTTATAAAATAACAACGGGCCTGTATATAGTTTTCTAACCTAGGTCAAGTGATATAGATATGTTTCATTTCAATCCGCAGTTTACAAAGAAAAACCGGGTTCTATCATTTCAAACCCGCAATCCCAAGTCAAATTAAATTAAATAAAAACCGTTCAGGCCTATCATTTCATCCCATAACGATTTTTCCTATTCTAAAGTCTGTTCGGGTATGTATCATTTCAACCCATAGTGATTTCTATACTAATAGGGAACTTGCAGTGTGATAAACAGATATAAATGAACAGTTAACAACATATATCAGTAACATATGATATGATAGATAAATAAACAGGTTTAACATCATATAATATATAACATAAGCAGGTATAATATAACATAATATTCTACACATTCAATTATTGTCAATTCACATTTGCATAAGTATAAATGTCAGGTGAGATTTACTCACCTTTTTAAGCTGAAGTTTGCAAATCAAATAACACAACGAATTCCAGAAAGCACGATATGGCACGACCTTTGATTTGAATGAATAGAGAGCCTTGATATTTATCTTGTATACAATAACCAAAACAAGACAATATACACATAAATATTCAGCACAACAATATTGAAATGACTAGAAATAAAAAGCAACAAAGGACAAAGTGATTCGACCTTTCTTTAACCATTCAAGAGCTCGACCAAGGGGATCTTTTGCTCAGCCATTGATGTGTGTTTGGGTCAGGTATGGTATCATATAGGTCAGGTTACAAGTGGATGAAGGTGGTGGAAGAGTTACAACATGGAGCATACATGGGTTCAAGGCAAATAGGTGAAGTTTTGGTGCATTTTGGCTCGGCTATGACCACATATAGGCTCGGCCATGGGGTCTTCATGTCAGGTCAGATCTGGATAGTAGTGAAAGGGGTGGCCAGAGGTGAAGTAGATGATGGTGGTGGTGGCTAAGGGTGGCCAAAGGCAAACTATGAAGGTAGTGGTGGCATATAAGTCGGCTTGGCATTGTTTTGTGGATTTTAAAGCAAGGTTTTGTGGTGTTGTGTTCATGAGGAGGTCATGGCCACTTCAAGTCAGAGGAGATATAGGGGTTGTACCCATGGATGAGAGGAAGATGTGGTGGTGGTGGTCGGAGGTGATGGTGGTGGCTATGGCCGAGCAAGGTAAGAAGAAAGCAGGGCAAAACAATGGAAAAAAATGATGAAAAAGTGAAGAGAAAAGATGAAAAAGAAGGAGAGGCCATTACCAATTCTTCTCAGATCTGAAATGGCCAAAATTTGATGATGTTAAGAAGTGTTTTCACGTGAGAAAGGAAGTAAAAACTCATGACAACAATTAAAGCAATGAACGGCCAAAATGTGAAGGGTCTAGAAAGTGAAAAGTCATTGTTTTTAAAGCTTTTTGCCTCTTCAAATTTCCATTCTACATTAACCCAAAATAAAAAAATAAAAAATCAATAAATAAAATAAAATAAACTGAAATAAAGTGAAAAAGAAAAATAAATAATTTATTTTAGGAAAGTATGAAGGTAAATAAAGAAAATAGCTAAATATCTTGAAACTAGCTTTTAAAATTGTAAACCCAATACACTTAACTTTGGAAAAATTATAACAGCACTTCTAAACAAATAAAAAGTCAAGTAAATAAAATAAATGCTGAACAAAATAAAGTGAAAATGAAAATAAAATAAGATTTTAAGAAAATAGAAAATAAATAAAGAATTACTTTAATTAATTGAAACTAGAAATTAAAATTTGTAAATAAATTACAGCTGACTTGGAAAATTCCAATTGTTCTTTTAAAAATGTTTTTAAACCAAAATATATACATAACATGTTATTTTACCCATATAAATATAAATTAGAACATTACATGACCAAATAAAATATTATTTATAATTTAAAATAAACAATTTTGTTAAATACAGCAAATTACACACAATATTCAAAAGGGCATAACTTTCAAATTATAAATCAGATTTTAACGAAATGAAAAGAAGTATTCTTGAAATTTTATTTAATTTCATAATAAAAGATAAAATTCAAAAATTTAAATTTTAAATTTAAAAGTCAAAGTTTGACCAAATTGACTAAAATCACATTTTTGGAAAATATTCTATTTAGTCATGTTTGGAATTCTAATTTACATCAAAACACAATTTATATTTAAAATAAAAAAAATTTCCATTTAATAAAATAAAATAAAGTTTTTAAATCAGGAAATTCAATTTAAAATAATTACAAAATACAAGGTTGTTACAAAAAATATTCCTTTTAGGGTCCAGCCTCAGGCAATGAACCCAAATGGAGAAAATCTAAATGAGAAAAATAGCTAGGTCTAGGGTCTTAGTTATAGTGTCACTTAGGGATCTCAGGCCGTTGGATTTGAAGATTAAATTTGGTGCAACCACGTCATAGGCTCGGTGGGAACCGTCGGATGGAAGCACGAACGCACATGATTGAGCTAAAATAGAAAAACACGTCACGATCGAAACTGGACGAAAATTTGTCCAAGTACGTATGCGGGTCGACCGCCAGGTCAACCTTTATATGGATTGGGTCGACCTATAGGTCGACCCACCTATGGGGAAGGTTGACCCTAGGGTCAACCTGACCTATATTATTTTTATTTTTTTTCTTTTCCTTTTGTTTTCTTCGTTTCTTGTTTATTCTGTAACTTCTTCGTTTTAGCTCGGATTTTGACAATCTATATATGGAAATTGACTAGAAAATCATCACGGACACAATGGTGCAACTCCCATGGTTCAATTTTGATAATTTCACAAATTTATTTTATTATTTAATTAATTCATTAATTAATTACTATAGCTTAAATTTCGGGTTGTTACAGTTTTAACAAATCATGACAATATTTTTCTTGATTTATAAAAATACCATTTTCTAACTGTTTAATCTATAATCCTAAGAAAAAAATTTAATTCTCTCATATGGAACATTTTTCATGATATCTACGAAATTATTACATAACTTTTCATTTGTTGATCCAAATATTATGTCGTCCACATGTATTTGAACAACCAGAATAACATTATGATCTCTTTTTATAAACAAAGTTGTATCTATTTTTCCAGTTTGAAGTCCAAAATTTATTAAATGAGTTTTTAATCTACCATACCGAGCACGAGGTGCTCGTTTTAAACCATATAAAGCTTTCATTAGTTTATAAACATGTTCAGGAAAATTTTCATGTATGAACAAAGGAGGCTGCTCGAGATAAACCTTTTCTTTTATAAAACCCTTTAAAAAGGCACATTTTGCATCAATTTGAATTTTTTTAAAGTTATGATGACATACAAAAGTGAGTAACATTCGGATGGCTTCTAGACGTGCGACTTGAGCAAGCGTTTCTTCATAGTCAATGCTTTCCTCCTGATTATATCCTTGTTTTACTAACCTTGCTTTGTTCCAAACAATATTTCCATTTTCATCTATTTTATTCTTATAAACCCATTTTGTCCCGATTACAGATTGATCTGCAGGTCTCGGTACAAGTTCCCATACTTCATTTCTTTCGAATTGATTGAGTTTTTCTTGCATTGCCATAATCCATGACTCGTCATTCGATGCTTCTTTATATTTCTTTGGCATAAAATTTTAAATGAATGCAACGTGACTCATTTGATTTAATTGATGTCTAGTAGAAACTTTTGTATTTAAATCACCAATTATATTGTTAATTGGATGGTCATTCAAAATACGAGGGGGCGACCTTAACGTATTCTCATTTTCAACTGTATTCTCGTTATTGTTATTTGAAACAGTGTTATTTTCAGATGATTTTGTTAATATTTCATTATCATCACTATTATTGTTATTGGAAAAGTCTTCGTCAAATGAAACATGTAGACTTTCTTCTATAGTGCTCGTACGCTTATTAAATATTCTATACGCTTTGCAACGATCTGAGTATCCGACAAAGATTCCTTCATTAGCTTTTGAATCAAATTTTCCAAGATTATCTTTAGTGTTTAGTATAAAACATTTTGAACCAAATATTCAAAAGTATGATACTTTGGGTTTTTTACCAAAAAACATTTCATAACAGGTATTTTGGTTAAAGGACGTAATGTGACACGGTTCAATACATAACAAGCAGTAGCTACAGCTTCTGCCCAAAAATTCTTTTGTAGATTACTATGGTTAAGCATAGTTCGTGCACATTCTTTGAGTGTACGATTTTTCCATTCTACAACACCATTTTGTTGTGGTGTTCGAGGAAATGAATTGTGTAATTCCCTTTTTGTTACAAAAGATGTCAAAATTTTCATTTTCGAATTCTCCTCTGTGATCACTTCTTGTACCTTTTATTTTAAGATTCATTAAGTTTTTAATTCTTTTAGCAAAAATTTTAAACATCTCAAACGTATCACTCTTATGTTTTAAAAATAGTGTCCATGTATATCTTGAAAAATAATCTACAATAACAAATACATACTTGTTATGATTTATTGAATGTACTTGAGTAGGTCCAAATTAATCAAGATATAATAATTCTAAAGGTTGTGGGAGAAATTTGTTTTTTAGATTTAAAAGAACACTTTTTTAATTTGCCATGTTAACATGCATCACATAAATTTTTAACTTTATAGTTTATTTTAGGAAGACCTCTAACCGAATCGTGTTTAACTAATTTGTTTATAAACCTAAAGTTTATGTGACACAACCGTTTGTGCCATACCATGGATCATTAAAATCCACGGATAGGCATAAATCGTTGGAGTTATTAAACTTCATATATAAGACATAAAAGTTTCTTTTTCTTAACCCTTCAAAGATTAGATTTTTATTTTGATCAAATATGTTGCATTTATTCTTTTCAAAATCAATTTTGAATCATTTGTCATAAAGTTGACTAATGCTTAATAGGTTATGTTTTAGATTTTAAACTAGAATAACATTTGTAATAATAGGGGAAGTGGACATACCAATATTGATGACATCTCCAATTCCAATGGCAAATCCTTTTGAATTATCTCCCAAAATTACAGTACCACCATCTCTGTATGTTATATTTGATAACATTTGTGCATTTCCAGTCATATGTTTGGAGCATCCGCTATCAAATATTCATTTTTCCTTGTTATTAGATTTTCTTTTGGGTACCTGCAGGATAAAAACCATTTAATTGGTACACACTTCCTTTGTTAGGGTCCTAAGTGTTAGAGAGTGAAGGTAGCCATACCCAGGAGGGTTTAGACCTTTAAAAGAGTAATTTTTATTATGAACAACACTTTTCAAAGAGTTATCTATGTGTTTTTGTCTAATTAATTTGTTACCAGATTTTAGAATTGATATTTTTATTATTTTAGAGTTAGAAGCCTCTTCTCTAGTATGTGGCTTCTTGAACTAGTTATATAGTAAGCTATAGTTTTTATGTTTTGAAGTTTTCTTGAATCCTAATCCATTCCGATTTCCAAATGGTTTAGAACTTTTGATCAAATTGTCCAAATTCTATGTTCCTTTATTGAATTTTGAAACATTGTTTGTAATCTTATCTAACTCACTTTTAAGATAAGAAATTTCGAATTTTGATCCATCTAGATTATCCTTTAATACAATGTTTTCTTTTCTAATATCATCATTTTCTAGTTTAACTTTTCCTATTTCACATAATAAAGAATCATTTTGACTAGATAGATTCTTACATTTTTCTTGTGTAGTTTCTAATTCTTTTAGAATGGCTTTCTCATCCTTTAATAATACTATTTCAAGTTCCATTCGATTAAATTTAGCAACATATTCTTTATTTAACTTTTTAATTTCTTTATATTTGTCATCTAGTTCCATGCTAAGTTCTAAAATTTCATTATAAGTAAGATCAGGACATACCTCCTCAGTGTTTGGCATGAAGCACATATTGGCTTGCTTAGAATCACTATTACTATTACTATCTGATGATGAAGATGAATCCGAGTCATCCTAAGTTACTTGGAAAGCTCGTTTTCTTTTCTTGAATTTCTCGAACTTGCTTTTCTTTTTGTTATTATTGAGCTTTGGGCATTTTTTCTTCATATGTCCGAACTTGTCGCATCTGAAGCATTTGATTGAAGTTTGGCTAGATGAGTTTGAATTTCCTCCACTTTGGGATTTCGTCATTTTCTTGAATTTCTTGAACATGTTGTAGTTTTTCACAATAAATACGATCTCATCTTCATCTAAGTCTAAATCATTATCGTTGGCTTGAAAATCTGTATTTTTTTCATTATTTTGTTCTTTTCTTGCCTGCAAATTTGCTTCGTACGACATCAAATTCCCTATCAATTCTTCAACTTTTAGTTGAGATAGGTCATTAGCCTCTTCCATGGCCAACACTTTTCGTTCCCATTCATTAGTTAAGGAATTTAAAATACATGTAACTAAATCAAAATCTGTAAATTTGACTCCAAGTGCCATAAGATCATGTTGAATAATTTGAAATCTAGCATACATATCACCAATAGATTCATTTGCTTTCATTTTAAATGAAGAAAATAGATTTTTTAAAATGGAAATCTTGGTTTGTTTAACTTTGTTTGTGCCTTCATGAGTGATTTTTAGTGTATGCCATATATCATATGTAGTAGTGCACAACATGACATATGAAAATTCTTTTTGTTAAGTGAACAGAATAGAACATACATGGCTTTCGCATTGTTTGTTGTTGTGTTCTTTTGAGCATCTATCCAAGAGCCGATGTCTATGTTTGGTGCTTCATATCTAGCTTGTGTTGCTTGCCAAATTTACAGACCATTAGCTTCCATAAAAATACGCATACGTGTAGACCAGTAAGCATAATTAGATCCAGTGAATAATGGAGGACGTGCAGTGGATTGACCTTCATGAAATGTACTTGTCATATTAAATATGTTTCAATTACGTGTTACTATAACTTGAAATAACCATGCTCTGATACCAAATGAAAGTATGTATGGATTATGTATTTATATCTTAATACACAAGTGTAATAAAAAGCCTACTTATAACTACTAGAGTAAAGTAAATAAAAGTGAAGAAATAATCACACCAGAGTTTTTATACTACTTTGGACCTCCCGTCCTACGTCCAGTCCCGAAGCTCCCCTTCAGCTTTAAACTAGCAAACAACCCTTGCTTCGCCTAAAGGAATAGGCTTGATATAAAAAGTCTTTTCTTGACAAGTATGTGTTCTTAGTAACATTGATTTTGACTACATAGTACAAATCTTCCTATAATCTCATTTGAGTAGTATGTGTATGTGAGGCTTTGTTTTTAGGAAGAAATAAGAATGATGTATTGATTGCCTTTATAAATCAAAGTATGCAAGGAGTAAAAGATTCAAAAAATTCGAGTGAGTTGTTTCTCAAAGTCTTTACATATTTATAGGTGTTAAAGGGTTTTCTTGAGAAGCAATAACCTTTAGTATGTTCTACTTCAGTCTAAAGGTTCCAATATTTAAGGAAGAAGAGATGTAGTGAAAAGATATGGATGCAACCATTAGAATGAAGCAAGTGTCTATTCATAGTTTTATCCCGTTACCCAGTTCAGACATCTGGGATAAAATTCAGACGTTTGTCTGTTTATATATTTTTTAACCAGTGAACTCACTCAGACATCTAGGATAAAATTCAGACGTCTGTCTAGTTATATATATTTTTTAACCAAAGAACTCAGTTAGATGTCTGACTTATATGGAAAGACGTTTGATGCCTATGTACTTCTAGAATTAATTTTTTTGAAATAGCGAAAACCTTGTAAAAACTTTGATGTGCAATTTTGTGTAAAAAACTACTAAAGGAGATTTTATAAACCATCTATCTATGACTATTACATACTATAATGGCTTCTCTAATAAAAATGATTCTTTTCTTCTACTATTCGTCTTTAAGTCATGATATTATGATTTCTTGAAGCACTTACCTACAAATAGATGGAAAATATTGTATGTGTATGATTGCATAGTTATTGTCATCGAAACCATAGAACAAAGGTTCTAACATAAGGATCCCTCACAAAACCATGACAAATCAATTATGTATGTATCACAGATATTTTAAAGTTCCCAACATGCTTTCTACACAAGTGAGATCGAGAGTCTTTTGGCTCTAACTCTAAATCCTATCGTTGAACTCATATTCAATCAATTATGTAGCTTCATCCCTCCATGTTGAACACCTCTTATTGATTGTGCTCTGTTTGGAGTAATTTTGATCGATTGGTAGTGATCGATCACCTAAAGATTTAAAAAATCATATACTACCTATGATTCGTACAGTCAACCATGACATGTAAATGCATATAAAATCTATTTAAAAACATTTAAATTTGTTAATAAAACATTAATAAGTTCAAATCAATTAAAATCACCTAAAGATTTCATTTTTAACATGGAAAATGATTCGAAAACACATTTTTATGTATATAAAACATTTTAAGAGACTGTGAATGATAAACTACTCACCTGACTACCAAAAATCACCAAAAATAAAGCAAACCTGGTATAGACAACAAAGCATGAATTCCAAGATAGCAAAATTTCGAGATCCTAAAAGTCCCCTTACTAATCTCTATGCTAGTCACCAATTAATTGCTAATTTAGTCTAATTTAGTTAAATATTTGAGATGGTTTTGCCTAATAGAGGTTTGGTGGAGGTTAGAGACTGTTTTGAAAGAAGTAAAATAATGATTAGGGGCTGGCCTATGACTCCCATTAGATGTACTTAGCTCTAATCTCGAAACATGTTAGTGGACTAATTATGAGCTTAGTCTAATTACATACTAGTCTGTCAAAGAACTGTCTAACTTCAAATGGTCATATCTTCTAAACCGTAAAGCCAAATTCTATTATCACCACTTTACGAAAAGGCAAATCATCATGCATTTCATTTGGAAGTGGTTTTAGACTATAATTCGTTTTTTATCAAAAGCTATTGCTCTTACAAGTTATAAGAATCAAAACCATTCACAATTTATTTTTAGGGGAAAAATGTCAATTCTCAACATTATCTAAAGTTATAGCTTGATGGGACCTAATACTGTTATGAAAATAATATTTTTTTGATCTGTCGATGTAACGACCGCCATACACTTACGGTGCAGAACGGTTTTCAAAGGAAAGAAAAGAAGTAAAGATGAAGGAAATGGAAAAGAAGAGAATAGAAAAGAAGAGAATAGAAAAGAAGAAAAAGGAAACATCAAATGACCATATCACCTGTCGTATATCTCACATCGCATCAGAGTAAATATGTTAACCCAAAAAATGGATCAAAACCCTGGATTGAGTGTGAAAGCACAAGCCCTGTTCTTGCAGAGGAATAATATAGAAAATAAATGTAAAAAGAGTAGAAATAGTAAAAAGACAAGAAGATTTTTATAGTGGTTCAGTTGTTAATGAAGCCTACGTCCACTTTAGAACTTTCTATTAACCGACTGCTGTTATAAGTTGAATCGGATTACAATATGATTGAATCTTCTAAGTTAGATCAAGTTAAAATTATAAGAGTTCACTGGAGAATCACAGTGAATCCCTAGATAACTACTGTGTGGGAGGAGAAGTGTGAAGAGTAATCTCTGCAGAGTTCTAGCAGCCAGTCCAGAAGATTCTCTTTATGTTGCAGATAGATGAGTATTTATAAGGGAATTTAGTGAGTATTGGACCATAAGTCCAAGAACAGAAGAATCCAGTTGTTATGTCAAGTCATCACTGAAAATCTCAAATCAATCTGAGTCATTTCTATGGGTCGCTAGCTATCCATAAGGGATGGATCATTAGCTATCCATCCACTTAGCATATTTTTCTACCAGAAGCCTTTACTTAATGCTACGAAGGAGCTAGGAAAATTTAAGAGCGATCCGACCTATCTTGATGGATCGCTGGCTATCCATACGGGATGGATCGCTAGCAATCCATACAGTTAGCATATTTTTGAGTGATCTTAGTTTGGTTATCTTCCTATCTTCTATTTATGGGCCTTGTTCAAATATCAAGTCGTTTGGAGTTCGTTTAATCATCCGTCTTCATTGGTTATCTAGTCCACAGGAATCATCCATAACTCACTCAATAATTAACCAAATCACATGAAACTTCACATATGCATTGTAGATGAGTAGGAGAGCCTCCTTTATGGATCATAGGTCATGGGGCCTAATCCTTATGGGTCGGACCTGATGGATCAAACTGGCCCAATTTGGAGAAGAATCATCCATAACTTTCTCAAAACTTAACGAAACCAGATGAAACTTTGCAGGTACTCTTAATAGGGTGTATGGGACCTACCCTATAATTTTTAGGTTGTGGGGCCCATCTTACATGGATCATTAGCGATCCATCTAGTTAGGTTGCTAGTGATCTATCAAACTACCTCCAAATAATCCCATTTTTTATAAGCCTTCATTTATGTCTTATAAGTGTTCTCTAAAAATTTCAAGTAAATCTGACTACGTATGAGTTCTCTTGGTCCATTTTTAGTTAGCTGCTTTTGGTCAAATAGTTTGAATCGGATGAGTCTTCACTTCACAAGCTAGATTGTTTGGCGTGCTATGAAACTTGGCAAGTATTCTTAGAAGGGGTAGTAGATCATGATGCAATAGGCTTTGACAACTCATGATGCTTTCTTTTAGATCGCTAATGATCTATGGAATATGGATCGCTAGTGATCCATCTTCGTACTGGATTTTTGACTTGTTTCTCTTAAGTTCCATTGGCTTGTTCATTTAGAAGCCCTGTTCAAGTTTCAAGTCATTCTGGCTTAGTACAGATGTTCTAACTCCTATTGAATTCTACTGGGTTAAAAGCCCAGTTAACATTTGCCTCCCAAAATATGTTTTTGTTGGAAACAAAGTGTGCTATGGAATAAGACAAGTTTTGGATTATATTCTGTGAATTGCAGTAAATCGTCAGAGTCCATCCCAAGATGTTGTTTTCAATTGACTAATTTTTGATAGCCGTTCGTTTTTTGATTTCGATCTGAATTTCAATTCCTGGTATTGACAATGCAATCTTTGCTGCATAGTTTACACAAGGGTTTAGGTCGACAATTGGGTGCAGGACGTAGGTTTAGAGTCAACTATATAATTTTGACTCAACTGGCGGTGAAGCTAAGTTTTGTCTCGAACAATTGTAGGCTGTTCTAGAGCGAAGTCTTGCTCTTTGTCTTTAACCATTTCTTTTTGAGGACTTGGTTATGTTCCTGTCACCGTTTTGAATTCTAATGCAAAATTTTGTTTCAAAATCGGATATAATAGATGATTCAATCGTATCGCTTTTTCCATTTCTATACTCCAATGATCCTGAAAAGAAAAGCTTCTCGCATCGCTTCGGACAGCGACTCCATTATCGATCTTTGATCGATAACGGGTAAGTGTGGAAAAGATAATTTCAAAGGACGATATGGATTGTTTTTCAAATGCAAGCAAGCCATCTACACTAGATTGTTCGTTTGCAATATTCGGGATACTGGACTCTTCTCATGTAGATAACACACTACATCTACCCCGGTCAATGCTCATAACCTAACTTGTCAACATATGTCGACTTCCCTTAGATTTCGAACATTGGTTATACGAGGATATTATTTAAAGCAAAACATAACCGACATGTTTGAATGCCAAGTTTTTTTTGTTGAAAATGACTTTCCAGCTATCTAATCTTTAGTCGGTTGGAGGGACTTCCACTTCTGCAGAAGCTAGGTCAGTCGCAGCTTAGGCTTCGCTTATTATTCATGTCATATTAGGATGATTGATTACAGTTAAATTACAACGCACAGGTGCACTTGTTGAGTTGTAGTTGAAGTTCAACAAGGCACAGTTTCAGTTTTTTAAAACTAGCACATGACTTGTTCGATTGCGATTATCCTTCTTTTGCTTTTTTCGAAATTCAACCTATACACCAGCCTCTATCTCCGGGGACTATGGGTTTAATTGCTTGATTCCGAGCATTGTTTTTTCTAGCTATTGCACCTCTTGTGTTCATGTGCAGTATACTCGTTTAATGTAATTCTATACATGTAAGTAATACTTCAACTATCATTTTGGCATATTCTATTTCATAGCTTTGTTTAGAAATATGAGGTAGCTTGGTCTAGCCAGTTTTGTGGATGTTCCTATTTGTTCTCTATTAGTTCATTTAACAGTGTTGGTGTATATGCCCCAGTCCATAGGGCTGATTACTCTAAATACTATATCTATATGTTTTTGGGAGACTAGGTCTCCTGGGCCATATGTTTGATTACCCTAGTTTGATTGACACGATAGCTTCGATATTTGGAAACTAGGGACTTTGCTGCTTGATTCCAAGCTCTGATTTTTTCAATGATGTTTGTTTCCTAAGTGCAGTTAAATTCCTCCAAGTTGGCATCATCATTCGATGTCATTCTAGATACATGTTTTGGAAAGACACGTCACTGTCATCTTTTGATAGAGTGAATTCTTCCAAGTCAGTGTTGAGATCTTAATCATGTACCAGTTTCTATCTTCGGAAACTCGTGCATGGATGACTAAACTCTTTGGAGTTTTCCTTGATGTTGTGAATCTTCGGATATCATGAGATGTCAGAAGGTAGGAATGAAGATTCAATCAAGCTCTTGCTTTGGTTTCCGAAAGCCAATGCATCGATAGTTTCAATCTGTAGGTTTCTTCTTAGCATCACCAAACATCGGGTGATGGCATATTCCTGCCAGTTGCGACTAAATGATCTAGTTAAACCATAAGTAGGTCATCATTCCTTCTCATCATCGCTAGACTTTGAGCGACAGTAATTTTCTTGTGGTTATTTATGTTAGGACTTGGAAACATTTCTTTCAACCAAGTATTTGTGCGTCTATCCTCGTTCGAGGGGCTAGCTATTTCAAATGCTAGTATTTGGGCATTTTCAAGAGATGGAAAGGTGTGGGACAAATGATTCAATTTCCCCCATTCTAGCTTTTAATCCCTTTCTGGGATTAAGGAAGTTTGGTGATTTTAGTTCCAACCTTCTATGATTGTCCCTACATGTCCTTAGTTGTGCATGCTTTGCTTGATTGTTATCGTCACAGAAATTCTGTTCATACGCCAATTTCTATCTTCGAGAAATTATAACCTAGTTTCTTGGTTCCTAGCAACATGAGGCTACCTATCTTTTGGCCGTACATAAATTCTTTCTAGGTTGAATTCAGGAAATTTGGTTGTACACCAGCTTTCATCCCTAGAAATTAGCACACGAGCAATTCAATCTTGGGATTTTCTTTCGGCGCTGCTTTATTCCTATGCAGCGACTGATTCCTGTAATGAAAGGTTGAACCATCTAGCTAACCTATGAAAGATTATTTCTTCCTATTGTTGCTCATTTTTGGGCAATGGTAGTTTACTGAAGACAAGGGTAGAATCAACTGAGGACCAACTTCTATCTCCGGAAGCTAGTGCATTGATGGTCTATTATGATGAGTGTTTCTCATCGAACATGTAGATCAAAGTTTTCCTGACGTTGCCAAGGGAATACCGGTATATAGTGAATAGCAAATTTCCTAGTATTGCCGGGGTAATGTCGGTACTGAGGAAATATAGGGTTTCCTGGTATTGCCCGGGAACATCGATGCTTATGAAAAAGAAAATTTCTCAATGATGCCAGGGTAACACCAACATTTAGGAGGTTGGGGTCGATTTTCCGCACCGATCCGGTAATGCTTTTAATCCAGGTGGGCACTCATTTCGGTCTTCAAAAACTTGCACTTCGATGATTGGATTGTAGAAGTCCTTTCTTAGTGCTACCTGTCTTCAGGCAATGTTAAAATCATGTTGGTTAGGATTAAATCATTCATCTGATCCTGTATAGTTGTGTAGATCCCTTTCAACCCAATATGGCTGTTTTTCTCAACGTTGCTTAACTTCGGGATATGCCATGTTTTCGAAGGACGGGAGTTACAAGCATTTCTGTTGCCTAGACTTGTTATTACCGTCAAGTGTTACCCTTGGAAATGCGGGGTTGTTGATTAACTAATTCCATGGTTATTCTTATTCACGAAAAATCGGATTTCATCCAACCGGTTTTTGTTATGATCTAACTTCTATCCGTGGAACACTTCATTTCTAGGTGTCAAATTCTAGATTCTTATAGAAAATTAGAAATTTTGGAGTGAGTAATCACATTGCCTGGTATGACCATGCTCATTCCTTTCCTGATCATGGACCGGTAGAGTTCGGTAGTGTTTGTCTTGAATCTGTGATACTTAACCTTGCTTGTTTCATGCCATATGCTTTATGTTGGGCTGATAGCACTACTGCAAATATCAACCTTATATTTTGTTACAATCTTCGAGAATCAATGGTTTAGCTGCTCGATTTCGAGCGTTCTCTCCTTACCGTTGTCTGTCTTCAGATAACAACTGGTTTTCTACAAGTTGGGGTTTGAGACCTCAGTCGAGCACCTACTTCTATATTTGGAAACTGGTGCGTTGATGATTTAATTTTGGAAATGCCTTCCATCGTTGTCTATCTCTAGATGACAGTAAGTTCCTCTTTTTATTGCAAGTTGGATCGATTTTTTATCCTGATCAAGTGTTAATATGTTATGTGCCCCTCAGTCCACTGGACTGATTATTCTGAACAAATGATGTGAGATATGATGTTCTTAGCGGCTCCCTAGATGCCCCCCATCAAAGGTATGTCGCAATTCCTATCTCTGGGAACTCGTGACTTGGATGTCTTGAATTTAGATATTTTGTACAGTAACTTTGGTCAAAGATCCGAATTCTTTACCGACTTCTCGGTTTTGAACTTTGTAGCACTACTAGAGCAACACCGATTCTTTCGGGTAGCGAGAGTTGATCTTTGTTAATCCTACAATAGAAAAGTTTTCTAGTGTTTTCACATCAACACCGGTACTTAGAAAATTTTAACGGTTTGTTGATAGTGCTGGAGCAACATCAAGCAGTGCTTGTGCGGCTTACAAAATGTATATCTTTTGAAAGTGCACAGCTTACGAAATGCACGGCTTCGGAGAGTGCGCGGCTTACGAAATGCATTGCTTTTGAGAGTGTGCAGCTTATGAAATGCATGGCTTATGGGATCGATATGACCCATCGATCCGGAACGGTTTGGAACTTCTTGACGTTGCTAATCTTCGGGTAATGTGAGAAGTTTGTGCTTCGAGAGCGTGGTTCCACGGCTTAAGATGTGATGCGTGGCTTATGAGAGTGTGTCACTTATAGGATCAATACAACCCGTCAATCCGGAACGGCTTGGAACTTCTTGACATTGCCAATCTTCGGGTAATGTGAGGAGTTCATGCTTCGAGAGCGTGGTTCCATGGATCAAGAATTGATGCACGACTTATGGGATCTATACGACCCATCGATCTGGAATTGTTTGTAACTCCCCAATGTTGCCAATCTTTGAATAACATGAGGAGTTCATGCTTCGAGAGCGTGGTTCCATGGCTCAAGAAGTGATGCGCGACTTATGGCGGTGCGTGGTTAATGAGATTGATACGACTCGTCGATTCTGAACGATTTGGAACTTCTCGACGTTGCTAATCTTCAGGTAACGTAAGGAGTTTGTGCTTTGAAAGCGCATTTCTATGGCTCAAGTAGTGATGCACGGCTTATGGGAGTGTGCGACTTATGATATCAATACGATCCGTCGATCCAGAATGGTTTGAAACTTCTCGACGTTTCCAATATTCGGGTAATGTATGGAGTTCGTGCTTTAAGTGCGTGGTTCCATGGCTCAAGAAGTGTTCTATGGCTTATAGAAGTGCATGACTTATGGGATCGATACGACCTGTCGATCCGGAATGGTTTGGAACTTCATGATGTTTCCAATCTTCGAGTAACATGAGGAGTTCATACTTCGAGAGCATAAGAAGTGATGTACGGCTATGGTAGTGCGTGACTTATGGGATCGATACGAACCATCGATCCAGAATAATTTGGAACTTCTCTACGTTGCCAATCTTTGGGAAACGTGAGGAGTTCGTGCTTCGAGAGCATGGTTCCATGGCTCAAGAAGTGACGCGAGGCTTATGAGAGTGCGCGGCTTATGAGACCAATACGACTCATAGATCCAGAATGGTTTAGAACTTCTCAACGTTGCCAATCTTCGGGTAACGTGAGGAGTTCGTGCTTCAAGAGTGTGATTCCATGGCTCAAGAAGTGATACGCGGCTTATGGTAGTGCGCGCAATGGTTTGGGCCTTCCCGATGCCAAAGGAGCGATACTAGTTCTTAGAAGGTAAGGATCAAGTTTTTCCATCAATCCGGCAATTTGACTTCGCTGGAACTCAGTTTCGTCGGTTCTGAGAGATAAGTGGTTTTTGGATCGGGTAACCATGGCTAGGAAGATCCTCCCATACTTCGGGAAGATGTGCACGGCCTAACAAATAAGGTTTCCATGATGGATAGATCTACAGTCGATCGCATGGAGATGATTATGAAGAAAGAGCTTATGGGATTTCAGGGCAAGACTCTTAGTTTTTGGTCCAAACTGCCTTTAGAGAATTAGTCTTCAACTGTAATACAGTCTAAGAGGAAAAGGAACTGGTTACTAAGGGTGGTAAAGGAGGAGTTGGGAAGAAGTAAGCAAGTATTATGCTTCTATTTTGTTTGTTGCTCTAGCTAGGTTGTTAAGTCTGTAGTTATCAGAATGCCAGAATTTTCGATTGGGCATAACAAAACTGTGGTATGATTAGTCTTAGCTTTCCTTATAGCTACTCAAATATGTGTGGTGCCCTCTATGCCATAGGGTTGTTCGCATGCTTAAACTGTATCCAAGGTTTCTCCACAACCCGTTTGGTTGCACATAGTCTAGTAGATGCAACTATGTCTTCTCAATGATTAAAGCATGGGAAATCATCTATCTTTAAAGACATATATTAGGGATTTGAGATGCTTCGTTCTCCTAGGTGCCGAATCTTGGCTTCATGATTCGTGTCAGCCTCTGATTGATCACAAGGTCAGTTTAGTTTTTGGCTTAGTTTCTTTGAGCAACTTTGAAGCTCTAGAGTTCAACACTATTTGTGTCATTGGTCGTTGAAAGTGATTCTATTAATTTTGTGGAGTGATGGATGGGATTATCGATTTGTGGCCTCGGAGCACGACTTCGCTGACTTCAGGTAGTTCTGGATGAGATGATGACTGATCTTCTAATTAGCCTTCGCGATGCTTTAGTTTGTGAAGGATTTTTGGATCAGATGACAGCTGATCTACCAGTTCACCTTCATGACACTTTAGTTCGTGAAGGAACTTCACAACGCTTTAGTTCGTGAAGGAGTTTTTATGGTCGGATGTCCGACATCCAGATAGCTTTGGAACGATAATTTATCAATTCCGAGAGGAATTTTGGTCGGATGTCCAGCTACCAGACGACCCTAGAGTGATTATTCATCGACTCCAAGAAGAGTTTGGGTCGTGTGGTCGACGGCCCGTCGGTTTTAAAACGATATTCATCGACTTCAAGAGGAATTTTGGTCGGATGTCCATCGATCATACGGCCTTGAAGTAATAATTCATCAACTCCATGAAGAGTTTTAGGTCATGCGTCTAATGACCTAGCGGTCTTAAAGCGATGATTCGTCGACTTCAAGAGAAATTTTGGTTGGATTTTCGGCGACTAGATGGCCTTGGAACGATAATTCATCGACTCCAGGAAGCGTTTTGGGTCGTGTGTCCGACGGCCTGACGGTATTAGTGTGATGATTCATCGACTTCAAGAGGAATTTTTGGGATTCGACTGCGAGAACACAGTTTTATCTATTTCTGGAGACTTGGGGTGTATCTGTTTGTTCAATGATCCTTTTGACAAGCCTTCTCAACGCTACCAGAGAAACGCCGATTCTCAGAAGGGAGATCGCCATGACTCATCGAGGGCATATAAGCATTTCTTTTGTTGTGCTGTCTGCAATGCTTCTAGTGTCTTGAGATGGCTCATTTGGAACAGGAAAGTAGATAAGGATGGATGAGAAGGCATCGCTTTAGGTTGCTACCCCATTCCTTAGTAGCTAGCTAGCCATAGTGTTATTTGATAATCGTCCTTTTATCTGATTTTTTCAATTATCCGGAGCACTTTTCTACTGGGTCTTAGTGGCCTTGCTTCGGCAGAAGGTCCTTGAGGTCCTATAGCTTCTTCACTGTTTGGTATGTACTTTGGCAAATTTCTGGGTTTTCCTTTTGTTAATTGCACTATCTCTAGTCTTTGGATCTGGTTTTCCTTCCCATAGAATACTTCTAGGGTTGTAGGTTGTTTCATCCTTTACTGATTCTTGAGAGCCTTGTAGTAGACTGCATCTGTCACCCTCGCTTAGTCGATATGCTAGTCATACCTGTAAAAAAGAAATTTCAAATCAGTTGTACAATTGTAGGAAGGTATAGTTGGCATGATAAACTTCGTTGGATATTCTGCGTGCTGAATGACATTGGCGAATGGGTTTCGATTAGGGAAGATGCTCTAATCATTGTCAATCCGGTCCGTTTTCAAGTTACGGCTATTAGTAATGCTTGAGAGTGATATATGCATGATTGTCCTATGATTGAATGATTGAAAATGCCGATTGAATGACAAATCACTTAGGATGGGGTCATGGATTGGTGACGATGCCTAAAATTTTTCAAACTAGGTGGGATCGGTCTGGGGCAACAAGGAAGGCCCCATAAGGTTGCATTCCAAATTTCAAGGCATTTGGAGTTCGTATGTTCGAGTCATGGACAAAAGAAGATGGATCGACGTTGATGGATTTGTGGTATATTACTTAGAGTTCGACCCAAGAAATTTGCCATTTGTTTGGAGTCAGCACATGGTGTTCTTGGAGTCATAGAATTTGAAGTGTTGGCTGGTGACGAATGGTGCTTGGAGTCATTTGCATATTTGCTAGGAGAAAATCTTTGTTTTACCCAAGTCTGATTTTGGGCCAGAATTTCCTAGGTTTGTTTCAAGTCAAATGGGTGATTACCCGAGTTCAACTTCGAGTCAGGACTTCCAGAATCTGCTTCGAGTCAAATAGGCGATTACCCGAGTTCAACTTCGAGTCAACCCTGAAGTGAGTTTTTCGACGACTATTTTGACGATTTTTGATGATTTTCGGCGAAGACCATTCATGATTCAACGATATGAGCTCCATGATGGGATTGAAACCAGGTCAGTTTGGAGTGGTCACAATATACCACAGGAGCTTGGCCTTGTAATCGATCCCGGTTTGTGTCATATCTTCTTGGTTCTCCTGCCTTTGGGAGTACCGTTTGAGTAGCAGTTCCTCGTCCATTGCTTGGTACTGTGCTGCGTCATGAGTTTTAGAGCTTCTTTTAGTGTTTTGCACATTAGCATTTTCATTTAATTTGTCTTCCTCAAATTATTTGTCATCTTCAAAGCCAGAGGAGCCATCATCATATCTCCCCGTGGGGTTTTCACCCTAAAGTTCGGGTTTGTAGCAGCTGATTTTGTAGTGGGTGGAGTGTTAACGTTTTCTTTCGTTATGATTCTTGGAGCTCCACCCACTACTTCCTTTTTCTTTTGCCTTATGTTTCTTTCATTCAATCCAGAAATAGAAGAATGCTCCTTCTCCGCAGTAGGCATGACTTTAGGCACCGTTTTGGGAGTAGTTAGTGATTGGAGTGCTAAGAGAGCATCTATCTTTTCCACAAAAGCCTTTTGACTGTTTGCCATTTTATGGTTAATTTCATCAAATATCTTTTTCAATTCTCTATTAGTCATAACTTCATGTTGTGTGGAGGATCTGGGAACCTGATCTTTAGAGTTAGCTCCTAACACTAGTTTGTTGGTGTTGTCGACTTCAATTTGCCGAGGGTTTGTTTCTTCTCCAGCAATGGTATCTCCTATGGATCTTTCGGAAGTAGTTCACTTTCTTCCTGGTGCCACTGATTCTCAAAAGCAAATTTTCTAAGTAGAGATTGAGGATCTAACTTTTGAACCTATTTGATCCAAAGTAGATAGCTAGATCTAAGTCTGAGTTGGGCTCTCAATGAAAGCACTAAAATGTTAACCCAAAAAATGGATCAACACCCTGGATTGAGTGTGAAAGCAACAACCCTGTTCTTACAGAGCAATAATATAGAAAATAAATGTAAAAAGAGCAGAAACAGTAAAAAGACAAGAAGATTTTTATACTGGTTCGACTGTTAATTAAGCCTACGTCCATTTTATAACTTTCTATTAACTGACTGCTGTTACAAGTTAAATCAGATTACAATATGATTGAATACTCTAAGTTAGATCAAGTTACAAGTACAAGAGTTCAGTGGAGAATCATAGTGCTCCTAGATGACTATTGTGTGGGAGGAGAAGAGTGAAGAATAATTTGTATATAGCTCTAGCAGCCAGTCCAGAAGATCCTGTTTATGTTGCAGATAGGTGAGTATTTATAAGTGAATTCAGTAAGTATTGGAACAGAAGTCCAAGTGTAAAAGAGTCCTGTTGTTATGCCAAGTCATCACCGAAAATCCAAAATTGATCTGAGTCATTTCTATGGATTGCTAGCTATCCATAGGGGATAGATCGTTAGCTATCCATTACATAGTATGTTTTCCTACCAGAAGCCTTTACTTAGTTCTTCGAACTAGCTTAGTAATTTTGAGGGCGATCTGACCTATCTTGATGGATCGCTAGCTATTCATAGAGGACAGATTGCTAGATATCCATCCACTTGGCATGCTTTTGAGTGATCTTAGTTTAGTTGTCTTCCTATCTTTTATTTAAGTGCCTTGTCCAAATATCAAGTCATTTGGAGTTCGTTTGATCATCCATTGGGGACGGATTGTTAGATATCCATCCATAAGGTCATCGGGTCCAGAAGAATCATCCATAACTCACTCGATATTTACCCAGATCAAACAAAACTTCACACATGCAATATAAATGAGTAGGGAGCCTCCCCTATGGATCATATGTCATGGGGCCCATTCCTCATGAGTCAGACCTGATGGATCAAACTGGCCCAATTCGGAGAAGAATCATCCATAACTCACTCAAACTTACCAAAACCAGATGAAACTTTGTTGGTACTCTCTCTAGAGTGTGTTGGACCTACCCTATAAATATTAGGTTATGGAGCCCATCCTACATGGATCGTTAGAGATCCATCTAGTTAGGTCTGTAGAAATCCATCAAACAACATCAAAATGATCCTATTTACTCTGCGAGCCTTCACTTATGTCTTATGAGTGTGCTCGCAAAATTTCAAGTCAGTCCGACTTAGTATGAGTTCTCTAGGTCCATTTTAAGTTAGCTGCTTTTGGTCAAACGGCTTAAATCGGATGTTTCTTCACTTCTCGAGCTATATTGTTTGGCATGCTATGAAACTTGGCAAGTATTTTTAGAAGAGGTAGTAGATCATGATGCAAGAGGCTTTGACAACTCAAGATGCTTCCTTTTGGATCACTAGCGATCCATGGATGATGAATCATTAACGATCCATCTACTTAGTGGATTTTTGCCTTCTTTCTCTTAAGTTCCATTGGCTTGTTCTTGTAGATGCCTTGTTAAAGTTTCAAGTCATTTTGGCTTAGTCTGGATATTCTAACTCCCATTGAATTCTATTGGGTTAAAAACCTAGCTAACAATATAATAATCAACACAGGTATAAAACAATAGAGGCAGTAATAACAGTGTGAACTAATCATCTGAATAATAAGATCCACAGAGTTAAACAATACATTAACAGAGTTTATACAACTGGAAAATAAAATCTACTGATATACCGTCTTATATAATAGTAAGTCAACATTGTCAAAGCTCCACGGTATCACATAATAGAATATATAATAAAAACTCACATATAAGTATGGGTAAATGTCACCTCATGCTAGTCTATCTATAGAACTCCATATGTCATTCACACATGCTCGCAAACCTACTTATTTAAGAGTACCCGAGATAATAAGATTCAAAGCATAAAACCTCAAGCTAGACAATAGTCTGATGTGAGCAATATCAAATCTTAAAATACTATAAAGTCGATATAGTATATGGAAAAGAGAGTACATAAACCATACATGATCTGTCCTTGCAACCACAGAGTCAGCACATAACATAGATAATATGTTACTCTAAAACGTTGTAAAAAGAGTACACCATACTTAGTATCTGTCAGGGTGCCTAGCTCCATACTAAGTAAACTCCAAGTGTCTAGGTATCTCCGTCCATTGTACCTACTCCACACTAAGTCAAGTCGAGGTGTCTTGGTATCCCTCCCACAATACCTACCTCATGTGACATCCCTAGGTTGACAGTTGACTAGTAAGCAACTATAAAAAACATAGCATCCATCAAACAATACCAACTATCAGCCAATGTGCCAGATATATGATAACTCGTATGACCATCTGCAAATGCCAGGGACTGGTGGAAGTCTCAATTGTCGTTGTACTCCCGTACCTTCAAGGTCGAAAACCCAGTACGCTGTCCTCAGCCCTAAGAAAGACACTAGACCTAATCCAGTGGTTTAGGGTATATGGATACCTATATGATCCATGGGTGTCCCTACTATACAATATCCTTACTTTGAGTACAACAAGAACACTCCGAGTCATCAACGATCCCTTATTATAGACATATCCATCGAGCCCTTTTTGCTCAATACGGATCTAAGCCTTACTAGCTCAATACAATTTCTAGATAAAGAGCCCCAATCACTCAATCCAGTCCACTATCCATAGCCTCGTACATCTCGATCTACCATTTTCGGTTCCTACTCCAAATACGAGTCACCAACCGAAGAAACATAGCTTTCCACCATGTTGTTACATCTCCATCCTCCCATAATGCGAAGTGAGCCAACAACCCTAGCATGATCCATGCAGTCCTGATACTACCATCTTCAGAACCTACTCCAAATATCGTCGAGTCACCATCCGAAATACCAGACTAAAAAGTTGAAGCATCACATCATCACTTCACCATCAAAATTGCCAGGTCAAAGCATCACATCATCGCATACCACCAAAATCGCTCATTGTAGAATAATAACATCCAAACTCTGAACCAGTTGCATGAACAAACCATCCCTTCATGCAGCATGAGACCTCATCAACGTCTAAGACAATAATTGGTCAAATCGCCAATCAACAATAGTGATGGATATTGACCACTCTACATTCGTCAATACCATCTACCATGGTCATGTACTTAACTGAATGGTTAAGTACAAACCAAACAAAAAATGTCCGACATCCATCATGAAATCAAGATCTGTCGGCACGTATCCCAGTCATCCTGTGCCACTCATCTCGTTCATTAGGTTTTCACATGTACGAAATCCTAATGTACAAGATACTATCTAAAACCCGATCACCGTTAATCGACATTTTAAACCAAAACATCCAAATAAGCAAAACAAGCCAAACAACAAAACATACATCCGACAACCATACATCCATCCAAAACAACATATAAACAACATAAACAATCCATCCATATCAATCGATGATGGAAATAATATTAATAATAACTCTAATTTAATAATTCCCTAACTATGGCATGTCGATGAAAAATATGTGATATTCTTTATAAATAATTTAAAAATAATTTTACTTTCTTGTATAAAAATATAGCTGATGTATAAATATAGTAATATCACATTTTAAAACCATAAATCATTCCCGACTGTCAATGTAATACTAAATAACCAATCATAATATGGTGAGAGACAATATCACTCACCTTATCCAAATCTGTCCAAACCAGCGCCAAAAGGTACACCTCGCCATCATGAGCGCCAAAGCAAGAAGCATCATTCACAATGGATCTTGTATGCAAAAAATATGGCCAATATAAGAATCGAGATTAAATAAATCATTAATTAACTAATTACAAAACACTAATTACCTTAATTAGGCGCTAATCCATCTTCTCCAATTCACATTTCCAAGCCATGGACATTTGTGCATATCAAACCCATTCCCTCTTCCTTCTCTTATTGATATCTCGGCCAATACTAGATGGAATCGCAAGCCATTTTTGCCATTCCATTACACAATCTCTACACCACGGACTCGACGAAATCAAGATCACATGCTCCCTCCAATTTGCAACTTGATTGCATGCTCACGTTCACCAAAACTTAACTCTCAGTTATAGGTGATCGGGTGTGGCCAAATTTTGGAGACAGGTGGTCCTTCATACATGAATTGCAACGGTGATCTCCGATCTGCCTATCATCGCTCCAATCTCCAACTAGATCTAACCTAGATCCACGGCAAGAGGGTTGATCTCAACAAACGACGACCAATCAAAATTCCACCATGGCCATCATGTAACTCTCGTCCAAACAATCTTAATGATAGAGTTAGGGGTATGCCCTAAGGTCAATTCTGTAGTTTATTGTAAATTTGTAACACTAAAATCAATTCTCGTTCGAAATAAAGTTGTTTCTTCATTCTGTTATATATAGTATCACATCGTAGACCCCTACCCCAACTCTGTCTTCCTGATCAGTGAACCGGAGCATTTGTTATAATGTGTTATAAATGACTAAATGTTTAATTAAAATATATTTAACAAAAAATTCATAAATGATTGTTTTTGTGATAGTAGTTACAAAGTGTTGTAACCGTGAGTAATTTATCACAATAAAATTAAATATATTTTAAATGTTCCTAGTCAAGATGCATCGAGACTTGATATCAATGTATCCGTTAAGACTAGAGTACGTAACGCTCTCCAAATGTTGGGCAGTTTATTACTCATGCTACTAGGGGCACCTAGGGGTTACATACTGACAGCTATTGGAAAACTATGGAACGACTCACTTGATAGTTTTCTGTTGGATAATATAACTAAGGTCAAATAGAAAATATCGATGTGACTAATATACACAGTTCTCTTGACTTGAGGATACTATTGACCTTCAATATGGAAGCTCCGCTTTTATTATAGTTAAATCATGGCACGATGTCCATCGAATGACTATAGTTGGGTTGAGTGAAAGCATTGGAAGTGAAACACTATTCAAGAGAGGATCCGTCTCCTCAATTATACGAGGCTAGTATAATGGTCAACTGAAGTCAACTTAAAGTCAAAGTCTCTAGCCAGAGCAGTTCAGTTAATAATAATTGTTATTATTGAACTGAGAATTTTGTGTTTGGACTGTAAAGTCGAATGTCGATGATATTTGGAATTTTGACCATTACCAAATTCCATAAATCCAAAGTAATATAGTTTTGGCGAAGAGAATTGGTGTAAATAATTGTTACTATCGGGTACTGCTTATAATAAGTAAAATTAGATTTTATTAAAAGATGTGTAAGCGGTAAATTCAACCAAAATGCCACACCACCTGCTAAGTGACGTGTGAACTTTAATATTCAAATAGTTCGATATTAATCGCTGACTAAATTTACACATTTGAGTCGCACAACCGAAATGATGAATGCACTAAATGAACCATATGATTTAATTAATTTATAATTGTTGTAAATTAATTAAATTAAATAATATTTATGAAATATAAATTACTAAATTTTTATTTAATTTGTTTGAATGCCCTTAGTATTTAGTAAAGTGCGTATATATATGAGTTATAAATGCGCATATTAATATATGATGTCTTTAGAGTGTTTAAATTTGATTTAAACATGATAAATACTATAAAGGGGGCTTTAAATAAATTAAATTAATTAGTATTTGTGAAATATTAATTATTAAAATTTTATTTTAATTTATTTGAATAACATTAGCATTTAATGGTGTGTGTTTATGAAAGTTATAATGTGCGCACATTTGAATTGGATTTAAATGGGATTGATGCTAATGAAATATTGGAAATTTTGAGGGCCCATGTGGCACCATCTATGGATAACCATACATACAGAAGAGAGAGAGGATTTGATTAATATTTAAAAACGAATTAGTAGGGGAAAGTTCTAAGGAAGGAATAAGAAAGGTTTCCATCATTCCTTTGAAACACATCTCCCTTTGTTTTCTTATATGATTGATTTATTTCCTGTCATAATCATCCCTCTTTCTCTTCTATCAGAGAATTTCGAATTTTCATGGCTTCCCAACCTCTAAATTTCCAAAATGAAATACAAATAAAATTACTAACAAAAGGTGGCTCTAATCTCTTAATTCTTGTAAAATTCGGAGATTGATTCATGGAATCTAAGGGCCTTTGGTTCATCATTCAAGGTGCATTCTCTTGGCAAAATCTCAAGGTGATTATTCTAAGTTTATATATTCATCATTCAACTTTTTTATGTAATTTAGATCCTTCTCCTATTTCATCTCATCTGTGTATTTGTTTATTTGATCAAAGAGATTGGATCCCTTTTGCTCCAACTTAATTAATTACATATGTTCACCATGTTATTTTAATTTGAATCTATTTTAAGATATACTTTGATTGTTTGCCAATTCATGTTGTCGTTATTAGATCTACATTATGTGATCCCATATTTAATTATTTTTCATATTCCTTAATCGTTTAGATCTGAAACCTTTGCAACATATACATATGTGTGTTATTTGTCCTATCTATTTTTGTTGTTCTTTCAAGTTTGTTATTTAAAAAAAACGCTTTTTGATTAAAATCTAAGTGTTAATTGATGAAATATTTCTATTATTGATTCAAATAGAAAACATATGTAATTTATTTATGTTTGAATGTATGTTTTGCGTTCAATATTTCAAATTCAATCTTTTGGTTTTTGCATACTTCTGTTTAAAGTTATAAAAAAAGTTTTCTTTATAAACATAACTGGACTTTATTGCAAAATATCATAAACCCTTGGATTTCCTTTTAAAATTAAAGTTAGGCTTTTGTTTTTAATTTATATTGGAACATATACTAAATTATAAATTTTAACATGAAGATGTATTATGTTTAAAACAATATTTTCAATGATTTTTGTATGTGTATATATACTCACACAAATTTATATGCATGTGTATACATACATACATACATACATACATACATACATACATAATATAAAATTTTAATTGAATTTATATGATGGATTTTTATGTAAAGTCATAATTTTTAATCTTAAAAACTTTCAGTTTTGAAACTAGGTTCAAAATTGTTGACCTTTTGGAGTTATAAAAGTGACACTTAATTTTATCTTATTTATATGCATATGTATATTGTATATAAATGTAAATATATGTATGTATACATATTTTAAATAATACTATGTACAATAAAGACACATATGTAGGAAATACCATCTCTATACACTATCTGATTTGTTACACTTACATAAATTACTGTAGAATACATTTGGACAATAGTTACATTTTATGCCATGAATAAATTTCAAATTAATATAATTTAATGACCCAGTCAATTTAATTAGAGAGAGAGAGAGAAAATGGAAGGTTTCTCTCTTCATATAATGTTTATTATACTCTCAATTAATTACATGTTTTTAGGGAAAGAAATGAAAGGTTTCCTTCCCTAGATTAACTCTTATAAACAATTGTTGAGTGTATTTGATGCACTATACATTTAAACTAAATTAATTTTAAATTTCCTTTTAACCAACTTTAAATAAAATAAGACTTCATCTAATGTTTTATTAGATTGGATCTAATATACATTTAGACTTCATAGGCTCATTAAAGATACAAAATGGTAATTCTTTTTGAAATTCACATATTTCTTCCGCTGCGGGCTAGCCCAGTTCCAACAATAGTATCAAAGCCCAATAGCCTATGCGGTCTAAATTAGTCATATTGGGCCTAACTAATTAAGCCTACGCACTTTGTACGGTGTCTAGGAAGGTAATATCTAGGATTGTAATTGGGTAATCTAGTACCCTGTCCTACTTGGTTACCAGCCTTGCTTGAAAGGTGAAGTGAGCCCAAAGGTTGGTCCTAATAGAAAAGGCCCAACTCTAATTGGGCCTTGGACTAATTTTCAAAGTCCTTTTGAAAATTAAAGTTAAGGATTTTAAATTTAATTGTTAAATTTAGAAAGAAATATTTTTATTTTAAAATTTATAATATAACATAATTTTTCAAAATGTTTGAAAGCCTATTCACATTAATTTCAAATTTCAAATTTATTAAAAAGATTAATAGAATTAAATTAATTAAACAAGTTAATTAATTAGAGAACATGTGCATGTATTATATATCGAGATATATGTTATGTTGTTTTAAATTGTTTAAAATTATATAAGTATACATGTATGCGTATGAATTGAAGTTTGAAATTAATATAATTTAATTAAATAAGTTAATTAAAAGGTTAGTTAATTAAATTACATATGTATATGATACATGTGTTATACTATAATAGTTATAATGTATAATTATTCATGGATATAAATGTTATATCAATGTCAAATTAATTAAAGTATTAACCAATAAAATTATATAAATATGATTTAATTAATATAAACTAAAGGTGGAACCTAAAAGAAGCCCATAACAGACTTAAGAAATAAATATATACGTAATCGTACGTATATCGTGATTTCAGATGTGTTTGACACTTGAATCACGAGGGTAGTTCATAAGAATTACATTATTTCATATAAGTCGATATCACTCAATTTGATATTCCCCTATACCATATATATATATTAATAAATTACTTGCACACTCCTTAGTTGTTGGGAAAATCAAGCTAGGGATGTTATGTGTAGTATTATTAATATATAAAATAGATGAGGTAAGATAACTATATGTATTAAATGAGCAAACTATTGGTACATATACTATACTTAGGCCGTCACAATATGGTAATTATGAGTGAATAATTTTCATTTTGATTTGTTGTGAAAACTCAAGGTCGAAGTGAAATTAGAACATGGCACAAAGAGTTAGGAGTTGTATATGATGCAACCGATAAAGAGTTATTCATCGTTTGTGGAGCTATGACTTGTTGAGTAAACTTGTCACGAACTGGTTTTTCGACCCTCGAAAATCGAAACTAATGCGTCCACTGTATTTGATGACGAGCAATTGAGTGCCGAAAATACCAGATCATTAGAGGAAAAGAAGAAAGAGGTAGAAGAAAATAGAACAATAACACATAATCTCGCAATCGCAACGGAACAATATATAATAGATAATAACACGTCTTTATACAAAAAGAGATATAAACATTACTTATACATTACATCATCAGAGTACAATAAATCAACAACTCAATCTCGAATAGTTATAATAAATTGTCCTCACAAATGCTGAATATACAGCCTACAATACACAGCGGAATAAAATCAAATACGTGTAATACGTCTTCGTCATCCAGCTCGTCTCCTGAGATCTATAACATCCTATCCTGTACCAGTAATACTTAGTCTGACCCAAGCATTATAATCAATTAACACTCGAGTCAGTCTGGAAAACCAACATGAGAAAACATACTCAATTTGAATTATTACCATTTTCAAAATCCTTTGAAAAACAAAGGTATCTCGTAAGACCGCGTAACACATAAACACAACGGGTTTTTACCTTACGATAACCAAAACACTTAATATCAAAATCGTCTGATATTATAATAGTGTCTAAACAAAGTAAATAGCAAATAGCTGAAATGCTTGCATCTCACGTTTCAGCATAGTTGGGCACAATCAAAACTGTACGGTGCTTATTAGAGAATGGATTCCATACAATGACTAGGCATTGGGGTACCACCTATCACAGTACACTTTTAGAAAAATGTACCGAGGACCTCGCCGGGATCCTCAACAACACAAGACCGGCCCTATCCCGAACCTGGATAGAACCGAATATGTTATCACACTGGGTGTTCCCTCCCTTATCGAGAGCTATTTTGCATGCACCACCATATCCATAATAAATAATATATCTGAGGGTATCTAGAAAGGTGATAACATACCTTAATTGGGTATGACCCACTTAGCCTTGCTGCATATCCCCTGATTTTCAGTCATTCTGGTTGATGAGGCTTGAGGCTACGATTACCTTTCAAGGATAAATTCACTTAGAATGCTCATCGTCCTCCAGTGACGATGTTCTGATTGCATTCGTCCATATAAGTTGTCCTGGGACTGGAAAAACCGAAACACTGTCTTCATCATCTTCACGGTATCCATTCGTAACGTTCAAATCGGATCGAAGTGGTTTTCAGATAATTAAATCTGATCCCGGTCTCTTTGAAATGATCAACGAAATTATCCAAAATTGATAGTCGGTTATTTAACTATCAATAAAACATCCATAAGCAGACATCAGTCCTTATTATAGATTTTCCAAAATATCTTTATAACATATATATATATATTCAAATCCCTTCCAAATCTTCAATATTTGAGACAACTCAAATACTTATATCCATATCAGGATATTTCAAACCATCTCTTATTTCAACACTTAGAAAAATATTTAAAAATATATTTTCTAAACTGCTTACTTCTCAACACTTACGAAAATTTCACTTATTTCTCTTTTCTCAAAAATGCTTCTCAATTTATATTGTAAAATCCTTAACTCATTTATGAAGAATTTTACAAGTTCCGGGTTCCTTAATTAAATCTCTTAATTCAAAAGTATATACTTATCTCACCGAAATAAGTATATACACAAACCATTTCCTCCAAAAATATTTGAAAAACTTTTTAAAATAATATGGAAAGCACCACGCGGTATCAACCATGGATTCACAGCTCAATGATTACGTCTATATCCTAGAGAAATCCAAACTTAACTGCAGGCAATCCTGCCTCTGATTTCTCCATGAAATTATACCATTACTTTCCAAAAACTTTATTTAATAATTATCTGAATTAATGATTATAAAGTTTCTATAATATTTTACAAAGTTATATTTAGGCAAATACTCTTAAATAAAAGTTATTATACAAAACCATATTAATATTGAATAATTTATCCTTTAAAATAGTAATACTAATTAATTCTTAAATAATAATTAACTTAATATCAACTCATTATAACTAACTTAATAAATAATTAAATATACTTTAAACAATTTAAAACAATTACATAACTTTGAAACGATAATTAATTCTGATTTATTAATAAGATTCTAATCAATTTATAAGGCTTGTTTATGAAACTTATAATTTATTTTGACAATTTAAAAATATTTAATAACTATCTTTCAGGAAATATTCTTTTGCTAAAACATTTTTAAATCACCTAGTTTAATAATTAAAAATCCCCTTTTTAAAACAACTCATCTTCTCGACAAAACATATTTTCGATTCTAATATAACACATATAATATTTATAAATTTCTATCGATTTGTCACCCATTGATTTATGTTCCCAATTACATAGATCCTCTTTTCACATTTACAAAAGAAGAATCTATCAATTTTTTTTAAACCTATTTACCCATCTCATTATAAATGCTCACCGTGAATTATAACTTCAATTTATCAACTGATAATTACTTCACTTTATTTATAAACACTGTTTATAAATCTCACAGTTTTCAATTCTAGTTTATAACGATTTCACACTATACCAAAACAGGTGATTCCCAACGAGTATAACTGTCGCAAACAGTTTCAGCAACGCTTATTAGCGTCGCTGTAGGGGCGTCGCAATTTATTGCCAACGCTTATAAGCGTTGGGGAGTTTAGTTTCCCAACGCTAATAAGCGTTGGAAGGTTGTATTCGCCAACGCTTATAAACGTTGGTGTATATTATTTAGCAACGCTTACAAACGTTGGCAAATTAACCATCCAACATTGTTTAATTTTCTATGCTAACGCTTATAAGCGTTGGTAAATTTTAATTGCCAACGCTTATAACGCTGAAATATTTTCATTCTCAATATAGTCAATTATTTTAACATTAATAAACAATTAATAACTAACATGATATGCATTATTATACTACATTCAATAGGAACCCAAAATTTACAATATTCATGATCAAATAACAACATAAATTTCATAGTCAACTACTTCATAACAATGTCAACTACTTCATAACAAGTACAATATATAATTAGTAGAAGTAATTGCTCGACAATAATTTTTCTTCGTGTCGGAACCAAAAACTTCCGCAATCGGGTCATCTTCAAGATCTTCGACTCCACCCTTAGAACTATCATCCAACTTCTTCTTTTTTTCCGCTTCCTCTAGAAGTGCCTGCATTTAATATCACGTTAAATTGAATTTGCAGTTCCTTTATAAAAATTAAATTGAACATTAAATTAAGTTGATAATTGAATATGGACACATCTAAAAAACAAAGTGATTCGTGAAAGATGACAAACAGTGAAAACAATACATCAGAATGGAGTAAATTTGATACGCAGGCTTCAAAACCAAATTCGAATGACCACAGTCAAACATAAAACAATATGCATGAAACAGTGTTCAATTCCTGTGTGTCACTATTATTTTTGACACTAAGGGCAAGAAAAAAAAAATTTGCCTAGGGCAACCCGTATCTTGGAGCCGGCCCTGTATCCAATTTATCTCCATAAGTACGTCAGAGCATACCTAGATATCCATTAAGATTCTTCACTATACGAAAGATGAAAAAAAATCATATGTAGAATAATCGGTCACACAAACTGACACTGTATATAGCTTATTATTAGACTAACAAAATTGTAGTATTCAAAATATAATTGAAATTGTATGAAAACCTGAAATAATGTATGGTAAGTAACTCAGGAAGACATGCAATAACACATTTGTCAATTGTCAGCAACAAAAACACCAAATACACAATGTTTAAATGATGTTCTTGACAGCACCTTTACTAGTAAGGAGTTTCTTGCGTTCCTTAAAAGTTTGTTAAACAACAACCTAACAACCGACCTATTAAAGGACCGTGTGTGAAGCTATCATATTCATGACTTAGATATAAAAAAAATTCACACATGAATGATGCATTAGGGAACATTACTGATCGGGAAATTGATAAATGCATTTTGTTATGTAAACAGATCGCTTGTACACATTACCAATTGATTTTGAACTAAATAAGTGATATTAAAATTCAAGATAGCTATGAAAATAGAGTAAAAGTGTTAAAAACTTACTTGCTCTGTGGACTTCAGCAACCACCATAAGGCGCCTTTGCAAGACTGAAGCCATAAATAGGAAAATAGAGCACATGCCAAACATAACGATGATTGGAAATGCATTCACCTGCAATGGTGAGAGGGTATTAAGAAACAATAATCATAACGGTGATTGAATGCAGCAGGAGTTAGTGATATTGATTAAAAAAATAGTTGGAGGTTCAAATATTGATAACAAGTTATCGTCTCCATTTGAAACTTACGTCTTCATTGTGATAGGATATAGAATTTAAGTGAAAGCCAGATGTGTCCTTACCATACCTGAAATATTCTAAGATGGGCTAGATTTCTAACATCTAAGTTATTATCATTATTAATATTGGAAGTTTGCCACATCTGAGGTAAAGAACTTGTCATATTGCTCTATTTTAAAATTTTAAGCAGATTTAGCAATAAATCAATATTTATTTAATCAACTGTGATTATTTTTATAATTTTGGCACTTGGCTTTAATTATTATTTCACAGTAATTTACTGCATGGACATAAAGTTGATATGTGAAAGGGTTGAAAAACTTGACCAGTGCAAGCATATAGATACCTCCACATTGCCCCCATCCTTTGAAGTCAGAAAGTTACATTTGCATATATCACATGTAGAAACAACAGTTTCACATAAACATCTTACAATAAATTTCATCAACAGACACATAAATGTACCCCATAAGCATAAGAAGATGAAAATAGAGCAAAAGTGTGCATTAAACTCTATAGCTATTTATGCAATAGTTTTTCTCTATTGTCAGCTATTGCTGTAAGCAAAGCAACTTTTAAGGAACGCATGGTAAGTCAGCATGCGTGTATTGAATAGCTTGGTCATGTTTGAAAATGCATGTTATATATTAATATTAGGCTATTGGTTCTTATATTTAGTTGTTTTCTATTTTACAGTTCTGAGGGAAAAGTTTATAATCTGTGTGCCTTCAAACTTTATGAAGTTTTAGAATGTAATGAATATTTATATACTGTTTGTATACATATCAAGTTTATATAAGTCTATACATTGTATATATTTTACATTAACAGTTTTATATATATTGTTATACAATGTTTTCAATACAATGTTTATATATATTCTTAAGCTATATATTACAGCTGGTCTGATTAGTGTCCGTATATATATAGAACATGTATACATATAAGTTGTATAATATTTTTTTATAAGTGGTTACTTTTCGTTGCATATATATAAGCTTATACGTGATTGTATTTAAAAGCTCACATATGTGATGAAATTTTCAATACAAAAAACCTATGGCTTAAATATTGATAACGAATTGAGTGCAGAAACAAAACAACAAGGATAGTTCAGTTTATGATACAGCATTCACATGTCTCAAACACTTTCTATCAAAATGACAAGACTGGACCAATTTTCTGGGAACAGTGTGATTATCAAACGGATAACATAACAACGTAGCTCCTATTGAATGTGGAAATTCTCCTAATCTACTTATTATCAAGAAAATTGGTTTTATGCAATGCAAAGTCCAGTAGATTTTCTATGTATACTTGTAATAAATCATGCCCGAGGTGATACGCCAATGGTATAAGTTGCCCTCCAATTGAGAACTGTAGTACTTCACCGAATTGAAAATAAGTAGAAAAGAAGATTAATAGTTGAATAAAACAAATTACCCAGAGCTAGAGTCCAATATTTTGAGTATATCTCGATCATCTAAAGCTGATATTTCCTCTGACAATATGAAGAACAGTAAACATGCCATGTTGCCATGACAAACGGTTAGAAAACATTTAAGATGAACTAATAAATTTTGTAAACATTGTCAAAGTGAGGGAACAAAATTAAATTTTGCATTAAAACTCAAAAGGTAAAACATAGTTTTTGAATCTTTTGTTTCCTCAAACTGCCATCAAAATTCAAAAGGCATACACAGCTCAGAAATCATCAGAATCAAAAATATTCAAAAGATGCTACTCACGAAACCACGAGTCAAAATACAGCCAGCACTAATAAAACGACATTTGTTCTAGTCTGTCACATCTATGAAATGCTTACAACTGAAGTTCCACAATTAATAACAATACATGTTCTTTAAAACAGCACCATAAAAAGATATATTAAATGATATATTAAATTAGTCAGAGTCTGATATGTACTCTGTTGTGAAACAGATAAAAGTTTGATATATCATGAACATATACACAAGACAATTAAGTTCCTGTATAAGCAAGCAACACATATACTTAGGAGTTAGGATTGATAAACAAGAACCTAATATGGGATCTATGTACTTAGCAAGATGACTAAATTTAGTTCGTGGCTTGATTATATAGAAAACTGAAGGGGAAACTGCTTACCAGGCTGCGTAGGAGGAGTTGCTGATGGCGGCTGACAGCGTGGCTTGGCCTGCGGATGGAAATTGGAAGCTGGCGGCATTGTGATAACGAATGACGTGGCTTGCCACATATCAGAGGCAAGGGACTGAGTAGACTTGGCGACAATGAAAAATGGACGGAAACGATGGCGGAGTTTTGGACGTGAGCAGCACCAACCCCGACACTATTTTCTCATCGTGTGCAGAACCAACCACCGACACCTAGGTTATCGACGATTAGGGAGGCGCTGCAAATTTGCGATCTGAGTTTTTTTGAGAACGATTAGGGAATGAGGAAATTTATAGATCTGATAATTTTGGGAACGAGATAGGAAAAAGTGGCAAAGTTGTAGATGGAGAGTAGGGAAACGATTTGGGGAAAATGCGGCCAGGGATAAGGGTGGGTAGGGTTAAACGTGATATGTTATTCAATTACAATTTTGCCCTAGTATATTTCAATTAACTCCAATTAAACCAAGGCTTACAATGAAAATAAGTGTTGCCGTATTTAAAAGTGTAAATTTTTATTTTCAGTAACACTTATATTGGATAGCGACACTTATTAGCGAGACTAAAATGCAACCCATATAAGTGTCGCCAAATGAAAAAAAAAGTGTTGCCAAATGACTGTTTTGGTGTAGTGTCACATCACTTAAATCCATTATAATTTGATTTCTAAATTGAATTCCATTTATAAATCAATTTCTCAAATAATCCAAACTATATTCCAAACCCAACCCAATCTCGATTATATTCCATTTAAAATTAAGAAATCTTATTTAAGATCCGGTATATTCAATTTCATATTTATTTCCAAATACACTTTTTTTTCCCAATCTATTTAAAATCTTGGTTTAAGAAAAACTTTTATATTTGAAACAAGTATCACTAAGGAATTTTTATTTAAAATCCTTATTTCAAATCTCTATTTACCATATTTCGAAATTGTAAGTGCAAATTAAAAGTCAAACTATTTATTTTACCCAAATCCATTTCTTTTAATTAATCCAAAATTCACTATAAATATTTCACTTCTAAATTTTCTTTTTAATTTCTTTCAAATTCAAAACATATATTATAGGTATTTAGAAATACCAAAATCTAGGCCAAACTACCATAGCATCCAATAAATTCAAATCACACTATAATCTACCACAGACTATTCAAACAAATCATATATCAATATATATGAAATTCAATTCAACATTTTTGAGGAATCTAGTTGGATCCCTCCAACCTGTTTTCCTGCAACCAAAGATGTTAATACAACATAAAAATACCAATCCTGGTTCGAGGGCGATATTGCGGTATATAGGGTCATCCGCTATTATGTGGGGCGCATAGGGTCTCATCCGCTAAAATATGCAGGAACAATCAATCCAACTACTAATATACACTACTATATATATTATAACATTCAACTGATAATAAGAATCATCCAATCAATTAATAATTAAATTTAACTATTTAAAATTAATGCCAATCATCCAAATGAGTGAGATTTACTTACATTGATTTTCAGTTGTCGCCGAGACGTTCCGTTTTGGAACTAAAACCAGACGACACCCGATTTTAGCCCAAATTTTGACCGTCTACAAATTCGTCAAAACCAGTTTCATTACGAAGCTCTCATCATCATGATCGCAATGCAAAAATTTGTGCCTTGTTTTGACTTTGTATAGATGAGTTATTAAACTTTAGTCCATCGATTTAAATAAATTAAATTAATCACTAATTTCTCATTATTATTATTACCAAACCCATACCTTAAATATTCAGGCCCAGCCCATTCGTTCAAACCCGCTCTAACCTTTCTCCCCCAAACCAATTTCCTTTGCACGACAAGAAACAACACCCTAAACACGACCGTGCCCGCACGCCCTAGGAGCCTCCACACTCGACAATCCTTCGAACCGTCTCCACCATCGAATTCCACTCGCCTTGATCGACTCAACCGCCACCTCCAGTTCGACCCCGAGCCTCCCATGACAATCGTGTCTTGCGAGAATCGCACGTTACAGGAGATGTCGCGCATCCAAAATGGCGACCGGACCTCACCATCTTCGGCCCGTAGGTGCTATTATCCTCCCTTGTCATGATTGTACCCTTCATTTCACGAATCGATGCCAGAAATAGGAGGAAAACTCAACCCTAGGCGAAAATGTTGTTTGACTTTCACAGTCGAGCTCCCACTTCTTCGCCGCACCTCCCAAAACGCCTACGCTTGCTGCTCGAGTTCGAATACGCTGGTGAGAGAATGCTGCGATTTATTTTTTTATTCGAACGACTTGATTTTTATTTATTTATTTAAGTTTTGAATTCATTTTGGTTTCCTCTACTGTTTTATTTATGAGAAAGGCAGAGACGTGATGTTAGCGTGTAGGGAAAAGGCTACAGTGTTTTTTGAAGTGAGAGAAAAGCACTGATGGAAATACATATATTATTTTAAATTTTAAATCGTCCCAATTACGCAGCTTAAAATATCGAACCCCTATTGTGGCATGTCGCTAGGCATTCAAAATGTTATACCCCTATTTCGAATGCAATGGAAAAGGTTGTGAGTCCTAATTCGATCGTATGGAGAAGATAGCTTTTTAGACCCAATTATTACATTGAATTTTCGATATTATTTTCAACGCATTTCCCATACGATCAAACGATAACTCCAAACGCTATGAAATTTGAAATCCGAACAATACACTATTACAGATTCAACGGAACTGGTTTCGTCGAATTCCGAGACTGTTCCCTAGAAGGCTATATATATATATACGTTAATTTAAACGAGCTATTTTTAAAATCGAGTAAATCGCTTTTAAACCCAATTTAAAAATTTTATTATCTTCATTCTTACTAATATAAATTTAATATTCCTTTAAATTATTTTTATCAAGTTTAAAACTCAAGATATAATTATTTGAGAAATTCCAATTATTAATTTATCCAATAAATCATTATATTTGAAATTAAAGTTAAAAATTAACTTTTAAATCTATTAAATATTCAAATTTCAAATAGTAAAAATTCTGGGTCATTACATTCCTCCCCCTTAAAAGAATTTCGTCCTTGAAATTTCCAAGGTAAGAAGAATGGTCCAAACCAATTATCTTCCTCAAAACCAATCAGTTTAAACAACTTCTCGAAATCAATTCATTGAAAACACAACATCACTTTTACTAATTTCCAAACTCATCCATTGACTCCAAATAATATTATTTTCTCAACCATTTCCAGTTATAATCTAAAATCACATTTTAGTTATTTAAAATTTTCTAACTCCTTAAATTTTCGAAAATTTCCGCCAGCGTCTCCTTTGCGCGACTAGATCGAACAACTACAAATCACCACTATAGGCCCAAATCATCAAAAGAAAACAAAATCCTAGTGGCTCATTCATAAAATCATCAATTTCAAACACAATTTAAACAGATGCCCTTTTTGTCGGGCAATCAAATTTTACTTTTGAAATTGAAGACATCAATTTAGCTTTTGCTTTTAAATACCTGCACCTTATTAACCATTAATATCCAAAATCATTTTATATTTTGCATCTTCAATTTCCAATATTTATTTCACCAAAACCCGTACGATGTACATATATCATCTGTATGCAATATCAAATCCGATCGCTCACTCGATCACATAATTTCACTTCTAAACTAGTATCGTTCACATGACTCTCTAGTGCGGACTCAGATCTGGTTCCTTGATTAGAAACCGTCATTCTCCTTTCATAGCCGTATACTATGATAGAGAATCCTATAATCAACCAAAATTCCATAAGTGTGACTCCCCACCTCATTGCTCATAATAACAAAGAGTATTAAAGGAAATACTGTCTATTATTACGAAGAATAAGGCTGGATAGGAGCGACCATCCGTAATTGGCCTTACACTAATATTGGTTATCTCGATAGGAACGGTACATACTTTTTATTTTTCTTCTATTATTTATTTACTCCCATCGACACACCCAATACTAGTATAAAACGAACTACGACGGTTCATAATAGTTTAGGACATTAGATATAACAATAACACAGATGATATAAATGCGGAACACAGATAAAAACAAAAGTCTCATATATATATAACTGATGTCAGTTAATACATAGTTGACACAATACATATGATACAACTACAACTGTCGACTCTAGAAGTTATATATACAAGTACATTATCGACTAATATACATGAATACATATCGTTCTATACAATGACACGACTACTACAAAATGACACTGACAACTTCAGAAGATGTGAAAAGTCTTCAAATCCCGAACAGCAACTCAAAGAAAGAAATCTACAACCTGAAATAACTCGGGTCTGACCCGAGTATTAAATTCAAAAGAAAATAATACACGGGTCAGTCTAATTCAAACTCAGTTATTAGTGCATAGCAGCAATAATAATCAGATAGTCAAATAGACGACATTCATAGAAATCTCATATATCCGACTCCTCGATAAAAGAATCGGATAACGGCAGATATAACACTAAACAGTGTTAAACAACAAATAAACAATCCAAATCAGAATACAACTCCAAAACATTGAAATCAACCAACGAAACAATTCAACAAATCGAAACATCAATTTAAAACTGTCAAATCTGATAGGGCTGCAGTACACGCACGCGTGTACTGCCTCGCCACTACCATAATGCAAGTGAAACACAAACCAGCAGAATAGAATGACACGAAAGAAATATACCATGGTGCAACTGCATATATATATTTATGTATGATCACAGAAGTCTGTAATACATGATAGCTAAATCAAATGACTCGAATCCAAGTAAAGCAAGAGACAGTGGTGTACACTTATACTCAATGTCTCAAAGAACAGAGGACAGAACTCAAAGATACATGAAACATAGGAGACACATGGAAGTGCCGACCAACAGATGCAAGAAACTGTCAAATGAAAGAGTGCAAACATACAATGGAAACTACAACAGAGACTACAAGGAAACATGTACACAATGTCAACACTACAGGCAAGGTCAAAGCTGCATGTACACTGAAGGCAACAACACTAAAGGCAACATGTATAGACAAAATGTCTGGCCAATTGAATTCAACTCAAGCTACACCACTATATACATGGACAGACTCAATGCACATGTCCAGTTACAACAGTAATACGAGGTGGAATAAACTCCAAACTGGAGGCTACAAAACAGTTTCAAGAATGTAGGGCACTATAGTAGCTCAAGGTCAAGGAAGCAAAGCTCAAACCAGAATAACAAGTTCAAAGATCATCAATGCACATATAACAGTGAAGCTATCACAAATGAAACCATGATTAAGTGAACACATGCACATCAATCCAGAAATGTGAAACCAGACTACACAAGGGCTACAGGTCAAAGATATGCACATGAACTAGACTAAATGAATAAGATTCAAGTTAACAAAGTCACATATCATCACAACATTGAAATGATCGAAGTCACAGTGAAAAAGTCAGGTGGCCATCATCAAACGGTTAAATAAACTCAGGGATGAACACAAGTAAATGTGGCTACAGTTTAAATATATGAAGATAAGTATTCAAGCAGATGCAGATGCAGACCACTGTGAATCAAGGTACTATACTCGAAGTACCGTGCACATATAGCAGCGATGCACACGAGCTAATACAAACAACAAAGACAATATAGCTTCGACTAACTGGAGTGTCAAGAGAACCAGAATCAAGTTCAAACTACTCTAGATGGAGATGTATATGTTCGAACAAAGTTCAACAGCAGTGACAAAAGTCAACAATGTACCAGCAAATTAAAATCCAAAGTCAAAAGAATTATGCAGTCTAAAATCAAAGTCGGTTTTTGAAATCAAAGTTTCTGGAGATAAAATCACCATAACCCAAGTCAGTAGTGACAGCGACAAAGTCACAAAGGCAAAAACAATAACCAAATTCAAAATCACAGTCGAAGCCGTTTAAGTATTCAACCACGAGTGAATTGAAAATAACAGAGAAACCAACAACTTCGAACAACCATTTAACAGCCGAAAATAAAGTGAACGGAGTCATGTTAAACAGCAATAAAATAATACAAAGATAGTAGAATCATGGAGTTCAAAACTAGATGTGAGTGACAAGTATCACTCACCTTGTTTGGAAGCAAAGACGAACACAGAGACGAAGCCGGTAACACGAAGTCGATTGAAGGAAACCCTAGCCGAATCAATTACTCAATCGAGCCTTTTGAAGTCGCCCCTTTCGCATTCACGAAAAATGAGATGGGAATGAGTTGCCACTGAATATTAAAGGGGGACGAAGAAGAATAACGAGGCCGCCATGATTCTTTCTTCTTTCGATTTAGGGTTTTAGCAAAAGATAAAATGAACAGGGAACGGGTTGCAATAAATCACGGCAACTAAGCTAGAAAAAGCCTGGACCAAATTGCGCTTCAAAGCCCACCCAATTTTACAAATTATCAAAAGAATTTCTACTTAAATAAATTTCCAATTTGCAATTGTCAAACAAATTAAATCGTCATTTGACGATAATCAACTGTTATAAAAACCCCGGGTTGTTACAGACTCCCCTCCTTATAAAAATTGCGTCCACGCAATCATAGGGAATAAATGGATAAAAGGTAACAACCAAAAGAGCATGGCAATGTCGAATGTATAAGCAAAGCAAGTGTCAGCGGGGAAATATTAGATAAGAAATCAAAAGGTTCGACTGCTTCAAATCAAAAGAATCAACATCGTGGGAATCAGGGATCAAAATCAGACGACTAACAAAAGCAAGAACAATCGAGTTCCAGCAACTAAAAGAGAAGGAAAAACAGAGCAGAAATCCCATACAGAGCACGAATTGAATGTGAGTAAATCAATTTACTCACCTGAATTGCCAGAGAAAAAGACGAAGCTCAAATCTCAAAAATCGCAAATATTCAATCATCAAAAACGATAATTGAATTTTCAAATCGCCAATATTTACTTATCTCAAACGATAATCAGATGACAAATCAAATATCTGATTATCTCAAACGATAGTCAGAAAACAAATATTCAATTATCAAAAACAATAATCAAATTTCTCAAATCAACAAATATTCGATTATCACAAGCGATAATCAAATTTCAAATTCAACAAATATTCAATTATCAAAAGCGATAATTAAATCTCAAATCAGCAAATATTTAATTATCAAAAGCGATAATTAAATCTCAAATCAGCAATTATTTAATTATCAAAAGCGATAATTAAATCTCAAATCAATAAATATTTAATTATCTAAGCGATAATTAAATCTCAAATCAGCAATTATTTAATTATCAAAAGCGATAATTAAATCTCAAATCAACAAATATTTAATTATCTAAGCGATAATTAAATCTCAAATCAGCAATTATTTAATTATCAAAAGCGATAATTAAATCTCAAATCAACAAATATTTAATTATCTAAGCGATAATTAAATCTCAAATCAGCAATTATTTAATTATCAAAAGCGATAATTAAATCTCAAATCAGCAATTATTTAATTATCAAATGCGATAATTAAATCTCAAATCAACAAATATTTAATTATCTAAGCGATAATTAAATCTCAAATCAGCAATTATTTAATTATCAAAAGCGATAACTAAATCTCAAATCAACAAATATTTAATTATCTAAGCGATAATTAAATCTCAAATCAGAAAATATTTAATTATCTAAAGCGATAATTAGAAACAGCAAATATCTGATTATCAAAAACGATAATCAAAACACATATCAACAAATATCTAATTATCACAAGCGATAATTAGAAACAACAAATATCTGATTATCAAAAACGATAATCAGAACTCATATCAACAAATATCTAATTATCACAAGCGATAATTAGAAACAACAAATATCTTATTATCAAAAACGATAATCAGAACTCATATCAACAAATATCTAAATATCACAAGCGATAATTAGAAACAACAAATATCTGATTATCAAAAACGATAATCAGAACTCATATCAACAAATATCTAATTATCACAAGCGATAATTAGAAACAACAAATATCTGATTATCAAAAACGATAATCAGAACTCATATCAACAAATATCTAATTATCTCAAGCGATAATTAGAAACAACAAATATCTGATTATCAAAAACGATAATCAGAACTCATATCAACAAATATCTAATTATCACAAGCGATAATTAGAAACAACAAATATCTGATTATCAAAAACGATAACCAGAACTCATATCAACAAATATCTAATTATCACAAGCGATAATTAGAAACAACAAATATCTGATTATCAAAAATGATAATCAGAACTCATATCAACAAATATCCAATTACCTGCAGATAATTGGAAGCAACAAATATCTAGAAATCAATTAAGAAGACTAGAAAATCAACATAAAAGCTTGGATCGATCCCATCAGATGGCGAGTTTTTAATTCGCCGCACGTGCATCTCAGAGTGGCCGAAGCCGACCAAGTACTCAACATAATTTTGGCGCCCATCAGATTGACCCGAAGGTCCGTAGAGTGACCCGAAGGTCTAGTACTGGTATTTGACCCGAAGGTCCGCAGAGTGGCCCGAAAGCCCAACAAATGACCCGAAGGTCCGCAGAGTGGCCCGAAAGCCCAACAAATGACCCGAAGGTCCGCAGAGCGGCCCGAAAGCCCAACAAATTACCCGAAGGTCCGCAGAGTGGCCCGAAAGCCCAACAAATGACCCGAAGGTCCTCATAGTGACTCGAAAGCACACGAAATCATCAAATATTTCAATTAACGAGTCCGGAATTAACCGAAATAGCAAACGCACATGTCCCATACCACGTGTTTTACTAAATCGTTTGATTCTCTTCATCGTTTCCTTGAAAGTGCAAAATTGTGTATTTTGTAAAAATACATTTCACATTCTCAAACGGACAAGTCCGGAATTAAGTGAATCAGTAAAAGAAAGGGGTCATAGTCCTCGATTTTGCTGAAACGTTTAAATCGCTTCCTCATTCTTTTGAAATCGCAAACTGTAAAATTTTTGAAAACAATTTTGTTTATTTTGTAAAATTAACAATTCGCATTCTCAACTGAACAAGTCCGGAGTTAAGCGAAACAGTAAAAGAAAGGGGTCATAATCCTCGATTTTGCTGAATCGTTTAAGTCGCTTTCTCATTCTTTTGAAAACGCAAACTGCTAAAATTTTATAAAACAATTTTCATTTTAAAACAATTTTCTAACCACGTGATTAAAACAGCAAATCAGTAACAATTTCGATAAGGAAATTGTACTTCTCAAAATACCGTAAAAACGGTCACAAATCAGTATTGCGGAATAACCGCTTGAAAATCCACTTTTAAAATTTGACGGTTACGGAAGCCAAAGCGACAGTAGTTTTAAAACGTCAAAATCACATCAAAACAATCTACATCAAAATGCAATGTCAGTGAATTCTCATTCATCAAAATGCCACAAAACACTGTACTTCAAAATATAGCATTGGTGCAAAATTCCGTTGTAAAAATAACGGCAACAAAATACGTTTCATAACCAAGCATCGGTTCAACGTAAAATAAATGCAATAACGTGCAATTTAAATTTTTGCACGTACTACAAAATGAACAAAGAATCATTCAAATGTATCTTCAATGAAGATAATTTAAAACAGCAAAAATCTAATCAATAGATGATTAGTACAAAAGAAAGCCAGCGGAAATTTCAACAAAAATCACATATCTGCAATTTCTTCGAATCCTCAATTCGGATTCGAAGTTCTCAAAGAAATAAAATAATTACAGCTATGTAAACAACAAATGAAATTCATATTAATTTCGTATTTTGATTTTTAAATCAAAAAGATTATCAGTTGTACTCAGCGAAGATAGTTTCACTGTTTCCGCTGCGCACTCTGATAAACAGAACACAAATCAATCAAATCATCAGAACACAATTTCACTATTATTTTTAAATAAAGTTATTTAAAAATTTCATCCAAATTTCAAAACTTTAGTTTTGACTCAAGCACAAATAAAACATCGACCAATAGTTGTAACATATGTTCCATCCAAGTTATGTTTTATATTATGTCCATAAACCCCAAGCTCTGATACCAACTGTGACGCCCCACCTCTATGCTCATAATAACAAAGAGTATTAAAGGAAATACTGTCTATTATTACGAAGAATAAGGCTGGATAGGAGCGACCATCCGTAATTGGCCTTACACTAATATTGGTTATCTCGATAGGAACGGTACATACTTTTTATTTTTCTTATATTATTTATTTACTCCCATCGACACACCCAATACTAGTATAAAACGAACTACGACGATTCATAATAGTTTAGGACATTAGATATAACAATAACACAGATGATATAAATGCGGAACACAGATAAAAACAAAAGTCTCATATATATATAACTGATGTCAGTTAATACATAGTTGACACAATACATATGATACAACTACAACTGTCGACTCTAGAAGTTATATATACAAGTACATTATCGACTAATATACATGAATACATATCATTCTATACAATGACACGACTACTACAAAATGACACTGACAACTTCAGAAGATGTGAAAAGTCTTCAAATCCCGAACAACAACTCAAAGAAAGAAATCTACAACCTGAAATAACTCGGGTCTGACCCGAGTATTAAATTCAAAAGAAAATAATACACGGGTCAGTCTAATTCAAACTCAGTTATTAGTGCATAGCAGCAATAATAATCAGATAGTCAAATAGACGACATTCACAGAAATCTCATATATCCGACTCCTCGATAAAAGAATCGGATAACGGCAGATATAACACTAAACAGTGTTAAACAACAAATAAACAATCCAAATCAGAATACAACTACAAAACATTGAAATCAACCAACGAAACAATTCAACAAATCGAAACATCAATTTAAAACTGTCAAATCTGATAGGGCTGCAGTACACGCACGCGTGTACTGCCTCGCCACTACCATAATGCAAGTGAAACACAAACCAGCAGAATAGAATGACACGAAAGAAATATACCATGGTGCAACTGCATATATATATTTATGTATGATCACAGAAGTCTGTAATACATGATAGCTAAATCAAATGACTCGAATCCAAGTAAAGCAAGAGACAGTGGTGTACACTTATACTCAATGTCTCAAAGAACAGAGGACAGAACTCAAAGATACATGAAACATAGGAGACACATGGAAGTGCCGACCAACAGATGCAAGAAACTGTCAAATGAAAGAGTGCAAACATACAATGGAAACTACAACAGAGACTACAAGGCAACATGTACACAATGTCAACACTACAGGCAAGGTCAAAGCTGCATGTACACTGAAGGCAACAACACTAAAGGCAACATGTATAGACAAAATGTCTGGCCAATTGAATTCAACTCAAGCTACACCACTATATACATGGACAGACTCAATGCACATGTCCAGTTACAACAGTAATACGAGGTGGAATAAACTCCAAACTGGAGGCTACAAAACAGTTTCAAGAATGTAGTGCACTATAGTAGCTCAAGGTCAGGGAAGCAAAGCTCAAACCAGAATAACAAGTTCAAAGATCATCAATGCACATATAACAGTGAAGCTATCACAAATGAAACCATGATCAAGTGAACACATGCACATCAATCCAGAAATGTGAAACCAGACTACACAAGGGCTACAGGTCAAAGATATGCACATGAACCAGACTAAATGAATATGATTCAAGTTAACAAAGTCACATATCATCACAACATTGAAATGATCGAAGTCACAGTGAAAAAGTCAGGTGGCCATCATCAAACGGTTAAATAAACTCAGGGATGAACACAAGTAAATGTGGCTACAGTTTAAATATATGAAGATAAGTATTCAAGCAGATGCAGATGCAGACCACTGTGAATCAAGGTACTATACTCGAAGTACCGTGCACATATAGCAGTGATGCACACGAGCTAATACAAACAACAAAGACAATATAGCTTTGACTAACTGGAGTGTCAAGAGAACCAGAATCAAGTTCAAACTACTCTAGATGGAGATGTATATGTTCGAACAAAGTTCAACAGCAGTGACAAAAGTCAACGATGTACCAGCAAATTCAAATCCAAAGTCAAAAGAATTATGCAGTCTAAAATCAAAGTCGGTTTTTGAAATCAAAGTTTCTGGAGATAAAACACCATAACCCAAGTCAGTAGTGACAGCGACAAAGTCACAAAGGCAAAAACAATAACCAAATTCAAAATCACTGTCGAAGCCGTTTAAGTATTCAACCACGAGTGAATTGAAAATAACAGAGAAACCAACAACTTCGAACCACCATTTAACAGCCGAAAATAAAGTGAACGGAGTCATGTTAAACAGCAATAAAATAATACAAAGATAGTAGAATCATGGAGTTCAAAACTAGATGTGAGTGACAAGTATCACTCACCTTGTTTGGAAGCGAAGACGAACACAGAGACGAAGCCGGTAACACAAAGTCGATTGAAGGAAACCCTAGCCGAATCAATTACTCAATCGAGCCTTTTGAAGTCGCCCCCTTCGCATTCACGAAAAATGAGATGGGAATGAGTTGCCACTGAATATTAAAGGGGGACGAAGAAGAATAACAAGGCCGCCATGATTCTTTCTTCTTTCGATTTAGGGTTTTAGCAAAAGATAAAATGAACAGGGAACGGGTTGCAATAAATCACGGCAACTAAGCTAGAAAAAGCCTGGACCAAATTGCGCTTCAAAGCCCACCCAATTTTACAAATTATCAAAAGAATTTCTACTCAAATAAATTTCCAATTTGCAATTGTCAAACAAATTAAATCGTCATTTGATGATAATCAACTGTTATAAAAACCCCGGGTTGTTACAATAAGCAGGGTTCGCAGTTGAAAATCGAGCAAAAAATCCTATCTCAGATCGATATAAATTATCTCGAAATTATGTACTCGAATATGGATCAAACCGTCAGGCGAATAAGATAATATACGTACAACATACATATTAATTTCCATCGATTCTTAGCTATATCAATCCTTTTTATTCCCATGCATTTTACTTATAATTAATCATCCATAATTATTATTCTCATTGCTTTATTCACATTCGTTATTCACTTAGTATATCCTTCCCAAATTGATATCATTTAAGAATTATTCCACATTCATTTCATTTTTTACTAATTATCAACATTCACTATTTTCTTATTATATCTCTTTAATACCAATTCCACTAAAGAGTTCCACCATCAATTTTCTTAAGTCTATCATAAACATTTTATACAAAAGTTTTTATGTTTAATACCGCTTTCTAGCTTAAGTCTATATCCCTTTTGAATCAAATTCAATTTCATTTAACTTACTAATTTAATTAATTAGTTCATCCACAAATTTATTTCCAATCTCAATCAATTCTATTTCCAAGAATTTATTTTATTTAGTCCAACTTAGGCTAAATTTCAGAATTCACTTTATACTTAGGTTGAGTTTAATTCCATTCCAAAATCGAATTTCAAATTCTTATAAGTTATCTAACTTATTCATATTCCATTCACTAATTTCCTTCCAATTCACTTCATTTAATTAGTTCATTTATTAATTTATCCCACGTCTCATTAGATTCCATTTCCAATAAAAAATTCATTTAGCCTACTTAGGCTCAATTTTCAAAATTCACTTTATTTAACTTAATTCAAGTTAAATTCCTATTTTATAATTCAATTTCAAATTTTCACTTCCTTTGCACTCATATTCAACACTTTAAAGCATTTCCTTAACTTGTAATTTACAAATTTTATAAGTTATCCACTTCTTATATCCCATGAAACATTTTAAATAAAAACTCGAGAGTATAAACAACTTCTTAAATATTTCAAAATTAATGTTGAAATCATTTATACATACACACACAACCCCTTAGTATATCAAATCATTCCTTTGAATTTTAAAATCAAATCAGTTTTACCAAAAAAAACTTCAATTGGTAGCAATTTCTCTCTTGGAGACTCGAAAATGAATGTCGATGATGCTGCAGTCATCACAGAAATTATTTTCCAGCGACCGAAGTGAGTTCAGTGCCTTTATTTCTTTTTAAAATTCCCTCTTAAATATTTCCAATTCAAAATATTTTCCAAATAATATCACTATTATTTTCCAAGACTTTGAAAAACATTTCAAAACCAACGGGAATTAAATTCCTAAATTCCCAGCCTTCAAACCCTTTTAACAAATCATATTTAAATATACTACTAGAATTTCATTTCAAATTATAAATCACATTTACAAAATCAAAATTTCATAATTCCATTTTGTTATATGAAATAATTTCTTAACTTTTGATTATAATATCAACTTTTATTAAATCATCACAACAAAAAATGATAATGGTTTAATAGTATCATTTCCTAACAACCAAGCAAACCATATATAATAATTTCTGAGAATTATTCCTTTATATATAAAAATAATCTAGGTAAAATTATTTCATTTACCCTATTTCAAACAATACTATGTTGAATTGTTCTGTTCAAGTGTTTAAAGATCCCTATCAATAACGTTAATTACTCGTATTGGCCAGAATCCATAAGCCACTCAATAGATCAACCAACACAATATAAAACAGTTTTATATTCACCAACAAATACGCGCTCATATCTATTAATACACTCAAAATCATTCTAGGGTACTACTGACCCTATCTCTAATGAGTTACCCCATCAAAGCCAAGGTTCTCGCTTAACCTTCAGCTCTGATACCAAATGTCATGAACCGGATTTTCGACCCTCGAAAATCGACACTAATACGTCCACTGTATTTTATGCCGAGCAATCGAGTGCCGAAAATACCAGATCGTTGGAGGAAAAGAAGAAAGAGGTAGAAGAAAATATAACAACAATACAGAATCTCGCAATCGCAGCGGAACAATATATAGTAGATAATACAATGTCTTTATACAAAAAGAGCTATAAATGTTACTAATACATTACATCATTAGAGTACAATAAATCAACAACTCAATCCCGGACAGTTATAATAACCTGTCCTCACAAATGCTGAATATACAACCTGCAATTCACAATGGAATAAAATCAAATACTTGTAATACGTCTTCATCATCCAGCTTGTCTCCTGAGCTCCATAGCATCCTATCCTGTATCTGTAATACTCGGTCTGACCCGAGCATTATAATAAAATAACACCTGAGTTAGTCTTGAAAATCAGTGTGAGAAAACACACTCAATTTGAATTATTACCATTTTCAAAATCCTTTGAAAAACAAAGGTATCTCGTAAGATTGCATCACACATAAACACGATGGGTTTTTTACCTTACGATAACCAAAATACTTTATATCAAAATCGTTTGGTATTATAATAGTGTCTAAACAAAGTAAATAGAAAATAGCTGAAATGCTTGCATCTCACGTTTCAGCATAGTTGGGCATAATCAAAATCGTACGGCGCTTATTGGAGAATGGATTCCATACAACGACTAGGCACTAGGGTACCACCTATCACAAAACACTTCTAGAAAAATGTACCGAGGACCTTGCCGGGATCACCTACAACACAAGACTGGCCTTATCCCTAACCAAGATAGAACCGAATATGTTATCACCCCAGGTGTTCCCACCCTTATCGAGAGCTCTTTTGCATGCAACACCATATCCATAATAAATAATATATCCGAGGGGATCTAGAAAGGTGATAACATACCTTAATTTGATATGACCCACTTAGCCTTGCTGCATATCCCCTGATTTTCAGTCATTCCGGTTGATGAGGCTTGAAGTTACGATTACCTTTCAAGGATAATTTCACTTAGAATGCTCATCGTCCTCTAGTGACGATGTTCTGATAGCATTCGTCTATACAAGTTGTCCTGGGTCTGGACAAACCGAATCACCATCTTTATCATCTTCACGGTATCCATTCGTAACGCTCAAATCGGATCGAAGCGGTTTTCAGATAATTAAATGCGATCCCGGTCTCTTCGAAACAATCAACGAAATTGGACAAAATTTATAGTTGGTTATTTAACTATCAATAAAACATCCATAAGCAGACATCGGGGCTTATTATAGAGTTTCCAAAATTTATTTCAAAATATCTTTATAAGATATATATATATATATATATATATATATATATATTCAAATCCCTTCCAAATCTTCAATATTTGAGACAGCTCAAATATTTATATCCATATCAGGATATTTCAAACCATCTCTTATTTCAACACTTAGAAAAATATTTAAAAATATATTTTCCAAACCCCTTACTTCCCAACACTTAGGAAAATTTCACTTATTTCTCTTTTCCCAAAAACCCTTCTCGATTTATATTGTAAAATCCTTAACTCGTTTATGACGAATTCTACAAGTTCTGGGTTCCTTAACTAAACCTCTTAATTCAAAAGTATATACTTATCTCACCGAAATAAGTATATACACAAACCATTTCCTCCAAAAATATTTGAAAAACCTTTTAAAATAAATGGAAAGCATCACACGGTATCAACCATGGATTCACAGCTCAATGATTAAATCTCTATCCCAGTGTAATCCAAACTTAACTTCAGGCAATCTCTGCCTCCGATTACGCCAAGAAAGTATACCATTACTTTCCGTAAACCTTATTTGATAATTATCTAAAATTAATGTTTATAAAGTTTCTATAATATTTTACCAAGTTATATTTAGGCAAATACTCTTAAATAAAAGTTATTATATAAAACCATATTAATATTGAATAGTTTATCCTTTAAAATAATAATACTAATTAATTCTTAAATAATAATTAACTTAATATCAACTTATTATAACTAAATTAATTAATAATTAAATATACTTTAAACAATTTAAAACAATTACATAACTTTGAAACGATAATTAATTATGATTTATTAATAAGGTTCTAATCAATTTACAATGCTTGTTTATGAAACTTATAATTTATTTTGACAATTTAAAAATATTTAATAACTAACTTTCTAGAAATATTCTTTTGCTAAAACATTTTTAAATTACCTAGTTTAATAATTAAAAATCCCTTTTTTAAAACAACACATCTTCTCGACAAAACATATTTTTCAATTCTAATATAACACATCTAATATTTATAAACCTCTCTCAATTTGTCACCAATTGATTTACGTTCCCAATTACATAAATCCTCTTTTCGCATTTACAAAAGTAAAATATATCATTTTTTTTTTAAACCGATTTACCCATCTCATTATAAATCCTCACCGTGAATTTATAACTTCAATTTATTAACTAATAATCATTTCACTTTATTTATAAACACTGTTTATAAATTTCACAGTTTTCAATTCTAGTTTATAACGGTTTCACATCACTTAAATCCATTATAATTTGATTTCTAAATTGAATTCCATTTATAAATCAATTTCTCAAATAATTCAAACTATATTCCAAACCCAACACAATCTCGATTATATTTCCATTTGTAATTAAGAAATCTTATTTAAGATCCGATATATTCAATTTCACATTTATTTCCAAATACACTTCTTTTCCCAATCTATTTAAAATCTTGGTTTAAGAAAACTTTTGTGACGACCCGGAATTTTTGAGCATTTGAAATTGGAATATTTAATTAATTTTAAATATTCAGAGATTAATTATTAACTTAAATTTCAAATATAGCTGTTTATTGGGTGATTTAATTATTGAATTAAATTATTTGAAGTTCGATAAAATAGTAAATCTGGTATTCTAAGCTAATTAAAAATATTTTGAAAGCTCGTAAAATTCGTAATGATGATACTGAAGATAATAGAAGCTTCAGAATGTAATTTCAAACTGTTTTGTTTAGTTTTGAAATTATATCGTTTAAATTGAATTTTAAAAATAGCCTTCCGAGGCACAGTCTCGGATTTCAACGAAATCAGTTCCATTGGATCCGGAATATGGTATTATTACCGGATTTCAAATTTTGTAGCATTCGGAGTCGTTGTATGATCGTACGGTATATAAACGCCTAGAATAATTAGTCGTTCTAATTCAAAATATCGTATATCTTTTCATCTGTCAAAAATCAAATCACAGCCGTAATCCTTCCCCATCAGCACATTTTCTTTCTGCATCAGATATTTTGTTTCCCTACGGCCAAGCTTCTCCAACACGCTTCATTCTTTTCTTTTTGATAATACAAATCTCGTTCCCCTTCAATTCAAAAATACAGGAATGGCCGAATAAAGTGTTCTCTCTCGTTCGAACGAACCATTCTCCCTTTCCCCTTTCAATCGCACTCAATTCTCTACTTCCAAACCAAAACCCACGTTCATATCTCCTCTATCTAATTCCTCCTCCTCGTTCGAACGACAAAGCCGAAAAAAAAAAGAACTCAATCGCGAATTGCGATTTCGCGAACCAGGAGACAACATCTCGAACGAGATGTTGAAGTCGATGAGCATCTGGGCCAGTGACATCGTGATGGAGGCGCTCGCGCTCGAGCAACTGATGGTGGCGCTCGCGAGTCTGGTGGTATTGCGAAGGAAGGGCGGCGTACGCACGTGATTTTGGGGCCGCGACTTGCTTTGGTATGGGTCGCGGCGTTGGGCGTCGAAGGGCTGCAGGTTGGAGCTCGCGGTAGGGGATGGTCTCGCGGCAGCTTGTTGGTGGCAGTCGGGTCAAGCGCGTGGGGACGATCGTCAGAGTCGCGATGGGTGAAGCTCGCGTTTAGGGATTTGGGGTATTAGTTCGTCGGAACCGCGATGGGGCAATCGAGATGAAGTGGTCGCGAGGCTAATAAGGAGCGTGCTTGACTGTGAAGTGTGGGATTGAGCTCGTCACAGGCGTGAGGTGGATTTCGAGCAGCAGTTGATTTTTGGGTTCCTGTTCTTTGAGGTAGTTAATCCTAAGCAATTTTAGTTTTTATGTTTCCACAGTTTAAACTGGCAGACTGTTTGATTTAAGTTAGCAGTTTGCTATAAAACAGAATAGTTTATGAAATATGGAAATTCATTACACTAAAATAAATAGTTAGTTATCTGAAATAATATATTAGGGTAGTTAATTGGGTTAATTAACTTGGTTAATTGTTTCAGTTACTAAAAATAATTTATCTAATAGGAAACTGATCAATAGCTTAGTTTAAATTTATAGTGTTAATTAATTGAATCTTTTAAAAGGAAATTATGTGTAAGATTTAAATTATTAGGTTAACCAAACTTTAGTTAAATTAAATGGTTGGTAACTAAGTGATAGTTAATTGTTTGATCAATTCAAGAATTTATAAACTGTATAAATATTTTTACAAGGTCTGAAATTATGGAAATCAAATCGGGTTGGATGGACGGCAAAACAATAATCAAGGTGAGTTAATCTCACTCAGTTAAATTATAATTTAAATTTAATTGGTTAAATTTAAATATTGATGGGTGATTGAATTGATTGATTTGATTGATATGGTATATAGTGGTATATACCAATATATATATATATTGGAATTGTTATTCCCACATTATATAGTGGATGAGACCCTATGCGCCGCATAATAGCGGATGATATTTTATAAAACCCATATACTGCGATATTCCACTTTGAAGTGAAATTAGTATTGTGCTAACGTCTGTGGATGCAGGGAAACAGGTTGGAGGGATCCAACTGGATTCCTCAAAATATTTAATTTTGTTAAATATTCTATGATATGATTTTGATATCCTGTGATGAATTATATGGATAATTGGATGTTATGGTTTGGTTGGATCGATTTGGATGTGCTGAATTATCAAAATCTCTAGAATGGAATTTTTGAAAGAAATAAAAGAGTAAATTCTTAAGTAAAATAATTATAAAGAGTTTGGAATAAATTTGAGAATAAATATGATTAAGAATAAAAGTGATTTCGAAAATTCTAATAAATATGGAAAAGAGGAATTTTGAATAAACAGAGAAATATCGAATTTAAAGAAAACTTATGTGATATTATTTAAAGGAATAAATAATTTATTTTAATTCAATGTTTAAATGTAATTAAAAAGAAAGAAGGAATTTGGGAATCTGAAACTTGTGTTTCAGTTTAAAGATTTTAAATCATAATGAGAAATAAAATCTGGAAGTTAATGAATTTGGAAATAAATGGATTAAGTAAGGAAATTTATTTCAAAGTAAAATAAATTGAAAAATCAATTGTAAATTGATTTAAATGTTTGGGAATTTGAAATTTAAAGAGAAGTGAGATTTTGGAAACTGGGTTATAAAGTAAAATAAAATATCAGTGGATATTTGAGAATATAAATTCAAGATGGGAATTTATAAAAAGATATGGTTTGGTTCAAAATAAATGTTGATTTATTTTTAAAAGATGGGAATGAGAAGTGTATTTCTCTGGATAGCCAAGTACGTTTTCAAAGCAATTTTTAATATAAGTTAAAAGTTATAATTTGTTTAAAAATGCATGTTTTAGGAAATTTGATTATTTCTAAAGGTTAATTTCCAAAGTAAGTATTTTCAAAAATCTATTATTGTGGTAATTATATAAAAGTGATTTGCTATTATGTTTTAAAAGGAGAAATTTAGTTATAATATAAAGTGGTTTATTTTAAAGTATATATTTTTAATAAAGTATTAAAGTAGTTTGATTTCAATGTTATAAAATATATTTAAAATAAAGTGTTTTTAAATTATTTTAAAAATTAAAAGTATTTTGTACTTGGTGATTCAGTGGAAATAATTATTTGGGAAATGTATTCCGTAAGCGGAAACTGTTTGAAATTGTTTTCAAATGAGCTTTGAAAATTGGGAAATATATCTTGGAAAGATATTTGGGCAAATAAATAATGTGGGAAATTATTTATTGTGTGATGGTTGCTTGTGGATGTTAATTGATAGTTAAATAACCGACTATCAATATTGGCCAATGCGCTGATCGTTTCGAAGAGACCGGGATCGAGTTTCCGTATACCGGGATTCTAGGTCTGGAGACTCGAATACCACTTCGATCTGGTTTGTACGTTTCGCGTAACATGTTCGGAGTCGAAGATGGAGCTGTGAAGTGCAAGGGCTAGTCGCTACTAATCCTGAGGATATTTCCAAAATGGATGTAGTAGGAATAGTGCCTTCGGTTCCGTTCGGACCCGGGACGGACTTGTATGGACGAATGCTTTCGTGACATCGTCAGGTGGACGATGGGCATTCTAAGGGATATGTGCTATAAAGGTATCGTTTAGCCTCAAGCCTCATCAACCGGGAATGACTGAAAATCAGGGGTTATGCAGCAAGGCTTCGTGGGTAGCCCCCACTTGAGAGTAAGGTCATCCCTGTCTAGATGTCCCTTTATTTCGGCTTAGTGTTGCGGTTGCTGATCCCAACCGTGGGGTGATTTTATTTGGAATTATCCAGTAAGGGATGATTCCGGTCTTGTGTTGCAGGGGAGCGGGCGTACTCCTCGGTACTGTGATCTAGGCCACGTACTGTGATAGGTGGTACCCCAGTGCCTAGTCATTCGTTGGAAATCCATTCTCCCTACGTGCCTTGTACGGTATTTGTTTGTATACCTAGTATGCTGGAATTTAATCATGTAACAATTTCAGCTATTTGAATAAGTATTTGTAAATAGACACTATTATAATATCAGAGGATTTTTATAAAAAGTGTTTTAGCTATCGTAAGGTAAAAACCCAACATGTTTATTTGTGGCGTGGTCTTACGAGATGCTTTTGATTTCAAAGGATTTTGAAACTTTAATAATCAATTGAGTGTGATTTTCTCACGCTGGTTTTCCAGACTGACTCGGGTATTGTTTTATATGATGCTCGGGTCAGACCGAGATAAACAGGTTCAGATTGTAGCTGTGGAGCTCAGGAGACGAGCTGGATGGCGATACGTACTTCCGTATTTGTTTATTGTTCCGCTGTGTATTTGGATGTATATCATTGATGTGATGAACTCTGATGATGGATTCTGTAAATATATTGTATAAACAGATATATTTTTCTGTTTGAGTAAAGATCTGTTTTGTATATATTATATTTTATTCCGCTGCGATGTGAGATTCTGTTGTTGATTTCTGTTTTTTCTCCTTCTACCTCTTCTTCTTAACTAAAATGGTTCGATTTTCCGGGTCTGGAAAGTCGGGTCGTTACAGGTGGTATCAGAGCTTAGGCTAGCGATAACCTTGGCTCTGGTGGGAAATTTGAGAGTATTAATAGATATGAGCGCGTATTTGTTAGTGAATATAAAATGGTTTTATATTGTGTTGGTTGATTTATTGAGTGGCATATGAACCTTCGTCGGCACAGTCTGCGCAACTGTATCGAAGGGGTTTCTAAACACTTGAATAGAACAATTCGACACAATATTGTTTTAAATGGGTGAATGAAATAATTTTACCCAAATTATTTTTATATATTAAAGGAGAACTTTTGTAAATTATATATTTGGTTGCTTGGTTGTTAGAAAATGACAATAATGAGTTAGTCTCATTATTGAGTAGAAATTGAAACTTATAACCTAAGTTGAAGAATAAATTTATATAACAAAATGGAATTTGAAATATAGACTATAAATGAAATTTATAAATTGAGATAAACTTTATATACAAATGTGAATTACAAATGTGATTTATAATCAAATGAGATAAATTCATAAACAAATGAAATTTGTAAATGTAAATTGTAAATGTGACTTATAACTTGAAATAAAATGTGATAGAATTCCAGAGTAATGTTTGGATATAGATTGGATGGATTTGAAATTTGGAATTTTAGGAAAGTTTAAATTCCTTTGGATTTAAAATAGTTTTAAAGGTTTTGGGGAAATAATGGTGATATTATTTCATGAATATTTTTGAAATTGAATTGAAATCTGGTGGGATTTGGGATTTAAAAATGTTTGAATGTTTTAAAAGTGATAAAAGCATTAAATTCTCTTTTGGTCGCTGGAAAATAATTTCGGTGATGACTGCAGCATCATCGATGTTTATTTTCGAGTCTCCAAAGAAAAATTTGCTACCAAACTGTTTTAAATTGGAATTGTTTGTGAACTAAGTTTGGTTTGAAATTCCAAAGGGAAACTGAAATTGTCAAGGGTTTTGAATGCAGTTGATTTCAAAAGTGATTTTGAAATTTTGGAGAATTGTTTAAACTCTGAAATCATATTTAAAATGTTTATATGGAATAATAAATATACCAAACTAAATAAAATGTAAATCTTGTAGTAAAGTATAAAAATGTGAATGAAATCGATTGTAAATAAATAAAATATAGATATAAATAAGTTTGGGACTTATAAAATTTGGGAGTAAAATAAATAAGCCAAATAAAACTGTTTGTAATGGTTTGAATTGCCAATAGAACTAAAATGAGTAGAAATAAATTGGAAATGGCCTTGTATTAATAATAAAAATATATTGGCTAAAAGTAAGTTGAATTTGTGATTTAATAAAGAAATTGGGGATGAACTTGGATTAATATAAATTATTAAATGTAATTCAAGTTGAAAATTAACAATTCGAATGTGGATGATATAAATAAAGCTCGACACATATATTTTAAATGCTGTTGAGCGCGATAAACAAATTGAGACAGAGAATGGACTAAAGACAATGAATGTGTGGAAATAAATTTATTGGTTGGCAATGAATTAGAGAATGAATAAATGATTAAATGTGAAGTAAAATCTATATTGATTCAATTAATATGATAATTACGAACAGAGCTGGTAATTAACTCAAGTTAAATAAAATAGAGTTGAATTGAAAATGAGCTTGTTGGATTAAAAATAAATTGAATGAGTATATTAACTGAATCTAATTAGTAAAATAAATGAAATTTGATTTGGATTAGAATCAAATTGAAATAGAGTTGGTGTAAGGAAGGAAATGAACTTAATATTTGTGACAAAATAGCTTGAAATAACTAAAGGAACGAAGGTAAATGAAATGCAAGAGAATGGATTAAAATTTGTAAATGCAATGTAAATGCAATGAAAATACAAACATGGAAGTGTAAATAAATGAAAAATGGAATGGGTTGAGTATGGGTTGAAAATAATTGGAATAAGTGTCGAAGCATTTCATATGTGCTTATAGAAGTATATATCCTGCATCGTTTGTAGAATTCATGCTTTAGCAATGTAAAATTAAGTGAAATGCTATAAACTTTGTGTATTTGACACTCACATATTTATATTGAGTTCGTATAGGTTCAGGGGAGCCGCTTGGCTGATTTTGACTGCGTTAATTGCTTAAATAAATTGCCGCTTTGCTTAAAAATGCTAAAAGAAAGGTACGCCTACGCAAAGGAATTTAATAGGAGATATGAACTGTTTATATTGATATATATTTTGATTTCCGGCCTGAGGCCGATGTATATATATGTTTGTGCATCCTGCGATATCGCAGAAGTCCCTCCGTACAAAGGAGACTCTGCCAAAATTTTCCGTAAATTTTGGGAGTTAGAAAATTTTCATTAACGATAAATGATTTAAATTTGCTAAGCAAATAAAATTGAAACTGGATATTGAAATCTAATTCAAATGTGAATGTAAAGTGAAGTCGAAGGAACTAAAGAAGTGAAGTTTGCGAATAAACTATTAATCGAAATTTAAATTAATTAGTAAGTGCAACTAATTAAATATTCGAGCGGAAGCCAAATTGAAATCAAATGGAATTGTAAAGACAAAAGTAAATAGAAATGGATATGAACTTCAATAATGGAGTGAAAATAAGTATAAGCAGTATGTAAAATATTTATATTGAACTTAAGGAATATGGTGAGATTCTTCAGTAATTTGGTATTGAGGAAAGTTATTCTAGATGAAAAATTGAATGACGATTAAAATTTGAAGTTGTGAAATAAGAAAATTGGGGATAAGTGAATGTAGTCAAATTGAATGTGAATAAAAAGAAAATTGATATAATTGATAATCAATTGAAATTAATACGTAGGATGTACGTATATTATTTTATTCGCATAGTGATTTGATCCGGATTCGAGCATAGAATTTCGAGGTAATTATACCGATCCGGATTAGGATTTTTCACTCGATTTTCAACGGCGAACCTGGATATGGATTGTTGATTGATTCTGGATATTCTCTATCATAGTTTGTGGCTATGCAAGGAGAATGACGGTTTCTGATCAAGAAACCAGATCTGAGTCCGTACTAGAAAGTCGGGTGGATGATACTAGTTCGGAAGTGAGATTGTGTGATCGATTGAGCGATCAAATGTGATATTGCGTACAGATGATATATGTGCATCGTACGGGCTTAAGTAAAACAAATATTGAAAATTTGTAAAGGAAAGTATAAAATGACTTTGGAATTGTGATTGAATATTATTGCTTAGTAGGATATACAGGTGTATAAAAGCAATGGATAATTGGGATTTTTGATTTAGAAGATAAAATTTAATGGCCCGACAAAAAGGTATGTATTTGAATTTCTATATGAAATTTGATTGGGTTTTGGATACAGCCACTTGGCTTTTTGTTTTCTTTTTGAGATTGGGAGGCCGTAGAGCCATTTTGTAGTTGTACCGAGCTAGCCGCGCAAAGGAGACGCTGGCGAAATTTTTCAGAAATTTAAGGAGTTAGAAAAAATTTCGAGAAAATTTTGATAATTCAAAATTTGAATTCAAATTTAAATTTGAACTGATAAGAAAGATAATATTGTTTGGGACTTAGGAGTAAGTTTGAAAGGTTAGAAAGAGGGATAATGTATCTCTATTAAAGGATTTGTTTTGGGAGATGGTTAAAACTATTTGGGTTAAGGAAATAGTTAATGGGGATTAAATCATTCCTCTTAACTAGTAATTTCGGGGACGAAATTCTTTTAAGGGGGCAGGAATGTGACGACCCGGAATTTTTGAGCATTTGAAATTGGAATATTTAATTAATTTTAAATATTCAGAGATTAATTATTAACTTAAATTTCAAATATAGCTGTTTATTGGGTGATTTAATTATTGAATTAAATTATTTGAAGTTCGATAAAATAGTAAATCTGGTATTCTAAGCTAATTAAAAATATTTTGAAAGCTCGTAAAATTCGTAATGATGATACTGAAGATAATAGAAGCTTCAGAATGTAATTTCAAACTGTTTTGTTTAGTTTTGAAATTATATCGTTTAAATTGAATTTTAAAAATAGCCTTCCGAGGCACAGTCTCGGATTTCAACGAAATCAGTTCCATTGGATCCGGAATATGGTATTATTACCGGATTTCAAATTTTGTAGCATTCGGAGTCGTTGTATGATCGTACGGTATATAAACGCCTAGAATAATTAGTCGTTCTAATTCAAAATATCGTATATCTTTTCATCTGTCAAAAATCAAATCACAGCCGTAATCCTTCCCCATCAGCACATTTTCTTTCTGCATCAGATATTTTGTTTCCCTACGGCCAAGCTTCTCCAACACGCTTCATTCTTTTCTTTTTGATAATACAAATCTCGTTCCCCTTCAATTCAAAAATACAGGAATGGCCGAATAAAGTGTTCTCTCTCGTTCGAACGAACCATTCTCCCTTTCCCCTTTCAATCGCACTCAATTCTCTACTTCCAAACCAAAACCCACGTTCATATCTCCTCTATCTAATTCCTCCTCCTCGTTCGAACGACAAAGCCGAAAAAAAAAAGAACTCAATCGCGAATTGCGATTTCGCGAACCAGGAGACAACATCTCGAACGAGATGTTGAAGTCGATGAGCATCTGGGCCAGTGACATCGTGATGGAGGCGCTCGCGCTCGAGCAACTGATGGTGGCGCTCGCGAGTCTGGTGGTATTGCGAAGGAAGGGCGGCGTACGCACGCGATTTTGGGGCCGCGACTTGCTTTGGTATGGGTCGCGGCGTTGGGCGTCGAAGGGCTGCAGGTTGGAGCTCGCGGTAGGGGATGGTCTCGGGGCAGCTTGTTGGTGGCAGTCGGGTCAAGCGCGTGGGGACGATCGTCAGAGTCGCGATGGGTGAAGCTCGCGTTTAGGGATTTGGGGTATTAGTTCGTCGGAACCGCGATGGGGCAATCGAGATGAAGTGGTCGCGAGGCTAATAAGGAGCGTGCTTGACTGTGAAGTGTGGGATTGAGCTCGTCACAGGCGTGAGGTGGATTTCGAGCAGCAGTTGATTTTTGGGTTCCTGTTCTTTGAGGTAGTTAATCCTAAGCAATTTTAGTTTTTATGTTTCCACAGTTTAAACTGGCAGACTGTTTGATTTAAGTTAGCAGTTTGCTATAAAACAGAATAGTTTATGAAATATGGAAATTCATTACACTAAAATAAATAGTTAGTTATCTGAAATAATATATTAGGGTAGTTAATTGGGTTAATTAACTTGGTTAATTGTTTCAGTTACTAAAAATAATTTATCTAATAGGAAACTGATCAATAGCTTAGTTTAAATTTATAGTGTTAATTAATTGAATCTTTTAAAAGGAAATTATGTGTAAGATTTAAATTATTAGGTTAACCAAACTTTAGTTAAATTAAATGGTTGGTAACTAAGTGATAGTTAATTGTTTGATCAATTCAAGAATTTATAAACTGTATAAATATTTTTACAAGGTCTGAAATTATGGAAATCAAATCGGGTTGGATGGACGGCAAAACAATAATCAAGGTGAGTTAATCTCACTCAGTTAAATTATAATTTAAATTTAATTGGTTAAATTTAAATATTGATGGGTGATTGAATTGATTGATTTGATTGATATGGTATATAGTGGTATATACCAATATATATATATATTGGAATTGTTATTCCCACATTATATAGTGGATGAGACCCTATGCGCCGCATAATAGCGGATGATATTTTATAAAACCCATATACTGCGATATTCCACTTTGAAGTGAAATTAGTATTGTGCTAACGTCTGTGGATGCAGGGAAACAGGTTGGAGGGATCCAACTGGATTCCTCAAAATATTTAATTTTGTTAAATATTCTATGATATGATTTTGATATCCTGTGATGAATTATATGGATAATTGGATGTTATGGTTTGGTTGGATCGATTTGGATGTGCTGAATTATCAAAATCTCTAGAATGGAATTTTTGAAAGAAATAAAAGAGTAAATTCTTAAGTAAAATAATTATAAAGAGTTTGGAATAAATTTGAGAATAAATATGATTAAGAATAAAAGTGATTTCCAAAATTCTAATAAATATGGAAAAGAGGAATTTTGAATAAACAGAGAAATATCGAATTTAAAGAAAACTTATGTGATATTATTTAAAGGAATAAATAATTTATTTTAATTCAATGTTTAAATGTAATTAAAAAGAAAGAAGGAATTTGGGAATCTGAAACTTGTGTTTCAGTTTAAAGATTTTAAATCATAATGAGAAATAAAATCTGGAAGTTAATGAATTTGGAAATAAATGGATTAAGTAAGGAAATTTATTTCAAAGTAAAATAAATTGAAAAATCAATTGTAAATTGATTTAAATGTTTGGGAATTTGAAATTTAAAGAGAAGTGAGATTTTGGAAACTGGGTTATAAAGTAAAATAAAATATCAGTGGATATTTGAGAATATAAATTCAAGATGGGAATTTATAAAAAGATATGGTTTGGTTCAAAATAAATGTTGATTTATTTTTAAAAGATGGGAATGAGAAGTGTATTTCTCTGGATAGCCAAGTACGTTTTCAAAGCAATTTTTAATATAAGTTAAAAGTTATAATTTGTTTAAAAATGCATGTTTTAGGAAATTTGATTATTTCTAAAGGTTAATTTCCAAAGTAAGTATTTTCAAAAATCTATTATTGTGGTAATTATATAAAAGTGATTTGCTATTATGTTTTAAAAGGAGAAATTTAGTTATAATATAAAGTGGTTTATTTTAAAGTATATATTTTTAATAAAGTATTAAAGTAGTTTGATTTCAATGTTATAAAATATATTTAAAATAAAGTGTTTTTAAATTATTTTAAAAATTAAAAGTATTTTGTACTTGGTGATTCAGTGGAAATAATTATTTGGGAAATGTATTCCGTAAGCGGAAACTGTTTGAAATTGTTTTCAAATGAGCTTTGAAAATTGGGAAATATATCTTGGAAAGATATTTGGGCAAATAAATAATGTGGGAAATTATTTATTGTGTGATGGTTGCTTGTGGATGTTAATTGATAGTTAAATAACCGACTATCAATATTGGCCAATGCGCTGATCGTTTCGAAGAGACCGGGATCGAGTTTCCGTATACCGGGATTCTAGGTCTGGAGACTCGAATACCACTTCGATCTGGTTTGTACGTTTCGCGTAACATGTTCGGAGTCGAAGATGGAGCTGTGAAGTGCAAGGGCTAGTCGCTACTAATCCTGAGGATATTTCCAAAATGGATGTAGTAGGAATAGTGCCTTCGGTTCCGTTCGGACCCGGGATGGACTTGTATGGACGAATGCTTTCGTGACATCGTCAGGTGGACGATGGGCATTCTAAGGGATATGTGCTATAAAGGTATCGTTTAGCCTCAAGCCTCATCAACCGGGAATGACTGAAAATCAGGGGTTATGCAGCAAGGCTTCGTGGGTAGCCCCCACTTGAGAGTAAGGTCATCCCTGTCTAGATGTCCCTTTATTTCGGCTTAGTGTTGCGGTTGCTGATCCCAACCGTGGGGTGATTTTATTTGGAATTATCCAGTAAGGGATGATTCCGGTCTTGTGTTGCAGGGGAGCGGGCGTACTCCTCGGTACTGTGATCTAGGCCACGTACTGTGATAGGTGGTACCCCAGTGCCTAGTCATTCGTTGGAAATCCATTCTCCCTACGTGCCTTGTACGGTATTTGTTTGTATACCTAGTATGCTGGAATTTAATCATGTAACAATTTCAGCTATTTGAATAAGTATTTGTAAATAGACACTATTATAATATCAGAGGATTTTTATAAAAAGTGTTTTAGCTATCGTAAGGTAAAAACCCGACATGTTTATTTGTGGCGTGGTCTTACGAGATGCTTTTGATTTCAAAGGATTTTGAAACTTTAATAATCAATTGAGTGTGATTTTCTCACGCTGGTTTTCCAGACTGACTCGGGTATTGTTTTATATGATGCTCGGGTCAGACCGAGATAAACAGGTTCAGATTGTAGCTGTGGAGCTCAGGAGACGAGCTGGATGGCGATACGTACTTCCGTATTTGTTTATTGTTCCGCTGTGTATTTGGATGTATATCATTGATGTGATGAACTCTGATGATGGATTCTGTAAATATATTGTATAAACAGATATATTTTTCTGTTTGAGTAAAGATCTGTTTTGTATATATTATATTTTATTCCGCTGCGATGTGAGATTCTGTTGTTGATTTCTGTTTTTTCTCCTTCTACCTCTTCTTCTTAACTAAAATGGTTCGATTTTCCGGGTCTGGAAAGTCGGGTCGTTACAACTTTTATATTTAAAACAAGTATCACTAAGGAATTAGTATTTAAAACCCTTATTTCAAATCTCTGTTTACCATATTCTGAAATTGTTAAGTGCAAATTAAAAGTCAAACTATTTATTTTACCCAAATTCATTTCTTTTAATTAATCCAAAATTCACTATAAATATTTCACTTCTAAATTTTCCTTTCAATTTCTTTCAAATTCAAAACATATATTATTGGTATTTAAAAAGTGAATATTAGGCACGCATCCTTAAAACAAAACTTAATTCAAAGCGGATCCCTGTGATAAAAAGTATACTTTCTACGTCCCTGTTTTTGGTTTCCGCCTATTTTTTCCCCAAATTACCCCTACGCTTCACTGTCGAGCTCCAGTTCTTCTTCTTCAGTTTCTTCTGATCAAATGAAAAACCGAGCCGAGTCTATAAACTATGAGAATCAAGAAATTAAATTGAAGACTCTACAAAATCGAAGGTTTATTTTTTGATTTAAATGAAAAACTACAATTAAATTGAAGACGAATCAAGTTTTTTTTACAAAATATGAGATTATTAATAGTTGCAGTTATGAATAATTGCAACAGGTTATTTTTTTGGATTAAATGATTTTACATGGATAATTGCTGATAAGAATGCAATTATTTTGAATATTTGCAGAAATAAATGCAATTATTGAGAATAATTGCCGATAACTATGCAGTTATTATGAATAATTGCAGAGACAGATGAGTTTAGAATTGAAATGATTTTACAAGAAAAATTGCTGATAAGAATGCAATTATTTTGAATATTTTCAAAAATAAATGCAATTATTGAGAATAATTGCTAATAAATATGCAACTATTACAAATAATTGCAGAGAAAGATAAATTTAGCATTAAAATGATTTTACATGAATAATTGCTAATAAGAATGTAATTAAGAAAGATGAATTTCGGATTGAAATAATTTTACATGAATAATTGCTGATAAGAATGCAATTATTTTGAATATTTGCAGAAATAAATGCAATTATTTGAGAATAATTGCTGAAAACTATGCAATTATTATGAATAATTGCAGAGAAAGATGAATTTAGTATTGAAATTATTTTACAAGAAAAATTGCTGATAAGAATGCAATTATTCTGAATATTTGTAGAAATAAATGCAATTGTTTGAGAATAATTGCTGAAAACTATGCAATTATTATGAATAATTGCAGAGAAAGATGAATTTAGTATTGAAATGATTTTACAAGAAAAATTGCTGATAAGAATGCAATTATTTTGAATATTTTCAAAAATAAATGCAATTATTGAGAATAATTGCTAATAAATATGCAACTATTACAAATAATTGCAGAGAAAGATAAATTTAGGATTAAAATGATTTTACATGAATAATTGCTAATAAGAATGTAATTAAGAAAGATGAATTTCGGATTGAAATAATTTTACATGAATAATTGCTGATAAGAATGCAATTATTTTGAATATTTGCAGAAATAATGCAATTATTGAGAACAATTGCCGATAACTATGCAGTTATTATGAATAATTGCAGAGACAGATGAGTTTAGAATTGAAATGATTTTACATGAATTTAGAATTGAAATGATTACATGAATAATTGCTGATAAGAATGCAATTATTCTGAATGTTTGCAGAAATAAATGCAGTTATTGAGAATAATTGCTGATAACTATGCAATTATTATGAATAATTGCAAAGAAAGATGAATTTAGGATTGAAATGATTTTACATGAATAATTGCTGATAAAAATGTAATTAATCAGAATAATTGCAGAAATAAATGCAATTATTGAGAATAATTGCTGATAACTATGCAAATATTATGAATAATTGTAAAGAGTGATGAATTTAATCTTCATAATTGAACTAAAATTCTTTATTTTGTTATTTATAGTTATAAATGTCTAGTTTTGTATTGAAATGCTTTTATATGAATAGTTGCCGATGAGCATGCAATTAATCAGAATATTTACAGACATACATGCAATTATTAAAGATAATTGCAGATTTATATGCAATATTTGCAAACAATTCAGCAATTATATGTAATAATTGATGACATGCCTGCAAGTATACGCAATAGTTGCAGACAATTCAGCAAGTATATGCAATAGCTGTTGGCATTTGAAGAAAAATCGATAATGTTTAAAATTTGCAGAATTCTCCGCAAATATATGGAATAATTGCACTCTTACCTAAAATATGTTTTTTTGGTATCAACAATGGATCTCATTTTAAAGATCATCAAATTTGTGATTTTTTGGTGACAACGGTATGCTGATCTGATTTTTCTACATAAAGTTATACGCGTTTGAAATGTTAAAAACGTAAAGGGTATTTTGGTCTTTTTGCGCGCGCGAATTTGAAAACAGGGACCGAAAATGTAAGTTAAGTTTCGCAAGGATTTTTTCTCTATTTTGAAACTTATCAGGGATGTGAGCCAAACTATCCCATTTAAAAATACCAAAATCTAGGCCAAACTACCATAGCATCCAATAAATTCAAATCACACTATAATCTACCACATACTATTCAAACAAATCATATATCAATATATATGAAAATTAATTCAACATTTTTGAGGAATCCAGTTTGATCCCTCCAACCTATTTCCCTGCAACCACAGATGTTAATACAACATAAAATACCAATCCCGCTTCGAGGGGGATATCACGGTATATAGTGTCATCCGCTATTATGCGGGGCGCATAGGGTCTCATCTGATAAAATATGGAGGAACAATCAATCCAACTACTAATATATACTACTATATATATTATAGCATCCAACTGATAATAATAATCATCTAATCACTCAATAATTAATTTTAACTATTTAAAATTAATGCCAATCATCCAAATGAGTGAGATTTACTCACATTGATTTTCAGTTATCGTCGAGACGTTCCGTTTTGGAACTAAAACCGGACGACGCCTGATTTTAGCCCAAATTTTGACTGTCTCCAAATCCGTCCAAACCAGTTTCATTTTGAAGCTCTCATCATCACGATCGCAATGCAAAAATTCATGTCTCGTTTTCACCTCGTATAGGCGAGTTATTAAACTTTTAGTTCATTGATTTAAATATATTAAATTAATCACTAATTTCTCATTATTATTATTATTACCAAACCTATACCTTAAACATTCAGGCCTGACCCACTCGTTCAAACCCACTCCAACCTTTCTCCCCCAAACCAATTTCCTGTGCACGACAAGAAACAACACCCTAAACATGACCGTGCATGCACGCCCAAGGAGCCTCCACACTCGACAATCCTTCGAACTGACTCCACCATCGAATTCCGCTCGCCTTGATCGACTCGACCGCAACCTCTAGTTCGACCCTGGGCTTCCTATGACAATTGCATCTTGCCAGAATCACATGCTACAGGAGATGTCGCACATCCAAAAAGGCGATCGGACCTCACCATCTTCGGCCCGTAGGTGCTATTCTCCTCCCTCGTCATGATTCTACCCTTCATTTCACGAATCGATGCCAGAAATAGGAGGAAAACTCAAACCTAGGCGAAAATGTCATTTGACTTTCACATTCGAGCTCCCACTTCTTCGCCACACCTCCCAAAACGCCTACGCTTGCCGCTCGAGTTCGAATAGGCTGGTGAGAGAATGCCGCAATTTATTTTTTTGTTCGAACGACTTGATTTTTTTTATTTTTTTACGTTTTGAATTCATTTCGGTTTCCTCTGCTGTTTTATTTATGAGAAAGGTGGAGACGTGATGTTAGCATGTAGGGAAAAGGCTACAATGTTTTTTGAATTGAGAGAAAAGCACTGATGGAAATATGGTCAAGTCAAAAAAAATATACATATATTACTTAAAATTTTAAATCGTCCCGATTATGTAGCTTAAAATCTCGAAGCCCTATTGAGGCGTGCCGCTAGGCGTTCAAAATGTTATACCCCTATTTCGAACGCAATGAAAAAGGTTGTGAGTCCTAATTCGATCGTATAGAGAAGATAGCTTTTTGGACCCAATTATTATATTGAATTTTCAATATTGTTTTCAACGCGTTTATATCCCATACGATTAAACGATAACTCCAAACGCTACGAAATTTGAGATTCGATAATTATACACTATTATGGATCCAACGGAACTTGTTTCGTCGAATTCCGAGACTGTGCCCCAAAAGGCTATTTATATACGTTAATTTAAACGAGCTATTTTTAAAATCGAGTAAATCGATTTTAGACCAAATTTAAAATTTTATTATCTTCATTCTTACTAATATAAATTTAATATGCCTTTAAATTATTTTTATCAAGCTTAAAACTCAAGATACAATTTTTTAAGTAAATTCCAATTATTAATTTATCCAATAAATCATTAAATTTGAAATTTAAGTTAAAAATTAACTTTTAAATCTTTAAAATCAATTAAATATTCAAATTTCAAATAATAAAAATTCTGAATCATTACAAAACTCAGGGTCGAAATTCCAAGACGGACGAGTCCTAACACCTACTAACGAAGTCAAAAGACTTCTATGTTTCAACTTTGGGTTTGGCAAAACATAAAAGACTAATAGGAGCTTATTAGTAAAATGAAACATAAAGTTTGACCCTACTAATATTATAAGAACATTCACTGTGATTTGTCCTAATAATCTATCACTTAAACTTGCAGAAAATGTCAACTCCAAAACTGTTTTCTGAAAGCGACAAGCTCACTAGACCTAACTATACAGATTGGCTAAGATCAATTAAGATAGCATTAACTTATGAGCGCCTTTGGACTTCTGTTACATGTGAACCCAATACTGAACCCGCTAATGACGCAGACCCTAAAGAACTACTTGCTTATTTAAAGTGGCAATCAGACCTAATGACTGCTCAAGTTTTCATGTGGTCCACCTTAGACAAACCGTTGCAAAGGCAACACGAAAACATGTATGTCCATGAGATTTTTAATAGTCTTAAAGCTCTTTTGGTGAACAGTCCCGTTCTGCAAGGTACAAACTTTCGAAGAAACTGTTCAACACAAAAATGACCAAGGAACAGAAAGTGGAAGATTACGTTCTAATGATGAAAGGCTATATTGATAGAATTGCACAATTAGACGTAGAAATAAGCAATGAAATGCAAGTAGACTTGATCCTTGGTTCTCTCACTTCTCAGTATGAACCGTTCATATTGAATTACAAAATTAACCAATTAAATGTGAATCTCATGGAACTCCTCCATATGTTGAGGTTAGCCGAGTCTACATCCAAGAATCTAGGTGCCGTACTTGCTGTGAAAGGTAATGCATCATCTTTGAAAGGTTCAAAGAAGCTGAAAAGAGGTGGTAAGAAAAAGAAAAGTAAGAAGACCGATGATAAGGGTGAATGTCACCACTGCTACAAGAAAGGTCACTAGAAAAGGAACTGTCTTGCTTAAAGATTGTTAGGGAAAGGAAACAGAATGGTTCTACAGCTCCATCAGCTACATTTATAGTTCAGAATTTTTTTGCAATCAATAAAATGTCTTGGGTTTTAGATACTAGATCTAGAACTCATATATGTAATTCATTAAAGTTGCTTAGGAATCGGCGCCACATGGAAAAAGGATAAATGAGCCACCAAGTTGATAAAGGATCTATTGTAGATGCAATGACAGTAGGAGTTTGTCATTTAGTTTTGCATAGTGGTGTAGTATTGATATTAAATAATTTCTATTTTGTGAAAGACCTGTAAGTCGTGTCTCAAAGGTAAAATGACCAAGCAACCTTTTAGTGGGAGTAATGAAAGAGTTGATGAACTCTTAGAGATGATACATAGTGATGTATGTGGCCCAATGCCTATAGTTACCAAAGATAATAGTTCTTACTTTGTTACCTTCACTGATGATTTCTCAAGACTAGGATATATATATATATAGCTTATGAAGAACAAATCTGACGTCTATGAGAATTTTGTTGAGTACAAAAATGTAGTAGAAAACCAAACGGGTCGTAAGATTAAAATTCTTAGATCAGATCGAGGAGGTGAGTATGTTGGACAGGATTTCCAATAATACTTAAAAGATAATGGGATTATCTCTCAGGTTATTCCACCTTATACTCCGCAACACAATGGTGTGTTGGAGCGAAGGAATGGAACCATATTAGATATGGTTCGTTCCATGATGAGTAAGGCTGAATTACCACTGTCCTATTGAGGATATGAGCTAGAAACAGCAGCACATATGTTGAATTTGTTACCCACTAAGTCTGTGCCCAAAACACCATATGAGATGTGGTCTGGTAAGAAACCCCAACTCTAATATTCGAAAGTATGGGGTTGTCTAGCATATGTTAAGAATGTTGGTCCGAATAAACCAGAGGCAAGATCGGTACTGTGTAAGTTTATAGGATATCTCAAAAACTCAATGGGATATATATTCTATAATGCCAAGGAACGAAAGGTCATTGTTTCTCGACAAGCTGTCTTTTCAGAAAAGGAATTTTTGTTAAAAGAAATTAATTGCTAAGTGGTAGACTTAGATGAGGTCCAAGAAACTAACACTGAGGCCGAAACAGTGGGAGAAACAAGTTAACCCATATACAAAAACACGCAACCTACTAGAAGGTCTAGTAGGGAATCTCGCGCACCAGAGAGATACTATAGTTTTCTCGTGGGTGGCGAAAAGGAGGACTGTGTCTTAGATGACGGAACTCCTTTGAATTTCCAACAAGCACTGCAGAGTAAAGACTCTACACTCTGGCTTAAAGCTATGAAATCCGAAATGGACTCTATGTATGAAAACAAAGTTTGGACTTTGTCGGACATACTCGAAGGGATAAAACCTATCGACTGCAAATGGATTTTTAAGAAAAAACTAAATGCAGATGGGGAAGTGGAGACTTATAAGGCAAGACTAGTTGCGAAAAGATTTCGTCAAATTCAAGGCGTTGATTATGATGAAACCTTTTTACCCATAGCCCTGCTTAAATCAATACGGATTATGCTAGTCATTGCTACATTCTAGGACTATGAAATATGGCAAATGGATGTAAATACAGGTTTTCTAAATGGTGATTTAGAAGAAACCGTTTATATGTCGCATCCATATGGTTCTGTAGTCAGTGGGATTGAAGGCAAAGCTTGTAAGTTATTAAAGTCTATTTATGGACTCAAACAAGATTCAAGGAGTTGGAACAAATGTTTTGATAAATTAATCAAATGGTTTGATTTTTGTCAAAACACAAAGGAAGCATGCATATACAGAAAGGAACAAGCTATTGTTTTATTAGTACTCTATGTCGATGATCTATTATTGATTGGCAATGACACTTCATTATTGCAATCAGCAAAAGCTTGGCTTTCCAAAAACTTCTCAATGAAGGATTTGGGAGAAGTAGCCTATATAATTGGTATAAAGATCTATAGAGATAGATTTTAGAGGCTATTAGGATTATCTCAATCTATGTACATAGACACCATACAAAAAAGGTTTAGTATGGAGAATTCCAAACGTGAAAGTGTTCCAATGCAATCTATAATTGTCCATTCTAAAAAGGATGCTCCTCATACCGATAAGGAGAAACAACGCATGAAAAGGATTCTCTATGCTTCAGCTATAGCATCCATAATGTATGATATGCTTTGTACTAGACCGGATGTGGCATGTGCATTAGGATGCGTACCCCGATACCAGTCTAATCCCGAAGAAAAACATTGGATGGCTGTAAATGGTATACTTAAGTATTTGAGAAATATTAAGGACTTAGTCCTCATATATAGGAATGAAGACCTCCTTATGAAGGGTTATACGGATTCGAGCTTCCAAAGTGATATAGATGATAGTAAATCAATATCTGGCTATTTATTTACACTGAATGGTGGAGCTGTTAGCTGGAGAAGTTCCACGTAAGAAATAGTTACCGATTCCACGATGGAGGCCGAGTACATCGACCTCAATGAAGCATCAAAAGAGGTAGTTTGGATGCGTAAGTTTCTGAGTGAGCTCGAAGTGATTCCTAATACCAGGAATCCTATATTATTGTTTGGTGACAACAATGCAACGATACAAATCACAAAGGAACCAAGAGCACACAAGAAGTCACGACACATTCTTCGAAAGTTCCACCTAATTAGAGAATTCATTGAGAAGAAAGAAGTTGTGATTCAGAGGGTAGATATCGAGGACAACATAGCAGATCCATTCACTAAAGGCCTAGCTTGGTTAGTTCTCGAGAAACCGATTGAAGGGATGGGATTTCTATTCCATAATTGGCCCCAAGTGCAAGTAGGAGATTGATAGAGTTAGGGGTATGCCATAGGGGCAATTCTATAGTTTATTGTAAATTAGTAACTCTAAAATCAATTCTTGTTTGGAATAACGGTGTTTCTTCTTTCTGTTATATATTTGTTATAATGTGTTGCAAATGATTTAATGTTTAATTAAAATATATTTAACAGAAAATCCATAAATGGTATGTTTTTGTGATAGTAGTGTCAAAGTGTTATAACCGTGAGTAATTTATTACAATAAAATTAAATATACCATTTTAAATGTTCGTAGTGAAGATGCAGCAAGACTGGATATCTATGTATTCGTTGAGACTTTAGTACATAACGCTCTCCAAATGCTTAGCAGTGTATTACTAAAGACTACTGGGGGGCACCTAGGGGTTATGTACTGATAGTTATTGGATAACTATGGAACGACTCACTTGATAGTTTTTTGTTGGTTAATATAATCGATGTGACTAATTTACACCGTTCTCTTGACTTGAGGATATTATTTACCTTCAATGTGAAAGCTCCGCTTTGATTATAGTTAAATCATGGAACGATGTCCATCGAACGACAATAGTTGGGTCGAGTGAAAGCATTGCAAGTGAAACACTATTCAAGAGAGGATTCGTCTCCTCAGTTATATGAGGTTAGTATCATGGTCAACTGAAGTCAACTCAAAGTCAAAGTCTCTGGCTAGAGTAGTTCGGTTAATAATTATTATTATTATCGAACTGAGGATTTTGTGTTTGGACTGTTGTGACGCCCCACCTCTATACCCACGCTAACCAAGAACACTACGATGTAGTGCTGTCAATTAGCGCGGAGAATAAGGCTGTGGAGGAGCGACCATCCATGTAACTTCTTTGTGCGAGCATCGATACGTCAGATAGAATAGAATGCATATCTTTTAAGGAGGAAATCCGACATACCGATACAAACACAAAGCTATCACACGGTGGCTATATATAATCTTCGGAAACAAACATAGAAATAATCATAACATAAATCAGTCACAGACATCCATATCACAAAGGCGGAAGAAGATATGAATAAATATATATATCACATGAAAGTGTACATCAGAGTAGTGGTCGGAAAGATCCACGATAATACAAAAGAATAGCATCACGTGCTATACAAAAGAATAAGTACACAACATAGAGTCTATATCTCAAAGGTGTACATCCAAAAACTACTAATCTAAGTAGTTAGCCAAAAGTCAGAAGTATCCTGAAGAGAAGTCAAGCAGAAGCACCTGTAACATCTCGGTCTGACCCGAGTATTATTTATAAGAAAATAATAAACGGATCAGTCTAACTATAAATATCAGATGATATGGTATACAGAAAAAGGCATGACATGAACATGTAATAACCATAGCGACATACTACTATAAGTATGTAAATGATAATCAACAAAAGATTAATCAATATCACAAGAATCTTCTCAAAGATAAAATAGGGTATCATACCCTAAACTTGTATTCATAACAAGTCAATAACACATGAATTCACCAATGCACAAAAACTGATATCATATCAATGAAAATCATGAAAATTGGTGAAGCACAAAATTCCAGAAATCATCATCAGAAATCCAGAAAACACATAAAGGGGGGAGGCCTAACACATGAATGGGAGCATGAAAACTCACCTACGCGTAAAACACATGACGAGATGATATCTCATGGAAGCTATCCATTAAATTTTCACACAGGAATGGCCCGAAGACCATAGGAAATGTGATGGCGAAACATCACATGATCGGGGTATAGTCTCCCACGTAGACAAAGAGACATCGCTCAATCGCTAGTCTAAATCACAAAAATGATCGTCATGATCATAAGGAAGTGTCAATCACACCAAGCTAGTAAATATATGAGTTTAGCTTCATGTCCCATAACCACTTGCTTAACTTAAATATTTACGAACAAGCTGTAAATCTTCACTAGGAAATTGTCACAAAAAGGGTTCAATCGAACAAGTCCAAGAGCTAACCGACGAAGTGAACGCAAGCGTTTCATACCACTCGTTTTACTAAGTCGTTTAAGTCGATTTCTCATTCGAGTGAAGTAAAGGCTTGTATATACTAGTAGATTGAAAATCGGTTTGAGAAAATGAACTTTCGATATTTAAAATAGTGTTGAAATCGCTTTGATGAAAGAGTTTTGATATTTACTATTAGTATTGAAACCTTCATATATCTTTAAAGTGACAAGTCATAAAACGATTGTAGAAACAAATCAATTCACGTACGAAGACGTGAGTAAAGTCCAAAGAAGTCAATCCCAAAACCATCAAAGTAGAAATTCTGATAAATGCTTTGTCAGATAAGATTGCCTACGCAGAGTAATTCGGGGTTCGACCTGCCCGGTCAGGTCGCGGGGGTCCAGGGGGCAGCGCCCACGGCGGGGTGCGGGGCAGCGCCCACGGCGGGGTGCGGGGCAGCGCCCCGTCACGGTACGACTTAGTGAAGGCAAGCTGGTCCAGCGACCTAAGGAAAAGTAGGTCATACGACCTAAGAGTTCACGCGACCTAACAAGGCTAAGGATAAGGTCGGAGACGACCTACGACTTAACAAAGTCCTGCGACCTAAGGAAAATCGCGACCTAAAAAGACCAAGTGTAAGGTCGGCGACGACCTACGACTTACGAGCACGACCTAAGGAAATCGCGACCTAAAAAGACCAAGTGTAAGGTCGGCGACGACCTACGACTTACGAGCTACGACCTAAGGAAATCGCGAGCTAAAAAGACCAAGTGTAAGGTCGGCGACGACCTACGACTTACGGTTTAACTCGCGACCGACTTAACATTGCCTGGGGATTATAGGTCGGCAACGACCTAAGACATAAGGTTTAACTCGCGAACGACTTAACATTGCCTGGAGATTATAGGTCGGCAACGACCTAACGTTTTGCCTGGGGATTTTAGGTCGGCAACGACTTAAGTCTTCGCCTGGAGGTTATAGGTCGGCAACGACTTAAGTTTTTGCCTGGGGGTTATAGGTCGGCAACGACTTAAGTTTTTGCCTGGGGGTTATAGGTCGGCAACGACTTAAGTTTTTGCCTGGGATTTTTAGGTCGGCAACGACTTAAGTCTTCGCCTGGAGGTTATAGGTCGGCAACGACTTAAGTTTTTGCCTGGGGGTTATAGGTCGGCAACGACTTAAGTTTTTGCCTGGGGGTTATAGGTCGGCAACGACTTAAGTTTTTGCCTGGGGGTTATAGGTCGGCAACGACTTAAGTTTTTGCCTGGGATTTATAGGTCGGCAGCGACCTAAGACTTAACTCGCAGGTGACCTAAGACTTAACTCGCAGGTGACCTACGACCTATGGATGGACGACCTAACTCCGAACGAGCTAAAAATGGCCAGAACGACCTAGTAGCAGTTTTTTCACCAAAATCACTAAAATTTGGAATTTTTCGCCAATCCAATCCAAACCAAATGCAACAAACATGCTAAAGTTATGAGGAATCATTCCCAACAGTCCAATGACGATTATAGGCAAGATGTGAGATCAAAAATCTCACCTTTTCCACGAATTTGATGTTGGAGAGCTTAAGAACGAAGCAAGAATCAACCCCTAGCTTGAATCTATGTTCTTCACCTTGAATTTGGAGTTGAATCTCGGATTTGCAATAGAATTGGAGTTTGGAGTTTTAATTTCCACTTCCCACCACCATTTTTGATGAAGCTTGAATGTTAAAACAAAGGTGAATGAAGTGAGGAAGAGGGTTGGGCTGAACTAAGGAAGTGCAGTCCAAACCAAAGTCTCAAGCGGGAAAAGTGACGAAAATTTCACTATCTCCAAACATATCGAAGTTTACACTCAAAAAGATCGCAATCGTCATTTTGAACCCAATGGGGGTGGTCTCGAGTCCTAATTTGACCGTATGCAAAAAGTAGCTTTTCGGACTAATATCCGACTAACGATAAAATATTTAAATAAAATATTTAAATATAAAATCGATAGATATGCGGGTTGTTACAGACTCCCCTCCTTAAAGAAATTGCGTCCTCGCAATATATATGGTGGAAATAAAAAGTAACAACCATAAAAGCATATTAACACAAAAGAAATTGGAATTAAAAAGTTTACCTCAAAGAGCATGAGAAAGTAATTCCGGATGTGTACGCTCGATGAATTCTCTAGTTTCCCAAGAGCAATCCTTAGGATTTGAGGACCATTGAACTTTAACAAGCGGAACATCTTTATTTCGAAGTCGTTTGATCTCCGAAGCAATAATTCGAACAGGATGCTGCTCATAAGTTAAATTAGGTGAAACTTCAATCTCTTCCACAACACCGGGCTCAAGAGTAGAATCGGAATCCCGAAGGCACTTCCGTAATTGAGAAACGTGAAACACGTCATGCATAGCAGAAAACTGAGCCGGTAATGAAAGGCGGTAAGCCATGGAACCAATACGCTCGGTGATAGGAAATGGCCCAATATATCGAGGCGCTAACTTTCCCGATCGACTGAAACGTACAACACCCTTCATTGGTGAAACACGAATAAATACAAGATCCCCAACAGAAAATTCTAATTTCCTTCTTCGGTTGTCGGCATAGGATTTTTGTCTACTCTGGGCTTCTTTCATCCTATGTCGAATAAGTTCAATCTTTTCAGTGGAATCTCGAATAAAGTCTGGTCCTAAAACCAGTTTCTCACCGGCCTCAAGCCAACAAGAAGGAGATCGACATGGCCTTCCATAAAGTGCCTCGAAAGGAGCCATACCAATACTAGATTGGAAGCTGTTATTGTAGGAAAATTCAACAAGTGAAATATGATCTTCCCAACTTCCACCAAAGTCAAGAACACAAGTACGAAGAAGATCTTCAAGTGTTTGATTCACACGCTCAGTTTGTCCATCGGACTGGGGGTGATAAGCGGTGCTAAAATTAAGCTTCGTTCCCAAAGGTTTTTGAAGACTCTTCCAGAATCCACTAGTAAACAATGGATCCCGATCACTAACAATGGAAGAAGGAACTCCATGCAGTTTAACCATTTCTTTGACAAAGAGTTTGGCCAGAAGAGGAACGGTTCGGTTTGACCGAACAGGAATAAAATGGGCGGATTTAGTAAGTCTATCAACAATCACCCATAAGCTATTATGACCCGAACGAGAACGGGGAAGGCCATCTATAAAATCCATGGAAATTTGATCCCACTTCCATACTGGAATTTCCAATGGTTGCAATAACCCACCGGGTCTTTGATGTTCAGCCTTAACAAGTTGGCAAGTCATGCAACACTTAACAAAGTTAGCGATATCAGATTTCATTCCCTCCCAATAATAAAGTCGCTTCATATCAGCGTACATTTTACTGCTACCGGGATGAATGGAATACTTGGAACGATGAGAATCTTCTAGAACGTCTCTACGAAGATCACTAATATTTGGTACGATAAGTCTACCAAATTTTCGAATGCCGCCACGAGAGTCGATATCAAAGTCTTTCAAACCTTCAATATCGGTTTTATCCTTAAGATTTTGGCCAAGCAAAGCCAATTCAGGATCTAGCTGTTGAGCTTCAAGAATGCGGTCTAATAAAGAAGGACGAGCCTCAAGGCTACATAAAACAAGAGATGAACACAAATCGGAAACGCGATCTCGAATTTCACAAGTGGATAAAAGTTCGAGATCGTTCCATTCAGATATCATCATGGAAACAACCGCTTGTTGTTTTCCACTAAGTGCGTCGGCAACACGATTCCCCTTTCCGGGAGTATAAAGAATGTCAAGATCATAAGAGGCAAGAAATTCGAGCCAACGCTGTTGACGCAAATTAAGTTCCTTTTGAGAAAATAAATATTTCAAAGACTTATGATCAGTATAAAGTATAAACTTTTCTCCCAAAAGATAATGTCGCCAAATTCGAAGGGCGAAAACGATAGCCACGAGTTCTAAATCATGTGTGGCATATCTAGTCTCAGCCGGCTTCAATTGCCTAGAAGCATAAGCAATAACACGTTCTTTTTGCATAAGAACGGCACCCAAACCAACGCGACTAGCATCGGTATAAACGACAAAGTCTAGATTCCTTTCGGGAATAATAAGAATAGGAGCATCAGAAAGGAGTTCTTTTAATTTCTGAAAAGAAGTTTCACATTTGTCCGACCAAATGTATTTAACACCTTTCTTTGTTAAGCCAGTAAGAGGTACGGCAATCTTAGAAAAGTCTTTTATAAAACGGCGGTAATAACCTGCCAATCCGAGAAAGCTACGGATTTCAGTCACGCTTTCTGGTCTCTTCCAATTTTGAATCGCTTCAATCTTTGAAGGATCCACTGATATTCCGGATTCAGAAATAATATGACCGAGAAATTTCACACTAGATTGCCAAAAATGGCATTTAGAAAATTTTGCTTTTAGTTGATTGCTCCTAAGAGTTTCCAATACAATTCGAAGATGCTTTTCGTGTTCCTCCTCGGTTTTAGAAAACACAAGTATATCATCAATAAAGATGAGAACAAACCGATCGAGAAAATCTTTGAAAACTCTATTCATAAGGTCAACGAAATAAGCCGGAGCATTCGTTAAACCGAATGGCATAACTAGCCATTCATAAGATCCATATCGCGTACGGAACGAAGTCAAAGGAATACTATCCTCTGCAATACGAAGCTGATGGAAACCGGTAGCCAAGTCCAATTGTGAAAATACTCTAGCACCAGTGAGTTGATCAAACAGATCATCAATCCGAGGCAATGGATATTTATTCTTAATAGTAAGATCATTAAGCTTGCGGTAGTCGACGCAAAGCCTAAGTGTACCATCGGACTTACTTACGAAAATAGCTGAAGCTCCCCAAGGCGAGGAACTAGAGCGAATAAGTTGCTTCGTCTCCAACTCGGATAGTTGTTTGCGCATCTCTTCATTCTCCTTATTAGACATGCGATAAGGAGGACGAGTAATAGGTTGAGCTCCAGGTAAAAGATTAATTTTGAACTCAATTGCTCGTTTAGGTGGTAATCCTAAAACGGGCTCAAAGATGTCGGAAAATTCACGAACGATGCGAATACGAGAAATGACATCCTCCTCATCATCATTGTCATCATCACGAGGATTTAAAGAATATAATGATGCAACTAAAGCGGAATCCGAATCTTTAAGAATAATAGAAATCTGATTAACAGATTGCGGATGACGGAGATAAATAGTCCGCTCAGGACATAGGATATGAGCTTCATAACGAGTAAGCCAATCCATACCCAAAATCATTCCAAAGCCTAAGTAACGCATGACATGCAAATCGGCTAGGAAAGAAAAATCACATAAAATAATCTCTACGTCTTTACAAAGTAAACTAAGAGTTGCGGATCCACCAACCGGATTCGCAATTCTTAATGAAGTCATTAGAGCAGTAACACTTAAAGAAAAAGTATCGACAAGTTCTTTTGATATAAAAGAATGGGATGCACCCGTATCAAAGAGAACTCTAATTGGTTGATCATGAAATAATATAATGCCATCAAGGACAGAATGTGACATACCTTGACGGCCAGATGTGTTACCAGGGGCTTGAGCCACATTAAGCTTTCCCTCCTTCTGTTGAAGCCTTTTGCATTGGTGCATATAATGATCTGTGCCTTTACAGTAGCGGCAAGAGCGGGGCTTTGGACACTTGTTCGAATAATGGCCCTTAACACCACAGTTGTAGCATTTGTTATCATCAGAGGAAAAAGTCTTTGCAGTAGGAGCTGCTTGTTTACCCTTTTTGTTCGGGTAAGGACCTTTAAATTTGTTGGGCCTCTTTTTGTTGTTAAAGCCAGGTTTGGAAGCTACTACTTCAACATCACTTTCTTTATCAGCCTCTTCAAGACGAAGAGCGATATCTACAATTTGGTCGAAAGAAACTTCTAACTTCAAAAGTAATGGCTTCTTGAGGCTTTTGTTTAAGCCATAAACGAACCTCTGGTTCTTCTTTAGTGGGGTATTTATATATTCGACCCCATATTTGGAAAGGGATTCGAATGATGCGACGTAGTCCGCCACAGAAGCCTGACCTTGAACAAGGTCAATAAATCGCCGAGCTAACGTTACCTTTTCAGCCTCGGGTACGAATTTCGATTCGAAGCGGTCTCGGAAGTGCTCCCAAGTGAGGTCCGCTTCATTAATTTCGGAAGTGAGAAGTTCATACCAATCCAATGCTCTCTCTTGGAGCATACTGGAAGCCACTTGAACGCGGTGCAGGTCGATAAGGTTCATACGAGAGAAAATCCGATCGCATGATTTTAACCAAGCTTGAACCTCGATAATAGGTTCGGAACCTTTGAAAGGCTTCCCACCCAAATTGGTGTAATCGCTGCACAACCGTGCAAATCCCGACTTTGGGTGAGTAGGTTCCGGGTTAACTCCAGCTGCTTGGGCATTCGTCACTAACTCAAGAAGCTGTTGAGTTGTCATAAAAACTCCATCTCGAGGAGCCGCAGTAGATGTCCCAGCTCTGGGACGGCCTGGTCTTGACATCCTCTTCCTTTAGAAAGAAAGAAGAGAAAGAAGAAGGTTATTCACCAATGAACATCAAACAATCTTGAATGATGAAACAAGGAATCATAAAGAAAATAGGATAAGTCGGTTCGAAGACTCGAACTAAATCCTGAAACACAACTCCTAAGGTGGACTTAGGACGATGATCCTTGTTAAGTTATTCTACGTTGTTCCGAAGTTTGGCTCTGATACCAAGCTGTGACGCCCCACCTCTATACCCACGCTAACCAAGAACACTACGATGTAGTGCTGTCAATTAGCGCGGAGAATAAGGCTGTGGAGGAGCGACCATCCATGTAACTTCTTTGTGCGAGCATCGATACGTCAGATAGAATAGAATGCATATCTTTTAAGGAGGAAATCCGACATACCGATACAAACACAAAGCTATCACACGGTGGCTATATATAATCTTCGGAAACAAACATAGAAATAATCATAACATAAATCAGTCACAGACATCCATATCACAAAGGCGGAAGAAGATATGAATAAATATATATATCACATGAAAGTGTACATCAGAGTAGTGGTCGGAAAGATCCACGATAATACAAAAGAATAGCATCACGTGCTATACAAAAGAATAAGTACACAACATAGAGTCTATATCTCAAAGGTGTACATCCAAAAACTACTAATCTAAGTAGTTAGCCAAAAGTCAGAAGTATCCTGAAGAGAAGTCAAGCAGAAGCACCTGTAACATCTCGGTCTGACCCGAGTATTATTTATAAGAAAATAATAAACGGATCAGTCTAACTATAAATATCAGATGATATGGTATACAGAAAAAGGCATGACATGAACATGTAATAACCATAGCGACATACTACTATAAGTATGTAAATGATAATCAACAAAAGATTAATCAATATCACAAGAATCTTCTCAAAGATAAAATAGGGTATCATACCCTAAACTTGTATTCATAACAAGTCAATAACACATGAATTCACCAATGCACAAAAACTGATATCATATCAATGAAAATCATGAAAATTGGTGAAGCACAAAATTCCAGAAATCATCATCAGAAATCCAGAAAACACATAAAGGGGGGAGGCCTAACACATGAATGGGAGCATGAAAACTCACCTACGCGTAAAACACATGACGAGATGATATCTCATGGAAGCTATCCATTAAATTTTCACACAGGAATGGCCCGAAGACCATAGGAAATGTGATGGCGAAACATCACATGATCGGGGTATAGTCTCCCACGTAGACAAAGAGACATCGCTCAATCGCTAGTCTAAATCACAAAAATGATCGTCATGATCATAAGGAAGTGTCAATCACACCAAGCTAGTAAATATATGAGTTTAGCTTCATGTCCCATAACCACTTGCTTAACTTAAATATTTACGAACAAGCTGTAAATCTTCACTAGGAAATTGTCACAAAAAGGGTTCAATCGAACAAGTCCAAGAGCTAACCGACGAAGTGAACGCAAGCGTTTCATACCACTCGTTTTACTAAGTCGTTTAAGTCGATTTCTCATTCGAGTGAAGTAAAGGCTTGTATATACTAGTAGATTGAAAATCGGTTTGAGAAAATGAACTTTCGATATTTAAAATAGTGTTGAAATCGCTTTGATGAAAGAGTTTTGATATTTACTATTAGTATTGAAACCTTCATATATCTTTAAAGTGACAAGTCATAAAACGATTGTAGAAACAAATCAATTCACGTACGAAGACGTGAGTAAAGTCCAAAGAAGTCAATCCCAAAACCATCAAAGTAGAAATTCTGATAAATGCTTTGTCAGATAAGATTGCCTACGCAGAGTAATTCGGGGTTCGACCTGCCCGGTCAGGTCGCGGGGGTCCAGGGGGCAGCGCCCACGGCGGGGTGCGGGGCAGCGCCCCATCACGGTACGACTTAGTGAAGGCAAGCTGGTCCAACGACCTAAGGAAAAGTAGGTCATACGACCTAAGAGTTCACGCGACCTAACAAGGCTAAGGATAAGGTCGGAGACGACCTACGACTTAACAAAGTCCTGCGACCTAAGGAAAATCGCGACCTAAAAAGACCAAGTGTAAGGTCGGCGACGACCTACGACTTACGAGCTACGACCTAAGGAAATCGCGACCTAAAAAGACCAAGTGTAAGGTCGGCGACGACCTACGACTTACGAGCTACGACCTAAGGAAATCGCGAGCTAAAAAGACCAAGTGTAAGGTCGGCGACGACCTACGACTTACGGTTTAACTCGCGACCGACTTAACATTGCCTGGGGATTATAGGTCGGCAACGACCTAAGACATAAGGTTTAACTCGCGAACGACTTAACATTGCCTGGAGATTATAGGTCGGCAACGACCTAACGTTTTGCCTGGGGATTTTAGGTCGGCAACGACTTAAGTCTTCGCCTGGAGGTTATAGGTCGGCAACGACTTAAGTTTTTGCCTGGGGGTTATAGGTCGGCAACGACTTAAGTTTTTGCCTGGGGGTTATAGGTCGGCAACGACTTAAGTTTTTGCCTGGGATTTTTAGGTCGGCAACGACTTAAGTCTTCGCCTGGAGGTTATAGGTCGGCAACGACTTAAGTTTTTGCCTGGGGGTTATAGGTCGGCAACGACTTAAGTTTTTGCCTGGGGGTTATAGGTCGGCAACGACTTAAGTTTTTGCCTGGGGGTTATAGGTCGGCAACGACTTAAGTTTTTGCCTGGGATTTATAGGTCGGCAGCGACCTAAGACTTAACTCGCAGGTGACCTAAGACTTAACTCGCAGGTGACCTACGACCTATGGATGGACGACCTAACTCCGAACGAGCTAAAAATGGCCAGAACGACCTAGTAGCAGTTTTTTCACCAAAATCACTAAAATTTGGAATTTTTCGCCAATCCAATCCAAACCAAATGCAACAAACATGCTAAAGTTATGAGGAATCATTCCCAACAGTCCAATGACGATTATAGGCAAGATGTGAGATCAAAAATCTCACCTTTTCCACGAATTTGATGTTGGAGAGCTTAAGAACGAAGCAAGAATCAACCCCTAGCTTGAATCTATGTTCTTCACCTTGAATTTGGAGTTGAATCTCGGATTTGCAATAGAATTGGAGTTTGGAGTTTTAATTTCCACTTCCCACCACCATTTTTGATGAAGCTTGAATGTTAAAACAAAGGTGAATGAAGTGAGGAAGAGGGTTGGGCTGAACTAAGGAAGTGCAGTCCAAACCAAAGTCTCAAGCGGGAAAAGTGACGAAAATTTCACTATCTCCAAACATATCGAAGTTTACACTCAAAAAGATCGCAATCGTCATTTTGAACCCAATGGGGGTGGTCTCGAGTCCTAATTTGACCGTATGCAAAAAGTAGCTTTTCGGACTAATATCCGACTAACGATAAAATATTTAAATAAAATATTTAAATATAAAATCGATAGATATGCGGGTTGTTACAACTGTAAAGTTGAATGTGGATGATATTTGGAAATTTGACCGTTACCAAATTCCATAAATCCAAAATGATATAGTTTTGACGAAGAGAATTGGTGTAAATAATTGTCACTATCGGGTACTGCTTATAAGAAGTAAAATTAGATTTTACTAAAATATGTGTAAGCGATAAATTCAGGCAAAATGTCACACCACCTGCTAAGTGACGTGTGAACGTTAATATTCGAATAGTTCGATATTAATCGCTGGCCGAATTTACATCTTTGAGTCGCACAACCGAAATGATGAATGCTCTAAATGAACCACATGATTTAATTAATTTATAATTGTTGTAAATTAATTAAATTAATTAATATTCATGAAATATTAATTACTAAATTTTTATTTAATTTGTTTGAATGACCTCAGCATTTAGTAAAGTGCGTATATATATGAGTTATAAACGCGTATATTGATATATGATATCTTTAGAGTGTTTAAATTTGGTTTAAACATGATAAATACTACAAAGGGGGCTTTAAATAAATAAAATTAATTAGTATTTGTGAAATATTAATTATTAAAATTTTATTTTAATCTATTACTTATCTTATACTATAAAGCAAAAACCTTGGTCAACCGATCAAACTGAAGCTTTTTTAGCAGTTCCCATCTTGCCCATATTCCTAGTCCAACTATAAAATGCTATAAGGGCACATTAGTATTTTCACAATCGACTCATCCCACGTCCCAATTACGACATCCTCCCATGTCTCCATAACTTCCTCCCCCCTTCACTTTCCTTTTTCCTCTCCGCATTTCTTATTCATCCTCCCCACTTTTCTTCCCGATGAAAAAAATTCTGCTTCGCCTTTACCAATTCTTTACCCCACCGGAGCTCTATTTCCCAAATTATTCTCCTACACCGCTATTGGGTGCGTTTCCACCACCAAACAAAAGAGAAGAAGGCCTAGCCGAACCAAAGTCTCAATTCCACCTGCCACCGGATCGGGGTATTACCGAACCAACCCACAAGCACTACCGAACCAGGATAGCTACTACCACCATCGAACCAACCCATCTCCAAGACCCATCACTTCACTCACCACCGGACCAAGTCCCACCGAGCCAAATCCCAACTTCACTCACCACCGGACCAAGTCCCACCGAGCCAAATCCCAACTCACCTCACCACTGGACCAAGTCCACCGAACCAAAAGGAAGAGGGCGTTACCGAACCAACATTGCCTGGCCAGATCACGTCAGCCCAGGCCCACCAGCAGCTATACACTTCCAAGACCCCTACCCCCAGCCTCACTCTATAAATAGAGGGGTAGGGGTACAACAATGGCAGACAAGTTTGAGAGCTCAAGCACGGAGAGAACTTTCAAACGACTTTCATATACTTGTATCAAAGCCTTGTACTTGTAATCTGAACAAAAAAGAAGAATAACATATAAAGTGGACGTAGGCACATTCTGGCCGAACCACTTTAAATATGTTTGTCTTTTACAGTTTAGTCCCTGCTTTTTATATATTTGCACAAATCACCCAGATCACTAAAAACAACATAAAATCAATTAAATCATACGACTTGGAGGTGTTTGCCCATCTTTTGTGCAAACATTTTTGGTGCTTTCACTGAGAATCTGAACTCAAGACTTCAGCTTCTCCCACTTAACCTTCTTCCTAACAGCATCGCTCGTTGCTTGGAAGACATGCCTCCCAAGCAGAAGAAAGATGTTAACAAAGGAAAAAACATCGCAACCAATAGTATTCCAGATCCAGTGGTCACAAATCAAGTAAATCATCTCATTCCAACAGCAGTACCAAATGAAGGTCAGGCAAATCCGACAACCCCTACCACGGGACAGCCGGTAGAAATTACTAGGGAAGATCTAGATAGGGTTGTGGCTGAAGTGACTAACCGCTTCACATCCCAACAAGAAGCCTTGGTGGACCAACTCATGTCACGCTTAAGGGATGCTGAAGAGTCCAACTGCAACACTGAATCATGGGGTGAGTCCTAGTCTGGAGGATCTCGGAGACAACAAAGATCTTCCTTCTTCGAAGAAGCTAACGACAGAAGCGACCATGGTAGGATCCGAGACCGAACTCAGTTCGAACACCGACCCGAGGAGACGCTTGGAACCGAACCCAATGGGGGAGGTACCAGGCGAAGGCCAACCGTAGCTGAACCTGTCATGCTGCCTAACCACGGAAATGCCAGTGAACGGGGCCGAGCTAGAGTCCAGCCCGAAGTTGGACCCGAGGAAGTGCTTAGATCAGAACCCAGCAGGGGAAGATCAAGGCAAGGGCCAGCTGTGGCTGACCCTAGCATGCTCCCAGAAGACCAAAGACGGTCACTGGAAAATGTTAGGAATGATAGACGATACCATCCCTACAGATCATCTGGACGGAATCAATCCCACGGGGAAGAACCGAACTCATTTCTGTCTGCTCCAAATTCTGATGAAAGGATGGCACGCTTGTTCAGAGAGTGCGTCCAACGGGATCAAAGAGATCGAGGGATAGGCGCTAGGGTAACCAGCCCTTTCGCCCGTAATATCGAAATTGCCATCACCCCCCGAGAATGGAAGATGCCAACAATGGAACCTTACAAAGGAACCTCTGACCCCGTTGTACACTTACAGAGATACACACAACATATGCTCATGAGTGGAGCAACAGAAGGAGTACTGTGCAAATGCTTTCCGCTATTCTTAGCAGATCTAGCTACCTCCTGGTTCTGCCATCTACCCCAAGGATCCATCAGCTCATGGGAAATGTTGAAAGAAAAATTCATCAGCCAATTCCGCATTCATGTGGAGCAACCCAAGGACGCTTATTCCTTATCCAGTATCAAACAGAAACCTGGAGAGAAAGTGCAGCAATATCTAATCCGATTCAATGCCGCAGCGGCCGTAGTCCAAGATGCCGATGAGAAGCTTATCTTAATGGCCCTCTGTAGTGGTGTCCATCCGGATACTAAATTTGCTAGAAGATTGACCAAAGAAAAACCAGCTACTTTACCCGATTTCTTCCATGAAGCTGGAAAATATATGAAACTTGAAGACGCTGCCATTGAGAGGCAGACAGGGCAACAAAATAAGGCAGCTCACGGCAACACGCCCGCTATAGCAAAGGACGTTCGAAGAAATGATTCTAGAGACAATGCTGTGGGCAAGAAGGGAGAAAAGCGTCTATATCGGCCAGGACCGAGATTTGACGCTTACACCCCTTTGAATGAAACGATCGAAAATATCTTCCTGGCTACTCAAGACGAAGTTAAATACAAACGCCCCCCGCATAAGAAGGAATCAGATAACGCAATTAAGTTTGGAAAATTCTGCCGCTTCCACGAATCCCATGGGCATGATACCAACGAATGCCATCATCTCCGGGACTTGATTGAAGAACACATCAGAAGAAGGAGACTAGAACGCTATGTAAAAGGTCAGAACAGGACTCCAGTTCCTGCCAATGAGAACCCAAGGCTACCCTCCCTAGAAATAGGCAGAGGAAATCGCAACGCCAGCGGCTCCAATCAAGAGAAGATAGTGGTTCATACCATCTCGGGAGGGCCACACATCGCCGACGGAAGCTGGACAGAGATGGACAGGTATGGAAAGTCACTTAGAAACAATGAAGAATGCGTCAATTCTATTATAGAAGAATGCCACCCGAAGCAGATAGAGAATGGTGACATCACATTCAGTAGGCGTGACCTGGAGGGCAGTACCCTAACATGGATCCCATGGTTATCTCTGCCCGGCTAGGTCCAACCGAGGTTTTCGAATTCTAGTAGACACTGGAAGCTCAGTAAATATCCTATTCAAGCATGACTTTGACAAAATGAAGCTGTCATTAAAGGATGTTCTTCCCTGCAATAAACCACTACACGGTTTCACAGGAAATGCGAAGATGCCCCTCGGGCGACTGGACCTATTTGTTGAAATTGGAAGTCATCCCCGCTCCGTTGTGCGGAAACAAACATTTGTGCTGATAGAAAACCACTCGGCCTACAACGCCTTCTTAGGAAGGCCGGCCTTGTCTGACTTCCAAATTGTCCTGGCCCCATGGTGCCTGAAGATGAAATTTCCAACGGACAATGGAATAGGGGAAGTAGAGGGAGACCAGGACATTGCTCGAGATTGCTATGTAACTGAACTTCGCAATAACCACAAGAAGGATAAAGGGAAGAGTGCAGAGATTGCCCTCTGCACAAAAAGTTTGGAAGCATAGCAACTAAAGAAAGCCCCTCCTCTTCGATATACCAGCGACCCTTTCAATGAATTAGACCCCAGGGACAAAGAGGAGGAGGCCACCGCCGAGCCTGCAAAGGCTATGGAATTTGTCTCTGTGGACAAACATGACTCGAGTAGACTATTGAAAGTCGGGTCCCAACTAAAAGTAGAGTTGAAGGAACAACTCATTGATTTTATCCGCCACAACTTGGATGTATTTGCATGGTCACATGCTGACATGACTGGAATCTCCCCTAACATAGCATGCCACGTACTAAACATTGATCCTACCAAGGCGCCAGTAAAATAGAAAAAGAGAAGTATGGGGGCAGAACGATCAGCAGCCCTCGATGAAGAAGTAAAGAACCTACTTGCCAATGACTTCATACGAGAAGCCATCTACCCAGAGTGGATCGCCAACCCGGCGCTAGTAAAGAAGGCTAATGGGAAGTGGCGAACATGCATTGAATTCTCCAACTTAAATGACGCCTGCCCGAAGGATTGCTTCCTACTTCCCCGAATCGATCAGCTTGTGGACAGCACAACCGGGCACGAACTCTTATCTTTTATGGACGCATACTCAGGATATAACCAAATTCCTATGCATGCTCCCGATCAAGACCACACTAGTTTCATCACTGACCGGGGATTGTACTGCTACAAGGTAATGCCTTTCGGACTTAAAAACGCAGGAGCCACCTATCAGCGCCTCGTCAACAAGATGTTTGCGGGGCTAATAGGACAAACTATGGAAGTTTTTGTGGATGACATGCTGGTAAAGTCAAGGAAAGCCGACGATCACGTAAGCCACCTGGATGAAATGTTTCAAGTACTTCGCCAATATGGAATGAAGCTGAATCCTCTAAAGTGCTCCTTCGGAGTATCATCAGGAAAGTTCCTAGGATTCATCGTCCATGCCAGAGGAATTGAAGCAAACCCTGAACAAGTCCGAGCTCTGAAAGATATCAGGATACCTTCTACCCGAAAAGAAATGCAAAGCCTAAATGGGAAGGTGGCCGCCCTAAGCAGATTCATCTCTAAAGCGACTGACAAATGCATCCCCTTCTTCGAAGCGCTAAAGAAAGACAAAGGAAAGTTCGAATGGACTGGCGAATGCTTAACAGCTTTCCTTAACTTAATTGAACACCTCCAGAGACCACCAGTACTCTCAACTCCGAACAAAGGCGAAGAGCTATACCTATACCTTGTTGTGTCATCTCATGCTCTAAGCGCCACCTTGGTGAGAGAAGACAAACGCACGCAGCGGCCAGTATACTTTGTTAGCAAGAGGTTTATAGGGGCGGAAGCTAGATATCCTAAACTTGAGAAACTAGCATACTGTTTACTGATCACATCGCGGAAACTGCGTCACTATTTCCAATCTCATTCCATCAGAGTTCTGACCAATCAACCACTAAGGAAGGTACTCCATCGTCCCAACACTTCTGGGCGACTACTTAAATGGTGCATTGAACTAAGCCAATATGATATCACCTACCATCCTCGCACCGCCATTAAGGGACAAGCCATGGCCGATTTCATTGCCGAATTCACTACCAACGAAAGTAAGGAGCAATCGGAAATAGCAGAAGACATCAAGTGGAATCTCTTTGTGGATGGAGCGTCAAACGAACAAGGCTCGGGGGCAGGTATGGTAATAATCAATCCCAGGGGAAATAGGCTACACTACGCTCTAAGGTTGGAATTCGCTGCCACCAACAATGATGCAGAGTATGAAGCTGTGATAGCTGGATTAGAACTTTCCTTGGAGATCGGAGCCAATTCTTTATGTCTTCATAGTGATTCTCAACTTGTTGTAAATCAAATACTAGGAGAATTTCAGACTCGAGAAGAACGACTCACAGCATATCTAAAGAAGACCAAGCTGCTTCTCAATCAATTAGATCACTATTTAATATAAACACATCCCTCGGGAAGAGAACCAAGAGGCCGACGAATTGGCAAAGCAAGCTAGCATGAGAGACGGTACTATTTCCAGAGCAGTGGCCATCTCAAAGCAACTGACCCCGAGTTTCGAGCAGGTGAATCTGATAGCTGCAATCGAAGAAGAAACTTGGATGACTCCCATCCAAAAATACTTACAAGACGGCACACTACCTGACAAGCGTAACGAAGTCAAGAGAATCTTGAGGAAAGCTTCCCGCTACACAATGCAAGAAGGCACCCTTTATCGGTGAGGCTTCTCTAACCCCTTATTGAGGTGTGTCGCTGGAAGGGAAGCAAAAGAAATCTTATCCAACATCCATCAAGGAAGCTGCGGAGATCACACTGGAGGGCAGACTCTGGCAAAGAAAATACTCCAATATGGATATTTCTGGCCCACCTTAAGCAAAGACGCCTTAGATTTTGTCAAAAAATGTGACAGATGTCAGAAATTTGCTAAAATTCCGCGGCTACCAACAACTGAGATTACTCAAATGACCAGCCCATGGCCCTTTGCAGTATGGAGAATTTACTTGATTGGAAAACTGCCAATGGGCCGAGGCGGAGCCAAATATGCTATAGTGGCAGTCGACTATTTCACCAAATGGGTGGAAGCAGAACCCCTGAATAAAGTATCTTCATCAAAAGTTATTAACTTCTTGATCAAAAATGTTCTATGCAGGTACGGAGTCCCACTTAAAATCATATCGGACAATGGACTTCAGTTTGACAGCGAGGAGTTCACCAACTGGTGCCAAGAGCATGGAATTCACAAAAGCTTCTCATCTGTATCTTATCCCCAGGCAAACGGACAAGTCGAAGCTGTCAACAAAATTCTCAAAACTCTAATAAAAAAGAAACTTGAAAAGTCAAAAGGCGCTTGGGTGGATGAACTTCCTATGGCACTTTGGGCCTATCGCACATCTTTCAGAACATCAACGGGGCATACTCCTTTCTCTTTGGCATACGGATCGGAGTCTATGCTCCCAGTTGAAACTATAGTACCTTCCCACCGTAGGATCCACTATAACCCAGAAGAGAACGAAGAACTCCTTCACATGTCTTTGGACCTAGTTGAGGAAAGAAGAAATGATGCAGTCCTCAAAGCAGCAGCTCACAAGCAAAAAGTGGCAACGCAATACAACTCCAAAGTCAAGCATCGTAGCTTACAAAAAGGAGATCTTGTCCTCAAGCGAATTTTTCCATGCCCCGGAGCGCTAGATCCAATCTGGGACGGACCGTATGTAATTCATAAAGATCTCCACAATGGAGCTTATATTTTGTCAACAGTGGACGGGGAGGTGTTCCAGAGGGCATGGCACATCCAACACCTTCCTCGATACTTTTCTTAACTTGTACTGCCCATATAAAGTGAATTAACAAAGAGAATCAGTGGACGTAGGCATTTTCGTGCGGAACCACTTTAAAAAACTTGTCTCTTTTTAACTTGTTCCTTTATATCTTGGCTGCTTGTTAACTTTATCCTTTTATGTTGAACAAAATCCTATGTAATGGCATTTCCATTCAAGACACATCACGGCGCAACCTCACCTGGACAAGACCTAACAAGTACTATGCGAATCTATGCCCTCGCCAATGAGACACTTTTGCTCTAGCATCCCTCTGCTGCGGGTTAACTCATTGCTCGCGATCGACCCTTAAAGCCAACTATAATGAGCCGATTATAAGCCACCGAGTAGGCCGACTATAGCCTAGGCAGCTCATTACGGCGTTCGGCTCGCCGGCAACCGTGAACCTACTTTAAGCCCCAACATAAGGTGTGGCCAGCCAGGGGTAGTTCACGGTTGACGATCGGCACCCACGCTAGCCAGCCACGGTAAATCTAATAATACCCACGATTATGGGCCATAATGGCCCGGGTAGTTACTGTGCGCGATCTCAGCTCCGAGTGTCTTAAGTACGGCTGTGGTAAAAAAGATAAACTCCCCGTGGAGGCGTAAGATGGGTGACAAATGTCTCCAAGACCCACAGCTAGGGAAAGTGACTACAAAACCCATTTGCCTCGAACTTAAGCACATCGCAGGCCTTCCGTGATTGGAAGTTTTACTATTTTTTTATTTCTATCTTATTTAAAAACTTTCCTCCTATCCTCCATAACAATCCCTAAAGTACAGGGCACAAAGTATGAGACTCTCACCAATGAGGATAAGAACTCACAATGGGATGACAGGTCAATCAACTACATTCCATGCTCAGTCATATAAGACATTCAAAGCTACCATCTACAACTAAAACATGAAGGGCAGTACTTTCTTCTCTTGTAAATAAATACATACCTATAATTTATTCGCATATCACATTAACTTTGCAAGGTATGAAATTATATCTTAAGCAAGAAACTGGCATCAAACACAATGGAATCACAGGCATGTGCACAGCTGTATTTCTTATGCGACACATCAAAATAACAAAGGAAGTCAAATATGATAGAATCAACTTAAGTTAAAAATTACAGGCTAAGAATAAAGTCGTTTGTTACCAATAACATGATTACAGCCTAAAAGCTACATTAATGTTTTAAAGCTAGCATAGACAGCAATGTCGAACAAGCCAAAAAGACATCCAGGTCAAGTTAGGAAGTCAGCTGCATCGGAACTTCATCCCTATCCTGCCAGTCCTCCAAGATCTACTTAGCCATGGGATTGGAACTCTCAGCATGCTGGCCGGAGGTAGTCGGTACCTTGGAGGTCACACCTGTCCAATCCAGAAGAAGAATCCATTAGATAAGCGATGAGCGGTCAGGTTATAAAAAGCTAAAAGTGAAGACTTACCAGCCTCTGCTCCTTGATCATCATCCTCCAACTGCACACCAACCTCCTCAGCAGCAAGCAGCCGCATACCCTCTTTCACCGCCACCTTCTCCTCCTTGGTGAATTGAGCCGTAACCACATCCATTCTCAAAGGCCACACCACCCTCCTTATCTGCATCGGACTTAGCCTCCTCCAAGGCCCTGAGATAAACCCTGGCCATGACTCGGGGGTAATCATCCATCCAAGATAAGTTGCACTGTTTCCAAGTGCGAAAGTATATATCGTGAAGCATCTCATCCATTATCCCCTCATTCTCCTCGAACTCCCTTATTCGGTCCTCAGAAGCCAACAGCTTTGCAATGGTAGCGTCCCTCTCCGATCGGTATCGCGAGCAGTAAACCTGAAAGGATTTTCTCATCGCCTCCATCTCCTCCTTCAGCTTGGTTTGGGCAACCTCCACAGCCTTAAGTTTCCCAGACAACTCCTGTACCCGCTCGAGATCCGCTTTCCGAACCTCATCCACCGTCGCAATAGCCATATCAATCCGTTCCTTACAAATGGCCTCCATTTTCCACATCTCTGCCCTGTTGACCTTTTCCATGGTCTTCTTTAATTGCCTAGATGCAAACTCATGTTGAGAGATCTGGATGGCTTGATCAGCAAGTTGTTTGGCCTGGTCGGAAACCATTAAACGCAGTCTAATGTTAGCACTGCCGATTTCTTCTCCAGCCTTGACCAGTCGAGCATGACGCCCCATCATCTTCCTGGTTTCCTCAGCAACCCGGTCAATGTTTGCCTTAGCTTCGTCCCCCAAGGTTACAACCCGAGTGGTAAGCAAATCAAGGTCCAGGGACTTGGCCTCATCAAGCACCCTTACCATGGGATTACGAGGGAGAAGGTGCTCAACAGTAGCCTCATCAAAAGAAATATCATGAGAATCCGGATCCAGATCCGGATGACCCACAAACGGATTACGAGCCAAGCCAGGATGGCCTATCGGGATAACGGTAGGATTTTCAGATGGGAGCGGGGAAGGAATAAACTCAGTGTTCCCCTCCGTGGTATCTTGAAGAGGCTGAGTCGAAGGCTGAGGACCAGGTGAAGATTCAAACAAGGAGTGACTCCTCTTTTTCCTTTGAATATCCTCTTCGATAACTCCAAGAAGGGGACGGTAGCCGACTACATCTCCAGGACGGTTAGTCGGAGGCTTTGGTTTAGTAGAAGCCTTGTGGAGTTTGTACTATTCAAGACGGTGCCGAACATCTGACACCTTGGCCACTTTACCCGCTCCTGTAATAAAAGTCAAGTGTTACGAGCATACATTGAGTTATAATTCAAGAAATACATCAAGTCAAGAAGAGTAAAAAAAGATGCATTTGTTATACAAACCCCGGGGAGGAGTGGGATACTGCAATAAGTCCTGGATCTCGTTCCAGGATGGGAGTTGACCATGAAATATTTCTAAGTCCTTATCATTAATGGAGTCGGCAGAAGTCAAAAATTCACCTTGAGTCGCGGGGGCTGCCTCAGCTAAAACACTTTTGGAGGATGAGTCAGCACTGGATCTGGCCTTGTCAGCTTTCTTAGGCTCCTCTACCAGAGCCGTTTCTTCCTCCAGCCCTTCAAAAGCTAGGCGGAAAGCATCATCCGTCCACTCCTGAATCACACCCGCTTGCTTAGAAGACAAAGCCCCAGCACCATTACCACTCTGTCCGTCACCACCATTATCACCACTCGGTCCATCACCTTCTCCACCACTTCCACTATCCACCTCACCTCCTTCACCCTCGCCTCTTTCCTCCTCCTCATCTTCCTCCTCCGGAACGTCTGGCCATGTGCTGGTGGAGGGTCCGTCAGATTTCTTAAGTTTCTTCCCCCCGATAGTTGGATGCTTTGAGAAGGGTTTCCTTTTACTGCTCTTCGCTGTAGCCCCTCCTTTAGCTTTGGCGGCTCACTCCTCAGCTGTGTCTCTCTGTTTGACCACAGATTGACGTGGCAAAATCAGGTTGAGCCCCAGAAGAGTAGCGTTTCTGATCAAATAAGAAGCGACCCTTTCCCCTTTCGAAATGGCTTCTATCTCCTCAGCCATCCGAACCAAACGATCGTTCTCTACAACCGCAAAGCCACATGTTGCTAGCAAGAAATAAAGCACGTAAGGAGGAGTATTATAGTCAGAACAAAGAAATTATAAATGAGATTCGACTTACAGCCAGAGGTGAAGCGGCGGAAAGAAACGGAGTCATCTTTGACAAAAAACCATTCCTTCTTGAACATGCTGAACTTCGAGTATAAATCCAGGACTGGCTTGAAGGACACGGCCGACTCCAAACTAATATACGGAGACCCCTTCTTGTAGCCTCTTAAGTTGTACAGATACCGGATTTCCCGGTTGGAAGGAGGACGCCTGTATCTCCTCTAGAATATAACGAATAGGCTCACCAAGATGGCATAGGAGTTGGGCTGAAGCTGGAAAGGAGCCACCTTCAAGTATGTGATGAAGCTGACTATCCAAGCATTGATAGGTGGGATGGAACCACACATACAGTGATACCTACTATAAGCAAAATATCCTTCAGGGGGGTTATACGGCATCATTCCTTCCCCCGGCAATAACATATGTGCTTTGTCGATCCCAAAAGAGCGAGAAATAACATCAAGCTGCTCATCTTTGAGGGATCTAGCAAAGCAATCAGGTGGTGAGTTCAGGAGCTCTTGAGGACCGTACCCATCTACTAGCGATCTCGGGGTTGGTCCATGTCGTTCAGGTGCTGCCTGAACTGGGGGCACTATGGAGGACTCTCCTTGGTCCTTAGACTTCTTTTTGTCAGAACGAGTATCTACTTTATGAGACATTATCTGCAACACGAGAAAACACATTGTTAGAACAAGGGATGTAGAGATATAAACAAGCAAGTGTATGAAGTCTGGAATTTCACTCATAATTCAAAACATAGAAGTGCATTCGGTAGTTCAAGGACGAAAGGTCATTCGGCACTCAAACTCCCGATCTCATTCAGTAAGTCAAGGCTAAAGATTCGTTCGGTACTCGGAATCCCCGAGTCCATTCGGTAAGTCAAGGCTAAAAATTCGTTCGGCACTCGGAAAACCCCAAGTCCATTCGGTAAGTCAAGGCTAAAGATTCGTTCGGCACTCGGAATCCCCGAGTCCATTCGGTAAGTCAAAGCGAAAGCTCATCCGGTAGAAGAGGGCCTCACCTGGTGCAGCAGTTGAGGTCTGGTTCGGTGATACGTTTGATTCAGCAAAGGCAAGAGTTTGGTTCGGCTAGTACGGAATAACAGAGGCGTGAAGCTCCTACTTATAGACCAACATAGACAAGCGGACCGATTGGTTTGGCACTTGGGACCAAATGAGAATTTCCAAGCCGAGTGACCTAAAGCTAAGCACGGCATATGCTGGCATATGCCGTGCTTTGGGGGGAAAATGTTGGGTGCGTTTCCACCACCAAACTAAAGAGAAGAAGGCCTAGCCGAACCAAAGTCTCAATTCCACCTGCCACCGGATCGAGGTATTACCGAACCAACCCACAAGCACTACCGAACCAGGATAGCTACTACCACCACCGAACCAACCTGTGTCCAAGACCCATCACTTCACTCACCACCAGACCAAGTCCCACCGAGCCAAATCCCAACTTCACTCACCACCGGACCAAGTCCCACCGAGCCAAATCCCAACTCACCTCACCACCGGACCAAGTCCACCGAACCAAAAGGAAGAGGGTGTTACCGAACCAACATTGCCAGGCCAGATCACGTCAGCCTAGGCCCACCAGCAGCTATACACTTCCAAGACCCCTACCCCCAGCCTCACTCTATAAATAGAGGGGTAGGGTACAACAATGGCAGACAAGTTTGAGAGCTCAAGCACGGAGAGAACTTTCAAACGACTTTCATACACTTGTATCAAAGCCTTGTACTTGTAATCTGAACAAAAAAGAAGAATAACATATAAAGTGGACGTAGGCACATTCTGGCCGAACCACTATAAATTTGTGTGTCTTTTACAGTTTAGTCTCTGCTTTTTATATATTTGCACAAATCACCTAGATCACTAAAAACAACATAAAATTAATTAAATCATACGACTTAGAGGTGTTTGCCCATTTTTTGTGCAAACAACCGCTGTCAACTCCCGATATGAGCACTGATGCGAGGCTTATGGTCCATCAAAACGGTAATAAATCAAACTTTCTATCTTCTTCAAAAATCTGCAATTTCAATTTCTCTTTTTGTTTTGCAAAATCGTTTCCTCCACACCAAATTGGATGAATATGATAATCTTCGAATTATTCTACCATACTATCTTCTCTCTGAATTTGAGATATATTTCATCTTCTTCGACTGACAACAAAATATGTGTATTTTGTCTACAAATGTTTTTATCTCCAAGTTCATGCTGTTATTACTGTATGTTTTTTTAATTTTATAATAGTTTGATGTACCGATCGCTTGGATTTACAACTGTTCACTACTGTAGTAGAGGGTTCTATGACTGCTATTCTACTCACTTTCCGTTTAATTCATTACCCAAGTGACTAAAAAGATCATTATATCCTTTTTTTTGTTCCTTAGTTTGATGTTAAATCTATCAAATGCATGATTTCTATTTCAGTGATGCAACTCATGCGTCATGACAAAGACATTGATGTTCTGTTATACAACTTGATCAAAACATCAAAGTCATGTTGATCATGGAATCCCTACGAATAATTATCCTATATTGTTAAATAAGCAGGCTATGTGTAGGAACATATTTTAATTTCTCCAGTTGTATCATTCCCTAAAATCCCTAATGATTTTATTCGTTCCGATGCATATCCCATTCATGAGTTTTTATGTTGGTTATTTTGTTTAAACATGTTGGAGGTGCACATTACCTTAAGTTTGGGTTAGTCTGAATAAATGCCTCTTCGATGAAAGAAAGAACAATATGATAAGCATTTCACTCTTTGATCAAGATACTGCTTTATAAAAAATTTATCACTCTTTGTCCAGGGTATTGATTTATAACATTTTTATCTGATATTTTCTTTTTTGTTTCAACATACGTGTGAAACTCTATATAGTTATCATAAGCTTAAAAATTAGATTAACTATATGTTGCATAAATGAATTTTGATTTATTGGTGTAATGATGTATTACGAAAAGTTTAGCCATGTTCATACTATGAAGCCATTGAGAAGTACTCATGCCTTTTTTTTTCATATACAAGATTTAGTGCTATTTTTGAGTACTATTTTTGGGATCAAACAGTGAATAACTGTGCTGGCAATTGGATGACCTAGCATAAGAAACTGCTGCATATACAAGCAACGGTGACAATTTAGGAAACTGTGAGTATAACGTTTCTCATATGCATACCAACTTTAGATTTTATTAGTGTAAAATATGTGCTAATTTATATGGTTAAGCAATTCATTGTTATTGTTTTGTACATTGCACTATGTTGTTGTACTTTGGATTTTTTCAGGCATATTTCAAATTGTATTTGAGGTTTTTCTGTTCAATCAAATTCAAATGTACCATCATAATTTTTAACTTTCTAAACAATTATCTATATATTATATTGGTATTTTTGACTATCAAAGATGTGGAGGAGTTTAGAGTAGTCTCGACTGACACAAAGCTGAGTTAACAGTACATTGTTTGTAAATAAGATCTACTAGAAACTTAGGTGGCATGGGGTGTCGTGGAACCTAAAATTTGATTGACTGACACTAAATAGGAATTATGCAGGGTATTATTACTGATAATAAGAGCAAGTTAAAGGAATTGTTTGCTGAAATTGCTGAGCATTCTCATCTATAAATACCATAGCTACCGCATTGCAGCAGTTTTTGCTTCAGTAGAGGTATTTTTCCTCTAAATATGATTTGATAAATTGTGAGATGTTGCTTTCTTCATTGCACCTTCATTTCTATTTTTTGGGGCATTACATGTAATCTTAAGCATATAGATTGTGTTAGAAATATATCAACAATGTATGATCTTAACTTAAAATATGGATGAGCATATTAGCAGTATGCATATTTTATTAACACAGTGAATGGTAGTACAGACAAACAACCATTTAGTCACCTTTGTATTAATTCTGATGATACTAACCTTATGATGACTTATGAAATATATTATCTGTTAATTACTGATGACAAACTAAGAGCAAAAACTTGACTAATAATTATCACTTAGACTAAATAAACAAACATGACCATCATCCATATTTTCTATTGATTATACCTTACAATACAAATTTATTTCCATATAACTTAGCCTACTATGACTTTTTAATTGAATAATATTCAACAGTGGAGTAGTAACAATTCTATAATATGCGCTCTTACAATTAACTAATCAATTTCGAACTGAGCTAAATTAAGCTGTCCATTTTAACAGCAGTTTGATGACATATTTCCCTTCACTTAGTTGTAATTTTTTTGACAGTAATTTTGTTGGAGGTGAAATATTAAGTATGAGTTGGAAATGGAAGTTTTCAATACATCATCCAAAAAGACATCGATATCTTGATAGTACATGTCATATGGTATGGTTAGTCATTGTATATCCCTAATTTTCGCGACATATTTGTAATTACTGAATTGCCCTTTAACATTTGCTTTGGGTCTTATCTTTTCTTTAGCACATAAACCTGTTTGCGAATTTGATTGTTTTCGTCGTTATTTATTTTGTTAACATATGATTACTTTCAGATTTATTTTAAAATCATTATATTTAGGTTGTTGTTAGTGCAGTTCTCTATTTATGTTCTTGGATCACAAATATTTTTTGATTTATTGGTGTAACTATGTATTATTGAAAAGTTTAACCATGTTCATACTATCAACCCATTGAGAAGTACTCATGCCTTTTTTTGTTCTTATACATGATTTAGTACTATTTTTTAGAACTATTTTTGGGATCAAGCAGCGAATAACTGTGCTGGCAATTGGATGACCTAGCATAAGAAACTGCTGCATATACAAGCAACAGTGAAAATTTAGGAATCTGTGAGTATAACCTTTCTCATATGCATACCAACTTTAGATTTTATTACTGTAAAATATGTGCTAATTTATATGGTTAAGCAATTCATTGTTATCATTTTGTACATTGCACTATGTTGTTGTACTATGAAATCTTGCTGTTGGATTTTTCTCTATATGCATTGATAGCGTAGCATGATGCAACATATTTCATGCCCCTACCTTGAAGTACCAGACCTCATTTTCTACAACCGCTGTTGTATGTTCGTGGGCTTATTTGAATTCAAAGAGTAGTGAAACCAAAAACTACACATTACTGACTTGGTATATTCATTGCTATGCAGCCCTCTGTAAAGTACCTGACCAGTAATGTCAAAAAAATTATGCAAATTAATCTCATCTTCTAAAGCCAAGCTACATTTTTTCATTTGTTTGTTATATTTCATTCAAGTTCCTAGTTCTTAATATATATATATATATTACAACCTCATATGTTTTCTGCTATGTATTAGGATTATTAGGCAACATTCGTAATTGCGAAGTTCAATTACTTTATACCTAATTCTCACTGAACAGTTTGGAGGAGGAGCTACCTCATATTTAAGTCATTTTAATCCAATTCCAAACAATCAAAACAATATAAGGAGAAGTCTTACTATTGATGTTAATGGTTCTTAACAATGTCAAATTAATTAATTGTAGTTTTAGTTCATGATATAGTCTCCCATCGAAATAGCCTTCAATTATCACACTACCTCTTTTTCTAACATGAAACCTACTAAGGACTTTCAGATAATCTATTTGGACATACCAACTGCTATAAAACATATAGTAGTTTCACTTTTGTTAAGCTCTTTGAAAAGAGCTGTTCCAGGCTCTTTAAGATTTTTAATTATGATATTTCCTCAAATGATTTTTCCAGTTGATTTCATTTTAGCTTAGTTTACTATACAAAAATATACTTGCTGTATTAATATGTTTGTTATAAAATGACATACCAGCATATATAATCCATTGAAATCTTTTCCATACATGTGGTGTGCATGCATTTATATTGAATGTTTTCTCACTGTTAAATGAACATAAGGATATAACATGAATTGATAATATCTGATTACTTCTCAACTATCGTCTATCATTTTTTTAAGATAAATAAATGAATCAATGTATTTTTTCACATGTGGACAGATCAATTTTTTAGTATTTATTACTACAATTGAACATACATAACATATTTCCAAAGAGAATTAAGTTTTATTTTCATTGATTTGTACAACCTGAAGTCTAAGCACAATTTGTAAACATCCAATTTGTATGGATTTAAGGACTACTAAACTGAATTATTACATTATGATCGATACATTTTAGACTATACAACTGCATAGGTGGAAGTTCGCAGAATGCAAGATTGGAACAACTTATCTTTACTAGATGACTTCAACTTCATTTCAGAAATAATGAATTAAAGAGATGAGAATTTCAATCAGCTGAAAATTTCTCCTTTGGATGTGTTATTTCTTTTTAAACTTTTACTAATATATTGTACTCTTTTGTTCCATTGTTATGGTTAATTTTATATGGTTATAAATTACATGTTACTTCTTTTCAATTACCATTTAAGGTTGCATTTATATGTCAAGGAGTAAGATAAATGAGTGGCTTTGACATCATGTTTCTGGAGAATAAAGAATTGGATGGTTCACAAATTCTTAAATTTACCCAATTGTGCCACTTATGTTCTTGCTTGGCTGATGGGAGACTCTATTGATGCAGACTAATCTTCTTTATTTTCTAATCTAAAGTGACATGGTTGAAGGCTGAGTTATGCAGGTTACTGGAGGAGAAAAGATCAGCCATGCTTAGGTGAATGTTGATTTCTATTTTTATTGGACTTATGAGTGAATGTTCTGACTCCACAAGTGCTTGTTGTGCCTTGCCAATAATTGTGCATAAAGAGTGTAAATCCTACAACTATGCAGCGTCCTTGAATCTATCATAAAGCATTTTTATCATAGTAATGAGTGAATGTTCTGACATTTATTTTGTATCACAACTTTTTTAATTACTCTTACAGTTGTTTGGTTTTTGTTTTCCAGATCTAAAGAGCTAGAGTCTGCATTGATGGAGATGGTCAAGTAGGATAATAGACGCCTTTTGAGCGCAAAGGTTGAATGTAATGGTGTGCTACACCAGTGTAGTGGTCAACGAAAGTGTTTCTCTCATGAACAAAGATATTTTAATGGGTACATGTTCCTAGGAGCTTTTTAATTTTGTATTCTTTTCGTATCATGTTAATGCAAAAATTATTATACTATGTGGCTATGTTATTCAGAAATGTTGTAAGATTAGATAAAGGAAGAATTATCATAGTGTTTATTTGAAGTTGTATGGTTAAACCTTTTAGAGTTCTATAATTAAATTAATGAAAATTTTAAGTAAATTCAAACCAAGTTACTTGGTGTTCTCTTTGTGTCCGTGTGAGTTACATGAACATATGTTGTTAAACCAATATACATGTGGTGAATCTATATTTTGCTTTGTTGTTAAACTATATACATATGTATGAATCAAATGTAGCATACTGGGGTTAGTCACTTGACACAAATAGTTTGTATATCATCGGTGAAGTGCATAGCCGCTGAAACAACATATCAATGATAAGGCAGCCGTGGTCCAATCAAACATTCATTTTCAATTTTGAATACATTTTTCTATGCACACGTCCATTGGATGTGCATACGTACTCGTATAGGAAAAGAGAAACCAAAGCCTTTTTGTAACGACACCTATCCCTTTTCAAGAATACGCCCTTTTCTATCTAAATAAATAAAACAAAATTCACTAATACGCGTCTTTCATGCTTGGACATTCCCTTTCCCACCAACTGCTTCGTGACTAAACACCATTGTGACCAACCATCTGAAAATCCCATGCTTGCCAATGTTGATTTCCCTGCCTTATAATCCTACCACACAGACGCATGCACTGATGGTACTCCTCCGCTGCTATAATGACGATTTTGAAAATTAGGGTTTTCCACGTAAGTAATTTTGAATTCTTTATCGAATTCTAGGTATTCGCAATTCAGTTGAGATAAGCGTGGGTTCTGCGAATTTTAAAGCTATCGAGTTTCCACTATGATATTTATGAATTTAGTTTTTTAAATCCACTTCCCATTTTGTAACTACTACTCATTTTAGGTTTACGGCAGATAGGATGGGTGATTCATCAACGTCATCAGGATCGATGCTTTGCGAAGTCTGTTTGAATTTTAATTCAGTCGGTTTTAGATGTTTTTGCTATTTTGAGTACTTTAAGTACAGTTTAAATTTTATCTCTATTATGCATTTTTCCTTCAATCTGAATAAGTAATTTGTAGTAAATGCAACATCATACCGACTTTCATCTGACGACTTCATGAATAAACAAAAGTTTGTTTCTGTCATAACTAATGATAGACTAAAACATTTCTCTTTGCTTCCTAAATTTTTTTCGTTTCATTACATGTATTGGATTCAAATATTGTATTAGTTTATCATTTTGTTTTATCTCAGTATTGTTATAGTTTAATATGTACGAGAGCTTATGTTTGAAGAACGAGAAGATCTGAAGTAAAACACAAAGGTTGGATTATTATATAATATTTGAATTATTCTTATATAATATTTGAATTATCCTTTTAGTTTTATGATAATCATTAATATGTTTGTTATTTGTAAGATATTATCCTTTAAGTTTATACACTTAGCCTATTCTGAATACATAATAATGCTTTATGTTACTTAAACTCTTATAATGGTAGAAAATATAATAAACCAAAAGGTTTATGATAAAATTTTCTATATCTAAATTAAGGGTAGTGTTAGCACTAAAATTGGTCACTAACACCCAAATCTAGTTGAAAGCACCAAATACCAGTCACAGCTCACAAACAGAATGTATGTAGAGAGTGATAACATGAAGAACAATATAAATTAAAAGGAAAGCAGTAAAGAACAACAGATTTTATAGTGGTTCGGCTAGCTTCGGCCTACGTCCACTCCAGAAGTTTCCTTTTTATTACTGTAATAATCGATTACAGTTACAAAATGGCAGAGTAGCCTTAGCCTTCGAAAAGAGAAAGTAAGAGAGCAGAAAGGAAGATCCCTTTTCTGAACCCCCACATGCTGTATTTATAAACAAATCCTGAGTTATTGGGCTTTTTGAGTGATCCGGGCCCACCAAGGTCATAGCCAAGCCAACCTCCCTCACCGAAAACGACCCACATTACCGTGTCGACCGGCCTATGACGAACCACTCCACCAACGACCGAGCCACATATGGACTTCCAACCTTCACTGAACGAAATCTACCGCCTCGCCAATGCCGATCCACATCTCCCGAGCACGACTCGAAGCAGTTCTATCCAAGGCTCGGAGTAAACTTGCCTGCAACTCGAAGCAACCAAGTGTCGAACCTCCTTCCTTAAAACACCGACCTCCTGCTATGCCAACCTACACATGCCGAACGACAACCAAAGCCGAACGGCAACGCCGAGTGACTCTGACCGAACCACAATGCCGAGCGACGTCCGATGCCGAGCGACGTCCAATGCCAAACAACTTCCAATGCCGAGCGAGGTACAATGTCGAACGACGTCCAATGCCGAGCGACTTCCGATGCCGAGCGAGGTACAATGTCGAACGACGTCCAGTGCCGAGCGACTTCCAATGCCGAGCGAGGTACCATGCCGAACGACGTCCAATGCCGAGCGACTTCCAATGCCGAACGAGGTACAATACCGAACGACGTCCAATGCCGAGCGACTTCCACTGCCGACCCATCCGGATGCCGAGCCGCCTCTAATGCGGAACCACACAAATGCCGAGCCACCATCGAGTGCCGAACCACCCAAATGCTGGGCCACCATCAAGTGCCGAACCACCCAAATGTCGAGCGACCATTAAGTGTTGAAACACCCAAATGCCGAGCGACATCTGCCAACCTACCTAGGCCGAGCCATGCATATTGAACCATCCCTGACTGACTGTCTATCCATCCAGTTGACTAAATCCGTCATGAACCAACCTCGACGAACGAGTAGTCAATTTAGTTAAGTCCGCCAATCTACGACCTTGCCAAAAGGCGGGTTAACAGGTAGTATTGTTATAAACTCAAAAAGAAAAAGCCTGGACAACTAGAATTTAACAGAGCCGCAATGATAAAGTCCATTATTTCACCATAAAAATAGAACTTCATATATGATGGGATAATTGAAAACAATAAGCAATGACAAATAGGACTTCGCATGACTATTTGAAATGCTAATATATTTTGTAAGATATGTCAATGGAGGTTTGATATTTATTGCAGTATGTAATATTGTGTTATGGAATATTGATATTTGGAGGATATTGGGTTAACTAAATATATACCTATGTACTGTACTGATTATGTGTAACGACCCAGAATTTATATAAATTAAAATTTTAATATTTAATTGATTTTAAATATTAATAAGTAGGATTTGTAAGTCGAATAAAATTAATTTCGAATATTTTGGTTTAATTGGATAATTAAATCGATAATTTAAAAATTGAAATTACAAAAATAATTGGAAATTGTGTTTAATATGATTGAAAATGATTTGTAAAATTTTATTTAATCATATTGGAGTTATAACAATGTTTGTGAACTTTTAAAATCGAATTAAGGGTTAATTTGTGAAAATTGAATATTTTAATATTTAATTGACGACTAAAAATAGTCATTTTTCAAACAGTCTCGGATTTCGACGAAACTAGTTTCATTGGATCCGTAATGCGATATTATTGTATGGTTTCAAATTTCCTGTCAATCGGATTTACGGTGTGTCTGGGGCAAGCTAAAACGCCCATAAATTTTTTTAATCGGTTTAAATCGGTTTAATTTAAATTTGATCGTTTAATTCCGTAACTCGCACAGATGACTGAATTAGCTCCCAAAACAAATTCCATTGTGTTCGAAACGCGGGGTAAACCCTAGAAATGCTAGTCACCGCGCGAGGTTTGGTGTTAATTGGTGTCGGTGAAAATTTTGGTTGAAATTAAACGCCTGTTTAATTTCAATCGGAATAAATCGCTATTGTGATGAATAAAAGCAAAGGTGAGAACTACTCACTAAATTGAATATTTTGTTTCGATTTAAATTTTAAATAGTTAGATTTAAAATTGTTGATAGTGATTGATTGTGTGATTGGTTGATAAATTGCTATTTATTGTGTTAAATAGACCCTATACGCCGTATATTAAGCGGAGGTTATTTATTAAAAACATATACCGCGATAATTTCATATTGAAGTGGAATTGGTATTATATATGTATATAGCAATATATATATATTGGAATATGTATATATTGGAGTTGTTGATTTCCCACATTGTATAGCGGATGAGACCCTATTGCCCCGCATAATAGCGGATAATATTTATGAATCCCATATACCGCGATAATTTCACATTGACGTGAAATTGGTATTGTGCTAACATCTGTAGATGCAGGGAACAGGTTGGAGGGATCCAACTGGATTCCTCAAATAATTGAATTTGTTTCAATATTGTGAGTTGATTTATTTATAATCGCCGTGTGATTATATTTGTGAATTGAATGTTATTGAAGGCTAAAATTTAGCCGGATATATTTTTGGGTATCGTTGGATACCGAAAATGAATAGAAATTGGATTTTTGAAATTTAAGTTGGAAATTTATCGAAAAGTTTATTTTGATGATTGGATAAATTAAAAAAGGGATTTTTAAAAGATAAAAGTCTTATTTTTGAACGGTATTGAATTAAATTTCAAAATATGGAAAAAGGGAATAATAAATGGATTTTGAAAATATTATTTGTAAGTTGGAGGATTTATTAAAAGTTGGATTTTTAAATATATTTAAAGAGATAAAGGAATTTATTTTAAAAGGAAATAATTTTGGGAATTCATTGGAAATTTATTTGGATTTTGAAAATCAATTTGAAAATTTATTTGGAGCTGGAAAATGAATATTTGTGAAATCGATTTAGAAATTTAAATTGAATTGTTTGACATCTTTGATGTGTGATGCTTTGTGATATAGCCTGATTTGTGTTATGATCTGTGAATTGTTTATCTGTGATATTTATATATCTGTGATCTGTGAATGGAAGATAAGCGTTATAGTTTATACCGCTTTTCAAATATCTTGTTATATTTGATCTGTAATGATTGAATGATTGTGCACTATTGTGTTAAACCGTAGACTACACAATACACGCACAAATGTGGATTTCACGTGAAAATCGGTTAAGTCACAGGTTTTTAACAATTTGGAAAAATTGAGTTTTTAAATCCAAAATGGTTTTGGAATTGGAATTGAAAGTTTTTGAAATGAGTTTCAGAAATAAAAGTTATTTTTAATAACTTAATAGAATTGGAATTTAAATCATTTGATTTAAGTTTGAAATCAATATTTTGAAATTGAATTCGATGAATTGGGAATTTTTTTTAAAAAGATTTTATAAGTATAAAAGATGTTTATATGGGTTTTTATCCATTTAAAAATATGGTTTTGGAAATTTAAAATTTAAATTCAAGTTTTATACTTGAATGGCTTTAACTGTGTAATTGTAACCAGTTTTTCCCAAAACGAAAACTATTTGTTTTCAGATAATAATAGCTTTCATATAAAGTGAAAATATTTCCAATTTGTATTGAAACAATTCAAGTTGAAATGAAATTGTGAATAGTTTAGAAAAACTATGAATTAACCCTTGTGAAATGATTAAACTTTATTTTGAAATCAAAGAAGTTTTTAAAAGGTGTATCTTTTATATTATAAAAGATTACAATTTTGAATAGGTTTGAAAGCTATTAATTAAATCTTAATTTTAAGATTTAATGGGTTAATCAAATTGAAATGGAAATTGATTTTGGAAATCTATGAATGAATCTTTGTGAAACTGGGTAAACTTTGTGAAGTAAATCTTTTTGTTTAAAGATTTAAAATGGTAATTTGTTTAAACCATTTGAAGGAAAGGATTTGGGTAATAAGTTGTGACTTAATTGAAATCCCATATCCAGATGTTTTGAAATATTGTGCTCACTATTTGGGTTAGCCGGGAAAAGACCGTTGTGTCATATAACCCATTCCGAATTAGTGATACGACGATATGGATCATATTAAAGACTGGTGGTGAATATCGGGTATTTGTGAAAATGATAGGATGACATATCGATTGTCTCTGCACCGTTAGCTACGGTATAGAGATTTCCTTTGTGATGGGAAGTTTTATCGGGATTGTGAATACCCGGATTGCAAGGGCTTCTTTTGGAAGTGCCTTCGGTTCTGTTTGAACCCGGAACAGACTTGTATGGTTACATGTCTGACATTACATTTTGAGATACAAAGCCGATTTCTTTCAAATACATTTCTGTTGGTGGCGGATAATTTATTTTCTTAGCTTAACACCCTTCTCTGAGACATACGAGCTCAGAGGTTATGTAGTTGAAATTTATCAGCGATATACTCCCAATTTGGTAATGTGGCATGTTGAGTGTTGCTGTGTGATGATCATTTATTGATCATTTGTGATCAAAGCGTGGCTTTGTGAAAAAGCGTAGCTTTGTGGATGAGACTTCGTCAGGGCCTCACAACCCGGAAATGTTCGAAACAGGAATGTTGCGGCAAGGTTATGAAGGTCGCGCCCTTTAGGGTATGTGATTTCCTTCTGGAAAAGGGTAGTATCATGGTATGGAGCCTAGATACTTACTCATGTGGACACACTCTATTTATTATATGTGATGTTGATTACCGAGCGCTCGGATAAAGGTCCTAAAGGACCGGGGGATGGCATATTCGTGAGTTACCTAGTTACAAGGGTAACCCGGCCTTGTGTTAGCAGAAAGCAGTTGTCTCTCAGGACGTCCAGCTAGAGGCGATCCCATTCGGTAGTAGGAAAGGAAGTTCCTTAGCCTGACCATTTGTTGGAAATCCATCTTCCAATACGAACCTTGTACGGTATTAATTGTAGAACCCGCTATTTAACATAGCAGCAATAGTAGGCATAATATAATGGTACTTATGCTGGCTAAGATTAATATTGTATTTTCGTGATGTTTCTGCACTATGCACTAGTAATAATATCAAAAAAATGATTTGTTTTGCGTAGTAAGCATGTTTGACTATCATAAGAAGAAATCTCCTCCAAGTCTGCGTTTGCATTGTGTGTGTGGCGGGAGGTCTTATGGTAGTTTCATTTTCCAAAAGCATTGCGAATATTTTCTACTTGCTTTGTTGTTGTTGTGTTTTAAAGATAAAACTGTTTTAGTTCTCACACCAGTCACCATGACTGACTTGGAGTTTATTGTTTCCTTCCTAAACTCTGGGTGCCCACCAATTTCCACACGGGCAGTCTAGAGTCAGGTTATTAGGTCATTCTGGATTCAGGAGATGCTGTGGAGCTCATTAGCGAGCTGGATGGCGAGACGTTTCACTTGTATATGATAGTATTATTCTGCTGTGTATTCTGTACGAGGACAAGTTTGTATAATTGTTCAATGTTGTATTATTGTTGTAAACTCTATTAATGATGTAATGTATAAAATGATATAGTTCTTTGTTTTAAAGATTATTCATTTATCTATTATATGTTGTTCCGCTGCGATATGTGAGATTCTGATATTGTTCTGTTTTCTTCTATTGTTACTTTTTTCTTTTTCTTCTGTCTTCTTCTATCTTTTCTTTTTCTCCATAACAATTCGGTTTTCTGGCAATCGATTGCTCGGCAGTTGATACGGTGGACGTATTAATGTCGATTTTCGAGCGATGAAAAATCGCGAATTCTGTTTACTCACTTTAAATTGAGTATCCGTTTCCCTCCTTTTCCTGCTAGGATTGGAAATCCTGTATTTTACCTTTGTTCCGGTTTTGGAATAGATGAAATAAATCCAAAAATGGATTTTTTTTCAAGAATGAAATCTTATTGGAACTGTTCGTTTCATTCTGTCCCCACTCATGAAAGGGCAAGCCGATAAAAAAGGGACAGAATTGTCTAAACCCCTTTTCTTGTTATGTTCGTTAGGTTCAAGTCTGACGAGAATAATATTCGTATACGTCAGGAGTCCATTGATGAAAAGGGGCTGGGGAAAGCTTGAACCCAATTCCTACAGTGATGGAACGCCTTTCGGCCTGATCTTAGGCCCTGACTCACAACTAGTATTTGCCACAATTAACGCGAGCAAACATATTAATGACGAGGAACGCATTTTTGCTATGCTACTAATACTTGTACTTGCTCTGCTATTCTGCCCAAGCCTGGCTGAGGAAGAGTTACGGGGAGTAAAACACAAATATGCTAATTCAAGTATGGTAATCGACCCGTTTACCAAGCAGAGTCTCACGAAATCTTCCTTCTTTGCCTTCAATTACATCTGAAAATGATTTGTAAACTTTATTATGACCATCCCTCATTGGTTGTCCGCGTATCCCATTATCAAGAAGTTCACTCCTGTATCTTCCAAAAGAGAAAAAGATTTCTGAGAGTTGTTTCATGGATCCGCAAGAGAGTACTAAGAGGAAAATGAACGAATAGCAATATCAGAGGCTTGGGATAGCTTCCGAATTGAATCTCTTTTAGAAAGAAGATCTTTTGTCTCATGGTAGCCTGCTGACCTTATCTTGGATTCTCAATACTTCTGTCGCTCCATCCCCGCAGGGGCAAAGAACCCATCGCTGTCTCGGCTCTCCCATTGCGTATTGGTACTTATCGGGTATAGAATAGATCTGCTCAAATTATTTCGTGGATTGGATTTCATTTGACTAAAACGGGCTTTTTACTGGGGATAGAGGGACTTGAACCCTCATAGTTCTTATATTTTCTGTTTATCCATTTCTGTTTATCTATCTTATCTACTGGTTCGAACTCGAATTTGATCTCTTTCCATAATTCACAAGCAGCCGCAAGTTCGAGAGATATATCGAAGAGTTGGTGCCGGACTAGCTGAAAATCTAAGTTTATCGGAAGCTTGGTCTAAAATTCCTGAAAAATTAGCTTGCAAATGGGATTAGATACCCCAGTAGTCCTAGCCGCATGCCACAAATGACCCACAAATAGAAAAAATCCTAGAACAAAATGAGAGGTAGCTAACCAACTTCTAGGAGAGACATAAACGAAAATATTAAAATCTAGAAAAAATAGAAATGATTTCTATGGACATTTGGCGATAAGCTTGTGCTTGTTTGGAGAGATCATCAGCAATCAATAGGATTTCCCTAATCCTCGTTCGTTACATTTGGTATCAGAGCGTATGGTTAAGCGATAACCATGGCTCTGTTGGGTGTTACTCATTAGAGATAGAGTCAGTAGTACTCTAGAATGAGTGTGAGTGTAATAATAGATACGAGTGCGTATTTGTTAGTGAATATAAAATTGTTTTATATTGTGATGATTGGTTTATTGAGTGGTATATGGATTCTGGTCGGTATAGTCTGTACAACTCTATCGATAGGGATCTCTAAACACTTGTATAGAACAATTCGAAACGGTATTGTTTTAAAATTGGGTGAATGAAATAATTTTACCTCGATTATATTTTGTATAAAAGGAATAATTTTCCAAGAAATTATTAAAGTGTATATAAATTGAATTGTTTGGTTGTTGAAAATGTAAGAATATATATGAATTAATGAAAGTTGTTTGAATAAATTATATAAAAACAACAATTGTGAAAGAATTAATTATATAAGCAAATGAATTATAGGTGTAGAATTATAATTAATATGATTTGCAATTGTGGAATAATCTTGTTTAAGTAAGTTAAATAGTGAAATTATATGAGAAAAAGATTTATAAATGTGATTTATAAATTAAAAGGAAATTTTTTAGAAGAATATTAAGCACTGAATTCACTAGTGTTGCTGGGAAATAATAAGAGTGATGACTGCAGCATCATCAGTATCATTTTCGAGTTTCTATGTGATGGATTTGCTACCTTAGTAAATTGAAAGTTGAAGTTTTGTTGTGATAACCAAATTTGAAATTGATGAATATAAGTAAAATGAGTTTTGAACTTATTATATGAAATAAAGATTTTAGCTTTGGTAAAGTTAAATAAATTTAATCAGATTTGAATTGAATTTGATAAGTGATTATAATATGATTTGGAAGTTAAATAAATAAGCTGTATAACTTATAAAATGAATGAATAAAAGTGAAACCAATGTAAGAGAAATGGTTAAACAATTTTGTTAAGAAAAATGAGATGTGAATTTGAATAATTGATGAAATTTTACTTTGGTAAAAGTTAAATAGAATTTACTTTAGAATTAGATTTATAAGTGGAAATTTGAAATGGAATATAACTTAAGTAATGTTGAATGAATTTGATTTTGATGTCGAAGTGAAATAACAAAGTAAATTTAAAATGGATATGAACTTGAGTTATATAAATGAAATTCAACTTTATTTGTTAAATGAATTAGCAATTGAATTAATAAATGGATTGAATGTTAATCAATCGAATGGGAATAAATTGATAAAGAATGTAAGTGTTAATTCATTTAAAAGCTAATGTAATTGGAATTTGAATAAATTGAATGGAGGTCAATTTAATATTAAACCAATTGGAATTAAAAGTGTAAACCAAATTGAAAGTAAATTAAATTAATTTGGTTGTGTTGAACGACATTGATTGTTAGATGATTGTTGATTGTATGTAGTATAATTCATTAAGTGTTAATGAAATTGAATTGATAAAAATTGAAAGCTATGTAATTGGATTTAAATTGAAAGTGAAGTAAATTTAAATAGAAATTGGATTTGAATTGAAAGTGAACCAACTTGAATTTAAATTAGTGAATGTAAACTAATTGAAAATGAATAATTGAATGTCATTGTATATGAATTGGTTGTAAACAATTACAAGTGATGTTGAAATTATATAAGTTACTTATAAACCTTGTTAGTATGCATTTCTTTTGATATGCAAGTGTTGTAGTTGTTTAAAAGAGTAAAATGTTAATAACTCCATATATATGTTACTTACGTGTTTAAATTGAGTAAGTATAGGTACCGCGGTTGTCGTTCGGTTGATTTGGTTGCGCTAAAATGCTAATAAATTACTGCTTTGCTTAAAAATGCTAAAAAGGTACGCCTACGCAATAAAAATAGGAAATATGAACTGTTTTTCTGCTTTTTCGACCAGGTGGGTCGATGTATACATATTTATTTCTATTGTGATCCTACTACGATCGAACCGTGCAAAGGAGACACTGGTGAATTTTTTTGAAAATTTAAGGTGTTAGAAAATTTTTGAGAAAATTGGAAAATTTTGAAAAGATAACTAAGTATGATTTGAAAACTTAGTAAAGATTATTATAAGAAGTTGACTATCGGATTTTGGAAAAGTTAAACACTTAAATGAATTCGAAAATCTAATTTGAACGAATTGTTTTGAAAAGTTAATGGATTCTGTAATTTTTTCCTACTTGGTAATTTCAAGGACGAAATTCTTTTAAAGGGGGAAATTTGTAACGACCCAGAATTTATATTAATTAAAATTTGAATATTTAATTGATTTTAAATATTAATAAGTAGGATTTGTAAGTCGAATAAAATTAATTTCGAATATTTGGGTTTAATTGGATAATTAAATCGATAGTTTAAAAATTGAAATTACAAAAATAATTGGAAATTGGGTTTAATATGATTGAAAATGATTTGTAAAATTTTATTTAATCATATTGGAGTTATAATAATGTTTGTGAACTTTTAAAATTGAATTAAAGGTTAATTTGTGAAAATTGAATATTTTAATATTTAATTGACGACTAAAAATAGTCATTTTTCAAACAGTCTCGGATTTCGACGAAACTAGTTTCATCGGATCCATAATGTGATATTATTGTATGGTTTCAAATTTCGTGTCAATCGGATTTACGGTGTGTCCAGGGCAAGCTAAAACGCCCAGAAATTTGTTTAATCGGTTTAATTTAAATTTTATCGTTTAATTCCGTAACTTGCACAGATGACCGAATTAGCTCCCGAAACACGTTCCATTGTGTTCGGAACGCGGGGTAAACCCTAGGAACGCCAGTCATCGCACGAGGTTTGGAGTCAATTGGAGTCAGTGAAAATTTTGGTTGAAATTAAACGCCTATTTAATTTCAATCGGAATAAATCGCTATTGCGATGAATAAAAGCAAAGGTGAGAACTCCACACTCAATCAAATATTTTGTTTTGATTTAAATTTTAAATAGTTAGATTTAAAATTGTTAATAGTGATTGATTGTGTGATTGGTTGATAAATTGCTATTTATTGTGTTAAATAGACCCTATACGCCGTATATTAAGCGGAGGTTATTTATTAAAAACATATACCGCGATAATTTCATATTGAAGTGGAATTGGTATTATATATGTATATGGCAATATATATATATATATTGGAATATGTATATATTGGAGTTGTTGATTTCCCGCATTGTATAGCGAATGAGACCCTATTGCGCCGCATGATAGCGGATAATATTTATAAATCCCATATACCGCGATAATTTCATATTGACGTGAAATTGGTATTGTGTTAACATCTGTGGATGCAAGGAAACAGGTTGGAGGGATCCAATTGGATTCCTCAAATAATTGAATTTGTTTCAATATTCTGTGTTGAATTATTTATAATCGCTGTGTGATTATATTTGTGAATTGAATGTTATTGAAGGCTAAAATTTAGCCGGATATATTTTAGGGTATCGTTGGATACCGAAAATGAATAGAAATTGGATTTTTGAAATTTAAGTTGGAAATTTATCGAAAAGTTTATTTTGATGATTGGATAAATTAAAAAAGGTATTTTTAAAAGATAAAAGTCTTATTTTTGAACGGTATTGAATTAAATTTCAAAATATGTGTAACGAACCCGAATTTTATAAATATTTAAATTGATAATTAATTCAATTTTTGAATTAAATTTGTGAAATTAATCGATAGATTGATTGCGAGTTTCCCCTATCCAAATAAATTATGTATAAAATCATTTAAATTAAAAATATTGTATATATATTGAAGTTGAATTTAAATCGTAAATAAATGGTTTAAAAACGAAAAGACATAAGATAAAATTTTGGAAAATATATATATAAACAAATTTGTTAAATTAAACAATATATTAATATAGACATTCATTTATATTGCAAGATAATAAATTTTAAAAACAAAAATAAATTATGTACAAACAAATACACATATAAACAAGAAAAAGAAAAAAAACAAAGTGTATACAAATAAAGAAGTTTACATATTTTATAAAGTAATATTACCAAAGACAAAGTAAAAGATAAAATAGGTAGCCTGTAAGCATCATTATTGTAAGGCAAGCAATATCTAGCACAATATAACATCTCAGCCGAAATCAAGTTAAGCTTGCAAAAGAAGGACAAAGTTAAAATAAAATATGTAAGTATGTAGACAAAGTAGTACATATGCATTAAATGCCATATCCTCTAGCATACAAAAAGATGATTTTCAGCCGAGTCAACAAGCTAGCAATGGAAAATATCTCTGACCATTGAAAAAAATATAATATCACTTTGTACAAAGAAAACCATACTATCACCTGTACAAAGTAATATACCCTGTAAACTCAGTTTTATATATCAGGCTATCCACTTTAGTTTTCGTCCATTATAAGCTGAAAGAGAAACACTAAAGTAAAACATCTCAAACTTAAAAACAAAAGCAATTCAAAGGTCTGCAACCTGGAAGCTTTAAACAAATCAAGCATGGAATTTCCTGGCTAAGATTCTTCTTTGCTTCTCTGTCCAAAATCATCAAAATATGCTGCTTTGTTCCACTACAAGGTGAGCAACTTTAACTTTTAAAACCCTTTCTTTGAATCCAGTGCTTGAGAATCTAGGAGTAAATGAATTTTTAAAAGCAGTTTAAATCTTGGATTTCATCTTGTTCTTGTGAATGAATATCTTGATGTTATCTGAACACTTGAATTAAAATTGGATGCATGTTTGAATTAAGTATATTTGAATGCCTGGGTAGTTTAAACATATACTCTGTGTGTTTATTACAGGTCTCGATTTTATAATAAATTCAATAACTAAATTTTGAATTCGAATTTGCTTATGATTTGTAAATAAAAGATGTTGGAAATCATGTAATCTTTCATCTAAAAATAGTTATAGGTATATAAAATGAATCTTGGGTTCAGAATTTTTAAATTTACAGTAAATTCTTAATTTGGGTTAAAAATTAATCAAAACAATTTTAAGTTTTGATTACCTAATTGAATTGGTGATGCTAAAACATGAATTTTAAGGATTGTATCACGATTTTTAGTTTAGTAATTAGTGAGATTTTTCGAATTGAATGATTTGGACAATTTGACCAATTAGTGGCGAATGATGGCGAATTTGACGTCGAGGTTGAGCATGAAGAACGAGGGAATGTCGATGATCGTTGGAAAAATGCAATGGGAATTTTTAGTTGCTCGAGATGGCCAGAATCGATCGAAATAGGGTTCTACGCCCTGTGTTTATCGTGGGAGTTCGAGTGGGTTTCGCGGCGAATAGGGGTGATCGGAGTTGATCGCGAGTGGGGGAAAGGGTGCTGGAAGGTGTGTCGCAGCTTCGGTAAAGGTGGCCGATGGTTTCGAGGTCGGAGGCGACATGGAGGTCGAGTTTTCTGGTGATCTGGGTCTTCGATTGGTCGAGTTTTTGCTCGATTTCGCTCCGTAGTGTTTGCGTACGATCTGGGTACGTCTTCGTGATCGAGGGAGGCCGTGGGATCGTGGAGCATCATCGTGATGATCGCCGGTAGTCGGCGGCGCTCGTGCACGTGCACGAGTTCATTTGTATGTCTGTTGATTTCAGGCTTGGGGAAGAAGCATTGTCTCAAAGATACTCGTGAAATTTTGGTTGCTGGCCCGAGTACGTGCTCGAGTACATTCGTGTATGTTATAATGTTAAAACTTAAAACTGAAACAAAGTATAAAAAGGGGAGAGAAGTAGACAGCTTGGGGAAAATAAGGGAGAACTCGAGTTAACTCGAGTGAAAACCAGGGTTGTTTCGGGCCTGGAAATTTGACATAAAAGAAAACAGTTTTCAAGTTTTAAACAAATTCAAGTCTGAACCAATTTAAGCTTCTTCTTTTAAAAATATTTGTTTTATTTGAAAATGAGTTTGGGTTTAAATTTAAAAGTTAAGTTTAGTTTTGAATAAAATTTTGAATCTTAAGTTTTCAAAATAAATTGGGCTTTTTAAATCAAGAATTTAAAAGTAAGTTTAAATCAAAGTTTAAAGCCAAGTTTAAATTAAACAGCTTTTTAAAGCAATTAAAGAAATGTTATTAGTTAATGAAGATAATTAACTAGGAATTACTAGGTAATTTAAATTAATGTGATTAATTTTGATAATTAATTTGATTAATAAATTAAAGGTTGATTTATTTATATGATTTATTAATTAAGGTAATTAATTTGAGGATAATTAATTAATTAAAAGTTAACAAATAAATGATTAAAGTTGATTAATTTATCAAATGATTAGTGAAAGGATAATTAACATGGTTAATAAATTTAAAGAAATTAATTTGAAGATAATTAATCAAAGATTAATTAATTAATGTAAAAGTGGTTAGGGATGATCACTTATTGAAATTTTATTAATTAAGTGGTAATTAATTTAGGGTAATTTATTAATTAAAGATAATTAATTAAATGGTGAATTAAATAATTAAAGGTTAATTATTTAATAATTAAAGGTTGATAATAATAATTAAAGGTTGATTAATTTATTATTAATGGTTAATTAATAAATGATTAAAGAATAATTAATCAAAATGGTTTATAATTTATTAATGATTAATTAACCAGGATTAGTAATTTATTCATAAGAAATTAATCTGATTTAAATTTATCAGATATTAATTGATTCTACTTATGAATGTTTGGATTCAATTGGATGATTTGATTGTTTGATATCCCTGATATATGATGCTTTGTGATACATCCTGATTTATGTTGTGATCTGTAATTTACTTATCTGTGATATATATCTCTGATCTGTGAATGAACGATAAGCGTTATAGTTTATATCGCTTATCAACTATATTTCTGTATTCTGATATGTGATGATTGAATGATGTTGCACTACTGTGTGAAACCCCTGGACTACACTTTTACACACACAACTATGGATTTCACGTGGAAATCGGTTAAGTCACAGATAATTTAAATTTGATGTTTTGAACTTAAAATTTTTAATTTCAATTGATTTTGAAATTGGAATTTTGGGTTTAAAGTGAAGAGCTTTTGAAATAGAATTTCAGAGATAAAAGTTATTTTGAATAACTTAATCGAGTTTTGAAAATTTAAATAATTTGATTTAAATTTGAATTCAAGTTTAAAATTGAATCCTATGATTTGAAACTAGGGATTAAAAATGTTATAAATGTGTTTATATGAAGTTAAACCATTTTAAAAGTAAAATTTTGGGAATTTGAATTTAACCCAAGGATTCCAACTCGTATGAATGAATCAGATTTCCAAAATGAAACTGTTTGTTTTCAAATGATAAAAGCTTTCATATAAGAAATGAAATTCCAATTTAGTTAAAGGAATTTCAAGATTGAAATGAAAAATGGTTTTTCTAAGTTATGAATGAATTCTTTTTGAAAGCTATGAATTGAATCTGTTATTTTTAACAGATTTAAAATGATCATTTGTTTAAACCATTTGGAATGGAATTGTTTTGAAAGCTATAAGTTGAATCTTTGTTTTAAAGATTTAACGAGTTAATCAATTGAAATGGGAATTAAATTTGGAAAACCTGTGAATGAATCTTTTGTTTAAAAGATTAATGTGTGGAAATTGTTTAAACCGTGAAGGTTGTTAAAATGAATCTTTTTGTTAAAAGATTTGAAATGGTAATTTGGTAAACCATTTGAAAAGAGAAGTTTGGGTAATAAGTTGTGACTTAATTGAAATCCCAATATCCATATGTTTTTAAATATTGCGCTCACTATTCGGATTAGCCGGGAGAGGACCTTTGTGTCACATAACCCATTCCGAATAAGTGATTCGTCGTATATGGATGGCATTTGAAGACCGGTGTTGAAGACCGGATATTTTTCGAAAATGAAAGGACAACCTGTCGAATGTCTCTGCACTGAGTTGCTCCGGTATAGAGATTTATATCACTCTTTTGTGACGGGAAGTCCGGACGTGATTGGAAATTATTCGGATGTGCAAGGGCTTCGTGAGAAGTGCCTTCGGTTCTGTTCGATCCCGGAACAGACTTGTATGGATACATGTCTGACATTACACTTTGAGATATAAAGCCGATTTCTTTCAAATACATTTCTGTTGGTGGCGGAGAATTTATTCTCTTAGCTTAACACCCTTCTCTGAGACGTACGAGCTCAGAGGTTATGTAGTTGAAATTTATCAGCGATATATCCCAATTTGGTAATGTGGCATGCTGAGTGTTGCTGTGTGATGATCAATGTTTGATCATTTGTGATATGATCTTTTGTTTGATCATTTATCTTTGTGATCATAGGTTGATCATCTGTTGACCCAAAGCGTGGCTTTTTGAAAAAGCGTAGCTTTGTGGACGAGACTTCGTCAGAGCCTCACAACCCGGAAATGGTCGAAACAGGAATGTTGCGGCAAGGTTATGAGGGTCGCGCCCTTTAGGGTATGTCATTTCCTTCTGGAAAAGGGTGGTATTATGGTATGGAGCCCTGATACTTACTCATGTGGATACACTTTCTTTATGATGTGTGATGTTGGTTGCCGAGCGCTCGGATAAAGGTCCCAAAGGACCGGGAGGTGGCATATTCGTGAGTTACCTGTTACAGGGGTAACCCGGCCTTGTTAGCAGAGAGCAGTTTGTCTCTCGGAGCGTCCAGCCAGAGGCGTTTCCTACGTGGAATAGGAAGGTCCATAGCCTGACCATTTGTTGGAAAATCCAAAGAAACAATACGGAACTTGTACGATTTTAGTTGTATTACCTGCTATGGAATGTGGCGGTAACCTGCTATTGAACATAGTAGCTATAGTAGGCATACGATACTGGTCGTATGTTGGCTAAGATTAATATTATACTTTCGAAATGTTTTTCTACACTATCACTAATAATAATATCAAAAATGATTTGATTTGCGTAGTAAGCATCTTTGACTATCATAAGAAGAAATCTCCTCCAATTCTGCGTTTGCATTGTGTGTGTGGCGGGAGGTCTTATGGTAGTTTCATTTTCCAAAAGCATTGCGGATTTCTATGTTTAAAATCCTTTTGTTATTGTTTAAAGATAAACTGTTTTTTTGTTGCTCACACCAGTCCCATGACTGATCCGGAGTTTATTGTTCCCTTCCTAAACTCTGGGTGCTCATAATTTTCTACACGGGCAGTCTAGAGTTGGGTTTCTCAGATATTCAGGTTGAGTAGATTATCTGGAGCTAGTCAGTCCTTGGACGACTGACCTTGCTTTCCGCTAGCTATGGATTGGAGCATTTTATTGGAGACATTCTATTTCTGCTGCTGTTATCTATTTTCTTTCCGCTGCTATTTCTTGTATCATATCTCTGATGTATATAGATATTCATTGTATCATCATTGTATCTGGATATTGTATCGGATGTTGTATATCTATATTCTTTTTCTTTTTCGCTGTGTTGTTATACTTAATTGTGTTATAGCTCCGGCGAATCGGATTTGAACGGTCGAATCTGCAGCATTCTAGTACAATGTGAAGTACGGATGTTGATTTTCGAGCGCGAAAAATCCTTCAGGAGTTACATTTGGTATCAGAGCTAAGGTTGAACTTTAGCTCAGGAGTATAACACGTTAAGTAGCTCATTAGAGATAGAGTGAAGTAAACTCTAGAATGAATATATCCCTAAGATATCCGTTTGAATGCCTCAGTAAATTCTCTTGCTATCCACTGATAGTAAGTGTGAGTGGAAGAAGAGGATGAGATAGGGGACAGGGGAATACGACTATAAATGGTCAATATCCTGTAACAACAAGGAAATAATCTTTTCTCTATCAATCTCTTTTGTTCAACATCTTTTCTCAATTCTTCGATAGTTTCTGGTAGATCCAGGAAGAAGATTCGATATACTAATATGGGACGTAAACTCCAACCGGGTCAGAAATTGTTGTTTGGATGAATTGTTTGCCTTGGTTGCTATGGTTGATAGGTATACTTTAGTTCTAAACTAAAAGCTTTGAAATTGTATCCATGTATCTATCTATTCTTTGGGTTCGGATATATTCTACGAATGGTTAGTTATCACTTCGAACTAACCGATGCCACTGTATATTTCGTAGACCTGAATAACCCGAGTATCTTGTGAAGCGTCAAACAGATTCGTTCGTGTATCTGTTCTTGATATTCTGATTTGGTAAGCCAAATGCAGAATAGATGTTCAGTTTGAGTTGATGAAATATTCTTCATCTATCTTTGTGTCTTCTTGGTAATTTCGAGAACGAAATTCTTTTATGGGGGGAAGTCTGTAACGACCCCGAATTTTATAAATATTTAAATTGATAATTAATTCAATTTTTGAATTAAAGTTGTGAAATTAATCGATAGATTGATTGCGAGTTTCCCCTATCCAAATAAGTTATGTATAAAATCATTTAAATTAAAAATATTGTATATATATTGAAGTTGAATTTAAATCGTAAATAAATGGTTTAAAAATGAAAAGACATAAGATAAAATTTTGGAAAATATATATATAAACAAATTTGTTAAATTAAACAATATATTAATATAGACATTCATTTATATTGCAAGATAATAAATTTTAAAAACAAAAATAAATTATGTACAAACAAATACACATATAAACAAGAAAAAGAAAAAAAAACAAAGTGTATACAAATAAAGAAGTTTACATATTTTATAAAGTAATATTACCAAAGACAAAGTAAAAGATAAAATAGGTAGCCTGTAAGCATCATTATGTAAGGCAAGCAATATCTAGCACAATATAACATCTCAGCCGAAATCAAGTTAAGCTTGCAAAAGAAGGACAAAGTTAAAATAAAATATGTAAGTATGTAGACAAAGTAGTACATATGCATTAAATGCCATATCCTCTAGCATACAAAAAGATGATTTTCAGCCGAGTCAACAAGCAAGCAATGGAAAATATCTCTGACCATTGAAAAAAATATAATATCACTTTGTACAAAGAAAACCATACTATCACCTGTACAAAGTAATATACCCTGTAAACTCAGTTTTATATATCAGGCTATCCACTTTAGTTTTCGTCCATTATAAGCTGAAAGAGAAACACTAAAGTAAAACATCTCAAACTTAAAAACAAAAGCAATTCAAAGGTCTGCAACCTGGAAGCTTTAAACAAATCAAGCATGGAAGTTCCTGGCTAAGATTCTTCTTTGCTTCTCTGTCCAAAATCATCAAAATATGCTGCTTTGTTCCACTACAAGGTGAGCAACTTTAACTTTTAAAACCCTTTCTTTGAATCCAGTGCTTGAGAATCTAGGAGTAAATGAATTTTTAAAAGCAGTTTAAATCTTGGATTTCATCTTGTTCTTGTGAATGAATATCTTGATGTTATCTGAACACTTGAATTAAAATTGGATGCATGTTTGAATTAAGTATATTTGAATGCCTGGGTAGTTTAAACATATACTCTGTGTGTTTATTACAGGTCTTGATTTTATAATAAATCCAATAACTAAATTTTGAATTCGAATTTGCTTATGATTTGTAAATAAAAGATGTTGGAAATCATGTAATCTTTCATCTAAAAATAGTTATAGGTATATAAAATGAATCTTGGGTTCAGAATTTTTAAATTTACAGTAAATTCTTAATTTGGGTTAAAAATTAATCAAAACAATTTTAAGTTTTGATTACCTAATTGAATTGGTGATGCTAAACCATGAATTTTAAGGATTGTATCACGATTTTTAGTTTAGTAATTAGTGAGATTTTTTGAATTGAATGATTTGGACAATTTGACCAATTAGTGGCGAACGATGGCGAATTTGACGTCGAGGTTGAGCATGAAGAACGAGGGAATGTCGATGATCGTTGGAAAAATGCAATGGGAATTTTTAGTTGCTCGAGATGGCCAGAATCGATCGAAATAGGGTTCTACGCCCTGTGTTTATCGTGGGAGTTCGAGTGGGTTTCGCGGCGAATATGGGTGATCGGAGTTGATCGCGAGTGGGGGAAAGGGTGCTGGAAGGTGTGTCGCAGCTTCGGTAAAGGTGGCCGATGGTTTCGAGGTCGGAGGCGACATGGAGGTCGAGTTTTCTGGTGATCTGGGTCTTCGATTGGTCGAGTTTTTGCTCGATTTCGCTCCGTAGTGTTTGCGTACGATCTGGGTACGTCTTCGTGATCGAGGGAGGCCGTGGGGTCGTGGAGCATCATCGTGATGATCGCCGGTAGTCGGCGGCGCTCGTGCACGTGCACGAGTTCATTTGTATGTCTGTTGATTTCAGGCTTGGGGAAGAAGCATTGTCTCAAAGATACTCGTGAAATTTTGGTTGCTGGCCCGAGTACGTGCTCGAGTACATTCGTGTATGTTATAATGTTAAAACTTAAAACTGAAACAAAGTATAAAAAGGGGAGAGAAGTAGACAGCTTGGGGAAAATAAGGGAGAACTCGAGTTAACTCGAGTGAAAACCAGGGTTGTTTCGGGCCTGGAAATTTGACATAAAAGAAAACAGTTTTCAAGTTTTAAACAAATTCAAGTCTGAACCAATTTAAGCTTCTTCTTTTAAAAATATTTGTTTTATTTGAAAATGAGTTTGGGTTTAAATTTAAAAGTTAAGTTTAGTTTTGAATAAAATTTTGAATCTTAAGTTTTCAAAATAAATTGGGCTTTTTAAATCAAGAATTTAAAAGTAAGTTTAAATCAAAGTTTAAAGCCAAGTTTAAATTAAACAGCTTTTTAAAGCAATTAAAGAAATGTTATTAGTTAATGAAGATAATTAACTAGGAATTACTAGGTAATTTAAATTAATGTGATTAATTTTGATAATTAATTTGATTAATAAATTAAAGGTTGATTTATTTATATGATTTATTAATTAAGGTAATTAATTTGAGGATAATTAATTAATTAAAAGTTAACAAATAAATGATTAAAGTTGATTAATTTATCAAATGATTAGTGAAAGGATAATTAACATGGTTAATAAATTTAAAGAAATTAATTTGAAGATAATTAATCAAAGATTAATTAATTAATGTAAAAGTGGTTAGGGATGATCACTTATTGAAATTTTATTAATTAAGTGGTAATTAATTTAGGGTAATTTATTAATTAAAGATAATTAATTAAATGGTGAATTAAATAATTAAAGGTTAATTATTTAATAATTAAAGGTTGATAATAATAATTAAAGGTTGATTAATTTATTATTAATGGTTAATTAATAAATGATTAAAGAATAATTAATCAAAATGGTTTATAATTTATTAATGATTAATTAACCAGGATTAGTAATTTATTCATAAGAAATTAATCTGATTTAAATTTATCAGATATTAATTGATTCTACTTATGAATGTTTGGATTCAATTGGATGATTTGATTGTTTGATATCCCTGATATATGATGCTTTGTGATACATCCTGATTTATGTTGTGATCTGTAATTTACTTATCTGTGATATATATCTCTGATCTGTGAATGAACGATAAGCGTTATAGTTTATATCGCTTATCAACTATATTTCTGTATTCTGATATGTGATGATTGAATGATGTTGCACTACTGTGTGAAACCCCTGGACTACACTTTTACACACACAACTATGGATTTCACGTGGAAATCGGTTAAGTCACAGATAATTTAAATTTGATGTTTTGAACTTAAAATTTTTAATTTCAATTGATTTTGAAATTGGAAATTTGGGTTTAAAGTGAAGAGCTTTTGAAATAGAATTTCAGAGATAAAAGTTATTTTGAATAACTTAATCGAGTTTTGAAAATTTAAATAATTTGATTTAAATTTGAATTCAAGTTTAAAATTGAATCCTATGATTTGAAACTAGGGATTAAAAATGTTATAAATGTGTTTATATGAAGTTAAACCATTTTAAAAGTAAAATTTTGGGAATTGGAATTTAACCCAAGGATTCCAACTCGTATGAATGAATCAGATTTCCAAAATGAAACTGTTTGTTTTCAAATGATAAAAGCTTTCATATAAGAAATGAAATTCCAATTTAGTTAAAGGAATTTCAAGATTGAAATGAAAAATGGTTTTTCTAAGTTATGAATGAATTCTTTTTGAAAGCTATGAATTGAATCTGTTATTTTTAACAGATTTAAAATGATCATTTGTTTAAACCATTTGGAATGGAATTGTTTTGAAAGCTATAAGTTGAATCTTTGTTTTAAAGATTTAACGAGTTAATCAATTGAAATGGGAATTAAATTTGGAAAACCTATGAATGAATCTTTTGTTTAAAAGATTAATGTGTGGAAATTGTTTAAACCGTGAAGGTTGTTAAAATGAATCTTTTTGTTAAAAGATTTGAAATGGTAATTTGGTAAACCATTTGAAAAGAGGAGTTTGGGTAATAAGTTGTGACTTAATTGAAATCCCAATATCCATATGATTTTAAATATTGTGCTCACTATTCGGATTAGCCGGGAGAGGACCTTTGTGTCACATAACCCATTCCGAATAAGTGATTCGTCGTATATGGATGGCATTTGAAGACCGGTGTTGAAGACCGGATATTTTTCGAAAATGAAAGGACAACCTGTCGAATGTCTCTGCACTGTGTTGCTCCGGTATAGAGATTTATATCACTCTTTTGTGACGGGAAGTCCGGACGTGATTGGAAATTATCCGGATGTGCAAGGGCTTCGTGAGAAGTGCCTTCGGTTCTGTTCGATCCCGGAACAGACTTGTATGGATACATGTCTGACATTACACTTTGAGATATAAAGCCGATTTCTTTCAAATACATTTCTGTTGGTGGCGGAGAATTTATTCTCTTAGCTTAACACCCTTCTCTGAGACGTACGAGCTCAGAGGTTATGTAGTTGAAATTTATCAGCGATATATCCCAATTTGGTAATGTGGCATGCTGAGTGTTGCTGTGTGATGATCAATGTTTGATCATTTGTGATATGATCTTTTGTTTGATCATTTATCTTTGTGATCATAGGTTGATCATCTGTTGACCCAAAGAGTGGCTTTTTGAAAAAGCGTAGCTTTGTGGACGAGACTTCGTCAGAGCCTCACAACCCGGAAATGGTCGAAACAGGAATGTTGCGGCAAGGTTATGAGGGTCGCGCCCTTTAGGGTATGTCATTTCCTTCTGGAAAAGGGTGGTATTATGGTATGGAGCCCTGATACTTACTCATGTGGATACACTTTCTTTATGATGTGTGATGTTGGTTGCCGAGCGCTCGGATAAAGGTCCCAAAGGACCGGGAGGTGGCATTCGTGAGTTACCTGTTATAGGGGTAACCCGGCCTTGTTAGCAGAGAGCAGTTTGTCTCTCGGAGCGTCCAGCCAGAGGCGTTTCCTACGTGGAATAGGAAGGTCCTTAGCCTGACCATTTGTTGGAAAATCCAAAGAAACAATACGGAACTTGTACGATTTTAGTTGTATTACCTGCTATGGAATGTGGCGGTAACCTGCTATTGAACATAGTAGCTATAGTATGCATACGATACTGGTCGTATGTTGGCTAAGATTAATATTATACTTTCGAAATGTTTTTCTACACTATGCACTAATAATAATATCAAAAATGATTTGATTTGCGTAGTAAGCATCTTTGACTATCGTAAGAAGAAATCTCCTCCAATTCTGCGTTTGCATTGTGTGTGTGGCGGGAGGTCTTATGGTAGTTTCATTTTCCAAAAGCATTGCGGATTTCTATGTTTAAAATCCTTTTGTTATTGTTTAAAGATAAACTGTTTTTTTGTTGCTCACACCAGTCCCATGACTGATCCGGAGTTTATTGTTCCCTTCCTAAACTCTGGGTGCTCATAATTTTCTACACGGGCAGTCTAGAGTTGGGTTTCTCAGATATTCAGGTTGAGTAGATTATCTGGAGCTAGTCAGTCCTTGGACGACTGACCTTGCTTTCCGCTAGCTATGGATTGGAGCATTTTATTGGAGACATTCTATTTCTGCTGCTGTTATCTATTTTCTTTCTGCTGCTATTTCTTGTATCATATCTCTGATGTATATAGATATTCATTGTATCATCATTGTATCTGGATATTGTATCAGATGTTGTATATCTATATTCTTTTTCTTTTTCGCTGTGTTGTTATACTTAATTGTGTTATAGCTCCGGCGAATCGGATTTGAACGGTCGAATCTGCGGCATTCTAGTACAATGTGAAGTACGGATGTTGATTTTCGAGCGCGAAAAATCCTTCTCGTTACAATATGGAAAAAGGGCATAATAAATGGATTTTGAAAATATTATTTGTAAGTTGAAGGATTTATTAAAAGTTGGATTTTTAAATAGATTTAAAGAGATAAAGGAATTTATTTTAAAAGGAAATAATTTTGGGAATTCATTGGAAATTTATTTGGATTTTGAAAATCAATTTGAAAATTTATTTGGAGCTGGAAAATGAATATTTGTGAAATCGATTTAGAAATTTAAATTGAATTGTTTGACATCTTTGATGTGTGATGCTTTGTGATATAGCCTGATTTGTGTTATGATCTGTGAATTGTTTATCTGTGATATTTATATATCTGTGATCTGTGAATGGAAGATAAGCGTTATAGTTTATATCGCTTATCAAATATCTTGTTATATTTGATCTGTAATGATTGAATGATTGTGCACTATTTTGTTAAACCGTAGACTACACAATACCCACACAAATGTGGATTTCACATGGAAATCGGTTAAGTCACAGGTTTTTATCAATTTTGGAAAAATTGAGTTTTTAAATCCAAAATGGTTTTGGAATTGGAATTGAAAGTTTTTGAAATGAGTTTCAGAAATAAAAGTTATTTTTAATAACTTAATAGAATTGGAATTTAAATCATTTGATTTAAGTTTGAATTCAATATTTTGAAATAGAATTTGATGAATTGGGAATTTTTGTTTAAAAGATTTTATAAGTATAAAAGATGTTTATATGGGTTTTTAACCATTTAAAAATATGGTTTTGGAAATTTAAAGTTTAAATTCAAGTTTTATACTTGAATGGATTTAACTATGTAATTGTAACCAGTTTTTCCCAAAACGAAAACTATCTGTTTTCAGATAATAATAGCTTTCATATAAAGTGAAAAGATTTCCAATTTGTATCAAAACAATTCAAGTTGAAATGAAATTGTGAATAGTTTAGAAAAACTATGAATTAACCCTTGTGAAATGATTAAACTTTATTTTGAAATCAAAGAAGTTTTTAAAAGGTGTATCTTTTATATTATAAAAGATTTGAATTTTGAATAGTTTTGAAAGCTATTAATTAAATCTTAATTTTAAGATTTAATGGGTTAATCAAATTGAAATGGAAATTGATTTTTGAAATCTATGAATGAATCTTTGTGAAACTGGGTAAACTTTGTGAAGTAAATCTTTTTGTTTAAAGATTTAAAATAGTAATTTGTTTAAACCTTTTGAAGGAAAGGATTTGGGTAATAAGTTGTGACATAATTGAAATCCCATATCCAAATGTTTTGAAATATTATGCTCACTATTTGGGTTAGCCGGGAAAAGACCGTTGTGTCATATAACCCATTCCGAATTAGTGATACGACGATATGGATCATATTGAAGACCGGTGGTGAAGACCGGGTATTTGTGACAATGATAGGATGACCTATCGATTGTCTCTGCACCGTTAGCTACGGTATAGAGATTTCCTTTATGATGGGAAGTTTTATCGGGATTGTGAATACTCGGATTGCAAGGGCTTCTTTTGGAAGTGCATTCGGTTCTGTTTGAACCCGTAACAGACTTGTATGGTTACATGTCTGACATTACATTTTGGGATATAAAGCGGATTTCTTTCAAATACATTTATATTGGTGGTGGAGAATTTATTCTCTTAGCTTAACACCCTTCTCTGAGACATACGAGCTCAGAGGTTTTGTAGTTGAAATTTATTAGCGATATACTCCCAATTTGGTAATGTGGCATGCTGAGTGTTGCTGTGTGATGATCATTTATTGATCATTTGTGATCAAAGCGTGGCTTTGTGAAAAAGCGTAGCTTTGTGGACGAGACTTCGTCAGGGCCTCACAACCCGGAAATGGTCGAAACAGGAATGTTGCGGCAAGGTTATGAGGGTCGCGCCCTTTAGGGTATGTCATTTCCTTTTGGAAAAGGGTAGTATCATGGTATGGAGCCTAGATATTTACTCATGTGGACACACTCTATTTATTATGTGTGATGTTGATTACCGAGCGCTCGGATAAAGGTCCCAAAGGACTGGGGGATGGCATATTCGTGAGTTACCTAGTTACAAGGGTAACCCGGCCTTGTGTTTGCAGAGAGCAGTTGTCTATCGGGACGTCCAGCCAGAGGCGATCCCATTCGACAGTAGGAAAGGAAGTTCCTTAGCCTGACCATTTGTTGGAAATCCATCTTCCAATACGAACCTTGTACGGTATTAATTGTAGAACCTGCTATTTAACATAGCAGCTATAGTAGGCATAATATAATGGTACTTATGCTGGCTAAGATTAATATTGTATTTTCGTGATGTTTTTGCACTATGCACTAGTAATAATATCAAAAAAATGATTTGTTTTACGTAGTAAGCATGTTTGACTATCATAAGAAGAAATCTCCTCCAATTCTGCGTTTGCATTGTGTGTGTGGCGGGAGGTCTTATGGTAGTTTCATTTTCCAAAAGCATTGCGAATATTTTCTACCTGCTTTGTTGTTGTTGTGTTTTAAAGATAAAACTGTTTTAGTTCTCACACCAGTCACCATGACTGACCTGGAGTTTATTGTTTCCTTCCTAAACTCTGGGTGCCCACCAATTTCCACATGGGCAGTCTAGAGTCAGGTTATCAGGTCATTCTAGATTCAGGAGATGCTGTGGAGCTCATTGGCGAGCTGGATGGCGAGACGTATCACTTGTATATGATAGTATTATTCCGCTGTGTATTCTGTATGAGGACAAGTTCGTATAACTGTCCAATGTTGTATTGTAGTTGTAAACTCTGATAATGATGCAATGTATAAAATGATATAGTTCTTTGTTTTAAAGATTATTCATTTATCTATTATATGTTGTTCCGCTGCGATATGTGAGATTCTGATATTGTTCTGTGTTCTTCTGTTGTTACTTCTTTCTTTTTCTTCTGTCTTCTTCTATCTCTTCTTTTTCTCCATAACAATTCGGTTTTCCGGCAATCGATTGCTCGGTAGTTGATACAATGGACGTATTAATGTCGATTTTCGAGTGACGAAAAATCGCGTTCGTTACATTATGTTTATTAACGTGGTAGGTGCTTTGTGATAATACGATGGACATGCAAAGGTTTGATGAAGGATATCCACATCATGAGTTGCTTAAGGCAACAACATGGGTAAAGAAATGGGATAATCCTAAATGACCATGGAGCTATAAGGATAAGGGGAACAACATTAGGTATGACCAACCAAGTACTTCAAAAAAAAATTTAATGAATAAATTTACCTCAATTATGATATTTTTACGAATTATGTGTATTTCTACAGCTCTTCGCTACAAAAGAACATCATAGTTTATGACAATTATATATTTAACTGCCAGTTGTAGTAAGATGGTCATCGTTTTCTTATTCTTGCTTACAAAACACTTTTAAGAGCACTTTTAAGAGTTGTACTATATCAGCTTTCCATGATTGCTACTTTGAGTAAAATATAACAAGATTTTTCATTATACCACATCTTTAGCTGGGTAAAATATGTATATTATGATTTTAAGAAACTTCTATGAAATAAATTAAGAAGATGTGTGCAGGTAATTATAGTGTAAAAGAATGATTAGTAACGCCTTTATCTGGAACTTATCCTTGATTTTATCTTTAAGTACAATATATGAGTTGTGTTTTACCATAAATCAATGATATGATTTTATGAGGCTAAAAAGTGAACAAGTTAATCTTTCATTTCCTGCAAATATGAAACCATTTACATTTGTGGTTGTTTATGTCTGGTCATGCATGCAGTTCTGTGTTTGTATTCCTTATTTGTAATGACCCAGAATTTTTGATAATTAAAATTTGAATATTTAATTGATTTTACATATTAATAAATGAATTTAATAAGTCGAATAATTTATTTAAAGGATATTGGATTTAATTTGGTCAATTAAATCGATAAATTAATAATTGACATTCCAGAGATAATTGAAAATCGAGTTTAAACTGATTGAAAATGATTTGTAAAATTTTATTTAATCATACTGGAGTTATAGAAAGGTTATAGAACTTTTAAAATTGAATTTGGAGTTAATCTGTGAAAATTGAATATTTTAATATTTAATTATCGACTGTAAAAATAGCCAATTTTCGAATAGTCTCAGAATTGAACGAAACCCGTTCCATTGGATCCGTAATAGTTAGTTATTATCGGATTTCAATTTTCGTATCAATCGGAGTTGTCGTTTGACCGTGGCAGCTCCGAACGCATTGAAATTGTTTTAATATTAATTTGGCGAGTTAAAATAGTCATTTTTCAAACGGTCTCGGATTTCGACGAAACTAGTTTCATCGGATCCGTAATGTGATATTATTGTAAGGTTTCAAATTTAGTAATTTTTGGATTTACCGTTTGTCCGGTACAAATTTAAAACGCCTCGAAATCGATTTAAATCGGTTTAATTTAAATTGATCGTTTATTGCCATATCTCACACATACAACCGAATTAGCTTCCGAAACCTGTTCCATTGTGTTCGGAACGCGGGGTAAACCCTAGAAACGTCAGCCGGCACGCTCGATTTCGAGTTCGAAAATTTCGATGAATAGTAATTCGTAAATTTTCTATATAAGCACCTCAACAATTCATTTTTGCAAAAATAAACAACCCTAGGGTTTCAAAATGCTCCAGCCGCCAGTTATGATATCAATGGCCCAAAAGCAATCATCTTCTTCCTCAAATCTCTCTTCCTATACGCAATAATGGCCAACGTCTCCAACAGCAAAAGTGTGTAGCTTCGTGAGTTCTACAGATCCTACGGAGGATTCGTCGTATAGTGCTAAGAATCGACGCGAATTGGTGATTGAAGGTGCCGGCTTTGGTTGCGTTTTTCTGGCCGGTAGTGGCGCTAGGGGGGTGCGGTCGAGCAGGGGGGGTCGAGCAAGAGATGGGCTTTGGAATGGCATCAGCTGATCGTGTTCTCGTCGAAGTATGGAGGAGCGGTCATCGGGGATTGCCGCATGGGGATGGGTTGTCTTGCGATCGTGAAAGCCTGGAGTTGGAGGAGATAAGAGTAACGGCCTTGATTTCATCTACTGGAACGAACGGTCCAGATGTGAATGGTATAAAAAATATATAAAAGAAATTGTAAATTAATTTTATAAAAATTCGTTAAAGTTTAAAACGATGTATCTTGGTCATACATTATCAGATTCCGACGAAACGACTTGCGTTGGAATCGTATTCGCGAGCACTACGCAATGCAACTGGATTGGAGTCGTTTGGAGCTAGTTTGAATTTCGGGTAAAATTAAACGCGCGTTTAATTTTATTCGAAATAAATGCTGGAACGGAATTTAAAATCAAGGTGAGATTTTTCTCACTCAAAATGAAAGTGGAATTTTCAGTTATTTATTGATTGATTTGATTTCTATTAGATGTGATATTAGATATAGTAGGATATATATCTATATATAGCAATATATACATATTGGCCTATGTATATATTGGATTGATTGATTTCCCGCCTCGTATAGCGGATGAGACCCTATTGCGCCGTTAGTAAGCGGATATTTTTATAAAACCCATATACCGCGATATTCCACCTCGAAGTGGAATTGGTATTGTGCTAACGTCTTTGGATGCAGGGAAACAGGTTGGAGGGATCCAACTGGATTCCTCAACTGTATTTATTTATTTACAGATGTTGATATATATTCTGTTATCATATGATGATATATGATGTTTGATGTTATGATTGACTAATTGATGCTGTTGCATCATCGGATTCAAAATTTTGAAGTTTAAAAATAACGACTTTTACTTTAAAAGGGATTTTAAAGTGATTTTTGAAAGTAGACGTTTTATTGAATTGTTGAATTGATTTATTTTAAATAAATAAACGTTTAAAATTTTAAAGTTATAAAAGTTAAGATTTTTGTGAAATATAACCCAAGTGTCATTTTTGAAATAAATAGTTGATTTATTTATAAAATGGTTTAAATTGAGTTTTTCACAGTATTATAAACGGTCCATTTAAAGGATTTAAAAAAATCGATATTTATAAATCTAAAACATTGGAATTTTAAACGAGCTTTGTAAGTGTTAGAACAAGATGAAATAAAAAATTCGTAAGTGAATGAAATTTATAAATTGTGAAGTATAAATTGAATAGATGTTGTAGAATAAAAGATTTATAAGTAATAAACTTATAAATTAGATTTTTGCACTTAGATGGAATATGAATAGAATTGGCTAATAAAATGATTTTGCAAGTTGAAATTGTTATGAAGTATGAATGTGATTTATAAACGTTGTTTTATAAATCCAAAACCAATTGGAATTGATAAGTTAAACATAGAAGTTTAATAAAGGAGATATATCCACGATTTTGGATAGCGGATAATGCTTGAAAAATAAAATGTATAGAAAATAGTGAAATTTTTGTTAGTGAAGTATATTCACGATTTTGGATAGTGATATATTGCTAAGTAAAATGGATACTGTTTTGGGAAAAGTGATATTTGAAATGAAGTAATTATTTTAAACGATGTTTTAAAATATATTAAATATCGAAATAATAGATTTCAACATTTATTGTTGAAATAGACGTTTTCGAGGAAGAAGGAAATGATGGACTATAACACTGTTGTTATAGTAAATGATTTTCGAAAGAAAATGTTTTATGTAGTATTGGGATTTATATATCTATCTTAAAATCCGAATCCCTATACTATTGATGTTGAGTCGTTGTAACGATGTTTTACGTAACATTCGTTTTGACTCAAATAGACGTTGTTAAAATAAAAGATTTCCTTGAAGAATGAAATATATACTTAATATTGATTTAAGTATATCGAATATTTTCAAATGTTGAAAATAAATGATGTGTGAATTACTTATAATTAAATAAGTATGGAAGTGCTTTTCCAATATGAAACGAAGGGTTTGAAATTTTATCTTTTAAAGATAAATTGAAATGTGAACATTTGAAATTTGTTTTCAAACGGTTAAGTGTGGAAATTATATATCTAGTAAAGATATTTTGGGAGATTAAATAATTTGGAAAATTATTTGGAATCTGATGATGTTGCGCATCTTTATTGATAGTTAAATAACCGACTATCAATAATTACCTTGAGTAGGTATTTGTTGTAAATTGGATGAATTTGAATGCCACACTTATTTTTGAATAATCGCTCACTATTCGGGTTAGCCGGGAAAGGACCATGGGGTCGTATAACCCATTCCGAATATGTGATACGTCGTTATGAATTGCATTCGAAGACCGGTGTTGAAGACCGGATATTTTTGAAAACGGAAGGATTACCGTCGAGTTACTCTACATCGGCTGATCTCCGGTTTAGAGGTTTTATCACCCTTAGTGACAGGAAGTCCGGACGTGATTAGAAAATTATCCGGATATGCAAGGGCTTCGTGAGAAGTGCCTTTGGTTCTGTTCGATCCCGGAACAGACTTGTATGGATTGTGTGTCTGACGTTACAATTTGAGATATAAAGCTGATTTCTTTCAAATACATTTCTGTTGGTGGCGGAGAATTTATTCTCTTAGCTTAACACCCTTCTCTGAGACGTACGAGCTCAGAGGTTATGTAGTTGAAATTTATCAGCGATATACTCCCAATTTGGTAACGTGGCATACTGAGTGTTGCTGTGTGATGATCAGTGTTTGATCATTTGCGATATGATCATTTGTTTGATCTTATATCTTTGTGATCATAGGTTGATCATTTGTTTGACCCGAAGCAGGGCTTTGTAGAAAGCGTAGCTTTGTGGACGAGACTTCATCGAGCCTCACACCCCGGAAATGGTCAAAACAGGAAGGATGTAGCGAGGTTCTAGGGAGTAGCGCCCCTTAGTGTATGTCATTCCTTATGGATAGAGGTGGTATCATGGTATGGAGCTCAGATACTTAACCTATGTGGTTGCTGCATTATTATTATGTGGTTTGTTGGAAATCGGGGATCCTCGGGAAGATCGGTTACGATCGGGGGATGGCATACGCGTGTCAGTAGTTACCTATTTTTGCAGAGGTAACCCGGCCTTGTGTTGGCAGAGATCCGGTTAGGTTCTCGGGTCGTCTATTCCAGGGACGTACCCATCGTGGAAAAGGAAGTTCCTTAGCCTGACTGTGATATCCCGGATTTTTCGGACATCAAATAATTGGGTAGTTATCTGATTTAACTTTTAAAAATACTGATTTATAAATTTAACAAATTTAGATGTGAGAATCTTTAGTAAATTATTTAAAATTTGGCAAAATTGTTAATTTCAAACCAATAATAATAATGTGTTGTGTGTATATCTATATATATATTAAATAGAATCATTATTACAAATTTGAAAATAGACATATGCAAACTTTATAATATTGAGAATTTTAAGTGTGTACTTATACATATATACGAGTGTTTATATGTTTATATATGATTAGGAAGCCATTGTTTTGAGTTCAACACGATGAATTTAAAAAGCTATTTAAGAAAACATGATTCATAAATTAATTAAATGAAAGGGGTTAAGTATAAAAATTTAATAAAATTTAAGTAAGGGTTTAAAACAAGTTATAAAAATTTATTTAAACAAGGACTTAAACACAATTAATTTAACAAGTGACATTTGTAAAAACCATGAATATAGGAAATAAACACTTGTAAAATTATGGTAACAAGTGGCAAAGTTTTTCCCATTTGAAATTGTAAAATAAAAAAATAAAATAGCCAGGCCATTTTCTTCATTTTTTCAAACTGATCTAAAAGGAAGTTAAAACTGAAAATGTCAAACCTGAGAATAAGAAATCAAACAAATTCAAATTCAAGCCAAAGATTTAAAAGTTGCAAATCAGTTCAAACAAGTCTAGTTTCAACTCTAATGCCAGAAGATCAACTCAACAACAAAGTTCTAAACAGATCAAAAATCAAGCTATTATCCAAATTATCAAATTCAAAAGAAGCATTTTCAGATTTCAAAGTTTCAGGCTTCCCTGTTTCTGATATACAGGTGAGTAAACTATTTATAAAAGCTAAGTCACCTGAAAATTTTAGATGGAATGATATGAAATGTTTTTCATGATTGTTAAGTATGATTGTGGATATATATGTTTATGCATGCATGCCTGTATAGATATATATACGAATGTCTGTTCAGGAATAAATCTATCTCTGTCTCTGCTTTTAAATCTATGAGCAAACTGACCTGTTTTAAATTTGAATTCGTGATATCTTTTGATGCTTGTGAAGTGGCCGTGGTGAAAAATAATGAATGAATTTATGTGATGCATGTGTATAAACATAGAACAAACTGATGCATGCCTGAGAGATGTATACATATATATCTCTGTTATTATACAGGTTCAAAAACAATCAAGAAAAATTCAAACCTCTTAATACAATCTGTTTTAAGTAATAATCATTACATGGAAAAGAATTGAAACATTGTAAAGTAATTTCTAAGAAAAATTTTAGGTGTTTATATTTAGTAATTATTCCAAAAACTAGAATTTACAGTAAAATTTAACTCAAGGCAGAAAATAAATTGTTGGGAATTCTTGATTTGATTTTATAAACTGATTCGTGTTGAAGAATGGTGATTTTTAATATAAAAATCTTGATTTTTAAAGTTGGTATTAATGCAAATTCTCGGGTTGAACGGATTTGGGCAAGTCGGCAAATTCAGGTGGCTGGGTTGATTTGAAGGCGTGGCACTTGTCGTGGAGGAGGAGTAGGGTATAGGGATCATGAGAAAATTGTCGCTGGAATTTCTATATCATCGTGGAAGCAACTCGATTGAAATGTAGGGTTTAAGGTCCAGTTTGGGTTGCTGTTGAATTCGTGGCTGGTTCGTCAGCGTCGAGGGATCGAACATGATCGGAGTATGGGAGGATGGAGCGAGGTACTCTGGCGATCGTCTAGGCTCGATGGCGAGGATTCAGATGGACGGAGGCGTTGGTGGTTGGCGAATTTACGGGTTGGGTTTGGGTCTTATGTTCTCGACTCGGCTCGATTTTGATCTGATGATCGTGACGTGTTTCTGGAGGTTGATATCGGAGGTGGGTGTTGTCGTCGACTTATCTGAGGTGGCATCAATGATCGGAGCGACGACGATGGGATGTGCACGTGCACGCATATCTTTGGGTACGTTTTGTTTTGCTATAGATTTAAGGGGAGGAGATCAAGGTGGACTCGAGGAAACATCGGGATGTACGCGTGTTGACTCGAAGAAAAGAAGAAGGGGAAGTGGCTCGAGAGTGGCTCGGGAATTTTTGGGTTTTGGCCCGGGTATTTTAGAAATGATTTAACAAGTTTTTATTATTATGAACTAAGTTCTCAAAGCAAATATTAAACAAGTTTTCTAAGTAAAATATTTGTCAAGTTTCAAACAAGTTCAAAATTTAATTATAAATTCAAATGGGATTTGAATTTAAGTTGAGTTGATTTGAATAATTACATATTAAGTTAATTTATTTAATTAATTCCAAAGTAGTTGGTTACAGAAAATAAATGTTTAAGCTTATAAAAAAAAAAGTCTCAGGAGATTTATATAAATTAATTTCAAGCATTTAATTTAATAAAGATTTAAATAATAATTAAGAAATTGATTAAGATAATTGTTTATCTTAGATTAATTAAGGATAGTAAATTAAGGGTTAATTAATTAATGTAATTAATTAAAGTTTAATTGATTTATGTGGTTAATTAAGGGATAATCAATTAATATAAGTAATTGAGAATAATTACTTTAGATGAATAATTAAGGATAATTAATTAATTTCAATAATTAATAACTAATGGTTTGTAATTAATTAATATTAATTAAGTAGGAATTAAAAGTAATTAATTTAATTAAATTAATTAGGAATTGTATAACTAATTAACCTTGCTTATGGATGATTAAATTATATTGAATTCCTTGGATTATTTGATATATCTGATATGTGATTGTGATGCTGTGATATGAAATGCTTTGGATGAATTGTGATAATGCAAGTTATCTATCTATGATAAAAGTGCCATGTGAATATGATATTTCGAATATAAATTGAATTGTTTAAAACTTAAACAACTTGCTTTAAAAGATGACATTGAATTCGAAGAGACCGGGGTCGGGTATTAGTAAATACCCGAAACCACTTCGATTAGTAATCTATAATTCTTTATAGATTTGATTTGTAAATCAAATAGGCTGGAATGAAATAAATTGAGTAATCCGGACCATTGGAACTAAGTAACGGTACTTAGATATTATTTGGTGAAATAATTGTTTGAATATAATAAGTAAGAACACGTAGAAGATACGAGTTACCCTGGTTTCAAATAAGTTTTATACCTTAGTATTTCAAATTATAAGGGTTTACTCACGCTGGTTTCCAGCCTGACCCGGGTGTTACTTTGATGTAATGCTCGGGTCAGACCGAGTATTACAGATTTCAGGTAAGGACGTTTTGGAGCTCAGGAGGCGAGCTGGATGGCAGGAACGTATGGAGTATATTCCGCTGTGATATATTATAGTTGTTTGAGACATGTTAATTCTAACTGTCTAGTACATTTGTGAATGTTGTAACTCTGATGTATTAAAATGTAATTAACAAATACAGTTTTCCTTGTATAACTGATATTATTATTTGTTATTATATTTAATCCGCTGCGAATGTGAGATGTTGTGTTCTCTGTTCTTCTTTCTTCTTTCTGTTTCTTCCTTCTATCTCTTTCTTTTTCTTCTAACTATCTGGAATTTTCGGGTTCGAAAATTCCGGGTCGTTACAGTTGGTATCAGAGCAAAGGTTAAGCGGGAACCTTGGCTCTGTTGGGATTACTCGTTAAGAATAGGGTCAATGATACCCTAGAACGAGATGAGTGTATAGATATATATGAGAGCGTAATTGTTATTTTCTTATATAAGGATTTTAAATGATTTTATATAAGAATATATTTTGATATATAAAATGATATTTCTTTCTAATAAATATTAAGGTAATTGGTTGTTGAATCATTGGAATTAAATTAAATAATGAGAATTAAGTGATAATAGTAATACAACCAAATTGAAATTGAATAAAGATAAGTTTGAAATGGATCCAAACTAAAATTAAAATCTTAAATTTGTAGAAGTATTATCAAAATAAAGATAATAATGAATTGGTTTCCAGATATGATAATCTTGGTTATTATCATAAATGGTTGTTGTGTTTAATAATGAAATGTTGTTAATGATTAAGCAAAATGAAATGTTTTAGGAAAGTAAAACATTTAGGCAAGTATGACCTGTAAATTGAAGTGGGTTTTAAATTGTGAAAGTTTAAATCTAGGTCCAGAAATTTGAAATTTTTTCAAAAGTGATAAAGAAATAATAAATAATATTACTTAATGAAAGAGCTTGATTCAAACAGGAGTGGTTTGAAAATTTTAAAGGAATTTTTTTTTTGAATTAAAACCCAAAGTGATAAGTTTTTGAACTTATGAGCGGGAAGATTTTTAATATAAAGTTTAAAATTTGAAATGGGAATTCAAATTGGGTCTAGTTGACTGGATTAAATTGAATTTAACTTAAGGAAAGTTAAATGAGTTTAGAATGAACAACTTGAATTGGAAATTTTAAGATGAAATTGAAATTTAACTTGGAAAGTTAAATGGTTGGTTTAAATGGGAGTTATGAGTGATCTCAAAATGGGTTTGAGATTTGGAAATTGAAAATGGATAATAAATTAGAATCTGAAGATTAAATTGTTTTTGGATTCTTATTTGAACTTTGTAATAAGTTAAGTAAAGATAATTTTAAAATGGAATTTGGAATTTGAATTCAGAATTAAATGGTTTAAAGATTTAAGTTGTTAAATAAAATAATAATAATAAAGGTTGATTTGATTTAAAGGATTTAATCAACATTTAAAATGTTTAACTCGAATTTATATAATTCGAGATGGTTTTAAGTTGAGATTTGAATAAAATTTGTTCAAATTGGATTTGATTTGAATTAATTAGAATTGTGATTGAAGATGTATAAGTTTAAAAATTCAAATGGTAAATTAGAATTGAAATGATTTGAAATTGAAGCTAGTTCAATTTGAAATTAATTCAAATTGATTTGAAATAATTTGGAATTGTGATTAAAGTTGAATATGTTTAAAAATCAAATGGAATTTGATTTAAATTTGGAAAGGAGTTAAGGTTAATTCAACTTGAATTGGGGTTAAATAAATTTCTATGGAAATTGAAGTATTGAGTCAATTTAAATGGAAGTGCAAATTTAAATTGAATTAATGGGAAATTAATTGGAAATGGAGATTGGGAAATTAAACAGTTGGGCTCTGGATTGTTTTCAAAATAAATTGTTTTAATACAAATATATTTTTCCAAACTATTTACTATACAATTTTTTTTTTCTTAAACCCCAAACTATCTTATACTTATTTTACAATTATTTTGGAACTATTTAACTATTTTTGAAACTATCTTATAAACTAATCACTATTTTTCAGTTACTTATATCTAATCACTATTTTAAAAACTATTTTGCAATTATCTAACTATTTTATACCTACTTAACTATTTTACAGCTATTTTACAAACTAATAACTATTTTTCAACTACTTATCTATTTTAAACTTTTTCAAGCTATTTTTAAATTTAAATTGGTCAGAGTTCAAACTGTTTGTAATTGAAGTAATAACTCAATTGGAAATGGAAGCAATTGAGAATAAGAGAATAGAATTAAAGGAAATGTGGATAGAAAGGAGAAATTGATTTAGCTAATAATCAATAAAGATAAATACGAAGGATGTACGTATATTATTCTATTCGCATAGTGATTTGATCCAGATTCGAACACAGAATTTCGAGATAGTATTATCGATCCGAGTTGGGATTTTTCGCTCGATTTTCGACGGCGAACCTAGATATGGATTTTTGATTGGTTCTGGATATTCTCTATCATAGTTGTGACTATGCAAGGAGAATGACGGTTTTTGATCAAGAAACCAGATCTAAGTCCGCACTAGGAAGTCGGGTGGACGATACTAGTTCGGAAGTGAAATTTTGTGATCGATTGAGCGATCAGACTGATATTGTGTATGGATGATATGTGCACATCGTACGGATTTGAATGAAATTGATATTGAAGTTGTGTATAAGAAATTGTAAAATGATTTTGAAATGGAAGGGTATATTTTGAAAAATAAATGATGAAATAAAATGAGAGTTGAATATTTCTATGATTAGAACTCATTTTATAGAAAAGTGATATGGTAAATAACTTTATAAAAGAATAATCAAATTTGAATATTTGATTTGGAATAAAATAAAGTTATATATCCTTGTTATATAAGATAAATCTTCCCTTGTTGAATCTATAGCCAGAAGAAAGGGGTTTTGAAATATTAGAAGTATAAAAGAGGTTTTATACAAGTTTGAAATGATCCAAAGATTTTCAAAGTTATATATATCTATATATATATATATAAAGGATCTTATGAGAATGATTTTGGAAAAGGTTTTGGGAACCTATATAATTTGGAAAAGGCTTTTGATTTTTGGAAAATCAATTTTGGATTTTGAAAAGCCTAGTTTGAGAATTATCGATTTTGGTACTCGATTTTGTGTAAAGGAGATTTTGATAAATCATAAAGGGTATGATTTGAAGATACTATAAGTATATAGTATAAAGTGTTTTGTGAATAGCTCTGGGGAAAAAGGCGCTTCCTTGAAATGAACTTCTCAGGAGTGCCACTGGGTAGTACTGCCTTGAACCCCAAGGGGGGATTCTAAAGTTGATCCTGTGAGGAGTCCGGACAAAACTAGTTCCTGAGGATTATTGTGTAGCGAAAGTCGAGGGGCTGGTGCCCACAGAGGCATTTGAGTTATGCTGTGACAACAATTTAACTCAATGTCACTGCGATCTACTGCAGACCATAGCGAAAGTCATGTGTGCCGCTGAGAGCCAACTGTCTACGTTTGATTTTATATCGGTAGACTGTGACACTATGGTAACATAGCGAAAGTCGTTTGTGCCGTTGAGAGCCAACAGTCTGCGTTTGATTTTATATCGGTAGACTGCGACCTATGTGGGAGAAGTTTCATTTTGACAGCGAAATCGTGTGTGCCGCTGAGAGCCAACAGTTACATGGACTTTTGCTGCGATGGCAACGTAACCCTGGAATGTAACTGCGATCTGTTGTGGGTTCCATGCTGTTATCAGTTACATGGACTTTTGCTGCGATGGCAACGTAACCCGTGATGTAACTGTGACCATGGATGGGAGTGATGATTTCCAGAGCATTCTCACCAAAGATGTTTCCTCTATTTCCAAAAATGTTTTCTAAATTTTCAATAAATTATTTTCCAAGTATTTTCACTGGGTGTTGAAAATGGGTCTGCTAAGATCTTATAGATTTTTAGTTCTACGCCTGATCAACGTATGACCGAATTTCTGTAAGAACAAGGATTGACTTGTTAAGACATCGAGTTATAAAGTATTTTTATAAAAACTAATTTAGTAATATTATAAAGATTTTTAAGGTGTTTTAAAAATGGTTCAAAGAGAAAATTTAACTGATATTAAGAATTTTAAATAAATGCTGGCTTCGTTCCTTTTCGAGGACGAAAAGATTTAAAGGGGGGAGGAATGTGATATCCCGGATTTTTCGGACATCAAATAATTGGGTAGTTATCTGATTTAACTTTTAAAAATACTGATTTATAAATTTAACAAATTTAGATGTGAGAATCTTTAGTAAATTATTTAAAATTTGGCAAAATTGTTAATTTCAAACCAATAATAATAATGTGTTGTGTGTATATCTATATATATTAAATAGAATCATTATTACAAATTTTAAAATAGACATATGCAAACTTTATAATATTGAGAATTTTAAGTGTGTACTTATACATATATACGAGTGTATATATGTTTATATATGATTAGGAAGCCATTGTTTTGAGTTCAACACGATGAATTTAAAAAGCTATTTAAGAAAACATGATTCATAAATTAATTAAATGAAAGGGGTTAAGTATAAAAATTTAATAAAATTTAAGTAAGGGTTTAAAACAAGTTATAAAAATTTATTTAAACAAGGACTTAAACACAATCAATTTAACAAGTGACATTTGTAAAAACCATGAATATAGGAAATAAACACTTGTAAAATTATGGTAACAAGTGGCAAAGTTTTTCCCATTTGAAATTGTAAAATAAAAAAATAAAATAGCCAGGCCATTTTCTTCATTTTTTCAAACTGATCTAAAAGGAAGTTAAAACTGAAAATGTCAAACCTGAGAATAAGAAATCAAACAAATTCAAATTCAAGCCAAAGATTTAAAAGTTGCAAATCAGTTCAAACAAGTCTAGTTTCAACTCTAATGCCAGAAGATCAACTCAACAACAAAGTTCTAAACAGATCAAAAATCAAGCTATTATCCAAATTATCAAATTCAAAAGAAGCATTTTCAGATTTCAAAGTTTCAGGCTTCCCTGTTTCTGATATACAGGTGAGTAAACTATTTATAAAAGCTAAGTCACCTGAAAATTTTAGATGGAATGATATGAAATGTTTTTCATGATTGTTAAGTATGATTGTGGATATATATGTTTATGCATGCATGCCTGTATAGATATATATACGAATGTCTGTTCAGGAATAAATCTATCTCTATCTCTGCTTTTAAATCTATGAGCAAACTGACCTGTTTTAAATTTGAATTCGTGATATCTTTTGATGCTTGTGAAGTGGCCGTGGTGAAAAATAATGAATGAATTTATGTGATGCATGTGTATAAACATAGAACAAACTGATGCATGCCTGAGAGATGTATACATATACATCTCTGTTATTATACAGGTTCAAAAACAATCAAGAAAAATTCAAACCTCTTAATACAATCTGTTTTAAGTAATAATCATTACATGGAAAAGAATTGAAACATTGTAAAGTAATTTCTAAGAAAAATTTTAGGTGTTTATATTTAGTAATTATTCCAAAAACTAGAATTTACAGTAAAATTTAACTCAAGGCAGAAAATAAATTGTTGGGAATTCTTGATTTGATTTTATAAACTGATTCGTGTTGAAGAATGGTGATTTTTAATATAAAAATCTTGATTTTTAAAGTTGGTATTAATGCAAATTCTCGGGTTGAACGGATTTGGGCAAGTCGGCAAATTCAGGTGGCTGGGTTGATTTGAAGGCGTGGCACTTGTCGTGGAGGAGGAGTAGGGTATAGGGATCATGAGAAAATTGTCGCTGGAATTTCTATATCATTGTGGAAGCAACTCGATTGAAATGTAGGGTTTAAGGTCCAGTTTGGGTTGCTGTTGAATTCGTGGCTGGTTCGTCAGCGTCGAGGGATCGAACATGATCGGAGTATGGGAGGATGGAGCGAGGTACTCTGGCGATCGTCTAGGCTCGATGGCGAGGATTCAGATGGACGGAGGCGTTGGTGGTTGGCAAATTTACGGGTTGGGTTTGGGTCTTATGTTCTCGACTCGGCTCGATTTTGATCTGATGATCGTTACGTGTTTCTGGAGGTTGATATCGGAGGTGGGTGTTGTCGTCGACTTATCTGAGGTGGCATCGATGATCGGAGCGACGACGATGGGATGTGCACGTGCACGCATATCTTTGGGTACGTTTTGTTTTGCTGTAGATTTAAGGGGAGGAGATCAAGGTGGACTCGAGGAAACATCGGGATGTACGCGTGTTGACTCGAAGAAAAGAAGAAGGGGAAGTGGCTCGAGAGTGGCTCGGGAATTTTTGGGTTTTGGCCCGGGTATTTTAGAAATGATTTAACAAGTTTTTATTATTATGAACTAAGTTCTCAAAGCAAATATTAAACAAGTTTTCTAAGTAAAATATTTGTCAAGTTTCAAACAAGTTCAAAATTTAATTATAAATTCAAATGGGATTTGAATTTAAGTTGATTTGATTTGAATAATTACATATTAAGTTAATTTATTTAATTAATTCCAAAGTAGTTGGTTACAGAAAATAAATGTTTAAGCTTATAAAAAAAAAGTCTCAGGAGATTTATATAAATTAATTTCAAGCATTTAATTTAATAAAGATTTAAATAATAATTAATAAATTGATTAAGATAATTGTTTATCTTAGATTAATTAAGGATAGTAAATTAAGGGTTAATTAATTAATGTAATTAATTAAAGTTTAATTAATTTATGTGGTTAATTAAGGGATAATCAATTAATATAAGTAATTGAGAATAATTACTTTAGATGAATAATTAAGGATAATTAATTAATTTCAATAATTAATAACTAATGGTTTGTAATTAATTAATATTAATTAAGCAGGAATTAAAAGTAATTAATTTAATTAAATTAATTAGGAATTGTATAACTAATTAACCTTGCTTATGGATGATTAAATTATATTGAATTCCTTGGATTATTTGATATATCTGATATGTGATTGTGATGCTGTGATATGAAATGCTTTGGATGAATTGTGATAATGCAAGTTATCTATCTATGATAAAAGTGCCATGTGAATATGATATTTCGAATATAAATTGAATTGTTTAAAACTTAAACAACTTGCTTTAAAAGATGACATTGAATTCGAAGAGACCGGGGTCGGGTATTAGTAAATACCCGAAACCACTTCGATTAGTAATCTATAATTCTTTATAGATTTGATTTGTAAATCAAATAGGCTGGAATGAAATAAATTGAGTAATCCGGACCATTGGAACTAAGTAACGGTACATAGATATTATTTGGTGAAATAATTGTTTGAATATAATAAGTAAGAACACGTAGAAGATACGAGTTACCCTGGTTTCAAATAAGTTTTATACCTTAGTATTTCAAATTATAAGGGTTTACTCACGCTGGTTTCCAGCCTGACCCGGGTGTTACTTTGATGTAATGCTCGGGTCAGACCGAGTATTACAGATTTCAGGTAAGGACGTTTTGGAGCTCAGGAGGCGAGCTGGATGGCAGGAACGTATGGAGTATATTCCGCTGTGATATATTATAGTTGTCTGAGACATGTTAATTCTAACTGTCTAGTACATTTGTGAATGTTGTAACTCTGATGTATTAAAATGTAATTAACAAATACAGTTTTCCTTGTATAACTGATATTATTATTTGTTATTATATTTAATCCGCTGCGAATGTGAGATGTTGTGTTCTCTGTTCTTCTTTCTTCTTTCTGTTTCTTCCTTCTATCTCTTTCTTTTTCTTCTAACTATCTGGAATTTTCGGGTTCGAAAATTCCGGGTCGTTACACTGACCATTTGTTGGAAATCCAAAGAAACAATACGTGACTTGTACGGTTTTAGTTGTATTACCTGCTATGGAATGTGGCGGTAACCTGCTATTGAACATAGTAGCTATAGTAGGCATAAGTGCGGAATGCCTATGCTGGCTAAGATTAATATTATACTTTCGAAATGATTTCTACACTATGCACTAATAATAATATCAAAAATGATTTGATTTTGCGTAGTAAGCATCTTTGACTATCATAAGAAGAAATCTCCTCCAATTCTGCGTTTTCATTGTGTGTGTGGCGGGAGGTCTTATGGTAGTTTCATTTTCCAAAAACATTGCGAATTTGTTTTATTTTCTTTGTGAAAGAATAACTGTTTTACGATCTCACACCAGTCACCATGACTGACTTGGAGTTTATTGTTCCCTTCTAAACTCTGGGTACCCACCAATTTCCACGCGGGCAGCCTAGAGTTATGTTATCAGGATATTCTGGATATTCTGGAGCTTTGGAAGCAAGCTGGATGGCGTAACGTATCATTCGTATTTATTTATTTATTCCGTTGTGTATTCTGTATGAGGACAAGTTATATAACTGTCCATTGTTGTATATTGACTCTGATGATTGATGTATGTATAAAATGATATAGTTCTTTGTTTTAAAGATTATTCATTTATCTATTATATGTTGTTCCGCTGCGATGTGTAAGATTCTGATATTGTTTTCTGTTCTGATGTTGTTCTGTTATTCTTCTTTCTTCTTCTTCTCCTTTTCTTCTACCTCTTCTTTCTTAAACCCTCAGGGTTCGTATTTCCGTTCATTTTGAGTTAATCAATGGAGATTAGTGGTTATTCAAGAGGTACGGATTTGCGGGTCTTGACAGCGTGGTATCAGAGCATATGGTTAAGCGACAACCCTGCTCTGTTGGGTGTTACTCATTAGAGATAGAGTCAGTAGTACTCTAGAATGAGTTGAGTGTAATAATAGATATGAGTGCGTATTTGTTAGTGAATATAAAATTGTTTTATATTGTGATGATTGGTTTGTTGAGTGGTATATGGATTCTGGTCGGTATTGTCCGTGCAACTCTATCGATAGGGATCTCTAAACACTTGTATAGAACAATTCGGCACATTATTGTTTTAAATAGGGTAAATGAGATAATTTTGCCCAAAACTATTTTTGTATAGAAAAGAAATGTTTTTCTATAAAGTACTATAGTATATGGTTGCATGGTTGTTAGGAAAGTGATAATATTGAAATGTTATCATTATTATATGAAATCAGATAAGAAATTGAAATCATAACTCCAAAGTTAAGAAATTAATTCACATACAAATAAAATTTAAGAATGTAAATTATAAATGTGATTTGTAATTTGAAACGGAATTCGAGAGAAGTTTTTGGAAATGTTTTGAAAAGAATTTGAATTTTTTTGGAGATTTGGAAAGTTTAAATCATTTTTGATTTGAAAATGAATTTCGAAGGTTTTCAAAAGTATTTTAAAGAGATGAAATGTGACGACCCGGAATTTTTGTATATTTGAAATGTGAATATTTAATTTATTTTAAATATTCGAAGGTTAGATTTTAACTTTAATTTCAAATATACAGTATTTCTTTGGATAATTAATTATTAAATTTAATTATCGGGATTGGGTAAAATATTGAATCTTGATTTTAAAGCCTGTTAAAAATAGTTCAAAGGTTCAGAAAATTTATTTTGTTAATACTAATGATGATAGAACTTTTAAAATGGAATTTTAAAGAGTTTTGTTTAGTTTTAAAAATATATCGTTGAAATTGAATTTAAAAAAATAGCCGTCCGAGGCACAGTCTCGGAATGCGACGAAACCAGTTCCATTGGATCCGTAATATTGTATTATTATCGGATTTCAATTTTCGTAGTGTTTTGAGTTGTCGTGTGATCGTATGGAATGTAAACGCGTTGAAATTAAATTGAAAATTTAATATTATAACTGGTCAATATATCTCCCATCAGTGCTTTTTGCTTTCATTTCTCAACACCTGTAGCAAGCCTATGCAGACCCGCAAGGCAGTTCAAAACACATGTTTCTCTTGGTATAACACGTGTCTTACCTAATAAACACGCGTCTTCTCTAAATAAAAAAAGATAATGGCTGAACGACACCAGTTCACCTCTTTCCAAAAATTTATATTTCGTTCGCCCTCTTATAATCTAAAATCGAATATCTCTCTTCGATTTCCTCTGGCCAAATTCATTCACGCCCAAAATACTCTTAATCAGATAAATTCTCGTTCGAGAATCATTAGTAGCCGTGTTCGAATTCAAGGGGACGATTCCACATAACCGCAGTCGATTCCGACCTCAGTCAGATCCCAATCGATCTCGACTTCCCAGTTAATCGCGGTGCAGTGAAGTGCGAACCCTGGCGAGGTGATGTTTCGAGCAGCAACTTCGAGGATTGGCGACTGCAGTTGGTTACGCGAGTTCGAGTTCGAACTGTGAGAGAGGTACCGGGGTTCGTGGTCGCGACTTCTTGAGGCGCGTGAAGTAGTCGCGGCTCGTCTGAGGGCGTAGGGTTTCGATCTGGTTCGGGCTATATCTCGCGTGCGATGATGAGAGGCTCGACTGTCAAGGCTGAGGTAGAGGAAGAGGCCAGGTTTAGACAGTGAGGTGAGGTACCATCTATTTTAATGTGACTTAATAAATATTGTACACTTTCAGAGTTGAAGGTGTTTAAGAAGGAATATAGTTAGGATAGGTTCAGATTTTTATGTCTTTTGCTTACTGTTTAACTTGAATGTAAGCAAAGGATTAACATTCAGATTTACTAGTAAAGAAGAAATCCAATGTTAAGCTAGTTTAACCTTAATTTATTTGGTTGGTCAGTGAGTAAGGCTAACTAGATTATCTTAAAATAGGAAATTGAGGTGATTCACTTGTTAAAAAAAAAATGATTTGTTTTTCTTAGGGACAAGATTTATTTACAGTAGGATATATATTCAGAAGCAAAGAATTTATATACAGTTTAGAAATGGAAATTTACCAGTTTGTTTTAATAATGAATATTAGAGATTAATGTGGTTAATAAACTTATTTACTTTTCGGTAATTCGTTGCAAATTAAATAATTTGTTAATTTAAAATTTATGGGAATGAATTGTTCAATTAATTCGTATGTTAGTTAAATTATTAAAATAGTAACAATTTGTTCAATTCATTCAAGATATTAATAATCAGACAAATCAGAATTTTAGTTGAAACTAAATAAATAAATGGAAATTTATTTGTTTGATTTATTCAAATAGTAATAAATCGTAAATTGTTTATTCAAGGTCATAAATCGAGAAACCAAGTCGAGATGGAATGGACTGCAAATTAAAAAGCAAAGGTGAGTTAATCTCACTCAGTTGAATTTTATTTTAAATTTAAATGGTTAAATTTAAATAATTGATTGGATGATTGCATTGATTGAATATGCTATATTATATATATAGTAGTATATAGCAATATATACATATTGGCATATGTATATATTTGAGTTGTTGATATTCCCGCATTTATATAGCGGATGAGACCCTATGCGCCGCATAATAGCGGATGATTTATATAAATCCCATATACCGCGATATTCCATTTTGAAGTGGAATTGGTATTGTGCTAACGTTTGTGGATGCAGGGAAACAGGTTGGAGGGATCCAACTGGATTCCTCAAAATTATTTAGATTTTTGATATTCTATTCTATGAATATTGATATCCTGTGATGATTTTATTGATGATTGAAATATTGGATGATATGGTTGGATTGAATATTTCAATAAAAGGAGTTATCAAAATATATTGAATTGGATTTTGAAAGAAATAAAAGAGTAAAATTTAAGTAAATAATTCAAGTGAATTGGAATAAGGGAATTTCGAAATAACAAGGGAAATATTAACTTTAAACTAAAGTGATATTAAATTTAAAGAATAAAGGATTTATTTTGAATGTAAGAATTAAATTTAATTAAAGGCTAAAGAAGGAATTTTGGAAGTTTAAAATTGGTATTTTCAGTTGAAAAGGGTTTTAACTCAAATAAAGGAATAAATCTAAAAGTTAATGTATTTTGAAATAAATGAAGTAGTAAAGGAAATTTATTTCAAAGTAAAGTAAAGTAAATTGGAAAATCAATTGAAAATTGATTTAGTTGTTTAAAATTGGAATTTTAAAAGAGAAGTGAGATTTTGGAATTTATAAACTGGGTTTATAAAGTAAAATAAAATATCAGTGGATATTAGAAAATATAAATTCAAGGTGGGAATTTATAAAAGGATATGAATTGGTTTAAAATAAATGTTGGTTTATTTTTAAAGGATGGAAATGAGAAGTGTATTTCTCTGGATAGCCAAGTACGTTTTCAAGGTAGTTTTAAATATAAGTTAAAAGTTTTAATATGTTTTAAAAAACATGTTTTAGAAAATTGATTATTTTTAAATGTTAACTTTTTAAAGTAAGTATTTTCAAAAAAAAATATTATTGTAGTAATTATATAAAAGTGATTTGCTATTATGTTTTAAAAGGAGAAATTTAGTTTATATTTATAAAGTGGTTTATTTTAAAGTATATATTTTTAATAAAGTATTAAAGTAGTTTAAATTTCAATGTTATAAGATATATTTAAAATAAAGTGTTTTTAAATTATTTTAAAATTAAAAGTATTTTGTACTTGGTGATTCAGAGAAATAATTATTTGGGAAATGTATTCCGTAAGCGGAAACTGTTTGAAATTGTTTTCAAAAAGGAGTTTGAAAATAGAAATATATCTTGGAAAGATATTTGGGCAAATAAATAATGTGGGAAATTATTTATTGTGTGATGGTTGCTTGTGGATGTTAATTGATAGTTAAATAACCGACTATCAATATTGGCCAATGCGCTGATCGTTTCGAAGAGACCGGGATCGAGTTTCCGTATACCAGGATTCTAGGTCTGGAGACTCGAATACCACTTCGATCCGGTTTGTACGTTTCGTGTAACGATTTCGGAGTCGAAGATGGAGCTGTGAAGTGCAAGGGCTAGTCGCTACTAATCCTGAGGATATTTCCAAAATGGATGTAGTAGGAATAGTGCCTTCGGTTCAGTTCAAACCCAGGACAGACTTGTATGGACGAATGCTTGCGAAACATCGTCAGCGGACGATGGGCATTCTAAGGGATATGTTCTGAAAAGGTATCGTTTAGCCTCGAACCTCATCAACCGGGAATGACTAAAAATCAGGGGTTATGCAGCAAGGCTTCGTGGGTAGCTCCCACTGGAGGGTAAAGTCATCCCTGTCTAGATGTCCCTTTTTATTTCGGCTTAGTGGTGCGGTTGCTGATCCCAACCGTGGGGTGATTTTATTCGGGATCATCCAGTAAGGGATGGTTCCGGCCTTGTGTTGCAGGGGAGCGGGCGTACTCCTCGGTACTGTGATCTAGGCCACGTACTGTGATAGGTGGTACCCCAGTGCCTAGTCATTCGTTGGAAATCCATTCTTCCTACGTGCCTTGTACGGTATTTGTTTGTATTACCCACTTTTGTGGCTAGTATGCTGGAATTTAATAATGTAACAATTTCAGCTATTTTAATAAGTATTTGTGAACAGACACTATTATAATATCAGAGGATTTTATAAAAAGTGTTTTAGCTATCGTAAGGTAAAAACCCGACATGTTTATTTGTGGCGTGGTCTTACGAGATGCTTTTGTTTTCACAGGATTTTTGGAAACTTTAATAATCAATTGAGTGTGATTTTCTCACGCTGGTTTTCCAGACTGACTCGGGTATTGTTTTATATGATGCTCGGGTCAGACCGAGTATTATAGGTTACAGGATATGATGCTGTGGAGCTTAGGAGATAAGCTAGATGGCGTGACGTATTTCCCGTACTTGTTTATATATATTCCGCTGTGTGGATTGCTGTACTCTGTTATATTGAGGACATGATATGGTTATTGTCCAGTTGTATGTTATGTGTTCTCTGGTGTATATTCTGATGCTATATTGTATAAACAGATATAGTTTTGATTTGTGTAAAGATCTGTTGATATATTATATTTTATTCCGCTGCGATGTGAGATTCTGTTGTTGATTTTCTGTTTCTTCTTCTTCTACCTCTTCTTCTTAACTAAAATGGTCCGGTTTTTCGTGTTAGAAAAACTCGGGTTGTTACACTTGGTATCAGAGCTTAGGCTAGCGATAACCTTGGCTCTGGTGGGAATTTTGAGTGTACTAATAGATATGAGCGCGTATTTGTTAGTGAATATAAAATGGTTTTATATTGTGTTGGTTGATTTATTAAGTGGCATATGAACCGTCGTCGGCACAGTCTGGACAACTGTATCGAAGGGGTTTCTAAACACTCGAATAGAACAATTCGACACAATATTGTTTTAAAATGGGTAGATGAAATAATTTTATCCAAATTATTTTTGTATATGAAGAAACAATTTTTATAAATTATTATAGTTATATTTGGATGTTTGGTTGTTAGATAATGATAATAAATTATTATCAGTAGGAGGAAATTGAATAAGAAATTTAATTATAACCAAAGTTAAAGAATAAATTTATATAACAAATGGAATTTGAGAAAATAAATTATATATGTAATTTATAAGTTGAAATAAAACTTCATATACAAATGTGATTCAAAATTTGAAATAGGATTCCAGAGAAATATTTGGAAATAAATCGAGATGGATTTCGAGTTTGGAATTTTGTGAAGTTTAAATTCCTTTGAATTTGAAAATATAATGGTGACATTATTTCGGAAATATTTTTTTTTGATTGAAATCGAATATGGAGAGATTTGGAAATAAAAAATATTTGAAATGTTTTTAAAAGTGATAAAAGCACTAAACTCTCAGTGGTCGCTGGAAAATAATTCCGATGATGATCGCGACATCATCGGTGTTCATTTTCGAGTTTCCAAAAGAGGAATTGCTACCTAGATGTTTTGGGCTGGTGTTTGTTTGCAAAAATTGAGTTTGGTTTTGAAATTGAAAAGGGTTTGGATATAGTTGATTTCAAAAATGATTTTGAAATTTTGGAAAATTGTTTAAAACTCTGGAATCTTATTTAAAGTTGTGTATGGAATAATAAAAATATTTATTGGCTAAATAAAATGTATAATTTTGAGTTAAAAGATAAAATGTGAATAAAATTTATTTTTAATAGATGGAAGTATGGATGTAAATGAGTTTGTGACTTATAAAATTCAGAAATGAAATTAATAATAGAATTTGAAGGTGAAGCTTGAGTTGTTAATAGAAATTCAACTTGAGACTAGAAGTGAAAAATATGAATTGAAAACCGTAGGGAATTGAATTAAAATAAAATGATTTGGGATGCAAATAAACTTTGTTCGAGTATGTATAAATTAAATATGAGTTTGGATAGTATGATTAATTGAATTAATGTGGTAATGAGTTTAATTGAATGGAAGTATAAAAAAATAATAATCAAATATTGGGTATAAGATTTGAATAAACAAATTAAATGAAAATGAGCTTAAGTGTTAACTTAAGTGGATTATGAAATAGCTTTGAATAGAACCTGTTGGATAATCAAAGGAGAATGAATGGACTGTGAACAAATAAAAAGGGTTTGAATGAAACTAGTGGGTTAATGAATTTAATATTGAATGGTAAACTAAAAGTGAATAGTAAATCACTTAAAACTGAAATTGATAGTTTAAGTATTGGTTGTAAGTAATTGAAATTAGTATCGAAACTTGAAAATGGCATTTGGGAACTGTTCGGTGTATGTTGCTTATGAAATGCATGTGTTTAGCTATTGAAATTAATTGAAATGATAACCAACCTTGTATATTTGTCACTTACATATTTGAATTGAGTAAGTACAGGTTCAGAGAGGCCGTTTGGTTGGGTCGGGTTATGCATTTGCTAAAATAAATAACCGCTTTGCTTAAAAATTGCTATAATAAGGTACGCTTACGCGAAAATTTAAAATAGGAGATATGAACTGTTTATATTGATATATATTGTGATTTCCGGCCTGAGGCCGATGTATATATATATTTTTGTGCATCCTGCGATATCGCAGAAGTCCCTCCGTACAAGGGAGACACTGCCAAAATTTTCCGTAAATTTTGGGAGTTAGAATTTTTTTTGAAATCTTTGAAAATTTTCGCTAACGACAAGCAATTTAAATTTGCTAACCAAATGGAATTGAAATTGAATGATTGAAACCTATTTGAAATATGAATGTAAAGCAAGAGAAATCAAAGGAACTAAAGAAAGTAAAGTTTGTAAATAAACTGTTATTTGAGATTTAAATTAAATAGTAAGTGAAACTAATCCAATATTCAAAACGGAAGCCAATTTGAGATTAAATGAAATTGTAAGGCTAAGTAAATAGTAATGAAAATAAACTTCAATAGTGAAGTGAAAATAAGTGTAAGCAATATGTAAAATATTTATATTGAACTTAAGAAGTAGGGTGAGATTCTTAAGTAATTTGGTATTGAGGAAAATTATTCTAGATGAATAATTGAATGACGATTAAAATTTGAAATTGTGAAATGAGAAAATTGTGGATAAGTGAATGTAATCAAACTGAAGTTGTGAAATGGGATAGTTGTGAATAAAGGGATAACAATCAAAAAGGAATGTGAATAAAGGAGAATTGATATAACTGATAATCAATTGGAATTTATACGTAAGATGTACGTATATTATTTTATTCGCATAGCTATTTTATCCAGATGTCGAACACAGAATTTCGAGATAGATATATCGATCCGAGTTGGAATTTTTCACTCGATTTTCGACGGCGAGCCTGGATATGGATTGTTGATTGATTCTGAAATTCTCTATCATAGTTGGTGACTATGCAAGGAGAATGACGGTTTCTGATCAAGGAACCAGATCTGAGTCCGCACTAGGAAGTCGGGTGGACGATACTAGTTCGGAAGTGGAATTGTGTGATCGATTGAGCGATCGAATGTGATATTGCGTACGGATGATATATGTGCATCGTACGGGCTTAAGTAAAACAAATATTGGAAATTTGTAAAGAAAAGTATAAAATGACTTTGGGATTGTGATTGAATATTATTGCTTAGTAGGATATACAGGTGTATAAAAGCAATGGATAAATTGGGATTTTTGATTTAGAAGATAAAATTTAATGGCCCGACAAAAAGGTATGTATTTGAATTTCTATATGAAATTTGATTGGGTTTTGGATCCAGCCACTTGGCTTTTTGTTTTCTTTTTGAGATTGGGAGGCCGTAGAGCCATTTTGTAGTAGTACCGAGCTAGCCGCGCAAAGGAGACGCTGGCGAAATTTTTCGGAAATTTAGGGAGTTAGAAAATTTTTGAGAAATTTTTGAAAATTCAAAAAAATTTGAATTCAAATTTAAATTTGAATGGATAAGTAGGTAGTATGGGTTGAACTTATGAATAAGTTTGGGAAGTTAAAAGATGATTAGTGTATCATTAATAAAAGATTGTTTGGGTATTATTAAAACTGTTTGAATTTGGGGAATAGCTAACGGGAAATGAGACATTCTTCTTAACTGGTAATTTCGGGGACGAAATTCTTTTAAGGGGGGAGGAATGTGACGACCCGGAATTTTTGTATATTTGAAATGTGAATATTTAATTTATTTTAAATATTCGAAGGTTAGATTTTAACTTTAATTTCAAATATACAGTATTTCTTTGGATAATTAATTATTAAATTTAATTATCGGGATTGGGTAAAATATTGAATCTTGATTTTAAAGCCTGTTAAAAATAGTTCAAAGGTTCAGAAAATTTATTTTGTTAATACTAATGATGATAGAACTTTTAAAATGGAATTTTAAAGAGTTTTGTTTAGTTTTAAAAATATATCGTTGAAATTGAATTTAAAAAAATAGCCGTCCGAGGCACAGTCTCGGAATGCGACGAAACCAGTTCCATTGGATCCGTAATATTGTATTATTATCGGATTTCAATTTTCGTAGTGTTTTGAGTTGTCGTGTGATCGTATGGAATGTAAACGCGTTGAAATTAAATTGAAAATTTAATATTATAACTGGTCAATATATCTCCCATCAGTGCTTTTTGCTTTCATTTCTCAACACCTGTAGCAAGCCTATGCAGACCCGCAAGGCAGTTCAAAACACATGTTTCTCTTGGTATAACACGTGTCTTACCTAATAAACACGCGTCTTCTCTAAATAACAAAAGATAATGGCTGAACGACACCAGTTCACCTCTTTCCAAAAATTTATATTTCGTTCGCCCTCTTATAATCTAAAATCGAATATCTCTCTTCGATTTCCTCTGGCCAAATTCATTCACGCCCAAAATACTCTTAATCAGATAAATTCTCGTTCGAGAATCATTAGTAGCCGTGTTCGAATTCAAGGGGACGATTCCACATAACCGCAGTCGATTCCGACCTCAGTCAGATCCCAATCGATCTCGACTTCCCAGTTAATCGCGGTGCAGTGAAGTGCGAACCCTGGCGACGTGATGTTACGAGCAGCAACTTCGAGGATTGGCGACTGCAGTTGGTTACGCGAGTTCGAGTTCGAACTGTGAGAGAGGTACCGGGGTTCGTGGTCGCGACTTCTTGAGGCGCGTGAAGTAGTCGCGGCTCGTCTGAGGGCGTAGGGTTTCGATCTGGTTCGGGCTATATCTCGCGTGCGATGATGAGAGGCTCGACTGTCAAGGCTGAGGTAGAGGAAGAGGCCAGGTTTAGACAGTGAGGTGAGGTACCATCTATTTTAATGTGACTTAATAAATATTGTACACTTTCAGAGTTGAAGGTGTTTAAGAAGGAATATAGTTAGGATAGGTTCAGATTTTTATGTCTTTTGCTTACTGTTTAACTTGAATGTAAGCAAAGGATTAACATTCAGATTTACTAGTAAAGAAGAAATCCAATGTTAAGCTAGTTTAACCTTAATTTATTTGGTTGGTCAGTGAGTAAGGCTAACTAGATTATCTTAAAATAGGAAATTGAGGTGATTCACTTGTTAAAAAAAAAATGATTTGTTTTTCTTAGGGACAAGATTTATTTACAGTAGGATATATATTCAGAAGCAAAGAATTTATATACAGTTTAGAAATGGAAATTTACCAGTTTGTTTTAATAATGAATATTAGAGATTAATGTGGTTAATAAACTTATTTACTTTTCGGTAATTCGTTGCAAATTAAATAATTTGTTAATTTAAAATTTATGGGAATGAATTGTTCAATTAATTCGTATGTTAGTTAAATTATTAAAATAGTAACAATTTGTTCAATTCATTCAAGATATTAATAATCAGACAAATCAGAATTTTAGTTGAAACTAAATAAATAAATGGAAATTTATTTGTTTGATTTATTCAAATAGTAATAAATCGTAAATTGTTTATTCAAGGTCATAAATCGAGAAACCAAGTCGAGATGGAATGGACTGCAAATTAAAAAGCAAAGGTGAGTTAATCTCACTCAGTTGAATTTTATTTTAAATTTAAATGGTTAAATTTAAATAATTGATTGGATGATTGCATTGATTGAATATGTTATATTATATATATAGTAGTATATAGCAATATATACATATTGGCATATGTATATATTTGAGTTGTTGATATTCCCGCATTTATATAGCGGATGAGACCCTATGCGCCGCATAATAGCGGATGATTTATATAAATCCCATATACCGCGATATTCCATTTTGAAGTGGAATTGGTATTGTGCTAACGTTTGTGGATGCAGGGAAACAGGTTGGAGGGATCCAACTGGATTCCTCAAAATTATTTAGATTTTTGATATTCTATTCTATGAATATTGATATCCTGTGATGATTTTATTAATGATTGAAATATTGGATGATATGGTTGGATTGAATATTTCAATAAAAGGAGTTATCAAAATATATTGAATTGGATTTTGAAAGAAATAAAAGAGTAAAATTTAAGTAAATAATTCAAGTGAATTGGAATAAGGGAATTTCGAAATAACAAGGGAAATATTAACTTTAAACTAAAGTGATATTAAATTTAAAGAATAAAGGATTTATTTTGAATGTAAGAATTAAATTTAATTAAAGGCTAAAGAAGGAATTTTGGAAGTTTAAAATTGGTATTTTCAGTTGAAAAGGGTTTTAACTCAAATAAAGGAATAAATCTAAAAGTTAATGTATTTTGAAATAAATGAAGTAGTAAAGGAAATTTATTTCAAAGTAAAGTAAAGTAAATTGGAAAATCAATTGAAAATTGATTTAGTTGTTTAAAATTGGAATTTTAAAAGAGAAGTGAGATTTTGGAATTTATAAACTGGGTTTATAAAGTAAAATAAAATATCAGTGGATATTAGAAAATATAAATTCAAGGTGGGAATTTATAAAAGGATATGAATTGGTTTAAAATAAATGTTGGTTTATTTTTAAAGGATGGAAATGAGAAGTGTATTTCTCTGGATAGCCAAGTACGTTTTCAAGGTAGTTTTAAATATAAGTTAAAAGTTTTAATATGTTTTAAAAAACATGTTTTAGAAAATTGATTATTTTTAAATGTTAACTTTTTAAAGTAAGTATTTTCAAAAAAAAATATTATTGTAGTAATTATATAAAAGTGATTTGCTATTATGTTTTAAAAGGAGAAATTTAGTTTATATTTATAAAGTGGTTTATTTTAAAGTATATATTTTTAATAAAGTATTAAAGTAGTTTAAATTTAAATGTTATAAGATATATTTAAAATAAAGTGTTTTTAAATTATTTTAAAATTAAAAGTATTTTGTACTTGGTGATTCAGAGAAATAATTATTTGGGAAATGTATTCCGTAAGCGGAAACTGTTTGAAATTGCTTTCAAAAAGGAGTTTGAAAATAGAAATATATCTTGGAAAGATATTTGGGCAAATAAATAATGTGGGAAATTATTTATTGTGTGATGGTTGCTTGTGGATGTTAATTGATAGTTAAATAACCGACTATCAATATTGGCCAATGCGCTGATCGTTTCGAAGAGACCGGGATCGAGTTTCCGTATACCAGGATTCTAGGTCTGGAGACTCGAATACCACTTCGATCCGGTTTGTACGTTTCATGTAACGATTTCGGAGTCGAAGATGGAGCTGTGAAGTGCAAGGGCTAGTCGCTACTAATCCTGAGGATATTTCCAAAATGGATGTAGTAGGAATAGTGCCTTCGGTTCAGTTCAAACCCAGGACAGACTTGTATGGACGAATGCTTGCGAAACATCGTCAGCGGACGATGGGCATTCTAAGGGATATGTTCTGAAAAGGTATCGTTTAGCCTCGAACCTCATCAACCGGGAATGACTGAAAATCAGGGGTTATGCAGCAAGGCTTCGTGGGTAGCTCCCACTGGAGGGTAAAGTCATCCCTGTCTAGATGTCCCTTTTTATTTCGGCTTAGTGGTGCGGTTGCTGATCCCAACCGTGGGGTGATTTTATTCGGGATCATCCAGTAAGGGATGGTTCCGGCCTTGTGTTGCAGGGGAGCGGGCGTACTCCTCGGTACTGTGATCTAGGCCACGTACTGTGATAGGTGGTACCCCAGTGCCTAGTCATTCGTTGGAAATCCATTCTTCCTACGTGCCTTGTACGGTATTTGTTTGTATTACCCACTTTTGTGGCTAGTATGCTGGAATTTAATAATGTAACAATTTCAGCTATTTTAATAAGTATTTGTGAACAGACACTATTATAATATCAGAGGATTTTATAAAAAGTGTTTTAGCTATCGTAAGGTAAAAACCCGACATGTTTATTTGTGGCGTGGTCTTACGAGATGCTTTTGTTTTCACAGGATTTTTGGAAACTTTAATAATCAATTGAGTGTGATTTTCTCACGCTGGTTTTCCAGACTGACTCGGGTATTGTTTTATATGATGCTCGGGTCAGACCGAGTATTATAGGTTACAGGATATGATGCTGTGGAGCTCAGGAGATGAGCTGGATGGCGTGACGTATTTCCCGTACTTGTTTATATATATTCCGCTGTGTGGATTGCTGTACTCTGTTATATTGAGGACATGATATGGTTATTGTCCAGTTGTATGTTATGTGTTCTCTAGTGTATATTCTGATGCTATATTGTATAAACAGATATAGTTTTGATTTGTGTAAAGATCTGTTGATATATTATATTTTATTCCGCTGCGATGTGAGATTCTGTTGTTGATTTTCTGTTTCTTCTTCTTCTACCTCTTCTTCTTAACTAAAATGGTCCGGTTTTTCGTGTTAGAAAAACTCGGGTTGTTACATGAAAGCTCTAAACTCTTTTCGGTCGCTGGAAAATAATTCCGATGATGACCATGGCATCACCGGTGTTCATTTTCGGGTTTCCAAAAGAGGAATTGCTGCCAAATTCTTTTAAATAAAAGTTGTTTGGAAAATTTGGGTTTTGTTTGGAAATTCAAAAGGATAATTTGAATTGTTTTCAAAATGGTTTTGAAAGGTTGAAAAAAACTCTGGAATACTATATGAACATATTTATGAAATATTATGAAGTTGATAACTTGTAAAGTTTAAAGTTTAAATAAAAATCTAACTTAAAAGAAATGAATTCATATATGAATAGAATTTGTGAATATGAAATATTAATGTGATATATAATTTGAAATAAAGTTCCAGAAAAATATTTGAAGATAAAATTCATAAAGGAATGGAATTAGTAATATGAATGTATAGATGATTTTATAAATCAAGATGTAAATAAGTCGAAGACTTATAAAATATTTGAAATTTGGTAGAAATGAGATTCAAATTTAAAATAAATGAATTTGTGAATGAATGAATAAATTTGCAATTGTAAGTGCAAGAATATGAAATTGAATGTTAAAATTCATTTTGAATTTGTAAGTAAGTAAGTAAGACTGAATTGAATTCAGATTTGTGGAAAACAAAGTGAACTATTAAACTAAAATTAGTAAGTGAAGCTTATTGAATGAAGTGAATAAGATTAAAACTGATGTTAAACTTCTTTTGAATTTGGTAGTAAATGAAATTGAAACTAAATGTTGAAACCGAATTTGAATAAATAAAAATTGGAATTTGTAATGAATTAGTAACTAAAACTAATCTAAAAAGAGCAGTTATGAATGAAAGTTGTTGGTTAATAAAATAAACTGAATGAAAATATGAAATGCAAATTAGATTTAAAGGAATCAATTGCAAATGAAATGAACTAAAGATAAAATTGAATTCAAATGAAATTGAAATGAAAAATTGAACGAAATTGAATATGTAACTTCAATAGCGAATTTAAAGAGGATATAAGAAGTATATATTGAAATTTTGTAATAGAATTTGCAAAATAGTTTGAATGCTGTAACTAGATATAATGGCTAGTAGGATATACAGGTGTATAAAGGGATTGGAAAATTTATTTCAAAGATGAATTTGAATTGCTCGACAAAAGGGTAAGTATTTGAATTATAATATGAAATTTGATGATTTCTTGTCTAGCCGCTTGGCTTTTTCTTTTCTTTTTGAAATCTAAGAGTCCGTAGGGACGTTTTGTAGTCGTACCGTATTAGCCGCGCAAAGGAGGCTATGGCGAAATTTTTCGAAAATTTAAGGCGTTAGAATATTTTTAAGAAATTGGAAAATTTGAAATTTTGGAAAACTTAGTAAAAATGTTGTAAAAAGTTTAACTATAAATTTTGGGAAAGTTAAACACTTAAGAAATTTGAAAATCTAATTTGAACGGTTTGTTTTGAGAAATTAATGGATTTTGTATCTTTTCCTTACTTGGTAATTTCGAGGACGAAATTCTTTTAAGGGGGGAAGTTTGTAACGACCCAGAATTTTTGATAATTAAAATTCGAATATTTAATTGATTTTACATATTAATAAATGAATTTAATAAGTCGAATAATTTATTTAAAGGATATTGGATTTAATTTGGTCAATTAAATCGATAAATTAATAATTGACATTCCAGAGATAATTGAAAATCGAGTTTAAAGTGATTGAAAATGATTTGTAAAATTTTATTTAATCATACTGGAGTTATAGAAAGGTTATAGAACTTTTAAAATTGAATTTGGAGTTAATCTGTGAAAATTGAATATTTTAATATTTAATTATCGAATGTAAAAATAGCCAATTTTCGAACAGTCTCAGAATTGAACGAAACCAGTTCCATTGGATCCGTAATAGTTAGTTATTATCGGATTTCAATTTTCGTATCAATAGGAGTTGTCGTTTGACCGTGGCAGCTCCGAATGCATTGAAATTGTTTTAATATTAATTTGGCGAGTTAAAATAGTCATTTTTCAAACGGTCTCGGATTTCGACGAAACCAGTTTCATCGGATCCGTAATGTGATATTATTGTAAGGTTTCAAATTTAGTAATTTTTGGATTTACCGTTTGTCCGGTACAAATTTAAAACGCCTCGAAATCGATTTAAATCGGTTTAATTTAAATTGATCGTTTATTGCCATATCTCACACATACAACCGAATTAGCTTCCGAAACCTGTTCCATTGTGTTCGGAACGCGGGGTAAACCCTAGAAACGTCAGCCGGCACGCTCGATTTCGAGTTCGAAAATTTTGATGAATAGTAATTCGTAAATTTTCTATATAAGCACCTCAACAATTCATTTTTGCAAAAATAAACAACCCTAGGGTTTCAAAATGCTCCAGCCGCCAGTTATGATATCAATGGCCCAAAAGCAATCATCTTCTTCCTCAAATCTCTCTTCCTATACGCAATAATGGCCAACGTCTCCAACAGCAAAAGTGTGTAGCTTCGTGAGTTCTACAGATCCTACGGAGGATTCGTCGTATAGTGCTAAGAATCGACGCGAATTGGTGATTGAAGGGGCCGGCTTTGGTTGCGTTTTTCTGGCCGGTGGTGGTGCTAGGGGGGTGCGGTCGAGCAGGGGGGGTCGAGCACGAGATGGGCTTTGGAATGGCATCAGCTGATCGTGTTCTCGTCGAAGTATGGAGGAGCGGTCATCGGGGATTGCCGCATGGGGATGGGTTGTCTTGCGATCGTGAAAGCCTGGAGTTGGAGGAGATAAGAGTAACGGCCTTGATTTCATCTACTGGAACGAACGGTCCAGATGTGAATGGTATAAAAAAAATATAAAAGAAATTGTAAATTAATTTTATAAAAATTCGTTAAAGTTTAAAACGATGTATCTTGGTCATACATTATCAGATTCCGACGAAACGACTTGCGTTGGAATCATATTCGCGAGCACTACGCGATGCAACTGGATTGGAGTCGTTTGGAGCTAGTTTGAATTTCGGGTAAAATTAAACGCGCGTTTAATTTTATTCGAAATAAACGCTGGAACGGAATTTAAAATCAAGGTGAGATTTTTCTCACTCAAAATGAAAGTGGAATTTTCAGTTATTTATTGATTGATTTGATTTCTATTGGATGTGATATTAGATATAGTAGGATATATATCTATATATAGCAATATATACATATTGGCATATGTATATATTGGATTGATTGATTTCCCGCCTCGTATAGCTGATGAGACCCTATTGCGCCGTTAGTAAGTGGATATTTTTATAAAACCCATATACCGCGATATTCCACCTCGAAGTGGAATTGGTATTGTGCTAACGTCTTTGGATGCAGGGAAACAGGTTGGAGGGATCCAACTGGATTCCTCAACTGTATTTATTTATTTAAAGATGTTGATATATATTCTGTTATCATATGATGATATATGATGTTTGATGTTATGATTGACTAATTGATGCTGTTGCATCATCGGATTCAAAATTTTGAAGTTTAAAAATAACGACTTTTACTTTAAAAGGGATTTTAAAGTGATTTTTGAAAGTAGACGTTTTATTGAATTGTTGAATTGATTTATTTTAAATAAATAAACGTTTAAAATTTTAAAGTTATAAAAGTTAAGATTTTTGTGAAATATAACCCAAGTGTCATTTTTGAAATAAATAGTTGATTTATTTATAAAATGGTTTAAATTGAGTTTTTCACAGTATTATAAACGGTCCATTTAAAGGATTTAAAAAAAATCGATATTTATAAATCTAAAACATTGGAGTTTTAAACGAGCTTTGTAAGTGTTAGAACAAGATGAAATAAAAAATTCGTAAGTGAATGAAATTTATAAATTGTGAAGTATAAATTGAATAGATGTTGTAGAATAAAAGATTTATAAGTAATAAACTTATAAATTAGATTTTTGCACTTAGATGGAATATGAATAGAATTGGCTAATAAAATGATTTTGCAAGTTGAAATTGTTATGAAGTATGAATGTGATTTATAAACGTTGTTTTATAAATCCAAAACCAATTGGAATTGATAAGTTAAACATAGAAGTTTAATAAAGGAGATATATCCACGATTTTGGATAGTGGATAATGCTTGAAAAATAAAATGTATAGAAAATAGTGAAATTTTGGTTAGTGAAGTATATTCACGATTTTGGATAGTGAATATATAGCTAAGTAAAATGGATACTGTTTTGGGAAAAGTGATATTTGAAATGAAGTAATTATTTTAAACGATGTTTTAAAATATATTAAATATCGAAATCATAGATTTCAACATTTATTGTTGAAATAGACGTTTTCGAGGAAGAAGGAAATGATGGACTATAACACTGTTGTTATAGTAAATGATTTTCGAAAGAAAATGTTTTATGTAGTATTGGGATTTATATATCTATCTTAAAATCCGAATCCCTATACTATTGATGTTGAGTCGTTGTAACGATGTTTTACGTAACATTCGTTTTGACTCAAATAGACGTTGTTAAAATAAAAGATTTCCTTGAAGAATGAAATATATACTTAATATTGATTTAAGTATATCGAATATTTTCAAATGTTGAAAATAAATGATGTGTGAATTACTTATAATTAAATAAGTATGGAAGTGCTTTTCCAATATGAAACGAAGGGTTTGAAATTTTATCTTTTAAAGATAAATTGAAATGTGAACATTTGAAATTTGTTTTCAAACGGTTAAGTGTGGAAATTATATATCTAGTAAAGATATTTTGGGAGATAAAATAATTTGGAAAATTATTTGGAATCTGATGATGTTGCGCATCTTTATTGATAGTTAAATAATCGACTATCAATAATTACCTTGAGTAGGTATTTGTTGTAAATTGGATGAATTTGAATGCCACACTTATTTTTGAATAATCACTCACTATTCGGGTTAGCCGGGAAAGGACCATGGGGTCGTATAACCCATTCCGAATATGTGATACGTCGTTATGAATTGCATTCGAAGACCGGTGTTGAAGACCGGATATTTTTGAAAACGGAAGGATTACCGTCGAGTTACTCTACATCGGCTGATCTCCGGTCTAGAGGTTTTATCACCCTTAGTGACGGGAAGTCCGGACGTGATTAGAAAATTATCCGGATATGCAAGGGCTTCGTGAGAAGTGCCTTCGGTTCTGTTCGATCCCAGAACAGACTTGTATGGATTGTGTGTCTGACGTTACAATTTGAGATATAAAGCTGATTTCTTTCAAATACATTTCTGTTGGTGGCGGAGAATTTATTCTCTTAGCTTAACACCCTTCTCTGAGACGTACGAGCTCAGAGGTTATGTAGTTGAAATTTATCAGCGATATACTCCCAATTTGGTAACGTGGCATACTGAGTGTTGCTGTGTGATGATCAGTGTTTGATCATTTGCGATATGATCATTTGTTTGATCTTATATCTTTGTGATCATAGGCTGATCATTTGTTTGACCCGAGGCAGGGCTTTGTAGAAAGCGTAGCTTTGTGGACGAGACTTCGTCGAGCCTCACACCCCGGAAATGGTCAAAACAGGAAGGATGCAGCAAGGTTCTAGGGAGTAACGCCCCTTAGTGTATGTCATTCCTTCTGGATAGAGGTGGTATCATGGTATAGAGCCCAGATACTTAACCTTTGTGGTTGCTGCATTATTATTATGTGGTTTGTTGGAAATCGGGGACCCTCGGGAAGATCGGTTACGATCGGGGGATGGCATACGCGTGTCAGTAGTTACCTATTTTTGCAGAGGTAACCCGGCCTTGTGTTGGCAGAGATCCGGTTAGGTTCTCGGGTCGTCTATTCCAGGGACGTACCCATCGTGGAAAAGGAAGTTCCTTAGCCTGACCATTTGTTGGAAATCCAAAGAAACAATACGTGACTTGTACGGTTTTAGTTGTATTAGCTGCTATGGAATGTGGCGGTAACCTGCTATTGAACATAGTAGCTATAGTAGGCATAAGTGCGGAATGCCTATGCTGGCTAAGATTAATATTATACTTTCGAAATGATTTCTACACTATGCACTAATAATAATATCAAAAATGATTTGATTTTGCATAGTAAGCATCTTTGACTATCATAAGAAGAAATCTCCTCCAATTCTGCGTTTGCATTGTGTGTGTGGCGGGAAGTATTATGGTAGTTTCATTTTCCAAAAACACTGCGAATTTGTTTTATTTTCTTTGTGAAAGAATAACTGTTTTATGATCTCACACCAGTCACCATGACCGACTCAGAGTTTATTGTTCCCTTCTAAACTCTGGGTGCCCACCAATTTCCACACGGGCAGCCTAGAGTTATGTTATCAGGATATTCTGGATATTCTGGAGCTTTGGAAGCAAGCTGGATGGCGTAACGTATCATTCGTATTTGTTTATTTATTCCGCTGTGTATTCTGTATGAGGACAAGTTATATAACTGTCCATTGTTGTATATTGACTCTGATGATTGATGTATGTATAAAATGATATAGTTCTTTGTTTTAAAGATTATTCATTTATCTATTATATGTTGTTCCGCTGCGATGTGTAAGATTCTGATATTGTTTTCTATTCTGATGTTGTTCTGTTATTCTTCTTTCTTCTTCTTCTCCTTTTCTTCTACCTCTTCTTTCTTAAACCCTCAGGGTTCGTATTTCTGTTCATTTTGAGTAAATCAATGGAGATTAGTGGTTAATCAAGAGGTACGGATTTGCGGGTCTTGACATTATTTCTACTCAATTGTTCAATAGAGAGATTGCAAGTTTTATTTGTGTTACGGCACGTTAATCAACTAGTTGTAGATTATATTGTCATAAATTTATGTTTCTCATCTTTATGAAGACATATACAGTAACTTGATCTAGGTGCTTATACTCATTTCACTTTTCTAACAGACAAATATACATTCGTTTTCCCTTATCTATACTTATATTGGAAAGGAGAAACCAAAATTTAGCAATTAACAACAATTTAACAAGTGGAACTAAATTTCAATCTCCAACTGCCGCTCAAGTAGTTTCATTTCAATTCTACGATTCAACAATTGGTTAAGAACACGTCTTCCTTCTTCGGTTATCATAAACCCAGGAGTTTAAAAAATATTGATCCTACTTTGGAAAAAATTCTGGTTGATAATTCAATTAGAGATTTACTGTTCATATCTCCGATTCTTCTTCTCGGTTTGATTCTCATCCTCTTTGTTCCTGTAAGTATCTTCCTTCTCCACTTTTCTCTGTTACCACTGATCCATTCTTTTTTCTTCTTCTATGTTTTCATAAATTATTTCTCAAGTTGAAATACTTATGTGATTTAGTTACACTATAGTAGTTGTTATAAATATTCGTTTTAATATGTCTTTCATCCGACATACTGTTTGTTGTTCTCTTGCATGATTGTTTCTACCACAGATTATGTGTTTGATGAATCTGCTAAATTATCAATTCAATATACGAATTTGTAATTAACATTAATATCATTAATTAGAAATTTGTTTTCTACACAGTCTATACATACTGAGAAGTGTTTCTACACAATGATTACTTTTACATTTGGCATACATCGGTTGGTTGCAATCATTCAGAATTTGATATTGTACAGGTCTTTCTATGCAGCTTTTTTTAGTTCAATTCAAAATAAAGTTTCTCCATGTTAAACTATATTCCAACTTCTTTAAAATGATTGAATAACAAAATGAATAGCAAAGCATATGACTAAATATTGGCATATAAATCTCTTGATATTATTTTTAAGTTTGTGATTGTCGTCCTTTTGCATATATTATAATCCCGCCACCCTTCATTTTTTTACTTTCCGTTGTAATCAGTCATGCGTAAGGATGCTTTAATTTCCACTTTATTTTTCTCTATGATCTATCATTCAATATCACTTTTGTACTCTTTGTCTCCACATGTTATTTATGCACTTGGTATGTTTGTTGAATAGTGTAAGTGAGGTTGAATTCATGCTCTAAGTTTTTGTAATTACGCATTTAATAAACTATATATATTGTGCAGTTTCCATTAGATTTTCAACTTAACAATCCATAACAAAGACTGTTTCTGTAACGACCCTGAATTTTGACCAAATTAAATTGGAAATCTTTAATTAATTTTAAATGTTTGATCGATGATTTAAAATTGAATCCCCGATATAACCTTGAAATTGGCGATTAAATTATAAAATTTAATCTGCTGAATGTTGAATAAAAATTTAAATCTTCAATTTAAAGCTGAAGAAAAATATTTCAAAAGCTTTTAAAATTTATATTGATAACACTGAAGATAATAGAAACTTTCAGAAGTGAATTTGAAACTGTTCGGTTCAGTTTTGAATTTTATCGTTCAAATTGAATTTAAAAATAGCCGTTCGAGGCGCAGTCTCGGAATTCGACGAAACCAGTTCCATTGGGTCCGTAATATTGAATTATTATCAGATTTCAAATTTTGTATTTTTCGGAATTCATATGTGAGAAAACGACAGGTAAACGCGTTGAAAGTTGTATCGAAACAAACTGAGTTTAAAATTTAAATTTAAAATTAAAAACAAAAGACAGCGTCCCTAACCTCGTGCCTAAATTCACGCCAAATATCACGGAAGAAATCGTGATAACCATAACTCTATACCTTCGTTACTCCTCTTCAAGTTCAAAAACATCAGAACGAAATCAAATTCGTTTCGAAAATGGCCTCCCTCATTCTCTCGTTTCAAATAAAATAAAATTAAAAAAAAGGAGGAATCGCGAGTACGATTAGGGTATGGCTCGAGCGAGCAGGAATGGCGACCGAGGCGTTCGAAATTGGGGGTCGCTCGCGTTCGAGCGGCGACCTGGCACTCGGCAACTAGAGGAGGCTCGCAGGGGCTTGGGTGGCGTCGTGGGAGGTCAGCGATCGCGAATTGTTCTCGTGACTGGCGCGATGTCGAGATTTTCTGGGAGGAGGGATCGCGAGCGGCAATCGAGTCAAAGGCGGCGGCGTTCAGGCGAAGCTGGGAACTCGCGTAGGGCATGTTGGCAATCGAGCTGGGAAGCGTGCTGGGTTGGCGTTCGATCGACAGCAGCGAATGGGAAGCTCGAACTCGAGAGGCATTGCGATCGAAGTCGAGACTCTGGTGGCGATTCGCTAGGATTTTGGCAAGTGGATGGTCGCGATTGACGCTGAAGGAATACTGCGTTCGAGGGTCGAACGTCGCAGTTTTGGGTTCGTTCGAATTCACATGGAGCAGAGGTAGCTCGAGTCTGTCAGTGGTATCTGGGTTCGTCGAGTTATCAGGCAGCGAGGTATATTAATTTTATCATTAATTTAGTTCAATACATATATATCTACAGATTGAGAAAAAATGATAATAATAAATAAATTTGTTAAAGAGAATTTGTTCAAAATTAAAAGTATTGATTCAAACTGGAATTTTTAAAAGAACAAAATAAATATGCATCTCTGTGATTTATTCGATTTATAAACTTATCAATTTTTTTTTTGTTGCTTAAGATAATAGTTTATTAATGGAAATTTAGTTTAGATATAATTTTTTGTTAAGTCAAATTGTTAAAAAGAATTTGTTAGTCAAAATAAAATCAGAAGTTAATTAAATTATTAAGTGGAAATTTATTTGTTCGATTTAATTCGAATATTAATAAATTGTATAAATTATTTATACAAGGTTTGGAACCATGAAGAAATGGTCAAAATGGAAATGAGATTGCAAATATAAAAGCTAAGGTGAGATTTTTCTCACTCAAATTGAAAAGTGGAATTTTCAGTTATTGTTTGATTGTTGTTTTGGATGTGATATTAGATATAGTAGGATATATATCTATATATATAGCAATATATACATATTGGCATATGTATATATTGGATTGATGATTTTCCCGCCTCGTATAGCGGATGAGACCCTATTGCGCCGTTAGTAAGCGGATTTTTATAAAAACCCATATACCGCGATAATTCCGTACTGGAGCGGAATTGGTATTGTGCTAACATCTTTGGATGCAGGGAAACAGGTTGGAGGGATCCAACTGGATTCCTCAACTGTATTTACTTATTTACAGATATTGATATATATTCTGTTATCATATTGATATATGATATTGACTGTTGTGATGGACTAATTGGTGTTGTTGCATCATCGGATTCAGTTTTGAAATGTAAAAATAACGACTTTTACTTTAAAAAGGATTTTTAAAGTGATTTTTGAAAGTATATGTTTTATGGAATTTTTGAATCGATTTATAAACGTAAAATTTTAAAGTTATAAAAGTTATAATTTTTAGTGAAATATAACCGAAGTGTCGTTTTTGAAATAAAAGTCGATTTATTTATAAAATGGTTTAAGTTGGGATTTTTGAATAACTACAAACGATTTGTATAGAAAGATTTATAAAATTGATATTTTATAAATAAAAAATATTGGACTTATAAAACGAATTTTATAAGTGTTAAAAAAGAAGTATAAATGGATTTCATAAGTGAATGAAATTAATAGATTGATAACGTGAAGTTATAAAGTGAATAGATGTTGTAGAATAAAAGATTTATAAGAAATTTACTGATAAATTAGATTTTTGCACTTAGATGGGATATAAATAGAAATTGCTAAATGAAACGATTTCATAAGTCGAAATTGTTATAAAGTATAAAAGTGATTTATAAACATTGTTTTATAAATCCGAAATCACTTATTTTGATGAGTGAATTATAGAAGTCAATAAAAAGGAATCTATAAATCAAAGTGTTATGGAATATAAAAAGGTGAATTTATAAACTTTGTTTTATAAATTCGAAATCAATTGGAGTTGATAAATTAAAATGTTAAAGAAGATATATTCGCGATTTTGGATAGCGAATTATTATTGAAATAAAATGTGTAGAAAATAGTGAAATGTAATTAGTGAAGTATATTCACGATTTTGGACAGTGAATATATTATTGAGTAAAATGGTTATGTTTGGGAAAGCGATATTACAAAATGAAGTAATTGTTTTAAAAGATGTTTTAAAACGTGTTAAGTATCGAATACATAGATTTCAACATTTATTGTTGAAATAGACGTTTTCGAGGAATTTAAGGAAATGATGGACTATAACACTGTTGTTATAGTAAATGGTTTCCGAAAGGAAATATTTTTGTATGATATTGGGATTCATATATCTATCTAAATTTCGAATCCCTATACTAGTGATTTTGAGTCGTCGTAACGATGTTTTACGTAACATTCGTTTTGACTCAAATAAATGTTGTTATAGTAATGTTTTCCTTAAAGAATGAATTTATACTTAAATTTTGATTTAAGTATATCGAATATTTTCAAATGTTGAAAATAAAAGATTTGTGAAACACTTATTATTAAAAAAGTATGGAATGTTTTCCAATATGAAATGAAATGTTTTTGAGAATTTATCTTCTTAAAGATAAATTGAAATTGAATATTGACATCGATTTGAAAATCGTATATCAGTAGATATTTTGAAAATATAAATTCACTATGGAATTTATGAAGGAAAGGGAAATTGTTTTAGAAAAATAAACGTTGATTTATTTTTGAAGTGTGGAAATAATATATCTAGTAAAGATATTTTTGGAAAATAAATAATTTGGGAAAATTATTTGGAATCTGATGATGTTGCGCATCTTTATTGATAGTTAAATAACCGACTATCAATAATTACCTTGAATGGATATTTGTTGTGAATTGGATGCATTTGAATGCCACACTTATTTTTGAATAAGCGCTCACTATTCGGGTTAACCGGGAAAGGACCATGGGGTCGTATAACCCATTCCGAATATGTGATACGTTGTTATGAATTGCATTTGAAGACCGGTGTTGAAGACCGGATATTTTTGAAAACGGAAGGATTACCGTCGAGTTACTCTACATCGGCTGATCTCCGATTTAGAGGTTTTATCACCCTTAGTGACGGGAAGTCCGGATGTGATTAGAAATTTATCCGGATATGCAAGGGCTTCGTGAGAAGTGCCTTCGGTTCTGTTCGATCCCGTAACAGACTTGTATGGATTGTGTGTCTGACGTTACAATTTGAGATATAAAGATGATTTCTTTCAAATACATTTCTGTTGGTGGCGGAGAATTTATTCTCTTAGCTTAACACCCTTCTCTGAGATGTACGAGCTCAGAGGTTATGTAGTTGAAATTTATCAGCGATATATCCCAATTTGGTAACGTGACATACTAAGTGTTGCTGTGAAATGATCAGTGTTTGATCATTTGTGATATGATCATTTGTTTGATCTTATATCTTTGTGATCATAGGTTGATCATTTTGTTTGACCCGAAGCAGGGCTTTTTGAGAAAGCGTAGCTTTGTGGACGAGACTTCGTCGAGCCTCACACCCCGGAAATGGTCAAAACAGGAAGAATGCGGCAAGGTTCTAGGGAGTAGCGCCCCTTAGTGTATGTCATTCCTTCTGGATAGAGGTGGTATCATGGTATGGAGCCCAGATACTTAACCTATGTGGTTGCTGCATTATTATCTATGTGGTTTGTTGGAAATCGGGGATCCTCGGGAAGATCGGTTACGATCGGGGGATGGCATACGCGTGTCAGTAGTTACCTATTTTTGCAGAGGTAACCCGGCCTTGTGTTGGCAGAGATCCGGTTAGGTTCTCGGGTCGTCTATTCCAGGGACGTACCCATCGTGGAAAAGGAAGTTCCTTAGCCTGACCGTTTGTTGGAAATCCAAAGAAACAATACGACACTTGTACGGTTTTAGTTGTAGAACCTATCATTCACTTATGGTGGTCACCACTGTTTGGATGGTAGCTATAGTAGGCATAAGTGCGGAATGCCTATGCTGGCTAAGATTAATATTATACTTTCGAAATGATTTTTTACACTATGCACTAATAATAATATCAGAAATGATTTGATTTTGCGTAGTAAGCATCTTTGACTATCATAAGAAGAAATCTCCTCCAATTCTGTGTTTGCATTGTGTGTGTGGCGGGAGGTCTTATGGTAGTTTCATTTTCCAAAAGCACTTCGAATTGACTTTAAAATTTATTTTGTTGTTATAAAGAATAACTGTTTTACGATCTCACACTAGTCACCATGACTGACTCGGAGTTTATTGTTCCCTTCTAAACTCTGTGTGCCCACAAATTTTCCACACGGGCAGCCTAGAGTTATGTTATCAGGATATTCTGGATGTTCTGGAGCTTGGAGATAAGCTGGATGACGAGACGTAGTATTTGTATCTGATAGTATTTATTCCGCTGTGTATTCTGTATGAGGACAAGTTATATAACTGTCCATTGTTGTATATTGACTCTGATGATTGATGTATGTATAAAATGATATAGATCTTTGTTTAAAGATTACTGATTTATCTATTATATATTGTTCCGTTGCGATGCGTAAGATTCTGATATTGTTTTCTGTTTCTGTTTCTGCTCTTGTTCTGTTGTTGTTCTTCTTTCTTTTTCTTCTATATTCTTCTTCTACCTTTTTCTTCTTCTTAAAACCCATCATAGTTCGTATTTCCGTTCATTTTGAGTTAATCAATGGAGATTAGTGGTTAATCAAGAGGTACGGATTTGCGGGCCATGACATTTGGTATCAGAGCATATGGTTAAGCGACAACCCTGCTCTGTTGGGTGTTACTCATTAGAGATAGAGTCAGTAGTACTCTAGAATGAGTTGAGTGTAATAATAGATATGAGCGCGTATTTGTTATTTGAATATAAAATTGTTTTATATTGTGATGATTGGTTTGTTGAGTGGTATATGGATTCTGGTCGGTATTGTCCGTACAACTCTATCGATAGGGATCTCTAAACACTTATATAGAACAATTCGGCACAGTATTGTTTTAAATAGGGTAAATGAGATAATTTTGCCCAAAACTATTTCTGTATAGAAAAGAAGCGATTTTCTATGAATTACTATAGTATATGGTTGCATGGTTGCTAGAAGTGATAATATTAAATTATTATCATTGAAATTTAATAAGGAATCGAAATCATAACTCGAAAGTTAAGAAATAAATTCACATACAAATGAAATTTAAGAATGTAAATTATAATTGTAACTTATAATTTAAAACGGAATTCCAGAGAAGTTTTTGGAAATGTTTTGAAAGGAATTTGAAAATTTTGGAGATTTGGAAAGTTTAAATCTTTTTGATTTGAAAATGAATTTCGAAGGTTTTGAAAAATATTTTGAAAGGAATGAAAAGCTCTAAACTCTTTTCGGTCGCTGGAAAATAGTTCCGATGATGATCATGACATCACCGGTGTTCATTTTCGGGTTTCCAAAAGAGAAATTGCTGCCAAATTGTTTTAAATGAAAGTTGTTTGAAAAAAATTGGGTTTTGTTTTGGAATTCAAAAGAAAATTTGAAGTTGTAAGCAATGAATTGAAATTGGAAAATGAAATGAGACTTGAATCAAGTGGAATAAAATCCAAACCTGAGAAAAATGAATAAGGATTGAATCCGAATAAACTACTTTGATAATTAATTGATTCATGAAATAGAAGTTGAATTAGTTAAATTGAAACTTGAATTGTGACTAAATAAAAGAATGGTTCAAATTTGCAGATAAATTCAAGTAAGTAGAAATAAATTTCTAAATGAATGGAATTTACAATTGCAAGTAAATGAAATTAAAGATGAATGTTAAACTTTGTTTTGAATTTGTTAGCAAATGTAATTCAAGCTGAATGTTGGAATTTGTAACGAATTAGTAACTGAAACTAATCTAAAATAATGTAGTTATGAATGAAAGATAATTGATAAAATTTAATATTCAGAAGTGAAACTGAATCCAAATTGAATTGAAATGGTAAAGTTAATTCAAATGAGAACGTGAAATGCAAAAAAATGAACGAAACTGAATGATGTAACTTCAATAGTGAAGTAAAAATGATACAAGTAGTTTATATCGAAATTTTGTAATAGAATTTGCAAAATGGTTTGAATGTGTAACTAGATATTATGGCTAGTAGGATATACAGGTATAAAGGAATTGGAATTTCGATTTCAAAGATAAATTTGAATTGCTCGAAAAAGGTATGTATTTGAATTATAATATGAGTTTTTGCTGATTTCTTGTCTAGCCACTTGGCTTTTTCTTTTTCTTTTTGAAATCTGAGAATCCGTAGGGACGTTTTGTAGTCGTACCGTATCAGCCGCGCAAAGGAGACGCTGGCGAAATTTTTCGAAAATTTCGAGTGTTAGAAAATTTTTGAGAAAATTTTGAAAGTTTAAAATTTGAATTTAAACTCGAATTTGAATTTAGAAGTTAAACAATGTTGTTTGAAACTTATAATTGAAGTTGGAAAACGAGTTGAATAATAACGAATCTTTAATAGAAAGATTTGTTTTGATAAATTGATAAAACTATTTGAATTTGAGAAAATAGTAGACGAGTTAAGGACATTTTTTTTGACTTGTAATTTCGAGGACGAAATTCTTTTAAGGAGGGAAGTCTGTAACGACCCTGAATTTTGACCAAATTAAATTGGAAATCTTTAATTAATTTTAAATGTTTGATCGATGATTTAAAATTGAATCCCCGATATAACCTTGAAATTGGCGATTAAATTATAAAATTTAATCTGCTGAATGTTGAATAAAAATTTAAATCTTCAATTTAAAGCTGAAGAAAAATATTTCAAAAGCTTTTAAAATTTATATTGATAACACTGAAGATAATAGAAACTTTCAGAAGTGAATTTGAAACTGTTCGGTTCAGTTTTGAATTTTATCGTTCAAATTGAATTTAAAAATAGCCGTTCGAGGCGCAGTCTCGGAATTCGACGAAACCAGTTCCATTGGGTCCGTAATATTGAATTATTTTCAGATTTCAAATTTTGTATTTTTCGGAATTCATATGTGAGAAAACGATAGGTAAACGCGTTGAAAGTTGTATCGAAACAAACTGAGTTTAAAATTTAAATTTAAAATTAAAAACAAAAGACAGCGTCCCTAACCTCGTGCCTAAATTCACGCCAAATATCACGGAAGAAATCGTGATAACCATAACTCTATACCTTCGTTACTCCTCTTCAAGTTCAAAAACATCAGAACGAAATCAAATTCGTTTCGAAAATGGCCGCCCTCATTCTCTCGTTTCAAATAAAATAAAATTAAAAAAAAGGAGGAATCGCGAGTACGATTAGGGTATGGCTCGAGCGAGCAGGAATGGCGACCGAGGCGTTCGAAATTGGGGGTCGCTCGCGTTCGAGCGGCGACCTGGCACTCGGCAACTAGAGGAGGCTCGCAGGGGCTTGGGTGGCGTCGTGGGAGGTCAGCGATCGCGAATTGTTCTCGTGACTGGCGCGATGTCGAGATTTTCTGGGAGGAGGGATCGCGAGCGGCGATCGAGTCAAAGGCGGCGGCGTTCAGGCGAAGCTGGGAACTCGCGTAGGGCATGTTGGCAATCGAGCTGGGAAGCGTGCTGGGTTGGCGTTCGATCGACAGCAGCGAATGGGAAGCTCGAACTCGAGAGGCATCGCGATCGAAGTCGAGACTCTGGTGGCGATTCGCTAGGATTTTGGCAAGTGGATGGTCGCGATTGACGCTGAAGGAATACTGCGTTCGAGGGTCGAACGTCGCAGTTTTGGGTTCGTTCGAATTCACATGGAGCAGAGGTAGCTCGAGTCTGTCAATGGTATCTGGGTTCGTCGAGTTATCAGGCAGCGAGGTATATTAATTTTATCATTAATTTTGTTCAATACATATATATCTACAGATTGAGAAAAAATGATAATAATAAATAAATTTGTTAAAGAGAATTTGTTCAAAATTAAAAGTATTGATTCAAACTGGAATTTTTAAAAGAACAAAATAAATATGCATCTCTGTGATTTATTCGATTTATAAACTTATCAAATTTTTTTTTGTTGCTTAAGATAATAGTTTATTAATGGAAATTTAGTTTAGATATAATTTTTTGTTAAGTCAAATTGTTAAAAAGAATTTGTTAGTCAAAATAAAATCAGAAGTTAATTAAATTATTAAGTGGAAATTTATTTTTTCGATTTAATTCGAATATTAATAAATTGTATAAATTATTTATACAAGGTTTGGAACCATGAAGAAAGGGTCAAAATGGAAATGAGATTGCAAATATAAAAGCTAAGGTGAGATTTTTCTCACTCAAATTGAAAAGTGGAATTTTCAGTTATTGTTTGATTGTTGTTTTGGATGTGATATTAGATATAGTAGGATATATATCTATATATATATATAGCAATATATACATATTGGCATATGTATATATTGGATTGATGATTTTCCCGCCTCGTATAGCGGATGAGACCCTATTGCGCCGTTAGTAAGCGGATTTTTATAAAAACCCATATACCGTGATAATTCCGTACTGGAGCGGAATTGGTATTGTGCTAACATCTTTGGATGCAGGGAAACAGGTTGGAGGGATCCAACTGGATTCCTCAACTGTATTTACTTATTTACAGATATTGATATATATTCTGTTATCATATTGATATATGATATTGACTGTTGTGATGGACTAATTGGTGTTGTTGCATCATCGGATTCAGTTTTGAAATGTAAAAATAACGACTTTTACTTTAAAAAGGATTTTTAAAGTGATTTTTGAAAGTATACGTTTTATGGAATTTTTGAATCGATTTATAAACGTAAAATTTTAAAGTTATAAAAGTTATAATTTTTAGTGAAATATAACCGAAGTGTCGTTTTTGAAATAAAAGTCGATTTATTTATAAAATGGTTTAAGTTGGGATTTTTGAATAACTACAAACGATTTGTATAGAAAGATTTATAAAATTGATATTTTATAAATAAAAAATATTGGACTTATAAAACGAATTTTATAAGTGTTAAAAAAGAAGTATAAATGGTTTCATAAGTGAATGAAATTAATAGATTGATAACGTGAAGTTATAAAGTGAATAGATGTTGTAGAATAAAAGATTTATAAGAAATTTACTGATAAATTAGATTTTTGCACTTAGATGGGATATAAATAGAAATTGCTAAATGAAACGATTTCATAAGTCGAAATTGTTATAAAGTATAAAAGTGATTTATAAACATTGTTTTATAAATCCGAAATCTCTTATTTTGATGAGTGAATTATAGAAGTCAATAAAAAGGAATCTATAAATCAAAGTGTTATGGAATATAAAAAGGTGAATTTATAAACGTTGTTTTATAAATTCGAAATCAATTGGAGTTGATAAATTAAAATGTTAAAGAAGATATATTCGCGATTTTGGATAGCGAATTATTATTGAAATAAAATGTGTAGAAAATAGTGAAATGTAATTAGTGAAGTATATTCACGATTTTGGACAGTGAATATATTATTGAGTAAAATGGTTATGTTTGGGAAAGCGATATTATAAAATGAAGTAATTGTTTTAAAAGATGTTTTAAAACGTGTTAAGTATCGAATACATAGATTTCAACATTTATTGTTGAAATAGACGTTTTCGAGGAATTTATGGAAATGATGGACTATAACACTGTTGTTATAGTAAATGGTTTCCGAAAGGAAATATTTTTGTATGGTATTGGGATTCATATATCTATCTAAATTTCGAATCCCTATACTAGTGATTTTGAGTCGTCGTAACGATGTTTTACGTAACATTCGTTTTGACTCAAATAAATGTTGTTATAGTAATGTTTTCCTTAAAGAATGAATTTATACTTAAATTTTGATTTCAGTATATCGAATATTTTCAAATGTTGAAAATAAAAGATTTGTGAAACACTTATTATTAAAAAAGTATGGAATGTTTTCCAATATGAAATGAAATGTTTTTGAGAATTTATCTTCTTAAAGATAAATTGAAATTGAATATTGACATCGATTTGAAAATCGTATATCAGTAGATATTTTGAAAATATAAATTCACTATGGAATTTATGAAGGAAAGGGAAATTGTTTTAGAAAAATAAACGTTGATTTATTTTTGAAGTGTGGAAATAATATATCTAGTAAAGATATTTTTGGAAAATAAATAATTTGGGAAAATTATTTGGAATCTGATGATGTTGCGCATCTTTATTGATAGTTAAATAACCGACTATCAATAATTACCTTGAATGGATATTTGTTGTGAATTGGATGCATTTGAATGCCACACTTATTTTTGAATAAGCGCTCACTATTCGGGTTAACCGGGAAAGGACCATGGGGTCGTATAACCCATTCCGAATATGTGATACGTCGTTATGAATTGCATTTGAAGACCGGTGTTGAAGACCTGATATTTTTGAAAACGGAAGGATTACCGTCGAGTTACTCTACATCGGCTGATCTCCGATTTAGAGGTTTTATCACCCTTAGTGACGGGAAGTCCGGACGTGATTAGAAATTTATCCGGATATGCAAGGGCTTCGTGAGAAGTGCCTTCGGTTCTGTTCGATCTCGGAACAGACTTGTATGGATTGTGTGTCTGACGTTACAATTTGAGATATAAAGCTGATTTCTTTCAAATACATTTCTGTTGGTGGCGGAGAATTTATTCTCTTAGCTTAACACCCTTCTCTGAGACGTACGAGCTCAGAGGTTATGTAGTTGAAATTTATCAGCGATATATCCCAATTTGGTAACGTGACATACTAAGTGTTGCTGTGAAATGATCAGTGTTTGATCATTTGTGATATGATCATTTGTTTGATCTTATATCTTTGTGATCATAGGTTGATCATTTTGTTTGACCCGAAGCAGGGCTTTTTGAGAAAGCGTAGCTTTGTGGACGAGACTTCGTCGAGCCTCACACCCCGGAAATGGTCAAAACAGGAAGAATGCGGCAAGGTTCTAGGGAGTAGCGCCCCTTAGTGTATGTCATTCCTTCTGGATAGAGGTGGTATCATGGTATGGAGCCCAGATACTTAACCTAAGTGGTTGCTGCATTATTATCTATGTGGTTTGTTGGAAATCGGGGATCCTCGGGAAGATCGGTTATGATCGGGGGATGGCATACGCGTGTCAGTAGTTACCTATTTTTGCAGAGGTAACCCGGCCTTGTGTTGGCAGAGATCCGGTTAGGTTCTCGGGTCGTCTATTCCAGGGACGTACCCATCGTGGAAAAGGAAGTTCCTTAGCCTGACCGTTTGTTGGAAATCCAAAGAAACAATACGACACTTGTACGGTTTTAGTTGTAGAACCTATCATTCACTTATGGTGGTCACCACTGTTTGGATGGTAGCTATAGTAGGCATAAGTGCGGAATGCCTATGCTGGCTAAGATTAATATTATACTTTCGAAATGATTTTTTACACTATGCACTAATAATAATATCAGAAATGATTTGATTTTGCTTAGTAAGCATCTTTGACTATCATAAGAAGAAATCTCCTCCAATTCTGCGTTTGCATTGTGTGTGTGGCGGGAGGTCTTATGGTAGTTTCATTTTCCAAAAGCACTTCGAATTGACTTTAAAAATTATTTTGTTGTTATAAAGAATAACTGTTTTACGATCTCACACCAGTCACCATGACTGACTCGGAGTTTATTGTTCCCTTCTAAACTCTGGGTGCCCACAAATTTTCCACACAGGCAGCCTAGAGTTATGTTATCAGGATATTCTGGATGTTCTGGAGCTTGGAGATAAGCTGGATGACGAGACGTAGTATTTGTATCTGATAGTATTTATTCCGCTGTGTATTCTGTATGAGGACAAGTTATATAACTGTCCATTGTTGTATATTGACTCTGATGATTGATGTATGTATAAAATGATATAGATCTTTGTTTAAAGATTACTGATTTATCTGTTATATATTGTTCCGTTGCGATGCGTAAGATTCTGATATTGTTTTCTGTTTCTGTTTCTGCTCTTGTTCTGTTGTTGTTCTTCTTTCTTTTTCTTCTATCTTCTTCTTCTACCTTTTTCTTCTTCTTAAAACCCATCATAGTTCGTATTTCCGTTCATTTTGAGTTAATCAATGGAGATTAGTGGTTAATCAAGAGGTACGGATTTGCGGGCCATGACAGTTTCCTTTAGACGTTTTTTCCCTTCTCCTTTCACATGCGCTGAAGGGTGTTGTAGTGTCATTGGGTTAACAGCCACTGCATAAACTGTGAGTAAATATTTGTGCCAATGGGTTAATGCCCGTTAGCTAATCTATGGCTATTTATTTATGCATCTACATCAGCATCCAATGGTTAACCTAAAAGTTAGCGACTTCAGTCAGTGTACCATCACATTATCTTTGGTGTATACCTAAACACATGCACCCTTTTTAAATCTTTGTTGGATTTTTTCTGTAGTATATCTTCTATAATTTTGTTTTTATAAGGGATCCTTAATAAACTGCAGAATATGATGCTTGGACAGGGTTCATAGGTTTTGTTGTATAAATTTTTGCACTTACAAGAGATTATGTCCAACATAATTAATTTATTAGTAAGTTGTCTTAAAAAAATTATTTGGTATTTAACTTTAGTTTTCTATTATGTTTAAAGAGATACCTGTTAATATAACACAATAAAAACAACAGCCTAACCCGATTGACTTTATTTTCAACTATCTCCATCATAGTTCGACCAGGCTCAAGTTCTAAAGTTTTGTCTTCTGCCTGCTTAATATATTGTTTCACCTGTCTTTTTGCTTCTAAAATGGTTTCATTGATTTCCTCCATAGTCGCAACATCAGCAATAGTATCCCCGATACCAATACTGAATGCTTGCTGCAATAACCAATAATTTACAAGCCACTGTGTATGCCCTAGAAACTTGCGAGCCGCATCTGGGCCAACCTCTTCCCTGTAAATTACATAATGTAATTATATAATACAAAAAAATGACTTTTGAAATAACATTCATCTGTATCTCACACATACTAGATTATGTGAATAAGACTACCACCTCCTGTTATAAGTGTTTTCTTGCACAAAGTTCCAGATAGAAGTTTTCCTTTTTCTATTCTAGCAACAGTATCGCCAGAAGTAATATATTCTATTTTTGTGTCCACATGCCAACCTGAATTTTTTATAAGGTTTATCTGCTTTGGGATAATAAAGTTGAAGACTTGCTTCCCAGTCCAGAGGGGTTTAGGCTTCAAAATGGTTGGAGCAGGTACTTAACCATCAAAGTCTTCCCACCATATCAAGATATTCATTAACACATCCTGCCACAAATGAAATATGATTGCGAACATTTCTTACCAATTATCGTACATGATATTCAAATGTCTCTCCACCTGTCAACCAAAAGTATTCAGCATAATTTGTATAAACTTAATAAGTTGAAATGATGAAATCATAATGAATGCGTATATGCTGGAACAACCAAGGTGCTAGATTTATGTAATATTGCATGTAGGTTTTTGAGAAATAATTTTTCTAAAACCTATAAGCAGTGTAATTATTTTAGTTATGATGAAACCTTGGAGTCCTATGTATAGATAGAGTTGTACACGTGTGTAAATTGTATGTATTCTCATCAAAGTAGGAGCTGTTTTGAATTAACGGTGCAAATAGGCTTTTGGAAGAAAAAAACATTAGGTTAATAAAAAATGTGAGTGTTTAAGGGTAGTCATAATAGTTGTGCTTTTCCCCAGATTTCTATTCAGCCTGCTGTATGCTAACAGCTGCTACCAGTACACAATCACGTTAAAGGGTGATTATATGATATGTTATTAATAAAAATAATTAAGCTTAATGAAATCTTATTGATTGAATAATCGTGACTGGAAAATAAAATCAACAAGTTATATAGTTATGATCAAGTTTATAATGGAAGAAAGAGCATGAATTTCACAATATAAGGTGTTTTCAAATTAAAAAAATTACAGTCTCTATTCACTTCCTTAAATATGTAAACACAATTTAAGGTGTTTCCATTAACATGTAATTATTCACTTTATTTGATCCAGTTTTTGTAGCATATTTATGGGACCATGTATTTTTTTCATGCTAGTTCGTCGTATTTATGAGGCCTCCATAATTTTAGGCTTTAAACACTTGCATAATATGCATATTTATTGGGGTGGCACTGATTGTGACATTTTATATTTGAAAAGAAATAATGATTAATATAGTGTGTTTCATTTCCTTTGTAGGTGTATGATGGGATGGAAGTTGAAAGTTAAGCAATGGATAAAGAATTTTCTCCAACTCAATAGCCTATCGAGTATCGGGTGTTAAACAAGGAAAGCTTCATGGAATGAATATTCTCCTTTAGTTCCTCATGTAACATTCAAATACTGACCGGTAGGCATTATTCCTAATGATTTCATAGGAGTCAAGTCCTTAGTATAATTTTGTCTTTTCTCTTTAACAACAATTTACTAAAGTCACCCTTACTGATTATTATGCTAATAAAGATGGTCTTTGTTTGGTAATAGCTTTGCTGATTATTTTTCATTATTACTATGTCTTAGAACATGCACCATTATCCTGAAAATGAATAGTTACCTGTATTTAATTCTTTTCTTAAGGTATTGTGAATCATATTTAATTCTTCCTTTAATAACAAGAAAATATGGGACCTAAATTTTTAGTAAATGAGTTTAATTTGTAGTGGTTTTTTGTTCTACTTATAAAGCATATTTTCTTGATGATTCCATATATTCACGCTTACTTACCATTGAGGTTTAGAACCATTTTGTAAAGGCATCATGTTATCCCTATGTGGCATGGACAGTATTTACAGGTTTGACCTACAGAATTGCATGAATATTAATTTTCATACATTGAAGTTGAAATAACACACAATTTAATTAATTTTAAAATATTGATACGGGTGGAACTTCTTAAAAGTTAAAATGCAATAATTAATTTTTGTGTTATTTTAACAATAATGCATTTTTCCCTCCACTCTTTGTCCATTATAATAGTGGTATAGTTTCTAAATTTAAGGTTGAAATACTCATTTCAATATTACAAATTAATACAATTGATAATTAGCTTATTTATTTTGACCCCAAAATGTACTATGTATACTCCTAACATTTCTTAAAATTCTTATACCCATAAAATTAATGGTATACCCACTTATCTTTCTTGATTCATACTCTCAATTTTCAAACATTGATAAGGAATGACATAATTTTGATTTTTTTTTAAAAATTTGTGGCTTAGTGGTTAATTTCAAGCAGCTAGCTTAAATTTAGCAAGAGTAAAATTTATATTTTAAATTTCAATGTTAGTCTTATATTTCACAATAAATTATAATCCCAAGTAGAGCGATCCATGTTTGTTTTGTCATGTCGATTGTAACCGAATTCCGTTGTCTTTCAATTTATTGCTTTTATTGGTAATTTATTTTATTGCATATGTATTTATGATTTGCAAAGAATTTTTGTTGTTTTGAATTTAAATTTTCTATAAACATGGTTAAAACATGTTAAAAAAGGTTGCAATGATAATTTTGTTATACTTTTGACCCTGTATATGCATACCCAATTTCAACTTAATTTCAAAGTTGAAATAAAATTTATTCATTATACGTTGTTTAACTTAGCGTGTTTAACAATTGGTATGTTGATTTTTATGGGTTTCATATGGTATATGCCTGAATAAAAATTACTTTGCAACGAATTATAAAAGTTTTGTACATTTTTATATTAGCATGATGTCAAAATATATATCGCCAAACAAATTTCACGTTGGTCCATTTTTTAGTTTTTGTTGGTTATACAAAGTATATGCAGTAAATAGTACATATCCAATCAATTTAGGAAAATATCCCAAGCTTCATTTAAATTTTGGGACAGTGTAAAACATTATATACACTATCGCTAGATTCAACATAGTATATTTGAATATTTTATCGGTTGTTAATTTCTTGGTCACATATAGTATTATTCTCATAAGCTCGAATCAAAAATAAAAAAAAGGTAAAATATGAAGAATATATACATTTATTTATGGGACAGTTTGGCACAGGTCCCTAATAAGTTTCAAAATACACAAAAACCCCAGTAAAATTTTTTTTGTAAATTAGGTCCATAGAATTAAGTTACCGAATAATTGCATACACTTATGCAATTATTCAGTGAATAATTGTAGACATTTATGCAATTATATCAAAAAATTACAGACATTTCCACAAATTTTTCAAAAAATTACAGAAAATTCCGCAATTATTCACTAAAAAATTGAGGAAATTTCCGCAATTTTTTCAAAAATTTGTGGAAAATTCCGCAATTATTCACTAAAAAAATTGCGGAAATTTCCGCAATTATTCACCGCAAAAATTGCATAAATTTATGCAACTTTTGGATATAATTGCATAAATGTCTGCAATTATTCACTGAATAATTGCATAACTATAAGCAATTACTTAGTAACTTAATTATAGGGATCTAATTTACATACTTTTTTTTACTGGGGTTTTTGTGTATTTTGAAACTTATTAGGGACCTGAGCCTAATATTCACTTTATTTATATTGGCGTACTGAATAACAATGATAAATTCAACATTTTAAGCATTTAAACATTGGACAATATGACTTAGGATTCATTCACTTATTGAATAGACAAGAAACATGCAATCATTGAAAATGAATTTTGGTTACAAAAATAGAATATATAAATAAGAAACAGTAATCCACTTCAAATATACCAATCATACGATGATGTCATGACCCAAAAATAGTTATTTACACTGCCCGTGTGCGTAGCACGGGCCACACACTAGTTTATTTGGAAAACATTAGCATTTAATGGTGTGCCAATATAAAAGTTATAAATGCACGCACATTTGAATTAGATTTAAATGGAATTGATGCTAATGAGATTTTGGAAATTTTTGAGGCCCCATGTGGCACCATCTATGGCTAGCCTTGCATGTAGAAGAGAGTGAGGATTTGATTAATATTTAAAAAGGAATTAATAGGGGAAATATTTAAGGAAGGAATATGAAAGGTTTCTATCATTCCTTTAAAACACATCTCCCTTTGTTTTCTTATCTGATTGATTTATTTCATGTCATAATCATGCCTCTTTCGCTTCTATCAGAGAAATTAGAATTTTCATGGCTTCCTAACCTCTAAATTTCCAAAATAAAATATCAAATCAAATTAATAACAAATAGTGGTTCTAATCACTTAATTATTGAATAATTCAGAGATTGGTTCATGGAATCTAAAAGCCTTTGATTCATCATTCAAGGTGCATTCTCTTGGCAACATCTCAAGGTGATTATTCTAATTTTATATATTCATCATTCAACTTGTTTATGTAATTTAGATCCATCTCCTATTTCATCTCATATGTGTATTCGTTTATTTGATCAAAGAGATTAAATCCCTTTTGCTCCAGCTTAATTAATTACATATGTTCAGCATGTTATTTTAATTTGAACCTGTTTTAAGATATACTTTGATTATTTGCCAATTCATGTTGTTGTTATTAGATCTACATTATATGATCCCATATTTAATTATTTTTCATATTCCTTAATTGTTTAGATCTGAAACCTTTGCAACATATACATATGTGTCTGATTTGTCCTATCTATTTTTGTTGTTCTTTCAAGTTTGTTATTTAAAAAAAACGCTTTTTGATTAAAATCTAAATGTTAATTGATGAAATATTTCTATTATTGATTCAAATAGAAAACATATGTAATTTATTTATGTTTGCATGTATGTTTTGTGTTCAATATTTCAAATTCAATCTTTTGGTTTTTGCATACTTCTGTTTAAAGTTATAAAAAAAGTTTTCTTTATAAACATAACTGGACTTTATTGCAAAATATCATAAACCCTGGGATTTCCTTTTAAAAATAAAGTTAGGCTTTTGTTTTTATTTTATATTGGAACATATACTAAATTATAAATTTTAACATGAAGATGTATTATGTTTAAAACAATATTTTCAATGATTTTTGTATGTGTATATATACTCACACAAATTTATATGCGTGTGTATATATACATACATACGTATATAATATAAAATTTGAATTGAATTTATATGATAGACTTTTATGTAAAATCATAATTTTTAATCTTAAAAAACTTTCAGTTTTGAAACTAGGTTCAAAATTGATGACCTTTTGGAGTTATAAAAGTGACACTTAATTTTATCTCATTTATATGCATATGTATATTGTATATAAATGTAAATATATGTATGTTAAATAATACTATGGACAATAAAGACTCATATGTAGGAAATATCATCTCTATACACTATCTGATTTATTGCACTTACATAATTTACAGTAAGTACATTTGGACAATAGTTAAATTTTATGCCATGAATAAATTGCCAATTTATACCATTTAATGATCCAATCAGTTTAGTTAGAGAGAGTGAGAAAATGGAAGGTTTCTCTCTTCATATAATGTTTATTATACTCTCAATTAATTACATATTTTTAGGGAAAGAAATGAAAGGTTTCCTTCCCTAAATTAACTCTTATAAACAATTGTTGAGTGTATTTGATGCACTATACATTTAAACTAAATTAATTTTAAACTTTCTTTTAACCAACTTTATATAAAATAAGACTTTATTTAATGTTTTATTAGATTAGATCTAATATACATTTAGACTTCATAGGCTCATTGAAGATCCAAAATGGATTTTTTAAATTCACTAATTTCTTCCGCTGCGGGCTGGCCTAGTTCCAACACTTAATGGATCTGATCTCGTGATTTTAGGTGGAGCGGATTTGGATATATTATTTTTTGAAGTTGATTTAAGAAGTGGACATGGATTTCTTCTTCAAAAATGCTACAGTGAATGGCCAAATGAAGGTTTGAAGGAAGATCCAAATTTAGGGATATTTATATAATATTTTAATATCCCATTTATTTGAGAAATACGTTTTGAGTCTGTACCATCACACAATACGTCCGGTCTACGCGAAACTCATTTGTGTACATCACCTCAATTTTCTAGATCCAACGGTACTAATTTCGTTGTCATTTGAGACTGCGCCCTAGAACGCTAATTTCGCGTATTTCCAAATCGTTTTGGCCGTCGAATCATCCGATCATCAAATATAGCGATCCTTATACTGATTTCAATTTGCAACATCAATCTGAATTCAACGAAAGTTGTCTCAAGTCCTTATTTAGACGTTTGCAAAAAATCATATTTTTGGGCCTTCATTTAATTAACGATTAAATATTTAAATCACTCATTTAAATATCTGATCGTTGAAAATACGGGTCATTACATTCTCCCCTCTTTAAAGGATTTCATCCCCAAAATCACAACGCAAAGAGTAGTCTCCTAACCCATAATCCCTCAAAAGTCTTCTCGATTCCAAAAAAAATTCGGCAGACCTTCTTTGTGCAGCTAGGTCCGGGAGAATTCCCAATACAACACAGATATGTATACAACTCATATCTTTAAATACACTGGATCGTATATAGAAATCATCTCAAACAAGCTTGCTATGACAAACCATAACTATCTTGCATGCTTTGCAACCATACAAACGTAGGCTATCATTATAAATGCTAACAATCCAATCAAACATGCATACATGAGACCAGACGTCAAAAAGTAACATCCATGCCTATCCTAGCATGAAGAATACTAAACTATCTAGTATAAAACATCGAATATGATACCCACTGTGAAAGCCGACGATAAAAACACAATCACACCTCCCGAAGAGCTCTAGAAAAGCGGTCTGCAGGCTCTTCTCTGTCTCTCATATCTTATCGTCTTCACTTTCGCACCATTGAACCTCTACTACTCCACCGCTATCCTCCTAACCCAATTCTTCTCACATCTATCGATACAAGTTAGCCTACGAGGTCTCGAAGTCCATGGTTTAATCTCAATATCATAAAATCAATTCGATGCCAAATCCCCAAATGCTTCTTCTAAGTTCTCCCAAAATCCACTATCGAACAACAAGTCTCGGCCACTTATAATGCTTTGGGCACATAATGGAATCACACTATTCATCCCACATACAACTCAACAAATACGGATGTCGTTCTACAAGACTTAAGGGATACAAATCTAGCATTATTCATCAACCAATAGACTATGACCCAAATACTATCAAGCTATCCTGAGTCATCAGCAATCCATCGATGCAGTCTATAAATATGTGTTCCCACTACTCGAGAACAAATAATCTCTCATCCCTACAGGACCAACAGTCTCGGTTGGATCCGCACTGCATCACCTCTACAGACACTACTCATTCTTCTAATTTAGCCACGATTTCCACTAGTCTAGCCTAACGCCTCCTACTAGTATCAATCCAGTAAATCAAAGTAGGTATGATGGTTATACTGGCCATCACCCTTGGTCGTAGCCCATTGAGTTCTAAAGTCACGACCACTGATAAGCTCGAGCAAATGTCCACTCTAGGATTATCACTCCTAAACTGGTATGTCTTCTACTCGAAAGACCAACAACTACAATTCCCTTAAGGATGAATAGGAAATATCAAATCCATACGAGGCTAAGAAATCTAACCATCCCTACTAGCGAAGGTCAAGATCCTTCTCGGAGAAGAGATACTCCCATGATATTGAATCACTAAACGGCTCGAACTCCTCTCATAATATATAGTGCCTCCAACTCTCTAATGCACACTTTATCACCTCCAACTCCAAATCAAGAGTCGAATACTTCCTCTCGTGCAGTTTCAGCTGTCATCTAACATACGAAAACCCTACCTTTCGTTATCAATACCGCACCCATTTAAGTACCACAGGCAAGTGTATACTATTGCCTTCTCATTCCCGCTCGGAATGAGTAAAATCGGTGCGCTCATCAACCTCTTGGACAAACTCACTAACGCGTATCCGCACCTCGCCATGAGTCAGCAGAATATGGATCTTAAGACTAAATTAACACTAAAGGGAGGTGAATAGAGTTTAATAGATTATACGAATATTTTCAAATCCTTTAAGATTCCACTTGGAATGATGTAACTACCAATCATAGAAACAATCAAAGAATCAAAGTGCAGATAAAAGTAAATGCAGTAAAAGTAAAAAGGAAAGAACACACCAGGATTTTATACTTGTTCGGAGTTACCATACATCCAGTCCCACACAATTCCTTGTGTGGATTTTTTTTCAACTATTAAATGCAAATACAATCTCAATTTCAAGGCTATGAGATACAACCTCCGGAATCCCAACCTCTAGGTAGAATCACTTGATTTCTGGGCTACAAGCACATCTACTAGATTTACAGGATACTAAGTACACCCAATTGATTTTATGGGCTACAATCACACCCACAAATATACCAGTATGATTTGGTAGAGTTTTAGAGACTCAGATCTTCAATCTTGATTATAATTGATTCTATAACTCTTGCATAGTACTTTGATCATGGTTTGAGTGAGACATATGAGAGTGATCAGAGAGTAGATGAAGGAAAATCAAGCCAGTGATGATTGAATTTTATTTTGGTTGAATTTCAGCAGAGCTTGGGTATATTTTGATTTAGAAAATGAGAGAGTGGAAGGAGGAAAGGTGAATAAGAAAATGATGATTGAAAATTTGTTTAGAAGTTAAGTATTTATAAAGGAACAATAATCATATCCATTCGTGAAGGGATACGACAAAAAAGAAATTTCTTTTGAAATTTAAATTTTGAAAAAATCAGCCACTATGTCGACATACATACATAGAGTATGTCGACATACTCTTTTTTAGAAAATTGAGAATATTCGAAACATTATTTTGAAAACTCGTTGTTTTGTAAAATAGCTTGATACTTTGTAAAATGATTTAAGCATAGTTTATCCATATTTTAATCATAATAAAACTTAATAAAACTTTGTATAATAATTTTGAAATTTTAATATAATGCAAATAATATATATATAGTCAAAACAATTATAACTTATTAAAGTATAAACAAAAATTCAATATATAAAAACTTAAAAACACTAAAATAATATCTTTATAAGTATAAGAGATTGAAAACCATTTTGAGAAATATTTTGAAAAGATTATTTTAAAACCAGGATATTTGAAAAACAATTTAAAACAAAATTAGAGAAGGAGAGAGAGATCAGGAAAGTGCTATTAAAGTTTTAACATAAATTCTATGACTCTATAATTTATCTGAAATATCTTGAAATCTTGAACTCTTCAATACTCAAGAATCTTCATTCTCCAACTCTTGAAACTCTATATCAACCTCTTAAATCCACTATTGATACCGTACGGTCTTCTTAATCAATACTTTTCTAATATCAAGCATTATATACTATATATAACTTGATAAAACATTAGTATTTATATTTTATGTAATGTCTATAGTTGTTATCATCAAAACCAATACCTAAGGTACTAACAATCTCTCCCTTTTTGATGATAACAACTCTGTATATAAAATATAATATAACTCCCCCATAATCTATGCCTAGATTTTATATATTTCACCTTCTTTGTCACCAACAAAAATAACCACATAAACTATAACTATAACTCTAACACTAACTCTTACTTTAACTCTAACTCCCCATAAATAAAATATTATAGACTAATGACATATAATGTTGATGAGAATGATTTATATAAGAATAATAAGTGATATTTAAAATGAGATATTCATGAAATGGAAATAATGATAAGAAAGATGTATAAGAAATGATAAGTGATAACACAAATCATTGATAGTACCGAACCAATTAACATATTTATTCAATACCACACCATAATCCAATAACATCTTAAAATGTCCATATAAGTAAGTAAAACAAATGTTAAAATTAAATTAAATACACACACAACATAATCAAATTAACGAAGACAAGTACCATCCTACTGTTATTTCCTAATGATCAGGGAATTGTGAATAGGACAATGAGGATAATGAAGGAAAAAGTTCCCCTTTTATTAGATGAGATTTCCATCTCGATCGAAACATAATTCTCTGACGCATCAAACTTTGTCATTTTCTTCCACATGTTCTTCCTCTTCTTCTTCTTCCTCTTCTTCCTCGTCATCGCTGCCTTGAATGGTGTTATGAATGGCCAAATTTGCAGAATCATCTTTAATAGCTATTGGATTCGTAGGATTATCCAATAGATATTTTTGTAAATTGCAAAAAATTCTACTTTGTTTCTCTTGTTCTTTGACCATACACAGTTGTACAACTTGTATTTCAGTCAACATCTCTAGAATATTCTTCATTTCTCCTTCCATTTAGTAACTTTGGCCAAAGTAGAGTTCTGGAAGAGGCCTTAGGTAAGAGAAGGGAAGGAAAACAATGAATTCCCTTCTCTAGAATGTTTGGGATTAGAGGTGGCCATGGTTTATTTGTTTTAGAAGTTTAAAATAAAGATAATATAGAAAAATGAAGAAGAAAGTCGAAATTTGGTTATTATATAACCACTAATTTGAATTTTAGAGGAAAATTTTTAAAACAAAAACTACCATTATATGTCAACAAAGGGGATAGGATATGCCGAAATATATGTTATAATTTTGATTATGTTGTAAATGTTACTTCACTATTTTTATATTTCCGATAGAGAACAAATTACTAACTCTCTTCTTAACTTAGTAAAAGATGTTTGATTCAATGGTTTGTTAATATATCAGCTATTTGATTTTCAGTGTTTTATAATTCATGTGATACTGTTTCTTTGTTTATATTATCTCTTATAAAATGATGTCTTATAACAATATGTTTAGTTCTAGCATGATGAGTTGGAATTTTAGATGGATTGATCGCACTTGTATTATCATAGTATATTAGTGATTTTGTAAAATTTAAACCAGAATGTTTTAATGTTTGTTGCATATAGATAACCTGTGAATAGTCTAATGCTGCTAAAATATATTTTGCTTCTATTGTAGACAAAGATACAGAGTTTTGTTTCTTACTAAACCAGGAAACCAGAGAGTATCCCAACAAGTGTAAGTTCCACTTGTACTTTTTCGGTCTGATTTGCAACCAGTATAGTTAGCATCACTATATTAAATTAATTCAAAGTAGTCGTATTTTGGGCAAAAGAGTCCATAGTCTAATGTGTTGTTTATATATCTCAAAATTTGTTTTACGGATTGTAAATGAGTTTCTTTAGGTTGAGATTGATATCTTGCACAGAGACAAACATTATGCATTATATCAGGTCTACTAGCAGTTATATAAAGTAGTGATCCAATCATTCCTCTATACAATTTTTGATCTACATCTTTTGAATTTTCTTCTTTATTTAATTTTTTATTAGCTGCAATGAGAGTTGGTTTACCACTGGTATTTGACATACCAAATTTCTTAACTAAATCTTTAGCATATTTTTCTTGACTAATAAAAATTCCATTACATAGTTACTTTATTTGTAATCCAAGAAAATAATTTAGTTCTCCCATATGACTCAATTGAAATCCCTTAGTCATTATTTCTGAGAATTCCTTCTTTAGTTTATCATTGGTAGAACCAATAATGATATCATATACATATATTTGTACAAACTAAATATCATTTTTATCACTTATAATAAAAAGTGTTCTATTTACTTTTTGCCTATTTCAAAATTTGATTGTAACAGATAGGATTTAAGACCGTCATACCAAGCTCTTAGAGCCTGAATCAGATGAGACAAAGCCTTCTTTAATTTGTAAACATGATTAGGTAGTTTTTCATCTTCAAAAAGTGGGGGTTGTTCTACATATACGTCTTCTTTAATCAAACCATCTAAAAAACACTTTTAACATCCATTGGATATAAATTAAAATTATAATGATTAGCGAAAGCAAGTAAAATTCGTATAGTTTCTGATCTTGCTGTGGGTGCAAAGGTTTCATCAAAATCTATTCCTTCTTCTTGGCAATAACCTTGTGCAACTAATCGAGATTTATTTCTCACAACGTCTCCTTGTTCGTTCATTTTGTTTCTATATACCCATTTACTTCCTATTATGGATTTATCCTTAGGTCCGGAATAATTCCCATACATTATTTCCTGTAAATTGATTCAATTCCTTTTGCATAGCAAGAGTCCATGAATCATCAGTTGATGCTTCCTTTGGATTTTTAGGTTCAACAATTGAAATAAAAGCAACATTACTCACTTTATTTAGTTGATTTCTAATTTTAACGAGAGATTCAATATTTCTAAGTATATTTTCTATAGGATGATCTTTCAAGTATCTTGTTCTTTTATTTGGGTGTGAATTTTCTGAATTATTATTGTTTTCATTTTCGGTAATCTCATTATTACTAATTTTGTTTGGGTTATCAATGTTTTCTTCTTGATCAATATTTGGATTATAAACTTTAAAATTTTCACCAAATGAGACATGTAATGTCTCTTCAGTAATATTAGTTCTAGTATTGAAAACTCTATGAGCTTTACTTCTATTTGAATATCCAATAAAGATTCATTTATTTGATTTAGCATCATATTTATTCAAATTATTTTTAGTAATTAAAATAAAACATTTACTGCCAAAACCTCTAAAGTATTAAACTTTAGGATTTTTATTATAGAATAATTCAAATGGTGATTTCTTAGTGAATGGTCTTATTAAAATTCTATTTAATGTATAACATTCAATACCAACTGCTTCAGCACAAATTTTTTTAGGTAAATTACTATCATTTAGCATAGTTCTAGCGCACTTTTGAATCATCCTATTTTTACGTTCTACCACTCCATTTTGATGTGGTTTTCATGGAAATGAAAAAGAATGAGTTATACCTTTCTTATTACAGAAATTCTCAAAATTTTCATTTTCGAATTCTCCACTGTGATCACTCCAAATAGTTTTAATTTTGCTAGTCATTTGATTATGAATTCGTTTAACAAAGATTTTAAACATCTTAAAAGCATCACTTTTAAGTTTTAAGAAAATCATCCAGGTAAACCAAGAATAATCATCTATGATTACAAATACATATCTACTGTGATTTATAGATTGTATCTGAGAAGGGCCGAAAAGATCTAAGTGAAGAAGTTTGAGTGGTTGAGAGGTAGAAATCATATCTTTTGATTTAAAGGAACTTTTTCTAAGTTTTCCTAATTGACATGCATCGCATAAATTATCAACTTTAAAATTTATTTTTGGAAGACCTTTAACTAGATCATCTTTGGCAATTTTAGCTATTAGTTTGAAATTCAAATGACCAAATATTTTATACCAAATCCAAAGATCACTTGATTCGGCCAAAAGACACAAAATATCATTTGAGATTTTCATACTTAATATATGGATGTTTTGTTTTCTAATACCTTCAAAGATAACGTTTGACTCATTTTCTTCAATGTGACATTTATGTTTTACGAATTTAATTTTGAAATCCTTATCTCACAATTGACTAATACTCAACAGATTATTCATTAAATTCCTAACTACCAAAAAATTAGAAATAGTAAGAGTTTTAGAATTACCGACAGTGACGATGGCAATCACATATCCGTTGGATGTGACGACCTAGGAATTTCGAACCCGAAAATTCCAGATAGTTAGAAGAAAAGAAAAGAGATAGAAGAAAGAAACAGAACAAGACAGAGATTCTCACATTCGCAGCGGATCAAAATACAATATCAAATAATAATATCAGTTATACAAAGAAAACTGTATTTGTTAATTTCATTTTTATACATCAGAGTTACAACATTCACAAATATACTAGACAGTTAGAATTAACATGTCTCTGACAACTATAATATATCACATCGGAATATACTTCATACGTTCCTGCCATCCAGCTCTCCTCTTAAGCTCCAGAACGTCTTAACCTGAAAATCTGTAATACTCGGTATAACCCGAGCATTACATCAAAGTAACACCCGGGTCAGGCTAGAAACCAGCGTGAGTAAACTCATTTAATAAGAAATTCCAATCCCTAGAACTTATTTAAAACCCGGGTAACTCGTTTATCACTGCAAGTTCACAACTTGTTATAGTCAACACTTAATCAATCCCTATATACCTTTACTTAGTTTAAAATGGTCCAGTCATTTAAATTATTCCATTTCAGCCTATTGATTTCTCATATCAAATCTATAAAGAATCATAGTAGATTACAAATCGAAGTGGTTTCGGGTATTTGTTGATACCCGACCCCGGTCTCTTCGAAATCAATGTCATCTTTATCTAAGTTGTCTAAGTGAACACATATCAAATTTAAATATAGGGTATCATATTCACACAATAATTCATTATCGATAGATAACCCACAATGTGACGCCCCACCTCTATACCCACGCTAACCAAGAACACTACGATGTAGTGCTGTCAATTAGCGCGGAGAATAAGGCTGTGGAGGAGCGACCATCCATGTAACTTCTTTGTGCGAGCATCGATACGTCAGATAGAATAGAATGCATATCTTTTAAGGAGGAAATCCGACATACCGATACAAACACAAAGCTATCACACGGTGGCTATATATAATCTTCGGAAACAAACATAGAAATAATCATAACATAAATCAGTCACAGACATCCATATCACAAAGGCGGAAGAAGATATGAATAAATATATATATCACATGAAAGTGTACATCAGAGTAGTGGTCGGAAAGATCCACGATAATACAAAAGAATAGCATCACGTGCTATACAAAAGAATAAGTACACAACATAGAGTCTATATCTCAAAGGTGTACATCCAAAAACTACTAATCTAAGTAGTTAGCCAAAAGTCAGAAGTATCCTGAAGAGAAGTCAAGCAGAAGCACCTGTAACATCTCGGTCTGACCCGAGTATTATTTATAAGAAAATAATAAACGGATCAGTCTAACTATAAATATCAGATGATATGGTATACAGTAAAAGGCATGACATGAACATGTAATAACCATAGCGACATACTACTATAAGTATGTAAATGATAATCAACAAAAGATTAATCAATATCACAAGAATCTTCTCAAAGATAAAATAGGGTTTCATACCCTAAACTTGTATTCATAACAAGTCAATAACACATGAATTCACCAATGCACAAAAACTGATATCATATCAATGAAAATCATGAAAATTGGTGAAGCACAAAATTCCAGAAATCATCATCAGAAATCCAGAAAACACATAAAGGGGGGGAGGCCTAACACATGAATGGGAGCATGAAAACTCACCTACGCGTAAACACATGACGAGAAGTTATCTCATGGAAGCTATCCATTAAATTTTCACACAGGAATGGCCCGAAGACCGTAGGAAATGTGATGGCGAAACATCACATAATCGGGGTATAGTCTCCCACGTAGACAAAGAGACATCGCTCAATCGCTAGTCTAAATCACAAAAATGATCGTCATGATCATAAGGAAGTGTCAATCACACCAAGCTAGTAAATATATGAGTTTAGCTTCATGTCCCATAACCACTTGCTTAACTTAAATATTTACGAACAAGCTGTAAATCTTCACTAGGAAATTGTCACAAAAAGGGTTCAATCGAACAAGTCCAAGAGCTAACCGACGAAGTGAACGCAAGCGTTTCATACCACTCGTTTTACTAAGTCGTTTAAGTCGATTTCTCATTCGAGTGAAGTAAAGGCTTGTATATACTAGTAGATTGAAAATCGGTTTGAGAAAACGAACTTTTGATACTTAAAATAGTGTTGAAATCGCTTTGATGAAAGAGTTTTGATATTTACTATTAGTATTGAAACCTTCATATATCTTTAAAGTGACAAGTCATAAAACGATGGTAGAACAAATCAATTCACGTTCGAAGACGTGAGTAAAGTCCAAAGAAGTCAATCCCAAAACCATCAAAGTAGAAATTCTAATAAACGTTTTTCAGAAGAGATTGCCTACGCAGAGTAATACGGGGTACGACCTAGTGAAGGCAAGCTGGTCCAGCGACCTAAGGAAAAGTAGGTCATACGACCTAAGAGTTCACGCGACCTAACAAGGCTAAGGATAAGGTCGGAGACGACCTACGACTTAACAAAGTCCTGCGACCTAAGGAAAATCGCGACCTAAAAAGACCAAGTGTAAGGTCGGCGACGACCTAACTTGAACGACTTAACTGGGGGATAAGTCGGAGACGACCTACGACTTAAGGTTTAACTCGCGAACGACTTAACTTGGCCTGGGGATTATAGGTCGGCAACGACCTAAGACATAAGGTTTAACTCGCGAACGACTTAACATCTTGCCTGGGAATTATAGGTCGGCAACGACCTAAGACTTAAGGTTTAACTCGCGAACGACTTAACTTTTTTGCCTGGGAATTATAGGTCGGCAACGACCTAAGACTTAACAAAATTCGAGCGACTTAACTTTGCCTGGAGATTATAGGTCGGCAACGACCTAACGTTTTGCCTGGGGATTTTAGGTCGGCAACGACCTAACGTTTTGCCTGGGGATTTTAGGTCGGCAGCGACCTAAGTTTTTGCCTGGGATTTATAGGTCGGCGACGACCTAAGACTTAACTCGCAGGTGACCTAAGACTTAACTCGCAGGTGACCTAAGACTTAACTCGCAGGTGACCTAAGACTTAACTCGCAGGCGACCTACGACCTATGGATGGACGACCTAACTCCGAACGAGCTAAAAATGGCCAGAACGACCTAGTAGCAGTTTTTTCACCAAAATCACTAAAATTTGGAATTTTTCGCCAATCCAATCCAAACCAAATGCAACAAACATGCTAAAGTGATGAGGAATCATTCCCTACAGTCCAATGACGATTATAGGCAAGATGTGAGATCAAAAATCTCACCTTTTCCACGAAATTGATGAAGATGAAGATTGAAAGCAAGGAGAAGCAATCCAAAGCTTGAATCCACAATCTTCTACTTGAATTTGATGTTGAATCTCGGATTTGCAATAGAATTTGAGTTGGGAGTTTTAATTTCTCTTTCCCTCCACCATTTTTGAAGAAGCTTGAAGTATTTGATGAAGTGATGAAGAGAAGAGGGGGTTGGGCTGAGTTAAGAAGGTGCAGTCCAAACCAAAGTCTCAAGCGGGAAAAGTGACGAAAATTTCACTATCTCCAAACATATCGAAGTTTACACTCAAAAAGATCGCAAACGTCATTTTGAACTCAATGGGGGTGGTCTCGAGTCCTAATTTGACCGTATGCAAAAAGTAGCTTTTCGGACTAACATCCGACTAACGATAAAATATTTAAATATAAAATCGATAGATATGCGGGTTGTTACACACAATATTACTGTTCAACCCATCATATCATATCACAGTACATCACAATTCATATATCAGAGATATTCAGACAACCAAGGTATTCAATTCAGGTTTATCATCTATAGGGAAGATTAATAGTCAAACCATTCTCAATTAATTTAATTTAATCACCTAATAAAAATTAAATTAATTATCTTTAATCTTGCTTAATTATAAACCACTCTTTAAATTAAATACATTGATTAATTAACTTTAATTAATTACATTGATTAATTAACCTTAATTAGTCCCATTAATTACGTTAATTAATTATTCTTAATTAATTTCATTAATTAATCAACTTATAATCACTTTACCTTTCTTTAATTAATTAATTTCACTAAGCCATTACTCTTTAATTGCTTCTATTAATAATCCTCAAATCACTTCCATTAAGTAATTACCCTCAAATTACCTTTATTAATTTCCCATTAATTAATCACATTCATTAATTAATTTATAACATTAATTAATCATATTTATTAATTAACCTTAATTAATTACATTAATTAATTAACTCTAATCTAATCACATTAATTAATTTTCTAAGTAATTAATCCTTAATTACTTTCCTTAATTACTTCCATTAATTAACTTTACATCTATTGATTAATCACATATATTTATTTATTTACCCTTTAATTAATTACATTAATTAATTCTTTAATTAATTTCACTAAGTAATTAATCCTTTAATTACCTAAGACCCTAATTAACTAAAGTATAAACCCATTTATCTAAATCATTTACTTAATGATCATTTAAGTTTTATTTATCAACATTTGGAATTAATTTATTAATTAACCTAAATTTAATTATTCAAAACCAAATCAATTAATCTTAAAGTATTTAACTTTAAACTTTAATCTTTGAAACTTGCTTGATAACTTGATCAAAACCTTTTGCTTTGAAAACCTGTTTAATAATTTCTTTGAAACTTTGTTTAATAATTTTGCTTTGAAACTTGGTAATATATTTTCTTTTAAAAGAAAACTCGAACCCAAGGCCCAAAATCTCAATCACAAACTTAAACAATCACCCGATCTCCCCAACCCTTCTTCCTCCCTCTTCTATTACGAACAACATTACTCAGTCACATGCACACGCGTGCACCGTGCACCTGCACCATCGATCGAAGCCCCTTCGATCATCGCTGCTACCATCAGCAAGTCCCCCACGTCCAACTCAGTCGACCCGACCATCCAGGACCGCCTTCGACTCCGCCTATCGAAATCGAGCTAGTCGAGCATCACATGAATCCAATCTGATCATCGAAAATCACCTCGCGCAGCTTACTCCGATCACCAGAACTCTCGCTACCACGTCCAAACCTTCGTCACGAAACCACGCTTCCATCCCCCTCACTTTGGTCCATCCCGATGCGACCACGTCGTCGCAATTGCCTCGACAACCCAGTCGTCTCGAGCAGGGTATTAAACCCTAGATCTCCGGCGTTCAGTCACCACGGTGATCTAGAAATCCACCGATTATTTTTCCCTCAATCCCCAGACACCCAGCTACCTTCAGCAACGAGCATGATGCTCAACCCTCCTCCGATCGTCGAGAATCGACGAAATCCCCATTTCCGATCATCTCTAATTCCTCACAAAAATACTAACCTTAAAATCCTGATATTATTATCAAAAATCATAGTTTTTAAGTACGAATCTAGTTATATAATCAAAACATGAAAATTAAACAACCAAATTTCTAACTTGAATTGATCATCACTGTAATTTCTTGTTTTCCCAAAAATTACTTAATACATTCACTTGAAAATATTTTAAGAATGATATTGCATCCATACAAACATTTTTCCTTTAATAATCCTGGCCTAAAATTGTTTAGGTGAGGAGATATGAATTTATTTAAGTTAATTTTGAGTCTGCAATTCAAGAACAAAGGCTTATATATCTATATACAGACATGCAGATGATCATACAGTGATTCAACTATATTTACAAGCAAAATTCATTCATACAAAACATTTTCACATCATTACTTCAAGAATTATCACATGCATCAGAATATAAATTAGATTTAGCTTTTTAAAAGTTATGTTTACTCACCTCTTTTGTTTAAGCAGAGTAAAATGAAACAGTCGAGATTTTTGAAAACTTGAATGTTGGAAAATGCCTGATCTTTGAAACTGGACAGTATTTTGAAATCTGGAAAAATGCTTTTGATCTTTTATTGATCTAAAGCTTTGAAGTTGGATTTGCTTGTTGAATTTTTGAAACTGATCTGAACCAAAGAAGCTTGCAATTTGTAACAACCCGCATATTTGTCGATTTTATATTTAAATATTTTATTTAAATCTAACATCGTTCGTCGGATTTTAGTCCGAAAAGCTACTTTTTGCAAACAGTCGAATTGGGACTCGAGACCACCCCCATTGAGTCCAAAATTACGTTTGCGATCTTTTTGAGTGTAAACTTCGATATGTTTGGAGTAAGTCGAATTTTGCTACTTTTTCTATTGGGTTTTGAGTTTGGGTTCAGCCCACTAGCCAACTTAATACCCCAAACTGAAACCCCCCTCTTCATTCACTCCCTCTTCCTCCACTTTTCAGTTCTAAGAAGATTAATGGAGGAGAAGAAAAAGAATTAAAACTCCAAGCCCTAGTTTCTCTTGCAATCTCAAATTCTTACTCCAAATTCAAAGAGAACCCATTGGTAAGCTCCATCTCCTTCTTCTCCAACTCTTTCTCTTTCCAATTTCAGTTTATTTCCTAAACCTAAATTTGGGAAATGCTTGTTTTGATCTTAGTTGGAGCTTATTGTGTTGAGAGTGAAGAGTAATTGCTCTTGACATTGCTTCAAAGCTTCTTCTTCATTTGTTTGGGTTCAAAGGTGAGATTTTTATCTCACATCTAAGTCTTTAATTATCTTCGATTGTTAGGTATGAATTCCTAACACTTATTCTTGTGCAATTGATTTTGGTTTGGATTGATTTGGTGTATATTCCAATTTTTGGTGTTTTGAAATCAAAATCTATGAAAATCCTTTTATGGATATTTGGACATTGGTATTTGAGGCGTGTCAAAGAGCCGTTAAGGTTGGGTTGTCGCTTGGCGTAAATCCTTAGTCGTTGTCACTTGATCGATCGCTTCCGGTATTCATTTGGCCATTTTTGGTCTAGGTTCAGGGAATGCCCTGAACCCCAGTTTCAGACGTCTGAAACGTTAGATTCAGACGTCTGAATATTATATTGGGAAGATTTTTATTCCCAGATTCAGACGGTTGAATCTTTGGCTCCAGACGTCTGAATTGGCTCGATTTCAAACAGAAAGAAAATAGGCTTAAATTGCCTATTTCAGACGTCTGAAATATTTCGTTCAGACGTCTGATTCTGTGTTCTGGAAAATATTTAATTTTCCAGATTCAGACGTCTGAACCAATTATTCCAGACGTCTGAATCTGCAGTCTTTTGCCTATTTCCCTATTGTGCTTGAATTTCCAACTCTAATCAATTCGTGTTGATTCCCTTTTTGTTGTTATCATTTATTATCGGCCACTCTGCGTAGGCAAATCTTATCTGAAAAACATTCATCAGAATTTCTTACTTTGATGGTTTTGGGAATTGATTTCTTTGGATTTTATTCACGTCTTCGAATGTGAACTTTTATAATTGATTGTTTCTACAATCACTTCTATGACTTGTCACTTTAAAAATATAAAGGTTTCAATACTAGTAGTAAATATCAAAACTCTTTCATCAAAACGATTTCAACTCTATTTTCAATATCAAACTCGTTTATAAAACTGTTTTCCAATCTACTAGTATATACAAACCTTTACCTCATTCGTATGAGAAAATATAATTAAACGGCTTAGCAAAACAAGTGGTATGAAACGCTTGCGTTTACTTCGTCGGTTAATTTTTGGACTTGTTCGATTGAAACTCTCTTGTGACAATTTTCTAGTGGAAATCTACAGTTTGTTCGTAAATATTTGAGTTAAGCAAGTGGTTATGGGACATGAAGCTAAACTCTTATATTTACTAGCTTAGTGTAATTGACACTTCCTAATGATCATGACGATCATTTTTGTGATTTAGACTAGCGATTGAGCGATGTCTCTTTGTTTGCGAGGTTAGACTAGACACCATTTGTGTGATTTGGATTCACACATATCTCTTTATCTTCAAGGTTAGTCTATACCTCATTGGTGTGATTTCGATTCACACATATTGAAACTCTTGTGACAATTTTCTAGTGCAGATCTACAATCTGTTCGTAAATATTTGAGTTAAGCAAGTGGTTATGGGACATGAAGCTAAACTCTTATATTTACTAGCTTAGTGTAATCGACACTTCCTTATGATCATGACGATCATTCTTGTGATTTAGACTAGCAATGTGCGATGTCTCTTTGATTCGGTCCATCGGACGTTACGCTGTACGACGTCGTTGTTCCGTTTTATCGTGATTTGGTTCATCGAATGTTACGCTGTACGACATCATTGTTCCTTTTCTATTTATGGTGACTTGGTTCATCGGACGTTACGCTGTACGACGTCGTTGTTCCATTTTACTACGTGTTGGTTCATCGGATGTTACGCTGTACGACATCGTTGTTCCTTTTCTATTTATGGTGACTTGGTTCATCGGACGTTACGCTGTACGACGTCGTTGTTCCATTTTACTACGTGTTGGTTTATCGGATGTTACGCTGTACGACATCGTTGTTCCTTTTCTATTTATGGTGATTTGGTTCATCGGACGTTACGCTGTACGACGTCGTTGTTCCATTTTACTACGTGTTGGTTCATCGGATGTTACGCTGTACGACATCGTTTTTCCTTTTCTTTTTATTGTGATTTGGTTCATCGGACGTTACGCTGTACGACGTCGTTGTTCCATTTTCCTATGCTTTGGTTCATCGGATGTTACGCTGTACGACATCGTTGTTCCTTTTATTTGTCTCTGGATCATCGGACGTTACGATGTACGACGTCGTTGTTCCATTTTCCTATGCTTTGGTTCATCGGATGTTACGCTGTACGACATCGTTGTTCCTTTTATTTGTCTCTGGATCATCGGACGTTACGCTGTACGACGTCGTTGCTTCGGATTATTTGATTTCTGGATATTGATTTCTGGAATTTATGTTTCACCAGCACTTACGATGGGCATTGATATGTATGTCATTTATTGTGGCTTGGTGAATTAAATAAAGAATATGACATTCTTTTTATGCTATGAGATTCTTGAGATTTTGTATGACTTTCGTGATTTTATAATGTATACTTATCACAGTATGACTTTATTGTTATCATACGTTTTATTATCATATCTCATATTCTATCTCATTTTATCTGATAATTATAGCTAGACTGATCCGTTTATTATTTTCTTCTTAAATAATACTCGGGTCAGACTGAGATTTTACAGGTGCTTCCTCATGACTTCCTATCTGGAACCATCATCTGACTTTTGGCTAACTACTCTAGTTTAGTAGTTTTTTGTTGTATGCATTTGAGATTAGACTCCTTGATGTATACATATTCTTTTGGTTAGCACTTATATCTATTCTTTTGTGTTATCGTGGATCTTATTTGACCACTACTCTGATGTACACTTTCATGTGTTATATTCATATCTATTTCCGCCTTTGTGATATGAATTGTCTGTGACTGATTTGTGTTACGTTTATTTCTATATTTGTTTCCGAAGATTATATATAGCCACCGTGTGATAGCTTTGAGTTTGTATCGGTATGTCGGATTTCCTCCTTAAATGATATGCATTCTATACTATCTGACATATCGGTGCTCGCACAAAGAAGTTACATGGATGGTCGCTCCTCAACAGCCTTATTCTCCGCGCTAGTTGACAGCATTACTCCGTAGTGTTCTTGGCTAGCGTGGGTATAGAGGTGGGGCGTCACACAATTGCTGCTTGATTCCGAGAACTTGTACTTGGGTTGATTTAAAGTTTGTTTTGGTTTTGTTAATATTTTTAAGAAGAAGAAAGAAAGAGAGTACAGAGGAAAGTTTTGAACTGGAAGTTATAAAACAGGTTTTGCTTCTTTTAAACATTGTTATGTACTAAATTTTCTTTAAAACAAGATGTGGCCACTTGTTAACTTAAGTTGTAGAATGCTTACAAATGTATATTTCATAAATTTCTTAATTGACAAGTGTTTAGTTTCTCATTTTAAATTAATTTATTATGTTTACAATGTTTTAAATCTTTATTAAATATTTTACCTTAATACTTATGTTTTATATAAATTATGAAATGTGTTTATAAATATATAATTCTAACTTTAAATCTTCTTTGAAAATTTAATATATTGAATTCAAATCAATGCTCTCAATTTACTTAACATACACACACTTATCCTTGTATATGAACACACTTAAATTTTTTATCATTATTAAGTTTGGACATCACTATTCTTATATTAATATATTAATTTACTATAAGATATATCACTTTAATTCAACTATTATTATAGTTTCAAATCCACTTATATATATCTTCAAATATTTCTAATTATCAAAATGTATTTTTCCAAATAAAATCAGATAATTATCCAATTAACAGATGTCCAAAAATCTGGGTTATCACATTCCTCCCCCCTTTGAATCTTTTCGTCCTCGAAAAGGAACGAAACCAGAATTTTATTAAAATACTTAATATCGGTTAAATTACTCTTTGAACATTTTTATAACACTTTTAAAAAATATATATAATATTACTAAATTAGTTTTTATAAAAATACTTTTTATAACTCGATGTTTCAACAAGTCCATCCTTATTCCCACAGAAATTCGGTCATACGTTGATCAGACGTAGGACTGAAAATCAATAAGTACTCGGTAAACCCGTTTTCAACACCCAGTGAAAATATTTGAAAAATAATTTTATTGAAAATATCGAAAACGTTTTTGAAAATAGAGGAAATATCTTTGGTGAAAATGCTCTGGAAATCATCACCCCCATCCATGGTCGCAGTTAACCCGATGGTTACGTTGCCGTCCCGGCAAAATCCACAGATAACTGTAGGTCTCCGCGCTCCTCGATTACGCCATGGAACTCGCTACAGATCGCAGTTATACCCGGGCCTTACGTTGCTATCACAGCACAAACCCATATAACTGTAGGCATCAGCGCCACCGAATTTCGCTGCCAAATAATGAAACTTCTCCCACATAGGTCGCAGTCTACCGATATAAAATCAAACCTAGACAGTTGGCTCTCAACGGCACACACGACTTTCGCTCTGTTACCATAGTGTCACAGTCTACCGATATAAAATCAAACGTAGACAGTTGGCTCTCAGTGGCACACATGACTTTCGCTATGGTCTGCAGTAGATCGCAGTGACATCGAGTTACATTGTCGTCACAGAATAACCCAAATGCCTCTGTGGGCACCAGCCCCTCGACTTTCGCTACACAAATAATCCTCAGGAACTAGTTTTGTCCGGACTCCTCACATGATCAACTTTAGAATCCCCCTTTGGGGTTCAAGGCAGTACCACCCAGTGGTACTCCTGAGAAGTTCATTTCAAGGAAGCGCCTTTTTCCCCAGAGCTATCCTCAAAATACTTTATACTATATACTTATAGTATCTTCAAATCATACCCTTTATGATTTATCAAAATCTCCTTTACACAAAACCGATTACCAAAATCGATAATTCTCAAACTAGGCTTTTCAAAATCCAAAATTGATTTTCCCAAAAATCAAAAGCCTTTTCCAAATTCATAGGTTCCCAAAACCTTTTTCAAAATCATTCTCATAAGATCCTTTATATATATATATATATATATATAACTTTAAAAATCTTTGGATCACTTCAAACTTGTATAAAACCTCTTTTTATACTTCAAATACTTCCAAAAACCCTTTTTTTTCCTGGCAAGATTCAATAAGGGAAATTTATCATATTACAAAATATAACTTTATTTATTGCCAAATCAAATATTCAAGTTTGATTTCTTTATAAAGTTATTTACCATATTACTTACCTCCATAAAGTAAATTTCAACCAAAGAAATATCCAATTCCATTATATTTCACAAATTATACTTTTCATTTCAAAGACCATTTTACAATCCTTATCCACAACTTCAATATCAATTTCATTCAAACCCGTACGATGTACACATATCATCCGTACGCAATATCAGTCTGATCGCTCAATCGATCACAAAATTTCACTTCCGAACTAGTATCGTCCACCCGACTTCCTAGTGCGGACTCAGATCTGGTTTCTTGACCAGAATCCGTCATTCTCCTTGCATAGTCGTAGCTATGATAGAGAATATCCAGAACCAATCAAAAATCCATATCCAGGTTCGCCTTCGAAAATCGAGCGAAAAATCCCAACTCGGATCGATAATACTATCTCGAAATTCTGTGTTCGAATCTGGATCAAATCACTATGCGAATAGAATAATATACATACATCCTTCGTATTTATCTTTATTGATTATTAGCTAAATCAATTTCTCCTTTCTATCCACATTTCCTTTAATTCTATTCTCTTATTCTCAATTGCTTCCATTTACCATTGAGTTATTACTTCAATTACAAACAGTTTGAACTCTGCCCTATTAAAATTTAAAAATAGCTTGAAAAAGTTTAAAATAGATAAGTAGTTGAAAAATAGTTATTAGTTTGTAAAATAGCTGTAAAATGGTTAAGTAGGTATAAAATAGTTAGATAATTGCAAAATAGTTTTTAAAATAGTGATTAGATATAAGTAACTAAAAATATTAATTAGTTTATAAGATAGTTTCAAAATAGTTAAATAGTTCCAAAATAATTGTAAAATAAGTATAAGATAGTTTGGGTTTAAGAAGAAAGATTGTATAGTAAATAGTTTGGGAAAATATTATTTGTATTAAAACAATTTATTTTGAAAATAATCCAGAGCCAAATTGTTTAATTCCCCAATCTCCATTTCCAATTAATTTCCCAACAATTCAATTTAAATTGCTCTTCCATTTAAATTGACTCAATACTTCAATTTCCATTGAAATTTATTTAACTCCAATTCAAGTTGAATTAACCTTAATTCCTTTCCAAATTTAAATAAAATTTCATTTGATTTTTAAACTTATTCAACTTTAATCACAATTCCAAATTATTTCAAATCAATTTGGATTAATTCCAAATTGAACCATTTCAATTTCAAATCATTTCAATTCTAATTTACCATTTGAATTTTTAAACTTACACATCTTCAATCACAATTCTAATTAATTCAAATCAAATTCAATTTGAACTAATTCTATTCAAATCTCAACTTAAGACCATCTCAAATTATATAAATTTGAGTTAAATTTTTTTTTATGTTTAATTTAATCACTTAAGTCAAATTTACCCTTATTTTATTTAAATCAAATCAATCTTTATTATATATTTTATTTAACAACTTAAATCTTTAAACCATTTAATTCTGAATCAAAATTCCAAAATTCCATTTTAAAATTATCTTTACTTAACTTATTATAAAGTTCAAATAAGAATTCAAAAACAATTAAATTTCAGATTCTAATTTATTATCCATTTTCAATTTCCAGATCTTAAACCCATTTTGAGATCACTCATAACTCCCATTTAAATTAACCATTTAACTACCAAAGTTAAATTTAAATTTCATCTTGAAATTTCCAATTCAAGTTATTTATTCAAACTTATTTAACTTCCTCCAAGTTAAATTTACTTAATCCGGTCGACTTTTCACAATTTGAATTCCCATTCAAATTTTAAACATCAGATTAATAGTTTTTCCCCTTTTAAGTTTAAAAAAACTTACTTTTCTTTGGGTTTCACATCACATTCCAATTTAAAACTCAACACTAAGTGTTTATTTCAAATCATCATTGGTATTATGTATATTCCTCATATATACATTTTCTTTATACACCAAGTTATACTTTAAATTTTTAAACCACCTTTGGTTTTAATTCAAAACAAACTTCTTTAAAACAATTTCAAGTTTTCTGGATTTAGATTTAAAATTTCATAATTTTAAATTATCTTCAATTCCAATTTATAAGTTATACTCACTTAAATGTTTACTTCCCTAAAACATTTCTTTTTTCTTAATCATTAACAACATTCATTATTAAACACAACTACCATTTATGATAATAACCAAGGTTATCATATCTGGAAACCAATTTATTATTATCTTTATTTCTACAAATTCAAGATTTTAATTTCAGTTTGGATTCATTTCAAACTTAACTTTATTCAATTTTAATTTGGTTGTATTACTATTACCACTTAATTTAATTCCAATATTTTAACAACCAATTTCTTTATATTTATTAGAAAGAAATATCATTTTATATATCAAAATATATTCTTATATAAAATCATTTAAAATCTTTATATATAAAAATAACAAGTACGCTCTCATATATATATATACACTCAACTCGTTCTAGGGTACCATTGACCCTATCCTTAACGAGTAATCCCAACAGAGCCAAGGTTCTCGCTTAACCTTCAGCTCTGATACCAACTGTGACGACCTAGGAATTTCGAACCCGAAAATTCTAGATAGTTAGAAGAAAAGAAAAGAGATAGAAGAAAGAAATAGAACAAGACAGAGATTCTCACATTCGCAGCGGATCAAAATACAATATCAAATAATAATATCAGTTATACAAAGAAAACTGTATTTGTTAATTTCATTTTTATACATCAGAGTTACAACATTCACAAATATACTAGACAGTTAGAATTAACATGTCTCTGACAACTATAATATATCACATCGGAATATACGGAGCCAGTGGCGACTGGTAGGCTTTGCAACCATCCCAGACCCACCGTGGCATACAGTGATACCTCGAATTTGCTTTTACGGCCAGCCTCTCGACTCGCAACCAACCCTCACAAGGCCTTTACCTCTCAGGGACATGTAGGGGTAAGAGTCTCCCGTTCGCCACCAAACCGCGAAGCGAGAACCCCCTATCATGCTGTACTGTAGCAAATCCGATCCCTAGAACTTTTTTAAAACCCGGGTAACTCGTTTATCACTGCAAGTTCACAACTTGTTATAGTCAACACTTAATCAATACCTATATACCTTTACTTAGTTTAAAATGGTCCAGTCATTTAAATTATTCCATTTCAGCCTATTGATTTCTCATATCAAATCTATAAAGAATCATAGTAGATTACAAATCGAAGTGGTTTCGGGTATTTGTTGATACCCGACCCCGGTCTCTTCGAAATCAATGTCATCTTTATCTAAGTTGTCTAAGTGAACACATATCAAATTTAAATATAGGGTATCATATTCACACAATAATTAATTATCGATAGATAACCCACAATATTACTGTTCAACCCATCATATCATATCATAGTACATCACAATTCATATATCAGAGATATTCAGACAACCAAGGTATTCAATTCAGGTTTATCATCTATAGGCAAGATTAATAGTCAAACCATTCTCAATTAATTTAATTTAATCACCTAATAAAAATTAAATTAATTATCTTTAATCTTGCATAATTATAAACCACTCTTTAAATTAAATACATTGATTAATTAACTTTAATTAATTACATTGATTAATTAACCTTAATTAGTCCCATTAATTACGTTAATTAATTATTCTTAATTAATTTCATTAATTAATCAACTTATAATCACTTTACCTTTCTTTAATTAATTAATTTCACTAAGCCATTACTCCTTAATTGCTTCTATTAATAATCCTCAAATCACTTCCATTAAGTAATTACCCTCAAATTACCTTTATTAATTTCCCATTAATTAATCACATTCATTAATTAATTTATAACATTAATTAATCATATTTATTAATTAACCTTAATTAATTACATTAATTAATTAACTCTAATCTAATCACATTAATTAATTTTCTAAGTAATTAATCCTTAATTACTTTCCTTAATTACTTCCATTAATTAACTTTACATCTATTAATTAATCACATATATTTATTTATTTACCCTTTAATTAATTACATTAATTAATTCTTTAATTAATTTCACTAAGTAATTAATCCTTTAATTACCTAAGACCCTAATTAACTAAAGTATAAACCCATTTATCTAAATCATTTACTTAATGATCATTTAAGTTTTATTTATCAACATTTGGAATTAATTTATTAATTAACCTAAATTTAATTATTCAAAACCAAATCAATTAATCTTAAAGTATTTAACTTTAAACTTTAATCTTTGAAACTTGCTTGATAACTTGATCAAAACCTTTTGCTTTGAAAACCTGTTTAATAATTTCTCTGAAACTTTGTTTAATAATTTTTCTTTGAAACTTGGTAATATATTTTCTTTTAAAAGAAAACTCGAACCCAAGGCCCAAAATCTCAATCACAAACTCAAACAATCACCCGATCTCCCCAACCCTTTTTCCTCCCTCTTCTATTACGAACAACATTACTCAGTCACATGCACACGCGTGCACCGTACACCTGCACCATCGATCGAAGCCCCTTCAATCATCGCCGCTACCATCAGCAAGTCCCCCACGTCCCACTCAGTCGACCCGACCATCCAGGACCGCCTTCGACTCCGCCTATCGAAATCGAGCTAGTCGAGCATCACAGGAATCCAATCTGATCATCGAAAATCACCTCGCGTAGCTTACTCCGATCACCAGAACTCTCGCTACCACGTCCAAACCTTCGTCACGAAACCACGCTTCCATCCCCCTCACTTTGGTCCATCCCGATGCGACCACGTCGTCGCAATTGCCTCGACAACCCAGTCGTCTCGAGCAGGGTCTTAAACCCTAGATCGCCGGCGTTCAGTCACCACGGTGATCTAGAAATCCACCGATTATTTTTCCCTCAATCCCCAGACACCCAGCTACCTTCAGCAACGAGCATGATGCTCAACCCTCCTCCGATCGTCGAGAATCGATGAAATCCCCATTTCCGATCATCTCTAATTCCTCACAAAAATACTAACCTTAAAATCCTGATATTATTATCAAAAATCATAGTTTTTAAGTACGAATCTAGTTATATAATCAAAACATGAAAATTAAACAACCAAATTTCTAACTTGAATTGATCATCACTGTAATTTCTTATTTTCCCAAAAATTACTTAATATATTCACTTGAAAATATTTTAAGAATGATATTGCATCCATACAAACATTTTTCCATTAATAATCCTGGCTTAAAATTGTTTAGGTGAGGAGATATGAATTTATTTAAGTTAATTTTGAGTCTGCAATTCAAGAACAGAGGCTTATATATCTATATACAGACATGCAGATGATCACACAGTGATTCAACTATATTTACAGGCAAAATTCATTCATACAAAACATTTTCACATCATTACTTCAAGAATTATCACATGCATCAGAATATAAATTAGATTTAGCTTTTTAAAAGTTATGTTTACTCACCTCTTTTGTTTAAGCAGAGTAAAATGAAACAGTCGAGATTTTTGAAAACTTGAATGTTGGAAAATGCCTGATCTTTGAAACTGGACAGTAATTTGAAATCTGGAAAAATGCTTTTGATCTTTTATTGATCTGAAGCTTTGAAGTTGGATTTGCTTGTTGAATTTTTGAAACTGATCTGAACCAAAGAAGCTTGCAATTGCTGCTTGATTCCGAGAACTTGTACTTGGGTTGATTTAAAGTTTGTTTTGGTTTTGTTAATATTTTTAAGAAGAAGAAAGAAAGAGAGTACAGAGGAAAGTTTTGAACTGGAAGTTATAAAACAGGTTTTGCTTCTTTTAAACATTGTTATGTACTAAATTTTCTTTAAAACAAGATGTGGCCACTTGTTAACTTAAGTTGTAGAATGCTTACAAATGTATATTTCATAAATTTCTTAATTGACAAGTGTTTAGTTTCTCATTTTAAATTAATTTATTATGTTTACAATGTTTTAAATCTTTATTAAATATTTTACCTTAATACTTATGTTTTATATAAATTATGAAATGTGTTTATAAATATATAATTCTAACTTTAAATCTTCTTTGAAAATTTAATATATTGAATTCAAATCAATGCTCTCAATTTACTTAACATATACACACTTATCCTTGTATATGAACACACTTAAAAATTTTATCATTATTAAGTTTGCACATCACTATTCTTATATTAATATATTAATTTACTATAAGATATATCACTTTAATTCAACTATTATTATAGTTTCAAATCCAATTATATATATATCTTCAAATATTTCTAATTATCAAAATGTATTTTTCCAAATAAAATCAGATAATTATCCAATTAACAGATGTCCAAAAATCCGGGTTATCACATTGGATTTGTCTCCAAAATTTATTGATCCACTAATTTTGTAAACTATATCTTTCAAAATCTCTGGATTTCTATGTGTCTTGAGCTTCCACTATCCACTATCCATTTATCCTTTTTGATCTAGAGAGTTTGATCTTCAGGTGTCTGTTCATCAAAAGCCATTTAACACATATGTTCCTACAACCCATACCTTTTCAAAAGATCGCGTGATTTTTTATAATGAATACATGCAAATTTATGAAACAACATTATGATTATTTTGCAAATTACCTTTTTGAAAATAGTGTTAAAAATATTATCAAAAGTTTCCACTGAAACTTATTCAAAAGTAAGATAATGAATACATTAAAAACCAATGCTCTGATACCAAATGCGAGTCAGCGGAATAGGGATCTTAAGGCAAAATTAACACTAGACGGAGGGTGAATAGTGTTTAATGGATTATATGAATATTTTTCAAATTCTTTAAGATTCTACATGGAATGATATAATTAACAATCACAGAAACTATAACACCCCAATATTTTACGAGAAATATACTTAAAAAGAAATAAAAAGCGGATTTGGTACCGTGATAAAGGCGCATGTTGACTTCCTTAGTGACCAGGGATCAAGTCCCGTTGTCGCCCAAAATCTGGAGCGATGTTCCTTTTAGCTGGTTTGTTTCTAGCGACTTTCCTACGTATTTTAGCGTTGTTTTTGACATGTGACAGCTTCCCATTCGCTCCAGTGATGTAATTGGATGAGATGGCTAAATTTTATTGGTTGAGTGATGTGTATAGGCTAGAATGGATAACCATTAAGTGTATGAAAGAACCAGATTTAATCTAAAATAATCTAATGGATTATATTCACTTAAACTATCTATAAATAAATCATCTAACCTAAACCTAATATCTTATTCAGCCATCGCCATAATTCTACAGTAAAATTAGTGTGTATTATTCTTCCTCCTTTTCTCTACTAAATAAACAAATCTCTACCAAATTAAATTATCTATATATATTCAAGCAATTTGGGGAATTTAGAAGAATCAAAGGAAGAAAGATTAAAGCAAAGCTTTTTTCAAATTTATGCAAGCTCAAGTGCCAGGTGAGTGGGAATTAATATGAAATAGAAAAATAAAGTAGTTCTATTTCAGTTCTTTTCTAGCATGTTAATATGAATTAATTTTTGTTATTAATTGAGAATAGATGTAAATTACTGCAAATTCTTCTTCTTCTTCCACTTCTCAAATATAATTCACGTTTGGTTTAAAATATAGGACATATAAATTGTCTATTCACGTTTTATGGCATAAATAAGATTGAAATTTATGTAAATTATTGTATTTTCTCCTTCTACCACTTCTCAATTCTAATTCATGTTTGGGTTGAAATTTGGAACAAAAAAATTGTTATTTACGTTTCATGGCGTATATAAGATTGGTTTAATTAAATTGAATTAGAATTGTTATTCAATTTCTAATGGTAGAACAGGTTAGTTGAATAAATTCAGAATATGTTACTTGAATAAAGTTGTGGTTTTGATCGATATAATTACATAATTTTGAATATTGTTTTGTAACAAAATTGGGAAGTCTAATTGGCATAATTGTTTGTTTCATATGTGGCCTAAAAATGTAAAGTGGATTTTGTGTAATTAAATGGTTTATGTCTATTGGATAAATTTTTTGTACAGATTAAATCTCTAAAAGGAGAACGTAAATTAGGGTGGAAAAAAAGTAAATTAAATGGACCCTAAAGGCTAGTGTAAATCTATAACAAAATGGCATAAAAATTATAGACAAACCATACGAACTGAACGGACGTGAAGTTGAAATACCATTTTCGTAAGGAAAAGGGAAGTTGTGAAATAACCAAATCGGATGTAAAAAATTAGCCTAAAGCAGATTAATGGAAATAAACATTATGTAGACTGTAATGGTAAAATTAATTAATTAATCTGGAAGCGATTTGGTAGGCAGACCTTGGAAAGGTCTGGATAGGTGTTTCATGCAGTTAAGACCAAAATATAGTTTTGGCTGTACGTACTAGGAGCGGGAAAGTAGGTTTGCAAGGATGTTTGTTACCTTTCATAAGTTGCTAGTACGTAGGATAGATAGCATCCACAATCGTATGCTTCTTCAGGTAGATCGTCGTGGATGGAACAGGACCAGTGTGCTTCGACTTAGGATTCTTTAGGTAGATCGTTGGAGGATTTTACGCAGCCGGCCCAATTGCGGGCGCTCATTCGGAGGACCGACACTTTGGATAGGGGCATGTCCACGTTGGGGACCGAGGAGACATGAGGATAAGAGTCTAGTTTGGCGGAACCTGAGCACAACTTTGAGGTCCTGCGAGGTTGTTTGAGTCAGCGCCGGTCAGACTTAAGTGGCATTTAGTCACAGTGCACGAGTAAAGAGCATGACTTTCATGCTGTAGCATGTGGATAGGTAAGGGCAGCAGGTCTGACAGGCCGATTGACGGTTAATATTACTGTATGGTTGACTTCCCTAGAGTGACCATGAACTTTGGCTTCTTAGGAACTGTATCTAAGAAAGATTCACTGCATTATATTATTCACCCTCTGCGATATCCGGGGAAGACCTAGAATTAAAATGTTTTCTTCTTTCTGCTTCATTTATTTCTCATTCACCAGACTTTATGTTTGACCCATTCCTATTTTTCCCATTTTCCCTAAATCACAAGAGGGCAGGTCTAGGTTGTAGTTCTTTGCAGCTTGGAGGGTCATTGGAGTAGTTGTTATCTTCAGATTTTGTTTTTTTTTGTTTCATGTAATTCGTTTCTCTTTTCCATACTTTACTCTATATATGGGGACCTATATTGTGAAATCTGTTATGTTTTATGTTTTGGTGGAGACTATTTAGTACTTTTGGTTTCAAAAATAAATTTGGGACAATGTTGTTTTAAATGAAGCTGTTTTGCTATTAATTTATAATTAGTGAATGTTTTCTTCCGCTGTAATATTTTAATCATTTTATGCTGTTGCCTTAGTCTCTGTGCTATGTTATGGATTTTTATTTCACCCGACCACCCATGCTTCTAGTCATGTCCGATTTTCGGGGTGCCTAGAGGTGCGGGGTGTCAAAGTTGGTATCAGAGTTAAGGTTTCGGTAATCCTAAGAATATTTTAAAAATATAAAGGTTTTCGAATTATTTTTAAAGAATATTCCAAATAATACTTTTAAAAGTATATGTATATATTTTGGAAAAAAAGAAATTTTAGAAATGGATCCCTCATATCTCTTTCTCCATATCTATTGAACTATTTGTGGAGTACCTAATCCCATCCTTTTGATATCCACAGATAGAAATGTCTGAACAGCAAGATATCCTCGAAGTTCCACGCCTTAATATGCATGTTTAGTTCAAACGTTATTTGCAGGCTACTGCATGAGCAGAGCAACTAGCTAAGGATGCTGCTCCGGCGGAAGGGGCTCCAGCCCGTCCGCCAGGCATTCCCTATTTTTCCAAGTTATACAAGGACTACACCAGCTTAAAAGGCAAGCCGTTTCTTGGCACCGAGTCATATACTAAGGCAAGAGCTTGGATCCGTCGTTGTGAGCGGATATTTGGAATTATGGGATTGGAAGACTTGGCTTGGAGGCAGTAGGCTTCATGGCAGTTTCAGGGAGAGACTCTATTTTGGTGGGAGATTGTGGAGGCTGAGGCTGATAATTTGACTTGGGTGGATTTTCATACTAGGTTCGAGAGGAAATTCTTATCACAGGATAAAGAGGGTGAGCAGCTAGAGAAATTTATACAACTCAAGCAAGAGGATATGATAGTTAAGGAATATATTAATCAATTCAATGAGCTTGCCAGATTTGTACTAGACCTGATAAATACTCCTCACAAGAAGGTGTTGAAGTTTGCTAAGAGTTTGAGTCATCCACTGCAGAGTTTGACGGTGAGCCATATTCCAATGGGAGCCACTTTTAAGGGATTGGTAGAGATGGCTTTACTTGCTGATACTGAGAAGAAAGGAGATGTGGCACAGAAGAGTGATGGGAAGAAGTAGTGGAAAGGATAGAGGAGAGGAGGAGGAGGGTCAGGTGGAAAAAGGAAAGTTCCAATGGAGGACTGGTAGTGCAATACTTGTGGGAAACCAGGTCATCTTGGTAAGGATTGTAGATGGGCAGGAGAGCGATCGAGACTGAGGTGCTATCTTCGTAATCAAGTGGGGCATATGAAAAAGGACTGTCCGTTGAAGCCCAAGGATAGTTCATAGACACCTGCACAGCCTGCTCAGGCTTATGCTTTAGAGGCTGCTCCTTCCTCTAGTACTCGTCCGGTTATGGACAAGGGAAAAAAGGTGATCATCGAAGGTGTGTTATCTATCTCTGATTTTCTTGTTCATACCCTATTTGATTCTGGAGCTTCGCACTCTTTTATATCTAGTACTCTGGTAGAGTGTCTTGGTCTTGATGCTTGCTTAGTGACTGACCCGGTAGTAGTATCAAATCCCGTAGAAGGATCGGCCTATTTGTCCATGTTATGTAGGGATTTGAAATTCTTTATTTTAGGGGTTGAGTTTGACTGTAATGCCTTTGTATTGGGCTTTTTTGGGTTCGGGTTGATTCTTGGTATGGATTGGCTATCCATGTATGGTGCGGTTCTTGATTGCGATAAGAGGGTAGTGAGGTTATGCACTTGTAATGGACGTACCTTGGAGGTATCTTGTGATCCTAGAGGATCAGTCATGTTGAGCTACCTTTATTCTCTTGACTTATCGCCCGATAGTTTGAGTTCGGTACCCGTTGTTAGAGACTTTACAGATGCGTTCGAGGAGGTTGCTGGCCTTCCACCTCAAAGAGAGATCGAGTTCAAGATTTATCTTGTTGATAATGCCAAACCGGGAACTTTACCAGTGAGGCATATGCTCCTAAGGAACGTCGTGAGTTGAGCAAGCAGATTGGAGAGCTTTTGGAGAAGGGTTTCGTTCGTCGAAGCATTTCTGAATGGGGTACACCCTTCGTTTTTGCCACTAAGGCGGATGGCTCTCTCATGCATTGTGTGGATTATTGGGAGCTTAATAAGCTGACGAAGAAGAATTGTTATCCTCTTCCCCGTATAGATGATCTCTTCGACCAGCTAGTATGAGCCAAGGTATTTTTGCACCTCTATTTGGCCACGGGATTTCATTAGTTGCGTGTGGCGGAGGATAGCATCGAGAAGAATGCGTTTAGGACTCCGGATGGGTTATTTGAGTGGTTAGTCATGCCATTTGGGATAACCAATGCTCCAACATATTTTGTGGACCTGATGAGTCGAGTATTTCACGAATCGTTGAAAAAGTTTGTGGTGGTGTTCATTGACGACATTTCGATTTATTCGCGAAGTAAGGAGGAGCATACTATTCACTTGGAAGAAGTGCTTAGGTCCCTGCAAGCACATAAGTTGAAGGCGAAGTTCTCCAAGTGCCACTTTTGGAGGGATGAGGTTCACTTTTTGGGACACATCGTTTCGGAGGGTGGACTTGCTGTAGATCCGGTGAAAATGGTAGCAGTACAGGATTGGCAGACCCCTAAGAATGCCATGGACATAAGGAGTTTCCTTGGTCTTGCGGGCTACTATAGGAAGTTCATTAAGGACTTCACTAGGATATCAGCTCTACTTACCCGCCTTACCAAGAAGAACTCAGCTTTTGTTTGGGATGCCAAGTGTGAGGATGCCTTTGGTCGATTGAAGGAAGCTTTGACTACCGTGCCCATATTGGTATTACCGGATGGAACCAAGCCTTTCTCAGTTTATATGGATGCTTGTGGTACGGGGCTAGGGGTGGTACTGATGCAAGAGGGTAGGGTAGTGTGCTATGCGAGTAGATAGTTGAAAACGCATGAGAATATCTACCCGACGCATGATCTTGAGTTGGCGGCTATAGTTTTTGCTCTCAAGTATTGGAGGCACTATCTCTTAGGAGAAAGATTTAATCTTTTCACGGATCATAAGTATTTGAAGTATCTATTCTCTCAGAAAGACTTGAATTTGAGACAGCAAAGATGGATGTAGATTTTAGCCTCTTATGACTTTGAGATTTCCTATACCCTTGGTAAGGGTAATGTAGTGGCAGATGCGTTGAGTAGATGCAAAGTGGTTTTAAGTCCTCTGTTTTTGGAATGGAAGCATTTGGAGTACATTGCTACCTTTGATTTTAGACTCCATCGGATTTAGCTCCGGGATTGTTAGTAGCCCTCGATGTCCAGCCTACTTTGATGGAGTAGATTGGAGCAAGGCAAGGTGAGGATGAAGAGTTAAAGGACAATTTAGATAAGCATGGTAGAGGAGAGTCATCACCACATCTTAGGCAATATACCATGGACACTAGGGGATGGCTTAGAAGGGATGGTAGACTTTGTGTTCCCCGTAGTGAGGATTTAGTAGATGTGGTGTTGGCCGAGTCACATCATTCTATGATGACAGTGCACCCCGGTGGTGATAAGATGTACCGGGATATGAAGAGGGTGTTCTATTGGCCTGGAATGAAGAAGAGGGTGGCGGAGTATGTATCGAAGTGCATCACTTGCCAAAGGGTAAAGGCGGAACAGAAGAAGCCCGGAGGACTGTTGCAGCCATTGGATATTCCATTATGGAAATGGGAGAGTGTCTCTATGGACTTCGTGGATGGATTACCAAGGTCACGGAGAGGGAACACGAGCATTTAGGTCATTATGGATAGACTGACGAACAGCGCTCATTTTATACCCATTAAGAGTAATAATTGCACCGAAAGAAAAACTACAAAGATCAACCCTAATATTGTCACATAACAAGCCAAGTATTGCGGATCCCCTAAATAGGATTCACAATCCTCAAAAAAAGAAATAACAAACATCCAACGGTATCAACAAGCTCCTTCGATATGAATGTGTGTCAAACACCCGTATCAAAGAGAACTAGAATAAAATAATCACGATAAGGATAAGATATCTTTAATTCAATTATGGAATACTACGGAATAAAATATATTCCTAGACACATTCCAAATTACATCTACCTTAAAGGACATGAAAAGGCTAAGGACACAATGATTAAGGGAAATGTAACCCTTATATTGTACTTTGATGTATCGTAATATATGTTATGTTCTGTGTTTATCATACTTTGTTCTGAACTCAGCTTTGATACCAAGTTGTGACGCCCCACCCCGAGACCCACATTAACAAAGAGTATTACTGACAGTAGCATCTTTGGCGACTCTTTATGTAAGGGAAATAGTTAGGCTTCTTGGAGTTCCCGCCAGCATTATGAGCGACAGAGATCCATTATTCACTAGCGAGTTTTGGAGGAGTTTTCAGCAAGCCGTGGGAATGGAATTGAATCTGAGAATAGCATATCACCCTCAAACAGATGGGTAGACTGAGAGGGTAAATAGGTTTTGGGAGATTTGCTCGGATTGTGCATCATTGACTTCAGAGGCTCTTGGAAAGACCACCTACCTTTGGTGGAGTTCGCGTATAATAATAGTTATCAAGCAAGCATTGGGATGGCACCGTTCGAGGCCCTCTATGGCAAAGCATGTAGATCACCAGCCTGATGGTGGGATACCACCGATAGGATCTAGCTTGGACCAGACTTGGTGAGGGAAACTTCTAAGAAGGTGGATTTGATTCGCAAGAGGTTGAAGATTGCACTAGATAGACAAAAGTCATATGCCGACAGAAGACGTTCAGATTTGGAGTTTAAGGTTGGAGATATGGTTTTTGTCAAGGTTTCTCCTTTGAGAAACGTTATGAGATTTGGCTCAATGGGTAAGTTGGCACCGAGAATCGTAAGACCCTTCCCTATTACCGCACAGATTGGAAAAGTGGCATACATAGTTGATCTTTCAGACAAGTTGGCAGGAGTTCATGATGTTTTTCTTGTTTAACATCTGAGGAAGTGTCTACATGATTCCACAGTAGTAGTAGAACCCGACCAGCTAAGGGAAGTGGAGATAGATTTCGAATCACTTGTGTGTCGTACACCCATCTGTAAATTAGAACACGGCGTCAAGAGATTATGCAATAAGGAAGTTCGTCTATTTAAGGTTCAGTGGGGAGATGACCCCAAGGAGTGCACATGGGAATCTGAGGAGAGATTTTGAACTTCTTATCCTTTTCTATTTGAAGGTACACTTCAAATATCCTATCTTTGATCTTTGATCTTTCCTTAGTTAGGTTCTTTTTGATAATCTTTAGGTGAAACCTATGGATGGTAGCTTGGTTTTAAACATGTCATTAGGGCATTATATGTTTGATGGATGAAAATGATTGCAAGTGGATGCCAATGTTTGCAAATGGATGCATTGCATGAACTAGAAAGATATTTATTAGGATAATTGGCTAACTAGGTACACACACCTGCATTTGCATGCCTGTTATCTATTGCATTTGCACATGGTTGTATATATATATATGTGTGTGTATATATAAATGGATGTTGCATATGGATGGTGCATTTGGGTGAATGATTGAAACATACATATAGAATTATCAATTATACTAGGGTAATTGCATACATTTGGTTGCATGGCATAATCATACTTGCATTACAGGAGGTCAACTGAATCAGTAGACCGACTACCTTTTCGCATTAGGTAAGTTCATATGCATTTCACTTTGCAGAAATCATAAATTGCATTTGTTAAAAATAAGGACAATCGTAGAAATTGATGATGGTTAAGTAGATGGATGTAGTTCTTGGATGCTGGTTGTTGATTACGTTCTTCCATCTTTGGGGATTTTGGGGATGAAATCCTTTAAAGGGGGGAGAATGTAACACACCGATATTTTACGGGAACTATAATTAAAAATAAATAAAAAGCGCATTTGGTATAGTGGTAAAGGCGCATGTTGACTTCCTTAGTGACCGGGGATCAAGTCCCATTGTCACCCAAAATCTGGAGCGATGTTTTTTTAGCTGGTTTGTTTCCAACGACTTTCGTACCTATTTTAGCGTTGTTTCTGACATGTGGCGGCTTCCCCTTCGCTCCAATGATGTAATAGGATGAGACTATTAAATTTTATTGGTTGAGTGATGTGTATCGGCTAGAATGGATAACCATTAAGTGTATGAAAGAACTAGATTTAATCTAAAATAATCTAATGGATTATATTCACTCAAACAATCTATAAATAAACCATCTAACCTAAACCTAATCTCTTATTCAACCGTCACCATAATTCTATAGTAAAATTAGTGTGTATTATTCTTCCTCCTTTTCTCTACTAAATAAACAAATCTCTACCAAATTAAATTATCTATATATATTCAAGCAATTTGGGGAATTTGGAAGAATCAAAGGGAGAAAGATTAAAGCAAAACTTTTTTTCAAATTTATGCAAGCTCAAGTGCCAGGTGAGTGAGAATTAATATGAAATAGAAAAATAAAGTATTTCCATTTCAGTTCTTTTCTAGCACGTTAATATGAATTAATTTCTATTATTAATTGAGAATAGATGTAAATTATTGCAACTTCTTCTTCTTCTTCCACTTCTCAAACCTAATTAATCATTGGTTTAAAATATGGGACATATAAATTGTCTATTCATGTTTTATGGCATAAATAAGATTGAAATTTATGTAAATTATTGTATCTTCTCCTTCTACCACTTCTCAATTCTAATTCATGTTTGGATTGGAATTGGGAACAAACAAATTGTTATTCACGTTTCATGGCGTAAATAAGATTGGTTTAATTAAATTGAATTAGAATTGTTATTCAATTTCTAATGATAGAACATGTTAGTTGAATATAAATTCAGAATATGTTACTTGAATAAAATTATGGTTTTGGTTGATATAATTACATAATTTTGAATATGATTTTGGAACAAAATTGGGAAGTCTAATTGGCATAATTGTTTATTTTATATGTGGCCTAAAAATATAAAAGTGGAATTTTGTGTAATTAAATGGTTTGTGGCTATTGGATAAATTTTTTGTACCGATTAAATCTCTAAAAGGAGAGCTTAAATTAGGGTGCAAAAAAAAGTAAATTAAATGGACCCTAAAGGCTAGTGTAAATCTATAACAAAATGGCATAAAAATCACAAACAAACCATACGGACTGAACAGACATGAAATTGAAATACCATTTATGTAAGAAAAAGGGAAATTGTGAAATAACCAAATCGGATGTAAAAAATTGGCCTAAAGCAGATTAATGGAAATAAACCGTATGTAAACTATAATGGTAAAATTAATTAATTTGGAAGCGATTTGGTAGGCAGACCTTGTAAAAGGTCTGGATAGGTGTTCATGCAGTTAAGACCAAAATATAGTTTTTGCTGTACGTACTAGGAGCGGGCAAGTAGGTTCGCAAGGATGTTTCTTACCTTTCATAGGTTGCTAGTACGTAGGATAGATAGCATCCATAGTCGTAGGCTTCTTCAGGCAGATCGACGCGGACGGAACAGGACAAGTGTGCTTCAACGTAGGCTTCTTTAGGCTGATCGTTGGAGGATTTTGCACAGCCGACCCAGCTACGGGCGCTCTTTCGGAGGACCAACACTTTGGATAGGGGCAAGTCCATGTTGGTGACCGAGGAGACAGGAGGATAGGAGTCTAGTTTGGCAGAGCCTGAGCGCAACTTCGGGGTTCTTCGAGGTTGTTTGAGTCAGTGTTAGTCAGACGTAAGAGGAATTTAGTCATAGTGCAAGGGTGAAGAACATGACTTTCATGCTGTAGCATGTGGAAAGATAAGGACGGCAGGTCTGACAGGCCGATTGACATTTAATATTTTTGCATGGTTGACTTCCCTAGAGTGACCACAGACTTTGGCTTCTTAGGAACTGTATCTAAGAAGGATTCACTACATTATATTATTCACCCTCTGCGATATCCGAGGAAGAGCTGGAATTAAACTGTTTTATTCTTTCTGCTTCATTTTATTTCTCATTCACCAGACTTTATGTCTGACCTATTCCTATTTTTCTTATTTTCCCCAAATCACAGGAGGGATGGTCTAGGTTGCAGTTCTTTGCAGCTTGGAGGTCATTAGAGCAGTTGTCATCTTCGGCTTTTGTTTCTTTTGTTTCATGTACTTTGTTTCTCTTTTCCATACTTTACTCTATATATGGGGACCTATATTGTGAACTTTCTTATGTTTTATGTTTTGGTGGAGACTACTTCGTACTTTTGGTTTCAGAAATAAATTTTGGATAATGTTGTTTTTATGAAGCTGTTTTGCTATTAATTTATAATTAGTGAAAGTTTTCTTCCACTATAATATTTTAATCATTTTATGTTGTTGTCTTAGTCTCTATGCTATGTTATGAATATTTATTTCACTCGACCATCCGTCCTTCTAATCATGTCTGATTTTCGAGGTGCCTAGAGGTGCGGGGTGTCACAGAAACAATCATAGAATCGAAGTGCATATAAAATTAAGTGCAGTAAAAGTAAAATTGAAAGAACACACCAGGATTTTATATTGGTTCAGAGTTACCCTACATCCAGCCTCACATAATTCATTGTACGAATTTCTTTTCAACTAGTGAATGCAAATACAATCTCGATTTCAATAGAACAGGACACACCCTCCAAAATCCCGACCTCTTGGTAAAGTCACTTGATTTCCGGGCTATAAGATAAACCCACTAGATATATTGGATATTAAGCACACACAATTGATTTTATGGGCTACAATCACACCCACAAGTATAACAGTATGATTTGATAGTGTTTTACTGACTCAAATCTTCGAGGTTGATTATAATTGGTACTATAACTCTTGAATAGCATTTTGATCATGGTTTGATTGAGGGAGATAAGAGAAATTAGAGAGTAGATGAAGGAGAATCAAACTAGTGATGATTGAATTTGATTCTGGTTGAATTTTGACAGAGTTTGGGTATATTTTGATTTAGAAAATGAGAGAGTGGAAGGAGGAGAGATGAATAAGAAAATAATGATTAAAAATTCATTTGGAAGTTGGGTATTGATAGAGGAACAATAGTCATATCCATTCATGAAGAGATACGATGAAATGACACTTCTTTTGAAATTTATATTTTGAAAAAATCGGCCACTATGTCGACATACATACATTGAGTATGTCGACATGCTCTTTTTAAAAATTAAAATACTTTAAAACATTATTTTGAAAACTTGTTGTTTTATAAAATAGTTTGATACTTTGTAAAATCATTTAAGCATAGTTTATATATATTTTAATTATAATAGAACTTAATAAAACTTTATATAATAATTTTGAAAATTTTAATACAATATAAATATATATATATAATCAATATAATTATAACTTATTAAAGTACAAATAAAAATTTAATATATGTATATATATAAATTTAAAAATACTAGAATAGTATCTTTTTATAACTATAAGAGATTGAATATAATTTTGAGAAATTTTTTGAAAAGATTATTTTAAAACCGGCATATTTGAAAAACAACTTAAAAAAATTAGAGAAGGAGAGAGAGATCAGGAAAGTGCTATTAAGGGTTTAACCTAAATTCTACGTCTCCATAACTTATCTGAAATATCTTGAAATCTTGAACTCTTCAATACTCATGATTCTTCATTTTCCAACTCTTGAAACTCTATATCAGCATCTTAAATCTACTCTTGATACTGTACAGTCTTCTTAATCAACACTTTTCTAATATCCTGCATTATATACTATATATAACTTGATAAAACATTAGTATTTATATGTTATATAATGTCTATAGTTGTTATCATCAAAACCAATACCTAAGGTACTAACAATATCTCCCTTTTTGATGATTACAAATCTATATCTAAAATATAATATAACTCCCCCTTTATTTATGCTTAGATTTTATATATTTTTCTCGCTTTCTCATAAACAAAAATAACCACCTTAAACTATAACTCTAACACTAACTCTTACTTTAACTCGAACCCCTCCTAAATAAAATATTATAGACTAATGACATATAATGATGATGAGAATGATTTATATAAGAACAATAAGTGATATTTAAAATGAGATAATCATGAAATGGAAATAATGATAAGAATGATATATAAGAAATGATAAGTGATAACACAAATCATCGATAGTACCAAACCAATCTGCATATTCATTCAATACCACACCATAATCCAATCACATCTTAAAATGTACATATATGTAAGTAAAACAAATGTTAAACTAAATTAAATATACACACCACATAATCAAATTAATCAAGACAAGTACCATCCTAACATGATTTCTTAATGATCAAGGATTTGTGAATAGGACAATGAGGATAACGGAGGAAAAAGTTCCCCCTCTATTCGACGAGATTTCCATCTCGATCGAAACATACTTCTCCGACGCATCGGACTTCATCATCTTCTTCCATGTGTTATTCCTCTTCTTCCTCTTCATCGCTACCTTGAATGAGGTTATGAATGGCCACTGCAGATTCATCTTCAATAACTATTGGATTCGTAGGATTATCTAATAGATATTTTTGCAAATTGCAAAGAATTCTATTTTGTATCTCTAGTTCTTTGGACATACACAGTTTTACAACTTATATTTCAGTCAACATCTCCAAAACATTCTTCATTTCTCCTTCCAATTTAATAACTTTGGCCATAGTAGTGTACTGGAAGGGGTCATAGGTACGAGAAGGGAAGGAAAACAATGAATTCTCCTCTCTAGAACGTTTGGGTTTAAAGGATGCCATGGTTTATTTGTTTTAGAAGTTTAAAATAAAGAGAATACAGAGAAATGAAGAAGAAAGTTGAAATTTGGTTATTATATGACCACCAATTCGATTTTAGAGGGAAATTTAAAAAATAGAAACTATCAATATATGTCGATAAATGGGAAAGGATATGTCGACATATATGTTATAATTTTGATTATTTTGTAATTTTTACTTCATTTATTTATATTTTCGATAAAGAACAAATCCCTAGTTCCCTTCTTAACTTAGTAAAAGAAGTTTGATTCAATGGTTTTGTTAATATATCAGCTATTTGATTTTCAGTGTTTATAAATTCAAGTGATACTCTTTCTTTGTTTACAATATCTCTTAGATAATGGTGTCATATCAATATGTTTAGTTCAAGCATGATGAATTGGAATTTTAGATAGATTGATCGCACTTGTATTATTACAGTATATTGGCTATTTAGTAAGATTTAAAACCAAAATCTTTTAATGTTTGTTGCATGTAGATAACCTGTGAATTGGCTAATGCTGCTGAAATAAATTTTGATTTTTTCGTAGGCAGAGATACATAGTTTTGTTTCTTACTAAACCGAAAAACCAGAGAGTGTCCCAAAAAGTGACAAGTTCCATTTGTACTTCTTTGGTCTGATTTGCAACCAGCATAGTCATCATCATTATATGAAATTAATTCAAAGGAGTCTTCTTTTGGGTAAAAGAGTCCATAGTCTAATGTGTTGTTTACATACCTCAAAATTTGTTTTACGGATTTTAAATGAGTTTCTTTAGGTTGAGATTGATATCTTGCATGGAGACAAACACTATCCATTATATTAGGTCTACTAGCAGATATATAGAGTAACGATCCAATCATTCCTTTATATAAGTTTTGATCAACATCTTTTCAGTTTTCTTCTTTATTTAATTTTTCATTAGTTGCCATGAGAGTTGGTGTAATACTGGTATTTGACATACCAAATTTCTTAACTAAGTCTTTAGCATATTTTTCTTGACTAATAAAAATTCCATTATTTAGTTGTTTTATTTGTAATCCTAGAAAATAATTTAGTTCTCTCATATGGCTCATTTCAAATTCTTTAGTCATTATTTTTGAGAATTCCTTATTTAGTTTATCATTTGTAGAACCAAAAATGATATCATCTACATATATTTGTACTAACTGAATATCATTTTTATCTCTTTTAATAAAAAGTGTACTATCTACTTTGCCTATTTCAAAACTTGGTTGTAATAGATAGGATTTAAGTCTGTCATACCAAGCTCTTGGAGCCTATTTCAGATCATACAAAGCCATCTTTAGTTTGTAAACATGATTAGGTAGTTTTTCATCTTCAAAAAGTGAGGGTTGTTCTACATATACATCTTCTTTAATAAAACCATTTAAAATGCACTTTTAACATACATTTGATATAACTTAAAATATAATGATTAGCGAAAACAAGTAAAATTTGTATAGCTTCTAATCTTGTCGTGGATGTAAAGGTTTCATCAAAATCTATTCCTTTTTCTTAGAATAACCTTGTGCAACTAATCGAGCTTTATTTCTCCAAACCATTCCTTGTTCGTTCATTTTTTTTCTATATACCCATTTAGTTCCTAATATGGATTTATCGTGAGGTCTTGGGACTGATTCCCATACATCATTTCTTGTAAATTGATTCAGTTCCTCTTGCATAGCAAGAATCTATGAATCATTAGTTGATGCTTCCTTTGGATTTTTAGGTTCAACTGTTGAAATAAAAGCAACGTTCCTCATTTTATTTAGTCAATTTCTAATTTTAACGACATATTCAATATTTCTAAGTATATTTTCTATAGGATGATCTTCCAAGTATCTTGTTCTTTTATTTGGATGTAAATTTTCTGAATTATTATTATTTTCATTTTCGGTAAACCATTATTACTAATTTCATTTGCGTTATTAATGCTTTCTTCTTCATCAATATTTGGATTATACAATTTAAAAGTTTCATCAAATGAGACATGTAATGTCTCTTCAATAATATTAGTCTAGTATTGAAAACTCTATAACCTTTACTTCTATTTGATTATCCAATAAAGATTCCTTTATCTGATCTAGCATCAAATTTATCCAAATTATCTTTAGTATTTAAAATAAAACATTTACTACCAAAATCTCCAAAGTATGATACTTGAGGCTTTTTATTGAATAATTCATATAGTGTTTTCTTTGTTAATGGTCTGATTAAAATTCTATTTAATATATAACATGCAATACCACCTGCTTTAGCCCAAATTTTTTTAGGTAAATTACTATCATCTAGCATAGTTCTGGCGCACGCTTGAATCATCCTATTTTTATGTTCTACCACTCCTTTTTGTTGTGGTTTTCTTGGAATCGAAAAAATATAAGTTATACCTTTCTTATTACGGAAATTCTCAAAATTTTCATTTTGAATTCTCCACCGTGATCACTCCAAATAGTTTTACTTTTACCGGTCATTTGATTTTGAATTCGTTCAATAAAGATTTTATACATTTTAAAAGCATCAACTTTAAGGTTTAAGAAAATTGTCTAGTATAACCTAGAATAATCATCTACGATTACAAATACATATCTACTATGATTTATAGATTGTATCTATGAGGGACCAAAAAGATCTAAGTGAAGAAGTTCGAGAGGTAGAAATCATATCTTTTGATTTAAAAGAATTTTTTTTATTTTTTCCTAATTGACATGCATCGCATAAATTATTAACTTTAAAATTCATTTTGGGAAGACCTCTAACTAGATCAATTTTAGCAATTTGAGATATTAGTTTGAAATTCAAATAACCAAATCTTTTATGCCAAATCCAAGGATCACTTGATTCAACCAAAAGAAACAAATTGTCATTTGAGACTTTCATACTTAATATATGGATGATTTGTTTTCTAATACCTTCAAAGATAATGTTTGACTCATTTTCTTCAATGTGACATTTATATTTTGTGAATTTAATTTTGAAACCCTTATTACACAATTGACTAATACTCAATAGATTATGCTTTAAATTCCTAACTAACAAAACATTAGAAATAGCAGGAGTTTTAGAAGTATCGACATTGTTAACGCCAATCACATACCCTTTAGAGTTGTCTCCAAAATTTACTAATCTGTCATCTTTGCAAACTATATCTTTCAAAACCTATGGATTTCCATTCATGTGTCTTGAGCATCAACTATCCAATGTCCATTTTTCCATTTGATAAGTAGAGTTTGATCATCAGGTGTCTGTTCATCAAAAGCCATGTAACACATCTTTTCCTACAATTCATACCTTTTCAAAAGATCACATGATTTTTATAATGAATAGATGCAAATTTATGAAACAAAATCATGATGATTTTGCAAATTACCTTTTTGAAAATAGTGTTAAAAATATTATCAAAAATTGCCATTGTAACTTTTTCAAAAATTAGATATGAATACTTTGAAAACCAATGCTCTGATACCAAATGTAAGTCACCGAAATGGGGATCTTAAGGCTAAATTAACACTAGAAGGCGGGTGAATAGCGTTTAATGGATTATAGTAATATTTTTCAAATTCTTTAAGATTCTACTTGGAATAATGTAATTAACAATCAAAGAATCAAAGTGAAAATAAAAATAAATGCAGTAAAAGTAAAAAGGAAAGAACACAACATGATTTTATACTGGTTTGGAGTTACCCTACATCCAGTCTCACATCCTTGTACGGATTTCTTTTCAATTAGTAAATACAAATACAATATCGATTTCAAGGCTACGGCATGCACCATCTAAAATCTCGATCTCTGGGTAGAGTCTCTTGATTTTTGGGCTACAATGAAACCAACTAGATATATAGGCTGCTACGAACACCCAATTGATTTTACGGGCTACAATTACACCCACAAGTATAACAGTATGATTTGGTAGAGTTTTAGAGACTCGAATATTCAATCTTGATTACAATTGATCCTATAACTCTTGAATATCACTTTGATCTTGGTTTGAGTGAGACAGATAAGAGAGATCAGAGAGTAGATGCAGGAGAATCAAATTAATGATGATTGAATTTAATTCTGGTTGAATTTCGACAAAGTTTGGGTATATTTGATTTAGAAAATGAGAGGGTGGAAGGAGGAGAGTTGAATAAGAAAATGATGATTAAAAATTTGTTTGCAAGTCTGGTATAGAGGAACAACGGTCATATCCATTCATGAAGAGATACAATGAAAAGACATTTCTTTTAAAATTTAAATTTTAAAAAAATAAGCCACTATGTGGACATACATACATAGAGTATGTCGAAATACTCTTTTTAAAAATTGAAAATACTTCAAACATTATTTTGAAAACTCATTGTTTTGTAAAGTAACTTGATACTTTGTAAAATCATTTAAGCATAGTTTATATATATTTTAATCATAATAAAACTTTATATAATAATTTTGAAAATTTTAATATAATATAAATATATATATATATAATTAATATAATTATAACTTATTATCCCGCCTTTTGGCAAGGCCGAGATATCAAGGGACTGACTAAAAACAAATGATCGCTCACCCCGAAATATCGAGTATGCAGAGGTTCACCATGGATATCGACGAATTTTGTCCGAGTCCGGATCAAGCTATAATCAACAAGACACGACGAGTGAAGCATTGAAAGTCAACGTTCCAAATTTCAAGTCAATTCGAGTTTGTATGCTCAAGTTACGATCGATGCAAGTTGAAGGAAATAGCCCAATTTCATATCCATCACTAGGCCGCACTTCGTATCGATCGACTTCGTATCCATCAGCAGAGTCTACTTCGTATTGATCGACTTCATATCCATCACCAGAGTCTACTTCGTATCGATCAACTTCGAATCCATCGATTCACATTGTTCGAGTCCATCAGTGGATCACTGTACGTATCCATCGATTCACACTTTTCGAATCCATCAGTGGATCACTGTTCGTATCCATCGATTCAGAGCGCTTTTATCGATTCGAACAAGCCAACTTCCATCGATTCGAACAAGCCAATTTCCATCGATACGAACAAGGCCACGAAGTCGACTTATTCCATGTGTTCTCCATCGATACGAATAGAGCTCAACTCATTGATGCGAACGAAAGTCACCTTCCATCGATTCGAACAAGACAAATACTTCGATACTTACAAGGCGAAAATCCTAGAACAACTCGATCAACTCAGTGAAGAATGTGGATCGATACGAAGGATGCGCGCCACATCACCACCTGATCACACGCAACCATCGATTTGAAATGATCGAGTCGAAATGAACGATTCGAACGAAACAGCCTATCAAGTAACTCCAATTCGAATCGATCATAACTCGAGATCCAAAAGTCCAAATGCTATGAAATTTTCATAGGAGCTTACGTGCATGCTAAGGAATGTCCACCCCAAATTTCAACTCCATTGGACGCAATCTTGATCGATACGAAATTCTTTCGTATCGATCACGGATCGGGACGAAACTTCACGGGCTTAGTCGCATGGGCCCACTCACGTGCTAGAAGAAGTCTTCCGAGGTCTGAGCAAAATATCAGCTTCCTACACCTATAAATAGAGCCCCAGAGCCTGTAGAAAGGGGATCTTTGAATTCTCCAATGCCCAGACTCTGTCGGATTCAATTCTAAAGTCCATTACTGCTGCTGCAAACGAATTTTACTACTGTAATCCATTGTTAACTACTATAACCCGCTGCAATCAATTGTAACCATCAAAGAAACATCAATAAAGCGATCAATTTCATAGTGGACGTAGGCAATATGCAGAACCACTTTAAATCCTTGTGTTTCTGTGCATTTTTATCATTTACATATCTGTTTTTTGGAGTTTTTGTTAGATAATCCTCCTTTTCCATTTAATTTATTCATTTTATCTTTTCAAAAACTTTCGAAGAGTGTTGTGCCCAATTTTGGTACAAACACTTAGTTGCTTTCACTAAGAGAAAACCCAATTTTTCTCCTACTCCTTGGATCTCCTATCGATACCGAATTGCAAAAATCCAAGAAGAAGATCCAGATCCTAAGTCTTGAAAGCCTTCCATTCTATTCAGATTTGCATCAGATCTAGGAAAAGACTTCGCCAATTCATCATGGTAAGCACACGAACTGCTTCTACAGCTGCTGATCAGAAAGGATGGGATAGACAGAATCCCGTGCAATTGCCTCCATCCAACCAAGATGCCGCCGGACCTTCAGATCCATCGGGCCCGGTTACCAGACAAGAATTCTAGATGCTGCTTCAAGAGTTGACCCAGAGTCGGCAACAACTCACCGAACAACTATGCGCCAACACAGAGTTGACCAACCAGCTGAATCGCCAAAGGCGTAGAAGATCCAGAAGAGATCAAGCTTCTTATTCTTCCACGGAGAGTTTAGCCTCATTTGATGATCATCATCGATCCACACGCCCACGGTTGGATGTAAGCTACACCCAGGCCATAGGACACCAACCTGCTTTGAGTCTTAGACAACCCAGAACTGGACCATCCACCAGTCATCATACCGGACCTTCATCCCGAGGGGATGCCACTCCTTACCATGTCACAGGCAACCTTGCTACCACCACCACTACCGAACAAGGGGCTGATGCTAGAAATCAAGCTGATCTGCATCGTAACCAACGAGAACTCACTCCAGAACCTTATGTCCCTGAAAATGTTGAACCAAGGAGGAAAGGCACGGACCGTCGACCACGTCCGGTCTAGACTCGCGCTGTGGAACCCGACCACACCTTGGCACAACATGCTCCAAGTATCCGGATGCCGAATATACCGACGATGATTCGTCAGATGATCCGTGAAAGTCAGGGTCTCACTAATGACGACTGGGGAATCTCCCAGAGTCATACCCCTTTCATTGATGACATATTATATGCTGAACCACCTCAGCACTTCAGGATGCCAACCCTGCCAGTCTATGAAGGAAGTTCTGACCCTAATCAACACATCCTGAAGTATGAATGGCTGATGAATGCTGCGAGAGCTGATGATGCAGTCAAATGCCGTAGTTTCTCCATTTCCCTGGGAGGCATTGCAACTATGTGGTTTACTCGTTTACCACTACGATCCATTTTTAATTTTGATCAAATGGCCACCAAGTTTGTTGAACAATTCTATATGCACGTAGCAAAGCCTAAAGATGTTAATACCCTGTCTAGTGTCACTCAAGCTTCCAAAGAAACACTCAGACGTTATTTGGAGCGATTTCATGCTGTGTGTGCAGAAATAAGCAATCCCAATGACAACTCTATCCTGATGGCATTGACTAAGGGGATTGATCCTAATTCCGAGGTCGGAAATTGGTTAGCTGGGAAGCCACCTGCGTCATTGGACCATTTCTATTCCAAGGCAGCCCAATTCTTGAGAAGAGAGGATGCAAAACAGTCTAGGAAGCAGGATGACGTAGGACCCAGCATTGAAGGAATTCAAAGTAACATTGTAGTTAAACAATCCAGGGAGAGTTCCGGAAAAGTTCAGTTGAATATACAAAACAAGCAAAACCAGCAGAGGGACAGTTGAAATCAAGGTAAAAAACAAGATCAGAATCATGGTCCATGACGTAGAGCTCCCATGTTCGACAATTATACTCCATTGAATACGTCATTGGAAAATGTGTATTTGCAGACCTGTAATACTATGCAATACAAGAAACCTGCCCCGAAGCTGTCAACGGAAAGATAGGTAGAAACACGGAAGTTTTGTAGATTCCATGAAAGTTATGGCCATAATACAAATGAGTGTCGTCATTTACAAGATCTCATTGAAAAGCTGATACGTGAACAAAAGTTAGATCAGTATGTGCGGGCGCTGCAGTCAGGAGGCACGGACCCATCAAATCAAAATCGTGCACCAAAACAGGAAAGGCAGGAAGAACCCGCTCGTACTGGTGGGAGGCTGGTTATTAATACAATAAGTGGTGGTCCTCATCCAACAGACCGAAGCTGGAAGGAAATGGAGTCGTATGCCAGCTCTATTAGGCATGCAAACTTCGAGTGTTATAATAGTTTTGATGAAGGGGCTCCGGCTAAGCAACAGAAGACGATGATTGATGACATCGTATTCAGAGACAGAGATGTTGATAAAGTCGAAGCTCCCACTATCGATCCACTAGTCATCTCAGCTCAAGTAGGTTCTGCTTGGATGAAGAGGATCTTAGTTGATAATGGAAGCTCTGTGAATATTTTTTTTAAACGAGCTTACGACCAAATGAAAATGGAAGCCAAAGATTTGAAACCTTGTAAGTCCCGAATCCATGGTTGCAATGGAAGCGCTACTATACCCACTAGATTAGTGGAACTACTATTGGAGTTGGGAGTTGGAGAACGCCGGAGAGTGCGGATATTATAGTTCATTGTGTTAGACATAGACTCCCCTTATAATGCTTTTTTGGGCCGACCGGCCCTCACTGAATTCAGGGCAGCCATTGTCCCGTGGTGTTTGACATTAAAGTTTCCCACTGATCATGTAGTGGGAGTCATTCAAGGAGATCAGGCTACTGGGAGAGCCTATTATGTTGCCGAGCTGCGGGAGGCGCAGCGAAAGGAGAAAGGAAAGGGCATAGAGGAATCTCTCTGTGTCCGTTTTGTTGATAATTGACAATTAGCGCCTGGGCCTAGGCCCGGGCACCCCAACCAATTCCAAAAGGATCTTGACCCAAGAGAGATTGAAGATGAAGGAGAATCTAAAGAAAGTCAAGCATCTCCGGCCGAACTGACGATTGATGTCCCGATTGACAATAATGATGATTCGAAAATGATAAAGATTGGGTCTCAGCTAAGCCAACAAACTCAAGAGGAATCGGTTGAATTTCTACGGGCGAATGTTGACGTATTCGCCTGGACGCATTCTGACATGTGTGGAATCTTGCCAGACATCGCGAGCCACACCTTGAATATTGACCCGCGGCATGTCCTGGTCAAACAGAAAATGCGTGGTATGGATCCAGAGAGATCTACCGCCCTTAAAGAAGAGGTAGAAAAACTTAAAGTGAATGGTTTCATTCGAGATGCACTATATCCCGAATGGGTGTCGAATCCCGTGCTCGTCCGAAAGTCAAACGGAAAATGGAGAACATTTGTCGATTACTCCAATATGAATAAAGCTTGTCCTAAAGACAGTTTCCCACTTCCCAGAATTAATCAGCTAGTAGACTCAACAACTGGACATGAACTCTTATCCTTCATGGATGCGTATTCTGGATACAATCAGATACCAATGCATTTACCTGATCAAGAACATACCAGCTTCGTAACCAATCTGGGACTTTATTGCTACAAAGTTATGCCATTCGGACTCAAGAATGCCAGGGCTACTTATCAACGATTGGTCAATCGAATGTTTGCCAATCAAATCGGGAAAACCATGGAAGTATATGTAGATGACATGCTTGTGAAGTCACAATTTTCCACCGACCATATTAAAGACCTAGAAACTATGTTCAACATACTCAGAGAGTATAGAATGAAGCTCAACCCACTGAAATGTCATTTTGGAGTTGCATCCGGAAAGTTCCTTGGGTTTATCGTCAATGCTCGGGGGATTGAGGCTAATCCTGAAAAGATTTGGGCAATCAGAAATCTTGAAACCCCGAAAACTATAAAGCAAGTCCAGAGTCTTAATGGGAAAGTAGTAGCATTGAGCAGGTTCATTTCAAAGTCCACTGACAAATGGATTCCCTTCTTCGATTTGATCCGAAAAGGAAAACGAAACTTTGAATGGACCACGGAGTGTGAGGGCGCTTTCCAAGCACTAGTTCAACATCTATCCACACAACCTATCCTGTAAAAGCCTATTGATCATGAAAAGTTGTACGTTTACTTGGCGATATCAGAAAACGCTATCAGCGCTGCTTTAATTCGAGAAGAAGACATGATACAGAAGCTAGTATACTACGTCAGCAAACGATTGACTGGAGCTGAAAGGTATTACCCAAAACTAGAGAAGCTGGCTTATTGCCTTGTTATTGAATCAAGGAAGCTCCAACCATATTTCCAGGCACATCCTATTATTGTTTACACCGACCAGCCATTACGACAGGTCCTTACGCGGCCTGAGACATCTGGTAGGTTACTTAAGTGGAACATCGAATTAAGCCAGTTTGATATTACTTACACTCCAAGATGACCCATTCAAGGATAAGTCCTAGCCGATTTCATAGCTGAATTTACCGTCCCAGAGGACTTGCCCGAAACCAGTGAATCTCCTGAGTACGTCTGGAAGTTGTACACTGATGGTGCATTGAATGACCGGTGCTTGGGCGCTCGAGTTGTACTCGAAACCCCCGAAGGCTGATCTATATGTTATGCTTTAAAGTTTGATTTTCATGCGACCAATAATGAAGTTGAATATGAAGCCCTCTTAGCTGGATTGAAGCTTGCTAGAGATTTGAGAATTATTGCTGTGGAAATTTATTGTGATTCACAACTAGTTGTGTGTCAAGTTTGAGGAGAATATCAAGCGAGAGATCGAAGGCTGGCCGCCTACTTTTCTCGAGTTCATGAAATAATGAATCAATTTGATTATTATGCCATCTATTGTATACCTCGAGAACGTAATCAAAAAGCTGATTCGTTGGCAAAGTTAGCCAGCACAGGTGAAGCTCAGCAAATGGGACTCATTCCCGTAGAGATGTTAACTTCCCCAAGCATTGACCGGGCAGAAATAGATTGGGTATGTGAAGCTGTTCCCGATAAGGAGTCATGGATGACTCCATTCAGAAATTACCTTGAACACGGAATCCTGCCGGAGCGTAGGAGTGAAGAAAGACAAGTCCTTCGGAAGGCCTCACGATTCACCATCCAGAATGGAGTCATGTACATAAAAGGGTACTCTGTTTCTTTACTCCTGTGTATCGCTCATGATGAAATTAAGCAAGTATTGGACGATGTACATCAGGGAGAATATGGCGATCTCACTGGGAGGCAAGCACTTGCCAAGAAAGTACTTCGATATGGATATTATTGGCCGACTGTGAATCATGATGCATCGGATTATGCAAAGAAGTGTGATAAATGTCAAAAGCATGCTCGAGTTCCTAGAGCCCCACCTACCGAGATAATGCAAATGGTCAGCCCATGGCCGTTTTCAATATGGGGCATCGACATCATTAGTACTCTACCTCTGGAAAATGGTGGTGCAAAATACGCCATCGTCGCAGTTGATTACTTTACAAAGTGGGCTGAAGTTAAACCTCTTGCTACCATAACAATGAAAAAAGTGATCAACTTTGTAGTCCGTAACATTATCTGTCGATTCGGTCTCCCACACACCATCATTACTAATAACGGAACCCAATTCGACAGTGTTGAATTTAAAGATTTCTGCAAACGGTTTCGTATTCAAAAGAAATTCTCTGCAGTTTCACACCCTTAGGCGAACGGATAGGTCGAAGCAGTCAATAAAGTTATAAAGTCCATTCTAAAAAAACGACTGGAAAAGGTCGGGGGCAAGTGGGTCGATGAACTTCCTATGGCTTTATGGGTTTACCGAACAACCCACAAGTCCGCGACCGGTCACACTCCATTTTCTCTCTCTTATGGTTCAGAAGCTGTTATTCTAGTTGAGCTAGAAGTACTTTCTCATCGTGTGACGTACTATGATCTGAAGACAAATGCTATATTACTTACTGAATCTCTCGATTTACTAGATGAGAAGCGTAAAGAGGTTGATTTGAGGGCAGCCGCATATCGAAATCGAGTCGCCCGATTATACTACGCCAAGGTCCACCCGCGAACCTTCAAACTCGACGATCTCATCCTGAAAAGAATTTATCTGGTTCCTTCACATATGAAGCCAACATGGGAAGGACTGTATGTTATTGAACGAAGGCTCGTAGATGGCACATTCAAATTATCGACCGTTGACGGTCTTACTCTGCCAAGAGCCTGGAATAGCGAGAGTCTTCGTCGCTACTACACATAACATGCTATGTTTATTCATTTAGTTTATTTTCCATTTGCAATTTGTTTCTGCATTTCGAAATTAGAATTTGTAATAAGGCAACTGACTTTGCCATATTTTCTTATTTCAGCAATAAAATGCAATCTCTTCGAGCCAGAGCTGTGATTTACTTGAAATACTTCATATGAAAATCACCATGCATGGAGAACTAAGTTTCACCATACGGTAGGATTTATTCAAATAGGGAGTGAGTGTGATGCAACCAGTCACTCACTAAGTGAAACCCATGCTCGGGGACAAGCCATCACACCAAAGTCAAAAAAGGATTGATACACGACAATCCTTCACTTAACTCCTGATTCCCAGAGTGCGAATTGGAGTATAAAAATATGTCTACGAAGAGGGTGGATCCATCCGCCTAACGACTTTGTTCGTATCCAAACCAAGTTTGAGGAGGGTGGACCCGTCCATCTAACGAACTCACTTGTTGACTTAGAGTGGATGTGATCCGACCATCCACGATCCTGATACACCTTTCGTTCCCAGAGTGCGAATGAAATCCGAAACATGCAGCAGATGCGACTGACTATCTGTTCACCAACTCCAGATTCCCAGAGTGCGAAACGGAGTATAAACATTAACTCCGAACTCCCAGAGTGCGAGTTGGAGTATAAACACCAACTCTGAACTCCTAGAGTGCGAGTCGGAGTATAAACATTAACCCAAATTTCCAGAGTGTGAATTGGAGTATAAACGTCAACTTCGAATTCCCAGAGTGCGAGTCGGAGTATAAACATAAACTCTAAATTCCCAGAGTGCGAATTGGAGTATAAATGCCAACTTCGAATTCCTAGAGTGCGAGTCAGAGTATAAATGTTGATTCCGAGTTCCCAGAGCGTGGACATATAATTGAAACTTAAGCCGGCGTGACCAACCTCCAGAAAACAAATGAGAATCCCGGAGTGCAGATATGATCATCGATAATCAAGCGAGTGAGGATAAACCGCTCAATCACCACTTGTCTTAAACATCCATTTAGTGGCATTGGACTCAACATGTTATAAATGAGGAGCAATCACTGACTGATGTTCTACAACTCACCCAAGACTGGGGGGAAGAACTTAAGTGTCGACCATTGACTGAAGTAGTGCGACATTAAAATTCAACTCACTTCCTAGTCATGAATCGTATCCACAGTCTCCAAACCTGGCGCAAAAAGACAAACTTGACTCGGAAGCTGGAGCTTTACAAGTGCATTTCAAACATTGAAACACTTAAGCAAATACACAAGAACCTAAATAGAAGAGTTTCATTTCTACTATTTATGAAAGAAATTCGTGTACAAGTTTGGTCCAAAAAATTCCTACTAGCAGGGGCCGAACCCGCATCTATACACGGCCAACAAAATGAAAATCAAAATAAACCGAGGAAGCATGTCTAATATTTCTTCTTCCTCGGCTTCCTTCTCGGTGTAGATCCGCTGGAGCCGCCACTACCTTTCCTCTTTGAGCCTTTACTTTTCGGTGTTCGATCTTCAAGCGGGGGCATTATCTCGACATCCTCCTCCGAGCTCGAATGAATAGGGATGCTTCCCACGGGCGGAGTTGGAGGAACAGGATCAAGTGTAGAAGGTGGAATGGGCACACTGGTGTCAAAAACTGTACCACCGGGAGATATCATTCTGAGCGGAGCTGGACCAGGTGCCGCCATCCCACCTCCAAAACTGCCACCATGAGCCGCTGCTTCCATCTCAGTGTCGATTTCGGCCAATATCTCCTCTTCAGAAATCGCCAGGGCCTCGCCGGGAGCATCAGTAGTTGGCATCGAAGGGCCTGAAGCAGGAGGGCCTCCACCCATCACAAACGGCAGGTCCGCAAAAGGATCGCTATGATGGCGGAAGAGTTCCTCCATCATTTTCTCATCAAACACAAGCGTGCTTCCTTACACTTCATCAAGTGATGCAGTTGTAGCTACGGTGGTCGCTTCGGTGACGATGGCCTCCTGCATGTGATATGACTCTTGAGTGACAGGAGGCACGACTGGTGCAGCATCAATCACTGGGCAAAAAATACGAGAACTGTTAATACTTAGTTCGAATGACAACTCCGGCTTGAGACACACATATAGAATGTTCAGAATAACCTTCCTGAGTTTGGCTTGTAAAAGGTTGAACAGCTTCAGCAAACTTGCTCTATAGCCGGAGACATCTGCGGCTGATCCGGATTGTAGGCAGGAACGGCTTGAGGATCAACCGCAGGCACGGGTTCAGGCTAGGTTGACATGGGAATTTCAAGACTTGCGTCGTGGTGTTCAACCCTAGAGCTTTCTCCTATTTCCAGGTGCTGGGTGCCGAGTCTCTCCTTCTTATGAGAAATCATTGACTCGTGGATAATCTTCCTTTCATCTTCATTCAGCAGTCGATTCTCGAGCTCAAACTCATTAATAGACTCACCCAGATGCACCGCCTTCTCCTCCTCAACCAGTCGGCCCCAGGCGTTGAATAAATGTGTTGGGTAATCATCGAGCCAGGCTAGACCTCTATGCATCAACACATTGGCGTTGTAAACAACAAGAAGGTCTTCAATATCAGCTTCTAGCCTGGACTCAACCGACCTCACCTTCTACTCAACCTCAGTCTCTACCACGCGGACCTTAGCCACAGCCGCATCCCATTCACCCCGGAGCAGAACAACCTATTCGCACACCTCCTGGGCTGCGTTGTTTGCATCATCCCTTTCCTTGGCCATGTCGGAGAATTTGGCCTTAAGCTCGTTGAGTTCCTTGACCGCCGCATCCCGTTCGGCGGTGACTGTAGTATTTCGGTGGCCCATTTCCTCCACCAAAGCAACGTGTGTGTAACGACCCTGAATTTTGAATAATTTAATTTGAGAATATTTAATTAATTTTAAATATTTGAATGATGATTTGACTTGAATTTCAAATTATCAGAATGAATTGGCGATTTAATTTTTGAATTTAATCCATTGAAAGTTGAATAAAATTTGAATCTTCAATATTAAGCCGGTTAAAAATAATTTAAAGGCTTAGAAAATTCATATTGATAATACTGAAGATAATAGAAGCTTCAGAATTGAATTTGAAAGTGATTTGTTCAATTTTGAAATTGTATCGTTTGAATTGAATTTAAAAATAGCTTTCCGAGGCACAATCTCGGAATTTGACGAAATCAGTTTCATTGGATCCGTAATATTGAATTATTACTGGATTTCAATTTTCGTATTTATCAGAATTGTTTTGTGAATATATGGCGGGTAAACGCGTATAAAATTTAATTGGATTCAAATTGAATTTCTGTAACAACCTGGATTTTCACCCGAATTATAATCATCGATAAACGATTAAAGTTGACAGTTAAATCGCTGTTTATTGTTGAAATTTTTATAACGATAAAATCTTCGTAAATTAACGATTTAATATCGATTGTTAATTTCTGTTTGAATTTAGAAATTGTAAATCGATTAGAATTCTTTTATTTAAATTTTTATTTGTACGAATGAATATATATTCACATAGTTTAGATTTTAACAACATGATTAAACAAAACAAAGTAAGGAAAATATTTACAAAAACAAAATTTGATTTAAGAAAAGAAGATAAAATAAAAACCATAACCCATACCCCTTTTTCTCGGTTAAAACCCAAACCCGTTTCCCCCTTCTCATTCATTCGTGCCCTAAACAAAAGCGAGAAGAGAAAAATGGCGGCGAGAGAAAAAAAAAACTAGGGCTTCAGCGATTCAACTCCTCGATCTCCTTCAACACTTGCTCGTTCTGGCGAATTGGAGCTTCGTCTTCCTTCGTGACGACTCTGGCGAATTTAGGGCTTCTTTGCGTTCGCTCCTGAGAGGTTGACTACGGCTTCGTCTTCCTCATTTCTCGCGACTGCTCCGATGGCGAAGGTGAGTAATTTATGTTACTCACATCTTATTCGAACAGTTCGAATGCGTTTGCTCGTTTGTTTTTCGTGGTCTTTGGCTTCGATTTGGTTTCCTTGTTTGATGTTGGTTTACGTGATATTCACGTTGTTGAAACTTTCCTGTTTTAAGCTCCGATATTTTGGGTAATTACGTTGAACCCATGACTTTGATTTTAAAACGTTCGATCGCTTCTCTTGATTGATACAGCCAATACTTTCCTATTTTATAATTCTGACTTTAACTTTTTCTTAATTTGTTAACTCTTGAATTTTGAAATTTCTTCACGTCCCTGACCTATTCACTGTTGATCACGGCTTTGATATTTGTTTACTGTGGATCATGGCTTTGACATTCTGTACATATTTTCTAACATCACCTGACTTTGATCATTTTGGTGATGATATTCTGGGTGTTTACTACACTGGTTCACTTGAACTTCGAGTCACATTCTACTCTAAATTTGACATGCTTTGTGTCATCACCTCACTTTGATCTTCATTCTGCTATTGATGTGTATTGTGTTGTCTGGCTATTTGTGTTCTGACCATATTCATTTGCATTGTGTAGTTGACCATGTTGCACTGTACATTTCTGCACTTGACAGTGTAGTCTTCATATAGGTGCATGCTGTTGTGTTGCCATACTGATGTGCTTTGTTGACATTTGAACTTGTAGCTTGAGTCTGCACATTCCTATGCTCTGGTCTCCATAACCTTTGCCTGATCATGGTTGCAGTTGTATTCCATTTCTATTTCATTTATGCTGCATGCTGTTTGTTGTACATATATGTGCTCAGTTGCCTGTAGTCTTTACTTGAATATGGTCTTGTACTTGTGAAATTTTGAACTGGTGCACTTGTGACCATTCACTGCTGCACTCAGGTCTGCGACACCCGTAACCTGTATATTCATGTTGGAGTTGTTCATTGAAGTTCATTCTTTGCCTTGTTGAGTCAGTTGCCATTGTATGTATATATGTGCTATTCATGTTGAAGCTTGCAGCTGGTTACATTGCTTGTGATCTTGGTTGAGTCTTGACATTTCAGTTGCTTTCACCTGTGTGTACTGCTATATCATGATTCCTTGTTCATTGGGTATTGTTTATGTGTTCACTCTTGTAGCACATTCAAATTCTTGTTTGGGTTCACTACACTTCTAGTTGGATATGTTGAATCATTCACTGTTGCACTTCACTTCTGAATTGAGTTTCACTTATGGTTCCAGTATAGCCGAAACATGATGTTTACTTTGCTCACTTGTGAGTCAGTTTGATACTGTTTTGGGCACTTTGTTGTATTGGTCTCGAGTCTCACTGTTGCATGTTGCACCTTTATCTATGCACACGAGTTGGCGGGGCGGTGCACACGGGTACGAATACACACGTGTGCACTGCAGCCACCCAAACTCGACAGTTCGAATTGATATTTCTTTGCGTCGTGATGCATTGATCTTTTATGCTGTATTGGCGAGGCCGTACACGCGTGCGTGTACGGCAGCCAATCGAGTTCTTGATGATTTTAAAGTGACAACCTCAATTATCTTAAATTGGTTTAGTCGATTCATAAATTGTTTATTTATCTCTGTTGATGATTTAAATCTGCTGATTTATTGTTTAACACTGTTTAGTGTTAAAATTTTCGTTATCCGGTTTCTTTGTTAAAAGAGTTGGATAGACGAGAATTACTGTGACTGTCGTCTATTTAAATTATTACTGCCTATATGCACTAATAACTGGTTTGAATTAGACTGACCTGTGTATTATTTTCTTTTGAATATAATACTCGGGTCAGACCGAGTATTTTTACAGCTTGAAGATTTTCGAGCAGCGAAGTTAGAGAGAGAGTAAAGAACCATTTTTAGTTTCAGAAGAAAATTGTATTTTAAGATATTCCGCTGTATCAGTATTAAATTGTATCAAACTCTGATGTATATAAAAAGATTTATAGTAATGAAATAAATTCTCATTTGTTTTAATTGATTGTTATTATCTGTGTTTCTGTGGCTGATTCTGTTTAAACCTTATAAACTAAATAACAATTCGTCTTTTTGAACGTTTCGAGTTGGTTTAATTACCGACTGGAGGCGGTCAAAAGGGGGAATGTTACAGAGTGGTATCAGAGCTTTGGTTTACACAAAGCTTAGTTTATGATGTTTAATATGAATAGTTACGAGAAACACTTTAAAAAGGAAACGTTTTTCAAATCCAAAGAAGTATAAAATTGTTTTTGAAATAAAGATTTTTAACTTAAGAAAAGTTAAATTGAATTGAATTAGTGTTAATAAATTTATGATTTGAAGTTTAACAAAGGAAGTTAAATAAATCGAACTTGATTTGATAAATTGTTGAGATGGAAAGTTAAACTTAAAAGATAAGTGATTATATAATATGAATTTGGAAGTTTAAATTATAAGTTGTTTAACTTATAAAATGAAAATTTGAATCAAACCAGTTGTTAAAATGGTTAAACAGTTTTGTTAAGTAAAACAAAAATCTGAATTTTTGATGCGATATGAATTTAACTTTAGTAAAAGTTAAATAAAATGATTTTTGAAAGAAAAATCTAAGTTAAGTTAAATAAGTCAAGTGAAGATAAATGAAACATAGCTTAAGTAATGTTGAATCAAATTGAATTTGATATCAAAATGAATTGATAAAGTGAAGAATGAATATGAATTTGAGTTATATAAACGAAATTCAACTTTAATTGTAAAAGTGAATTAGTGAATATGGTGAGTATAAGAATTCAATCTGAATTAGAATATAAACCAATTGAAATTAAGTGTGTTGAACCAGATTGAATGTAAGCAAAGTAAATTTAAATAGAATTCATTAAGTATTAATGAAATTGAATTAATGGAAATTGAGAGTTAAGTAAATTGAATTCAAATTGAAAGATAAGTAAATCTAAATAGAATCAAATTTGATTTGAATTAAAGCAAACTGACTTGAATTTAAATTAGTGAATGTGAACTAATTGAATATGAATGAATGTTAGTAACATCCAATGTGAATGAATCAGATGTGATTAAGTTGGAAACCAAGTCGATGAATGATTTACTAAAGAACTAGTAGATTATCTTGGAAATGGAAAACTGATAAATTTATATAATAGTTTAAATTGGAAATTTAGAATTATTATAAACGGCTTAAATTGAAGATTTGAAAGTGTTGATAAAATATTGGAATTGTATAAGTGTTAAAAATGAAATATTTAATGGATTTCATAAGTGAATGGGAATTACAGAATTGATAATGTGAAGTTATAAAATGAATCGGAGTTGTAAGATAAAAGAATTTATAAGTAATTTACTTGTAAATTAAAATTCTGATATAAAATTGAGTTATAAAGGAATGGTTGATAAAGCAATTTTTATAAATTGAAGTCTTTATAAATAGAAGTGGAATTTATAAACGTTGTTTATAAATTCGAAACTGACTTATTTTGATAAGTAAATTCGTATAGTTTGTTAAAAGTAGTATATTCACAATTTTGGACCGTGAATATATTATTGAATAAAATGGACATGTTTGAAAAATCGATATTTTAAAACGAAGATAATTGTTTTAAAAAGATGTTTTCAAAGGCATTGAATATCGAAACCATAGATTTCAACATTCATTGTTGAAATAGACGTTTTCGAATATAAGGAAATGGTGGACTATAACACTGTTGTTATAGTAAATGATTTCCGAAAGGAAATGTTTTGTATAGTATTGGGATTTATACATCTATCTAAATTTCGAATCCCTATACTAATGATTTTGAGTTGTCGTAACGATGTTTTACGTAACATTCGTTTTAACTCAAATAAATATGTGAAAGAGAATGATTTCCTTAAAGATGAAATATATACTTAATTTTGATTTAAGTATATCGAATATTTTCAAATGTTGAAAATAAATGGATTTGTGAATTACTTATTTTTAAATAAGTATGGAAATGTTTTTCCAAATATGAAATGTTGTGAATATATTCCGTAAGGAATAAATGATTTGAAATTCATTTTTTTTGAAGTCGAAGTTGAAAAGTTAAATGAGGAATTTGAACAATTTGTTCAATTTGAAATTTTTCAAAAAGATTGAATCGTTAAGTTAAAAATTGAGTTTAACTTCGACATCAAAGACAATATAAGTTGAGCTTTGAATTTCAGATGATGATTTGGATTGCATGTCTAACATTGTGAATTGATGACATAGCAATTGATCTCTATTAAATATATATCTGTTGGTGGCGGAGAATTTATTCTCTTAGCTTAACACCCTTCTCTGAGACGTACGAGCTTAGAGGTTATATATCGATAGACATCAATTCTGTGTTGAGAATTGACGATGTAAGCGTGAAATCCAAATCGAATGTGAAAGTCGATAATGAAATGGAATTATGAATATGAATTAGGTTTTGAGATAACCTTAAATTTCCAAATCGACTTAGAGGAAAATTTTGAAATCCTCTATTTTGTTATGAATATGGATATGTAAGTTTTAGAACTTATATATATGAATACGGTAAATTTGAAACCGTTAGTTTAGAAAGACATTGTTATGGAAATCTTATGTATGTTTACATAGATGTGATATGTACGAAATGTGAAATGAAAGTACTACATATATGATATTATGTTTTCTAAACTGAGGATATGGAAAAGTACCTTCCATTTATTATTAGAGAAGGTATTGGAACTCGTAAAGAGTATCCATTTGAAATTCGTAGCTACGTAGAATTTTAGTCAGAGTGACTATTTGAATCGGAAATCCTTCGCGATAGATCATCGCGATGAGATTAGATTTGATTGATGATGATTAGCATAATTTGAGGGGCGAGATGCCCACAGTTACAAGCGATTCCACTGGGATAGTGGCGTAACCGCCGGGTAAACTGCAATCTAATGCCAGGCGAAATTTGAGGGGCGTGATGCCTACAGACACGAGTGATTCTACTGGGATAGTAGCGTAACCGCCGTGTGTACTGCAATCTATGGCGACAACCATGGCGAAATTTAAGAGATGAGAAATCTACAGCCACAAGCGACTCTACTGGGATAGTAGCGTAACCGCCGGGTGGAACTGTAATCCATGGGGGAACGTGCTTTCCATATCCATTTTTTAAAAGAATTTTTAAAAGTATTTTCACTGGGAATTGAAGCAAGTATGTTTAGTACTTGGAGATTTTTAGACCTGCGCCTGGCCAGCGTATGTCTAATGTCTGTGAGAACGAAGATGGACTTGTTAAATTTCGAGTTAGCAAGTATTTTCAAACTGTAAATAGCAAATCAATGATTTGAAAGTAAAATTACGAGATTCCTACCTAATGAACTAAGGAAGAGGATCTTTGAAATGTTTTGAAAGTCCACAGCTTTGGAAGAGATATATTGTATAAATCTCTAATGGGAAGAATTTTAAGTTTGAATCTGAGTTGTAAATCGAAAATGTTGATAAAAGACTTTTGCGTTTTGATTTTAGAAATCAATGATTGTAGAAATCATTGAATAAAAGAGAAGATAAACAAAACTAGTGAGATTAAACAAATGGAATGAATCCTATATTCATTTATTTGTAATTAGTTTTAAGCTTAGTAAAATTGACTAGAGTATAAATATTGATGAAATTTTAACCACTTTTCCTTTTCGTGGACGAAAAGTTTTTAAGGAGGGGAGTTTGTAACGACCCTGAATTTTGAATAATTTAATTTGAGAATATTTAATTAATTTTAAATATTTGAATGATGATTTGACTTGAATTTCAAATTATCAGAATGAATTGGCGATTTAATTTTTGAATTTAATCCATTGAAAGTTGAATAAAATTTGAATCTTCAATATTAAGCCGGTTAAAAATAATTTAAAGGCTTAGAAAATTCATATTGATAATACTGAAGATAATAGAAGCTTCAGAATTGAATTTGAAAGTGATTTGTTCAATTTTGAAATTGTATCGTTTGAATTGAATTTAAAAATAGCTTTCCAAGGCACAATCTCGGAATTTGACGAAATCAGTTTCATTGGATCCGTAATATTGAATTATTACTGGATTTCAATTTTCGTATTTATCAGAATTGTTTTGTGAATATATGGCGGGTAAACGCGTATAAAATTTAATTGGATTCAAATTGAATTTCTGTAACAACCTGGATTTTCACCCGAATTATAATCATCGATAAACGATTAAAGTTGACAGTTAAATCGCTGTTTATTGTTGAAATTTTTATAACGATAAAATCTTCGTAAATTAACGATTTAATATCGATTGTTAATTTCTGTTTGAATTTAGAAATTGTAAATCGATTAGAATTCTTTTATTTAAATTTTTATTTGTACGAATGAATATATATTCACATAGTTTAGATTTTAACAACATGATTAAACAAAACAAAGTAAGGAAAATATTTACAAAAACAAAATTTGATTTAAGAAAAGAAGATAAAATAAAAACCATAACCCATACCCCTTTTTCTCGGTTAAAACCCAAACCCGTTTCCCCCTTCTCATTCATTCGTGCCCTAAACAAAAGCGAGAAGAGAAAAATGGCGGCGAGAGAAAAAAAAAACTAGGGCTTCGGCGATTCAACTCCTCGATCTCCTTCAACACTTGCTCGTTCTGGCGAATTGGAGCTTTGTCTTCCTTCGTGACGACTCTGGCGAATTTAGGGCTTCTTCGCGTTCGCTCTTGAGAGGTTGACTACGGCTTCGTCTTCCTCATTTCTCGCGACTGCTCCGATGGCGAAGGTGAGTAATTTATGTTACTCACATCTTATTCGAACAGTTCGAATGCGTTTGCTCGTTTGTTTTTCGTGGTCTTTGGCTTCGATTTGGTTTCCTTGTTTGATGTTGGTTTACGTGATATTCACGTTGTTGAAACTTTCCTGTTTTAAGCTCCGATATTTTTGGTAATTACGTTGAACCCACGACTTTGATTTTAAAACGTTCGATCGCTTCTCTTGATTGATACAGCCAATACTTTCCTATTTTATAATTCTGACTTTAACTTTTTCTTAATTTGTTAACTCTTGAATTTTGAAATTTCTTCACGTCCCTGACCTATTCACTGTTGATCACGGCTTTGATATTTGTTTACTGTGGATCATGGCTTTGACATTCTGTACATATTTTCTAACATCACCTGACTTTGATCATTTTGGTGATGATATTCTGGGTGTTTACTGCACTGGTTCACTTGAACTTCGAGTCACATTCTACTCTAAATTTGACATGCTTTGTGTCATCACCTCACTTTGATCTTCATTCTGCTATTGATGTGTATTGTGTTGTCTGGCTATTTGTGTTCTGACCATATTCATTTGCATTGTGTAGTTGACCATGTTGCACTGTACATTTCTGCACTTGACAGTGTAGTCTTCATATAGGTGCATGCTGTTGTGTTGCCATACTGATGTGCTTTGTTGACATTTGAACTTGTAGCTTGAGTCTGCACATTCCTATGCTCTGGTCTCCATAACCTTTGCCTGATCATGGTTGCAGTTGTATTCCATTTCTATTTCATCTATGCTGCATGCTGTTTGTTGTACATATATGTGCTCAGTTGCCTGTAGTCTTTACTTGAATATGGTCTTGTACTTGTGAAATTTTGAACTGGTGCACTTGTGACCATTCACTGCTGCACTCAGGTCTGCGACACCCGTAACCTGTATATTCATGTTGGAGTTGTTCATTGAAGTTCATTCTTTGCCTTGTTGAGTCAGTTGCCATTGTATGTATATATGTGCTATTCATGTTGAAGCTTGCAGCTGGTTACATTGCTTGTGATCTTGGTTGAGTCTTGACATTTCAGTTGCTTTCACCTGTGTGTACTGCTATATCATGATTCCTTGTTCATTGGGTATTGTTTATGTGTTCACTCTTGTAGCACATTCAAATTCTTGTTTGGGTTCACTACACTTCTAGTTGGATATGTTGAATCATTCACTGTTGCACTTCACTTTTGAATTGAGTTTCACTTATGGTTCCAGTATAGCCGAAACATGATGTTTACTTTGCTCACTTGTGAGTCAGTTTGATACTGTTTTGGGCACTTTGTTGTATTGGTCTCGAGTCTCACTGTTGCATGTTGCACCTTTATCTATGCACACGAGTTGGCGGGGCGGTGCACACGGGTACGAATACACACGTGTGCACTGCAGCCACCCAAACTCGACAGTTCGAATTGATATTTCTTTGCGTCGTGATGCATTGATCTTTTATGTTGTATTGGCGAGGCCGTACACGCGTGCGTGTACGGCAGCCAATCGAGTTCTTGATGATTTTAAAGTGACAACCTCAATTATCTTAAATTGGTTTAGTCGATTGATAAATTGTTTATTTATCTCTATTGATGATTTAAATCTGCTGATTTATTGTTTAACACTGTTTAGTGTTAAAATTTTCGTTATCCGGTTTCTTTGTTAAAAGAGTTGGATAGACGAGAATTACTGTGACTGTCGTCTATTTAAATTATTACTGCCTATATGCACTAATAACTGGTTTGAATTAGACTGACCTGTGTATTATTTTCTTTTGAATATAATACTCGGGTCAGACCGAGTATTTTTACAGCTTGAAGATTTTCGAGCAGCGAAGTTAGAGAGAGAGTAAAGAACCATTTTTAGTTTCAGAAGAAAATTGTATTTTAAGATATTCCGCTGTATCAGTATTAAATTGTATCAAACTCTAATGTATATAAAAAGATTTATAGTAATGAAATAAATTCTCATTTGTTTTAATTGATTGTTATTATTTGTGTTTCTGTGGCTGATTCTGTTTAAACCTTATAAACTAAATAACAATTCGTCTTTTTGAACGTTTCGAGTTGGTTTAATTACCGACTGGAGGCGGTCAAAAGGGGGAATGTTACAGTGTGTCTGCCTCAACCTCTCCATCGCCACAGTCGCTTCATCAGCTTTTTTAGTGGCCTTAATTTCAGATTTTCGAGAAAACTCGGCCTTAGTATTGAGCACTTGTATGATTCGATCCTTTTGAGCAAGATCAGACTCCGTCTTCTCAATCGCTTTGGCTCGCTCAAAGGTCACCTTGGAAGCTTTTTCTACAGCCTTTACCCACTCTCTATACTGGGTGTAGATGTCATGAACGTAATCATGCACTGTGTTTTCCACCCCTAATGGAATTCTTTTTTAGTGAGGCGGGAAGACGTAGCAGTTGAAGCATATGTTCGGGAACTCCCTCCTCAGTTGAGCAATTTTAATAGCCCCTTCCCCTATGGGCTCAGTTGGGACCTGCTCTGTAATTATGGGAGCCGTGGTTTCGACACTTTGGAGATGAGTTTTGGGCCTGGAAGTGTGAGAAGATGCTCTGTGTCGCGGAGGCTCTGGTGGGTGTGAAACATGAATAGGAGGTGGAGAGGGAATTCTAGGAGGTGGAGAACGGGACCTAGATCAGTGCCTATAGTACCTACCTATATGTCTGTCGTATCTTTCTTGACTAGAGTACCCACGATCGCGGTCTCTATCATCCTCTCTACGACGTGACCTATAATATGAAGAAGATTTGCAGGCCGAGCGAAGACTCCCCAACATTGATTCTCTCCCAGACATTGTACCTGAAAGCAAGAAACAAAAGAAAAGTTAGTTATCTCTTGGATTGGACAATTTGCGATTAGAAAATAATGTAGTGCCGTGAAGTGTATGTATGTGTAACCCCTCGACCAACCGAAAATGTCGGCAGCACTCATAGCAAGCGACTCGCTCAGATCAAGAGCACTGTCAAGCTCCTCCATCCCGGTGTCGTGTTGAAATGACACATAATCTGGAATCGGAATATCAGCAAGCCCTTTGAAAGGATTCTCTACTTGCAAGGGAGGAGCCTCGGAAATTCTAATTCCAGGCACCGAAAAAGACATAACCACGGATTTCAATCTCATGGAATTAGAATGCTTATGAGCAACTGCCTTGCCTTTTCTCCTCCCTCCTGAATCTTGGAAACTGCCAAAAGGCCCGGCTATAAGTTCATCGTCGGTGGGTGTTCTCTCCGGATCAACCTCTTCGGTTATCACGACGCCGGGCGCTTTGCGTTTCACCCGCTTCTTCGAGACCATTCTAAGTGTCCCTTCCAGCCTTATGCTTTGTTTTCGTTCAATCAGCCCGGCAATTCTCAAGTTTCTGTCGGTTAGAACACAGTCAATGTTCCTCTCTTCACCTGGAACTGCTTAGAGGATCCAAACTAACTCCCTGAAATATCCACCTTCAGGTCGTGAGATTGCGGCTGCAAAAGAAATGAAATATGTCAGTTTTGAAAATGATTATTATTATCTCGATAATTCAAGAGAAAGACTGCAACGCTTACGTCTATCCAAACATCGCCTAGCGAATCCAGGGGGGCATCGAACGTAGAACCATTCCATTTTAAAGTAACTTAGCCTTCCCCAGGACCCCGATACTATTTGGTAGTTCCTAACCGCTTCCAAGAATGTGAAAGAAGGGTTGTCTCCGTGACTCTTAGTGTTGAAAAGATATGTAATCTCGATCGGCTTTGGTGGTCGAAAGAGAATTTCCATGAAAACGATGAAAGTACTATTCAACAAGGCATATCCGTTAGGGTGTAGCTGGGATGTTGCGATTCCAAGGAATGACAGCATTTCCCATATGTACTGATTAAAAGGAGGAAGTGTCCCCGTTGTGCAAGCATGATGGTTGAAAGTAGTAAACCCCTCCGGGGGAGCATGTGGTCTATCATTTGGCCCTGGCAGTAATACGTCGTCAGGCGACAAGCCATGTCTTAAACAAATCTGTCCCATCATATCTTCAGAGATACCGAATGGCACAGAGTCTTGTGGACTACAAATGAACCGCGCGCCTGGAAACTCGTGCGGAGCTGGATCTATGACTTCAGCCTCGATGGCCAGTATCTCGATTATTAGAGGGATTGAACCTTGAACTTCCTGTTGTTGTGAACATGAAGGTTCCATGACTAACTAGCTTATAAAAAATCATCGTTAAACAGATAATAAACCCCATGCATCTCGCAGTGTGAAGTGTGTGAATATGTAGTGCGGTGCTGTGAAGTACTTGAAAAGATTCCACAGAGTATGAAAAACATGCAAGTGACAAGACTTCGAGATTCAACTGGAGTGACCGTCATCACTGACCATCACAACCGTGCCATCCAGATGCTAGCGATCAATCCAAGTTAAAAATTTGTTATCATTTTAAGTTACCGTTCCATCGACGAGCCTCAAAAGGAAGTCAAGTATGATGTTCTACAGTTATGTCCAGATATGCAGGAACGAAGCTCGTCGGAGTCGAGTGTTTAAATATGCATGGAGTTTTATGTTTATCAAAGTCCAAAACTTGGATCGTTCCTCGCAAAGGCCACAGTTTCGTATTGATTGAATCCTCTAATTTCATATCGATCGAAACCTCAGTTTCGTATCAATCGAATCCTCCAATTTCGTATCGATCGAAACCTCAGTTTCGTATCGATCAAATCCACTGATTTCATATCGATCGAAACCTCAGTTTCGTATGAATTGAATCCACTGATTTCGTATCGATCAAGCCAAGTTGACTCTGCATCGATCAGGTTGCAACAGAGTTCGAATCCATCACAAATACGCTTCGTATCCATATAGATTCAAAGTGACAAAAATGAACACCAAGGGTCAGCAATCGATACGAAATCAAGGAGAGGTGGCCTATGCGCAATCAATTGTTGGAGTTCGAGATGAAATCGAGTTTTCCTATCTCATCATCGATACGAAGTTAGGGCCGAACGTTCATCAACGACCACTTCCTTCGTATCCCTCCTTACTCCTTCTTCCCCAAGCTATTGACGCACCATTACTCCTTCTCGACTCAACATCGACCAAACTCCGGCATCGACAGTGACGGAATCAGCGACGACATTGAATGAGCCGGCACTAAGATTCGAGCCTTTTCATTTTCATAATGGATTCGTTATCTATTTACCTAAATTCAGGTGTTGTTGCGCTAGATTAAGGGATAAGTTGATTCGAGGACGAAGGCAGACTTTCTTTCTCGAGTTCTTTATCGATACGAAGACAAGGCAGAAGAGTAAAAAGTAAAAGTGAAAAAATGCCTAAGTCCACAATATTTATATGGACTCGAATGTGAAGGTAAAAGACGATTCGCATCCCAGTGAACTCGACCGGTTACAAGGTGTCACCACTGAATCGATTCGAACAAGCTATTTGAATCCATCAACTCGAGCCTTTATCGAAGCGAAATTAAAAACGAAGGTTTTTCTGAGCCACCCAAATCCATCGATACAAAGCCATTGTTCGTATCGATCATTTTCGACTCCAGTGCAACAATATGAACTGTGTAGTTCGAATCCATCAAATCACAGCTCCCAGAAGCCAATACCCATCGATACGAATTGTCTATTCATATCCAACAACACGAGGCCCATCCATTCGAAAAACACAACGGGGGCTGTTCTGAAGGCATTGAACTCCATCGATACGAACGATCGTTTCGTATCCATCGAGCCTCACATCCATCGATGTGAAATGTTCATTTCGTATCCATCAATACGATGTATACCGATGCAAAGACCATATTTCAACCTTTTACATCGATTCAGGAGAGGATCGTTTTGAAGGAACATTCAAAAACAACCATCGAGCTTTGTTACAATTTGAATTTCACATCGGTTTAGGAGAGGATCGATATAGAATTCGATACAAGATATACTGACAATGACTCGTGAACGTGCAACGTTAACGAAAGTCAGATTAACATATATGCATATACGTCGGACTAATATTCAATTTTTGACATTCACAGGAATTGGATACTTATCTGGTAACGATTACAACAACAAACGGCTAATTACTAGAATGCAGCAATCAGTTACGACAATACAGGGTACAACAGTTGACAATCAACAGTTCATGTTACAGAGGAAATCAGTCAAATATTACAACTTTCAGCAAAAAAAACGATAACTGTTCAGGATGAAGATTACAGCTTTTCAAAGCACATCATGTTTCCACAAGACGTACTTTGGGGGTCAAATGTTATCCCGCCTTTTGGCAAGGCCGAGATATCAAGGGACTGACTAAAAACCGAGGATCGCTCACCCCGAAATATCGAGTACACAGAGGTTCGCCATGGATATCGACGAATTATGTCCGAGTCCGGATCAAGCTATAATCAACAAGACAAGACGAGTGAAGCAATAAAAGTCAGCGTTCCAAATTTCAAGTCAATCCGAGTTCGTATGCTCAAGTTACGATCGATGCAAGTTGAAGGAAATAGCCCCATTTCGTATCCATCACTAGGCCGCACTTTGTATCAATCGACTTCGTATCCATCAGTAGAGTCTACATCGTATCGATCGACTTCATATCCATCACCATAGTCTACTTCGTATCGATCAACTTCGAATCCATCGATTCACATTTTCGAATCCATCAGTGGATCACTGTTCGTATCCATCGATTCACATCGTTCGAATCCATCAATGGTTCACTGTTCGTATCCATCGATTCACACTGTTCGAATCCATTAGTGGATCACTGTTCGTATCCATCGATTCGGAGCGCTTTTATCGATTCGAACAAGCCAACTTCCATCGATTCGAACAAGCCAATTTCCATCGATACGAACAAGGCCACAAAGTCGACTTATTCCATGTGTTCTCCATCGATACGAACAGAGCTCAACTCATCGATGCGAATGAAAGTCACCTTCCATCGATTCGAACAAGACAAATACTTCGATACGAACAAGGCGAAAGTCCTGGAATGACTCGATCAACTCGGCGAAGAATGTGGATCGATATGAAGGATGCACGCCACGTCACCACCCGATCACATGCAACCATCTATTTGAAATGATCGAGTCGAAATGATCGATTCGAACGAAACAACCTACCGAGTAACTCCAATTCGAATCGATCATAACACGAGATCCACAAGTCCAAATGCTATGAAATTTTCATAGGAGCTTACGTGCATGCTAAGGAATGTCCACACCAAATTTCGACTCCATTGGACGCAATCTTGATCGATACAAAATTCGTTCCTATCGATCACGGATCGGGCCGAAACTTCACGGGCTTGGTCGCGTGGGCCCACTCACGTGCCAGCAGAAGTCTTCCGAGATCTGAGCGAAATATCAGCTTCCTACACCTATAAATAGAGCCCCAGAGCCTACAAAAAGAGGATCTTTGAATTCTCCAATGCCCAGACTCTGCCGGATTCAATTTTAAAGTTCATTACTGCTGCTGCAAACGAATTTTACTACTGTAATCCATTGTTAACTGCTGTAACCCGCTGCAATCAATTGTAACCATCAAAGAAACAGCAATAAAGCGATCAATTTCATAGTGGACGTAGGCAATACGCCGAACCACTCTAAATCCCTGTGTTTCTGTGCATTTTTATCATTTACATACCTGTTTTTTGGAGTTTTTGTTAGATAATCCTCTTTTTCCATTTAATTTCTTCATTTTATGTCTTCCAAAATTTCCGAAGAGTGTTGTGCCCAATTTTGGTACAAACATAACTTATTAAAGTATAAACAAAATTTTAATATATATATAAACTTAGAAACACTAGAATAATATCTTTATAAGTATAAGAGATTGAAAATCATTTTGAGAAATAATTTGAAAATATTATTTTAAAACAAGGATATTTGAAAAAATATTTAAAACAAAGCTAGAGAAGGTGAGAGAGATCGGGAAAGTGCTATCAACTTTTAACATAAATTCTACAACTCTATAACTTATCTGGAATATCTTGAAATCTGGAACCCTTCAATACTCATGAATCTTCATTCTCCAACCCTTGAAACTCTATATCAGCATCTTGAATCTATTCTTGATACAATATAGTCTTCTTAATCAACACTTGTCTAAAATTCTGCACTATATACTATATATAACTTGATAAAATATTAGTATTTATATTTTATAAAATGTCCATAGTTGTTATCATCAAAATCAATACCTAAGATACTAACACTCGCATCTCAAATAAAATCTGTTCCTCTTCCCACAAATCGGTTAACGATGTTACTACCTTAGGTCCATTCAGATTATGGACTACCATAACTACCAGACCTACAACAACGTCCTATATGACCCAAGCATCTCACTCCCCTCCTTCAAAAGTGATACTATCAAAATCTCATCATCAATCAGTGTCTTCTCGACACCTACAACACAATCACCGATCATGCCTTGTTCCCTTCTTTCATCCATGAGTAGACGAAAGTATCATCGATGAACACAAGCACAAATCACTTAAGAGAGCTTTCCAAATACAGTCCATAAGATAAACAAGGCATGCCGATACATTGGTTTTCCCAAATGGCATGACCAACCAAAAATCAAGGTAGTGTACAAAACATTACAATTGACACACTTCCCTAAAATACTCTAAGTTGGTAAAACCACACCGCAATGTCCAGCTAAGAGAACATTCTCGTGCTATAGAGCTGATCGAACAAGTCATCAATAAACGAGACTAGAAACTTTTTCATCATCTCATCCAACTCATGACAACTAGCAACTCCAAAGAGCCATTCGCCCTACTAACGAAGACTATAGGTGCATCCAACCGAAATATACTTCCATGAATGAACCATCACTTAAAAAGGTCATTCGCTCACACCATTAGTTCCCTAAGCTCTTTAAGGCATCATATGCCTTAAAGACATAACTACTTGTCTAGCTCCTTTGAACGATCGATACAGAACTCTATCCCTATATAATGGTAATCCGGTCACCTTATCGAATATGTTTGGACACCCTCTAGCTATAATCATAGATGACAACTCATTATGTGAAATATCAAGCAAATATAGAAAGCTAACCATTCGTATCCTATATAGGTAGCCAATCACTACTGTTCGCTCCTCCACAACCCCAATCACCACCAACGGCCTCTCTCGGTCAACTACTATTCTGTGTCCCCTTTAGCTAGTCTATTCCCAACCCATAATACCAACCCAGCTAAACCCCAAACAAACCAATAGCAAATAAACTAACAACCATGACTCAATTAAGCAAATTCTCGAAAAAACCATGTATAGGCCGGTTGAGCCCCTAACTGGGTTCGTCACAATCAAAGGTCGATTATTATCTCGAGTTCAATCCCAATATCTCCAACTAGATATGAAGGAATGGAATCTCCACGTCAAATAAAACACATATGGAAATGCCATATGTGGAAAGCATATCTCAAATGATAATGCTATTTTCCTTCTCTTTTGTCGATGGAGCACTCAACGAAGCCGGAACAGTAATCAATACATATACTTCCATAGTCTATCTCAATAGATACAGAATAACTCTTCTACATTGGGTACAGGCTCTTCTCCCATAAGCCTTCTCGATCATCCTTTCTGTGTGGAGTATCAACGGGAATAGATTGTACTTGATATCATATCGAATTCAGCCACAAACTCCAACACAGACATATCATCGTACTTCAAATCAGCAAACTCTCTAACCATCACTGGTTTTTGAAAAGCCAAGATAAATCTTCTTTGAAGTGAACTATGAACCAGTCCAAAGCATATTGGTCCTCAAGAATCGAAGTTACAAAGACACTCCACTAGTTCATTTCCCATCCTCGAAGTCATCTAGGGGCTAACTTCTACCTCATGGCATCATTTAACTCCAAGTCATCGAAGATCCTCCAACAAGTAACCATCCAATCTTACCTTGCAATAGCCGACTCCGTTCCAAGAAATGGTTGACCTCCTAGACTCCCATAGTCTATATACAGCTCGGTAAAGTCCACTTTAACCAATAGCACTATAGCACCATAACCATCTAGAATAAATTGAGCATCCATAAAATGATCCGCACCAACTCTACGAACATATCCTTTCAATCAGGGATAGTGGCCCTAATCCTGCCCAATCCTCAACTCTAAAGAAAGAGTCAATAGTAGTTTTTCTCACATGCTAGATCATTCCTACTCTACAATAAGGACGATCGGTCCCTTATAAAGAATACTTCATCAATAGTGCTCATGTGTGCACACAACTTATATACTACTATATAATTTTGAAAACCAAAATATACAACAAATATGAACTCTCTCGTATATACTCACCCTCTAGTTCTAGTCTAAGGCGACAACTCCTACTTATCTTTACTAGATCGCGGTATCAACTAAGATTATTTATGTAACCTTCGCTCTGATACCTAATGTAACGACCATCCTACATCAATGGTGCAGAATGGTTGTCAAAGAAAAGAGAAGGAGTAAATTGAAGGAAATATAAGAGAAGAGAATGGAAAAGAAGAAAAAGGAAACATCAAAAAACAATATCACTTGTCGTATATCTCATATCGCATCAGAGTAAATATAATAATCAACATAGGTATAAAGCAATATAGATAGTAATAATAGTAGGAACTAATTATTAAAGAGTTATACAATACAACAAAAGAGTTTATGAAACTAGAAAATAAACTCTACTGATACATTGTCTCATATAATAGTAAGTCAACATTGTCAAGTCTCCACAGTGTCGCACATTAAAATATACAATAACACTCACATATAAATATGGATAAATGTCACCTCTTGCTAGTCCATCTGCGGAACTCCATATGTCATCGGCACCTGCGCTCAAAACTACTCATTTAAGAGTACCTGAGATAATAAGAAGCAAAGCATAAAACCTCGATTCAGACAACAGTCTGGTGTGAGCGATATCAAATCTTAAAATACTATAAATGTCGATATAGTATACGGAACAGAAGGTACATAAACCATAACTAACGTTTCCCTATGGTGAACATCAAAATTGAATATTTTAAACTACACCGTTACACGTTTTAATATCCATAAGGCAATATTACTAGGTCTTTTTGTTTTGTTTCATTGCAGGTTCTTGATTATTAGAAAATGAAGAAATTATCGGAGAGATGGCCCAAAAATACTGGTTTAACTTCAAGACTCCGTGACAAGGAAAAAAAATTCTATTATTGCACAAAAACTACTATAGCTCATCTGGTTTGAGGATCCGCATTTACTAAGAGGCCACTGGTTCAAATCCCATGTAGCACACATTTTTTTTATCCTTCATATCTCCTAGAGAGACACTTCTAAAACACACTAAATCAAGATACTTCTGAAATATGTTGGAGAAAGAGGTTTCTAGAATAATATGGAACACATACAATATAGATGTTTCTAGAGATGTACCAAGTCAAAAAGTTTTGGAACATTCATGGTTTTAGATTTGGAAGTAAAGAACTCTATAAATACATCCACCTAGAAACATTTGAGATCATCTTGACAATTACTTTCAATTCTATTTTGAGAGTTTTGTATTTAGGACTTCCAACTCTTGTAATCTCTTTGAACTTTTCTATTTAATAAATAAATTATTCAAAACATACTTGTTCCTTTGTTCTTATTCTATTTTATTCTCTTTTAATTTTTTTAGTTTTTACTTTATAGATTTTATTCTATTTGAGATCTATTGATTTGCCAAGAGATCAATAGATCTCATCTCTTCAAATTCTCCGCTCGATTTATTAAATTAAGGTAAGTTCTTATTTATATGTCCTCGTTTTCTTATTTTTGGTAGAACGTTTTTCTTTCTTTTCATGCAATTTCCTATTTGAAATTTAGAAGATTTAGCTTCTCAAATCATCTAACCCGCCTAGAAGTTAGATAAGCATTAGTAATTAATAACTCCCTATGGATTCAATCTATGTTCGCACAACACTACAACAGATGTTATGCGCTTGCGGTAAAATTAAATTGCGGTTTTTGTTTGTATCAAAAATCATCAATCAAGTTTGGTGCCATTGCCGGGAAGTTAATTAATTTCTATTGTTTATTTAATTTTCGGTTCATGTTAGTTTTTTTTCTTTTTATTTTGCTTGTTTCTTTTGATTTTCTTTTTCCACAAAAAAACAAGTTTTTCCTTTCTTTAATTTGGTTCCATATTTTGCTTTTTTTCCTATTTTAATTCAAATTTGTAGATTTTTGTTCTTCCTTTCTTTAGTTTACTTTTTTTAGTTTTTTTTCCTTTTTGTGCTTGCGTAGTTTAAATAAAAACAAAAAAAATGAAACGGAAAGCAAATTTTATTTTTACTTTCCAATTTACTTTTTTTGCTAAAAGTACATTTTTTTCTCTTCTTTCTTACTTTTCTTCTCTGTTCAGACAATCGCAGCATCACCCACCACAATCATTTCAACCTCTTCCATCCCACCGATCTCCTTCATATTATAATCGAATATAACTAGTAGCAAGCCTTAATTTTCATCTCGAGAGAACAAACGAAAAAAAAGAGATAAGGAAAGAAAGAAAAAATGATTTGTTGAGAATTGGGAATGAGGCATCATATTTTTATAAAGAAGTAAAAGTGTGGAAAAGGAAGAGAATAACATGCATCAATAAAAGCGTTGGAAATACCGGGTCATTAACTTCAGAATTATAAGGCCCGAAGGAAAAGTTATCGGCTATTCGGCTATACTTGGAAGGAAATAAGTTTGATATACTCAATACAAGTATGAGCTGTGATTGAAGCAGTATAGCATAAAGACATCGACACTTCAACCACTATGAATATTATTAATTCTAATTTTCTTATTTGTTATTATGCTTATCATCGATAAATTGTCAACAAATTAATATTAAAAAATAAAGAAAGAGAAAATTTGAATTTGCATATCCAAATGTGGTATAGAAACGATCGTAAAGATTGGAAAGACGCAACACAACTTCATTTGAACAATTAACTTCAATGAGCGATCACGGTTCTAGGCCGCATTACCTAGGCACGACGAAATAAATCCGAATATTCAAAATCAATACATTCAATAACCAATTTTACCAGTTCAAGATAATTTTCAACACCGACGACCATATAGAGGAATGTCGTTAAGAGAACAATGTTATCTAGTTAGAACTGTACAACCCCTAGTATTAGTATACCCACCAAACGAAGGGAATAATTTTAGGTTAAAAAATTCCTTCATCCAGGGAGTTCCTAAATTTACGAGCTCTGAAAATGCTTATGAATTTCTTAATGATTTTGAACTATATTCATCCATAATAAAAATTCAACAACTTTCAAATGAGTCCATTAAGCTTAGATTGATACCATTTGCTCTATTAGGAAGCACTAGAAGGTGGTTCGATTCTCTTCCATGACCCTTTATTTATAGATGGAATGATTTCAAAACAATATTCTTAATAATTTCTTTCCTTTTCATTAAACTCTTAAAATTAAAAACGAAAGTAATCAATTCACTCATAATGAAGGAGAAAATTTTCCCAATATTTTAAACAAATTAACCAATTATTACAAAGTTATCCTCATTATGAAATCCCAAAACAATTTTTATGGAAAATAGTATACGATGGACTTAATTATCCCACTCGAACACAACTTGAAACAATGTGTCCTGGAGAATTCATGGACAAAATAAGCGAGGAAGCTTAGGCTTTCTTCGAAAATACACTGACAAGGATGTAACACCCCATATTTTGATAACATTATTTAGGATATTTAATTTGTTAAATTAAATAAAATAATATGTTGATTAGGGGATTGAGAATTGATTTTATTAATAGGTAGCTGTGCCATTTAACCAATGAATTAAAAGAAGATTTAAAATGAAATATAGGAGGGAAAAATAGGATAGAGGCCATTCCTATATCCTCAAAACTTGGTCGTGTATTCTCCTATACACATTCATTTCATTTTTAAAATTTTCAAACTAAGGCCGGCCACCATAAACAAGGAAAAGGGGAAGAATATTAACAAAAGCTAAAGGAAAAGCTAATTCAAATCAAATCCATTCACATCTCAATCTCTATAATCTCTAAAGATAAGGTGAATAATGTTTACATCTCATATTTCTTTTGTTTTCGGTTCTAGGATGAAACCCAAACCTATTTGCAATGATTTTCCATGTTTTTGAATGGTGGAATGATTTTATATACTTGTTGATGATTTATGGTTGTTTATATAGATTTTTTGACATGTTTTGGTATGAAAACCCTATTAAATGACATCTAAATGCTTTGCGAATTTTTATGCAGCTCATTAATGATATTATAGAGATGGGTTAAAAAAATTTGAATTTTCTGAATTTTTATGGGATTAATATGAATTTTCTAGTAAAGAAAATGTTATTTTTGGTTATAAAATTATTTACGATTAAATAATAAAAGTTTTGGATCTGAAATTTATATATGTTAGAAAACATATAAAATGTGATTTTTTGGAATTTTTGTAGAATTTTCCAAAGTGTTTTGATGAATATATAAAATTATTTAAGCCATGGGACTTAAATGTTTTATATGATTATAAAAGGAGAAGGAGGTTTTTTCCAAATAAATCAAATAGTTGGTTCTGAAAAATGCAGCACTTTTTAGTGGTAAAGAAAAGAGGGAACCAATCAAAAATTGGCATGTAAAGCAAGTTAGGTGAAAAGAACTATTTACTACATGCTTTTTACTATTTTGTTTCTTTCGGCACCTACTTCCGGCTTGGTTGGCTTTTGACCAAGTCCCTCTGCCTTCAATACCATCAAAACCAATGCGCATGGTATCAATATATTGGAAGGCAGTGAATTAGATAGAAGGTGAAAGGCATGAGGTCGAAATCATGGGTTCTGATGGGATCGAAGCACGACTTTGCTTTTAAATTAAAAATGCACCTGCTTTCTTTCGACTAAATGGCTTTCGACCCATTAGCTTTCAACTAGGTTTAATGGATTTAAAGAAATGGTTTTGATTGGGTTGCGCTTTTGTTTTAAATGATTGCTTTCGACTAAGTCAAAACCTTTTTGTTACCACTTTCTACGTTTTGACCCGGATGGTTTTGAAAGGGTTGTTAACTTTGTTTTATAAAATTCGACCACTTCTACAATGCTTTCGAAGGGATGGTTTCGACACCATCACTTCTTTACTTAGGAAATAGTTTTGAAACTGTTGCTTTCGACTTAAATGTTTTAAAAACCCTTTTTCTATTGTAACGACCTAGAATTTAACCACTTTAAAATATACTATTTAAAGTTATTTTAAATATAAAATAAGTAAGGTTATATGACTCAAATAATATTAGATAGGATTTGTGTGACGACCCGACTTTCCACTCCCGGAAAATCGCATCGACAGTAAGAAAGAAAGGGGTGAGAAATAGAAAAGAGAAGAAGAGAAAAGAAAACAACAACAGATACTCACAGCGGAAACGAAACGAAATATAATATATCACATAAATATTACATAGTATCATATACATCATCTATCAGAGTTACACAGATTACACATCTCATACTAGACAGTTATAAACATCTGTCTAGTTATTACATCTCAACACAATACAGATCAATACAAAGATCAACACAGCGGAAAACTACTATCTATATCTACAACGCCGAAGCCTCCTGCTCCATTGCTCCTCCAGATTACTCGTCAAAGCTAAACCTGAATCCCTTGGCTACTCGTAAAAATTTGAGTACCCAAGAGTTTATAAAACAGAAATAAACAACTTGGGTCAGACATGGGTCTGGTGTGAGTAACAGGTTAAACTTGTTTAACTTCAAAACCTTTTGAAAGAAAAGGTATCACGTAAGACTCCCCACCAATAAATATGGGTAAGTTTTTACCTTACGCTAACCAAAACATTTGATAGGAAATTCGATTGTATTATAATAGGTCTAGGGTTTTCAAATAAATATGAAATAGCTGGAATGCTTACATCTCACGTTCCAACATAGTTGGGCACAACTAATACGTACGGCACTTATTGGAGTTTGGATTCCATCAATGGCAGGGCTACCGGGGTACCGCCCGTCACAGTACGTGGCCTAGATCACCGTACCGAGGATCACTCCCAATCCCCTGCAACACAAGGTCGGAACATCCCTTACTGGATAATTCCCGCACAAGATACCCCACGGTTGTCATGATTCAACCGCACACACTAAGTCGAAAATAGAAAGGGACATCTAGACAGAGGTAACCTTGTCCTACTTGGGTGCTACCCACTAACCTTGCTGCACCTCCCCTGTTTTAGCCATTCCCGGTTTGTGAGGCTTGAGGTCACGATTACCTTTAAAAAGAACACATCTATCTTAGAATGCTCATCGTCCACCTGACGATGTTCTGAAAGCATTCAGTCCATACAAGTTCGTTCCGGGTTCGAACGAAACCGAAGGCATTATCTCGTTACACTCGTTTTGGAATCACCCTCAGAGTTAACGACAATAACCCTTGCACTCTGAATCTTTATCTTCACTTGAGATTCACGACCTATCGTTAATTTGGATCGATGTGGTATTCGGGTCTCCAGACCTGGAAATCCGGTATACGGAAACCCGATCCCGGTCTCATCGAAATCCAAAGACGTATCTTTTAAGGCCAAGTTGTTTTAAAGGTTAAAACAATTCAATTCATTTATCTTTATACACATAGAAAGATAATTCACAATAGATAATCAACATTTTCAATATCATCAGATAATCCATATTATCACAATTCAACTAAACATCCATATCACATAGCATATATCTCATCAGAGATATCAATCAAATGCAAAGCATTCAGTATTATCATCCATCCATAAGTAATGATCTATATCATCTCTAATTAATTTAAAATTAATTAAATTAATTACTTTTATTTTATAAATCCTTCTTACTTAAACATTAATTAATTACAAATTAATTAATTATCCTCTAATTATTTTTTCAATTAATCATCTTTGATTAATTATCTTTTAATTACCTTCAAGTAATTTATCTTTAATTAATTACTCAAATTAATTAACCTTAACCACTTATAGTAATTAACCTTTAATTACTTCATTAATTAATTAACTAAAATTAATTAAATTAATCAACTATAATTAATTATATTAAACCTTAATTAATTACATTAATTAATCACTTCATTTATTAATTATACTTAATTAACCCATCTTAATTACATCATTAATTATATTAATTAATGATCCTTAATTACAACTTAATTATTAATTACTTAATTAAATTAATTACATTAAGTAATTAAACTTTAATTAAAACACATTTATTAATCACTCTTGATTAATCTCCTTTAGTAATTAACTATTCTTAATTACTTTCATTAACTAAATTAATTACTCCTTAATTAATTTATTAATTAATCCCTTGATTAATTATTCAAAGTAATTAACTCAAATTACTTTCATTAACTAAATTAATTACTCCTTAATTAATTTATTAATTAATCCCTTGATTAATTATTCAAAGTAATTAACTCAAATTACTTTCATTAACTAAATTAATTACTCCTTAATTAATTTATTAATTAATCCCTTGATTAATTATTCAAAGTAATTAACTCAAATTACTTTCATTAATACATCATCATTCAATTAATTACTTCAAGTAATTATCTTATTATTTACTTCCCTAAATAATATACCTTAATAATTACAATTTAGTAATTATTATCAAATCATCTCTTGATTATTCTAAATTAATTAATCTTAATTAATTAACTTAACTAAATCAAATTAACTTTAATTAATTACAATAAGTAATTAATTCTTAATTACTTCCATTAAGTAATTCCATTTAAAACAAATTCTATAATTGATTATCTTAAATTAATTAAACTAATTAATTATCAAAATTAATCCTATTAATTAATTATTTAATAATCTATAGTTAATGACTTCATTGACTATTATTTAATTACTTATCTTAAGTAATTAACTTATATTAATTATTATTAATTCCAAATTAATAAACTAAATAACCAATTTATTAATTTCTAATTACTTAATTAATTAAGTGTTAATCATAACTTAATTAATATTTAATTTCTTATTAATTAATTCCTAACCATTAATTAATACTCTAATTTATAATCCTTAATTACAAATTAATTATTTCTTAATTAATTAACTTAAACCTTAATTAAGTTAATTTAAATCCTTAATTAATTAATACAAATCATTAATTAATTAAATTAATTAAACCATTTTAATTACCTTAAAGATTTAATGATTTAAACTATTAAGATAACACCTTTCCTTATTCATGGTTCAATTATCATTCTTACTTACATTTGAAAATATCCATTTCAAATTTTAGTTTTAAATTCATTTTCAGCTAAGATTCAAATTAAACTTGAATCCATTATTTAAAATAAGATTTAAACTTAATTTAAATCCTTGCTTAATATTTTAAGATTTCAGTTTAAATTTTGAAAACAAAACAGGTTTCAAAACCAGGCATCTCTATTTACCCGAGACCTTACAAAATTGCTTCGAGTCGTACCTTCTAAAAACCCTAGCATCTCACGAAACAACTCGAGTACGAACTCGAGAATATCATCTTTCCCAATATTTAAACAATCCAGAAATAAACCTATCCTTGCAAATTTCTTCGAGTCGCCTCTCTCAATACTTCGAACATCACTCGAAATAACTCGAGCACCTCACTGCTAACAACCAGACATCACCAGATACATGCTCGATCGCGTGCACGTGCACCGGAGGTACAGTCGCCTCCGACCATCACCACTAACCCTCACAAGTCGGCGTTCACCACTTCAGACGAACCAAATCCCAACTTCGTCGATTCCTACTCGAATTCAAATTCGAGCATAAAACAAAACCTGGAACAGAACAATCGCAATGGCCAAAACCTGTCAACATCGTTCGTGCTCACGATTCCGACCACCATCATCTTCCATACTCCGGCGAAAGCTTCCTCCAACTACCATCTACCAGTACGCAAACAATGGTTGAACTCGATCAACCGAGGAGACCACACTAGAGCAAAAACAGTGACCCAATAAAACTAGGTTTATATTCCAATTCATTTCTTCCTCTATGCTTTAATTCGATTTCTAATAATTTTCTCTATATTCTTGATCATCCCACTACCATTGTTGAAGAATACAACATCCAAATTTCACTGAGATAATCGAAATTACCAAAAATTCATTTTTAGCTTAAGCCAGAACTGCTCCTATAATATTAAACTAAAAACTATGATTTTAATGTTAAAAATCATGTTATTACTTATATATTCCATATATAATCCTGAACTTTTAAATTACCCAGTTTGAATTTTTACATTTTATAACATGCACCTGTTATTTTAGTTTACAGAGACACTCAGGATAAAAGTTTGACATAATTAAACCTTTTAAACTTTAGTTTATTCTGAAACAACTAATTTTATTTAAATCTTAGATCCAAATCAAAGCTAGATCATGAGATCTTGATTTTATATCAAAAAAACAATAGCCTGGAATTCAAGAAACAGAGATACACTGATGCAAAACAACATGCACACTATATACAATCATGTATATACATAATCATCTATAAATATTCACATCCACAACACAATTTATCACAGAATTAAGCATGCAACATAATTATACTTAAGTTAATTTAAGTAAGAATGTTACTCACCAACTAAAATGGAGACAGAGCCTTATTTTTGAAAATCTTGAAACTGGGAACCTTAAACTGTTTTGAACTTTAACTTGAATGCCTCTTTTGATTTAAGAAATTGAATTGTTGAACTTTACTTATTGACTTTAGAACTGCATGCATGTTTGCTTCCAGAGATGAGAAGAATGCAGACAGCTTCCTTAAGTTGAAAAGAATTGCAGCAGTCTTTTAAACTGATTCCAGATTTTAGAAAATGAAGGCAGGCAGGTTTTTGAGATGAATGCAGACAGGGCTTTGATCTTTGATTTGGAAGTTGGATTATATGTTGTTGATTTGATTTTGGTTGGAGGTATAATTGTTTACTGATTAACAGATTTTATTTAGAGAAGAGATGGTTTTGAGAGGAGTTTTGATTACTGATCTTTAGATTTGAACATGATCATATTTTGTTTGAGAAAAGGTTACTGATCAGATTTGTTCTAGAGGAAAGCTTTTGAGTTTATCTTGGTTTTGGAAAAAATAGAAAGAATGAAGTGAGAAGATGCATATGTTTATATAAGTGAATTTGAAATTTATAAAAATAAAAGAAAATTAAAACTAATAAAGACACTTGTCAATATAGTTTATCTTTTATTTACACATGTTATAATGAAGCTTTAGGCTAAAGACACTTGTCTTATAAGTATTTATTCATAATTCTATTTATTTTAAAGTAATTAAAAGCCTTTTTCTTTACTTATAAAATACTTATCTATATATATACAATTTACTTTCTAAAGAAAGAAAACTAAATTTATTTATAACTAAAAGTTTATACAATTTTCTAACATCCAAAACAATTAAATATTTATTCCTTTGAATTTCAAAGCTTAAATTCAAGTTCAAATTAAATTAAATCCTAAGATTCAATTTAAAAGTTAAGTTATATATATACATATATAACTATTCATTCAATTAAATAAAAATTCCATATTCTATAAAATCCATTCATCTTAATAAAAATAATACATTATACTTATTATCTGAAATTAACATATTTGATATTTAAATAATTTATATAAGAGATTATATTATCAAGTGATATTTAAATAAAGAAACAAAACAAGCCTTTTTGTTAACTCTTATATATTTTTAACTTAAGTAAAAATATCTTAAGCAATTAAAATATTTACCTAAAGTATATTTAAAACTATAAAGTTACTAATTTAAATAACTTTGAAAAGTCATATTAAATTAAATCTAAATTCCCAATTTACCCAAAGCTTCTATTTACAATATATATAAATAAATATATATATTCAAATAGAAAATATCTTATTAACTTTTAAAAGATAAAATCACCAATTAATACTAATTTAATCAGATTATTAAATTAAATTCAAATCTTATTATCAAAGATCATCAATATCAATTTAATTATTTAACAGATTATTAAATTGATATTGTTAAAATTTCCGGGATATTACATTCCTTCCCCCTTAAAATAATTTCGTCCCCGAAATTTAAACAAAGGTAATTTAACAATCTTATTAAAGATTTTAAATTTTAAAACACAAGCATATACTATCAACCATATGCTAACAGCCATAGCAACCAATTCATCCAATCAATCAAATCTAACTATCCAGACAAAATTCTAGATAGAATTCCTCGAGTTTCCCCAAGTATATATATACCGGGATACTCGCTCTACAACAATCTAAACTACTAAGCTATAGATCTCCTACTCATCTAGATCTACAGAACTAAACAGAATATCAGACTACAGACGAGTCTGACTCAACAACTAAATCTTCCAGAACTGCTGATTCTAAAACCAAAGATAGATCTTACACGTACTCCCTCAGAGATACGTAAAACTCAATGAATTCCAATTATCCAAACTGACAATTCAATCCTGAAAACCCAATACTTATCCAAATCAGAACACAGAAGAGATCCAAACATAACTTTACTTCACAACATCAGTAGATTCCAAACTTACTTCTTCTATCCAGAGATATACTCCAAACTGCTTTCGCTGCTCAATTCTGATCTGAGGTAGAACACAAGCACAGACTGGACAACTCATTCCAGAAATAAGGTTCACTGATCCATAAATAAAACTCAGATACTTCATCAAAACTTGAGTTGCTACACCAAACTCTATCTCTAGGAAAACATCCTTCAACTAGACTGAACCACTGGTATCACTCATGGAATCCAGTCGATAAGAAAACTCAACCTTCAGATGCGGACAACTCCTGACTTCTCTGAAGACACTCAGAAAAACTCTGATAACCCAAGAGAACCCTCAAACTATCGCAAGTCACTTTTGCGATCAACCCAGCCTACTCCCAAAGAAAACTGTTCCTCTTAACAAATCAGAACAGCCCATACTTAACTATCCAATCCATCGAAGAAATGGATGCACCCTGCTGCTTCTGAATTTCACCTCCAGAAAAACTGCTCAGCCTGACAACTTTCTGCCATCACAGAATACTCCGAGCTGCACTGCTGATACTGATGCCAAGGACTTTCTATCCAAAGATCTTCGAGAAACTCGAACCCCAAACCAACAGAAACACCATGCTGAATTCAGCCATAACACTGAAACAGACATACTTCCTTAAACTCGTTCCAAAGAAAACATCTTCGGGAACATCCATCGTCACTGCATCTCATCACACAGCTACTATTACCTGAGGTATCAAGATACCATCACTTGCTTCTGTTCAACCGATAGATCCAAACTCTACTCATCCAACTTTACAGATAAACTCCGAACCTTAACAGGTTTCCTTCAGAGATTCGATGAAATCCTTCATCACAGCAAAACTTACTTGAGACAGTATTGGGTCTACAGTCTAGATAAATACACTTCCAACCTTAATTCCAACCATTGGTAGTCGTGTTTCATACACTACTACCTTATCTACCTTTAGAACTCATATTGGAAAACCTGTACGGGTAACCCAACAATATAGGTAGAATATATATATATATATATAGTTATATAAAAATTACAAATACGCTCTCTCACGATAGATACCACTCTAGAGCCTAGGTATTCACTCAACCTACTGCTCTGATATTCACTTAACCAAAAGCTTAGGCATTCGCTCAACCTAAGCTCTGATACCACGTGTGACGACCCGACTTTCCACTCCCGGAAAATCGCATCGACAGTAAGAAAGAAAGGGGTGAGAAATAGAAAAGAGAAGAAGAGAAAAGAAAACAACAACAGATACTCACAGCGGAAACGAAACGAAATATAATATATCACATAAATATTACATAGTATCATATACATCATCTATCAGAGTTACACAGATTACACATCTCATACTAGACAGTTATAAACATCTGTCTAGTTATTACATCTCAACACAATACAGATCAATACAAAGATCAACACAGCGGAAAACTACTATCTATATCTACAACGCCGAAGCCTCCTGCTCCATTGCTCCTCCAGATTACTCGTCAAAGCTAAACCTGAATCCCTTGGCTACTCGTAAAAATTTGAGTACCCAAGAGTTTATAAAACAGAAATAAACAACTTGGGTCAGACATGGGTCTGGTGTGAGTAACAGGTTAAACTTGTTTAACTTCAAAACCTTTTGAAAGAAAAGGTATCACGTAAGACTCCCCACCAATAAATATGGGTAAGTTTTTACCTTACGCTAACCAAAACATTTGATAGGAAATTCGATTGTATTATAATAGGTCTAGGGTTTTCAAATAAATATGAAATAGCTGGAATGCTTACATCTCACGTTCCAACATAGTTGGGCACAACTAATACGTACGGCACTTATTGGAGTTTGGATTCCATCAATGGCAGGGCTACCGGGGTACCGCCCGTCACAGTACGTGGCCTAGATCACCGTACCGAGGATCACTCCCAATCCCCTGCAACACAAGGTCGGAACATCCCTTACTGGATAATTCCCGCACAAGATACCCCACGGTTGTCATGATTCAACCGCACACACTAAGTCGAAAATAGAAAGGGACATCTAGACAGAGGTAACCTTGTCCTACTTGGGTGCTACCCACTAACCTTGCTGCACCTCCCCTGTTTTAGCCATTCCCGGTTTGTGAGGCTTGAGGTCACGATTACCTTTAAAAAGAACACATCTATCTTAGAATGCTCATCGTCCACCTGACGATGTTCTGAAAGCATTCAGTCCATACAAGTTCGTTCCGGGTTCGAACGAAACCTAAGGCATTATCTCGTTACACTCGTTTTGGAATCACCCTCAGAGTTAACGACAATAACCCTTGCACTCTGAATCTTTATCTTCACTTGAGATTCACGACCTATCGTTAATTTGGATCGATGTGGTATTCGGGTCTCCAGACCTGGAAATCCGGTATACGGAAACCCGATCCCGGTCTCATCGAAATCCAAAGACGTATCTTTTAAGGCCAAGTTGTTTTAAAGGTTAAAACAATTCAATTCATTTATCTTTATACACATAGAAAGATAATTCACAATAGATAATCAACATTTTCAATATCATCAGATAATCCATATTATCACAATTCAACTAAACATCCATATCACATAGCATATATCTCATCAGAGATATCAATCAAATGCAAAGCATTCAGTATTATCATCCATCCATAAGTAATGATCTATATCATCTCTAATTAATTTAAAATTAATTAAATTAATTACTTTTATTTTATAAATCCTTCTTACTTAAACATTAATTAATTACAAATTAATTAATTATCCTCTAATTATTTTTTCAATTAATCATCTTTGATTAATTATCTTTTAATTACCTTCAAGTAATTTATCTTTAATTAATTACTCAAATTAATTAACCTTAACCACTTATAGTAATTAACCTTTAATTACTTCATTAATTAATTAACTAAAATTAATTAAATTAATCAACTATAATTAATTATATTAAACCTTAATTAATTACATTAATTAATCACTTCATTTATTAATTATACTTAATTAACCCATCTTAATTACATCATTAATTATATTAATTAATGATCCTTAATTACAACTTAATTATTAATTACTTAATTAAATTAATTACATTAAGTAATTAAACTTTAATTAAAACACATTTATTAATCACTCTTGATTAATCTCCTTTAGTAATTAACTATTCTTAATTACTTTCATTAACTAAATTAATTACTCCTTAATTAATTTATTAATTAATCCCTTGATTAATTATTCAAAGTAATTAACTCAAATTACTTTCATTAACTAAATTAATTACTCCTTAATTAATTTATTAATTAATCCCTTGATTAATTATTCAAAGTAATTAACTCAAATTACTTTCATTAACTAAATTAATTACTCCTTAATTAATTTATTAATTAATCCCTTGATTAATTATTCAAAGTAATTAACTCAAATTACTTTCATTAATACATCATCATTCAATTAATTACTTCAAGTAATTATCTTATTATTTACTTCCCTAAATAATATACCTTAATAATTACAATTTAGTAATTATTATCAAATCATCTCTTGATTATTCTAAATTAATTAATCTTAATTAATTAACTTAACTAAATCAAATTAACTTTAATTAATTACAATAAGTAATTAATTCTTAATTACTTCCATTAAGTAATTCCATTTAAAACAAATTCTATAATTGATTATCTTAAATTAATTAAACTAATTAATTATCAAAATTAATCCTATTAATTAATTATTTAATAATCTATAGTTAATGACTTCATTGACTATTATTTAATTACTTATCTTAAGTAATTAACTTATATTAATTATTATTAATTCCAAATTAATAAACTAAATAACCAATTTATTAATTTCTAATTACTTAATTAATTAAGTGTTAATCATAACTTAATTAATATTTAATTTCTTATTAATTAATTCCTAACCATTAATTAATACTCTAATTTATAATCCTTAATTACAAATTAATTATTTCTTAATTAATTAACTTAAACCTTAATTAAGTTAATTTAAATCCTTAATTAATTAATACAAATCATTAATTAATTAAATTAATTAAACCATTTTAATTACCTTAAAGATTTAATGATTTAAACTATTAAGATAACACCTTTCCTTATTCATGGTTCAATTATCATTCTTACTTACATTTGAAAATATCCATTTCAAATTTTAGTTTTAAATTCATTTTCAGCTAAGATTCAAATTAAACTTGAATCCATTATTTAAAATAAGATTTAAACTTAATTTAAATCCTTGCTTAATATTTTAAGATTTCAGTTTAAATTTTGAAAACAAAACAGGTTTCAAAACCAGGCATCTCTATTTACCCGAGACCTTACAAAATTGCTTCGAGTCGTACCTTCTAAAAACCCTAGCATCTCACGAAACAACTCGAGTACGAACTCGAGAATATCATCTTTCCCAATATTTAAACAATCCAGAAATAAACCTATCCTTGCAAATTTCTTCGAGTCGCCTCTCTCAATACTTCGAACATCACTCGAAATAACTCGAGCACCTCACTGCTAACAACCAGACATCACCAGATACATGCTCGATCGCGTGCACGTGCACCGGAGGTACAGTCGCCTCCGACCATCACCACTAACCCTCACAAGTCGGCGTTCACCACTTCAGACGAACCAAATCCCAACTTCGTCGATTCCTACTCGAATTCAAATTCGAGCATAAAACAAAACCTGGAACAGAACAATCGCAATGGCCAAAACCTGTCAACATCGTTCGTGCTCACGATTCCGACCACCATCATCTTCCATACTCCGGCGAAAGCTTCCTCCAACTACCATCTACCAGTACGCAAACAATGGTTGAACTCGATCAACCGAGGAGACCACACTAGAGCAAAAACAGTGACCCAATAAAACTAGGTTTATATTCCAATTCATTTCTTCCTCTATGCTTTAATTCGATTTCTAATAATTTTCTCTATATTCTTGATCATCCCACTACCATTGTTGAAGAATACAACATCCAAATTTCACTGAGATAATCGAAATTACCAAAAATTCATTTTTAGCTTAAGCCAGAACTGCTCCTATAATATTAAACTAAAAACTATGATTTTAATGTTAAAAATCATGTTATTACTTATATATTCCATATATAATCCTGAACTTTTAAATTACCCAGTTTGAATTTTTACATTTTATAACATGCACCTGTTATTTTAGTTTACAGAGACACTCAGGATAAAAGTTTGACATAATTAAACCTTTTAAACTTTAGTTTATTCTGAAACAACTAATTTTATTTAAATCTTAGATCCAAATCAAAGCTAGATCATGAGATCTTGATTTTATATCAAAAAAACAATAGCCTGGAATTCAAGAAACAGAGATACACTGATGCAAAACAACATGCACACTATATACAATCATGTATATACATAATCATCTATAAATATTCACATCCACAACACAATTTATCACAGAATTAAGCATGCAACATAATTATACTTAAGTTAATTTAAGTAAGAATGTTACTCACCAACTAAAATGGAGACAGAGCCTTATTTTTGAAAATCTTGAAACTGGGAACCTTAAACTGTTTTGAACTTTAACTTGAATGCCTCTTTTGATTTAAGAAATTGAATTGTTGAACTTTACTTATTGACTTTAGAACTGCATGCATGTTTGCTTCCAGAGATGAGAAGAATGCAGACAGCTTCCTTAAGTTGAAAAGAATTGCAGCAGTCTTTTAAACTGATTCCAGATTTTAGAAAATGAAGGCAGGCAGGTTTTTGAGATGAATGCAGACAGGGCTTTGATCTTTGATTTGGAAGTTGGATTATATGTTGTTGATTTGATTTTGGTTGGAGGTATAATTGTTTACTGATTAACAGATTTTATTTAGAGAAGAGATGGTTTTGAGAGGAGTTTTGATTACTGATCTTTAGATTTGAACATGATCATATTTTGTTTGAGAAAAGGTTACTGATCAGATTTGTTCTAGAGGAAAGCTTTTGAGTTTATCTTGGTTTTGGAAAAAATAGAAAGAATGAAGTGAGAAGATGCATATGTTTATATAAGTGAATTTGAAATTTATAAAAATAAAAGAAAATTAAAACTAATAAAGACACTTGTCAATATAGTTTATCTTTTATTTACACATGTTATAATGAAGCTTTAGGCTAAAGACACTTGTCTTATAAGTATTTATTCATAATTCTATTTATTTTAAAGTAATTAAAAGCCTTTTTCTTTACTTATAAAATACTTATCTATATATATACAATTTACTTTCTAAAGAAAGAAAACTAAATTTATTTATAACTAAAAGTTTATACAATTTTCTAACATCCAAAACAATTAAATATTTATTCCTTTGAATTTCAAAGCTTAAATTCAAGTTCAAATTAAATTAAATCCTAAGATTCAATTTAAAAGTTAAGTTATATATATACATATATAACTATTCATTCAATTAAATAAAAATTCCATATTCTATAAAATCCATTCATCTTAATAAAAATAATACATTATACTTATTATCTGAAATTAACATATTTGATATTTAAATAATTTATATAAGAGATTATATTATCAAGTGATATTTAAATAAAGAAACAAAACAAGCCTTTTTGTTAACTCTTATATATTTTTAACTTAAGTAAAAATATCTTAAGCAATTAAAATATTTACCTAAAGTATATTTAAAACTATAAAGTTACTAATTTAAATAACTTTGAAAAGTCATATTAAATTAAATCTAAATTCCCAATTTACCCAAAGCTTCTATTTACAATATATATAAATAAATATATATATTCAAATAGAAAATATCTTATTAACTTTTAAAAGATAAAATCACCAATTAATACTAATTTAATCAGATTATTAAATTAAATTCAAATCTTATTATCAAAGATCATCAATATCAATTTAATTATTTAACAGATTATTAAATTGATATTGTTAAAATTTCCGGGATATTACAATTTGTAAAGAGAAGTATACACAAAAATAGTAAAATTTGTCTATAACGACAAAAGTGACAAAATGCTGATTTTAGAAAAGTAAGTTTCAATGGTTAAATAAATTATTTTAATTTATTTATGAGTGTTTATATTTTTAAATAGCATTATACAAATTTATTTTTAAATTTGGTTTACATAAATAAATAGTTTAACTAAAATGTTAAAATGTGACCGTAAAATATTTTGTCGAAAAACAACGTTTTGTCGATTAAAAGTTGTCGCAACGTCGTCGCACCTTTATTTTCTTATATAGGAACATATATTCAAATAGTGTAAGTATTAATTAATTCACTAATCAAAGTTTACTTTCACTAAACATACTTAGAAAATTCTAGAATATAATTAACAAAAAGTAAGCACAAAAAGACAAAAATGTTATTTCAAAGCAAAAAGTAAAACATCAAATCAAGGAAACATAATTATTACTTTCTTTACTTAATACTTAAGTGAAAATGACATAAAGTAATGATTTGAAATGTGATATTAAGTGTTGAAAAAAATAAGATTACTTTATAAGTAAGTAAGGGTATTTTGGTCTTTTTATAAAATATTATTTCAATCCAAAACTTTTCAATAAATAAGACCACCATTCTTCCACTTTCTTTCACACATTTCTAACTTCTTCTTCTTCCTCCTTGAAGCTCTCTTTAATGGCTTCCTCTTCTTCTTCCATTTCCTTACTAACTTTTTCAAAACCATATCAGATCAACTCCAAACACAATCAAACTTTGCCAAAGACCTTAGAATACCATTAGAACATGATTTAGCATATAAGAAGTAAAGAAATGATGGAGGAAGGAGTGGAATAAGGCATGGTAGAACCTATCAAGGAAGAGGAGCAAGTTCGTGAAGCTTTGGAGCGAGAAAAAGAGAAGGAGGTGATGGCCGAGCACTAGAAAGTGAGGCGAAGTTGTTTATGTGATGGTTTGGTATAGTTAAGAAGATGTAGTGAAGCGTTGTTGCATATGAATGTTGGTAGGAAGTTAAAACAAATTGGTTAAAGGTGAGTACTCTTATTTACTAATAAATCCATAAATTATTTCAAGTATAATGATTTGAAAGTTTAAATATGTTGGATGATTTAATGGATGATAACTTGGTTGATATTATGGTTGATTATATGTTTGTGATATGGATGATAACTTTGTTTGATAAATGATAAGAGAAATGATTAGTAATTAACCATAGTTAATTAAATGACAATTAAATCCATATAAATGTGTGTACGGAAATTATTTAGCCTCTTAATGATTTTAAATGAGTTAAAATATTTTAAATATGGTTTAAAACAAATTTGAAGTGTTTCGGACAAGTTCCGAAGCAATTCACAAAATTGGTTAAAATCGAGCTCGTCGCGTAGCGGTAGTTCGTAAATTTCGACCCGTAATTTCAAATTAATGTAGAGAATGATTTATAAGTCGGATTTCTTCGACATAAAAATTCTTTGGTCCAAAATGATAATAGTTTTCCAACGAAGAAAGAAAATCAAAATTTCATCAAGTAGAGTCTGAAATATGTCCAAAACAATTTTCTAAAAACATCGCGGTTTTGTAGTTCGGAGTCCAAAAAGGGATTTCTTTAAAAATGATATTTTTAAATGATTAAAAATATGAAATAAATTTGATAAATCTATTAAAATGTTTGGAATGAAAAATATGAATTTTCAAATATTAAAAGGTTGTTTAAATCAAATAAGCTTATATAACACTTTCTGTAGCACTTTTATGCTGCAAATTCTATAACCTTTTAAATGTAGTTTTAAACTTAACAATTATTTCCTAAATCTTTTGTGAATGATTTTAAAAGAATAATTTAGTGTTTTAAATGATGATTTGGAAGTTTAATAAAACATTTCTAAAATGAAGATTAATAACTGAGTATGCGGAAACGACTAGTACATTTGTCTTGCCTGTGAGATTTGGGGAGATAAAACAAGGTGTTTAACTAAGGTTAGGGATGAAGCAACCAGTGCCCTAAACTTACCTGGCCTATGTTTTCTTTTCTTAAGTGAGGGGTGGAATAGATCGAAAGGAAAGCTCGGATGCTCTAAAAAGATCATATTTAAGTTTTTCCAAAATAAAACAAAAGAAACGGATTTTTTGAATGTTATTTAATCACTTAACATTTTTTTATTCGATGATTGGTACGAAGGAACCGGGATAAGATTTAGGTGATTCCTATTCGAAGAACCGGGATCGGATTTGGGTGATTCCTATTCGAAAACCCCTTCAAACTAATTTTTGAAATAAAACATATTGAAGACAAAGATCATTAAAGAGAATGATATTCATGATGTAGGATTACTTGCCATTAGTCCCTAGAGGTGAAACTTGCCATTAGTCCCTGGAGGTGAAATTTACCATATCTAAAGTGGCAGTAGTGATATGTTATGAAAATCTTCAATTTGCAAGAATATGATTTGAAGTTAAGAAAGAAATCTCTTTTTAAGATTTAATGAATGATTTGGGAATATTTTTCTTAAGTTAAAAGTTATAGCTTGAATATAATAAAATCTTTGATTAAGATTATAAGAATCATTTGGAAAGGTTTTCCTAAGTAAAAGAGAAAATGATTTGGAATTATTCCATGATTTAAGAAAGTTTTAATAAACCAAATAATTTGATAAATGAGGCTTAATGATTTCATATACGTTTGAAAAGAAAATGAAATAAATTGAAAAGAATATATCTAAGCAAGATATTTTATAAAAGATGAAGTAATTGATTGATGATTGATATCCACATATAAACTTAACACCTTTTTTATCGATAATTGGATTTCGAAGGAACCGGAGTCGAATTTGGGTGATCTCTATCCGAAAACCACTTCGAACCAGTTTACGTGTTCGAAGAATGAAGATATTTGAAAACAGAGATATTGAGACGAATAATAATGAGGGACTACTTGTTGATTAATTGGGGATAAACTCCCGATTCACTATTTTGTAGCAGTGGTCTCTTTGTTATGAAAAACCTCAAAACCACAAGGGTTTCTCGCCTAGTAATGGCCGAGGAAAGTGCCTTCGGTTTCGTTCAGTCCTAGAACGAACTTGTATGGATGAGTGTCTAACCTTGCATTCTAAATCACAATGAGTGGTCTCTATAAAAGTATATCAGTTGGTGGCGGAGAAGACACCTTCTCTTAGCTTAACACCCTTTTCCGAGACATACGAGCTCAGGAAGTTATACGTTTGTTGAAATCAGTTGTGTGAATGTGGAATGGCAGTGTGGCATTCAAAGTGAAAGAAGATGTGTTATGTGAAAAGGTAATCATAGCCTCGAGCCTCATCAACCCGGAAATGACCGAAACAGGATTAGATGCAGCAAGGCTAAGTGGGTCATTCCCAAGTAGGGTATGATCATTCCCTTCTAGATATATTTCTTTCCGCTATGACGTTCGGGATGTAAATTAATGTGGTGTATGGAAAACGAGCGCTCTTTTGAAGGTCGGTAACGACCGGGGGATGACATATTCGGTACTATCTAGTTACAAAGGTAGGCCGGTCTTGTGTTGGTAGAGGGCAGATGTTCTGTGCTTCGGGACATTCATCTAGATGTGTACCCATTTCGAAAGGTGATCCTTCACCTGGTCATTTGTATGGAAATCCACTCTCCAATAAGAACCTATGGTTTTGTTTGTATTGGCGTAATGAATAGCCTCGAAATGCTATATGGGTAACCAATTCGGATAAGATTAATAAGTTTATTTGCAAATGTTTTCAAAGAGATGGCATTAGAAATAATATCAAATGTTTTGATATATAAAAGTGTTTTAGTTATCATAAGATAAAAACCAGTCCGTGTTTATGTGTGGGCGTGGTCTTATGAGATACTCTTTCTTTTCAAAGGATTTTATTTAAAGGCTGATATATGACACTGTCATTTATTATTGAGTTTTCTCAGGCTAGTTTATCAAGCCTGATCCGGGTATTTTCAATACTCGGGTTTGATCCGAGTAGTTTCAGGTTTAGTCGAAGACGATTGGAGTTTCTAGAGGAGAGCTGGAGATATTCATCTATATATGGACATATTCTATTATCTGATGTACTTAGTTTGTTTTAGTTGATGTTTGTCAGCAATTGTAAGGACAGATGTTTATAACTGTCCAAGCTAAATTTAGGTTAGACTCTGATATATGTATTAAATGTTTTCCGCTGTAAAGATATTTGTTCAATATTATATGTTATTCCATTCGTGTGGGATTATGTTCTGTCTATTTTTCTTAATTACCCTTCATGTTCCGTATTTTCGTGCAATTTGAGTTGGACATGGTGGTTTATTGTCGTTTCAAAGGGTACGAAAAAACGGGCCATGACATCTATGATTAAAGTAAAACCCAAATGGTTTCGAAAGAGACAGTTTTAAATGGTTTCAAAATATATGCTTTCGAGTTTAATGGGTCCTGATCCTTTTGCTCTACTTGAAGACATAATCCAAAGGGTTTCGACCAAAATAATTTTCAAAGGTTTCGAAGAGGTAAATTTTTGTATAGTTTCGAAAGGTTTCCACATGTTTTAAATTGAACCCAAAGGCTTTTGAAAGGTTGAGTATTTTAATGCTTTTGAAAGGGTTTTAGTGAATGGTTTCGAAGGGGTGGTTCCCCAAGGTTTCGAAATGGTTGAAAGGAAAGGTTTTTCCTGTATTTTTGAAAGGCAATATTTAAAGGATTTAAATAAGGATGTCTAATGTTTTGAAGCTTTCGAATGAAATGCTTTTAACGGTTTCGAAAGGGCTACCTTCAAGGGTTTTGAAAGGGTTGTTTAAAGGTTTTAAACAAAGGTTTCAAATGTATTAAGTAGGTAATATAGCCTAAGTATTTTCTAGTTAAAAAGATTTTTAACTTGTTTTAGAAGGATAGCCAATCCTTATTAAAATTCATCAACATTACATTGAGTAAAGTATATAAAACATATCAAAATAGAATAGAGTAAAGCTAAGAATATATTTCCCTGTATAAGTATGATTAAAAGGTTAAATCATTTTGAAAAGGTTTTCAAGGAAAAAGATGAAAGTTATTTAACCCTTAGAAAATGATTTGAACAAACAATCCATTTTGATTTGAACAATTAGTCCAGTTTGAGGACAGTTAGTCCAGTTTGCAAGCAGTCAGCCTTGTTTTTGAACAGATGGTCCATTTACTACTTATGGACATATAGTCCATTAGTTATCTAATTATAGCTTAATGGACTTAGCTATCACTATCATTATTATATCAGTTTGATTAACCAGTTTGATTGCAGTAAAGGATTTGCAAAATATATGTTTTGAAAAGGATATTAGTGTGGGGAAACCCATTCGCTAAGCGTCGTGGTCTCACTTAATACCAGTAAACCGAGATGTAACAATATTACTAACACTAGGCTTTATGAACGAATCAAAGTTTTTGTTTCCCGTTAAACTCTCGGGTGCTCAAAATGTATTTGAGTAGGCCGAGGTTTGACGTTTTCAGGTTTTTGAAATTTTAGCGAATAAAGCTTTTGAAGATGAGCAGGTGGTCGACGGATAGCTAATTAGGAGTACATATTATTCTGTTTATTTTATGCTGTGTATATTAAGTTATATATAACTATATTGACTCTGATCAACCAAGGGAGCATTGCCATATGTCGCTCTTGGTGTATTTTTGTAATGATTATAATTGATCTTTACTTGGGAAACGTTAAGGGATTATGTAATTTGGATATGAATTGTTTTGAAAAGTAATCAGTGAAATATTGTTTTTTTGAAATCTATGATTTTGGTCATATTCAAGTGACCATTAGCATTACCGTATTTTGTCGCCAGAAGTTAATACTATGGATGACTGCATCATCTGTAGCGCTTAGCTTTTGGCCTCTAGATACGGGATGTTACAACTTGGTATCAGAGTATAGGTTTATGAAAATCTTTAAACTAAAAATGGTTTATAAAACATAATCCTAAGGAATTAGAGTAAGATTTGGGGTATGTGATAACGCTATAGTAACGTACTTGTATTTTCTATATATAAGTATATGCTTTATCTCTAGTCTCCTATCTTTGTTATGTTATCTTTCTGTATCTCATGAGGTTTGAATACAGATATGGATGGTAGAAGAGGAAGTGTTAACCTAGGAGGGAAAGGCAGTTTTGGGAGGTACGCTTTAGATTCATGGTACGTCTATTAGTGTTCTATTTGATACTGGTGCATCACATTCTTTTATATCTAGATGTTTGATAGATAAGCTTAACCTAGAACCCATATATTTAGATACTTCCTTACGGGTTGCGAATCTAATCGGAGGGTATGCAACTCTATGGTTGAGATGTGACCAGCTAGAGTTTGACTAGTTAGGTCATGCTTTTGTTTGCAGTTTGCATGTGTTTGATTTTGTGAGGTTCATAATCATTCTTGGTATGGATTGGTTAAGTGAGTACGATGCTAGGATATTTTGCTAGGATAGGAAAATATCGCTTAGGCACCCTGATTGTAGCGACAAGATTGATTATACCGTAGAAGTTTCTTGCGGTGAGATGTATGCCTTGTTGGGTGCTATGGAATTGGCTGATGAGTTGAGTCGAGTTTTTATGGTTAGGTAATTTGCAGATGTTTTTGGACCTATAGTTGGATTGCCACCGAAACGAGCCATTTAGTTTCAGATAGATTTGGTTCTAGGAGCAGAGCTAGTGAGTAGGCCGCCAAGAAGGATGACCCCTTCAGAGATGAGGGAGTTGAAGGTGCGGTTGGTGGATTTGGAAGGTAAGAGTTTTATCAGACCGAGTAGTTCACCTTAGGGAGCAGTTGCAGTGTTTGCTAAGAAGCCAGGCATACTGTTAAAGCTATGTATCGATTTTCATAAGTTGAATGAGAGGACGATAAAGAATCGACATCCATTACCGAGGATTAATGATTTGTTTGACCAGTTGAGTGGAACCAAGGTATTCTCGTAGTTGGATTTGGCGACAGGTTTCCATCAGCTCAGAGTAGCAGAGGGTAGTATAACTTTGACGGCGTTTATGACCAAATATGGGTTGTACGAATAGTTAGTTATGTCGTTCGGACTGACTAATGCACCAGCTTTCTTTGTGGATTTGATGAACCAGGTTTTTCGAGGGCACTTGGATAGGTTCGTATTGGTTTTCATAGATGATATCTTGATATACTCTAAGGATGAAAGAAAGCATGAAGTTCATCTTAGGATGGTGCTTGAGGCGCTGAGGTAGCATTAGCTGAAAGCGAAGTTTTCGAAGTGTACTTCTGGAAGAAGGAAGTGAAGTTTCTTAGTCATGCAGTCTCAGAGAAAGGGTTGTCAGTAGAACCTACTAAGATTGAAACAGTGAATAGTCGGAAGAGACCCAAGACAGTGACTGAGATAAAGAGTTTCCTTGGATTAGTAGGTTATTATCGGAGGTTCATTATGGATTTTTCGCAGATAGCAGCACCGATAACCAAGCCGACGAGAAAGGATGTGAAGTTTGTGTGGATCGATAAGTGTGAGGAAGCATTCCAGAGTTTGAAACACTTATTGAACCATGCACCTATGTTGGTTATTCCGGAAGCGAATCAAGATTTGGTGGTTTATACCAATGCATGTGGAAAAAGATTAGGAGCTGTGCTAATGCAGAAAGGTAAATTGATTGCCTATGCTTCTAGACATCTTAGACCGCATGAGGTCAGATATCTGACACATGATTTGGAATTGGCTACAGTGATTTTCGCATTGAAGGTTTGGAGACATTACCTTTTGGGAGAGAGGTTTGAGTTATATAAAGATCATAAGTCGCTGAACTATTTGTTCTCTTAGAAAGAGCTGAACATGAGACAATAGAGGTGATTAGAGTTTATTGTCGCTTATGATTTTGGGATTGAGTACACACCAGGGAAAGGCAACAAGGTTGGAGATGCACTTTGCAGGAAACATCAGAATGCAGTGTTGGCGATGATTGCTAAGTGGAAAGATTTGGAAGCATTAGCAGATTGCAGGGTGTAGTAGATATTTGCGGCAGGGTCTAGCGGAGAAATTGTAGTGTTATCTTGTTTGGAAATTAAACCAGTGATGATCAAAAAGATTGCTTCTAAACAAAAATAAGATCCGGTATTAGCTGAACGGATCAAGAAGTTAAGAGATGGAACCGAGAGCGATGACTTAATGGATTTCATTCTTGACCAGAATGGGTGGTTGAGAAAGAAAGGAAGATTATGTATTCTGAGTGTAGGAAACATAATGAAGGAAGTCTTGGAGGAATGTCATCGTTCAAAATTCTGTATTCATCCAGGAGGAACTAAGATGTATAAGGATTTGAAGATAAGTTTCTTCTGGGAAGGTTCAAAGCGGGATATTGGCTTATGGGTAAAGCAGTGCTTGAATTGCCAGTAGGCAAAGGCCGAACACTAGAAGCCAAGTGGGTTGCTTCAGCCATTGGATATTCCAGTATGGAAGTGGGATTCTAATTCCATGGATTTTTTTGACGGATTTCCAAGGTCGAACAGAGGAAATGAAAGTATATTGGTTATAGTGGACAGATTGACTAAGAGTGCCCATTTTATTCCAGCTAAGTCAACCAGAACAACACCTATATTAGCAAAGTTGTTGATGAAAAATGTGGTTAGACTACATGGAATTCCTAGTTGCATAGTTAGTGGTAGAGATCCTTATTCAATAGCGAGTTCTGGAAGAGTCTATAGAAAGTTTTGGGAACCAAGCTCAAGATGAGTACCACTTACCATCCGCGGATAGATGGGCCAACGAAAAGAGTTAACAAAATCTCGAAGGATTTGTTAAGAGCTTGTGTTCTAGATTTCGAAGGATCATGGGAAGACCATCTGCATTTAGTCGAGATTTCGTATAACAATAGTTATCAGACCAGTATTGGGATGGCACCGTTTGAAGCTTTGTATGGAAGGCCATGCAAATCTATCGTATGTTGGTTGGAGACCAGGGATAGGTTGGTTCTTGGTCCATATTTGGTTAGAGAAGCTGCAGAAAAGATTAAGTTCGGTCGGGCTAGAATGAGGGAGGCTTAGTTTAGGGAGGAGAGTTATGCAGATATAAGACGGAAAGACTTAGAGTTCTCAAATAGAGATCAGGTTTTCGTCAAAGTGTCACCGATGAAGGAGGTGATTAGGTTTGGAAAATCATGGAAGTTGGCACCGAGATTTTTTGAACCTTTACTTATTGTTGAGAGGATCGGGAAACTCGCATATAGAGTTGAGTTACCAAGCAGTTTGGCAGGAGTCCACGATGTTTTCCATGTTTCTCATCTCAGAAAGTGTGTTAGAGACCCAGAGACTACTATTGCACCGACTGTGCTAGAGGACTCAGTAGTAGAACTAGATTTGACTATAGTGAGGAAGTCGATTCGTATTATTGCGAGAGATGAGAAGAGGTTTAGAATCAAGATGGTCAGATTAGTCAAAGTCCAATGGAGCGACGATGAGAGGGACTGTACTTGGGCGATTGAGAGCAGGACTAGAGACACTTATCCTGACTTGTTTGATGGTATGTTTTACCTCTTTGATTGATTTGTTGTGCACCTTATCGTAATTTCGAGGATGAAATTCTTAAAGGAGGGTAGTTTGTAACACCCCATATTTTGGTAACATTATTTAGGATATTTAGTTATTTAAATAAAATAAAATAATGTGTTGATTAGGGGATTGAGATTTGATTTTATTAAGGATAGTTGTGCCATTTAACCAATATATTAAAATAAGATTTAAAATGAAATAGAGGAGGGGTAAAATAGGAAAGAGGCCATTCCTATATCCTCAAAACTTGGCCGTATATTCTCCTATACACGTTCATTTCATTTTGACAATTTTCAAACTAAGGCTGGCCACCATTAACAAGGAAAAGGGGAAGAAGATTAACAAAAGCTAAAGGAAAAGCTAATTCAAATCAAATCCATTCACATTTCAATCTTCATAATCTCTAAAGCTAGGGTGAATAACGTTTACATCTCATATTTCTTTTGTTTTCGGTTTTAGGATGAAACCCGAACCTATTTGCAATGATTTACCATTTTTTTGAATGATGAAATGATTATATATACTTGCTGATGATTTATAGTTGTTCAAATAGATTTCATGACATGTTTTGGTATAAAAACCATATTAAATGACATCCAAATGCCTTGCGAATTTTTTTGAAGATCATAAATGATATTTTAGAGGTGGGTTTCAATTTTCAGTATTTTCTGAATTTTTGTTGGATTAATATGAATTTTCTAGTAAAGAAAATGTTATTTGGGTTATAAAATTATTTACGGTTAAATAATAAAAGGTTAGGGTCTGAAATTTATATATGTTAGAAAACATGTAAAATGTAATTTTCTGGAATTTTTGTAGAATTTTCCAAAGTGTTTTGATGAATATATAAAATTATTTAAGGTATAGGACCTAAATGTTTTATATGACTATAAAAGGAGAAGGAGCTTTTTACAAATAATTCAAATAGTTGGTTCTGAAAAGTGCAGCACTTTTTAGTAGTAAAGAAAAGAGGCAACCAATCAAAAATTGACATGTAAAGCAGGTTAGGTGAAAAGAACTATTTGCCACATGCTTTTTATTGTTTTGTTTCTTTCGGCACCTGCTTCCACCTTAGTTGGCTTTCGACCAAGTCCCTCAGCTTTCAACGCCATCGAAACCAATGTGCATGGTATCAATATATTAGAACGTAGCAAATTGGATAGAAGGCGAAAGGCATGAGGTCGAAACCATTGGTGTCGAAGGGATTGAAGCACCACTTTGCTTTTAAATTAAAAATGTGCCTGCATGCTTTCGACTAAATGACTTTCGACTCAGTAAACTTTCGAATAGGTTTAATGGAATTATAGAAATGGTTTCGACTAGGTTGCGCTTTTGTTTTAAATGAATACTTTTGACAGAGTCAAAACCTTTTTGCTGCCACTTTCTATCTTTTGACCCATATGGTTTCGAAAGGGTTGTTTACTTTGTTTTATAAAATTTGGCCACTTCTCCAATGCTTTCGAAGGAATGGTTTCGAAACCATTACTTCTTTACTTAGGATATGGTTTCGAAACTGTTGCTTTCGACTTAAATGTTTTAAAGACCCTTTTTCTATGATTGAAGTAAAACCCAAAGGGTTTCGAAAGAGACAGTTTTAAATGGTTTCAAAATAGATGCTTTCGAGTTTAATGGGTTTCTGATCCTTTTGCTCTATTTGAAGGCATAATCTAAAGGGTTTCGACCGAAATAGTTTTCAAAGGTTTCGAAGGGGTAAATATTTGAATAGTTTTGAAAGGTTTCCATATGTTTTAAATTGAACCCAAAGGCTTTCGAAAGGTTCGGTATTTTAATGCTTTTGAAAGGGTTTTAGTGTGGTTTCGAAAGGGTAGTTCCCGAGAGTTTTGAAAGGGTTGAAAGGAAAGGTTTTTCCTATGTTTTTGAAAGGAAATATTTAAAGGATTTAAAGAAGGATGTCTAATGTTTTGAAGCTTTCGAAGGAAATGCTTTTAACGGTTTCGAAAGGGTTACTTTCAATGGGTTCGAAAGGGTTACCTTCAAGGTTTCGAAAGGGCTGTTTAAAGGTTTTAAACAAAGGTTTCGAAGGTATTAAGTAGACAATATAGCCTAAGTATTTTAAAGTTAAAAAGAGTTTTGAATTGTTTTGGAAGGATAATCAATCCTAATTAAAATTCATCAACATTAGTTTGAGTAAAGTATATATAACATGGAAAAATAGCTTAGAGTAAAGCTAAGAATATATTTTTCTTGTATAAGTATGATTTAAAAGATTAAATCATTTTGAAAAGGTTTTCAAGGAAAAAGATAAAGGGTAGTTAACCCTTAGAAAATGATTTAAACAGATAGTCCATTTTGATTCGGAAAGTTAGTCCAGTTTGAGGACAGTTAGTCTAGTTTGTAGGCAGTCAGCCCAGTTTTTGGACAGATAGTCCATTTACTGCTTATGGACAGATAGTCCATTAGTTATCTGATTATAGCTTAACGGACTTAGCTATCATCATCATTATTATATTGTTTGGTTAACCAGTTTGGTTGCAGGAAAGAATTTGCAAAATATATGTTTTGAAAATGATATTAGTGAGCAGAAACCCTTTCCGCTAAGCGGCATGGTCTCACTTAATATGAGTAAACCGAGATGTAACAGTATTATTCACACCAGGCTTTATGTCTGACTTGAATTTTTTGTTTCTCCTTAAACTCTCTGGTGCTCAAAATTGATTTGAGTAGGCTGAGGGTTGAGGTTTTCAAGTTTTTGAAATTTTGGCGAATAAAGCTTCCGAAGACGAGCAAGTGGCTGACGGATAGCTAATTAGGAGTACAGAATATTCTGTTTATTTGCCCCTATGTATATTAAGTCAGATATGACTATATTGACTCTGATCAACCAACATGGCATCATCATATCTCGCTCTTGGCGTACTTTTGTAATGATTATAATTGATCTTTACTAGGGAAACGTCAAGGGATTATCTAATTTGGATATGAATTGTTTTGAAAAGTAATCAGTGAAATATTGTTTTTTTGAAATACGTGATTTTATTCTTATTCTGGTGCTTCTGATATTATGAATACCATTAGCATTACCATATTTTGTCACCAGAAGTTAATACTATGGATGACTACAACATCTGTAGCTCTTAGCTTTTGGCCTCTAGATATGGGATGTTACAAAGGATCAACCGTGGAAATCGATTCATGGCCAAGCTCTTACCAATCTAAGAGGAGTGCATGTAGTAGACTATTCCCTTATCTCTATCGAGCCTCCCAAGCCAAAGAAGGGTTACCTCCATTGTATACTCAAGAACAAGTGAGTGCCTTCGCTCGAATTAATTCTTATGCTTATCATTATATTCTAACTAGCGAAACCATCCAAATTTAGTTGTGGTCAAATCCTAATAATTTTTCAAATCCTTTGAATTATAATCCCACAAGCCAAAACACTCAAGCTTCTAAATTGCCAATTAACATTTATTCCTTAAAGTAAGAGTCCCTCTAATCAACCATATAGGCCTCCATATCTTAGAGACTCACATCAAATCTCTCAACAACCTCAAGAGTATAATCATCTCGATAAACAAATTAAGGAAACTAACACTAAACTTGAACAAATGCGAAAAGAAACAGGCAATAAATACGACCATATCATGAACATGTTAAAGAACTTAACAATGAATAACAAGAAGGGAAAATTACCAAGTCAAACAGAAGTAAAACCTAAATATAATAATTCTCATGGAGTGAACTCTTGTGAGGACAACAATTTAAACTCGGTGAATTTAGTCATTATCTTAAGATCAGCTAAGAAAATTGGTAATCATGACGGTAATCCCAACATTCCTTAAAAGCTAACCTCTATTGGTCCGCCTACTAATAATACGTCATCTTCAATTATTGACTCATTATCTCCTCGACCATTATCAAAAGGTAGAAATCCTAGCATTCTTCCATCGTCCGTGAGCAATTGTGATGATGACCTAACTCAATATGATGAGATTCTTGATAACTCACATAATCATTCACCATCCACTTTGAAAGAAACAAGGAAATTCACTAGGAGAGTCTACAAACCAATCGCTCACTTTCCAAGTAGACTTAAAAATAAGGAAAAAATCGCTCAACCCAATAAGATCCTAGACATCCTTAGACAAGTTCATGTTAACATTCCTCTTTTAGATACTACTGAACATATCCCACAATATGCAAAATGTCTTAAAGAACTTTGTACTCGAAAGCATGCAACCAATGTGCCTAAAACAGCCTTCTTAACCGCAAATGCTAGTTCAATCATTTCTAATCATACGCGCATCAAGTTTGAGAACCCGGGTTGTCCTACAATCGGTTGTGAAATTGGAAACACGATCATTAATTATGCATTACTTGACCTTCGTGCTAGCGTCAACTTACTTCCTTATCACATATATTGTCAACTAGGAATTGGGGAATTAAAACCTACCAACATCACTATTTAACTCACTGGTTGGTCCACTAAGAAACCCATGGGCTTAGTTGAGGATGTATTAATACAAGTAGAAATTTTTTATTTCCCTATTGATTTATAGCACTTGAAACAACTCCTGTCTCTAATCCTCAAGCGCAAATTCCAGTTATCATAGGATGTTCCTTTTCAGCAACTTCAAATGCTATCATAAACCGTAGAAATAGAAATCTTATACTTTCCTATGGGAACCTTACTATTGAATTAAACATGTTCAATCTTAATAAACAACCCAGGACTTCGAGATAGAAGAAATTGACATAGTTGAGGCAGTCACGGAAGAAACTCTCAAAGATACATCTAATGCACCAAATTTGTGTCTAGAGAATTTTAATTCAAACATTGATGAGCATGAATATGTATCTAATGTGAATAAAATGCTTGACTCGGTCTCTTCAACGTTTAATGGACATATGCCTATTGAAGTAGCCACTCATGAGAAGTCCAAACTTGACCTTAAGCCACTTTCAGAAAATCTATAGTACTATTACCTAGGTGCATACCAAAATTTTCCAATAATCATAGCCTCGGATTCAGTCAAAGACCCATAAGAGAAGATTTTAAAAATTCTACGGGAAAATAGGGAAGCATTAGGTTTGGTAATTGCTGATATCAAAGGGATATGCCCATCCATTTGTGAACATAATATACATTTGATAGATGAGGCTAAACTCTCACGTGAAGCTCAATGACGATTGAATCCCAATATGAGGAAAGTGGTAAATAAGAAATAATCAAGTGCTTGGTTAACAACATAATCTATCCAATTTTTGAGAGCATTTAAGTAAGTCCGATTCAGGTGGTACCAAAGAAATCAGGAATCACTATGGTAAGAAATGAAAACAATGAACTTGTTCCAACAAAAGTGAACACCAAATGGAATGTATGCATCGATTATAGGAAATTAAATGCCGCAACTAGAAAGGAGCACTTTCCCTTACCATTCATCAATCAAATGCTCGAACATTTAGCAGGACATGAGTACTATTGTTTTCTTGATGGATACTCGGGATATAACCAAATTCCCATCGCTTTAGAAGATCAACATAAAACTACATTCACATGCCCATTTGGAACCTTTGATTATCGTCCAATTCCCTTAGGACTATGCAATGCACCGGCCACATTTCAAAGGTGCATGATGAGCATATTTTCCGATATGATGGAGAATTTCTTAGAAATTTTCATGGATGATTTTTCTATCTACAGATCCTTCTTTGAACAGTGTCTACTTTATTTAGAATGTCTTCTAAAATGAAGGAAGGAGAAATCACTTGTGTTGAATTGGGAAAAGTATCATTTCAGGGTAAAATGAGGTATCATGCTAGGCCATGTAGTCTCAATGGATGGTCTAGAGGTCAATAATCAAAAGTGGACTTGATTGCTAATCTTCCTCCCCCTAAGTTTATCAAAGATGTTCGCTCATTCTTAGGTCATGCGGGATTTTATAAAAGGTTTATAAAAGGTTTCTCAAAAATTACGAAACCTCTTCCAAATCTACTTACAAAAGACACTAAATTTTAATTCGACGAGGAATGTATAATTGCTTTCGAGAAATTAAAGTCGATTTTGACCTTAACTCTGATAATTCAGTCTTCCGATTGGAAGAAACTATTTGAGATAATGTGTGATGCTTCAGACTTTGTCGTAGGTGCTACTCTAGGTCAAAGAATTAATAATCATCATCGAGTAATATATTATGCAAGTAAACTCTTAACAATGAATAACTCAATTTTTCAACAACCAAAAAAGGGATTTTGGCGGTCATCTTTGCTCTCAAAAAATTTTGATCATATCTCGTATATTCGAGGGTCATTATTTTCACCGATCATGCATCCTTGAGGTATTTACTATCAAAAAAAGATGCTAAGGCCTACCTAATTTGTTGGGTCCTTCTTCTTCAAGAATTTGACTTGGAAATACGAGATAAGAAAGGTTCCAAAAATGTCGTGGCCGAACACTTCTCCCACATTGTGCAGGGGAATATAGACGATACCCAAATCGAAGAAAATTTTCCCAATGAGCACCTATTATCCATAACTAATGCACCATGGTATGCCGACATAGTGAACTATTTGGTGACTAACAAAGTTTCTTTACACTGGTCAGCACATGATAAGTGAAAGTTTTTCTCTAGAGTTAAGGATTATAACTAGGATAACCCTTATTTTTCAAGTATTGTCTTGATTAGATCATTCGTCGATGTGCACCTAATGAAGAGTTTTATAGTGTTCTATCCTTTTCACATAGTCATGCTTGCGGTGGATAATTTGGAGCAAGAAAAACGGATGCTAAAGTATTACAATGCGGTTTCTATTGGCCCACTCTCTTTCGAGACGCATACGAATTTTGCAAGAAATGTTTATAATGCCAACAAATAGGGCGAATCACTAAAAGAAATGAAATTCCTTTAAATTCTATTTTGGTTGTGGAAATCTTTGATGTGTGGGGTTCAATTTCATGGGTCCATTTCCTAACTCCTTCGGCAACTTGTACATTTTGGTTACAGTTGATTACATATCAAAATGGGTTGAGCCAGTTCCCGTCAAAACAAATGATAGTAAGGCGGTCATCACATTCCTTAAAGAAAATATATTTTCTTGGTTTGGTATTCCTTGAGCCATAATAAGTGATAATGGTACTCATTTTTGTAATCGTGCTTTCGAATGATTACCTAGGAAATATTCAATCACTCATAAAGTGGCCACCATATCATCCACAAACAAGCAGATAAGTAGAAATTTCAAATATACAGTTAAAACAAATTCTTGGAAAGACTGTAAGCACCAATAGAAAAGATTGGTCATCAAAATTAATAGATGCACTTAGGCTTTCCACATTGTATATAAAACCAATTTAGGAATGTCACCATACCATCTAGTCTATGGTAAAGCTTGTCATTTAACGGTTGAATTAGAACATAGTGCATTATGGACAGCTAAATATCTTGATTTTGACATTAATGAAGCAGGCTCACATAGGAAATTACAATTAACAAAATTAGAGGAACTTTGAAATGCAGCCCATGAAAATGCAAAGATCTATAAGGAAAGAACAAAATTGTACCATGATAAAAATATCTTTGTAAGAGTTTCAAAATTGGACATAAAGGTCTCTTATATAATTCAAGGCTTCATTTATTTCCAAGCAAATTAAGAACATGTTGGACTGGGCCATATACTGTTAAAACTATATATCCTTATGGGGCCATTCAAATAGAAAATCCGAAAAATGGTGAAATTGTCAAAGTAAATGGATAACAACTGAAACTATTTTTACAATTTAAAGAAAATGAAAATGACGAGATCGTGGATCTCCACGATCCAATATACACTTCTAAAGATTGATTTTGGCTACTGGGATGTAGCCAACTTCTAGTGTGGGGGAGGGTAGTTGCATTCATGATTTTATGTTATTACTTGTATTAAAAGAAAACGCATTTACTGCATTTGTATTCAATTTTTTCATGATTTTTGCCTTACATTCATATTTTTATTTCTATTGCATTTTTTATTTTTGTGACATTGCATTTGAGTTCATATATTTTCATGTTTTTGCATCATTTTTTAAAAATGAAATTCATATGCATCCTATATTAGGACCATATAAAAAAATTATTATTAGTATTAAATAAAAATTAGAATCGCATTTCTTTTAGGCATATGCATTTAGGACATAATATTTTTTAATTTAGCTAAAACCGATTTATTTTGAATAAGCATAACAGAGTAGGTGCACCACATTAGTCAGTTGAAGTAAATTTTTTTGAATCACTAGTTTCGAATGGAAAATAAAATGAAAAGTTTAAATTACAAATGATAATAGTAAGCCAGTTTATAGGTTGACTCATAGGTGACGACTATGAAGTTTGTTGAAATTTGTTGTCATTGTTTATAAGTGGGATGTCTAAAGTACATGCGTTAATGGTTTCCAAATCTCTATAATCAAGAGGTGCTAAGATGATTTTGCATTACTCTCTCTCTTAAAAAACAAAAAAAAACCTAGGGTATCCAACATTGCTAGTACATCTAGCGTTTGTGTACACACCCGCCAAGCTCTGTCCCACTCTCTCATAAGCCCGAAAGGCAGTGCATGAGTGATATACCTTGGTCTCATTTTATGAGTTTGACACCTAAGGATCACTGACCTATATTGACATTGTCAAAGTCAGTTTGCACAATTCACCAAGCTCTATGCCATTCTCATGTAAGCCCAAAATGCAATGTATGGGTGGTATATCTTGGTCCATGGGTTAGGTGTATGCATATAAATAATAATAATATAATAATAAAGAAATAAAAAGAGGGTAAGTGATTGAATTTAAGGCATTCTATATGGTTTTATTGATTTGAAGTTGTTGTATAGGTGGAAATAGAAATATCACTTTGTAAAAAAATTCAATCAAATTAAAAACTAATTTCATAGTTGCACTATGTTTTCAATCGAAACAACTAGCAAGCTAGAGTCGAGTGTGATGGGACCTTGATTTTTGTTAAATTTTGTGACTAGGTGATGAACTTAGATTTCTAGATTTTGTCTAAAACATGTGTACACTGCAAATGTTGTGACTATTCAAAAATAAATCGATTTGTCATTTTTCATAACCTTGCATTCATATAGCTGCTTTAGAATCATAACATCGGGTATTTCGATTTTATGGGGAGTACCCATTGAAAACCTCATGAGACACGACTTGTCCTACTAGGAGCTCCTAGGGGTTTAAAGGCTTGTTGCATACACTAAATGCAATTGTGTTTCCCTACAAAAGTGTGGCCAATAAATTTAGTTCGATTTTATTCGAGCATGAATAAAGGTTCTAGTGTTGGAGTATTTGATGAACATCAAATATTAAATGTGATGCCCCACCTCTATACCCACGCTAACCAAGAACACTATGATGTAGTGCTGTCAATTAGCACGGAGAGTAAGGCTGTGGAGGAGCGACCATCCATGTAACTTCTTTGTGCGAGCACTGATATGTCAGATAGAATAGAATGCATATCTTTTAAGGAGGAAATCCGACATACCGATACAAACACAAAGCTATCACACGGTGGCTATATATAATCTTCGGAAACAAATATAGAAATAAAAATAACACAAATCAGTCACAGACAATTCATATCACAAAGGCGGAAATAGATATGAATATAACACATGTAAGTGTACATCAGAGTAGTGGTCAAAAAGATCCACGATAATACAAAAGAATAAGTACACAACATAGAGTCTATATCTCAAACGTGTACATCCAAAAACTACTAATCTAAGTAGTTGCCCAAAAGTCAGAAAAAAATCCTGAAGAGGAATCAAGCAGAAGCACCTGTAACATCTCGGTCTGACTCGAGTATTATTTATAAGAAAATAATAAACGGATCAGTCTAGCTATAAATATCAGATGATATGGTATAAAGTAAAAGGCATGACATGAACATGTAATAACCATAACGGCATACTACTATAAGTATGTAAATGATAATCAACAAAAGATTAATCAATATCACAAGAATCTTCTCAAAGGTAAAATAGGGTATCATACCCTAAACATGTATTCATAACAAGTCAATAACACATAAATTCACCAATGCACAAAAACTAATATCATATCAATGAAAATCATGAAAATTGGTGAAGCACAAGATTTAATAAATCATCACCAGAAATCCACAAAACACATAAAAGGGGGAGGCCTAACACATGAATGGGAGCATAAAAACTCACCTACGCGTAAACACATGAATGAGAAGCTATCTCATGGAAGCTATCCATTAAATTTCCACACAGTAATGGCCCAAAGACCGTAGGGTGCTACCCTACATATGTGATGGCGAACCATCACATAAACGGGGTATAGTCTCCCTCGTAGACAAATGTGTGAATCGAAATCACACCAGTGAGGTATAGACTAACCTTGAAGATAAAGAGATATGTGTGAATCGAAATCACACAAATGGTGTCTAGTCTAACCTCGCAAACAAAGAGACATCGCTCAATCGCTAGTCTAAATCACAAAAATGATCGTCATGATCATTAGGAAGTGTCAATTACACTAAGCTAGTAAATATATAAGTTTAGCTTCATGTCCCATAACCACTAGCTTAACTTAAATATTTACGAACAAATTGTAGATCTCCACTAGGAAATTGTCACAAAAGGGTTCAATTGAACAAGTCCAAGAGCTAACCGACGAGGTGAACGCAAACGTTTCATACCACTTGTTTTACTAAGTCGTTTAAGTCGATTTCTCATCCGAGTGAAGTAAAGGCTTGTATATACTAGTAGATTGGAAAACGGTTTTAAGAAAACGAACTTTTGATATTTAAAATAGTGTTGAAATCGCTTTGATGAAAGAGTTTTGATATTTACTACTAGTATTGAAACCTTCATATCTTTAAAGTGACAAGTCACAAAACGATTGTTGAAACAAATCGAATCACATCAATTCACGTTCAAAGACGTGAGTAAAGTCCAAAGAAATCAATCCCAAAACCATCATAGTAGAAATTTCTATTGAATGTTTTTCAAATAAGATCCCCTACGAAGAGGGATATGGGGTTCGACCTTTCGAAGACAAGTTACAAAATGATTGTAGAAACAATCGATCATCAAAGTTCACATTCGAAGACGTGAATACATTCCAAAGAAATCGATATCAAATCCATCAAAGTGGATATTTCCAAAATTCCCAAAGAAATATGTCATCAAAGATGATAATAAAAGATAACAACAATAGGGAAACCATACGAATCGATTAAAGTTGGAAATCACACAAAATAGGCGAAATAGGCAAACAGCATCAGGTCGGTCGGCCGGCTTCAGGGCTCGGTCGACCGGACCCTGTTCTGACAAATAGTTCGTGAAGCAGGTCGGTCGACCGGAATCTATAGTCGGTCGACTGGACCTGAAAACAGAGAAGTGCTTTGCACTTTGGAAGCAGGTCGGTCGACCGGCTACAGAGCTCGATCGGCCGGACCCTGTTTCCAGTCCCTCCCAGCCTACCTAATACAATGGCCAATCTCGACCAATTTGCAACCGCTCGAGCAACGGCGCTAAGGGTTTACGCCAATCGACTACCCGGCCTTATAAGCTCTTCAATGCATCACAAAAATCATGATCAAAGATCAAAGTTTGGATTTTTAAAGAATTGAACTCAAAACACTAAAAATTGGAATATTCATCAAATCAATCCAAAACAAAAGCAATTGCACAAGTATAAGTGTTAGGAATTCATACCTAACAATCGAAGATAGTTATAGACTAAGATGTGAGATAAAAATCTCACCTTTAACCCAAAAACAAAGAAGGAGGAGCTCAATTACAAGGAGAAGACCAACCAATCTCCACTTCAACCCAACAAGCTTCAATCTAAGATCAAAACAATTATTTCCTAAGTTTAAGTTTAGGAATTTCTGAAACTAAAGAGAGAAAGAGTTGGAGAAGATGAAGAGGAGGCTTACCAATAGCTTCTCTTTGATTTTGGAGCAAGAATTCAAGTTTAAAAGAAGAAACTAGGGTTTGGAATTTCTAATTCCCTTTCCTTTTCACCATTTTCAGTTTTAGCTTGAGTTTGAGGAGTGGGAATGAGTGAATGGAGAGGAGAGGGCTGAGTTAGGGTATTAAGTTAGCTAGTGGGCTGAAACACAAACCCAAACCCAAAGTGAAAAAGTAGCAAAATTCTACTAACTCCAAACATATCGAAGTTTACACTCAAAAAAATCGCAAACGACATTTTGAACTCAATGGAAGTGGTCCCGAGTCCTAATTCGACTATTTGCAAAAAGTAGCTTTTCGGACTATAATCCGACGAACGATGTTATATTTAAATAAAATATTTAAATATAAAATCGATAAATATGCGGGTTGTTACATTAAATATTTTAAACTACATAGTTACACATTTTAATATCCATAAGGCAGTATTACTTAGTCCATTTGTTGTGTTTTATTGTAGGTTCTTGATTATTAGAAAAATGAATAAATTGTCGGATAGATGGTTCAAAAATACCGGTTTAACTTCAAAACTCCGTGATAAGAAAAAATGTCTATTATTGCACAAAAACTACTATAGCTCAATCGGTTTGAGGATCTGGATTTACTAAGAGGTCACTGGTTCAATTCCTATGCAGCACACATTTTTTTAGCCATTCACATCTCTTAGAGAGACACTTTTAGAACACACCAAATCAATAGACTTCTGGATTATGTTGGAGAAAGAGGTTTCTAAAATAATATGGAATGCATATAATACAGAAGTTTCTAGAGATGGACCAAGTCAAAAGGTTCTAGAACATTCATGTTTTAAGATTTGGATGTAGTGATCTCTATAAATATGTCTACCTAGAAACATTTTAAATCATCTTGGAAATTACTTTCAATTCTATTTCTAGGGCTTTGTATTTAGGACTTCCAACTCTTGTAATCTCTTTGAACTTTTCTATTCAATAAATAAATTAATCAAAACTTGCTTGTTCCTTTATTCTTATTCTATTTTATTCTCTTTCAATTTTTGTTTAGTTTCTGCTACATAGTTTTTATTCTATTTGAGATCTATTGATTTGCTAAGGGACCAATAGATCTCATCTTCACAAATTCTTTGCACGATCTATTAAATTAAGGTAAGTTCTTATTTATATTTTCTTGTTTTCGTATTTTAATTAGAGCGTTTACCTTTCCTTTCTTGCAATTTCTTATTTGAGATTTAGCATATTTAACTTCTCAAATCATCCAACTCGCTTAGAAGTTAGATAAGAATTAGTAATTAATAACTCCATGTGGATTTGACCCATACTCGCACAATACTGCAACAGACGTCGTGCGCTTGCGGTAAAATTTAATCGCGGTTTTTGTTCACATCAAAAATTGTCGATCACCCTGCAACCACAGAGTCGACACATAACATAGGTAATATGCTACTCTTAAACATCGTGGGTATACCATACTCAGTATATGTTAGGGTGCTTAGGTAACTCCTCCTACAGTACCTACTCCATAATAAGTAAACTCTAGGTGTTTAGGTATCACCACCAACAATACCTACTCCACACTAAGTTAAGTCGGGGTATCTAGGTATCCCTACCATAATACTTACCTCGTGTGACATTCCTAGTGTAACAACCTAAAATTTTGGTCATTGAATTTTAAATATTTAATTAATTTTAAATATTTAAATAATTGGATTTTGGAATTTAATAACTTATATTCAAATATAGGGATTACTTAAATATTTGAATTTGAGAATTAAATATAAATTTAATTGGATTTAATAATCTTTTAAATTTCTTTTAATTAATAAAAAATATTGGTGAATTCAATTTTTAAATTTAGTTACAAAAATAAATAAATCGGATAAATATCGACAATTGGATCGAAGATATAAAACAATACTTACATGTGTGAAAATAGCATTCCGGGGCACTAACTTGGATTTTGATGAAACTAGTGTTATTGAATTCGGAATAATAAATTGTTGTACGCCGATGAGTTTCGTGACGATTGGAAGTATCGTTTGATCGTGCGAGCTCGAAACGCATAGCGATTAATTTTAGGAATTAATACAATATTATGATTTGATTTAAAAATCTAACTTTGGTATACGATAGAATTAGCTCTCGAAAATAGTTCCAATGAGTTCGGAATAGGGTTATTTAGCTAGGAACACCAGTGAGCATGCCTTAATTGGAGTTCGAGAAAATTTGGACATGAATATTATCAAGTAGGTTCTCTATATAAGGACCTTAACCTTATTCTTTTGGCCCAAACCCTAAATGAAAACATTGGCTGCCATTTTTAATTACTTCATCCAACGGCTGTCGATTAACGGAGCCACTAGGGCCATATCAGGTGAAGTTGTCAACTAGAAATGTATGCAGCTAGGGAGCGGAGTTCAATGGACGGACGGACTGAGGCACAACAGAGCGAGGCGGTGGTAAAGTTGAGTTGATTGGCGTAGCTATTTTGGGTTCAACAACGAGATACGGTGGTTTTCAGGAGGTTGGTCTTGAAGGAGAATTATCATGGATGTCATGTGCGGAGCGCTGGTTGAGTTTGGTGATGTTCGGTCAATGCCGTGGGCCAGAATTTCGATCTGAATGCGATTGATGTTTTCGGGTATTTCATAGCGAAGGAAGCAGGTTGGAAGGTGGCTACGGTGTCTTAGAATTCATCGGAGGCTGGGCGTTTATTTATGATGATGCGTTGGCTCGGTGTAACGACCCGTATTTTTAACTATTTTAAATTATTATATTCATATAATTATTGAACAAAAATGGTTAGAAATAAAACTTTAATGATTTATTAATGTAATTTATTGGATATGAGCTTAGATAAAAAATTTAATTAACAAATTCAATAAGATAAAAGATGATTACTTATATTAGAAAGTAAATTAAATGATACTGAATTGGAGATAATTGATAACGAAAATTGAAATAATCAATGTTAAGTTAATAAAGAATCGAATGAATGTTTATTAAAAGCATAAGTTTATTTATATGAAATTGTATTTTTTATAAGTATAAATTTTAGAAATAGAACACATTTATTTTGTAAGAAATGAATAACTTTTGTTGTATACAATAATTGCAAAGATGTTGAATTACTATAAAATGGAAGTAGTTGTTTTATTATTTGAATTCGTTTTAAAAGTTAAATTTTATAAGTTAAATAACTTAGATTTCAAATATAGCGATTTATTTGATAATTATATTATTTAAATTTAATATTTGAAATTGTTTAAATAATTGAACCTTAAATTTAATATGAATGAAAACAATTTCAAAAGTTGATTTAAATTCTATTTAGATAAGAAGGAAAATAGTAAACTTTTGAATTTGAATTTAAAAGCGATTAAACTGATTTTGGAAATTTCTCATTTTAATTAACGTGTAAAAATAGCTTTTTTGTGCACTATCTTGGATTTCGACGAAACCAATTTCATTGGATTCATAATAGTGAATTATTATAGGATTTCAAGTTTTGTTGCGATCGGACTTATCGTTTGGTCGGGCGAGCTTGAAATGCGTAGAATTTATTTTCACAACTTTAGTTAATATAATTCAATTTTGAAAAGCTATCTTCTGAATATGATGGAATTGGCTCCCGACATATGTTCCATTGTGTTCAGAATAAGGGTATAACATATAGAATGCCAGGCAGCACGCTTCGTTTGGAGTTCTAAAATTTCACGGATGAATAGTGCCATGAGAAATTGTCTATAAATAGCCCTTAACCTTCATCCATTTGCAAAAACCCTAAAACTGAATCAATAGCTATTATTAAACAGCCCTCCATCCAATGGCCATCGTCGATCGGAGCCTCTAGAGGTGAAATTGGCCAACGAATTCAACTCAGGAAACGTAGAGCATGACGATACAAGCTTAACCACCGGTTGGATCGTCGAATCGATGATAGAGGCGGCTGCAAAGCTCGTCGAAACGAGTTCAGTTTTAAGGGTTCGCAATTATTTTTTCATGCGCGACGCACGCGCGCGTGGCTACTAGCGCGAGCGTAGAGGAGCGGCGGCGGCGGATCGACGGTGGGGGATGGTGCGGCGTTCAATCAGCGTTAATAGGAAAAATAATAATGAGCGCATAGCCTAGAATGTATACACGTGAAGAGAGAAAGGATAATTTTATGTTAATTAATTATGTTAATTATATTTTAATTATATCGTTATGCTAATTACTGAATAACTTTTTCATACGAGGTCAGATTCGAACGAAACAAGTTGCGTTAGATTTGTATCGAAGTCATCTATGACATTGAGTTGGATTTGATTTTGTTTGACCTTTAAAAAAATTCGATTTCAAATAAAGGTGAGTGTTTTAAACTGCTGACGAAATACTAAAATATTCTGATGTTAGTTATATTGAAATCATGAAGTGATTTATCTTTATTGACTGTTGATTGGTAATTTAACTGACATTTAAATTGACATAAGAATTAAACAGTTAGGAATTTGTAATCGACAGTTAAATTTGAAATTGAAATTGAATTTCTAGTTAAACACCCGATATTGGTAACTAGTTAACTATTGTGATATATTGACTATTTTGGATGTGGATTGTGATGGATGGCTATTGGTTGATATTTTGGATGATTAGATGTTTATTTATTTTATATATATCATGTTATCACCTTGTATGTTGCTGATAGTATATAAAATTATTATTTGAATTATTTTGAGTAAATTAAGAAATAGGTTGAAATGATATATAACTATGACTCTTTGAATTAGATTGAAATGATTTATACCCATCCCTGAAATTTTCATCAAAGTAACTTATCGCTTGGCCATAAGATAGAAAATTATAAACGGACACCCAATTGGTTAAATTATGGTTTTAAATTCTTTAATTTGAATTTATTTAAATGATATTGTTTTAAAGAACAAAAAAATTGAATTTATGAGAATTTAATTAATTTCGAATTCGAAAGATTGAAATAAAATTGGTTAAAAGAAATTGTTTTAAAGAAATAAATTTGAAATGTGAAGTTATAATTGACATATGACTTGAATTATGGAAATTGAATTGATTTAAAGGTTTGAACTTTTACTTGAACTTCGAATTTATCTAAGTAAAAGTGATATAAATGGATATTTCAAATTTTGGCTCAGAATTGAATTATTTTAAAGATTTGAACCTTAAATTGAACTTTGAAGTTTAATTTGATTTAAGTGATTTAAATTGGTAAATTGAAATTGGATTTGAAATTTATATAAATTGAAATGGTTTAAAATAAGAATTGAATTGAAATTTGAACCATTGAATTGAATCTTGAATCAGATTTGAAGTTAAAATGAAACATTTTGAAATTGAAGTAAATTCGAATCGAAATCGAAATCGAAGTTAATTCGAATCTGAATCGAAATTGAAGTTAATTCGAATTTAAATCGAAATTGAGTTGATTGAATTGAAAGATTTGAAGTTGAATCTGTTTGATTTGAAATTTGAACATGAGTTCTGACTTGTTGGAAAGGAAAACAGTTCTAACTTGAAACTATTTTCAATATAACTATTTTTATATAAACTCTTTGAAATCCATCTCTTTTAAATATTCACATTATTTCGATTTCCAAACAATTTTAATATATAAACCATTTTCAATACTCAAACTATTTTATATCAAACTCGTCTCAATCTCTAAACTATTTTAACTATTTTAACTATTTAACTATTTAAATTATTCAAACTATTTTCAAAAATTCAAACTATTCAAGTTGGGAACTGTTTATATTTAAATCATTGATTTAAATATGAATGTGGCTAAAATGAAGTTATAACCTAAGTAGAAATTTGAAATGGAAATTTTAATGAAATGATTTTCAAGTGAAAATGGCATATGAAGTAAATATGATGATTTTGAAACGAAGGATATTTTGAAGTGAATATGATATTTTGATATCAAGTATGAATCGTTTTCGAAATGTAAAAGAACAAACCGGTGTGTAAAAAGACGTTTGGTTGTTAAAGAGACTGGGGTCGATTATTAGCATACTCTCTATCGATGTAGGAACCAATTTAACAACTGTATACATGGAGGAGACTTCAGAATGAAGTGGTTGGATTTGGTGCACGTTACTGGATTTGAAGAAAGAGAATGATGACCAATAGCCCCGACACTTGTGTCAATATTAAATTACTAAAACAAGATGGCTTGATAGGGGTAACTACCTCTAGCAAACATTTCTCTTCGATTTTTTTGGACTCGGTCCATACTATTACTTTTGATGTTGATTTCGACTGGTGCACTTTGATTTGGGATAACCTCCCTTTGACTAGATATGGGATGGATGGACGTAGTGTGCGGTCGTGGCTACGATGCATTACCACCAGCCCTGCGACTTAAACTGGTAGTTTCCTACCTTGGGCATTACCTTATGTGCCTTGTCATACTTTTATCCTTATATGAGACCACTACGAGTTTGGTTTAGTGTTGTCGTATTACGGCGCATCCCTATCCCCTGATGTTCTACTGGGGTGTTATATGCAAACTGTAAACCAATGCTTAAAAATGCATTAATGGGGATTAATGTAAATCTTTAACGCTAGGAAAAATATTTATCTTATTGATTAGACATTACATATATATCGTATTCTACTATATATAGATATTTTTATGGATCCTTAAGTGATGGAAAATCCTATAACATCTCCTGAGTTATCGCACACACGTTATACACTGTACAGGAGATGTAAAACACTATAAGCATCTCTAACGCTATTACATTCCTGTTATATGTGATATTAATTTGACACACATAAGGATATTTTAGTTCTGACTCGAGTGTATTGTTTTACTTTATGGTCGGGTCAACCCTGAGTTTTCAGTGCATTGAAGATTGTTAATTCCATTATCTCAGCGACCTAGAACTTAGCGACCTAAGAGGGGCTTGCGACCTAAGAACATAAAGCCTTGCGACCTAACAGCAGAAAGCTTCGCGACCTAAGAACAGAAGGACCTCGCGACCTAAGGATAGAAAGGCTTGCGACCTAACTACAAAAAGGTTTGCGACCTAAGAACAGAGGTTTGCGACCTAACAGCAGGAAAAGGTTGCGACCTAAGGTAGCTAGCGAGTTAACAGGAAAACATGTTCAGCGCCCTACGACCTAAGAGGCTAACAAGCTAGGACTTCAACGACCTAGATCTCCCACGGCTATTCCTTAACTCGCCTGCGACCTACCACTTGATCAAATGAAGCCAAGTACAGCTTCACCAGCTAATTTCTTAAGCCGCAAGGGGACTGCGACCTAGCTTAGGTCGCTCGCGACCTACGACTTAGCTAAGGTCGAACGCGACCTAAGACTTAGGCGAATTTTCTGCTCAGAAATCAGCTCCTATAAATAGGCCACCACTTCCAACATGAAGGGGACTTTTGGCCATTCATTTCTTCAAGCGCCGTTACTCTGTCGAAGTCTCCATTCATCCAGCAATCAAAGATCCTCAAACATTCAAGACGCTACAACAATCTTCAAGAGATAATTCCTTACATCCAACATGGATTCATCGAATTTCATCGATGAAGATTGAGCGAGTAGTCAAGATTGTTTCTCTTGATCAAGTTGTACTGTTTTGATAAGAGATTTGTATCGATTTGTAACCGAATTCAGTAATAAAGAGATTCAAAGTGGACGTAGGCTTAATCTCAAGCCGAACCACTATAAATTGCTGTTTTTTACCGCTTTTCAGCCAGTTTACTGCTTAAATTCTGTTCCCGTCACACGTGTGGTGCTTTCACGATTCTATTACACACACCGGGTGTTAGCGTTCACTTTTTAGCGTTAACATTTTGGTACTTTCACTGAGAACCCAACTCAGGCTACTACTCACCATTGCCTCATAGAAGTTTGTTGAAAGAATTTCCTACAAAACCAGAAGTTTATCAGATATAATGGCTCCTGGAAGGAAACGAAAGTCTGTCAGAACTGACGATGACCGTGATAATACTGCCACTTCTCTCTCTCCAAATCAGGCAGCTCCAAGCGTCGGTGTGACGCGACAAGAGTTAGATGCTGCTATATCCGGACTGTACCAGCAGATTGAAACTCAGAATAACCTGATGATGGAAAAGCTGAATGCTCTATTTGGTACGAATCAAAGACCAGTAAATAATGAGGGAAACTTTGCTAATGCTGCTCCCAATTCCGAGGGGAGAAATATTCCTCACGGGGGATCAGGTGCTGCCGAAGGGGCACCCCTCCAGGCCGAAGGATCCAGGCCATCACCAGTTCTTCATGAGCATTTACCTGGACAAACCCCCGAAAAGATGGCCGAGGTCTATTCTGCGAAATCTCTGAACAATGAGGAATATCTTTCTGGTATGATCAAGAAAATAATGAAAGAGAGCATGCAAAGAGATGAAGATGAGAGCGAATGGGGATTCGCACCAAGTAGAACTCCGTTTACCGAGAAGATTCTAAAGGCTGAATTTCCTAGAAAATTTGTTCCCCCCACCATTCCTGCTTATCGGGGAACAAGTGATCCAAATCAGTTCTTGTATAAATACGACTGGCACATGACCGGCGCAAGAGCAACTGACGAAATAAAGTGCCGATATTTTCCAGTTTATTTAGAAGGAGTGGCACTTCTCTGGTTTACCAAGCTTCTTGTCCGATTTGTAGATCAGTTTTCCAATCTGACCCGAAAGTTCAAAGAGCAATTCAGGCTATACGCTTCAAAGGCAAAGGACATAATGTCATTGTCCAATCTTGAACAGAATCCGGGAGAACCTATTAAGTCATTGTTGAACTACTTCAAATTAGCTCTGGCAGAGGTCGATAACGAAGAGCCACGAATGATCTTGACCTATTTGATGCGTGCTATCGACAAATCGAGCGAATTTGGAAAGTGGCTGAAGATGAAGGAGCCAAATTCGCTCGAGAAATTCTACAAAAAGGCTGACGAATTTATACGCCTAGAGAATCTTTCCGCACCAGCTAAAGTTGTGACAACAGTGGTGGAAAATAATGCTACCGTTCAAAGCAAGAAAGAACCTGCAGATCAGAAAAGGGAAAGTAATGGTGGGAAAAGGCAGAAAGACTTCAAAAAACCCCGCTTCCTTAAACCTTCAGACTTTACTCCTCTAACCGATACCTCGGAGAATATTTTCATCGCCACTAAGGATGCTGTTGAATTTCCAAAACCACCGGCCGTGAAAGTTGGGAAGAATGCTGTTCAAAGCGGAAGATTTTGCAAGTTTCACAACCAACCAGGGCATGATACCAATGAGTGCCGCCATTTGAAAAGCCTGATTGAGGAATTGTTAAGAGAGAATAAGTTGCAGCAATACGTCAAGAGGAATAGAAAAGACCCGTCTTCATCTAACCTGGGGCAACTACCCCCAGCTCATTCATCTGGTTCAGGAGAAAGGCCTGTGGAAAAAGAAAGACCTGTTATCAATGTGATCACAGGAGGACCTCATCCAGCTGGCAGGAGTTGGGGTGAAATGGAAAGGTATGCTAGAGCTTTGAAGTATGCTCCGACTGAAGAAAGTGTCTTGATCTTGGAAGATGCTGCACCTCTAAAGCAGCAGAAGACTTTTCACGATGATATTATGTTCAGAACCAGGGATTCTATTGATGTGGAAGCTCCTACTGAGGACCCTTTAGTTATTTCAGTCGGTATTGGGCCGGCTATTGTCAGAAGAGTTCTGGTTGATAGTGGTGCTTCGTGCAACATACTCTTTAAAAGGACATTTGACCAAATGAAAATCCCTATGACAGATGTACAAGCCTCTTCACACAAAATTGCCGGATTCATAGGAGAACTGAAACAGCCAATTGGAACGGTGGACTTGTTTGTTGAAATGGGCGAAGGGCAGAAGAAGTTGGTTCGGAAGCAAACTTTTGTAATTGTTGATGGATTCTCCACCTATATCGCTTTCTTAGGTCGGCCTACTCTTGTTGCTTTCAGGGCCGTCCTCGCTCCTTGGTGCTTAACAATGAAATTTCCTACTGATAATGGGATTGCTGTTATTAAAGGAGATCAGAACGCAGGACGAGAATGTTATCTTGTATAACTCCGAGAGGCCAGGAAAAGAGAAATGGGGAAAGATGCGGCAGCTCTGCTCCGCATCAAGGAACCAACCCTGTAGCCACTACGGTGCGGCCCCTGTACTGGCGAACACAGCAATGCAAGAAAAGAAATGGATCCCAGGAAAGCCAGTACAGGGGAGAATAGAGTGGTACCCGTGGAGGTAACGATACCAATATCTGTAGACTCGAAAGACCCGAACAAAGTACTCAATGTGGGTTCACAGCTAAGCATAACAGTTCGAAACACACTGATATCATTCTGAAAAGCCAACCTAGATGTGTTCGCTTGGTGTCACGCTGATATGTATGGGATCTCCCCGGAAGTTGCTGTACATACTCTGAACATAGATCCGAAATTCACACCAGTGAAACAGAAAAGAAGAACTCAAGGCCCAGAAAGATCGACAGCACTAAAGGAAGAAGTCGATCGGCTCATGGAGAACGGCTTTATCAGAAACTCCACTTATCCAAATTGGGTTTCAAATCCAGTATTGGTCAAGAAGGCCAATGGAAAGTGGAGAGTATGCATAGATTTCTCAGATCTAAACAAAGCATGTCCCAAAGATTGCTTCCCGCTGCCCAGAATTGATCAATTGGTGGATGGAACAGCTGGGCATGAGTTGTTATCGTTTATGGATGCTTACTCCGGATACAATCAGATTATGATGCATGAGCCGGATCAGGAAGACACAAGCTTTATTACAGATGTGGGTCTCTACTGCTACAAAGTTATGCCTTTCGGATTGAAAAATGCTGGGGCAACCTACCAAAGACTTGTCAATGCAGTGTTCAAGCCTCAGATTGGTAGAACCATGGAAGTTTATGTCGACGATATGTTGGTAAAATCAAAGAAAGTTGTAGATCACATGGGACACTTGGAGGAAATGTTCGCAATTCTTTGAAAGTACGGAATGAAGCTCAATCCATTGAAATGTTCATTCGGAGTAGAATCTGGAAAATTTTTGGGTTTCATTGTGAGCACCAGGGGCATTGAAGCCAATCCTACTCAAATCACAGCTCTAAGGGAAGTCAAAGCCCCTAAAACAAAGAAAGAAATGCAAAGTCTCAATGGAAAAGTCGCTGCTCTGAGTCGCTTCATTTCCAAAGCCACAGACAAATGCATTCCCTTCTTTGACGCTCTAAAGAAAGGAAAGAAAAATTTTGAGTGGACTCCAGAATGCTAGAATGCTTTCGATGAATTAATTCATCACATGGAAACACCTCCGGTTCTTTCCAAGCCTACTGACAGTGAAGATCTTTTCATCTATTTAGCAATTTCATCTCACGCCCTCACCGCAGCACTTGTACGGGAAGATATGAAAGTGCAGCGTCCAGTCTATTACATCAGTAAACGGTTCACTGGGGCAGAGATGAATTATTCGAAGATAGAAAAGCTCGCCTATTGTTTGCTAATTGCTTCCAGGAAGTTGAGACCATATTTTCAAGCTCATCCTATCAAAGTTCTTACTGATCAACCTCTAAAGTAAGTCCTGTTTCGTCCTGAAACTTCGGGTCATCTTTTGAAATGGAACATTGAACTTAGCCAGTATGACATCACTTATCACCCCCGAAGAGCAATCAACGGACAAGCTTTAGCAGATTTCATCGCAGAATCTACTGACAAAGGCGATAGTGAAAACGAAACAACTGATGGCATTCCAATCTAGTGGAAGTTGTATGTTGACGGATCAAGAAATGATTACTGTTCTGGGGCAGGGGTTGTGCTTGAAACGCCCGAAGGACGATCATTGTGTTATGCATTGAGACTGGAATTTCCTTCAACAAACAATGAAGCAGAATATGAAGCACTTATCGCCGGTTTAAAAATCGCCAAGGAACTAAACATCAAAGTGTTACAGATTTTCAGCGATTCTCAGCTTATTGTTTGCCAGGTGAAGAAAGAATTTCAAGCCAAAGGAGGAAATTTGCCTGCATATTTGACAAAAACTTCTGAACTCCTCAATGATTTCGATCACTATTCAATAAGCCACATAACCCGAGAGGAAAATATGAAGGCAGATTCTTTAGCAAAGTACTCAAGTTCCGGAGAAGCTCAGTTACTGGGATTAGTTCCTGTAGAAGTTCTGTCAGCTCCAAGCATTGATGAAATGGATGTTGATTGGATTATGACTACGTCTCAAGAGCATGAATCATGGATGACTCCAATCAAAGAATACTTACTCAGTGGTTCCCTGCCAGAAAGTTCTAAGGAACGTCGAAAATTATTGAGAAAAGCGTCAAGGTATATAATTCAAGATGGCTGATTATACAGACGGGGATTTTCAATGCCTCTGCTCCGATGTGTAACTAAAGTAGAAGCCAAGACAATTCTAGCCGAGGTACACGGAGGAGAATGTGGAGATCATTCAGCTGGTCAAACTTTAGCCAAGAAAGTTCTCCGATATGGGTATTTCTGGCCTGAAATTAACCGAGATGCTGCTATTTACTCTAGAAAGTGCGACAAATGTCAAAGATTTGCAAAAATCCCAAAAGCACCTTCCACCGAACTCACGCAGATGGTCAGCCCATGCCCATTCGCCATTTGGGGGATAGATCTAATCGGACCATTACCGGTTGCCAAATCAGGAATCAAATATGCTATTGTAGCCGTTGATTATTTCACCAAATGGGCTGAAGCTGAACCTTTGGCCACCATTACTTCTAAAAAGATGATAAATTTTAAAACGAAAAATATCATTTGCAGATATGGTGTGCCACAGAAGATAATCACAGACAACGGTACTCGGTTTGAAAGTGAAGAATTCCAGGATTTTTGCAAACGGTTCAGAATTCGAAAAAGCTTCTCAGCAGTGGCTAATCCGAAGGCAAATGGGCAAGTGGAAGCAGTTAATAAGATCATCAAGTCAACTATCAAAAAGCAACTCGAAAAAGCAAAAGGTGTTTGGGTTGATAAGCTTCCATTAGCACTATGGGCGTACAGAACTACTCACAAAACTGCGACTGGGCACACTCCATTTTCACTGGCATACGGATCAGAGGCAATGATTCCAGTGGAAGTAGAAGTTCCTTCACATAGAAGAGTTCATTTCAACGAAGCTGAAAATGAGAAACTGCAACTTGAAGCACTTGATTTTCTTGATGAGAAAAGAGAAGAATCTAGGCTCAGAGTTTCAGCTCATCAGCAGAGAATTGCCAGGCATTTCAACTCTAAGGTTCGCCAACGCAGCTTTGAGATCGGAGACTTGGTTTTGAAAAGGATCATGACAACAACTGGTGTGTTTGGGCCAAACTGGGAAGGACCATATGTCATAGGCACTAAACTTCTTGATGGCACTTTCAAACTCATAACTGTTGAAGGAGATCCAATTCCAAGAGCCTGGAACAGCAACAACTTACGTCCTTATTTTACTTGAAAGAAAAAGCTTTGCTCAAAATTGTAAAATATTGATGAATGTATCAGTTGTATTGTAAAATATTGTAAATCAGTGTGAATGAATGAAAGCTATAAAGTGGATGTAGGCCCGATTCTTGGCCGAACCACTATAAATCTTGTGTCCTTTACTATTTCATAATGCCTGTTTTATTTCGATATGTAAATACTTTAAATGTATTGCTAAAATGTCGATTCAAAATTGCAGGACATCAAAACAATGCTTGCTCGTCACAAAACCAAGCGACCTCTATAAATCACCTGTTATGCAAATATCAAGCGACAAGAAATTCCAAATACAAATCCTATACAAAGTGAACTTCACATAAAAAGTTGGCGACTCCACTGTGACAAACCTTTGTTAATTGGTTGAGATTGTCGATATAAACAAACATCCAACTAGATAACTTGCGTTTGTCCCGTGAAGCCGTTCAACAGTGAAGTCCACTTCTTTGAACATAGCAATGTAAGGAAAGAAGATGCGCTTGGAAACAACAATAAAAGATCGCTAATGAGCAGATGATGAGAGAACATTGATAAGCAAACAAAGGAGCAACCAAAAGGAGGTATGCTTCTCAATAAAAGGGCCAGTAAGAACCACCGAAGGGACACCTTCCCAAGCAGAAGGAACAGGGCCCTTGCTGACGGATCGTGATGCATCCGATCAGGCAGCTTGCGTCCGTCCCGTGGATCTACTTGCCCCTGAGACGCAACCTTCCTGGCACACCAACCACCCAACGCTCCTTCTCAAAGTTCAACAAAGCCCTTTGACGAGGCACGCCAAAAAATGAAAGTACTTCTCTCAATCAAAAAAGATTGGTGGAACCACCGGAGGGGCACCTTCCCAAGCTGAAGGAACAGGGCCCTTGTTACTTAATTGCGATCGTTTGTGCAAACGAGCATCCAATCAAGCAACTTGCATCCGCCCCGTGGATCCACTCAACCATGAGAAAGTAACTTCCAGGCAATCAAAAAGCCCTTTTCGGAGGCACAAGCCCTCTTCGGAGGCACATGACCTCTTCGGAGGCAAAAGCCCTTTCCCAAGGCACCACAAGCCCTCTTCGGAGGCACATGACCTCTTAGGAGGCAAAAGCCCTTTCCCAAGGCACCGCAAGCCCTCTTTGGAGGCACAAGCCCTCTTCGGAGGCACAAGCCCTTTTCGGAGGCACAAGACCTCTTCGGAGGCACAACTCTTTAAGAGGAGCCCTCTCCGGAGGCATGTCCCAAAATAAAATACTCAAACGAAAAGCATTCTCTGGAAGCACAGTTCAACTCTCGAAGGAAGGATTAACTTGTTCATCTCAAAAAGTTCCTCCTAAAAAAAAGTTGAAATACTACAAAATTCTTTCAGAAAAGTTCATTTCACTTCATAGGGAAATTCACTTCTTAATAAATAAAAGTGATTATCCCCGAAAGTTGAAGCGTTCTTCAGAAAAAGAAAATAAAAATTCTTCTAAAGACTAGATATACTCTATTAAAAGCAGAATAATTCTCCCCATAAAAGCGGAGTAATTATCCTCTGAAATAAGAGTATTAGTCTTGAAAAAGCTAGGAATATTGCAATGCACTTACGGCATGGGGGCAATACTATACAATTCAATTATATTAATAAAAGCAACATGCCACAAGTTCGTTGCAATGTCACGAAAAATAGATGTGGAATAAATGCATTCCCAAACACAGACAAAAAGTTTGTACAAGTAAAAGGAGTCGTTTATCTTACACTAAAAAAGAGAAACAGATGCGTTCTCACATACACAAGAGTTTGTACGAGTAAAATAATTGTTTTATTTAATACTATGAAAATTCTTTACATGTGCAGATATCTCAAAAAGCAGAAGCAGGGATCGGTACCCGCACAATCTCCGATCTATACATGTAAAAAGCAAAATAAGAAGTAGAAAGTTCAGCTTGTCACTCCTTCTTTCCGCCACCTTTGGAGCCTTTGCTTGGCCTAATAGTTAACTTCGGAATCCGATGTGGGCGGGACGGAGAAGGAGGAGTGGTTGGGTCTTCTTCTGTCCTGTCTTCCCCAGTCGAAGCACCTCTCTTCTTCTTCCTTATGGCGCGCTTCCCCTTCCTCTTCGAGGAAGATTCGCTCCCCGGAGTAGCGAGCAATGTTGAAAGCTTCGTGTCATCATCTAGAGACCGCTCCGGGGTCTTCTCGACGTCTTCAAGATCCTCCGCCTTCTGCTCCTGCGAAATAGCCGGATCGTCCAGGCCTTGAAGAGCTTCGATTTTTTCTGCCTGCGATCCGGGTTGGGAAGCAGAAGGAGGAGTAATCTGTAAAGATGGAGGTACAGCAACTGAAGGAGTGGAAACTTGTGCAGTGAATGGGCCTCCGCTATAGAAGAAAAGAAGTTAAAATCAATATCTCCCGAAAATAGAGAAGGTATCGGTTCACCAAAGTTTAAGTAACAAGTAAGAAGGTCATCAAACTCGGTTAAGTCAAACAACTGGTTCATTAGACCCGGGACTTCGCCAAAATTACCTGGAGGAGTTGGCTTCGTAAGTTCAATTTCATATTTATCAGCCTCAGTTTCTTCCTTGCTCTTCTCTTCAATTTGGGAAAGAGGAGTCTCAGAAGTATCGAGTTTAGCTTCAACATCTTTTGCAGCAAGTGGAGGTTGAGAGCTAGAACCGATGATATCAACATCGGTCAAAGTCGAAGTATGGACAGGGGCAGTGAAAGGTATTGTTTTTTCTAAATGCTCCTCTGCCACTATCCCGGCTCTAGCTTCGGCAAGTTGCTCTTTGCCTCTAATAAGCGCATCACGTGCTTCATCATCCAGATAAAGCGCTACAAGGTCTGCCTCCGTGTAGCCGGAAAATGTATCAAGTATGGTCTCCCAAACTTCAGCAAGTGTAATCTCATATTTGCTACCTAAGAATGAAAGGCTGCCGCGGCCCAAAACGCTGTGCATGTAGAAGTCAAATAGAGTAGAATCGATACTAGCTTTAGTGGCATCGTGAGACTCTTCGACCGCAACTTGTCCAGCGACCGCGTCATCACGCTCCTTCTCAACTTTAAGAAGCTTAGCTTTCAGCATCTCAATCTCTGCATTTTGGGATGCAATTGTTCCCCGCAGCTCAGTATTTTCTGTGCGATATTTCTCAGTTATGTGCTGCTCAGCTGCAAGCTTCATTTCGGCATCCCTTTGCGCAGCATGTGCGTCCCGCACTTGCTTCTGAAAGACTTCTTCCTTTTGAGTGTGCGATGCAGAAGATGAGGCCAGATCTTCCTTTAGTCGCTTGACTTCAGATGCAAGCTTTGCGTTGGCGTCTGCAATGCTCGTCATCTCCGCATCATGCTGCTTACGCCATTTGTCCCATTCTGATTTATCGTTCTCCATGGTCATCATCGCCTCAATATTCAGGTGGTTGACCCTTTGAAGTTCGTCGACAAGTTTCTGCCATTGCGACATCCTCTCGATATTAAGCCTGACCGCGTCAAGACTTTTAAGCATGTCTTGCTTATCAATCGGAACCAAATCCAAGTCAAAGCGCACTCCTTTTAGGCACCAATTTGGAAATCGGCTCTGAAGCGTTGGAGGGCCGTCTTTAACTTGATTTTGTGGCCTGTTAATGATTGTTTGAATATCAGACTTCTTTAGAGGAGGAGAGCCGGCCGGAGTATCAGAAGGGATAGGAACGTCAGTTTTTTCAGAAATTTCAGACGCGTCCTTCTCATCAAGTTTAACCCGTTTACTTGGGTCATCGGTAGCATGCTTCTTCCCTTTGTCATCATGATATTTTCTTTTATGAGAGTCATCGTCTCTCCTTCTTTGCTGCTCTTCGTAAGCACACCTTTCTTGATCTTTTCTAGCTGCACGCTCTTCGTCAGATTCTTTGCGGGAGGGAAGATAACGTCCATAATCGTAAGAATCACGCCCTCCATAGCGCCGAAAGTTGTCGTAGTATGAGCCGGTACGTCCCATCGGAGAATCTGAAAAACGGAAAAGAAGTAAAGTTTAGAAATTTCCAAAAAAAGAGGATAAATGCTTATAAGTGCTGAAAAATCCTAAGTGTGTGCGGCGTGCAAGCTACATGCGTCAAACTACAGACCACGCTTTAGTGTGGAAACAGAGACGACTGGCGTAGTAGGCATCAGGGTTTGTTTTAGGGTGGAAGTCGCTTCAACAACGGGAGAAGTCACTTTTGGATTATTATCCCTGAAAAGCTCTTGAGAAGTTATCATGATATCGCTCAAGCCATCAAAAGTGTCATCACCCTGGAGCTCAGCAGACTTCTCCTTTTCAACTTCCATATCAATTGATTTTTCAGAAACTCGAGGATTCTCTTCCTCCTCAATAATTGGGGCAAGTGCCGAATTGCTGACTGACCCTACAACATCAATGGATGCGGAACATTTTATCAAAGCAGCCTCTACGACGGGTGCTTTTGATGCAATTTCTTCTACAGAAGCTGGGGCATTCGAGGCCTCTGCTTGAGAGCCCGAAGCAACTAACGTTTCCGCATCAGAACTAAAAATTTCATGAATCTGAGTCGATCTAGAAGGATGTAAAAGACCAAACTAGTGCAGAAATTCATCTTTCAGCAAGAATTTGGCACTCCTCTCTTCAGCATCAACGGCACTCAAGGTATCTAAAATCGACTTGTGGCTGGTATCTCGAAGAAGAGAAGGAAGTGCTGCAAAAAGAAAGAATGGAATTAAGCATTTGACGGTTCGAATTCTGAAAAATCTAGAAAACGAATCAGTGAAAGGCAATCTTACTTCCGACTCTCCAGATGGCATAAAATCCCGGAGGACAGCGAACGTAAAAGAATTGAGTCAAGAATCCATGGGCACTTTCGGGCAAGTCCAGAATTAGTTTACGGTTCCTGGCACTCCTCACAAGTGTGATAGAGGGATGGTCTTTGTTCTTTGCAAATGTACACAAGAAGCGAATTTCGGCAAAAGTGGGAAAACGGTCCAACGTTCTCCTGAAAAGCACACACAATCCCAGCAGGATGGAGTATCCATTAGGGTGTAGTTGAAAGGGAGAAATAGATAGCCGAAGGAGAAGTTCTCGAAGACAGTCGTTAAATGGGGGAATGGCTCCACTCGAACACATCTGACGGTTAACTACGACAAAGCCACGGGGCGGCCTATCAGCAGTGTCATTTATCCCAGGGAACAAAGCATCAGCTTCGGCAATGCCAAATTGGATGCATAATTGACGGAAGACTTTATGACTCAAAGTGGTAGGAGTCCTTTCCGGAGGATCATTTAATGGAGTAGCAATTGGAAAGGCTTCTCCGGCTGTTTCCAAGTCTTCCTGTTGAGATTCCATTCTACACAAGGAACTGGACGTTCAAATATTAAGGTGCACGTTTCCTAAAAAGAGTGAAGTGTTGTGCAAAACTAATGCAATAACAAGCAAATGTAAATGAAACTAAATTAATTGATACTTGTAGATTATAAAGTTTCAGGGCTTGATATCTTAAATCCAAGAATAGTGTTGTGTTGATGCAAATAAATCAGCTTTAGTTGATCATTTCAATTTTGCTTTAATACTTCACTTAGATTTGTTAGTTCACAGCATTTCATTCACGAAGTTCATTTAAGTTTGATATTCTTTGTCAACTAATCTGTCGTTTGATGTGGGCAATCAACAGCAGTATATTCGTCCCATTTTTCTGTGAATGTTGCTTCTAAACAGGTTATCAGCATTAAAGTTAAGGCAATCTGAAAAGAAGTACAAAATCCAAAACAATTCAAATTCAGAAAATCAGTCAAATTCTGCTCAAAATTCTAAGTGTTAGGTCGCTTACGACCTAACACAGGTTGCAGTGTTCTTATGCTGTGTTGTTCAGGTTAAAAGTTCGGGCTGTGAAAAATTGTCTAAGTTTTAGGTCGTTCAGCGACCTATTATGGGTCAAGATTTCTGTAAGTCGCACGTTGCAATTGAATGGATTAAGATGAGGCAATTTTCTTTAAGTCCTAGGTCGTGCACAATTGTTTTTTAGGTTGGAGATTCTCTAGGTCGCAAATGTTGTCAGATCGCAAAGGCTTAAGTCGCTAGGCGTTCCCACGCGACCTAACTCTTAGGTCATTCAAGTCTGATAGGTTGTTGACTTCCTCTCCAAGCAACATCATATTGGGTCCGATAACCCAATACCGCCAGTTCAAGAGAGTTCATCTTCCCCTTCATCCTACCTCGAAATACCACCAATTAACTAGCAAATCAACTGCAAACCCCACAGATCCGTAGTAAAAGCTTTCGTATGATCGCAAATCACCACGACACATCAAATGACAAACGAAAGTCAATTGAGACTACCGTTCAGAAAGCATGATGCATGAAATTAGGCTTAGGACAAGTAACAACGATTCGTGATCAAAGCAATGACTATGGACGAATAAAGGTCGATCCACTTACGGATTATGATTGGTGAGAAAGAATCGTCAGTTGAATGAGTCGAATTTGTCTTTGGAAGCTTGAAAAATCGTTAATGGCGATGGAGGCTCAAAACAGTAAGGTGAGGAAGAAGGTGCGACCTAACCAATTTATATGAAACTGAGAATGGGAGGCGAACAGGCGTGCAAGTTCTAGGTCATTCGCGACTTAGCAAGGTTGAGTCGAAGCATACGACCTATGGCATAGTCATATGCCTCGAGGGGCAAATGTTAATTCCATTATCTCAGCGACCTAGAACTTAGCGACCTAAGAGGGGCTTGCGACCTAAGAACATAAAGCCTTGCGACCTAACAGCAGAAAGCTTCGCGACCTAAGAACAGAAGGACCTCGCGACCTAAGGATAGAAAGGCTTGCGACCTAACTACAAAAAGGTTTGCGACCTAAGAACAGAGGTTTGCGACCTAACAGCAGGAAAAGGTTGCGACCTAAGGTAGCTAGCGAGTTAACAGGTTGCACAACCTAACTATTAAAACATGTTCAGCGCCCTACGACCTAAGAGGCTAACAAGCTAGGACTTCAACGACCTAGAGCTCCCACGGCTATTCCTTAACTCGCATGCGACCTACCACTTGATCAAATGAAGCCAAGTATAGCTTCACCAGCTAATTTCTTAAGCCGCAAGGGGACTGCGACCTAGCTTAGGTCGCTCGCGACCTACGACTTAGCTAAGGTCGAACGCGACCTAAGACTTAGGCGAATTTTCTGCTCAGAAATCAGCTCCTATAAATAGGCCACCACTTCCAACATGAAGGGGACTTTTGGCCATTCATTTCTTCAAGCACCGTTACTCTGTCGAAGTCTCCATTCATCTAGCAATCAAAGATCCTCAAACATTCAAGACGCTACAACAATCTTCAAGAGATAATTCCTTACATCCAACATGGATTCATCGAATTTCATCGACGAAGATTGAGCTAGTAGTCAAGATTGTTTCTTTTGATCAAGTTGTACTGTTTTGATAAGAGATTTGTATCGATTTGTAACCGAATTCAGTAATAAAGAGATTCAAAGTGGACGTAGGCTTAATCTCAAGCCGAACCACTATAAATTGCTGTTTTTTACTGCTTTTCTGCCAGTTTACTGCTTAAATTCTGTTCCCGTCACACGGGTGGTGCTTTCACGATTCTATTACACACACCGGGTGTTAGCGTTCACTTTTTAGCGTTAACAAAGATCATATTATTTTGGAGGACGAAGAGGAAGATTTGGTATATTGTATTACTAGAATTATTCCCCTGCATCATGTTGTTCTGCTACATTGTTTTATTTTGTCTTTGTTGTATGTATAACTCTGATTGATGTTGTAAAAGTATAATCAAATGTATAGGTTAAACAGCTTCATGAACTGTTTATTTGATTATTATAATTTGTCGTTTCGTTGCGAGATTCTGTGTTTATTTTCTTCTTTTCTTATTTTTCTTATTTAACCCCATTGATTATATGTGTTCTGGATTGTTTTAAGTTGGACATGTGTGGTTTATTGTCGACTTAAACCTCCCAAAATGCGGGTCGTCATGGTTGGTATCAGAGCTTTGGTTTAGCGATAACCTTAGCTTTGATGGGGATTGACTCATTAGAGATAGGGTAGTAATACTCTAGAATTAGTTTGTTTGAGTGTCTGTATATATATGAGAGCACGTACTTGTTAGTATTATAAAATGTTTTATATTGTGTTTACTTATCTGTTGAGTTTTTTATGAATTATGGTCGGTACATGAGGCACCATGTCATCGATAGGCATTTCGAAACACTTAAACGAGGCAAGTCGACATAATATTGTTTTAAAATAGGGTAAATGAAATAATTTTACCTAAATTATATATATAGAAAAAAATAAACCATAAATAACTATATAGGTTTGTGAAAATACGAATTTATTTTTGGATGTTTATTGTTAGGAGATGATAATATTTAGTTATCATCGATTATTGGTTGAATTAAACTAAATATAAATACTTTGTGAACATTATTTCACGAAGCGTTCGATAATTAGATTGAATTGAAATTTAATTACAATAACAATTATTTGCAATAACAAGGATGTAAATTAATGAAATTTTTTCATAATAAGGTAATGGAATTGTATAATTTTATTTATAATATGGCTTATAAATAGAAAGGATTTAAAAGCTGAGAATTTTAGAATTTAAAATCCAGTTGATTTTCAAAATTGTTTTCAAAGTTTTCAGAGATAATAATAATATTATTTTGAAAGTGTTTTTGACTAGAAATATATTTTAAATAGAATGTTGAAAGAAATAAAAGCATCGAACTCGCTTTAGTCACTGGAAAATAATTCTAGGGATGACTGCAGCATCGTTAGTATTCATTTTCGAGTTTCAAAGTGAGAATTGCTACCAAAAGGAATTTATTTCTGGTTAAAACAATTTGTTTATATTTAAAAGATATAATTTGATGTATAAGGTAGATAAGTATGATATTATCTCAAAATGTTTTGAAATGTAAAATTTGGTGTTTAAATTTTGTGATTTTCAGCTAAGCAAGGTCATAATATGATCCATGTGAGTTTAAAGGTATTTGAACTTGTTTAGTAAAGTTTAAAAATGTTTGAACTTGTGTATAAAAGGTTTGGAAAATAAATAAAAATAAACCGTGACGATTTGATAATTTGTAAATTATATAATTTTCGAACTATTAAAATAGTGAATAAATAGGGTTGGAAGTTTTTTTAATAAATCTAGATAAATAAAACAAAACCTGATTTGGTATATACTCTTTTGGATATGAGTGTATTATATTAATTTGAACTTGAATCAAGGAATGTTTATTCAATTAAGTAAATGTGGTAAGAAATAATTTAAACTTCAAGTTTAAATTATGAAATGAATGGATTTATAAAATAAATTGAATATGAAGTGAATAGGTTATAAAACCAAGTTTGAAAATATTAACTTAACTAATTTGAGTTTATGGAAGTTTACAAGCTTAAGTGGTGAGTTATGAAATAAAAATCTAACTTTAGTTTAAGTTAAAGAATGAATTTAAACTGAGAATTTGAGAACTTAAATCCCGGTGCTTTTGAAATTATTTTCTAAGATTTTGAAAATAATATTAGTTTTATCTAAAAATATTTACGAATGGAAGTTGTTTCAAAGGGAATTTAAAAAGAAGTAATTCCTATACTCCCCTCTTCTGTCACTGGAAAATAATATCGGTGATGATGGTTGCATCCTCGACATTCATTTTCGAGTCTCAAAGAGGAGGAGGCCAATTAGTAGCTTTGCTACGCATTTGGTTCGATAAATAGATTTTGATTTAAAATTTCTAAATATGATTTGATATATATAAAAGATACGAGTATATATATTATTTCAAAATGATTTGGAAAGAAACCCGGTGTTTAGTTCTTACGTTCTCAGTAAATTAATAATTTTCACTTATTGAAATGAAATGAATTAATAAAATGATTTTATAAAATGGTCCATGAATGATTTGATATGAAATGTGTTAAACATAAAGTGAAATTATTGAAATTTTGATAAATTGAATGTAAATGAAATAGATGTGAATAAATTGGAAGTTGTTGACCCAAAAAATGGACCAACACCCTGGTTTGAATCCGAAAACACCAGCCCTGTTCTGACAGAGCGATATCATAGATAATAGGTAAAGAAAAAGAACAGTAGAAGAAAGAAGATAGAGAATTTTTATAGTGGTTCGGCTATTAATGAAGCCTACGTCCACTTTATAGCTTTACTATAGACTGACTGTTGTTACAAGAGTCGTTTGATTACAAGGCTTTGATTGTTTCCTAGCAAGATTGAATATCCAAAGTAGGAATCCACTGGAGAATCATAGTGTATTCCATTGGAGATTTTGTGGGGGAGATAGAGAGTGAAGAATGATTCCAATAGGGCTCTAGCAACCTGTCCGCCAAAGAGAAGATCCCGTTTAAGTTACATGTAGGATGCTATTTATAGAGATCGGGGAGCTTCTGGGCTAGGCCTGTCTTCATCAGCATGCAGGTAGGTAGTAGACGACCTAGGGGGACCTTGGATCGTAGAATGAGCCAAAACTATGGGTCGCTGGTGACCCATCGACTTGGTTCGTTTTACGGCCAACGTCTTGCCTTTTTTGTAGTGTTTCATAGCTGATTTGTTTGAAGGGTTGAGGAGAGGCATGGGTCACTGATGATCCAACCAGATAGGAATTTTCTGGTGTCTGGAATTGAAGATGTTCCCATAGCCATTTATCATTGTTGTCACATTTTGATGGAAAGTCACTAGCTACTTACGTTTAGCTACTGATTGGACTAAATGAGTACTGATCTCTCAGCTTCGTTGATCCCATTCGTTGTCTCGGTCGTATGGCTTGACCCTTGTCAATATCTTGTCTTAGCTTTTCTGGTTAAGTCCTGAACCATCCTATCCACACAAAGTTGTTTTGTTTTCTATTGGTTCTTGCTGAGTTAAAAACCCAAATAACATTTGCCCCCTAGAGTATGTCTTCGTTGTAAATAAGGCGTGCACTGGAAGTTATCGCTTTCAATATCCACCCATTGACTTCCAAGTGATTGCATCAGAGCCTTACGACTGCACCAAACCAGTGTTGTTGGTCGTCTTTCTTTAGTCTACGACTGCACTAAAATCACAATGTATCACATTTATGCCTGTAGCTTCTCAGCACGTCTCGGAATGGTGAATATGTGTAGGAAATCAAGCTCGAGGAGAATATGTGACATTTCTCTTTCTTTTACTTTCTTTTGTATATTTATTTATTCATCATTTTTTTAGGTCGCTAGCGATCCATGTGGGATGGGTCGCTAGCGACCAAACTAGTTAGGGAATTTTTTTAGCATTTAGGTCGGGTCGCTGGCAACCCATTGATGGGTGAGGTCGCTGGCAACCCATTGATGGGTCAGGTCGCTAGAAACCCGATTACTTAGCAAAAATTCTTATTCTTTTGGCTTGCCTACTTATATGCTCAAGCCGACCCATAGATTTCTTCACTAGACCCGAACCATTCTTACATCTACACACGATCCAACTCCCAGCAATTCAATCTCCAGGCAATCCAATCATTTACTCGACCTGATTCATCACTTCATCCGAATCCATTTGCCGTTAGTTCCTTCGAGTGCGCCTACTCTGAGAAACCCTACCTGACCGATCACCTTGCCTGAATCCGAGCCCTAGCTCGCTTTCAATCTATAGCCGATCTTACCTTGTCACCGACCTGAAGTTAGCTCGCCACCGTCCACTCCATAGCTCGCTGAATTCGACTCTTAATTCTTCTCGTGCTTTAGAAATTACTTTAAGGTGGGTTTGCCTCGTTGGTTTGTTAATTAGGTGTTTATGTGATGATCTATCATCAAGTATCCATTTGCAATGTTGATTACAAGAAGTTCGGGTTGATTACGGTTTATCGGGTCGAGATAGCCAATCGGGTCTTGAGTTTTTTTGGAAAACGACAATTGGGATGTGGTCTAACACTTAACGCTTTTTGCTATCTTTGTCCTTAAACCAAAATGACTCATGCTCGGTTTTATAGCTGTTATTACACATTACACACATTCACTTAGTTGATCTAGATTTCTTCCAAGAACTCGGATTTATCTTGTTCTCTCGTTGCATGTTCGACGTTCCTGTGAGGAGAAGAGTTTTCCATGTCACTCCGGACAACGGATCCGTTATCGATAATGGGTAAATGCACAAGAAGTAGACACAAAAAGGAAAAATGAACTGACATGGGAAGTTCTTTTCTTCTTCCACCATGAGCAAACTATCTACACGGGATAGAGCATTTGCAATGTATTGAGCACCAATTTTATCCCATATAAATAGCACACTACACTTACACACTTGCACCAGTTCGCACTCGAAATCCGAGCGTCGATTACAAGTTAATGTTTTTCCAGAATTCAAGTGTGATAGGGGAAACTTATGAATTTAGGATAGATTTACCTAACCGTTTTCGAATTTGAGTTCTGTTATATAGAACGAAGCAGCCATCTACACGTCGTAAGTCAAGCGGGTAAAGCCCGACGCTCTCCGAAGGTGGATCATCATCCACCTCGTAAGCCCAGTATGGTTAATTAGTCCAAGTTGGGCCCATCGTGGACCGCACGCCTCCCAACTTTCGAGTCCTGCTTAATCTACCTGAAAGAGCATCGTTAGTGGTTTCCACCAAGGTTCTTCAGAACATATGTACACATCATGGGATTCTCGAAGAGGACTTTCATCTACCAGCGAAAGACGAGTTCGCTCATATGCCCCCGTCGGGATACACCGCTTGTCATTGATACATGTGTCTGAACGGAGCCATACCTCCCTTTAATGATTTTCTGCATGAGATGCTCTCAAACATGGGAATTGCCTCATTCCAGCTTCATCCGAATGGTTACGCCATTCTTACTTGCTTGCATGTCCATTTTATGCAGAAGTTTAATTACGCCTCATGTTTTGATAAGCTGTGGTATTTTCTGGCATTCAAGAGGAGAGACGATTGTCACTCCTTGATTATAATCGAGGCCCAAAGGAATCGAAAGATTGTCTTATGCTTGCAAAGAAACTTATCACAGTTCAATACCAAATACTTTTTCCTTAGATGCCCCGAGGGGTTCAACCGCCGGTGGACGACAGGGGGTAAGCTTCTCTTTTCTATTTGTCGAGCTCCGAAGCGTTGTAATGGAGTTTTCTAACCGATTATACGTCTCTTACAATCATTCCAATATCGAATAGAGACGTGACACTTAATGAATTTTTCGAGACTTTAAAGGCTATCGAAGCCGATGAGAGGTGCGTTAAAGTTCTGCTGACCGATAAGAATCTGTGCCAATACGGATTGTTGACTCTGGGTAGATCGATCGCTCAGATTGAAGCTCCCTCTCCCGATCGAGCCAGAGTTCACACAAGATCCTCTTCTTCATCCCATGGTTCCGAGGAAGGTCAAGAGATAGGTAGCCCGTCCAGAGGATCACTTGATGAAGCCCATGAGGAAGAAGAAGCCATTGCGGCTGGTCTGAGCGGTTCAATTAGAATGCCTTCGATTCCAGAGGAGGCGGAAAAAGAGTTTGCACACAGAGAAGGCAAGGCCGTGGTGGATTCAGAAAAGAAAGAGGGAGAGTTTGAAAATAGCATCGATGAAACCACTGCCAATGATTACTTCTTGTCAGAATCTGAGGCCGAAGACTCGGAGTCTTGCAATGAGACTTAGGGAATGAGTCCCGTTCTCCCGAGTTCGCCCATTCCTGACACGAGTGATAAAGGTAAATCCCCAGAAACTGGAAAACATCAAGCCTCACCGAGTAGGGATATCGTGGCGGACTTCGGAGATCTTAGCGATATTTTCATCGACTTCAACATACTTATGAAAAAAGAATTCAAATTTGACGCGAGGCCCTCCTATTTGGGCGATTTCGCTCCATCAGTCAGTTCAGTCCCGCCTACAACAACCGCAGTCAGTCCGATCTCACCTACGACAGCCGTTCGTTCTGGTTTGTGACGACGTCTTAGGCCCATATCAGAAATACACAACACATTGCATTAGGATTACACTTGTTTCCATTCTTTCGTTCCTTCGTACATTTTCCCAACTTATGTTATGCTTCTGAAATTTTTCATGTATGCTTTATTCTAGGTACGACGAAAGGATGAGGCTTCTATGATGACTTCGAGGAATTTACCGATTAACAGCGGTACTTGAAGCGCTCCTCTAGCCGCCATCAAGTCCGAGAGCCGGAAGAAGAGTACAGGCGGAGGAAGGAACTCGAAGCTGAAACTCATCGCCAAGAGGAGAGAGATGGAGCTCGTTCACACCGAGGTGGGTATAAGAAAAGAAGATCTCATGAGGAAAGAGATAGGCCATCAAAGAAGTCAAGATTCGACTATCACTCCCATCCTTCAGAGCTTGCTTCGAAGCACACTTCCATGGGCTAAGAAATTCCTATCACTTCTGCTGTGATTCCGCCCCCAACTTACATTTCATCTTCTTCCATCATTACTGCTTCCCCTGGTGCATCTCATATCCACCAGAGGCCGCCTAAACTCTTCCTTCGGCCCTCCAAGCTTGAGGCGGCGCTTCAAAGTTGGTTCTTGAATGGGGTTAAGTTTGACATGGACCTTCATCTCGTTTGCAGGAATTCCTTTGTGCCGCATCTTCAAGCTATCCAAAATGACGTAGAGCATGCTAAGAAATGGGAGAAGCTCTACAAGCAGCTGGCGGACACTAACAGAAAGAATTACCAAGAGATCCTCTCCTTCGAGAATGAAAGGGATGATTTTGAAAGGGCGTTGGCCGATCGGGACGCTAAACTTAAACAGTTGGAGGAGGAGAAGGAGACAATGCTCCGGGAAAGTAGGAGAACTGCCAACCTAATGAAGGAGTTGAAGGACGTGCATGAGAAGGTCGAGATTGTCTGGAGAGATGAAATTAAAAAGACTCATGCGGAAGAGGCTAAATTGAAAGAAGAAGTGGCTGCTTGTAATGCTATCATTGAAGCTTAACGGAAAACAATCTCCAAATATGATTTAATTGTTGAAAGGCACAATAAGACGATTGCCGATCAAGCCGAGACCATCGTTAAGTTACAGGCTCAGGTCACGCAGCTTAATTCCGACAAAACTACTGTTGAAGTTGAGAAGGCTGCAGTGACAGCGGACTACTTGGACCTTCGAAATGCCTTCGAGAAGAAGATGGAGAAGCTGGACTCAACTGTTTCAAATTTTTACGTCAACTATTTGTTGCATCAAGGAAGTCTCGGCTATCTTGGCCCAAAGTTTCCGCGCACTCTTGCCCTTGTTTGGGAGGATATGCTATCTCATTTCGCCGACAGCGGCGATTTTTATTCCAATCAAGAGTTGAGAGATTCCTATCTTGATGATGAATCCAAGAAAGCGCTACTTGAGGGCCAGGAGATTCTCCAAGTCGAACGAGAGAAGGAGGCCGCCAATGCTGCCTTGATGACCGCCACCGACGTGCCCGCCAGGCCTTCTATTTCCGATGTGGGTGAATCATCGCAGCAGCTCCATAACCCGCCAATGAGTTCAGGACTTGGTATTATTCTGGATGTGGTGGAGCCCTCAAATGAAGGCGACGGTGGTGAGTTTGAAGTTGCTATTCTCGATCGCTCCTCTGGTGCAGGTAAAGTACTTGCTTCTCCCAGATTTGGGGGCCTCCAACTTACACTATAGGATCAAAAGGAGTTTAATAATTTCCTTTTTGATCTAATAGATCCATCCACTTTTCCTGTTGACATGCTAGCTACTTCGGCGCCCGTGCCTGCTGTTATATTCATATCTTCCGCAGTTGTATTTGTTCCTACTCTAGTTCCCACATCCATGTCTAGTTCACAACCAGGGCCAGAAGCCAAGAAGATAGCTGTGCTCCATGACCTGGATGAACCTTCAGCGTCTTTGAAAGGTGACATAATTGCAGCAGAAGTCAAGGAGCATGAAACGCAAACAAAGCAGCCATAGAAGACTCATCACGATTTAATTGCCATTAAGAAGGAAAAGGTGGAGGCTATCAAAGCTTCGAAGAGCTCGCTAAAGTCAATAAAATGCAAGGGAAAGGGAGGCTCTCTTGAAAAACTTTTGGAGGAGGAGGAGGTGATTGCCACTGAAGTACACGTTGACATTACCGGGAACGACACCTCTCCTGAAAAGCAGCAGAAACTACTAACTAGAGGTGGAAAGGAAAGTGATGGCAAGAAGCATTGAGCCACTGGTGTGAGGATGGACTAGATTTGGTTACAGCTTGCGAAAAGCCAGATTTGTTTTTTGTTTCTTTTTGGGTCATTCTGTTCAAGTGCAGAGCCTGCACTTTGTGTCCTTACTATAGAGTCTGTATTTTCTTTTCGTTGACCATTGTTGTGTGGCTACGACCCCCACATTTTGATATTGTGTACAGAAAATCATAAGTAATACAATGATATTTTTATTGTATTTTTATCTATCTATTCATATATGCTCTGTGTACTTGTGCTTGTTTCATTTCATACTTTTCTAGTTCTGTGATTATGGTTAAAGTCCTTCATTCGAAGTAACAGACCTTAGAAATTAATAGCACTTAGAGAATTTTTTTTAGAAATTCACAAAACTTTGAGATAGAACTTGTGAACTTATTGTTGTTTGAAGTGATAGAGCTTGTGAACTTATTGCATTTGTGTGACTCTGTCTCAGTATAGGTGTGTGCCCCCAAGTTCACAGGGTTGTTTACTTCAACACAATTTTCAGGAAGTTTTGCCCTCCAGTTCTGGAAGCTTAGGGTTTAGATAACCTCTATTTAAAATCTAGCTAAGTCATGACCTGATTTCCCTTTCTTCGGAAGTTTTGTGACCTTAGCATGTATTCTCAGTTTTTGGCAGTATTCAAGTAAGTATGCAATTTACGCATGGGCATATATTGTTAATATTTGAAGGGCTTCCTTCTAGCACCAATTATTCCTGACTGTATGCGAGGGGTTTCTCACCCTCCTCGGCGTCGCCCATCTTCGAGTCATGTGTGGGGCTATTATTTTGGAATTTAGTGCGCTGCTTGTGCTGTGCACGACATTCAGCGATCTTTGACGTTGCCTGTCTCCGGGTGGCGCAAGTAGTGTAAGATTGGATGTTTTTCATCGTTGTGTATCTCCGGGAAACACTAGGAGTTTTGATTTCATGGCCCCTCAGCGTTACCTATCTCCGGGCAATGCGAGGAGTTTGTTATGGATGCTCCTCTGCGTTGCCTATCTTCGGGCAGCGTGGGGAGTTTAAATTTAGGTGCGCAGCTAATGAGATACGCGGTTTTTGCTGCTCCTTGGCGTTGCCTATCTCCGGGCAGCGTGAGGAGTTTGAATTTGAGTGTGCGGCTTATGAGGTGCGTTACTTTTGAGGCTCCTTGGCGTTGCCTATCTCTGGGCAGTGCAAGGAGTTTGAATTTGAGTGCGTGGCTTATGAGGTTCGCGGCTTTTAAGGTTCTTGGCGTTGCCTATCTCCGGGCAGCACGAGGAGTTTGAATTTGAGTGTGCGGCTTATAAGTTGTGCGACTTTTGAGGTTCCTCGGCGTTGCCTATCTTTGGGAAAAGCGAGGAATTTCAATTTGTTTTCGACGTTCCTCGGTGTCGCCTATCTTCGGGCAATGTGAGAAGTTCGTTTTCGATGTTCCTCAGCGCTGCCTATCTTCGGGCAACACGAGGAGTTTCAGTTTGAGTGTGCGGCTTACGAGATGCACGGCTTTGGATGTTCCTCGGTGTTGCCTATCTCCGGGTAATGCGAGGAGTTCATTTTTGATGTTCCTCAGTGTTACCTATCTCCGGGCAATGCGAGGAGTTTCAGTTTGAATGTGCGGCTTACGAGATGCGCAGCTTTTGATGTTCCTTGGCGTTGCCTATCTCCGGGCAACGTAAGGAATTTTAGTTTTTTTAGTTGCTCCTCGGCGCTGCCTATCTTCGGGCAACGTGGAGGAGTTAGTTTTTGATGCTCCTCGGCATTGCCTATCTCCGGACAACGCGAGGAGTTCATTTTTGATTCTCCTCGGCACTGCCTATCTCTGGACAACGCGAGGAATTTTAGTTTGGTGCTCCTCGACGTGGTCTATCTCCGGGCAACGCGGAGGAGTTAGTTTTTTAGGTGGTCCACGACATTGCCTATCTTTGGGTAATGCGAGGAAGTTAGCTTTTTATATACCTCCTGGGGTCGCCGGGGCAACGCCGGTTTTTCTTTTTCGAGTGGTAAGGATCGAGTTCCGCCGATCCAATTGTTTGAGTCGATATGCTTTTGTTGACTCGACGGATAATTATTATGAACACAGTCTGGTTGGTTCAAGAAGCAAAATTTATTAAGGAAAGCATGGCAGATTCTTTGCCTATTCATAATGCCACTGGCATTTCTGGGATTGCTTATTTGCTAAAAAAATAGAAAATACATAAAATAATTTTTTAGATGAGAAAACGGCAGAGTGATTCGCTATTCCATGCTCTGGGAACTGCGACCCCATCGACGGTTGTTAGCTTGAAATTCCCATCGCTGAGCTTTTGATAAATTACATACGGTCCTTCCTAGTTTGGTCCGAAGGCTCCCGGTACAGGGTAAACTCGCTTGAGCACAAGGTCTCCAATTTTGAAGGTCTGACTATGAACTTTGGAGTTGAAGTACCGTGCAACCTTTTTTGGTGGACAATCATCCTCAACTCTGCTTCTTCTCTTTTTTCATTGACCATGTCCAGCGATTCGAGTAGGAGTTGCTCGTTTTGTGCTTGATTAAAATTCTACCTTCGGTGCGAGGGGAACTCTAATTCAACAGGAATCATTGCTTCTAAACAATATACTAATGCGAACGGAGTGTGGCCAGTGGCCGCTTTGTGTTTTTTTCCTGTATGCCCATAGTGCGAGTGGAAGTTCGTCAACCCAATTTCCCTTTGCTTTTGTTAATCGCTCTTTGATGGTGGATTTGGTGATCTTGTTTATTGCTTCCACTTGCCTGTTTTCTAGCGGATGAGCTATTGCGAAAAAGCTTTTTTCGATTCGAAAGCACATGCGGAAGTCTTTGAACACGGTACATTTGAATTAGGTTCCATTATCAGTCATGATTTTTTGCGGCACACCAAACCTGCAAATGATGTTTTAGTGACAAAGTTAATAACTTTCTTTGTGGTTATGGTGGCCAGCGGTTCCGTTTTGGCCCATTTTGTGAAATAATCTACGACAACTATAGAATATTTGGCTTGTCCTTTAGCTATTGGAAGGACGCCAATCAGATCGATCCCCAATATCGTAAATGGCTATGGGCTGACCATTTGTGTCATTTCCGTTGAAGGAGTTCTCTTATTTTGCTGAATCTTTGACAGCGATCACATCTTCTGACGTGATCTGCGATGTTGCGATTTATTGTTGGCTAGAAGTATCCATATCAAAGGACTTTCTTTGCCAGCATCTACCCCCCAGTGTCATCTCCGCATTCACCTTCATATACTTCCTTCAGGATTCGTCCTGCTTCATCATCGGTCACACACCTAAGAAGAGGGGTCGAGAATCCCCTTCGATAGAGTATCCCATCCTATATCATGAACCTTGGCCCCTTACGAAGGAGCTTCTTCTGTTGATTTCAGTCAATTGGTAGGGTTCCTACAAGTAGACAGTCCTTTATCGGTGTCATCCATGTATCTGGCTCTACGGTGGTCTTTAGAATCCGATCCATTTCGTCTATGCTCGGGTTGGTTAGCGTTTTGACCAGAACCAATCCTAATGACCGGGCATCTCCAGAGCTTGTCAGCTTGGCCAAATAGTCTACTTTGGTGTTTTTCTCTCGTGGGATGTGAGTTATGGTGTAGTGCTCGATATCACTTAATAGCTCTTGCACTTTGGACAGATATAAGGCAAGTTTTGACCATGCGCTTGGTACTCCTCTTTTACTTGACACACGAACAGTTGGGAGTCACTAAATATGTGGATAGATTTTATTTTGAGTTCCTTCACAACCTTCAGCCCTGCGATCATTGCTTGTATTTCGCTTCATTATTTGTTGCTGGGAATTCTAGGCGCAAAGCATAGTTAATAGCTCACCCCTCGGGGGTTTCGATTACTACCTCTGCTCCTACACAGAAGTTGTTTGATGCGCCATCAACAAAGAGCTTCCACCGTGTGTCCATTTCTGATTGGACTTCCCCCTTGTCGTCTGTTATGGTAAATACAGCAATGAAGTCGGCCAACGCTTGCCCATTTATTACTTTTCTTGGATGGTATGTGATATCGTATTGGCTCAACTCTATATTCCAATTGAGTAAATGTCCGGAAGTTTCTGGTCGGTATAAAACTTGCTTCAAGGTTGGTCGGTCAATACTTTAATCGGATGAGCCTGAAAGTATGGTCATAACTTCCGGGATGAAATCAAAAGGCAATACGCTAGCTTCTCCAATTTCGGGTAGTTTTTCTCAGCTCCGGTGAATCATTTGCTAGTGTAGTACACGAGTCGCTAGAATCTCGCTCCTTCTCGCATGAGAGCCCCGCTCAGTGTGTGTGGGGAGACCGCTAAATAGATGAATAGGACTTCCCCATCTACTGTCTTTGATAAGATCGGGGTAGCTTCCATGTGTCGTAGTAATTCCTCGAAAGCTGTCCGACAAGCTTCACTCCATTCAAAGTTTTTCCTTCTTTTCTTTAGTGCATCGAAGAATGGTATGCACTTGTTTGTAGCTTTAGAGATCAATCGACTAAGGGCTGCAACCCTTGTTCAAGCTTGGAAGTTCCTTCTTATTTTTAGGGGCTTGGACTTTCCGTAATGCCGTTATTTGTTCTGGATTCGCTTCGATGCCCCTGGCACTTACTATAAATCCCAAGAATTTCCTATACTCCAAAGTGACACTTAAGCGGATTGAGCTTCATCCTGTATTTGCGGAGTATTTTGAACATTTCAGCAAGATTGTCTAGGTGGTTAGTGGCTAATCGAGATTTGACTAACATATCATCTACGTAAACTTCCATAGTCTTCCAAATCTGGTGTTTGAACATAGTATTCACTAGCCTTTGGTACGTTGCCCTCGCATTTTTCAAACCGAATGGCATTACTCTATAGTAGTACAGTCCCAAATCGGTGATGAAGCTAGTGTTCTTTTGGTCTGGCTCATGCATCAGGATCTGGTTATAACCCGAGTACACATCCATAAATGACAGAAGCTCATGTCCCGCTGTTCCATCCACCAGTTGATCATTCCTCGGGAGCGGGAAGCTATCCTTCGGACAGGTTTTGTTGAGGTCCAAGGAATCAATATAGGTTTGCCATTTTCCATTGGACTTCTTGACTAGGATCAATTTTGATACCCATTTGGGATGGGTCGCATCTCGAATGAAGCCGTTAGCCATCAGTTTATCTACTTCTTCTCTCAATGCCTTGGACCGTTCTGGGCCCAGGCTGTGCCTTTTTTGCTTAACTGGGGTGAATTTGGGGTCAATATTAAGGGCAGGACAGGCAATCTCGGGCGATACCCACACATATCGGAGTGTGTCCAAGAAAATACATCCAAGTTGGCGCGGAGAAATTTAGTTAGTTCTGATGGCATCTTGTTTCCAAGGTGCGACCCAATTTTCAGGACCCATGTTGGGTGATCCATACAGACTGGGACAGACACCATCAACTCTGCCGGTGCTGCCCGATCCTCCCCTGAACTCTTCTTCCTAGGATCCAAAGCCTTATCAAATCGGCTATGGTCCCCAAGCCAGGGCGGCTTTGTAGTTGCTATTCGAAGGGCTCATGGATGTGGAGGGCCTTCCCCACATCCTTTCCTTTTTCTTTCTTCTTGACTCACGCAACTCTACGATGTAGCATTCACTGGCAATGCTTTGGTCTCCTTTCACAATTCCGATTCCGTGCTTGGTAGGGAACTTCATTGTAAGGCACCATTGGGCCAATGCTATTCTAAAGTCAACTAATGTGGGCTATCCCAAGAATGCATTGTATGCCGACATTTCATCCACGGTCACAAAAGTCTGAATGAGGGTAACTCGTTGCTTACCCTCTCCAAGCTACATAGATAGGTCGATTTGTTCCCACTAGTTTTTTTAGGTTCTCCGGTAAACTCTTGAATCAAAGTCTAGCATGCGGATACGCTTTTCATGCCAATCTTCATTTGGTCAAAAGTTCGTTTGAAAAGTATATTAATTGAATTTCCACTGTCAACCAGCACTCGTCGGACTACGGCGGGATCGATTCCTCCTATCACCACCATTGGGTCGAGAGTTGGAGCTTGAATCCCTTCAGTGTCTCGATTGCGGAACACAATGTCATCGCCCAGAACCTTTTGCTGAGTGGCCGCAGTTTCATCATCTACTGCTAAATGCCATTCCTTTGGAGCATGTTTTAATGAACTCGCATATCGCTCCATCTCTCGCCAACTTCTTTGCGCGGGATGTGGTCCTCCGATATTGTCCCGATAATAAGCCTCTGGTCAGTTTGTTTTGACCCTTCTTCACTGGTTCCGGCTTGATTTCTTTGCTCTCTAGGAGGTTGAGGGACCATAGGTTGATTGTGTTTTTGTGGCTTCTTCACATATTATTGAAGTTTGTTGTCTCGGATTAATACTTTGATGAGGACCTTAATGTGGCGGGCGTTTGTAGTGTGCCCGTGCGTCTCATGGAAGCGGTACCTAAGTGCTTTTGTTGTTCCATTGCCTCCTTTCTAAGAGGTTTCTTATACTATTCAGTTTCTTGTGTTTCAAGATAAATATTCCTCGGAGTGTCATTCAGGGAGGTATAGTCCTCCTATCTAAACCCTCAAAATCTTTTGTTGCTGCCACTATTATTTATTTTATCAGAGTTCTTCTTTCTTCTCTTCCGATTCTCGCTCTTTTCCGCAACTCCTTGAGTACTTCCAGGACTACGCGTGTTTTGATTTGCCACTATGTCACTTTTTTGGCGTCCATCTGTTGTGTACCAGCAAACTTTCTTTCCAATTCCTACGTTTCCTCCAATCCCAAATACTGGCTTACTTTACAATTGAAGTCTTTCTTATTGGTAGGTTGCTTCATCTTAATCCATTTCCCAAACTTCGTTTCTGGGTGAATAGCGCAGAATAATGCCATAAAAACCATATCCTTATTGGGGTTGCTTACTTCCATTACCGCGGTGTTAAACCTGCTCTTCAATGACTCGTTGCGCCCTTGGACCAATCCAGATAGGGACATGACGTCCGTCGGTTGTGCGGTATGAGGCCTGAACTAGTCAAGGAATTTTGTTGCAAGTTGGTCAAATGTAGAAATGGATCTTGGGGGGAGTCTGGTGAACCATATAGGCGCGACTCCTTCTAGAAAAATAGGGAAACATGGGCAGTGGACGGCCTCTTGAGCATTGGCTCCGTCCATGTACCAGCTGTACTTGTACAAATGGGGTTTTGGGTCCTTCGTTTCATCGTAGGAGGAGAGTGTTGGCATGGTGAATTTGTCTAGGTATCTTACATTCAAAATTTCGTCGGTAAAAGGGGTTCGACTCGGGGCAGATCCCCATTCATCATCCTTTTGGTCCTTACTCTCGTACATCAACCGTCTGACCATGTCTTCTATGTATGCCTCTGATGTCCAGTAGCCCTGGGTGGCAATCAGTCACTGCGTCGAGTGTTTGGTTCTGTGAACGGTCTTGGCATGTGGGCTGAAGACAAAGCCCTCATGTCGTTGGGAGAGCCATACCCGTGGAACCCCATTGGCTTGCAGTTGGCCTAACTGGGGTAGTTTGGACATTTCCAGCATCATTGAACGCATTGACGTTCTCTTCCATCTGATTACCTTGCACTCCATCTTCCGAGTCAGAGAGATTTACAACTATATCTTCCTGCGGGGTTTTGGCCCCTTGATTCAAATTCAAGATCGACTGCCTTGCCCTTGGTGGGGTATTCCCATTCTCCTCCACATAACATCCTGTTGTCACCTTTCTCTGTGGCTGCTTTCCGTTCCTTCTATGTAGGCCAGAAATGGATGAATTCTCTTGTTCTATAGCAGTTACTGGTTCAGGCACAGCCCTTGGAGTGGGGTTTGATTGTAGGGTCAACAGAGCGTTGAGCTTCTCCATCAGAGCCTTTTGACTATTTTCCATTTTCTAGTTAATCTCCTTAGCCATCTTATTCAGCTCGTCCCTGGTGACGACTTCTTGATGACTGGAGGATGTTGGTGCCTGGTTTCCTAAGTTAGCACCATTTACTTCAGCTTGTTGGAGACTAGCTCCTTCTCCAGCTATTACTGCCCCTATGGATCTTCCAGAGGCAGTTCTTCTTCTTCCAGGAGACATTGATCCAAAAACAGCGAATTCTTCAAGCAAGGATTGGGGATCTAACTTTTGGACCTATGGGATCCAAAGTAGATAGCTAGATCTGGATCCTGAGATGGTTTCTCAATGAAAGCACCAAAATGTTGACCCAAAAAATAGACCAACACCCTGGTTTGAATCTGAAAGAACCAGCCCTATTCTGATAGAGCAATATTACAGATAACAGGTAAAGAAAAAGAACCGTAAAAGAAAGAAGATAGAGAAATTTTATAACAGTTCGGCTGTTAATGAAGCCTACGTCCACTTAATAGCTTTACTATAGAGTGATTGCTGTTACAAGAGTGGTTTGATTACAAGGCTTTGATTATTTCCTAGCTATATTGAATCTCCAGAGTAGGAATCCACTGGAGAATCGTAGTGTATTACGTTGGAGATTGTTGTGGGGGAGATAGAGAGTGAAGAATGATTCCAGCAGAGTTCTAGCAACCAGCCTGCCAAAGAGAAGATCCCATTTATGTTGTAGGTAGGATGCTATTTATAGAGATCGGAGAGCTTATGGGCTAGGCCTGTCTTCATCAGCGCGCACGTAAGTAATAGATGACCTAGGGGACCTTGGCTCGCAGAACGAGTGAAAACCATGGGTCGCTAGCAACCCACTGACTTTGTTCGTTTTGCGGGCCAACATCTTGCCTTTTTTGTAGTGTTTCATAGCTGGTTTGTTTGAAGGGTTGAGGAGAGGCATGGGTCACTGATGATCCGACAACTTTGGAATTTTCCAGAGTCTGGAATTGAAGATGTTCCCATAGTCTTTTATCATTGTTGTCACATTTTGATGGCAAGTCACTAGCTACTTACGTTCTGCTACAGATTGGACTAAAGGAGTGTTGATCTCTCAGCTTCGTTGATCCCGGTCGTTGTCTCAGTCGTATGGCTTGACCCTTGTCGATCCCTTATCTTAGCTTTTCTGGTTAAGTCCTAAACCATCCTGTCTACACAAGGTTGTTTTGCTTTCTATTAGTTCCTGCTGTGTTAAAAACCCGGATAACAGAAGTAAACCAATTGGATATTTATAAAGAATGGATGTTAATAAGAGATGATATTGTACAAATAAACTGTTGACATTGGATAATGTAAATTGATATAGTTTGGATTAATTAGATGAATATTAATTGTTGAATAGTTTCTTTTCTTGCAAATCATTGTTATAACTGTTTTGGCTACATATGATTGTTATGTTGTGTATTAGTGCTTATGCTTATGCTTATGATTCAGATTAAGAATACATGTTAAATAGATATATTAAAGTCATAAATGTTTTCTATATCTTATTATAAGTGACTAATATTCGAACTTGAGTTGAGATAGGTACGTATGAAGACCGTGTGGACGTATAAGAGATTTAACTTGCTTTTTCTTGCTTTAATATGAGCGAACTCGCTCATATTAATAATAATAAGGTACATATCTCAGATTACATACTGTACTTTTATATTTTTCCCTATGGTATGCCTCATTACTGAGATGAGATGTATATTTGTTATATGTGTGTGTGTGTTGTAAAATTTTCGATCGTGCCGTGCAAAGGTGACGCTGCCGAAATTTTTCGTTAATTCGGGTGTTAGGAATATTTTTTTAAGACTTTAAAATTTTATAACTTGTTTTACAAATAAGCCGATATCAGAGTGGCGTAGTGGAAGTATGGTAAAGGGTTTGCAAATAAGATTTTAAAGTGTTGTAAGTTGATTACTTTGAGAAAAATATACCAAATATTAGATTCCTTACTTAATTCCTTTTTAGGACGAAAAGTTTTGAGTGGGGGAGACTGTAACGACCCGTATTTTTAACTATTTTAAATTATTAAATTTAATATAATTATTGAACAAAAATGGTTAGAATTAAAAAATTTAATGATTTATTAGTGTAATTTATTGGATATGAACTTAGATAAAAAATTTAAATAACAAATTCAATAAGATAAAAGATGATAACTTATATTAGAAAGTAAATTAAGTGATATTGAATTGGAAGTAACTAATAACATAAATTGAAATAATTAATGTTAGGTTAATAAAGAATTGAATAAATGTTTATAAAAAGTAAAAGAATAAGTTTATTTAAATGAAATTTTATTTTTGATAAGTATAACTTTCAGAAATAGGAAAACATTTATTTGGTAAGAAATGAATAAATTTTGCTGTATACAATAAGTGCAAAGATGTTGAACTATTGTAAAATGGAAGTGGTTGTTTTATTATTTGAATTCATTTTAAAAGTTAAATAACTTATATTTCAAATATAGCAATTTATTTGATAATTAAATTGTTTAAATTTAATATTTGAAATTGTTTAAATAATTGAATCCTAAATTTAATATGAATGGAAAAGATTTCAAAAGTTGATTTAAATTCTATTTAAATAAGAAGGAAGATAGTAAACTTTTAAATTTGAATTTAAAAGTGATTAAACTTATTTTGGAAATTTCTCATTTTAATTAACGTGTAAAAATAGCTTTTTTGGGCACTGTCTTGGATTTCGACGAAACCAGTTTCATCGGATCCGTAATAGTGAATTATAATAGGATTTCAACTTTCCTAGCGATCAAACTTATTGTTTGGTTGTGCGAGCTTGAAATGCATAGAATTTATTTTCAGAACTTTAGTTAATATAATTCGATTTTGAAAAGCTATCTTCTGAATATGATGGAATTGGCTCCCGTTATATGTTCCACTGTGTTCGGAATAGGGATATAACAAATAGAACACCAGGCGACATGTTTCGTTTGAAGTTCGAAAATTTCACGGATGAATAGTGCCATTGGAAATTTTCTATAAATAGCCCTTAACCTTCTTCCATTTTCTAAAACTCTAAATCTAAATCAACAGTTGCCATTAAACAGCCCTCCATCCAACGGCCATCGTCGATCGGAGCCTCTAGATGCAAAATTGGCCAATGACTTCAACTAGGGAAATATAGAGCATGACGATATGAGCATAGCCAACGGTTGGATCATCGAATCGACGGTTGAGACGACGAAAAAGCTCGTCCAAACGAGTGCACTTTTTTGGTTTCGTAGGTGGCTGCAGGTGGCAGCGGCTCGGCGGTAGGGGATTGCGCAGCGTTCAATAAGCGTTAATAAAAGAACAAAAAAATAATGCACGCGTTGCCTGGAATGTATACGCGTGAAGAGAGAAAGGTTAATTTTATGTTCATTAATTAAGTTAATTATATTTTAATTATATCATTATGCTAATTACTGAATAACCATTTCATACGAGGTCGGATTCGAACAAAACAAGTTATGTTGGATTCTTATCAAAGTTGTCTATGACATGGAGTTGGATTTGAATTTGTTTGACTCCGGAAAATTTTCAGTTTCAAATAAAGGTGAGTGTTTTAAACTGCTCACGAAATACTAAAATATTCTGATGTTAGTTAAAGTAAAATCTTGAACTGATTCATCTTTATTAACTGTTGTTTGGTAATTTAACTGACATTTAAATTGACATATGAATTAAACTGTTAGGAATTTGTAATAAAGAGTTAAATTTGAAATTGAATTGCTAGTTAAACACCCGATATTGATAACTAGTTAACTGTTGTGATATATTGACTGTTTTGGATGTTGATTGTGATGGATGACTATTGGTTGATATTTTGGATGATTGGATGTTTATTTAATTTATACATATCATGTTATTACCCTGTATGTTGCTAATAGTATATAAAACTGTTATTTGAATTATTTTGAATAAATTAAGAAATAGATTGAAATGATATATACCTACGACACTTTGATTTGGATTGAAATGTTATATATCCATCCCTTAAATTAAAAATTAAATAACTGATTACTTGGCCATAGGATAGAAAATTATATACGAACACTGGATTTGTTAAATTAAATGGTTTAAATTCTTGAATTTGAATTTATTTAAATGATATTGTTTTAAAGAACAAAAAAATTGAATTTATGAGAATTGAATATTCAAATTCGAGTTTTGAAAGATTAAAATCAAAATTGGTTGAAAGAAATAGTTTTAAAGAATTAAATTTGAAATGTGAAGTTATAATTGACATATGACTTGAATTATGGAAATTGAATTGTTTTAAAGGTTTGAACTTTTACTTGTTTGAATTTATCTAAGTAAAAGTGATAAGAATTAAATTTGAAATGTGAAGTTATAATTGACATATGACTTTAATTATGGAAATTGAATTATTTTAAAAGTTTGAACTTTTACTTGTTTGAATTTATCTAAGTAAAAGTAATATAAATGGATATTTCAAATTTGGGCTCGGAATTAAATTATTTTAAAGATTTGAACCTTAAATTGAACATTAAAGTTTAATTTGATTTAAGTGATTTAAATCGGTAAATTGAAATTGGACTTTATATAAATTGAAATGTGGTTTAAAATAAGAATTCAATTGAAATTTGAACCATTCAATCGAATCATCGAATCGAATTTGAAGTTAAAATGACACGTTTCGAAATTGAAGTTAATTCGAATTAAAATTTAAATTGAAGTTAATTCGAATGGAAATCGAAATCGAAGTTAATTCAAATTAAAATCGAAATTGAGTTGATTTGAATTTAAATCGAAATTGAGTCGATTGAATTGAAAGATTTGAAATTGAATCCTTCTGATTTGAAACTTGAACATGATTTCTGACTTGTTGGAAATTAAAAACAGTTCTAATTTGAAATTATTTTCAATATAACAATTTTTATATAAACTCTTTGAAATCCATCTCTTTTAAATATTCACATTATTTCGATTTCCAAACTTTTTTAAAATATAAACCATTTTCAATACTCAAATTTTTTATATCAAACTGTTTTCAATCTCTAAACTATTTAACTATTTAAATTATTCAAACTATTTTCAAAAATTCAAACTGTTCAAGTTGGGAAGTATTTATATTTAAATAGTTGATTTAAACATGAATATGGTTAAAATGAAGTTATAACCTAAGTTGAAATTCGAACTGGATATTTGAATGAAATGATTTTCAAATGAAAATGACATATGAAGTAAACATGATGATTTTGAATTGAAGGATATTTTGAATTGAATATGATATTTTGATATCAAGTATGAATCATTTTCGAAATGTAAAAGAACCAACTGGTGTGTAAAACTACGTTTGGTTGTTAAAGAGACCGAATCCGATTACTGACATACTCTCTGTCAATGTTGGAACCACTTTAACAACTGTGTACGTGGAGGAGACTCCAGAATGAAGTGGTTGGATTTAGTATACATTGCTGGATTTAAAGAAAGAGAACGACGATGGATATCTCCGACACTTGTGTGAATTTGAAATGATAAAAACATGACAGCTTGACAGGGCCAATGAGGGTAGCTACCTCTAGAGGACATATGTTCTTCGATTTTCTTTTTGGACTCGGTCCATACTATTACTTTTAATGTTGGTTTCGATTGGTGCACCTTGATTTGGGATAACCTCCCTTTGACTCGATATGGGATGGATGGATGTGGTGGGTGGTCATGGCTATGATGCGTTACCACTAGCCCTACGACTCGAACTAGTAGTATCCTACCTTAGGCATTGCCTCACGTGCCTTGTCATACTTTTATCGTTATACGAGACCACTACGAGTGTGGTTTACTGTTGTCGTATCACGGTGCATCCCTATCCCCCAACATTCTACTGGGGTGTTATATGCAAAGTGTACACCAATGCTTAATGTTTGCACAAAAATTGGGCAAATACCTCCGAGTCTGAATTTGATTAAGTTGCCTTTAGGTTGTTTGATATGCTATTTTTCATATCACAATGTGTTGTCATGTAATTATTGCAGTCATAGAAAAATTCACAGGCTCAGAATAGGAAAGTAACTTAAAAGCAGTAAATCATACAAAGTTTTATAGTGGTTCGGCCAGAACATGCCTACGTCCACTTTCCATCTTATTATTCCTCTTTGATTTGATTAAAAATACACGTATAATTGGAAAGAGAAAAAACTTAAAGTAGCTGGAGTGATTGAATCTCAGGAAAGTTTTCCCTTTTCTTTCTCAAGTGTCCCCATTGTCGTTGAGAAGCTCCGATATTTATAGAGTGAAGTTGTGAAGTGTGGAGGTGGAGTTATAACTTCCTGAGTTTGGTCCAGCATGGAGCAAGTACGTCTGGTTCAGTAGTGAGAATCTAGACCGACGTAGCGTCCAATTAGTTTTGATTCGGTAGCGAGAGGGGGGTTCTTAGAGTCACTTCTACCCTGAGGTAAAGATGTTGTTTGCCAGACCAAACATCTGGTCTGGCAGCTCTATGCACCAGACTAAATGGTTGGTCCTGCGTTTAGGTGCAGTGCCAGACCAGATATCTGGTCTGGCATTCCAATGTCGTGCCGGACCAGATATCTGGTTTGACATTTCCGGGGATGCCAAACCAAATGTTCGGTTCGGCATTCCATCTTGCATACTTCATTCAACGTTTTTCCTTTTCCCTTTATTTCACCATTTCCTTTCTCTTATGCCAATATACCGAGCCAACACTTGCCCCCCAAAGTACGTTGTGTTGCTACACAACGTGCTTTGTTTGGTTTGGCACAAAACTTCATCAACCGGTCTTAAGTCTTGAGAAAACTCCCTGACTGTTTAGCTTACTCTCCTTTTCTTTTAAGTACCGCACCTTTCTTTCTTATTCCCCTTCTTCCACTTTTAGACTCCAAAATTCTCCAACTCGTTTTGTATTTCCTGAAGCTTCCAACATTCGAATTAACCTTTTCCACTTCAATATTATCTGAGGTAAGGTTAGTTCTTAAATTCGATTTCTGTTCTAGGATTTTCGATGTTCCAGGGTTTCGATTCTAGGGGAATTTTGTAGTTTTTCGTAAGTGGAGAAGGTGCTTCTTTCTAAATCGAAGGAAGGAGGCTTATTGGAATGAGTGATGTAGCTTTGGAATGATTCAGCGAAGACAAAATATTGGATCAGTGAAGGTGAGGTAGTTGTGGTTATCGTGGGCGGAAGGAGTTTGTTTTTTATCAGTGGTAGGCAGTAGGAGCTCCCCCATATCGTGTTTGGTATTTCTATGTGTTAGGCTAGGGCACAAGAGAGGTTACTAGATGGGGTGGTAGTGAATGCAGTTAGGCTATTGGAGAGTGGGCATTGGACCAAAGAAGTTATTGTGCACTGCTTAGTGGATCTAGTTCGGCACCATGACGTTGTCTGGTTTTGGACCGGTGATAAAGTGATGCCGGAACAAATTAGTTCTTGTTTGCTGATCAAGGATATGCCGAGCCAAGAGGGAAATCCTTCGAATAGTAGCCTGAGTTTTGTATGGTTTGGTTCGATGTGTGGTTTTAACCGGACCAAACGATAGGAGGCTTTTCGTGAGCGTTTACTTTCCTGTTTTGATTGCACGATTACTAATGTGTTAAACTCATTGCTATTGCTTTATTCTTGTTACGACTGCGTAGCTATTGGGTGTTGAACTTATGCCTGCTTTTTATCTCCTTGTGCAGGAAAGAAAATGTTGTCTAGTCATGAACTTTGGTCTAAGCATGCATCTTCATAGCCTACCGGAGTTGGCGTTTCTTCCTCTGAGGCTCCTGCTAATCCTCTATGACAACCTAGCTCCATGTTTTCTTTGGTGGAGGGTTACACCCCCAACCAAATGCTGGTTAAGCATATCGAGTGATACCCTAGCATATTGACCGTTGAGAAACTTAACTCCATAGCTATGACATTCAGAATTGCTTGCCGGGACATGCTGCTACCCGGCCAGACGATAGGGTGTTCCCTCCCTAGAGGGATATATGGCATATAGCAAATACCACTATATGTATGGTGCAATCCCTCCACTTACCCGTTGGATTTCCAAATTTGTGGTCTATCTGAAGGTCGCTCCTTTGCAGTTTCAACCTAATTCTTATGCAATCCTAACCTGCCTATATCTTATATTCGTGAAGCACTATCAGAGGCCTCTTACTCATAGAGAGATTGGGTACTTATACAATGTGAGGAGTTATCGAAAATGGAGCCCCATCATTAGTCTAGAGTCATCCCATAAGTTCAAGCCTGTCCTTGACTTATATTCGAAATTCAACATGTTTAAGAAAGAGTATTTCTTTGTGCTTGACGACACTGTTCCTCAGCATGCTTTCACTTCTAGGTGTAAGTTTCCTTTATATCCTTTTCTATATTTTCCGTCGACTTGGCTTCTTAATGCTTCGTATCTCAGGTTGCATAAAGGCGGCAGAGGACGATATTCTGAAGAAGATGGCCAAAGAAATCCTGGCTATTCCTGAAGCTGAGAGGGAAGCCTTGTTCTTGCTTCACAACATAGGCCTTCGCTTCTACAATTCGAATGGCCTTGGTCAATCCGTGTTTAAGATTAGGCAAAGTTCTACCGAGAAGGCTAAAGGAGTCGAAGGAGAGGGGGAGGCGCTGGCAAAAGCAAGGAAATAATGGAAGAGGACGAAGGAGCCGACGCTTCGAAGAAACTAAGGCACAAGAAGAGCACTGTTCATCCTCCTCGTTTAAGGAAGTCCTTTTTGATAAGGGACGCTCTTTCTCTTGAAGGCGAGGAGGGTTCTCCTTTGGATGATAACAGCGAGGATGCGGAAGGCTTGGAGAGAGATTCTGAGGCGACATATTCGGAGGTTCAAGCTTCTCAAGATGTAGGATTAATAGGCAGCGAAGATCTAGGCACATCTCCTTTGAAGAATGCCGAGGCCATGCAGGAGTGGCATGAGTAGCTAGATCAGTCCGAGCTGGCATTCGGGCCAACATTGGTTGCTGGCCCTTCTCAAGAGAATGCGGTGACAGACGACCTGAGTGAAGTGGCTATTCTCCTAGTTCAAAGCGGAGCGGGGATCAGTGAGACATTCGGGCTTTCTCTAGACACTTTCGATTTCTGCATGGACTCTGGGGTTCTTCTTGAGAATTTTTTCCTTTTAGACGAGTCCCGGCCTTCACTTGCTCCCTAGTCAAATGAGGTCCAATCAAAGTGTGTCCTTTATTTGAGTGGAGTCTAGTCCCAGTGTATTTCCCAATTGAGTGAGACCCAGTCCCGACCACTTGATCAAGTTTCCCCTATGGGTTTGTAGTAGCTTGCAGTGCCCAAGTGTCTTACATACCCTGTGTTTATGCACTCTTCACTTCTTTGTTTTAAAATTATTATCCATTTCGTAGGAAAAAGGAGAAATTCGAAATGGAACGAGATGTCTAGGAGACTTAATCAATTCAAACAGATGAAAGGATCCTCCATTCCTCCTAAGATTACCTCCCAAAAGGAAAGGCATGCACAAGAAAATGTTGAGGAGACTCAGCTTGGCTTGGACAGAGGGGAAAGCCACGAGACGTCTCAAAAACGTGCAAGGTCTCCTAACAAAGATGCCACCTCCCCTGGCACCCATACCTCCTCCCGTCGTCATCGTCTAAACCCATTTGACCCCGTAGTGCATGAGGTGCCTAGTGATCAAGGGGAAGAAAACATCTATGCTTACTTCTCAGACTTTCAACCACCGGCGAGGAATCCTTTTGAGAATCATCCTGATATCAATCCCAGTTATGTGGGTCACCATCCTGTGGATCCTGATACCGAGTTGCTTCTTCCTTGTAATCAGTTGGTTCGCATTTTAGACGAGGCCAAAATTCTCGATTTTGCTAATTTGACAACAAGAATGTTCCAGATCACAGACGAGACCAGGAAAATTGTTGATTATCAATCTCGTTTGACCAAGGCCAGTGAGGAAGTTGGGAGTGTCAATGTAAGGTTGCGCCTGGAGGTAGAGGATCTACGTAGGGCACTAAGGGAGAAGGATGCGAAATTGGAGGCGGTTGAGGCGTCTTATGCGGTTGAGATAGAGAAAGCCAAGGAGGAAGCAACGGGGGAGGCCACTGAATCGTTCAAATTATTGATCGATGAAGCTGTGAGCTCAGTGGACGAGGCTAGGCAGAAGGACTTATAGCGGATCTGGTCTCTTAAAGGAAAGATGAAGAAGTCCCGGGAAGTATTGGCTGAGTTGAAGGAGTCCCAGGGCGAGTGGCGCAAGGAAAAAGATGCCTACAAGGCTGAGATTGATGCGTTGAAAGCAGAGTAGGTCCGGTTGAGGAGAGACAAAGAGCAGTACATGAACAAGGTGGTGTCCCTTCAAGCTGAAGTCGACAAGTGTAGCGACTTCTGTGAGACTAGGGATCAGATGCTGAAGGACACCTACTATTTGTTCTAGAAGCATGGGAACCTTCGAGTGATGGAAGATTACCCTCAAGTGATGGCCGGGATCCATACTCGGCTCATCGAAGAGGTCAAGGTCGCAGTAGCCTAGGAAGAAGGAGCAGTGTATGATGTTGGGATGGTGAATTGTTAGTTATGGATAGAAGAGACTAAGGCCATTGCTAGAGGATACGAGCTGCTGGCAGAGGATGAGGATGATGAAGAGGGTTCGGATCACGAGGGGCTTGGTGATTCACTGAACATTACCGCAGGTACCTTGTCCTTTTATTTTAGCTTCATTATCTCTCATTACAGACTATAAGACTTATGACTTTTCTCGCTTGATTCATGCAGGGATGGCTTCCGGACAAGCTACGCCACCTCTACTTTCAAAGGATACTGATAGGGCATCGAAAAAGGAGGCAGAGTCTCTTGAGCGATCAGGGCCTTCAAAGGACATGGCCGTAGGAAGCGGGCCGAGTGATAAGGATGCCCCTCCTGCTTAGTCGAGAAAGTTTCCCTTTTTTTTGTTATATGTATTTTGGAGGATGTGGGGTTGTCCTGTATGTATATTTTATGTTATACGTATGGACTTGGTGTTGTAATGTTCGACTTTTGTTCTTTATATATTTATCTGAAATGATTTTTGTGACATATAATTTTATAGCTTGCCTTGCCTGCTTGTGAACTTCTAATGACTTAGTTAATTGCCATTGTGTTTTGACATGCGGGAAACCGTGAAATTGTTGCCATATTCAGGTCCGATTGCGAACAATAATTACTTGAGCTATTGCCCATGTCGTAAGTATTATTCGATTTATTTTTGCTGGCTTAGGTTTTGATCTTCAACTACGAACTATCCCTGGCTGCAGCCATGCCTTAATCGTGAGATTTATAATCATTTCGCAGTTGCTGGCAAGCCGAACGCCAATGATAAACTGCCAAGGCTATAAATTGTGCCTAATCCGTGGCTTATAGTCGGTTCATCATTGCTAGCTTGGGGGGCTGATCGTCAGCGGTGAACTGCCCAGGCTTGTCTCATGCCTTTTGTCAAGACTATCTTATTTTCACTACTGTCGGCGAGTGCTTACGATTGATCGCAATAGGAATAGCATCTGATAAACAATTAAGTAATAACAAAGGTTGAAATAGAGAAAACAACGCAAGACACCAATTTTTAGAGTGGTTCGGCCAGAATATGCCTACGTCCACTGTCTTTCTTTTATTGCTTCAGTTGATACATGCATCCTTACAATTCAGGAGAAATAACTGCGGAGGTGTTGGAGATTCCATGCTTTCCCAAACACCTCCCATTCGACTGTTGATAGGATGTAAGCTCCATTACGAAGGTCCTTATGAACAAAAAATGGTCCTTCCTACATTTGGTCTAATGCTCCTAGACGTGGAAAGACCCACTTGAGTACCAGGCCCCCTTTTGCAACACCCGAGATTTCACCTTGGAGTTATATTGCCTTGCCAATTTATGTCTATGCGCGGCGGCTTTGAGGGCGGCGTCATTCCTTTTCTTCTGGATTATAATGTATCCTTCAATGTGATAGGACGATCGTTTCAACTGGGATCATGGCTTCGGTCCCGTATGCTAAGGCAAACGACGTATGCCCAATCGCTATTTTGTAGGAGGTTCGGTAGGCCCACAGTGCAGTAGGTAGTTTGTCGACCCATGCCCCCTTGGATTTCTCCAGTTTCTTTTAGATCAGTGTCTTTAAAACCTTGTTTACCACTTCGATCTGTCCGTTGGCCTAGGGATAAGCCACTACCGAGAAGCTTCGAGCAATCCCATGTTCTTGGCAGCAACTGGAGAATTCTTCGCTATCGAATTGGAGTCCGTTGTCAAATATGATTTTCTGTGGAACCCCATACCTGCATAGGATGTTTCGTATTAGGAAGTTTATCACTTTGGCAGATGAAATCTTGTTCAAGGGTTCTGCTTCCACCCGTTTGGTGAAATAATCCACTGCCACTATGGCGTATCTTGCCCCTCCTCGACCTATGGGGAGTTCGCTGATCAAATCAATCCCCCAAATTGCAAAGGGCCAGTGGTTGACCATTTGGGTCAAACTGGTAGGTGGTAGTCTCAGGATTTTGGCGAATCTTTGGCATTGATCACATTTTTTAGCGAACTCTGTCGTGTCTTTGTTTAGTGTGTGCCAAAATTATCCATATTGGAGAATTTTCGTGGCTAGAGTTCGCCCTCCGGTGTGATCACCACAACTTCCTTGATGGATGTTATTAAGGATATCTTTCGCTTCATTCCCAGCAACACACCTTAGTAATGGATTGGAAAAAACCACGGCGGTACAATATGTCATTATGAATGGTGTAGCGGGATGCTTTCCTTAGGATCCTCCTGGCTTCATTCCATTCTGCGGGTAAGGTTCCACTTTGTAAGTATCGGATGATGGGGGTCATCCATGTCTCTTCTGCGCTGGCGGTTGCTGTGATTTAAAGACACTCGAAACTTGGTGTGGTTTGACTTACGGCGGGGGTTGCACCCAGCATTGGTTCGGTCCTCACGCTTGCCTCTTTGGCAAGGGTTTCTGCTTCTTAATTTTCTCCTCACTGGATTTATTTGATTACATGGTAGTCTAGCTCACTGAGGAGTGCTTTGGGCTTTTTGAAGTAAGACGTGAGCTTCTATCCACGAGTCTGGAATTCTTCGAGGATTTGGTTCACAATCAACAGAGAGTTGCTATAAATACGTACCAGCCTAACTCCTATCTCTTTAGTGATCTCTAGGCCAGCTATCATTGCTTCGTATTCAACTTCATTATTGGTTGCAGTGAATTCTAGTCTTAGTGCATAGCATAACTATCTTCCTCGGGGTGTGACTATTACAACTCCTACCCCCGAGCCAAGCTCATTTGACACTCCATCAATGAACAAATTCCATTTGACTGCTTCGTCAAATTTTACTTCTTTCTCATCATCTCGTATTGTAAATTCAGCTATGAAATCAGCCAAGGCTTGTCCTTTAATTGCGGTGCACGGATGGTAGGTGATGTCGTATTAGCTTAGCTCAATGCACCACATCAGTAGACGCCCTGACATATCCTGTTTATGTAGAACTTGTCTCAGGGGATGATCCGTCAGAACCTTAATTGAGCGAGATTGGAAGTAGGGCCACAATTTCCTAGATGCTATGACCAAACAGTAAGCCAATTTTTCGATCTTAGGGTATCTAGCTTCTGTGCCCGTGAATCTTCTACTAATGAAGTTTACCGGTCTCTAGATATGATCATCTTTCTGTACTAGTGCTGCACTTAGGGCATGGGATGATACAGCCAGGTATAAGTAAAGGCTCTCTCCGTCCATCGGAGTGGAGAGTACTGGAGGCTTCTGCAGATGTTCGAGTAGACTTTGGAAGGCAGAGTAGCACTCGTCAGTCCATTCAAATTTCCCCTTAGCTCTTTTGAGGGATTCGAAGAACGGAACACACTTGTCCATTGCTTTGGATATAAATATGCTCAAAGCAGCTACTTTCACATTTAGGCTCTGAATTTCTCTTTGTGTTGCTGGGATTTTGATATCCTTCAAAGCTTGTACCTTTTTCAGATTCGCCTTTATTCCTCTAGCATGGATGATAAAACCTAAGAACTTACTCGATGACACCCCAAAAGAGCATTGTAGTGTGTTTAGCTTCATTTGGTATTTGCGCAATAATTGGAACATCTCTTCTAGGTGGCTCAGATGATCCATTGCTCTTCTTGACTTGACAAGAATGTCGTCAACATAGACTTCCATGGAGTAACCAATTTGCCATTCGAACATCTTATTAACCAAACATTGATAGGTAGTACGGGCGTTTTTAAGTCCGAAGGGCATGACCGTGTATCAGTACAGGCCTAGGTCCGTAATGAAGCTAGTGTTTTCTTGGTCTTCCACATGCATGGGAATCTAGTTGTATCTCGAATACGCATCCATGAATGACAAAAATTCATGCCCCGCGGTTCCGTCCACCAGTCGGTCGATTCGAGCTAAAGGGAAATAGTCCTTGGGGCAAGCATTATTGAGGTTGGAGAAGCCAATGCATATTCGCCACTTTCCATTAGGTTTCTTAACTATCATGGGTTGGAGATCCACTCCAAGTAAATGGCTTCACGAATGAAACCATTGGCAAGCAGGTTCTTCACTTCCTTGTTGAGAGCGGTTGATCGCTATACCCTTATTCTTCTTTTCTTTTGCTTAACAAGGCCTTAGTTGGGTCAACATTGAGAGCACGACAAGCTATCTCTGGGGATATCCCTACCATATCCTTGTGTGTCGATGCGAATACATTCAAGTTCTTTCATAGGAATCCTATCATCTAAACTTTGAGTCCAGATTTAGCTGAGAACCTATCTTTAAAAGCTTGGTTTTGTCGTGTTCGTCTACTGTCACATGCTTCATAGCCTCAACGGGCACGGCGTTAACCTCCTCCTCTTTATCTCTGGATTCCAATTCGTTGAATGGATCACTAGTATATTCAAGAGGAAGGGCCTTCTTTGATTGCTATGCTTTCGAATTTTTGGCGAAGAGGACGACCCTCGTGCCTTTTCCCTTTTCCCTTTTCTTACTTTGGTGAAGTTCGGTCACATAACAATTGCGAGCGGCGTATTAGTCTCCTTCCGCTTCTCCTATTCCATTATTGGTCGGGAATTTCATTTTCAAGCACCACAGTGCTAATACTATTTGGAAGTCTGACAATACGGGTCTTCCCAAAAAGGCATTTTTGGCAGAGTGCCCATCCACTAGTATGAAGGTTTGCTTCCGCACAACTGATCGGGGGTGACTTCCAAGCTCAACAGTCAAGTCCGGCTGTCCGAGAGGGATTGTGGCCTTTCCGATGAATCCATGTAAAGGTTTATGGCATGGAGATACATCTTTTATTGACAACATCATTTTATTGAATGCATGTTTGAATAAAATATTCACTGAGCTTCCTGTATCGACCAAAATGTGAAACACCTCGGTCGGGCCGATCCAGGTGGAGATAACCAGGGGGTCAGTGTGAGGATAATGTTTTCCAACCAAATCTTCATTATTGAAGGTTATGCCAATTCTTTCTCTCCGCTTCGCGATGCAACCTTCAGTTATGGAATGAATGTAGCCTTCCCTATCCTTTAAGGACTTTCCGTATCTCTCCATCTTAGCCCAACTTCTGTCAGCTATATGCGGGCCTCCAAATATCGTGTGGAAAGTTATATTTTCTTGGTTAGAGCGGCTTGCACCTATTCCTTCCCCATTATTTCCTTGGGGAGGTTGCCCAGATCCTTCGTAGGCTATAGTAGGAGAGTTGTGGTTTTTCTGCACATATCTCTCAAGCTATTTTTTCCGGATATATTCTTCAATAAGATCCCGTAAATGTTGGCATTCTTCGGTGTTATGTCCATTAGACTCGTGCAATATCTCCCTATTCTAATTGCGGCCTCTGACTCTTTTTTGTACGGAGGGCGTTTGTATTTCAACTCGTGTTGAGTAACCATGTTGATGTTCTTAACTGTGTCGTTTAGAAGTGTGTATGAGTCGAATATTGGTTCGGGTCGGTATCACCGCTTATTGCCCTTTTCACTCCCATTATTGCCTTGGTTGCCACTTTTAACTTCACTATTCCGCTTGTTACCTTCCTCTTTGGGCGGAGCACCCATGTTTCCTTGGATCTTGGAAGCCTTTGCTGGTTGCTCGCTATGTCGGTGGGCCGCCGCATCCTCTAACCTCATGTACTTCCTAGCCTCATGAAAGAAATCCCGAAGAGTTAGGGGTTTCTCCTTTGTCAACCATCTTGCAAGCTTGGAATCTAGGTGGATGCCTCCGCATAGTGCCATTAATGTAAGCCTCTCATCGGCGTCCTGCATCGCTGATGCGGCAGCGTTAAAGCAGGTATGATATTGTTGTAGCGGTTCTCCTACTTTTTGTTTCACGTCTGATAAGGAATAAGCATCCTTGGGCTGTTCCATGTGGATTCAGAATTGACTTATGAATCTTTCCTTCAACATTTCCCAGGAGCTAATAAAGCCATGAGGTAGGTGACAAAACCATGTGGTTGCTAGGTCTAATAAGAAAATGGGAAACATTTACATAGCACACCCATTGTTGCTCCATTCATGAGCATGTGTTGAGTGTAACGCTGTAAGTGGATGATTGGGTCGTACATGCCTTCGTAGGGATCCATGGTGGGCATCTTCCATTCACGAGGAGTGGTTGCTACTTCTGTGTCCCCGATAAATGGGCTGGACACCCTTACTCCTACACCTCTTTCGTGTTGTTCACGCCTGAGATATTCCCTGAAGAGGCATGTCATTCTTTCCTCGGATTCAGGGGCAGTCCTAGGAGGAGTTGGGGCTTCACCTTGATACTGATGACGTCTTGATCTTTGGTTGAGATTAGATTGGCGATGATTGGCTCAAAGCGTGATAGGGTCAGCTATAGCGGGTCCTTGCCTAGTGCCCCCTTGGTTGGGACCAACTCCTAGTGCTCTTTCGGGCCCGGCTTCAGACCGAGTCCTGGCTCGATTTCGAGCTCTTGTATCTTCTTTATTGAATTCCTCATTCGAAGAGGATCTGTTCCGCCTACGAGACTCTCTAGATTGAGATCGTTTTCGAGATTCGGTGTTGTGAGTGGATTCCTCTGTGCCCCTCAAGCATGTCATGAGCTGATCCACTAAAGCTTTTTGCTGGGCAGGGCAAACACCTCCGAGTTTGAATTTGATTAAGTTACCTTTAGGTTGTTTGATATGCAATTTTTCATATCACAATGTGCTGTCAAGTAATTATTGCAATCATAGAAAAATTCATAGGCATAGAATAGGAAAATAATTTAAAAGCAGTAAACATACAATGTTTTATAGTGGTTCGGCAAGAACATGCCTACGTCCACTGTCCATCTTATTATTCCTCTTTTATTTGATTACAAATACACGTATGATTGGAAAGAGCAAAAACATAGAATAGTTAGATTGATTGAATCTCAGCAGAGTTTTCCATTTTCTTTCTCAAGTGTCCCCATTGTTGTTGAGAAGCTCTGGTATTTATAAAGTGAAGTTGTGAAGTGTGGAGGTTGAGTTATAACTTCCTGAGTTTGATCCGTCATGGGACAAGTATGTCTGGTTCGACAGTGAGAATTCGGACCGGCGTAGCGTCCAATTAGTTTTGGTTTGGTAGGGAGAGGGGGGTTCTTAGAGTCACTTCTGCCTTGAGGTACAGATGCTATTTTGTCGGACCAAACTTCTGGTCCGGCAACTCTATGCACCGGACCAAATGCTTGGTCCTGCGTTTAGGTGTAGTGTCGGACCAGATATCTTGTCCGACCTTCTTATGTTGTGTCGGACCAGATATCTGGTCCGGCATTCCAATGTTGTGCCGGACCAAATATCTGGTCCGGCATTCCAATGTTGTGCCGGACCAGATATCTCATCCGGCATTCCAATGTAGTGCCGGACCAGATATCTGGCCCGGCATTCCAATTTGGTGCCGGACCAGATATCTGGTCCGATATTTCTAGGGATGTCGAACCACATGTTTAGTTCGGCATTCCATCTTGCATACTTCATTCGACGTTTTTCGTTTCCCCTTTCTTTCACCGTTGCCTTTCTCAAGTTCCAATATACCGAGCCAACACTTAAAAACACATTAAGGGGGATTAATTTAAAGTCTTAACGCTAGGAAAAATATTTATCTTATTGATTAGACAATACTTATATAGCGTATTCTACTATATATAGATATTTTGACGGATTTTAGGATGTGGAAAATCTCATAACATCTCTTGAGTTATCGCATGCACGTTATACACCAAATAGGAGATGTAAAACCCCATAAACATCTCTGACGCTATTACATTCCTGTTATATGTGATATTAATTTGACTCACATAAGGATATTTTTGTTCTGACTCGAGTGCATTGTTTTACCTTATGCTCGGGTCAGCCCTGAGTTTTTAGTGCATTGAAGATATATTATTCTAGAGGACGACGACGAAGATTTGGTATATTATATTACTAGTATTATTCCCTTGCATCATGTTGTTCTGTTGCATTGTTTTATTTTGACTGTGTTGTATGTATAACTCGGATTGATGTTGTAAAATTATAATCAAATGTATAGTGTAAAATCTTCATGAACTATTTATTTGATTATTATATGTTGTCATTCCGCCGTGAGATTCTGTGTTTATTTTCTTCTTTTCTTATTTTTCTTATTTAACTCATTGATCATCTGTGTTCCGGATTGTTTTGAGTTGACGTGTGTGGTTTATTGTCGACTTAAACCTCCCGGAATGTGGGTCATCACATTCGGCGATGTTTGAATTCGAGAAGTGGAGGCCTGGGTATTTCGCGTTTGAGAGAAGACGAAGATTGTGGACTGTTTGGGTTAAGCAAGGTTAATTAGCAAGTTAATGATGGTAATTAGTGGCCTAATGAATTAATTTGTGAATTAATTATATTATGTAATTTGAAATCTTAGTAAACAGATTACTTGTTCATATGAGGTTGAATTCGAATGTGGCCAGCTGCATTGTACTCTTACCATCATTATCTATGCGATGGAATTAAATTGGTGGTGTTTGGCAGCTTTTAAAATTTTAAGCTAAAATCAAACGTTGTTAGTTTTAGACGAAACCAAAACGCTTCGGCGATAACTGAAATTTCGTTGAGTTAAACTCTCATTTTTGGTTAATCAGTATATTATATAGTAGATAAAATTTATTTGCCTACTTGGATGTTGGTTTATATTGTTTTTAATAGATTGTTCGGATTGGACTATTACAACTCCTGCCCCTGAGCCAAGCTCATTTGACACTCCATCAATGAACAAATTCCATTTGACTGCTTCATCAAATTTTACTTCTGTCTCATCATCTCGTATTGTAAATTCAGCTATGAAATCAGCCAAGGCTTGTCCTTTAATTGCGGTGCACGGATGGTAGGTGATGTCGTATTAGCTTAGCTCAATGCACCACTTCAGTAGATGCCCTGACATATCCTGTTTATGCAGAACTTGTCTCAGGGGTTGATCCGTCAGAACCTTAATTGAGCGAGATTGGAAGTAGGGCTGCAATTTCCTGGATGCTATGACCAAACAGTAAGCCAATTTTTCGATCTTAGGGTATCTAGCTTCTGTGCTCGTGAATCTTCTACTAATGAAGTTTACCGGTCTCTGGATATGATCATCTTTCCGTACTAGTGCTGCACTTAGGGCATGGGATGATACAGCCAGGTATAAGTAAAGGCTCTCTCCGTCCATCGGAGTGGAGAGTACTGGAGGCTTCTGCAGATGTTCGAGTAGACTTTGGAAGGCAGAGTAGCACTCGTCAGTCCATTCAAATTTCCCCTTAGCTCTTTTGAGGGCTTCGAAGAACGGGACACACTTGTCCATTGCTTTGGATATAAATATGCTCAAAGCAGCTACTTTCACATTTAGGCTCTGCATTTCTCTTTGTGTTGCTGGCATTTTGATATCCTTCAAAGCTTGTACCTTTTTCGGATTCGCCTTTATTCCTCTAGCATGTATGATAAAACCTAAGAACTTACTCGATGACACCCCAAAAGAGCATTGTAGTGGGTTTAGCTTCATTTGGTATTTGCACAATAATTGGAACATCTCTTCTAGGTGGCTCAGATGATCCATTGCTCTTCTTGACTTGATAAGCATGTCGTCAATATAAACTTCCATGGAGTAACCAATTTGCCGTTCGAACATCTTATTAACCAAACATTGATAGGTAGTACCAGCGTTTTTAAGCCCGAAGGGCATGACTGTGTATCAGTACAGGCCTAGGTCCGTAATGAAGCTAGTGTGTTCTTGGTCTTCCACATGCATGGGAATCTGGTTGTATCTTGAATACGCATCCATGAATGACAACAATTCATGCCCCGTGGTTCCGTCCACCAGTCGGTCGATTCGAGCTAAAGGGAAATAGTCCTTGGGGCAAGCATTATTGAGGTTAGAGAAGTCAATGCATATTCGCCACTTTCCATTTGGTTTCTTCACCATCACGGGTTGGAGATCCACTCCAGGTAAATGGCTTCACGAATGAAACCATTGGCAAGCAGGTTCTTCACTTCCTTGTTGAGAGCAGTTGATCGCTATACCCCCATTCTTCTTTTCTTTTGCTTGACAAGGCCTTAGTTGGGTCAACATTGAGAGAACGACAAGCTATCTCTGGGGATATCCCTACCATATCCTTGTGTGTCGATGCGAATACATTCAAGTTCTTTCACAGGAATCCTATCGTCTAAACTTTGAGTCCAGATTTAGCTGAGAACCTATCTTTAAAAGCTTGGTTTTGTCGTGTTTGTCTACTGTCACATGCTTCATAGCCTCAACGGGCTCGGCGTTGACCTCCTCCTCTTTATCTCTAGATTCCAATTCGTTGAATGGATCACTAGTATATTCAAGAGGAAGGGCCTTCTTTGATTGCTATGCTTTTGAATTTTTGGCGAAGAGAACGACCCTCATGCCTTTTTCCTTTTCCTTTTTCTTATTTTGGTGAAGTTCGGTCACATAACAATCGCGAGCGGCGTCTTAGTCTCCTTCCGCTTCTCCTATTTCGTTATTGGTCGGGAATTTCATTTTCAAGCACCACAGTGCTAATACTATTTGGAAGTCTGACAATACGGGTCTTCCCAAAAAGGCATTGTTGGCAGAGTGCCCATCCACTAGTATGAAGGTTTGCTTCCGCAAAACTGATCGGGGGTGACTTCCAAGCTCAACAGTCAAGTCCGGCTGTTCGAGAGGGATTGTGGCCTTTTCGGTGAATCCATGTAAAGGTTTATGGCATGGAGATACATCTTTTATTGACAACATCATTTTATTGAATGCATGTTTGAATAAAATATTCACTTAGCTTCCTGTATCGACCAAAATTTGAAACACCTCGGTCGGGCCGATCTAGGTGGAGATAACCAGGGGGTCAGTGTGAGGATAATGTTTTCCAACCAAATCCTCATTATTGAAGGTTATGTCAATTCTTTCTCTCCGCTTCGCGATGCAACCTTCAGTTATGGAATGAATGTACCCTTCCCTATCCTTTAAGTACTTTCAGTATCTCTCCATCATAGCCCAACTTCTGTCAGCTATATGCGGGCCTCCAAATATCGTGTGGAAAGTTATATTTTCGTGGTTAGAGCGGCTTGCACTTATTCCTTCCCCATTATTTCCTTGGAGAGGTTCCCATATCCTTCGTAGGCTGTAGTAGGCGAGTTATGGAATGAATGTTTCCTTGGATCTTGGAAGCCTTTGCTGGTTGCTCGCTATGTCGGTGGGCCGCCGCATCCTCTAACCTCATGTACTTCCCAGCCTCATGAAAGAAATCCCGAAGAGTTAGGGGTTTCTCCTTTGTCAACCATCTTGCAAGCTTGGAATCTAGGTGGATGCCTCCGCATAGCACCATTAATGTAAGCCTCTCATCGGCGTCCTTCATCGCTGATGCGGCAGCGTTAAAGCAGGTATGATATTGTTGTAGCGGTTCTCCTACTTTTTGTTTCACGTCTGATAAGGAATAAGCATCCTTGGGCTGTTCCATGTGGATTCAGAATTGACTTATGAATCTTTCCTTCAACATTTCCCAGTAGCTAATAAAGCCATGAGGTAGGTGACAAAACCATGTGGTTGCTAGGTCTGATAAGAAAATGGGAAACATTTACATAGCACACCCATTGTTGCTCCATTCATGAGCATGTGTTGAGTGTAACGCTGTAAGTGGATGATTGGGTCGTACATGCCTTTGTAGGGATCCATGGTGGGCATCTTCCATTCACGAGGAGTGGTTGCTACTTCTGTGTCCCCGATGAATGGGCTGGACACCCTTACTCCTACACCTCTTTCGTGTTGTTCACGCCTGAGATATTCCCTAAAGAGGCATGTCATTCTTTCCTCGGATTCAGGGGCAGTCCTAGGAGGAGTTGGGGCTTCGCCTTGATACTGATGACGTCTTGATCTTTGGTTGAGATTAGATTGGCGATGATTGGCTCAAAGCGTGATAGGGTCAGCTATAGCGGGTCCTTGCCTAGTGCCCCCTTGGTTGGGACCAACTCCTAGTGCTCTTTCGGGCCCGGCTTCAGACCGAGTCCTGGCTCGATTTCGAGCTCTTGTATCTTCTTTATTGAATTCCTCATTCGAAGAGGATCTGTTCCGCCTACGAGACTCTCTAGATTGAGATCTATTTCGAGATTCGGTGTTGTGAGTGGATTCCTCTATGCCCCTCAAGCATGTCATGAGCTGATCCACTAAAGCTTTTTGCTGGGCAGGGCAAACACCTACGAGTTTGAATTTGATTAAGTTACCTTTAGGTTGTTTGATATGCAATTTTTCATATCACAATGTGCTGTCAAGTAATTATTGCAATCATAGAAAAATTCATAGGCATAGAATAGGAAAATAATTTAAAAGCAGTAAACATACAATATTTTATAGTGGTTCGGCAAGAACATGCCTACGTCCACTGTCCATCTTATTATTCCTCTTTTATTTGATTACAAATACACGTATGATTGGAAAGAGCAAAAACTTAGAATAGTTAGATTGATTGAATCTCAACAGAGTTTTCCCTTTTCTTTCTTAAGTGTCCCCATTGTTGTTGAGAAGCTCTGGTATTTATAAAGTGAAGTTGTGAAGTGTGGAGGTTGAGTTATAACTTCCTGAGTTTGATCCGGCATGGGACAAGTATGTCTGGTTCGACAGTGAGAATTCGGACCGACGTAGCGTCCAATTAGTTTTGGTTTGGTAAGGAGAGGGGGGTTCTTAGAGTCACTTCTGCCTTGAGGTACAGATGCTATTTTGTCGGACCAAACTTCTGGTCCGGCAACTCTATGCACCGGACCAAATGCTTGGTCCTGCGTTTAGGTGTAGTGTCGGACCAGATATCTGGTCCGACCTTCTTATGTTGTGCCGGACCAGATATCTAGTCCGGCATTCCAATGTTGTGCCGGACCAAATATCTGGTCTGGCATTCCAATGTTGTGCCGGACCAAATATCTTGTCCGGCATTCCAATGTTGTGCCAGACCAGATATCTAGTTCGGTATTTCCAGGGATGTCGAACCACATGTTTGGTTCGGCATTCCATCTTGCATACTTCATTCGACGTTTTTCGTTTCCCCTTTCTTTCACCGTTGCCTTTCTCAAGTTCCAATATACCGAGCCAACACTTAAAAACACATTAAGGGGGATTAATGTAAAGTCTTAATGCTAGGAAAAATATTTATCTTATTGATTAGACAATACTTATATAGCGTATTCTACTATATATAGATATTTTGACGGATCTTTAGGAGGCGGAAAATCTCATAATATCTCTTGAGTTATCGCACGCACGTTATACACCAGATAGGAGATGTAAAACCCCATAAACATCTCTGACGCTATTACATTCCTGTTATATGTGATATTAATTTGACTCACATAAGGATATTTTTGTTCTGACTCGAGTGCATTGTTTTACCTTATGCTCGGGTCAACCCTGAGTTTTCAGTGCATTGAAGATATATTATTCTAGAGGACGACGACGAAGATTTGGTATATTATATTACTAGTATTATTCCCTTGCATCATGTTGTTCTGTTGCATTGTTTTATTTTGACTGTGCTGTATGTATAACTCGGATTGATGTTGTAAAATTATAATCAAATGTATAGTGTAAAAGCTTCATGAACTATTTATTTGATTATTATATGTTGTCATTCCACCGTGAGATTCTGTGTTTATTTTCTTCTTTTCTTATTTTTCTTATTTAACTCATTGATCATCTGTGTTCCGGATTGTTTTGAGTTGACGTGTGTGGTTTATTGTCGACTTAAACCTCCCGGAATGCGGGTCATCACATTTGGCGCGATGTTTGAATTCAAGAAGTGGAGGCCTGGGTATTTCGCGTTTGAGAGAAGATGAAGATTGTGGCCTGTTTGGGTTAAGCAAGGTTAATTAGCAAGTTAATGATGGTAATTAGTGGCCTAATGAATTAATTTGTGAATTAATTATATTATGTAATTTGAAATCTTAGTAAACATATTACTTGTTCATATGAAGTTGAATTTGAATGTGGCCAGCAGCATTGTACTCTTACCATCATTATCTATGCGATGGAATTAAATTGGTGGTGTTTGGCAGCTTTTAAAATTTTAAGCAAAAATCAAACGTTGTTAGTTTTAGACGAAACCAAATCGCTTCGGCGATAACTGAAATTTCGTTGAGTTAAACTCTCATTTTTGGTTAATCAGTATATTATATATTAGATAAAATTTATTTGCCTACTTGGATGTTGGTTTATATTGTTTTTAATAGATTGTTCGGATTGGATTCCTATTTTAAAATTCATATAACTATATATTATTGGTTGCTCCTACCTAGTAGCGGATGGCATAAATAACCATTTTGTTGTAGGGGACAAAAAGAAGTCGGAGTGTTATCATAGCATACAGGTCGCTACAGGATACTTTGAAAAATAAACATACATATATATGACTTACAGTGGACCTATGTAGAGAGACCCAAAGGGGGGTTTCTCGTCATTATTTATTTACTTACTATTATCTGCATCTCATTTATATTCCTTATTGCTTACATTGATGTTTAGTTAAAATAATTATGATAGCCTATTTGAATTGTTTAAGTGTCGTTATAATAATTTTTCGCTATATCGTCACTTATTGAATATCATCTCCCTAAACCCTTGTGTGTTGAATTTGAGCTTGTATTTTCATAAAATAGATTTACATAATTCATTAATCATTTTGATTAATGATATTTGAATTTAATCAATCATTTAAATTAATGATGTCTTAAATTTATTTAATTATTGTAACGACCCAGAATTTTGAACAAATTAAAAATATTTAATTAATTTTAAATATTTGAACGATAATTTAATTTGAATCCCCAATATAACTTTGAAATTGGCGATTAAATTATAAAATTTAATCTATTGAATGTTGAATAAAATTTTGAATATTCAATATTAAGTTGAAGAAAAATATTTCAAAAGGTTTTAAAATTTATATTGATGATACTGAAGATAATAGAAGCCTCGGAATTGAGTTTGAAAATGATTTATTCAGTTTTGAAATATATCGTTTCAATCGATATTTAAAAAATAGCCGTCCGAGGCACCGTCTCGAAATTCAACGAAACCAGTTCCACTGGATCCGTAATATTGTTTTATTACCGGATTTCAAATTTCGTAGCTTTCGGAATTAATGTGTGATCGTACGAAGTTTAAACGCTTAGACGATAATTATCGATCTAACTTAAATATCATTATTTGAAGGCAAATCAAATCACAGCCACCCTACATCTGAACGTGCCGATCTATTGTCCCCTTCTGTTTCTCTATCACGCGAGCAGTTCAAAAGAATATCATTTCGTTCAAAACAAATCTATCTGTTTTCGTTAAAAAGAAAACTATGGCTTCCTCCTCTTTCATTCAATTCAAAATCAAACGAGATCAATAAAAATAAAAATGGCTGCGATTTTTTTCTTTTTTCGTTATCCCTCTCCACCTCATTCGAACGAAATCCCTTGTTCCCCTCTTTTCCTTCTCCGGTTCAAACAAGAAAAATGGCCGAAGTCCTCATGTTCGAAAAAGAAAAAAAAAATCAAAACGACATCGCAGTTCGATTTAAGATAAGGGGAGGCGCGTGTTTGCGCTCTTGACTGCGGCAGCGGCATCACGATGGAGGAATTTGGGCGGCTCGCAATTCGTGGCAGCGCGTTCGCAACTGGAAGCGGCGCATGGGCTCGACTGGGAAGGCAATGGGAGTCGCGAATTCGAGATATGGGTTGCGATTTGGGGCGGCACGTTGGCTCGAAGGGCCACGCGATCGATATGAGGATTTCGAGAAACTAGGTGACATCGTGGGATCTCGTGATGCTCGTGGTGGCGATTGGGTGGTTCACGAGGCGGTGGTGCAATCGGGGGTGGTTCGATTCGTTCAAGATTGTGTAGTAAAGGTATTATTGTATTTTTAAATTTACAATATATATATATATATATATATATATATTTATATACATGCAGTAAAATTCACAGTAAGGAATTTAGGACCATCTTGTTTTAATTTAATAAATAGGTGGAAGATGACTTTGGGTAATATAAGATTTTAAAATCTTGTAGAGGTTATAAAGATTAGATTTTTGAGATGTTCCAGTTTCAGTTTAAAGATGTACAAAGTATATATATATATATATTTTCATTTGTATATATAGATAAATATAAATGTATTCTCATTTAAAAAGAATATTGATTAGACAATTAGATTTATTAAAGGAAATCAGTTTAAAAACGAACGAATAAACAAGTTTAAATTTTGAAAATAAAATCAGTAATTTATTTTTCAATCAATTTAAATAGTAATAAATCTTGAATTGTTTATACGAGGTCGAAATTGGGGAGAAAACAAAACTGGAATGGGAAATGGATTGCAAAAATAAAAGCTAAGGTGAGATTTTTCTCACTCGAATGAAATGGATTTCTACAGTTATTGATTTGATTGATTGCTATTGGATGTGATATTAGATATAGTAGGATATATCTATATATATATAGCAATATATACATATTGGAAGATGTATATATTGGATTGATTGATTTCCCGCCTCGTATAGCGGATGAGACCCTATTGCGCCGTTAGTAAGCGGATGATTTTTATAAAACCTATATACCGCGATATTCCACCTCGAAGTGGAATTGGTATTGTGCTAACGTCTTTGGATGCAGGGAAACAGGTTGGAGGGATCCAACTGGATTCCTCACCAATATTATTGTTTGCAGATATTTGTTGTATATGCTGTTATCATATTGATATATGATATTGAATGTTGTGATTGACTTATTGGTGCGTTGCGTCATCGGATCCAATTTTGAAAGTTTAAAAATAACGATGTTGATATTAAAAGAGATTTTTAAAGTGATTTTTGGAAAGTATATGTTTTATTAAATTTTTGAATTTATTTATCTTAAATAAATAAACGTTAAAAATTTAAAGTTATGAAAATTACAATGTTTGTGAAATATAACTAAAAGATGATTTTTGAAAATAAATAGTTAAGTAATTTATAAAATAGTTTAAATTTGGATTTTTGAATTATTAAAAACGATGTATATAAAAGATGTACAAAATTAATATTTATCAATTAAAATTATTGAAATTTTAAAACGAGTTTTTAAAATGTTAAAGATATGAAATTTATAGATTTATAAATTGTGAAGTTAAAATGAATGAAATTTATAGATTTATAAATTGTGAAGTTAAAATGAATGAAATTTATAGATTTATAAATTGTGAAGTTAAAATGAATGAAACTGTAGAATAGAAGATTTATAAGAAATTAACTTATAAATAGGATTTTTGCCTTCAAATGAAATATTGATCGAATTTGTTAATAAAGGAGATTTACAAATCGAAGTTGTTATAAAGTAGGAATAGAATTTATAAACGTTGTTTTATAAATTCGAGATCAATTGAATTTGATAAATTAAGTATAGAAGATTATTAAAGAAGATATATTCGCGATTTTGGATAGCGAATTTTTATTGAAATAAAATGTGTAGAGATGATTTAAATTTGGTTAAGTAAATTATATTCACGATTTTGGACAGTGAATATATTATTAAATAAAATGGATTTATTATTGAAGAAGTGATATTAAAAATGAAGTTAAACATTTTAAAGATGTTTTAAAATGTATTATGAATCGAAAGCATAGATTTCAACATTTATTGTTGAAATAGACATTTTCGAGAAAAAAGGAAATGGTGGACTATAACACTGTTGTTATAGTAAATGATTTCCGAAAGGAAATATTTTATATAGTATTGGGATTTATATATCTATCTAAATTTCGAATCCCTATACTAGTGATTTTGAGTCGTCGTAACGATGTTTTACGTAACATTCGTTTTGACTCAAATAGATGTTGTTATAGTAAATGTTTTCCTTAAAGAATGAAATTATACTTAATTTTGATTTAAGTATATCGAATATTTTCAAATGTTGAAAATAAATAGATTTGTGAATTACTTATTATTACATAAGTATGGAAATGTCTTCCAATATGAAATAAAACATTTTAGAGAATTTATCTTTGAAGAGATAAATTGAAATTGAATATTGAGAACGATTTGAAAATCATATATCAGTAGATTTTTGAAATATAAATTCACTATGGAATTTATAAAAGAAATGGGAATTCGTTTAAAAATAAATATTGATTTATTTTTGAAGTGTGGAAATTATATATCTAGTAAAGATATTTTTGAAAAAATAAATAATTTGGAAAATTATTTGGAATCTGATGATGTTGCGCATCTTTATTGATAGTTAAATAACCGACTATCAATAATTACCTTGAATGGTATTTGTTGTGAATTGGATGAATTTGAATGCCACACTTATTTTTGAATAAGCGCTCACTATTCGGGTTAGCCGGGAAAGGACCATGGGGTCGTATAACCCATTCCGAATATGTGATATGTCGTTATGAATCGCATTTGATGACCGGTGTGGAAGACCGAATATTTTTGAAAACGGAAGGATTACCGTCGAGTTACTCTACATCGACTGATCTTCAATTTAGAGGTTTTTATCACCCTTAGTGACGGGAAGTCCGGACGTGATTGAAAATTATCCGGATTTGCAAGGGCTTCGTGAGAAGTGCCTTCGGTTCTGTTCGATCCCGGAACAGACTTGTATGGATTGTATGTAACGACCCGTAAATTTCAACTGTTTTAATAACGTAATTAGTTGAAATTTTGTGAAATTTTAAAACGATAAAATTTTGAAATAAAAATTTAGTATTTGGAATACGTCTAGTTAAACATAGCAACTGGTAAATTTTCGTCCGAAAATATGAAAGTTTATTTCGCGCGTAAATTTACTTCAATTTAATCAGTTAAAAAGCGATGAAAATAAAACGTTTTCAAAACCTAAATTTTTTTACATAGAAAAATTCTAAACCATCTTCTGAGCAAGATTTCAGTTTGTCGTTTTTCCAAATTCGGACATCTATTGCTCCGTCGATCTTATTTTCGGCAAAATAGCAGCATTTCGTACCGATATCGATTTTTGATCGGATGATCGTACCACTGATATCCGGATACCGTTTTGACCGTCTCGTCATGCTGATATTCGGGATATATTCAACTCTGCGTTTTGGAGTTCGTTGTACGGTGCAATCTGTGAAACGCCCAGCGTATCGGGTCCGCAACCTAGCCTTTTTAGTTGCTTACCTTTCCTATTTCCTACCATGCAAATCCTATATCAGTAAAACTTTTAATATTCCTGGAAATCAAAGTTACTACTTTACATTTTCATTTATTACTTGTCGGTTCAAAATGTGTCTTTTACATTCTCACTGGGTAAACCAAATAATCTGTCGATTTAATGATTTTTGAATTAAACCAATGACCTTTGCTTTTCCCTATATTTCATTTATTAATTTGTGAATTCGAAATGTTACGTTTCCTTTCACTTTTCGGTTCACAATCTTCAAATGACAGCTCAAACAACACCCAGATGGCATTCCTTTCCTCCTCCCACCCGTATGTCTTCATTCCCACCAAAGCCAACGCAAGCTTGGCCTCAAGAGAATCCGCCTGCCCTCTGCTCAACAGCAGCCCACCATCATCTCCAACACTTCAACCCACCACCTTGCAAACCTTGCCACATCAACGTCCAAACTTGTAACGACCCAGAATTTCGAACAAATTAAATTGAAAATATTTAATTAATTTTAAATATTTGAATGATAATTTAATTTGAATCCCCGATATAACTTTGAATTTGGCGATTAAATTATAAAATTTAATCTATTGAAACTGAATAAAAATTTAAATCTTCAAATTTAAGTTGAAGAAAAATATTTCGAAAGCTTTTAAAATTCGTATTGATGATACTGAAGATAATTGAAGTTTCAGAATCGAATTTGAAAGTGTTTGTTCAGTTTTGAAAATTTTATCGTTCGAATCGATATTTAAAAATAGTCGTCCGAGGCGCAGTCTCAGAATTCGACGAAACCAGTTCCATTGGGTCCGTAATATTGTATTATTATCGGATTTCAAATTTCGTGGCATTCGGAGTTGACGTGTGGTTGTACGATGGATATACGCGATGGTGTCTATAACGAGAAAATTTAAAGAATATATTATTCAACTCCCACAAACAACTCGTACAACCCGCCCCTTTATTGTCTCCCCCGTACCATACTTTCCCTTCCTCTCGTTCAATTTTAAATAATTACGCAACTTCTCCCTTCCCAGTTCAAAGAAATCAAAATAAATAAATAAAAAATGGCCGAAGCCTCGTTCGAGAATAGCTTCAAAAAATTTCGTTCGACTCAAATTCGTGGAGGCTCGCATACGAAGGGGATCGCGACTTCGTCTTCGATTGAGGGGAAGGCTCACGCGAGTCGGAGAAGGGGTCGAACAAGGCGATTCGCGATGGATTTTCACGAGATCGTGGATTTGGGGGTATCGGCGGCGTTCGATGGCGAAGGAGGATCGAGGTAGTGGGCTCGCGGAGGAGCAGTTTGACGAACAAGGCGATGTCGCGCGATGGAGGCAGGAGGTTCGTCGAGTTCGTGGTGGAGTGTTTGCAAGGATAGTCGATGGCACGTGTCGTGGTGGCGAATCTGGGGTTTCGCGATTCGAACGACGAGTGGGAGGTATCGCGGAGGGGATGCGAACATGGCGGCGTACTTGAATTCGCAATGATGGCGTGGGCGATGTCGAGGAGATTGGGTTCGAGCTCGCGTCGCATCTGGGATATCAATTTACAGTAAGGTAATTCGATGTTCTATTTTTATTTATTTTAACGAATTTGGGTTATATTAAAAAACTGAAAATAGATATCTGCAAGCTATATTATTTTACAGTAAAGATATAAAAAAAAAGAATAGAATTTTCAAAGGGGATTTAAAAGAAATGGGTTTGAAATGAAATCATTTGTTTAGGACTAAATCGATAGTTAAATTAATATTTAAATTTATTAAATCATTAACGAAGAATTTAAATGTTCGATCTATTTCGAATTTTAGTAAATTGTATAATGATATATAAGGTTTAAAACAAATTTATATAAGCAAAATGTTTGAAATATATATATGTATAAATGAATTGAAGAAATTGTAAAGGAGGTTTTCCACTATTTCTGATAATTAGAAATAAATTTTATCTAAGATTTTAAGTAAGTAAATTTTTGAAATTATTAAAGGGGATTAGTAAAATAAATCATTGGTTGATAAAAATCTTATTTAAAAGGAAAAAAAAAATTAATTTGTTCGATTTTATTTCGAATATTAATAAATTGTATAAAATTGTCTATACAAGGTTTATAAAGGAAGAAAAACAAAATGGATTGGAAAATGGATTGCAAAACAAAAAGCTAAGGTGAGATCTTCTCACTCAGATTTATAATTGAATTGCAGTTATTGATTGATTTGTTTGAATGTGCTATTAGATATGATAGGATATATCTATATATATAGCAGTATATACATATTGGCATATGTATATATTGGATTGATGATTTCCCACCTCGTATAGCGGATGAGACCCTATTGCGCCGTTAGTAAGCGGATTTATAAAAACCTATATACCGCGATAATTCCGTACTGGAGCGGAATTGGTATTGTGCTAACATCTTTGGATGCAGGGAAACAGGTTGGAGGGATCCAACTGGACCCCTCACATTGATTGAATTTATTTATACTGTGGTATGAATCTGTGAATGATTTTATTAATCATATTGATATCTGGAAATTGTTGAAAGCTAAAATTTAGCTGAATGGATGTTTTGACATCATTGGATTCCAAAGATAAACGAAATTGAATTTTTGAAATTCAAGTAGAAAATTTCTAGGTGAATCAATTTTTGAAATTGAAGAAATTTTGAAGAAAGGAATTTTTAAAGTATAATCGTATTGAATAAATTCCAGAATAAAGTGAAAATGCTAAATAAATGGATTTCGTAAAATAGTGATTATAATTTGAAGAATTTAATTTAAAATTTGGATTTTAAAATAGATTGAAAGAAACAACTGAAATTTGTTTTCTTTAAAAGGAATTTATTTAAAAAGAGATAAGTTGGAAATCCAATTAGGAATTAAATTGGTAAATTGAAATAATTTGGGAAATCAATGTAAAATGATCTCAATTTGAAGAATCCCTTTAAAAACAGGATATTGAATAATTTGAAAAGAATAAGAATTTATTTTAGTAGTGAAAATAAATTTAGAAATCAATTTGTAATTGATTTGGAGTTAAAGTAGAATTAGAAATTAATTTGAAATCCGATTTTAGATTCAAAAGTGAATATTTGGAAAAATGAATCCAATTGAAATAAGGGGATGTGAATTTAAAATGGAAATGATGTTAAAATGATTTATAAAGGGATGAACTTTACAATTGTAAAGTTTTAAAAGAACGATTTTTGAAAATAAATGAATTATAAGTATTAACTTATAAGATGGACCGTTAGTATAAAAATTGAGTTATGAATTGAACTAGTTAATAAAGAAGATTTATAAATTGTAGTTTTTATAAATGGAAATAGAATTTATAAACGTGTTTATAAATTCGAAATAGACTGAATTTGATAAATTAAATATGGAAGATTATTAAAGAAGATATATTCACGATTTTGGACAGTGAATATATTATTGAATAAAATGGATCCATTTTTTGAAGAAGTGATATTTTAAAATGAAGTTAAATTGTTTTTAACGATGTTTTAAAATGTATTAAATATCGAAAACATAGATTTCAACATTTATTGTTGAAATAGACGTTTTCGAGGAAGAAGGAAAGGATGGACTATAACACTGTTGTTATAGTAGATGATTTCCGAAAGGAAATGTTTTTATATAGTATTGGGATTTATATATCTATCTTAAAAAAATTATAATCCCAATACTAATGATTTTGAGTCGTCGTAACGATGTTTTACGTAACATTCGTTTTGACTCAAATTGATGTTGTTATAGAAAATGGATTTCCTTAAAGAATGAAATATATACTTAATTGGATTTAAGTATATCGAATATTTTCCAAGTGTTGAAAATAAATAGATTTGTGAAATACTTATTTTTAAATAAGTATGGAAATACTTTTCCAAAATGAAATGAAACGTTTTGAGCTTTTATCTTCTTAAAGATAAATCGAAATTGAATATTTGAAATGATTGAAAATCGAATATTAGTAGATATTCGAAAAATGTAAATTCAATATGGAATTTATAAAGGAAAGGGAAACTGTTTAGAAAAATAAACGTTGATTTATTTTTGAAGTGTGGAAATTTTTATATCTAGTAAAGATATTTTTGAAGATGAAATAATTTGGAAAATTATTTGGAATCTGATGATGTCGCGCATCTTTATTGATAGTTAAATAACCGACTATCAATAATTACCTATAGATATGCATTTGTTGTGAATTGGATGAAATTGAATGCCACACTTATTTTTAAATAAGCGCTCACTATTCGGGTTAGCCGGGAAAGGACCATGGGGTCGTATAACCCATTCCGAATATGTGATACGTCGTTATGAATTGCATTTGAAGACCGGTGTTGAAGACCGGATATTTTTGAAAATGGAAGGATTACCGTCGAGTTACTCTACATCGACTGATCTTCGATTTAGAGGTTTTATCACCCTTAGTGACGGGAAGTCCCGACGTGATTGAAAATTATCCGGAATTGCAAGGGCTTCGTGAGAAGTGCCTTCGGTTCTGTTCGATCCCGGAACAGACTTATATGGATTGTGTGTCTGACGTTACAATTTGAGATATAAAGCTGATTTCTTTCAAATACATTTCTGTTGGTGGCGGAGAATTTATTCTCTTAGCTTAACACCCTTCTCTGAGACGTACGAGCTCAGAGGTTATGTAGTTGAAATTTATCAGCGATATATCCCAATTTGGTAACGTGGCATACTGAGTGTTGCTGTGAAATGATCAGTGTTTGATCATTTGTGATATGATCATTTGTTTGATCTTATATCTTTGTGATCATAGGTTGATCATTTTGTTTGACCCGAAGCAGGGCTTTTTGAGAAAGCGTAGCTTTGTGGACGAGACTTCGTCGAGCCTCACACCCCGGAAATGGTCGAAACAGGACGAATGCAGCAAGGTTCTAGGGAGTAGCGCCCCTTAGTGTATGTCATTCCTTCTGGATAAAGGTGGTATCATGGTATGGAGCCCAGATACTTAACCTCTGTGGTTACTGCATTATTATTATCTATGTGGTTTGTTGCGAATCGGGGATCCTCGGGAAGATCGGTGACGATCGGGGGATGGCATACGCGTGTCAGTAGTTACCTATTTTTGCAGAGGTAACTCGGCCTTGTGTTGGCAGAGATCCGGTTAGGTTCTCGGGTCGTCTATTCCAGGGACGTACCCATCGTGGATAGGAAGTTCCTTAGCCTGACCATTTGTTGGAAATCCAAAGAAACAATACGAGCCTTTACGATTTCAATTGTATAACCTGTCTCCTCAGGAGGCAACTATAGCAGGCATAATATAATGGTACCTATGCTGGCTAAGATTTATATTATACTTTCGAAATGTTTTCTACACTATGCACTAATAATAATATCAAAAATGATTTGATTTTTGCGTAGTAAGCATCTTTGACTAACATAAGAAGAAATCTCCTCCAAGTCTGCGTTTGCATTGTGTGTGTGGTGGGAGGTCTTATGGTAGTTTCATTTTCCAAAAGCATTGCGAATTGACTTTAAAATATTTCTGTTGTTTAATTTTAAAAATAAATAACTGTTTTACGATCTCACACCAGTCACCATGACTGACTCGGAGTTTATTGTTCCCTTCTAAACTCTGGGTGCCCACAAATTTCCACACGGGCAGCCTAGAGTTATATTATCAGGATATTCTGGATATTCTGGAGCTTTGGAAGCAAGCTGGATGGCGAGACGTAGTATTTGTATCTGATAGTATTTATTCCGCTGTGTATTCTGTATGAGGACAAGTTATATAACTGTCCATTGTTGTACTGAGTTGTATATTGACTCTGATGATTGATGTATGTATAAAATGATATAGTTCTTTGTTTTAAAGATTATTCATTTATCTATTATATATTGTTCCGCTGCGATGTGTAAGATTCTGATATTGTCTTCTGTTCTGATGTTGTTCTGTTGTTCTTTCTTCTTCTTCTCTTTTTCTTCTACTTCTTCTTTCTAAAACCCTCACTATTGGAGTTTTCGGCGTTCGATTTCTCGGCAGTCGATAAAGTGAGTATCGATGTCGAATTTTCGAAAGTCGAAAATTTCGGGATGTGATAAAGTGGTATCAGAGCATATGGTTAAGCGACAACCCTGCTCTGTTGGGTGTTACTCATTAGAGATAGAGTCAGCAGTACTCTAGAATGAGTTGAGTGAAATAATAGATATGAGCGCGTATTTGTTATTGAATATAAAATTGTTTTGTATTGTGATGATTGGTTTATTGAGTGGTATATGAACCTTCCTCGGCACAGTCTTGCAAAACTGTATCGAAGGGGTTTCTAAACACTTGAATAGAACAATTCGGCACAGTATTGTTTTGAATAGGGTAAATGAAATAATTTTACCCCAATCTATTTTTGTATAGAAAAGAAATGATTTTCTGTAAATTATTACAGTATATGGTTGCATGGTTGCTAGAAGTAATAATATTAAATTATTCCCATTGGAATTAAGTAAGAAACTGAAATCGAAACTCCAAAGTTAAGAAATTAATTCACATACGAATGAAATTTAAGAATGTAAATTATGAATGTGAATTGTAATTTAGAACGGAATTCCAGAGAAGTATTTGGAAATGTTTTGAAAAGAATTTGAGAATTTTGGAGATTTGAAAAGTTTAAATCTTTTTGATTTGAAAATGGATTTCAAAGGATTTTGGAAAAATGTTTGAAGAAATGAAAATCTCTAAACTCTTTTCGGTCGCTGGAAAATAATTCCGATGATGACCGCGGCATCGTTGGTGTTCATTTTCGGGTTTCCAAAAGAGGAATTGCTGCCAAATTGTTTTAAATGGAAGTTGTTTGGAAAATTTGGATTTTGTTTTAGAAAATTCAAAGGATGATTTGAATTGTTTTCAAAAAAATGATTTTTGAAAATGTTGAAGAGACTCTGGAATGTTATATAAAGATATTTATGAAATATTATTAAGTTGATAACTTATGCAATTTGAATATTGATAGAATAAATTCAATTTAAAGATTGGAGTTAAATTAAAGAAAGTATAAGTGAATCAATGTAATGAAAGTAAAATTGAAAGTTGAGATTCATTGCGAATCTGTAAGCGATAGAATTGAAATTGAAAATGAAATGAGACATTGAAATGTAAGATTGAAAGAAATTTGATATATAACTTCAATAGTGAAGTAAAGAATATATAAGAAGTATATATTGAAAATGTCGTAACAGGATTGGCAAATATGTTTGAATGTTGTAACTAGATATAATGGCTAGTAGGATATACAGGTATAAAGGGATTGGAAAAATTTATTTCACAGATAAATTTGAATTGCTCGAAAAAGGTACGTATTTTAAATTCTATATGAGTTTTTGATGATTTCTTGTCTAGCCGCTTGGCCTTTTCTTTTTCTTTTTGAAATCTGAGAGTCCGTAGGGACGTTTTGTAGTCGTGCCGTATTAGCCGCGCAAAGGAGACGCTGGCGAAATTTTTCGAAAATTTCGAGTGTTAGAAAATTTTTGAGAAAATTTTGAAAGTTTAAAATTTGAATTTAAACTCGATATTGAATTCAGAAGTTAATAATGTTGTTTGAAACTTAGAATTGAAGTTGAAAATTTTAGTTGAATGATAAGGAATCTTTAGTAGAAAGATTTGTTTTGAAAATTTGATAAAACTATTGAATTGTGGAAAATAGTAGACGAGTTAAGGACCTTTTTCCCTAACTTGTAATTTCGAGGACGAAATTCTTTTAAGGGGGGAAGTCTGTAACGACCCAGAATTTCGAACAAATTAAATTGAAAATATTTAATTAATTTTAAATATTTGAATGATAATTTAATTTGAATCCCCGATATAACTTTGAATTTTGCGATTAAATTATAAAATTTAATCTATTGAAACTGAATAAAAATTTAAATCTTCAAATTTAAGTTAAAGAAAAATATTTCGAAAGCTTTTAAAATTCGTATTGATGATACTGAAGATAATTGAAGTTTCAGAATCGAATTTGAAAGTGTTTGTTCAGTTTTGAAAATTTTATCGTTCGAATCGATATTTAAAAATAGTCGTCCGAGGCGCAGTCTCGGAATTTGACGAAACCAGTTCCATTGGGTCCGTAATATTGTATTATTATCGGATTTCAAATTTCGTGGCATTCGGAGTTGACGTGTGGTTGTACGATGGATATACGCGATGGTGTCTATAACGAGAAAATTTAAAGAATATATTATTCAACTCCCACAAACAACTCGTACAACCCGCCCCTTTATTGTCTCCCCCGTAACATACTTTCCCTTCCTCTCGTTCAATTTTAAATAATTACGCAACTTCTCCCTTCCCAGTTCAAAGAAATCAAAATAAATAAATAAAAAATGGCCGAAGCCTCGTTCGAGAATAGCTTCAAAAAATTTCGTTCGACTCAAATTCGTGGAGGCTCGCATACGAAGGGGATCGCGACTTCGTCTTCGATTGAGGGGAAGGCTCACGCGAGTCGGAGAAGGGGTCGAACAAGGCGATTCGCGATGGATTTTCACGAGATCTTGGATTTGGGGGTATCGGCGGCGTTCGATGGCGAAGGAGGATCGAGGTAGTGGGCTCGCGGAGGAGCAGTTTGACGAACAAGGCGATGTCGCGCGATGGAGGCAGGAGGTTCGTCGAGTTCGTGGTGGAGTGTTTGCAAGGATAGTCGATGGCACGTGTCGTGGTGGCGAATCTGGGGTTTCGCGATTCGAACGACGAGTGGGAGGTATCGCGGAGGGGATGCGAACATGGCGGCGTACTTGAATTCGCAATGATGGCGTGGGCGATGTCGAGGAGATTGGGTTCGAGCTCGCGTCGCATCTGGGATATCAATTTACAGTAAGGTAATTCGATGTTCTATTTTTATTTATTTTAACGAATTTGGGTTATATAAAAAAACTGAAAATAGATATCTGCAAGCTATATTATTTTACAGTAAAGATATAAAAAAAAAAGAATAGAATTTTCAAAGGGGATTTAAAAGAAATGGGTTTGAAATGAAATCATTTGTTTAGGACTAAATCGATAGTTAAATTAATATTTAAATTTATTAAATCATTAACGAAGAATTTAAATGTTCGATCTATTTCGAATTTTAGTAAATTGTATAATGATATATAAGGTTTAAAACAAATTTATATAAGCAAAATGTTTGAAATATATATATGTATAAATGAATTGAAGAAATTGTAAAGGAGGTTTTCCACTATTTCTGATAATTAGAAATAAATTTTATCTAAGATTGTAAGTAAGTAAATTTTTGAAATTATTAAAGGGGATTAGTAAAATAAATCATTGGTTGATAAAAATCTTATTTAAAAGGAAAAAAAAAAATTAATTTGTTCGATTTTATTTCGAATATTAATAAATTGTATAAAATTGTTTATACAAGGTTTATAAAGGAAGAAAAACAAAATGGATTGGAAAATGGATTGCAAAACAAAAAGCTATGGTGAGATCTTCTCACTCAGATTTATAATTGAATTGCAGTTATTGATTGATTTGTTTGAATGTGCTATTAGATATGATAGGATATATCTATATATATAGCAGTATATACATATTGGCATATGTATATATTGGATTGATGATTTCCCGCCTCGTATAGCGGATGAGACCCTATTGCGCCGTTAGTAAGCGGATTTATAAAAACCTATATACCGCGATAATTCCGTACTGGAGCGGAATTGGTATTGTGCTAACATCTTTGGATGCAGGGAAACAGGTTGGAGGGATCCAACTGGACCCCTCACATTGATTGAATTTATTTATACTGTGGTATGAATCTGTGAATGATTTTATTAATCATATTGATATCTGGAAATTGTTGAAAGCTAAAATTTAGCTGAATGGATGTTTTGACATCATTGGATTCCAAAGATAAACGAAATTGAATTTTTGAAATTCAAGTAGAAAATTTCTAGGTGAATCAATTTTTGAAATTGAAGAAATTTTGAAGAAAGGAATTTTTAAAGTATAATCGTATTGAATAAATTCCAGAATAAAGTGAAAATGCTAAATAAATGGATTTCGTAAAATAGTGATTATAATTTGAAGAATTTAATTTAAAATTTGGATTTTAAAATAGATTGAAAGAAACAACTGAAATTTGTTTTCTTTAAAAGGAATTTATTTAAAAAGAGATAAGTTGGAAATCCAATTAGGAATTAAATTGGTAAATTGAAATAATTTGGGAAATCAATGTAAAATGATCTCAATTTGAAGAATCCCTTTAAAAACAGGATATTGAATAATTTGAAAAGAATAAGAATTTATTTTAGTAGTGAAAATAAATTTAGAAATCAATTTGTAATTGATTTGGAGTTAAAGTAGAATTAGAAATTAATTTGAAATCCGATTTTAGATTCAAAAGTGAATATTTGGAAAAATGAATCCAATTGAAATAAGGGGATGTGAATTTAAAATGGAAATGATGTTAAAATGATTTATAAAGGGATGAACTTTACAATTGTAAAGTTTTAAAAGAACGATTTTTGAAAATAAATGAATTATAAGTATTAACTTATAAGATGGACCGTTAGTATAAAAATTGAGTTATGAATTGAACTAGTTAATAAAGAAGATTTATAAATTGTAGTTTTTATAAATGGAAATAGAATTTATAAACGTGTTTATAAATTCGAAATAGACTGAATTTGATAAATTAAATATGGAAGATTATTAAAGAAGATATATTCACGATTTTGGACAGTGAATATATTATTGAATAAAATGGATCCATTTTTTGAAGAAGTGATATTTTAAAATGAAGTTAAATTGTTTTTAACGATGTTTTAAAATGTATTAAATATCGAAAACATAGATTTCAACATTTATTGTTGAAATAGACGTTTTCGAGGAAGAAGGAAAGGATGGACTATAACACTGTTGTTATAGTAGATGATTTCCGAAAGGAAATGTTTTTATATAGTATTGGGATTTATATATCTATCTTAAAAAAATTATAATCCCAATACTAATGATTTTGAGTCGTCGTAACGATGTTTTACGTAACATTCGTTTTGACTCAAATTGATGTTGTTATAGAAAATGGATTTCCTTAAAGAATGAAATATATACTTAATTGGATTTAAGTATATCGAATATTTTCCAAGTGTTGAAAATAAATAGATTTGTGAAATACTTATTTTTAAATAAGTATGGAAATACTTTTCCAAAATGAAATGAAACGTTTTGAGCTTTTATCTTCTTAAAGATAAATCGAAATTGAATATTTGAAATGATTGAAAATCGAATATTAGTAGATATTCGAAAAATGTAAATTCAATATGGAATTTATAAAGGAAAGGGAAACTGTTTAGAAAAATAAACGTTGATTTATTTTTGAAGTGTGGAAATTTTTATATCTAGTAAAGATATTTTTGAAGATGAAATAATTTGGAAAATTATTTGGAATCTGATGATGTCGCGCATCTTTATTGATAGTTAAATAACCGACTATCAATAATTACCTATAGATATGCATTTGTTGTGAATTGGATGAAATTGAATGCCACACTTATTTTTAAATAAGCGCTCACTATTCGGGTTAGCCGGGAAAGGACCATGGGGTCGTATAACCCATTCCGAATATGTGATACGTCGTTATGAATTGCATTTGAAGACCGGTGTTGAAGACCGGATATTTTTGAAAACGGAAGGATTACCGTCGAGTTACTCTACATCGACTGATCTTCGATTTAGAGGTTTTATCACCCTTAGTGACGGGAAGTCCCGACGTGATTGAAAATTATCCGGAATTGCAAGGGCTTCGTGAGAAGTGCCTTCGGTTCTGTTCGATCCCGGAACAGACTTGTATGGATTGTGTGTCTGACGTTACAATTTGAGATATAAAGCTGATTTCTTTCAAATACATTTCTGTTGGTGGCGGAGAATTTATTCTCTTAGCTTAACACCCTTCTCTGAGACGTACGAGCTCAGAGGTTATGTAGTTGAAATTTATCAGCGATATATCCCAATTTGGTAACGTGGCATACTGAGTGTTGCTATGAAATGATCAGTGTTTGATCATTTGTGATATGATCATTTGTTTGATCTTATATCTTTGTGATCATAGGTTGATCATTTTGTTTGACCCGAAGCAGGGCTTTTTGAGAAAGCGTAGCTTTGTGGACGAGACTTCGTCGAGCCTCACACCCCGGAAATGGTCGAAACAGGACGAATGCAGCAAGGTTCTAGGGAGTAGCGCCCCTTAGTGTATGTCATTCCTTCTGGATAAAGGTGGTATCATGGTATGGAGCCCAGATACTTAACCTCTGTGGTTACTGCATTATTATTATCTATGTGGTTTGTTGCGAATCGGGGATCCTCGGGAAGATCGGTGACGATCGGGGGATGGCATACGCGTGTCAGTAGTTACCTATTTTTGCAGAGGTAACCCGGCCTTGTGTTGGCAGAGATCCGGTTAGGTTCTCGGGTCGTCTATTCCAGGGACGTACACATCGTGGATAGGAAGTTCCTTAGCCTGACCATTTGTTGGAAATCCAAAGAAACAATACGAGCCTTTACGATTTCAATTGTATAACCTGTCTCCTCAGGAGGCAGCTATAGCAGGCATAATATAATGGTACCTATGCTGGCTAAGATTTATATTATACTTTCGAAATGTTTTCTACACTATGCACTAATAATAATATCAAAAATGATTTGATTTTTGCGTAGTAAGCATCTTTGACTAACATAAGAAGAAATCTCCTCCAAGTCTGCGTTTGCATTGTGTGTGTGGTGGGAGGTCTTATGGTAGTTTCATTTTCCAAAAGCATTGCGAATTGACTTTAAAATATTTCTGTTGTTTCATTTTAAAAATAAATAACTGTTTTACGATCTCACACCAGTCACCATGACTGACTCGGAGTTTATTGTTCCCTTCTAAACTCTGGGTGCCCACAAATTTCCACACGGGCAGCCTAGAGTTATATTATCAGGATATTCTGGATATTCTGGAGCTTTGGAAGCAAGCTGGATGGCGAGACGTAGTATTTGTATCTGATAGTATTTATTCCGCTGTGTATTCTGTATGAGGACAAGTTATATAACTGTCCATTGTTGTACTGAGTTGTATATTGACTCTGATGATTGATGTATGTATAAAATGATATAGTTCTTTGTTTTAAAGATTATTCATTTATCTATTATATATTGTTCCGCTGCGATGTGTAAGATTCTGATATTGTCTTCTGTTCTGATGTTGTTCTGTTGTTCTTTCTTCTTCTTCTCTTTTTCTTCTACTTCTTCTTTCTAAAACCCTCACTATTGGAGTTTCCGGCGTTCGATTTCTCGGCAGTCGATAAAGTGAGTATCGATGTCGAATTTTCGAAAGTCGAAAATTTCGGGATGTGACAAAACTTGACCCCTCTCATCCCTATCCGCCTCTAATAGTCCCACTCACGCAACTGTACAACCTGCCGCCTCCCTCTTCCTTTGCTTCGCCAGAGTAACCCTGCGCCTACCAAGCAGCTGCACCTCCCCTGAAACCCATGCCTGCACTTCCCCTATCACCTCGCTCACCGTCTTCCAATCTCAGCCGACATCACCTGAGCCACCGTGCCTCTCTCCGCCGTGCTTTCTAACAGCCGACTTCCCACCCTCTCGAGCGTTGAAGCATCAACACTCCTGTGTTTATACATTAGGTATTTTCAGTTTATATAGATTTTGCATATCCTTTGATAAGTATTTGTTATACTTTATATATATATATATACACATTTCATTGTTTTACATTTTCGAAAGTTTAACAAATAAATTCATTTGCAAAGTTCTAAACAAAAGGAAAAACGTGTCAGGTTATAGCATAGTATATATATAATTTTATGTACGTATAGTCTTCTACTTTACATATTATATGTATATGTACTTGTTCTTATTTATTATGCTGTTTTCTATACTTATGGCAGCCTGTTCACCATTGTACAAGAGTCATGTTCATTTTTTTATATATATAAAAGAATATTAACCTTAAAATTCTATAAGTGGTTGTATATAAAGTTATAATTTAGTAAGTTTAATTATATATATGTAGTTTATACGTTATACGGTAAAATTATACATTTACTGTAATAGGTAAACTTACTGTAGTATATTTCCAAAATATATGCACCTTATGGTAGTATACACATGTTGTGTTGTATCATACAAGAGATTGGAACGGTATATAATTATATAGGTATTCTGCACATGACTGGTTGTTTTAGTCTATACATTTCACATAAGTCAGGTTTGCATATTATTTAGCTGTGACATATATGTGTAAGGTATGTTTATATAAAAGCAGTTTGAATCATTTTGTACAAAGGTCTTTGACTGAGGACTGTTTTAATATCAAGAAATGTACTTGCTGACTGTTTTGATAGTAATATGTATAAGCTTTAAATATATGTTTAAATTAATAAATGTATGTTTTTTTTATATGTTTGAAAAGCATGCATATTAATTTATTGCGTTTGAATATAAAAATATAAATTTCGTATGAATATATAGTATAGATGGTTATACCATTCGCTTATACAGTTTATTTTTAACGTTCCAGTTCTGATCTGATCTATTTTCATCAATTCGGGCCAATCAGCTTTGATCGTTGAAATTCATACTAAATTTTGCTTTGCATGGATTCGAAATTCAAATTTCAGTGCCCGTATCAGTGTGCGTATCCGTGTCACCTTCTGAAATCTATCTAGCATCGAAAGGTGAGCACTCACTCACGATTAACGTTCTTTTATTTATTAAATTTGATTTCAATTGAAACGACAATTGAAATATGCCGCTGTTAGTTAATTACACTGTTATATATGCTATTGCCTGTATCAGTTCACCTGTGACATCTGACACCTTTATCTGTGTATTATTTATGCAATGATAATACAGTTTAGCTGAAATTGATTGATTGTTGATGTTTATATTGGACGTTAAATTGTTAATGTTAAAACGATAAATAGTATGAAATTGAACTTGATATAGGATAATTAAATGTTAAATTTGATTAACTAACATTTGTATAATATGACCCCTTTCACTGTTAAATCTTTTGACACGTATGATTTGCTTAATTACACCTTGAACCACTGAATATATGTTGTTAAATTGAGGACAAGTGAAAACCGTAATGTAATAATCTTTAATCTACATGAAATGATAGTGTAGATTCTAGAAATAATTATATTAATTCGTACAAATAACAATGCGAATTAATACGGTTATTTCGGGATTATTTGAATTGATTATTGGATTGATATTGATTGTTGTTATTGCTTGTTTATTTATTTTGACACCATCACAGTTATCACACTGCAAGTTCTCTTTGTTATGTTTTGATTTTTAAACTGAATTGGAATCGGGTTGAAATGATAAATACCCAAATTGAACTTTGACCTAGGATAGAAAATTAAATAAAACCCGATTGGTCAATAATTTGATTTAAAAATAAAACGAAGATTTTATTTGAATAAATAATATGGTTTTGAAATGAAGTTGAAATTTGAATTTTTAATGAAAGGAAAATGTTAATATTTAATAATCTGAAACAAAATATTAACAATGTAATTGATGAAAGAATGTTGTTTAATTTGAAAAATGATTGGATTAAGTTTGAAATTATAATTAAGTTTAAAATTATTAAACTTTGAAACGATTTAATAATTAAGTTTGAAATTATAAGTAAGTTTGAAATTATTAACTTTGAAATTATTTAATAATTAAGTTTTGAATTATTTAATAATTAAATAAGATTGACTAATTTAATGATTTAATTGAATTGAATTCTTTAATAAGCGAAATTGAACTTTTAATAAGTGAACTTTTACTTCGTAAATAATTGAAATTGAGTTACTTTATTTATTAAGTTTTGGGAAATTATGTAAGTAAGTAAATAAGTGAAATTGAATTTCTTTAACAAGAAATAAAATGTGATTTATTGAAATTAATGTAATACTTGAAATGTAAAGAATTTGGTTTGATGAATTTAATTTAATTCAAATTTGTAAGTTTTGATATAAGGAAGTTGAATTTAAATAATGGATTTAATGAATTGGAAATTTAATAGAAATTGTTTGAATGGCAAATTTACTTAACGAATATTGAAAGAAATCGATAAATGAAGTTAAATTGATTTAAATGATAAATAAAATTTATTTAAATGATTTCGGAATGAAACTTATATACGAACTTGAATCAATACTTGAATTGTTTTGAATAAAATTTGAAATTGAATTATAAGATTTTGAAATTATGATTTGGAAGTTTTGAAACGTAAAGTATGGAAATTGGTTTTTGAAAGACAAGTGAAATGTTGATTTACGAATTGAAATTGAAATTGAATTTGATTTGGTTTTTGAAATATATAAACGACCAATCGGTGTAATAATTACGAAAGTTATTAAAGAGACCGGGATCGGTAATGGATATACTCTCTATCTGAACCGAAAACCACTTTAATAACCATGCACGGAGTGATGATCCAGAATGAAGTGGTTGGAATGATGTACGTGATGACTAAAGAAAGAGAACGATGATGGATAGCCTTGACACTTGTGTCAAATTGGAAATGACTAAAACAGGAGCTGTGCCGGGCCAATGGAGGATTAGCTACCTCAAGTGGACACACTTCTTCGAAATACTTATACTTGTTGTCGATTGGTGCACCCTTGATTTTTAGAGTGTTGTTTCACGGTGTTGCGGGCGCTGCGGCATTGCGTTCTCACCAGTCCGGATCAGGCAAACGGTAGTATCACTACCTTGGGTATTGCCTCATGTGCCTTGTCATACTTGTATTCCATTTATTCGCGACCACTACGATTTTGATTTGTACCTTTAGTATATGGATTGCCCTCTGGTGACTTCCGGTTTTGGGGAAACTACGGTCTTGTATATGCTTTTGGGAATAAAAATGTGTTAAGGGTGGAATGGGCCATGACTTAACGCTATTTTGATATCTTTACATATTACTGATAGACATTATCTACTTAGCGTATATTACTACCTAGTAGATAGTTTAAAGGATCCTTGAAGGATGGTTATTCCAAACATCCTTTGAGTTACTTGTATTTCAATTGCTATTTCACTTGAGTTGGATTTATTAATATAAGAATGTTAATCCTGACTCGAGTGTCTTGTGTTTTTGCTTTACGCTCGGGTCAGACTGAGTTTACCAGTATTCGAGATTCACCTTTGGAGTTGGAGCTTTGCTTGAAGATCCAGCCATCTATTCTGTTTCAGTATTCGATAATTCCAGTGATGTATTCTGATTTGTATCTGATGTATCATATTACTCTTCTGTTGTAAACTCTGATGTATCTTATATATTCATATAGTAGCTTCATGAACTACTATCTCTTTTATTTCCGCTGCACTTATTACTCTGTGTCTGTGATCTGTGATTATATTTATTTACTGTATATGTTCAGTTTTGCCAAATTTAAATTAACAACGTGGTATTTTGAGCAATTCAACTCCGGCATGAGTGTCTACCTATACACTTATAATGGATGCGAATGGTCCAAAATTCTGGGTCGTTACAGTTGGTATCAGAGCTTTGGTAGCTCTTGGCAAAACTTAACATATAGGGTAAATGTATTTACGGAATCACTCTCACTCGAGTTTCAATCTCTTCTCTTGACTCGATTCCTTCAAATTTCGGAACATTCCCTACGGTTCCGAAATTCATTCGTGTCGTTCACTATTCGTCTTCTTTCAATTCTGGAGCACCCCATAACTCCATTTTGAATGATATCTATAATAGATCGACGGTCTCGCCAATCTTCGAATGATTCGTAAAGGAGCAAAACTCCTTTATAATAGGCATCGATTTATCGGAGATTTATGTATCCTCGATTTACGATGCTATCTATTCCCTGCTATACATGAATTCCATAATTGAGATCGAGTGTTGATTTACCTTGGAAATTCAGCATCGATCTTATTCTTGAAGTTACGGACGACCCGGTTAAGGTTGCCCGTGAATTAAATAAACTCATTCACCTCCTGATTGTGGTAATTGAATTATCGTATCCGCTGTTTCAAACTTATTTTCGAATCAAAATTCTCTTTGATTTGAGTCTATCAAAAATTTGAATCTCTATCCTTGCTTTGAAATCCATTATTGAATCGTTAAGTGAGGAAGTGTATTTGTAAATTAATTTTAAAATATTATATATTGTGTTGTTTGAGTTGTTGATGTTGATTTGGGTTTTCGATCGATTCGTCTTATCAACGCTATCGATAGGATTTCCAAAACACTTGAGCAGAGCAAACTGACACAATATTGTTTTCAAATTTGGTAAATGAAATAATTTTGTATGATTATATTATAAATATATAAGTACAATTTTTCTAAAAAAAAAAGAAGAGGTTAATTAATTCATTGATTTAAATAATAATATTGATTATCATCTATTTTTCGATAAATGAATTTATAAACTTGGTTATAAATTGATTGGAATTTGAAATGAATTTAATTCAGAAATTTGAGAATTTATTAGTTTCCGGTGATTTCGAACTTTGATTTTTAAAATTTTGAAGTATATATTATTGAAAGTATTTTCGAATGGAAAAGGTTTTCAAAGAATTTTAAAATATTGACATCAGTGCTCTTCTCTTTGTCGTTGGAAAATAATTTCGGTGATGGCGGCCGCATCATCGACATTCATTTTCGAGTTTCGAAGTGGAGATAATATTCTGTAGCTTTGCTACGGTTTTGTTTTGAAAAATATTTTGATTTGAATTTCTTTAGTATAATTTGATATATATATATATATAGGTATCTTATTTTAAAATTTAATTTGATTTGATATAAATATATTATATATATCTCTAAATTGTTTAAAGTTAATCAGAAATGTAATTCTTAAATTTTGTTAAAGGATGATTTTAATTACAAATAAAACCAAAATTTGGAATAAATATTTAAACTTGAATAATTGAATTGGGAAAATTTTATTTGTATATTGTTCAACTGCATTCTAATATAACTTACCTAAATCATTCAGAAGTTGAATATGTATTTGGATAATATATAAGATAAATTGAATTTATAAATAAAATTTGAGTGTTTATAATAAATGTTATACACTAAATTTTGATTTTAAAGATGTTAATAGAGTTAGATAGGATAATAAGTAAACTCAGTTAATAATGAAATAAAATTTGTTTTGAAAGAATTAATAAATTGGTATTTGATCAACTTATGAAAATACCATGAATTTAAAAGCAATTAGTAAATATAAATTAATTTAAATCGAAACTTTTATGGTTTAAATTAATTTATATGGTTTAAAAATATATAATAAGATATATTAAGTGAAATAAAATTTATAATAATTTGGAATTAAAGAATTAAATCTGTTGAAAATAAAATATGATTATAATAAAAGATTATTCAAATTTATGATTTTAGAAATTGTAAATTGAAGATAATTGGATAATAAGATAATGAATTCAGAAATAATTGAGATTGAGTTTAGTGAAATCAAATGGATTAAATCAATTATTGAATATCAATTAATTTAAATTTGAATTTATATGGTTTAAATTAATTGTTATTTTGTATTTCAAAACTGTTTTCTTTCTGGTTGATTCTATTCTCCTACCTCGTTCCTTTTCGGGGACGAAAAGTTTTGAGTGGGGGAGAGTGTAACGACCCGTAAATTTCAACTGTTTTAATAACGTAATTAGTTGAAATTTTGTGAAATTTTAAAACGATAAAATTTTGAAATAAAAATTTAGTATTTGGAATACGACTAGTTAAACATAGCAACTGGTAAATTTTCGTCCGAAAATATGAAAGTTTATTTCGCGCGTAAATTTACTTCAATTTAATCAGTTAAAAAGCGATGAAAATAAAACGTTTTCAAAACCTAAATATTTTTACATAGAAAAATTGTAAACCATCTTCTGAGCAAGATTTCAGTTTGCCGTTTTTCCAAATTCGGACATCTATTGCTCCGTCGATCTTATTTTCGGCAAAATAGCAGCATTTCATACCGATATCAATTTTTGATCGGATGATCGTACCACTGATATCCGGATACCGTTTTGACCGTCTCGTCGTGCTGATCTTCGGGATATATTCAACTCTGCGTTTCGGAGTTCGTTGTGCGGTGCAATCTGTGAAACGCCCAGCGTATCGGGTCCGCAACCTAGCCTTTTTAGTTGCTTACCTTTCCTATTTCCTACCGTGCAAATCCTATATCAGTAAAACTTTTAATATTCCTGGAAATCAAAGTTACTACTTTACATTTTCATTTATTACTTGTCGGTTCAAAATGTGTCTTTTACATTCTCACTGGGTAAACCAAATAATCTGTCGATTTAATGATTTTTGAATTAAACCAATGACCTTTGCTTTTCCCTATATTTCATTCATTAATTTATGAATTCGAAATGTTACGTTTCCTTTCACTTTTTGGTTCACAATCTTCAAATGACAGCTCAAACAACACCCAGATGGCATTCCTTTCCTCCTCCCACCCATATGTCTTCATTCCCACCAAAGCCAACGCAAGCTTGGCCTCAAGAGAATTCGCCTGCCCTCTGCTCAACAGCAGCCCACCATCATCTCCAACACTTCAACCCACAGCCTTGCCACCGAACTGACAGCCTACCACCTTGCAAACCTTGCCACATCAACGTCCAAACTTGACCCCTCTCATCCCTATCCGCCTCTAATAGTCCCACTCACGCAACTGTACAACCTGCCGCCTCCCTCTTCCTTTGCTTCGCCAGAGTAACCCTACGCCTACCAAGCAGCTGCACCTCCCCTGAAACCCATGCCTGCACTTCCCCTATCACCTCGCTCACCGCCTTCCAATCTCAGCCGACATCACCTGAGCCACCGTGCCTCTCTCCGCCATGCTTTCTAACAGCCGACTTCCCACCCTCTCGAGCGTTGAAGCATCAACACTCCTGTGTTTATACATTAGGTATTTTCAGTTTATATAGATTTTGCATATCCTTTGATAAGTATTTGTTATACTTTATATATATATACACATTTCATTGTTTTACATTTTCGAAAGTTTAACAAATAAATTCATTTGCAAAGTTCTAAACAAAAGGAAAAACGTGTCAGGTTATAGGATAGTATATATATAATTTTATGTACGTATAGTCTTCTACTTTACATATTATATGTATATGTACTTGTTCTTATTTATTATGCTGTTTTCTGTACTTATGGCAGCCTGTTCACCATTGTACAAGAGTCATGTTCATTTTTTTATATATATAAAAGAATATTAACCTTAAAATTCTATAAGTTGTTGTATATAAAGTTATAATTTGGTAAGTTTAATTATATATATGTAGTTTATACGTTATACGGTAAAATTATACATTTACTGTAATAGGTAAACTTACTGTAGTATATTTCCAAAATATATGCACCTTATGGTAGTATACACATGTTGTGTTGTATCATACAAGAGATTGGAACGGTATATAATTATATAGGTATTCTGCACATGACTGGTTGTTTTAGTCTATACATTTCACATAAGTCAGGTTTGCATATTATTTAGCTGTGACATATATGTGTAAGGTATGTTTATATAAAAGCAGTTTGAATCATTTTGTACAAAGGTCTTTGACTGAGGACTGTTTTAATATCAAGAAATGTACTTGCTGACTGTTTTGATAGTAATATGTATAAGCTTTAAATATATAATTAAATTAATAAATGTATGTTTTTTTTATATGTTTGAAAAGCATGCATATTAATTTATTGCGTTTGAATATAAAAATATAAATTTCGTATGAATATATAGTATAAATGGTTATACCATTCGCTTATACAGTTTATTTTTATCGTTCCAGTTCTGATCTGATCTATTTTCATCAATTCGGGCCAATCAGCTTTGATCGTTGAAATTCATACTAAATTTTGCTTTGCATAGATTCGAAATTCAAATTTCAGTGCCCGTATCAGTGTGCGTATCCGTGTCACCTTCTGAAATCTATCTAGCCTCGAAAGGTGAGCACTCACTCACGATTAACGTTCTTTTATTTATTAAATTTGATTTCAATTGAAACGACAATTGAAATATGCTGCTGTTAGTTAATTAAACTGTTATATATGCTATAGCCTGTATCAGTTCACCTGTGACATCTGACACCTTTATCTGTTAATTATTTTTGCAATGATAATACAGTTTAGCTGAAATTGATTGATTGTTGATGTTTATATTGGACGTTAAATTGTTAATGTTAAAACGATAAATAGTATGAAATTGAACTTGATATAGGATAATTAAATGTTAAATTTGATTAACTGACATTTGTATAATATGACCCCTTTCACTGTTAAATCTATTGACATGTATGATTTGCTTAATTACACCTTGAACCACTGAATGTATGTTGTTAAATTGAGGACAAGTGAAAACCGTAATGTAATAATCTTTAATCTACATGAAATGATAGTGTAGATTCTAGAAATAATTATATTAATTCGTACAAATAACAATGCGAATTAATACGGTTATTTCGGGATTATTTGAATTGATTATTGGATTGATATTGATTGTTGTTATTGCTTGTTTATTTATTTTGACACCATCACAGTTATCACACTGCAAGTTCCCTTTGTTATGTTTTGATTTTTAAACTGAATTGGAATCGGGTTGAAATGATAAAAATACCCAAATTGAACTTTGACCTAGGATAGAAAATTAAATAAAACCCGATTGGTCAATAATTTGATTTAAAAATAAAACGAAGATTTTATTTGAATAAATAATATGGTTTTGAAATGAAGTTGAAATTTGAATTTTTAATGAAAGGAAAATGTTAATATTTAATAATATGAAACAAAATATTAACAATGTAATTGATGAAAGAATGTTGTTTAATTTGAAAAATGATTGGATTAAGTTTGAAATTATAATTAAGTTTGAAATTATTAAACTTTGAAACGATTTTATAATTAAGTTTGAAATTATAAGTAAGTTTGAAATTATTAAATTTGAAATTATTTAATAATTAAGTTTTGAATTATTTAATAATTAAATAAGATTGACTAATTTAATGATTTAATTGAATTGAATTCTTTAATAAGCGAAATTGAACTTTTAATAAGTGAACTTTTACTTCGTAAATAATTGAAATTGAGTTACTTTATTTATTAAGTTTTGGGAAATTATGTAAGTAAGTAAATAAGTGAAATTGAATTTCTTTAACAAGAAATAAAATGTGATTTATTGAAATTAATGTAATACTTGAAATGTAAAGAATTTGGTTTGATGAATTTAATTTAATTCAAATTTGTAAGTTTTGATATAAGGAAGTTGAATTTAAATAATGGATTTAATGAATTGGAAATTTAATAGAAATTGTTTGAATGGCAAATTTACTTAACGAATATTGAATGAAATCGATAAATGAAGTTAAATTGATTTAAATGATAAATAAAATTTATTTAAATGATTTCGGAATGAAACTTATATACGAACTTGAATCAATACTTGAATTGTTTTGAATAAAATTTGAAATTGAATTATAAGATTTTGAAATTATGATTTGGAAGTTTTGAAACGTAAAGTATGGAAATTGGTTTTTGAAAGACAAGTGAAATGTTGATTTACGAATTGAAATTGAAATTGAATTTGATTTGGTTTTTGAAATATATAAACGACCAATCGGTGTAATAATTACGAAAGTTATTAAAGAGACCGGGATCGGTAATGGATATACTCTCTATCTGAACCGAAAACCACTTTAATAACCATGCGCGGAGTGAAGATCCAGAATGAAGTGGTTGGAATGATGTACGTGATGACTGAAGAAAGAGAACGATGATGGATAGCCTTGACACTTGTGTCAAATTGGAAATGACTAAAACAGGAGCTGTGCCGTGCCAATGGAGGATTAGCTACCTCAAGTGGACACACTTCTTCGAAATACTTATACTTGTTGTCGATTGGTGCACCCTTGATTTTGGGAGTGTTGTTTCACGGTGTTGCGGGCGCTGCGGCGTTGCGTTCTCACCAGTCCGGATCAGGCGAATGGTAGTATCACTACCTTGGGTATTGCCTCATGTGCCTTGTCATACTTGTATTCCATTTATTCACGATCACTACGATTTTGATTTGTACCTTTAGTATATGGATTGCCCTCTGGTGACTTCCGGTTTTGGGGAAACTACGGTCTTGTATATGCTTTTGGGAATAAAAATGTGTTAAGGGTGGAATGGGCCATGACTTAACGCTATTTTGATATCTTTACATATTACTGATAGACATTATCTACTTAGCGTATATTACTACCTAGTAGATAGTTTAACGGATCCTTGAAGGATGGTTATTCCAAACATCCTTTGAGTTACTTGTATTTCAATTGCTATTTCACTTGAGTTGGATTTATTAATATAAAAATGTTAATCCTAACTCGAGTGTCTTGTGTTTTTGCTTTACGCTCGGGTCAGACTGAGTGTACCAGTATTCGAGATTCACCTTTGGAGTTGGAGCTTTGCTTGAAGATCCAGCCATCTATTCTGTTTCAGTATTCGATAATTCCAATGATGTATTCTGATTTGTAACTGATGTATCATATTACTCTTCTGTTGTAAACTCTGATGTATCTTATATATTCATATAGTAGCTTCATGAACTACTATCTCTTTTATTTCCACTGCACTTATTACTCTATGTCTGTGATCTGTGATTATATTTATTTACTGTATATGTTCAGTTTTGCCAAATTTAAATTAACAACGCGGTATTTTGAGCAATTCAACTCCGGCATGAGTGTCTACCTATACACTTATAATGGATGCGAATGGTCCAAAATTCTGGGTCGTTACATTGTATGTCTGACATTACAAATTGAGGTATAAAGCTGATTTCTTTCAAATACATTTCTGTTGGTGGCGGAGAATTTATTCTCTTAGCTTAACACCCTTCTCTGAGACGTACGAGCTTAGAGGTTATGTAGTTGAAATTTATCAACGATATACTCCCAATTTGGTAACGTGGCATGCTGAGTGTTGCTGTGAAATGATCAGTATTTGATCATTTGTGATATGATCATTTGTTTGATCATTTATCTTTGTGATCATAGGTTGATCATTTGTTTGACCCGAAGCATGGCTTTGGTGACAAAGCGTAGCTTTGTAGACGAGACTTCGTCGAGCCTCACACCCCGGAAATGGTCAAAACAGGAAGGATGCAGCAAGGTTCTAGGGAGTAGCGCCCCTTACTGTATGTCATTCCTTCTGGATAAAGGTGGTATCATGGTATGGAGCCCAGATACTTAACCTCTGTAGATGCTGCGAGTTTATTACTTTGTGGTAGTTGGTAATCGAGGATCCTCGGGAAGATCGGTGACGATCGGGGGATGGCATACGCGTGTCAGTAGTTACCTATTTTTGCAGAGTTAACTCGGCCTTGTGTTGGCAGAGATCTAACCGTAATGTTAGGTTATTTCTCGGGACGTCATTCCAGAGGCGTTCTGTTCGTGGAATAGGAAGTTCCTTAGCCTGACCATTTGTTGGAAATCCAAAGAAACAATACGCGACCTGTACGGTTTTAGTTGTATTACCTGCTATGGAATGTGGCGGTAACCTGCTATTGAACATAGTAGCTATAGTAGGCATAAGTGCGGAATGCCTATGCTGGCTAAGATTTATATTGTACTTTCGAAAATGTTTTCTACACTATGCACTAATAATAATATCAAAAAGGATTTGATTTTTTCGTATCAAGCATCTTTGACTATCATAAGGAGAAATCTCCTCCGATTCTGCGTTTGCATTGTGTGTGTGTGCGGGAGGCCTTATGGTAGTCTCATTTTCCAAAAGCATTGCGAAATTGACTTTAAAATCTTCCTGTTGTTTATTTTAAAGATAAACTGTTTTGCGATCTCACACCAGTCACCATGACTGACTCGAAGTTTATTGTTTCCCTTCTAAACTCTGGGTGCCCACCAATTTCCACACGGGCAGTCTAGAGTTATGTTATCAGGATATTCTGGATATTCTAGAGCTTTGGAAGCAAGCTGGATGGCGAGACGTAGTATTTGTATCTGAAATTATTTATTCCGCTGTGTATTCTGTATGAGGACAAGTTATATAACTGTCCATTGTTGTATTGAGTTGTATATTGACTCTGTTGATGTATGTATAAAACTGATATAGTTCTTTGTTTAAAAGATTACTGATTTATCTATTATACATTGTTCCACTGCGAATGTGAGATTCTGATATTGTTCTGTTTCTGATGTTGTTCTCTTCTTCTTCTTCTATTTTCTTATACCCCTTCTTTCTTAAATCCCTAAGTATTCGGTTTTTCGGCATTCATTTGTTCGGCAATCGATACAGTGGACGTATTGATGTCAATATTCGGAAGTCGAAGAATCGGGTCCTTACAATTATGTAATTAATGATGACTGAATCTAAGTAATTATTTTAATTAATGATATTTGGATTTAATTAGTAATTTTAATTAATGATGTTTGAAATTAAGTTAATCATTTCAATTAATGGTGTTTTAAAATGTAATGAACTGATTTAATAAGAGAGTTTAAAGTGAATCAACTTATTTAATAAAAGTGTTTAAAAGTTACCTAATTAATTTAATAAAAATGTTTTAAAGTTAATTAATTAATTTGACAAAAGTGTTTAAAGATAATTGATTAATTTATTAAAAAGATTATAAAGTTGTATATAAATTATCATTTGAGACAAATTAACATTGTTTAAATTTATAAAGGCATTTAAATCGATTTATTATCCTTTGGGGATAATAAGTGTTGTTTTAAATTTTAAATGCTCGTTTATAAATAAGAAAATCTTTTAGTAGAAATTGTTTAGAAATAAATCCAAGTGTAAATTTTTTTGGATTTACTGTAAACAATGTTTTAATAACATTTGTTTTAATCCTTGTTTTAATATACTTAGTATTATAATTTTTTTTAAAAGAATATTTCAAAGAGTGTTTTAATGTATTTTACAAATATGTAAAAAGTGAAAATCAAGCGTGTGTAGATCGAATGTTGTAAAAGCATGATTAATTTGTTAGTTGAAGCGTATGTGATTTAATTCCCATATTGATCACTTTGTTATTTCCAATAGTTGATTTATCGATTATTGATTTTGATTTCGCTATATTATTTGTTTTTCATTACTCTAAGATGATGTGTTGCTTTATTTGAGCTTTGTTATCTTTTGTGAAAATGACCAAAACCAAAGAGCGGGTAAGTGGGCGCACTCTCCTAGTCATTACTATGCCTCATTATTCTAAGATGATTTATCGCTTATTTGAGCATTGTCATCCAACACCATTGAAAACGAAAACCAAAGATCGAGTGGGAGCCAAGCCATGTGGGTTGCACCTATTAGGGTATATTCACATTCATCTACCGAAGTCAATAGCAAGCATGCGTTGATGTGAGTATATTTAGATTCTTATGGATTTAACGGGGTCCAACATAGTAGTTCCCGTGAGTGTTGCATGTTTGGCATGGACTATCACATATATTTTATCTAGAGGTATACTTTCAGTGTATGGGCGAGCACCCTCCTAGTTATGTTGGATAAATTCATTTTCCTTGTTTCTATCTTGAACCTTGGAATTGATCTTTTTGTCTTTTGTTTTACGTCAATCCAAGATGAATTGTACTCGTTCAACTGTTGCCGTCCTTTGTTGGAGATGACTAAAACCGAAGAGCGGGTAAGCGGCGCACCCTCCTTGTCATTTGTTGAAATTTTTTCCCTTTCCTTATATAATTGAAATCTTTGAATTGTGCCTCGTAATTTGCATCAAGAAGTGTCTAATGCTCTTCTCGATGTCTAATTATATTTGTCCATTCTATAAGTTTGGATTTTGTTGCTATTATGTATATCTTTCTTGTTTGGATTATTGTTATGGTTGTTTCCCATTTCTTTATATATAGATGTTGTTCTCATTAGGAAAAAAACGCATTCTGCGTTAGCGGTGTGGTCTTAAAGAATTTTTTATATGTTAATCTTATTACTTGAGTTTTCCCACGCTGGTTTTCCAGACTGACCCGGGTGTTATTTTACTATAATGGTCGGGTCAGACTGATTTTTTCCTAAGTTGGCTTTGTTGATATGGAGTTAGTGGAGAAGAGCTGGACGTTCACCTATCGTACTGTTTTATTTTCCACTATATTATATTGTATACCTATCAGCAATTGTATGGTCAAGATTTTATAACTACCCGGCTGATAAGGTTTGTTTTTAACTATAATGTACACTATATTTTGGAATGACGGTTTTTACCGTCTTTGTTATATAATGTGTTGTCGATTCCATTATGAGATTCTGATTTCCCTATTCTCTGTTCTTTCCTTTTTGTTTTCCCTAGCAATCCGCCTTTCCATCGATTGGACGTTCGACATTCAAATACCATGGATGTATTCGATGTCGACTTTCAATGATCGAAAAGGCAAGTCATTACAAAGTAGTATCAGAGTAGTAGGTTAAGCGAGAACCTTGGCTTTGGTAGGGTATGGCTCATTAAAGATAGGGTAAGTGATACCCTAGAATGATTTTGAGAGTATTATATATATACGAGAGCGTATTTGTTATTGTTATAAAAGTGTATTGTGTTAATTGGTCTATTGAGTTGTTTATGAACAAGCCAAATGGACACGATATTGATTTTTGAAAATTTGATAAATGAAATATTTTACCACTACTTTTATATATAAAGGAATAATTTTCAAAATTATATAATTATTTATAGTGTTTGTTTGCCAATGATAAAACTTCTTTATTTTTATTATTGTTTGATTTATCGTGCTAGGATAGTTTAGGAGCATTGACTATTGTTTGTTTATTTGTTAATCCATGCTCAACTAGTTTATGAGCATATATTTTTTGATAATTGTAAGTAAATTAAAACAAACCCCTAGTGAATAAAGTTTCACAATTTGGCTAAAAATTGTTTGGAGTAAATGTTAAGTTAAAGTAATATTTTAATAAAGGTTGTTTAAAATAATCTAAATGGTACGATAAGACATTTAGGGAATAACTATTTGATAAAAAAATTTATAATAAAGGAGAATTATTACAATAAGAAATGATTTTATATAAAGGTAATTTTATATAAATTTGATTTATAAAATCTATTTAAAAAACGATTTTTGAATTTAAATTCTAGAGTTGTTTGAAATAATTTCGAAAGGTTTTTGAAAATATATATATTAGTACTACTTGAAAATATTTCTAAATAAGAATATTTTGGAAGATAAATTTTAAAAGGAATGTACTTTCTTTAGGGTAATTCGGAGGAAATTGTCTCGATTAGTTTTGTGGTAATCTAAATAATCTTCTAAGTGACAATTGGATGTTTACTTAGGTGAACGTTGTGGAGGCACTTAGCGAATTATTCTCTTTATCATTGTGCGATCGAAATGAATTCAAATTTGGGCGAACCTAAAGTGAGTTTTGGTAATAAATTGTTTGATGTTATTTCATAAAGAAACATAAGTAGTATGATTTCAAAATAGGTTTTGAAGTAAAAATCACGATAGTTAGTTTTAAGTTTCCTTAAAGGAAACTGGTTTAAAATAAAAGTTATTTTGAATAATAATTTGGTAAATGAAAATTTTTAAACACTTGAAGAGAGAAGAGATAATTTAACTCAAGTTTTAAATAGGTTAAATTAGATAGAAAGGTTTTGGTAAATTTATTTAACTAAAACCATAATTTTGTTAACCAGACAAGTTATGTAAATTATCTAGTGATATTAAGCCAACCCATAAACATTTTTTCTTAGAGCCTTTAAGGTAAAGAGGTTGAAGGGTTAACTCAGTTTTAAGACCCATATTGCATTTGGAATTCCAATTAAATTTTGAGAAAAATAAAAGTAAATAACAAATAATTTTATTTTGTTCATACTCTTAGGACCAAGAAGAGTATTATACAAGTAAATAATATAGAGTAAGCTTTTATTTGTTGTTTTTATAAGGAATTGTCTTTGTAAAATATTTATAAACTTAGGTCAAAATTTATGAAGTAATACATAAAATAATAACAATGTTGAATGATATAATAAGTAGAAAAAATGAGTGATTTAGAAAGAGATTGGTATAACTAAGAAACCAATTGAATTAAGTATGTAGATTATACGTAGATCATCTTATTCGCACGGTTCTTGATATAGGATTCGAATACATAAATTCGAGTGATTCACACTAGTTCGAAAAAGGATTTATCACTTGATTCTTGTTAGTGAACACTTGATGCAGGTTCTCGATATGATACTGAAGTTATCCATCATAGTTTATGGCTATGAAATGTGACGACCCGCCCTTCTCGACCCTCGAAAATCGACACAAAATACTCAACAGTATAATATGCCGACGATCGAACGCCGAAAAAGACAGATTGTAGGAAAGAAAGAAAGTAGATAGAAGAAGAAAGAACAAAACAAAATCAGAACCTCACAGTCGCAGCGGATAAAATATAATATATAGAACAGATCTTTACACAAAATGAAACTATATATGTTTATATACAATACATCATCATCAGAGTATATCAATACAATCATCAAAATCCAGTCAATCAGTCAATACAACAATCACAGCAGCGGAATAATACAAGTACGAGAAATACGTCTCGAACTCCAGCTCCTCTCCTGAGCTCCATAGCAACCTATCCTGTAAAATACTCGGTCTGACCCGAGCATTATAATAAAATAACACCCGAGTCAGTCTGGAATACCAGCGCATCATAAATACATCCAAACTGATTATTAAAGTTCAAAAATCCATTGGAAATCAAAAGCATCTCGTAAGACCACGCCACAAATAAATATGTCGGGTTTTTACCTTACGATAGCTAAAACACTTTTTATAAAAATCCTCTGATATTATAATAGTGTCTATTCACAAATACTTATAAAATAGCTGAAATTGTTACATCTATTAAATTCCAGCATACTAGCCACAACGTGGGTAATACAAACAAAACTCGTACAAGGCACGTAGGGAGAATGGATTTCCAACGAATGACTAGGCACTGGGGTACCACCTGTCACAGTACGTGGCCTAGATCACAGTACCGAGGAGTACGCCCGCTCCCCTGCAACACAAGGCCGGAATCATCCCTTACTGGATAATTCCAAGTAAAATCACCCCACAGTTGTGATCAGCAACCGCACCACTAAGCCGAAATAAAAGGGACATCTAGACAGGGATGACCTTACTCTCAAGTGGGGGCTACCCACGAAGCCTTGCTGCATAACCCCTGATTTTCAGTCATTCCCGGTTGATGAGGCTTGAGGCTAAACGATACCTTTATAGCACATATCCCTTAGAATGCCCATCGTCCACCTGACGATGTCACGAAAGCATTCGTCCATATAAGTCCGTCCCGGGTTCGAACGGAACCGAAGGCACTACCCCTACTACATCCATTTTGGAAATATCCTCAGGATTAGTAGCGACTAGCCCTTGCACTTCACTGCTCCATCTTCGACTCCGAAATCGTTTTCGCGAAACGTACAAACCGGATCGAAGTGGTTTTCGAGTCTCCAGACCTAGAATCCCGGTATACGGAAACTCGATCCCGGTCTCTTCGAAACGATCGCGCATTTGGCCAATATTGATAGTCGGTGATTTAACTATCAATTAATGTTCACAAACATCCATACACATCCATCACACAATAAATAATCTCCATATTATTTATTTTCTTCTAATATCTTTCAAAGATATATTTTCACATTTTCAAAACTCGTTTGAAAACAATTTTCCAAAACTCTTCCTTTACAAGGTAAATCCTTTACCCTTTATTCCCATCGGGAATAACCAAGTATAAAACAATTTGCATTTAAAATAGTTAAAATACTTTATACTGAAATATACTTTAAAATATGAAAATTACTTCTATTTATTTACTCAAAATATAAATTTAGAATAGGTGAAGAAAACTAGTTATTAACACATAAACTTTGATTTAAAGATAAGGGTTTAGTTTAACTAAATTCAAAATAGCGTTATAAGAAGAAAAATACAAATTTTAACAGCTTAAGCTAAACCAACTTTTAAATAAATCCATTTGTAAAATAATTGCTAATATACTCCCAAATTATTACGGTATTAAAAATTATTAATTTATTTCTTTAAAAATAACGATTTCTTAAAAACTTTTTAAAACGATTTAAAACTTAACCTTTAGTTAAATAAAATCTTTTTATAAACATTTACTTGGTTTTTCCCATGGAAACACTTTCCCGTTTCTAAACATTCCAAAGTACTCTTTCATATAAATCCACTGATTTATTTCAAGTCAATTTATGATTTCAACATAAATTTCCAATTCCATACTTAACTATAACTTCCTCTGAAGTTAAATCACAATTTTTCATTTCCGGAAATTCATTTTTAAAACGTAGATTTAAACATTTTTAAATAAACATTTTGGTGAATTTTCAATGGAAGCCAAATTTTCCAATTCACTTAATTAAATTCCAATGAAATACGGCATTTCAAAACATTCTATTTTTCATTTGAACTTGTTAATTTATAGTTGGAAACTCCATTTTAACATATTTTTAATTCCCGGATAACATTAGTCATTATTAAAATAAACATCGTTATTTTAAACAATTTATAATTCCCATAGAATTCATTTCAGAAAATTTATATTTCACATTTAACAATTTATAAATTTTCCAGTATTTAGAATTCCAATTTTTACCAATTTACCTTTTCCATCCAAAACAGATTCCAAATTTTAAATTCTTTTAAATTCTTATTTATCAATTTCTTGGATTACCCTTAAATCCCAATTTACTCATTTAATTAAATTCTGGATTTACAATTTATCCAACAATATCACATTCACAATTTAATGTCAGATTTATCAATCACAATACATAAACAGGCATCACTATCAATTATAAAATAATTGCTACATTGTGAGGAATCCAGTTGGATCCCTCCAACCTGTTTCTCCCTGCATCCACAAATATTAGCACATCACAATATAATATCAATCCAAACTGATAATAACAGTTATAATCAACCATTCACACAGATATTTAAATATCAATTATTTATAATGTCTAGCATCCAGATGTGAGTGAGAAATCTCACCTTGAATTTCGGCGAGCGTTCGAAATTTAAATTAAACCGGACGATGTCCGATTTAACCCAAATTTCTACTTGCCCGGAATGACTCCGGATCTGCACCATTTCGTAGTACGTCTCTCTGCGATTCCAACGGTTCCAGTTTCGTTCGAATCTGAGTACATATGAACTCGATATGAATTTACAAAGTTTAAACAAGATTTTTAAATCAATTTCTCTTTTTTTTTTTTTACAAACCATACAATATCAGCCGTTAATCAACGTTCGAAACCAAGGCCGCTCATCCCTCTTCATCATCACGTACGCGATCTCCAGAAGCAGCAAACCCAACATCGCCACCTCGCATCTCCTTGCCGCGCCTCCCCCATGCGACTGGAAGTCGATCCATCAACGCCAAACGATGCGCCTACCTCCCACGTCCCCCTAGCCGAAGCCCTCTAACACTCGACGCCCCCTAGGTCGCGATATCCCCACTTGAATGGCCGGCCTTCAAGCAAGCATTATCGCCCATACACTCAACGAAATACGATCTTAACCGTTCATACTATAGAGCTCAACGTGTAGAACATATCTCCAGTTGAAAACTTTTGAAATCGCTGCTTGGATTTCGAGATTTCTGAGGGGGAAGACAAGAAGATATCGGCCATTAATCGTTGAAGTGGCGGCCCGTGTATTCTGAGGCTAGGGTTTGAAGATATTAGTATATATAATAAATTTTAATATTATTAAATTCATAAAATTTCTCGATTTAACATTTAATGCAAACAACCTCCCATTCTCACGTTCCGACAGGCTACCCTGGGGTTTTTCAGCATTCCGGACACAATGGAAGAGGTTTCGTAAGCTAATTTGATCGTACGCGCGAGATACGGAATTAAACGATCAATTTAAAATTAAATCGGTTAAATCGATTTCGATGCGTTTCGAGCTGCCACGGTCACACGACAACTCCGATTGCTACGAAAATTGAAATCCGATAATAACTAACTATTACGGATCCAATGGAACCGGTTTCGTCGAATTCCGAGACTGTGCCCCGGAAGGCTATTTTAACTCGTCTGTTAAATCGAGCGATTTTCAAAATTGACGGAAACGTTTAAAATTTCACTTTTAAAATTTTATTAACTTAACAATAAATCATATAAAATGTATAACCACATTTAAAATCATTCCGGCTCAACCCGGACTCAAAATCTGATTATTTGCATTTTAATAATATTAAATTCATTTTTAAATTAATATAAACCCCAAATATTAATTTATCAACTTAAAAATTCCTCTAAAAGTCCAACAACATTATTTATATCCAAATAGACTTTAAAATAAATTTTAAAACCATTTTATAGCTATTTACACCCAGATTCACCCTTTTATCCTAATCCCGAATATTTAATTATTATTTTTCCATAAATCAAATTCAACCCGAAATTACTATAATTAAAAATTATAGCTTATTTCATTGATTGAATCTGAATCTATTCATTTTAAAATCAATTAAGAATCCACATTAACATTTAAAATGAATTAAATGTTCAAATTCAATGGCTTAAAAATACGGGATGTTACATTCCTCCCCCCTTATAAAAATTTCGTCCCCGAAATTTGCTAAGGTAGAAAATACTCTCCAACCCATTTACTTTCCAATTTGCTTAGTTAAAAGCTTATATTCACTTTCCAAACCCTTCAGCCTAATCCCACACTCAATTGCTACATTTACTCTAAGGCCTTTATTTTAACACTCGCTTTCAAAATAACTTTACTTATTAATAAATTTTCCCAAAAATCCCAAAAATTTCTAACTCCCAAAATTTCTGAAAATTTTGGCGGAGTCTCCTTTGCACGGAGGAGCTTCTGCAATATCGCAGGATACACAAATATATATACATCGGCTCACACGGCCGGAAACCAAAATATATCACAAAATATATATCATTTTCCCAATTATATTTGCGTAGGCGTACCTCTTTAGCAAAATTTTAATAGTGAGCGGCTAATATAACGCATATACGCGCTCCAACTCTCTCGAACGCCTCCCGTACCTGTACTTAACTCAAGCAAACTCATCAGTTTTCAAGATATGAGCATTTTCATAATATTTCCAATATAAATGTAAGCCAAACATATCCATTTCATAACCAAACCAAACAAACTTCATCATTAACAATGTTAACCATATTTTATCAACAATTCAAAGTTTTAAATCACCTTTCAAATTTCTTATTCAAATCCAACTTCATTTTTATTGAATATGATTAACAGGTGCTTTACCAACATCAACCTATTCCATCTCAATTCCAAGTTGATTCACAACTCAATCCTTATTCTCAATTTTATTTACAATCAAATTCCATTTTAAATTTGAAGCATTTGCATTTCAGTTATGATCCATTTCCATTCATATGCAAATATTACTCATTAAGAGGTCAATTCATTCCTATTGATTCAAAATCAATTTCATTTGCTATTCTTAACCAATTCACTTGCATTCATATACAAAACTCTTTGAATTGGGTTCCCATTCATATCAATTTATTCACAATTCAATTCCAATTGCCTGTTAAACAACTCAATTCCGATTACAAGCAATTTCATGTTATTCAAGTAAAATGAATTCCATTGCATGGTTCACAATTCAAGTATTCTTATTCAAATGCAATGGTTAAAGTAAATATTTCCTTTACATTTTAATTTCATTAACCAATTCAAGCTTATATAAATTTCCTTCCATCCTGGATTATTTATAACCCCTATATTCAAATCACATCACAATAATTTATTAACATCATTTCACTTGAAATTAAATTTTATTATTTAACGAAATGTCATTCAAAATTACTTAATAAAGCTCATTCACATTCATTTCGTTTTTCTTCCAAGTTACTTAAGTTCTTTCACAAAATTTCCATCATCTTCTTATATCAATTTTATTTTATTTTCATTTGATTCTCATTCAAATCAAATTTCAATTCCTTTACAACTTTAATGCTCTTTGTTTATTTATCCAATCCATGTACAAATTTATTTTATTAACAAAGAGACCATTTAAATTATTTCTCTCATTTGAATTTTATTTACAATTCAAACCATCACTATTATAAGCTAATTACATTATTCATTCTCACTTCCAACATTTATTACCAAACTTAAATTCTATCCCAAAACTGGGTCTTTATTTTACTTTCCACATTTTATCAAACTATCAAAATTTCATTCATGCCAATACAATTTCATTTAATTTAGCTTACACAAAACTCATTGCCCAACAATCATTTTAGATTTAATTGAGTAAGCATTTACTTCATTCGACATCACTTCAACTAAATTAAATCCATTTAATTAAATTCTTATCCAGATTTAATTCAAGGTTAACTAGATTATATATGCATTTTCAATTTAATTCCTTTCCAGAATTAATTCAAGTTCATCTAAATTTTATTTAGCCCACCTGAATTAAAACCATTTCCTTTACTACTTTAAATAAGAATTTAATTACATTCATTCTTATTCATAACACAACTAAATTTTAATATTCAACTTACTTCTATTTTAGTCGAAATTAAACCCAATTCAATTTAATCTTAATTCTCCATATCCAAGTTCAACTTATTTACTAACTTCAGTTCACTTACCTCTTTTATATTTTATAATTGCTTCACCTTACTTTGCATTCCATTTAAAATTAAGTCCGAATTCACCATTCCACTTAACCATTTTTATTTGTGATTATAATTCCATTTTACTTGAGTTAAAATCAAATCTTCCATTCTCAAGTTCTCCAACTTATTTACTTATAAGTTTATATTGCTCATTTCAAACCGATCCACATTTTTATAATCACAATGTCAAATTTTAACACTTAATAACTTAAGAATATGAATTCATTTGCACAATCATAAGCATTTACATTTCACCGTTATCTCAACTTCCATTTAATTCCAATTCATTTAGATTTAATTCAATTTCAAATTCTTAATTTTATTTAACTTATCATAAGTTAAATCCAGATATATTCCATATATACTCAATTCTTCTTTAAATCAACTTTCCTTTATAAGTTATATAGTTGAATCATTTCAACTTTCACATTTTTATTTTAAAATAGAATTCCCAGAATTCAATTTACCCGGATTTATTTCAAAACCAATTTGAAATAAAAATCAACACATTTCCTCTTGGTATAACAAATCAATTCCCAAATTCCAAAACAATCTGCTTTTACCAAACAATTTTCCTTTTGAAAATTCCAAAATCACTTGTTTCCCAAACAAGTCCAAACAATGTCATAATCAACTATTTTGGTAGCAATCCATCACTTTAGAAACTCGAAAATGAATTCTAATGATGTGGCCAGCATCATCAGGATTATTTTCCAGCGACTGAAGTGAGTTCAATGCTTTCCACTTCCAAAATCCACCTCAAAACAATTTCTATTCAAAAATATTTCCCCAAAATATACTCCATTCTTACAAATGCTTTTGAAAACATTTCAAACATTTCCACAAAGTCAAACTCCCAAAACTTTGTTTAATTCCATTTGAAATCCCTTTCAAAATTTCCGGGGTCAAAATTTTAATTTTTACTTTTCTTATTTAAAACATATCCAGTCAATTCCATTTGGTTATAAACCATTTTAATATTTTAACTTCTTATTTTCTTACATATCATTTCAAATTTTAGATCATATTTTGATTTCTTATTTGATTATGGAAGAAACAACCAAACAAACATCCAATATATATAATAATTTAGAAAATATTTTTTTTATATCAAAATATAAATTTGGGTAAAATTATTTCATTTACCCACTTTAAAAACAATACTATGTCGGTTTATCTTGTTTAAGAGTTTAGAAACCCCTATCGATACGGTTGTACTTCCCGTACCGTCCAGAATTCATAAACACTCAACCGATAAGTCAACACAGTACAAAAACAATTTTATATCTACTAACAAGTACGCTCTCATAGCTATTATTACACTCAGCTCATTATAGAGTACTATTGACTCTATTTAAAATGAGTAAATTTACCCACCAAAGCCTAGGTTGTCCCCAACCTATGCTCTGATACCAAGTGTGACGACCCGCCCTTCTCGACCCTCGAAAATCGACACAAAATACTCAACAGTATAATATGCCGACGATCGAACGCCGGAAAAGACAGATTGTAGGAAAGAAAGAAAGTAGATAGAAGAAGAAAGAACAAAACAAAATCAGAACCTCACAGTCGCAGCGGATAAAATATAATATATAGAACAGATCTTTACACAAAATGAAACTATATATGTTTATATACAATACATCATCATCAGAGTATATCAATACAATCATCAAAATCCAGTCAATCAGTCAATACAACAATCACAGCAGCGGAATAATACAAGTACGAGAAATACGTCTCGAACTCCAGCTCCTCTCCTGAGCTCCATAGCAACCTATCCTGTAAAATACTCGGTCTGACCCGAGCATTATAATAAAATAACACCCGAGTCAGTCTGGAATACCAGCGCATCATAAATACATCCAAACTGATTATTAAAGTTCAAAAATCCATTGGAAATCAAAAGCATCTCGTAAGACCCCGCCACAAATAAATATGTCGGGTTTTTACCTTACGATAGCTAAAACACTTTTTATAAAAATCCTCTGATATTATAATAGTGTCTATTCACAAATACTTATAAAATAGCTGAAATTGTTACATCTATTAAATTCCAGCATACTAGCCACAACGTGGGTAATACAAACAAAACTCGTACAAGGCACGTAGGGAGAATGGATTTCCAACGAATGACTAGGCACTGGGGTACCACCTGTCACAGTACGTGGCCTAGATCACAGTACCGAGGAGTACGCCCGCTCCCCTGCAACACAAGGCCGGAATCATCCCTTACTGGATAATTCCAAGTAAAATCACCCCACGGTTGTGATCAGCAACCGCACCACTAAGCCGAAATAAAAGGGACATCTAGACAGGGATGACCTTACTCTCAAGTGGGGGCTACCCACGAAGCCTTGCTGCATAACCCCTGATTTTCAGTCATTCCCGGTTGATGAGGCTTGAGGCTAAACGATACCTTTATAGCACATATCCCTTAGAATGCCCATCGTCCACCTGACGATGTCACGAAAGCATTCGTCCATATAAGTCCGTCCCGGGTTCGAACGGAACCGAAGGCACTACCCCTACTACATCCATTTTGGAAATATCCTCAGGATTAGTAGCGACTAGCCCTTGCACTTCACTGCTCCATCTTCGACTCCGAAATCGTTTTCGCGAAACGTACAAACCGGATCGAAGTGGTTTTCGAGTCTCCAGACCTAGAATCCCGGTATACGGAAACTCGATCCCGGTCTCTTCGAAACGATCGCGCATTTGGCCAATATTGATAGTCGGTGATTTAACTATCAATTAATGTTCACAAACATCCATACACATCCATCACACAATAAATAATCTCCATATTATTTATTTTCTTCTAATATCTTTTAAAGATATATTTTCACATTTTCAAAACTCGTTTGAAAACAATTTTCCAAAACTCTTCCTTTACAAGGTAAATCCTTTACCCTTTATTCCCATCGGGAATAACCAAGTATAAAACAATTTGCATTTAAAATAGTTAAAATACTTTATACTGAAATATACTTTAAAATATGAAAATTACTTCTATTTATTTACTCAAAATATAAATTTAGAATAGGTGAAGAAAACTAGTTATTAACACATAAACTTTGATTTAAAGATAAGGGTTTAGTTTAACTAAATTCAAAATAGCGTTATAAGAAGAAAAATACAAATTTTAACAGCTTAAGCTAAACCAACTTTTAAATAAATCCATTTGTAAAATAATTGCTAATATACTCCCAAATTATTACGGTATTAAAAATTATTAATTTATTTCTTTAAAAATAACGATTTCTTAAAAACTTTTTAAAACGATTTAAAACTTAACCTTTAGTTAAATAAAATCTTTTTATAAACATTTACTTGGTTTTTCCCAGGGAAACACTTTCCCGTTTCTAAACATTCCAAAGTACTCTTTCATATAAATCCACTGATTTATTTCAAGTCAATTTATGATTTCAACATAAATTTCCAATTCCATACTTAACTATAACTTCCTCTGAAGTTAAATCACAATTTTTCATTTCCGGAAATTCATTTTTAAAACGTAGATTTAAACATTTTTAAATAAACATTTTGGTGAATTTTCAATGGAAGCCAAATTTTCCAATTCACTTAATTAAATTCCAATGAAATACGGCATTTCAAAACATTCTATTTTTCATTTGAACTTGTTAATTTATAGTTGGAAACTCCATTTTAACATATTTTTAATTCCCGGATAACATTAGTCATTATTAAAATAAACATCGTTATTTTAAACAATTTATAATTCCCATAGAATTCATTTCAGAAAATTTATATTTCACATTTAACAATTTATAAATTTTCCAGTATTTAGAATTCCAATTTTTACCAATTTACCTTTTCCATCCAAAACAGATTCCAAATTTTAAATTCTTTTAAATTCTTATTTATCAATTTCTTGGATTACCCTTAAATCCCAATTTACTCATTTAATTAAATTCTGGATTTACAATTTATCCAACAATATCACATTCACAATTTAATGTCAGATTTATCAATCACAATACATAAACAGGCATCACTATCAATTATAAAATAATTGCTACATTGTGAGGAATCCAGTTGGATCCCTCCAACCTGTTTCTCCCTGCATCCACAAATATTAGCACATCACAATATAATATCAATCCAAACTGATAATAACAGTTATAATCAACCATTCACACAGATATTTAAATATCAATTATTTATAATGTCTAGCATCCAGATGTGAGTGAGAAATCTCACCTTGAATTTCGGCGAGCGTTCGAAATTTAAATTAAACCGGACGATGTCCGATTTAACCCAAATTTCTACTTGCCCGGAATGACTCCGGATCTGCACCATTTCGTAGTACGTCTCTCTGCGATTCCAACGGTTCCAGTTTCGTTCGAATCTGAGTACATATGAACTCGATATGAATTTACAAAGTTTAAACAAGATTTTTAAATCAATTTCTCTTTTTTTTTTTTTTTACAAACCATACAATATCAGCCGTTAATCAACGTTCGAAACCAAGGCCGCTCATCCCTCTTCATCATCACGTACGCGATCTCCAGAAGCAGCAAACCCAACATCGCCACCTCGCATCTCCTTGCCGCGCCTCCCCCATGCGACTGGAAGTCGATCCATCAACGCCAAACGATGCGCCTACCTCCCACGTCCCCCTAGCCGAAGCCCTCTAACACTCGACGCCCCCTAGGTCGCGATATCCCCACTTGAATGGCCGGCCTTCAAGCAAGCATTATCGCCCATACACTCAACGAAATACGATCTTAACCGTTCATACTATAGAGCTCAACGTGTAGATCATATCTCCAGTTGAAAACTTTTGAAATCGCTGCTTGGATTTCGAGATTTCTGAGGGGGAAGACAAGAAGATATCGGCCATTAATCGTTGAAGTGGCGGCCCGTGTATTCTGAGGCTAGGGTTTGAAGATATTAGTATATATAATAAATTTTAATATTATTAAATTCATAAAATTTCTCGATTTAACATTTAATGCAAACAACCTCCCATTCTCACGTTCCGACAGGCTACCCTGGGGTTTTTCAGCATTCCGGACACAATGGAAGAGGTTTCGTAAGCTAATTTGATCGTACGCGCGAGATACGGAATTAAACGATCAATTTAAAATTAAATCGGTTAAATCGATTTCGATGCGTTTCGAGCTGCCACGGTCACACGACAACTCCGATTGCTACGAAAATTGAAATCCGATAATAACTAACTATTACGGATCCAATGGAACTGGTTTCGTCGAATTCCGAGACTGTGCCCCGGAAGGCTATTTTAACTCGTCTGTTAAATCGAGCGATTTTCAAAATTGACGGAAACGTTTAAAATTTCACTTTTAAAATTTTATTAACTTAACAATAAATCATATAAAATGTATAACCACATTTAAAATCATTCCGGCTCAACCCGGACTCAAAATCTGATTATTTGCATTTTAATAATATTAAATTCATTTTTAAATTAATATAAACCCCAAATATTAATTTATCAACTTAAAAATTCCTCTAAAAGTCCAACAACATTATTTATATCCAAATAGACTTTAAAATAAATTTTAAAACCATTTTATAGCTATTTACACCCAGATTCACCCTTTTATCCTAATCCCGAATATTTAATTATTATTTTTCCATAAATCAAATTCAACCCGAAATTACTATAATTAAAAATTATAGCTTATTTCATTGATTGAATCTGAATCTATTCATTTTAAAATCAATTAAGAATCCACATTAACATTTAAAATGAATTAAATGTTCAAATTCAATGGCTTAAAAATACGGGATGTTACATGCAAAGAGAACGGAAGTTCCTAATCAAGAAATCTGATCGTAGTCCACCATAGAGAGGTCGAGTGAGCAATACTAATTTGGAAGTAGAAGTCTATGTAACCGAACCAGTGATCAGATCAAATACAGCGTACAAATGATTTATGTATATCATACGGACTTAAGTATAATTGTATACTTATTATGCGACTTAAGAAAATTTGCGAACTTAAGAAAAATTCTAAATCTGGTTGTTATTCATTTGACATTTTAAATAATTTTACGTGTTAGGTTTTTCCCTTACGAAATTTGATTAATTGATAGCGTTAGTTTATTCCTATATGAAATTTGATTTTAGTTGATGTGATTGGTTATGTGACGTATATACCATAGTTTATAAAGTTTGAATTTATAAATAGAGGTTTTTGAAATGTTGTTTGTTGACTTAAATCCAGGTGGTTTTGAAGTATTTAGGAAATATTATTATTTCTATTAAAATTGGAATTTTTTCCAATAGATATTTGCAAAGTGTTTTACAAATATTTTTATTTATTGCGATGAATGACTAAAATCAAAGCGCGATTGGGAATTTCCCCAATTTGAGACTCGCTAGGTGTATCTACTTTATTGTTTTTAGGAGCTACCGAAATACCACCGGAAGTTCCATTGTTTTTGTTAAGAGTTATACCATGCTCGAAAGGGGGCCGCACCTTCCTAGTCATGTTGGATCTAGTTTTGATGTATTTCTTTTTGAGGAAGTATTAAAATATATATTTGAATATAAAACCCGGGTATTTGGTTCTAAATTTATAGTTTGAAAATATTGGATGCATAACATTTATTACAGGATATTCTCTGTATTTTGTTGCATATGATTGATATGTTATTTTGGTTGCATGTGGCTTTATTCATTGGAATTGCATGTAGATTTATATCATGCTAGAATTTGCATGTAAGATTGTCTCATATTGTTAGTTTCATCTTGTTACCTTGTTGCATATGTGTCACGTACCGAATTTTTTGACTTTCGAAAATTCGACATCAATACTCACTTTATCGACTGCCGAGCAATCGAGTGCCGGAAACTCCAATAGTGAGGGTTTTAAAAAGAAGAAAAAAGTAGAAGAAGAAGAAAGCAGAAGGAAGAGAGTAGAAAAAGAAAAGAAGAACAACACATCAGAACAGAAACAGATATCAGAATCTTACACATCGCAGCGGAACAATATATATAATAGATAAATGAATAATCTTTAAAACAAAGAACTATATCATTTTATACATACATCAATCATCAGAGTCAATATACAACAATGGACAGTTATATAACTTGTCCTCATACAGAATACACAGCGGAATAGATACTATCAGATACAAATACTACGTCTCGTCATCCAGCTTATCTCCACAGCTCCAGAATATCCAGAATATCCTGATAATCTAACTCTAGACTGCCCGTGTGGAAATTTTGTAGGCACCCAGAGTTTAGAAGGGAACAATAAACTCTGAGTCAGTCATGGTGACTGGTGTGAGATCGTAAAACAGTTATTCTTTATAACAACAAAATAAATTTTTTTTTAAAGTCAATTCGCAATGCTTTTGGAAAATGAAACTACCATAAGACCTCCCGCCACACACACAATGCAAACGCAGACTTGGAGGAGATTTCTTCTTATGATAGTCAAAGATGCTTACTACGCAAAAATCAAATTCTTTTTGATATTATTATTAGTGCATAGTGGAAAACATTTCGAAAGTAGAATATAAATCTTAGCCAGCATAGGTACCATTATATTATGCCTGCTATAGCTGCCTCCTGAGGAGACAGGTTATACAATTGAAATCGTAAAGGCTCGTATTGTTTCTTTGGATTTCCAACAAATGGTCAGGCTAAGGAACTTCCTTTTCCACGATGGGTACGTCCCTGGAATAGACGACCCGAGAACCTAACCGGATCTCTGCCAACACAAGGCCGGGTTACCTCTGCAAAAATAGGTAACTACTGACACGCGTATGCCATCCCCCGATCGTAACCGATCTTCCCGAGGATCCCCGATTTCCAACAACCACAAAGAAATAAATTTTGCAGCAACCACAGAGGTTAAGTATCTGGGCTCCATACCATGATACCACCTTTATCCAGAAGGAATGACATACACTAAGGGGCGCTACTCCCTAGAACCTTGCCGCATCCTTCCTGTTTCGACCATTTCCGGGGTGTGAGGCTCGACGAAGTCTCGTCCACAAAGCTACACTTTCTACAAAGCCCTGCTTCGGGTCAAACAAAATGATCAACCTATGATCACAAAGATATAAGATCAAACAAATGATCATATCACAAATGATCAAACACTGATCATTTCACAGCAACACTCAGTATGCCACGTTACCAAATTGGGATATATCGCTGATAAATTTCAACTACATAACCTCTGAGCTCGTACGTCTCAGAGAAGGGTGTTAAGCTAAGAGAATAAATTCTCCGCCACCAACAGAAATGTATTTGAAAGAAATTAGCTTTATATCTCAAATTGTAACGTCAGACACACAATCCATACAAGTCTGTTCCGGGATCGAACAGAACCGAAGGCACTTCTCAAGAAGCCCTTGCACATCCGGATAAATTTCTAATCACGTCCGGACTTCCCGTCACTAAGGGTGATAAAACCTCTAAATCGGAGATCAGCCGATGTAGAGTAACTCGACGGTAATCCTTCCGTTTTCAAAAATATCCGGTCTTCAACACCGGTCTTCAAATGCAATTCATAACGACGTATCACATATTCGGAATGGGTTATACGACCCCATGGTCCTTTCCCGGCTAACCCGAATAGTGAGCGCTTATTTAAAAATAAGTGTGGCATTCAAATTCATCCAATCACAACAAATACCATTCAAGGTAATTATTGATAGTCGGTTATTTAACTATCAATAAAGATGCGCAACATCTTCAGATTCCAAATAACTTTCCCAAATTATTTCTCTTCAAAAATATCTTCACTAGATATAAAATTTCCACACTTCAAAAATAAATCAATATTTATTTTTAAACAACTTCCCTTTCTTTTATAAATTCCATAGTGAATTTATATCTTTCAAAATATCTACTGATATACGATTTTCAATCGATTTCACATGTTCACTTTCGATTTATCTTTAAGAAGATAAATTCTCAAAACCATTTCATTTCATAATGGAAAAGCATTTCCCTACTTATTTAATAATAAGTATTTCACAAATCATTTATTTTCAACATTTGAAAATATTCGATATACTTAAATCAAAATTTAAGTATAAATTCATTCTTTAAGGAAAACATTACTATAACAACATTTATTTGAGTCAAAACGAATGTTACGTAAAACATCGTTACGACGACTCAAAATCACTAGTATAGGGATTCGAAATTTAGATAGATATATAAATCCCAATACTATATAAAAACATTTCCTTTCGGAAATCATTTACTATAACAACTGTGTTATAGTCCACCATTTCCTTCTACTTCTCGAAACGTCTATTTCAACAATGAATGTTGAAATCTATGTATTCGATACTTAACACGTTTTAAAACATCTTTTAAAACAATTAACTTCATTTCAAATATCACTTTTCCAAAACCATATCCATTTTACTTAACAATATATTCACTGTCCAAAATCGTGAATATACTTCACTAATTACATTTCACTATTTTCTACACATTTTATTTCAATAATAATTCGCTATCCAAAATCGCGAATATATCTTCTTTAACATTTTAATTTATCAAATCCAATTGATTTCGAATTTATAAAACAACGTTTATAAATCACTTTTATACTTTATAACAATTTCGACTTATGAAATCGTTTCATTTAGCAATTTCTATTTATATCCCATCTAAGTGCAAAAATCAAATTTATCAGTAAATTTCTTATAAATCTTTTATTCTACAACATCTGTTCACTTTATAACTTCACGTTATCAATCTATTAATTTCATTCACTTATGAAATCCATTTATACTTCTTTTTTAACACTTATAAAATTCGTTTTATAAGTCCAATATTTTGATTTATGAAATATCAATTTTATAAATCTTTCTATACAAATCGTTTATAGTTATTCGAAAAATCCCAACTTAAACCATTTTATAAATAAATCGACTTTTATTTCAAAAACGACACTTCGGTTATATTTCACTAAAAATTATAACTTTTATAACTTTAAAATTTTACGTTTATAAATCGATTCAAAAATTCCATAAAACGTATATTTTCAAAAATCACTTTAAAAACCCTTTTAAAGTAAAAGTCGTTATTTCTACATTTCAAAACTGAATCCGATGATGCAACAACACCAATCAGTCCATCACAACAGTCAATATCATATATCAATATGATAACAGAATATATATCAATATCTGTAAATAAGTAAATACAGTTGAGGAATCCAGTTGGATCCCTCCAACCTGTTTCCCTGCATCCAAAGACGTTAGCACAATACCAATTCCGCTCCAGTACGGAATTATCGCGGTATATGGGTTTTATAAAAATCCGCTTACTAACGGCGCAATAGGGTCTCATCCGCTATACGAGGCGAAAAATCAATCAATCCAATATATACATATGCCAATATGTATATATTGCTATATATAGATATATATCCTACTATATCTAATATCACATCCAAGCAGTCAATCATCAATCAATAACTGTAAAAGAAAATCCACTTTCATTTGAGTGAGAAGATCTCACCTTTGATTTTAATTCTGATTTCAGCGTTTATTTCGAATAAAATTAAACGCGCGTTTAATTTTACCCGAAATTTAAACTAGCTCCAATTGACTTCAAACCAGTTGCATCGCGAAGTACACGTCGAGACGATTCCAACACATTTTGTTTCGTCATTTTCTGATAACGTATGAAAGAGATATTGCATTTAGAAGTTTATACAATTTTAAAACAAAATAAATTTACATTTTTATTTAATTTCTTAGCCCTAACCAAATCAGAGCCACACGATCTGCTGCCCTAGAATCCCAGCCGTGCCTTTCATCATCTCCCACAAACGTACGCATGCTCCAGTTCAAACCAACGTACGCGAGAACCCAACATCACGCTCCAAAACTTCGACGTCGCCTCCCCCATACTCGACGAGATCTCATCACAACCATACCACATCGAAGCTCGTCTCGAGCTCGACCCACGCCCGCCACCACGCTGCACTCGACCTCCCCAACGCCTCGGAATTCGCACATGGAACGGTGACGAACGCGGCACGATTTCTCCCTTGATGTTGCGTCGATCACCATAATCTCCTTATAGATTCGAAGAACTCGTCAACCTCTACGATATTGCAGTTGAACGTTTCCCCTAATTCTCTACAAATTTGAGGAAATTAAAGGAAGAAAATCGACTATTTTCGGCCATTGATTTTGAAGTGGCGGCCTGCAGCTTTGACCTAGGGTTTGAGTGCAAAGTGAAGATAGAGGGGGGTCTTTTATAGAAAATTTCATGATTTACTATTCATCGAATTTTTTCGAACTCCGATTCGAGCGTGCCGGTTGACGTTCGTAAGGTTTATCCCACATTCCGAACACAATGGAACGTGTTTCGGAAGCTAATTCGATCGTATGTGTGAGATATGACAATAAACGATCAATTTAAATTAAACCGATTTAAATCGATTTCGAGGCGTTTTGGCTTGCCCCGGACAAATGGTAAATCCAAAAATTACGAAATTTGAAATCTTACAATAATATCACATTACGGATCCGATGAAACTGGTTTCATCGAAATCCGAGACTTTTTGAAAAATGACTATTTTTAACTTGACGATTTAAAATTAAAACGATATCGATGCGTTTCGAGTTGCCACGGTCAAATGACAACTCCGATGGATACGAAAATTGAAATCCGATAATAACTAACTATTACGGATCCAATGGAACTAGTTTCGTTCAATTCTGAGGCTGTTCAAAAATTGGCTATTTTTCAGTCGATAATTAAATATTAAAATATTCAATTTTCACAGATTAACTCCAAATTCAATTTTAAAAGTTCTATAGCCTTTCTATAACTCCAGTATGATTACATAGAATTTTACAAATCATTTTCAATCATTTTAAACTCGGTTTTCAATTATCTCTGGAATTTCACTATTAATTTATCGATTTAATTATCAAATTAAATCCAATATTCGAAAAATAAATCATTCGACTTCTAAATTCCATTTATTAATATTTAAAATCAATTAAATATTCAAATTTTAATTATCAAAAATTCTGGGTCGTTACAAACTTCCCCCCTTAAAAGAATTTCGTCCTCGAAATTACAAGTCAAGAAGAAAGGTCCTTAACTCGTCTACTATTTTCTCAAATTCAAATAGTTTTATCAATTTATCAAAACAAATCTTTCTACTAAAGATTCGTTATCATTCAACTCGTTTTCCAACTTCAATTATAAGTTCAAACAACATTGTTTTACTTCAAAATTCAAATTCGAGTTTAAATTCAAATTTTAAACTTTCAAAATTTCTCAAAAATTTTCTAACGCCCTAAATTTCCAAAAAATTTCGCCAGCGACTCCTTTGCGCGGCTAATACGGCACGACTACAAAACGTCCCTACGGACTCTCAGATTTCAAAAAGAGAAAGAAAAAGCCAAGCGGCTAGAGAAATAAGTCATCAAATCTCATATTCAAATTTAAATACATACCTTTTTCGAGCAATTCAAATTATCTTCGAAATTAAATTCCAATTCCTTTATAACACCTGTATCTCCTACTAGCCATAATATCTAGTTACATATTCAAACCATTTTGCACATCTATTTCAAAATTTTCAATGTATGCTTCTTATACATTTTTACTTCACTGTTGAAGTTATATATTCATTATCATTCAATTTTATATTCCAAATTTTCATTTGAATTCAATTCACAATTCCAATCTAATTTGGATTCGGTTCAACTTCTGAATATTGAATTTTTTTGTCAATTAACTTTAGTTCGCTTCAAACTAATCTCAAAACTTCATTTTATTTTACACAATTCAAATTCGTTTTCAATATTCAGTTTTACTTACTTACAAATTCAAAATGAATTTTAACATTCAACTTCATTTTCTTGCACTTACAATATCAAATTTTTATTTACTCATTCACTAATTCATTCGTTTTCATTTTGAATCTCATTTCTATCAGATTTCAAATATTTTATAAGTTATCAACTTATTTACATCTTGATTTATACAAATCGCTTCTACATTCATATTACTAATTCCATTCCACTAATAAATTTTAATTTCGATTATCTTCTTGGAATCCCATTCCAAGTTATAAATTGATTCACAATTTATATTTACACTTTTAATTCATATATGAATTCATTTCCTTATGCTTCCAATTCATATTTAAAATTTCATTCGTTAAATGGATTTTTATTTAAACTTTAAACTTTACAAGTTATCAACTTCAAAATATTTCATAAATATTTTTTTTATAGTATTCCAGAGTCTTTTCAACATTTCAAAGCCATTTTGAAAACAATCCAGATTATCCTTTGAATTTCAAAAACAAAAACCCAAATTTTTCAAACAACTTCCTTTTAAAACAATTTGGCAGCAATTTCTCTTTTGGAAACCCGAAAATGAACATCGATAATGCTGCAGTCATTATCGAAGTTATTTTCCAGCGACCGAAAAGAGTTTAGAGCTTTCATCTCCCTAAAATACTTTTCAAAACCTTCGAAATCCATTTTCAAATCAAAAGGATTTAAACTTCCAAATCTCCAAAATTTTCAAATTCTTTTCAAAACATTTCCAAAACTTCCCTGGAATTCCATTTTAAATTACAATTCACATTTATAATTTATATTCTTAAATTGCATTTGCATGTGAATTTATTTCTTAACTTTGGAGTTACGATTTCAATTTCTCATTCAATTTCAGTGATGATAATTCACTATTATTACTTCCTAACATCCATGCAACCATATACTATAGTACTTTTTAGAAAAACATTTCTTTTCTATACAAAAATAGTTTTGGGCAAAATTATTTCATTTACCCTATTTAAAACAATACTGTGCCGAATTGTTCTATATAAGTGTTTAGAGATCCCTATCGATAGAGTTGTACGGACAATACCGACCAGAATCCATATACCACTCAACAAACCAATCATCACAATATAAAACAATTTTATATTAACTAACAAATACGCGCTCGTATCTATTATTACACTCAACTCATTCTAGAGTACTACTGACTCTATCTCTAATGAGTAACACCCAACAGAGCAGGGTTGTCGCTTAACCATATGCTCTGATACCACGCTGTCACGTACCGAATTTTTCGACTTTCGAAAATTCGACATCAATACTCACTTTATCGACTGCCGAGCAATCGAGTGCCGGAAACTCCAATAGTGAGGGTTTTAAAAAGAAGAAAAAAGTAGAAGAAGAAGAAAGCAGAAGGAAGAGAGTAGAAAAAGAAAAGAAGAACAACACATCAGAACAGAAACAGATATCAGAATCTTACACATCGCAGCGGAACAATATATATAATAGATAAATGAATAATCTTTAAAACAAAGAACTATATCATTTTATACATACATCAATCATCAGAGTCAATATACAACAATGGACAGTTATATAACTTGTCCTCATACAGAATACACAGCGGAATAGATACTATCAGATACAAATACTACGTCTCGTCATCCAGCTTATCTCCAAAGCTCCAGAATATCCAGAATATCCTGATAATCTAACTCTATACTGCCCGTGTGGAAATTTTGTGGGCACCCAGAGTTTAGAAGGGAACAATAAACTCCGAGTCAATCATGGTGACTGGTGTGAGATCGTAAAACAGTTATTCTTTATAACAACAAATATATTTTTTTTTTAAAGTCAATTCGCAATGCTTTTGGAAAATGAAACTACCATAAGACCTCCCGCCACACACACAATGCAAACGCAGACTTGGAGGAGATTTCTTCTTATGATAGTCAAAGATGCTTACTACGCAAAAATCAAATTCTTTTTGATATTATTATTAGTGCATAGTGGAAAACATTTCGAAAGTAGAATATAAATCTTAGCCAGCATAGGTACCATTATATTATGCCTGCTATAGTTGCCTCCTGAGGAGACAGGTTATACAATTGAAATCGTAAAGGCTCGTATTGTTTCTTTGGATTTCCAACAAATGGTCAGGCTAAGGAACTTCCTTTTCCACGATGGGTACGTCCCTGGAATAGACGACCCGAGAACCTAACCGGATCTCTGCCAACACAAGGCCGGGTTACCTCTGCAAAAATAGGTAACTATTGACACGCGTATGCCATCCCCCGATCGTAACCGATCTTCCCGAGGATCCCCGATTTCCAACAACCACAAAGAAATAAATTTTGCAGCAACCACAGAGGTTAAGTATCTGGGCTCCATACCATGATACCACCTTTATCCAGAAGGAATGACATACACTAAGGGGCGCTACTCCCTAGAACCTTGCCGCATCCTTCCTGTTTCGACCATTTCCGGGGAGTGAGGCTCGACGAAGTCTCGTCCACAAAGCTACGCTTTCTACAAAGCCCTGCTTCGGGTCAAACAAAATGATCAACCTATGATCACAAAGATATAAGATCAAACAAATGATCATATCACAAATGATCAAACACTGATCATTTCACAGCAACACTCAGTATGCCACGTTACCAAATTGGGATATATCGCTGATAAATTTCAACTACATAACCTCTGAGCTCGTACGTCTCAGAGAAGGGTGTTAAGCTAAGAGAATAAATTCTCCGCCACCAACAGAAATGTATTTGAAAGAAATCAGCTTTATATCTCAAATTGTAACGTCAGACACACAATCCATACAAGTCTGTTCCGGGATCGAACAGAACTGAAGGCACTTCTCACAAAGCCCTTGCACATCCGGATAAATTTCTAATCACGTCCGGACTTCCCGTCACTAAGGGTGATAAAACCTCTAAATCGGAGATCAGCCGATGTAGAGTAACTCGACGGTAATCCTTCCGTTTTCAAAAATATCCGGTCTTCAACACCGGTCTTCAAATGCAATTCATAACGACGTATCACATATTCGGAATGGGTTATACGACCCCATGGTCCTTTCCCGGCTAACCCGAATAGTGAGCGCTTATTTAAAAATAAGTATGGCATTCAAATTCATCCAATCACAACAAATACCATTCAAGGTAATTATTGATAGTCGGTTATTTAACTATCAATAAAGATGCGCAACATCATCAGATTCCAAATAACTTTCCCAAATTATTTCTCTTCAAAAATATCTTCACTAGATATAAAATTTCCACACTTCAAAAATAAATCAATATTTATTTTTAAACAACTTCCCTTTCTTTTATAAATTCCATAGTGAATTTATATCTTTCAAAATATCTACTGATATACGATTTTCAATCGATTTCACATATTCACTTTCGATTTATCTTTAAGAAGATAAATTCTCAAAACCATTTCATTTCATAATGGAAAAGCATTTCCCTACTTATTTAATAATAAGTATTTCACAAATCATTTATTTTCAACATTTGAAAATATTCGATATACTTAAATCAAAATTTAAGTATAAATTCATTCTTTAAGGAAAACATTACTATAACAACATTTATTTGAGTCAAAACGAATGTTACGTAAAACATCGTTACGACGACTCAAAATCACTAGTATAGGGATTCGAAATTTAGATAGATATATAAATCCCAATACTATATAAAAACATTTCCTTTCGGAAATCATTTACTATAACAACTGTGTTATAGTCCACCATTTCCTTCTACTTCTCGAAACGTCTATTTCAACAATGAATGTTGAAATCTATGTATTCGATACTTAACACGTTTTAAAACATCTTTTAAAACAATTAACTTCATTTCAAATATCACTTTTCCAAAACCATATCCATTTTACTTAACAATATATTCACTGTCCAAAATCGTGAATATACTTCACTAATTACATTTCACTATTTTCTACACATTTTATTTCAATAATAATTCGCTATCCAAAATCGCGAATATATCTTCTTTAACATTTTAATTTATCAAATCCAATTGATTTCGAATTTATAAAACAACGTTTATAAATCACTTTTATACTTTATAACAATTTCGACTTATGAAATCGTTTCATTTAGCAATTTCTATTTATATCCCATCTAAGTGCAAAAATCAAATTTATCAGTAAATTTCTTATAAATCTTTTATTCTACAACATCTGTTCACTTTATAACTTCACGTTATCAATCTATTAATTTCATTCACTTATGAAATCCATTTATACTTCTTTTTTAACACTTATAAAATTCGTTTTATAAGTCCAATATTTTGATTTATGAAATATCAATTTTATAAATCTTTCTATACAAATCGTTTATAGTTATTCGAAAAATCCCAACTTAAACCATTTTATAAATAAATCGACTTTTATTTCAAAAACGACACTTCGGTTATATTTCACTAAAAATTATAACTTTTATAACTTTAAAATTTTACGTTTATAAATCGATTCAAAAATTCCATAAAACGTATATTTTCAAAAATCACTTTAAAAACCCTTTTAAAGTAAAAGTCGTTATTTCTACATTTCAAAACTGAATCCGATGATGCAACAACACCAATCAGTCCATCACAACAGTCAATATCATATATCAATATGATAACAGAATATATATCAATATCTGTAAATAAGTAAATACAGTTGAGGAATCCAGTTGGATCCCTCCAACATGTTTCCCTGCATCCAAAGACGTTAGCACAATACCAATTCCGCTCCAGTACGGAATTATCGTGGTATATGGGTTTTATAAAAATTCGCTTACTAACGGCGCAATAGGGTCTCATCCGCTATACGAGGCGGGAAATCAATCAATCCAATATATACATATGCCAATATGTATATATTGCTATATATAGATATATATCCTACTATATCTAATATCACATCCAAGCAGTCAATCATCAATCAATAACTGTAAAAGAAAATCCACTTTCATTTGAGTGAGAAGATCTCACCTTTGATTTTAATTCTGATTTCAGCGTTTATTTCGAATAAAATTAAACGCGCGTTTAATTTTACCCGAAATTTAAACTAGCTCCAATTGACTTCAAACCAGTTGCATCGCGAAGTACACGTCGAGACGATTCCAACGCATTTTGTTTCGTCATTTTCTGATAACGTATGAAAGAGATATTGCATTTAGAAGTTTATACAATTTTAAAACAAAATAAATTTACATTTTTATTTAATTTCTTAGCCCTAACCAAATCAGAGCCACACGATCTGCTGCCCTAGAATCCCAGCCGTGCCTTTCATCATCTCCCACAAACGCACGCATGCTCCAGTTCAAACCAACGTACGCGAGAACCCAACATCACGCTCCAAAACTTCGACGTCGCCTCCCCCATACTCGACGAGATCTCATCACAACCATACCACATCGAAGCTCGTCTCGAGCTCGACCCACGCCCGCCACCATGCTGCACTCGACCTCCCCAACGCCTCGGAATTCGCACATGGAACGGTGACGAACGCAGCACGATTTCTCCCTTGATGTTGCGTCGATCACCATCATCTCCTTATAGATTCGAAGAACTCGTCAACCTCTACGATATTGCAGTTGAACGTTTCCCCTAATTCTCTACGGATTTGAGGAAATTAAAGGAAGAAAATCGAATATTTTCGGCCATTGATTTTGAAGTGGCGGCCTGCAGCTTTGACCTAGGGTTTGAGTGCAAAGTGAAGATAGAGGGGGGTCTTTTATAGAAAATTTCACGATTTACTATTCATCGAATTTTTTCGAACTCCGATTCGAGCATGCCGGCTGACGTTCATAAGGTTTATCCCACATTCCGAACACAATGGAACGTGTTTCGGAAGCTAATTCGATCGTATGTGTGAGATATGACAATAAACGATCAATTTAAATTAAACCGATTTAAATCGATTTCGAGGCGTTTTGGCTTGCCCCGGACAAATGGTAAATCCAAAAATTTCGAAATTTGAAATCTTACAATAATATCACATTACGGATCCGATGAAACTGGTTTCATCGAAATCCGAGACTTTTTGAAAAATGACTATTTTTAACTTGACGATTTAAAATTAAAACGATATCGATGCGTTTCGAGTTGCCACGGTCAAATGACAACTCCGATGGATACGAAAATTGAAATCCGATAATAACTAACTATTACGGATCCAATGGAACTAGTTTCGTTCAATTCTGAGACTGTTCAAAAATTGGCTATTTTTCAGTCGATAATTAAATATTAAAATATTCAATTTTCACAGATTAACTCCAAATTCAATTTTAAAAGTTCTATAGCCTTTCTATAACTCCAGTATGATTACATAGAATTTTACAAATCATTTTCAATCATTTTAAACTCGGTTTTCAATTATCTCTGGAATTTCACTATTAATTTATCGATTTAATTATCAAATTAAATCCAATATTCGAAAAATAAATCATTCGACTTCTAAATTCCTTTTATTAATATTTAAAATCAATTAAATATTCAAATTTTAATTATCAAAAATTCTAGGTCGTTACAATATGATTGTTACATTGTTTAGGTTGTTTGAGCTTATGATAGAGATAGTAAGTGTATTGCTTTTTGTTAGCCTGACTCTCTTTTGGATTATGTAAGTACAGGGAAGCAAGAGATTTTGTGACATCCCGGAATTTCGAGCAATATCAATTTAATAATCTGTGATAAATATTAAATTGAATTGATATATTATTGGATTTTAAGATCTGAATTTATATTTTTCTTCTGATAAATATTTAATTGATTTGAAATATCTTTGGATTATAACATTTGAATTGGTACTTTTCTCTTAATTAATATCGTATTGTGAATTATATCTTTTAAAACTAATAAATTATTTTCTATTTATTTTATATATATTGGTACATATCATAGATAGGGAAGTTCTGTTTTAAATTCAATCGATAAATTTTGTTTTAAATTTCTAATATATATATATATATTCTAGTGATTTGGAAATTATTATTTATTTAAAAATGAGTTTTTCAAAGCTATTAAATTCATAAATATATTGTTTTAAATATTGTAGATAAATGTTTAAATTGTTTTGAGCTATTTTTAACTTTGGTTTAGATTTATAATTATTAACAAAAGAATTTGATTTTCTTTTCTTTTAAAGTATTGCTTGTTAAAATTATAGTTTAAAATGTATATATGTTATAAATTCAATTTTGGTCAAATGATATTCTAGTATGTAGTATAAAATAAGTAATGTGAATAAAAAGAATAATTTCTTTGTTTAAATTATTTTTAAATTTGATAAGTGAACTTTTATAATATAAATAAATAAAATATTCAAATAAAATACAATACGATGATACGAGTAACAAAAACATCGATTGAAATAACGAGTGAAACAAATATACGTGAGTGAAATTTTATCGTTTGTAAGTAATAAAACAAATACATTTTTATAATCAACAACATATTAAAACCGATAGTACAAATGAAATGAAAACAAGAGATAAACTTTGTCGTTTTGTAATGATAAAAACAATCACTATTTAATCTAACGACTTAATCAAACAACAGTCATCATATTTCTAATTAAACAAAACATTACAATGACATTTCAATCAAAGTCCAAAAATATACAAGATGATGTTCCCAGCCCAAAATAAATGATCTGCAAATTCAAGCAAGGCTTGTATAGGGAAGCTTGTATAGGTGAGCATGGAAATCTGTTCGAATATGAGTATGCAGGCAATACTTGAGGCAACAAAATACAAAGTAAAATTTTATTATGTTGTGGCTTGTAAATGAAGTAAGGCAAAAGTATATAAAAAAATAGATAAGTATAAAAATGAAACAACCAAGTACAAGAAGCATTAAATACTAGTCATGCATACATCTGCTCTAGCTCACAAAGATGAAAATCTCGGCCACCAAACCAGGGAAAAATCTCTGAAAAATTTGTACAACTTGTACACTATTTTATATAAAAATTATACCCTGTAAATGTTTTAAAACACCACCAGTAAGCTATCTTTCTTTTATCATTTTCATTCCAGTCGAGCTAGATACAAACTGCAAAACTACTTCATTTAAAAACTTAAAACAAGACTCCATTTAAAATCAAAACCAGATTCTACAACTTAATTCAACAGAGAAGTAGAGATTGGCAGGAAGATTCAAAGTGGAGAATACTTCCAGTTTTTCAGGATTCAAAACTGTTTCAACGGGGTGATCTGTTCTTTCCCCTAAGGCTGGTGAGTAACAAATGTTTTAAAAAAAAATATAAGTATATAGTTAAATTGTATGATCATCTCTGAATATAATATGCCTGTGAACATGTTTTTATCTCTGTGAATATATGTATGTACATGCTTTGTGTATGGTCTAGATGTTCACTGTTTTCAAATTCCAGGTTCTAAACTCATTTATAATCAAATACCCTGATTCAAACTTCACTTCTACCTTAGTTTAGAACATTATAAATTGTTATACCATGGACTTTAGATTACAAACTGTTTTAAACCAAAACATCCTTGAGTTGTCTCTGAAAACAAAGTAAAATACAGAGCACATTTAAATAAGTCAAAATCCAAGTATTAAAATCCTTATATTCAGTTATATAAATCGATTTCTTATACAAAAATAGGATTTTTAACATTAAAATCTAAATTTTTAGTGATTGAATTCGAGAGCAGTTTGGATTTGATCAGAAAAGCATTTCGAGAGATTTTCTGATGATCTATGAGGAGATGATGGTCGGGGTTCGGCCTATCGATGGAGGAGTGAACGTAGCTCATAAGAAAAATACTGAATGGCGATGTAATCCATCATGGAAGATGCGGTAATCATCTTCTTTTTGGAAACCTAGTTTTTCTGGGTTGAGGTAATTCGATCGCCACGACCGGCGTGGTTGATCGAGTGCAACGCAACATTGAGGAAAGGTGGAGGAGGAGTTCGCCGAGGTGTGGACAAATTCTCTTGACGTCTGATGGCCGGAATCGTTTGGACGAGGAGGTTTTTGGCCGGAGTTGTTTACCAGTGGAGCTCGAGAGTGCTCGAATTAGTCTGGGGCTTCGTGGCGCAGTTTCGTGGGGCGGAGTCGTCCTGGTGGTGGTTCGCCGAGGTGTCTGAAGGATCGTCAGGGGAAGCGGCGGCGAGAACGTCATGTGCACGTGCACAATGATTGAACTGGTATCAGTTCATGTAGTTGGGGAAGAAAGAGTCGTCTCGAAGCGATCTCGTGGAAACTGGGTAATGGACTCGAGTGATTACTGGGTCGTACACGAGTGATATATGCTTCCAGTAGTTAAACAAAGCAAGATTTTAAAAGAAAAGAAGGAAGAGGAAAAGCAGGGTGGTGTCTCGGGTTTTTCCAGAGCATTTTCGTGATTTACCCGAGTTAAGCCAAGTCTGGACTCGAAGCAAAACAATGGGTTGCTCGAGAAATGTTGATTTACAGGGTTTGATAAAACCTGTCTTTGTTTTGTGTTCTTTTAACAAGCTTTGAATTTTAAAGTAAGTCTGATTTCAAAACAAATAAATAAACTTGATTTTGATAAATTCTTTATAAAGGAGTTGAAGCGAAAGTTAAATGATTTCATAACTAAATTTGCAAGTTGATTAGCGATGTATTTTTAAAGGCTAAAATTTTGAATAAATTAATTAAGTTTGTTAAAGTTTTCCTTATATATGTTCTCTATGTAAATATTCTTTACACTCATAATAAAAATATTTAAATTAGTTAATGTTTTAAAGGTGATTAAAGAATGTTATTGGAATAATTAATTAATTAAAGATTATTAAGTAGTAGTTAAGAGATGATTGATAATGTAATTACCAAAGAGCTAATATCTAAATGAATCTGATTAAGTATAAGCTTTTAAGGTCAATTACTTAATGAAAGAAGTATGATTGATAAGTATAATTAATTTAAATGGGATTTATAAAAGGGTAGTGAATGGGTTAACCAATGATGGGTTAAAAGTTAATTAATGAATATGATTAGATTTAATTAGATTAATTAATTAAAAATCAACATTGTATTTGTTTAAGTGAAATTGATTAGTGGGAATTAATTCAGGAATAAATTACTCATTTTGATTTTTGAGTAATTTGATTTATTCAGGTTAATTAACTTATTTTAATAAATCTGAGTAATCAATTGGTAATGTGAGAAGTATAATTACTCAGAGAAGTAATTGGTAAGTAATTACAAGACGTAGTTAATGGGATGAAGTTTGTTAATAAAGTAATTAGAGTATAATTACTTTTTATAATTAATCAAGGGATTAATTGGAGATAAATATATTATAAAGTAATTAAAGGAGTTAATTACTGATTTGGTTAATCAAGGGTGATTTATATTGTGGGTTAAATTTAGGATTAATTACTTTGATTTAATCAAATTGTAAATTTAATTCGAGATCATTAATTATTATAATTAATGTTGGAATTTGGAATAAATGTATTTGGATAAATTAATAAATGAAGAAATTTATTAATACAATTAATTAAGTAATGTAATTAACTTTAGTTAATTAATAAATGAAGTTATGTAAAGGTTAATTTCTATAATTGGTTAAGTAATTAATCTAAGAAGTAACTCAAGGAATTTACTTAAATGTAATTAAAGAAATTTATCAGGGATGATTAATAAAAAGGAATAATGGGATGATGATTAATTAATTAATAATTAATTAGTATAGGTGAGTTAATAATGATGAAGTAATTAATTTAATTAACTTTAAATTAATTAAAGGTAAGGTAATTGATTTAATTCATTTTAAATTAATTATCAACGATGTAATTATTATCCTTGTTTATGAATGGATGATATGGATTCCCATTGATTGATTGAAAACTCAGTTATGTGATGAGTAATCTCTGTTGTGATATGGATGCTTGTTTAAGTGTGATATCATAGATTATCCATTTATGCTGATATGTGATCATTTATCTGTGATATTGTGATTTATCTATCTATGTTGATATAGATAATTGAATTGTTTTAACCTTTAAAACAACTTAGCCTTAAAAGACACGTTTTGGATTTTGATGAGACCGGGATCGGGTTTCCGTATACCGGGATTCCAGGTCTGGAGACCCGAATACCACATCGATCCAAAATAACGATAGGTCGTGAAATCCAAGTGGAGCAAGTGAAGACTCGAGGTATAAGAACTATTCGTCAGTATAACTCTGTGGGTGATTCCGTAATGAGTTTGACGGAAATAGTACTTATAGATTCGAGATGAAGATTCAGAGTGCAAGGGTTATCGTCGTTAACTCTGAGGGTGATTCCAATACGAGTGTAACGAGATAATGCCTTCGGTTTCGTTCGAACCCGGAACGAACTTATATGGATTGAATGCTTTCAGCACATCGTCAGGTGGACGATGAGCATTCTAAGTGATAAGTTCTGATAAAGGTAATCGTGACCTCAAGCCTCATCAACCGGGAATAGCTAAAACAGGGGAGGTGCAGCAAAGCTTCGTGGGTAGCACCCACTTGAGAGCGAGATTTTCTCCTGTCTAGATGTCCCTTTTTATTTCGATTGTGTGGGCAGTGGAGACGTCCAACTGCCGGGGTTGTCTCGTTTGGAACTGTTCAGTAAGGAACGGGTCCGGCTTTGTGTTGCAGGGGAGCGGGCGTACTCCTCGGTACGGTGATCTAGGCCACGTACTGTGACGGGCGGTACCCCAGTAGCCCAGCCATTGTATGGAATCCAATCTCCAATAAGTGCCGTACGTTTTGATTGTGCCCAACTACGTTGAAATGTGAGATGTAAGCATTTCAGCTATTTCATATTTACTTGAAAACCCTAGACACTATTATAATATCACTGGATTTTCTATCAAATGTTTTGGTTAGCATAAGGTAAAAACTTACCCATGTTATTTGTGGGAAGTCTTACGTGATACCTTTTGTTTCAAATGATTTTCAAAGTTAAACAACTTTAACCTGTTACTCATACCAGACCCATGTCTGACCCAAAGTTTATTTCTGTTTTTCATAAACTCTCGGGTACCCAAATTTTTACGGGTAGTCAAGGGATTCAGGTTTAGCTTTGACGAATACTGGAGGAGCATTGGAGCAGGAGGCTTCAGCGTGTAGATATATATATATTGGTTCCGCTGTGTCAGTGTTATTCTGTATATTCCGCTGTGTTGTATCTCTGTGATGTTGAGTTGTATTAACTAGACAGGTGTTTATAATTGTCTAGTATGTGATGTATTATCTGTGTACTCTGATGTATATGATATTTATGTGATATATTATATTTTATTCATTCCGCTGTTGAGATTCTGATGTTGTTTCTTCTTCTTTCTATCTTTTCTATTTTCTCACCTCTTTCTTTTCTTCAAAACGATGCGATTTCCTGGGCGTAGGAAGTCGGGTCGTCACAGTTGGTATCAGAGCACTAGGTTGAGCGAATACCTAGGCTCTTAAGTGATTTCTTCCTTGAGAGAGCGTATTTGTATTTTTGATAAATATATATTTATTTAATTCTACCTATCGGTTGGGTTACCTGTTCGGGTATCCCAATATAAGTATAAAGGTAAATAGGGTGGTAGTGGTATGTAACACGACTACCAATGGTTGAATTTGTTGAGGTTGGAAGTGTATCGACCGAGACGATATTGGGTCTACAGTTCGTCTCGAATGAAATTGTGGTGTAAGAATTTCTTTGAGTTTCTAAAGGAAATCTGTTAAGGATTCGGAGTCCAGCCTTTAAGTGTAAGATGATCGCGCTCGTGTGAGCGGATTTTCGAGAGTTTGGATGAGTATAGTTTGATCTGTCGGTTGGGCAGAAGAGAGATGATATTTTGATCTCTCGAGATGTAGTAGCTGTGTGATGAGATGTAACGACCCGCCATTTTGGACCATTCGCATCCATTATAAGTGTATAGGTAGACACTCATGCCGGAATTGAATTGCTCAAAATACCGCGTTGTTAATTTAAATTTGGCAAAACTGAACATATACAGTAAATAAATAATCACAGATCACAGACACAGAGTAATAAGTGCAGCGGAAATAAAAGGGATAGTAGTTCATGAAGCTACTATATGAATATATAAAATACATCAGAGTTTACAACAGAAGAGTAATGCGATACATCAGAGTTAAACTAGATACAACGGAAGAGTAACAGATACAAATAAGAATACATCACTGGAATCATCGAATACTGAAAGCAGAATAGATGGCTGGATCTTCAAGCAAAGCTCCAACTTCAAAGGTGAGTCTCGAAAGCTGAACCACTCAGTCTGACCCGAGCGTAAAGCAAAATACAAAACACTCGAGTCAGGATTAACATTCTTATATTAATAAATCCAACTCAAGTGAAATAGCAATTGAAATACAAGTAACTCAAAGGATGTTTGGAATAACCATCCTTTAAGGATCCGTCAAACTATCTACTAGGTAGTAATATACGCTAAGTAGATAATGTCTATCATTAATATAAAGATATCAAAATAGCGTTAAGTCATGGCCCATTCCACCCTTAACACATTTTTATTCCCACAAGCATATACAAGACCGTAGTTTCCCCAAAACCGGAAGTCACCAGAGGGCAATCCATATACTCAAGGTACAAATCAAAATCGTAGTGGTCGCGCATAAATGGAATACAAGTATGACAAGGCACATGAGGCTATACCCAAGGTAGTGATACTACCGTTCGCCTGATCCGGACTGGTGAGAACGCAACGCCGCAGCGCCCGCAACACCGTGAGACAACACTCCCAAAATCAAGGGTGCACCAATCGACAACAAGTATAAGTAGTTCGAAGAAGTGTGTCCACTTGAGGTATCAATCCTCCATTGGCCCGGCACAGCTCCTGTTTTAGTCATTTCCAATTTGACACAAGTGTCAAGGCTATCCATTATCGTTCTCTTTCTTCAGTCAACACGTACATCATTCCAACCACTTCATTCTGGATCATCACTCCGCGTATAGTTATTAAAGTGGTTTTCGGTTTAGATAGAGAGTATACCCATAACCGAATTCCGGTCTCTTTAATAACTTTCGTAATTATTACACCGATTGGTCGTTTATATATTTCAAACCAAATCAATTTCAATTTCAAATAAACTTTGTAAACCAACATTTCATTTGTCTTTCTAAATCAATTTCCATAATTTACGTTTCAAAACTTCCAACTTCATAATTTCAAAAATTGATTCACGTTCGTATATAAGTTTCATTCCGAAATCATTTAAATTAATTTAACATTCAAATCAATTTAAATTCATTTATCAATTCCATTCAATGTTCGTTAAGTAAATTTTCATTCAAAACAATTTCTATTAAATTTCCAATTCATTAAATCAATTTCTTAAATTCAACTTCATTAAATCAAAACTTACAATTTTGAAATAAATCAAATTCGTCAAATCAATTCTTTAAACTTCAGGTCTTACATTAATTCCAAAAATATCACATTTCATTTCTTGTTAAAGAAATCCAATTTCACATATTTACTTACTTAAGTAAATTTCCAAAACTTAATTAATAAAGAAACTCAATTTCAATTATTCACGAAGTAAATTCACTTATTCAAAAGTTCAATTTAATTAAAAATCCAATTCAATTTAATCATTAAATAATTCAATCTTATTTAATTATTAAATAATTCAAACCTTAAATATTAAATAATTTTAAAGTTTAATAATTTCAAACTAAATTATAATTTCAAACTTAATTATCAAATCATTTCAAAGTTTAATTGTTTCAAATTTAATTATAATTTCAAACTTAATTATTAAACCATTTCAAACTTAATTCAATCATTTCTCAAATTAAACAACCTTCTTTCATCAATTTCTTTATTAATATTTCATTTCAGATTATTAAATATTCACGTTTAAATTTCATTAAATTCAATTTCCAACTTCGTTTCAAAACCATATTTTTATTCCAATAAGACCTTCGTTTTATTTTTAAATCAAATTATTGACCAATCGGTTTTTATTTAATTTCCTATCCTAGGTAAAATTCAATTTGGGTATTTATCATTTCAACCCGATTCCAATCCAATTCAAAATCAAAACATATCAAAGGGAACTTGCAGTGTGATAACTGGGATGGTGTCAAAGTAAATAAACAAGCAATAACAACAATCAATATCAATCCAATAATCAATTCAAATAATCCCGAAATAACCGTATTAATTCACATTGTTATTTGTACGAATTAATATAATTATTTCTAGAATCTACACTATCATTTCATGTAGATTAAAGATTATTACATTACGGTTCTTCACTTGTCATCTATTACAATTTCATACATCATCAATTTTACAACATACATTCAGTGGTTCAAAATGTAATTAAACAAATCCTACGTGTCAATAAATTCAACAGTTAAAGGGGTCATATTATAGAAATGTCAGTTAATCAAATTTAACAATTAATTATCCTATATCAAGTTCAATTTCACACTATTTATCATTTTAACATTAACAATTTAACGTCCAATATAAACATCAACAATCAATCAATTAACAACCAAACTGGATTATCATTTCATATATATAACAGATAATGGTGTCAGATGTCACAGGTGAACTGATACAGGTAATAACAGTGTAAATATCTAACAGCAGCATATTTCAATTGTCGTTTCAATTGAAATCAAATTAATAAATAAAAGAACGTTAATCGTGAGTGAGTGCTCACCTTTCGAGGCTAGAGATATTTGACGATGAGATGAGTTACGAATCCAGGAATGAATTTCAATGCAAAGCAAGATGGCACGGATCGACGATCAAGGCTGATAAATAAAGAGCGATGAAAATAGATCAGAAACTGCTCGATGTCGGCCGAAACAAAATATATAAACTATTCTAATATATAACTTGCTTAACCAACATAAAATTTTAAAACTCATTAAAATTATATATATACGTTTTCAAAATCATAGTTTTAAACTAAACACATATATAAATCAACGTACATTTAGTACAAAATCATAAATTTATATAAAATAAATATATCACCACTTAACTTTACAAGTATGACGTAAGTAACCATAAATATACATTTACCTATACAGAAGTCTACAACCAAATTTCACATGAACCTCATATATAAACTAACAACATATCTCTCTAACCTATCATTTTTGCCTACAATACAAATCAGCGACAGACAATGAAGTTGATAGATAGGAATGGATGATATCAAATTCATATTTATATACTTACAACAACAACCTACTATAATATAAATTTTATACAATACATAAATCAGATATAAGCTAGTCTGTCGCAAATATACTCATCGTACTTAGGTTCTGTATGCAAAACCAAAACAGGGTTTTATAAAATATTTTTATAACACGTCAAAACACTAATGTATGAAATGTATATACATTACATTCCACAACTTAACTTGTACACTAAATCCAAAGGTATGCAGACATACCATATTCGCCTAAATACTTCCATATATAATATGTTATAATTCAACACCTATAGTAACCATACACATATATTTAACAACCTAGCATTTCAGATTCCCAAAATATATAACTAAGCTCGTATTTATAAGCTATATGCATATATATCCTTATGTAAAACTACATAAAATGTTATAACTGATAAACCAGTACATGTATATCAAGTTAGGACAAAACCCAAACATGGCAAGTCAGGCCCAGATTTTCTGGAATCAAGCATAAATATTGCAAATTCATATAAGCTAATACATACAAATTTTTGAAACCACATATAACTTCCGATATAACTATGTTTTTGCAAATCGAGTTACCACTTATAAAATATATACTGTTATCAAAATACATATTCAATTCACCTAAAACTAACAGCCCAAATATACCTTGTAAACATATTACTCTTGTCTTTCAAAGTTTTATAAAAAAAAATGGGTACAGACAATTATACTTTAACCTATTATAACACACATATTTATATATAACGTTTTTATAAAACATACCCACAAAACTTATATAAGACAACCCATAGGAAGATGAATGCATACCAACACATATACGTGTATAAATATGCACGTGCTCTCTATATTTACATACCTAAATAAAAAAAATTCACAGGAATGTTGAAGCATCACTAGAACACTACTGAACCAATGAGGGCCTACCGCCTTCATGCGCTAGAGGAAGGTGATGTTGTTTTCTCCCCTTTCGGCCGAGCATGGAGAAAATAAGGCAGGTGTGAGGCGCGGTGTTGGATGGGTTCGGTCGAACCAGAGGCGGAGACGTGGCATCTCATGGAGGCAAAGGTGATGGAAGGCTGAGATGGGTGTTGCACTTGCCGAGGCGGTTGCGGGGTAGTGGTCTGGGCCAGGCAGTGGATGAGCTCGGAAATGGTTGCGGCACTTGCGAGGGGAGGACGAGACTGAGAGGGGAAGAGGGAAACGACAGTGGAAGGCTTTAGATCTGGGATTTGTTGAAGTGGAGGCGATGAGGATTTAAGGCCATCGGTATGGGAGGCTTGAAAATGGGAGGAGATTGGTTCTACGAAAAATGTTTTGGTGGATCTGAAGAGGAGAGGAAAAGAGATGCGGGGAAAGGATGGTGCTCGGAAAATGGCTGTTGGAGGAAGTGGAAATCAATGCGTGATGATATGGGGAAGGCGGAAAGAAAAGTGAAGTGTAAAACAAATGGGAAATGCAAGCAGCTCTAGAAAAATAAATGGTCACAGATATAAAGCTTGTTTTATTCCCCACGCACAGTAACCCAAAAGAAATGCAAACGAAACGATTGGTAGAATATTTAAAGTCAGAAAGTGAATTCAAGAATATAAAGAGCTAAGTGCTATTGGAATTATTCACGTGGAATCTGGGTGGACGTAAGAACATTCTAGGTACTCAAACAAATACCGATAGGATTACCGATTTCACGAATTTCGCTGTGCACCGGACTTCACAGCACAGAAATGAATGTACCACAAAGATCGATATAACAAGACGATCATTATGGTATACAGATGTTAGCAGTATGATTCAATTATAAAATTCAAAATTTTTTTACTGGTGAAAAATGCAAGAAAAACGCTGAAAAATAAGATCGACGGAGCTAAAGATGTCCGAATTTGGAAAAACGACAAACTGACATCTTGCTCAGAAGATGGTTTAGAATTTTTCTATGTAAAAATATTTAGGTTTTGAAAACATTTTATTTTCAACGCTTTTTAACTGATTAAATTGAAGTGAATTTACGTGCGAAATAAACTTTCATATTTTCGGACGAAAATTTACCGATTGCTATGTTTAACTAGACGTATTCCAAATATTAAATTTTCATTTTAAAATTTTATCGTTTAAAATTTCACAAAATTTCAACTAATTCCGTTATTAAAACAGTTGAAATTTTATGGGTCGTTACACTCTCCCCCACTCAAAACTTTTCGTCCCCGAAAAGGAATGAGGTAGGAGAATAGAAACAACCAGAAAGAAAAACAGATTTGAAATACAAAATAACAATTAATTTAAACCATATAAATTCAAATTTAAATTAATTGATATTCAATAATTGATTTAATCCATTTGATTTCACTAAAAATCAAGCTTAACTATTTCTAAATTCATTATCTTATTATCTCATTTTCTTCAATTTACAATTTCTAAAACCATAAAATTGAATATTCTTTTATTATAATCATAGTTTCTTCAACAATTTAAATCCTTCTTTATTCCAAATTATCGTTAAATTTATTTCACTTAATATATCTTATTACATATATTTAAACCATATAAATTTATTTAAACCATATAAATTTATTTAAACCATATAAATTTTAATTTAAATTAATTTATATTCATTAATTGATTTTCAATTATCTTATTATTCTATTTATCTTTATTAACATTTTATAATTAAAATTTAAGTGTATAACATTTGTTATAACCACTCACATTTTATTTATAAATTCAATTTATATTATATATATTATCCAATTACATATTCAACTCTTGAATGATTTAGGTAAGTTGTATTAGAATGCAGTTGAACAATATACAAATAAAATTTTTCCAATTCAATTATTCAAGTTTAAATATTTATTCCAAATTTTGGTTTTATTTATAATTAAAATCATCCTTTAACAAAATTTAAGAATTAGATTTCCGATTAACTTTAAACAACTTAGAGATATATACAATATATTTATCAAATCAAATTAAATTTTAAAATAAGATACTTATATATATAAATCAAATTATACTGAAGAAATTCAAATCAAAAATATATTTTTCAAAACAAAACCGTAGCAAAGCTACAGAATAGTATCTCCACTTCGAAACTCGAAAATGAATGTCGATGATGCGGCCGTCATCACCGAAATTATTTTCCAGCGACAAAGAGAAGAGCACTGATTTCAACATTTTAAAATTCTTTGGAAACGATTTCTATTCGAAAATACTTCCAATAATATACTTTTAAAATTTTAAAACCAAAGTTCGAAATCACCGGAAACTAAATTCTCAAATTTTTTGAATTAAATTCATTTCAAATTCCAAATCAATTTATAAACTGTATTTATAAATTTATTTAGAACAATAAATGATAATCAAGTATTATCATTTCAACAACAATTTAATTAACTAATTAATTCCAGAAAATTTTAACTTATATTTTTACAATATAATCAACAAATTTATTCCATTTACCAAATTTAAAAATAATATTGTGTCAGTTTGCTCTGTTCAAGTGTTTTGGAAATCCTATCGATAGCGTTGATCAGACGAATCGATCGGAAACCCAAATCAACATCAACAACTCAAACAACACAATATATAAAACATTTTAGTATTAATTTACAAATACACTTCCTCTCTTGATGATACAAGAATGGATTTCAAAGCAAGAATAGAGATTCAAATTTTAAGGAAATCAAATCAAAGAGAATTTTGATTCGATAATAAGTTCGAAACAGAGAATAGGATAATTCAATTACCACAATCGGAAGATGAATGAGTTTATTTAATTCACGGGCAACCTTAACCGGGTCGTCCGTAACTTCAAGAATAAGATCGATGCTGAATTCCGAGGTAAATCAACACTCGATCTCAAGAGATGGAATTCAGGTATAGCAGGGAATAGATAGCATCGTAAACCGAGGATACAGAAATCTCTGATAAATCGATGCCTATTATAAAGGAGTTTAATCCTTTACGAATCATTCGAAGATTGGCGAGGCCGCCGATCTATTATAGATAACATTCAAAATGGAGTTATGGGGTGCTCCAGAATTGAAAGAAGACGAATAGCGAAGGACACGAATGAATTTCGGAACCGAGGGGAACGTTCCAAAATTCAAAGGAATTGAGTCGAAAGAAAGAGATTGAAACTCGAATGAGAGTGATTCTGTAAATACATTTACCCTATATGTTGAGTTTTGCCTAGAGCTACCAAAGCTCTGATACCAACTGTAACGACCCGCCATTTTGGACCATTCGCATCCATTATAAGTGTATAGGTAGACACTCATGCCGGAATTGAATTGCTCAAAATACCGCGTTGTTAATTTAAATTTGGCAAAACTGAACATATACAGTAAATAAATAATCACAGATCACAGACACAGAGTAATAAGTGCAGCGGAAATAAAAGGGATAGTAGTTCATGAAGCTACTATATGAATATATAAAATACATCAGAGTTTACAACAGAAGAGTAATGCGATACATCAGAGTTAAACTAGATACAACGGAAGAGTAACAGATACAAATAAGAATACATCACTGGAATCATCGAATACTGAAAGCAGAATAGATGGCTGGATCTTCAAGCAAAGCTCCAACTTCAAAGGTGAGTCTCGAAAGCTGAACCACTCAGTCTGACCCGAGCGTAAAGCAAAATACAAAACACTCGAGTCAGGATTAACATTCTTATATTAATAAATCCAACTCAAGTGAAATAGCAATTGAAATACAAGTAACTCAAAGGATGTTTGGAATAACCATCCTTTAAGGATCCGTCAAACTATCTACAAGGTAGTAATATACGCTAAGTAGATAATGTCTATCATTAATATAAAGATATCAAAATAGCGTTAAGTCATGGCCCATTCCACCCTTAACACATTTTTATTCCCACAAGCATATACAAGACCGTAGTTTCCCCAAAACCGGAAGTCACCAGAGGGCAATCCATATACTCAAGGTACAAATCAAAATCGTAGTGGTCGCGCATAAATGGAATACAAGTATGACAAGGCACATGAGGCTATACCCAAGGTAGTGATACTACCGTTCGCCTGATCCGGACTGGTGAGAACGCAACGCCGCAGCGCCCGCAACACCGTGAGACAACACTCCCAAAATCAAGGGTGCACCAATCGACAACAAGTATAAGTAGTTCGAAGAAGTGTGTCCACTTGAGGTATCAATCCTCCATTGGCCCGGCATAGCTCCTGTTTTAGTCATTTCCAATTTGACACAAGTGTCAAGGCTATCCATTATCGTTCTCTTTCTTCAGTCAACACGTACATCATTCCAACCACTTCATTCTGGATCATCACTCCGCGTATAGTTATTAAAGTGGTTTTCGGTTTAGATAGAGAGTATACCCATAACCGAATTCCGGTCTCTTTAATAACTTTCGTAATTATTACACCGATTGGTCGTTTATATATTTCAAACCAAATCAATTTCAATTTCAAATAAACTTTGTAAACCAACATTTCATTTGTCTTTCTAAATCAATTTCCATAATTTACGTTTCAAAACTTCCAACTTCATAATTTCAAAAATTGATTCACGTTCGTATATAAGTTTCATTCCGAAATCATTTAAATTAATTTAACATTCAAATCAATTTAAATTCATTTATCAATTCCATTCAATGTTCGTTAAGTAAATTTTCATTCAAAACAATTTCTATTAAATTTCCAATTCATTAAATCAATTTCTTAAATTCAACTTCATTAAATCAAAACTTACAATTTTGAAATAAATCAAATTCGTCAAATCAATTCTTTAAACTTCAGGTCTTACATTAATTCCAAAAATATCACATTTCATTTCTTGTTAAAGAAATCCAATTTCACATATTTACTTACTTAAGTAAATTTCCAAAACTTAATTAATAAAGAAACTCAATTTCAATTATTCACGAAGTAAATTCACTTATTCAAAAGTTCAATTTAATTAAAAATCCAATTCAATTTAATCATTAAATAATTCAATCTTATTTAATTATTAAATAATTCAAACCTTAAATATTAAATAATTTTAAAGTTTAATAATTTCAAACTAAATTATAATTTCAAACTTAATTATCAAATCATTTCAAAGTTTAATTGTTTCAAATTTAATTATAATTTCAAACTTAATTATTAAACCATTTCAAACTTAATTCAATCATTTCTCAAATTAAACAACCTTCTTTCATCAATTTCTTTATTAATATTTCATTTCAGATTATTAAATATTCACGTTTAAATTTCATTAAATTCAATTTCCAACTTCGTTTCAAAACCATATTTTTATTCCAATAAGACCTTCGTTTTATTTTTAAATCAAATTATTGACCAATCGGTTTTTATTTAATTTCCTATCCTAGGTAAAATTCAATTTGGGTATTTATCATTTCAACCCGATTCCAATCCAATTCAAAATCAAAACATATCAAAGGGAACTTGCAGTGTGATAACTGGGATGGTGTCAAAGTAAATAAACAAGCAATAACAACAATCAATATCAATCCAATAATCAATTCAAATAATCCCGAAATAACCGTATTAATTCACATTGTTATTTGTACGAATTAATATAATTATTTCTAGAATCTACACTATCATTTCATGTAGATTAAAGATTATTACATTACGGTTCTTCACTTGTCATCTATTACAATTTCATACATCATCAATTTTACAACATACATTCAGTGGTTCAAAATGTAATTAAACAAATCCTACGTGTCAATAAATTCAACAGTTAAAGGGGTCATATTATAGAAATGTCAGTTAATCAAATTTAACAATTAATTATCCTATATCAAGTTCAATTTCACACTATTTATCATTTTAACATTAACAATTTAACGTCCAATATAAACATCAACAATCAATCAATTAACAACCAAACTGGATTATCATTTCATATATATAACAGATAATGGTGTCAGATGTCACAGGTGAACTGATACAGGTAATAACAGTGTAAATATCTAACAGCAGCATATTTCAATTGTCGTTTCAATTGAAATCAAATTAATAAATAAAAGAACGTTAATCGTGAGTGAGTGCTCACCTTTCGAGGCTAGAGATATTTGACGATGAGATGAGTTACGAATCCAGGAATGAATTTCAATGCAAAGCAAGATGGCACGGATCGACGATCAAGGCTGATAAATAAAGAGCGATGAAAATAGATCAGAAACTGCTCGATGTCGGCCGAAACAAAATATATAAACTATTCTAATATATAACTTGCTTAACCAACATAAAATTTTAAAACTCATTAAAATTATATATATACGTTTTCAAAATCATAGTTTTAAACTAAACACATATATAAATCAACGTACATTTAGTACAAAATCATAAATTTATATAAAATAAATATATCACCACTTAACTTTACAAGTATGACGTAAGTAACCATAAATATACATTTACCTATACAGAAGTCTACAACCAAATTTCACATGAACCTCATATATAAACTAACAACATATCTCTCTAACCTATCATTTTTGCCTACAATACAAATCAGCGACAGACAATGAAGTTGATAGATAGGAATGGATGATATCAAATTCATATTTATATACTTACAACAACAACCTACTATAATATAAATTTTATACAATACATAAATCAGATATAAGCTAGTCTGTCGCAAATATACTCATCGTACTTAGGTTCTGTATGCAAAACCAAAACAGGGTTTTATAAAATATTTTTATAACACGTCAAAACACTAATGTATGAAATGTATATACATTACATTCCACAACTTAACTTGTACACTAAATCCAAAGGTATGCAGACATACCATATTCGCCTAAATACTTCCATATATAATATGTTATAATTCAACACCTATAGTAACCATACACATATATTTAACAACCTAGCATTTCAGATTCCCAAAATATATAACTAAGCTCGTATTTATAAGCTATATGCATATATATCCTTATGTAAAACTACATAAAATGTTATAACTGATAAACCAGTACATGTATATCAAGTTAGGACAAAACCCAAACATGGCAAGTCAGGCCCAGATTTTCTGGAATCAAGCATAAATATTGCAAATTCATATAAGCTAATACATACAAATTTTTGAAACCACATATAACTTCCGATATAACTATGTTTTTGCAAATCGAGTTACCACTTATAAAATATATACTGTTATCAAAATACATATTCAATTCACCTAAAACTAACAGCCCAAATATACCTTGTAAACATATTACTCTTGTCTTTCAAAGTTTTATAAAAAAAAATGGGTACAGACAATTATACTTTAACCTATTATAACACACATATTTATATATAACGTTTTTATAAAACATACCCACAAAACTTATATAAGACAACCCATAGGAAGATGAATGCATACCAACACATATACGTGTATAAATATGCACGTGCTCTCTATATTTACATACCTAAATAAAAAAAATTCACAGGAATGTTGAAGCATCACTAGAACACTACTGAACCAATGAGGGCCTACCGCCTTCATGCGCTAGAGGAAGGTGATGTTGTTTTCTCCCCTTTCGGCCGAGCATGGAGAAAATAAGGCAGGTGTGAGGCGCGGTGTTGGATGGGTTCGGTCGAACCAGAGGCGGAGACGTGGCATCTCATGGAGGCAAAGGTGATGGAAGGCTGAGATGGGTGTTGCACTTGCCGAGGCGGTTGCGGGGTAGTGGTCTGGGCCAGGCAGTGGATGAGCTCGGAAATGGTTGCGGCACTTGCGAGGGGAGGACGAGACTGAGAGGGGAAGAGGGAAACGACAGTGGAAGGCTTTAGATCTGGGATTTGTTGAAGTGGAGGCGATGAGGATTTAAGGCCATCGGTATGGGAGGCTTGAAAATGGGAGGAGATTGGTTCTACGAAAAATGTTTTGGTGGATCTGAAGAGGAGAGGAAAAGAGATGCGGGGAAAGGATGGTGCTCGGAAAATGGCTGTTGGAGGAAGTGGAAATCAATGCGTGATGATATGGGGAAGGCGGAAAGAAAAGTGAAGTGTAAAACAAATGGGAAATGCAAGCAGCTCTAGAAAAATAAATGGTCACAGATATAAAGCTTGTTTTATTCCCCACGCACAGTAACCCAAAAGAAATGCAAACGAAACGATTGGTAGAATATTTAAAGTCAGAAAGTGAATTCAAGAATATAAAGAGCTAAGTGCTATTGGAATTATTCACGTGGAATCTGGGTGGACGTAAGAACATTCTAGGTACTCAAACAGATACCGATAGGATTACCGATTTCACGAATTTCGCTGTGCACCGGACTTCACAGCACAGAAATGAATGTACCACAAAGATCGATATAACAAGACGATCATTATGGTATACAGATGTTAGCAGTATGATTCAATTATAAAATTCAAAATTTTTTTACTGGTGAAAAATGCAAGAAAAACGCTGAAAAATAAGATCGACGGAGCTAAAGATGTCCGAATTTGGAAAAACGACAAACTGACATCTTGCTCAGAAGATGGTTTAGAATTTTTCTATGTAAAAATATTTAGGTTTTGTAAACATTTTATTTTCAACGCTTTTTAACTGATTAAATTGAAGTGAATTTACGTGCGAAATAAACTTTCATATTTTCGGACGAAAATTTACCGATTGCTATGTTTAACTAGACGTATTCCAAATATTAAATTTTCATTTTAAAATTTTATCGTTTAAAATTTCACAAAATTTCAACTAATTCCGTTATTAAAACAGTTGAAATTTTATGGGTCGTTACATGAGACGCAGTGACTGTGGATGTCTCCGAAGATATTTATTTGGAACGAGTTAGGGAAGTAAGTCTGCTTCGGTGTTGTGGCGGTGTTCAGCAGAATGTATCTGTTTGATTCGGGGTCCGAATTTCTCGAAGTACTTTAGATTAGAAATTCCTTGGCATTAGTGTCAGCAGTGCAGCTTGGAGTTTTCTGTGTTGGTAAAGAAGTTTTCTAGCTTCGCAGTGAGTTCAGAATCAGCAGTGTGGATCCATTTCTTCGATGGATTGATTAGTGAACGTATGCTGTTCTGATTTGTAAAGAGGAAGCAGTAATTTTGGAATTAGGTTGGATGGATCGCAAAAGTGACTTGCGATAGCTTGAGTGTTCTCTGGTGTTGTGGATTTCTGGATGTCTTCAGAAAGTCAGTACTTTATCAGCATTTGGAGATTTAGTTTGGTATCGACTGTATTCCAGGAGGGATACCGGTGGTTCAGCTTAGTAGTAGGATGTTTTTGAAGGAACTTCTGAGTTTTATTTTAGATCTGTTGAGCCATATTTTCGGAATAGTTGTGAAGCTTACCAGTTGTGGCTACTGACTGATGGTTGCAAAGCCTAGGTCTGTCACAATTGATATCAGTAGGAAGCCTGTGTTCAGCATTTTATCTACCCATATCAGAGTTGTGCAGCGGAAGCAGTTGGAGTGTGTCTGCTTTTCTTTTCTGGAGAAGAGGAGTTGTTTTCTACGGATGATGGTAAGGAATTGTGTTCGTGACCTTAGCTGACCGTGAGAAGATCATTCTACTGGATTGTTTTGGATCCAGATTGTTTTGGAAGGCATCAGCGGAGATTTAGCTGATTGGTAGTGATGAGAGCAGCCTTGGATCGTCTGAAGAATTTGGTGGATAAGAGACGGAGGAATTTGGAATTCGAAGTTAGAGACTTCGTTGTTGTTGAAGTTTTCTCGGATCGAAGGAGCTGTATAGTTGGGTGAGATCGGGAATTTAGTTCTGAGATGTTCTGGATTTTCTCTGTGTTCTGGAGAAGTTAGTGTTTGATCTTCTGGAGTGTGAATTGCCAGTTTGGATAGCTGTGATTCGTTGTGTTTCACGTGTCTCTGAGGGAGTACGTGTAAGATTCTGTTTCGGATTTTGGAACCAGCAGTTCAGGGAGTTTTGGCTATTTAGTCAGACCTGTCTACAGTCTAGTATCCTGTCTAGTTGGGTGGATCTAGATGAGTAGGAGCTCTGTAGTTTAGTAGTGTTGATGGCTGTTTGGATTCTATAGGGCGAGTAACCCGATATTTATACTCGGAGAAACTCGAGAGAATTCTATTCGGAATTTTTGTCTGGATAGTTAGTTTTGTTTGGTTGGATGAATTGGATGCTATGATTGTTTAATGATATATGCTTGTGTTTATAATTAAATCTCTAATAGATTATTAAATTACCTTTGTTTTTAATTTCGGGGACGAAATTCTTTTAAGGGGGGAGGAATGTGACATCCCGGAATTTCGAGCAATATCAATTTAATAATCTGTGATAAATATTAAATTGAATTGATATATTATTGGATTTTAAGATCTGAATTTATATTTTTCTTCTGATAAATATTTAATTGATTTGAAATATCTTTGGATTATAACATTTGAATTGGTACTTTTCTCTTAATTAATATCGTATTGTGAATTATATCTTTTAAAACTAATAAATTATTTTCTATTTATTTTATATATATTGGTACATATCATAGATAGGGAAGTTCTGTTTTAAATTCAATCGATAAATTTTGTTTTAAATTTCTAATATATATATATATATTCTAGTGATTTGGAAATTATTATTTATTTAAAAATGAGTTTTTCAAAGCTATTAAATTCATAAATATATTGTTTTAAATATTGTAGATAAATGTTTAAATTGTTTTGAGCTATTTTTAACTTTGGTTTAGATTTATAATTATTAACAAAAGAATTTGATTTTCTTTTCTTTTAAAGTATTGCTTGTTAAAATTATAGTTTAAAATGTATATATGTTATAAATTCAATTTTGGTCAAATGATATTCTAGTATGTAGTATAAAATAAGTAATGTGAATAAAAAGAATAATTTCTTTGTTTAAATTATTTTTAAATTTGATAAGTGAACTTTTATAATATAAATAAATAAAATATTCAAATAAAATACAATACGATGATACGAGTAACAAAAACATCGATTGAAATAACGAGTGAAACAAATATACGTGAGTGAAATTTTATCGTTTGTAAGTAATAAAACAAATACATTTTTATAATCAACAACATATTAAAACCGATAGTACAAATGAAATGAAAACAAGAGATAAACTTTGTCGTTTTGTAATGATAAAAACAATCACTATTTAATCTAACGACTTAATCAAACAACAGTCATCATATTTATAATTAAACAAAACATTACAATGACATTTCAATCAAAGTCCAAAAATATACAAGATGATGTTCCCAGCCCAAAATAAATGATCTGCAAATTCAAGCAAGGCTTGTATAGGGAAGCTTGTATAGGTGAGCATGGAAATCTGTTCGAATATGAGTATGCAGGCAATACTTGAGGCAACAAAATACAAAGTAAAATTTTATTATGTTGTGGCTTGTAAATGAAGTAAGGCAAAAGTATATAAAAAAATAGATAAGTATAAAAATGAAACAACCAAGTACAAGAAGCATTAAATACTAGTCATGCATACATCTGCTCTAGCTCACAAAGATGAAAATCTCGGCCACCAAACCAGGGAAAAATCTCTGAAAAATTTGTACAACTTGTACACTATTTTATATAAAAATTATACCCTGTAAATGTTTTAAAACACCACCAGTAAGCTATCTTTCTTTTATCATTTTCATTCCAGTCGAGCTAGATACAAACTGCAAAACTACTTCATTTAAAAACTTAAAACAAGACTCCATTTAAAATCAAAACCAGATTCTACAACTTAATTCAACAGAGAAGTAGAGATTGGCAGGAAGATTCAAAGTGGAGAATACTTCCAGTTTTTCAGGATTCAAAACTGTTTCAACGGGGTGATCTGTTCTTTCCCCTAAGGCTGGTGAGTAACAAATGTTTTAAAAAAATATATAAGTATATAGTTAAATTGTATGATCATCTCTGAATATAATATGCCTGTGAACATGTTTTTATCTCTGTGAATATATGTATGTACATGCTTTGTGTATGGTCTAGATGTTCACTGTTTTCAAATTCCAGGTTCTAAACTCATTTATAATCAAATACCCTGATTCAAACTTCACTTCTACCTTAGTTTAGAACATTATAAATTGTTATACCATGGACTTTAGATTACAAACTGTTTTAAACCAAAACATCCTTAAGTTGTCTCTGAAAACAAAGTAAAATACAGAGCACATTTAAATAAGTCAAAATCCAAGTATTAAAATCCTTATATTCAGTTATATAAATCGATTTCTTATACAAAAATAGGATTTTTAACATTAAAATCTAAATTTTTAGTGATTGAATTCGAGAGCAGTTTGGATTTGATCAGAAAAGCATTTCGAGAGATTTTCTGATGATCTATGAGGAGATGATGGTCGGGGTTCGGCCTATCGATGGAGGAGTGAACGTAGCTCATAAGAAAAATACTGAATGGCGATGTAATCCATCATGGAAGATGCGGTAATCATCTTCTTTTTGGAAACCTAGTTTTTCTGGGTTGAGGTAATTCGATCGCCACGACCGGCGTGGTTGATCGAGTGCAACGCAACATTGAGGAAAGGTGGAGGAGGAGTTCGCCGAGGTGTGGACAAATTCTCTTGACGTCTGATGGCCGGAATCGTTTGGACGAGGAGGTTTTTGGCCGGAGTTGTTTACCAGTGGAGCTCGAGAGTGCTCGAATTAGTCTGGGGCTTCGTGGCGCAGTTTCGTGGGGCGGAGTCGTCCTGGTGGTGGTTCGCCGAGGTGTCTGAAGGATCGTCAGGGGAAGCGGCGGCGAGAACGTCATGTGCACGTGCACAATGATTGAACTGGTATCAGTTCATGTAGTTGGGGAAGAAAGAGTCGTCTCGAAGCGATCTCGTGGAAACTGGGTAATGGACTCGAGTGATTACTGGGTCGTACACGAGTGATATATGCTTCCAGTAGTTAAACAAAGCAAGATTTTAAAAGAAAAGAAGGAAGAGGAAAAGCAGGGTGGTGTCTCGGGTTTTTCCAGAGCATTTTCGTGATTTACCCGAGTTAAGCCAAGTCTGGACTCGAAGCAAAACAATGGGTTGCTCGAGAAATGTTGATTTACAGGGTTTGATAAAACCTGTCTTTGTTTTGTGTTCTTTTAACAAGCTTTGAATTTTAAAGTAAGTCTGATTTCAAAACAAATAAATAAACTTGATTTTGATAAATTCTTTATAAAGGAGTTGAAGCGAAAGTTAAATGATTTCATAACTAAATTTGCAAGTTGATTAGCGATGTATTTTTAAAGGCTAAAATTTTGAATAAATTAATTAAGTTTGTTAAAGTTTTCCTTATATATGTTCTCTATGTAAATATTCTTTACACTCATAATAAAAATATTTAAATTAGTTAATGTTTTAAAGGTGATTAAAGAATGTTATTGGAATAATTAATTAATTAAAGATTATTAAGTAGTAGTTAAGAGATGATTGATAATGTAATTACCAAAGAGCTAATATCTAAATGAATCTGATTAAGTATAAGCTTTTAAGGTCAATTACTTAATGAAAGAAGTATGATTGATAAGTATAATTAATTTAAATGGGATTTATAAAAGGGTAGTGAATGGGTTAACCAATGATGGGTTAAAAGTTAATTAATGAATATGATTAGATTTAATTAGATTAATTAATTAAAAATCAACATTGTATTTGTTTAAGTGAAATTGATTAGTGGGAATTAATTCAGGAATAAATTACTCATTTTGATTTTGAGTAATTTGATTTATTCAGGTTAATTAACTTATTTTAATAAATCTAAGTAATCAATTGGTAATGTGAGAAGTATAATTACTCAGAGAAGTAATTGGTAAGTAATTACAAGACGTAGTTAATGGGATGAAGTTTGTTAATAAAGTAATTAGAGTATAATTACTTTTTATAATTAATCAAGGGATTAATTGGAGATAAATATATTATAAAGTAATTAAAGGAGTTAATTACTGATTTGGTTAATCAAGGGTGATTTATATTGTGGGTTAAATTTAGGATTAATTACTTTGATTTAATCAAATTGTAAATTTAATTCGAGATCATTAATTATTATAATTAATGTTGGAATTTGGAATAAATGTATTTGGATAAATTAATAAATGAAGAAATTTATTAATACAATTAATTAAGTAATGTAATTAACTTTAGTTAATTAATAAATGAAGTTATGTAAAGGTTAATTTCTATAATTGGTTAAGTAATTAATCTAAGAAGTAACTCAAGGAATTTACTTAAATGTAATTAAAGAAATTTATCAGGGATGATTAATAAAAAGGAATAATGGGATGATGATTAATTAATTAATAATTAATTAGTATAGGTGAGTTAATAATGATGAAGTAATTAATTTAATTAACTTTAAATTAATTAAAGGTAAGGTAATTGATTTAATTCATTTTAAATTAATTATCAACGATGTAATTATTATCCTTGTTTATGAATGGATGATATGGATTCCCATTGATTGATTGAAAACTCAGTTATGTGATGAGTAATCTCTGTTGTGATATGGATGCTTGTTTAAGTGTGATATCATAGATTATCCATTTATGCTGATATGTGATCATTTATCTGTGATATTGTGATTTATCTATCTATGTTGATTTAGATAATTGAATTGTTTTAACCTTTAAAACAACTTAGCCTTAAAAGACACGTTTTGGATTTTGATGAGACCGGGATCGGGTTTCCGTATACCGGGATTCCAGGTCTGGAGACCCGAATACCACATCGATCCAAAATAACGATAGGTCGTGAAATCCAAGTGGAGCAAGTGAAGACTCGAGGTATAAGAACTATTCGTCAGTATAACTCTGTGGGTGATTCCGTAATGAGTTTGACGGAAATAGTACTTATAGATTCGAGATGAAGATTCAGAGTGCAAGGGTTATCGTCGTTAACTCTGAGGGTGATTCCAATACGAGTGTAACGAGATAATGCCTTCGGTTTCGTTCGAACCCGGAATGAACTTATATGGATTGAATGCTTTCAGCACATCGTCAGGTGGACGATGAGCATTCTAAGTGATAAGTTCTGATAAAGGTAATCGTGACCTCAAGCCTCATCAACCGGGAATGGCTAAAACAGGGGAGGTGTAGCAAAGCTTCGTGGGTAGCACCCACTTGAGAGCGAGATTTTCTCCTGTCTAGATGTCCCTTTTTATTTCGATTGTGTGGGCAGTGGAGACGTCCAACTGCCGGGGTTGTCTCGTTTGGAACTGTTCAGTAAGGAACGGGTCCGGCTTTGTGTTGCAGGGGAGCGGGCGTACTCCTCGGTACGGTGATCTAGGCCACGTACTGTGACGGGCGGTACCCCAGTAGCCCAGCCATTGTATGGAATCCAATCTCCAATAAGTGCCGTACGTTTTGATTGTGCCCAACTACGTTGAAATGTGAGATGTAAGCATTTCAGCTATTTCATATTTACTTGAAAACCCTAGACACTATTATAATATCACTGGATTTTCTATCAAATGTTTTGGTTAGCATAAGGTAAAAACTTACCCATGTTATTTGTGGGAAGTCTTACGTGATACCTTTTGTTTCAAATGATTTTCAAAGTTAAACAACTTTAACCTGTTACTCATACCAGACCCATGTCTGACCCGAAGTTTATTTCTGTTTTTCATAAACTCTCGGGTACCCAAATTTTTACGGGTAGTCAAGGGATTCAGGTTTAGCTTTGACGAATACTGGAGGAGCATTGGAGCAGGAGGCTTCAGCGTGTAGATATATATATATTGGTTCCGCTGTGTCAGTGTTATTCTGTATATTCCGCTGTGTTGTATCTCTGTGATGTTGAGTTGTATTAACTAGACAGGTGTTTATAACTGTCTAGTATGTGATGTATTATCTGTGTACTCTGATGTATATGATATTTATGTGATATATTATATTTTATTCATTCCGCTGTTGAGATTCTGATGTTGTTTCTTCTTCTTTCTATCTTTTCTATTTTCTCACCTCTTTCTTTTCTTCAAAACGATGCGATTTCCTGGGCGTAGGAAGTCGGGTCGTCACAGATTTCTACTTTACTTCTTACGCACCTACATTTGCGTAGGGATAATAAACTGCATGAAAAAAATATAAATCAAACGCAAAAAGGTACGTAGTAGATTTAGAAGTTTGGTATTTTGTTTTGTTGGTGATTTGATGCCCTAGATATGGGGTGCCACTTGGCTTTTGTTTCTTTTGATTGGTTTGAGGGCCATAGTGGCATTTTGTAGTTTTTCTGATCCAACCGCGCAAAGGAAGTGCTGCTAAAATTTTCCATAATATTTGGGTATTGATTACATAACAAATTTAATAACTCATTTAATTAATAATTTAAAACTTATGCAGGGGTGTGGCGTAGTGGAAAGGAGGCTTGGGTTCTACTAAAATGACCCAAGTTCAATTCCTACCATGCGCTTCCCTATCCTATATAAATTTATCCGGGGGTATGGTGGCTTGGATCAGCGGACGGCTTTAATATACCCTCCTCAGGAGTTTACCGGGCCCGCCAGGTTCTTCTGGGTTTTAAAAAAAAATAGAACTTAAGGGTTTGGTGACATTTTCTTCCTTGGGAATTTCAGGAACGAAATTCTTTAAGGGTATAGAATATAACAATCCAGAATTTTGGTCACTGATTTTTAAATATTTAATTAATTTTAAATAATTGATTTTGGAATTTAAAAACTTATATTCAAATAGAGGGATCACTTAAATATTTGAATTTGAGAATTAATTATTAATTTAATTGGATTTAATAATCTTTTTAAATCCTTTTAATTAATAAATAATATTGGTAAATTCAATTTGTAAATTTAATTAAAAAATAAATAGATTGGATAAATATCGATAATTGGATCGAAAATATAAAACAATATTTAAATGTGTGAAATAGCATTCCAGGGCACTTTCTCGACTTTTGATGAAACTAGTGCCATTGGATCCAGAATAATAAATTATTGTAAGCCGACGAGTTTCGTGACGATCAAAAGTATCATTTGATCGTGCGAGCTCGAAACGCGTAGAGATTAACATTAGGAATAATATAATATTATAATTTGATTTAAAAAACCTAACTTTGGCATACGATAGAATTAACATTTGAAATAGTTCCATTGAGTTCAGAATAGGTGTAATTAGCAAGGAATGCCAGTGAGCATGTCTTAATTGGAGTTCGAAAAAATTCAAGCGTGAATAGTATCGAGTAGGTGATCTATATAAGGACCTTAACAGTATTATTTTGGACCAAACCCTAAATGAAAACATTGGCCACCATTTTCAATTGCTTCATGTAAGATTTCAACTTTTCGACGCCCGAAAGTCGACATCAATACAACCACTGTATCGACTGCCGAACTATCAAATGCCGGAAAACAGAATTGTTAGGGTTGAAGAAGAAGCAGTAGAAGAAGAAAGAAAGAAAAAGAAATAGAAACAATATCAGAATCTCACATTTGCAGCGGAACAATATATAATAGATGAATGAATAATCTTTATAACAAAGAACTATATCAGTTTATACAATACATCATCGGAGTTTACAACAACAACACACATCACTGGACAGTTATATAAACATGTCCACATAACATAATACATAGCAGAATAATACTAGTATAAGTGATACGTCTCGCCATCCAGCTCGCCTCCAGATCTCCACAGCAACTTTTGAATTCTAGAATGACTTGATAACCTGACTCTAGGCTGCCCGTGTGGAAAATTATGGGCACCCAGAGTTTAGAAAGGGAACAATAAACTCCAGGTCAGTCATGGGACTGGTGTGAGATCTTAAAAACAGTTATTTTCACAAAGAAAATAAAAGAAATTCGCAATGCTTTTGGAAAATGAAACTACCATAAGGCTTACCGGAACACAGACAATGCAATCGCACAAATGGGGGAGATTTCTCCTTATGATAGTCAGATATGCTTAATACGAGAAAACTCTTTGATATTATTACTAGTGCATAGTGTGAAAACATTTCGAAAATATAATACTAATCTTAGCCAGCATAGATACCATGATACTATGCCTACTATAGCTGCCATGTTAAATAGTAGGTTCTACAACTAAAACCGTACTAGGTTCGTATTGGGAATTGGATTTCCAACAACTGGTAAGGCTAAGGAACTTCCTATTGCCACATGGGTACGCCTCTAGAGGGACGTCCCGAGAACTAACTAGCTCTCTGCCAACACAAGGCCGGGTTACCTCTTACTAGGTAACTACTACTCGAGTATGCCACCCCCCGGTCGTTTGCGACCTTTATCCAAGGGCCCTCAATCACACAGCAACCACCACACAGTAAATGAGATTGCAGTAACCACATAGGTAAATATCTGGGCTCCATACCATGATATTACCTTTTTCCAGAAGGAAATGACATACCCTAAAGAGTGCGACCCTCATAACCTTGCCACATCTTTCTTGTTTCGACCATTTTCGGGGTGTGAGGTTCGATGAGGTCTCGTCCACAAAGCTACGCTTTACATGAAAGCCATGCTTTGATCATGAATGGTCAACAAATGATCATCAACACACAGTAGCACTTAGCATGCCACACTACCAAATTGGGAGTATATCACCGATAACCTTCAACTACATAACCTCTGAGCTCGTACATCTCAAAGAAGGGTGTTAAGCTAAGAGAATAAATTCTCCGCCACCAACAGATATGTATTTGAAAGAAATCTGCTTTATATCTCAAAGTGTAGTGTCAGACATACGACCATACAAGTCTGGTCTGGGTTCGAACAGAATCGAAGGCACGTCGTCCAATAAAGGAAGAATCCCTTGCAAATCCGGTCTTCAATTGGAATCCATAATGTCGTATCATTATTCGGAATGGGTTATATGACACAAAGGTCCTTTTCCGGCTTAACCGAATAATGAGCGCTTGTTTTAAAAACAAATTCAAGTGCCATTTCAAAGGCAAATATTGATAGTCGGTTATGTAACTATCAACAACATTCACAACAATCAACCAATTTAAATAATTTTCCCAAATTATTAAATTTCAAAATATCTTTGCAAGATATATATTTTCCACACTTCATCACTTTGAAAACCAATTTCAAATCACTTTTCACTCGCGAAATAAAATTCCCGATATTATTTATTTCCAATGTGAATTTAAATTTTCAAATATCCACATATATACGATTTTTCAAATATTCACTTTCAACCCCCAAATCAAATTTCAAATTGATTTCTAAATTTATTTCAACACCAAATCAAATTTAAAATTGATTCTCCCATTTATTTCAAATACCAAATCAATTTTACAAATTGATTCCCAAGTCTATTTTCAATAGAACAGAACATTTGCAAATTGATTTCTAAATTTATTTCCAAATAACAAACCATTTGCAAATTTATTTCTCAATTTATTTCCAAATACCAAATCATTTTACAAATCGATTTCCAAATTTATTTCAACACAAAATCCATTTTCATTCAACACCAAATAAATTTTCATATCGATTTCCCAAAGATTTATTTTCAAATACCAAATCAATTATCAAATTGATTTCTAGAAATTTATCACCTTTTAAAATAAATCCCTTTATTCTTTCCAAACTATGGAAAATCCAATTTTAAATAAATTCTTCAACTTTTAAACAATATTTCTCAAAATTCATTTATTAAAATCCTTTCCTATATTTTGGAATTAATTCGATAGGATTACAAAAATCAACTTTTATACTTTAATTGTAATGGTCTAGGCTTTTCTACTTTAATTTCCAAAAATCCAATTTTATTTATTTCTGGTATCTAACGATACCAAAAATACATTCGGCTAAATTATAGCCTTCAACAAATTCAATCATCAATAAAATCATTCACAGATTATCAATAAATCATCACACAACATATGAAACAAATTCAAATATTTGAGGAATCTAGTTGGATCGCTCCAACCTATTTCCCTGCATCCACAGATGTTAGCACAACAATTAAATACTGATTCCACTTCGAGGTGGAATATTGCGGTATATGGGATTTATAAAATATCACCCGCTATTATGCGGCGCATAAGGTCTCATCCGCTATATAATGCGGGAAATCAATCACTCCAAATATATATATATATATATATATATATATATATATATATATATACTCTACTATATCTAATATCATCAATAGATAAATTATCCAATTTATCCAAACGCATCCAGAATTTAAATTCAACTATTTAAATTCATCAAACAGTCAAGTGAGAGAGAAGATCTCACCTTTTATTTTGCTATTTTGCAATCCATTCCAAACTTGCTTGTTTCCATGATTTTAAACCTTGCATAAACAATTTTATGATTTTATTAATACTCGAACTAATCGAATAATTTATTCCCTTTTTAATAATTTAATTAACCAGCAAATTTGCTTTTAAACTAGTAATTAAATTTTAAAATATTTTTAGCAACTAAAATAATTAAACAAGTTTTTTAAATAATTTATCCCCAAATTATATTATTAGTAAGTGAACGAATGCATATATGTATACATATATTATTTTATTTTTTTATATAAACAATACATAATTTTCTTTACTGTAAAAATTATATTTTCCGGATGCATATATATTAAAATTTATGCATCTGATTATATATATATATATAATTTGAAAAACTGTATTTATCACCTCATTTTTTTTCTGTTTAGGTATATATATATATAGAAAAAAAAATTGCCACTGTATATATTTTCCATACATATAAACATTTATTTCTTTAATTAAATTTAAAACAATACCTTATTGACTCCTCGTGCCAGCGACGCCTTGAACAGAGCCGTCCTCCTCTGACAAACCCCGAGCCCTCGCAGCATCGCCTCGATGTCGACCATACCCCGACCGAATCGCGATGCCTTACTTCGACCAGCCTATCGCCTGAACCCAACAGGAATGCCTCTGTAAAGACCCGCAAATCCGTCTTCCGAAAACCCGACACTGCTACGTCCACTGTAGCAATTGCCGAACAATCGGATGGCGAAAACGCGAAACTTTAATATTTAAAAGAAGAGGAGGAAGAGAAGATAGAAGAAAAAGAGAAGAAGAAGAACAAAACAACAACAGATACAGAACAGAGACAATATCAGAATCTCACATATCGCAGCGGAACAATATATAATAGATAAATGAATAATCTCTAAAACAAAGAACTATATCATTTTATACATACATCAATCATCAGAGTTAATATACAACAATGGACAGTTATATAACTTGTCCTCATACAGAGTATACAGCGGAATAAATACTATCAGATACAAATACTACGTCTCGTCATCCAGCTTACCTCCCAAGCTCCAGAATATCCAGATAACCTAATAATCTAACTCTAGACTGCCCGTGTGGAAATTTGTGGGCACCCAGAGTTTAGAAGGGAAACAATAAACTCCGAGTCAGTCATGGTGACTGGTGTGAGATCGTAAAACAGTTTAACTTTTAAAAATAAATAGCAGAGAATTTTAAAGTCAATTCGAAATGCTTTTGGAAAATGAAACTACCATAAGACCTCCCGCCACACACACAATGCAAACGCAGACTTGGAGGAGATTTCTTCTTATGATAGTCAAAGATGCTTACTACGCAAAAATCAAATTCTTTTTGATATTATTATTAGTGCATAGTGTAGAAAAACATTTCGAAAGTAGAATATAAATCTTAGCCAGCATAGGTACCATTATAGTATGCTTGCTATAGCTACCATATTAAATGGCAGGTTCTACAACTAAAACCGTACAAGTCACGTATTGTTTCTTTGGATTTCCAACAAATGGTCAGGCTAAGGAACTTCCTATCCACGATGGGTACGTCCCTGGAATAGACGACCCGAGAATCTAACGTTACGGTTAGATCTCTGCCAACACAAGGCCGGGTTACCTCTGCAAAAATAGGTAACTACTGACACGCGTATGCCATCCCCCGATCGTCACCGATCTTCCCGAGGATCCCCGATTTCCAACAAACCACAAAGTAATAATAACTTTGCAGCAACCACAGAGGTTAAGTATCTGGGCTCCATACCATGATACCACCTTTATCCAGAAGGAATGACATACACTAAGGGGCGCTACTCCCTAGAACCTTGCTGCATTCGTCCTGTTTCGACCATTTCCGGGGTGTGAGGCTCGACGAAGTCTCGTCCACAAAGCTACGCTTTCTCAAAAAGCCCTGCTTCGGGTCAAACAAAATGATCAACCTATGATCACAAAGATATAAGATCAAACAAATGATCATATCACAAATGATCAAACACTGATCATTTCACAGCAACACTCAGTATGCCACGTTACCAAATTGGGATATATCGCTGATAAATTTCAACTACATAACCTCTGAGCTCGTACGTCTCAGAGAAGGGTGTTAAGCTAAGAGAATAAATTCTCCGCCACCAACAGAAATGTATTTGAAAGAAATCAGCTTTATATCTCAAATTGTAACGTCAGACACACAATCCATATAAGTCTGTTCCGGGACCGAACAGAACCGAAGGCACTTCTCACGAAGCCCTTGCATTTCCGGATAATTTTCAATCACGTCAGGACTTCCCGTCACTAAGGGTGATAAAACCTCTAAACCGAAGATCAGTCGGTGTAGAGTAACTCGACGGTAATCCTTCCGTTTTCAAAAATATCCGGTCTTCAACACCGGTCTTCGAATGCGATTCATAACGACGTATCACATATTCGGAATGGGTTATACGACCCCATGGTCCTTTCCCGGCTAACCCGAATAGTGAGCGTTTATTTTAAAAACAAGTGTGGCATTCAAATTCATCCAATTCACAACAAATACCTATCTAAAGGTAATTATTGATAGTTGGTTATTTAACTATCAATAAAGATGCGCAACATCATCAGATTCCAAATAATTTTCCAAATTATTTCATCTTCAAAAATATCTTTACTAGATATAGAATTCCCACACTTTAACCATTTGAAAAACAAATTTCAAATATTCACATTTCATTTTATCTTTGAAGATAAAATCTCAAAAACAGTTCATTTCATATTGGGAGAGCAATTCCATACTTATTTAATAATAGGTATTTCACACATCATTTATTTTCAACACTTGGAAAATATTCGATATACTTAAATCAAATTAAGTATAAATTTCATTCTTTAAGGAAATCATCTATTATAACAACATTTATTTGAGTCAAAACGAGTGTTACGTAAAACATCGTTACGACGACTCAAAAATCACTAGTATAGGGATTCGGATTTAGATAGATATATAAATCCCAATACTACATCAAAACATTTTCTTTCGGAAATCATTTACTATAACAACAGTGTTATAGTCCACCATTTCCTTCTACTTCTCGAAAACGTCTATTTCAACAATAAATGTTGAAATCTATGCTTTCGATTCATAACACATTTTAAAACACCTTTAAAATATTTAACTTCATTTTTAAAATATTACTTCTTCAAAAATGAATCCATTTTACTTAACAATATATTCACTGTCCAAAATCGTGAATATATCTTCTTAAAAAATCTTCTATATTTAATTTCTCAAATCCCATTGATTTCGAATTTATAAAACAACGTTTATAAATTCTATTTCTATTTTATAACAACTTCGATTTAATAAATCTCCTTTTATTTACAAATTCGATCAATATTCCATTTAAAGGAAAAAAATCAAATTTATAAGTTAATCTCTTATAAATCTTTTATGCTACCGTTTCATCCATTTTATAACTTCATACTTTATAAATCTATAAAATTCATATTTTTCACAATTTATAATTCTATAAATCTCATGTCTTTACAATTTATAATTCAATAAATCTCTAACACCTATAAACACTCGTTTTAAAATTCCAACACTTTAAATTGATAAATATCAATTCTGTACATCCTTTATATACATCATTTTTAGTAATTCAAAAGAAATCCAAACTTAAACTATTTTATAAATTACTTGGCTATTTATTTCAAAATCACTTTTCAGTTATATTTCACAATTTAAAATTTTCATAACTTTAAATTTATAACATTTATTTATTTAAAGTAAACCAATTCAAAGATTCAAATAAAACGTATACTTTCAAATAATCACTTTTAAAATCTCTTCTTAAAATTAAATTCGTTATTTTTAAACTTCAAAATTTGAATCCGATGATGCAACAGCATCAATTGGTCAATCACAACAACAACATCATATATCAACATATGATAACAGAATATACATCAATCCTGTAAATAAATAACTACTGGTGAGGAATCCAATTGGATCCCTCCAACCTGTTTCCCTGCATCCAAAGACGTTAGCACAATACCAATTCCGCTCCAGTACGGAATTATCGCGGTATATAGGTTTTTATAAATCCGCTTACTAACGGCGCAATAGGGTCTCATCCGCTATACGAGGCGGGAAATCAATCAATCCAATATATACATATGCCAATATGTATATACTGCTATATATATAGATATATCCTATCATATCTAATACAAACAGCAATCATAGCAATCAAACAATAACTGTAAACATTCCACATTTTATTCGAGTGAGAAAAATCTCACCTTAGCTTTTAATTTGCAATCCCATTTTCCAATTTGATCATTTCTTCACGGTTTAACCTTGTATAACAATTTATACAATATATCAATATTTGAATTAAATCGAACACTTAAATTATTGTTCTATTTATCTACTTAACCAATTTCTCCTTTAATAATCGTTTTCTCCTTTTTTATAAACATTCCCATTTAACAATTTAAATTCCCAAAAATTTATCTTAAACAAATTTTCCTTTAATAATTAAATGGGTAAATTTAAACCAACTAGTAAAATAAAATGTACATTTATATATTTTTATTTTTTTTCTCCACTGCTGTATAAATTTCCAAGCTGACTGTCTATATTGCTTTAAATTAATATAACCAGAATAAATCTCCAAGCTTAGACAGATTAGAAATATATTTTTACACAAATTTCTATTTCCAATTATATGCAGTTTCAAGATTCTAACTAAAGATAATACCTTACTGAAATTTATTATCTTGTTTTATTATTGTATATATATACATAAATTGGGAAAAACGACATATACCTCATTGATACGACACGCTCGAACCAGCCCGGCCTTCACTGTCGACTTTGCCACCTCTCCGACCACGATGCTACCATCACCACTCGAAGAACTGTCCTGAGTTTGCCCCAAAAGCGAAGTCGCTGCTGTCAAGAACTAACACAAAACCCTATTCCCAATCGCGAGCCTTCCCAGTTGAGTCGCCGCCGCGTTGCCTCACGCGAACCCACCAACCCAACCTCGTCGTCGCTGCCTTATCCATTGCGAGCCCTAGCTGCCGCAATCGACTCCTCCGCCAACACTCGCGAACGCGACTTCATCCATCCATCTCGACTAACCTGAGACCCATGACCATCGTGAACGCCTCTAGGAACTGCCACCGATCGCGACTCCAGATTCGCGAGCGCCTCCCTCCCTTACTTCGCACGCGAGTCCATCTACCCCTACGAACTGTCGAGACTTCGACCACGACTCCATTTCAAGACGCGTACGCCACCGCGAGACACAAATCGAGACCACCACTTCGATGTTATCGACGAACAGGCGGAGTCGCACACCCCTTCACTCCACTAATTTGATTGCATTGAGAACGAGGAGGGGTGAGAACACGACCACCAATAATTTTTTCTTCGATTTAAATCTGAGGATGGTTTGTGTGTTTTAAACTAGGAAGAAAAGTTTCTTTCCTACTGAGTTCGGCCATTGTTTCGTTTCCTTCGAATTGGAACGAGATGATTTACTTCTCTGGCAATTTGATTTTTGAATTGAAGAAAGGTAAGGGGAGTATTACGTGATTTAACAGGGGAAAAGAAAGGGAATGGTACGAAGGAGACACAATCCGGGTGCGTGATGTACGTATTGTCGTTTTACAAATCTTTAAGTTTAAATTCAAATATCAAAACGTCTCGATAAAATTTCCAACGCGTTTATATGTCGTACGTTCACATAACAACTCTGAAAATTACGAAAATTGGAATCCGACAATAATTCAATATTACGGATCCAATGAAACTGGTTTCGTCGAATTCCGAGACTGTTTTGAAAAATGACTATTTTATAAATATCGGTTCGAACGATCTAATTTCAAACTGAACACTTTACTCCTAAATTCGATTCTGAAGCTTCTGTTATCTCCGGTATTGTCAATACGAATTTTAAAAGCTTTTGAAATATTTTTCTTCAGCTTAAATTGAAGATTCGAATTTTTATTCACCTTACAATAGATTAAATTTTATAATTAAATCGTCAAATTCAAAGTTATTTCGGGGATTCAAATTAAATCGTCATTCAAATATTTAAAATTAATTAAATATTCTCAATTTAATTTGTTCAAAATTCTGGGTCGTTACAAACTTCCCTCCTTAAAAGAATTTCGTCCTCGAAATTACAAGTTAGGAAAAAATGGTCCTTAACTCGTCTACTATTTTTTTCAATCTAAATAGTTTTATCAATTCTTCAAAACAAATCTTCTACTAAAGATTCGTTATTACTTCAACTAGTTTTTCAACTTCAATTACAGGTTTCAAACAACATTGTTTACTTCTCAATTCAAATTCGAGTTTAAATTCAAATTTAAACTTCCAAATTTTCTCAAAAATTTTCTAACACCCTAAATTTTCGAAAAATTTCGCCAGCGTCTCCTTTGCGCGGCTAATACGGCACGACTACAAAACGTCCCTACGGACTCTCAGATTTCAAAAAGAAAAAGAAAAAGCCAAGCGGCTAGGGAGAAATCATCAAAAACTCATATTATAATTCAAATACGTACCTTTTGTCGAGCAATTCAAATTATCTGTGAAATCAAATTCAATTCCCTTTATACCTGTATATCTACTAGCCATAATATCTAGTTATAACATCCAACTATTTTGCAAATTTTATTACAAACTTCTAATATCAACTTCTTATACCATTTCTAGTTTACTATAGAACTTATATCCATTATTATTCAATTTCACATTCCACATTCATTTGAATTTAATCTACACTTTCAATCTAATTTAGATTCAGTTTACTTCTGAATATTGCATTTCATCAATTATCTTTAGTTCACTTCAAACAAATCTTAAAGCTTCATTTTATTTCACACAATTCAAATTTGTTTTCAATATCCAGTTTTACTTACTTACAAATTTAAAATGAATTTTAACATTCAATTTCATTTCCTTGCACTTACGATATCAAATTTTTTATTTACTCATTCACTAATTCATTCGTTTTCATTTTGAATCTCATTTCTATCAGATTTCAAATATTTCATAAGTTATCAACTCATTTACATCTTGATTTATACAAATCGCTTCTACATTCATATTACTAATTCCATTCCACTAATAAATTTTAATTTCGATCATTTTCTTGGAATCCCGTTCCAAGTTATAAATTCGTTCACAATTTATATTTACACTTTTAATTCATATGTGAATTCATTTCCTTATGCTTCCAATTCATATTTAAAATTTCATTCGTTAAATGGATTTTTATTTAAACTTTAAACTTTACAAGTTATCAATTTCATAATATTTCATAAATATTTTTATATAGTATTCCAGAGTCTTACCATCATTTCAAAGCCATTTTTGAAGACAATTCAAATCATTCTTTGAATTTCAAAAACAAAAATCCAAATTTCCAATCAACTTCCATTTAAAACAATTTGGCAGCAATTCCTCTTCTGGAAACCCGAAAATGAACACCGGTGATGCCATGGTCATCATCGGAATTATTTTCCAGCGACCGAAAAGAGTTTAGAGCTTTTCATTTCTTTCAAAATACTTTTCAAAACCTTTGAAATTCATTTTCCAATCAAAAAAAGATTTAAACTTCTCGAATCTCCAAAATTTCAAATTCTTTTCAACACATTTCCAAAAACTTCTCTGGAATTCCGTTTTAAATTACAATTCACATTTATAATTCACATTCTCAAATTCTACTGGTATATGAATTCATTTCTTAAATTTGGAGTTATAATTCCAATTTCTCATTTAATTTCAATGATAATAGTTTAATGTTATCATTTCTAGCAACCATGCAACCATATACTATAGTAATTCATAGAAAATTAATTCCTTTATATACAAAAATAGTTTTGGGCAAAATTATCTCATTTACCCTATTTAAAACAATACTGTGCCGAATTGTTCTATTCGAGTGTTTAGAGATCCCTATCAATGATCGTTAATTACTCGTATTGACCAGAATCCATATACCACTCAATAAACCAATCATCACAATATAAAACAATTTTTTTATATTCACTAACAAATACGCGCTCATATCTATTATTACACTCAACTCATTCTAGAGTACTACTGACTCTATCTCTAATGAGTAACACCCAACAGAGCAGGGTTGTCGCTTAACCATATGCTCTGATACCAACTGTAAAGACCCGCAAATCCGTCTTCCGAAAACCCGACACTGCTACGTCCACTGTAGCAATTGCCGAACAATCGGATGGCGAAAACGCGAAACTTTAATATTTAAAAGAAGAGGAGGAAGAGAAGATAGAAGAAAAAGAGAAGAAGAAGAACAAAACAACAACAGATACAGAACAGAGACAATATCAGAATCTCACATATCGCAGCGGAACAATATATAATAGATAAATGAATAATCTCTAAAACAAAGAACTATATCATTTTATACATACATCAATCATCAGAGTTAATATACAACAATGGACAGTTATATAACTTGTCCTCATACAGAGTATACAGCGGAATAAATACTATCAAATACAAATACTACGTCTCGTCATCCAGCTTACCTCCCAAGCTCCAGAATATCCAGATAACCTAATAATCTAACTCTAGACTGCCCGTGTGGAAATTTGTGGGCACCCAGAGTTTAGAAGGGAAACAATAAACTCCGAGTCAGTCATGGTGACTGGTGTGAGATCGTAAAACAGTTTAACTTTTAAAAATAAATAGCAGAGAATTTTAAAGTCAATTCGAAATGCTTTTGGAAAATGAAACTACCATAAGACCTCCCGCCACACACACAATGCAAACGCAGACTTGGAGGAGATTTCTTCTTATGATAGTCAAAGATGCTTACTACGCAAAAATCAAATTCTTTTTGATATTATTATTAGTGCATAGTGTAGAAAAACATTTCGAAAGTAGAATATAAATCTTAGCCAGCATAGGTACCATTATAGTATGCTTGCTATAGCTACCATATTAAATGGCAGGTTCTACAACTAAAACCGTACAAGTCACGTATTGTTTCTTTGGATTTCCAACAAATGGTCAGGCTAAGGAACTTCCTATCCACGATGGGTACGTCCCTGGAATAGACGACCCGAGAATCTAACGTTACGGTTAGATCTCTGCCAACACAAGGCCGGGTTACCTCTGCAAAAATAGGTAACTACTGACACGCGTATGCCATCCCCCGATCATCACCGATCTTCCCGAGGATCCCCGATTTCCAACAAACCACAAAGTAATAATAACTGTGCAGCAACCACAGAGGTTAAGTATCTGGGCTCCATACCATGATACCACCTTTATCCAGAAGGAATGACATACACTAAGGGGCGCTACTCCCTAGAACCTTGCTGCATTCGTCCTGTTTCGACCATTTCCGGGGTGTGAGGCTCGACGAAGTCTCGTCCACAAAGCTACGCTTTCTCAAAAAGCCCTGCTTCGGGTCAAACAAAATGATCAACCTATGATCACAAAGATATAAGATCAAACAAATGATCATATCACAAATGATCAAACACTGATCATTTCACAGCAACACTCAGTATGCCACGTTACCAAATTGGGATATATCGCTGATAAATTTCAACTACATAACCTCTGAGCTCGTACGTCTCAGAGAAGGGTGTTAAGCTAAGAGAATAAATTCTCCGCCACCAACAGAAATGTATTTGAAAGAAATCAGCTTTATATCTCAAATTGTAACGTCAGACACACAATCCATATAAGTCTGTTCCGGGACCGAACAGAACCGAAGGCACTTCTCACGAAGCCCTTGCATTTCCGGATAATTTTCAATCACGTCAGGACTTCCCGTCACTAAGGGTGATAAAACCTCTAAACCGAAGATCAGTCGGTGTAGAGTAACTCGACGGTAATCCTTCCGTTTTCAAAAATATCCGGTCTTCAACACCGGTCTTCGAATGCGATTCATAACGACGTATCACATATTCGGAATGGGTTATACGACCCCATGGTCCTTTCCCGGCTAACCCGAATAGTGAGCGTTTATTTTAAAAACAAGTGTGGCATTCAAATTCATCCAATTCACAACAAATACCTATCTAAAGGTAATTATTGATAGTTGGTTATTTAACTATCAATAAAGATGCGCAACATCATCAGATTCCAAATAATTTTCCAAATTATTTCATCTTCAAAAATATCTTTACTAGATATAGAATTCCCACACTTTAACCATTTGAAAAACAAATTTCAAATATTCACATTTCATTTTATCTTTGAAGATAAAATCTCAAAAACAGTTCATTTCATATTGGGAGAGCAATTCCATACTTATTTAATAATAGGTATTTCACACATCATTTATTTTCAACACTTGGAAAATATTCGATATACTTAAATCAAATTAAGTATAAATTTCATTCTTTAAGGAAATCATCTATTATAACAACATTTATTTGAGTCAAAACGAGTGTTACGTAAAACATCGTTACGACGACTCAAAAATCACTAGTATAGGGATTCGGATTTAGATAGATATATAAATCCCAATACTACATCAAAACATTTTCTTTCGGAAATCATTTACTATAACAACAGTGTTATAGTCCACCATTTCCTTCTACTTCTCGAAAACGTCTATTTCAACAATAAATGTTGAAATCTATGCTTTCGATTCATAACACATTTTAAAACACCTTTAAAATATTTAACTTCATTTTTAAAATATTACTTCTTCAAAAATGAATCCATTTTACTTAACAATATATTCACTGTCCAAAATCGTGAATATATCTTCTTAAAAAATCTTCTATATTTAATTTCTCAAATCCCATTGATTTCGAATTTATAAAACAACGTTTATAAATTCTATTTCTATTTTATAACAACTTCGATTTAATAAATCTCCTTTTATTTACAAATTCGATCAATATTCCATTTAAAGGAAAAAAATCAAATTTATAAGTTAATCTCTTATAAATCTTTTATGCTACCGTTTCATCCATTTTATAACTTCATACTTTATAAATCTATAAAATTCATATTTTTCACAATTTATAATTCTATAAATCTCATGTCTTTACAATTTATAATTCAATAAATCTCTAACACCTATAAACACTCGTTTTAAAATTCCAACACTTTAAATTGATAAATATCAATTCTGTACATCCTTTATATACATCATTTTTAGTAATTCAAAAGAAATCCAAACTTAAACTATTTTATAAATTACTTGGCTATTTATTTCAAAATCACTTTTCAGTTATATTTCACAATTTAAAATTTTCATAACTTTAAATTTATAACATTTATTTATTTAAAGTAAACCAATTCAAAGATTCAAATAAAACGTATACTTTCAAATAATCACTTTTAAAATCTCTTCTTAAAATTAAATTAGTTATTTTTAAACTTCAAAATTTGAATCCGATGATGCAACAGCATCAATTGGTCAATCACAACAACAACATCATATATCAACATATGATAACAGAATATACATCAATCCTGTAAATAAATAACTACTGGTGAGGAATCCAATTGGATCCCTCCAACCTGTTTCCCTGCATCCAAAGACGTTAGCACAATACCAATTCCGCTCCAGTACGGAATTATCGCGGTATATAGGTTTTTATAAATCCGCTTACTAACGGCGCAATAGGGTCTCATCCGCTATACGAGGCGGGAAATCAATCAATCCAATATATACATATGCCAATATGTATATACTGCTATATATATAGATATATCCTATCATATCTAATACAAACAGCAATCATAGCAATCAAACAATAACTGTAAACATTCCACATTTTATTCGAGTGAGAAAAATCTCACCTTAGCTTTTAATTTGCAATCCCATTTTCCAATTTGATCATTTCTTCACGGTTTAACCTTGTATAACAATTTATACAATATATCAATATTTGAATTAAATCGAACACTTAAATTATTGTTCTATTTATCTACTTAACCAATTTCTCCTTTAATAATCGTTTTCTCCTTTTTTATAAACATTCCCATTTAACAATTTAAATTCCCAAAAATTTATCTTAAACAAATTTTCCTTTAATAATTAAATGGGTAAATTTAAACCAACTAGTAAAATAAAATGTACATTTATATATTTTTATTTTTTTTCTCCACTGCTGTATAAATTTCCAAGCTGACTGTCTATATTGCTTTAAATTAATATAACCAGAATAAATCTCCAAGCTTAGACAGATTAGAAATATATTTTTACACAAATTTCTATTTCCAATTATATGCAGTTTCAAGATTCTAACTAAAGATAATACCTTACTGAAATTTATTATCTTGTTTTATTATTGTATATATATACATAAATTGGGAAAAACGACATATACCTCATTGATACGACACGCTCGAACCAGCCCGGCCTTCACTGTCGACTTTGCCACCTCTCCGACCACGATGCTACCATCACCACTCGAAGAACTGTCCTGAGTTTGCCCCAAAAGCGAAGTCGCTGCTGTCAAGAACTAACACAAAACCCTATTCCCAATCGCGAGCCTTCCCAGTTGAGTCGCCGCCGCGTTGCCTCACGCGAACCCACCAACCCAACCTCGTCGTCGCTGCCTTATCCATTGCGAGCCCTAGCTGCCGCAATCGACTCCTCCGCCAACACTCGCGAACGCGACTTCATCCATCCATCTCGACTAACCTGAGACCCATGACCATCGTGAACGCCTCTAGGAACTGCCACCGATCGCGACTCCAGATTCGCGAGCGCCTCCCTCCCTTACTTCGCACGCGAGTCCATCTACCCCTACGAACTGTCGAGACTTCGACCACGACTCCATTTCAAGATGCGTACGCCACCGCGAGACACAAATCGAGACCACCACTTTGATGTTATCGACGAACAGGCGGAGTCGCACACCCCTTCACTCCACTAATTTGATTGCATTGAGAACGAGGAGGGGTGAGAACACGGCCACCAATAATTTTTTCTTCGATTTAAATCTGAGGATGGTTTGTGTGTTTTAAACTAGGAAGAAAAGTTTCTTTCCTACTGAGTTCGGCCATTGTTTCGTTTCCTTCGAATTGGAACGAGATGATTTACTTCTCTGGCAATTTGATTTTTGAATTGAAGAAAGGTAAGGGGAGTATTACGTGATTTAACAGGGGAAAAGAAAGGGAATGGTACGAAGGAGACACAATCCGGGTGCGTGATGTACGTATTGTCGTTTTACAAATCTTTAAGTTTAAATTCAAATATCAAAACGTCTCGATAAAATTTCCAACGCGTTTATATGTCGTACGTTCACATAACAACTCTGAAAATTACAAAAATTGGAATCCGACAATAATTCAATATTACGGATCCAATGAAACTGGTTTCGTCGAATTCCGAGACTGTTTTGAAAAATGACTATTTTATAAATATCGGTTCGAACGATCTAATTTCAAACTGAACACTTTACTCCTAAATTCGATTCTGAAGCTTCTGTTATCTCCGGTATTGTCAATACGAATTTTAAAAGCTTTTGAAATATTTTTCTTCAGCTTAAATTGAAGATTCGAATTTTTATTCACCTTACAATAGATTAAATTTTATAATTAAATCGTCAAATTCAAAGTTATTTCGGGGATTCAAATTAAATCATCATTCAAATATTTAAAATTAATTAAATATTCTCAATTTAATTTGTTCAAAATTCTGGGTCGTTACAGCCTCACCGCTCTGCTCAACAACCCACCGCCTTCACCATTACTCGCATCGCCATCACCATCTTCAACGCTATCATGCTCGAGCGCTACAATCAAACTCGCGATTTCGATACGAAATTGAAGTCGATTTCGATTCGATTACTTTTTTTTAAATCGAACGAAATCGATGATGATTCCATTTTTTAAATTATCTGAGGAGAAAGGGGGCTTCGGCCATTTTTAGATTTGAAATGAAGCCGAGTGATTTTTTCGTTTCTACGTTCGTATTCTTCTTCTTTTTATTAAAATGAACGCGTGTCTTTGAAATGTTTGCGTGGAAGATAAGCTACAATGACAGGGAAAAGTTGTGATGGGAAAGGAAGGCTGCTGATATGGATAGGATTTCAACTGGAGTTGACTGTATAGATATATTCAATTTAAATTCAAATTCAAATGCAACTTAAAATTTTAAACTCCTATCGAGGCATGCCGCTAGGCGTTTATAATGTTATACCCCTATTCCGAACGCAATGGAAAATACGAGTCCTAATTCGATCGTATGGGGAAGATAGCTTTTTGGACGCAGTTATTATATTAAATTCGATATAAATTCCAGCGCGTTTATATGTCGTATGCTCACACAATAACTCCAAATGCTACGAAAACTGAAATCCGATAATAAAACATTATTACGGATCCAATGGAACTAATTTTGTCAAATTCCGAGACTGTGCCTCGGAAGGCTATTTTTAAATATCAATTTAACCAATATATTTTTAAAACTGAACAAAACACATTTAAATTCAATTTTAAAGTTCTATCACCTTCAGTATTGTCAATGTAAATTTTCCAAGCCTTCAAATTATTTTTAACAGGCTTAAAACTGAAGATTCAATAATTTACCCAACTTTCAATAAATTAACTTCAATAATTAAATTGCCAAATCAATTCTAATATTTGAATTTCAAATTAAACTAACTTCCAGATATTTAAAATCAATTAAATATTTTGATTTCCAATGTCAAAATTTCAGGGTCGTCACATTCTTCCCCCCTTAAAAGAATTTCGTCCCGAAATTACAAGTTATGAAGAATAATCCTCAACCCATTTATCATTTTCCCAAAACCAAACAGTTTTATTAAATTCTCAAACCAATCTTCTTATCATAACCACACTATCATCCTTATTAATTTTTCAAAAATTTTCATAGTTTCAAGCGACTTTATTTTACTTCATAATTCAAATTTTAAATTATCCAAAATTTCTCAAAAATTTTCTAACTCTCTAAATTTTCGAAATATTTCGCCATTGTCTCCTTTGCGCGACTAGCTCAGTACAACTACAAAATGCCTCTACGGGCTCCCAAACTTCAAAAGAAAACAAACGCCAAGTGGCTAGATCAAAAACCCAATCAAATTTCATATAGAAATTTTAAATACATACCTTTTGTTGAGAAATTTTATTTATCTTCTGCAATCAAAATCCCAATTTCTCTTGCTTTTAAATTACCTGTATACTACTCTGCAATAATATCCAATCACAGCATTCCAATTTGATTTTCATCAAATTATTAACTTATTATACTTCCAATACCAAATTTACTTAAGAACTTTCTCAATTCGTTTCTTAAGTTCAATATAAATATTTTATATACTTCTTAAATTTATTTTTACTTCATTATTGAAGTTTATATCCATTTCTATTCACTTTGCCTTAACAATTCTATTTGAATTCCATTTGCTTCAATTTACAAATTATTTCAACTATAAATACTTTTTCCCAATTTTCATTCAGATTTTCCTTTTCAATTTTACTTAAATTCAATTTATCTCCAAACTCTGAATATTGAATTTTAACAACTATCTTCCATTCATATTTGATCCACATCATTATTTTAAATTAGCTCCGTTTACTAATTTATTTCAATTTCCAATAAATTTAAATTCTTAGGACTTTGTTCTTTAAGTACATTCAAACTAAATTTCTCAATTCCACTTTACTTAACATAATCTAAATTAATTCCAAGATCAAATTTTCAATTCATCTACTTACCCAATTTAATTAATTAGTCCACTTACTAATTTTATTCTCAATCCATTATTTTGTTTAGGCCAATCTTGACTAATTTTCCATTTACTTACAAATTTTAAATCTTTTATCGTTAGTGAAAATTTTGAAAAATTTTCGAAAATTTTTGGTGGAGTCTCCCTTGTACGGAGGAGCTTTTGTAATTTGACAAAAGATATAAATATATATACATCGACCCAATCGGTTGGAAAAACGAAAACAGTTCATATTTCCTAACTTTGTATTGCGTAGGCATACCTTATTTAGCATTTTAAGCAAAGCGGTTTATTATTAACATTTCGCACAACCAAATACAGCCAAACGGCCCCCTGTACCTGTACTTACTCAATTTAAATATGTAAGTGACATATATAGGAAATCTATTAACATTTTACTTATTTTCAATAGTGAACACATAGTTTTCATAAGCAATGCACTAAAAATAATTCCCATAGGCAATTTATATGGTTTCGATACAAATTAAATTTCTTACAACTATATCACACAACATTTCTATTCAATTCAAGTGATTTACAACTCACTTTCTTACATTCTATTCATTTTTTTTAAGCGAAACGAATTCATATCCATTTCAATTGATTCAAAAATCAATTTTTTATTTTCTTTTAATAACTCATAGAATTTTATATAACCTCGTTTACGTCAAACGACAACCATTTATATGCAAATTCAATGATATTCACTTAATATAATATCCATTCTAGTTTATAACTAATTTAAATTGATACCAACTCAATTTATTTTAATTCCATTTCATTTCCAATTGATTCCATTCAATTCAATTTGCATTCTATATTCACATTCGGTTCATTTTATTAACCAAACAAGTTTCATTGAAAACCATTCCATAAAACTCAACAACAACCATTTCACAATTTTACTTAAGTCGAGCATTTATCCAAATATTGCTTAAGTTATTTCAACTCAAAACTCAAGTTCATTTTCCTCGTAAACAATTTCTAATTTAAATCTTTGATTTAATTTTTTCCATTTATCAAATCCATTCCATCTACTAATTTAATTCAATTAGTATATTCACTTATCCTTTTTAAATTTCAAATTTCCATATTCAATTCATCTTGAATTTACTTTATCTTTATCAAGGAAATTTCAATTTATTTTTTTCTACTTATTTGAACTTATATGCAAATTCAAACCATTTTCAATTTAGCTCATAACTCAACTTTAATTTAACTAATTCAACTTCCAATTCATTATTTCATGAATTAATAAATTATGAAGTTAGTTTACTTAAATTCAATCCATTTTATTTTATTTTTTCCAAGTTTGGATTTTTCTTCAACTTGATTCAAATCAAATCTCATTCCATTTTTCAATTTCCAATTCATTTATTTACAAATGTAACCTCATTTGTTCATTCACAAATTCATTCCTTTTCAATTTGAATCTTATTCCAATCAAATTTTCAAATATTTTATAAGTCATCAAACTTATTTACATTCCATAACATTTTAAAGAAATTCCAGAGCATTTTTAACAGTTACTCACATTTCAAAACTAACTTTGAAATCAATTATGTCCCTTCAAAATATTTTCCCAAATATTTTTAAATTTCAAATCTCACCAGATTTCATATCCAAATCAAAAATACTTCTCAAATAATTATTTTCCAGACTTTCGGAAACCATTTCCAAATTAAAGGAATTTAATCTTTTGAAATTTCAATCCAAATCCTTTAATCCATATTGCAAAATTTACTCTGGCACTTTATTTTAATTTATAGAACTCATTTATAAATTCACATTACCAATTTCATTCCATTAATGAATTCATTTTCAAATATCTTCTTGGAATTCTATTTCAAATTATAAATCACATTTACAATTTACATTTACAAATCCCATTCGTATATGAACTCATTTCCTTATATTTTCAATTCATATTTATAAATTTCATTTGTTAAATGAATTTATCTCCAAATCTAAGGTTATACCATTATCTCTTATTCCGTTTCCATATAACGATGATAATAATTCAATATTATCTTTTCCTAACAACCAAGCATCCATATACTATAATAATTTATGGAAAATGATTTCTTTTCTACACGAAAATAGTTTTGGGCAAAATTATTTCAATTACCCTATTTAAAACAATATTGTGTCAGTTTATCTTATTTAAGAGTTTAGAAACCCCTATCGATTACAGTTGGCCAAACTGTACCGACCAGAATCTATAAACAATCAACCGATAAGTCAACACAATATAAAACAAATTTTTTTATTCACTAATAAATACGCGCGCATATCTATTATTGCACCCACACTCATTCTAGAGTACTATTGACTCTATCTCTAATGAGTAACACCCAACAGAGCCAGGGTTTTCGCTTAACCAATTGCTCTGATACCACATGTAACATTTCAACTTTTCAACACCCGAAAGTCGACATCAATACAACCACTGTATCAACTGTCGAACTATCAAATGTCGGAAAACCGAATTGTTAGGGTTGAAGAAGAAGAGGTAGAAGAAGAAAGAAAGAAAAAGAAACGGAAACAATATCAGAATCTCACATTCGCAGCGGAATAATATATAATAGATGAATGAATAATCTTTATAACAAAGAACTATATCAGTTTATACAATACATCATCGGAGTATACAACAACAACACACATCACTGGACAGTTATATAAACTTTTCCATATAACATAATACACAGCGGAATAATACTAGTATAAGTGATACGTCTCGCCATCCAGCTCGCCTCCAGATCTCCACAGCAACTTCTGAATTCCATAATGACCTGATAACCTAACTCTAGGCTGCCCGTGTGGAAAATTATGGGCACCCAGAGTTTAGAAAGGGAACAATAAACTCCAGGTCAGTCATGGGACTGGTGTGAGATCTTAAAAACAGTTATTTTCACAAAGAAAATAATAGAAATTCGCAATGCTTTTGGAAAATGAAACTACTATAAGGCCTCCCGGCACACACACAATGCAATCGCACACATGGGGGAGATTTCTCCTTATGATAGTCAGATAAGCTTAATACAAGAAAACACTTTGATATTATTACTAGAGCATAGTGTGAGAACATTTCGAAAATATAATACTAATCTTAGCCAGCATAGGTACCATGATACTATGCCTACTATAGCTGCCATGTTAAATAGCAGGTTCTACAACTAAAACCGTACTGGGTTCGTATTGGGAATTGGATTTCCAACAACTGGTTAGGCTAAGGAACTTCCTATTGCCACATGGGTACGCCTCTAGAGGGACGTCCCGAGAACTAACTAGCTCTCTGCCAACACAAGGCCGGGTTACCTCTTACTAGGTAACTACTACTCGAGTATGCCACCCCCCGGTCGTTTGCGACTTTTATCTGAGGGCCCTCAATCACACAGCAACCACCACACAGTAAATGAGATTGCAGTAACCACATAGGTAAATATCTAGGCTCCATACCATGATATCACCTTTTTCCAAAAGGAAATGACATACCCTAAAGGGTGCGACCCTCGTAACCTTGCCGCATCTTTCCTGTTTCGACCATTTCCGGGGTGTGAGGTTCGATGAGGTCTCGTCCACAAAGCTACGCTTTACACGAAAGCCATGCTTTGATCACGAATGGTCAACAAATGATTATCAACACACAACAGCACTTAGCATGCCACACTACCAAATTTGGAGTATATCACCGATAACCTTCAACTACATAACCTCTGAGCTCGTACATCTTAGAGAAGGGTGTTAATCTAAGAGAATAAATTCTCCGCCACCAACAGATTTGTATTTGAACGAAATCTGCTTTATATCTCAAAGTGTAGTGTCAGATATACGACCATACAAGTCTATTTCTGGTTCAAACAGAATCTAAGGCACTTCGTCCAATAAAGGAAGAAGCCCTTGCAAATCCAGTCTTCAATTGCAATCCATAACATCGTATCATTATTCGGAATGGGTTATATGACACAAAGGTCCATTCCCGGCTAAACCGAATAATGAGTGCTTGTTTTAAAAACAAATTCAAGTGCCATTTCAAAGGCAAATATTGGTAGTCGGTTATGCAACTATCAACAACATTCACAACAATCAACCAATTTAAATAATTTTCCCAAATTATTAAATTTCAAAATATCTTTGCAAGACTTATATTTTCCACACTTCATCACTTTGAAAACCAATTTCAAATCACTTTTCACTTGCGAAATAAAATTCCCGTTGTTATTTATTTCCACTGTGAATTTAAATTTTCAAATATCCACTTATATATGATTTTTAAAATATTCACTTTCAACCCCCAAATCAAATTTCAAATTGATTTCTAAATTTATTTCAACACCAAATCAAATTTCAATTTGATTCTTCCATTTATTTCAAATACCAAATCAATTTTACAAATTGATTCCCAAGTATATTTTCAATAGAACATAACATTTGCAAATTGATTTCTAAATTTATTTCCAAATAACAAACCATTTGCAAATTTATTTCTCAATTTATTTCCAAATACCAAATCATTTTACAAATTGATTTTCAAATTTATTTCAACCCAAAATCCATTTTCATTCAACACCAAATAAATTTTCATATCGATTTCCCAAAGATTTATTTTCAAATACCAAATCAATTATCAAATTGATTTCAAGAAATTTATCACCTTTTAAAATAAATCCCTTTATTCTTTCCAAACTATGGAAAGTCCAACTTTAAATAAATTCTTCAACTTTTAAACAATATTTCTCAAAATCCATTTATTAAAATCCTTTCCTATATTTTGGAATTAATTCGATAAGATTACAAAAATCAACTTTTATACTTTAATTGTAATGGTCTAGGCTTTTCTACTTTAATTTCCAAAAATCCAATTTTATTTATTTATGTTATCCAACGATACCAAAAATACATTCGGCTAAATTATAGCCTTTAACAAATTCAATAATCAATAAAATCATTCACAGATTATCAATAAATCATCACACAACATATGAAACAAATTCAAATATTTGAGGAATCCAGTTGGATCCCTCCAACCAGTTTCCCTACATCCACAGATGTTAGCACAAAAATTAAATACCCATTCCACTTCGAGGTGAAATATCACGGTATATGGGATTTATAAAATATCATCCGCTATTATGCGGTGCATAGGGTCTCATCCGCTATATAATGCGGGAAATCAATCACTCCAAATATATATATATATATATACACACTCTACTATATCTAATATCATCAATAGATAAATTATCCAATTCATCCAAACACATCCAGAATTTAAATTCCACTATTTAAATTCCTCAAACAGTCAAGTGAGAGAGAAGATCTCACCTTTTATTTTGTTGTTTTGCAATCCATTCCAAACTGGCTTGTTTCCATGATTTTAAACCTTGTATAAACAATTTTATGATTTTATTAATACTAGAACTAATCGAATAATTTATTCCCTTTTTAATAATTTAATTAACCAGCAAATTTGCTTTTAAACTAGTAATTAAATTTTAAAATATTTTTAGCAACTAAAATAATTAAACAAGTTTATTAAAAAATTTATCCCCAAATTGTATTATTAGTAAGTGAACGAATGCATATATGTATACTTATTTTATTTTATTTTTTTATATAAACAATACATAATTTTCTTTACTGTAAAAAATTATATTTTTTGGATGCATATATATTAAAATTTCTGCATCTGATTATATATATATATATATATAAAATTTGAAAAACTGTATTTATCACCTTATTTTTTTTCTGTTCAGGTATATATATATATATATATAAATTGAAAAAAAATTGCCACTGTATATATTTTCCATACATATAAACATTTATTTCTTTAATTAAATTTAAAACAATACCTTACTGACTCCTCGTGCCAGCGACGCCTTGAACGGAGCCGCCCTCCTCTGACAAACCCCGAGCCCTCGCAGCATCGCCTCGATGTCGACCATACCCCGACCGAATCGCGATGCCTCACTTCGACCAGCCTATCACCTGAACCCAACAGGAACGCCTCACCGCTCTGCTCAACATCCCACCGCCTTCACCATTACTCGCGTCGCCATCACCACCTTCAACGCTATCATGCTCGAGCCCTACAATCGAACTCGCGATTTCGATACGAAATCGAAGTCGATTTTGATTCGATTACTTTCTTTTTTTTTCTTTTAAAATTGAACGAAATCGATGACGATTCCATTTTTTAAATTATCTAAGGAGAAAGGGGGCTTCGGCCATTTTTAGATTTGAAATGAAGCCGAGTGATTTTTTCGTTTCTACGTTCATATTCTTTTCTTTTTTTATTAAAACGAACGCGTGTCTTTGAAATGTTTGTGTGGATGATAAGCTACAGTGATAGGGAAAAGTTGTGATGGGAAAGGAAGGCGGCTGATGCGGATAGTATTTCAACTGGAATTGACTGTATAGATATATTCAATTTAAATTCAAATTCAAATTCAAATGCAACTTAAAATTTTAAACTCCTATCGAGGCGTGCTGCTAGACATTTATAATGTTATACCCCTATTCTGAACGCAATGGAAAAGGTTTCGAGTCCTAATTCGATCATATGGGGAAGATAGCTTTTTGGACCCAGTTATTATATTAAATTCGATATAAATTCCAGCGCGTTTATATGTCGTATGCTCACACAGCAACTCCAAATGCTACGAAAACTGAAATCCGATAATAACACATTATTACGGATCCAATGGAACTAGTTTCGTCAAATTCCAAGACTGTGCCTCGAAAGGCTATTTTTAAATATCAATTTAACCAATATATTTTTAAAACTGAACAAAACACATTTAAATTCAATTTTAAAAGTTCTACCACCTTCAGAATTGTCAATGTAAATTTTCCAAGCCTTCAAATTATTTTTAATAGGCTTAAAACTGAAGATTCAATAATTTACCCAACTTTCAATAAATTAACTTCAATAATTAAATTGCCAAATCCATTCTGATATTTGAATTTCAAATTAAACTAACTTCCAGATATTTAAAATCAATTAAATATTCCGATTTCCAATGTCAAAAATTTAGGGTCGTCACACTTCATCCAACGGCCGTCGATCAACGGAGCCACTAAGGGTTGTATCGGGCGACGTGGTCAATTAGAAATGTGTGCGGCTAGCGAAGAGGAATTCGATGGACGGTCAGATTTAGGCATGGCAGAGCGAGGCGATGACGAAGTTGAGTTGATCGACGCAGCTATTTTGAGTTCGACAACGAGCTACGTTGGTTTTTAGGAAGTCGGCCCAGAAGGAGAAATGTCAGGGATGTCATGAGCGGGGCGCTGGCCAAGTTTGGTCATGTTTGGTCAATGGCCATGGCTAGAATTTCGATCTATACGCAATAGTCATTTCTAGGTATTTCATGGCGAAGGCAGCAGGTTGGAGGGTGGTTATGGTGCCTTGGAGTTCGTCGGAGGCTAGGCGTTCATCTATGGTGATGCAATGGTTTGGTAATGTTTGAATTTGAGAAGTGGTGGCCTGGGTATTTCACGTTTGAGAGAAGATGAAGATTGAGGGCTGTTTGGGTTAAGCAAGGCTAATTAGCAAGTTAATGATGGTAATTAGTGGCCTAATGAATTAATTTGTGAATTAATTATATTATGTAATTTGAAATCTAAGTAAACCAATTACTTGTTCATACGAGGTCGAACTTGAACGCGGCGAGTTGCATTGTACTCATACCGTCATTATCTATGCGATGGAATTAGATTGGTGGAGTCTAGGAGCTTGTAAAATTTCAAGCTAAAATCAAACGCTGTTTGGTTTTAGACGGAACCAAAATGCTTCGACGGTTACTGGAATTTCCGTGAGTCAAACTCATATTTTTGGTTAATTAGTATATTATATAGTAGATAAAAATTATTTATTGCTTGCTTGGATGTTAGTTTATATTGTTGTTTTATTGATTGTTTGGATTAGATTCCCATTTTAAAAATTCATATAACTATATATTATTTGTTGTTCCTGCCTAGAAGCGGATGGCATAAATAACCATTTTGTTACAGGGGACAAAAAGAAGAAGTCGGAGTGTTATCGTAGCGAATAGGTCGCTACGGAACACTTCGAAATATAAACATACATATATATATGATTTACAAGGGACCTTTGTAGAGAGACCCAAAGGGGTTTCTCGCCATTATTTATTTATTTATTGTTATCTGCATCTCATTTATATACTTCATTGCTTATATTGATGTTTAGTTAAAATAATTATGATAGCCTATTTGAATTGTTTACGTGTCGTTATAATGATTTTTCGCTATATCGTCACTTATTGAATATCATCTCCCCAAACATTTGTGTGTTGAACTTGAGCTTGTATTTTGAAAAACTAGATTTTTATAATTCATTAATCATTTCGATTAATGATATTTGAATTTAATCAATAATTTAAATTAATGATGTCTTAAATTTAATTTATCATTTTAATTATTGATGACCGAATCTATCTAATCATTTTAATTAATGATATTTGGATTTAATTACTAATTTTAATTATGATTTTTAAAATTAAGTAAATCATTTCAATTAATGGTGTTTTAAAAGTTAATTAACTCTAAAAATGTTTGAAGTAAATAAACTGAATTAATAAAAACGTTTAAAAGTTACTTAATTGATTTAATAAAAATGTATTAAGTTAACCAATTAATTTTAACAAAAGTGTTTAAAGATAATTGATTAATTAATTAAAAAGATTATAAAGTTGTATACAAATTATCATTTAGGACAAATTAACACTGTTTAAATTTATAAAGGCATTTAAATTGATTTATTATCCATTAGGGATAATAAGTTTTGTTTTAAATTTATAAACGCTGGTTCATAAATTAGAAAATCTTTTAATAGAAATTGTTTAAAAGTAAAGCTAAGTGTAAATTGTTTATGGTTTACCATAAATAATGTTTTAATAACATTTGTTTTAGCCCTTTTTTTAATACACTTAGTATTATAATTTGTTTTTTCAAAAGAATATTTCAAAGAGTGTTTTAATGTATTTTACAAATATCCGATAAGTGAAAATCAAGCCCAAGTGTAAAATGTTGTAAAAGTGTGATTCATTTATTAGTGGAAAGCCTATGCGATTTAATTCTCATACATAGTTCACTTTGTTATTTCCAATAGTTGATTTGTCGATTATCGATTTCGATTCCGTTATGTTAATTTTTTCCCATCATTTTTAAACGATGTGTTGCTTTATATGAGCTTTGTTATCCTTTATTGAAAATGACTAAATCCAAAGAGCAGGTAAGGGGGATGCACCCTTCTAGTCATTGTTATGCTTCGCCATTCTAAGATGATATATTACTCATTTTGAGCATTGTCATCCAACACCGTGGAAAACAAAAACCATAGAGCGAGTGGGAGCCAAGCCATGTAGGCCTCAACTATTAGGATATGTTCACATTCATCTAGAGAAACCGATAGCATGCATGTGTTGATGTGAGTATAATCAGATGCCTGTGGATTTAATGGGGTCCAGCTTGGAAGTTCCTAAGAGTGTTTCATATTTGGTGTGAACCCTCATGTATATTTTATCTAGAGGTATACTTTCGGTGTAGCGGGGAGCACCCTGCTAGTTATGTTGGATAAATTCATTTTCCTTGTCTCTATCCTGAACCTTGGAATTGATCGTTTCATCTATTGTGTTACATCAAACCAAGGCGATCTGTACTCATCCGAGTGTTGCTATCCTTTGCCAGAAATGACTAAAACCAAAGAGCGGGTAAGGGAGGCGCACCCTCCTAGTCATTTTGTGACGACCCGGAATTTTTGTATATTTGAAATTGGAATATTTAATTAATTTTAAATATTCAGAGGTTAATTATAAACTTAAATTTCAAATATCGCTGTTTATTGAGTAATTTAATTATTAAATTAAATTATTTGAAGATGGATAAAATAGTAAATCTGGTATTCTAAGCCGATTAAAAATATTTCAAAAGCTTTTAAAATTCGTAATGATAATACTGGAGGTAATAGAACTTTTAAAATTGAATTTAAAAATGTTTTGTTCAGTTTTAAAAATATACTGTTTGAATTGAATTTAAAAATAACCGTCCGAGACACAGTCTCGGAATTCGACGAAACCAGTTCCATTGGATCCGTAATATTGAATTTTTTACCGGATTTTAAATTTCGTAGTAATCAGAGTTGTTGTGTGATCGTACGAGATAAAAACGCTTAGAAAATAATTATAGATTTAAATTTAAATAATATATTCACATGTTCCAATCATCTTTCAGCCAAATTCTATTCACCATCACAGCAACTCCCCTCAAAATCTTGTCCCCCTTTCTCAGCTTTATGTACGATAACGTCTATTCTTGTTCCCTCCTCCCTTCTTCTGGAAGCCAAAAATCGAGCCCTTCTAAATCAATTCGCGCACCCTTATTCTCATTTATTCGAACGAACCTTCCTCCCCTCAGCTTCATTTTTTCAAAATCGAAACATTCCTTTCTCTGTAAATGGATCCACTTCAAAAATAAAAATAAAGGGCAGATTTAATTGGGAATCAAATCTGTTCGTATATATTAAAAAAACAGAAAGAGAGAGTTTGAAGTCGCGTTCTCATCGGCAGGGAGCTTGTCGACGCGACGACATGTCGCGATTGAAGGGGGGGTGGGGGGGGGGCGTTGACGATGGCGATTCTGATGGAGGCCGGGCGCGCGGTGGCTCGAGGTGGAGTGGGGTAGGGCGTTCGAGCAGGTCGCGACTTGGCGATTTCGTGACGGGGTTGCGTCTTCGCGATGTTGATTTGGAGGTCGAGATCTTGGTTTGCGATCTCGTCTTGGGTCGGTTGGGAAGGATAGGGAACTACGTTGGTGTGTGTGTCGCATGTGCTGTAGCAAATGAAGGATGGTGATGGCGGTGGCATACGTAGCGGGGCGTGGAAGCATGTCAATGCAGCGATGGGTGCACAGGGATGCTATATGCGAACTGTTGGTAGCAGCAGGTCATAGGGTAGATGCCGATCGAGTGGAAGGATATTTGGCTGTCTGCATTCTCGATTGGGAGAGAGGTATATATCTGTTAGTTTTTAGTCAAGTATAATAACAGTTTGTAACGACCCCGAATTTTAATTTAATTTAAATTGGTAATTAAATAAACTTTTGAATAAAATTTGTGAAATAAATCGATTTAAGTGATGCGAGTTTCCCCGATCTTCGAATAAATTTCGAATAAATCTGTGGTTATATAAAATATGAAATGAACTTATAAACTTCTAGAAATAGATATTTAAGTTGAAATAAAAGTAAATATATAAAGTAAAGCAGAAATTAAAATAGAAATGGAAATAGATGTATATAAGAAATTCACTTATATTATAAATTAGTAAGTATAAGAAGATAGTAACATGTATTTATCCATGTACACTCGAAAAAAAATGAAACAAAGACATACATAGGCAAATATGAAAACAAGTAAACAAGAGTTATTTAATGCTAATATCTTCAGCCGAAATCAAATATTAGCATAGTCAAAGAAAGAAGAAAAAAGAAACCTAAATATCTATGTACAATCAAATAAAATAAGTGTAATTGTACAAAGCAACTTACTAAGTCTCCTTAGCACACCAAATAGATTTATATCAGCCGAGATTTTGTTTAGGAAACCAAAGAAGACATAAAGGACCATTTCATTTAATGCTTTCATCTCTAGCATAAACAAATGGTCAATTCGAAATGGTATCAGCCTCCAAACATAAAACTATCCCTGATAATTGTACAAAGAGTACACTGTTTTGTATAAAGTATGATACACCATGTAGCTTGTTATAATCATCACCTGTAAACTACTTTCCCCATATCATCTTTTCATTTCAGTTCGAGCTGAGAAAATATAGAGAAAACATCATCTTTAAACTTAAAACAAACAATAATTCATCAAAACCATAGAAGAGAACCAAAGAAGATCTTTAGCAAGCAAATTTATCAAGCCTGTTCAACATTATCAAGCTCTGTTCTTCCTTTCTGTGAAAACCAAAGTGAGCAACTCCTATTTTTCCGAGGCTTAACTGTTTTGATTTCTTGTCGCTTGTGAGTAAGCATTAAACTTGAAATCTTTTAGTTAACTGAAATGATTCTCTGTTTCTTGATATTGAATATGTTTATCATTGAACATGGTTTGGTAAATATATGTGTAGATGTACAGGGTATCCTATATACTGTTCTTCCTGTTTTCTAGTTACAGAGTAAAAGAAATGGGAAAAAAATTAACATCTCTTCATACAAACCATATTTAGCTTGGAAATTCAAATATGATGGATTCATTTAAACTTAACTTGAGGCCTGGAAATTATTTTAGGCTTAATATTTAAACAATGGACTCTGTAAACTGATTTACAGTAGAGATATAAATTTTTGGGTAATTTCGAATGTTGCAAAATCTCGATTCAGTTATATAGCTCAAATTAATAATCAAAAACAATATTTTTAAAACAAATTGGGTGATTTTTAATTGAGTATTTCATGTGCAGTTTGAATATGAACAAAAATAGCATTTTGATCATTATCTGGTGATCGAATCGAAATCGAATGCTAGGATTTTGGTTAAAGCAAGATTGATCATCGTTGAGTTCGGGAAAAATGTTGAAGAATTTTTCTATTGCATAAATTGTGAATTCGAATCTAAACTAGGGTTTAAGAACAGTTTCCGGTTCACGTTGTAAACGGGATCGCCGCTCTGCCTATGAGTGATCGGAATTCACGTCTCCGATGCCAGTCGAGGCATCACATCTCAATGAAGCTTCAGTTAGGTTTTCGTGGCTTCTGATGGCCATACGTGGGAAGACGAGACGGTTTCGTGGTGGGGTGCCGTTGGGTTTGTTCGATCGAATCACCTGAAGTTGAACCACGGTGATATCAAGACTTCTGGGTGGTCGGCTAGGTTGAGATAGTCGTCATCGACTTGCCGATGGTCGCGAGGAGGGTCGGAGCATCACTGTTCAGGCGTACACGCGCACGCGTATCATCGTGTATCTGAACAGTTTTGGGTTGTGGAAGAAGAAGTGGCATGGAGGAAGACTCGAAGTATTTCTCGGGGGAACTGGGGTTAGACTCGAAGGGAGACTCGTGTCGTTTTAGTGGAATGTCGAGTAGGTTTCTGGGACTTAGAAAAATAAAGGAAAATATTTTCCCTCGGGTTAAATTTCTGAGTAACCCGAAGCAAAGACAAGTTTGTCTCGGGGGTGACTCGAAGCAGTTACAGGAGCCACTCAAAAACAGTTTGTATTTTGAAGTTTTTCTACTTTTCAACAATTTTAAAAAAAACCCAAGTTTTAAAATAAGGAGATGACTAAAGTTTTAAATAAATTAAAGTTTAAATAAAGGATTTTCAAAATGATTAAGTTTTAAATTTATTTAATCAAGATACATTATTTTACAAAATTGTTTAATAAATAAATAATGTAGTTTAAAATGGAAATTAAGATAAAATGTTGTTTAAACTAAATCTTAACCTTTTAAGGTATCTAATGTGATAAAGGTGATTTATTAAACAAGGTTTAAAAGGATAATCAAAGTAATTAATTAAAGATAATTAATTAAATAGTGAATTAAATAATTAAAGGTTAATTATTTCATAATTAAAGGTTGATGAATTATAATTAAAGGTTAATTAATTTATTATTAATGGATAATTAATAACTGATTAAAGAATAATTAATCAAAAAAATGGTTTATAATTTATTAACAATTAATTAACCAGGATTAGTAATTAATTCATAAGTAATTAATCTAATTTGAATTAATCGGACAATTTAATTGATCTTACTTATGGATGATTGAATTCTATTGGATGATTTGATTGTTTGATATCCCTGATATATGATGCTTTGTGATATACCCTGATTTATGTTGTGATCTGTAATTTACTTATCTGTGATGTATATATTGTTATATGAATGTGCAAACCCTTGACCCGAAAACGACATTTGAATTTCGATGCGACAGGGAGTCGGATTCCAGTTGGTTATCCGAAACCCACATCGAATCGTAATGATGAATCTTTATGACTGATAAATTTACTTTATCTATGAATCTATGAATGAAGATAAGCGTTATGGGTTATACCGCTTATCGATATATCTGTGATGATTGATGTTGTGCACTATTGTGTTAAACCCCTGGACTACACCTTTACACACACAAATATGGATTTCACGTGGAAATCGGTTAAATCACAGATGATGTAAATTGATGTTTTTAAATTGAAATTGAAATTTCAATTGATTTTGAAATTAGAAATTTGGGTTTAAAGTGAAAAGCTTTTGAAATGGGATTTCAAAGATAAAAGTTATTTTGAATAACTTAATCGAGTTTTGAAATTTAAATAATTTGATTTAAATTTGAATTCAAGTTTTAAATTGAATTCTATGATTTGAAACTAAGGATTAAAGATGTTGTATAAGTTATATATGGGTTAAACCATTTTTAAGGTATTGATTTGGGAATTTGAGTTTAATTCAAGGGTTTTAACTCGTGTAAATATAACTGGATTTTTTTCTGAAACGAAACTATTTGTTTTCAAATAGTAAAAGCTTTCACATAAGTAATGAACTTCCAATTTGTGTTGAAAGAATTTCAAGTTTGAAATAGAATTGAAATGTTTTGAAATTTATGAAATGAGTCTTTGATTCAAAGACCGAACGAGTTAATCCAATTTGAAATGGAATTGTTTTGAAAGCTATAAGTTAAATCTTGATTTAAAGATTTAACGAGTTAATCAGATTGAAATGGAAATTGTTTTGAAATCCATGAATGGATCTTTGTGAATGGGGCGAACTTTGTGAATTGAATCTTTTTGTTTAAAAGATTAAAGTGTGGAAATTGTTTAAACCATTGAGGGTTTTTGAAATGAATCCTTTTGTTTAAAAGATTGGAAATGGTAATTTGTTTTAACCATTCGAATGAAAAGTTTTGTGCTTTAAGCTGTGATTTAACTGAGACCCCAGTATCCATATGATTTTTTTTTAATTGCGCTCGTTATTCGGTTTAGCCGGGAGAGGACCTTTGTGTCATATAACCCATTCCGAATAATGATACGACGTATATGGATAGCATTTGAAGACCGGTGGTGAAGACCGGGTATTTGCGAGAGCGATATGATGACCTATCAATTTTCTCTGCATCATGGCTCTGGTATAGAGATTCCTTAAGTGATGGGAAGTCCGATCGAGATTGTGAATACCTGGATTTGCAAGGGCTTCTTTGGAAGTGCCTTCGGTTCTGTTCGAACCCAGAACAGACTTGTATGGATGTGTGTTTGACATTACACTTTGAGATGTAAAGCTGGTTTCTATCAAATACATTTCTGTTGGTGGCGGAGAATTTATTCTCTTAGCTTAACACCCTTCTCTGAGACGTACGAGCTCAGAGGTTATGTAGTTGATGGTTACTAGTGATACATTCCCAATTTGGTAATGTGGCATACGAAGTGTTGATTGATCATTGTTGATCAAAGCGTTGCTTTGTGAAAAAGCGTAGTTTTGTGGACGAGACTTCGTCGAGCCTCACAACCCGGTAATGGTCGAAACAGGAATGTTGCGGCAAAGGTTTGTAGGGGTAGCGCCCCTAGGGTATGTCATTTCCTTCTGGATAAAAGGTGATATCATGGTATGGAGCCCAGATATTTTACCTATGTTGATTATACTTTGTGGCTGTTGCTTTATGATTGAGGATCCTCGGATAAAGGTCGGTAACGACCGGGGGATGACATAGCTCGTGTGTTAGTTACCTAGTTACAACTGTACAGCGTGAGGTAGCGTCAGTGTGTTAGTTACCTAGTTACAGCTGTACAGCGTGAGGTAGCGTCGGCCTTTTGTTTGCAGAGAACCGGTTAGGATCCGGGGCGTCTTTCCAGAGGCGTTTCTATTTCGGTAAGGAAGTTCCTTAGCCTGATCATTTGTTGGAAATCCAAAGAAACAATACGAACCCTGTACGGTATTAGTTGTATTACCTGCTATGGAATGTGGCGGTAACCTGCTATTAAACGTAGTAGCTATAGTAGGCATACAACAATGGGTGTATGCTGGCTAAGATTAATATTATATTTTCGAAATGGTTTTCGACACTATGCACTAATGATAATAATATTGAATGATTTTGCGTAGTAAGCATGTTTGACTATCATAAGAAGAAATCTCCTCCAATTCTGCGTTTGCATTGTGTGTGTGGTGGGAGGTCTTATGGTAGTTTCATTTTTCGAAAAGCATTGCGGATTTCAATGTTTAAAAGCCTTTTGTGTTTGTTTAAAGATAAACTGTTTTTGTTGCTCACACCAGTCCCATGACTGACCTGGAGTTTATTGTTCCCTTCCTAAACTCTGGGTGCCCACTATTTTCCAGACGGGCAGTCTAGAGTTGGGTTTCTTTTCAAATATTCAGGTTTAGTAGATTATCTGGAGCTAGTTCATTCATCGGAGTTGCTTATCTTGGAGTTGTGGATTCATTCTTGTCTGAAGATCATTTTGGAGTTATCATTTCTATTGATATTGTTCCGCTGCTGTTGTTATCTTTTCTTTTCCGCTGCTATTTCTTGTATCATATCTCTGATGTATATTGATATTCATTGTATCACTCTGTTGTATCAGATATTATATATCAATGTATTATTCTTTTCTTCCGCTGTGTTATTTACTTAATTGTGTTATAGCTCCGGCGAATCGGATTTGAACGGTCGAATCTGCGGCATTCGAGTACGATGTAAAGTATGGATGTCGATTTTCGAACGCGAAAAATCTGAGTCGTTACATGTGGTATCAGAGCTAAGGTTGAACTTTAGCTCAGGAGTATAACACATTAAGTAGCTCATTAGAGATAGAGTGAAGTATACCCTAGAATGAGTATTCCTCAGATATCCGTTCGAATGCCTCAGTAAATTCTCTTGCTATCCATTGATAGTGAGTATGAGTGCAAGAAGAGGATGAGATAGGGAACAGGGGAATACGACTATAAATGGTCGATACTCTGTAACAACAAGGAAACAATCTTTTCTCTATCAATCTCTTTTATTCGTCATTTTTCCTCAATTCTTCGATAGTTTCTGGTAGTTCCAGGAAGGAAATTCGATATACTAATATGGGACGTAAACTCCGAAAAGGCCAAAATTGTTTTGTATGGATGTATGGGTTGCTTTGATTGCTATGGTTGATAGGTATACTTAGTTTTTAAACTAAAAGTTTTGAAATCGTATCCATATATCTATTTATTCTTTGGGTCCGGATATATTCTATGAATGGTTAGTTATCACTTCGAGCTGACCGATGCCCTTGCATATTTTGTAGATCTATATAACCCAAGTATTTTGTGAAGTGTCAAACAGATTCGTTCTTGTATCTGTTATTGGTATTCTGATTTGGTAAGCCAAATGCAGAATAGATGTTCAGTTTGATTTGATGAAATATTCTTCATCTATCTTTGTGTCTCCTTGGCAAATTTCGAGGACGAAATTCTTTTAAAGGGGGAAGTCTGTAACGACCCCGGATTTTAATTTAATTTAAATTGGTAATTAAATAAACTTTTGAATAAAATTTATGAAATAAATCGATTTAAGTGATGCGAGTTTCCCCGATCTTCGAATAAATTTCGAATAAATCTGTGGTTATATAAAATATGAAATGAACTTATAAACTTCTAGAAATAGATATTTAAGTTGAAATAAAAGTAAATATATAAAGTAAAGCAGAAATTAAAATAGAAATGGAAATAGATGTATATAAGAAAATTCACTTATATTATAAATTAGTAAGTATAAGAAGATAGTAACATGTATTTATCCATGCACACTCGAAAAAAAAATGAAACAAAGACATACATAGGCAAATATGAAAACAAGTAAACAAGAGTTATTTAATGCTAATATCTTCAGCCGAAATCAAATATTAGCATAGTCAAAGCAAGAAGGAAAAAGAAACCTAAATATCTATGTACAATCAAATAAAATAAGTGTAATTGTACAAAGCAACTTAATGCTAAGTCTCCTTAGCACACAAAATAGATTTATATCAGCCGAGATTTTGTTTAGGAAACCAAAGAAGACATAAAGGACTATTTCATTTAATGCTTTCATCTCTAGCAAAAACAAATGGTCAATTCGAAATGGTATCAGCCTCCAAACATAAAACTATCCCTGATAATTGTACAAAGAGTACACTGTTTTGTATAAAGTATGATACACCATGTAGCTTGTTATAATCATCACCTGTAAACTACTTTCCCCATATCATCTTTTCATTTCAGTTCGAGCTGAGAAAATATAGAGAAAACATCATCTTTAAACTTAAAACAAACAATAATTCATCAAAACCATAGAAGAGAACCAAAGAAGATCTTTAGCAAGCAAATTTCTCAAGCCTGTTCAACATTATCAAGCTCTGTTCTTCCTTTCTGTGAAAACCAAAGTGAGCAACTCCTATTTTTCCGAGGCTTAACTGTTTTGATTTCTTGTCGCTTGTGAGTAAGCATTAAACTTGAAATCTTTTAGTTAACTGAAATGATTCTCTGTTTCTTGATATTGAATATGTTTATCATTGAACATGGTTTGGTAAATATATGTGTAGATGTACAGGGTATCCTATATACTGTTCTTCCTGTTTTCTAGTTACAGAGTAAAAGAAATGGGAAAAAAATTAACATCTCTTTATACAAACCATATTTAGCTTGGAAATTCAAATATGATGGATTCATTTAAACTTAACTTGAGGCCTGGAAATTATTTTAGGCTTAATATTTAAACAATGGACTCTGTAAACTGATTTACAGTAGAGATATAAATTTTTGGGTAATTTCGAATGTTGCAAAATCTCGATTCAGTTATATAGCTCAGATTAACAATCAAAAACAATATTTTTAAAACAAATTGGGTGATTTTTAATTGAGTATTTCATGTGCAGTTTGAATATGAACAAAAATAGCATTTTGATCATTATCTGGTGATCGAATCGAAATCGAATGCTAGGATTTTGCTTAAAGCAAGATTGATCATCGTTGAGTTCGGGAAAAATGTTGAAGAATTTTTCTATTGCATAAATTGTGAATTCGAATCTAAACTAGGGTTTAAGAACTGTTTCCGGTTCACATTGTAAACGGGATCGCCGCTCCGCCTATGGGTGATCGGAATTCACGTCTCCGATGCCAGTCGAGGTGTCACATCTCGATGAAGCTTCAGTTAGGTTTTCGTGGCTTCTGATGGCCATACGTGGGAAGACGAGACGGTTTCATGGTGGTGTGTCCTTGGGTTTGTTCGATCGAATCACCTGAAGTTGAACCACGGTGATATCAAGACTTCTGGGTGGTCGGCTAGGTTGAGATAGTCGTCATCGACTTGCCGATGGTCGCGAGGAGGGTCGGAGCATCACTGTTCAGGCGTACACGCGCACGCGTATCATCGTGTATCTGAACAGTTTGGGTTGTGGAAGAAGAAGTGGCATGGAGGAAGACTCGAAGTATTTCTCGGGGGAACTAGGGTTAGACTCGAAGGGAGACTCGTGTCGTTTTAGTGGAATGTCGAGTAGGTTTCTGGGACTTAGAAAAATAAAGGAAAATATTTTCCCTCGGGTTAAATTTCTGAGTAACCCGAAGCAAAGACAAGTTTGTCTCGGGGGTGACTCGAAGCAGTTACAGGAGCCACTCAAAAACAGTTTGTATTTTGAAGTTTTTCTACTTTTCAACAATTTTAAAAAAAAACCCAAGTTTTAAAATAAGGAGATGATTAAAGTTTTAAATAAATTAAAGTTTAAATAAAGGATTTTCAAAATGATTAAGTTTTAAATTTATTTAATCAAGATACATTATTTTACAAAATTGTTTAATAAATAAATAATGTAGTTTAAAATGGAAATTAAGATAAAATGTTGTTTAAACTAAATCTTAACCTTTTAAGGTATCTAATGTGATAAAGGTGATTTATTAAACAAGGTTTAAAAGGATAATCAAAGTAATTAATTAAAGATAATTAATTAAATAGTGAATTAAATAATTAAAGGTTAATTATTTCATAATTAAAGGTTGATGAATTATAATTAAAGGTTAATTAATTTATTATTAATGGATAATTAATAACTGATTAAAGAATAATTAATCAAAAAAATGGTTTATAATTTATTAACAATTAATTAACCAGTATTAGTAATTAATTCATAAGTAATTAATCTAATTTGAATTAATCGGACAATTTAATTGATCTTACTTATGGATGATTGAATTCTATTGGATGATTTGATTGTTTGATATCCCTGATATATGATGCTTTGTGATATACCCTGATTTATGTTGTGATCTGTAATTTACTTATCTGTGATGTATATATTGTTATATGAATGTGCAAACCCTTGACCCGAAAACGACATTTGAATTTCGATGCGACAGGGAGTCGGATTCCAATTGGTTATCCGAAACCCACATCGAATCGTAATGATGAATCTTTGTGACTGATAAATTTACTTTATCTATGAATCTGTGAATGAAGATAAGCGTTATGGGTTATACCGCTTATCTATATATCTGTGATGATTGATGTTGTGCACTATTGTGTGAAACCCCTGGACTACACCTTTACACACACAAATATGGATTTCACGTGGAAATCGGTTAAATCACAGATGATGTAAATTGATGTTTTTAAATTGAAATTGAAATTTCAATTGATTTTGAAATTAGAAATTTGGGTTTAAAGTGAAAAGCTTTTGAAATGGGATTTCAAAGATAAAAGTTATTTTGAATAACTTAATCGAGTTTTGAAATTTAAATAATTTGATTTAAATTTGAATTCAAGTTTTAAATTGAATTCTATGATTTGAAACTAAGGATTAAAGATGTTGTATAAGTTATATATGGGTTAAACCATTTTTAAGGTATTGATTTGGGAATTTGAGTTTAATTCAAGGGTTTTAACTCGTGTAAATATAACTGGATTTTTTTCTGAAACGAAACTATTTGTTTTCAAATAGTAAAAGCTTTCACATAAGTAATGAACTTCCAATTTGTGTTGAAAGAATTTCAAGTTTGAAATAGAATTGAAATGTTTTGAAATTTATGAAATGAGTCTTTGATTCAAAGACCGAACGAGTTAATCCAATTTGAAATGGAATTGTTTTGAAAGCTATAAGTTAAATCTTGATTTAAAGATTTAACGAGTTAATCAGATTGAAATGGAAATTGTTTTGAAATCCATGAATGGATCTTTGTGAATGGGGCGAACTTTGTGAATTGAATCTTTTTGTTTAAAAGATTAAAGTGTGGAAATTGTTTAAACCATTGAGGGTTTTTGAAATGAATCCTTTTGTTTAAAAGATTGGAAATGGTAATTTGTTTTAACCATTCGAATGAAAAGTTTTGTGCTTTAAGCTGTGATTTAACTGAGACCCCAGTATCCATATGATTTTTTTTAAATTGCGCTGGTTATTCGGTTTAGCCGGGAGAGGACCTTTGTGTCATATAACCCATTCCGAATAATGATACGACGTATATGGATAGCATTTGAAGACCGGTGGTGAAGACCGGGTATTTGCGAGAGCGATATGATGACCTATCGATTTTCTCTGCATCATGGCTCCGGTATAGAGATTCCTTAAGTGATGGGAAGTCCGATCGAGATTGTGAATACCCGGATTTGCAAGGGCTTCTTTGGAAGTGCCTTCGGTTCTGTTCGAACCCAGAACAGACTTGTATGGATGTGTGTCTGACATTACACTTTGAGATGTAAAGCTGGTTTCTATCAAATACATTTCCGTTGGTGGCGGAGAATTTATTCTCTTAGCTTAACACCCTTCTCTGAGACGTATGAGCTCAGAGGTTATGTAGTTGATGGTTACTAGTGATACATTCCCAATTTGGTAATGTGGCATACGAAGTGTTGATTGATCATTGTTGATCAAAGCGTTGCTTTGTGAAAAAGCGTAGTTTTGTGGACGAGACTTCGTCGAGCCTCACAACCCGGTAATGGTCGAAACAGGAATGTTGCGGCAAAGGTTTGTAGGGGTAGCGCCCCTAGGGTATGTCATTTCCTTCTGGATAAAAGGTGATATCATGGTATGGAGCCCAGATATTTTACCTATGTTGATTATACTTTGTGGCTGTTGCTTTATGATTGAGGATCCTCGGATAAAGGTCGGTAACGACCGGGGGATGACATAGCTCGTGTGTTAGTTACCTAGTTACAGCTGTACAGCGTGAGGTAGCGTCAGTGTGTTAGTTACCTAGTTACAGCTGTACAGCGTGAGGTAGCGTCGGCCTTTTGTTTGCAGAGATCCGGTTAGGATCCGGGGCGTCTTTCCAGAGGCTTTCTATTTCGGTAAGGAAGTTCCTTAGCCGGATCATTTGTTGGAAATCCAAAGAAACAATACGAACCCTGTACGGTATTAGTTGTATTACCTGCTATGGAATGTGGCGGTAACCTGCTATTAAACGTAGTAGCTATAGTAGGCATACAACAATGGGTGTATGCTGGCTAAGATTAATATTATATTTTCGAAATGGTTTTCGACACTATGCACTAATGATAATAATATCGAATGATTTTGCGTAGTAAGCATGTTTGACTATCATAAGAAGAAATCTCCTCCAATTCTGCGTTTGCATTATGTGTGTGGTGGGAGGTCTTATGGTAGTTTCATTTTTCGAAAAGCATTGCGGATTTCAATGTTTAAAAGCCTTTTGTGTTTGTTTAAAGATAAACTGTTTTTGTTGCTCACACCAGTCCCATGACTGACCTGGAGTTTATTGTTCCCTTCCTAAACTCTGGGTGCCCACTATTTTCCACACGGGCAGTCTAGAGTTGGGTTTCTTTTCAGATATTCAGGTTTAGTAGATTATCTGGAGCTAGTTCATTCATCGGAGTTGCTTATCTTGGAGTTGTGGATTCATTCTTGTCTGAAGATCAGTTTGGAGTTATCATTTCTATTGATATTGTTCCGCTGCTGTTGTTATCTTTTCTTTTCCGCTGCTATTTCTTGTATCATATCTCTGATGTATATTGATATTCATTGTATCACTCTATTGTATCAGATATTATATATCAATGTATTATTCTTTTCTTCCGCTGTGTTATTTACTTAATTGTGTTATAGCTCCGGCGAATCGGATTTGAACGGTCGAATCTGCGGCATTCGAGTACGATGTATAGTATGGATGTCGATTTTCGAACGCGAAAAATCCGAGTCGTTACACAGTTTGTTTCTAAATTAAATAGATATATATGTGTATATATCAGTTAGGAAGTAGAGCAGAAAAAAGAAGAAGTTCAAAGTAATATTTTTTTTCAGTAAGTTATTCAAACGGCTCTGTTTAAATATATATAAGGTTTAAAATATAAATATACATTTGTACAGGGTTTGGAAAATATAGAGATTTTAAATATTGAACAATGTATAGAAAATTAGATTTTTAAACCTATATAGCTTATTTTTATAAGTATATAGTTCAAAGAAACAGATATACACATTTTAAATCTACTGATTATTTTTGAAATAATATGGTTTGGAGATAATTTTATTTAATAAACTTAATTAAAAAGTTATTTTAGTTACTAAGGATTAATTCAAAGGAAAGATTAGTTTAAAATGAATTATTAGTTAGTTAAATTAAATTCATCAAATGAAAATTTATTTATTCAAATTGTTCGAATATTTATAAAATCGTCTAATATTTATTCAAGGTTAAAATCCCAAAGGAAACAAGCTGATTGGGTTGGATTGCAAACAAAATCAAAGGTGAGTTAATCTCACTCATCTGGTTGTTATTTAAATTTAAATAGTTAAATTTAAATAATTGGTTGAATGATTGGATTGATTTGATATGATAGTATATATAGTAGTATATAGCAATATAAACATATTGGTATATGTATATATTGGAGTTGTTGATATTCCCGCATTATATAGCGGATGAGACCCTATGCGCCGCATAATAGCGGATGATTTTATATAAATCCCATATACCGCGATATTCCACCTCGAAGTGGAATTGGTATTGTGCTAACATCTGTGGATGCAGGGAAACAGGTTGAAGGGATCCAACTGGATTCCTCAAAATATTTAATTTTGTTTAAATATTCTGTGATATGATTTTTGATATCCTGTGATGAATTGTATTGATAATTGAATGTTATGGTTTGGTTGGACAGATTTGGATATGCTGAGTTATCAAAATCTCTAGAATGGAATTTTTGAAAGGAAATAAAAGAGTAAGTTTTTAAGTGAAATAATTTTAGTGAATTGGATTGAATTAATAATGAATTGAAGATAAAATAAAATAAAAGTGATTGCAAAATTCTAACAAATTTGGAATAAGAAGATTTTGTATTAACAAGGGAAATATTAACTTTAAAGCTTAAGTGATATTATTTGAAAGAATAAAGAATTTATTTTTAAATTCAATGATTAAATTTAATTACGGGATAAAGAAGGAATTTTGGAAGTTTTAAATTGGTATTTTCAGTTAAAAAGTGTTTTAACTCACAATAAAGAAATAAATCTAAAGTTAAAGTATTTTGAAATAAATGAAGTAGCAAAGGAAATTTATTTCAAAGTAAAGTAAAGTAAATTGGAAAATCAATTGGAAATTGATTTGGTTGTTTAAAATTGGAATTTAAAAGAGAAGTGAGATTTTGGAATTTATAAACTGGGTTTATAAAGTAAAATAAAATATCAGAGGATATTTGGAAATATAAATTCAAGGTGGGAATTTATAAAAGGGTATGAATTGGTTTAGAAATAAATGTTGATTTATTTTTAAAGGATGGGAATGAGAAGTGTATTTCTTTGGATAGCCAAGTACGTTTTCAAAGCAATTTTAAAAATAAGTTAAAAGTTCTAATTTTGTTTTTAAAAAGCATGTTTAGAAAATTGATTATTTCTAAATGTTAAAGCCTAAAGTAAGATTTTCAAAATCTATTATTGTAGTAATTATATAAAAGTGATTTGGTATTATGTTTTTAAAAGAGAAATTCAGTTGATATGTGTAAAGTGGTTTTATTTTAAATATTTTTAAAAAGTTTTTATTTTGATAAAGTATTAAAGTAGTTTAATTTCAATGTTATAAAAAAAAATTATTTATAATAAAGTGCTTTTAAATTATTTTTAAACCTAAAGTATTTTTTACTTGGTGTTTCAGAGAAAATAATATTTGGGAAATGTATTCCGTAAGCGGAAACTATTTTGAAACTGTTTTCAAAGGGAGTTGAAAATGGAAATATATCTAGTAAGATATTTGAGACAAATAAATAATGTGTGAAATTATTTATTGTGTGATGGTTGCTTGTGAATGTGAATTGATAGTTAAATCACCGACTATCAATATTGGCCAAATACGTTGATCGTTTCGAAGAGACTGGGATCAAGATTAATTTCTCGAAAACCACTTCGATCCGGTTTGTACGCTTCGTGGAAACGATTTCGGAGTCGAAGATGGAGCAGTGAAGTGCAAGGACTAGTCGCTACTAATCCTGAGGATATTTCCAAAATGGATGTAGTAAGAATAGTGCCTTCGGTTCCGTTCGGACCCAGGACGGACTTGTATGGATGAATGCTTGCGAAACATCGTCAGGTGGACGATGGGCATTCTAAGGGATATGTTCTGAAAGGTATCGTTTAGCCTCGAACCTCATCAACCAGGAATGACTGAAAATCAGGGGTTATGCAGCAAGGCTTCGTGGGTAGCTCCCACTGGAGGGTAAGGTCATCCCTGTCTAGATGTCCCTTTATATTTCGGCTTAGTGTTGCGGTTGCTGATCCCAACTGTGGGGTGATTTTATTTGGAATCATCCAGTAAGGGATGGTTCCGGCCTTGTGTTGCAGGGGACTTAGGGTGGGTCCTCGGTACGGTGATCTAGGCCACGTACTGTGTCAGGTGGTACCCCAGTGCCTAGTCATTAGTTGGAAATCCATTCTCCCTACGTGCTTTGTACGGTATTTGTTTGTATACCTATTAGCTGGAATTTAATGAATGTAACAATTTCGGCTATTTGAATAAGTATTTGTATATAGTCACTACTATAATATCAGAGGATTTTGATAAGAAAGTGTTTTAGCTATCGTAAGGTAAAAATCCGACATGTTTATTTGTGGCGTGGTCTTACGAGATGCTTTTATTTTCAAAAGGATTTTTGAAACTTTAATAATAAATTGAGTGTGATTTTCTCACGCTGGTTTTCCAAACTGACTCGGGTGTTGTTTTATATGATGCTCGGGTCAGACCGAGTATTATAGGATACAAGATATGATGCTGTGGAGCTCAGGAGACGAGCTGGATGGAGATACGTACTCCCGTACATGTTTATATATGTATATTCCGCTGTGTTGATTGTTGTATTCTATTGTATTGAGGACCTGACATGATTATGGTCCAGTTGTATGTTATGTGTTCTCTGATGTATACTCTGATGATATATTGTATAAAGCAGATATAGTTTTGATTTGTGTAAAGATCTGTTAATATATATATTATATTTTATTCCGCTGCGATGATTAGATTCTGATGTTGTTTTCTATTTTTCTTCTTCTACCTCTTCTTCTTAACACAAATGGTTCGATTTTCCGGGTCTGGAAGATCGGGTCGTTTCACTTGGTATCAGAGCAAAGGTTAGCGATAACCTTGGCTCTGGTGGAAATTTTGAGTGTATTAATAGATATGAGAGCGTATTTGTTAGTGGATATAAAAATGGTTTTATATTGTGTTGATTGATTTATTGAGTGGCATACGAACCTTCGTCGGCACAGTCTGGACAACTGTATCGAAGGGGTTTCTAAATACTTGAATAGAACAATTCGACACAATATTGTTTTAAAATAGGGTGAATGAAATAATTTTACCCAAAATATATTTTGTTATAAGGAATAATTTTCTTAAATTATCGTATAACTTAGATGTTTGGATGATATTATTTTAAACAAATAAGATTTATAAAGTTGAAATGACTTGTAAAATCAAATGGAAATCTGTATGAGTATAAATTATACAAATGAATCATAGTTAAAATTGATTTAAAATCAAATCTGTAAATTTAAATTCCCAGGTATTTTGGAAATGTTTTTGAAGTATTTTGAAGATAAATAACAGCCTTGTTATTTTTGGAAGGTATTTCTGAAAGGAAATTGTTTCAAATAAAATTTTGGAAGGGATATAGCAATGAATTCACTTAGTCGCTGGAAAATAATTTTGAGGATGACGGCCGCATCTTCAGAATTCATTTTCGAACTGCTGAGTGACGAATTACTGCCAAATTGATTTGTTCAGGGAGATTTGTTTTGTTTTTGAAATTTCCAAAGAAATTTGTTGGGAATAAAAACTAAGGAATTGGTTTAAAGGATTTGAGAAGTGATATTTTAAGGTAATGGTGATTTCAAAATGATTTGAAACCAGAAGCCGGGTATTTAAAAATCCTGATAAGATAAGCTATCAACTTATAAATTGAGATGATTTTTAAATAAGGAAGAATATGAGAGTTAAAACAATTTAACTTGGATAATGGTAAAGAAATTAAATTGTTGGAATTATGATTGATTGTGGCTTGAATAGAAAAATTTTAGCAAAATAAATGGATTAAATTTTTTGGATATAAATTGGAAAATAAAACGAAAATCCAAACTTGAATTATAAAATAAATTGAACTTAAGAAAATTAAGTGAAGTGATATTTGGAATTAAAAGCAAGTATTGAATCTTAACCAACAGAGGAACTAATTAGATAATAAATTAGTTAATGAAATTGAATTGTGAGTTAATAAAATTGGATTAGAATAGTGATGGTTTGAATTGCAAATGAAATCCAAATAAGTAAAAAAATAAATAAATTGGAAATGGCCTGGTTATTAATAAAATAATTCCAGATGAATTGAGTATGGAAATTAAAATTCATAATGGATTGAGTGAATAAACCAATTATATTAAATAAATAAATGGATGGAATTTGATTAAATAAGAATCAAATGAAAGATGGAAATAAAACTTTAAAAGGTTGGTTAAATGGAAAATAAACTTAAGTTATTGACTTAAGTAAATGTTGAATGGAAACTGAACTCGAACAGAAGAGTGGTTTAAATAAGTTGAGAAATAGTTATTGAATGAATTAACTTGGATTGTTTTCGAGCTAAATAAAATTCAATATTCAGAAGTTGGAGATGAATTGAATTTAAGGAAAAAATTGGAAATGAAAATCTGAATGAAAATGTGGAATAAGTATTTATATTTGAAATGAAGTAGTAAATTGAAGTAAATTGAAATTCATATGAAATTGGAGTTCAATTTGAATATATACACTTCAGTGGTGAAGTAGTAAATAAATATAAGAAAAATTTATATTGAACTTAAGAATTGAAGAATGAAATTCTTAAGAAAATTGGTATTGGGAATATACTTAGTAATTTTGGAATGGAAAAATATACTAAGTGAATAATTGAATGAAGACTAAAACTGGAAGTTGTGAAATGGGATAGTTGTGAATAAGTGGATAACAATCAAAAGGAATGTGAAATAAAGGAGAATTGATATAGCTGAAAATCAATTGAAATTAATACGTAGGATGTACATATATTATTTTATTCGCATAGCTATTTGATCCAGATGTCGAACACAGAATTTCGAGATAGTTTTATCGATCCAAATTAGGATTTTTCACTCGTTTTTCAACGGCGAGCCTAAATATGGATTGTTGATTGATTTTGGATATTCTCTATCATAGTTTGTGACTATGCAAGGAGAATGACGGTTTCTGATCAAGAAACCAGATCTGAGTCCACACTAGGAAGTCGGGGGGACAATACTAGTTCGGAAGTGGAATTGTGTGATCGAGTGAGCGATCGAATGTGATATTGCGTACGGATGATATATGTGCATCGTACGGGCTTAAGTAAAACAAATATTGAAAATTTGTAAAGAAAGGTATAATATGACTTTGGAATTGTGATTTGATATTATTGCTAAGTAGGATATACAGGTGTATAAAAGCAATGGATAAATAGGGATTTTTGATTTTAGAAGAAAAAATTTGATGGCCCGACAAAAGGTATGTATTTGAATTTCTATATGAAATTTGATTGGGTTTTTGATCCAGCCACTTGGCCTTTTGTTTTCTTTTGGAAATTGGGAGGCCGTAGAGCCATTTTGTAGTTGTACCGAGCTAGCCGCGCAAAGGAGACGCTGACAAAAATTTTCGGAAATTTAAGGAGTTAGAAAAATTTTGAGAAGTTTTTGATAATTTAAAATTTGAATTCAAATTTAAAATTTTAAATTGATAAGAAGTGATATTGTTTGGAACTTATGGATAGGCTTGGAATGTAATAAGTGGGATAGTGTGTCTTTGGTAAAAAGATTTGTTTTGGGCAAGTTGTTAAAACTATTTGGGTTGAGAAAATAGTTAATGGGTTATAGATCATTCCTCTTAACTAGTAATTTCGGGGATGAAATTATTTTAAGGGGGAAGGAATGTGACGACCCGGAATTTTTGTATATTTGAAATTGGAATACTTAATTAATTTTAAATATTCAGAGGTTAATTATAAACTTAAATTTCAAATATCGCTGTTTATTGAGTAATTTAATTATTAAATTAAATTATTTGAAGATGGATAAAATAGTAAATCTGGTATTCGAAGCCGATTAAAAATATTTCAAAAGCTTTTAAAATTCGTAATGATAATACTGGAGGTAATAGAACTTTTAAAATTGAATTTAAAAATGTTTTGTTCAGTTTTAAAAATATACTGTTTGAATTGAATTTAAAAATAGCCGTCCGAGACATAGTCTCGAAATTCGACGAAACCAGTTCCATTGGATCTGTAATATTGAATTTTTTACCGGATTTCAAATTTCGTAGTAATCAGAGTTGTTGTGTGATCGTACGAGATAAAAACGCTTAGAAAATAATTATAGATTTAAATTTAAATAGTATATTCACATGTACCAATCATCTTTCAGCCGAATTCTATTCACCATCACAGCAACTCCCCTCAAAATCTTGTCCCCCTTTCTCAGCTTTAAGTACGATAACGTCTATTCTTGTTCCCTCCTCCCTTCTTCTGGAAGCCAAAAATCGAGCCCTTCTAAATCAATTCGCGCACCCTTATTCTCATTTATTCGAACGAACCTTCCTCCCCTCAGCTTCATTTTTTCAAAATCGAAACATTCCTTTCTCTGTAAATGGATCCACTTCAAAAATAAAAATAAAGGGCACATTTAATTGGGAATCAAATCTGTTCGTATATATCAAAAAAACAGAAAGAGAGAGTTTGAAGTCGCGTTCTCATCGGTAGGGAGCTTGTCGACGCGACGGCATGTCGCGATTGAAGGGGGGGGGTGTGATATCCCGGAATTTCGAGAAGTTTAAAATGTGATAATCTCTTAATTTAAATTATTTTAATTGATAATATTGTTATTTCAAATATAAATAACCAAATAATAATAATGTGATGTATTAATTATGATATAGATTGAATTATAATAAGGATAATTATTTAATTATGTTATTTTATAAATTTGATTTTAAAATAGATTTATCATTTCCAATATTTAATAGTATTGTTTAAATATATATATATATTGTCTTGAGTAGTTTTATATCAATTTCAAAGTTAATAATATGTTTATTTAAAAATATAAATGTTGAGTTGATTTTTAAATTGGATTTTAAAAGTCAAATTTGAATTTGAATCTGGATTTAAATTTGAATCTTTAAAGATAAATATTTTAATATATTTGGTTATAAAATATATGAACAAGGCTTTTATTTAAAATAAGATTTGTTTTACAATATTTTCTTTAAAAGGAATTTTATTCATATAAATTTAGAAAGTGTTTATTTAATAGTAAATAAATACAAAAGATATGTTTACACTTAAAAATGAATTAAAAATATTGTATATAATTTTATTAGGATATAAATGAGTTTTATTGTATTTCTTTTAAAGGTTTTATTTATTTATAATATAGAAAAGCATTTATTTAAAAAGATATGTATTTATCTATTTAAGAAATTTATATAAAAGCTTTTAAAACTCTTTTTAAAAATAATATAAAAATGGAAAATTACAAGTGTTAGTTTTATATGCATCATAAATACATGTGTAAGGTAATCAACTAATGTATGTGACAAGTGTCATTTTTATTATCATTTTCTTTGATTTTTAATGAACCATAAATTAAGTTATATAAGCATACCTCTCCATTTTCTTTTTCTTTTCTTATCTTTTCATTTGCAAAAACAAAGACAAAAACTAAAACCAAAAGAAAATTTATCAAACCCGAAATGATCTCCACAGCCCAAAGTAGAAATTCATTTTCAAACTCAAGAATCAAAACTGAAATGATCTTCTTAAACCAAAAATCTACAACCTGAAATCTTCTCAAACAAAAACTGAAATCATTTCATTCTTAAGTCTGAAATCAATTACCCTCAAACCTGGCTCTGATACCACTCACATACAACAGGGTATTAAACAAATTTAGCTTTTTAAAGTGATGTTTATTCTCAGGAAAATAACAGAGAAGCTCAGTTTTCAAGTTTTCTAAACAAGCTCTTCGGTTTTAAAGAAATGAAGCAATTCAGTTTCAAAAGTTTCCAGTTTTCAAAGATCACAACATTCCAGTTTTTCCAAAACTCTCTGCCTCTTTGAAATAGGTGAGTAAATTTATTTTAAAAACAGTTTAACCTGATGATTATACTTGATTTCTGTGATAGATTAAATAGTTTATATACTGTAACGACCACGACTTTCTCTCCATAGAAAGTCGTATCGCTAATAAGAAAGAAAGGGGTGAGAAGTAAAAAAGAAAAGAAGAGAAAAGAAACAAACACAAATACTCACAGCGGAAACGAACAAAATATATTATATCACATAAATATTACATAGTATCATATACAACACTTATCAGAGTTACACAGATTCACATCATATACTAGACAGTTATAAACATCTGTCTAGTTATTACATCTCAATACAAACAAAGATCTAAACAAGATCAACACAGCGGAAACTACTATCTATATCTACAACGCTGAAGCCTCCTGCTCCATTGCTCCTCCACAATTCGTCAAGGCTAACCTGAATCCCTTGGCTACTCGTAAAAATTTGAGTACCCAAGAGTTTATAAAACAGAAATAAACAACTTGGGTCAGACATGGGTCTGGTGTGAGTAAACGGGTTAAAATTGCTTAACTTCAAAACCTTTTGAAAGAAAAGGTATCACGTAAGACTCCCCGCAAATAAACATGGGTAAGTTTTTACCTTACGCTAACCAAAACATTTGATAGGAAATCTGATTGTATTATAATAGGGTCTAGGGTTTTCAAGTAAAATACAGAATTAGCTGAAATGCTTACATCTCACATTCCAACATAGTTGGGCACAACTAATACGTACGGCACTTATTGGAGTTTGGATTCCATACAATGGCAGGGCTACCGGGGTACCGCCCGTCACAGTACGTGGCCTAGATCACCGTACCGAGGATCACTCCCAATCCCCTGCAACACAAGGTCGGAACATCCCTTACTGGATAATTCCCGCACAAGCTACCTCACGGTTGGGATCAGCAACCGCACCACTAAGTCGAAATAGAAAGGGACATCTAGACAGAGGTAACCTTGTCCTACTTGGGTGCTACCCACTAACCTTGCTGCACCTCCCCTGTTTTAGCCATTCCCGGTTTGTGAGGCTTGAGGTTACGATTACCTTTAATCAGAACATATCACTTAGAATGCTCATCGTCCGCCTGACGATGTGCTGAAAGCATTCAATCCATACAAGTTCGTTCCGGGTTCGAACGAAACCGAAGGCATTATCTCGTTACACTCATTTTGGAATCACCCTCAGAGTTAACGACAATAACCCTTGCACTCTGAATCTTCATCTTCACTTGATTCACGACCTATCGTTAATTTGGATCGATGTGGTATTCGGGTCTCCAGACCTGGAAATCCGGTATACGGAAACCCGATCTCAGTCTCATCGAAATCCAAAACGTATCTTTTAAGGCCAAGTTGTTTAAAGGTTTAAACATTTAAACTTATATTCAGGATGATATAAACAGATAGATAAATCACATTATCACAATAGATAATTCATATCAACATTCCTCTCATAAAGCAGCATATCACATATATCAGAGATATCCAAATCATCCAATATCAACCAATCACCCAATATCAATCATCCAATATTAATCAATCATTCAAAAACAGAATTGATTAATTCCATATCAATTTAATTAACCTTTAATTAAATTAATTACTATTCTTTAATCACTTGGATTATCTTAATCCTGCTTACTAACATTAATTAATTTCAAATTAATTAATTAATCATCTCTCAATGATCTTCCTTAATAAATCTTTCTTGATTAATTATACTTTAATTACATTCAAGTAATTATTCTTAACCATATACAGTAATTAACCTTTAATTACTATCATTAAATAATTAATGATCCTTCATTTGCTTCCATTAATTAATTAATTAATTAACTATAATTAATTACATTAATCCTCAATTAATTATAATTAATTTATCATAATTTAATTAATCACCTTTATTAATCAAACTTGATTAATTTCATTAATTATAATAATTAATAATCTTCCAATTACTTCATAAATTAATTATCTTCTAGTTAATTAAATAATTAATCTTTAATTAACTACAAACATTAATTAATCATAATTACTATTACTTAAGAAATTATCCTTCAATAATTACCCACTAATTATTTATTAATTAATTACATCCATTTATTTATCACATTAATTAATTAATTAAACTCTAATTAATTATCAAAGTAATTAATCCTTAATTACTTCCATAAAGTAAATATTCTCTTAAATTAATTACATTAAGTAATTACACATTAGTTACTTATTTTAATTAATTAACTCTTTAATTAATTATATTAATTAATTACTCTTTAATCATTATTATTAATTAATTAAGGGTTGATTAAAATAGATTAATTAATCAATAATAATGATTAAAGAGTAATTAATTAATATAATTAATTAAAGAGTTAATTAATTAAAATAAGTAACTAATGTGTAATTACTTAATGTAATTAATTTAAGAGAATATTTACTTTATGGAAGTAATTAAGGATTAATTACTTTGATAATTAATTAGAGTTTAATTAATTAATTAATGTGATAAATAAATGGATGTAATTAATTAATAAATAATTAGTGGGTAATTATTGAAGGATAATTTCTTAAGTAATAGTAATTATGATTAATTAATGTTTGTAGTTAATTAAAGATTAATTATTTAATTAACTAGAAGATAATTAATTTATGAAGTAATTGGAAGATTATTAATTAATATAATTAATGAAATTAATCAAGTTTGATTAATAAAGGTGATTAATTAAATTTTTTTTTTGAAGAAGGGATTCAAACTTTTCTATTAAGAAATAAAAACAAGGTCCAACAAGATACAAAGCAAAAGCCTATAACCGGTCCAAAACAAAAACCAAAAACAATACAAAAACTAAACTCGTTGGGCTATAAAAACAAATACAACCCAAACCCAGTTTCAGGCCCAAAGAATAGAAGCCTCCCGAAGACACAGAAGCTTCTCGATAAGGAGAAAAGCAATACGACTTTTCATTCTCTTCCTAACTCCAAACTTTCCAAAAAGAAAACTCGCGAGAAACAGAAATGGCTGCTGCCATTAAACTTCTGATCTCCTCCTTTACTTCTGAGACAACAAAAACAACAGCGAGCTCCAAATGAAAACAGTTAGGACTCGGAAACTCCATCTCTCCAGACTTACTTGAGTAAGTATACTATCTAAAACTACTGCTTAGTTCCTTATAGCCTTCAAACTAACGAGGATTTTTAAATCCATGTCAGGGAAGCTGCAAAAACTTTAGATCTGAGATTCGTTTCCGATCTGAACGACTTGCTAAACCATATGTAACAACAGCTGTTTCTCAGGACGACTCTAAACAAGATAAGTTTTGATATGGCTTCTGTATTCCTCAGTAAGTCTGCTTCCTTTGAATCTTCTAGTATATCCATATTAATACAGCTTCTTATTGTCCAGGAATCCACAGACAAATTGCTCCACCCAATAACAGGCTCAAAGATTAGAAGCCTCCCGAAAGATTTTAGATCTTAGATTCATCTGAGATCTGAAAGACTTGCTAAACCATAGGGAAACTCAGCTGTTTCTCAAGACGACTCTAAACAAGATAAGTTTTTGAAAGTTTCTGTTTTCCTCAGAACAGCTGCTTCCTTAGAAGCTTCTAAAATATCCATAATAAATCAGTGTCTTGCTATCCAGGGATCCACAGACAAATTGCTCCACCTGCAGATCAATAAACTTAAAAACTACTGTTTAGTTAGAGATGTAAAACAGATATAATGTAATTTAGAGAGGGAGAGAATCAATGTAAGATAAAACAGGTACTTGAGATCTGAAGCCAGAAGACATAGGAACAATAAAGTAGCAAAAGAGACAGGAATTATGATAATGTCCCCAATTCAGCGTTGGGAGGTATGACCCCATTTCAAAGCAATTTCCAAGTTCATGCCAGTGCTGTTCTGATAATATTTTGATTTTGCCATTCTGATGTTCATAGTTTGGAAAATTTTTAAACAAACTTTCGACCCTTCTGTAAAACGATTTTGAAAAATCCTTTCATTTCTTTCTTTCCAAATGTGCCAGACACATACTGAGAGTGAAAGTTGGAATAAATCAGACTTGAAATTTCGAGCATTGGATATAGAAACAATTTTCGTTAAATCCTCCTTCAAGATAAAAGAAAATGTACTTCTTGGATTGACGAAAAATTTTTTACAACTCCAAAACCAGATCTTTTCTGTAAAGTCACATTGAAAAAATAGATGTTCTATATTTTCAATGTGACTATTACAAAACACACAATTCTGATCAACCACAATCTGCTTCTGAATTAATCTTTCTTTTGTCAAAAGAAAATCATTTATGGCCTTGAAGAGGCAGACTGCCATTTTAGGGACATGAATTTTGCTCCAAACCATAGTCGCCCAAAATTTAGTATCAAACCTAGTTCGAACCGAGTTCCAAACTTTTTTAAACTGATATCGCCCATCCGAAGTACACTTCCAAGACCAGAAATCCCTCTCTTTGTCATTGTGAATCTTTACATCTTCAATTTCACTCTGTATTTGAAATAGAAAGCTATACAAGTCCCATTTCCATTCACCATTTCTTAAAATCCTTCTAAGCATTATATTATCTGTCCCAGTTCTAAAAGCAGTGTCTCTACCAATGCGTTCCATAATAGAACTCCCATTTAGCCAAGGATCATACCATAACGACGTAGATTTACCATCTACAATGTTAAGGGAAAAACATTTCAAGGATTCATGTCTATTTTTTAGAATACACTTCCACACCCCAGAATCATCCGAACGCTGGTTAATATCCCAGAAACTTTTAAGCCCTATGTATTTTCCATGCATAAAAACCGCCCAGCTGCCTTCTAAGTTAATGATTTTCCAAATCAATTTGATATAAAGCGTTTTGTTCATCTCTTCTAAGTTTCTCAGACCCATACCTCCTTCTTCTTTTTGTCTACTTAGAACCTCCCACGGGATCTTACTACTGCGACTTTTCCAAAGAAAATTTAATATCATATGTTTGATCTTCTGAACAGTAGCAATAGGGAGGTAGAAACATTGCATCCAAAACTGAATTATAGGGTATAAAGTTGATTTTATAAGTTCCAGTCTCCCTGCTAAGCTCAACATTTTAGTTTCCCATCTTCCAATCCTAACTTTGATCTTCTCTATCAACGGAGAACAATCCTTATCCCTTAAGTTAACGCTTGACAGAGGAATACCCAAATACCTTATAGGAAGGGTAGCTTGTTGAATGTTGAGAATAGAACAGATGTCTGTACAACCATCTACCCCTTTCCCAAAAAAGATGTTAGATTTCTCCGCACTTAACTCCAATCCAGTGACCCTTTTCAAGGTTTTAAAAACTTCATTAATAGCATACGCAGTTTGCACATTAGCTTTAGTAAAAAGAATGATATCGTCTGCGTAAATCAAGTGAGTCAATTTGTTACCAAAGTCCGTAACAGGAGAGATCAGACCATCCCTTACTTTTTCTTCCATAAGTAGCGTAAAATATTCCATTACTAGGGTAAATAGGATAGGAGACAGTGGGTCTCCTTGTCTAAGACCATTAGAGCCTTTAAAGTAACCGTGCGCTTCTCCATTAATAATGATAGAAAAAACTGGGGTCTTAATAAGATTTCCAATAATTTTTATCCATTTATCCGTAAAACCCAAGCTTCTTAACATATGAATAACAAAATCTCTATTAATCGAATCATATGCTTTCTTTAAATCAACTTTTATACACATGTATTTATTATCCTTTCTTCCAAGACCTCTAATTAATTCATGAGCTAACAAAATACCATCTCCTATAGATCTACCATTTATAAAAGCCGTCTGGTTATGAGATACCAACTTATCCAAAAAAGGACCCAATCTGTTACATAGTATTTTAGAGAGAACCTTGTATAAAGTGTTACAGCATGCAATTGGTCTGAAGTCTTGAATACAGGAGGAATGGTCCTTTTTAGGGATCAAATGAATAAACGTGTGGTTCCATTCACTAATGATTAGACCCTTTTGAAAAACATCATTTAAAGCTTTATAAATAATATCTTTCGAAAGATTCCAATGCTTCTTGAAAAACAACGAATTGAAACCATCCGGTCCTGGCGAAACAGTGTCTTTGATATCCCACAAAGCGAATTTGATTTCTTCTAAAGAGAAATTCTTATTTAAAAAATTAGCCCCAAACTCAGAAATAACCGTTTTGCAAATCACTTCAGGAAAATGATCACATAAAGGTTGATTATAAGTTTGCTTGAAAAAATCAATAGCCTCTTCAGCAAATTTATTGTCCGATAACACCTTACCGTCCACATTAAGGTTAGTCAAACGGTTTCTACTCCTTCTGTTAGACATTTTGGCGTAGAAAAAAGCAGATCCCTCATCCCCCATCATTAGCCAGTCACACTTAGCCTTTTGTTTTGCCGCCACGAATTCTTTCTTTAATGCAAGATCCAAGTTAGTCTTGGCATTTTGAAATTCCAAAGCTAAGTTATGGTCATTAGAATTTTCCAAAAGCTTTTGAAGACTAGAATATTTATCTCTCATTACATTCACCTCTTGTCTGATGTTACGAGAATTAGCACTCCATCTCTTGAGATCCCTCTTAATGTTTTTGAGAATGTTAATAACTTGGAACAATGGTCTGTCGATTTGGTTGGTAACCCAAAGTTTCTCAACCAAAGGAAAATATTGGTCGCATAAAGACCAATGATTCATGTATCTAAACGGACTATTCTTAACCCTAGAGATAGAGGTAAACGAGACAAGAATAGCATTGTGATCGCTCACCGTAGGAGGTAAGAATTCAACTGATAATTCAGGGAATAAGTTAATCCAGTCAAGGTTAGCAAACACCCTATCAATTTTAGAGAAAATATTTCTACCCGGGCCCGACCACCAAGAAAATTCAAATCCTTTAATATTTATCTCATTAAGACCAGTAAATAAAGCCATGTCATCTAATTCAAACAAATTATAAAAAGTTGCTGGATTACCTCCCTGTCTTTCTGAGGGTCTACGGATGCAATTAAAATCCCCAAGAACCATCCATGGCCTAAAAATATTTATAGCATCCTCCTGCAGATTCTTCCATAATCTTTTCCTAAGTTCAACAAAATTTTGGGCATAGACAAAAGTTAAATTACATCTAAAATTCGAGGAATTGATCAGTTCAATAGTAATGTGTTGATCACTCATACTAATAAAATTGAAATCCCAAATTTTAGTATCAATAAGAACCATAATCCTACATTTAAAATAGCAAGATATATTACTTATTATTCTCCATCCATCATCCAACGTTTTTTCCAACTTCAAAATCTCTGGAAACATCAATTTATTTTCCAAAATACCAAAACAGCTAATTTTAAATTTGCCTATAGCTTTCCTCACTTCACCCATTCTGTTAGGGTTATGAAACCCTCTAACGTTCCAACAGGCCACAGACATTATAAAACCTTATTATTTCGGGTCCTCTGATGTCTACTGCTCGAGGACTCCCCTTTGTCTTCCGAAGGAATACCTAACATCTGCACCCACTTAGGGTTCTTTCGGACCAGCTTATCTTTCTGAATATTATCAAGTTCTATATCTTGGGGCTTCGGAAGAAGATGTTCTTCCATTTCCTCCTGAACTGAGTCTACATTATCATAACTATTTTGTTCCTCTGCCACTTTAGTCGTTCCTATGTCCTGATCCAGATTCTCTTGTACCTGTAATAAAATACTATGATCAGTCCCTCTCCTATAATTAACATTATTATAAATTTCATCATCAAAAACTAAATCATTAGAAGTTAAGGATATTGGAATAGAATTGTGATCCGATGATGACAATGGGCGTTTAAGAATAGAAACGTGAGCCGATGGTGATTTTGGAGGAAATGATCTCAGATCTTTGGCTCTCGAGATAGTTGGAGAAACAGGAATGAATGGCTCCCTGGTTCCTTGATCAGGAGGACCTTCCGGCCTGGCCAGAGGAGCATTGGAGCAATCTTCACTGACTCCTATTTCGGTAGAAGTTACATGATCTGACTCTGTACCTTCGGAAATTGCCCCCTCACCCCGCTCTACTGAGGATGCACCATTCCCCAAGTTCTGTTCCTGAATTGAATTAACAATTACATTAGAATCGTTTTCCCTATCTTCTGTGTCTTCCGCCACTACATTATTGTAAGAGACAACCCCTTCATCATTCTGGGATCCAGTTTCAGTAGCATTTATCTCCTTTTCAGGAATATTTGATAACTCAATATCACAATCAACTATACCAGGCTTATCGGAGCTAACAGCTTGGGTCTCTTTAGGGACCCAGGACTTGGTCATAGGACATTCATCAATTAAATGTCCGAAACAAACACACTTGACACAGATGGGAGGAGGGTTTTCATATTCTACTTCTTGAACGAAACTCCTCCCTTTTTCGTCTCTACCTTCAATGGATTTAGGCATACCAAATTTAACATTAACCTCCACCAAAACTCTGGCGAAGGCTAGTCTAGATTTATTTTTAGTGGCCTCATCCATCTTAATAGGAACACCTATGGTACTAGTTAGAGCGCTAATGGCCTTATTGCCCCATAGTTTAAAACTTAAACCAGGAAGTCTAACCCACATGGGCAAAGAAGTAAGGAGATCTCTATCAGTTCTCATATCTGGGGATAATCTCTTCATAATAATCAAGTTCCGGTCCATAAACCAAGGACCTGATTTTAAAATCTTATTGCAGTCCTCCTCCAATCCAAATCTCACTACGAAAAATCCATTATTCCTAGAATGAACAGAAAACGGCTTCTTAGTTTCCCAAACCCTTTTGGCATAACCCTCAAAAGTACGGATCCAAGGTTTGTACCCAACCACATACAGCAAAATGCATAAATCCCAACCTCCCTCTGCTTCTTTGATCGCTTCATCAGATAGGGAACCTATCCTTTTACCATCTGCTACAGTAGGCTCTATAAACTCCAGATCCAGGTTACTTAAATCCCCCACTGCTCCTTCTTTTACTGCCTCACTATATGAAAATTTCTTTGCGTTTTCTGAAACAGTGAAAATGATTTTGGAATTGCCTCCAGACATCGCACTTTTCTGCTTAGAAAATTTTGTTTTGCCTGTCCGCCCAGTCTGAACCGGAAACACCCCCCTACCTTCAGATCTACCTGTTCTGTTTGAGCTTTGCCCTCCCAAAGAGAGCCTCTGATCCGGGCCAGAAGGAATAGGTGCCTTGCCCCTTTTCCTTCTCACCTCCTCCCAACCTTCCGCATCCCGCAGACCCATAATGAGGAGAATGAATTGAAGAACGAAAACAAGAGAATAACGGAGAAAGATTAAGAAAACTAGGAAAAAAGGAAAGGAAAAAAGAGAAAAGGGAAAACCCTAATCTCCAGATCTAGATCTGGGAGCCGCCATTAAAAAAGATACATATATAATAATAATTAGATTTGAAATGTGATTAATTAAATTATGATAAATTAATTATAATTAATTGAGGATTAATGTAATTAATTATAGTTAATTAATTAATTAATTAATGGAAGCAAATGAAGGATCATTAATTATTTAATGATAGTAATTAAAGGTTAATTACTGTATATGGTTAAGAATAATTACTTGAATGTAATTAAAGTATAATTAATCAAGAAAGATTTATTAAGGAAGATCATTGAGAGATGATTAATTAATTAATTTGAAATTAATTAATGTTAGTAAGCAGGATTAAGATAATCCAAGTGATTAAAGAATAGTAATTAATTTAATTAAAGGTTAATTAAATTGATATGGAATTAATCAATTCTGTTTTTGAATGATTGATTAATATTGGATGATTGATATTGGGTGATTGGTTGATATTGGATGATTTGGATATCTCTGATATATGTGATATGCTGCTTTATGAGAGGAATGTTGATATGAATTATCTATTGTGATAATGTGATTTATCTATCTGTTTATATCATCCTGAATATAAGTTTAAATGTTTAAACCTTTAAACAACTTGGCCTTAAAAGATACGTTTTGGATTTCGATGAGACCGGGATCGGGTTTCCGTATACCGGATTTCCAGGTCTGGAGACCCGAATACCACATCGATCCAAATTAACGATAGGTCGTGAATCAAGTGAAGATGAAGATTCAGAGTGCAAGGGTTATTGTCGTTAACTCTGAGGGTGATTCCAAAATGAGTGTAACGAGATAATGCCTTCGGTTTCGTTCGAACCCGAAACGAACTTGTATGGATTGAATGCTTTCAGCACATCGTCAGGCGGACGATGAGCATTCTAAGTGATATGTTCTGATTAAAGGTAATCGTAACCTCAAGCCTCACAAACCGGGAATGGCTAAAACAGGGGAGGTGCAGCAAGGTTAGTGGGTAGCACCCAAGTAGGACAAGGTTACCTCTGTCTAGATGTCCCTTTCTATTTCGACTTAGTGGTGCGGTTGCTGATCCCAACCGTGAGGTAGCTTGTGCGGGAATTATCCAGTAAGGGATGTTCCGACCTTGTGTTGCAGGGGATTGGGAGTGATCCTCGGTACGGTGATCTAGGCCACGTACTGTGACGGGCGGTACCCCGGTAGCCCTGCCATTGTATGGAATCCAAACTCCAATAAGTGCCGTACGTATTAGTTGTGCCCAACTATGTTGGAATGTGAGATGTAAGCATTTCAGCTAATTCTGTATTTTACTTGAAAACCCTAGACCCTATTATAATACAATTAGATTTCCTATCAAATGTTTTGGTTAGCGTAAGGTAAAAACTTACCCATGTTTATTTGTGGGGAGTCTTACGTGATACCTTTTCTTTCAAAAGGTTTTGAAGTTAAGCAATTTTAACCCGTTTACTCACACCAGACCCATGTCTGACCCAAGTTGTTTATTTCTGTTTTATAAACTCTTGGGTACTCAAATTTTTACGAGTAGCCAAGGGATTCAGGTTAGCCTTGACGAATTGTGGAGGAGCAATGGAGCAGGAGGCTTCAGCGTTGTAGATATAGATAGTAGTTTCCGCTGTGTTGATCTTGTTTAGATCTTTGTTTGTATTGAGATGTAATAACTAGACAGATGTTTATAACTGTCTAGTATATGATGTGAATCTGTGTAACTCTGATAAGTGTTGTATATGATACTATGTAATATTTATGTGATATAATATATTTTGTTCGTTTCCGCTGTGAGTATTTGTGTTTGTTTCTTTTCTCTTCTTTTCTTTTTTACTTCTCACCCCTTTCTTTCTTATTAGCGATACGACTTTCTATGGAGAGAAAGTCGTGGTCGTTACAGGGGGCGTTGACAATGGCGATTCTGATGGAGGCCGGGCGCGTGGTGGCTCGAGGTGGAGTGGGGTAGGGCGTTCGAGCAGGTCGCGACTTGGCGATTTCGTGACGGGGTTGCGTCTTCGCGATGTTGATTTGGAGGTCGAGATCTGGGTTTCCGATCTCGTCTTTGGGTCGGTTGGGAAGGATAGGGAACTGCGGTGGTGTGTGTGTCGCGTGTGCTGTAGCAAATGAAGGATGGTGATGGCGGTGGCATACGTAGCGGGGCGTGGAAGCATGTCAATGCAGCGATGGGTGCACGGGGATGCTATATGCGAACTGTTGGCAGCAGCAGGTCATAGGGTAGATGCCGATCGAGTGGAAGGATATTTAGCTGTCTGCATTCTCGATTGGGAGAGAGGTATATATCTGTTAGTTTTTAGTCAAGTATAATAATAGTTTGTTTCTAAATTAAATAGATATATATGTGTATATATCAGTTAGGAAGTAGAGCAGAAAAGAAAAGTTCAAAGTAATATTTTTTTTTAGTAAGTTATTCAAACGGCTCTTTTTAAATATATATAAGGTTTAAAATATAAATATACATTTGTACAGGGTTTGGAAAATATAGAGATTTTAAATATTGAACAGTGTATAGAAAATTAGATTTTTAAACCTATATAGCTTATTTTTATAAGTATATAGTTCAAAGAAACAGATATACACATTTTAAATCTGCTGATTATTTTTGAAATAATATTGTATGGAGATAATTTTATTTAATAAACTTAATTAAAAAGTTATTTTAGTTACTAAGGATTAATTCAAAGGAAATATTAGTTTAAAATGAATTATTAGTTAGTTAAATTAAATTCATCAAATGAAAATTTATTTTTTCAAATTGTTCGAATATTTATAAAATCATCTAATATTTATTCAAGGTTAAAATCCCAAAGGAAACAAGCTGATTGGGTTGGATTGCAAACAAAATCAAAGGTGAGTTAATCTCACTCATCTGGTTGTTATTTAAATTTAAATAGTTAAATTTAAATAATTGGTTGAATGATTGGATTGATTTGATATGATAGTATATATAGTAGTATATAGCAATATAAACATATTGGTATATGTATATATTGGAGTTGTTGATATTCCCGCATTATATAGCGGATGAGACCCTATGCGCCGCATAATAGCGGATGATTTTATATAAATCCCATATACCGCGATATTCCACCTCGAAGTGGAATTGGTATTGTGCTAACATCTGTGGATGCAGGGAAACAGGTTGAAGGGATCCAACTGGATTCCTCAAAATATTTAATTTTGTTTAAATATTCTGTGATATGATTTTTGATATCCTGTGATGAATTGTATTGATAATTGAATGTTATGGTTTGGTTGGACAGATTTGGATATGCTGAGTTATCAAAATCTCTAGAATGGAATTTTTGAAAGGAAATAAAAGAGTAAGTTTTTAAGTGAAATAATTTTAGTGAATTGGATTGAATTAATAATGAATTGAAGATAAAATAAAATAAAAGTGATTGCAAAATTCTAACAAATTTGGAATAAGAAGATTTTGTATTAACAAGGGAAATATTAACTTTAAAGCTTAAGTGATATTATTTGAAAGAATAAAGAATTTATTTTTAAATTCAATGATTAAATTTAATTACGGGATAAAGAAGGAATTTTGGAAGTTTTAAATTGGTATTTTCAGTTAAAAAGTGTTTTAACTCACAATAAAGAAATAAATCTAAAGTTAAAGTATTTTGAAATAAATGAAGTAGCAAAGGAAATTTATTTCAAAGTAAAGTAAATTGGAAAATCAATTGGAAATTGATTTGGTTGTTTAAAATTGGAATTTAAAAGAGAAGTGAGATTTTGGAATTTATAAACTGGGTTTATAAAGTAAAATAAAATATCAGAGGATATTTGGAAATATAATTCAAGGTGGGAACTTATAAAAGGGTATGAATTGGTTTAGAAATAAATGTTGATTTATTTTTATAGGATGGGAATGAGAAGTGTATTTCTTTGGATAGCCAAGTATGTTTTCAAATCAATTTTAAAAATAAGTTAAAAGTTCTAATTTTGTTTTTAAAAAGCATGTTTAGAAAATTGATTATTTCTAAATGTTAAAGCCTAAAGTAAGATTTTCAAAATCTATTATTGTAGTAATTATATAAAAGTGATTTGGTACTATGTTTTTAAAAGAGAAATTTAGTTGATATGTATAAAGTGGTTTTATTTTAAATATTTTTAAAAAGTATATATTTTGATAAAGTATTAAAGTAGTTTAATTTCAATGTTATAAAAAAATATTTATAATAAAGTGCTTTTAAATTATTTTTAAACCTAAAGTATTTTGTACTTGGTGTTTCAGAGAAAATAATATTTGGGAAATGTATTTCGTAAGCGGAAACTGTTTTAAAACTGTTTTCAAAGGGAGTTGAAAATGAAAATATATCTTGTAAGATATTTGAGACAAATAAATAATGTGTGAAATTATTTATTATGTGATGGTTGCTTGTGAATGTGAAATGATAGTTAAATCACTGACTATCAATATTGGCCAAATACGTTGATCGTTTCGAAGAGACCGGGATCGAGATTAATTTCTCGAAAACCACTTCGATCCGATTTGTACGTTTCGTGGAAACGATTTCGGAGTCAAAGATGGAGCAGTGAAGTGCAAGGGCTAGTCGCTACTAATCCTGAGGATATTTCCAAAATGGATGTAGTAGGAATAGTGCGTTCGGTTCCGTTCGGTTCCGTTCGGACCCGGGACGGACTTGTATGGATGAATGCTTGCGAAACATTGTCGGGTGGACGATAGGCATTCTAAGGGATATGTTCTGAAAGGTATCGTTTAGCCTCGAACCTCATCAACCAGGAATGACTGAAAATCAGATGTTATGCAGCAAGGCTTCGTGGGTAGCTCCCACTTGAGGGTAAGGTCATCCCTGTCTAGATGTCCCTTTATATTTCGGCTTAGTGTTGCGGTTGATGATCCCAACCGTGGGGTGATTTTACTCGTAATCATCCAGTAAGGGATGGTTCCGGCCTTGTGTTGCAGGGGACTTAGGGTGGGTCCTCGGTACGGTGATCTAGGCCATGTACTGTGTTAGGTGGTACCCCAGTGCCTAGTCATTAGTAGGAAATCCATTCTCCCTACGTGCTTTGTATGGTATTTGTTTGTATACCTATTAGCTGGAATTTAATGAATGTAACAATTTCGGCTATTTGAATAAGTATTTGTAAATAGTCACTACTATAATATCAGAGGATTTTGATAAGAAAGTGTTTTAGCTATCGTAAGGTAAAAATCCAACATGTTTATTTGTGGCGTGGTCTTACGAGATGCTTTTATTTTCAAAAGGATTTTTGAAACTTTAATAATAAATTGAGTGTGATTTTCTCACGCTGGTTTTCCAAACTGACTCGGGTGTTGTTTTATATGATGCTCGGGTCAGACCGAGTATTATAGGATACAAGATATGATGCTGTGGAGCTCAGGAGACGAGCTGGATGGAGATACATACTCCCGTACATGTTTATATATGTATATTCCGCTGTGTTGATTGCTGTATTCTGTTGTATTGAGGACCTGACATGATTATGGTCCAGTTGTATGTTATGTGTTCTCTGATGTATACTCTGATGATATATTGTATAAAATAGATATAGTTTTGATTTGTGTAAAGATCTGTTAATATATATATTATATTTTATTCCGCTGCGATGGTTAGATTCTGATGTTGTTTTCTATTTTTCTTCTTCTACCTCTTCTTCTTAACACAAATGGTTCGATTTTCCGGGTCTGGAAGATCGGGTCGTTTCACATTTATTGAAAAATTTCCCCTTTCCTTATTTAATTCAAATCTTTAAATTATGTTTCATAATTTGCATCGAGAATGTCTAATTATATTTGTTCATTCTATAAGTTTGGATTTTGTTGCTATCTATGTACATCTTTTCTTGTTTGGATTGTTGTTTTGATTGTTTCCCATTTCTTTATATACGGATGTTGTTCCCGTAAGGAAAAAACCCGTTCCGCGTTAGCGGCGTGGTCTCGCAGAATTTTTTATATATTAGTCATATTACTTGAGTTTTCTCACGTTGGTTTTCAAAACTGACATGGGAGTTATTTTATTATAATGCTCGAGTCAGACTAAGTTTTTCCCAGGTTGGCTTTGGTGATACAGAGTTATTGGAGAAGAGCTGGATGTTCATTATTCGTAGTTTTTTTATTTCTGCTCTATTATACTGTATACCTATCAGCAATTCTAAGTTCAGGATTTTATAACTGCCCAGCTGATAAGGTTTGTTTTTAACTCTAATGTACACTATATTTTGGAGTGACAATTTATACCGTCTTTGTTACATCATATATTATTGATTCCGCTATGTGATTCTGATTACCCTCTTCTCGTTTCTTTTCTTTTTATTTTACCCTAGCAACTGCCTTTCTGTCGATTGGATGTTCAACTTTTGAATCCATGGATGTATTCGGTGTCAACTTTCGATGGTTGAAAAAGTGGGTCGTTACACCTAGGGTGATAGGAGACTAGTGAGCAGCCATAACAAAACATAGCATTAATTAAACAATACAAACTGTCACCCAATGTACAAAATATATGATAACTCATATGACCATCTGCAAATGCCAGGGACTAGTCGAAGTCTTGGTTCTCACTGTACTCCCATACCTTCAGGGTCCAAAATCCTGTATGTTGTCCTCAGCCCGAAGCATGAAACTAGACACAATCTAGCGGTACATGTATACGAATACCTATATGATCCATGGGCATCCCGACTATACAATACCCCTACTTTGAGTACAACAAGAACACTTCGAGTCATCAGCAATCCCTTAGCACAGACACATCCATCGTGCCCTACTCGCTCAATACATATCTGAGCCATACTAGCTCAATACAATTTCCGAATAATGAGCCCCAATCACTCTATCCAGTCCACTATCTATAGTGTCGTACATCCCGAGCTGCCATCTTCGGTCCCTACTCAAAATACGAGTCACCAACCAAAGAAACATAGCTTTCCACCATGTTGTTACATCGCCATCCTCCTATAATGCAAAATGAGTTAACAACCCCAGCATGATCCATATAGTCCTGATACAACCATCATCGAAACCTACTCCAAATATCATTGGGTCACCATCCGAAGTACCAGACTAACAGGTCGAAGCATCACATAATTGTCTCACCATCAAAATTGCCAAGTCAAAGCATCACATCATTTCCTGACTACCAAAAGCGCTCGACGTCGAGTAATAGCATCTAAACTCTAAAACGGTCGCATGAACAAACAATCCCTTCATGCATCATGAGACCTCATCAACGTCCAACCAAAGGTCGACCAAATCGCTAATCAACAATAGTGATGGACATTGACCTCTCTACAGTAGCCAATACCGTCTACCATGGGTTCTGTGATTAACCGAATGGTTGTACAAACCAAACAAATATGATCGGCATCCATCTTGAAATCTAGATTCGTCGGCACGTATTCCAATCCTCCTCTATAGCAGAACCACCCTCCCTCCCTCTTGCATACAAGCAGCCACTGTCACACCACAACAGCTATTCAACTGATACTGCAACAGTCAATTGTCACACTTCTGCAAAACCCTACTACATACAACTGAACCACATTTCATCAAAAATCATTGTCTACAGACTACTACAACCAAGCAACAACATCTTCCACCACTCAATTGTCGATCATATCCATCATCAACACAATACAACCCATATGTACAGTTGCTTTCAACTTGTTATCTTCTCCAATTCATCCACTTAAACTGTAACAACCCTAAAATTTTAAACGGTTTTTAATAAAGTATTAAATTGAATTTTTGAGAAATTTTAAATAATAATATTTTGAAATAAAAAAATTAATGTTTGGATTACGTATAATTGAATATAAGTAGTCAATAAATAAGAAAAACATATAAATTTAGATTACGTTACTGGTTAATTAATTTGGGCGTACGTTCGTTTTAATTATTGCACCTATTGTACGCGCTCTTTTATTTCATATCTTAGCTGTTAAAAATCAAATCAGCACGTGCATAAAAAAAAAAGAATTTAATAATAATTGTTGATTGTAAATATTGATCCATTGAATAAAATTTAAGTGGAAACAATAATTTAATTGTATTGTTGTAATTCAAATAAGTTAACCTCTAACAAATGAACTAAAATTGGTAACTAATGGATATGTTGAGTTATGTGTAATTATTAAATAATGTTTGATTTATTGTTAATAAAAAGAAAGAAAAAAAACGGAAAAATATTATGTTCTGTTTATACATCAAATGTTGGTTTTGAAATTTAGTTTTGAAAGCAAGTATGGATTTTTGATTCAAAGCAAAAAATTGGTCTTAATATACATATATACACAGAAAGTTTAGTTTGGGTATTGGGTCCATTAATTTTTGTGTGAGTTCTAGTAGGTATGTATATATAGGATATATTATTATTTTCAAATATATTACTCATTCCTTTGAAGTTTTGAAACACACTGTCCAATCAAACCATCAATTGCTCTAATAATTTATTTTGGGAAATTCAAGGCACAACTGTTTATTTGACATCATTTTTCCTTCAAACGGTTCATTTTGCCTTTATAACGTATCCTTCCATTCCATCACTTCAATGCGTTGATTTTTGCTTCTTTCATTTCCATCGGTTCAAATTTATATAAACTTTATATTCGTTGCACGTTACATTCATTTATTTGACCAGTCCTTTCCTTTGTTATTACCCGAATTTCGTGCGTTACTAACCAATGCTCCATATTTATTTGCCTTAATAATTCAGCTAAATTTAAGGATCACCGTTGCTTTTACATTTTGTTTATATCACCTTTCCCCTATTTTAGCCGGTTACATTTGATATTTCCTTGATTTAAGCTTTCTAACTTTTAAATTTCCACTACTCTATATTTATTTCTGTACGTTTATCTTTGCTTGAATTTCTCTGTCCGTTCCTTTTTCCATTTTAATATCCTTCATTTCCAAACTCATTACGTGCTCTCCAAACAAACAAAAATTTATTTCTTTAAATGTATAGCTGTTACTTTTCCATCATCTCAGTTTATTTTCAAATTGATACGTTACCTTTGGTCTATCTGTCTATTCCTTTTAGCATTCCTCAATTTTAAGCAAATAATTTTCCCAGTTCACGTTTGAAATGTTCCTATTCCTGGCTATTAATATAATTGAAATCAGTGTCTTTTGCTTAAATTATGGCATACGTTCAAAGCATAAATTATTCTCAGCTAAATTTTAGCCATTACTATCTTTATTTCTTGCCACTTTAAACAAAATTTCTTTCCACTTTATCAATGTGGGGCTTCCCTTATAAATACAAATCACTCGTACATACCCTACTCCATATCAATAGACCTTCATCTCCTCTCTTGCGTGTGAAGCTTCTTCTGTAGGTAAATGGCTGCACCAATTTTTTTTCTTCTTATTTCTTTTCTTTTTCTTCTTCTTTTTCATCCTTTTCTTTTGTTTTCTTATTGTTTATATTGCTTTTCCTTTATTTTAAGCCCAACATGTTTTTCTCTATTTTTTTTTACATGTTTTGATTTTCAATGTAACATAAAAGTTTATAATTTACACGTATATATATATATATATATTTAAAAAGGATCTCTTTATGTTAAGGTCACATGGTATTTGGAGAAGTATGTTTAAACTATTTTGTCACTTTTCTTTATATTTTACAGTCCCGGTCCTAGGAGCATTTGATTGTTGGCTATACATTTTGGGTCTAAGTATTTACATTTAAAAGATAATGTTTAAATTTATGTAAAGGAAGGCAAAATTTTGATGTATAAACTGGGATAGTTTAACATAAATAGGCGAGGCCATAATTAATTCATACTTTCTATTTTCATCAGTTTTGGTTTATGCATTTAGTAATGCTAACTAAGCTATATATATATAATTGGTTTTGCAAGGTCTATAGTTATATAAAATAATATGTCGATTTTATGGATTTTTGTTTAAAGTAGTGCTTCACTTTTGGTTTTAAAACATAAATAGTTATATGTTTGGCAAGTTCACGTATTGCTGTTTTGTAAGTTCACATATAATATGTATATACTTTTTTTATATAGATGAGAACTTGGTTTTCAAATTTTTTTTTATATATAGTATGTTTTGGGATTAACTATTTAATTTAAACAAATATATATTATTTTAAGTTTATGTTTGATTTTTAATAAATGTAAGCTTGATTTATTTATTTATTTATATGTTTGAAACGCTTGTAAATTTAATTTGCAGTGTTCAAACTTAGAATATAAATTTCATATGTGTAACGACCCGTAAATTTCAATGGTTTTATTTATTTAATTAATCGAATTTTGTGAAATTTTAAACGATAAAATTTTGAAATATAAATTTGGTATTTGGAATGCATCTAATTAAAGATAGCAACTGGTAAATTTTCGTCCGAAAATATGAAAATTTATTTCGCGCGTAAATTTACTTCAATTTAATCAGTTAAAATTGATGATAATAAAATGTTTTCCAAACCTAAATATTTTTACATAGAAAATTTGTAAATCATCTTCTGAGTGAGACGTCATCTTTCGTTTCGTCAAATTTGGACATCTATTACTTCGTTTATCTTAATTCTGGCTGAATAGCAGCATTTTGGGTATCGATTATCGACTTTTGATCGGATGATCGTACCACCAATATTTGTATACCGTTTTGATCGTCTCGTCGTGCTGATCTCAGCGGTATATTTATTTCTTTATTTTTAGGTCCGGTACGCGACGGAAATAAAAAAACGGTTTGTTGTAACGGTACCAAAAATTTCTAACTTTACTCCTTCCTTCGGTTCAAATTTCTAGCGTGCTCCTACATTAAAGCCTCTGAACAATTCGACCTATTTCTATTCCTATCCTACCGTTTCTCCTCAAATAAATTAAATATATTACTAAAAGTACTAGTTCAAATATATATGAGCTGGCTTTACATTTTCTCAGATCTAAAGATTCATCTTCCTCCAATTCCATCTGTTAACGGTAAAAAGTGAACGCTAACACCCGGTGTGTGTAATAAACTTGTGAAAGCACCACCCGTTGGTACGGGAACAGAATATGAGCTGTGAATAGCAGAAAAACAGTAAATGAACAACAGATTTATAGTGGTTCGGCCCGTAATTGAGCCTACATCCACTTTATAGTCTTTTATTGCTGATTTGATTACAATTCGATACAATATCCCTCTAAATACAATACAATTTGATCATGAAATCATTTTTGACTACTAGCTCGATCTTTAATGATGAAACTCGACGAATCCGCGTTGGATGTTAGGAGCTCTTCTCGAAGATCGTTGTAGTGTCTTGAATGCTTGAAGATCTTTGATTGCTGAATGAGAGGAAGCTTCGACAGCGTAACGGCGCTTGGAGAAAATGAATGGCCAAAAGTCCCCACCATGTTGGAGGTTATGGGGTATTTATAGGAGCAGATCTGAGTGCTAATTTTCTGCTAAGTCTTAGGTCGCAAACGACCTAAGTTAGGTCTTAGGTCGCGAGCGACCTAAGATAAATCCTCCTCCTTTGGTAACCTTGCAGCTTGAGTTATAAGTGCAGTCTTAGGTCGGGGACGACCTTAATTGGGTCTTAGGTCGCAAGCGACCTAAGATAAGTTATGGACTTCAAATTGCTCTAGGTCGTAACACTGCTAAACCGTGAAACCTTTAGGTCGTTGAGTCTTTTCAGCAGTAAAGTTGCTAACTTCTTTAGGTCGTGACATTCCTGTAGCTTAGGTCGCGAACCTTTAGGTCGCTAGCTACCTTAGGTCGCAAACTTCTTAGGTCGCGAACTCTTCTGTAGTTAGGTCGCGAACTCTTCTGTAGTTAGGTCGCGAACCTTTCTGTAGTTAGGTCGCGAACCTTTAGGTCGCTAGCTACCTTAGGTCGCAAACTTCTTAGGTCGCGAACTCTTCTGTAGTTAGGTCGTGAACTCTTCTGTAGTTAGGTCGCGAACCTTTCTGTAGTTAGGTCGCGAACCTTTCCTGTAGCTAGGTCGCAAACCTTTCCAAGTCCTTAGGTCGCTAGCTACCTTAGGTTGTTGAGTTCCATAGGTCGCAATCCTTTCTGTTGCTAGGTCGCGAGCCTCTTAAGCTGTTAGGTCGCGAGGTCACCCTGGATCTTAGGTCGCAAACTTCCTAGGTCGCAACTTTTCCTTAGGTCGCAGAGCCTCCTAAGTCGCAGCTGTTCCTTTCAACAGTTAGGTCGTAGACTCTCTTAGGTTGCAATGTTCTTAGGTCGCAGACTCCAGTTAGGTCGCAGAATCTCTTTAGCAGTTAGGTCGCAAGCTTCATTGACTCGCTCAATATTTTAGGTCGCTTCTTAATGGGAGTTAACATTTGCCCCTCGAAGTACGGGCCGAAGACATAGGTCGCGTGCTTCGACTTAACTCCGCTAGGTCGCAAGCGACCTAAAACACTAACTTGCTTGTCTATTCATCTTCCTTTCTTGGTTTCATATAAACCGGTTAGGTCGCTTCTTCCTCCCTACTCTACTACTTCGATCCCTTGCTGCCATTGACGAATTTTTCGAGTTTTCAAAGGCGAATTCAACCTATTCCAGTCATCGATTCTTCCTTACCATTACATCCCGTAAGTGAGTTTGACATCCATCCTATCATAATCATCGTTTAATCCTTAATCCCTGCTTTTTCGACCTTAGCCCCATTCTATGAGTTGTGCACCGTTTCAAGTGGCTGTCGTGGTTGACTCTCGATAGTTGCTTTGGCTGATTCATGAGGGCATAGTAATGTGTTGGATCTGCGATGGATTAGGGTGGTGTTGAATCGCTCTTGGTATCTTTCGATGAATTGAAGGGGTGAGGAAGGCGATGGGTTTATAGGTGTAATTGATAACGGGTTATAGGGTTTGGTGGTTTGTGGCGTGGAGAGGAAGTTAGCAGTAAGGGTTTCAGGCGACTTAAGACCATTCGCGACCTAAGGAATAGTTCGGCCTAAGGAAGACTGGAACCTGTGTTAGGTCGCTGAACGACCTAACTTTCTCGTGACATAAGCTTTAAATCGCAGCCGAGTTAGGACTTGATCAAATCTGTATTGCTTTTAACCCTTCAGTTGCACTGTGCGACCTAAAGGTGTTTCGACCAGGAAAAGGTCGCCGAATGACTTAGAACTTAAAACAATTCTGCATAGCCCTGAATGCTTTTATTTGCACTGCACGACTTAAAATCACTCCAACTTATGTTAGGTCGTGAACGACCTGGGACTTAGAAATTTAGGCAGAATTTGGCTGATTTTTTGAATTGTTTTAGACTTTGTTGCACTTCTTTTCAGACTGCCTTAACTTTAATGCTGATAACCTGTTTAGAAACAATATTCACAGAAAAAATGGGACGAATATACTGCCATTGATTGCCCACACCAAATGACAGATTAGTTGACAAAGAACATCAAACTTAAATGAACTTCGCGAATGAAATGTTGTGAACTAACAAATCTAAGTGAAGTATTAAAGCAAAATTGAAACGATCAACTAAAGCTGATTTATTTGCATCAACACAACACTGTTCTTGGACTTAAGATATCAAGCCCCGAAACTTTATAATCGACAAGTATCAACTAATTTAGTTTCATTTATATTTGCTTGTTATTGCGTTAGTTTTGCACAACACTTCACTCTTTTTTAGGAAACGTGCACCTTAATATTTGATCGTCCAGTTCCTTGTGTAGAATGGCATCCCAACAGGAAGACTTGGAAATAGCTGGAGAGGCTTTTCCAATTGCTACTCCACTGAACGACCCTCCGGAACGGACTTCTACTACTCTAAGCCACAAGATCTTCAGACAATTGTGCATCCAGTTCGGCATTGCCGAAGCAGATGCTTTACTTCCTGGGTCAAGCGACACTGCTGACAGGCCGCCTCTTGGCTTTGTTACCGTGAATCGTCAGATGTGCTTGAGCGGAGCTATTCCACCCTTTAATGATTGTCTTCGAGAACTTCTCCTTCGGCTATCTATCTCCCCTTTTCAACTGCACCCTAATGGATACTCCATCCTGCTGGGACTGTGTGTGCTTTTCAGGAGAACGTTGGGCCGTTTTCCCAGTTTTGCCGAAATTCGCTTCTTGTGCACATTTGTAAAGAACAAAGATCATCCCTCTATTACACTTGTGAGAAGTGCCAGGAACCGCAAACTAATTCTGGACTTGTCTGAAAGTGCCCACGGATTTTTGACTCAATTCTTTTATGTCCGCTGCCCTCCGGGATTCTACGCCATTTGGAGAGTGGGAAGTACGATTATCTATCTTTCCGATTTGTTCTCAAAACTTTTCAGAATTCGAACTGTCAAATGCTTAACTCCATTCTTTCTTTTTTGCAGCACTTCCTCCCCCTCTTCGAGATGCCAGTCACAAGGTGACTTTTGAGAGGCTTATGGCCGTGCCAGTCGAGGAGAGAAGTGTTCAATTTTTATTGAGAGATGAGTTCCTCCACGAATTTGGACTCTTACATCCTTCCCGTTCCGCTCAGCCACATGAAGTCCCTGATTCTCCTGCTGAGGAGTCGGATACCCCTGTTCCTGCTGAAGAACCTTTATTGCAAGAACTTACCGCTGAGACTTCATTGGTAAAGTGTTCTACTCGTTCCGGCATTGCTGAGACGTCCAGTAAGTTAGCACTTGCCCCGGTTGTTGAAGAGGAGGAAAATCTTCACACTGTTGAAAAGACGGCTGAGATGGAAATTGAGAAAGATAATTCTCCCACGCACCATGGCGATGATACTTTCGATAGTCTGAGCGACATCATGATAACCTCTCAGGAGCTCTTTAAAGATGATGTTTCTAAAGTGGTTCCTCCTGTTATCGAAGCAACTTCTTCTTTGCAACAATCCACAACACCTTCCACACAACTTATTGCCATTTCTACACCCAAAAGTGGTTTGTAGTCTGACGCGCGTAGTTTACACATCACACACACTTAGAATTTTGGTACTTATATGCACTTAGCTTCTTCAACTTGAGGATTTCTAAAACTGGTCTTTTTCTTCAATTTCAGGTTCTCTGATGGGGCGAAGCGGCTCTTACTTCAACAAATTTCAGCGCTACGGAAGCCGTGAAGCTTACGACTTTAGGAGTTATATCAGTGCCGTGAAAGAAACTGATGAGGAGAGAGCTGCTCGAAAGGCTCATGAGAGGCGAGCTCATGAAGAGCGTCGCCGGAGAGAAGATGAGGAATACTACGGGAGAAGGGACGAGCAACATGACTCTTCTCGCAGAAGCGACGATCCTTATAAAAGGAAATCTTACGACGATAAGGGGAAGAGTCACACTTCTGATGATTCCAGTAAACGTGCCAGACTTGGTGAGAAAGACACATCTAACATCTCGGAAAAGACAACCGCTTCTGTTCCTCCTAATACATCTTCCGGTTCTCCTGCCCTTAAGGAATCTGACATCCAGACCATCATTAATAGGCCACAGTACCAAGCTGGAGATGGTCCTCCCACACTCCAGAGCCGATTTCCGAATTGGTGTCTGAAAGGAGTGCGTTTTGATTTAGACTTGGTCCCCATTGATAAGCAAGCAATGCTGAAAAATGTCGATGCCGTAAAGCTTGACATCGAAAGAATGTCTGGGTGGCAGAAGCTGGTTGACGAACTTCAAAGGGTCAACCATCTGAACCTCGAAGCGATGATGACAATGGAAAATGATAAATCTGAGTGGGACAAATGGCGCAAACAGCATGACTCGGAGATGAAAAGCATTAGCGATGGTTATGTGAAGCTCGAAGCCGAAGTTGAAAGGCTTAAAAAAGAGCTTGCTACTTCTTCCACTTCTTATTCTCAGAAAGAGGAAATGCTTCAAAAACAAGTTCGAGACGCCCACGCTGCTCAGAGAGATACTGAAGTCAAACTTGAAGCAGAACAACATGTTACTAGAAAATATCGTGATGACGCTGCTCAACTTCAGGAGAAACTCAGCTCTCGAGACTTAGAAATTGCTAGGCTACAATCCCAGTTACTGAAGGCTGAAAGAGAATGTGATGAAGTTCTCTCTGGTAAAGTTGCAGCCGAAGAATCCCATAAGGCGACCCTAGCCACCGTTGACGCGACCCTGTTTGACTTCTATATGCATTGTGTCCTGGGGCGTGGGAGCCTTTCATTTTTGGGACCAGAGTATGAAGTCACCCTAGCGGAGGTGTGGGAGGCAATCATTGACTTATTTAGTGGTGCCGGATATTCCGAAACAGATCTTCAAGCTACCTACCTAAGTGAGAGCGATCGCGATGCCCTTGCCAAAGGAAAAGAGCAGCTCGTCCGAGTGCGGGCCGAAGCGACGGGAGAGAAGCTTCCTGGGAAAGAAACACCCCCTATTGCTCCTGCTTATACTTCGACTTTAGCTCATGCGGATATTGCTGGCTCTAGTTCTCATTCCACGCCTCCTGCTAAGGTTGACACAGAAACTGCAACCACCCCTACAGAGGAAGAGGCAATGAAAGACTTCCAAGCTCGGGAATTTGAGATTGATCTCGCTAAACCGGCTTCTCCAGGTAACTTTGACAATTCACGGTTTTCTTTTTTCTCGGAGAATACTGATTTTGATATCTTTTATTATGCAGCAGACGCCCCAGAAACTGCCCCAACTCTTCCTTCTTCAGCTGTCGTTCCTCCCCCTTCTCAAGTTATACCTCTTCCGGCTTCCCAACTTGGTTCACAGGAAGAACCAATAGCGGCCCTTCAAGGTTTAGATGAACCATCTGCTTCCGAAGAACAGAAGGCAGAAGGTTTGGAAGATAGCGAGAAGACCCCGGAGCAGTCTTTCGATTATGACACAAAGCTTTCTACATTTCTTGCCCCGGGGAGTGAGTCTTCTTCCAAGAAGAAGGGGAAGCGTGTGGTTTCAAAGAAAGGAAAGAAGAGTTCCTCTGCTGCTGGGGATGAGGCAGATATTGATCCGGCTGAGTCTCTTTCTCCTTCTTCTCCGATGCGGCCTACGAAGCTAATTACCAGGCCGGGTAAAAGCTCCAAGGGTGGGAAGAAGGAGAAATGAGTTTGATTTTGCATTTTCTGCTTTTTGTATTGACCGGGGATTGTGCGGATACCGGTCTCCGCTTCTTTTTGTAACCTGTACAATGTAAAAATTTCTCATAGTATTGAAATAAATAGATATTTTTCTTGTACAAATCCTTGTGTATGTAGGAATACATCTGTTTTTCATTTGAAGTATAGAGTAAACGATTCTTTTCACTTGTACAAATTTTCTGTCTGTGTTTCAAGAACGCATTTACTCCACATCTTTATTACGTGATATTGCAATGAACTTGTGGTATGTTGCTTGTATATTACTTTTATTAATGTAACTGAATTGTATAGTGTTGCCCCCACACCACAAGTATATTGTAATATTTCTTGATTTCACAAGACCGATACTCTTATTTTAGAGAATAACTTTCCACTTTTTCAGGGAAGAATTATTCTGCTTTTAATAGAGTATATCTTGTCTTTGGAGAAATCTTTATTTTCTTTTTCTTCCTAAAGAACATTTCGACTTCTGGGAATGATCACTTTTATTTGTTTGAAAGTGAATTTTCCTGCACAGTGAAATGAGCTTCCGCAGAAGGTTTTGATTTTTGTGCCCCAGTAAAGGGTTTATTTTTGGTATCTCAAGCAAGGTGAAGTACGCCTCTGAAGAGGTCTTTTGGTCTCCGAAGAGAAGCGATTTTGGAATTTCATCTCTGGTGAAGTGGGTCTCCGAAGAGAAGCATTTTGCACTTCTACACGGGTGAAATGTGCCTCCGAAAAGGGCTTTTGCCTCCGAAGATGGCTTGTGCCTCCGAAGAGGGCTTGTGCCTCCGAAGAGGGCTTGTGCCTCCGAAGATGGCTTGTGCCTCCGAAGAGGGCTTGTGCCTCCGAAGAGGGCTTGTGCCTCCGAAGAGGGCTTGTGCCTCCGAAGAGGGCTTGTGCCTCCGAAGAGGGCTTGTGGTTGCCTGGAAGTTACTTTCTCATGGTCGGAGGGGTCCACGGGACAAGCGTAAGTCGTTCGATTGGATGTTTGTTTGTACAAACGATCGCAATCGATTAACAAGGTGCCCCTTTTTGGTAGTCCCACCGATCTTTTTGATTGAGGAAAGCTCTCCATTTATTGGCGTGCTTCGTTAGAGGGCTTTGTTGACCCTTGGGAAGGAGCATCAGTTGGTTGGTGTGCCAGGAAGGTTGCGTCTTAGGGGCAAGTGGATCCATGGGATGGACACAAGCTGCCTGATCGGATGCATCACAATCAGCCAGCGAGGGTCTTATTCCTTCTGCTCGGGAAGGTGTCCCTTTAGTGGATCTACCTGCTTTCCTGTTGAGAGGCATACCTTCCTTTGGCTGCTTCCTTGTTTGCCTGCTCATGTTGTATCATCATCCGCCAATCTGCGATCCTTTATCATCGTTTCCAAGTGCGTGTTCCCTTCTTTTGCAAGTGAATTGCTTTATCCGAAGAAGTAGACTTCACTGTTGAATGACTCCACAGAGTAAACGCAAGTTATTTGGTTGGATGCCTTTTTATATTAACTATCGCAACCAGTTAACGAGGGCTTGACATAGCGGAGCCGTCAACTTTTTATGTGAAGCTTCTCTTGTATGGGATTTGAGTTTGAAATTTTTGTTGCTTGGAATTTGCTAAATGATTTGTAAGGCTCGCTTAGCTTTGCGATGGGTGAGCTTTGCTTTAATGGCCTGCAGTATTAGATCGATATTTTAGCAATACATTTAGAGTATTTACACATCGAAATATAACAGGCATTTTATAACAGAAAACACAATGCATAGTTTTTCATTATTGAGTCACGCTGATTTCTCAACGGTTTACAATGCAGAAGTTACACATCTATTATTATCTTTACACATTCAAGCAATGCTGTTAAGTAAAAATGAATGCTAGTTATTATTGTTTCAGAATCTCCAAGCTGGATTTCCATTTGTGCTTGATTCATAGCTTTTGGATTTTTATGCCAGAGAAATTGAGAGATGCCCCAGCCGCAGTTTTGTGGGTAATTAGTAGTCATCCCAACTTCTGCTTGCTGGGTATAATCCGCCTGTGATAGCATTAATGACAAGCTTTTCTGAATCTTGCACTGCAGTGTTGTTGTGAGAATCGGATTGATGGGTAGGATGTTGTTGATCCCGAGTGGATGAGGTTGGATTGACTCCGCTTTTCTTAACGTATTGTTGGAGTTTACCTTGTTCCAACAATTCTTCAATTACTTTCTTTAACTGGCGACATTGGTCAGTGTCATGGCCAGGTTGATTGTGAAATTGGCAGAATTTCCCATTACTCTTTGCACCTTTCGTCATCTCAGGTGGCTTAGGATACTGGACAACGTCTTTTGTTGCAAAATAGATATTCCTTGGTGTATCAGTTAAAGGGGTATAATCTGAAGAATTAAAGCGGCGAGGTTTCTTTTCATTTCCCTGGTTCTTTCCTCCTTCATTCTCCCTTTTCTGACTTTCAGATTCTCTTTTCTTAGATAGGACACTGTTGTTATTAGTTTGGGCAGCAACCACCTTTGACGTCGTAGAAAGGTTTTCAAGGCGAATGAACTCGTCGGCCTTTTTATAGAATTTATCAAGTGAGTTCGGTTCCTTCATCTTTAGCCATATTCCAAATTTACTCGATTTATCAATGGCTCGCATCAAATAAGTCAGGATCATGCGTGGTTCCGCATTTTCCACTTCGGCTAAAGCTATATTGAAACGGCTCAAGAAAGATTTGATTGATTCTCCGGGCGCTTGTTCAAGGTTAGACAGTGACATTATATCCTTAGCTTTTGAAGCATACAATCTGAACTGTTCCTTAAACTTTTGTGTTAAGTCGGAGAACTTATCTACAGACCGAACTGGAAGCTTTGTGAACCAAAGTAAAGCCACACCTTCCAGGTATACCGGAAAGTACCGACACTTGATCTCGTCTGATGCTCTTGCACCGGTCATATGCCAATCGTATTTGTATAGGAAATGATTAGGGTCAGTGGTTCCCCTATAGGCTTGGATAGTAGGAGGTGCAAATTTCCTTGGGAATTCTGCTCTCAGGATCCTTTCAGTAAACGGAGTTCTGCTTGGCGCAAATCCCCAGTCAGCCTCATCCTCTTCCCTTTGCATGCTCTCTTTCATGATGCGGCCAACCATTTCAGACAGGTACTCTTTATTGTTCAAAGACACCTCCGGGCAAGCACCAGTTCTTCCCTCGGAAGTTTGCCCGGGCATATGTTCATGACAAGTTGGTTGCGGCCTAGAACCATCAGCTTGGAAAGGTGGCGTTTCAGGAAGGGTGGTTTGATGGTTTTCTGGTTGATGATTTGCCCCAAGCAGGGGAGTTATTCTATCCATCATCAAAGCATTTTGAGTTTCAATTTGTTGGTATAATCCAGAAACTGCGTCATCCAATTCAGCCCTGGTGACTCCAACGGTTGGAGTTGCTTGATCTGTTGTTGGGGAAGCGAAAGTCCCTTCGTGAGCATTTCCGGATCTGATGGGTCTACCTCTTCTTCCAGGAGCCATTATCTCGGATCTGGTTTTTTAAGAGAGGTTCTTTTTATGAATCTTTGCGAAGCAACGGTGGATGATTGCCTAAGTTGGTTTCTCAGTGAAAGCACCAAAATGTTAACGGTAAAAAGTGAACGCTAACACCCGGTGTGTGTAATAAACTTGTGAAAGCACCACCCGTTGGTACGGGAACAGAATATGAGCTGTGAATAGCAGAAAAACAGTAAATGAACAACAGATTTATAGTGGTTCGGCCCGTAATTGAGCCTACATCCACTTTATAGTCTTTTATTGCTGATTTGATTACAATTCGATACAATATCCCTCTAAATACAATACAATTTGATCATGAAATCATTTTTGACTACTAGCTCGATCTTTAATGATGAAACTCGACGAATCCGCGTTGGATGTTAGGAGCTCTTCTCGAAGATCGTTGTAGTGTCTTGAATGCTTGAAGATCTTTGATTGCTGAATGAGAGGAAGCTTCGACAGCGTAACGGCGCTTGGAGAAAATGAATGGCCAAAAGTCCCCACCATGTTGGAGGTTATGGGGTATTTATAGGAGCAGATCTGAGTGCTAATTTTCTGCTAAGTCTTAGGTCGCAAACGACCTAAGTTAGGTCTTAGGTCGCGAGCGACCTAAGATAAATCCTCCTCCTTTGGTAACCTTGCAGCTTGAGTTATAAGTGTGGTCTTAGGTCGGGGACGACCTTAATTGGGTCTTAGGTCGCAAGCGACCTAAGATAAGTTATGGACTTCAAATTGCTCTAGGTCGTAACACTGCTAAACCGTGAAACCTTTAGGTCGTTGAGTCTTTTCAGCAGTAAAGTTGCTAACTTCTTTAGGTCGTGACATTCCTGTAGCTTAGGTCGCGAACCTTTAGGTCGCTAGCTACCTTAGGTCGCAAACTTCTTAGGTCGCGAACTCTTCTGTAGTTAGGTCGCGAACTCTTCTGTAGTTAGGTCGCGAACCTTTCTGTAGTTAGGTCGCGAACCTTTAGGTCGCTAGCTACCTTAGGTCGCAAACTTCTTAGGTCGCGAACTCTTCTGTAGTTAGGTCGCGAACTCTTCTGTAGTTAGGTCGCGAACCTTTCTGTAGTTAGGTCGCGAACCTTTCCTGTAGCTAGGTCGCAAACCTTTCCAAGTCCTTAGGTCGCTAGCTACCTTAGGTTGTTGAGTTCCATAGGTCGCAATCCTTTCTGTTGCTAGGTCGCGAGCCTCTTAAGCTGTTAGGTCGCAAGGTCACCCTGGATCTTAGGTCGCAAACTTCCTAGGTCGCAACTTTTCCTTAGGTCGCAGAGCCTCCTAAGTCGCAGCTGTTCCTTTCAGCAGTTAGGTCGTAGACTCTCTTAGGTTGCAATGTTCTTAGGTCGCAGACTCCAGTTAGGTCGCAGAATCTCTTTAGCAGTTAGGTCGCAAGCTTCATTGACTCGCTCAATATTTTAGGTCGCTTCTTAATGGGAGTTAACACCATCTTTCTCTTCTCTGTCATTTTTCCATCCTCTCTCCTTGTATTATATTGGTTTCTGAACGTGCACTATATTTTGTTCTAAAACCCATCCTCCCCATGCTCCATTTTTCTCGTGACCAGCTCGAAATTTTTCTACCTTCTCCCAAAATAAACCACGTTGGCCACCATTTACAACATAGCCACATCACACTTCAACCGAGACCAGCCTCGAAACCCACATCTCCAGACATCTTCCCCATCACGTCGATTCGCGTGCAGCCGCACCTCCCATGACTGTCGCTACCCCACGCGGCGAGCCTCCGCCACCCTCTACCGTGAAACGCCTCCACTCGCTCTCCCCACCAGCTCCTGCCAAGCCCAAACCCGCAACACCTCGCATCATTATTTCGTTCACCTCGGCCAACAGCAGCTTAACCACCGAGCCACCATTTTTCGACCACCCACTCCATGGTAGGCCACCAAGTCATCTCCTCCATGTCTGCCTGACCGAGACAATCACCACCATCATACCCATCTCGTTTTGCGATCCCAACTGCTCACCGATTTGTCTGCTCGTATGCTTCTCAGGGTAGCAGCTTGTCTTTTGAATCGAGGTATACGTTCTGTGTATATATATTGGAGTATATATGATATTAGATATTGGTTTGAAAGGGAATTCACGTATACTTATGTTCTATATTATTACACTTATATTCTTGACTGTACGCATATATATATATCCTATATCTATATTGTTTTATTTTGTATATTATTTACTATTCACTTAAATTATAAATGGAGAATTTTATTATTAATATTGATTCTTAAAGAAAATTTTGTTCGGTTTTACTGTATATGTTGTAATAATCATATATTTTAGTCTACTAGGTATGTAGGCTATTATAACCTGTCATTTTACATATATAGTCATTTTATATGTAATAGTATACTGTGTACATTTGCTGTTTTACAAGTTATCTATTTGATCTGACTTATGCATATAAGTAATATATTGAATTTTATAGTACATACCTAATAGTTATGTTGTGTCAGTGGTATATAGTTTACAGTTGTGGACCTTTATAATTATATATATATATACTATGGGTTCATACATAAGTGAGCATTGCTATTGTTTATATAAGAGTAAAATATCTTTTCTGTAAGTGTCTTGTTTCCAAAGTAAGAAAGAATATTGGATTTGATGTGTTATATCCAGGCAGTATATTTATATAGTATTGTATATTGCCCAGCACCTTTTGTTTATATGTGTGCATATATATAGGTTAGTTATAAGCACAGAATAGATATTGCCCAGCACCTTTTGTATATTGCCCAGCACCTTTTGTATATTGCCCAGCACCTTTTGTAAGTCGAGTTCAGTTGTATATATTTGGGTTTGCCTATATATGTATTAGCTAGTAAACTTTATAAGTTATATAGTATATTTGATCCGGTTATTTATATAATATATAAGTTATAAAATTTGTTTATAATATATAAACTTATATAAGTATGTTTATGAGCACACTGGTATTACTCATTTCTGTGCACACGAATTGTACTTTATATATATATTATTATTATCATGAGTTCTACAGTTTTGTTTCTCTTTATTTAGAGTTTGTACAGATATTTATACTTTAGTCATATACTAGTCTACATATACATACATTTAGTGGTCTGTCTGCATGCATGTTATTTTAGTCCAGTTATATATATTGTTAGAACTACGAATATGCATATTGTTTATAGCTTAGAGTTATATATTATTATGAGTATTGTTTAAAAAAAAAAATTGTTTATATTGATTTGATAATAAACATTTGATTTTATATATAACCTGTATGTAAGTTGTGTATATATATATGTGTAGATTTGGTTTTCAATTTTATATATATACATTATATGTGTTTGAATTTAGTACGTATATGATTTATATATATAGTATATATAGTTATATATATATATGCTCACTTATACCATTTATCATCATTGATCCAGTTCTGATTTGATTCGTCTATTTCTATTATCAGCTTTATCCGTCAAATTTCGTACCAGTCTTGCTTTGGTTTGAAATTCGTGCTTGGATCTGTAACTCTTATCATTCTCCTTCATCTCTAGCCTCGAAAGGTGAGCAATCACTCTGATTAACGTTCTTATATTTATTAAATTTGATTTCAATTGAAATGTCAATTGAAATATGCTGATGCTAGTTATTTACATTGTTATATATGTCATTATCTATATCTGTTCACCTGTGACATCTGATGTAACAACCCGAGTTTTCACCTCAATTTATTTATCGTCATCAAATTGTCAGGGTTGGTAGCTAGTTGCTGCTGGGATTATTATCGGTTGAAATCCTTTTTAATAATTCATTTGGTTAAGCGGGCTTTAAATTTAATCTCGGCCTACTAGTTTGAAGCCATGATGATATTCAAACCCGATCCCCTTGCTTCATTCCTCTCGTTCATTTTCTAACCCTAAACAAGAATGGCAAAAAGAAAGAAAAAAATGGGGGCGACTCTCGTTTCGTTTGTTCGCTTTTTTTTCCCCCCATTTCCTCCCTCACTTATTTTCGTTCGAAAACCCTATACGAACAAAAGAAAAACAATGGAGGCTCCGTCTAGTTCTTTCGTTCGTTCCCCTCTGAAGCTTAGGGCTTCTCAGATTCGAAGGCGCCGACCTCAAGGAGATCGATCGTATAGGTGGCTGCTCCATCGAGTGTTCGTCTTTTCGAGTTGCAACCACGGCCGCTCCAATTTGGTCAGATTCGTAAACGAGGTGAGTGATTCCTCACTCACATCTATTCAAATTCGTGACCTTTGTTGTTGGGTTTTTTTTGAAGTTGTTCAATTTTTATTTCGGCAGTTTGATTTCTGTCTGATGTTGGTGATTTTTGTTTTCGCTTGCTTGAATTTACGATGTTGATATTGTTCTTCTTGACTTCGGCCATTTTTGGACTCTCTGTCGGCTAGTTGCACTTAAGTTGATTTTTGTGAAAAAACTGCTATTTCGATTCCTTTAAAATGTGATAATGTTGGTCTCAGTTTCAACACTGTCTTTGGTTCCCATTTGTTTCTTTGAATTTGAGACCATTTGGTTTATTGCCCTTGGTCAATGACAACCTGTAATTTTGCTAGCAAATTGTTTATCACGGTAGGGTCTTCGTATGGATGTCGATGATAATTAACAGTTTAATTTCTATCATCATTGATTTCGATCACTTTATTTGGTTGCTGTAGTTGTCCCATTCGAGTCAGTTGGCATTTTTGTTTCATGCATGATAGTTGCCTAGTTTGATTCATTATTATTCCATTCCTCTGCTGCATCACCATATATGTATATTCATGTTTTGAGACTGCTATCATATTTAGCTGTTCACTTGTGGGTCGGTAGCTCCATGTTGCATTGAACCCTGTTGATATGAGTATTACACTTGAGTCGTGTTTATTCACCTTTGCTATCTTAAGGCTTCGGCTATTATGTACCTGGTTCGAGACAGTAGCTAATTTTTGTTGTTGTGCAATTCCTACCTGATTTTGGGTTATACTGTCTTGAATCTCGCACATATATAAGTAGCTAATTATTTGCATATGCTCCTTGTTATATGTTAGAACTGTCTATGTCATCGTAGTGCATTAGTTTGCACTGTGCATTGGTTTGGACTTGCAGTTGGAGTTGTAGATTTCATGATTGCAATTATTTGCATACCTGTTCATGTAGTCACTATGCATTCATTTTTGTCATATTGGCTTCACTCAATAATTTAACTTGAGTCAATTTGAGTTGTAGTTTTTTTTTGAGTTGATCTAAGTCTTAACTTTATGGGGTCCTATTCTTCTAAGCCTGCATGTCCATACTTTTGCATTCATCAATAACCTATCACAATTTGTGTTTTTTTTAGCATGGCCGTGGTTGTACCTGTTGATGCTTTTGTATGTGCCTACTTTAATTCATGTTGCATATTATCTGTAGTGCATATCAGTTTAGTTACATTGATTCACTTCCGTCTTGCATGCTTGCATATTAGAATGCCCAGACTACTTCCTTGTCATTTTATACGGTCAAATTTTATATACCCAGACCGTGATTTAGAGGCTAGCATATGATAGAGTGCATGTGTAATTTCTTCTTGAGCATTATGTCATATGAATTGCTTTTCGACTTCACTATTACATTGGGGTTTGTCTGCATTTCATATGCTTCTATGTTGCATGCACTGTCCACATGAGTTGTTACTCCTGTGATCTTGATGTATGTTGTCTGCATGCCCTGCTAGTCGATTTGCATGATATTTTGACTCGTTTCATTTGGAGTCGTGTTGTTACCTGCCTGGGTGGGTCTGCATTCATATATGTCTGAAGCTTGGTTTGATATTCCTTCGAGTCATTTTTTTTTTCTTCTGTTGCATTGATATTTTAAATTTTGGTCGAGGCCATTTGTACTTATGTTGAATCAAATTTTGATTTGATCTTGGGCATTTGAGTTAGCGAGGCAGTGCACATGTATGTGCGTGTGCACTGCAGCCACCCAAACTCGACAGATTTGAATTGATTCTTTTGTTTTTGATGCATTGATTTTTATGCCGTATTGGCGAGGTCGTGCACGCGTGCGTGTACGGCAGCCAATCGAACTTCGATGGTTTTTAAAGTGACAATCTCAATTGTCTTAAATTGATTTAGTCGATTTGATAAATTGTTTATTTATCTCTGTTGATGATTTAAATCTGCTGATTTATTGTTTAACACTGTTTAGTGTTAAAATTTTCGTTATCCGGTTTCTTTGTTTAAAGAGTCGGATAGACGAGAATATTATAGTGACTGTCGTCTATTTAAATTATTACTGCCTATATGCACTAATAAACTGGTTTGAATTAGACTGACCTGGGTATTATTTTCTTTTGAATGTAATACTCGGGTCAGACCCGAGTTATTTCAGGTTGTAGATTTTCTTCTTTGAGTTGCTGTACATGATATGAAGACTTTTCACATCTTCTGAAGTTGTCAGTGTCATTTTGTAGTAGTCGTGTCATTGTATAGAACGATATGTATTCTTGTATATTAGTGGGTAATGTACTTGTATATATAACTTCTAGAGTCGACAGTTGTAGTTGTATCATATGTATTGTGTCAACTATGTATTAACTGACATCAGTTATATATATATGAGACTTTTGTTTTTATCTGTGTTCCGCATTTATATTATCTGTGTTATTGTTATATCTAATGTCCTAAACTATTATGAACCGTCGTAGTTCGTTTTATACTAGTATTGGGTGTGTCGATGGGAGTAAATAAATAAGTATGTACCACTCTTATCGAGATAACCAATATTAGTGTAAAGCCAATTACGGATGGTCGCTCCCATCCAGCCTTATTCTTCGTAATAATAGACAGTATTTCCTTTAATACTCTTTGTTATTATGAGCATAGAGGTGGGGCGCTACAGTTGGTATCAGAGCTTGGGGTTTATGGACATAATATAAAACGTAACTTGGATGAAACATATGTTACAACTATTGGTCGACGGTTTAATTGTATTGTGAGTCAAAACTAAAGTTTTGAAATTTGGATGAAATTTTAAATATCCTTATTTAAAAATAAAAGTGAATTTGTGTTCTGATGATTTGATTGATTTGAGTACGGTTTATCAGGGTGCGCAGCGGAAACAGTGAAACTGTCTTCGCTGAGTACAACTGATAATCTATTTGATTTAGAAATTGAAATAAATTTCATTTGTTGTTTACATAGCTGTAATTATTTTGTTTCTTTGAGAAATTCGAATCCGAATTGAGGATTTGAAGAAATTACAGTTATGTGATTTTTGTTGAAATTTCCGCTGGCTTCTCTTGTACTAATCATATATTGATTAGATTTTTGCTGTTTTGAATTGTCTTCATTGAAGATACATTCGAATGATTTCTTTATTTATATTGTAATGTGCGTGCAAATGAATTGCACGTTACTGCATTTATTTTACGTTGAACCGATGCTAGGTTAGGAAACGTATTTTGTTGCCGTTATTTTTATAACGGAATTTTTACACCAATGCTATATTTTGAAGCACGGTGTTTTGTGGCGTTTTGATAAATGAAAATTCACTGATATTACATTTTTATGTAAATTGTTTTGATGTGATTTCGACGTTTTAAAATTACTGTCGCTTTGGCTTCAGTAACCGTCATGTTTTAAAAGTGGATTTTCGAGCGGTTATTCCGCAATACTGATTTGTGACCGTTTTTACGGTATTTTGAGAAGTACAATTTCCTTATCGAAATTGTTACTAATATTGCTGCTTTAATCACGTGATTGGAAACTCGTTTTAAAAATGAAAATTGTTTTATAAAATTTTAGCAGTTTGCGTTTTCAAAAGGATGAGAAAGCGACTTAAACGATTCAGCAAAATCGAGGATTATGACCCTTTCTTTTACTGTTTCGCTTAACTCCGGACTTGTTCAGTTGAGGATGCGAATTGTTATTTTTACAAAATAAACAAAATTGTTTTCAAAAATTTTACAGTTTGCGATTTCAAAAGAATGAGGAAGCGATTTAAATGTTTCAGCAAAATCGAGGACTATGACCCCTTTCTTTTACTGATTCGCTTAATTCCGGACTTGTCCGTTTGAGAATGTAAAGTGTATTTTTACAAAATACACAATTTTGCACTTTCAAGGAAACGATGAAGTGATTTAAACGATTTAGCAAAAGTGCGGAGTATGGAACCACACTTTTACTATTTCGGTTAATTCCGGACTCGTTAATTGAATATCTGTTGTTTTGATGATTCTACACTTTCAAGGAAACGATGAAGAGAATTAAACAATTTAGTAAAACTCGTGGTTATGGGACATGTGCGTTTACTATTTTGGTTAATTCCGGACTCGTAAATTGAAATATTTGATGTTTTCGTGTGCTTTCGAGCCACTATGAGGACCTTCGGGTCATTTGTTGGACCTTCGGGTCAAATACCAGTACTAGACCTTCGGGTCATTTGTTGGACCTTCGGGTCATTTGTTGGGGGCCAAAAATTATGTTGAGTACTTGGTAGGCTTCGGCCATTTGTTGATGCACGTGCGGCGAATTAAAAACTCGCCATCTGATGGGATCGATCCAAGCTTTTATGTTGATTTTCTAGTCTTCTTAATTGATTTCTAGATATTTGTTGCATCCAATTATCTGCAGGTAATTGGATATTTGTTGATATGAGTTCTGATTATCGTTTTTGATAATCAGATAATTGTTGTTTCTAATTATCGCTTGTGATAATTAGATATTTGTTGATATGAGTTCTGATTATCGTTTTTGATAATCAGATAATTGTTGTTTCTAATTATCGCTTGTGATAATTAGATATTTGTTGATATGAGTTCTGATTATCGTTTTTGATAATCAGATAATTGTTGTTTCTAATTATCGCTTGTGATAATTAGATATTTGTTGATATGAGTTCTGATTATCGTTTTTGATAATCAGATAATTATTGTTTCTAATTATCGCTTGTGATAATTAGATATTTGTTGATATGAGTTCTGATTATCGTTTTTGATAATCAGATATTTGTTGTTTCTAATTATCGCTTGTGATAATTAGATATTTGTTGATATGAGTTCTGATTATCGTTTTTGATAATCAGATATTTGTTGTTTTTAATTATCGCTTTAGATAATTAAATATTTGTTGATATGAGATTTAATTATCGCTGTTAGATAATTAAATATTTATTGATTTGAGATTTAATTATCGCTTTTGATAATTAAATATTTGTTGCTTTGAGATTTAATTATCGCTTTTGATAATTAAATATTTGCTGATTTCGAATTTAATTATCGCTTTAGATAATTAAATATTTGTTGCTTTGAGATTTAATTATCGCTTTAGATAATTAAATATTTGTTGCTTTGAGATTTAATTATCGCTTTAGATAATTAAATATTTGTTGATATGAGATTTAATTATCGCTGTTAGATAATTAAATATTTATTGATTTGAGATTTAATTATCGCTTTTGATAATTAAATATTTGTTGCTTTGAGATTTAATTATCGCTTTTGATAATTAAATATTTGCTGATTTCGAATTTAATTATCGCTTTAGATAATTAAATATTTGTTGCTTTGAGATTTAATTATCGCTTTAGATAATTAAATATTTGTTGCTTTGAGATTTAATTATCGCTTTTGATAATTAAATATTTACTGATTTCGAATTTAATTATCGCTTTAGATAATTAAATATTTGTTGCTTTGAGATTTAATTATCGCTTTAGATAATTAAATATTTGTTGCTTTGAGATTTAATTATCGCTTTTGATAATTAAATATTTGCTGATTTCGAATTTAATTATCGCTTTAGATAATTAAATATTTGTTGCTTTGAGATTTAATTATCGCTTTAGATAATTAAATATTTGTTGCTTTGAGATTTAATTATCGCTTTAGATAATTAAATATTTGTGATTTGAGATTTAATTATCGCTTGAGATAATTAAATATTTGTTGATTTTAGATTTAATTATCGCTTGAGATAATTAAATATTTGCTGATTTGAAATTTAATTATCGCTTTAGATAATTAAATATTGGTTGATTTGAAGTTAGATTATCGCTTGAGATAATCAAATAATTGTTGAATTTGAAATTTGATTATCGTTTTTGATAATCGAATATTTGTTGAATTTGAAATTTTTAATTACCGGTTGTGGTAAGTAGATACGTACTGATTTGTCTTCTGATTATCGTTCGAGATAATTAGATAATTGATGTTTGCTAATTTTAATTGAATCGCTGTTTTCTATCTATCTCTATCTCTGTTAATATTTTGAATTTGTTGATTATGAAGTTCGTATTTTCTAGTTGTGTGTTGAATAACTAGATATTTGCGATTTTGCGATTTGTGTTTCTAATTATCTTTGTTGATGATTAGATTTGCTGTTTTCTAATTATCGTATCGATAATTAGATATTGCTGTTTTGTGATTTCTGAATTCTTATTGTCTAGTTGATAATTGAATAGTGCTGATGATTGTATTTATTCAGTTTTGAATTCAGTTTTGATTGTTTTCTAATTATCCATTTGGTAATTAGATTTTGTTGAGAATTTGTGAATCTCTTTTATGAAATTAAAAGATTCTTTGGTGTTTATATCCTCTACCTTTTATTTTTCTAACATAACCAGTTCAAGTTAGAAGAATAATAATGGTTGACGACCTTAATTATGAAAATTGCGGGGACGCAATTTTTATAAGGAGGGGAGTCTGTAACAACCCGAGTTTTCACCTCAATTTATTTATCGTCATCAAATTGTCAGGGTTGGTAGCTAGTTGCTGCTGGGATTATTATCGGTTGAAATCCTTTTTAATAATTCATTTGGTTAAGCGGGCTTTAAATTTAATCTCGGCCTACTAGTTTGAAGCCATGATGATATTCAAACCCGATCCCCTTGCTTCATTCCTCTCGTTCATTTTCTAACCCTAAACAAGAATGGCAAAAAGAAAGAAAAAAATGGGGGCGACTCTCGTTTCGTTTGTTCGCTTTTTTTTCCCCCCATTTCCTCCCTCACTTATTTTCGTTCGAAAACCCTATACGAACAAAAGAAAAACAATGGAGGCTCCGTCTAGTTCTTTCGTTCGTTCCCCTCTGAAGCTTAGGGCTTCTCAGATTCGAAGGCGCCGACCTCAAGGAGATCGATCGTATAGGTGGCTGCTCCATCGAGTGTTCGTCTTTTCGAGTTGCAACCACGGCCGCTCCAATTTGGTCAGATTCGTAAACGAGGTGAGTGATTCCTCACTCACATCTATTCAAATTCGTGACCTTTGTTGTTGGTTTTTTTTGAAGTTGTTCAATTTTTATTTCGGCAGTTTGATTTCTGTCTGATGTTGGTGATTTTTGTTTTCGCTTGCTTGAATTTACGATGTTGATATTGTTCTTCTTGACTTCGGCCATTTTTGGACTCTCTGTCGGCTAGTTGCACTTAAGTTGATTTTTGTGAAAAAACTGCTATTTCGATTCCTTTAAAATGTGATAATGTTGGTCTCAGTTTCAACACTGTCTTTGGTTCCCATTTGTTTCTTTGAATTTGAGACCATTTGGTTTATTGCCCTTGGTCAATGACAACCTGTAATTTTGCTAGCAAATTGTTTATCACGGTAGGGTCTTCGTATGGATGTCGATGATAATTAACAGTTTAATTTCTATCATCATTGATTTCGATCACTTTATTTGGTTGCTGTAGTTGTCCCATTCGAGTCAGTTGGCATTTTTGTTTCATGCATGATAGTTGCCTAGTTTGATTCATTATTATTCCATTCCTCTGCTGCATCACCATATATGTATATTCATGTTTTGAGACTGCTATCATATTTAGCTGTTCACTTGTGGGTCGGTAGCTCCATGTTGCATTGAACCCTGTTGATATGAGTATTACACTTGAGTCGTGTTTATTCACCTTTGCTATCTTAAGGCTTCGGCTATTATGTACCTGGTTCGAGACAGTAGCTAATTTTTGTTGTTGTGCAATTCCTACCTGATTTTGGGTTATACTGTCTTGAATCTCGCACATATATAAGTAGCTAATTATTTGCATATGCTCCTTGTTATATGTTAGAACTGTCTATGTCATCGTAGTGCATTAGTTTGCACTGTGCATTGGTTTGGACTTGCAGTTGGAGTTGTAGATTTCATGATTGCAATTATTTGCATACCTGTTCATGTAGTCACTGTGCATTCATTTTTGTCATATTGGCTTCACTCAATAATTTAACTTGAGTCAATTTGAGTTGTAGTTTTTTTTTGAGTTGATCTAAGTCTTAACTTTATGGGGTCCTATTCTTCTAAGCCTGCATGTCCATACTTTTGCATTCATCAATAACCTATCACAATTTGTGTTTTTTTTAGCATGGCCGTGGTTGTACCTGTTGATGCTTTTGTATGTGCCTACTTTAATTCATGTTGCATATTATCTGTAGTGCATATCAGTTTAGTTACATTGATTCACTTCCGTCTTGCATGCTTGCATATTAGAATGCCCAGACTACTTCCTTGTCATTTTATACGGTCAAATTTTATATACCCAGACCGTGATTTAGAGGCTAGCATATGATAGAGTGCATGTGTAATTTCTTCTTGAGCATTATGTCATATGAATTGCTTTTCGACTTCACTATTACATTGGGGTTTGTCTGCATTTCATATGCTTCTATGTTGCATGCACTGTCCACATGAGTTGTTACTCCTGTGATCTTGATGTATGTTGTCTGCATGCCCTGCTAGTCGATTTGCATGATATTTTGACTCGTTTCATTTGGAGTCGTGTTGTTACCTGCCTGGGTGGGTCTGCATTCATATATGTCTGAAGCTTGGTTTGATATTCCTTCGAGTCATTTTTTTTTCTTCTGTTGCATTGATATTTTAAATTTTGGTCGAGGCCATTTGTACTTATGTTGAATCAAATTTTGATTTGATCTTGGGCATTTGAGTTAGCGAGGCAGTGCACATGTATGTGCGTGTGCACTGCAGCCACCCAAACTCGACAGATTTGAATTGATTCTTTTGTTTTTGATGCATTGATTTTTATGCCGTATTGGCGAGGTCGTGCACGCGTGCGTGTACGGCAGCCAATCGAACTTCGATGGTTTTTAAAGTGACAATCTCAATTGTATTAAATTGATTTAGTCGATTTGATAAATTGTTTATTTATCTCTATTGATGATTTAAATCTGCTGATTTATTGTTTAACACTGTTTAGTGTTAAAATTTTCGTTATCCGGTTTCTTTGTTTAAAGAGTCGGATAGACGAGAATATTATAGTGACTGTCGTCTATTTAAATTATTACTGCCTATATGCACTAATAAACTGGTTTGAATTAGACTGACCTGGGTATTATTTTCTTTTGAATGTAATACTCGGGTCAGACCCGAGTTATTTCAGGTTGTAGATTTTCTTCTTTGAGTTGCTGTACATGATATGAAGACTTTTCACATCTTCTGAAGTTGTCAGTGTCATTTTGTAGTAGTCGTGTCATTGTATAGAACGATATGTATTCTTGTATATTAGTGGGTAATGTACTTGTATATATAACTTCTAGAGTCGACAGTTGTAGTTGTATCATATGTATTGTGTCAACTATGTATTAACTGACATCAGTTATATATATATGAGACTTTTGTTTTTATCTGTGTTCCGCATTTATATTATCTGTGTTATTGTTATATCTAATGTCCTAAACTATTATGAACCGTCGTAGTTCGTTTTATACTAGTATTGGGTGTGTCGATGGGAGTAAATAAATAAGTATGTACCACTCTTATCGAGATAACCAATATTAGTGTAAAGCCAATTACGGATGGTCGCTCCCATCCAGCCTTATTCTTCGTAATAATAGACAGTATTTCCTTTAATACTCTTTGTTATTATGAGCATAGAGGTGGGGCGCTACATCTGACACCATTACCTGTTATTTATGTTGATGATATATTGCCTATTACTTTTGTTATTTTATTATCATATATGTTATCACTCTGCAAGTTCCCTGTTAGTATAGAATCACTATGGGTTGAAATGATACATACCCGAACGATCTGTAGAATAGGAGAAAATCGTTATGGGTTGAAATGATAAACCCAAGCGATTTTCATTGAATTGAATTTGGGATTTCGGGTTGAAAAGATATATACCTGTATATATATTTTAATTTGCGGATTGAAATGATAAATATCCGTATCACTTGACCATAGGATAGAAAATTTTATACAGGCACCGTTGGTCTATATATAAATGTTTTGAAAATGATTTCTATGGTTTTGGAAAGAAATATATGGTTTTGATAAATATTGATTTTAAAGATTCATTAAAGTTGATTTAATAAAGTTGATAAATAATATGTTTAAGTATTTATTTAATATCTATATTTTTGAAATATAGAATTTATAATGATTTGAAATTGATTGAAATTTTATTTTATTTAAGAATTATACTTAAATAAGTTTGATTTAAAATGTATTGAATTTGAAACTTAAAGAAGTGATTTACAATTGAAATTTGAAAGGTGACTTAAACAGATATTTCAAACGTATAAATATTTAAATGAGATATTTTGTTTATTTAAATGGTAAATTGAAAGTGTATTCAAATGTTATGGAAATGTTAAGTTATTATTTCAAACTAAATAATTGTAAAGTGAATTTGATATGTATATAAATTTATCGAATTTAGTTTTGAAATGTTGAATATTTAAAGCTTTGAAATATATTAAAATTGAAATGGCCTATTTTATGGTTCAGATATGTATTTGAAATCAATAATTTGAAATGGTTTATTTAGAAGCTGAATCGAGTTGAAATTGATGATTTGAGATTTGATTAAATTAAATTGTTGGAATTCGAGTTAATTTGAATCGATTTGTGAAATTTGAGGAAACTAATTTATTTTATAACGAAATTTTATTATCTAAACTGTTTAAAAGGAAAGTGTTATGATTGCCAAAATACTGTGATTTCCAGACTATGATTTCGAAAGCATTATAACTTTGGAAAGTAATATGATTTTGAAATGGATATATTTGAGGTGAAATGATATCGTATTAAATTGGGTTTTGAGATGATAATTATATTTTGGTTTTGAAGTATAAACTATTTTGAAATGACCCCTGTGTTATAATAACGATTGGTTGGCAAAGAGACCGGGATCGGATATGGACATACTCTCTGTCGATACCGAAAACCACTTTGACAACCGTGTACGCGGTGGAGATTCCAGAATGAAGTAGAATGGTGGTGGCGTTCTTAAGGTATGTTACGTGGACCCGACTCCCGTGAGTTGGCATAAGGTGGCTAAAACAGGAGCGATCTCGGACCAGTGAGGTAGCACCTCTTCTCGGACGCATTTCTTCGATATTATACTCTTACTTGTGATTTGACTAGATGGCCATCCTCCGATTTGGGAATGTTGTTCGAGGTGGACGATAGTGGCTGCTATGCGCTCCATCAGTCCATGTGCGTAATTGGTATATCTACCCTGGCATTGCCTAGTTGTGCCGTGTCACCTACCATATCGAGCTTTACTACGATTATGATTTTAAGATCCGACCGCGTTAAGGTTCTCCATCCCCTTAACGCTATTTTCCGATATGATTATACTTTACTTATTTAGACACTATTATAATAGCGAATATTACTACATAGTAAATAGTTTAACGGACCCTTAGAGGATGGTTATCCCAAACATCCTTTAAGTTACTTGTATTTCAGTTGATATTTCACTTGAGTTGGATTTATTAATATAAGAATGTTAATCCTGACTCGAGTGTTTTGTGTTTTGCTTTATGCTCGGGTCAGACTGAGTGATACAGCATTTGAGACTCACCTTTGGAGTTGGAGCTTCGCTTGGAGATCCAGCTATCTATCGATCCTGCTTTCAGTTATTTCGTCAATCCAGTGATGTATTCAGATCTGGTATTTGATTATTGTATTGAGACATCTATTGTATTCGAGACCTCTGTTGTATCTTGTTTAACTCTGTTATATATATATAGTAGCTTCATGAACTACTATCCTTTGTTTCCGCTGCAGTATTTTTATATTACTCTGTGTCTGTGATCTGTAATTATTTTATTCACTGTATATGCTGAGTTTTGCCAAATTTTATTTACAACGCAGTATTGTGAGCAATTCAACTCCGGCATGAGTGTCTACCTATACACTTATAATGGATGCGAATGGTTGAAAATACTGGGTCGTTACATGTGGTATCAGAGCTCTGGTTTTAGACAAAACTCAGCATATGTAGTAAATTCAATTACAGAATCACTTTCGTTCAAGCTTGAATTCCTTCTTCTTTGACTCGGTTCCTTTGAATTCTAGAACGTTCACTTTGGTTCCAAAGTCCATTCATGTCTCCCCTATTCGTGTCTTTTGATTCTGGAGTATCCCATAACTCCACTTCGAATGATCTATATAATAAAATCGGCGGTCTCGCCAATCTTCAAATAATTTGTACTGAGGTGAAACTCCTTTACAATCGGTATTGATTCACCGGAGATTTCTGTATCCTCGGTTTACGATGCGGCTATCTTATGCTATACCCGAATTCTACCTCTGGTAATCGAATATCGATTTGCTTCAGAATTCTACATCGATCTTATCTATGAAGTCACGGTTAACCCGGTTAAGGTTGCCCGCGATTTATGCAACTTTATCCGCCTGCCTGTTTGAAATGCAATCATCTAACCTTCATTTCGAGCCTATCTATTTTAGATTAGAATTCTCTTTGATTAGAGTCCCTCTATATTTGGATCTCTATCCTTGTGTTGGAATCCAATTCTGGAATCATCGTGTGAGGGAGAGTATTTGTAATTAATATAAAATAGTTTATGTTTATAGTGTGTTGTTTGAGTTGTTGATGTTGGTTTGGATTTTCGATCGATTCGTCTGATCAACGCTATCGATAGGAATCTCAAAACACTTGAACAGAGCAAACTGACACAATATAATTTTTAAACTTGATAAATGAAATAAATTTGTATGATTATATTATAAATATATAAGAAAATTTCCTGGAATTAAAAGTTAAATAATTTGATTGTTGAAAATGATAATATTTGATTATCATTTTATTGTTTTGTAAGTCATTAAAAATTAAATAATTTGGTTGTTGAAAATGATAATATTTGATTATCATTTTATTGTTTTGAAAGTCATTGACTATTGCAAAATGACTATTGTTTATAAATTTAATCGAAATTGAAATGAATTTAAATTGAGAATTTAAGAATTAAATTTCTGGTGATTTTAAACTTTGTTTAAAGTCTTAAAATGTATATTATTTAAAGTATTTTCGAATAAAATGGTTTTCAAAGAATTTTAAATGTTTAAATCAGCACTCTTCTCTTTGTCGCTGGAAAATAATCTCCGTGATGACGGCCGCATCATCGACATTCATTCTCTAGTTTCGAAGTGGAGAGACTATTCTGTAGCTTTGCTACGATTTGGTTTTGAAAAAAATATATTCAATTTGAATTTCTTCAGTATAATTTGATTTATATATATAGGTACCTTATTTTAAAATTAAATATAAATATATTATATATATCTCTAAATTGTTTGAAGTAAATCAGAGATTTAAATTCTTAAATTTTAGATTAAAGATGATTTCAATTATAAACTAAAGTTAAAATTCTTGGATAAATAGTTAACTGGGAATAACTGAATTGTAAAATCTTATTTGTATAATACTCAATTACATCTCAACATAACTTACCTAAAATTTTCAGAAGTTAAAGCTGTAATTGGATAATATACAATATAAAGAAATTTATAAGTAAAATTTGAGTGGTTATAATAAATGTTATATACTTAAATTTTATTATAAAGATGTTAGTAGAGAGAAATAGAATAATAATTCAATTGAATAATAGATGAGACAAATAAAATTTGTTTTGCAAGAATTAATAAATTGGAATTAGATCAACTTATGGAAATACCTTGAATTTAAAATCAATTATTAAATATAAATTAATTTAAATTGTAATTTATATGGTTTAAATTAATTTATATGGTTTAAAATATAAAAAAAATTATTATTAGAATAAACTTAATAATTTGGATAAAAGAATTAAATTTGTTGAATAAAATATGAGGATAATAAATGATTATACAAATTGATTGATTTAGAAATTGTTAATTGAGAATGACTGGATAATAAGATAATGAATTTAGAATAGATAGATTGATTTAACTTAAGTGAACTCAAATGAATTAAACCAAATTGTTGAATATTAATTAGTTTAATTTGAAATTCATACGGTTAATTTAATTGTTTTATTTGTATTTCAATCTAATTTCTTTCTGGTTGTTTCTATTCTCCTACCTTCTTCCTTTTCGGGGACGAAAAGTTTTGAGTGGGGGAGAGTGTAACGACCCGTAAATTTCAGTGGTTTTATTAATTTAATTAATCGAATTTTGTGAAATTTTAAACAATAAAATTTTGAAATATAAATTTGATATTTGGAATGCATCTAATTAAAGATAGCAACTGGTAAATTTTCGTCCGAAAATATGAAAATTTATTTCGCGCGTAAATTTACTTCAATTTAATCAGTTAAAATTGATGATAATAAAATGTTTTCCAAACCTAAATATTTTTACATAGAAAATTTGTAAATCATCTTCTGAGTGAGACGTCATCTTTCGTTTCGTCAAATTTGGACATTTATTACTCCGTTTATCTTAATTCTAGCTGAATAGCAGCATTTTCGGTACCGATTATCGACTTTTGATCGGATGATCGTACCACCAATATTTGTATACCGTTTTGATCGTCTCGTCGTGCTGATCTCAGCGGTATATTTATTTCTTTATTTTTAGGTCCGGTACGCGACGGAAATAAAAAAACGGTTTGTTGTAACGGTACCAAAAATTTCTAACTTTACTCCTTCCTTCGGTTCAAATTTCTAGCGTGCTCCTACATTAAAGCCTCTGAACAATTCGACCTATTTCTATTCCTATCCTACCGTTTCTCCTCAAATAAATTAAATATATTACTAAAAGTACTAGTTCAAATATATATGAGTTGGCTTTACATTTTCTCAAATCTAAAGATTCATTTTCCTCCAATTCCATCTTTCTCTTCTCTGTCATTTTTCCATCCTCTCTCCTTGTATTATATTGGTTTCTGAACGTGCACTATATTTTGTTCTAAAACCCATCCTCCCCATGCTTCATTTTTCTCGTGACCAGCTCGAAATTTTTCTGCCTTCTCCCAAAATAAACCACGTTGGCCACCATTTACAACTTAGCCACATCACACTTCAACCGAGACTAGCCTCGAAACCCACATCTCCAGACATCTTCCCCATCACGTCGATTCACGTGCAGCCGCACCTCCCCTGACTGTTGCTACCCCACGCGGCGAGCCTCCGCCACCCTCCACCGTGAAACGCCTCCACTCGCTCTCCCCACCAGCTCCTGCCAAGCCCAAACCCGCAACACCTCGCATCATTATTTCGTTCACCTCGGCCAACAGCAGCTTAACCACCGAGCCACCATTTTTCGACCACCCACTCCATGGTAGGCCACCAAGTCATCTCCTCCATGTCTTCCTGACCGAGACAATCACCACCATCATACCCATCTCGTTTTGCGATCTCAACTGCTCACCGATTTGTCTGCTCGTATGCTTCTCAGGGTAGCAGCTTGTGTTTTGAATCGAGGTATACGTTCTGTGTATATATATTGGAGTATATATGATATTAGATATTAGTTTGAAAGGGAATTCACATATACTTATGTTCTATATTATTACACTTATATTCTTGACTGTACGCATATATATATATATCCTATATATAAATATTGTTTTATTTTGTATATTATTTACTATTGACTTAAATTATAAATGGAGAATTTTATTATTAATATTGATTCTTAAAGAAAATCTTGTTCGGTTTTACTGTATATGTTGTAATAATCATATATTTTAGTCTGCTAGGTATGTAGGCTATTATAACCTGTCGTTTTACATATATAGTCATTTTATATGTAATAGTATACTGTGTACATTTGCTGTTTTACAAGTTATCTATTTGATCTGACTTATGCATATAAGTAATATATTGAATTTTATAGTACATACCTAATAGTTATGTTGTGTCAGTGGTATATAGTTTACAGTTGTGGACCTTTATAATTATATATATATATATATATATACTATGGGTTCATACATAAGTGAGCATTGCTATTGTTTATATAAGAGTAAAATATCTTTTCTGTAAGTGTCTTGTTTCCAAAGTAAGAAAGAATATTGGATTTGATGTGTTATATCCAGGCAGTATATTTATATAGTATTGTATATTGCCCAGCACCTTTTGTTTATATGTGTGCATATATATAGGTTAGTTATAAGCACAGAATAGATATTGCCCAGCACCTTTTGTATATTGCCCAGCACCTTTTGTATATTGCCCAGCACCTTTTGTAAGTCGAGTTCAGTTGTATATATTTGGCTTTGCCTATATATGTATTAGCTAGTAAACTTTACAAGTTATATAGTATATTTGATCCGGTTATTTATATAATATATAAGTTATAAAATCTGTTTATAATATATAAACTTAAATAAGTATGTTTATGAGCACACTGGTTTTACTCATTTCTATGCACACGAATTGTACTTTATATATATATTATTGTTATCATGAGTTCTACAGTTTTGTTTCTCTTTATTTAGAGTTTGTACAGATATTTATACTTTAGTCATATACTAGTCTACATATACATACATTTAGTGGTCTGTCTGCATGCATGTTTGTAACAGCCCGGAATTTTCGAACCCGAAAATTCCAGATAGTTAGAGAAAAAGAAGAAAGAGAAGAAGAAGAAAACAGAAACACCAACACAGAAACCTCACATTCGCAGCGGATCAAAATATAATATCACATAAACAACAGTTTTACAAAAAGAACCGTATCAATACACTTATACATTATACATCAGAGTTATACTATTACACAACACAGGACATTTTCAGACGTCTCAGATAATCAATAATAATATACACAACGGATATCACTCCATACGTTCCTGCCATCCAGCTTGCCTCCTGAGTTTCAGAACGTCCTTACCTGAAATCTGTAATACTCGGTCTGACCCGAGCATTACAACAAAGTAACACCCGGGTCAGGCTGGAAACCAGCGTGAGTAAACCCATATAATTTGAAATGCCAAGTTATAAACTTATTTGCAACCCAGGGTAACTCGTACTTTACTACAAGTAACAACTTATATAGTCATCACTTATTTTCACAAAACAATATATAAGTATCCAACTTAGTTTAAATGGTCTATATTATCCCAATCCAGCCCATTGATTTCACATATCAATCTATAAAGAATTATAGTAGATTTCAAATCGAAGTGGTTTCGGGTATTTACTGGTACCCGACCCCGGTCTCTTCGAATCAAATGTCATACTTTAAGCCAAGATGTTTAAGTTAAACAATTTAATTTAAATTCAGGATATCATATTCATATAGCAATTCTATCACTGATAGATAACTTAAATTATCACAATTCATCCAAAACATTACATATCACATAACATCATAATTTATCAGACTAGAGATATTAATCAATCCAAACATTCAATATAATTTAATCATCCATAACAAGTTGATTCATTCTTAATTAATTTAATTAATCTCCAATTAAATTAATTACTAACCTTTAATTACTTGGATTTCTTAATCCATCTTACTTAACATTAATTACAAATTAATTATTCATTTCTTAATTATTCATCTTAATTAACCTAAATTATTTTTATGGATAAATTAATGATCTTCTAACTACTTCATTAATTAATTACTCTATTAATTAATTACCTTAACCAGTAATTTATCACATTATTAATTAACCTTAACCCTTTAATTAATTAATTTTAATTAATCCTTTAATTAATTACACTAAATGATTAATTCCTTAATCACTTCCATTTAATTACTTTTATAAATGATTTCCCTTTTTCTTAATTACATTCCGTAATTATTCATTTATTACTCTCTAAGTAATTATACTTAATTAATTAATAAGTGATTATCTATAATTAATTAGACAAATTAATTAACTTAAAATCAATTAATCACTTAATCTCTAGTTAATGATTCATCTCTTATTTCATTAACTATCCACTAATTACCCTATTAAGTAATTATTCTTAATTACAAATAGTAATTAACCTTTAATTATCTCATTAATTAATTTAGTTAATTACTTTTGAAATCAACAACTTTAAACATTTAAATTTGGAAATATATTCAGTTAAATACTCTTGAGACTTGATTGACATTTATTAAGAAAATAACTTGCTTTTAGATTGGTAAACTTGATTCTTCTTTACAAAGTTTAAACCTGTACAACCCCAAAACAAATCGAACCCGAGCAAAACTCAAAAAAACCCGAAGACCCCACCGAGTCATCCACCATCTTCAGCTACTTCGAGACAATCCCCTATCTACTTCGAGTTTTACCCGATAAAAACTCTTCTTCCCCAAATGATCATTCAACCCAGACAAACGTACACCACGTGCACGTGCACCCACGTCAGAGCCACCTCCGACCTCCGATGAACCCTCCAGCACATCACACTTCGATGCAGCAACCCAAACCATTCATCAAATCACCAATACAAGCCTCCGATCGAAAACGAGGTTCATTGTCGAACCTGGAACCAACCCAGATCTGAAAAAAAAACGATCGCCGACGATTCTCTAGTTCACCAGCGATCCAGTGATTCCGTCTAGAGCTCCGCCACGACACCATACTTCGATTTCCCCGCTATCGATCGACTCGGTACACCTTTGAACACGAAAACGTCTCGACTTCATCATCGACAAACAAAGACTAAAGAGCCCTAGTTCGACGTCGTCCAACCATCACGGCGATGTAAAAATCCCATTTCCATTTTTTCATCGATCCCTAAGACTCCAACCTTCTTCAGCCTTGATCACGACTACCCTACCTCCATCGAACGTCGGAATTTAACGAAAATCCAATTTCTGATCATCTCACAATATCTCTCAATATACTATCTTAAAAATCAAGATTTTAGTTTTAAAAATCCTAGAATTTGATAACTAATCTGATTATAATCTTAAAACAACAAATTAAATATGTCGAGATTTTGATATGTATTAAAAATGCTACTGTTCTTCTTCCTCCTTATTAAACTAGCTTCAAATTCTTCCTGAAAATATTTTTAAAATCTTTACCTTGTTATTATTATCAGATTTTGTTTATAAATTGATGACTAAAGAAATTCAGGGAAGAAGGAATTTAAATTTATCAAAAATTTTGAAGTTTGTAAATGAAGAACAGAGCCAAAGTTTAGAATCACAGACATGCACTCGAATATCAACATATATACATACATTCATACATAATAAACCAACTTGCAAAACAAATTTTCATTCATGGAAAACAACTAACACATCAATCCTTTCAAATATCCTTCACATGCAATCAGATTTAAATAGTTTAAAACTAGGTTTACTCATAGTCGAACAGAGGAAGAAAATCATATACAGGCATTCACACTTATATATAGGCATACACTTCCTATTCAAATTGAAAATTCTTACTTTAACTATACTTAACATCTTATACAAATTTATTAGATTTTAAAAAAAACAGTTTATTACTGAAAACAGAGAACATAGATGACTTCTCATATATACAGCCATTCAGCACACACACCCACACACACACACACACATATATATATATATATATCAGGTAAACCATTTATACGTCCATGCAAGCCATTTAAAACAACACTACCATCAACATATCACATGCACCGGATAATCAGGAAGGTTTAGATAATGTTTACTCGCAGGCATTTCTAAAAATAGAGGAAACTAGGACAGATCACTCACCTGCTTTTTGAAATTTTGAAATCTGTTCTTGTATTTAAACTGAGACTTGGTTTACTTTGGTTTGCATGGATCTTGAATCTTCTTGCTTTGCTCTGAACTTGATTGTTATGAGCTGAAGCTTGTTTGATTCTAGTTTGATTACTAGGTTTTGGATTGTTGTTGAGTTCCTTTGATTTTGATTTTTGTTTACTGCATTTTTGTTACAGATTTCTTCTTGTTTCTTAGTTAGTTCGGGAAAATAGATCAGAGAATGAAATGAAGGAAAGAATTTTAAAATGTTAATATAAGCTATTCTATTTTTTTAAAATAAATATTTTTACAAATAAAAGGAGAATGGGACACTTGTCATTATTCTTATCAAATTTGTTAACACTTGTTAATTAGATAATGTTATTAGCTAACATGTGTATTAATAGATTTTAAATTTAGTTATATATTTATAAATGTCTTAATATGTATTATATTTTTGTTTTAGGTTTTTATATTATACTTTGTATTTTTATTTATACATTTCTTCTTTTTACTTATATGAATATAACTCAAAGAAAACAATATAAAACTTATTTATTTATACTTACCTTAAGCCTAAGCTATTACACTAGTGTTTTAAAAATGTAGAATTTGAATCTAATTTATTTTCAAGATTTTCATATAGAATTTCAAATCATAGTTTTATTTACAATCTACATATATAAATAAATAATAGAAAATATAATTCTTGTAAATTTTAAATTATGTAAGAAGGTTATTAGATTTAATACATATACCCAAATATATGTATTCATCATAATTCTAGCTATTTGTTCAGTTTATAAATCAGTGTTTTTAAAAGTTAAATCAGATAACTACCCAATTATCTGATGCCCGAAAATCCGGGATATCACATTCCTCCCCCCTTTAAATCTTTTCGTCCTCGAAAAGGAACGAAGCCAGAATTTATTTAAAATTCTTAATATTAGTTAAATTTTCTCTTTGAACCATTTTTAAAACACTTTAAAAAATCTTTATAATATTACTAAATTAGTTTTTATAAAAATACTTTTAAAGTTGATGTCTTAACAAGTCCATCCTTGTTCTCACAGAAATTCGGTCATACGTTGATCAGACGTAGGACTGAAAATCTATAAGGACTTATGTAACGACCCTGAAATTTAAATTTATTTAAATTAATAATTAAACGAATTTTTGAATTTAATTGAGTAATTAAATAAACTTTTGGATAAAAATTTGTAAATTTAATTAGAAAATTGGAGCGAGTTTCCCCGATTCAAATATAAGTGAATTTGAAAATAATAAATATATAGATATATATTTGACTTGAGTTTAAATTATAAATAAATGATTAATAATAATAATACATATATAAAATTGATGGTTAATAATAATTTGAGATTACAAATTTAATATAAGATAATAGATATTAAAGTAAAATGAATAATCGAGTTTATAAAGAAATACAAAATAGTTAGTGGTAAAGTAAAATAAATATTTAAGTTAAAATGGAAGTAAAACTATAAAGTAATGACGAGAAATACAATCAACAAATAGCAATAACAACTTTATATCTATTAGCATAAGTATAATTTCATAAGTCAAGAATTTAATACATAACTAAAGCAACTTTTATAATATGTACATAAAGTAAAAAGCTGCCAGGCTTTGTATAAATGGAAATGTTGCCTGTAAACAAAGTTTAGGCAGGAAAGTAAAGAAAATATTCAAGTAAAAGAATGAAACACTTGCTAAAGGAGAAACAAATAAATAAAATACAAATCATTTCACCCTACCCAAACAAAGCCACCACTATCTTCATTTGTACAGCCGAGATCTTGTAAATGAAACAAAGATGTGAACAGGCAAGAAGAAAAGAAAAATAAATATCATAAGGGAACAACAAGTACTCAAGCATTTAATGCCTTCATCTTAGTACACAATATAATATGCATATCAGCCGAAGAAAGTATGGCAAAAGAACAACAAAGAAGAAAAAAATATCACTATAATTGTACAAAATAATGCAAGATCAACTTCAGCCACTACAACATCTCATGTCAGCCGAGCTAAATAAGCAAAGCAAAGAAAAGATCTCTGTCCTTGATTGTATAAACAAATACAATTCCCCCCTGTACAAAGCATGATATCAGCCACTATACAAGGAAGAAAAAAACTGAGATATCACTTGTACCAGTTTTGTATACCCTGTATACTTCTATCCCAATATACTTCTTTCTTTATATCTTCTTCATCACCACTTCGTTTCAATTAAAAATAAAGCTAAGAAAGAAACTGAGAAAAAGAACGTCATTCAAAACTCAAGCAAAACAATTCAAAATCAGAGGATGGAAAAAGGGTTAACTTGCCAGTTCACAACTTGTTAGCTTTCAACTTGCACATTTTCAAGCTTCCCTGTTCCAAACTTTTAACAGGTGAGTAACATCACTTTTAAAGGTTTAAGTATGTAAATCTGTTGCATGATTCATCTTTGAATAAGTATGTAGTGTGTATATATATATATATATATATGAAGTTCTGCCGAATACATATGAATGTATGAAATGCATGTGAGTTTCTCTGTTTTTAGTTCCTAGAATTCAAGCCTAGATTTTTATTAAAATTCATTTCCCCTTGAATCAACCTTTGTTAGCTCTTGATTTCAAAAGTAAATATGCTTGTTTAAGTATCAGTTATGGTTTAAAAATAGTTTCAAATAGATTAAACTTACAGGTTGTAGAAAACAAAAAAAAAACTTGATTTTACAGAACAAAACCAAAGTGTGATATACTCGAATATGATTATTTGTGAATTCAATTATATAACTTGAATAGTTACTTAAAAATAGGATTTTTAAAACAAAGATAGTGATTTTTCATTAAGTATTTGTTGAGATTTCTGAGATGATCAGAAAATCAAACTTTTGTCAAATTCCGGCAACCAAGACGATCGTAAGCCTCGTGATCGCCGTCGCAGCTAGGTGGAGGGCTTGACATCACCAGAAAAATGCAAGTTGAATTTTTAAAAATCTAGATTTCGTATTCGAGTTCAAATCAGGGTTTAACCCTAAATTGTCCAGGGGGTTCTCGCTTCGCGGTTTGGTGGCGAACGGGAGACTCTTACCCCTACATGTCCCTGAGAGGGATGGGTTGGTTAGGCAGATGCCGTGACAGTCGAGAGGCTGGCCGTAAAAGTAAATGCGAGGTGCTGGTGTAAGCCACGGTGGGACTGGGATGGTTGCAAAGCCTACCGGTGGCCGCTGTCTGCGTATCGTTACATACCACATGTAACGTATCGGGTTTTTGCCCGCTCGAAAATCAACATCCGTACTTCACATTGTACTAGAATGCCGCAGATTCGACCGTTCAAATCCGATTCGCCGGAGCTATAACACAATTAAGTAAATAACACAGCGGAAGAAATGAATAATACATTGATATACAATATCTGATACAACAGAGTGATACAATGAATATCAATATACATCAGAGATATGATACAAGAAATAGCAGCGGAAAAGAAAACGATAACAACAGCAGCGAAACAATATCAATAGAAGTGATAACTCCAAAATGATCTTCAGACAAGAATGAATCCACAATTCCAAGATAAGCAACTCCGATGAATGAACTAGCTCCAGATAATCTACTAAACCTGAATATCTGAAAAGAAACCAAACTCTAGACTGCTCGTGTGGAAAATTATGAGCACCCAGAGTTTAGGAAAGGAACAATAAACTCCGGATCAGTCATGGGACTGGTGTGAGCAACAAAAACAGTTTATCTTTAAACAACAACAAAAGGTTTTAAACATTGAAATCCGCAATGCTTTTAGAAAATGAAACTACCATAAGACCTCCCGCCACACACACAATGCAAACGCAGAATTGGAGGAGATTTCTTCTTATGATAGTCAAAGATGCTTACTACGCAAAATCATCTTGATATTATTATTAGTGCATAGTGCAGAAAACATTTCGAAAGTATAATATTAATCTTAGCCAACATACGACCAGTATCGTATGCCTACTATAGCTACCATCTAAACAGTGGTGACCACCGTACGTAAATGGCAGGTTCTACAACTAAAACCGTACAAGTTCCGTATTGGAGAAATGGATTTCCAACAAATGGTCAGGCTAAGGAACTTCCTTCCGCCGCATGGGAACGCCTCTGGCGGGACGCCCCGAGAGACAAACTGCTCTCTGCAAAACAAGGCCGGGTTACCCCTGTAACAGGTAACTCACGAATATGCCACCTCCCGGTCCTTTGGGACCTTTATCCGAGCTCGGTATCCAACATCACACATCATAAAGAAAGTGTATCCACATGAGTAAGTATCTGGGCTCCATACCATGACACCACCCCTTTCCAGAAGGAAATGACATACCCTAAAGGGCGCGACCCTCATAACCTTGCCGCAACGATCCTGTTTCGACCATTTCCGGGTTGTGAGGCCCTGACGAAGTCTCGTCCACAAAGCTACGCTTTTTCAAAAAGCCATGCTTTGGGTCAACAGATGATCAACCTATGATCACAAAGATAAATGATCAAACAAATGATCATATCACAAATGATCAAACGATGATCATCACACAGCTACACTCAGCATGTCACATTACCAAATTGGGATATATCGCTGATAACCTTCAACTACATAACCTCTGAACTCGTACGTCTCAGAGAAGGGTGTTAAGCTAAGAGAATAAATTCTCCGCCACCAACAGAAATGTATTTGAAAGAAATCGGCTTTATATCTCAAAGTGTAATGTCAGACATGTATCCATACAAGTCTGTTCCGGGTTCGAACAGAACCGAAGGCACTTCTCACGAAGCCCTTGCAATTCCGGATAATTTCCAATCACGTCCGGACTTCCCATCACAAAGGGTGCTAAAATCTCTATACCGGGGACCAGTCGATGCAGAGACATTCGACGAGTTGTCCTTTCGTTTTCGAAAATATCCGGTCTTCACCACCGGTCTTCAAATGCTATCCATATACGACGTATCAGTATTCGGAACGGGTTATATGACACAAAGGTCCTCTCCCGGCTAAACCGAATAATGAGCGCGATAATTTAAAAACATATGGATATTGGGATTTCAATTAAGTCACAACTTATTACCCCAAATTTTCTTTCAAATGGTTTAAACAAATTACCATTTCAAATCTTTAAACAAAAAGATTCATTTTAACAACCTTCAACGGTTTAACAATTTTTCACACTTTAATCTTTTAAACAAAAGATTCATTCACAGATTTTCCAAATTAATTTCCCTTTCAATTTGATTAACTCGTTAAATCTTTAAAACAAAGATTTAACTTATAGCTTTCAAACAATTCCATTTCAAATAGTTTAAACAAATCATCATTTTAAATCTGTTAAAAATAAACAGATTTAATTCATAGCTTTCAAAAAAAATTCATTCATAACTTGGAAAACCATTTCTCAATTCAAACTTGAAATTCCTTTACTTAAACTGGAATTTCATTTCTTATCTGAAAGCTTTTATTCTTTTGAAAACAAATAGTTTCATTTCAGAAAATTTGATTTATTCATACGAGTTGAAATCCTTGGTTTAAATTCAAATTCCCAACTTATAATTTTAAAATGGTTTAATTCATACAAACACATTTATATCATCTTTTATCCCTAGTTTCCAAATCATAGGATTCAATTCCAAACTTGAATTCAAATTTAAATCAAATTATTTAAATTTTCAAAACTCGATTAAGTTATTCAAAATAACTTTTATCTTTGAAATTCCATTTCAAAAGCTTTTCATTTTAAACCCAAAATTCTAATTTCAAAATAAATTGAAATTAAAATTTCAATTTCAAAAATATCAAAATCAAATTATCTGTGACTTAACCGATTTCCACGTGAAATCCATATTTGTGTGTGTAAAGTGTAGTCCAGGGGTTTCACACACAATAGTGCAACATCAATCATCACAGATCAAAATACAGAAATATAGTTGATAAGCGGTATAAGAACAACGCTTATCGTTCATTCACAGATCACAGATAATATACAGATGAGTAAACTACAGATCACAACAAAATCAGGGTATAACACAAAGCATCATATATCAGGGATATCAAACAGTCATATCATTCAACAGAATCCAAACATTCATAAGTAAGGTCAGTTAATATCTGATTAAAATTAATTTATACCAGATTTATCACTTATGAATAAACTACAAATCTTTGTTAATTAATCATTAATTAATTATAATCAATTTTAATTAATTAACCTTTGATTATCAATTAATCCTTTAATTAATTAACTTAAGTAATTACTTATCCTTAAATTAATCTCTTTAATTAATTAACCCTATTAATTAATTATGCTTTAAATAAATCACTTTGATCATGAATTAATAAATTACTTTTAATTAAGTAATTATCTTTAGGAAATTAATTTCCTTTAATTAATAAACCCCTTTAATTGATTACATTAAGTAATTCCAAAATCACTATTTGTTTATAAAATAGTTACTATTTTACAGTGTAGTTATAAAACAGTTTATAAAGTAGATAATTTAAACCTTTATCATATAACAGTTTTAAACTACTACGAGTTTAACCCGGAAATCATCCCGAGCCACTCAAAAAAAAATGTGCTTCGAGCAAATCAACCAAATTCCCGTTCATAGCTTCGAACCAACACCTCTCGTCCTCGAGTAATATTCGAGAAAAACACACGAATAACCCAGCTCCAATTCAAAACAAAACGCCCAGATTCAAAACATCGTGCTCGTGCACGTGCACAGCACCGCCGATCGCTGGCGAACTCCCCTCCGGCCTCTGACAAGTCGACATCCACCTTGACAACCCCACGCAAGCATCAGATCCTTCATCCCGTAACTCGAAGTCAAATTCGAGTTCAAACCAAACCTGGAACCCATACTGCATCTAATACCCAAACCTGTCAATGCTCCCCCTTCGAAACTCCGACCACCAGAAACTGCCGCGTCACTGCCCATACCCTCGTCTACGTCTCAGGCACACCCCCTCCTCATCCGACCACACTCGACGCATTGAGGAATGCGCACGAGCCCAAAACCCAAGCGCCATTGCTCACAGTCCTTAAACCCTAATATGATCTCGAATTCAAAATCTAAGGTTTTATAAATTCTACTCGCATTTTTCTAGTGATGTCGAATGTTCGTTCTAGCTGTGATGATGAACTCGAGACCCACCATCGTTTTGATCATCGGAATTTGGCAATAATCCCATTTTTTGATCAATCCCATATCTCCTTGAAAACTTAACGAAAAATTTTAGTTTTGCTTTCAAAAATCATCATTTCCAGTGGTGATTCCAATGATATTACTAAAATCAAAATTTTTGAGGTTCGAATCTCTGCATATTTTAAGTTGTGACTGTGTTTTACATTTTCCAGAAAAAATAAAATAAAACATGTTTCTTTGCTTTGATTTATTACTGGAATAAAATATAGGTTTAAACAATGTTTTAACTTTGTCACAATCATTTCCAGAAGCCAAAAGGAAAGGAAGAGAGATTTAAATTTTTGATGTGGTTTACTATGTAAACCTGATGCTTACATGTAACTCAGATTTCCAGAAAAAAAATCATAACAACTTGCTTTGAGTTGTTACAGGAACATAGTACAGGTTCAAAAACAAACTTCAACTTGTTTTCAATTTGTTTTCAGAAGGAATAAGGGAAAGTTTTCTGGCTTTGGCATGGTTTACACTGTAAACCATAGTGTTACAGTAAACAGAGAAAATAAATGTTAAAGAAGAAATCACATTTCCAGGCAAATAAAACTCAAGCATAGCAATCCGTTCACAAGCAAAATCTATTCACATTCATGCAGGCATGTAAACACAAATAATAAAGCATGGGGTTTACTCACAGAAAAAAAAAATTGTTTAGAAGTTTGCTCACCTAATTCCTGAAAGAACAAAGAAGAACAGGGCATGTTGTTTAGATTTTCCAGATTCAAAACTTGATCAGGTTGAAGTTTGAAACTTGAATATTGCAACACTGAAATCTGGTCTACACTGAGTTGAGTCTTGTTTGCGTGGGGTTCCAGGTTGTTTGTTTCACATTAAAACTAAATCTTGAATCTTTGTATTGCTGAGTTGATTTGTATTGTTAAAGTTGTAGATGATGCTACCCTCAGTTTTGAAAATGGACGAAATGGAGATGTTGATATAAAGAGAAGAGCTTTACTATGTGATGTACTAACATTGTACAGGGTGATAATTTTGTTTATACAAAATGAGCAGGGATATTTTCTTGTCTTGGTGGCTGGTTCGTGTACTAAGATATTGGCATTAATTGCCTTGTACCACTTGTATTTTATTTTTGTTTGAGACTTACCTCTTGCCTGCGAATCTAGATAGTGCTATAATACATATATTTATTTTACTATGTACAACTTGGATTTATTTGCACATTCATATATTTATCTTGTTTCTTAGCTTTGCACATTTTCTTGTCTACATATATTTCTTTACTTTGCTATTTGCTTTGCCTTTATACTTACCTGCATATCCTGTTTATTTATTACTCTTTTATTTTTAAAATTTATATTATTAAATACTACATTTATTTACTTATTAATTATTATATTTCATACATTTGATTTACACTTAAGTTTAATATTTATAAAGTTTATTTTATTGTAACTTCAAACCATAGTTTCTTCCAATTATATGCATATATATATATATCAATTTCTATTTATTTTTAAAACCATTTATTTACAATTTAAATTCAAGTCAAAATATATATTATTATTTCAAATTTAGTCAGATATGTTCAAATACAGATATATATTCTCATATATACAATAATTTTTAATTTGAAATGATTTATATAGAATATATTTGTGACGCCCCACCTCTATACCCACGCTAACCAAGAACACTACGATGTAGTGCTGTCAATTAGCACGGAGAATAAGGCTGTGGAGGAGCGACCATCCATGTAACTTCTTTGTGCGAGCACCGATACGTCAGATAGAATAGAATGCATATCTTTTAAGGAGGAAATCCGACATACCGATACAAACACAAAGCTATCACACGGTGGCTATATATAATCTTCAGAAACAAACATAGAAATAATCATAACATAAATCAGTCACAGACATCCATATCACAAAGGCGGAAGAAGATATGAATAAATATATAACACATGAAAGTGTACATCAGAGTAGTGGTCAGAAAGATCCACGATAATACAAAAGAATAGCATCACGTGCTATACAAAAGAATAAGTACACAACGTAGAGTCTATATCTCAAAGGTGTACATCCAAAAACTACAAATCTATGTAGTTAGCCAAAAGTCAGAAATATCCTGAAGAGAAGTCAAGCAGAAGCACCTGTAACATCTCGGTCTGACCCGAGTATTATTTATAAGAAAATAATAAACGGATCAGTCTAACTATAAATATCAGATGATATGGCATACAGTAAAAGGCATGACATGAACATGTAATAACCATAGCGACATACTACTATAAGTATGTAAATGATAATCAACAAAAGATTAATCAATATCACAAGAATCTTCTCAAAGATAAAATAGGGTATCATACCCTAAACTTGTATTCATAACAAGTCAATAACACATGAATTCACCAATGCACAAAAACTGATATCATATCAATGAAAATCATGAAAATTGGTGAAGCACAAAATTCCAGAAATCATCATCAGAAATCCAGAAAACACATAAAGGGGGGAAGGCCTAACACATGAATGGGAGCATGAAAACTCACCTACGCGTAAACACATGACGAGATGATATCTCATGGAAGCTATCCATTAAATTTTCACACAGGAATGGCCCGAAGACCGTAGGAAATGTGATGGCGAAACATCACATGATCGGGGTATAGTCTCCCACGTAGACAAAGAGACATCGCTCAATCGCTAGTCTAAATCACAAAAATGATCGTCATGATCATAAGGAAGTGTCAATCACACCAAGCTAGTAAATATATGAGTTTAGCTTCATGTCCCATAACCACTTGCTTAACTTAAATATTTACGAACAAGCTGTAAATCTTCACTAGGAAATTGTCACCAAAAAGGGCTCAATCGAACAAGTCCAAGAGCTAACCGACGAAGTGAACGCAAGCGTTTCATACCACTCGTTTTACTAAGTCGTTTAAGTCGATTTCTCATTCGAGTGAAGTAAAGGCTTGTATATACTAGTAGATTGAAAATCGGTTTGAGAAAACGAACTTTTGATACATAAAATAGTGTTGAAATCGCTTTGATGAAAGAGTTTTGATATTTACTATTAGTATTGAAACCTTCATATATCTTTAAAGTGACAAGTCATAAAACAATGGTAGAACAAATCAATTCACGTTCGAAGACGTGAGTAAAGTCCAAAGAAGTCAATCCCAAAACCATCAAAGTAGAAATTCTGATCAATGTTTTTCAGACGAGATTGCCTACGCAGAGTAATACGGGGTTAAGGGATAAGGTCATACGACCTAAGTCTTGAACGACTTAGTGGAACGAACGACTTAACGACTTAAGCCTCAATTCGAGCTACGAGCTAAGGCTGGAACGACCTAGTGGAGTTAGGTCGGGGACGACCTACGACTTAAGGTCATACGACTTAACAGTTGCGTGCTAGCGGAGTTGGCGAGGCCTAGTGACTTAGTAGAAGCAGCGACCTACGACTTAACGATTTAAGAGCCAACGACCTAGGACTTAAGAGCCATACGAGCTACGAGCTAAGGTCTATACGACCTAACGACTTATCCCAGTACGACCTAACTCTTAACTCGCGCACGACTTAGCACTTAACTCGCGAACGACCTAGCGAAGGCAGAACACCCAGAACGACTTAATACTTTAACTCGCGAACGACTCAAGCCAGTAACTCGTGAACGACTCATCACTTTGACTCGTGAACGACTCAGGCCAGGCGAACAGAAATGCACGCGCGCGACTTAAGCCCTTAACTCGTGAACGACTCACGACTTAGGCTTAACTCGTGGACGACTCAGCGAAGGCCAAAAACGACTTAAGGCCAGAAAAATCACCAAAACGCTGAAAATTGAAGTTTTTCGCCAATCCAATCCAAACCAAATGCAAATGTTGATGCAAATACAATAGGGGATCATTCCCAACAGTCCAAGATAGATATAGGCAAGATGTGAGATCAAAAATCTCACCTTTTCCACGAAATTGATGAAGATGAAGATTGAAAGCAAGGGGAAGCAATCCAAAGCTTGAATCCACAATCTTCTACTTGAATTTGATGTTGAATCTCGGATTTGCAATGGAATTTGTGTTTGGGAGTTTTAATTTCTCTTTCCCTCCACCATTTTTGAAGAAGCTTGAAGTGATGAAGAGAAGAGGGGGTGGGCTGAGTTAAGAAGGTGCAGTCCAAACCAAAGTCTCAAGCGGGAAAAGTGACGAAAATTTCACTATCTCCAAACATATCGAAGTTTACACTCAAAAAGATCGCAAACGTCATTTTGAACTCAATGGGGGTGGTCTCGAGTCCTAATTTGACCGTATGCAAAAAGTAGCTTTTCGGACTAACATCCGACTAACGATAAAATATTTAAATATAAAATCGATAGATATGCGGGTTGTTACAATATTTGAATCCGGGGAAACTCGCAATCTATTTACCGTTTTATTTCACTATTTTAATTCAAAAATTCATTAAATTATTAATTTAAATCTATATAAAATCCGGGGTCGTTACAGACTTCCCCCCTTAAAAGAATTTCGTCCTCGAAATTCACCAAAGAGACACAAAGACATTTCATAAAATCAAACTGAACAGTTATTCTGCATTTGGCTTACCAAATCAGAATATCGATAACAGATACAAGAACGAATCTGTTTAACAATCAACAAAATACTCGGGTTATCCAGATCTACGAAATATGCAGGGGCATCGGTCAGTTCGAAAGGAATAACTAACCATTCGTAGAATATATCCGGACCCAAAGAATAGATAGATATATGGATACAGTTTCAAAGCTTTTAGTTTAAAAGCTAAATTATACCTATCAGCCATAGCAATCAAAACAATCAATACATCCAAACAACAATTTTGGTCTACCCGGAGTTTACGTCCCATATTGATATATTGAATTTCTTTCGGGATCCACCAGAAACTATCGAAGAATTGAGAAAAGATGACGAACAAAAGAGATTGATAGATAAAAGATTGTTTCCACTGTTGTTACAGAGTATTGACCATTTATAGTCATATTCCCCTGTCCCCTATCTCGTCCTCTTCTCGAACTCATACTCACTATCAGTGGATAGCAAGAGAATTTACTGAGGCATTCGAACGGATATCTGAGGAATACTCATTCTAGAGTTTACTTCACTCTATCTCTAATGAGCTACTTAATGTGTTATACTCCTGAGCTAAAGTTCAACCTTAGCTCTGATACCACAAATTTATTTAAATTAATAATTAAACGAATTTTTGAATTTAATTGAGTAATTAAATAAACTTTTGGATAAAAATTTGTAAATTTAATTAGAAAATTGGAGCGAGTTTCCCCGATTCAAATATAAGTGAATTTGAAAATAATAAATATATAGATATATATTTGACTTGAGTTTAAATTATAAATAAATGATTAATAATAATAATACATATATAAAATTGATGGGTAATAATAATTTGAGATTACAAATTTAATATAAGATAATAGATATTAAAGTAAAATGAATAATCGAGTTTATAAAGAAATACAAAATAGTTAGTGGTAAAGTAAAATAAATATTTAAGTTAAAATGGAAGTAAAACTATAAAGTAATGACGAGAAATACAATCAACAAATAGCAATAACAACTTTATATCTATTAGCATAAGTATAATTTCATAAGTCAAGAATTTAATACATAACTAAAGCAACTTTTATAATATGTACATAAAGTAAAAAGCTGCCAGGCTTTGTATAAATGGAAATGTTGCCTGTAAACAAAGTTTAGGCAGGAAAGTAAAGAAAATATTCAAGTAAAAGAATGAAACACTTGCTAAAGGAGAAACAAATAAATAAAATACAAATCATTTCACCCTACCCAAACAAAGCCACCACTATCTTCATTTGTACAGCCGAGATCTTGTAAATGAAACAAAGATGTGAACAGGCAAGAAGAAAAGAAAAATAAATATCATAAGGGAACAACAAGTACTCAAGCATTTAATGCCTTCATCTTAGTACACAATATAATATGCATATCAGCCGAAGTAAGTATGGCAAAAGAACAACAAAGAAGAAAAAAATATCACTATAATTGTACAAAATAATGCAAGATCAACTTCAGCCACTACAACATCTCATGTCAGCCGAGCTAAATAAGCAAAGCAAAGAAAAGATCTCTGTCCTTGATTGTATAAACAAATACAATTCCCCCCTGTACAAAGCATGATATCAGCCACTATACAAGGAAGAAAAAAACTGAGATATCACTTGTACCAGTTTTGTATACCCTGTATACTTCTATCCCAATATACTTCTTTCTTTATATCTTCTTCATCACCACTTCGTTTCAATTAAAAATAAAGCTAAGAAAGAAACTGAGAAAAAGAACGTCATTCAAAACTCAAGCAAAACAATTCAAAATCAGAGGATGGAAAAAGGGTTAACTTGCCAGTTCACAACTTGTTAGCTTTCAACTTGCACATTTTCAAGCTTCCCTGTTCCAAACTTTTAACAGGTGAGTAACATCACTTTTAAAGGTTTAAGTATGTAAATCTGTTGCATGATTCATCTTTGAATAAGTATGTAGTGTGTGTATATATATATATATATATATATATATATATGAAGTTCTGCCGAATACATATGAATGTATAAAATGCATGTGAGTTTCTCTGTTTTTAGTTCCTAGAATTCAAGCCTAGATTTTTATTAAAATTCATTTCCCCTTGAATCAACCTTTGTTAGCTCTTGATTTCAAAAGTAAATATGCTTGTTTAAGTATCAGTTATGGTTTAAAAATAGTTTCAAATAGATTAAACTTACAGGTTGTAGAAAACAAAAAAAAAACTTGATTTTACAGAACAAAACCAAAGTGTGATATACTCGAATATGATTATTTGTGAATTCAATTATATAACTTGAATAGTTACTTAAAAATAGGATCTTTAAAACAAAGATAGTGATTTTTCATTAAGTATTTGTTGAGATTTCTAAGATGATCAAAAAATCAAACTTTTGTCAAATTCCGGCAACCAAGACGATCGTAAGCCTCGTGATCGCCGTCGCAGCTAGGTGGAGGGCTTGACATCACCAGAAAAATGCAAGTTGAATTTTTAAAAATCTAGATTTCGTATTCGAGTTCAAATCAGGGTTTAACCCTAAATTGTCCAGGGGGTTGAATGAATCGATCACCACGGCTTGTACTGGTGATCGAGTTCGACGGGGTTTGGAGGATGGGTGGAGCGAGTATTGGGGAGTCGATGGCCGGAGTTATAGATTGGCCGGTGGTCGGAGCGCCGAGATTGGGGCGTTGGCAGGTTGGGTCGCTGATGGGTTTTGTTACTTCCAGGTTTGGATGAGGAGTTTATGACGAGTTCCAGGTTCGACCTTGATCTCGAATCCATTTTTGAATCAACGATGGAGTTTTCGATGATTGGAAGTTGATGTGGGGGGATCGTTGACCTGTACGACGAGGCAGCGTCGATTGAAGAAGATCACCGGGGCGGTGCACGTGCACACGGGCATGAGTTTCCTGATGATTTGGATTTAGACAAGTTAGGTGTATCAGTGCATACTCGTATTTGTCTCGAAGTGTTTACTTACTCGAAGAAAACATAATAGTGGCTCGAGTAAATTATTTTGTTTCAGGTCTTTGCTTAAACCTGACAGTGTTAGGTTTTTTTTTTCTAATTTAAACTATTTAAATCTAAATTTGAATTCAAGATTTTGAATAAAATAAAGTTTATAAATTTAAATGTTTAAATAAGTTTAAGTACTTTTAAATATGTAAAATTAAAAGAAAATTGATTTCAATTATATGGTAAATGAGAAAATAAATCAAATCATAAAATATGGAAGAGTGACTTTAAGCAATATAGATTTATGGTTTCAAATTCACTAACGAATGAGTGCTAAATGGTGAATCGATTTATAATCAATATTGATTTCTATAAGTGCATTTCTTTAGAAAGGTAATTAAAGGAACTCAATAGTTAATGAAGTCATGACTAAGATTTTATTTGATAATTAATTAATTTAATAAAAATCAATCATGAAATTATTAAGTATAATTGCTTAATGACAGTAATTATGGGATTAAATTACAGTGTAATTAATTAAGTTAATTGGATTTGTTAAGTCAATTACTTAAGTTTAAATTTATTCAAAATAATCATTTAACCATTTGGAAAATATAAGTACTTAGAAAAAGTAATTAATTGACAATTATCGGATGTAATTAATTGAATGACAATTGGTAATTTGGACATAAATATTTGTTATTAATCAAGGGGTTAATTAAATTTATTAATTAAAGAATTAAATAAATACTTGAAATTAATTGAGATAAATTAAAGGTTAAATTGATTCATTAATTAAGATTGATTTGTCAATAATTAAAATTGAACTAATAAATGATAAAAAGGAATTTTATTCCAAATAAATTGTAATTAACTTACGATAATTAACCCAGATTTAAAAATTAATACATCTGATTTAAATTTATCAGTCAACTAATGAATTTTACTTGTGAATGTTTGAACTTGACTGAATGATAAATTGTCTGATATCCCTGATCTGTGATACTTTGTGACATATCCTGATTTTATGTTGTGATCTGTAGTATAATTGATTATCTGTGCTGTAATTTATTATCTGTGATATATATATATATATCTGTGATCTGTATATGAAAGATAAGCGATATAGTTTATACCGCTTATTAACTATATTTCTGTATTTGAATCTTTGATGATGAAATGATGTTGCACTATTGTGTGAAACCCCTGGACCACACCTTTACACACACAATATGGATTTCACGTGGAAATCGGTTAAGTCACAGATAATTTAAATTTGATGTTTTTGAAATGGAAATTTTAATTTCAATTGATTTTGAAATTAGAAATTTCGGTCTAAAGTGAAAAGCTTTTGAAATGAGTTTTCAAGGATAAAAGTTATTTTGAATAACTTAATCGAGTTTTGAAAATTTAAATAATTAGATTTAAATTTGAATTCAAGTTTGAAATTGAATCCTATGATTGAAACTAGGGATTAAAGATGATATAAATGTGTTTGTATGAATTAAACCATTTTAAAAGTATAAGTTGGGAATTTGAATTTAAACCAAGGATTTTAACTCGTATAAATGAATCAGATTTCCAAAATGAAAACTGTTTGTTTTCAAAGAATAAAAGCTTTCAGATAAAAAAAAAATGAAATTCCAATTTAGGTAAAGGAATTTCAAGATTAAATTGAAAAATGATTTTCCAAGTTATGAATGAATTCTTTTTGAAAGCTATGAATTGAATCTGTTTATTTTTAACAGATTTAAAGTGATGATTTGTTTAAACCATTCGAAATGGAATTGTTTTGAAAGCTATTAGTTAAATCTTTGATTTAAAGATTTAACGAATTAATTAAACTGAAATGGAAATCGATTTGGAAAATCTGTGAATGAATCTTTGTGAAATTAAGTGAACTTTGTGAATTTAATCTTTTTGTTTAAAAAGATTAAAATGGTAACTTGTTTAAACCATTTGAAGAAAGATTTTTGGGTAATAAGTTGTGACTTAATTGAAATCCCAATATCCATATGTTTTTAAAATTTTGCGCTCACTATTCGGGTTAGCCGGGAAAGGACCTTTGGGTCGTATAACCCATTCCGAATAGTGATACGTCGTATATGGATGGCATTTGAAGACCGGTGATGAAGACCGGATATTTTCGAAAATGAAAGGACAACCTGTCGAATGTCTCTGCACTGAGTTGCTCCGGTATAGAGATTTATATCACTCTTTTGTGACAGGAAGTCCGGACGTGATTGGAAATTATCCGGATTTGCAAGGGCTTCGTGAGAAGTGCCTTCGGTTCTGTTCGAACCCGGAACAGACTTATATGGTTACATGTCTGACATTACACTTTGAGATATAAAGCCGATTTCTTTCAAATACATTTCTGTTGGTGGCGGAGAATTTATTCTCTTAGCTTAACACCCTTCTCTGAGACGTACGAGCTCAGAGGTTATGTAGTTGAAATTTATCAGCGATATATCCCAATTTGGTAATGTGGCATGCTGAGTGCTGCTGTGAAATGATCAGTGTTTGATCATTTGCGATATGATCATTTGTTTGATCTTATATCTTTGTGATCATAGGTTGATCATTTGTTTGACCCGAAGCATGGCTTTGTGACAAAGCGTAGCTTTGTGGACGAGACTTCGTCGAGCCTCACAACCCGGTAATGGTCGAAACAGGAATCGTGCGGCAAGGTTTTCAGGGGTAGCTCCCCTAGGGTATGACCATTCCTTCTGGAAAAGGGTAGTATCATGGTATGGAGCCCAGATATTTACTCATGTGGACACACTTTATTTATGACGTGTGATGTTGGATTAGAGGTACCTCGGTTAAAGGTCCCAAAGGACCGGGGGTGGCATATCTGAGGTTTCTTTTATCCCTTGGGAAAAGGGGTTGCCGGCCTTGTTTGGCAGAGAACAGTTGGTTCTCGGAACGTCCCGCCAGAGGCGTTTCTTTCGTGGAATAGGAAGTTCCTTAGCCTGACCATTTGTTGGAAATCCATCTTCCAAATACGAACCTTGTACGGTATTAGTTGTATTACCTGCCATGGAATGTGGTGGTAACCTGCTATTGAACATGGTAGCTATAGTAGGCATAAGTGCGAAATGTCTATGCTGGCTAAGATTTATATTCTACTTTCGAAATTGTTTTCTACACTATGCACTAGTAATAATATCAAATGATTTGATTTTGCGTAGTAAGCATCTTTGACTATCATAAGAAGAAATCTCCTCCAATTCTGCGTTTGCATTGTGTGTGTGGCGGGAGGTCTTATGGTAGTTTCATTTTCCAAAAGCATTGCGAATTGACTTTAAAATTCTTTTGTGTTCGTTTTTAAAGATAAACTGTTTTTGTTGCTCACACCAGTCCCATGACTGATCCGGAGTTTATTGTTTCTTTCCTAAACTCTGGATGCTCAAAATTTTTCTACACGAGCAGTCTAGAATTTGGTTTTTCAGATAGTCAGATTAGTAGGTTATCTGGAGCTAGTTCAGTCTTTGGATCGGACTGCACTTGCTTATCTTGGTGTATCGTTATTGGGAGTTCAAGCTATTTCTGGATTAGTGCTTTGAAGATGGAGATTATCCGCTGCTGATGTTATCTATCGTTTTCTTTTTCGCTGCTATTTATTGTATCATATCTCTGATGTATATAGATATTCATTGTATCTGGATATTGTATCAGATGTTGTATATCTATATTCTTTTATTTCCGCTGTGTTGTTTACTTAATGTTGTTATAAGCTCCGGCGACTCGGATTTGAACGCTCGAATCTACGACATTCGAGTACGAGGTAAAGTATGGATGTCGATTTTCGAACGCGAAAATCTGGGACGTTACATTTGGTATCAGAGCTAAGGTTGAACTTTAGCTCAGGAGTATAACACGTTAAGTAGCTCATTAGAGATAGAGTGAAGTAAACTCTAGAATGAGTAATTCTCAGATATCCGTCTGAACGTCTCAGTAAATTCTCTTACTATCCACTGATAGTAGATATGAGTGCTAGAAGAAGATGAGATAGGGGACAGGGGAATACGACTATAGATGGTCAATACCCTGCGACAGTGGAAACAACTTTCTTATCAATTTTCTTTGATTCGTCATTCCAAATTCTTTTGATTCCTTCGTATTAGCTACAAGAAGAAGTTTCGATATGATGGTGGCTCTACGAATCGTTGTAAAAAATTCTTACCTCATATCTTAATCGGTTTCTTATCAGCTTTTTGATTTAAACCTTAATGAATTTGAAATTGGAATTTTAAATTGAATTAAATTGACTAATAAAATATGAGGGTAAATTGAATTGAATCAAATAAAACGATTTCGTTTGAAACCAAAATTTGAAATTCTATTGTAATTTCTTTTGAATACCAAAGTCTGAAGAGGGACAATTGGTATGTATTATGAGATATTCCGACTTGAATTCGGAATCCGTATCTTGTGTTAGAGGAGTTATAGGAGATCGAATCTATCTATCTATCTCTGCGATTGCTTTCGTGCCTGCGAATTTCGAGGACGAAATTCTTTTAAGGGGGGAAGTTTGTAACGACCCTGAAATTTAAATTTATTTAAATTAATAATTAAACGAATTTTTGAATTTAATTGAGTAATTAAATAAACTTTTGGATAAAAATTTGTAAATTTAATTAGAAAATTGGAGCGAGTTTCCCCGATTCAAATATAAGTGAATTTGAAAATAATAAATATATAGATATATATTTGACTTGAGTTTAAATTATAAATAAATGATTAATAATAATAATACATATATAAAATTGATGGGTAATAATAATTTGAGATTACAAATTTAATATAAGATAATAGATATTAAAGTAAAATGAATAATCGAGTTTATAAAGAAATACAAAATAGTTAGTGGTAAAGTAAAATAAATATTTAAGTTAAAATGGAAGTAAAACTATAAAGTAATGACGAGAAATACAATCAACAAATAGCAATAACAACTTTATATCTATTAGCATAAGTATAATTTCATAAGTCAAGAATTTAATACATAACTAAAGCAACTTTTATAATATGTACATAAAGTAAAAAGCTGCCAGGCTTTGTATAAATGGAAATGTTGCCTGTAAACAAAGTTTAGGCAGGAAAGTAAAGAAAATATTCAAGTAAAAGAATGAAACACTTGCTAAAGGAGAAACAAATAAATAAAATACAAATCATTTCACCCTACCCAAACAAAGCCACCACTATCTTCATTTGTACAGCCGAGATCTTGTAAATGAAACAAAGATGTGAACAGGCAAGAAGAAAAGAAAAATAAATATCATAAGGGAACAACAAGTACTCAAGCATTTAATGCCTTCATCTTAGTACACAATATAATATGCATATCAGACGAAGTAAGTATGGCAAAAGAACAACAAAGAAGAAAAAAATATCACTATAATTGTACAAAATAATGCAAGATCAACTTCATCCACTACAACATCTCATGTCAGCCGAGCTAAATAAGCAAAGCAAAGAAAAGATCTCTGTCCTTGATTGTATAAACAAATACAATTCCCCCCTGTACAAAGCATGATATCAGCCACTATACAAGGAAGAAAAAAACTGAGATATCACTTGTACCAGTTTTGTATACCCTGTATACTTCTATCCCAATATACTTCTTTCTTTATATTTTCTTCATCACCACTTCGTTTCAATTAAAAATAAAGCTAAGAAAGAAACTGAGAAAAAGAACGTCATTCAAAACTCAAGCAAAACAATTCAAAATCAGAGGATGGAAAAAGGGTTAACTTGCCAGTTCACAACTTGTTAGCTTTCAACTTGCACATTTTCAAGCTTCCCTGTTCCAAACTTTTAACAGGTGAGTAACATCACTTTTAAAGGTTTAAGTATGTAAATCTGTTGCATGATTCATCTTTGAATAAGTATGTAGTGTGTGTGTATATATATATATATATGAAGTTCTGCCGAATACATATGAATGTATGAAATGCATGTGAGTTTCTCTGTTTTTAGTTCCTAGAATTCAAGCCTAGATTTTTATTAAAATTCATTTCCCCTTGAATCAACCTTTGTTAGCTCTTGATTTCAAAAGTAAATATGCTTGTTTAAGTATCAGTTATGGTTTAAAAATAGTTTCAAATAGATTAAACTTACAGGTTGTAGAAAACAAAAAAAAAACTTGATTTTACAGAACAAAACCAAAGTGTGATATACTCGAATATGATTATTTGTGAATTCAATTATATAACTTGAATAGTTACTTAAAAATAGGATTTTTAAAACAAAGATAGTGATTTTTCATTAAGTATTTGTTGAGATTTCTGAGATGATCAGAAAATCAAACTTTTGTCAAATTCCGGCAACCAAGACGATCGTAAGCCTCGTGATCGCCGTCGCAGCTAGGTGGAGGGCTTGACATCACCAGAAAAATGCAAGTTGAATTTTTAAAAATCTAGATTTCGTATTCGAGTTCAAATCAGGGTTTAACCCTAAATTGTCCAGGGGGTTGAATGAATCGATCACCACGGCTTGTATTGGTGATCGAGTTCGACGGGGTTTGGAGGATGGGTGGAGCGAGTATTGGGGAGTCGATGGCCAGAGTTATAGATTGGCCGGTGGTCGGAGCGCCGAGATTGGGGCGTTGGCAGGTTGGGTCGCTGATGGGTTTTGTTACTTCCAGGTTTGGATGAGGAGTTTATGACGAGTTACAGGTTCGACCTTGATCTCGAATCCATTTTTGAATCAACGATGGAGTTTTCGATGATTGGAAGTTGATGTGGGGGGATCGTTGACCTGTACGACGAGGCAGCGTCGATTGAAGAAGATCACCGGGGCGGTGCACGTGCACACGGGCATGAGTTTCCTGATGATTTGGATTTAGACAAGTTAGGTGTATCAGTGCATACTCGTATTTGTCTCGAAGTGTTTACTTACTCGAAGAAAACATAATAGTGGCTCGAGTAAATTATTTTGTTTCAGGTCTTTGCTTAAACCTGACAGTGTTAGGTTTTTTTTTTCTAATTTAAACTATTTAAATCTAAATTTGAATTCAAGATTTTGAATAAAATAAAGTTTATAAATTTAAATGTTTAAATAAGTTTAAGTACTTTTAAATATGTAAAATTAAAAGAAAATTGATTTCAATTATATGGTAAATGAGAAAATAAATCAAATCATAAAATATGGAAGAGTGACTTTAAGCAATATAGATTTATGGTTTCAAATTCACTAACGAATGAGTGCTAAATGGTGAATCGATTTATAATCAATATTGATTTCTATAAGTGCATTTCTTTAGAAAGGTAATTAAAGGAACTCAATAGTTAATGAAGTCATGACTAAGATTTTATTTGATAATTAATTAATTTAATAAAAATCAATCATGAAATTATTAAGTATAATTGCTTAATGACAGTAATTATGGGATTAAATTACAGTGTAATTAATTAAGTTAATTGGATTTGTTAAGTCAATTACTTAAGTTTAAATTTATTCAAAATAATCATTTAACCATTTGGAAAATATAAGTACTTAGAAAAAGTAATTAATTGACAATTATCGGATGTAATTAATTGAATGACAATTGGTAATTTGGACATAAATATTTGTTATTAATCAAGGGGTTAATTAAATTTATTAATTAAAGAATTAAATAAATACTTGAAATTAATTGAGATAAATTAAAGGTTAAATTGATTCATTAATTAAGATTGATTTGTCAATAATTAAAATTGAACTAATAAATGATAAAAAGGAATTTTATTCCAAATAAATTGTAATTAACTTACGATAATTAACCCAGATTTAAAAATTAATACATCTGATTTAAATTTATCAGTCAACTAATGAATTTTACTTGTGAATGTTTGAACTTGACTGAATGATAAATTGTCTGATATCCCTGATCTGTGATACTTTGTGACATATCCTGATTTTATGTTGTGATCTGTAGTATAATTGATTATCTGTGCTGTAATTTATTATCTGTGATATATATATATATATCTGTGATCTGTATATGAAAGATAAGCGATATAGTTTATACCGCTTATTAACTATATTTCTGTATTTGAATCTTTGATGATGAAATGATGTTGCACTATTGTGTGAAACCCCTGGACCACACCTTTACACACACAATATGGATTTCACGTGGAAATCGGTTAAGTCACAGATAATTTAAATTTGATGTTTTTGAAATGGAAATTTTAATTTCAATTGATTTTGAAATTAGAAATTTCGGTCTAAAGTGAAAAGCTTTTGAAATGAGTTTTCAAGGATAAAAGTTATTTTGAATAACTTAATCGAGTTTTGAAAATTTAAATAATTAGATTTAAATTTGAATTCAAGTTTGAAATTGAATCCTATGATTGAAACTAGGGATTAAAGATGATATAAATGTGTTTGTATGAATTAAACCATTTTAAAAGTATAAGTTGGGAATTTGAATTTAAACCAAGGATTTTAACTTGTATAAATGAATCAGATTTCCAAAATGAAAACTGTTTGTTTTCAAAGAATAAAAGCTTTCAGATAAAAAAAAAATGAAATTCCAATTTAGGTAAAGGAATTTCAAGATTAAATTGAAAAATGATTTTCCAAGTTATGAATGAATTCTTTTTGAAAGCTATGAATTGAATCTGTTTATTTTTAACAGATTTAAAGTGATGATTTGTTTAAACCATTCGAAATGGAATTGTTTTGAAAGCTATTAGTTAAATCTTTGATTTAAAGATTTAACGAATTAATTAAACTGAAATGGAAATCGATTTGGAAAATCTGTGAATGAATCTTTGTGAAATTAAGTGAACTTTGTGAATTTAATCTTTTTGTTTAAAAAGATTAAAATGGTAACTTGTTTAAACCATTTGAAGAAAGATTTTTGGGTAATAAGTTGTGACTTAATTGAAATCCCAATATCCATATGTTTTTAAAATTTTGCGCTCACTATTCGGGTTAGCCGGGAAAGGACCTTTGGGTCGTATAACCCATTCCGAATAGTGATACGTCGTATATGGATGGCATTTGAAGACCGGTGATGAAGACCGGATATTTTCGAAAATGAAAGGACAACCTGTCGAATGTCTCTGCACTGAGTTGCTCCGGTATAGAGATTTATATCACTCTTTTGTGATAGGAAGTCCGGACGTGATTGGAAATTATCCGGATTTGCAAGGGCTTCGTGAGAAGTGCCTTCGGTTCTGTTCGAACCCGGAACAGACTTATATGGTTACATGTCTGACATTACACTTTGAGATATAAAGCCGATTTCTTTCAAATACATTTCTGTTGGTGGCGGAGAATTTATTCTCTTAGCTTAACACCCTTCTCTGAGACGTACGAGCTCAGAGGTTATGTAGTTGAAATTTATCAGCGATATATCCCAATTTGGTAATGTGGCATGCTGAGTGCTGCTGTGAAATGATCAGTGTTTGATCATTTGCGATATGATCATTTGTTTGATCTTATATCTTTGTGATCATAGGTTGATCATTTGTTTGACCCGAAGCATGGCTTTGTGACAAAGCGTAGCTTTGTGGACGAGACTTCGTCGAGCCTCACAACCCGGTAATGGTCGAAACAGGAATCGTGCGGCAAGGTTTTCAGGGGTAGCTCCCCTAGGGTATGACCATTCCTTCTGGAAAAGGGTAGTATCATGGTATGGAGCCCAGATACTTACTCATGTGGACACACTTTATTTATGACGTGTGATGTTGGATTAGAGGTACCTCGGTTAAAGGTCCCAAAGGACCGGGGGTGGCATATCTGAGGTTTCTTTTATCCCTTGGGAAAAGGGGTTGCCGGCCTTGTTTGGCAGAGAACAGTTGGTTCTCGGAACGTCCCGCCAGAGGCGTTTCTTTCGTGGAATAGGAAGTTCCTTAGCCTGACCATTTGTTGGAAATCCATCTTCCAAATACGAACCTTGTACGGTATTAGTTGTATTACCTGCCATGGAATGTGGTGGTAACCTGCTATTGAACATGGTAGCTATAGTAGGCATAAGTGCGAAATGTCTATGCTGGCTAAGATTTATATTCTACTTTCGAAATTGTTTTCTACACTATGCACTAGTAATAATATCAAATGATTTGATTTTGCGTAGTAAGCATCTTTGACTATCATAAGAAGAAATCTCCTCCAATTCTGCGTTTGCATTGTGTGTGTGGCGGGAGGTCTTATGGTAGTTTCATTTTCCAAAAGCATTGCGAATTGACTTTAAAATTCTTTTGTGTTCGTTTTTAAAGATAAACTGTTTTTGTTGCTCACACCAGTCCCATGACTGATCCGGAGTTTATTGTTTCTTTCCTAAACTCTGGATGCTCAAAATTTTTCTACACGAGCAGTCTAGAATTTGGTTTTTCAGATAGTCAGATTAGTAGGTTATCTGGAGCTAGTTCAGTCTTTGGATCGGACTGCACTTGCTTATCTTGGTGTATCGTTATTGGGAGTTCAAGCTATTTCTGGATTAGTGCTTTGAAGATGGAGATTATCCGCTGCTGATGTTATCTATCGTTTTCTTTTCCGCTGCTATTTATTGTATCATATCTCTGATGTATATAGATATTCATTGTATCTGGATATTGTATCAGATGTTGTATATCTATATTCTTTTATTTCCGCTGTGTTGTTTACTTAATGGTGTTATAAGCTCCGGCGACTCGGATTTGAACGCTCGAATCTACGACATTCGAGTACGATGTAAAGTATGGATGTCGATTTTCGAACGCGAAAATCTGGGACGTTACAACTTAGCAAACCCGTTTTCAACACCCAGTGAAAATACTTGGAAAATAATTTATTGAAAATATAGAAAACATTTTTGAAAATAGAGGAAACATTTTTGGTGAGAATGCTCTGGAAATCATCACCCCCATCCATGGTCACAGTTACATCACGGGTTACGTTGCCATCGCAGCAAAAGTCCATGTAACTGATAACAGCATGGAACCCACAACAGATCGCAGTTACATCCCAGGGTTACGTTGCCGTCGCAGCAAAAGTCCATGTAACTGTTGGCTCTCAGCGGCACACACGATTTCGCTGTCAAAATGAAACTTCTCCCACATAGGTCGTAGTCTACCGATATAAAATCAAACGCAGACTGTTGGCTCTCAGCGGCACAAACGACTTTCGCTATGTTACCATAGTGTCACAGTCTACCGATATAAAATCAAACGTAGACAATTGGCTCTCAGCGGCACACATGACTTTCGCTATTGTCTGCAGTAGATCGCAGTGACATTGAGTTAAATTGTTGTCACAGCATAACTCAAATGCCTCTGTGGGCACCAGCCCCTCGACTTTCGCTACACAAATAATCCTCAGGAACTAGTTTTGTCCGGACTCCTCACAGGATCAACTTTAGAACCCCCCTTGGGGCTCAAGGCAGTACCACCCAGTGGTACTCCTGAGAAGTTCATTTCAAGGAAGCGCCTTTTTCCCCAGAGCTATTCTCAAAACACTTTATACTATATACTTATAGTATCTTCAAATCATACCCTTTATGATTTATTAAAATCTCCTTTACACAAAATCGATTACCAAAATCGATAATTCTCAAACTAGGCTTTTCAAAATCCAAAATTGATTTTCCAAAAATCAAAAGCCTTTTCCAAATTATATAGGTTCCCAAAACCTTTTCCAAAATCATTCTCCTAAAATGCTTTATATATATATAGATATAGATATATATAACTTTGAAAATCTTTGGATCATTTCAAACTTGTATAAAACCTCTTTTATACTTCAATTATTTCAAAACCCTTTTTATTCTGGCTAGATTCAATAAGGGAAGTTTATCATATTACAAAATACAACTTTATTTATTGCCAAATCAAATATTCAAGTTTGATTTCTTTATAAAGTTATTTACCATTTACTTATCTCCATAAAGTAAATTTCAACCAAAGAAATATCCAATTCCATTATATTTCACAAAAATACTTTTCATTTCAAAGATCATTTTACAATCCTTATCCACAACTTCAATATCAATTTCATTCAAACCCGTACGATATACACATATCATCCGTACGCAATATCAGTCTGATCGCTCAATCGATCACAAAATTTCACTTCCGAACTAGTATCGTCCACCCGACTTCCTAGTGCGGACTCAGATTTGGTTTCTTGACCAGAATCAGTCATTCTCCTTGCATAGTCGTAGCTATGATAGAGAATATCCAGAACCAATCAAAAATCCATATCCAGGTTCGCCGTCGAAAATCGAGCGAAAAATCCCAACTCGGATCGATAATACTATCTCGAAATTCTGTGTTCGAATCTGGATCAAATCACTATGCGAATAGAATAATATACGTACATCCTTCGTATTTATCTTTATTGATTATTAGCTAAATCAATTTCTCCTTTCTATTCACATTTCCTTTAATTCCATTCACTTATTCTCAATTGCTTCCATTTCCAATTGAGTTATTATTTCAATTACAAACAGTTTGAACTCTGATCAATTTAAATTTAAAAATAGCTTGGAAAAGTTTAAAATAGATAAGTAGTTGAAAAATAGTTATTAGTTTGTAAAATAGCTGTAAAATAGTTAAGTAGGTATAAAATGGTTAGATAATTGCAAAATAGTATTTAAAATAGTGATTAGATATAAGTAACTGAAAAATAGTAATTAGTTTATAAGACAGTTTCAAAATAGTTAAATAGTTCCAAAATAATTGTAAAATAAGTATAAGATAGTTTGGGGTTTGAGAAGAAAGATTGTATAGTAAAAAGTTTGGAAAAATATATTTGTACTAAAACAATTTATTTTGAAAATAAACCAGAGTCAAACTGTTCAATTCTCATCAATTCAATTTAAATTTCCACCTCCATTTAAATTGACTCAATTCCAATTTTCATTGAAATTGATTTAATCAAAATTCAAGTTGAATTAACCTTAATTCCTTTCCAAATTCAAATCAAATTCCATTTGATTTTTAATCTTATTCAACTTTAATCACAATTTCAATTAATTCATATAAATTTCAAATTGAACCAATTTTATTTATTTCAATTCCAGTTTGAATAAATCCCAATTCCCATTTGAATTTGAACTCATTCAACTTAAATTTTATTTCAAATTATTTCAATTCAAATTTTCCATTTAAACTTATGTTTATCCATCTTCAATCACAATTCTAATTAATTCAAATCAAATTCAATTTGAACTAATTCAATTCAAATTTCAAATTTAAACCATCCCGAGTTATATAAATTCGAGTTAATTAATTAATTTTTAATTTTTTTTTTATATGTTGATTTAATCCTTTAAATCAAATCAACTTATATCTTTAAACCATTAAATTCTGAATCCAAATTTCAAAATTCCATTTTAAATTATCTTTACTTAACTTATCACAAAGTTCAAATAAGAATTCAAAAACAATTAAATCTCCAGATTCTAATTTATTATCCATTTTCAATTTCCAGATTTCAAACCCATTTTGAAATCACTCATAATTCCCATTTAAATTAACCATTTAACTACCCAAGTTAAATTTAAATTTCATCTTGAAATTTCCAATTCAAGTTATTCATTCAAACTTATTTAACTTCCTCCAAGTTAAATTAAATTTACTTAATCCGGTCAACTTTACACAATTTGAATTCCCATTCAAATTTTAAACTCCAGATTAATAATCTTTCCCTTTTAAGTTTAAAAACTTACTTCACTTTGGGTTTTACATCACATTCCAAGGAAAATTCAAAACTCAATCTTAGAGTTTATTTCCAAATATAGATATTTATTTCCTTTACACACCAAGTTATACCTTAATTTTTTTTTTATTTCAAAACAAATTCCTTTAAAACAATTTTAAGTTTTCTGGATTTAGATTTAAAATTTCACAATTTCAAATTATCTTCAATTCCAAATTATAAGTCATATTCACCTAAAAGTTTACTTCCCTAAAACATTTCATTTTGCTTAATCATTAACAACATTCATTATTAAACACAACTACCATTTATGATAATAACCAAGATTATCATATCTGGAAACCAATTCATTTTTATCTTTATTCCAATAATACTTCTACATATTCAAGATTTTAATTTCAGTTTGGATTCATTTCAAACTCATCTTCATTCAATTTTAATTTGGTTGTATTACCACTTAATTCTTATTATTTTATTTAATTCCAATGATTCAACAACCAATTTCTTTAATATATTCAATAATTAGAAAATTTATTTCTTTATATACCAAAAGATAAACTTATATTAAAATCATTCAATTTTAAAATTATTTTAAAATCTTTATATAAGAAAATAACAAGTACGCTCTCATATATATATACACTCAACTCATTCTAGGGTACTATTGACCCTATCCTTAATGAGTAATCCCAACAGAGCCAAGGTTCTCTCTTAACCTGGCTCTGATACCAAATGTAACAGCCCGGAATTTTCGAACCCGAAAATTCCAGATAGTTAGAGAAAAAGAAGAAAGAGAAGAAGAAGAAAACAGAAACACCAACACAGAAACCTCACATTCGCAGCGGATCAAAATATAATATCACATAAACAACAGTTTTACAAAAAGAACCGTATCAATACACTTATACATTATACATCAGAGTTATACTATTACACAACACAGGACATTTTCAGACGTCTTAGATAATCAATAATAATATACACAACGGATATCACTCCATACGTTCCTGCCATCCAGCTTGCCTCCTGAGTTTCAGAACGTCCTTACCTGAAATCTGTAATACTCGGTCTGACCCGAGCATTACAACAAAGTAACACCCGGGTCAGGCTGGAAACCAGCGTGAGTAAACCCATATAATTTGAAATGCCAAGTTATAAACTTATTTGCAACCCAGGGTAACTCGTACTTTACTACAAGTAACAACTTATATAGTCATCACTTATTTTCACAAAACAATATATAAGTATCCAACTTAGTTTAAATGGTCTATATTATCCCAATCCAGCCCATTGATTTCACATATCAATCTATAAAGAATTATAGTAGATTTCAAATCGAAGTGGTTTCGGGTATTTACTGGTACCCGACCCCGGTCTCTTCGAATCAAATGTCATACTTTAAGCCAAGATGTTTAAGTTAAACAATTTAATTTAAATTCAGGATATCATATTCATATAGCAATTCTATCACTGATAGATAACTTAAATTATCACAATTCATCAAAAACATTACATATCACATAACATCATAATTTATCAGACTAGAGATATTAATCAATCCAAACATTCAATATAATTTAATCATCCATAACAAGTTGATTCATTCTTAATTAATTTAATTAATCTCCAATTAAATTAATTACTAACCTTTAATTACTTGGATTTCTTAATCCATCTTACTTAACATTAATTACAAATTAATTATTCATTTCTTAATTATTCATCTTAATTAACCTAAATTATTTTTATGGATAAATTAATGATCTTCTAACTACTTCATTAATTAATTACTCTATTAATTAATTACCTTAACCAGTAATTTATCACATTATTAATTAACCTTAACCCTTTAATTAATTAATTTTAATTAATCCTTTAATTAATTACACTAAATGATTAATTCCTTAATCACTTCCATTTAATTACTTTTATAAATGATTTCCCTTTTTCTTAATTACATTCCGTAATTATTCATTTATTACTCTCTAAGTAATTATACTTAATTAATTAATAAGTGATTATCTATAATTAATTAGACAAATTAATTAACTTAAAATCAATTAATCACTTAATCTCTAGTTAATGATTCATCTCTTATTTCATTAACTATCCACTAATTACCCTATTAAGTAATTATTCTTAATTACAAATAGTAATTAACCTTTAATTATCTCATTAATTAATTTAGTTAATTACTTTTGAAATCAACAACTTTAAACATTTAAATTTGGAAATATATTCAGTTAAATACTCTTGAGACTTGATTGACATTTATTAAGAAAATAACTTGCTTTTAGATTGGTAAACTTGATTCTTCTTTACAAAGTTTAAACCTGTACAACTCCAAAACAAATCGAACCCGAGCAAAACTCAAAAAAACCCGAAGACCCCACCGAGTCATCCACCATCTTCAGCTACTTCGAGACAATCCCCTATCTACTTCGAGTTTTACCCGATAAAAACTCTTCTTCCCCAAATGATCATTCAACCCAGACAAACGTACACCACGTGCACGTGCACCCACGTCAGAGCCACCTCCGACCTCCGATGAACCCTCCAGCACATCACACATCGATGCAGCAACCCAAACCATTCATCAAATCACCAATACAAGCCTCCGATCGAAAACGAGGTTCATTGTCGAACCTGGAACCAACCCAGATCTGAAAAAAAAACGATCGCCGACGATTCTCTAGTTCACCAGCGATCCAGTGATTCCGTCTAGAGCTCTGCCACGACACCATACTTCGATTTCCCCGCTATCGATCGACTCGGTACACCTTTGAACACGAAAACGTCTCGACTTCATCATCGACAAACAAAGACTAAAGAGCCCTAGTTCGACGTCGTCCAACCATCACGGCGATGTAAAAATCCCATTTCCATTTTTTCATCGATCCCTAAGACTCCAACCTTATTCAGCCTTGATCACGACTACCCTACCTCCATCGAACGTCGGAATTTAACGAAAATCCAATTTCTGATCATCTCACAATATCTCTCAATATACTATCTTAAAAATCAAGATTTTAGTTTTAAAAATCCTAGAATTTGATAACTAATCTGATTATAATCTTAAAACAACAAATTAAATATGTCGAGATTTTGATATGTATTAAAAATGCTACTGTTCTTCTTCCTCCTTATTAAACTAGCTTCAAATTCTTCCTGAAAATATTTTTAAAATCTTTACCTTGTTATTATTATCAGATTTTGTTTATAAATTGATGACTAAAGAAATTCAGGGAAGAAGGAATTTAAATTTATCAAAAATTTTGAAGTTTGTAAATGAAGAACAGAGCCAAAGTTTAGAATCACAAACATGCACTCGAATATCAACATATATACATACATTCATACATAATAAACCAACTTGCAAAACAAATTTTCATTCATGCAAAACAACTAACACATCAATCCTTTCAAATATCCTTCACATGCAATCAGATTTAAATAGTTTAAAACTAGGTTTACTCACAGTCGAACAGAGGAAGAAAATCATATACAGGCATTCACACTTATATATAGGCATACACTTCCTATTCAAATTGAAAATTCTTACTTTAACTATACTTAACATCTTATACAAATTTATTAGATTTAAAAAAAACAGTTTATTACTGAAAACAGAGAACAGAGATGACTTCTCATATATACAGCCATTCAGCACACACACCCACACACACACACATATATATATATATATATATATATATATATATATATATATATCAGGTAAACCATTTATACGTCCATGCAAGCCATTTAAAACAACACTACCATCAACATATCACATGCACCGGATAATCAGGAAGGTTTAGATAATGTTTACTCGCAGGCATTTCTAAAAATAGAGGAAACTAGGACAGATCACTCACCTGCTTTTTGAAATTTTGAAATCTGTTCTTGTATTTAAACTGAGACTTGGTTTACTTTGGTTTGCATGGATCTTGAATCTTCCTGCTTTGCTCTGAACTTGATTGTTATGAGCTGAAGCTTGTTTGATTCTAGTTTGATTACTAGGTTTTGGATTGTTGTTGAGTTCCTTTGATTTTGATTTTTGTTTACTGCATTTTTGTTACAGATTTCGTCTTGTTTCTTAGTTAGTTCGGGAAAATAGATCAGAGAATGAAATGAAGGAAAGAATTTTAAAATGTTAATATAAGCTATTCTATTTTTTTAAAATAAATATTTTTACAAATAAAAGGAGAATGGGACACTTGTCATTATTCTTATCAAATTTGTTAACACTTGTTAATTAGATAATGTTATTAGCTAACATGTGTATTAATAGATTTTAAATTTAGTTATATATTTATAAATGTCTTAATATGTATTATATTTTTGTTTTAGGTTTTTATATTATACTTTGTATTTTTATTTATACATTTCTTCTTTTTACTTATATGAATATAACTCAAAGAAAACAATATAAAACTTATTTATTTATACTTACCTTAAGCCTAAGCTATTACACTAGTGTTTTAAAAATGTAGAATTTGAATCTAATTTATTTTCAAAATTTTCATATAGAATTTCAAATCATAGTTTTATTTACAATCTACATATATAAATAAACAATAGAAAATATAATTCTTGTAAATTTTAAATTATGTAAGAAGGTTATTAGATTTAATACATATACCCAAATATATGTATTCATCATAATTCTAGCTATTTGTTCAGTTTATAAATCAGTGTTTTTAAAAGTTAAATCAGATAACTACCCAATTATCTGATGCCCGAAAATCCGGGATATCACAATGTTATTTTAGTCCAGTTATATATATTGTTAGAACTACGAATATGCATATTGTTTATAGCTAGAGTTATATATTATTATGAGTATTGTTTAAAAAAAAATTGTTTATATTGATTTGATAATAAACATTTGATTTTATATATAACCTGTATGTAAGTTGTGTATATATATATGTGTAGATTTGGTTTTCAATTTTATATATATACATTATATGTGTTTGAATTTAGTACGTATATGATTTATATATATAGTATATACAGTTATATATATATATGCTCACTTATACCATTTATCATCATTGATCCAGTTCTGATTTGATTCGTCTATTTCTGTTATCAGCTTTATCCGTCAAATTTCGTACCAGTCTTGCTTTGCTTTGAAATTCGTGCTTGGATCTGTAACTCTTATCATTCTCCTTCATCTCTAGCCTCGAAAGGTGAGCAATCACTCTGATTAACGTTCTTATATTTATTAAATTTGATTTCAATTGAAATGTCAATTGAAATATGCTGATGCTAGTTATTTACATTGTTATATATGTCATTATCTATATCTGTTCACCTATGACATCTGACACCATTACCTGTTATTTATGTTGATGATATATTGCCTATTACTATTGTTATTTTAATATCATATCTGTTATCACTCTGCAAGTTCCATGTTAGTATAGAATCACTATGGGTTGAAATGATACATACCCGAACGATCTGTAGAATAGGAGAAAATCGTTATGGGTTGAAATGATAAACCCAAGCGATTTTCATTGAATTGAATTTGGGATTTCGAGTTGAAAAGATATATACCCGTATATATATATTTTAATTTGCGGATTGAAATGATAAATATCCATATCACTTGACCATAGGATAGAAAATTTTATACAGGCACCGTTGGTCTATATATAAATGTTTTGAAAATGATTTCTATGGTTTTGGAAAGAAATATATGGTTTTGATAAATATTGATTTTAAAGATTCATTAAAGTTGATTTAATAAAGTTGACAAATAATATGTTTATGTATTTATTTAATATCTATATTTTTGAAATATAGAATTTATAATGATTTGAAATTGATTGAAATTTTATTTTATTTAAGAATTATACTTAAATAAGTTTGATTTAAAATGTATTGAATTTGAAATTTAAAGAAGTGATTTACAACTTGAAATTTGAAAGGTGACTTAAATGGATATTTCAAACGTATAAATATTTAAATGAGATATTTTGTTTATTTAAATGGTAAATTGAAAGTGTATTCAAATGTTATGGAAATGTTAAGTTATTATTTCAAACTAAATAATTGTAAAGTGAATTTGATATGTATATAAATTTATCGAATTTAGTTTTGAAATGTTGAATATGTAAAGCTTTGAAATATATTAAAATTGAAATGGCCTATTTTATGGTTCAGATATGTATTTGAAATCAATAATTTGAAATGGTTTATTTAGAAGCTGAATCGAGTTGAAACTGATGATTTGAGATTTGATTAAATTAAATTTTTGGAATTCGAGTTAATTTGAATCGATTTGTGAAATTTGAGGAAACTAATTTATTTTATAACGAAATTTTATTATCTAAACTGTTTAAAAGGAAAGTGTTATGATTGCCAAAATACTGTGATTTCCAGACTATGATTTCGAAAGCATTATAACTTTGGAAAGTAATATGATTTTGAAATGGATATATTTAAGGTGAAATGATATCGTATTAAATTGGGTTTTGAGATGATAATTATATTTTGGTTTTGAAGTATAAACTATTTTGAAATGACCACGGTGTTATAATAACGATTGGTTGTCAAAGAGACCGGGATCGGATATGGACATACTCTCTGTCGATACCGAAAACCACTTTGACAACCGTGTACGCGGTGGAGATTCCAGAATGAAGTAGGATGGTGGTGGCGTTCTTAAGGTATGTTACGTGGACCCAACTCCGTGAGTTGGCATAAGGTGGCTAAAATAGGAGCGATCTCGGACCAGTGAGGTAGCACCTCTTCTCGGACGCATTTCTTCGATATTATACTCTTACTTGTGATTTGACTAGATGGCCATCCTTCGATTTGGGAATGTTGTTCGAGGTGGACGATAGTGGCTGCTATGCGCTCCATCAGTCCGTGTGCGTAATTGGTATATCTACCCTGGCATTGCCTAGTTGTGCCGTGTCACCTACCATATCGAGCTTTACTACGATTATGATTTTAAGATCCGACCGCGTTAAGGTTCTCCATCCCCTTAACGCTATTTTCCGATATGATTATACTTTACTTATTTAGACACTATTATAATAGCGAATATTACTACATAGTAAATAGTTTAACGGACCCTTAGAGGATGGTTATCCCAAACATCCTTTAAGTTACTTGTATTTCAGTTGATATTTCACTTGAGTTGGATTTATTAATATAAGAATGTTAATCCTGACTCGAGTGTTTTGTGTTTTGCTTTACGCTCGGGTCAGACTGTGTGATACAGCATTTGAGACTCACCTTTGGAGTTGGAGCTTCGCTTGGAGATCCAGCTATCTATCGATCTTGCTTTCAGTTATTTCGTCGATCCAGTGATGTATTCAGATCTGGTATTTGATTATTGTATTGAGATATCTATTGTATTCGAGACCTCTGTTGTATCTTGTTTAACTCTGTTATATATATATATAGTAGCTTCATGAACTACTATCCTTTGTTTCCGCAGCAGTATTTTTATATTACTCTGTGTCTGTGATCTGTAATTATTTTATTCACTGTATATGCTGAGTTTTGCCAAATTTTATTTACAACGCAGTATTGTGAGCAATTCAACTCCGGCATGAGTGTCTACCTATACACTTATAATGGATGCGAATGGTTGAAAATACTGGGTCGTTACAATATGTATATATAGTATAGGTCAGTTTTATGAATTTTTTTATATATACATATTTTTAAGTTTTATTTTATATAGTATGGTTTTATATGTTAGAAAAAAGGAGAGAGGTTTTATATCCATAGTTATGTGTTATTGCATTGGGGTAATATTGCTGTTAAGTGATGTCTGCATTTGTACATTGATTTTTACTTGGACTGTATATATATATTGAATAACAAGTGTTTATAGCTTTCTTTGTCGCAGTTAATATAAGTTATGTTGAAAATGGGTCTCAACAATTTTTTTTCTTTAAACTTGCATGTGTTTATGTACATTTCAATATGAAAGTTACAATATTTATTTCAAATTTTATTACATTTGATTTTTAATACAAAACAATGATTTTTCTTACATACGTATTTTGTTTTGATATTGGTCTTAAAAAGAAATATTAATTTAATAAGAAAATAATATATTTATTTTGATTTATATATGTATATGTGCTTTAAATGGATATTGTTTTCAAATTCTCTTATACCAATTTTCTTCATCAAACTCGGTTCTAATTTGATTCCGTCGATTCCTGTTATCAGCTTTGTTCGTCGTGCCCGTTTTCTCCATCGAATCGTATCCATCTAGCGTCGCTTGGAATTCGTAGCTCATTTCCTTGTCAAATCTGTTTAGCCTCGAAAGGTGAGCAATCACTCACGATTAACGTTCTTTTATTTGTTAAATTTGATTTCGATTGAAACAACAATTGAAATATGAGGCTGTAGTTATTTAAATTGTTATATATGCTATTATCTATAACTGTTCACCTATGGGATATGACACCATATCCCATTCTTTATATTTATTTTTAATGATATATGCCTGTTGTTATTATTTTCATATCTGTTATCACTCTGCAAGTTCCCTGTTATTATAGAAATCACTATGGGTTGAAATGATACATATACCCGAACGGATTTTAGAATAGGAGAATTTCGTTATGGGTTGAAATGATAGCCCCAATCGATTTTCATTTAATTAAGTTTGGGATTACGGATTGAAATGATATCCACCCGTAAATATTTAGTGTACGGATTGAAATGATAAATATCTGTAGCACTTGACTATATTTCTACCTTGTAGATAGTTCTATGGACCCTTAGAGGATGGTTATCCCAACATCCTTTAAGTTATTTGTATTTCAGTTGGGTTGGATTTATTTATATAAGAATGTTAATCCTGACTCGAGTGTTTTGTGTTTTGCTTTACGCTCGGGTCAGACTGAGTGATACAGCATTTGAGACTCACCCTTGGAGTTTGGAGCTTCATTTGGAGATCCAACTATCGATTCAGCTTTCAGTTTTTTTCCAGTTGATTTGTTCAGAGAGGTCATCTATTCGTACTGAAGACTTCACTGTATTTGAGATATTCTGTTGTATTTTATTTTAACTCTGATGTTTATATAGTAGCTTCATGAACTACTATTTTATCTATTCCGCTGTGTATTATTGTATTACTCTGTGTCTGTGATTCTGTGATTGATTTATTTACTGTATATGCTGAGTTTTGCCAATTTTAAATTAACAATCTATTGTTTTGAATTATTCAAGTCTGACATGTGTGTCTGCCTATGCACTTAAAGGGTGCAGCATGATAGGGGATTCTCTCATTTGGTTTGGTAGCGAGCGGATGACTCTTACTCCTACATGTCCCTGCGGGGTTGGTGCAGTCGAGAGGCTGGCTATAAAGGCAGAACACAGGTACAGCTGTATGCTACGGTGGGCGTTACCCCACTGACGCGGTCCGTTGCAGTTGGTATCAGAGCTTTGGCTTTAGGCAAAACTTAGCATATATGGTAAATTTATTTACAGAATCACTTTCGTTCGAGTTGAATCTCTTCTGTTTGTTGACTCGATTTCCTTTGAATTTTGGAATGTCCCTCGGTTCCGAAATTCATTCTTGTCTCTTTCTATTTATATTTGTTTGATTCTGGAGTATCCCATAACTCCACTGAATGATTTGTAAAGGGGGTGAAAACTCCTTTACAATTGGCATTGATTCACCAAGGATTTCTGTATCCTCGGTTTACGATGCTGCTATATCTTGATATGCCGAATTCTATCTCTGGCAATCGAATGACGATTTGTTTTGGAATTCCACATCGATTATATTCCTGAAGTCACGGTTGACCCGGTTAAGGTCGCCCGCGATTTTATAGAAGTATATCTATCGTCTATTTTGAATTTGTATTCCCTCATCTTCGTTCGAGCCTTTCCACCTTGTTGTGAAAACTTCTTTTGGTCAAGTTTCCCTTTTTAAAAATTTTGAACCTCTATCTTGTTTGATTTTGGACTCCTTGAATGGTAAGAAACTATTTTGTAGATGGCAAAATCGAAAGAGCAGAAAGCAGCTCGTCGAGCTCGAAGAGCACTAGCCCGTAAGGAAAAGGAGGAAGCAATGGAGAAGTGGGAAAAGCTATGGAGGGAAAGGGCAGGACCTGGACCTTATGACCATGTCATCTGCTATCGGTGTTAGGAGAAGGGATATTATGCCGCCATGTGTGGGAAGGGAGATGAAGGAAAGAAGAAAGAAGGCAAGCGTTATCGATCCAAGATCTTCTGTTTTAAATGCCGTAGTACAGGGCACTTTCCCAATCGCTGCCAGAAGGTGAAGAAAGTAAAAGCTGCACCCACTGCATCATTTGACCAATCAATCATTTGCTATCACTGCAGGATGCCAGGGCATATAGCCAGGAATTGTCCTGTGAGGAAGTACGGAAGGAAGGCTGCGTTTCCATAGTTCTTTAGGGAGGATGGCGTGTCGTGCATTTATGCAAGAAATGCAGAAGTTGGGGCCATATTGAGGGGGAGTGTTCTGGACCCGTTGAAGTCCCACCCGGTAGAATTAATACAGATGCTTTGTTTATGTAGGGGGTATTCTGTGGATCTGTTTGTTTTCAGCAGTTGTTTGTTACTCTCGATGAACTCTATTTTATCTTTTGCTTAACTGAAGTTCTCAAATCAGGTATTCATGTTCATGTTTTCCTTGATATGAAATTTGAATCTCTATTTGTTTTGAAATCTATCCTTGAATCACCCTTTGTAAAATCGGGTATGTTTGTATTTTTGAGATTGTTTTATATATCGAAATCATTATTTTGATAACTATGATTTTATTCTATATATAAAAGAAAATGTTTTCAAAACAAATAAGAAATGTTATTCTATATATATAAAAGTTTTGAAAGGATTTATAATTTTGGAAATTTATAAGAAATTGATTTATATAAAAATGATTTATAACTAAAGGGTTAAATTTGAAATTCAAGAATTTAATTCTGGTATTTTGAAATTGGTTTTAAGATTTTGGAAAAATATATGAAAATAATACGATTTAAAAGTATTTTCTGAATAAGAAATGTTTCTAATGAATTCCAATAATTTTGAAGAAATTTCAAAGAAGTTTTCAAGAAAATAGAAGTCCAGAACCCACTTATGTCGCTGGAGAATAATTTCGGTGATGAGTGCATGCATCATCGACATTGATTTTCGAGTTTCAGAGTGAGGGATAGGCCACTTCAGTAGCTTTGCTATGCGAGTGATTTTGTGAAACCATTTTGATTTCAAATTCCGAAGTAAGATTTGATATTCGAAAGATATATGTGTATATATATATATATATTTGAAATGATTTAAAGTAAGCCGGTGCTCAGTCCTCGAGTTTCGAATTTGATATAAACCTATCTTTTGAAATTGATTTATTGATTTGTTGTTGATTTCCAACTCTTGAATTTGAAAATGATTTCTTCAACTATTTCGAAGGTTCGAGCACTTCCAAATCAAGGTTAACTTTTCAAAGCTAAGAAATTTTGAAAAGTATAAAGTATATAAGTTTGGTATGTATGTTAAAGTATGTAGTAATATGATTTAAATAAGTTGAAACTGTTTTGTTAAGTAAATGAATAAGGCAATTTTAAATTTTTCTAATATGAAATTTAGATTTGAAATGTTTTGAAAAGAAATTGTTCTTCAAAATATTTTGAATAAATTTTAAATGTTTTAACTTAGTAACATCTTTATGAAACTATATATTTAACAAGTTGGAATAAATATATAGGTTGTAGGTATGCTATTTTATTTGCATAATTAATTTGATCCAGGTTTGAGTACACAAGTTCGAGGTGAATTATACCATTTCGTGTTAGGATTTTTCATTCGATTCTTGATGGCGAATATTTGATATGGATTTTAGGCTTAATTCTAGAATTCTCTATCATAGTATATGGCTATGCAAGGAGACTGATGGCTTCTAGTCGAGAAACCATATCGAAATCCGCATTAGGGAAGTCGAATGGACAATACTAGTTCGAAAGCAAACTTGTGTGATCGAGCGAGCGATCAAATGTGATTTTGCGAAATGATGACGTATGTACATCTTATATTCTAATATCATTGATATATTTTGACGCTGAAATTGAAAGCTGTCGGGTTAGAATATCTTTGCTTACTAAAAGAAAACTTTAAATTTAAATTACAAAGATATATAACCCATAAAAGCAAAGATATTCAATCTCATATGGCTCTTCATACAGCGAAATTTATTTTGTAAAATTTGATCTTTATATAAGATGGACCTTATGTAAGCATAAGATGATTTTGAAAACATTTGATTTTGGAAATGAATTGGTTGACTTAAATTATATTGATTTGGAAATTTGGAATTTTTTTCTAAATTTATTATGTTGGAAACTTTAAAACTAAAGATATTTAAATTGAGAAGAAATAATTTGGTGGGATTGTATATGATATTGAAACTGTACTGATATTGAAACAAATTGAAATTTGAGAACCTTATTTTTACTAAATACTTGATTTGGGAGTTATCGAACTTATATAAAATTGGCTTGTATAAGTATGAAATTGATTCAAAAACTATTGATTTTAGAAAGGTATTTGATTTGAAAATAAAATCTTATATATAATGGACTTTATATAAGTACGATATTTGAAAGTGATTTGAAAAGGTACTATATGATACATATTTTCGAAGTAAAGATATGGAAAGTACCTTCTGCTTGATATCCGCTTTGTGGCCACATTGTGGATTCATTCTATCGATATTTCTCTGATTTTTGGTTTTCCGGATATGATACTCGAGTTCCCATCGAATTCCATTGCGTTACCCATGGTCTTACGAGCGTGGATGCATAGCGCAACTGCCTGGCTGAGTCTCGCCTAGGGATACGGATTGTTTCCTGGGGGATCCAGGCGTAACCATTGTGTATCCTGCAATTTGTGTAGGTCGCGAATAGTAGCGCAACTACTTGGCTGAGTCTTGCCTAGGGGTACGGATTGTTTCTTGGGGGATCCAGGCGTAACCATTGTGTATCCTGCACTCTACTAGTCATCATGGCGTAACTCGCAGGGCTGAGAAAGCTTACGGATATGGATTGTTTCCTGGGGGACCCAGGCGTAACCATTGTGTATCTGCGAACCATGGGTGGACAAAGGTTTTGGTTTGGTTGTTTGTTTGGATTGTACTTTCCATATCTCTTTTTAAAGGTTTTTTCAAGTATTTTCACTGGGTGTTGAAACAGGTCTACTAAGTACTTGAAGAATTCTAGCTTTGCACCTGATCATCGCATGGCCAGAGTCTGCAAGAACGAGGATAAACTTGTTGTAACATCGAGTTATAAAAGTATTTTCGAACGAAAAATTTGTTTCGATATAAAAGTATTTTTTTAAGGTATTATTATAAAAGTATTTTTTTCCAACAAAGAAATTTTGAATTAATATTTGAAATTTAAATTCTTATGGTTCTAGATAAATTATTCGTGCCCGATAATATTCTTTGAATCTACCTTATCTGCTCAGTTTATTTATTCACCTATATTCTATTCTTCCGAATCTTCCTTCTTTTTCCTTAATTGACTATATCCTTTTTAAATATTGTTTATTTGTATACTACATTGTTTAATAGAAAAATTTAGTGTTATAAATATTTTGAAGTTATTAATTTAATAAAACATGTTTAAAGAAAATGATTATTGATGTATCTATAATGTTGAAAGTATCTTAAGATAAAGTAGTAAAAAAAGAATATTATTTCAAATGAGTTTGGGAAAAATATTGAAGTATTAAAGAAAATTGATTTCCAAGTGAAGTTTCCAAATGAATATCTCAAGTAAAATTTATATAGTTTAATTAATTATTTACACTTGACTTTCAATCCACTTTTATTTCTGGTTGTTTTTATTCTCCTGCCTCCTTCCTTTTCGGGGACGAAAAGTTTTGAGTGGGGGAGAGTGTAACAACCCAAAATTTTTAAATGGTTTTTAATATCGTATTAAATTGAATTTTTGAGAAATTTGAAATAATAATATTTTGAAATAAAAAAATTAATGTTTGGATTACGTATAATTAAATATAAGTAGTCAATAAATAAGAAAAACATATAAATTTAGATTACGTTACTGGTTAATTAATTTCGGCGTACGTTCGTTTTAATTATTGCACCTATTGTAAGCACTCTTTTATTTCATATCTTAGCTGTTAAAAATCAAATCAGCACGTGCATAAAAAAAGAATTTAATAATAATTGTTGATTGTAAATATTGATCTATTGAATAAAATTTAAGTGGAAACAATAATTTAATTGTATTGTTGTAATTCAAATAAGTTAACCTCTAACAAATGAACTAAAATTGGTAACTAATGGATATGTTGAGTTATGTGTAATTATTAAATAATGTTTGATTTATTGTTAATAAAAAGAAAGAAAAAAAGGAAAAATATTATGTTATGTTTATACATCAAATGGTGGTTTTGAAATTTAGTTTTGAAAGCAAGTATGGATTTTTGATTCAAAGCAAAAAAATGGTCTTAATATACATATATACACAGAAAGTTTAGTTTGGTTATTGGGTCCATTAATTTTTGTGTGAGTTCTAGTAGGTATGTATATATAGGTTATATTAGTATTTTCAAATATATTACTCATTCCTTTGAAGTTTTGAAACATACTGTCCAATCAAACCATCAATTGCTATAATAATTTATTTTGGGAAATTCAAGGCACAACTGTTTATTTGACATCATTTTTCCTTCAAACGGTTCATTTTGCCTTTATAACGTATCCTTCCATTCCATCACTTCAATGCGTTGATTTTTGCTTCTTTCATTTCCATCGGTTCAAATTTATATAAACTTTATATTCGTTGCACGTTACATTCATTTATTTGACCGGTCCTTTCCTTTGTTATTTCCCGAATTTCGTGCGTTACTAACCAATGCTCCATATTTATTTGCCTTAATAATTCAGCTAAATTTAAGGATCACCGTTGCTTTTACATTTTGTTTATATCACCTTTCCCCTATTTTAGCCGGTTACATTTGATATTTCCTTGATTTAAGCTTTCTAACTTTTAAATTTCCACTACTCTATATTTATTTCTGTACGTTTATCTTTGCTTGAATTTCTCTGTACGTTCCTTTTTCCATTTTAATATCCTTCATTTCCAAACTCATTACATGCTCTCCAAACAAACAAAAATTTATTTCTTTAAATGTATAGCTGTTACTTTTCCATCATCTCAGTTTATTTTCAAATTGATACGTTACCTCTGGTCTATCTGTCTATTCCTTTTAGCATTCCTCAATTTTAAGCAAATAATTTTCCCAGTTCACGTTTGAAATGTTCCTATTCCTGGCTATTAATATAATTGAAATCAGTGTCTTTTGCTTAAATTATGGCATACGTTCAAAGCATAAATTATTCTCAGCTAAATTTTAGCCATTACTATCTTTATTTCTTGCCACTTTAAACAAAATTTCTTTCCACTTTATCAATGTGGGGCTTCCCTTATAAATACAAATCACTCGTACATACCCTACTCCATATCAATAGACCTTCATCTCCTCTCTTGCGTGTGAAGCTTCTTCTGTAGGTAAATGGCTGCACTAATATTTTTTCTTCTTATTTCTTTTCTTTTTCTTCTTCTTTTTCATCCTTTTCTTTTGTTTTCTTATTGTTTATATTGCTTTTCCTTTATTTTAAGCACAACATGTTTTTCTCTATTTTTTTACATGTTTTGATTTTCAATGTAACATAAAAGTATATAATTTACATGTATATATATATATATATATATATATTTAAAAAGGATCTCTTTATGTTAAGGTCACATGGTATTTGGAGAAGTATGTTTAAACTATTTTGTCACTTTTCTTTATATTTTACAGTCCCGGTCCTAGGAGCATTTGATTGTTGGCTATACATTTTGGGTCTAAGTATTTACATTTAAAAGATAATGTTTAAATTTATGTAAAGGAAGGCAAAATTTTGATGTATAAACTGGGATAGTTTAACATAAATAGGCGAGGCCATCATTAATTCATACTTTCTATTTTCATCAGTTTTGGTTTATGCATTTAGTAATGCTAACTAAGCTATATATATATATATAATTGGTTTTGCAAGGTCTATAGTTATATAAAATAATATGTCGATTTTATGGATTTTTGTTTACAGTAGTGCTTCACTTTTGGTTTTAAAACATAAATAGTTATATGTTTGGCAAGTTCACGTATTGTTGTTTTGTAAGTTCACATATAATATGTATATACTTTTTTTATATAGATGAGAACTTGGTTTTCAAATATATTTTTTATATATAGTATGTTTTGGGATTAACTATTTAATTTAAACAAATATATATTATTTTAAGTTTATGTTTGATTTTTAATAAATGTAAGCTTGATTTATTTATTTATTTATATGTTTGAAACACTTGTAAATTTAATTTGCAGTGTTCAAACTTAGAATATAAATTTCCTATGTATATATAGTATAGGTTAGTTTTATGAATTTTTTTATATATACATATTTTTAAGTTTTATTTTATATAGTATGGTTTTATATGTTAGAAAAAAGGAGAGAGGTTTTATATCCATAGTTATATGTTATTGCATGGGGTAATATAGCTGTTAAGTGATGTTTGCATTTGTACATTGATTTTTACTTGGACTGTATATATATATTGAATAACAAGTGTTTATAGCTTTCTTTGTCGCAATTAATATAAGTTATGTTGAAAATGGGTCTCAACATTTTTTTTTCTTTAAACTTGCATGTTTTTATGTAAATTTCAATATGAAAGTTACAATATTTATTTCAAATTTTATTACATTTGATTTTTAATAGAAAACAATAATTTTTCTTACATACGTATTTTGTTTTGATATTGGTCTTAAAAAGAAATATTAATTTAATAAGAAAATAATATATTTATTTTGATTTATATATGTATATGTGCTTTAAATGGATATTGTTTTCAAATTCTCTTATACCAATTTTCTTCATCAAACTCGGTTCTAATTTGATTCCGTCGATTTCTGTTATCAGCTTTGTTCGTCGTGCCCGTTTTCTCCATCGAATCGTATCCATCTAGCGTCGCTTGGAATTCGTAGCTCGTTTCCTTGTCAAATCTATTTAGCCTCGAAAGGTGAGCAATCACTCACGATTAACGTTCTTTTATTTATTAAATTTGATTTCGATTGAAACAACAATTGAAATATGAGGCTGTAGTTATTTAAATTGTTATATATGCTATTATCTATAACTGTTCACCTATGGGATATGTCACCATATCCCATTCTTTATATTTATTTTTAATGATATATGCCTGTTGTTATTATTTTCATATTTGTTATCACTCTGCAAGTTCCCTGTTATTATAGAAATCACTATGGGTTGAAATGATATATACCCGAACGGACTTTAGAATAGGAGAATTTCGTTATGGGTTGAAATGATAGACCCAAGCGATTTTCATTTAATTAAGTTTGCGATTACGGGTTGAAATGATATCCACCCGTATATATTTAGTGTACGGATTGAAATGATAAATATTCGTAGCACTTGACTATATTTCTACCTTGTAGATAGTTCTATGGACCCTTAGAGGATGGTTATCCCAACATCCTTTAAGTTATTTGTATTTCAGTTGATATTTCAGTTGGGTTCGATTTATTTATATAAGAATGTTAATCATGACTCGAGTGTTTTGTGTTTTGCTTTACGCTCGGGTCAGACTGAGTGATACAGCATTTGAGACTCACCCTTGGAGTTTGGAGCTTCATTTGGAGATCCAACTATCGATTCAGCTTTCAGTTTTTTTCCAGTTGATTTGTTCAGAGAGGTCATCTATTCGTACTGAAGACTTCACTGTATTTGAGATATTCTGTTGTATTTTATTTTAACTCTGATGTTTATATAGTAGCTTCATGAACTACTATTTTATCTATTCCGCTGTGTATTATTGTATTACTCTGTGTCTGTGATTCTGTGATTGATTTATTTACTGTATATGCTGAGTTTTGCCAATTTTAAATTAACAATCTATTGTTTTGAATTATTCAAGTCTGACATGTGTGGATTTATTGTCAATTTAAATGGTCCAAAAAGTGGGTTGTTACATAAACTCTCCCACAACTTCTCAACAGAGCATTACCATACACTCCTTACATATCAATAGCAAGCACCTTGGCAACTGTCTTCACTACTCTGTGACCCAACCAATCTATCATACAACTCACGTATCAAACCCCCACTGTCCATCATCACTGCTCAACTTCCCCCTACTTCTTTCATCTCTGCAGTCACCAGAAACTCCTTCCCCTACCGACCACTTACTACTTACAAACAATGTAACGATACGGATTTTCGCGTTCGAAAATCGACATCCATACTTTACATCGTACTCGAATGCCGTAGATTCGACCGTTCAAATCCGAGTCGCCGGAGCTTATAACACCATTAAGTATAACAACACAACGGAATAAATGAATAATACATTGATATACAGCTTTGATACAATATCTGATACAACAGAATGCTAAAAAGAATATCAATATACATCAGAGATGATACAACAAATAGCAGCGGAAAGAAAAGATAACATCAGCAACGGATAGAATATCTCTAGTAGAATGCTCCAATCCATAGCTAGCGAAAAACAAGGTCAGTCGTCCAAGGACTGACTAGCTCCAGATAATCTACTCAACCTGAATATCTGAGAAACCCAACTCTAGACTGCCCGTGTGGAAAATAGTGGGCACCCAGAGTTTAGGAAGGGAACAATAAACTCCGGATCAGTCATGGGACTGGTGTGAGCAACAAAAACAGTTTATCTTTAAAACAAATAGCAAAAGAATTTAAACATTGAAATCCGCAATGCTTTTGGAAAATGAAACTACCATAAGGCCTCCCGCACACACACACAATGCCAACGCAGAATCGGAGGAGATTTCTCCTTATGATAGTCAAAGATGCTTACTACGCAAAACAAATCATTGGATATTATTATTAGTGCATAGTGGAAAAACATTTAGAAAGTAGAATATAAATCTTAGCCAACATACGACCATTATCGTATGCCTACTATAGCTACTATGTTCAATAGCAGGTTACCGCCACATTCCATAGCAGGTAATACAACTAAAACCGTACAAGGCTCGTATTGTTTCTTTGGATTTTCCAACAAATGGTCAGGCTAAGGAACTTCCTTTCCTACTGCCGAATGGGATCTCCTCTGGCTGGACGTCCCGAGAGACAAACTACTCTCTGCCAAACAAGGCCGGGTTACTCCTGTAACAAGTAACTCACGACTATGCCATTCCCCGGTCCTTTGGGACCTTTATCCGAGCGCTCGGTAACCAACATCACACATAATAAATACGTGTATCCACATGATTAAGTATCAGGGCTCCATACCATAATACCACCCCTTTCCAGAAGGAAATGACATACCCTAAAGGGCGCGACCCTCATAACCTTGGCGCAACATTCCTGTTTCGACCATTTCCGGGTTGTGAGGCCCTGACGAAGTCTCGTCCACAAAGCTACGCTTTTTCAAAAAGCCACGCTTTGGGTCAACAGATGATCAACCTATGATCACAAAGATAAATGATCAAACAAATGATCATATCGCAAATGATCAAACACTGATCATCACACAGCAACACTCAGCATGTCACGTTACCAAATTGGGAATATATCGCTGATAAATTTCAACTACATAACCTCTGAGCTCGTACGTCTCAGAGAAGGGTGTTAAGCTAAGAGAATAAATTCTCCGCCACCAAACAGAAATGTATTTGAAAGAAATCGGCTTTATATCTCAAAGTGTAATGTCAGACATATAATCCATACAAATCTGTTCCGGGATCAAACAAAACCGAAGGTACTTCTCACGAAGCCCTTGCAAATCCGGATAATTTCCAATCACGTCCGGACTTCCCGTCACTAAGGGTGATAAAATCTCTATACCGGGGATCAGCCGATGTAGAGTAAATCGACGGTAATCCTTCCGTTTTCAAAAATATCTGGTCTTCAACACCGGTCATTGTTAATGATAAAAGGTGAACGCTAACACCCGGTGTGTGTAATAGAATCGTGAAAGCACCACCCGTGTGACGGGAATAGAATTTAAGCAGTAAAAGACAGCAATTTATAGTGGTTCGGCTTGAGATTAAGCCTACGTCCACTTTGAATCTCTTTATTACTGAATTCGATTACAAATCAATACAAATCTCTTATCACAACAGTACAACTTGATCAAAAGAAACAATCTTGACTACTAGCTCAATCTTCGTCGATGAAATTCGATGAATCCATGTTGGATGTAGGGAATTATCTCTTGAAGATTGTTGTAGCGTCTTGAATGTTTGAGGATCTTTGATTGCTGGATGAATGGAGACTTCGACAGAGTAACGACGCTTGAAGAAATGATTTGGCAAAAGTCCCCTTCATGTTGGAAATGGTGGCCTATTTATAGGAGCTGATTTCTGGGCAGAAAATTTGACCAAGTCTTAGGTCGCGTACGACCTTAGTTAAGTCGTAGGTCGCGAGCGACCTAAGCTAGGTCGTAGTCTCCTTGCAGCTTAAGAGATTAGCTGGTGAAGCAGTACTTGGCTTTATTTGATCAAGTGGTAGGTCGCAGGCGAGTTAAGGAATATCTATGGGAGCTCTAGGTCGTTGAAGCCATAGCTTGTTAGCCTCTTAGGTCGTAGGTCCCTTAGGTCGCAAAACTTTCCTGTAGTTAGGTCGCGAACCTTTCCTGTAGTTAGGTCGCAAACCTTTCCTGCAGTTAGGTCGCAATCTTAAGTCCCTAGGTCGCAAACTCCTCCCAAGTCCTTAGGTCGTAAACTTTTCCCAAGTCCTTAGGTCGCAAAGTCTTCTGTTGTTAGGTCGCAAACCTTCCTGTTCTTAGGTCGCGAAGCTCTCTGCTGTTAGGTCGCAAACCTTCCTGTTCTTAGGTCGCGAAGCTCTTCTGTTCTTAGGTCGCTAACCCATTTTAGGTCGCTAAATTCTAGGTCGCGGAGATAATGGAATTAACATTTGCCCCTCGAGGCATATGACTATGCCATAGGTCGTATGCTTCGATTCGACCTTGCTAAGTCGCAAACGACCTAGAACTTTACGCCTGTTCGCCTCCCATTCTCAGCTTCATATAAATTGGTTAGGTCGCACCTTCTTCCTCACCTTACTGTTTCGAGCCTCCATCGCCATTAACGATTTTTCGAGCTTCCAAAGACAAATTCGACTCCTTCAACTGACGATTCATTCTCACCAATCATAATTCGTAAGTGGATCGACCTTTATTTGTCCATAGTCACTGCTTTGATCACGAATTGTTGTTACTCGTCCTAAGCCCAATTTCATGCATCATGCTTTCTGAGCGGTAGTCTCAACTGACTTTCGTTCGTGTCGTGGTGATTTGCGATCATACGAAAGCTTCTACTACAGTTCTGTAGGGTTTGCCATTGATTTGTTAGTTAATCGGTGGTACGCTGAGGTAGGGTGAAGGGGAAGATGAACTCTTTTTGAACTGGCGGTATTGGGTTATTGGACTCAATATGATGTTGCTTGGAGAGGAAGTCGACAACCTATCAGATTTGAATGACCTAAGAGTTAGGTCGCGTGGGAACGCTTAGCAACTTAAGCCTTTGCGACCTGACAACATTTGCGACCTAGAGAATCTCCAACCTAAAAACAATTGTGCACGACCTAGGACTTAAAGAAAATTGCCTCATCTTAATCCATTCAACTGCAACGTGCGACTTACAGAAAGCTTGACCCATGATAGGTTGCTGAACGACCTAATACTTAGACAATTTTTCTCAGCCGTGAACTTTTAACCTGAACAACTCAGCATAAGAACGTTGCAACCTTTGTTAGGTCGTAAGCGACCTAACACTTAGAATTTTTTAGCAGGACTTGACTGATTTTCTGAATTTGAATTGTTTTGGACTTTGTACTTCTTTTCAGATTGCTTAAACTTTAATGCTGATAACCTGTTTAGGAGCAACATTCACAGAAAAATGGGACGAATATACTGCTATTGATTGCCCACATCAAACAACAGATTAGTTGACAAAGAATATCAAACTTAAATGAACTTCGTGAATGAAATGCTGTGAACTAACAAATCTAAGTGAAGTATTAAAGCAAAATCGAAATGATCAATTAAAGCTGATTTATTTGCATCAACACAACACTATTCTTGGACTTAAGATATCAAGCCCTGAAACTTTATAATCGACAAGTATCAATTAGTTTAGTTTCATTTACATTTGCTTGTTATTGTATTAGTTTTGCACAACACTTCACTCTTTTTAGGAAACGTGCACCTTAATATTTGATGGTCCAGTTCCTTGTGTAGAATGGAATCTCAACAGGAAGACTTGGAAATAGCCGGAGAAGCTTTTCCAATTGCTACTCCACTAATCGATCCTCCGGAAAGGACTCCTACCACTCTGAGTCATAAAGTCTTCCGACAATTGTGCATCCAATTTGGCATTGCCGAAGCAGATGCTTTACTTCCTGGGTCAAGCGACACTGCTGACAGGCCGCCTCTTGGCTTTGTTGTTGTGAACCGGCAGATGTGTTCGAGTGGAGCCATTCCCCCATTTAACGACTGTCTTCGAGAACTTATCCTTCGGCTAACTATTTCTCCCTTTCAACTACACCCTAATGGATACTCCATCCTGCTGGGATTGTGCGTGCTTTTCAGGAGAACGTTGGACCGTTTTCCCTCTTTTGATGAAATTCGCTTCTTGTGTACATTTGCAAAGGACAAAGACCATCCCTCTATCATACTTGTGAGGAGTGCCAGGAATCGCAAACTAATTCTGGACTTGCCTGAAAGTGCCCATGGATTCTTGACTCAATTCTTTTACGTTCGCTGTCCTCCGGGATTTTATGCCATCTGGAGAGTCGGAAGTAAGATTACCTTTTACCGATTCATTTTCTAGATTTTTCAGAATTCGAACCGTCAAATGCTTAATTCCATTCTTTCTTTGTGCAGCACTTCCTTCTCTTCTTCGAGATACCAGCCGCAAGTCGATTTTAGATACTTTGAGTGCCGTTGATGCCGAAGAGAGGAGTGCCAAATTCTTGCTGAAAGATGAATTTCTGCACCAGTTTGGTCTTTTACATCCTTCTAGATCGACTCAGATTCATGAAATTTCTAGTTCTGATGCGGAAACGTTAGTTGCTTCGGGCTCTCAAGCAGAGGCCTCGAATGCCCCCTCTTCTGTAGAAGAAATTGCATCAAAAGCACCTGTTGTAGAGGCTGCTTTGATAAAATGTTCCGCATCCATCAATGTTGTAGGGTCAGCTAGCAAGTCGGCACTTGCCCCAATTATTGAGGAGGAAGAGAATCCTCGAGTTTCTGAGAAATCAATCGATACGGAAGTTGAAAAGGAGAAATCTGCTGAGTTCCAGGGTGATGACAGTTTTGATGGCTTGAGCGATATCATGATAACTTCTCAAGAGCTTTTCGGGGATAATAATCCAAAAGTGACTTCTCCCGTTGTTGAAGCGACTTCCACCCTAAAACAAACCCTGACGCCTACTACGCCAGTCGTCTCTGTTTCCACACTAAAGCGTGGTCTGTAGTTTGACGCATGTAGCTTGCACGCCGCACACACTTAGGATTTTTCAGCACTTATAAGCATTTATTCTCTTTTTCTGGAAATCTCTAAACTTTACTTCTTTTCCATTTCTCAGATTCTCCGATGGGACGTACCAGCTCATACTACGACAACTTTCGGCGCTACGGAGGGCGTGATTCTTACGATTATGGACGTTATCTTCCCTCCCGCAAAGAATCTGACGAAGAGCATGCAGCTAGAAAAGCTCAAGAAAGGCGTGCTTACGAAGAGCAGCAAAGAAGGAGAGACGATGACTCTCATAAAAGAAAATATCATGATGACAAAGGGAAGAAGCATGCTACCGATGACCCAAGTAAACGGGTTAAACTTGATGAGAAGAACGCGTCTGAAATTTCTGAAAAGGCTGACGCTCCTATTCCTTCTGATACTCCGGCCGGCTCTCCTCCTCTAAAGAAGTCTGATATTCAAACAATCATTAACAGGCCACAATATCAAGTTAAAGACGGCCCTCCAACGCTCCAGAGCCGATTTCCAAATTGGTGCCTAAAAGGAGTGCGCTTTGACTTGGATTTGATTCCAATTGATAAGCAAGACATGCTTAAAAGTCTTGACGCGGTCAGACTTAATATCGAGAGGATGTCGCAATGGCAGAAACTTGTCGACGAACTCCAAAGGGTTAACCACATAAATCTTGAGGCGATGATGACCATGGAGAATGATAAATCAGAATGGGACAAATGGTGCAAGCAACACGATGCGGAAATGACAAGCATTGCAGATGACAACGCAAAGCTTGCATCTGAAGTCAAACGACTAAAGGAAGATCTAGCCTCATCTTCGGCATCGCACACACAAAAGGAAGAAGTCTTTCAGAAGCAAGTGCGGGACGCACATGCTGCACAAAGAGATGTCGAAATGAAGCTTGCAGCTGAGCAGCATATTACTGAGAAATATCGCACAACAAATACTGAGCTGCGGGGAACAATTGTGTCCCAAAATGCAGAGATTGAGTTGCTGAAAGCTAAGCTTCTTAAAGTTGAGAAGGAGCGTGATGACGCGGTCGCTGGACAAGTTGCGGCCGAAGAGTCTCACGACGCCACTAAAGCTAGCATCGATTCTACTCTATTTGACTTCTATATGCACAGCGTTTTGGGCCGTGGCAGCCTTTCCTTCTTGGGTCCCAAATATGAGATTACACTTGCTGAAGTTTGGGAGACTATACTTGACACATTTGCCAGTTATGCGGAAGCAGACCTTGTAGCGCTTTATCTAGACGATGAAGCACGTGATGCGCTTATTAGAGGCAAAGAGCAACTTGCCGAAGCTAGAGCCGGGACAGCGGTAGAAGAATATCCAGAAAAGACAACATCACTACCTGCCCCTGTCCATACTTCAACTTTGACTGATGTTGATATCATCGGTTCTAGCTCTCAATCTCCACTTGCTGCAAAGGATGCTGAAGCTAAACTCGATACTTCCGAGACTCCTCTTTCCCAAATTGAAGAGAAGAGCCATGAAGAAACTGAGGCTGATAAATATGAAATTGAACATGCGAAGCCAACTCCTCCAGGTAACTTTGGTGAAGTTTCGGGTCTAATGAACCAGTTATTTGATTTAACCGAGTTTGATGACCTTCTTACTTGTTACTTGAACTTTGGTGAACCGATACCTTCTCTATTTTCGGAAGATGTTGATTTTAACTTCTTTTCTTCTACAGCGGAGGCACCAAACACTGCACAAGTTTCCACTCCTTCAGTTGCCGTCCCTTCATCTTTACAGGTTACTCCTCCTTCTGCTTCCCAGCCGGGATCACAGGCAGAGAAAATCGAAGCCCTTCAAGGCCTGGATGACCCGGCAGCTTCGCAGGAACAGAAGGCGGAGGACCTTGAAGACGTCGAGAAGACCCCGGAGCAGTCCCTTATTGATGACACGAAGCTTTCAACACTGCTTGCTACTCCGGGGAGCGAATCTTCTTCAAAGAGGAAGGGGAAGCGTGGCATAAGGAAGAAGAAGAGAAGTGCTTCAACTGGGGAGGAAGCAGAAGTTGATCCAGCCGCGCCTCTTTCTCCTTCTACCCCGACCCGTCCACAACGGCTCCAAAAACTAATCATTAGGCCGGGGAAAGGATCCAAAGGTGGCGAGAAGAAGGGATAACAAGCTAGATTTTTTACTCCTTACTTTTGCTTTTTGCATGTATCGACCGGGGATTGTGCAGGTACCGGTCCCTGCTTTTGCTTTTTGAGATATCTGCACATGTAAAGAATTTTCATAGTACTAAATAAAACAGTTATTTTACTTGTACAAACTCTTGTGTATGTGAGAATGATCTGTCTTTTATTTTTAGTGTAGAACAAACGATTCTTCTTACTTGTGCAAACTTTTTGTCTGCGTTTGAGAATGCATTTATTCCACATCATCTATTTTTCATGATATTGTGATGAACTCGCGGTATGTTGCTTGTATATTACTTTGTTCATGTAACTGAATCGTATAGTATTGCCCCCATACCGCAAGTGCATTGCAATATTCTTAGCTTTTTTTTTTAAGACGGATATTCTTATTCCAGAGAATAACTATTCCACTTTTAAGGGAAGAATCATTCTGCTTTTAATAAAGTATATCTCGTCTTTCGAGAAGTTTTTACTTTTTCTTTCCTTTTGAAGAACACTTCAACTTTTAGGGATGATCACTCTTATTTGTTAAAAGCGAATTTTCCTACGCAGTGAAATGAGCTTCCGAAGAAGGTTTTGATTTTGTGCCCCAGCAAGGGGCTTATTTTTGGTACTTCAAGCAAGGTGAAGTGCGCCTCTGAAGAGGTTTTTGAAGAGAAGCGATTTTGGTCTCCGAAGAGAAGCAATTTTGGTCTCCGAAGAGAAGCAATTTTGATATTTCAACTCTGGTGAAGTGGGTCTCCGAAGAGAAGCATTTTGCACTTCTACCCTGGTGAAATGTGCCTCCGAAGAGGGCTTTTTATTTTATGCTTCAAGCATGGTGAAGCGTGCCTTCGAAGATGGCCTGCGCCTCCGAAGAGGGCTTGTGCCTCCGAAAAGGGCTTTTGATTTTGTGCTTCAAGCATGGTGAAGCGTGCCTCCGAAGATGGCTTGTGCCACCGAAGAGGGCTTGTGCCTCCGAAGAGGGCTTGTGCCTCCGAAAAGGGCTTTTGAGTGCCTGGAAGTTGCTTTCTCATGGTCGGATGGGTCCGCGGGGCAGGCGTAAGTTGCTTGATTGGATGTTTGTTTGTACAAACGACCGCAATCAATTAACAAGGTGCCCCTTCGGTGGTCCCACCGATCTTTTTGATTGAGGAAAGCACTCCCATTTATTGGCGTGCCTCGTTAGAGGGCTTTGGTTGGTTGGTGTGCCAGGTAGGTTGCGTCTCAGGGGCGAGTGGATCTACGGGACGGACGTAAGCTATCTGATCGGATGCATCACGACCAGTTAGCGAGGGTCCTGTTCCTTCTGCTTGGGAAGGTGTCCCTTTAGTGGATCTTCCGGCCTTCCTGTTGAGATGCATACCTCCCTTTGTCTGCCTCTTTGTTTGCTTGGCAACTTTCTCTCATCATCTGCCCATTAGCGATCTCTTATTATCGTTCCCAAGCACATCTTCTTCTTTTCCTCTTACAAGTAAATTGCTTCATCCGAAGGAGTGGACTTCACTGTTGAATGACTTCACGAGACAAACGCAAGTTATCTAGTTGGATGTCTATTCATAACGACAATCTCAACTAGTGAACAAAGGTTTGTCACAGTGGAGTCGCCAACTTTTTATGTGAAGTTTTCCTTGCTTGGGATTTGAGTTTGGAAAAAAATTTTGTTGCTTGGTTTTCGTGTAATAGCTGATTTATAGAGGCCGCTTAGTTTTGTGACGAGCAAGCATTGTTTTGATGTCCTGCAATTTTGAATCGACATTTTAGCAATACATTTTAAAGTATTTACATATCGAAATAAAACAAGCATTATGAAATAGTAAAGAACACAAGATTTATAGTGGTTCGGCCAAGAATCGGGCCTACATCCACTTTATAGCTTTCATTCATTCACACTGATTTACAATATTTTACAATACAACTGATACATTCATCATTATTTTACAATTTTGAACCAAGCTTTTTCTTTCAAGTAAAATAAGGACGTAAGTGGTTGCTATTCCAGGCTCTTGGAATTGGATCTCCTTCAACAGTTATGAGTTTGAAAGTGCCATCAAGAAGTTTAGTGCCTATGACATATGGTCCTTCCCAGTTTGGCCCAAACACACCAGTTGCTGTCATGATCCTTTTCAAAACCAAGTCTCCGATCTCAAAGCTGCGTTGGCGAACCTTTGAGTTGAAATGCCTGGCAATTCTCTGCTGATGAGCTGAAACTCTGAGCCTAGCTTCTTCTCTTTTCTCATCAAGAAAATCAAGTGCTTCAAGTTGCAGTTTCTCATTTTCAGCTTCGTTGAAATGAACTCTTCTATGTGAAGGAACTTCTACTTCCACTGGAATCATTGCCTCTGATCCGTATGCCAGTGAAAATGGAGTGTGCCCAGTCGCAGTTTTGTGAGTAGTTCTGTACGCCCATAGTGCTAATGGAAGCTTATCAACCCAACCACCTTTTGCTTTTTCGAGTTGCTTTTTGATAGTTGACTTGATGATCTTATTAACTGCTTCCACTTGCCCATTTGCCTGTGGATGAGCCACTGCTGAGAAGCTTTTTCGAATTCTGAACCGTTTGCAAAAATCCTGGAATTCTTCACTTTCAAACTGAGTACCGTTGTCTGTGATTATCTTCTGTGGCACACCATATCTGCAAATGATATTCTTCGTTACAAAATTTATCATCTTTTTAGAAGTGATGGTGGCCAAAGGTTCAGCTTCAGCCCATTTGGTGAAATAATCAACGGCAACAATAGCATATTTAATCCCTGATTTGGCGATCGGTAATGGTCCAATTAGGTCTATCCCCCAAATGGCAAATGGCCATGGGCTGACCATTTGTGTGAGTTCGGTGGAGGGTGCTCTTGGGATTTTTGCAAATCTTTGACATTTGTCGCACTTTCTAGAGTAGATAGCAGCATCTCGGTTAATGTCAGGCCAGAAATACCCATACCGGAGAACTTTCTTGGCTAAAGTTTGACCAGCTGAATGATCTCCACATTCTCCTCCGTGTACCTCGGCAAGAATTGTCTTGGCTTCTTCCTTAGTTACACGTCGGAGCAGAGGCATTGAAAATCCTCGTCTGTATAATCGGCCATCTTGAAGTATATATCTCGACGCTTTTCTCAATAATTGTCGACGTTCCTTAGAACTTTCTGGCAGGAAACCACTGAGTAAGTATTCTTTGATTGGAGTCATCCATGATTCATGCTCTTGAGACGTAGCCATAATCCAATCAATATCCATTTCATCAATGCTTGGAGCTGACAGAACTTCTACAGGAACTAATCCCAGTAATTGAGCTTCTCCGGAACTTGAGTACTTTGCTAAAGAATCTGCCTTCATATTTTCCTCTCGGGGTATGTGGCTTATTGAGTAGTGATTTAAATCATTGAGGAGTTCGGAAGCTTTTGTCAAATATGCAGGCAAATTTCCTCCTTTGGCTTGAAATTCTTTCTTCACCTGGCAAACAATAAGCTGAGAATCGCTGAAAATCTGTATCGCTTTGATGTTTAGTTCCTTGGCGATTTTTAAACCGGCAATAAGGGCTTCATATTCTGCTTCATTGTTTGTCGAAGGGAATTCTACTCTCAATGCATAACATAATGATCGTCCTTTGGGAGTTTCAAGCACAACTCCTGCCCCAGAACAATAATCATTTCTTGAGCCATCAACATACAACTTCCACTGTACCGGAATGTAGTCAGTTGTTTCTTCCTTGATGTCACCTTTGTCAGTGGACTCTGCAATGAAATCTGCTAAAGCTTGTCCGTTAATTGCTCTTCGGGGATGGTAAGTGATGTCATATTGGCTGAGTTCTATGTTCCATTTCAAGAGACAACCCGAAGTTTCAGAACGATATAGGACTTGCTTTAGAGGTTGATCAGTCAGGACCTTGATAGGATGAGATTGAAAATAGGGCCTCAACTTCCTGGAAGCGATTAACAAACAAAAAGCAAGCTTTTCTATCTTTGAATAATTCATCTCTGCCCCAGTGAACCGTTTGCTGATGTAGTAGACTGGACGTTGTATTTTCATATCTTCTCGTACAAGTGCTGCACTTAGAGCATGGGATGAAATTTCTAAATAGATGAAGAGGTCTTCGCCATCACTAGGCTTGGAAAGGACCGGAGGAGTTCTCATATGATGAATCAGTTGATCGAAAGCATTCTGACATTCGGGAGTCCATTCAAAATTTTTCTTTCCTTTCTTTAAAGCATCAAAGAAGGGAATGCATTTGTCTGTGGCCTTGGAGATGAAGCGACTAAGAGCGGCAACTTTTCCATTGAGACTTTGCAGTTCTCTCTTTGTTCTAGGGGCTTTAACTTCTCTCAAAGCTATGATTTGAGCAGGATTGGCCTCAATACCCCTAGCGCTTACGATGTAACCCAGGAATTTCCCAGACTCTACCCCGAATGAACATTTCAATGGGTTTAGCTTCATTCCATACTTTCGAAGAATTGTAAACATCTCCTCCAAGTGTCCCATGTGATCTACAGCTTTCTTTGATTTTACCAACATATCGTCGACATAAACTTCCATGGTTCTACCAATCTGAGGCTTGAACATTGCATTGACGAGTCTTTGGTAGGTTGCCCCAGCATTTTTCAATCCGAAAGGCATAACTTTGTAGCAGTAGAGACCCACATCTGTGATAAAGCTTGTGTCTTCCTGATCTGGTTCATTCATCATAATCTGATTGTATCCGGAGTAGGCATCCATAAAAGACAACAACTCATGTCCAGCCGTCCCATCTACCACTTGATCGATTCTAGGCAACGGGAAGCAGTCTTTGGGGCAGGCTCTGTTTAGATCTGAGAAATCAATGCATACTCTCCACTTTCCATTTGCCTTCTTAACCAGTACTGGATTTGAAACCCAATTTGGATAAGTGGATTCTTTGATGAAATTATTCTCCATGAGACGATCTACTTCTTCCTTTAAAGCTGCTGACCTTTCTGGGCCTTGAGTTCTTCGTTTCTGTTTTACTGGTGTGAATTTCGGATCAACATTCAGAGTGTGGACAGCAATTGTCGGAGAGATTCCACACATATCAGCATGACACCAAGCGAACACGTCCAGATTCGCTTTTAGAAATGATATCAGTGTGTTTTGAACTGTTGTACTTAGTTGCGAACCCACATTAAGTACTTTGTTTGGGTCTTTGGAGTCGACAGGTATTGGTATCGTAACTTCCACGGGCATCACCCTATTATCCTCTACACTGGATTTTCTGGGGTCCATTTCTCGTCTTGCGCCACTATGCTCACCAGTGCAGGGACCACCCTGTATTTGCTACAAGGTTGGGTTTTTGATGCGGAGGGGAGCTGCCGCATCTTTACCCATTTCTCGCTTTCTGGCTTCTCGAAGCTCTATAAGATAACATTCGCGTCCAGCATTTTGATCTCCCTTGATGACACCAACACCATTTTCTGTAGGAAACTTCATAGTTCGGCACCATGGGGCCAAAATGGCCTTGAATGCAGCTAGAGTGGGCCTGCCTAGGAAAGCATTGTAGGCAGAAAATCCATCGACAATTACAAAGGTTTGCTTGCGAACTACTCTTTTCTGCCCTTCTCCAAGTTCCACGAACAACTCGACAGTTCCGATTGGTTACTGTGGTTCCCCAGTGAAACCAACAATCTTTTGCGACGAAGCTTGAACGTCAGTCATTAGGATCTTCATCTGGTCAAATGTTTTCTTGAAGAGTATATTGCAAGAAGCACCGCAATCAATGAGCACTCGTCTTACTATTGCCGGTCCAATTCCTGCAGAGATAACCAAGGGATCTATGGTGGGAGCTTCAATACCAATAGAATCCCTAGCTTTGAACATAATATCATCGTCTGAAATCTTTTGCTGTTTCAGGGGTGCAGCATTTTTACAGCAAAAACATCTTCCTCTACTGGGATGTATTTTAAAGCATGAGCATATCGTTCCATTTCACCCCAACTTCTGCCCGCTGGGTGTGGGCCCCTCGTAATCACATTGATAACGGGCCTCTCAGATTCTTGTGCCGCAGTGCCTTTACCTGAACCTGATGGCTGAGTAGGGAGTTGCTGCCCCTGAGTTGACGAAGATGGGTCACTTCTGTTCTTCTTGACATATTGTTGCAGCTTGTTTTCCCTCAACAATTCTTCAATTAAGCTCTTTAAGTGACGACAGTCATTGGTATCATGACCGGGTTGGTTGTGAAAACGGCAGAACTTTCCATTTCTCATAGCGCCCTTTCCCGGTTTTATCTCAGCCGGTTTGGGATAATCCACAGCATCTTTGGTGGCGAAGAAGATATTTTCCAGAGTGTCGGTCAATGGAGTGAAATCTGAGGGTTTGAAGAAGCGAGGTTTCTTTGTATCCTTTTGTTTCTTCCCCTCGTGATTTTCCCTTTTCTGACCTCCGGAATCTTTCTTTTCCGAAGCGGCAGTATTATTGTCCACCTTTGCTGCCACCACCTTCATCGATGCTGGAAGATTTTCCAAGCGTATGAATTCATCAGCTTTCTTGTAGAATTTCTCGAGAGAATTTGGCTCTTTCATCTTCAGCCATTTTCCAAATTCGCTTGATTTGTCGATAGCACGCATCAAATAGGTCAAGATCATCCGTGGCTCTGCGTTATCAACTTCTGCCAGAGCTATATTGAAATGGTTCAGGAATGATTTAATAGGTTCTCCCGGATTCTGTTCAAGACTGGATAATGACATTATGTCCTTTGCCTTTGAAGCGTATAGCCTGAATTGCTCTTTGAACTTTCGGGTCAGATCGGAAAACTGATCAACTGATCGGACAGGAAGCTTGGTAAACCAGAGGAGTGCCACTCCTTCCAAATATACTGGGAAATACCGGCACTTAATTTCATCAGTTGCTCTTGCACCGGTCATGTGCCAGTCGTATTTATACAAGAACTGATTTGGATCACTTGTTCCCCGATAAGCAGGAATGGTGGGGGGAACAAACTTTCTAGGAAATTCAGCCTTTAGAATCTTCTCGGTAAACGGAGTTCTACTGGGTGCGAATCCCCATTCGCTCTCATCTTCATCCCTCTGCATGCTCTCCTTCATTATTTGCTTGATCATGCCAGAAAGATATTCCTCGTTGTTCAAAGATTTGGCGGAATAGACCTCGGCCATTTTCTCAGAAGTCTGTCCGGGCAGATGTTTGCGGAAAATCGGCGATGGCCTAGATCCTTCAGCTTGGAGGGGTGCCCCTTCAGCAGCACCTGATCCTCCTTGAGGAATATTTTTTCCTTCGGAGTTGCGAAGAGCATCAGCGATGTTTTCTTCATTACCCACTGGTCTTTGATTGGCGCCGAGCAGAGCGTTCAGTTTTTCCATCATCAGATTGTTTTGAGTTTCAATCTGTTGGTATAGTCCAGATACAGCAGCGTCTAGCTCCTCTCGCGTCACCCCGACGCTTGGAGCCACATGACTCGGTGAAATAGAAGTGGCGGTATTATCTTGAACATTTTCAGATCTGACAGCCTTTCGTTTCCTTCCAGGAGCCATTATGTTTGATAGATTTCTGGTTTTGTAGGAAACTTTTTCAGCAAACTTGTGTGAAGCAATGGTGAATGGTAGCCTGAGTTGGGCTCTCAATGAAAGCACCAAAATGTTAACGATAAAAGGTGAACGCTAACACCCGGTGTGTGTAATAGAATCGTGAAAGCACCACCCGTGTGACGGGAATAGAATTTAAGCAGTAAAAGACAGCAATTTATAGTGGTTCGGCTTGAGATTAAGCCTACGTCCACTTTGAATCTCTTTATTACTGAATTCGGTTACAAATCAATACAAATCTCTTATCACAACAGTACAACTTGATCAAAAGAAACAATCTTGACTACTAGCTCAATCTTCGTCGATGAAATTCGATGAATCCATGTTGGATGTAGGGAATTATCTCTTGAAGATTGTTGTAGCGTCTTGAATGTTTGAGGATCTTTGATTGCTGGATGAATGGAGACTTCGACAGAGTAACGACGCTTGAAGAAATGATTTGGCAAAAGTCCCCTTCATGTTGGAAATGGTGGCCTATTTATAGGAGCTGATTTTTGGGCAGAAAATTTGACTAAGTCTTAGGTCGCGTACGACCTTAGTTAAGTCGTAGGTCGCGAGCGACCTAAGCTAGGTCGCAGTCTCCTTGCGGCTTAAGAGATTAGCTGGTGAAGCAATACTTGGCTTTATTTGATCAAGTGGTAGGTCGCAGGCGAGTTAAGGAATAGCTGTGGGAGCTCTAGGTCGTTGAAGCCATAGCTTGTTAGCCTCTTAGGTCGTAGGTCCCTTAGGTCGCAAAACTTTCCTGTAGTTAGGTCGCGAACCTTTCCTGTAGTTAGGTCGCAAACCTTTCCTACAGTTAGGTCGCAATCTTAAGTCCCTAGGTCGCAAACTCCTCCCAAGTCCTTAGGTCGTAAACTTTTCCCAAGTCCTTAGGTCGCAAAGTCTTCTGTTGTTAGGTCGCAAACCTTCCTGTTCTTAGGTCGCGAAGCTCTCTGCTGTTAGGTCGCAAACCTTCCTGTTCTTAGGTCGCGAAGCTCTTCTGTTCTTAGGTCGCTAACCCCTTTTAGGTCGCTAAATTCTAGGTCGCGGAGATAATGGAATTAACAGTCATCAAATGCCATCCATAACGACGTATCACATATTCGGAATGGGTTATACGACCCAAAGGTCCTTTCCCGGCTAACCCGAATAGTGAGCGAAATATTCGAAAAGCATATGGATATGGGATTTCAATTAAGTCACAACTTAATAATTCAACTTCTTTTTAAATGGTTTCAATCGATTACCATTTCAAATCTTTTAAACAAAAAGATTTATTTTAAACAACCTTCAACGGTTTAAACAATTTCCACATTTAAATCTTTTAAATAAAAGATTCATTCACAGATTTTCTAAAACAATTTCCATTTTAGTTTAACTCGTTAAATCTTTAAATCAAAGATTTAACTTATAGCTTTCAAAACAATTTCATTTCGAATGGTTTAAACAAAACATCATTTTAAATCTGTTAAAAATAAACAGATTAATTCATAGCTTTCAAAAAGAATTCATTCATAACTTGGAAAACCATTTTTCAATTCAATCTTGAAATTCCTTTAAACTGGAATTTCATTTCTTATATATACGAAAGCTTTTATCATTTGAAAAAAAAACAGTTTCATTTCAGAAAATCTAATTCATTCATACGAGTTAAAGTCTTTGGGTTAAATCCAAATTCTCAAAATTATACCTTTAAATGGTTTAAATTCAGATAAACACATTTATAACATTTTCAATCCCTAGTTTCAAATCATACCATTCAATTTCAAACTTGAATTCAAATTTAAATCAAATTATTTAAATTTTCAAAACTCGATTAAGTTATTCAAAATAACTTTTATCTTTGAAATTCTATTTCAAAAGCTTTTCACTTTAAACCCAAATTTCCAATTTCAAAATCAATTGAAATTAAAATTTCAATTTCAAAAACATCAAATTTAAATTATCTGTGACTTAACCGATTTCCACGTGAAATCCATATTTGTGTGTGTAAAAGTGTAGTCCAGGGGTTTAACACAATAGTGCAACATCATTCAATTATCACAGATCAGAATACATGATATAGTTGATAAGCGATATAAACTATAACGCTTACCGTTCATTTACAGATCACAAATATATATAAATTACAAATAGATAAGCTACAATACAGATCACACACAAATCATGATATATCACAAAGCATCATATATCAAGGATATCAAACAATCAAGTCATCCAATAGGATCCAAATATACATAGGTAAGGTCAATTTATTTATCTGATCAAATTAAATCAGATTAGTCACTGATCCTGGTTCAATCAACATTAATTAATTACCAACCATTTTAATTAATTAACATTTAATTCTTTATTAATTAACTTAAAATTATTAAATTATTCTTTAATTAATTAATTACCCTTAATTAATTATCATTTGATTAATTATCCTTAATTAATTACAATAAGTGATTATCCCCAATCAATTCCATTAATTAATTAATTAACCTTTAATTAATTATCCTCAAATTAATCACCTTAATTAATTTATCACATTAATTAATTATCCTTTAATTAATTATTGTTCAATCACTTAATTTATCAACCTTTAATCAATAATTAATTTCTTTTAATTACTTCTCTAAGTAATTTTTATTTTCCAAATCGTCAAGTGATTATTAATTTAAACTTTAGTTAATACATTTAAACTTATAATTTACAAATTATCAATTATCATACTAATTATCTTAAATAGTTAATGAATTTAAATCTTAATCTTCATTACATAAAAGAAAACCCATTTTCCATTTATTTATTTAAGTTTCACTTAAATATGTTTGGAAACATTTATTTCAAATTTTCTTTGAACTTTTATTTTAAACTCCAAGTTCAAACGATCATTAATTCAACTTTAAATCACTTTATAAACTAACTTTTAAAACTTTAAATTACAAATTAAAACAATACTTAGTGATGAAGGGGTTTAAATCGAATTTACTTAATTTAAATCTCTTTAAATTTTGTTTAAAGTGTTTAAATTAAAACTTTATTTCAAAAGTCTGGAAATTTTAAACACTTAATGTTACTCAATTTAACATTGGTTTTAAATTTTAAAACCCACACTTTAAAAACTGTTTAAAATCTGGTTCAGTTTAAACTTGAAACAAATGACCCGAGTTTCTTTAGTTTTGCTTCGAGAAAATTGCAAGATTACCCAAGCCAGAATGCCATTTTCTCGAGTACGTACTCGAGTCGCCTGGGTACTGTTAAAAATTGAGATAACTAACCTACCCGAGATCCCTATATACTACTTCGAGTAAAAATACGAAAACACCCGAGTAAAACGTAAGCTTTCCCGAGTAAATTCCCACGTTTCCCAGACCCAAGTTTCGCCAGCCTGACCAAAATCATGGTGCACGTGCACACCATAGATCGACGCCTCTGATCATCATCACATCGACGAGTAGGTCGAATACCATTCCCAGTTGCGATCCCAACCATCAGCTCCCCTCCGGTGCCTCTCGAACTCGAATTCGAATAAATCGAAGCCTGGAAAGCACAGGCTCGCGACCAACCACCAACCTGTCATCGTCTCGTCTTCACAACCCCGTCCACCAGAACTCCTCAAACTCCGGTCATGACTTCAACTACCTCTGAGCTTCAATTTCCCAAAATATCTCAAAGCTCGATCAACTCAAGTGGTCGAACCGACTCACATTATCACCCCAGACAAAACTAGGTTTAAATACTTCGATTCCACATTCCCACTGCCTCATTGCTTTAAACCAACAACTACCATTTTTCCCTAAAACTTCAATCAATACTCCATCACCAAGAAGAAACCCGAACCTCCACACTACAGGGATCACCAGATTTTGCTTGAAATTCATTTTTAGTTCGATATCAAACTGCAACTTCCACTTACTCCTAAAAATTCCAATTCTTGATTTAAAAATCAAGTTTTAGTTGATGCTTTTAATTTATGAAACTGAATTACAAAATTAGTATATTTAGATTTTGACGAAAATTAACATGCACTGATACATCTCATGTTTCCAGCGATGACATCCCATATTTTAACTTCTTGAAACTTTAAATATTATCTGGAGATATTCTACAACTTCATTTTTTTATAAATTTATTCCATTAGATACTTGGTTAAATGATGAGTGTAAAAATGAAGGTTTGTGCCTAGGAAAATCAAAGGAACAGAACAGGCAAATAGAGTAACAGACATATACACACATATATTACTCATAAATACATGAAATACTTATTTAACTTAACTTAAAAACATGCAACCATATTTAGATTTTAAGTTTATAAAAGGTTACTCACCAGCTCTATGGGAAAGAACAGAGCACCTTTAAAAATGAAGACAGTTTTTAATTTTTTGAAACTGGAAATTGCTCTCCACTTGATACTTCTTGCCTATTCCTTCTTGATATTGTTTAGTTGTATTGTTTTGTCGAAGCTTGTTTAAGATTTTAAAATGGAGTTTCATTTTGTATTTGCTTAACTCGAACTGGAAGTAAAAAGTGATAAGGAAAAGGTTGTTTTCCAGGCTATGTATAAAACAGCCTACAGTGTTTGTCTATATGTTTTCTTATTTCATTTCTAAGGTCAGAGATATTTTAAAAATTTAGAGGCTGAAAAGAAATTTATGCCAATTCGAACAGATTTGTTGGCTGCAAGGATTGAAGGCATTTAATGTTGTGTACTTTATGTTTTGTTTATTCATACTTATCTCATATTTTCACTTGCCTAGTTTCAGTAACAAGCTACCAGCAAATACTAGATACAAATGTATTTATATTTTACTTTCTCTGATTTTCTTCTTTGTTGCCTTTTTAGTCTACATGTATATCGCCCTCGAACCATCAATGTTATACTATGCAAGCTTTGTATTAGGCTGGAAAGTCTTCATTCCTTAGTGCTATGTTTTCTTGTTTTCCATTTAAATTGTGATTTGAAAGTTATTTTCCAATATTTCACTTGCCTATACACATTCTAGTTTGATAATGAAATGTAAAGGATTGTTATTAAATTTTGTTACTTTCCCTATTGATACTAATATGTTATTTATTTATCTAGTGTGTTTGTTGTCAAATTTATCAATTTACTTGTTATCCAATTATGCTGTTTGTTTATTTAGCGTTCGCTTATTTATTTACTTTGTAATTCAAATGAATTTCTATAATTATTAGGTAGTTAAAATTCTCTAATGTATTCACTTAATATTTTACATAACATATTAACACGTTGTTTGACTTTACAGTTTATGCTTTATTATTATATATATATTCTCATACACATATATATATATACACAATATTCTTAAATTTAAATGATTCATTCAGAATTTACTTGAGTTCGGGGATACTCGCATCCATTTAACCATCTATTTCACAAATTTTCATTCAAAAATAAATTTAATTATCGATTTAAAATAGATTAAAATTCGGGGTCGTTACAGACTTCCCCCCTTAAAAGAATTTTGTCCTCGAAATTGCCAAGGAGACAAAAAGATAGATGAAGAATATTTCATCAACTCAAACTGAACATCTATTCTGCATTTGGCTTACCAAATCAGAACATCAATAATAGATACAAGAACGAATCAGTTTTAATACTTCAGAAGATACTCGAGTTATCCAGATCTACGAAATATGTAGTGGCATCGGTTAGTTCGAAGTGATAACTAACCATTCGTAGAATATACTAGGTCCCAGAGAATAGATAGATATATGGATACAATTTCCAAATCTTTTAGTTTAGAACTAAGGTATACCTACCAACCATAACAAATAAAGCAACCAATTCATCCCAACAAACAATTTTGGTCCATCTGGAGTTTATGTCCTCATTTTAATATATCGAATTTATTCCTGGACCTACCAGAAATCATCGAAGAATAGAGAAGAGATGCTGAACAAAAGAGATTGATAGAGAAAAGATTACTTCCTTATTGTTACAGGGTACTGACCATTTATAATCGTATTCCCCTGTCCCCTATCTCATCCTCTTCTTGCACTCATACTCGCCATCAGTGGACAGTAAGAGAATTTACTGAGGCATACGAACGGATATCTGAGGAATACTCATTCTAGAGTTTACTGCACTCTATCTCTAATGAGTTACTTAACGTGTTATACTCCTGAGCTAAAGTTCAACCTTAGCTCTGATACCAAATGTAACGATACAGATTTTCGCGTTCGAAAATCGACATCCATACTTTACATCGTACTCGAATGCCGTAGATTCGACCGTTCAAATCCGAGTCGCCGGAGCTTATAACACCATTAAGTATAACAACACAGCGGAATAAATGAATAATACATTGATATACAGCTTTGATACAATATCTGATACAACAGAATGCTAAAAAGAATATCAATATACATCAAAGATGATACAACAAATAGCAGCGGAAAGAAAAGATAACATCAGCAACGGATAGAATATCTCCAGTAGAATGCTCCAATCCATAGCTAGCGAAAAACAAGGTCAGTCGTCCAAGGACTGACTAGCTCCAGATAATCTACTCAACCTGAATATCTGAGAAACCCAACTCTAGACTGCCCGTGTGGAAAATAGTGGGCACCCAGAGTTTAGGAAGGGAACAATAAACTCCGGATCAGTCATGGGACTGGTGTGAGCAACAAAAACAGTTTATCTTTAAAACAAATAGCAAAAGAATTTAAACATTGAAATCCGCAATGCTTTTGGAAAATGAAACTACCATAAGGCCTCTCGCACACACACACACAATGCAAACGCAGAATCGTAGGAGATTTCTCCTTATGATAGTCAAAGATGCTTACTACGCAAAACAAATCATTGGATATTATTATTAGTGCATAGTGGAAAAACATTTCGAAAGTAGAATATAAATCTTAGCCACCATACGACCATTATCGTATGCCTACTATAGCTACTATGTTCAATAGCAGGTTACCGCCACATTCCATAGCAGATAATACAACTAAAACCGTACAAGGCTCGTATTGTTTCTTTGGATTTTCCAACAAATGGTCAGGCTAAGGAACTTCCTTTCCTACTGTCGAATGGGATCGCCTCTGGCTGGACGTCCCGAGAGACAAACTGCTCTCTGCCAAACAAGGCCGGGTTACTCCTGTAACAAGTAACTCACGACTATGCCATTCCCCGGTCCTTTGGGACCTTTATCCGAGCGCTCGGTAACCAACATCACACATAATAAATACGTGTATCCACATGAGTAAGTATCAGGGCTCCATACCATAATACCACCCCTTTCCAGAAGGAAATGACATACCCTAAAGGGCGCGACCCTCATAACCTTGCCGCAACTTTCCTGTTTCGACCATTTCCGAGTTGTGAGGCCCTGACGAAGTCTCGTCCACAAAGCTACGCTTTTTCAAAAAGCCACGCTTTGGGTCAACAGATGATCAACCTATGATCACAAAGATAAATGATCAAACAAATGATCATATCGCAAATGATCAAACACTGATCATCACACAGCAACACTCAGCATGTCACGTTACCAAATTGGGAATATATCGCTAATAAATTTCAACTACATAACCTCTAAGCTCGTACGTCTCAGAGAAGGGTGTTAAGCTAAGAGAATAAATTCTCCGCCACCAAACAGAAATGTATTTGAAAGAAATTGTAACAGCCCGATATTTTAAACGAAATTTTAATTAAAAATAAAACATTTGAAATATTGATTTAAATTAAAGTGTAAAAAAAAATTGTGTGAAACAGGAAATTTAAAACTCTACATTTCATTCCGTATATTTACATCCGTTTTATCTTATATTTAAAAAAATCAAATTTTATTTATTTTGGTAATAGCTATTTAAATTTTTGGTTTAAAAGATACGTTATTTATTTAAAGAAACGTTATATTTTTTTATGAAACAAATAACGGTTATACGTTACTTTGGGCGTTACACTTTACGTTCGCTGCTTTCGTCTGTCCATTTGATTTCTTGCGTTAGCAATGGTTGCTTCAACCGTACTTTGCTTTTGAGAATTTAATTTCGTGTTTTATCATTTTACTGGAAATTTTATTCCATTCCTTTACCGTTCCAATCTTTAGTGTTTGTTATATTTTACTTATTCCAAACGTTCCACTAAATAAAAAATTGATTGCCTAAAATTTTGCTACCGTTCAAACTTTTCATTTCTTACTTTTTCCTTTTACCGTTCCAACCATTAAACGTTGGTTATATTATTTTCCTTACGTTCGTTCCAGCTTTTAATAGATTTAATTGCCTTAATTTTTTTTCAACCGTTCAAAACTTTGTTTTATTGCCTTCTCTCTTCAATTTGTGAACAGCCCTTTTATTTTCCACGAGCAACCAAAAGTTTCCAGACCAAAAATTTTATTCTCCACTTCAGCTTTCAAATCTAGATTTCGTGAACAAGGTATGGCCGCATCTCTTTTCCTTCAATTTCTTTTTCTTCTTTTTGTTTGCCTTTGTTGTGTTGTTGTCCCCTGCTCCTTTGCCTGCCATCACGCATGCCATGCTTTGCCAGAAACCACCACCCCACACCCTCTCATCTGCCTCCATCACCACCCCAGCACCCACCACAAGACCAACCTCCACCCCAATCGATCACCAAGGCACCATGAATCCAGACCACCACCACGCGAACCCCACCCTATTCACCACCAGCCTACCCCACTTTCCAGTCCTCCACCACGTCAACTACCGGACCCCCACTGACCCGCGCCAGACCACCACCACGCGAACCCAGCCCTACCACCACACACTCCACGTCTCTTCCCATGCCTTGTATCTGAAAGGAAAAGGGGACAGTGCTTTGCTCATTGGCATGTGGTAGTTAGTACAGTCGGTTCGTTCCTTTTGTATTTTGCAGTCATGAATATATTTGCCTCTGCCTTGTATTTGAATAAAGAAAAGAAATGAGATGGTTGCCTTGTCACCATGTTTGATAGCTTAGTCTATTGATCTTTCCACTGATTTTTGTTTTGAACAGAAAAAAAAATGAACAAACAAATGGTTCGTCCTTTGTATTTTTGTGGTACCTTAGTTTTATTTTTGCCTCTGGCTTTGAGAAAAAAAGGAATGAGAACTAAAGTGTTTTGTTTTGAAGTTGTTAGTTTTATTTTTCGGCTGAGCCCTGCTTTTGAAAAAGAATATGGAATGAACAATAAAAGTGGTCGAGCCATTTCCTTCTATTTTTCAACTTGATTTATTTTATTTTTTTCGTTCGTTTGCTTCAATTGGAAAATTCGTTATTAGTGCATTTTTTTGATTGTCTATTTATTCGCTTTATTCTTTTGACTTTAGATTTGAATCTAGTCGGCGAATCCGCTAACAACAAATCGTGCTTTCCGCGGGCTTTCGACTGATAGCATACTTCTTTCTTTTTGATTCTCCAGCTCCGTAGAGGTGAGTAAATCTCACATGAATATTCATACTTATATGATTGTGAAACGACCGCAACTGAATGTGTAGAAATAAATAAATAAATAAATGATGTTATAATTACCTGTGATTTATTTATAGTTGATGTTAATTGTTAAAAAAACTGCATATCGTATCATCTGTTATATTTTGTTCCTATTTTTCTATTATTCTATTTCTGTTAAATCACACTGCAAGTTCCCTGTAGAATAGAGTCACTATGGGTTGAAATGATACAAACCCGAACGGACTTTAGAATAAGGGAAGGTCGTTATGGGCTGAAATGATAGGCCTGAATGATTTTCAATAAAATTTTATTTACTTGGGATTGCGGGTTTGAAATGATAAAACCCGGATTTTTCTTTGTAAATTACGGATTAAAATATTGTAAATACAAGGCCCGTGGTTATTTTTCTGAAATTTCTGGATACCTTTAAATATTGTAAAAAAAATTAAATTGATTTAAATCGAAATTTTAAATGATTTATTTAGAATAGAAATGATTTTTCTATGTGATAAATATAAATAAATGAAAAAATATTGATTTTAAAATGGAACTTAGATTTGAAAATTTGACTAAAAAGAAAAGATGGAAACTTAAGTTAATTAAATCGAAATGAAAATTAAGTTTTAAAATGGTGAAAATGGAGTTTGAGATTAAAAATTGAAATGAATTGTTTAATTGAAAATGGGATTTACACACTTGAATTTAATAAGCGAATTTGTAAGTTTTGGTTTTATTTTGTAAAAATTTCCCTTTTAAATAAATCAGTTAAAGGATTTAAATGAACTTTTAAATGTGAAAATTTATGATTTTATAAATTTAAATGGTTTAGATTAAATGAACCAATTCTAAACTAAGTGGAATCTGCAGCACTTGTTAAGTACTACGGTTATATATACGAATCAAAAGACTAAACTGAACTAAGGCTATGATAGCACTTGGTAAGTGCTGTTGTGGCAGAAACTAAAATTGAACCTGAACTAATAAAAGGGCTACTGTAGCACTTGTTAAGAGTTGCAGTAAGCTGAAATATGATTTGTTTAAAACTGAACTGTTATAGCAGTTTATAAATGCCGTCTTTTCTAAATAAATTGTTTTCAATTATAACTTACCGCAACACTTTTTTAAATGTTGTGAAAGCTGATAATTTTAATGCTATTGTTTTAAGTGAATAAATGAACTCCGAAAAGGCTAAAACTTTGGGAATTTAAGATTTGATTTGAAGGAATAATGACTTTGTTTTTAAACGGTTTAATTCGAAGTATATTTGATAAATTGTTTTAAATCTATAACCACGGGTTATAATAACGATTGGTTGGCAAAGAGACCGGGATCGGATATGGACATACTCTCTGTCGATACCGAAAACCACTTTGACAACCGTGTACGCGGTGTAGATTCCAGAATGAAGTAGGATGGTGGCGACGTTCTTAAGGTATGTTACGTGTATCCAACTCCCGTGAGTTGGCATAAGGTGGCTAAAACATGAGCGATTGACGGACCAAGGAGGTAGCACCTCTTATCGGACACACTTCTTCGATACCATTCTATTACTTGTGATTGATTTGGTGGCCACCCTTGATTTGGGAGTGTTGTTCGAGGTGGGCGGTAGTGGCTGCTATGCGTCACCACTAGTCCGGATGCGTAATTGGTATATCTACCCTGGCATTGCCTAGTTGTGCCGTGTCACCTACCATATCGAGCTTTACTACGATTATGATTTTAAGATCCGACCGCGTTAAGGTTCTCCATCCCCTTAATGCTATTTTCCAATATGATTATACTTTACTTATTTAGACAATATTATAATAGCGAATATTACTACATAGTAGATATTTTAACGGATCCTTAGAGGATGGGCGGTCCCAAGCATCTTCTGAGTTACTTGTACCTTTACTATAGTTCACTTGAGTTGGTTTACATTGTATAAGTATGTATATCCTGACTCGAGTGTTTATTTTTTTTACTTTACGCTCGGGTCAGCCTGAGTATTCACAGCTTTGGATTCACTTTTCTAGAGCTCGGAATCGCTGGAGATTCTGCTTATCCAGTTATCTACATATTTCAGTTTCAGTTGTCCTATTTCAGCTTTTGTATTAGAGACTTGTGTATTTGGGATTTCTATTGTACTTGTTTCAGAACTGTATTGGGTTTCAGACTATGAATTTCGTATTTGATTTGAGACTATGTATTTTAGTGGCTTCATGAACCACTATGGTTATTTTTAATTTCCGCTGCGTGTTATTCTGATATTTCTGTGTCTGTGATTCTGTGAATGATTTTATTTGCTTCAAATTTTATTACAATCTGTTATTTTACATTATTCAAGCCTGACATGTGTGTCTGCCTATGCACTTAGAGGGTGCAGCATGATAGGGGGTTCTCGCATTTGGTTTGGTAGCGAGCGGATGACTCTTACTCCTACATGTCCCTGCGGGGTTGGTGCAGTCGAGAGGCTGGCTGTAAAGGCAGAACACAGGTACAGCTGTATGCTACGGTGGGCGTTACCCCACTGACGCGGTCCGTTACATTTGGTATCAGAGCTTTGGTTTTAGGCAAACCTTAGCCTGTGGAGCAAAAACTCATTAGAGATAGGGTAGGAATACCCTAGAATGAGTGAAATCAAACTCAGAATCATTTCTTTGTGAGTGAACGTATTTTCAAAGTATAAAATGATTTTTAAAATGATTTCTCAAATGATTTTTCCAAAGATTATTTTGATATAAAGTTTTCTTGTTTTAAGAAGAAATTTTCTAAACTTCCTTCTTTCTGTATCTACCTAGTTAGAAAGTTTGTTATTAGGATATTCATCCAAGTGATCTTATCATGTCTTATCTTAATTTATCTTTGTCTTCTCTATACCTTGTCCTAAATTTATTCTTGATATTTCCAGGATGAATCGTGGAAATGCTAGAGGTAGGGGTCGTGGTATTGCCCCAGTTCCTCCACCTGTTGCACCCGTTAGGTTTACAGTTCTTTGCAAGGAATTCTCTCAGCTCGGTGGCACTAGGTTCACCGGTTTAGAGAGTATCATCGAAGCCCAGCAATGGCTACGAAGTTTGGAAAGAATTTTTACTGGTCTAGAGATCACTGATGCCCAGAAGCGTCAGTTAGCAGCATGGCAGCTGCAAGAGTCGGCCTTAGATTGGTGGGAGTCTGTTACGACTCACACTAACGAAGGTGATCTTTCGTGGGAGCAGTTCAGGTATCCTTTGTGTTAACTTGAATTTTCCCCATTTCCTTTTTCTTTTGAATTTATCTTGAGTTCAGTTTTGTATCTTCTTTCAGGGAGGCTTTTGTGGCAAAATGGATGCCCGAAGCCGGGAAATTTCAACTTTACCGTGAGTTCATGGACCTCAAGCAGGGTACCATGTCTTTTTCAGAGTATGAACGGAAGTTCAATGAACTTTCCAAATTTGGTCCTGGTCTTATCGACACTCAGCTAAAGAAGAATGAGAAATTCATTGCTGGAGCTCGCCCAGAGTTCTACGACAGTCTTATTTCGCATGTTCATGGCACTTTTACTGAGCTCATGGATATGGCTATTCGCTATGAGAACCCTACTTCCAAGGGTCCTGCTGCTTCCAATGCTCATGTCTCTCAGTCCTCCTCTGCTAATTCCAAGAAGAGAAAGCCCAACTTCCACCTGCAAAAGAAGAATTGGCTCAAACATCCGGGCTTAGGATCTTCAGCATCTGCTCCTTCCCAGAGGCACCCTATTGATCTTTCCTCCATTACTTGCTTCAAATGTGACCAGAAGGGACACTATGCCAACAGTTGCCCTAATCCGTCCAGTGCTGCTATTCCTCCACCTCAGGTTTCCAGGAACGATCTTTGTCATGTTTGTCTTCAGCCGGGTCATTTTAGGAAGGACTGTCCTTTATATCAGAAGGGAAAGCCATCTGGTGTATTTGCTGTCACATCTGCTTCATCACCTGCTGCACCTACTCCTGCTCCTAGCGATGATCAAGGTACTCTTCAGGGCACCTTTACTTTATTTCATCATCCTGTTCGTGTTTTATTTGATACTGGGGCTTCGCATAGCTTTATTTCTGATGTTTTGTGTAATAAGTTTGAAACTCTCCTTTCTCCTGAGTATGTTTCTGTTCCTCTATGTGTTTCAAATCCTATTGGTGGTCCCGCAAATCATGATAAGATTTGTAAGCAAGTGAGACTCTTCTATTCTAGTCATAAATTTTCTGGAGATTTCTATGTCCTAGGTTTCGATGCTTTTGATTTGTTGCTTGGAAGTGATTGGCTTGACGGGCACGATGCTCATATCTCTTGTAAATCCCGAATTGTTTCTCTTAAGGATGATCGGGGTAACTCTTTGGTTATTCAGGGTCGTATGCCTCATGATTATGCTGGTAGCTTTATCTTTTCTCTGGATGCTTCTACTGATGATCTTCAGTCGACTCGGGTAGTCAATCTCTATCCTGATGTATTCGGTGAAGTCTCTGCTTTACCTCCTAAGCGGGAAATTGATTTCCGCATTGATCTTATTCCTGGAGCACGACCTGTAGTTCTTCCTCCTAGAAGAATGGCACCCCGCGAGAAGGCTGAGTTAAGGAAACAAATTGAGGACCTATCTTCCAAGGGTCTGATCAGAACTAGTTTTTCTGAATGGGGAGCTGCGGTGGTTTTCGTCACCAAGTCCGATGGTTCTCTACGGATGTGTGTTGATTATAGGGAGTTGAACAAGCTCACTATGAAAAATAGATATCCAATGCCTCGCATCAATGACATGTTTGATCAACTTTATGGTGCTACTGTTTTCTCTCAGCTTGATCTTGCCACAGGTTTTCACCAACTCAGAGTTGCCGAGGAAAGTATACCCAAGACTGCTTTCCGTACTGAGAATGGATTCTTTGAATGGTTAGTTATGCCTTTTGGTTTGACTAATGCCCCTGCTTTCTTTGTTGACTTGATGAATCGTGTTTTCCGTGATGTGCTTAATAAATTTGTTCTAGTCTTTGTGGATGATATCCTCATTTTCTCTAAGTCTGAAGAAGAACATGAGTCACATTTAAAATCTGTTCTTGAGACTCTTCACAATCATCAGTTAAAAGCTAAATTTTCCAAATGCCATTTCTGGATGGATGAAGTCCGATTTCTCGAGCATATTGTTTCTAGTAATGGAGTTTCAGTTGATCCAGTCAAGATCGCTGCGATCAATGTAAGTTCTTCTTTCTTTCTCTTTCCTTGTTTCATTCAATTTATTCTATCTTTCCTATTATCCTTCTTTTCCCTATTCTGTGCAGGATTGGGAAACTCCTAAGACTCCTACTGATATCCATAGTTTTCTGGGCCTCGCCGGTTATTACCGGAGATTCATTGAGAATTTCGCTCGGATTGCTGCACCTCTCACTGCTTTAACTTGGAAGAATGCTAAGTTTATTTGGAGTAACGAGTGTAAGGCCGCCTTCAATGAGTTAAAAGACAAGCTTACTTCCGCACTTGTTCTTACCATTCCAAATGGAAATGAGGGATTAACGGTATACACTGATGCTTGTCGAGAAGGTTTGGGAGCTGTTCTGATGCAGGATGGTAGAGTGATTGCTTATGCTAGTAGACAGTTGAAGACCGATGAAGTAAATTATGCTGCCCATGATCTAGAGTTGCTTGCTGTTGTTTTCGCTTTGAAGCTTTGGAGACATCATCTGTTGGGTACCAAGTTCGAGCTTTTCACAGATCATCAGTCTTTGAAGTATATTTTCTCTCAGAAGGATTTGAATCAGAGACAAGTTAGGTGGTTAGAGTTCCTTGCTTCTTGTGACCTCGACATCAACTATACACCGGGAAAGGCTAATGTTGTGGCAGATGCTTTGAGTAGGAAGAAAGCTTTGTTGTGTCAGATTGTTGTTTCTTCACCTCTTGTGGATCGTATTATGGCTAGACAGGATGAGGATCAGATGCTTAGATTGATTAAGGAGAGTGTTCGAAGCAGAGTTGGAAGTAGTAGTCTTGATGGTAATGGAGCTCAGATTGACGATAAGGGTGTATTGAGGATCAATAATAGGATTTGTGTCCCGAATGTTGATGGATTGAGACAGGAGTTACTTCGGGAGAATCATCAGTCCAGACTTTCTATTCATCCAGGCGTGACCAAGATGTATCAGGATATGAAGAAGTTATATTGGTGGAAAGGTATGAAGCGAGATGTTTCCATTTTTGTGAATAGATGTGCGACTTGTCAGCAAGTCAAGGCAGATCATCAGAAGACCCCTGGTTTATTGCAGCCTCTTGAGATTCCAAATTGGAAGTGGGAACAAGTTTCTATGGATTTCATTGATGGATTATCGAGGACTAGGAAGGGTAACGAGAGTATCTGGGTTATTGTGGATAGATTGACCAAATTAGCTCATTTCATTCCGGTCAAGTCTACCCGTACAGCTTCTAGTTTGTCTGAGATTTACATGAGGGAGATTGTTCGTCTCCATGGTGTTCCTCTCAGTATCGTTTGTGATCGTGATCCTATCTTTACTAGTAGGTTTTGGAAGGCCTTTCTGGATTCTTTGGGTACTCATCTAAATCTGAGCACTGCTTACCATCCACAGACCGACGGTCAAACGGAAAGGGTGAATCAGATTTTAGAAGATCTTCTTCGTGCTTGTGTGCTTGATTATGGAGGATCTTGGGAAGATCATCTCCATCTTGTCGAATTCACTTATAACAATAGCTATCAGGCCAGTATTGAGACATCTCCATTTTCTGCTCTTTACGGATGACCTTGCAGATCTCCTTCTTGTTGGATTGAATCCGGTAATCGTTTGGTTCTTGGTCCTGAGTTGGTTTTGGAAGCTTCAGAGAGAGTTGAAGAGATTAAGAGGAAAATGAGGATTGCTCAAGATAGACAGAAGAAGTACGCTGATCGTCGAAGACGGAGTTTAGAGTTTGCTGTTGGTGATTTGGTTTTCCTTAAGGTCTCTCCCTTAAGGAATGTTATTCGTTTCGGTCGTAGAGGAAAGCTTTCTCCTAGATTTGTGGGTCCTTTCCGCATTTTGGAAAGAATTGGCTCTCTTGCTTATCGTCTGGATTTACTCGAGAAATTTTCTGGAATACACAATGTCTTTCACGTATCTCATCTTCGTCGCTATCTGCATGATCCATCTCTTATTATTCAGCCTTCTGCTCTTGATAGTTTGGATATCGATCCAAATCTGACTGTTGAGAGGAAGCCACTTCGTATCGTCGATCGAGGTACGAAGCAGCTAAGAAGAAAATCTGTCAACCTGGTCAAAGTGCAGTGGAGCACTGATGAACGGGATTGCACCTGGGAGACGGAGGAGAGCATTCTTGCTTTGAATCCGGAATTGTTTATTTCAGGTACTTTTACTATTCTGTCTTATCTTTCTTTGTTTTCCTTCTTCGTACCTTTTCGAGGACGAAAAGCTTTGAGTGGGGGAGAGTGTAACAACCCGATATTTTAAACGAAATTTTAATTAAAAATAAAACATTTGAAATATTGATTTAAATTAAAGTGTAAAAAAAAAAAAATGTGTGAAACAGGAAATTTAAAACTCTACATTTCATTCCGTATATTTACATCCGTTTTATCTTATATTTAAAAAAATCAAATTTTATTTATTTTGGTAATAGCTATTTAAATTTTTGGTTTAAAAGATACGTTATTTATTTAAAGAAACGTTATATTTTTTTTTTGAAACAAATAACGGTTATACGTTACTTTGGGCGTTACACTTTACGTTCGCTGCTTTCGTCTGTCCATTTGATTTCTTGCGTTTAGCAATGGTTGCTTTAACCGTACTTTGCTTTTGAGAATTTAATTTCGTGTTTTATCATTTTACTGGAAATTTTATTCCATTCCTTTACCGTTCCAATCTTTAGTGTTTGTTATATTTTACTTATTCCAAACGTTCCACTAAATAAAAAATTGATTGCCTAAAATTTTGCTACCGTTCAAACTTTTCATTTCTTACTTTTTCCTTTTACCGTTCCAACCATTAAACGTTGGTTAAATTATTTTCCTTACGTTCGTTCCATCTTTTAATAGATTTAATTGCCTTAAATTTTTTTCAACCGTTCAAAACTTTGTTTTATTGCCTTCTCTCTTCAATTTGTGAACAGCCTTTTTATTTTCCACGAGCAAACAAAAGTTTCCAGACCAAAATTTTTATTCTCCACTTCAGCTTTCAAATCTAGATTTCGTGAACAAGGTATGGCCGCATCTCTTTTCCTTCAATTTCTTTTTCTTCTTTTTGTTTGCCTTTGTTGTGTTGTTGTCCCCTGCTCCTTTGCCTGCCATCACGCATGCCATGCTTTGCCAGAAACCACCACCCCACACCCTCTCATCTGCCTCCATCACCACCCCAGCACCCACCACGAGACCAACCTCCACCCCAACCGATCACCAAGGCACCATGAATCCAGACCACCACCACGCGAACCCCACCCTATTCATCACCAGCCTACCCCACTTTCCAGTCCTCCACCACGTCAACTACTGGACCCCCAATGACCCGCGCCAGACCACCACCACGCGAACCCAGCCCTACCACCACACACTCCACGTCTCTTCCCATGCCTTGTATCTGAAAGGAAAAGGGGACAGTGCTTTTGTCATTGGCATGTGGTAGTTAGTACAGTCGGTTCATTCCTTTTGTATTTTGCAGTCATGAATATATTTGCCTCTGCCTTGTATTTGAATAAAGAAAAGAAATGAGATGGTTGCCTTGTCACCATGTTTGATAGCTTAGTCTATTGATCTTTCCACTGATTTTTGTTTTGAACAGAAAAAAAAATGAACAAACAAATGGTTCGTCCTTTGTATTTTTGTGGTACCTTAGTTTTATTTTTGCCTCTGGCTTTGAAAAAAAAGGAATGAGAACTAAAGTGTTTTGTTTTGAAGTAGTTAGTTTTATTTTTCGGCTGAGCCCTGCTTTTGAAAAAGAATATGGAATGAACAATAAAAGTGGTCGAGCCATTTCCTTCTATTTTTAAACTTGAAATATATTATTTTTTTCGTTCGTTTGCTTCAATTGGAAAATTCATTATTCGTGCATTTTTTTGATTGTCTATTTATTCGCTTTATTCTTTTGACTTTAGATTTGAATCTAGTCGGCGAATCCGCTAACAACAAATCGTGCTTTCCACGGGCTTTCGACTGATAGCGTACTTCTTTCTTTCTGAATCTCCAGCTCCGTAGAGGTGGGTAAATCTCACACGAATATTCATACTTATATGATTGTGAAACGACCGCAACTGAATGTGTAGAAATAAATAAATAAATAAATGATGTTATAATTACCTGTGATTTATTTATAGTTGATGTTAATTGTTAAAAAAACTGCATATCGTATCATCTGTTATATTTTGTTCCTATTTTTCTGTTATTCTATTTCTGTTAAATCACACTGCAAGTTCCCTGTAGAATAGAATCACTATGGGTTGAAATGATACATACCCGGACGGACTTTAGAATAAGGGAAGGTCGTTATGGGCTGAAATTATAGTCCTGAATGATTTTCAATAAAATTTTATTTACTTGGGATTGCGGGTTTGAAATGATAAAACCCGGATTTTTCTTTGTAAATTACGGATTGAAATGATATAGTATCCGTATCACTTGACTTAGGCTAGAAAATATTATACAGACCCGTGGTTATTTTTCTGAAATTTCTGGATACCTTTAAATATTGTAAAAAAATATTAATTTGATTTAAATCGAAATTTTAAATGATTTATTTAGAATAGAAATGATTTTTCTATGTGATAAATATAAATAAATGGAAAAATATTGATTTTAAAATGGAACTTAGATTTGAAAATTTGACTAAAAAGAAAAGATGGAAACTTAAGTTAATTAAATCGAAATGAAAATTAAGTTTTAAAATGGTGAAAATGGAGTTTGAGATTAAATATTGAAATGAATTGTTTAATTGAAAATGGGATTTACACACTTGAATTTAATAAGCGAATTTGTAAGTTTTGGTTTATTTTGTAAAAATTTCCCTTTTAAATAAATCAGTTAAAGGATTTAAATGAACTTTTAAATGTGAAAATTTATGATTTTATAAATTTAAATGGTTTAGATTAAATGAACCAATTCTAAACTAAGTCGAATCTGCAGCTCTTGTTAAGTACTACGGTTATATATACGAATCAAAAGACTAAACTGAACTAAGGCTATGATAGCACTTGGTAAGTGCTGTTGTGGCAGAAACTAAAATTGAACCTGAACTAATAAAAGGGCTACTGTAGCACTTGTTAAGAGTTGCAGTAAGCTGAAATATGATTTGTTTAAAACTGAACTGTTATAGCAGTTTATAAATGCTGTCTTTTCTAAATAAATTGTTTTCAATTATAACTTACCGCAACACTCTTTTAAATGTTGTGGAAGCTGAGAATTTTAATGCTATTGTTTTAAGTGAATAAATGAACTCTGAAAAGGCTAAAACTTTGGGAATTTAAGATTTGATTTGAAGGAATAATGACTTTGTTTTTAAACGGTTTAATTCGAAGTATATTTGATAAATTGTTTTAAATCTATAACCACGGGTTATAATAACGATTGGTTGGCAAAGAGACCGGGATCGGATATGGACATACTCTCTGTCGATACCGAAAACCACTTTGACAACCGTCTACGCGGTGGAGATTCCAGAATGAAGTAGGATGGTGGCGACGTTCTTAAGGTATGTTACGTGGATCCAACTCCCGTGATTTGGCATAAGGTGGCTAAAACAGGAGCGATTGACGGACCAAGGAGGTAGCACCTCTTATCGGACACACTTCTTCGATACCATTCTATTACTTGTGATTGATTTGGTGGCCACCCTTGATTTGGGAGTGTTGTTCGAGGTGGGCGGTAGTGGCTGCTATGCGTCACCACTAGTCCGGATGCGTAATTGGTATATCTACCCTGGCATTGCCTAGTTGTGCCGTGTCACCTACCATATCGAGCTTTACTACGATTATGATTTTAAGATCCGACCGCGTTAAGGTTCTCCATCCCCTTAACGCTATTTTCCGATATGATTATACTTTACTTATTTAGACACTATTATAATAGTGAATATTACTACATAGTAGATATATTAACGGATCCTTAGAGGATGGGTGGTCCCAAGCATCTTCTGAGTTACTTGTACCTTTACTATAGTTCACTTGAGTTGGTTTACATTGTATAAGTATGTATATCCTGACTCGAGTGTTTATTTTTTTTATTTTACGCTCGGGTCAGCCTGAGTATTCACAGCTTTGGATTCACTTTTTTGGAGCTCGGAATCGCTGGAGATTCTGCTTTTCCAGTTATCTACATATTTCAGTTTCAGTTTTCCTATTTCAGCTTTTGTATTAGAGACTTGTGTATTTGGGATTTCTATTGTACTTGTTTCAGAACTGTATTGGGTTTCAGACTATGAATTTCGTATTTGATTTGAGACTATGTATTTTAGTGGCTTCATGAACCACTATGGTTATTTTTAATTTCCGCTGCGAGTTATTCTGATATTTCTGTGTCTGTGATTCTGTGAATGATTTTATTTGCTTCAAATTTTATTACAATCTGTTATTTTGCATTATTCAAGTCTGACATGTGTGGATTATTGTCGATTTGAATGGTCCAAAATAGTGGGTCGTTACAGAAATCGGCTTTATATCTCAAAGTGTAATGTCAGACATACAATCCATACAAGTCTGTTCCGGGATCGAACTGAACCGAAGGCACTTCTCACGAAACCCTTGCAAATCCGGATAATTTCCAATCACATCCGGACTTCCCGTCACTAAGGGTGATAAAATCTCTATACCGCGGATCAGCCGATGTAGAGTAACTCGACGGTAATCCTTCCGTTTTCAAAAATATCCGGTCTTCAACACCGGTCATCAAATGCCTTCCATAACGACGTATCACATATTCGGAATAGGTTATACGACCCAAAGGTCCTTTCCCGGCTAACCCGAATAGTGAGCGAAATATTCGAAAAGCATATGGATATGGGATTTCAATTAAGTCACAACTTAATAATTCAACTTCTTTTTAAATGGTTTCAATCGATTACCATTTCAAATCTTTTAAACAAAAAGATTTATTTTAAACAACCTTCAACGGTTTAAACAATTTCCACATTTAAATCTTTTAAATAAAAGATTCATTCACAGATTTTCTAAAACAATTTCCATTTCAGTTTAACTCGTTAAATCTTTAAATCAAAGATTTAACTTATAGCTTTCAAAACAATTTCATTTCGAATGGTTTAAACAAAACATCATTTTAAATCTGTTAAAAATAAACAGATTTAATTCATAGCTTTCAAAAAGAATTCATTCATAACTTGGAAAACCATTTTTCAATTCAATCTTGAAATTCCTTTAAATTGGAATTTCATTTCTTATATATACGAAAGCTTTTATCATTTGAAAACAAACAGTTTCATTTCAGAAAATCTGATTCATTCATACGAGTTAAAGTCTTTGGGTTAAATCCAAATTCTCAAAATTATACCTTTAAATGGTTTAAATTCAGATAAACACATTTATAACATTTTCAATCCCTAGTTTCAAATCATAGGATTCAATTTCAAACTTGAATTCAAATTTAAATAAAATTATTTAAATTTTCAAAACTCGATCAAGTTATTCAAAATAACTTTTATCTTTGAAATTCTATTTCAAAAGCTTTTCACTTTAAACCCAAATTTCCAATTTCAAAATCAATTGAAATTAAAATTTCAATTTCAAAAACATCGAATTTAAATTATCTGTGACTTACTTGATTTCCACGTGAAATCCATATTTGTGTGTGTAAAAGTGTAGTCCAGGGGTTTAACACAATAGTGCAACATCATTCAATTATCACAGATTAGAATACATGATATAGTTGATAAGCGATATAAACTATAACGCTTACCGTTCATTTACAGATCACAAATATATATAAATTACAGATAGATAAACTACAATACAGATCACACACAAATCAGGATATATCACGAAGCATCATATATCAAGGATATCAAACAATCAAGTCATCCAATAGGATCCAAATATACATAGGTAAGGTCAATTTATTTATCTGATCAAATTAAATCAGATTAGTCACTGATCCTGGTTCAATCAACATTAATTAATTACCAACCATTTTAATTAATTAACATTTAATCATTTATTAATTAACTTAAAATTATTAAATTATTCTTTAATTAATTAATTACCCTTAATTAATTATCATTTGATTAATTATCCTTAATTAATTACAATAAGTGATTATCCCCAATCAATTCCATTAATTAATTAATTAACCTTTAATTAATTATCCTCAAATTAATCACCTTAATTAATTTATCACATTAATTAATTATCCTTTAATTAATTATTGTTCAATCACTTAATTTATCAACCTTTAATCAATAATTAATTTCTTTTAATTACTTCTCTAAGTAATTTTTATTTTCCAAATCGTCAAGTGATTATTAATTTAAACTTTAGTTAATACATTTAAACTTATAATTTACAAATTATCAATTATCATCCTAATTATCTTAAATAGTTAATGAATTTAAATCTTAATCTTCATTACTTAAAAGAAAACCCATTTTCCATTTATTTATTTAAGTTTCACTTAAATATGTTTGGAAACATTTATTTCAAATTTTCTTTGAACTTTCATTTTAAACTCCAAGTTCAAACGATCATTAATTCAACTTTAAATCACTTTATAAACTAACTTTTAAAACTTTAAATTACAAATTAAAACAATACTTAGTGATGAAGGGGTTTAAATCGAATTTACTTAATTTAAATCTCTTTAAATTTTGTTTAAAGTGTTTAAATTAAAACTTTATTTCAAAAGTCTGGAAATTTTAAACACATAATGTTACTCAATTTAACATTGGTTTTAAATTTTAAAACCCACACTTTAAAAACTGTTTAAAATCTGGTTCAGTTTAAACTTGAAACAAATGACCCGAGTTTCTTTAGTTTTGCTTCGATAAAATTGCAAGATTACCCGAGCCAAAATGCCATTTTCTCGAGTACGTACTCGAGTCGCCTGGGTACTGTTAAAAATTGAGATAACTAACCTACCCGAGATCCCTATATACTACTTCGAGTAAAAATACGAAAACACCCGAGTAAAACGTAAGCTTTCCCGAGTAAATTCCCACATTTCCCAGACCCAAGTTTCGCCAGCCTGACCAAAATCATGGTGCACGTGCACACCATAGATCAACGCCTCTGATCATCATCACATCGACGAGTAGGTCGAATACCATTCCCAGTTGCGATCCCAACCATCAGCTCCCCTCCGGTGCCTCTCGAACTCGAATTCGAATAAATCGAAGCATGGAAAACACAGTCTCGCGACCAACCACCAACCTGTCATCGTCTCGTCTTCGCAACCCCGTCCACCAGAACTCCTCAAACTCCGGTCACAAGTTCAACTACCTCTGAGCTTCAATTTCCCAAAATATCTCAAAGCTCGATCAACTCAAGTGGTCGAACCGACTCACATTATCACCCCGGACAAAACTAGGTTTAAATACTTCGATTCCACATTCCCACTGCCTCATTGCTTTAAACCAACAACTACCATTTTTCCCTAAAACTTCAATCAATACTCCATCACTAGGAAGAAACCCGAACCTCCACACTACAGGGATCACCAGATTTTGCTTGAAATTCATTTTTAGTTCGATATCAAACTGCAACTTCCACTTACTCCTAAAAATTCCAATTCTTGATTTAAAAATCAAGTTTTAGTTGATGCTTTTAATTTATGAAACTGAATTACAAAATTAGTATATTTAGATTTTGACGAAAATTAACATGCACTGATACATCTCATGTTTCCAGCGATGACATACCATATTTTAACTTCTTGAAACTTTAAATATTATCTGGAGATATTCTACAACTTCATTTTTTTTATAAATTTATTCCATCAGATACTTGGTTAAATGATGAGTGTAAAAATAAAGGTTTGTGCCTAGGAAAATCAAAGGAACAGAACAGGCAAATAGAGTAACAGACATATACACACATATATTACTCATAAATACATGAAATACTTATTTAACTTAACTTAAAAACATGCAACCACATTTAGATTTTAAGTTTATAAAAGGTTACTCACCAGCTCTATGGGAAAGAACAGAGCACCTTTAAAAATGAAGACAGTTTTGAATTTTTTGAAACTGGAAATTGCTCTCCACTTGATACTTCTTGCCTATTCCTTCTTGATATTGTTTAGTTGTATTGTTTTGTCGAAGCTTGTTTAAGATTTTAAAATAGAGTTTCATTTTGTATTTGCTTAACTCGAACTGGAAGTAAAAAGTGATAAGGAAAAGGTTGTTTTCCAGGCTATGTATAAAACAGCCTACAGTGTTTGTCTATATGTTTTCTTATTTCATTTCTAAGGTCAGAGATATTTTAAAAATTTGGAGGCTGAAAAGAAATTTATGCCAATTCGAACAGATTTGTTGGCTGCAAGGATTGAAGGCATTTAATGTTGTGTACTTTATGTTTTGCTTATTCATACTTATCTCATATTTTCACTTGCCTAGCTTCAATAACAAGCTACCAGCAAATACTAGATACAAATGTATTTATATTTTACTTTTCTTTGATTTTCTTCTTTGTTGCCTTTTTAGTCTACATGTATATCGCCCTCGAACCATCAATGTTATACTATGCAAGCTTTGTATTAGGCTGGAAAGTCTTTATTCCTTAGTGCTATGTTTTCTTGTTTTCCATTTATATTGTGATTTGAAAGTTATTTTCCAATATTTCACTTGCCTATACACATTCTAGTTTGATAATGAAATGTAAAGGATTATTATTAAATTTTGTTACTTTCCCTATTGATACTAATATGTTATTTATTTATCTAGTGTGTTTGTTGTCAAATTTATCAATTTACTTGTTATCCAATTATGTTGTTTGTTTATTTAGCGTTCGCTTATTTATTTACTTTGTAATTCAAATGAATTTCTATAATTATTAGGTAGTTAAAATTCTCTAATGTATTCACTTAATATTTTACATAACATATTAACACGTTGTTTGACTTTACAGTTTATGCTTTATTATTATATATATATTCTCATACACATATATATATATATACAATATTCTTAAATTTAAATGATTCATACAGAATTTACTTGAGTTCGGGGATACTCGCATCCATTTAACCATCTATTTCACAAATTTTCATTCAAAAATAAATTTAATTATCGATTTAAAATAGATTAAAATTCGGGGTCGTTACAAACAACATCAAAGAAACTGCTCCACAAACCACCAGTTCTGCCTGTACTAAACTCAACAACAAGCCACACTGCAACTCAACATCCCCACCGAAATAAAAACTGTCACTGCCCAGAGCACATACAACTCCACCACCCAGCAAGAAACCCCACACCCTCCTCTGTACAAACTGCTACCTCCTCCCCATACAAACCAAGAAAAAAAACATCAAGCTGTACTTATCCATCCTTGTCGCTGCCAATTATAACTGCTATATTATTGTTGTACTTATTTGTGCCCTATGCCTTGCCACCACCTACAAACTGCCACTACTGCACGAAACCATTCCACTGCCTTCTGCATATCCCATACAACATCAGCAAAACGGTCTGCCATCCTCTATCACTTCGTCGACTCCGACAATCATCAGAAACACTCGCGACTTCCAACTGAAATCACATTAGCGACTTCGACAGTCACGAACATCACAGCACCATCTCCAATCCCCAAAATCACTCGCTACCCCCTAATTCGCCTCCATCTTCGATCGCGACCTCCCCCTAGCCTCGACCGCCACGACCTGAAAACCATCGCCAAATCCAAGATATCGACCACTCGCGACCTTCAAACTCATCATACGACGAACTCGAGCAAGCTTTTGGCTAATCTTTAATTTTTTTTGAATTGGAGATTTTAATTTAGTAATTTGCTGTGAAAATTGTGTTCGAGAATTTGGGGGAATATGATTTCTTCGGCTCATCAAGTGTGTTTGTTTTATTTGATTAAAGTGGGAGTGTTTTTTATTTTTGATAATTTGAGCTTGGGTCGGGCCCTTGAATTCTAAAGAATTTTTTTTTTAAGGCTTTCTTTTTTTTTAGTTTCTTTCAAACCTTTCAAAAAAAACAAAAAACAAAAAAAAAGTATCATTTATTTTGATTTGTGTTGACTTGTTTCAATTCCCTTGATCAAAAGAAAAAAAAAATTTGAATTTATTTTCATTTGTTTTGTTTTTGTTTTAATTTGTTTTCATTTGTTTTATATTGAATTCTTATATCTAAAAAAACTGTATAAATCTTGTTTTATTTCAGGTTGCCAAAGCAGAATTGCAAAAGTGCCTGCTAAAAAAATTGCTTGATTTGCTGATCTTGCAAAAAAAATAACTGCTTGCTTATTTATAATTTCTTTTTTATTTGCTTTGCATTGTATAGATCTCTTGTTTTTATTTTTGTTGCATTGTTAATTGCTTGCATTCGCATTTATATATTTAAAAAAATAAAAATTCATTCGTAGTTGCATTGTTAATACACATTTAATTTCTATTTTGCATTTCATTCGAGAGTTTTGATTAATAATAATGGTTAGACATCAATAACACTTAATTGTATATTGACAAGTTGTCTTCTTTGAAAAATTTAATTTCTTAGTGTTTAGGCTACGGCAGAGCAATAACCATTCATAAATATTACGGTGATTCGTAAATATTATATTGGTTGTTCGTTTGAAGGTACTTAAACCTTCGGCTGCATTGCTACGGTGATTCGTGGTGCACCGATAAATCCTGTTCGTTACCTGGCTGAGAACTATCTTGTTTATTTAAGACAATGTGTGATTATAAAATTTTGGGTTAACATAGGATAAATCCATTGTAATTAACCCTTGCATTCATTTAGTTGCATTAGTTCATGCATATTTAAAAAAAATCAAAATCCAAAACTAAAAAATTGTAAATATTCCTTTTCCTTTGAAATTTTTAAATCCTTTTTCTTTGAAATTTCAAAAATGCAAAAAAATTTAGAAAAACCAAAATCCAAAAAAAATTATAAAACTTCTCAAAAACAAAGAAAAAATTTGAAAAACCAAAAACAAAAAAAATTAAAAGCATTTTGATTTATTTTTAAAGAAACACAATAGGATAAATACACAGTTTTGGTTTATTAAATAGAAAATTTCATAATTTAATCTGTCTTAATAAAAAAAATGAAGTTTGATTACAAATAAAAATGGTTTAACTAGTATATAGGAAGATTCATACGTGGTAATTATGAAATATATCTTAATTGAAAATCTTTGTTTTAAAAAAGTGGTTGACTTAAAGTAAAGGATATAACATTTTTTTTGTCTTCTAAGTTAAATGGTGCTAAGACGATTTTGCAAAACTCTCTCTTCGAAAAAAAAAGAAAAAAAATACAAAATACAAAAAAAAAATTCTTGTATATATGTATAGTTTTTAATAAACACCTAGAGTCATGTGTTCACACTCGTTTGTTCACTCGCCATGCTCTGTACCCTTCTCACGTAAGCCCAAAAGGGTACACGATCGGTATATCTAGCCTAAGTTTATATGAGTTAGGTGTGTATAAAAAAAATTATTTTACTAATAACGCCTACAATCAATAAGTGTTCACACTTGTGTGTTCACTCGCTACGCTTTGTATTCCCCTCACATCAGTCCGCAAGGTAGTGCATGGGTAATATATCTGGCCTCAGTTTATCTGAGTTAGGCATATGTAAATATTGCTAATATCAACAAAATTTTCAAAAGAAAAAATGGAGAGAGTAAGCAAATGAAATCCAAGCACCATTTTAACTTATTTGATTTGACTTGTTATTGAAAAGAAATGAAAATACCACTTTGATAAATTTTGATAATCAACTAAGGATTTCTTTCATAGTTACACTATGTTATCAACCGAAACAACAAGTTAAACAATAGTCTATTTGTTATGATAACTTAATTTTTGTTGGAAATTTTGACGAGTAAATCACTTAAATTTTCAAGATAATGAGCAAAACCTATATTTAACTTATTCGTGTTAATTTAAAAAAATAAATCCTTCATTTTAAATATTTTCAAAAACTTGCATTCACATCTTTGTAAATAAATCTTGCATTTTGTAAATATTTTCATCCTGCATTTGGATTTTGTGGGTAGTATCAGCTTAAAACCCTCACGAGACAACACTCATCCTACTGGGGACACCTAGAGGTTTAACGGCTTGTTGCATACGCTTAATGCAATCGTGCTCCTTAGAAAAACGGATTTATCTTAGTTTTTCTTTATTCAAGGACGAATAAAAAGATAAGTGTGGGGGTATTTGATGTGCACGTAAATGTGCATATTTTTACCACCATATTTAATCTATTTAAATTAAATAAATGATCATATCGCGTATTTTAACTTGTTTGAACCAAAATTCAAATTATTTTCATTTTGTCACATATTCATCTTCATATAGTGGTAAAATGGACATTTTTATGCATTTATTAAATTGTGAAAATTTACTTGGAATTTTCTATGTTGTTTTGTAGGAAATTTGGTGAATTTTACAAGTGGCTTCATGATAATATATGCATGCACTCAGCTTGTTCATTTGGTTTTCACGTGTGTGAAACCCCAATGTACAAGATACTACCTAAAACCAGAACACCACTAATCGACAATTTCAACCAAAACAGCCAAATAAGCGAAACAAGCCAAACAACCAAACATACATCCAATAACCATATATCCATCCAAAACAATGTACAAATGACATAAACAATAAATCCATATCAATCATATGAGATCTAATCTAATAATTCCCTAACTATGGCACATCGATGGAATAATATATGATATTTTTTATAAATCATTTAAAAAATAATTTTATTTTCTTTTATAAAAATATAGCCGCTGTATAAGTATAGTGATATCACATTTTAAAATGAAAATTTATTCCCTAGCGTCAATATAATACTAAATAACCAATCATAGTATAGTGAGAGAAATCGGTATCCAAATCTGTCCAAACTAGCGCCAAAAGGTAGATATCGCCATCACGAGCGCAACCAAGAAACGACGTCCAAAACGAACCTCGTATGTAAAAGATATGACCAATATAAGATTTGAAATTAAATAAACCGTTAATTAACTAATTAGAAACACTAGTTACCTTAATTAGGCGCTAATCCATCTTCTCCAATTCATGTTTCCCGGCCATGCACATTTGTGCATATCAAATCAATTCCCTCTTCCTTCTCTCATGGATATCTTGGTCAATACTCAATGAAATCGCAAGCCGTTTTTGCCAACACGTTCCATTACATGATCTTTTCGCCATAGACTCGAAGAAATCAAGATCGCATGCACCCTCGAATTCATAATCTGATCACATTCTCACGTTCATCAAAATGTCACTCTCGCCTATAGGTGATTGGGTGTGGCCAAATTTTAGGGACGGGTGCTCCTTCGCAGGAGAATCGCAACGGTGATTTCCAATCCACCTATCGTCGCTCCAATCTCCAACTAGATCTAATCCTAGATCCATGACAAAAGGGTTGATCTTGGCCAATGATGACAAATCAAAATTCAGCAACGGTCATCGTGTAGCTCTCATCCATACGTTCTCAACCGATCCGATCTTCGATTTTAGGTAGAGCGGATTTGGAGATTTTTTTTGAAGTTGATTTAAGAAGTGGCCATGGATTTCTTTCTCAAGAATGCTATAGTGAATGGCCAAACGAAGACTTGGAGGGACATCTAAATTTGGGGAAATTAATATAATATTTTAATATCCCATTTATTTAATTTCTTAAATAAATGGCTGTACGTTTTGAGTCCGTACGATTACACTACGCGTCCGATCGCCGTGAAATTTATCTACATACTGTAACAACCCGGAAATTTCGATCCCGAAATTTCCAGATAGTTAGAAGAAAAAGAAAAGAGATAGAAGAAAGAACAGAAAGAAGAAAGAAGAACAGAAAACACAACATCTCACATTCGCAGCGGATTAAATATAATAACAAATAATAATATCAGTTATACAAAGAAAACTGTATTTGTTAATTACATTTTAATACATCAGAGTTACAACATTCACAAATGTACTAGACAGTTAGAATTAACATGTCTCAGACAACTATAATATCACAGCGGAATATACTCCATACGTTCCTGCCATCCAACTCGTCTCCTGAGCTCCAGAACGTCCTTACCTGAAATCTGTAATACTCGGTCTGACCCGAGCATTACATCAAAGTAACACCCGGGTCAGGCTGGAAACCAGCGTGAGTAAACTCATCTAACATGAAATACTAAGTTATAAAACTTATTTAAAACCAAGGTAACTCGTACCTCACTACGAGTTCTTACTTATTATAGTCAATCATTTTCACACACAACCATTCTCAGGTTAAATGTCCAGGTTACTTAACTTAATCCATTCCAGCCTGATAAATCTTACATATCCAATTTATAAGGAATTTAGATTACCAATCGAAGTGGTTTCGGATATCACTGATATCCGACCCCGGTCTCTTCGAATTCAAATGTCATCCTTTTTAAACCAAGTTGTTTCAAATTTAAAACAATACGTTTAAATCCAGGATATCACAAACAATTTAACTCACATAGGTAACCTACATTATCACCATTTAACTCATTCATAACATATCACATCTCAATCGCCCACCAGAGATAAAATCAATCCAAGTCATCCAATATCATTCAACCCTCCATAACAAGATTTATTAGATATATAATTCCTAATTAATTTAATTAATCTCCAATTAGATTAATTTCCGACTTTAATCATTTAGATTACCTTAATCCTGCATACTCAATCTTTTATTAATTTCAACCCAATTAATAAATCATTCTTTAATCATTTATCTTAATTAATCATCCTTGATTAATTATCCTTTAATTAAGTAATTTAACCTTTAATTACCCCATAGATTAATTAGCCTTAACTATTCACATTAACTTTAATTAATCTCCTTAATTTATTTATCTTAATTAATAATTCTATTAACCTTTAATCATGAATAAATTACCATTAATTACTTACATTAATTAATCTTAATTAATTTATTAACCTTTAAATCATGTAATTAACTTCTTAATTATCATTTAAAATCTTATTTAATAAACTTTAGGAATTAACTATCATTAATCTATTAACTTAAGGCTTTAAGTTTAATTAATGATAAAAACATTTTATCTTTTCAATTACTACTTAATTACATTATTAATTAAGTTTTAAATAAACTTAAGATTTAACTTATTCTAAGCTAAAATAAATTTCATCCCTTTTCTTAACCAGACCTTTAAATAAACAATTATTATTTGAAAGAAATAGTTTGAGAAATTAGTTTAAAAACTTGATTTTATAATACTTAAAAACTTGTTAACCATTTGCTTCTAACTTGCATTTGTATAATACTTTTAATCTTGCTATTTCTTTAATTTAAAATCCCTGGTATCTTACAATCAAAATTCCGATCCCTGACTAAAATTTTCCCGAGCCAAACTTAATTCAATCCTCCCCTATTCCTCCAATGATCTCGTGAACAACTCGAGCGAAACTTACAAAATCTCGAGTCCTACCTTCTTCTTCCCTTCCTCCATTCCAAGAAATAAACCCAGACACGTTTGTGCACGCATGCACATGCACCACTAGTCTGACCATCTCTGATCGTCGCCGAGGCCACTCACAAGTCATCGATGATCACCTCACCCCAAACAATCACCCAGAACCCATTACCCCGTCGTGGTTCCAAATCGAGTATGACAGCAACTAACTGGAACGAACCATCGCCCAAAAATTCCCTGGCATCGCCACCACAGACCACAGGTGGCCACGAAATTCTGGCCCAGGCTTCGTCTTCCTCCCCTTCTGCTAATCCCCATACACCGCATCACCCAGTCACCACTACGACTCCAGAAATGGTCGAAAACCCACCACGACTCAAATTAGACCGGAAACCCTACTTTGTCGATGCACCGCCGCCATACTGACCAATAAAACGATCCACCATTTTTCTCGACCTTCCCAGTCAACCACCTAGCTTTGTCTAAAACCACGACGTCCAAAGACCACCCATTCACCGGAATTTGCTCAAACTCCCATTTCTGATCATCACAGAAATGCAACCCCAAATCCCAACTAAAATTCAAGATTTTTGTTTTAAAATTCCTAACTTTAATAGTAGATTCAAATTACAATCTTGAATTAATGAATTAAAGTGATTGGCTTTAGCATGTTTAAAGGAATTTCACTGCATTCCTAATTCCCAAATGAGCTTTTAAGCATTTTTACATAAATTCATCTTTAAAATTTAATTTAAGACTAAACAACCCTTTATTGTTTTAAAACAAAATCCTATAGAAAATCAGAGGAAGGGAAAAATGAATTTTTGTCTAAATTTGAATATATTGTAACAAGAACAGGGAAGAATAATACACCTCCAAACTCAATCATGTAAATACAGCAACTACCCATAGTTATACCCACATGCAGAGCAACATTATCATAGGAATTTCACAAACAACAATTATTTAACTACTAAACTTTTTAATTAAAAAGTTTACTCACCTGTATATGCCTAGAACAGAGAACAGCTTTGAAAAACTGGCTTTTATAAACTTTGCACTTGAATGCTGAAATGCTTTTGTTTAGAAATTTAGTTGCTTGCTTTGGCTTACTTTAGATTCACTTGCATGCATTCTTGAAATTGATTACAGCTTTGGTCTAGAATTTGCAAAATGGTTACAGATTTGATTTTGAAACAGAAAGATGGTTGCAGGTTTGGGTTGTTTACAGAACATGATGGATGTTTACAGGATTGAGGAATAAATGTTTCCAGGTTTGAAGAATCAATTCAGATTAATTTTGAGGAGTGTTTTGCAAGCTGAAGACTAAAAGGATTTCACAAGTTTTGAACTTGAAATTTATTCCTTCTTGTTTGATTTGCTTCAGATCTGATTTTCTTTATTTTGATTTAGAAAAAGAACTGGTAAAAGAAATGAAAGAGAGGGATAGAGAGGATTATATAACCTATTTTATCTTTTTATTAATTATTTTAAAAATCAAAGACACTTGTAAATTTTATGATAAGGTTTGTTTACACTTGTGACTACATGCATTCTTAAGCTTACATTTGTTAAATTGTATTTCTATTTACTTGTAATTAATATGTATTTATAAAATAATCATAACTTAGTTTTATATTTAAACTTTTTCTTTTGTTTATCTATACATAACTTAAAAGAAAATGTTATAAAAATCAAATTATACATTTATAAATAAATTTATACAAATATAACAGTATATGTATCCCTTATTTATAGTTATAATTTTTTTTAAAGATAATGATATAAAACTAATTACATACTAACAAAAGTCATGTATACATATTATTTTTGATCCAATTTATTTCTAAGATGTTTATCTTTTGAATTTCAAATTCAAATTCAATTTTGTTTTAAAAATAATAATTTTTCAAATTAAATTATTATACCAATAGATTATCAAATAAATATTTATCCAGATATAAATATTTATTTCCTGATTTATCAGTATTTCATAAATTAACCCAGTTAATTATCAATTAACAGGTATTCCAAAATCCGGGTTATCACATTCCTCCCCTCTTTAAAACTTTTCGTCCTCGAAAAGGAACGAAGCCAAAATTTATTAAATTGCTTATTATCATAAAAATTACTTTTTTATTAAGAATTTTAAAATACTTATAAAAATTTATATAATATTATCAGGAATAGTTTTTATTAAAAAAAAAATTTTTTTTTTTTATAGCTCGATGTCTCAACCAGTCCATCCTTGTTCTCACAGAAATTCAGTCATACGTTGATCAGGCGTAAGACTGAAAATCTATCAGTACTTGGTAAACCCGTTTTCAACACCTAGTGAAATATTTGGAAAATAATTTTATTGAAAATATGGAAAACATTTTTGAAATCGAGGAAATATCTTTGGTGAGAATGCTCTGGAAATCATCACCCCCATCCATGGTCGCAGTTAACCCGATGGTTACGTTGCCGTCCCGGCAAAATCCACAGATAACTGTAGGTCTCCGCGCTCCTCGATTACGCCATGGAACCCGCTACAGATCGCAGTTATACCCGGGCCTTACGTTGCTATCACAGCACAAACCCATATAACTGTAGGCATCAGCGCCACCGAATTTCGTTGCCAAATAATGAAACTTCTCCCACATAGGTCGCAGTCTACCGATATAAAATCAAACGCAGACTGTTGGCTCTCAGCGGCACAAACGACTTTCGCTATGTTACCATAGTGTCACAGTCTACCGATATAAAATCAAACGTAGACAGTTGGCTCTCAGCGGCACACATGACTTTCGCTATGGTCTGCAGTAGATCGCAGTGACATCGAGTTAAACTGTCGTCACAGCATAACCCAAATGCCTCTGTGGGCACCAGCCCCTCGACTTTCGCTACACAAATAATCCTCAGGAACTAGTTTGTCCGGACTCCTCACAGGATCAACTTTAGAATCCCCCCTTGGGGTTCAAGGCAGTACCACCCAGTGGCACTCCTGAGAAGTTCATTTCAAGAGAGCGCCTTTTTCCCCAGAGCTATACTCAAAACATTTTATACTATATACTTATAGTATCTTCAAATCATACCCTTTATGATTTATCAAAATCTCCTTTACACAAAATCGATTACCAAAATCGATAATTCTCAAACTAGGCTTTCCAAAATCCAAAATTGATTTTCCCAAAAATCAAAAGCCCTTTCCAAAATCCATAGGTTCCAAAACCTTTTCCAAAATCATTCTCATAAGATCCTTTATATATATAAAGATATAGATATAACTTTGAAAATCTTTGGATCATTTCAGACTTGTATAAAACCTCTTTTATACTTCAAATATTTCAAAACCCTTTTTATTCTGGCTAGATTCAATAAGGGAAGTTTATCATATTACAAAATATAACTTTATTTATTGTCAAATCAAATATTCAAGTTTGATTTCTTTATAAAGTTATTTACCATTTACTTACCTCCATAAAGTAAATTTCAACCAAAGAAATACCCAATTCCATTATATTTCACATAATATACCTTTCATTTTCGAAAACCATTTCAAATTTCTTATCCTCAAATTTTAAATGCCAATTTCATTCAAACCCGTACGATGTACACATATCATCCGTACGCTATATCAATCTGATCGCTCAATCGATCACACAATTTCACTTCCGAACTAGTATTGTCCACCCGGCTTCCTAGTGCGGACTCAGATCTGGTTTCCTGATCAGAAACCGTCATTCTCCTTGCATAGTCACAACTATGATAGAGAATATCCAGAACCAATCAACAATCCATATCCAGGTTCGCCGTTGAAAATCGAGCGAAAAATCCCAACTCGGATCGATAATACTATCTCGAAATTCTGTGCTCGAATCTGGATCAAATCACTATGCGAATAGAATAATATACGTATATCCTACGTATTTATCTTTATTGGTTATTAGCCAAATCAGTTTTCCTTTTCTATTCATAATTCCTTTAATTTCATTCACTTAATCTCAATTGCTTCCATTTCCAATTGAGTTATTACTTCAATTACAAACAGTTTGAACTCTGACCAATTTAAATTTTAAAAATAGCTTGAAAAGGTTTAAAAATAGATAAGTAGTTGAAAAATAGTTATTAGTTTGTAAAATATCTGTAGAATAGTTAAATAATTGTAAAATAGTTGTAAAATAGTAATTAGTTATAAAGTAGTTAAAACAGTAATTAGTTTATAAAACAGTTGAAAAATTGTTAAATAGTTCCAAAAATAATTGTAAAACAAGTATAAGATAGTTTGGGGTTTAAAAAGAAAGATTGTACAGTACATAGTTTGGAAAAATATATTTGTATTAAAATAATTTATTTTGAAAAATAAACCAGAGTCAAACTGTTCAATTCTCATCAATTCAATTTAAATTTCCACCTCCATTTAAATTAACTCAATTCCCATTTAAATAACTTCAATTTCCATTGAAATTGATTTAACCTCAATTCAAGTTGAATTAATCCTCAATTTCTTTCCTAATTCAAATCAAATTCCATTTGAATTTTAAACCTATTCAACTTTAATCACAATTCCCATTTATTCAAACCAAATTCAGTTTGAACTAATTTAAATCTCAATTTTAAACTATCTCGAATTATATAAATTCGAGTTAAAATTTTTAAATATTGGTTTAATTCCTTAAATCACAATTCCTTTACTTTTAAATTAATTCAACCTTTAATTTTTTAATTTTAACAAATTAAATCTTTAAACCTTTTAATTCTGAATTCAAATTTCAAAATTCCATTTTAAAATTATCTTTACTTAACTTATTACAAAGTTCAAATAAGAATTCAAAAACAATTTAATCTTCAGATTCTAATTTATTATCCATTTTCAATTTCCAGATCTCAAACCCATTTTGAGATCACTCATAACTTCCATTTAAATTAACCATTTAACTACCCAAGTTAAATTTAAATTTCATCTTGAAATTTTCAATTCAAGTTATTTATTCAAACTTATTTAACTTCCTCCAAGTTAAATTTACTTAATCCGGTCAACCTTTCACAATTTGAATTCCCATTCAAATTTTAAACTTCAGATTAATAATCTTTCCCTTATTAAGTTTTAAAACCTACTTTACTTTGGGTTTCACATCACTTTCCAATTTAAAACTCAACACTAAGTGTTTATTTCAAATCATCATTGGTATTATGTATATTCCTCATATATACATTTTCTTTACACACCAAGTTATACTTTAAATTTTTAAACCACCTTTGGTTTTAATTCAAAACAAACTTCTTTAAAACAATTTCAAGTTTTCTGGAATTAGATTTAAAACTTCACAATTTTAAATTATCTTCAATTCCAATTTACAAGTTATACACACTTAAATGTTTACTTCCCTAAACATTTCATTTTGCTAAATCATTAACAACATTCATTATTAAACACAATTACCATTTATGATAATAACCAAGATTATCATATCTAGAAACCAATTCATTATTACCTTTATTCTTGATAACATTTCTACAAATTCAAGATTTTAATTTTAGTTTGAATTCATTTCAAACTTATCTTTATTCAATTTTAATTTGGCTTTATTTCTATTACCACTTAATTTAATTCGAATATTTTAACAACCAATTACCTTAATATTTATTAGAAAGAAATATCATTTTATATATCAAAATATATTCTTATATAAAATCATTTAAAATCCTTATATAAGAAAATAACAATTACGCTCTCATATATATATATATATATACACTCAACTCGTTCTAGGGTACCATTGACCCTATCCTTAACGAGTAATCTCAACAGAGCCAAGGTTCTTGCTTAACCTGGCTCTGATACCAAGTGTAACAACCCGGAAATTTCGATCCCGAAATTTCCAGATAGTTAGAAGAAAAAGAAAAGAGATAGAAGAAAGAACAGAAAGAAGAAAGAAGAACAGAAAACACAACATCTCACATTCGCAGCGGATTAAATATAAAAACAAATAATAATATCAGTTATACAAAGAAAACTGTATTTGTTAATTACATTTTAATACATCAGAGTTACAACATTCACAAATGTACTAGACAGTTAGAATTAACATGTCTCAGACAACTATAATATCACAGCGGAATATACTCCATACGTTCCTGCCATCCAACTCGTCTCCTGAGCTCCAGAACGTCCTTACCTGAAATCTGTAATACTCGGTCTGACCCGAGCATTACATCAAAGTAACACCCGGGTCAGGCTGGAAACCAGCGTGAGTAAACTCATCTAACATGAAATACTAAGTTATAAAACTTATTTAAAACCAAGGTAACTCGTACCTCACTACGAGTTCTTACTTATTATAGTCAATCATTTTCACACACAACCATTCTCAGGTTAAATGTCCAGGTTACTTAACTTAATCCATTCCAGCCTGATAAATCTTACATATCCAATTTATAAGGAATTTAGATTACCAATCGAAGTGGTTTCGGATATCACTGATATCCGACCCCGGTCTCTTCGAATTCAAATGTCATCCTTTTTAAACCAAGTTGTTTCAAATTTAAAACAATACGTTTAAATCTAGGATATCACAAACAATTTAACTCACATAGGTAACCTACATTATCACCATTTAACTCATTCATAACATATCACATCTCAATCGCCCACCAGAGATAAAATCAATCCAAGTCATCCAATATCATTCAACCCTCCATAACAAGATTTATTAGATATATAATTCCTAATTAATTTAATTAATCTCCAATTAGATTAATTTCCGACTTTAATCATTTAGATTACCTTAATCCTGCATACTCAATCTTTTATTAATTTCAACCCAATTAATAAATCATTCTTTAATCATTTATCTTAATTAATCATCCTTGATTAATTATCCTTTAATTAAGTAATTTAACCTTTAATTACCCCATAGATTAATTAGCCTTAACTATTCACATTAACTTTAATTAATCTCCTTAATTTATTTATCTTAATTAATAATTCTATTAACCTTTAATCATGAATAAATTACCATTAATTACTTACATTAATTAATCTTAATTAATTTATTAACCTTTAAATCATGTAATTAACTTCTTAATTATCATTTAAAATCTTATTTAATAAACTTTAGGAATTAACTATCATTAATCTATTAACTTAAGGCTTTAAGTTTAATTAATGATAAAAACATTTTATCTTTTCAATTACTACTTAATTACATTATTAATTAAGTTTTAAATAAACTTAAGATTTAACTTATTCTAAGCTAAAATAAATTTCATCCCTTTTCTTAACCAGACCTTTAAATAAACAATTATTATTTGAAAGAAATAGTTTGAGAAATTAGTTTAAAAACTTGATTTTATAATACTTAAAAACTTGTTAACCATTTGCTTCTAACTTGCATTTGTATAATACTTTTAATCTTGCTATTTCTTTAATTTAAAATCCCTGGTATCTTACAATCAAAATTCCGATCCCTGACTAAAATTTTCCCGAGCCAAACTTAATTCAATCCTCCCCTATTCCTCCAATGATCTCGTGAACAACTCGAGCGAAACTTACAAAATCTCGAGTTCTACCTTCTTCTTCCCTTCCTCCATTCCAAGAAATAAACCCAGACACGTTTGTGCACGCATGCACATGCACCACTAGTCTGACCATCTCTGATCGTCGCCGAGGCCACTCACAAGTCATCGATGATCACCTCACCCCAAACAATCACCCAGAACCCATTACCCCACCGTGGTTCCAAATCGAGTATGACAGCAACTAACTGGAACGAACCATCGCCCAAAAATTCCCTGGCATCGCCACCACAGACCACAGGTGGCCACGAAATTCTGGCCCAGGCTTCGTCTTCCTCCCCTTCTGCTAATCCCCATACACCGCATCACCCAGTCACCACTGCGACTCCAGAAATGGTCGAAAACCCACCACGACTCAAATTAGACCGGAAACCCTACTTTGTCGATGCACCGCCGCCATAGTGACCAATAAAACGATCCACCATTTTTCTCGACCTTCCTAGTCAACCACCTAGCTTTGTCTAAAACCACGACGTCCAAAGACCACCCATTCACCGGAATTTGCTCAAACTCCCATTTCTGATCATCACAGAAATGCAACCCCAAATCCCAACTAAAATTCAAGATTTTTGTTTTAAAATTCCTAACTTTAATAGTAGATTCAAATTACAATCTTGAATTAATGAATTAAAGTGATTGGCTTTAGCATGTTTAAAGGAATTTCACTGCATTCCTAATTCCCAAATGAGCTTTTAAGCATTTTTACATAAATTCATCTTTAAAATTTAATTTAAGACTAAACAACCCTTTATTGTTTTAAAACAAAATCCTATAGAAAATCAGAGGAAGGGAAAAATGAATTTTTGTCTAAATTTGAATATATTGTAACAAGAACAGGGAAGAATAATACACCTCCAAACTCAATCATGTAAATACAGCAACTACCCATAGTTATACCCACATGCAAAGCAACATTATCATAGGAATTTCACAAATAACAATTATTTAACTACTAAACTTTTTAATTAAAAAGTTTACTCACCTGTATATGCCTAGAACAGAGAACAGCTTTGAAAAACTGGCTTTTATAAACTTTGCACTTGAATGCTGAAATGCTTTTGTTTAGAAATTTAGTTGCTTGCTTTGGCTTACTTTAGATTCACTTGCATGCATTCTTGAAATTGATTACATCTTTGGCCTAGAATTTGCAAAATGGTTACAGATTTGATTTTGAAATAGAAAGATGGTTGCAGGTTTGGGTTGTTTACAGAACATGATGGATGTTTACAGGATTGAGGAATAAATGTTTCCAGGTTTGAAGAATCAATTCAGATTAATTTTGAGGAGTGTTTTGCAAGCTGAAGACTAAAAGGATTTCACAAGTTTTGAACTTGAAATTTATTCCTTCTTGTTTGATTTGCTTCAGATCTGATTTTCTTTATTTTGATTTAGAAAAAGAACTGGTAAAAGAAATGAAAGAGAGGGATAGAGAGGATTATATAACCTATTTTATCTTTTTATTAATTATTTTAAAAATCAAAGACACTTGTAAATTTTATGATAAGGTTTGTTTACACTTGTGACTACATGCATTCTTAAGCTTACATTTGTTAAATTGTATTTCTATTTACTTGTAATTAATATGTATTTATAAAATAATCATAACTTAGTTTTATATTTAAACTTTTTCTTTTGTTTATCTATACATAACTTAAAAGAAAATGTTATAAAAATCCAATTATACATTTATAAATAAATTTATACAAATATAACAGTATATGTATCCCTTATTTATAGTTATAATTTTTTTTAAAGATAATGATATAAAACTAATTACATACTAACAAAAATCATGTATACATATTATTTTTGATCCAATTTATTTCTAAGATGTTTATCTTTTGAATTTCAAATTCAAATTCAATTTTGTTTTAAAAATAATAATTTTTCAAATTAAATTATTATACCAATAGATTATCAAATAAATATTTATCCAGATATAAATATTTATTTCCTGATTTATCAGTATTTCATAAATTAACCCAGTTAATTATCAATTAACAGGTATTCCAAAATCCGGGTTATCACACATACTCACCTCATTCTTTCGGACCAATGGTACTAACTTAGTCATCATCTAAGACTGCATTCTGGAATGTTAATTTCATGTATTACGGGATCGTTACGCCATCGGATCATCCAATCTCAAAATATAGCAATCCTTATACTTATTTCAATTCGCAGCATCAATCTAAACTCAGCGAAAGTGGTTTCGAGTCATGATTTGGCCATGTGCAAAAAATCACATTTTTAGGCCTTCATTTAATTAACGATTAAATATTTAAATCAATCATCTAAATATTTGATCATTAAAAATACGGGTCATTACAGTCGATACGTAAAAATGTCATTCATTATACACACACACACACATCCATGCATGCATATAAGTAGAAACTCCTCAGGAGAAGTGTTTTATCAATTGTAGTTACGAATGTGTTTGTAACCATGAGTATTGAATCAATATATAACACTAACTCCATAAATGTTCGTTGTTAAGATGTATTGAGAAAAAGATACTGGTAGATCTATTGAGACTCGCATATGCAATGCTCTCTATATGATGGATGGTGATTTATTCAAGAACTTGAGGCATCAAGGGGTTACATACTAGTGGATGTTTGGAAAAATCAAAGAGCAACTTAACGAGAGTCTTCTATAGGCTAATACAACTAAGTCAAAACAGAAGATCTCCTGATAACAACATGTAGTAGTTTTCTGACTTGAGGGTACTTATAACATCCCGTAAAATCAAATAAGGTAGGGTTGAAAAGGAAATTTTATAAAAGTTGTATTTTGACCATGAAAGTTATTCTGTTGCATTTGTGGCAAAATTTTGATTTGTTTCCATGCATAATATGCTAAAAATGGAGCTCAAACAAAAAATTTATCAACATTTGAAGTTTTCAGATTTAAATTAATTTAGTTTGAATTCAAATTCAAATTCAAATGAGTATTAAAATTTAGGGTGTGAATTTCAGAAATCAACTGTAGGTTTACTTGGGGGTTAAGTAAACGTTAAGTTAAATAATTAAGGTTAAATGTTAACCAGGAAATAAAATAAACAAGAAACAGAAACAAATCAGCGCATCCTAGAAAAGTGGAGAGGTCGACACCTCCGACCTCAAGCAGTCGAACCCTCATGGTCGACCGGTCAAGGAAGGCAGTCGATCCCTATTCAGGGTGGCGGCTAGGTTTTTTCCACGTTTAAATGCTCCAAATTCATCCATTTTCAACTAACTCCATCCTACGGTTCTTTTATATTTCAACTCTTATAAATATGACCTATCTCCCCACTTTTTGTTTATAAACTTTTGGGAAATTCCTTGAACCTCTACCATTATTTTCTCTCCAAATTAGATTCAGAAACTCCATTAAGAATTCACATAAGAATTCAATCTAATTTGCTATTTATTTCTACTCCTTCCAACATATTCGTATTCTATTTTTCTCCAATTATTCTAAGTCTAATAAACGTATATACCTCTCCCTTGCTATGTGTGTGTGTCTATATATATATATATATATATATATATATATCAAAAGAGAGATTCTGGAAGGGATTGTAAGGAGTGCAAATCCATGGAAGCCAAAGCTGAGGATATTAGTGTATGTATATGGATTTGAATATGCCTTAGGGATTTTTGGATTGTGAAAACAAAATAGGTAAAATCCCATAAATTCCTTTTTATATCGAAATGTCAATTCTGGATGGAGATTCTCAATTATTATGTTAATTTGATGGATTTTATATTATTTCTATAATTTTTCATAATTTCATAGTCTATTCCACTTCTCCTCCTTCTTTGATTCAAATTGGGACTCTTTAATAATAAAATAAGGGTGTAGAGGACGAATTTAATTCGTAGTTCACACCACTTATTCCACACAAAATTTCTTCATTTATTTCTTTGTAAAAGAGGAGTTGAATAAGAAATGAAGTTAGGATTGCAATTCCTATTGTTTAGGATATTCCATTGAATTGATGTAATAAATTGGGTTTCTGTTTTTATTTACAAGACTATTTATTGCAGTTTTGGTTATGAATATTTAATCCCTTATGAATATTGAAATCTTGAAATCTGAAGGAAAAGAACTTGTATTAGTATTATGGTTAAAGAATTGACATTTAACGTTAGCTTAGGGTGTATGAACTACACGCTTAAAAGTAATTAAGCCTCAATATATATTTATTTCTATTAGCATAATAAACGTATAATTATAGTGTATAATTGCATAGTCAATTAGGTAATATTTGTCATTAATTCCTCTGAGGAAGGTAATTAATATTTTATGGCGTAATAAGGAAAATTCCTTGTAAGGCCTTAATTATGAAACCGTGAGATAGTATTATATATATGGAGAGTATTTAAATCATGGCTAAGTTATAGGGATGCGAGGTCAGTAAAAAGGCATACAGAAGTCTGACCAGCTAATATGACTACTAATAGTGTGACTTTGGGGCTGATGTGAAACTCTCCTATGATAAATGTTTATGATGACATGATGTTAGTCCCAAATTCTATATGGTAAATTTTCCTAGCTAATCTGGCTACTGGTTCCTATGAATAGTCGGACTAATGTGAGACGTCATTATGAGTATGGGTCATAATACGAAGGGCTTGCTTCGGGGTCTTGAGGTATTAAGTGGTTGTTTAAGAGCCTGCCTCTTTTCTCCAAAAGAAGTATTAAATGGCCAAGGATCTAGTTATTAGGCACAATTGGTGGAATTTTGACAGGGATTCTCTTCAAAATAAGGTGTTTAGTGACTGATTGAGGATCAGCCTTTCCATAAATAAGTATTAAGTGGCTCGAGAGATTCCATGTGATATCAGCTGGATAGTTACCATTGAGCGGTCTGCCTTGGGAATAGGTATTAAATAATGGGGACTGCTTCAATTAAGGTCTTAATTGGCCAAAGTTTTCCTATTTTCCAATAAAAGGTGTTAAGTGGCTTGGGTACTCTCTCTTGCATTATTATATATTTTTGACGTGAGATTTGGGTCATGGGATTTTGAAACTCGCTTCTGGAATAGAAGGTATTAAGTGATTGATTAAGGACACGTCTCCTTTCCTTATGATAAGTATTAAATGGATTTATATACGTAAGACATATTCTTATTTTAAAATATAATGCCAAGTACTGAAATGGTAAGACTTGAGGTTTTAATTCATCAGACATTTGTTGTTTTGACTCCCTCCTCATTACAATACAGGTTAAGGATGGAGTGCTGATGGTGACGATGCTTGAAGGTGGAGTAACTTAAGCTTGTGGCATTTATTATTATTATCTTTTATGATGTTTTATGTTGTGCATGTATTTTAGATAAGTGATGTAACGATCTTCTTTGACAGTTAATGATGTTTTGTATTATGACATTTCAAAATGTTTTTAAATAAATGGGTACAGTTTGCCATTATATTTTATTCCATCCACTGTGAGTTCAGAAAGAATAGATATTGCTCTACACTGTTATTTCTTTTTCCTACCAACAACTAGCCTTAGAATGGATCTAAGTTTCAATGGGCTTTTTGTGGGTCGAAATTTAGACCTATTCCGAGGTGGGTTATTACAGTACTATCGATCTTACGTTAAAAGGAAATACATTGATTATGGTTAAATACTTTGCATGGCGACCTTGTTATGACCATAGTTGGATACACATTAAACTACATGAAGTGAAACACTACCCAAAAGAGGATTTGTCTCCTTCATTGTAAAAGGTTAGTATCACCGTAATTGTTAGTCAACTTAAAAGTCAAAATCTCTAGCCAATGTAAATTAGTTAATTGATAAATATTATCAAATTGAACTAAGGATTTTAAATTAGTCTATGCAATTAAATATGGATTTTAGTATAGCCTTTAACCTTAGACCAAACTCTTAAATATCTAAGTGATATAGTGATGTATAAAAGAATAAGTGTACAAAATAATTGATTCAGAACGATGTATAAAAATATTCTATTAAAATTAATTTATAAATGTTATAAACTAATAATAAATTAATAAAAATATTCTATTAAAAATTTATGGCTTTTTAATAACTTATTTGGAGTTTAAAATAGATCAGAATGATGTATAAAAGTTGTACGTCGTTGAAAAAAGATGTTAAATAAAATAATTGATTTAATGTGGATCCAATAGGCATTGTGACCAAGCCAGCGCAAGGTAAGGTCGGCTATAAAAGAGGGGGAGGGTGGGCTAATGGGATCTAGTTTCCTAAGGTTGAAAAAATTGAGGATGATATGGGATATCTAGAGATCTATGAATAGGTTGCCTCCATTCTCATTCTCTCCACACTCAACCAAAACAAACCAGAACTCTAGCTAACATTATTGAAGCCTAGTAGACTGCATTCCAACCCATAATCAAGGAGACGAAGGAGAACTAAACAAACGGCGTGTTCGGCAATCGATAGGATCGTAATGAGGTGGAAACATCTTTGTTTAAATATACATCCAGTTTTGTGTATAAATATATATATATATATATAATACTTGCTTAAGTTCCTCAAATTTAATTTGGCTACGATAACCTAAATAAAAAGAATAAAATTATTTTATTTCAATAATTAATTAATAATTAAACCATTTTAATATATATATATATAATATTTGTAAATATGCATTTGGATTTTAAAATATTTGAACCTGATTATATATATTATTAAAATAAGTATTTTGTTATAAAGTGTTATATTTGATTTAAATACAACTCTTTTCTATATAAAAAATATTTTATATATTTAAATTTTATGTGGTTTTCAAATTTAATATTAATAAAAATATTTCTATTTCGGTTATAATAATAAAAAAATAAATTAATATATATGTGTGCGCATATAAAATTTTTGTATGGAAATTTTAAATTAAAAAATTTATTTAATGCTTCAAATCTCAGAATACAAAAACCATTTTTTTAATATTCAAAAAAATTTCGAAATTTAAAATTTGAATTTTTTAAATCATTAAAAATACGATCAAATTTAAAACAATATGAAATCATTTGTTGGTGGCTATAAAAAAATCTTTCAATGATATATATATATTTGGAACTATCAAATCTATTTAAATTTGAATGTTAAATTATTATATATATTTATTTTATAATCAGAATATAAATTAATTGCAAAAATTAAACATCAATATTTATATTTAAAAAATAAAAAAATAAAAACTTTTATATAAAACGATAAATTTATATTAAAAATATTATACTATATATATGTGTATGCGATATATGTACTTATATATATATATATATATCAGAATAAAACAGCTGTAAAAGGATATTTTATATTAGTGTGAATATAAATATAATTGCAATATGTGTATGTATCCATTTGACGTTATTATTGACATATGTTATCACCTATACTTTTATTAAGTCACAACAGTTAACTATACATATGTTCCCGTATTACCTCTTGGTTAGATTATACCTTTTAATAAGTTGTGATGTTTAAATTATGAATACAAAAATATTAAAATAATATTAAAACATAATAAATATGAACTGAATTAATACATCAAATTTTAAATTAAATTAATGATTAAACGTTATTATTAAATAATAACAAATAAATAAATATTTTAAATAAAAAATAAAAATATTTCTCAAAGTCTTTTGTTAATAAATACTAAATATAATTTAGTGCAAAATATATCATTCGTATAAAAACAAAGTACCATCTTGTGCAACTTAATAAAAGGATTTTTTGAAATTTGCCATTTTACTCCTGCTACTAAGTCACCTGATCCAACGATAATATCAGAGCCAGCATTTGGATTATGTGAATCATTAATAACACGTAGGCAGTTCTTTCGGAAAATCCAATGTTAATGAATTTCTTCATCAACCCCAAAAGGTGTAAGGAAAGAGCAATGTGGTTGTAAGAAGGATTAGATGTCCCTTGTGAACCTCAGTAAGTGTTGGAAAAAGCGACACTTGGTTGAGAAAGGGCTTGGGTAATTAGGCTTGGCTTGTTTAAGTTCATGATGACCTCATAAGCATGTCCATATCGAAGCAATGTCAATCTATGTAGAGCAATCTTATGTAAGCGCTAATCAACATTATGAGTGTTTTTGGAATTCGAAGCAAGTTATGATGAAGAATCACAAATGCTTCGAAACTCGAAAAAAAGTCATGATTCAAGTCCTCTTTATTCGTATATTATGTAATTGTTGAATGTACATGTTCTTATGTGCAAAAGTAAAATCGGCACTAAAATCCCCAAATCAATTTAAGGTTACAAAGTTTAAAATATAGAAGACAAGAAAAGAATGATTCGCCCATTTCTTCACACCCATAGGTCCTTATTTATAGGGGTTGCAGGATGCAGCATGGCTGCCACATGTCCACGTGGCATGTTTGACTTCCGATATTAACAATATTAATGGCACATGGTGCTATACTTTAGCATTCACTTGCAAAATGGTGAACTTTGGCTCTTAGCACCAATCATGCCTTGATAGCCTTCACTGATGACATTTGATATCAAAATTGTATTGAGGATATACGGCCTCCTTTAATGGTTAAGAAAGTGCGACACTGCTATAGCACAACATCAATAAGTGGTGATATTGATAAGTGGCAATATTGGCAATGATCGGCCTTGATAAATACGACATTGATAACAGGCGACACCAATTGCAAATGGCATTAATAATAAGTGGCATTAATAAAAGGCGACATTGACTGTAAAGACTCAAAAGTTGGCCTTCGAAAATCGGCACCCGTACTTCACTTGTACTCAAAATGCCGTAGATTCAAATGCCAAATCTGGTTCTCCGGAGCTTATAACACAGTTAAGTAAATAACACAGCGGAAGAAAAAAATAATACATTGATATACAATATCTGATACAACAGAGTGATACAATGAATATCAATATACATCAGAGATATGATACAACAAATAGCAGCGGAAAAGAAAAAATAGATAACTAATATCAGCAGCGGAACAAATAACTCTAAGATAGTCTTCAAGAGAGAACTCCAGCAGTAGCTCGAACTCCCAATAAAGATACACCAAGAATAAGCAAGTGCAGTCCGATCCAAAGACTGAACTAGCTCCAGAAAATCTACTGAACCTGACTATCTGAAAAACCCAACTTTAGACTGCTCGTGTAGAAAATTATGAGCACCCAGAGTTTAGGAAATGAACAATAAACTCCGAGTCAGTCGTGGGACTGGTGTGAGCAACAAAAACAGTTTATCTTTAAACAACACAAAAGAATTTAAACATTGAAAACCGCAATGCTTTTGGAAAATGAAACTACCATAAGACCTCCTACCACACACACAATGCAAACGCAGAATTGGAGGAGATTTCTTCTTATGATAGTTAAAGATGCTTACTACGCAAAATCAAATCATTTTTGATATTATTATTAGTGCATAGTGGAAAACATTTCGAAAGTAGAATATAAATCTTAGCCAGCATAGACATTTCGAACTATGCCTACTATAGCTACCATCCAAACAGTGGGGCGCCACCATAAGTGAATGATAGGTTCTACAACTAAAACCGTACAAGTCTCGTATTGGAGTTTGGATTTCCAACAAATGGTCAGGCCAAGGAACTTCCCATTGCCACATGGAAACGCCTCTGGAATGACGTCCCGAGAACCTAACCGGATCTCTGCCAACACAAGGCCGGGTTACCTCTGCAAAAATAGGTAACTACTGACACGCGTATGCCATCCAACGATCGTAACCGATCTTCCCGAGGATCCTCGATTTCCAACAACCACATAATAATAATAATGCAGTAACCACATAGGTTAAGTATCTGGGCTCCATACCATGATACCACCTCTATCCAGAAGGAATGACATACACTAAGGGGCGCTACTCCCTAGAACCTTGCTGCATCTTTCCTGTTTTGACCATTTCTGGGGTGTGAGGCTCGACGAAGTCTCGTCCACAAAGCTATGCTTTGTCACAAAGCCATGCTTCGGGTCAAACAAATGATCAAAGAAATGATCACAAAGATATAAGATCAAATAAATGATCATATCGCAAATGATCAAACACTGATCATTACACAGCAACACTCAGCATGCCACATTACCAAATTGGGATATATCGCTGATAACTTCAACTATATAACCTCTGAGCTCGTACGTCTCAGAGAAGGGTGTTAAGCTAAGAGAATAAATTCTCCGCCACCAAACAGAAATGTATTTGAAAGAAATCGGCTTTATATCTCAAAGTGTAATGTCAGACATGTAACCATACAAGTCTGTTCCGGGTTCGAACAGAATCGAAGGCACTTCTTACGAAGCCCTTGCAATTCCGGGTATTCACAATCCCGTCCGGACTTCCCATCACAAAGGGTGATAAAATCTCTATACCGGGGACCAGTCGGTGCAGAGACATTCGACGAATTGTCCTTCCGTTTTCGTAAATATCCGGTCTTCAACACCGGTCTTCAAATGCTATCCATATACGACGTATCATTATTCGGAATGGGTTATATGACACAAATGTCTTTTCCCGGCTAACCCGAATAACGAGCGCAATCTTCAAAACGAATGGATAATGGGATTTCAATTAAGTCACAACTTAATAATTCAACTTCTTTTCTTCAAATGGTTTAACAAATTACCATTTCAAATCTTTTAAACAAAAAGATTTATTTACAGAGTTCACTTAATTTTCACAAAGATTCATTCACAGTTTTTCCAAAACAATTTCTGTTTCAATTGGATTAACTCGTTAAATCTTTAAAATAAAGATTCAACTTATAGCTTTCAAAACAATTTCATTTCGAATGTTTTAAAAAAATCATCATTTTAAATCTGTTAAAAATAAACAGATTCAATTCATAGCTTCCAAAAAGAATTCATTCATAACTTGAAAAACCATCTTTCAATTTATACTTGAAATTCCTTTAAATTGGAATTTCATTTGTTATATATACGAAAGCTTTTATCATTTGAAAACAAACAGTTTTCGTCTAAGAAAAATCCAATTTTATTTGCACGGGTTAAAGTCCTTGAATTATATTCACATTCCAAAATCAATACTTTTTAAAATAGTTTAACCCATATATAAACATCTTTAATCCCTAGTTTCAAATTTTAGAATTCAATTTTAAACTTGACTTTAAGTTTTAAATCAAATTATTTAAACTTCATAACCTTATCAAATTTTTCAAAATAACTTTTATCTTTGAAACTCCATTTCAAAAGTTTTTCACATTTAAACCGAAATTTCTAATTTCAAAATCAATTGAAATTAAAATTTCCATTTCAAAAACATCAAATTTAAATTATCTGTGACTTAACCGATTTCCACGTGAAATCCATATTTGTGTGTGTATGGTGTAGTCAAGGGTTTTACACATAATAGTGCAACATCAATCATCACAGATATATCGATAAGCGGTATAATCGATAACGCTTATCTTCATTCACAGATTCATAGATAAAATAAATTTATCGGTCACAAAGAATTACTATTATAATTCGATGTGGGTGTGACAACCTGGAGTTTTATAACGATTTATTTTCGTCCAATGATGATAAAAATTGTTGTTAATCGCTGTTTGGAATTTTATCCGGTTTAAATTCTTTTACAAAAAAAAAGAAGAAACAAATTAGTTTAATAGTTCGTGGGCTTTGAATCTTGGCCTATGTTTTATCCCTTGTGCCGTGATAAATAAAATAACTGTTTCCCCCTTTACCGATTCATTAGAAAACCTAAACCTAATCGAACAAAAAATAATAATAATGGCGGCTTGCTTGCAAACTTGGGCTTTTCAAAATCGAGGCTGCCGACCAGGGATTGTTCGATCGAGGTTGCTCACGGCCGCTTCTAGTTTAGTCGTTCTCTGGGAATTGAGGTGAGCGATTTTAATTGCTCACATCTATCTCAAATCTAGTTAGATTTCTGATTTGCTCAAATTTTGTTTACTTGGACCTTGTTCGAATTCGTATATTGTTTTTGTGACCTTGGGTTTCACAGTTTGGTTTTGTGGATTTCTGGTGACTTCGATTTTGTTTCGAAATTGATTTTGTTGGGATTTGGGTATATATATCTATGGATTTCGAACCCTTGAATTTGTTCGTATTCATTTACTTCACTTTGTCACTCTCCTTACTCGGCTGTCTGATAATATATCGATAGTTGTGATTTTATGACTTCGGTCTTGATTCTTTTTAGCTTGAATTTTGAGACAATTGATTACCACCAGTTTTTGTATTTTCCTTGGCCACACACTGTTTATTTGGTTTCGGTATTGTTTGAGATTTTATCGAACTGTGGCATTAACTTGATAATGTCTTCAAGTTCATGTTTTGACGTACTGGAGATTTGTGTTCTGTAAATCTTTGTTGAGCATATGTTTACTGTTGAGTCTTTGGTGGTTTTTCCACTTTGAATTTGCTAGCAGACTGTCTTGACCACTTGAGATATTTGGATTTGTAAAACTTGAACTATTTTTGATCTTTGGTACTGTTTCTATTGAGATAAGTATGTATGTGTATGTATATATATATATATGCATACATGTATAATTGTACCATACTCGACTTCGAGATAAAAGATAACTTCGTATTCTCTGTCATTGTTTAAACTGCTACTTGATTTTTGTTCGAGCTAAGCACTGGCCATCTTTTTGCCGTTGCTTATCATGCATCATTGTAGCTGTGCACTTCATTGTTTCACTGTGAGTTTCGACTCTGGCCATCCGCACTTGTAGATGCATTCCATTCCATATTTGTTTGCATACCTTGTAGTTGATTACTGTCCATGTGTTTGTTTGCATTCTGTGTAGTTGATTCATTTAGTTTCACTTGCATTATGATCACTGTAGCGTTTGTATTGATGCTGTTGTGTTCATGTGCTCTTTGAATTATGTACTGAAAACGTGTGTATACATACATCTATATATGTATATATGTGTTGGTCATTTGAACATCACTGAGTTGCATTTCCATGTTCGATCACTAAGCACTTGTCATGTTGCATGTTGCACTTCACTGTTTTGTTTATCACAGTTGCTCCATTATGACCTGAACCTTGTTGCTATAACATTATAGTTTGCATTATATTGTACCTGTACTTGTAGTTGCATCTCTGTTCATCAAGTTTTGCAAGTAAGTAAGACTCATCTTTAGTACTGGTTTAAAATGTTAGTTGAATCTAGTGATAAGTGGTTATTGATGACCTATTGTTTTGCCATAAATCACTAACATCTTCTGTGAATCTATGTTTTAATTTATGGTTTTAAAATGAAGTGAAATTGAACACATTTTGTTGGAGCTAAATATGAATTGGAAAGTACATACCTCATTGCATTCACTCCAAGTAAGTTGATTCTCTTGACAATATACATCTGTAGTTGTTTCACCTGTTGCACTGTCATTGGTGTCTGACTTGAATTTGTTCTTGTACTTGTTCACTATAGCTGCATTTAATTTGTTACTTGATCCACTTGAACTTGGGTCAGTGGTCTTGCAAGTCCCGTTTTGTAAGACTGTTGTACCATGATTTGTGAACTTGCCTTAAGTATATTTTGGAGTTAGTTTACATGATGATAATTAGTTGTTTTTGTTTGATGCTTCACTGTTGTCTGCATTTTGATAACTCATGGCTTGATTGAGTTGTTGCCATCTGTTGGCACCAACTTCTTCATGTCTGCATTTTGATAATCTAGTGGTTGTTGACCCAGCGTGCTTCGACTCGGGCCATTTGTATGTTCATCCCTGAGCGTTTGCGACATACTGGTTGCACATTGCTTCATCTACATGTTGTACATGTAGAGTATTGATTGTCTGCACTTTTTCCGGTATCATTTGTGTCACTTCATTTTTATGTAGTCTGGTTCATGTGCATACTGTCTATACAGGCTTTGGTCCTTCTTTAGTCCTGACTGTCTGGAGTACTTGTGAGTTGCATTTGTGTTATTGTCGTCAGTAGTTCATCATGTACACTGTCTAACTGATTTGTACATGCTTGATCAGTTTATCCTTGACCTGAAGACTGATCTGATGCTTCATGTATTCTTCTACTTTGTTCATTTCAGTTTTATTGATACATGTTTTCTAACCACTGTGATCTTCACTGTAGCCTTGCAGTTGCCACTTTGATGTTAAATCTATACTTGTAGCATCCAGTTGGGGTTTGCTTCCTTGACCTGTAGCCTTTGGGATCTTGTGGTGGCTTCATTTTCGTTGCAGTTTTACCCTTGTTCCTTGTGGTGACTTTACATTCGGTTGTGGCGAGGCAGTGCGCTTGCGTGCACTGCAGCCACCCAGAATTGACAGTTATAAATTGATATTTCTTTTGTGTCGTGATGCATTGATCTTTTATGCTGTATTGGCGAGGCCGTACATGCGTGCGTGTACGGCAGCCAATCGAACTTTGATGGTTTTAAAGTGACAATTTCAATTGTTTTGAATTGATTTAGTCGATTTGATAAATTGTTTATTTATCTCTGTTGATGATTTAAATCTGCTGATTTATTGTTTAACACTGTTTAGTTTTAAAATTTTCGTTATCCGATTTCTTTGTTAAAAGGATTGGATATACGAGATTTCTGTGATTGTCGTCTATTTGATTATCTGATTATTATTACTGCTATGCACTAATAACTGAGTTTGAATTAGACTGACCCGTGTATTATTTTCTTTCGAATTTAATACTCGGGTCAGACCCGAGTTATTTCAGGTTGTAGATTTCCTTCTTTAAGTTGCTGTTTGAGCTATGAAGACTTTTCACATATTTTGGAGTAATCGTGTCATAGTATAGGTTGATATGTATTCATGTATATTAGTTTATAATGTACGTGTATATATAACTTCCAGAGTCGACAATTGTAGTTGTATCATATGTATTGTATCAACTGTATTGTAACTGACATCAGTTATATATATATGAGACTTTTGTTTTTATCTGTGTTCCGCATTCTTTGTGTATCTGTGTTGTTTTTATATATATTGTCCTAAACCATTATGAACCATCGTAGTTCATTTTATACTGGAATTGGATATGTCGATGGGAGTGAATAAATAAGAGATGAAAAATTTAAAATATATACCACTCCTAACGAGGTAACCAATACTAGTGTAAGGCCAACTACGGATGGCCCCTCCTACCCAGCCTTATTCTTCATAATAATAGACAGTATTTCTTTTAATACTCTTTGTTATTGTGAGTATAGAGGTGGGGCATTACAGTGGGTTTCGGATAACCAACTGGAATCCGACTCCCTATCGCATCGAAATTCAATGCCAATTTACGGGTCAAGGGTTTTATATTCACATAGCAATATATCACAGAAATAGAAATCACAACTAAGTAAATTACAGATCACAGCATAAATCAGGGTGTATCACAAAGCATCATATATCAGGGATATCAAACAATTCATATCATTCAACAGAATCCAAATATCCATAAATTGGATAAATTTAATTATCTGATGGGTTTAAATCACTTTTATTTCTATGAATGATTCGCTAGTTATGGTAAATTAACAATCAATTAATTACAAAATATTTAATAAATTATCCTTTAATTAATCATTAATTAACTCTTCATTAATAATTAATCCTTAATTTATTATCTTTAATAAATTACAATGACTAATAAATTACTCCTTATTTTATGATTATTGTCTTAATAGATTACACTGGTTAATTTATCACACTATCCTTCAATCGATTTCTTTGCTTAATCACTTGATTAAATCAACTTTTATCATTATCTATTTAATAATCCTTGGTTTGCAAATAAATTATTCCTCAAATAAATTTATCTTTAAACCTTAATTAATGATTTTAAACCTTTAATTACTTATTTAATTAACCCAAATCATTAATTAATTAGATAAATAAATTATCCATTTTAATCAACTTAAGACAAATCTCATTCTTATTAGTGATTTATTATCACTTATAAATATGTTGACAATTCATATTCAATTCACTTTTAAATTCTTTTCAAATTTAAAGGTTTAAAACGAATAACCTTTTGTTTTAAAATACACTTAAATATTTAACACTTTTAAGTTATTAAACAAATTTAAATTTTTAAACTTTGTTTCTAAACTAAGTTTCAACCCGAACCTAAATACATATTTAAACCTAAGTTTATAAATTCAGTTCAAAACTTGCTTTAACTTTGCTCCAATCTTTCCTTTACAAATCAAGTTCTAATTTTAAATTCAATTTCCTTTTCAAATCTACTTAATTACTTACATAACTCCAACTTATTAAAATTTATTTATTTTCAACTAAGTTTTAACTGGACTAGGATTTCTATTTATCTTTGATTCAAAACTTATTTTAAACTTTGATCTGTGATTTAAAACTAAATTTTCAAAACAACAGGACAGTTCGTTTTAAACTTGCACAAATATTTTTACCCAAGCCAACACTCCCTTTACTTCGAGTTTAGACCCGAGCGAAACTTCTTCTTCCCCAACCTCGACAAATCCAGGTACGCGATGACACACGTGCACGTGCACGAGTCATCTGACCAACTCCGGTCGATGCTCCGACCACCACCAGATCCAGAACCTCCTCCTCAAACGTTCCAACCACCCAGAATTTTCGAATCCCACCCAGATCAAATTTCGAGCTTACGAACCAGATCAGAAATGAACGAATCGTCTTCAATGGCTTCGCCTGATCCCCTTTGCCCAGCGATCACTCCGCGACTTCAACCAAGACTGCCCCACTGCCCTACGCTTCTTCTCCCCTTGGACCGATCGCCGATAGACCACCCACGACCACGAATTTCTACCCCAAACTCCAATGAGTCAAACCGTGACTTAAACCCTAAAATGCTCTCGTATACGAAATCTAGATTTTTAAAAATCCAACTTGCATTTTTCTGGTGATGTCGAGCCCTCCACCTAGCTGCGACGACGATCACGAGGCTTACGATCGTCTTGGTTGCCGGAATTTTACAAAAGTTAGATTTTCTAATCATCTTAGAAATCTCAACAAAAACTTAATGAAAAATCACTATCTTTGTTTTAAAAATCCTATTTTTAAGTAAGTATTCAAGTTATATAATTGAATTTGTAAATTGTTATATTCGAAATTAATCAACATTTGGATTTTTCTCTGTAAAAACCAATTTTTCACATACTATATATTCTTATTCTTCTTGGAACTATTTTTAAATAATGACTGATACTTAACCAAACATATTTGCTTTTGAAACCAAGGCCTAACAGATATCAAGTAAGTAGATATTGGTTTTTTTTATCAATCTAAATGCTTTGAAATAAAGAACAGGAGAGTTTTTCACATAAACAAGTCTGTGCACTTCCAACTCTAAATTTTTACTCAGAGGATCCATATATATATATATATATATATATATATATATATAACAACTTAGTCACAGATATAACTATACACAAGCAACTGCTTTATACGTTAAACATTTAAGAAAATGAGTTACTCACCTTGGTAAAAAGAAACGAAGAAGTCAGATTTTTAAAAGAAGGTTTGCTCACTTAAAAAGAAAGAACAGAGCTTTATGTTTGCTGAACCAGGTTTTGTTTTTGAAAGCTGGAGCTTTTGATCTCTAGTTTGTTTGAATATCATGTATTGTTTGAGATGATGTTTCTATTTCACATTTTTTTGTTTCTCAGTTTCGAATGAACGAATGAATGAGGTTGATATACATAGAAGAAAGTTTACAGTATATATTTTCTTGTACAAATTGATAAAATTTGGTTGTACAAAATGTAGGCAGGGATATTTCTTTGTTTGTAGGCTGATGAGAAGAGAATTTGGGTGCTGCATTTATTATGTTGTACCCTTATGTTCCTCATTTTATTTACAGCAAATCAATTTGCTTTGTACTTAGATTTTCTCTCTCTTATTTCCTTGTCTTGCATTCGTCTCGGCTGACATGGTATAATGTAGTGTGCTTACTATGCTTTGTTTTGTTTATTTACTTACTTATATATATGTTTATTTGTGTGGTCTGGTTTGGTTTCATTTGCAAGGGTTTATGGATTTTATCTAATTTATTCCTAGCTTAAATATTTATTTTATTTTACTATTTTTATTAAAAATTCATTTAATTATCAATTTTAATTCAAAAATTCAACAAATTATAAATTTAAATTAAATTAAAATCTAGGGTCGTTTCAAACTTCCCCCTTTAAAAGAATTTCGTCCTCGAAATTCGCAGGCACGAAAACAACACAGAGATAGACAGATTCGATCTCCTATAATTCCTCAAACACAAGATACGGATTCCGAATTCAAGTCGAAATATCTCAGAATACATACCAATTCGTCCATCTTCGGACTTTGGTATTCAAAAGAAAGTACAATAAAATTTCAAACTTGATTCCAAACGATATCGTTTTTATTGATTTAATTCAAATTCAGCTTCATATTCTATTAATCAATTTAACTCAATTTAAAATTTCTAATTTCAAATTCATTAAGGTTTAAATCAAAAAGCTGATAAGAAACCGATGAAAATACTAAGTAAGAATTTTCTACAACGATTCGTAGAGCCATCATCATACCGAAACTTCTTCTTGTAGCTGATACGAAGAAATCAAAAGAATTTGGAAACGAATCAAAGAAGATTGATAAGAAGGTTATTTCCACTGTTACAGGGTATTGACCATTTATAGTCGTATTCCCTTGTCCCCTATCTCGTTCTCTTCTTGCACTCATACTCACTATCAGTGGATAGTAAGAGAATTTACTGAGACGTTTAAACGGATATCTTAAGGATATACTCATTGCCTTCGAAAATCGGCGCCCGTACTTCACTTGTACTCAAAATGCCGTAGATTCAAATGCCAAATCTGGTTCTCCGGAGCTTATAACACAATTAAGTAAATAACACAGCGGAAGAAAAAAATAATACATTGATATACAATATCTGATACAACAGAGTGATACAATGAATATCAATATACATCAGAGATATGATACAACAAATAGCAATGGAAAAGAAAAAATAGGTAACTAATATCAGCAGCGGAACAAATAACTCTAAGATAGTCTTCAAGAGAGAACTCCAGCAGTAGCTCGAACTCCCAATAAAGATACACCAAGAATAAGCAAGTGCAGTCCGATCCAAAGACTGAACTAACTCCAGAAAATCTACTGAACCTGACTATCTGAAAAACCCAACTCTAGACTACTCGTGTAGAAAATTATGAGCACCCAGAGTTTAGGAAATGAACAATAAACTCCGAGTCAGTCGTGGGACTGGTGTGAGCAACAAAAACAGTTTATCTTTAAACAACACAAAAGAATTTAAACATTGAAAACCGCAATGCTTTTGGAAAATGAAACTACCATAAGACCTCCTACCACACACACAATGCAAACGCAGAAATGGAGGAGATTTCTTCTTATGATAGTCAAAGATGCTTACAATGCAAAATCAAATCATTTTTTATATTATTATTAGTGCATAGTGGAAAACATTTCGAAAGTAGAATATAAATCTTAGCCAGCATAGACATTTCGAACTATGCCTACTATAGCTACCATCCAAACAGTGGGGCGCCACCATAAGTGAATGATAGGTTCTACAACTAAAACCGTACAAGTCTCGTATTGGAGTTTGGATTTCCAACAAATGGTCAGGCCAAGGAACTTCCCATTGCCACATGGAAACGCCTCTGGAATGACGTCCCGAGAACCTAACCGGATCTCTGCCAACACAAGGCCGGGTTACCTCTGCAAAAATAGGTAACTACTGACACGCGTATGCCATCCCCCGATCGTAACCGATCTTCCAGAGGATCCTCGATTTCCAACAACCACATAATAATAATAATGCAGTAACCACATAGGTTAAGTATCTGGGCTCCATACTATGATACCACCTCTATCCAGAAGGAATGACATACACTAAGGGGCGCTACTCCCTAGAACCTTGCTGCATCTTTCCTGTTTTGACCATTTCCGGGGTGTGAGGATCGACGAAGTCTCGTCCACAAAGCTACGCTTTGTCACAAAGCCATGCTTCGGGTCAAACAAATGATCAAAGAAATGATCACAAAGATATAAGATCAAATAAATGATCATATCGCAAATGATCAAACACTGATCATCACACAGCAACACTCAGCATGCCACATTACCAAATTGGGATATATCACTGATAACTTCAACTACATAACCTCTGAGCTCGTACGTCTCAGAGAAGGGTGTTAGCTAAGAGAATAAATTCTCCGCCACCAAACAGAAATGTATTTGAAAGAAATCGGCTTTATATCTCAAAGTGTAATGCCAGACATGTAACCATACAAGTCTGTTCCGGGTTAGAACAGAATCGAAGGCACTTCTTACGAAGCCCTTGCAATTCCGGGTATTCACAATCCCGTCCGGACTTCCCATCACAAAGGGTGATAAAATCTCTATACCGGGGACCAGTCGGTGCAGAGACATTCGACGAGTTGTCCTTTCGTTTTCGTAAATATCCGGTCTTCAACACCGGTCTTCAAATGCTATCCATATACGACGTATCATTATTCAGAATGGGTTATATGACACAAATGTCTTTTCCCGGCTAACCCGAATAACGAGCGCAATCTTCAAAACGAATGGATAATGGGATTTCAATTAAGTCACAACTTAATAATTCAACTTCTTTTATTCAAATGGTTTAACAAATTACCATTTCAAATCTTTTAAACAAAAAGATTTATTTACAGAGTTCACTTAATTTTCACAAAGATTCATTCACAGTTTTTCCAAAACAATTTCTGTTTCAATTGGATTAACTCGTTAAATCTTTAAAATAAAGATTCAACTTATAGCTTTCAAAACAATTTCATTTCGAATGTTTTAAACAAATCATCATTTTAAATCTGTTAAAAATAAACAGATTCAATTCATAGCTTCCAAAAAGAATTCATTCATAACTTGAAAAACCATCTTTCAATTTATACTTGAAATTCCTTTAATTGGAATTTCATTTGTTATATATACGAAAGCTTTTATCATTTGAAAACAAACAGTTTTCGTCTAAGAAAAATCCAATTTTATTTGCACGGGTTAAAGTCCTTGAATTATATTCACATTCCAAAATCAATACTTTTTAAAATAGTTTAACCCATATATAAACATCTTTAATCCCTAGTTTCAAATTTTAGAATTCAATTTTAAACTTGACTTTAAGTTTTAAATCAAATTATTTAAACTTCAAAACCTTATCAAATTTTTCAAAATAACTTTTATCTTTGAAACTCCATTTCAAAAGTTTTTCACATTTAAACCGAAATTTCTAATTTCAAAATCAATTGAAATTAAAATTTCCATTTCAAAAACATCAAATTTAAATTATCTGTGACTTAACCGATTTCCACGTGAAATCCATATTTGTGTGTGTATGGTGTAGTCAAGGGTTTTACACACAATAGTGCAACATCAATCATCACAGATATATCGATAAGCGGTATAATCGATAATGCTTATCTTCATTCACAGATTCATAGATAAAATAAATTTATCGGTCACAAAGAATTACTATTATAATTCGATGTGGGTTTCGGATAACCAACTGGAATCCGACTCCCTATCGCATCGAAATTCAATGCCAATTTACGGGTCAAGGGTTTCATATTCACATAGCAATATATCACAGAAATAGAAATCAAAGCTAAGTAAATTACAGATCACAGCATAAATCAGGGTGTATCACAAAGCATCATATATCAGGGATATCAAACAATTCATATCATTCAACAGAATCCAAATATCCATAAATTGGATAAATTTAATTATCTGATGGGTTTAAATCACTTTTATTTCTATGAATGATTCGCTAGTTATGGTAAATTAACAATCAATTAATTACAAAATATTTAATAAATTATCCTTTAATTAATCATTAATTAACTCTTCATTAATAATTAATCCTTAATTTATTATCTTTAATAAATTACAATGACTAATAAATTACTCCTTATTTTATGATTATTGTCTTAATAGATTACACTGGTTAATTTATCACACTATCCTTCAATCGATTTCTTTGCTTAATCACTTGATTAAATCAACTTTTATCATTATCTATTTAATAATCCTTGGTTTACAAATAAATTATTCCTCAAATAAATTTATCTTTAAACCTTAATTAATGATTTTAAACCTTTAATTACTTATTTAATTAACCCAAATCATTAATTAATTAGATAAATAAATTATCCATTTTAATCCACTTAAGACAAATCTTATTCTTATTAGTGATTTATTATCACTTATAGATATGTTGACAATTCATATTCAATTCACTTTTAAATTCTTTTCAAATTTAAAGGTTTAAAACGAATAACCTTTTGTTTTAAAATACACTTAAATATTTAACGCTTTTAAGTTATTAAACAAATTTAAATTTTTAAACTTTGTTTCTAAACTAAGTTTCAACCTGAACCTAAATACATATTTAAACCTAAGTTTATAAATTCAGTTCAAAACTTGCTTTAACTTTGCTCCAATCTTTCCTTTACAAATCAAGTTCTAATTTTAAATTCAATTTCCTTTTCAAATCTACTTAATTACTTACATAACTCCAAGTTATTAAAATTTATTTATTTTCAACTAAGTTTTAACTGGACTAGGATTTCTATTTATCTTTGATTCAAAACTTATTTTAAACTTTGATCTGTGATTTAAAACTAAATTTTCAAAACAACAGGACAGTTCGTTTTAAACTTGCACAAATATTTTGACCCGAGCCAACACTCCCTTTACTTCGAGTTTAGACCCGAGCGAAACTTCTTCTTCCCCAACCTCGACAAATCCAGGTACGCGACGACACACGTGCACGTGCACGAGTCATCTGACCAACTCCGGTCGATGCTCCGACCACCACCAGATCCAGAACCTCCTCCTCAAACGTTCCAACCACCCAGAATTTTCGAATCCCACCCAGATCAAATTTCGAGCTTACGAACCAGATCAGAAATGAACGAATCGTCTTCAATGGCTTCGCCTGATCCCCTTTGCCCAGCGATCACTCCGCGACTTCAACCAAGACTGCCCCACTGCCCTACGCTTCTTCTCCCCTTGGACCGATCGTCGATAGACCACCCACGACCACGAATTTCTACCCCAAACTCCAATGAGTCAAACCGCGACTTAAACCCTAAAATGCTCTCGAATACGAAATCTAGATTTTTAAAAATCCAACTTGCATTTTTCTGGTGATGTCGAGCCCTCCACCTAGCTGCGACGACGATCACGAGGCTTACGATCGTCTTGGTTGCCGGAATTTGACAAAAGTTTGATTTTCTGATCATCTTAGAAATCTCAACAAAAACTTAATGAAAAATCACTATCTTTGTTTTAAAAATCCTATTTTTAAGTAAGTATTCAAGTTATATAATTGAATTTGTAAATTTTTATATTCGAATTTAATCAACATTTGGATTTTTCTCTGTAAAAACCAATTTTTCACATACTATATATTCTTATTCTTCTTGGAACTATTTTTAAATAATGACTGATACTTAACCAAACATATTTGCTTTTGAAACCAAGGCCTAACAGATATCAAGTAAGTAGATATTGGTTTTTTTTATCAATCTAAATGCTCTGAAATAAAGAACAGGAGAGTTTTTCACATAAACAGGTCTGTGCACTTCCAACTCTAAATTTTTACTCAGAGGATCCATATATATATATATATAAAAACAACTTAGTCACAGATATAACTATACACAAGCAACTGCTTTATACGTTAAACATTTAAGAAAATGAGTTACTCACCTTGGTAAAAAGAAACGAAGAAGTCAGATTTTTAAAAGAAGGTTTGCTCACTTAAAAAGAAAGAACAGAGCTTTATGTTTGCTGAACCAGGTTTTGTTTTTGAAAGCTGGAGCTTTTGATCTCTAGTTTGTTTGAATATCATGTATTGTTTGAGATGATGTTTCTATTTCACATTTTTTTGTTTCTCAGTTTCGAATGAACGAATGAATGAGGTTGATATACATAGAAGAAAGTTTACAGTATATATTTTCTTGTACAAATTGATAAAATTTGGTTGTACAAAATGTAGGCAGGGATATTTCTTTGTTTGTAGGCTGATGAGAAGAGAATTTTGGTGCTGCATTTATTATGTTGTACCCTTATGTTCCTCATTTTATTTACAGCAAATCAATTTGCTTTGTACTTAGATTTTCTCTCTCTTATTTCCTTGTCTTGCATTTGTCTCGGCTGACATGGTACAATGTAGTGTGCTTACTATGCTTTGTTTTGTTTATTTACTTACTTATATATATGTTTATTTGTGTGGTCTGGTTTGGTTTCATTTGCAAGGGTTTATGGATTTTATCTAATTTATTCCTAGCTTAAATATTTATTTTATTTTACTATTATTATTAAAAATTCATTTAATTATCAATTTTAATTCAAAAATTCAACAAATTATAAATTTAAATTAAATTAAAATCTGGGGTCGTTACATTGACAGTTGGCAGAATTGATGATAAGCGGCATTGATAATAGGTTGCATTGATGATAGCGGCATTAACAATAGAAGGCATTGATGATAAGCTGCATTAATAAAATATGGCATTGATGATAAGTGGCGTTGATAGGAGACATCATTGATGGTGAAGCAACATTGATGAGATTCACCATTACTTCGAAGGGCACAATTAGAATATTGCGACATTGGAGAGATGCTACATTAATCTGGAGCGGCATTGATTCTTTTGGCTGCCTGAAAGAAGTGCTTCAGTGATGCAATGTGGCATTAATGTGATGTAGCATCAATGTTATATCATACTGTTATAACATTGATGGCTTGCGGCATAGATCTTTCCAATGTTTTCATTCCCTTACTAAAATGCAGCATTATTTCTAATTTCTTTGGCACGATATTACTATTTCAACTTTATAATTGGTATGCGGCATTGATGGCATTTGGTATTGCTAGCTTCATTGATGATCAGCGACATTGCCTTTCATTCTTTATTGATGATGGGCGGCATTGTATGCTTCCAGCAATTTTTTCCTTCATACTTTTGACATTTCTTGTTGATGCAGGATTACGGTAACGTTGTTATGCCGCATACCTTCAAAATTAACATTGGTGGTAACATTTTGCCCCTAGTATGAAGGAAGCATTGATTTTTCAAGTCAATACTTTCAGCATTAGATTTTTACCACCTATTTCTCTTCTTTGCAGATCCAACCATACATTTAAAATTGATCAATGGTAGCTGTATGTCTTCTTTTCTACTATAAATAGTCGAATCTTCTCCTTCTTCCTCTTTTTACCTCCGATTAAAAGCTCAAACAAATAAACTTATAATTTTCAAACTTACTTGCAAATACCAGTCTTTTGTCATCAAAGAAAAAAAAGGTACATATCTTCTTTCAATCGATAAAACTAGCGAGTTAAATTAGTAATTTCTCATTCAAATGGCTGTTAGGGTTTGATTTGGGGATTTTTGGGTTCGAGTTTGTGCTTAAGTTTTGATATTAATTGGGGTGGCTAATCTTCTTATTTTCGGTTAACTCGATGATCAACTATGCTTGTAGATTGAATTAGCAAAGAATTTTTATGTCGTTTAGGTGATTTATTAACTAAAGTCAGACGACATTAATTTGGAAACCTAGGCGTTTCTAGTTTAGTGATGAAACAAATAGTTTAATAGACCCAAAATCTGATATTTCTCTGTTTTATTTCGGCACTGATGCCTTACAACATCAATATGATTTCCGACATTGATAAAAACATTGCCGTTTAGATTCAATATTGACTTATGGGGCTGTTGTATGACATTGATAATCTCACTGTATGTTATCATTTTTCTTTAGCAATCATTTCCAACATTCTTATGGAGATATTATATGACATTATTATTTTACACAATAGTTGTTGTAGTAATTTTATGGGTCATTTATAAAAATATTAGTGACCTATGTCGACATTGGTCATTGACGCCGGTTATTTTTATCATTTTAATATTAACTATAGTTGCAGTATTATATCATAATTTTATAATGTAACTAATGTGACATTCATCATAGATTCATCCATTCAACATAGATTTAGTGATGCAACATAACACTTTGGTTAATTTATGATAATTCCTACTTCAAGTTTCTTATAAATAGCTATAGGCTTGCTTTCTAACAATAAGTCTGACATTTTTTTTGCACAATCTTAATCAGCTTAAGAGTTAAGTTTTCCCTGAATTCGACACTGACTATGCAATGGTCACTTACTTGTTGTAGATATTATATGAGACTATAGATTTGTAACATTTTGGTGTCATAATCTAGCTAATTAATTAGCTATTCCTTGATTTAGAATATCATTAGCATTTTAATTATCATTTTTCTAATTTGAAATAATATCACTTGGCAGAAAAATGGAAGGCAGGAAAGCAGCCCAGAAAGGAATAAAAAAGACCTGTAAGGGTCCAAAAGCTTCTCCATCTGCTAAAGAAGAGGATCATCTTCTTAATCCATCATATATTACCACTCAGCAAGAAGTTATAACGACCCACTATTTTGGACCATTCAAATCGACAATAATCCAAACATGTCAGACTTGAATAATGAAAAATAACAGATTGTAGTAAAATTTGGAGCAAATAAAATCATTCACAGAATCACAGACACAGAAATATCAGAATAACTCGCAGCGGAATTTAAAATAACCATAGTGGTTCATGAAGCCACTAAAATACATAGTCTAAAATCAAATACAAAATACATAGTCTGAAACCCAATACAGTGCTGAAACAAGTACAATAGAAATCCCAAATACACAAGTCTCTAAAACAAAAGCTGAAATAAGACAACTGAAACTGAAATAGGAAGATAACTAGATAAGCAGAATCTCCAGTGATTCCGAGCTCCAGAAAGGTGAATCCAAAGCTGTGAATACTCAGGCTGACCCGAGCGTAAAATAAAACATAACACTCGAGTCAGGATATACATACTTATACAATGTAAACCAACTCAAATGAACTGTAGTAAAGGTACAAGTAACTTAGAAGATGCTTGGGACCGCCCATCCTCTAAGGATCCGTTAAAATATCTACTATGTAGTAATATTCGCTATTATAATAGTGTCTACATAAGTAAAATATAATCATATCGGAAAATAGCGTTAAGGGGATGGAGAACCTTAACGCGGTCGGATCTTAAAATCATAATCGTAGTAAAGCTCGATATGGTAGGTGACACTGCACAACTAGGCAATGCCAGGGTAGATATACCAATTACGCACACGAACTGATGGATACGCATAGCAGCCACTACCGTTCCACCTCGAACAACATTCCCAAATCGGAGGATGGCTATCTAGTCAAATCACAAGTAAGAGTATAATGTCGAAGAAATGTGTCCAAGAAGAGGTGCTACCTCACTGGTCCGAGATCACTCCTGTTTTAGCCACCTTATGCCAACTCACGGGAGTTGGGTCCACGTAATATACCGTAAGGACGTCGCCACCATCCTACTTCATTCTGGAATCTCCACCGCGTACACGGTTGTCAAAGTGGTTTTCGGTATCGACAGAGAGTATGTCCATATCCGATCCCGGTCTCTTTGCCAACCAATCGTTATTATAACCCGTGGTTATAGATTTAAAACAATTTATCAAAATATACTTCGAATTAAATCATTTAAAAACAAAGTCATTATTCTTTTAAATCAAATATTAAATTTCCAAAATCTAACCCTTTCGGAGTTCACTTATTCACTTAAAATAGTAGCATTAAAAATTTCAGCTTCCACAGCATTTAAAAAGTACAGCGGTAAGTTATATTTGAAAACAATTTTATTCAACAAAACAATATTTATAACTGTTATAACAGTTCAGTTTAAACAAAAATCATATTTCAGCCTACTGCAGTCCTTAACAAGTGCTACAGTAACCCTTTTATTTGTTCAGGTTCAAATTTTTAGTTTCTGCTACAACAACACTTACCAAGTACTATCATGGCCTTAGTTCATTTTAGTCTTTTAGTTCATTTATACAATCCACAACACTTAACAAGTGCTACTGATTCTACCTAGTTAAAACTTATAAAATCATACATTAAAAATGTTCATTTTCAATCCTTTAACTAATTTATTTAAAGAGAAATTTTACAAGTAAAACCAAAACTTACAAATTTGCTTATTACATTCATTTTCAACATTTAAACTTAAACTCCATTTTTTTCACCAATTCAAAACTAAATTTCATTTTAATTAAATTAAATTAAGTTTCCATCTTTCTTTTTATCAAAATTTCAAATTTAAGTTTCGTTTAAAAATCAATATTCCTCCATTTATTTATATTTATCACATAGAAAAATCATTTCTATTTTAAATAAATCACTTAAAAATTCGGTTTAAATCAATTTAATATTATTACAATTTTTAAACTATTTAAAAATATTCAGAAAATACAGAAAAATAACCACGGGTCTGTATAATATTTTCTAGCCTAATTCAAGTGATACGGATACTATATCATTTCAATCCGTAATTTACAAAGAAAAATCCGGGTTTTATCATTTCAAACCCGCAATCCCAAGTAAATAAAATTTAATTGAAAATCGCTCAGGCCTATCATTTCAGCCCATAACGACCTTCCCTTATTCTAAAGTCTGTTCGGGTATGTATCATTTCAACCCATAGTGATCCTATTCTACAGGGAACTTGCAGTGTGATTTAACAGAATAGAACAACAGTAAAATAAGAACAGAACATAACAGATGATACGATATGCAGTTTCAACAATTAACATCAACTATAAATAAATCACAGGTAGTTATAACATCATTTATTTGTTTATTTATTTCTACACATTCAGTTGCGGTCGTTTCACAATCATATAAGTATGGATATTCGTGTGAGATTTACTCACCTCTATGGAGCTGGAGATTCGGAAAAGGAATACGATGCCTAACGGAAGCACGCGAATAGCACGATCAGTTGTTAGCGGATGCGCCAACTAGATTCAAACCAAAAGCACAATAAGAAATCAAAGTCTAAGATTGCACGAATAACAAATTTTCAAATGAAGCGACACACGAAAAACAAGTTGGAAATTTGAAAGCACTAGCCCGACCACCTTTAAAACATAGATTATAACTTTAAAATTTGCAAAGTGACAAAACATCCCCTTTTACAAAGACAAAGGTTTGGAAAAAAATATAACTTCAAATAGACTAACTCTAACAATTTACAACTAACGATTTACAAAAGTGACAACAGTTTACTAAAAAGTCAAGAGTGACAAAACAAAATTTTTTCCTCAAAACCATGGTCAGTAAATAGCCTAGGATACCAACCGTGACCAAAAGCAATTTTTTTCTTCTTCTTCTTTTTTTTTTTAAAAAAACAAACCCAAAGTCAAGATATAACTAAAATTCAAAACGACAAAAAGAAACAGAGGTGACAACTTATACTTTTTCGTTCATTTTTCAATTGGCAGGCTAACAGCTTCAACACAAAATAACAACACTCATTTATTTCCTAGTTCAAAACAACTCAGTGGAATATACATCCACATACCAAAATACAAGGCTCGGTGACTAACAAAACGAAGCGAGTTTTTTCTTTCGAAACTTCACAACTACAGGCTCGCCAAGGGTTTCCGGTCTGGAAGTGAAAGATGGCAATCTCGGCAAGGCTGGTGGAGGAGCTAGAGCCGTGGTCTCGGCTATGGCATGTCAGTGACGTGGCGGCATAGGGTAGGGTTCGCTCGGAGGAGGCCAGGTCACGGTCTGGGTTCGGTCAGGCGAAGGTGGCTGCAGTGGGCTCGGTCTGGGCGTGATGGTGGACGCAGTGGGTTGGATATCGTGCCTGGTTGATGGCGAAAGGGGTTGTGGGGATTTGCTGGTCACGGTCAGGCGAAGGGTTGACGTGGTGGTCTGGTCACGGTTGGATGGGGTGGGCTGGGATTCAAGGCACTGGGTAATCGGTTGTTCAAGTGGCATGGGTTCGCGGTAGCATGTCGAAAAGGTGACAGGGTGGAGGTAGGCTGGTGGTTGCCGTGGTGGAGACGGGATGGGTGGGTCTCGACCTGGAGTTGGTCTCGTGGTTGCCTGGAGGAACGGTGGGTGATAGGCTTTAGATAAGCCAAAGTTTTGAAAAAAAAAACAAAAAAAAAACAAAACGAACGTAAGCTAGAAACAGCAAACAACAAAGCAAAGGCCACCAACTCATTATACAAATGGACAAAAGAAGAAAGGTAAGGAATTGGCCAACAGCAAACAGGGAAAACAAAAGTATAAAATAAAAGGAGAAGTCTAGTGCTTACCTTTTTGCACTGCTCACGAGATTTGAAACAAAAGATGCTGAGAACTTTTGTGAATGGAGCTTTATGAACGAAACAAAAATAAACAGCTGCCAATAACTTTGTAGAAAGAAGGCAAAAGCAGGGTTTTTGATCGGTTAGAGGAATTTAGGCAAAATAAATGTTGAACGAAACGTAAGGGAGATAAAGGGGTAAGTGGACTATTTCTCACGTGCAATTCAATGCAAGATTTAACAATTTCAAACTGAAATATACAGCAAAAATAAATGGACAATGGAACAATGCACGAACAGTGTAACGCCCAAAGTAACGTACAACCGTTACTTGTTTCTTTTATTTAATAAATTTAAAAATGCTAACGGTTTCTTAAAATATAACGTATCTTTTTAAACCAAATTTAAAATAGTTATTATCATCATTAATAAAATTTGATTCTAATGTAAAGTTAAGAACGGACAAAACGTAACGAAATGTAACACTTTAATTTTTTTTGTTTTATGCTAGATATTACACTTTAAATTTCAAATCAATATTTCGAAATGTTTTATTTTTAAATTAAAAATTTCGTTAAAAATATCGGGCTGTTACACTCTCCCCCACTCAAAGCTTTTCATCCTCGAAAAGGAACGAAGAAGGAAAACAAAGAAAGATAATACAGAATAGCTAAAGTACCTGAAATAAACAATTCCGGATTCGAAGCACGAATGCTCTCCTCCATCTCCCAGGTGCAATCCCGTTCATCAGTGCTCCACTTCACTTTGACCAGGTTGACAGATTTTCTTCTTAGCTGCTTCGTACCTCGATCGACGATACGAAGTGGCTTCCTCTCAACAGTCAGATTTGGCTCAATATCCAAACTATCAAGAGCAGAAGGCTGAATAATAAGAGATGGATCATGCAGATAGCGACGAAGATGAGATACATGAAAGACGTTGTGTATTCCAGAAAATTTCTCGGGTAAATCCAGACGATAAGCAAGAGAGCCAATTCTTTCCAAAATGCGGAAAGGACCAACAAATCTAGGAGAAAGCTTTCCTCTACGACCGAAACGAATAACATTCCTTAAGGGAGAGACCTTAAGGAAAACCAAGTCACCAACGGCAAACTCTAAACTCCGTCTTCGACGATCGGCGTACTTCTTCTGTCTATCCTGAGCAATCCTCATTTTCCTCTTAATCTCTTCAACTCTCTCTGAAGCTTCCAAAACCATCTCAGGACCAAGAACCAAACGATTATCGGATTCAATCCAACAAGAAGGAGATCTACAAGGTCATCCGTAAAGAGCAGAAAATGGAGATGTCTCAATACTGGCCTGATAACTATTGTTATAAGTGAATTCGACAAGATGGAGATGATCTTCCCAAGATCCTCCATAATCAAGCACACAAGCACGAAGAAGATCTTCTAAAATCTGATTCACCCTTTCCGTTTGACCGTCGGTCTATGGATGGTAAGCAGTGCTCAGATTTAGATGAGTACCCAAAGAATCCTGAAAGGCTTTCCAAAACCTACTAGTAAAGATAGGATCACGATCACAAACGATACTGAGAGGAACACCGTGGAGACGAACAATCTCCCTCATGTAAATCTCAGACAAACTAGAAGCTGAACGGGTAGACTTGACCGGAATGAAATGAGATGATTTGGTCAATCTATCCACAATAACCCAGATACTCTCGTTACCCTTCCTAGTCCTCGGTAAACCATCAATGAAATCCATAGAAACTTGTTCCCACTTCCAATTGGGAATCTCAAGAGGCTGCAATAAACCAGGGGTCTTCTGATGATCCGCCTTGACTTGCTGACAAGTCGCACACCTATTGATGAAAATGGAAATATCTCGCTTCATACCTTTCCACCAATATAACCTCTTCATATCCTGATACATCTTGGTTACGCCTGGATGAATAGAAAGTCTGGACTGATGATTCTCCCGAAGTAACTCCTGTCTCAATCCATCAACATTTGGGACACAAATCCTATTATTAATCCTCAATACACCCTTATCGTCAATCTGAGCTCCATTACCATCAAGACTACTACCTCCAACTCTGCTTCGAACACTCTCCTTAATCAATCTAAGCATCTGATCCTCATCCTGTCTAGCCATAATACGATCCACAAGAGGTGAAGAAACAACAATCTGACACAACAAAGCTTTCTTCCTACTCAAAGCATCCGCCACAACATTTGCCTTTCCCGGTGTATAGTTGATGTCGAGGTCATAAGAGGCAAGGAACTCCAACCACCTAACTTGTCTCTGATTCAAATCCTTCTGAGAGAAAATATACCTCAAAGACTGATGATCAGTGAAAAGCTCGAACTTGGTACCCAACAGATGATGTCTCCAAAGCTTCAAAGCGAAAACAACTGCAAGCAACTCTAGATCATGGGCAGCATAATTTACTTCATGAGTCTTCAACTGTCCACTAGCATAAGCAATCACTCTACCATCCTGCATCAAAACAGCTCCCAAACCTTCTCGACAAGCATCAGTGTATACCGTTAATCCCTCATCTCCATTTGGAAAGGTAAGAACAGGTGCGGAAGTAAGCTTGTCTTTTAACTCATTGAATGCGGCTTCACACTTACTATTCCAAATAAACTTAGCGTTCTTCCGAGTTAAAGCAGTGAGAGGTGCAGCAATCCGAGTGAAATTCTCAATGAATCTCCGGTAATAACCGGCGAGGCCCAGAAAACTACGGATATCAGTAGGAGTCTTAGGAGTTTCCCAATCCTGCACAGAATAGGGAAAAAGAAGGATAATAGAAAAGATAGAGTAAATTGAATGAAACAAGGAAAGAGAAAGAAAGAAGAACTTACATTGATCGCAGCGATCTTGACTGGATCAACTGAAACTCCATTACTAGAAACAATATGCCCGAGAAATCGGACTTCATCCTTCCAGAAATGGCATTTGGAAAATTTAGCTTTTAACTGATGCTTTCGAAGAGTCTCAAGAACAGATTTCAAATGTGACTCATGTTCTTCTTCAGACTTAGAGAAAATGAGGATATCATCCACAAAGACTAGAACAAATTTATTTAGCACATCACGGAATACACGATTCATCAAGTCAACAAAGAAAGCAGGAGCATTAGTCAAACCAAAAGGCATGACTAACCATTCGAAGAATCCATTCTCAGTACGGAAAGCAGTCTTAGGAATACTTTCCTCGGCAACTCTGAGTTGGTGAAAACCTATGGCAAGATCAAGCTGAGAGAAAACAGTAGCACCATAAAGCTGATCAAACATGTCATTGATGCGAGGCATTGGATATCTATTTTTCATAGTGAGTTTGTTCAACTCCCTATAATCAACACACATCCGAAGAGAACCATCGGACTTGGTGACGAAAACCACCGCGGCTCCCCATTCAGAAAAACTAGGTCTGATCAGACCCTTGGAAGATAGGTCTTTAATTTGTTTCCTTAACTCAACCTTCTCGCGGGGTGCCATTCTTCTAGGAGGAAGAACTGTAGGTCGAGCTCCAGGAATGAGATCAATGCGGAAATCAATTTCCCGCTTGGGAGGTAAAGCAATAACTTCACCAAATACATCTGGGTAGTGATTAACTACACGGGTCGACTGAAGTTCATCAATAGAAGCATCTAGAGAAAAGATAAAGCTACCAGCATAATCATGAGGCATACGGCCCTGAATAACCAAAGAATTTCCTCGATCATCCTTAGGAGAAACAATTCGGGATTTACACGAGATACGGGCATCGTGTCCATCAAGCCAATCACTTCCAAGCAACAAATCAAAAGCATCGAACCTAAGGATATAGAAATCGCCACTAAAACTATGATCGGAATGGAGGAGTTTCACATGTTTACAAATCTTATTAAGATTTGCGGGACCACCAATAGGATTAGAAACACATAGAGGAACAGAAGCATACTCAGGAGAAAGGAGATGTTCAAACTTATTACACAAGTCATCAGAAATAAAACTATGTGAAGCTCCAGTATCAAATAAAACACAAACAGGATGATGAAATAAAGTAAAGGTGCCTTGAAGAGTACCTTGACTATCGCTAGGAGCAGGAGTAGGTGCAGGAGCAGGTGATGAAGCAGATGTGACAGCAAATACGCCAGATGGCTTTCCCTTCTGATATAAAGGACAGTCCTTCTTAAAATGACCCGGCTGAAGACAAACATGACAAAGATCGTTCCTGGTAACCTGGGGTGGAGGAACAGCAGCAACAGACGGATTAGGGCAACTATTGGCATAGTGTCCCTTCTGGTCACATTTGAAGCAAGTGATGGAGGAAAGATCAATAGGGTGCCTCTGAGAAGGAGCAGATGCTGATGATCCCAAGCCCGCATGCTTGATCCAATTCTTCTTTTGCTGGTGGAAGTTGGGCTTTCTCTTCTTGGAATTTGCAGAGGAAGATTGTGAGACATGAGTACCAGAAGCAGCAGGACCCTTGGAGGTAGGGTTCTCATAGCGAATAGCCATATCCATGAGCTCAGTAAATGTGCCATGAACATGTGAAATAAGGAGATCGTAGAACTCTGGGCGAGCTCCAGAAATGAACTTCTCATTCTTTTTCAGCTGAGTGTCGATAAGACCAGGACCGAATTTGGAAAGTTCATTGAACTTCCGTTCATACTCTGAGAAGGACATGGTACCCTGCTTGAGGTCCATGAATTCACGGTAAAGCTGAGATTTTCCGGCTTTGGGCATCCATTTTGCCACAAAAGCCTCCTTGGAAAGAAGATACAGAAACAGAACTTTAGATAAATTAATAAGGAAAGGAAATGGGAAAATTCAAGTTAACTCAAAGGATACCTGAACTGCTCCCACGAAAGATCACCTTCGTTAGTGCGAGTCGTAACAGACTCCCACCAATCTAGGGCTGACTCTTGCAGCTGCCATGCTGCTAACTGACGCTTCTGGGCATCAGTGATCTCTAAACCAGTAAAGATTCTTTCCAAACTTCTTAGCCATTGCTGGGCTTCGATGATACTTTCTGAACCGGTGAACTTAGTGCCACCGAGCTGAGAGAATTCTTTGCAAAGAACTGTAAACTTAACGGGTGCAACAGGTGGAGGAACTGGGGCAATACCACGACCCCTACCTCTAGCATTTCCACGATTCATCCTGGAAATATCAAGAATAAATTTAGGACAAGGTACAGAGAAGACAAAGATAAATTAAGATAAAATACGATAAGGTCACTTGGGTGAATATCCTAATAACAAAATTCCTAACAAGGTAGATACGAAAAGAAGGAAGTTTAGAAAATTTCTTCTTAAAACAAGAAAACTTTATATCAAAATAATCTTTGAAAAATCATTTGAAAAATCATTTAAAAATCATTTTATACTTTGAAAATACGTTCACTCACAAGGAAATGATTCTGAGTTTGATTTCACTCATTCTAGGGTATTTCTACCCTATCTCTAATGAGTTTTTGCTCCATAGGCTAAGGTTTGCCTAAAACCTGGCTCTGATACCAAATGTAACGACCCACTATTTTGGACCATTCAAATCGACAATATTCCACACATGTCAGACTTGAATAATGCAAAATAACAGATTGTAGTAAAATTTGGAGCAAATAAAATCATTCATAGAATCACAGACACAGAAATATCAGAATAACTCGCAGCGGAATTTAAAATAACCATAGTGGTTCATGAAGCCACTAAAATACATAGTCTAAAATCAAATACAAAATACATAGTCTGAAACCCAATACAGTGCTGAAACAAGTACAATAGAAATCCCAAATACACAAGTCTCTAAAACAAAAGCTGAAATAAGACAACTGAAACTGAAATAGGAAGATAACTAGATAAGCAGAATCTCTAATGATTCCGAGCTCTAGAAAGGTGAATCCAAAGCTGTGAATACTCAGGCTGACCCGAGCGTAAAATAAAACATAACACTCGAGTCAGGATATACATACTTATACAATGTAAACCAACTCAAATGAACTGTAGTAAAGGTACAAGTAACTTAGAAGATGCTTGGGACCGCCCATCCTCTAAGGATCCGTTAAAATATCTACTATGTAGTAATATTCGCTATTATAATAGTGTCTACATAAGTAAAATATAATCATATCGGAAAATAGCATTAAGGGGATGGAGAACCTTAACGCGGTCGGATCTTAAAATCATAATCGTAGTAAAGCTCGATATGGTAGGTGACACGGCATAACTAGGCAATGCCAGGGTAGATATACCAATTACACACACGAACTGATGGATACGCATAGCAGCCACTACCGTTCCACCTCGAACAACATTCCCAAATCGGAGGATGGCCATCTAGTCAAATCACAAGTAAGAGTATAATGTCGAAGAAATGTGTCCGAGAAGAGGTGCTACCTCACTGGTCCGAGATCGCTCCTGTTTTAGACACCTTATGCCAACTCACGGGAGTTGGGTCCACGTAATATACCTTAAGGACGTCGCCACCATCCTACTTCATTCTGGAATCTCCACCGCATACACGGTTGTCAAAGTGGTTTTCGGTATCGACAGAGAGTATGTCCATATCCGATCCCGGTCTCTTTGCCAACCAATCGTTATTATAACCCGTGGTTATAGATTTAAAACAATTTATCAAAATATACTTCGAATTAAACCATTTAAAAACAAAGTCATTATTCTTTTAAATCAAATATTAAATTTCCAAAATCTAACCCTTTCGGAGTTCACTTATTCACTTAAAATAATAGCATTAAAAATTTCAGCTTCCACGGCATTTAAAAAGTACAGCGGTAAGTTATATTTGAAAACAAATTTATTCAACAAAACAATATTTATAACTGTTATAATAGTTCAGTTTAAACAAAAATCATATTTCAGCCTACTGCAGTCCTTAACAAGTGCTACAGTAACCCTTTTATTTGTTCAGGTTCAAATTTTTAGTTTCTGCTACAACAGCACTTACCAAGTACTATCATGGCCTTAGTTCATTTTAGTCTTTTGGTTCATTTATACAATCCACAACACTTAACAAGTGCTACGAATTCTACCTAGTTAAAACTTATAAAATCATACATTAAAAATGTTCATTTTCAATCCTTTAACTAATTTATTTAAAGAGAAATTTTACAAGTAAAACCAAAACTTACAAATTTGCTTATTACATTCATTTTCAACATTTAAACTTAAACTCCATTTTTTTTCACCAATTCAAAACTAAATTTCATTTTAATTAAATTAACTTAAGTTTCCATCTTTCTTTTTATCAAAATTTCAAATTTAAGTTTCGTTTAAAAATCAATATTCCTCCATTTATTTATATTTATCACATAGAAAAATCATTTCTATTTTAAATAAATCACTTAAAAATTCGGTTTAAATCAATTTAATATTATTACAATTTTTAAACTATTTAAAAATATTCAGAAAATACAAAAAAATAACCACGGGTCTGTATAATATTTTCTAGCCTAATTCAAGTGATACGGATACTATATCATTTCAATCCGTAATTTACAAAGAAAAATCCGGGTTTTATCATTTCAAACCCGCAATCCCAAGTAAATAAAATTTAATTGAAAATCGCTCAGGCCTATCATTTCAGCCCATAACGACCTTCCCTTATTCTAAAGTCCGTTCGGGTATGTATCATTTCAACCCATAGTGATCCTATTCTACAGGGAACTTGCAGTGTGATTTAACAGAATAGAACAACAGTAAAATAAGAACAGAACATAACAGATGATACGATATGCAGTTTCAACAATTAACATCAACTATAAATAAATCACAGGTAGTTATAACATCATTTATTTGTTTATTTATTTCTACACATTCAGTTGCGGTCGTTTCACAATCATATAAGTATGGATATTCGTGTGAGATTTACTCACCTCTACGGAGCTGGAGATTCAAACCAAAAGCACAATAAGAAATCAAAGTCTAAGATTGCACGAATAACAAATTTTCAAATGAAGCGACAAACGAAAAACAAGTTGGAAATTTGAAAGCACTAGCCCGACCACCTTTAAAACATAGATTATAACTTTAAAATTTGCAGAGTGACAAAACATCCCCTTTTTCAAAGACAAAGGTTTGGAAAAAAATATAACTTCAAATAGACTAACTCTAACAATTTACAACTAATGATTTACAAAAGTGACAACAGTTTACTAAAAAGTCAAGAGTGACAAAACAAAATTGTTTCCTCAAAACCATGGTCAATAAATAGCCTAGGATACCAACCGTGACCAAAAGCAATTTTTTTCTTCTTCTTCTTTTTAAAAAAAAAAAACAAACCCAAAGTCAAGATATAACTAAAATTCAAAACGACAAAAAGAAACAGAGGTGACAACTTATACTTTTTCGTTCATTTTTCAATTGGCAGGCTAACAGCTTCAACACAAAATAACAACACTCATTTATTTCCTAGTTCAAAACAACTCAGTGGAATATACATCCACATACCAAAATACAAGGCTCGGTGACTAACAAAACGAAGCGAGGTTTTTCTTTCGAAACTTCACAACTACAGGCTCGCCAAGGGTTTCCGGTCTGGAAGTGAAAGATGGCAATCTCGGCAAGGCTGGTGGAGGAGCTGGAGCCGTGGTCTCGGCTATGGCATGTCAGTGACGTGGCGGCATAGGGTAGGGTTCGCTCGGAGGAGGCCAGGTCACGGTCTGGGTTCGGTCAGGCGAAGGTGGCTGCAGTGGGCTCGGTCTGGGCGTGATGGTGGACGCAGTGGGTTGGATATCGTGCCTGGTTGATGGCGAAAGGGGTCGTGGGGATTTGCTGGTCACGGTCAGGCGAAGGGTTGACGTGGTGGTCTGGTCACGGTTGGATGGGGTGGGCTGGGATTCATGGCACTGGGTAATCGGTTGTTCAAGTGGCATGGGTTCGCGGTAGCAGGTCGAAAAGGTGACAGGGTGGAGGTAGGCTGGTGGTTGCCGTGGTGGAGACGGGATGGGTGGGTCTCGACCTGGAGTTGGTCTCGTGGTTGCCTGGAGGAACGGTGGGTGATAGGCTTTAGATAAGCCAAAGTTTTGAAAATAAAAATAATAAAAAAACAAAACGAACGTAAGCTAGAAACAGCAAACAACAAAGCAAAGGCCACCAACTCATTATACAAATGAACAAAAGAAGAAAGGTAAGGAATTGGCCAACAGCAAACAGGGAAAACAAAAGTATAAAATAAAAGGAGAAGGCTAGTGCTTACCTTTTTGCACTGCTCACGAGATTTGAAACAAAAGATGCTGAGAACTTTTGTGAATGGAGCTTTGTGAACGAAACAAAAATAAACAGCGGCCAATAACTTTGTAGAAAGAAGGCAAAAGCAGGGTTTTTGATCGGTTAGAGGAATTTAGGCAAAATAAATGTTGAACGAAACGTAAGGGAGATAAAGGAGTAAGTGGACTATTTCTCACGTGCAATTCAATGCAAGATTTGACAATTTCAAACTGAAATATTTAGCAGAAATAAATGGACAATGGAACAATGCACGCACAGTGTAACGCCCAAAGTAACGTACAACCGTTACTTGTTTCTTTTATTTAATAAATTTAAAAATGCTAACGGTTTCTTAAAATATAACGTATCTTTTTAAACCAAATTTAAAATAGTTATTATCATCATTAATAAAATTTGATTCTAATGTAAAGTTAAGAACGGACAAAACGTAACGAAATGTAACGCTTTAATTTTTTTCGTTTTATGCTAGATATTACACTTTAAATTTCAAATCAATATTTCGAAATGTTTTATTTTTAAATTAAAAATTTCGTTAAAAATATCAGGCTGTTACAGAAGTGGATTCCATTCCTAAGTAGTTTGGTATTATACGAATTGAAGCTATTCCTACCAGTCCTTCTGGCAGAACTGACAATCCCTCAAAAGGGTTTTTCGCCTTTACCCCAATACATATATGACATTTGGGATATCTTCCTTTCCTTGACTTTGTTTCGAGATTCCTGGAGCACCTAAACATTGTTCTAATTCAATTAGCTCCAAATTTTTATGCCTACTTGACTTACTTGGAAGTTCTTGCTAGGGAAGACAAGCTTCCCTCTCTTAATGTTGAAATTATTCACACGATAGCTAGCGCTACTAAGACAGGTGAGCAGCAGGGTAATGCACTATACCGCATCCATCCCCTTCCGAATAGCATGATCATTAATTTCATTAATAAGACCAAGAGAGAGGAAAATAAATTTTTCTATGTTAGATGCTATTCTAGGATTAGAGGAACTTTCTCTGTTTGCGTAAGTCTCTGTTTCCCGCTACTTATCTTATATTTTCATTTTTCTCACAATGGCTATTTTCCATTAGGTTCGGCTCCTAAGCAGTTAAGCTCCTCCGACGGCGATATTTCCAAATCCTGGACTCTGGCATCTAAGAGCATAGGTGATAGGCTCAAACTTTCAACGGAAACCTTCATCACTACTCATTGATTCTAGATCATCATAAAATACTTGGGGAACCCCCAATTATGAAAGGAAATGCCCAAGGGAAATGATCGTTGGGTATCAATAACCGTAACGCTTTCTCTACTTCATCTCCAGTTTATCTTGAGCCTGTCAGTAAGTTTTTAATATAACTAGTGTGGAATTCCTTATGTCATTGTTTTATTGATTTATTTTCTTCATTTTAGGCTCGCCTTCTCTTATTGTCACTTCTAAAGAGATAGGTGTTAAAGATGGTGCTCCCAAGTAAAGATGAAATTCCTGCCTCATCTCGATTGAGCAAACCTTCTTCCATTGAGGACTCTATTGCCAAAGTGATTGAAGCATTAGAAAAAGAAAATGATAATAAGATTCCTATTGATATTCCATCTTCTTCCCTAAATAAAAGGCCTAAGCTTGTAGGTGACTTTATCGCTACTTTGTTGGAAGAGGAGGAATATGTGACCATTGACTCGAGCCTTACCAATCAGGAATCTCTTAGGCATAAAATTCAATAATCAACGTAGGCGGCTCACTCTACAGATCCCCTTTCAAGATTTCTTTTCCTACTTTTTCGACAGCTCTTAGTCATTTGTATGCAATCTTCGGTTGTCTCCTTCCCCAAAATATCCTCTTCCTTCGGAGGCCCATACCATTTCTCCTATGGCCAGTCTTGATGATCACATTCCACGGGCTATCTAATCTCCTTTTATTACCTCTATTGGGTCATCATAGTCCTCAATTTATTCCAAGGATCATCTTTTCATCATTCTTAAGAACCTTTTATCAATACGTATTTCTTCTTATTTGGTTATAGCTCTATAGTTATTGTCCTGACTTAAACTTGCAATGCAGATTGTCCTTTAAAAGGCTTCTTAAGGGCCTTCTAACAAAATAGTTAAGATCAAAAGATAAATCTCTTCTCTTAAAGACAACATAATTGATATTGCATTAGTAAGAGATGAAGCTGTTACTGAGAAAGAGAATCTCATCTCCTCACTTAACAAAGAGAAAAATGCTAGGCAACTGCTAGAAAAGGATGTGGAGGCATTGAAAGCAGACCTAAGGAAGGTCGATAAGGAGAAAACAGAGCCACTAGAGAGGGAAGTGAAAATGTTAAAAGCAGAACTCGAGAGGGCTAATAAAGAAAAAGCCGAGCTATTTAATAGGAACAAACCCTTGGAGGAAAAGCTAAGGAGAAAAGGTAGAATCCTGGCCTACTCAAATAATATAATCAGTAATGCTAAAAATAAAGTCACCTCTTTCCTTGATGATGCCCTTCCTAAGATTACTGTGAAATGCTATGAAGAAGCCTTGTTTTGGCATATGCTAATAACATTCAAAAGTGCCCAGACTTAGATTTTCCATCCCTCCTAGATTGGAATGAAAAATTTAAAAGGAATTTTAGTCTTAAATTGAAGAAAGATAAGAGGGCTCTTCATGAAGAGTTTCCTGCTGAAGACAAGATTGACGTTGAAAAGTGGCTAAAATTTGATGATCCTCCAATTAATGGAAACAAAATTCGACGGAGAAGAAGAAGAAGATGACGATGATAATTATGATGATGGTTATGGAAAAGGTCCTTCAGGACCAAAAGATGGGGTGAATAGATTAGGTGATCCTAACTTAGACTCATCTGTCCAAGGCGCCGACTTTACTGATTTCTCTGATCTTCAGGATACTACAATAAAGGATGCTTCCAAAGATAATGCTCCCCCAGCCATCAGCCGAAGGATAAAACTCAAACTCAAGTCATGACCCCATAGGTATGGATTTCTTTATTTAGATGTTTAAGACTTCCTGTTTAGCTCTTGATTGATAAGTTTATTATTTTAGTTAAGGAAAAAAGACAAATACTATTATGAGATTCTTTATGAGAAGAGCGTGAATAGGAAGAATCGACTAAATAGGGAACTTGAGAAGTTGGTTAAATAATACAATGACCTATCAAACGAATTCAAATGCCTTTCTGATGGTGCCGTGCGATTATAGTTTTTTAAGGAGAAGTAGGCCGCCCCTCACTTAAAAAGTGCTTGTCTATACCGAGAAAGGATTGCGAGAGAGAATACTGAATTAACAACTCTCTTTTAGATGTTCATTGATAATAGAAATGCTTTAGTGGAGTTCCACTATAAAGTCTATTCCATGGGTCAATTTATAGACTTTTCTTATTTGGGCAAAAATAGTGGGGTTTGCTTAGACGCCTTGATAAAAGATATCTAGATGATCATGGAAGCGATCCTCATCCTGGGGCTTGTTGGAACTTAGCTAGGGTCGCTAATGTTTCCCTTTCTCCTAATACTCTTCCTCCCGGGAAGATTAAATATAATAAGCGGTGATTTATTTTTGAATTTTATAAGAGATCAATATTGTATGAACTTGAATGATTACATGATTGTAGTATGTAATTTAAGTAGCTTATGAACTTTATCACCTTTGTTTCTCTTTTATTAGTCTAATTTGAACATATTATACAGATTAAGGAACTCTCCAATAGTCATGTTCCTATGGAACCTTTGAGTAAGTTTACCAAGTTAAAGAGAGATTTTAAGGAGAAGTCTTTAACCATCATAACATCTCAGTTAGCAAGGCACTGCTTTCTGAGAGATCTACAAGAAGTATGCACATGATTCCCTTACTTTCGAATTGATTTCCTAGGTGATGAAAAAGATAAACTACTTAGTGATTTTCAAACTTATCATTCCAAATTACTGTGTAGTCACCATTAGCACTTTAGCTGGAAAATGAATTATCATCAATTCCCCCTAGTTAATAACCCAAAGGGATTATAGCTCCTTTTCATTCTATCCTTACCTTATCGATCGGGTCATTTTAAAATGCCAAAATCGATGTTTCAAAACTTTAAGAGTTATTAAATGTTAAAAAATGGAATCGAGATGTAATTTGAATTTCCTATTGTTTGTAAAGTTTGCTATTATTAATGAAAGATCTTATTTTTCATGTATTAATTTTTGTTTTACTTATCCTAAATAGGAGAGCTTGTTAGCGCTTGCACCTGGTTCTAAAGATTCCCTTTCTTAACTGAACATTATGAAAGATAAACTATTAACAGATATCAAAAAGTGGCGATCTTCTCAAGACGCTTCAGCTTTGTGGTTTCTGAACAATCTAAAATCGCAAGAGTGGCATAAGCAATATTATCAATTAAGATCAACATTTAGAAACTATAAAAAAATGACCTCTAGCTTGGGTGATTAAATTAAAGAGAAGGATAAAGAATTTCAAGAGTTGAAAAGGAAGACTGACACGGTCTAGGGTTCGGACCTTCATTCGATATGGATATAGAAATGTCTAATAACATCAACGAATAAATAATCTTGAAGTGGAGTTAATGAAGTGTCAAGTACCTTTCTAATCTTTGGAACTCATTATGAGCAGAGGCGATTCTAGCCTTCCTACTCCTACTCTTGGGAGGATGACAAGATCTTAATCTCTAGTTAGCCAAGAATTTCCCAATTTATTAAACCTACCTACGGGTCTAAGTAACAAAGCGATCTCTTGGTGGGGTAGGCAAGTCAAATTCGAATGCATACAAATCTTAATAAGAAATGGAATGAAAAAGTCTCTCAATGCCTTAGTGTCAGGCTCGTACTGATCAACTGAAACGCTTTCACCGGCTGTAACAGTCATAAAACGCTTAACATGGAAACTATTTATCATTGGAATATTCAAATTTGGAAGTGAACACTTGTCAGGAACTTGTTCTTTGTTTTGTGGATTCTTATTGAAGAACTGAAACTTCCTAAGAATTTGGAAATTTTCAGCAACTCCTTAATTAACCAACACATACAAAGTCATACACTACTGTAACCACCAAGAACTTCCTTAATATTATCATATTGGTACACATCACATCATACACTATCATAAACTATTGAATGATAATTCACAGCACATTATTTCTTTTTGCATAAATTTATAAAACTGAAAAAGTAAAGGCTTTTTTGATGCAAATCATCTTCATCCTCCTGACTAGCTATAAACAAAAATGTTCTTAATTCATTTCACTCATTTCTTGATTTGCAAACAATCAATAGCCGCAAACAGAGAAAATCTAACATTGGTAATCAAAACACCAAATTAAATGAATAATGCAATTAAACCTGATATGAAGAAGAAGCGGTTCCGAATACAAATCCGTTTGGAAAACTACTTCTGCTTAACCCTTCGCTTTCGCGACATAGATTGAAAACCAAGAAAATAATGAGAAATGTTCTTAATATAATTGCGTATTTTGATGAAGCCATTTATTTCTCTTACAGCAGCGCCTCCTCGAATTGATCCACCACCGCTCCACTTGAAATCACCTTCACCGCCCCCGCATTCATTCCACAATCACCTAAATCCAGTTTGAAGTCTGGGTTGGGGGTTTTGATTTTGGTAATTGGGATTTTGATTCGCGAAACTTGGAATTCTGCTTTTAAAATCGCATTTGCTTTATTTTAGTTCGGTTGCAGTTTTTGAATTAGGGAAATTAGGGCTTGTGGAGTAAATTGGAAGAGACGAATAATTTTTTTTAGTGGAGTAGTTTGAGAAGAAGAAAAAGTGGTAAAGGAAATTTGAGCGGCCACAAAAAACTTTAGCAAAATATTCAACGAATTACTGGCGGGAGAATTAGCCGCGTTTCTTTGTTTATTTTTATATTATAAAATTACCAACAGTTGCACAAAATTTAAAACGCCACCAATTAATGCAACTAAAAATAGTTTTTCTTGTAGTGAAAGTCGGGTAAAAAACTTGAGCATGAAAAGCACACTCTTGGGCAGGAGATTATAAAATTAAAGAGCATGGTCCAAATCTTAAAAGGAGCTAACAAAACTCTTAAGCATGCACAAGGACTCAAATTGACTAAGTTGATGGCGTATACACCATTCGAAGAAAAGAGAAAAAACTCAAATAACTTTTGGATGTGGTCATTCGCCACATTATCGATTCTTTATCGGTTACCGAAGATCTAGATAGGATTGCACAAAACCGTGAACTCTAGTAGAGAATTACTTGTAAATCTTTAAATAGACCACCTTTTGTAATTCAATTTATGTACTTGTAACTTTGGTCTACAACATATTAAATTAATAAATGAATTTGTATTCAAATATATGTTACCTTGAATGTACCATATGTGCTTTTGAGTGTGTTGAATTATTGGAGATGTATATCCTGCTTTCCAGTATTATGGGCTTTTACCATATAGCCCAGTAATTTGCTTGATAAGAGAACCAAGAACCTAGATAATTAAGAATTCAGCATTTTATTTGGTGAAAAGACCATAAATTTTAATCTAGACGTAAGAGCCCACCTCTCGGTCTAGTAACGGAGATTCCTGTTATTTTAAGAAAGTTAGGTCCCAATCTGAACTTAGAAGATCGAAAACAAATTTAATGAAGCCTTGTTTTTGTCCTTGAAATAAGATAGTTTACTTTTAGCGTTAGTTATTTTCCTTATTTTAGGAAATCTTCTTATAGTAGACTAGAAACCTGACTGGCAATAATGGAATCCTTTTAAATAGAAGGCTAGAAAACCACTTGGTTATAGAAATCCAGAAAACCATATGGCAACGATAAAGGACCAGAAACCCTATCTAGCTATAATAGAAGACCAGAAAATCCATTTGGATATAATTGATGACCGGAAACCTTATCTGCTAATAGTAAAGGAAGACTAAAAAACTCATCTTGCGGATTAGAAAATTCATCTGGCAAATATAACTTCTGAATAATAGAAGAAGACCAGAAAATTCATCTGGTAATAACTTCTGAATAATAGAAGAAGATTAGAAAATCCATATGGTAGTAACGCTTTCTTTTGCATAAGAATCCTGCTTTCTTTACTTTGAAGCACAACAGCTAATATTTGATTGATCTTACTCTAGAAGATTGTTTGATTTTACATTGGAGCGCAAATGGCTTATTTTTTATTGAGTTCTTTTAACTCTCTTCGAGCTTTGGACATCTTAGTCCCTTTTCTTTGCGCCTCTCTTTAGGCTTTGGACATCTTAGTCCCTTTTCTTTATGCCTATCTTTGGGATTTAGACATCTTAGTCCCTTTTCATTATGCCTCTCTTTAGGATTTGGACGTCTTAGTTCCTTTTCTTTATGCCTCTCTTTGGGCTTTGAATGTCTTAGTCTCTTTTCTTTGTCACCATCATAGGTGATGATCTCAACTTGAATCAAACCTCTTACCACCGTCTTAGATGATGATTTAGGTATGTTGCCCAGTGTATTTGGTTGGCTATCTTTAGCAGAACCAAAGACTTATCCAACTTCCTTTTAGGAGGCACTTTAGTAAGGCATTAGGGATGGTTCTAAAGGCTAGTTCAGTGCTTTGGTCAGGCCATCTTAGACAGGACCAAATGCCTACTACATCATCCCTCTAGACGGTGGTCAAGTCAAGCCACATTAGCAGGGGCCAAAGGCTTACAGATGCTTTTGTTAGGCCTTTTCAAATGGGAACAAAGGCTTAGTCTGGCCTCTTTCTACGAGGTGCTTTGACTAGGCCATTTTGGTAGGGACAAAGGCTTTTTGCCCCTTACAACCGTCTTGGGTAGTGATTTAGGCTTTTCCTTTTATTTTAGGAGAGTCTTACTCCATAACCATGTACATACACTTATTTTACTCTAAAAATCATTCTTTATTATCAATTTTTTTAATATCTTTGTACAAATTCCTTGAGCTACTCCTATTCTAAGAGGTTGTTGATGATTCCTTCCAAGCTCCAGCGTCGATTAGTCTCATGGCCATTAGAATGATGACAATGACAATATAATCCTCCAAGATTCCTTTCATTCTTCGATCGCTTCTTTTGTGAAGGCCAATATTTGAGCTTGTCTTTGGTTAAGAGGTAGATTATCCCATAAGAGGGAGTAATAAAGTAGTCTTTAGAAATTCATAATCTTTTGGGGAATGACCTTCTCGATTGGCGCTTAACTCTTTTGTCGCTTGTGACGGACTCTTAGTCTTCAATGACCAAATTTTTTTAGGACTTTTGTGCTTTATTCGTTTTGTAAGATTGATTAAGTACACTCCTCCACTTTCTAGTAAATCGATCAAAATCTCTTTTTATCTCCTTTTCAAAGGTAGTTCCCTTGGCTTGAATTGGATTTCCTTTCTCATTTTCATGAAGATGCTGTCTACTTTATATTCTCTAACTAGGGCAAAGATCGATGTCGGCCCCATATGGAATGGATTCAGACTCCACTTTTCTAGATTATAAGAAGCCACTTGTCTTCTTTTATCCTTTGTGACTTTTAATGTCACGAGCCTTAATACTTGCTCCTCATGAAGTCAAGGATCATCGATGATTTGGTAGGTTTGTCTATCCATTTGAGGTTCGGAAGACCCTTGCTCAGAGATTTTAACACATTTAATTGACATGACTAAGTAAAGCTTAGTTGATGTGATTAAATGGTGTTAATAATCAAGAGTGGGCCGGTTTGGAAGGATTCCTTAAGGGGATATGCATGGTAGGAATAAATCGTCTAATCCTTACGTATGCAAGTCAAGGTAGTTCTATTTATGGGTTAAACGGAGATGGATGTTCGAGCCCTCCTTATAGTGCCAAAATGTTAATGAATTTCTTTGTGAACCCCAAAAAGTGTAAGGAAAGAGGAACGTGGTTGTAATAAGGATTGGATGTCCCTTGCAAACCTCAATGAGTGGTGGCAAAAGCGATACATGTTTGAGAAAAGGCCTAGGTAAATAGGCTTGGCTTGTTTAATTCCATGATGACGTCATAATCATTCCATGTCGAAGCAATTTCAATCTATGTAAAGCAATCTTACGCAAACACAAATCAAGATTATGAGTGCTTTTGGAATTCAAAGCAAGTTATGATAGAAAATCACAAGTGCTTTGGAACTCGAAAACAAGTCATAATTCAAGTCCTCTTTATTCATATATTATGTAATTGTTGAATGTACAAGGTTCTATGTGCAGAAGTAGAATCGACACTAAAATCCCAAATTAATTTAGAGTTATAAAGTTTAAAATGTAAGAGACAAGAAAAGAATGATTCGCTCCTTTCTTCATGCCTCTAGGTCCATATTTATAGGGGTTGAGGGATGCGGCATGACTGCCATGTGTCGGTGTGACATGTTTGACTTTCGACATTAACCATATTAATGGCGCATGGTGCTATACTTTAGCATCCACTTGCATAATGGTGAACTTTGATGCTTAGCATCTATCCCGCCTTTATAGCCTTCATTGATGACATTCGATATCAAAACTGCATTGAGGATATAAGGCCTCCTTTGAAGGTTGATGAAATGCGGCATTACTATGGCACGACATCAATAAGTGGTGATATTGATAAGTGGTGATATTGGCAATGATCGGTATTGATAACAAACGACTTTGATAATATGCGGCATCAATAGCAAATGGTATTAACAACAAGTGGTATTGATAATAGGCGGCATTTACAAATGGCGGCATTGATAATAAGCCGCATTGACAATAGACGGCACCGATAATAGGCGACATTGATAATAAGCGACATTGATAAGAGACGACATTGGTAATAAGTGACATTGATAGGAGATAACATTGATGGTGTAGCAGCACTTATGAGATGAGACATTGCTTCGAATGGTGACATTAGAATAAGGCAGCATTGGAGAGATGCAGCGTTAATCTAAAGTGGCATTGATTCTTCTGGCTACCTGGAAGAAGTGCTTCATTGATAGAATGTAGCATTAATGTTATGCGGCATCAATGCTATATCATATTGTTAAAACATTGATGGCTTTTGGCATAGAGCTTTCTAATATTGTCATTCCCTTAATAGTATGTGACATTGTTTCTAATTTCTTTGGCACAATATTACTCATTCAACTTTATAAGTGGTATGTGGCATTGATGGCATTCAACATTGCTGGCTTCAATTAATGACCTACAACATTTCCTATTATTCTTTGTTGATGAGCGGAGGAAATGTATGCTTCTGGCATTAGTTTTCATTCATACTTTCGACATTGCTTGTTGATGAAGGATTACAGTAATGTTATTATGCCGCATACCTTCGGAATTAACATTGGTGGTAACATCCAATTAGATGAGTGTCTAAGGAAAATGTGCGCAATCACCTAGCAACGATATTTTGTACACGTATTCTTTTTGTTATCGCTGTATCGCTTACATATCAAAAGGTTGGACTAAGGTCAAAAACTCTATTAATATCCGTCTGCAATTACATAGCTTATTTTAAAGTCCTTGGTTCTATCCGATAACATTTATTGATTAAGCTATTTACTTTGGCCCTATATTTTGACTTTTAAGTTGACTACTAATTGTGGTGATATCGACCTTCTATAATGAAGGAGACAAATCATCTCTTGGATAGTGTCAATGTAATAAAATGGATTTTTGACCCTCGAAAATCGACACTAATACGTCCATTATATCACATGCCGAGTAATCGAATGCCTGAAGACCTGATTGTTAGGGAAAAAGAAAGAAGGAAGAAGATAGGAAGAAAACTAAACAACACAGAATCTCTTAACGAAACGAATAATCTATAATATACCATAAACCTTTACACAAAAACAAAACTATAATGTGTGTATATACAAACATCGATTAGAGTATACTAACCTATTTCAACATGGACAGTTATAACAGCCTATCCTCACAATTGCTGATAAACACAACAATGAATATAGCAGAAAATAACCATCTACGAGAATACGTCTTTGAGCCTCCAACTCGTCTCCTGAAGTTTCAAGCATCCAAACTATTATGTAATCTGCTCGGTCTGACCCGAGCATTATAATAAAATAACACCCGAGTCAGTATGGAAAACCAGCATGAGAAAACACACCCAACCAGATTTTAAAGTTATATAAAAATCTTTGAAATCAAAAGGTATCTCGTAAGACCACGCCGCACATAAACACGATGGATTTTTACCTTATGATAACCAAAACACTTTTATAGAAAATCCAGTGATATTATAATAATGTCTATGGGTTCAAAGTAAAATATTAAAAGAGATGGAATGGTTGCATCTCACGTTCCAACATATTTGGTATACAACTAAAACTGTAAAGCTCATATTGGAGAATGGATTCCAACTAATGACTGGGCTACTGGGGTACCGCCTGTCATAGTACACCTCTTGAGCAATGTATCAAGATCGTACCTAACAACCCTTACCAACTGTGACGACCGCCCATGACCCCTGCACTGAACCTAGAGAAAGTGCGCTGTAAAGTGTGCCAGGCGACCAAGGACGATTGTCAAGGTAAAATAAAACAACAGAATCTATCGTATTACTCACAGCGCATGGACAAAATACAATAGAAGATATATATAGTGAAGCTTCATAGAAGAGAATCTCATCAATAAAACTTCATAATAGTTGGATACAAACATCTGAAAAGTCAATACATCAAGCCTCACTACAAATCACTCAGAGAATACAAAGCAGCGGAACATCCAGTACATATAGTAAGAAGAAAATATGCAATACACCAGCTCGTCTTCGTTATTAGCAACGTGGAAAGCAAGAACAACACCTGTCACCTGCTACCTAGTCTGCCCGTCCCAAAATGGACGAACAGCCCAAGGCAATAAGAGTTAAAACATAAAGCCTTGAGTCAGACAACAGTCTTAGTGAGCAGTAAATTAACTAACAACATACCAAAAGAGCATAAAGGAAAAGGAATAGGAATACAACCCTCCCACTCCACCTCTTTCTACAGTGATAGCCCCCAGACACACACTAAGCAGAAGCAAGCATAGCAAAGCATACAATTTAAAGTAAAGCAATAATCACTCGAGTCAAGGGCGATGTTTTCCAAGTACAAACCCCCAAGGCCTAAACCAAGATCAGATAAGCACCCAGAAAATACCGCTCTTGAGACCGAATGACGATACAACCAAACATCTATGACTCTGGCTATCACTGTTATCATTGCTTCGATATCATCGTTAATTGAATGACCGGCTCATTCTTTCATCCGTCCGTCAAGGGCTAATGGAAACCCCGGTTCTAGACATAACTCTGCACGTCATCGTGACCCGTGCCTAGGACTATCGAATCTGCCCAGAGTACTTGACTACCCAATCAGTACCCTTCAGGGACTATCGAATCTGCCCAACGTACTCTTGCTTTGAGCATGCTAGAACCTTCAACAACGATGAGATCTCAGCCTCCTAGTCATCCCCCTCGATGACTATTTCCATACTAGCTCAAGCGCCTCTCGAGCAAACCATTATCCTCAACTCGAACTAATTCACCGAGTTATCAACATGCTTGGAATGATCCCGTCTGGATTAGACCAAAGCTTTCATATATCATACTTCGCCTCATCATCATCATAGCAAAGTCTCATCTCAACATCATCATCGAATCTATCCATATGAGCTTCATCATACGCTACATATGCCACGAGCAGCTTTCCAATTCAAGAGCCTTCCCCTTAGCTTTTGAATCATCTTCGGTCATCTTGTCTAAATCAAATAATCAATTATCTAATTCATAGCAATCAATCAAATCAAACATTAATCCAAGTAAAATAAGCATTCAAATATGATCTAATGAACAATATTCACAATAATGGCAATTTCGTAAATAAAGTGTTGAAAGTTTAACAAGCATGAAATCATGAGAAATATCTTTACAACTTGATGAATGAACTTGCATAGGTTAATCATGTAGTAAAATGGTTGTCAAATCATCATGAACAATGGATCTACATGGATCTACACTTAGGTTACAAAAATGCATAGAAATCAGTACTTTAACACCAAATCAAGCCAACGATCCGATATACTCCTTTGGATCCGTGTGAGAGATAATCACCACTCACCAAATCACCAAAACGACTCAAAATCAACATGCTTCAGATCTGGACAGTGAAGGATCTAACTTGATCTATCACCAATCCGCTTCAAACGATGAAATCTCTCTTCGAAGAATGTAGATCTTCAATCTAAGCTCTTCGATCTTCGATTTGATCTTCAATATGGATGGAATGGAATCAATAGATTAGAGTGGAGAAAAGAAGTGAAGAAGTGTAGAAGTCGAGCTCTCAAAATGGCAGCACTTCGTCGCTTCGAAATCCGGATCCCAAAAAGTGAGAAAAACCTTCCTATTTATAGCTGAAAAACCCTTAACTCGGCCACCTCCATAAGTCGTCTCCGACTTATAACCTTTGCCGACCTAACACTCCAGACGACCTACGACCTAACAACAACTCCAACTCAACACATGCACACCTAAACGACCTAACGACTTAGCATACGCGCGCATCCTTGCGACCTACTACTTAACAGTGTCGCGACTTATGCTCCTCCGACCTATGACTTAGAAAAATACTACGACTTAACAGCCAATCTCCTAAGTCGGTCACGACTTAACACAGTGGTCGACCTAACAGCTTTTGGCCTAATAGGGGATACGACTTAACCCCTAACGACCTAACTCCTCAGTCTTCTACGACCTACGACTTCACCTAAGTCGTCTACGACTTAGTACAAACGACCAAAACTACCGACTTATGCCATAACCATTAAAACGTTAACTCGGCTAGGTTGGTAACTCTTAGGTCGGTCAATTCCTTAAGTCGTCTAACCGACCTAACTTCTATACGATCTAACTCCTAAGGTCGTCTATCCCTTAGGTTGTTAACTCGCCAAAACTCAAGTCACCAACTTTCCTTAAGTCGTCTACTATCCTAAGTCGGTCACAATATTTAAGTCGGTCAATACGACCTAACTCCAAATCCTTAGGTGGTTGCCGACCTAACCCTTAAGTCATTCTACCCTAAGTCGGTCACGACTTAGGACTTAGCCAAATTCTACCCAAAATCTGAAACAACTTAACAATGCTAAAAATTCCAGATTTTAACAAACTTTTCGATCCGTAAAAATACGGGTCGTTACACCAACATAGGACCGGCCTACCCCTTGCTGGATAGTACCAAATATGTCATCACCTCGGTTGTTCCCAACCATTTTACTAAGCTCATATACACGACTTAATCTGGAAATATGAATGATCATCTAGAAAGGCAATGACATACCCTAATGGGTGCAACCCACATAGCCTTGCTGCATCTCCTCTGTTTTAGTCATTCTCGGTTGATGAGGCTTGAGGTTACGATTACCTTTCAAGAACCTTTTCAATTAGAATGCTCATTGCCCGCCAATGATAATGTGCTGGTAGCATTCATCCATACAAGTTTGTTCTGGGTCTGAACGAAACCGAAGGCACTATTCCTACTACATCCATTTTGGAATCACCCTTAGGATTAGTAACGATTAGCCCTTGCACTTCACATCTCTATCTTCGATTCCACGCTCTTTATGACGTCTTCACTTCGAAACGCATTCGTTGGATCGAAGTGGTTTTCGGATAACATATCTGATCCCGGTTTCTTCGAAACAACATTCGATAATTTTCGGTAAACTCAACCCCGGTTCTGTAACGACCCGTTATTTTCAACCATTCGCATCCATTATAAGTGTATAGGTAGACACTCATGCCGGAATTGAATTGCTCAAAATACCGCGTTGTAAATAAAAATTTGGCAAATCTCAGAATATACAGTAAATACATATAATCACAGATCACAGACACAGAGTAAAATAATGAAGTGGAAGTAAAAGAAATAGTAGTTCATGAAGCTACTATATAAATATATCAGAGTTACATAAGATATAACAGAAGAAATGAAATACAACAAAAGTCTCAATATGATAACCAAGTACAAGCTGAATAGAACAACAGAACTGAGATAGATAGGCCAAGACAAGCAGATAATCTCCAGCAATTCAAATCTCCAAGAGAGCGGAAATCCAAATCTGTGAATAACTCAGGCTGACCCGAGCGTAAAGCAAAACACAAAACACTCGAGTCAGGACAATATATACTTATATAATGTAAACCAACTCAAGTGAACTGTAATAAAGGTACAAGTGACTTAAAGAATGCTTGGGATCGCCCATTCTTTAAGGATCCGTTAAACTATCTACTATGTAGTAATATTCGCTATTATAATAATGTCTAATCATAAAATAAACATACTTTTAAATAGCGTTAAGGCTTTACATTTTCCACCTTAACACGTAATATGCCAATAGTCTACACAGTCCCTGCATACCTCGCAAGGCTATGAGAAGATACTCCATAGGTACGACACAAATAGAAACTCGTAGTAAAGCTCGATATGGTAGGTGACACGGCACAACTAGGCAATGCCAGGGTAGATATACCAATTGCGCATCCGGACTGGTGGTGACGCATAGCAGCCACTACCGCCCACCTCGAACAACACTCCCAAATCAAGGGTGTGCACCAAATCAATCACAAGTAATAGAATGGTATCGAAGAAGTGTGTTCGATAAGAGGTGCTACCTCCTTGGCCCGTCGATCGCTCCTGTTTTAGCCACCTTATGCCAACTCACGGGAGCTGGGTCCACATATATACCTTAGGATCGTCGCCACCATCCTACTTCATTTTGGAAACTCCACCGCGTACACAGTTGTCAAAGTGGTTTTCGGTATCGACAGAGAGTATGTCCATATCCGATCCCGGTCTCTTTAACAACCAATCGTTATTATAACCCGTGGTTATAATTTTAAAATAATATTTTATACTTCAAAATAGAATATCATTTCAAATCCAAATCTTTATCAAAATAAAGATTAAATCAATTCCAAACCATTTCAATATATTTAAATATCTTATCATTTCAAAACTTCATTTCAAATCATTTCAATATATCAAAATATCATATCTTTCCAAAACTTCATTTCAAATCATTTTAATATATCAAAATATTAAATCATTCCAAAACTTTATTTCAAATCATTTTAATAAATCAAAATATCAAATCTTTCCAAAACTTCATTTCAAATCATTTTAATAAATCAAAATATCAAATCTTTCCAAAACTTCATTTCAAATCATCATTTGAGTTCAAATCCAAGTATTCAACTTTAAATACCTTTTTAAATTCAAAGATATCATTCATTTATTATCATTTCAAGTCACCTTTTAAATAGTTTATATTTCAATCAAAATAATTCATTTAAACTATTAGAAGGTGTAATTATTATACTTTCAAGTCAAGTATTCAATTTTCAAAGTTTCAAAACATTTTGAGTTCATTTGCTAAGTCAAAACCTCTAATTATTAAAATTTCAGCCTTTCACAGCATTTAGAAAAAGCTGTTATAAGTTATATTTGAAACATTTTAATTCAGCAAAGACAGCACTTAAAAACTGCTGTTATATCTCATTTCTAGTTGAAAAATTAGTTTTAAACAGCAAGGACAGCATTTCCAGAAATGCTGCGGTAGCTCAGATTTCAAAACAAAGGTTTTATTTGATTTTAAAAAAGACTGCAGACTACTACAGCATTTCCAGAGAATGCTATAATAGACCTGAGTTAAGTTTTTGCCTATTAGTTCAACTACAGCAACTGTAGCATTTCGGAAATGTTGTAGTAGCCCTTCTATTCAATTTTTAGTGTAACTCAGAACCATAGCATTTCTGAATGCTATTAAAAGTGATTTCCATCTTTTTAGTGTATTTCCAGCAATTAAATAACTTCATTTTAAACTCTTTAAACATTTTAAAAATCAAATTTTAACATTAAAAATGTTCATTAACATATCATTAAACATTTTGATTTTTATTAAACCAATTTCTTATAAAAAAAATCCAAATTTCAATAATTTCACTTATTAGTTCAAGTGTATAATTTCCTTTTCTTCACTTTCAACAAATAAACTTAACACTTCAAATTTAAATTACCATTTCACAAATTTAACTAAGTTTCCAATTTTATTTAATTAATTTAAACCTTTAATTAAAACCAAATTTACATTTCCCGGTTAAGTTATATTTTAAATTACAATTTAAGCATTCATTTATTTAACCACTTAAATTCATATAAAAATCAATAATACTTTAATAAATCACTTAAATTAAAATTTAAATCAAATTATCATATTTACCATTTTCCAAATATAATTAAATTTCCATTTTTATTTATATAACTTAAATATCATTTTTAACCAAAATACTAAATTCCAAACTTAAGTTATATTTCAATAATCCAATATAACCATTCATTAATTACATTTTTAACTCATAGAAAAAAATCATAATTTCTTTATTTTAAAACATTTCAAAATCTATTTAAATCAAATTTCATAAATTTATAATTTTAAAATACCTAAAATATCCAAAACACTTTATAAAATAACCACGGGCCTGTATATAGTTTTCTAACCTAGGTCAAGTGATACGGATATGTATCATTTCAATCCGCAGTTTAAAAAGAAAAAACCAGGTTCTATCATTTCAAACCCGCAATTCCAAGTTAAATAAAATAAATAAAAACCGTTCAGGCCTATCATTTCAGCCCATAACGATTTTTCCCTATTCTAAAGTCCGTTCGGGTATGTATCATTTCAACCCATAGTGAACCTAATCTACAGGGAACTTACAGTGTGATAAACTGATAAAATGAACAGAATAACATCATATAACAGTAGTAGATGATATAACATATGTATAAACAGGGGTAAACATTATATGATCATAATGTAACAGTTATAACAGGATGATAAAATTTTACAGATTCAAATGGTGTCATTTTACTAGTTATATAAGTACACATCGTGTGGTGAGAATTACTCACCTTTTTGTGCTGGAGTTAGCGATCAAAACACACTGAATAGATTTCAGAAAGCACGACAAGCATGATACCGCACGAATTTGATTCAAGTGAGAGGAGAGAGCCAAGATATGATCTTGTAAACAATACCCAAACAAGACAAAACAATATAGCACATGAATATATTTAACATAAAACAACGTTGAAAAAATTGAAATACAAAGCAACAAGGAACAAGACCTTGTCTTTACCATTCAAATGCTTGGCCTAGGGGTTCATGTGCTTGGCTATGATGGTTTACATGTATGTTAAGCTTGGCCATAGAGGAAGATGGTAAGGCAAAACAAGTGGAAGATGAAGGCAAGCAAGTGGAAGGGTTTGGGTCAAGGAATGGAAGGTTTTGGTCAAGAGATGTAAGGATTTGGTGCATCTAAGGTTCAGCCATGGTCAGGTCAGAGGGGAGGCTGATAGTTAGGGGTCAGGTCATGATGGTGGTGGAGCAAAGGGAGGTGGCCAAGGCAAGATATGAAGGTGGTGTTGAAGTTTAGGTCGGCTATGCATAGTTTGCAAGGTTTTTGAGATGTTTTTTTGGTGTTTTCTCCATGGGATGGTCACGGCCTGTTATGGACAGAGGAGAGGGATGGTTGAAGGCTGTGGATAATTAGGAGGAGATGATGGTGGTGGTTGGTGGATATGGTGGTGGTTGTGGCCAAGAAAAACTAGAGAGAAGCAAGGCAAAAACATAGAAAACAATGGAAAATATGAAGAAGATAAGAGGAGAATGGAAGCCATATTTTTTCTTTGAAGTGCCGTGTGTTTTAGGAGATGAGGGAGGACATTTGTTTACGTGAAAATGATATGTGATCATCTGAAAGAAATGAGATATGGTTGGCCTCAAATGAATGCAAGAGTTATGAAATGAAAGAGTGTAGAATACAAGAGGACTAAGGCATATAAAAGTCACAAACTCTTCAAATTTCTATAATTTCATTATATAAATTTAAATAACTGAAATATATATATAAATTCAGATAAAAATACGAAAATTTAGTAAATAAACAAAATATAAATAAATAAATATTAATTATAAATGATTAAAATAAGAAAATAGCACATAAAATGAAAACTAGTCTAGAAAATTTAAAAATAAACAGAATAAACTTTGAAGGATTTATATGGGCTTAGAAAATATTTATAAATAAAGATAATAACATAAAATAAAAATTCTTTCACAAAAGTAAATAAATAAATTTTAATTAAATATAATTAAATTAAGAAAATAGCAGAAAAATAGAAACTAGCCTTTAAAAATAGAAAATAAGTTCAAGTAAACTTTGGACAAATTATATTATAACTTTAAAAATAATAAAAGACAAAAATGTACATAAAATAAAATATTAACACATATTAGAACAAAATATGACAAATAAAATATAATATAAAATAGACAATATTGCTAAATACATCAGTTTACACACAATATTGGAATATACATAACTTTTGCAATATAAGTCCGTTTTCAACGAAACAAAAAGCAGTATTCATGGAATTAAATCTATTTTCATAATAAAAGAAAATTTTAATATTTTAAATAATTAAAATTTGAATTTTAAAAGCCAAAGATTGAACAGTTTGAACAGAAATTCACTTTTCAGTGAAATATACAATTTATACTAGTTTGAACTATAAATCACTTAATAATCAACATTTATATTTAAAATGAAATGTTTGAAATAGAACTAGTTTAAAATAATTTAAAATAAAATAAAGTCAAAATTAAAATATATGCAAAAATCTAGGGTTGTTACACTCTCCCCCACTCAAAACTTTTCGTCCCCGAAAAGGAATGAGGTACGGGAAAGCACAAGAAAAAGATAGAGTGAAATAAGGTTAAGACAAGATGATAAGAAGATTGAAATTATACCTGATAACTATTGTTATAAGTAAGTTTAATAAGGTGGTGGTGATCTTTTCAAGATTCTCCAAAATCAGGAACACAAGCACGAAAAGATCCTCTAAAATCTGATTCACTCTTTCCGCTTGACCGACGGTCTATGGATGAAAGTTGTGCTCAGATTCAAAATGAGTAGCAAAGATTATTAAAGATTATAGAAAGATTTCTAAACAGGAAGATTATAGAAAGAGGCCTATACCAGTCTGTTTCAAGATAAGGAAAAATAAGAACAACCAAAAGATAGTTTGAAAAACAAAAATTGGGTAATAAGTTTGAAAAACAAAATAAAATAATAGGTTTGAAATTTCTATGGTTTCAGCTTAAACTGATAATTAATTTTACACAATTTAAATTAATCTTAACTACTTCTAATTACATTATCTTATCATCCAATTTTCTTAAACTAACAATTTCAGAAATCATGGATTGTAAAAATCATTATTATACTCATAATTTACTTAATAAATTTAATTCCTCTTTATTCCTAATTAAAGTTAAATTTATTCCTCTCAATATATTTTATCATCTATGTTAAATATACTTACACTTATTATAACTGTTTTAATTTATTTTTAGTTCCTTAATCATCATTTTGTATTGTAAGTTATTCAATTAACCTTTTAGTCTATTTACCTCTGTTAATCTTTTATAACTAAAATTTAAGTGTATAACATTTATTATATCGACTCAAATTTTATTTATAAAACTTTTTATATTGTATATTATCTAATGACATTGTTAACTTCTAAAAATTAAGGTTAGTTATACTGGAATGCAATCGAGAATTATACAAATAAAACTTTCTAAAATTAATATACACTATAAACATCCTAATTCAATCATTTCAAGCTTGAATATTTATCCAAAATTTTGATTTTCTTTTTATACTTGAAGTTATTATTTAAGATAGAATTTGTAATCAACAATACTCAAGAGAAGATTATGAAATTATCAAAGGCCATTAATTTCTATTATTATGATTTCATCTTCTTCATATCATACAAAAGAGGGAAAGTATCTAATTTAAATAGATATGGCCTTGTATACTTTATTTTGGGCCGAATACAATAGTGGGCTTAGGAATTAGATTAGTAAAGCATAAAGCATAATAGTGAGAATAGATATTCTCAATAACACTCCCCCTCAAGTTGGAGAATACAGATTTGTCATTCCCAACTTGTTACATAAGTATTCCATTCTTGCTCCATTCAACGCTTTGGTAAACACATCTGCAATTTGTTCTCCAGTTCGAATATACTTTGTTTCAATGATTCCTTCTTCAAGTTTTTCTCTGATGAAATGACAGTCGACTTCTATATGCTTCGTTCGTTCATGAAATACCGGATTTGCGGCTATATGCATTGCTGCCTGATTATCACACCACAACTTCACTGGTCGTTCTATTTGTAGCTGTACTTCTTCCATCAAATGTACTATCCACATACTCTCACAAACAGCATTTGCCATTGCACGATACTCTGATTCTGCACTCGATCGTGACACGACATTTTGTTTCTTACTTTTCCAGGAGACTAAATTACCCCCAACAAATACACAAAATCCAGAAGTAGATCGTCTGTCAATCTTCGATCCAGCCCAATCCGCGTCACTAAAACTTTCAATACACATATGACCATTATCAGTATATACAATCCCTTTTCCAGCAGTTCCTTTGAGATAACTCAATATTTGATTCAGTAGTGTCCAATGGTGACACCTTGGTTTGGCCATAAATTGACTAACTATGCTAACAGAGTAGGCTATATCAGGTCGAGTAACACATAAATAGTTTAACTTACCTACTAATCTTCTGTATTGATCTGGATCTTCAAGTGGTTCACCTTCCTCAGTAGCATTGTAGTTCGGTATTAAGGGAGTACTGCTTGGTTTAGCACCCAATTTTCCAGTTTCAGCTAAGAGATCCAATGTATACTTTCTTTGAGTCAAGCAAATTTCTCCATTGTTTCTCACTATTTCAACACCTAAAAAATAACTTAGTTCTCCAAGTTCCTTCGTTGGAAACTGGGCATGAATAAACTGTTTAAGTGCATGAATACCAGTTTCATCTCCTCCTGTAATAATGATATCATCTACATAGACTATCACTAGAATCAAGCCTTTGTTCGAGTAGTTATAGAAGACAGAATGATCAACTTTGCTTCTTTTAATTCCAAACTTCTCCATTGCAAGACTAAATTTGGCAAACCAAGCACGTGGACTTTGCTTGAGTCCATACAGTGATTTGTTGAGCTTACAGACTAAGTCTGACTCCCCCTGAGCAACAAATCCAGGGGGTTGTGTCATATACACCTCTTCCAAGAGCTCTCCGTGCAGGAACGCATTTTTGATATCAAGTTGATGCAGTTTCCACTTGTACCGCGCAGCCATAGATATAAAGAGTCGTATAGAGGTCATTTTGGCAACTGGTGAGAAAGTTTCTGAGTAATCGATGCCATATGTTTGAGCGTATCCTTTGGCAACTAGACGGGCTTTGAGTCTTGCCACTGTGCCATCTGCATTCATTTTCACAGAAAACACCCATTTACATCCTATTACTTTCTTTTCTGGAGGTAACTTTACTAAGCTCCACGTTTTGTTTGTCTCTAGAGCATCCATTTCCTCTAACATTGCTGTACGCCATTCAGATGAAGCAACAGCTTCCCCAATATTTTTTGGTAAAGTTACAGAGTCTAATGTGGCACTAAAAGTATGTGATAATTGTGGCACCTTGTTGTAGGACACGTAAGAAGCAATGGGATATGTACACTTTCGTTTTTCCTTCCTTAACGCAATAGGCAACTCCAGACTAGGATCACTACTGGGTTGAGAGATGTCTTCATCTTGCAAACCACTTGAATTATCATCATTACTGGAACTCTTGCTGGATATTTCACTTGGTATGGTTGTATACACCAAAAATTCTTCTTCGGTACTTGCCTCTTGTGAAGTGTTATTTTGATAAAATGATATATCCTCCATAAATGTCACATCTATTGAGACAATATATTTTTGCAAGCTTGGACAGTAGCACCTATACCCCTTTTGATGCCTTGCATATCCCACAAATATACATTTCAAAGATTTCTTATCAAGTTTACTCAGCTGCTGGCTCACATCCCTTACAAAACAAATACATACAAACATACATGGTTTAATTGGGAACATGTTCTTCTCTGGTTGCAAGACTTGATATGGAATATCATTATTCAGAACAGAAGATGGCATTCGATTAATCAGGAAGCAAGCAGTTGAGACTGCATCAGCCCAAAATACTTTGGGTACATTCATTTGAAATAACAAGGTTCTAGCAGTTTCTAGCAAGTGGCGATTTTTTCTTTCAGCTACCCCGTTTTGCGATGGTGTATCCACACATGAAGTCTCATGTACAATGCCATGTTGGGTTAAGTAATTATTGAATTCAGCAGACATATATTCTTTTGCATTATCACTGCGAAGAATCTTTATAGATGTGCTAAACTGATTTTGTACTTCAGTGTGAAATTTGCAAAATATATGAAATAATTCACTTCGAGATTTCATCAAAAACAGCCATGTAAAACGAGTATAATCATCAACAAAAGTTACAAAGTATCTATATCCTGGTTTAGATACAATAGATGGAGGTCCCCAAATATCAGAATGTATTATAGCAAATGGACAATCAGCACGTTTATTAATTCTAGGTTGTAGACTAGTTCTGTGATGTTTTGCATATTGACAGGCCTCATAATTTAATGCAGAAATATTGCTAAATTGAGGACATAATTTCTTAAAAGAATAGAGAGAGGGATGACCCAGTTGACAGTGTAGTTTGAGAGCTGAATTCATAACTGTGCTGCAAGCAACAGATCCAGAAAGGGTATTAAGCAAGTATAAACCACCAGTTTGAATTCCCCTACCAATAATCTTCTTTGTCACACAATCCTGAAATACGCAATGATCAGGGTAGAAGATAATGCTACAGTTGAGATTCCTTGTGAGTTGACTTACAGATAGTAAGTTGAATGATAGGGATGGTAAATATAGAACAGAGTTCATGGAAATAGCTGAATTAGGTGTTACCTTACCTATCCCCTTTACTAAAGACTGAGAACCATCAGCCAATGTAACCTTATGTGATGTATTAGATTCTTGCAAGTTTTCAAACAAATATGGATTACCTGTCATATGATCCGAAGCCCCTGAGTCAATAATCCATTGTGATGTAGCAGGGCCAGTACTGGTGTTGGCAACAGATGTCATTGCTGAAGTAGTAGAAGAGTCTGATGGTGTATTCTGTAATTTTGAGTACTTGTCATATTCGTCAGCAGTCATCAACACTGTTTTGATGTTAGATGGACTTGTGTGTCGTTGATTCCACTGAAGGCTCCTGCATTCAGAGATAACATGACCAATACGTTTGCAGTAGTTACATATCTTATTCTGGTTCACTGATGGTCTCCATTGTGATCTCTGTCCTCTTCCATGTGCACGGGGTGGTCTCCAACTTTGAGAATTGGATGGTTGTTGTGGTCTGCAGCCTTGTGTACGTTGCTGTGCACTTCCTTTACTAGCATCAGTTTGACTATGAGACACCACATTTGCACTTCCAACAAATGCACTGTCCACATTGTTTCCACTTGAATCACTGCCATGTGATCCAGTTCCTGATCTCAACACTCGACTGTACACATCACTGAGGGTAGTTATCTCAGTATTTGCAAGAATCTGTGATTTAACTCCTTCAAATTCAGATGGTAATCCAGCTAGGAAACTCATTATAGCCATTTGTTCACGCTGCTTCTGCTGCACCTTAATGTCTGTGCTCATTGGCAACAAGAGGTTAAGATCTTCATAAGTTTGTTTAAATGCCATAAAATAACTCATGAGACTCATATCTTTCTTCTCAGCTCTATAGAATGATCGGCATACATCATACATCCTTGTTAGATTACCCTTCCCTGAATACAAAAATTCCAAGTACTCCATTAATTCCTTCACTGTTTCACAGTGATTAACTAATCCAATCACTTCGTTTTCAATCGAATTTCGGATTTGCAGAAATAAGCGAGCATCATCACGAAGCCACTCCAGATCCGCTTTGGCTTTTGAATCTGGTTGAGGTGAATCATTAATCAGATGATCTGTCTTATCAATACTCCTTATATAGAGCCTAATCGTTTTACTCCACTCACTGTAATTCATGCTATTCAATTTCCGATCAGTAATTTTAGGCATTAGCGCCATTACATCTACTCCCTTGGATTCAGTCATGGTTTGCTAGCTTGACGATGAAGAAACCTTATCTCGAGGAATATCAGATCTGAGGCTCTGATACCATGTAATCAACAATACTCAAGAGAAGTTTATGAAATTATCAGACGCCATTAATTTCTATTATTATGATTTCATCTTCTTCATATCATACAGAAGAGGGAAAGTATCTAATTTAAATAGATATGGCCTTGTATACTTTATTTTGGGCCGAATACAATAGTGGGCTTAGGAATTAGATTAGTAAAGCATAAAGCATAATAGTGAGAATAGATATTCTCAATAACATAAGAATAAAATTGCCGATTCCTTTCGAACCATTCAGGAACAAATAAAGGTATGTACATAATTTGTCAAATCAAATTTAAATCATATATCTATATATATTATAAATCAAATCATATTTTAGAAATTCAAATCAATCAAGTTTCCCAAAACAAAGCTGTAGTAAGACTACAGAATGGTTTCTTCACTTCGAAACTTGAAAATGAACGTCGATGATGCTGTAGTCATCACCGAAATTATTTTCCAGCGACAAAGAGAAGAGCACTGATTTTTAAACTTTAAAATTCTTTGGAAACAAATTTCTATTCAAAAATACTTTAAATAATATATCGTTTTAAAACTTTGAACACAAGGTTTGAAACCATCGGAAATTAAATTCTCAAATTTCTTGATTTAAATTCATTTCAGTTCCCAAATCAAATTTATAAACAACTATTTATAAATTCATTTATAGAATGATGAATCAAGTATTATCATTTCAAATAATCAATTTAAATCAATTTATTAAGTTCCATAATATTTACTTATTTCAAAATTTATTTCATTAACCAAATTTTAAAATAATATTGTGTCAGTTTGTTCTGTCAAAGTGTTTTAGAAATCCTATCGATAGCGTTGATCAGACGAATAGATCCGAAGCCCAAATCCACATCAACAACTCAAACAACACAATATATAAAACAAACATAGATTTACAAGTACAATTAAAAATGTTTGTAGATATTTTGGAAATAAAGACAAGATGATTAACTAACAAAATACAAAGATGGATAAGCTTAGGTAAATCGCGGGCAACCTTAACCGGGTCAACCGTGACTTAATGAATAAGATCAAATGTGGATTGTCTACAAAATCTACATTCGATCTCAAGATATAGAGTTTGGGGTAATAAAAGATATTAGCATCTAAACCTAGGATAAATATAAATCTCTGGTGAATCAATGCTAATTGTAAAGGAGTTTCCCCCTTTTGCAAGTCATTAGAGTATTGGCAAGACAGCCAATTCACTATAAAGCTCATTCTAAGCGGAGTTATGGGATACTCCAGAATCACAAGAAGACGAATAGTGTGGGACAAGAATGGATTTTGGAACCACAGGGAACGTTCCAAAATTCAAAGGAAATCAAATAAAAATGAAGAGATTCAAGCTCGAACGAAAGTGATTCTGTAACTAAATTTACCATACATTCTAAGCTTTGCCTCAAAGCCAAAGCTCTGATACCAACTGTAACAACCCGTTATTTTCAACCATTCGCATCCATTATAAGTGTATAGGTAGACACTCATGCCGGAATTGAATTGCTCAAAATACCGCGTTGTAAATAAAAATTTGGCAAATCTCAGAATATACAGTAAATAAATATAATCACAGATCACAGACACAGAGTAAAATAATGCAGCGGAAGTAAAAGAAATAGTAGTTCATGAAGCTACTATATAAATATATCAGAGTTACATAAGATATAACAGAAGAAATGAAATACAACAAAAGTCTCAATATGATAACCAAGTAAAGGCTGAATAGAACAACAGAACTGAGATAGATAGGCCAAGACAAGCAGATAATCTCCAGCGATTCAAATCTCCAAGAGAGCGGAAATCCAAATCTGTGAATAACTCAGGCTGACCCGAGCGTAAAGCAAAACACAAAACACTTGAGTCAGGAGACTCAGGACAATATATACTTATATAATGTAAACCAACTCAAGTGAACTGTAATAAAGGTACAAGTGACTTAAAGAATGCTTGGGATCGCCCATTCTTTAAGGATCCGTTAATCTATCTACTATGTAGTAATATTCGCTATTATAATAATGTCTAATCATAAAATAAACATACTTTTAAATAGCGTTAAGGCTTTACATTTTCCACCTTAACACGTAATATGCCAATAGTCTACACAGTACCTGCATACCTCGCAAGGCTATGAGAAGATACTCCATAGGTACGACACAAATAGAAACTCGTAGTAAAGCTCGATATGGTAGGTGACACGGCACAACTAGGCAATGCCAGGGTAGATATACCAATTACGCATCTGGACTGGTGGTGACGCATAGTAGCCACTACCGCCCACCTCGAACAACACTCCCAAATCAAGGGTGCGCACCAAATCAATCACAAGTAATAGAATGGTATCGAAGAAGTGTGTCCGATAAGAGGTGCTACCTCCTTGGCCCGTCGATCGCTCATGTTTTAGCCACCTTATGCCGACTCACGGGAGCTGGGTCCACGTATATACCTTAGGATTGTCGCCACCATCCTACTTCATTCTGGAAACTCCATCGCGTACACAGTTGTCAAAGTGGTTTTCGGTATCGACAGAGAGTATGTCCATATCCAATCCCGGTCTCATTAACAACCAATCGTTATTATAACCCGTGGTTATAATTTTAAAATAATATTTTATACTTCAAAATAGAATATCATTTCAAATCCAAATCTTTATCAAAATAAAGATTAAATCAATTCCAAACCATTTTAATATATTTAAATATCATATCATTTCAAAACTTCATTTCAAATCATTTCAATATATCAAAATATCATATCTTTCCAAAACTTCATTTCAAATCATTTTAATATATCAAAATATCAAATCATTCCAAAACTTTATTTCAAATCATTTTAATAAATCAAAATATCAAATCTTTCCAAAACTTCATTCAAATCATTATAATAAATCAAAATATCAAATCTTTCCAAAACTTCATTTCAAATCATCATTTGAGTTCAAATCCAAGTATTCAACTTTAAATACCTTTTTAAATTCAAAGATATCATTCATTTATTATCATTTCAAGTCACCTTTTAAATAGTTTATATTTCAATCAAAATAATTCATTTAAACTATTAGAAGGTGTAATTATTATACTTTCAAGTCAAGTATTCAATTTTCAAAGTTTCAAAACATTTTGAGTTCATTTGCTAAGTCAAAACCCCTAATTATTAAATTTCAGCCTTTCATAGCATTTAGAAAAAGCTGTTATAAGTTATATTTGAAACATTTTAATTCAGCAAAGACAGCACTTAAAAACTGCTGTTATATCTCATTTCTAGTTGAAAAATTAGTTTTAAACAGCAAGGACAGCATTTCTAGAAATGCTGCGGTAGCTCAAATTTCAAAACAAAGGTTTTATTTGATTTTAACAAAGACTGCAGACTACTACAGCATTTCCAGAGAATGCTATAATAGACCTGAGTTAAGTTTTTGCCTATTAGTTCAACTACAGAAACTGTAGCTTTTCAGAAATGCTGTAGTAGCCCTTTTATTCAATTTTTAGTGTAATTTAGAACCATAGCATTTCTAAATGCTATTACAAGTGATTTCCAGCTTTTTAGTGTATTTCCAGCAATTAAATAACTTCATTTTAAACTCTTTAAACATTTTAAAAATCATATTTTAACATTAAAAATGTTCATTAACATATCATTAAACATTTTGATTTTTATTAAACCAATTTCTTATAAATAAATCCAAATTTCAATAATTCCACTTATTAGTTCAAGTGTATAATTTCCTTTTCTTCACTTTCAACAAATAAACTTAACACTTCAAATTTAAATTACCATTCACAAATTTAACTAAGTTTCCAATTTTATTTAATTAATTTAAACCTTTAATTAAAACCTAATTTACATTTCCCGGTTAAGTTATATTTTAAATTATAATTTAAGCATTCATTTATTTAACCACTTAAATTCATATAAAAATCAATAATACTTTAATAAATCACTTAAATTAAAATTTAAATCAAATTATAATATTTACCATTTTCCAAATATATTTAAATTTCCATTTTTATTTATATAACTTAAATATCATTTTTAACCAAAATACTAAATTCCAAACTTAAGTTATATTTCAATAATCCAATATAACCATTCATTAATCACATTTTTAACTCATAGAAAAAAAATCATAATTTCTTTATTTTAAAACATTTCAAAATCTATTTAAATCAAATTTCATAAATTTATAATTTTAAAATACCTAAAATATCCAAAACACTTTATAAAATAACCACGGGTATGTATATAGTTTTCTAACCTAGGTCAAGTGATACGGATATGTATCCTTTCAATCCGAAGTTTAAAAAGAAAAATCCGGGTTTTATCATTTCAAACCCGCAATCCCAAGTTAAATAAAATAAATAAAAATCATTCAGGCCTATCATTTCAGCCTATAACGATTTTTGCCTATTCTAAAGTCCGTTCGGGTATGTATCATTTCAACCCATAGTGAACCTAATCTACAGGGAACTTACAGTGTGATAAACTGATAAAATGAACATAATAACATCATATAACAGTAATAGATGATATAACATATGTATAAACAGGGGTAAACATTATATGATCATAATGTAACAGTTATAACAGGATGATAAAATTTTACAGATTCAAATGGTGTCAGTTTACTAGTTATATAAGTACACATCGTGTGGTGAGAATTACCCACCTTTTTGTGCTGGAGTTAGCGATCAAAACACACAGAATAGATTCCAGAAAGCACAACAAGCATGATACAGCACGACTTTGATTCAATTGAGAGGAGAGAGCCAAGATATGATCTTGTAAACAATACCCAAACAAGACAAAACAATATAGCACATGAATATATTTAACATAAAACAACGTTGAAAAATTTGAAATACAAAGCAACAAGGAACAAGATCTTTTCTTTACCATTCAAATGCTTGGCCTAGGGGTTCATGTGCTTGGCTATGATGGTTTACATGTATGTTAAGCTTGGCCATAGAGGAAGATGGTAAGGCAAAACAAGTGGAAGATGAAGGCAAGCAAGTGGAAGGGTTTGGGTCAAGGAATGGAAGGTTTTGGTCAAGAGATGTAAGGATTTGGTGCATCTAAGGTTCAGTCATGGTCAGGTCAGAGGGGAGGCTGATGGTTAGGGGTCAGGTCATGATGGTGGTGGAGCAAAGGGAGGTGGCCAAGGCAAGATATGAAGGTGGTGTTGAAGTTTAGGTCGGCTATGCATAGTTTGCAAGGTTTTTGAGATGTTTTTGTGGTGTTTTCTCCATGGGATGGTCACGACCTGTTATGGATAGAGGAGAGGGATGGTTGAAGGCTGTGCATAATGAGGAGGAGATGATGGTGGTGGTTGGTGGAGATGGTGGTGGTTGTGGCCAAGAAAAACTAGAGAGAAGCAAGGCAAAAACATAGAAAATAATGGAAAATATGAAGAAGATAAGAGGAGAACGGAAGCCATATGTTTTCTTTGAAGTGCCATGTGTTTTAGGAGATGAGGGAGGACATTTGTTTACGTGAAAATGATATGTGATCAGCTGAAAGAAATGAGATATGGTTGGCCTCAAATGAATGCAAGAGTTATGAAATGAAAGAATGTAGAATACAAAAGGACTAAGGCATATAAAAGTCACAAACTCTTCAAATTTCTATAATTTCATTATATAAATTTAAATAACTGAAATATATAAATATAAATTCAGATAAAAATACGAAAATTTAGTAAATAAACAAAATATAAATAAATAAATATTAATTATAAATGATTAAAATAAGAAAATAGCACATAAAATGAAAACTAGTCTAGAAAATTTAAAAATAAACAGAATAAACTTTGAAGGATTTATATGGGCTTAGAAAATATTTATAAATAAAGATAATAACATAAAATAAAAATTCTTTCACAAAAGTAAATAAATAAATTTTAATTAAATATAATTAAATTAAGAAAATAGCAGAAAAATAGAAACTAGCCTTTAAAAATAGAAAATAAGTTCAAGTAAACTTTGGACAAATTATATTATAACTTTAAAAATAATAAAAGACAAAAATGTACATAAAATAAAATATTAACACATATTAGAACAAAATATGACAAATAAAATATAATATAAAATAGACAATATTGCTAAATACATCAGTTTACACACAATATTGGAATATACATAACTTTTGCAATATAAGTCCGTTTTCAACGAAACAAAAAGCAGTATTCATGGAATTAAATCTATTTTCATAATAAAAGAAAATTTTAATATTTTAAATAATTAAAATTTGAATTTTAAAAGCCAAAGATTGAACAGTTTGAACAGAAATTCACTTGTCAGTGAAATATACAATTTATACTAGTTTGAACTATAAATCACTTAATAATCAACATTATATTTAAAATGAAATGTTTGAAATAGAAAAGGTTTAAAATAATTTAAAATAAAATAAAGTCAGAATTAAAATATATGCAAAAATCTAGGGTTGTTACACTCTCCCCCACTCAAAACTTTTCGTCCCCGAAAAGGAATGAGGTACGGGAAAGCACAAGAAAAAGATAGAGTGAAATAAGATTAAGACAAGATGATAAGAAGATTGAAATTATACCTGATAACTATTGTTATAAGTAAGTTTAATAAGGTGGTGGTGATCTTTTCAAGATTCTCCAAAATCAGGAACACAAGCACGAAAAGATCCTCTAAAATCTGATTCACTCTTTCCGCTTGACCGACGGTCTATGGATGAAAGTTGTGCTCAGATTCAAAATGAGTAGCAAAGATTATTAAAGATTATAGAAAGATTTCTAAACAGGAAGATTATAGAAAGAGGCCTATACCAGTCTGTTTCAAGATAAGGAAAAATAAGAACAACCAAAAGATAGTTTGAAAAACAAAAATTGGGTAATAAGTTTGAAAAACAAAATAAAATAATAGGTTTGAAATTTCTATGGTTTCAGCTTAAACTGATAATTAATTTTACACAAGTTAAATTAATCTTAACTACTTCTAATTACATTATCTTATCATCCAATTTTCTTAAACTAACAATTTCAGAAATCATGGATTGTAAAAATCATTATTATACTCATAATTTACTTAATAAATTTAATTCCTCTTTATTCCTAATTAAAGTTAAATTTATTCCTCTCAATATATTTTATCATCTATGTTAAATATACTTACACTTATTATAACTGTTTTAACTTATTTTTAGTTCCTTAATCATCATTTTGTATTGTAAGTTATTCAATTAACCTTTTAGTCTATTTACCTCTGTTAATCTTTTATAACTAAAATTTAAGTGTATAACATTTATTATATCCACTCAAATTTTATTTATAAAACTTTTTATATTGTATATTATCTAATGACATTGTTAACTTCTAAAAATTAAGGTAAGTTATACTGGAATGCAATCGAGAATTATACAAATAAAACTTTCTAAAATTAATATACACTATAAACATCCTAATTCAATCATTTCAAGCTTGAATATTTATCCAAAATTTTGATTTTCTTTTTATACTTGAAGTTATTATTTAAGATAGAATTTAAGAATAAAATTGCCGATTCCTTTCGAACCATTCAGGAACAAATAAAGGTATGTACATAATTTGTCAAATCAAATTTAAATCATATATCTATATATATTATAAATCAAATCATATTTTAGAAATTCAAATCAATCAAGTTTCCCAAAACAAAGCTGTAGCAAGATTACAGAATGGTTTCTTCACTTCGAAACTCGAAAATGAACGTCGATGATGCTGTAGTCATCACCGAAATTATTTTCCAGCAACAAAGAGAAGAGCACTGATTTTTAAACTTTAAAATTCTTTGGAAACAAATTTCTATTCAAAAATACTTTAAATAATATATCGTTTTAAAACTTTGAACACAAGGTTTGAAACCATCAGAAATTAAATTCTCAAATTTCTTGATTTAAATTCATTTCAGTTCCCAAATCAAATTTATAAACAACTATTTATAAATTCATTTATAGAATGATGAATCAAGTATTATCATTTCAAATAATCAATTTAAATCAATTTATTAAGTTCCATAATATTTACTTATTTCAAAATTTATTTCATTAACCAAATTTTAAAATAATATTGTGTCAGTTTGTTCTGTCAAAGTGTTTTAGAAATCCTATCGATAGCGTTGATCAGACGAATAGATCGGAAGCCCAAATCCACATCAACAACTCAAACAACACAATATATAAAACAAACATAGATTTACAAGTACAATTAAAAATGTTTGTAGATATTTTGGAAATAAATACAAGATGATTAACTAACAAAATACAAAGCTGGATAAGCTTAGATAAATCGCGGGCAACCTTAACCGGGTCAACCGTGACTTAATGAATAAGATCAAATGTGGATTGTCTACAAAATCTACATTCGATCTCAAGAGATAGAGTTTGGGGTAATAAAAGATATTAGCATCTAAACCAAGGATAAATATAAATCTCTGGTGAATCAATGCTAATTGTAAAGGAGTTTCCCCCTTTTGCAAGTCATTAGAGTATTGGCAAGACAGCCAATTCACTATAAAGCTCATTGTAAGCGGAGTTATGGGATACTCCAGAATCACAAGAAGATGAATAGTGTTGGACAAGAATGGATTTTGGAACCACAGGGAACGTTCCAAAATTCAAAGGAAATCAAATAAAAATGAAGAGATTCAAGCTCGAACGAAAGTGATTCTGTAACTAAATTTACCATACATTCTAAGCTTTGCCTCAAAGCTAAAGCTCTGATACCAACTGTAACGACCTGTTATTTTCAACCATTCGCATCCATTATAAGTGTATAGGTAGACACTCATGCCGGAATTGAATTGCTCAAAATACCGCGTTGTAAATAAAAATTTGGTAAATCTCAGAATATACAGTAAATAAATATAATCACAGATCACAGACACAGAGTAAAATAATGCAGCGGAAGTAAAAGAAATAGTAGTTCATGAAGCTACTATATAAATATATCAGAGTTACATAAGATATAACAGAAGAAATGAAATACAACAAAAGTCTCAATATGATAACCAAGTACAAGCTGAATAGAACAACAGAACTGAGATAGATAGGCCAAGACAAGCAGATAATCTCCAGCGATTCAAATCTCCAAGAGAGCGGAAATCCAAATCTGTGAATAACTCAGGCTGACCCGAGCGTAAAGCAAAACACAAAACACTTGAGTCAGGAGACTCAGGACAATATATACTTATATAATGTAAACCAACTCAAGTGAACTGTAATAAAGGTACAAGTGACTTAAAGAATGCTTGGGATCGCCCATTCTTTAAGGATCCGTTAATCTATCTACTATGTAGTAATATTCGCTATTATAATAATGTCTAATCATAAAATAAACATACTTTTAAATAGCGTTAAGGCTTTACATTTTCCACCTTAACACGTAATATGCCAATAGTCTACACAGTACCTGCATACCTCGCAAGGCTATGAGAAGATACTCCATAGGTACGACACAAATAGAAACTCGTAGTAAAGCTCGATATGGTAGGTGACACGGCACAACTAGGCAATGCCAGGGTAGATATACCAATTACGCATCTGGACTGGTGGTGACGCATAGCAGCCACTACCGCCCACCTCGAACAACACTCCCAAATCAAGGGTGCGCACCAATTCAATCACAAGTAATAGAATGGTATCGAAGAAGTGTGTCCGATAAGAGGTGCTACCTCCTTGGCCCGTCGATCGCTCCTGTTTTAGCCACCTTATGCCAACTCACGGGAGCTGGGTCCACGTATATACCTTAGGATTGTCGCCACCATCCTACTTCATTCTGGAAACTCCACCGCGTACACAGTTGTCAAAGTGGTTTTCGGTATCGACAGAGAGTATGTCCATATCCGATCCCGGTCTCTTTAACAACCAATCGTTATTATAACCCGTGGTTATAATTTTAAAATAATATTTTATACTTCAAAATAGAATATCATTTAAAATCCAAATCTTTATCAAAATAAAGATTAAATCAATTCCAAACCATTTTAATATATTTAAATATCATATCATTTCAAAACTTCATTTCAAATCATTTCAATATATCAAAATATCATATCTTTCCAAAACTTCATTTCAAATCATTTTAATATATCAAAATATCAAATCATTCCAAAACTTTATTTCAAATCATTTTAATAAATCAAAATATCAAATCTTTCCAAAACTTCATTTCAAATCATTTTAATAAATCAAAATATCAAATCTTTCCAAAACTTCATTTCAAATCATCATTTGAGTTCAAATCCAAGTATTCAACTTTAAATACCTTTTTAAATTCAAAGATATCATTCATTTATTATCATTTCAAGTCACCTTTTAAATAGTTTATATTTCAATCAAAATAATTCATTTAAACTATTAGAAGGTGTAATTATTATACTTTCAAGTCAAGTATTCAATTTTCAAAGTTTCAAAACATTTTGAGTTCATTTGCTAAGTCAAAACCCCTAATTATTAAATTTCATCCTTTCATAGCATTTAGAAAAAGCTGTTATAAGTTATATTTGAAACATTTTAATTCAGCAAAGACAGCACTTAAAAACTGCTGTTATATCTCATTTCTAGTTGAAAAATTAGTTTTAAACAGCAAGGACAGCATTTCTAGAAATGCCGCGGTAGCTCAAATTTCAAAACAAAGGTTTTATTTGATTTTAACAAAGACTGCAGACTACTACAACATTTCCAGAGAATGCTATAATAGACATGAGTTAAGTTTTTGCCTATTAGTTCAACTATAGCAACTGCAGCATTTCAGAAATGCTGTAGTAGCCCTTTTATTCAATTTTTAGTGTAAGTTAGAACCATAGCATTTCTGAATGCTATTAAAAGTGATTTCCAGCTTTTTAGTGTATTTCCAGCAATTAAATAACTTCATTTTAAACTCTTTAAACATTTTAAAAATCATATTTTAACATTAAAAATGTTCATTAACATATCATTAAACATTTTGATTTTTATTAAACCAATTTCTTATAAATAAATCCAAATTTCAATAATTCCACTTATTAGTTCAAGTGTATATTTTCCTTTTCTTCACTTTCAACAAATAAACTTAACACTTCAAATTTAAATTACCATTTCACAAATTAAACTAAGTTTCCAATTTTATTTAATTAATTTAAACCTTTAATTAAAACCAAATTTACATTTCCCGGTTAAGTTATATTTTAAATTATAATTTAAGCATTCATTTATTTAACCACTTAAATTCATATAAAAATCAATAATACTTTAATAAATCACTTAAATTAAAATTTAAATCAAATTATCATATTTACCATTTTCCAAATATAATTAAATTTCCATTTTTATTTATATAACTTAAATATCATTTTTAACCAAAATACTAAATTCCAAACTTAAGTTATATTTCAATAATCCAATATAACCATTCATTAATCACATTTTTAACTCATAGAAAAAAAATAATAATTTCTTTATTTTAAAACATATCAAAATCTATTTAAATCAAATTTCATAAATTTATAATTTTAAAATACCTAAAATATCCAAAACACTTTATAAAATAACCACGGGTATGTATATAGTTTTCTAACCTAGGTCAAGTGATACGGATATGTATCAATTCAATCCGAAGTTTAAAAAGAAAAATCCGGGTTTTATCATTTCAAACCCGCAATCCCAAGTTAAATAAAATAAATAAAAATCATTCAGGCCTATCATTTCAGCCTATAACGATTTTTGCCTATTCTAAAGTCCGTTCGGGTATGTATCATTTCAACCCATAGTGAACCTAATCTAAAGGGAACTTGCAGTGTGATAAACTGATAAAATGAACAGAATAACATCATATAACGGTAATAGATGATATAACATATGTATAAACAGGGGTAAACATTATATGATCATAATGTAACAGTTATAACAGAATGATAAAATTTTACAGATTCAAATGGTGTCAGTTTACTAGTTATATAAGTACACATCGTCTGGTGAGAATTACCCACCTTTTTGTGCTGGAGTTAGCGATCCAAACACACAGAATAGATTCCAGAAATCACAACAAGCATGATACAGCACGACTTTGATTCAAGTGAGAGGAGAGATCCAAGATATGATCTTGTAAACAATACCCAAACAAGACAAAACAATATAGCACATGAATATATTTAACATAAAACAACGTTGAAAAAATTGAAATACAAAGCAACAAGGAACAAGATCTTTTCTTTACCATTCAAATGCTTGGCCTAGGGGTTCATGTGCTTGGCTATGATGGTTTACATGTATGTTAAGCTTGGCCATAGAGGAAGTTGGTAAGGCAAAACAAGTGGAAGATGAAGGCAAGCAAGTGGAAGGGTTTGTTCAAGGAATAGAAGGTTTTGGTCAAGAGATGTAAGGATTTGGTGCATCTAAGGTTCAGTCATGGTCAGGTCAGAGGGGAGGCTGATGGTTAGGGGTCAGGTCATGATGGTGGTGGAGCAAAGGGAGGTGGCCAAGGCAAGATATGAAGGTGGTGTTGAAGTTTAGGTCGGCTATGCATAGTTTGCAAGGTTTTTGAGATGTTTTTGTGGTGTTTTCTCCATGGGATGGTCACGACCTGTTATGGATAGAGGAGAGGGATGGTTGAAGGCTGTGCATAATGAGGAGGAGATGATGGTGGTGGTTGGTGGAGATGGTGGTGGTTGTGGCCAAGAAAAACTAGAGAGAAGCAAGGCAAAAACATAGAAAATAATGGAAAATATGAAGAAGATAAGAGGAGTATGGAAGCCATATGTTTTCTTTGAAGTGCCGTGTGTTTTAGGAGATGAGGGAGGACATTTGTTTACGTGAAAATGATATGTGATCAGCTGAAAGAAATGAGATATGGTTGGCCTCAAATGAATGCAAGAGTTATGAAATGAAAGAGTGTAGAATACAAAAGGACTAAGGCATATAAAAGTCACAAACTCTTCAAATTTCTATAATTTCATTATATAAATTTAAATAACTGAAATATATATATAAATTCAGATAAAAATACGAAAATTTAGTAAATAAACAAAATATAAATAAATAAATATTAATTATAAATGATTAAAATAAGAAAATAGCACATAAAATGAAAACTAGTCTAGAAAATTTAAAAATAAACAGAATAAACTTTGAAGGATTTATATGGGCTTAGAAAATATTTATAAATAAAGATAATAACATAAAATAAAAATTCTTTCACAAAAGTAAATAAATAAATTTTAATTAAATATAATTAAATTAAGAAAATAGTAGAAAAATAGAAACTAGCCTTTAAAAATAGAAAATAAATTCAAGTAAACTTTGGACAAATTATATTATAACTTTAAAAATAATAAAAGACAAAAATATACATAAAATAAAATATTAACACATATTAGAACAAAATATGACAAATAAAATATAATATAAAATAGACAATATTGCTAAATACATCAGTTTACACACAATATTGGAATATACATAACTTTTACAATATAAGTCCGTTTTCAACGAAACAAAAAGCAGTATTCATGGAATTAAATCTATTTTCATAATAAAAGAAAATTTTAATATTTTAAATAATTAAAATTTGAATTTTAAAAGCCAAAGATTGAACAGTTTGAACAGAAATTCACTTCTCAGTGAAATATACAATTTATACTAGTTTGAACTATAAATCACTTAATAATCAACATTTATATTTAAAATGAAATGTTTGGAATAGAAAAGGTTTAAAATAATTTAAAATAAAATAAAGTCAGAATTAAAATATATGCAAAAATCTAGGGTTGTTACACTCTCCCCCACTCAAAACTTTTCGTCCCCGAAAAGGAATGAGGTACAGGAAAGCACAAGAAAAAGATAGAGTGAAATAAGATTAAGACAAGATGATAAGAAGATTGAAATTATACCTGATAACTATTGTTATAAGTAAGTTTAATAAGGTGGTGGTGATCTTTTCAAGATTCTCCAAAATCAGGAACACAAGCACGAAAAGATCCTCTAAAATCTGATTCACTCTTTCCGCTTGACCGACGGTCTATGGATGAAAGTTGTGCTCAGATTCAAAATGAGTAGCAAAGATTATTAAAGATTATAGAAAGATTTCTAAACAGGAAGATTATAGAAAGAGGCCTATACCAGTCTGTTTCAAGATAAGGAAAAATAAGAACAACCAAAAGATAGTTTGAAAAACAAAAATTGGGTAATAAGTTTGAAAAACAAAATAAAATAATAGGTTTGAAATTTCTATGGTTTCAGCTTAAACTGATAATTAATTTTACACAAGTTAAATTAATCTTAACTACTTCTAATTACATTATCTTATCATCCAATTTTCTTAAACTAACAATTTCAGAAATCATGGATTGTAAAAATCATTATTATACTCATAATTTACTTAATAAATTTAATTCCTCTTTATTCCTAATTAAAGTTAAATTTATTCCTCTCAATATATTTTATCATCTATGTTAAATATACTTACACTTATTATAACTGTTTTAACTTATTTTTAGTTCCTTAATCATCATTTTGTATTGTAAGTTATTCAATTAACCTTTTAGTCTATTTACCTCTGTTAATCTTTTATAACTAAAATTTAAGTGTATAACATTTATTATATCCACTCAAATTTTATTTATAAAACTTTTTATATTGTATATTATCTAATGACATTGTTAACTTCTAAAAATTAAGGTAAGTTATACTAGAATGCAATCGAGAATTATACAAATAAAACTTTCTAAAATTAATATACACTATAAACATCCTAATTCAATCATTTCAAGCTTGAATATTTATCCAAAATTTTGATTTTCTTTTTATACTTGAAGTTATTATTTAAGATAGAATTTAAGAATAAAATTGCCGATTCCTTTCGAACCATTCAGGAACAAATAAAGGTATGTACATAATTCGTCAAATCAAATTTAAATCATATATCTATATATATTATAAATCAAATCATATTTTAGAAATTCAAATCAATCAAGTTTCCCAAAACAAAGCTGTCGCAAGACTACAGAATGGTTTCTTCACTTCGAAACTCGAAAATGAACGTCGATGATGCTGTAGTCATCACCGAAATTATTTTCCAGCGACAAAGAGAAGAGCACTGATTTTTAAACTTTAAAATTCTTTGGAAACAAATTTCTATTCAAAAATACTTTAAATAATATATCGTTTTAAAACTTTGAACACAAGGTTTGAAACCATCGGAAATTAAATTCTCAAATTTCTTGATTTAAATTCATTTTAGTTCCCAAATCAAATTTATAAACAACTATTTATAAATTCATTTATAGAATGATAAATCAAGTATTATCATTTCAAATAATCAATTTAAATCAATTTATTAAGTTCCATAATATTTACTTATTTCAATATTTATTTCATTAACCAAATTTTAAAATAATATTGTGTTAATTTGTTCTGTCAAAGTGTTTTAGAAATCCTATCGATAGCGTTGATCAAACGAATAGATCGGAAGCCCAAATCCACATCAACAACTCAAACAACACAATATATAAAACAAACATAGATTTACAAGTACAATTAAAAATGTTTGTAGATATTTTGGAAATAAAGACAAGATGATTAACTAACAAAATACAAAGATGGATAAGCTTAGATAAATCGCGGGCAACCTTAACCGGGTCAACCGTGACTTAATGAATAAGATCAAATGTGGATTGTCTACAAAATCTACATTCGATCTCAAGAGATAGAGTTTGGGGTAATAAAAGATATTAACATCTAAACCAAGGATAAATATAAATCTCTAGTGAATCAATGCTAATTGTAAAGGAGTTTCCCCCTTTTGCAAGTCATTAGAGTATTGGCAAGACAGCCAATTCACTATAAAGCTCATTCGAAGCGGAGTTATGGGATACTCCAGAATCACAAGAAGATGAATAGTGAGGGACAAGAATGGATTTTGGAACCGCAGGGAACGTTTTAAAATTCAAAGGAAATCAAATAAAAATGAAGAGATTCAAGCTTGAACGAAAATTATTCTGTAACTAAATTTACCATACATTCTAAGTTTTGCCTCAAAGCCAAAGCTCTGATACCAACTGTAACGACCCGTTATTTTCAACCATTCACATCCATTATAAGTGTATAGGTAGACACTCATGCCGAAATTGAATTGCTCAAAATACCGCGTTGTAAATAAAAATTTGGCAAATCTCAGAATATACAGTAAATAAATATAATCACAGATCACAGACACAGAGTAAAATAATGCAGCGGAAGTAAAAGAAATAGTAGTTCATGAAGCTACTATATAAATATATCATAGTTACATAAGATATAACAGAAGAAATGAAATACAACAAAAGTCTCAATATGATAACCAAGTACAAGCTGAATAGAACAACAGAACTGAGATAGATAGGCCAAGACAAGTAGATAATCTCCAGCGATTCAAATCTCCAAGAGAGCGGAAATCCAAATCTGTGAATAACTCAGGCTGACCCGAGCGTAAAGCAAAACACAAAACACTTGAGTCAGGAGACTCAGGACAATATATACTTATATAATGTAAACCAACTCAAGTGAACTGTAATAAAGGTACAAGTGACTTAAAGAATGCTTGGGATTGCCCATTCTTTAAGGATCCGTTAATCTATCTACTATGTAGTAATATTCGCTATTATAATAATGTCTAATCATAAAATAAACATACTTTTAAATAGCGTTAAGGCTTTACATTTTCCACCTTAACACGTAATATGCCAATAGTCTACACAGTACCTGCATACCTCGCAAGGCTATGAGAAGATACTCCATAGGTACGACACAAATAGAAACTCGTAGTAAAGCTCGATATGGTAGGTGACACGGCACAACTAGGCAATGCCAGGGTAGATATACCAATTACGCATCTGGACTGGTGGTGACGCATAGCAGCCACTACCGCCCACCTCGAACAACACTCCCAAATCAAGGGTGCGCACCAATTCAATCACAAGTAATAGAATGGTATCGAAGAAGTGTGTCCGATAAGAGGTGCTACCTCCTTGGCCCATCGATCGCTCCTGTTTTAGCCACCTTATGCCAACTCACGGGAGCTGGGTCCACGTATATACCTTAGGATTGTCACCACCATCCTACTTCATTCTGGAAACTCCACCGCGTACACAGTTGTCAAAGTGGTTTTCGGTATCGACAGAGAGTATGTCCATATCCGATCCCGGTCTCTTTAACAACCTATCGTTATTATAACCCGTGGTTATAATTTTAAAATAATATTTTATACTTCAAAATAGAATATCATTTAAAATCCAAATCTTTATCAAAATAAAGATTAAATCAATTCCAAACCATTTTAATATATTTAAATATCATATCATTTCAAAACTTCATTTCAAATCATTTCAATATATCAAAATATCATATCTTTCCAAAACTTCATTTCAAATCATTTTAATATATCAAAATATCAAATCATTCCAAAACTTTATTTCAAATCATTTTAATAAATCAAAATATCAAATCTTTCCAAAACTTCATTTCAAATCATCATTTGAGTTCAAATCCAAGTATTCAACTTTAAATACCTTTTTAAATTCAAAGATATCATTCATTTATTATCATTTCAAGTCACCTTTTAAATAGTTTATATTTCAATCAAAATAATTCATTTAAACTATTAGAAGGTGTAATTATTATACTTTCAAGTCAAGTATTCAATTTTCAAAGTTTCAAAACATTTTGAGTTCATTTGCTAAGTCAAAACCCCTAATTATTAAATTTCATCCTTTCATAGCATTTAGAAAAAGCTGTTATAAGTTATATTTGAAACATTTTAATTCAGCAAAGACAGCACTTAAAAACTGCTGTTATATCTCATTTCTAGTTGAAAAATTAGTTTTAAACAGCAAGGACAGCATTTCTAGAAATGCCGCGGTAGCTCAAATTTCAAAACAAAGGTTTTATTTGATTTTAACAAAGACTGCAGACTACTACAACATTTCCAGAGAATGCTATAATAGACATGAGTTAAGTTTTTGCCTATTAGTTCAACTATAGCAACTGCAGCATTTCAGAAATGCTGTAGTAGCCCTTTTATTCAATTTTTAGTGTAAGTTAGAACCATAGCATTTCTGAATGCTATTAAAAGTGATTTCCAGCTTTTTAGTGTATTTCCAGCAATTAAATAACTTCATTTTAAACTCTTTAAACATTTTAAAAATCATATTTTAACATTAAAAATGTTCATTAACATATCATTAAACATTTTGATTTTTATTAAACCAATTTCTTATAAATAAATCCAAATTTCAATAATTCCACTTATTAGTTCAAGTGTATATTTTCCTTTTCTTCACTTTCAACAAATAAACTTAACACTTCAAATTTAAATTACCATTTCACAAATTAAACTAAGTTTCCAATTTTATTTAATTAATTTAAACCTTTAATTAAAACCAAATTTACATTTCCCGGTTAAGTTATATTTTAAATTATAATTTAAGCATTCATTTATTTAACCACTTAAATTCATATAAAAATCAATAATACTTTAATAAATCACTTAAATTAAAATTTAAATCAAATTATCATATTTACCATTTTCCAAATATAATTAAATTTCCATTTTTATTTATATAACTTAAATATCATTTTTAACCAAAATACTAAATTCCAAACTTAAGTTATATTTCAATAATCCAATATAACCATTCATTAATCACATTTTTAACTCATAGAAAAAAAATCATAATTTCTTTATTTTAAAACATATCAAAATCTATTTAAATCAAATTTCATAAATTTATAATTTTAAAATACCTAAAATATCCAAAACACTTTATAAAATAACCACGGGTATGTATATAGTTTTCTAACCTAGGTCAAGTGATACGGATATGTATCAATTCAATCCGAAGTTTAAAAAGAAAAATCCGGGTTTTATCATTTCAAACCCGCAATTCCAAGTTAAATAAAATAAATAAAAATCATTCAGGCCTATCATTTCAGCCTATAACGATTTTTGCCTATTCTAAAGTCCGTTCGGGTATGTATCATTTCAACCCATAGTGAACCTAATCTAAAGGGAACTTGCAGTGTGATAAACTGATAAAATGAACAGAATAACATCATATAACGGTAATAGATGATATAACATATGTATAAACAGGGGTAAACATTATATGATCATAATGTAACAGTTATAACAGAATGATAAAAATTTACAGATTCAAATGGTGTCAGTTTACTAGTTATATAAGTACACATCGTCTGGTGAGAATTACCCACCTTTTTGTGCTGGAGTTAGCGATCCAAACACACAGAATAGATTCCAGAAAGCACAACAAGCATGATACAGCACGACTTTGATTCAAGTGAGAGGAGAGATCCAAGATATGATCTTGTAAACAATACCCAAACAAGACAAAACAATATAGCACATGAATATATTTAACATAAAACAACGTTGAAAAAATTGAAATACAAAGCAACAAGGAACAAGATCTTTTCTTTACCATTCAAATGCTTGGCCTAGGGGTTCATGTGCTTGGCTATGATGGTTTACATGTATGTTAAGCTTGGCCATAGAGGAAGTTGGTAAGGCAAAACAAGTGGAAGATGAAGGCAAGCAAGTGGAAGGGTTTGTTCAAGGAATGGAAGGTTTTGGTCAAGAGATGTAAGGATTTGGTGCATCTAAGGTTCAGTCATGGTCAGGTCAGAGGGGAGGCTGATGGTTAGGGGTCAGGTCATGATGGTGGTGGAGCAAAGGGAGGTGGCCAAGGCAAGATATGAAGGTGGTGTTGAAGTTTAGGTCGGCTATGCATAGTTTGCAAGGTTTTTGAGATGTTTTTGTGGTGTTTTCTCCATGGGATGGTCACGACCTGTTATGGATAGAGGAGAGGGATGGTTGAAGGCTGTGCATAATGAGGAGGAGATGATGGTGGTGGTTGGTGGAGATGGTGGTGGTTGTGGCCAAGAAAAACTAGAGAGAAGCAAGGCAAAAACATAGAAAATAATGGAAAATATGAAGAAGATAAGAGGAGAATGGAAGCCATATGTTTTCTTTGAAGTGCCGTGTGTTTTAGGAGATGAGGGAGGACATTTGTTTACGTGAAAATGATATGTGATCAGCTGAAAGAAATGAGATATGGTTGGCCTCAAATGAATGCAAGAGTTATGAAATGAAAGAGTGTAGAATACAAAAGGACTAAGGCATATAAAAGTCACAAACTCTTCAAATTTCTATAATTTCATTATATAAATTTAAATAACTGAAATATATATATAAATTCAGATAAAAATACGAAAATTTAGTAAATAAACAAAATATAAATAAATAAATATTAATTATAAATGATTAAAATAAGAAAATAGCACATAAAATGAAAACTAGTCTAGAAAATTTAAAAATAAACAGAATAAACTTTGAAGGATTTATATGGGCTTAGAAAATATTTATAAATAAAGATAATAACATAAAATAAAAATTCTTTCACAAAAGTAAATAAATAAATTTTAATTAAATATAATTAAATTAAGAAAATAGTAGAAAAATAGAAACTAGCCTTTAAAAATAGAAAATAAATTCAAGTAAACTTTGGACAAATTATATTATAACTTTAAAAATAATAAAAGACAAAAATATACATAAAATAAAATATTAACACATATTAGAACAAAATATGACAAATAAAATATAATATAAAATAGACAATATTGCTAAATACATCAGTTTACACACAATATTGGAATATACATAACTTTTACAATATAAGTCCGTTTTCAACGAAACAAAAAGCAGTATTCATGGAATTAAATCTATTTTCATAATAAAAGAAAATTTTAATATTTTAAATAATTAAAATTTGAATTTTAAAAGCCAAAGATTGAACAGTTTGAACAGAAATTCACTTTTCAGTGAAATATACAATTTATACTAGTTTGAACTATAAATCACTTAATAATCAACATTTATATTTAAAATGAAATGTTTGGAATAGAAAAGGTTTAAAATAATTTAAAATAAAATAAAGTCAGAATTAAAATATATGCAAAAATCTAGGGTTGTTACACTCTCCCCCACTCAAAACTTTTCGTCCCCGAAAAGGAATGAGGTACAGGAAAGCACAAGAAAAAGATAGAGTGAAATAAGATTAAGACAAGATGATAAGAAGATTGAAATTATACCTGATAACTATTGTTATAAGTAAGTTTAATAAGGTGGTGGTGATCTTTTCAAGATTCTCCAAAATCAGGAACACAAGCACGAAAAGATCCTCTAAAATCTGATTCACTCTTTCCGCTTGACCGACGGTCTATGGATGAAAGTTGTGCTCAGATTCGAAATGAGTAGCAAAGATTATTAAAGATTATAGAAAGATTTCTAAACAGGAAGATTATAGAAAGAGGCCTATACCAGTCTGTTTCAAGATAAGGAAAAATAAGAACAACCAAAAGATAGTTTGAAAAACAAAAATTGGGTAATAAGTTTGAAAAACAAAATAAAATAATAGGTTTGAAATTTCTATGGTTTCAGCTTAAACTGATAATTAATTTTACACTAGTTAAATTAATCTTAACTACTTCTAATTACATTATCTTATCATCCAATTTTCTTAAACTAACAATTTCAGAAATCATGGATTGTAAAAATCATTATTATACTCATAATTTACTTAATAAATTTAATTCCTCTTTATTCCTAATTAAAGTTAAATTTATTCCTCTCAATATATTTTATCATCTATGATAAATATACTTACACTTATTATAACTGTTTTAACTTATTTTTAGTTCCTTAATCATCATTTTGTATTGTAAGTTATTCAATTAACCTTTTAGTCTATTTACCTCTGTTAATCTTTTATAACTAAAATTTAAGTGTATAACATTTATTATATCCACTCAAATTTTATTTATAAAACTTTTTATATTGTATATTATCTAATGACATTGTTAACTTCTAAAAATTAAGGTAAGTTATACTGGAATGCAATCGAGAATTATACAAATAAAACTTTCTAAAATTAATATACACTATAAACATCCTAATTCAATCATTTCAAGCTTGAATATTTATCCAAAATTTTGATTTTCTTTTTATACTTGAAGTTATTATTTAAGATAGAATTTAAGAATAAAATTGCCGATTCCTTTCGAACCATTCAGGAACAAATAAAGGTATGTACATAATTCGTCAAATCAAATTTAAATCATATATCTATATATATTATAAATCAAATCATATTTTAGAAATTCAAATCAATCAAGTTTCCCAAAACAAAGCTGTCGCAAGACTACAGAATGGTTTCTTCACTTCGAAACTCGAAAATGAACGTCGATGATGCTGTAGTCATCACCGAAATTATTTTCCAGCGACAAAGAGAAGAGCACTGATTTTTAAACTTTAAAATTCTTTGGAAACAAATTTCTATTCAAAAATACTTTAAATAATATATCGTTTTAAAACTTTGAACACAAGGTTTGAAACCATCGGAAATTAAATTCTCAAATTTCTTGATTTAAATTCATTTTAGTTCCCAAATCAAATTTATAAACAACTATTTATAAATTCATTTATAGAATGATAAATCAAGTATTATCATTTCAAATAATCAATTTAAATCAATTTATTAAGTTCCATAATATTTACTTATTTCAAAATTTATTTCATTAACCAAATTTTAAAATAATATTGTGTCAATTTGTTCTGTCAAAGTGTTTTAGAAATCCTATCGATAGCGTTGATCAAACGAATAGATCGGAAGCCCAAATCCACATCAACAACTCAAACAACACAATATATAAAACAAACATAGATTTACAAGTACAATTAAAAATGTTTGTAGATATTTTGGAAATAAAGACAAGATGATTAACTAACAAAATACAAAGATGGATAAGCTTAGATAAATCGCGGGCAACCTTAACCGGGTCAACCGTGACTTAATGAATAAGATCAAATGTGGATTGTCTACAAAATCTACATTCGATCTCAAGAGATAGAGTTTGGGGTAATAAAAGATATTAACATCTAAACCAAGGATAAATATAAATCTCTAGTGAATCAATGCTAATTGTAAAGGAGTTTCCCCCTTTTGCAAGTCATTAGAGTATTGGCAAGACAGCCAATTCACTATAAAGCTCATTCGAAGCGGAGTTATGGGATACTCCAGAATCACAAGAAGATGAATAGTGAGGGACAAGAATGGATTTTGGAACCGCAGGGAACGTTTTAAAATTCAAAGGAAATCAAATAAAAATGAAGAGATTCAAGCTTGAACGAAAATTATTCTGTAACTAAATTTACCATACATTCTAAGTTTTGCCTCAAAGCCAAAGCTCTGATACCAACTGTAACGACCCGTTATTTTCAACCATTCACATCCATTATAAGTGTATAGGTAGACACTCATGCCGAAATTGAATTGCTCAAAATACCACGTTGTAAATAAAAATTTGGCAAATCTCAGAATATACAGTAAATAAATATATTCACAGATCATAGACACAGAGTAAAATAATGCAGCGGAAGTAAAAGAAATAGTAGTTCATGAAGCTACTATATAAATATATCAGAGTTACATAAGATATAACAGAAGAAATGAAATACAACAAAAGTCTCAATATGATAACCAAGTACAAGCTGAATAGAACAACAGAACTGAGATAGATAGGCCAAGACAAGCAGATAATCTCCATCAATTCAAATCTCCAAGAGAGCGGAAATCCAAATCTGTGAATAACTCAGGCTGACCCGAGCATAAAGCAAAACACAAAACACTCGTTTCAGGACAATATATACTTATATAATGTAAACCAACTCAAGTGAACTGTAATAAAGGTACAAGTGACTTAAAGAATGCTTGGGATTGCCCATTCTTTAAGGATCCGTTAAACTATCTACTATGTAGTAATATTCGCTATTATAATAATGTCTAATCATAAAATAAACATACTTTTAAATAGCGTTAAGGCTTTACATTTTCCACCTTAACACGTAATATGCCAATAGTCTACACAGTACCTGCATACCTCGCAAGGCTATGAGAAGATACTCCATAGGTACGACACAAATAGAAACTCGTAGTAAAGCTCGATATGGTAGGTGACACGGCACAACTAGGCAATGCAAGGGTAGATATACCAATTACGCATCTTGACTGGTGGTGACGCATAGCAGCCACTACCGCCCACCTCGAACAACACTCCCAAATCAAGGGTGCGCACCAAATCAATCACAAGTAATAGAATGGTATCGAAGAAGTGTGTCCGATAATAGGTGCTACCTCCTTGGCCCGTCGATCGCTCCTGTTTTAGCCACCTTATGCCAACTCATGGGAGCTGGGTCCAAGTATATACGTTAGGATCGTCGCCACCATCCTACTTCATTCTGGAAACTCCACCGCGTACACAGTTGTCAAAGTGGTTTTCGGTATCGACAGAGAGTATGTCCATATCCGATCCCGGTCTCTTTAACAACCAATCGTTATTATAACCCGTGGTTATAATTTTAAAATAATATTTTATACTTCAAAATAGAATATCATTTCAAATCCAAATCTTTATCAAAATAAAGATTAAATCAATTCCAAACCATTTCAATATATTTAAATATCATATCATTTCAAAACTTCATTTCAAATCATTTCAATATATCAAAATATCATATCTTTCCAAAACTTCATTTCAAATCATTTTAATATATAAATATATCAAAATATCAAATCATTCCAAAACTTCATTTCAAATCATTTTAATAAATCAAAATATCAAATCTTTCCAAATCTTCATTTCAAATCATTTTAATAAATCAAAATATCAAATCTTTCCAAAACTTCATTTCAAATCATCATTTGAGTTCAAATCCAAGTATTCAACTTTAAATACCTTTTTAAATTCAAAGATATCATTCATTTATTATCATTTCAAGTCACCTTTTAAATAGTTTATATTTCAATCAAAATAATTCATTTAAACTATTAAAAGGTGTAATTATTATACTTTCAAGTCAAGTATTCAATTTTCAAAGTTTCAAAACATTTTGAGTTCATTTGCTAAGTCAGAACCCCTAATTATTAAAATTTCAGCCTTTCACAACATTTAGAAAAAGCTGTTATAAGTTATATTTGAAACATTTTAATTCAGCAAAGACAGCACTTAAAAACTGCTGTTATATCTCATTTCTAGTGGAAAAATTAGTTTTAAACAGCAAGGACAGCATTTCCAGAAATGCTGCGGTAGCTCAGGTTTCAAAACAAAGGTTTTATTTGATTTTAACGAAGACTGCAGACTACTACAACATTTCCAGAGAATGCTATAATAGACATGAGTTAAGTTTTTGCCTATTAGTTCAACTATAGCAACTGCAGCATTTCAGAAATGCTGTAGTAGCCTTTTTATTCAATTTTTAGTGTAATTCAGAACCATAGCATTTCTGAATGCTATTAAAAGTGATTTCCAGCTTTTTAGTGTATTTCCAGCAATTAAATAACTTCATTTTAAACTCTTTAAACATTTTAAAAATCATATTTTAACATTAAAAATGTTCATTAACACATCATTAAACATTTTATTTTTATTAAACCAATTTCTTATAAATAAATCCAAATTTCAATAATTCCACTTATTAGTTCAAGTGTATAATTTCCTTTTCTTCACTTTCAACAAATAAACTTAACACTTCAAATTTAAATTACCATTTCACAAATTTAACTAAGTTTCCAATTTTATTTAATTAATTTAAACCTTTAATTAAAACCAAATTTACATTTCCCGGTTAAGTTATATTTTTAATACAATTTAAGCATTCATTTATTTAACCACTTAAATTCATATAAAAATCAATAATACTTTAATAAATCACTTAAATTAAAATATAAATCAAATTATCATATTTACCATTTTCAAAATATAATTAAATTTCCATTTTTATTTATATAACTTAAATATCGTTTTTAACCAAAATACTAAATTACAAACTTAAGTTATATTTCAATAATCCAATATAACCATTCATTAATTACATTTTTAACTCATAGAAAAACAATCATAATTTCTTTATTTTAAAACATTTCAAAATCTATTTAAATCAAATTTCATAAATTTATAATTTTAAAATACCTAAAATATCCAAAACACTTTATAAAATAACCACGGGCCTGTATATAGTTTTCTAACCTAGGTCAAGTGATACAGATATGTATCATTTCAATCCGCAGTTTAAAAAGAAAAATCCGGGTTCTATAATTTCAAACCCGCAATCCCAAGTTAAATAAAATAAAAAAAACCGTTCAGGCCTATCATTTCAGCCCATAACGATTTTCCCTATTCTAAAGTACGTTCGGGTATGTATCATTTAAACCCATAGTGAACCTAATCTAAAGGGAACTTGAAGTGTGATAAACTGATAAAATGAACAGAATAACATCATATAACGGTAATAGATGATATAACATATGTATAAACAGGGGTAAACATTATATGATCATAATGTAACAGTTATAACAGGATGATAAAATTTTACAGATTCAAATGGTGTCAGTTTAATAGTTATATAAGTACACATCGTCTGGTGAGAATTACTCAACTTTTTGTGCTGGAGTTAGCGATCAAAACACATAGAATAGATTCCAGAAAGCACGACAAGCATGATACAGCACGACTTTGATTCAAGTGAGAGGAGAGAGCCAAGATATGATCTTGTAAACAATACCCAAACAAGACAAAACAATATAGCACACGAATATATTTAACATAAAACAACGTTGAACAAATTGAAATACAAAGCAACAAGGAACAAGACCTTGTCTTTACCATTCAAATGCTTGGCCTAGGGGTTCATGTGCTCGACTATGATGGTTTACATGTATGTTAAGCTTGGCCATAGAGGAAGATGGCAAGGCAAAACAAGTGGAAGATGAAGGCAAGCAAGTGGAAGGGTTTGGGTCAAGGAATGGAAGGTTTTGGTCAAGAGATGTAAGGATTTGGTGCATCTAAGGTTCAGCCATGGTCAGGTCAGAGGGGAGGCTGATGGTTAGGGGTCAGGTCATGATGGTGGTGGAGTAAAGGGAGGTGGCCAAGGCAAGATATGAAGGTGGTGGTGAAGTTTAGGTCGGCTATGCATAGTTTGCAAGGTTTTTGAGATGTTTTTGTGGTGTTTTCTCCATGGGATGGTCACGGCCTGTTATGGATAGAGGAGAGGGATGGTTGAAGGCTGTGGATAATGAGGAGGAGATGATGGTGGTGGTTTGTAACGACCCAGAATTTTGAACGAATTAAATTGAGAATATTTAATTAATTTTAAATATTTGAACGATGATTTAATTTGAATCCCAAATAAAACTTTGAAATTTGCGGTTAAATTACAGAATTTAATTTAAAAGCTAAAGGAAAATATCTCAAACGCTTGTAAAATTTATATTGATAATTCGGAAGATAACAAAAGCTTCAGAATTTAATTTCGAACTGTTTTGTTCAGTTTTGAAAATAATCACTTGAACCGATATTTATAAAATAGTCAATTTTCAAACAGTCTCGGAATTCGACGAAACCAGTTCCATTGGGTTCGTAATATTGTATTATTACTGGATTTCCAATTTCGTATTTTTCGGTGTTAATACGTGAGCACACGTTGAGTAAACGCCTTGGATTTTTATCGAGATTCGATTTAAAGTAAATTTAAAATTTATAAATTGGTCAACAACGTACCCACGTTCCACGCCTAAATTCACGCCTAATTTCACGAAGATAATCGTGCAGAGGCATGGCCGCCCCTTTCTCGTTCAAACGAAACTCACGTTCGCAAAATTCTCTTCTCGTTTTAAAATAAAGGTCGAGCTTCCTTATTTCAATTCTCGTTCCATAAACAAATCAATGGCCGAAGCCCCACAGTAAAAGAAAAAAAAAATGAAATCAATAGCGAGATCAATTTTCGTTCAAATTCTCGGCTCAAACTCTAGTCGAATTCACGCCCCCATCTCGATTCGTTTTCGCGAATCAAAACTCGAGGGGATTCCGTTTGTAAAGGCATGAGAGGGCGGTAAATCGAGTTGTTGTTTCGTTCAAAGTTGGGATTCGCGATGGGTTCTTTTGGTGAGTTGGTGGATGGACGGAAGCTCGAAGTCGAGCAAGGAAGGCTCGCAAACGTCAGTGAGAGGATCGGGGCACAACTGCTCGATTGAAGTCTCGTTGAATTGAAGTGGTGGGATTTGCGACTAGATTTGAAGGGCTAGGTTGCAGACGCGAGATGCGTAGGTGAAGACGATGATGGCTAGCGATTTGGTTTCGCTGCTTGGAAGTCGGGTTGTGGGTTCGCTAGTAGCAGGCGATGCGGTGGTCGCGAGTGGTGGGATGCGCGATGCTTGGGAAGGCAAGGGTTGGAAGCGTGATAGCAAAGGGATGTCGAGGCGCTCGTTCGATCAAGACAGAGGCTGACGATCACCTAGGGCATGATGGCGATTGCGACTCGTTAACAATAGCACAGTGAGTTGAGCCTCGCAGTATTTATCTTTATTTTTGATTATTCATTTTACTTATCTGAAATTACTAAAGATGAATATATAAGTATACAGAAAGATAGTATAGTGAAGGTAGCAGTTATTGATAATTTTGAAATCTTATATTATGAAGATAAATTTATTTAATAAATGTATTCAATCTATTTTGATTTCTGAGAAAATTTATTTAAAAAGGGATTTAGCTTTAAATTTAATTTTAGTTAAATCAACCTATTAAAAAGAAATTGGTTTAAAATAAATCATTCGATAAAATTAAATAATTGGTTTAAAGAAATTGACAGATGATAATCTATTGCCAATTTATTCAAATATTAATAGATTGTATGAATTATTTATACAAGGTTAAAGTCGAGAAAACGAAAGAAGAAATGGAAATGGGATTGCAAAATAAAAGCTAAGGTGAGATCTTCTCACTCAAATTTGAAAGTGGAATTTTCAGTTATTGCTTGATTGTCTGTGTTGATTGTTATATTAGATATGATAGGATATATCTATATATATAGCAGTATATACATATTGGCATATGTATATATTGGATTGATTGATTTCCCGCCTCGTATAGCGGATGAGACCCTATTGCGCCGTTAGTAAGCGAATTTATAAAAAAACCTATATACCGCGATAATTCCGTACTGGAGCGGAATTGGTATTGTGCTAACGTCTTTGGATGCAGGGAAACAGGTTGGAGGGATCCAACTGGACCCCTCAATATTGTTGTGAATTTATTTTATTGTGATATGATAATTCTGTGAATGATTATATTGATACGATCGATGATATTGATGATTGGGAATTGTTTGAAAATAAAAATTGGCCGAATGGATGTTTGATATCATTGGATTCCAAAAATAAACGAAATTGAATTTTTGAAATCAAAGTAGAAATTTCTAAGTGAATCAATTTTTGGAATTGAAGAAATTTTGAAGAAAGGAATTTTTAAAGTATAAAAAGTTAATTTTTTATAATCTTATCAAATAAATTCCAGAATCAGGTGAAAATGTTAAATAAATGGATTTCGTAAAATAGTGATTATAAATTGAAGAATTTAATTTAAGAATTTGGATTTTTAAATAGACTGAAAGAAACAATTGAAATATATTTTCTTTGAAAGGAATTTATTTAAAAAGAAATAAGTGAGAAGTCCAATTAGAAATTTAATCGGTAAATTGAAATAACTTGGGAAATCAATGTAAAAATGATTTCAAATTGAAGAATTCTTTTAAAAAAAAATAGAATATTGAATAAATTGGAAAGAATAAGGAAATTATTTAGAAATGATAAAATTTTGGAAATCAATCTGTAGTTGATGTAGTATTTGGAAATGATGTTAAAATGGGTTTATAAAAGGGTAAACTTTACAGTTGTAAAGTTTTAAAAGAATGATCTTTGTAAATAAATGAAATTATAAGTATTTGACTTATAATATGGATTGTGGTATATAAATTGAATTGTGAATTGAATTGGTAAATAAAGAAGATTTATAAATTGAAGTTTTTATAAATAGAAATAGAATTTATAACCGTGTTATAAATTCGAAATCGATTGAATTTGATAAATTAAGTATAGAAGATTATCAAAGAAGATATATTCGCGATTTTGGATAGCGAATTTTTATTGAAATAAAAATGTGTGGAAAAGATTGAAATTGGGTTAAGTAAATTATATTCACGATTTTGGACAGTGAATATATTGTTAAGTAAAATAGATATGGTTTTGGGAAAGTGATATTTGAAATGAAGTTAATTGTTTTAAACGATGTTTTAAATTATATTGAATATCGAAATCATAGATTTCAACATTTATTGTTGAAATAGACGTTTTCGAAAAATAAGGAAATGGTGGACTATAACACTGTTGTTATAGTAAATGATTTCCGAAAGGAAATATTTTATATAGTATTGGGATTTATATATCTATCTTAATTCTGAATCCCTATACTAGTGATTTCGAGTCGTCGTAACGATGTTTTACGTAACATTCGTTTTGACTCAAATAAAGGTGTTAAAAGAATATTTTCCTTAAAGAATGAAATTATACTTAATTTGATTTAAGTATATCGAATATTTTCCAAGTGTTGAAAATAAATGATTGTGAAATACTTATTATTTAATAAGTATGGAAATGCTTTTCCAATATGAAATGAACTGTTTTGAGATTTATCTTTTAAAGATAAATTGAAATGTGGAAGTCGATTTGAAATTGTTTTCAAATGATTGAAGTGTAGAAATTTTATATCTAGTAGAGATATTTTTGGAAGATGTAATAATTTGAAAAATTATTTGGAATCTGATGATGTTGCGCATCTTTATTGATAGTTAAATAACCGACTATCAATAATTACCTTAGATAGGTATTTGTTGTGAATTGGATGAATTTGAATGCCACACTTATTTTTGAATAATCGCTCACTATTCGGGTTAACCGGGAAAGGACCATGGGGTCGTATAACCCATTCCGAATATGTGATACGTCGTTATGAATTGCATTTGAAGACCGGTGTTGAAGACCGGATATTTTTGAAAACGGAAGGATTACCGTCGAGTTACTCTACATCGACTGATCTTCGATTTAGAGGTTTTTATCACCCTTAGTGACGGGAAGTCCTGACGTGATTGAAAATTATCCGGAAATGCAAGGGCTTCGTGAGAAGTGCCTTCGGTTCTGTTCGGTCCCGGAACAGACTTGTATGGATTGTGTGTCTGACGTTACAATTTGAGATATAAAGCTGATTTCTTTCAAATACATATCTGTTGGTGGCGGAGAATTTATTCTCTTAGCTTAACACCCTTCTCTGAGACGTACGAGCTCAGAGGTTATGTAGTTGAAATTTATCAGCGATATATCCCAATTTGGTAACGTGGCATGCTGAGTGTTGCTGTGAAATGATCAGTGTTTGATCATTTGTGATATGATCATTTGTTTGATCTTATATCTTTGTGATCATAGGTTGATCATTTTGTTTGACCCGAAGCAGGGCTTTTTATAGAAAGCGTAGCTTTGTGGACGAGACTTCGTCGAGCCTCACACCCCGGAAATGGTCGAAACAGGAAGGATGCAGCAAGGTTCTAGGGAGTAGCGCCCCTTAGTGTATGTCATTCCTTCTGGATAAAGGTGGTATCATGGTATGGAGCCCAGATACTTAACCTCTGTGGTTGCTGCACAGTTATTATTACTTTGTGGTTTGTTGGAAATCGGGGATCCTCGGGAAGATCGGTGACGATCGGGGGATGGCATACGCGTGTCAGTAGTTACCTATTTTTGCAGAGGTAACCCGGCCTTGTGTTGGCATAGATCTAACCGTAACGTTAGGTTCTCGGGTCGTCTATTCCAGGGACGTACCCATCGTGGATAGGAAGTTCCTTAGCCTGACCATTTGTTGGAAATCCAAAGAAACAATACGATCTTGTACGGTTTTAGTTGTAGAACCTATCATTCACTTATGGTGGTCACCACTGTTTGGATGGTAGCTATAGTAGGCATAAGTGCGGAATGCCTATGTTGGCTAAGATTAATATTATACTTTCGAAATGATTTCTACACTATGCACTAATAATAATATCAAAAAGAATTTGATTTTTGCGTAGTAAGCATCTTTGACTATCATAAGAAGAAATCTCCTCCAAGTCTGCGTTTGCATTGTGTGTGTGGCGGGAGGTCTTATGGTAGTTTCATTTTCCAAAAGCATTTCGAATTGACTTTAAAATTATACTGTTGTTTATTTTAAAGAATAACTGTTTTACGATCTCACACCAGTCACCATGACTGACTCGGAGTTTATTGTTCCCTTCTAAACTCTGGGTGCCCACAAATTTTCCACACGGGCAGCCTAGAGTTATGTTATCAGGATATTCTGGATATTCTGGAGCTTGGAGATAAGCTGGAGTTCGAGACGTAGTATTTGTATCTGATATTATTTTATTCCGCTATGTATTCTGTATGAGGACCAGTTATATAACTGTCCATTGTTGTATATGACTCTGATTGATGTATGTATAAAATGATATAGTTCTTTGTTTAAAGATTATTCATTTATCTATTATATATTGTTCCGCTGCGATGTGTAAGATTCTGATATTGCTTCTGTATCTGATGTTGTGTTGTTGTTCTTCTTTCTTTTTCTTCTATCTTCTTCTTCTCTTCCTCCTCTTCTTTTAAATATTAAAGTTTCGCGTTTTCGCCATCCGATTGTTCGGCAATTGCTACAGTGGACGTAGCAGTGTCGGGTTTTCGGAAGACGGATTTGCGGGTCTTTACAGTTGGTATCAGAGCATATGGTTAAGCGACAACCCTGCTCTGTTGGGTGTTACTCATTAGAGATAGAGTCAGTAGTACTCTAGAATGAGTTGAGTGTAATAATAGATATGAGCGCGTATTTGTTATTTGAATATAAAATTGTTTTATATTGTGATGATTGATTTATTGAGTGGTATATGGATTCTGGTCAATACGAGTAATTAACGATCATTGATAGGGATCTCTAAACACTTGAATAGAACAATTCGGCACAGTATTGTTTTAAAATAGGGTAAATGAGATAATTCTACCCAAAACTATTTTTGTATGGAAAAGAAATGATTTTCTATGAATTATAACAGTATATGGTTGCATGGTTGCTAGAAATGATAACATTAAACTATTATCATTGAAATTAAATGAGAAATTGGAATTATAACTCCAAAGTTAAAATAAATTCACATACGAATGAAATTTAAGATATAAATTATAAATGTGAATTGTAATTTAAAATAAAATTCCAGAGAAGTATTTGGAAATGTTTTGAAAAGAATTTGAAAATTTTGGAGATTTGGAAAGTTTAAATCATTTTTGATTTGAAAATGAATTTCAAAGATTTGAAAGGTATTTTGGAAAGATAAAAGCTCTAAACTCTTTTCGGTCGCTGGAAAATAACTTCGATGATGACCGCGGCATCGTTGGTGTTCATTTTCGGGTTTCCAAAAGAGGAATTGCTGCCAAATTATTTTAAATGGAAAGTTGTTGGAAAATTTGGGTTTTGTTTGGAAATTCAAAAGGATAATTTGAATTGTTTTCAAAATGGTTTTGAAAAGGTTGAAAAGACTCTGGAATTGAGTACTGAATTATGAAAATAAATGAAAATTGTGAATGAACGAATAAATTTGCAAGTGAATCAATTAAATAAAATGAGATTGAAAATTGAAATTCGTTTCAAATTTGTAAGAAATAAATTGAATTGAATAATTATAAATGAAAGATGAATAAAAGATAAAATTCATAATGGAATGTAAATAAGTTAATAACTTATAGAATATTTGGTAATTTGATAGAAATGAGATTCAAATTGAAAATGAATGAATAATTTGCAATTGTAAATGAAATTGAAGACAAATTTGAAAAGGTAAGTGAATTGGAATTTGTAATGAGTTAGTAATTGAAACTAAGCTAAAAGAGCAATTATGAATGAAAGTTGTTTGGTTAATAGAATAAACCGAATGAAAATATGAAATGCAAATTAAATTGAATGGAATCAATTGCAAATGAAGTAGAATTAAAATAAATTGAATTTGTATCAATTTGAATTAGTTATAAACTAGAATGGATATGAATTCATTTTGTTTAAAAACGAATGTAACTTCAACCGTAAATATATAAGCATATATTGAAAATTTTGTAATAGAATTTGCAAAATGATTGAATGCTGTAACTAAATATTATGGCTAGTAGGATATACAGGTGTATAAAGGGATTGGAAAATTTATTTCACAGATAATTTGAATTGCTCGACAAAAGGTACGTATTTGAGTTTTAATATGAGTTTTTGATGATTTCTCTCTAGCCGCTAGGCTTTTTCTTTTTCTTTTTGAAATCTGAGAGTCCGTAGGGACGTTTTGTAGTCGTACCGTATTAGCCGCGCAAAGGAGACGCTGGCGAAATTTTTCGGAAATTTAGGGCGTTAGAAAAATTTGAGAAAATTTTGAAAGTTTAAATTTGAAATTTGAATTTAAATTCGAATTTTGAAGTAAACAATGTTGTTTGAGCATATTAATTGAAGTTGAAATGTTAGCTGAAATGATAACGAATCTTTAGTAGAAAGATTTGTTTTGAAAAATTGATAAAGCTATTGAATGTTGAAAAATAGTAGACGAGTTAAGGACATTTTTTCCTAACTTGTAATTTCGAGGACGAAATTCTTTTAAGGAGGGAAGTTTGTAACGACCCAGAATTTTGAACGAATTAAATTGAGAATATTTAATTAATTTTAAATATTTGAACGATGATTTAATTTGAATCCCGAATAAAACTTTGAAATTTGCGGTTAAATTACAGAATTTAATTTAAAAGCTAAAGGAAAATATCTCAAACGCTTGTAAAATTTATATTGATAATTCGGAAGATAACAGAAGCTTCAGAATTTAATTTCGAACTGTTTTGTTCAGTTTTGAAAATAATCACTTGAACCGATATTTATAAAATAGTCAATTTTCAAACAGTCTCGGAATTCGACGAAACCAGTTCCATTGGGTCCGTAATATTGTATTATTACTGGATTTCCAATTTCGTATTTTTCGGTGTTAATACGTGAGCACACGTTGAGTAAACGCCTTGGATTTTTATCGAGATTCGATTTAAAGTAAATTTAAAATTTATAAATTGGTCAACAACGTACCCACGTTCCACGCCTAAATTCACGCCTAATTTCACGAAGATAATCGTGCAGAGGCATGGCCGCCCCTTTCTCGTTCAAACGAAACTCACGTTCGCAAAATTCTCTTCTCGTTTTAAAATAAAGGTCGAGCTTCCTTATATCAATTCTCGTTCCATAAACAAATCAATGGCCGAAGCCCCACAATAAAAGAAAAAAAAAATGAAATCAATAGCGAGATCAATTTTCGTTCAAATTCTCGGCTCAAACTCAAGTCGAATTCACGCCCCCATCTCGATTCGTTTTCGCGAATTGTAATACCCCAAAATTTTGTGAAAAATCATTTTTGTAAAATGATTTAATTTTGAAATATTTAGATTTAAATATGGTGAAATTTCTGGAATAAATAGTGTGCAAGTATATGTGTGCACGTGCACACTGAAATGGCACAAGAAAGAACTCCAGATTTCTTGGATTTAAAACAAGAATTAAAGAGCAATACAAACATGATTTTGCAACATGGTTATTTGATTTCTGAGATTTTATGGGTCATCTTAGAAAATAAGAAAAGTAAGTTTTACTTTAGATCAGTAAACAAATTTATTTAAAACCCAGAAAAGAAAATAATATATATATATATATTTGTAAACTTGTATACATATAGGTGCATATGTTTCTGAATTTAAAAGAGGAATTAAAATAAGCCTAGATAAGATATGTATACAAATATACATTTTTAAATACTGAAAAGTACATATATATATATATATATATATTAGCAAGTGAAACCATAACATTAAAATGACATGAAATGTGATACAAGTCAATATGCTTGTGTAGGCAAAAATAGCAAAGGGGATTTTCAGAAATAATTAAAATAAATAGAATAGTCACACTTTTGACATGACTAAGTGAGTGGCCATTTTCTGAAAAAGTAAAAGAAAGAAAATGCAGCCTTTAAATTGGTTAATATGGCCGGGGTAATATGAATGAAAAATGCATGATGCTAAGCCAGGACAGAAATGGAATTCTGTTTCAATAAAACCCTAGAGGAAAAATGCTTATAAATAGGCAGTTTAGCCAGTAGAATTATTTTACCCCGAGCTGCATAAAAATAAGAAAAGAAGAAGAAAATATTGAAAGGAAGGAGAAAACACTCAAACAAGAATTTTCTGGATTAATAAGAAGAAACATTTAGGTGAGTAATCTCACTGAGTTCATGGCATTAAGACCTGAGTTGAGGCAGCCACTTTTTATATTGCCATTTATGTATTTCTGGTTTTGATGTATATGATTTCATCAATGCTTTTTGGATGTTTTATTTTAAATCTGATATGATTTAATATGGATGATTTTGATGATCTTTGATTGGTTGAGACATTTGTCTTTGGATGAGTATCATACTGTTTTATTTATACTCATAAATGTTAAAGTTTAGGATCTTAAAAATTATATAGAGAATACTCTCAACTGTTATAGATCTATGGCATGGAAACCTTATAAAAATGATTGGAGCTGCATTATACTTGGTATAAGTGCTGAGGCTTGAAAAGAAAAATGTTAAGGGTGCAATAGAAATTTTCTAAGTGCTGAGCCCTTAATCAAAAAAAAAACCCACAAGCTAAAATTATGATTGAACCAGATCTTGAATCTGAATCAATCATAAAGGCTTGCAGATCAGTATAACATGCCATGCCTCTTTTACAGTTGAAAATGTTCTTATATTTACTAAGATCAAGACATATTGACCCCATTTAGGAAATGACTGTCTGATTATTTCTGAGGGGAAATTATGCTAGAAGAAATTATGGATGTTTCCATGTTTGCAGTGACATGTTCACTTAGCATATTTGATGTTAGGATTTAAGACAATACACTAGTAAATAAACTAGGGAAGGGAAGGCCAAGATGACTGCTGGAATGCTTGTCATATTTGAAGTATGCAAGTTGGCACATGGTTTGTTTAAGCCCTGAGATCTTTGTGCAATGATGTGAATTAGTTCATTGCAATGTGTCCCAGTGATTCCTTAATAGCAGATGAGGTAGGGATTTAAATTGAATATTACAACCTGTAAATGAAGAAATAGGAATGTGGATATTTCTTAGGTTGAATGGTATGGAACCAAGATGATTCCAGTAAATGAAATTGATGCCAATAGATAATCATGTTTGCATGATTATGTATGCAAGTGAAGGAATGATAAGTGAATATATCATACCTGAATCAACTTAATTATACTATGTTAAAATATTTGATTGCAGAAATTTGCTTAAATAACAAGTTAGTACCCTTATATTCTCTATTGCTTAATATCATGAATGAATTGATGTTATTCATACCAGATCATAGATCCGACCCTTGTTTGCTCATGGCATCTGGGGTGTCTCATTTTAAAATGAGGCAGCCACTTATGTTCTTTCAGGTAACCCAGGCACTAAGTAAAAATGAAGTTATGGCTTTTATGGAGGAGTGAATGAACATGCTAGCTAGTCTCAATAAGAGTTTAAATTGATTATATCTGCATGTATTCAGGAAAAATATTATGTTTCTAAGACTTCCAGTCATGTAATGAATTCTATTATGGTTAGATGAACTAGTTGTATCATGTTAAATATATTGTTATGCACTAAGGTTTAAAATCTCAAAGGAAAAATCTGACTGGGAAACAATGAAATGATTTTAATTATTGATATGAATGTTTGGAAGAGAAATATGCACATGTAGTTGAGCTACTGTTTTGTATAATTTATATTATGTATTAGTTAACCTTGAGACATAACAGAGCACTGAGTTTTAGAACTAAAATCTGGATTTAGCAAGAAGTAAACTTAAAGGATTTTATTTTCTTTTTACTGAAATGCTTTGTAAATAAAATCTGAATTCATTTCTGAATTGAATTAGGAAAAGTAAAATGTTTTTCTAAAAGCTTCAGATAGAATGAAATGAAAGGTATCTCCCTTGTTTTTGAACTAGTGTATAGCATATACAAGACTCATGAGTTAACCAGTCTCAACTAAATGAAGTATTGGTTGATCATGATAGACTGTATCTTGAAAATATAGATGCATTTCAAAGCATAGTACATTTAGCAATTGTTTCACTCAGTTTTCTGGAAACTGGGCAAAGGTAATGACATGTACATAAATACCTGTGTACATGTTGATAAATTGGGCAAAAATATAAATTTAAATTCTTAAAACAGTTGTAGGAATGGGTTTTAAAAATAGTTATGTAAAAAGAATTGTTTTGTATGTTAGGTTATAGGCAAAATCAAATATATATGCACAATTATAGGTAGGTATCAGATTTCAACCATACAGGAGAAAAATAAAAAGAAAAACCAAAAATTGTGTTTGAACCGACCAGCATAGCACTCGAACTCGTGACCTATCATGTATAAGTTAGGCGCGTTTCCATTACGCCTAGATGTTGCTTGTGTTCACTTAGGATCCACTTACTTTTATACTGAATTTGATATTATCCAGACTTTAACATAATCATCTATATTAAAAGCTTGTTTACCACTGATTATTACTTGATCATTTCTTAATCCTAATGACAGACTTAAGTACATGTTTCTAGTGGATATTATGGCCAAAAATCTGAATACAATAATTTATCTGAATTGCTAAAAATCTAAATCAAACAGAATGTTCTTGTACAAAAAATGAAGTATACACTCTGAACTTAGATAAGAAGATCACATACATCTTCATATGTATGTGTATGTTATTAGATATACACTGATATATTTATATTGGTAAGTTATTTTGATCCTGGATATATTTTGTTTATTGGAAAAAGAAAATGACCTTGGAAAAGATATTTGCAATGAATGATATATCTATATATCATCTCTTAGCAAAAAAAAAAAATCCTTATGAAATTAGGGTGGAAATAGGAGGGTCATTTCAGTTGGTATCAGAGCACTTGGTTGCATTGATTGTTAAGTATTATAGAAATGTATAATGTCTGTTTGTTTTGGATGAAATAATTTAGATAAGAAATTAGAAATTATAGAAGCACTCATAATATACTAATACCATTTACCCAGAATTTAGTTAGCAGAACATGGTAGGAAGAGGATCTCATCACAATGCAGGAACCAGTGCACCTCAAATGCTTGATATGCAAGAATTTGTAAGGGTTTTAAGAGATGGAATTGGGCATAGGCCTGAGAACCCACATGAAGAGCTTTCAAAACTACTGAAGACTTATTCCAATTTGGGAGGCAAGAGTTTTGAAGGAACAGAGAGTGTGATGGAAATTCAAGCATGGTTGAGAACACTTGATAGGATTTTCAATGACATGCAGTTGGATGACCAAAGAAAGAGGCAAGTAGCTTCTAGACAACTGAAAGGGGTAGCTTTAAGCTGGTGGGAGGTGATCATAGCTGGAAGAAATGAAAATGAAATCACTTGGAATCAGTTCAAGGAGATGTTGGAGGCAAGATTTGTACCAGCATCAGCCAAGACCATTTTTCTTGAAGAATTTATCAAACTTAGGCAGGGAACTTTGAATGTCACTGATTACACTCAAAAGTTTGAGGGGCTATCTAATTATGGAGCAATGCTAGTGGCAGATGAAGCATCCAAGAATGATAGGTATATAAAAGGGCTGAACCCAGGACTTAGCAGAGCTATGCTACCATATGCAGATAGAACATTTGATCAAGTAATTGATCTGGCTTTGAAACTGGAACAACATGACAAAGAAAGAGAGAAATATAGGAATTTTAAGAGCAACAACAAGAAGGATAAGGGAAGATATCACCCTTATGATAAAAAGAAGGAGGAGGCAGACAATAGGAAGAGTAAAGATACTAAAGCCAATGATACTAAGAAGAAATTGGTTTGCCATCATTGTGGAAAAGAAGGACACATCAAACCAAGGTGCCCAGAGTTAAAAGGAGGAGCCTTCAAATGCTACCTATGTGGGAAAGAGGGGCATATGAAGAGGAACTGTCCTGAGAATAAACAGCAAGGGAAATTGGCAACTTTGGAAGGAAAAGGCAAATCTGCAGTGAAAATTGATGCTGAAAATCATGGCCAAGTGGAAGGTACATTACTCATTTGTGCCATACCCATACCAGTAGTATATGATACTGGAGCAACACACTCTTTGATTTCCTATGAATTAGTTAAAGTGTTAAAATTAAACTGCAAATTGGTTGAAACCCCATTGCTTGTACAAAGTCCCCTAGGGAGTTCTAGTGTTTTGAACATGAATTGTGTGGATGTGGAGTTAAACATAGGAGGAAATATTTTTATTTCCAATTTATATGTTTTAAATTACCCAAATATAGGAGTTATATTGGGGGTAGATTGGTTAAGGCAATTTAAAGCCATAATTAATTTAGACTCATCCACCATATCATTGCAAGATTCTAGAGGCCAGAGAATCACAGTTCTATGTGAAATAGCTAAGGAAGGGAAATTGTATCATTTAGTTGACTTAGAAAAAGATCTGAGTGAACTAACCATTGAAGAAATTCCCATAGTTAATGAATACTTGGATGTGTTTGGGGAAGTTAAGGGTGTTCCACACCACAGACCAGTTGAGTTCCAAATTAATCTCATTCCAGGAGCAAGTCCAATAATCAAGAAACCTTATAGAATGGGGCCAAGTGAACTGAAAGAATTGAAAAATCAGTTGGAAGAATTAGAAGGCAAGGGATTTATAAGGCCAAGCAATTCTTGCTGGGGTTCTCCAGTAGTGTTTGTGAGAAAACATGATGGTACCTTGAGAATGTGCATAGATTACAGAGAACTAAATAAAGTGACCATCAAGAATAAATACCCATTGCCTAGAATAGATGATCTCTTTGACCAACTCAGTGAAGCTAAAATATTTTCTAGGCTAGACTTAGCATCAGGATTCCATCAAATGAAGGTTGAAGACTCAAGTGTTAAGTATACTGCATTTAACACAAGATATGGCTTATATGAATTTTTGGTCATGCCATTTGGTTTGACAAATGCTCCTTCATATTTTGTTGATTTGATGAATAGAATATTTAGAGATTATCTAGACAAGTTTGTACTGATTTTTATTGATGACACTTTGATTTATTCTAAGACAGTGGAAGAGCATAAAAATCATTTGCATTTAGTTTTGTCAAGACTAAGGGAAAATGATTTAAAGGCAAAATTTTCAAAATGTGCATTTTGGAAAGAAGAAGTGCATTTCCTTGGGCATGTCATCTCTGCCAAAGGAATATCAGTAAACCCTAACAAAGTAGTGGCAATCCAAGCATGGAAAAGGCCTAGCACCATCAGTGAGATTAGATCATTTATGGGGATGGCAGGATATTATAGGAGATTCATAAAAGATTTCTCAAAAATATCATCACCACTTACCAATTTAACTAGAAAGAACCAAGCCTTTGTATGGACAGAAAAATGTGAGCAAGCTTTTATCAAAATAAAAGAAGCCCTGATTGATGCACCAGTATTGAGAGTGCCAGAAGGAAATGAAAATTTGGTTGTGTACACTGATGCAAGTGGCTCTGGGTTAGGGGCTGTGTTGATGCAGCAAGACCAGGTGGTAGCCTATGCATCTAGGCAATTAAAGCCACATGAAACCAGGTATGCAACCCATGATCTTGAACTAGCAGCAGTTGTGTATGCTTTGAAACTTTGGAGACATTATTTGTTAGGTGCCAAATTCATTTTGTACACTGATCATAAGGCACTGAAATATTTATTCTCACAAAAAGATTTGAACATGAGGCAACATAGATGGGTAGAGTTCCTAGCTGCCTATGACCTAGATATACTGTATACACCAGGCAAGGCAAATAAAGTTGCAGATGCCTTGAGTAGACAACATGCCAAGGTAGCCATGTTGATGATGGAAGAGTTTAGGGATTTGTCTATACTTACTGATTTGGAAATTGAGGAAAACAGTGAGGAACAAATGATGCCTATTGAAGAAGGTAAAGGTAAAGGAAAATTAAGTATGATATCTCTGCAATCAGATTTACTTCTTAAGATTGGACAAATGCAGGAACAAGACTTAAACATGATGGAAAAGAAAATGCTCATATCAAAAGGGGAGGAAGTAATAAATTATCAAATTGATAAAAATGGTTATTTAAGGAATAAAAATAGGATATGTGTTCCAGAAAATATAGAATTGAAAGAGGAAATATTAAATGAGTACCATTGGAGTAAGTACTCCATACACCCAGGTAGCACCAAGATGTATCAAAATTTGAAAAGAAATCTTTGGTGGAAGGGGATGAAGTCAGATGTGGCCAGATATGTTGCAAGGTGCATGACTTGCCAACAAGTCAAGGCAGAGACACAAAGGCCATCAGGACTATTGCAACCCCTTAGTATACCACAGTGGAAGTGGGAGGATATATCTATGGATTTCATAGATGGTCTTCCTAGATCTAAGAAGGGAAACACAAGTATATGGGTAATAGTGGATAGGCTAACTAAGGTAGCACATTTTATCCCAGTTAAAACAGAAAGAAATGCTCCAAAATTGGCTCAAATATTCATGAAAGAGGTAGTAAGGTTGCATGGCATACCCAAAACCATTGTGAGTGATAGGGATACCATCTTCACCTCAAGATTTTGGAAAAGTTTTCAAGAGGCTATGGGGAGTGAATTGTGCATAAGCACTGCCTACCATCCACAATCAGATGGTCAAACTGAGGTGGTGAACAAAGTCTTAGAGGATTTGTTGAGAGCATGTACACTGGACTTTGGAGGCAACTGGGAAGACCACCTCCATCTAGCTGAATTCACCTACAATAACAGTTACCAAAGCACCATAGGGATGGCACCATTTGAAGCCTTATATGGCAAGCCATGTTTATCACCTATATGCTGGGTAGAGGCTGGAGAAAGGGCTATTCTTGGACCTGAATATGTTAAAGAAACCACAGAGAAAATTGGGTTAATAAGAAAAAGAATAGCAGCAGCTCAAGATAGGCAAAAGAAATTTGCAGATAGGAAGAGAAAGCAAGTGGAATATGAAGTGGGAGACTTTGTTTTCATCAAGATTTCACCTATGAAGAAAGTCATGAGATTTGGCAAGCAAGGTAAGCTTACACCAAGGTATGTTGGACCCTATAAAATTCTGGAAAGAATTGGTTCATTGGCTTACAAATTAGAACTACCAGAGGAGATGAAAGCAATGCATAATGTTTTTCATGTGTCCCAACTTAGAAAATGGGTACATGATAAGGAAGACATTTTGGAAAAGCCTACCAAAATTCAAATAAATCCTGACTTGGTTTATGAAAAAGAACCAGTGGGGATTATAGCCAAGGAAGAAAAGAAATTAAGGAGCAAAACCTTGAAACTAGTTAAGATCCAGTGGAGTAGTGATCCTAATGACTGCACATGGGAGTTAGAGGATAAGATTAGAATGGATTATCCTAAGCTTTTTGCAAATTAAAAGGTAATTTTTTTTTTCTTCTGGAAAAATTAGTTGTTATGCATGGTTGATATGGTTGAATTTGTTTGCTTATGCATATATTTGATAAGTTTTCAGAAAAGAAAAATGATGCTTACTAAATGTTAGAAAAATTGTGAGGACACAATTCCTAAAAGGAGGGGTGAATGTAATACCCCAAAATTTTGTGAAAAATCATTTTTGTAAAATGATTTAATTTTGAAATATTTAGATTTAAATATGGTGAAATTTCTGGAATAAATAGTGTGCAAGTATATGTGTGCACGTGCACACTGAAATGGCACAAGAAAGAACTCCAGATTTCTTGGATTTAAAACAAGAATTAAAGAGCAATACAAACATGATTTTGCAACATGGTTATTTGATTTCTGAGATTTTATGGGTCATCTTAGAAAATAAGAAAAGTAAGTTTTACTTTAGATCAGTAAACAAATTTATTTAAAACCCAGAAAAGAAAATAATATATATATATATATTTGTAAACTTGTATACATATAGGTGCATATGTTTCTGAATTTAAAAGAGGAATTAAAATAAGCCTAGATAAGATATGTATACAAATATACATTTTTAAATACTGAAAAGTACATATATATATATATTAGCAAGTGAAACCATAACATTAAAATGACATGAAATGTGATACAAGTCAATATGCTTGTGTAGGCAAAAATAGCAAAGGGGATTTTCAGAAATAATTAAAATAAATAGAATAGTCACACTTTTGACATGACTAAGTGAGTGGCCATTTTCTGAAAAAGTAAAAGAAAGAAAATGCAGCCTTTAAATTGGTTAATATGGCCGAGGTAATATGAATGAAAAATGCATGATGCTAAGCCAGGACAGAAATGGAATTCTGTTTCAATAAAACCCTAGAGGAAAAATGCTTATAAATAGGCAGTTTAGCCAGTAGAATTATTTTACCCCGAGCTGCATAAAAATAAGAAAAGAAGAAGAAAATATTGAAAGGAAGGAGAAAACACTCAAACAAGAATTTTCTGGATTAATAAGAAGAAACATTTAGGTGAGTAATCTCACTGAGTTCATGGCATTAAGACCTGAGTTGAGGCAGCCACTTTTTATATTGCCATTTATGTATTTCTGGTTTTGATGTATATGATTTCATCAATGCTTTTTGGATGTTTTATTTTAAATCTGATATGATTTAATATGGATGATTTTGATGATCTTTGATTGGTTGAGACATTTGTCTTTGGATGAGTATCATACTGTTTTATTTATACTCATAAATGTTAAAGTTTAGGATCTTAAAAATTATATAGAGAATACTCTCAACTGTTATAGATCTATGGCATGGAAACCTTATAAAAATGATTGGAGCTGCATTATACTTGGTATAAGTGCTGAGGCTTGAAAAGAAAAATGTTAAGGGTGCAATAGAAATTTTCTAAGTGCTGAGCCCTTAATCAAAAAAAAAAACCCACAAGCTAAAATTATGATTGAACCAGATCTTGAATCTGAATCAATCATAAAGGCTTGCAGATCAGTATAACATGCCATGCCTCTTTTACAGTTGAAAATGTTCTTATATTTACTAAGATCAAGACATATTGACCCCATTTAGGAAATGACTGTCTGATTATTTCTGAGGGGAAATTATGCTAGAAGAAATTATGGATGTTTCCATGTTTGCAGTGACATGTTCACTTAGCATATTTGATGTTAGGATTTAAGACAATACACTAGTAAATAAACTAGGGAAGGGAAGGCCAAGATGACTGCTGGAATGCTTGTCATATTTGAAGTATGCAAGTTGGCACATGGTTTGTTTAAGCCCTGAGATCTTTGTGCAATGATGTGAATTAGTTCATTGCAATGTGTCCCAGTGATTCCTTAATAGCAGATGAGGTAGGGATTTAAATTGAATATTACAACCTGTAAATGAAGAAATAGGAATGTGGATATTTCTTAGGTTGAATGGTATGGAACCAAGATGATTCCAGTAAATGAAATTGATGCCAATAGATAATCATGTTTGCATGATTATGTATGCAAGTGAAGGAATGATAAGTGAATATATCATACCTGAATCAACTTAATTATACTATGTTAAAATATTTGATTGCAGAAATTTGCTTAAATAACAAGTTAGTACCCTTATATTCTCTATTGCTTAATATCATGAATGAATTGATGTTATTCATACCAGATCATAGATCTGACCCTTGTTTGCTCATGGCATCTGGGGTGTCTCATTTTAAAATGAGGCAGCCACTTATGTTCTTTCAGGTAACCCAGGCACTAAGTAAAAATGAAGTTATGGCTTTTATGGAGGAGTGAATGAACATGCTAGCTAGTCTCAATAAGAGTTTAAATTGATTATATCTGCATGTATTCAGGAAAAATATTATGTTTCTAAGACTTCCAGTCATGTAATGAATTCTATTATGGTTAGATGAACTAGTTGTATCATGTTAAATATATTGTTATGCACTAAGGTTTAAAATCTCAAAGGAAAAATCTGACTGGGAAACAATGAAATGATTTTAATTATTGATATGAATGTTTGGAAGAGAAATATGCACATGTAGTTGAGCTACTGTTTTGTATAATTTATATTATGTATTAGTTAACCTTGAGACATAACAGAGCACTGAGTTTTAGAACTAAAATCTGGATTTAGCAAGAAGTAAACTTAAAGGATTTTATTTTCTTTTTACTGAAATGCTTTGTAAATAAAATCTGAATTCATTTCTGAATTGAATTAGGAAAAGTAAAATGTTTTTCTAAAAGCTTCAGATAGAATGAAATGAAAGGTATCTCCCTTGTTTTTGAACTAGTGTATAGCATATACAAGACTCATGAGTTAACCAGTCTCAACTAAATGAAGTATTGGTTGATCATGATAGACTGTATCTTGAAAATATAGATGCATTTCAAAGCATAGTACATTTAGCAATTGTTTCACTCAGTTTTCTGGAAACTGGGCAAAGGTAATGACATGTACATAAATACCTGTGTACATGTTGATAAATTGGGCAAAAATATAAATTTAAATTCTTAAAACAGTTGTAGGAATGGGTTTTAAAAATAGTTATGTAAAAAGAATTGTTTTGTATGTTAGGTTATAGGCAAAATCAAATATATATGCACAATTATAGGTAGGTATCAGATTTCAACCATACAGGAGAAAAATAAAAAGAAAAACCAAAAATTGTGTTTGAACCGACCAGCATAGCACTCGAACTCGTGACCTATCATGTATAAGTTAGGCGCGTTTCCATTACGCCTAGATGTTGCTTGTGTTCACTTAGGATCCACTTACTTTTATACTGAATTTGATATTATCCAGACTTTAACATAATCATCTATATTAAAAGCTTGTTTACCACTGATTATTACTTGATCATTTCTTAATCCTAATGACAGACTTAAGTACATGTTTCTAGTGGATATTATGGCCAAAAATCTGAATACAATAATTTATCTGAATTGCTAAAAATCTAAATCAAACAGAATGTTCTTGTACAAAAAATGAAGTATACACTCTGAACTTAGATAAGAAGATCACATACATCTTCATATGTATGTGTATGTTATTAGATATACACTGATATATTTATATTGGTAAGTTATTTTGATCCTGGATATATTTTGTTTATTGGAAAAAGAAAATGACCTTGGAAAAGATATTTGCAATGAATGATATATCTATATATCATCTCTTAGCAAAAAAAAAAAAAAATCCTTATGAAATTAGGGTGGAAATAGGAGGGTCATTTCACGAATCAAAACTCGAGGGGATTCCGTTTGTAAAGGCATGAGAGGGCGGTAAATCGAGTTGTTGTTTCGTTCAAAGTAGGGATTCGCGATGGGTTCTTTTGGTGAGTTGGTGGATGGACGGAAGCTCGAAGTCGAGCAAGGAAGGCTCGCAAACATCAGTGAGAGGATCGGGGCACAACTGCTCGATTGAAGTCTCGTTGAATTGAAGTGGTGGGATTTGCGACTAGATTTGGGGATACGCTCGCGATCGAAGGGCTAGGTTGCAGACGCGAGATGCGTAGGTGAAGACGATGATGGCTAGCGATTTGGTTTCGCTGCTTGGAAGTCGGGTTGTGGGTTCGCTAGTAGCAGGCGATGCGGTGGTCGCGAGTGGTGGGATGCGCGATGCTTGGGAAGGCAAGGGTTGGAAGCGTGATAGCAAAGGGATGTCGAGGCGCTCGTTCGATCAAGACAGAGGCTGACGATCACCTAGGGCATGATGGCGATTGCGACTCGTTAACAATAGCACAGTGAGTTGAGCCTCGCAGTATTTATCTTTATTTTTGATTATTCATTTTACTTATCTGAAATTACTAAAGATGAATATATAAGTATACAGAAAGATAGTATAGTGAAGGTAGCAGTTATTGATAATTTTGAAATCTTATATTATGAAGATAAATTTATTTAATAAATGTATTCAATCTATTTTGATTTCTGAGAAAATTTATTTAAAAAGGGATTTAGCTTTAAATTTAATTTTAGTTAAATCAACCTATTAAAAAGAAATTGGTTTAAAATAAATCATTCGATAAAATTAAATAATTGGTTTAAAGAAATTGACAGATGATAATCTATTGCCAATTTATTCAAATATTAATAGATTGTATGAATTATTTATACAAGGTTAAAGTCGAGAAAACGAAAGAAGAAATGGAAATGGGATTGCAAAATAAAAGCTAAGGTGAGATCTTCTCACTCAAATTTGAAAGTGGAATTTTCAGTTATTGCTTGATTGTCTGTGTTGATTGTTATATTAGATATGATAGGATATATCTATATATATAGCAGTATATACATATTGGCATATGTATATATTGGATTGATTGATTTCCCGCCTCGTATAGCGGATGAGACCCTATTGCGCCGTTAGTAAGCGAATTTATAAAAAAACCTATATACCGCGATAATTCTATACTGGAGCGGAATTGGTATTGTGCTAACGTCTTTGGATGCAGGGAAACAGGTTGGAGGGATCCAACTGGACCCCTCAATATTGTTGTGAATTTATTTTATTGTGATATGATAATTCTGTGAATGATTATATTGATACGATCGATGATATTGATGATTGGGAATTGTTTGAAAATAAAAATTGGCCGAATGGATGTTTGATATCATTGGATTCCAAAAATAAACGAAATTGAATTTTTGAAATCAAAGTAGAAATTTCTAAGTGAATCAATTTTTGGAATTGAAGAAATTTTGAAGAAAGGAATTTTTAAAGTATAAAAAGTTAATTTTTTATAATCTTATCAAATAAATTCCAGAATCAGGTGAAAATGTTAAATAAATGGATTTCGTAAAATAGTGATTATAAATTGAAGAATTTAATTTAAGAATTTGGATTTTTAAATAGACTGAAAGAAACAATTGAAATATATTTTCTTTGAAAGGAATTTATTTAAAAAGAAATAAGTGAGAAGTCCAATTAGAAATTTAATCGGTAAATTGAAATAACTTGGGAAATCAATGTAAAAATGATTTCAAATTGAAGAATTCTTTTAAAAAAAAATAGAATATTGAATAAATTGGAAAGAATAAGGAAATTATTTAGAAATGATAAAATTTTGGAAATCAATCTGTAGTTGATGTAGTATTTGGAAATGATGTTAAAATGGGTTTATAAAAGGGTAAACTTTACAGTTGTAAAGTTTTAAAAGAATGATCTTTGTAAATAAATGAAATTATAAGTATTTGACTTATAATATGGATTGTGGTATATAAATTGAATTGTGAATTGAATTGGTAAATAAAGAAGATTTATAAATTGAAGTTTTTATAAATAGAAATAGAATTTATAACCGTGTTATAAATTCGAAATCGATTGAATTTGATAAATTAAGTATAGAAGATTATCAAAGAAGATATATTCGCGATTTTGGATAGCGAATTTTTATTGAAATAAAAATGTGTGGAAAAGATTGAAATTGGGTTAAGTAAATTATATTCACGATTTTGGACAGTGAATATATTGTTAAGTAAAATAGATATGGTTTTGGGAAAGTGATATTTGAAATGAAGTTAATTGTTTTAAACGATGTTTTAAATTATATTGAATATCGAAATCATAGATTTCAACATTTATTGTTGAAATAGACGTTTTCGAAAAATAAGGAAATGGTGGACTATAACACTGTTGTTATAGTAAATGATTTCCGAAAGGAAATATTTTATATAGTATTGGGATTTATATATCTATCTTAATTCTGAATCCCTATACTAGTGATTTCGAGTCGTCGTAACGATGTTTTACGTAACATTCGTTTTGACTCAAATAAAGGTGTTAAAAGAATATTTTCCTTAAAGAATGAAATTATACTTAATTTGATTTAAGTATATCGAATATTTTCCAAGTGTTGAAAATAAATGATTGTGAAATACTTATTATTTAATAAGTATGGAAATGCTTTTCCAATATGAAATGAACTGTTTTGAGATTTATCTTTTAAAGATAAATTGAAATGTGGAAGTCGATTTGAAATTGTTTTCAAATGATTGAAGTGTGGAAATTTTATATCTAGTAGAGATATTTTTGGAAGATGTAATAATTTGAAAAATTATTTGGAATCTGATGATGTTGCGCATCTTTATTGATAGTTAAATAACCGACTATCAATAATTACCTTAGATAGGTATTTGTTGTGAATTGGATGAATTTGAATGCCACACTTATTTTTGAATAATCGCTCACTATTCGGGTTAACCGGGAAAGGACCATGGGGTCGTATAACCCATTCCGAATATGTGATACGTCGTTATGAATTACATTTGAAGACCGGTGTTGAAGACCGGATATTTTTGAAAACGGAAGGATTACCGTCGAGTTACTCTACATCGACTGATCTTCGATTTAGAGGTTTTTATCACCCTTAGTGACGGGAAGTCCTGACGTGATTGAAAATTATCCGGAAATGCAAGGGCTTCGTGAGAAGTGCCTTCGGTTCTGTTCGGTCCCGGAACAGACTTGTATGGATTGTGTGTCTAACGTTACAATTTGAGATATAAAGCTGATTTCTTTCAAATACATATCTGTTGGTGGCGGAGAATTTATTCTCTTAGATTAACACCCTTCTCTGAGACGTACGAGCTCAGAGGTTATGTAGTTGAAATTTATCAGCGATATATCCCAATTTGGTAACGTGGCATGCTGAGTGTTGCTGTGAAATGATCAGTGTTTGATCATTTGTGATATGATCATTTGTTTGATCTTATATCTTTGTGATCATAGGTTGATCATTTTGTTTGACCCGAAGCAGGGCTTTTTATAGAAAGCGTAGCTTTGTGGACGAGACTTCGTCGAGCCTCACACCCCGGAAATGGTCGAAACAGGAAGGATGCAGCAAGGTTCTAGGGAGTAGCGCCCCTTAGTGTATGTCATTCCTTCTGGATAAAGGTGGTATCATGGTATGGAGCCCAGATACTTAACCTCTGTGGTTGCTGCACAGTTATTATTACTTTGTGGTTTGTTGGAAATCGGGGATCCTCGGGAAGATCGGTGACGATCGGGGGATGGCATACGCGTGTCAGTAGTTACCTATTTTTGCAGAGGTAACCCGGCCTTGTGTTGGCAGAGATCTAACCGTAACGTTAGGTTCTCGGGTCGTCTATTCCAGGGACGTACCCATCGTGGATAGGAAGTTCCTTAGCCTGACCATTTGTTGGAAATCCAAAGAAACAATACGATCTTGTACGGTTTTAGTTGTAGAACCTATCATTCACTTATGGTGGTCACCACTGTTTGGATGGTAGCTATAGTAGGCATAAGTGCGGAATGCCTATGTTGGCTAAGATTAATATTATACTTTCGAAATGATTTCTACACTATGCACTAATAATAATATCAAAAAGAATTTGATTTTTGCGTAGTAAGCATCTTTGACTATCATAAGAAGAAATCTCCTCCAAGTCTGCGTTTGCATTGTGTGTGTGGCGGGAGGTCTTATGGTAGTTTCATTTTCCAAAAGCATTTCGAATTGACTTTAAAATTATACTGTTGTTTATTTTAAAGAATAACTGTTTTACGATCTCACACCAGTCACCATGACTGACTCGGAGTTTATTGTTCCCTTCTAAACTCTGGGTGCCCACAAATTTTCCACACGGGCAGCCTAGAGTTATGTTATCAGGATATTCTGGATATTCTGGAGCTTGGAGATAAGCTGGAGTTCGAGACGTAGTATTTGTATCTGATATTATTTTATTCCGCTATGTATTCTGTATGAGGACCAGTTATATAACTGTCCATTGTTGTATATGACTCTGATTGATGTATGTATAAAATGATATAGTTCTTTGTTTAAAGATTTTTCATTTATCTATTATATATTGTTCCGCTGCGATGTGTAAGATTCTGATATTGCTTCTGTATCTGATGTTGTGTTGTTGTTCTTCTTTCTTTTTCTTCTATCTTCTTCTTCTCTTCCTCCTCTTCTTTTAAATATTAAAGTTTCGCGTTTTCGCCATCCGATTGTTCGGCAATTGCTACAGTGGACGTAGCAGTGTCGGGTTTTCGGAAGACGGATTTGCGGGTCTTTACATGGTTGGTGGAGATGGTGGTGGTTGTGGCCAAGAAAAACTAGAGAGAAGCAAGGCAAAAACATAGAAAATAATGGAAAATATGAAGAAGATAAGAGGAGAATAGAAGCCGTATTTTTTCTTTGAAGTGCCGTGATCTTTAGGAGATGAGGGAGGACATTTGTTTACGTGAAAATGATATGTGATCAGCTGAAAGAAATGAGATATGGTTGGCCTCAAATGAATGCAAGAGTTATGAAATGAAAGAGTGTAGAATACAAAAGGACTAAGTCATATAAAAGTCACAAACTCTTCAAATTTCTATAATTTCATTATATAAATTTAAATAACTGAAATATATATATAAATTCAGATAAAAATACGAAAATTTAGTAAATAAACAAAATATAAATAAAAAAATATTAATTATAAATGATTAAAATAAGAAAATAGCACATAATATGAAAACTAGTCTAGAAAATTTTAAAATAAACAGAATAAACTTTGAAGGATTTATATGGGCTTAGAAAATATTTATAAATAAAGATAATAACATAAAATAAAAATTCTTTCACAAAAGTAAATAAATAAATTTTAATTAAATATAATTAAATTAGGAAAATAGCAGAAAAATAGAAACTAGCCTTTAAAAATAGAAAATAAATTCAAGTAAACTTTGGACAAATTATATTATAACTTTAAAAATAATAAAAGACAAAAATATACATAAAATAAAATATTAACACATATTAGAACAAAATATGACAAATAAAATATAATATAAAATAGACAATATTGCTAAATACATCAGTTTACACACAATATTGGAATATACATAACTGTTACAATATAAGTCCGTTTTCAACGAAACGAAAAGCAGTATTCATGGAATTAATTCTATTTTCATAATAAAAGAAAAATTTAATATTTTAAATAATTAAAATTTGAAGTTTAAAAGCCAAAGATTGAACAGTTTGAACAGAAATTCATTTTTCAGTGAAATATCCAATTTATACTAGTTTGAACTATAAATCACTTAATAATCAACATTTATATTTAAAATGAAATGTTTGAAATAGAACAAGTTTAAAATAATTTAAAATAAAATAAAGTCAAAATTAAAATATATGCAAAAATCTACGGTTGTTACAGGTTCTTTAGGAAATAATAATCAAAGATAAGATCGGAGATCACCTCCTAACTATTAGTAGACGAATTTCCTTACCATTGTCCTAAGAGAACGAAACGAGATTTATACACATGGTACAACATCATTGTAGATGACTATGCCATATAACTCACGTGTTTCTCCTAGATATTTTCAAAGTTACGTTAGGTCCATTTTCGATAGTTGGTTATTTAACTATCAACAAACATACAGTCAATTAGGGATTTATTTCATAGGGAAAACCGACATTGGTTAAGCATATAAGAAATCAGTAGCCTCGTTTCATAAATTTTTATAAATAAAACCCACTTTGTGAATTACATGTATGTAAACACCTTTACAAAGATATACTTGCGAATCTCTATGTTTCAAAACTTAGAGATATCCATATACCTCTCTCAACAGTATAAGTATATCTACAAAATTGAGAAAGATTTCCTTTTTATTCAATTCTCAAATCATTTATAAATTCCTTATAATTCTTTTTAAACCATTTACAATTTATTTATAAATCTTCTGGACCATTTATAAAATTCTTTCATATATTCCAATCATTCATAAATTCTTTTTGTACATTTCTAAAATCATTTATAAGCCTTTATAAATCCATTAAGCCATTTATAAAACTTCTTTTATGAATCTGTAAACTCGTTTCTAAATTCGTTTATAAATATCTAACCATTTATAAACTCTTTCACCTTGCAAATAACCCTTCCTTAATTCTTCAAAACCATTTTATAACTCCTCTATAAAATCTAAGTCTTCAGCTCTATTCAAGGGTCTTAGAAATAATTATAAATAATTAAAAACATTTTACTTCAAGATATCACTATATAATAACGATTAGTAACCATAAACATTATAAATGTATGAAATTTATAAATTTTAAAACATCTTAAAATTAAAAATTAATAATCTCAAAATATTGATTAAGAACAATAATAATTATTCTTTATCGTTTTTATAAATAATAATAAATTATTTTAAAACCATATTAGTAATCCTTATTATAAATTCCAAACCATAATTATTCTTAAATAATTAACCTTACCACATTTTGATAATTCTTTAAATCCTTATTACTATAAACAATTAACTTTTAAGAAATACCAATATAATTAAATAACCTTAAATTGATATTAGTATAATTAATTAACTTTAAAAAAATATTAATATAGTTAAATACTTTTTAAAAAATATTAATTTAATAACTTAAAAATAAGATTACTATAATTAATTAGCTTTAAAAAACAATATTAATTTAGCTAAACACTTTAAAACAATTACTATAATAAAATAACTTTAAAACAACATTAATATAATTAAATAACCTTAAAATAATATTATTAACATTAAAACAATATTAATATAATTTAATAGATAATCCTTGAAACAAAATATTCCTGAAACCCAATTTTGGATTTAAAAGTCGTTTCTTGTCTCCAAAAACCAATTTCAACTTGAACAGCAATTTACAGTATTTTTAAAATACTAATTTGCGGCCAATAGCTACCCAACACTTAACCAATCTCGATATTGATTTTCTATTTTTACTAAATTTTATTTTTAAACATATAATGATGTTATAACCATAGTATCCAAAATCATATTTATTTCCCAATAATTCATATATAGGAAAATATTACTGAAACAATATAATTCAATAATAGCGAGGAATCCCGTTGGATCCCTCCAACCTATTTCCCCTTACATCACAAATGTTATATAATTATAAAATATAATCAACCGCTTCGAGATGGGATTCGTATACAAAGGGTCATTCGCTCTTAAAGGGGAACGTAATAAGGTCCCATCCGCTCTAATAGGCGGGAATATATCTGAACCAACTAATAAATATAACAATCCATCCAAACAATCATTCAATGTTTCAAACAACTATATATCATACTAGCTAACCAAAAAGGTGAGATTAACTCACCAAAATTTTCTGTCGCCGCCCAGCCGTTCCGGTTTGGAACTAAAACCGAACGATGTCCGATTTTAGCCCAAATATCGATGTGACGACCCACAAATCCGTACCCTTTGAATCGATAATAAACCACACATGTCCGACCCAAAAAGTACAGACTGACGGAAAGTCAGGAGAAAGAATAGAAGAGAGAAGAAGAGAAGAGAACAAAGAGAGAAGACAGAACCAAACAGAACAATACAGAATCTCACATCGCAGCGGAATAACATATAATATCATATCAATGATCTTTACAAAACAGAAACTGTATATACTTACATCAATCAGAGTCAACAATCAATCAATAGTTATCAGCCTGGACAGTTATAATAACCTGTCCTCACAAATGCCGACAATATACAAAAACTAAAAAAGCACATCGGATAATCAAAACATATACGTGTATATGAAAATGAAGATCTCCAGCTCGCCTGCTGAAACTCCAAAAGCACCAAAACTGAACCTGTAAATATACTCGGTCTGACCCGAGCATTGAAAGGGAAGAACGCCCGGATCAGTCTGGTAAACCAGCATGAGAAACACACTCAACTGAATTTATTAAATTACCAAACTTTTCCTTTATCAAAACAAAGTATCTCGTAAGACACGTCCATACATAAACACAGACATGTTTTTACCTTACGATAACTAAAACATTTCATATCTAATCATCTTATATTATAGTAGTGTCTACTATATACAAATAATATTCAAAATAGCCGAAATTGTTACCATTATTAAATTCCAGCATATAGCCCAATTAGGTAATACAATCAAAATGGCAGGTACATAGTGGAGTTTGGATTTCCATACAAATGACCAGGTGAAGAGACTACCTTCCGAAGGGGTACACCTCTAGATGGATGTCCCGAGGCACAGAACATCTGCCCTCTACCAACACAAGACTGGCCCATACCGCAAGTGCATTGCAATATTCTTAGCTTTTTTAAGACTGATATTCTTATTCCAGAGAATAACTATTCCACTTTTTAAGGGAAGAATCATTCCACTTTAAGAAGCTTAGCTTTCAACATCTCAATCTCTGCATTTTGGGACACAATTGTTCCCCGCAGCCCAGTATTTTCTATGCGATATTTCTCAGTAATGTGCTGCTCAGCTGCAAGTTTCATTTCGGCGTCTCTTTGTGCAGCATGTGCATCCCGCACTTGCTTCTGAAAGACTTCTTCCTTTTGGGAATGCGATGCAGAAGACGAGGCGAGATCTTCCTTAAGTTGCTTGACTTCAGATGCAAGCTTTGCGTTGTCGTCTGCGATACTCGTCATCTCCGCATCATGCTGCTTGCGCCATTTGTCCCATTCTGATTTATCATTCTCCATGGTCATCATCGCCTCAAGATTCATGTGATTAACCCTTTGGAGTTTGTCGACAAGTTTCTGCCATTGCGACATCCTCTCGATATTAAGCATGACTGCGTCAAGACCTTTAAGCATGTCTTGCTTATCAATCGGAATCAAATCCAAATCAAAGCGCACTCCTTTTAGGCACCAATTTGGAAATCGGCTCTGAAGCATTGGAGGGCCGTCTTTAACTTGATATTGTGGCCTGTTAATGATTGTTTGAATGTCAGACTTCTTTAGAGGAGGAGAGCTGGCCAGAGTATCGGAAGGGATAGGAGCATCAGCCTTTTCAGAAATTTCAGACGCGTTCTTCTCATCAAGTTTAACCCGTTTACTTGGGTCATCAGTGGCATGCTTCTTCCCTTTGTCATCGTGATATTTTCTTTTATGAGAGTCACCGTCTCTCCTTCTTTGCTGCTCTTCGTAAGCACGCCTTTCTTGAGCTTTTCTAGCTGCACGCTCTTCGTCAGTTTCTTTGTGGGAGGGAAGATAACGTCCATAATCGTAAGAATCACGCCCTTCGTAGCGCCGAAAGTTGTCGTAGTACGAGCCGGAACGTCCCATCGGAGAATCTGAAAAACAGAAAAGAAATAAAGCTTAGAAATTTCTAGAAAAAGAGGATAAATGCTTATAAGTGCTGAAAAATCCTAAGTGTGTGCGGCGTGCAAGCTACATGCGTCAAACTACAGACCACGCTTTAGTGTGGAAACAGAGACGACTGGAGTAGTAGGCGTCAGGGTTTGTTTTAGGGTGGAAGTCGCTTCAACAGCGGGAGAAGTCACTTTCGGATTATTATCCCCGAAAAGCTCTTGAGAAGTTATCATGATATCGCTCAAGCCATCAAAAGTGTCATCACCCTGGAACTCAGCAGACTTCTCCTTTTCAAATTCCGTATCGATTGATTTCTCAGAAACTCGAGGATTCTCTTCCTCCTCAATAATTGGGGCAAGTGCCGACTTGCTGACTGACCCTACAACATCGATGGATGCAGAACATTTTATCAAAGCAGCCTCTACAACGGGTGCTTTTGACGCAATTTCTTCTACAAAAGAGGGGGCGTTCGAAGCCTCAGCTTGAAAACCCGAAGCAACTAACGTTTCCGCATCAGAACTGGGAGTTTCATGAATCTGAGTCGATCTAGAAGGATGTAAAAGGCCAAACTGGTGCAGAAATTCATCTTTCAGCAAGAATTTGGCGCTCCTCTCTTCAACATCAACAGCACTCAAAGTATCTAAAATCGACTTACGGCTGGTATCTCGAAGAAGAGAAGGAAGTGCTGCACGAAGAAAGAATGGAATTAAGCATTTGATGGTTCGAATTATGAAAAATCTAGAAGATGAATCGGTAAAAAGTAATCTTACTTCCGACTCTCCAAATAGCATAAAATCCCGGAGGACAGCGAACATAAAAGAATTGAGTCAAGAATCCATGGGCACTTTCAGGCAAGTCCAGAATTAGTTTGCGATTCCTGGCGCTCCTCACAAGTATGATAGAGGGATGGTCTTTGTTCTTTGCAAATGTACACAAGAAGCGAATTTCATCAAAAGAGGGAAAACGGTTCAACGTTCTCCTGAAAAGCACGCACAATCCCAGCAGGATGGAGTATCCGTTAGGGTGTAGTTGAAAGGGAGAAATAGTTAGCCGAAGGAGAAGTTCCCGAAGACAGTCGTTAAATGGAGGAATGGCTCCACTCGAACACATCTGCCGGTTCACAGCAACAAAGCCAAGAGGCGGCCTGTCAGCAGTGTCGCTTGACCCAGGAAGTAAAGCATCTGCTTCGGCAATGCCAAATTGGATGCACAGTTGTCGGAAGACTTTATGACTTAGAGTAGTAGGAGTCCTTTCCGGAGGATCGTTTAGTGGAGTAGCAATTGGAAAAGCTTCTCCGGCTATTTCCAAGTCTTCCTGTTGAGATTCCATTCTACACAAGGAACTGGACGATCAAATATTAAGGTGCACGTTTCCTAAAAAGAGTGAAGTGTTGTGCAAAACTAATACAATAACGAGCAAATGTAAATGAAACTAAACTAATTGATACTTGTCAATTATAAAGTTTCAGGGCTTAATATCTTAAGTCCAAGAATAGTGTTGTGTTGATGCAGATAAATCGGCTTTAGTTGATCACTTCAATTTTGCTTTAATACTTCACTTAGATTTGTTAGTTCACAGCATTTCATTCACGAAGTTCAGTTAAGTTTGATATTCTTTGTCAACTAATCTGTTGTTTGATGTGGGCAATCAATAGCAGTATATTCGTCCCATTTTTCTGTGAATGTTGCTTCTAAACAGGTTATTAGCATTAAAGTTGAGGCAATCTGAGAAGAAGTGCAAAGCCCAAAATAGTTCAAATTCAGAAAATCAGTCAAGTCCTGCTCAAAAAATTCTAAGTGCTAGGTCGCTTACGACCTAACACAAGTTGCAACGTTCCTATGCTAAGTTGTTCAGGCTAAAAAGTTCAGAGCTGTAAAACATTGTCTAAGTATTAGGTCGTTCAACGACCTATCATGGGTCAGGATTTCTGTAGGTCGCACATTGCAGCTGAATGGATTAAGGTGGGGCAATTCTCTCTAAGTCCTAGGTCGCGCACAATTGTTTAAGGTTGAGAACTTTTTAGGTCGCAAATGTTGTCAGATCGCAATGGCTTAAGTCGTTAAGCTTTCCCACGCGACCTAACTCCTAGGTCGTTCAAATCTGATAGGTTATTGACTTCCTCTCCAAGCAACATCATATTGGATTCAATAACCCAATACCGCCAGTCCAAAAAGAGTTCATCTTCCCCTTCATCCTACCTCAACGCACCACCGATCAACTCAGCAAATCAATGGCAAATCCTACAGATCAGTAGTAAAAGCTTTCGTATGATCGCAAATCACCCCGACATTGCAAATAGCTAACGAAAGTCAACTGAGACTACCATACAGAAAGCATGATGCACGAATTTAGGCTTAGGACAAGTAACAACGATTTGTGGTCAAAGCAGTGACTATGGACGAATAAATATCGATCCACTTACGGATTATGATTGGTGAGAAAGAATCGGCAATCGAATGAGTCGAATTTGTCTTTGGAAGCTCGAAGAATCGTTAATGGCGATGGAGGCTCAGAACAATAAGGTGAGGGAGAAGATGCTACCTAACCAATTTATATGAAGCTAAGGATGGGAGGCGAACAGGCGCGTAAAGCTCTAGGTCGTTTGCGACTTAGCATGGGTAGATCGAAGCATACGACCTATGGCATAGTCATATGCCTCGAGGGGCAAATGTTAATCCTTTTATCTCAGCAGCCTAGAACTTAACGACCTAAGAGAAGGTTGCGACCTAGAGAATTCAGCGATCTAAGCTAGGTTTGCGACCTAAGATCTCGCGACCTAACAGCATAATAAGCTCGCGACTTAAGGACTTGGGAGAAGTTTGCGACCTAAGGACTTAAGATTGCGACCTAACGGCATAAGAAGTTCGCGACCTAAGGCTACAGGAAAGCTTCACGACCTAAGATCCAGAGAAGCTCACGACTTAAGGACTTGGGAGAAGTTTGCGACCTAAGGACTTAAGATTGCGACCTAACGGCATAAGAAGTTCGCGACCTAAGGCTACAGAAGACCTTGCGATCTTGCAACAGAAAGGATTGCGACCTATGGAACTCAACGACCTAAGGTAGCTAGCGACCTAAAGGACTTGACGACCTAAAGAGGTTAGCGACCTAACTGTTAAAGCATGTTCAGCGACCTACGACCTAGAGCTCCCACAGCTATTCTTTAACTCGCGTGCGACCTACTACTTGATCAAATGAAGCCCAGTACAGTCTTACCAGCTAACTTCTGAAGCCACAAGGGGACAGCGACCTAGCTTAGGTCGCTCGCGACCTACGACTCAACTAAGGTCGTACGCGACCTAAGACTTAGGCAAATTTCCTGCCCAGAAATCAGCCCCTATAAATAGGACATCACTTCCAACATGAAGAGGACTTTTGGCAAATCATTTCTACAGCGCTGTTACTCCGTCGAACTCTCCATTCATTCAGCAATCAAGGATCCTTCAAGCATTCGTGACACTACAACAAGCTTCAAGAGAAATTCCTTACATCCGACATGGATTCATCGAGTTTCACCGTCGAAGATTGAGCTAGTAGTCAAGATTGTTTCTTGTGATCGAATTGTACTGTTTCCTGAAGAGATTTTTATCGATTTGTAACCAAATTCAATAATAAAGAGATTCAAAGTGGACGTAGGCTAAATCTCAAGCCGAACCACTATAAATTGTTGTCTTTTACTGCATTTCTGCTATTTTCCTGCTTGATTTCTGTTCCCGTCACACGGGTGGTGCTTTCACGATCTTATTACACACACCGGGTGTTATCGTTCATATTTTAACGTTAACATTTTGGTGCTTTCATTGAGAACCCAACTCAGGCTACCATCCATCATTGCTTCACACAAGGTTGTTGAAAAGATTTCCTACAAAACCAGAAGTCTATCAGACATAATGGCTCCTGGAAGGAAACGAAAGGTTGTCAGATCTGAAAATGTTCATGATGATACCGCCACCTCTGCTTCGCCAAGTCAAGCAGCTCCAAGCGTCGGGGTGACGCGAGAGGAGCTAGACGCTGCTGTATCCGGACTATACCAACAGATTGAGACTCAAAACAATCTGATGATGGAAAAACTGAATGCTCTGCTTGGTGCCAACCAAAGACCAGTGGGTAATGAAGAAAACACCGCTGATGCTCTTCGCAACTCCGAAGGGAGGAATATTCCTCAGGGGGGATCAGGTGCTGCTGAAGGGGCACCCCTCCGAGCTGAAGGATCTAGACCATTGCCAATTTTCCACGAAAATCTGCCCGGGCAAACATCTGAGAAAATGGCAGAAGTCTACTCCGCAAAATCTTTGAACAATGAGGAATATCTTTCTGGCATGATCAAGCAAATAATGAAAGAGAGCATGCAGAGAGGTGAAGATGAGAGTGAATGGGGGTTCGCGCCAAGCAAGACTCCGTTTACCGAGAAGATTCTAAAGGCTGAATTTCCTAGAAAATTTGTTCCCCCCACCATTCCTGCTTATCGGGGAACAAGTGATCCAAACCAATTCTTGTATAAGTATGACTGGCACATGACCGGTGCGAGAGCAACTGATGAAATCAAGTGCCGGTATTTCCCAGTGTATTTGGAAGGAGTGGCACTTCTCTGGTTCACCAAACTTCCTGTCCGATCAGTAGATCAGTTTTCCGATCTGACTAGAAAGTTCAAAGAGCAATTCAGGCTATACGCTTCAAAGGCAAAGGACATAATGTCATTATCCAGTCTTGAACAGAATCCGGGAGAACCTATTAAATCATTCCTGAACCGTTTCAATATAGCTCTGGCAGAAGTTGATAACGCAGAGCCACGGATGATCTTGACCTATTTGATGCGTGCTATCGACAAATCGAGCGAATTTGGAAAATGGCTGAAGATGAAAGAGCCAAATTCTCTCGAGAAATTCTACAAGAAAGCTGATGAATTCATACGCTTGGAAAATCTTCCAGCATCAATGAAGGTGGTGGCAGCAAAGGTGGAAAATAATACTGCCGCTTCGGAAAAGAAAGATTCCGGAGGTCAGAAAAGGGAAAATCACGAGGGGAAGAAACAAAAGGATACAAAGAAACCTCGCTTCTTCAAACCCTCAGATTTCACTCCGTTGACCGACACTCTGGAAAATATCTTCTTCGCCACCAAAGATGCTGTGGATTATCCCAAACCGGCTGAGATAAAACCGGGAAAGGGCGCTATGAGAAATGGAAAGTTCTGCCGTTTTCACAACCAACCTGGTCATGATACCAATGACTGTCGTCACTTAAAGAGCTTAATTGAAGAATTATTGAGAGAAAACAAGCTGCAACAATATGTCAAGAAAAACAGAAGTGATCCATCTTCGTCTACTCAGAGGCAACAACCCTCTAATCAGCCGTCAGACTCAAGTAAAGGTACTGCGGCACAAGAATCTGGAAGGCCCGTTATCAACGTCATTTCAGGGGGCCCACACCCAGCAGGCAGAAGCTGGGGTGAGATGGAACGATATGCTCATGCTTTGAAGTATATCCCGGCAGAGGAAGATGTTTTTGCTGTAGAAAATGCTGCACCCCTGAAACAGCAAAAGATTTCAGATAATGATATTTTGTTCAAGGCTAGGGATTCTATTGGTATTGAAGCTCCCACCATAGATCCCTTAGTTATCTCTGCAGGAATTGGGCCAACAATAGTAAGACGAGTACTCATTGATTGCGGTGCTTCCTGCAATATACTCTTCAAGAAAACATTTGACCAAATGAAGATCCCAATGACCGACGTTCAGGCTTCATCACAAAAGATCGTTGGTTTCACTGGGGAACCACAGCAACCAATCGGAACTGTCGATTTGTTCGTGGAACTTGGTGAAGGGCAGAAAAGGGTAGCTCAAAAACAAACCTTTGTGATTGTTGATGGATTTTCTGCCTACAATGCTTTCCTAGGCAGGCCGACTCTAGCTGCATTCAAGGCCATTTTGGCCCCGTGGTGCCTAACTATGAAGTTTCCTACAGAAAATGGTGTTGGTGTCATCAAGGGAGATCAAAATGCTGGACGCGAATGTTATCTCATAGAGCTTCGAGAAGCCAGAAAGAGAGAAATGGGTAAAGATGCGGCAGCTCCCCTCTGCATCAAAAACCCAACTTTATAGCAAATACAGGGTGGCCCCTGCACTTGTGAGCATAGCGGTGCAAGGCGAGAAATGGACCCCAGAAAATCCAGTGCAGAGGAGAATAGAGTGGTGCCCGCAGAAGTTACGGTACCAATACCTGTCGACTCAAAAGACCCAAATAAAGTACTTAATGTGGGTTCGCAACTAAATACAACAGTTCAAAATACACTGATATCATTTCTAAAAGCAAATCTGGACGTGTTCGCTTGGTGTCATGCTGATATGTGCGGAATCTCTCCAACAATTGCTGTTCACACTCTGAATGTCGATCCGAAATTCACACCAGTGAAACAGAAAAGAAGAACTCAAGGTCCAGAAAGGTCAGCAGCTTTAAAGGAAGAAGTAGATCGCCTCTTAGAGAATAATTTCATCAAAGAATCCATTTATCCAAATTGGGTTTCAAATCCAGTACTGGTTAAGAAGGCAAATGGAAAGTGGAGAGTATGCATTGATTTCTCAGATCTGAACAAAGCTTGTCCCAAAGACTGCTTCCCGTTGCCTAGAATCGATCAACTAGTAGACGGGACGGCTGGACATGAGTTGTTATCTTTTATGGATGCCTATTCCGGATACAATCAGATTATGATGAATGAACCAGATCAGGAGGACACAAGCTTTATTATAGATGTGGGACTCTACTGTTACAAAGTCATGCCATTCGGGTTAAAGAATGCAGGGGCAACATACCAAAGACTTGTCAACGCTATGTTCAAGCCTCAGATTGGCAAAACAATGGAAGTCTATGTTGATGATATGTTAGTAAAGTCAAAGAAAGCAGTAGACCACATGGATCACTTGGCAGAAATGTTCTCAATTCTTCGGAAGTACGGAATGAAGCTCAATCCATTGAAATGTTCATTCGGAGTAGAGTCTGGGAAATTCCTGGGTTTCATCGTGAGAGCTAGGGGCATTGAGGCCAATCCTGCTCAAATCACAGCTCTAAGAGAAGTTAAAGCCCCTAGAACAAAGAAAGAACTGCAAAGTCTCAATGGAAAGGTTGCCGCTCTTAGTCGCTTCATTTCCAAGGCCACAAACAAATGCATTCCCTTCTTTGATGCTCTAAAGAAAGGAAAGAAAAATTTCGAATGGACTCCTGAATGTCAGAATGCTTTCGATCAACTGATTCATCATATGAGAACTCCTCCGGTCCTCTCCAAGCCTAGTGATGGTGAAGACCTCTTCATCTATTTGGCAATTTCATCCCATGCTTTAAGTGCAGCACTTGTACGAGAAGATATGAAAATACAACGTCCAGTCTACTACATCAGCAAACGGTTCACTGGGGCAGAGATGAATTATTCGAAGATAGAAAAGCTTGCTTTTTGTTTGTTAATCGCTTCCAGGAAGTTGAGGCCCTATTTTCAATCTCATCCTATCAAGGTCCTGACTGATCAACCTCTAAAGCAAGTCCTGTATCGTCCTGAAACTTCGGGTCGTCTCTTGAAATGGAACATAGAACTCAGCCAATATAACATCACTTACCATCCCCGAAGAGCAATTAACGGACAAGCTTTAGCAGATTTCATTGCAGAGTCCACTGACAAAGGTGACATCAAGGAAGAAACAACTGACTGCATTCCGATACAGTGGAAGTTGTATGTTGATGGCTCAAGGAATGATTATTGTTCTGGGGCAGGAGTTGTGCTTGAAACTCCCGAAGGGCGATCATTATGTTATGCATTGAGACTAGAATTCCCTTCGACAAACAATGGAGCAGAATATGAAGCCCTTATTGCCGGTTTAAAAATCGTCAAGGAACTAAACATCAAAGCGATACAGATTTTCAGCGATTCTCAGCTTATTGTTTGCCAGGTGAAGAAAGAATTTCAAGCCAAAGGGGGAAATTTGCCTACATATTTGACAAAAACTTCCGAACTCCTCAATGATTTAGATCACTACTCAATAAGCCACATACCCCGAGAGGAAAATATGAAGGTGGACTCTTTAGCAAAATACTCAAGTTCCGGAGAAGCTCAATTGCTGGGATTAGTTCCTGTAGAAGTTCTGTCAGCTCCAAGCATTGATGAAATGGATATTGATTGGATTATGACTACGTCTCAAGAGCATGAATCATGGATGACTCCAATCAAAGAATACTTAATCAGTGGTTCCCTGCCAGAAAGTTCTAAGGAACGTCGAAAATTATTGAGAAAAGCGTCAAGGTATATAATTCAAGATGGCCGATTATACAGGCGGGGATTTTCAATCCCACTACTCCGATGTGTAACTAAAGAAGAAGCCAAGACAATCTTAGCAGAGGTGCACGGAGGAGAATGTGGAGACCATTCAGGTGGTCAAACACTTGCAAAGAAAATTCTCCGATACGGGTATTTCTGGCCGGATATTAATCGAGATGCTGCAGCTTACTCCAGGAAGTGTGACAAATGCCAAAGATTTGCAAAAATCCCAAGAGCACCTTCCACCGAACTCACATAAATGGTAAGCCCATGGCCATTTGCCATTTGGGGAATAGACCTAATTGGACCATTACCGATCGCTAAATCAGGAATTAAATATGCTATTGTTGCTGTTGATTATTTCACCAAATGGGCTGAAGCTGAACCTTTGGCCACTATCACTTCTAAGAAGATGATAAATTTTGTAACGAAGAATATCATTTGCAGATATGGTGTGCCACAGAAGATAATCACAGACAACGGTACTCAGTTTGAAAGTGAAGAATTCTAGGATTTTTGCAAACGGTTCAGAATTCGAAAAAGCTTCTCAGCAGTGGCTCACCCGCAGGCAAATGGGCAAGTGGAAGCAGTTAATAAGATCATCAAGTCAACTATCAAAAAGCAGCTCGAAAAAGCAAAAGGTGGTTGGGTTGATAAACTTCCATTAGCACTATGGGCGTACAGAACTACTCACAAAACTGCGACTGGGCACACTCCATTTTCACTGGCATACGGATCGGAGGCAATGATTCCAGTGGAAGTAGAAGTTCCTTCACATAGGAGAGTTCATTTCAACGAAGCTGAAAATGAGAAACTGCAATTTGAAGCACTTGATTTTCTTGATGAGAAAAGAGAAGAAGCTAGGCTCAGAGTTTCAGCTCATCAACAGAGAATTGCCAGGCATTTCAACTCTAAGGTTCGCCAACGCAGCTTTGAGATCGGAGACTTGGTTTTGAAAAGGATTATGACAGCAACTGGTGTGTTTGGGCCAAACTGGGAAGGACCATATGTCATAAGCACTAAACTTCTTGATGGCACTTTCAAACTCATAACTGTTGAAGGGGATCCAATTCCAAGAGCCTGGAACAGCAACCACTTACGTCCTTATTTTACTTGAAAGAAAAAGCTTGGTTCAAAATTGTGAAATAATGATGAATGTATCAGTTGTATTGTAAAATATTGTAAATCAGTGTGAATGAATGAAAGCTATAAAGTGGATGTAGGCCCGATTCTTGGCCGAACCACTATAAATCTTGTGTTCTTTACTATTTTATAATGCCTGTTTTATTTCAATATGTAAATACTTTAAAATGTATTGCTAAAATGTCGATTCAAAATTGCAGGACATCAAAACAATGCTTGCTCGTCACAGAGCTAAGCGACCTCTATAAATCAGCTATTACATGAAAAACCAAGCCACAAAAAGATTTCCAAACTCAAATCCCAAGCAAGGAAAACTTCACATAAAAAGTTGGCAACTCCACTGTGATAAACCTTTGTTCACTAGTTGAGATTGTCGTTATGAATAGACATCCAACTAGATAACTTGTGTTTGTCTCGTGAAGTCATTCAACAGTGAAGTCCACTCCTTCGGATGAAACAATTTACTTGTAAGAGGAAAAGAAGATGTGCTGGGGAATGATAATAAGAGATCGCTAATGGGCAGATGATGAAAGAAAGTTGTCAAGCAAATAAAGAAGCAGACAAAGGGAGGTATGCCTCTCAACAGGAAGGCCAGAAGATCCACTAAAGGGACGCCTTCCCAAGCGGAAGTAACCGGACCCTCGCTAACTGGTCGTGATGCATCCGATCAGATAGCTTATGTCCGTCCCGTGGATCCACTCGCCCCTGAGACGCAAGCTACCCGGCACACCAACCAACCAACCAAAGCCCTCTATCGAGGCACGCCAATAAATGGAAAAGCTTTCCTCAATCAAAAAGATCGGTGGGACCACCAAAGGGGCACCTTGTTAATTGATTGCGATCGTTTGTACAAACAAACATCCAATCAAGCAACTTACGCCTGTCCCGTGGACCCATCCGACCATGAGAAAGTAACTTCCAGGCAATCCAAAGCCCTCTTCGGAGGCACAAGCCCTCTTCGGAGGCACAAGCCATCTTCGGAGGCATGTTTCACTATGCTTGAAGCACAAAATCACAAGCCCTCTTCGGAGGCACAAGCCCTTTTCGGAGGCACAAGCCCTCTTCGGAGGCACAAGCCATCTTCGGAGGCAAAAGCCCTTTTCGGAGGCACGTTTCACCCGTGTAGAAGTGTAAAATGCTTCTCTTCGGAGACCCACTTCACCAGAGTTGAAATATCAAAATCGCTTCTCTTCAAGAACCTCTTCAGAGGCGCACTTCACCTTGCTTGAAGTACCAAAAATAAGCCCCTTGCTGGGGCACAAAATCAAGACCTTCTTCGGAAGCTCATTTCACTGCGTAGGAAAATTCACTTTTAACAAATAAAAGTGATCATCCCTCAAAGTTGAAGTGTTCTTCAGAAGGAAAGAGAAAGTAAAAACGTCCCGAAAGACAAAATATACTTTATTAAAAGCAGAATGATTCTTCCCTTAAAAAGTGGAATAGTTATTCTCTGGAATAAGAATATCAGTCTTAAAAAAGCTAAGAATATTGCAATGCACTTGCGGTATGGGGGCAGTACTATACGATTCAGTTACATGAACAAAGTAGTATACAAGCAACATATCGCGAGTTCATCACAATATCATGAAAAATAGATGGTGTGGAATAAATGCATTCTCAAACGCAGACAAAAGTTTGCACAAGTAAGAAGAATCGTTCATTCTACACTAAAAATAAAAGACAGATCATTCTCACATACACAAGAGTTTGTACAAGTAAAATAATTGTTTTATTTAGTACTATGAAAATTCTTTACATGTGCAGATATCTCAAAAAGCAAAAGCAGGGACCGGTACCCGCACAATCCCCGGTCGATACATGCACAAAGCAAAAGTAAGGAGTAAAAAATCCAGCTTGTTATCCCTTCTTCTCGCCACCTTTGGAGCCTTTCCCCGGCCTAATGATTAGTTTTTGGAGCCGTTGTGGACGGGCCGGGGCAGAAGGAGAAAAAGGCGCGGTTGGATCAACGTCTGCTTCCTCCCCAGTTGAAGCACTAATCTTCTTCTTCCTTATGCCACGCTTCCCCTTCCTCTTTGAGGAAGATTCGCTCCCCGGAGTAGCAAGCAGTGTTGAAAGCTTCGTGTCATCATCAAGGGACTGCTCCGGGGTCTTCTCGACGTCTTCAAGGTCCTCCCCCTTCTGCTCCTGCGAAGCTGCCGGATCATCCAGACCTTGAAGGGCTTCGATTTTCTCTGCCTGTGATCCCGGCTGGGAAGCAGAAGGAGGGGTAACCTGTAAAGATGAAGGAATGACAACTGAAGGAGTGGAAGCTTGTGCAGTGACTGGTGCCGCAGCTGTAGAAGAAAAGAAGTTAAAATCAACATCTTCCAAAAATAGAGAAGGTATCGGTTCACCAAAATTCAAGTAACAAGTAAGAAGGTCATCAAACTCGGTTAAATCAAGTAACTGGTTCATTAGACCCGGAACTTCGCCAAAGTTACCTGGAGGAGTTGATTTCGCAAGCTCAATTTCATATTTATCAGCTTCAGTTTCTTCCTGGCTCTTCTCTTCAATTTGGGAAAGAGGAATCTCGGAAGTATCGAGTTTAGCTTCAGCATCTTTTGCAGCAAGTGGAGATTGAGAGCTAGAACCGATGATATCAACATCAGTCAGAGTTGAAGTATGGACAGGGGCAGGTAGTGATGTTGTCTTTTCTGGATATTCTTCTACCGCTGCCCCGGCTCTAGCTTCGGCAAGTTGCTCTTTGCCTCTGATAAGCGCATCACGTGCTTCATCGTCTAGATAAAGCGCTACAAGGTCTGCTTCCGCATAGCTGGAAAATGTGTCAAGTATAGTCTCCCAAACTTCAGCAAGTGTAATCTCATATTTGGGACCCAAGAAGGAAAGGCTGCCACGGCCCAAAACGCTGTGCATATAGAAGTCAAATAGAGTAGAATCGATGCTAGCTCTAGTGGCATCGTGAGACTCTTCGGCCGCAACTTGTCCAGCGACCGCGTCATCACGCTCCTTCTCAACTTTAAGAAGCTTAGCTTTCAGCATCTCAATCTCTGCATTTTGGGACACAATTGTTCCCCGCAGCCCAGTATTTTCTGTGCGATATTTCTCAGTAATGTGCTGCTCAGCTGCAAGTTTCATTTCGGCGTCTCTTTGTGCAGCATGTGCATCCCGCACTTGCTTCTGAAAGACTTCTTCCTTTTGGGAATGCGATGCAGAAGACGAGGCGAGATCTTCCTTAAGTTGCTTGACTTCAGATGAAAGCTTTGCGTTGTCGTCTGCGATACTCGTCATCTCCGCATCATGCTGCTTGCGCCATTTGTCCCATTCTGATTTATCATTCTCCATGGTCATCATCGCCTCAAGATTCATGTGATTAACCCTTTGGAGTTCGTCGACAAGTTTCTGCCATTGCGACATCCTCTCGATATTAAGCCTGACTGCGTCAAGACCTTTAAGCATGTCTTGCTTATCAATCGGAATCAAATCCAAATCAAAGCGCACTCCTTTTAGGCACCAATTTGGAAATCGGCTCTGAAGCATTGGAGGGCCGTCTTTAACTTGATATTGTGGCCTGTTAATGATTGTTTGAATGTCAGACTTCTTTAGAGGAGGAGAGCTGGCAAGAGTATCGGAAGGGATAGGAGCGTCAGCCTTTTCAGAAATTTCAGACGCGTTCTTCTCATCAAGTTTAACCCGTTTACTTGGGTCATCAGTGGCATGCTTCTTCCCTTTGTCATCGTGATATTTTCTTTTATGAGAGTCATCGTCTCTCCTTCTTTGCTGCTCTTCGTAAGCACGCCTTTCTTGAGCTTTTCTAGCTGCACGCTCTTCGTCAGTTTCTTTTTGGGAGGGAAGATAACGTCCATAATCGTAAGAATCACGCCCTCCGTAGCGCCGAAAGTTGTCATAGTACGAGCCGGAACGTCCCATCAGAGAATCTGAAAAACAGAAAAGAAATAAAGCTTAGAAATTTCCAGAAAAAGAGGATAAATGCTTATAAGTGCTGAAAAATCCTAAGTGTGTGCGGCGTGCAAGCTACATGCGTCAAACTACAGACCACACTTTAGTGTGGAAATAGAGACGACTGGCGTAGTAGGCGTCAGGGTTTGTTTTAGGGTGGAAGTCGTTTCAACAGCGGGAGAAGTCACTTTCGGATTATTATCCCCGAAAAGCTCTTGAGAAGTTATCATGATATCGCTCAAGCCATCAAAAGTGTCATCACCCTAGAACTCAGCAGACTTCTCCTTTTCAAATTCCGTATCGATTGATTTCTCAAAAACTCGAGGATTCTCTTCCTCCTCAATAATTGGGGCAAGTGCCGACTTGCTGACTGACCCTACAACATCGATGGATGCGGAACATTTTATCAAAGCCGCCTCTACAATGGGTGCTTTTGACGCAATTTCTTCTACAAAAGAGGGGGCGTTCGAAGCCTCAGCTTGAAAACCCGAAGCAACTAACGTTTTCGCATCAGAACTGGGAGTTTCATGAATCTGAGTCGATCTAGAAGGATGTAAAAGGCCAAACTGGTGCAGAAATTCATCTTTCAGCAAGAATTTGGCGCTCCTCTCTTCAACATCAACAGCACTCAAAGTATCTAAAATCGACTTACGGCTGGTATCTCGAAGAAGAGAAGGAAGTGCTGCACGAAGAAAGAATGGAATTAAGCATTTGATGGTTCGAATTATGAAAAATCTAGAAGATGAATCGGTAAAAAGTAATCTTACTTCCGACTCTCCAAATAGCATAAAATCCCGGAGGACAGCGAACATAAAAGAATTGAGTCAAGAATCCATGGGCACTTTCAGGCAAGTCCAGAATTAGTTTGCGATTCCTGGCGCTCCTCACAAGTATGATAGAGGGATGGTCTTTGTTCTTTGCAAATGTACACAAGAAGCGAATTTCATCAAAAGAGGGAAAACGGTTCAACGTTCTCCTGAAAAGCACGCACAATCCCAGCAGGATGGAGTATCCGTTAGGGTGTAGTTGAAAAGGAGAAGTAGTTAGCCGAAGGAGAAGTTCTCGAAGACAGTCGTTAAATGGAGGAATGGCTCCACTCGAACACATCTGCCGGTTCACAGCAACAAAGCCAAGAGGCGGCCTGTCAGCAGTGTCGCTTGACCCAGGAAGTAAAGCATCTGCTTCGGCAATGCCAAATTGGATGCACAGTTGTCGGAAGACTTTATGACTTAGAGTAGTAGGAGTCCTTTCCGGAGGATCGTTTAGTGGAGTAGCAATTGGAAAAGCTTCTCCGGCTATTTCCAAGTCTTCCTGTTGAGATTCCATTCTACACAAGGAACTGGACGATCAAATATTAAGGTGCACGTTTCCTAAAAAGAGTGAAGTGTTGTGCAAAACTAATACAATAACGAGCAAATGTAAATGAAACTAAACTAATTGATACTTGTCAATTATAAAGTTTCAGGGCTTAATATCTTAAGTCCAAGAATAGTGTTGTGTTGATGCAGATAAATCGGCTTTAGTTGATCACTTCAATTTTGCTTTAATACTTCACTTAGATTTGTTAGTTCACAGCATTTCATTCACGAAGTTCAGTTAAGTTTGATATTCTTTGTCAACTAATCTGTTGTTTGATGTGGGCAATCAATAGCAGTATATTCGTCCCATTTTTCTGTGAATGTTGCTTCTAAACAGGTTATTAGCATTAAAGTTGAGGCAATCTGAGAAGAAGTGCAAAGCCCAAAATAGTTCAAATTCAGAAAATCAGTCAAGTCCTGCTCAAAAAATTCTAAGTGCTAGGTCGCTTACGACCTAACACAAGTTGCAACGTTCCTATGCTAAGTTGTTCAGGCTAAAAAGTTCAGAGCTGTAAAACATTGTCTAAGTATTAGGTCGTTCAACGACCTATCATGGGTCAGGATTTCTGTAGGTCGCACATTGCAGCTGAATGGATTAAGGTGGGGCAATTCTCTCTAAGTCCTAGGTCGCGCACAATTGTTTAAGGTTGAGAACTTTTTAGGTCGCAAATGTTGTCAGATCGCAATGGCTTAAGTCGTTAAGCTTTCCCACGCGACCTAACTCCTAGGTCGTTCAAATCTGATAGGTTGTTGACTTCCTCTCCAAGCAACATCATATTGGATTCAATAACCCAATACCGCCAGTCCAAAAAGAGTTCATCTTCCCCTTCATCCTACCTCAACGCACCACCGATCAACTAAGCAAATCAATGGAAAATCCTACAGATCAGTAGTAAAAGCTTTCGTATGATCGCAAATCACCCCGACACGTCAAATAGCAAACGAAAGTCAACTGAGACTACCATACAGAAAGCATGATGCACCAATTTAGGCTTAGGACAAGTAACAACGATTTGTGGTCAAAGCAGTGACTATGGACGAATAAATATCGATCCACTTACGGATTATGATTGGTGAGAAAGAATCGGCAATCGAATGAGTCGAATTTGTCTTTGGAAGCTCGAAGAATCGTTAATGGCGATGGAGGCTCAGAACAATAAGGTGAGGGAGAAGATGCGACCTAACCAATTTATATGAAGCTAAGGATGGGAGGCGAACAGGCGCGTAAAGCTCTAGGTCGTTTGCGACTTAGCAAGGGTAGATCGAAGCATACGACCTATGGCATAGTCATATGCCTCGAGGAGCAAATGTTAATCGTTTTATCTCAGCAGCCTAGAACTTAACGACCTAAGAGAAGGTTGCGACCTAGAGAATTCAGCGATCTAAGCTAGGTTTGCGACCTAAGATCCAGGAGGACCTCGCGACCTAACAGCATAATAAGCTCGCGACTTAAGGACTTGGGAGAAGTTTGCGACCTAAGGACTTAAGATTGCGACCTAACGGCATAAGAAGTTCGCGACCTAAGGCTACAGGAAAGCTTCGCGACCTAAGATCCAGAGAAGCTCGCGACTTAAGGACTTGGGAGAAGTTTGCGACCTAAGGACTTAAGATTGCGACCTAACGGCATAAGAAGTTCGCGCCCTAAGGCTACAGAAGACCTTGCGATCTTGCAACAGAAAGGATTGCGACCTATGGAACTCAATGACCTAAGGTAGCTAGCGACCTAAAGGACTTGACGACCTAAAGAGGTTAGCGACCTAACTGTTAAAGCATGTTCAGCGACCTACGACCTAGAGCTCCCACAGCTATTCTTTAACTCGCGTGCGACCTACTACTTGATCAAATGAAGCCCAGTACAATCTTACCAGCTAACTTCTGAAGCCACAAGGGGACAGCGACCTAGCTTAGGTCGCTCGCGACCTACGACTCAACTAAGGTCGTACGCGACCTAAGACTTAGGCAAATTTCCTGCCCAAAAATCAGCCCCTATAAATAGGACATCACTTCCAACATGAAGAGGACTTTTGGCAAATCATTTCTACAGCGCTGTTACTCCGTCGAACTCTCCATTCATTCAGCAATCAAGGATCCTTCAAGCATTCGTGACACTACAACAAGCTTCAAGAGAAATTCCTTACATCCGACATGGATTCATCGAGTTTCACCGTCGAAGATTGAGCTAGTAGTCAAGATTGTTTCTTGTGATCGAATTTTACTGTTTCCTGAAGAGATTTTTATCGATTTGTAACCAAATTCAATAATAAAGAGATTCAAAGTGGACGTAGGCTAAATCTCAAGCCGAACCACTATAAATTGCTGTCTTTTACTGCATTTCTGCTATTTTCCTGCTTGATTTCTGTTCCCGTCACACGGGTGGTGCTTTCACGATCTTATTACACACACCGGGTGTTATCGTTCATATTTTAACGTTAACACGTTGGTCCAAAGTGGTTTTCAGATAAATCTGATCCCGATCTCTTCGCACCAACAACGCAAAAGCGTTTCTCAACCTCACACAGAAACTAAGTCTCGTAGACTTATCACGTCTCCAACTTTCAACTTTCTATCCTTCGGGCCAAGAAGGAAGCTCGATAGATTGAAGTAATACTCCGCACTACACGAATCAACATCCTCAACCCAAACGATAATCAAGCCTACACAGAAGGTTACGTACTAAGTGTGCGACTAAATAGTTCCCATATCAAGTGGAGGAACTAAAATATGGCCAATACTTAATTGTCGGTTATTTAACTATCAAAGCAAACAAACAAATATTTAGCACCATAAACAATCACTAGGCCCTTAAATTAATCTTTTATTAATTAAATCAATTTTCCAAATATTCACTTCAAATTATCTTTGAAAAGATACATTCTCAAAATCATTTCAATATTGGAAAACATTTCCAAATACTTATTTAATAATAATTGATTCATAATTCAGCTTATTTTTAATACTTAGAAAATATTATATATATTTAAATCAGGATTAAGTACATATTACATTCTTTAAGGAAAACATTCTCTTTAAAACACATTTATTCGAGTCAAAATGAATGTTGCGGAAAACATCATTACGACAACCCAAAATCATCAGTATAGGAATTCGAAAATAAGATAGATATATAAATCCCAAATACTATACAAAACATTTTCTTTCGAAAATCATTTACTATAACAACAGTGTTATAGTCCATCATTTACTTACTTCTCAAAAACGTCTATTTCAACAATGAATGTTGAAATCTATGTATTCGATACTTAACACATTTTAAAACATCTTTAAAACATTTAAATCCATTTAAAATGTCACTTCCCAAAGCGTTTATTCAACTTAAAATATTATTCACTGTCCAAAATCGTGAATATAACTCTCTAATCAAATTCAATACTTCTACACATTATTTATTAAAGGATTATCCACTGTTGTAACGACCCGTAAAATTTCAACTATTTTAATAACGTAATTAGTTGAAATTTTGTGAAATTTTAAACCATAAAATTTTGAAATAAAATTTAATATTTGGAATGCGTCTAGTTAAACATAGCAACTGGTAAATTTTCGTTCGAAAATACGAAAGTTTATTTCGCGCGTAAATTCACTTCAATTTAATCAGTTAAAAAGCGATGAAAATAAAATGTTTCTGAAACCTAAATATTTTTATATAGAAAAATTCTAAAACATCTTCTGAGCAAGATGTCAGTTTGTCGTTTTTCCAAATTCGGACATCTTTGGCTCCGTCGATCTTATTTTTCAGCGTTTTTCTTGCATTTTCCTCTATAAATTTTTTTTTTTTGAATTTTGATAATTCAATCGTACCACTGATATCTGTATACCGTTTTGATCTTCTCGCCGCCTGACCTCTGTAGTGTATTCAATTCTATATTTTGAAATCCGTTTCGCTATGAAATCAACAGAACAATTTCGTATCGATACCGGGTTTAAAACCTTGTGCTCTCCATCTACCTACCGGTCCAAGATTGAACAGCCATAACTTTTGGAAAATTCCTAGAATTTAACAGTCCGATCTTTACCTTTCCAATTATTTACTAGCTTTTGCAATTTCCCCGTTTCATATTTCAATACAAATGTTGGTTCGGTCCTTTAAACTTTCGATCTGTTCATATTTGTCTCTGAAATAAATTATATCATTAAGTATGTATGTGTTATTACTGTAGACCCATTCTTTGAGCTGCCTTTTTATCTTTCCCACGTTCCTTTCTCTTTCTTTGGGTTTCATATTTTTCTTTCTATTCTTGCTCACATTATTATCTTGTGTTCTGTTCATTTTCCTCCCTCCAAACACGGGCCGCCCACTAGTCTCTGCCTCCAACAACCAAGTCCGCCAACCACACCATAAATGCAAGTAGCCACCACGCCCCTCTTCTTCTCATCGCCATCAGCCCATCACCTTGTTTCCCCTTTCGCCCAAGACCGTGCCCACGCCTTTGGCCACAACCCACCACATCCCGACAGTCCCTGCTTCCTCCGCCTTGAGCTGCTCCGCCTTTCACCTGCAGCCTACCAACCCATCATCACCCACCTGGCCGTGCTCCCTCCTCCAGACAGCCGCGAACGCAAACTTCGGCTAACCGTAGGCCTTCCTCCCCTTCTCTTCTACGCATGCTCTACCGAGCCATCAACTTTCCATCCTTTATAAATAATGGTATATGCATGTAAGTAAAATATAGGTTTGCATGAATTTTTTTCTTCTTCTGTAGTTTGTCCATTTTTGTAACGACCCTGAATTTTCGACAATTTAAATTGAAAATATTTAATTAATTTTAAATATTTGGATGATGGTTTGACTTGAAATTCAATTATCAGAATGAATCTGGCGATTAAATTATTGAATTTAATTATTGAAACTGGGTAAAAATTCAAATCCTCAGTTTAAAGCTGATTAAAAATAATATGAAGGATTGTAAAATTCATATTGATTATACTAAAGATAATGAAAGTTTCGGAATTGAATTTGGAACTGTTTTGTTCAGTTTTGAAATTAAATCGTTCGAATCGATATGTAAAAATAGCATTCCGTGGCACAGTCTCGGAATTTGATGAAACCAGTTCCATTGGGTCCGTAATATTGTATTACTATCGGATTTCAATTTTCGTAATATTTGGAGTGATCGTTTGGCCGTACGATAAACAAACGCGTTGAAATTAAATCGAAAATTTAATATTTTAACTGGTCCAAAAAGCTATCTTCTCCATACGATTGGATTTGGACTCGAAACCTTTTCCATTGTGTTCGGAATAGGCGTATAACATTACGAACGCCTAGCGGCACCCCTCGATAGGAGGTCAAAAATTTAAGCTACAGATTCGAGACAGTTTGAAATCAATTTAAATTATATTGCTTATTCTTTTTCCGACAATACGTACAACTAGCCACCACGTTGTCTCCCACTCGTACATGCTTTCCATTCTTCTAAGTTGCCTGCGACTCTTTTCTTTCAAAGGACGAAAGCTTCAGAGAAAAAGAAATGATAATGGCTGCTTACTTCAAATTTTCGTTCGAATGAAAATTTAAAATGAAAACAAATTCAAGGCCGAGCCTAGGGGAATTCTCCTTCAAAAATCATTTTTTCTTCCTCCCTCATTCAAAATTGCAGCCTTTTGAGAAAAATCAAATGATGGCCGAAGCCCCTTTCCCCTCAGAAAAAAAAAAAAAAAAAAAATCGCGACAGGGTCGCGAGGCGTTCTCGAGCGTTCTCGAGCGTGTGCATTCGAAGGCAACCAAGTGAGGCCGCGACTCTGTATTCGTTCATCTGGAGGCATTCTCGGTGGAGCGGCGACGACTGGAAGGGGTATTTCGCGAGTAGGGTTTCGCCTGAAGGCGCGGCGGAGACGAAGGCTCGGGTTGGTCGCGATTTGGGTTGGGTTCGACGTTGGTGGGTCGCGATTCAAATCACGAGGAGGACGAGAGGTCGAAGCAGCAGCCAGGGGAGGCTCGCGCGAGCACTCGCGTAGGGATGGGTTCTGTTTGGAATGGAGGTCGCGAGGGTGTCGAGTGGCCTGGCGAATCGATGGTGGCAAGTTGGTCGATTTTGGAAAATCACGTCACCGCGATGGGCGATGTCAGCTCAGAGGCGAAGCCGATAGGCTTTCGTGATGCTCCGGGTGTTGTCGTGAAGGTCGGGGATCATTGAGGCAGTGATGAGATGGGGCTTTAGTCGTTGCTTTAGATGGTGGTCGCGATGCCTAGGCAGCTACCAAGCTCTGAGAGATGTTATCGAGTCAGCGAGGTGAGGTTTTACAAATTTCTTTGATTTAAATTTATTTAATCCATGTACAAATATACAGGATATAAGAAAAATTGGGATGATAGGACAGTAAACTGTAAATCAGAGAAAATATTTGTGTAGAAAGATTTTTGAAATTATATATATATATATTTCAGTAAGATTTATAAAACGATTTATTTTCTCCAATATCTAGATTTATATACATAAGTGTTTATTTAGGGAATAGGAATTTTAAAACGATATGAAGTTTAGAAATAATTAGATTCTTGAAATCTATAAATTGTTTTTGTTGCTGAAAACAATTATGAAAAGGAAATTTAACAATTAGTTAATTCAATCTATAAAAATGGAAATTGAATTGTTCGATTTAATTTGAATATTGATAAATTGTATAATCATTTATACAAGGTCTAAAACGGTGAAGAAAACAAACTGGATTGGAAATGAATTGCAAAATGAAAGCTAAGGTGAGATCTTCTCACTCAAATTGAAAAGTGGAAATTTTCAGTTATTGAATTGATTGACTGTTTGGATGTGTATTAGATATAGTAGGATATATCTATATATATATAGCAATATATACATATTGGCATATGTATATATTGGATTGATTGATTTCCCGCCTCGTATAGCGGATGAGACCCTATTGCGCCGTTAGTAAGCGGATGATATATTTATAAAACCTATATACCGCGATATTCCACCTCGAAGTGGAATTGGTATTGTGCTAACATTTGTGGATGCAGGGAAACAGGTTGGAGGGATCCAACAGGATTCCTCAAAACATTTGAATTGATTTCATATGTTGTTTAATTGATTATTTATAATCTGTAGATGATTATATCTGTGATTGAATGTATTGAGAGCTAAAATTTAGCCGAATGTATTTTTGGTATCGTTGGATACCAGAAATAAATGAAATTGGATTTCTGAAATTAAAATTGAATTTTTGATGGTTTGGGAAAATAAAAGAATTTATTTTAAAGGAGATAAATTTGTTTGAAATCAAAGTGATAATTGATTGGGTATTTAAAATAAATCTTTGAGGAATCCATATGAAAACTTATTTTATGTTGAATGAAAAATTGATTTTTGTGTTGAAAATAAATTTGGGAATCGATTTGTAAAATGATTTGGTAATTGGGATTAAAAGTTAAATCAATTTGAAATGTGATTCGGTGTTGAAGTAAATTCAGAAATCAATTTGAAATTCGATTTGGGATTTGAAATAAAATGGAGAGATCAATTTTTAAAAGTTGATTCGGGGTTGAAAATGAATATTTGGAAAACGATTTGAAAATCGTGTAAAAGTGGATTTTAGGAATGTAAATTCCGAATAGAAGTTGTAAAGGAAAGGGAAATTTGTTTTAAAAATAAATATTGATTTATTTTTAGAAGTGTGGAAAATATGGTTTGAAATCGGATTTTCAAAGTGATGAAGTGTGGAAATAAATTTACAAATTTGAAATGTAAATTTGAAATAAATCGATAAGGATTTATCAAATTGGTTTAAATGGACCATAATATGATTTGAAATTGATTTTCAAACGTGAAGTATGAAATGTGATTTGAAATTGAATTTTCAAACGTGAAGTATGAAATGTGATTTGAAATTGAATTTTCAAATGTGAAGTGTGAAATACGATTTGAAATGGATTTTCAAATGTGAAGTGTGAAATACGATTTGAAATGGATTTTCAAATGTGAAGTGTGGAAATATGTATATCTTGTGAAAAGATTTGAAATTTAATAATTTGGAAAAAATTATTTAAATTGGATGCTTGTTATGAATATTATTGATAGTTAAAGAACCAACTATCAATATTTGCCTTTGAAATGACACTTGATTTGTTTTTAAAACAAACGCTCATTATTCGGTTAAGCCGGGAGAGGACCTTTGTGTCATATAACCCATTCCGAATAATGATACGTCGCGAATGGATAGCATTTGAAGACCGGTGTGAAGACCGGATATTTGTGAAAATGAAAGGACAACCTGTCGAATGTCTCTGCACCGAGTTGCTCCGGTATAGAGATTTATATCACTCTTTTTGTGATGGGAAGTCCGGACGTGATTAGTGAATATCCGGATTGCAAGGACTTCTTTGGAAGTGCCTTCGGTTCCGTTCGATCCCGGAACGGACTTGTATGGATGTGTGTCTGACGTTACACTTTGAGATGTAAAGCTGGTTTCTATCAAATACATTTCTGTTGGTGGCGGAGAATTTATTCTCTTAGCTTAACACCCTTCTCTGAGACGTACGAGCTCAGAGGTTATGTAGTTGATGGTTACTAGTGATACATTCCCAATTTGGTAATGTGGCACACGAAGTGCTGTTGATCAATTGTGGATCAAAGCGTGGCTTTGTGAAAAAGCATGGCTTTGTGAAAAAGCGTGGCTTTGTGAAAAAGCGTGGCTTTGTGAAAAAGCGTGGCTTTGTGAAAAAGCGTGGCTTTGTGAAAAAGCGTGGCTTTGTGAAAAAGCGTAGCTTTGTGGACAAGACTTCGTCGAGCCTCACAACCCGGTAATGGTCGAAACAGGAATGTTGCGGCAAAGGTTTGTAGGGGTAGCGCCCCTAGGGTATGCCATTTCCTTCTGGATAAAAGGTGATATCATGGTATGGAGCCCAGATATTTTACCTATGTTGATTATATTTTGTGGCTGTTGCTTTTCGATTGAGGATCCTCGGATAAAGGTCGGTAACGACCGGGGGATGGCATAGCTCGTGTGTTAGTTACCTAGTTACAGCTCGGTTAGAGCGTGAGGTAGCGTCGGCCTTTTGTTTGCAGAGATCCGGTTAGGATCCGGGGCGTCTTTCCAGAGGCGTTTCTATTTCGGTAAGGAAGTTCCTTAGCCTGATCATTTGTTTGAAATCCAAAGAAACAATACGAACCCTGTACGATTTTTAGTTGTATTACCTGCTATGGAATGTGGCGGTAACCTGCTACTGAACGTAGTAGCTATATTAGGCATACAACAATAGTTGTATGTTGGCTAAGATTGATATTATACTTTCAAAATGTTTTCCACACTAGACATTAATAATAATATCAACTGATTTTGTGTAGTAAGCATTTTTGACTATCATAAGGAGAAATCTCCTCCAATTCTGCGTTTGCCTTGTGTGTGTGGTGGGAGGCCTTATGGTAGTTTCATTTTCCCAAAAGCATTGCGAAGTTGTTTTATTTTCTTTGCGAAAATAACTGTTTTACGATCTCACACCAGTCACCATGACTGACCTGGAGTTTATTGTTCCCTTTCTAAACTCTGGGTGCCCATAATTTTCCACACGGGCAGCCTAGAGTTATTGTTATCAGGATATTCTGGATATTCTGGAGCTTTGGAGATGAGCTGGATGGCGAAGCGTACTATCGTACTTGTTATTTATTCCGCTGTGTATTCTGTATGAGGACAAGTTATATAACTGTCCATTGTTGTAAACTCTGATGATTGATGTATGTATAAACTGATATAGTCTTTTGTTTAAAGATTATTGATTTATCTATTGTATATTATTCCGCTGCGAAATGTGAGATTCTGATAATTGTTTCTGATTCTGTTTCTGTTCTTTCTTTTTCTTCTATCTTTTCTTCTACCTCTTCTTTTAACCCTAAAGTTTCGCGTTTCCGCCATTCGATTTTTCGACATTCGGTACAGTGGACGTATCGGTGTCGAGTTTTCGGAAGACGGATTTGCGGGTCTTTACAAGTGGTATCAGAGCATCCGGTTAAGCGACAACCCTGCTCTGTTGGGTATTACTCATTAGAGATAGAGTCAGTAGTACTCTAGAATGAGTGTGAGTGTAATAATAGATATGAGCGCGTATTTGTTAGTGAATACAAAATTTGTTTTGTATTGTGTTGACTTATCGGTTGATTGTTTATAGATTCTGGTCGATGCAGGGTGGCCAACTGTAATCGATAGGGGTTTCTAAACTCTTAAACAAGATAAGCCGACACAGTATTGTTTTAAATAGGGTAAATGAAATAATTTTTGCCCAAAACTATTTTTGTATAGAAATGAAACGATTTTCTATAAATTATCATAGTATTTGGATGCTTGGTTGTTAGGAAGAGATAATATTGAAGTATTATCATTGATATATGGAATTGAATAAGAAATTCAAATAATAACCAAAGATTTGGAGATAAATTCATTTAACAAATGAAATTTATAAATATGAATTGAAAGGTAAGGAAATAAATCCATATACAAATGAGATTTGGGAATGTGAATTGTAAATATAATTTACAAATTGAAATAAAATTTCAGAAAGAATATTTGAAATAAATTCATTAATGGAATATAAATAAGTTGATAACTTATAAAATATTTGAAATCTAATTGGAATGAGATTCAAATTGAAAATGAATGAATTTGTGAATGAATAAATAAATTTGCAACTACAAGTGCAAGAAAATGAAATTGAGTGTTAAAATTCATTTTGAATTTGTAAGTAAATAGAACTGGAATTGAATTTGATTTGTGGAAAACGAAGTGATGTATTAAACTAAAATTAGTAAGTGAAGCTAATTGAAGATTGACCAAATGAATAAGGTTCGAAACGAATTGAATTCAATAATTATAAGTGAAATATTGATTGGATTTATATGGAATTGGTAATCCAGTTTAAATATAAGTGGTAATTGAAAATTAATATCAAAAGTATGGAAAATACTTGTATTGAACTTAAGAAATAAGTGTGAAATTCTTAAGTAAATTTGATATTGAAAATATTCTAAGTTGGTGAATGTGAATATGAAATGCCAATTAAAATTAAATGGAATCAATTGGAAATGAAGTACTATACATATATGACATGTTTTCCAAACTAAGGATATGAAAAAGTACATTCCATTGAAAAAATTGTGAAGGTGTTGGAACTCAGCATGAGTATCCGTTTGATCGTGATGGGATCATATTGATTGATCACGACGTATGCCACAGCGAAATTCGAGGGGCGAGATGCCTATGGTTACAAGCGATTCCACTGAGATAGTGGTGTAACCGCCGTGTGAACTACGATCTATGGCAACAACCATGGCGAAATTTAAGAGATGAGAAATCTACAGATTACGAGCGATTCTACTGGGATAGTAGCGAAACCGCCGAGTAACTGTGATCCATGGGGGAACGTGCTTTCCATATCCATTTGTAAAATGATTTTTAAGTGTTTTCACTGGGAGGTAGAAAAATTTGGAATTTTTGAAAATGTTCACTTAACGACGAGTGATTTCAAATTGAATTGAGATAAAGGTAAATGAAGCTCAATATTCGAAATTAGAAGATGAATCGAATTCAAGTAAAATTCAAAATGAAAATCTGAATGAAAATTGGAAGATAAAATGAATTCAAATTGAATTGAAATTGTAAATTGTAAATTGAATTCAAATGAGATTGAAATGCAAAGTTGAATAGAAATGAATATATAACTTTGTTAATGAAGTGAAAACGAATATAAGAAGTATGTAATACTTATATTGAACTTAAGAAATGAATGAATGAAATTCTTAAGTAAAACGGGTATTGAGAATCCAATAAGTAAATTTGGCCATTGTTGTTAGGTAAAACATACAGGGTATATGGAATTGGATTAAATTTTGAAGATAATTTGAATTTGCTCGACAAAAGGTATGTATTTAAATTTCGATATGAAATTTGATGAGTTTCTGATTTTGCCACTTGGCATTTTGTTTTCTTTTGAGATCCGAGAGTCCTTAGGGACGTTTTGTAGTCGTACCGTATTAGCCGCGCAAAGGAGACGCTGGCGAAATTTTTTGAAAATTTCGAGTGTTAGAAAATTTTTGAGAAAATTTTGAGAGTTTAAGATTTGAATTTAAGTTTAAATTTGAATTGTTAAGAAAACAAGGTTGTTTGAAACTTATAATTGAAGTTGGAAGTTTAGTTGAATTAATAACGAATCTTTAGTAGAAAGATTTGTTTGGATAAATTGATAAAACTATTTAGATTATGGAAAATAGTAGACAAGTTAAGGACCATTTTTCCTAACTTGTAATTTCGAGACGAAATTCTTTTAAGGGGGGAAGATTGTAACGACCCTGAATTTTCGACAATTTAAATTGAAAATATTTAATTAATTTTAAATATTTGGATGATGGTTTGACTTGAAATTCAATTATCAGAATGAATCTGGCGATTAAATTATTGAATTTAATTATTGAAACTGGGTAAAAATTCAAATCTTCAGTTTAAAGCTGATTAAAAATAATATGAAGGATTGTAAAATTCATATTGATTATACTAAAGATAATGAAAGTTTCGGAATTGAATTTGGAACTGTTTTATTCAGTTTTGAAATTAAATCGTTCGAATCGATATGTAAAAATAGCATTCCGTGGCACAGTCTCAGAATTTGATGAAACCAGTTCCATTGGGTCCATAATATTGTATTATTATCGGATTTCAATTTTCGTAATATTTGGAGTGATCGTTTGGCCGTACGATAAACAAACGCGTTGAAATTAAATCGAAAATTTAATATTTTAACTGGTCCAAAAATCTATCTTCTCCATACGATTGGATTTGGACACGAAACCTTTTCCATTGTGTTCGGAATAGGCGTATAACATTACGAACGCCTAGCGGCACCCCTCGATAGGAGGTCAAAAATTTAAGCTACAGATTCGAGACAGTTTGAAATCAATTTAAATTATATTGCTTATTCTTTTTCCGACAATACGTACAACTAGCCACCACGTTGTCTCCCACTCGTACATGCTTTCCATTCTTCTAAGTTGCCTGCGACTCTTTTCTTTCAAAGGACGAAAGTTTCAGAGAAAAAGAAATGATAATGGCTGCTTACTTCAAATTTTCGTTCGAATGAAAATTTAAAATGAAAACAAATTCAAGGCCGAGCCTAGGGGAATTCTCCTTCAAAAATCATTTTTTCTTCCTCCCTCATTCAAAATCGCAGCCTTTTGAGAAAAATCAAACGATGGCCAAAGCCCCTTTCCCCTCAGAAAAATAAAAATAAAAATAAAAATCACGACAGGGTCGCGAGGCGTTCTCGAGCGTTCTCGAGCGTGTGCATTCGAAGGCAACCAAGTGAGGCCGCGACTCTGTATTCGTTCATCTGGAGGCATTCTCGGTGGAGCGGCGACGACTGGAAGGGGTATTTCGCGAGTAGGGTTTCGCCTGAAGGCGCGGCGGAGACGAAGGCTCGGGTTGGTCGCGATTTGGGTTGGGTTCGACGTTGGTGGGTCGCGATTCAAATCACGAGGAGGACGAGAGGTCGAAGCAGCAGCCAGGGGAGGCTCGCGCGAGCACTCGCGTAGGGATGGGTTCTGTTTGGAATGGAGGTCGCGAGGGTGTCGAGTGGCCTGGCGAATCGATGGTGGCAAGTTGGTCGATTTGGAAAATCACGTCACCGCGATGGGCGATGTTATCTCAGAGGCGAAGCCGATAGGCTTTCGTGATGCTCCGGGTGTTGTCGTGAAGGTCGGGGATCATTGAGGCAGTGATGAGATGGGGCTTTAGTCGTTGCTTTAGATGGTGGTCGCGATGCCTAGGCAGCTACCAAGCTCTGAGAGATGTTATCGAGTCAGCAAGGTGAGGTTTTACAAATTTCTTTGATTTAAATTTATTTAATCCATATACAAATATACAGGATACAAGAAAAATTGGGATGATAGGACAGTAAACTGTAAATCAGAGAAAATATTTGTGTAGAAAGATTTTTGAAATTATATATATATATTTCAGTAAGATTTATAAAACGATTTATTTTCTCCAATATCTAGATTTATATACATAAGTGTTTATTTAGGGAATAGGAATTTTAAAACGATATGAAGTTTAGAAATAATTAGATTCTTGAAATCTATAAATTGTTTTTGTTGCTGAAAACAATTATGAAAAGGAAATTTAACAATTAGTTAATTCAATCTATAAAAATGGAAATTGAATTGTTCGATTTAATTTGAATATTGATAAATTGTATAATCATTTATACAAGGTCTAAAACGGTGAAGAAAACAAACTGGATTGGAAATGAATTGCAAAATGAAAGCTAAGGTGAGATCTTCTCACTCAAATTGAAAAGTGGAAATTTTCAGTTATTGAATTGATTGACTGTTTGGATGTGTATTAGATATAGTAGGATATATCTATATATATATATATAGCAATATATACATATTGGCATATGTATATATTGGATTGATTGATTTCCCGCCTCGTATAGCGGATGAGACCCTATTGCGCCGTTAGTAAGCGGATGATATATTTATAAAACCTATATACCGCGATATTCCACCTCGAAGTGGAATTGGTATTGTGCTAACATCTGTGGATGCAGGGAAACAGGTTGGAGGGATCCAACAGGATTCCTCAAAACATTTGAATTGATTTCATATGTTGTTTAATTGATTATTTATAATCTGTAGATGATTATATCTGTGATTGAATGTATTGAGAGCTAAAATTTAGCCGAATGTATTTTTGGTATCGTTGGATACCAGAAATAAATGAAATTGGATTTCTGAAATTAAAATTGAATTTTTGATGGTTTGGGAAAATAAAAGAATTTATTTTAAAGGAGATAAATTTGTTTGAAATCAAAGTGATAATTGATTGGGTATTTAAAATAAATCTTTGAGGAATCCATATGAAAACTTATTTTATGTTGAATGAAAAATTGATTTTTGTGTTGAAAATAAATTTGGGAATCGATTTGTAAAATGATTTGGTAATTGGGATTAAAAGTTAAATCAATTTGAAATGTGATTCGGTGTTGAAGTAAATTCAGAAATCAATTTGAAATTCGATTTGGGATTTGAAATAAAATGGAGAGATCAATTTTTAAAAGTTGATTCGGGGTTGAAAATGAATATTTGGAAAACGATTTGAAAATCGTGTAAAAGTGGATTTTAGGAATGTAAATTCCGAATAGAAGTTGTAAAGGAAAGGGAAATTTGTTTTAAAAATAAATATTGATTTATTTTTAGAAGTGTGGAAAATATGGTTTGAAATCGGATTTTCAAAGTGATGAAGTGTGGAAATAAATTTACAAATTTGAAATGTAAATTTGAAATAAATCGATAAGGATTTATCAAATTGGTTTAAATGGACCATAATATGATTTGAAATTGATTTTCAAACGTGAAGTATGAAATGTGATTTGAAATTGAATTTTCAAACGTGAAGTATGAAATGTGATTTGAAATTGAATTTTCAAATGTGAAGTGTGAAATACGATTTGAAATGGATTTTCAAATGTGAAGTGTGAAATACGATTTGAAATGGATTTTCAAATGTGAAGTGTGGAAATATGTATATCTTGTGAAAAGATTTGAAATTTAATAATTTGGAAAAAATTATTTAAATTGGATGCTTGTTATGAATATTATTGATAGTTAAAGAACCAACTATCAATATTTGCCTTTGAAATGACACTTGATTTGTTTTTAAAACAAACGCTCATTATTCGGTTAAGCCGGGAGAGGACCTTTGTGTCATATAACCCATTCCGAATAATGATACATCGCGAATGGATAGCATTTGAAGACCGGTGTGAAGACCGGATATTTGTGAAAATGAAAGGACAACCTGTCGAATGTCTCTGCACCGAGTTGCTCCGGTATAGAGATTTATATCACTCTTTTTGTGATGGGAAGTCCGGACGTGATTAGTGAATATCCGGATTGCAAGGACTTCTTTGGAAGTGCCTTCGGTTCCGTTCGATCCCGGAACGGACTTGTATGGATGTGTGTCTGACGTTACACTTTGAGATGTAAAGCTGGTTTCTATCAAATACATTTCTGTTGGTGGCGGAGAATTTATTCTCTTAGCTTAACACCCTTCTCTGAGACGTACGAGCTCAGAGGTTATGTAGTTGATGGTTACTAGTGATACATTCCCAATTTGGTAATGTGGCACACGAAGTGCTGTTGATCAATTGTGGATCAAAGCGTGGCTTTGTGAAAAAGCGTGGCTTTGTGAAAAAGCGTGGCTTTGTGAAAAAGCGTGGCTTTGTGAAAAAGCGTGGCTTTGTGAAAAAGCGTGGCTTTGTGAAAAAGCGTGGCTTTGTGAAAAAGCGTGGCTTTGTGAAAAAGCGTGGCTTTGTGAAAAAGCGTGGCTTTGTGAAAAAGCGTGGCTTTGTGGACGAGACTTCGTTGAGCCTCACAACCCGGTAATGGTCGAAACAGGAATGTTGCGGCAAAGGTTTGTAGGGGTAGCGCCCCTAGGGTATGCCATTTCCTTCTGGATAAAAGGTGATATCATGGTATGGAGCCCAGATATTTTACCTATGTTGATTATATTTTGTGGCTGTTGCTTTTCGATTGAGGATCCTCGGATAAAGGTCGGTAACGACCGGGGGATGGCATAGCTCGTGTGTTAGTTACCTAGTTACAGCTCGGTTAGAGCGTGAGGTAGCGTCGACCTTTTGTTTGCAGAGATCCGGTTAGGATCCGGGGCGTCTTTCCAGAGGCGTTTCTATTTCGGTAAGGAAGTTCCTTAGCCTGATCATTTGTTGGAAATCCAAAGAAACAATACGAACCCTGTACGATTTTTAGTTGTATTACCTGCTATGGAATGTGGCGGTAACCTGCTACTGAACGTAGTAGCTATAGTAGGCATACAACAATAGTTGTATGTTGGCTAAGATTGATATTATACTTTCGAAATGTTTTCCACACTAGACATTAATAATAATATCAACTGATTTTGCGTAGTAAGCATTTTTGACTATCATAAGGAGAAATCTCCTCCAATTCTGCGTTTGCCTTGTGTGTGTGGTGGGAGGCCTTATGGTAGTTTCATTTTCCCAAAAGCATTGCGAAGTTGTTTTATTTTCTTTGCGAAAATAACTGTTTTACGATCTCACACCAGTCACCATGACTGACCTGGAGTTTATTTTTCCCTTTCTAAACTCTGGGTGCCCATAATTTTCCACACGGGCAGCCTAGAGTTATTGTTATCAGGATATTCTGGATATTCTGGAGCTTTGGAGATGAGCTGGATGGCGAAGCGTACTATCGTACTTGTTATTTATTCCGCTGTGTATTCTGTATGAGGACAAGTTATATAACTGTCCATTGTTGTAAACTCTGATGATTGATGTATGTATAAACTGATATAGTCTTTTGTTTAAAGATTATTGATTTATCTATTGTATATTATTCCGCTGCGAAATGTGAGATTCTGATAATTGTTTCTGATTCTGTTTCTGTTCTTTCTTTTTCTTCTATCTTTTCTTCTACCTCTTCTTTTAACCCTAAAGTTTCGCGTTTCCGCCATTCGATTTTTCGACATTCGGTACAGTGGACGTATCGGTGTCGAGTTTTCGGAAGACGGATTTGCGGGTCTTTATAATTTTTCTTTGCCGAGACTTCTTTGTTTCTACTTTCTTCTATCATGCCCAGCTACATTTTTCTTCTTTCCTACTATATTACTTATGTCTGTTTATATTATTGAACTATATATTAGTTTATATGTATATAAGTATGTATGTTTTTTTATAGATTTTTTTATGATTTTTATATAGTTGGTTTAAGTTTTACAAGCTTTGTCCACTTGGTTGGTATGTTTATTTACCTGCTATCGAAATCTTTTTTATATAAGTATGTGTTGATTTTTAAGTATAGATATATATGTTATATAACAGTAATAAAGTGATAAAGTATGTTCACAGTAGGTTATATATATAGTAAGTGGTATATGTATACGTGGGTATACACATTAGTTTACATGAATAGTTATATAGATTTAAGTGAAAGAATTCTATGATTTTAAGATTATGTATATCTGGCCTTGAATAGAGGTGTTTTGCAAAGTCCTAATTGTTGAGTATATATAAAATTTTAAATACACATATTTTGTTGAAGTATGATATTATACACAAATTTGTTTATAATTATGATTTCATATATTTTGTTCATAGTATGATTTTATACATAAGTTTATATATAAATATACATTGTTTTGATTGCAGTTGATATGTTAGTATATGTATATATATGTATTTATTTCAAATTTTATTATGTAGATATGTTTATTTTATTTTTTTTCTGAACAGCAGTTAGACTTCATGTTCACGATATCATATCTCACTCTTATTTTATCGAAATGGGTTGATTTTATTTTTAAAAAGGAGTCAAAGTTACCTAGTTTATGCCTGTCGAATTTCAGCAAAATCCGACATCGTTTGATTAGTGGTCGAGGATCTGAAAGTTAGACCCAGGCAGCTGCTCTTTTGTACTTGAAATTATTTTACACTGCTGCAAACACGACCTGAGTTCATGTTTGACGCATCGTATCTCTTCCGTCTTACGTCGGAATACAGTGATTCTTTTTTTGTTGGAAAGATTGAGTTTTCTATTTTATGTTTACAAATTTTCAGCTTCATGCGAGGTCGTTTGATCCTCTGTTTCTCATTTGGAAGTTAGACCCAAGCAGCTGTTCTTTTGTACCTAGAAATTTTTTTAACACTGCTGCAAACATGGCCTGAGTCTATGTTCGTGACATCGTAACTTTTCTCTTCTCTTGTCCAAAACAAGTAAATCTTTTGCAGTTTGAAATACAAGTTTTGATCTTTATTCATACCAAATTTCAGACCATTTCGATCTCGGTAGCACATAGAATTATATTGTTAAACTTTGACGCAGGACATGTTTTATTTGTTGCTATGTTGAATGTTTTGATTTGATTTCATCGATTTCTGTTATCAGCTTTGATCGTTGAATTCGTGCCAATTTGTTTTGCTTGGATTCGTAACTCAATCTCTATGTCCGTATCAGTGTGTGTATCCGTGTCATCTTCTCGTGCATCTCTAACCTCGAAAGGTGAGCACTCACTCACGATTAACGTTCTTTTATTTATTAAATTTGATTTCAACTGAAATGACAATTGAAATATGCTGCTGCTAGTTAATTACACTGTTATATATGCTATTGCCTGTATCAGTTCACCTGTGACATCTGACACCATTATCTGTTAATTATTTATGCGATGATAATACAGTTTGGCTGATAATTGATTGATTGTTGATGTTTATATTGGACGTAAAATTGTTAATGTTAAAATGATAAATAGTGTGAAATTGAACTTGATATAGGATAATTAAATGTTAAATTTGATTAACTGGCATTTGTATAATATGACCCCTTTAACTGTTGAATTTATTGACACGTAGGATTTGTTTAATTATACTTTGAACCACTGAATGTATGATGTTAAATTGATGATGTATGAAATTGTAAATAGATGACAAGTGAAAACCGTATTGTAATAATCTTTAATCTACATGAAATGATAGTGTAGATTCTAGAAAAATTTTATTAATTCGTACAAATAACAATGCGAATTAATACGGTTATTTCGGGATTATTTGAATTGATTATTGGATTGATATTGATTGTTGTTATTGCTTGTTTATTTACTTTGACACCATCCCAGTTATCACACTGCAAGTTCCCTTTGCTATGTTTTGATTTTAAAACTGAATTGGAATCGGGTTGAAATGATAAATACCCAAATTGAACTTTGACCTAGGATAGGAAATTAAATAAAAACCCGATTGGTCAATAATTTGATTTAAAAATAAAATGAAGATTTTATTTGAATAAATAATATGGTTTTGAAATGAAGTTGAAATTTGAATTTTAATGAAAGAAAATGTTAATATTTAATAATATGAAACAAAATATTAACAATGTAATTGATGGAAGAATGTTGTTTAATTTGAGAAATTATTGAATCAAGTTTGAAATTGTAATTAAGTTTGAAATTGTTAAACTTTGAAATGATTTAATAATCAAGTTTGAAATTATAAAATTAAGTTTGAAATTATTAAACTTTGAAATTATTTAATAATTAAGTTTGACTTATTTAATAATTAAATAAGATTAAATTATTTAATGATTAAATTGAATTGAAATTCTTTAATAAGAAAAATGGAACTTTTGAATAAGTGGATTCTACTTCGTAAATAATTAAAATTGAGTTTTCTTTATTAAGTAAGTTTTGGAAAATTATTTAATAAAGTAAATAAGTGAAATGGAATTTCTTTAACAAGAAATGAAAATGTGATATTTTGGAATTAATGTAAGACTTGTAATTGAAAGAATTGATTTGACGAATTTAGTTTAATTCAAAATTGTAAGTTTTGATTTAATGAAGTTGAACTTAAGAATTGATTTAATGAATTGAAAATTTAATTGAAATTGTTTTGAATGATAAAGTAATTTAACGAATATTGAATAAAATCGATAAATGAGTTTAAATTGATTTGAAAGTTAAGATTAAAATTATTTAAAAGATTTCGGAATGAAACTTATATTCGAAGTTGAATCAATATTTGAATTGTTTTAAATAAAATTGAAATTGAATTGTAAGACTTTGAATGTATAATTTGGAAGTTTTGAAACGTAAATTTATGGAATTGGTTTTGAAAGACAAACGAAATGTTGATTTACGAATTGAAATTGAAATTGAAATTGATTTGGTTTTGAAATATATAAACGACCAATCGGTCAAATAATTACGGAAGTTATTAAAGAGACCGGAATTCGGTTATGGATATACTCTCTATCTAAACCGAAAACCACTTTAATAACTATACGCGGAGTGATGATCCAGAATGAAGTGGTTGGAATGATGTACGTGATGAATGAAGAAAGAGAACGATAATGGATAGCCTTGACATTTGTGTCAAATTGGAAATGACTAAAACAGGAGCTGTGCCGGGCCAATGGAGGATTAGCTACCTCAAGTGGACACACTTCTTCGAACTACTTATACTTGTTGTCGATTGGTGCACCCTTGATTTTGGGAGTGTTGTTTCACGGTGTTGCGGGCGCTGCGGCGTTGCGTTCTCACCAGTCCGGATCAGGCGAACGGTAGTATCACTACCTTGGGTATTGCCTCATGTGCCTTGTCATACTTGTATTCCATTTATGCGCGACCACTACGATTTTGATTTGTACCTTTAGTATATGGATTGCCCTCTGGTGACTTCCGGTTTTGGGGAAACTACGGTCTTGTATATGCTTTTGGGAATAAAAATGTGTTAAGGGTGGAATGGGCCATGACTTAACGCTATTTTGATACCTTATATTACTGATAGACATTATCTACTTATCGTACACTACTACATAGTAGAGAGTTTAACGGATCCTTAAAGGATGGTTATTCCAAACACCCTTTGAGTTACTTGTATTTCAATTGCTATTTCACTTGAGTTGGATTTATTAATATAAGAATGTTAATCCTGACTCGAGTGTCTTGTGTTTTTGCTTTACGCTCGGGTCAGACTGAGTGTACCAGTATTAGAGACTCACCTTTGGAGTTGGATCTTTGCTTGAAGATCCAGCCATCTATTCTGCTTCAGTATTCGATGATTCCAGTGATGCATTCTGATTTGTATCTGATGTATCGTATTACTCTTCTGTTGTAAACTCTGATGTATTTTATATATTCATATAGTAGCTTCATGAACTACTATCTCTTTTATTTCCGCTGCACTTATTACTCTGTGTCTGTGATCTGTGATTATTTATTTATTGTATATGTTCAGTTTTGCCAATTTAAATTAACAACGCGGTATTTTGAGCAATTCAACTCCGGCATGAGTGTCTACCTATACACTTATAATGGACACGAATGGTCCAAAATGGCGGGTCGTTACAGTTGGTATCAGAGCTTTGGTAGCTCTAGGCAAAACTCAACATATAGGGTAAATGTATTTACAGAATCACTCTCATTCGGGTTTCAATCTTTTCCTTTCGACTCGATTTCTTTGAATTTCTGAACGTTCCCTACGATTCCAAATTTCATTCGTGTCCCTCACTATTCATCTCCTTTCAATTCTGGAGCATCACATAACTCCACTTCGAATGACCCTTATAGTGAATCGGCGGTCTCGCCAATCTTCGAATGATTCGTAAAGGAGCAAAACTCCTTTACAATAGGCATTGATTTACCGAAGATTTCTGTATCCTCAGTTTACGATGCTATCTATCTCCTGCTATACCTGAATTTTATTTCTTGAGATCGAATGTCGATTTACCTCTGAATTCTACAACGATCTTATTCTTGAAGTCACGGTTGACCCAGTTAAGGTTGCCCGCAATTTATATAAACTTATCAATCTCCCTACTTTGTTATTTAATCGTCATATCTTTGTTTCAAACTTATCTTCGAATCAAATTTCTCTTTGATTTGAGTCCATCAAATTTGAAACCCTATCCTTATTTTGAATATTCATTCCTGTATTGTCGAGCAAAGAAATGTATTTGTAAACTAATACATAAAAATGTTTTAAAATATATTGAGTTGTTAATGTTGATTTGGGTTTCCGATCGATTCGTCTTATCAACGCTATCGATAGGATTTCCAAAACACTTGAGCAGAGCAAACTGACACAATATTGTTTTCAATTTTGTTTGATTATATTGTAAAATATATATATATATATAAGTAAAATTTTCTGGAATTTAATAAGTAATTAAATTGGTTGTTTGAAATGATAATATTTGATTATCATTTGTTGTTCTAAATGAATTTATAAATATGGTTTATAAATTGATTTGGAATTTGAAATGAATTTAATTTAGAAATTTGAGAATTTAGTTTCTAGTGATTTCGAACTTTGGTTTTAAAATTTTAAAGTATATATTATTGAAAGTATTTTCGAACAGAAATCGTTTTAAGAGAATTTTTAAGATATTGAAATCAGTGCTCTTCTCTTTGTCGCTGGAAAATAATTTCGGTGATGGCGGCCGCATCATCGACATTCATTTTCGAGTTTCGAAGTGGAGAAACCATTCTGTAGCTTTGCTACGGTTTTGTTTTGAGAAAAATATATTTTGATTTGAATTTCTTCAGTATATTTTGATTCACATATATATAGGTATCTTATTTTAAAATTTAATTTAATTGATATAAATATATTATATATATCTCTAAACTGCTTAAAGTTAATCGGAAATCTAAATCTTAAATTTTGTTAAAGGATGATTTTAATTAAAAAAAATAAAACCAAATTTGGAATAAATATTGGAACTTGAATAATTGAATTGGGAAAATTTTATTTGTATATTGTTCAACTGCATTCTAATACAACTTACCTAAATTATTCAGAAGTTGAATATGTAATTGGAAAATATATAATATAAATTGAATTTATAAATAAAATTTGAGTGGTTATAATAAATGTTATACACTTAAATTTTAATTATAAAATGTTAATTGAAATAAATAGAATAATAGGTTAATTGAATAATAGATGAGACAAATAAATTTGTTTTGAAAGAATTAATAAATTGAAATTTGACCAACTTATGAAAATACCTTGAATTTAAAAGCAATTAGTGAATATAAATTAATTTAAATCGAAACATTTATGGTTTAAATTAATTTATATGGGTTAATTATATGTGGTAAGATAAATTAAGTAGAATAAATTTAACAATAAGTTGGAATAAAGAAGAATTTAAATTGCTGAAAAAATATGATTATATTAAAAGATTATTCAAATTTATGGTTTTAGAAATTGTAGATTGAGGATAATTGGATAATAAGATAATGAATTTAGAAATAGTTGAGATTGATTTTAGTGAAATCAAATGGATTAAATCAAATTATTGAATATTAATTAATTTGAGTTGAAAATTTATTTGGCTTTAAATTAGTTGTTTATTTTGTTTTCAAAAACCATTTTTTCTGGTTGTTTCTATTCTCCTACCTCATTCCTTTTCGGGGACGAAAAGTTTTGAGTGGGGGAGAGTATAACGACCCGTAAAATTTCAACTATTTTAATAACGTAATTAGTTGAAATTTTGTGAAATTTTAAACGATAAAATTTTGAAATAAAATTTAATATTTGGAATGCGTCTAGTTAAACATAGCAACTGGTAAATTTTCATCCGAAAATACGAAAGTTTATTTCGTGCGTAAATTCACTTCAATTTAATCAGTTAAAAAGCGATGAAAATAAAATGTTTCTGAAACCTAAATATTTTTACATAGAAAAATTCTAAATCATCTTCTGAGCAAGATGTCAGTTTGTCGTTTTTCCAAATTCGGACATCTTTGGCTCCGTCGATCTTATTTTTCAGCGTTTTTCTTGCATTTTCCTCTATTAATTTTTTTTTTGAATTTTTATAATTCAATCGTACCACTGATATCTGTATACCGTTTTGATCTTCTCGCCGCGCTGACCTCTGTAGTGTATTAAATTCTATATTTTGAAATCCGTTTCGCTATGAAATCAACAGAACAATTTCGTATCGATACCGGGTTTAAAACCTTGTGCTCTCCATCTACCTACCGGTCCAAGATTGAATAGCCATAACTTTTGGAAAATTCCTAGAATTTAACAGTCCGATCTTTACCTTTCCAATTATTTACTAGCTTTTGCAATTTCCCCGTTTCATATTTCAATACAAATGTTGGTTCGGTCCTTTAAACTTTCGATCTGTTCGTATTTGTCTCTGAAATAAATTATATCATTAAGTATGTATGTGTTATTACTGTAGACCCATTCTTTGAGCTGCCTTTTTATCTTTCCCACGTTCCTTTCTCTTTCTTTGGGTTTCATATTTTTCTTTCTATTCTTGCTCACATTATTATCTTGTGTTCTGTTCATTTTCCTCCCTCCAAGCACGGGCCGCCCACCAGTCTCTGCCTCCAACCACCAAGTCCGCCAACCACACCATAAATGCAAGTAGCCACCACGCCCCTCTTCTTCTCATCGCCATCAGCCCATCACCTTGTTTCCACTTTCGCCCAAGACCGTGCCCACGCCTTTGGCCACAACCCACCACATCCCGACAGTCCCTGCTTCCTCCGCCTTGAGCTGCTCCGCCTTTCACCTGCAGCCTACTGACCCATCATCACCCACCTGGCCATGCTCCCTCCTCCAGACAGCCGCGAACGCAAACTCCGGCTAACCGTAGGCCTTCCTCCCCTTCTCTTCTACACATGCTTTGCCGAGCCATCAACTTTCCCTCCTTTATAAATAATGGTATATGCATGTAAGTAAAATATAGGTTTGCATGAATTTTTTTCTTCTTCTGTAGTTTGTCCATTTTTCTTTGCCGAGACTTCTTTGTTTCTACTTTCTTCTATCATGCCCAGCTACATTTTTCTTCTTTCCTACTATATTACTTATGTCTGTTTATATTATTGAACTATATATTAGTTTATATGTATATAAGTATGTATGTTTTTTATAGATTTTTTTATGATTTTATATATAGTTGGTTTAAGTTTTACAAGCTTTGTCCACTTGGTTGGTATGTTTATTTACCTGCTATCGAAATCTTTTTTATATAAGTATGTGTTGATTTTTAAGTATAGATATATATGTTATATAACAGTAATAAAGTGATAAAGTATGTTCACAGTAGGTTATATATAATAAGTGGTATATGTATACGTGGGTATACACATTAGTTTACATGAATAGTTATATAGATTTAAGTGAAAGGATTCTGTGATTTTAAGATTATGTATATCTGGCCTTGAATAGAGGTGGTTTGCAAAGTCCTAATTGTTGAGTATATATAAAATTTTAAATACACATATTTTGTTGAAGTATGATATTATACACAAATTTGTTTATAATTATGATTTCATATATTTTGTTCACAGTATGATTTTATACATAAGTATATATATAAATATACATTGTTTTGATTGCAGTTGATATGTTAGTATATGTATATATATGTATTTATTTCAAATTTTATTATGTAGATATGTTTATTTTATTTTTTTCTGAACAGCAGTTAGACTTCATGTTCACGTATCATATCTCACTCATATTTTATCGGAATGGGTTGATTTTATTTTTAAAAGGGAGTCGAAGTTACCTAGTTTATGCCTGTCGAATTTCAGCAAAATCCGACATCGTTTGATTAGTGGTCGAGGATCTGAAAGTTAGACCCAGGCAGCTGCTCTTTTGTACTTGAAATTATTTTACACTGCTGCAAACACGACCTGAGTTCATGTTTGACGCATCGTATCTCTTCCGTCTTACGTCGGAATACAGTGATTCTTTTTTTGTTGGAAAGATTGAGTTTTCTATTTTATGTTTACAAATTTTCAGCTTCATGCGTGGTCATTTGACCCTCTATTTCTCATTTGGAAGTTAGACCCAAGCAGCTATTCTTTTGTACTTAGAAATTTTTTTTACACTGCTGCAAACATGGCCTGAGTCTATGTTCGTGACATCGTAACTTTTCTCTTCTCTTGTCCAAAACAAGTAAATCTTTTGCAGTTTGAAATACAAGTTTTGATCTTTATTCATACCAAATTTCAGACCATTTCGATCTCGGTAGCACATAGAATTATATTGTTAAACTTTGACGTAGGACATGTTTTATTTGTTGCTATGTTGAATGTTTTGATTTGATTTCATCGATTTCTGTTATCAGCTTTGATCGTTGAATTCGTGCCAATTTGTTTTGCTTGGATTCGTAACTCAATCTCTATGTCCGTATCAGTGTGCGTATCCGTGTCATCTTCTCGTGCATCTCTAACCTCGAAAGGTGAGCACTCACTCACGATTAACGTTCTTTTATTTATTAAATTTGATTTCAACTGAAACGACAATTGAAATATGCCGCTGCTAGTTAATTACACTGTTATATATGCTATTGCCTGTATCAGTTCACTTGTGACATCTGACACCATTATCTGTTAATTATTTATGCGATGATAATACAGTTTGGCTGATAATTGATTGATTGTTGATGTTTATATTGGACATAAAATTGTTAATGTTAAAATGATAAATAGTGTGAAATTGAACTTGATATAGGATAATTAAATGTTAAATTTGATTAACTGACATTTGTATAATATGACCCCTTTAACTGTTGAATTTATTGACACGTAGGATTTGTTTAATTATACTTTGAACCACTGAATGTATGATGTTAAATTGATGATGTATGAAATTGTAAATAGATGACAAGTGAAAACCGTATTGTAATAATCTTTAATCTACATGAAATGATAGTGTAGATTCTAGAAATAATTATATTAATTCGTACAAATAACAATGCGAATTAATATGGTTATTTCGGGATTATTTGAATTGATTATTGGATTGATATTAATTGTTGTTATTGCTTGTTTATTTACTTTGACATCAGCCCAGTTATCACACTTCAAGTTCCCTTTGCTATGTTTTGATTTTAAAACTGAATTGGAATCGGGTTGAAATGATAAATACCCAAATTGAACTTTGACCTAGGATAGGAAATTAAATAAAAACCCGATTGGTCAATAATTTGATTTAAAAATAAAACGAAGATTTTATTTGAATAAATAATATGGTTTTGAAATGAAGTTGAAATTTGAATTTTAATGAAAGGAAATGTTAATATTTAATAATATGAAACAAACTATTAACAATGTAATTGATGGAAGAATGTTGTTTAATTTGAGAAATTATTGAATCAAGTTTGAAATTGTAATTAAGTTTGAAATTGTTAAACTTTGAAATGATTTAATAATCAAGTTTGAAATTATAAAATTAAGTTTGAAATTATTAAACTTTGAAATTATTTAATAATTAAGTTTGACTTATTTAATAATTAAATAAGATTAAATTATTTAATGATTAAATTGAATTGAAATTCTTTAATAAGAAAAATGGAACTTTTGAATAAGTGGATTCTACTTCATAAATAATTAAAATTGAGTTTTCTTTATTAAGTAAGTTTTGGAAAATTATTTAATAAAGTAAATAAGTGAAATGGAATTTCTTTAACAAGAAATGAAAATATGATATTTTGGAATTAATGTAAGACTTGTAATTGAAAGAATTGATTTGACGAATTTAGTTTAATTCAAAATTGTAAGTTTTGATTTAATGAAGTTGAACTTAAGAATTGATTTAATGAATTGAAAATTTAATTGAAATTGTTTTGAATGATAAAGTAATTTAACGAATATTGAATAAAATCGATAAATGAGTTTAAATTGATTTGAAAGTTAAGATTAAAATTATTTAAAAGATTTCGGAATGAAACTTATATTCGAAGTTGAATCAATATTTGAATTGTTTTAAATAAAATTGAAATTGAATTGTAAGACTTTGAATGTATAATTTGGAAGTTTTGAAACGTAAATTTATGGAATTGGTTTTGAAAGACAAACGAAATGTTGATTTACGAATTGAAATTGAAATTGAAATTGATTTGGTTTTGAAATATATAAACGACCAATCGGTCAAATAATTACGGAAGTTATTAAAGAGACCGGAATTCGGTAATGGATATACTCTCTATCTAAACCGAAAACCACTTTAATAACTATACGCGGAGTGATGATCCAGAATGAAGTGGTTGGAATGATGTACGTGATGAATGAAGAAAGAGAACGATAATGGATAGCCTTGACACTTGTGTCAAATTGGAAATGACTAAAACAGCAGCTGTGCCAGGCCAATGGAGGATTAGCTACCTCAAGTGGACACACTTCTTCGAACTACTTATACTTGTTATCGATTGGTGAACCCTTGATTTTGGGAGTGTTGTTTCACGGTGTTGCGGGCGCTGCGGCGTTGCGTTCTCACCAGCCCGGATCAGGCGAACGGTAGTATCACTACCTTGGGTATTGCCTCATGTGCCTTGTCATACTTGTATTCCATTTATGCGCGACCACTACGATTTTGATTTGTACCTTTAGTATATGGATTGCCCTTTGGTGACTTCCGGTTTTGGGGAAACTACGGTCTTGTATATGCTTTTGGGAATAAAAATGTGTTAAGGGTGGAATGGGCCATGACTTAACGCTATTTTGATACCTTATATTACTGATAGACATTATCTACTTATCGTACACTACTACATAGTAGATAGTTTAACGGATCCTTAAAGGATGGTTATTCCAAACATCCTTTGAGTTACTTGTATTTCAATTGCTATTTCACTTGAGTTGGATTTATTAATATAAGAATGTTAATCCTGACTCGAGTGTCTTGTGTTTTTGCTTTACGCTCGGGTCAGACTGAGTGTACCAGTATTAGAGACTCACCTTTGGAGTTGGAGCATTGCTTGAAGATCCAGCCATCTATTCTGCTTCAGTATTCGATGATCCCAGTGATGCATTCTGATTTGTATCTGATGTATCGTATTACTCTTTTGTTGTAAACTCTGATGTATTTTATATATTCATATAGTAGCTTCATGAACTACTATCTCTTTTATTTCCGCTGCACTTATTACTCTGTGTCTATGATCTGTGATTATTTATTTATTGTATATGTTCAGTTTTGCCAATTTAAATTAACAACGCGGTATTTTGAGCAATTCAACTTCGGCATGAGTGTCTACCTATACACTTATAATAGATACGAATGGTACAAAATGGCGGGTCGTTACAACTGTCCAAAATCGTGGATATACTTCATTTACCAAATTCTTTATTTATATCTCAATTATATAGCAAAATCCAAATTATGAGTTAATTTACTTATAAATCATTTATTTACAAAATCATTCTTTTTTATAACATTATCAACTGTAAATCTTATTCACTTATAAAATCCATTTATAACTCAAATTCAACACTTATAATACTCCTTTATAATTCCTTTATTTCGATTTATAATGTCAATTTTATAAATGTATACATATAAACCATTTATAATAATTCATAAATCTCAATTTAAACTATTTTACAAAATGATCAGCTTCGTATTTCAAAAATCACATTTTGATTATATTTCCCAAAAAATCATAATTTTTATAACATAAAAATTATAATATTTATTTATTCAAAATAAATCCATTCACTTAACAATTCAAAATTTAAGTGAACGTATATTTCCAAAATCACTTGAAAATCCTTTTTAATTTGAAATTACCACTTTAACATTTTAAAATTACCAAAATAGGCCAATGCTGCAACATCACTAAATACATCAATCACGGCATCCAAACATCATATATCACATGATAACATAATATATCACAATATCTGTAAATAAACCAATACTGGTGAGGAATCCAGTTGGATCCCTCCAACCTATCACCTGCAACAAATATACATATTAGAAAAATATGTACAATGTCCGCTTCGAGGAAGACGCGCGTACAAAGGGTCATCCGCTCATACACGGGAACGTATAGGGTCATCTGCTCCAATAGGCAGGTATATATCCAAATACCAATCAATATATAGATAATATATCATATCTCATCCAAACAATCATCAATCAACATAAATAATATTTATTCTCACTAATATAAAAATATTAGTGAGTCGGAAAGAGTGAGTTGTACTCACATTGCTTGTAGTCGTCGGATAGCGATTTATTCCGATTAAAATTAAACAAGCATTTAATTTCAACCAAAATTCCCACTAGCTCAAATAAATCCCAATCTAGGTCCATAATGTAGTGCTCGTCAATACAAACCCAACGCAATTCGTTTCGTGCGAAACGGACCTCGTATGACAAAGTTATAGCTTTTAGAAGTTTATACAATTTTTTAATATAATTAATTCACAATTTTATTTTATTTTTCAAACCCTACAATCACGGCCGTTCAATTTTGTAGAACAAGATCGTGGCCGCTCGACTTATCTTCTCCATCTCCAGGTTACCACGCACGAACAAAACCTATGGAGCTGCCACTTGCCACCAATTTTCGCGAACCCCACGATCATCTTCACGTCAATCGAGTAACGCCGTTCGAAAGCTCATCTCGTGCTCCATCCCTGGCCAACGACCGGCCCCACTCGGCTACCCCATCACGACGCAGTATCCCCTAAAACGTATGACCTTTGAATGAAGATTCCCGCCAATCTACCACCTTGATTTTGATCATAGCCGTTCATATCGAGGATCTTGACGAGCTCGATATTTTTCATGTTGGAGGTTTGTTGAAATATTGCATGGATTGGGAGAGATCGAAGGGGGAAGAAGACGATTTTCTGGCCATTGAATATGTAATGGCTGCTAGGGTTTGAAACCCTAATGGTTTGCAAATGTGAAAAATTAATGTCCTTTTATAGAAAATATTCGTGCACTATTCATCCGAGATTTTTCCAAACTCGAAACGAAACATGCCGCCTGGCATTTATAATGTTTTACCATTATTCCGAACACAATGGAATATATATCGAGAGGCAATTCGATCGTATTTGGAAGATAGGTTTTCGAATCGAATTATTAAAATTTAAAATTACTTAAACAGATTTCTACGCGTTTTAGCTTGCCCCGGACAAACCGTAAATCCGATTGACACGAAATTTGAAATCTTACAAAATTTAACATTACGGATCCAATGAAACTAGTTTCGTCGAAATCCGAGACTGTTTGAAAAATGGCTATTTTTACACGTTAAATAAATATTAAAATATTCAATTTCTATAAATTAACTTTTGATTCAATTTTAAAAGTTCTCTAACATCACTCAAATTCAAATATGATTTAATATAACTTTATAAATCATTTTTATTCACATATAATCCATATTTCAATTATTTCCACAATTTCAAATATTAAATTAATAATTTAATTACCCGATTAAACCAAGATATTCGAAATATAAGTTATTCGACTTATTAAATTTACTTTCGAATATTTAAAATTAATTAAATATACGAATTTCGAATGACATAAATTATGGGTCGTTACATTCGACATCTCTAAATTCGACCAAACCAGTTCCATTGCGAAGCTTTGGTCATCATGAGCGCAACGCAAAAAGTTTCGTTCCAATCACACTTCGTATGAAGGAGTTATAAATTTTATAAGTTATCGATATTTTTAAATTAAAATAAAACTTAAACATATTTACAAAATTACCTTGCCCATTTCTTCCATCCTTCTCCAAATTGAAACTGTGCAACAGAGACACAGACACGCATTTCCGTGTGCACGCTCGAGTACTAATACGGAGCTTCGGACCATTGTTTGACAAACGGACTTCTCCAATGGCTTGCTCCACTTGAACCGCACTTGCTCGACCCAAACACGTCGCTCGAAGACCACCCTACCACATCGCGACCTAGCACAGCCGCTGTTCTCCCCTGCCATGACGTGATCCCCCCCTCATGATCGCACACCACCAGACTTCGACCCTAGGTGCACCTTGACCTGATAATCACCGCCAAGCTTCCCAAACCACCCACCGATTACCATAGCTTGAGAAAATCACAACCCTAGATTATAAAACCCACGATAGTCCACTGTCGATCACCCCAAAATCTGCCGCACCTTCAACCAAGCGTACTAGAGGAAAGATCCATTCGAAACATGAATTTTAAAATTCGTTTGAGAACTTTTCGTTGAGTAAAATTTAAATTATATATTATTGAAGTTCTCATTTTTGTTTTTTCTTCTGTTTAGCTGCATTTATAAAGGAGAGGAGGATGTGAAGTATCGAAGAGGGGTGTGGGTACAGGGTATGGACAGATCAATGGTGATAGGTCAACAGTGTATGGTCAAATTGAGGAGTGCCACCTGGCAATCTATATGTTATACTCCTATTCTGAATGCAATGGAACTTGTTTCAAGACCTAATTTGATCATATAGAGAAGATAACGTTTTGAACCCGATTATTAAATTAAATTTCTAATATTAATTTTAATGTGTTTCGATCTCGCATGACCAAATGATACATCTGATCGCTACGAAACTTGACGGCGTATTATAATTCATTATTACGGATCCAATGACACTGGTTTCGTCGATCAATGCCCAGAAGACTATTTTTATATGTTAATTAAAACGGGTTATTTTCAAAATCAGTTAAGCCACTTTTAAACCCAATTTAAAAGTTTAATTACCTCCATTCTTTTTAATAGAAAATAAATAAGCCTTTAAATCATTTTTATCCAAATAAAAATCCAAGGTTCAATTATTTAAACAATTTTGAATTATTAAATTCAACAATTAAATTATCGAATAAATTGCTATATCTGAAATTCAAGTTATTTAATCTATAAAATTTACTTTTTCAATATTTAAAATTAACTAAAAATTCCAATTTCAAACAACTAAAATTCTGGGTCGTTACATTCTTCCCTCCTTAAAAGAATTTTGTCCTCGAAATTGCCAAGATAGGAAAAATGCCCAAACCTAGTACTTTTTAAAACTAATTAGTTGAAATAACTTCCTAAATCCATTTAAGACTTTAACTTCCCAAAACCAATTTTCTGAAACCTTGTTATTACTTTTACTAAGTTTTCGAATTCATTCTTAGATCCTAACTAATATTATCCATTCAATCATTTCAAGTTATAACTCAAAATCAAAAATTAGTTATAAAAAATTTCTTCAAAATTTCTATCTGTTTAAATTTTCAAAAAATTTCGCCAGCATCTCCTTTGCGCGGCTAGATCAGAACAACCACAAATCACTGTAATGGGCCCAAACTAACAAAAGAAAACAAAAGCCAAGTGGCTCAATCATAAAACCCATCAATCAATCAACAATATAAACATGTACCTTTTCGTTGGGTAACCAAATCTTACTTATGAAATCAAAGGCATCAAACTTGCTCTTGCTTTTATATACCTACGTCTTATTTGCCAATGATATCCAAACATATAGTTCATAATCATATTATTCTGCAATTTCAATTTCCAACATTTACTTTACTAAAGCCCGTATGATGTGCATATATCATCCGTATGCATAACCAATTCGATCGCTCGCCCGATCACACGTTCTCACTTCCAAACTGGTATTGTTCACACAACCACTCTAGTGCAAACTCAGATCCAGTTCTTTGATTAGAATCCGTAATTCTCCTTGCATAGCTATATATTATGATAGAGAATTGCAGAATCAATCAAAAATCCATATCTCGTGTTCGTCGTTGAGGACCGGGTGAAAAATTCCAACTCGGATCGATATAAATCATCTCAAAATCATGTACTCGAATTTGGACCATGAAATTAAAATAAAATAAAAATGCAAATGCGCACACATCCATATGCATATGCTTTAGTGACCTAGTTAAGCCGATCCTTAAGAGATAAGAGTGCCTAGTGTAAGTATATGCATCCATTAGCATCCACTAACAAACACTTGCAACCACTAGCATCCATCGTACATAACATGTTCTAATAACATGTTTACATCAAATCCTACCATCCATAGGTTAAATCCTAAGATCTATCCTCCCAAAGGATAATAAAGGAAAGAACATATTCAAAACTTAAGATGGAAATAGGAAATTTGAAATTTACTATCAAAGAGATGTGGGTAAGAGATACGTATTTTCTCCTAATCAAATCAATCTTCTCCGCAGTCTCTCAAACCATGTCAGGACCAAGTAGAAATCTCTCCGTAGACTCCAAAACATGAAGGTGACTTACACGGTCATCCATGAAGAGCTTCAAAAGGTGTCATTCCAATGCTAGTCTGAAAACTGTTATTATATGCAAATACCACTAAAGGAAGATGCTCCTTCCAAGTTCCTCCAAAATTCAAGAATACACATCCTCAACCACGTGTGCCTTACCATCTTACTATTATCACTTTACTGTTCTTCAATAGTCTACACATATGAAGCAAAAATCCTAGGTTCTCACTAGTGTCATATACACTTTACGGAAACTTCTATTATTACCTCAAAAAGTAATAATAAATGGTATCTCCTACATAACCTTACACTTTTTTCGTCACACCTAGGAAATGATTCCTATCTACTCCACATTTAAAAGTTTGGTTTGGTATTTATCATTTCAAAAACTAAAGATTCTAGATTTTTAAAACATCAAATCCCAAATTTTTTGCCTTTAAAAGTGTTATTTTCAAATTTCTATTAAATTCAAGGGTACTTGGTTACTTAACATTTTATCTTTCTAGACTTGCATCCTTACAGCCTTTTGAATTTACATTATTCCCCAAACCTAGAGGGGGAAACTTACAATTTCTAAGTTCGAAACTTATTTCTCTCTTTTTTTCTTCTTTTAAAGAACTTTACAGCTTTCCATAAAAATTTGGATTGTTAAATTTAACTGTTACTAAGTTTTTCGCTTCCAAAAACTTATTTTCTTTTTCACCAATATCTTGAAAACATCCTCACAAATTTTCATAACATCTTCTTTTCATAGATTTTCAATTTTGCAAAAATTGGAGTAGGTAAGAACAATTATTTTTATTAAAAACTCCTTAACTTCCCAATTACCTAACCTTGGAGGAGTTTCTAACTTACTACAAATTGGGACTTTCTACAAAGGCAAGCAACCAATGCGCAAAATCAATGGAAAAATATATGAAATTTCCATTTCTTAGCTTTTTCTACTAAGGCTCTCTAATTATTACACCTAATGGTTTTATATCTGAATATATTGGAACTACTTTCTTTTATAAGAAATTATTAACGCTAAAACCTTCTATGAATCCTTTAAAAGAGGACTTCATGTTTATGTGATATTACAAAAACTTTTTTTTCTTTTCGAAATAGGCTATACAAAATATGGTGCTTCCCATACCTTGTACATCTCTTTCACGTATTCCTTATAACTTGCACAAAACATCTTTATTTGTGATTTGGTTTCATAGAAAATTATATCATTATTCATTTCATTCCAATAGATTGAAGTATGTTTAATCTATGTTCTCTTATAATAGACATTTCTATGAAATTTATTAATTTTCTAATATTTAATTTACACGTTTTCTTCTTCAGAAAAACTCATTTTCAAAACTATTTTAATATATCCATAACTAGAAAACATTTCCTTATACTTATTTAAACAATAAGTGTACTTACAAAACACTTTATATCTATACTTAGAAATTATCTTCAGAACACATTTTGATTTGGGTCAAAACAGACGTTGTGTAAAACACCGTTACTACAACCCAAAATACTAGTGTATGCATTCAATTAAAATAAATACTAATAAATCTCATATACTATGTAAAAACATTTCCTTTAGGAGTCACCTACTATAACAATAGTGTTATAGTATATGCCCTCTTTATTTACCACGGAAACATCTATTACAACAATGAATGTTGTAACCTACGTTTCGATACTTAATACAATCTAGGTTTTTATAATTAAAATCTTTGTTTACCTATAAAAGAAACTAGCGAGCTGTATATGCTATATAATTCTTCAAAAAGAATTTCACTCTTAAAAAATTTTACATCATATAAAAACCAATTTAAATTTCATACCAATTTTTATTTTCAAAACCTAATATTTACTTCCTCAAAAATATTATATTTTTCAACTTTTCACTTCTAACAATTTCATTTTATTGGGCTAGACATAAAGTGGATTTTCTTCTTACTACCCTAAGGGTATCCTTCCTAAACTTTGGTAATCTCATTTCCTTACTAAAGTCTTTTATTCCTGTTCCTCTTTTATGCTTATATTTATTCCAAGGCACTACTGTTAAATCCACTTATCTGAAACAATTATAATTTTTGCGATTATTTACATATGGGTTTTCCTTTTTTTTTCAACTGAATCTATTGTACATCTCCAATCTATGCCTACAGCTCTTTGGATTTCTACAATCTGAACCTAAATGTACAAAACCGTTTCTCAAACTCTTTCCATGTGTTGACCTTCTCTATACCTTAAGAAGTGCACTTCCTTATGCTAAAAGTGACACTTCAAGAATTTTGCCTTCAACTGATGAACGCAAAGTGTACGAAGAACATCCTCTAGATGAATAGCATGCTCTTCCATACTCTTGGAAAACACCAAAATGTCGTCTACGAATACTACTATGAACTCATTTAGGACATCTCGAAAAACACCGCTCATCCAATCTACAAAATAGGCTAGGGTATTGGTCAGCCCAAACGGCATAACCAACCACTCAAAGAATCCATCTGATGAAGCTTTTCTCCAATAGCCCACCAATCTACTTACTTAACTCCTTCCTCTCATGTGTCTCGTGGGCAATGCCAGTGGCTTAGCATCGTCATGCATATAGATCCTAAAGTTGATCTTTCTCTTAGGGAGGTAATCCACTAACCTCCTCAAAAATGTCTAGGAAATCTCTAACGACTGGAACGTAATCTAGCTCTCCTAGGATGAATCAAGGGAATAAAGGAAGCTCAACATGACTGATCCCTGTGGGTCGCAAGAAACCTTGAGAGTCCTACTGCTGCATGTCTCTATTCTAATGATTCTCCTCTCGCATCCAATATCGCTTCATAAGTGGATACTCAATCCATCCCCAAAATCATCCTATACCCCAAAAATCCCAGTACATAGGCGTCACAATCAAACTCCACGCCTAGTATAAAAATTTTCAAACCCCTACAAATCATGGATAAATGTGTCGATCCTCCTATGAGGTTTGAAACAACTATGGGGTCTACTACTAATGAGATATCTAAGTGCAAACAATCAACCAAAGAACTAGAAATGAAAGAGTCCGAATAGGAAAATCCGAAATAGAGATCAAACCTTCTATAGAGACTTTCCTACCTCGATCTTGTCCACTACAAGAAGGTGTTGTATCCAAAGCCTGTACTTGCACCGCAGGGCGCCTGCTCTCTGCCCCGTCCTATGAGGACAATCTCTACTAAGGTGACCAGGCTGCCCACAGTCGAAACACCTCCCCTTCAACATTTTATTATTATAGTCCTTTGCGAAATGCCTAACCAATCCTCAACTATGACATTTCCCGCTTTTCTTGATCCGCTTCTAAGGTCCTCCTTTCTTCCTATCTTTTTCCTTCTTTTTCTTCAACCACTGCTTCTTAGAGCTTTCTGACTTAGGAACCTCTTTAAGCTCTCCCTTCAGCTACCAAGATGCAGGTTGAACTTCCTATCGGTCCTCTAATCCTAGTAGTCTAAACATCTGCACCGTATTCCTTAACCAAGCTCGTGCCTCCATGAAATCCTCCGTGCCGGAAAAAGTTCTGCCTCCTAGACTAGTGAAGCCCTTGCATAGCTTAGAAAAATTGGCTGCTGTAGGTGGATTAATGGGATCTCCACCCGCTGATGCTGGATTAGGCGCTTGCCCTTGCACCTCTGGTACCATAGCTCTACAGAACCAGTCAGCCATACTATGCAATGAAAAGAAAATTTAGGTTCGAAAGGATCGAAAGAAGGTTGAACTGGACTTTGAGGGGATTTTTATAAAAACTCTTTTATACTTGAAAACCTATTTCTATAATAAGAGTTTCTTTCTGAAAAATACTTCTTGTTTGAAGATATTGTACTTTTAAAAATAGGTTACATTTGGAAAAATACTTTATTTTTAAAACAAGTTTTTAGGAATCCTGTAACCTTAGGCTCTGATACCAAGTGAAACACCCCATACCCCTTAGTATAGCCAAAAGGACACACTAGAGGATATGGTGCGTTATAGGTATAGCTAAAAACTTTACAGGGACTAAGATTCACAAGACAAATAAATAATAACAGCGGAAACATTTAAAATTATACTTCATTACTCCATAAAATAAGTCATAAAACCAAATACATAATATGTCTTAAAAACCAAATACATAAGTCTCGTGAAAAATACCATCTCAATCACATCATCAAAGTACATAAACAATAAAAATCATCCCTCTCACAAAATTACCAGTACATCAATAGTCAAATGAAAAGAAACTGAAAAGAAGAAGAATACATGAAGAAAAACTCCACAACTAAATCTCCAAGAAATCTAAAAATATATTGCCCTTGCTCTGCTGGCCTATGGGGGGAAAGGGGAAATAGAGGAGTGGGTCAAACTAAAAGTTTTGTGAGTGAAAGTAACTACTAGTACTTTTAAGCAAGATAATGATAATAGACTTAGCAAAAGTTCTAGTATAAAAGGAAATAAAGGAAAGATAAAGCTGGAATAGAATATTGTTTAACTATTTGCTTTGATAGTCTGATTATTTCGATTGTTTACACTTGTCTTAGATAACTGTTTTGATTAGCTTGAAATCCTAATCCTAATTTAATTAGGCTGAAGTCCTAATTCTACCCTTTGATCGGTTTTTTATCTCTGTTGTGCCACTGTGAGCTAGTCCCATCCTGTGGGTCCCACAGCAAAAGGACACATGTTTAGTGCTTTGGAACTCAATAGCGACTTATATCCTTGCACCAAAGCCGCACGCTCGGCCATCGTCGGCTCGCACTATCTGTTGCTCCGCCTTTTGACCTCTTATTTACCATTACTACAGCATAAGCGTGTCCATCCTCACCTGATCTGTTGTGAGACCATCAGTCCTAGTATGATAAAGGAAATGTTGTCGGTACGGGTCCAAACAAATAAAATCTAGTTGCACCCCTTGCCCAAATCCATTGATTTGAACTTCTATCTACTGACCTCTTTTTTACCGTTACTTCAGTATAAGCGTGTCCCAGCCCCACCTAATCTATTGTGAGACCGTCAGTTCTTGACTGAAGGGGAATGCAGCCGGTACGGGTCCTACTTCTATCTTTGCTTATTAACTTAGTGTAAGTTTTAAAATAAGCCACTCTTATTAATTCTGCTTTGTTTGCTTATTAACTTAATCTAAGTCTTAAAATAAACCTCTTCTGTTATCTCTGCTATATTTGCTTATTAACTTAGTCTAAGTTTTTAAAATAAGTCTCTTCTATTAATTCTGCTCTATTTGCTTATTAACTTAACTCTATGTCTTAAAATAAGCCTTTTTTGTTCTTTCTATTTAATTATAACCTACTTTATAATTTCTCTTTTATCTTGTCCTTTTAGTTATAACTACTAGTTATAAACTTGCTTAAAAATGTCAAATTTACCTATTTCAATCTATATTCTTTTTATTACAGTTCTTCTTATTTACATCAAATTTTTTGTAAATTTAGTGTTCTTATATTTTAGTCCATATTAGCGAATTATCCTCTTTTTATTATTTTATTCGCATAAAAAGGAACAAAAAGAAACTAAAATTTACAGGCTGAATTCTAATGTAAAACTGTAAATAACTGTAAATAAATGAATAAAATAGCTAAACAAAAATAGCTGAATAAAATAGACTGAAAAGAACTTCAAAAATTATCTGTAAAAAACTTATATAAAAGCGGTCTCAAAATTGCAGAAAAACTACAACTATTGAGAACCCTATTATTTTAAATTACTTAAAAATATAAAATAATTACTTAAAGACTCACCTATGATCCTTAGCTCTTTTTATTGAATCATAAGTTTTGATTCGTGAAAAAGAGCATTAATCAACTCAGTGAATGAGACTATATGGGCAAACGACAAAAAGAGAAAGAAATATGCTGGTAAAACTACAAAGGAGACAAGACTTCAAAACTGAGTATAGTATGTTTATTTGTTGAAGTTTTTTAGTCTTAGAATTGTTAAAATCTATCCTCAAGTAGTCCACACAAATTAAAGTTGTTTTAAACTTCAAATTCTTTAAATTATATGTGAACTGTGCACTAATAGCCAGGTCAGTCGACTGACCAAATATGACCAATCGACGGAACCTGCTCAGTTACACAGATACACTCTGTTGTGCACCAACTTTGAACATTCAGTTGACTGGTCATTTTGGGTTAGTCGACTGAACTTTTCGAATAGCCATTTTTCTGAACAGACACTTCCATTTGCCAAGAGATATGATCCAATTTGAAGAGTTGTGCCTGCTTCCTTTGGTCAAAACTCTTCGTGAATGGTTGCAGCTGTTTATCCACTATATAAACACATAAGATTCACTTCACAAATCACCGAATTTCACTTTATTTTCTGATCATACTCTCTACTATCTCTGCATTCTAAAAAACAATCACAACTTACATATATTGCTTGAATCTCTGAATAAATTAACTTATTCTTTGATTCAAAGCAATATTCTCCTTTCTAAATCTTTACACACACATATATACTTGAGGAAAAGATTATAGGAAGGTTGTACTATCAAAGACAAATAAGTGTTATCAAGAACACAAAGTGTCAAAGTAATTTTATTGGAACTGTTGAAGTCCTGTTCAGTTGTTCAGGTGGGTAAAGTCCTCTTTCGGTTGTTAGAGGCGGAAAAATCCTGATCGGTTGCTCAGGTGTTGTATACCTATTCCTCCGGGTTAAGTGAGGGCTTATTGTGAGAAATTCCAAAGGGAAGTCTGGGACTGGACATAGAACAGGAAGTTCGAACCAGTATAAAAACTTTTGGTGTGCTTATTCTTATTTACTTTACTATTATTATATGTTTCCGCATATAGATTATAATACATTCCATATTACACGATCCTAAGTGATATCTAGCCGCATAGTATTAGCTATACAGCATAGTAGTCACATTCATTTGGTATCAGAGCAAGGCATCTTATAACCATTACACAGTTATTTGATATTTTTTAATATGGAAAACAACGCCAGCACAAGCACTGTCACTAACACTAGTTTTATTGAAGGTCAATCCACTACACGACCACCATTATTCAATGACATGAATTATAATTACTGGTCAACTAGAATGAGAATATATATGCAAGCTAATGGTTTTGAAACTGGGAATATTACCCAAAAAGAGTATACCATGCCAACAAAAGATATTTCAACTTGGACTACTACACAAAAAACTGATGCTACTTCAAATGCTAAAGCTATGAACATGTTATTCTGTGCATTAGATAAAAATGTGTTTAATAGAGTCAGTATGTGTACAACTGCTTATGAGATATGGAGAACTCTAAAAGTAACTCATGAAGGAACTAACAAAGTTAAACAAAGCAAAATTTCTATGTTGAAAAATCAGTTTCAAAATTTCAAAATGAAATCAAACGAAAGTATAAATGACATGTACTCTAGATTTCAAGATATATATCACTCTCTATTGGCACTAGGTGAAAAATTTACTGACTTTGATATAGTATCAAAAATCCTAAACTCTTTAACGGATGAATGGGAAAGAAAGGTCTTAGCTATTGAAGAAGCAAATGATCTTTCCACTATGAAACCAGAAGAGTTAATAGGAAATATAATGTCATATGAAGTGAATTTGCAGGCAAAGAAAGTCCAAGCACAGGATATGAAGAATCTAGCATTTCAAGCAGAAGAAGATGATTCTGATTTTGATGAAGAGGATATCGCACTTATTGCTAAAAATTTCAAAAAGTTTTTGAAATTCAAAAAGAATAACAAGTTCAGGAGTTACAAAAATAACTCTAGCAACAACAATAATAACAATAAAGCTTCATCTTCTGTCCAAGAATGTTATGAATGTCATAAAAAGGGTCATATGAAGAAAGATTGTCTAGAGAAATAGAAAAATAAATTCAAGAAGAACAAATTCAAGAAGAAAGCATTTTCAGTAACATGGGATGATTTAGATTCTTCATCATCGGAGAGCGACAGTGACAGTGACACAGAGCAAGCAAATATATGCTTCATGGCTACAAATGAAAATATAAGTGATCTAAATTTTGAAGATTTAGTTGAAATCAATTCAGAACTGGTGGACTTTGCAAAACAAACAAAAAGATAAAATAAGGAGTTACAAGGAAAACCGAATAGATTTGAATTAGAAATTAGTATGCTAAGAGATGAAAAGAAAATTCTGGAAGAAGAACTTGAAAAATCTCAAGAATCTAATTCTAATTTAGCATCTCAACTTTCTATGATAACTCAGGAATTAGAAATTCAGAAAAATAAAAATGATGATTTATCAGTTGAAATTAATGATTTAAAATCTAACACTAAAGTATTAGAGTTAGAAAAATCTAGTCTCAAAACTAAGTTAGAAGATATTAATAAAAATATTTCTAACTTCAATAAAGGACGAGAAAATCTTTCTACAATATTATAAAATTCTCAGTCTACTTCAAATAAAATGGGACTAGGATATAAGAAAAATGAAAATCCAAAGAAATTTGGAAAGTTTAAAAATAAGTTTAAAAACAAAATTAAGAAAGATATTAAGAAAACAGTTTCTAAAGATTTTAAAACTATTAAAATATGGATTCCTAAAACCAACAATAATTTAATTAGGAATAAGCATATCAAAACATTTATGGAAACTGTTCATAACAATAAGAATTATATTTATAAAGGGAATTCTGAACCTTCTTGGGTTTGGTTTCCTACGATCTAACTCTTAGGACCCTAAAAAGAAAAGTGGGTACCATCTTAATCTTTGTTTTTTGCAGGTACCACTTAAAAAGAGAGGAAAATGGATTTTAGACAGCGGTTGCTCAAAACACATGACTGGTACTAAAGGCATGTTAACAAACATAGTCTACTCAAATGGAGGATCGATCACTTTTGGAGATAATTCAAAAGGATATATCATCGGCAAAGGCGATGTGAGCAATAACGTATTTAAATATTAAATATATATTTTTTTACCAAAATATCAAGTTCCGACACAAGCGGCAATGCGGGTGGCAGACAGTTTGTGGGAAGTTCTTCTAGAGGCAAAAATCCAATACAAGTGGAAGAAGAAGAGACAGAGTCAGAATCTGATTGATATTGTTATTACTTGGTGGTAGTAAGTTATCTTTATTTATTCCAAACATTCTACTTCTGTTTATTTTAATGAGCTTGTATAAGTAGCTCAAAAAAATTCGATACATTATTTTGTGATTGTAATTTTGTTAGCTCAATGATATAATTATTGTTGTTTCCTTTTTGTCGATGACAAAGGGGGAGAAATTTCTTTGACTAACCATCTCTTGCAGGATTAGATATGTCGCCAGATATTCAGGGGGAGATATATATAACTTCCGTTATATATTTCTTAAAATATAGTATCATCTGTAACAGGTTGTCATCAATCAAAAAGGGCGAGAATGTTGAATCATAAGTTTTGATTCATGACAAAGAGCATTAAACAACTCAGTGAATGAGACTATATGGGCAAACGACAAAAAGAGAAAGAAATATGCTGTTAAAACTACAAAGGAGACAAGAGTTCAAAACTGAGTATAGTATGTTTATTTCTTGAAGTTTTTTAGTCTTAGAATTGTTAAAATCTATCCTCAAGTAGTCCACCCAAATCAAAGTTGTTTTAAACTTCAAATTCTTTAAATTATATGTGAAGTGTGCACTGACAGCCAGGTCAGTCGACTGACCAAATATGACTAGTCGACTGAACCTGCTCAGTTGCACAGATACACTCTGTTTTGCACCAACTTTGAACATTCAGTTGACTGGTTGTTTTGGGTCAGTCGACTGAACTTTTCCAACAGCCATTTTTCTGAACATACACTTCCATTTGCCAAGAGATATGATCCAATTTGAAGAGTTGTGCCTGCTTCCTTTGGTCAAAACTCTTCGTGAATGGTTGCAGCTGTTTATCCACTATATAAACACATAAGATTCACTTCACAAATCACCGAATTTCACTTTATTTTCTGATCATACTCTCTACTATCTCTGCATTCCAAAAAACAATCACAACTTACATATATTGCTTGAATCTCTGAATCAATTAACTTATTCTTCGATTCAAAGCAATATTCTCCTTTCTAAATCTTTATGCACACATATATACTTGAGGAAAAGATTATAGGAAGGGTGTACTATCAAAGACAAATCAGTGTTATCAAGAACACAAAGTGTCAAAGCAATTTTATTGAAACTGTTGAAGTCCTGTTCGGTTGTTCAGGCGGGTAAAGTCCTCTTTCGGTTGTTAGAGGCGGAAAAATCCTGATCGGTTGCTCAGGTGTTGTATACATATTCCTCCGGGTTAAGTGAGGGGTTATTGTGAGAATTTCCAGAGGGAAGTCTGGGACTGGACGTAGAACGGGAAGTTCGAACCAGTATAAAAACTCCTGCTATGCTTATTCTTATTTACTTTACTACTATTATATGTTTCCGCATTTAGATTATAATACATTCCATATTACACGATCCTAAGTGATATCTAGCCACATAGTATTAGCTATATGGCATAGTAGTCACCTTTACTTTTTCCTTAGCCTTCCCGGATCCACTTCTAGGGTATAAAATATTTTAATTAAAAAGATCTTCTCCTTGGAAAAATATTCATTTTAGGGTCCAGCCTTAGGCAATGAACCTAGATGGAGAAAATCTGAATGAGAAAAATAGCTAGGCCTAGGGTCTTATTTATAGTGTCACTTGTGGATCTCAGACTGTTGGATTTTAATATTAAATCTAGTGCAATCACATCGTAGGCTTTATGGGAACCGTCGGATGGAAGCACGGACGCACAGGATTCAAAGGAAATCGAAAAACATGTCATCGGTTCGAATCTGGATGAATTCACGTCCATATAAGAAGGTGGGTCGACCTTCATAGGCTATGGGTTGACCTATAGGTCGATCCAGCTATGGGGAAGGGTCGACCTGACCTATTTATATATATATATTCTTTTTAATTTTTGATTTCTTCTTTCTTTTGTAACTTCTTCGTTTTAGCTCTGATTTTGACAATCTATATATGGAAATTGACCAGAAAATTACCACGGACACAATGGTGCAACTCCCGTGACTCAATTCTGATAATTTTACAAAGTTATTGTATTATTTAATTAATTTGTTAATTAATTATTATAGCTTAAATTCCGGGTTGTTACATTTGTACTAAGTACTTCATAACTATGAAGTTTCAATTTTATAAAAGGTGATGAAAACAAAACTAAAATTTCGATATAGAGTAGATAGGGATAACTACTTAGGTAAGATGGTGTAACAACCTGCACCCTAGTGGTCCTGAATTTTAACTAAATCAAAAATCCAAGTACACCAAAGTACGGATAGTTGGTTTGTTATCCTGCAAATAAAGCAAAAGAATGCATATCAGAGCACTAACGGTATAACTAGAGTAGAATAAAAAAATATAATAGATCACATAAATTACTGATCAAGGTTTGACATTTCCAAAGTCAGGTGATCCTTGTCAGCACCGAACAAGCCAAGCACCAGTGCTTGTCCTTCTACTTGTCCTGTGGGTTGTAATAAGGAGGGGGTTAGAACAATTTCTGGTGACCAGTAAAATTATATATTTTGTACATAACACTAGTTTATTCCGATTATCTTCTATATCATGTTACGTTTGTTTATATTTTATTAGTTTTTTCGACTCCACGCCTGCATACGAATCATTCCCATCTACCCACTATAGAATCATAGCTATGTATATATAAATATATAACCCATGGTTCCCAATTAAACCTAGATACTATCCCTGTTAGTATCATTCTATTTGCACCTCTTCGGGATCCTTGCTCTCGTCGTATCACAATCTCATCGATGTGCATATCGAGGGACTCCTATAGTGCCTAAGGATGGATTTTCATACATTTTGCCGTAACTTATCTCGCTTTGGGGATTTACTACTTTATTGCTTTCTATTATGGACTCGGCTCCATAGACCACCCCAACTATTTTGAAGGAACTTTATTGTGGGTTAACTAGACTTACCATAATAAATAAACTAGCAAACAACTTTGGTGGTGTATGTCTCAACGTAGCCTTCCTAGTAGGCAGATGGCGACCAGTCTAGGTGTAACTCTGTCCTTGCCGCTGATCACTAAGGATTGATGACATTCTCAACCTATGACAGTCCCACCTATAGACCTTGGTCCCACATATACCGCATAGTTCCCGATCCCGCTCACCATCCTATTTAGATTGCCTAGTGCAATCAAGGCAATACCCCCCTCTATGCATATCTGTAGCAAACTATCTTTCTATTGAGGGTATTCCTATATCTATACACAAGCGTATACTCTCCAGCAGTTCTATGGTTGGATATGTCTCACATCAGTATAACGTATACACAACTGCTGGTAGCCCTTTCCATGGGTAGACTTCTATAGTGTAACACTACTAACCTCGCATTCCAACCCATAATAATAACTAATGTCATATCATTTCTTTAACTATACTTTAATTATAGTTCACACCCATCATAAACGCATATTCGAGGCTATTTACATACATCTACACACACACACACACACACACACACATATATATATATATATATGTGTGTGCCTTTGTACATACTAAATAATCACGCCTCTACAGTTTTACAGTTGATCCTAATTGTAACAACCGGGGTTTTGCTGTTAATTTATTATCGTCATTAGACGACTGTGTTTGGTAGCTGATGGTAATTGGAGTTTTCAAATCGGTCAAAAATTCGGTTGAAATCTGTTGAAGAGTTTTGTGGGCTCTAAATTTAAATCTAGTCCATGTTATATTTTGTTTCAGAGTCGTGTTATCGGAGGGTATACCCGTTCCACTTACTCGATCCATACATTTTCGTTCGAAACCCTAAAAACCAACAAATGGAAAAATGGTGGCGGCGACGATTTCCTCTTTGCAACTGAATTAGGGCTATGTCTCGCTCGTTCTTCCACCACAATTAGGGCTCTACGAAGCATCATTTCATTCGATCGAAGCAAAGATGGGAGGTTCGCCATTCGCCGTGCTCAATCTTGTGGTCGTCGCTCGTAGCTCCTTGATTTGCGTCGAAAATGGTGAGTGAAAACTCACATCTAATGCAATTCTCCAGTGCATGATTTTGGGTTGAATTTATATGGGTTCGAAACCCTGTTTTCTCGTTCGTATATTCTATGTTGAATTCGTCTTTGGCTGTTCGATATTGTTTGGATGATTGTGGTGAATTCTGACCTTTTCCATATGTGTATATTTGATTTCTTCTGATGTTGCTTGGCCACCACAGTACGATATACTCGGCCTTGACTTGGTTTTGGAAATTTTCGACTTGAAATGGTTTTGAATTATCAGTTTGAAATCTAAGGTGTATTTGATTTTCACTGCCTTGTCTTGGTCTAGGCTTTGACTCCAGTATGCTTGACCATTTCCGTCCATCCCTGTAGTATTATTTTGTTTCCAATGACCTCAGTTTGACTCGAATTTTTGATGACCATGGTTTTAAAACTTTGTAGTTGGCATCTTGTAGTTGTTGTGTTTTGTTTAAATTTTCGAGTGTTTTTGACTTGAACTTTGATTCCTTTGAGACATCGGACTTGACTTCTGGTATACACTTGAGTATTACCACTGCAGATGTACTCGGTCTCGATTGATTGCCTTGGCCACTGTCTTTATCATGCCCCTATGAACTTGAGGTGGTTCGCGTTATGAGTTCTTCACTTTGACGCTTAACACTGTCAAACTCGGCTCTGACTTCATAATGTTTTCGATTTGCATGTGCATTTTGTGGCTTCAGTATTGAACACTGCATAGTGTACTTCCCTCGCACTTGATATCACTTGACTTTGATTTTGACATTAAATGTCATTGGCATGACTGCACTTCCTGATGTTGCAGTTTCTTTTTCGATTCACTTTAACCTGGTATTGGGGCATTGTTTTGAATTGTTGCACTTGTATATCATCGGTTGTCACTGCCTATTTCAATTTTCATATGGATTTGAAATTATAGCATTGACCCTGTACCACTTGGTGTTGTAGTGCACTGAGCATTCTTGTAGTCACTGGGTTGCTTTGTTATGTTGGTGACATTTGCTTGTGGTCTGTTGTATCCTTCCTTATTGTACCTCACTGTGTTACATTGAGTTCGACGTTGGCAAGATTGTGTTGACCAATTTGTAGCATATCTCCGATCATCCTGTTGCACTTGTCACTGCTGTGATGATTTTGATGATTCGACTTTGGCCACCCTCTGGTCACTTGACTTTGTGAATTTCTAATACTGGACTAAACAATTTCCAGTACCTTGCTTGATTTGCCTAATTGTGTTATGTACCCTACTGCATATCACTGTTTTACAATTGCATATGCATTCTGGTATATGCACTTGAGTCTGTTCCATATTACCTATTCAGTGTAGTTGCAGTTGCACTTCTTAGCTTCACTGTGTACATACTTCATACATGACATGTTGCTCATGTACCCTGTGCATTCTGACTTGTATACTCTTGAGTCTGTTTCCTGCCTTCACCTGTGGACTTTCTTGATCTTGTGCATGTTCATAAGTCTGGTCCATCTGGATTTGAGTTTATTCACTTCGACCATTTGCCTGTAGTCTTTATATATGTGCACGTTGTTTTGAGCATTCATGTAACTGGGATTTGATATGCATATATTCGTCTGTCAGATCTGATGCAGGATGTTTTGTAGTCTTTGGTCTTGGTTTTACTTCTGGTTGTCCAGATGCTCTGTTGCTTTATATTTGGAGCTTGCTGTCTATGTTCATTTGAACTGGTTTCACTGTTGCCTCTGATCTTGTTTGGTATTGATTTAGGCTGTTCCCTGGAACTCGAGGGTCATTGCACTCATGTGCTCGTCACTGGTTGATGTGCATATGTTTGTTCCCGACCCGTAGTAATGTAATCTTCATATCTTTTTGGAGTTTGCACTGTTATGTTGTACAGTTTCATGTGGGTTGTTATTACACTTGTGTTGAACCCGATTTCGGGGTTTGACCTTGTGATCATTTGTGACTTTCACTAAGTTTTTGCGTATTTCATCACTGTAGTGGCGAGGCAGTACACGCGTGCGTGTACTGCAGCCCTATCAGATTTAACAGTTTTAAATTGATGTTTCGATTTGTTAAATTGTTTCGTTGATTAATTTCAATGCTTTGGAGTTGTATTCTGATTTGGATTGTTGATTTGTTGTTTAACACTGTTTAGTGTTATACCTACCGTTATCCAATTCCCGTATCGAGAGTTGGATATACGTGATTTCTGTGACTGTCATCTATTTGAGATTATTATTGCTTCTATGCACTAATAACTGAGTTTGAATTAGATTGACCCGTGTATTATTTTCTTTTGAATGTAATACTCGGGTCAGACCCGAGATATTTCAGGTTGTAGATTTCTTTCTTTGAGTTGCTGTTTGGGATTTGAAGACTTTTCACATCTTTTGAAGTTGTCAGTGTCATTTTGTAGTAGTCATGTCATTGTATAGAACGATATGTATTCATGTATATTAGTCGATAATGTACTTGTATATATAACTTCTAGAGTCGACAGTTGTAGTTGTATCATATGTATCGTGTCAACTATATTGTAACTGACATCGGTTATATATATGAGATTTTTGTTATTCTGTGTTCCGCATTTATATTATCTGTGTTATTGTTATATCTAATGTCCTAAACTATTATGAACTATCGTAGTTTGTTTTATACTGATAATTGGATATGTCGATGGGAGTAAATAAATAATAGATAAAAAAATAAAAAGTATATACCACTCCTATCGAGATAACCAATATTAGCGTAAGGCCAATTACGGATGGTCGCTCCTATCCAGCCTTATTCTTCATAATAATAGACAATATTTCTTTTAATACTCTTTGTTATTATGAGCATAGAGGTGGGGCGTTACAGTTGGTATCAGAGCCAGGTTTATGGACATAATATAAAACTTAACTCGGATGGAACATATGTTACAACTATTGGTCGATGTTTTAATTGTGCTTGAGTCAAAACTAAAGTTTTGAAATTTTGATGAAAGTTTTTAAATATCTTTATTTAAAAATAATAGTGAAATTGTGTTCTGATGATTTGATTGATTTGTGTTCTGTTTATCAGAGTGCGCAGCGGAAACAGTGAAACTGTCTTCGCTGAGTACAACTGATAACCTTTTTGATTTAAAAAATTCAAAATACGAAATTGATATGAATTTCATTTGTTGTTTACATAGCTGTAATTATTTTGTTTCTTTGAGAATTTCGAATCCGAATTGAGGATTCGAAGAAATTGCAGATATGTGATTTTGTTGAAATTTCCGCTGGCTTTCTTTTGTACTAATCATCTATTGATTAAATTTTGCTGTTTCGAATTATCTTCATTGAAGATACATTCGAATGATTTCTTTGTTCATTCTGTAGTACGTGCAAAAATTTGAATTGCACGTTATTGCATTTATTTTACGTTGAACCGATGCTTGGTTATGAAACGTATTTGGTTGCCGTTATTTTTACGGGATTTTTACACCAATGCTAAATTTTTGAAGCACGGTGTTTTGTGGTATTTTGATGAATGAAAATTCACTGATATTACATTTTGATGTAAATTATTTTGATGAGATTTTGACGTTTAAAAATTACTGTCGCTTTGGCTTCAGTAACCGTCATGTTTTAAACGTGGATTTTCAAGCGGTTATTCCGCAATACTGATTTGTGACCGTTTTTATGGTATTTTGAGAAGTACAATTTACTTATCGAAATTGTTACTGATTTGCTGTTTTAATCACGTGATTGGAAAATTGTTTTAAAATGAAAATTGTTTTATAAAATTTTAGTAGTTTGCGTTTTCAAAAGAATGAGAAAGCGACTTAAACGATTCAGCAAAATCGAGGATTATGACCCCTTTCTTTTACTGTTTCGCTTAACTCCGGACTTGTTCAGTTGAGAATGCGAATTGTTATTTTTACAAAATAAATAAAATTGTTTTCAAAAATTTTACAGTTTGCGATTTCAAAAGAATGAGGAAGCGATTTAAACGTTTCAACAAAATCGAGGACTATGACCCCTTTCTTTTACTGATTCGCTTAATTCCGGACATGTCCGTTTGAGAATGTAAAGTGTATTTTTACAAAATACACAATTTTGCACTTTCAAGGAAACGATGAAGTGATTTAAACGATTTAGCAAAAGTGCGGAGTATGGAACCACACTTTTACTATTTCGGTTAATTCCGGACTCGTTAATTGAAATATCTGTCATTTTGATGAATTTGATTATTTCACACTTTCAAGGAAACGATGAAGAGAATCAAACGATTTAGTAAAACACGTGGTATGGGACATGTGCGTTTGCTATTTCGGTTAATTCCGGACTCGTCAATTGAAACATTTTGATGCTTTCGTGTGCTTTCGAGCCATTATGAGGACCTTCGGGTCATTTGTTGGACCTTCGGGTCATTTGTTGGGCTTTCGGGCCACTCTGCGGACCTTCGGGTCAAATACCAGTACTAGACCTTCGGGTGACTCTGCGGACCTTCGGGTCAATCTGATGGGCGCCAAAATTATGTTGAGTACTTGGTAGGCTTCGGCCACTCTGAGATGTACGTGCGGCGAATTAAAAACTCGCCATCTGATGGGATCGATCCAAGCTTTTATGTTGATTTTCTAGTCTTCTTAATTGATTTCTACATATTTGTTGCTTCCAATTATCTGCAGGTAATTGGATATTTGTTGATATGAGTTCTGATTATCGTTTTTGATAATCAGATATTTGTTGTTTCTAATTATCGCTTGTGATAATTAGATATTGTTGATATGAGTTCTGATTATCGTTTTTGATAATCAGATATTTGTTGTTTCTAATTATCGCTTGTGATAATTAGATATTTGTTGATATGAGTTCTGATTATCGTTTTTGATAATCAGATATTTGTTGTTTCTAATTATCGCTTGTGATAATTAGATATTTGTTGATATGAGTTCTGATTATCGTTTTTGATAATCAGATATTTGTTGTTTCTAATTATCGCTTGTGATAATTAGATATTTGTTGATATGAGTTCTGATTATCGTTTTTGATAATCAGATATTTGTTGTTTCTAATTATCGCTTGTGATAATTAGATATTTGTTGATATGAGTTCTGATTATCGTTTTTGATAATCAGATATTTGTTGTTTCTAATTATCGCTTGTGATAATTAGATATTTGTTGATATGAGTTCTGATTATCGTTTTTGATAATCAGATATTTGTTGTTTCTAATTATCGCTTGTGATAATTAGATATTTGTTGATATGAGTTCTGATTATCGTTTTTGATAATCAGATATTTGTTGTTTCTAATTATCGCTTGTGATAATTAGATATTTGTTGATATGAGTTCTGATTATCGTTTTTGATAATCAGATATTTGTTGTTTCTAATTATCGCTTGTGATAATTAGATATTTGTTGATATGAGTTCTGATTATCGTTTTTGATAATCAGATATTTGTTGTTTCTAATTATCGCTTGTGATAATTAGATATTTGTTGATATGAGTTCTGATTATCGTTTTTGATAATCAGATATTTGTTGTTTCTAATTATCGCTTGTGATAATTAGATATTTGTTGATATGAGTTCTGATTATCGTTTTTGATAATCAGATATTTGTTGTTTCTAATTATCGCTTGTGATAATTAGATATTTGTTGATATGAGTTCTGATTATCGTTTTTGATAATCAGATATTTGTTGTTTCTAATTATCGCTTGTGATAATTAGATATTTGTTGATATGAGTTCTGATTATCGTTTTTGATAATCAGATATTTGTTGTTTCTAATTATCGCTTGTGATAATTAGATATTTGTTGATATGAGTTCTGATTATCGTTTTTGATAATCAGATATTTGTTGTTTCTAATTATCGCTTGTGATAATTAGATATTTGTTGATATGAGTTCTGATTATCGTTTTTGATAATCAGATATTTGTTGTTTCTAATTATCGCTTGTGATAATTAGATATTTGTTGATATGAGTTCTGATTATCGTTTTTGATAATCAGATATTTGTTGTTTCTAATTATCGCTTGTGATAATTAGATATTTGTTGATATGAGTTCTGATTATCGTTTTTGATAATCAGATATTTGTTGTTTCTAATTATCGCTTGTGATAATTAGATATTTGTTGATATGAGTTCTGATTATCGTTTTTGATAATCAGATATTTGTTGTTTCTAATTATCGCTTGTGATAATTAGATATTTGTTGATATGAGTTCTGATTATCGTTTTTGATAATCAGATATTTGTTGTTTCTAATTATCGCTTTTGATAATTAAATATTTGCTGATTTGAGATTTAATTATCGCTTTTGATAATTAAATATTTGTTGAATTTGAAATTTGATTATCGTTTGTGATAATCGAATATTTGTTGATTTGAGAAATTTGATTATCGTTTTTGATAATTGAATATTTGTTTTCTGACTATCGTATGAGATACTCAGATATTTGTTTTGTCTTCTGATTATCGTTTGAGATAAGTAAATATTTGCGATTTGGAAATTCAATTATCGTTTTGATGATTGAATATTTGCAACTTTTGAGATTTGAGCTTCGTCTTTTTCTCTGGCGATTCAGGTGAGTAATTTGATTTACTCACATTCAATTCGTGCTCTGTATGGGATTTCCACTCTGTTTTTCCTTCTCTTTTAGTTGCTGGAACTCGATTGTTCTTGCTTTTGTTAGTCGTCTGATTTTGATCCCTGATTCCCACGATGTTGATTCTTTTGATTTGAAGCAGTCGAACCTTTTGATTTCTTATCTAATACTTCCCCGCTGACACTTGCTTTGCTTGTACATTCGACATTGCCATGCTCTTTTGGTTGTTACCTTTTATCCATTTATTCCCTATGATTGCATGGACGAAATTTCTTTGATAATTGTGTTCTCAATTCTTATTTTTCTAGCATAACTAGTTTAGGTTAGAAGAATAATTGTTATAGACAATCTTGATTAGGAAAATTGCGGGGACGCAATTTTTATAAGGAGGGGAGTCTGTAACAACCAGTGTTTTGCTGTTAATTTATTATCGTCATTAGACGACTGTGTTTGGTAGCTGATGGTAATTGGAGTTTTCAAATCGGTCAAAAATTCGGTTGAAATCTGTTGAAGAGTTTTGTGGGCTTTAAATTTAAATCTAGTCCATGTTATATTTTGTTTCAGTGTCGTGTTATCGGAGGGTATACCCGTTCCACTTACTCGATTCATTCATTTTCGTTCGAAACCCTAAAAACCAACAAATGGAAAAATGGTGGCGGCGACGATTTCCTCTTTGCAACTGAATTAGGGCATACGTCTCGCTCGTTCTTCCACCACAATTAGGGCTCTACGAAGCATCATTTCATTCGATCGAACCAAAGATGGGAGGTTCGCCATTCGCCGTGCTCAATCTTGTGGTCGTCGCTCGCAGCTCCTTGATTTGCGTCGAAAATGGTGAGTGAAAACTCACATCTAATGCAATTCTCCAGTGCATGATTTTGGGTTGAATTTATATGGGTTCGAAACCCTGTTTTCTCGTTCGTATATTCTATGTTGAATTCGTCTTTGGCTGTTCGATATTGTTTGGATGATTGTGGTGAATTCTGACCTTTTCCATATGTGTATATTTGATTTCTTCTGATGTTGCTTGGCCACCACAGTACGATATACTCGGCCTTGACTTGGTTTTGGAAATTTTCGACTTGAAATGGTTTTGAATTATCAGTTTGAAATCTAAGGTGTATTTGATTTTCACTGCCTTGTCTTGGTCTAGGCTTTGACTCCAGTATGCTTGACCATTTCCGTCCATCCCTGTAGTATTATTTTGTTTCCAATGACCTCAGTTTGACTCGAATTTTTGATGACCATGGTTTTAAAACTTTGTAGTTGGCATCTTGTAGTTGTTGTGTTTTGTTTAAATTTTCGAGTGTTTTTGACTTGAACTTTGATTCCTTTGAGACATCGGACTTGACTTCTGGTATACACTTGAGTATTACCACTGCAGATGTACTCGGTCTCGATTGATTGCCTTGGCCACTGTCTTTATCATGCCCCTATGAACTTGAGGTGGTTCGCGTTATGAGTTCTTCACTTTGACGCTTAACACTGTCAAACTCGGCTCTGACTTCATAATGTTTTCGATTTGCATGTGCATTTTGTGGCTTCAGTATTGAACACTGCATAGTGTACTTCCCTCGCACTTGATATCACTTGACTTTGATTTTGACATTAAATGTCATTGGCATGACTGCACTTCCTGATGTTGCAGTTTCTTTTTCGATTCACTTTAACCTAGTATTGGGGCATTGTTTTGAATTGTTGCACTTGTATATCATCGGTTGTCACTGCCTATTTCAATTTTCATATGGATTTGAAATTATAGCATTGACCCTGTACCACTTGGTGTTGTAGTGCACTGAGCATTCTTGTAGTCACTGGGTTGCTTTGTTATGTTGGTGACATTTGCTTGTGGTCTGTTGTATCCTTCCTTATTGTACCTCACTGTGTTACATTGAGTTCGACGTTGGCAAGATTGTGTTGACCAATTTGTAGCATATCTCCGATCATCCTGTTGCACTTGTCACTGCTGTGATGATTTTGATGATTCGACTTTGGCCACCCTCTGGTCACTTGACTTTGTGAATTTCTAATACTGGACTAAACAATTTCCAGTACCTTGCTTGATTTGCCTAATTGTGTTATGTACCCTACTGCATATCACTGTTTTACAATTGCATATGCATTCTGGTATATGCACTTGAGTCTGTTCCATATTACCTATTCAGTGTAGTTGCAGTTGCACTTCTTAGCTTCACTGTGTACATACTTCATACATGACATGTTGCTCATGTACCCTGTGCATTCTGACTTGTATACTCTTGAGTCTGTTTCCTGCCTTCACCTGTGGACTTTCTTGATCTTGTGCATGTTCATAAGTCTGGTCCATCTGGATTTGAGTTTATTCACTTCGACCATTTGCCTGTAGTCTTTATATATGTGCTCGTTGTTTTGAGCATTCATGTAACTGGGATTTGATATGCATATATTCGTCTGTCAGATCTGATGCAGGATGTTTTGTAGTCTTTGGTCTTGGTTTTACTTCTGGTTGTCCAGATGCTCTGTTGCTTTATATTTGGAGCTTGCTGTCTATGTTCATTTGAACTGGTTTCACTGTTTCCTCTGATCTTGTTTGGTATTGATTTAGGTTGTTCCCTGGAACTCGAGGGTCATTGCACTCATGTGCTCGTCACTGGTTGATGTGCATATGTTTGTTCCCGACCCGTAGTAATGTAATCTTCATATCTTTTTGGAGTTTGCACTGTTATGTTGTACAATTTCATGTGGGTTGTTATTACACTTGTGTTGAACCCGATTTCGGGGTTTGACCTTGTGATCATTTGTGACTTTCACTAAGTTTTTGCGTATTTCATCACTGTAGTGGCGAGGCAGTACACGCGTGCGTGTACTGCAGACCTATCAGATTTAACAGTTTTAAATTGATGTTTCGATTTGTTAAATTGTTTCGTTGATTAATTTCAATGCTTTGGAGTTGTATTCTGATTTGGATTGTTGATTTGTTGTTTAACACTGTTTAGTGTTATACCTACCGTTATCCAATTCCCGTATCGAGAGTTGGATATACGTGATTTCTGTGACTGTCATCTATTTGAGATTATTATTGCTTCTATGCACTAATAACTGAGTTTGAATTAGACTGACCCGTGTATTATTTTCTTTTGAATGTAATACTCGGGTCAGACCCGAGATATTTCAGGTTGTAGATTTCTTTCTTTGAGTTGCTGTTTGGGATTTGAAGACTTTTCACATCTTTTGAAGTTGTCAGTGTCATTTTGTAGTAGTCATGTCATTGTATAGAACGATATGTATTCATGTATATTAGTCGATAATGTACTTGTATATATAACTTCTAGAGTCGACAGTTGTAGTTGTATCATATGTATCGTGTCAACTATATTGTAACTGACATCGGTTATATATATGAGATTTTTGTTATTCTGTGTTCCGCATTTATATTATCTGTGTTATTGTTATATCTAATGTCCTAAACTATTATGAACTATCGTAGTTTGTTTTATACTGATAATTGGATATGTCGATGGGAGTAAATAAATAATAGATAAAAAAATAAAAAGTATATACCACTCCTATCGAGATAACCAATATTAGCGTAAGGCCAATTACGGATGGTCGCTCCTATCCAGCCTTATTCTTCATAATAATAGACAATATTTCTTTTAATACTCTTTGTTATTATGAGCATAGAGGTGGGGCGTTACAGTTGGTATCAGAGCCAGGTTTATGGACATAATATAAAACTTAACTCGGATGGAACATATGTTACAACTATTGGTCGATGTTTTAATTGTGCTTGAGTCAAAACTAAAGTTTTGAAATTTTGATGAAAGTTTTTAAATATCTTTATTTAAAAATAATAGTGAAATTGTGTTCTGATGATTTGATTGATTTGTGTTCTGGTTATCAGAGTGCGCAGCGGAAACAGTGAAACTGTCTTCGCTGAGTACAACTGATAACCTTTTTGATTTAAAAAATTCAAAATACGAAATTGATATGAATTTCATTTGTTGTTTACATAGCTGTAATTATTTTGTTTCTTTGAGAATTTCGAATCCGAATTGAGGATTCGAAGAAATTGCAGATATGTGATTTTGTTGAAATTTCCGCTGGCTTTCTTTTGTACTAATCATCTATTGATTAAATTTTGCTGTTTCGAATTATCTTCATTGAAGATACATTCGAATGATTTCTTTGTTCATTCTGTAGTACGTGCAAAAATTTGAATTGCACGTTATTGCATTTATTTTACGTTGAACCGATGCTTGGTTATGAAACGTATTTGGTTGCCGTTATTTTTACGGGATTTTTACACCAATGCTAAATTTTTGAAGCACGGTGTTTTGTGGTATTTTGATGAATGAAAATTCACTGATATTACATTTTGATGTAAATTATTTTGATGAGATTTTGACGTTTAAAAATTACTGTCGCTTTGGCTTCAGTAACCGTCATGTTTTAAACGTGGATTTTCAAGCGGTTATTCCGCAATACTGATTTGTGACCGTTTTTACGGTATTTTGAGAAGTACAATTTCCTTATCGAAATTGTTACTGATTTGCTGTTTTAATCACGTGATTGGAAAATTGTTTTAAAATGAAAATTGTTTTATAAAATTTTAGTAGTTTGCGTTTTCAAAAGAATGAGAAAGCGACTTAAACGATTCAGCAAAATCGAGGATTATGACCCCTTTCTTTTACTGTTTCGCTTAACTCCGGACTTGTTCAGTTGAGAATGCGAATTGTTATTTTTACAAAATAAATAAAATTGTTTTCAAAAATTTTACAGTTTGCGATTTCAAAAGAATGAGGAAGCGATTTAAACGTTTCAACAAAATCGAGGAGTATGACCCCTTTCTTTTACTGATTCGCTTAATTCCGGACATGTCCGTTTGAGAATGTAAAGTGTATTTTTACAAAATACACAATTTTGCACTTTCAAGGAAACGATGAAGTGATTTAAACGATTTAGCAAAAGTGCGGAGTATGGAACCACACTTTTACTATTTCGGTTAATTCCGGACTCGTTAATTGAAATATCTGTCATTTTGATGAATTTGATGATTTCACACTTTCAAGGAAACGATGAAGAGAATCAAACGATTTAGTAAAACACGTGGTATGGGACATGTGCGTTTGCTATTTCGGTTAATTCCGGACTCGTCAATTGAAACATTTTGATGCTTTCGTGTGCTTTCGAGCCACTATGAGGACCTTCGGGTCATTTGTTGGACCTTCGGGTCATTTGTTGGGCTTTCGGGCCACTCTGCGGACCTTCGGGTCAAATACCAGTACTAGACCTTCGGGTGACTCTGCGGACCTTCGGGTCAATCTGATGGGCGCCAAAATTATGTTGAGTACTTGGTAGGCTTCGGCCACTCTGAGATGTACGTGCGGCGAATTAAAAACTCGCCATCTGATGGGATCGATCCAAGCTTTTATGTTGATTTTCTAGTCTTCTTAATTGATTTCTACATATTTGTTGCTTCCAATTATCTGCAGGTAATTGGATATTTGTTGATATGAGTTCTGATTATCGTTTTTGATAATCAGATATTTGTTGTTTCTAATTATCGCTTGTGATAATTAGATATTGTTGATATGAGTTCTGATTATCGTTTTTGATAATCAGATATTTGTTGTTTCTAATTATCGCTTGTGATAATTAGATATTTGTTGATATGAGTTCTGATTATCGTTTTTGATAATCAGATATTTGTTGTTTCTAATTATCGCTTGTGATAATTAGATATTTGTTGATATGAGTTCTGATTATCGTTTTTGATAATCAGATATTTGTTGTTTCTAATTATCGCTTGTGATAATTAGATATTTGTTGATATGAGTTCTGATTATCGTTTTTGATAATCAGATATTTGTTGTTTCTAATTATCGCTTGTGATAATTAGATATTTGTTGATATGAGTTCTGATTATCGTTTTTGATAATCAGATATTTGTTGTTTCTAATTATCGCTTGTGATAATTAGATATTTGTTGATATGAGTTCTGATTATCGTTTTTGATAATCAGATATTTGTTGTTTCTAATTATCGCTTGTGATAATTAGATATTTGTTGATATGAGTTCTGATTATCGTTTTTGATAATCAGATATTTGTTGTTTCTAATTATCGCTTGTGATAATTAGATATTTGTTGATATGAGTTCTGATTATCGTTTTTGATAATCAGATATTTGTTGTTTCTAATTATCGCTTGTGATAATTAGATATTTGTTGATATGAGTTCTGATTATCGTTTTTGATAATCAGATATTTGTTGTTTCTAATTATCGCTTGTGATAATTAGATATTTGTTGATATGAGTTCTGATTATCGTTTTTGATAATCAGATATTTGTTGTTTCTAATTATCGCTTGTGATAATTAGATATTTGTTGATATGAGTTCTGATTATCGTTTTTGATAATCAGATATTTGTTGTTTCTAATTATCGCTTATGATAATTAGATATTTGTTGATATGAGTTCTGATTATCGTTTTTGATAATCAGATGTTTGTTGTTTCTAATTATCGCTTGTGATAATTAGATATTTGTTGATATGAGTTCTGATTATCGTTTTTGATAATCAGATATTTGTTATTTCTAATTATCGCTTGTGATAATTAGATATTTGTTGATATGAGTTCTGATTATCGTTTTTGATAATCAGATATTTGTTGTTTCTAATTATCGCTTGTGATAATTAGATATTTGTTGATATGAGTTCTGATTATCGTTTTTGATAATCAGATATTTGTTGTTTCTAATTATCGCTTGTGATAATTAGATATTTGTTGATATGAGTTCTGATTATCGTTTTTGATAATCAGATATTTGTTGTTTCTAATTATCGCTTGTGATAATTAGATATTTGTTGATATGAGTTCTGATTATCGTTTTTGATAATCAGATATTTGTTGTTTCTAATTATCGCTTGTGATAATTAGATATTTGTTGATATGAGTTCTGATTATCGTTTTTGATAATCAAATATTTGTTGTTTCTAATTATCGCTTGTGATAATTAGATATTTGTTGATATGAGTTCTGATTATCGTTTTTGATAATCAGATATTTGTTGTTTCTAATTATCGCTTGTGATAATTAGATATTTGTTGATATGAGTTCTGATTATCGTTTTTGATAATCAGATATTTGTTGTTTCTAATTATCGCTTTTGATAATTAAATATTTGCTGATTTGAGATTTAATTATCGCTTTTGATAATTAAATATTTGTTGAATTTGAATTTTGATTATCGTTTGTGATAATCGAATATTTGTTGATTTGAGAAATTTGATTATCGTTTTTGATAATTGAATATTTGTTTTCTGACTATCGTATGAGATACTCAGATATTTGTTTTGTCTTCTGATTATCGTTTGAGATAAGTAAATATTTGCGATTTGGAAATTCAATTATCGTTTTGATGATTGAATATTTGCGACTTTTGAGATTTGAGCTTCGTCTTTTTCTCTGGCGATTCAGGTGAGTAATTTGATTTACTCACATTCAATTCGTGCTCTGTATGGGATTTCCACTCTGTTTTTCCTTCTCTTTTAGTTGCTGGAACTCGATTGTTCTTGCTTTTGTTAGTCGTCTGATTTTGATCCCTGATTCCCACGATGTTGATTCTTTTGATTTGAAGCAGTCGAACCTTTTGATTTCTTATCTAATACTTCCCCGCTGACACTTGCTTTGCTTGTACATTCGACATTGCCATGCTCTTTTGGTTGTTACCTTTTATCCATTTATTCCCTATGATTGCATGGACGAAATTTCTTTGATAATTGTGTTCTCAATTCTTATTTTTCTAGCATAACTAGTTTAGGTTAGAAGAATAATTGTTATAGACAATCTTGATTAGGAAAATTGCAAGGACGCAATTTTTATAAGGAGGGGAGTCTGTAACAACCAGTGTTTTGCTGTTAATTTATTATCGTCATTAGACGATTGTGTTTGGTAGCTGATGGTAATTGGAGTTTTCAAATCGGTCAAAAATTCGGTTGAAATCTGTTGAAGAGTTTTGTGGGCTTTAAATTTAAATCTAGTCCATGTTATATTTTGTTTCAATGTCGTGTTATCGGAGGGTATACCCGTTCCACTTACTCGATTCATTCATTTTCGTTCGAAACCCTAAAAACCAACAAATGGAAAAATGGTGGCGGCGACGATTTCCTCTTTGCAACTGAATTAGGGCATACGTCTCGCTCGTTCTTCCACCACAATTAGGGCTCTACGAAGCATCATTTCATTCGATCGAAGCAAAGATGGGAGGTTCGCCATTCGCCGTGCTCAATCTTGTGGTCGTCGCTCGCAGCTCCTTGATTTGCGTCGAAAATGGTGAGTGAAAACTCACATCTAATGCAATTCTCCAGTGCATGATTTTGGGTTGAATTTATATGGGTTCGAAACCCTGTTTTCTCGTTCGTATATTCTATGTTGAATTCGTCTTTGGCTGTTCGATATTGTTTGGATGATTGTGGTGAATTCTGACCTTTTCCATATGTGTATATTTGATTTCTTCTGATGTTGCTTGGCCACCACAGTACGATATACTCGGCCTTGACTTGGTTTTGGAAATTTTCGACTTGAAATGGTTTTGAATTATCAGTTTGAAATCTAAGGTGTATTTGATTTTCACTGCCTTGTCTTGGTCTAGGCTTTGACTCCAGTATGCTTGACCATTTTCGTCCATCCCTGTAGTATTATTTTGTTTCCAATGACCTCGGTTTGACTCGAATTTTTGATGACCATGGTTTTAAAACTTTGTAGTTGGCATCTTGTAGTTGTTTTGTTTTGTTTAAATTTTCGAGTGTTTTTGACTTGAACTTTGATTCCTTTGAGACATCGGACTTGACTTCTGGTATACACTTGAGTATTACCACTGCAGATGTACTCGGTCTCGATTGATTGCCTTGGCCACTGTCTTTATCATGCCCCTATGAACTTGAGGTGGTTCGCGTTATGAGTTCTTCACTTTGACGTTTGACACTGTCAAACTCGGCTCTGACTTCATAATGTTTTCGATTTGCATGTGCATTTTGTGGCTTCAGTATTGAACACTGCATAGTGTACTTCTCTCGCACTTGATATCACTTGACTTTGATTTTGACATTAAATGTCATTGGCATGACTGCACTTCCTAATGTTGTAGTTTCTTTTTCGATTCACTTTAACCTGGTATTGGGGCATTGTTTTGAATTGTTGCACTTGTATATCATCGGTTGTCACTGCCTATTTCAATTTGCATATGGATTTGAAATTGTAGCATTGACCCTGTACCACTTGGTGTTGTAGTGCACTGAGCATTCTTGTAGTCACTGGGTTGCTTTGTTATGTTGGTGACATTTGCTTGTGGTCTGTTGTATCCTTCCTTATTGTACCTCACTGTGTTACATTGAGTTCGACGTTGGCAAGATTGTGTTGACAAATTTGTAGCATATCTCCGATCATCCTGTTGCACTTGTCACTGCTGTGATGATTTTGATGATTCGACTTTGGCCACCCTCTGGTCACTTGACTTTGTGAATTTCTAATACTGGACTAAACCATTTCCAGTACCTTACTTGATTTGCCTAATTGTGTTATGTACCCTACTGCATATCACTGTTTTACAATTGCATATGCATTCTGGTATATGCACTTGAGTCTGTTCCATATTACCTATTCAGTGTAGTTGCAGTTGCACTTCTTAGCTTCACTGTGTACATACTTCAAACATGACATGTTGCTCATGTACCCTGTGCATTCTAACTTGTATACTCTTGAGTCTGTTGCCTGCCTTCACCTGTGGACTTTCTTGATCTTGTGCATGTTCATAAGTCTGGTCCATCTGGATTTGAGTTTATTCACTTCGACCATTTGCCTGTAGTCTTTATATATGTGCACGTTGTTTTGAGCGTTCATGTAACTGGGATTTGATATGCATATATTCGTCTGTCAGATCTGATGCAGGATGTTTTGTAGTCTTTGGTCTTGGTTTTACTTCTGGTTGTCCAGATGCTCTGTTGCTTTATATTTGGAGCTTGTTGTCTATGTTCATTTGAACTGGTTTCACTGTTGCCTCTGATCTTGTTTGGTATTGATTTAGGCTGTTCCCTGGAACTCGAGGGTGATTGCACTCATGTGCTCGTCACTGGTTGATGTGCATATGTTTGTTCCCGACCCATAGTAATGTAATCTTAATATCTTTTTGGAGTTTGCACTGTTATGTTGTACAGTTTCATGTGGGTTGTTATTACACTTGTGTTGAACCCGATTTCGGGGTTTGACCTTGTGATCATTTGTGACTTTCACTAAGTTTTTGCGTATTTCATCACTGTAGTGGCGAGGCAGTACACGCGTGCGTGTACTGCAGCCCTATCAGATTTAACAGTTTTAAATTGATTTTTCGATTTGTTAAATTGTTTCGTTGATTAATTTCAATGCTTTGGAGTTGTATTCTGATTTGGATTGTTGATTTGTTGTTTAACACTGTTTAGTGTTATACCTACCGTTATCCAATTCTCGTATCGAGAGTTGGATATACGTGATTTCTGTGAGTGTCATCTATTTGAGATTATTATTGCTTCTATGCACTAATAACTGAGTTTGAATTAGACTGACCCGTGTATTATTTTCTTTTGAATGTAATACTCGGGTCAGACCCGAGATATTTTAGGTTGTAGATTTCTTTCTTTGAGTTGCTGTTTGGGATTTGAAGACTTTTCACATCTTTTGAAGTTGTCAGTGTCATTTTGTAGTAGTCATGTCATTGTATAGAACGATATGTATTCATGTATATTAGTCGATAATGTACTTGTATATATAACTTCTAGAGTCGACATTTGTAGTTGTATCATATGTATCGTGTCAACTATATTGTAACTGACATCGGTTATATATATGAGATTTTTGTTATTCTGTGTTCCGCATTTATATTATCTGTGTTATTGTTATATCTAATGTCCTAAACTATTATGAACTATCGTAGTTTGTTTTATACTGATAATTGGATATGTCGATGGGAGTAAATAAATAATAGATAAAAAAATAAAAAGTATATACCACTCCTATCGAGATAACCAATATTAGCATAAGGCCAATTACGGATGGTCGCTCCTATCCAGCCTTATTCTTCGTAATAATAGACAGTATTTCTTTTAATACTCTTTGTTATTATGAGCATAGAGGTGGGGCGTTACACTAATCTTTCTTTCATTATGTGTTTCATATTTTATTTACTTTAAGTCCATTTACTGTTTTCATTTCATTAGGTTCATAACTTCATTTTCCACTTATTTTATTCGTTACCTATTCTTCCATTTCTATTTTCATGTTATCCCTTTTTATTTCTTCTTGTCTATTTTTCACATTTTCTTCTTTACTTACGATTTAAATTTTTGGGTTCTATTGCATCTTAATGCGCTGAAACTACGTTCCTATCGTAAGAATGTTAGCCTAGTGAATTTCCATGTCTTATCTAAAAAGGGAGACTTGTGCGATGTTTGTAATTACAAGAACCTATCTTTTCTTTTTATTATTTAAAATAGACGGTATAAAATACGGTAAATATCCTTATTTTGTACATCTCTTTCTTTTAAGTGTATTCTTATCATTTCAAACATCACACTTTCAATTATTTAAACTATATAATACATAGAAATCTACTTCCAACATTCCTGTTTCTAATGAATTAAAATATCACTAAAACCCCGAAAATCTAAATAAACTTTTCTTTTAATTTAATTCATTTCCATTGCATAAATACCAGTTCCAATCATTACGTAATACATTCAAATTTATTCAATAATAAATTTAGGCAAGTTTCCAAATTTCATCTAATCTTGCTATTATTCGTTCCATAATCATTTTTATTAGATCTATTTCATTTAAGTTCATTATGAATAAACAATATATTTACATCTAATCATTACACGTTTGCAAATATAAACCTAATCATTATGCACTTGCAAATATAAATCCAATCATTATGTACTTATAGGTTTAAATACCAATTGATTATAAATTAACATGACTAAAATAGATTACAATGGAATAAATCTAATTTTGTTACAAAATAGGTAACTTTTCCACTCACCTTTTTAAGTGTTCCCAAATCTTCAGATCTAATCCATGTTATATGTATTTCAACTGACTCCCTATTTGGATTTCATATAACACACACACACACACACGAGCTATTAGAATTTGGCTTAGAAAGAAGAGATTTAGGTTGATTATAAATTTGGATCCGGATTTAAAGTTTACCTTGGTTGTAGCAACTATATTTGAACCTATTTTTCTATCCCTGTCATCTTCTACAATCCTCTAGTTGTGTATACGTGCAAACTAGTAACCTAGAACTATATTCTTGAGTTGTGAAGGAGAAGAGAAAATGGCAGAGCTTCCACGCCCATTAGAAAATTAATAGTTGGAAGTGAAGGTTTAGGTCTATATTTATAGTGGTTCGAATTAATGCCAACGATTGGATTAAACCGTATTAAATTCGGGTTGTTTAGGCCTAGGCTTATTTCCACCGTTTACACAATGCAGGTTGACCACTTGGTACCCTAGATCGACTACTATCGGTCGACCTAGGTGCTTCTTGGGTCAACCTAAGCTGTATAAACATGGTTAATTATTATGTTGATTTGACTTTGTTAATTTTCCTTGTTTAATAGATCACATTTATTTTCTTGCTTACTTAGCTGATTGTGTTAATTTGTTTCCTTTATTAATCGATCTCGTCCAATTCTTTCCCACTTTATCTATTCTCTATGATTTTAATTAATGTTAACATCTATTAACATTTAATCTTCCATTAACAATACTAATTAGCATTAATTGAATTTATTACCATATTTACATATATAATTATTTTTGACGATAAAACTTCAAATTTAATAACTTTTCAATTTGAACCTCGATCGAAAAACATTATATTTGAAAATTTATTAGAAAGTCTCCATGAACCCAATGGTATAAGTTTCATGGCCAAATTCTGATATTTGAAAAAATATTATCTTTTGCATTATTACTAATTTAACGTATTTCTTTTTAAATTAATTAGCGTTAAAATTGCAGGGTGTTATAGATGCGGTAAAAGATAAGGATATGAATAAAATAAAGGTGAATGCTCGTAGGATAGCAATACTGAATCCCTTTTGAATGTAAGGAATGTAGGTACAAGCCTAGGAATGTTTTATTAAATGTATGTGAAAGTCATAAAGAAGAACCCATAATGGAATGGAAAATGGTATCAAAGTACATTTATGCATGTTTTAGAGTATACCCACATGAAAGATTACAAATGAAGAAAGTATATACCACGGTTTGAGAATACTGTCAAAGATATGGATTAAAAGAAGATAGTAATATATTTGGCTGTAATAATTCAAGTAATTGATGGACCTTATTTATTAGAAGTCAAAAGGTAAGTTAAGACATGTAGGTTATACTAGAATGGCATACTAGAGATGTCCATCTTAATTAATTAAGAAGTGATGTGGGCCATAGCGTCATTAATATCTGTTGATATTGAAGGGCAACGTCTAGCAACTGTTTCTTTTACGCTTTCAGTTGCCTCTTTTGTATATAACACGTACGATGTTATGAGAAATATTCCTTTGTATTATAGTGTTGGTTTTCTAAATCAACCATTATCAAGATGAGAAAAAAGTATAGATAGGGAAATCTCATATAGGCACTTAACAAATGCAAAGTAAGATTGGAAGTTTATAAAATAAATTAGAAAATTTATTAGCTACAAAAAGCAAATAATGTTAAGTCCTAAAAGCATTAAAATTTTGAAAAGATAAACTTTAGCAAGCAAATGACAGGAAAAGGTTATTGTGAAACCATGGATCACTATCCCTACGCCTTAAAAGTTGAAATTTATAATTATATTTGTATATTGACTGTTATTCAAAAGTAAAAGAAAACATTTTCAAAATTTGAAACTTAGCGTAATAGGTAGAGTCAATCATAGATGTCAACTTATTAACTGAACCCTGATTGCATAGGATTTGGCTTGAATTTTTTCAATTTAAAATAAATACATTTGAAAATTTTGCTCAAAAATCTTAAAATAAAATATTTTTGTGAAAGTTTTGGAAAAAAATGTTTATTTAAAAAAAATTTCTAGTCATTTCAAAATTTTAATTGAAAACGATTTTGGACGAAAAAGAGAAAATTTATGATTTTCGAAATGTCACATGCCCAGCATAGGAAAAGCCAATGGGTAAGCAAATATGAATATTACTATTCAGCAGAAATTACAGTATGTAAAATGCAGTTAATGATGAGGAAAAAAGCTGTTTTAGATTTGAATTTTTTTTCCATACCTTGTTGATAGAAGAATAAATACTTATTTTGAAATAACTCTATTTTAAAAAAAAAAGATTCCCTATGCAAATTGTACTTGAAAAAGTTAGAAAAGAATTTGGGCCAAAAGTGAAGGTTCTAAAGTATATTGGAATGGGCACACATGAGGAGGATGGAAATATGGAATTCTCCATCTAAATTTCTTTTCCAATATAAGAATAATAGGTTTAGAAAACTGGATTTTCAAAATGTTGGATGATAGAAATGGTGTGGTAGATTGGATGGTAGGGATTAGATGCAAAATTGGTAGAACCGTACCCCTATTCGTAGGAGTGTGGGAAATTGTTATATGGAAAAGGATTTTTGATTTTTAAAAATGTGCATACATATAAAACTGTCAGAATATATAAGTAGTTTGCACCATATTTTCAATTTTTTTTAAAGAATGCATTCAATAGAAGGTGGTGATTTAGTATTATTAGCACACATATCATATATGTTGTGATACGCCATGCACTTGAACACGATTTGCCGCAAAATTGGATGCAGATTAATTGGTTAGATAGGTTAGAATGGTTGCGCGCCGCTTTACCTGATCCAATCCTTGAGGAATTTCGAGGACGAAATTCGTTTGAGGGAGAAGAATGTAAAACCCCGTAAATTGAACCAAAATTAATTAAAGAAAATTAATAAACAATTAGAAATTCATAAAAATAGAATTTTTACAAATGTCAAAATTTGACTACGAAACTTGCATCATTGTGTTCGTGGCGATTTTTTGATCAACTTTCATATATAAAGTTTCATGATCGAATTTCAAAAGAAAATGTTATTAACATTTGAAAATTTCGGATCAAAAATAATTATATACGTATTAAGGAAATATATATTGTTAATTAACAGTAATTTAATGTTAGCCAAATACTTAATGATTAAGCAATGTTAACATCAATCAGATCAAATTAGATCGGTTCAATTAGTAAACAATGCAAACGAAAATCAATAGTTGATATATTAATACAACTGGTCAACTCCTTATTGGGATCGGTCAACCGGTGGTACACGGGCGGTTGATATTGCATCTAGGCCAAATGGGCCGGATTTAAAATAATCTAATCTAATGGCTAGAACTGATTCGAACTCCTATAAATACATGCCTAGCTCTTCACTTTTCTTCTCGTGTTTTATGAACCAACGGTGAAGCTCTACCATTTTCTTTCTCCACAAATTCTAAAAATTATATAAGACTGTAAATTATATATACACACACACAAGTGGAGAATAGTAGAAATAATAGAGGAGAAGAAGAATAGAGTCGAATTGAAAAGCCAAAGTCAAAGTAAATTGTAATTCTAAATCCAAATATATGTTTAATTCAAATCTCTTCTCGATCTATAGTTCTAATAAATATGCATATACTATTGATACATATTTTGGTAGAAAGAAAGGGATCAATTAGGAATAATGGATTTAGATCTGAAGATTTGGAAGTTTAGAGGTGGGTGGAAAATTATATATTTTTATATATTATTGGATTTATATCATTGTGAATATGTTCCTTGTATGCTTAATTTGTAAGTTTTGGAGTTGTAGGCTTAAATGTATAAATATTTTTTTAAAAGTGGGCTAATACACACACTCACACACACACACACAGATATATATATATATATATATATATATATATAATTTGAGGACCTTGCCTACATATTCTATGAATGGTTAAATTGGATTAATTATCATATATACCTAAACATGAAAAGTAAGGGTGAAAGTAGTCCCTAAAAGTTATGAATCATTCGTCAATAAGATTTTATGTAAATTATAGGTTTGTTAATTGGATGTTATATGTTTGTAAACATGAGTAGAAGATTGTTACGAATTGAATTGGGATTTAGGTAATATTTTATTTCATTGGAATGATGTATGTTACAATGTAAGTTTCTATAAATTGTCTAACTTTTTAATTATGGATGAAGATGTATTGTTTGAAATAACAAGGAAAATGACTAATAGGAAGAGATGTATAAAATAGGGATGTTTACCGTATTTTGTACCGTCTATTTTAATAATAATAGAAAAGATAATTCCTTATAATTCCAAACATAACACAAGTCCTCTTTTACATAATTTATGGAAAATTACGGTGTTAACATTACCTTTTTAAGAAGATGTAGTTCTAATGCATTAAAATATAGAAACTCTAAATGTGCAATAACAATATTATAACTAGAAATAATAGAAATAATTCTATTTTTACTTTAATAACCATGTTTTAAAAGTAAGTCAGGAAATAAATAATAAGCGATGAAAGTAGCAATAAGACAACGAAATAAGAAATTAGTAAAGTTATAATAATAAAAGAAGTGTAGCTATTAGTTAAAAAGGAACCGTAGTATATATCTAATTATGATAATTGGAAATCAAGCAGTAAGAAGTACTTAATATATTAAATCAGAGATAAGCAGTAAAAGACATTTAATGGCATTAAAGAAGTAAGAAGTCAATTCAAGTAAAAGTATTTGAATACTAATAGATGAACTTAGGAGGAAAGGTAATTTTACATCTAAATCTATATAGCCTCAAGTATACATTGTGTCGGGTGTGAATTATTAGTTCTAGACAAATGATTTAAATTAACTATGAATAATGTAGTCATTAGTAAGGATTGGAATGCAATGTCAGTAATGTTGCACAACTTAAGTCTGCCCTCCGAAAGGGACTACAAGCAGTTGTGTATACATTGTATTGATGTAAGACATCTCCAACTGTATGGCTCGTGGTAATATACATTTGCGTAAAAGTAACGGGAATATATCAAAGTGGATTTGCTTTGGGTTGAAGTCTGAAGCGATGTACCAAGTAGGGTCTATTTTAATTCTTATAAAGGGTACTAGGTAACCAAGTGGGCACTTCCTTGATTGCATTAGGTAATCTAAATGGAACGGTGAGCGTAGGCTCGGCTCTATGTCAACAAGGTTGGTACCATATATACGAGGAGTAGGGCTATACACATAGGTCGAGAGCGTCATCGGTCCTGAAGCGGTCATTAGAAACACTCAGGTTACACCTAGTTTGACTACACTTCCTACTAGTGTAGGTTACGTATGGGACATGCATCGCCTCAAAGTTGTTAGTTTGTTTGTAGTTAGAAGGCAAGGCTAGATAACTGCTAGCTGTGTCTCCAAAACAAAGTAGAATATGGCTAAATAGTGGCAACACTGTTATTAGGCACTAATGGGTGGTTCCTCAGTGTATGCTGGCAATTCGACAGTGAAGAGTTACAAATACTTACAGGGAATGTATCCTAGTCCATGAGGGACTATGATATATGTGGTGTGTATATATAGTTATTGTATACCTTGAGCAGGTTGGGCATATCGTACATGAACATGAAGTCAAGATGAACAAGCTTAAATAATAGACATAACACATAATGGAAAACAATCGGTATGTACTAGTGTTATGGATAAAGTATGTAATTTACCAATTAACAAAACTGTAATGATCCGAAATTTTATAATTAATTAAACAAGTTGATTAAAGGAAAAAAGGCAGGACAAATAAGAAAAATATAGAGGAATGAATTAATAGAAGTGGGCATGAGGGCCCAGGCCCAATTTATTATAGGACAATATATAATACTCATTTCTGTTAATTCATTTCATTTTTACTAAAACTAAAATAAAAGATAGAGAAACTCTTTAATGCTAGAAGCTTAAGAAAGCAAGTAAGAATAAGATGAGCAAACGCAAGCCAGAAGAGACTAAGAAGATTAAAGCTATACATCTAAGAGATTTAGGTGAGTAATATTTAACCCTTCTAAATTGATTTCCTTATATGTATGGGTTCGGTTCAGATCTATACGTTTTTACGTATGATGGGGTTTGCATTAGTTTTCATATAAAGATTTTAAAGTTTAATGAATGTTTTGGGAAAGGACTAATGAACATGGGATGTTTACATATGCTTTCCTTGCTTTAGTGATTTCAAAACCTAATGTAAATTTTATGTAATGTTCAATTCATGATTTCTAAAGTGGGTTTTCAATTTAAGGAATTTTCTAAGCTTATATTATTTTATACAAATTTTTGGAGTTTTTTAACTTGAAAATAACAAGTGAAATATTCTTAAAAAGGAAAATATACGTAACTATGGAAGGACAGAGGCTCGCGATTTTAGAGAATTTTATTTGAATTTTCTATGAGAAAATAAAGAGTTAAACAACTAAGTACTGCGCTGGGAATTTTAGGTACAGTGGGGGATGTAGTGGAGTAAAATACTTGGAAAAAATTATACTAGCAGTGGTTAGAAAAGGAGAGACAAGTTCCAAATTATTTGCGGAAAAGAATACTGTAAATAACAGAAAGTGAAATAAGATCCAATGGGATAACAACACTTGTATAGACGTTGTCAAGAACGTCAGAGTTATCGAGGTACGGTATTGGGGCAGCGACTCTATTTTTATAAGTAAGTGTACTGTGATATGAAGGGATCATACTGTGCTGAAACTTAGAAAAGAACACTTAATAAGTAATGTGTAGAGCGTACTACTTGCACCGGTAGGATTCTATGCTACAAAGATAAACATATAAGACTTATAAAAGATAAGTCAGTGGGACTCAAGGGGAGGCAATGTGACGACCCGCAAATCCGACACGTTTAGAGCTGACAATAAACCACACATGCTCAGCCCAAACCAAATGGAAAGACGGTAAATCATGAGAAAGAAAGAAAGAAAGAAGAAGAGAAGAGAAGAAAAAGAGAAGAAGAAGAAATAGAAGAAACTAAAACAATTTACAGCATCTCACTATCGTATCGAAAAAACATATAATATTATATCAATGATCTTTACAAAACATAAACTGTAATATAATATACATACATTAGAGTACAAAAATCAATCACTAATCATCAGCCTGGACAGTTATAATAACCTATCCTTAAAATTGCTGATAATTTAAACAACAATGCAGCGGAATATAAACATATACGCAAATACGACCAGAAGACCTCCAGCTCGTTTGCTGAAGCTCCAAAATATCCTATCTGCATCTGTAAATATACTTAGTCTGACCCAAGCATTGAAAGGGAAGAACGCTCGGATCAGGATGGTAAACTAGCATGAGGAAACACACCTCAACTGAATTTATTTTAAAGTTATAAAACTTTCCTTTATCAAAACAAAGGTATCTCGTAAGACCACGCCCACACATAAACATGGATAGGTTTTTACCTTACAATAACCAAAAAATTTCATATAAAATCCTGTTGTATTATACTAGTGTCTAATATACAAAAATATTAATCATAGCCAAAATTGTCACATTATTAAATTCCAAAATACTAGCCACACACGCGAGTTCTACAAACAAAATGGCAGGCACGTAGTGGTGAATGGATTTCCATACAAATGACCAAGTGAAGGGACTACCTTCCGACAGTACATCTCTAGAGGAATGTACCGAGGCCCAACTGATGGTCCTCTACCAGCACAAGACCGGCCTACCTCTAACTAGATAGTACTAATATGTCATCATCTCGGTCATTACCGACCTGTCTGAGAGCCCTGATAGCATACATCTATAATAATTTAAAACTCGAACGTCATAGCGGTAATAAATATATCTAGACGGGGATGATCATATCCTAATGGTTGCGAACCACATAACCTTGCTGCATCAACCCTGTTTCGGTTATTTCCAGGTGTAAGGCCAAAGGTCACGATTACCTTGCATATAACACATCATCTTTTTTTGAATGCCACATTGCCATTCCATCAATCACTATTGACTTTCAAAACATACAACCTCTGAGCTCGTACGTCCTAGAAAAGGGTGTTAAGCTAAGAGAAGTTGCCTTCTCCACCACCAAACAGATGCATGTTTATAAAAGTCAACGATGTAATCTCAAAAATGCAATGTCAGACATCCATCCATACAAGTTGTCCAGGAACTAGACAAACTGAAGGTACTCTCCTACTACATCCTATCGGAAATTACCCCTAGGATTAGTAGCGATTAGTCCTTGCATTCGATATTTCATAACGAAGAGACTACTGCTACTATATGTATTTGGGAGTTTATCCCCAAATGATCAACAAGCAATCCTTCATTACAAAATTCCCACATACCAATGTCTTCCAAACTTGCACATTTACATGCATATACGTTGGTCCAAAGTGGTTCTCGGATAAATCCGACCCCAGCCTCTCTGGATATCCAACGATAAAGAGGCCAATATTTGATAGTCGGTTATTTAACTATTAAAGCAACAACCAATATCTAGCACCATAAGCAATCACTAGGTCCATTTAAGTAATCTTTATTTAATTAAATCAATCTCCAAATATTCACTTCAAATTATCTTTAAAAAGATATTTTCTAAAAACCATTTCAAATCTTTTAATATTGGAAAACATTTCCATATACTTATATCTAAAATATATGCATATTCACAAATCACTTCATTTTCAACACTTAGAAAATATTTCCATATACTTATATCAACAGTATAAATATATTTAAAATAACACTACCATTTGTAGACACGCTAAACAGATTTCTATAACCGTACAGTTCCAAAGTTCATACACCTTCGGACGGGTGTTAAGTATAGGAAACAATGCTCCTACACCACCAAGCCTTTAGTACGATCACAAAAACCAATTCGTGTATTTCATGATGGAAGGTCAAAACATAACTTATTGGGTCAAAATGAATGTTGCGTAAAACATCGTTACTACAACCCAAAAACATTAGTATAGGGATTCGATAACTTTATATATATATATATACAATCCCGTATACTATATAAAACTTTTCTCGAAAACGTCTATTACAACAATTAATGTTGAAATCTATGTTTCCGATTACTTATCACATTTTTAAAACCATTTAAATTCCATTTAAAATCTATATTTCCAAAACCTTTACTTCCAAAAGATAAATTACTTTCAAAACTCCTTTAAATACAAATCCATATTTACCTCACAACATAAATGTGACGACTCGCATTTAAGGAGATTTCAATTGGAAATAATCCACACATGTCCAAATCAAACAATTCGAAACACATAATACCAATGGGGTTAATTAAGAAGAATAAGAAAAGAAGAAAACAAATAAAGAATCTCGCAGCGGAATGACAAAATATAATAATCAAATAAACAGTTCATGAAGCTGTTTATAAAATACTTTTGATTAAAAATTTACAACATCTATTAGAGTTATATACATAACGGAACAATAGAATAATGCAGCAGAAAAAACAATGTAGTGAAATAATACTAATAATAATAATAATATACCAAACTTTGTCTCGTCCTCCAGTAAATAATCTTCAATGCGCTGAAAATTCAAGGCTGACCCGAGCGTAATGAAAAGACAAAACACTCGAGTCAGGACTAAAATATCCTTATGTGAGTCAAACAATATCACATATAACATGAGTGTAATAGCATCAGAGATGTTTATGGGGTTTCACATCTCCTATATAGTTTATAACGTGCATGTAATAACTCAAGAGAAGTTATGGGATTTTCCATCTCTTAAGGATCAGTCAAAATATCTATATATAGTAGGATACGCTATATATATAATTTCTAATCAGTAAAATAAATATTTTTCTTAGTGTTAAGGCTTTACATTAATCCCCCTTAACGCGTTTTTAAGCATTGTCGTACAGTTTGCATATAACGCCTCGGTAGCACGTCGGGGGATAGGGATGTGCCGTGATACGACAACACTAAACCAAACTTGTAGCGGTCTCGTATAAGGATAAAAGTATGACAAGGCATGTGAGACAATGCCCAAGGTAGGATACTACCAGTTAGGGTCGCAGGGCTAGTGGTAACGCATTGTAGCCACGACCGCCCACCGCGTCCATCCATCACATATAGAGTCAAAGGGAGATCATCCCAAATCAAGGTGCACCAATCGAAACCAACATCAAGGAAATAGTATGGACCAAGTCCAAAAAGAAAATCGAAGAATGGATGTCCGCTAAGGGTAGCTTGCCCACTTCGCCCTGTCAAGTTGTCCTGTTTTAGTCATTTCAAATTGGCACAAGTGCCGGGGTCTATCCATCATCATTCTCTTTCTTCAAATCCAGCAAACGTACACCAAATCCAAACACTTTATTCTGGAGTCTTCTCCACGTACACAGTTGTTAAAGTGGTTCCAATATTGATAGAGAGAATGCTAATAAGAGGCCTCGATCTCTTTAACAACAAAATGTTGTTTTACACACCGGTTGATACTTTTACATTTCAAAAAGATATCAAACTTGATATGAAAATATCATATTTACTTCAAAATAACCTTTATTTCAAAATCTTCATATTTACTTCATATGTCAATTTCACTTGAAAATATCATTTCATCCAAATTTCCATTTCAAATTTCAATTTAGACTATAACTTCATAGTAACCCAATTCGCACTTAAATCCACGATTTTAATATAAACATTCCAACCTTGCGCAATTTGAATTTTTAGAAATAGTTTGAATAATTTTAAATAGTTAAAAAAGTTATAATAGTTTAAATATTAAAATAGTTTATATATTAAATGATTTGAAAATTTAAATAGTTTGGAAAATTTGAAAGTTGAATTTTAAATCAGTTTATAGTGAAAATAGTTTCAAATCCAAAACTGTTTCTTCCCATTTTCAATAAATCTGGATTCAGGTCCAAATTTAAATCAAACTGATTCAATTTTAAATCTTCCAATTCAGAACATCTTAAATCTCAAATCAATTCAAATCGATTCAATTTTGATTTTGATTCAAATCAATTTCAAATTCAGTCTCAATTCAAATTAATTTCGATTTCGATTTCAATTTGAATCAACGATTCGATTCGATTGTTTAAATTCCAATTCAATTCTTATTTTAAACCATTTCAATTTATATAAAGTTCGAGTTGAATTTCAGAATATTGATTTAAATCATTTAATTCGAATTAAACATCAACGTTCGAATTTAGATTAGAATCATCAAAATAATTCAATTCCGAGCTTAAAATTTGAAATATCTATTTAAATTACCTTTCCTTAGCAATATTTCAAAGTTCAAATTAAAAGTTCAAAACTTTAAAGCAATTTAATTTCTTTAATTCCAGTCATATTTCAATTATAACTTCAAGATTTTAAATTACATTCTTTAAACAATTTCTTTTACAAATTTTAAATTCAACATTTCAAAACTCGAATTCGAAATTAATTCAATTCTCATAAATTCAAATTTAATTTCTTTAAATCATAATCATTCAAATAAATTCAAATTCAAGAATTTAAAACCATTTAATTTAACTAATCTGGTGTCCGTATATAATTTTCTATCCTATGGCCAATTGGTTAGTTATTCAATTTAATTTCAGGGATGGATATATATCATTTCAATCCAAAATAAAGTGTCATAGGTGTTTGTACCAAAAATGGGCACAACACTCTTCGGAAGTTTTTAAAGAGATAAAATGAAGAATATAAATGTAAAACAGAGATTATCTAACAAAAACTCCAACAAACAGAAATACAAATACGCAGACAAGCAATTTAGAGTGGTTCGGTGTATCGCCTACGTCCACTATGAAGTTTTGATGATTTTATTGATTCTCTTTCGATGATTACAAGTGACTGCAGCAAACAACAGCGAATTACAGTTTGGAATTCGAATTCAACAGTAAGAATAAGATGCAAGTCTCGATCCGGCAGAGTCTGGGCGCTTGAGAATCCAAAGATCCCTCTTCTGTTGGCTCTGGGGATCTATTTATAGGCGTAGGAGGCTAAGATTTCGCTTAAACTTCGGGAGACTCGGTCTGGCACTTGAGGGGGCCCACGCGATCGTTTCCAGAAAGTTTCGACCCAATCCGCGATCGATACGAAACCATTTCATATCGATCAAAATCATGTCCGATGGATCTGAAAATTGGTGGAGATGATCTTTGGGTTGTGTGTAATCTCCTGTGAAAATTTCATAACATTTGGATCGCTGGATCTTGAGATATGATCGATACGAGTTGAGATTTCTCAAATGGCTGTTTGGTTCGACTCTATAGCTTCGAATTGATCCCCTTGTATCGATGGTTGCACGTGTTTCTGAGATGATGTGGCGCGTGTATTTCGAATCGATCCACCTTTTGCTCCGATTTGACCGTGTCGCATCCATGGATCTCGCCTCGTTTGTACCAATGGCCGTTGTGTCATACCATGTCCATTTGACACGATGGACACGAACGAGCCATAGGGCATGGATTCGAACGAGAGGTTTCTGATGGATTCAAAGTAAGGTTTTCCGATGGATACGAAGAGCAGTGGCCCGATGGATATGAAGTAGACACTGGCTGATTGTTGTGAGGCACGTCATCTGCTGATGGACACGAACCTGATCGATGCGAACTCGATGGGTTTGAACACGTGCCAACTTGATCGGTACGAACTGATGTTCCTCGATGGGTATGAAATTGATCGAGTCTAAACAGATGGATACAAAATGGGGCTCACTGATGGATACGAAAACATGGCCTTTCCCTTCGACTTGCATCCATCATAACTTGAGCATATGAACTCGGATTGACTTGAAACTTGGAACGTTGGCTCTCTTTGCTTTTCTAGTCATGTCTTATCAATTATAGCTCAATCTGGTCTTGGACAAAATTCATCGATATCCAAGGTAGACCTATGTGCACTTGATGTCCATATCGAGCGACTCTAGGTTTTTGATCAATTCCTTGGTATCTCAGCCTTGCCAAAAGGCAGGATAACAATAGGTATAAATCATTTCAACTTATTTCTTAATTTATATGAAATAATTCAAATAATAGTTTATATACTGTCAATAATATACAGGGTGATACAGGATATATATATAAATAAATAAACATCCAATCATTCAATCCATTAACCAATAGACATCTATCACAAACAACATCCAAATCAGCTAATAAATTATGACAGTTAACTAGTTATCAATGTCGATAGTTTCACTAGAAATTCAATTTCAATTTCAATTTAACTATTAATTCTAAATTTCTAACATCTCAATTCATATGTCAATTTAAATATCGATTACTTTACCAAACAACAGTCAATAAAGTTAAATTACTTCATGATATCAATTTAACTAACATCAGAATATTTTAGCAATTCGTGAGCGTTTTAAAACACTCACTTTTATTTGAAACTAAAATTTTTTCAAATTCAAATAAATATGAATCCACTCCATTCGTAGACTACTTCGAAATGAATCCAATGCAACTTGTTTCGCTCGAATCGGATCTCGCATGGAAAAGTTATGAATTAATAAACATAACGATTTTAATTAAAAAAAATTACCATAACTAATTAAACAATTAAACAAACCTAACCTATCTCTCACTCACGCGCGAACAGTACCAGGCAACGAGACCCATCATGCGACCAAGCTTCATCGCACGCGCACCTACATATGACCATCGGACCTCCATCAGAACTCGCCATGTCGACCGCCCGCCTCAGAGCCACCGCCGCCAGAAGCCTCGCCCCTTCTGCCACCTCCATTTGTCCTCGATAAACCAAAACCCGTGCGACCTTCCATGCTCAATTCTGGCGATCTCGCTTCGAGTTAGCATGATCCATCCGTACAAAGCATAGAGCTCGACGAGATCTTCATTTTCCTAGTTGAAGTCGTGTGAATTCATTGAGTGGATGAGGAGAAATCAAGAGGAGAAGGTTGAGCGATATCGGCCATTAATTTGTAAAGATTATATTTGGGGTTAGGGTTTTGCGGAAATCAAGAGGAGAAGTCAAGCGCGGCCGATATTTTTGGGGTTAGGGTTTTGCGGAAATGAACGTAAGGATGGCCTTATATAAGTTCCGACCGGATTTTATCCGCGAAAACTTCGAACTCCAAACGAAGCGTGCAGCCTGGTGTTCTATATGTTATACCTCTATTCCGAACACAATGGAACATATATCGGTAGCCAATTCCATCATATTCAGAAGATAGCTTTTTAAATCAAATTATTTTAATTAAATTCCTTTAATTAATTTCTATGGGTTTCAAGCTCGCATGGCCAAACGATAAATCCGATCGCTACGAAACTTGAAATAATATAATAATTCACTATTAAGGATCTGATGAAACCGGTTTCGTCGAAATCCAAGACAGTGCCCAAGAAGACTATTTTTACACGTTAATTAAAACGAGAAATTTCCGAAATCAATTTAATCGCTTTAAAATCAATTTTAAAAGTTAACGATCTTCATTCTTGTTTAAATAAAAGTTAAATAAACTTCCGAAATCATATTCATTCACATTAAATTCAGGATTCAGTTATTTAAATAATTCTAATATTAAATTTAAACAATTTAATTATCCAATAAATCACTATATTTTAAATATAAGTTATTTAACTTATAAAATTTAACTTTTAAAATGAATTCAAATAACAAAACAACCACTTCCACTTTACAATAATTTAACATTCATTATTAATTCAAACTAGATTGTAAACACATTCAATACATTGAATTTCATTTCAGTACTTGTTATTGCCTAAATCTTCGAAATTGGTTATTTCAAAATTTTATTCGAGTTCATATTCAATAAACTACATTAATAAATCATTAAATTTTTAATTCTAACCAATTTTGTTCAATAATTTTATTAAATTTAATAATCTAAAATAGTTAAAAATACAGGTTGTTACAATAAAACATTTCCATATCTATAAAACTATTTTTATAAATATCATTTCGATTTTATAAAACTTCTATTTATAAAATTCCTTTATTTATGAAATTCTATGTATAAATCATTCTTTTATAAAAACTCATTTTACTTAACAAAATCCATTTATAAATCATTTCTTTATAAATCAAATTTACTTGTAAAATCCATTTATTAAAAAAACTCCAAATCCATTGAAGTGACCCTCTACTTATTCATTTATTTTTAATGAATTCTCTGTTGAGTTTTTTTTTTCTACATATATGGATATATGTTTCAATGGATCACTTCCCTTTTCACATTTTCCCAAGATCCCTTATTTGACCAATATAAAAATATCAGTATATTAAATTAAATTAGATCATATATATATATGAAGATATATAGATGACTCTTTGCCTATCAGAGTAATTGAAGTTGGCAAAGGAATTTAGTCACACCTTATTTCTCTTGTTCCAGAGTTTTTGGTGTCACATAGCCCCTCTTTTCTGGATTTTCTTACTTAAGACTCATGCTTGATTATAAGATCAAATAATAACATTTTCCTTATTTTTCTTGCTTTACTTCTCAGTTGTTTAATTCCTGGATCTAAAGCCATATATATTTAGATTCTGGGATTTTTTTAATTTGATACTAATTGTTCTATGCTAAAATAAGAGGGTGTTTAAAATAGCTCATTCTTTCTAGTTTAACCCGGGGTTCATAATTCCTAATTAAACAAATTTGTGTATTAGATAAGGATACTCATATATCAATTTTGTTAGTATGCAAGAATCATGTGAGTGATCAAGAAACAGATTGGGTAGAAGACCAAGCAGAGAAAACACATCCATTTAGGTAGAGTACAAATGCATACTTTACTAAGACTTAGCATATATTTGGAGACAAAATGATTTTGGCTAAGTTACAACCCAAATTAATACAGATTCTCAGGTGAACTTATCTGGTAGATAACTAATGTTCTTTTATTACTAAATAGTAATATCTAAGGTGTTGTTAAGTGATGGGCATGCCTATTGCAAAACAGGGCTACTGATTATTTAATCAGCCTCAAGTTGATCATGACCTAATGCATCCAGACTTGAGTCATACACCTAGATAGTGAGATATGTTGAACATAGTGCTGTGAGAACTATAGGTAATATAAAAATGCATATGAACCTACTTCACAAATCAATGCAAGCTTCTACTGTAAATTTAAATGCCTAACTAAGAATTAGAGGTTTCATTTTCAGGCTTGACATATACTTATATCAATTATAAGCCATGATCATGCATTTCTGATTAACTCAGTTTTGGTTCAACTCAGACTTTAAAATATTTACTGAATGTCTATATTCCTCTCTTTCTATAATTATTTCTACTTCGCCATTTTGAAAACTAATCAGACATTGCCAAGGGAAACATGGTCACATATCAAGTTATATGGCATGATCCTCTATATCATACTTCACTAGATATTATCCAGATCAGTCATTTAAAACAGAAACCAATAACCACATACATGCAGTACAAAAGTTTCTACATATTCTTTACTCAGAAAGATAAGCACATATCAATCCAGAAAAGACTTAAACATAATAAAGTTTTGCTTAGCCAAATTATTACAATATTTCTGCCAAATTCCTTAAGTACTCTAAATGCAAGTAGGTCTTCAAGTATCCATGCTAACAAGATTCTTATGCTTCCTTTCCTGCAGCAACATCTAGAGCTGCCTCAACAAAAATGAGACACCCCAAATGTTACAAAGCAACAAATAGGGTCAGAAATAAATTTCTGGTATGAGTGAAATCACAGGTTAAACATTTTGTAAATTCTTAATGCTACATGGAAAACATATCAGTTTAATGAGAACTAATTCATACTAAATCTGAGTATTGGTGAACTTGTCTATCAATCATACACTCAAACAACCGTGCATTCATTCCATCCAGATTTTCATATACATACTCCTATGAAATTATTTCCAATTCCATAGCCTGACTGATCAATCCCCTTTCATTTCTCTTTACATTTTGTGTTTGGTCTAGCTCCTTGCCATTGAACACTATGTGTGCATTGAAAAGGGGCTCAGTTCTGTTATCCCTTTTCACAGAGGCCTACAGGACTTTAGCAAGTCATGCACATACCCATCATCCTCCTGATGATGAGCAGATCAAGGCACCATTCCTAAATTATTTTTATAATTTAGAGACCATGTTTATTTATCTTTAGAGAATTTTATTATCACTAGAAATGCTTTGCATTCTTTTCCTTTTCTCTCATGAATCAATAGTTTAAGAAACTCCATCAAGGGTTTTAATTAGACATAACAAGCTTTCATGCACAAATACTAAATCCCATCCCAAGGTCAATTTATTCAAATCATATTTCTGAAACTTATATATATGTATATATATCTACAGAAATTTTCCTATATCTCACATAAATATGATGAAACCATATCCCATTTATTTATTTTTTTATTGAGAACATAGGACATGATTTTTCTTTAAGATAAACTCATAAAACATATTAACTCATAGTAGGAACAACTCATCACCTATACATGATACTGCATTGTTCATGACATTTTTAATATAGATTAGGCATAAGCATATATCTCATTATTTATGCTGCCTACTATTTTTCCTTTGATACCCCATTTCTCAGTATAATATTCAGTTTATTTCTTACATAAAACTGGATCATTAAATCCATTTCTATGATCTGAATACATTTTTGATCACTTTTATTTTAAAACAAAAGACTGAAACCATCTTAACAAACAAAGACAGATCAAAACTCCAACCAAAAGTTCAACCAAACTATCACCCATAATTAGCATGCATTCATTCAGAGGATAAAATCAAACTAAAAATCATAATAAATTTTACTCATGAAAATAACTTGGCTGTCCTTACTATGGGTCTTAGTGCCATAAATCTCAAAGTGATTACCACTCACCTTCCTTTGCTTCTCTCCGGGAATGCTCAGGTCTGAAGGCAATGTGAGTTATTTTATTTTAATTTTTGTTTTCTCTCCCTGGACAACTATTGCTCCTCCCTTGATTTAAATCATTCTGTTAGGGTTTAAATGGAGGGAAAAACCCATTCTATCCTTACCTTACTCAGGGATTAATGTATGCATTTTTATGGCTAAAAGTGCCATTTTCTCTTGGTTTCTATTTTCAGTAAAACAGTTACCTCATTACTTTTCTGTGCACATGCTATTTGCATGATTTCCTTGCACATCATTTTTATGTGACTCAGCCCTACATTTCTTTTGTAAGCTTTATTTTTGGCTAACAAATTTTTGTCATCTATCTTGATTTATTTTAAAATACATTCATACCTATAAATATTACCAGACTAGTTGGTATGCATTTCAATTGCTAAAAGGAATTATTCCACTGCCCAAATACTTTTCTGGACATATAAATTTATAGTATTCATAAGATATGTGTATTTAAAACTCATTCATGCCTTAGTTAATTTTTCTTTTCTCCTCATTATTTGCTGAAATATTTATTCCCTTTTGATATTCATTTTCAAATCATTTTATTCTTCAATTATTTTCTATTAACCAATTTATCATATATATTATTTAATTTTTATCTCAAAATTTTTGGGTCTCCACATCCATTTACTAACATTTACAAATTCCGATTAAAAATCTATTTTTTTATTTATCAAATATTACTTCTATAAATCCTTTTATAAACTTATTCAAAAATCCTGAATTAAAGTATTTCTCGAAACTATATTTTTATAACATCAAAAATCAAAACTTTTATTTATTTAAAAAATCCATTCCTTTAATAATTTAAAAATCATTAAAACATATTTATAGTTCCAAAATCACTTCGAAATCCTTTTTAAATCAAAATCATCATTTCAATATTTAAAAATATCAAAAATAAGGCAGTGCTAACATAGGACTAAATAAGTCAAATCACATCAAAGACATAAACATGACATCCAAAACATCATATATCATCATATATATGAAAATAATTCAACAGTAGGGAGGAATCCTGTTTGGATCCCTCCAACCTGTCGCCCTGCATCACAATAGCATATAATCATAAAAATATAAATCAACTGCTTCAAGTTGGGATTCGTATACAAAGGGTTATTCGCTTATACGGGAACGTAATAGGGTCTCACCCAATCCAATAGGCGGGAATATATCCAAACCAACTAATCTATATAGTATATCATCCAAACAAACATCAATCATCATAAATAAATTTATTTCTATTTGTATAAAAGTATAAGCAGGCCTGTGAGTTGAGTTTACTCAAAAAATTCCAAAAATGCCAAAAGCGCTGCAGTTTGAATTAAAATTGAACGGTCGTTCAATTTAACTCAAAATTCCTACTAGCTTCAAATTCGTCCAATTCAACTCCATAGCGTAGTGCTCGCAGATACGAATGCAACGCAACTTATCGCGCTCGAAACGGACCTCGTACGAACAAGTTATGGATTATTAAATATTCAAGATCATTAATTTTATAATTAACAACATAATATATTTTAAAATGCTAACCTATTCTTCCTTTCACGTGCCTCTACCTCTAGGTTGCATGCTTCAGCTCGTGACTTTTATTTTTTATTTTTTTTTAAATCGAATCTCGCTTCGCCTTGAACGACGGCACCGCCGTATGCCGACCGACCTCCGGGCCGCCTACTGCGACCGCCATGCTCTAGCCCACTTACGCGCGCGCATGTACGCACGACCAGCACCGCCAAAACCCAAAACTACAGCCCGAACGGAGATGAATCCCGACCGCCTCGGTCGATCATATGATAATCCACCCATTGGTTAACTTTGTATCGACGTGCCATACATTTCTCTAGTTGAAGTCAAAGGCTAACTCGGTTTCTAGAGGCTCTGATCAACGTCGGCCATTGGATTGTGGTGTTTAATGGGGCTAAAATATCTTTTAGGGTAAGGTTTTGCAAAATGAAAGAAGTAGACGACTATTTATAGGAAATTTTGCATGGCACTATTCATTTGTGAAAATTCTGAACTCCAAACAAAGCGTGCCGCCTGGCGTTCTATATGTTATACCCGTATTCTGAACATAATGGAATATATATCGGAAGCCAATTCCATCATATACAGAAGATAGCTTTTCAAAATCAAATTATTTTAATTAAAATTTATTTAATTAATTTCTATGCATTTTGAACTCGCACGATCAAACGATATGTCCAATCGACACGAGTTTGATAGCATATAATAATTCACTATTACGGATCTAGTGAAATTCGTTTTGTCGAAATCCGAGACAGTGCCAAAAATGACTATTTTTACACGTTAATTAAAGCGAGTAATTTCCATTCTATTTAATTATTTTTGATTCAAATTTAAAAGTTTATTAACTTCATTCTAATTTGAATAGAATTTAAATCAACTTTTGAAATCATTTTCATTCACATTAAATTCAAGACTCAATTATTTAAACAATTCCTAATATTAAATTTAACTATTTAATTATCAAATAAATCGCTATACTTGAAATATAAGTTATTTAACTTATAAAATTAAATTTTAAATATTTAAAATCAATTAAATATTCCAGTTTTGGATGATTGAAACTCTGGGCCTTTACATTCTCCCCTCGTTAAAAGAATTTTGTCCCCGAAATCACCAAGTAAGATAAATGCCACAAAACCCATTAACTTTTCAAAAACAATTAGTCGAAATAGATTAGTACATTCATTTAAACCTTTTAACCTTTTGAAATCAATTAGTTAAACTTCTTATAAAAACTTTTTCTATGTCTTCAAATTCATAATTAACTTTCCAAAACAAACTAATATCATTCATTCATTCATCCCAAACCATAACTCAAAATCAAATTTTTAGTTATCTAAAACCTTTTTCAAAATTCTTAAAAAAAATTCTAACGCCTTAAATTTACGGACGCCAGCGTCCCCTTTGCGCGGCTCAATCGTAGTAAAATCGAAATATATATATATATATATATATATATATATATACATCTCATCTTTGAGGATGAGGCATCCCGTTGGGAAAAAATATAAAAGTACGTTATGTAATCCGAGATATGTACCTTTTATTATATTAGCGAGCATATACAGCTAATATAGCACGAAAGCGAGCTCCAAATGCGAAGCATACGCCATCTGCACCTTCTAAACACTCAATAACCAATGAGATCATATATATAGAAAGTAATATCAATATATAACATATACAAATACAATAACTATATGCAAATATAGAAAATGCAACAAAAGCAACTAGATAAACCATCCAACAATTAATATTCATTCAATTAATTCATAATCGTATCAATTTACACTTTCTAATGTCAATATTAAATTTATTAAACCATGTACGATGTACATTTATCATCCGTACGCAAAACCATACCTGATCACTTGCTCGATCACACAATTTCACTTCCGAACTAGTATTATTCACACAACCACTCTAGTGCAGACTCAGATCCAGTTCCTTGCTTAGAAAACCATTATTCACCTTGCATAGCCATATAGTATGATAGAGAATATCAGAATCAATCCATATCTATGGTTTTCCATCAAGAAATCGAGTGAAAAATCCTAACTTGGATCGGTGTAAATAACCTCGAAATCATATATTCGAATCTGGATCGAACAGTTATGCGAATAAATAATATACGTACAACTTACGTATTTATTCCAATTGATTTCTTATTATATCCTATTCTTTATATTCCCGATTCTTTATATACATTCAATTCATTTTACAATCATTTGATCCGCATTAATTTCACTTACATTCAATTTATTAACATTCACTTGTTAATATTCACTTCAATTTCAATTTATGTTTAACTGCATTTCATTTCATATATTCAACTTACTTAGGATATTTTCTTTAATACAAAAACACTTGACAAATTTCATAAAATCATTTACTTAAGTTTATAAACATTTTAATACAACACTTCTTATGTTTATTTCACTTCAAAACTTTAGTTCATATTTGTTCTATCAAATAACATTCTAAACCATATTCAATTCTTTTTACAACGCAAATTGGATTTCATTTTATAACTTAAGTTCATTTTAATTTCAAAAGTCAAATTCAGATTTATTTAACTCATTTCATCCCACTTTACTTGACTTTAAGTTAAATTTCATTTCAAAATTCAAATTCAATATTATATTTCTTTTCTTCTTAACATTCTCATCCAACAAATTTAAAATTTGCTTTGAGCTTAATATTTTTTGAATCCATAAGTTATACAAACTTATTTACATAAAATTTCATTTCATTATTTTATCTAATTCACTTCAAATTCAATTCACTTTCATTTAACTTTCCTTAAGTTAAACTTCATTTTATGGGCTTCATTTCACTAACTCAATTTATTTAACTTTACCTAAGTTAATTCTTTTATTTTCACTTCATATCTCAATTTCAAATTTCCTTTTGTTTGCTTAACCAAAATGTTCAACCATTTTAAAATTTGGTTTTACGTTCCTGTTCAAATTCATTAGTTGTAAAATTATTTCTTATTTATACTATTTCCAATTCACAAGTTTGAAATCTTATTTTCTTACACTTATCAAAGCATACTTGGAATTTTCAATCAAAACTTGTTTTATCAAAACAAAACTCCAATAGAAAATTATTGAAGTAGAAATTTATCACTTAAAGACTTGAAAATGAATACTGATTATGTTGTAGTCATCACCCGAATTATTTTCCAACGTTTAAAGTGAGTTTAGTGATTTTTTTATTTCTTTTAAATTCCTTTTTTCTATTTATAAATCATATCTATAAATCTACACTTATATATAATTTCACTTATTTCACTTTGGTTATATAAAATCATTTCTCATTATTTATCTTCGTTTACATTACAATAATAACAATTTTTATTAAAACACAAACAACAAATGATAATCAAGTATTACCATTCATTAACAACCAACAAACCATATATATAACTATAATAATTTTTGAAAAATTATTCCTTCACATATAGAATATAATTTAGGTAAAATTATTTCATTTATCCACTTTCAAAACAATATTGTGTTATTTTGCCTCGTTCAAGCGTTTAGAAATCCCTATCAATAACATAGCATCCCACATAACGACTAGAATTCATAAGCCACTTTAATAGATAAATTAACATAATATAAAACATTTTTAAAATCACTAACAAATACGCTCTCATATACATACACTCAAACTCAATCTAGGATGCTTCTAATCCTATCTATAATGAGTACCATACCAAAGCCTAGGTGTTTGCAAAATTCTAAGCTCTGATACCAGTTGTGACGACCTACAAATCCGACCCGTTTAGAGTTGACAATAAACCACACATGCCCAACCCAAACTGAATGGAAAGATGAATAATCATGAGAAAGAAAGAAAGAGAGAAGAAGTGAAGAGAAGAAGAAGAGAAGAAGAAGAAATAGAAGAAACTAAAACAATTTACGGCATCTCACAATCGTAGTGGAAAAACATATAATATCATATCAATGATCTTTACAAAACAGAAACTGTAATATAATATACATATATTAGGGTATAACAATCAATCACTAATCATCAGCCTGGAAAGTTATAATAGCATGTCCTAACAATTGCTGATAATTTAAACAACAATGCGGTGGAAAATAAACATATACGTGAATATGACCAGAAGACCTCCAGCTCGTTTGTTGAAGCTCCAAGGCATCCAATCTACATTTGTAAATATACTCGGTCTGACTCGAGCATCGAAAGGGAAGAACACACGGATTAGTCTGGTAAACCAGCATGAGAAAACGCATCTCAACATAATTCATTTTAACGTTATAAAACTTTCCTTTATCAAAACAAAGGTATCTTGTAAGACTGCGCCCATACATAAACACAGACGGGTTTTCACCTTACAATAACCAAAACATTTCATATCTAATCCTGTTATATTATAATAGTGTATAGTATACAAATAATATTAATCGTAGCCGAAATTGTTACATTATTAAATTCTAGCATACTAGCCATAAACGCGGGTTCTACAAACAAAATGGTCGGCACTTAATAGAGAATGGATTTCCATACAAATAACCAGGTGAAGGGACTACCTTCCGGTAGTACGTCTCTAGAGGAATGTACCAAGGCCCAACTGATGGTCCTCTACCAACACAAGACCGGCCTACCCCTAACTAGATAGTACCAAATATGTCATCACCGCGGTCATTATCGACCTATCCGAGATCCCTCAAAGAATACGTCCATAATAATTTAAAACTCGAACATCATAGCGGGAATAAATATATTTAGAAGGGGATGATCATATCCTAATGGTTGCGAACCACAAACCCTTGCTTCATCTACCATGTTTCGATCATTTCAGGGTGTAAGGCCAAAGGTCACGATTACCTTTCACATAGCACATCATCTTTCTTTGAATGCCACAGTGCCATTCCATTAATCACTATTGACTTTCACAAATATACAACCTCTGAGCTCGTACGTCTCAAAGAAGGGTGTTAAATTAAGAGAAGTTGCTTTCTCTGCCACTAAACAGATGCACGTTTATAAAAGTCAACGATGTAATCTCAAAAATGCAATGTCAGACATCCATCCATACAAGTTGTCCAGGAACAGGACAAACTGAAGGCGCTCTTCTACCACATCCTATCGAGAATTACCCCTAGGATTAGTAGCGATTAGACCTTGCGGTGGATATTTCATAATGAAGAGACTACTGCTACTATATGCATATTGGGAGTTTATCCCCAAATGATCAACAAGCAGTCCTTCATTACGAAATCCCACTCATCATGTCTTCCAAACCTGCACATTCAAAAGCATATACATTGGTCCGAAGTGGTTCTCTAATATACATTCCATTTATAAATCCATTTCTTTATAAATCAAAATTATGTATAAAATTCATTTATTAAAATAAACTCCAAATCCATTTACTAACATTTACATATTCCGATTATAAATCTATTTCTTTATTTATAAAATATTACTTCTATAAATCCTTTTATGAACTTATTCAAAAATCCTGAATCAAAGCATTTCTCAAAACTATATTTTTATAACATCAAAAATCATAACTTTTCTTTATTGAAAAACAAATCCATTCCTTTAATAATTTAAAAATCATTAAAACATATTTATACTTCCAAATTCACTTCAAAATCATTTTTAAATCAAAATCATCATTTTAGTATTTCAAAATATCAAAAATATGGCCCAATGCTAACATAGCACTAAATAAGTCAAATCACATCAAAAAAATCAATATGACATCTAGAACATCATATATCAGCATATATGAAAATAATTCAACAATGGTGAGGAATCTTGTTGGATCTCTCCAACCTGTCCCCCTACATCACAATAGCATAAAATCATAAAAAATATAAATCAACCGCTTCGAGGCGGGATTTATATACAAAGGTTATCCGCTCTTTCATGGGAACGTAATAGGGTCTCATCCACTCCAATAGGCGGGAATATATCCAAACCAACTAATATATATATATATATATTTATATATATATATATATACATATATATATATATAGTATATCATCCAAACAAACATCAATCATCATAAATAAATTTATTCCCACTTGTATAAAAACATGAGCAGGCCAGAGAGGTGAGTTTACTCACAAAAATTCCAGGAATCGCTAAAAGCGCTCCGGTTTGAATTAAAATTGAGCGGTCGTTAAATTTAACTCAAAATTCCTAATAGCTTTGAGTTCGTTCAATACAATTCCATAGCGCGGTGCTCATCGATACGAATGCAACGCAACTTGTCGCACTCGAAACGGACCTCGTACGAACAAGTTATGGATTATTAAACATACAAGATAATTAATTTTATAATTAACTTAACATAATATAATTTAAAATGTTAACATATCTTCCTCTCACGTGCCTCTGCCTCCAGCTTGCACGCTTCAACCCACGACTTTTTTTTAAAATCGAATCGCGCCTCGCCTTTAACGATGCCACCGCCATACGCCGACCGACCTCCGCACCGCCTGCCTCGACCACCATGCTCCAGCCCACTTGCATGCTTGGACCCAAAACTATAGCATGAACGGAGATGAATCCCAGTTGCCTCGGTCGACCATTCGACGATCCACCCATTGGTTAGCTTTGTATCGACGTGCTCTACATTTCTCTAGTTGAAGTCGAAGGCTAATTTGGCTCCTAGAGGCTCCGACTAATGTCGGCCATTGGATGATGGAGTTTAATAGCACCTGAAATATCTTTTATGGTTAGGTTTTGCAAAATGAAAGTAGTAGATGGTTATTTATAGAAAATTTCGCTTGCCACTATTCATCCGTGAAAATTCCGAACTCCAAACTAAGCATACCGCCTGGCGTTCTATATATTATAACTCTATTTCGAACACAATGGAATATATATCGAAAGCCAATTCCATCATATACAGAAGATAGCTTTTCAAAATCAAATTATTTTAATTAATATTCCTTTAATTAGTTTCTATGTGTTTCGAACTCGCATGATCAAACGATACGTCCAACCGACATGAAATTGATAGGATATAATAATTCACTATTACAGATCCAATAAAATTGGTTTCGTCGAAATCCGAGATAGTGCCAAAAATGACTATTTTTACACGTTAATTAAAACGAGTAATTTCCAATTTCTATTTAATTACTTTTAATTCAAATTTAAAAGTTTATTAACTTCATTCTAATTTAAATAGAATTTTAATCAACTTTTGAAATCATTTTCATTCACATTAAATTGAAGATTCAATTATTTAAACAATTCCAAATATTAAATTTAACCATTTAATTACCAAATAAATCGCTACACTAGAAATATAAGTTATTTAAATTATAAAATTAAATTATAAATATATAAAATCAATTAAATATTCTAATTTCAGATGACTGTGTAACAACCCGGGATTTGCATTACCAATTAATAAATAAAGGTTAGGATTTTTATTTATTTTAATGAAGCATAAAAGGATTTGGAATAACAAAAATTTATTTGAAAAAGGCTATTTTAATTAAATGGGAAATATGGGATTTTAAAACGAGGATAAAATGTTATTTTTGGAAAGTTAAATATTTTAGGAGAGATTTTAAAATGGGTTTGGATAAGAAAAATGAGTTTTATAAACATATATGAACACTTAGACTAATTTTTGGAAACATGTAAATAACTCTCTTCTTATTGGGTTACTAAACCTAGCCCAATAACCCACCCTAAACCTCCTCTATAAATTATCTCAAACTCTCCTAACCTCATTCATTCATCCCTAATCAAAACCCTAATCATTTCCTAAAGCTTTCTTAACAAAAATGGCCTCTATCTTCATCTCCTTCTAGTTTTAGCTTATGCAAGTCATTCTATGCAAAGGTAATGTAAATATCCACCTCAAATCCGTTTTTATATCTCTCTAATTTCTGAAATTTAATTGGTAACACATGTTTTATGTGTTTTTTTGATCTTATAGCCTCCTAATCATCTTTTGCTAACTTGGGTTGATGCTATAGTAGTCTTTGTTGCTTTCTAGAGAGGTATATTGCTAAAAACCTTTTCTAATATGTGTTTAATCATCTTTTGATTTCGGTAATCAGTTAGTAACACATGTTTTATTATGTAACATGTGAATCATAGCTCTTTGATCATCTTTGCTTTCATTTTGGGGTGTGCACATAAGGTGCTTGTGATATTGCTTCCTAAGGTAATGCTAAGCTTTAGCCCTTTGTTCCCTTTAGTATAGTGTAGTAATCATAATAGGGTAGTTAGTGATTGATATTGGTGAAATTTGATGCCAAAAACTTGAAAAAAACACCCCAAAATCACCAAAATCAACATCTTCAGCTGGCTGGAATGTTTCAGCCTGGAAACAGGCTGAAATAGTGGTCTGAGTGCACCAGGGTAGGCCTAGGTTGCACCCAGGCTGCTGCCCGGGCGCAGCAGGCTAGCCCGGTTGGGCTAGCCGGTAGTAGGCCAGCCCTTAGTCGGCTGGCGCGTACGCACTGCGCGGGTCCGCACAGTGCGGCCCGAAATTCTCCCCAGCCCATGCGGGCTAGGCTTGTATTTCTCCCCAGCCCATGCGGGCTGGGCTTGTATTTCTCCCCAGCCCATGCGGGCTGGGCTTGTATTTCTCCCCAGCCCATGCGGGCTGGGACTTGCACTTCTTCCCAGCCCATGCGGGCTGGGCTGGCTATTTCTCCCCAGCCCATGCGGGCTGGGGCTTGCACATCTCCCCAGCCCATGCGGGCTGGGGCTTGCACTTCTCCCCAGCCCATGTGGACTGGGGATTGCCATTTCTTCCCCAGCCCAGGAGGGCTGGGGATTGCTACTACTTCCCTAGCCCAGGCGGGATGGGGCTTGACTGAACCAGCTGCACCGCATGGTGCAGCCTGGTTCACAGAAACGGGCTGCACCATGCGGTATAGCCGGCTTCTATGGAATGGGCTGCACCCATTGGGTGCAGCCGGGTTCCGACCCACCGGTTGCACCATTTTGGTGCAACCGAGTCCGGGTTGCACCATTTTGTTGCAACCGCTTCAAATTGATTGTTCTGCAATGAACTTTTGGGTTTCAACTGCGAATCAGAAATTGTCGAACTTTGGTTCACAACCAATCGGAATATTTTCCAACACGAATATTGGTTTTCTGTGATTCTCTGATTTATCGATTTCTTTCAGATTTGTCTCTAGATTTCGTACACGTGTTTTAGGAATTATTTTCAAAGGATTTTTCACTCCTAAATGGCTTTCGAAATTATTATTATATAATGTTATTTTTAATTATTAAACTATTTACTCCACAATAGGAGAGTTTTCAAAAGCCGTTTTAAAGTGATTTCAAAATCAATTATAAAACCGTTTCGCACCATTATTTTCTATAATAAAAATCTCACACTCACTTTTTAGCACGTCGAGCCAAGTGGAAAGGTGCTTAAACGGTTAGGAAATCTTCGGCCTATGGAACCGTGTGTATTTTCTTTCCGGTTAATCCCCGACCTATTCGATTGATCGTTTTGGCTTTTGGGTCTAGTTTACCGATGATACGAGGTGTACTTTTTATTGTTTGGAATGTGAGCTTGCTATTGGTTAGTAAACCGTTTTGTGCGAACGTGGGGTATGGGACTCATTGTTAACACTTTACGGGTTCCTCTCCAAGAAGTTTGTGACACATTAGCCTCTGGGCGGCCAGTACTGGACCTCTGGGTCACCACGCCTCTGGGAAACCGTCTCTGGACACTTGTTCTATGGAGCAGTTTCTTTTTCGGCATGTGCCTCGGGGCCTTTATCCTTCTGGGAAGGATCTCGCCATCTCGCGCGTTCCGCATATGTGCGAGTGATCGATCACAACTCTACAGTACTTGGCAATAACGACTCCGGTCGGTGCACGTGCTATACTTGTATTATCTGATGATTTTTATATCCATTCGAGTACCGCCATTCGGTACTAGTTCTATGGAACCACACGTTGTAAGTGCGATTACCTTGTGGATTCACAGTGTCTCAGGACACTGCTTTTCAGTGTTTGATTTCATTGACTTTTCAGTATATCCCCATTGCTCTTTGGAGCATCGATCTTTGCTTGGGCATTGATTACAGACTCTGGTCACACATGGGATTATTGCCTATGGGCAACTTTATATAGCTTTGGCTACGCCGATGATATGAGGCGATTTTATTTATTCAACACTTTGGTGCTGATATTCTCTTTGGAGATTTTTACTGTTGATTGATGATTTGGGACCGTCATTATATTCATGTGGTCCAAAATACTCTTCTCTTAGGAAAAGTACTATATTATTTATGTACCGCATTATTATATATCTCAGTTATTACTGATTGTTTAGCTTGCCTGACCCGAGTGTTTTCGCTCAGGTCAGACCGAGTTGTTTCAGGTTAGGTCTCTGGACTTAGCTTCTGTGCTTCCGCTTGGAAATTATCTGCTATGCTGATAGATAGCGCTTTTATTTGTCCATTATTCTGCTACTCTGTTATTATTCAGACTTTGATATTTACATATTTTTGACTCACATGTGTGGGCAGTGGCTTTGTACCCACTTATAGTATTTGGATCTGTATTGACGACGTATTGTTCTGGGATTTTATATCTGTTCTGTGATTCTGCTCTGTGATGCTATTTTATTATGTTATTATGCTTTGTCCTGATAGATCTTTAGCCATTTGTAATTTCGTTATAAGTATTTACCGAATATGTCGAACCACCTGATTGAGAAATTTTAAATAGATTCCACCTTTCGACGTATTCGGTAGATAGTTATAGTATAGTTACATTTGGTCGCTCCTATTATTCTCTATTCTCCGCATTAGCAGACAGAATCACCTCCGTGATTCTCTTTGCTAATGAGGGTCTTGGAGTGGGGCGTTACAGTTTGGTATCAGAGCCTGGTTTCAGGAATAAGCATAATAAACACAGAACAGATACACTTAGTACAATACATTTTAATTAGATCCGAATTAAATCAAATCCCTTCCTTATGTTTATTGATAGATAAGTTAGGAATATGTATAGGAATCCGTTATATTTCGTAGTATTCCTTAATTAATTATCTATCATTGAATCATGTCTAATTCTAATTCCCATTTGACTTTTAGTATGTCTGGAAGGGGAAGAGGGAGAACCACACGTCAGACCAGTGCTGCTGGGTAGTCCAGCAACACTCATCCATAGGGCGTGTTCATGACCACCGACCAGATCATGTAGCTGGTTCGGAACTCCCAGTCTCATTTTCAGTCTCCAGCCCCAGTTGCTGATGCTCCACACAAGTCTGCTTTTGCGCGTCTCTGCAGTGATTTTACTCATCTCGGAGGGAAGCCGTTCAGTGGCTCCAAGACTGTCTTAGAGGTCCAGGCTTGGATTCGGGTATGCGAGCGCATTTTCACTCGTATGGATATCCCGGATCATGACTGTGTTCTTATTGCTTCCCGTCAGCTTCAGAGTCGTGCCCTGGATTGGTACGAACTCCTTATTGCCGAGATCGATGAGACCACACTTACTTGGGCTCAGTTTCGTGAGAGATTTGAGCTCAAATTCATCCCAGAGTCAGAGAAGAACTCCCTTGCTCGCCGCTTTCTTGATCTCAAGCAAGGGAAGTCCTCTGTATCCGATTATGTCTCTTCCTTTGAGGCCCTGTCCAAGTACGGCCTTGAGTTTATTGCTACTCCTTATAAGAGGAACCTCAAATTTGTTGAGGGCTTGAAGAAATATCTGAAGAGGCAGCTTATGCTACAGCTTGAGCTCTCATTCGAGAAGCTAGTCAATGCAGCTCTACATCTTGAGTTAGTCGAGATGGAGCATAGTGATGATGATGGTGAGGGTTCCAAAAACCCCAATCAGAAGCGGGGTCCATTTCAGAAGACCAAGCCTTGGAACAAGAAGAAGAAGACTGGCAGTTCTGCTGTTCAGACTCAGCCTCAGACTCGTCCTCAGTCCCAGACTCCTGCTTAGCCTAGTGGCACACGTCCTCTGAAGAAATGCTTCAACTACGGTTCTCCAGATCACTTTATTCGAGAGTGTCCCAAACCTCTCTATTGCACCTTTTGCAAGAAGGAGGGACACAGGATCTCCGCTTGTCCTATTGCTCCAGCTAGTGCCAAGCCTGCCAGGCTTAATGCTGCCAAGGCTCCTACCACTTCTGCTCAGCCTAAAGGTACACATCCTTCCGTTCTTGAAGGCTCTATTTTATTTCATGGTAGATCTATTAGAGTTCTTTTAGATACGGGTGCCTCTCACTCATTCGTATCAAAGGAGCTAGTAGATGCTTTATCCTTGGATGTTACATGTCTGGTTTCTTCACTAAGGATTGTGAATCCCATTGGTGGATCCATGACCCTTAGCTTGCTCTGTGAGAATATAGATATTGATCTTTGTGGCTTTTCTTTCCGTGCAAATCTCCACGTTATGGAGTATTTGGGCTTTGATATGATTCTTGGCATGGATTGGCTCGTTCAGCATGACGCCAAAATTATTTGTTCGGAGTGGATATTATTCATTCATCACCCTGGCTCGTCCTCTCCGTTAGCTATTGTTCTTCAAGATGTTGGGCTTTCTGATGTTACTTTATTTTCTCTAGATTCACGAGATGATGAGGTAGACATATCTCGTATTCCAGTTGTTCGGGATTTCCCCGATATATTCGAGCCAGTATCAGGCCTGCCGCCAAATCGAGCTATTGAGTTCCGCATCGATCTCATTCCAACCTCTCATCCAGTTGGGCGTCCTCCTACAAGAATGTCTACTAAGGAGAATGAGGAACTCAGGAAGCAGTTAGTTGAGCTTGAAGCAAAGCAGTTCATCCGATCCAGTTCTTCGCCATGGGGTGCTGCTGTGGTCTTCGTTAAGAAGGTTGATGGCTCTCTTAGGCTTTGCATTGACTATCGCAAGCTCAATGAGTTGACCATCAGAAATCGCTACCCACTTCCTCGGATAGACGACATGTTTGACCAATTAAGCGGTGCGAAGGTCGTCTCTTAGCTCGACCTCGCCACCGGATTCCATCAGCTACGAGTCGTAGAAGACATCATTCCTCTTACAGCATTTCGCACTCGTTATGGTTCTTTTGAGTGGTTGGTCATGCCATTCGGCATGACGAACGCACCGGCTTTCTTCGTCGATCTTATGAATCAAGTATTTCGGGAATACATCGATAGATTCGTTCTGGTTTTCATCGACGATATTCTTATTTATTCTAGATCCGAGGCAGAGCATGCTCATTATTTGCGGATAGTCTTGGATACTCTTTGTCAGCATCAGCTTAAGACCAAGCTCTCCAAGTGCCATTTCTGGGAGAGCAAGGTCAAGTTCTTAGGCCATATTGTATCATCTGAGGGTATTTCTGTCGATCCTTCCATGATCGAAGCTATTCAGAATTGGAAGCAGCCCGAGAACGTTCATGATATTCGCAGTTTTCTTGTTCTGGCGGGTTATTACCGTCGGTTTATCAAGGATTTCTCTCGAGTTGCACTTCCCCTTACGACGCTGACTCGTAAGGGTGTTCGCTTTATTTGGTCTGATAAGTGTGAAGCTTCCTTTCAGCGACTGAAGGAACTTCTCACTCATGCTCCTATTCTAGTGGTTCCGGAGAGTAACCATGATCTTGTTGTTTACACCGATGCTTGTGGTAGTGGGCTAGGTGATGTGCTTATGCAGAAGGATCGGGTAGTTGCTTATGCTTCCAGGCAATTACGTCCGAATGAGGTTCGCTATCCTACTCATGATCTTGAGTTAGCAGCTATCGTCTTTGCCTTGAAGACTTGGCGTCACTTTCTATTAGGCGAACGCTTCATTCTGTACACCGATCACAAGTCGCTGAAGTATCTATTCAGTCAGAGGGATCTCAATATGAGGCAGCAGCGATGGCTTGAGTTTCTCGCCTCATATGATTTAGATATTCAGTATACCTCTGGCAAGGGTAATCGTGTTGCAGATGCGCTTAGTCGCAAGCACTCGACGGTAGTCTCTAGGATGATTGCCGAGTGGGATATTCTTGAGACCCTATCTTTGTGTGATATTAGAGATCGAGCTCCGTCTTCTGATTCTCAGATCTTGTTATTCAGCTTGGAAGCTCGATCTATTCTATTGGATCGCATTGCCCATGCTCAGCGGCAGGATCCAAACTTGTTGCGATATATTCAACTCCTTGAGTCGGGATCCAGTGATGAGACATTGTTGGATTATTCTATTGATTCTCATCGGTGTCTTTGCAGGAAGAACCGTATTGTTGTGCCATCTAATTTTTTTCTTAGGCGTGACATTCTAGACGAGTGTCATCGCACTAAGTACACTATACATCCCGGGTCGAGTAAGATGTATGCCGACATGTGTCACCTATTTTATTGGGAGGGCATGAAGAGTGATGTTGCAAGTTATGTAAGCCGTTGCATGACTTGTCAACAGATAAAAGCTGAGCATCAGTGTCCATCTGGTCTTCTTCAGCCGCTAGAGAATCCATTGTGGAAATGGGATCAGATATCCATGGATTTTATTGACGGTCTGCCTCGATCGAGGTCAGGCCATACTTCTATTTGGGTCATCGTCGATCGCTTGACCAAATCAGCTCATTTCATTCCTATTAAGTCCACTCGGACTGCTCCTCAGCTTGCCAAGCTATATGTGAAGGAAGTCGTTCGACTTCATGGCATTCCTAGCTCTATCGTCTGTGATCGAGACACTATCTTTACTAGTCGTTTCTGGAAGTGTCTACAGTCAGCTTTGGGCACAAAGCTGAATCTCTCTACTGCTTATCACCCTCAGACTGACAGTCAGACTGAGAGGGTGAATCGTGTTTTGGAGGATCTTTTGCGCTGTTGTATTCTAGATTTCGGAGGTAGTTGGGAGGATCACTTACCACTTGTAGAGTTCTCCTACAACAACAGCTTTCGGTCTAGTATCGGCATGGCACCTTTCGAGGCTCTCTATGGAAGGCCATGTCGCTCTCCTGCTTGTTGGTTAGAATCCGGCGAGAAGCTTATTCTTGGTCCAGATTCAGTTCGGGAAACTTCTGAGAAGATCGTGCTTATCCATCAGAGAATGAAAGAGGCACAGGACCGCTAGAAATCCTACGCGGACAACCATTGGAAGCCTCTTGAGTTCTCCATTTGTGATTCTGTCTTTATTCGGGTCTCTCCCATGAAGGGGGTTGAGCGTTTCAGCTCTACAGGGAAGTTGGCTCCTCGCTATGTTGGACCATTTCCTATTACAGAATGCATCGGCCCCGTTGCTTATCGTGTGGCTCTCCCTGCTCACTTCTCTGGAATACACGACGTGTTTCATGTTTCCCAGCTTCGCATGTGTGTCCGCAATCCTGATTCTATCATTGAGCCGCATGTTGTGCCTGATTTAGAGATCTTACCTGATTTATCTTTGGAGCAGCAACCTCTTCGTGTGCTTGATTCGGAGGTTAGACGCCTTCGCAACAAAGAGGTTCCACTCGTGAAGATTCAATGGTCACCGAATCCTAAGGACTGCACTTAGGAGACCAGAGAATCTACCGAACGCTCTTATCCTGGCTTTCTTCCATCTTCTTCTACGGGTGAGAATTCTCTATTTTATCTCTCTCACTTCTTTTGGGGATTTGACGTTATAGACGACATCTATCTTAAGTAATTGTGGGTACGCAATTTTCTTAAGGGGGGGAGTCTGTAACAACCCGCGATTTTCATTACCAATTAATAAATAAAGGTTAGGATTTTTATTTATTTTAATGAAGCATAAAAGGATTTGGAATAACAAAAATTTATTTGAAAGAGGCTATTTTAATTAAATGGGAAATATGGGATTTTAAAATGAGGATAAAATGTTATTTTTGGAAAGTTAAATATTTTAGGAGAGATTTTAAAATGGGTTTGGATAAGAAAAATGAGTTTTATAAACATATATGAACACTTAGACTAATTTTTGGAAACATGTAAATAACTCTCTTCTTATTGGGTTACTAAACCTAGCCCAATAACCCACCCTAAACCTCCTCTATAAATTATCTCAAACTCTCCTAACCTCATTCATTCATCCCTAATCAAAACCCTAATCATTTCCTAAAGCTTTCTTAACAAAAATGGCCTCTATCTTCATCTCCTTCTAGTTTTAGCTTATGCATGTCATTCTATGCAAAGGTAATGCAAATACCCACCTCAAATCCGTTTTTATATCTCTCTAATTTCTGAAATTTAATTGGTAACACATGTTTTATGTGTTTTTTTTGATCTTATAGCCTCCTAATCATCTTTTGCTAACTTGGGTTGATGCTATAGTAGTCTTTGTTGCTTTCTAGAGAGGTATATTGCTAAAAACCTCTTCTAATATGTGTTTAATCATCTTTTGATTTCGGTAATCAGTTAGTAACACATGTTTTATTATGTAACATGTGAATCATAGCTCTTTGATCATCTTTGCTTTCATTTTGGGGTGTGCACATAAGGTGCTTGTGATATTGCTTCCTAAGGTAATGCTAAGCTTTGGCCCTTTGTCCCTTTAGTATAGTGTAGTAATCATAATAGGGTAGTTAGTGATTGATATTGGTGAAATTTGGTGCCAAAAACTAGAAAAAAACACCCCAAAATCACCAAAATCAACATCTTCAGCTGGCTGGAATGTTTCAGCCTGGAAACAGGCTGAAACAGTGGTCTGAGTGCACCAGGGTAGGCCTGGGTTGCACCCAGGCTGCTGCCCGGGCGCAGCAGGCTAGCCCGGTTGGGCTAGCCGGTAGCAGGCCAACCCTTAGTGGGTTGGCGCGTACACACTACGTGGGTCCGCACAGTGTGGCCCGAAATTCTCCCCAGCCCATGCGGGCTAGGCTTGTATTTCTCCCCAGCCCATGCGGGCTGGGCTTGTATTTCTCCCCTGCCCATGCGGGCTGGGGCTTGCACTTCTCCCCAGCCTAGGCGGGCTGGGCTGGCTATTTCTCCCCAGCCCATGCGGGCTGGGGCTTGCACTTCTCCCCAGCCCATGCGGGCTGGGCTTGCACTTCTCCCCTGCCCTTGCGGGCTGGGGCTTGCCATTTCTTCCCCAGCCCAGGCGGGCTGGGGATTGCTACTACTTGCCCAGCCCAAGCGAGCTGGGCTTGACTGAACCAGCTGCACCGCATGGTGAAGCCTGGTTCACAGAAACGGGCTGCACCATGCAGCGCAGCCGGCTTCTATGGAATGGGCTTCACCCATTAGGTGTAGCCGGGTTCCGACCCACCGGTTGCACCATTTTGGTGCAACTGCTTCAAATTGATTGTTCTGCAATGAACTTTTGGGTTTCAACTGCGAATCAGAAATTGTCGAACTTTGGTTCACAACCAATCGGAATATTTTCCAACACGAATATTGGTTTTCTGTGATTCTCTGATTTATCGATTTCTTTGAGATTTGTCTCTAGATTTCATACACATGTTTTAGGAATTATTTTCAAAGGATTTTTCACTCCTAAATGGCTTTCAAAATTATTATTTTATAATGTTATTTTTAATTATTAAACTATTTACTCCATAATAGGAGAGTTTTCAAAAGCCGTTTTAAAGTGATTTCAAAATCAATTATAAAACCGTTTCGCACCATTATTTTCTATAATAAAAATCTCACACTCACTTTTTAGCACGTCGAGCAAAGTGGAAAGGTGCTTAAACGGTTAGGAAATCTCCGGCCTATGGAACCATGTGTATTTTCTTTCTGGTAAATCCCCGACCTATTCGATTGATCGTTTTGGCCTTTGGGTCTTGTTTACCGATGGTACGAGGTGGACTTTTTATTATTTGGAATGTGAGCTTGCTATTGGTTAGTAAACCGTTTAGTGCGAACGTGGGGTATGAGACTCATTGTTAACACCTTACGGGTTCCTCTCCAAGACGTTTGTGACACATTAGCCTCTGGGCGGCCAGTACTGGACCTCTGGGTCACCACGCCTCTGGGCAACCGTCTCTGGACACCTGTTCTATGGAGTAGTTTCTTTTTCGGCATGTGCCTCTGGGCCTTTATCCTTCTGGGAAGGATCTCGCCGTCTCGCGCGTTCCGCATCTGTGCAAGTGATCGATCACAACTCTATAGTACTTGGCAATAACGACTCCTGTCGGTGCACGTGCTATACTTGTATTATCAGATGATTTTTATATCCATTCGAGTACCGCCATTCGGTGCTGGTTCTATGGAACCACACGATGTAAGTGTGATTACCTTGTGGATTCACAGTGTCTCAGGACACTGCTTTTCAGTGTTTGATTTCATTGACTTTTCAGTATATCCCCATTGCTCTTTGGAGCATCGATCTTTGCTTGGGCATTGATTTCAGACTCTGGTCACACTTGGGATTATTGCCTATGGGCAACTTTATATAGCTTTGGCTATGCCGATGATATGAGGCGATTTTATTTATTCAACACTTTGGTGCTGATATTCTCTTTGGAGATTTTTACTATTGATTGATGATTTGGGACCGTCATTATATTCATATGGTCCAAAATACTCTTCTCTTAGGAAAAGTACTATATTATTTATGTACCGCATTATTATATATCTCAGTTATTACTGATTGTTTAGCTAGCATGACCCGAGTGTTTTCGCTCGGGTCAGACCGAGTTGTTTCAGGTTAGGTCTCTGGACTTAGCTTTTGTGCTTCCGCTTGGACATTATCTGCTATGCTGATAGATAGCGCTTTTATTTGTCCACTATTCCGCTACTCTGTTATTATTCAGACTTTGATATGTACATATTTTTGACTCACATGTGTGGGCAGTGGCTTTGTACCCACTTATAGTATTAGGATCTGTATTGACGATGTATTGTTCTGGGATTTTATATCTGTTATGTGATTCTGCTCTGTGATGCTATTTTATTATGTTATTATGCTTTGTCCTGTTAGATCTTTAGCCATTTGTAATTTCGTTATAAGTATTTACCGAATATGTCGAACCACCTGATTGAGAAAATTTAAATAGATTCCACCTTTCGACGTATTCGGTAGATAGTTATAGTATAGTTACATTTGGTTGCTCCTATTATTCTCTACTCTCCGCATTAGCAAACGGATTCACCTCCGTGATTCTCTTTGCTAATGAGGGTCTTGGAGTGGGGCGTTACAGACTGGTATTCTGGGTCATTACAAGCAATGTTATAACGAGAAAGGGATCCCGCGTTAAAATGAAAAGGCAGAGTCGGAAGGGCTACTGACGTCGGATGGGAACACTCACTCGAATACATACCTTGGAAGGGCGAGAAGGGACATCCAAATTTCGTGCACTATGGGGCAGTTCCATCTAAATAAATGTTTAAATGAATGTATAACTTAGGAAGGTAGGCACTCATCTTCAAGAGGCGCAGACTTCACCTTAGGAAGGTTAATTAAAATATTCAACTACATAGGGCACAGTACAAATACTTAAAGAGAAGAATAAGTAGAGATTTACCTTAGGAAGGTGGAATTGCACGGGGCGTGGTATAAAATTCAATAGAAGAATGAAATATGCAGTTGTGCGGGGCATAGTATTAAATACCTTAAAGCATACTTTAAGGAATAAGGGAAACCTGTGTAGGTTGTAGTATCAAACCAATAAGAAACAAAGAAGTGATGCACGAGTGTAGTGGGAAATAATCTAGCAAAATAGATTAAAGAAGAATCCATAAGGGAAACCAGGTAGGGTCTATGCAGGGAGCACCGTATTGTACATTTGGAATTAAAAGTAGTTTAAACCAACACTCGGGTACGGTCAGCTTAGAGTGCATAGTAGTAAAAAAATCTTCTTAAGGAAGCGTTTAACTAAAGAGGTAAATAAGACGTAGTTGCGTTAGTAGTTTAAAGTGTTTTACTTATGATGTCTGAATAGTGAAAGGAAAACCTAATTTGTGCAGTGCAGGTTGGACTCGCTATATGTTTTTTTTGGGGACGGTATTATTCGCACCAGACTTTATGTTTGACTTGTGTTTTATTATTGTTATCACCATAAATTCATGGATACTCATTTGAGTAGGCTGAGTTTATGGGCTAAAGAAGGTATGGAATAATGGCCACAATACATGGATTGAAGACGGAGCAGGAGGCTCTCTAGCTAATAAGGATTTTTTTGCTGTATGAAGGAGTGTGGGCCGCATCTTCATATATGGACCCAACTCTTTATTATTTATTTGATATTATATTGACCCTATGTGGGAACATTATTTGGGAAATATTGACCGAAGTAATTATAAAGAATATTAAAAGAAACATATTATTATGGGAAATCATATTAGTTTGCTATGTTTACTTCACCTGTGTTTTCATATTATACTAAACTCGCTTAAGTTATTGGAAGATAATTCTAGTGATGACTGTAGCATCATCGGCGTTCATCTTCGGGTTTTAAATGGGGTTCGTTACAGTTGGTATAAGAGCAAAGGTTAGGGACACCCAAATAAAATAGACTTATAAAAGACAAAAGCAGCAATTAAAATTAAAAATAAACATTTTGGGGAGGGGAAGCACTAATATATATATCATACTTGTATGTTGCTATATAGATATATAAGGGAGATATATCTATTCTTCTATTGTGATTTCACATTTATCTTTTCATTCTGTCGAAGACTTGCTTTATAGAAAAAAAAGCAAGATGAGAAGCAGATGAATCACAATAGGAGGGGCAAGTTCAAGAAGAGAGACTAAATAAACATAGACTAATGGAGGAAAGAATGAAAGAATTCCAAGACCAGTATGGGAGGAAGATGCACCGCCAGCAAATTCGGCAAGCATAGATATAAATGTCTTGTTTAAGGAGTTTATGGCTCATACGTGAGGAAAGCTGCACTGGAGGTAGTATAGCCAAGAGCTACAATAGTAAGGGAAGATTTCCATAGGATGAGCAAAGATTACAAAAATCTGAGAAGAAAGGCATTCACAAGGAAAGTGCCTGCAGGTAAAGTGCTGAATTGGTTAAGAAGTAGTGGGCGCATATTTGTAGATCTGGGATTGAATGATGCGCATAAGAGGAGAATGACGTCAAGGCAGTTACAGGAAGATGCACAAGATTGGTGGGAAACCATAATTGCAGAAACCCTTGAGGAGGGAATCACTTGGGAGCAGTTCAAGGATCGGTTTGAGGCTTGGTTCATATCAGAGTCTCATTGGAGTGTATTGTTGAGGGAGTTTATTAACCTAAGGCAAGGTAACCTTACAATGGAGGGATATATACAGAAGTTCAGAGCGTTGGCTAAGTTGTAACATCCCTCATTTTGAGGCCCGAACCTAAGCGCTACGAATGTTGCAGTCAGCCATAGTATTAAATTCCAATGATAAATGTGGCTATGATAATCATATCAATAATCAATTATCAAACACAATTTAAGGATAAGTTTTCACATTTCATTTCACAACTAAGATTTCATATTCATTACGTAATCCCATTCGATCCCACGTTCAGACGAAATATAATTATTACAAAATACTCCAAGAGCGACATATCAAGATACCCCCTTAGTTGATCAAAGTCTACTGCTACTTGACAGATATGATTTCTATCATTACATCCATTTAAATAAAATAAACTACATAGCGGATTAAATAAAACTTCTAATATGCCTAACTTGCCCCTGCACATCTTTGGAAGCTTATTCGTCTAACTAGAAACCTGAAATCCCTACTCCCGACCTACTCAAATGAGTACTCGAGAGTTTAAGGGTAAAAACAAAAACTTTGGCTGAGATAAATAGTCTGGTGCAAATAGTAATCTACCATCTCGAACCAATAGATATCTAGTGAGACCATGCCACTGAGCAAAATGAGTTATCCCCTCACTAGTATCTTAATCAACATATCAACCATATACCATGCTTGTACATCCACAATGGTTAAAACATAATAACATAATCATATGCAGGTATGCAACGGGGTAAATCTAACTAATTTGTCCATTTAGAGTTATATCTACCCGAAATTCAACCATTCTCACAAAACTAACTATCTGTCTCAACTCATAGTTTTCCTAGCGTCACTATGAACTTATTAGTTTTTATGGGCAGATTAATAACCTGTTAAAATTCTTAGGACTACTTAGCCTATATCAATGTTTTCATGGGATCACTAAGAACCGATTGGCTTCCACCAAATCATAGTTTTTCATGGGAGCAATATGAACCTATTGGAATTCTTCCAATAGCATCTCTCAAATCATAGTTTTAATGGAATGACTATGAACCTATTAGATTCTTCCAATACCATACATTCAAATCATAGTTTTCATGGGAGCACTAGAAAAATACTGAATATCTCCAATTACATTACTCAAGCCATAGTTTTCATGGGATGACTATGAACCTATTAGACCCTTCCAATATCATATCTCATATTATAATCTTTTGATCAGTTTAGGCATCCTACACCTTTGATCCACCTGATTTCCTAGATGCAATTCTACTCATTTAGGAGTTAAATCTGACTAAACTCACCGATGGGTCAACCTAACTGGTTATTCTACACTTAAATATCCCAAAATGCAGTTATGGGTCATAATTATGTGAGTATGACGATAATTATCATGCAAAATAACTGATCAAATAATAGTACGAACATATAGCATTCATCATTCAAATATGTTCACTTAATTGACATCTTATAATTACTTAATCTTAAGTAATAACTCTCTTTGGTAATTTCATATCAAAACCAAGACAAGGAAGTAAATCCTTAAAACCAATTATCGTTATATATGATTAATCATCTTAATTCATATTTAAAACAAGGAAAATATGGTCCATTACTTTACCAATTTTTCATGCCAATTTATAATCCTTGTTAATATTGCCATGTATACTTTCAGTATTAATATGAGGACATCACCGCTCTTTATTATAGGGCATAAAACCATAAAATATAATATGTTCATCATTGAAAACTTGCGGCATCAATATGGCCGACACGGGACGTCGCATCCCTTCATATTAAAGCTTTTAAAATAATTCTTTCTTTATAAAAGTATAAGGCTATAGTGTTGAAATCAATGTTGTCATAACATAGAAATTTATAGGTCACCGAACCTATTAAATATAACCTTTTACATAAAATACATAAAAGCCAACATTTGTGACATGCAGCATCAATATAATAAACCATTTATATCAGGCGCTTTGAAAATAGTAAGAGTGACATTGATGACTTTTGACATTAATACCGCAAAATAGTTGATAATGATTTCATAAAACTGGGCTACTATACCGCTAAAAAATAGAATACCGCACTTGAAAACAGGCGGCTGTATTGCCATTTTATATCAATGTCGAAAGAATGTAGATATGAGCGACATTATTTCCATAATACTTCAATCTCGTAAGTAACACTAGCGGCATCACTACCTTAGACTATGGTGTCAAATCAGAAGCATGCGGCATAAATTTGAGAATGCTTAAGACTATCGGCATTAATAACTCACGACAACATTATCATGTACCTATGAGATGCGGTATTCCCATAACGTCAATGGCGGATGCATGACTTAATGCATCACATACTTAAAGCATAAGTATCAAATGCATTGCTTCATGTTAATGCCACTTACTTCCGATTTCGCTCACAACTATAAAGTTATACTGCATATTGTTAATGCTAAACATCATGGCAATGCCACATATCGATGGTATTATCATAATTATCATAATAACTATTTTATTTCTATTAAAAGTAATTCCTTTTTACTAACTTTTATTTTTGTCAAATTTCTATTGGACAATAATATACTTTACCTAAATCTTTTTAGAAAAACTGCCACACTTGGTTTTCTTTCCTAAAAAATTCGCACCCATCAAATACTACTAATTATTTAATATTTATTTATAAGCTTTTCTAGCTTAATAAATTCATATAAAATCAAATCACATGGAACAAATTGCAAAAATTCATCAAAAATCAGAATTAACATATTCTTTCATCTATAAAAATTTCGAGGCTAAAATAAGTATTTAATTATTTTTAATAATTAAAACTCGAAATAAACGCTATTTCCTCTTTAGAAAACTCATAAAATATTCTTTTAACTTGAAAATTATGAAATTAAAAACCCATCTTCAAAATATGTTTTACACAACATATCAGAAAATCATATCAATTAGAGATCAAAAATTTAGGTTTTACTTTTAAAATCCATCTAAATAATTCCATAAAAATTCCATAAATCATTATTCTGTCCAAGCAATGATCTTACATCCGTAACATGGCAAAAAAATTCAAAACAATTTGTAAATTACCCATAACCAAATTTAAACACAAAATAAAAGATATGGTTTATGACTATTCACCTTAAATTAGATGTTGGAGTTGTGATTTGATAGGGTCTAGTTTCCTAAGCTTTATCTTTCGAATCCCCATTGATTTCTTCTTCCTTTTACCTTGATTTATGGCCGGCCCTATATTTCTTTATGATTGTTTATGATTATCAAATGAGAATGAATAAAAAGGTGAGGGTTTAAGGGATAAAAGGGAGATCTATACCTATTTAGCCCTTCTCATTTATTCTTTCTTATGCTACGTTTGAAACAATCTTATTACTTAATTAGTTGAGGCCCGACCTTGTTAATTATCAAATCTCGTCCCCATGTCCCATTACATTATTCTATTTAATCTTTCCAATTAAAGTTCCTGAATAATGTTAAACTAAAATTAGAGGCATTATAGGCTCCCCTCCTTACAAAATTTCATCCTCAAAATTTCATTAAGGATAACAACAAGCATGCCAACTGTTGGGCTATTTTCTCACCACCGAATCAGCTAGTGCCGGTCCAAACTCCATCTCCAACCACCGAATCAGCTAGTGCCGGTCCAAACTCCATCTCCAACCACCGAATCAGCTCGTGCCGGTCCAGGCTCCATCTCCAACCACCGAATCAGCTAGTGCCGGTCCAGGCTCCATCTCCAACCACCGAATCAAAGCCCTACCGAGCCCGAGCACTGCCAGGCCAGATTGTAGCAGCCCAGGCCCACCAGCTGCTATTTACCTCCAAGACCCCTACCCCCAGCCTCACTCTATAAATAGAGGGGCAGAAGTACAACAATGGGGGACAAGTTTGAGAGCTCAATCACGGAAGGAACTTTCAAACAACTTTCTTTTACTCGTATCAAAGCTTTGTACTTGTAATCTAAACAAGAGAAGAGAAATAACATATAAAGTGGACGTAGGCACATTCTGGCTGAACCACTATAAATCTGTGTGTCTTTTTACAGTTTAGCCCCTGTTTTTCATATATTTGCATAAATCACCCAAATCACTAAGAACAACATAAGATCTACTAAATCATACGACTTTGAGGTGTTTGTCCATTTTTTGTGCAAACATTTTTGGTGCTTTCATTGAGAGGATAGAAGCTCGAAGCTTCAGCTTCATCCACTTAACAGTTTTCCTAACAACCATCGTCCGCCACTTGGAAACATGCCTCCCAAACAGAGAAAAGTTGTTAGCAAAGGAAAAAACATCACATCCAGCAGTCTTCCAGATCCAGCTGTCACGAATCAAGTAAATCGTCCTCCTCCAGCAACAGTAACAAATGAAGAACAGGCTAACCCGACTACTCCTGCCACAGAACAGCCTGCAGCAATTACTAGAGCAGATCTGGACAGAGTTGTGGTTGAAGTAACTAACCGCTTCACGTCCCAGCAGGAAGCCTTGGTGGACCATCTCATGTCACGCTTAAGGGACGCTGAAGAATCCAACCGCAACACTGAATCATGGGGCGAGTCCCAGTCTGGAGGATCTCAGAGACAGCAAAGATCTTCCTTCTTCGAAGGAGCTAACGGCAGAAGTAGCCGTGGTAGGAGCCGAGATCGAGCACAGCCCGAAGTTAGGCCTGAGGAAACGTTTGGTACCGAACCCAACGGGGAAGGTACCGGGCGAAGGTCAACTGTAGCTGAGCCTGTCATGCTGCCTAACCACAGAAACACCAGTGAACGGGGCCGAGCTAGAGTTCAGCCCGAAGTTGGACCCGAAGAAGTGCTTAGATCAGAACCCAACAGGGGGAGATCAAGGTAAGGGCCAACTGTAGCTGACCCAAGCGTGCTCCCAGAAGATCAAAGGCAGCCACTGGAAAATATGAGGAATGATAGACGATACCATCCCTACAGGTCGTCTGGACGGAATCAATCCCACAGAACAGAACCAAACTCATTTCTATCTGCTCCAAGTTCTGATGAAAGGATGGCACGCTTATTCAGGGAGTGTGTCCAACGGGAGCAAAGAGATCGAGGGATAGGCGCTAGGGTAACCAGCCCTTTCGCCCGCAATATCGAAATTGCTATCACCCCCCGAGAATGGAAGATGCCAACAATGGAACCCTACAAAGGAACCTCCGATCCCGTTGTACACTTACAGAGGTACACGCAGCATATGCTCATGAGTGGAGCAACAGAGGGAGTCTGTGCAAGTGCTTTCCGCTCTTCTTAGCAGATCTTGCTACCTCCTGGTTCTGTCATCTACCCCAAGGATCCATCAGCTCGTGGGAAATGTTGAAAGAAAAATTTATCAGTCAGTTCCGCATTCATGTGGAGCAACCTAAGGACGCTTATTCCTTATCCAGCGTCAAACAGAAACCTGGAGAAAAGCTGCAGAATACCTAACCAGATTCAACGCCGCAGCAGCCGCAGTTCAAGATGCCGATGAGAAGCTTATCCTAATGGCCCTCTGCAGTGGAGTGCATCCGGACACTAAATTTGCTAGAAGATTGACAAAAGAAAAACCAGCTACTTTACCCGATTTCTTCCATGAAGCCGGGAAATACATGAGGCTTGAGGATGCTGCCATTGAGGGGCAGTCAGGACAGCAAAATAAAACGACCCATGGCAACGCCCCTGCTGTGGCGAGGGACGTTCGAAGAAATGATTCCAGAGACAATGCTGGGGGCAAGAAGGTAGAAAAGCGCCTATATCGGCCAGGACCAAGATTCGACACTTACACCCCTTTGAACGAGACCGTCGAAAATATCTTCCTTGCCACCCAAGGCGAAGTTAGATACAAACGCCCACCATACAAGAAAGAATCAGATAACGCACAGAAGTCTGGAAAATTCTGCCGCTTCCACGAATCTCACGGACATGATACCAACGAATGCCATCATCTCCGAGATCTGATTGAGGAACACATCAGAAGGAAGAAACTGGAACGTTATGTAAAAAGTCAAGACAGGACTCCAGCTCCTGCCAATGAAAACCCAAGGCTACCCTCACCAGGGACCGACAGAGGAAACCGCAATGCTAGCAGCTCTAGTCAAGAGAAGATAGTGGTCCATACCATCTCAGGAGGTCCGCACATCGCAGACAGAAGTTGGAGAGAGATGGAAAGATATGGGAAGTCGCTTAGAGACAATAAAGACTGTGTCAATACGGTTATAGAAGAGTGCCACCCAAAGCGGAAAGAAAGTGATGACATCACATTCAGTAAACGTGACCTAGAAGGAAGACAGTACCCTCACATGGATCCCATGGTTATCTCTGCCCGACTCGGTCCCGCCGAAGTTTACCGAATCCTGGTAGACACTGGAAGCTCTGTAAATATCCTGTTCAAACACGCATTCGACAAAATGAAGCTATCAATGAAGGATGTATCTCCCTGGGATAAACCACTACACGGTTTCACTGGAGATGCGAAGATGCCCCTCGGGCAGCTGGACCTCTTTGTTGAGATTGGAAGCCATCCCCGCTCCGTTGTGAGGAAACAGACGTTTGTGCTGATAGAAAACCATTCGGCCTACAACGCCTTCTTAGGAAGACCAGCCTTGTCTGACTTCCAGATTGTCCTAGCCCCATGGTGCCTGAAAATGAAATTTCCAACAGACAATGGGGTAGGGGAAGTGGAAGGAGACCAGGATATTGCACGAGACTGCTATGTAACCGAACTTCGCAACAACCACAGGAAAGATAAAGGGAAAGGTGTAGAGATTGCCCTCTGCACAAAAAGCCTTGAAGCATAGCAACTAAAGAAAGCCCCTCCTCTTCGATACACCAGCGACCCTTTCGATGAATTAGACCCTAGGGACAAAGAGGAGGAGGCCACCGCCGAGCCTGCAGAGGCTATGGAGTTTATATCTGTAGACAAGCACGACTCAAGTAGGCTACTGAAAATTGGGTCCCAGCTGAAAGCTGAATTGAAGGAACAACTCATTGATTTTCTCCGCCACAACTTGGATGTATTCGCTTGGTCACACGCTGACATGACCGGAATCTCCCCCGACATAGCATTCCACGTATTAAACATTGATCCTAAAAAGGCGCCTGTAAAACAAAAAAAGAGAAGTATGGGGGCAGAGCGATCAGCAGCCCTCGATGAAGAAGTAAAGAATCTACTCGCCAATGACTTCATACGAGAAGCCGTTTACCCAGAATGGATCGCCAACCCGGTACTAGTAAAGAAGGCTAATGGGAAGTGGCGGACCTGCATTGACTTCTCCAACCTAAACGACGCCTGCCCAAAGGATTGCTTCCCGCTTCCCAGAATCGACCAACTTGTCGACAGCACAGCCGGGCACGAACTCCTATCTTTTATGGATGCATACTCAGGATATAACCAAATTCATATGCATGCTCCCGATCAAGACCACACTAGTTTCATCACCGACCGGGGTTTATACTGCTACAAAGTGATGCCTTTTGGACTTAAAAATGCAGGAGCCACCTACCAGCGCCTCGTCAACAAGATGTTTGCAGGGCTAATAGGACAAACTATGGAAGTATATGTGGATGACATGCTGGTAAAGTCAAGGAAGGCCAAAGATCACGTAAGCCACCTAGGCGAGATGTTTCAAGTACTTCGGCAATATGGAATGAAGTTGAATCCACTAAAATGCTCCTTTGGTGTGTCGTCAGGGAAGTTCTTAGGATTCATCGTTCATGCCAGAGGGATAGAAGCAAACCCTGAACAAGTCCGAGCGCTAAGGGATATCAAGATACCTTCCACCTGAAAGGAAATGCAAAGCCTAAATGGAAAAGTGGCCGCCCTAAGCCGATTCATCTCCAAGGCAACGGACAAGTGCGTCCCCTTTTTCGAAGCCCTAAAGAAAGATAAAGGAAAGTTCGAGTGGACTGACGAGTGCCTGACTGCTTTCCTTCACTTAATCGAACACCTCCAGAAACCACCGGTGCTCTCAACTCCAAGCGAAGGAGAAGAATTATACCTATACCTCGCTGTGTCATCCCACGCCCCGAGCGCTGCCTTGGTAAGGGAAGACAACCGCACGCAACGACCAGTTTACTTCGTCAGCAAAAGGTTTACTGGGGCAGAAGTTAGATATCCTAAGCTTGAGAAGTTAGCATACTGTTTACTAATCACATCGCGAAAACTGCGTCACTACTTCCAGTCCCATTCCATCAAAGTTCTGACCGATCAACAATTGAGGCAGGTACTCCATCGTCCTGACACTTCTGGGCGACTACTTAAATGGTGCATCGAGCTAAGTCAGTATGATATCACCTATCACCCTCGCACCGCCATCAAGGGACAAGCCATGGCTGATTTCATTGCAGAATTCACTACCAACGAGGATAGGGAGAAATTGGAAATAACAGAAAATATCAAGTGGAATCTCTTTATGGACGGTGCATCTAACGAACAAGGCTCGGGGGCAGGTGTGGTAATAATCACTCCCAGGGGAAATAAACTGCACTATGCTATAAGGCTGGAGTTCGCTGCAACCAACAACGATGCAGAATATGAAGCAGTGATAGCTGGACTAGAAATTGCCATAGAAATCGGAGCCAATTCATTGTGTCTTCACAGCGATTCTCAGCTTATTGTTAATCAAATACTAGGAGAATTCCAAGCTCGAGAAGAACGACTCATAGCATATCTAAGGAAGACCAAGTTACTTCTCAGCCGATTGGACCACTACTTAGTCAAACACATCCCTCGGGAGGAGAACCGAGAGGCCGACGAATTAGCAAAGCAAGCAAGTGTGAGAGACATCACCATCTTCGGGGCAGTAATCATCTCAAAGCAACTGGCCCCGAGTTTTGAGCAAGTGAATCTGATAGCTGCAATCGAAGAAGCAACTTGGATGACTCCCATCCGAGACTACCTACAAAGTGGCACTCTACCCTACGGGCGTAACGAAGTCAAGAAAATCTTGAGGAGAGCATCCCGCTACACAATACAAGAAGACATCCTCTATCGGCGTGGATTCTCTAACCCGTTATTAAGGTGTGTCGCTGGGAGAGAAGCCAAGGAGTTCTTATCCAACATCCATCAGGGGAGCTGTGGAGATCACACCGGAGGGCAAACGCTAGCAAAAAAGATACTCCGATACGGATATTTCTGGCCCACCTTAAGCAAGGACGCCTTAGATTTCGTCAAGAAGTGTGACAGATGCCAAAAATTTGCTAAGATCCCTCGGCTACCAACAACCGAGATTACTCAGATGACCAGCCCTTGGCCCTTCGCGATATGGGGAATTGACTTAATCGGCGAGCTACCAATGGGCCGAGGCGGGGCCAAATATGCTATAGTGGCAGTTGATTATTTCACCAAATGGGTGGAAGCGGAACCTCTAAATAAAGTATCTTCAGCAAAAGTTATTAACTTCTTGATCAAAAATGTTCTATGCAGGTACGGAGTCCCACTCAAAATCATATCAGACAATGGATTTCAATTTGACAGCGAGGAATTCGCCAACTGGTGCCAAGAACACAGAATTCATAAAAGCTTCTCATCCGTAGCATATCCCCAGGAAAACGGACAAGTCGAAGCAGTCAACAAAATTATGAAAACTCTAATAAAAAAGAAGCTCGAAAAGTCAAAGGGCGTTTGGGTGGATGAACTTCCTACGGCACTATGGGCCTATCGCACATCTTTCAGAACATCGACAGGGCACACTCCTTTCTCTTTGGCATACGGATCGGAGGCTATGCTCCCAGTTGAAACTATTGTGCCTTCCCATCGTCGGATCCACTATAACCCAGAAGAGAACGAAGAACTCCTTCACATGTCTTTGGATCTAATCGAGGAGAGAAGAAACGATGCAATCCTCAAAACAGCAGCCCACAAGCAAAAAGTGGCAGCACAATACAACTCCAAAGTCAAGCATCGTACCTTACAGGAAGGGGATCTTGTCCTCAAGCGAATCTTCCCTCGCCCCGGAGCACTAGACCCAATCTGGGATGGACCATATGTAATTTATAAAGATCTCCACAACGGAGCCTATATTTTGTCAACAGTGGACGGAGAGGTGTTCCAGAGGGCATGGAACATCCAACACCTCCGTCGATACTTTTCTTAACTTGTATTGCCCATATGAAGTGAATTAACAAAGAGAATCAGTGGACGTAGGCATTTTCGTGCCGAACCACTTTAAAAAACCTTGTCTCTTTTTTAACTTGTTCCTTTGTATCTTGGCTGCTTGTTAACTTTATCCTTTTCTGTTGAACAAAATCCTGAGTATATAGCATTTCTATTCAAAGCACTCCACAATGCAACTTCACGTGGACAAGACCCAACAGGTACTATGCGAATCTATGCCCTCGCCAATGAGACACTTTCGCTCCAGCATCCCTCTGCTGCGGGTTAACTCATTGCTCGCGACGACCCTTAAAGCCAACTGTAATGAGCCGATTATAAGCCACCGAGAAGGCCGACTATAGCCGAGGCAGCTCATTACGGCGTTAGGCTCGCCGGCAACTGTGAACCGACTATAAGCCCCAACATAAGGTGTGGCCAGCCAGGGGTAGTTCACAGTTGACGATCGACACCCACGCTAGCCGGCCACAGTAAATCGAATAATACCCACGATTACGGGCCATAATGGCCCGGGTAGTTACTGTGCGCGATCTCGGCTCCGATGTGTCTTAAGTGCGGCTGTGGTAAAAAAGAATTAACTCCCCGCGGAGGCGTAAGATGGGTGACAAATGTCTCCAAGACCCACGGCTAGGGAAAGTGACTACAAAACCCGTTTGCCACGAACTTAAGCACATCGAAGGGCTTCCGTGATTGGAAGTTTTACTATTTCACATATTTCAATTTTACTTAAAAAGCTTTCCTCCTATCCTCTATAACAATCCATAAAGTACAGAATACGGAGCAGAAGACACTCGCCAATGGATGCGTGGATCCACAATCAGATGGCAGGGCATTCGACTACTTTCCATGCTCAGTCATACAAGATATTCGAAACTGCCATCTACAAACAGAACATGAAAGGCGGTATTTTCTTCCTTTATGTACAGATGCATAACTATAATTTGTTCACACCACACACTAATATTACAAGTCATGAAATTATGTTTTAAAACCAAAACCTGACATCAAACACGACTCAATTTCAAGAATACGCATAGCTATATTTCTCATACAACATGTCGAAAAAGCAACGAACATTCAAGAAAATCAGCCCAAGTTAAAGAATTACACGTCAAAAATAAGACTATTTATTACATGTGGCAAACAACCAAAGGTTTTGAATGACCATAACAAAGATAAGACTATTTATTACAAGTGGCAAAATATTATAACCCAAAGGCTACTTTACTATTTTTTCGACTAACATATACAACCCTGTCAAACCCACAAAAAGAGTTTTTTCAGATATAATCAAGGGGCTGGCTGCAGTGGAGCTTTATCCTTGTCCTGTTGACCCCCTGTCCAGTCAAAGAAAGGACTCATTAGCAATAAGCAACCAAGTTGATGGAGAAACTAAAAAGAGAGACTTACCAGCGCCTGCTTCCTGACTATCCTGATCGTCATCCTCTACCTACACGCCAACCTCCTCAGTAGCAAGCAACCGCATACCTTCCTTCACCGCCACCTTCTCCTCCTTGGCAAACTGGGCAGTGACCGCATCCATGCTGAAGGCCACACCACCATCTTTATCCGCATCGTCCTTGGCCTCCTCCAGAGCCCGAAGATAGATCTTAGCCATGATCCTGGGATAATCATCCATCCAGGATAGGTTGCCCTGCTTCCAGGTTCGGAAGTACATATCTTGAAGCATTTCGTCCATCATCTCCTCATTCTCCTCAAACTCCCTCGTCCGGGCCTCGGAAGCCAACAACCTCCTAACGGCAGCATCTCTCTCTGATCGGTATCTCGAGCAGTCGGTTAGAAGGGATCCCCGCATTGCCTCCATCTCCTCCCTCAACTTAGCTTGAGCAAGCTCTGCAGCCTCAAGTTTCCCGGACAATTCCTCCACCTGCTCAAGATCCGCTTTCCGAACCTCGTCCACCGTGGCAATAGCCATGTCAATCCGTTCTTTGCAAGTAGCTTCCATTTTTCGCAATTCGGCCCGACTGGCCTCTTCCATGGTTTTCCTTAATCGTCCAGTAGCAGCCTCATGCTGAGAAATCTGAATAGCCTGATCCGCCAGCTGTTTGGCCTGATCCGAAACCACCAATCGAAGTCGGATATTGGCGCTCCCAATCTCCTCTCCGGCCTTAACCAGCCGGGCATGATGCCCCATCAGCTTCTTGGTCTCCTCCGCCACCCGGTCAATATTAGCCTTGGCCTCGTCTCCCATAGTGACTATACGAGTAGTGAGTAAATCGAGATCTAAGGACTTAGCTTCATCAAGCACCCGTACCATGGGATTGCGGGGAAGAAGGTGCTCACCAGTAACCTCATCAAAGGTAATGTCGTGGGAACTTGGATCCAGATCAGGATGACCCGCAAATGGATTACGAGCCAAGTCGGGACGGTCGATATGAGTAACGGAAGGGTTTCTGGACGGGTGCGGAGAGGGTGCAAACTCGCTACCCTCTTCAGTGATATCATGAAGAGGCTGAGCCGGAAGCTGAGGACCGGGTGAAGGTTCGGATAAAGGAAGACTCCTCTTCCTCTGCTGAATACCCTCTTCGATGACCCCAAGAAGAGGACGGTAGCCGACTACATCCCCGGAGCGTTGGGTCGAGGGCTTCGGCTTAGCAGAAGTTTTGGAAAGCTTATATTGCTCAAGCCTGTGTCGAAGGTCTGAGGCTTTGGACGTCTTGCCTGCTCCTGATATAAAGAACAAGCGTCACAAACTTACATCACTATATGATTCAAGAAACGCGGTAAATTACAAGTTAAAAAAGGAAAAGAAACACAGCTGTGGTTGTACAAACCCTGGGGAGGAGTAGGATACTGCAATAAGTCCTGGATTTCATTCCAGGACGGGAGCGGGTCATAAAATATTCCTAAGTCCCTATCATTAATGAAGCATGCAGGAGTCAAGAGTTCACCTTGAGTCGTCGGAGCCACCTTGGCTGGAATGGTCGGAGAAGACTCACTTGCACCAGTCCCGGCCTTGTCCGCCTTCCCGGTTTTCTCTACCAAAGCCAGATCTTCATCCAGCCCCTCGAAAGCCTGGTGGAATGCATCATCCGTCCACTCCTGAATCTCGCCCGCTTGCCCAGGAAGTAGGGCCCCGATGCCATCGCCACCTTTGTCACCATCCCGACCATCTCCACCCTCGCCTTTTTCCTCCTCTATATCTTCCTCCTCCCGGGTAAGTGGACAATTGCTGGGGGAAGGACCGTCCGACTTCTTGAGTTTCTTACCTCCGACAGCTGGAGGTCTTGTGAAAGGTTTCCTCTTGCTAGTCTCCACCGAAACACCTTCTTTGGTCTGAGCAGCCGCCCTCTCCTCCGCCGTCTCTCTCAGCTTAACTACTGACTGCTGTGGGATGATTAAGTTGTACTCCAGAAGGATCGCATTTCTGATCAGGAAGGCAGATGATCTATATTTCCCAAGAATAGCTTCTATCTCAGCCGCCGTCTGAACCAGGCGGTCAGTCTCCACAATCGCAAAGCCACCTGTCGCTAGCAAAAATGAGAGAGTATGAGAAGAAGCATCGCAATCAGAATGGAAATTATAAGTAAAAACATCAACTTACATCCAGAAGTAAAGCGCCGAATTGAAACGGAGTAGTCCCTGACAAAGAACCACTCTTTCTTGAACATGCTGAATTTAGAATACAAATCCAAGACCGGTTTGAAGGTCACGGCTGACTCCAAGCTAATGTATGGAGACCCCTTCTTATAGCCGCTCAGATTATACAAGTACCGGATCTCCCGGTTGGAAGGGGCACGACCATACTTCCTCTGGAAAATAACGAAGAGGCTCACCAGTATAGCATAGGAGTTGGGTTGAAGCTGGAATGGGGCCACCTTGAGATATGTGAGGAAGCTGGTTACCCAGGCGTTAAGAGGCGGAATGGCACCACACATGCAGTGGTATCTGCTGTAAGCAAAGAACCCTTCAGGAGGGTCGTATGGCATAACATCTTTCCCTGGCAACAGCATTCGCGCCTTGTCAATTCCGAAAGAGCGAGAGATGACATCAAGCTGCTCTTCCTTAAGGGAGCTAGGAAAACAATCGGGCGGGGAGTTTAGAAGTTCCTGAGGGCCGTACCCGTCCACTAGTGATCTCAGGGCAGGTCCGTGACGTTTTGGATTCGGCTGAGCTGGGGGCACGTCAGAGGAACTTCCTTCGCCCCGGGATTTCTTCTTGTCTGATCGAGTTTCCGCTTTACGAGACATTATCTGCAGACACAAAGAAGAATGTCGTTAGACTAAAGGAAGTAAAGAAGCGAGTGTGTGCGTTCTAGAGTTGCACTCATAAATGCTCAAATTTCCATTATCATTCGGTAGAAGTCCCATCCGGTATCATTTTCGTTCGGATATAGACAAGTATATAACTTCATTCGGTAGAAGTCCCATCCGATATCATTTTCATTCGGATATAGACAAGTGTATGACTTCATTCGGTAGAAGTCCCATCCGGTATCAGTTTCATTCGAAAATAAACAAGTATGTGAATTCATTCGGCACTCAGAGCCCCCAAGTCCATTCGGTGAATATCATATTCGGCAGGAAAGTATAAGATCGATACCTGATTCGGTGAAAAGAAGTTCTTTGGTTCTGCTAAACACTTTGATTCGGCAAGAGGAGTTGGCTCGGCTGTCGTGTTTGATAGGAAATATCGGAAGCCCTAATCCCCTACTTATAGTCGAAGGCGAACTACCGGACCAACAGACTCGGCATAAGGACCGTATAAGAATGACCGAACCAAAACAAAGCGAGACATACGCTGGCATATGCCCCGCTTTGGGGGGCAAATGTTGGGCTATTTTCTCACCACCGAATCAGCTAGTGTCGGTCCAAACTCCATCTCCAACCACCGAATCAGCTAGTGCCGGTCCAAACTCCATCTCCAACCACCGAATCAGCTCGTGCCGGTCCAGGCTCCATCTCCAACCACCGAATCAGCTAGTGCCGGTCCAGGCTCCATCTCCAACCACCGAATCAAAGCCCTACCGAGCCCGAGCACTGCCAGGCCAGATTGTAGCAGCCCAGGCCCACCAGCTGCTATTTACCTCCAAGACCCCTACCCCCAGCCTCACTCTATAAATAGAGGGGCAGGGGTACAACAATGGGGGACAAGTTTGAGAGCTCAATCACGGAAGGAACTTTCAAACAACTTTCTTTTACTCGTATCAAAGCTTTGTACTTGTAATCTAAACAAGAGAAGAGAAATAACATATAAAGTGGACGTAGGCACATTCTGGCTGAACCACTATAAATCTGCGTGTCTTTTTACAGTTTAGCCCCTGTTTTTCATATATTTGCATAAATCACCCAAATCGCTAAGAACAACATAAGATCTACTAAATCATACGACTTTGAGGTGTTTGTCCATTTTTTGTGCAAACACCAACCATGCAAACATCTCTAACATCACATAATAACAATACTAGCCTAACTAACTAGGAAAAATTCTATATACAATAAATATAGAACATACCATTAGAACAATGCAGGATAAGTCTCTTTAATCCTCTCTTCCATCTCCCAAGTACAGTCTTTCTCGTTGTCACTCCATTGGACTTTCATTTACTTGACTACGCCGTTCCTCAACCTCTTCTCATCTCTTGCTACAACTTGCACTGGTTGCATGCGCATACTTTCGAAAATGAGAAACATGAAACACGTTATGGACTTCTGCCAAACTGTTTGATGACTCTATTTTATAAGTGAGTTTCTGGATCATCTCTATAAGAGGAAATGGACCTACATATCTTGGTGCTAATTTTCCTGTCTCACTAAATCATACCCTTCATCGGTGATACTTTAACAAAAACATGGTCTCCAAATGAGAACTCTAGATTTTTACGCCTTTTATCTGTGTAACTTTTCTTACTAGCCTGAGCCTACTTCATCCATGCTCGAAACAACTCAATCTTTTCCATAGCTTCTATCACCATATCTGGACCAAGAACCAATCTTCCTCTAATCTCCAACCAACACGCTGGTGATTTGCACGGCCTTCCATAAAAAGCATTGAAAGGCGCCATTCCTATACTAGTTTGATAATGATTATTATAGGAAAACTCAACTAAGTGCAAGCGGTCTTCCCATGACCCACTAAAATCTAGTACACAAGCTCTCAAAAAATCTTCAAGTACCTTATTGACTCTTTCTGTCTGTCCATCCGTCTATGAGTGATAAGCGGTAATCATCTTAAGCTTAGTACCTAATATCTTTTAGAATCTTCCAGAATTCACTAGTGAACAAAGCATCTCTGCCACTGACTATACTACTAGGATCCCATGTAGTCTAACAATGTTCTTCATAAACAACTTAGCTAATACAGGTGTCGTCCTTGTCAACTTAACGGGAATGAAATGTGCACTCTTGGTTAGTCTATCTACTATAACACAAATACTCTCATTTTCCTTATTCGACCTTGGTAGCCCATCAATAAAATCTATGGATATAAAATCCCATTTCCAAATTAGTATGTAAAGTTTGAAGCAAACACTTGGTTTCTGATGCTCAGCTTTTACTTGCTGGTAATTCAAACATTGCTTTACCCATAAGCCTACATTCCTTTTCATACCTTCCCAGGGGAAACTTCTCTGCATGTCTAGGTACATCTTAGTTCCTTCAGGATGAATAATGAACTTCAATTGATGACACTCCCTATGAACTTCCTTCCTTAAGTCGCTAACATATAAAACACACAATCATCCCTACTTTCTTAACCACCCATTCTAGTAAAGACAAAAATCCCTTAAATCATTAATCTCAGGTCCACCTTCAAATCTTCTAATCTTTTCGATAAGCAATGGATTATCTCTTAGCTTAAAAGCAATCCTTTCGATCAATAGTGGCCAAACTTCTAAACATAACAATATAGCGATACTCTGACTAGAACTAGTAGCCGATCCTAACTACACACTACAAGTAGTCAATGCCTCTAAATCTATCCATTCTACCAACATAAATAACATCACATTTTGATGTTTCCTGCTAAGTGCATCTGCAACTTTATTCCCTTTCCATGGTGTATACTTAATACCGAAATCATAAGCTACTAAAAACTCCAGCCATCTCTGCTATCTCATATTGAACTCTTTCTGAAGGATAATACCACAAGGACTTACGATCTGTATACAACTCGAATCTTTCTCCCAAAATAGAGTGTCTTCACACCTTCAAAGCAAAGATTATAGCTCCCAACCCCAAATCGTGAGTCATATACCTAACTTCGTCTGGTCTGAGCTATCGAGAAGCGTAGGCAATCACTTTACCTCTTTGCATCAACACAGCTCCTAATCCTTTTCCACACGCATCTGTATACACCACCAAATCCAGATTACCATCTCATACTACTAACACGTGCACATTGGTCAACAAATGCTATAACATAAGGAATGCATCCTCACATTTACTTGACCAAATAAACTTTATGTCCTTCTTGGTTAGTTTATCAAAGATGCTGCTATCCGTGAGAAATTCTCGATGAATCTCCTGTAATAGCCAGTTAATCCAAGAAAACTTCTTATCTCGATCACCGTCTTGGGCCTCTTTTAATTATTTATAGCTTCAATCTTAGCTGGATCCATAGACAACCCTTCTTCTGAAATAACAAGGTCAAAAAATGTAACTTCTCTTTTCCAAAAATAACACTTCGAAAACTTCGCTTTTAGTTGATGCTGCCTCAACGTCTCAAGCACTATTCTAAGATGAATCTCATGATCTCTCTCATCCTTAGAATATATCAAAATGTCATCATTGAACACCAACATGAACCTATCCAAGTGCTCTTGGAAAATTTGGTTCATCGGTCCATAAAGAAAGTAGGCGCATTAGTCAATCCGAGTTGCATTACTAACCACTCATATGAACCATATCTTGTTCGAAATGCCATCAGAAGAATATTGTTCTCTACTACCCTTAATTGGTGGAACCCTTTTGCCAAATCCAATAGGGAAAAACACTTTGGTTCCACTCAACTGATCAAATAAATCATTAATTCTTGGCAAAGGATACCGATTCTTTATAGTTTTCTAATTCAGTTTACGATAATCGATATAGAATATTAATGATCCATTCGGTTTCTTCACGAACACCACAGCCGCTCCCTATGGCGAACTACTTGGTCTAATAAAAAAATTTCCTTCTAAGTCCACTAGCTGCACATTTAACTCCTTTATCTTTGTAGGTATCATTCTACTAGGCGGTCTACTTACGGGTTCAGGTCCAGGTACAAGATCTATTCAAAACTCAATAGCTCGTTTTGGCGATAGTCCTATAATAGGCTCAAACACATCTACATACTCTCTTACAACAAAACCCGATTTACTTCTTCTTCTACTTCTATTGCCCTCAACAAAGCACAAACATCAAAACTCGAGTTCTCGACTAAGTATATAATTTGACACGACTACTAGGGTGTCTTAATGATATCTCTCTGTCTAGGTAAAATATCTTAACATCATATTTACTCAACCAGTCCATACCCAAAATAATCCCAAAGCCCGCAAAGTTAAACACATACAAAATGCAAGCAAAAGAATGACCTGACAACTCAATCTCTAACTGGTTACATCTCATCCCTAGAGTTGCATACCCTCCTATTAGATTCGAAACCCTTAAGGAAGTAACAAGATATGATGGTTCTAATTCTAACTTATCTACAAAACACCGAGAGATAAAAAATGTGATGCACCTATATCAAACAATACTCCGACTGGTATGCTATAAATCTATAGCGTACCTTCCATCATGGACTTTCCTTTCTCAATAGCAAGCGGTCTTGATGTAGATGGTTCTAAAGCAAATACCTTTCCTTTATCAGCTCTAGCCGGCTCTGGACACTGGTTCTTATAGTGCCCTATTTGGTCGCAGTTGAAACACATCACACCTTTCTTTTCTGCTACCTTCTTTCCCTTACCGGTTCGACACTCATGAGCAAAATGTCCTTTATTGTCGCACTTAAAGCAAACAAAATTAACTTTTCCTTTTTTGGCAGCTCCACCCTTCTAAGCTCCTTTCTTCATGAAGAACTTCCTCTTCTTACCTTGAGAACTTTGGATTTCCATTGACTTTTCCTTCCCAAAAGTCGAAAGCATTTCCTCATTCCTTATTGCCATTTCCACCATTACAATACTCGGATCTCGAAGATGTTCCATAGTCACCTTAGCAATCTCAGGCCTCAAACCCCAGATAAAGTAATCATTCCTCTTAATCACAGTATTAATGATGGCAGATCCATACTTGGACAACTTATCAAACTTAGTAGCATACTCCAGTATAGACATCTCTCCTTGCACCAAATTAGCAAATTTCCTAAGCAAGGTTGATTTGGCTACTTCAGATAAGAACATCTCCTTGAATCTCCTTCGAAATTCAGTCCAAGTCAGTTCCTTTTGAGAACACCAACAGTTTCCACATTCCACCAAAACAATGCTGCTCCTTGTAACTGCCTTGATGCCAACCTTCTCTTCTGCTCATCATTCAATCTAGATCAGTAAAAATCCTCTCATAGTGCAATAGCCGGTTTTCTACGTCAATAGTATCTTCAGTTCTAAGAAAAGGCTTTCCTCAATGACTAGTATAATCATGGTTCAGCTTGGCATAGTTACTTCCCACTAGCAACACAGGATTAGCTCCTCTTGCATTAGCAACATTTCCTCTATCCAAACCAGCAGCAGTTCCAGCTTGCATTATGTTGACAAAGAACTAATATATAGTCCCCATATCTACTGGCGGCATTCCAGCACCTACATTGGCATTTGTATTTTGGTTAGCATTTGCTTGTTGACCTTGGTTTCTTCTGGTATTGGGTCAAACATTTCTATTGGTTGTAATGCTTCCTCCATCTAGATTCACTCTTTCATTTCCTGCTTCCGTATCTTACGTTCTCGTAAGCTTCATATAAGCCTTAATATGATACAGAAGAATGGTCGAAGAAAGAGGGGAGAATACATACATATATATAGTACATTACTATAGCGTTATCACATAACCCAACTTTATTCTCTGATTCATTGGATTATGTTTTCAAAACTCTTTTAATCTTTCAAATTTTACATAAAACTATGCTCTGATACCAACTTGTAACATCCATCATTTTGAGGCCCAAAGCTAAGCGCCACGAGTGCTGCAGTACTCCATAATATCAAAATGCACTCAGAAGCACATCAATATGAAAATTTTCAAACACAATTTAATGACATGTCTTCAAATTTCATTTCGTAGTTAAGATTTCATATTCATAACATAATCACATTCGATCTTTGTAACATGCCCTTACTTGGAGGCCTAAAACTAATGTCTACGGATGCTGCAGTCATCCATAGTTATTAATCCTTGGCGACCAAATACGGCGGTGTTAGAGACAGAAACACATGAATGTGGAAAAAATTTAAAACAACAAACAAAGTCCACATTCCATTCCAAATATTTCAAATTTATTACATAATCCCAGTACGCAGACCATGTTCAGAGAACATATAATTAACATAAAATATGCCAAGAGCGACATATGAAAATGCGCACTTGGATGATCAGAATATATAATAAGGCACTAAAACAATTTGCCTTTACAATCAAACACACAGCGGAAATAAAAGAACTCATATAACAAGCTTGCCTCTTGCATGCCCTCGGAAGCTTTATTCGTTTAAAAGAACACCTGGTAGCCTTAACTCTCAACCTACTCAAAATCAATTGAGTACCCGAGAGTTTATAGGGAAAACAAAAAATTCGAGTCAGACATAAAGCCTGGTATGAATAATAATTTACCATCTCAAACCATTTAGATATCTAACGAGACCATACCACTTAGCAGAACGGGTCTTCCCCTCACAGGTGTCCTAAAACATTTATAAAACCATATATTGTTCTCCTGCATCCACAATGGTTAAAACATAATATTTCAAAACATTATGATGATATGCAAACCAAGTAAATCAAATCTGGATTACACATCCCTAGTCATTCTAAATATCTGCCTCAATTATAGTTTCTTGGATTACTATTAACCTGTTAAATGTTTATGGACTATTTGTCCAATTTCATAGTTTTCATGGGATCACTAAGAACATATTGGTAACTCCAATATATTTTCTATTATCCTAGTTTTCAAGGGCTAACTAGGAACCTATTGAAAAACTTTTAACATCCTAATATGGATATAGTTTTCATGGGCTAAGTACAAACCTATTGGCCCCTGCCAATATCAATCATATTTTTCATGGGCTGACTATGAACCTATTGGCCCCTGCCAATATCTTTAATTAAGATTTTTAACATTTCTTAAGTCATGTTCACTACTGGGTCAACCTAACTGGTTATTCTGCCCTTCCCCAAAATACCATTATGGATTAATTACAATATGAATAGATACATGAAGAAGTAATCATCACAAAAATATAATGCCAACACCTATGGTTTATTATCCTAGAATCATCTATTTATATATATGCTAGTTAAACCCTTTAACCTTTATGATAAGTGTAAACTTCTTCATTTCAAAACCCTTTGTTTATTTATGCCATGATTATTCCTTTAAACTGAGATTGGGTTTGTGTTTTGAAATCTAAAAACATCTCTTTCAAAACCTCTGGATGTCTTCCTTCAAAAGCATAAACTTCTTTTCAAACCATAATAAACATACCTTTTAAAGCCCTTGTTAAATATTCTCTTTCGAAACCAATTGTACCTTTCGATGGTATCAAAATTTTCTTTAAAACATAGCTTCAAAACAAAGAAAAGTACCTTTTCGAAGGCATCGGGTGTACTCTTTAAAAAATATCCTTTGGGTCAAAATGGTTATATGCAAAAATATCTCTTTCGAAACCAATTATAAAATTGTTTTGGGGGAAAAGTTGATGGTGCTGAAACCTTCTAGTCGAAAGCAACAACTTTTAAATTAAAACTTCGAAGGATAGACTCGAAACCCCCTTTCGACTACATTTCCTTCGAATCCCTCAACTCTTCGAAAAGAATAAGGAAAAAAGGCTTAGTTTAAGTTAAAATAGAGGTAACCCTTCGACAGTAGAGATGCTTCGATACAGTCGAAAGGAGAAATTTGCGGCTAAGTTTTGACTTGGTCGAAACCAATCCTTTCGAAAGCTCTTATTTAAAGAAAAAGGTTCCCCTTAGAAAGCTAACAACTTTTCATAGTATGGCAACCTTCTTCAAAAACTATTTATAAAATACCCTTTTCGAAAGCATATGTTTCGACAATGTCAAAAGCTTTAAGTAAAACAAGACAGGAATTTAACTATAGAAAATAAAGTAAGGTTTCAACTGTATAGGGTATCGACTCAGTCGATAGCCCTTCATAAACTAGGCATACGCTTAACATTTTAAAAGCAAACCTTTGTTCCGACCATGACAAAAGCATTGCTTTCGACACCCTACCTTCCGCTACTTACCAGTTTACTTTGTACCAATTCCATTGATACCATATGCACTGGTTTCGACTCTAATGGTTTCGACTGGATTGATGTGGAGATAAAGAAGTAGAAAGGTGCCTCTGAAATAGGCGGAACCACCTTTTTCTAAAAAATGCTGGATTGTAGCTAAATATGGCAATCACTTTATGACTAACCTGCCTGTTATAATTCCTTGATTGGTTACTTTAAAACTTTTCATATACTTTACAATTAAAAAATGCCGCCTTTAATTTGATCTAAATCTAAGAAGTATAACGTTTAAGCCCTTCCATTTACTAAAACCAACATTTCCAGTAAAGTCCCTCTTTTAAAATAATTTATTTTCCCTAATAAATCATTTGGGAAAAATCCTCAAAAATCACTTTTATCATGTAATCAAACATATTAAAATTTCAGACCCAATTTCGTCTTGAAATACTCGAATTAAATTTTAAACCCAATTATTTCATATTTTCCTTTAGAAATTCATAACAAATTTTCTATATCTTGGAATATTCTAAAAATCAAAAAACATCTCCAAAATCATGTTTTACTTAACATAAAAAATTTCCATGCATTCTAAAATCAATAACCCTCGGTTTTCACCTTAAAACCGTACGAATTTTCCATATAAATGAATCATTTAAATCAAGCAATAAATAACTTAAGCATATTATCATTTAAAATATCATAGAAATGAGATTAAGTCTTAAATCCGAAATCATATGATTAGAAAACAAAAGAAGATGGAATGAATTATTATTCACCTTAAATATGATAAGGAATTTGAGATTGGTTGTTGATTAATCCTTCCTAGCTTTGATCCTTTGCTTAAGATTGAATTCTTCCACTTTGATAATGGCCGGCTCCTTAGGGTTTTTGAATTTATTTTTGTTTTGTGAAAAATGAACGTGAATAGACAAGAATGAGAAGTGTATAGCCGTGTATAATGAAGTGGCTATTTTACTAATATGCCCATGTGTGATTTAATTAGCTAATAACCCAATGAAAGCCCATTTACTTTGTTAATAAGCACGACCCTATGTATATAATTTATTCAAATCATAACCCCCTTATCATCATTATTCTATTTAATTTATCTAATTAAATTTCTTTAATAATGTTATCAAAAATTAAGGATGTTACAGGCTCCTCCTTAAAGAACTTCGTTCTCGAAATTCAGCAAGGACTAAATACTAAACATAGTAATCATCTGTAACGACTCCTAATAACCATAACAATCATACTAGCCTATCTGACTAGCAATTATCTATATAAATCTAATATTGACATACCCTCAAAGCAGATCAGAATAAGTATCTCTAATCCTGTCCTCTGTTTCCCAAATACAATCCTTCTCGTTGTCGCTCCACTTAACTTTTACCAACTTGACTATCTTGTTCCTTAATCATTTCTCATCTCTAGCTGCAACCCGAACTAGTTTTCAAACAATAGTCAAATTAGGCTCTACCACTAGGTCATCCAATCCTATCAGAGGTATAACAGTCTCTGGATCATGCACATACTTGCAAAGATGAGACACATGAAATACATTATGGACACATGCCATACTGCTCGGCAAATCTACTTTTATGAGAGCTTTCCAATCCTCTCTATAATCTGGAATGGACTTACATATCTCGAGGCTAACTTCCCTGACTTTCCAAATTTCACCACACCCTTTATAGGTGATATCTTAATGAAAACCTTTTCCCCACTGAGAATTCTATATCTTTACGCCTCTTATTTGCGTAACTCTTCTATTTGGACCGAGCTTCCTTCATCCTTCCTTTGAATAACTCAATCTTCTTCGACGCCTCTCTAACCAAGTCTGGACCTAAGACTAATCTGTCTCCAGTCTACAACCAACATGCTGGTGATTTGCATGGTCTTCCATACAAATCTTCAAACAGCGCCATTCCTATACTAGTCTTATAGCTATTATTATAGGAAAACTCAACCAAATGTAAGTGATCCTCCTAAGATCCACCAAAGTCCAGCACACAAGCCCTCCATAAATCCTCGAGTACCTTATTGTAACGACCCGACTTTCCAGTCCCGGAAAATCGAACCATTTGTGTTAAAGAAGAAGAGGTAGAAGAAGAAGAAACAGAAAATCAACAACAGAATCTCACATCGCAGCGGAATAAAATATAATATATACAAAACAGATCTTTACTCAAACAGAAAAATATATCTGTTTATACAATATATTTACAGAATCCATCATTAGAGTTCATCACATCAATGATATACATCCAAATACACAGTGGAACAATAAACAAATACGGAAGTACGTATCGCCATCCAGCTCGTCTCCTGAGCTCCACAGCTACAATCTGAACCTGTTTATCTCGGTCTGACCCGAGCATCATATAAAACAATACCCGAGTCAGTCTGGAATACCAGCGTGAGAAAATCACACTCAAATTGATTATTAAAGTTTCAAAATCCTTTGAAAACAAAAGCATCTCGTAAGACCACGCCACAAATAAACATGTCGGGTTTTTACCTTACGATAGCTAAAACACTTTTTATAAAAATCCTCTGATATTATAATAGTGTCTATTTACAAATACTTATTAAAATAGCCGAAATTGTTACATCTATTAAATTCCGGCATACTAGCCACAACGTGAGTAATACAAACAAAACTCGTACAAGGCACGTAGGGAGAATGGATTTCCAACGAATGACTAGGCACTGGGGTACCACCTGTCACAGTACGTGGCCTAGATCACAGTACCGAGGAGTACGCCCGCTCCCCTGCAACACAAGGCCGGAATCACCTATGGGCAATTCCGAATATGATCACCCCACGGTTGGGATCAGCAACCGCACCACTAAGCCGAAATAAAAAGGGACATCTAGACAGGGATGACCATACTCTCCAGTGAGGGCTACCCACGAAGCCTTGCTGCATAACCCCTGATTTTCAGTCATTCCCGGTTGATGAGGCTTGAGGCTAAACGTTACCTTCAGAACGTTTCACTTAGAATGCCCATCGTCCCCTGACGATGTCCGAAAGCATTCATCCATACAAGTCTGTTCCAGGTCCGAACAGAACTGATAACACTATCCCCTTATCAATATTACCCTCGTTTCCCCACGAAACGTACAAACCGGATCGAAGTGGTTTTCGAGTCTCCAGACCTAGAATCCCGGTATACGGAAACCCGATCCCGGTCTCTTCGAAACGATCAGCGCATTTGGCCAATATTGATAGTCGGTTGTTTAACTATCAATTAACATCCATAACAACCATCAACAATCAATAATTTCTCCAAATTATTTATATCCCTCAAATTATCTTCACAAGATATTATTTCCATTTCAATTCCCATTGGAAACAATTTCAAACTATATTCCTCTCACGGAATAATTTCCCAAATATTTATTTTCACTGGAATACCAAGTACAAACCATTTTAGATTTTTTTTTTTTAAAAAAAAAAAAAAAAAAATTTAAAACTCTTTATTTTAAATATACTTTATAAAACACCTTTTTAAACTACTTTAATACTTAAGTTAAAATATATATTTAAAAACATTTAAAATAAAACCACTTTTAAAAATAAAAACAAATTTCCTTTAAAACATATTATCAATTCACTTTTATATCTACTTACAATAATAGTTTTAAAAAAATACTTACTCTTGAAATTTAACATTTAGAAATAATATATTTTCTAAAAGAATGATTTTTTTTTATATAACAATAAATCCTTTAACAAATGTTTAAAATTGCTTTTAAAACAAATTGTACTTGGCTATCCAGAAAATACTTCTCTTTCACTTCTTTAAAAAAAATCATTATTTATTCTTAAACCAATTCTCCTTCCCTTATAAATTCCCATCCTGAATTTATATTTAAAATGCCCACCGACATTTATTTCACTTTATAAACTCAGTTTATAAATTTCCAAATTCTCATTTCTCTTTAAATTTCAAATTCCAAACATTTACATCAATTCTGCAATTGATTTCAAATTTGCTTTACTTTGGGATAAAATTTCCTTGTTTACTTTATTTATTTCAAATACAATACCCTTTTAAATTTTATTTCTCACTTGTGAATTTAAAACCCCCTTTTAACTGAAAAATACCTATTTTAAATTCCCAACATTCCTTATTTACACTTTTAATTAAATTAAATTATTAAATTAAAAGTAATTCCTTTATTTCTCTAAACCAATATTACTTGAGTTTTCTAATCTTTATTTCTCCTCCGTAAATTTAAATTCTTTTTCCTATATTTACTAAAATTCCAATTCTCTTTATTTTATCTTATTTTCAATTCACTTTTAAATTTATTCCAATTTACTTAAATTATTATTCTTTATTTTCTTCAAAAATTCAATTCCATAGATTTTCAAAATTTATTATACTGGGAATTCAATCAACCACAACATCCAATATCAGATCATCACAGGATATCAATATTCAGATCACAGAATAATAAAATAAATTTTTGAGGAATCCAGTTGGATCCCTCCAACCTGTTTCCCTGCATCCACAGACGTTAGCACAATACCAATTCCACTTCGAGGTGGAATATCGCGGTATATGGGATTTAAAATAAATCATCCGCTATTATGCGGCGCATAGGGTCTCATCCGCTATAAAATGCGGGAATATCAAATCCAATATATACATATGCCAATATATATATATTGGTATATACTACTATATACCATATCATATCAATCCAATCAAACAATTCAATCATTCATCCATATTTAAACTTAACCAATTTAAATTTAAATAAAATTAAACTGAGTGAGATTAACTCACCTTTGAGTTTATTGTTTATATCTCCCTCCAGACCAGCTTGTTTCCTTTTTAGATTTCAACCTTGTATAAACATTTTATAATTTATTAATACTCGAATTGAATCAAACCAATTTATTACTGTTTAATAACATATATTTTAACTAATGATTTAATTTCAAACAAATTTCCCTTTAATAAAATATTTTAGCGACAGAAGAAATTAAATAAGTTTATTTAATGGGTATATATACATATTTTTTTTTCTCTGTAAATATTTTTGAACCATTCTTACTTTTACTCCTTATCAATTCATCCCTTTAATACATTTCCCTTGATAACTAAAATAACTAAACAAGTAAATCACCCAATTAATCACCCTAAATACATTATTTAAAATAACGAGTAAATTGAAAAAGTATATTTTTGAGACTGCATATAAAATAATTTACATAATTTTTGTAAATTTGGGTTTTATACAAACTCCTTAAATATTTAAAAATTCCATTTCAAAACCTTACCTTTATATACATCTATTAAATCATAAGTATATACCTGTATAGATACACACACACATATATATATCTTCCGATTTACTGTTAACAACACTTCACTGCTATAAAAATTATTCAAACTCGAATGAATTAGAAATAAGAACAGAAATCATACCAAACCCAGATCGCTGAGTCTCCTCATCGAAGACTGCGATCCTCAGCTAATTTTCGCAAACGTCTCGAGTTCGTCATTGCCACCAAGAATTCCAGCCCTTCGACTCGAACAATCCGTCGTGCCACCCAGCTTCTTCACGAAGCGACCATCACATCCCCACACTACGCAGTAGACCCAGCTAGCCCAAATCGAGGCCTCGCATGCTCCATCATCACCAGAACTTCGATTGACTTCCCCCTTCGACCTTGCTTCAGATTGTCGCCTCCCAACGCAAGACCCGATGTCGCGACCTCCAAATGAAAAGCCCAGCTAGATGAACACTGCCAAAACCCTGATGCCGAGTCTCGATTATGAGTTCGAATCAAAATTGGAATTCGCGGTTCCCATTGAAGACGAACGAATACAGTTTCGTCGTTTCCCCCTTTTTCGATTAAGCTGAAGTGAATCATGCGATTTTAGCCTTTCGAACAACCTCGTCTGGAAATACAAGGAAGGCTGCGAAATATGCGGTTTGAAGGAGGATATCTCTTTTTTTTTCTTATTTTTTTTCTTCTCGAAATTGCTTTGAGTTTGAATTGGAGAAGAGAAGGGAGATGGATGAATTCGATTTCGACAGACTGGGATTTGAAATTGAATTAGAGATGATCGGCCTTGGTTTTAATTTAATTGCTCCGCCATTTCTTTTGAGCTTCGACTGATTTTTAAAACGTGAAAATTTGATTTATTTTTGAGTTGTGAAATTATTCTGAACGGGAAAAGAAAGAAATATCGATTTGAAGAGGCTTCTCGAGTACGCGTAGGAAATATCTCTGACAATGTACTTTAAAAATTTTAAATTATATTATAAAACTTCAAACCGTCTCGTTGCATAACGTGAAATTCCAAACTCCAAATCAGACATTCCAACAGACGTTTACAGGGTTTTACCTGTATCCCGAACATGATGGAACACGTTTCGGAGGTTAATTTGATCGTATGTACGAGTCACAGAAGTAAACGATCAATTTCAAATTAAATCGATTCTAATAAATTCGAAGCGTTTTAAGTTGCCAGGGTCAAATGACAACCCCAATTGCTACGAAAATTGAAATCCGGTAATAATACAATATTACGGATCCAATGAGACTTGTTTTGTTGAATTCCGAGACTGTGTCTCGGAATGCTATTTTTAAATTCAATTTAGACGTTAAAATTTGAAAACTGAACGAATCACTTTTAAATTCAATTTTAAAAGTTCTACTACCTTCAGTATTAACAATATAGATTTTACAAGCCTTTAAATTATTTTTAACTGGCTCAAAACTCTCAATTCAACATTTTATCCAATTTTTAATTGTTTAAATTCGATAATTAAATCACCCCATAAATAGTGATATTTGAAATTCAGGTTAAAATTACCGTTTTGAATATTTAAAATTAATTAAATATTCCTATTTCAACATCCAAAATTCCGGGTCGTCACACTCCTCCCCCTTAAAAGAATTTCGTCCCCGAAATTACCAGTCAGAGGAATGTTCCAATTCCCGTTTATCATTTCCCTTAAACAAAACAGTTTTATCAATTTATCACCTCAAATCTTTTATTAAAGGTTATCATTTCAATTAACTGTCCACATTTTAACCATAGTTCCCAAACAACTTAATTTTACTTCACAATTCAAATTTAAATTCAAATTCAAATTTAAATTATCAAAATTTCTCAAAAATTTTTCTAACTCCCTAATTTCCCGAAAATTTTTGCCAGCGTCTCCTTTGCGCGGCTAGCTCGGTACTACTACAAAATGGCTCTACGGTCTCTCAATCTCAAAAAGAAACAAAAAGCCAAGTGGCTGTATCAAAAACTCAATCAAATTTCATATAGAAATTTAAATACATACCTTTTTGTCGGGCCATTAAATTTTATCCTCTAAATCAAAAATTCCAATTTATCCATTGCTTTTATACACTTGTATATCCTACTAAGCAATAGTATTCAATTACAGTTTCAAAACCATCTTACACATATATGTATACATTTTCAATATTGGTTTTACTTAAGCTCGTACGATGCACATATATCATTCGTACGCAATATCACATTCGATCGCTCACTAGATCACACAATCTCACTTCCGAACTAGTATCGTCCACCCGACTTCCTAGTGCGGACTCAGATCTGGTTTCTTGATCGAAAACCGTCATTCTCCTTGCATAGTCATAACTACGATAGAGAATTACCAGAACCAACCAACAATCCATATCCAGGTTCGCCGTCGAAAATCGAGTGAAAAATCCTAATTCGGTTCGATAAAACTCTCGAAATTCTGTGTTCGAATCTGGATCAAATAGCTATGCGAACAAATAATATACGTACACCTTACGTAATTAGCCCAATTGATTATGAACTATATCAATTCTCTTTTATTCACATTCATTTTGATTACATTCACTTATCCACAATTTTCTCATTTCACAACTTCAAATTTTAATTGTTATTCAATTATTCATCTAGAATAACTTTCCTCAATACCAAATTACTTAAGAATCTCACCATATTCCTTAAGTTCAAAATAAATATTCTATATACTGCTTATACTTATTTTCACTTCACTATTGAAGTTCATATCCATTTCTATTTACTCTTGTCTTTACAATTCCATTTGATTTCAATTTGGCTTTCACCCGAATATTTAATTAGTTGCACTTACTAATTAATTTAAATTTCAATTAACAGTTTATTCGCAAACTTCACTTCTTTAGTTCCTTCGATTTCACTTCACTTTACATTCACATTTGAATTAGATTTCAATATCCAGTTTCAATTTTACTTGCTTAGCAAATTTAAATCATTTATCGTTAATGAAAATTTTCAAAAATTTTCTAACTCCCAAAATTTACGAAAATTTTTGGCAGAGTCTCCCTTGTACGGAGGGACTTCTGCGATATCGCAGGATGCACAAAAATATATATACATCGGCCTCAGGCCGGAAAACAAAGAAAAACAATTCATATCTCCTATTTTGAATTTTTGGCGTAGGCGTACCTTTATTTAGCATTTTAAAGCAAAGCAGCAATTTATTTTAGCATTTAACGCAGTCAAAATCAGCCAAACGGCCTCCCTGAACCTGTACTGACTCAATTTAAACAGATAAGTGACGATATACAAAATTTAACAATACTTAACATATTAAACTAATAACAAATGAGTTTGTTTGGTCAATGCAGGTTAAACAGCGTTTATAATCCACTCATAGGGTTCCAGTATTTATTTTAATTGTTACAATCAAATTTCCGATTCGTTCCCCTCAGTTTAAGTGGGTTGCCACTTAATTGCTTGCATTCAATTTACATTTAACCCAACACGCACATTTACTACAGTTGATTCCAAAATCAATTTTATTTCCCTTCTATCAACCAATTTTAATTTTATTTAATCTCATTTTCGTCGAACTACTAATTTTCTTTTACAATACAACGATAATTATGCAAATAGATAATCATTTCACTTTACAACTATTCAAATTATATCAATTTTATCTCATTTTTATCTTATTAACTTCCCATTACATTCCAATTCTATTTTGAATTCATTCACAATCGATTATGGAATTTATTCTATTAATAACAATGCCATTTTAATTCAATTTTATTCAAATACGACTGGATATCATTTTCAACTTATTTAATTAATTTTCATCCAGTCAAAATTTTTCAATCCAAGTCAATTTCATTTTTGACCTTTCCCCTTTTTAAACCCCCGGCTTTTAATTTCAATTTTTTTTTTGAAACCTCCAACATCTCCAAATCACATTTCTCAAAATTTTAAACCAATCCTGGTTTTTAGTTCCAACAAATTCCCTTGGGAAATTTCAAAAACAACTAGCTTTTCTGAATAAATCAATTTGGTAGCAATTTGTCACTCAGAAGTTCGAAAATAAATTCTGAAGATGCGGCCGTCATCCTCCGAATTATTTCCAACAACTGAAATGAATTTATTGCTATATCCCTTTCAAAAATTTATTTGAAACAATTTCCCTTCCAGAAATACTTTCCAAAATAATAATGCTAGTGTTTATCTTCAAAACATTTTGAAACACTTCCAAGATGTCCGGGGTTTACATTTTCCAATTTGATTAAATCAAATTTTTAGCTATAATTCATTTGTACAATTTATATTCATGCAAATTTCCATTGATCATGCAAATCATTTAAATTTTATAATCTTACCATATTTTTCCTTCCAATTTTATTTGTTAGAATATTTCAATCCAAACATCCAAATATATAATAATTTAAAAGAAATATTTCTTTTATATCAAAATATATTTTGGGTAAAATTATTTCATCTACCCATTTTAAAACAATATTGTGTCGAATTGTTCTATTTAAGTGTTTAGAAACCCCTTCGATACAGTTGCGCAGACTGTGCCGACGAAGGTTCATATGCCACTCAATAAATCAACCAACACAATATAAAACCATTTTATATTCACTAACAAATACGCGCTCATATCTATTAATACACTCAAAATTCCCACCAGAGCCAAGGTTATCGCCAACCTCGCTCTGATACCACTGTAACGACCCGACTTTCCAGTCCCGGAAAATCGAACCATTTGTGTTAAAGAAGAAGAGGTAGAAGAAGAAGAAACATAAAATCAACAACAGAATCTCACATCGCAGCGGAATAAAATATAATATATACAAAACAGATCTTTACTCAAACAGAAAAATATATCTGTTTATACAATATATTTACAGAATCCATCATTAGAGTTCATCACATCAATGATATACATCCAAATACACAGTGGAACAATAAACAAATACGGAAGTACGTATCGCCATCCAGCTCGTCTCCTGAGCTCCACAGCTACAATCTGAACCTGTTTATCTCGGTCTGACCCGAGCATCATATAAAACAATACCCGAGTCAGTCTGGAATACCAGCGTGAGAAAATCACACTCAAATTGATTATTAAAGTTTCAAAATCCTTTGAAAACAAAAGCATCTCGTAAGACCACGCCACAAATAAACATGTCGGGTTTTTACCTTACGATAGCTAAAACACTTTTTATAAAAATCCTCTGATATTATAATAGTGTCTATTTACAAATACTTATTAAAATAGCCGAAATTGTTACATCTATTAAATTCCGGCATACTAGCCACAACGTGGGTAATACAAACAAAACTCGTACAAGGCACGTAGGGAGAATGGATTTCCAACGAATGACTAGGCACTGGGGTACCACCTGTCACAGTACGTGGCCTAGATCACAGTACCGAGGAGTACGCCCGCTCCCCTGCAACACAAGGCCGGAATCACCTATGGGCAATTCCGAATATGATCACCCCACGGTTGGGATCAGCAACCGCACCACTAAGCCGAAATAAAAAGGGACATCTAGACAGGGATGACCATACTCTCCAGTGGGGGCTACCCACGAAGCCTTGCTGCATAACCCCTGATTTTCAGTCATTCCCGGTTGATGAGGCTTGAGGCTAAACGTTACCTTCAGAACGTTTCACTTAGAATGCCCATCGTCCCCTGACGATGTCCGAAAGCATTCATCCATACAAGTCTGTTCCAGGTCCGAACAGAACTGATAACACTATCCCCTTATCAATATTACCCTCGTTTCCCCACGAAACGTACAAACCGGATCGAAGTGGTTTTCGAGTCTCCAGACCTAGAATCCCGGTATACGGAAACCCGATCCCGGTCTCTTCGAAACGATCAGCGCATTTGGCCAATATTGATAGTCGGTTGTTTAACTATCAATTAACATCCATAACAACCATCAACAATCAATAATTTCTCCAAATTATTTATATCCCTCAAATTATCTTCACAAGATATTATTTCCATTTCAATTCCCATTGGAAACAATTTCAAACTATATTCCTCTCACGGAATAATTTCCCAAATATTTATTTTCACTGGAATACCAAGTACAAACCATTTTAGATTTTTTTTTTTAAAAAAAAAAAAAAAAATATTTAAAACTCTTTATTTTAAATATACTTTATAAAACACCTTTTTAAACTACTTTAATACTTAAGTTAAAATATATATTTAAAAACATTTAAAATAAAACCACTTTTAAAAATAAAAACAAATTTCCTTTAAAACATATTATCAATTCACTTTTATATCTACTTACAATAATAGTTTTAAAAAAATACTTACTCTTGAAATTTAACATTTAGAAATAATATATTTTCTAAAAGAATGATTTTTTTTTATATAACAATAAATCCTTTAACAAATGTTTAAAATTGCTTTTAAAACAAATTGTACTTGGCTATCCAGAAAATACTTCTCTTTCACTTCTTTAAAAAAAAAATCATTATTTATTCTTAAACCAATTCTCCTTCCCTTATAAATTCCCATCCTGAATTTATATTTAAAATGCCCACCGACATTTATTTCACTTTATAAACTCAGTTTATAAATTTCCAAATTCTCATTTCTCTTTAAATTTCAAATTCCAAACATTTACATCAATTCTGCAATTGATTTCAAATTTGCTTTACTTTGGGATAAAATTTCCTTGTTTACTTTATTTATTTCAAATACAATACCCTTTTAAATTTTATTTCTCACTTGTGAATTTAAAACCCCCTTTTAACTGAAAAATACCTATTTTAAATTCCCAACATTCCTTATTTACACTTTTAATTAAATTAAATTATTAAATTAAAAGTAATTCCTTTATTTCTCTAAACCAATATTACTTGAGTTTTCTAATCTTTATTTCTCCTCCGTAAATTTAAATTCTTTTTCCTATATTTACTAAAATTCCAATTCTCTTTATTTTATCTTATTTTCAATTCACTTTTAAATTTATTCCAATTTACTTAAATTATTATTCTTTATTTTCTTCAAAAATTCAATTCCATAGATTTTCAAAATTTATTATACTGGGAATTCAATCAACCACAACATCCAATATCAGATCATCACAGGATATCAATATTCAGATCACAGAATAATAAAATAAATTTTTGAGGAATCCAGTTGGATCCCTCCAACCTATTTCCCTGCATCCACAGACGTTAGCACAATACCAATTCCACTTCGAGGTGGAATATCGCGGTATATGGGATTTAAAATAAATCATCCGCTATTATGCGGCGCATAGGGTCTCATCCGCTATAAAATGCGGGAATATCAAATCCAATATATACATATGCCAATATATATATATATTGGTATATACTACTATATACCATATCATATCAATCCAATCAAACAATTCAATCATTCATCCATATTTAAACTTAACCAATTTAAATTTAAATAAAATTAAACTGAGTGAGATTAACTCACCTTTGAGTTTATTGTTTATATCTCCCTCCAGACCAGCTTGTTTCCTTTTTAGATTTCAACCTTGTATAAACATTTTATAATTTATTAATACTCGAATTGAATCAAACCAATTTATTACTGTTTAATAACATATATTTTAACTAATGATTTAATTTCAAACAAATTTCCCTTTAATAAAATATTTTAGCGACAGAAGAAATTAAATAAGTTTATTTAATGGGTATATATACATATTTTTTTTTCTCTGTAAATATTTTTGAACCATTCTTACTTTTACTCCTTATCAATTCATCCCTTTAATACATTTCCCTTGATAACTAAAATAACTAAACAAGTAAATCACCCAATTAATCACCCTAAATACATTATTTAAAATAACGAGTAAATTGAAAAAGTATATTTTTGAGACTGCATATAAAATAATTTACATAATTTTTGTAAATTTGGGTTTTATACAAACTCCTTAAATATTTAAAAATTCCATTTCAAAACCTTACCTTTATATACATCTATTAAATCATAAGTATATACCTGTATAGATACACACACACATATATATATCTTCCGATTTACTGTTAACAACACTTCACTGCTATAAAAATTATTCAAACTCGAATGAATTAGAAATAAGAACAGAAATCATACCAAACCCAGATCGCTGAGTCTCCTCATCGAAGACTGCGATCCTCAGCTAATTTTCGCAAACGTCTCGAGTTCGTCATTGCCACCAAGAATTCCAGCCCTTCGACTCGAACAATCCGTCGTGCCACCCAGCTTCTTCACGAAGCGACCATCACATCCCCACACTACGCAGTAGACCCAGCTAGCCCAAATCGAGGCCTCGCATGCTCCATCATCACCAGAACTTCGATTGACTTCCCCCTTCGACCTTGCTTCAGATTGTCGCCTCCCAACGCAAGACCCGATGTCGCGACCTCCAAATGAAAAGCCCAGCTAGATGAACACTGCCAAAACCCTGATGCCGAGTCTCGATTATGAGTTCGAATCAAAATTGGAATTCGCGGTTCCCATTGAAGACGAACGAATACAGTTTCGTCGTTTCCCCCTTTTTCGATTAAGCTGAAGTGAATCATGCGATTTTAGCCTTTCGAACAACCTCGTCTGGAAATACAAGGAAGGCTGCGAAATATGCGGTTTGAAGGAGGATATCTCTTTTTTTTTCTTATTTTTTTTTTCTCGAAATTGCTTTGAGTTTGAATTGGAGAAGAGAAGGGAGATGGATGAATTCGATTTCGACAGACTGGGATTTGAAATTGAATTAGAGATGATCGGCCTTGGTTTTAATTTAATTGCTCCGCCATTTCTTTTGAGCTTCGACTGATTTTTAAAACGTGAAAATTTGATTTATTTTTGAGTTGTGAAATTATTCTGAACGGGAAAAGAAAGAAATATCGATTTGAAGAGGCTTCTCGAGTACGCGTAGGAAATATCTCTGACAATGTACTTTAAAAATTTTAAATTATATTATAAAACTTCAAACCGTCTCGTTGCATAACGTGAAATTCCAAACTCCAAATCAGACATTCCAACAGACGTTTACAGGGTTTTACCTGTATCCCGAACATGATGGAACACGTTTCGGAGGTTAATTTGATCGTATGTACGAGTCACAGAAGTAAACGATCAATTTCAAATTAAATCGATTCTAATAAATTCGAAGCGTTTTAAGTTGCCAGGGTCAAATGACAACCCCAATTGCTACGAAAATTGAAATCCGGTAATAATACAATATTACGGATCCAATGAGACTTGTTTTGTTGAATTCCGAGACTGTGTCTCGGAATGCTATTTTTAAATTCAATTTAGACGTTAAAATTTGAAAACTGAACGAATCACTTTTAAATTCAATTTTAAAAGTTCTACTGCCTTCAGTATTAACAATATAGATTTTACAAGCCTTTAAATTATTTTTAACTGGCTCAAAACTCTCAATTCAACATTTTATCCAATTTTTAATTGTTTAAATTCGATAATTAAATCACCCCATAAATAGTGATATTTGAAATTCAGGTTAAAATTACCGTTTTGAATATTTAAAATTAATTAAATATTCCTATTTCAACATCCAAAATTCCGGGTCGTCACATTGACTCTCTCCGTCTACCCATCTATCTAAGGGTGATATGCAGTACTCATACTAAGCTTGGAACCCATCATTTTATGAAGACTCTTCCAAAATTCACTAGTGAACAAAACATCTCTGTCACTTACTATACTACTAGGAACTCCATGCAGGCTAACTATGTTCTTCAGGAACAACTTAGCTAAAATAGGTGCCGTTCTGGTTGACTTAACTGGAATGAAATAGGCATTCTTGATCAATCTGTCTACTTTAACCCATATACTTTCATTACCTCTATTAGACCTTAGCAATCCGTCTATAAAATCCATGGATATTGAATCCCATTTCCAAACTAAAATCTCTAAAGGCTGAAGCAACCCACTCGGCTTTTGACGTTCAGCATTCACTTCATGACAGTTTGGACATTGCCACCCACAAGCCAACATCCCTCTTCATGCCTTCCTAATAGAAGCTCCTCTTCATATCCTGATACATCTTGGTTCCTCTAGGATGAATCGTAAACTTGGATCGATGACATTCTCCAAGAACTTCCTTCCTCAAGTCCTCCACATTCGGAACACACAACCGTCTCTTTTTTCTCAATCATCCTCTCTGGTCAAGGCTAAAATCCTTTATATCATCAATATTAGTTCCATCCTCAAGTCTTCTGATCCTCTCAGCCAACATTGGATCCTCCTTCTGCTTAGAAGCAATTTTCTCAATCAATACTGGTCGAATTTCTAAACAAGACAACCTGGCATAACTCTGACTAGAACCAGTAGTCGATCTTAACTGCACATCACAACTGACTAGAGCCTCTAAATCCTTCCACTCCGCTAACATAGCTAACACTACATTCTGATGTTTTCTACTAAGAGCATCTGCTACCTTATTACCTTTCCCTGGTGTATATTCTATACCGAAATCATAAGCAGCCAAAAACTCCAACCACCTCTACTGCCTCATATTCAATTCCTTCTGAGAGAATAAATACCGTAAAGACTTATGATTGATATAAAGCTCAAACCTCTCCCCTAAGAGAATGTCTCCAAATCTTCAATGCGAAGATCACAGCTACCAACTCCAAGTCCTAAGTAGGATATCTAACTTCATGCAGTCTAAGCTATCGTGAAGCATAGGAAATGACTTTACCATTCTGCATCAATACTGCTCCCAATCAAGTTCCGCATGCATCAGTATATACCACCAACCCTTGGTTTTCGTCTGGAACTAGTAACACGGGTGCATTGGTCAACAAACGCTTTAACTTCAAGAATGCTTCCTCACATTTGTTGGACCAAACAAATTTCACCTCCTTCCTAGTTAGCTTAGTTAAGGGTGCTGCTATCCACGAGAAATCCTTAATGAATCTCCGGTAGTAGCCAGCAAGTCCAAGAAAACTCCTAATCTCAGTTACCGTCTCTAGTCTCTTCCAATTATTCACGGCTTCGATCTAATTTGGATCGACTAAAAATCCTTTCTCTGAAACCCCGTGACCAAGAAATTTAACCTCTTTCTTCCAGAAATGACACTTGGTACACTTCTGCTTTAGCTGATTCTGCCTATGCGTCTCAAGTACGATTCTAAGATGAATTTCATGCTCTCTCTTATCCTTAGAGTAGACTAGAATGTCATCTATAAACACCAGCACAAGCCTATCCAAATACTCTCGGAAAACTCGGTTCATCAAATCCACAAAGAAAGCAGGTGCATTCATTAATCCAAATTGCATCACCAACCACTCATATGAACCATACCTAGTTCGAAATGCTGTCAAAATAATACTGTCCTCCGCCACTCTTAATTGATGGAAACCTATCGCCAAATCTAACTTTGAAAACACTCTGGCTCCATTCAACTGGTCAAACAGATCATATATTCTGGGCAAAGGATACTTATTCTTAATTGTCCTTTTGTTTAACTTACGATAGTTGATGCACATCCTTAATGACTCGTCCGGTTACTTCACGAACATCACGGCCACTCCCCAAGGCGAACTGCTTGGTCCAATAAAACTCCTTCCTTCTAGATCCACTAGTTGCACCTTCAATTCCTTCATCTCAGTCGGTTTCATCCTGCTAGGTGGTCCACTTACAGGTTCAGTTCCTAGCACAAGATCTATTCTAAACTCAACAGCTCTTTTCGGTGGTAGTCCAGCTACCCGAAGCTGACATAACTCATTTCCTACCTCCATAGCATTAAGTGAAGCACTAACACTCCAATCAGTATTCTCTACTGAGAATATCACTCGGTTATGACTATCAGGGTGTCTCGGTGATATTTCCCTATCCCAGAAAATATTCTAACCTCATACCTACCCAACCAATCCATACCCAAAATGATTCCGATATCTACGAAATCGATAACATGCAAACTTATGATCTAACAGATCGAGTTCTAACTGGTCACATCTTGAACCTAGAGTTGCATACCCTCCTATTGGATTTGAAACCCTTAAGGAAGTAATAAGTTTGGTGGGTTCTAAACGTAATCTATCAACCAAACACTGAGATATAAATGAATGTGATGCACCGGTATCTAAAAGTACTTTAACTGGAATACTCTGAATCAAAAGCGTACCTTCCATCATAGTCTTTCCCTTATCAGCTGCAGTAGGCCTAGCTAGTCCAATAGCAAAAAAAATTCCTTTGTCCTCCCTAACTGGTTCTGGACACTGATTCTTGTAATACCCAACTTGATCACAGTTGAAGCACTTCGCATTCTTCTTGGTTGCAGCTTTCTTCCCGTTTCCTGACCGGCACTCATACGTAAAGTGACCCTTCTTGTCACACTCAGAACAAACTATCTTAGCCTTTGACTTTTTAGCAGTATCTCCCTTCTGGGCTCCCTTCTTTTTAAAGAACTTCCTCTTCTTTCCTTGAGAACCTTGAGTTTCCACCAGCTTCTCTTTTGCAAACTCAGCAAGTAACCCTTCATGGCGAATGGCCATCTCCACCACTATATTACAAGGATCACGGATATGTGTCATGGTCATTCTAGCAAGCTCGGGCCTCAATCCCTGAATGAACCTCTCATTCCTTTTGATGTCAGTATCTATAGTTACATATCAATATAGAGACAGCTCTTCAAACTTAGTAGCATACTCGACTACTGACATCTCTCCCTGAACTAGATCCATAAATTTCCTCATCAGTTCTGACTTAGCAAACCCAGATACAAACTTTTGCTCAAATCTCATTTTAAAATCAGCCAAGTTGACTGCTCTTACGGAACTCCGGCAGTGACACTATTCCACCAATGTAGTGCTGACCCCTGCAACTGTTTAGAGGCCAGCCTCCTCTTTTGCCCATCATTCAGACCCAAATCAGTAAATATACGCTTACAATGCACCACCCAATTCAGAACCTCTATGGCACTCTCTGTTCCCAAGAATGGCTTCCAACCCAAACTGGTGTAATCTCTACTCAGCAAAGCATAATTATTCCCAAATGGAGCCATAGGATTTGCTCCTCCCACATTTCCAGCAACACTAGCCGTAGCTCCTGCTTGCATCAAACAAACAAAGAACTGATACATTTCCCCCATATCTACTGGTGGATTTCCGGCACCCACATTGGCATCATCATTTTATTACTAGCATTAGCCGGTCGACCCGGGTTCCTCCTTGTAGTGGGTTGAGGATTTCTATTAGTGGTGGTGCTTCCTCCATTAAGATTTCCTCTTCCGTTTACTGCTTCCATATCTCCATTCTCATAAATCTACATACGAGCCTTAGTAAGATACAGAAGAACGGTCAAAGAGAGCGGGGAATACGTACTTATATATATAAATATATATATCAAATAAAAGTATGTTACTATAGCGTTAACCCAAACCCCAAGCTTATTATATGACTCATTGGATTATGTTTAAAAATCTTTTAGGTTTAAATTTCTTTTCAAATTTCATAAACCTATGCTCTGATACCAACTTATAACATCCCCCTACTTGGAGGCCAAAAACTAACGGCTACGGATGATGTAGTCATCCATAGTTATTAATCCTTTGCGACCAAATACGGCGGTGTTAGATTCATTGACACACAAAAACACATGAATGTGGAAAAAATTTAAAACAGCAAATAAAGTCCACATTCTATTTCAAAATATTTCAAATTCATTACATAATCCTAGTATGTAGACCATGTTCAGATAACATATAATTAATACAAAATATACCAAGAGTGACATATGAAGATACGCCCTTTGATAATAAGAATATATATTAAGGCACCATAATGATTTTCCTTTACAATCAAACATGCAACGAAAATATAACAAGCTTGCCTCATGCATGCCCTCGGATGCTTTATTCATCTAAAATAACACCTAGAAACCTTAACTCGCAATCTACTCAAAATCAATTGAGTACCCGAGAGTTTAAGGGGAAAACAAAAACTTTGAGTCATACATAAAGCCTGTATGAATAATAATTTACCATCTCAAACCATTTAGATATCTAAAGAGACCGCACCGCTTAGCGGAATGGGTTTTCCCCTCACTGGTATCCTAAACATTTATAAAACCATATACTATGCTCCTACATACACAATGGTTAAAATATAGCATTTCAAAACATTATGATGACATGCAAACCAAGTAAGTCAAATCTGGATTACCCATATCCAGTCATTCTGACTATTTGTCTCAATTATAGTTTCTAGGATTACTATTTACCTGATAAATGTTTATGGACTATCTGTCCAATTTCATAGTTTTCATGGGATCACTAAGAACCTATTGGTAAGTCCAATATCTTTTCTATTATCCCAGTTTTCATAGATTAACTAGGAACCTATTGACTAACTGTCAATATCTTAATCCGAATATAGTTTTTATAGGATAAATACAAACCTATTGGCCCCTACCAATATCAATCATAGATTTCATGCGCTGGCTATGAACCTATTGGCCCATACCAATATCTTTAATTAAGATTTTTAATGTTTCTTAAGTTATGTTCACTACTGGGTCAACCTAATTGGTTATTCTGCCCTTCCCCAAAATACCATTATAGGTAAACTACAACGTGAATAGATACATGAAGAAGTAATCATAACAACAAAATAATACCAACACCTGTGGTTTATTATCCTTGAATCATCTATTTATATATATCCTGGTTAAACCCTTTAACCTTCATGATATATGAAAACTTCTTCATTTCAAAACCCTTTGTTTATTTATGACATGGTTATTCCTTTAAATCGAGATTCGGTTTATGTTTTGAAATCATAAAACATCTCTTTCGAAACCTCTAGATGTCTTCCTTCGAAAGCATAAACTTCTTTTCAAAACATAATAAACATACATTTCGAAGCACTTGTTAAATATTCTCTTTCAAAACCAATTGTACCTTTCGATGGTATCAAAACGTTCTTTAAAACATAGCTTCAAAACAAATAAAAGTACCCTTTCGAAAGCATTGGGTTTACTCTTTCAAAAACATCCTTTGGGTCAAAATGGATATATACGAAAGTATCGCTTTCGAAACCTATTATGAAATTGTTTTGGGGAAAAAGTTCATGGTGTCGGAACCATCTAGTCGAAAGCAACAACCTTTTAAATTAAAACTTTGAAGGATAGAGTCAAAAACCCCTTTCGACTCCATTGCCTTCGAAACCCTCAACCCTTCGAAAGCATTTAGGAAAAAAGGCTTTGTTTAAGTTAAAACACAGGTAACCCTTTGACAACATAGATGGCTTTAATATAGTCGAAAGGAGAAATTGGCGGCTGGGTTACGACTTGGTCGAAACCAATCCTTCAGAATACTCTTATTTAAAGAAAAAGGTTCCCCTTCGAAGCTAACCGCTTTTCATAGGGTGGCAACCTTCTTCAAAAACTATTTACACAAAACCCTTTCAAAAGCGTAAGTTTTGACTATGTCGAAAGTGTTAAATAAAATAAGGCAGAAATTTAACTTTAGAAAATGAACTAAGGTTTCTACTCTATAGGGTATCGACCCAATTGATAGCCCTTCATAAACTAAGCAGGCACTTGTCTTTTTAAATGTAAACCTTGGTTTCGACACTAACGAAAGCATTGCTTTCGACACCCTACCTTCCACTACTTACCAATTCACTTCGTACCTATTCCATTGATACCATGTGCATTGGTTTCGACTCTAATGGTTTCGACTGGATTGATGCAGAGGTAAAGGAGTCGAAAGGAACCTCCAAAATAGGCGGAACCATCTTTTTTTGAAAAACGCTGGATTATACCTAAATATGGCAATCACTTTATAACTAACCTACCTGTTATAATTCCTTGATTGGTTACTTTAAAACTTTTCATATACCTTACAATTAAAAACTACCCCCTTTAATTAGATCTAAATCTAAAAGTATAATGTTTAAGCCCTTCCATTTACTAAAACCAACATTTGTAGTAAAGTCCCTCTTTTGAAATAATTTATTTTCCCTAATAAATCATTTGGGAAAGATCCCCAAAAATCCTAGAAAATCACTTTTATCATGTTATCAAACATATTAAAATTTCAGACCCAATTTCTTTGCTAAAATACTCGGATTAAATTTTAAACTCAATTATATCATATTTTCCTTTAGAAATTCATAACGAATTTTCTATAGGTTGGAAAATTCTAAAAATCGAAACCCATCTCCGAAATCATGTTTTACTTAACAAGAAAATTTTCCATGGCATTCTAAAATCAATAACCCTCTGTTTTCACCCTAAAACCGTACTAATTATTCATATAAATGAATTGTTTAAGTCAAGCAATAAATAACTTAAGTATATCATCATTCAAAATATCATAGAAACGAGATAAGTCTTAAATCTGAAATCATATGATTAGAAAAACAAAAGGAGATCGAATGAATTATTATTCATCTTAAATATGATAAGAAATTTGAGATTGGTTGTTGATTAATCCTTCCTAGCTTTGATCCTTAGCTTTTGATTGAATTCTTCCTCTTTGATAATGGCCGGCTCCTTAGGGTTTTTGCACTTATTTTTGTTTTGAGAAAAATGAACATGAATAGACAAGAATGAGAAGTGTATAACCGTGTATAATGAAGTGGCTATTTTACTAATATGCCCATGTGTGATTTAATTAGCTAATAACCCAATTAAAGCCCATTTACTTTGTTAATAAGCCCAACCCTATAAATATAATTTATTCAAATCTCAATCCCCTTATCATCATTATTCTATTTAATTTATCTAATTAACTTTCCTAAATAATGTTATCAAAAATTAGGGACGTTGCAATCCCACATTCCAAGAAAATATAATTATTACAAAATATTCAAGAGCAACATATGAAGATGCCCTCTTAGTTGATCAGAGTCTACTACTACTTGACAGCTATAATTTAAGTCATTACATCCATTTAAATAAAATAAACTACATAGCGGATTAAATAAAACTTCTAATATAGCTAGCTTGCCTCCTGTACATCTTCGGAAGTTTATTCATGTAATTGGAAACCAAAAATCTCTTACTCCCGACCTACTCAAATGAGTACACACGAGTTTAAAAGGAAAAACAAAAACTTTGAGTCAAACATAAATGATGTGAATAATAACCTACCCTCTTGAACGAAATATATATCTAGTGAGACCACACTACTAAGCGGAATGGGTTTTCCTCTCACTGGTATCTTAATCAACATATCAACCATATTACCTACCATATCAACTGAAATAGATATCTAGTGGAACCATGCTACAGAGCGAAATGGATTTTCCCCTCACTGGTAACTTAATCAACATATCAACCATATACAATGCTCCTGCATCCGCAATGGTTAAAACATAATAACATAATCATATGCAGGTATGCGATGGGGTAAGTGACTCATTTGTCAATTTAGGGTTATATCTACCCTAAATTCACATATTCTCACAAAACTGACTATCTATCTTAAATCATAGTTTTCTTAGGGTCACTACGAACCTATTAGTTTTTATGAACTAACTAATGACCTATCAAAATTCTTAGGGCCTACCTGTCCTGAATCATAGTTTTAATGGGATCACTAACAACTTATTAGCTTCCACCAATAACACATTCCAATTATAATTTTCATGGGATCACTATGAACCTATTGGGATTCCTCCAATAACATCTCTTAAATCATAGTTTCATGGGATGACTACGAACCTATTGGATTCTTTCAATACCATACATTCAAATCATAGTTTTCATGGGATCACTAGGAACCTATTAGATATCCCTAATTACATAACTCAAGCCATAGTTTTCATGGGATGACTATGAACCTATTGGACCCTTCTAATATCATATCTCAAATTATAACCTTTTGTTCAGTCTAAGCATCCTAAACCTTTAATCTAATCTACCTGATCTCCCAGATGCAATTCTACTCTCTTAGAAGTTAAATCTGATTATACTCACTAATGGGTCGACCTAACAGGTTGTTATTCCCTTAAATATACCAAAATGCAGTTATGGGTCATGATGATGTGAGTATGATGATGATTATCATGCAAAATAACCGATCAAATGATAGCAAGAACATATAGCATCCATCATTCAAATCTGTTCAATCAATTGAAATATTAAAATTACTTGATCTTAAGTAATAACTCTCTTTGGTAATTTCATATCAAAATTTGGCTAGGAAATAATTTATTCCTTGAAAACATTTATCATTATATATGATTAATCCTCCTAATTCATATTTGAAACAAGGAAAATATGACCCATTACTTTATCAATTTCTCATGCCAATTTATAATCCATTTTAATATTGCCATGTATACTTTCGGTATTAATATGAGGAGTCACACCTCTTTATTATAGGGCATAATGCCATAAAATAGAATATGATAATCATTAAAAACTTGCGGCATCAATATGGCCGACATGGGACGTCTTATCCCTTTATAAAACTTTTAAAATAATTCTGGTTTTATAAAAGTATAAGGCTATAATGTCGAAATCAATGCTGTTGTAACATAGAAATTTATAGGTTACCGAACCTATTAAATATAGTGTTTTATATATAAAATACATAAAAGCCGACATTGATGACATGCGGCATTAATATCATAAACCATTTACATTGGTCACTTTAAAAACAGTAAGGGGGACATTGATGACTTCCGACATCAATGTCGTAAAATAGTTGATAATAATTTCATAAATCTGGGCGACTATGCCACTATAAAATAGAATACCGCACTTGATAACAGGCGGCAGTATTGCCATTTTACATTAATGTCGAAAGAATGTAATACTACTATCTCGTAAGTAAAACTAGTGGCATCACTACCTTAGACTATGTTGTCAAATAGGAAGCATGCGGCATAATTTAAGAATGTTGAAAACTGTCGGCATTGATAACTCACGACATCAATATTATGTACCCATGAGATGCGGTATTCCCATAACATTATTGATGGATGCATGACTCAATCCATCACATACTTACGACATAAGTTTCAAATGTATTGCTTCATTTTAATGCCGCCCACTTCCGATATCGCTCACAACTGTAAAGTGATACTACATATTGTTCATATTGTTAATGTCGAACGTCATGGTAATGCCGCATATCGATGGTGTTGTCATAATTATCATAAAAACTATTTTATTTCTATTAAAAGCAATTCCTTTTTACTAACTTTTATTCTTTGTCAAATTTCTATTGGACAATAATATACTTTACCCAAATCTTTTCATAAAAACTTCCGCACTTGGTTTTCTTTCCCAAAAACAATTTCGCACCCATCAAATACTACTAATTATTTAATATTTATTTATAAGCTTTTCTAGCTTAATAGATTCATATAAAATCATAATCTCTTGGAAAAAATCTCGATAATTCACCAAAAATAAGAGTTAACATACTCTTTGGTTTATAAAAATTTCAAGGCCAAAATAATTATTTAATTATTTGAATAATTAGAACCCGAAATAAATACTATTTCCTCTTTAGAAAATTCGTAAAATTTTCGTTTTAACTTGAAAATTTATGAAATTAAAAATACATCTCCAAAATAATGTTTTGCACAACATACTAGAAAATCATATCAATTTGAGATCAAAATCTAAGGCCCCGTTTGGTTTCGTTTTGAGTTTTGTGTTTTGCATTTTCAACGTACACTATAAAATATAAGAAAATGTGGGAAATTTTTTACAATTCTTAGCCATCGCCATGTTGGACGGGAAATGAAGGAGATGAATTATTTTTCTTCTTTTTTTTATGTCTCAAAACGCGAAAAATCAAATAAACTTGTTTTCTATTTTCTATGTTAGTTTCATTTTTCAAAATTGTCTGTTTTTCAACAATACATAATAAATGCAAATTTTTCTTTAGACGAAAACACAAAACTAAAATAACAAACCAAACGGGGCCTTAGTTTTTATCCTTAAAACCCATTTGAAAAATTCCATGAAAAATTCCATAAATCATTATTCTATCTAGACAACGAACATACATCCATAACATGGAAAAAAATAATAAAAAAAAATTCAAAAATTACCCATAACCAAATTTAAACCTAAAATAAGGGAGATGGTTTATTATTAATTACCTTAAATTAGATGTTGGAGCTGAGAATTGATGGAGTTTAGTTCCCCTAAGCTTTACCTTTTGAATCCCTTTTGATTTCTTCTTCCTTTTACCTTGATTAATGGCTGACCTTATATTTCTTTGTGCTTGTTTATGATTGTCAAATGAGAATGAATAAGAGGGTGAGGGTTTAAGCGATAAAATGGAGATCTATTCCAATTTTGTCCTACTCATTTATTCGTTCTTATGTTATGTTTGAAACAATTTTATTCTAAATTTGTTATGGTCCAACCTTGTTAATTATCAAATCTCATCCCCATGTCCCACAACATTATTCTATTTAATCTATCTAGTTAAATTTTCTAATAACTTTAAACTAAAATTAGGGGTGATACATAAGTGTGGTAGGGAGATCATCAATACTCGTATGAAGAAAAATGAGAAGAATATCATAGGTTTGAAGCAAGGTCTTGATCATAAGGTAAGGGCTCATCTAGCATCTCCTTCTGAGTTTGTGGTTGACATGGCTAGTAGGTACGATGGAATGTACCAAGAGCACTGAAGGGTGGAGGCGAGAACTGTGGCAGAGAAAAAGAAGTTTACCCCATATACGAAAGGAAAGAAAGAAATGTAGAAGCAGAAAGGGGGTGTAATTGCTAACATAGAGGTTGTGTGTTTAAACTGCGGTCATAAGGAGCCTTATGCTTTAAGGTTCCCTATGACCAAGGAAACTAAGAAGATAAAGTGCTTCAAGTGTGACAAAGTAGTACCTTTTAAGAAGGAATGCCTAGAGCACAAAGCGTAGGTGTATGCTTTGGGGGGACCAAGGGAAGACCATCTACAAAGGAGAGAGAGACAATGGAAAAATCTTAGAAGGTATGGGTTTGATTTCTGTTATTTCAGTTAGAGTATTGTTTGATACCAAAGCTACACATTCATTTATAGTTGAAAACTTGGTTGACAAAATTGGGTTAGGTGTTACTTATTTAGTCAATTCCACATATGTAGCTAATCCGATAGGAGGGTGTGCCACTCTCGGATTGACATGCACCAACCTAGATATTGATTTGGGTGGGTGTAAGTTTGCTTATGATCTCTATGTATTTGACTTCATAAGTTTCGGAGTTATTTTCGGGATTGATTAGTTAAGGAGGCATAGTGCAAGGGAACACTACGATGAATGGATAATTGCTTTGAGTCATCTTGACCTTAGAGATATGGTGCTTTTGGTATTGGAAGAATGTGGAGAACTACGTAGGAATACTTTATTTGCGATAGCTTCTGAGCAAGAGGAACCGGGAGCAGTACAAGTAGTGAAGGAGTTGAAGGAGAGGTTTGAGATGTGTATTGACCACAAATCCTTGAGATATTTGTTTTCTTAGAAGGAGCCAAACATGAGGCATCATAGATGGTTTGAGTTCCTAGCATCGTATGATTTTAGGATAGATTATACCCTAGGGCAAGGAAATAAAGTAGCTGAGTCAGACCTACGCTGGTAGAGAGAATAGTTGAACTATAAAGGATGATAAGTTCTGCACCGACACAGTAAGGAGTTTGGGCTCAAGAGTTGAGGGAGTAGAACTGAAGGGGTTCAGTGTGGATAAGAACGGAGTACTGTGGAAGAATGGTAGGTCGTATGTTCCGAGTACTAGAAAACCGGGGAAGGAAATACTGGATGAATGTCATCGTTCAAAGTTTTCTATACATTATGGAGGTATGAAGATGTAACAAGATATAAAGAGGAGTTTCTTTTGGGAAGGAATGAAGAAAGATGTAGGAGATTATGTGAGAAGATTTATTACATGCCAACAAATGAAGGCAGAGCATCAGAAGCCGAGTGAGCTCCTGCAACCTTTAAAGGTTTTAGTGTGGAAATGGGATTAGTACCTATGGACTTCATACATGGGTTGCCAAGGAAAAGGGAAGGGAATGAAGGTATTTTGGTCATAGTTGACAGAATAACTAAGTGTGCCAATTTCATTCCTATGAAGGCTAAGAGAACTGCACCAAAGTTAGTAGAAGTATACATAAATATGATGGTGAGATTGCATGGGGTGTCAAGCATTTTTATAAGTTATCGGGATTTGCTGTTCACTAATGAATTTTAGAGGAGTCTGTAGAAGGTATTATGTATAGAACTATGTATGAGTACTGCGTACCATCCACATATATATTAGCATACTGAGAGGGTCAACAAGATCCTGGAAGATTTGCTGAGCGCATGTATTTTTAGACTTTGATAGATCTTGGGAACATTATCGACATCTGGTAGAGTTCTAATATAATAACAGCTATTAGTGTAGTATTAACATGGCTCTGTTTGAGCCTTTGCATGGAAAACCGTGTAACTTGCAATCATATTGGTTGAAAATGGGATATAGGGTTGTGTGGAGACTGGATCTAGAGAAGGATGCTATTGAGAAGGTAGAGCTAACCCGAGCAAGGATGAAAGCAATGCAGTATAAGCAAAAGAGTTATGCCCACATAAGGAGAAAGGAACTAGAGTTCGTAGTAGGCGATCAGGTGTTCGTGAAGGTTTCTCCAATGAGAGGCATGATGCATTTTGGTAAAGCTGGGAAGTCAGTACATAGATATGTAGGACAGTTTCTGACCATAGGAATGATTGGGAAAGTGGTGTATAAGGTGGAACTGCCAAGTATTTTTGCAGGGATTTCATAATGTATTTCATGTATTATATTTGCAGAAATGCATTAGGGATCCGGGGACAGTAGTTGATCAACGGGTAGTAGTAAACTTGGTTATCAAACCAGACGTGACTTATGTGTGCAGACTAGTTCAAATAGTAGATCGGGATAAGAAACGGCTTAGGAACAAGATAGTGAAGCTAGTGTGCGCTTAGTAGAGCGCAGATCAGAAGGATGACATATGGGAAATAGTGGATAAGGTTAAGGGAACCTATCCGGAGTTGTTTATCATAAGTTATCACATATGCTATGTATCAATTTGTGCTAATGTAGACCATACATACATACATACATACATACATATATATATATATATATATATTCCAGTTGTTTGTTGTATTAGTAGGTTGTACTAATACATCTCTATATGCATGAATTGGGAATTCATGGGGATGCTTAGTGTAACGATCCAGAATTTTAGACATTTGAAATTGAAATTTTTAATTAATTTAAAATACTATAATATTAGTAAATCAAACAGCTTAAATTTCAAGTCTAAGGGTTATTTGAATATTGGAATAGTGATTTAAACAACGAAATTATTTAAATGATTGAATCTTGAATTTAATTTGAATAATGGATTTCAAAAGTTTATTTAAATTAAATTTACACAATAAATGTTTAGTTTAAAAATTTAATTTACAATAGAAATTGGTTAAAATGGTTTTAGTAATAATTCATTTTAATTTAACGTGTGAAATTAGCATTCTGCGGCACTGTCTCGAATTTTGACGAAACCAGTGCCATTGGATTCGGAATACCAATTGTTGTATGCCGACGAGTTTCGTGACAATCAGAAGTATTGTGTGGTTATGTTAGCTCGAAGTGTAGGAATTAATTACAGGAATTTAATATAATATAATTTTATTTTGAAAGCCAACTTCTGTATATGATGGAATTAGGCCACGATATTAGTTCCATTGTGTTTGAAATAGGAGTATTTAGTATAGAACGCCAGGCGGCATGCCTCAATTGGAGTTTGAGATTTTCAAGGATGAATAGTGTTTGAAAACTTTTTATATAAGGACCTCGCTTTTCTCAATTTTCTAAAAATAAAAACCCTAACCCTAAAATCAGCTCCTCCATCCAACGACCGGTGTCCATCGAAGTAACTAAAGGCTTATTTGGGCGATGACTCCAAATAGAGAAAGGTGTGGCTTGGTGAGATGAATGCAATGATTGGTTAGATCGTCATGGATTAAAGCGAGGTAGCATGGATCTAGGGATGATCATCGTTGGTGTTTTTGGTTCGAACACCGGGTATAGGCGATGGTGGGTACCGACTTTGGTTACATTAGGTAGAGGACGGTAAGGGCTATCTACGATAAAAGTGTGGTGGCGTAAAATCGCCTCTAGTGGGCGGTGATTGGAGGAAGGCACGACGACGGGTTTAAATGCGTTAGCCTAGTTTCTTTGATCGCGATTAGGGCTTGAGGGTAGTTAGAATGGTAATTAACGTTATAACCTTATTAATTGAAGGTAATTAATACTTAATTATCTTAAATGTTCACAAATTCGTATCTTGTGCATACGAGGTCAGCTCGGGATGCAATCTGTTGCGTTGGACTCATAGCAATAATATCTACATCATCGAGTTGGATTCGTCAAATTCAGAGCTTGTAGAATTTCAAGCTAAAATCGAACGTTGGTCTATTTTAGTCGGAACCGGAACGCTTCGACGACAACTGAAATTTTGGTGAGTTGAAATCGCCTTTTTGGTTAACCGGTATGTTATATAGTTGAATAAAATTCATTGATGCCTATTTGTTGCTTATTTAGATGATTTATTGCTTTATCAGTTGGTTTGGATTGATTTCCGCCCTTTGAATAGATGGCCATTTATATGTACTCGCCTAGTAGCGGATGACCCATATTATAGGATTATATACTGTATATGATGTAGGGGAACAGGTTGGAGGTATCCAACAGAGTTCCTCACAGTTGTTGATTTTATTTAAATATATATGTGTGTATGCGTGTGCGTGCGTGCGTGCGTGCTAATATATATATATATATATATATATATATAAGCTATGATGTAGGGGGACAGGTTGGAGGGATCCAACGGGATACCTCACATTGTTGATTTTACTTTTCATACATTGTGATATATGATTTAATAGATACCATATTTGATGACATGGACATGATTTTACTTATTTAGTGCTATAGTAGCACTGGCCTTATTTTTAGTATTTTGAAATACTATAAAATAACAATTTTGAATTGCAATGACTTTTAAGGTGATACTTGAAATAATACATGTTTTAATAATTATCTATAGATTATTAAAAGAAGGACTTTACCAAAATGAAATAAAAACATGATTTTTGGAATATTAATTTAACTGTTTATGAAGTATTTTTAAATAAAGATTTTCGAACTATATTATAAAGGTTTTAAAACTTAATAAATAAGTCCATCTCTTATTATAAGGAAAATACAATTAAAGATGGTAGAAATAGTTTGAAACAAATTTTTTTGAAATGGTTTATATAAAAGATTTATAAAAGTAATATTTTATTTATAAAGTAATAGATTTATAAAAGGTGTTTTATAAATATTAAAAATGGATTTCTAATTGATATTTTGTCAATATATTTATAAATTGGATTTTATAAATAAGGGAGATTAAGAAAAGAAAAGATTTATAAATGGAATTTTATAAATAAAGAGATTTTATAAAAAGAAGTTTTATAAAATACGAAGGAGTTTATAAAACATGGTTTTATGAATGTAAATGGTTTATTTTGATAAGTAGAGGATGGTTTTTATAAAAGGAGATACATTACGTTCTAAAAGTTAAAATAATCTCTTAAAGGAATGTTTTGAAAGTTATACTTAAAAATGGAGTTTGATGGTTTTAAAAGTGATTTAAAATGTGTTAAGTGATAGGAAGACATAGATTTCAAATTTTTTTTATAATAAATGTTTTCGAGAAAGTGAGAAAAAAATAGACTATAACATTGTTATTATATTGTAAGTAAGTGATTTCTGAAAGAAGATGTTTTATATAGTATAAAGGATTTATTCATATCCTATATTTGATGTTAATATTCAAGGTGGGTAACTTATATCTATTTTAAAGTTAAGAATGTCGTCCATTCAAGGTCTGAGAGGTAATGTTACCCCAACTTGATCGACTTCATTGTTAACTAATAAATAGTTTAAGTCCAAGATCGAAGTTTAATATTAAGTATAATTAATCAGATCCTTATACTAGTGTTTTTGGGTTGTCGTAATGATGTTTTACACAACATTCATTTTTACCCAATATAGTGTGTTTTGGAAAATGTGAAACTTTCCTCAAAGATTAGTAAATGTTCTTATTACGGATTTAAGTGTATAGAGGTATTTTCTAAGTGTTGAAAATGAAATGGCTTGTGAATATACTTCTACTTTTGAGATAATTATATGAAATGTTTTCCAAATACCGAAAGATTTAAAAGTGGTTTTGATAATATATCTTTGTAAAGATATTTTAAGATAAATATTTGGAAAGTTATTTAATTAATAAAAGATAAATTAAGCAGGTCCAGTGTTAAACCAAAAAATGGATCAATGCCTCGGAATGAGCGTGAAAGCACCTGCCCTGTTCTTGCAGAGCAATGGTATAGAAAATAGATGTAAAAAGAGCAGAAGTAGTAAAAAGGCAAGAAGATTTTTATAGTGGTTCAGCTGTTAATAGGGCCTATGTCCACTTTATAACTTTTTATTAACCGACTACTGTTACAAGTTGAATCGAATTACAATATGATTGAATCTCTTAAGTTAGATCAAGTCACTAGTGTAAGAGTTCACCGGAGAATCACAGTGAACCCCTAGATGATTGTTGTGAGGAAGGAAAAGAGTGAAGAATAGTTTCTATACAGTTTCAACAGCCAGTCCGGAGGATCCCCATTATGTTGCTGATGCTGGACTATATATAGGGACTGGAGAGCTATTGAGCTAGGCCGCTTTGCCAGGAGCTTGCATTTGAAGGTATAAAGATTCTCCCAAAGTTTCATAGTGAGACAACCTAATATAATCGATCGCTAGAGATCTATGAAATTAGGGCATTTTCAATTTGTTTCAATTGGATCTTGTTACTTGCCTTATGTAGGTACTCTCCATGCAATTTCATGACTAGATGCCTTGTTTTGATGATAATTCATGTACATGTTGCATTGAACTATTACTGGAATCAGATGAATGCCCACTTCTCGAACTAGCTTGCTTGGAATATCATGAAACTTGGCAGAAATCCCTAGAAAACATATTAGATCATGATGAAAGTAGAATGGTTGTCCTATGAACAATATTCACGAAACGCTAGCGATCCATCCCCTTAAGCTATTTTTGTTTTTTTCTCTTGAGCCTTTCTTGGTTCCTTCTTCTGGTACTTTTGTTTAATCCTTAAGTTGTTTCGTCCTACCTTGGATGCCCTAACTTCCTTTGGATTCTATTGAGAAAAAAACTTGGTTAACATTTTCCCCTCAGATTATGCCTTCGGTGGAAGCAAGGTGTGCTCTAGAACCCCATTTCGTAAAGTTCAATTGATTGTGTTGAAGTTATCGTACAAATTTAGCTTTGGCTATTCAGTTGTCTGCCGAGTTCCGATGTGAATCATCGTTGCTCGTAATGATAAATCAATTTCAATCCCACAACTTTCTAAATGCTTACAATCAACACTTAGATCATGCTTGATGAATTTGCAGAAAATTGACTGTAACTTGATGGATCGCTAGCAATCTGAGGACTTAGCAGAATTTTTCTGTACAATCTCCTATTTAACTTCATGTGAGCCGACCTTCCACCATTCCATATTTTCACTTGTGAGCCGAGCCTTCTGCCTTGCGACCCGATCCAAAGTCTTCAAACCTTAAATTCGCTTCCACTAACGCCACTGTTGATCTCCACCGCTGAAGTTTCTTGCAATTGACACCACTGGACTTCGCTGTCGCCTTGATCCAGCCCTTAGCTTCTGAAACATTGTCTATTTGGATCACCGTCGACCTTGCCCACTTGGATCGCCGTCTATCTTATCCACCTTGGGTCGCCAACAACCTAAGTTTGACCATGTTCACCTTTCAACTTTTGACTAGTGGTGGGTGATGTGGATTTTGGCGGTTGTCTAGCGAATTGGTGATGAAGTTGTGTTGGTGAAGGATGCAATGGAGAATTCGAGTTGATTGCGATTTTGAGGAATAAGATAGTAAATCGAGTCATGAGTTCTTCATGGAATGAAGCTCGGGTTTTGCCCCGGTGCTCGACATGTTTTGCTATTTATATTCGTGGAATCAGAATTAACTAGCACTGAATCACACCGTTGATCCAATACGGTGTCATGCGGATTGAATTTTTTTTTCTAGAAGGTTATGATAGCTTAGGATAGCATCTTGTATGCAGCTCACATTGTTATCACTTTCTAGAAAACTAACATCGACTTATGCTCGGAATTCTCTACTCGATTCGGGCCCATTGATCTATAGTTGCTCACTTTGGATTGGTCCTATCATTGCATAGTCGGTGTAGCTGGAATAGGAAGAGCTTTTTGTGTCGCCTCAGACAATGGATTCATTATCGATCATTGATCGATAACGAGTAATTGTAGGAGAAATAACTTTAATGAATGATACGAAAAGCTCTTTTCTTTCTTTGCTGCGAGTGAACTATCTACACAGGATAGTGCGTTTGAAGTGTTCAAGACCCTGAGCCCATCCCACATAGATAACACACTGCTCTTGCCCCAGCCAATGCTTGAAATCCGACGTGTTGGCATAAATTGATACTTTTTCGGAATTAAAGTCTTAAGCGTAGGGGGACTTTTAGTTATAAATAGAATTACCTGACCGCGTTAGATATAGGTTCTGTTGTATAGAATGAAGCACACGTCATCCCATCATAAATCCATAGGAGGAAGTCTGACACTCTCAAAAGCCGTATCGACATCAATTATGTCTTCATAAACGGTTTCATTAGTGCCTACTTCTTCATCGCCGCCAATTGAATACGGTCAATTGATTCCTGTTGGTCTGGTTGTAGATCGTAGTCATCCAAACTTTAGAGTTCCACTCAACCTCCAGAGAGAGCTTCCATCGAAAAACAAGTTTGCACATATGCCACCTTCGAGGTACACTGCTTCCCACCAGTACATGTGCTTGAATGGAGCAGTGCACCCATTCAATCACTTCTTGAGAGAGACTTTTCTGAACTTAGGATTTGCTCCATTTCAGATTCACCCCAACGGATACGCGATTTTGACTTGCCTTCATGTTTTATTTATGCAGACATTCAATCGTGCCCTATGCTTTGATGAGTTGAGATATTTCCTCTCATTCAAGGAGAGGGATGAATGTCTGTCCCTTTTGATCATTGTGGCTCAAAGAAACTACAAAATCGTGCTGCAGCTTCAAAGTAACCTTTCCCAATTCAAGACCCAATATTTTTTCATTAGGTGTCCTGAGGGATATAATGATCTTTGGATAATGGGGGTAAGTCTTTTCTTTTACTCATTGAGATTTAATACGTTGATGCGGGATTTTTAATAGACTAAATTCTCCTTGTAGTTATTCTGAGGCCAAACAAAGATCCATCACTCGATCCTATCTTCTATACACTGAAGGTCGTAGATGGTAAAGAGAGATCAGTCAAGTTTTTACTAATAGATGAGAATTTGCTTTAGTATAGGTTGTTGCATCCTGGGAGATCTACCATAGCCATTGAAGTTCCATCTCCTTCCCATTCTTGAATTTGAACACGCTCGACTTCTTCATCACATTGCTCCGAAGAGGGTGATCTTCCAAAAGGAGAAGGTCTATCCAGCGAGTCAATTGAAGAAATTCATGAAGGAAGAGGTGTTACGACCAGAGCTAGTTGCCCAATTAGGATGCCCCCGATCTCGGAGGATGGGGAAGAGGAATTAAAGCAGCGTGAGGGAAAGGCTGTGGTGATAACGGAAAAGGAGGAGGGTGAAATTAAGAACAATGGCAACTATGATTCCTTATTTAATGATGATGAATTTGATGCAATTTCTGGAGAAGGAGACTTTGAATCATGCGACGAAACTCCGAGAATGAGTCATATTCTCCTGGATTCACCTCCCTAAGAAATTTCTACTAAAGGTACCCAATTTCCTTAAGCTTTAGTTAGCCGTTTTTTGATAGTGGACTTGATGATCTTGTCTACTACTACATGGCCATTTGCTTGCGGATGTGCAATAACGGAAAAGCTTTTCTTAATTCGGAAGCATTTGCAAAAGTCTTTGAACTTAACACTTTCGAATTGAGTCCCGTTGTCCATGATGATCTTTTGTGACACTCCAAACTTGCAAATAATGTTTTTAGTGACAAAATTAATAACTTTCTTTGTGGTAATAGTGTCCAGTGGTTCTGCTTCAGCCCATTTGGTGAAATAGCAAATAGCAACTATAACATATTTGGCTCCTCCTTTGGCCATTGGTAATAAGCCAATCAAATAAATTCCCCAGATCACGAAAGGCCTTGGTCTGGCCATCTATGTTAGCTCTATCGAAAGAGTTCTTTTGATCTTGCCGAATCTTTGGCATTGGTCGCACCATCTGGCATAATCTGCTGCGTGGCGATTTACTGTTGGTAAAAATACTCATATCGGAGGACTTTTTGTAATGTTTTACCCCCCCAGTGTGATCTTCACAGTCGCCTTCATGAACTTCCATAAGGATTCTTCGGGCTTCGTCGTTGGTCGCACACCCAAGCAAGGGGGTAGATAATCCCCTTCGGTAGAGCATCACATCCTGTACTACAAACTACGGTGCCTTTCGAAGGCGCTTTTTTCGTTGATTCTTGTCTGCAGGGAGTGTTCCCTTGAGCAGGTAGTCCTTGATTGGAGTCATCCACAATTCCGGCTCTTCGGTTGTCTCAAAAATCAAATCTATATCCATCTCGCTTATGCTTGGAGTGGTTAGGGTTTCGACTGGGACTAGCCTCAAGGACTAAGCTTCTCCGGAACTGGCCAGTTTGGCAAGATAGTCTTCCTTCTTGGTTCATTCTCTTGGGATATGAGTTATGGTGTAATGTTCGATGTCATTTAGCAATTCCTGCACTTTAGATAGATACGGGGCGAGGTTCTCTCCTTGAGCTTGGTATTCTCCTTTTACCTCGTAGACGACTATCTAAGAGTCCCAATAGATGTGTATGGACTTTATCTCGAGTTCCTTCACAACTTTCAGCCCAGCTATCAATGATTCATACTCAATTTGCTTCGTTATTTGTTACAGGGAATTCCTTGCGTAAGGCATAGTAAATGGACCACCCTTCGGGAGTTTCGAGAACTACTCAATCCCCTGAGCAGAATTTGTTAAATGCACCATCGACAAATAGTTTCCAACGTGTTTCCTCTTCCAAGTTTGTTTCTTCTTCGTTATCTCATATAGAAAACTTGACGATGAAGTCTTCCAATGCCTGCCCATTATTCGCCCTTTGTGGATGGTAAGTAATTTCTTATTGACTCAACTCGATGTTCTATTTGTTAAGCTACCCAGAGGTCTCGGGGTGGTCCTATACTTGCTTCAGGGGTTTATCTGTTAGTATTTGATTGGGTGTGCCTAGAAGTATGGTTGTAACTTCCTGGATGCGACCAAGAGGTAATATACTAATTTTTTTTTTCCAATTTTGGATAGTTCTTCTCGGCTCCAATGAATCGTTTACTGATGTGATATACGGGTCGCTGGGTCTTAGCTTCTTCTCGTACGAGCGTGGCACTTAATGCATGAGGCGAGCCTACTAAGTAGATAAACAAGTCCTTCCCATCTACCAGCTTGGACAAAATTGGCGGGGTTTCCATATGTCGGAGCAGCTCTTCAAACGCAGTATGACAAGTTTGATCCCATTCGAAGTTTCTTCTTTCCCTTCTTTAGCGCATCAATGAACGGTATACGTTTTTCGGTTACTTTTGAGATGAATCTACTTAGTGCTACAAATTTTCCATTCAAGCTTTGTAAATTCTTCTTGTTCCTTGGGGACTTCCCGTTAAGCGGTAATTTGTTCGGGATTTGCTTCGATGCCTCTGGCGCTTACATGGAATCCCGAGAAATTTCCAGATGCTACCCCAAAGTGACATTTAAGTGGATTGAGTTTCATTCCATACTCGTGGAGTATTTCAAACATCTCGGCAAGATTCTTCAAGTGATTTGCAGCTATACATGATTTAACCAACATATTGTCAAAATAAACTTCTATAGTCTTCTCGATCTGCCTTTTGGACATGGCGTTCTCTAGTCTTTGGTAGGTTGCCCCAACATTCTTTATGCCGAATGGCTCTACTTTGTAGTAATATAATCCCAAATCATTAATGAACTTGGCATTTTCTTGGTCAGTTCATGCATCATGGTCTGGTTGTACCCCGAGTAAGCATCCATAAATGATAGTAGTTCAAGTCCAGCCATCCCGTCCACAAGTTGGTTGATTCTAGGCAGAGGAAAGCTATCTTTTGGGCAAGCTTTGTTTAGGTTCGAATAGTCGATACAGGTTCGCCATTTTCCATTGGACTTCTTGTTTTAAGACCAGGTCGGATACCCATTTAGATATGTTATATCGTGGATAAAACTGTTTTCCATTATCTTATCCACTTCCTCTCTCAACGCTTTGGACTTTTCAGGTCATAGGCCACATCTCTTCTACTTCACTGGTGTATACTTAGGATCAATATTAAGTGTGTGGCATGCAATCTTCGGCAAAACTCCGCATATATCGGAATGTGCCCAAGTGAATACATCCAGGTTGCCACGAAGGAATTTGATGAGTTCCAGTCGCATCTTATTTCCAAGATGTGATCCAATCTTCAGGACCCATGTTGGGTCCTCCATACTGACTGGGACAAACACCGTTAATTTTGTCGGTTCTACATGTTCCTCCCCTGAACTCTTCTTTCTAGGGTCCAAAGCCTTATCGAATCGGCTATGGTCCACAAGCCAAAGGCGACTCTGTAGTTGCTATTCTGTAGGTTCACGAATATGAAGAATTCTCCTTACATTCTTCCCCTTTTCTTTTCTTCCAGACTCGCGTAGTTCTACAACATAGCACTCTCTAGCGGCACTTTGGTCTCCTTTTATCACCCCAACTCCATTTTCCATCGGAAATTTCATAGTTAGACACCATTGAGCTAGCAATCCTGAAATCTGCCAAAGCGGGCCGACCCAAGAAAGCATTGTAGGCGGATATTTCATCTACAATCACAATGGTTTGGATGAGGATGACTCTTTAGTCACCTACTCCGAGTTCTACGGGTAAATCGCTTGTTCCAATGGGCTGTTTAGGTTCACCGGTGAATCCCTAAATCTTCGTTTGGAAAATACGTCTCTCATACTGATCTTTATCTGGTCGAGTGTGTGTTTGAAAAGGATATTCTTAGAATTGCCACTGTCCATCAATACTTTCAGACCATGGGTGGTCTAATTCCTACTATCACGACCATGGAGTCAAGGGTCAGAGCTTCTATCCTTTCATTGTCTCAATTTTGGAACACTATGTCACCGTTTAGGGTGTTGTGCTGCATGGTAGGTGTTTCGTCTTCAACCACAAAGCATGAATCTTTCGAAGCATGTCTTAGTGAGCTTTCATATCGCTCCATTTCTCCCTAACTCTTCTACATGGGATGAGGTCCTCCAGATATTGTTCTAATAATAAGTCACTAGTCAGTCCCTCTGGATCCCTCTTTACTGTTTCCAGTTTGATTTCCCCAATCTCTAGTAGCATGGAGTGCTACAGGCTGGTCAAAATTTTGCAGCTACCTCACATACCGCTGAAGCTTATTTTCCCAAATCAGTTCTTCAAGTGACGAAACTCATTCGTGTTATGACTATGTGTTTCATGGAAATGGAATTACTTTTCAGAGCGCTTTTGTTGTTCAGTCGCTCCCTTCTTAGGCGGCTTCTTGTACTCCTTCGTCCCATGTGTCGCCGGGTAGATGTTCTCTGGAGTATCATTGAGTAGGGTGCAGTCTTCGAGCCAAAAGCCTTTAAGTCGCTTGCTACTTCCGTTTTGCTTGTTGGAATTCTAATTTTTCCTTTTCTGATTCCCATCCTCTCCCACGTTTCCTACGGCCGCCCCAGAGGTATTTGCCTCTTGGTTTGCTGCCATACCATTATGCCTAACGTTGGTTGGTTGTAGGTTAGCAGGTCTTCCTTCTAGCTCTTCTGCTTCTTCCAATCTCTAGTACTGGCTCGCCTTTCGATTAAAGTGCTTCCTAGTGGTAGGTTGCTTCATTTTGAACCATTTCCCGAATTCAGTGTTGGGATTAATGGCATAGACCAAAGCCGTGATGACCATATCTTCGTTTGGATTACTTACTTCATTGACTTTTGTGTTAAACCGACTTATGAAGGATTTCAATGATTTATTTTGTCCCTGGAATAGGCCTGATAAGGACATCGCGTATTTTGGTTGCGCCATATGAAGCCTAAACTGATCAAGGAACTTTGTTGCTAATTTACCGAAAGTTGAAATGGATTTACGTGGGAGCCCGGTGAACCATACAGAAGTGATTCCCTCCAAAAAGATTGGAAAACATATACACTGAACAGCATTCGAAGCATTCGCTCCATCCATGTACCAACTGCACTTATACAAGTGCGGTTTCGGGTCACTAGTTCCATCGTACGATGGGATAGTTGACTTTTTAGGATATCATTCATTTAGAATGTCATCAGTGAAGGGAGTCTGGCTTGGGGTGGATCACCATTCATTATCTCTCATATTCTTACTTTCGTCCATTAGGCGCTTAACCATGTCCGTGAAATACGCCTCACATATCCGGTAATCTTTAGGTTGGCTGTTAGTGACAATACCAAGTGTTTGATTTTGCAAACGGTCTTGGTTAGTGGGCTTGGTCGTACAGGGGAAGTTTGGACCTTCTTCCGGTATTAGTACGTTAGTGTTCTCTTTCAACTCATCATCGTCAAGTTGTTCTCCATCTTCAGAGTTAGAGAGGTCTAATGCTATATCTTTCCATGGGGTTTTCATCCCCAGATTCTAGTTTACAGCGGGCTACTTTGCAGTTAGTGGGGTGCTTGCATTTCCTTCTATGGTGATTCCTATAGCTCCACCTACTACTCCCTTCTGTTGCTGCTTTCCATTTCTCCTGTTTAGGCCAAAAACGGAAGAGTTTTCCTGATCTGTGGCAGCTGTGAGCTCTGGTATGGTTCTCGGAGCAACAAGTGATTGCAAGGTCAGGAGGGCGTTTAATTTTTCCATAAGAGCTTTTTTACTATTTTCCATATTTTGATTGATTTCATCCACCATTTGTTTAACTCGCCTCTAGTGACAACTTCATGCTGGATAGATGATACCGGGACCTGGTTTCCTATGTTGGCGCCATTAACTTTCACTTGATGAGGATTGGTTTTCTATCTAGCTATTACAGCTCCTATGGATCATCCGAAAGCAGTTCTCTTTCTTCATGGCGCCATTGATTCTCAACAGCTAATATTCTAAACAAAAGATTGGGGATCTAACTTCTGAACCTGTCTGATCCAAAGTAGATAGCTAGATCTAAGCCAGAGTTGGTTCTTAGTGAAAGCACCAAAATGTTAACCCAAAAAATTAATAAACACCCTGGATTGACCGTGAAAGCACCTGCCCTATTCTTGTAGAGTAATAATATAGAAAATAGATGTAAAAAAGCAGTAGTTAAAAAGGCAAGAAGAGTTTTATAGTGGTTCAGCTGTTAATGAACCCTACATCCACTTTATAACTTTCTATTAACCGACTGCTGTAACAAGTTGAATCAGATTACAATATTATAGAATATCCTAAGTTAGATCAAGGCACCAGTGCAAGAGTTCAGTGGAGAATCATAGTGAACCCCTAGATGACTGTTGTGAGGGAGGAGAAGAGTGAAAATAGTTTCTGCAAAGTTTCAGCAACCAGTCCAGAGGATCTCCTTTATGTTCCAGATAGGTGAGTATTTATAGGGACTGGAGAGCTATTAGGCTAGGTTGCTTTGCTAGGTGCTTGCATTTGAAGGTACAAAGATTCTCCTAAATTTTCATAGCGAGATGACCTAATATGATGGATCGCTAGCAATCTATAGGGCACGGATCATTGGCATCCATGTCGTTAGGGTATTTTCAACTCGTTTTGATTGGATCTTGTTCCTTGCCTTATGTAGGTACTCTCCATGCAATTTCATGACTAGATGCCTTGTTTTGATGATGATTCATTTACAGCTTGCATTAAACTATTACTAGAATCAGATGAATGCCCACTTCTCGAAATAGCTTCCTTGGAATATCATGAAACATGGCAGACATCCTTAAAAAACAAATTAGATCATGATGCAAGAAGAATGGTTGTCCCATGAGCAATATTCATAGATCGTTACCGATCCATAGGTGATGGATCGCTAGAGATCCATCCTCTTAGGCTATTTTTGTTTTTTCTCTCCTGAGCCTTTCTGGGTTCCTTCTCCTAGTTCTTTTGGTTGATTCTTGAGTTGTTTAATCCTGGCGTTGATGCTCTAACTTCTTTTGGATTCTATTAGGATAAAAACTCGGTTAATACCCAGTGAATACAAGTGGGATAAATTGTATTTTGTTTGCTCAGGCCTCTTATCAATTGTTGGTTCGAAGAGACTGGGATCGGATTTATCCGAAAGCCACTTTGAAACTAATGTATGTGTTCAAAAGTGAAATTTTACGAAGACAGTGATTTTAAAGATGAAGATCTTCTTGTTGTAGGGAGCTTGCCACAAACCACATGGATGATTCCCATATTATATATATATATATTATGCAATAGCGCCTTCGTTCTGAAAATCTTTCATGCAAGGACTGCTCGCTACTAATCCTTGGGATTATTCCCAAACATGATGTAATAGGAGGCTACCTTCAGTTTGTCCTGTTCCTAGACAACTTATATGGACAAGTGTATGACATTGCATTTCTAAGACCACGTACATTTGTTTTTACAAACGTACATCTGTTTGGTGGTGTAGGTGGTAACCCCTCTTATACTTAACACACTTCCCTAAAGCGTATGAACTTAGGAGTTGAACTTTTATGCAAACCAATTAGTGCATCATCAGAAATGGCAACGTGGAATTCAAAGTGGGATTTTTCATGTGAAAGGCAATGTTATCAAGCCTTTTGGCAAGGCCGTGACACTAAGGAGTCGACTGGAAACCAAAGAGAGACCGTCCCAAAGATCGGTTATACACAGGCCTACTATGGATACTGTCCAATTTCATCCGAGTCCAGATCGAGCTACAATCGATGTGGTACAACAAGAAAATCTCTGAAAGCTAATGTTCCAAGTTTCAAGTCAATCGGAGTTCATATGCTCAAGATATGGATCGATCAAAATCAAGAGAGAAAGTATCGGTTCGTATCCATCATGTCTGCCCTACTTCGTATCCACCATGCCTATTCCATTTCGTATCCATCGTGTTTACTCCTCTTCATATCCATCAACTAAAGCTAGTTCGTATCGGTTCCATCCACATAGTTAGTACCGATCGGCCAACGATCGATATGAATGTACCACCAAACGATCGATACGAAGAAGCATCTTCTATCGATTCGAAATAAGCCAAACACCATCGATAAGAAGCAACTGCATTTAATCAATACGAAACAACCTCTAAGTCATCGATACGAAGCGCCTTCAAGCATCGATACGAAGTGAAGTGCAAACCATCGATATGAAAGGAATTAATCCAGGTCGATACGAACAAAGCACGTAAAAGTGGAAGACTCGGTCACTCGACATGAAAAGTAGATCGATCCTGGAATATAGCGCCATGTCATCGATCCAAGTATGATTACAAACTACCATCGATCTGAGTATGATTGGTACGAACAATCATGGATACGAATCCATCGATATGAACACGGTGGCCAACTGAAAATCCAAACATGGATCGATCATAACTCAATATCTACAAGTCCAAATGCCACCAAATTTTCACATGAGCTTGCGTACCATCTCATGATTGTCCATGATTGATCTCAGCCCAAAACGACCTCATCTTGATCGATACGAATGGTACACGTATCGATCATGGATCGATCTCAAATGACCATGGATCGATCTGGTGGGCCCACCCACATGAGAGAAGGAGTATTCTGAGTTCTAAGTCATATTTTTCTAGCCTACACCTAGAAATAGCAGCCCAATGCCTCCAGAATAGGGACTTTTGATTCTTCCATGCCGCTACTCTGCAGGAGACTCATTGTAACTCGAGTGCTTGAGAGTGTACTGTTGTGATCAGATTGTAAATTTCAAAAAAACATCAAACTTTCCATAGTGGACATAGGCTACAATGCCGAACCACTCTAAATTCTTATGTTCTTACATTTCTGTTTGTCTGTTTTGGAGTGTTTTTTAGATTAACCTCCTTTTTCATTTATATTCTTCATTTTACTCTCTTCATATACGTCTAAAGAGGGTTGTGCCCAATTTTGGTACAAACGCTTTGGTGCTTTCATTGAGAATAACCAACTTTTCTCCTACTCGTTGGATCTACTACCGTCGTTGGATTGCAAGATTCTAAGGAGGAAGATCCAGGTATACCATCCATGAGTTCATTCCATACTATTCAGATTGCATCAGATCTAGGAAGGAACTGCATCAGCCACGGTTAACACAAGGACTACTTCTATTGTTGCTAATCCAGAGGGACGGGATAGACAGAACCCTGCACAGCTGCCTACTACACGTCAGAGTTTGGCTGGACGCTCAGATCCACAAGGCCCTGTCACCAGGGAGGAGTTTCAGATCCTAATGCAATAACTGACTCAGAGTCGTCAGGAGCTCACGCAATAGATCCGTGCCAACATGGAGCTAGCCCACCGATTGAACGAGGAGAGACGAAGGAGATCCAGAAGGGATCGTGCTTCCTATTCATCCACCGAAAGCTCGTCTTCATCTAATTTCAACCATAGATCTACACGTCCACGGCTAGATGAAAGCTACGCGCAAGCCTCCAAGCATCAACGTGTTCTAGATCTCGAATAAGCTGGAGTCGGTCCCTCTATATGGCACCATACTGGACCCTCCTCTCGAGGAGGGGCACCTTCTTATCACAGTACTAATAGCCATGCAGCTGCGGCTGTGGCAAGTATGGAAGCTCAACTTCAAAATCAACCAAACCCAGCCTTTCATCAACACAATCATGCTCCTGAACCCTATGTGGCCGAAGATCTATAGCCAAGGAGGCGAGGCACAGACCATCGATCGCGTCCGGACCATCCTCGCAACGTCGAACCCGACTACACCTTAACCTAGAATGTCCAAATGCCAGATATCCCAACCATGATCCGTCAAATGATCCGTGAAAGTCAAGGCCTCACCAATGACGATTGGGGAAACTCCCAAAGTCATACTCCATTCACTGATGACATTCTCTATGTTGGACCACCACGACGATTTAGGATGCCAACTTTACCTGTTTATGAAGGGAGCTCGAATCCAAATCAGCACATCCTAAAGTATAAATGGCTCATGAATGTCGCACGAGCTGACGATGCGGTTAAATGTAGAAGCTTTCCTATTTCCCTAGGGGGCATCGCAACAATGTGGTTTACTCGTTTACCACCTCGATCCATTTCATGCTTTGATCAGTTGGCAACCAAGTTCGTTGAACAGTTTCGTATGCACGACATGAGGCCGAAGGATGTTAACACCTTATCTAGCATCACTCAAGCTCCAGGAGAGACACTCAAACGTTATCTGGAAAGGTTCCATGCCGCTTCTATGGAGATCGGCAACCCTAATGACAATTCTATATCGATGGCACTGACTAAGGGGATCGATCCTAATTCCGAATTTGGCAATTGGTTGTTTGGGAAAACCCCCACGTCATTGGATCGTTTTTATGCTAAGGCAGCCATGTTCTTAAGGAGAGAAGGCGCTAGACAATCTAGAAAGCAGGATGATACGGGGCCCAGTGTCGAAGGCATTCAAAGTAATGTTGCTGTGAAACAAACCAACGAGAGTTCCGGTAAAGTGCAGTTGAATATACCGAATAAGTAGAGTCAATAGAAAGGCGATGGAAGTCAGGGTAAGAAGCGAGATCAAAATCGTGGTGTAGAGCTCCCATGTTTGACCAATATACCTCATTGAATACATCCCTGGACAATGTTTATTAGCAAACCTATAATAATGGACAGTATAATTAGAAACCAGCTTCGAAACAGTCATCCAAAAAGTAGATTCAAACTGGAAAATTCTGTAGGTTCCAAGACTGTTATGGCCATAATACTAATGAGTGTCGTCATTTGCAAGACATCATTGAGAAAATGATACGAGAAAGGAAGTTGGAATAGTTTGTTAGAGCGCCGCAGGCTGGAGGTGCGGGGCTATCGAACCAGAATCATGGTCAAAATCAGGCTAGACCGAAAGAACCCGCGCGTACTGGTAGGAGATTGGTTATTAATACAATTAGTGTTGGTCCTCATCCAACTGATTGGAGCTAGAGGGAAATGGAGTCGTATGCTAGTTCAATTAAGCAAGCAGACTTCGAATGTTGTAGTAATGTTGATGATGGGGCTCCGGCAAAACAACAAAAGACGATGATAGACTACATCGTTTTTCGAAACAGAGACCTTGATAGAGTCGAAGCCCCACTATCGATCCACTAGTCATATCAGCTCAAATAGATCCTACTTGGATGAAGAGGATCTTGGTAGATAGTGGAAGCTCTGTAAATATTCTTTTCAAACTAGCTTACGACCAAATGAAAATGGAAGCGAAGGACTTAAAGCCATGCCAGTCTCGCATACATGGATTTAATGGGAGATCAACGATACCTTCTGGGATGGTGAAATTGCTAGTTAAGTTGGGAATCAGAGATCGCCGAAGAGTCCAGATGTTACAGTTCATTGTGTTGGATATTAATTCTCCGTATAATGCTTTCTTGGGCCGACCGGCCCTAGCTGAGTTTAGGGCAGCCATTGCCCCATGGTGTTTAATCCTAATGTTCCCCACAGATAATGGGGTTGGAGTTGTTCAAGAAGATCAGGCGGCTGGACACGCCTGTTATATTGCTGAGCTGCGGGAGGCGCAACGGAAAGAGAAGGGCAAGGACATGGGAGGAATCTCTACATCCGCTTTTCTGAAAACTGACAGTTAACGCCTGGGCTTAGGCCCGGGCACCACAATTAGTTCTTGAAAGATCTTGATCCGCGAGATGACGATAATGAAGAGGAAATCAAAGATAGTCAGGCTTCCCTGGCAGAGCTGACAATCGATGTTCCGATCGATGATGATGACTCCAGAATGATAAAGGTCGGGTCTCGGCTAAGCCAACAGATAAGAGTGGAATTGGTTGAATTTCTTCGGTCAAACCTCGACATGTTTGCTTGGATGCAACATGTGTGGGATCTCGCCGGACATCGCAAGCCATACATTGAATATTGCCCCGCGGCATGTCCCTGTCAAATAGAAAAGGCACGGTATGGATCCAGAGAGATCTACGGCCCTGAAGGAAGAGGTAGATAAACTCAAGTCGAACAGGCTTATTCAATATGCATTGTATCCAGAGTGGGTATCCAACCCAGTGCCTGTCATGAAATCCAACTGGAAATGGAGGACTTGTGTGGACTACTCATATTTGAATAAAGCATGCCCTAAGGACAGTTTTCCACTTCCCAGAAACGATCAACTTGTAGATTCAACGGCCGGACACGAACTCTTATCTTCCATGGACGCATATTCTTGGTACAATCAAATATCAATGCACCTACCTGATCAGGAGCATACCTGCTTTGTCACCGATCTAGGACTCTATTGCTATAAAGTGATGCCGTTCGGACTCAAGAATGCTGGGGCAACTTACCAAAGGCTTGTGAACTGAATGTTCGCCAACCAGATCTGGAAAACCATGGAGGTGTACGTTGATGACATGCTTGTGAAGTCGTGGTTGTCCATCAATCATGTAAAAGACTTGAAATAATGTTCAACATCCTTCGACAGTACCGAATGAAGCTCAATCCATTGAAATGTCACTTCGGAGTCGCATCCGGAAAATTCCTTGGATTCATTGTCAATGCACGAGGAATTGAAGCCAATCCTGAGAAAATCTAGGCGATTCGGAATCTCGAGACTCTCAGAACTATAAACCAAGTACAGAGCCTCAACAGGAAGGTCGCAGCCTTGAGTAGATTCATTTCCAAATCCACAGACAAGTGCATTCCCTTCTTCGACCTAATCAGAAAAGGAAAGCACAATTTTGAATGGACGGCTGAGTGCGAAAGAGCATTCTTAGCATTGGTTCAACATTTGGCAACGCCGCCTATTCTGTCAAAGTCGGTTGATCATGAAAGATTATATATCTATCTGGCGGTTTTGGAAAATGCGATCGTGCTGCACTGATTCGAGAAGAAGATTGGATACAACGACTGATCTATTATATAAGTAAGCGATTTAAGGGGCGGAGAGAAACTACCCAAAGTTGGAGAAGCTTTCTTACCGCCTAGTCATTGCCTCGAGAAAGCTCCGTCCATATTTTCAGGCTTATCTAATCACAGTCTACACCGACCAGCTGTTATGATAGGTCCTCACGTGAACTGAGACGTCTGATAGGTTACTCAAGTGGAACATCGAGTTAAGTCAATTTGATATTGCTTATACACCGAGACGAACCATCCAAGCACAAGTTCTGGCGGACTTTATAGCTAAATTTACTATACTGGAGGACTTGCCAAAAACCAATGAATCTCCCAAATACATACGGAAGCTATACACTGACAGTGCATCAAACGACCGTTGCTCAGGCGCTGGAGTTGCACTCGAAACCCCAGAAGCTCGATCCATATGTTATGCTTTGAAGTTTGACTTCCACGCGACTAATAACAAGGCCGAATATGAAGCTTTACTCGCTAGACTCAGACTTGCCAGAGACTTGAGAATTAATGCTGTGGAGATCTACTGTGACTCGCAATTGGTCGTATCCCAGGTTCGGGGAGAATACCAGGAAAGAGACCAGAGTTGGCCGCTTATCTCGCCCCGGTCCAGGAAGTGTTGAATTAGTTCGACTACTATGCCATCCTCTATATACCACGGGAGAATAGTAAGAAGGTCGATTCTTTGGCAAAACTGGCCAGCACCAGTGAAGCACGGCAAATGGGACTCGTCCCCGTTGAGACACTTACCTCTCCAAGCATCAACCAGATAGAGGCAGACTGGGTGCATGAGGCAACGCCCGAAAAAGAGTCATGGATGACCCCATTCAGAAACTATCTCGAACATGGAGCTTTGCCCGAGCGTAGAAGTGAGAGAAGACAATTTCTTTGGCGTATCGCCCATGACAAGATCAAACAAGTGTTACATGATGTGCACGAGGGAGAATGCAGTGATCACACTAGGGGCGAAGCCTTTGCTAAGAAGATACTCCGATATGGGTACTATTGGCCGACGGTGAATCAAGATGCATTGGACTACGCCAAGAAATGTGATAGGTGCTAGAAACATGCTCGAATTCTAAGAGCCCCTCCTACCAAAATTACTGAAATGGTCAGTCCATGGTCGTTCACCACATGGGGCATCGATATAATTGAATCTTTACTCTGCCTAAAGGTGGTGCGAAGTACGCCATTGTTGCAGTTGACTACTTTACCAAGTGGGCGGAAGCCGAGCCCCTTGCTACTATTACGACAAAGAAAATAATCAACTTTGTAGTATGCAACATCATCTGTTGTTTTGGCCTCCCACGAACAATTATCACTGACAACGGAGCCCAATTTGATAGTGTCGAGTTCAAGAATTTCTGCCAATGTTTCCGCATCCATAAGAAGTTCTCGGTGGTTGCTCACCCTCAAGAAAATGGACAGGTCGAAGCTGTTAATAAATTTATTAAGTCCATCTTGAAGAAATGACCAAAAAAGGCTGGAGGCAGATGGGTCGATGAACTTCCCATGGCCTTATGGGCATACCGAACCACCCATAAATCCGCGACCGACGACACTCCATTTTCACTTTCCTACGGCTAAGAAGCTTTTATTCTGGTTGAATTGGAAGTTCCTTCTCATCTGTGACATATTATGATCCGAAAACGAACGCTATACTACTTGCCAAATCTCTGGATTATTGGTAAAGAAGAATGAAGAGGCTGATTTGAGGGCAGCCGCACACCGAAGTCTATTTGCCGGATTATACAATGCTAAGGTCCATCCCAGAACCATTGGACTTGGTGATCTCATACTCAAGAGAATCAATCTGGTCCCTTCGCATATGAAGCCAACGTGGGAAGGACCATATGTCATCGAATGGAGACTTGGAGACGGCATATTCAAATTATTAACTGTTGCCTGTCTCACTTTGCCGAGAGCTTTGAATAGCGAGTGTCTCCGTCGCTACTACACATAATAGGATTTTTTTATTCATCCAGTCTACTTTTCATTTGAAATTTGTTTGTGCATTTCAAAATTTGAACCTGTAATCAGGCAACTGACTTTGCCGTACTTTCTTATTTCAACAATAAAATGCAAACTCGTCAAACCAGAGTGGCGATTCATGAAATGTGTCATGTGACCATCACAATGCATGGAGAGCTAAGTTCCATCCTACTGTGGGGCTTATTCAAATAGGAATGGCGGTGATACGACTGGCCACTCACTAAGTAAAATCCCAAGCTCGGGGGCAAGTAACTATACTGAAGCCAAAAAGGATTGATACACGGCAATCCTCCAACGAACTCTGGTTCCCAGAGTGCGAACTAGAGTATAAACTTCGAATCCAAAACGTGGGTTCAAGGAGGATGGTTCCGTACACCTACGACTTCACGCATGTACAATCCAAGCTCGAGGAGGATGGACCCGTCCATCTACCACTTCGCTTGCCTACATAGGGTGGATGTGATCCGACCGTCCACGTTCCTGATCAACTTCTCATTCCCGGAGTGTGAATGAGATCCTAACACTCAGGAAAATGTGATTGACCGTCTGTCAATCAACTCTAGATTCCCGGAGTGCAAAATGGATTGTAAACATCAAGATGGGTGTGACTGACCACTCATCGACTAGCTCGAAGTCCCCAGAGCGCGGGCTGGAGTATAAACGCAAACAGGGTATGAACCGACAGCCTGCGAGATAACTCTAAGTCCCTAGAGTGCGGATTTGAGTACAAAACATAAATTGGGTGTGACTGACCACCTACAAATCAATCTAAGTCCCCAAAGTGCGGACGTAATTCTAAATATCAAACGGGTGTGACTGACCACCCGTAAGATAGCTTAAGTCCACAAGGCGCGGACATATCTTTAAACATTAAATGGGTGTGACTGACTACCCATAAAATAACTTAAGTCCCCGGAGCAGCGACATTTATTTGAACATTAAACAGGCATGACCGACCGCCGACAAACAATTGCAATCCCTAGAGTGTGGATGCGATTACCAATAGATGAGCGAGTGTGATCGGACCACTCGAACTTGTCTCGTTTCAACTTTGTTCCGACTATGTTAAGCTCAATTTATTGAAGGCAGAAAGCGACTGTCGACAGATCACTTCAATTCATCCCAAGGACTGGGGAAAAAACTTAAGTACCAGCTGTTGATCGAGACGGTACAACATTGGGACTCGACTTAACGTTTGGTTATGACCCAAAGCCATGACTTCGAGACTTAATGACCAAACTCAAGTCCGATTCAAAGACTAAAGCCTCATAAGTACATTGAATGGAAATTCGAGTGCTAAAACACTTAAGCAAATAAACACAGAGTTATGCTGAAAACAAAATGGAATTTCATCTCAACTATTCTTTGAAAGAAAAGGATAAGTACAAAAAATTATTTCAAGAAATCCTACAAGCAGGGGCCGAACCCGCATCTATACACGACCTATGGGAAGCAAAAAGAAATTCCTATCTATCTACAAAAAAAGGGAGCAAAAAGGCATGTCTACTCCCTCGGCTTCTTCTTCCTCTTCCTCGGCGTTGACTCACAGGAACTACCGCTCGGATCCTCTTCGAGCCTTTACCTTTTGCTGGTTGATCTCCAATCGGGGGGATTACCGAAGTCTTATCCTCCGAACTCATGGGGATCGAGATACTTTCTGAATGCGGAGCCAGAGGAATCATGGTACTTTCAATGTTAGAGGACGAGGGAGGCACGCCAGTGTCAACGATTGTGCCGCCAGGAGAGATCATACGCATGGGGACCAGACCATGACCCACCATGCCACCTCCAATACTACTAGCCTGCGCGGCTCTTTCCATTTCAGCAATCATCTCTGTCATTATATCTTCTTCCCGAACTTCTTGGGCTTCCACGGGAATGCTGCTAGTTGGGCCCAAAGAGCTGCCCGTAAATACACCTTCACCCATGACGAATAGCAAGTCGGCAAGTGGATCACATTGATGACCAAGGAGTTCTTCCATCATATGTTCGTCAAAAATGAAAGCGCTCTCCTGTACTCCCTCGATTGGTGCAGCGGCCATTGTTGTGGTTGCCTCCATCATAAGGGCCTCCTGCTCATGATGTGGCTCTTGGATTGCAGGAGGCTCGACTAGTGCAGACTCTATAACTAAATAAAGATAAAATAAAACATTAGTGACATCTTCTGATAGCACTCCCAACTTTGACTGGATGCAAGAAATGTTTAGAGTACCTTCCTTAGGTTGGCTCACATGCGGGGCCGGTGCGCCTTTGGAGCTATGACCGCATACTAGAGACAAACGCGGTTGATCAGGGTCATAAACAGGAACAGCTGAAGGGCCAATTGTAGAAGTATGCTCGGGTTGAGCTGCTGCAGGCATTTCAAAGATTGCTTCATGGTTTTCAACTCTAGACCCCTCTCCAACTTACTGATACTGTCCAGCAAGTTTTTCCTTTTCAGAAGTGATAATGGCTTCATGGAGAACGTTTCTCTCATCTTCGGTCAATATCTGGTTCTCCAGCTTAAAGTCATCGATAGATGAAGTGTGACGATCCGCCTTTTCATCCTCTATCAAGCGGCACTAGGCATTGTATGGATGCAGCGGGTAGTCATCGAGCCTGCTTAGGTTGCGGTGCTTCAGGACATTGACATTATAAGTGACCAAGAGGTCTTCGATGTCACCTTCCAACCTGGCCTCTGCCGCTCTAACATCGGTTTCAATTTTGGCCTCGGTTTCTTGGACCTTTAACTTGGCCGAGTCCCGCCCACCCCTGATTTCCACGGCCAGGTCACATGCTTCCTAGGTAGCATTGTTAGCATCGTCTTTCTCTTTGACAACCTTAGTAAATTTGTCTTTAAGCTCCTCAAGCTCTTTGAGCACGACATCTCTTTCCTCCATAACTGTGGCGGTTCTATGGCCCATCTCCTCGACAAAGGTCAGGTGCTCCTGTCGCATATGTTTTATCTTCTTACTTGTCTCGTTGACTTTCTTAAGGACCTCCGTTTTCGAGTTCCTCAAAGTATCATTCTCGGTGGTAAGCACTTACACTATGCGATCTTTTTGGGTTTGATCTTTCTCCAGATTTTTAGTTATCTTCACCCGATCAAAAGCCACCGCTGAAACTTTCTCTATGGGCTTCATCCACTCTCGATACTGGTTGTAGATATCATACACATAGTCGTGCATAGTTTGTTCAGCCCCATCGGGAATTCGCTTCAAGTTCGGGGGAAAGTGAAAGCCATCAAAGCAAATATTAGGGAAATCCATTTTCAACTGAGCTATTCGGATGGCTCCCTCTCTCATGGGCTCCATAGCCGATAATGTAGTGACGACAGGAACATCTATCCCAGTTCTACGGCACTGCTCACCAGATATCATAGTTTGTGGAGGCACTGGGTGGCGTGAGGTTACAGTAGTTTGTTTTCCAGAGCTGGAGGGTTGCATTGGACCTTTAGGTGGCGGAGAGTGCGATCAGGAATGGCGCCTATACTGCCTCTCCCTCTCCATATCTCTTTCCCTCTCGTAACGCTCCCTCTCTTGACTGGAATAGCCGCGATCGCGTTCTCTTTCGGCCTCACGCCTACGAGACTTGGAATATGACCTAGATGAATGGAGCGTAGAGCGGAGTCTACCAAGCATAAATCTCCTCCTCGACATCGTATCTATAAAATGAAAACAGAAACAAAGTTGGTAATCTCCAGAGATTAATGGCTTGTGATTAGAGATTATGTGGTACGGTGAAGTGTGTGCATGTATGTGCAAACCCCCCAACTGACCGATTGTGGTGGCTCTGCTTGCATGAGTCAGCTCCCCAACATCTAAAACGCTCCAACATGCCTCAGTTTCCAACCCGAAGTCTTGAAATGAAGTCAGATCATTTGGGATTGGGACATCTGCCAATCCTTCCAACAAGCTCTCCATTTGCGGAGGAGGAATCTCTTGACTAGTAGTAGGCAAGGACACTACGATGGTTTTGCACCTTATAGATTTGCGAACAACAGTCTTGCCTCTTATTTTTCCTAATGCATAAGAGTTCGGCGAATGCACAGCTATGGACTCATCTCTAGTCGGCGAGCTCTCGTCATCGCCTTGTTTTATTATGACGATCCCAGGAGCTCTCCTTCTGATCTGCTTCGCCGTAGCTGCCCTGAGAACTACTACAAGTCTGATGCTCTGGTCTCTATCAATTAACCCCATAGCAATCAAATTTACATCTATAAGGACTTCGTCGACTTTGCTGTATGCGGCGGCCACCTCTTGAATAACCCTTACAATCTCCTTAACCGAGCTCCTTCGAGCTGCGGAATCGAAGCTATAAAAGAAGCAAAGTGTTAAACTCCACATCAATTAATATCTGTCATGTTAATCACGAAGAAGTTGAGGCACTTACGTTTGACTAGCCACCTCCTCGCAAATCCCCGTGGACACCGGACGAAAAACCATTCGATTTTGATGTAACTCAACTTGCTCCAAGCTCCGGCCATGACTTGACAATTCCTAACTGCTTCTAGGAAAGTGAAGGAGGGGTTGTCCCTATGACTTTTTATGTTGAATTAGTATCTGATTTCTTCTAGGGTCGGAGGACGAAAGAAGTGTTCCATAAAGATAACGAACATGCATTGAGCAAGGCATACCCATTCGGGTGCAACTGGGATGGAGCAATCCTAAAAAAAAGTAACACTTCCTAGATAAACTGATTGAAGGGAGAAAGTTTCCCAGCTACACACATGAATCTGTTACAAGCTGTGTACCCTTCCAAGGGGTTATGGGCTCTATCATCTGGCCCCGGCAGTAAGACATCATTTAGTGGCAGCCCGTGTCTTAGGCAAATCCTGCCTAACATATCTTCAGAGATATTAGAGCGGACAGAATCCTACGGGTTCGTAATAAAAACTGCTCCCGACAGTTCAACTAGAGCATGGCTAATTTCTTCAGCTGTAATAGCCGACATTTTGATTACAGGGAGAGGCGGACTCTAAACATCTCGCGACTATGAACTTTCGGGTTCCATAGCTATTGAACTCAGTAAAAATCATCGTTAGACGACAATAAACCCGTGTTCCCCCCAATGTGAAGTGCGTGAGTGTGTAGTGCAGTGTTACATAATACGTAAGAAATTCTACAGAATTCAAGAGATGTTCAGACGACAAGACTTCGAGATTCAACCGGAGTGACCGTCATCGCTGACCGTCACAACCGTGCCATCCAGAATTCAAAGAACGATCCAAGTTACAGTTCATAGAATTTGTCGAGTTACAGTTCCATCGACAAGCTTCGAAGGGGAGTCAAATATGTAGTGAAACAATTAAGTCCAATTATGTAAGGCAGAAGCTCGTCGGAATCAAATGTTCGGTTATGCAAAGGGTTCATATCCATTAAAATGCAAGTTTGGATCGATCACCAGTAGTGCAATTCGTATTGATCAAGGAAGTCCACATCTCGTATCGACCGCCGAAAGGTCAATTCGTATCGATCCAAAACTCTCAACCTCGTATCAATCACTTACAGTGTCTTTGTATCGATCACCAGATCCAAGTCTTCGTATCGATCGCTGTGAGTCGATACGAACTTCCATTATCGATCGATACGAAGCTTCACACTCCATCGGCATGAAGTTCCATTGCCCGGATCGATACGAACTCACTCTCAATCCAGATTGATACGAATTCGTTTTTCATTCATCATCGACACGAACACCGCCTTCGTATCCCTCCACACTCCTTCTCCAAGCAACTCAAATGTCGTTCCAACCTTCCTCGACCTTGCTCCGACCCATTTACGACCTCCTCACACTACAAAAATTCTTTTAATTAAAGACTGAAAATTAGAAACTGAACATTTTCAGTCACTAGTTAAATACTGATCAAAGACCCAAAAAATCAGTCTTTACTTTCAGAAATTTGTGACTGAACGTCAGTCACAAATCAGTTGCAAAATATTGAAACTATTTTGACATCAAATGACAGTCTTTAATTCAGTCACTAATTGACGTTGGCGTAAATGAATTTATAGCCATTGAGATTTTTACTTCGTTTTAAAATCTGATGGCTCTGTTTAGCTATCCGTGGGATAATGTTTAAGAGTGTTAACAATCAAATTTATTCTCACGTTTGATAAATCATTTCTTTTTTAAATCCACTATCGGTTCCATTTTTCCTTAGATTAGGGTCCATAAATCCACTTCCCCACTACCACTTTTTCTATTCACCCACTTCATCCATTTCCATCACCTCCTCTTTACTCCTCATTCGTCAGCCAATATCACCCCCTTCTGCGTCAGATCCACTTCTCCTGCTTCATCCTACAACCAGCCTCTCTCCCCGCTTCCATGCCCTAAGTTTCTCTCGCTAGCTAGATCTGGGTTTTTGGGGCTCTCGTTTGTTGTAGTTCGGCCTTCATTCTCCTGTCATCCTTACGTGATGCCGACACATTAGTCACCCCGCGCAAGCTTCCTATAAGTTGGAACCCTTATATATGGTGACCGATGTTTGTTTGAGGTAGCAAATGTGCCTTGAATTTTAGGGTGTTTTGAATATCCAGTGGTGTTATGTGGTTTGGTCTACTTTTGTGTTTGTGGAGCTGTTTTGCTGTGTTACTTTCTCCCTATTTTGGGTTGGTGCTGAGGTATTTGCAATGGTGAACGACAAACCATTCTATCCATGCTTTTTACCTTTTTCTTCAACGAGCACTATGGTGATTTCTTTGCAACGGATGCGAGTCTTTCCTACTGTAGTTAAAGTCTTGCTTAATGTTTTGATGGTGCGTTAGTTTTGCCCTTGCGATAGTTTGGTTGCCTATGCATATGGGGCTTTGAAATATTTTTCAATGTTAGCTCTACTTTGGTGCATTTTGTAGTTGGAAATTGTGTAGCTTTGCTACCCTATAGGAACGAGCCTGGTCTGGCTTTGGCCTATTGAATGAAAATGTTGTTGTTTTTGTACTTTTTTGGTATCGCCTAAATGGTACCTAAGTGTGTAATGTACCCCGTGATTGTACTTGTGTATGGGGTAATTTGGGTTCTGTTCACAATATCTTTGTAATCTAATGTTCAATTATATATATATATATATATTTGTTATATGAAATATATTACATATTAGTGGTTCATATACAGTTTTATTACACATATGTATTATAATAATGATAAGGCATGATCCCTTGACATTTATGCATGAATCGATGCCACAAGAATGCTAGAACAATGAATAAACTAAAAATTAAATTAATTACTTTTTAAATTCGTACACTTGAGACCGATTAAAAACTACGTTTCGGTCTTTAAAATTCAGTCACTAATAATATTTAAGACTGAAATTTCAGTCTTTGAATTTAAAGACTGAAAATTCAGTTACAAAACATTTTTGGGACTTAATAAACAAAGACTGAATTTTCGGTCTTTAGTCGGTCTTTACATGTATTTTTAAGACTGAATTGTTTATCTAAAGACTGAAATTTTCGGTCTCTATAGCGATCTTTTTTAGTAGTGTCATCACCGAAATCAGCCACGAATGCAAGTGGAATGGCATGAGAAGTCGATTATCATCATTTTAAGTTGAATTTGGTCAATAATTTACCTAATTTCGGCAATTAATTCGAGGGATTAGAGTTTGGTTTGACTCGAAAGTGAGAGTAGTTTTCCTTTTCTCATTTTTTCTATCGATATGAAGGCAAGGATGGAATGGAAGCAAGTAAAAAAATTTCTATGTACAAAACCGTATTTATATGGTTCGAACCCGAGCGGAAGTCGATTCGTCTCCCAGTACCAATGACCTGTAGAAGTGGTTCATACATCATCGATACGAAGCAATGTTCATATCCATCCACCCGCATCGGTCAAGAGTGTAACTGCTCGTAACCATCGACTCAAATCGGTCCAGAGCAAGCTTTCCGTATCCATCAAGCCATCGATAAGAAATGACAATTTCGTATCCATTACTTTGAAGACCACCAGGATTCGTATCCATCGATATGCAACGTTTCAGAGGACCACTAATTCGTATCGATGGCCATAGATACAAAATGCCTATCCCAACTTCTCAAATCGATCCAGGAGAGGATCGATATGAAGGGAAACTCTAAAACAACCATCAAGCGTTGTTACAACTCAAATTCCACATCGATCCAGGAGAGGATCGATACGAAACTCGATTAAAAAAAACTTGACAATGACTCGTAGATGTGTAAACATTAACGAGAGTCAGGTTAACATACGTGCATGTATGACGAACTAACATTCAATTTTCAAAATTCACAGGAGTTGAATGCTCACTTGGTGACAATTACAATAGTGAACAACAAATTGCTAACACTCAACACTAAATTACAACAATGCACTGCATAATCATTGGCAAACAACAACTTAGCATTTATATTACTGGAAATCAATCAAAGGTTGCATCTTTTGATGAAAAGATAACGATAATTCTACGAATTGGATAAAACTTTTCATAATGAAGGTTGTAGTTTTTCAAAGCACGTCATGTTCACACAAGACGTACTTTGGGGGGCAAATGTTATACCGCCTTTTGGCAAGGTCGTGACACCAAGGACTCGACTGGAAACCAAAGACAGTCCATCCTACAGATCGGTTATACACAGGTCTACTATGGATACTGTCCAATTTTGTCCGAGTCCGGATCGAGCTACAATCGATGTGGTATGACAAGCAAAGTTGTGAAAGCCAACATTCCAAGTTTCAAGTCAATCGGAGTTCGTATGCTCAAGATGTGGATCGATCAAAATAAAGAGCAAAAGCATCGGTTCGTATCCATCATGTCTACCCTACTTTGTATCCACCATGCCTATTCCATTTCATATCCATCGTGTTTACTCCACTTCATATCCATCAACTAAAGCTAGTTCGTATCAGTTCCATCCACACAGTTCGTATCGACCAGCCAACGATCGATACGAATGTACCGCCAAACAATCGATACGAAGTAGCATCTTCTATCGATATGAAACAAGCCAAACATCATCGATACGAAGCAGCTGCATGTAATCGATATGAAATGGCATCGAAGTCGTCGATACGAAGCAGCTTCAAGCATCAATATGAAGTGAAGTGCAAACCATCGATACGAAAGGGATTAATCCAGGTCGATACGAACAAAGCACGTAAAAGTGGAAGACTCGGCCACACGGCATGAAAAGTGGATTGATCCTGGAATATAGCGCCACGTCATCTATCCAAGTATGATCGATACGAACTACCATCGATCTGAGTATGATTGGTACGAATAGTCATGGATACGAATCCATCGATACGAACACGGCAGTCAACTGAAAATCCAAACTTCGATCGATCATAACTCAAAAACTACAAGTCCAATGCCACCAAATTTTCACAAGAGCTTGCGTACCATCTCAAGAATGTCCATGATTGATCTCAGCCAAAAAGACCTTATCTTGATCGATACGAATGGTACACGTATCGATCATGGATCGATCCCAATGACCATGGATCGATCTGGTGGGCCAACCCACGTGAGAGGAGGAGTATTCCGAGATCTAAGTCGGATTTTTCCAGCCTACGCCTATAAATAGTAGCCCAATGCCTCTAGAAAAGGGACTTTTGATTCTTCCACGCTGATACACTACCGGATACTCATTGTAACTCGAGTTCTTGAGAGTGTACTGTTGTAATCAGATTGTAAACTTCAATAAAACATCAAACTTTCCATAGTGGACGTAGGCTACAATGCTGAACCACTCCATATTCTTGTGTTCTTGTTTGTCTGTTTTGGCGTGTTTGTTAGATTAATCTCCTTTTTAATATATATTCTCCATTTTAATCTCTTCAAATACGCCCGAAGGGTGTTGTGCCCAATTTTGGTACAAATAGGCAAAACATTACCTCAAGCCTCATACATCGATAATGGTAAAAATAGGGTAGATGCAGCAGGGTTAAGTGGGTCGCTGCCATTAGGAGATGTTCATTGCCTTTCTAAATTACCCTCTATATTTCAGGTTGTTGTAAATGTTGTGGCCATGGATAGGTGAGGAACAACTGGGGTGATGACATATTCGGTACTCTCTATGGTAGAGGTAGGTCGGTATTGTGTTGGTAGACGGCAGCCGGGTTGTGCCTTGGTACATTCTTCTAAAGATGTATTGTCGGAAAGTAGTCCCTTGCCTTGTTATTGTTGGAAATCGATTCTCCAATATGTGCCTTTACGATTTTGATGGTAAAGCCTAATATGTTTGAATTTAATTAATGTAAGAAATTCGGCTATATTAATATGTTTTTTGAAAATGGTTTTCAAAGAATGTATTAGAATTAATATCAAATGATTTGATAAAAATGTTTCGATTATTGTATGGCAAAAACCCGTTCGTGTTTACGTGCGGCGTGGTCTTACAAGATATCTTTATTTCTAAAGGTTTTCCATAACTTTAGAAATCCAATGGAGTTGTGTTTTCTCATGCTGGTTTACTAGACTGATTCGAGCATTATTCCTTTCCAATGCTCGGGTCAGACCAAGCATATTTACATATTAGATTCAGATGAATTTTGGAGGAGTTTGGAGCAGGAGGCATCATTGATAACTAGTTATTATCTTACTTTCACTACATTGGTTGTTTAAAATTGTCAGCATTTGTGTGGAAAGATTGTTATAACTGTCTAGGCTGATGATCAGTGATTTGTTGGTGTACTTTGATGGATGTATGTATATTCAAGTTTTTCCTTTTGTAAAGATCATTGTTATATTATATATTATTCCATTGTGTTGTGAGATTATGTGATTGTTTAGTTTCTTCTTCTTCTGTTCTTTCTTCTTTCTTTTACACTCAACGATCGGTGTTTCCGGCAGCTGAATGCTCGGCACGTAATATAGTGGACGTATTAGTGTCGATTTTCGAAGGTTGAAAATTCCGTTCGTTGCATATGGTATCAGAACTTTGGTTTAGCGAACACCTAGGTTTTGGTGGGCTAAAACTCATTATAGATAGGCCCAATAATACCTTGTAATGAGTGACTCATTAGAGATAGGATCAGTTGTATCCTAGAATGAGTTTGAGTGTATATATAAGTGTGTATTTATTAGTGATATAAAAATGTTTTATATTGTGTTGATTGATCGACTAAGTGGCTTATGGGTTCTGGTCAATACAAGTAATTAACGTTATTGATAGGGATCTCTAAACACTTGAACATAACAATTCGACATGGTATTGCTTTGAAATTTGGTAAATGAAATAATTTACCTTGATTATATTTTATATATAAAGAAATAATTTTTCAAAAAGTATTATAGTTATAAATGGTGTTTGGTTATTAGAGAATGATAATATTCGATCATTATCCTTTATTGTTTGTTGTTTGTGATTTAATAAAGGTTAATTATTATTGTAATCCAAATAAAGATAAACAATTGTGAAATGGTCTTATATAAGAAAGAGAGTTTATAAAGTATGGATTATAAAGTATTGTTTACAACTAAAAGGATTTAAACTGAGATTTGGGAATTTAAATACTGGTGATTTTGAAAATTGTTCTTTAAAGTTGAGAAAATAATATTATTATTATTTTGGAAGTATTTTGAATAGAAATATTATAGAATGAATTTTAAAGGAGATAAAAGCACTAAACTCACTTCAGTCACTGGAAAATAATTCCAGTGATGACTGTAGCATCATCGGTATTCTTTTTCGAGTTTTTAAGTGATGGATTGCTACCATAATGATTTGCCATAAAAATTTTGTTTTGGCAAACAAAGTTTGTTTTAGATTCCAAAAGTATGATTTGATATACAAAATGAATATATTTATAGTATTATTTCAAAATGATTTGAAATAAAAACCAGGTGTTTAATTCTTGAATTTTCAGTCAAGTGATATTGTATGGATTCATGCATCTTATCCCTTAGGATAAGTTGGATTTGTGCATTTATTTTGAGATGTTATTTGGAAAATTTTATTTATTGAAATAAAATGGAATTTTCAATAATTTTGGACATTCGAAAACTTCTGAGTTGGAATAAATTATGTATTTTGTGAAAACATAAGAGATAAGTTTTATAACTTATAAATTTGTGAACTAATTAGTTAATTCAAAATTTTAAATTTGTTGGATATGCATGTTAAGAAAAGAAAATTTGGATTTGAGTTATGATCTAAATTTTAACTTAAGCAAAGTTAAATGGATAATTTTATGAAATTGATCATAAATGATTTTATTATTAAAAGAAATACTATGAGTTTAATAAGTTATGATTTAAAATGAACATGAACTTAAGTTTTAAAGTGCTTGAATTACATAAGTTGCGTAATAAGATGTAATAAACTTATGTAATGTTTTATGAAATGTAACGACCCAGAATTTTGAACAAATTAAATTGAGAATATTTAATTAATTTTAAATATTTGAATGATAATTTAATTTGAATCCCTGGTTTAAATTTGGATTTGGCAATTAAATTATAAAATTTAATCGATTGGAAGTTGAATAAGAATTTGAATCTTCAAATTTAGGCCGATTAAAAATATTTCCAAAGCTTTTAAAATTCATATTGATAATACTGAAGATAATAGAAGCTTCAGAATCGAAGTTGAAATTGATTTGATCAGTTTTGAATTTATATCGTTCAACCAATATTTAAAAGTAGCCGTCCGAGGCACAGTCTCGGAATTCGACGAAACCAGTTTCATTGGGTCCGGAATATTGTATTATTGCCGGGTTTCAGATTTCGTATTTTTCGAAGTTGATTTGTGACCTTACGGTGAGATAACGCGTTGGAAATTTGAATTAAATTCAATTTTAAATTTAATTTTTAACTGGGTCAATATCACACCACCACGTTGTCTCCCATTGAATACGCCTATAATCACGGAAGGAATCGTGAAGGCACGTTCCCCTGTCTTCCCCCTCTCTTTTTAAATTACCCAAATTTCAATTCCACCTCCAGTTCAAAACGAAGAAGAAAATAAAAATCGACCGCCTCGTTTGAAATCGCGAGCGACCTATTCTCCTTCCTTTCTACTTCAATTTGATTCACGAAATCGAATCATTGTCTTCGGTCAGGTCACGATCTGGAATAGTCTGCGAGGGTTGTTGGCGGCGATTTAGGCTTGGGATCGGAGACGCAGGGTTCAAGGGGGGCGGTGCAAGTGGTGTAGGGCTGCAGGTGGATGGGCTCGAGGCGGCAACAGCGACGCGTACGAGGGCGCGCGCGCAAATCACTCGAGGGAAGTGGGGATGTTGAGGCTCGACTAGGGTTCACGCGAGACGTGTTCACAGGAGGGTGCGGCGGCGCGAGATGGAGTCTGGGGTATGCAAAGTACGATGGTGGAAGCGGCGAGTTCGACGATGTCGCGATCGAATCGCGATGTCAGAGGCGGCAGATCTGGAGTTGCGTACAAGTGGGGGTTTCGTGAGATGGCAAACCACGTGGGGTGGTGCTGTGAACGGAGGCGCAGCTGGGGTAGCTCGCGCGTGTGCTGGCGAATTCGAGTGATGAGATAGTGGCAGTCGCGATGCAAGGTGATGGATCGCCGTGGCTCGTCGTCAGTTGGCTGCGGTGTCGCGATGTCGATGGTGGATAGGTATCGAGGTATTCGATTTAATTCCTATCTTCTTTCTTTCTGATTTAAACTCGATTTCATACGTATATATTTGAATATAAACAGTAAACAGAAAGTATTTTCTTTATTTCAATTGCTGAAAAATATATATATATATATGGGTTAGAGGAAAATAAAGGTTATATTTATGCCATTCTGTTTTAAATTTAATATGTGTAAGTTAGAAGGGAATTTAGTTATAGATTTAATTTTTAATTTAGTAAATTAGTTAAAAAGAAATTATAGTTGATTTAATTTATTAAAAGAAGTTTGGTTTTAAATTTAATCTGTTTAGTTAAATAAAATTATTTAAAGAGAAATTGGTTAATTAAAACTATCAAAACGAAAATTTTTAGTTCGATTTAATTCAAATATTAATAGATTTTATAAATTACTTATACAAGGTTAAAGTCAAGAAAAACAAACTGGATTGGAAATGGATGGCAAAATAAAAGCTAAGGTGAGATTTTTCTCACTCAAAATTGAAAAGTGGAATTTTCAGTTATTGATATGATTGCTATGTGGATTGTGATATTAGATATAGTAGGATATCTATATATATATAGCAATATATACATATTGGCATATGTATATATTGGATTGATGATTTCCCGCCTCGTATAGCGGATGAGACCCTATTGCGCCGTTAGTAAGCGGATTTTTATAAAAACCCATATACCGCGATATTCCACCTCGAAGTGGAATGGTATTGTGCTAACGTCTTTGGATGCAGGGAAACAGGTTGGAGGGATCCAACTGGATTCCTCAACTGTATTTATTTATTTACAGATGTTGATATATATTCTGTTATCATATGATGATATATGATGTTTGATGTTGTGATGGACTAATTGATGCGTTGCATCATTGGATTCAAATTTTGAAATTTAAAAATAACGATGTTGATTTTAAAAGTGAAATTTTTAAAAGTGATCTTTGAAAATATGCGTTTATTTAAATTGTTGAATTGATTTACTTTAAATAGAAAAACGTTAAAACTTTAAAGTTATAAAAGTTAAGATTTTGTGAATTTAAAAAAAAAAAAATTCTTTTGAAATAAAGAGTTAAGAAATTTATAAAATGGTTTAAGTTGAGATTTTTGAATTATTAAACCAATGTATATAAAAGATGTATCAAGTTGATATGTATCAATTAAAGTTATTGGAATTTTAAAATGAGTTTTATAAGAGATATGAAATTTATAATTATAAAATGTGAAGATATGAAATTTATAATTATAAAATGTGAAGATATGAAATTTATAATTATAAAATGTGAAGATATGAAATGTATAGAATTATAAATTGTAAAGATATGAAATTTATAGATTTATAAATTTTGAAGTTAAAAATGAATGAGATTTATAGATTTATAAATTGTGAAGTTATAAAATGGATGAAACTGTAGAATAAAAGGTTTATAAGAGATTAACTTATAAAGGGGATTTTTGCCTTTAAATGGAATATTTATCGAATTATTAATAAAGGAGATTTATTAAATTGAAGTTGTTAGGAAATAGAATTTATAAACGTGTTTATAAATTCAAAATCAATTGAATTTGATAAATTAAATATAGAAGATTTTTAAAGAAGATATATTCGCGATTTTGGATAGCGAATTTTTATTGAGATAAAAATGTGTAGAAATGATTGAAATTGGGTTAAGTGAATTATATTCACGATTTTGGACAGTGAATATATTGTTAAGTAAATTGGATTTATTGTTGAAAAGGTGATATAAAAGGTGAAGTTAAACATTTTAAAGGTGTTTTAAAATGTATTATGAATCGAAAGCATAGATTCCCGCAGTTCTTGTTGAAATAGACGTTTTCGAAAAATAAGGAAATGGTGGACTATAACACTGTTGTTATAGTAAATGATTTCCGAAAGGAAATGTTTTTAATGTAGTATTGGGATTTATATATCTATCTAAATCCGAATCCCTATACTAGTGATTTTGAGTCGTCGTAACGATGTTTTACGTAACATTCGTTTTGACTCAAATAAATGTTGTCAAAGTAAATGATTTCCTTAACGAATGAAATATATACTTAATATTGTTTTAAGTATATTGAATATTTTCAAATGTTGAAAATAAATGATTTGTGAATTACTTATTTTTAAATAAGTATGGAAATGCTTTCCAATATGAAATGAACTGTTTTGAGATTTTATCTTCAAAGATAAAATAAGATGTGGAAATTGATTTGAAATTGTTTTCAAATGGTTAAGTGTGGAAATTTTATATCTAGTAAAGATATTTTTGAAGATAAATAATTGGGAAAATTATTTGGAATCTGATGATGTTGTGCATCTTTATTGATAGTTAAATAACCGACTATCAATAATTACCTTTAGATAGGTATTTGTTGTGAATTGGATGAATTTGAATGCCACACTTATTTTTGAATAAGCGCTCACTATTCGGGTTAGCCGGGAAAGGACCATGGGGTCGTATAACCCATTCCGAATATGTGATACGTCGTTATGAATTGCATTTGAAGACCGGTGTTGAAGACCGGATATTTTTGAAAACGGAAGGATTACCGTCGAGTTACTCTACATCGGCTGATCTCCGGTTTAGAGGTTTTTATCACCCTTAGTGACGGGAAATCCTGACGTGATTGAAAATTATCCGGAATTGCAAGGGCTTCGTGAGAAGTGCCTTCGGTTCTGTTCGATCCCGGAACAGACTTGTATGGATTGTGTGTCTGACGTTACAATTTGAGATATAAAGCTGATTTCTTTCAAATACATTTCTGTTGGTGGCGGAGAATTTATTCTCTTAGCTTAACACCCTTCTCTGAGACGTACGAGCTCAGAGGTTATGTAGTTGAAATTTATTAGCGATATATCCCAATTTGGTAACGTGGCATACTGAGTGTTGCTGTGAAATGATCAGTGTTTGATCATTTGCGATATGATCATTTGTTTGATCTTATATCTTTGTGATCATAGGTTGATCATTTTGTTTGACCCGAAGCAGGGCTTTTTGAGAAAGCGTAGCTTTGTGGACGAGACTTCGTCGAGCCTCACACCTCGGAAATGGTCGAAACAGGAAGAATGCCGCAAGGTTCTAGGGAGTAGCGCCCCTTAGTGTATGTCATTCCTTCTGGATAATGGTGGTATCATGGTATGGAGCCCAGATACTTAACCTCTGTGGTTACTGCATTATTATTATCTATGTGGTTTGTTGCGAATCGGGGATCCTCGGGAAGATCGGTGACGATCGGGGGATGGCATACGCGTGTCAGTAGTTACCTATTTTTGCAGAGGTAACCCGGCCTTGTGTTGGCAGAGATCCGGTTAGGTTCTCGGGTCGTCTATTCCAGGGACGTACCCATCGTGGATAGGAAGTTCCTTAGCCTGACCATTTGTTGGAAATCCAAACTCCAATACGAACTTTGTACGGTATTAGTTGTAGAACCTGCCATTTACGTACGGTGGTCACCACTGTTTAGATTGTAGCTATAGTAGGCATACGATACTGGTCGTATGTTGGCTAAGATTAATATTATACTTTCGAAATGTTTTCTCCACTATGCACTAATAATAATATCAAAAAGAATTTGATTTTGCGTAGTAAGCATCTTTGACTATCATAAGAAGAAATCTCCTCCAAGTCTGCGTTTGCATTGTGTGTGTGGTGGGAGGTCTTATGGTGGTTTCATTTTCCAAAAGCATTGCGAATTGACATTAAAAGTTTTTCTGTTGATTATTTTAAAGAATAACTGTTTTACGATCTCACACCAGTCACCATGACTGACTCGGAGTTTATTGTTCCCTTCTAAACTCTGGGTGCCCACCAATTTCCACACGGGCAGCCTAGAGTTATATTATCAGGATATTCTGGAGCTTCGGAGATAAGCTGGATGGCGAGACGTAGTACTTGTATCTGATATATTTATTCCGCTGTGTATTCTGTATGAGGACAAGTTTATATAACTGTCCATTGTTGTATTGAGTTGTATATTGACTCTGATGATTGATGTATGTATAAAATGATATAGTTCTTTGTTTAAAGACTATTCATTTATCTATTATATATTGTTCCGCTGCGATATGTGAGATTCTGATATTGTTTTCTGTTTCTGTTTCTGCTCTTGTTCTGTTGTTGTTCTTCTTTCCTTTTCTTCTATCTTCTTCTTCTACCTTTTTCTTCTTTCTTAAAACCATAACTTTTCGGGTTTCCGACATTCGATGGCTCAGCAGTCGATAAAGTGAGTATCGATGTTGAATTTTCGAAAGTCGAAAATTTTGGGATGTTACATTTGGTATCAGAGCATATGGTTAAGCGACAACCCTGCTCTGTTGGGTGTTACTCATTAGAGATAGAGTCAGTAGTACTCTAGAATGAGTTTGAGTGTAATAATAGATATGAGCGCGTATTTGTTAGTTAATATAAAATTGTTTTGTATTGTGATGATTGGTTTATTGAGTGGCATATGAACCTTCGTCGGCACCGTCTTGCAAAACTGTATCGAAGGGGTTTCTAAACACTCGAATAGAACAATTCGGCACAGTATTGTTTTGAATAGGGTGAATGAGATAATTTTACCCAAAAACTATTTTTGTATAGAAAAGAAATGTTTTTCTGTAAATTATTATAGTATATGGTTGCATGGTTGTTAGGAAAATAATAACATTGAAATGTTATCATTATTATATGAATTTGAATAAGAAACTCAAAATATAACTCCAAAGTTAAGAAATGAATTAATATATGAATAAAAATTTGTGAATATAAATGGTAAATGTGAATTGTAATTTAAAACGGAATTCCAGAGAAGTTTTTGGAAATGTTTTGAAAAGAATTTGAAAATTTTGGAAATTTGGAAAGTTTAAATCCTTGTTGGTTTGAAAATGAATTTCAAAGGTTTTGAAAAGTATTTTAGAGAGATGAAAGCTCTAAACTCTTTTCGGTCGCTGGAAAATAATCCTGATGATGGTGGCCACATCATTAGAATTCATTTTCGGGTTTCCAAAAGAGGAATTGCTGCCAAATTGTTTTAAATGGAAGTTGTTTGAAAATGTGGGTTTTGTTTTGGAAATTCAAAGGATAACTTGAATTGTTTTCAAAAATGGTTTTGAAAGATTGAATATAAGTTGTATAACTTATAAAATGAGAAAATGAAAGTGAAATAAATGATGTTTAATGGGAATATAACTTAAGAAATGATGAATGAATTTGATTTTGGGTATCAAAATTTATAACTGAAATGAATATGAACTTGAGTTATATAAGTGAAATTCAACTTGGAATGTTAAGTGAATTATCAATTGAATAAATAAATGTATTGGATGTTAATCAATCTAATGAAAGTAAATTGATATGGAAGAATGAGATGATAAGTGTAAATTCATCAAAGCTAATTGAATGAAGTGAATAAGATTAAAACTGAATGTTGAAACCAAATTTGAATAAATGAATTAGAATCTGTGATATGAATTAGTAAATGAAACTAATCTAAAATAGTGCAGTTGAATGAAAGTTAATCGATGAAATTCAATATTCAGAAGTTGAACCGAATCCAAATTAGATTGAAATTGTGAATTAGATTCAAATGAAATTTGAAATGTGAAATTGAATGAGAATGAATATGAAACTTCTAATAGGGAAGTAAAGATGATATAAGAAGTATCAAAAAATTTTGTAATGGAATTTGCAAAATGATTTGAATGTGTAACTAGATATAATGGCTAGTAGGATATACAGGTGTTACGAATTGGGATTTTAAATTTGAAGATAAATTCGAATTGCTCGACAAAAGGTATGTATTTAAATATCAATATGAGATTTGATGACTTATTTCTCTAGCCGCTTGGCTTTTTCTTTTTCTTTTTGAAATCTGAGAGTCCGTAGGGACATTTTGTAGTCGTACCGTATTAGCCGCGCAAAGGAGACGCTGGCGAAATTTTTCGAAAATTTCGAGTGTTAGAAAATTTTGAGAAAATTTTGAAAGTTTAAAATTTGAATTTAAACTTAAAATTAAATTGTTAAGAAACAATGTTGTTTGAACTTATAGTTGAAGTTGAAATTTAGTTGAACTAATAACGAATCTTTAGTAGAAAGATTTGTTTGAAAATTTGATAAAACTATTGATTGTGAAAAATAGTAGACGAGTTAAGGACCACTTTTCCTAACTTGTAATTTCGAGGACGAAATTCTTTTAAGGGGGGAAGTCTGTAACGACCCAGAATTTTGAACAAATTAAATTGAGAATATTTAATTAATTTTAAATATTTGAATGATAATTTAATTTGAATCCCCGGTTTAAATTTGGATTTGGCGATTAAATTATAAAATTTAATCGATTGGAAGTTGAATAAGAATTTGAATCTTCAAATTTAGGCCGATTAAAAATATTTCAAAAGCTTTTAAAATTCATATTGATAATACTGAAGATAATAGAAGCTTCAGAATCGAAGTTGAAATTGATTTGATCAGTTTTGAATTTATATCGTTCAACCAATATTTAAAAGTAGCCGTCCGAGGCACAGTCTCGGAATTCGACGAAACCAGTTTCATTGGGTCCGGAATATTGTATTATTGCCGGGTTTCAGATTTCGTATTTTTCGAAGTTGATTTGTGACCTTACGGTGAGATAACGCGTTGGAAATTTGAATTAAATTCAATTTTAAATTTAATTTTTAACTGGGTCAATATCACACCACCACGTTGTCTCCCATTGAATACGCCTATAATCACGGAAGGAATCGTGAAGGCACGTTCCCCTGTCTTCCCCCTCTCTTTTTAAATTACCCAAATTTCAATTCCACCTCCAGTTCAAAACGAAGAAGAAAATAAAAATCGACCGCCTCGTTTGAAATCGCGAGCGACCTATTCTCCTTCCTTTCTACTTCAATTTGATTCACGAAATCGAATCATTGTCTTCGGTCAGGTCGCGATCTGGAAGAGTCTGCGAGGGTTGTTGGCGGCGATTTAGGCTTGGGATCGGAGACGCAGGGTTCAAGGGGGGCGGTGCAAGTGGTGTAGGGCTGCAGGTGGATGGGCTCGAGGCGGCAACAGCGACGCGTACGAGGGCGCGCGCGCGAATCACTCGAGGGAAGTGGGGATGTTGAGGCTCGACTAGGGTTCACGCGAGACGTGTTCACAGGAGGGTGCGGCGGCGCGAGATGGAGTCTGGGGTATGCAAAGTACGATGGTGGAAGCGGCGAGTTCGACGATGTCGCGATCGAATCGCGATGTCAGAGGCGGCAGATCTGGAGTTGCGTTCAAGTGGGGGTTTCGTGAGATGGCAAACCACGTGGGGTGGTGCTGTGAACGGAGGCGCAGCTGGGGTAGCTCGCGCGTGTGCTGGCAAATTCGAGTGATGAGATAGTGGCAGTCGCGATGCAAGGTGATGGATCGCCGTGGCTCGTCGTCAGTTGGCTGCGGTGTCGCGATGTCGATGGTGGATAGGTATCGAGGTATTCGATTTAATTCCTATCTTCTTTCTTTCTGATTTAAACTCGATTTCATACGTATATATTTGAATATAAACAGTAAACAGAAAGTATTTTCTTTATTTCAATTGCTGAAAAATATATATATATATATGGGTTAGAGGAAAATAAAGGTTATATTTATGCCATTCTGTTTTAAATTTAATATGTGTAAGTTAGAAGGGAATTTAGTTATAGATTTAATTTTTAATTTAGTAAATTAGTTAAAAAGAAATTATAGTTGATTTAATTTATTAAAAGAAGTTTGGTTTTAAATTTAATCTGTTTAATTAAATAAAATTATTTAAAGAGAAATTGGTTAATTAAAACTATCAAAACGAAAATTTTTAGTTCGATTTAATTCGAATATTAATAGATTTTATAAATTACTTATACAAGGTTAAAGTCGAGAAAAACAAACTGGATTGGAAATGGATGGCAAAATAAAAGCTAAGGTGAGATTTTTCTCACTCAAAATTGAAAAGTGGAATTTTCAGTTATTGATATGATTGCTATGTGGATTGTGATATTAGATATAGTAGGATATCTATATATATATAGCAATATATACATATTGGCATATGTATATATTGGATTGATGATTTCCCGCCTCGTATAGCGGATGAGACCCTATTGCGCCGTTAGTAAGCGGATTTTTATAAAAACCCATATACCGCGATATTCCACCTCGAAGTGGAATGGTATTGTGCTAACGTCTTTGGATGCAGGGAAACAGGTTGGAGGGAACCAACTGGATTCCTCAACTGTATTTATTTATTTACAGATGTTGATATATATTCTGTTATCATATGATGATATATGATGTTTGATGTTGTGATGGACTAATTGATGCGTTGCATCATTGGATTCAAATTTTGAAATTTAAAAATAACGATGTTGATTTTAAAAGTGAAATTTTTAAAAGTGATCTTTGAAAATATGCATTTATTTAAATTGTTGAATTGATTTACTTTAAATAGAAAAACGTTAAAACTTTAAAGTTATAAAAGTTAAGATTTTGTGAATTTTTTAAAAAAAAAATTTCTTTTGAAATAAAGAGGTAAGAAATTTACAAAATGGTTTAAGTTGAGATTTTTGAATTATTAAACCAATGTATATAAAAGATGTATCAAGTTGATATGTATCAATTAAAGTTATTGGAATTTTAAAATGAGTTTTATAAGAGATATGAAATTTATAATTATAAAATGTGAAGATATGAAATTTATATTATAAAATGTGAAGATATGAAATTTATAATTATAAAATGTGAAGATATGAAATGTATAGAATTATAAATTGTAAAGATATGAAATTTATAGATTTATAAATTTTGAAGTTAAAAATGAATGAGATTTATAGATTTATAAATTGTGAAGTTATAAAATGGATGAAACTGTAGAATAAAAGGTTTATAAGAGATTAACTTATAAAGGGGATTTTTGCCTTTAAATGGAATATTTATCGAATTATTAATAAAGGAGATTTATTAAATTGAAGTTGTTAGGAAATAGAATTTATAAACGTGTTTATAAATTCAAAATCAATTGAATTTGATAAATTAAATATAGAAGATTTTTAAAGAAGATATATTCGCGATTTTGGATAGCGAATTTTTATTGAGATAAAAATGTGTAGAAATGATTGAAATTGGGTTAAGTGAATTATATTCACGATTTTGGACAGTGAATATATTGTTAAGTAAATTGGATTTATTGTTGAAAAGGTGATATAAAAGGTGAAGTTAAACATTTTAAAGGTGTTTTAAAATGTATTATGAATCGAAAGCATAGATTCCCGCAGTTCTTGTTGAAATAGACGTTTTCGAAAAATAAGGAAATGGTGGACTATAACACTGTTGTTATAGTAAATGATTTCCGAAAGGAAATGTTTTTAATGTAGTATTGGGATTTATATATCTATCTAAATCCGAATCCCTATACTAGTGATTTTGAGTCGTCGTAACGATGTTTTACGTAACATTCGTTTTGACTCAAATAAATGTTGTCAAAGTAAATGATTTCCTTAACGAATGAAATATATACTTAATATTGTTTTAAGTATATTGAATATTTTCAAATGTTGAAAATAAATGATTTGTGAATTACTTATTTTTAAATAAGTATGGAAATGCTTTCCAATATGAAATGAACTGTTTTGAGATTTTATCTTCAAAGATAAAATAAGATGTGGAAATTGATTTGAAATTGTTTTCAAATGGTTAAGTGTGGAAATTTTATATCTAGTAAAGATATTTTTGAAGATAAATAATTGGGAAAATTATTTGGAATCTGATGATGTTGTGCATCTTTATTGATAGTTAAATAACCGACTATCAATAATTACCTTTAGATAGGTATTTGTTGTGAATTGGATGAATTTGAATGCCACACTTATTTTTGAATAAGCGCTCACTATTCGGGTTAGCCGGGAAAGGACCATGGGGTCGTATAACCCATTCCGAATATGTGATACGTCGTTATGAATTGCATTTGAAGACCGGTGTTGAAGACCGGATATTTTTGAAAACGGAAGGATTACCGTCGAGTTACTCTACATCGGCTGATCTCCGGTTTAGAGGTTTTTATCACCCTTAGTGACGGGAAATCCTGACGTGATTGAAAATTATCCGGAATTGCAAGGGCTTCATGAGAAGTGCCTTCGGTTCTGTTCGATCCCGGAACAGACTTGTATGGATTGTGTGTCTGACGTTACAATTTGAGATATAAAGCTGATTTCTTTCAAATACATTTCTGTTGGTGGCGGAGAATTTATTCTCTTAGCTTAACACCCTTCTCTGAGACCTACGAGCTCAGAGGTTATGTAGTTGAAATTTATCAGCGATATATCCCAATTTGGTAACGTGGCATACTGGGTGTTGCTGTGAAATGATCAGTGTTTGATCATTTGCGATATGATCATTTGTTTGATCTTATATCTTTGTGATCATAGGTTGATCATTTTGTTTGACCTGAAGCAGGGCTTTTTGAGAAAGCGTAGCTTTATGGACGAGACTTTGTCGAGCCTCACACCTCGGAAATGGTCGAAACAGGAAGAATGCGGCAAGGTTCTAGGGAGTAGCGCCCCTTAGTGTATGTCATTCCTTCTGGATAAAGGTGGTATCATGGTATGGAGCCCAGATACTTAACCTCTGTGGTTACTGCATTATTATTATCTATGTGGTTTGTTGCGAATCGGGGATCCTCAGGAAGATCGGTGACGATCGGGGGATGGCATACGCGTGTCAGTAGTTACCTATTTTTGCAGAGGTAACCCGGCCTTGTGTTGGCAGAGATCCGGTTAGGTTCTCGGGTCGTCTATTCCAGGGACGTACCCATCGTGGATAGGAAGTTCCTTAGCCTGACAATTTGTTGGAAATCTAAACTCCAATACGAACTTTGTACGGTATTAGTTGTAGAACCTGCCATTTATGTACGGTGGTCACCACTGTTTAGATGGTAGCTATAGTAGGCATACGATACTGGTCGTATGTTGGCTAAGATTAATATTATACTTTCGAAATGTTTTCTCCACTATGCACTAATAATAATATAAAAAAGAATTTGATTTTGCGTAGTAAGCATCTTTGACTATCATAAGAAGAAATCTCCTCCAATTCTGCGTTTGCATTGTGTGTGTGGTGGGAGGTCTTATGGTGGTTTCATTTTCCAAAAGCATTGCGAATTGACATTAAAAGTTTTTCTGTTGATTATTTTAAAGAATAACTATTTTACGATCTCACACCAGTCACCATGACTGACTCGGAGTTTATTGTTCCCTTCTAAACTCTGGGTGCCCACCAATTTCCACACGGGCAGCCTAGAGTTATATTATCAGGATATTCTGGATATTCTGGAGCTTCGGAGATAAGCTGGATGGCGAGACGTAATACTTGTATCTGATATATTTATTCCGCTGTGTATTCTGTATGAGGACAAGTTTATATAACTGTCCATTGTTGTATTGAGTTGTATATTGACTCTGATGATTGATGTATGTATAAAATGATATAGTTCTTTGTTTAAAGATTATTCATTTATCTATTATATATTGTTCCGCTGCGATATGTGAGATTCTGATATTGTTTTCTGTTTCTGTTTCTGCTCTTGTTCTGTTGTTGTTCTTCTTTCCTTTTCTTCTATCTTCTTCTTCTACCTTTTTCTTCTTTCTTAAAACCATAACTTTTCGGGTTTCCGGCATTCGATGGCTCAGCAGTCGATAAAGTGAGTATCGATGTTGAATTTTCGAAAGTCGAAAATTTTGGGATGTTACATGAAATAATTCATAAATAATTTTGTATTAAAGGGAATATGCTATATAATAATGATTATGGGTAAAAGAATTGGTTAAATCTAGAAATCATTGAAATAAATACGTAAGCTGTATGTAAATCATTTTATTCGCACAACTGTTCGATCCAGTTTCGAGTACGCAATTTTGAGATGATTACATCGGTCTAAACAAAGATTTTTCACTCGATTCTTGATGACGAACATTGGATATGGAATTTTTATTTGATTCCAAAGTTCTCTATCATAGTATATGGCTATGCAAGGAGAACGATGGTTTCTAATTAAGGAACCGGATTGGAGTCTGCACTAGAGCGGTCGAGTGAGCGATACTAGTTCGGAAGTGAAATTCTATGATCGAGTGAGCGATCGGATTTGATATTGCGTACGAATGGTATATGTACATTGTACGGGCTTTATTAATTTATACGGTGATTGATGTTAGGAAATGCAAGTTTGGATGGATATTATGTGTAAGTAAGAATCAGGTTTATGGAAGCAAAGGCTAGTTGATACCTTTGGTTTCATGAGCAGAGTTTGGTTGCTCGATAAATAGGTACACTTTATGTTGTTGTTCGAATTTGATGGTTTTATGGCCAGCCGCTTAGCTTTTGTTTTATTTTGTTGGTTTGGGCCGATAGTGGCGATTTGTAGCTTTTCCAATCAAGCGACGCAAAGGAGACGCTACCGAAATTTTTCGCAAATTTAAGGACTTAGAAAATTTGACAACTAGTTTCAAATAATTATTTTTGAAAAGTTAATGGGTTTGGAGGCATTTTTAGTACCTTTGGGATTTCGGGGACGAAATTCTTTTAAGGGGGAAAGAATGTAACGACCCAGAATTTTAGACAATTGAAGTTTAAGTATTGAAATATTAGTTTTATAAGTCAAACAGCTTAAATTTCAAGTATAAGGATTATTTGAATATTGGAATAGTGATTTAAACATCGAAATTATTTAAGTGATTAAATCTTAACTTTAATTTGAATAAATGAATTTCAAAATCTTATTTAAATGCAATAAAGGTTAGTGTAAACTTTTAATTTAGAATTAAAATAGTTTTAGGAATATTTCATTTTAATTTGACGTGTGAAATTAGCTATTTGGGGCATTGTCTCGGTTTTGATGAAACCAGTGTCATTGGATCCGGAATAACGAATTATTATATACCGGCGAGTTTTGTGACATTCGGACGTATTGTGTGGTGATGCAAGCTCGAAACGCATAAGAATTAATTATAGGAATTTAATATAATATAATTTGATTTTGAAAGCTAACTTCTGTATATGACGGAATTAGGCCTCGTGACTATTTCCATTATGTTCGAAATAGGGGTATTTACTATAAACATCCAGGTGGCACACCGTTATTGGAGTTCAAGATTTTTAGGGATGAATAGTGTTTGAAAATTTTCTATATAAGGAACTCACTTTTCTCTATTTTCAAATAACTAAAACCCTAACCCTAAAATCAACTCCTTCATCCAACGGCCAATGTCGATCGGAGCCACTAGAGGCCGGTTTGAGTGATGAATCCAACTAGATAATGGTGTGGCTAAGTGAGATAAAGGCGATGATTGGCTGGATCGTTATGGATCGAAACGAGGTGGCACAGATCTGGGGATAATCATCGGTGGCATTTTTGGTATGAACACCAGTTATAGGCAATGGTGGGTGGCGACTTTGGTTGCGTTGGGTAGAGGACGGCGAGGGCTATCTACAGTGAAGGTGTGGCGACGTGAAATTGCCTCTGGCTGCAGTGGTGATTGGAGGAAGTCTCAACGTCAAGTTGAAATGCTGCGGTCTGGTTTCTTCGATCATGGGTAGGGCTTGAGGGTAGTTAGAAAAGTAATTAACGTTATAACCTAGTTAATTACTATTTAATTATCTCAAATGTTCACAGATTCGTATCTTGTCCATACGAGGTCAGATTGGGACGCGGTCAATTGTGTTGGACTTGTAGCGATAATATCTACGTCACCGAGTTGGATTCGTCAAATTCGAGGCTTGTAGAATTTCAAGCTAAAACAGAATGCTGCTCTATTTTTTTGGAACCAGAACGCTTATGCGACAACATAAATTTTGGTGAGTTAAACTCTCCTTTTTAGTTAACCGGTATGTTATATACTATAATAAAACTCATCGATGCATGTTTGTTGCTTGTTTGGATGATTTACTACGTTAGGTGGTTTGGATTTATACCCGCCCTTGGAGCGGATGACCTTTTATATGCACTCGCCTTGAAGCGAATGACCCATATTATATGGTTATATATTGTATGTGATGCCGGGAGATAGGTTAGAGGGATCCAACTGGTTTCCTCGCCATTGTTTATTATATATATATGATTTATGATGAAGGGGGATATGTTGGAGAGATGCAATGGGATTCCTCACACTATTGATTTTACTTTTCATATATTGTGATATATGATTTGTTCGATGCCATATTTGATGATATGGACCATATTATACATATTTAGTGCTATATTAGCACTGGGCCTTATTTTTAGTATATTGAAATACTATAAAATAACGATTTTGAATTTAAATGACTTTTAAGGTGATGCGAGAAATAATACATGTTTTAATAATTATTTATAGATTATTAAAAGAAGGAGTTTACTAAATTGAAATAAAAAATGATTTTTGGAACTTTAATTTATCTATTTGTGAATTTTTATTAAATAGAGATTTTTGAACTATATTATAGAGGCTTTAAAACTTAATAAATAAGTCTATCTTTTATTATAAAGGAAATGCAGTTTTAAAGAAGACATAAATAGTGTGAAATGAATATTTCTAAAATGGTTTATATAAAAGATTTATAGAAATAATACTTTATAAATAAAGTAATAGATTTATAAACGTGTTTTATAAATATTAATAATGGATTTGTAATTGATATTTTGTAAATAGATTTATAAATGGGATTTCTTAATAAATGAGATTTAGAATGGAATAGATTTATAAATGTAATTTTATAAATAAAGAGATTTTATAAAAAGATGTTTTATAAAATAATAAGGAGATTATAAAACATGGTTTTATAAATATAAAAGGATTTATCTTGATAAGTAGAGGATGGTTTTTATAAAGGGAGATACATTACGTTTTAAAAGTTTAAATAATCTCTTAAAAGAATGTTCTGAAAGTGATACTTACATATGGAGTTTGATGGTCTTAATAGTGATTTAAAATGTGTTAGGTGATAGGAAGACATAGATTTCAACATTTTTATTGTAATAAATGTTGAGAAAGTGAGGAAGATATAGACTATAACACTGTTGTTATAATAAGTGATTTCTGAAAAGAGATGTTTTATATAGTATAAGGGATTTATTCATATCCTCTATTTAATGTTAATATTCGAGGTGGGTAACTTATATCTATTTTGAAGTCAAGAATGTCATCCATTCAAGGTCTGAGAGGTAATGATAACCTAACTTGATCGGCTTCATTGTTACCTAATAAATAGTTTAAGTTTAACATCGAAGATTAATATTAAGTATAATTAATCGGATCCCTATGCAGTGTTTTTGGGTTGTCGTAACGATGTTTTACACAACATTTGTTCTGACCCGATAAAGTGTGTTTTGAAAAATATGAAGCTTTCCTCAAAGATTAGTAAATATACTTATTACGGATTTAAGTATATAAAAGTATTTTCTAAGTGTTGAAAATGAAATGGTTTGTGAATATACTTATACCGTTAAGATAAGTATATGGAAATGTTTTCCAAATATCAAAAGATTTAAAAGTGGTTTTAAGAATATATCTTCGTAGATATATTTTGAGATAAATATTTGGAAAGTGATTTAATTAATGCAAGGTTAATTAAACAGGGCCAATGACTGCTTGTGGTCTAGATTGTATTTTGGTTGCTCAAGCCTCTTATTGATTATTGATTCAGAGAGACCGGGATCAAATATATTCGAAAACCACTTTGAACCAACAAATGCATTCGAAAGTGAAATTTTACTTGAAGAAAATGATTTTAAAGGTGGAGATCTTTATGATATAGGGCTGCTTGCCATTAATTTCTCGGGAGATTCCCATATGTGTGTCTATATATATATATATATATATATATATATATGTAGCCTCTTCGTTCTGAAAAATCTTCGATGCAAGCACTACTCGCTACTAATCCTTAGGATGATTCCCAAATAGGGTGTAGTAGGAGAGTACCTTCAGTTTGTCCTGTTCCTGGACAACTTGTACGGACGAGTGTCTAACATTGCATTTCTAAGATTGTGTACATTGGTTTTTACAAATGTACACTTGTTTGGTGGTGTAGGAGGTAACCCCTCTTATACATAACACCCTTCTCTGAGGCATATGAACTCAGGAGCTGTACTTTTATGGAAACCAATTAGCATGTCGTCAGAATTAGCAATGTGGCATCTAAAGAAGGATTTTCCATGTGAAAGGTAAAACATTACCTCGAGCCTCACACATTGGTAATGGCAAAAATAGGGTAGATGCAGCAGGGCTAAGTAGGTCGCTCCTATTAGGATATGTTCATCATATTTCTAGATTACCCTCTATATTTTGGGTTGTTGTGTATGCTATGGCGATGGACAGGTCGGGAACGACCAAGGTGATGAAATATTCGATACTATCTAGGGTAGAGGTAGACTGAACCTATGTTAGTAGAGGACCGTAGGGCTATGCCTCGGTACATTCTTCTAGAGATGCACTGTTAAAAGGTATTCCTTTACCTTGTTGTTATTTGAAATTAATTCTCTAATACGTGCCTTTACAGTTTTGATTATAGAGCCCAGTAAGCTGGAATTTAACTAATGTAATAATTTCGGCTATTATAATATGTTATTTTGTAACGACCCACTATTTTGGACCATTCAAATCGACAATAATCCACACATGTCCGACTTGAATAATGCAAAATAACAGATTGTAATAAAATTTGGAGCAAATAAAATCATTCATAGAATCGCAGACACAGAAATATCAGAATAACTCACAACGGAATTTAAAAATAACCATAGTGGTTCATGAAGCCACTAAAATACATAGTCTCAAAACAAGTACAAATTACATAGTCTGAAACCAATACAGTTTGAACAACCACAGAAATCTCAAATTCATTTGTCTCAATTACATAAGCTAAAATAAAAGATTGAATAGCAAAAAAACAGATAGCAGCTTGATAAAGATGATCTCCAATAGTCCTAGCTCCAGGAAGATGAAGTCCAAACTGATACTCAGGCTGACCCAAGCGTAAAAATAAAACATAAACACTCGAGTTAGGACATACATACTTATACAATGTAAACAAACTCAAGTGAACTGCAGTAAAGGTACAAGTAACTTAGAAGATGCTTGGGACCGCCCATCCTCTAAGGATCCGTTAAACTATTTACTATATAGTAATATACGCTATATACAGTAGTGTCTAATCAGTAAAGTATAATCATATAGAAAATAGCGTTAAGGGGATGGTGAACCTTAACGCGGTCGGATCTTTAAATCAAAATCGTAGTGGGTTCGATATGGTAGGTGACACGGCACACAAGGCAATGCCAGGGTAGATATCCCAATTACGCATCTGGACTGGTGGTGACACATAGTAGCCACTACCGCCCACCTCGAACAACACTCCCAAATCAAGGATGGCCACCAAATCAATCACAAGTAATAGAATGGTATCGAAGAAGTGTGTCCGATCAGAGGTGCTACCTCCTTTGCCCGTCGATCGCTCCTGTTTTAGCCACCTTATGCCAACTCACGGGAGTTGGGTCCACGTATATACCTTAGGATCATCGCCACCATCCTACTTCATTCTGGAAACTCCACCGCGTACACAGTTGCCAAAGTGGTTTTCGGTATCGACAGAGAGTATTTCCGTATCCGAACCCGGTCTCTTTAACAACCAAACGTTATTATAACCCGTGGTTATAAATTTAAAACAGTTTATATCAAAATACTTCAAATTAAACCATTTAAAAACAAAGTCATTATTCTTTTAAATCAAATATTAAATTCCCAAAAATTTAGCCTTTTCTGAGTTCATTTATTCACTTAAAAACAATAAACCATTAAAATTTCAGCTTTCACAGCATTTAAAAAGTGTTGCGGTAAGTTAAATTTGAAAACAATTCAATCCAGCAAGGACAACATTTATAAACTGCTGTAACAGTTCAGTTTTAAACAAAATCATATATCATCCTACTGCAGCACTTAACAAGTGCTACAGTAGCCCCTTTATTAGGTTCAGGTTCAATTTTAGTTCCTGCTACAACAGCACTTACCAAGTGCATCATAGCCTTAGTTAATTTTAGTCTTTTGGTTCATTTTTATAACCACGGCACTTAACAAGTGCTGTAGATTCTACTTAGTTCAGAATTGGTTCACTTCCAGAAATGGTAGCATTTCTGAAGTGTTATAAATTGAATTTCCAAGTTTTAAGTGCAATTACAACCGTAAATAAACTTCAATTTAAACCATTTAAACTTATAAAAATCATAAATTTTCACATTAAAAATGTTTAGTTAAATCCTTTAACTTATGGTTTTTATAAAGAGAGATTTTTTTTTCAAGTACAAATCAAAATTTCCAAAGTCCACTTATAAAATTCAAGAGTGTAAATTTTTCCCATTTTCATTTTTAACCATTTATTTCAACACTTAAATTTAAATCCCCATTTTCCACCATTTAAACTAAATTTTCAATTTAACTTAATTAACTTAAGTTTCCATTTTTTTTTCAATAAATTTCAGTTTCATGTAATATTTTAAAATCACTATTTCTATCCTTTTATTTATCACACAGAAAAATCATTTCCACTTAAATAAATCAAAAAAAAATTCAATTTAAATCAATTTAATATTTTTACAAATATTTAAAATATTTAAGAGTATCCAGAAAAATACAGAAAATATCCACGGGTCTGTATAATATTTTCTAGCCTAAGTCAAGTGATACGGATAATATATCATTTCAATCCGTAGTTTAGAAAGAAAAATCCGGGTTTTATCATTTCAAACCCGCAATCCCAAGTAAATAAAATTTAATCAAAAATCGCTCAGGCCTATCATTTCAGCCCATAACGACCTTCCCTTATTCTAAAGTCCGTTCGGGTATGTATCATTTCAACCCATAGTGATTCTATTCTATAGGGAACTTGCAGTATGATTTAACATAATAGAATAACAGTAAAATAAAACAAAATATAACAAATGATATGTTATGAAATTTTTTTAACAAGTTTAACATCATATATAAATAATCACAGGTAATTATAACATCAATTTCTTATATTATTTTTTTCTACATATTCAGCTGCGGTCGTTTCACAATCATATATGTATGAATAGTCGTGTGAGATTCACTCACCCTTACGGAGCTGGAGATTCGAATCAAAAAGGAAATACGCTATCTATCAAAAAGCACCCAGAAAGCACGATCAGTTTTTAGAGGATGCGCCAACTAGATTCAAATCTAAAGTCAAAAAGAATAAAACAATTATGTGAATAAGCTAACGCACATCAATTACATCAAAATTTTTGAATAAATCAAACTGGAAACAAATCGAAACAAAACTATGGCTCGGAGGAAATTTAGGCCGTGACTTCAAATACAAGTGGCGAATGGAAATTTCTTTTTTTTCAAAACAAAGGCTCGGTGGCATATAGACTATAATTTCAAAAATACAAGGTGACAAAAGCAATTTTTGTTCATTTCTTTTTTTTTCAAAACAAAGGCTCGGTGGCATGGGGTTTGGCATAGCATGGTTTTGCCTTGGTTCGGTTTGGTCTGGCATAGGGTTTGGTCGGGCGTGGGGTTAGGTCAGGAGGGTTCGGAGGCAGTGACTGGGCTGGTCTGGCATGGGGTTGGAGGCGTGGGGTTCGGTGGTGGTGGAGGAAGTATTGGATGGCCGAGGCTAAAGGCGAAAGTTTATGGTGGCATGGGCTCAGTCTGGCGGAGGGGAGGGGCTGCGCTGGTGGCTTCTAGGCTGGGGTAGGGTCGGAAAATTGGTGAATGGTCAAGCACGGTGGCAGGCAATAGAGACGTGGGGTTCGGTGGTGGTGGCTGCGGTTCACTTGGTGGTGGAGGGAATAGATTGGTTCGGGGCTAAAGCAAGGCTAAGGCATGTGTGGTGACAGCGCCGAGTTCACGGCCAGCGGAGGGGAGAGGCTATGCTGGTGGTGCTCTAGGCTGGAGTAAGGCTGGAAAAAGTGATGAATAGGCCGAGTATGATGGAGCAACAACATGATAAAGCAAAACAAAGCAAGGGAGAAAACAAAATAAAACAAAATGAAAGCAAAAAAAAAACATGAGGCCATACCTTCAGGAAGATGGTCACGCAAATTCAATGGAAGCTGAAGTGAAAAATTGTGGTCTGGAAATTTTGAACGTGGTGTATATTTTATAACATCTGCCCACTTGATTAGTGGAGAGAAGGAAAGATTTAGTGCTTTGAATGGTAGAGAAAATTAAGGCAATTAATTTTATTAAATTGATGGAAACGTACGGAAGGCAAAGGAAAGCAATAATTCTCACGTGAAAACGATTTAAGGCAAGATTTCAAATTCTAAAAGAAAAGAATATACGATAGCAGATTTGCAAATTCTAATGCATATAATAAATAGACAATGAATCAAGGCAAGAGAAACTTATAAAATGTAATGCCCAAAGTAACGTACAAATTTTATTTGTTTCCCTTATTAAATAAATTTAAAAATGATAACGTTTTCTTTCAATAAAATAACGCATCATTTTAAACCAAAAATTAAATAGCTATTATACCAAAATTAAATAAAATTTGATTTAGCTTCATCCAATTGATTGTTTAATATAAAGTTAAGAACCAGATGTAAATATACATATAAAAGAATTGTAAAGTTTATCTCCTGTTTCACACTAATTATTACTAAATTTTAAAAGTATACAACAAATCTGACCGAAACAAAAGTGAAACAAATGTTGCACAATTATATACAGTTCAAGATGAGAATTTGACAGTTAGAATTATAAAATTTAAAATTTCTATTAAAGTTAAACTTTTTATCCAATTCAAAATTACAGAAATTATTTTATTGTTATTACAATTTGGGCAATTGATCTAAAATCATTACGAGAAAATTTCCAAAATTAGATTTTTAAGAAATCAAATGCTAAAATCTTTAAATAAATGAATAAAATACTTGTTAAAATTTTGGGCTGTTACACTCTCCCCCACTCAAAACTTTTCGTCCTCGAAAAGAGACGAAAAAGGAAAACAAAGGATGATAAGATAGTAGAGCAAAAGTACCTGAAATAAAAAATTTTGGATTCGAAGCACGAATGCTCTCCTCCGTCTCCCAGGTGCAATCCCGTTCATCAGTGCTCCACTGCACTTTGACCTGGTTGACAGATTTCCTTCTTAGCTGCTTCGTACCTCGTTCGACGATACGAAGTGGCTTCCTCTCAACAGTCAGATTTGGCTCAATATCCAAACTATCAAGAGCAGAAGGCTGGATAATAAGAGATGGATCATGCAGATAGCGACGAACTTGAGATACATGAAATACATTGTATACTCCAGAAAATTTCTCGGGCAAATCCAGACGATAAGCAAGAGAACCAATTCTTTCCATAATACGGAATGGACCGATGAACCTAGGAGAAAGCTTCCCTCTACGCCCAAACCGAATAACATTCCTTAAGGGAGAGACCTTAAGGAAAACCAAATCACCAACAGCAAAGTCTAAACTCCGTCTTCGACGATCAGTGTACTTCTTCTGCCTATCTTGAGCAATCCTCATCTTCCTCTTAATCTCTTCAACTCTCTTAGAAGCTTCTAAAACCATCTCAGGACCAAGAACCAAATGATTACCGGATTCAATCCAGCAAGAAGGAGATCTACAAGGTCGTCCGTAAAGAGCAGAAAACGGATACGTCTCAATACTGGCCTGATAACTATTGTTATAGGTGAATTGGACAAGATGGAGATGATCTTGCCAAGATCCTCCATAATCAAGCACACAAGCACGAAGGAGATCTTCAAGAATCTGATTCATCCTTTCCGTTTGACCGACGGTCTGTGGATGGTAAGCAGTGCTCAGATTCAGACGAGTACCCAAAGAATCCTGAAAGGCTTTCCAAAACCTACTAGTAAAGATAGGATCACGATCACAAACAATACTGAGAGGAACACCATGGAGACGAACAATCTCCCTCATGTAAATCTCAGACAAACCAGAAGCTGAACGGGTAGACTTGACCGGAATGAAATGAGCTAATTTGGTCAATCTATCTGTAATATCCCAGATACTCTCATTACCCTTCCTAGTCCTCGGTAAACCATCAATAAAATCCATAGAAACTTGTTCCCACTTCCAATTGGGAATCTCAAGAGGCTGCAACAAACCAGGGGTCTTCTGATGATCTGCCTTGACTTGCTGACAAGTCGCACATATACTAACAAAAATTGAAATATCCCGCCTCATACCTCTCCACCAATACAACTTCTTCATATCCTGATACATCTTAGCCACACCCGGATGAATAGAAAGTCTAGACTGATTATTCTCCCGAAGTAACTCCTGTCTCAATCCATCAACATTCGGGACACAAATCCTATTATTAATCCTCAACACACCTTTATCATCTAATTGAGCACCACTGCCATCAAGACTACTACCTCTAATTCTACTTCGAACATTCTCCTTAATCAATCTAAGCATCTGATCCTCATCCTTCCTAGCCATAATATGATCCGCCAGAGGCGAAGAAACAACAAGCTGACACAAAAAATCCTTCTTCCTACTCAAAGCATCCGCTACAACATTAGCTTTCCCGGGAATATAGTTGATGTCGAGGTCATAAGAAGCAAGGAATTCTAACCACCTAACTTGTCTCTGGTTCAAATCCTTCTGAGAGAAAATATACTTCAAAGACTGATGATCTGTGAAAAGCTCAAACTTGGTACCCAAAAGATGATGTCTCCACAGCTTCAAAGCAAAAATAACAACAAGCAGTTCTAAATCATGGGCAGCATAATTGGCTTCATGGGTCTTCAAATGACGACTAGCATAAGCAATCACTTTACCATCCTGCATCAGAACAGCTCCCAAACCTTCTCGACATGCATCGGTGTATATCGTTAATCCCTTATTTCCACTTGGAACGGTAAGAACGGGTGCAGAAGTAAGCTTGTCTTTTAACTCATTGAATGCGGCCTTACACTAATTACTCCAAATAAAATTAGCATTCTTCCGAGTTAAAGCAGTGAGAGGTGCAGCAATCCGAGCGAAATTCTCAATGAATCTCCGGTAATAACCAGCAAGGCCCAGAAAACTATGGATATCAGTAGGAGTCTTAGGAGTTTCCCAATCCTGTACAGAAATGGGATAAAAGAAGGGTAAAATGAAAGATAAAGTAAATCGAATGAAACAAGAAAGGAGAAGGAAAGAAAGGCTTACATTGATCGCAGCGATCTTGACTGGATCAACGGAAACTCCATTACCAGAAATAATATGCCCGAGGAATCGGACTTCATCTTTCCAGAAATGACATTTGGAAAATTTAGCCTTTAACTGATGATTTCGAAGAGTCTCAAGAACAGAGTTCAAATGTGACTCATGTTCTTCTTCGGACTTAGAGAAAATGAGAATATCATTAACAAAGACTAGAACAAATTTATTAAGCACATCACGAAAAGCACGATTCATCAAATCAACAAAGAAAGCAGGAGCATTAGTCAAACAAAAAGGCATGACTAACCATTCAAAGAATCCATTCTCGGTACGGAAAGCAGTCTTGGGAATACTTTCCTCGGCAACTCTGAGTTGGTGAAAACCCATGGCAAGATCGAGCTGAGAGAAAACAGTAGCACCATAAAGCTGATCAAACATATCATTGATGCAAGGCATTGGATATCTGTTTTTCATAGTGAGCTTGTTCAACTCCCTATAATCAACACACATCCGGAGAGAACCATCAGACTTGGTGACAAAAACCACCGCAGCTCCCCATTTAGAATAGCTAGGTCTGATCAGACCCTTGGAAGATAGGTCCTCAATTTGCTTCCCTAACTCAACCTTCTCGCGGGATGCCATTCTTCTAGGAGGAAGAACTACAGGTCGAGCTGTAGGAATAAGATCAATGCGGAAATCAATTTCCCGCTTAGGAGGTAAAGCAGTAACTTCACCAAATACATCGGGATAGAGTTTGACTACTCGAGTCGACTGAAGATCAATAGGAGAAGAATCCAAAGTGTAGATAAAATTTCCAGCAAAATCCTGAGGCATGCGGCACTGAATAACCAAAGGATCACCCTTATCTCCTACAAGAGTCACGATACGTGCTTTGCAAGAGATACGGGCGTCATGCCTATCAAGCCAATCATCTCCGAGTAATAAATCAAAAGCATTAAAACCAAGAACATAGAAATCTCCAGAAAACCGATAACCAGAATGAAATAGTTTCACATGTTTACAAATCTTATTAAGATTTGCGGGACCACCAATAGGATTTGAAACACATAAAGGGACAGAAGTATACTCCGGAGAAAGGAGATGTTCAAACTTATCACACAAATTATCAAAAATAAAACTATGCGAAGCTCCAATATCAAATAAAACATGAACAGATGATGAAATAAAGTAAAGGTGCATTGAAGAGTACCTTGATCATCACTAGGAGCAGGAGTAGGTGCAGCAGGTGAAGAAGCAGATGTGACAGCAAATACACCAAATGGCTTTCCCTTCTGATACAATGGGCAGTCATTTTTAAAATGACCTGGCTGAAGAAAAACATGACAAAGATTGTTCCTGGTAACCTGAGGTGGAGGAACAGCAGCACTAACCGAAGTAGGGCAGCTATTGGCATAGTGTCCCTTCTGGTCACATTTGAAGCAGGTAATGGTGGATAGATCAATAGGGTGTCTCTGGGAAGGAGAAGATGATGAAGATCCCAAGCCCGGATGTTTGAGCCAATTCTTCTTCTGCTGGTGGAAGTTGGGCTTTCTCTTCTTGGAATTTGCAGAGAAAGACTGAGATACATGAGCTCCAGAAGCAGCAGGACCATTGGAAGTAGGTTTCTCATAGCGAATAGCCATATCCATGAGCTCAGTAAAAGTACCATGAACATGTGAAATAAGATGGTCGTAGAAATCTGGGCGAGCTCCAGCAATGAACTTCTCATTTTTCTGTAGCTGAGTGTCGATAAGACCAGGACCAAATTTGGAAAGTTCATTGAACTTCCGCTCATACTTTGAAAAAGACATGGTACCCTGCTTGAGATCCATGAATTCACGATAAAGCTGAGATTTCCCGGCTTCGGGCATCCATTTTGCCACAAAAGCCTCCCTGGAAAGAAGATACAAAAACTAAACTTAAGATAGATTCAAAAGAAAAGGAAATGAGGAAAATTCAAGATAACACGAAGGATACCTGAACTGCTCCTACGAAAGATCACCTTCGTTAGTGTGAGCCGTAACAGACTCCCACCAATCTAAGGCTGACTCTTGTAGCTGCCATGCTGCTAACTGACGTTTCTGGGCTTCAGTGATCTCAAGACCAGTAAATATTGTCTCCAAACTGCGTAACCATTGCTGGGCTTCGATAATACTCTCTGAACCGGTGAACTTAGTACCACCGAGCTGAGAGAATTCCTTACAGAGAATAGTAAACCTAACAGGTGCAACAGGTGGAGGAGCTAGGGTAGTACCACGACCCCTACCTCTAGCATTTTCGCGATTCATCCTGGAAATATCAAGAATGAATTTAGGACAAAGGTATAGAGAAGACAAAGATAAGCTAAGATAAGACACGATAAGATCACTTGGATGAATATCCTAATAACAAAAATTTCTAACAAGGTAGATACGGAAAGAAGGACATTTAGAAAAATTGCTTTTAAAACAAGACAATTTTTATATCAAAAATAATCTTTGAAAAATCATTTGAAAAAAATCATTTAAAATCATTTTAAAAAAAATCATTTTATACTTTGAAAATACGTTCACTCACAAAGAAATGATTCTGAGTTTGATTTCACTCATTCTAGGGTATTTCTAACCTATCTCTAATGAGTTTTTGCTCCATAGGCTAAGGTTTGCCTAAAACCTGGCTCTGATACCAAATGTAACGACCCACTATTTTGGACCATTCAAATCGACAATAATCCACACATGTCCGACTTGAATAATGCAAAATAACAGATTGTAATAAAATTTGGAGCAAATAAAATCATTCACAGAATCACAAACACAGAAATATCAGAATAACTCGCAGCGGAATTTAAAAATAACCATAGTGGTTCATGAAGCCACTAAAATACATAGTCTCAAAACAAGTACAAATTACATAGTCTAAAACCAATACAGTTTGAACAACCACAGAAATCCCAAATTCATTTGTCTCAATTACATAAGCTAAAATAAAAGATTGAATAGAAAAAAAACAGATAGCAGCTTGATAAAGATGATCTCCAGTAGTCCTAGCTCCGGGAAGATGAAGTCCAAACTGATACTCAGGCTGACCCGAGCGTAAAAATAAAACATAAACACTTGAGTCAGGACATACATACTTATACAATGTAAACCAACTCAAGTGAACTGTAGTAATGGTACAAGTAACTTAGAAGATGCTTGGGACAGCCCATCCTCTCAGGATCCTTTAAACTATTTACTATATAGTAATATACGCTATATACAGTAGTGTCTAATCAGTAAAGTATAATCATATAGAAAATAGCGTTAAGGGGATGGTGAACCTTAACGCGGTCGGATCTTTAAATCAAAATCGTAGTGGGTTCGATATGGTAGAAGACACGGCAAACAAGGCAATGCCAGGGTAGATATCCCAATTACGCATCCGGGCTGGTGGTGATGCATAGCAGCCACTACCACCCACCTCGAACAACACTTCCAAATCAAGGGTGGTCACCAAATCAATCACAAGTAATAGAATGGTATCGAAGAAGTGTGTCCGATCAGAGGTGCTACCTCCTTTGCCCGTCGATCGCTCCTGTTTTAGCCACCTTATGCCAACTCACGGGAGTTGGGTCCACGTATATACCTTAGGATCGTCGCCACCATCCTACTTCATTCTGGAAACTCCACCGCGTACACAGTTGTCAAAATGGTTTTCGGTATCGACAGAGAGTATGTCCATATCCGATCCCGGTCTCTTTAACAACCAAACGTTATTATAACCCGTGGTTATAAATTTATAACAGTTTATATCAAAATACTTCAAATTAAACCATTTAAAAACAAAGTCATTATTCTTTTAAATCAAATATTAAATTCCCAAAAATTTAGCCTTTTCTGAGTTCATTTATTCACTTAAAAACAATAAAACATTAAAATTTCAGCTTTCACAACATTTAAAAAGTGCTGCGGTAAGTTATATTTGAAAACAATTCAATTCAGCAAGGACAGCATTTATAAACTGCTGTAACAGTTCAGTTTTAAACAAAATCATATTTCAGCCTACTGCAGCACTTAACAAGTGCTACAGTAGCCCCTTTATTAGGTTCAGGTTCAATTTTAGTTCCTGCTACAACAGCACTTACCAAGTGCTATCATAGCCTTAGTTCATTTTAGTCTTCTGGTTCATTTATATAACCATAGAACTTGACAAGTGCTGCAGATTCTACTTAGTTCAGAATTGGTTCACTTCCAGAAATGGTAGCATTTCTGAAGTGCTATAAATTGAATTTCCAGGTTTTTAGTACAATTCCAGCCATAAATAAACTTCAATTTAAACCATTTAAACTTATAAAAATCATAAATTTTCACATTAAAAATATTCAATTAAATCCTTCAACTTATGGTTTTTATAAAGAGTTATTTTTTTTTCAACTAAAAATCAAAATTTCCAAAGTTCACTTATAAAATTCAAGAGTGTAAATTTTTCCCATTTTCATTTTTAACCATTTATTTCAACACTTAAATTTAAATCCCCATTTTCCACCATTTAAACTAAATTTTCAATTTAACTTAATTAACTTAAGTTTCCATTTTTTTTTCAATAAATTTCAATTTCATGTTATATTTTAAAATCACTATTTCTATCCTTTTATTTATCACACCGAAAAATCATTTCCACTTAAATAAATCAAAAAAATCAATTTAAATCAATTTAATATTTTTACAAATATTTAAAATATTTAAAAGTATCCAGAAAATAACCACGGGTCTGTATAATATTTTCTAGCCTAAGTCAAGTGATACGGATAATATATCATTTCAATCCGTAGTTTACAAAGAAAAATCCGGGTTTTATCATTTGAAACCCGCAATCCCAAGTAAATAAAATTTAATCGAAAATCGCTCAGGCCTATCATTTCAGCCCATAACGACCTTCCCTTATTCTAAAGTCCGTTCGGGTATGTATCATTTCAAACCATAGTGATTCTATTCTACAGGGAACTTGCAGTGTGATTTAACAGAATAGAATAATAGTAAAATAAAACAAAATATAACAGATGATATGTTATGAATTTTTTTTAACAAGTTTAACATCATATATAAATAATCACAGGTAATTATAACATCAATTTCTTATATATTTTTTTTCTACATATTCAGTTGCGGTCGTTTCACAATCATATATGTATGAATAGTCGTGTGAGATTCACTCACCTCTACGGAGCTGGAGATTCGATTCAAAAAGGAAATACACTATCTATCAAAAAGCACCCGGAAAGCACTATCAGTTTTTAGAGGATGCGCCTACTAGATTCAAATCTAAAGTCAAAAAGAATAAAGCAATTATGTGAATAAGCTAACACGCATCAATTACATCAAAAAATTTGAATAAATCAAACTGGAAACAAATCGAAACAAATCTATGGCTCGGAGGAAATTTAGGCCGTGACTTCAAATACAAGTGGCGAATGGAAATTTCTTTTTTTTCCAAAACAAAGGCTCGGTGGAATATAGACTATAATTTCAAAAATACAAGGTGACAAAAGCAATTTTGGTTCATTTCTTTTTTTTTTCAAAACAAAAGCTCGGTGGCATGGGGTTTGGCACAGCATGGGTTTGCCTTGGTTCGGTTTGGTCTGGCATAGGGTTTGGTCAGGCGTGGGGTTAGGTCAGGAGGGTTCGGAGGCGGTGACTGGGCTGGTCTGGCATGGGGTTGGAGGTGTGGGGTTCGGTGGTGGTGGAGGAAGTATTGGATGGCCGAGGCTAAAGGCGAAAGTTTGTGGTGGCATGGGCTCAGTCTGGCAGAGGGGAGGGGCTGCGCTGGTGGCTTCTAGGCTGGGGTAGGGTCGGAAAAATGGTGAATGGTCAAGCACGGTGGCAGGCAATAGAGGCGTGGGGTTCGGTGGTGGTGGCTGCGGTTCACTTGGTGGTGGAGGGAATAGATTAGATCGGGGCTAAAGCAAGGCTAAGGCGTGTGTGGTGACAGCGCTGAGTTCACGACCAGCGGAGGGGAGAGGCTATGCTGGTGGTGCTCTAGGCTGGAGTAGGGCTGGAAAAAGTGATGAATAGGCCGAGTATGATGGAGCAACAACATGATAATGCAAAACAAAGCAGGGGAGCAAACAAAATAAAACAAAATGAAAGCAAAAAAAAAACATGCGGCCATACCTTCAGGAAGATGGTCACGCAAATTCAATGGAAGTTGAAGTGAAAAATTGTGGTCTGGAAATTTTGAACGTGGTGTATATTTTATAACAACTGCCCACTTGATTAGTGGAGAGAAGGCAAGATTTAGTGCTTTGAATGTGAGAGAAAATTAAGGCAATTAATTTTATTAAATAGATGGAAACGTACGGAAGGCAAAGGAAAGCAATAATTCTCACGTGAAAACGATTTAAGGCAAGATTTCAAATTCTAAAAGAAAAGAATATACTGCAGCAGATTTGCAAATTCTAACGCATAGAATAAATAGACAATGAATCAAGGCAAGAGAAACTTATAAAATGTAATGCCCAAAGTAACGTACAAATTTTATTTGTTTCCCTTATTAAATAAATTTAAAAATGATAACGTTTTCTTTCAATAAAATAACGCATCATTTTAAACCAAAAATTAAATAGCTATTATACCAAAATTAAATAAAATTTGATTTAGCTTCATCCAATTGATTGTTTAATATAAAGTTAAGAACCGGATGTAAATATACGTATAAAAGAATTGTAAAGTTTATCTCCTGTTTCACACTAATTATTACTAAATTTTAAAAGTATACAACAAATCTGACCGAAACAAAAGTGAAACAAATGTTGCACAATTATATACAGTTCAAGATGAGAATTTGACAGTTAGAATTATAAAATTTAAAATTTCTATTAAAGTTGAACTTTTTATCCAAATCAAAATTACAGAAATTGTTTTATTGTTATTACAATTTGGGCAATTGATCTAAAATCATTACAAGAAAATTTCCAAAATTAGATTTTTAAGAAATCAAAAGCCAAAATCTTTAAATAAATGAATAATATACTTGTTAAAATTTTGGGCTGTTACATATTTGAAAAGGGTTTTCAAAGAATGTTACTAGAAATAATATCGAGTTATTTGATAAAAATGTTTTGGTTATCGTAAGGTAAAAATCCGTCTGTGTTTATGTACAGCGTGATCTTACGAGATACCTTTATTTTAAAAAGTTTTTATAACTTTAAAAATTCAATTGAGATGTGTTTTTTCACACTTGTTCACCAGACTGATTTGGGCGTTATACCCTTCCAATGCTCAGGTCAGACCAAGCATTTTTACAGATTAGATTTGGATGCATATTGGATGAGCTTGCAGCAGAAGGCTTCATCGATAGCTAGTTATTATCTTATTTCTGCTACATTGGTTATTTAAAATTATCAGCATTTGTGAGGATGGGTTGTTATAACTATCCAGGCTGATGATTAGTGATCTGTTATTGTACTATGATGGATGTAATTATATTATAGTTTTTCCTTTCGTATAGATTGTTTTTATATTATATACTGTTCTGTTGCATTGTGAGATTTTGTGATTGTTTAGTTTATTCTTCTTCTGTTATATCTTCTTTCTTTTACACTTGACGATCGGTGTTTCCGGCACATGAATGCTCGACATGCAATACAATGGACGTATTAGCGTCAATTTTCAAGGGTCAAAAATTTCGTTCGTTACACTTTGGGTAATCTTAAAAGGAGGACTAGTCTCTAGTTGACCTTACCCAAATTTCAGGACAAAATTCATTTAAGGATAGGAGACTGTAATGACCCTAAATTTTATAATTAATTAAACAAGTTAATTAAAGGAAAAAAGGAGGGCTAAGTAAGAAAGAGAGGAACGAATTAATAGAAGCGAGTATGAGGGCCCATGCCCAACTTATTATGGGGTAATATACAATACTCGTTTCTATTCATTCATTTCATTTTTGCTAAAACTAAAATAAAAGTTAGAGAAACCCTTTAATGGTGGAAGCTTATGAAGACAAATAAGAAGAAGATCAGCGAACGCAAGGTAGAAGAGATTAAGAAGATTAAAGCTATACATCTAAGAGATTTAAGTGAGTAATATTTAACCGTTCTAAACCGATTCTTTATATATACAGGTTCGACTCAGACCTATACGTTTTTATGTATGATAGGGTTCATACGGGTTTTCATATAATGATCTAAAAGTATAATGAATGTTTTGAGAAAGGATGAGTGAACATGAGATGTTTGCATGTGTTTACCCTACTTTAGTGATTTTGAAACTTAATGGAAATTTTATATAATGTTCAAATCATGATTTTTGAAGTGGGTTTTTAGTTTGAGGAATTTCCTAAGCTTATATAATTTTACATAAATTTTTGTAGTTGTTTAAATTGAAAATAACAAGTGAAATATTATTAAAAAGCCAAATATAAGCAAACTATGGAAAGAAAGGCGCAGGAATTTTAGAGAATTTTATCAGAATTATCTATGAGAAAATAAAGGGTTAAATAGCTAAGTGCTGCATTAGGGATTTTGGGTATTATGGGGGATGCAGTGGAATGAAATCCTTGGAAAAATTATACTAACAGGGGTTTGGAAAAAGAGAGACAAGATCCAAATTGTTTGCTGAAAAGAAATACTATAAAATAACATAAAGTGAAATAAGGTCTATTGGATTACAACATGTGTAAAGGCATTATCAGGAACGTCAGAGTTGTCATGGTATGGTAGTAGGACAGTGACTCCATTTTATAAGTGTACCGCATTGGATATAACTAAAACTTAGAAAAGAACAGTTAATAAGTAAAGTGTAGAGCGTATGGTGAGGGTCAGTAGGACATTGTGCTAAAAAGATAAACATATCAGACTTATAAAAAATAAGTCAGCGGGACTATGGGAAAGGCCAGGTTAGAACGGGGAAGGGATCCCAAGTTAAAATGAAAAAGACAAAGTCGGAAGGGCTATTAACGCTAGATAGGGACGCTTACTCGAATGCACACCTTGGGAAGGCGTGAATAGGCATTCAACTTTCGGAGACCGCGGAGCGGTTCCAATTAAAAAATGTTTAAATGGATGTATACCTTGGGAAGATAGGCACTCATCTACGAGAAGCGCATTCTTCACCTTAGGAAGATGAATTAAAATATCAACTACGTAGGTTGCAGTACAAATACTAAAAGAAAAGAATAAAGAGAGATTCACCTTGGGAAGGTGGAACTGCGTGGGGCGCCATACTAAATTTCAAAGAAGAATAAAATTCCAAAGAAGAATGAAATATGTAGTTGTGCGGGGCGTAGTATTAAATACTTTAAAGAATACTTTAAGAAATAAGGGAAACCTGTGCGGGGTGCAGTATCAAACTAATAAGAAACAAAGAAGTAATGCGCGGGTTGCGACGACCCAGATTTTATCACTTTAATTTGTGAATATTTAATTAATTTTAAATATTAAATTAATGTGTTTAATAATTAAAATAGCCCTCTTTTAGTTTATATCTAATGATAGAATTTTTAAAATTTTTGTTTTCGAAAGTATTTAGTTCAAAGAAAATTAGAAAATGTGACCGAAAAGCTTCTTCCAAATTTTCAATTTTCACCATCAAAAGGTTTTTACAAAGTTGTAAACACCTTAGTTAACATATTTACACATTTTAAATAATATATAAATGGATTACTGAATAAAATAAAGTTTAATAACATAAGTTTACTTATGTATGAAAGATGGGACAATTTTCAAGTTTTAAAAATTAAATAAAAAAGAAAATCATGACATCTCACATTCATTATACATCATGGTACAAAGGAAGGCTTTTGCATGTTGGATAAAAGGGGATGAACCCTTGGTTTATGCATGTGGATTAAGGCATGGTGGGGTGCATGTTGATGTGGCATTAATCTAGTGGAGGGTGTTAACCCAAAAAATGTATCAACACCATGGTTTAAGTTTGAAAGCACCAGCCCTGTTCTGACAAAGCAATATCATAAATCAAAGATATAAAAAAAGAGTAGTTAAAGAGAGAAGACGGAGAATTTTTATAGTGGTTCTGCTGTTAATAAAGCCATCATCCACTTTATAATTTTATTATAAACTGATTGCTGTTACAAGATGTGTTTGATTACAAGACTTTGATTATCTCTAAGTAGATTGAATCCCCAGAGTTGGAATTCACTGGAGACTCACCGTGAATTCCGTTGGAGATTGTTGTGAGGGAGGCAGAGAGTGAAGAATGTTTCCAGCAGAGCTTCAGCAACCAATCCAAAGAAGTTCCCGTTTATCAACTGCTCGCTGGTATGTAGGGAACGACCCAGGGGGGTTTGGCTCGCAAACCGAGGCAAAACCATGGGTCGTTGGCGACCCATAGACTTGGCTCATTTGCGAGCCAATGCCTTGGCCTCTTTTCATTGCATCCTTGGTTAGTTCATTTAAAGTTTCGAGGAGAGGCATGGGTCGTTGATGATCCAAGCACTTAGTATTTTTCTGGGGTTTGGAATTGGAGATGTTTCCATAGTCTTTTATCGTCGTTGTTCCATTTTGATGACAATTTACTAGTTGTTTGCGCTCAGCTGCTGATTGGGCTAAAAGAATGCTAATCTCTCGGTTTAGTTGATCCTAGTCATTGCCGTAGTAATATATCTTGGTACTCATTAACTCCTTGTCTTAGCCTTTCTGGTTAAGTTTCAAAACATTCCTGTCAAGACCCGCAAATCCGTACCCTTGATTAAACACTAAATTCCATTGATTAACTCAAGATGCACGGAAATACGAACCCTGAGGGGTTTTAAGAAAAAGAAATAGAAGAAAAGATAGAAGAAAAAGAGAAGAAGAAGAAAGCAGAAGAAGAAAGAAGAACAACAGATAAACATCAAATACAGAAACAATATCAGAATCTCACATATCGCAGCGGAACAATATATAATAGATAAACACTAGTCTTTTAAAACAAAGAACTATATCAGTTTATACATACATCAATCAGAGTCAATATACAGCTCGATACAACAATGGACAGTTATGTAAACTTGTCCTCATACAGAATACACAGCGGAATAAATAATTCAAATACAAATACTACGTCTCGCCATCCAGCTTGCTTCCAAAGCTCCAGAATATCCAGAATATCCTGATAACATAACTCTAGGCTGCCCGTGTGGAAATTGGTGGGCACCCAGAGTTTAGAAGGGAACAATAAACTCCGAGTCAGCCATGGTGACTGGTGTGAGATCGTAAAACAGTTATTTTTTACAAAGAAAATAAAACAAATTCGCAATGCTTTTGGAAAATGAAACTACCATAAGACCTCCCACCACACACACAATGCAAACGCAGAATTGGAGGAGATTTCTTCTTATGATAGTCAAAGATGCTTACTACGCAAAATCAAATCATTTTTTGATATTATTATTAGTGCATAGTGTAGAAAACATTTCAGAAGTAGAATATAAATCTTAGCCAGCATAGACATTTCGAACTATGCCTACTATAGCTACCATCCAAACAGTGGAGCGCCACCATAAGTGAATGATAGGTTCTACAACTAAAACCGTACAAGTTTCGTATTGTTTCTTTGGATTTCCAACAAATGGTCAGGCCAAGGAACTTCCTATGCCATGGTGGGTACGTCCCTGGAATAGACGACCCGAGAACCTAACCGGATCTCTGCCAACACAAGGCCGGGTTACCTCTACAAAAATAGGTAACTACTGACACGCGTATGTCATCCCCCGATCGTAACCGATCTTCCCGAGGATCCCCGATTTCCAACAACCACATAATAATAATAATGCAGTAACCACATAGGTTAAGTATCTGGGCTCCATACCATGATACCACCTCTATCCAGAAGGAATGACATACACTAAGGGGCGCTACTCCCTAGAACCTTGCTGCATCCTTACTGTTTCGACCATTTCCGGGGTGTGAGGCTCGACGAAGTCTCGTCCACAAAGCTACGCTTTCTACAAAGCCATGCATCGGGTCAAACAAATGATCAACCTATGATCACAAAGATATAAGATCAAACAAATGATCATATCGCAAATGATCAAACACTGATCATCACACAGCAACACTCAGTATGCCACGTTACCAAATTGGGAATATATCGCTGATAAATTTCAACTACATAACCTCTGAGCTCGTACGTCTCAGAGAAGGGTGTTAAGCTAAGAGAATAATTCTCCGCCACCAACAGAAATGTATTTGAAAGAAATCAGCTTTATCTCTCAATTTGTAACGTCAGACATACAATCCATACAAGTCTGTTCCGGGATCGAACAGAACCGAAGGCACTTCTCACGAAGCCCTTGCACATCCGGATAATTTTCTAATCACGTCCAGACTTCCCGTCACTAAGGGTGATAAAACCTCTAAATCGGAGATCAGCCGATGTAGAGTAACTCGACGGTAATCCTTCCATTTTCAAAAATATCCGGTCTTCAACACCGGTCTTTGAATGCAATTCATAACGACCTACCACATATTCGGAATGGGTTATACGACCCCATGGTCCTTTCCCGACTAACCCGAATAGTGAGCGATTACTCAAAAATAAGTGTGGCATTCAAATTCATCCAAATCACAACAAATACCATTCAAGGTAATTATTGATAGTCGGTTATTTAACTATCAATAAAGATGCGCAACATCATCAGATTCCAAATTATTTTATCTTCCAAAATATCTTTACTAGATATAAAATTTCCACACTTCAAAAATAAATCAACGTTTTTCTTTAAAACGAATTTCCATTTCTTTTATAAATTCCATAGTGAATTTATATTTTTAAATATCTACTGATATACGATTTTCAAATCGATTTCAATATTCACTTTCAATTTTTCTTTACAAAGATAAATTCTCAAAACATTCATTTCATATTGGAAAAGCAATTCCATACTTATTTAAAAATAAGTAATTCACAAATCTATTTATTTTCAACATTTGAAAACATTCGATATACTTAAATCAAAATTAAGTATATATTCATTCTTTAAGGAAATAATTTACTATAACAACATTTCTTTGAGTCAAAACGAATGTTACGTAAAACATCGTTACGACGACTCAAAATCACTAGTATAGGGATTCGGATTTAAGATAGATATGTAAATCCCAATACTATATAAAAACATTTCCTTTCGGAAATCATTTACTATAACAACAGTGTTATAGTCCATCATTTCCTTCTTCCTCGAAAACGTCTATTTCAACAATGAATGTTGAAATCTATGGTTTCGATATTTAATAAATTTTAAAAACATTTTTAAAATGTTTACTTCATTTTTAATGTCACTTCTTCAAAAATGAACCCATTTTTTTCAATAATATATTCACTGTCCAAAATCGTGAATATAATTCACTTAACCCAATTTCAATCATTTCTACACATTTTATTTCAATAAAAATTCGCTATCCAAAAACGCGAATATATCTTCTTTGATAATCTTCTACATTTAATTTATCAGATTCAATTGATTTTGAATTTATAAAACAACGTTTATAAATTCTATTTCTATTTATAAAAACTTCAATTTATAAATCTTCTTTATTAACAATTCGATTCATAATTCAAATCTTATACCAACAATCCATAATTATAAGTTAAATACTTATAATTCCTTTATTTCACAAAATCATTTCCATTTATAAGTTCACAATTTATAAATTTCATTCACTTATAAATTCTTAAAAATTCATTTTAACGTTTATAAAAACTCGTTTTATAATCCTAACATTTTAAAGTTATAAATATCAATCTTGTACATCTTTTACATACATCGTTTTTAATAATTCAAAAATTCCAATTAAAACCATTTTATAGATTTCTTAACTATTTATTTCAAAACAAATTACCTTTTGGTTATAATTCACAAATCTTAACTTTTATAACTTTAAAATCTTAACGTTTATAAATAAATTCAAAAATTCCATAAAACGTACATTTTCAAAAATCACTTTAAAAATCCTTTTAAAGTAAAGCCGTTATTTTTAAACTTCAAAACTGAATCCGATGATGCAACAACACCAATTAGTCAATCACAACAACAAACATCATATATCAATATGATAATCAACAAATATCACAATATCTGTAAATAAATAACTACTGGTGAGGAATCCAGTTGGATCCCTCCAACCTGTTTCCCTGCATCCACAGACGTTAGCACAATACCCATTCCACTTCGAGGTGGAATATCGCGGTATATGGGTTTTTATAAAAATCATCCGCTTACTAACGGCGCAATAGGGTCTCATCCGCTATACGAGGCGGGAAATCAATCAATCCAATATATACATATGCCAATATGTATATATTGCTACATATATATAGATATATCCTACTATATCTAATATCACATCCAAATAGCAATCATATCAATCAATAAATAACTGCAATGCAAAATTTGTTTTGAGTGAGAAAAATCTCACCTTAGCTTTTAATTTTTCAATCCAATCCAATTCTTCTTTCGTTTTCTCGACTTTAACCTTGTATAAATAATTTATACAATCTATTAATATCCGAACAAATCGAATAATTAAATTTTTATTTGACAATTTCAATTATCCAACGCTTTTATTTCAAACCAATTTCTTTTAATAAATTTGCTTGACTAGAAATTAAATTTAAAACTAATTTTCTCCTTTAAAAATTTAACTAAAATTTTACTTTTCAAAACTAAATTTAATATATCAACCATTGGTAAAAGTAACTAAATAAGTTTTATTAAATAAACTTCCTTTATAATATATTTATTATCTATTTTATTTTCACAAAAATATACCTATGTATGTTCACTGTTTTAGTAAAAATAAAAACTACTTTATATGTATAAATTTATATAACTCTTTACTGTGATTTCTTAATGATTCCTATACATTTCACTAAAAATTTTCTGTCCATATATATTGAAGACTAAATAGGCCTTACTGCTATTATCATTTTCATTATTCAAGAATTTTAAAATAGAATTAGCTTAACAAATCATAAATAGAGATTGAATGCTTACTGCAATTCCAAGAACAAGTCGATCCCCCAAATCTTCATCACGCGACCTTGCCAGAAACGTTTCACCCACTGCCTGCATACGAACTCGGGGCCAAACCATTCTCCAGCCTCGCCGAGACTCGCACCTTCATACGCACGCGAATGGCAGCCACCCATCATACTTCGAGTCATCGTCGCCTTGCTTGAACGCGATAGCCTCCTATCATCGCGAATCACGCGAGCCACCCACCACCACAGTTCCCTATCCTTCCCAACCGACATAAAAACGAGATCGCAAACCCTAGCTACACGACTTCACATTGCCGACACCCAAAACCTCACGACATCGCTCGCGAATCCCCTCGCCTCGACCAGCACTACCGCGATCTCCACCACGAATTCGAGCTCGCGACCGCGGTGCTCCTTCTCGATCTCGCTACGCTATCTTGAATCGTGGACGCCGTTGAATTTTTTTGAATGAGATTTCTATCTCGAACTGATTTTGATTTGCCTGGGGTGTGGCCATTGTTTTATTATCTTTGTTTTCGTTCAAATTTATGAAAGGGGGAGAGGGAACGAGATTTTTCTTTTCTTTGTTCGACACTGTCTGATATTTTAAAACGTATGGGAGAACAATTGCATGATATCGGATGGGAATGGGTACGAACGAGACAAAAGGGAGGCGAATTGTACTTATGGTCGGATAAGAGAAAAGCAACCATATTTTATTTAGATTCAATTCGTTTCCAAACAAAGTCCAACGCGTTTATATATCATACGCTCAAACCACAATCCCAATTATTACGAAATTTGAAATCCGACAATAATACAATATTACGGATCCCATGGAATTGGTTTCGTCGAATTCCGAGACTGCGCCTCGGAACGCTATTTTTAAATATCGATTCAAACGATATAAATTTCAAAACTGAACAGATTTATTCAAATTCGATTCTGAAGTTTTAATTATCTTCAGTATTGTCAATACGAATTTTTAAAAGCTTTTGAATTATTTTTCTTCAACTTTAAATTAAATATTCAAATTTTTATTCAGCATTCACTAGATTAAATTTTATAATTTAATCGCCAATTTCAAAGTTATATCGGGGATTCAAATTAAATTACCGTTCAAATATTTAAAATTAATTAAATATTCTCAATTTAATTTGTTCAAAATTCTGGGTCGTTACAAACTTCCCTCCTTAAAAGAATTTCGTCCCGAAATTACAAGTCAGGAAGAAAAAGTCCTTAACACGTCTACTATTTTTCAACATCCCAATAGTTTTATCAAATTTTCAAAACAAATCTTTCTACTAAAGATTCGTTATCATTCAACTAAATTTCTAAACATTTTCAAAATTTTCAAACGATATTGTTTACTTCAAAATTCAAATTTAAATTCAAATTCAAATTTAAACTTTTGAAATTTTCTCAAAAATTTCTAACGCCCTAAATTTCCGAAAAATTTCGCCAGCGTCTCCTTTGCCGGCTAACACGGTACGACTACAAAACGTCCCTACGGACTCTCAAATTTCAAAAAGAAAAGAAAACGCCAAGCGGCTAGACAAGAAAGTCATCAAATCTCATATAGAAATTTAAATACATACCTTTTGTCGAGCAATTCAAATACATCTTTGAAATCAAAATTTCCAATTCCTTTATACCTGTATATCCTACTAGCCATAATATCTAGTTACAACATTCAAACTATTTTGCACATTCAATTACAAAAATTTTCAATTTATACTTCTTATATCATTTCTAATTCACTATTGAAGTTACATATCTATTTTCATTCAATTTTGCATTCCAAATTCATTTGAATTAAATTTACAATTTGAATTCAATTTGGATTTTATTTAACTTCTGAATATTGAATTTCATCAATTACCAAATTCAAACTAAGTTTAACATTCAGTTGTAATTCCAGTTTTATTCTTTTGTTCATTCCCAAAATTTAATTACAATTCACTATTTTGGTTTATAACCACTTGTATTAAACTGGATTTCCAATTTTGTATGAATTTTAATTCATCTTTCATTTATAACAATTCAATTTATTTCTATTGCTTACAACTTCAAAATGAATTTCAACTTTCATTTAATTGATTCACTTGTACTTACATTAATTTAACTCCATCCTTTAAGTTAAATTTATTCTATCAAAATTCAAATTGTATAAGTTATCAACTTAATAATATTTCATAAATATTTTTAATATAGCATTCCAAAGTCTTTTCAACCTTTTCAAAACCATTTTTGAAAACAATTCAAATCATCCTTTGAATTTTCAAAACAAAACTCCAATTTCTTTCAAACAACCTCCATTTAAAACAATTTGGCAGCAATTCCTCTTCCGGAAACCCGAAAATGAACATCAGTGATGCTGCAGTCATTACCGAAGTTATTTTCCAACGACCGAAAAGAGTTTAGAGCTTTTATTTCTCTAAAATACTTTTCAAACTTTTGAAATTCATTTCCAACTCCAATTAGGATTTAAACTTTCCAAACCTCCAAAATTTTCAAATTCTTTTCAAAACATTTTCAAATACTTCTCTGGAATTCCGTTTCATTTGTAAATTCATTTACAATTTATATTCACAATTTTTTTTTATTCATGAATTTATTTCTTTATGCTTCCAATTCACATTTATAATTTACATTCTTAAATTTCATTTGTATATAAATTTATTTCTTAACTTTGGAGTTATGATTTCAATTTCTTATCCGATTTCATATAATAATGATAACATTTCAATATTATCACTTTCCTAACAAACAAGCATCCATATACTATGATAATTCATAGAAAATCATTTCTTTTATATACAAAAATAGTTTTGGGTAAAATTATTTCATTTACCCTATTTAAAACAATACTGTGTCAGTTTATCTTGTTTAGAGTTTAGAAACCCCTATCGATTACAGTTAGCTAGACTGCACCGACCAGAATCCATAAACAATCAACCGATAAGTCAACACAATACAAAACAATTTCATATTCACTAACAAATACGCACTCGTATCTATTATTACACTCAAACTCATTCTGGAGTACTACTGACTCTATCTCTAATGAGTAACACCCAACAGAGCAGGGTTGTCGCTTAACCATATGCTCTGATACCACGCTGTCAAGACCCGCAAATCCGTACCCTTGATTAAACACTAATTTTCATTGATAAACTCAAGATGCACGGAAATACGAACCCTGAGGGGTTTTAAGAAAAAGAAATAGAAGAAAAGATAGAAGAAAAGATAGAAGAAAAAGAGAAGAAGAAGAAAGCAGAAGAAGAAAGAAGAACAACAGAACAACATCAGATACAGAAACAATATCAGAATCTCACATAGCGCAGCGGAACAATATATAATAGATAAACACTAGTCTTTTAAAACAAAGAACTATATCAGTTTATACATACATCAATCAGAGTCAATATACAGCTCGATACAACAATGGACAGTTATGTAAACTTGTCCTCATACAGAATACACGGCGGAATAAATAATTCAAATACAAATACTACGTCTTGCCATCCAGCTTGCTTCCAAAGCTCCAGAATATCCAGAATATCCTGATAACATAACTCTAGGCTGCCCGTGTGGAAATTGGTGGGCACCCAGAGTTTAGAAGGGAACAATAAACTCCGAGTCAGCCATGGTGACTGGTGTGAGATCGTAAAACAGTTATTTTTTACAAAGAAAATAAAACAAATTCGCAATGCTTCTGGAAAATGAAACTACCATAAGACCTCCCACCACACACACAATGCAAACGCAGAATTGGAGGAGATTTCTTCTTATGATAGTCAAAGATGCTTACTACGCAAAATCAAATCATTTTTTGATATTATTATTAGTGCATAGTGTAGAAAACATTTCGGAAGTAGAATATAAATCTTAGCCAGCATAGACATTTCGTACTATGCCTACTATAGCTACCATCCAAACAGTGGGGCGCCACCATAAGTGAATGATAGGTTCTACAACTAAAACCGTACAAGTGTCGTATTGTTTCTTTGGATTTCCAACAAATGGTCAGGCCAAGGAACTTCCTATGCCACGGTGGGTATGTCCCTGGAATAGACGACCCGAGAACCTAACCGGATCTCTGCCAACACAAGGCCGGGTTACCTCTGCAAAAATAGGTTACTACTGACACGTGTATGTCATCCCCCGATCGTAACCGATCTTCCCGAGGATCCCCGATTTCCAACAACCACATAATAATAATAATGCAGTAACCACATAGGTTAAGTATTTGGGCTCCATACCATGATACCACCTCTATCCAGAAGGAATGGCATACACTAAGGGGCGCTACTCCCTAGAACCTTGCTGCATCCTTCCTGTTTCGACCATTTCCGGGGTGTGAGGCTCGACGAAGTCTCGTCCACAAAGCTACGCTTTCTACAAAGCCATGCTTCGGGTCAAACAAATGATCAACCTATGATCACAAAGATATAAGATCAAACAAATGATCATATCGCAAATGATCAAACACTGATTATCACACAGCAACACTCAGTATGCCACGTTACCAAATTGGGAATATATCGCTGATAAATTTCAACTACATAACCTCTGAGCTCGTACGTCTCAGAGAAGGGTGTTAAGCTAAGAGAATAATTCTCCGCCACCAACAGAAATGTATTTGAAAGAAATCAGCTTTCTCTCTCAATTTGTAACGCAGACATACAATCCATACAAGTCTGTTCCGGGATCGAACAGAACCGAAGGCACTTCTCACGAAGCCCTTGCACATCCGGATAATTTTCTAATCACGTCCAGACTTCCCGTCACTAAGGGTGATAAAACCTCTAAATCGGAGATCAGCCGATGTAGAGTAACTCGACGGTAATCCTTCCGTTTTCAAAAATATCCGGTCTTCAACACCGGTCTTCGAATGCAATTCATAACGACGTATCACATATTCGAAATCGGTTATACGACCCCATGGTCCTTTCCCGACTAACCCGAATAGTGAGCGATTACTCAAAAATAAGTGTGGCATTCAAATTCATCCAAATCACAACAAATACCATTCAAGGTAATTATTGATAGTCGGTTATTTAACTATCAATAAAGATGCGCAACATCATCAGATTCCAAATTATTTTCCAAATTATTTTATCTTCCAAAATATCTTTACTAGATATAAAATTTCCACACTTCAAAAATAAATCAACGTTTTTCTTTAAAACGAATTTCCATTTCTTTTATAAATTCCATAGTGAATTTATATTTTTAAATATCTACTGATATACGATTTTCAAATCGATTTCAATATTCACTTTCAATTTTTCTTTATAAAGATAAATTCTCAAAACATTCATTTCATATTGGAAAAGCAATTCCATACTTATTTAAAAATAAGTAATTCACAAATCTATTTATTTTCAACATTTGAAAACATTCGATATACTTAAATCAAAATTAAGTATATATTCATTCATTAAGGAAATCATTTACTATAACAACATTTCTTTGAGTCAAAACGAATGTTACGTAAAACATCGTTACGACGACTCAAAATCACTAGTATAGGGATTCGGATTTAAGATAGATATGTAAATCCCAATACTATATAAAAACATTTCCTTTCGGAAATCATTTACTATAACAACAGTGTTATAGTCCATCATTTCCTTCTTCCTCGAAAACGTCTATTTCAACAATGAATGTTGAAATCTATGGTTTCGATATTTAACAAATTTTAAAAACATTTTTAAAATGTTTACTTCATTTTTAATGTCACTTCTTCAAAAATGAACCCATTTTTTTCAATAATATATTCACTGTCCAAAATCGTGAATATAATTCACTTAACCCAATTTCAATCATTTCTACACATTTTATTTCAATAAAAATTCGCTATCCAAAAACGCGAATATATCTTCTTTGATAATCTTCTACATTTAATTTATCAGATTCAATTGATTTTGAATTTATAAAACAACGTTTATAAATTCTATTTCTATTTATAAAAACTTCAATTTATAAATCTTCTTTATTAACAATTCGATTCATAATTCAAATCTTATACCAATAATCCATAATTATAAGTTAAATACTTATAATTCCTTTATTTCACAAAATCATTTCCATTTATAAGTTCACAATTTATAAATTTCATTCACTTATAAATTCTTAAAAATTCATTTTAACGCTTATAAAAACTCGTTTTATAATCCTAACATTTTAAAGTTATAAATATCAATCTTGTACATCTTTTACATACATCCTTTTTAATAATTCAAAAATTCCAATTAAAACCATTTTGTAGATTTCTTAACTATTTATTTCAAAAGAAATTACCTTTTGGTTATAATTCACAAATCTTAACTTTTATAACTTTAAAATCTTAACGTTTATAAATAAATTCAAAAATTCCATAAAACGTACATTTTCAAAAATCACTTTAAAAATCCTTTTAAAGTAAAGCCGTTATTTTTAAACTTCAAAACTGAATCTGATGATGCAACAGCACTAATTAGTCAATCACAACAACAAACATCATATATCAATATGATAATCAACAAATATCACAGTATCTGTAAATAAATAACTACTGGTGAGGAATCCAGTTGGATCCCTCCAACCTGTTTCCCTGCATCCACAGACGTTAGCACAATACCCATTCCACTTCGAGGTGGAATATCGCGGTATATGGGTTTTTATAAAAATCATCCGCTTACTAACGGCGCAATAGGGTCTCATCCGCTATACGAGGCGGGAAATCAATCAATCCAATATATACATATGCCAATATGTATATATTGCTACATATATATAGATATATCCTACTATATCTAATATCACATCCAAATAGCAATCATATCAATCAATAAATAACTGCAATGCAAAATTTGTTTTGAGTGAGAAAAATCTCACCTTAGCTTTTAATTTTTCAATCCAATCCAATTCTTCTTTCGTTTTCTCGACTTTAACCTTGTATAAATAATTTATACAATCTATTAATATCCGAACAAATCGAATAATTAAATTTTTATTTGACAATTTCAATTATCCAACGCTTTTATTTCAAACCAATTTCTTTTAATAAATTTGCTTGACTAGAAATTAAATTTAAAACTAATTTTCTCCTTTAAAAATTTAACTAAAATTTTACTTTTCAAAACTAAATTTAATATATCAACCATTGGTAAAAGTAATTAAATAAGTTTTATTAAATAAACTTCCTTTATAATGTTTTTATTATCTATTTTATTTTCACAAAAATATACCTATGTATGTTCACTGTTTTAGTAAAAATAAAAACTACTTTATATGTATAAATTTATATAACTCTTTACTGTGATTTCTTAATGATTCCTATACATTTCACTAAAAATTTTCTGTCCATATATATTGAAAACTAAATAGGCCTTACTGCTATTATCATTTTCATTATTCAAGAATTTTAAAATAGAATTAGCTTAACAAATCATAAATAGAGATTGAATGCTTACTGCAATTCCAAGAACAAGTCGATCCCCCAAATCTTCATCACGCGACCTTGCCAGAAACGTTTCACCCACTGCCTGCATACGAACTCGGGGCCAAACCATTCTCCAGCCTCGCCGAGACTCGCACCTTCATACGCACGCGAATGGGAGCCACCCATCATACTTCGAGTCATCGTCGCCTTGCTTGAACGCGATAGCCTCCTATCATCGCGAATCACGCGAGCCACCCACCACCACAGTTCCCTATCCTTCCCATCCGACCCAAAAACGAGATCGCAAACCCTAGCTACACGACTTCACATTGCCGACACCCAAAACCTCACGACATCGCTCGCGAATCCCCTCGCCTCGACCAGCACTACCGCGATCTCCACCACGAATTCGAGCTCGCGACCGTGCTGCTCCTTCTCGATCTCGCGATGCTATCTTGAATCGTGGACGCCGTTGAATTTTTTTGAACGAGATTTCTATCTCGAACTGATTTTGATTTGCCTGGGGTGTGGCCATTGTTTTATTATCTTTGTTTTCGTTCGAATTGATTTATGAAAGGGGGAGAGGGAACGAGATTTTTCTTTTCTTTGTTCGACACTGTCTGATATTTTAAAACGTATGGGAGAACAATTGCGTGATATCAGAAGGGAATGGGTACGAACGAGACAAAAGGGAGGCGAATTGTACTTATGGTCGGATAAGAGAAAAGCAACCATATTTTATTTAGATTCAATTCGTTTCCAAACAAAGTCCAACGCGTTTATATATCATACGCTCAAACCACAATCCCAATTATTACGAAATTTGAAATCCGACAATAATACAATATTACGGTTCCCATGGAATTGGTTTCGTCGAATTCCGAGACTGCGCCTCGGAACGCTATTTTTAAATATCGATTCAAACGATATAAATTTCAAAACTGAACAGATTTATTCAAATTCGATTCTGAAGTTTTAATTATCTTCAGTATTGTCAATACGAATTTTTAAAAGCTTTCGAAATATTTTTCTTCAACTTTAAATTGAATATTCAAATTTTTATTCAGCATTCACTAGATTAAATTTTATAATTTAATCGCCAATTTCAAAGTTATATCGGGGATTCAAATTAAATTACCGTTCAAATATTTAAAATTAATTAAATATTCTCAATTTAATTTGTTCAAAATTCTGGGTCGTTACAATTCCTATAACACCAGACTGTTCTATCTTCTGTTAGATCTTGCTGGGTTAAAAACCCAGATAACTGAAGGCAATGGTACTTGGGGGCATAAAGGTAATTTCATTTCATTTATTTCTATAAAACAAATTCCATTTTCTCTCTTCTCCCATTTTTCATTTCTCAAAAAATTTCAAAGATTATTCTTCTTCTTTAAGCTTCCAAAACCCCTTTAAGGGATTTCTACAAATTTTCAAAATTCAAAAATCATCCTCGTTTTCCTTTTAAACTCTTAAAATAACTTAAAAATAATTTCTTTCTCTTTTACCTCCTCTTAGCCAAATAAGCCCATATCCACACTCCTTCTTCTTGGCTAAGTCGAAAAGCTTCTTGCCCAAGCCCAAAATCCCATAGGCTGAGCCTACTTTGTCTTGCTTAGGTCCAAAAAACACTTTTTGCTAAAAGATTTTCGAAGTTCTAGGATTATTTCAAAGTTAGAAAAGATTTGTTTGATTTTGGTGAGTAAACCTTTTGTTTATGGGAAAAGTTTTAAACTTCATGTTAGTAAATTTTGTGTATGAGATGTTGCTAGAAATTTTTGGATTTGTATGTGCTAGTTAAATATGTATGCTGTTGGTCGGTTATTGAAAGTTAGACTTGATAAATGTAGTCTAAAAGTTTAGTTTTTTGTTAAAATTATTATTTTGCTCATGATTGTGATGATGGTATAAGTTTGTATGTGTGAGCTTGTATGTTTGGATATGTATATGAAAGTTAGCGTCTTTATATGCTACTGAGACTTGAAATCACTTGGAAGGGAATACAACTTATTTACTAGTTTTCAAGTTACTAAATGTTTTAAACTTTTAATTTAGCTTTCAAATATAAATCTATTCCTTATGTTTTAAAAATGAGTAAAGTTAGTGGTTAAGTTTGAGAAAGATCTAACTTAGAACTAACTCAAACGAGTTATGTCCATAGCGATAGTAGTTGGAAGCAGTTCGGAAAATGTTAGTATTTTAGATTTTAAGGTAGTTTATTTTTGAAATGTTTTCAAAAACTTTTCAAAATACAAATTAAGCATAAAAGCTAATCATTTTGGAAATTAAATATGAGTTTGATAATTAATTAATTAACTATGGATAATAAATAATTAATTGTAATTAAGTTATGTAATTAGTGTTTAATTATGAATTAAATAAATTAATTTTCATTAATTTATTAAGGAAGTTTTAATCAATGATTTATTAAGTTATAAGTTAATTTATTATTAATTTTATTTAATTAGGGTTAATTCATAATTAATTTCTAATTAGGCCGGGTTTAATAAATTAACCTAATAAGGTCTAATTAAGATTCAATCAAAGATTAATTAAGTTTAATTAAGTTTTAAATTAGAGTTAATTAAGATCTAATTAGTAATTAAACAATGATTTGATTTGTAATTAAACAAAGATTTAATTATTATTTAATAAAGGTTTTAATTTTAAACTTTACTGATTATTTTTAAGTCCGTTCTTTTTATAAGTAAACTGATTGTAAACCAAAAGATCTCTCATCATGCCATTAAATGAACAACAATTATGAATAATTTGTACTAAACTTGGACATCTGTTAGCAGAATAAGGCATCATTCTGCTATAAATTAATTGATCTGATTGTTTGGTCATCTTTTAGCAGAATAAATCCTCGCTCTGCTATAACTAAACATAATAAATTGTTTGGACATCTATTTAGTAGGACAAATCATCATCCTGATATTATGTTATTTGGACATGTATCTGCCAACTGGTTTATATTAACATGTTATTCCTTGAATTAGTTATGAATTTTGTTTACGTATATGTTGGATTATGTAAATAACTGTTATGTGATTTGAAAGAAAATTTTAATTAGAATGGTAACCTATTTTAGTACCATTATGGTCACTAAGCCACTTTTCAAATTTATAAAATTATGGTTTTTAAATTAACTTTAATTCTATATCAATTTTATGATAAGTTTTTTAAATGACTTTTTAAGTTGTCCAATAATTTTGATAAAGATATTTACAAATGATGTTTTGTAAATAATATTTTATAAAGGATTTATTTAAAGGAGATTTAGAAATGATATTTTGTGGTGACCCTCACTCTATAACACATAGATTTTTTTTATAAACTTTCAAGAGGAATTCACCACTAAACCCCAATTCTTTTTATATTTGAATATTTATATAATTTCCAAATATTTTTCCCAAGACCCTGGTTTTACCAATATAATCATATCAGTGTACAAACGAATTAAGTCAATTGTATATTTGATGATATACAATTGTTTCTTTATTATTATTTTTTTTATCAGAGGGAATTTAAATCAAATAGAAATCAAAATACCATACAAGCTATTGACATAGTCACTTGTCTCTTTTCTAAGTCTTGTTTTACTACCAGAGGTATACTTTGGCAAATAATAACACTTATATATATTTATCTGCCTAGATAATTCTATTATCAATAAAATAGCATTTACTTAATCTCATGATAGTTATCAAAGTCAATAATAATTAATAACAATAAGTCGGATCGACAAAAATCGATAAATCTTGGAAATTTGCTCGAAAATAGGCAAACTAGGCAAAATCAGTAGTTCAGACGTCTAAGTTTTTATGACAGACGTCTAAATTTGATCTCAGACGTCTAAATTTTTATGACAGACATCTCAGAGGTTTAAAATTGAAACAGAGAGTAAAAAACATTTTGAACTAAATTCAGACATCTCAATTTTTGTAACAGACGTCTAAATTCGATCTCAGACGTCTAAATTTTTATGACAGACGTCTCAAAGGTTTAAAAATTGAAATTTAAATACTCAATTACATACAAACTTCCAGAATTTATGCACAATCCAGTATCATCTACCTGCCATGCACAAATTCATTTCACTTGAATATTCTACTAAAATCTTAAGAGTTTATTTCAAAAAAAAAAATCAATCCCCTTAGCTGTTTAATTTCCATAAGGCAAAATATAGGCAATAAAAATCAGTGATCAAATATATATATGCACATATCATATGTATATGATATGTCTATCTCCTTATTTTCTCCAAACCAACATTTCATAAAATAAATTAGTAGTTAACTAAACATCATCAATGATCACTCACAACAGGTTTTGCTTAAGTACATATTTTCAACCCCAAATACTTAGAAAGTTTCCTACAAGTAACTTCAATTACAGAAAATAGAATTTGTATAGTAATTTCATTACAATGCAACTGCAAATTTTAAAACAAGTCTCTCTTATTTATACTAGCAGCCAATGCCTTCTTTACTCATCAAGCCAACTTCAATTTCCTACAAGCAAATCATTTAGCTGCCCCAAAGAATTTTTGAGACACCCAGATGATTGCAAGGGCAACCAAAAGGGTCAGTTTACACTGGTATGAGCATTTATCAATTTTGTATACATATTCATAATTTTAGTAATCTTGCAATGCCTTCTTAGTTTAACAGGTTTTATACTTAGCATGTTTTGGTTCATACAAAGAGATACAAAATCACTTTCAACAAATTAAACAATAAACAGCAAACAGTTAAAATAATCATATGTACAATTCTTAAATCATCCTTACCAAATCTTAGATAAGAAAATTCAGGTTTTATACTCCAGATTTCACCCAGCAATTAATCAATGAACAATGTTTATCTTGATTAAATCTAACACCATATCTGAATATTTATAACCCAGATTTTTAAACCCCTGTCCCCATTTATTTTATGGTCTTTAACTCCTTGTCAAATGAACACTATGTATGCATTGTGAAGGAAACTCCCAGGTTACTTAATTTATACCAACACACAAAGGCCTCAGGGTGCAGTTGCACCATGCATATACTTGCTCCCACTTGAAGTAAGCAGATCATTGACTAACTCCCAAGTGACCAATTTAGTTTTTCTTTCATTCATATTTCAGAAAGATATAACTACTTGTATATTTTCTGGTTCAACCCCATGTTCCCCTATTTAATCTATATCCATGTTTAATGATGATAAGATAGAACAAGAATGCTCAAAACATGTTAACTCTAAAAGCCCACTTACAGATTAATGCTCCAATCAAAAATGCACAAACAAACATCCATATCACCCATAACAAATCATTTCAGAGATTTAAATGACTCATAATATTTTAGGCTGCCTGCAATAGGACTTAATGCCATTGCATACAAAGGATAAATACTCACATTATGTTTTTCCTTTCACTGCCTTAATTTCTTAGAACAGTAAATCCCCCAAAGCCTCAAGCTAGTGTTTCTCCTTGCTTATTTTATTTTTGTTTTGATCCCGAGAGAGTGATGGTTTTGGCTATGTGCAGTTATTTATAATTCCATTCTAGGGTTTAAGAAAATGGGTAATTCCCCTGATACTCTTAGATGTTTATTTACACATCACATTCCTGTGTGGTCCTAAGTTGGAAATGCACACATTAGGTTGCTTTAATTAGTTATTTCAGGGATCATGCATTTTTAACACTGCATGCTATTTTCATGTCTCCATTTTATTCATGCCATATGCATGTGATCCTTTATTCATTTCTTTTTATAAGTTTAAGGAATCTAAAAATCTCCTTTGTATTTTCTACCTATCTATTATCTCCATTCAATCATGCATACTATCATACTTTATTATGTAATGTAAAAATCATTCACCCATATTATTTTCTTGAAATAAATATAAGATAATCAAATTTTTATTTGATTCTGTATGTATATATATATTTCTGCCTCTTTGTAAAAATCAGTAACTCCTTCTATTTTTAAATAAAAATCACACATATTATATTAATTATTTCCAGCATAATTATAAGACATTTACCACAATTTTTTTATTAAACTTCATTTTATTCTATCTTTATATAAAACAGCAAATACCCCATATATATTAAATGTATATATATATTTACATAATTCTTTGAACATAAAGCTATATTTATTTTGAGTTCCAATTTTTCTTCTAATCACCTTAATTCCTTGCATTTTATCAAACAGAAGCTCCCATGCAAATTTTTATTTATTGCCAAATTCTTTTCTGTTTTAATGCAATATATATATTTATATATCTCAGAATTTCCTAATATAAATATATATATTATTTTATTTTATTTTATTTTATTTTATTTTAGGGTCATTACATACCCTCTCCCTTAAAGGAATTATGTCCCCATAATTTCACCTAATTTCTCCAATTAAAGCACTAATCCATAGCCTGTTTTAACTCCATAACCCCATACCCATATTTTATGAAAACAAACAATATATAAATATATTTAGAAAAATCATTTTAGGCTGCTTAAACATACCTCTCCATCAGTAAACAAATTGGGGTATTTAGCCCTCATTTTATCTTCAACCTCCCTTGTACAATCATTAGTGTCCAAGCTCCATTGGATTTTCACCAGTTTGATCACCTTGTTCCTCAACTTTTTCTCTTCCTTGGCAACTATCCCTACTGGTTCATTTGTATAAACCAAATTCTTCTGGACTTGAACTTGAGTAGGTGACTCCAGAATTGCTCCTTCATCATGCACCCATTTTCTCAATTGAGAAACATGAAATACAGGATGCACACCACTCAACTCCTCAGGTAACTTAAGTCTGTAGGCCATAGCACCAATTCTCTGCATAATTTCATATGGTCCTACAAATCTTGGTGATAGTTTACCAGATTTTCCAAACCTGAACACTTTCTTCATTGGTGATACTTTCAGAAAAACATGCTCTCCTACTTAAAACTCCATTGGCTTTCTCTTTCTATCTGCATAAGACTTTTGTCTTGATTGTGCTACCTTCATTCTGTGTCTAACCAATTCAATCATGTTGGTGGTTTCTTTAACATGATCTGGCCCCAATAGTACACCTTCTCCTGCTTCCAACTAACAGGCAGGAGATATGCAGGGTCTCCCATACAAGGCTTCAAAGGGAGCCATTCCTATGGTTGATTGATAGCTATTGTTGTAAGTGAATTCTGCCAAATGAATATGATCCTCCCAATTACCCCCAAAATCAAGCACACATGCTCTAAGTAAATCTTCCAATATTTTATTCACTATCTCTGTTTGCCCATCACTTTGAGGATGGTAGGCAGTGCTTAAACAAAGTTGTGTTCCCATTGCTTCTTGGAAGCTTTCCCAAAATCTTGAGGTGAACAAAGTGTCTCTATCACTTACAATGGTCTTGGGTATACCATGTAGCCTCACCACTTCCTTAATAAACAATTGTGCAAGCTTAAATGCATTCCTATCTGACCTGACAGGGACAAAGTGAGCTGATTTGGTTAGTCTATCAACAATTACCCATATACTATCATTGCCTTTCTTAGTTCTAGGCAAACCATCCACAAAATCCATGGAAATACTTTCCCATTTCCACTGAGGTACCTCCGAAGGTTGTAACACGCCAGAAGGCTTTTGGTAGTCTGCTTTAATTTGTTGACATGTGGAACACTTTGCTACATATCTTGCCACTGCTTGCTTCATTCCTGGCCACCAGTAGCTTCTTTTTAAATCATGATACATTTTAGTACCACCAGGGTGTATGGTGTACCTGGTCTTGTGATGCTCATTCATGATTTCTTCCTTCAACTCTGCAATGTTTGGTACACAAAGCTTATCATTTTTCCTCAAATAACCTTGGGAATCTATTTTAAAATTCTCTGACTCAATGTTATTTAATAACATTTCTTTCTTCTCCTTTAGACTTTGATCTTGATCTTGAATGCTACCAACTTTCTCCACCAGATTAGACTTCACTGTGATTATTCCCAGTGTACCATACTCCACCATATCACCATGTTCTTTAAAATTCACTGCATCCTTGCTGTATATATCTGCCTCCCCAAGCACTGCAAGGTTTTTAAACTCATCAATCATCAGACTGGCTAATCTAACATGATTTCTGCTCAAAGCATCTGCCACTCTATTAGCTTTTCCAGGAGTGTACAAAATATCTAAATCATATGCAACTCATGATCTAGAATTAGCTCTGATACCAACTGTGGTGACCCTCACTCTATAACACATAGATTTATTTTTTTTAAACTTTCAAGAGTAATTCACCACTAAACCCCAATTCTTTGTATATTTGAATATTTATATAATTTCCAAATATTTTTCCCAAGACCCGGGTTTTACCAATATAATCATATCAGTGTACAAACGAATTAAGTCAATTGTATATTTGATGATATACAATTGTTTCTTTATTATTATTTTTTTATCAGAGGGAATTTAAATCAAATAGAAATCAAAATACCATACAAGCTATTGACATAGTCACTTGTCTCTTTTCTAAGTCTTGTTTTACTACCAGAGGTATACTTTGGCAAATTATAACACTTATATATATTTATCTGCCTAGATAATTCTATTATCAATAAAATAGCATTTACTTAACCTCATGATAGTTATCAAAGTCAATAATAATTAATAACAATAATTCGGATCGACAAAAATCGATAAATCTTGGAAATTTGCTCGAAAATAGGCAAATTAGGCAAAATCAGCAGTTCAGACGTCTAAGTTTTTATGACAGACGTCTAAATTTGATCTCAGACGTCTAAATTTTTATGACAGACGTCTCAGAGGTTTAAAATTGAAACAGAGAGTAAAAAACATTTTGAACTAAATTCAGACATCTCAATTTTTGTAACAGACGTCTAAATTCGATCTCAGACGTCTAAATTTTTATGACAGATGTCTCAAAGGTTTAAAAATTGAAACTTAAATACTCAATTACATACAAACTTCCAGAATTTATGCACATGCCAGTATCATCTACCTGCCATGCACAAATTCATTTCACTTGAATATTCTACTAAAATCTTAAGAGTTTATTTCAAAAAAAAATCAATCCCCTTAGCTGTTTAATTTCCATAAGGCAAAATATAGGCAATAAAAATCAGTGATCAAATATATATATGCACATATCATATGTATATGATATGTCTATCTCCTTATTTTCTCCAAACCAACATTTCACAAAATAAATTAGTAGTTAACCAAACATCATCAATGATCACTCACAACAGGTTTTGCTTAAGTACATATTTTCAACCCCAAATACTTAGAAAGTTTCCTACAAGTAACTTCAATTACAGAAAATAGAATTTGTCTAGTAATTTCATTACAATGCAACTGCAAATTTTAAAACAAGTCTCTCTTATTTATACTAGCAGCCAATGCCTTCTTTACTCATCAAGCCAACTTCAATTTCCTGCAAGCAAATCATTTAGCTGCCCCAAAGAATTTTTGAGACACCCAGATGATTGCAAGGGCAACCAAAAGGGTCGGTTTACACTGGTATGAGCATTTATCAATTTTGTATACATATTCATAATTTTAGTAATCTTGCAATGCCTTCTTAGTTTAACAGGTTTTATACTTAGCATGTTTTGGTTCATATAAAGAGATACAAAATCACTTTCAACAAATTAAACAATACACAGCAAACAGTTAAAATAATCATGTGTACAATTCTTAAATCATCCTTACCAAATCTTAGATAAGAAAATTCAGGTTTTATACTCCAGATTTCACCCAGCAATTAATCAATGAACAATGTTTATCTTGATTAAATCTAACACCATATCTGAATATTTATAACCCAGATTTTTAAACCCCTGTCCCCATTTATTTTATGGTCTTTAACTCCTTGTCAAATGAACACTATGTATGCATTGTGAAGGAAACTCCCAGGTTACTTAATTTATTCCAACACACAAAGGCCTCAAGGTGCAGTTGCACCATGCATATACTTGCTCCCACCTGAAGTAAGCAGATCATTGACTAACTCCCAAGTGACCAATTTAGTTTTTCTTTCATTCATATTTCAGAAAGATATAACTACTTGTATATTTTCTGGTTCAACCCCATGTTCCCCTATTTAATCTATATCCATGTTTAATGATGATAAGATAGAACAAGAATGCTCAAAACATGTTAACTCTAAAAGCCCACTTACAGATTAATGCTCCAATCAAAAACGCACAAACAAACATCCATATCACCCATAACAAATCATTTCAGAGATTTAAATGACTCATAATATTTTAGGCTCCTGCAATAGGACTTAATGCCATTGCATACAAAGGATAAATACTCACATTATGTTTTTCCTTTCACTGCCTTAATTTCTTAGAACAGTAAATCCCCCAAAGCCTCAAGCTAGTGTTTCTCCTTGCTTGTATTATTTTTGTTTTGATCCCGAGAGAGTGATGGTTTTGGCTATGTGCAGTTATTTATAATTCCATTCTAGGGTTTAAGAAAATGGGTAATTCCCCTGATACCCTTAGATGTTTATTTACACATCACATTCCTGTGTGGTCCTAAGTTGGAAATGCACACATTAGGTTGCTTTAATTAGTTATTTCAGGGATCATGCATTTTTAACACTGCATGCTATTTTCATGTCTCCATTTTATTCATGCCATATGCATGTGATCCTTTATTCATTTCTTTTTATAAGTTTAAGGAATCTGAAAATCTCCTTTGTATTTTCTACCTATCTATTATCTCAATTCAATCATGCATACTATCATACTTTATTATGTAATGTAAAAATCATTCACCCATTTTATTTTCTTGAAATAAATATATGATAATCAAATTTTTATTTGATTCTGTATGTATATATATATATTTCTGCCTCTTTGTAAAAATCAGTAACTCCTTCTATTTTTAAATAAAAATCACACATATTATATTAATTATTTCCAGCATAATTATAAGACATTTACCACAATTTTTTTATTAAACTTCATTTTATTCTATCTTTATATAAAACAGCAAATACCCCATATATATTAAATGTATATATATATTTACATAATTCTTTGAACATAAAGCTATATTTATTTTGAGTTCCAATTTTTCTTCTAATCACCTTAATTCCTTGCATTTTATCAAACAGAAGCTCCCATGCAAATTTTTATTTATTGCCAAATTCTTTTCTGTTTTAATGCAATATATATATTTATATATCTCAGAATTTCCTAATATAAATATATATATTATTTTATTTTATTTTATTTTAGGGTCATTACATACCCTCCCCCTTAAAGGAATTATGTCCCCATAATTCCACCTAATTTCTCCAATTAAAGCACTAATCCATAGCCTGTTTTAACTCCATAACCCCATACCCATATTTTATGAAAACAAACAATATATAAATATATTTAGAAAATCATTTTAGGCTGCTTAAACGTACCTCTCCATCAGTAAACAAATTGGGGTATTTAGCCCTCATTTTATCTTCAACCTCCCATGTACAATCATTAGTGTCCAAGCTCCATTGGATTTTCACCAGTTTGATCACCTTGTTCCTCAACTTTTTCTCTTCCTTGGCAACTATCCCTACTGGTTCATTTGTATAAACCAAATTCTTATGGACTTGAACTTGAGTAGGTGACTCCAGAATTGCTCCTTCATCATGCACCCATTTTCTCAATTGAGAAACATGAAATACAGGATTCACACCACTCAACTTCTCAGGTAACTTAAGTCTGTAGGCCATAGCACCAATTCTCTGCATAATTTCATATGGTCCTACAAATCTTGGTGATAGTTTACCAGATTTTCCAAACCTGAACACTTTCTTCATTGGTGATACTTTCAGAAAAACATGCTCTCCTACTTCAAACTCCATTGGCTTTCTCTTTCTATCTGCATAAGACTTTTGTCTTGATTGTGCTACCTTCATTCTGTGTCTAACCAATTCAATCATGTTGGTGGTTTCTTTAACATGATCTGGCCCCAATAGTACACCTTCTCCTGCTTCCAACCAACAGGCAGGAGACATGCAGGGTCTCCCATACAAGGCTTCAAAGGAAGCAATTCCTATGGTTGATTGATAGCTATTGTTGTAAGTGAATTCTGCCAAATGAATATGATCCTCCAAATTTCCCCCAAAATCAAGCACACATGCTCTAAGTAAATCTTCCAATATTTTATTCACTATCTCTGTTTGCCCATCACTTTGAGGATGGTAGGCGGTGCTTAAACAAAGTTGTGTTCCCATTGCTTCTTGGAAGCTTTCCCAAAATCTTGAGGTGAACAAAGTGTCTCTATCACTTACAATGGTCTTGGGTATACCATGTAGCCTCACCACTTCCTTAATAAACAATTGTGCAAGCTTAAATGCATTCCTATTTGACCTGACAGGGACAAAGTGAGCTGATTTGGTTAGTCTATCAACAATTACCCATATACTATCATTGCCTTTCTTAGTTCTAGGCAAACCATCCACAAAATCCATGGAAATACTTTCCCATTTCCACTGAGGTACCTCCAAAGGTTGTAACATGCCAGAAGGCTTTTAGTAGTCTGCTTTAATTTGTTGACATGTGGAACACTTTGCCACATATCTTTCCACTGCTTGCTTCATTCCTGGCCACCATTAGCTTCTTTTTAAATCATGATACATTTTAGTACCACCAGGGTGTATGGTGTACCTGGTCTTGTGATGCTCATTCATGATTTCTTCCTTCAACTCTGCAATGTTTGGTACACAAAGCTTATCATTTTTCCTCAAATAACCTTGGGAATCTATTTTAAAATTCTCTGACTCAATGTTATTTAATAACATTTCTTTCTTCTCCTTTAGACTTTGATCTTGATCTTGCATGCTACCAACTTTCTCCACCAGATTAGACTTCACTGTGATTATTCCCAGTGTACCATACTCCACCATATCACCATGTTCTTTAAAATTCACTACATCCTTGCTGTATATATCTGCCTCCCCAAGCACTGCAAGGTTTTTAAACTCATCAATCATCAGACTGGCTAATCTAACATGATTTCTGCTCAAAGCATCTGCCACTCTATTAGCTTTTCCAGGAGTGTACAAAATATCTAAATCATATGCAACTCATGATCTAGAATTAGCTCTGATACCAACAGTGGTGACCCTCACTCTATAACACATAGATTTTTTTTTTAAACTTTCAAGAGGAATTCACCACTAAACCCCAATTCTTTTTATATTTGAATATTTATATAATTTACAAATATTTTTCCCAAGACCCTGGTTTTACCAATATAATCATATCAGTGTACAAACGAATTAAGTCAATTGTACATTTGATGATATACAATTGTTTCTTTATTATTTTTTTTATCAGAGGGAATTTAAATCAAATAGAAATCAAAATACCATACAAGCTATTGACATAGTCACTTGTCTCTTTTCTAAGTCTTGTTTTACTACCAGAGGTATACTTTGGCAAATTATAACACTTATATATATTTATCTGCCTAGATAATTCTATTATCAATAAAATAGCATTTACTTAATCTCATGATAGTTATCAAAGTCAATAATAATTAATAACAATAAGTCGGATCGACAAAAATCGATAAATCTTGGAAATTTGCTCGAAAATAGGCAAACTAGGCAAAATCAGCAGTTCAGACGTCTAAGTTTTTATGACAGACGTCTAAATTTGATCTCAGACGTCTAAATTTTTATGACAGACGTCTCAGAGGTTTAAAATTGAAACAGAGAGTAAAAAACATTTTGAACTAAATTCAGACATCTCAATTTTTGTAACAAACGTCTAAATTCGATCTCAAACGTCTAAATTTTTATGACAGACGTCTCAAAGGTTTAAAAATTGAAATTTAAATACTCAATTACATACAAACTTCCAGAATTTATGCACATGCCAGTATCATCTACCTGCCATGCACAAATTCATTTCACTTGAATATTCTACTAAAATCTTAAGAGTTTATTTCAAAAAAAAAATCAATCCCCTTAGCTGTTTAATTTCCATAAGGCAAAATATAGGCAATATAAATCAGTGATCAAATATATATATGCACATATCATATGTATATGATATGTCTATCTCCTTATTTTCTCCAAACCAACATTTCATAAAATAAATTAGTAGTTAACCAAACATCATCAATGATCACTCACAACAGGTTTTGCTTAAGTACATATTTTCAACCCCAAATACTTAGAAAGTTTCCTACAAGTAACTTCAATTACAGAAAATAGAATTTGTCTAGTAATTTCATTACAATGCAACTGCAAATTTTAAAACAAGTCTCTCTTATTTATACTAGCAGCCAATGCCTTCTTTACTCATCAAGCCAACTTCAATTTCCTGCAAGCAAATCATTTAGCTGCCCCAAAGAATTTTTGAGACACCCAGATGATTGCAAGGGCAACCAAAAGGGTCAGTTTACACTAGTATGAGCATTTATCAATTTTGTATACATATTCATAATTTTAGTAATCTTGCAATGCCTTCTTAGTTTAACAGGTTTTATACTTAGCATGTTTTGGTTCATACAAAGAGATACAAAATCACTTTCAACAAATTAAACAATACATAGCAAACAGTTAAAATAATCATGTGTACAATTCTTAAATCATCCTTACCAAATCTTAGATAAGAAAATTCAGGTTTTATACTCCAGATTTCACCCAGCAATTAATCAATGAACAATGTTTATCTTGATTAAATCTAACACCATATCTGAATATTTATAACCCAGATTTTTAAACCCCTGTCCCCATTTATTTTATGGTCTTTAACTCCTTGTCAAATGAACACTATGTATGCATTGTGAAGGAAACTCCCAGGTTACTTAATTTATTCCAACACACAAAGGCCTCAGGGTGCAGTTGCACCATGCATATACTTGCTCCCACCTGAAGTAAGCAGATCATTGACTAACTCCCAAGTGACCAATTTAGTTTTTCTTTCATTCATATTTCAGAAAGATATAACTACTTGTATATTTTCTGGTTCAACCCCATGTTCCCCTATTTAATCTATATTCATGTTTAATGATGATAAGATAGAACAAGAATGCTCAAAACATGTTAACTCTAAAAGCCCACTTACAGATTAATGCTCCAATCAAAAATGCACAAACAAACATCCATATCACCCATAACAAATCATTTCAGAGATTTAAATGACTCATAATATTTTAGGCTGCCTGCAATAGGACTTAATGCCATTGCATACAAAGGATAAATACTCACATTATGTTTTTCCTTTCACTGCCTTAATTTCTTAGAACAGTAAATCCCCCAAAGCCTCAAGCTAGTGTTTCTCCTTGCTTGTTTTATTTTTGTTTTGATCCCGAGAGAGTGATGGTTTTGGTATGTGCAGTTATTTATAATTCCATTCTAGGGTTTACGAAAATGGGTAATTCCCCTGATACCCTTAGATGTTTATTTACACATCACATTCCTGTGTGGTCCTAAGTTGGAAATGCACACATTAGGTTGCTTTAATTAGTTATTTCAGGGATCATGCATTTTTAACACTGCATGCTATTTTCATGTCTCCATTTTATTCATGCCATATGCATGTGATCCTTTATTCATTTCTTTTTATAAGTTTAAGGAATCTGAAAATCTCCTTTGTATTTTCTACCTATCTATTATCTCCATTCAATCATGCATACTATCATACTTTATTATGTAATGTAAAAATCATTCACCTATATTATTTTCTTGAAATAAATATAAGATAATCAAATTTTTATTTGATTCTGTATGTATATATATATTTCTGTCTCTTTGTAAAAATCAGTAACTCCTTCTATTTTTAAATAAAAATCACACATATTATATTAATTATTTCCAGTATAATTATAAGACATTTACCACAATTTTTTTATTAAACTTCATTTTATTCTATCTTTATATAAAACAGCAAATACCCCATATATATTAAATGTATATATATATTTACATAATTCTTTGAACTTAAAGCTATATTTATTTTGTGTTCCAATTTTTCTTCTAATCACCTTAATTCCTTGCATTTTATCAAACAGAAGCTCCCATGCAAATTTTTATTTATTGCCAAATTCTTTTCTGTTTTAATGCAATATATATATTTATATATCTTAGAATTTCCTAATATAAATATATATATTATTTTATTTTATTTTAGGTTCATTACATATTTGTAAATGATATTTTAAGAAAAGGGAATTATAAATGGAGATTTATAAAAGAGTTTTATAAATGATTTGGGAGATTTATAAAAGAGGTTTTATAATTGATTTTGGGGATCTATAAAAGAATTTTTATAAATGACTTTGGATATTTATAAAAGAGTTTTATAAATGAATTTAGAATTTAGGTAAAGGAGATTTTATAAATGAAAATGATTTATTAAAAGGATTTATTGAAGAAATTTAAAAAAGAATTAGAGATTGGATTTTCCCTTAATTGACCTTCTTAATTATGGTGGTGTTGACATGTGTTCCATGCTTAACACTGAAGGAATGATGTTTAGGGTTATCCTTATCTCTAATTTAAATAACATTTGTTTGATCCTTTTAATATGATTTTGAAATAATAAATCTTTCACAATGCTTTGTTACTTTTACCAGTGCAATAAGTATATGAATATTTTGATAAATATTCTTAAAAGATATTTAAAGAAATGAAAAATTAATGAGGCTTAGTGGTTGATATGGGAAAATTAAATCTCTAGATTATTGTTTGTTATGTATTTGATAGTTAAATATCTGACTATCAAACCTTGATATGTTTTAACTCAGGAGTTATGTATATTCGAGTACCTCGGTGAGGACTCAAATACTTGTTGCATGCTTCCAAAGAACTGTAATTAAGTTAGCCGGTAATTACCTCTTAGTTGAGAGACATTGGTTTTGGATAAGTATGATTTATCTAAACCACTCCAAACTAATAACATCGTGATGGATCGTTATGAAGTATGCTATGGAGCTATACTATTCTTCTTGAGGGTAATTCCAAAATGGAAGATAGTAAATGTTGAATGTTTGTTCGATCCCAAAACAACTTGTATGGATGAATGTTGTAACGACCCAGAATTTTGAACGAATTAAATTGAGGATATTTAATTAATTTTAAATATTTGAACGATGATTTAATTTGTGTCCCCGATATAATTTTGAAATCCGCAATTAAATGATAAAATTTAATCGATTGAAACTGGGTAAAATTTTGAATCTTTAATTTTAAGCCGAAGAAAAAAATATTTCAAACGCTTGTAAAATTTATATTGATAACACTGAAGATAACCGCAGCTTCAGAAATTGATTTGGAAATAATTTGTTCAGTTTTGAAATTAGATCGTTCGAACCGATATTTATAAAATAGTCATTTTTCAAACAGTCTCGGAATTCGACGAAACCAGTTTCATTGGGTCCGTAATAGTTTGTTATTACCGGATTTCAATTTTCGTATTTTTCGATGCTTGTATGTGAGCACACGACAGGAAAACGCATTTGAATTTTAATGAAATTCAAATTTAAATTTATATTTTTATTGGTCAACGTCAACACTTTTCTCCCTTCATCCACGCCTTTAAACACGGCCCGTTGTTTATGCTGAAGACAGCGAAATTATCACGCAAACCATTCCCTTTTGTTTTCAAACACGTTCTCTTCCTCCCTCTGTTCAGTTCAAATCAAACGAAAATTTCTTCAAACAATAATGGTCGCAGTTCTAATAGCCGAGCCCTCTCCTCTCAAATCTATTCCGTTCAATTCAGAAATTCAAAGAGAAAATGGCCGCCCTTCATTCAAATTAAAAACAGTTTGAGAATTAAAATATAGGGGCCAATCGAAATCGAATTGTTCAAGCAAGGAGCAGGCGATGGAGGCATCACCGCGCGATGGAGTCGCGAGTAGGGAGGCTTCGCGATTAAGTAGGGGGGGTCTCGTGATTTGGAATCGAGATTTCGTTAGGCTAGGTGGACGCGGCAGCTCATGTTGGCTGTTCACGCGATGAGGCAGCGGCGAAGTCGATTTGGGCGACTGTGGCATCGCGAGGTCGAGCTAAGGGATTGCTGTGGGGTTTCGCGTGTTAGAGCGCGTACGCGTGGAAGAAGGCTCGATTGGGAATCACGATCTCGTTCGCGAGCATGTGGGTCGTGAATGTCAGGAGTTCATCGACGAGGCGATTTGACTGCTCGGTGAATTGGCGCGCACTCGCGATGGTGGGCGAGGCGATTGGGCGTGCGAAATTGGGGTGAGGGTGATGCGTGGGGTTGCGTGCAGTTCGTTCGAAGTCGACAGTGGTTGGTGGCGTTGTGGTGGAAGCACGAACTGAAGTGGCTCGTGCAGGAGGATGCGACAGTCTCGAGTAGGCAGAGACGACGTCAGAGTCGTTTTTGAGGAGTCTCGTCGCGAGTTGCTCGCGACTTCGGCATGGATGAGGTATTCGATTTATTTACCATTTTACATGTATGAATATATTCACAGATTCATAGTAAAACAGTAAGTTTAAATAGAATTTGATTTTGAAATCTTTATAGTTTAGTGTATATGCAGTTTTAAGTTTGTATATAAGTACAGAAGAAAAAAAAAAGGGGAATTTAAGTCTAACTTTTAATTTAATAAATTTGAATAAAGGGATTTGTTTAGAAATTAAAAGTATTGGTTTAAAAATTAATATTTATTATCTTAAGATTTTTAAGAGGGTATTCGATTTAATTTAATGGATTGGTAAGAGGAAATTTGTTTTATAGAATAAATTAATTAGTTAGTTTAAAATTTAAATTATTAGTGTAAATAAAGTCTTTGGTTAATAAAATTTATCAAATGAGAATTTAGATGTTCGATTTATTTCGAATTTTAATAAATTGTATCATGTTTATACAAGGTCTAAAAAAAAAATGAAGAAATGATTGGAATGGAAAAAAAATGGATTGCAAATTTATGCTAAGGTGAGATCTTCTCACTCAGATTTATAATTGAATTGCAGTTATTGATTGATTCGTTTGAATGTGCTATTAGATATGATAGGATATATCTATATATAGCAGTATATACATATTGGCATATGTATATACTGGATTGTTGATTTCCCGCCTCGTATAGCGGATGAGACCCTATTGCGCCGTTAGTAAGCGGATTTATAAAAACCTATATACCGCGATAATTCCGTACTGGAGCGGAATTGGTATTGTGCTGACGTCTTTGGATGCAGGGAAACAGGTTGGAGGGATCCAACTGGATTCCTCAACTGTATTTATTTATTTACAGATGTTGATATATATTCTGTCATCATATGATGATATATGAGGTTTGATGTTGTGATGGACTAATTGATGCGTTGCATCATCGGGTTCAATTTTAAAGTTTAAAAATAAACGATTTGTACTTTAAAAGGGATTTTGAAGTAATTTTTGGAAAGTATACGATTTATTAAATTTTGGAATTTATTTATCTTAAATAAATAAATAAATGTTATAAATTTAAAGTTATGAAAATTTTAAATTGTGAAATATACTTGAAAGGTGATTTTGAAATAAATAGTCAAGTGATAAATAAAATAGTTTAAGTTGGATTTCTTTTGAATTATTTAAGAATGATATATAAAAGATGTACAGAATTGATAGTTATCAATTAATAGTATTGGAATTTTAAAACGAGTTTCTATAAGTGTTAGAAATTTATAGAATTATAAATTGTGAAGACATGAGATTTATAGAATTATAGATTGTGAAGATTTGAAGTTTATAGATTTATAAAGATTGAAGTTTATAGATTTATAAAGATTGAAGTTCTTAGATTATAAAGTATGAAGTTATAAAATGAATGAAGTTATAAAATGAATGAAGTTGTAGAATAAAGACTGATAAGAAATTTACTTGTAACTTGGATTGTTGCCTTTAAATTGGATATTGATCGAATTATTAATAAAGAAGATTTATTAAATTGAAGTCGTTAGAAAATAGAAATAGAATTTATAAACGTTGTTTTATAAATTCGAAATCAATTGGATTTGGTAAATTAAAAGGTTAAAGGGGATTTTATCCACGATTTTGGATAGTGGAAAATTCTCGAAATAAATGTGTAGAAAAGATTTAAATAGGGTTAAGTGAAGTATATTCATGATTTGGACAGTGAATATATTGTTAAGTAAAATGGATACGTTTTTGAAGAAGTGATATTAAAAATGAAGTTAAACATTTTAAAGATGTTTTAAAATGTATTGTGAATCGAAAGCATAGATTTCAACAGTTCTTGTTGAAATAGGCGTTTTCGAGAAATATAAGGAAATGGTGGACTATAACACTATTGTTATAGTAAATGATTTCCGAAAGGAAATGTTTTTTTTATATATAGTATTGGGATTTACATATCTATCTTAATTTCGAATCCCTATACTAGTGATTTTGAGTCGTCGTAACAATGTTTTACGTAACATTCGTTTTGACTCAAATAAATGTGTTAAAAGAATATTTTCCTTAAAGGATGAATATATACTTAATTTGATTTAAGTATATCGAATATTTTCAAGTGTTGAAAATGAATAGATTTGTGAAACACTTATTTTTAAATAAGTATGGAAACGCTTTTCCAATGAAATGAACGTTTTGAGAATTTATCTTTGTAAAAGATAAATTGAAATTGAATATTGAAAATCGATTTGAAAATCATATATCAGTAGATATTTTGAAAGTATAAATTCGATACGGAATTTATAAAAGAAAGCGAAGTTGTTTAAAAATAAAAATTGATTTATTTTTGAAGTGTGGAAATTGATTTGAAATTGTTTCAAATGTTAAGTGTGGAAATTTTATATCTAATAAGAGATATTTTGAAAGATAAATAATTTGGGAAAATTATTTGGAATCTGATGTTGTTGCGCATCTTTATTGATAGTTAAATAACCAACTATCAATAATTACCTTTAGATAGGTATTTGTTGTGAATTGGATGAATTTGAATGCCACACTTATTTTTGAATAATCGCTCACTATTCGGGTTAGCCGGAAAAGGACCATGGGGTCGTATAACCCATTCCGAATACGTGATACGTCGTTATGAATCGCATTTGAAGACCGGTGTTGAAGACCGGATATTTTTGAAAACGGAAGGATTACCGTCGAGTTACTCTACATCGACTGATCTTCGATTTAGAGGTTTTATCACCCTTAGTGACGGGAAGTCCTGACGTGATTGAAAATTATCCGGAAATGCAAGGGCTTCGTGAGAAGTGCCTTCGGTTCTGTTCGATCCCGGAACAGACTTGTATGGATAGTGTGTCTGACGTTACAATTTGAGATATAAAGCTGATTTCTTTCAAATACATTTCTGTTGGTGGCGGAGAATTTATTCTCTTAGCTTAACACCCTTCTCTGAGACGTACGAGCTCAGAGGTTATGTAGTTGAAATTTATCAGCGATATATCCCAATTTGGTAACGTGGCATACTGAGTGTTGCTGTGAAATGATCAGTGTTTGATCATTTGTGATATGATCATTTGTTTGATCTTATATCTTTGTGATCATAGGTTGATCATTTTGTTTGACCCGAAGCAGGGCTTTTTGTAGAAAGCGTAGCTTTGTGGACGAGACTTCATCGAGCCTCACACCCCGGAAATGGTCGAAACAGGAAGGATGCAGCAAGGTTCTAGGGAGTAGCGCCCCTTAGTGTATGTCATTCCTTCTGGATAAAGGTGGTATCATGGTATGGAGCCCAGATACTTAACCTCTGTGGTTACTGCATTATTATTATCTATGTGGTTTGTTGCGAATCGGGGATCCTTGGGAAGATCGGTGACAATCGGGGGATGGCATACGCGTGTCAGTAGTTACCTATTTTTGCAGAGGTAACCCGGCCTTGTGTTGGCAGAGATCCGGTTAGGTTCTCGGGTCGTCTATTCCAGGGACGTACCCATCGTGGATAGGAAGTTCCTTAGCCTGACCATTTGTTGGAAATCCAAAGAAACAATACGCGACTTGTACGGTATTAGTTGTAGAACCTGCCATTTAATATGGTAGCTATAGCAAGCATACTATAATGGTACCTATGCTGGCTAAGATTTATATTCTACTTTCGAAATGTTTTCTACACTATGCACTAATAATAATATCAAAAAGAATTTGATTTTTGCGTAGTAAGCATCTTTGACTATCATAAGAAGAAATCTCCTCCAAGTCTGCGTTTGCATTGTGTGTGTGGCGGGAGGTCTTATGGTAGTTTCATTTTCCAAAAGCATTTCGAATTGACTTTAAAATTATCCTGTTGTTTATTTTAAAGAATAACTGTTTTACGATCTCACACCAGTCACCATGACTGACTCGGAGTTTATTGTTTCCCTTCTAAACTCTGGGTGCCCACCAATTTCCACACGGGCAGTCTAGAGTTAGATTATCAGGATATTCTGGATATTCTGGAGCTTTGGAGATAAGCTGGATGGCGAGACGTAGTATTTGTATCTGATAGTATTTATTCCGCTGCGTATTCTGTATGAGGACAAGTTATATAACTGTCCATTGTTGTATATTGACTCTGATGATTGATGTATGTATAAACTGATATAGTTCTTTGTTTTAAAGATTATTCATTTATCTATTATATATTGTTCCGCTGCGATGTGTAAGATTCTGATATTGTCTCTGTTCTGTATCTGTTGTTGTTTTGTTGTTCTTCTTCTCTTTTTCTTCCATCTTCTTCTTCTTCTACCTTTTCTTTTTCTTAAAACCATAACTTTTCGGGTTTCCGGCATTTGATGGCTCAGCAGTCGATAAAGTGAGTATCGATGTTGAATTTTCGAAAGTCGAAAACTTCGGGATGTTACATTTGGTATCAGAGCATATGGTTAAGCGACAACCCTGCTCTGTTGGGTGTTACTCATTAGAGATAGAGTCAGTAGTACTCTAGAATGAGTTTGAGTGTAATAATAGATATGAGCGCGTATTTGTTATTTGAATATAAAAGTTGTTTTGTATTGTGATGATTGGTTTATTGAGTGGTATATGAACCTTCGTCGGCACAGTCTTGCAAAACTGTATCGAAGGGGTTTCTAAACGCTCGAATAGAACAGTTCGGCACAATATTGTTTTAAAATGGGGTAAATGAGATAATTTTGCCCAAAACTATTTTTGTATATAAAAGAATTGATTTTCTGTAAATTATTACAGTATATGGTTGCATGGTTGCTAGAAATGATAACATTAAACTATTATCATTGAAATTAAATGAGAAATTGGAATTGTAACTCCAAAGTTAAAATAAATTCACATACTAATGAAATTTAAGAATGTAAATTATAAATGTGATTTGTAATTTAAAATGGAATTCCTGAGAAGTTTTTGGAAATGTTTTGAAAAGAATTTGAAAATTTTGGAGATTTAGAAAGTTTAAATCATTTTTTGATTTGAAAATGAATTTCAAAGGTTTTGAAAAGTATTTTGGAGAGATAAAAGCTCTAAACTCTTTTCGGTCGCTGGAAAATAATCCTGATGATGGTGGCCACATCATTAGAATTCATTTTCGGGTTTCCAAAAGAGAAATTGCTGTCAAATTGTTTTAAATAGGAGTTGTTTGAAAATTTGGGTTTTTGTTTGGAAATTCAAATGGAATTTGAATTGTTTTCAAATGGTTTTGAAAAAAGTGGAAACGACTCTGGAATCCTATTTAAAATATTTATGAGAAATATTAATAAGTTGATAACTTATAGAATATTGAAATTTGATTAGAATGAAATTCAAATTGAAAAACGAATGAATTAGTGAATGAATGAATGAATTGCGATTGCAAGTGCCAGAAAATGAAATTGAATGTTAAAATTCATTTTGAAATTGAAATGGTAAATTGAATTTAAATAAAATTGAAATTGTGAATTAAATTCAAATGAATGTGAAAGGTAAAAAAATTGAATGAATAGGATATAACTTCAATAACGAACTTAAAGATGATATAAGCAGTTATATTGAAATTTTGTAATCGAATTTGCAAAATAGTTTGAATGCTGTAACTAGATATTATGGCTAGTAGTATACAGGTGTATAAAGGGATTGGAAAATTTATTTCAAAGATGAATTTGAATTTGCTCGGAAAAGGTACGTATTTGAATTATAATATGAGTTTTTGATGATTCTCTCTAGCCGCTTGGCTTTTTCTTTTTCTTTTTGAAATTTGAGAGTCCGTAGGGACGTTTTGTAGTCGTACCATATTAGCCGCGCAAAGGAGACGCTGGCGAAATTTTTCGAAAATTTAGGGCGTTAGAAAATTTTTGAGAAATTTTGAAAGTTTAAATTCGAATTTGAATTGTTAAGGAAAACAAAGATGTTTGAAAATTACGAATATGTTTAGAAAGTTGATTGGATTAATAACGAATCTTTAGTAGGAAGATTTGTTTTGATGAATTGATAAAACTATTGGATTGTGAAAAATAGTAGACGAGTTAAGGACCATTTTCCTAACTTGTAATTTCGAGGACGAAATTCTTTTAAGGGGGGAAGTTTGTAACGACCCAGAATTTTGAACGAATTAAATTGAGGATATTTAATTAATTTTAAATATTTGAACGATGATTTAATTTGTGTCCCCGATATAATTTTGAAATCCGCAATTAAATGATAAAATTTAATCGATTGAAACTGGGTAAAATTTTGAATCTTTAATTTTAAGCCGAAGAAAAAAATATTTCAAACGCTTGTAAAATTTATATTGATAACACTGAAGATAACCGCAGCTTCAGAAATTGATTTGGAAATAATTTGTTCAGTTTTGAAATTAGATCGTTCGAACCGATATTTATAAAATAGTCATTTTTCAAACAGTCTCGGAATTCGACGAAACCAGTTTCATTGGGTCCGTAATAGTTTGTTATTACCGGATTTCAATTTTCGTATTTTTCGATGCTTGTATGTGAGCACACGACAGGAAAACGCATTTGAATTTTAATGAAATTCAAATTTAAATTTATATTTTTATTGGTCAACGTCAACACTTTTCTCCCTTCATCCACGCCTTTAAACACGGCCCGTTGTTTATGCTGAAGACAGCGAAATTATCACGCAAACCATTCCCTTTTGTTTTCAAACACGTTCTCTTCCTCCCTCTGTTCAGTTCAAATCAAACGAAAATTTCTTCAAACAATAATGGTCGCAGTTCTAATAGCCGAGCCCTCTCCTCTCAAATCTATTCCGTTCAATTCAGAAATTCAAAGAGAAAATGGCCGCCCTTCATTCAAATTAAAAACAGTTTGAGAATTAAAATATAGGGGCCAATCGAAATCGAATTGTTCAAGCAAGGAGCAGGCGATGGAGGCATCACCGCGCGATGGAGTCGCGAGTAGGGAGGCTTCGCGATTAAGTAGGGGGGGGTCTCGTGATTTGGAATCGAGATTTCGTTAGGCTAGGTGGACGCGGCAGCTCATGTTGGCTGTTCACGCGATGAGGCAGCGGCGAAGTCGATTTGGGCGACTGTGGCATCGCGAGGTCGAGCTAAGGGATTGCTGTGGGGTTTCGCGTGTTAGAGCGCGTACGCGTGGAAGAAGGCTCGATTGGGAATCACGATCTCGTTCGCGAGCATGTGGGTCGTGAATGTCAGGAGTTCATCGACGAGGCGATTTGACTGCTCGGTGAATTGGCGCGCACTCGCGATGGTGGGCGAGGCGATTGGGCGTGCGAAATTGGGGTGAGGGTGATGCGTGGGGTTGCGTGCAGTTCGTTCGAAGTCGACAGTGGTTGGTGGCGTTGTGGTGGAAGCACGAACTGAAGTGGCTCGTGCAGGAGGATGCGACAGTCTCGAGTAGGCAGAGACGACGTCAGAGTCGTTTTTGAGGAGTCTCGTCGCGAGTTGCTCGCGACTTCGGCATGGATGAGGTATTCGATTTATTTACCATTTTACATGTATGAATATATTCACAGATTCATAGTAAAACAGTAAGTTTAAATAGAATTTGATTTTGAAATCTTTATAGTTTAGTGTATATGCAGTTTTAAGTTTGTATATAAGTACAGAAGAAAAAAAAAGGGGAATTTAAGTCTAACTTTTAATTTAATAAATTTGAATAAAGGGATTTGTTTAGAAATTAAAAGTATTGGTTTAAAAATTAATATTTATTATCTTAAGATTTTTAAGAGGGTATTCGATTTAATTTAATGGATTGGTAAGAGGAAATTTGTTTTATAGAATAAATTAATTAGTTAGTTTAAAATTTAAATTATTAGTGTAAATAAAGTCTTTGGTTAATAAAATTTATCAAATGAGAATTTAGATGTTCGATTTATTTCGAATTTTAATAAATTGTATCATGTTTATACAAGGTCTAAAAAAAATGAAGAAATGATTGGAATGGAAAAAAAATGGATTGCAAATTTATGCTAAGGTGAGATCTTCTCACTCAGATTTATAATTGAATTGCAGTTATTGATTGATTCGTTTGAATGTGCTATTAGATATGATAGGATATATCTATATATAGCAGTATATACATATTGGCATATGTATATACTGGATTGTTGATTTCCCGCCTCGTATAGCGGATGAGACCCTATTGCGCCGTTAGTAAGCGGATTTATAAAAACCTATATACCGCGATAATTCCGTACTGGAGCGGAATTGGTATTGTGCTGACGTCTTTGGATGCAGGGAAACAGGTTGGAGGGATCCAACTGGATTCCTCAACTGTATTTATTTATTTACAGATGTTGATATATATTCTGTCATCATATGATGATATATGAGGTTTGATGTTGTGATGGACTAATTGATGCGTTGCATCATCGGGTTCAATTTTAAAGTTTAAAAATAAACGATTTGTACTTTAAAAGGGATTTTGAAGTAATTTTTGGAAAGTATACGATTTATTAAATTTTGGAATTTATTTATCTTAAATAAATAAATAAATGTTATAAATTTAAAGTTATGAAAATTTTAAATTGTGAAATATACCTGAAAGGTGATTTTGAAATAAATAGTCAAGTGATAAATAAAATAGTTTAAGTTGGATTTCTTTTGAATTATTTAAGAATGATATATAAAAGATGTACAGAATTGATAGTTATCAATTAATAGTATTGGAATTTTAAAACGAGTTTCTATAAGTGTTAGAAATTTATAGAATTATAAATTGTGAAGACATGAGATTTATAGAATTATAGATTGTGAAGATTTGAAGTTTATAGATTTATAAAGATTGAAGTTTATAGATTTATAAAGATTGAAGTTCTTAGATTATAAAGTATGAAGTTATAAAATGAATGAAGTTATAAAATGAATGAAGTTGTAGAATAAAGACTGATAAGAAATTTACTTGTAACTTGGATTGTTGCCTTTAAATTGGATATTGATCGAATTATTAATAAAGAAGATTTATTAAATTGAAGTCGTTAGAAAATAGAAATAGAATTTATAAACGTTGTTTTATAAATTCGAAATCAATTGGATTTGGTAAATTAAAAGGTTAAAGGGGATTTTATCCACGATTTTGGATAGTGGAAAATTCTCGAAATAAATGTGTAGAAAAGATTTAAATAGGGTTAAGTGAAGTATATTCATGATTTGGACAGTGAATATATTGTTAAGTAAAATGGATACGTTTTTGAAGAAGTGATATTAAAAATGAAGTTAAACATTTTAAAGATGTTTTAAAATGTATTGTGAATCGAAAGCATAGATTTCAACAGTTCTTGTTGAAATAGGCGTTTTCGAGAAATATAAGGAAATGGTGGACTATAACACTATTGTTATAGTAAATGATTTCCGAAAGGAAATGTTTTTTTTATATATAGTATTGGGATTTACATATCTATCTTAATTTCGAATCCCTATACTAGTGATTTTGAGTCGTCGTAACAATGTTTTACGTAACATTCGTTTTGACTCAAATAAATGTGTTAAAAGAATATTTTCCTTAAAGGATGAATATATACTTAATTTGATTTAAGTATATCGAATATTTTCAAGTGTTGAAAATGAATAGATTTGTGAAACACTTATTTTTAAATAAGTATGGAAACGCTTTTCCAATGAAATGAACGTTTTGAGAATTTATCTTTGTAAAAGATAAATTGAAATTGAATATTGAAAATCGATTTGAAAATCATATATCAGTAGATATTTTGAAAGTATAAATTCGATACGGAATTTATAAAAGAAAGCGAAGTTGTTTAAAAATAAAAATTGATTTATTTTTGAAGTGTGGAAATTGATTTGAAATTGTTTCAAATGTTAAGTGTGGAAATTTTATATCTAATAAGAGATATTTTGAAAGATAAATAATTTGGGAAAATTATTTGGAATCTGATGTTGTTGCGCATCTTTATTGATAGTTAAATAACCAACTATCAATAATTACCTTTAGATAGGTATTTGTTGTGAATTGGATGAATTTGAATGCCACACTTATTTTTGAATAATCGCTCACTATTCGGGTTAGCCGGAAAAGGACCATGGGGTCGTATAACCCATTCCGAATACGTGATACGTCGTTATGAATCGCATTTGAAGACCGGTGTTGAAGACCGGATATTTTTGAAAACGGAAGGATTACCGTCGAGTTACTCTACATCGACTGATCTTCGATTTAGAGGTTTTATCACCCTTAGTGACGGGAAGTCCTGACGTGATTGAAAATTATCCGGAAATGCAAGGGCTTCGTGAGAAGTGCCTTCGGTTCTGTTCGATCCCGGAACAGACTTGTATGGATAGTGTGTCTGACGTTACAATTTGAGATATAAAGCTGATTTCTTTCAAATACATTTCTGTTGGTGGCGGAGAATTTATTCTCTTAGCTTAACACCCTTCTCTGAGACGTACGAGCTCAGAGGTTATGTAGTTGAAATTTATCAGCGATATATCCCAATTTGGTAACGTGGCATACTGAGTGTTGCTGTGAAATGATCAGTGTTTGATCATTTGTGATATGATCATTTGTTTGATCTTATATCTTTGTGATCATAGGTTGATCATTTTGTTTGACCCGAAGCAGGGCTTTTTGTAGAAAGCGTAGCTTTGTGGACGAGACTTCATCGAGCCTCACACCCCGGAAATGGTCGAAACAGGAAGGATGCAGCAAGGTTCTAGGGAGTAGCGCCCCTTAGTGTATGTCATTCCTTCTGGATAAAGGTGGTATCATGGTATGGAGCCCAGATACTTAACCTCTGTGGTTACTGCATTATTATTATCTATGTGGTTTGTTGCGAATCGGGGATCCTCGGGAAGATCGGTGACGATCGGGGGATGGCATACGCGTGTCAGTAGTTACCTATTTTTGCAGAGGTAACCCGGCCTTGTGTTGGCAGAGATCCGGTTAGGTTCTCGGGTCGTCTATTCCAGGGACGTACCCATCGTGGATAGGAAGTTCCTTAGCCTGACCATTTGTTGGAAATCCAAAGAAACAATACGCGACTTGTACGGTATTAGTTGTAGAACCTGCCATTTAATATGGTAGCTATAGCAAGCATACTATAATGGTACCTATGCTGGCTAAGATTTATATTCTACTTTCGAAATGTTTTCTACACTATGCACTAATAATAATATCAAAAAGAATTTGATTTTTGCGTAGTAAGCATCTTTGACTATCATAAGAAGAAATCTCCTCCAAGTCTGCGTTTGCATTGTGTGTGTGGCGGGAGGTCTTATGGTAGTTTCATTTTCCAAAAGCATTTCGAATTGACTTTAAAATTATCCTGTTGTTTATTTTAAAGAATAACTGTTTTACGATCTCACACCAGTCACCATGACTGACTCGGAGTTTATTGTTTCCCTTCTAAACTCTGGGTGCCCACCAATTTCCACACGGGCAGTCTAGAGTTAGATTATCAGGATATTCTGGATATTCTGGAGCTTTGGAGATAAGCTGGATGGCGAGACGTAGTATTTGTATCTGATAGTATTTATTCCGCTGCGTATTCTGTATGAGGACAAGTTATATAACTGTCCATTGTTGTATATTGACTCTGATGATTGATGTATGTATAAACTGATATAGTTCTTTGTTTTAAAGATTATTCATTTATCTATTATATATTGTTCCGCTGCGATGTGTAAGATTCTGATATTGTCTCTGTTCTGTATCTGTTGTTGTTTTGTTGTTCTTCTTCTCTTTTTCTTCCATCTTCTTCTTCTTCTACCTTTTCTTTTTCTTAAAACCATAACTTTTCGGGTTTCCGGCATTTGATGGCTCAGCAGTCGATAAAGTGAGTATCGATGTTGAATTTTCGAAAGTCGAAAACTTCGGGATGTTACAAATGTTGGCATTGCATTTCTACCTGAAGTGCAGTGTTAGCATTTTAAAATGGTCTGCTATGAGGAAAAAGGTAATCGTGGTTTCTCAAGCCTCACATCCCAGTAATGGCTAAAACAGGGTATACTGCAAAGCTATGTGGGTGGCTCCCATTCGGGTATGATCATCGCTTTATCTCGAGTCGATATCTATATGTATGCTTCAGGACTTATTTATGGTTATTGATCACAACTAAGGGGTGATCATATTCTGTAACGACCCAGAATTTTGAACGAATTAAATTGAAAATATTTAATTAATTTTAAATATTTGAACGATGATTTAATTTGAATCCCCAATATAACTTTGAATTTGGCGATTAAATTATAGAATTTAATCTATTGTAAGTTGACTAAAAATTTGAATCTACAATTTTAAGCTAAAGAAAAATATTTCAAAAGCTTTTAAAATTCGTATTGATAATACTGAAGGTAATAGAAGCTTCAGAATCAAGTTTGAAAATGATTTATTCAGTTTTGAAAATTATATCGTTCGAATCGATATTTAAAAATAGTCAATTTTCACACAGTCTCGGAATTCGACAAAACCAGTTCCATTAGGTCCGTAATATTTAATTATTACTGGATTTCCAATTTCGTATTTTTCAGAGTCGTTATGTGTGCACACGATAGATAAACGCATTGAAATTTAAACGGATTTGATTTAAATTTAAATTTTAAATTGGTCACATCAATTACTATTCGTTCCTTAAAACACGCCCCGTTGTTTACGCCTAAAACATGCCGAGCATCACGGGGAGGAATCGTGGAGAACATGCCGTCTTCAATTTTAAATAACCATCTCCCTCTTCGATTCAATTCACGAATTTTGTTCAGAAGAAAAAAAATGGCCGACCAACTAACTTAACAAATCGCGTCCATTTCTCTCCCCCTTCAAACTCATTCACGAATTCAAGTTAATCCCTCTTCATAAATTAAATAATGGCCTCTTTTAAAATTCGCGCCCCCTTCTTTCAAAATCAAAATTTTAAAACGTTAATGGCCGCTTCTCTATAACATCAGAAAAAATGGCATCCCTCTACTGAAATTCTCCATCGACCGAAATCAATTTGATGGGGAGATCGGTAGGCCGTAATGGCCTCGGTCGCACGCGCGACTGGCTTTGGGAGGCGTTCTAGGGTTCGCGAGTCATTCGCGATGGTTTTTCACGAGGTCGAGGCGACCTGAGAGTTCTTCGTCGTGACTCGGCAGCATCACAATGGAGACGCGCGCTTGCGCACACGAAGGAGAAGTGGTGGTAGTCGTGAGTTCATCGGCAACGGCGTGGGTCGCGAAGCAGTTTTTGCGAGCGGCATGGGGAAGCTGGGACAGCAGTTCAGTGGTCGTGGAGTTCATCGAAGGCGAAGCATTCGAATCAATTAGGGGCTCCGATCGAATGCTGGGAGGTGGAGTATCTTGTGGTGGTCGAGCCTAGGCATTTAATAATAAGGTATAAAACAATTTAAATTCTTCAATTTAAAATTTTTGCGATGTATATAAAATGTTTATACAGAACAGAAAAAAAGATGAAAATATGATGTTTTAGGAAAATAAAATATATGTGTTCAGTTATTCTGATTACCAAAGATTATCGAGAAAACAGGAAATTTAATTGTTTAATTTAAATTTTAGTTAAGCAAATTTGTTTAAAAGAAACTGGGTTAGAATAAAATCATTTGAAAAAAAAAAGAGAAATTTAATAATTAGTTGGATAAATTTGATTTAAGGGTAAGATAATTAAATCTATTAAAGGAAGATTAGTTAAATTTAACTTTTAGTTAAATCAATTAGTAAAGAAAAATTGAGTTTTAAAATTAAATTGTAGTTAAATAAAATCATTGGTTAATGAAAATTATCAAAATGAAAATTGTTTATTCGATTTGTTTAAATGTTAATGAGTTTGTATAATTATTTATATAAGGTTAAAAAACCAAGAAATCGAGTCAAGATGGAAATGGGATGGCAAATTAAAAAGCTAAGGTGAGATTTTTTTCTCACTCAAATGAAATTTGATATTGCAGTTATTTACTGATTGTTTGACTGTTTGGATGTGATATTAGATTTAGTAGGATATATCTATATATATAGCAATATATACATATTGGCATATGTATATATTGGATTGATTGATTTCCCGCACTATATAGCGGATGAGACCCTATTGCGCCGTTATTAAGCGGATGATATTTTTATAAAACCCATATACCGCGATATTCCACCTCGTAGTGGAATTGGTATTGTGCTAACGTCTTTGGATGCAGGGAAACAGGTTGGAGGGATCCAACTGGATTCCTCACCAATATTTATTTATTTACAGATATTGATGTATATTCTGTTATCATATTGACATATGATATTGAATGTTGTGATTGACTAATTGGTGCTGTTGCATCATCGGATTCAATATTGAATTTTAAAAATAACGATTTTTACTTTAAAAAGGATTTTTGGAGTGATTTTTGGAAAGTATACGTTTATTATGTTTTTGAATTTATTTATCTTAAATAAATGAATGTTATAAATTTAAAGTTATAAAATTATGATGTTTGTGAAATATAACTGAAAAGTGATTTTTGAAATAAATAGTCAAGTATTTTATAAAATAGTTTAAATTTGGATTTTTGAATTATTAAAAACAATGTATATAAAAGATGTACAAAATTGATATTTATCAATTAAAAATTATTGGAATTTTAAAACGAGTTTTTATAAGTGTTAAAAATTTATAGAATTTAAAAATTTTGAAGATAGGAAATTTATAGAATTATAAATTGTGAAGATAGGGAATTTATAGAATTATAAATTGTGAAGATATGAAATTTATAGAATTATAAATTGTGAAAATATGAAGTTTATAGATTTATAAAGTATGAAGTTATTAAATGAATGGAATTGTAGAATAAAATATTTATAAGAAATTTACTTATAAATTGGATTTTTGCCTTTAAATGGAATATTGATCGAATTGTTAATAAGGAAGATTTATAAATCAAAGTGGTTATAAAATAGAAATAGAATTTATAAACGTTGTTTTATAAATTCGAAATCAATTGAATTTGATAAATTAAATATAGGAGATTATTAAAGAAGTTATATTCGCGATTTTGAATAGCGAATTTTATTGAAATAAAATGTGTAGAGATGATTGAAATTGGGTTAAGTGAATTATATTCACGATTTTGGACAGTGAATATATTATTGAATTAAATGGATATGTTTTGGGAAAGTAATATTTGAAATGAAGTTAATGGTTTTAAAAGATGTTTTTAAAACGTGTTAAATATCGAAACCATAGATTTCAACATTTATTGTTGAAATAGACATTTTCGAGAAATAAGGAAATGATAGACTATAACACTGTTGTTATAGTAAATGATTTCCGAAAGGAATTTTTTTTTTATAGTATTGGGATTTATATATCTATCTTAATTCCGAATTCCTATACTAGTGGTTTTGAGTCGTCGTAACGATGTTTTACGTAACATTCGTTTCGACTCAAATAGATGTTGTTATAGCAAATGATTTCCTTAACGAATTAAATATATACTTAACATTTATTTACGTATATCGAATATTTTCAAATGTTGAAAATAAATAGATTTGTGAATTACTTATTTTTAAATAAGTATGGAAGTGCTTTTCCAATATGAAATGAACGTTTTGAGAATTTATCTTCTTAAAGATAAATTGAAAGTGAATATTTGAAATCGATTTGAAAATCGTATATCAGTAGATATTTTGAAAATATGAATTCACTATGGAATTTATAAAAGAAATGGAAACTCGTTTTGAAAATAAATATTGATTTATTTTTGAAATGTGGAAATTATATATCTTGTAAAGATATTTTTGAAGAATAAATAATTTGGGAAAATTATTTGGAATCTGATGATGTTGCGCATCTTTATTGATAGTTAAATAACCGACTATCAATAATTACCTTGAATGGGTATTTGTTGTGAATTGGATGAATTTGAATGCCACACTTATTTTTGAATATTTCGCTCACTATTCGGGTTAGCCGGGAAAGGACCATGGGGTCGTATAACCCATTCCGAATATGTGATACGTCGTAATGAATTGCATTTGATGACCGGTGTTAAAGACCGGATATTTTTGAAAACGGAAGGATTACCGTCGAGTTACTCTACATCGGCTGATCTCCGATTTAGAGGTTTTATCACCCTTAGTGACGGGAAGTCCGGACGGGATTGAAAATTATCCGGATTTGCAAGGGCTTCGTGAGAAGTGCCTTCGGTTCTGTTCGATCCCGGAACATACTTGTATGGATGGTATGTCTGACGTTACAAATTGAGATATAAAGCTGATTTCTTTCAAATACATATGGCGGAGAATTTATTCTCTTAGCTTAACACCCTTCTCTGAGACATACGAGCTCAGAGGTTATGTAGTTGAAATTTATCAGCGATATACTCCAAATTTGGTAATGTGGCATGCTGAGTGTTGTTGTGAAATGATCAGTGTTTGATCATTTGTGATATGATCATTTGTTTGATTACTTATCTTTGTGATCATAGGTTGATCATTTATTGACCCAAGGCATGGCTTTGTGAATAAAGCGTAGCTTTGTGGACGAGACTTCGTCGATCCTCACACCCCGGAAATGGTCAAAACAGGAAGGATGCGGCAAGGTTCTAGGGAGTAGCGCCCCTTAGTGTATGTCATTCCTTCTGGATAAAGGTGGTATCATGGTATAGAGCCCAGATACTTAATGTGATATCCCGGATTTTCGGGCATCAGATAATTGGATAGTTATCTGATTTAATTTTTAAAAATACTGATTTATAAATTGAACAAATTTAGATGTGATAATCTCCAGTATAAATTATTTAAAATTTTGGTCAAATTGTTAATTTCAAACCAATAATAATAAATGTGTTGTGTGTGTGTGTATATATATATATATTAAATAGAATTATTATTACAAATTGAATTTGGGTTTGTTTAAAATATATATGAATTCTTGACTTGATTTTTAATTAGATTTTTCAAAATTAATTTGAATATGAATTTGGATTTATTAAGTAATTCAAAAGATAGACATTTTAAAAATATTTAGATTTAAAATATATGTATAAGCTTTTATTTATATATATATATATAATTTGTTTTATTACATTTTCTTTAAAAATAAACTCATATATACATTTACATAACAATAAATAAATTTAGTAAAGGCTTTTACTAACATTTTAAAATTAAATATAAATTACTTAAAAGACATGTGTAATTCTCTAAAGGCTTTGTTTTAACAAGTGTTAATTAATTAACAACTCTATGTGACAAATGTTGAATTTTAAACCAAGTGTCATCTTTAATTTTTAATTTTTCTTTTATTTATATTTATAAATCAGCCTTTATAAATACATTGTTTTTCTTCCCTTCATTCTTTTCCTATCCCCTTCTTTTCAAAAACTAAGAGAAAAATGAATATAAATTCCCAAAAACAAATCTGATAATCATCTTCCTCAAACCGAAATCAACATTTCTTCAACCTGTTAACTCATTTTCCAAAATCAAAGTTCAGCCTGCAAATTCTTTTAAAATCTGGAACTCTAGCCTGCAATTCTTTTTTTCAACATCAAAGCCTGCATATTTTCTTCAAAGTCTGGAAGCAAGTAAACCTGGGATCTATAGCAACACACCTAAATAATCAAAGCATGCATGCAAGTTTTCTAGCAAGCATTCAAGTTTAATAAAGTTTTAAAGATCAAAGGGCATCTCAGTTTAAAAGCATTCAAAGGCTTTTCAAATGCAGTTTCAAAGAGGCTCTGTTCATTTTAAAAAGGTGAGTAAACTAAAGTTTTTTACAGTTTAATACCTGATGCATGTTGTTAATTCTTGAAGAAATTTGTGATGGATGTTTGTATGAATGTTTGCATGATTATTTTAAGGTGAATGCATGTGTATATGTATATAGAAAATTGTGTGCATTGTCAGTACATGAGTATATCTTCTCTGTTCTGATATATAAGTGAGTAAATTCTTTCTTTTAAAACCTAATCTTCTTTATAATGGTTATGTTTAAAGGTTAAATGGAAGTATCGGTGTGAATATGTGTTGCATAGGAGGTAAATGTATATACTTGTTTGTACAGGGATGTATGTAAACCTGTAAGCATTTGTTATTTTTGTTCTTCTTGCTTCTATCATGTTCCAACCTTTAAAAATGCAAATCTCTTTATCTAGGTAGTTCGAGTTCCTGATGTTTAAGGGATTTAAGTTTGTTTAAAGTATATTTGTCTTTAAAATTAATTTCAGAAAATAATATCAAGTAAACCACAGTAAAATAGGAATTTACAGTAGAAAATTAAAAAAAAAACATTGCAGGAAAATCAAACATGTTAATTCAAGTCTTCAACTACATAAGTGGGATCGTCTTTGAAAACGATGATTTTTAGTAGCATTTTATAATTTTTAGTGGTATGGTCATTGGTATGTTGGGAGATGAACGGAAAGTGGTCGTGGGGGTTTTTCTGGCAAGCGCGTGGGTTTTAGGCATCGGGATTTGGGCCAAAGGTAGATCGTAGGTTGATGGTTAAGGGAAAAATGGTAGTTGAATTTCTCGTAGGTTGTGGTGGCCGGAAAATGGAGATGTAGGGTTTAATGACCAGGTTTGGTCGATGATGTTTGAAAGTCGATTACGGCGACGTGGTTGCATCGAGCTTGACCAGAGCTAGGGGAATTGCATCATAGGATCGAGACGAGGCTGGAGGAAGGTCGGCGTGAATTCTGGTGATCGGAATCGATGACGTGAGGCGTTTCGTTGATCGGTTTGGGTTCCAGGCGATGCTCGTTTTGAATTTTGGTCGAATCGATCGATCTGGGTGACGGAGTTGATCGACGATGATGTCGATGACTTGTTGAGGGGATCGGCGAGAGCCAGAGATGATCGGAACGCTTGTACATGTGCACGCGTATCAGTTGTGTATCTGGGTGTTTGTGGGATTGAGGAAGACGATGGTTTCCTCGGGTTCAAGCACGAGAAAACGAAGATTTGACTCGAAGAAGAGAAAGTCGTGGGTTACTCGGGTTGGGCTCGGGTAATTTAGGAGTTTGGCTCGGGTTTTTGTTTGGGTTTGAATAACCAGATTTTAATAAAAGCTAAACATTAAACAAATTTTCAAAGCAAAAAGTAATTGTCAAGGTTATTTTCAAACAAAGTTTCAAAGACTAAATTTTTAAAGATTAAATGTTTTTAAAAGTTAATTGATTTGGTTTTGAAATAATTATATATTAATTCCTAAGTATTTTCAAATGGAATTTAATAATGATTGAATTAAGTAGACGATTAAGATAAGTGTATTAAACTTTAAGGGTCTCAAGTGGTTTTGTGTAAATTACTTTCAAACCTATAATTTAAATAAGATTTAAATGATTTAATTAAGTAATTATTAAGATAAATGGTTTATCTTAGATTAATTAAGGACTTAAGTAATCAAGGGTTAATTAATTAACTTAAGTGATTAAAGGTTAATTACTTAATATAAGTAATTAAAAGATAATCAGTAATTAAAGGTTAATTAAAGGATAATTAAAGGTTAATTAATTTATAATTAAAGGATAATTAATTAAGGATAATTAATTAATTAAAGAATAATTAATTAAGGGTAAATTAATTAATGTAATTAACTTAAGGTTAATTTATTTATGTGATTAATTAAGGGTTAATTAATTAATTAAGGATAATTAATTAAGATGGATAATTAAAGGATGATTAATTAATTGGGTTGTAATTAAGTAAGCAGGATTTAAAAGTAATTAAAGTAATTAATTTAAATTATTTGGAGATTAAGTTAAATTAATTAGGAATTGTACATCTAATTAATCTTGCTTATGGATGATTTAATAATATTAAATGCCTTGGACTATTTGTTATCCCTGGTATGTGATTGTGATGCTATGTGATATGCAATGTTTTTGTAATATGATATGTTCGGGCTGAACAACGATGATGTGGTTACCTATGATGATTTTCTATGTAAAAGTGACACCCTGTATTTAAAATTGAATTGTATTCACTTGAATAACTTGGATTAAGATGATATTGGAATCGAAGAGACCGGGGTCGGGTATCAGTAAATACCCGAAACCACTTCGATTTGAAATCTTCTATAATTCTTTTTAGATTGATATGTGAAATCCATAGGCCGGTTTTGAATAATATGGACCATTTAAACTAAGTTGGATACTTAGATATTGTTTTGTGAAAATAAGTGTTGATATATAAGTTGTTCACTTATAGTAAAGTTCGAGTTACCCCAGGTTTAAATAAGTTCTATGGATTGAAATTTCATATTAGATGAGTTTACTCACGCTGGTTTCCAGCCTGACCCGGGTGTTACTTGAATGTAATGCTCGGGTCAGACCGAGTATTACAGATTTTCAGGTAAGGACGTTCTGGAGCTCAGGAGGCGAGCTGGAGAACAGGAACGTATGGAAAGTTTCTATTGTGATATATGATAGTATCTGAAACAGATTGATTTATCTGTCTTGTGGTTGTAAATATGTTGTAACTCTGATATATTAAAGTGTAATTTGACAAATACAGTTTTCTTTGTATAACTGATATTATTATTTGATATTGTATTTTGATCCGCTGCGAATGTGAGAATCTGTCTTGTTCTGTTTTCTTCTTCTATCTCTTTTCTTTTTCTTCTAACTATCTGGAAATTTCGGGAAAGAAATATCCGGGTCGTTACAGTTGGTATCAGAGCGAGGTTAAGCGAGAACCTTGGCTCTGTTGGGATTACTCGTTAAGGATAGGGTCAATGGTACCCAAGAACGAGTTGAGTGTGTATATATATGAGAGCGTAATTGTTATTTTCTTATATAAAGATTTAAATGATTTTATATAAGAATATATTTTGATATATAAAATGATATTTCTTTCCAATAAATATTAAGGTAATTGGTTGTTAAAATATTGGAATTAAATTAAGTGGTAATGGAAATACAACCAAATTAAATTAGAATGAAGATAAATTTGAAGTGAATCCAAACTGAAATTAAAATCTTGAATTTGTAGAAATGTTATCAAGAATAAAGGTAATAATGAATTGGTTTCTAGATATGATAATCTTGGTTATTATCATAAATGGTAATTGTGTTTAATAATGAATGTTGTTAATGATTTAGCAAAATGAAATGTTTAGGGAAGTAAACATTTAAGTGAGTATAACTTATAAATTGGAATTGAAGAGAATTTAAAATTGTGAAATTTTAAATCTAAATCCAGAAAACTTGAAATTGTTTTAAAGAAGTTGTTTTGAATTAAAACCAAAGGTGGTTTAAAAATTTAAAGTATAACTTGGTGTGTAAAGAAAATGTATATATGAGGAATATATATAATACCAATGATGATTTGAAATAAACACTTAGTGTTGAGTTTTAAATTGGAATGTGATGTAAAACCCAAAGTAAAGTAAGTTTTTAAACTTAAAAGGGGAAAGACTATTAATCTGAAGTTTAAAATTTGAATGGGAATTCAAATTGTGAAAAGTTGACCGGATTAAGTAAATTTAACTTGAAGGAAGTTAAATAAGTTTGAATAAATAACTTGAATTGGAAATTTCAAGATGAAATTTAAATTTAACTTGGGTAGTTAAATGGTTAATTTAAATGGAAGTTATGAGTGATCTCAAAATGGGTTTGAGATCTGAAAATTGAAAATGGATAATAAATTAGAATCTGAAGATTAAATTGTTTTTGAATTCTTATTTGAACTTTGTAATAAGTTAAGTAAAGATAATTTTAAAATGGAATTTTGAAATTTGAATTCAGAATTAAAAGGTTTAAAGATTTAATTTGTTAAAATAAAAAAATAAAGGTTGAATTAATTTAAAAGTGAAGGAATTTAATGAATTAAATCAATATTTAAAAATTTTAACTCGAATTTATATAATTCGAGATAGTTTAAAATTGAGATTTAAATTGAATTAGTTCAAACTGAATTTGATTTGAATAAATGGGAAAGTTTAAAATTCAAATGGAAAATTTGAGTTGAATTAATTTAAAATAAAAATTGAAGATTGAATGTGTTCAAAAATTCAAATGGGAATTGGGATTAATTCATATAGAAATTGAAATGATTTGAAATTTAAGTGGATTCAATTTGAAATTAGTTTGAATAATTTGAAATTGTAATTAAAATGAATATGTTTAAAATCAAATGGAATTTGATTTGAAATTTGGAAAGGAATTAAGATTAATTCAACTTGAATTGGGATTGAATAAAATTCAATGGAAATTGAAGTATTGAGTCAATTTAAATGGAAGTGGAAATTTAAATTGAATTAATGGGAAATTAATTGGAAATGGAGATTGGGAAATTAAACAGTTTGGCTCTGGATTATTTTCAATTTGTTTTAATACAAGTATATGTTTCCAAACTATTTACTATACAATCTTTCTTCTTAAACCCCAAACTATCTTATACTTATTTTACAATTATTTTAAAACTATTTAACTATTTTGAAAACTGTCTTATAAACTAATTACTATTTTTCAGCTACTTATATGTAATCACTATTTTAAAAACTATTTTGCAATTATCTAACTATTTTTATACCTACTAAACTATTTTACAGCTATTTTACAAACTAATAACTATTTTTCAACTACTTATCTATTTTAAACTTTTTCAAGCTATTTTTTTTTTAAATTTAAATAGGTCAGAGTTCAAACTGTTTGTAATTGAAGTAATAACTCAATGGTAAATGGAAGCAATTGAGAATAAGAGAATAGAATTAAAGGAAATGTGGATAGAAAGGAGAAATTGATTTAGCTAATAATCAATAAAGATAAATACGAAGGATGTACGTATATTATTCCATTTGCATAGTGATTTGATCCAGATTCGAACACAGAATTTCGAGATAGTATTATCGATCCGAGTTGGGATTTTTCCGCTCGATTTTCGACGGCGAACCTGGATATGGATTGTTGATTGGTTCTGGATATTCTCTATCATAGTTGTGACTATGCAAGGAGAATGACGGTTTCTAATCAAGAAACCAGATCTGAGTCCGCACTAGGAAGTCGGGTGGACGATACTAGTTCGGAAGTGAAATTGTGTGATCGATTGAGCGATCAGATTGATATTGTGTAAGGATGATATGTGTACATCGTACGGATTTGAATGAAATTGATATTGAAGATTTGTGGATAAGAATTGTAAAATGGTTTTTGAAAAGAAATATGGTTAATAACTTTATAAAAGATTTATCAAATGTGAATATTTGATTTGGAATAAAATAAAGTTATATATCCTTGTTGTATAAGGTAAATCTTCCCTTGTTGAATCTATTGCTAAAAGAAAAGGGTTTTGAAATATTTGAAGTATAAAAGAGGTTTTATACAAAGTTGAAATGATCCAAAGATTTTAAAAATTATATATCTATATCTATATATATATATAAAGGATCTTATGAGAATGATTTTGAAAAAGGTTTTGAGAACCTATGAATTTGGAAATGGCTTTTGATTTTTGGGAAAATCAATTTTGGGAAATTGGAAAGCCTAGTTTGAGAATTATCGATTTTTGGTAATCGATTTTGTGTAAAGGAGATTTTGATAAATCATAAAGGGTATGATTTGAAGATACTATAAGTATATAGTATAAAATGTTTTGAGTATAGCTCTGGGGAAAAAGGCGCTCCCTTGAAATGAACTTCTCAGGAGTGCCACTGGGTGGTACTGCCTTGAACCCCAAGGGGGGATTCTAAAGTTGATCCTGTGAGGAGTCCGGAATAAACTAGTTCCTGAGGATTATTTGTGTAGCGAAAGTCGAGGGGCTGGTGCCCACAGAGGCATTTGGGTTATGCTGTGACGACAGTTTAACTCGATGTCTCTGCGATCTACTGCAGACCATAGCGAAAGTCATGTGTGCCGCTGAGAGCCAACTGTCTACGTTTGATTTTATATTGGTAGACTGTGACACTATGGTAACATAGCGAAAGTCGTGTGTGCCGCTGAGAGCCAACTGTCTACGTTTGATTTTATATCGGTAGACTGCGACCTATGTGGGAGAAGTTTCATTATTTGGCAGCGAAATTCGGTGGCGCTGATGCCTACAGTTATATGGGTTTGTGCTGTGATAGCAACGTAAGGCCCGGGTATAACTGCGATCTGTAGCGGGTTCCATGGCGTAATCGAGGAGCGCGGAGACCTACAGTTATCTGTGGATTTTGCCGGGACGGCAACGTAACCATCGGGTTAACTGCGACCATGGATGGGAGTGATGATTTCCAGAGCATTCTCACCAAAGAAATTTCCTCTATTTTCAAAACTGTTTCTATATTTTCATAAATTATTTTCCAATTATTTTCACTGGGTGTTGAAAACAGGTTTACCAAGTACTGATAGATTTTCAGTCTTACGCCTGATCAACGTATGACCGAATTTCTGTGAGAACAAGGATGGACTGGTTGAGACATCGAGTTATAAAAAGTATTTTTATAAAAAAATATTTTGATAATATTATGTAAATTTTTTGTTTTGAAAATTTAAATAAAGAGAGTTAAGAGTTAAGATGTCTAAGGAATAATTTAAGTGTAATAAAATTCTTGCTTCATTCCTTTTCGAGGACGAAAAGATTTAAAGGGGGAAGGAATGTGATATCCCGGATTTTCGGGCATCAGATAATTGGATAGTTATCTGATTTAATTTTTAAAAATACTGATTTATAAATTGAACAAATTTAGATGTGATAATCTCCAGTATAAATTATTTAAAATTTTGGTCAAATTGTTAATTTCAAACCAATAATAATAAATGTGTTGTGTGTGTGTGTATATATATATATTAAATAGAATTATTATTACAAATTGAATTTGGGTTTGTTTAAAATATATATGAATTGTTGACTTGATTTTTAATTAGATTTTTCAAAATTAATTTGAATATGAATTTGGATTTATTAAGTAATTCAAAAGATAGACATTTTAAAAATATTTAGATTTAAAATATATGTATAAGCTTTTATTTATATATATATATATATAATTTGTTTTATTACATTTTCTTTAAAAATAAACTCATATATACATTTACATAACAATAAATAAATTTAGTAAAGGCTTTTACTAACATTTTAAAATTAAATATAAATTACTTAAAAGACATGTGTAATTCTCTAAAGGCTTTGTTTTAACAAGTGTTAATTAATTAACAACTCTATGTGACAAATGTTGAATTTTAAACCAAGTGTCATCTTTAATTTTTAATTTTTCTTTTATTTATATTTATAAATCAGCCTTTATAAATACATTGTTTTTCTTCCCTTCATTCTTTTCCTATCCCCTTCTTTTCAAAAACTAAGAGAAAAATGAATATAAATTCCCAAAAACAAATCTGATAATCATCTTCCTCAAACCGAAATCAACATTTCTTCAACCTGTTAACTCATTTTCCAAAATCAAAGTTCAGCCTGCAAATTCTTTTAAAATCTGGAACTCTAGCCTGCAATTCTTTTTTTCAACATCAAAGCCTGCATATTTTCTTCAAAGTCTGGAAGCAAGTAAACCTGGGATCTATAGCAACACACCTAAATAATCAAAGCATGCATGCAAGTTTTCTAGCAAGCATTCAAGTTTAATAAAGTTTTAAAGATCAAAGGGCATCTCAGTTTAAAAGCATTCAAAGGCTTTTCAAATGCAGTTTCAAAGAGGCTCTGTTCATTTTAAAAAGGTGAGTAAACTAAAGTTTTTTACAGTTTAATACCTGATGCATGTTGTTAATTCTTGAAGAAATTTGTGATGGATGTTTGTATGAATGTTTGCATGATTATTTTAAGGTGAATGCATGTGTATATGTATATAGAAAATTGTGTGCATTGTCAGTACATGAGTATATCTTCTCTGTTCTGATATATAAGTGAGTAAATTCTTTCTTTTAAAACCTAATCTTCTTTATAATGGTTATGTTTAAAGGTTAAATGGAAGTATCGGTGTGAATATGTGTTGCATAGGAGGTAAATGTATATACTTGTTTGTACAGGGATGTATGTAAACCTGTAAGCATTTGTTATTTTTGTTCTTCTTGCTTCTATCATGTTCCAACCTTTAAAAATGCAAATCTCTTTATCTAGGTAGTTCGAGTTCCTGATGTTTAAGGGATTTAAGTTTGTTTAAAGTATATTTGTCTTTAAAATTAATTTCAGAAAATAATATCAAGTAAACCACAGTAAAATAGGAATTTACAGTAGAAAATTAAAAAAAAAACATTGCAGGAAAATCAAACATGTTAATTCAAGTCTTCAACTACATAAGTGGGATCGTCTTTGAAAACGATGATTTTTAGTAGCATTTTATAATTTTTAGTGGTATGGTCATTGGTATGTTGGGAGATGAACGGAAAGTGGTCGTGGGGGTTTTTCTGGCAAGCGCGTGGGTTTTAGGCATCGGGATTTGGGCCAGAGGTAGATCGTAGGTTGATGGTTAAGGGAAAAATGGTAGTTGAATTTCTCGTAGGTTGTGGTGGCCGGAAAATGGAGATGTAGGGTTTAATGACCAGGTTTGGTCGATGATGTTTGAAAGTCGATTACGGCGACGTGGTTGCATCGAGCTTGACCAGAGCTAGGGGAATTGCAGCATAGGATCGAGACGAGGCTGGAGGAAGGTCGGCGTGAATTCTGGTGATCGGAATCGATGACGTGAGGCGTTTCGTTGATCGGTTTGGGTTCCAGGCGATGCTCGTTTTGAATTTTGGTCGAATTGATCGATCTGGGTGACGAAGTTGATCGACGATGATGTCGATGACTTGTTGAGGGGATCGGCGAGAGCCAGAGATGATCGGAACGCTTGTACATGTGCACGCGTATCAGTTGTGTATCTGGGTGTTTGTGGGATTGAGGAAGACGATGGTTTCCTCGGGTTCAAGCACGAGAAAACGAAGATTTGACTCGAAGAAGAGAAAGTCGTGGGTTACTCGGGTTGGGCTCGGGTAATTTAGGAGTTTGGCTCGGGTTTTTGTTTGGGTTTGAATAACCAGATTTTAATAAAAGCTAAACATTAAACAAATTTTCAAAGCAAAAAGTAATTGTCAAGGTTATTTTCAAACAAAGTTTCAAAGACTAAATTTTTAAAGATTAAATTGTAACGACCCATAAATTTTAATAGTTTTAATAATATGTTAATTGAAATTGTGTGAAATTTTAAACAATAAAATTTGAAAATAAAAAGTTATTATTTGGAATACGTCTATTTTAATATTGCAACTGGTAAATTTTCATCGGGTAATATTGAAGTTTATTTTCCTGTGAAATTTCATTTCAAATCAAACCGGTTAATAACAGTGAATTTAAAAGTTTTCCGAAACCAAAATATGTCAACAGGAGAAAATTTATTCAGATCATTCTGAATCAGACTGCGAAATTCGTTTTTCCAAATTTGGACTTCTACTGCTCCGTTTATCTTAATTCTGACAAAATAGCAGCATTTTCGGTACCGATTATCGACTTTTGATCGGATGGTCGTACCACTGACATCTGTATACCGTTTTGATCGTCTCGTCGCGCTGACCATCACGGTATATTTAAATCTGTATTTTGAGGCCCGGTATGCAACAGAGACTATAAACAGCTCTTCATAGCGGTACCACTTTTGTTGCCCATTTGGATTTCAAACGGCTGGAGTCTTTTATTTTGAGCTGTTACCTTTTCATCTTTTCAATGCATTTGTTACCTTTCCATCTTTTCAATGCATTGATGCCATGCCATACCATCTCATTTTTTGTGTACGTTTGGATTTCTGTAAAATTACGTTACATTTATAAATTGAACTGTTCATATCCTTTATAACTTTATCTCCCAGGATCCATTCCACTCAAACCCTCTTCTATTTTACATCTAAGACCTTACCCTTCCACTTCTCCTTACTCACGTTCGTCTCTACTTCTCTCATCTCCCCTCCAAAGCAACAGCACCCACGCTATCACCTTCACACATCAGGCCTTCCACTTCAGACCTACACCGCAACCACCCACGGCCACGAGCTTCCATCGTCGAACAACACTCAGGAAACCCATCGCATCGCCTCCTCTTCCCCTCCACAGCCTAAATGCAGAGAGCCACCTCAACCCCACCGACCTTGCCAAGCTCGAACCCAAACCCCGCTTGACTCGCTCCACGCCCACCCATGCTCTGCCTCCTTTCCCAGGCTCGCCACCTAGCCCTTCCTTATTTTGTAGGTAAACCATTCGTTATATATGTATAAAGTCGTAACTGTAGATATATTGGATGCACTATCTGTTAGTATGTAAGTGTTGTTATGTTTAAGTATTTATATCCATATAAAAAGTTTCGTATATGCTCTGTACATTTAGTAATAAGATATCAATGTTTGTATTTTGTCTCAATCACTGTTATAAGTTATATTAGTATATATATACGTTATGTCACTTTTATACAATCGGTGTTCTAATGTAAAGTCTTGTAAAGATGTATATGTGCTTTGTGTTTGGAGATATATGCAAGTTAGTTACTGGTTATTTATATATAGGTATGTTTGTATATAATTTTATAAAGACAGTGTTCTGCCTTGGTTATATTGTACAGGGTTAAGTTATGTATATCTTAAAACTATATAAAACTATTTAAATATATATATTGTTATATTCACGTTTATATTAACATTTTTGGAAAGTGTATATACAGTTTATATAAGATATGTTATACAAAAAGTTATATAGTTGTATATATAGGCTATGTTCATACAGTAACTGTTCATACAGTAAAAGATATAAACTATATATTACAGTACATAGGATTTCAGTAGTCTACTATGTATTTAATTAATAATATAGGCTTGGTTAACCTGTATATGCATACAGCTTGTCTTACGCATGCCCTGTTCAAGTATTTTCAAGTATAACTATATATATTTTTTTCCAGGTTGTTTAAATACTTACTTTAATTATATACATCTGGGTCCGTTTATTCTTCTTTTGAAACGTAAGTATATGTCATTACAATTTTTACATTATAAAGTATATAAGTTATATTGATTTATAAAATAAAAAAAATTGTTTTAAGTATAACAGGTATTGTATATTAGTCTTATATCTATCGGTTATATTTATATAATGTATGTACGTAGGTACAAGCTATTCGTATAAATGATCTGCTGATATGATTGCATTTCAATAAGTGAGTGTGTAGGTCTACATATAAAAATATTCTCGAACAACTGTTACGGGTATGAGCATGTCAGAATATATTAGACCTTAGATATGTTGTAGCTATTATATTTTTGGCTGATACTATTAACTGTTTACAGATGTATATATATGTTATACAGTTGCATACAACATGTTCGACTATATGTATATAACCATATATGAAGGTTATAGACTTGTTTATGTATATCATAAGTATGTATTCAAAGATATATGGTATGAAGCTAATTAATAAAATTGATATGTATAGATCTCTATTTTTATAGAAGTTTTAAATTAAATATTGACTCTATATAGTTATATACATATACCTTTTGCCTTCATCAATCCTGTTCTGACCCGATTCCGTCGATTCTTATCTCTCAGCTTTTCCTTCGAATTTGTGCCAATCTAGTTTTGCTTTGGAATTCGTAGCTTGTCGTGTTATCTACTCTCTCTAGCCTCGAAAGGTGAGCAATCACTCACGATTAACGTTCTTTTATTTATTAAATTTGATTTCAATTGAAACGACAATTGAAATATGCTGCTGCAGTTATTTAAATATATGCTATTATCTGTAACTGTTCACCTGCAGGATATGACACCATATCCTGTTGTTTATATTATATTGTTATTGATGGTATATGCCTGTTATTTTATTGTATTATCTGTTATCACTCTGCAAGTTCCTTGTAGTTTAGAAATCACTATGGGTTGAAATGATACATACCCGAATGGACTTTAGAATAGGAGAATTTCGTTATGGGTTGAAATGATAAACCCAAGCGATTTTCATTTGAATTGAAATTGGGATTACGGGTCGAATGATCTCTACCCGTATATATTTAAATTTCGGATTGAAATGATAAATATCCGTATCACTTAACCATATGATAAATATATGTACAAACACCGTTGGTCCATATATAAAAATATTTTAAAAATGAATTCTATGGTTTTGGAAAGAAATATATGATTTTAATGAATGTTGAGCCTTAAATTATTATATATAAATGGGAATGATTGATTTAAATACATATAATATGTTGAGTATTAAAATATATTTCAAAATAGATTTTGGTAATAATTTGAATAAGTTAAGGTTAGAAAGATAATTTGAACTTAGTTGAAATTGTATTCAATAAAGAATTTTATTTAATTAAACCGATTTGAAACCTATTGAAACTGAGATGTAAGATATGATTTATAACTTGAGTTTGATTTATAAGTAATCTAATGAATATCTCTTGTTTTAAATAAAGTTTAAGGAAATATTTAGTAAAATGTAATTTAAGGTTAGTTAAATGATATTGAATTTATTAAGTGAATATTCCCTGATTAAATAATAATAATAAAGTTAAATCAAGATCTATATGAAACTGTTAATTTGAACTTTGAAAATGTTGAATATTAAAGCTTTGAAATATATTGAAAATATAAATGGTATCTTTAGCACTGAATTGAATTGATGAATTGAGCTTTGAATAAATTTGAATTTGGAATTTGAGTTAATTTGAATCGATTTGCGAGACTTGAGAAAATTAAATACTTTACCTTTTAAATCATTTAATATATATACTATTTTGGAAAATAGATATATTTGAAATGAAATGATATTTGGGTTTTGAAGTATAAATTTAAATTGAAATGACCACGGTGTTAAAATGTATATTTCCACCTTGTAGATAGTTCTGAAGATCCTTAGAGGATGGTTATCCCAAACATCCTTTAAGTTACTCGTATTTCGGTTGATATTTCACTTGAGTTGGATTTATTTATATAAGAATGTTAATCCTGACTCGAGTGTTTTGTGTTTTGCTTTACGCTCGGGTCAGACCGAGTGATACAGCATTTGAGACTCACCCTTGGAGTTTGGAGCTTCCTTTGGAGATCCAACTATCGCCTCAGCTTTCAGCTCTTCTAGTTGATTTGTTCAGAGAAGTCATTTGTTGTACTGGAGACTTCACTGCATTTGGGATATTCTGTTGTACTTTATTTCTAACTCTGATGTTTATATAGTAGCTTCATGAACTACTATTTTATCTATTCCGCTGCGTATTATTGTATTACTCTGTGTCTGTGATTCTGTGATTGATTTATTTACTGCATATGCTGAGTTTTGCCAAATTTTTATTACAATCTGATATTTTGAAGTATTCAAGTCAGACATGTGTGGATTTATTGTCGATTTGAATGGTTCAAAATAGCGGGTCGTTACAGTTGGTATCAGAGCTTTGGCTCTAGGCAAAACCTAGCATATATAGTAAATTTATTTACAGAATCACTTTCGTTCGAGTTTGAATTTCTTCCTTTTGACTCGATTTCCTTTGAACTTTGGAACGTCCCTGCGGTTCCAAAATTCATTCTTGTCTCTCCCTATTTGTATTCTTTTGATTCTGGAATATCCCATAACTCCACTTTGAATGATCTCTATAAGAATAGGCGATCCCGCCAATCTTTGAATGATTTGTAAAGGGGTGGAACTCCTTTACATTTGACATTGATTCACCGGAGATTTATATATCTTTGGTTTAGATGCCGCTATCTCTTGCAATCGAATGTTGATTTTTCTTGGAATTCTGCATCGATCTTGTTCCTGAAGTCACGGTTGACCCGGTTAAGGTCGTCCGCGATTTATATAAGTATATTCATCTTCTATTTTGAAATTTGATTATCTCATTTTCGTTCGAACTTATCTTCGAATCAGAATCCTATTTGATTAGAGTCTCTCTAAGTTGAATTTCTGTCTTTGTTTTGAAATCCATTCTTGTACCATCCTTTGAAAAATCAGGCTTGTTTATATTTTGAAATTGTTTTATATATCGAAATTATTATATTCTATATATAAAGTGAAAGGTTTTCGATAAAGATTATAAACCCTTTTAAAATAAGAATTTGAGGTTTTGAAAGGATTTGTAATTTTGAAAAACTATATAAGAAATTTGATTTATAACTGAAGGATTTTAGATTTGAAATTCAAGAATTGAACTCCGGAATTTTGAAATTGGTTTTAAGATTTTTAAAAATATAATAATAATATGATTTAAAAGTATTTTCCAAATAAGAAATGTTTCAAATGATTTTAATGAGTTTCGAATGATTTCGAAGAAATTTCAAAAATAAGTTTGAGAAAATAGAAGTCCAGAACTCACTTATGTCGCTGGAAAATAATTTCGATGATGAGTGCACGCATCATCGACATTGATTTTCGAGTTTCAGAGTGAGGGATAGGCCACTTTAGTAGCATCGCTACGCGAGTGATTTTGCGAAACCAATTTTTGATTTTAAATTCCGAAGTATGATTTGATATTCGAAAGATATATGTAAATATATTTGAAACGATTTGAAATGAACCGGTGTTCAGTCCTCGAGTTTTGGATTTGATATAACCCTATCTATAAAAATTGATTTACTGATTTGTTGCTAATTTCCAACTCTTGAATTTGAAAATGATTTCTTCAACTATTTCGAAGTTCGAGTACTTCCAAATCAAGGTTAACTTTTCAAAGCTGAGAAATTTGAAAAGTATTTTGATAAAGTATATAAGTTTGTTTTGAATGTTTAAGAATGTAGTAATATGATTTAATAAGTTGAAACTGTTTTGTTAAGTAAACGAATAAGGAAATTTTAAATTTTTCTAATATGAAATTTAGATTCGAAATGCTTTGAAAAGAATTTGGTCTTCAAAATACTTTGAATAAAATTTAGTTTAAATGTTTTAACTTAGTAACATCTTTATGAAACTATATATTTAACAAGTTGGAATAAATATATAAGTTGTACGTGTGCTGTTTTATTCGCATAATTAATTTGATCCAAGTTTGAGTACACAAGTTCGAGGTGAATACACCATTTCGTGTTAGGATTTTTCATTCGATTCTTGATGGCGAATATTTGATATGGATTTTGGGCTTGATTCTAGGATTCTCTATCATAGTATATGGCTATGCAAGGAGACTGATAGCTTCTAGTTGAGAAACCATATCGAAAATCCGCATTAAGGAAGTCGAATGGACAATACTAGTTCGAAAGCGAACTTGTGTGATCGAGCGAGCGATTAAATGTGATTCTTCGAAATGATGGCGGATGTACACCTTATATTCTATTATCATTGATATATTTTGACGCTGAAATTGAAGGCTGTCGAGTTAGAATATCTTTGCTTACTAAAAGAAAATTTCCAATTTAAATTACAAAGATATATAACCCATAAAAGCAAAGATATTCAAATCCCATATGGCTCTTCATACAGCGAAATTTATTTTGAAAATTTTGATCCTTATATAAGATGGACCTTATGTAAATATAAGATGATTTTGAAAACCATTTGATTTTGGAAATGAATTGGTTGACTTAAATTATTGATTTGGAAATTTGGATTTATTTCTAAACCTATTATTTTGGGAAATTTTGAAACTAAAGATAATTAATTTGAGAAGAAATAATTTGGTGAAATTGTATATGATTTTGAAATTTAACTGATATTGAAACAAAATTGAAATTTGAGAACCTTATGTTACTAAATACTTGATTTGGGAGTTGTCGAACTTATATAAAATTGATTTGTATGAGTATGAAATTGATTCGAAAACTATAGATTTGAAAAGGTACTCAATTTGAAAGTGAAATCTTATATAATTGAAATCTATATAAGTATGATATGATATACTATTGATTTTGGAAAGTATTTGATTTGAAAATTTAAAACTTATATATAATGGATTTTATATAAGTACGATATTTGAAAGTGATTTGAAAAGGTACTATATGATACATATTTTCGAAGTAAAGATATGGAAAGTGCCTTCTGCTTGATATCCGATTTGTGGCCACATCTTGGATTCATTCTATCGATATTATTCTCTCTGATTTTTGGTTTTCCGGATATGATACTCGAGTGTCCTTCGAATTCCATGGCGTTACCCATGGTCTTATCGTTCTCTCGTGACTGCATAGCGCAACTGCCTGGCTGAGTCTTGCCTAGGGGTACGGATTGTTTCCTGGGGGATCCAGGCGTAACCATTGTGTATCCTGCAATCTGTGTAGGTCGCGAATAGTAGCGCAAATGCTTGGCTGAGTCTTGCCTGGGGGTACGGATTGTTTCCTGGGGGATCCAGGCGTAACCATTGTGTATCCTGCATTCTACTAGTCATCATGGCGTAACTCGCAGGGCTGAGAAAGCTTACGGATATGGATTGTTTCCTGGGGGATCCAGGCGTAACCATTGTGTATCTGCGAACCATGGTTAGACAAAGGTTTTGGTTTTGTTCGTTTTTGATTGGATTGTACTTTCCATATCTGTTTTTAAAAGTTTTTCCAGTATTTTCACTGGGTGTTGAAACAGGTCTACTAAGTACCTGGAGAATTCTAGTTTTGCGCCTGATCAACGCACTACCAGAGTCTACAGGAACAAGGATAAACTTGTCGAAACATCGAGTTATAAAAGTATTTTTGAAATGAAATTTGTTTCGTTATAAAAAAAAAAATATATTTTATTATAAAAGTATTTCTAACAAAGAAATTTTGTATTGATATTCGAAATTGAAATTCTAATGATTTGAATTAATTATTCATGCCCGATTCTATTCATTTGAACCTACCTTATCTGCTCAGCCTTATTTATTTACCTATATTCTGTTTTCCAGGTCCTCCTTCTTTTCCTTGTTGACTATAACATATTTAAGGTTAATGATTATTGGTTTATTAATAATATTTGAAAAGTATTTTAGATAGAATTAATAAATTTATGATCATGGATTTAATCGCTTCTTTGTAAATATAAGTAATAATGTAAACAATTGTTTTCAAATGGTTTTCATATATTTATAAAGGTGTTATTTAAACCTATAAATGATACTTATAAAGGAAACAAGAAATTTTACAAATGGGTTTGAAAATATTAAGGTATTAAAAATAATTGAATTGTAAATGAAGTCTTCAAATGAATATTTCAAGTAAAATTTTATATAGTTTTAAATTAATTGTTTAATCTTAACTTTCAATCTATTTTTCTTTCTGGTTGTTTATATTCTTCTACCTCCTTTCTTTTCGGGGACGAAAAGTTTTGAGTGGGGGAGAGTGTAACGACCCATAAATTTTAATAGTTTTAATAATATGTTAATTGAAATTGTGTGAAATTTTAAACAATAAAATTTGAAAATAAAAAGTTATTATTTGGAATACGTCTATTTTAATATTGCAACTGGTAAATTTTCATCGGGTAATATTGAAGTTTATTTTCCTGTGAAATTTCATTTCAAATCAAACCGGTTAATAACAGTGAATTTAAAAGTTTTCCGAAACCAAAATATGTCAACAGGAGAAAATTTATTCAGATCATTCTGAATCAGACTGCGAAATTCGTTTTTCCAAATTTGGACTTCTACTGCTCCGTTTATCTTAATTCTGACAAAATAGCAGCATTTTCGGTACCGATTATCGACTTTTGATCGGATGGTCGTACCACTGACATCTGTATACCGTTTTGATCGTCTCGTCGCGCTGACCATCACGGTATATTTAAATCTGTATTTTGAGGCCCGGTATGCAACAGAGACTATAAACAGCTCTTCATAGCGGTACCACTTTTGTTGCCCATTTGGATTTCAAACGGCTGGAGTCTTTTATTTTGAGCTGTTACCTTTTCATCTTTTCAATGCATTTGTTACCTTTCCATCTTTTCAATGCATTGATGCCATGCCATACCATCTCATTTTTTGTGTACGTTTGGATTTCTGTAAAATTACGTTACATTTATAAATTGAACTGTTCATATCCTTTATAACTTTATCTCCCAGGATCCATTCCACTCAAACCCTCTTCTATTTTACATCTAAGACCTTACCCTTCCACTTCTCCTTACTCACGTTCGTCTCTACTTCTCTCATCTCCCCTCCAAAGCAACAGCACCCACGCTATCACCTTCACACATCAGGCCTTCCACTTCAGACCTACACCGCAACCACCCACGGCCACGAGCTTCCATCGCCGAACAACACTCAGGAAACCCATCGCATCGCCTCCTCTTCCCCTCCACAGCCTAAATGCAGAGAGCCACCTCAACCCCACCGACCTTGCCAAGCTCGAACCCAAACCCCGCTTGACTCGCTCCACGCCCACCCATGCTCTGCCTCCTTTCCCAGGCTCGCCACCTAGCCCTTCCTTATTTTGTAGGTAAACCATTCGTTATATATGTATAAAGTCGTAACTGTAGATATATTGGATGCACTATCTGTTAGTATGTAAGTGTTGTTATGTTTAAGTATTTATATCCATATAAAAAGTTTCGTATATGCTCTGTACATTTAGTAATAAGATATCAATGTTTGTATTTTGTCTCAATCACTGTTATAAGTTATATTAGTATATATATACGTTATGTCACTTTTATACAATCGGTGTTCTAATGTAAAGTCTTGTAAAGATGTATATGTGCTTTGTGTTTGGAGATATATGCAAGTTAGTTACTGGTTATTTATATATAGGTATGTTTGTATATAATTTTATAAAGACAGTGTTCTGCCTTGGTTATATTGTACAGGGTTAAGTTATGTATATCTTAAAACTATATAAAACTATTTAAATATATATATTGTTATATTCACGTTTATATTAACATTTTTGGAAAGTGTATATACAGTTTATATAAGATATGTTATACAAAAAGTTATATAGTTGTATATATAGGCTATGTTCATACAGTAACTGTTCATACAGTAAAAGATATAAACTATATATTACAGTACATAGGATTTCAGTAGTCTACTATGTATTTAATTAATAATATAGGCTTGGTTAACCTGTATATGCATACAGCTTGTCTTACGCATGCCCTGTTCAAGTATTTTCAAGTATAACTATATATATTTTTTTCCAGGTTGTTTAAATACTTACTTTAATTATATACATCTGGGTCCGTTTATTCTTCTTTTGAAACGTAAGTATATGTCATTACAATTTTTACATTATAAAGTATATAAGTTATATTGATTTATAAAATAAAAAAAATTGTTTTAAGTATAACAGGTATTGTATATTAGTCTTATATCTATCGGTTATATTTATATAATGTATGTACGTAGGTACAAGCTATTCGTATAAATGATCTGCTGATATGATTGCATTTCAATAAGTGAGTGTGTAGGTCTACATATAAAAATATTCTCGAACAACTGTTACGGGTATGAGCATGTCAGAATATATTAGACCTTAGATATGTTGTAGCTATTATATTTTTGGCTGATACTATTAACTGTTTACAGATGTATATATATGTTATACAGTTGCATACAACATGTTCGACTATATGTATATAACCATATATGAAGGTTATAGACTTGTTTATGTATATCATAAGTATGTATTCAAAGATATATGGTATGAAGCTAATTAATAAAATTGATATGTATAGATCTCTATTTTTATAGAAGTTTTAAATTAAATATTGACTCTATATAGTTATATACATATACCTTTTGCCTTCATCAATCCTGTTCTGACCCGATTCCGTCGATTCTTATCTCTCAGCTTTTCCTTCGAATTTGTGCCAATCTAGTTTTGCTTTGGAATTCGTAGCTTGTCGTGTTATCTACTCTCTCTAGCCTCGAAAGGTGAGCAATCACTCACGATTAACGTTCTTTTATTTATTAAATTTGATTTCAATTGAAACGACAATTGAAATATGCTGCTGCAGTTATTTAAATATATGCTATTATCTGTAACTGTTCACCTGCAGGATATGACACCATATCCTGTTGTTTATATTATATTGTTATTGATGGTATATGCCTGTTATTTTATTGTATTATCTGTTATCACTCTGCAAGTTCCTTGTAGTTTAGAAATCACTATGGGTTGAAATGATACATACTCGAATGGACTTTAGAATAGGAGAATTTCGTTATGGGTTGAAATGATAAACCCAAGCGATTTTCATTTGAATTGAAATTGGGATTACGGGTCGAATGATCTCTACCCGTATATATTTAAATTTCGGATTGAAATGATAAATATCCGTATCACTTAACCATATGATAAATATATGTACAAACACCGTTTGTCCATATATAAAAATATTTTAAAAATGAATTCTATGGTTTTGGAAAGAAATATATGATTTTAATGAATGTTGAGCCTTAAATTATTATATATAAATGGGAATGATTGATTTAAATACATATAATATGTTGAGTATTAAAATATATTTCAAAATAGATTTTGGTAATAATTTGAATAAGTTAAGGTTAGAAAGATAATTTGAACTTAGTTGAAATTGTATTCAATAAAGAATTTTATTTAATTAAACCGATTTGAAACCTATTGAAACTGAGATGTAAGATATGATTTATAACTTGAGTTTGATTTATAAGTAATCTAATGAATATCTCTTGTTTTAAATAAAGTTTAAGGAAATATTTAGTAAAATGTAATTTAAGGTTAGTTAAATGATATTGAATTTATTAAGTGAATATTCCCTGATTAAATAATAATAATAAAGTTAAATCAAGATCTATATGAAACTGTTAATTTGAACTTTGAAAATGTTGAATATTAAAGCTTTGAAATATATTGAAAATATAAATGGTATCTTTAGCACTGAATTGAATTGATGAATTGAGCTTTGAATAAATTTGAATTTGGAATTTGAGTTAATTTGAATCGATTTGCGAGACTTGAGAAAATTAAATACTTTACCTTTTAAATCATTTAATATATATACTATTTTGGAAAATAGATATATTTGAAATGAAATGATATTTGGGTTTTGAAGTATAAATTTAAATTGAAATGACCACGGTGTTAAAATGTATATTTCCACCTTGTAGATAGTTCTGAAGATCCTTAGAGGATGGTTATCCCAAACATCCTTTAAGTTACTCGTATTTCGGTTGATATTTCACTTGAGTTGGATTTATTTATATAAGAATGTTAATCCTGACTCGAGTGTTTTGTGTTTTGCTTTACGCTCGGGTCAGACCGAGTGATACAGCATTTGAGACTCACCCTTGGAGTTTGGAGCTTCCTTTGGAGATCCAACTATCGCCTCAGCTTTCAGCTCTTCTAGTTGATTTGTTCAGAGAAGTCATTTGTTGTACTGGAGACTTCACTGCATTTGGGATATTCTGTTGTACTTTATTTCTAACTCTGATGTTTATATAGTAGCTTCATGAACTACTATTTTATCTATTCCGCTGCGTATTATTGTATTACTCTGTGTCTGTGATTCTGTGATTGATTTATTTACTGCATATGCTGAGTTTTGCCAAATTTTTATTACAATCTGATATTTTGAAGTATTCAAGTCAGACATGTGTGGATTTATTGTCGATTTGAATGGTTCAAAATAGCGGGTCGTTACATAAATGTTTTTAAAAGTTAATTGATTTGGTTTTGAAATAATTATATATTAATTCCTAAGTATTTTCAAATGGAATTTAATAATGATTGAATTAAGTAGACGATTAAGATAAGTGTATTAAACTTTAAGGGTCTCAAGTGGTTTTGTGTAAATTACTTTCAAACCTATAATTTAAATAAGATTTAAATGATTTAATTAAGTAATTATTAAGATAAATGGTTTATCTTAGATTAATTAAGGACTTAAGTAATCAAGGGTTAATTAATTAACTTAAGTGATTAAAGGTTAATTACTTAATATAAGTAATTAAAAGATAATCAGTAATTAAAGGTTAATTAAAGGATAATTAAAGGTTAATTAATTTATAATTAAAGGATAATTAATTAAGGATAATTAATTAATTAATTAAAGAATAATTAATTAAGGGTAAATTAATTAATGTAATTAACTTAAGGTTAATTTATTTATGTGATTAATTAAGGGTTAATTAATTAATTAAGGATAATTAATTAAGATGGATAATTAAAGGATGATTAATTAATTGGGTTGTAATTAAGTAAGCAGGATTTAAAAGTAATTAAAGTAATTAATTTAAATTATTTGGAGATTAAGTTAAATTAATTAGGAATTGTACATCTAATTAATCTTGCTTATGGATGATTGAATAATATTAAATGCCTTGGACTATTTGTTATCCCTGGTATGTGATTGTGATGCTATGTGATATGCAATGTTTTTGTAATATGATATGTTCGGGGTGAACAACGATGATGTGGTTACCTATGATGATTTTCTATGTAAAAGTGACACCCTGTATTTAAAATTGAATTGTATTCACTTGAATAACTTGGATTAAGATGATATTGGAATCGAAGAGACCGGGGTCGGGTATCAGTAAATACCCGAAACCACTTCGATTTGAAATCTTCTATAATTCTTTTTAGATTGATATGTGAAATCCATAGGCCGGTTTTGAATAATATGGACCATTTAAACTAAGTTGGATACTTAGATATTGTTTTGTGAAAATAAGTGTTGATATATAAGTTGTTCACTTATAGTAAAGTTCGAGTTACCCCAGGTTTAAATAAGTTCTATGGATTGAAATTTCATATTAGATGAGTTTACTCATGCTGGTTTCCAGCCTGACCCGGGTGTTACTTGAATGTAATGCTCGGGTCAGACCGAGTATTACAGATTTTCAGGTAAGGACGTTCTGGAGCTCAGGAGGCGAGCTGGAGAACAGGAACGTATGGAGAGTTTCTATTGTGATATATGATAGTATCTGAAACAGATTGATTTATCTGTCTTGTGGTTGTAAATATGTTGTAACTCTGATATATTAAAGTGTAATTTGACAAATACAGTTTTCTTTGTATAACTGATATTATTATTTGATATTGTATTTTGATCTGCTGCGAATGTGAGAATCTGTCTTGTTCTATTTTCTTCTTCTATCTCTTTTCTTTTTCTTCTAACTATCTGGAAATTTCGGGAAAGAAATATCCGGGTCGTTACACTTAACCTATGTAGATGCTGCGAGTTTATTACTTTGTGGTAGTTGGAAATCGAGGATCCTCGGGAAGATCGGTTACGATCGGGGGATGGCATACGCATGTCAGTAGTTACCTATTTTTGCAGAGGTAACTCGGCCTTGTGTTGGCAGAGATCTAACCGTAATGTTAGGTTATTTCTCGGGACGTCGTTCCAGAGGCGTTTCTTCGTGGAATAGGAAGTTCCTTAGCCTGACCATTTGTTGGAAATCAAAAGAAACAATACAAGCCTTTACAATTTCACTTGTATAACCTGTCTCCTCAGGAGACAACTATAGCAGGCATAATATAATGGTACCTATGCTGGCTAAGATTTATAGGCATAGTTCGAAATGTTTTCCACTATGCACTAATAATAATATCCAAAATGATTTGATTTTGCGTAGTAAGCATCTTTGACTAACATAAGAAGAAATCTCCTCCAAGTCTGCGTTTGCATTGTGTGTGTGGTGGGAGGTCTTATGGTAGTTTCATTTTCAAAAGCATTGCGAAATTGACTTTAAAATTTCCTGTTGTTTGTTTTAAAGATAAACTATTTTACGATCTTACACCAGTCACCATGACTGACTCGGAGTTTATTGTTTCCTTCTAAACTCTGGGTGCCCATCAATTTCCACACGGGCAGTCTAGAGTTATGTTATCAGGATATTCTGGATATTCTGGAGCTTTGGAAGCAAGCTGGATGGCAAGACGTAGTATTTGTATCTGATATTATTTATTCCGCTGTGTATTATGTATGAGGACAAGTTATATAACTGTCCATTGTTGTATTCAGTTGTATATTGACTCTGACTGATGTATTGTAAAAAAACTTATATAGTTCTTTGTTTATAAAAGACTAGTGATTATTTATTATATATTGTTCCGCTGCGATATGTGAGATTCTGATATTATTTCTGTTTCTGATGTTGTTCTGTTGTTCTTCCTTCTTCTTCTTCTATCTTTTCTTCTACCTCTTCTTTTAAAGCCCTAAGAATTCGGTTTTCCAGCATTCGTTTGCTCGGCAGTTGATACAGTGGACGTATCGATGTCGTTTTTCGAAAGTCGAAGAATCGGGTCCTTACAACGTGGTATCAGAGCATATGGTTAAGCGACAACCCTGCTCTGTTGGGTGTTACTCATTAGAGATAGAGTCAGTAGTACTCTAGAATGAGTTTGAGTGTAATAATAGATACGAGTGCGTATTTGTTAGTGAATATGAAATTGTTTTGTATTGTGTTGACTTATCGGTTGATTGTTTATGGATTCTGGTTGGTGCAGTCTAGCTAATTGTGTTGATGGGAGTTTCTAAACTCTTAAACAAGATAAACCGACACAGTGTTGTTTTAAAATAGGGTAAATGAGATAATTTTGCCCAAAACTATTTTTTGTATAGAAAATAAATGTTTTTCTATGAATTATTAAAGTATATGGTTGCATGGTTGTTAGGAAAGTGATAAAATTGAAATGTTATCATTATTATATGAATTTGAATAAGAAATTGAAATCATAACTCCAAAGTTAAGAAATGAATTCATATGCAAATGAAATTTGAGAATATAAATTTTAAAAGTGATTTGTAATTTGAAATAGAATTCCAGAGAAGTATTTGAAAATGTTTTGAAAAGAATTTGAAAATTTTGGAGATTTGGAAAGCTTAAATCCTTTTTGATTTGAAAATGAATTTCAAAGGTTTTGAAAAGTATTCTGAAGGGATAAAAGTCTAAACTCTTTTCGGTCGCTGGAAATAATCCTGATGATGATGGCCACATCATTAGAATTCATTTTCGGGTTTCCAAAAGAGGAATTGCTGCCGATTATTTTAAAATGGAAGTTGTTTTGAGAATTTGGATTTTGTTTTAGAAAATTCAAAGGATAATTTGAATTGTTTTCAAAAATGATTTTTGAAAAAGTTGAAAAAAGACTCTGGAATCCTAATTAAAATATTTATGGGAATAATAAATGAGTTGATAACTTATACAAATTGAATCTTGATAGAATAAATTTAACTTATAGAATGGAGTTAAATTAAATAAAGTATAAGTGAATAAATTTGAATAAATGAAAGTGAAATTGAAAGTTGAGATTCATTTTGAAATTGTAAGTAAGTAAGACTGAATTCAATTTAGATTTATGGAAAACAAAGTGAACTATTAAACTGAAAATTAGTAAGTAAAGCTAATTGAATATTGACCAAATGAATAAGGTTTGAAACGAATTAAATTCAATAATTATAAAAGAAAGGTAAATTGAATTCGAATTGGAAATCCAGTTTAAATGTAAGTAGATTTAACCGAAGTGGTAAGTTGAAAATAAATATAATGTCTACAAGGAATATTTATATTGAACCTAAGAAATAAAGTGTGAAATTCTTAAGTAAATGTGATATTCAAATTATTCTAAGTGATGATTGAATGAAGATAAAACTGGAATTAGAACAGAATGTTGAAACAAATTTGAATAAAGTGAATTAGAATTTGTAATGAATTAGTGATTGGAACTAATCTAAAATAGTGTAGTTATGAATGAAAGATAGTTGATAGAATTCAATATTCAGAAGTAAACTAAGTCCAAATTAGAATTGAAATTGTGAATTAAATTCAAATGAAATTTGAAATGTGAAATTGAATGAAAATGAATATGTAACTTCAATAGTGAAGTGAAAATGTATAAGAAGTAAGTATGGAAATTTTGTAATAGAATTTGCAAAATGGTTTGAATATGTAACTAGATATTATGGCTAGTAGGATATACAGGTGTATAAAGGAATTGGAATTTTGATTTCGAAGATAAATTTGAATTGCTCGGAAAAGGTATGTATTTTAAATTTCTATATGAGATTTGCTGATTTCTTTTCTAGCCGCTTGGCTTTTTCTTTTCTTTTTGAAATCTGACAGTCCGTAGGGACGTTTTGTAGTCGTACCATATTAGCCGCGCAAAGGAGACGCTGGCGAAATTTTTCGAAAATTTCGAGTGTTAGAAAATTTTTGAGAAAATTTTGAAAGTTTGAAATTTGAATTTAAATTTAAATTTGAATAGAGTAGTAAAACAATGATTGTTTTGAAACTTATAATTGAAATTGGAGAGTTAGTTAAAATGATAACGAATCTTTAGTAGAAAGATTTGTTTTGATAAATTGATAAAACTATTAGATGTTGAAAGATAGTAGACGAGTTAAGGACCATTTTTCCTGACTTGTAATTTCGGGACGAAATTCTTTTAAGGAGGGAAGTTTGTAACGACCTAGAATTTTGAATGAATTAAATTGAAAATATTTAATTAATTTTAAATATTTGAACGATGATTTAATTTGAATCCCCAATATAACTTTGAATTTGGCGATTAAATTATAGAATTTAATCTATTGTAAGTTGACTAAAAATTTGAATCTACAATTTTAAGCTGAAGAAAAATATTTCAAAAGCTTTTAAAATTCGTATTGATAATACTGAAGGTAATAGAAGCTTCAGAATCAAGTTTGAAAATGATTTATTCAGTTTTGAGAATTATATCGTTCGAATCGATATTTAAAAATAGTCAATTTTCACACAGTCTCGGAATTCGACGAAACCAGTTCCATTAGGTCCGTAATATTTAATTATTACCGGATTTCCAATTTCGTATTTTTCAGAGTCGTTATGTGTGCACACAATAGATAAACGCATTGAAATTTAAACGGATTTGATTTAAATTTAAATTTTAAATTGGTCACATCAATTACTATTCGTTCCTTAAAACACGCCCCGTTGTTTACGCCTAAAACATGCCGAGCATCACGGGGAGGAATCATGGAGAACATGCCGTCTTCAATTTTAAATAACCATCTCCCTCTTCGATTCAATTCACGAATTTTGTTCAGAAGAAAAAAAATGGCCGACCAACTAACTTAACAAATCGCGTCCATTTCTCTCCCCCTTCAAACTCATTCACGAATTCAAGTTCATCCCTCTTCATAAATTAAATAATGGCCTCTGTTAAAATTCGCGCCCCCTTCTTTCAAAATCAAAAATTTAAAACGTTAATGGCCGCTTCTCTATAACATCAGAAAAAAATGGCATCCCTCTACTAAAATTCTCGATCGACCGAAATCAATTTGATGGGGAGATCGGCAGGCCGTAATGACCTCGGTCGCATGCACGACTGGCTTTGGGAGGCGTTCTAGGGTTCACGAGTCATTCGCGATGGTTTTTCACGAGGTCGAGGCGACCTGAGAGTTCGTCATCGCGACTCGGCAGCATCACAATGGAGACGCGCGCTTGCGCACACGAAGGAGAAGTGGTGGTAGTCGTGAGTTCATCGGCAACGACGTGGGTTGCGAAGCAGTTTTCGCGAGCGGCATGGGGAAGCTGGGACCGCAGTTCAGTGGTCGTGGAGTTCGTCGAAGGCGAAGCATTCGAATCAATTAGGGGCTCCGATCGAATGCTGGGAGGTGGAGTATCTTGTGGTGGTCGAGCCTGGGCATTTAATAATAAGGTATAAAACAATTTAAATTCTTCAATTTAAATTTTTTGCAATGTATATAAAATGTTTATACAGAACAGAAAAAAAGATGAAAATATGATGTTTTAGGAAAATAAAATATATGTGTTCAGTTATTCTGATTACCAAAGATTATCGAGAAAAAAGGAAATTTAATTGTTTAATTTAAATTTTAGTTAAGCAAATTTGTTTAAAAGAAACTGGGTTAGAATAAAATAATTTGAAAAAAAAAGAAGAGAAATTTAATAATTAGTTGGATAAATTTGATTTAAGGGTAAGATAATTAAATCTATTAAAGGAAGATTAGTTAAATTTAACTTTTAGTTAAATCAATTAGTAAAGAAAAATTGAGTTTTAAAATTAAATTATAGTTAAATAAAATCATTGGTTAATGAAAATTATCAAAATGAAAATTGGTTATTCGATTTGTTCAAATGTTAATGAGTTTGTATAATTATTTATATAAGGTTAAAAAACCAAGAAATCGAGTCAAGATGGAAATGGGATGGCAAATTAAAAAGCTAAGGTGAGATTTTTTTCTCACTCAAATGAAATTTGATATTGCAGTTATTTATTGATTGTTTGACTGTTTGGATGTGATATTAGATTTAGTAGGATATATCTATATATATAGCAATATATACATATTGGCATATGTATATATTGGATTGATTGATTTCCCGCACTATATAGCGGATGAGACCCTATTTGTGATATCCCGGAAATTTGAGCAATATCAATTTAATAATCTGTTAAATAATTAAATTAATATTGATGATCTTTGATACTAAATTTGAATAAATTTAATAATCTAATTAAAAAAATATTTAATTAGTGATTTTATCTTTTAAATGCTAATAAATTAGTTTCTATTTATAATGTAAATATAATGGTATATTGTAAATAGATAAATCTTGTTTTTAAATTCTATTATTTTTGGTAATTTGGAAATTTGATTTTATTTAATAATAAGCTTTTCAAAAGCTATTTAATAATATATGGTTTAAAATTGTTAAGTGAAAATTGTTTAAATTGATTTTAAATTGTATTTAAAAAAAAAAATTTGAATTAAATTTATATTTGGATTTAAAAGTATGACATAAATGATTTTGTATAAATATAGTTTGTTTTATCTATTTCTTTAAAAAGAATTCTTATTTATATAAAATTGAATAAGTATATAGTTATTAGGAATTTATTAATAAAAGCTTTATATTCATTTATAATTTCATTTTGCATGTAAAATTACATATGTAAGTTAGTGAATCAATATAAGAACATGTGTTAACAAAATAATTAAGGAGCATGACAAGTGTCATATTGTATTTTTATTTTTCTTTGATTTATAATAAAAATCATAAATTTAGTTTATAAACACTTGCCTTCTTCCTTTCCTTTTTCTTTTTCTCATTTTTATTTCTAAGCAAAGAAAATTCTCAGCTGAAAACATTTCACTCTAAAACAGATCTGAGGAAATTTGCAAACCATTTTACAATACAAAAATCAGTAATCCTCTTCAATCAAACATGCAAATCATTCCCTGTAACCTTTTCAAAGCTGTCAAGCATTCTTCAAAATTCTGTAACCATCTTCAAAGCATGCAAACCTGAGAACTAAAGCTTGCATTCCAGTTTCAAATCAAAATCAGTTCCTCCTCAAAACTAGAAACTCATTTTCAAAGACCAATTTTGCAAATCATAATCAAGTCTGCAAGCCTGCATTTTTTCAAATCGGGAAGTCATGCCTGCTTGCAACTGCAGTTTTAAATCAAGCATGTTTATTTTCAAACCTGGAAATTAAGGAAGTCTGCATCTTTTCAAACAAGCATGCATGCAGTTTTCAAAAGCAAAAGCATACCAAGTTTAAAAGCTGTTTCAAAAAGGAGAGGCTCTGTTCATCATCTTTTTACGGTGAGTAAACATTCTTTAAAAACAGTTTATTTTTGATTTAACTCTAATGCATGAGATAATAATTGGTTTGGTATGAAAGTTATTCATCTTGAATTTATTTAAATTGATATATATGTTGAGTGATCATGTCTGTTTATATATATATCCTGTTCTCTGTTTTAACAAGTGACTAAACTCTTTTGAAGCTATGATATTTGATCTATTGATTGAATGCATGACTTAAGTAAGAATGAACATTGGTTTGCATGAACAGATCTGTGTATATGTGTATATTTGGCTTGTGCATGTTAATATACAGGTTTATTAATTTCTGTTTCTAGTTTCAGGTTTTTCAAAACCTGTCAAAATCCCCAAAAATCTCTGTTTCTAATTAAGGTTAGATTGAGTTGTTAAAATAAAAGTGTTCAAATTCATTAAAACTTAATGTTAAAAATACTTTTAAAAACAAACAACAAGTATAAGTGGTCTGGAACAAAGTAGTACTGTAAACTCACCCATGATGGAAATTTGATTTCTTTAATTTATTGATTTGATTTTATAACCTAAAATGTCTTTGAAAATGTTGATTTTTAAAACTGAAATCAAGATTTTAAAAGGTGTATATAGTGAGAAATTCGAGGATGAACAGAAAGTACATTTTGGGAAAACTCCGGTGATCGGCGACTTGGATGGTCTCGTGATCGAAGTTGAAGCTTCCTGGTAGGTTTGGAAGTTGAAGAAAAATGCTAAGTAAAATTCTAATTCGCTATGGTGACGATGCGGCAATGATTTAGGGTTTTAACCCAGTTCTTAGTAGGTCTGGGTTTCAAGGCAATTTCGCCGTCGACGTTGAAACGGATGGAGCCGGACGTAGGGAAATGGCTCATGGGTTATCGAAGAAGCTTGAGCCAGGATCGTATGGCCTCCGATGGCTTGACGTGATCGAGCAAGGCAATTTTTCTGATGATGTTTGCTGAGTCAGTTGGGTCGAGATGACTCGATCTCGTTTCCAAGTTTAATTCAGGTTTCTAGATGATCGTAAGACCTAAGGGGATGGTCGTAGACTCGTGGAAGGCGGCGAGGTGGGCTGAAGTTCATCGGAGCTCCGGTATACGTGCACGTGCACGTTTGTGATATCTGGAATTGGTTGGTTTGGGGAAGGAAGGATGAGCTCGGGATGGTCTCGGGGGAAACGAGGGTGTGACTCGAAGTAAGCAGGTGATTGCGAGAACTCGAAGTAGACTCGGGAATTTTGTTCGTTAGCTCGGGTTTTTGGTGAAGTTAGGTTGTCTGGAGTAAAAGTTCTAATTCCAGATTTTATTTTAAGTATTTAAATAATTTATTTTAAAAAGCAAAATGGTTTCAAGTTTAAAAACAAATAAAACCAAGCTTTAAAATGATAAAGGTTTTAAGTTATTTAAATAAATTGTTTTCAAAGGAAAAACATTTAAAACAAATTTAAATGTGTATTTGAAATAATATTTAACTAAGTTTTTAAATACATTTAAAATAAATATGTTTTAGGGAAATGTTAAATTTAAGAATAGGAATTTATTAAACTAGTTTGAATAAGTTTCATAATTTCTAAGATTTATTTTGTTTAAATAAATTTTATATCTTCTATTATATATTGATTTGCAAAAAGTTTTCAAATGGAAGTATAAAGATATAACTAAGTTTTGAATAAAGATAATGAATTTGTCTTTAAATTATTTAAGTTATGATTAATTAAGGATAATTAATTATTGAATTAATTAAAATATTTAATATTAATAAAATTTATTAGTATAATTAATTAAAGATGAGATTAATTAAAGATATTACTTAGAGTAAGTAATTAGTGGGTAGTTAATAATGGAACATTAACTAGTGATTAAGAAATAATTAATTTAGGTAATTAAATTAAGTTAATTAATTAAGGTAATTAATTAAGGATAAACTTTGAATTTGATTAAGTGTTAATTACTTAATATAATTAATTAATATAATTAATTAAGTGAATTACTTAGTATAAGTAATTAAGGTGTAATTACTAAATGTAATTAATTAAAAAGAATAATTACTTTTTGGAAGTAATTAATGAAAGGTAATTAAGGATTAATTACTTAGATAATTAATTAAGGTTAATTAATGTGATTAATTAAGGTTAAAATTAATTAATGTGATTAATTAATGGATAATTATTGAAGGTGATTAATAATTACTTAATTTAAAAGTAATTAGTGGATAATTAATAAAGTAATTTGTGGAAATTACTTAATGGAAATGATTTGAGGTTAATTAATGGGAGTAATTAAGAAATAATTACTTAGTATAATTAATTAATTAATTAAGGTTTAATTAATTAAAGGTAAGTGATTAATAATTAATTGATTTCTGTAATTAATTAAAGGATAATTACTTATGTAATTAATTAAGTGGAGTAATTAATTAAGGAAGTAATTAAGGGTCATTAATTAATATAATTAATAATGTAATTAAGATTAATTAAAATTTATTAATCAATAATAAGTAATTAAAGAGTAATTAATTAATGTGATTAATTAAAGATTAATGTAATTAATTACAGTTAATTAATTAATGAAGTAATTAAAGGTTAATTACTATATTTGATCAAGGATAATTAATTTAAAGGCTAATTACTTTAATGTAATTAAAAGATAATTAATCAAAGATGATTAATTGAAATGAATTATTAGAGGATAATTAATTAATTGATTTAATTAATTAATGGTTAAGTAAGAAGGATTTATAAAATAAAGTAATTAATTTAATTCACTTTAAATTAATTAGAGATAATATAAATCATTACTTATGGATGGATGATAATACTAAATGCTTTGCATTGATTGATATCTCTGATGAGATATATGCTGTGTGATATGGATGGTTAATTGTGATGATAATATGGATTATCTGATAATGTTGATTATCTATTGTGAATTATCTTTCTTTGTGTATAAAGATAATGAATTGAAATTGTTTTAACCTTTAAAACAACTTGGCCTTAAAAGATACGCTTTGGATTTCGATGAGACCGGGATCGGGTTTCCGTATACCGGATTTCCAGGTCTGGAGACCCGAATACCACATCGATCCAAATTTACGATAGGTCGTGAATCAAGTGAAGATGAAGATTCAGAGTGCAAGGGTTATTGTCGTTAACTCTGAGGGTGATTCCAAAACGAGTGTAACGAGATAATGCCTTCGGTTTCGTTCGAACCCGGAACGAACTTGTATGGATTGAATGCTTTCAGAACATCGTCAGGTGGACGATGAGCATTCTAAGTGATGTGTTCTTTTCTAAGGTAATCGTGACCTCAAGCCTCACAAACCGGGAATGGCTAAAACAGGGGAGGTGCAGCAAGGTTAGTGGGTAGCACCCAAGTAGGACAAGATTACCTCTGTCTAGAAGTCCCTTCTTATTTCGGCTTAGTGTGTGCGGTTGCTGATCCCAACCGTGAGGTATCTTGTGCGGGAATTATCCAGTAAGGGATGTTCCGACCTTGTGTTGCAGGGGATTGGGAGTGATCCTCGGTACGGTGATCTAGGCCACGTACTGTGACGGGCGGTACCCCAGTAGCCCTGCCATTGTATGGAATCCAAACTCCAATAAGTGCCGTACGTATTAGTTGTGCCCAACTATGTTGGAATGTGAGATGTAAGCATTTCAGCTATTTCTGTATTTTACTTGAAAACCCTAGACCCTATTATAATATAACTGGATTTCCTATCAAATGTTTTGGTTAGCGTAAGGTAAAAACTTTTCCATGTTTATGTGTGGGAAGTCTTACGTGATACCTTTGTTTTGAAAAGGTTTTGAAGTTAAACAATTTTAACCCGTTTACTCACACCAGACCCATGTCTGACCCAAGTTGTTTATTTCTGTTTTATAAACTCTTGGGTACTCAAATTTTTACGAGTAGCCAAGGGATTCAGGTTAGCCTTGACGAATTGTGGAGGAGCAATGGAGCAGGAGGCTTCGGCGTTGTAGATAGATAGTAGTTTCCGCTGTGTTGATCTTGTTTAGATCTTTGTTTTGTATTGAGTTGTAATAACTAGACAGATGTTTATAACTGTCTAGTATGTGATGTGTAATCTGTGTAACTCTGATAAGTGTTGTATATGATACTGTGTAATATTTATGTGATATAATATATTTTGTTCGTTTCCGCTGTGAGTATTTGTGTTTGTTTCTTTTCTCTTCTTCTCTTTTCTACTTCTCACCCCTTTCTTTCTTATTAGCGATACGACTTTCTATGGAGAGAAAGTCGGGGTCGTTACAGTGGTATCAGAGCTGAAGGTTAAGCGAGAACCTTGGCTCTGTTGGGATTACTCGTTAAGAATAGGGTCAATGGTACCCTAGAACGAGTTGAGTGTATATATATATATATGAGAGCGCGTATTTGTTAGTTATATAAAATGATTTTATATTGTGTTAATTGATCGGTTGAGTGGTATATGGATTCTGGTCAATACGAGTAGCTAACGTTATTGATAGGGATCTCTAAACACTTGAACCAGGCCAACGGACACAATATTGTTTTAAAGAGGTAAATGAAATAATTTTACCCAGAAATAATTTCTATATAAAAAGTATCATTTTAAATATATATATATTTCTACCTATTTATTGGGTTACCTGTTCGGGTTTTCCAATATAGGATATAAAGGTAGATAGGGTAGTGGTGTGTGTAACACGACTACCAATGGTTGGAGTTTGAGTATTGAGGTTGGAAGTGTATCTGTCGAGACTGTAGACCTAATACCGTCTCGAGTAAGCTTTGCTATGGTAAAGGATTTCATCGATCTCTGAAGGAAACCTTTTAAAGGTTCGGAGTTTATCTTTGAAGTGTGGATGAGTAGAGTTGGATCTGTCGATGAGGCAGAAGTGAGTGATGGTACCTTGATACCTCAGGTAATAGTAGCTGTATGATGAGATACAGTGATGATGGATGTTCCCGAAGATGTTTTCTTTGGAACAATCTTAAGGAAGTGTGTATATTTCGGTGTTGTGGCTGAGTTCAGCATGGTGTTTCTGCTTTGGTTTGGAGTCCGAGTTTCTCGAAGAGCTTTGGTTAGGAAGTCTTTGGCATTGTGGCAGCGTTGCAGCTCGGAGTATTCTTGGATTGGCAGGAAGTTTTTCTGGCTGAGCAGTTTTTCTGAAGTGGAGTTCAGAAGCAGCAGAGTATATCCATTTCTTAGATAAATTGGATAAATAAGTGTAAGCTGTTCTGATTGGTGAAGAGAGAACAGTCTGTTTGGAATTGGGATGGGTTGATCGCAAAAGTGACTTGCGATTGTCTGAGTGTTCTCTTGGGTTGTCAGAGTTTTTCTGGATGTCTTCAGAGAAGTCAGAAGTTTGTCCGCATCTGAAGGTTGAGTTTTCTTATCGACTGGATTCCAGGAGTGATACCGGTGGTTCAGTCTAGTGGAAGGATGTTTCCTAGAGATAGAGTTTGGTAAAGCAGCTCAAGTTTTGCTGGAGTATCTGAGTTTTCTTTATGGATCAGTGAACCTTATTTCTAGAAGTGAGTTGTCCAGTCTGTGCTTGTGTCCTACCTCATATCAGAGTTGAGCAGCGAAAGCAGTTTGGAGTGTATCTCTGGATAGGAGGAGTAAGTTTGGAATCTACGGATAATTGTGAAGTAGAGTATGTTTGGATCTCGTCTGTGTTCTGATTTGGATAAGTAATTGGTCTACTTGGTTGAATTGTCAGTTTGGATAACTGGAATTCATTGAGTTGTACGTATCTCTGAGGGAGTACGTATTTGATCTATCTCTGGTTTTAGAATCAGCAGTTCTGGAAGTTGGGTAGTTGAGTCAGACTCGTCTGTAGTCTGATAGTCTGTTTAGTTCTGTAGATCTAGATGAGTAAGAGATCTATAGCTTAGTAGTTTAGATTGTTTGTAGAGCGAGTATCCCGGTATATATATATATATATACTTGGGGAAAACTCGGGAAATTTTATCCAGAATTTTGTCTGGATAATTAGAATTGTTTGATTGGATGATTGTTTGCTATGGTTGTTAGCATATGAATGATAATATATGCTTGTGATTTAAAATTAAAATCTTTAATAAGATTATTAAATTACCTTTGTTTAAATTTCGGGGACGAAATTATTTTAAGGGGGGAGGAATGTGATATCCCGGAAATTTGAGCAATATCAATTTAATAATCTGTTAAATAATTAAATTAATATTGATGATCTTTGATACTAAATTTGAATAAATTTAATAATCTAATTAAAAAAATATTTAATTAGTGATTTTATCTTTTAAATGCTAATAAATTAGTTTCTATTTATAATGTAAATATAATGGTATATTGTAAATAGATAAATCTTGTTTTTAAATTCTATTATTTTTGGTAATTTGGAAATTTGATTTTATTTAATAATAAGCTTTTCAAAAGCTATTTAATAATATATGGTTTAAAATTGTTAAGTGAAAATTGTTTAAATTGATTTTAAATTGTATTTAAAAAAAAAATTTGAATTAAATTTATATTTGGATTTAAAAGTATGACATAAATGATTTTGTATAAATATAGTTTGTTTTATCTATTTCTTTAAAAAGAATTCTTATTTATATAAAATTGAATAAGTATATAGTTATTAGGAATTTATTAATAAAAGCTTTATATTCATTTATAATTTCATTTTGCATGTAAAATTACATATGTAAGTTAGTGAATCAATATAAGAACATGTGTTAACAAAATAATTAAGGAGCATGACAAGTGTCATATTGTATTTTTATTTTTCTTTGATTTATAATAAAAATCATAAATTTAGTTTATAAACACTTGCCTTCTTCCTTTCCTTTTTCTTTTTCTCATTTTTATTTCTAAGCAAAGAAAATTCTCAGCTGAAAACATTTCACTCTAAAACAGATCTGAGGAAATTTGCAAACCATTTTACAATACAAAAATCAGTAATCCTCTTCAATCAAACATGCAAATCATTCCCTGTAACCTTTTCAAAGCTGTCAAGCATTCTTCAAAATTCTGTAACCATCTTCAAAGCATGCAAACCTGAGAACTAAAGCTTGCATTCCAGTTTCAAATCAAAATCAGTTCCTCCTCAAAACTAGAAACTCATTTTCAAAGACCAATTTTGCAAATCATAATCAAGTCTGCAAGCCTGCATTTTTTCAAATCGGGAAGTCATGCCTGCTTGCAACTGCAGTTTTAAATCAAGCATGTTTATTTTCAAACCTGGAAATTAAGGAAGTCTGCATCTTTTCAAACAAGCATGCATGCAGTTTTCAAAAGCAAAAGCATACCAAGTTTAAAAGCTGTTTCAAAAAGGAGAGGCTCTGTTCATCATCTTTTTACGGTGAGTAAACATTCTTTAAAAACAGTTTATTTTTGATTTAACTCTAATGCATGAGATAATAATTGGTTTGGTATGAAAGTTATTCATCTTGAATTTATTTAAATTGATATATATGTTGAGTGATCATGTCTGTTTATATATATATCCTGTTCTCTGTTTTAACAAGTGACTAAACTCTTTTGAAGCTATGATATTTGATCTATTGATTGAATGCATGACTTAAGTAAGAATGAACATTGGTTTGCATGAACAGATCTGTGTATATGTGTATATTTGGCTTGTGCATGTTAATATACAGGTTTATTAATTTCTGTTTCTAGTTTCAGGTTTTTCAAAACCTGTCAAAATCCCCAAAAATCTCTGTTTCTAATTAAGGTTAGATTGAGTTGTTAAAATAAAAGTGTTCAAATTCATTAAAACTTAATGTTAAAAATACTTTTAAAAACAAACAACAAGTATAAGTGGTCTGGAACAAAGTAGTACTGTAAACTCACCCATGATGGAAATTTGATTTCTTTAATTTATTGATTTGATTTTATAACCTAAAATGTCTTTGAAAATGTTGATTTTTAAAACTGAAATCAAGATTTTAAAAGGTGTATATAGTGAGAAATTCGAGGATGAACAGAAAGTACATTTTGGGAAAACTCCGGTGATCGGCGACTTGGATGGTCTCGTGATCGAAGTTGAAGCTTCCTGGTAGGTTTGGAAGTTGAAGAAAAATGCTAAGTAAAATTCTAATTCGCTATGGTGACGATGCGGCAATGATTTAGGGTTTTAACCCAGTTCTTAGTAGGTCTGGGTTTCAAGGCAATTTCGCCGTCGACGTTGAAACGGATGGAGCCGGACGTAGGGAAATGGCTCATGGGTTATCGAAGAAGCTTGAGCCAGGATCGTATGGCCTCCGATGGCTTGACGTGATCGAGCAAGGCAATTTTTCTGATGATGTTTGCTGAGTCAGTTGGGTCGAGATGACTCGATCTCGTTTCCAAGTTTAATTCAGGTTTCTAGATGATCGTAAGACCTAAGGGGATGGTCGTAGACTCGTGGAAGGCGGCGAGGTGGGCTGAAGTTCATCGGAGCTCCGGTATACGTGCACGTGCACGTTTGTGATATCTGGAATTGGTTGGTTTGGGGAAGGAAGGATGAGCTCGGGATGGTCTCGGGGGAAACGAGGGTGTGACTCGAAGTAAGCAGGTGATTGCGAGAACTCGAAGTAGACTCGGGAATTTTGTTCGTTAGCTCGGGTTTTTGGTGAAGTTAGGTTGTCTGGAGTAAAAGTTCTAATTCCAGATTTTATTTTAAGTATTTAAATAATTTATTTTAAAAAGCAAAATGGTTTCAAGTTTAAAAACAAATAAAACCAAGCTTTAAAATGATAAAGGTTTTAAGTTATTTAAATAAATTGTTTTCAAAGGAAAAACATTTAAAACAAATTTAAATGTGTATTTGAAATAATATTTAACTAAGTTTTTAAATACATTTAAAATAAATATGTTTTAGGGAAATGTTAAATTTAAGAATAGGAATTTATTAAACTAGTTTGAATAAGTTTCATAATTTCTAAGATTTATTTTGTTTAAATAAATTTTATATCTTCTATTATATATTGATTTGCAAAAAGTTTTCAAATGGAAGTATAAAGATATAACTAAGTTTTGAATAAAGATAATGAATTTGTCTTTAAATTATTTAAGTTATGATTAATTAAGGATAATTAATTATTGAATTAATTAAAATATTTAATATTAATAAAATTTATTAGTATAATTAATTAAAGATGAGATTAATTAAAGATATTACTTAGAGTAAGTAATTAGTGGGTAGTTAATAATGGAACATTAACTAGTGATTAAGAAATAATTAATTTAGGTAATTAAATTAAGTTAATTAATTAAGGTAATTAATTAAGGATAAACTTTGAATTTGATTAAGTGTTAATTACTTAATATAATTAATTAATATAATTAATTAAGTGAATTACTTAGTATAAGTAATTAAGGTGTAATTACTAAATGTAATTAATTAAAAAGAATAATTACTTTTTGGAAGTAATTAATGAAAGGTAATTAAGGATTAATTACTTAGATAATTAATTAAGGTTAATTAATGTGATTAATTAAGGTTAAAATTAATTAATGTGATTAATTAATGGATAATTATTGAAGGTGATTAATAATTACTTAATTTAAAAGTAATTAGTGGATAATTAATAAAGTAATTTGTGGAAATTACTTAATGGAAATGATTTGAGGTTAATTAATGGGAGTAATTAAGAAATAATTACTTAGTATAATTAATTAATTAATTAAGGTTTAATTAATTAAAGGTAAGTGATTAATAATTAATTGATTTCTGTAATTAATTAAAGGATAATTACTTATGTAATTAATTAAGTGGAGTAATTAATTAAGGAAGTAATTAAGGGTCATTAATTAATATAATTAATAATGTAATTAAGATTAATTAAAATTTATTAATCAATAATAAGTAATTAAAGAGTAATTAATTAATGTGATTAATTAAAGATTAATGTAATTAATTACAGTTAATTAATTAATGAAGTAATTAAAGGTTAATTACTATATTTGATCAAGGATAATTAATTTAAAGGCTAATTACTTTAATGTAATTAAAAGATAATTAATCAAAGATGATTAATTGAAATGAATTATTAGAGGATAATTAATTAATTGATTTAATTAATTAATGGTTAAGTAAGAAGGATTTATAAAATAAAGTAATTAATTTAATTCACTTTAAATTAATTAGAGATAATATAAATCATTACTTATGGATGGATGATAATACTAAATGCTTTGCATTGATTGATATCTCTGATGAGATATATGCTGTGTGATATGGATGGTTAATTGTGATGATAATATGGATTATTTGATAATGTTGATTATCTATTGTGAATTATCTTTCTTTGTGTATAAAGATAATGAATTGAAATTGTTTTAACCTTTAAAACAACTTGGCCTTAAAAGATACGCTTTGGATTTCGATGAGACCGGGATCGGGTTTCCGTATACCGGATTTCCAGGTCTGGAGACCCGAATACCACATCGATCCAAATTTACGATAGGTCGTGAATCAAGTGAAGATGAAGATTCAGAGTGCAAGGGTTATTGTCGTTAACTCTGAGGGTGATTCCAAAACGAGTGTAACGAGATAATGCCTTCGGTTTCGTTCGAACCCGGAACGAACTTGTATGGATTGAATGCTTTCAGAACATCGTCAGGTGGACGATGAGCATTCTAAGTGATGTGTTCTTTTCTAAGGTAATCGTGACCTCAAGCCTCACAAACCGGGAATGGCTAAAACAGGGGAGGTGCAGCAAGGTTAGTGGGTAGCACCCAAGTAGGACAAGATTACCTCTGTCTAGAAGTCCCTTCTTATTTCGGCTTAGTGTGTGCGGTTGCTGATCCCAACCGTGAGGTATCTTGTGCGGGAATTATCCAGTAAGGGATGTTCCGACCTTGTGTTGCAGGGGATTGGGAGTGATCCTCGGTACGGTGATCTAGGCCACGTACTGTGACGGGCGGTACCCCAGTAGCCCTGCCATTGTATGGAATCCAAACTCCAATAAGTGCCGTACGTATTAGTTGTGCCCAACTATGTTGGAATGTGAGATGTAAGCATTTCAGCTATTTCTGTATTTTACTTGAAAACCCTAGACCCTATTATAATATAACTGGATTTCCTATCAAATGTTTTGGTTAGCGTAAGGTAAAAACTTTTCCATGTTTATGTGTGGGAAGTCTTACGTGATACCTTTGTTTTGAAAAGGTTTTGAAGTTAAACAATTTTAACCCGTTTACTCACACCAGACCCATGTCTGACCCAAGTTGTTTATTTCTGTTTTATAAACTCTTGGGTACTCAAATTTTTACGAGTAGCCAAGGGATTCAGGTTAGCCTTGACGAATTGTGGAGGAGCAATGGAGCAGGAGGCTTCGGCGTTGTAGATAGATAGTAGTTTCCGCTGTGTTGATCTTGTTTAGATCTTTGTTTTGTATTGAGTTGTAATAACTAGACAGATGTTTATAACTGTCTAGTATGTGATGTGTAATCTGTGTAACTCTGATAAGTGTTGTATATGATACTGTGTAATATTTATGTGATATAATATATTTTGTTCGTTTCCGCTGTGAGTATTTGTGTTTGTTTCTTTTCTCTTCTTCTCTTTTCTACTTCTCACCCCTTTCTTTCTTATTAGCGATACGACTTTCTATGGAGAGAAAGTCGGGGTCGTTACACTATTGCGCCGTTATTAAGCGGATGATATTTTTATAAAACCCATATACCGCGATATTCCACCTCGAAGTGGAATTGGTATTGTGCTAACGTCTTTGGATGCAGGGAAACAGGTTGGAGGGATCCAACTGGATTCCTCACCAGTATTTATTTATTTACAGATATTAATGTATATTCTGTTATCATATTGATATATGATATTGAATGTTGTGATTGACTAATTAGTGCTGTTGCATCATCGGATTCAATTCTGAAGTTTAAAAATAAAGATTTTTACTTTAAAAAGGATTTTTGGAGTGATTTTTGGAAAGTATACGTTTATTAAGTTTTTGAATTTATTTATCTTAAATAAATGAATGTTATAAATTTAAAGTTATAAAATTATGATGTTTGTGAAATATAACTGAAAAGTGATTTTTGAAATAAATAGTCAAGTATTTTATAAAATAGTTTAAATTTGGATTTTTGAATTATTAAAAACGATGTATATAAAAGATGTACAAAATTGATATTTATCAATTAAAAATTATTGGAATTTTAAAACGAGTTTTTATAAGTGTTAAAAATTTATAGAATTTAAAAATTTTAAAGATAGGAAATTTATAGAATTATAAATTGTGAAGATAGGGAATTTATAGAATTATAAATTGTGAAGATATGAAATTTATAGAATTATAAATTGTGAAAATATGAAGTTTATAGATTTATAAAGTATGAAGTTATAAAATGAATGGAATTGTAGAATAAAAGATTTATAAGAAATTTACTTATAAATTAGATTTTTGCCTTTAAATGGAATATTGATCGAATTGTTAATAAGGAAGATTTATAAATCAAAGTTGTTATAAAATAGAAATAGAATTTATAAACGTTGTTTTATAAATTCGAAATCAATTGAATTTGATAAATTAAATATAGGAGATTATTAAAGAAGATATATTCGCGATTTTGAATAGCGAATTTTTATTGAAATAAAATGTGTAGAGATGATTGAAATTGGGTTAAGTGAATTATATTCACGATTTTGGACAGTGAATATATTATTTAATTAAATGGATATGTTTTGGGAAAGTAATATTTGAAATGAAGTTAATGGTTTTAAAAGATGTTTTTAAAACGTGTTAAATATCGAAACCATAGATTTCAACATTTATTGTTGAAATAGACGTTTTCGAGAAATAAGGAAATGATAGACTATAACACTGTTGTTATAGTAAATGATTTCCGAAAGGAAATGTTTTTTTTATAGTATTGGGATTTATATATCTATCTTAATTCCGAATTCCTATACTAGTGGTTTTGAGTCGTCGTAACGATGTTTTACGTAACATTCGTTTTGACTCAAATAGATGTTGTTATAGCAAATGATTTCCTTAACGAATGAAATATATACTTAACATTTATTTATGTATATCGAATATTTTCAAATGTTGAAAATAAATTGATTTGTGAATTACTTATTTTTAAATAAGTTTGGAAGTGCTTTTCCAATATGAAATGAACGTTTTGAGAATTTATCTTCTTAAAGATAAATTGAAAGTGAATATTTGAAATCGATTTGAAAATCGTATATCAGTAGATATTTTGAAAATATGAATTCACTATGGAATTTATAAAAGAAATGGAAACTCGTTTTGAAAATAAATATTGATTTATTTTTGAAGTGTGGAAATTATATATCTTGTAAAGATATTTTTGAAGAATAAATAATTTGGGAAAATTATTTGGAATCTGATGATGTTGCACATCTTTATTGATAGTTAAATAACCGACTATCAATAATTACCTTGAATGGGTATTTGTTGTGAATTGGATGAATTTGAATGCCACACTTATTTTTGAATATTTCGCTCACTATTCGGGTTAGCCGGGAAAGGACCATGGGGTCGTATAACCCATTCCGAATATGTGATACGTCGTAATGAATTGCATTTGATGACCGGTGTTAAAGACCGGATATTTTTGAAAACGGAAGGATTACCGTCGAGTTACTCTACATCGGCTGATCTTCGATTTAGAGGTTTTATCACCCTTAGTGACGGGAAGTCCGGACGTGATTGAAAATTATCCGGATTTGCAAGGGCTTCGTGAGAAGTGCCTTCGGTTCTGTTCGATCCCGGAACAGACTTGTATGGATGGTATGTCTGACGTTACAAATTGATATATAAAGCCGATTTCTTTCAAATACATATCTGTTGGTGGCGGAGAATTTATTCTCTTAGCTTAACACCCTTCTCTGAGACGTACGACTCAGAGGTTATGTGGTTGAAATTTATCAGCGATATACTCCCAATTTGGTAATGTGACATGCTGAGTGTTGCTGTGAAATGATCAGTGTTTGATCATTTGTGATATGATCATTTGTTTGATCATTTATCTTTGTGATCATAGGTAGATCATTTGTTGACCCAAGGCATGGCTTTGTGAACAAAGCGTAGCTTTGTGGACGAGACTTCGTTGAGCCTCACACCCCGGAAATGGTCAAAACAGGAAGGATGCGGCAAGGTTCTAGGGAGTAGCGCTCCTTAGTGTATGTCATTCGTTCTGGATAAAGGTGGTATCATGGTATGGAGCCCAGATACTTAACCTATGTAGATGCTGCGAGTTTATTACTTTGTGGTAGTTGGAAATCGAGGATCCTCGAGAAGATCGGTTACGATCGGCGGATGGCATATGCGTGTCAGTTGTTACCTATTTTTGCAGAGGTAACCCGGCCTTGTGTTGGCAGAGATCAAACCGTAATGTTAGGTTATTTCTCGGGACGTCATTCCAGAGGCGTTTCTTCGTGGAATAGGAAGTTCCTTAGCCTGACCATTTGTTGGAAATCCAAAGAAACAATACGAGCCTTTACAATTTCAATTGTATAACCAGTCTCCTCAGGAGACAGCTATAGCAGGCATAATATAATGGTACCTATGCTGGCTAAGATTTATATTCTACTTTCAAAATGTTTTCCACTATGCACTAATAATAATATCCAAAATGATTTGATTTTGCGTAGTAAGCATCTTTGACTAACATAAGAAGAAATCTCTTCCAAGTCTGCGTTTGCATTGTGTGTGTGGTGGGAGGTCTTATGGTAGTTTCATTTTCAAAAGCATTGCGAAATTGACTTTAAAATTTCCTGTTGTTTGTTTTAAAGATAAACTGTTTTACGATCTCACACCAGTCATCATGACTGACTCGGAGTTTATTGTTTCCCTTCTAAACTCTGGGTGCCCATCAATTTCCACACGGGCAGTCTAGAGTTATGTTATCAGGATATTCTGGATATTCTGGAGCTTTGGAAGCAAGCTGGATGGCGAGACGTAGTATTTGTATCTGATATTATTTATTCCGCTGTGTATTCTGTATGAGGACAAGTTATATAACTGTCCATTGTTGTATTCAGTTGTATATTGACTCTGACTGATGTATTGTAAAAAAACTGATATAGTTCTTTGTTTATAAAAGACTAGTGATTATTTATTATATATTGTTCCGCTGCGATATGTGAGATTCTGATATTGTTTCTGTTTCTGATGGTGTTCTGTTGTTCTTCCTTCTTCTTCTTCTATCTTTTCTTCTACCTCTTCTTTTAAAACCCTAAGAATTCGGTTTTCCGGCATTCGTTTGCTCGGCAGTTGATACAGTGGACGTATCGATGTCGTTTTCGAAAGTCGAAGAATCGGGTCCTTACATATTCGGTACTATCCAGTCAGGGGTAGGCCGGTCTTGCTAGTAGAGGGTCCTGGCGAGGCCCTCCAGTACATTTTATCCAATGGTATATCTCTCGAAAGGTAGTCCCTAAACTTACCATTTGATGGAAATCCATTCTCCCTTAAGCGCCTTCGGTTTTTGACCGTATACCTATTATTGTTGCATGTACATGCATCGCAGCTACTTGGTTATTAAATACTTTAAACCTTAGACATTATGATAATATCACTGGATTTTCATGTAAAATATTTTGATTATCGTAAGGTAAAAACCTGTCTGTGTTTACGTGCGGCATGGTCTTACGAGATACCTTTGATTTTAAAGGATTTTATTAGTTATAATGAAACTCCTTATGATTTGAGTTTCTCATTCTGGTTTTACTAGATTGACTAGGGAATTATTTTCTTATAATGCTCGATTCAGACCGAGCATGTATTCAAATTAGCTTTGGATACTTTGGAGTTTAGGAGACAAGCTGGATGCCCACGATGTACTTCTGTATTTTATTTTATTTTTCACTATTTGTTATTGTTATAGATATCAGCTATTATAAGGCATGTTGCTATAACTGCCCAAGTTGATAATAGGTTAGTGTACCCTGATATTGTGTGTATATTAAAGTTCTTTCTTTTTGCAAAAACCTGATTCATATATTATATGATATTCATCACGTTTTTATGAGATTCCATTCTGTCTTTCTTATAATGATCTGTCTTTCGGACGACTAAATGATTGGCATATGAACACAGAGGTTGTATTAAATGTCGTCTTTAGTAGTAAGAAAGGTAGATCGTTACATTTGATATCAGAGCTGAAGGTCAAGCGAGAACCTTTGCTCTGGTGGGTTAATCTCGTTAGAGATATGGTGTAATATCCCGGAAATTTTAACAATATCAATCTAATAATCTGTTAAATAATTAAATTGATATTGATGATCTTTGATAATAAGATTTGAATTTAATTTAATAATCTGATTAAATTAGTATTAATTGGTGATTTTATCTTTTAAAAGTTAATAAGATATTTTCTATTTGAATATATATATTTATTTATATATATTGTAAATAGAAGCTTTGGGTAAATTGGGAATTTAGATTTAATTTAATTGAATTTGAATTTAATCTTTGAAATTCAAAAGAATAGATATTTAAATTGTTTTGGATTTTAGAATATTTGTATAAACTTTTATTTATAAATATAGTTAGTTTTGTTTCTTTAAAAAGTAATTTATATATAGATAAGTATTAATAAATAAGAAAAAGGATTTTTATTTACTTTTAAAATATATAAAACATAAAGGTATGTAAATTGTATATATAAAAACAATAAGCTAAAATGGAAACATTAAAGCTAAATTGAAGTTAACATAAAAACAAGTTAATAAATAAGAAATAATTTTAATAATAGAATAACATGTGTAAGGCTATTAAGAACATGCAAAACACTTGGAATCATTTTAACAACTTAAATTTACAAGTGGCATTGTCTTGTTTATTTTTGAAAACATTTATTCAAAATAGATAAGAGGAAACTTGGCAATTTCATTTTAATTCAAACTTTTCTTCTCTTCTAAAAACTGAAATTAGAAATCTAAAAGCCTCAAACCAGAGATCGAACTCAAAAAAATCAAATTCTCAGAAATAAACCTTGTATCCTATATCACCAACTTGAAATTTATTTTTCAACATCAAAAGCCTGCAAAATTCTTCTTCAATCTATCATCCTCTGATCAAAACTTGTAGACCAGTTTCAAATTCAAAACTGAGATCATCAAACATATCTTCTCTGTTTTGAAAGCCAACCTGTAATCAAAAAATCAAAGACCCCTGTAATTCTTTTCAACATTCAAGGCCTGTCTGCATTTTTCAAACCTGGAAGCAGATTCAAACTGTCTGCATTCAATTGTAATCTGGGAACAGCGTGCATGTGGTTCAAAGCAGTTTTAAGCATTCAACAACTCCAGTTTTTAAATCAAGTGAGGCATGCAAGTTTAAAGATTTCAATGAGGCATTCCAGTTTAAGGTTCCCAGTTTCAAGCTTTTCAAAGATAGGCTCTGTCATCTTTATAATGGTGAGTAACTTTTAAAACTTAAAGTAAAATATGGTTGCTTGCTAATATAGTTGAAATGAATAAGTATTGCAAGTATAAATGAGTTTCTGATGTGAATGTTTATAGTGTGTTTGCTATAACAATTAGATGCTCTGCTCTGCCTTTTCAAATCTGTGAGTAACATCACTATTTCTAAAGTTTAAATTTATAGATAAGTTGCATGTTAAATCTGTGTGACAAATATGTATTGCATGTATGTATAGTGGAATCTGCTGTGACAATATGATATATTGGTTGCTCTGTTCTTGTTTTGGTTGCCAGGCTTAAATTTCTATTCGAAATTTCTTATCTCTTGATCCAGTTTTATTTAGGACTTAATTTATAAACAAGAATTGTTAGATTTATCATATACTAATGTTTAAAAATTTAATTAAGTCAAAAATAAAGTTAAGTTTCTCTGTAACCAAAAACTGAAATGCATGTATATAAATATGAAAATTCAAACTGGGTAATTCGGAAATCCAGGATTATATATTGAATACCTAAACTATAATATGATTTTTAGCATTTAAATCATAATTTTTAACTTAGTATTAAAGGAGCAGTTCTGGGTTAAACTAAATATGAAGTTTTGGGTAACTCTGTTGGTCTCGATGGTTTGGAATGTTGTAGTTTTCAGTAATGATAGTGGGATTATCAGTGATGGTAGGAAAATTATCAGGAAGGTGTTTAATTCATTGAGGAGGCAGCGATGGTGAATTCTTTTCTGTAACCCTAGTTTTAACTAGTCTAGATAAATCGATCATCACGGCATCTAGGTTGTATCGAGTTCATCAGAACTCTGGGTATTGGTAGCAGGGAAGTTGGCGAAGGCGTGGTTGGAAGATCAGCGGTTCCGGTGGTCGGAGTCTCGAGTACGAGGAGTTGTTGCCAGGTTTTGGAAGTGGTAGTCTGTGTTCCAGTTTTGGTGGTGCTACTCGATTTCGATTTCGAATGAGAATCGATGGTTTGGGGTCTGGATCGTCAAAGAGGAAGGATCGGCGATGTGTCGGAGTCAGCCTCGTTGGCTGGAGCAGCGTAGGGGGACGGTGCACGTGCATGGTGCACATTTTTAGATTCTGGTGAAGTTTGGTTCGAAGTAACAGAGGAAGGCTACTCGAGATTCTCGAGATTTCTTGCGTGTGAGACTCGAAGCGTTAAAGGTTTCGACTCGAAGTTTTTTTAGTGGTCTCGGGTAATTAAGTGTTGCCAGGTTTAAAACCTGTCTGCTTAGATTTTTAAAACTGAATGTAAATTTGTAAAGCAAATATTTAAACAGAAATTTACATCAAAGTTTTAATATAGATTCAGGTTTAGTTTAAATCTTAGATTGGAAATAAATAAGTTTATAAATTTAAAAGTTTTAAATAAGTTTAAATGTTAGTTATATTTAAATGTTTTAAATTTAAAAAGGAATTTGATTTAAGCTCTTTTAAAAATTCTTTTATAAGATATAGGAATTCTTTAACATGTAAAAGTTTTTGAATTGGTTTTAAACTTTGTTAAAGACAAATTGGTATTCATTTTAAATCCAGAATTTAAAATGATATTTAAAAGTAAATTTGAAATGGATGTTTTCAAATGTATGTGTGAATGATAAGTTAACCATGGATAAGAATTTTTTTTATCTTAAGGTTAAAATCATTAAATATTTATGGAAATTAAAATGGTTTAAATAATCTAATTAATTAATGATTTGGGATAATTGATTAAGTAATTAAGGATTTAAATTAACTTAAATAAGGTTTAAGTTAATTAATTAAGCAATAATTAATTTGTAATTAAGGATTATAAATTAGAATATTAATTAATGATTAAGAATTAATTAATAAGTAATTAAAGATTAATTAAGTTATGGTTAACACTTAATTAATTAAATAATTAGAGATTAATTATTTGGTTATTAAGATTTATTAATTTGAAATTAATAATGGTTAATCTAAGTTAATTACTTAAGAAAAGTAATTAAATAATTGTTAATGAAGTCATTAACTATAGATTATTAAATAATTAATTAATAGGATTAATTTTGATAATTAATTAGTTTAATTAATTTAAGATAATCAATTATAGAATTTGTTTTAAATGGAATTACTTAATGGAAGTAATTAAGAATTAATTACTTATTGTAATTAATTGAAGTTAATTTGATTTAATTTAAGTAAATTAATTAAGTTTAATTAATTTAAATAAATCAATGGATGATTTGATAAATAATTACTTAATTGTAATTAATAAGTATGATTATTTAAGGAAGTAAATAATTGATAATTACTGGAAGTAATTAATTGATGGTTATGTATTAAGGAAAGTAATTTAAGTTTAATTACTTTGAATAATTAATCAAGGGATTAATTAAGAAATTAATTAAGGAGAATTAATTTAGTAAATGAAAGTAATTAAGGGTAGTTAATTACTGATTGAAGATTAATCAAGGTGATTAATAAATGTTGTTTAATTAAAGGTTAATTACTTAATGTAATTAATTTAATTAAAGTAATTAATAATTAATTTGTAATTAAGGATCATTAATTAATATAATTAATGATGTAATTAAGATTGATTAATTAAGTATAATTAATAAATGAAGTGATTAATTAATGTAATTAATTAAGGTTTAATATAATTAATTATAGTGATTAATTTAATTAATTATAGTTAATTAATTAATGAAGTAATTAAAGGTTAATTACTATAAGTGGTTAAGGTTAATTAATTTGAGTAATTAATTAAAGATAAATAACTTGAAGGTAATTAAAAGATAATTAATCAAAGATGATTAATTAAAAAAGGTAATTAGAGGATAATTAATTAATTTGTAATTAATTAATGTTTAAGTAAGAAGGATTTATAAAATAAAAGTAATTAATTTAATTAACTTTAAATTAATTAGAGATGATATAAATCATTACTTATGGATGGATGATAATACTGAATGCTTTGCATTTGATTGATATCTCTGATGAGATATATGCTATGTGATATGGATGTTTAGTTGAATTGTGATAATATGGATTATCTGATGATATTGATAATGTTGATTATCTATTGTGAATTTTCTTTCTAAGTGTATAAAGATAATTGAATTAAATTGTTTTAACCTTTAAAACAACTTGGCCTTAAAAGATACGCTTTGGATTTCGATGAGACCGGGATCGGGTTTCCGTATACCGGATTTCCAGGTCTGGAGACCCGAATACCACATCGATCCAAATTTACGTTAGGTCGTGAAATACAAATGGAGCAAGTGAAGACTCGAGGTGTAAGAACGATTCTTTGTCAGTATAACTCTGTGGGTGATTCCGTAATGAGTTGACGGAGATAGTACTTTCAGATTCGAGATAAAGATTCAGAGTGCAAGGGTTATTGTCGTTAACTCTGAGGGTGATTCCAAAACGAGTGTAACGAGATAATGCCTTCGGTTTCGTTCGAACCCGGAACGAACTTGTATGGATTGAATGCTTTCAGCACATCGTCAGGTGGACGATGAGCATTCTAATATAGATGTGTTCTTTTCTAAGGTAATCGTGACCTCAAGCCTCACAAACCGGGAATGGCTAAAACAGGGGAGGTGCAGCAAGGTTAGTGGGTAGCACCCAAGTAGGACAAGATTACCTCTGTCTAGATGTCCCTTTCTATTTTCGACTTAGTGTGTGCGATTGAATCATGACAACCGTGGGGTATCTTGTGCGGGAATTATCCAGTAAGGGATGTTCCGACCTTGTGTTGCAGGGGATTGGGAGTGATCCTCGGTACGGTGATCTAGGCCACGTACTGTGACGGGCGGTACCCCGGTAGCCCTGCCATTGTATGGAATCCAATTTCCAATAAGTGATAACGGACTTGATTGTATAACCCACTTTGTTGGCTAGTATGCTGGAATTTAATAATGTAACAATTTCAGCTATTTCATATTTATTTGAAAACCCTAGACCTATTATAATACAATCGAATTTCCTATCAAATGTTTTGGTTAGCGTAAGGTAAAAACTTACCCATGTTTATTTGTGGGGAGTCTTACGTGATACCTTTTCTTTCAAAAGGTTTTGAAGTTAAACAAGTTTAACCTGTTACTCACACCAGACCCATGTCTGACCCAAGTTGTTTATTTCTGTTTTATAAACTCTTGGGTACTCAAATTTTTACGAGTAGCCAAGGGATTCAGGTTTAGCTTTGACGAGTAATCTGGAGGAGCAATGGAGCAGGAGGCTTCGGCGTTGTAGATATAGATAGTAGTTTTCCGCTGTGTTGATCTTTGTATTGATCTGTATTGTGTTGAGATGTAATAACTAGACAGATGTTTATAACTGTCTAGTATGTGATGTGTAATCTGTGTAACTCTGATAGATGATGTATATGATACTATGTAATATTTATGTGATATATTATATTTCGTTTCGTTTCCGCTGTGAGTATCTGTTGTTGTTTTCTTTTCTCTTCTTCTCTTTTCTATTTCTCACCCCTTTCTTTCTTACTGTCGATGCGACTTTCTGGTGATAGAAGGTCGGGTCGTCACACGTGGTATCAGAGCTTAGGTTGAGCGAATGCCTAAGCTTTTGGTTAAGTGAATATCAGAGCGATAGGTTGAGTGAATACCTAGCTCTGGAGTGGTATCTATCGTGAGAGAGTGTATTTGTAATTTTTATATAACTATATATATATATTCTACCTATATTGTTGGGTTACCCGTACAGGTTTTCCAATATAAGATATAAAGGTAGATAGGGTAGTGGTGTGTGTAACACGACTACCAATGGTTGGAATTAAGGTTGGAAGTGTATTTATCGAGACTGTAGACCCAATACTGTCTCGAGTAAGTTTTGCTGTGATGAAGGATTTCATCGAATCTCTGAAGGAAACCTGTTAAGGTTCGGAGTTTATCTGTAAAGTTGGATGAGTAGAGTTTGGATCTATCGGTTGAACAGATGCAAGTGATGGTATCTTGATACCTCAGGTAATAGTAGCTATGTGATGAGATGCAGTGACGATGGATGTTCCTGAAGATGTTTTCTTTGGAACGAGTTTAAGGAAGTGTGTTTGTTTCAGTGTTGTGGCTGAGTTCAGCATGGTGTTTCTGTTTGGTTTGGAGTTCGAGTTTCTCAAAGATCTTTGGATAGAAAGTCCTTGGCATCAGTATCAGCAGTGCAGCTCGGAGTATTCTGTGATGGCAGGAGTTGTCAGGTTGAGTAGTTTTTCTGGAGGTGAAATTCAGAAGCAGCAGGGTGCATCCATTTCTTAGATGGATTGGATAGTTAAGTATGGGCTGTTCTGATTTGTTAAGAGAACAGTTTTCTTTGGAAATAGGCTGGGTTGATCGCAAAAGTGACTTGCGATAGTTGAGGGTTCTCTTGGGTTATCAGAGTTTTTCTGAGTGTCTTCAGAGAAGTCAGGAGTTGTCCGCATCTGAAGGTTGAGTTTTCTTATCGACTGGATTCCAGGTTTGATACCGGTGGTTCAGCTGAGTAGAAGGATGTTTTCTAGAGATGGAGTTTGGTGAAGCAGCTCAAGTTTTGATGAAGTATCTGAGTTTTATTTATGAATCCGTTGAACCATATTCTTGGATGTGTTGTTCAGTCTGTGCTTGTGTTCTACCTCAGATCAGAATTGAGCAGCGAAAGCAGTTTGGAGTATTTCTCTAGATAGGAGAAGTAAGATTGGAATCTACTGATGTTATGAAGTAAAGTTATGTTTGGATCTCTTCTGTGTTCTGATTTGGATAAGAATTGGGTTTTCAGGATTGAATTGTCAGTTTGGACAATTGGAATTCATTGAGTATTATGTATCTCTGAGAGGTACGTGTAAGATCTATCTCTGGTTTTAGAATCAGCAGTTCTGGAAGGTTTAGTTGTTGAGTCAGACTCGTCTGTAGTCTGATATTCTGTTTAGTTCTATAGATCTAGATGAGTAGGAGATCTATAGCTTAGTAGTTTAGATTGTTGTAGAGCGAGTATCCCGGTATATATATACTTGGGGAAACTCGAGGAATTCTATCTAGAATTTTGTCTGGATAGTTAGATTTGATTGATTGGATGAATTGGTTGCTATGATTGTTAGCATATGGATGATAGTATATGCTTGTGTTTTAAAATTTAAAATCTCTAATAAGATTATTAAATTACCTTTGTTTAAATTTCGGGGACGAAATTATTTTAAGGGGGAAGGAATGTAATATCCCGGAAATTTTAACAATATCAATTTAATAATCTGTTAAATAATTAAATTGATATTGATGATCTTTGATAATAAGATTTGAATTTAATTTAATAATCTGATTAAATTAGTATTAATTGGTGATTTTATCTTTTAAAAGTTAATAAGATATTTTCTATTTGAATATATATATTTATTTATATATATTGTAAATAGAAGCTTTGGGTAAATTGGGAATTTAGATTTAATTTAATTGAATTTGAATTTAATCTTTGAAATTCAAAAGAATAGATATTTAAATTGTTTTGGATTTTAGAATATTTGTATAAACTTTTATTTATAAATATAGTTAGTTTTGTTTCTTTAAAAAGTAATTTATATATAGATAAGTATTAATAAATAAGAAAAAGGATTTTTATTTACTTTTAAAATATATAAAACATAAAGGTATGTAAATTGTATATATAAAAACAATAAGCTAAAATGGAAACATTAAAGCTAAATTGAAGTTAACATAAAAACAAGTTAATAAATAAGAAATAATTTTAATAATAGAATAACATGTGTAAGGCTATTAAGAACATGCAAAACACTTGGAATCATTTTAACAACTTAAATTTACAAGTGGCATTGTCTTGTTTATTTTTGAAAACATTTATTCAAAATAGATAAGAGGAAACTTGGCAATTTCATTTTAATTCAAACTTTTCTTCTCTTCTAAAAACTGAAATTAGAAATCTAAAAGCCTCAAACCAGAGATCGAACTCAAAAAAATCAAATTCTCAGAAATAAACCTTGTATCCTATATCACCAACTTGAAATTTATTTTTCAACATCAAAAGCCTGCAAAATTCTTCTTCAATCTGTCATCCTCTGATCAAAACTTGTAGACCAGTTTCAAATTCAAAACTGAGATCATCAAACATATCTTCTCTGTTTTGAAAGCCAACCTGTAATCAAAAAATCAAAGACCCCTGTAATTCTTTTCAACATTCAAGGCCTGTCTGCATTTTTCAAACCTGGAAGCAGATTCAAACTGTCTGCATTCAATTGTAATCTGGGAACAGCGTGCATGTGGTTCAAAGCAGTTTTAAGCATTCAACAACTCCAGTTTTTAAATCAAGTGAGGCATGCAAGTTTAAAGATTTCAATGAGGCATTCCAGTTTAAGGTTCCCAGTTTCAAGCTTTTCAAAGATAGGCTCTGTCATCTTTATAATGGTGAGTAACTTTTAAAACTTAAAGTAAAATATGGTTGCTTGCTAATATAGTTGAAATGAATAAGTATTGCAAGTATAAATGAGTTTCTGATGTGAATGTTTATAGTGTGTTTGCTATAACAATTAGATGCTCTGCTCTGCCTTTTCAAATCTGTGAGTAACATCACTATTTCTAAAGTTTAAATTTATAGATAAGTTGCATGTTAAATCTGTGTGACAAATACGTATTGCATGTATGTATAGTGGAATCTGCTGTGACAATATGATATATTGGTTGCTCTGTTCTTGTTTTGGTTGCCAGGCTTAAATTTCTATTCGAAATTTCTTATCTCTTGATCCAGTTTTATTTAGGACTTAATTTATAAACAAGAATTGTTAGATTTATCATATACTAATGTTTAAAAATTTAATTAAGTCAAAAATAAAGTTAAGTTTCTCTGTAACCAAAAACTGAAATGCATGTATATAAATATGAAAATTCAAACTGGGTAATTCGGAAATCCAGGATTATATATTGAATACCTAAACTATAATATGATTTTTAGCATTTAAATCATAATTTTTAACTTAGTATTAAAGGAGCAGTTCTGGGTTAAACTAAATATGAAGTTTTGGGTAACTCTGTTGGTCTCGATGGTTTGGAATGTTGTAGTTTTCAGTAATGATAGTGGGATTATCAGTGATGGTAGGAAAATTATCAGGAAGGTGTTTAATTCATTGAGGAGGCAGCGGTGGTGAATTCTTTTCTGTAACCCTAGTTTTAACTAGTCTAGATAAATCGATCATCACGGCATCTAGGTTGTATCGAGTTCATCAGAACTCTGGGTATTGGTAGCAGGGAAGTTGGCGAAGGCGTGGTTGGAAGATCAGCGGTTCCGGTGGTCGGAGTCTCGAGTACGAGGAGTTGTTGCCAGGTTTTGGAAGTGGTAGTCTGTGTTCCAGTTTTGGTGGTGCTACTCGATTTCGATTTCGAATGAGAATCGATGGTTTGGGGTCTGGATCGTCAAAGAGGAAGGATCGGCGATGTGTCGGAGTCAGCCTCGTTGGCTGGAGCAGCGTAGGGGGACGGTGCACGTGCACGGTGCACATTTTTAGATTCTGGTGAAGTTTGGTTCGAAGTAACAGAGGAAGGCTACTCGAGATTCTCGAGATTTCTTGCGTGTGAGACTCGAAGCGTTAAAGGTTTCGACTCGAAGTTTTTTTAGTGGTCTCGGGTAATTAAGTGTTGCCAGGTTTAAAACCTGTCTGCTTAGATTTTTAAAACTGAATGTAAATTTGTAAAGCAAATATTTAAACAGAAATTTACATCAAAGTTTTAATATAGATTCAGGTTTAGTTTAAATCTTAGATTGGAAATAAATAAGTTTATAAATTTAAAAGTTTTAAATAAGTTTAAATGTTAGTTATATTTAAATGTTTTAAATTTAAAAAGGAATTTGATTTAAGCTCTTTTAAAAATTCTTTTATAAGATATAGGAATTCTTTAACATGTAAAAGTTTTTGAATTGGTTTTAAACTTTGTTAAAGACAAATTGGTATTCATTTTAAATCCAGAATTTAAAATGATATTTAAAAGTAAATTTGAAATGGATGTTTTCAAATGTATGTGTGAATGATAAGTTAACCATGGATAAGAATTTTTTTTATCTTAAGGTTAAAATCATTAAATATTTATGGAAATTAAAATGGTTTAAATAATCTAATTAATTAATGATTTGGGATAATTGATTAAGTAATTAAGGATTTAAATTAACTTAAATAAGGTTTAAGTTAATTAATTAAGCAATAATTAATTTGTAATTAAGGATTATAAATTAGAATATTAATTAATGATTAAGAATTAATTAATAAGTAATTAAAGATTAATTAAGTTATGGTTAACACTTAATTAATTAAATAATTAGAGATTAATTATTTGGTTATTAAGATTTATTAATTTGAAATTAATAATGGTTAATCTAAGTTAATTACTTAAGAAAAGTAATTAAATAATTGTTAATGAAGTCATTAACTATAGATTATTAAATAATTAATTAATAGGATTAATTTTGATAATTAATTAGTTTAATTAATTTAAGATAATCAATTATAGAATTTGTTTTAAATGGAATTACTTAATGGAAGTAATTAAGAATTAATTACTTATTGTAATTAATTGAAGTTAATTTGATTTAATTTAAGTAAATTAATTAAGTTTAATTAATTTAAATAAATCAATGGATGATTTGATAAATAATTACTTAATTGTAATTAATAAGTATGATTATTTAAGGAAGTAAATAATTGATAATTACTGGAAGTAATTAATTGATGGTTATGTATTAAGGAAAGTAATTTAAGTTTAATTACTTTGAATAATTAATCAAGGGATTAATTAAGAAATTAATTAAGGAGAATTAATTTAGTAAATGAAAGTAATTAAGGGTAGTTAATTACTGATTGAAGATTAATCAAGGTGATTAATAAATGTTGTTTAATTAAAGGTTAATTACTTAATGTAATTAATTTAATTAAAGTAATTAATAATTAATTTGTAATTAAGGATCATTAATTAATATAATTAATGATGTAATTAAGATTGATTAATTAAGTATAATTAATAAATGAAGTGATTAATTAATGTAATTAATTAAGGTTTAATATAATTAATTATAGTGATTAATTTAATTAATTATAGTTAATTAATTAATGAAGTAATTAAAGGTTAATTACTATAAGTGGTTAAGGTTAATTAATTTGAGTAATTAATTAAAGATAAATAACTTGAAGGTAATTAAAAGATAATTAATCAAAGATGATTAATTAAAAAAGGTAATTAGAGGATAATTAATTAATTTGTAATTAATTAATGTTTAAGTAAGAAGGATTTATAAAATAAAAGTAATTAATTTAATTAACTTTAAATTAATTAGAGATGATATAAATCATTACTTATGGATGGATGATAATACTGAATGCTTTGCATTTGATTGATATCTCTGATGAGATATATGCTATGTGATATGGATGTTTAGTTGAATTGTGATAATATGGATTATCTGATGATATTGATAATGTTGATTATCTATTGTGAATTTTCTTTCTAAGTGTATAAAGATAATTGAATTAAATTGTTTTAACCTTTAAAACAACTTGGCCTTAAAAGATACGCTTTGGATTTCGATGAGACCGGGATCGGGTTTCCGTATACCGGATTTCCAGGTCTGGAGACCCGAATACCACATCGATCCAAATTTACGTTAGGTCGTGAAATACAAATGGAGCAAGTGAAGACTCGAGGTGTAAGAACGATTCTTTGTCAGTATAACTCTGTGGGTGATTCCGTAATGAGTTGACGGAGATAGTACTTTCAGATTCGAGATAAAGATTCAGAGTGCAAGGGTTATTGTCGTTAACTCTGAGGGTGATTCCAAAACGAGTGTAACGAGATAATGCCTTCGGTTTCGTTCGAACCCGGAACGAACTTGTATGGATTGAATGCTTTCAGCACATCGTCAGGTGGACGATGAGCATTCTAAGATAGATGTGTTCTTTTCTAAGGTAATCGTGACCTCAAGCCTCACAAACCGGGAATGGCTAAAACAGGGGAGGTGCAGCAAGGTTAGTGGGTAGCACCCAAGTAGGACAAGATTACCTCTGTCTAGATGTCCCTTTCTATTTTCGACTTAGTGTGTGCGGTTGAATCATGACAACCGTGGGGTATCTTGTGCGGGAATTATCCAGTAAGGGATGTTCCGACCTTGTGTTGCAGGGGATTGGGAGTGATCCTCGGTACGGTGATCTAGGCCACGTACTGTGACGGGCGGTACCCCGGTAGCCCTACCATTGTATGGAATCCAATTTCCAATAAGTGATAACGGACTTGATTGTATAACCCACTTTGTTGGCTAGTATGCTGGAATTTAATAATGTAACAATTTCAGCTATTTCATATTTATTTGAAAACCCTAGACCTATTATAATACAATCGAATTTCCTATCAAATGTTTTGGTTAGCGTAAGGTAAAAACTTACCCATGTTTATTTGTGGGGAGTCTTACGTGATACCTTTTCTTTCAAAAGGTTTTGAAGTTAAACAAGTTTAACCTGTTACTCACACCAGACCCATGTCTGACCCAAGTTGTTTATTTCTGTTTTATAAACTCTTGGGTACTCAAATTTTTACGAGTAGCCAAGGGATTCAGGTTTAGCTTTGACGAGTAATCTGGAGGAGCAATGGAGCAGGAGGCTTCGGCGTTGTAGATATAGATAGTAGTTTTCCGCTGTGTTGATCTTTGTATTGATCTGTATTGTGTTGAGATGTAATAACTAGACAGATGTTTATAACTGTCTAGTATGTGATGTGTAATCTGTGTAACTCTGATAGATGATGTATATGATACTATGTAATATTTATGTGATATATTATATTTCGTTTCGTTTCCGCTGTGAGTATCTGTTGTTGTTTTCTTTTCTCTTCTTCTCTTTTCTATTTCTCACCCCTTTCTTTCTTACTGTCGATGCGACTTTCTGGTGATAGAAGGTCGGGTCGTCACATATGGTAAATGATACGCTAGAATGAGTTTGAGTGTATTATATAAGAGCACGTATTTGTTAGTGATATAAAAATGTTTTATATTGTGTTAATTGATCTATTAAGTGGTATATAAATTCTAGTCGATGCGTCTAGCCAACGTTATCGATAGGGGTTCCTAAGCACATGAACAAGACTAACGATACAATATTGTTTTAAAATTGGTACATGAAATAATTTTACCTTGGAATATATTTTATATATAAAAAATGATTTTCAAAAATAGTATAGTATCTTTGAGATGTTTGTTGAATACGAAATGATAATATTCTATTATTATTATTATTATTTAGGGTTTGGTTTAGTCATGCGCATCCGGTTTGAGCATTAACTATGGTTGAGTGTTTCTGTTAGTAGCTTTCCTTTGAAAATATGGGTTTCGTAAATAGAAATGGGGCAACATTGAAACGAACACCTTGTGATTAAGTTTCACAGTTTGACTATAAGGCGTTCGATGTTAATGTTGGGCTAAGGAATTGGTTTAATAAAAGGTATTTTTTAAAAGGAAAGTTAGAATATTTAGGAATGATTTTATAAAATGGATTTATAAGAATATGCCATTAAAATAAAATATTTATGTAGGAAACTTAAGGACTTAAATCCCATGCTTTTGAAAAATGGTTTTCAAGGTTTTGAAAAGTAATGATAGTATTATTTGGAAGTATTTTTTTAAGAAAAGAGAAATTTTGTGTAAGAAGTATTTTCTTTGGATAGGTTCGGGTACTGAGTTTCAATTTGATTTGTGATAATCTAAATAATCTTCTAAGTGACGATCAGATGTTTTCCGAGGCGAATATTATAGGGCACTTAGTAAATTATTCTCTTTATCATTATATAATCGAAATAAGTTCAAATCCGAACGAACCCAAAGCAAGTTGTTATTAAATATTTATTGGAAATATGTAAGGTATTATTTCAAATATGGGATTTTGAAATAAATAGTTGTATTTTTAAATTAACTAGTTCGAGTGGCTCGAATATAACTTAAAATGGGAAAGAGATGTGTTCTGATGGTAAACACTTCTCTTGAGTATTACTCTTCTTGGTAAGGGAATGCATGATATAGTTTTGTAATATCCAATTCCTAAGCATTATTTGGGGTTACTGAGGCTATATGTTTTTTTTCTATAGTTAAAATATATATTTTTCATTTCAAAAAGGGTTTTGAAATAAGACTAGGTATTTGGATCTTAAGTTTTCTTAGGGAAATAATTCAAAATGGAAAGGTTGAATTAAATAGTGGATATACTCTCATGATATAATAGAGTATTATACAATTTGAACCTAAGTTTAGTTTTATGAAATGGTTTCATAAATAATTTTGGCAAAAATAGAATTGGTATTAGTAATAACTAATAATATAAGTGCGTAAGTTGAACGTAGATCATATTTCATTTTCATATAGCTTGATCTAAGACTCATGTACATGACTTAGAGTTGTTTCACACCCGTTCCAAATAAGGATCTATCACTCGATTCTTGACGACGAACACTTGTTGAGGGTTCTGGGTAGGGAACTAAAGTTTTCTATCATAGTATATGGCTATGTAAGGAGAATGGAGGATTCAAGTCAAGAAGCCTGATCGGAGACCACACTAGTGAATCAAGTGAGCGATATTAATTTGGAAAAGATTTGGTTGATTTTGGTGAGTAAACTTTTTGTTTTTGGGAAAAGTTTTAAACTTTTATGTTAGTAAAATTTATGTATGAGATGTTGCTAGAAATTGTTGGATTTGTCTGTGCTAGTTAAATATGTATGTTGTTGGTTGGTGATTGAAAATTAGACTTGATAAATGTAGTATAAAGGTTTAGTTTTGTGTTAAAGTAGTTGTTTTGCTCTTGCATCTGATGATAGTATAAATTTATATGTGTAAGCTTGAATGTTTGGATATGTGATATGAAAGTAAGCATCTTTATGTGCTATTGAGACTTGAGATCACTTGGAAGGGAATCAAAACTTGTTTACTAGTTTTCAAGTTACTAAAAGTTTTAAACTTTTAAACTTTTGATTTAGCTTTCAAATAGAGATCTTTTCCTTATTTTTTAAAAAGGTGTAAATTTAGTGGTTGATTTTGAGAAAGGTTTAACCTAGAACTAACTTTAATGAGTTGCATCAATAGCGATAGTCGATATGGATGCAGTTTGGAAATAGTTAGTATTTTAGATTTTAAATTTTTTTTGTTTTGAAATGTTTTTGAAAACTTTTTCAAAATACAAATTAAGTATAAAAGCTAATCATTTTGGAAATTAAATATGAGTATAATTAATTAATTAATTAATTATGGATAATTATTAATTAAATGTAGTTAAGTTATGTAATTAGTGATTAATTATGAATTAAATAAATTAATTTTCATTAATTAGTTAAGGAAGTTCCAATTAATGATTCATTAAGTTATAAGTTAATTTATTATTAATTTTATTTAATTAAGTTTAATCAATTCTTATTTAATTACGATTAATTAATAATTAATTACTAATTAGGCAGGGTTTAATAAGTTAACCTAATCACGTTTAATTAAGATTTAATTATGAATAATTAAGTTTAATTAATTTTTAAATTAGAGTTAATTAAGATTTAATTAGTAATTAAACAAGATTTAATTATTATTTAATAAAGTTTTTAATTTTAAACTTTATCAATTATTTTTAAGTCGGTTATTTTTTAAGTAAACTGATTGTAAACCAAGGGACCTCTCATCTGTGCCATTAAGCAAACAACAACTATGAGTAAATTATACTGAACTTGGACATTTGTTAGTAGAATAAAACATTTTTTTGTTATCACTTAATTGAATTAATTTTTTGGACATCTTTTAGTAGAATAAATCCACATTCTACTATAACTAAACTTAATAGATTGTTTGGATATCTATTTAGTAGGACAAATCACCATCATGCTATTATGTTATTTGGACATGTATCTGCCAGTTGGTTTATATTGACATGTGATATTCCCATATTTAGTTATGAATTTTATTTACATACATGTTGGCTTATGTAAATACTGTTATATGATTTGGAAGACAAATTTAACTAGAATGGTAGTACCATTGAAGTCGCTAAGTCTCCTTTCAAATTTGTAAATTTATGGTTTTTAAATTGACTTTAATTCTATATCAATTTGAGATAAGTGTTCTAAAGGACTTTGTAAGTTGTCCAATTATTTTGATAAAGGTATCTATAAATGATATTTTGTAAATAATATTTTATAAAGGATTTATTCAAAGGAGATTTACAAATGATATTTTAAGAAAAGGGAACTATAAATGGAGATTTATAAAAGAGTTTTACAAATGATTTTGGAGATTTATGTAAGAGGTTTTATAAATGATTTTGGTGTTCTATAAAATAAGTTTAATAAATGACTTTGGAAATTTATAAAAGAGTTTTATAAATGATTTTTGGATACTTATAAAAGAGTTTTATAAATGGATTTAGAATTTAAGCAAAGGAGATTTCATAAATGAAAATGATTTATTTAACGGATTTATTGAAGAAATTTATCAAAGAATTAGGGATGAAATTTTTCCTTAATTGACCTTCTTAATTATGGCGGTGTGGACATTTGTTCCATGCTTAGCACCGAAGGAATAGTGTTAAGGGTTAATTTAAATAACATTAGGTTGATCCTTTTAATATGATTTTGAAATGAAAAATCATTCACAATGTTTTGTGAATATACTTATTCCAATGCGATAAATATTTGAATATTTTGATAAATATTCTTAAAAGAGATTTAAATAAATGAAAACTTATTTTGAGGCTTAATGTTTGCTATGGGCAAATCAAATATTTGGATAATTCTTTTATGTGTATTTGAAGTTAAATAAATGATTATCAAACCTTGACCTGTTTTAACTCTGGAAGTATGTTGTGTATATTCGAGTTCCTCGATGAGGACTTGAATACTTCTTGTATACTTCTAAAGAACCAGAATTGAGTTAGTCGGGTATTACCGCTTATTTGGGAGACATTGGTTTCTAATAAATATGATTTATCCAAACCATTCCAAACTAATGGCGTCATGATGGATCATTATGAAGTATGCTATGGAACTATACTATTCTTCCTTAGGGTGATTCCAAAATGGAAGATAATGAATGTTGAATGTTTGTTCGATCTCGGAACAACTTGTATGGATGAATGCAGGAATTGCATTTCTACCTAAAGGGCAGCATTAGCATTTCTTGATGGCCTGCTATAAGAAAAAAGGTAATTGTGGCCTCTCAAGCCTCACATCCCGGTAATGGCTAAAACTGGGTATGCAGCAAGGCTATGTGGGTTGCTCCCATTAGGGTATGATCATCGGCTTATCGTGAGTCGATGTCTATATGTATGCTTTGGGACCTATTTATGGTTATTGATCACAACTAAGGGGTGATCATATTCGGTACTATTCAGTCAGGGGTAGGCCGGTCTTGCTCGCAGGGGGTCCTGGTGAGGCCCTTGACTATATTTTATCTAGAGGTGTATCTTTAGAAGGTAGGCCCTTACCTTACCATTTGATGGAAATCCATTCTCTAATAAGTGCCTTCGGTTTTTGATTTTATATCTATTGTTGTTGTCATATAAATGTATATCAACTACTTGGTTATTAAATACTTAAACCTTAGACATTATGATAATTGTTTGTACCAAAAATGGGCACAACACTCTTCGGAAGTTTTTGAAGAGATAAAAGTGAAGAAAGAAAATTAAGACTAAGGATTATCTAACAAAAACTCCAAAATAACAGAAAGTAAATTGCAAAGACAAGCGATTTAGAGTGGTTCGGCGTTTTGCCTACGTCCACTATGAAGTTTGATGATTTTATTGCTCGATGCTTGAAGATTACAATTTCTTATAATGTAGTACAACTGATTTTTCAAGCTAAGTCTGAAACTAAAGCAGCGGTGGTGATCTGGAGTAAATCTGGCAGAATCTGGGCGCTCTTTAGCTCTAAAATTTGTCCGACCCCTTTTCTGAATGGCCAGGGGCTCTATTTATAGGTGTAAGAGGCTGATATTTCGCCTAAAATTCGGGGAGACCACTTCTGCCACATGAGGGGGCCCACATGGCCGAAATCTGGAGATTCGGGCCCACTTTGGGATCGATTCGACCCTTGGTTCGAATCGATCAAGAGAGAGTCCAATCGAGTTGAAATTTGGTGTGGACATTCTTCATCATGTGTTTAAGCTTCTGTGAAAATGTCATAGCATTTGGACTTGTGGACCTCGAGTTATAATCGATTTAAAATTGCACTTCAGATGGACACCCTTGCTTCGAATCGATTCCTTCGACTCGATAGGGTCGAATCGATCGTCTGAGCATGTGCTTGGTGACGTGGCTCGCGCGTTTCTTGGGTCAACCCGTCTTTTTCTCCGAGTTTTACTGGGTCGAACCCATCATTTCAGGCGCTTCGACTTAGTGGATTCGAAGTGATGGATTCGAAGGAATGCTCCTTCGAATCGATCGAATGGGCACCCTTCGAATCGATTCGACTGGTGGATACGAAGCTATCTTGACGGAGTGGGTTCGAAGGTCTTCAACATGGTTGATACGGAGTGAAACAAATCCGTGGACTCGAAGCATTCTGCCTTGATGGATTCGAACATACGGGTCGGTCCTATTGGATTTGAACCAAGGTCTCGTGGATGGATTCGAACTAATGTGTGGTCGATGGATTCAGAGCATGGCTTTCTTCTGATCGATTCGAGCCTATGCTGTTCTCGAGGGATTCGAACCTGTACCACTTCATCCACTTCCCATTGGCAATATCTTGAGCATACGAACTCGGATTGTCCTGAAATTTGGAGCATTGGTTTCCACAGCTTCACTCGACGTGTCTTATTAATTGTAGCCCGATCCAGACCCGGGCATAATCCATCGATATTTGTAGTTGCCCAACAATCATTCAAAGTTGAAGACGTGTGATCCTGTTTCTTTTTCAGTTAGTTCCTTGGTATCTCGGCCTTGCCAAAAGGCTAGATAACATTTGCCCCCCAAAGTACGTCTTATGTAAACATGACGTGCTTTGAATAGCTGCAGTCCAACGTTGTACAATTATGACACGCTCCGTCGAGAGTTGTATTCTTTGTTGCAGTAATCAACTGTCGTACAACTGTGATCGGCTATTTGCCGTTGGGGTTATGACGAGATGAACATTTGATCCCTGTAAATGATAAAGATCAATTATTAGTCAGAAATATGTGCATACGTGTATCACCTTGACTTTAGTTAACGTTGCGTGATCGCAAGTCGTTGTCAGTTCGGTTTGCTATCAAAATCTGCATCGATCCTCTCCTGAATCGGTTTGAGATTCGAGTTAAAACATTACTTTTATGATTGTCTATGATCATCCTCTCATATCGATCCTCTCCTGAATCGGCATAAAGAGTTGACAAGCAATTTTTCATATTGAAACGATTCGTCCATTTTCATCAGTGGTCTTTGATGGATTCAAAGCTATGTTTCTTCGAATCGATGGCTTTCGAATCGATGGCCCGAGGGACCTCGTGCTTCGAGTCGATAAGACTCCCAATCCAGCCACTGTTCGGTTACTCCTTCGAATCGATGAAGCTTCGTATCGATACTGCATGGATGGATTCGACGTGGTTAAGGGTTTGAAACCAGATGGATTCGAAATAAGGGATGGATTCGAAGGTGATGAGTAACCGAGCAATCGTTCGAATCGATGGGGTTGTGACCTATTATGATCGGTCAACATGACCGGGAGACGAAGAGCCTCGAGTCGTCCTTGGAACCCATAAAAATACGCGAGGCTAATTTCATTTTTACTTTTTACTTTTTACTGTTGCAATTGCTGCTTCTTCGAACCGATCCTTCAGAGCTCTACGTCTTGCACGAATCAATCAGATTACACCAAGTCTTCATTTGTAATCGAATCCAACCAGGTACCTAAGGGATCGATTCGAGTGTAGAACGATGAAACCGGGATTATATCATTGATTTCAATTCTTTCTTTCGAGAAACATGAGGAATAGTAGGAACTGAAATGGGTCGACTCGATGGTTTCGAGAGACAAAGCTTTTTCGACTCGCATCGATTCGAGGACAAGTAGCTCGAATCGATCGAAGATGCAAGATTTCGAATCGATGTAGGAATAAGCAGTTCGAACCGATCAAGAATACAAGACTTCGAATCGATTCAAGAATAGGTAGTTCGAATCGATGCGAGATTTCGTATCGATGGTTTCGAAAGATCGTGCCGGTCGATTCGAAGTAGCAATATCCCAATCGATTCGAGGTTATGCATAGCTCATGGATTCGAAGTGCTTCTCCACCCCAAGATTTCATCGAGTCGAACTACGTGGAGTCGAAGTATATCGATTCGACCTTCATCGATTCGACTCATACCGATTCGAGTTGATGGATTCGAACATCCTTGCTTCAGAGGTTTCTACTCTTCTGATTTGCTCCAACTTCTGAACTGCGGCCATTTTCATGTTTGAACTTTGACGAACTTTGACGAACTTAACGAACTTTAGCATACTCGACTCCGACGAGCTTCGACCTTGCATAACTGTACTTGATTGTAAGACTATACTTGAATTTCCTTTGAAGCTCGTCGATGGAACTGTGACTTAACCAACAATACAATTGATTTATACTTGAAGTGGTCAGTAGCGTCTGGATGGTGTGGAAGTGACGGTCAGCGATGACGGTCATTTTCATTCTTGATTTTCAGAATTCCATTGTTCGTACATCTCATTTCAGTCTGTAAAATTTGCCTTAGTAACGCACTGCACTTGCACTACACAACACGTTCATACTTTACACTGGGGAATGCACGGGCTCTTTATGTACTTAAGGTCTCTTTATGATGAGTTAGTTAATTATGGAATCTTCGAGCTCCCAACAACAAGAGGTGCAGAGCTCTCTTCCTTCGATGCTTGAGATTCCCGATATTCCCACCGATGTAATCGACCCGGCTCCAGACGAATTGCCGGAGGCTATATTTATTGAGGATCCTGTCGATTCCGTCCAGTCCAGTATTTCTGAGTCTTTGTTAGGCAAGATATGTTTGAAGCGCAACATATCTCCGGATGATGTTTTATTGCCCATTGCTAATGATAGACCGCACAATCCTCCTGAAGGATATACAGCTTTTTATCGCCATGCTCTCGCGGCTGGAACGCTTCCTCCATTTAATCAATATATCAGAGAGATGCTATCATATTTAGCAATCGCTCCCTCGCAACTTCATCCCAACGGACATGCGTTGCTGAACAGTGCCTTCGTCATATTTATGGACTGTCATTTTCTCCTGCCGAGGCCAACCGAGATTAGATATATATTTAACTTCAAGAGTAGGGGCGATAGCCCATCCTTTACATTCCTGGAGGCAGTTAGAAATTGCCAAGTTATTATTGGAACCTGGACCAGACTGAGTTATTTTAAGAATGAATGGTTTTATGTCCGGTGTCCTCCTGGTTTCGCTAGGCGATGGTTGTCTAGACGTAAGCATCTTAACTCGTTGTTGATGTTTCTTGACCAATAGTTTTTGGCATTAGTATTGACATCTCATGTCTCTTACAGCCATTATCTCCAGACCCGATGGCGGGTACTTCAGGGGCATAGTCCGAAGTCTTCAAGAAGTTCCGAGCGAGCTGAGACATATCGACTCGGTGTTGAACGACTACAACTTAAGAACTCTCGGCTTGATTGAAATTAATCAAAGTATAGTCATCGAAGGGATGGCAAAGCCCGCTTTAAAGAAGAAAAACAAGAAGAAGAAGAAAAAGAGAACGGCGAAGGAACCGCTCGGACTCACAATAACTGAAGTGAGCGATGAAGAAAGGACCCATACAGATATGGAGCCGATGGCTGATCTCTCGGGCAACTTCGAAGAGTTGGGAGAAAGACGAAAAGGCAAGGCTGCCGTTTCCAAAAACTCAAGTCTAAGGGGTGGAAGTCTGTGGATGTGTCTCCTCCCTCTTCCGGAGTCATGATTTCTAAGGCCGCCCCTTCTCATTCGAGAGATACTTTTAAAGGGGTTGACGATATTCCCATCCCGAATTATATATCGATTTCTCATAATCCTGGGTTGGAGGAATTTCAAGATGTCTTAAATATGAACGAGCCCTTTCCTTTAATTGCGGTCAACACTTCTGGTCGGTTTGGGAGTTTACACATTTACACACACTTCCACGGCACTTCACGACTTTTGCATAGTAAATATCGCTTTATCGGGTTATAATCTGTAACTTTCTCTTATCGCGGGTGAGATGTCAGGCAGAGGGTCTACTCTGGATAAGCTTCGCAACGTGCGCCGATCATCCTCTTATTACGAGTCCTGTTGGAGGGAAACAGATAGGGACCACGGGCACGGTTATACTAGTCAGGAGCACTATGATAGGGATAGAGACTATTGGCGCGACCGCTCTGGCCATGATCGCACCGATAGAGATCGGGGGCACCAGCACCGATCCCGATCTCGTTCTCCCTCGCCTCCTAGGGCTCCCATAGATCTTCCTGGGCCTTCTCAGCAGCAGCAACAGCCTTCTCAATCTTCTCGGCCCGATACTCAACGCCCAAGAGTGGAACCAACAACAGCCGCTATAATAGAACAGGCTCCGGCTGAATTGACAAGTGAAGGAGCCATCAAACTTGCGCAAATGAATACAGATTTTCCTAAAATTTGCATGGACGCGTATGTCTTTCCTCCTCATCTTAAAAGAATTCCTCCGGATGCTGAGAACATTGCACATGACTACATCCGTGACTTCTATGCCCAATACAAGGAATGGTATAAGGCAGCCGTGAAGGCTTCTAGAGTAGCTTTTGACCGGACGAAGATTATTGTAGAGCGCGATGCTGACATTGTCAAGAAGGACCGCATCATTCAAGTTCTCCAATCTGAAATGGAGACGTCTCGGAATTCAGAACTTCAAGCACTTCAGAAGCATGAGGATGCCGTGGCCAAAATGGCGAGGATGCAACAGGAACATTGCGCCACGGTAGAAGAGATGGGCCACCGCTACACCACCGTCGCTGCTGAGCGGGACTTAGCCATTAAGGAGCTGAACGAGCTCAAGGCTAAGTTTGCTGAAGTGGTGAAGGAGAAGGACGATGCAAACACCACTACTCAAGAGGCGTGCGACCAAGCTGTATCCCTTAGAGCCGAACTTGCTGCGGCGGCGGCCAAGACTAAGTCTGCGGAAGCAGAAATTCATGAAAAGATTTTGGTGGAGCGGTCCAGGATGGACGCTGAGTTTGACGATCTCTTGGTCACGTACAACGCTAATGTGCTGGAGCACAGAAATTTAGCGTGGCTAGGAGACGACTCCATGATTCTGTACAACGCCTGGACCAGGCTGGTGGAGGAGAAGAGAGCAGCGCATATTGATGAAACACTTGATGACTTCGAGCTTGAGATGCGCTTGCTCACTGAGGATGAGAGGAAAGTCCTCCATGAGGCGGTGATTTCCACGGCGAAAGAAAGGCTTGGTGTTCAACCTTTAGAGACAGGCGAGGGCTCGGGGATCGCGCATCACGAGACAAGTGTTGACGCTGTAATTCCAACACTGCCTGAAACTACTGGTGCGGTTGATCCCCAGTCCGTTCCTGCATATAATCCTGACCAGCCGCAGTTATCTTCCGCCGATGTTCCTGCTCATGCTTCTGTCCATGCACCAGACCAGGCTAAGGAAGGTATTTGAACGCTTCCCATAGTTTAGTGTGACGAACCTGAAGCAATAAACTTGGCTAAAATCTTTGATTTTCTGCATTTCAGTGACTGATGTCGTTGTTTTTGCGCCTCTTGCACCGCCCGCTCCTTATCAAATGCAAGGGGCTATCGTTACTGAAGCCATTACGACTTCTACCTAGGTTGGCGAAGAGGGAGATGCGAACATGTTTTCCTTCAGTGCTCAAATGATTGAGGAACTTCTCAGCGAACCTAATGATCCCTTCGCCGACCCATCCGATGCCATGAGTGGTGCTGCTCCAGTCATCAGCTCTTCTATGCCGGTTACTAGCACATCCAACGCGACCCAAGCGTCTCCTGAAGCCGAAATTTTAGCTGAGATTAGTGCTGAGATGGTAGCAACGACTACCGGTATGAATCCACCTGGGCCTGCCCCGCTAATGATGATATCACCGGGTGGCACGGTGGTAATTGAAGATGTTCCTGCCCCACTTCCTGTTACCGCTCCTATGCCTCCGGCTCGACCTTCCAGGAGAATCTCTGTCGCCTCAAGCTCCGAGGAAGACGTTGATATCATGTCACAGTCGGAGGACAAGCCTGAAAAGAGTAAACGGTCGAGGGGAAAATCGGGCAGCGGATCTGGCAGAGCTACCCCGAAGAAGAAAATAAGGAAGAAAAAAGATTGAACTCCTTTTCTGGTTTTCTGTCGCGTGGGGTAGTGTTTTGTTTATTTTTCTATAGCCGTGTATAGATGTGGATTCGGCTCCCATTAGTAGGAATTTTTGAGCCATTTTGTAATCAGATTCTTTTTGTTAATAATGGAAATGAAAGTATATTCCCTTTTTGTCTTCAACTCGATATGTGTATTTGTTTTGCCCCTAGTCGTGGGGATAAGCACGGAGTTGATGTATGTTTATACTCCGTCTCACATTCTGGAAGTGTGGAGTTAAGTAGATGTTTATACTTCGTCTCGCGCTCTGGGAGTACGAAGTTAATTAATGTTTATACTCCGTCTCGCACTCTGGGAGTACGGAGTTGAGTAAATGTTTATACTCCGCCTCGCACTCTAGGAGTACGGAGTTAGTTTAATGTTTATACTCCAACTCGCGCTCTCGGAGTCTGGAGTTTGTTGATGTTTGTACCCAGCTCGCGCTCTCGGAGTACTCTGGGGTTTTGTTAATGTTTATACTCCACCTCGCGCTCTGGGAGTACGGAGTTAAGTAAATTTTTGTACCCAACTCGCGCTCTCAGAGTACTCTGGGGTTTTGTTAATGTTTATACTCCGCCTCGCGCTTTGGGAGTATGGAGTTAAGTGAATGTTTATACTCCGCCTCGCACTCTGGGAGTACGTAGTTAAGTGAAGAGTTGTCGTGTATCAACTCGTTTCTGGCCTGATGTGATGGCTTGCCCCCGAGCTCGGGTTTCATTTAGCGAGTGGTTGATTGCTTCATAGCCACTCCCTACTTGAATAAATTCCACTGTGTGATGGAATTTAGCTCTTCAGGCATCGTGATGTTGTACATTGTATGTAATGAATCACAGCTCTGGCTCGAAGAGATGGCATTTTATTGCTGAAATAAGAAAACATGGCAAAGTCAGTTGCCTTATTACAAATTCTAATTTCAAGATGCAGAAACAAATTTTAAACGAAATTTACACTAAATAGATAAACATAGCCTGTTAGTTGCAGTAGCGACGAAGACTTTCGCTATTCCAGGCCCTTGGTAAAGTTAGACCATGAACGGTTGCTAACTTAAATTTGCCATTCCCGAGCTTTCACTTAATTTTGTGTGACCCATTCAACGTTGATCTCATGTGTGGAAGTGCCGGATAATCTTTTTTAATGACTAGCTCACCGAGTTCAAAAGTTTTAAGTCGGTCCTTGGCATTGCGTAATCGGGCAATTCGATTTCGGTGTATGATTGTTCTCAAATCAACCTGGTCGCCCTGGACGACCCCAACTCCGCTGACGGTTGGGAACTTTAAAGTTAAACACCACGGGGCGATTATGGCCCTGAATTCAGCAAGGGCAGGTCGACCTAAAAAGGCATTATATGGTGAGTCTACATCCAACACAACGAACTGCAATGTCTAAATCGATCTACGTTCTCCGGCTCCCAACTCAACTGGTAACCCTACCATCCCAACAGATATGGTAGCGCTGCCATTGAATCCATAGAGATGAGTTTGGCAGGATTTTAGATCCCCAGCTTTCATCTTTATTTGATTATAAGCATGTACAAATATGATATTCACAGAGCTCCCACAGTCGATCAGGATCCTCTTCATCCACATCTGACCTACTCGGGTTGATATCACAAGTGGGTCAGTAGTTGGGCTTCCGACATAATCAATATCGCTGTCTCGGAAAGTGATGTTGTTAGTCATCACTCTCTTTCGTTTGGTCGAAGGTTTATTGTCCAAGTTATCATCATACTCAAAGTCTGTTCGTCTAGTTAAGTTGTTATATGATTTCATTTCCTCCCAGCTTCGAACCGCTAAATGAGGACTACCACTTACAACATTGATTACCAATCTTCCTCCAACACGACCTGGTTCTTCCTGACTTTCTGGATTCTGTGCATGATTTTGATTTGAGGGGCCCGCTCCCTCAGACTGCGGTGCCCGCACAAACTGATCTAACTTTCTCTCCCTTATCAACTTTTCGATGAGGTCTTGCAAATGCCGACACTCATTGGTATTGTGGCCGTAACTTTCGTGAAATCTACAAAACTTCCCCGTTTGAATCTGCCTCTCCGATGATTGCTTCGGAGCAGGCTTCTTATATTGCACAGTGTTGCAAGTTTGCAGATACACGTTTTCCAACGATGTATTCAATGGCGTGTAATTATCAAACATTGGAGTCCTACGTTGTGGGCCTCGATTCTGGTCTCCTTTCTTATCCTGACCATTGTTGCCTCGCGGTTGGGTCTGTTTGTTTTGTATATTTAACTGAACTTTTCCGGAATTGTCGCCAGACTGTTTAACTGCTACATTACTTTGTATTCCTTCACTTCCGAGCTTCGCATCGTCCTGCTTCCTTGACTGTTTCACATCCTCTTGCCGTAAGAATTGAGCGGCTTTGGAGTAAAAACGGTCCAATGACGCGGGTGGTTTTCCAGCTAACCAGTTTCCAAACTCGGAATCGGGATCGATTCCTTTTGTCATCGCCATTAAAATTGAGTTATCGTTGGGGTTACTAATCTCCACACATGCCGCATGGAATCTCTCCAAGTAATGCCTTAGTGTTTCCCCACGAGCTTGGGTAACATTGGACAGGGTGTTAACATCTTTGGGTCTAGCGACATGCCTGCGAAATTGTTCAACAAATCTCTTAGCCAATTGGTCAAATGAAGAGATAGATCTAGGAGGTAATCTTACAAACCACATTGTTGCAATTCCTCCCAGTGAGATGGGGAAACATCAACACTTCACTGCATCGTCGGCCCTTGCGGCGCTCATTGACCATTCATATTTCAAAATGTGTTGATTGGGATTAGAATTTCCTTCGTACATAGGGAGAGTTGGCATTCTGAATCGCCGAGGAGGTTCATCGTACAGTATCTCGTCCGTGAAAGGAGTATGACTTCGAGAAATCCCCTAATCGTCATTGGTAAGACCTTGGCTTTCACGGATCATCTGACGTATCATAGTAGAAAGGTCGGGCATTGCTACATTTTAAGCCTGCTGAGCTAAGGTGTGGTCGTGTTCCACAGCGCGAGTTCGGACCGGGCACTGTCGACGGTCCGAATTTCGCCTCCTTGGCTCAGCGTCTTTTGGGACGTATGGTTCAGGAGTACGCCCACGCTGCTGATTATTTGGCTCTGAAAGATTTTAGGTATCAACCCTTGTTTCTATTGTGGCAGCTGCGGCATGATGGTATGTGGTATACTGTGGAGTATGGCCTCCTCGTGCTGAGGGCCCGGCCTGAAAGCTGGTTGACGGTCCTGCCCTCAACTGTCCAACAGCCAAGGCGGGTTGATATCCGGTCGTTTGCGCATGATCCCCGTCTAATCGGGGACGAGTAGATCTGTGATGATAGTCAGATGAGGCGGAAATTTCAGTGGATGAGCGGGAGATATCATCTCTCCTGGACCTTCTGCGGCCTTGGCGGTTCAGTTGGTTTGTCAATTCAACATTAGCACGCAACTATTCGGCCAATTGTTGCCGACTTTGAGTCAATTCCTGAAGCAACACATGGAACTCCTGTCTGGTGACTGGCCCAGATGGATCTGAATGATCAGTGTTGTCTTGGTTGGATGGCTGCTGTTGGGTAGGATTCTATCCATCCCTACCTTCTTGACCAGCAGCTGTAGAAGTGGTTCTAGTACTAACCATTTTGAATGACGAATTCCTTTCCTAGACTTTATGCAAATCTGAATAGAATGGAAGGATTTTGGATTGGAGATCTGGATCTTCCTCTTGGATTTATGCAATCCGGTATCGATGGTAGATCCAAGGAGCAGGAGAAAAAGCTGGTCTTTCTCAGTGAAAGCACCAAAGTGTTTGTACCAAAAATGGGCACAACACTCTTCGGAAGTTTTTGAAGAGATAAAAGTGAAGAAAGAAAATTAAGACTGAGGATTATCTAACAAAAACTCCAAAGTAACAGAAAGTAAATTGCAAAGACAAGCGATTTAGAGTGGTTCGGCGTTTTGCCTACGTCCACTATGAAGTTTGATGATTTTATTGCTCGATACTTGAAGATTACAATTTCTTATAATGTAGTACAACTGATTTTTCAAGCTAAGTCTGAAACTAAAGCAGCGGTGGTGATCTGGAGTAAATCTGGCAGAATCTGGGCGCTCTTTAGCTCTAAAAATTGTCCGACCCCTTTTCTGAATGGCCAGGGGCTCTATTTATAGGTGTAGGAGGCTGATATTTCGCCTAAAATTCGGGGAGACCACTTCTGGCACGTGAGGGGGCCCACATGGCCGAAATCTGGAGATCCGCGCCCTCTTTGGGATCGATTCGACCCTTGGTTCGAATCGATCAAGAGAGAGTCCAATCGAGCTGAAATTTGGTGTGGACATTCTTCATCATGTGTTTAAGCTTCTGTGAAAATTTCATAGCATTTGGACATGTGGACCTCGAGTTATAATCGATTTAAAATTGCACTTCAGATGGACACCCTTGCTTCGAATCGATCCCTTCGACTCGATAGGGTCGAATCGATCGTCTGAGCATGTGTTTGGTGACATGGCTCGCGCGTTTCTCGGGTCAACCCGTCTTTTTCTCTGAGTTTTACTGGGTCGAACCCATCGTTTCAGGCGCTTCGACTTAGTGGATTCGAAGTGATGGATTCGAAGGAATGCTCCTTCGAATCGATCGAATGAGCGCCCTTCGAATCGATTCGACTGGTGGATACGAAGCTATCTTGACGGAGTGGGTTCAAAGGTCTTCAACATGGTTGATACGGAGTGAAACAAATCCATGGACTCGAAGCATTCTGCCTTGATGGATTCGAACATACGGGTCGGCCCTGTTGGATTTAAACCAAGGTCTCATGGATGGATTCGAACTAATGTGTGGTCGATGGATTCGGAGCATGGCATTGTTCTGATCGATTCGAGCCTATGCTGTTCTCGAGGGATTCGAACCTGTACCACTTCATCCACTTCCCATTGGCAATATCTTGAGCATACGAACTCGGATTGTTCTAAAATTTGGAGCATTGGTTTCCACAGCTTCACTCGATGTGTCTTATTAATTATAGCCCGATCTGGACCCAGGCATAATCCATCGATATTTGTAGTTGCCCAACAATCATTCAAAGTTGAAGACGTGTGATCCTGTTTCTTTTTCAGTTAGTTCCTTGGTATCTCGGCCTTGCCAAAAGGCGGGATAATAATAATATCACTAGATTTTCATATAAAATGTTTTTAATTATCGTAAGGTAAAACACCATCCGTGTTTATGTGTGGCGTGGTCTTACGAGATACCTTTGATTTTAAAGGATTTAATAAGTTATGATAAAATTCCTTGTGATTTGAGTTTCTCATGCTGGTTTTACTAGAATCAATATCGGGTAAGACCAAGCATGTTTTCGAATTAGGTTTGGATACTTTGGAGTTTAAGAGATGAGCTGGATGCCTAAGATGTACTTTCGTAGTTTCTTTTATATTTCGCTGTTTTTTTATTGTCGTGGATATCATCAATTGTAAGGGCAGGTTGTTACAACTGTCCAAGCTGATAATAGGTTAGTGCACTTTGATATTGTATGTATATTAAAGTTCTTTCTTTTTGTAAAGACCTAATGTAACAAACCGGATTTTGGACCCTCGAAAATCGACACTAATACATCCACTATATTATATGCCGAGCAATCGAATGCCGGAAAAAATTCAATTGTTAGGGGAAAAGAAAGAAGGAAGAAGATAAGAAGAAAACTAAACAACACAGAACCTCACTACGAAATGAATAATCTGTAATATACAACAAATATTTACACAAAAGTAAAACTGTAATATATGTGTATACAAACATCAATCAAAGTATACTAACCTATTTCAAATTGGATAATTATGACAACCTGTCCTCACAATTGCTGATAAAAACTACAATGAATATAGCGGAAAATAACCATCTACGTGAATACGTCTCTGGGCCTCCAACTCATCTCCTAAAGCTCCAAAGCATCCAAACTGCTCTGTAATATGCTTAGTCTGACCCGAGCATTATAATAAAATAACACCCGAGTCAGTCTAGAAAACCAATGTGAGAAAACACACCCAATTGGACTTTTAAAGTTATATAAAACTCCTTGAAATCAAAAGTATCTCGTAACACCTCGTCGCACATAAACACTGACAGGGTTTTACCTTACGATAACCAAAACTATTTCATATGAAATTCTCTGATATTATAATAGGGTCTATGATATCCAGGTTTTTAACCCATCAGAACTCGATAAATTCAGAACTTCTACTTCGATTTCGAACAACCCAAGAATCAACCAAGAAGTGTCAAAGAAGAAGAGAGCAAAAATCACGCAAAATCGCGCACAAAGGAAATGGATCGCTAGCGATCCATCTCCTATGGATCACTAGAGATCCATGATTTTCTCCCGTAGATCGCCAGAAGAGGCAACAATGGCCATTCAAAAGAAAAAGCTAAAAATTAGCTAAGTGTGTAGACCGCTAGCGACCCATACACTATGGACCGCTAGCGATCCATATGAATCCAAATTCCTTGCTACCCTGCATATTAAAGTATGAGATGATAGTAGCTAAATAATTAGCTCGTGAGCGAGCCAACTCTATGGGTCGCTAGCGACCCATGGTTTTAGCTCGGATCGCGATCTAAACCTTCCTAGGTCGTTTTATACCTCCCCGCGAGCATTTGATGAAGTGGCCTGGCCCAGAAGCTCTCTGATCCCTATAAATACCATCCTACCTGCATCATAAAGAGGATCTTCTCCTAACTGGTTCCTGAAGCTCTGTTGGAAACTTTCTTCATTCTTTACCTCCCTCGCAACAATCTCCAAAGGTAATCACTGTGATTCTCCAGTGGAGTCCAACTTTGGAGATTCAATCTAGCTACGATAGTCAAAAGCCTTGTAGCCAAACACTACTTTTAATAGCAATCGGTATATAAGAAAACTATAAAGTGGACGTAGGCTTCGTTAACAGCCGAACCACCATAAAAATTCTCTGTCTTCTTTCTTTTACTGTTCTTTTTCTATATCTGTTATATGTGATATTGCACTGTCAGAATAGGGTTGGTGTTTTCAAACTCAAAACAGGGTGTTGATCCATTTTTTGGGTTAATATATAACAACATGCTGAATAATCATGTGCCGAAAATACCGATTGTTAGGGGTAAAGAAGAAAGAGGTAGAAGAAAAAATAGAAACAACAACACAGAATCTCACAAACATAGCGGAACAATATATAATATATAACAACATATCTTTATACAAAAGAACTGTAACTGTTAATATATATACAATTATCAGAGTACAACAATCAGCCAATCAATCTGGATGGTTATAAATAACTTGTCATCACAAATACTGAACATTCAGTATAACACACACAACGGAATATAAATCAAGTATGGAAATACGTCTCTGTCAACCGGCTCGTCTCTTGAGCTTCATAGCATCCTATCCTGAATCTTTAATACTCGGTTTGACCTGAGCATTTTAATAAAATAACACTCGAGTACGTCTCGAAAACTAGTGTGAGTAAACACACTCAATTTGAATTATTAAAGTTATCAAAATCCTTTGAAAATCAAAGGTATCTCGTAAGACCATGTCACACATAAACATGACCGGTTTTTCCCTTACGATAACCAAAACATTTTATAGAAAATCCAGTGATATTATGACAGTGTCTAAGTACAAATACTTATTAAAATAGCCGAAATTGTTGCATTAATTAAATTCTATCATACTAGGCTCTACAGTCAAAGCCGTAAAGGCTCGTAGTGGTTTTTGGATTCCATACAATGACTGGGCTACTCGGGTACCGCCCGTCACAGTACACCTCTAGAGAAATGTACCGAGGACATCGCCGAGATCCCTTGCCAACACAAGACCGGCCTACCCCTAACCTGGTAGTACCGAATATGTTATCACCCCGATTGTTCCCACCCTTAATCGAGCACTCTCTTTTCAATGCACAACCATATCCATAATTTTAATATATATCCGAGGGTATCTAGAAAAGTGATAACATACCCTAATTAGGTGCGACCCACTTAGCCCTGCTACATCTCCCTTGTTTTAGTCATTCGTGGATGATGAGGCTTGAGACAAACGTTTACCTTTCAAGAACTATTCCACTTAGAATGCTCATAGTCCTCCAATGACGATGTTCTGATAGCATTCGTCCATACAAGTTGTCCTAGGTCTGGACAAACCGAATCACCGTCTTCACTATCTTCACGATATCCATTCGTAATGCGCAAATCAGATCGAAGTGGTTTTCAAATAATTAAATCCGATCTCGGTCTCTTCGAAACGATCAACGAAATTGGCCAATATTTGATAGTCGGTTATTTACCTATCAATATAACATCCATAAGTAGTCACTAGGCCCATATTATAAATTTCCAAACATTTATTTCCAAAATATCTTCATAAGATACATATTCAAATCCCTTCCAAATTTTCAATATTTGAGACAACTCAAATACTTATATCCCTATCAGGGTATTTCAAACCATCTCTTATTTCATCACTTAGAAAAAATTTAAAAATATATTTTTCTAAACCCCTTACTTCTCAACACTTAGGAAAGTTCCATTTATTCCTCTTTTCTCAAAATCCTTCACAATTTATTTTGTAAATTCCTTAACTCGTTCATAACAAATTCCCTAAGTTTCGAAATTCCTTAATTAATTTCCTCTAATATTTCCAAAGTCAAAAAAAATTATCTATAATTCCAAATATCCATTTCTAACTTCTTTTATGAATCCTAATTCATTTTTCAAAGTTCACTTTTATTTAAATACTTCAGAAATTTCTTACATTTTCCCAAATTCCATGTTGAGAATTTCTCTTATAAATCTCATCTACCAAATAAACCACATTTCCAAATCTCGAGAAGATTTATAAATAAATTTAAATCATTACAAAACTATATATATATATATAATAAGTATTTAAAAGAATAATAATTTATTTTTAAAACATGTTTAAGAAATTATTTAAAATATCGAAACTCTTTTTATAAACATCAATAACTCATTTTTAAATAAATAAATCAATTTTCAAAGCTGATTTTAAAAATTAGGATTTATTAAAATAAATATTAAGTATTTGAAAAATTCACTTTTCGATGCATTTCAATTTTACTTGTTCAAAATTACATAGTTTGATAAATAAAACTTCCCATTTAAAACAACTTAATTTCTTAGTAATAAAATATATTTTAAAAACCCCAATAACCAATTAATTTATAGATTCCTCTCGATTCATAACCAATCAATTTCACTCCGATTCCCTAACCATTCTCTTTTTCCCAAAAAATAGAATCCCTATTTTCTCAAACCCATTCCCATATTCTGATATAAATTCACAATATTCCCAATTTATTAACTGATATCGTTTTCCTTTATTTATAAACATCGTCTATAAATTTTTATTACTCCTTTGGGTTTTACTTGTTTATAAAAATAATCTCATTTATAAAATTTCATTTCCTTGTAAATTCCATTTATTCTGCCAATATAATTTTTAATATCGATTTCAACTCCTTTTACAATTTTCGGATATCATTTAAAAATCCTTTATATAGAGTATTTTTAAAAATCCCTATTTAAATAATTATTGAATTTATTAAGCACAACCAAAAATCAAATTAATGTTATATTCAATCAATTTATTTTTAAAATAGTCTAAATTTCGACATAATTATTTTTATATTCAAAATCTCCTTCTAGTACCTTAAAAATTTAAAAATAATATTTATGGTATTTAAAATACAACAATCAAGGCCATTGCTACTATAGCATCCAAAATTCAAATCGTCACATAATCTATATCAGATTTATTCACACACATCATATATCAATATATATGAACAATTAATATATTTTTGAGGAATCCAGTTGGATCCCTCCAACCTGTTTCCCTGCATCCGCAGATGTTAGATTACACGAAAATACCAATCCCACTTATAAGGGCATATCGCGGTATATGGGGTCATCCACTATTATGCGGGGTGCATATGGTCTCATCCGCTCCAATGGCAAGAAATATATCCAACTACTATTATATATACTACTATATATATAACATTTAAACTGATAATAAATTTATAAATTCAACCAAACATCTAATAATTAATTTTAATTATTATCAAATTTAAATCTAGCAATCCAAAAAGAGTGAGATTTACTTACCTTGATTTTTAATTTGCCGAACATCCAGATTTTATTTTTTCTAAAATCCTAGTTGACTCCGAAAAATCCTAAACCAATTCCAGATTATCAATTTCGCAGCTATGAACTAGATAGGACTTATTCAATGATTTGGACCTCGCACGACATAGTTATTGAATTTTATAAATTAACTTATGTTAAATAATAAGTAACGAACCTAATTACATTCATAAAAATTAATTACCTAATTGATTTCATCTTCCCCCAAATTTTGAAATAAGCAGACCGCCTTCAATCTTCTGCTAACCCACAACTGGCACTCTCTCTCCTCACTCCCTTCTCCAAGGCAAACGAATCACCACACACCTTCGGCCTCTCATCTAACATTATGATCCCCTATCTCCACCTGCCTCAGCCCCATGTCACATATGCACACGTGTTCAACAAAACGATCGCGACTTCATCGCAATCCAAACCCTAGAACCCACTACAGAACCCCCAAACTGATGTCACTCACCTGTACCCTTCTCGAACGACCAACTAACGGCGACTCTAGATTTTCACGAGCACCTCCCTACAACCATCCCAGCGCCCATGTCCCCCACGACCATTGCCAGCATGCTATGCCCAACCCCCGACCACGACAGCACCTTCCCTCCCACTACGAACAAACGCGAGTTTTTTTATGATGGCGATCGATTTTAGGAAGGGGATGTCTGATGGATGCGGTGAAGTTAATTTAGGGAATCAATTTTCTCTCCTTTTTTTTTCTTCGTTCGTGGATTTAAACTAAAACGAGACGAAAAGGGGAAGTGTTTTAAAGATGAAAGGGCGGTTGGGTTCAAACGTATAGGTTGGCGATGGGTACAGGCTAGGTCGGCTACGATTGACCTCGACTGGATTTCATATTTATCCATTCAAACATCCATGTTATATACAGGAAAACCTCGAACTCCTATGGAGGTGTGCTACCTGGCGTCCCTAATAGCATACCACTATTCCGAACCTAATGGGACAAGTCTCAAGGCCTAATTCGATCGTGTGTGGAAGATAGCTTTTTTAAATCAACAATCTAAATTAAATTCGATTAAATTATTTCTAGACGTTTGCAGATCGTACGACCAAACGGTAAACCCAAATGCCATGAAATTTGAAATCCGATAATATTACACTATTACGAATCCAATGGAATTGGTTTCATTAAATTCCGAGACTGTACACCAGATCACTATTTTAACGCGTCGATTAAATCAACGATTTAAAAAATTGGCGAAATCACTTGAAATTCCAGTTTTAAAAACTTTCTAACTCAATTATAATTGCAAATCCAATATTTAAAACCATTTAAATATTCAAAATTAACCATCGAAATATCCGGGTTGTTACATTCCTCCCCCCTTAAAAGAATTTTGTCCCCGAAATTGCTAAGGTAGGATGAATGATCCAATCCCATTAACTTTTCAAAACCCACTTAGTAAAAATTCGATATTCCATTTTCCAAAACCTTTTAGTTACATTCCAATCAACTAGTTTCCATTTCTAATTCCAAAACCCCTTTTTCCAATTACAATTTGAAATCAATTTTCATTAACAAAAATGTTTGCAAAAATTTTGTAACACCATAAATTTCTGAAATTTTTGGTAGAGTCTTCCTTGTACGGAGAGCCTTTTGCAATATGAGAAGAGAGATAAAAATATTTACATCGTCCTACATGGTCGAAAAACACAATATATATGAATAGGTGACACGACACACAAGGCAATGCTAGGGTAGATATACCAATTACGCATCCGGACTGGTGGTGACGCATAGCAGCCACTACCGCCCACCTCGAACAACACTCCTAAATCAAGGGTGCGCACCAAATCAATCACAAGTAATATAATGGTATCGAAGAAGTGTGTCCGATCAGAGGTGCTACCTCCTTGGTCCGTCAATCGCTCCTGTTTTAGCCACCTTATGCCAACTCATGGGAGTTGGGTCCACGTATATACCTTAGGAGCGTCGCCACCATCCTACTTCATTCTGGAAACTCCACCATGTACACAGTTGTCAAAGTGGTTTTCGGTATCGACAGAGAGTATGTCCATATCCGATCCCGGTCTCTTTAACAACCAATCGTTATTATAACCCGTGGTTATAATTTAAAACAGTTTATACTTCAAAATAGAATATCATTTCAAATCCAAATCTTTATCAAAATAAAGATTAAATCAATTCCAAACCATTTCAATATATTTAAAGTATAATATCATTTCAAAACTTCATTTCAAATCATTTAAATATATCAAAATATCATATCTTTCCAAAACTTCATTTCAAATCATTTTAATATATCAAAATATCATATCCTTTCAAACTTCATCTATTTGATTTAAATTTAAATACCATTTAATCATATTTCAAAATAGTTGTATTTCCAAAATCAACTATTCCATTTAAATCATTTAAAGTCAATTCATTATATTTAATAATTAAATATTAAATTTCCAAAATTTAATCTTCTTCAAAGATCATTTATTCATTTGAATTTATTAAACAAAGAAAATTCAACTTTCACAGCACTTAGAAAATGCTACGAAATGTTAAGTTTAAAAACAGTTCATTAACAAAAGACGGCATTTAAAATGCTGTAATATCTTAATTTAGTTTCAATTAAAATTTTAGTTAAATTTAACAACTATAGCACTAACAAAGTGCTATAATAACCATTAGTTCAAATTTGCTATTAGGTTCATTTAAAACAACTACAGCATTTTCCAATGTTGTAATATCTTTACATTACATTTCAAAAATGATGTCAAATCAAATTCAGAGTTTTATTTACAATTTCACACATATTTAACTTTTAATATAAATCATTTTAACTTAAAAAATCATATATTTCACATTTAAAAACAATCATTTAAATACCTTTATTTCTATGATTTTATAAAGTCAAATTTCCATTAAAAAAATCAAATTAAATTACCATTAAATTTTCATTTCTTTAATTAAATTCTTAACTTAACAACTAAGTTTATATTTCCAAAATATAACTTATTTCCATTTATTTTACTTAATTAAAAATTCATTTTTAAACAAATTTCACAAATTTCAATTTAAGTTATATTTCCAAATTGCTCACCTTTCGAGGCTATAGAGTAAACGAGAATGAGATGAGTTACAAATCCAAGCACGAATTCCGAAGCAAAGCAAGATTGGCACAAATTCGACGGTCAAGCTGATAAATAGGAATCGATGAGAACAAATCAAATCAGTTTTGATATAAACTGAAAATATATACATTATTATTATATTATATATATACATTTAAAAATCAAAATAAATTTGCTTTATTTCAATATATATAAACTATCACTTTATAAAATAAAACCCACACATAAAAATAGAATCCATATACATATATGTATTTCTAAAGAAGTCCAAATATCAATATGTAATACAAAAAAATCAATGTAAACAATTTATTATAATATATATAACTTAACAGTAATGAAAGATTTTAAAATCTATGTACAACATATATATAACTTAACTCATATATATAACTGGCATATAAAGTCAAATACTGACACATATTAAGATTAAAATAAAACCCCTATCCTACATTTAAAAGAAAAATCCATGCATACTTATATATATATATATATATAAACTGAATTTCCTATTTGAATCTGTTTAAAATTTCAAAATACGCATCTAATAACAATAAATCAAAATAATATATATATAAAGTAAACCTTTAAAAGCATTACATGCTAATAGCATAAATAAAACTTCTATATATATAACTAATATATAAATCAACTTATATTATTATTATAACATACATAAAACTGGCACATACATAAAACTGGCATATTATATTATATGACTTACATATACTTATAATTATAACGACATGTGATATACAACATAAATATATATATATATACAGCTGGATTTATGTACATATGAACCTATAAATCTAAAAATCACAGATCTCATATATATATATAAATATATATATATATATATATATATATATATTCACAACATATTATAAAACCTAACATATAATATATTTAAAATTGGAATGCAAGGATACCTATATTTAAAATATATACCTTAGATCTAAATATATAGCCTAGTATATATACTAATATAGACAACAACCATATATTATAACTAACCTATATATAAAATCGTTTGACAAACATATATATATAACTAACAAATTTTATAACATGTGTAAACTTTTATATACATAACAGAACATATACATACATTGTAAATATAAGACAAAAACAAAGTAGCTTCAGATTGGAAAAATATACTACTACAAAACTTATATATACCAACTGCAAAAATATATATATATACTAGCATATTTAAACTTTATATATAGTTAACCAGATCATATAAAAGCTTCAAATAAAAGGGGAGGAAGCTGCAGCTACACACCTGGGTGAGGACACGGAGCCAGAGGTGGAGGAATGAAGTTGCAGGTTGCGTGATGGCCAAGGCTGTGGCCATGGAAAGTAGGAGGGAAGCGAGATATTAAGTGGCCGAGGCTGTGTTAGTTGCTCAGTGAGGCATAGGGTTGCTGGCCAGCGTTGATGATGTGGGGACAGTGACAGGCTAGAGCGGAGGACGGGATGGAGAAGTGGTATGCAATGGGAATTTCTGGAGGTGAGATTTGAGAAAGGCGATGGTTAGAATGGGTGAAAGGCGGAGATGCAAAGATGTGGGAGGTAGGTCAACATGAAGATGAAGCCAAAGTGGGGAAGAGAACCAGGATCATTTTGTTTTCTAAAACAAATAGGCTAATATATAATTTATTTCTCAAACCCGAAGTGAACACAGAAAGGTAATTGAAAAGGTAGAGGAAACAAACAGCTTTATAATAAATTGAAAGGATGAAAGGGTAACAACTGTCCATTGATTCAACAAAAAGTTATTAAAGCAATTTATTATATTGCTTGGGCTGCACGTTCAAAGTTGAAAAGGCACGAGAAGTAAAGGTCGTAATTTGTGGTACCGATACGATGTACTGTTTTATCGTTTCCGTCGCGTATCGGACCTCAAAACACAGAAATAAATATACTATGGTGATCAGCACGACGAGACGAACAGAACGGTATACAGATATTAGTGATACGACCATCCTATCAAAAGTCGATAATCGGTACCGAAAAATGCTACTAAAACGCCGGAATTAAGGTAAACCGAGCAATAGGAGTCCAAATTTGACGAAACGGAATATGACGTCTCGCTCAGAAGATGATTTACAATTTATTATATAAAAATATTCAGGTTTGAAACACATTTATTATCATCAAGTGTTAACTAATTTAAATTTAAATAAAAATTTTACAATGAAACAAACCTCCATATTTTCAGATGAAAATTTACCATTTGCTATGTTTAAGTAGACGTATTCCAAATATTAAATTTTCATTTCTAAATTTTTTTACTTAAAATTTCACAAAAATTTCAGTTAATTCCGTTATTAAAACCCTTAAAATTTACGGGTTCGTTACACTCTCCCCCACTCAAAACTCTTCGTCCTCGGAAAGGAAGGAGGTAGGAGAATATGAACAACCAGAAAGAAAATATAGATTGAAATACCACATATAACAATTAATTTAAAACCATATAGACTTCATTTATTTTAAAATTGGTTTACATCCAATTAATTGATTCCAATTCATTTTATTTAATCAATCAAATTTATTGTGTTCACATTTTGATTGATTTCATTTCCATATATTTTTATTCTATTGATTTTTTTCAAATTTATTAACATTATTACAAAGATTTTCACAACAAAATTTATTTTATTTTACCCATCTATTAAATCTATTTGATCAACCATAGTTAATTCCACCTCATCTTTCAACTTCAATTATTCAAGCCATATAGATTTCAATTTTAAATAAATTAATATTCAGCAATTTAGTTCAATCCATTTTATTAAATCACTAATATTCATTTATATTCATATTTTGTTGATTTTCAATTCAAGCTATTTCCATCCAATTTGATTTGTTTCCATATTATTAATAATTGTTACAAAAAAATTTTCAAAACAAAACTTATTATAATTAATTAATTTATTTACTCCATTTACCTTCAGTTAAGTTGATTCCAATTAAAATCCAATTATAACTATTCTTCAGTTCATATTTATTTGCTTAAATAATCTTCTCTTTTATTTTTTTATTTCACTCAGCATATTTTGCAACACATATTAGGTGTATAAATTTTATAAACATATATTATTCAACAAATAAAATTTCCTTTTTATTATCCAATTTGTTATCAGTAAATTCCCTTAATAAAATATCATTTTTGATATCCTATTACTTATATCATAATGTATATTATTCAAATACATTCTAATTACATTTAAACTTTCTAGGTAAGTTATATAAATGTTTATGAGTGCAATTAAATACTATAAAAAAATTCCTTCTATCTACAACATTTATATTAAGCCAGATTTTAGTTTGAACAATTTATTACTTAAGTTTTCTTCTTGTATAACCCATTATTATACCATAACATTTTAACTTTTTGAATATTTTAGGCAAGTTATATATATTGGAATGCAATTTAATATTATACAAATAAGTTTTATTCAAATTCAACTATTCCAAGTTGGTTTAATTTCATTTATCATTTTAGATATTCCCATTATTCAAAAAATCTTGCTTCATTTCCATAATTGAAAACCATCACTTTACATAGAATTTAAGGATTTATTTTCAGTTTCAATTTAAACAATTTTGGAATAAATATATACATATATATTAAATAAGTCAAACCATATTCAAGAAATTCAAGTCAAATACATTTTTTTTCTTTTTCCAAAACAAAAGTGTAGCAAAGCTACTAAGGTCCTCTCCACTTCGAGACACGAAAATGAATGTTAATGATGCTGCAGTCATCATCGAAATTATTTTCCATCGACAAACAAAGAGAGTACAGACTTAATTCCTTTAAAATTATTCCTTTGAAACAATTTCTATTCGAAAATACTTCCAAATAATATATATATCAAAACTTTGAAAACCAAATTGAAAAGCACCAGAAATTAATTTCTCAAATTCCTAAATTAAGTTTATTTCATTTGCAAATCAGATTTATAAGCTATATTTATAAAATTTTCAATCCTTATGATTTACCATAAGAGTTAATAGTTTAAAGAATAATGAATAAAACAATAAAGGATAATCTAGTATTATCATTTCTAACAACCAATTGAATTAGCTATTTAATTTCAGAAAATTATACGTATATATATAATATAATCATACAAAATTTATTGTGTCAGTTTGCTCTGTTCAAGTGTTTTGGAATTCCTATCGATAGCGTTGATCAGACGAATCGATCGAAACCCCAAATCAACCTTAACAACTCAAACAACACAATATATAATATATTTCTATATTAATTACAAATACACTCCCTCACTCGATGATTCAAGAATAAATTTTTAAAACAAGGATAGGGATTCAAATTTAGAGGAACCCTAATCAAAGAGAATTCTAACCAGAAGATAGCTCAAAACGAAGATAAGATGATTACAAAGAGAGAAAAGAATGGATAGACTTATATAAATCGCGGGCAACCTTAACCGGGTCAACCGTGACTTCAAGAATAAGATTGATGCAGAATTCTGAGGCAATCGACATCCGATCACAAGAGATAGAATTCGGGCATAACAAGAGATAACAACATCTAAACCGAGGATACAGAGATCTCCGGTAAATCAATGCTCGTTGTAAAGGAGTTTCACCCCTTTACAAATCATACAGTGGAGCTATGGGATGCTCCAGAATCAAGAAAACACGAATGGGGAGACACAAGAATGGATTTCATAACGAATGGGGAAGTTCCAAAATTCAAAGGAAACCGAATCAAAGAGGAAGGAACTTAAGCTCGAACGAAGTTGATTCCGTAATCAAATTTACTATATATGCTATGTTTGACTAAAACCAGAGCTCTGATACCAAATATAACGACCCGATATTTCGTGACATTCGTATCCGCACATGTCGGACTTGAATTGCTCAAAATATCAGATTGTTAATTTATATTTGGCAAAACTCAGCATATACAGTAAATAAATCAATCACAGAATCACAGACACAGAGTAATACAATAATAATCAACGGAATAGGTAAACAGTAGTTCATAAAGCTACTATATAAACATCAGAGTTAACATAAAATACAATAAAAATCTCAAGTACAGATGTAACGACCCGATATTTTCAACCATTCGCATCCGCACATGTCGGACTTGAATTGCTCAAAATACCGAATTGTTAATTTATATTTGGCAAATCTCAGAATATACAGTAAATAAATATAATCACATATCACAGACACAGAGTAAAATAATGCAGCGGAAGTAAAAGAAATAGTAGTTCATGAAGCTACTATATAAATATATCAGAGTTAAATAAGATACAGCAGAAGAAATAGAGTACAACGGAAGTCTCAATATGATAACCATGTACAAGCTGAACAGAACAACAGAACTGAGATAGATAAAAATAGATAAGCAGATAATCTCCAGCGATCCAAATCTCCAAGAGAGCGGAAATCCAAATCTATGAATACTCAGGCTGACCCGAGCGTAAATAAAAATACAAACACTCGAGTCAGGACAATATATACTTATATAATGTAAATGTAACGATCCCGATTTAAAGACGAATTTAATTTTGTAATTAAATTGAAATTTTGGATTAAAGTATGGATTTATTTGAATTTTTCAAATTTAATAAGGCGTATATATTTATTTGCTTTTAAAATTGGATTGAAACTCAAAATGAATATTTTCAGTTGAATTGAATTATAAATAAAATGTTTAAAATAAAACTATAGAATAATAACAAAAGAAAAACAAAGGAATTTTATTTGGATATAAGGCAACATTAAACTAAATCAAACTACAAAATAGAACATTTATGTGATAAAATAATAACCATAAATATAAATACTTAGGTAAACAAGCAAAGTGGCTTGCAAAAAGAAGAAACAATAAACATTTGCGTACAAAACTAACTGCATACATAAAAAAATAATATAAGTTACAAACAAAATAGGACATAGCAATTAATGAAAGACATCCCAAGTACACCAAAAATAATCTCTTCAGCCACCCTATCTACATCAGCCGAGACAAGAGATGCAAGGTAAGGAACAAGAAAATAAACAAAGAAATATGTACATGCTTATACAAAGCAAAAACTGTACAAAATATAATTCAAATAGTAAGTTGTGAACAAGATGAGACATTGCATTTAATACCAAGCACAAAACAATCTCCTCAGCACAACTATGTCTCTTCTCAGCCGAAATATGTTGAAGCCTTATCAATAAACAAATGTAAAACAAATAAAAGAAGTAAGCCTATACTCTGTACTACATACTACACTACTTTCTCTTCATATATATCAACTTCTCTTTTGAAATCTGAAAAACCAAAGTAAAGTCAGTAAAAAGGAAATTTAGTTGTGTTCAAACTTCTCAAAAACTTGAGAAAAAGAAAAAAAAGGGTTTCAGTTACATCTAAAACAACTTCAAACTTGGAAGAATCAAGCAAAGCAAAAGTTGCAATTCACCATTTACAAGTTCAAACATCATTCAAGTTTAATAAAAGCAAACAGGATTCAAGAAGAAAATCAAAACTACAGCTGTTTGAACACAAAAATGTTCTCTGTTTCAACTGTATTGAGGTGAGCAAACCTCCTTTATTTAAAACTTTAAATCTTAATGTGCTTGCATGATTATGTTATGTATGCATGTTTATGATGATATAGGTGTGTTCTGATATACATATATAGGTCCCTGTTAGAGTTACCAGTTTTTGAATTCAAGTTTAAAATTTCAAACTCGCGGTCTAATAAAAACTAGGCTAAGGATCTTAGAAAAAAATAAGAAGATGAGGTTAGTAAATAAAGTAGCATGAGTACATAGAGGTAAATGTTTGAATATAAGTCTGATATGCCTGCACATAGTTATGAATATGAACATATAGAAGCCTCTGTTTATATTCACAGGCTCAAACTCAATAGGAAAAAGATTAATATCTTCCTATTTAAATCAAATTCAAGTTAAAATCTCTAGAGAAGACATGTTTGTATCAGCATAACATTGTTTTTAAAAGTATTTTTAAGTAAAATAAATAAGTAGGATTTCTGGAAATCACTATTGTCAGAAAAAAATAAATTCAAGTCGAAAAAGCGATTTTTAAATCTTCAAGCTTCGATTTTATAAATTAATTCGTATTTCAAAAATATGAATTTAGAAAATCATTTCATGATTTTTAAAGGAGTAATCATCGAGATACCCACAGTTGAACATATTTGGGAAATTTGTGAATCATTGGCGTTCGCGAATGAATTAGGGATCGGGATTTGTTTCAGAGATGCTGGGATGATAGGAGAATACGATAAAAATACAAGTTGATTTTTTATTTCATCATTGATGAAGATCTGAATCAATTTAGGGTTTTAACCCTGTACTTTGCAAGTTGTACTCGCGAGACTGTAGTGTCGTCGTCACCGCATTTCAAGCAATCGCACCGGTGGCAACAGGAAGGAGGAAGATCGGGGATGCTCTGACCCAAGTTTCTTGGCCTCCGGTGGCCTGCGGAGGGATGGCGAGTGGTTTTTTTGTGGTCGAGCTTATTCCAGTATGGGTCAAATGACTAGATTTTGAGTTCATCGAAAATTTAGGGTTCTGGGGGGTTGATGAGCTCGAGTCGATCATCGATGAGTTGTGGATGACGGCCAAGTTGGTCGGAAGGCGCCTGAGTTCATGTGCACGTGCACGTGTTGTCGTGTGCCGGTGGGTTTCAGGGTTGGGGAAGAAGTAGTACAGGGGCTCAAGAAATGCATGTGTTACTTCGGGTTCGTGCTTGAGAACGTGGGATGGTTGTTTCGAATAAAACCTGGGTGCGTACGTGAGGGTATTTGCGAACTGCAGTTTGTATTTTAACTTAAGTTAAGAAAAAAAAGGAAGAAGAGAAAAGATGAAAGGAAGAAGAAGAAGTAGGTTCAGGGGAAGGAAGGAGATAGGCTCGGGGACGTGCTCGGGAGGAATGGACTGTAGCTCGAGTCCTGTCTCGAAGTAGTTCAGGGTCGCGTATGAGTTAGTATTTAACAAAAGAATTAAGTTGAAAAAAAATGTTTAAGTGTTAACAATGATTTAATAATTGATGATTTGTAATTATTTAATAATTGAAGAATAATTAATTAAAGAGTGATTAATTATTTATTGTAAAGTAATCTACTTATAATTAAAGATAAATCAATCAAGATAATTAACTAAGCATAAATTAATAAATTTAAAGTTAGTAGTTAACAATAAATTAGATTTCAAAATTTAAAGATTACTTATAAATTGTTAACGAGTAATTAATATAAATTAATTACTTTTGGAAAGAAATTAAAAATGATTACATTATAATTGTAATTAGAGTTTGAATAAATCAATCCTTAAGTAATAAATAATTAATAAATGATTAAAGAACAATTAATCAAATGCTTTGAAATCAATTAATATTAATTAACCATGTTCGATGACCTATCTGATTTAAATTAGTAAGATAGTAAATTGAGTTCACTTATAGCTGTTTGAATTCTATTGATTGTTGAACTGTTTGATTTTTCTGATATGCTATGCTTTGTGCTATGAGTTGTTTCAGTGTGATCTATGATGTATGTAATTTATTTATTTATAATGCATTCATATTTTCTATCTGTAAACCGGTGTATATAGATAAGCGTTATTGGAATATATCGCTTATCGGTATTATCGTGATTGAAATCTGTAATGACTAAATGTTGTTGCACTATGGTATTGAACCCCTAGACCACACTTATACACACACAAATATGGGTTGCACGTGGAAAACGGTTAAGTCACAGATATTTGAATTTAATTCAAAATAGTTTTAAAAGTTGAATTTTAAATTCAAACAACTTTGGAAATGAAATTGAATTAAATATAAAAAGCTTTTAAAAAGGGATTCCAAAAATAAAAGTATTCTCCATCACTTAGTTAAAATTTGAATAGTTTGATTTTAATTGGAATTCAATATTTGAAATTGAATACTATATTTAGCAATTTTGATTTTAAAACGATATACAAGCTTATATGGATTTTAAACTATTTATAAAGTGTTGTTTTGGGGATTTGAATTAACCCAAAGATTTTAACCTGTATAAATGAAATTGGATTTTCTAAAATGAAAACAGTTGTTTTTAAATAAAAGCTTTCGTATAAGAAATGAATTTCCAATTTGTATTAAAAAGGAATTCCAAGTTTAAATTGAAATAGTTTTCCAAATTATGGATGAATCTGTGGAAACAGTTTTGAAAACTATAAGTTAAATCTTGACTTAAAGATTTAAATGAATTAATCCAATTGAAATTGTTTTTGAAACCTGTAAATGGATCTTTGTGAAGCTGAGTAAAATTTGTGAAATGAATCTTTTTGTTTAAAGATTTGAAATGGTAATTGGTTTAAACCATTTGAAAGAAAGTTTGAAATTATTAAGTTGTGACTTAATTGAAACCCCAGATCCATATGTTTTTAAATATTGCGCTCACTATTCGGGTTAGCCGGGAAAGGACCTTTGGGTCGTATAACCCATTCCGAATATGTGATTCGACGTTATTTCATATTTTAATTTATACAAAATCATTAACACTTTTAAAAATTATTATTACTTAATAAAATCATTAAATTCATCTTTTAAATCAAATTTGTCATATTTTCTTATTTTACATAAATTCCAGTTATAAACAAAATCATAAATTCCAAAATTAACTTATATTTCAAATTCAACTTCACCATTTACTTAATTCACTTATTTAATTTGTATAAAATCACAAATATTTAATAGAAATCATTTTAATAAAATTTAAATAAAAATATCCTAATATTTACATTTTTAAAATATTTTAAAATTTTCAAAAAAATATATAAACCACGGGTCTGTATATAATTTTCTGGCCTAGGTCAAGTGATACAGATATGTATCATTTCAATCCGCAGTTTACAAAGAAAACCGGGTTCTATCATTTCAAACCCGCAATCCCAAGTAAATAAAATTTATTAAAAAGTCCCTCAGGCTTATCATTTCAGCCTATATTCCCTATTCTAAAGTCCGTTCGAGTATGTATCATTTCAACCCATAGTGAACCTAATCTAGAGGGAACTTGCAGTGTGATAAACTGATAAAATGAACAGAATAACATCATATAACAGTAATAGATGATATAACATATGTAATAACAGGGGTAAACAATATATGATCATAATATAACAGTTATAACAGGATGATATAATTTTACAGATTCAAATGGTGTCAGTCTACTAGTTATATAAGTACGCATCGTCTGGTGAGAATTACTCACTTGTTTAAATCTGGAGATCACAACCACAAACACACAACAAAGATTTCTAGAGGCACGAAAGCATGACAATGATTTGAGATTGGGAGAGCCAAAGCTATATCCCTTGAAAACATTACACAAAACAAATATATAAAACATAAGTTTCAAAACAGGATGCCACTAAACAATGTTAGGAACAACTGCATAAAACAAAACCAAAGTGTTTGCACTTGCTTTCTACCATCTATGCTTCAGCTCTAGATCTAAAATTCATGGCTAAGGGGTGGGTTTGGATCTGGTTTTGGGTTCCATAGGGTCGGCCTAGCATGCGTTAACAAAGTGGTGAAGTCTAGGTGCAAAAACTAGGTGTTCAAGGCTAAATAATGCAACATAACCTCACATCTTTGGCACAAATAGGTTCGGCCAGAGGTCATAGGTTATGGCCAGTGGTTGCTGGTGACGGTGGAAGATGTGGCAGAGGGTGGAGGTCAGGTCAGAGTTGGTGGTGGTGGTGGTAGTAGCGGCAAATGGTGGTAGAAGGTGGTGCTAACAATCTAGGCTCGGCTAGTGTAATATGTGGTGGTTTTTGTTGATTATGGTGGTGTTCCTTGCCATGGATGTTCTTGGCCTGCCTTGGTGGTGTAGTAGGGTGGGTAATGATCAGAGAAAGGGGGTGGTGGAGGTCGGACCAGATCTGGTTGAGGAGGAGTGGAGCTATGAAGGTAGAGAACATATGCAAAATCAATAGAAAAACTAGAAAACAAAGGAAGAAGAAGATGAATTTTACCCAAACCTTTGCTCAAAGATGGCCGTGAGTTTTTTTCTTGAGAAATGGATGAAATTTTCATGAAAAATAGAAGAGAATTCAGCTGAAAAGAATAGAGAAGGGTACGACCAAAAATCATAAAGAATTGAGTTGAGAAAAGGAAAGGTCGGGAGATGAAAAGGCTTAGGAATTCCAAAAGTTTAAAACTCTTCAAATTTCCTCTATTTTCTTTTTAATTTTTAAATAATTGAAATATATATATAAACTCAGATAAAATATGAAAATTTAGTAAATAAACAAAAATAAATAAATTATTTATTTATTATATATAATTTAATTAAGTAAAAGAGCAAAAATTGCAACTAGTCTTGAAAATATGAAAAATAAATGCTATGAACTTTGGAAAAAATTTATGTACTTGAAAAGTATTTATAAATAAAGATAAGAAAACAAAATAAAAATGAATTCACAAAATAAATTAATAAATTTTAATTAAATATAATTTTAAGAAAAAAATAAATATCAGAAAAATGGAAACTAGGCTTTATAAATTGAAATAAATTCAAGTAAACTTTGGACAAATTATATTATCACTTTAAAAATAATAAAAGATAAAAGTATACATAAAATAACATATTAACACATATTAAAATAAAATATGACAAAGAAAATATAATTTATACAATTTAAAATAACAAAATTGCAGAATAAAACAAATTGCACTCAATATTGAAATATACATAACTGTTATAGTTTAACTCCGTTTTCAACGAAACAAAAAGCAGTGTTCAAGTTATTACATCTATTTTCATAATAAAAGATAAAATTTAAGATTTTATATAATTTAAATTTGAAGTTTAAAAGTCAAAGATTGAACAGTTTGACTAGAATTTCACCTTTCAGTAAAATAACCAATTTATACAAGTTTGAAGTTATAGTTTACATTTATTTTTAAAAATGAAATGTTTGAAATCAAACAAGTTTAAAATAGTTTCAAAATAAAATAAAGTCAAATTTTAACATATAGGCCAAAATCTAGGGTTGTTACACTCTCCCCCACTCAAAACTTTTCGTCCCCGAAAAGGATTGAGGTACGGGAAACACAGGAAAGATAAAATTGAAATGAGATTAAGACAAGATGACAAAGAGATTGAAATTCTACCTGATAATTGTGGTTATAGGTAAGTTTAGCAAGGTGGAGATGATCTTCCCAAGATTCTCTAGAATCAGGAACACAAGTATGAAAAGATCCTCTAGAATCTGATTCACTTTTTCCGCTTGACCGACAGTCTATAGATGAAAGCAGTGCTCAGATTCAAAATAAGTACCAAAGATTATCAAAGATTATAGAAAGATTTCTAAACAGAAAGATTATAGAAAGATGCCTATACTAGTCTCTAGCAAGATAAGGAAAAATAAGGACAACTAACAGACAGTTTGAAAACAAAATAAGATAATAAGTTTGAAACCATGGAAATTTCAACTTAAATAGATAATTAATTTTACACAAGTTAAATAAATCTTAACTATTTCTAATTTCATTATCTTATTATCCAATTTCTTAAACTAACAATTTCAAAATCATGGATTTGATTAAATTAAGTGTATAACATTCAATAAATTTAATTCTTCTTTATTCCTAATTAAAATTAAATTTATTCCTCTCAATATTTTATCACCTATGTTAAATATACTTACACTTATTATAACTATTTTAATTTATTCCTAATTCCCTTAACATCATTTGTATTGTAAATTATTCAATTAACCTTTTAGTCTATTTACCTTTGTTAATCTTTTTATAACTAAAATTTAAGTGTATAATATTTATTATAACCACCCAAATTTTATTTATAAAATTCTTTTTATATTGTATATTATCCAATTACATTGTTAACTTCTAAAAATTAAGGTAAGTTATATTGGAATGCAATTGAGAATTATACAAATAAAACATTCTAAAATTAATATACACTATAAACATTCTAATTCAATCATTTCAAGCTTGAATATTTATTCAAAAAATTTTATTTTCTTTTTATACTTGAAGTTATTATTTAAGATAGAATTTAAGAATAAAATTTCCGATTCCCCTCAAACCATTTAGAGATAAATAAATGTATGTACATAATTTGTCAAATCAAATTTAAATCATATATCTATATATTTTATAAATCAAATCATATTTTAGAAATTCATATCAATCAAATTTCCCAAAACAAAGCTGTAGAAAAACTACAGAATGGTTTCTTCACTTCGAAACTCGAAAATGAACGTCGATGATGCTGCAGTCATCATCGAAATTATTTTCCAGCGACAAAGAGAAGAGCACTGATTTTTAAACTTTAAAATTCTTTGGAAACAAATTTCTATTCAATAATACTTTAAACAATATATCCTTTTAAAGCTTTAAACACAAAGTTTGAAACCATCGGAAATTAAATTCTCAAATTCTTGATTTAAATTCATTTCAGTTCCCAAATCAAATTTATAAACAACTATTTATAAATTCATTTATAGAATGATAAATCAAGTATTATCATTTCAAATAATCAATTTAAATCAATTTATTCAGTTCCATAATATTTACTTAGATCAAAATTTATTTCATTAACCAAATTTTAAAATAATATCGTGTCAGTTTGTTCTGTCAAAGTGTTTTAGAAATCCTATCGATAGCGTTGATCAAACGAATCGATCAGAAGCCCAAATCATCATCAACAACTCAAACAACACAACATATAAAACAAAACATAGATTTACAAGTACAATTCAAAATGTTTGGAGATATTTTGGAAACATAGATAAGATGATTAATTAACAAAATATGAAGATGGATAAGCTTAGATAAATTGCGGGCAACCTTAACCGGGTCAACCGTGACTTAATGAATGAGATCAAATGTGAATTTTTTTGGAGTAAATCTACATCCGATCTCAAGAGATAGAGTTTGGAATAACAAAAGATATTAGCATCTAAACCAAGGATAGATATAAATCTATGGTGAATCAGTGATAATTTGTAAAGGAGTTTTCCCCCTTTTACAAGTCATTAGAATATTGGCAAGACCGCCAATTCACTATAAAGCTCATTCGAAGCGGAGTTATGGGATACTTCAGAATCAAAAGAAGATGAATAGTGAGGGACAAGAATGAATTTTGGAACCGTAGGGAACGTTCCAAAAATTCAAAGGAAATTCGAATCAAGAGGAAAAGATTCAAACTCGAACGAAAGTGATTCTGTAAATAAATCTACTCCATATGCTGAGTTTTTCCTCAAAGCCAAAGCTCTGATACCAACTGTAACGACCCGATATTTTCAACCATTCGCATCCGCACATGTCGGACTTGAATTGCTCAAAATACCGAATTGTTAATTTATATTTGGCAAATCTCAGAATATACAGTAAATAAATATAATCACAGATCACAGACATAGAGTAAAATAATGCCGCGGAAGTAAAAGAAATAGTAGTTCATGAAGCTACTATATAAATATATCAGAGTTAAATAAGATACAGTAGAAGAAATAGAGTACAACAGAAGTCTCAATATGATAACCAAGTACAAGCTGAACAGAGCAACAGAACTGAGATAGATAAAACTAGATAAGCAGATAATCTCCAGCGATCCAAATCTCCAAGAGAGCGGAAATCCAAATCTATGAATACTCAGGCTGACCCGAGCGTAAATAAAAATACAAACACTCGATTCAGGACAATATATACTTATATAATGTAAACCAACTCAAGTGAACTGTAATAAAGGTACAAGTAACTTAGAAGATGCTTGGGACCGCCCATCCTCTAAGGATATGTTAAACTATTTACTCTATAGTAATATACGCTATATACAATAGTGACTAACCAGTAAAGTATAATCATATAGAAAATAGCGTTAAGGGGATGGTGAACCTTAACGCGGTCGGATCTTTAAACCAAAATCGTAGTGGGCTCGATATGGTAGGTGACACGGCACACAAGGCAATGCCAGGGTGGATATACCAATTACGCATCAGGACTGGTGGTGACGCATAGCAGCCACTACCATCCACCTCGAACAACACTCCCAAATCAAGGGTGCGCACCAAATCAATCACAAGTAATAGAATGGTATCGAAGAAGTGTGTCCGATCAGAGGTGCTACCTCCTTGGTCCGTCAATCGCTCATGTTTTAGCCACCTTATGCCAACTCATGGGAGTTGGGTCCACGTATATACCTTAGGATCGTCGCCACCATCCTACTTCATTCTGGAAACTCCACTGCGTACACAGTTGTCAAAGTGGTTTTCGGTATCGACAGAGAGTATGTCCATATCCGATCCCGGTCTCTTTAACAACCAATCGTTATTATAACCCGTGGTTATAATTTAAAACAGTTTATACTTCAAAATAGAATATCATTTCAAATCCAAATCTTTATCAAAATAAAGATTAAATCAATTCCAAACCATTTCAATATATTTAAAGTATCATATCATTTCAAAACTTCATTTCAAATCATTTCAATATATCAAAATATCATATCTTTCCAAAACTTCATTTCAAATCATTTTAATATATCAAAATATCATATCCTTTCAAACTTCATCTATTTGATTTAAAATTAAATACCATTTAATCATATTTCAAAATAGTTATATTTCCAAAATCAACTATTCCATTTAAATCATTTAAAGTCAATTCATTATATTTAATAATTAAATATTAAATTTCCAAAATTTAATCTTTTTCAAAGATCATTTATTCATTTGAATTTATTAAACAAAGAAAATTCAACTTTCGCAGCACTTAGAAAATGCTACGAAATGTTAAGTTTAAAACAGTTCATTAACAAAAGACGGCATTTAAAATGCTGTAATATCTTAATTTAGTTTCAATTAAAATTTTAGTTAAATTTAACAACTATAGCACTAACAAAGTGCTATAATAACCCTTAGTTCAAATTTGCTATTAGGTTCATTTAAAACAACTACAGCATTTTCCAATGCTGTAATATCTTTACATTACATTTCAAAAATGATGTCAAATCAAATTCAGAGTTTTATTTACAATTTCACACATATTTAACTTTTAATATAAATCATTTTAACTTAAAAAATCATATATTTCACATTTAAAAACAATCATTTAAATACCTTTATTTCTATGATTTTATAAAGTCAAATTTCCATATAAAAAAATCAAATTAAATAACCATTAAATTTTCATTTCTTTAATTAAATTCTTAACTTAACAACTAAGTTTATATTTCCAAAATATAACTTATTTCCATTTATTTTACTTAATTAAAAATTCATTTTTAAACAAATTTCACAAAATTCAATTTAAGTTATATTTCCAAATTCAGCTCAAATATTCATTTATTTCATATTTTAATTTATACAAAATCAATAACACTTTTAAAAATTATTATTACTTAATAAAATCATTAAATTCATCTTTTAAATCAAATTTGTCATATTTTCTTATTTTACATAAATTCCAGTTATAAAAAAAATCATAAATTCCAAAATTAACTTATATTTCAAATTCAACTTCACCATTTACTTAATTCACTTATTCAATTTGTATAAATTCACAAATATTTAATAGAAATCATTTTAATAAAATTTAAATAAAAATATCATAATATTTACATTTTTAAAATATTTTAAAATTTTCAGAAAAATATATAAACCACGGGTCTATATATAATTTTCTAGCCTAGGTCAAGTGATACGGATATGTATCATTTCAATACGCAGTTTACAAAGAAAACCGGGTTCTATCATTTCAAACCCGCAATCCCAAGTAAATAAAATTTATTAAAAAGTCCCTCAGGCTTATCATTTCAGCCTATATTCCCTATTCTAAAGTCCGTTCGAGTATGTATCATTTCAACCCATAGTGAACCTAATCTAGAGGGAACTTGCAGTGTGATAAACTGATAAAATGAACAGAATAACATCATATAACAGTAATAGATGATATAACATATGTAATAACAGGGGTAAACAATATATGATCATAATATAACAGTTATAACAGGATGATATAATTTTACAGATTCAAATGGTGTCAGTCTACTAGTTATATAAGTACGCATCGTCTGGTGAGAATTACTCACTTGTTTAAATCTGGAGATCACAACCACAAACACACAACAAAGATTTCTAGAGGCACGAAAGCATGACAATGATTTGAGATTGGGAGAGCCAAAGCTATATCCCTTGAAAACATTACACAAAACAAATATATAAAACATAAGTTTCAAAACAGGATGCCACTAAACAATGTTAGGAACAACTGCATAAAACAAAACCAAAGTGTTTGCACTTGCTTTCTACCATCTATGCTTCAGCTCTAGATCTAAAATTCATGGCTAAGGGGTGGGTTTGGATCTGGTTTTGGGTTCCATAGGGTCGGCCTAGCATGCGTTAACAAAGTGGTGAAGTCTAGGTGCAAAAACTAGGTGTTCAAGGCTAAATAATGCAACATAACCTCACATCTTTGGCACAAATAGGTTCGGCCAGAGGTCATAGGTTATGGCCAGTGGTTGCTGGTGACGGTGGAAGATGTGGCAGAGGGTGGAGGTCAGGTCAGAGTTGGTGGTGGTGGTGGTAGTAGCGGCAAATGGTGGTAGAAGGTGGTGCTAACAATCTAGGCTCGGCTAGTGTAATATGTGGTGGTTTTTGTTGATTATGGTGGTGTTCCTTGCCATGGATGTTCTTGGCCTGCCTTGGTGGTGTAGTAGGGTGGGTAATGATCAGAGAAAGGGGGTGGTGGAGGTCGGACCAGATCTGGTTGAGGAGGAGTGGAGCTATGAAGGTAGAGAACATATGCAAAATCAATAGAAAAACTAGAAAACAAAGGAAGAAGAAGATGAATTTTACCCAAACCTTTGCTCAATGATGGCCATGAGTTTTTTTCTTGAGAAATGGATGAAATTTTCGTGAAAAATAGAAGAGAATGCAACTGAAATTAATAGAGAAGGGTACGGCCAAAAATCATAAAGAATGGAGTTGAGAAAAGGAAAGGTCGGGAGATGAAAAGGCTTAGGAATTCCAAAAGTTTAAAACTCTTCAAATTTCCTCTATTTTCTTTTTAATTTTTAAATAATCAAAATATATATATAAACTCAGATAAAATATGAAAATTTAGTAAATAAACAAAAATAAATTAATAAATTATTAATTATATATAATTTAATTAAGTAAAACAGCAAAAATTGCAACTAGTCTTGAAAATATGAAAAATAAATGCAATGAACTTTGGAAAAATTTTATGTAATTGAAAAGTATTTATAAATAAAGATAAGAACACAAAATAAAAATGAATTCACAGAATAAATAAATAAATTTTAATTAAATATAATTTTAAGAAAAAAAAAATAGCAGAAAAATGGAAATTAGGCTTTATAAATTGAAATAAATCCAAATAAACTTTGGACAAATTATATTATCACTTTAAAAATAATAAAAGATAAAAGTATACATAAAATAACATATTAACACATATTAAAATAAAATATGACAAAGAAAATATAATTTATACAATTTAAAATAACAAAATTGAAGAATAAAACAAATTGCACTCAATATTGAAATATACATAACTGTTACAGTTTAACTCCGTTTTCAACGGAAAAAAAGCAGTGTTCAAGTTATTACATCTATTTTCATAATAAAAGATAAAATTTAAGATTTTATATAATTTAAATTTGAAGTTTAAAAGTCAAAGATTGAACAGTTTGACTAGAATTTCACCTTTTAGTAAAATAACCAATTTATACAAGTTTGAAGTTATAGTTTACATTTATTTTAAAAATGAAATGTTTGAAATCAAACAAGTTTAAAATAGTTTCAAAATAAAATAAAGTCAAATTTTAACATATAGGCCAAAATCTAGGGTTGTTACAACAGAGTAGTCTTGAATACAAACAGATGCCAAGTTTGAACAAAACAACTGGATAGCTGAAAGCTGAATAGACAAATGGATCTCCAAGCGAAGCTCCAACTCCAAAGGTGAGTTTGTGACACTCAGTCTGACCCAAGCGTAAAGCAAAACATAAAACACTCGAGTCAGGATTAACATTCTTATATTAATAAATTCAACTCAAGTGAAATGTCAGCTAAAATACAAGTAACTTAAAGGATGTTTGGGATTCCCATCCTCTAAGGATCCGTGGAACTATCTACTATGTAGTAATATACGCTATTATAATATGTCTATAGTAAAGTAAACTATTAAAGTAGCGTTAAGGCGTTACCCATGTCCCCATTAACACATTTTTTATATATTCCCATAGTCTATACAGTACCGTAATTCCTCCGTAAACTGGAGGGCTATCAGAGGGCACTCCATAGGTATGGTACAAAACAAACTCGTAGAAGGCGCTCTAGGGCATGTGAACACAGCACACGAGGAAATGCCAGGGTAGATATACCATTTGTGGATCTGAATTGGTGGTAAGGCATAACAGCTACTACCGCCCACTTCGGACACACTCCCATCATCAAAATCAAAGGGTGGCCACCAAAACAATCACAAAAGCAATAGAATGGTATCGAAGAAATGTGCCCGATAGGAGGAGTGACCTCACATGGCCTGACATGGCTCCTGATTTTAGTCACATCTAAGCTGACTCACGGGATTCAGGGTCACATCATACCTCATACAGAAATCGTTCAACAAACCATCCAACTTCATTTCTGGAATCTCTGCCACATACACAGTTGTTAAATTGGTTTTCGGTATTGGCGGAGAGTATGACAATATCCGATCCCGGTCTCTTTAACAACCAAATGTTATTATAACACCGTGGTCATTTCATTTCAAATAGTTCATACTTCAAAACCAAATATCATATCATTTCAAAACCATATCAATTCGATATCATTACTCACTTTAAATAATATTCATTTCCAAAATGGTAACACTTTAAAAATTATAACACCTTCGAAATCGTAACACTTTTGAAACCATTACATTTGGAAATCATAACACTTTGAAAACCATAACACTTTGAAACCATAACACTTTGAAATCATGACACTTTCCACCTAAATTGTTTAGATGTTGAAAATAGTATATATATTAAAATACTTTATAAATTAAAATAGTTTATATATATAATAAAATACTTTATATAATAAAATTAGTTCCTCCAATTTCGATAATCGATTTAAATCATCTTAAATTCCAAAAATTCAATTTGAATCAATTCCAGTTTAACCATTTAAATTTTAAAGTTCAAAGACTAAAGTTTTAAATTTCCAAACATTTACAATATAAATTTCGTTTATATTTCAACATTTAAATTCAAATTTATCCAAATTGGAAATTATTCCCTTAACCATTTTTATAACAATTTATTTAAATCCCAATATATATATATATATATATATATTTAAATCAAAATTAAATATTCGATCTCTATTTTGTTCAAAATTGAGAATATTCATTTAATCAGTTTTACCGAATCAAGTTATAAACCAAGTGATAATCATATCCTTTCAAAATCTCAAAACTAATAAGTTTAAATCAATTCTATCTTAAATTCAATTATTAACCAATTTAAATTCCAAGTCAACATTAATTTATCTTTCCAACCTTTATTATTAAAGTTATAAAAATCTATTTTAAAATATTAATATAAATTTAAGTAAATACTTAAACATATTATATACTAATTAAATTAAATTTAATTAAATTAAAACTTATTATTAAATTTATTTATTTATATTAAATCTATTTTTATATATTTTTAAAATAAATAAAATACAAGTAAAATCTTGAAATTTACATTTTTTTAAACTAACTTATAAGTTAAAATTTCCTATTTAAAATCTAAAATTTAAATCTTTATAAAAATAACATTTATATATAAAATAAATAAAAATCAATATTTATTAAACCATGTATTTCCTTTCAAATCCTTGGAAATCATTTTCAAAATATATATATATAGACTAATAGTGTCTGTATATAATTTTCTATCCTATGGTCAAGTGATACAGATATTTATCATTTCAATCCGCAATTTAAATATCTACGGGTATGTACCATTTCAACCCGCAATCCCAAATTGAATTCAATGAAAATCGCTTGGGTTTATCATTTCAACCCATAACGATTTTCTCCTATTCTGCAAAATTGTTCGGGTATGTATCATTTCAACCCATAAGGAATTCTAAACTAATAGGGAACTTGTAGAGTGCGAACAAATATGAAAAAAAATATAACATATCAATAACAGGCATATACCATCAGTGATAAATTAAACAAAATATATACAGCAGGATATGGTGTCATATATTACAGGTGAACAATTACAGATAATAGCATCTCATATATAACAATTATATAAATAACAATTAAATTTAGCAGCATATTTCAATTGTCGTTTCAAGTGAAATCAAATTTAATAAATATAAGGATGTTAATCGTGAGTGATTGCTCACCTTTCGAGGCTAGAGAGAGAACGAGAATGAGATGAGTTACAAATCCAAGCACGAATTCCGAAGCAAAGCAAGATTGGCACGAATTCGACGGTCAAGCTGATAAATAGGAATCGATGAGAACAAATCAAATCAGTTTTGATATAAACTGAAAATATATACATTATTATTATATTATATATACATTTAAAAATCAAAATAAATTTACTTTATTTCATTATATATAAACTATCACTTTATAAAATAAAACCTACACATAAAAATAGAATCCATATACATATATGTATTTCTAAAGAAATCCAGATATCAATATTTATATATAAAAAAAATCAATGTAAACAATTTATTATAATATATATAACTTAACAGTAATGAAAGACTTTAAAATCTATGTATAACATATATATAACTTAACTCATATATATAACTAGCATATAAAGTCAAATACTGACACATATTAAGATTAAAATAAAACCCATATCCTATATTTAAAAGAAAAATCCATGCATACTTATATATATATAAAATGGATTTCCCATTTGAATCTGTTTAAAATTTCAAAGTATGCATCTAATAACCATAAATCAAAATCATATATATATATATATAAAGTAAACTTTTAAAACCATTACATACTAACATCATAAATAAAACTTTTATATATATAACTAATATATAAATCAACTTATATTATTATTATTATAACATACATAAAACTGGCATATTATATTATATGACTTACATATACTTACAATTATAACGACATGTGATATACAGCATATATATATATACATTGCTGGTTTATATATATATATATATTCACAACATATTATAAAACCTAACATATAATATTTTAAAAGTGGAATCCAAGAATACCTATATTTAAAATATATACCTTAGATCTTAATATACAGCCTAGTATATATACTAATATGGACAGAAACCATATATTATAACTAACCTATATATAAAATCGTTTAACAAACATATATATATATAACTAACAAATTTTATAACATGTGTAAACTTTTATATACATAACAGAACATATACATACATTGTAAATATAAGGAAAAAACAAAGTAGCTTCAGATTAGAAAAATATACCACTACAAAACTTATATATACCAACTGCAAAAATATATATATATATATACTAGCATATTTAAACTTTATATATAATTAACCAGATCATATAAAAGCTTCAAATAAAAGGGTAGGAAGCTGCAGCTACACACCTGGGTGAGGACACTGTTTGTACCAAAATTGGGCACAACACTCTTCGGAAGTGTTTGAAGAGATAAAATGAAGAAAATAAATGTAAAAAGAGGATTATCTAACAAACACTCCAAACGATAATCAGAAAAAGAACAAAAGAACACAGAGATTTAGAGTGGTTCGGCGTGTTGCCTACATCCACTATGAAATGATTGACTTTTATTAACTTTTGTTTGCTGGTTACAATGGATTACAGCAGTAAATTTCGAGTACAACTGTAACGCCCCACTCTAAGACCCACAGTAACAAAGAGTATTACGGGAGTAATACTGTCTGTTAAAGCGGAGAATAGAGTATAGTGGAAGCGACCATTTGTAATCAAGCTATAACTATCTACTGAATACGTCGAAGGATGGTATCTATATATTTTTTTCAAGTGGTTCGACATATTCGGTAAATACTTATAATGAAATTACAAATGGCTAAAGATCTATTAGGACAAAGCATAATAATAAATGATAAAACATCACAGAACAGAATCACATAACGGATATAAAATCCCAGAACAATACATCGTCAATACAGATCCAAATACTATAAGTGGGTACAAAGCCACTACCCACATATGTGGGTCAAAAATATGTACATATCAAAGTCTGAATAATAACAGAGTAGCGGAATAGTGGACAAATAAAAGCGCTATCTATCAGCATAGCAGATAATGTCCAAGCGGAAGCACAGAAGCTAAGTCCAGAGACCTAACCTGAAACAACTCGGTCTGACCCGAGCGAAAACACTCGGGTCAGGCTAGCTAAACAATCAGTAATAACTGAGATATATAATAGTGCGGTACATAAATAAAACAGTACTTATCCAAAGAGAAGTATATTATGAACCACATGAATATAATGACGATCCCTAATCATCAATAAATAATAAAAATCTCCAAAGAGAAATCAACACCAAAGTGTAGAATAAATAAAATCGCCTCATATCATCGGCGTAGCCAAAGATATAAAAAGATGCCCATAGGCAATAATCCCAAGAGTGACCAGAGTCTGTAATCAATGCCCAAGCAAAGATCGATGCTCCAAAGAGCAATGAGGATATACTGAAAAGTCAATGAAATCCAACACTGAAAAGCAGTGTCCAGAGACACTATGAATCCACAAGGTAATCGCCCTTACATCGTATGGTTCCATAGAACCAACACCGAATGGCGGTACTCGAATGGATATAAAAATCATCAAATAATACCAATATTGCACGTGCACCGACCAGAGTCGTTGTTGCCAAGTACTGTAGAGTTATGATCGATCACTCGCACAGATGCGGAACGCGCGAGATGGCAAGATCCTTCCCAGAAGGATAAAGGCCCAGAGGCGCATGCCGAAAAATAAACTTCTCCATAGAGCAGGTGTCCAAAGACGGTTGCCCAGAGGCGTGGTTACCCAGAGGTCCAGTACTGGCCGCCCAGAGGCTAATGTGTCACTAACTTCTTGGAGAGGAACCCGTAAAGTGTTAACAATGAGTCCCATACCCCACGTTCGCACTAAACGGTTTCCTAACCAATAGCAAGCTCACACTCCAAACAATAAAAAGTCCACCTCGTATCATCGGTAAACTAGACCCAAAGGTCAAAACGATCAATCGAATAGGTCGGGGATTAACCGGAAAGAAAATACACACGATTCCATAGGCCGGAGATTTCCTAACCGTTTAAGCACCTTTCCACTTCGCTCGACGTGCTAAAAAGTGAGTGTGAGGTTTTTATTATAGAAAATAATGGTGCGAAACGGATTTATAATTGATTTTGAAATCACTTTAAAACGGCTTTTGAAAACTCTCCTATTATGGAGTAATTAAATTAATAATTAAAAATAATATTATATAATAATTTCGAAAGCCATTTAGGAGTGAAAAATCTTTTGAAAATGATTCATAAAACCCGTGTACGAAATCTAGAGACAAATCTCAAAGAAATCAATAAAACCAGAAAATCACTGAAAAATATTCTAAGTGTTTGTAAACATTCAAAAAACTGACGCGAACCCAAGTTCGGAAATTTATTTGGACCAGCAAACTGTGTCCAAATGTCATGAAAATTTGCAGGCATGTAGTCCAACATCCCTACTTTAAGATGCAAAAAGAATCGGGAAATTCCGACTTGAAACAAAGAAACGGCGTTGTCTCAAAGTCGGACAAAAATCATAAAACTTTACTGTGTCAAAACAGTGTAAAGGTCCCACTTCGACGACATGGTCGAAGGGTCACATGAACTCAGATCTTGATGAAAATTTGCAGGAGCGTAGAAAAGTACTCCTAATTTGATATGCAACAAGAATCGTTTGGTTTCAACTAGAAACGAAGAAACGACAATGTTTCAAAGTTGGTCCGACGATAACTGAAAATGATCACTATTGTAAAACAGTTTCTGGGTGCTACTTCGGCAATAGAAACGAAGTATCTAATGCACCCGGATCTAAACCAAACTTTGCATGGTTAAAGATCTCGATCTCATCTTTTTAACGAGACCAAAAACGATGAAATCCGACAAAGGACGGGCCCGGGATGGCGTCGCAAAGTCGGAGTTCTACGCTGAAAACAACGGGAGAAAAAAGACTAAGGCCTATAGCTATGCACTAACTGGCCAGAGATGAAAAACCACAATTTTGGCATAGTAAACTTCAAATTCTGGCAAAATGAATAAAATGAAAGTTGTAGCTTAGTTTCTAAGCTTTCCGGAATGACCAAGATCGTCAAATTCCGACAAGAGATGAAAATTCTATGACTAAAACAATTCTCAGATCTAAATTTTATATCACTGTCGTTGTGCTCTCGGGACAGTGGTAAGAATGTACAATTTTGACCAAATTAACTTCGAAATTTCATGAAACTCAAAACATGAAAGTTTTAGCCCTAAATCTAAGCTTTCCAGAACATCCAAAATTATTAGATTTGGATAAGAAACGAGTAACTTATGGCCAAATCAATTTCAGGTTTTTATTTTATCAACCCTGTAGTTTGTTGTCAGGTCAGCGACAAACAAGCATGATTTCGACCATTCAAACCTCAAAATTAGGCAAAGCACAAAACATAAAAGTTATAGGGTACAGAATAATCTTTCCAGAACTTCGAGAAAATCTTAATTCTGATTTAATATGAATGAGATATGCCTAATTTACTAACAGCAATAAACTAATTATAATTTCAGCTAGCATATATTACAAATACCTTATGTGCACACCCCAAATGAAAGCAAAGATGATCAAAGAGCTATGATTCACATGTTACATAATAAAACATGTGTTACTAACTGATTACCAAAATCAAAAGATGATTAAACACATATTAGAAGAGGTTTTTAGCAATATACCTCTCTTGAAAGCAACAAAGACTATTATAGCATCAACCCAAATTAGCAAAAGATGATTAGGAGGCTATAAGATCAAAAAAACACATAAAACATGTGTTACCAAATACATTTCAGAAATGAGAAAGATATAAAAATGGATTTGAGGTGGGTATTTGCATTACCTTAGCATAGAATGACTTGCATAAGCTAAAACTAGAAGGAGATGAAGATAGAGGCCATTTTTGTTATGAAAGCTTTAGGAAATGATTAGGGTTTAGATTAGGGATGAATGAATGAGGTTAGGAGAGTTTGAGATAATTTATAGAGGAGGTTTAGGGTGGGTTATTGGGCTAGGTTTAGTAACCCAATAAGAAGAGAGTTATTTACATGTTTCCAACAATTAGTCTAAGTGTCCATATATGTTTATAAAACTCATTTTTCTTATCCAAACCCATTTTAAAATCTCTACTAAAATATTTAACTTTCCAAAAATAACATTTTATCCTCATTTTAAAATCCCATATTTCCCATTAAATTAAAATAGCCTTTTTCAAATAAATTTTGTTATTCCAAATCCTTTTATGCTTCATTAAAATAAATAAAAATCCTAACTTTTATTTATTAGTTGGTAATGCAAATCCCGGGTTGTTACAGACTCCCCCCTTAAGAAAATTGCGTCCTCGCAATTCCTTAAGATAGATGTCGTCTATAACGTCAAATCCACAAGAGATGTGATAGAGATAATATAGAGAATTCTCACTTGCAGAAGAAGATGGGAAAAAGCCAGGATAAGAGCGTTCGATAGATTCTCTGGTCTCCCAAGTGCAGTCCTTAGGATTCGGTGACCATTGAATCTTCACGAGTGGAACCTCTTTGTTGCGAAGGCGTCTAACCTCCAAATCAAGCACACGAAAAGGTTGCTGCTCCAAAGATAAATCAGGTAAGATCTCTAAATCAGGCACAGCATGTGGCTCAATGATAGAATCAGGACCGCGGACACACATGCGAAGCTGGGAAACAGGGAACACGTCGTGTATTCCAGAGAAGTGAGCAGGTAGATCCACACGATAAGCAACGGGGCCAATGCGTTCCGTAATAGGAAATGGTCCAACATAGCAAGGAGCCAACTTCCCGGTAGAGCTGAAACGCACAACCCCCTTCATGGGAGAGACCCGAATAAAGACAGAATCACCAATGGAGAACTCAAGAGGCTTCCTACGGTTGTCCGCGTAGGATTTCTGGCGGTTCTGCGCCTCTTTCATTCTCTGACGAATAAGAATAATCTTCTCAGAAGATTCCCGAACTGAATCTGGACCTAGAATAAGCTTCTCGCCAGACTCTAACCAACAAGCAGGAGAGCGACATGGCCTTCCATAGAGAGCCTCGAAAGGTGCCATGCCGATACTAGACTGAAAGCTGTTGTTGTAGGAGAACTCTACAAGCGGTAAGTGATCCTCCCAACTACCTCCTAAATCCAGAATACAACAGCGCAAAAGATCCTCCAAAACACGATTCACCCTCTCCGTCTGACCGTCGGTCTGAGGATGATAAGCAGTCGAGATGTGATATCCCGGGTTTTTGGGCAATTTAAATTTAATAATCTGTATTAATAATTTAACTGGATTGATAATTTTCTTTATAATTTTAATTTAATTTGGTAATTTAATCTTTTAAAGATCAATAAATATTTAATCTGGCTATATTTAATTTGGTAATACTTGATCTTTTCTAATAATTTAAAATTAATAAGATTTATTTCCAAAGCTAATAAAAATAGATTCTATTTATAATGTATATATTAATATATATATTGTGAATAGGATATCTTTTGTTTTAAATAGCAGATTGTATTTTCAAATTGTAATATATATGAATGTATATGTTATAATTTGGATTGTTTTGAATTTATTTTAATCTATTGATAATTTATATATGTATGAATTGTAATTTTAAAAAGCTTTGTTTTAAATTTAATATCTTTCAAAAGTTAAAGATTAATTCATTTGTTTTCAAAATATAAAATAATTGTTTGTTTTAATGGTTTAAATAAAGTTTTATTTTGTATTCTTTAAAGTGTTTAAATTTAAGAGGTTATAAAAATACATGTATAAGATATATTTGAATTATAATTAGTTTTAGAATAATTTCTTTTAAAAGTAATTTATATATACATATGTAAATTAAGAGAGTTTAAGTATGTAAGTTATATTAACATTTAAATTAAATAAAAATTTTATTTAATATATTAAAAAGGGCATGTGTAAAAACATTAACACTTGGTAGTAACAAGTGTAGGGTAATTAGGTGGTAAAGGACACATGTAAGTTTTAAGATAAAACAAGTGGCAACATTATCTTCATTTAAAATTTTATTTTATAAATATTGTAGTTGTTAGAGAAACCGGGTCATTTTCTTTCCCGTTCAAAATTTTTCCAGTTCAAATCTTTTTCCTCTCTAAAACATTTTCGTCTTCCTAAACTAAAAGCTGAAAACAAGAAACTCCAACCTGAAATTCAAATTAAGCAAAGTTCTTCACAACTTTTTCAAACTTCAACCTGAGATACTTCAAAACAAGAAATCAATGCTAACAGCAACTTCAACCTGGAAACTAAATTCAAATCAAAGAAAATCAACAAATCTGTAAGCATGCAAAGGCATTCAAATTCAACAGCAAGTTCAACATCAGTTTGTAAGCATGCAAAGATTTTCATCAACAAAACACTTCAGATATTCAAGCCTGGAACATGCTCACTGTTCTCTGCTTTATTATCTGGTGAGTAAACTCCATTTTTAAAAACAGTTTTAAATCTGTATTATGTTGTTATGGAATGCATGTGATGAATGATTTTAGTAGATTGAGTTTTTAGTATGGATATGAATGCATGTATATACTGTGAGCATGTCTGTGTATAGATACACTAATCTCTGTTGAATCTCTCTGGCTCAAGAACAACCTTTAAAAATCCCTATCTTCCCAAAGAATCACTGTTAGGTTATGATCATTAGAAAGAAAACAATTATAACAATGTAAATTCATTTTTAAAAATAGTTTAAGGTAGAACTATTTAGTTAATATTTCAAAAAAAATAGGATTTTACAGTAAACATCAATTATATGTCGAAAATCAATATTCATAATTTTGTGATTTGATTTCAGAAACAAGTTAGTAATAAGAAATGATGAATTTTGATATAAAAATCTAGATTTTTAAGTTTGTATTTGTCGAGAGATTATGAGTTGTTCGAATTGAGTGTTTTGGTGGTTTGCCGTTGATCAACGTGATGATCGGAGGTAATATCTTGGTCGAAGGTGGTTGGTAGGAGGATGCATGTGGGAAAAATACTGTAGAAAATTTCAAATGGCTGGATCGAGCGAATTTGAGTCGAGTAGGGTTTTGTATTGAGTTTGGGTTGTCTGCAGTGACGAGTCTATTTCGTCGTTGATGGGAAGTAGAGATCGATCGCATAGGTGGGAATCAACGCGTGGATGATTAACAAAGCTCTGGCCGGAGTCTCAACGTTTCTGGTGATCGGAGGCGACGAGGAGAAGAAAAAAATTCCGGCAATGATGCTTCCAGTTTTGATCGAGATGGTCGAATTTCGTTTCGATGTTGGAGATTGGTTTCTGGGTTGGTGGTTGGGTTGTCGAGGCCTTGCGTGGTTGGTCGGCGTTCAGGAAGATGGTCGGAGAAGCTCTGATGGACGTGCACGTGCACGTGTGCACGTTTGTGCTATCTGGTAGTTGTTGGCTTTGGGGAAGAAGGGTTGTACTCGGAATAGTTGTCGTGTTGTTCGCGTGAAAGACTCGAAGTAAGTGAAGGTCGCGAGTGACTCGAAGCTAGCTCGGGGTTTTAGTGTAGTTTGCTCGGGAAAGAAATGAAGTGGCTCGGGTTGTTTTATTTAACCTGGTTTGAAATTTTAAAAGAAATTATATATTGGTTTTAAAATTTAAAGCATGAACAAGTTTATTGATAAAACTAAATTTGTTTAAAGTTAAGTTTTAAACAAAGTTCTTGTATTTGGAAATATAAAAGTTTAAAAATAAATAAGTAGATTTTAAATAATAAGTTTGTATTAAATTTATTTAAATAACTTTGGGAAGTTCAAAGATTTAAAAAGTTATAATTAGCATGTTTAAATTATTTTAAATTATGATTGATTTCTAAAGTGTTTTATTTTAAATAAGTTAAATAATTAAGATTTAAAAATCAATTAAAATAAGGATTATCTTTAGTAATTTAGAAATTTTGATTTAATTAAGGATAATTAAATTTGTAAAGATAATTAAGATAATTAAATTATTAACCATTGAAAAGTTATTGGTTAATATAAATGATTTGATTTAGATAATGTTTTCTTAATTAAGATTTTTTTAAAAAAAAAAAGAAGAAGTTAAGAAATCATTTAATTAAATTTAAATGATTAAGTTAAATAATTAATTAAGTAATTAATTTGTGATTTATTAAAAGATAATCACTTAGGTTTTATTAAGTGAAATTATTTATTGAGGTAATTAATGGATAATTACCCAATGTAATTAATTTAAGAGAAATTGCTTATGAAAGTAATTAGTGGATAATTACTTATGAAAGTAATTAAATGTAATTGATTAAGGGTTAATCATTTGGTGGTATTAATTAAAGGATTAATTAATATAATGGATTTGAAGTTAATTAATTAAGAGAAATTAATTAAAGGATTTAGGTTAATTAATAATGTGATTAATTAAATATGTTTAATTTAAGATTAATTACTAAGTGTAATTAATTTAAAAGTAATTAATTAATAAAGTAATTAATTAGGGATTATTTGTTAATTTAAATTGATTAATAATTACTTAATGAAGTAATTAAAGATTAATTAATTAGATTAATTAATCAAGGTTAATATAATTAATTAAGAAGTAATTAATTAAGATAAGTAATTACAAATTGTTAATTACTGTTTATGATTAATTAAAACTAATTAATGAATGAAGTGGTTGATTAAAATTTATTATTTAATTAATTAAAAGGTTAATTAATTAATAAGGATTATTTAATTAATTAATCAAGGTTGATTAATAAAAGTAATTAATTTATGAAGGTTCATTAATTATTGTAATTAATGATAGTAATTAAAGATTAATTACTGTGTATGGTTAAGGATAATTACTTGAATGTAATTAAAGTATAATTAATCAAAGGAGATTAATTAAGGAAGATCATTTAGATGTTTAATTAATTAATTTGTAATTAATTAATGATAATAAGCAGGATTAAGATAATCCAAGTAATTAAAGGATAGTAATTAATTTAATTAAAGGTTAATTTAATTGATTAGAGTTAATCAATTCTGTTTAGATAATTGATTAATACTGGATGTTTGATATTGGGTGATTGGTTGATATTGGATGATTTGAATATCTCTGATATATATATGATATATGCTGCTTTGTGAGATGAATGTTGATATGAATTATCAATTGTGATAATATGATTTATCTATCTGTTTATATCATCCTGAATAAGTTTAAATGTTTAAACCTTTAAACAACTTGGCCTTAAAAGATACGTTTTGGATTTCGATGAGACCGGGATCGGGTTTGCTACATTACAGCGTGATAGGGGGTTCTCGCTTCGCGGTTTGGTGGCGAACGGGAGACTCTTACCCCTACATGTCCCATTGAGGGGTTGGTTGCGAGTCGAGAGGCTGGCCGTAAAAGCAAATTCGAGGTATCACTGTTTGCCACGGTGGGTCTGGGATGGTTGCAAAGCCTACCAGTCGCCACTGGCTCGGCCCATGACAGTTGGTATCAGAGCGAGGTTGAGTGAATACCTAGGCTCTGAAGTGGTGTCTATCTTGAGAGCGCGTAATTGTTAGTTATATAAAAATGATTTTATATTGTGTTAATTGATCGGTTGAGTGGTATATGGATTCTGGTCAATACGAGTAGCTAACGTTATTGATAGGGATCTCTAAACACTTGAACCAGGCCAACGGACACAATATTGTTTTAAAGAGGTAAATGAAATAATTTTACCCAGAAATAATTTCTATATAAAAAGTATCATTTTAAATATATATATATTTCTACCTATTTATTGGATTACCTGTTCGGGTTTTCCAATATAAGTTATAAAGGTAGATAAGGTGGTAGTGTGTGTAACACAATTACCAATAGTTGGAGTTTGAATGTTTGAGGTTGGAAGTATATATCGAGACTGTAAACCCAATATCGTCTCGAGTAAGTTGGCAGTATGGAGTAAGGATGTCTCGGATCTCTGAAGAAAATCCTTTTCAAGATTCGGAGTCCATTATTGGAATGTAAAATTGGTTGAGCTCGGGTGAGCAGATTTTCTAGAGTTGAATCTATCAGTTGTGCAGAAGTAAGTGATGGTAGCTTGGCGACTTCAGGAAGGAACAGTTGTGTGATAAGACGCAATATCTATGGATGTTTCCGAAGGAGATTTTCTTTTTGGAACAAGATTAAGAAGGTATTGGAGGAACAGTTGATGTCTACCGCAGGAAAGACTCGACTGTATAGGAATTCTCTGATATCAAGTAAGAGAGTTTTGTCTATTTTGAAGTATGGGACTAAGGTCGATTAGTTGTTCTTCGGACATGGTCTCATTGTTCCCTTAAGAAGAGTAAGTTATTGGCGATTGGTTTGGAGCCCGAGTTTCTTTTGGATGTCTGCCATCTCGGAGATTCGTTGAGAGGTTTGTTGATGGTTTTAGTTTTGAGAAGCCTTTGGATTAGAAGTTCTTGGTTAACTGTGATAGCAGTGCAGCTCGGAGTGTTCGGTGTGCTGTCGAGATAGAGTTTGGAAGCAGCAGTATGGTTCGTTTCTTCGATGATACCGGAATCTTTGTAATTCTTCTATCAGCAGTCCGGGAAGATGGTGAATGTTTTCTTGAAGGGTTAACCTTGTTTGGAAAAGTTTAAGGCTGTTTTAATTAGTAAAGAGAGAACAGTTTCTTTGGAATCCGAACTAGGTAGGATCGCAAAAGTGAATTGCGATTATTTTGAGAGTTCATCTTGAGTAATCTTTTGTATGAAATTGAGACATCTCAAGAGGAAGTAAAAGTTATCGAAGAGGTCAAAGATTTAGTTTATATCGATTTGGTTCCTAGAGAAGGATTTGGTGAAGTATCTTAGAATTTTATGGAGTATCTATGTTTTCTCTTCTGCTTCTAGTTTCGAGTTTCCTCTAGCCAAGGATAGCTGAAGGCAGTACCCTTGACCGAGGACTCGTCTATTCTTTGAGAAGTTGGTTATGTCTTTAAGATAACCAATGTTTCCGCTTGTTTGTGGATCTAGTTTGTGCTCGAATTCATCGACATTCTCATCTATTTCAAATCAGAGTTGTGCAGCGAAAGCAAAGGTAGTAGCTGTGCAAGAAAGGAAGTAACCTCAGATTTCTACAAGAAATTTATGTGAATTTCTAAGTGTGTATAGAATTTTCTGGAATCTGGGAGAAGGAAGTTCAGTCTTCTATTTCTTGTGGAGTAGAGTTTGTGGATTTCAGCAGATTTGAAGATCATTTTGTGCTTGGTTCATATTTCTTTCAAGAAGCATCAGCAAGGGTTGAGCTGAAGAGGAAGAGATGAGGTAGCCCAGGATCAGCTGGTGAGTTATGCAGATATGAGAAAAAGTTTGGAATTCGGAGTTGGAGATTGGAAATTGTTTTAAGTTTTTCTCCGATTAAAGAACTATAAGATTTGGTAAGTCTGGAAAGTTAGCTCCAAAAGTATTTTGGATTTTCCTGTGTTCTCGAGAGAAGTAGTTCTTTGTCTACAGGATTGAATGGCCAGTTTGGATATCTGGAAATTCGTTGTATTTCACGTATCTCTGAGGGAGTACGTGTATGATCTATTACTGATTGTAGAATCTGCAGTTCAGATGGATTTGGAAGTTGAGTTGGACTTGGGTATGATCTGATATCTTGTTCAGATTAGTGGATCTAGAGAAGTGAGGAGCTCTGGATCATAGTGGTGTAGTTTGTTTAGCTTCTGTAGAGCGAGTCTCCCGGTGATTTATACTTGGGAAACTCTAGATAGTATTAATAAGTCTATCCTGATTTGTATCAGAATAGTTAGTTAGGTTTGATTGTTTGATTGGTTGCTATGGTTGTTAGTTATTAGATGTTAGGTATGATTTGCTAATTGAAATTAAAAATCTTTGCTGGGTTATTAAATTAACTTTGCTTTTAATTTCGGGGACGAAATTATTTTAAGGGGGAAGGAATGTGATATCCCGGGTTTTTGGGCAATTTAAATTTAATAATCTGTATTAATAATTTAACTGGATTGATAATTTTCTTTATAATTTTAATTTAATTTGGTAATTTAATCTTTTAAAGATCAATAAATATTTAATCTGGCTATATTTAATTTGGTAATACTTGATCTTTTCTAATAATTTAAAATTAATAAGATTTATTTCCAAAGCTAATAAAAATAGATTCTATTTATAATGTATATATTAATATATATATTGTGAATAGGATATCTTTTGTTTTAAATAGAAGATTGTATTTTCAAATTGTAATATATATGAATGTATATGTTATAATTTGGATTGTTTTGAATTTATTTTAATCTATTGATAATTTATATATGTATGAATTGTAATTTTAAAAAGCTTTGTTTTAAATTTAATATCTTTCAAAAGTTAAAGATTAATTCATTTGTTTTCAAAATATAAAATAATTGTTTGTTTTAATGGTTTAAATAAAGTTTTATTTTGTATTCTTTAAAGTGTTTAAATTTAAGAGGTTATAAAAATACATGTATAAGATATATTTGAATTATAATTAGTTTTAGAATAATTTCTTTTAAAAGTAATTTATATATACATATGTAAATTAAGAGAGTTTAAGTATGTAAGTTATATTAACATTTAAATTAAATAAAATTTTTATTTAATATATTAATAAGGACATGTGTAAAAACATTAACACTTGGTAGTAACAAGTGTAGGGTAATTAGGTGGTAAAGGACACATGTAAGTTTTAAGATAAAACAAGTGGCAACATTATCTTCATTTAAAATTTTATTTTATAAATATTATAGTTGTTAGAGAAACCGGGTCATTTTCTTTCCCGTTCAAAATTTTTCCAGTTCAAATCTTTTTCCTCTCTAAAACATTTTCTTCTTCCTAAACTAAAAGCTGAAAACAAGAAACTCCAACCTGAAATTCAAATTAAGCAAAGTTCTTCACAACTTTTTCAAACTTCAACCTGAGATACTTCAAAACAAGAAATCAATGCTAACAGCAACTTCAACCTGGAAACTAAATTCAAATCAAAGAAAATCAACAAATCTGTAAGCATGCAAAGGCATTCAAATTCAACAGCAAGTTCAACATCAGTTTGTAAGCATGCAAAGATTTTCATCAACAAAACACTTCAGATATTCAAGCCTGGAACATGCTCACTGTTCTCTGCTTTATTATCTGGTGAGTAAACTCCATTTTTAAAAACAGTTTTAAATCTGTATTATGTTGTTATGGAATGCATGTGATGAATGATTTTAGTAGATTGAGTTTTTAGTATGGATATGAATGCATGTATATACTGTGAGCATGTCTGTGTATAGATACACTAATCTCTGTTGAATCTCTCTGGCTCAAGAACAACCTTTAAAAATCCCTATCTTCCCAAAGAATCACTGTTAGGTTATGATCATTAGAAAGAAAACAATTATAACAATGTAAATTCATTTTTAAAAATAGTTTAAGGTAGAACTATTTAGTTAATATTTCAAAAAAAATAGGATTTTACAGTAAACATCAATTATATGTCGAAAATCAATATTCATAATTTTGTGATTTGATTTCAGAAACAAGTTAGTAATAAGAAATGATGAATTTTGATATAAAAATCTAGATTTTTAAGTTTGTATTTGTCGAGAGATTATGAGTTGTTCGAATTGAGTGTTTTGGTGGTTTGCCGTTGATCAACGTGATGATCGGAGGTAATATCTTGGTCGAAGGTGGTTGGTAGGAGGATGCATGTGGGAAAAATACTGTAGAAAATTTCAAATGGCTGGATCGAGCGAATTTGAGTCGAGTAGGGTTTTGTATTGAGTTTGGGTTGTCTGCAGTGACGAGTCTATTTCGTCGTTGATGGGAAGTCGAGATCGATCGCATAGGTGGGAATCAACGCGTGGATGATTAACAAAGCTCTGGCCGGAGTCTCAACGTTTCTGGTGATCGGAGGCGACGAGGAGAAGAAAAAAATTCCGGCAATGATGCTTCCAGTTTTGATCGAGATGGTCGAATTTCGTTTCGATGTTGGAGATTGGTTTCTGGGTTGGTGGTTGGGTTGTCGAGGCCTTGCGTGGTTGGTCGGCGTTCAGGAAGATGGTCAGAGAAGCTCTGATGGACGTGCACGTGCATGTGTGCACGTTTGTGCTATCTGGTAGTTGTTGGCTTTGGGGAAGAAGGGTTGTACTCGGAATAGTTGTCGTGTTGTTCGCGTGAAAGACTCGAAGTAAGTGAAGGTCGCGAGTGACTCGAAGCTAGCTCGGGGTTTTAGTGTAGTTTGCTCGGGAAAGAAATGAAGTGGCTCGGGTTGTTTTATTTAACCTGGTTTGAAATTTTAAAAGAAATTATATATTGGTTTTAAAATTTAAAGCATGAACAAGTTTATTGATAAAACTAAATTTGTTTAAAGTTAAGTTTTAAACAAAGTTCTTGTATTTGGAAATATAAAAGTTTAAAAATAAATAAGTAGATTTTAAATAATAAGTTTGTATTAAATTTATTTAAATAACTTTGGGAAGTTCAAAGATTTAAAAAGTTATAATTAGCATGTTTAAATTATTTTAAATTATGATTGATTTCTAAAGTGTTTTATTTTAAATAAGTTAAATAATTAAGATTTAAAAATCAATTAAAATAAGGATTATCTTTAGTAATTTAGAAATTTTGATTTAATTAAGGATAATTAAATTTGTAAAGATAATTAAGATAATTAAATTATTAACCATTGAAAAGTTATTGGTTAATATAAATGATTTGATTTAGATAATGTTTTCTTAATTAAGATTTTTTTTTAAAAAAAAAAAAAGAAGTTAAGAAATCATTTAATTAAATTTAAATGATTAAGTTAAATAATTAATTAAGTAATTAATTTGTGATTTATTAAAAGATATTCACTTAGGTTTTATTAAGGGAAATTATTTATTGAGGTAATTAATGGATAATTACCCAATGTAATTAATTTAAGAGAAATTGCTTATGAAAGTAATTAGTGGATAATTACTTATGAAAGTAATTAAATGTAATTGATTAAGGGTTAATCATTTGGTGGTATTAATTAAAGGATTAATTAATATAATGGATTTGAAGTTAATTAATTAAGAGAAATTAATTAAAGGATTTAGGTTAATTAATAATGTGATTAATTAAATATGTTTAATTTAAGATTAATTACTAAGTGTAATTAATTTAAAAGTAATTAATTAATAAAGTAATTAATTAGGGATTATTTGTTAATTTAAATTGATTAATAATTACTTAATGAAGTAATTAAAGATTAATTAATTAGATTAATTAATCAAGGTTAATATAATTAATTAAGAAGTAATTAATTAAGATAAGTAATTACAAATTGTTAATTACTGTTTATGATTAATTAAAACTAATTAATGAATGAAGTGGTTGATTAAAATTTATTATTTAATTAATTAAAAGGTTAATTAATTAATAAGGATTATTTAATTAATTAATCAAGGTTGATTAATAAAAGTAATTAATTTATGAAGGTTCATTAATTATTGTAATTAATGATAGTAATTAAAGATTAATTACTGTGTATGGTTAAGGATAATTACTTGAATGTAATTAAAGTATAATTAATCAAAGGAGATTAATTAAGGAAGATCATTTAGATGTTTAATTAATTAATTTGTAATTAATTAATGATAATAAGCAGGATTAAGATAATCCAAGTAATTAAAGGATAGTAATTAATTTAATTAAAGGTTAATTTAATTGATTAGAGTTAATCAATTCTGTTTAGATAATTGATTAATACTGGATGTTTGATATTGGGTGATTGGTTGATATTGGATGATTTGAATATCTCTGATATATATATGATATATGCTGCTTTGTGAGATGAATGTTGATATGAATTATCAATTGTGATAATATGATTTATCTATCTGTTTATATCATCCTGAATAAGTTTAAATGTTTAAACCTTTAAACAACTTGGCCTTAAAAGATACGTTTTGGATTTCGATGAGACCGGGATCGGGTTTCCGTATACCGGTATTCCAGGTCTGGAGACCCGAATACCACATCGATCCAAATTTACGATAGGTCGTGAATCTCAAGTGAAGATGAAGATTCAGAGTGCAAGGGTTATTGTCGTTAACTCTGAGGGTGATTCCAAAACGAGTGTAACGAGATAATGCCTTCGGTTTCGTTCGAACCCGGAACGAACTTGTATGGATTGAATGCTTTCAGCACATCGTCAGGCGGACGATGAGCATTCTAAGTGATATGTTCTGATTAAAGGTAATCGTAACCTCAAGCCTCATCAACCGGGAATGGCTAAAACAGGGGAGGTGCAGCAAGGTTTCGTGGGTAGCACCCACTGAGAGCAAGATAGATCCTTGTCTAGAGGTCCCTTTTCTTTTATTCGGCTTAGTGTGTGGTTGGTCGCGCCAACTACGGGATTGTCTTGTTCGGGATTATCCAGTAAGGGATGGTTCCGGCTTTGTGTTGCAGGGGAGCGGGCGTACTCCTCGGTACGGTGATCTAGGCCACGTACTGTGACGGGCGGTACCCCAGTAGCCCTGCCATTGTATGGAATCCAAACTCCAATAAGTGCCGTACGTATTAGTTGTGCCCAACTATGTTGGAATGTGAGATGTAAGCATTTCAGCTATTTCTGTATTTTACTTGAAAACCCTAGACCCTATTATAATACAATCAGATTTCCTATCAAACGTTTTAGTGAGCGTAAGGTAAAAACTTACCCATGTTTATTTGTGGGAAGTCTTACGTGATACTTTTGTTTTCAAAAGTTTTCAAAGTTAAGCAATCTAACCGTTTACTCACACCAGACCCATGTCTGACCCAAGTGTTTATTTTCTGTTTTATTAAACTCTTGGGTACTCAATATTGTATTGAGTAGTCGAGGGATTCAGGTTAGCTTTGATGAATTCTAGAGGAGATTTGGAGCAGGAGGCTTCACCGTGTAGATATATGATGATTCCGCTGTGTATATGTTGTGTCTGTATCTGTGATACTTGAGTTGTATGAATTAGACAGATGTTTATAACTGTCTAATATGTGTTGTATAAGTTGTGTAACTCTGATGTATATGATACTATGTAATATTTTATATGATATATTATATTTCATTCGTTCCGCTGTGAGTTTCTGATGTTGTTGTTCTTTCTTCTTTTCTTTCTTTTCTTCTTCTATCCCTTTCTTTCTTAATTCACGATACGTCTTTCTGGGCATAGAAAGTCGAGTCGTGACACGAGAGATTCAGCTTTGAGCCCAAAGCTGACTGTAGGCACTTCCAGAAGTGACTAGTAAAGATAGTGTCTCGATCACAGACGATAGAGCAAGGAATGCCATGAAGTCGAACGACTTCCTTCACATATAACTTGGCAAGCTGAGGAGCAGTCCGAGTGGGCTTAATAGGAATAAAATGAGCTGATTTGGTCAAGCGATCGACGATGACCCAAATAGAAGTATGGCCTGACCTCGATCGAGGCAGATCGTCAATAAAATCCATGGATATCTGATCCCATTTCCACAATGGAATCTCTAGCGGCTGTAGAAGACCAGATGGACGTTGATGCTCAGCTTTGATCTGTTGACAAGTCATGCAACGGCTTACATAACTTGCAGCATCGCTCTTCATGCCCTCCCAATAAAATAGACGACACATGTCGGCATACATCTTGCTTGACCCGGGATGAATAGTGTACTTAGTGCGATGACACTCGTCTAGAATGTCATGCCTAAGTGATAAATCAGATGGTACCAAAATACGGTTCTTCCTGCGAAGACACCGATGAGAATCAATAGAATAATCCAACAATGTCTCATCACTGGATCCCGACTCAAGGAGATGAATATATCGCAACAAGTCTAGATCTTGCCGCTGAGCATGGGCAATGCGATCTAATAGAATAGGTCGGGCTTCCAAGCTGAATAACAAGATCTGAGGATCAGAAGACGGAGCTCGATTTCGAATATCACTCATAGAAAGAGTCTCAAGAATATCCCACTCGGCTATCATCATAGAAACTACTGCCGATTGTTTGCGACTGAGTGCACCAGCCACACGATTACCCTTGCCAGGGGTATACTGAATATCTAAGTCATATGAGGCGAGAAACTCGAGCCATCGCTGCTGCCTCATATTGAGATCCTTCTGACTGAATAAATACTTCAGCGACTTGTGATCGGTGTAGAGAATGAAACGTTCGCCCAATAGATAATGATGCCACGTCTTCAAGGCAAAGACGATAGCAGCTAACTCAAGATCATGAGTAGGATAGCGAACCTCATTCGGACGTAGCTGCCTAGAAGCGTAAGCAACCACCCGATCCTTCTGCATAAGCACAGCACCGAGGCCGCTACCACAAGCGTCGGTGTAAACAACAAGATCCTGGTTACTCTCAGGAACCACAAGAATAGGAGCATGGGTGAGAAGTTCCTTCAGTCGCTGAAAGGAAGCTTCACACTTATCAGACCAAATAAAACGAACCCCCTTACGAGTCAGAGTCGTGAGGGGAAGTGCAACTCGAGAGAAATCCTTGATAAACCGACGGTAATAATCCGCCAGCCCAAGGAAGCTGCGAATATCATGAACGTTCTCGAGCTGCCTCCAATTCTGAATAGCTTCGATCTTGGCAGGATCGACAGAAATACCCTAAGATGATACAATATGGCCCAAGAACTTGACCTTGCTCTCCCGAAAATGACACTTGGAGAGCTTGGCCTTAAGCTGATGCTGACGAAGAGTATCCAAGACGATCCGCAAATGATGAGCATGCTCTGCCTCGGATCTAGAATAAATAAGAATATCGTCGATGACAACCAGAACAAATCTATCGATGTATTCCCGGAATACTCGATTCATAAGATCGACGAAGAAAGCCGGAGCGTTCGTCAAGCCGAACGGCATGACCAACCACTCAAAAGAACCATAACGAGTGGGAAATGCTGTAAGAGGAATGATGTCTTTCACGACTCGTAGCTGATGGAATCCGGTGGCAAGGTCAAGCTGAGAGAAGACCTTCGCACCGCTCAACATGTCGTAACGGGAATTAGAGTTAGACATGATTCAATGATAGATAATTGATTAAGGAATACTACGGAATATAATGGATTCCTATACATATTCCTAACTTATCTATCAATAAACATAAGGAAGGGATTTGATTTAATTCGGATCTAATTAAAATGTATTGTACTAAGTGTATTTGTTCTGTGTTTATTATGCTTATTCCTGAAACCAGGCTCTGATACCAAACTGTAACGCCCCACTCTGAGACCCACTGTAACAAAGAGTATTACGGGAGTAATACTGTCTGTTAAAGCGGAGAATAGAGTATAGTGGAAGCGACCATTTGTAATCAAGCTATAACTATCTACTGAATACGTCGAAAGGATGGTATCTATATATTTTTTTCAAGTGGTTCGACATATTTGGTAAATACTTATAACGAAATTACAAATGGCTAAAGATCTATTAGGACAAAGCATAATAATAAATGATAAAACATCACAGAACAGAATCACATAACGGATATAAAATCCCAGAACAATACATCGTCAATACAGATCCAAATACTATAAGTGGGTACAAAGCCACTGCCCACACATGTGGGTCAAAAATATGTACATATCAAAGTCTGAATAATAACAGAGTAGCGGAATAGTGGACAAATAAAAGCGCTATCTATCAGCATAGCAGATAATGTCCAAGCGGAAGCACAGAAGCTAAGTCCAGAGACCTAACCTGAAACAACTCGGTCTGACCCGAGCGAAAACACTCGGGTCAGGCTAGCTAAACAATCAGTAATAACTGAGATATATAATAGTGCGGTACATAAATAAAACAGTACTTATCCAAAGAGAAGTATATTATGAACCACATGAATATAATGACGATCCCTAATCATCAATAAATAATAAAAATCTCCAAAGAGAAATCAACACCAAAGTGTAGAATAAATAAAATCGCCTCATATCATTGGCGTAGCCAAAGATATAAAAAGATGCCCATAGGCAATAATCCCAAGAGTGACCAGAGTCTGTAATCAATGCCCAAGCAAAGATCGATGCTCCAAAGAGCAATGAGGATATACTGAAAAGTCAATGAAATCCAACACTGAAAAGCAGTGTCCAGAGACACTGTGAATCCACAAGGTAATCGCACTTACATCGTATGGTTCCATAGAACCAACACCGAATGGCGGTACTCGAATGGATATAAAAATCATCAAATAATACCAATATTGCACGTGCACCGACCAGAGTCGTTGTTGCCAAGTACTGTAGAGTTGTGATCGATCACTCGCACAGATGCGGAACGCGCGAGACGGTAAGATCCTTCCTAGAAGGATAAAGGCCCAGAGGCGCATGCCGAAAAATAAACTGTTCCATAGAGCAGGTGTCCAGAGACGGTTGCCCAGAGGCGTGGTTACCCAGAGGTCCAGTACTGGCCGCCCAGAGGCTAATGTGTCACTAACTTCGTGGAGAGGAACCCGTAAAGTGTTAACAATGAGTCCCATACCCCACGTTCGCACTAAACGGTTTCCTAACCAATAGCAAGCTCACACTCCAAACAATAAAAAGTCCACCTCGTATCATCGGTAAACTAGACCCAAAGGTCAAAACCATCAATCGAATAGGTCGGGGATTAACCGGAAAGAAAATACACACGGTTCCATAGGCCGGAGATTTCCTAACCGTTTAAGCACCTTTCCACTTCGCTCGACGTGCTAAAAAGTGAGTGTGAGGTTTTTATTATAGAAAATAATGGTGCGAAACGGATTTATAATTGATTTTGAAATCACTTTAAAACGGCTTTTGAAAACTCTCCTATTATGGAGTAATTAATTTAATAATTAAAAATAATATTATATAATAATTTCGAAAGCCATTTAGGAGTGAAAAATCTTTTGAAAATGATTCATAAAACCCGTGTACGAAATCTAGAGACAAATCTCAAAGAAATCAATAAAACCAGAAAATCACTGAAAAATATTCCAAGTGTTTGTAAACATTCAAAAAACTGACGCGAACCCAAGTTCGGAAATTTATTTGGACCAGCAAACTGTGTCCAAATGTCATGAAAACTTTCAGGAATGTAGTCCAACATCCCTACTTTAAGATGCAAAAAGAATCGGGAAATTCCGACTTGAAACGAAGAAACGGCGTCGTCTCAAAGTCGGACAAAAATCATAAAACTTTACTGTGTCAAAACAGTGTAAAGGTCCCACTTCAACGACATGGTCGAAGGGTCACATGAACTCAGATCTTGATGAAAATTTGCAGGAGCGTAGAAAAGTACTCCTAATTTGATATGCAACAAGAATCGTTCAGTTTCGACTTGAAACGAAGAAACGACAATGTTTCAAAGTTGGTCCGACGATAACTGAAAATGATCACTATTGTAAAACAGTTTCTGGGTGCTACTTCGGCAATAGAAACGAAGTATCTAATGCACCCAGATCTAAACCAAACTTTGCATGGTTAAAGATCTCGATCTCATCTTTTTAACGAGACCAAAAACGATGAAATCCGACAAAGGACGGGCCCGGGATGGCGTCGCAAAGTCGGGGTTCTACGCTGAAAACAACGGGAGAAAAAAGACTAAGGCCTATAGCTATGCACTAACTGGCCAGAGATGAAAAACCACAATTTTGGCATAGTAAACTACAAATTCTGACAAAATGAATAAAATGAAAGTTGTAGCTTAGTTTCTAAGCTTTCCGGAATGACCAAGATCGTCAAATTCCGACAAGAGATGAAAATTCTATGACTAAAACAATTCTCAGATCTAAATTTTATATCACTGTCGTTGTGCTCTCGTGACAGTGGTAAGAATGTACAATTTTGACCAAATTAACTTCGAAATTTCATGAAACTCAAAACATGAAAGTTTTAGCCCTAAATCTAAGCTTTCCAGAACATCCAAAATTATTAGATTTGGATAAGAAACGAGTAACTTATGGCCAAATCAATTTCAGGTTTTTATTTTATCAACCCTGTAGTTTGTTGTCAGGTCAGCGACAAACAAGCATGATTTCGACCATTCAAACCTCAAAATTAGGCAAAGCACAAAACAGAAAAGTTATAGGGGACAGAATAATCTTTCCAGAACTTCAAGAAAATCTTAATTCCGATTTAATATGAATGAGATATGCCTAATTTACTAACAGCAATAAACTAATTATAATTTCAGCTAGCATATATTACAAATACCTTATGTGCACACCCCAAATGAAAGCAAAGATGATCAAAGAGCTATGATTCACATGTTACATAATAAAACATGTGTTACTAACTGATTACCAAAATCAAAAGATGATTAGCAATATACCTCTCTTGAAAGCAACAAAGACTATTATAGCATCAACCCAAATTAGCAAAAGATGATTAGGAGGCTATAAGATCAAAAAAACACATAAAACATGTGTTACCAAATACATTTCAGAAATGAGAAAGATATAAAAATGGATTTGAGGTGGGTATTTGCATTACCTTAGCATAGAATGACTTGCATAAGCTAAAACTAGAAGGAGATGAAGATAGAGGCCATTTTTGTTATGAAAGCTTTAGGAAATGATTAGGGTTTAGATTAGGGATGAATGAATGAGGTTAGGAGAGTTTGAGATAATTTATAGAGGAGGTTTAGGGTGGGTTATTGGGCTAGGTTTAGTAACCCAATAAGAAGAGAGTTATTTACATGTTTCCAACAATTAGTCTAAGTGTCCATATATGTTTATAAAACTCATTTTTCTTATCCAAACCCATTTTAAAATCTCTACTAAAATATTTAACTTTCCAAAAATAACATTTTATCCTCATTTTAAAATCCCATATTTCCCATTAAATTAAAATAGCCTTTTTCAAATAAATTTTGTTATTCCAAATCCTTTTATGCTTCATTAAAATAAATAAAAATCCTAACTTTTATTTATTAGTTGGTAATGCAAATCCCGGGTTGTTACAACAACAGTGGTTTTTGAATACAACAATGATTTCGGCAGAGTCTGGACGTCAAAGAGCCCAAAAGATCCCCTTTTTGTTGGTTCTGGGCTGCTATTTATAGGCGTAGGCTGCAAATATCTCGCTCAGATCTCGGGAGACCTCTTCTGGCATGTGGATGGGCCCACACAATCGATCCCATGTGGTGTGCGCTCGATCTGTGATCGATACGAATGAATTTCGTATCGATCGTAATTTGGTCCAATCGAGTCAAAATCGATCATGAACGTTCTTGAGGATGTACGCAAGCTCTAGTGAAAATTTGGTAGCATTTAGACTTATAGATTGTGAGTTATGATCAATGCAAACTTGTGTTTTCTCTAGGCTGTCGAATTTGTATCGATATCGTTCGTGTTGATATACTCGTATCGCTCTTTGTGCACATGCTTGCAAGTTGACGCGGCGCTAACTCCTCGGATCGATCCACTTTTCATGCCGAGTGACAAAGTCTTTAATTAGAGTGCATCTTGTTCACATCGATCACCTCTGCTTTGTTACTGTTTGCATCGATCGCTTAATGGATTTCGTCGTATCGATAGCTGGGGGCCATTTTTTATCGATCGTTTGATGTTTTATTCGTATCGATCGTTGATCGATCGATACGAGCTATGCAATTGGGATTGATACGAATTGACTCCAATTGATGGATACGAAGTTGAGTGTACATAATGTATACGAACAACAGATAACTAATGGATATGAACAGATGGCTGCGAACAGATGGAGGCGAACAGATGGATGCGAATAGATGGAGACGAACAGATGGATTACCTTGGTTTGCATCGATCATATCTTGAGCATACGACCTCGGATTGACTTGAAATTTGGAACGTTGGCTTACGTAGCTTTGCTTGTCATGCTATGTTAATTGTAGCTCGATCCGGACTCAGACAAAATTCATCGATATCCATAGTGAGCCTATGTATAACCGATCTTCGGGACGAACTGTCCTCGGTTCCTAGTCAAGTTCTTGGTGCCACGGCCTTTCCAAAAGGTGGGATAACATTTTTTCCCCCTAAAGTATGTCTTGTGAGAACACGACATGCTTTGAAAAGTTGCAATCTTCATTCTGAACATTTCCATTTGACTTGTATGAACGGTTGTTGTTTTTTCATCGAAAGATGTAACGTTTGATGGATCTTTAGTAATATAAATGATAAATTGTTGGCTGCCAATTGTTGTACTGTGCACTGTTGTAACTGAGTGTTGAATGATAGCAAACTGTTGTTTGTTGTTGTAATTGTCATCAGGTGAGCATTCAATTCCTATGAATTTTAAAGATTGGATGTTAGTCCATTATACACGAATGTAGGTTAGCCTGACTCCCGTTAACGTTCGTACGTTCACGAGTCGTTGTCAGGTTATATATATATATATATAATTCTGTATTGACCCTCTCCTGAATCAATGTGAAATTCGATTTGTAACAAAGCTTGACAATTGTTTTGGAGTGTCCCATCGTATCGATCCTCTCCTGGATCGAGTCGGGATGAATGAACGTAGATTTCGTATCGATAGAGTTGAATGGTCGAGATATTATTTTGCAATGATCTTCGTATCGAGGGACTTATGATGGATACGAATAGTCCGGCTGGTCCTCCGGGTATTATTCGTATCGGCAGATAAGAGTCTTCACAAGCTATACGTTGATGGATACGAATAAAGCAGATCGTATCGATGCATTTCAGATGGACTCGAATTTCTGTAGGCTCGAAAATAGTGGATACGAAATAAGCATTTCATATCGGTGGAATCCAATGGTTCAAGTAAAGCTTCGTTGTAGGTTTCGTACTGATAAGACTCGAATTGATGGATAGGAATAGGCCTCTTCGTATCGATTTGAGGAGAAACCTGTTGAAACCGGTCGAAATGACTTGGAGACGAATCATTTTTTCTTCTTGGTTTCATGACCATATAAATACATTCTGTACTTAGCCAAATTTTCATCTGCTTTTATTTCACATACCGCCTTCATATCGATCAGCGAAAAAGATAAAAAGAAATTGCCTTCGTCTTCGAGCCATTTAATTCGTTAATCTCCCAACCCAACTGCTATAATTAGGTAATCCATTAAAGGAATCCAACGTGTAAACGATGAGACTCGAAATCTTTGCCATTCCGTTTGCTTCCGTGACCGACTCTGGTGAAGTAGAGGCCGGAGATGGGCCAGTGCAAAGTCGAGGATGGAGGATATGGCATCTGACTGATTTTGGAGAGGAAGGATGGATGGATACGAAAGGATCGCTCGTATCGGTTGAGGAGGAGTGATTCGTATCGATCAAAAACTAATCAAAGTTTGTATCGATTGAAAATAGTGGAGATCCATATCAAGGAAAGGAGCGGCTTCGTATCGATTGGAGACAGTGGGGGTTCGTATCGATCCAAAGTAATCGATACAAAAAATTAACTTTGTGATCGATACGAAGCGCTGGTTCTGCCGATCGATATAGAGATGCGGCCTGTGATCGATACAAAGTAAAGGGTTTTGGATCGATACGAACTTGCCTTAAGGTGATTGATTCGAATTCTTTTCCTCCGCAATCGATACGAACGGGGGTTCTGGCGATGGATCCAAGTCTGAACCACGATGGATACGAAATCTTGCATAATCAAACATTCGAATCCGACAAGCTTTGACGTTGCATAATTGGACTTGACCATTACGCTGCATATTTGACTTCTTTCGAAGCCAGTCGATGGAATGGTAACTTGAAAAAATTAATAAACTTTTACTTGGATCGATCTCCAAAGTCTGGATGGCACAGTTGTGACGGTCAGCGATGACGGTCACTCTGGTTAAAATTTTAAGTCTTGTCATTCGAACATCTCTCAATCCCATAGAATTTCTCAAGTAATATGTAGAAATGCACTACACAACACATTCACGCACTTCACACTGGGAACACACGGGCTTATTATCATCTAATGACGGTTTTTAATAAGTTGATTAGTTGTGGAGTCTACAAGCTCACAACAGTAGTAGCTTCAGAGTTCATCTCCCTTAGTCATAGAGATTCCGATCATTGCGGCCAAAGTTATAGATCCAGCTCCGGACGAGCTGCCTGGTGCCAGGTTTATCATGAATCCACAAGATTCTGTGTCGTCCAACGTCTCCGAAGATATGGTGGGACAAATATGTCTACGGCATGGTCAACCGTTGGACGACGTCTTATTACCGGGACCGAATGATAGACCGCATGCTCCATCGGAAGGGTTTACTACCTTCAATAGGCATTCATGTACAGTCGGGACGCTTCCTCCATTCAATCAATATATTCAGGAAGTGTTGTACTTCTTTGGAATTGCCTCATCACAGTTACATCCCAATGGATACGCATTGCTGAATAGTCTATTCGTTGTATTCATGGAGCATCTTTTCAGACCCCCGACCCCGATCGAAATTAGATATCTTTTTAATGTTAAGAGTCGGGGAGATAGCCCTTCTTTCACATTTCTGGAGGTGGTCAGGAACTGTCAAGTTGTGACTTGTGCTTTGACCAGATTGAGCTACTTCAAAACTGAGTGGTTCTACGTTCGATGCCCACTAGGGTTTGCTAGTCGATGGTTGGTTAGACGTAAGTGCTTCGACTTTTCTGGTAGTTAACAATATAGTTGCAACCGGTATTGGGACTAATACTCTCTTTCCATTACAGCCGCAATTCCATGACCCGATGGCGCACACTTTAAAGAAATAGTACGGATCCTCCAAGAAGTTCCAAGCGAGACGAGAGAAATCGAGTCGGTGCTCATTGATAGGAACTCAAGAATTCTTGGGTTAATCGAGCTAAAACAAAGCATAAGGCTTGAAGGAGTGCTTAGGGCAGCCCCGACGAAGCGGGTAAGCGCAAAGCGCCCGGGGTCGTAATTACTGAGGAAGGTGATGAAGAACACATGGCTACGAACGACGAACCCATGGTCGGGCCTTCTGACAGTTTTTAGGGTTCAGAGGGAAGGAGAAAAGGTAAGGCAGTTGCACACAAATGTCACAAATCCTCAAGATGGAAATCCGTAATAGTGTCCCTGCCAGCCTCCGGTGTTAGAATTTAAGAGGTTCCTCCCTCGCAAGTAGAGAATCCTTTTGAAGGACTTACTGATATTCCGATTCCAGACTATGTGTCACTTAAACACGACACCGGATTGGAGGGGCTTCAAAGTGCTCTAGATTTAAGCGAGTCTCTACCCATCAGTGCGACCGGCATTACCGGTTGGTCGGGGGGTTGCACACACATATACATTTCACGACACTACACGGTTTCCAGCCTTAAGTTGCATGCTTCGAGAATTCACTAACTCCGTTCTTCTTTACTTTAAAGATATGAAGAATAAGCGAGATTCTATGCTCGGCAGTCTCCGTTCAGCGCGCCAATCATCGAGCTCGTATTATGAGTCCCATCAGAGGGAGAATGATAGAAACTGCGATCGCAGTTATTCTAGTTAGGAACGTTACAAGAGGGATAGAGACAGAGATTACAGAGAACAGAGATATCGATCCTGGTCGCGTTCTCCACCTCCCCGACTCCCTACACAACCTTCTATTCACAGCTCACATCTCCCGGAGTCTCCATGCCAAAAACCATCTTCTCATGCTCCAAGGTCTGAGTCTCAGCATCGTAGGACTGAGGCCGAACCCCCCACTGTTGCTGAATAAGCCATCACTAAGCCCACTAGGGAAGGGGCTATCAGAATTTCCCAGTTAAGAAAAGATTTCCCGAACATATGTTTTGACGGCTTCATCTTCCTCCCTCACTTAAAGAAAATTCCATCGGAAGCAGAAACCACGATGCATGACTATATTCATGACATTTATACACAGTATAAGGAGTGGATGAAAGCCGCAGACAAAGCATCGGCAGTGTCCTTTGAGCGGGCAAAGGCAATTGAGAAACTAGAAAGTGAACTTGCTCAAAAGGACCGCATTGTCCAAGTGCTCAATGATGTAGCCGAAACTTGCCGGAAATCTGAGATGGAGGCCACCCAAAAAGCTGACAAGGACACCCAATCTATGGAGAGAATGCGACAAACGCATTTCACTTTGGTGGAGGAGATGTGCCACCGAAACACCACTGTCACAACTGAACGGGACGCTGCTCTGAAAGAACTTAACGAGCTCAAAGCCAAATTTTCCGAAATCACCAAGGAGAAGGATGATGCAAATAGAGCAGCTCATGAAGCGTGTGAACAGGCCGTAGTGCTTCGGGGCGAACGGGATGCGGCAACGGCTAAGGTTCAGAAAGTGGAGGCTGAAGTTGAAGATGAGGTTAAGATGGCGGAGGCCAGGCTAGAGGCTGATATTAAGGATCTACTCATTACTTATAATGCTAACGTCTTGAAGCATAGGAACCTAGCCTAGCTTGAAAATTATTCGACACATCTATACAATGCCTGCGGCCGATTAGTAGGAGATGAAAAGCTGCGCATCAGGGCGAATCAGTTGATGAATTTGAGCTTGAAAACCGAATGCTGAATGAAGACGAGCGGAAAATCCTCCATGATACAATGATCTCATATGAGAAGGAGAAGCTCGATGCTCAGCATTTGGAAGTTAGAGAAGGCTCTGGTGTCGAGCACCGTGATACAAGTGTTGAAACTCTTGTGCCGACTCAGCTTGAACCGACTTCCATGGTTGATTCTCAATCCATTCCTGCTTACAACCCGGATCAGCCGCAACTATCTCAAGCTAGCGAGCAAATCTCTTAGGTCGTTCAGCCGCTCACAAGTCAAACTGAGGAAGGTACTCTAAACATTTTGAATGTTTGTCCAAAACCGGAAGCGTACATGAAGTGATTATTAACAGTTCTTCTTTTTCTTTTATCCAGTGATTGAAGCTACACCGGTCGTGCCTCCTACAACTCAGGAACCACATCATATGCAGGAGGCCATTATAACTGAAGCGACCACTACAACGACCACGGCACCGACTGATGGAGTGCATGGGAGTACACTTATTTTTGATGAGCAGATGATGGAGGAACTCCTCGGTCATCACAGTGACCCTTTTGCAGACTTGCCATTCGTTATGGGTGGAAGCGTTCCAATGACAAGTTCCTCGGCCCCAACTATAGGAGTCTCCAGCGGTGCGCCAACACTTCATGAGGAGGAAATACTAGTTGAAATCAACGCTGAGATGGAGGTAGCCGCGCAGGGCAGCGGTTTTGGCGGTGGAATGGCTGGACCTGGTCTGGCTCCTTTTCGGATGATATCTCTGGGAGGAACGGTCGTTGAGACGAGCGCGCCTGCCCCACCACCTTTTGTTGATCCCGTCCCTCCGAATCCGCCTATAGGAAGCGTTCCAATACATTTGAGTTCAGAGGAGGATGTTGATATAATGCCCCTGACTGGGGATCGGCCGCCGAAAAGCAAGGATTCATAAAGAAAACCGAGTAAGAGCTCTAGTGGGTCCACACTAAAGAGGAAACCAAAGAAGAAAAAAGAGTAGATACATCTCTTCGGCTCGTTTCTGAGTAGATAGGAATTTCTTTAGCTTTTGTTGGTCGTGTATAGATGCGGGTTCATCTCCTGCTAGTAGGATTTTTGGGATAAACTTGTACTTAATTCTTTTCCACAAATAGTTGAAATGAAATTCCATTTTGTCTTCAACTCAATTTTTGTTTATTTGCTTAAGTGTTTCATCATTTGAACTCCAGTCGAGTACATTTGTTGAGTTTCGACCTTTGGATTGGACTCAAGTTTAGTCATTAAGTCCTGAAATCACTACTATGAGCGATGACTGAACGTTAAGCTGGACTCCGATGCTGCACCGTCTCAGTCAGTGATTGGCGCTAAAGTTATGCCCCTAGTTTCAGGGATGAATTATAAAGATCAAGCGGCAATTGTGTTCCGTCTTCAACTCATCGAGCTTAACGTCGTTGAATTGATGCTGAAACAAGGAAATTCGAGTGGTCAAATCACACTCGCTCATCTATTGATAATTGCATCCCCACTTTAGGGATTTGAATCTATATGTCGGTGGTCGGTCACGCTTACTTAAATTTCAAGGATACGTCCACGCTTCGGGGACTTACGTCATTTTCACGGGTGGTCAGTCACACTCGTATAATGTTTATAACGATGTCCACACTCTGGGGACATTAGATCGATTTGCGAGTGGTCAGTCACACCCGATCTGCATTTACACTCTGACCACGCTCCGGGGACTCAAAGTTGTTTTACGGACGGTCGATCCCAATCTGGTTTGTGTTTAAACTCCAATCCACTCTCCGAGGATTTTGAGTTAATGTTTATACTCCAATTCGCACTCTGGGAAATTGGAGTTAGCCGAAAGATGGTCAGTCATATCTGTTCAGGCTTTAGGATCTTATTCGCACTCCGGGAACGACGAATCTATCAGGATCGTGGATGGTCGGTTCACATCCACCCTGAGTTAACAAGCGAGGTCGTTTGATGGACGGATCCATCCTCCTCAAACTTGGCCATGATACGAGCGAAGTCGTTAGGTGGACGGTTCCACCCTCTTCGAGATCGTATTTGTAAGTTTATACTCCAGTTCACACTCTGGGAATCTGGAATTGGTTAAAGGATTGTCGTATATCAATCTTTTTTTTTCGGACTTCAGTGTGATGAATTGCCCTGTATCATTTAGCCAGTAATCGGTCGTATCACAGTCACTCCCTATTTGAATAAATTCCACCGTTGAGCGGAATTTAGCTCTCCATGTATAGTGATAGTTGTGTGACCATTCAATAACTCACTGCTCTGGCTCGAAGAGACTGCATTTTATTGCTGAAATAAGAAAATATGGAAAAATCAGTTGCCTTATTACAAATTCAAATTTCGAAATGTAGAAACAAATTGCAAATGAAAAATAGACTGAATAAATAAACAAAGCCTGTCATGTGTAGTAGCGACTAAGACATTCGATGTTCCTGGCTCTTGGAAGAGTGAGACCGTCAACGGTCGATAATTTGAATGTACCATCTTCGTGCTTTTTTTCGATAACATACGGCCCTTCCCAAGTTGGCTTCATATGCGAAGGGACCGAATAAATTCTCTTAAGGATGAGATCGCCGAGTTCAAAGGTTTGGGGTTAGACATTGGCATTGTATAATCGGGCGACTCGACTTCGGTATGCGGCCGCCCTCAAATCAGCCTCTTCACGCTTCTCATCCAATAAATCCAGATATTCGGTAAGTAATATAGCATTTGTCTTCGGATCATAGTATGTCACACGATGAGAAGGCACTTCTAATTCGACCGGAATAACAGCTTCTGAACCATAAGAAAGAGAGAATGGAGTGTGGTTGGTCGCGGACTTGTTGGTTGTTCGGTAGGCCCATAAGGCCATAAGAAGTTCATCGACCCATTTGCCCCCGGCCTTTTCTAGTCGTTTCTTCAGAATATACTTTATAACTTTATTAACAGCTTTGACTTATCCATTCGCTTGAGGATGTGCGATTGCGGAGAATTTCTTCTGCATGTGGAATCATTGATAGAAATCCTTAAATTCAACATTGTTGAATTGGGTGTCGTTACCAGTGATGATAGCATATAGGAGACCAAATCGGCAGATGATGTTGCGCACTACAAAGTTGATCACCTTCTTTGTTGTGATTGTAGCAAGGGGTTCAGCTTCCGCCCACTTGGTAAAGTAATCAACTGCTACGATGGCGTACTTCGCACCACCGTTGGCTAGAGGTAGAGAGCCAATAATGGCAATCCCCCATACTGCAAACGCCCATGGACTGACCATTTGAGTTATTTCGGTAGGTGGGGCTCTTGGAATTCGAGCATGCTTCTGACATTTCTCACATTTTCTAGTGTAATCTGATGCATCGCGATTTACGGTTGGCCAATAGTATCCATACCTGAGCACTTTCTTGGCAAGGGCTTGTCCCTCGGTGTGACCGCCACATTCTCCTCCGTGTACGTCGTGCAACACTCGTTTGCTTTCATCGTGAGCGATACACCGAAGTAAAGGAACAGAGTATCCTCTCCTATAAATGAATCCATTCTGAATAGTGAACCGCGAAGCTTTTCGAAGAATCTGTCTCTTTTCACTCCTGCGCTCTGGCAGGGTTCCATGCTCAAGATAATTTCTGAATGGAGTCATCCATGACTCCTTCTCGGAAATGACATCAAATATCCAATCAGTTTCCATCTGATCAATGCTTGGCGAAGACAAAGTCTCCACGGGAATGAGTCCCATTTGTTGTGCTTCACTTATACTGGCTAACTTTGCTAACGAATCGGCTTTCTGATTGTGCTCTCATGGTATGTAATAAATGGCATAATAATCAAATTGATTCAATGTCTCTTGAACCTGAACAAGGTAAGCAGCCAGTCTTCGATCATTGGCTTGGTACTCCCCTCGAACTTGACACACGACCAATGGTGAATCACAATAAATTTCCACAGCAATGATTCTTAAATCTCTGGCAAGTTTCAATCTAGCCAGTAGGGCTTCATATTCGGCTTTGTTATTGGTTGCATGGAAGTTGAACTTTAAAGCATAGCATATAGATTGGCCTTCAGGAGTTTCAAGTACAACCCTTGCACGTGAGCAACAGTCATTTGATGCACCATCTGTATGCAACTTCTAGATATACTTGGGAGATTACTTGTTTCGGGCAAGTCCTCTGGGATGGTAAATTCAGCTATGAAATCTACAAGGACTTGTCCCTGGATGGCTCGCCTTAGAGTGTAAGTAAGGTCAATCCGAATCAACTCGATATTCCATTTGAGTAACTTACCAGACGTCTCAGGACGTGTAAGGACCTGGCGTAACGGCTGGTCGGTATAGACGGTGATTGGCTGAGCCTGGAAATTTGGACGGAGCTTCCTTGAGGCAATAACAAGACAATAAGCCAATTTCTCTAGCTTCGGATAATTTCTCTCAGCTCCGGTTAGTCATTTGCTAATATAGTAGACCGGCTTTTGTGTTCGGTCTTCCTCCCGAATTAGGGCAGCACTGATTGCGTTTTCTGATACCGCCAAATAAATGTACAATTTCTCATGATCGATAGGCTTTGACAAAATTGGCGGTGTGGAAAGGTGTTGAATTAGTGCTCGTAATGCGCCCTCACATTCTGTAGTCCATTCAAAATTTCGTTTCCCTTTTCAGATCAGATCGAAGAAGGGAATGCATTTGTCAGTAGATTTTGAAATGAACCTGCTCAGTGCTGCTACTTTCCCGTTGAGGCTCTGGACTTGCTTTATCGTTCTTGGAGTTTCAAGGTTTCTAATCGCCCAAATCTTTTCGGGATTGGCTTCGATTCCTCGAGCGTTGACGATAAACCCAAGGAATTTTCTTGATGTTACCCCAAAGTGACATTCAACGGATTGAGCTTCATACTGTATTCTCGGAGGATATTAAACATCGACTCTGGGTCCTTGACGTGGTCAGTGGAGAATCATGACTTGACTAGCATGTCGTCCACGTATACCTCTATGGTTTTCCAATCTGATTGGCAAACATTCGATCAACTAATCGTTGATAAGTTGCGCCAGCATTCTTGAGTCCAAAAGGCATAACCTTGTAGCAATAAAGTCCCATATTGGTTACGAAGCCGGTATGTTCCTGGTCGGGTAAGTGCATTGGTATTTGATTGTAGCTGGAATATGCATCCATGCAGGATAAGAGTTCATGCCCAACCGTTGAATCTACGAGTTGATCAATTTGAGGAAGTGGAAAACTGTCTTTAGGGCAGGCTTTTTTCAGATCATAGTAACCAATGCACGTTCTCCATTTTCCATTTGGCTTTCGGACAAGTACAGGATTTGACACCCATTCCGGATATAATGCATCTCGAATAAATCCTTTCGATTTAAGCTTGTCTACCTCTTCCTTAAGGGCGGCAGATCTCTCTGGATCCATGCCATGCCTTTTTTGTTTGACTGGGACGTGCCGTGGGTCAATGTTCATTGTGTGGCTCTCAATGTCCGGCGAGATCCCACACATGTCAGAATGCATCCAGGCTAACACGTCAAGGTATGCCCGAAGAAATTCAACCGATTCATCTTGCATTTGTTGGCTTAGTTGAGATCCAATCTTTATCATTCTAGAATCATCGCTATCATCGATCGGGACATCGATCATCAGTTCGGTCGGAGTAGCTTGACTGTCTTTACTTTCGTCTTCACTTTCGGTATCTCTCGGGTCAAGATTTCTTTGGAAATGGTTGGGGTGCCCAGGCCTAGGCCCAGGCGTCAATTGTTAATTTTCAACAAAGCGGACACAGAGAGATTCCTCTATGCCCTTTCCTTTTTCTCTTCGATGCCCATCTCGTTGCTCGGCAACATAACAGGCTCATCCAACAACCTGATCTCCTTGAATGACTCCAACCCCAAGATCGATGGGGAACTTCAAAGTCAAACACCATGGAGCAATCGCAGCTTTGAACTTAGCTAGGGCCGGTCGGCCCAAGAAAGCTTTATATGGCGAATCTATATCCAACACCATAAATTGTAACAACCGGACTCTCTGACGTTCTCCTATTCCTAACTCCACTAGCAATTCCACTACTCCAACGGGTATGGTCGCACTCCCATTGAAACCATGGATACAGTACTAACAAGGTTTTAAATCTTTAGTCTCCATTATCATCTGGTCATAGGCTCGCTTGAACAATATATTCATAGAGCTTCCACTGTCTACCAAGATCCTCTTCATCCAAGCAGGACCTACTTGAGCTGATATGACAAGTGGATCGATGGTTGAGGCTTCGATCCTATCGGCATCTCTGTCTCGGAAGATGATGTCGTCAATCATCATCTTTTGTTGCTTGGTCAGAGCCCCATCTTCCAAACTACTACAACACTTGAAGCTCGCATGCCTAATAGAACTGGCATACGACTCCATTTCCTTCCAACTTCGGTCTGCTAGATGAGGACCACCACTAACAGTAGTTATCACTAACCTCCCGCCAGTACGAGTGGGTTCCTCCTGTCTAGCCTGATTCGGTACATGATTCTGATTTGATGGGCCTACACCTCCAAACTGCGGTGCCCGCACAAACTGCTCCAACTTTCTCTCTCTTATCAGCTTTTCAATGAGATCCTGCAAGTGATAACACTCATTCGTGTTATAGCCGTAGCTTTCGTGGAATCTACAAAACTTCCCCGTCTAAATCTGTTTCTCCGATGACTGTTTCGGAGCAGGTTTCACGTACTGAATAATATTGCAAGTCTGTGAATACAAATTTTCCAACGACGTATTCAAATGAGTGTAGTTATCAAACATAGGAGCCCTATGTCATGGACCACGATTCTGATCCCGTTTCCTATTCTGGTTTCCATTGCTTTTCTGCTGATTTTGTTTATTCTGAATGCTCAATTGCACTTTTCCAGGGCTTTCCTCGGATTGTTTAACAGCAACGTTACTCTGAATTCCTTCCATACTAGGCCCCGCGTCATCCTTTTTCCTAGACTGTTTTATATCCTCCCTTCTCAAGAATTGGGCTGCCATGGAATAGAAACGGTCCAATGACGCAGGAGGCTTTCCGGCTAACTAGATACCGAACTCAGAATCAGGATCAATCCCCTTAGTCAATGCCATTAGAATGGAGTTATCACTAGGGTTGCTGATCTCAGCGCATGCAGCATGAAATCTCTCTAAATAACGCCCGAGTGTCTCTCCAGGAGCTTGAGTGACACTAGATAAAGTATTAACATCTTTCGGTCTTGCGACATGCATGCAAAATTGCTCAATAAACTTTGTTGCCAACTGGTCAAAACAAGAGATAGATCGAGGTGGTAAATGGGTAAACCACATAGTCGCTATGCCCCTTAGAGATATCGGGAAGCTTTGGCACTTAACTGCATCATCAGCTCGTGCAGCATTCATCAACCATTCGTACTTCAGGATATGTTGATTAGGATCAGAGCTCCCTTCATAAATAGGTAAAGTCGGCATCCTGAATCGCCGAGGTGGTCCAGCATAGAGTATCTCATCAGTAAAAGGGGTATGACTCCGGGAGATTCCCCAGTCGTCATTGCTAAGACCCTGACTTTCACGGATCATTTGACGGATCATCATTGGAATGTCGGGCATCTGGACATTTTGAGCATGTTGGGTCAAGGTGTGGTCGGGTTCCACAATGCGAGGAGGGGCCGGTCGTTGTCGACGGTCCATATCTCGCCTCCTTGGTTCTACGTCTTCAAGGACATAAGGCTCGGGAGTATGGTTGCGTCGGTGGTGGGTCGGATCCGTTCGGTTCCGAGCGTCAACTCCCGGTTCAGTAGCAGTGGTGTTAGTGCGGTTGTTTGTAACATGATATGGAATAGTACCTCCTTGGGAGGAGGATTCGATCTGATGGTTGTTTGATAAGCCAACTCTCGGTTGCCCAAGACTCAATGTATGTTGATGCCCAGCGGCCTGTGTGTAACTTCCATCCAGTCATGGGCGCGTGGATCTAAGATGGTAGTCAGAAGAGGCAGAACTTTCAGTGGATGCATAGGAAGCCTGATCCCTTCTAGATCTCCATCGTCTTTGACGATTTAGCTGGTTGGTCAATTCCGCATTAGCACGGAGCTGTTGAGTGAGCTGTTGGAGGCTCTGAGTCAATTCTTGCATTAACATCTGGAATTCTTCCCTTGTGACATGACCTTGCAGATCTGATGGTCCGGTAGCATTCTGGTCGGCTGGAGGTGGTAGTACGGGGTTATGTCTGTCCCGTCCTTCTTGATCTACGGTAGTTGAGATAGTCCTTGTGTTAACCATGATGGAAAGCAAATCTCTTTCCTAGACTTGATGCAAATCTGAATAGAATGGAAGAACTTTAACATGAAATTTGGATCTTCTTCTTAGATTTATGCAATCCGATATCGATAGTAGATCCAATGAGCAGGAGAAAAACTGGGTTTTCTCAGTGAAAGCACCAAAGTGTTTGTACCAAAATTGGGCACAACACTCGTAGGAAGTGTTTGAAGAGATAAAATGAAGAAAATAAATGTAAAAAGAGGATTATCTAATAAACACTCCAAATGATAATCAGAAAAACAGCAAAAGAACAGTGAGATTTAGAGTGGTTCGGCGTGTTGCCTATGTCCACTATGAAATGATTGACTTTTATTAACTTTTTCTTGCTGGTTACAGCGGATTACAGCAGTACATTTCGAGTACAATAGTGGTTTTTGAGTACAACAATGATTTCGGTAGAGTCTGGACGTCAAAGAGCCTAAAAGATCCCTTTTCTATAGGTTCTGAGCTGCTATTTATAGGCGTAGGCTGCAAATATCTCGCTCGGATCTCGGGAGACCTCTTCTGGCACGTGGGTGGGACTACGCAATCGTTCCCATGTGGTGTGCGCTCGATCTGTGATCGATACGAACGATCGTAATTTGGTCCAATCGAGTCGAAATCGATCATGAACGTTCTTGTGGATGTACGCAAGCTCCTGTGAAAATTTGGTAGCATTTGGACTTGTAGATTATGAGTTATGATCGATGCAAACTTTTGTTTTCTCTTGGCTATCGAATTCGTATCGATATCGTTCGTGTTGATCTGCTCGTATCGCTCTTTCTGCACGTGCTTGCAAGTTGACGCGGCGCTAACTCCTCGGATCGATCTACTTTTCATGCCGAGTGACTAAGTCTTTCATTGGAGTGCATCGTGTTCGCATCGATCACCTCTGCATTGTTCGTATCGATTGTCATTGCACTGTTCGCATCGATCACCTCTGCATTGTTCGTATCGATTGTCATTGCACTGTTCGCATCGATCACCTCTGCATTGTTCGTATCGATTGTCATTGCACTGTTCGCATCGATCGCTTAATGGCTTTCTTCGTATCGATAGCTAGGGGCCATTTCATATCGATCGTTTGATGTTTTATTCATATCGATCGTTGATCGATCGATACGAGCTGTATGTTTGCACAAAAAATGGACAAACACCTCAAAGTTGTATGAGTTAGTAGATCTTATGTTATTCTTAGTAATTTGAACGATTTATGCAAATACGTAAAAAACAGGGGCTAAACTGTAAAAAGACACGCAGATTTATAGTGGTTCAGCCAGAATGTGCCTACGTCCACTTTATATGTTATTTCTCTTCTTTTGTTATGATTACAAGTACAAAGCTTTGGTACAAGTAAAAGAAAGTTGTTTGAAGAGTTCCTTCCGTGCTTGAGCTCTCAAACTTGTCCCCATTGCTGTACCCCTACCCCTCTATTTATAGAGTGAGGCTAGGGGTAGGGGTCCAGGATATGTATAGTCGCTGATGGGCCTGGGCTGATGTGATCTGGCCTGGTATATCTTGGTTCGGCATTGCTTGGTTTGGAGGTGGCTGGAGTGTAGAGTGGACCGGTAGTGGGATGGAAGTAGGTTGGACCGGTGGTGGGATGGAAGTAGGTTGGACCGGTGGCAGTTGGTCCGGCGGGATGGAAGAATATTGGTTCGGTGGCAGTAGGTTGGACCGGTGGTGGGATGGAAGTAGGTTGGACCGGTGGCAGCTGGTCCGGTGGGATGGAAGAATATTGGTTCGGTGTTCGCCTAAGACTACCGAATGGGTTCCTGCCGAATGGGCCTTGGAGGACGAGAATACCGGATGGGTTTAGGCGAGCCTGGATGGATGAGTCATGCTCCTCGGTCTCAAGGTCATCTAGGTGAGAATGCGCCCAACATTTGCCCCCCAAAGTGGGGCATATGCCGGAATGTGCCGCGCTTTGTTTAAAAGATGATGACGTCAGTCTTGGATGCTTTCGCCGAATCAGCCGGTCCGGTCGTCTACAGTTGCCTATAAGTAAGGGCCCAGGGCCTCTATTACCTTCTACCGAACAAACAGCCAAGCCAAGTTAGTCACATAGCCGAATCAAATTTTGATCCTCTGCCGAACCATCCCAGCTTGCCGAACCATTTCACTTGCCGAACCAGGTACTCAATTTCCCTTAGCCGAATGGTTTTTTGTCTATGCCCACCGAATGAAGTGCGTGTGCCATACGTGCCGAATGAAATTTTCAGATGAGAATGCCGAACGAGAATGCCGGATGGAATCTTATATTCAGTTTTACTGAATGATAATGGGAGTTTTAAGCATTTTGACTTCATGAGTAGAATTCCATATTATATACTTACCTTTTTTTTACATCCTTTATTCTAACAACATGTTTTCCCGGTGTTGTAGATAATGTCTCGCAAAGCAGAGACTCGATCAGACAAGAAGAAATCTGGGGGTGAAGGAAGTTCCTCCGCCGTGCCCCCAACTCAGCCGAATCCCGAACGTCACGGTCCAATCCCGAGATCACTAGTGGACGGGTACGGCCCTCAGGAACTTCTGAACTCCCCGCCCGATTGCTTTCCTATCTCCCTTAAGGAGGAGCAGCTCGACGTCATTTCCCGGTCTTTCGGAATTGATAGGGCGCATTTGCTGTTGCCAGGGAGAGAAGTTATGCCGTACAATCCTCCTGAAGGGTACTTCGCCTACAGTAGATACCACTGCATGTGTGGTGCCATTCCTCCTCTCAACGCTTGGATAGCCAGCTTCCTCACATATCTAAAGGTGGCCCCATTCCAACTTCAACCCAACTCTTATGCTATACTGGTGAGCCTCTTCGTCATCTTCCAGAGGAAGTATGGTCGTGCTCCTTCCAATCGGGAGATCCGGTATCTATATAATCTGAGGGGCTATAAGAAAGGGTCCCCATACATTAGCTTGGAGTCAGCTGTGACCTTCAAGCCGGTTTTGGATCAGTACTCTAAATTCAGCATGTTCAAGAAGGAGTGGTTCTTCGTCAAGGATGACTCAGTTTCTTTTAGGCGTTTCACCTCTGGATGTAAGTTGAGTTTTCACTTATAATTTCTATTCCGGTTGCGATGCTTCTTCTCATACTCTCTCATTTTTGCTAGCGACAGGTGGCTTTCCGGTTGTGGAGACTGACCGCCTGGTTCAGACGGCGGTTGAGATAGAAGCTATTCTTGGGAAATATAGATCATCTGCCTTCTTGATCAGAAATGCGATTCTTCTGGAATATAACTTAATCCTTCCGCAGCAGTCAGTGGTTAAGCTGAGGGAAACGGCGGAGGAGAGGGCGGCTGCTCAGACCAAAGAAGGTGTTTCTGTGGAGAGTAGCAAGAGGAAACCTTTCACAAAACCTCCAGCTGTCGGAGGTAAGAAACTCAAGAAGTCGGACGGTCCCTCCCCCAGCAATTGTCCACTTACCCGGGAGGAGGAAGACATAGAGGAGGAAAGAAGCGAGGGTGGAGATGGTCGGGAAGGTGATAAAGGTGGCGATGGCATCGGGGCCTTACTCCCTGGGCAAGCGGGCGAGATTCAGGAGTGGACGGATGATGCGTTCCATCAGGCTTTCGAGGGGCTGGATGAAGATCCGGCTTTGGTAGAGAAAACCGGGAAAGTGGACAGGGCCGGTACTGGTGCAAGTGAGTCTTCTCAGACCATTCCAACCAAGGTGGCTCCGACGATTCAAGGTGAATTCTTGACTCCTGCATGCTTCATTAATGATAGGGACTTAGGAATATTTTATGACCCGCTCCCGTCCTGGAATGAAATCCAGGACTTATTGCAGTATCCTACTCCTCCCCAGGGTTTGTACAACCACAGCTGTGTTTCTTTTTCCTTTTTTAACTTGTAATTTACCGCGTTTCTCGAATCATATAGTGATGTAAGTTTGTGACACTTGTTCTTTATATCAGGAGCAGGCAAGACGTCCAAGGCATCAGACCTTCGACACAGGCTTGAGCAATATAAGCTTTCCAAAACTTCTGCTAAGCCGAAGCCCTCGACCCAACGCTCCGGGGATGTAGTCGGCTACAGTCCTCTTCTTGGGGTCATCGAAGAGGGTATTCAGCAGAGGAAGAGGAGTCATCCTTTATCCGAACCTTCACCCGGTCCTCAGCTTCCGGCTCAGCCTCTTCATGATATCACTAAGGAGGGTAGCGAGTTTGCACCCTCTCCGCACCCATCCAGAAACCCTTCCGTTACTCATATCGACCGTCCTGACTTGGCTCGTAATCCATTTGCGGGTCATCCTGATCTGGATCCAAGTTCCCACGACATTACCTTTGATGAGGTTACTGGTGAGCACCTTCTTCCCCGCAATCCCATGGTACGGGTGCTTGATGAAGCTAAGTCCTTAGATCTTGATCTACTTACCACTCGGATAGTTACCATGGGAGATGAGGCCAAGGCTAATATTGATCGGGTGGCGGAGGAGACTAAGAAGCTGATGGGGCATCATGCCCGGCTGGTTAAGGCTGGAGAGGAGATTGGGAGTGCCAACATCCGACTACGATTGGTGGTTTCGGATCAGGCCAAACAGCTTGCGGATCAGGCTATTCAGATTTCTCAACATGAGGCTACTTTTGGACGATTGAAGAAAACCATGGAAGAGGCTAGCTGGGCCGAACTGCGGAAAATGGAAGTTACTTGCAAGGAACGGATCGACATGGCCATCGCCACAGTGGACGAGGTTCGGAAGGCGGATCTTGAGCAGGTAGAGGAGTTGTCCGGGAAACTTGGGGCCGTAGAGCTTGCTCAAGTTAGGCTGAAGGAAGAGATGGAGGTGATGCGGAGGGCCCTTCAGGCTGATTGCTCGAGATACCGATTGGAGAGAGATGCCGCCGTCGAAAGGTTGTCGGCTTCCGAGGCCCGGATGAGGGAGTTCGAGGAGAATGAGGGAATGATGGACGAAATGCTCCAGGACATGTATTTCCGAACTTGGAAGCAGGGCACCCTCTCATGGATGGATGATTTTCCCAGGGTCATGGCTAAGATCTATCTTCGGGCTTTGGAGGAGGCTAAGGCCGATGCGGATAAAGATGGTGGCGTGGTCTTTAGCATGGATGCGGTCACTGCTCAGTTTACTAAGGAGGAGAAGGTGGCGGTGAAAGAAGGTATGCGGTTGCTTGCCGCTGAGGAGGTAGGCGTGCAGGTAGAGGATGACGACCAGGATAGTCATGAAACAGGCGCTGGTAAGTCTCCCTTTTCTAGTTTCTCCATCAATTTGGTTGCTTACTGCTAATGAATCCTTTCTCTGACTGAACAGGGGGTCTACAGGACAAGGATAAAGCTCCACTGCAGCCGGCCCCTTGATTATACCTGGAAAAACTCTTTTTGTGGATTCGACAGGGTTTTACATGTTAGTCGAAAAAACAGTAGAGTAGCCTTTAGGTTGTAATATTTTGTCAATTGTAGTAAATAGTCTTATTTTTGACGTGTAATTCTTTAGCTGATTTTGTCGTTTCTTGAATGTTTGTTGCTATTTCGACATGTCGTATGAGAAATATAGCTATGTATACTCTTCTGATTGAATTGTGTTCGATGTCAGGCTTTGGTTTAAAACATAATTTCATGACTTGTAATATTAGTGTGTGGTGTGAACAAATTATAGTCATGCATCTGTACATAAAGAAAGAAAATACCGCCCTTCATGTTCTGTTTGTAGATGGCAGTTTCAAATATCTTGTAGGACCGAGCATGGAAAGCAGTTGAATGCCCTGTCATCCGATTGTGAATCTCCGCATCCATTGGCGAATGTCTCCTACTCTGTATTCTGTACTTTATGGATTGTTATAGAGGATAGGAGGAAAGCTTTTTAAGTAAAATTGAAATATGCGAAATAGTAAAACTTCCAATCACGGAAGGCCTTCGATGTGCTTAAGTTCGTGGCAAACGGTTTTGTAGTCACTTTCCCTAGCTGTGGGTCTTGGAGACATTTGTCACCCATCTTACGCCTCCGCGGGGAGTTAATTCTTTTTTACCACAGCCGCACTTAAGACACATCGGAGCCGAGATCGCGCACAGTAACTACCCGGGCCATTATGGCCCGTACTCATGGGTATTATTCGATTTACTGTGGCCGGCTAGCGTGGGTGCCGATCGTCAACTGTGAACTGCCCCTGGCTGGCCACACCTTATGTTGGGGCTTATAGTCGGTTCACAGTTGCCGGCGAGCCTAACGCCGTAATGAGCTGCCTCGGCTATAGTCGGCCTTCTCGGTGGCTTATAATCGGCTCATTACAGTTGGCTTTAAGGGCCTTCGCGAGCAATGAGTTAACCCTCAGCAGAGGGATGTTGGAGCAAAAGTGTCTCATTGGCGAGGGCATAGATTCGCATAGTACCTGTTGGGTCTTGTCCAGGTGAAGTTGCGTTGTAGAGTGCTTTGAATAGAAATGCTATATGCTCAGGATTTTATTCAACAGAAAAGGATAAAGTTAACAAGCAGCCAAGATACAAAGGAACAAGTCAAAAAAGAGACAAGGTTTTTTTTTTAAGTGGTTCGGTACGAAAATGCCTACGTCCACTGATTCTCTTTGTTAATTCACTTCATATGGGCAATACAAGTTAAGAAAAGTATCGACGGAGGTGTTGGATGTTCCATGCCCTCTGGAACACCTCTCCGTCCACTGTTGACAAAATATAGGCTCCGTTGTGGAGATCTTTATGAATTACATATGGTCCATCCCAGATTAGGTCTAGTGCTCCGGGGCGAGGGAAGATTCGCTTGAGGACAAGATCCCCTTCTTGTAAGGTACGATGCTTGACTTTGGAGTTGTAGTGTGCCGCCACTTGTTGTTTGTGGGCTGCTGCTTTAAGGACTGCATCATTTCTTCTTTCCTCGACTAGATCCAAAGACATGTTGAGGAGCTCTTCATTCTCTTCTGGGTTATAGTGGATCCTACGGTGGGAAGGCACAAGGGTCTCAACCGGGAGCATAGCCTCCGATCCGTAAGCCAAAGAGAAAGGAGTGTGCCCCGTTGATGTTCTGAAAGATGTGCGGTATGCCCACAGTGCCGTAGGGAGTTCGTCCACCCAAGCGCCTTTTGACTTTTCAAGCTTCTTTTTGATCAGAGTTTTCAGAATTTTGTTGACTGCTTCGACTTGTCCGTTTGCCTGGGGATACGCTACGGATGAGAAGATTTTATGAATTCCGTGTTCTCGGCACCAGTTGGCGAATTCCTCGCTGTCAAATTGAAGTCCATTATCTGATATGATTTTGAGTGGGACTCCGTACCTGCATAGAACATTTTTGATCAAGAAGTTAATAACTTTTGCTGAAGATACTTTATTTAGAGGTTCTGCTTCCACCCATTTGGTGAAATAATCAACTGCCACTATAGCATATTTGGCCCCGCCTCGGCCCATCGGTAGCTCGCCGATTAAGTCAATTCCCCATATTGCGAAGGGCCAAGGGCTGGTCATTTGAGTAATCTCAGTTGTTGGTAGCCGTGGAATCTTAGCAAATTTTTGGCATCTGTCACACCTCTTGACGAAATCTAAGGCGTCCTTGCTTAAGGTGGGCCAGAAATATCCGTATCAGAGTATCTTTTTTGCTAATGTTTGCCCTCCGGTGTGATCTCCACAGCTCCCCTGATGGATGTTGGATAAGATTTCCTTGGCTTCCCTTCCGGCGACACACCTTAATAATGGGTTAGAGAAGCCGCGCCAATAGAGGATGTCTTCTTGTATTGTATAGCGGGATGCTTTCCTCAAGATTTTCTTGACTTCATTACGCCCGTCGGGTAGTGTGCCACTCTGTAGGTAGTTTCGGATGGGAGTCATCCAAGTTGCTTCCTCGGTTGCAGTTATCAGATTCACTTGTTCAAAACTTGGCGCCATTTGCTTTGAGATGGTCACTGCCCCGAGGAGGGTGATGTCTCTCACACTTGCTTGCTTTGCTAATTCATCGGCCTCTCGGTTCTCCTCCCGAGGGATGTGTTTGACTATGTAGTGGTCCAATCGGCTGAGAAGTAACCTGGTCTTCTTTGGATATGCTATGAGTCGTTCTTCTCGAGCTTGGAATTCTCCTAGTATTTGGTTAACAATAAGTTGAGAATCGCTGTGAATACACAAAGAATTGGCCCCGATTTCTATGGCAATTTCTAGCCCAGCTATCACCGCTTCATATTCTGCATCGTTGTTGGTGGCAGCAAACTCCAACCTTATAGCATAGTGCAGTTTGTTTCCCCTGGGAGTGATTATTACTACACCTGCCCCCGAGCCTTGTTCGTTTGATGCACCATCCACAAAGAGATTCCACTTGATATCTCTTGTTATTTCCAATTGCTCCTGATCTTTGTTGGTAGTGAACTCTGCAATGAAATCAGCCATGGCCTGTCCCTTGATGGCGGTGCGAGGGTGATAGGTGATATCATACTGACTCAGTTCAATACACCATTTAAGTAATCACCCAGAAGTGTCGGGACGATGGAGTACCTGCCTCAGTGGTTGATCGGTCAGAACTTTGATGGAATGGGATTGGAAGTAATGACGTAGTTTTCGTGAAGTGATTAGTAGACAGTATGCTAATTTCTCAAGTTTAGGGTATCTAACTTCTGCCCCGGTAAACCTTTTGCTGACGAAGTAAACCGGCCGTTGCGTGCGGTTGTCTTCCCTTACCAAGGCAGTGCTTAGGGCGTGGGATGACACAGCGAGGTATAGGTATAATTCTTCTCCTTCGCTTGGAGTTGAGAGCACCGGTGGTTTCTAGAGGTGTTCGATTAAGTGAAGGAAAGCGGTCAGGCATTCGTCAGTCCATTCGAACTTTCCCTTGTCTTTCTTTAGAGCCCCAAAAAAGGGGACGCACTTGTCCGTCGCCTTGGAGATGAATCGGCTTAGAGCGGCCACTTTTCCGTTCAAACTTTGCATTTCCTTCCGAGTGGAAGGTATCTTGATATCCCTTAGCGCTCGGACTTTTTCAGGGTTTGCTTCTATCCCTCTGGCATGAACGATGAATCCTAAGAACTTTCCAGATGACACTCCGAAGGAGCATTTTAGCGGATTCAACTTCATTCCATATTGTCGAAGTACTTGAAACATCTTGCCTAGGTGGCTCACGTGATCTTTGCCTTTCCTTGACTTTACTAGCATGTCATCCACATATACTTCCATAGTTTGTCCTATTAGCCCTGCAAACATCTTGTTGACGAGGCGCTGGTAGGTGGCTCCTGCATTTTTAAGTCCGAAAGGCATTACCTTATAGCAGTATAAACCCCTCTTGGTGATGAAACTAGTGTGGTCTTGGTCGGGAGCATGCATAGGAATTTGGTTATATCCTGAGTATGCGTCCATAAAAGATAGGAGCTCGTGCCCGGCTGTGCTGTCTACAAGTTGGTCGATTCTGGGAAGTGGGAAGCAATCCTTTGGGCAGGCGTCGTTTAGGTTGGAGAAATCAATGCAGGTCCGCCACTTCCCATTAGCCTTCTTTACTAGTACCGGGTTGGCGATCCATTCTGGGTAAACAGCTTCTCGTATGAAGTCATTGGCGAGTAGATTCTTCACTTCTTCATCGAGGGCTGCTGATCGCTCTGCCCCCATACTTCTCTTTTTTTGTTTTACAGGCGCCTTGGTAGGATCAATGTTTAACACGTGGCAGGCTATGTCGGGGGAGATTCCAGTCATGTCAGCGTGTGACCATGCGAATACATCCAGGTTGTGACGGAGAAAATCGACGAGTTGTTCCTTTAATTCAGCTTTTAGTTGGGACCCAATCTTCAGTAGTCTACTTGAGTCGTGCTTGTCTACAGATATAAACTCCATAGCCTCTGCAGGCTCGGCGGTGGCCTCCTCCTCTTTGTCCCTAGGGTCTAATTCATTGAAAGGGTCGCTGGTGTATCGAAGAGGAGGGGCTTTCTTTAGTTGCTATGCTTCAAGGCTTTTTGTGCAGAGGGCAATCTCTACACCTTTCCCTTTATCCTTCCTGTGGTTGTTGCGAGTTCGGTTACATAGCAGTCTCGTGCAATATCCTGGTCTCCTTCCACCTCCCCTACTCCATTGTCTGTTGGAAATTTCATTTTCAGGCACCATGGGGCTAGGACAATTTGGAAGTTAGACAAGGCTGGTCTTCCTAAGAAGGCGTTGTAGGCCGAATGGTTTTCTATTAGCACAAACGTTTGTTTCCGTACAACTGAGCGGGGATGGCTTCCAATCTCAACAAAGAGGTCCAGTTGCCCGAGGGGCATCTTCGCATCTCCAGTGAAACCATGTAGTGGTTTATCGCAGGGAGATACATCCTTCATTGATAGCTTCATTTTGTCGAATGCGTGTTTGAACAGGATGTTTACCGAGCTTCCAGTGTCTACCAGGATTCGGTAGACTTCGGCGGGACCAAGTCCGGCAGAGATGACCATGGGATCCATGTGAGGGTACTGCCTTCCTTCTAGGTCACGCTTACCGAACGTGATGTCATTACTTTCTTTCCGCTTCGGGTGGCGCTCTTCTATAACCGAATTGACATAGTCTTTATTGTCTCTAAGCGACTTTCCGTATCTTTCCATCTCTTTCCAGCTTCTGTCTGCGATGTGTGGCCCTCCTGAGATGGTATGGACAACTATCTTTTCCTGACTAGAGCTGCTAGCGTTGCGGTTTCCCCTGTCGGCCCCCGGGGAGGGTAGCCTTGGGTTTTCATTGGCAGGAGCTGGGGTCCTGTCCTGACCTTTTACATAACGTTCCAGTTTCTTTCTTCTGATGTGTTCCTCAATCAGATCTCGAAGATGATGGCATTCGTTGGTATCATGCCCGTGAGATTCGTGGAAGCGACAGAATTTTCCAGACTTCTGTGCTTTATCTGATTCCTTCTTGTACGGAGGGCGTTTGTACCTAACTTCGCCTTGGGTGGCAAGGAAGATATTTTCGACGGTCTCGTTCAAAGGAGTGTAAGTGTCGAATCTTGGCCCTGGCCGATATAGGCGCTTCTCTCCCTTCTTGCCCCCATCATTGTCTCTGGAATCAGTTCTTCGAACGTCCCTTGCCACAACAGGGGCGTTGCCATGGGTTGTCTTATTTTGCTGTCCTGACTGCCCCTCAACGGCAGCATCCTCAAGCCTCATGTATTTCCCGGCTTCATGGAAGAAATCAGGTAAAGTAGCTGGCTTTTCTTTTGTCAACCTTCTAGCAAATTTAGTGTCTGGATGCACACCACTGCAGAGGGCCATTAGGATAAGCTTCTCATCGGCATCTTGGACTGCGGCTGCTGCGGCGTTGAATCTGGTTAGGTATTGCTGCAGCTTTTCTCCAGGTTTCTGTTTGACGCTGGATAAGGAATAAGCGCCTTAGGTTGCTCCACATGAATGCGGAACTGGCTGATAAATTTTTCTTTCAACATTTCCCACGAGCTGATGGATCCTTGGGGTAGATGACAGAACCAGGAGGTAGCAAGATCTGCTAAGAAGAGCGGAAAGCATTTGCACAGTACTCCCTCTGTTGCTCCACTCATGAGCATATGCTGCGTGTACCTTTGTAAATGTACTACGGGATCGGAGGTTCCTTTGTAGGGTTCCATCGTTGGCATCTTCCATTCTCGGGGGGTGATAGCAATTTCGATATTGCGGGCGAAAGGACTGGTTACCCTAGCGCCTATCCCTCGATCTCTTTGCTCCCGTTGGACACACTCTCTGAATAAGCGTGCCATCCTTTCATCAGAACTTGGAGTAGACAGAAATGAGTTTGGTTATGTTCTTTGGGATTGATTCCGTCCAGATGACCTGTAGGGATGGTATCGTCCATCATTCCTCATATTTTCCAGTGGCTGCCTTTGATCTTCTGGGAGCATGCTTGGGTCAGCTATAGTTGGCCCTTGCCTTGATCTCCCCCTGTTGGGTTCTGATCTGAGCACTTCCTCGGGTCCAACTTCGGGCTGGACTCTAGCTCGGCCCCATTCACTGGCGTTTCTGTGGTTAGGCAGCATGACAGGCTCAGCTACAATTGACCTTCGCCCGGTACCTTCCCTGTTGGGTTCGGTACCAAACGTTTCCTCAGGCCTAATTTCGGGCTGTGCTCGGTCTCGGCTCCTACCATGGCTACTTCTGCCGTTAGCTCCTTCGAAGAAGGGAGATCTTTGTTGTCTCTGAGATCCTCCAGACTGGGACTCGCCCCATGATTCAGTGTTGCGGTTGGATTCTTCAGCGTCCCTTAAGCGTGACATGAGATGATCCACCAAGGCTTCCTGCTGGGACGTGAAGCGGTTAGTTACTTCAACCACAACTCTGTCCAGGTCTGCTCTAGTAATTGCTGCAGGCTGTTCTGTGGCAGGAGTAGTTGGGTTAGCCTGTTCTTCATTGGTTACTGTTGCTGGAGGAGGACGATCTACTTGGTTCGTGACAGCTGGATCTGGAAAGCTGCTGGATGCGATGTTTTTTCCTTTGCTAGCATCTTTTCTCTGTTTGGGAGGCATGTTTTCCAAGCGGCGGACAATGCTGTTAGGAAAACTCGTTAAGTGGATGAAGCTGAAGCTTCGAGCTTCTAGCTCTCAGTGAAAGCACCAAAAATGTTTGCACAAAAAATGGACAAACACCTCAAAGTTGTATGAGTTAGTAGATCTTATGTTATTCTTAGTAATTTGAACGATTTATGCAAATACGTAAAAAACAGGGGCTAAACTATAAAAAGACACGTAGATTTATAGTGGTTCAGCCAGAATGTGCCTACGTCCACTTTATATGTTATTTCTCTTCTTTTGTTATGATTACAAGTACAAAGCTTTGGTACAAGTAAAAGAAAGTTGTTTGAAGAGTTCCTTCCGTGCTTGAGCTCTCAAACTTGTCCCCATTGCTGTACCCCTGCCCCTCTATTTATAGAGTGAGGCTAGGGGTAGGGGTCCAGGATATGTATAGTCGCTGATGGGCCTGGGCTGATGTGATCTGGCCTGGTATATCTTGGTTCGGCATTGCTTGGTTTGGAGGTGGTTGGAGTGTAGAGTGGACCGGTAGTGGGATGGAAGTAGGTTGGACCGGTGGTGGGATGGAAGTAGGTTGGACCGGTGGCAGTTGGTCCGGCGGGATGGAAGAATATTGGTTCGGTGGCAGTAGGTTGGACCGGTGGTGGGATGGAAGTAGGTTGGACCGGTGGCAGCTGGTCCGGTGGGATGGAAGAATATTGGTTCGGTGTTCGCCTAAGACTACCGAATGGGTTCCTGCCGAATGGGCCTTGGAGGACGAGAATACTGGATGGGTTTAGGCGAGCCTGGATGGATGAGTCATGCTCCTCGGTCTCAAGGTCTTCTGGGTGAGAATGCGCCCAACACTGTACATGATGGATTCGAAGTTGAGTGTACATGATGGATACGAAGTTGAGTGTACATGATGGATACGAACAACAGATAACTAATGGATACGAACAGATGGCTGCGAACAGATGGAGGCGAACAGATGGATGCAAACAGATTGAGACGAATGGATGGAGACGAACAGATGGATTCCCTTGGTTTTTATCGATCATATCTTGAGCATTCGACCTTGGATTGACTTGAAATTTGGAACGTTGGCTTCCATAGCTTTGGTTGTCGTGCCATGTTAATTGTAGCTCGATCCGGACTCGGACAAAATTCGTCGATATCCATAGTGATCCTGTGTATAACTGATCTTCAGGACGAACCGTCCTCGGTTCCCAGTCAAGATTTTGGTGTCACGGCCTTTCCGAAAGGTGGGATAATAGACACGGAGCCAAAGGTGGAGGAATGAAGTTGCAGGTGGCGTGATGGCCAAGGGTGCGGCCATGGAAAGTTGGAGGGAAGCGAGATATTGAGTGGCCGAGGCTGTGTTAGTTGCTCAGTGAGGCGGAGGGTTGCTGGCCGGCGTTGATGAAGTGGGGACAGCGATAGACCAGAGCGGAGGAGAGGATGGAGAAGTGGCAGGCAATGGGAATTTCTGGAGGTGAGATTTGAGAAAGGCGATGGTTAGAATGGGTGAAAGGCGGAGATGCAAAGATGAGGGAGGTAGGTCGGCATGAAGATGAAGCCAAAGTGGGGAAGAGAACCAGGATCATTTTGTTTTCTGAAACAAATAGACTAATATATAATTTATTTCTCAAACCTAAAGTGAGCACAGAAAGGTAATTGAAAACACAGAGGAAACAGACAGCTTTATAATAAATTGAAATGATGAAAGGGTAACAATTGTCTGTTGATTCAGCAAAAAGTTATTAAAGCAATTTATTATATTGCATGGGCTGCACGATCAAAGTTGAAAAGGCACGGGAAGTAAAGGTCGCAATTTGTGGTACCGATACGATGTACTGTTTTATCATTTCCGTCGCGTATCGGACCACAAAACACAGAAATAAATATACTATGGCGATCAACATGACGAGACAAATAGAACGGTATATAGATATCAGTGATACGACCATCCTATCAAAAGTCGATAATTGATACCGAAAAATGCTGCTAAAACGTCGGGATTTAGGTAAACAGAGCAATAGCAGTCCAAATTTGACGAAACGAAATATGACGTCTCACTCAGAAGATGATTTACAAATTTATTATATAAAAATATTCAGGTTTGAAAAACATTTATTATCGTCAAGTGTTAACTGATTTAAATTTAAATAAAAATTTCATAATAAAACAAATCTCCATATTTTCAGTTGAAAATTTACCATTTGCTATGTTTAAGTAGCGTATTCCAAATATTAAATTTTCATTTCCAAATTTTATTATTTAAAATTTCACAAAAATTTCAGTTAATTTCGTTATTAAAACCCTTAAAATTTGTGGGTCGTTACAGATTATTTTTAAAAATCCCTATTTAAACAGTTATTGAATTTATTAAGCACAACTAGAAATCAAATTATTGTTTTATTCAATCAATTTCTCTTTAAAATAGTCCAAATTTCGACATAATTATTTTTATATTCAAAATCTCCTTCTAGTTCCCTAAAAATTTAAAAATAATATTTATGATATTTAAAAACAAAAACCAAGGCCAGTGCTACTACAACATCCAAAATTCAAATCATCACATAATCTATATCAGATTTATTCACACACATCATATATCAATATATATGAACAATTAATATATTTTTGAGGAATCTAGTTGGATCCCTCCAACATGTTTCCCGGCATCCGCAGATGTTAGATAACATGAAAATACCAATCCTACTTATAGGGGGATATCGCGGTATATAGGGTCATCCTCTATTATGCGAGGTGCATATGGTCTCATCTGCTCCAAGAGCGGGAAATATATCCAACTACTAATATATATACTACTATATATATAACATTTAAACTGATAATAAATTTATAAATTCAACCAAACATCTAATAATTAATTTTCATTATTATCAAATTTAGATCTAGAAATCCAAAAAGAGTGATTTACTCACCTTGATTTTTAATTTGCCGAACATCCTGATTTTATTTTTTTAAAAATCCTAGCTGACTCCAAAAATCCTAAACCAATTCCAGATTATCAATTTCGCAGCTACGAACCAAATAGGACTTGTTCATCGATTTTGACCTCGCACGACATAGTTATTGAATTTTATAAATTAACTTATGTTAAATAATAAGTAACTAACCTAATTGCATTCTTAAAAATTAATTACCTAATTGATTTCATCTTCCTCAAAATTTTGAATAAGGAGACTGCCTCCAATCTTCTGCCAACCCACTGCCTCCACTCTCTCTCCTCACCCCCTTCTCCACGGCAACGAGTCACCACCAACCTTCGGCCTCTCTTTTGACATTGCGATCCCCTATCTCCACTTCCCTTAATCCCACGTTGCCTATGCACTCCAGTTCAACAAAATGATCGCGACTTCGTCCCAATCCAAACCCTAGAACCCACTGTAGAACCCCCAAACCGATGTCACACACCTGCACCCTCTCGAACGACCCACTAACGACGACTCCAGATTTTCGTGAGCACCTCCCGGCGACCATCCCCAGCGCCTACGACCCCCACGGCCATTGGCAGCGCGCTATTCCCAACCCTCGACAGTGGCTTCCCTCCAACTATGAGAAAACGCAAGCTTCTATATGATGGCGATTGATTTTAGGAAAGGCATGTCTGATGGATGTGGTGAAGTTAATTTAGGGAATCAAGTTTCACTTTTTTTTTCTTTGTTCGTGGATTTAAACTAAAACAAGACGAAAATGGGACGTGTTTTAAAGATTAAAAGGCGGCTGGGTTCAGATGTATAGGTTGGCAATGGGTACAGGCTAGGTCGGCTATGATTGACCTCGATTGGATTTTTTATTTATCCATTCAAACATCCGTGTTATATACAGGAAAACCTTGAACTCCTATGGAGGTGTGCCGCCTGGCGTCCCTAATGTTATACCGCTATTACGAACCTAGTGGGACAAGTCTCAAGACCTAATTCGATCGTGTGTGGAAGATAGTTTTTTAAATCGAAAAACTAAATTAAATTCGATTAAATTATTTCTAGACGTTTGCAGATCGTATGACCAAACGGTAAACCCGAACGCTATGAAATTTGAAATCCGATAATAATACACTATTACGGATCCAATGGAAATGTTTCATTGAATTCCGAGACGGTGCCCCGGATCGCTATTTTAAAGCGTCGATTAAAACGACGATTTCAAAAAGGGGCATTTCACTAGAAGGACAAACTTTGCAGTCCAATTAGTTTCTAGGACACACATTCAAAGAAATTATTTTCAAGGCCAAAGTCAGCAGAATAATTACTTTCAAGGACAAAGTCAGCAGTCCAATTATTTTTAAGGACATAATTTCATAGGTTTTTAGGCCCTAGAAACGAATTATTTTACGTTTTGTCCTTGAAAGTAATTATTTTAATTGTGTGTCCTAGAAACTAATTTCACTTGCTAAAGAGGCCCTTGTGGCTAATTTCCACTTTCGGAAATTGGCGAAATCACTTGAAATTCCAGTTTTAGAAACTTTCTAACTCAATTATAATTGCAAATCCAATATTTAAAACCATTTAAATATTTAAAATCAACCGTCGGAAAATCCGGATCGTTACAAGTCATCACCTAAACTTTCTAGTTCAGTGCTTTCTCTCTCTGTTAAATCCTTCTAAAAATATTTCTATTTAAAATATTTTTCAAATATTATTATTAATATTATTATTATCCCAAAACATTGAAAAACTATTTGCAAAACTAACAGGATTTTAATTCTCAAATTCCCAGCTTTTAATCCATCTATTTACAAATCATGGTATGATATACTTACGAAATTTCATTTCCTTTCCATTTATAAATCACATTTATAAATCATATATTTATATTATTCCACCTTGGTTGTAAAAAATATTTCTTAATTTACATTATAATATCAACAACTTTTATTCAAACATAAACAACAAACAACAAATGATAATAATCTACCAATATCATTTCCTAACAACCAAGCGCGCCATATATACCATAATAATTTTTTGAAAAAATACTCCTTTATATAATAAAGTATAATAAAGGTAAAATTATTTCATATACCCAATTTCAAAACAATACCGTATCATATTGCTTTGTTCAAGTGTTTAGAGAACCTTATCAATAACGTTAATTACTCGTATTGACCAGAGTCCATAAGCCACTCAACTGACCAATCAACACAATATAGAACAATTTTTATATCACTAACAAATACACGCTCATACACACACACACTCAAACTCATTCTAGGGTGCCACTGACCCTATCTCTAATGAGAACCCCACCAAAGCCAAGGTTCTCGCTTAACCTTCGGCTCTGATACCAAATGTAACGAACCATATTTTCAACCCTAGAAAATCAACACTAATACTTCCACTATATTAAATGTCGAGCAATCGAATACTGGAAAAAATCTGATTGTTAGGGGAAAAGAAAGAACGAAGAAGATAAAAAGAAAACTCAACAAAACAGAATCTTACAACGGAACTAATAATCTATAATATACACAAATCTTTACACAAAAGTCAAACTGTACTATATGTATATACAAACATCAATCATAGTATACTAACCTATTTCAGCTTGGATAGTTATAACAGCCTGTCCTCACTATTGCTGATAAAAACAGCAATGAATATAGCGAAAAATAACCATCTATGTGAATACGTCTCTAGGCCTCCAACTCGTCTACTAAAGCTCCAAAGCATCCAAACTACTCTATAATATGCTCGGTCTGACCCAAGCATTATAATAAAATAACACCTGAGTCAATCTGGAAAATCAACGTGAGAAAACACACCCAATTGGACTTTCAAAATTTACATAAAACTCCTTGAAAAAAAGTATCTTGTAAGACCTCACCGCACATAAACATGGACGAGTTTTTACCTTAAAATAACTAAAATTATTTCATATGAAATTCTCTGATATTATAATATGGTCTAAATACAAATACCTATTAATCTTAGCTGAAATTGTTACATTATTAAATTCCAGCATCAAAACCGCGAGGCACGTATTGGAGATTGTATTACATATTATGAAAAGGTAAAGAACTACCTTCCGAAGGTACATCTCAAGATAAATGCACCGGGATCTGACAAGAACATCTTGTACCCATGCTACACATGACTAGCCTGCCACTTGACTAGTAGTACCGAGTATTATCACCCCTCCGTTAATGGGCCCTGAAGCATACAAATGAGATATAATAACCGATCTGGATTTGGAATGACCATACCCTACTCGGGAGCGACCCACTTGGCCCTGTTGCACGCCCATTTTTTTTCATTTCCCCATTAATTAGGTCTGAGGCTATGTTTTACCTTTTTATATAGCATTTCCCACTTGGAATGCTAATACTGCCTTCCAAGCAATAATGCAATACCAAGATTCATCCATAAAAGTTCATGCTGGGACTGAACGAAACACTTGAGAGCTCCATCTCCAATTCCATCATCATCAAGATGTCAACACTTCGAAATGCATTCGTTGAATCGAAGTGGTTTTCAGATAACATAACCGATCCCGGTCTCTTCGAAACAAATTTCGATAATTTCCAATAAACTCAACCCCGGTTCTTTAGGAAATAAATAGTCAAAGATAAGATCGAAGATCACCTCCTAATAGTTAGTGGATGGATTTCCTTATCATTGTCCTAGGAGAATGAAACAAGATTTATATGCACAGTACAGCATCATCGGAGATGACTGTGCCATATAACCCACGTGTTTATCCTAGATATTTCCAAAGTTACAATGGATCCAATTTTGATAGTCGGTTATTTAATTATCGAATAACAATCATTCAATCAGGGATTGATTCCATAGCAAAAAACCAGCATTGGTTAAGCATATAAACAATCACTAGCCTCCTTTTATAAATCTTTCACAAATAAAACCATTAGTAAATTACTTGTATAAGAATTACTTTTACAAAGTTATATCCACCAATTCCTATATTTCCAATACTTAGAAAATATCCCTATACTTATCTCAACGGTATAAGTATATATAAAAAATTGAGAAAGATTCCCTTTTCATTCGATACTCAAACCATTTATAATTACCTTACAATTCTCCAAAACCATTCATAACCATTTTATAAACCTTCGAAAACCATTTATAATCCCTTTATAAAAATTCAATTCCTTATAAGCTTCTTATACATTTCAAAAATCACATATAAATCCTTTATGAACCTATAAACCATTTATGAATACTTCTTTTATAAATCTATAAACCTATTTCTAAAATTTGTTTATAAATATCTAACCATTTATAAACTCTTTCACCTTGCAAATAACCTTTCCTTAAGCCTTCAATCCATTTTATAAATTCCTTTATAAAATGAAAGTCTTTCAACTTTATTTATTGTCTTAGAAACATTTATAAATAATTAAAATCATTTACTTCAAAACATTATTATATAATAATAATAATTAACAATGAACATTATAAATAAATAGAAATCATTAACTTTAATTATCTTAAAATAACAATTAATCACTCCAAAATATTGTTTAAGAAATAATAATAATTAATCATTACCATTTTATAAATAATAATAATTTATTTCAAAACCTTATTAATAAATCCTTATTATTAATTCCAAACCATAATTATTCTTAAATAATTAACCTTTCAATTTATTAACCTTTTTATAAATTCTTAAAATATATTAACTAGTAAACAAATAACTTTAAAATAATATTATTATAACTAAACAACCTTAAATCGATATTATTATAATTAAATAAACTAAAATAATATTTATAATTAAATAACTTAAAAACATTATTAATATAATTAATTAACTTAAAAACAATATTAATATAATTAACTATATAATCCTTAAATAAAATATTTTCAAAACCCAATTTTGGATTTTTAAATCATTTCTTGTCTCAAAAATCAATTTCGATTAAAACGGCAATTTATAGTATTTTTAGGATACTAATTTGAGGCCAATAGCCACCCAACACTTAACCAATATCAATATCGATTTTTTGTCACTACTGGGTTATAGTTCTAACATATAATGATGTTATGACCATAATATCCACAATCAGGTTTATTTTTCAATAATCCATATAAAAATATATTATTGAAACAATTCAACAATAGCGAGGAATCCTGTTGGATCCCTCTAACCTATTTCCCCCTGCATCACAAATGTTATATAATCATAAAATATAAATCAACCGCTTCGAGGTGCGATTTGTATATAAAGGGTCGTTCACTCTTTACGGGAACGTAATAGGGTCTCATGCGCTACAATGGGCGGGAATATATCCAAACAAACTAATAATTATAATAATTCATCCAAACAATCATTCAATAATTTTTATCAACTACAAATCATACTAGTAACCAAAAATGTGAGTCTAACTCACTGAAATTTTATGTCGCCACCGAGGCATCCCGGTTTGGAACTAAAATCGAACGACGTCCGATTTTAACCCAAAATTCAATAGTCTCCAATTTTGTCCAAACTAGTTCCATCGCAAAGCTTTCATCGATATGTGCGTAATGCAAAAAGTTTCGTCTCGATCGGACCTCGTATGAAGGAGTTATAAATTTTATAAGTTATCGATATTTTTAATTAATAATAATATAAATAAACTAATCTCAACATCCACCTTAATTACACTTATGCCATCTTCTCCATTCGAAATGAATGTCCTGTGCACGAAAATGTACATGGCCATGCACGCTCTAACACTGATACGAAGCTACAGGATGCAAATCGAAAATCTGATGATTGCATCGGACTACACTCCTGAATCTCCACCTACTCGTGCCCTCGAAATCAACTCCGGTCATACCTTGAAAAACGCGATCGAGCAACCCAAAGCCACGACCTTCTCATGTTGCGCCTTCCCATCTCGAACCACACACCCCCAAAATCGACGACAAGATACACAACGCCTCCACGAACAGCCCCGTACCCTCCAAATCCGCAATCGTCCACCATAGTCGCGGCAAAATCCAACCCTAGTTTTCGACATCTGCAAATGATCACCACGGAATGCTGCCGAAACTCACCTAAAATTACTACATCCCCATATGAACACAATGATACATACAACGCCTTCTAATTCTTCTCGGATTGAGAGAAATAATTTTTTTCAAAGTTTATGTATATTTATCCCCTTTGCTGTTTTAGGGGGATAACTTGAACGTTTTTTAATGAAACATCGGTCCTTCAATTTCTAAAAATACCAGATGAGTAGACGGACAAATTTTGTTTAGATCATTTCAGCTAATTGTGAATGGTTTGGAGTGTGCTGATTTTTCAAGAGGTGAAATGGATTCTGGTCTTTTACTGTAAGTGAAAAGAAGGAAGAAGAAAAATTGTCGTTAGGCAACGATGTGTATGTGTGTAGGAAGGGCCTACGATGAGCATATATATATATATATATATATTAGTTAAATTCAAAATATCTATCTATATAATTTTGAACCCGATCAAGATGTGCCGCCTGGCATTCTATATGTTATACCCCTATTTCGAACGCAATGGGACTAGTTTCGAGACATAATTCGATCATATACAGAAGATAGCTTTTTGAACCCAATTATTATACTAAATTTTCAATATTAATATCTACGCGTTTCAATCTCGCATGACCAAACAATACATCTGATCGCCATAAAATTTAACGGCATATTATAATTCATTATTACCTATCCAATGAAACTAGTTTCGTCGAAATCCGAGACTGTGTCCCGGAAGGCTATTTTAACTCGTTAATTAAAATAAGATATTCTCAAAATCAGTTAATTCAATTTTAATTCCTATTCAACAGTTTAATTACCTTCTTTCTTATTAATAGAATTTAATTAAGATTTTAAATCATTTTTATCTAACTTAAAACCCAAAATTCAATGATTTAACAAATTTCAATTATTAAATTCAACAATTAAATTATCCAATAAATCGCTATATTTGAAATTCGAGTTATTTAACCTATAAAATTAACTTTTCAATATTTAAAATCAATTAAATATTCTAACTTCAAATAACCATAATTCTGGGTCGTTACACCTAATTCATATATTATATGTTACTCGTCATGTTTTTGTGAGATTCTATTCAGTCTTTCTTTCTTTCACCTCTAATGACCTGTCTTTCAGATGAATAGATGATCAACGCATGAATACCAAGGATGTATAAAGTGTCATCTTTAATAGTAAGAAAGGCAGATCGTTAAACGGGTGCAGTGGTAAATAATCTAGTAAAATAGATTAAAGAAGAATCTATATGGTAAACCAGGTGGAGATCTGCGCAGGGAGCATAGCATTGTACATTTGGAGTTAAAAGTAATCTAAACCAGGACTCAAGTGGGGTCAGCGCAGGGTGCGCAATATTAAAGAAGATCTGCTTAAGGAAGCATTTAATTAAAGACGTAAATAAGAAGTATTTGCGTCGGTTGTTTAAAGTGTTTTACTTATGATGTCTAAAAAGTGAGAGGAAAACCTAATCTGTGCAGTGCAGGTTGGACTCACTATATGTTTGTTTTTGGAGGACAGTATTTTTCACCCCAGACTTTATGTCCGACCCATGTTTTTATTATTTTTTTCCCCATACACTCACGGGTACTCGTTGAGTAGGCTGAGTTTATGTGCTTTGGCAGGTATGGAATAATGGCCATAGTACATGGACAGAAGATGGAGCATGAGGCTCTCTAGCTAATAAGGATTTTTGTTTCTGCTTTATCAAGTAGTGCGAGTCGCATCTTCATATGTGGACCCGACTCTATATTATGTTATTTGATATTATATTTGACCGCTTCGTGGGCATGTTACTTGGGAAATATTAACCAAAGTAATTGTAAGAATATTAAAAGAAATATATTACTATGGAATGAAATCATATTAGTTTGCTCTATTTACTTCACCCGTGTTTTCATATTATACTGAACTCGCTTTAGTTGTTGGAAGATAATTCTTGTGATGATTGCAGCATCATTGGCATTCAACTTCGGATTTCAAGTGAGAGATGTTACAGGAACGTTGTTTTGTTCCCCTCCTCATTACAACTCACATAGTAGATTTAGAAGGACATGTACCGGCATAGGGCGGGAATGATGGAAGGATAGACTTCCTTATGCTTGCTCGGTACTGACAAGGGTACTAGATACCAGAAGTATTAGCCTTGGTCAGTATATGTAATGTTTTGTTATATTTATTTATTCCACTGTAAGTTTCTATCGATAGTCTCCGTTATACTTTTGTTTATTATTGAATATCAACATCAACGATTCGTACTTTACTGGATTTGGATTTTCGATTTAGCGAAATTCGGGCCTACTAAGGTTCGGGTTATTATAATATATATGTTATCTAATTTAATTAATTAATTATTCACTTAATTGGTTTAATTAATTATTATAATTTTTTGAAAATAATTATTTTATTTTCAAAACAATTTCGAAAATTATTTTATAATATTTATGTACTTGTTACTTGTTTTAAATTTAAAATATTATTCTTATTTATTTTAAATTAAACCTTTAATTACTCGTTACAGATTTTAAAAATTAGCCCAAGGCCCAAATCGATTCGAGCCTTTATATTGGGGATAACATTTGGGCTTACCTCACCCTTTTGGGCTAAGCTAGTAGCCAGGTAGGGCAGAGTACCTGATTACCCAAACTCAACCATAGACACAACTTTTCTAGATACCCTACTATATAGGTAGGCTTTGTTAGCCATAATAATTCTAATTTAGACGGCATAGGTTATTAGGCTTTGATAACATTATTTGAACTGGATAGCAAAGTAAATGAGTATATTTCAAAAAAAATATGTTTGGATCTTATTAGGCCTATGAAGTCTAACTTTATTCAGATCTTAACCAAATTTATTTTAAATAAAATCACTATTTTATTTTCTCTATAAATAAGGTTTAATATAATATTAAGTTTATATTATATATAATATAATATGTGTATCATATACACATATGTGTGTACGTGCATGTGCACATAAATGATGTATATGGTTCAACATGCCTATATATAAGGGCTAAGATTGATACTGCAATGGACATATTAACCTCTCTATATACATGTGTGATGTCCAGTATATATATATATACATATAAATATATTTATAAAATATATGGATAATATTTTATATATTATGAATAATTTTAATACACATGAAAATGTTTATGCAAATGAATTTATATATATACACCCTTTATTATAATACAAAATAATTGTAAGTATTGATAATAAAGTTATAATTTCAAATTCAAATTTGAAATTCAATTTAAAATTCAGATCTAGATTACCATAAAAAATGTCCAGTAATTTAAAAATTAAAAAATTAATATACTAATTTTTTAGATAAATAATTACATAATATATATACACATACATTTTGAAGTGAAAATAATTTTTTATATATAAGTTTATATTATGTATTAAATTAATATCTATGAATACTATATATAAAATTTATATACATATAAGTACCTTTGAATATAAATTAATCATTAAATACACACACACACACACATATATATATTTATGCATATTCGACCATAGAAATTATTTTTTTGGTTTAAAATGTTATAATTAAACAATGCTATTATTATTATTGATTTTCATATGGAAATCAACAAAATATTTTTTTAAATATTTTCTAAAACCATTTTAAACTTATACATATTTTATAAAATATTTACATATTTGATTTATAATATTAACATATGTAATTAATGTATCTGTATAATTAAAAATAATGTTTAAATTTAAAATAAATATTTTATTCGAATTTTATAAAATATATATAGATAAAAAAATTCTTTTTTTATTTCCGTGAAGTATAAAATATATTTATAAATTAATCAAATTTAGAAACATATATTTTATATAAATGTGTTTGAATTATAATTTATTTCATTTAATAATCATTGTATATTATTTTGTTTGAATTTTTTTAATGGCCGTGAGCAGCTAGTGTATAAATATATACATAATTTTTTTAAACGCATAAATATATACATTATCATCCAATTACAACAACATTATCATACATAGATTTGTGGTAATGATACAATAACTATATTACATAACTGACATGGTGATATGTTTGTGTGTGTATGTGTGTGTGTATGTTTGTGTGTGTCTATGTGATTATAAATAGAGGATTTATCTTTTCCTAATGCTTAGATGAATTACCTTTAAACACTTAATCATGAACTCCTTGAAATAAGTCTGAAATCCAGAAAGTGCTACCAATCTGAATGGACCTACCACCGTTCTTTGATTTGTTCTTAATTTGAGATTTAATGGCTTGAAAATTTAGGAGGTGGGGGCCAAAACTATTGTTGGCCTTGCTGGTTTACGAAAAGCAAAAGAGTAGAGCACTAAATTGAGGGTTAGAGATAAATAAATAGGCAAGATCTCAAGGAATGAAAAGGGGATCTTGATCCACCTCTTGCTTTACCAAATCACACCCTTTTGAATCAAAATCCATTTTACGTGTCCCTGATATGGCCGGCCATCATAAGGTCCATTCAAGGCCTCAAAACCACTACAAGCCTAATCAATAAAAAATGCATTTAATTCTAATTTAAATGTACATTGATATCATATATTGTATGTGTTTATAACTATTATACACACACTATTTAGTATTGATCAATAAAAATTAAATAAAACTTCATAACTGTTATCCTGCCTTTTGGCGAAGACGTGATATCATCGATTCGACTAGGAACGGATAGTCGATAGCTTGAAAAGTCAGTTATGACTAGTACCATGGACGATCGTCAAACAGATTCGAAGCAGGACCAGATCAAAGTATAGTTGGTTTGAAGTCACTAGCCGGGCCCCGCGAAGTAATATTTCAAGATTGGAATTGATCGAAGTTCATATACACAAGCTGCGGATTGAATAGTGATTTGTTTGGATCTAATAGAGAACGATCAAGGAAATAGTTCAAGTCATCGGAGAGCATTCGGTATCTTGAGACCCGTGAAGCCAATCCATGTGAGACTTCTAGGATATCAATAGAGTAGCAAGTGACGCATATCATGACGATCGCGCATTCCAAAATGGAAATGGGAGGAATGCCGATCAATATACATCGATCGTTATTAGGGAGCCCAGTAGAACGATTAGCTTATCTCTTGTTTGTTCAATCTTCAACCAAGAATGACCCATAACATGCAATCTATACCTCAGGATGATCTCATATTTTAGGAGCAACATCTAGAAGCACGTGGGACCCTCTAACATCGGTCACACAGTGATTGGAGTCTAGGAAAAGGATTGGCTATACTTATATCGATCGTTTTTTATCATCAAGTTATTCATGCTGATCGATATGGTGGGCTCTATTGGACCTAGGAACCTTCTTGAAAAGTTTCAGCCCGATCCATGCACGTCTTCTACTATAAATACAGTAGTCATAGCTTCAGAAAAAGGGACTTGATCTTCTTCTTCCTTCTTCGGAGGCTCTGCCATTTCTATTTTTTCATAAAAACTTGTATCAATGGATTCTAGCGAATCCAATCATTCTTGTAATTGTAATCAAGGGAAAGAGTAAAAAAATATGAAGTGGATGTAGGCCAAGTTTGCCAAACCACTATAAAATCTTCGTGTTTATTTACTTTTATGCTTTGTTCTCTAGATTTTATTCATTTTTTGATATCCATGAGATTCTACGGGTGTTGATGCCCATTTTTGGTGTCAACATTTTGGTGCTTTCACTAAGAATTAAATTCTCGGTTAGATTGGATCTCGTTTTCTACTGGTGAATTCCCATGTTCGAGAAATTGATCTAGCTATTGATCGATAAGTTTTCTACGGTACTCGGATTTGGAAAAAAGTCTAGATGGAAGTTATTGTACAAGGCCGAGAAATCATGTATACTATCTTGCCCAACAGAGAAAATGTTTGATCAATAACCAAGTAGCCATGTGATTCATAAGTATCCTAGTCTTCTAAAGTTGTAATGCAAGGGGACGATCGGCAATTGGTTATATCTCCCCACCGATTAATTCCATATAGTTATTCCTTGTACGGTTGTCCTTGATTAGCCTTCCAACCGATCGTTCCATCCCCATCCTTATAGTTTCTCTAAGGATTCATGCGCACTATCACCGTATCCGATCATTCGTTTCAATGGACAGCATCGATCACTCCACCCACGTGAATGTGGCCAATCACATTCTTGCACGACCATTTATCTCTGGTCATTCCTATGCATTTATTATTTTAACAATCGTCCCAACTTCGTCTTTAGGAAATGATCGATTTGGCTCGAGTATGACCGACCATATCTCGTTATTACCTTTGCTTACTGAAGATAATCCATTGTCTTTATACGATTGTTTTTACACGATCTTCCAAATAGATTTCTACTGAGTGATTATGTGTGGAGGTTTCAATATGATCGTTTTAAGTACGATCGTTCCACTCTCGTCTTTATGGCCAATCATTCCCTATCAGCCTCTCTACCAACCTGCAAAGGAACTTTGGTTGCTCCTATACGATCGATTCTAGTACGATCGTTCTGAGGTCATTGGGTTTGGCCGATCGTTTTATCTTCATGCCCCTCTACAAAACTTTCGTCTGTGGCCCTATGCTCCGAGGCCGATCCAACAATGTTGGGAACTTTCTTCACCCCTCCAAGCTAGCAAACTCAGCACTTCCTTAGACAAGATGCTTCGAGTTATTAACTACTAGACATGATATTTTTAATCCTCGTGGGGAGCAGACATGAAGGAGTGGCATGTGAATTTTGACAAGTACAAGGAAGGTTTTATAACATGGGCTATGACCTAAAGCAGGACTCGGTTAGGATGATGTTTTTCTCAAAGCAAACCCTAAAGAGACCCGGAGGGCCTACTATCAAGCCTTCGAGATTTCAGGCTCCAAGTGATTCAGTCTCTGGCCTCAAGCAACCCAAAGTGAGACTCCAAGCAACTATTAGATTTTCCCCGGTCTAAACTCAAGTGATTGAGCACTACCTATCAATTTCGGACAACTTAGCTATGAGCAAATCTTTAACACTGTTGGCATCAAAATTGACCACCAACACCAATTAAACGTAAAAGCACCAGTATCCAGTCACAGATTACGGATAGTATATGATATAGAGATATAATATAAAGAATAAGTAAACTAAAATGAAAGCAAATAAAAGAGAGACAAGATTTATAGTGGTTTGGCTAACTCCTACCTACGTCCACTCCAAAACAATCCTTTTTATTATACTGAAATTTGATTACAGTTACAATCCAAATTTCCAAAATAAAAATGGCAGGGTAGCCTCTAGGCGGAAGATGAAGAGAAGCAGAATGAAGATCCCCTTTTTGAAGCCAAGCCTGCTGTATTTATAGGTAAAACTTCGGCTACAGGGCCTTCTCACCTACATAGACCCACCATAACGATCGTCAAGCCCAACTCGACAAAAATAACGATCGGCATAGCTATGTCAAACGTTGTCCCTTCATTCGAGTTAATACTGATCGTTCCCTTTCCACACTACCAAATGCCAATCCATTCACAAATGCGTATCCCCCCCTTCACATCGACCCCTCCTTGGTTGACCCACGAATGTCAAAACCTTGCTAACTAATTAGCCTTGTCAACCCCTTTTATAAGCCATACTGACCCCTCTTTAAGAAGTATGTTGAACCATCTCATTCCAATCATGCCGACCCCACTTCTATGTGATGAGCATACCTATCCCTCCTTAATTAAGAGTGATGATCCATCTTGAATGCCGACCCAAGCTACACCTTCCTCCAAGCCCGGCCGACACGAGCTATGCCAAACCCTAGCCTTCCTTCTAGTCCTACTGACCCGAGCTATGCCGACCCCTAGCCTTCCTCCTAGTCCTGCTGACCCGAGCTATGCTGATCCCTTACTTGAGAATTGACGTGTGCCGATCCTTTCAAGCCTACAATGTCGAACCCTTTAACACAACCCCTCAAGCGAATCAAACATGCCGATCCTTCATTCTAAACCCTCTATGCCATGAAACTATTCCCATCCCTTATGTTATGCCAAGCCCAATCACACTGAACCATCTTATGCCGATCCTTCTTGATTCAAGCCAATATCCACCTTCCAAGCACCCTGCACCATTTATCCATCGATCGTGTTTAATCTTGGCTTTATATTATTATCCATAGTTGATTTTTCATCCATCCATCTGAACCAAATCCATGATATTCCAGCCTCAATAACCGTGAAGTCTATTGGGTTAAATCTGCTTGCATACGGCCTTGCCAAAAGGCAGGTTAACAAACATGCAGATGTTCTTCACGAGCATAACGAGTGGCTGGAGCCGAAGAATATATCGGCTCGATGATGATAGAGGCATCATAGCTCTATCAATAAAGAACCCTGGTTATCAACTAGACCAACGACGGTCGATACCCCGCTAAGAGGAGCCGGGGGCAAAGTGGAATAGCGAGCGCACAATGATGCTTCGCTTACTGATGAAACTTATTCTTATCCCTTTTTAATTAATTTATTATTATAATTTCCATTTCAATTATGGCGTGAACTATGATCAACTAGAATTAATTGACATGCATACAATGCAGGTATCTAAAGTGCCTAGAGTTGGGGGTCGACCAATCTTCGCAGATCGTGATGGAACCTGTGGAAGCTTAAATATAGATGAGTATGATTCGACCGTTCATCAGTTACCATGTGCCCTTGACTTGGGACATCAAAGTACGGAATTGAAAAGACTCAACAAGGTCATAATCCCACAGAACGTGAATGCGACCGACCGTTCATTCAATAAACTTCGTATTAGACTTAAAGCAGCTGCTATTGACTGCCTACTTGTTAGCCACAAATTTCAACGAATGGGCACGATTGCACCCTGAATCGGATGCAACTTAATTTGTATGCTCAATAACTCATTTTTTCACTAGCTAGAGAGAATATGAAGCAAGTTGGGCAAGACTTGGTCAGCCAACCCCAGCGTGGATATGATCCAATCATCCATCACCTACCCCCTTCCTCGACTTAAATGGGAAGAGCCACAACTACCAAGTGGACGAGAATTGACCATCTGATTGCTAAGTTTCATCCTAAATGCTGGGTTCAGAATCCCATTCCATGAATGAATGTGGTTCGACCATTCATTCGAAAACTTTTGCCTCGACATGGTAAATGAAGTACAAATGAAAAGGGTGAAAATACGACTGCCTTCAACGAAAAACCTATAATTCCTCGGAGCGGGACTAGAGTCCTCTAAGTCCCCAGAGCACGGACTGGAGTATAAAAGATTCACAAAAATCTCTAAGTCCCGGGATTGTGGATTAGAGTGCACTAAGTCCTCAGAGAGCGGACTAGAGTATAAACAATTCACAAAAATCTCTAGGTCCCCGTAGCGTGGACTAGAGTACTCTAAGTCCCCGGAGCACGCACTAGAGTATAAACGATTAACAAAAATCTCTAATTCCTCGGAGCACGGACTAGAGTACTAGTCCCCGTAGCACGGACTAGAGTATAAATGATTCACAAAAATCTCTAAGTCCCCGGAGCGTGGACTAGAGTACTCTAAGTCCTTGGAGTGCGGACTAGAGTATAAATGATTCACAAAAATCTCTAAGTTCCCAAAGTGAGGACCATAGTACTCTAAGTCCCCGAAGCACGGACTAGAGTATGAACGATTCACAAAAATCTCTAAGTCCCCGGAGCGCTGACTAGAGTACGAACAATTCGCAATAAACTCGATGTCCTCGGAGCGTGGACCAAAGTATGAACACAAATTTAGCGCGAGTTGACCGTTCACGGAACAACTCTGAGTTCCCAGAATGCGGACTAGAATGCGAATTCCATGAACCGATGAGTGGGTCTCAACCATTCCCTATTCTAGTAATTCCAACCTAGAATCAGCAGAATAAGCGCAAACCGTTAAAAGACTAGATTATGCACGACCTAGATTATTAACCATTAATTCGATCCCACGATACGACGGGACAGAGTGTAAAAGCTAAAGTAAGCATAACATGTTCTCTTACTTATTGATGTATGCCCCCGGACCTGGGGGGCATGAGGAAAATATGATGTATGTGAATTGACCATTCATCAATCAACTTTAAGTTTCTTGGGGGTTATGTTAGAATATTAACACCATTGGGACGAGACTCGACCGTCCACACAGGGCATTTACCGACTCGAATACTGGGGCTAGAAATGTGGATACCCAAGGAATAATTGTGATAGCCTAACACTACGCCTCATATCTCATGGTCACAATGCCTCAAGGTTATGATCGTAGAAAGGCCCTAAGATGTATTAATCAAAGTAGTGTTTGATCAATAGTGTTTGATGCAGCAGCGGAATAATCAAAATAAATGTGATGATGAAAGTAGCAATCGATGGAATAGAAGATACCGAATGGCCCAAATCCGTTGATCCAAAGATACCGGATTCTAGCTATCCCAAACACGTTGATCGCGCACGATACCGTGTTTAAAGATCTACAATTCTTCGATGTTTATCTAGCGCACTAGATTCCGTGAATCGGCTTCAACAATCGTTGATTCGAGCGCACTCGAATAACCGAAGGTGGAAATAGGAGATCACACTCAACTACCAATTTGAGAAAGAGGCACAAAGCACTCAAACAAAAGTTTTATTCAAAATCAACTAACTATTACAAATGACACCACCATCCCTATTTATAGGGTTACAACAACTCACTTACACGACTCAAAACACACAACTCATAGGTCGTGACCGACCTAACACATACGACCTAAAAACAAACAAATACAATTCGACGCTTTACATCACAACACATTACAAGGCCTTCACGACCTAAAACAAACACACGACTTACGACCTTACATAGGTCGTTAACGACATAACAAATATAACATACAACGTCAAAAGAAATTACAACACAACGATCTTAAAATACAACACCACGCGGCATAAGCTTCAGCGACATGAGGAGGATCAGCTTCTGGAATAACTTGTGCGACCTATAGGATGAGCGACCTATGAGTTGCTTGGTCGGTCTTCATAGCTCGTTTGCGACCTAAAATGACGCAACTTAAGACTTAAAGTGCTAGGTCGTGGCTTAGGAGAATTAGGTCATTGGCGACCTAAGAAGTACGAAGGTCGGGCTGCATCATCCTCCTCCTGTTGAAAGAAATTCGTCCTCGAATTAGCACTTTCTTCGTCTTCGATACTCTTATCCTTTAAAATGGAACCCAGTGTTTGATATTATCAATGTTGGCAATAGGGAGATGATCAGGAAAATTCAACTTACAATCATTCTCAGAAATTTCCTTCACAACTTCCAAACGACCAATCCTTCCAGTATCTAGCTTGTTGTAAGTATTAATAAGAAATCGTTCAACCATCAAGTAGATAGATTCGTTGCCACGTTGCATCTTCATCAAACTCAAAACAGAGTCCATACTTTCCTTTACCCATAATCTAGTATGTATAGGTAATGACATATATAATCCTGACTTCGTCGCGGTTTTCTTTGAAATTTGATAACTCTGACTCCTCTGAACAAACCTTTCAACTCCCTTAGTGACGGCCCCAAACAAGATGTTGCAATTAACTGCATGTTACGATCACAGTCCTCGTGTCTTTTTACATGTAAGTCTTTGATAATTCTTAGTCGCCAATTCCAATCAGGAATATACAATTGCCTGACTTCGAACAGAAACCCATCACCCAGTCTTCCCAACTTTTCCTGCTCTGTCGGACACATATGATTACGTGACATATACGGTACAATGGCACCTGGCACATGATCATCATGATGTTGTACGTCCCGTAGTGGTAGTAATTCTTTGGACAACTCTGTAGGAACTACATCTTCACATTCATTCACTTCTTTAACAAATTCTCTTGTAGATTGTAGACTAGTCGAATCCACCTCCTTTACCAACAAGTTATCCTCTTCATCTCCTGTCGTACTTTCTTCATCCTCATCAAACTTTGCTGGTTGTGAATTTTCAACCTCATGTCCATCAGATTTTGTTGGTTGAAAATCATCAACTTCATCTTCCACATCAACAAATTCCTTTAAAGACAACAATGTCTTTAGTTCCTCGATTTCCTCCAATTTGTTTTCACTCTGCTGTCGCCTCTTAGGAACCAAAGTGATTCGTGTATCCTCGAACATAAAATTGTAGCTGTTGGTGCGACCATCATGTTGCACAGCCCTATCATATTGCCATGGTCTTCCCAACAACAGATGGCATACATCCATATCAACCACATCACACCAAATTTCATCTTTGTATTTCTTCCCAATCGAAAAATTAACACAAGCTCTTCGATTAACCTTCACCTCCCCACCTTTCCTCGACCAAGCTAACTTGTAATGTTTTGGATGTTTCTCTGTCTTCAATGACAACTTCTTCACAGCTTCTGTAGAGATAATATTATCACAGCTTCCCGCATCAATGACAAACTTGCAAACCCTTCCCAAGATAGTGCATGTTGACTGAAAAATGTTGCTTCTCAACCAGCTAGAATCACCCTCTTGTTTTGGTGTTAAACAAGATCTCCTCATCAACAAACTACAACCCTCATCTCCAGACAATAATTCCTCTTCTTCAGCTGGTATTGAATTGACACACTCTACCTCCGCATTTTCATTCTCAATCCCCGCAATCATTGCTCGCTTCTTGGGCTTTGTACATTCATTGCTTTTATGGCCCAACTCTTGACAATTAAAACATTTGAGAGTACTATTGACCTTTGCTTTGCTGGCTTCATTCATAATTGGTTTACTGACGACTTTGGAAACATCTGCACTGCTACTAGCATCCTTGTTCTGGTTGTTGGTATTTGTAAACACACCACCACCTCTCCTTCCTTGCTTCTCCCAAACTAACGCTTTCTGATGTGCTTCAGCAATAGATCTGGGATCAAACATATTCACCATGTCTTGAATCTGCATTCGCAACCCTCCAATATCCTAGCTGTTAGCTGTTCCTCTATTTCCATAATATCATTCCTCGCAATCAGTTGATAAAATTCATCTGCATACTCATTTACTGATCTCGCCCCTTGTCTTAGGTTCTACAAACGTTGATACATAAGAGATTGATAATTGTGCGGCAAGAAAGTAGTTTTCATCAACTTCTTCATCTTATCCCATGTAACAATCTTTGACTTTCCCATTCTCTCCCGTGTAAGTTAGTCTGCTGCCACCATGCCATAGCTCTTCCTCTTAATCTCGTAGCAACCAACTTCACTCTTCGGTCCTCGGGAACTTCTTTGAAGTCAAAAATTTCCTCAACATTTGAAACCCAATCCAAAAATTCCTCCGCTACCATTCCACCCTTGAATTCTAGAATTTCAGTTTTCATCCCCGATTCCCATCGGCGATCATCTTCTACATCCCGATATGCATTTCGTACTTGGTCTCGATCTCGAGAATGAACACTACATCTTTGACCATCTTCATCAAAAACAGACGTACTTCGATAACGATCTCGACTATACACATCTCTATGATCACGCATATCTCTTCTACTTTGTCTTTCATCATCACGGTATGGCTCATGTTCAAACTCACGTGGAGTTCTTCTTTCTTCATTTCTATACTCGTGATGTTCTCTTCTCAATGAAACTGATGATTCTCTTCTACCTCGATCAGATTGTGGCGACACCCTTCTCGCTTCTGTAACCGATGGCGAAACTCGGTTTCCTCCATGGTTCGAGACTGGCGACCTTCTCCTTTGACCTCGATTCATGTCCATCATCGATTTCTCTAATCTCCCAATACCTTCATCCAACTTCTCATTGAATTTGTTACTAATGTGTTGTTCCATTTGTTCGGCATCTTCCCTTTTGTACAAATCTTCAACATTTTGATGACGGTTAGCTCTTCTTGGCGGTATTGTCAAATGAAACAAACTTCAACTCTCGGCTTGAACAAATCAAAATGATTAAATGATGCACGGCCTTCACTTGCTCGGATCTACACTTTAAACTCTCGGCCTTGAACAACAAAGTGATACACGACTTGAACTCTTTGATAAAAATTGGCTCCAAGACTAGGCTTAGCTATGATTGGCTAAGTCTAGCTTTGATACCAAATGATGCAGCAACGGAATAATCAAAATAAATGTGATGATGAAAGTAGCAATCGATGGAATAGAAGATACCGAATGGCCCAAATCCGTTGATCCAAAGATACCGGATTCTAGCTATCCCAAACACGTTGATCGCGCACGATACCGTGTTTAAAGATCTACAATTCTTCGATGTTGATCTAGCGCACTAGATTCCGTGAATCGGCTTCAACAATCGTTGATTCGAGCGCACTCGAATAACCGAAGGTGGAAATAGGAGATCACACTCAACTACCAATTTGAGAAAGAGGCACAAAGCACTCAAACAAAAATTTTATTCAAAATCAACTAACTATTACAAATGACACCACCATCCCTATTTATAGGGTTATAACAACTCACTTACACGACTCAAAACAGACAACTCATAGGTCGTGACCAACCTAACACATACGACCTAAAAACAAACAAATACAATTCGACACTTTACATCACAACACATTACAAGGCCTTCACGACCTAAAACAAATACACGACTTACGACCTTACATAGGTCGTTAACGACATAACAAATACAACATACAGCGTCATAAGAAATTACAACACAATGATCTTAAAATACAACACTACGCGGCATAAGCTTCAGCGACATGAGGAGGATCAGCTTCCGGAATAACTTGTGCGACCTATAGGATGAGCGACCTAAGGAGTTGAGCGACCTAGGCTTGAGCGACCTAAGATTGAAGCGGCCTTCTTGTGACCTAAGGAATGAACGGTTTAAGCCCTTGAGCGACCTAATATGAAGTGGTAGATGTGAGCGACCTAACATAGGTCGTAGCTCGCTCGTTCGTCCTGAGTGACTTAACGCTTCTCGCGACCTAAGGACAGAAGGTCGTTCGCGACCTAAGTCAACCGGTATATTGGAGCAGCCTATCTGCATATTGGAGCGACCTAGTATAGGTCGGAATCTTTTAGGTCGTAACTTGCAGATAGAGTTAGGTCGCAACTCCTTATCTCGTGACCCGTTTGGTTGTGAGCGACCTAAAGAAAGACTTAGCTCGCATGACTTGCTTGGTCGGTCTTCATAGCTCGTTTGCGACCTAAAATGACGCAACTTAAGACTTAAAGTGCTAGGTCGTGGCTTAGGAGAATTAGGTCGTTGGCGACCTAAGAAGTACGAAGGTCGGGTTGCATCATGATCGTAGAAAGGCCCTAAGATGTATTAATCAAAGTAGTGTTTGATCTATCAACCAACAAGTTGCATGTACATGAAATGAGAAATGTTGCAATTCAAACATTTAAACAAGTAAATACAAAGATCATACACAAGTGCAGAAGAATTTTTATTCACATGAAATCTGTTTGTACAGAATACAAAAAGAAATTGAAGGGCCATGCCCAAACAAATACAACCAGCAAAAAGAGAAGCAGCTATCTAAATTATTTGCATGTCCGGAGGTCATTCTTTAGATTTCTTATCCCTTTTTTGCTTCTTCAGGGTAGCTCCCTCTGAACTACTGCTAGCCCTCCTCTTCGTTCCCTTGCCACCTCGGCCTTTCTTGGAAGGAGTTTCCTCAGTTGTATGGACCAAGGTGGTGTCGTCTCTGGAAGTATGAGAGATGAGGTCATCTTCGACAATAGAAGTGTGAGGAACTTTTTCTGGAGGAGTCGCACCTTCAGGAGGAATCATCTAAAGAGGGGAAGGCATCGGCTTAAATGAGACCTGTTCAATTGGCTCTCCCTTCACCTTCTTTTTCTCGAGCTCCTCTCACTCAATCCTTTCTTTCATGCTAGGACCACCGGTAGGATAAGAGGAACCTATGATTACCACTTCCGCATCAAACGGGATTTCATGATGTGGGTCTCCTCCCTCCTTGAATAATACCTCCATGAGTTGATCGTCAAAAAATAAGGCCTCTTCGTAAACACTTTGAGTGCGGCCGAAGTTCTAACTATAATGGATTCAGTCACGGCCATTTGAGACTCCAGCTGAGGTCCTCCAGGAGGAAGAGAAGTAATAATCGGTGAGTCTAAGGATGAAAAAGAGAAAGGTGAAAAGATTAGAAAGATTGATTAATAACATCCCAATTTTACAGGATAAAGGAAAAATCGATGGAATACCTTCTGTGGTGTGGAATTCGGGCTGGACCGAAGCATCCTCAGAACAACGCTCAAGGATCAGAGATAGTCGCAGTTTATCTAGATCGTACCCAAGGATGGTCAGGGAGCTAGTTGTAGAACCGGTCGTGATTTGAGACACCGGGGGCAGCTCAGTTGCAATATCAGAATGTGTCGAACCAGATCCTTCGCCCACTTCATGTGAAGGAGCAGTCATAAACTCTTTATAGAGAGAAAACTGAATGTCATGTAATATTTTGGGTTCATCGCCCATCAGCACTTCGCTTTCGAGTTAGGTTACATCGACATTTTCTAGGCCGTGAAGTCTATCCTCCTCCGAGACAAGAAATTCCCAGGCACGATAAAGCTAATAGGGGTAGTCTTCGCCAAGCTTTGCTAAGTTCCTATGTTTAAGTACATTGGCATTGTAGAGAACAAGAAGCGGGTCGAGCTCATTCATCACATCTTCTCTCACCTTGTTCGTGAGCATTTCTGTCTCACGTTGAATGAGCGTGTCGACGTTTTTAGCTTTTTCAATGGCCTTATCTATGTCAAGCCTAACACGAACTAGCTCATTGCAAGAATCTTATTCGATCTTTTGAGCTTCATCCCTGTCTTTAATCGCATCTTCAAGCTTGGCTTAGCCTTGAGTTCAGCTATTTCCTTCAAAGCCGTAGATTCTTTATTTCGAGCCATGTCTCGCTTAAGCGTTATCTCTTGGTTGCGATGATGCAGTACTTGAACCATATGGAGATGGGTGGCTTTCATCTCCTCCATAGATTTTAATGCAGCATCGGCTTTTTCTTCAGCTATGGTTAAGGCGGTTCTAGAGGACTCTTGTTCGTTTGTCAAAGCTTCAATAATCCTTTTATCTTGAGCCTCTTATTGCTTTAGTTTCTCTATTTCTATCGCACGTTCAAAGGAAACCTTTGATATTTTTTCCGCGGCTTTCATCCATTCCCAGTATTTCATGTGGACGTTGGTGACACAGTTGATAGTCATTCTTTAAACATCGTCCGAAACCTTCTTCAAATTAAGAGGAAAATAGAACCAATCGAAGCATAAGTTTGGAAATTCCTTTCGAAGCTCTTCCATGTGAACATTTGGGTTAACTGGGGATCCTCGGAAATAATTTCGACCCCTACACCTTCCTCGCTAGGATTGTGCACTGCAGCCTTTTCACCATGATGGTGGCGATCGATCAGCCATTGAGACTTTGGAGGCATGAGAACCGCAGTAGGGCCATGAGGAGGATCGGTAGGCAAGTCCCCGCGCTCTGCAGATCATTTTGGACCTTTTTGAGGAGGAGATCTTGATCTATGAATGTCCTAAGTAGGCATATCCATGTCCTCCCTTTCTTGATAACCGCGACCACGGTCGAGGCGACGCCTAATGTCATAATAGTCACGACTGGAGCGATAAGAGCTAGATCGCGACCCAAACGATTGATGTTGTACGTCCTGCAGGGAATCATACATACTCCTTTTACTCACCATCATTCCTCTAAAGAGAAATGGATAATGATCAACTTTGAGTATTAGGAAGTACAAATTAAGCACGGTGTAGTGTTAGACGTGCGAGTGTGTGTGAGTGTCCTAGTGCATCCCTCCAATAGACCAGGTGTAGGAGCCTTGCTCATCGGTGTAACTTCCTCCAGAAGTGGGGATATCTGAATTGGTTCTGATGGGAGACTCTAATCCCCCAATGCTCACGTCAGTGAATTGATAAGTGTCAAGATCAGATGGGATCGGCAGATTGGGCACAGGATCTAGTGGTAGGCTCATCGACATCTTAGTTGGATCGGAGCAATGACTTCTTGGAGGCTTATGAGCAATCGCATTCCCCTTTCATTTAGTCATGGCCGAGGGTTGAGGAACTTGTGAGGGTCCGACGCCAACCCCGGGATCAGGTTTATCATCTTGACGACTAGGTACATCTTCACTGTGCCCTCCGGCGTTCATATCGGTAGACTCTTGGGTGCTCGTGACTAGGGGCACTACAGGGCTGGATTGAACATCTCTTTGACCGGTTGCGGCCTGCAATCTAGTCCCAGTCGGTTGGCCAACTTTGGTTACCCCTACACTGAGGCCCTCTTTTATCAAGCCAAAAGTGACAAGACATTCGTCCTCGAGCAAAAGTTCAATATTTCTATCTTAGGCTGGAGCATTCTTCAAAATAGAGACTGCTTCTTCATAAACATCGCCACTGGGTCGCTTAACGACACCTGAAAATGAATGACATTGTTAGAATGCAGCCTGGATATGTTTTCCTTATATATTTATGAAATTAGCGAGGAACACTTACGTCTCTCTAGCCATAATCGAGCGAAGCCGGGCGGACAGCGAACGAAGAACCATTCGCTCTTGAAAGAACTTAGTTTTTTCCAAGTGCCGGTCAAATTTTGACATTTCTTTGCCTATTCAAGAAAAGTAAACAATAAGCTCCATGTCCATCGTTTAAAAGTGAAAAGAAATCAAACATCTTCGATAGTGGGCGGACGGTGTAGAAATTCCATGAATACTATGTATGTACAATTGAGAAGTGCATAGCCATTGGGATGGAGTTGCGAAGGAGAAATTCTTAGATAATGTAAAATCTCCTGGATATACGAATTGAACGGCGGGATGCATCCCGCCCAGCACATGAATTTATTGCTTGTTGTGTACCCTTCGGTAGGTTTGTGAGCCCTGTCGCCTTGTGACGGAACTAATACGTCATCCAAGGGAATCTCGTGCCTTGTGCAAATCCTCTAGAGAGCATCTTCTTTGATCTTTGAAGCTACTAAATTAGGAGGATTTTCAAGAATGATGCCGTCTTCAAAAGCGTTGGGAGCCAATTCGGTAACTTCCGACGGAAAGATAGGAACAATCCTGGAAAGATCAAGCTGAGAACCCAAGCCTTCGGGTTGCCCTGGATTGTGACTAAGTGGCAGGCTACCAGATTCGGCTGCTGAATTGGATTCCACGTTCGAGTTAGTCCTGTGAGAGGAAGATCCGGTTGGCATGATTGCGGAGTATTTGGAACACCTGGATTCCCTTGCTATCAAACTTAGTAGAAACCATAATTAGAGAAAACAACTTGTACCCCACAGTGCATTGTGAGTGTATGTGTTGTGTAAGAAAGTGCTAATCGATATGATAATGGGCTAACTAAAGACGAGTAAAGACGACAAGACATAGAAATTTGTTCAAAAGACAGTCATTAGCTAATGGAAATCAAACTGTTGTTCGAGCTACGCATAAGTTTTGACATGGTAGTTAGAATTCTTCATTTACGGCACTTGTTTTGAGGTGGCATGTTATTAGACGTGGAGGCCATATCGTATGATGGTCATGTTTATGTTTAAGTGTATGCGAGGTGCCGGAACTAGTTATTTGGTTCGAGTTTATTATCAAGCTATGATGTGTGGTTGGATCATTCTGATATCTTAAGGGTCAAACTTCCTTGAAGCAAGTATATGCTGAACGATCCATGGAACTGCTATAACCGATCGTCCTACCGACCGATCGTCTTTGTCCATGTTAACACGACCGATCGTTCATAGGACATTCTTGAATTCCCCCATCTTCGAACCATAGCCCCACCGATCATCCATAAACGATCGAACAAATCGTTCATACCCATTACCTCAAACCCTTCGCATTCTCGTCATTATCTCCTTCCAAGAGCGATCGGCCCGATAGCAGTGGGTTGCTAGCTTCTTCTAGGAGAGTCAACTCGCCTCCATTGAACATGATTACAAGAACAGAAAGGAAAAAGAGAACTCGGCCCATACCAACTGTCCTAGATTCAAAATAGATTAGAGAGTTATGCAATAAATTCGAATAGTGCTTTACCTATGTTCGTGATCTAGAAAAATAAAGGAGTCGAGGTTAATTCGAAGTATGGATTCGGAGGAGAAGATGGAATTGCTGTGAGGTTTGGAGAAGGAGAGGGAAGAGCGCTTGTTTCCCTTTCTTAGCTTAAGGGTAGAAGTATGAAAAGCAAAAGTAAAGTGAAGAAAATGACTATGTGTCGAGCTTTATATAGGGGATAGGTTATGTTGATCGTTTTTGCCTTGAAGGGTCTAGCTAATCGTTTCCACTTCGAAGGGTTGGGCCGATCGTATAACACCCGAGAGCTACTCCGATCCATCTCTGGGAACTATGTTCTCCGATCCTTTTATTAACCATCTATTAACCATCCTGTCACGTTTTGATCCTTCCCAGACTTTATGCCAATCGATCACTTTGATGCCCAAAACCGATCGTTTAGTCTAAAAAAATTAATTATTAATAACAACAATAAAATAAAAAGGGGAGGGAAAGAGAGAAGTGAATAGAGGGAAGGATGATGGATGATCATGAGAATACGATCGCAAACGCAGACATACGAAATATAACAAAATAGGCAACGACCTATGGATGTTCGAATACGTCCGGAAGCCAACAACATGAACATGTGTATGAATATGCATGAAGATAGTTTTAGAAGTTCGCCTTCCGTAATCAATAAAGGATTGCAATCAAACCTGGAACCGTCGAGTTTGAGAATTTATCAAATAAAAGAGCGCTTGTAGGTTCCACGTGACCAAATCTGTATATGCGAACTGAATACGACTCTGGATTTATACTATCGACAAATGATAGAGGAATAGTAATCGATCAGGAAGCTGAATGGATTTCTTTATAGGGATCCAGACTTTTTTGGATTCAAAGCATGTCATGTTAATCACCAGACATACTTTAGGGGGAAAATTTTATCCCACCTTTTGGCGAAGACATGATATCATCGATTCGACTAGGAACGAATAGTTGATAGCTTGAAAAGTCAGTTATGACTAGTACCATGGATGATAGTTGGACAGATTCGAACCAGGACCAGATCAAAGTATAGTTGGCCTGAAGTCACTAGCCTGGCCCCGCAAAGTCATATTTTAAGATTGGAATTGGTTGAAGTTTATATGCACAAGCTGCGGATTGAACAATGATTTGTTTGGATCGAATAGAGAACAATCAAGGAAATAGTTCAAGTCATCGGAGAGCATTCAGTATCTTGAGACCCGTGAAGCCAATCCATGTGAGCCTCCTAGGATATCAATAGAGTAGCAAGTGAGGCGTATCATGACGATCGCGCATTCCAAAATGGAGATAGGAGGAATGTCGATCGATATACACCGATATTATTAGGGAGCTTAGTATAATGATCGGCGTATCTCTTGTATGTTTAATCTTCAACCAAGAATGACCCATAACTTGCAATCTATACCTCAGGACGATCTCATATGTAACGACCAATATTTTTGATGATTAAAACTATTAATTTAATAAGATTTTTGAATTTAATATTGTGAGAAATTAAAATTTATGATTTATTAATGAGAAAAATAATATGATTTAATAAGGTTGTTTGAATGTTACTGACACTATTTTAATGTAATTTCAATCAATTGAAATAATTGTAAAATTAATTTGGTTATAATTGTAAACAAGAAAAAAGTTAAATGTTTGGAATTAATTTGAAAATCAACGAAATTTAATGAAATTAAATATTGCAGTTAATATGGTAAAAGATGATAACTGTAGAATATTAATGTAATAAAATGTAAACTAATGTTAATTATATTCATAAGATAATAGTTTATTTAATAATAAGAATGTAAATTGAAATAAAAGAAGTGTTGAAATCTAAATTATAATAAAATAGGTTTTATTTCCGTTGTAATTGAACGCTGAATTTAGTGAAATATTTAAATAGTGGATTTAACATGGAAATTTATTGAAATAAATTATTAATTTCTATGTAATCAAAAATGATGAAAATGGTTAACTTTTAAGTTTGAATTTTAAGAGTGATTAAATTAATTTAATAATAATCTATTTAATTAACGTGAAAATTAGCCATTTTGGCCACTGTCTCGGATTTTGACGAAACTAGTTTCATCGGATCCGTAATAGTGAATTATTGTAGGATTTCCAGTTTCGTGGCATCAGACTTGTCATTTGATCGTACGAGCTCGAAACGCGTAGAAATCAATTAAAAGAATTTAAATGAATATAATTTGATTTTGAAAGCTAAATTCTATATACAATGGAATTAGGGTTTGAAACTAGTTCCATTGAGTTTAAAAATATCAAAATCATATATTTTGATATATGGGATAACCTACTTTCGTTTTGGAAGCGAAACGGGCTTTTCGGGTCGTGTTATCATTCCGAACCAATTCGATCTGTCTATTCGTTCTTGTCCATCTTTATATATATATATATATATATATATATACATATATAGCCTGTTATAAACCCTAACAGTTTCTCATTTTCTTTTCTTTACGTATTTGTTCATTCATTTGTTCCTCATTCTCAAACGTCAAAACATCAAAAAACTAATTCCCAATTCCAAAACCCTAATTTCAAATTTCAAATCAAAATCAAAAAATTCAAACTCCTCAAACTATGTCATATTATATATCGTTGGAAAGCTCTCAAAGAGCGTAATCTTGATCTGAGATTCGTTTTTTGATTAGAGGTTTGGTTTGGCTAGAAATCAGCAGTTTATTCTCGGCCGTCCATATTAGGGTTTCGCGATCGACAGTGGATCGTCGACCAATCGTTGATCAGAAGGTATAGGATTGTAGAAGGCAATCAATAGAGTAGACCTTAGTGTTAGTATGGGTCGCAAGTACCTGAAATCGCCAGAACTTGGCTGAATAGGTACGGCGGCGTGAAGATTTTCTGGCGTCTTAAGGCGTTCGGCGACCATAGGGGAGGAGCGGCCAGGCGTGGTGGTGACTGTGGTGTGATCAGATTAGGTGATGGAGGTCTCCAGGCGCGTGCGATCATGGATGTATGTGGCGACGGTTCGTGGGTTTCAGCGAGGTAGCGTGCTAGTGAATGTGTAACGTCCCAGATTTTCGCGTTCGAAAATCGACATCCATACTTTACATCGTACTCGAATGTCGTAGATTCGAGCGTTCAAATCCGAGTCGCCGGAGCTTATAACAACATTAAGTAAACAACACAGCGGAAATAAAAGAATATAGATATACAATATCTGATACAATATCCAGATACAGTGATGAATATCAATATACAACAGAGATATGATACAACAAATAGCAGCGGAAAAGAAAACGATAACATCAGCAGCGGATAATCTCCATCTTCAAAGCGCCAATCCATAAATAGCTCGAACTCCCAATAACGAGGCACAAAGATAAACAAGTGCAGTCCGATCCAAAGACTGAACTAGCTCCAGATAACCTACTAATCTGACTATCTGAAAAACCAAACTCTAGACTGCTCGTGTAGAAAAATTTTGAGCATCCAGAGTTTAGGAAAGAAACAAAAAACTCCGGATCAGTCATGGGACTGGTGTGAGCAACAAAAACAGTTTATATTTAAAACAAATAGCAGAGAATTTAAAGTCAATTCGAAATGCTTTTGGAAAATGAAACTACCATAAGACCTCCCGCCACACACACAATGCAAACGCAGAATTGGAGGAGATTTCTTCTTATGATAGTCAAAGATGCTTACTACGCAAAATCAAATCATTTGATATTATTATTAGTGCATAGTGTAGAAAACAATTTCGAAAGTAGAATATAAATCTTAGCCAGCATAGACATTTCGCACTTATGCCTACTATAGCTACCATGTTCAATAGCAGGTTACCACCACATTCCATGGCAGGTAATACAACTAAAACCGTACAGGGCTCGTATTGTTTTGTTTGGATTTCCAACAAATGGTCAGGCTAAGGAACTTCCTATTCCACGAAAGAAACGCCTCTGGCGGGACGTTCCGAGAACCAACTGTTCTCTGCCAAACAAGGCCGGCAACCCCTTTTCCCAAGGGATAAAAGAAACCTCAGATATGCCACCCCCGGTCCTTTGGGACCTTTATCCGAGCGCTCGATAACCAACATCACACATCATAAAGAAAGTGTATCCACATGAGTAAGTATCTGGGCTCCATACCATGATACTACCCTTTTCCAGAAGGAATGGTCATACCCTAGGGGAGCTACCCCTGAAAACCTTGCCGCACAATTCCTGTTTCGACCATTACCGGGTTGTGAGGCTCGACGAAGTCTCGTCCACAAAGCTACGCTTTTTCAAAAAGCCACGCTTTGGGTCAACAGATGATCAACCTATGATCACAAAGATAAATGATCAAACAAATGATCATATCACAAATGATCAAACACTGATCATCACACAGCAACACTCAGCATGTCACATTACCAAATTGGGATATATCGCTGATAACTTCAACTACATAACCTCTGAGCTCGTACGTCTCAGAGAAGGGTGTTAAGCTAAGAGAATGAATTCTCCGCCACCAACAGAAATGTATTTGAAAGAAATCGGCTTTATATCTCAAAGTGTAATGTCAGACATGTATCCATATAAGTCTGTTCCGGGTTCGAACAGAACCGAAGGCACTTCTCACGAAGCCCTTGCAAATCCGGATAATTTCCAATCACGTCCGGACTTCCCGTCACAAAAAGAGTGATATAAATCTCTATACCGGAGCAACTCAGTGCAGAGACATTCGACAGGTTGTCCTTTCATTTTTGAAAATATCCGGTCTTCATCACCGGTCTTCAAATGCCATCCATATACGACGTATCACTATTCGGAATGGGTTATACGACCCAAAGGTCTTTTCCCGGCTAACCCGAATAGTGAGCGCAATACTTAAAACATATGGATATTGGGATTTCAATTAAGTCACAACTTATTACCCAAAAATCTTTCTTCAAATGGTTTAACAAATTACCATTTTAATCTTTTTAAACAAAAAGATTAAATTCACAAAGTTCACTTAATTTCACAAAGATTCATTTACAGATTTTCCAAATCGATTTCCATTTCAGTTTAATTAATTCGTTAAATCTTTAAATCAAAGATTTAACTAATAGCTTTCAAAACAATTCCATTTCAAATGGTTTAAACAAACATCATTCTAAATCTGTTAAAAATAAACAGATTCAATTCATAGCTTGGAAAAATAATTCCAATTCAATCTTGAAATTCCTTTAATTAAACTGGAATTTCATTTCTTATCTGAAAGCTTTTATTCCTTTTTAAAACAACAGTTTTCATTTTTGGAAATCTGATTCATTAATACGAGTTAAAATCTTTGGATTAAATCCGAATTCTCAAAATTTTACTTTTAAATGGTTTAGATTCATACTAACACATTTATATCTTCTTTAATCCCTAGTTTCAAATCATAGTATTCAATTTCAAACTTGAATTCAAATTTAAATCAAATTATTTAAATTTTCAAAACTCGGTTAAGTTATTTAAAATAACTTTTATCTTTGAAATTCTATTTCAAAAACTTTTCACTTTAAACCCAAATTTCTAATTTCAAAATCAATTGAAATTAAAATTTCAATTTCAAAACATCAAATTTAAATTATCTGTGACTTAACCGATTTCCACGTGAAATCCATATTTGTGTGTGTATGGTGTAGTCCAGGGGTTATACACAGTAGTGCAACATCAATCAATCATCACAGATCAAAATACAGGATATAGTTGATAAACGATATAAATTATAACGCTTATCGTTCATGCACATACCACAGATATATAAATATCACAGATAATAAATTACATCACAGATAATTTATCACAGATCACAACATAAATCAGAATGTATCACAAAGCATCATATATCAGGGATATCAAACAATACAATCATCCAATAGAATCCAAACATCCATAAGCAATCCAATCAATTAAAAATATGATTTATTAATAGTTCAAATCTTAATTAATTCAATTTAATTTCTAATTAAATCAATTATTTATGAATAAATTATCAAATCCTGATTTATTTATTTACAAACCATCTGGTATTAATTAATGAAATTAATCATCTTAATTATTTATCTTCATTTATTACCTTTACTCGGTTAATTATCTCTTAATTAATTATTCTTAATTTATCACAATAATTAAATTAACCTTCAAGTTAATTTCATACTTAATTATCTCTTAATAAATTTCATTTAATTAATTAATTATCTCTTTAAAACTTATTTCCTTAAATATATTTAAAACTTGCTTAAACGCTTTACTTTTGAAACAAATTACTTTGAAACTTTTGCATTACAAACTGGTACTTCTTTTAAAACCAGATACTCAACCCACTAAAACCCGAGCCCAACCTTCAAGTCTCCCCGAGTCAACCCGTCACTTGCGATTTCTCCACTTACTTCGAGTCATATACGCACTTACCTCGAGCCTTACCCGAGTCGCTCCTTTCTTCTCCAAATTTGTCCCTCCTGACACAACCCAACTGTGTGCACATGCACAACTTCGCCAGCCGCCTCCTGTTAAACTGCTGGCCGTCAACACATCATCGATGATGCCCTCGATCCTCTCAAACACTCAAAAGTTCGAACAAGTCACGATCTCGCATTTTCGTCCACAAACCCAAAGCTGGAACGAACAGTGCCTCAAAAACATACCTCGCTCCAACGCCAGAGATCATTGTAGGTAACGCGCCTCCTTCACTAGCTTCCCCAGTTGACCACGCACCTCCTCCAAATGACCTCATCCAGTCCGATGCAGCCTAGACCACGAAATTGGGCAAAATTCGATCACTGTAGAAACCTAAGCTAAAACCCTAGTTTGACCTCGAATCAAAAATGCGATGATTTAAAAATTAATCTAGTATTTTTCTGGTGATCTCGAATGTAAGATCTTGCTGCCACAACGAATTCGAGGCCCATAATTTCATAGATCACCAGAATTGCTCAAAAGTTCACTTTCAGTTCAACTTCCATTTCCCAGAGGTATGTTCAATGAAAAAAATTTAATTTTTTTTTTTCTAAAATCATCACTTGTGAAGTAGATTCAAATGATATTCCTGAAGTTGAAATCTGTAGAGTTCGAATTTTCTAAAAAAAAAAAAAGTAGTGACTGCATTTAATAAATTTCCAGAGGAAACTATATGACCCTTGCTTAAATTTTTCTTTGATTTAATTACTGAAACACAAAGCATATCCAAGACCAAAGTTCATCATTCAATTTCAGTAGCAATAGAGGGAGGTTTTGTTTTCCTGAAGTTAAACAGGGACTAACATTTTTTTTGTACAGTCAACATGAACAAGCCAAGCATTCAATCAAATATTCAAATCTCTTGCATGCAAACCCAGTTTAAGTCTTCCTAATCATTCAAGCATTCACCCAACAACCAAAGGATTTAGAAAGACAAGAGTTTACTCACAATTTGTAAAACTAAAATTTCTGAAATGATTTTCTAAAAATCATTTTTTTTTCAATCTCGAATTGATATATGAAATCGAAAATCAAACTTATGATCATCACATTTTAACAGATATATGGTTTCTTTCACTGTATATTTATATTTCCTGTTCACTCTTTCTTAATTTTTCTTATGAACATTTTAAAAACCACGATTTAGTTAATACCATCATCTTTCTTTTAAGAATCATAACCTAGATCTGCTTATATATTGAGATATAGATAAATTTCATATGTTCATTTACTAACAGAGTGATATATTCACACCTATCAGACATGCACAAGCATTTTTTTATTTATTCACAACATTTCCATTCATAACCAAACTTTTTCAATTATCACAGGCATCACAGGCATCAGAAATCAAGCAAATGGGTTTAAAAATGAAGTTTGCTCACCTTGAAAATGGCAGAGAAGAACATAGCTTTATTTTTATTTTGTTGAACAGGTTGTAAAAATTTGCAAACTGAAGCTTTTCCAGGCTGAAGACATTCCCTTGTTTTGATGTTTGTTTTGAGATGTTTGTTTTGTTTACAGATGACATCATTTCAGATTTATTTTCTTAGCTTATGGACGAATTGGAATGAAGTTGGTTCATATGTATAAAAGGAAGTTTACAGGCTATGATATGGTTTTATTTTGTACAGTATGTTAAAATATTGTTTGTACAATATGTTATAATGTTGTTTGTACTAAGGCATGGTGAAGATGCTTTCTTTACTTTTTGTTTTCGGCTGATGATATTATATTGTGTACTTTGTTTATTTGTAAAAAGATATTTTATTTCCTTTGCTTTGTTTTGGTGGCTGCATCTTACTTTTGTACAATTCATACTTAATCTCTTTGTGACTTGATTTGCTTTTGTTTTCGGCTGAGAGATGATGATGTTGGGTTTTACATTTTATTTTAAATCTACTTACTTTGTTCATTTTCTTCTTTTATTTGCATACTTGTCTTCTTTTCCTATTTTTGCCTGCATAACATTTCTTTGCTATTTCTTTTCTTTCTAAAAAATGGTGGCTGCACTTATTATGTTGTCTTGTTTCCTAAATCCTATCACTTTGCAATATAAATGAATTAAATGTTGTTATATTTTTTAAAAATTGTATTTACTTATTTGAATGTAAGTTGTTTCTCTTTTGTTTTGTTTTGATTACTTTTAAAATACAAGTGAACTTCGAATTTTTATTAAATCTTTCTTTATTATTTTTATTTGTTTTATACTCACTTAATTAAATCATACTTAAATGTATTTTATTATAACATACATTTTAAAATTTTATTTTCTATTTAAAGTTTAATTATCAACATTCACCTAATATTTATTGTCTTATATCTATTTTATAAACTCAAACCATCTTTAACCATCAATTTAAAATATATATATATATATATATATTTATCATTTATCTCTAAACCATTTATTTTTAACTTTTAAATCCAAATAGAAATATATATTAAATTTGCTCGTATACACCTAAATATATATATATACATTCAATATACACACATATACTCACATATACACTATTTACAATATTTTATTCTCAAATGATTTATACAGAATATACTTGGATATCGGGGAAACTCGCTCTCAATTTATCAATTAAATTTACAAATTTTTTATCTAAAATTTATTTAATCATAAATTTAACTCAAGAATTCATTTAATTATAAATTTAAATAAATTTAAAATTTCAGGGTCGTGACAAATTTCCCCCCTTAAAAGAATTTCGTCCTCGAAATTCGCAGGCACGAAAACAAAGACAGATAGATCAAAGATAAATTTGATCTCCTACAACTCCTCAAAATTACGATATGAATTCCAAACTCAAGTCGGAATATCTCAGAATACATACCAATTTGTCCCTCTTCGGACTTTGGTATTCAAAAGAATTTAGAATAGAATTTCAAATTCGGTTTTAAACGATATCGTTTTAATTGATTCAATTCAATTTACCCTCATATTTTATTAGTCAATTTAATTCAATTTAAAATTCCAATTTCAAATTCATTAAGGTTTAAATCCAAAAGGCTGATAAGAAGTCGATGAAGATACGAAATAAGAATCTCCTACAACGGTTCGTAGAGCCATCATCACACCGAAACTTCTTCTTGTAGCTGATACGAAGCAATCAAAAGAATTGAAAAGACGAATCAAAGGATATTGATAAGAAAGTTGTTTCCACTGTCGTAGGGTATTGACCATTTATAGTCGTATTTCCCTGTCCCCTATCTCGTCTTCTTCTTGCACTCATACTCACTATCAGTGGATAGTAAGAGAATTTACTGAGACGTTCAGACGGATATCTGAGAATTACTCATTCTAGAGTTTACTTCACTCTATCTCTAATGAGCTACTCAACGTGTTACACTCCTGAGCTAAAGTTCAACCTTAGCTCTGATACCAAATGTAACGTCCCAGATTTTCGCGTTCGAAAATCGACATCCATACTTTACATCGTACTCGAATGTCGTAGATTCGAGCGTTCAAATCCGAGTCGCCGGAGCTTATAACAACATTAAGTAAACAACACAGCGGAAATAAAAGAATATAGATATACAATATCTGATACAATATCCAGATACAGTGATGAATATCAATATACAACAGAGATATGATACAACAAATAGCAGCGGAAAAGAAAACGATAACATCAGCAGCGGATAATCTCCATCTTCAAAGCGCCAATCCATAAATAGCTCGAACTCCCAATAACGAGGCACAAAGATAAACAAGTGCAGTCCGATCCAAAGACTGAACTAGCTCCAGATAACCTACTAATCTGACTATCTGAAAAACCAAACTCTAGACTGCTCGTGTAGAAAAATTTTGAGCATCCAGAGTTTAGGAAAGAAACAAAAAACTCCGGATCAGTCATGGGACTGGTGTGAGCAACAAAAACAGTTTATCTTTAAAACAAATAGCAGAGAATTTAAAGTCAATTCGAAATGCTTTTGGAAAATGAAACTACCATAAGACCTCCCGCCACACACACAATGCAAACGCAGAATTGGAGGAGATTTCTTCTTATGATAGTCAAAGATGCTTACTACGCAAAATCAAATCATTTGATATTATTATTAGTGCATAGTGTAGAAAACAATTTCGAAAGTAGAATATAAATCTTAGCCAGCATAGACATTTCGCACTTATGCCTACTATAGCTACCATGTTCAATAGCAGGTTACCACCACATTCCATGGCAGGTAATACAACTAAAACCGTACAGGGCTCGTATTGTTTTGTTTGGATTTCCAACAAATGGTCAGGCTAAGGAACTTCCTATTCCACGAAAGAAACGCCTCTGGCGGGACGTTCCGAGAACCAACTGTTCTCTGCCAAACAAGGCCGGCAACCCCTTTTCCCAAGGGATAAAAGAAACCTCAGATATGCCACCCCCGGTCCTTTGGGACCTTTATCCGAGCGCTCGATAACCAACATCACACATCATAAAGAAAGTGTATCCACATGAGTAAGTATCTGGGCTCCATACCATGATACTACCCTTTTCCAGAAGGAATGGTCATACCCTAGGGGAGCTACCCCTGAAAACCTTGCCGCACAATTCCTGTTTCGACCATTACCGGGTTGTGAGGCTCGACGAAGTCTCGTCCACAAAGCTACGCTTTTTCAAAAAGCCACGCTTTGGGTCAACAGATGATCAACCTATGATCACAAAGATAAATGATCAAACAAATGATCATATCACAAATGATCAAACACTGATCATCACACAGCAACACTCAGCATGTCACATTACCAAATTGGGATATATCGCTGATAACTTCAACTACATAACCTCTGAGCTCGTACGTCTCAGAGAAGGGTGTTAAGCTAAGAGAATGAATTCTCCGCCACCAACAGAAATGTATTTGAAAGAAATCGGCTTTATATCTCAAAGTGTAATGTCAGACATGTATCCATATAAGTCTGTTCCGGGTTCGAACAGAACCGAAGGCACTTCTCACGAAGCCCTTGCAAATCCGGATAATTTCCAATCACGTCCGGACTTCCCGTCACAAAAAGAGTGATATAAATCTCTATACCGGAGCAACTCAGTGCAGAGACATTCGACAGGTTGTCCTTTCATTTTTGAAAATATCCGGTCTTCATCACCGGTCTTCAAATGCCATCCATATACGACGTATCACTATTCGGAATGGGTTATACGACCCAAAGGTCTTTTCCCGGCTAACCCGAATAGTGAGCGCAATACTTAAAACATATGGATATTGGGATTTCAATTAAGTCACAACTTATTACCCAAAAATCTTTCTTCAAATGGTTTAACAAATTACCATTTTAATCTTTTTAAACAAAAAGATTAAATTCACAAAGTTCACTTAATTTCACAAAGATTCATTTACAGATTTTCCAAATCGATTTCCATTTCAGTTTAATTAATTCGTTAAATCTTTAAATCAAAGATTTAACTAATAGCTTTCAAAACAATTCCATTTCAAATGGTTTAAACAAACATCATTCTAAATCTGTTAAAAATAAACAGATTCAATTCATAGCTTGGAAAAATAATTCCAATTCAATCTTGAAATTCCTTTAATTAAACTGGAATTTCATTTCTTATCTGAAAGCTTTTATTCCTTTTTAAAACAATAGTTTTCATTTTTGGAAATCTGATTCATTAATACGAGTTAAAATCTTTGGATTAAATCCGAATTCTCAAAATTTTACTTTTAAATGGTTTAGATTCATACTAACACATTTATATCTTCTTTAATCCCTAGTTTCAAATCATAGTATTCAATTTCAAACTTGAATTCAAATTTAAATCAAATTATTTAAATTTTCAAAACTCGGTTAAGTTATTTAAAATAACTTTTATCTTTGAAATTCTATTTCAAAAACTTTTCACTTTAAACCCAAATTTCTAATTTCAAAATCAATTGAAATTAAAATTTCAATTTCAAAACATCAAATTTAAATTATCTGTGACTTAACCGATTTCCACGTGAAATCCATATTTGTGTGTGTATGGTGTAGTCCAGGGGTTATACACAGTAGTGCAACATCAATCAATCATCACAGATCAAAATACAGGATATAGTTGATAAACGATATAAATTATAACGCTTATCGTTCATGCACATACCACAGATATATAAATATCACAGATAATAAATTACATCACAGATAATTTATCACAGATCACAACATAAATCAGAATGTATCACAAAGCATCATATATCAGGGATATCAAACAATACAATCATCCAATAGAATCCAAACATCCATAAGCAATCCAATCAATTAAAAATATGATTTATTAATAGTTCAAATCTTAATTAATTCAATTTAATTTCTAATTAAATCAATTATTTATGAATAAATTATCAAATCCTGATTTATTTATTTACAAACCATCTGGTATTAATTAATGAAATTAATCATCTTAATTATTTATCTTCATTTATTACCTTTACTCGGTTAATTATCTCTTAATTAATTATTCTTAATTTATCACAATAATTAAATTAACCTTCAAGTTAATTTCATACTTAATTATCTCTTAATAAATTTCATTTAATTAATTAATTATCTCTTTAAAACTTATTTCCTTAAATATATTTAAAACTTGCTTAAACGCTTTACTTTTGAAACAAATTACTTTGAAACTTTTGCATTACAAACTGGTACTTCTTTTAAAACCAGATACTCAACCCACTAAAACCCGAGCCCAACCTTCAAGTCTCCCCGAGTCAACCCGTCACTTGCGATTTCTCCACTTACTTCGAGTCATATACGCACTTACCTCGAGCCTTACCCGAGTCGCTCCTTTCTTCTCCAAATTTGTCCCTCCTGACACAACCCAACTGTGTGCACATGCACAACTTCGCCAGCCGCCTCCTGTTAAACTGCTGGCCGTCAACACATCATCGATGATGCCCTCGATCCTCTCAAACACTCAAAAGTTCGAACAAGTCACGATCTCGCATTTTCGTCCACAAACCCAAAGCTGGAACGAACAGTGCCTCAAAAACATACCTCGCTCCAACGCCAGAGATCATTGTAGGTAACGCGCCTCCTTCACTAGCTTCCCCAGTTGACCACGCACCTCCTCCAAATGACCTCATCCAGTCCGATGCAGCCTAGACCACGAAATTGGGCAAAATTCGATCACTGCAGAAACCTAAGCTAAAACCCTAGTTTGACCTCGAATCAAAAATGCGATGATTTAAAAATTAATCTAGTATTTTTCTGGTGATCTCGAATGTAAGATCTTGCTGCCACAACGAATTCGAGGCCCATAATTTCATAGATCACCAGAATTGCTCAAAAGTTCACTTTCAGTTCAACTTCCATTTCCCAGAGGTATGTTCAATGAAAAAAATTTAATTTTTTTTTTTCTAAAATCATCACTTGTGAAGTAGATTCAAATGATATTCCTGAAGTTGAAATCTGTAGAGTTCGAATTTTCTAAAAAAAAAAAAAAGTAGTGACTGCATTTAATAAATTTCCAGAGGAAACTATATGACCCTTGCTTAAATTTTTCTTTGATTTAATTACTGAAACACAAAGCATATCCAAGACCAAAGTTCATCATTCAATTTCAGTAGCAATAGAGGGAGGTTTTGTTTTCCTGAAGTTAAACAGGGACTAACATTTTTTTTGTACAGTCAACATGAACAAGCCAAGCATTCAATCAAATATTCAAATCTCTTGCATGCAAACCCAGTTTAAGTCTTCCTAATCATTCAAGCATTCACCCAACAACCAAAGGATTTAGAAAGACAAGAGTTTACTCACAATTTGTAAAACTAAAATTTCTGAAATGATTTTCTAAAAATCATTTTTTTTTCAATCTCGAATTGATATATGAAATCGAAAATCAAACTTATGATCATCACATTTTAACAGATATATGGTTTCTTTCACTGTATATTTATATTTCCTGTTCACTCTTTCTTAATTTTTCTTATGAACATTTTAAAAACCACGATTTAGTTAATACCATCATCTTTCTTTTAAGAATCATAACCTAGATCTGCTTATATATTGAGATATAGATAAATTTCATATGTTCATTTACTAACAGAGTGATATATTCACACCTATCAGACATGCACAAGCATTTTTTTATTTATTCACAACATTTCCATTCATAACCAAACTTTTTCAATTATCACAGGCATCACAGGCATCAGAAATCAAGCAAATGGGTTTAAAAATGAAGTTTGCTCACCTTGAAAATGGCAGAGAAGAACATAGCTTTATTTTTATTTTGTTGAACAGGTTGTAAAAATTTGCAAACTGAAGCTTTTCCAGGCTGAAGACATTCCCTTGTTTTGATGTTTGTTTTGAGATGTTTGTTTTGTTTACAGATGACATCATTTCAGATTTATTTTCTTAGCTTATGGACGAATTGGAATGAAGTTGGTTCATATGTATAAAAGGAAGTTTACAGGCTATGATATGGTTTTATTTTGTACAGTATGTTAAAATATTGTTTGTACAATATGTTATAATGTTGTTTGTACTAAGGCATGGTGAAGATGCTTTCTTTACTTTTTGTTTTCGGCTGATGATATTATATTGTGTACTTTGTTTATTTGTAAAAAGATATTTTATTTCCTTTGCTTTGTTTTGGTGGCTGCATCTTACTTTTGTACAATTCATACTTAATCTCTTTGTGACTTGATTTGCTTTTGTTTTCGGCTGAGAGATGATGATGTTGGGTTTTACATTTTATTTTAAATCTACTTACTTTGTTCATTTTCTTCTTTTATTTGCATACTTGTCTTCTTTTCCTATTTTTGCCTGCATAACATTTCTTTGCTATTTCTTTTCTTTCTAAAAAATGGTGGCTGCACTTATTATGTTGTCTTGTTTCCTAAATCCTATCACTTTGCAATATAAATGAATTAAATGTTGTTATATTTTTTAAAAATTGTATTTACTTATTTGAATGTAAGTTGTTTCTCTTTTGTTTTGTTTTGATTACTTTTAAAATACAAGTGAACTTCGAATTTTTATTAAATCTTTCTTTATTATTTTTATTTGTTTTATACTCACTTAATTAAATCATACTTAAATGTATTTTATTATAACATACATTTTAAAATTTTATTTTCTATTTAAAGTTTAATTATCAACATTCACCTAATATTTATTGTCTTATATCTATTTTATAAACTCAAACCATCTTTAACCATCAATTTAAAATATATATATATATATATATATTTATCATTTATCTCTAAACCATTTATTTTTAACTTTTAAATCCAAATAGAAATATATATTAAATTTGCTCGTATATACCTAAATATATATATACATTCAATATACACACATATACTCACATATACACTATTTACAATATTTTATTCTCAAATGATTTATACAGAATATACTTGGATATCGGGGAAACTCGCTCTCAATTTATCAATTAAATTTACAAATTTTTTATCTAAAATTTATTTAATCATAAATTTAACTCAAGAATTCATTTAATTATAAATTTAAATAAATTTAAAATTTCAGGGTCGTGACAGAATGAGCTAGCGTTTCAGATGGTAATTGAGTTACGAATTTGCCCCCTTCTTTCATTTTTAATTTAATTTTAAATTTCCAAACTTTTAACCATCATAACTTTTTCATACGAGCTCGGATTCACACGCGGTTTTCGCCGTTGTGATTTTATCGAAATTCCAGACAATATGGAATTGGTTTAGCTACATTATGAGACTATTCAAATTTTGGGCTTTATTTGGATTATAAATCGACGATAAACCAAGGGTAAGTGATTTAACCTACTCACAAATACAAAACCATCTTATGTTAGTTAAATTAAATTTATAATGTGATTATAAATTTATTGATTGTTGTTTGGTATTTTAAATTGTCATTTAAATTTAGTTTGAATTTATATTGAATTAAATTGCCATTTAAGTTAATATTGAATTTAATTGCTAGTTAAACACCTGATAATGATAACCAGTTAATTGTTATGATTTATTGGCTGATTTGAATGTTGATTGTGATGGATGTTTATTTGTTGACATTTTGGATGATTGGATGTTTATATCTCTATTATCACTATGGGTTGAACTGATACATACCCGACTTATCTTATAGATTAGGGAAAATCGTGATGGGTTGAAATGACAAACCCGAGCGATTTTATTTATTTGGAAATTCAGGATACGGGTTGAAATGATATATACCCGGAAAACTTAACTATTTTGGGGCTGAAATGATACATACCCTATCACTTGACCATAGGGTAGAAAACTATATACGGACACCGCTGGTTGGTTTTAAATTATTTTCTTAATAGTAAAGTATGTTTGATTTATAAATTTGATTTTAAGTTTAATTTGATGACTTTATTTAAAAATTTATATTTGGAAAATAATTTATTTTTTTATGTTTTAAAAGTTTCAAAATTATAAGCTAATATATGGTTTAAATGTAAATTTAAGATTTTAACTTATAGTTTGTTTAGTTTTTAAATATATAATTTAAATAGTTTAAAATTTAATTTAATAAAATATTTAACATAATTTTAAAAGATTATTTCAAATTTAATTTAGTATAATTTTAATATATATATATATTTAAATATAATTTAATATAACAAATATAGTTTTAATTTAATATAATAAATATAGATTTTATAATAACTTTAATAAATAAAATGTAAGTGGTTTTGTAAGGAATTTATAAAAGTTTTGTAAGAGATTTTATAATGGATTTTACAAAAGGATTCTTATAAAAGATTTTATAAAAGAATTTTATAATGGTTTATAAAGGTTTTAAAGGATTTTATAGAGGGTTTATAAAAAGGAACTTGTTTAAAAGGGGAAGAGTTGTATGATGTGCACGTAAATGTGCATATTTTGACAACCATATTTAATCTATTTAAATTAAATAAATGATCATATCGGGTATTTTTACTTGTTTAAACCAAATTCAAATTATTTTCAAATTGTCACATATTCATCTCCATATGGGGGCAAAATGGTCATTTTTGTGCATATATTAATTTGAGAAAATTTAATTGGAAATTTCTATATTATTTTGTAGGAATTTGGCTTCATATACAAGTAGCTTCATGAAGATATATACATGCATAAGAGTGAATAAAAAGGAATGGAGATGGAAATAATTCAAAGTCATGATCATGGAGGACCCCACCTACCCACCTTCCTTCATGTACAAATTAGAAGCTAATCCACATGCTAATAGTCATTACACTTTCATGCATACTTAATGAGTGATTATTGAAGCTAATGATAACTTGGCTACCACACTTCCTACGAGGGCATATTTGGCATTCCCTAAAAAATGAATTAGGGTTTCTAACTTGTATAAATACCCCTTATATTTCATGTAACCTTCTTCCTCTTAGTTAGTTTTTAGCTTAGAAATAAAAGAAAACTTCTCTTTTCTTTTCATGGCTACTTAGCCATTTCTTTAATGTAATTTTTTTTATGCCACATTAATACATTGCACTTTTCTTTTCTTGTTTACTTTCTTTCAGCCTAGTAGTGTAGTTTGATTTTAATGCAAGTAGATTAGTTTTATTTCTTGTTCATTTAGCTCTTTTTCCTTTTCCTTTAATTCATGTTGCATGCTACTTGTGTTGATATGATAACACAAATGAGAGGCTAATCCCTTCAATTTAGGGGTAATGAAGCCTCTAATCATGTAGCTTCAACAATTTGATAATCTTTGCTCTCTTTTTGTGCTTCATGGAAAGTTGATGTTTATATAATTTTGTGTTTGGTATTGAGTTTGATAGCCTATGTTGTTAAAAAAAAATAGGCTATGCTTAGTCATATGAATCACAAATTGCCTCTTCGTCTACATATGATTATGGCAATGAAGTGAATGTTGAAGTTGAAATTTGATGGTCTATCTTTCCAGTTAATAGTTAATAGACCATACTTAAAATAGATTTTGCTTTCAACTTGTTGTCATTTTTCATGAGAATTAAAAGTGGTTAAAAGGTTGTGTTATAGTTTGATGGCTTATGTTGAGCTAATTAATAGCACAAATGAGCCATACTTATGATAAACACATCATTTAAACTCACTTATGATCAAAAAAGAGAGATCATAATTTCATAATGTGTTGAACTATATGATCTAAAGAGTGGAATTATCTCTAAATTCTCTCATATTTTTTATCACTTTCTTGTCATTTTTCTTACATTTTTTAGCTAATCACTCTAAATATTTGGTTAATTTGATTGAATAGAAAGTTAAAATTAACAATTCCCTGCGGACCAACCCGTACTTGTCACGTACTACGATAGTACACCGTGCGCTTGCGGTATAAATTTTATTATAAATTTTTCGACGGTTTTCTAATTCGATAGAATTTCCGTCGTTAATCAAGTTTTTGGCGCCGTTGCTGGGGAATAGTTTTGATTTTGATTTCCTATTCTTCGAATTATTTTCATTTGATTTTATCATGTGTTTGTTTTGTGTGTTTGCGTGAAATTAACAAAAAATTAAATTTGTTTGTTTGTGTTTGTATTTGTTTTCTAGTGTTTTGTTCATTTGCATTTCATATTTTAAAAAAAATTATTACACAACTTCAATTGAAAAAGAAAAAAATTTCCATTCCATTTCAATTACATTTACAATTTCTAAGTTTCAATTTACAATTTACGTTTACAAATTTACAAAACTGCACTGTGCATTTTCTGTGCATAAGCACTATTGCCTTCTTATTCCCCTCTCTGATTTGCTCTGTCAATCTACATTCACAAACATACGCTCCTGCCTTAGCGCCACCCTCTCCATAAAACAAGATTGGCCACCATCACCCACTCTACTTCATTACTTCAGTTCAATTACAACCTGCCTATCACCACTACCAACAGTTATAACTCATCAGCCTCACCACAAACAACAGATGTCGCCGACTGTCCACATTACCAAACAACTGCATAGCAACAGCCCATTTCAACTTCTCAACCACTCTCACATCAGACAGTGAACCACACTTCCACAATATCAACCTCCTCCTCTTCAAACTACAACCCCGACCACAACAGTAGCATTCAAAATTGATCACAGCAACAACTACTCTGCCTGCAGTTGACATTGCAATCTGACCATAGCCCAGACTACAACAGTTACTACCATAAACTTCGAGCAACATTCAACCAGCAAGCTATTTCACCAGACAAACAGCCATCATTTACCACTATCCACCAAATACTGCCCAAAACTTCATTGTCCACTGCCTTTCCCCACCAGACAACCTACACTTTACCTACCCAATCACCACAACACAACACAAGTTCATACAAGTTCATTTAAATTCCTACCCAATCACCACAACACAGCCTGAAACCAATTCGATCACCATACAAATCACTTTACCTCCAGCAACCAAACATTCACCATTACAACTATAACTTTCTTACTCTATTTTCTAAAAAAAGTCCATCACCACTTCCATCATAGTCCAACTTGATTGCTTTCTACCAGAACTTTCTTGCTCACGGAACTTGCTAGCTCACAAAACCACCACCATAGTCCAACTGCCCCCATCGAACTGCTGCCGTAAACTGCAGTCCCCTCTCCACTGCCATCATTTACAATTCCTTCAGTTCACCTACCCTACCATCATATTCCATACGTACAACCTGCCTCAACATCCTGCTATACAACAGTACCTTTTCGACCAATCAACTTCCATCAAGCATAGCCTTCCCCTGCACTGTCAACAAACGGTTCACTATTCCTTTCACAAACTCAACACTATAGCATGCAACTACATTCAACATTCTTCTATACCACTCCATTCATCTGCATTCATCTGCTACTACCCACCATTCACATAGCATACCAATCAACCACTCAATAACAGCCACGACCTGATCAACTTCCCCCACATCCGCAACTACAACTTCATGCTACTTCCTATTGCTGCTACTCATCCACAAAACATCAGCTGAAAACAACATCCTCTGTCATTCTTCTTGCTTTCCTCGGTTTGCCGCAATTTAAAAAAAACACATCACAACCTTCAACCCCTCCCTGCTGCCATCAATCTACACCCATTTCCACTGACCTCTGTCATCCCCTCTACAGCCACACCAAACATCATCAATTGCCGAACAATCGAGATTTGACTTCACCCAATCGCCTGCATCAAAATCCTCCAAACCAGAAACTTTCACCAACACGCGAGAAATCTCCTCGCCCAAACCAATAATTCTACAACCACCTCTCAAACCGCTGCACCACAAATCACCCTACTTCACAGCTACCACACATCAAAATCATCAGCTCCGACTTCTACACCTCCTTGCCCTAGCCACAAAACGAAACCCACAGCCGAACATCCCCAAATTCACAATCGCAACCCCAATCGAACCTTAACACGATCGCCTAAATCGAATCGCCAAACTTGAACAAGTGTTGGGAATTTGGGAATTTGATTTCTAAAGCTGAATTCGTCAATTGGATATTGACACTGGCTGATGAGTTGAAAGTGGGGAGCGAAATTTCGTTTTTATTAATCGAAGTTGATTATATTTTGTATTAGGCTGAACTTAAAACGGGCCAAAGTTTTTAAGTTGTTTGATTTTCTTACAAAAAAAAGTTTGTCTTTATTTTTCTTTCTCTTTTTTCTAAAAAAAACAAAAAAACAAGCAAGTTTTTATTTATTAGTTTAAATTCTATTTTTTTTCATTTTCTTTAGTTTTTTTTTCTTCTTCTTTTATTTATATCTTATACTATAAAGAAAAACCCTAGTCAAAGTGGTCAAATTGAAGCTTTTTTGTAAATCCCAAAATGCCCCTATTTTATAATGTACACAAAATAAAATGGTCGAACTCATTTCTGTCATTTACTTGCCACGTTTGGTGGATAATTCGCACGATCCTAATCAGTTACTTCCCCCAAATATACCGTTCTTCTTCCCTTTTTTTCATTCGTCTGCGAAATCCATTCAGCCCACATTCGGTTTTTTCATGTCGGGTCTTCCATTAATGAAGCTGCTCATTTTGAATTGGCATTGTTAATGATTTGAAGTGCTACAAGCCTCTCCTCCCAACTTCCTTCATGTAAGCAAAGCTTTGATTTATTGCTTAAAAAAATTTATCTTTATATATTACAATGAACTGGCAGCTGCGCTTGAGAATATATGTAAACAAAGTGCAGTTAGAGAGGACAACGTGGTTAGAAGTAGGAAATCGAGGAGGAGGAGGAGGAGGAGAAATGTTAGAGTAGGAAAGAGATCAACTGACGACAAGGAAGTGGAAGAAAGACTGATTAGAGAGTATTATGTGTCCAGTAATGATTTGTTAAGCATGGGTTGGAAGAAGATGAAGATTCCTCCTTTTCTTAGTATGTCGGAGCAATGAAAATTGTTTAACTTTATGCAACCTATGAAGGTTTGTTTGTATCTCATTCTTTTTTTATTGTCTACGATTTCTGAAATGAAAATTACTTAGAATACTAAAACATTTCTCTGTAAATAAACTGTAAAAAAATGGTCTTTCTAAACTGTAAAGAAATCATTGATCTGTACCAGGGATGAATCATACAGCTATATCAAGAAACGGTGGCAAAAATCAACTAGATTATTTGTGTTTGATGTTGAAAGTTAAGGGCACTAATCATTGCTAATGTTCAGTCATGGATCATGTTATTTCATACAGGGACCAATTATCTTTTCTCGGATCTTTCCCTAACCTTTTAAAAATAATAAAAACATGAAATATTAGAGGTGAACGAGAAATTGCAGATTGATCTGTAAAAAGAAGTCACGGATGGTGAATTAGCAACTTCAGTAAATATGATTGTGCCACAGTTAAGAAGGAAAGTTAAGGTTGGTTAAGCCACAAGGAACAAATCAATCAAGGTACTCATATACAACTTACGATATTTCATTTGTTGTTTTCCCAACACACCGAATATCCTTAATGATATGAACTTCATACAAATGAATGATAACTGTGAAACCAAGAAACATTTTTGTAATTACTGAATTGCTCTTTAAAATTCGCTTTGGGCCTTATCTTTTCTTTAGCACATTATGCTATTTGTGAAATTGATTGTCTTCATCGTTATTTATTTGCTTAACATATGATTACTTTCAGCTTCATTTTAAAATCATTATTTTTAGGTTTCTATTACTGCAGTTCTCACTCTATTTTCTTGGATTAGAAATATAATTTATCCGACAAGTCGTTGATTCAGTGACATCTACTTTACGAAAGAGTGATGAGAAAGCCTTATTGTTGCAGGCTCTTACAATGTCTATGAATGATGGTAGGCCTACTGCTGATGCTAACATGCCAAATGCCACTACAAAAGATAAAGATATGGCTTTCGGTATGTTCTGCTGCATTTTTCCCATGAACACATTACATAGTTATTTATCCAATATAGACGTGTTATTTTATTGTTGTTTGATGTTCGTGCATCATTCTTTTCGAAAATTTCTAACCTTATGCTATATATTCATATCCATGTTTCTATGAGTCTTTTTTGAATAACCAAAAGAACAAAATGGAACCAGGTGGATTAATTGGTGCTTTACATTGTAAATAATTTCTACTTCACTGATGTTCACAATTCGAGCCAGTTTTGAGTTTCATAATTTTTAACCTGGACATATCGCTTACGGTCATCCTATTTATGTTGCCTACCAATGTTTTTTATGGGCATGGGGACCTGCTTATCTATCCAATCAACTTTATTATACATAATCTCCCCTTCTTTTTTCATTCTGAACTTAACTTTAAGTTATGCCAGAAGTCTAGAACAATAAGTTCAAATTTAAGTGGTATCATCAATTTTATATATCAATAGATCAAATATCATTTCACCACTCTACTTTCCCCTTTCAATTTTGCAAACAGATTTTACAAGCACAGGAATAGCTATTTCAAAATAAAAATAAATATGAAAATAAAAATAAGAAACAAAGAAATAAATATAGAACCAAAACGTTGGCATTGAGTGCTCTAGCTTTTCCAGAATTTTGTTCAGCTAGGTTGCTGTCTAATTAATTTGATATGATTTTGATTTAGCAATAAAGGTGTGTTTTGTGGTTTTGCTACTCCATATGGATGGTGAATTTGGGAAATGATATGCTAATATCTGCAACTGTTTAGTCGAAACTGTCTACTTACTCATAATGGACACGATTTGTTACATCCCCATCAACTATTCATTATTTTGTATTCTATGGTTGACTTTCATCATGCATTATATACGTATTTCATTATGCTCAAAATTGTGGCAAGCAGACAACACAGTCATACACATTATAAATGCAGAGGCATTGCATTTTAATGCATGGTGGTAATAGTGGAGTTATATACTTTCCTCGAACATAAATGTGGTCGGTTTCTTCCCGCAATCAATAGTAACTCTGTTTTTTCTATAGAGTGGGAGGTACCCATGTTTGTACATAAGTTACTAAAATATTGTTGGTTTTATTAGTTTATAAAAAAACATTTCTTAAGAGATTAGAACTTCCCTGCCTGATTCTCTATTGTTATACAATGCAACTTTGAATCTTCTACTAGTAATGACGGATATTTGATCTGTGTTGATTGATATTTTATGTACTCCCACTTTGTATTATCTGTTGTACACACCTCGGTGGTAGAATGTATATGACAAGGCACTATCATATGACAATCTCATCGTATTACCAATAGGGCTTGACTTAGATAGGTGAAGTTCCAACAACGCACATTTATTGTATTGTTATATCTTATTAGTTTTCTCTATGCATACTCTTAGTTTATTTTAGTAAATGTTTACTGTTAACAAATTTTTAACGTATGAAAATGCAAACAAAAAAATATTTCGAAACAGCACATTATGTGTACCATCAATTTCAGTATAGTTCATCGATATTGATTTCCTGTATGACAGTAGAAATTGAACATAAGAAATATTTTTCTCTACTGTAACTTAACCTTTTATACCATTTTTAGGACAAATTGTTAGTTAAGATGGAAGACACATAGATTGTTTTTGCTTCTCCATTGCTTTTCTTCACCTTCTAACGTTTAATACTTTGCATTTTAGATAGTTGAGTTGGTGGATGCTAAAAAATGCAAATTATCACTGGCCGATTCAACACCATCACAGTGGGGGAGACGTTCACGTCCGCGATGGAGATAGGGGACTCGGTGTCCATTGACATGGCGGTGCATGGGATCAAAGAGACAGATGGTGTATTTGAGGAGGCCACTGCGGAGGAGTTGATGGATGCCATAGCTCAGGCCGATCTTATGGGGATGTTCTGCTGTCAGCATACGGGAGAGGCTCTAGCCACGGTAGAGAGGTTAAGGAGGAGCGGGGTAACCGAAGTGAATGATCAAAAGACTGGTGAGTATGGCGCATGGCTTGAATTTTTTGAAGACTACGGTGAGTTATCATGAGAGGAAGAAAGATATGATGGACTATAGGTATGCCAACCCGCCTATTGCTGTTAAGGCATATTTTAGGTCTGTGATGGATGTTCTGAAGAGGACTTTGAGGAGGATGTAAGCTACACTGTGTAGTGGTCTGAAGAGGACTTTGAAGAGGACTTGGAGAATCAAGGACATGCTATTGTATTTTGTACTAAGAGTATTTCAACAAGTAATGGGCTGAACTCTTTGGTTGATGTGTATGCATTTTCATCACTAGCATTTGTGAATATTCGGCATACTTGATTCTGAATATGTCACAGTTTTTGTACCGGAATTTTGAAAATGCTATATATCTACATGAACCATTAGATATTTTTAGTATCTACAAGATATGCTGTATGTCATGCACAATCGCACCAATTATCTTGGACAAAATTTTAGGCTTTAGATTTAATAAACTTTGTACTATAACAAAAATGAAAAAGCTTAAATACGATATACAGGAAGACAAAATGAATGTTTGCCAACCGATCATGCAACATTTTCTCTATAGCAAAGTCAAATCGTATATCACATTGCAGAACATAAAGTTTAGAAGCAATTATTGTTAATGAACGCTTATTATATAAATAAGGCTCAAATATATGTACACTGTCAATAGTAGCAAAGAGAAATGCACCGTACCCAACTATATATATTTAGAACACTCAAAACAAAATTGAATGTAAAGGTAGGCACTAACATTTCAACATTTGGCACTGACATTTCAAACAAGAACTAGAACATTATTTTAAATGAAAAGTACGTATTTAGAACACGTTATACAAGAAATGCACATTTTTGTACTACTTATGCCATACAAAAATATCTTTTTTCTTCTACCATCTAAACTCTACCACGTTCCACCCTATAAATGTCTATTTACCTATAGACTTGGCTAATGTATCCTTTTGCAACCAAAAATAATGATCACATCTTACAGCATAGCCATCACTCTATTGACTAGCTCCATGCCCACATTTGCTTATCCACATTAACTCACATCTATAAATGTTTTCATACCTATACATTACACTCATGCTTCATGGGCCCGTAACTTACTGTTCATGCACAAAATGACAAAGCTAGATCTCTTTTCTCTTTTATTCACACTTCACTATTTTTGCTTATCCTTGCATTGTCTGTTTCTAATATGTCATCATTCTTTTCTTTTTTCCCCATATGAGTTCGTATTTTATCCACAGCAAACAAACTTTTTGACCTTACAGAACAAATATGTACTCGAAGGTAACACAGCTACTATGTCCCCTTCAAAAGAGAAAATCAAACGTAGAAGTACACGTTTGACTAAGCAACATTTGCTTTGGAATCATGCTATTTATGTACCTATTAATCCAAACTTATATATTGGAACAAGCTATAATACACATAATTTATGTACCTCTACCAAAATGATTTCATTTATGCCACAATGGCCCAAACAAATGCAACAACTTACTAATTTAAAGTTCAATTCTAGCTTTGGTCAAATTTATACATGCAAACGTCCATCGGACGTGCATGCATACTTGTATATATAAAAAAACTTGTATATATATCGTTTTTATTTTTCAGGTTGCTGAAGCAGAGACTCAAAAGATAACCGCTTGCCAAAAATAATTGCTTCGCTTTGCTTGCCAAAAAAATTATAAACTGCTTGCTTATTATATCTATTGTTTTTAATTGCCTTGCATTATTGTTTGCATTCATTTTTTATTAAAAAAAATTCAAAAACAAAAACAAAAACAAAAATTTGATTCGTAGTTGCATTGTTAATACACGTTTAATTTATATTTTGCAATTCATCTTAGAATTTTGATTAATAATAACGATAGCTCTTAATTGTGTATTGACAAGTTGTCTTCCTTGAACAATTTAATTTCTTGGTGTCTAGGCTACGGCAGAGCAATAATCAGTTATAAATATTACGGTGATTCGTAAATATTATACTGAATTATTTCTTTGAAGGTACTTAAACCTTCGGTTGCATTGCTACGGTGATTCGTGGTGCACCGATAAATCTTGTCCGTTACCTGGCTGAGAACTATCTTGTTGATTTAAGACAAACTGTGATTATACAATTTGGAGTTAACTTAGGACAAATCATTTGTAATTAACCCTTGCATTCATTTAGTTGCATTAGTTCATGCATATTTAAAAAAAACAAAAAAAATTCAAAATCCAAAACTAAAAAAATTGTAAATATTCCTTAACTTTGTTTCTAAATCCTTCCTTTCGAAATTTTTTAATCAAAAACAAAAAAAAAATACTTAGTTTTTTTAGAAAATCCAAAAATCCCAAAAAAATAATAATAATATAAAACCTTTTCAAAAACCAAAAAAAAAATTGAAATACCAAAATACAAAACAAAAATCAATTTTCCATTTTGAAAAATAAATTCTATTTGTAAATATTTTTCCTTTATAAAAAAAACCCCAAAAACATTTTTGAAAATGTCTGAGTTTCCCTACTCATATGAATTTTACGATAGTTGTTAAAATCAATATAATCCATATAATTTCACTTCAAATTTTTATGGATATTTTAACAACAACTATTGTGTAAATAATTCGAATTTTAAACAAGAAATTTTTCAAAACAATGATCAACCCTCGACTCATGAAAATAGCATTTCATCTTTACTTGAATTCTCTACACAACAAAATCAAAGTATAAATGATTTGTGTAATTCTTATTTGTGTGATAACTCAAGTCAAAATTTTCAAAGTAATCAAGATTTGAATTCACTTCAAAATTCAAACGATTTCGAGTGTAACTCATGCCAATACAACTTCGAACTCCAAAACGAATTTCAAAATGGAAATGTGAATCACTTTTCAAATAATTTTAGCAATGGGGATAATTTCGACTATGATGCGAGTGAAAAATTTTCTTCTCAACACGTCCAAATCGAAAATTCTCAAGTTAATAACTATAAATTGTATTTTGTTGAACAAATGAACAAAATTTACGATGATCACACGGATTTGTTGATTGAAACATACAAAAAATTAAATAAACAACAAAACCAAATCCCAACGTGTGACGAGTCAAATAATAATCCATCTTTTACCCAAATTGACAATTTTCAAATAACAACTTTTGAAATTGAAAATAACGATCTTAATGAAGTTATTGAAAATTTGGTAATTGACTTGGATTTCAATTCTTTTGAGGGTGAAAAACGTGATTTAAAATTCGATCTTCCTTTTTCCGATTTCAAAAATTTGAATACAAAAACTTTGGATTTTGAACTTGAGATATGCAATGAAGTTGTTGATAATTTAATAAAGGAAGACGAATTCAATAAACACGATTTATGTGGACCTTTCGGAAATGAGTTGTTAAATTCCGAAGGGGAAGAGTTGAATCACCATTTTGATTTTGAAATCAATAACTTTGAAGAATTCGTCAATGATGAGCTTGAATTTCAATGTGGTGAAAATGAACTTAAATTTCAATCAATTATTTTATCGACCCCAAAAATCATTGAAAATAAAACAACTCGTACGATTTTTAATAAAACGTCATTCGTTTTTTCCAAATCAACATTCAATTGGGAAAGACTTGATTTGTTATCTCATGTCTGCTTTTCATGAAAAAAGATAATTGCATTTTAGGCCCCTTGATTCCATCTTAATAAGATGAATATTGATTATCTGATTCTCTACCCGACACAGGGGAAGAACTTATTGAGATTCGATTCCATCAATGACTTACTAGCAACCTTTACCAGATGCACTTCTCTACCCTAGAAATTGAGAATGAGAAGCAAACTAAAATCGTTTTTTGTCTTCTGGTGTCGCATTCTCCCAAAAATGATGTAAAAAGCACCAATTCAAATTGGATGGATTCAAAATGATGGTATTGCATGGGTTGGGATTTACAGTTTGGTTTTTCGAGCTTAAGTTGTATCTCTCATACTTGACGAGACAAATGAATTGGTCTTTGGAAGACTGTTTCATTTACACTTTAACAGCATATTCTCTGATATCTTGTAAATAATAATCTTTTCATGTAAATAAAGTTAATTTTTATTTTTCTCCTTTCACTTGGGTTGACTGTGGGGACACAGTCAAAATAAAGTGTGGGGGGAGACTCATCCTCTTTTTGATTTTTTCTCATGATTAATTTTTCATTTTTCCTCCAAAACAACCAAAAAACTTTTCAAACAATTTCAAAAACAATTTTTTTTAAAGCATTTTGATTTATTTTTAAAGAAACACTATAAGATAAATATATGGTTTTGGTTTATTAAATTGAAATTTTTGAAAATTTATTCGTCTTAACAAAAATAAAAATGAACTTTGATTACAAATAATAATGGTTTAACTAGTACATAGGAAGATTCATACGTGTTAATTATGAAATACATTTTTTCCTAATTGAAAATCCTTGTTTTAAAAAGTGGTGAATTTAAAGTAAAGTATATAACATGTTTTTTGTCTTCTAAGTTAAAGGGTGCTATGATGATTTTGCGAAACTCTCTCTCTAAAACAAAAATAAAACAAAAAAACAAGGAAAAAAAATATTTCTTGTATATATGTATATTTTTAATAAACACCTAGAGTCATGTGTTCACACTCGTGTGTTCACTCGTCATGCTCTGTACACTTCTCACGTAAGCCCGAAATGCAGTGCACAATCGGTATATCTGGCCTCAGTTTATCTTAGTTAGGTGTGTGTATATAAAAATTAATTGACTAATAACGCCTACAGTCAATAAGTGTTCACACTTGTGTGTTCACTCGCCACGCTCTGTATTCCCCTCACATCAGTCTACAAGGCAGTGCAAGGGTAATATATTTGGCCTCAGTTTATCTGAGTTAGGCATATGTAAATATTGTAAATATAAATAAAATTTTCAGAAAATAAAAAAATAAAATAGAGAGAGTAAGCAAATGAAATCCAAGCACCATTTTAACTTATTTGATTTGACTTGTTATTGAAAAGAAATGAAAATACCACTTTGATAAATTTTTATAATCAATTAAGGATCCATTTCATAGTTAAGCTTTGTTATCAACCGAAACAACGAGTTAAACTATAGCCTATTTGTTATGATAACTTCGTTTTTGTTGGAAATTTTGACGAGTAAATGACTTAAATTTTCAAAATAATGACTAAAACTTATATTTAACTTATTTGTGTTAATTTAAAAATAAATCCTTCATTTGTAAATATTTTCAAAAAACTCGCATTCATCTTTTTGTTAATAAATCTTGCATTCTGTAAATATTTTCATCATGCATTTGGATTTTGTGGGTAGTATCCGCTGAAAACCCTCACGAGACAACACTCGTCCTACTGGGGACACCTAAAGGTTTAACGGCTTATTGCATACACTTAATGCAATCGTGTTTCCTACGAAAGTGGATTTATCTTAGTTTTTTTCCTTTATTCGAGGACGAATAAAAAGATAAGTGTGGGGGTATTTGATGTGCACGTAAATGTGCATATTTTTACCACCATATTTAATCTATTTAAATTAAATAAATGATCATATCGGGTATTTTAACTTGTTTAAATCAAATTCAAATTATTTTCAAATTGTCACATATTCATCTCCATATGTGGGCAAAATGGTCATTTTTGTGCATATATTAATTTGAGTAAATTTAATTGGAAATTTCTATATTATTTTATAGGAATTTGGCTTCATATACAAGTGGCTTCATGAAGATATATACATGCACAAGAGTGAATACAAAGGAATGGAGATGGAAATAAATCAAAGCCATGATCATGGAGGACTTCACCTAGCCACCTTCCTTCATGTACAAATTAGAAGCTAATCCACATGCTAATGGCCATTACACTTTCATGCACACTTAATGAGTGATTATTGAAGCTAATGATAACTTGGCCACCACACTTCCTACAAGGGCATTTTTGGCATTCCCCAAAAAATGAATTAGGGTTTCTAACTTGTATAAATACCCCTTATGTTTCATGTAACCTTCTTCCTCTTAGTCAGTTTTTATCTTAGAAATAAAAGAAAACTTCTCTTTTCTTTTCATGGCTACTTAGCCATTTCTTTCATGTAATTTATTTTTTTTATGCAACTTTAATACATTGCTCTTTTCTTTTCTTGTTTACTTTCTTTCATCCTAGTAGTGTAGTTTGATTTTAATGCAAGTAGATTAGTTTTATTTCTTGTTCATTTAGCTCTTTTTCCTCTTCTTTTAATTTCATGTTGCATGCTACTTGTGTTGATATGATAACATAAATGAGATGCTAATCCCTTCAATTTAGGGGTAATGAAGCCTCTAATCATGTAGCTTCAACAATTTGATAATCTTTGCTCTCTTTTTGTGCTTCATGGAAAGTTGATGTTTATGTAATTTTGTGTTTGGTATTGAGTTTGATAGCCTATGTTGTTCAAAACAAATAGGCTATGCTTAGTCATATGAATCACAAATTGCCTCTTCATCTACATATGATTATGGCAATGAAGTGAATGTTGAAGTTGAAATTTGATGGTTTGTCTTTCTAATTAATAGTTAATAGACCATACTTAAAATAGATTTTGCTTTCAACTTGTTGTCATTTTTCGTGAGAATTAAAAGTGGTTAAAAGGTTGTATTATAGTTTGATGGCTTATGTTGAGCTAATTAATAGCACAAATAAGCCATACTTATGATAAACACATCATTTAAACTCACTTATGACCAAAAAAGAGAGATCATAATTTCATAATGTGTTGAACTATATGATCTAGAGAGTGGAATTATCTCTAAATTATCATTTACTCTCATATTTTTTATCACTTTCTTTTTGTCATTTTTCTTACATTTTCTAGCTAATCACTCTAAATCTTTGGTTAATTTGATTGAATAGAAAGTTAAAATTAACAATTCCCTACGGATCGACCCGTACTCGCCACATACTACGATAGTACGTCGTGCGCTTGCGGTATAAATTTTATTATAAATTTTTTGACGATTTTCTAATCCGATAGAATTTCCGTCGTTAAACATTGTACACTGTTTTGGAATTTATAAGTAGACTTATAAATGGTTTTGAAACGTATAAATAGTTTATAAATGTTTTAAAAGAGATTTATAAATGATTTTCGAAATTGATTGAAAGAAATCTTCCTCGGTATTTATGAAAATATTTATACATTTGGAATAAGTATATAGATATCTAGATATGAAGGTATAAACTATTTTCTGGATTTATTATAATGTTTTATAAAATGACCATGGTGTGAAAAGTGTAAGCGTTTGGTTGTTAAAGAGACCAGGGTCGGATATGGTCATACTCTCTGCCAATTCCGAAACCACTTTAACAAATGTGCATGTGGTGGAGAACCCAAAACGAAGTAGGATGGTTTGGTGAATGCTTCTGGTATGAGGTAAGAAACGCAGCCCGGACCCCCCTGGGTCAGCTTGATATGATTAAAACAGGAGCTATCCCGGGACAAGTGAGGTCGCTACTCCGATCGGACATGCTTCTACGATGCCATATCTGTTACTTTGTGATTGATTTGGTGGCCACCTTCGATTTGATTATGGGAGTGTGTTCCAAGGTGGGTGGTAGTAGCTGCTATGAATTACCACTGGCCCGGGCATGCAAAAAGGTAGAATCCTACCCTAGGCATTGCCTCCGGTGCCTTGTCATATGCCTTATCAAGCCCACTACGATTTTGGTTTGTGTTGTACCTATGGAGTGCTTCCTGATAGCCCACTGGCTTGGTGGAGTTTACAATACTGTATAGACTACGACAATATAAAATGTGTTAAGGGGGATATAGGTAACGCCTTAATGCTATTTTCAATATATTATACTTTACTTCTAGACATTACATATATAGTGTATATTACTACATAGTAAATAGTTTAAAGGGTCCTTAGAAGATGGAAATCTCCAACATCTCTTAAGTTATTGCATGCACGTTATACATTGGATATGAGATGTAAAATCCCGTAAACATCTCTGAAGCCGTTACACTCATATTTATTTATGTTGATTTAACTTACATAAGATCTTTTAGTTCTGACTCGAGTCTTTTGTTTTTTCATTATGCCTGGGTCAGTCTGAGCTTTTCAGTGTTAAAGACTTTATTTTTGGAGGACGAAGATGGAGTTTTGATATATTATATTATTAGTAAATTTTTCCACTGCATCACGTTGTTCTACTGCATTATCCTATTTTACCTGTTGTATGTATAACTCTGATTGTATTGTAAAAGTGTAATCAAATGTATATTATAAAATAGCTTCATGAACTGTTTATTTGATTATTATATTTTTTCATTCCGCTGTGAGATTCTGTATTTTGTTGTTCCTTCTTTTCTCTTATTTTCTTATTTAACCCATTAACAATCTTCCCTTTTGAATGGTTTGAGTTGACATGTATGGTTTATTGCCGATTTAAACCGTCCAAAATTATGGGTCGTTATAGTTGGTATCAGACCTTTGGTTTAGCGATAACCTTACCTTTATGGGGTTTGACTCATTAGAGATAGAGTAGTAATACCCTAGAATGAGTTGTTTGAGCGTATATATATGAGAGAGCGTATTTGTTAGTGTTATAAAAATGTTTTTATATTGTGTTAATTTGTTCTGTTTGGTATTTGTAAATTCTGGTCGGTACATAGGACGTTATGGCATCGATAGGGATTTCTAAACAGTTAATAGGGCAGACCGACACAATATTATTTTTGAAATATAGGTAAATGAAATAATTTTACCTAGTATTATATTTTGTATATAAAAGAATAATTTTTATAAATGGATATAATTGTATGTGATATGTTTGTTTGTTAGGAAGTGAAATTTTATAAATATTGGTTGCAAAATAGGATTTACCAATAAAGTAAATATGAATTGGAAATTTGAGAACTAAAGTTCCGGAGTTTCTGAAATTGATTTTTCAAAGATTTTGGAATATAATATTAGTATTATTTGGAAGTATTTTCAGATATAAATATTTTCAATGTGATTTGAAAGAAATTTTTAAAATAATTTTTAAAGGAAATAAATTCTATACTCCCCTCTTCGGTCGCTGGAAAATAATTCCGGTGATGACGGCCGCATCATCGACATTCATTTTCGAGTCTCAAAGTGAGGAAGGCCACTTAGTAGCTTTGCTACGCAATTGGTTCGATAAACAGATTTTGATTTAAAATTTCCATGTATGATTTGGTATGAGTATATATATATTATTTTAAAATGATTTGAAATGAACCCGACATTTAGTTTTTATGTTTTCCATAAATTAGGGATTTCAGTTATTGTAATGAAATGAAATCTTGTCTATTTTAATAAGTTGGAAGCATTCAAATCGAAACCTAAATTAAAAGGTAATTGTTTAACGAAAATATAAGAAATTGGAGATTTGTAACTTGTAAATTTAAAAGATAATGAAATTAAGAAGATGTAAAGTATTGAATATTTTTGTTAACTAAAATGAATATGATAAATTTTTTAACTAAATCGTGATGGGCTGAAATGATAAACCCGAGGGATTTTATTTATCTGGAAATTCAGGATATGGTTTGAAATGATATATACCCGGAAAATTTAACTATTTTGGGGCTGAAATGATGCATGCCCTATCACTTAACCGTAGGGTAGAAAACTATATACGGACACCGCTGGTTGGTTTTAAATTAATTTCTTAATAGTAAAGTATGTTTGATTTATAAATTTGATTTTAAATTTAATTTGATGATTTTATTTAAAAATTTATATTTGGAAAATAATTTATTATTTTATGTTTTAAAAGTTTCAAAATTATAAGCTAATATATGGTTTAATGTAAATTTAAGATTTTAACTTATAGTTTTGTTTAGTTTTTAAATATATAATTTAAATAGTTTAAAATTTAATTTAATAAAATGTTTAATATAGTTTTAAAAGATTATTTCAAATTTAATTTAGTATAATTTTAATATATATATATATATATTTAAATATAATTTAATATAACAAATATAGTTTTAATTTAATATAATAAATATAGATTTTATAATAACTTTAATAAATAAAATGTAAGAGGTTTTGTAAGGAATTTATAAAAGTTTTGTAAGAGATTTTATAATGGATTTTATAAAAGAATTCTTATAAAAGATTTTATAAAAGAATTTTATAATGGTTTATAAAGGTTTTAAAGGATTTTATAAAGAGTTTATAAAAAGGAACTTGTTTAAAAGGGGAAGAGTTGTACACTGTTTTGGAATTTATAAGTAGACTTATAAATGGTTTTGAAACGTATAAATAGTTTATAAATGTTGTAGAAGAGATTTATAAATGATTTTCGAAATTGATTGAAAGAAATCTTCCTCGGGATTTATGAAAATATAAATATCTTGATATGAAGGTATAAACTGTTTTCTGGATTTATTATAAATGTTTTATAAAATGACCATGGTGTGAAAAATGTAAGTGTTTGGTTGTTAAAGAGACTGGGGTCGGTTATTATCATACTCTCTTTTCTTTGAACTGTTTATTTGATTATTATATTTTTTCATTCCGCTGTGAGATTCTGTGTTTTGTTTTTCCTTCTTTTATTTTCTTATTTACCCCATTAACAATCCTCCATTTTGAATGATTTGAGTTGACATGTGTGGTTTATTGTCGATTTAAACCATCCAAAAAAGTGGATCGTTACATCATATTTTAGGAGCAACATCTAGAAGCACGTGGGACCTTCTGACATCGGTCGCACAGTGATTGGGGGCTAGGAAAAGGATCGGCTATACTTACACCGATCGTTTTATATCATTAAATTATTTGTGTGGATCGATATGGTAAGCTCTATTGGACCTGGGGAACCTTCTTACAAAGTTTCAGCCCGATCCGTGCACATCTTCTACTATAAATATGGCAGTCATAGCTTCAGAAAGTGGGGCTTGATCTTCTTCTTCCTACACCGGAGGCTCTGCCATTTCTATTTTTTCTTAAAAACTTGTATCGATGGATTCTAGCGAATCCAATCATTCTTGTAATGGTAATCAAGGGAAAGAGTAATAAAATATGAAGTGGATGTAGGCCAAGTTTGCCGAACCACTATAAAATCTTCATGTTTATTTACTTTTATGCTTTGTTCTCTAGATTCTATTCATTTTCTGATATCCGTACGATTCTACGAGTGTTGATGCTCATTTTTTGTGTCAATGGTAACTAATATTTTATAAATATTAATTAATTTATTAAAATAATAATTAATTAAATCAGGTGGTAGCAGGAGTATTCAACGTTTTGGTTGTGTGACCCTTAGGTGTAAATTCGATCAGTGATTAATATCAAACAATTCAAACACTAATGCTTAAACATCACTTAGCAGGTGGTGCGACATTATGGCCAAATTTATGCTAAAATAACTTCAGTAAAATCCAATTTTACTTACTTAAGCATTAGCCAACAAGGACAATTATTTACACCAATTTTATTCATCAAAAATAGATCACGTTAGGACTTACGGAATTTGGTAATGGTCAAAATTCCATTTGTAATGAACCGCCTTTCATACTACCAAAGATAACACCTAATACATCATCGGTATCCGTGTGCCGATCATTTAGTCATCCGAAAGACAGGTCATTAGGGATGAAAGAAGGAAAAGATATAAGAGAAGAAATTAAACAACATAGAATCTCACAACACAATGAAACAATATATATAACTGAACATAATATATTACAAAGTCATTTCAAAAATGTTACATCAGAGTCAAACTAATACAAATTCTACCCTAGGACAGCTGTAACTGTTTGTCCCTACCTGATAGATAAATATACATATAATATAGCGTAAACAAGAAAAATAACTTGCTTTCGATGAAGCCACCTACTTTAAACTACTCCAAGATGAATCTGTGGAAAAACCTGAACTACTTGGCAGCCAATTCAAATTTGATCACCCAAGAGTTTAGAAAAAGAAAATAAAATCTTGGTCAGACATGGGTCTGGTGTGAGTAAAGCTTATATTTTAATGTTATAAAAACTTTATATTTGTTATCTGGGTTTTTAACTCAGCAGAATCCAAAGGAAGTCAGAACAACTTCGTCGAGTCAGAATAGCTCAAGAGGCAACCGAAAGGACTAAAAGAACCAATCAAGAAGGATCACAGAAAAAGAAAGAGAAAAAAAACTAATGTGATGGATCGCTAGCGATCCATCTACTATGGATCGCTAGCAATCCATAAGGATAGCTTGTAGGTCGACTAATCATCTTGCATCATGGACTAATAGGTATTCTAGGAATGATGTCTAAATTTGATGGAATTCCAAGCTAGTTAGATCGAGAAGTAAACATCCGTCTAATTCAATCGGCAGTCCAATGCAACCAGTGTGTGGATCATCATCAAAACAAGTCAACAAGCTACGAAATTACATGGAGAACACCAACACAAGACAACAAATGTAATCCAGAAGGAAAAGTCCAAAAATACTCTAAGTACATGGATCGCTAGCGATCCATGTGATTGAGCCATGTCACCATAATTTTTAAAGAAGAGGATGAAGGAAAGCATCGCAAGTAGCTGAATCGTTAGCGACCCAAATGCTATGGATCACTAGCGATCAATAGCCCATGGATCGCTAGCGATCCTTCAAATTGATTTGGCTTTCTGTGAAACTTTCAGTGCAACTTCGTACGACTATTTACAAGCACCTGGCAAGTCGGCCTAGCCAAATAGTTTTCCAACCCCTATAAATACAGTCCTACCTACAACATGAATAGGATCTTCTAAACTGGCTGTTGAAGCTCTACAGAAACTATTCTTTATTCTTCTTCTCCCACACAACAGTCATCTATAGGGTTCTACGTGATTCTTCAAATGACTCTAGCATTGGTGGCTTGATCCCGTTTACATAATTCAACTGTATTGTACATAGATCCAACTTGTAACAGTAGTCAGTCAAGAAGAAAAGTTATAAAGTGGACGTAGGCTTCATTAACAGCTGAACCACTATAAAAATATTCTTGTTTTTTACTATTTCCGCTCTCTTTACATTTATTCTCTATATTATTGCTCTACAAGAACAGGGCTGGTGCTTTCACACTCAATCCAGGATGTTGATCCATTTTTTGGGTTAACATTTTGGAGCTTTAACCGAGAACCCCAACTCAGGCTTAAATCAAGGAGTGAAGACCACACAAGAGGATATAGCCATGGACCTCTCCGACTCGTAAGAGGGAGAGCAATTTAACGACGGCAAGTTGGAAGGAAATGTCAGTGTACTCGATGATGCCAGGAATGTACAAACTGCCCCAACCAGGCTAACCGCAAGCCAACAGAATCCCGAGGGAGTGGCTTTTCCGAAGATAGGAGAGCCTAGGCTTAAGCCTTCTCACCAAGACCATTTGCAAAGCCAAACAATCGGTGTAGTGACTGATGGTCGACCCCCGGACTACTGGACATCTGAGGCACATATCGCAGATATGGTCAAGCGACTGATGGATAAGAATAAGGATAGAAGAGATAATGAGTGGGGATCTGCTCCAAGTCAGACTCCCTTCACTGATGAGATCTTGAATGAGCGGTATATAGAAAAGTTCATTATTCCAACTATTCCATCCTTCGACGGAACTAAAGACCCAAAACCCTATATTACAAGTACAATTGGTACATGGATGGAGCGAATGCTTTGGATGCTGTTCGATGTAGATGTTTCCCGATTTTTTTGGAAGGAATTGCTTCCATGTGGTTCACTAGGCCGCCAAGGTCCATCTCCATTATCGATCAACTAGCAGCAAGATTCTATGATCAATTCAGACTTCATACAGCATAGCCTAATGATGTAATATCTCTATCCGGTCTATTCCATGGACGAAATGATTCTTTGAAGTCTTTCATGAACCAGTTCAATACCGTAGTGACAGAAGTAAGCAATCCGAACGAGGATATGGTTTTTATGGCTCTGGTGCGTGCCATCCACCCCGAAACTGAGTTTGGAAAGTGGATCAAAATGAAACAACCTACCACTAGGAAGGACTTCAATCGTAAGGTGAGTCAATACTTGAGATTGGAAGAGGTGTAGGATTTTGAAAGGAAGTCTACTAGCTTGCAACCAATGAAAGTTGGGCAAAGTGACATGGTAATGAACCAGAACATAAATGCCTCCAGGACCGCTGAAGGAAGTATAGGAAAAGACGAAAACCAAAAGAGGAAAAATCAGAATCCAAACAAATGTAATGGTAACAATAAGCGACTTAAAGGCTTCAGGCCTGAAGATTACACCCCGCTCAATGATACTTCGAAAAACATCTATCTTGCAACACAGCAATAGAAGAGCTTCGAGAAGTTTGTCGCTTCCACGAGATGCATAGCCACAAAATGAATGAGTTCCTTCACCTAAAGAACTTGATTGAAGAGCTGATCTGAGAAAACAAGCTGCAGCAATACGTAAGAAAATCACAACATCCAAACTAACCCGCTGCTCCCCAAGCTCCTAGGGATCGAAGAAACCAAGTTGGAACCAGCGAAGAGAGATCTAAACGAACAGACCAGAGACTCATCATTGGAACGATATCTGGAGGACCTCATCCATACAGAAGAGTTGGGGAGAAATGGAGCGGTATGCCAGCTTACTAAAACACGCTCCGAAGGATTCATGCCTCACGATCGAAGATGGAGACCCTGCCAAGCAGTAGAAAACTCTAAACGATGATATAGTATTCCGAAATCGGGATATCGAAGGGACCGAAGCACTAACTCTCGATCCCATGGTAGTGAAAGTAGGGATCAGACATGTAGTGATCCAATGAGTATTGGCTGATAATGGTAGTTCTGTGAATATTCTTTTCGAATGCACCTTTAACCAGATGAAGATCAGCATGAAAGATGTATCTACTTGCCAAAAAAAATTCAGGGATTCACCGGCGAACCCAAACATCCCGTCAGGATGATTGACTTGCCCGTAGAACTTAGGAAAGGTGACCAAAGAGTCACCCTCATCCAAAATTTTGTGATTGTAGGTGAAACTTCCACATACAGTGCCTTTATCGGACGACCCGCGCTGGCAGATTTCAGAATCGCTTTAGCCCAGTGGTGCCTTACCATGAAATTCCCAATGGCAAACGAAATTGGGGTGATCAAAGGATATCAATGTGCCACTAGAGAATGTTACATCATTGAACCACGTGAATCTAAAAGTAAGGAGAATGGGAAGGATGTGAGGAGAACTCTCCACATTCGCGAACTTGCTAGATAGGACCTACAAAGCCGCCCCTAGCTTAGGGACCATAGCCAATTCGACAAGGCTTTGGACCCTAGAAAGAAGAGTTCAGGGGAGGATCGGCCAGCATCGGTAAAATTGATGGTGTCTGTTCTAGTTGACATGGATGACCCGACGCGGGTCTTAAAAATCAGATCGCACCTTGGAAACAAGATGTGATTAGAAATCACTAGATTTCTTCATGCCAACTTGGATGTGTTCGCCTGGACACATTCCGATATGTGTGGGGTACCACCGGAAATTACATGCCACGCACTCAACGTTGATCCCTGGTTTACGCCGATAAAGCAGAAAAGGCATAGCTTGGGCCCCGAGTGGTCCAAGGCATTGAGAGAAGAAGTAGACAACCTGATGGCCAATGGTTTTATCTGTGATGCGACATACCCCGAATGGGTATCTAACTCGGTTTTAGTCATGCAGTCCAACGGGAAATGGCAAACTTGCATCGACTACTCAGATTTAAAAAAGGCCTGCTCGAAAGATGGTTTTCCACTGCCTAGAATGGACCAGCTTGTAGATGGCACAACTGAACATGAACTGCTGTCATTTATGGATGCATACTTGGGATTCAAGCAGATCCTGATGCACGAAGCTGACCAGGAAAACACCAGCTTCATTACCAATCTAGGATTTCTACTACAGGGTAATTCCATTTGGTTTAAAGAACCTAGGGGCAACCTACCAAAGATTAGTATATGCCATATTCAAGTGGCAGATCGGAAAAACCATAGAGGTCAATATAGATGACATGTTGGTGAAATCATGAATAGTAGCCAATCACTTAGATAATCTTGCTTAAATGTTTGAAATACTCCGAAAATATGGAATGAAACTTAATCCACTCAAATGTCACTTTAGGGTAGCCTCCGGAAAGTTCTTGGGATTCATAGTGAGTGCCGGAGCCATTGAAGCAAATTCAGAGCAAATCACTGCCCCCGAGAAGTCCAGGCCCTAAAGAACAAGAAGGAGTTACAAAGTTTGAATGGGAAAGTCGTAGCGCTAAGCCGATTCATCTCGAAAGCCACCGACAAACGTATACTGTTCTTTGATGCATTAAAGAAAGGAAAGAAGAACTTCGAATGGAATGAGGCTTGTCAAACCATGTTTGAAGAGTTGCTGCAACATATGGAAACCCCGCCGATCCTATTAAAGCCAGTAGACAGAGAGGACTTATTCATCTACTTAGCAGTCTCACCGCATGCGTTAAGTGCTTCTCTTATGCATGAAGAAGATAGAATTCAGTGACCCATGTATTACATTAGTAAATGTTTTACTGGAGCCAAAAAAAATTTGGAAATTGGAAAAGCTAGCGTATTATTTCTTTATCACATCCAGGAAGTTACAACCATATTTTCAGGCACACCCGATTAAATATTGACCGATCAACCCTTGAAGCAAGTATTGTACAGCCTCGAGAGTTCTGAGCGGCTCATCAAAAGGAATATCGAATTGAGTCAATATGAAATCACTTTCCATCCTAGAAACTCAATCAACGGGCAAGCATTGGCAGATTTCATCGTCGAATTTACCATACGCGATAATGAAGAGGAAGTAACACCAGAACTGGTAACACGGTGGAAGCTCTTTGTCGATGGCGCATCTAATACTTTTGCTTGGGGCAGGGGTAGTGCTTGAAACTCCCAAAGGATGAGCCATTTGCTACGCCCTAAACTTGGAATATCCTATGATAAATAATGAAGCGGAGAATAAGGAATTGATAGAGGGACAGAAAGTCGGGAAGGAACTCAGAATAAAATCCGTTCACATATACAACGACTCTCAACTAGTCGTCTTCTAGGTGAAAGGTGAATAGTAGGCTCGAGAGGAAAATCTTGCCCATATCTATCTAAAATTCAAGAATTGCTGAACGACATCGAACATTACATCATAACTCACATCCCAAGGGAGCAAAACACGAGGGCTAACTACTTAGCTAAACTAGCCAGTTACGGAGAAGCTCAATCGTTGGGACTAGTCCACGTTGAGACCTTGACCACTCCAAGTATAAGCGAAATGGATATCAACTGGATTTCTAAGACCACCGTTGAACCAGAAACGTTGATGACCCCAATCAAAGACTACTTGCTTACTGGAACTCTTCCCACAGATAGGAACCAGTGGAAAAAGCTTCTTTGGAAGGCACCGCGATTTATAATATAGGAAGGGATACTCTACCGAAGGGGGTTCTCTACCCCTTTGCTCAGATGTGTGACCAACGATGAAGCTCGATGGATCCTGAGAGAAGTTCACGAAGGCAACTGTAGAGACCATACCGGGTGGCAAACCGTCGCAAAGAAAATACTCCGGTATGGATATTTCTGGCCAACGGTAAACTGCGATGCATCAAATTACGCCAGGTTGTGCGACCTTGCCAAAAATTAAGCAAGATCAAAAGGAACCCCTCAATAGAGCTAACGCAGATGATTAGTCCATGGCCATTTGCAATATGGGTAATCGATCTGATTGGCGTATTGCCAATAGCCAAAAGAGGGGCTAAATATGTTATAGTTGTTGTTAACTATTTCGGAAAATGGACTGAACCGAACCGCTGGCCACTATTACCAAAATGAAAGTCATTAATTTTGTTACTAAAAACATTATTTGCAGGTTTGGTGCACCACATAAAATCTTCACCGATAACAGGACCCAATTCGAAAGCGTGGAGTTCAAAGACTTTTCCAAATGTTTCCGAATCAAGAAAGCTTTTCCATGGTTGCTCATCCACAAGCAAACGGACAAGTGGAAGCAATAAACAAGATCATCAAGTTCACCATCAAAAATGGCTAACTAAAGCTAAGGAAATTGGGTTGATGAACTTCCACTCGCACTATGGGCTTATAGAACAACACACAAAGCAGCAACCTAGCATACTCCGTTTGCCTTGGCGTATGGTTCTAAAGCAATGATTCCCATCGAACTAGAAGTCCCCTTTCATTGAAGGCAGCATTTCAATCAGAGGAAAAACATGTAGCTCCTACTCGAGTCACTTGATATGATTGACGAGAAGAGGGAAGAAGCCCAACTAAGGATCGTTGCTCATCAAAAAAGGGTCACACGGTACTTCAACTCCAAAGTTCACAACTAAACCTTCAAAGTGGGAGACCTCATCCTCAAACGAGTCTATCCCTTACCGAGAACCTATGGACCAAACTGGGAAGGGTCGTATGTGATCAGTTAAAAGCTAGGGGACGGAACTTTCAAACTAACAACTGTTGATTGAATCCAAATTCCCCGAGCAAGGAACAGTGAATAGCTGCGTCGTTACTTTATTTGAAACTGTCTTATGTACTTCCAATTTTTCAGCAAATAAGCCATCCAGGGATACCAGGGGCATTGTAAATAGGCAAAACTTGCCCAAATATTCCTAATAAAATTGCTTTGCTTTCTATACCGATAAAACTACGTTCATAAAAGTAACCTGTTGAGTCAACGGGGACCAATTGGCTCAAAACCATTCAATCGTTGCTTGGGATAGTGGAATCACACACAAGTATGCTCCACTCGCCCGTTGGGTTGATGGAAGCAAATTGACTCAAACCGTTGGATCAATGAAACCCGATCCCCGCCTTCTAAGAACTAGAGTTGCTCCACCAGCCTCGGGAAAGTCCAAATCAAAGCCATGCATCCCATATGCCGCACTACCTTTTTGAGCTATGGAATCACGCTCTTGAAGCATAAACACCTCACGTTGCCTGAAGATTGGTAATGTCGAGAAGTTCCAAACCATTCTGGGTCGACGGGTCATATCGATCCCAAAAGCCATGCATTTCATACGCCACACGTACTCTTAAGTATCTATATTATCGGGAAACTCATTCATTGAAGGAATAACAAGAATCAACCCACTCCCACTATCGGGAGAAACGGGTATGGATCCAACAATGTCAAACTACTACGAATCAGCAGAAAATTCCAATTGTTGACCAAAAATAAATCTGAAACTAAGTCGTACAAATCATAAGTTCCCGAAGATAGGAACCACAAAATAGATCCAATTACAGGCATCCAAAAATCACCCGGATCAGCCAGTCATTTGTCAAGTGTTCGAAGTAAACAGCCCCGTGAACTGAGGGACACACACCAATATTCAAATAAAAATACTCAAAAACAAAAACATTTCACAGTTCTCTTACTCTAAACAAAGAATTTTGGCGGTAATCATAGGACTAGATAAAATAAAATAGTAATAAATGAAATTGACATAAGTGCATAAAACGCAGATAAGTCGAAAGGTAAAGTTACAATCATAATGTCAACATTATATTACTTACAACGTTTTCTGTACAAAGTCAAAATATGGGGGCCGTATCCACACAAAATCGGCCAACAAAGAATGCGAGTGACGAACCCACACAATATCGGCCAACAAAAAGGAAAAATACAGATGCTACAATAATCAAAGCAGTAAGTGCAGACTCTACACCTGAACAAAACACATATCAAACAAAATGAAATATCTCAAAAAACCGATTCTGCTGCTATCCGGACCTATCAACGCCTCTTTCCATCGTTCCCATTCCCACCTTTAGTTGGAAGTTTCTGCTTCCCCTCAGAATCCCGTCCAAGGGTAGTGTCGCTGCCCATGATATCAACTATCTCCTTGGTGTCGGCATCTCCTCCCTGCTCCCTGACCTTATCGGATGACCCCCCTTTTAGTCTTGCGCTTTCGGGATTTGCGGGGGATCCTCGAAGATTTTATCGCTTCAACCTTTTCCATCTTAATGGCAACTATTTGTTATTCAGAGTTATGTGGCTATTCAGTTTGGACCTCCTGCTCTTGAGCTTCTACTGCCGTGAAATCTCCCTTCAAAGATGCAAAAGGGTCATCTAGACCGTGCAATGCAGCGATCTTCTCAAATTCTAGCCCTGGCTGCGAACCAGACATAGACAAAATAATCGAAATAGCTGCGGAGACAAGTATCGAGGTGGTTGAAATAGCGGTGGGCTCAAGCATCAAGGAAATCGGTAGATCAATAGGTAAAGAAGATGGACCTATAAGATCAAAAATGAAAGTGTTAAGTTCATCTTGTTCTTGCGGCGTGAGCTAAAAATTCTCAAACCCAGGGGAAACAAGAGGGTTACCTGCATCAGAGGAATGGCCGAGAATGTCGATCTTATATTCCCTGCCTTCTCCTTCTTTTGATGGCTACACAACCTTCGGAGAAGTTTTGGGCCCAGAACTCGCTAATTGATCACGAGGCCATCTTGAAAATTCGTCAGGCCCAGAAACAAGGGGCTCCGATATTGTTTTGGAAATTGAAGTCATAGCAGCATCGGCAGCCTCCTGTTCCTTCTCAATACGTAGGATCTCTCAACCCTCTATCAGTGCCCACTTTGATTCCTCATTAAGGTAGACATCCTCCCACTCTCGCTCAGTATAGACGTCCCCGTTCTCTCAAAAGGCCAGAATTTCATCCCAAACTTTTGCAAGAGTGCGCGGGAGGGGCCAAAATTGCTAAGACTCCCTTGATGCAACTGAAGTTGACATAGAAATTTAAGATGTTCTCATCCATCTTCTCAATCTTCTTCTCGAAAGTGTCCAGTGGCTCCAAATAATCCACTGTAATGGCGGCCTTCTCAACTTCAACATGAGTTTTGTCAGTGCTAAGCTACGCAATTATTTCTTGGAGAGAGGCAATCGTCTGGGCTTGATCGGAGACGGTCTTATCACGGGACTTCACGATCTCTTCATATTTTATAATTGTCTTGTTATGCCCTTCAATAATCTTATCGTGATCAGCGATAGTCTTCTTCTAGGCTTCATTAATTGTGTAGCGAGCTTCGATCTTCTCTTTCAACTTAACTTCGTCTGCGTGGGCCTTCTTAATTTGATCTTGAAATACAATCTCTATTTTCACGTGGGCCTCTTTTAGCTCCTATAGCAAGCCGGCGTTATTCTTGCTCTCCCGTAACACCGCGTCCTTCTCTTGTACTAGTCGCTCAATTCTGGCATCACGTTTCGATAACGCCCTCTCGAAGTCATCTTTCTCCGATTCGAAGGAGAGGATTTCTTGATAATTATTATGGTTCGTATCGACCAACTGCTTGCATAGCTTTTCCCATCCCTTTACTTGCTCTAAATCGCTTTGAATCGCCTGAAGGAGGGTCATATAGGAATCTTTATGGACTGGGCGAAGGTCGCGGTCAAACTTAACTCTCTTTAAACCCCACCCGGGGAGCACAGCTTCAAGTCTAGGGGGACCAGACGGAAGAATGTAAGTCGGAATCCTATGAGGGCGCGAGGGATCAGGTGCGGGAACCACGTGGGTCGATGGGACTTGAGATGAAGACGAAGCCTTAATGGAAGAAACGGGAATTTCAAGACCGACAAAAACTGGGGTCGGGGCAAAGGCTTGTTGCTCGGAAGGATGAGAACCACGATTAACCTTTGACTTCTTGGACGGTTCCTCTCGGTCATCGGGGTGTTTTCACTTATCGTAGCCACTTTTATATGTCCAACCCCATTCCCTATCATCCCAGCAATGAGCTTCGACCTTCAGTCTTTCCGCCTTCTCCATTCCTCTTTGGTCTTACGGGGCTGATGGTGGCTTGTGGACCGTTTCGACCAACATTGTGAATCAGTGAATTGCTCAAGATCGTTGTAAAGTCCACGGCCTCTCATGGTATCTGAAATGAAAAATAAATAAAGAGCTTTAATAATGGTAAATAGGCCTAAACAATACGTGTGTAAGTGAATGTGACCCTAGTGTAATGTGTAATGTGTCTTGGGGGCCTTAAAGGACATCACAAACCGGATCGGCGAGCCACTATGGTAGAAATCGGGCTGGCGCGATATAACCCGGGCGAGGAGACGTCCCTTCGAAACCAAAATCTTCCCCTATAAGTTTGTCGATATCCTTATAACGTTGCTCAAATCCCCAAAGTCTACACTGGCATCTTTAATTGGGGACTCTTGACGTTGCTTGGCCACTGGGGAGCATCTTTATTGTGGATCTCTCAATGAAGCAAATCCGGAAGAATAGGACTCATTCCTGGAGTCTCGTCACACGATTTAGATTCTTCATCACCAGAACCTATGTTGAAATCATCATCACTAGAGGAGGAATCATAACTGTTGCTACTCTCAACTTCACCCTCCTCTTTTCTGTGGCCATTGCAGCCTTGCCCTCTCGCTGCTTGAACTCTTCTTCCCCTTCCTCTGGAATTGGGGGAATTTTAGCCGAATGGTTAGCTTCTGTTGTGATATCCCGTCCCTCATGAGTTTCTTCGACAGACTCGCCAGAAAAGCCTTCCTTTTACTGAAAAACATCCCCTTCAAAACCATGTAATGAAGAGGCGGAGCATGCTTGTATTCGGGAACGAGAAGGAGACAGGACTTCAACCGCTACGGCGGATCTCCCAGGATGTAATAGCCCATACCGGAGTAAGTTTTCATCCATTTGCAAAAAAATTACCGATCTCTCCTCAACATCTATGGGCTTTAGGGTATGGAAAATTTTGTCAAGCGCTAGGTCTTTATTCGGCCTTAGAATAACTACATGAAGTATTTGACTTATCAGAAATCCTATAGCGACATATAGAAACTCAATAAGTAAAAAAAAGAACTTACCCCCTGTTGTCCAAGGCGGTTGAATCCTTCAGGACGTCTAACGAAGAAGTACTGATTATTGAATTGAGACAAATTGCTTTGAAGCTGTAGCACGATCTTACAATTCCTCTGGGCCTCGATGACGACAAGGGTTGGGCACTCGTCTCTCCTCTTAAATGAGAGAAAATATCTTAACTCGTCAAAACTCGAAGCACGGTTAAATGTCCGCATAAAAATAGAACGTGCAGGCAACTCAAAATTGCATATCCATTAAGATGAATTTGGAATGCAGTAATTCCCAAGTTCGAAAGAGTTTCTCTCAAGAAGTCACTGATGGGAGGCACTTCTCCGTTTAAGCACATGTACTGGTGGTAAGAAGTGTATCATGGAGGCGGCGTATGGGCAAACTCATTCTTCTCCAATAAGCGCACGTCGTCCTCCGGAATGCCGTGTTGCAAGCAAATGTTATGCAAAACCTTAGCGGAAATTACGAAGGAAGCGCTCTCTAGTGGATTAAGAAGAACACTGAAATTTGGAGGAGTTCGGTCGACAACCGGGCCAACTGGGACAAGTTGACCATATTCAGCTCGCAAAGCAGAAGAGGAAGGGCGAAGGACGACGATTCAGCTTCTGAAAGTGTTAGACTTCCTCCACCAGACTTACGATGAGAAGACGAATACTTCATGCTATACAACAGAACTTGCATCCAATGCAGTCAAGTAATTCTATCTTTAACTCAAAATTCCCCTACAACACTTGAATTCCAAAGAAATATCGATCTACGCCGACGCATCGGATTTCAAGTATATAGCGGGGCAAATGCAGCGTGTTATCCATGTGTGGTGAGCTCAATGTCCTAAATAATACAAACGATCTATACTGTATAGATAGTTTACTCACAGTAAAGAATGAAATGGGATTTTCCCATCACTTTTTGAAATTATTTCTTCTACACTTACTTGTTATCGATCGACGATCAATAACGGATCCGTTGTTCGAAGTGACGCGGAAAGCTCTTCTTTGTTCAGGTACACCAAGTGTGCAAAAATGAGACCAATCCAAACTCTCCGGAAGGCGATAACAACGTAAGCTGCTTGCAAGATGCTATCCTAAGCCGTTATTCCCCTCCGGAAGGATTAAAACCAGTTCATGATATGTCATGTTGTATCAAAAATGTAACTTAGTACAAGTCAATTTTGATTCTACAGACAAAGATAGGAAAACATGTCAAGCACCGGGGCAAGGCCCAAGCGTCATTCCGTGAAGAACTCAAGACTCAATTTACTGTCTTCCTTCATAAAATCACAATTAACTCAGATTTTCCATGTCGTCGAATTACTAAACGAATGCCATAATCAGCATCACCCAACTTGAATCAAGAATCAAAGGGAAAGGACGATTGCAGTTTTCGACAGCAGCGACCCAGCGACCCAAAGGAAGTAGGTCGGTGGCGATCCAAAGGAGAAGGATCGACAGCGATTCAGAGAAGAAGGACCGGTGGTGATCGAAAAGGAAAAGAAACAAAGTTGTGTGGCTAAGTCAAGGGGATGGCATGCTCAGGGTTGGTCGAAGGAGAGGAGCTTCGACGGTGATGAACGGCAGCGGCGATGACAAGATAGGTTTTAGGTTTTGGATCGGGTAACAGAAGGATAGCTCTGATCATCGAATGAAAGTAAGATAGGAAGAGAGGGTCGGCTCGATTGATTTAAATATGAGACTGGATGGAAAAATCCACTAAGTCATTGGATTGCCAGCATTCCATTGGCTATGGATCGCTAGCGATCCATCAAATTGCATTCGATCTGTCCCAAATTTGCCAAGCAAGATCCATATTTTATTAGGGAGCAAAAGTTATGGAGTCAAAATTAGTTAATTATAATAAGCAATTACATTTCACGTCAAAACTTAACGAGCAACTGAACAGCCAAAGCTAAATTCGTGTGATGGCCTTAACATGATCAATTGAACTTCACCAAGTAGAAACTAAAAAGCAATTACTTCCAGAGCACGCCTTGTTTCCAATGAACGCATACTCTAGGGGGCAAATGTTACCCAGGTTTTTAACCTAGCAGAATCCAAAGGAAGTCGAAACAGCTTCGTCGAGTCAGAACAGCTCAAGAAGCAACCGAAAGGGCTAGAAGAACCAACCAAGATGGATCAGAGAAAAAGAAAGAGAAAACAAACTAAGGTGATGGATCGCTAGCGATCCATCTCCTATGGATCGCTAGCAATCCATAAGGATAGGTTATAGGTCGACTAATCCTCTTGCATCATGGACTAATAGGTATTCTAGGAATGATGGCTATGATTGATGGAATTTCAAGCTAGTTAGATCGAAAAGTAAGCATTCATCTAATTCAATCAACAGTCCAATAGAACCAGTGTGTGGATCATCATCAAAACAAGGCAAAACGCTATGAAATTACATGGAGAACACCAACACAAGACGACAAATGTAATCCAGAAGGCAAAGTCCAAAAATACTCTAAGTACATGGATCACTAATGATTCATGTACCATGGATCGCTAGCGATCCATATGATTGAGCCAGGTCGCCATAATGTTTAAAGAAGAGGATGAAGGAAAGCATCATAAGAGGATGAATCGTCAATGACCCAAAAGCTATGGATCACTAGCGATCTATAGCCCATGGATCGCTAGTGATCCATCAAATTGATTCGGCTTGCTATGAAACTTTCAGTGCAACTTCGTACAGCAATCTACAAGCATCTTGCCAGTCGGCCTAGCCCAATAGCTTTCCAACCCCTATAAATACAACCCTACCTACAAAATGAACATGATCTTTTGAACTGGCTACTGAAGCTCTGCATAAACTATTCTTTTTCTCCCACACAAGTCATCTACAGGGTTCATTGTGATTCTCCAGTTGACTCTAGCATTGGTGGCTTGATCTCGTTTACATAATTCAACTGCATTGTACACAGATCCAAATTGTAACGGTAGTCAGTCAATAAGAAAGGTTATAAAGTGGATGTAGGCTTCATTAACAGCCGAACCACTATAAAAATCTTTTTGTCTCTTTACTATTACTGCTCTCTTTAAATTTATTCTCTATTTTATTGCTCTGTAAGAGCAGGGCTGGTGCTTTCACACTCAGTTCAAGGTGTTGATCCATTTTTTGGGTTAACGGTATCAAAGGCATCTCGTAAGACCATACCACACATAAACACAGATGTGTTTTTATCTTTCGATAACCAAAACATTTTCTATAGAAAATCCAGTGATATTATCATAATGTTTAGGGTATTCAAGTAAATAATTAACATAGCTGAAATTGTTACAGTAATTAAACTTTCGCATAATAGGTATACAACTAAAACTGAAGGCACTTGTTGGGAAAGGGTTCCATACTATGACAAGGTGAGAAACTACCTACCGATGGTACATCTCTAGACAAAATGCACCAGGGTCTGACAAGAACATCTTGTACCCCTGCCATATAGGACTGGCCTACCACTTGACTAGTAGTACTTAATATGATCAACCCACTTTGGGCCCCGAAGTATACATAATAATCAATCTATATTTGGGATGACCATAGTCTGATGGGAGCGACCCACACGGCCCTGCTACATGCCCGATTTTTGTCATTTTCCAGTTGATGGGGCTTGAGGTTACGGTTTACCTCCATATGGAACTTTCCACTTGTAATGCAACATTGCCTTCTAGCCGACAACACAAAGTCAACATTCATCCATACAAGTCGTTCAGGAGTTGAACAAACCGAAGGCACTAACCCTACTACATCCATTTTAGAATCACCCTCAGGATTAGTAGCAAGTAGCCCTTGCACATCATAGAGCTCCTTCCTCAATTCCATCATCTTCATGATGTCTTTACTTTGAAACACTTAAGTTGGATCGATGTGGTTTTCAGATAACATATCTGATCTCGATCTCTTCAAAACAATATTCGATAGTTTTTGATAAACTCAACCCTAGTTCTTTAAGGAATAAACAGTGAAAGATAAGAGCAAAGATCACCTCCTAACCGTTGGTGGATGGATTTCATTGTCATTTGTCCTAGGAGAACGAAATGAGATTTATACACATAGTACAACATCATCAGAGATGACTGTGCCATATAAATCACGTGTTTCTCCTATATATTTCCAAAGTTACATTTTGGGTCCATATTAGATAGTCGGTTATTTAACTATCAATAAACAAACAACAACTACTTCCATTTGAGATCTATTTCTCCATAGCAACCACTAAGCCTCAAAACAATTCTTTATTTAATAAATCTCTTTTCAAAACATTTGTCTAAAATATTTATATACTTATCTCACAGACATAAGTATATACACAAAACATTTGCAAATAACTATTACTTACAAATCATGTTAGAAAGGGTTAAACAAATATTTAAATTGGAGATAAGGACAACCCTAAACACTATTCCTTCGATGTTAAGTATGAAATGGATGTTCCATACCACCATTTTTAAAAAGTCGGTTTAGAGAAACCCAGATCTCAAGTTCTTTTTTTCGATAAATCCTTTTTTTATCATATCTATTTCATTCATGAAATCTCTTTTACCCAAAATCCTAATCCATTTCATAATACTTTCCAACTTCCAAATTCATTTATAAAACCCTTTTATAAATATTCAAAATCATTTATGTAAATTGCTTTTATAAATATCCAAACTTTTCATATAAATTTCTTATATATATCCAAACCTTTTCATAAGCTCCCTTTATGAGTATCCAAATCATTTTCTAAAAATTCTTTATAAATACCCTAAAATCATTTATAAAATTTCTTTATAAACCTTTCATGCTCAAAAATCTTCCTAAATTACCTTAATCAAATTAGCCTCCTCTAATAAGCAATCCATATTATAAATCTCCCTTATTTATGAAAACTTCTTTGCTTAAAAACTAAAATCCATCTACCCAAAGCACTTTATAAATTTCCAAATTTCTTTATAAAACTCTTTATAAAAACTTCTTTTTATAACATGGAAAACCATTCCCATTAGTTAAAAACATCTTTAGTAAAACCATTTGTAAAATCATTCATTAAATATCTTGTTCAAATTGAAATACCTTTGAAACCATTTCAAAAGGAAAAATGAAATATTTATCCTTACAGAATTAAGCGGAGGCTTAGCGATCACAATGGTGCTTTTAATTTGATTTTACTTATCTTGTTTAGTATGGCATCACAGAGAAAAAGGTATATAAGGGATCAACACATAACAATTAATCAACTTAAGTAAATGCCTAAGTTAATTATAATAGTAGAATGGTGTTTTGTTATGCTAATAGATGTCATTTAGGTTTTCTAATCATATAGTGTTACTTAAAGGTAAGTGACACGGAAATCCCTTGATTTAAAACAAATTTGAAAAGAAAAGAGTTTAAAACAAAACTGATTACTTAAACTCAAAGCGATTTTATAATAAATTAAACCCTTGTAAATGAAAATCAAATCCTTATTAAGTAGTTATTAAACTCTAATTAAAGGTACTTAAACCTTAATTAATCCTTATTAACATAATTAACTTTAGTCCAAGGTTGATTAAATAAAACCCCTTTTTAAAATAGTAGTTAATTAATATTTATCTTAAATAAGCAATTAAGCAATAATTAATTAACCCTTAATTAAAAATTAAATAATAATTAATTTTAATTAAGTAGCAAATCATGATTAACTTAATTGATTAACATTTAAGTATAAATACCATTATTAACAAATGATTAAGTTCTAATTCCTTTATTAATTAATTAATCAATAAATATTAAACAAATAAATAATTAAACAATTATTCTCTAATTACTTAACTAAAGTTAGAAAATATTTCCAAAAATATTTCTAAGTGAAAACAAGTTTATATTAGAAAAATAGTTAGATTTTCTGAACTGCGCGTATAACGACTATTGCTATATGAACCTGTAATTTCAAAACTTTAAATTTTGATTTTCTAACTTTTAAAACTTCAACTTTTGAACTCTTGTCTTCTTTAAAATATGAAAATAAACTTTAGAAAATCAAAATCAAAGTTTAAACTTGAAAACATTTCGTTTTTGGTTAACGAATCGCTATCTTTATGTCATGAACCCACGTACAACATATATAACATTCCAACATAATATCACATCATAACATTATAGCACAATCATAAGCAAGAATATTACTTCACAAATACTAACCAACTTTTCTAATATTCAAGGTCAAATCTTTATTGCCTACTCAAACTTCGGCATAAGCAATCAACACCAAATCAACATATATGCATGCATACACAACATGTAACATTACCATATACTTAAACAACATTTTAACTCATAAATTTTACAACTTTAAAAAGTTAGTAACTTGAGTTTTAAAAACACGAACTTTACTCACCGAAACTCAACAATTTCAAACCAAACTTCAATTAGAGCTTGAATACAACCTAGTTCCTTGCAAAATGGACTCGTTGATGGCTAAGCACCATGATTGGGCTCGGTCTTGGAGTTTGTCGAGGGTATGGACTTGTAGCTTGGAAGAGAAGTGTTGTAGTATATGTAGAAGTGGCTTAGTGAACTAAAGAGAAGAGTTTAAGTGGAAAGAAGTATTTTTTTCCTCAAAATAGAAAATATGAAGAGAAGCCATGGATATATTTTCTCAAGCACTTAGGAATTCTAGAAATGAAGATGGAGATTGTAAAATGAAAATCATGAAATGGAAGGAGTATTTATAGGTTTAGGAAAATATTTTAAAAATATAAAGGGTTATAATTAAATATACACACACGCATGCACCTCCACCTCCCTCCCATCCTAGAACACATCATCCCCCCTTCATGCCTTGAGTCATGCTAGAGCTTTCATGTATGTGTATTAAAGATATGGAGGTGTTTCATGTATATATAAGTGTGTTTATATGTATATATATGCCTTTTATAGCATAATTTGTCACATCCATGCTTAGGTATAAATATTTATAAATTAATATACTTAAGTGTGGTTATTTAATACTAATCCTGACATGTGTGTGTGTGTGTGTGGGTGTGTGTGCGCATGTTGTACCAAGTGTTCACAACGTTCCCGATGACTTTCGGGTGTCGAAATGTCGAAATTTCGGAAAACGTTCTTCTATCACATTTTCTATCATTATTTGAACTATCTATATTGGTAAAAAAATTTGAAAACTATTTTATCATCATTATTAAATAATTAAAATAGATTTATCTTCTAATAAAAATCCATTTGATGATTATATCAAATATATTTAAATAGCTTATTTCAAAGTGGCGAAATCCTTGGTCGTTGCAAATCTATTTTACCATCATTTGTTATTATCTAAAAGAGTTATATTTTAATTATAAAACTGATTATTTTAATATTTGAAATTTATTAAGTATTCACAAATTAAGGCTGTAAAATTCTAGGTCATTATACATTGTTCATATTCAACTTTATAGTCCAAACATAAAGTCCTAGCTTCAACAATAACATTTATACTAATCGAACTGCTCTAGAAGAGACTTTAACTTTGATATGACTTTAGTTGACGGTTATACTAACATATATAACTGAGGAGACGAATTCTCTCTTGAATAATGTTTCACTTCTAATGTTTCTACTCAACCCAATTTTAATCATTTGATGGATATTGTGCCACAATTTGACTATAATCAAAGCGGGATTTCCATATTGAAGCTCGAGGGAATTATGTAATATTGTCACATCAACGTTTTCTGTTCGACCTTATTTATATAAACCATAGAAAATATCAAGTCATTCATTAGTTATCCGATAACTATTAATATGTAACCACTTGGTGCCCCAGCGGCTATGAGTAATACACCGTCCAACATTTGAAAAGCATTACGTACTCTAATCTCAATAGATGCATCGATATCCAGTCTCGATACATCTTGACTAGGAATATTTAAAATAGTATGTTTATTTTATTGTGATAAATCACTTATGATTACAAAATATTGTAACTACTATCACAAAACATACCATTTATGGAGAGCTGATTTAAAATTTCATTATCTGAAGCCTTTAAATAGAAAATGAGGAGAAGTGACATTTTGCAAATGGTGAAAGGAAGTGTCCATTCATTTAAAAATCAAAAGTTGCATCAACGGCTAGTATGTTGACATACTCATTTGTGAGGGTTTAAGTTCGGACATTGTTCCTACAAGCCGAACAATGGATGGATAATCTATGAACAATAGAAAAACATCAGACATTCTCAGTTGGACATATTTTCGTATATTTTTTCTTGTCCTAATTCATATCCTAAATGTGATAGGGCAGACACAAACTGGATGCTTTATAGCTTCGGACCAAGCCAAATGTCGAACCGTCGTACAAAATTTACACCCATACTTATTTGGATATGTCGACATGTCCTTGTGTGAATTGACATTGTTTTTATAAAAATCATTTTAACTATTTTAACTTGTAAAACCATTATTGAACCTCTATAAAAAGGTTATAGAGAATAAAATAAAGGGTTTTAGAAGTGAAATTCAAAGAACCGCTGCGGTATCTTAAAATTTAATTCTAAGGCTTGATATACTTAAAACTGACTAAATGTTGTCATGTACTTTCTAGCTTTTGTTCCTTGAATAACCCATGTTTTCCTAGCCTTACCTTTGAATCTCCTTCACTCTTCTAGTCTAGTTCTTAGCTCCTTTTTTATTCTAGTCTTATTCTTGTTTTAATAGTTCTTATTTCCCTTGTTCTTCCTTGTCTTGTACTAGAGTTCTTATATTAGTCTGCTTTGATATACATATTATATCTTTACTTGATTATCTTGCATTATATCTTGATAGTATTACTATATTTCATGCAGTATATAATACCTAAACTTTGAAAATCATTAGTACTAATATTTATCTTATTGTTGCCATCAAAACCAATACATGTGGTTCTAAAATACCCAACAATGGTCGTAACAACATCGCAATGCCAAGTAATTAACCATAATATAAGTATAGCATAGCTACATAAGGTTGACAGTACCCACAAGTCAGAAATTACTTATACGTCATCCGCATTAGATCTTATATTTTGACTTAGTTATATTAACCTACAAAAGACTCTCATCAAGTCATTCTATGATTGTTTCAAACACTAATAGGTATGTAAGCCCTTGGTGCCTCTAACAACTATGAGTAAATCGATGTCCATCTTATGGAGAGTGCTACAAAAGCTAGTCTCAATAGATATATTGATATCCTACTTGATCGACTGGGAACATTTAAGGAGTTAATGTTTTCGTATATATCGATTCAATACTCATGGTTACGAACACATATGTAACTGCAATCTATGAAACACTTCTTCGAAGGATTCATTACTAATATATGTTTAATGTAATTAATTCATTATCTATATCTCTATATAACAACATATATAACAAAAAATAAAATAAAAACATATTTTATTTCGAATAGGATTGTTTATAGAGTTAAGTTTATATAATTATTTACATAGTTACCCATAGGGCATACCCTTAACTCTATAAATCTCCCACTTACACTTGAGGCCAATTCTATAGCATCATCCTTATGCCTTCGATCAGTCATATTACATGAGATTGAGGTAGTGCCTTAGTGGCTGGATCCGCTATGTTATCTTTTGTGTCTACTCTTTCGATATAATCCCTCCATCATTAATAAACTGACTTATAATATGGAACTTACAGAGGATATTACTTGGCTTCTTGTTAGCTCATGATTCCTTGACAGTCCACATTGCCTATTATTGTCGCCATAATATAGCATCGGATCCAAAAGAGTTAGTGGTATGCCCTAGGGTCAATTTTATGAATCTATTACATAACTAACTTGGTAATCAATCTTGTTTATAATAAAAATTATTTCTAGGGTTTGTCATCTTTTATAGATTATGTTATATAAATAATTATTGATTAATTTAAAGAATATATATAAGAAACACTACAACAAAATGGGGCTTCCATAGAGTTTAGAAAACGCTATTATATCCTACCATAGCATTTCAGAGAACACTGTAACGACATGCTATGTTAGACTTTCAGCTTCAAATAGCAGATACAAAAATGCTACGAAAAATGAATTTTCTACGGTGTTTTATGTTTGTTATCAAACAAAACGCTATAGGAGATTTTATCTAATAGTTACTTCCTACATCGTTTATTCTGCATATTTCTATAGCGTTTTATTTGCATGTTTTGTAGCGTTTGTTGTGATATTTCTATAACGTTTGTTAGCATAATTGTATAGCGATTAATACATATTTTTATAGCGTTTATTTAGTTATATTATCGCCTCATGGTATGTTTCTATAGCGTTTTTGAATCAACAGCATTTATGAAACGCTATTACCTGTAATATTAATTTATAGACTTTATTTATCATCGTTTCAGCTTTTTCATATATATATATATATATATAATATACATTTACCCACTTCTTATCATTCAAACTTAGTATTTCATACATATCATTCAAACAACTTTCACATATCCAAACTTAGCAACTTTTCCATGGCCATACATAACATGTCATACATATTTGCATCAACAAGTTACTTACAAAACAGTCAAATGGTTGATTTAATCTTACTTTGCTTTTGATATTTTCTCCTTAACATCAGCAATATCGGTCCTATTAATGTCAAATAAACAGTCAAGGCATTAGTAATTGTTATGTCATATATTCAAACTTTGAGCCACAAAGGGAAAATGGTAATAAGGAACAATCAGTAATTATTGAAACTTTTATATTTCTTCAAGATACCATATAGGTCTATAGTAGGAATCAAGATGAACCAAAATTTACTTTGTAATCGATTGGTACCTATTGATCAGTAACTATTTATTAGTACCTATCGATCAGTACCTAGGATCGGTACCTATTGATCAAGTTTGTTCCAAACTTTAACATTACTTTTGGTGACTCTTCCTTGCTCTCTTCCAAGATTTTTGATCCATTCACTCATCATTTTCAGTCTAGTTCCTCTAATTTGAGGCAATTTTAAGACTGCATAAAAACATCATTACCTGGGATAGATGACTTGTCTGACTAATTAAGTGGAGCTAGAGTATTCTCCTAGCTAGATTTGGTAATGAGATTTCATCAACTAAGGGTAGCTATGGATACCGTTCCTTTGACCATGTTTAGAACTAGATATGGTTCATATGAGTGGTTAGTTAAGCCTTTTGGACTAACTAATGTCCCAGCGTTTTATGGAGATCTTATGAATCGAATCTTTTGTAATCAGTTAGATAGATTTGTGATGCCCTTCATCAATGATATTTTAGTATACTCTAAGAATGTGAGAGACCATAAAGTCAAAATTAAATGGGTGTTAGTGACATTGTGACAGCACAAATTGCAAGCGAAGTTTTCCAACTATCACTTTTACAAATGAGAAGTTAATTTTCTTGGTCATGTGGTATCAAAGAATGGGTTAGCAGTAGATCCATCAAAGATAGAAACTATTAATGATTGAAAGAGGGTAGAGACGATTATCGAGATAAGAAGTTTCTTGGGTTTTACTGGCTATTACCATAGTTGCATTAGGTATTTCTCACGTATAGCAGCGCCCTTGACTAAGTTGATCCAAAAGAACAAGAAGTTTGTGTAGATAGATAAGTATGAAGGGTCATTTCAGAAGTTGAAGAGGTTATTGACAAGTGCTCTTATTTTTACCTAAATGGTCGTATGATTTGGCAATGTATAATGATGCTTGTAGAACTTGTTTAGGAGCATAATTGATGTAGAAAGGGCAAGTGATAGCTCATGTATCAAGGCATTAGAGGCTGCATAAGGTTCATTATCCGACTCATGACTTGGAGTTGGCGGTGATGATTTTTGCATTTAAGATTTGGAGTTATTGTGTTTTATGAGTGCAGTTTGAGTTTTATACAGACCACAAATTTTTCATGTATTTATTCTCTCAGAAGGAGTTGAATATGATGCAACTGAGATTGTTATGATTTCTGACAGCATACGACTTTGAGATTGAGTATGCATCGAGAAAGGGGAGTAAGGTTGTAAATGCTTTAAATAGAAAGAAACTGAACGAAGTATTATCTATAATTAAAGAATGGAAGATGTTTGAGACATTAACATATTGTGGAGTGCGTTATAGATGGAAAGCAAGATCAAGTAAAGATCTAGGTGCATTAGTGTTAACCCAAAAAATGGATCAATACCCTGGTTTGAGTGTGAAAGCACCAACCCTGTTCTCAAAGGGCAATAACATAGATAATAGATATAAAAAGTAAGCAAAAATAGAAAGGAGCCAAGAATATTTTTATGGTGGTTCGGCTTTTAATGAAGCCTACGTCCACTTTATAGTTTTTATTATAGACCGATGGCTGTTACAAGATGTATTTATTACAAAGCTCTTGAATATCCTTAGCTATATTGAATATCAAAGGTTGGAATCTACTGGAGAATCACAGTGAACCCCTTTGAAGACTGATGTGAGGGAGATGAAGAGTGAAGAAAGCTTCCAGCAAAGTTTCAACCACTAGTCTGGAGGATCCCGTTTAAGTTGCATATAGGAGAGTATTTATAGAGATTGGAGAGCTCTTGGGCCAAGCCTGTTCGCCAACTACTTGCAGATGATCATAGGAAGGAGCTACTAAAACTTGCCTCGCGATCCGAGCCAAAACCATGGATCGCTAGCGATCAATAGCGTTTGCTCGAATGTGAGCCAACTCAGCATTTAACCACTACTTTGTTTCTTATGAGTCGCAGTGGTCCTATGATGATGTATGGGTCGCTGGCGATCCATAGTGTATGGATCGCTAGCCTATTTTTGGACTTTGATGTCTGGAGTGCTTTTGTCATCTTTTGTCGATGTTGTTCATGTAGTCTTGTTGCACGTCGCCTTGTTTTGATGACAATTTACTTGCTAGTCGCATTTCGCTGCTGATTCGGTTAGACGGATGCTTGTATCTGAATTTAACTAACCCGGAATCTCGTTAAACTTAGTCATTGCTTCTATGATCTGTATTAAGTCATGATGCAAGAGACGTGACAAACTCCTGGGTTAACAGAATGGATCACTAGCGATCCATGTCCTTAGTGGATTTTCTCGTTCTTTTTTTCTGGCTTCCTTTTGCTTGTTACTCTAATTCTTTTGGTTGACTTCTGAATGATTATGACTTTTACCAAGTTGTTTCGACTTCTTTTTGGATTCTGTTGAGTTAAAAACCTAGATAACATTTGCCTACAGAGTACGTCTTCGTTGAAAACAAGGCGTGCTCTAGAAGTGACCACTTTTCAGTTTTTGCTTATTGAATCAAGCAGTCATGTTAAGGCCGCATGAATTTGAATGAGACTAGACTGTCGCTGGCTAAGTTTTGCCCTGGGCTGCCATTGCTTGCCAAAAAAAGCAAACTTTCACACTATAGCTTTTCGGAATGCCTCGAAGTAGTGGGTAGATGTCGCTAGGAAAACTTGAGGTCGAAGGCATGCAACCCTATGGTGATGAATCGATGGCGATCCAATCACTTAGGATATTTAGGCATCTTCTATTCATCCCTATTTAAGCCATTTGAGATGATCCACTCCGCTTTTATCATACAACCCGAGCCTTCCTACTTCCTTCTACGATCCAAGCTTCCTCCAGCGACTTGATCCAAGCACCCAGCGATTCGACCTATCTTTCGATCAATCCTTAAATTCATCCAACCTTCCAGCACCGCCGTCGACCATCCTGACATTGACTTCATAGCCTCACCGTTGTTGCTTCCAGTCTTCTTTTGCCATCGTCAACCAAGCCCTAGGTTAGCCTGCTGCCTTAGATAGCCGCCGATCCATAGTTTAGCTCACTGATTTTAAAGCTTCGACCATCTTTGTATTTAGACCATTAATCCAAGTTCGGTTTGTTGATTATGACGTTGATTTGTCGATTTGGCGACGGAGTTGTACTCGTGGTGTTAGTCATGGAGAGTCTGAGTCAATCGCGGCTTAATGGAGGAAGATAGTAAATCAAATCTTGAGTTCTTCATGGAATGACATTCGGGCCTTGCCCTAGTGCTTGACATGTTTTGCTGTCTTCGTCCATTGAGCCAGAATTGACTTGTGCCAGGTCCCATTGTCGATAGCGCATGACACATCGTGAATTGGTTTCGTCCTCTCGGAGGATTTGGATTGGTTTTGCTTTCTTTTACATGCATGTTGTACCTGCAGTGGAAGCGACTTTCTACGTCGTACTATTTACGCATGTTGTACCTGCACTGGAAGTCCTTTTCCCTCCCAGCTGCGAGTGTACTATCTACACGGGATAGAGCGTTTGTAGTGTTTAGGACATCGAGCCTACCACCGATAGATAACACACCGCACTTGCCTTGGTACATACTTGAAGTCCGACACATCAGTATGAACTGATATTTCTTTGAAATTCAAGTGTAGTATGGGGAATTCTTATTTTTAGAGTAGAATTACCTAACTATTTCGGACATAAGTTCTGTTGTTTAGAATGAGGTACCCGTCTTCTCACTGCAAGTCTAGTAAAGGAAGTCCTGCACTTTTGGAGGCTAAGTCATCTTCTGTCGCTCCTTCTCCTTCCGCTTCACAGGTTGAGTACAGCCGGTTAGTTCCAATCGGTTCAGTCATGGATCGAACTCCTCCTAAATTTAGAGTTCTTCTCAATCTGCCGAAGAGATCTTCCTTCGTGATTTCTACTAAAGTCTTGCACAATATCTGCCTTCAACACGGCATCCCAGAGAAAGATGTGCGCCTCCCAGAGAAGGATGACTTTTCTCATATGTCCCCCCATGATATACCACTTGTCATCGGTATATGTGCTTAAATGGAGTCGTGCCCTCTTTTAATGATTTCTTGAGTGACCCTCTCAAACTTAGGAATCGCTCCATTTTAGATTCACCCCAATGGATATGCCATCTTAACTTGTCTACATGTTCTTTTCATGCGAACATTTAATCGTGCCCTGAGCTTTGATGAGTTGAGATACTTTCTTTCATTTAAAAGAAGAGAAGAGTGTCCTTTCTTGGTTTTAATCGAGGCCCAAAGGAATCATAAAATTGTATTGCAACTACAGTGCAATCTGTCCGAATTCAAAACTCAATACTTCTTTATTAGATGTCCTAAGGGGTTCAACTGTCTTTGGACAACGGGGTCAAGTTCCCTTTCTTACTCATTGAGTTCTGATGTGCCATTACGGAATTTCTAACAAGTCGAATACTTCTTACAGTTATCCCAAGGTCGAACAGGGACTTGTCTCTCGATGGAACTTTTCGAGCCCTAAAGGCTATCGATACTAAGGAGATCTGTTAAAGTCTTGTTGACTGACAAAAACTTTCTTCAATACGGACTGTTGCATCCGAGGAGATCTGCAGTTCTAGTTGAGTTCCCATCCCCTTCTCGATCCAGGGTACACATGCAATACACCTCCTCATCTTATGGTTCCGAAGAGGGCGCTTTTCAAGAATGGGAAGGCCTATCCCATGAGTCGGCTGAAGAGACTAGCGAGGAAAAGAGGATTCCATGACCGGAGTCAGTTTCCTGGTCAGAATGCCTCTGATTTTGGAAGAAGGAGAAGCGGAGTTTAAACAAAGAGAAGGCAAAGCTCCACTAGCGATAGAAAAGGAGGAGGGTGAAATTGAAGGGAGTAGTGATGAGTCTTCCTCCAGCGATGACTATGACTTCGATGTTGATTTGGATGACGGAGATTCTGAATCGTGTGATGAGACTCCAAGGATGATCCTCATTGTCCCAAGCTGTCCTCCCCCAAAGATAAGCAAAAAAGATTATGCTCCAAAAGCTGCACGACGTCAGGATTCCCAGATCAAAGATGCCGGTGTAGATTTTTAAGATCTGAGCAATGTATAAGTCGATTTTGATGCACTCATGGAGGAAGACATCAAATTCGAAGAGATGTCTCCTCGTCTGGGCCATGTTGCGCCCAAAATTAGCCCAGTTCCTTCCATGACGGCTACCCGCTCCAGTTCGTGAATTTGGTTTATTCCCTCCCCAAAATGCATATTCTCCGTGTTTAAGACTTTTTATTTATCTTCCATGTTAGGTACCATGATAGGACGCGGTCTCTATGATGAGCTTGAAGAGTTCACCGACTCTCAACGCTGTTCGAAACGGTCTTCCAACTGTCACCAATGTCGCGAAACAAAGGAGGAATATTAGAGAAGAAAAGACTTAGTGGCTGAAACTCATCGTCTAGACGAGTGGGAATGGGGCCAAGTATACAAAGGTAGGTACAAAAAAGGAAGATTTTTTATGAGAGAGAGGAGCCATCGAAAAAGTCAAAATTTGATCCTGGTTCCCATTCTTTAGAACAACATGCCTTCGCTCCGGCCCCCGCCTCGATTGGTTCTGAAAACCCAGTTTCTTTTGTACACATTCCATCATCAACTCAAGTTCCATCATCTCATATGGCTCTCGCCCCCGGCTCTTCATGCCAACACCAGAGATCTACTTATGTTCTTCCATTTGGTCCTCCCAGGCTTAAGACCGCGCTCCCCGGGTGGTTTTTAAGGGGGGTTAAATTTGATCGTGATCTTCATCCAATTTGTAGAGATACATACATGCCCCATCGTCAGGCTATCCATAATGATTTAGATCAAGCCAAAGGGTGGGAGAATCATGCAAACAGCTGGCGGACACGAACTGCAACAATATTAAGAAATCCTCTCCTTTGAATCAGAGAAGGAAGATTTTGAAAGAGCATTGGTGGAACGTGATACCAAAATCAAATAGCTAGAAGAAGAAAAGGATGCGGCGCTTCGAGAAATCAAGAACAACGCCTACTTGCTGAAGGAGCTAAAAGAGGCGCATGCGAAGATCGAGATTGTCCGGAAAGACGAAATCAAAAAAGCGCATGCCGAAAAAGTTAAACTGCAAGCGGAACTTGAAACCCACGATCAGATCATTGAAGCCTAGAGGAAGACTATTTCCGACCACACAAGATCGTAGAAAATCACAATAAGAAGATCATTGAATATAAAGAAGTCCTGAAACCGCACGATAAAATAATCTCCAACCAGGCTGAGATGATTGTCACGCTCCAAGACCGAGTCGCACAGCTTAGCGTCGATAAAACCCGTGTCGAAGTTGAGATGGCCGCCATTACGGTGGATTATTTGGAGCTTCAGAATACTTTCGAGAGAAAGATAGAGAAGATGGATGAGACCATCTTGAACTTCTATGTCAATTCCCTACTGCACTAGGGAGTCTCAGCTACTTAGGCCCTAAATTCCCATGCACTCTTGCTGTAGTCTGGGAGCAAATCTTGACCCGCTTTCATGATAGTAGGGATGTTTATACCGAGCGAGAGTTAGAGAACGCCTACCTCAATGAAGAATCATAGAAGGCGTTGCTAGGGGCCGGGAGATTTTGTGGATTAAGAGAGAAAAGGAAGCTGTCGATGCTACCACGACAACAACTACCGAAGCGCTTCCGAAGCCTTTTATTTTTGGTGTGGGCTAACCATCGGGGCAGCCCACAATCTGTTAGCAAGTTCTGGGCTTGAGGCTTCCCCTCGGATTATGAAACCGTCGAAGGAGGGTGAAGGCGGTGAATATGAAGTTGACATTCTCGGTCACTCTTCCGTTTTCAAGGTTAAAGTAGTAACTTATTTAAATGGGGTACTTTTAATGAATTCGAAAGGGATTTTTTAAGGTTTTAAACAAGGATTTCGAAAGTATTGCTTTGGCTTTAAGGCCTAAACTTTTCTAATTTAGAAAGGAGTATTAACTTATTTTGATGGGATAGAAAACACCCTTGATTTAGATTATTGTTTTGTGTAAAGCATATATCATGGCATAAGTATTTTGATTAAAGTAAAGAACATATTTTCCTTGTTTAGGTATGATTTAAAAAGGGTTAAATCATTTTGAAAGAAATGTTTTCAAGGAAAATTGGATGGGGTAGTTAACCCTAAGTATATGACTCAGATATTAGAAGACCAGATGGGACTAGTGTAGGGTCGTGCCCTATACTTTAGCTAGTAGCCAATAGCTAATATAAGTCCAAAATTCCAGTATGTAGGGTATTGTCACAGGTAAAACTAAAATGATGTTGCACACAGAAAGGAATACACAAAGTAGAGGTAGGTTATTGGTGAGCCCGCAAAACTATTAGGTTCAGTTGACCCTTGGAAAAGTAAATTAAGGACAGATCGTCAAGTATTGTGTCTAACAGAAGATGGATTATTGAACATGTCTGGCAGGCCCGAGTAAGCTAGTGCTTAATAGTCGACCTGATAAAACTATATTGTTCGGAAAGATAGTCCATTGGTTACCCGATTTGTATGCATAGATGTTATTGCTATTATGATTATAATCAGTTTGATTGCTGGGTTTTTTTTTATTTGTAAAAGATAAGCTTTTAAAAGGATATTAGTGATGGGAAACCCATTCCACTAAGCGGCGTGGGCTTACTTAATATCAGTAAACCGGGATGTAATAGTATTATTCAAACCAGGCTTTATGTCTGACTCAAAGTTTATGTTTTCCCCCCAAACTTTCGGGTGCTCAAAATTAAATTTGAGTACATTGAGAGTTAATGTAACACCCCTAATTTTAAATAACATTATTCAAGAGATTTAATTAGATAAATTAAATAGAATAATGTAAAGACTAGAGTGATAAGGGGGATTAATATTTGAAAACTAAATAGAGTCTGTGCTTAACTAAATGAAATCAAAAGAATGGATTTATGAAATGGTTTTATAAGTTAACTATACAAGAGAATAAGCAAGGGTAATATGGGAAATAACCGTATACCATAATCCCTTAACCCCTAAACCCTTATCCATTTTTCATTTCATACGTTCATAAATCAAACATAAAAGCTAAAGAGAACTAAGGCCGACCATAACCCTAGGAGAAAAGAGAAACAAAATCAACTAAAAGCTAAGGATTCAAGCAAGGGAGAATTAAACATGATCAAATCTCAAGTTCCTTATCCAAAACAAGGTGAATAATAATCAAAACCATCTCAATTATGTTTTAGTAAACATTTTGATTTTGGGTTTAATGTTTAAAACCTTTTGGATGATTTGAATGATGATATGCTTTGATTATGTGCCATGTTTGATATAAACAAGTATGTTTGGAAAAAGGTTTGATTCAATTTTAAGGTTAAAATGTATAAATGGGTTTCGAATGCCTTGGAGATTTAATATGTTATGTAAAACATTATTTTGGAGACGGATTTAAATTTTCATAATTATCCAAGCTATGAATAATTTATTATGAATTTTGAATGGAAAGAATATATAATTTGGGTTTAAAATTTATTTAGGCAATTATATAAAGTATTTTGGGTCCGAAATTTATTCATGTTAGAAAACATATTAAAAGTGAATTAAGATGATTTTTGGGGATTTTTCCTAAGTGATTTACTATGGAAATTAAATTAATTAATTTTGGGGACTTAAGTGTTTTAATTGTTTTAATAAGTGGAAGGGTTTCTTTGCCAAAATATTTTTAATTATTAATGGATGAATTCGCCAGCCTTTTTAGAAAAGATTTTGGTAAAGGATTTGGCAACCAATCACATTATTGACAAATAAGGCAAGTTAGGTATAAAGGAGTTTCTTTTAAGGGAATAAAATCGGTTTTGCTTCGAATTACAAGCTTGCCACTTTCATTTGCTTGCTTCCAAAATCATCCCAGATTGCCTTTCGAACTTATTTGAAACAAATACACATGATATCAAATAGCTGGTATGTAGTGTATTGGAGAAAGGCAAAAGGGGATGGTATCGAAAGCTTGCTTTCGAAGAGGTTGCAGCCATTTTTAATACCTTTAAAATCAACCCACTTTCCTTTGTTTTTCTTTCGAAAGAGATGCCACTTACTTTGTTTTTCAGGAAACTTTCGAAAGGGTTGAAGTACTTTTATATAGCTTTCGAAGGGATTGCCTCTTAACTTTGTTTTAAAAGTAGCTTTCGATGGAGTTGCCGCATATTGAGTTTTGGAAAGGAGCTTTCAAAAGGGTAGTTGCTTTTGAACCAAGAAAAACATAGCTGTCTTCATACCTTTCGAATTGGTCAATCTTGTAGCAATGAGTTCGAAAGGAAAATTTTGTTTTATTAACATTGAAGACTCTTTCTAATGCTTTTGAAGGGTCCTTGTAGCTACTTCTAATAAAGGTTTTGAAGGCAATGGTTTTGAAAGGTTGTTTCGAAGCTATCCTTTTCCCACTTATTTTACTCCAAGATTATTGCTTTTGAAAGGGTGGTTACGAAGTCATCTGTTTCCCCAAACCCTTTTATTTGGAGATTAATGTTTTCGGAAGGGAAACTTTTGCATATGTTCACTTTGACCTAGAAGTTATATTTATGCTTAAACCCAATGATTTTGAAAGAGATACTTTCAAATGATTTCGAAGCTATGCTTCTATAAATCCTACTTGGACTAAGAGGTTTTGAAAGATAGCTTTAATACTTTCGAAAGGAATGTTTTAATGGTTTCAAAATGAAGGTTTTGTTGCTTTTGAAAGATATGTTTTGAGTGTTTTCAAAGGCATATATTTAAGTGTTTTCAAAATTTGGTTTCAATGCTTTCGAAGGATATAGTTTAATGGTTTCGAAGGAGAGTATCTAAGGTTTCGAAAGACTTAGTTTTCAAAATAATGAACCCAATCTCATTTTTAAAGATAAATCCAGGGCAGTATAAAAGAGTTTTAAAATGGTATTTAACTTTGGAGTTTTTGAAGAAGCTTTCCTTGCTAAAGATAATAGGTTAAAAGGTATTAACCATGTTTCATTTGAAAATGATTACAAGGGTATTAAACCATGGATGGTTATGTTATCATGTTATGATTAGTTATCATGTGTGCTTCTTCTATAAACATATTCACTTAAAATTAACCCATAAATGTATTTTGGGGTGTTAAGGGCAGAATAACCAGCTAGGTTGATCCAGTAGTGAATATATATTGAGCTAACTCCTGTATGAGTAGAGTTGCATCTAGGAGGTCAAGTGGACAAAAATGTAGGATGCCCAAAGACTGATCAAAGAGTTGTTAGTTTAGACATGTTCATAGTAAAGCCATGAAAACTATGCATGGAGAAAGTTATTGGTAGAAGTTAATAGGTTCTTAGTGATCCCATAAAAACTATATCCAGATTAAGTTATTGACAGAGATCAATAGGTTCATAGTTAACCCATGAAAACTACGACATGAGAGAAGTTATTAAAGAACCCAATAGGTCATAGTGAGTCCATGAAAACTATAATTGGGTGAAGTTATTGATAGATACCAATAGGTTCTTAGTGATCCCATGAAACTATGAAACTAGACGCATAGTCCATAAGATTTGAACAGGTTATTAGTCAGCCCGTGAAAACTAATAAGTTAATGGTGGCCCTAGAAACTACAACTGAGACAGATTGTCAAATGAATGAGGATGGGAAATCTAGAATATATTACATGTTTTCATATCATCATGATATATTTTACTATGTTATGTTATAACCATTGTGAATGCAGTTGCACAATGGTTATTATAAATTTCGGTTAAGATACTAGTAAGGGGAAAACTCGTTCCACTGAGCGACGTGGTCTCACTAGATATCTATATAGGTCGAGATGGTAGGTTGTTATTCATCCCAGGCTTTTTGTCTGACTCGAAGTTTATGTTTTCCCCTTAAAATATCGGGTGCTCAATTGATTTTGAGTAGTTTGAGAGTTAAGGTTTTCAGGTTCTCCTTTAGACGAATAAGCTTACGGAGATGTGCAGGAGGCAAGCTAGCTATTAGGAGTTCTTTTCTATTTGTTTCCTCTATGTATTGGTTGTAATGGAAAAGTTTTTTAATTTCTTATGTTTAGACTCTGATCATCCAAAGGGGCATCTTCATATGTCACTCTTGGCATATTTTGTAATAATTATATTTCCCTGAACGTGGTTTATGAAATGGGGATTATGTAATGAATTTGAAATACGATTTGAAGTGGAATGAGAAATTTTTTTCATACCCATGTGTTTCTGTTATATCAATGTATCTAACATTACCACATTGGTCACCGAAAATTAATAATATGGATGACTACAGCTTCCGTAGCTATTAGTTTTAGACCTCCCAATGGGGGATGTTACAAGTTGGTATTAGAGCATAGGTTTATGTAAAATTAAAAATAAATTTAAACCTAAAAGATTTTTCAAAACACAAACTAATGAAACAGAAAATAAGATCGGGGTTTGGGTTAATGCTATATTAACGTACTTGTATTTGTTATGTATATATATGAGTACGTACTCCCCTCTCTCTTAAACCGTTCTTCTATATCTTACTAAGGCTCGTATGCAGATTTTCGAGAAAGGAAGATATGGAGGCTGGAAATGGAAGAGGAAATCAAGGTGGAGAAAGCACTATAACCAATGGAAATGCTCGACCCAAAAGGAGAAACCTGGGTCGACAGGAAAATACTAATCAAAATGAAAATGCCAACGTAGGTGCTCGAAATCCGCTAGTAGATATGGGGATGATGTATCAGTTCTTTGTCAATCTGATGCAAGCTGGAGCAGCTGCTAGAGTGCTTGGGAATGTTGGAGGAGCAAATCTTGTAGCTCCAGTCAACATCAACTATGCTTAGCTGAGCAGGGATTATCCCAGTCATGGTGGGAAGCCATTTTTGGGAAAAGAGGATGCTATAGAAGTAGAGAATTGGCTTTTGCATTGCGAAAGGATCTTTGTTAACTTAGGATTAAACGATGAGCAGAGAAGGAGACGTGCCTTTAGACAGCAGCAGGGAGTAGCGCTTCATTGGTGTAATAATGTTACAACGGGAGTTCCCAAGGAGGAGTTGACTTGGGTAGAATTTAAAAGGAGATTCAAAGAAAGGTTTTTGTCTGAAATTTCCAAGTCAGTATTGGTGAGAAAGTTCATGGATCTAGTGCAGGGTGAAATGTTGGTGATAGAGTATGCTATGAAGTTTGATGAGCTATCCAGATACGGATATGCTACCATTAACACTGTCATTAAAAGGTTTGAGAAGTTTATTCGAGGGTTAAGACCCGAGATTGCTAGGGTAATAATGCCACATCTCCGTGATCCAAGTACTGTCGTTGTGGAGATGGCAATCCGAAATGAAGAGATGCTTGCTATTTATGGGAAGGGGAAGTAGGCTAAAACCCAAGGTTTTCAGGGCATGAAGAGGAAATTCTTTAAGAAGAAGGGAACCCAGAAGGGAGAAGCTGCCAAGAAGGTAAAGGCTAATCTAGTTTGTTTTAAGTGTGATAAGAAGGGACATTATGCTAATGATTGTCGAACGGGAAAAAGGAAGAAGGCTGTAGACAAGAAAGAAGTGAAGTGCTTTAACTGTGACCAGATTGGACATTATAAGAATCAGTGTCCAGAACCGATCAGGGTGGACAAGGGAAAGGTCTTTGCTGTTGGATCATCGTCTGCTAGGCCAACAGCTGCTGAGAAGGGAAAGACTGTGATGGAAGGTACGCTTTTGATTCAGAGTATACCAGTTAGGGTACTATTTGATACTGGTGCATCGCATTCATTTATATCTTAGTGTTTAGTAGATAGACTATGTTTAGAACCCTCATACCTTGTTACTTCCTTTCGAATTAGTTGAGGTCGCCTTCTCAATGCTTTCCAAAAGATCGTATAGCTGCTTTCAAAATGGTTTTTGGAGGCAATGGTTTTGAAAGGGTGGGTTTTCGAAACTATCCTCTTTCTTTAACTTGGGTTTAATGCTTTCGAAAGTAATGCTTCACCTCTAGTCTTTAGGACCCTTTTGTTATATAAAAGGTTTAACCCAATGTTTTTGAAAGGTATGTTATAAATGTTTTCGAAAGGCATATTTAATTATACCAAAAGGTTTGTTTAAGTGTTTTGAAAGGAAGAGTTCCAATGCCTTTGAAAGACAAGTTTAATGGTTTCTAAAGAGGATGCGTAAGGTCTAAGTGATGATTTCGAAAGGTCTATTTTCAATACATTCGAAAGGTATGTTTTGACCTTTTCGCTTAATGTTTTCAAGGATAAAGTAGTAACTTATTTGAAAGGGGCACTTTCAATGAATTCGAAAGAGATTATTTAAGGTTTTAGACAAGGGTTTCGAAAGTATTGCTTTGGCTTTAAGGCCTAAAGTTTTCTAAGTTAGAAAGAAGTATTAACTTATTTTAATGGGATAAAAAAAAACCTTTGATTTAGATTTCATCAACATTGTTTTGTGTAAAGCATATATCATGGCATAAGTATTTTGAGTAAAGTAAAGAACATATTTTCCTTGTTTAAGTTTGATTTGAAAGGGTTAAATCATTTTGAAAGTAATGTTTTCAAGGAAAATTGGATAGGGTAGTTAAGCCTATGTATATGACTCGGATAATAGAAGACCAGATGGGACTGGTGTAGGGTTGCACCCTATACTTTAGCTAGTAGCCTTTAGCTAATATATAAGTCCAAAATTCTAGTGTGCAAGGCTTTGTCATAAGTAAGACTAAAATGATGTTACACACATAAAGAAATACACAAAGTAGAGGTAGGTTATTGGTGAGCCCGCAAAACCATTAGGTTTAGTTGACCCTTGGAAAAGTAAGTTAAGGACAAATCATCCAGTATTGTGTCTAATAGAAGATGGATTATTGTTTATGTTTGGTAGGCTCGGGTCAGCCAGCGGTTAATAGTCGGCCTAATAAAACTATATTGTTCGGACAGACAGTCCGTTGATTACCCGATTTGTATGCATATATGTTAGTGCTATTATGATTATAATCAGTTGGATTGCAGAGTATTTTTTGATTGGTAAAAGATAAGATTTTAAAAGATATTAGCAAGGGAAAACCCATTCCGCTAAGCGGCGTGGTCTCACTTAATATCATTAAACCATGATGTAATAGTATTATTCACACTTGGCTTTATATTTGACTCAAAGTTTATATTTTCCTCTTAAACTCTCGGGTGTTCAAATGTGAGTAGATTGAGAGTTAAGGACTTTTCAGGTTTAGTAGATTAGACGAATAAGCTTTCGAAGACATGCAGGAGGAAAAGCTAGCTATGTAGGAGTTATATATTATCATTTTTGATGTGATGTATTTATGACTGATATGTCTATCTAGTACTCTGATCATCCAAGGGGGCATCTTCATATGTCGCTCTTGTCGTAATTTGTGATAATTATATTTGATCAAAACCTGGCAATCGTTTTGGGATTATGCAACAGAATATGCAATATGGATTTGAAATGTAATCAGAAAGTTGCTTTTGAAATCTATGTTGATTTTATTTCATATTTGTGTGCTTCTGATTTTATGAATACTATTAACATTACCATATTTTTTCGCCGGAAGTTAATACTATAGATGACTACAGCATTTGTAGCGCTTAGCTTCGTGCCTCAAGATATGAAATACTACAATATTCTTTTGGGATGGATGAAGAGGATGTTGGTGAATATGTGAACAGGTGTTTCACATATCAATAGGTAACGACTAAACATCATAAGCCAAGACGGTTATTTCAACCTTTGAAAGTACTGACTTGGAAGTGGGATTCAATGTCGATGTATTTTGTAGATGGGTTTCCAGGGTTGGGAATGGGAAAGTTAGCATTTGAATGATAATCAATATGTTGACTAAGTGTGTAAATTTTATCCTAATAAAGATGAAAAGAACCGCAGCCAGCTTTGCAAAGTTATATGTAAAGAATATTATGAAACTCCATGAGATTTTGAGCAACATAGATAGTGATAGGGACCAATTTTTCACCAGTGAGTTCTAGGGAACTTTGTAGAGTGCGTTGAGTACAGAATTGAACTTGAGCACGAATTACCACTCATAGATGGACGTTGAAGGGACATGTGAAATGTGTGCTAGAGGATTTGTTAAGGGCACGCATTTTAGACTTTGGAGGATCCTAGGAAGATCATTTGCATTAGTAGAGTTTGCCTACAAACAATAGTTACCAATCGAGTACTGGAATGACATCATTTGAGGCGCTTTACGGTAAACCATGTAAGTCACCTATTTGTTGGTTGGACACGGAAGATAGACTCGTGTTAGGACCAAGCTTTGCAGAGATACTATAGAGAAGATGGGAGCAATTCATGCTATAATCAAAGTTACACAATCAAGGAAGAAAGAGATATGTCAATTATGGAACAAAGGATCTGAAGTTCCCAGCAGGCGATCATGTATTTGTGAATGTTTCACTGATGAGAGGTGTTATGCATTTTAGGAAGGCAAGGAAATTGGCTCCAAGATATGTAGGTCTATTTCCAATGATTAAGATGATCGGTAAACTTGTGTATAGAGTCAAGTTACCGAGTAGTTTTGCGGGTGTGCATAATGTTTTCTAAATATCGCATTTAAGGAAATGTGTGCATGATGTTAGTATGGTAGTTGAACCGAGGGCGATTGAAGACTTATCCATTGAACTAGATTTGACTTATGCAGGTTGACCGAAAAGGATAGCTGGTCAAGATGTGAAATGTAAAGTCACAATAAAGATGATTGTAACTGGCGGGTAGAGGATATGATTAAAGATACCGAATTATTTTAAACATTCATGTTTATAGCAAGATGCTTTGTTTGTCTACTGTATGTACTAGTAATGGCACTAATGTATTCATGCAATGATATGATTATGTGCTAGTAGTTAAACTAATGCATTATGTTTGATGATTGATGAATTACATTAGCAGGGTACAAATGTAACTTTTGTACTTGTTTGTACTATTGTAATGATGTCCTTACACTTTAAGGGTGTTAGTGTAATTTTTATTCTTATCTAAATTCAAAAAATGAAATTTCTATAGGGAGGGGAGACTATAATGTCCCATATTTTAGAGTGCCATAATATAGGAAATTAAAATAATTATAAATAATTGTAAAAAGATAATTAAACAAATTTAGTTACAAGAATTATCTAAGGAAGTTTTGATTAATTAAGAATGATACGCTTTAAAAAGTTAATCAAATAGACCAAGGGTAGTTAGATCCTTCAAAGTGGGCCTTATTAATGAGAATAAATATAATTTGAATTTTGAACGAAAAGAATCTTATATTAAGGGAAATAGATTACTAAGATTAGGAAAGGAGGGATATTCCCCCAATACAAAATCACTAATATACATGACTTAACCATATTCTCTTTATTCCTTCCTCATTTCATTTAAGAAAAAAAACTCCACTTAAGGTCGGCCACCATTTCAAGGGAAAGAAAACGGAAATCAAACCAAAGGAAAAGACTTTCATTTCTATGGAAAAGAGAATATTTATTCAAGGTTTTCAAAGCTTTTCTAATTTAGGTGAGTAAAATTTTCTTTAAAAAACTTTCATAACCCATTTAGGTTCGAATTTAACACTATTTGGATGCTTTGAATGTTGATAAATTTGATCTGATGATGGTAAAAAAAATTTGTGTTTATACCAAATTAATAGAATTTAGTCATGTTTTAAGGTAAAGCATGGATTCATCATCTTAAAATGCCATGGAATTTTTATGTGGTGTTCCTAATGAAAAAATATATATGGGCTTTAATTTTGTAGTTTGATAAACAAATAATTTATTGTGAATTGTTTATGTGGAAAATGGCTTAATTTGGATATAAATTAATACTCAAAAACATTAAACTTAATATTTTATTCCTAAATTTTTATAAAAGTAAAAGAAGATTTTTAGAATTTTGATGAATTTATTAAATTTTTTGTTAATTTTCAAATCTGTATAAATTAATTGGCTAGGGAAATATATGCCTCAATTAAGAATGTAAATAAGAAAATAGTAATTAAATGGAGATTAATTTTTGGCAATAGCCAAAGAATACTACTACAAATGAAAAGAAACTACTGAATAAATGACATGTGTACAGATTGGGTCAAAATTTGTTGCTTTATTAAGGATAAATATCATTTCCCATTTAATTATAGATTTTCCATGACAACATGTGATAGCTTGTTAAAAAATCAACAGGAAATAGCTTCTAAAAATATCAACTTGTTATACACTATGTAAAGGTCAACATGTGATAGCTTTGTTCAACGTGTTGTAGCTCATGTAAACATCAACATGCAATAGCTTAGGTCAATGTGTGATAGCTTACGTAAACATCAACATGCGACAACTTTATCCAACTTGCGATAGCTAATGTAAATGACAGCATTCAATAGCTTTGTTTAACCCATGATAGCACACATATGTACAACTTACAATAGCTATAAATGCTCAACCTGTGATAGCTTATGATGGCAACATGCGAAGGCCATAAGATTCAACATATGATAGCTCGAAATGTCAACATCTGATGGCTTGTATAGTTTAACATATGATGGCTTGTATAGGTCAATATGCGATAGATTACCTATGCCAACATCCAATAGCTTGCATGGTCCAACAGCGACGGCTATAAGGATTCAACCGTTGATAGCTTGGAAATTGAAATGTGATGGATCAAGGTGCGCTATCCTAATGTCGTAGCTTTGACATCCGATAGCCATAGGAAATAAAATTTCTTGAGTAAAATAGGAAAAACTTTGTTGCATTGTGGAAGCTAGTTTCCAAGATGTTGATTCTGAAATGTCAGAGGATGAAATTATGAAAGAAAAATCATAAATTAAGTTATGGTAACTTATTTAAAAATTGGAATGAACTAGGCATAGGGAAGCTAAGAAATGATAGTTGCATCATTTAAAATAAAAATAACAATATTTTGTCTAAGAATGTGAAAGGTACACAATAAATGAATGAAAAACATAGCTTGAACCCAAGATCGTAAATATATACCGACTCATGGAGTTGTTGAATAGCTAGGTGTCAAGACTAATGATGTTTAAAATTCAGTGTATATGGTAGGCTGCCACTACTTGGGAAGTTTTTAGGGTTCAATCAAGAAGAATGAAACTTTAGTGTAAGTTTATAGCAGGGTTCCAAACATCTAAAAGGATGTATTTTAACGAATGAATCGAAAATGTGAAAAAAAAGTGTTTCTGGGACTAGGAGGGGCTGACAATTAATAAGGATGCTTGCTAGAATATATTCAAGGTCCTTACATCCCGCCTACAAGGAGTTTCAAGGTGGCTCCCACGATGAAATGAGGGGCCATTTCATCTGTGATATTGTTTGAGAAAAATGCAAGTTAGTGATAGACATGCCTAGGGAGGTAATCACTAAAATAAGTTAATGGTAACTTTTAGATTGACCCCTAAATAAGAGATATGGTGATGTTTGTGAATGTGATTGATGATTATATGACGTGATTTGTTACAACTTGATGATAAGTTTAGAGTATACTTAATTGAAATGGATGAATGTAAATAGGCTATGGTTTATAATTGAATGTTAAGTATAAGGTATACTTACAACTGAAATGATGTTATATGAATGCACATGCTATGTTGATTGTTTACATGGTATGATGTAATTGCTATGATGTATAAGTGAGTAAATCAGTTATGTGCCTTATGGTCTCACTATGTGTATATTTAGGGTAAAATTTTGCTCATACTAGGCTTTATGTCTAACAATGTTTTTATAATTTTTCATAAACTCATGGGTACTCATACGAATATGCTAAGTTTATGGCTTAGATAGATTACTTTGGAAAGTCGAATAAAGTAGCTGATGATGAAGTAGGAGGCTTATAGCTAATAAAAGTTATTTTGTATTTTGTTCTATAAAATCGGTCATATAACTTGTTAAGTGTTCATATAGGAATTTTCAAATGTGGGGAATAACACTATTATTTATATTATTATATTTTACCCCCATATAGGCACGTTTTAGGGATTATGAAAAATGTAATGACAATTATGTGTGATGAGATTTATAGTTGCTCGGTTTATTTATTGTTGTGGAAAATATTAATAATATTGATCTTATTTGGTCACTTGAAAATAATTCTGGTGATGAGTACAGCATCATTAGTGTTCATTTTTGAGTCTCGAAATAGGGGATATTAAAGTTTACATGTCGCAACTCGATGATTTCGAGGTCAGTGGAAGCAAAGGAAGGGCTTGTATGCTGTTATGATCAATATGTAGTCTTAAACAAGCTTTGAGGAGTTGAAATAAGTGTTTTGACAAAGTGATCAAATAGGTTTCGTGCTTATCAAAACATAGAGGAAGCATGCATGTGTTGAAAAGAACAAGACTGTGGTATAGTGTTTATCATTCTATATGTCGACGATTTACTTCTGATTTGCAATGACTTACTGTTGTTGCAATCTATAAAAGCTTATTTGTCCAAGAGTTTTTTCATGAAGGATACGGTGAAGCAAACTTTATACCAGGTATTAGGATCTATTAAGATAGATCCAAAAGGTTTCTAGGATTGACCTAATCCTTGTATATAAAAATCATAATAACAAGGTTTATTATGGAGAATTCCAAATGCAGGAATGTTCCGATGTAATCAAGAATTTTCCTTTCGAAGAAGGATGCTCCTATTATTGATGAAGGAAAAGAGCATATAAAGAGGATACCATATGCATCTATAATCGGATCCATTATGTATGTCATGCTATGTACAAGACTAGATGTGGCTTTTTCACTTAGGATGCATAAGCCGATACTAGTCAAATCTTGGAAAAAAAACATTATACAACTATTAAATGTATTCTTAAGTATTTACGAAATATTAAAGACTTATTCCTCATCTATGGAATGCAGACCTCTTTATAAAGGTGTATACTAACTCAGGCTTTTAGAGCAATAGTGATGAAAATAAATTGGTTTCCGACTAGTATTTATATTGAATGGTGGGGCAGTAATCCAGAAGAGTTCCAAGCTAGAGATGGTAGCCATTCAATGATGGAGGCTGAGTACATTACCTTAAATGAAGCAGTTAAAGAAGTTGTCTGGATAAACAAATTTTTGATTTATCTGGGGATGATTCCAAGTATTGATAATCCTATAAAAAAAAATTTGATAACAATGTCGCGATAAAAATCGAGAAATAACCTAGGGCTCACAAGAAGCTAAGATAGATACTATGGAAGTTCCACTTGATAAAGCAATCTTTCACTGATGGAGAGATGTTGATTATAAAGTAAATAGTAAAGACAATATAACAAATCCATTCATGAAGGGACTAGCTCGATCAGTTCAAAGTAAACTAATCAAAGAAGGGGTTTGAGAATCCACAACTGGCACTAAGTGCAAGTGGTACATTATGGGAGTTAGTGGTATGCCCTACGGGCGATTATGTAAATATGTTATATAACTAACTCCATGATCGATCTTATTCATAAAAATAAAATATTTTTTGTGTTTGGTTTCTCCTATATATTATGTTTTGTTGTGATGTATATAATTATTGATTAATTTAAAGTATATAAATAAGAAAATCACTAAATGAAATGTTATATGATTATAGTTGCAAATAATTGCAAACATGAGTAATAAATCATAAACATTTATTTTAAATATTCATGGTCAAGTTGTTTCAAGGAAGAATAGTGATACATCCATTGAGACCAGAGTACATAACACTCTACAAATGATTGGGCGGTGTATTACTCATAGCTGTAAGAGGTACCCGGGGTTATGTACTTATACTATAGGATAGCTATAGAATGACTCGACAAAGAGTTTCTTATTGGTTGATAACAGCAAGGTCAAACATGAAATCTCAATGTGATGATGTTACATAGTTCTCTTGACTTGAGAATACAGTGGAACTTTGATTTGAATACTCCACTTTGGTTATAGTCGAATCATGGCATGGAAACCATCAAACAATTATATCTGGTTTGAGTTAAAGCATAGAAAGCGAAGCATTGTTTAATAGGGTGAAGCACTTTTCAATAGAGAATTCATCTCCTTAGTTGTATGAGCTTAGTATCACGCTCAATTGTGGTCACCTAAAATGGTTAATAATAAAGGTTGTTATTAAACCAAGGACTTTGTAGATGGAATGAACAGTAGTACATGGATATTGTTGGAGTTTTATCCGATACCATAATCCATATATTGTTAGTGCCAAAATTGGTCACTAACACCCAAATCTAGATGAATGCACCAAATTACAGTTACAGATCACAGATAGAATGTATGTAGAGAGTATAAATATGAAGAATAGTATAAATTAAAAAGAAAGTAGTAATAATAGAGGATTTACAGTGGTTCAGCTCACTCTGGCCTACGTCCACTCCATAAATTTCCTTTTTATTGATATGAGAATCAATTACAGTTACAATCCAGAGTTTTCAAAACAATGATGGTAGAGTTGCCTTAATGGAGAAGAGGAAGGGAAATAGAATCAAGATCCCTTTTCTGAAGCCCCACCTACTGTATTTATAGGAAAAATCTAAGTTACTGGGCTTCTTGAGTGGTCCGGGCCCATCAAGACCAATTTCGACCCCAAATCTATCATTACGACCGACCCTGATTTCAAAGATATGAAGACCTGATATTTCCTAGGTGATGACCCGAAGCATCCCTACTTGTGACTCGAAGCAAACGAGGCTAGGACTCGAAGTGACTCAAGGCTGATCCTCCTCCTTCAAAATACAGATCCTATCCATGTGCCGACTCGATCCTCCTTTAGCCGACCCCATATCAGTTTGACCGACCCGAAGTAAATCCACCTTTTGCCTAAAGTACCAGCCTCAACGACCCGGAGTAACGTGCTTCATGACTCGAAGCAACCTCATTCTCTCATTCCAAAATGTCGAACCACCGAATAGAGACCTGAATCTCACCGACCAAAAGCAACCTAAATGTGCTGATCCCAGAATGTTGCCGACCCCATTTCTTTTGCCGACCTGTGGAAATAATCTTGTCGACTCGAAGTTTGTCTTTAAGTCATGCCGACCCACTACAATACCATGAAGCCGATCCCATTCCTTTATGCCGATCCGGAGTTTTTTTCATGCCGACCCGAGTCCATCTTGAAGCCAACCATAATTGCTGATCCACTTACGATGCCGACCCATTCATGATGTCGATCCACTCATGATGTTGACTCACGTGTGATGCCAATCCACTTATGATGTCGATCCACTCGTGATGTCAATCCACTTATGATGTCGATCCACTCATGATGTCAATCCTATGAATTCCTGCCGACCCCAAGCGACTCGAAGCACAACTCAATGCGACCCGAAGCAATCTACTCAAAAACCCGAAGCAAGTCCAAGTGCAACTCACAACAACTCGACTTTTATCGAAACTCTTATTTCAAGTGTCCCACGTCTTCTGTCCATCGACTATGTCGAATCCCGGCTTCATAATCATGTTTATCGTCCATGATTGATCGTTTATCCATCCAGTCGAGTCGAATCCATAGTATTCCAACCTCGACAACCGTGTAGTCGATTGGGTTAAATCCACATGTATGCTACCTTGCCAAAAGGCGGGTTAACACTTCCCCCCTCCCCCAAACATACCTTGCGATCGGAAGGCGTGTTTTGAATAGCTTCAAATCCGATATCCAAAGTCCGTGACTGTTCCGAGTCGTCATCTATTTCCAAATCTATTAATCAAATCCATGATCTCTCCGGACCATTTCATTCAAATCCGAGACCTCTTTGGGTCCTATAATCCAAATTTGGGACCTCGGCAGGTCCAAATCCAAAGCCAAGACCTCTCCAGGTTCTTAGCCAAATCTGTAGCTATTCAAAGCTGCTACACAAATCCGTTTAACACCTTGGGAGTCAGTAGTCGAATCCTAAGATCTCTCCAGATCATTGATGGCCTCTCCGGACCCTTGTTAAGCTCGATCCAAACTTAACGATTGAATAGGAAGATCCTATCGCACATCGGCAAAGCAACCTATCCCCTGCACTCCAGTTCAGCATCCATGAACATTAAGCGATGCCCTGATCCTCCTGGATCGATATCAGCCTATCCGGGATCTTACTGGATCTCATCCCGTCACTCTCTGGTGAAGGGTTAACAGCATTGAGTGAGCCGATCTTGTCGCTCTCCGGCAAAGCAGCTTCACTGCCTACACTCCGGTTCAGTATCCCCGAACATTAAGTGATGCCATACACTAAGTCCTAGACCGATTGCAGCCCCTTCGGGCTCTTGTTGGATCCCATCCTGTCACTCTCCGGTAAAAGTGAAACAACGACGAGTGAGCCGATCCTGTCGCTCTCCGGCGAAGCGGCGTGGCTCCCTACACTCCGGTTCAGTGTCCTTGAACATAAAGCAATTAATTTCCAACTGACTTCCAATATCCGTCCCATAACTCTCCGGTTAGGGATTTGTTTCATAAAACCAAAATCCATTTATCAAATCCAAGGTCCAAATGTCGAATAAGAAAAATAGAAAAAATTAAGAGTTGCCTCTCTGGGCAAAGCAGCCTATTACCATCTCAGAGCATGCCTGGGGATCACTCTGGTTCCCTTACATGTGTAAGTGGCATAGTTGCTATTTATTTTTTAAAACAAAATTAGAAAAGATTATTCGATGAACAGAGTCCAAATCTTGAACTTGGTCCTTGCCATCACAATAGGCGATAACGAGTCGTGACCCCATTCCAGGGTCGTTTCTGTTTGATCCAAGCGGTAGCTGCTCGTGCTCTACTGCCATCATCCGATCCCTCAGATACAGTGGCAGTCTGCCACTTCTAACAATTTCCTTCACCACGTCCTTCAAGTAGCGGCATTCATCCGTGGAGTGCCCTTCCAACTAATGGAATAGGCAGTACTTCCCGCTCCTGCATTCCTATTCTGTGGGATCCCTCTTGGGTAGTTTCCGATAGGGGAGTTGCCCCCGAGTGTCCAAATAAATCCATTCCAGATTATCTATCAAGTCCGCGTACATTGTGAATTAGGATTCCTGACCTCTCCTCTGTTTGTCAGAACCACTATATCCATCATCCTGCTTGCGCTTTCCTTTATCCATCCCACATCCTTCTCCAGACGTTCCTTCGCCTTGGACAACATTTATCTCTTGCCTTTCGGCACGTGAATCCTCTAACCGAATGAATCTCTCTGCCTCATGATAGAACTCCCCAAGATCATGTGGTGGGTCCTATGCCAATGAATCCTTGAATTCAGTGCCCTCAATAATCCCTACTACCGCCACCATCAAAATCATTGATGGATCCGGGTGATCTACTGAAGCTATGGCTGCATTGAACCGCATTAGAAAACCCCTCACGGACTCTCCGACCCTCTGCTTCATTGATACCAATGTCATCACATTCTTGGGTCGTGTCACGTGGACCCTGAACTGTCTCATGAAGTGTTCCACTAGCTCGCTCCATGTCCTGATCGATCCGGTCTCTAGCTGCCTGAACCAGAGTGCATCCAAATCTTTCAAATATAGAGGGAAACATCTTGCCATCACCTCCTCAGATGCCCCCAGCACTTCCTTATGTCTGATGTATTTGGTTACATGCATAGTAGGATCTGATTTTCCATCATAGGACTCTAGGGATGGCAGTTTGAACTCTGGGGGGTTCCTTGCGTTTCTGATATTTGGAGTGAATGGACTCCGACTGACTTCCTCCAAACCTCTACTCGGTTGTCCACTCATAATCTTTCTTATCAGTCCATCCATCCGCTCATCTCCATTCGAGGGTGGTCCCCTATTTGTATCTCCAACCTACCCTCCATGTCCTGTAGAGTACTCTGGGTAGTATTCTTCGTGTCACTCATTTGCGGTTGCGTTGGCCCCTTCTCGCTGAGCTTCATTCACAGCTCTTCCAGTATCTAATCCCTGGGGTCTGCCCCCAGGCCTTTGTTGATTTCCTTCAACCTTTCCATTCTGGTTTTGGCCTCCAAAGACTTCTACAGCTCCAGTTCCTTGTTCTGCATTGCCAGCGGGTGCGGTTGGTCCATACCCTTAACTCTGTGCTCCAACTTGTCCGATCTACTGGCGTAGGTTCTGTATCATGTCCTCCTGCCTTTTTAGCATCGTCTCCATCTCGTCTCTAGTAATATAGATTGAGGCTTGGTTAGCTCCAGAGGAAGCCTCCTGACTTCCTTCTTGCTGGCTCATTTCCTCCCTCTGCCTCCTTGTGGTTTGCTTTGCCATAATCCCCAATGTCTGAGTCCCTAAATCTTTGAATCCAAAATCCAAGCTTTCCAATCCCTAAGTGCTAGCTTTCTCAGTGAAAGCACCAAAATGTTAGCGCCAAAATTGGTCACTAACACCCAAATCCAGATGAATGCACCAAATTACAATTACAGATCACAAATAGAATGTATGTAGAGAGTATAAATATGAATAATAGTAAAAATTAAAAAGAAAGCAGTAATAACAGAGGATTTATAGTAGTTCAGCTGACTCAGGCCTACGTTCACTCCAGAAATTTCCTTTTTATTGATATGAGAATCAATTACAGTTACAATCCGGAGTTTTCAAAACAATGATGGCAGAGTTGCCTTAATGGAGAAGAGGAAGGGAAACAGAATCAAGATCCCTTTTCTGAAGCCCCGCCTGCTGTATTTATAGGCAAAACCCGAGTTACTGGGCTTCCTGAGTGGTCCGGGCCTATCAAGACCATAGACGACCCCAAATCTATCATTACGACCGACCTTGAGTTCCAAGATATGCCGACCTGATATTTCCTAGGTGATGACCTGAAACATGCCTACTTGTGACTCGAAGCAAATAAGGCCGGGAATCGAAGTGACTCAAGGTCGATCCTCCTCCCAAACATCGATCTTATCCATGTGCTAACTCGATCCTCCTTTAGCCAACCCCATATCAGTTAGACCGACCCAAAGTAAATCCACCTTTTGCCCGAAGTAACAGCCTTAACGACCCGTAGTAATGTGCTTCATGACTCGAAGCAACCTCGTTCCCTCATTCCAAAATGCCGAACCACCGAACATAGACCTGAATCTCACCGACCCAAAGCTTGAATCTCACCGACCCAAAGCAACATAAATGTGCCGATCCCAGAATGTTGCCGACCCCATTTCTTTTGCCGCTTTGAGGTAATAAGCTTGCCGACCCAGAGTTTGTCTTTAAGTCATGCCGACCCACTTCATTCCCATGAAGCCGATCCCATTCCTTTATGCCGACCCGGAGTTTTGTTCATGCCGACCTGATTCCATCGCGAAGCCAACCATAATTTCTGATCCACTTATGATGCCGACCCATTCGTGATGCCGATCCACTCATGATGTCGACGCACTTGTGATGCTGATCCACTTATGTTGCCAATCCACCCGTGATGCCGATCCACTCATGATGCCGATCCCATGAATTCCTGCTGACCCCAAGTGACTCGAAGCACAACTCAATGTGACTTGAAGCAATCTACTCAAAAACCCAAAGCAAGTCCAAGTGCAACTCGCGACAACTCGACTTTTATCGAAACTCGTATTTCAAGTATCCTACGTCTTCTGTCCATCGACTATGTCGAATCCCGGCTTCATAATCATGTTTATCGTCTGTGATTGATCATTTATCCATCCAGTCGAGTCGAACTCATAGTATTCCAACCTCGACAACCGTGCAATCGATTGGGTTAAATTCGCATGTATGCTGCCTTTCCAAAAGGCGGGTTAACATATATCTTAAAGTGATATAGTATTGACGAAGATAACATCCGTGTATTATATTGTTACTTAAGGGTAGAGCTTAAGTTGATCTAAAATATGGTTTTGCTAAAAAGATATATTAGCATTCAATTCAGCCAAACCATACTATTAGCCAAGGTGATGTATGAACGTTAATATTTGAATTTTTCAATATTTATTGTTGATTGAATTCATAAAGGTGAGTCGCACAACCATATTTGTGCAGTATCCAAAATGTCGCCCGATTTAACTTGTTTATACAGTGTTATTAATTAATTAAAGTGAAAAATTCATAAGAAATATTGAATACAAGTGTATTTAATGATTGAGGTGTATGGTGTTGTTATTAGTGTATATCTTAGAAATTTTTCGGATGCCATTAGTGATTATTTAGGGTGTGTATGTATACATTGTCATACGATATCAAAATATATTTGAACTAGTTTTAAATATATATATATAAATACTAACTAAACAAAATGAAGATTTTTTGACACATGATGTGTCAAAGTAGGGCCAAAACATGATGCAGAAAAGGGGGTTTTAATTGGTTTGAAATGGTTGTTGAAGACTAAGCAAAGGGTATAAGAAATTTCTCCATAGTTCTTTATATGAACACCAATACTTACTGAATCAAACTTCACACTTCTACCCATGACCTAGGCCGCCATTCTCTATAGCTGATCCAACTCCTCCTTTAAATTTAACACAACATTCCATATGTGGTAGCACTTGTTCCTTTGCAAGTTCGGGCAGTGGATTGAAGAACCTAGGGGATAGAAACAAATCAAAGTGTAACAAATGGCGAGATCTTAAAAGGTAAATTTTATTTTTTAAATTTACATATGTTCATGCCCTAACATTTATGTATGTGTGTGTATTATTGCCACGTGTATATTTAATTTTTAATTTACAAGTAATATATAATTTATATGGATTTATTTTATAAATTAATACATATATTGAAATTGTAATTTATATTTGTGTGTGTGTTGTTTAGCTTCGGCCATATGTTAATTAATTTTATATAGATTAATTCAGTGTGAAGTTGAATTATTTTATTACAAATATATTTGTTATTTGAATTTTAAAATATTGTTTCAATTTAGATTTATATATACATTATATTATATTAAAAAAACTTGATGTTGACTTTTATTAAAAAATCATGACCGAGAATAATATAGTTATATATTAATAAATACATTATTTTATAATATGTATATATGTGGTTAAACAAAATATATTAATATTTATTTATAATATATTTTGATCGAAAATAAATAATAAATATATCTTTTGTAATTAGTATAGTGAATTAGTCATTACATTAGAGATCTATGGTTAATATTTTGGCTTTTATAATAATTTGAAATGTTCAAATTTATTTTAAGTTCAAATATAATATATTATGTCCTAATCCTACTATATTTGAACATAGATAATTTGAAATGTTGAATTTTGCATCGAAATAATATTCTTTCTCTTTGTCAAAATTAAATAGATTTTAATAAATTTAATTTGCATATATACACATAATAATTTCAAATTATATTTTTAATATATATATACACATTATTAATTTGTGTGTGTATATGGAAATATATTTTATACATACATATACGCACATACATATATGTTTATATATATATAGTACTAAGAATATGTGTATACAAACCATATGCATTTATCTTAATATATTTAAACATATGTATACAATTAAGTATATAAATTACCTCTAGATGTGTATATAAATTATAATATATACATATAAGTATATTATATATATACACACACAATAGATATAAATCCCAATATATATGTGTATGTGTGTATGCTCATGTTTTATAATTGTTAGTTTATACTGTTCTAATATATATATATATATTTCTCATATCTATAGTGTACACCGAATATGTAAAATATAAATACATTATATTAAAAAAACATTTTTTTAAATGTAGATTGGATAAATGCTAACTAGTTACTTACATAAGCCAGTTAAGATTAACTTAGAGAATACTTTTTGAAATTTACCTCATTTCACCTGCTACTAAACGAGGCAAATCCAACTATATCTTCAATGCTTGGGATCGCTCCTAGCTCCTTTATGAATTTTCTTATCCACACTGCTTCTTTTATGGCATCATTCAAGGCAATGTACTCTACCTTCATGGTTGAATCAGTCACAACTTATTCTTTGGAACTTCTCCAAATAACAGCCCCTTCTTTGTGGGTAAACACAAAATATAAGATTGATTTACTATCGTCAACATCACTCTGAAAGCTTGAGTCCAAATACCCTTTCATAAGGGATTCTTTGTTTCCAAATATGAGAAACAAAATCTTAGTATTTCTCAAATACTTAAGGATGACTTTAGCTGTTGTCCATTGATTTTCACCCAGATTCGATTGATATCGTCTAACTCCACCTAGTGCAAAAGCAACATCTGGCCTTGTGCATAGCGTACATGATCGATCCTATTGCCAAACCATAAGTATTCTGACTCATGCATTGTTTTTCCTCGTCTGTTGATGGAGAGTCCTTCTTAGAAAGGATATCTCCATGCCACACTGGAACATTTTCAAGGTTGTAATCTTCCATACCAAATTATTTTAGTACAATATATATTTATACAGATAGTTACAATACCAATATCCTTTTAGATATATCTCTATAGATCTTTACACCAAGTATATAGGATGCCTTTTCTAAATCCTTTGTTGAGAAATTATTAAATGGCCAAGCTTTCACTAATTATAACATCAGTACAATGTTACCAATCAGTAGCAAGTCGTTAACGTATAATACTAAAAACATTACTGCACCATTTTGCTCTTTCTTATATACACGTACTTCATCTGTATTTAAATAGAAACCTTGGGCCAAGAAGTGGCACAATACCCCCAAAATGAATTGAAGAAGATAGATCTAACTAAACGTAGTAAATAAATAGTTGAACACACGTGAATTTTATAGTGGTTCGGAAAATCTGAGGCCTATAGCCTCTTTAATGTTATTATAGTGAGTTTTGTCGCAATAAGGGTTTTGCAGTTCCTAATAGCCTAGAACAGCCAAGAGTAACTTCCTTCATGAAAAATTCGAGTAGACGGTGAGCATGAAGAAGATGAAATGCCCAAAAATCCTTTTGAAATTGCTATAGGCTTCATATTTATAAGGGAATCGCCCAATGAAGTCGCTAGATCATGAAATACCAGTTAAAACTCCAGATTTGAGAATGTATAAATGGACATGAAGTCCCTTGAGTGATAAATTCATATCGATACCAATAGAAGTGATCAGAACCGATCTTGACCGTACACCATTCAATCTTCTACTACTTTGCCTTCTTACTCCAATCCATCAAATTCTGAGCACTCTTGCCTTGGAAATCTAGGTTTGTTCGAAAGCCACTTGGTCTAAAGTCAGATAACACTTGCCTTCCAAAGTACGCTTCTATTAGAAACAAAGTATATTTTGGATCAAGACAAGCACACACCATTATCCATATAAATCATTGGTCATCCAAGAGTTGCTTTAAAATGTCATTTTCATTCTAAGGAAATTCGTTCAATTGCTTCAAATTGCAGTCATACTAGGCTCCATGCCAAGGTCGACGTCTATATTTTTTGAAGGTCATTCTATACCTCGAGCAGGTTAGAATTCCTTCTTTTTTCCTTCTCGCTTTCCTTTCCTCTTCTTTTTTTAGGTCAATAATTCATTTTTGTACCAACCTCTTCATGTTGGTATCGACATGAAATTCCGAGTCATATTACTCCCTATATAACTCAACACTTAATAGATTTTATCCCGTGCTTTCATATTTCCTACCTTCAATCTTTCGGTGCTGAAAACTCGTGGCTTAAACCTTTTGCCAAAACTGCCCGCCATTGACAAGCTAGAGCCGCTTCCACTACTCTCTTACTGCTACCACCGCTTGCTACCCACCTTGACCACTATTATTTTCCAAAAGGAATTGAACTCTAAACCCTTTTTGACTTCAGATCTTGATCATATACAAAAAGGCGGGTTGTCCTTGCTTTGTAGTGGTGGAGTGGCCTCCGACAATGGTTAGAAAGCGCATATGACCGATGATTCACTGGGGAGTTCGACTTGTGATTGGGCTATGCTTCAATTTTTTGCTCATGGAAAACAAGAAAACCCTTCCAAGGTGATCCTAGGAATGACCCGATGTTTACATTGTAGTTACCTGATTCACCAGGGCTCCATGGCCTCCTGGTTCAGCTCCAAGTCATTACTGGCCTTGCTTTGGATCCCCTTAAACATGGCTTCGGGTTTTGCTTCTCTGTCATAGTTCCAACCAAATATGCATTTAAAGATGCAAAGACATCTCCTTTTGACTTCAGTCAATCACAAGTCATTGCCTGAACCTTGATAACACTACACCAAAACAGGCAAATCCTAACATTTATAAGTGTTACAAATAACTTCAGTAACACTTTTTAAGTGTTACTAAAGGCCTGTGAGGAATGGAGCGGTCAAATTTGTAACACTTATAAGTGTTTTGAACATACGTATTATTAACACTTATACGTGTTGGTACCTAAATATACGGTAACGCTTATAAGTGTTGGTACAGAAATATACGGTAACGCTTATAAGCCGCTTATAAGTGTTGGTACAGAAATATACGGTAACACTTATAAGTGTTGGGTACAGAAATATACGGTAACGCTTATAAGTGTTGGAAAATGATTATTTAATAACACATATATGTGTTGTTACACATAAATTGCTTTGCTTATCATTTAGGTTTGTAACGTAGATAAGCGTTGTTATCCAAAATATTGGTAACACTTATATGCGTTTCTAATTGAAATTATGTTTTTACCCTATTTTATGCACAATTAATATTAAATTCTTAAAACAACTGAATATAATATCTCATAAATGATGATGTCCATATAACATATATAATTCATCATATCAATTCAATATGAAGTCAAATGCTTTATCTCAAATGCAACAATATCATATTTAAATAATATTATAATATTAGCTACAAACTTTCCAATTTCAAAATACCACAAATATCATATCCAATTTACAAAAAACAAGATAAAGTTTTACTACTGATAAATAGACTTTTAGATATTGCGAATACGAAACACGGGCCATATCACAAAGCCCCCATCTGAAAATTCACAAAGCTTGTAATGCCCATTTTGAGGACCATCGTAAATCGGTGCTTCTGGTTCTAAAACTTCCGTTATCCAAACAACTTTCTCAATATTTGGAACTATCTCTTTGAAATGACACATAGTTTGTGTTCCAATATAAGCTTTTGCTACATTCTTCTTCATATCTTGTAATAGTAGCATTACAAATTGTTTACCTCTTGTAGATGATCCAACATCATTTGACGGAATAAGCGAACCAGTAACTCCAATATTCAAAGGAGATTTATCCAAGTTAGAAGCGGTTTCTGTCATAGGCATCACATTACCACCATTTAGGTTATGTTGTAACCCCGGTACCATAGTTAGGAAAGATGAAGTAAATGATTTAAGAGCCTCATTGATTTGGCTCGACACTTGATTTGTCACTTGACTTGCAACTTGATTTGCCACTTGGTTTTGTAATTCCGATGACCATTGACGAAAATCTTCCTTTCTATTCTTATTGGCAATTGCTTTTGAAGCTTGCATCAACTTTACTTGTTTTGCAGAGGAAGTGGAGCTAATTGCATGATAATAGTTTTTCTTTCTATCGGAGCCAAAAACTTTAGAAATGGGATCATTGTCAAGGTCATATGTGTTTGCTTCCTCGTTACCTCTACATTCCAACTTCAGTTTTTCTTCCTCTTCCTCCACAAGTGCCTACATTCAATATGTCAAATGAGAATTCAAACATCAAAATTACTATTAATTGAGACTTAGCTTTCATTGTATAAAAATATAGAACATCGGTGCACTTCCAACTCAACTATTCATGTATGTGCAGGTTAAGTATAAATTGGTTTACTCAATTATAATCAGGTCTAAAATATAATCTAAGGTATCAGTGCATTATTAGATCCAATTATTGCCCACGACAGGCTACTGACCATGGACCAAAAGCATATATATCGGTCCACAATTAATCATACAAAATAATGACTGATGAGGTATAGAGTATGCTGCATATGTCTTGGATTTTCATGCTGCAAGAGCAAATCATGTTAAGGGTGGGATGAACTCTAATGACAGCCGCTGCCTCTACCAAAATTGCAGCTAACTTGGCCAAGTCAAAAGGAAAAACTAGCTTGATCAAATATACATAGTACCAACACACATAGATAACCATACATACTCCACTCATTTATATAATCAAACACCCGTTCCGCGTTAGTGGCGTGGTCTTGCAAACACACAGGCATATACAAACCCAAATGAACAACTAATAAGTCAAAGAAACACAACTAAGACAAAACTAGACTAAGGGAACCGACTACATAGCTATATATGCACTCAGGCTCTACACTCAGAAACCCAAGATATGTATAGTGGCAATATTTTTCAATTATTGTCGAGCACCTCAACTTAACAAGCCTCATGCACTTTCAAAAGAGTGGTTTTATTCTTATGTTATGTGTACTGTTCGATTAAGTAATATAGAACTATTTCTTTACAAGTTTTACATCACTTGTAAAAAGAAAGAAAAAAATCATTAAGCACAGTATCAAGGTATAATATGTACTAATGTAAAATAAATCCTCTCTAAAAAGTAAAGATAGATGAAGGACGTACATATGATTTAGAATCTTAGACGCAAGTATACTGTCAGGTCAACATCCTAGTTAATAAGCACCATAGCTTGGTTCATAATTTTGATTTATCACTGCTCAAACTGCAAAACGAATGGTAAAGCTATCACAATATTCACACACAGTTAGCTTGACTTAATGAAAGTCAGTTCAAACTAGTTATAATACTCTGAAGCAGATCATAATTGAGTCAATAATAAGCATAGGCCATTGATATGGATGAAAAAAGAATGGGAAAAGTTCAAAGTTGTTATTTGCGCATGCAACCAAAGTACAATATGATGAAGAGTTAAAAAAATTAGTTTACTCATCTTTTTTGTTTTAGGAAATGGTCTTTGGATGATAAAATGTTGCTACACCATCTAATGCTCCACCATTTTTGCTGTTATAGATAGCTACATACCTTCTTAAGACTCTTTGAAGTTTTAGTCGTGACAAAACATTTAAACAACTACATAAAAAAAGTATGATCTCATGCAAGTCTAAGTCTGATAATAATTAAGATTATCTTCACTTGGGAATATTTTCCAACTTGCTTCCTATCTTGGTCATTGTATTTTACATTTACCTATTGATACAAACAATTAAAAACAATGAACATAAATTCCATTTGACAATCTGTTCACTTTGTGGCTTTTTGAAAAGGGTTGTCACTGTCTAAGCTATAATTTATAATGGCATACTATAAAACAAGATTAATGTAGGCCAAGATCGATAACATAAACAAAGGATACTACATTGTTCATAAATCTTTTAACATAAACAAAAAACCGACCTTGAAGATTTAAAGCACGCTAAAATTTAACAGAGGGAGTTATATAACATAAGAATATATACTCCATTAAGCTATATAACAATTTCAATTCTGGCATGTTTAATAATCATATAGTATGGTTATACCATATTACATAGTAAAACAATATCCTTTAGATTCTATTCAGAGCATTCTTCCAATTGTTTTGGCCTTCAATCAAGGTGGTAGATTTCTTTCAAACCTTAGCATTTGTTTTCAAGCTTAGCAGCTGAAAACAAGTGTTTGTTTAAATAATAAAATTTAGTGTATACACTAAGTGGAATATAATTATGTAGTATAAGTGAAAATGGTAGAATTGCAAGTAAAGTGCACAAAGTTATTTTTTCTTCTTCTTAAGTTGCATTATGTGGTTATAAAAAAAAGCCAATAAAACATGTAACTGTCAGTTGTGAAATAGTAGCGAAGTTTGAACAGTGAAAATTGATTTGATATCCTACCAGATGTTCCAAATTGCTTTCTCTAATAACAATAATTAAGTTCAAAAGATGCATAAAGGAACAAAAATTATTGGATAAAGAGTTAAAAAGCAAGTGCGTTGAAATTTATTAACTTGAAAGCCAACAAAACAATTTTTTAGTTGCAATATTCATGCATAATATACATAAAGTTGTTATATAACGGTTACAACTAAATTTATCCTCCGTGGAAATGTCAGATTTATATATTTACACATGAATGTGTTTGTGTTGATTCTCTATAGACATGCGTAAGATTTATACAATTGACTACTAGTTAGCCTGTTGTTCCATTTAAAAACATCCATGAAAGTGTAAACTACGTAGACATGTAAGGTTCCCGAAATGACAAATTTTCGCAAATATTAATTTACAGTCAAGACATGTAAGTGTTATCTCAAAAACATCCATCTAAAATATTAAAAACATCCATGAAAGAGTAAACTACGTAGACATGTAATACGTCCATCTAAAATAATTTATAGTAAAGGAAAATTGTTATCTCAAAATTAATAAATATCAAATGCAATTTACATTAAAAACTGAATGCATATCTGACATTAGGAAAGAAAAAAAAATGAAACTGATAGCAAGAACTTGTACCAAGTAGTTTAATATGTTACATAAATAGATTTATATTTTATCATAATGGTTTAGTAACACAATGAACCAAAAAAGTATAGTTATTAATATTGTCTTTATAGTTCCTATTCCATCATGACCCATTATGTAACGTAAAGCTTTTGAAAGTTGAGTGGGAAACTGAACATAAAACTATTTTAGAAAAACATTTATATACAATTTTGTACATAAAGCAACAGTTTATATTTTGTGCATGTTGTTTTAATATTGGCTTTATTGTCCCTAATTCATTATGAACCACTTGTTGGCTTTAGGTTCATAAAGCTGTGCATTCATAAATTTATTTATTTAAAACAAAAAATGGTTCATGAAACTATGTTTGGAATCTGAACATAAAGATTTAACTAACCCATTTTACATTTTACTTAAAGTTTGCATCTCGGAACATAAAGTGAAATAATGAAATAACAACACCAAAAAATATAAGTGTTAATATACTTGAGATATGTAATTTAATGTTCCCATAAATTTGGATCTATTATCATAAATAACTCCACTACATTAAATTTTTATCCTCTTGGTGAAAATGATTCGGAAAATAATATTCATTTTGAGATAACTAAAAGGAAAAAACGTACAGTAAAAAGCCATATAACCTAGGTTAATTTAATACAAAAAAATTCCTCATTTCCCACGTGTACACCCTTGGACACAACAAAACATGTTATAATTCTTAAACTAGCATCACCTGCTTTTGTAACTCAACTTTTTACCATAAAGCAAATGGTTAAAAAAAATTGATAGTTTTGATTTAGTAACATAACACACCACATACACTTTCTTTCAAATGAGCAGGCTTAAGTTTACTACTACTGTTTTGACGTGGTGCATATCTAAATTTAGAAAAGTGGACTTCATGCATTTTCTTTCAAATAAAATTTAGTTTTGTATTTTTTTGGTTAAAAATTTAGATAGCATATAATTTATAATTTTTAGTCACATTAAAAATTTATGCGGTTAATATTTCTCATCTATACACAATTTTGAATTCATGTTTTCGAAAGGTGCGAAATGTACCCAGTTTAAAATGTAAACAAATTGTTTAAAAACAGTTCAAAAAAATTAAAAGTTCAAAAAATATATTTTGAATTATATTTCATATGCATATTTCAAAAACCTTATCTCAAAGTTAATTCAAAGTTCAAAAACCATATTTGAAAATCCTATTTCAAACAATGTTTAAACTATAGTTTTGAAACTTTGAAACAAATTTTTATGAGACAAATTTGTCTATAACAGAGAGAGGAAGATGAACCAAGCAATTGGAAACAATACAGCTGTTTCACTAGCATAAACAAACATTATACTTGATAATAATAACAACATCAATGACATTAGCATTACCTCCATTTTTTTGTGCTTTAGCTATTACATGAAGAGCTAGTGTTGTTTTCCCTGAAGCCTCTGGACCAAATATCTCCATAGCACGTCCTAGCCAAAAGCAAAAACATGAAAATATAAAGATGCTTGTAAGAGTCAACCTCTTGATATACCAAAAAAGCATAATGAATATACCAAATATTCTCAAATTCTGATTTAAACTCAAAAAAGCATTTAGGAAATTCATTCAATCCATATTGAAATAAAAATATAAAGATGCTTGTAAGAATCTACAATTCACGAATTTATTGTCTCCATAACAAAGTAAAATGGAACATGTTAGCACCAAAATTGACCACTAACACCCGTAGAATTTCATAGACATCAGAGAATTAATGGAATCTAGAGAACAAAGCATAAAAGTAAATTGACATAAAGATTTTATAGTGGTTCGGCAATCTCGGCCTACGTCCACTTCAAATTTCATTCATTCTTCATTTGATTACAATTACATGAGTTGTTCGATTGGCTAGAATCCATTGATACAAGTTTATAAGAAAAATAGCCATGGCAAAGTATTTGGAGTAGGAATAAGAAGATGATGAAGTCTCCCCAAAAAGATAGAGCGAGCCCTCCCCAAAAATGGCCCCCTACCCTTGTATTTATAGACGAAGGTAGCCTTCAGCCTAATTGACATCTTAAAGCCTGGACCCCTTTGGCCACTTGGGCGCACCATAAGAAATGCTTAGCCCAACACACTATGTTGACCTCACTTGTACACTCTTCAACTTATCAAACATCTATGTCGACACTTATTCCACCAAGCTAGCCTTCATCATTCTGACATCCTGTATCACATATCCGTTGATCTTATTTACCCTGGGCTGGATATAACTGTTCGGATATCATGCTCTGGTCATATTATTATTGTTTCATGGCCATCTTTTTCATCAATAGTCAAGTCTGGTCCTCGTAATCTGTAACGACCCGTATTTTTATGGATCGAAAAGTTCGTTCAAATCTGGAATTTTCAACATTTTTGGTTGTTTCAGATTTTGGGAAGAATTTTGGTTAAGTCCTAAGTCGTAGCCGACTTATGAGTTCTGGACGAGTTAGTGATGAGTCTGGGTGAGTGAAGGACTTAAGGGGTGAGTCAGCGACGACCTAAGGAGATAAGTCGAAGCTGGGCTAGGTTAGTAGGTTGAGGTTAACTCGGCAAGTGTTAAGTCGAAGGTTGTAAGTCGCTGCCGAGTTAAGGGATAGACAACCTAAGGAAGTGACCGACTTATGTTATTGTAGACGACTTAAGGTTTTGAGTTAAGTGTTAAGTCGGCTGACGAGTTAAGGTAGTGGTCGACTTAAGACCTGGACGACTTAGGAGTTGAGTCTTATCCCGGTAGCCTAGCTAAGTCGTGAGGTTGATAAGTCGTGACCGAGTTAACTAATAAGTCGTAGAATGAGTTGTCTCGTCTAACCAGCTAAGTCGTATCCCAGCAGGTTGTTAAGTCGTCAAGTCATATAGACGAAGTGTTAAGTCGCAACCGACTTAGTGGTTGAGTCGTACCAGTTATTTGATGAGTCGTAGCCTTTGTGTTGAGTCGGAAGGTGCTATAAGTCGTATACGACTTAGGAGATGGCTGTTTTATCGTGAGTCGTAGACAGATGAGGATTAAGTCGTAGGAGCGTGTGTTGACTCGTAGCTTGGTTAAGTCGTAGGGGGTTTTTGAGTCGTAGGTCGGCATAAGTGTTAAGTCGGTAGCGACTTAAGAAGATAGCCGAGTTACGACTTAAGGTATTTTCTGCTATAAATAGGAGAGCTTCTCTTCATTTTTGGGATCCGGATTTTGAAGCGACGAAGTGCTGCCATTTTGAGAGCTCGACTTCTACACTTCTTCACTTCTTTTCTCCACTCTAATCTAGTACTTACATCCATCCAAGTTGAAGATCAAGATTGAAGATTCAAGAGCTAAAGTTGAAGATCTTCATCTTTTCAAGAGAGATTTCTTCGTTTGAAGCGGATTCGTGATAGATCAAGCTTGATCCTTCGCTGTCCAGATCTGAAGCGTGTTGATTTGAGGTTGTTTAGGTGATTTGGTGAGTGGTGATTATCTCTCACACGGATCCAAAGGAGTATATCGGATTGTTGGCTCGACTTGGTGTTAAAATAGAGATTTCCATGCATTTTCTTCATCCTATGTGTAGATCCATATAGATCCATTGTTCATGATGATGTTACATCCATTTTATCATATGTTAACCTATGCAAGTTCATTCATCAAGTTTGTAGAGATATAATCCATGTTTTCATGCTTATTGGACTTTCAACTCTTTAATTACGAAAATGCCATTATTGTTATAATTGTCTACTTAGATCATTTTTGAATGCTTGATTGCTTGGATTGATGTTTGATTTGATTGATTGTTATGAACTAGATGATTGATGACTAGATTTAGATCGAAGGTGATTCAAAAGCTAAGGGAAAGGCTCTTGAATTGGGAAAGCTGCTCGTGGCATATGTAGCGGGATGATGAAGCTCTTATGCATAGATTTGATGACGTGATGATGAGACGAGACTTTGCGAGGATGTAATGAAGCGAGGCAATCATGTGATGAAGACTTGGTCTAATCCAGACGGGATCATTCCAAGCATGTTGATAACTCGGTGATATGATTCGAGTTGAGGATAATGAATGGATATGAGAATAGTCGTCGAGGAGGATGACTAGGAGGCTTGGATAGCATCGCTATTGAAGGTTCTAGCATGCTGTAAGCAAGAGTACGTTTGGGCAGATTCGATAGTCCCAACGGCCAACTGTTGATGGTCGAGTACTCTGGGCAGATTCGATAGTCCTAGGCACGGGCTGCGACGACGTGCGGGAGTTATGTCTAGAACCGGGGTTTCCATTAGCCCTTGACGGACGGCTGAAAGAATGTGCCGGTCATTCAATTAACGGTGATATCGAAGCAATGATAACAGTGATAGCCAAAGTCATGGATGTTTGGTTGTATCGTCATTCGGACTCAAGAGCGGTATTTTCTGGGTGCTTATCTGATTTAGGCCTTGGTACTTGGAAAACATCGCCCTTGACTCGAGTGATAGTAGCTTTACTTTAAATTGTATGCTCTGCTATGTTTACTTCTGCTTAGTGTGTGTCTGGGGGCTATCACTGTAGAATGAGGTTGGAGTGGGAAGGTTGTATTCCTATTTCTTTTCCCTTTATGCTCTTTTGGTATGTTGTTAGTTAATTTACTGCTCACTAAGACTGTTGTCTGACTCAAGGCTTTATGTTTTAATTCTTATTGCCTTGGGCTGTTCGTCCATCTTTGGGACGGGCAGACTAGGTAGCAGGTGACAGGTGCTGTTCTCTTCTCCCGATGCTGATATCGAAGACGAGCTGGAGGGTTGCATATTATCTTCTTATTATATGTACTGGATATTCCGCTGTTTTGTATTCTCTGAGAGATATGTAGTGATGCTGGATGTATTGACTATGTGGATGCTTGTATTCAACTATTATGGAGTTTTATATGATGTCATTTTGTTCTGTAAAGCTTCACTATACATATGTTCTATTGTATTTTGTCCATGCGCTGTGAGTAATACGATAGATTCTGTTGTTTTAAATCTTACCTTGACAATCGTCCATGGTCGCCTGGCACACTTTACAGCGCTCTATCTCTAGATTCGGTGCAGAGGTCATGGGCGGTCGTCACAATTGGTATCAGAGCATTGGTTAATCGATTTTACCCAACGCTCGCTGACGTAACTACGTATGAGAGACGTAATTGTATTTTGATGGATGAATACTATATATAATATAGTAGTTTAGTTGAGTTTGAGTCCTTTATGCAGTTGTTTCTCTAAGGTGTTCTGATCATTCCTTTTTATAGATATTGAGAATGAGTCGAAGAGGGAGACCAGCTGCTAGGGAAGGCCGTGCTACTGAAGAGACTGCTGATTACGCAGCCATGTTCGAAGCTATGATGACTTCGATCATGAGAAGGATACCAGTTCCGGGGGCAGCAGTTGATGTTGGAGTTCAAGTTCAAACTCCAAAACCGGTGGATTTTGCTAAGTTGTGTAAAGACTATACTGCTCTTGGAGGGAAGGTTTTCTTAGGAACAGAATCTACCATTGAGGTCCAGAGGTGGATAGATGCTTGTAGAAGGATCTTTGGTGATTTGGAAATTGATGATGCAACTAAGAGAAAGTTGGCATCGAGGCAGCTTCAAGGGAGAGCTTCCGATTGGTGGAACTCTATTACCATCACTACTCCGGAAGAAGAGATTACTTGGGAGCAATTCCAAGTCAGGTTTGAAGCTAAGTTCATTTCTACAGCTCAGAAGTCTGTTCTGTTCAAGAAGTTTGTGGAGCTCAAGCAAGGTGGAAGACCTGTTCTTGAATATGTTTCTGAGTTTGAAGCTTTGTCCAAATATGCCCGGTCATATATTGAGTCTGCTTACCAGAAGAATGAGAAGTTTGTGACCGGCTTGGATAGTTATCTGGGGAGACAGTTGGTGGATCATCTGGACGATTCATTTGAGAAGCTTGTGGAGAAAGCTCTTAGGCATGAGAGTCTGTTTCCTAAGGAAGGACCTGTTGTTGCTGTTACCAAGGGAGTATCTAAACCCCAGCAGGGTGGAAACAAGAAGAGGAAGCAGCAGCAGCAGAAGGGTAAGGATGGCCAGAAGAAGCCGAAAGGCGAGGTGACTTGCTATAATTGTCAGCAAAAGGGCCATTTCTCGAAGGATTGTAAGAATCCTAAGGTGCCGATGAAGTGTCACAACTGTGACAAGCCGGGGCATTTCAGGAAGAATTGTCCAGAACCAAGGAAGGACAGGCAGATTGTGCAAGCTTATGCTTTGGGAGCTGTTCCGTCGTCTTCGAAAGCTCCTACTGCTGAAGAGAAGGGAAAGAGTGTGGTGGTTCAAGGTACTCTTTTCCTATGTGGTACTCCAGTTAGAGTTTTGTTTGATACTGGAGCATCGCATTCGTTTGTTTGTAATGAACTCGTAAGCCGGTTAGGTTTGGAACCGGATATTGTTGATAGGCCATTGGTTGTGACTAATCCAGTTGGGGGTTCGTCTTGTTTGTGTATGTTATGCCGTGGTCTAGTTGTATCGAGTCATGGTTGCTCTTTTGTTTGTGATTGTTTTGTTCTGAACTTTGCGGGGTTCGGAATTATTTTGGGTATGGACTGGCTTAGGAAGTATGCGGCAAAGGTTGATTGCGAAAGGTTGGAAGTGACAATCGAGAATGTGGAAGGGCGAAAGATTGTGATACGATGTAAGCATGAGGAGGGCGTCTTCATGAGCTTCATGTATTCGCTAGTTGTTCCACGGGATGGACTGTCTTTAGTGCCAATCGCAAATGGATTCGAGGATGTCTTTGACGAAGTCAAAGGGTTGCCGCCGCATAGAGAGATCGAGTTTCGTATAGATCTAGTTGAAGGAGCCAGACCTGTTGTGATGCCTCTTAGGCGGATGGCGCCTAGGGAACAGCAGGAGTTGAGGGTGCAAGTTGATGATCTTTTACAGAAAGGATTCATTCGGCGTAGTGTGTCCGAGTGGGGTGCACCAGTTGTGTTCGCAACCAAGGCAGATGGATCATTGAGATTGTGTGTGGATTATCGTGAGCTGAATAAGGTGACAAAGAAGAACAAGTATCCATTGCCGAGAATAGATGACTTGTTTGATCAGCTTCACGAGGCTAAGGTGTTTTCTCAGATGGATTTGGCAACGGGATTTCACCAGTTGAGAGTGGCTAAGGATAGTGTGCCGAAGACTGCTTTTAGGACACCATCCGGTTTCTTTGAGTGGCTGGTAATGCCGTTTGGATTGACTAACGCGCCAGCATATTTTGCGGATCTTATGAATAGAGTGTTCAGAGATCAGTTGAACAAGTTCGTACTTGTGTTCGTGGATGATATTCTGATTTATTCCAGAACTGAAGAAGAGCACAAGACGCACTTGCGTATTGTTTTGGAAATCTTGCGGAAACATCAGCTGAAGGCTAAGTTTTCGAAGTGTCACTTCTGGAAGAGTGAGGTGAGGTTCTTAGGCCATGTGATTTCTGGAAGTGGAATAGCGGTTGATCCCGCTAAGGTGGCAGCAATCCAGGATTGGGTTAGACCTAAGAATGCATCAGATGTGAGAAGTTTTCTTGGATTAGCAGGATATTATCGACGGTTTATCAAAGACTTCTCCAAGGTAGCTGCACCGTTAACAGGATTAACGAAGAAGAACCAAGTGTTCTGTTGGGATGCTAAGTGTGAGCAAGCTTTCGGAATCCTGAAAGAGCGATTGACGAGTGCTCCTGTTTTGACTATTCCTAGTGGGAATGATGAAATGGTGGTTTACACCGACGCATGTGGTACTGGACTTGGAGCAGTGCTGATGCAGAGGGATAAAGTTGTTGCGTATGCCAGTCGACAGCTGAAGCCGCATGAAAGGAATTACCCAACTCATGATTTGGAGTTAGCGGAGATTGTATTTGCCCTGAAGATGTGGAGGCATTATCTGTTGGGATTTCGATTCGAGTTGTTTACGGATCATAAGTCGTTGAAGTATCTTTTCTCCCAAAAGGATTTGAATCTTCGGCAGCAACGTTGGCTAGAGTTTTTAGCATCATATGATTTTGGTATAGCTTATACTCCGGGAAAAGGTAACGCAGTGGCAGATGCGTTAAGTCGAAGACATGCAGGATTGGGAGTCATGTTTTCAGAATGGAAGAATCTCGAGTATTTAGCTGGATTTGACTTCAGGCCTAGATGTGAATTGGAACGTGAGATGTTGGCAAACTTATCGATAAGACCTTCTCTTGTGGAAAGAATTGGTGAGAGCCAAAAGCGAGATGATAAGCTTGTCAAGATTATCCGTGATTTGGAATCTGGATTGGAGCCAGAAAAGGATAAAGGATTCGAGGTCGATAGAGAAGGTTGACTTCGAAAGCAAGGACGACTAGTTGTTCCCGATATAGATGAATTGAGGAGTGAAGTTCTGAAGGAAAGTCATCACTCGAAGTTGACAATTCATCCAGGTGGAAATAAGATGTATCGGGATATGAAGAGAACCTACTACTGGGAAGGCATGAAGAAGGATGTTGGAGATTTCATTTCCAAGTGTATGAACTGCCAGTTGGTAAAGGCTGAACAGAAGAAGCCAAGTGGATTGCTTCAGCCCTTAGAAGTTCCTACATGGAAGTGGGAACAAGTGTCGATGGATTTTATTGATGGATTGCCTAGAACCAGAACGGGAAATGAAGGGATTTGGGTCATTGTGGATCGTCTGACTAAGAGTGCACGATTCATTCCTGTTCGATCGACTAGGACTGCATCAAAGTTGGCTGAGTTGTATGTTAAGTGGATAGTCCGATTCCATGGTATTCCGAAGAGTATAGTGAGCGATCGAGATCCATTGTTCACTAGTGGATTTTGGAAGAGCTTCCAGGAAGTTTTGGGAACCGAGTTGTGTTTGAGTACAGCTTATCACCCTCAAACAGACGGTCAGACTGAGAGAGTCAACCGAGTTTTGGAAGATCTCCTCAGAGCTTGTGTTTTGGATTTCGGAGGATCATGGGAAGATCACCTTCATTTGGTGGAGTTTGCGTACAACAACAGTTACCAGTCAAGCATTGGTATGGCACCGTATGAGGCATTGTATGGAAGACCGTGTAACTCTCCGACATGTTGGTTGGAAACTGGAGAAAAGCTGATGCTTGGGCCAGAGATGATTCGACAGACTTCGGATTGCATAGAGATCATTCGGCAACGAATGAAGGCAGCCCAAGACCGTCAGAAGAGTTATGCCGATAAACGTCGAAAGGATTTGGAATTCGACGTAGGAGATATGGTTTTTGTGAAGATTTCTCCACTGAAGAATGTTATTCGATTCGGGAAGAGAGGAAAATTGACTCCGAGATTTGTTGGACCATTCCCGATCATCGAGCGAATTGGAAAGCTCGCTTACAGATTGGAGTTACCAGAGAAGATGTCGAGTGTGCACAATGTTTTTCATGTATCATATCTACGGAAGTATGTGCACGACTCGAATACCGTGGTTTCTGTTGATAGCCATGAAGATTTCGAAGTTGATCCAGTCGATAGAAGACCTCGTAAGCCGCTTCGTGTTGTTGAAACTGACACGAAGCAGCTTAGGAGGAAGGTAGTTAAGTTGCTCAAGATACAATGGAGTGATGATGATAACGACTGTACGTGGGAAGTGGAAGAGAGGATGAAAGCAGCTCATCCTGAACTCTTCGAGGTATGGCCCTAAGGTGTCGTGTCATCTAACGAAAATTGTAACTTGTTCTAATTTAAGAATTCTACGTGCTAAGCTAGAATTGGATGCATGGTTTGTTGATTGCTATGGATGGTAGGCGTGCAGAATAGTTTTTGATTGCTTTGTTTGTTTGGAATTTCGGGGGCGAAATTCCTAAGGGGGAGAGAATGTAACGACCCGTATTTTTACGGATCGAAAAGTTCGTTCAAATCTGGAATTTTCAACATTTTTGGTTGTTTCAGATTTTGGGAAGAATTTTGGTTAAGTCCTAAGTCGTAGCCGACTTATGAGTTCTGGACGAGTTAGTGATGAGTCTGGGTGAGTTAAGGACTTAAGGGGTGAGTCGGCGACGACTTAAGGAGATAAGTCGAAGCTGGGCTAGGTTAGTAGGTTGAGGTTAACTCGGCAAGTGTTAAGTTGAAGGTTGTAAGTCGCTGCCGAGTTAAGGGATAGACAACCTAAGGAAGTGACCGACTTATGTTATTGTAGACGACTTAAGGTTTTGAGTTAAGTGTTAAGTCGGCTGACGAGTTAAGGTAGTGGTCGACTTAAGACCTGGACGACTTAGGAGTTGAGTCTTATCCCGGTAGCCTAGCTAAGTCGTGAGGTTGATAAGTCGTGACCGAGTTAACTAATAAGTCGTAGAATGAGTTGTCTCGTCTAACCAGCTAAGTCGTATCCCAGCAGGTTGTTAAGTCGTCAAGTCATATAGACGAAGTGTTAAGTCGCAACCGACTTAGTGGTTGAGTCGTACCAGTTATTTGATGAGTCGTAGCCTTTGTGTTGAGTCGGAAGGTGCTATAAGTCGTATACGACTTAGGAGATGGCTGTTTTATCGTGAGTCGTAGACAGATGAGGATTAAGTCGTAGGAGCGTGTGTTGACTCGTAGCTTGGTTAAGTCGTAGGGGGTTTTTGAGTCGTAGGTCGGCATAAGTGTTAAGTCGGCAGCGACTTAAGAAGATAGCTGAGTTACGACTTAAGGTATTTTCTGCTATAAATAGGAGAGCTTCTCTTCATTTTTGGGATCCGGATTTTGAAGCGACGAAGTGCTGCCATTTTGAGAGCTCGACTTCTACACTTCTTCACTTCTTTTCTCCATTCTAATCTAGTACTTACATCCATCCAAGTTGAAGATCAAGATTGAAGATTCAAGAGCTAAAGTTGAAGATCTTCATCTTTTCAAGAGAGATTTCTTCGTTTGAAGCGGATTCGTGATAGATCAAGCTTGATCCTTCGCTGTCCAGATCTGAAGCGTGTTGATTTGAGGTTGTTTAGGTGATTTGGTGAGTGGTGATTATCTCTCACACGGATCCAAAGGAGTATATCGGATTGTTGGCTCGACTTGGTGTTAAAATAGAGATTTCCATGCATTTTCTTCATCCTATGTGTAGATCCATATAGATCCATTGTTCATGATGATGTTACATCCATTTTATCATATGTTAACCTATGCAAGTTCATTCATCAAGTTTGTAGAGATATAATCCATGTTTTCATGCTTATTGGACTTTCAACTCTTTAATTACGAAAATGCCATTATTGTTATAATTGTCTACTTAGATCATTTTTGAATGCTTGATTGCTTGGATTGATGTTTGATTTGATTGATTGTTATAAACTAGATGATTGATGACTAGATTTAGATCGAAGGTGATTCAAAAGCTAAGGGAAAGGCTCTTGAATTGGGAAAGCTGCTCGTGGCATATGTAGCGGGATGATGAAGCTCTTATGCATAGATTTGATGACGTGATGATGAGACGAGGCTTTGCGAGGATGTAATGAAGCGAGGCAATCATGTGATGAAGACTTGGTCTAATCCAGACGGGATCATTCCAAGCATGTTGATAACTCGGTGATATGATTCGAGTTGAGGATAATGAATGGATATGAGAATAGTCGTCGAGGAGGATGACTAGGAGGCTTGGATAGCATCGCTATTGAAGGTTCTAGCATGCTGTAAGCAAGAGTACGTTTGGGCAGATTCGATAGTCCCAACGGCCAACTGTTGATGGTCGAGTACTCTGGGCAGATTCGATAGTCCTAGGCACGGGCTGCGACGACGTGCGGGAGTTATGTCTAGAACCGGGGTTTCCATTAGCCCTTGACGGACGGCTGAAAGAATGTGCCGGTCATTCAATTAACGGTGATATCGAAGCAATGATAACAGTGATAGCCAGAGTCATGGATGTTTGGTTGTATCGTCATTCGGACTCAAGAGCGGTATTTTCTGGGTGCTTATCTGATTTAGGCCTTGGTACTTGGAAAACATCGCCCTTGACTCGAGTGATAGTAGCTTTACTTTAAATTGTATGCTCTGCTATGTTTACTTCTGCTTAGTGTGTGTCTGGGGGCTATCACTGTAGAATGAAGTTGGAGTGGGAGGGTTGTATTCCTATTCCTTTTCCCTTTATGCTCTTTTGGTATGTTGTTAGTTAATTTACTGCTCACTAAGACTATTGTCTGACTCAAGGCTTTATGTTTTAATTCTTATTGCCTTGGGCTGTTCGTCCATCTTTGGGACGGGCAGACTAGGTAGCAGGTGACAGGTGCTGTTCTCTTCTCCCGATGTTGATATCGAAGACGAGCTGGAGGGTTGCATATTATCTTCTTATTATATGTACTGGATATTCCGCTGTTTTGTATTCTCTGAGAGATATGTAGTGAGGCTGGATGTATTGACTATGTGGATGCTTGTATTCAACTATTATGGAGTTTTATATGATGTCATTTTGTTCTGTAAAGCTTCACTATACATATGTTCTATTGTATTTTGTCCATGCGCTGTGAGTAATACGATAGATTCTGTTGTTTTAAATCTTACCTTGACAATCGTCCATGGTCGCCTGGCACACTTTACAGCGCTCTATCTCTAGATTCGGTGCAGGGGTCATGGGCGGTCGTCACATAATCACCTTTGTGTAGCCGAGCCAAAAGGCCGGATAACATTTGCCCCCCAAAGTACGTCTTGTTGCGTACATGACGTGCTTTGAGTCGAAGCAAGTTAGAGTCTCCAGAAAGAAATCCATCATATTTTCTGAATAGTCATTATTCTTCAATTTTATCCTCCTAAAGTGTTGTATCCTTCTTTGGTCGTCATAACGTTGGTCGATTCCCAATAGTATAAACTCAGGATTGTAGTTCATCAGTGGCCATCTGTGTCCGGTTCTTTAGGGCTAGTAAACTTCGGTTATCTAATCCAGTCTTTTCTTAATAACCCTAAGTGAAAATCCAATTTCTGTTGATTTCAAGAAGTCGAATTTTATGAATATAAACGTGCACGTTCAGGTACATGTTCTTGCCATTGGCTCCCGAATGCGTTTTATATGTTCGTGAGTCATCACCAATTCCCTCTAGTTTATTTGCAATTCGATTGTAATACCTTGTTTATTTTTTATTTTTTTTGAAATATTGGTTGTAATCAGCCACTCGATGAGAGGGGACTTCAAGTTCTATGCGGATGATGGCCTCGGAGCCGTAAGTAAGGGTGAATGGAGTATGGCCAGTCGCGAACTCTCGGGTAGTTCTGCAATCCAATAATGCTATTGGGAGCTCATTTACCCATTTACCTCTAGCCTTTTCCAAACCTCTCTTTAGAATAGACTTTATGATTTTGTTCATAGCTTTAACCTGTCCATTTTCTTAAGGGCGAGCAAATACCGCAAATTTCCTTTCAATATGATGCCGACGGTAGAAGTTTTCAAATTTAGCATTGTTGAATTGAGCTTCATTACCGGTTATAAAAGTTTGTGGAAGGTCATAATGACAGATGACGTACTGGATAGTGAAGTTGATTATTTTCTAAGTCTTGGTATTGGTTAAAAGTTCTGTATCTGCCCATTTGGTGAAGTAATCAACTACTACGATGATGTATGTCGCACCACCTTTAGGATCGGCAAGAAGATGATGATGTCAATGCCTCCAAGTGCCAAATGGCTATGGATTAGCCATTTGAGTAATTTCCATCAGTGGGGCTCTCGAAATTTTTGCAAACATCTTGCACTTGTCGCATTGTCTAGCATGATCAGTTGCATCTCGATTGACAGTTGGCCAGTAATACCCATAACGGAGTATTTTCTTTGTTAGGGTTTGCCCTTTGGTGTGATCGCTGCATTTTTCTTCATGAACTTCTCTGAAGGCTTGTTTGATTTCATCATGGGTGATACATCGAGGCATAGGAATGGATAAACTCCTTTTTACACATGACTTCTTCTTGGATGATTTGGAGTGAAACTTTGAGGAGGATCTGTTGTTTTCCATTCCACTATTCAGTAAGAACTCCTCATTGTAGATAGTCTTTGATAGGAGTCGACCATGACCCATTTTCTGGCTCTGTCTCCAAGATCTAGCCGATCTCCATCCGTCAATGCTTAGAATATTAAGTATTTCAACCGGAACAAAGTATGTCCATTGCGCGTCCCTGAGACTGGCCAGCCTGGCTAGTGACTTGACTCTTTTCATTTCGTTTGCTGAGGATGTGTGTAATGATGTAATATGCAAAGTTGGCTAGTAGCTCTTGGAACTGGCCGAGATAAGGAGCAATACAATGCCCTCTGGCAAGATTAACTTCCGAACTTCGCATGCTACCAATCAGGAATCAAAAAAGATATGTAAAGTTTCCACTCCAAGTTCTCTAGCAAATTTAAGGCTGGCGGTCGAGGCTTCATACTAAGCATCGTTGTTTGTTACATGGGAATCGAGTTTCAGGACGTAGCAGATCGATCGTTCCTCAGGAGTCATTAACACGACTCCTGTGCCATAACACTGATCATTGGATGCTTCATCCGCTTACATTTTCCATTTGTTGTTGGTTCACCACTACTCTTCGAGTAGTAGTCTGATGCAGTGAATTTTGATATGAGGTCTGCTAATTTCCAACTTTGGATAGCTCTTCGAGGGAAATAAGCGATATCGAATTGGCTTAGTTCGATATTCTATTTAAGTAGTCTTTCAGACGTCTCAGGTCATTGTATGATGCTAGCTTTTGTAGCTTTGGGTCGATATTCAATGCATGGCTCGCGATAGTCGATGAAATCACACACACATGTCAGAATGGGTCCAAGGGAACATATCATCATTTATTCAGAAAAATCCAACTAATTCTTTTACCATCATTGCACTGAGCTGTGATCCGATATTCAGCACCCGGAAAGGGTCGCAATGGCTGGCTGTAATGTCGACTGTCAGCTTAGAGGGTGCAATCTCGGATTCTTTGAGTTCAGATATAACTATTTTGCGTAACATTCAATGTGAAATATGGTTGGGATGGTCAAAGTTGATGGTTGCTCTGGTCGAATCCTAGAGTCTTATCATGAGTTATTAAGTCTAATAGTGAAGGGCTTTGAATGCTCTAATCGATTATCTGCAAATGGCCAAAGATCAGGCTTAGAAGCACGTTGAAGAAAATGTCGAGTAGGAGTCAGCCTCGAGTTGCGTGAAGCTGCATAGTTGGATCTTGCTTTGAGTTTGGAGTTGTTTGTATATTCGAGTAACGCACTTTCCATTCAACGCATTCATAATCTTTTATCCGTCCTTCGGTTTGGAGTGATAGTCAGTTGCCAACGAGCTTAGGCATTGATTTAATGGTTCTATCGCAAGGCATTCTTTCGGTCGTAGCCTTGAATAGTTGTAAACACTGTATATAAGTCTCAATATTGAGCTATCGTAGCCAGTCTTTGGATGATCATGCTTCTGCTCCCAGTCACGGGTTGACAAATGTACTGCGTGGACGGTTGAGTCTCGTCCTAGCTATGTTTATACTCCCACCAAAACTCTAAAGACATAGAGTTGATCGGTGAATAGTCGGTTCACATTCGTCTTGCTTCTCGCTCGTGCCCCCAAGTCTGGGGTATATACCGATAAGTAGGAAGGTCAGCCATGCCCACTTTAGCTTTGCTCTCTTTCCCGTTGAATCGTGGGATCAGCTCAGTTAATGAAAGGCTGAGTCTCGCCTATCCTGGATTGTATTGTTGTTTTTCATTCCAAGGGGAATACTTCAATGCCTCGTCAGTTTCTGGGCGTAAGTTGGGTACTGAACGGTCAGCCACGTCCACTTTGGTTCATGTTCTGTAATCAGATCTTGGGGTAAAGTTGGCTCAAGTGCAGTCAGGTCATGCTCATCCAGTTTCATACTTCTCCTGACGAATCGAAGGAGGGTGCTGGAGAACTAATGACCAAGTCTTCGTGGTTAACTCTCCTTTCTACACTCTAGTGGCCATAGTTTTTCAAGGGACATTCGGGGCACATTTGTATGTGCTTGGTGCAGATCGATATTGACTCTCGATCTGAGGTATGATATAGTCGGTCGCCCGTAGCTTTGGATGCCATTTCGATTGATTCTGTGTTGAGGCCTCCTTGCAATCGTTGCCTTAAGTTGTAAAGAACGCCAGGCTAGAGCTATAATGAGCTGTCGTATTCGGCTTTTAGTGATTTGTATTCCTGCTCCCAGCATTGATTTGGCTAGGCCACAAGTCAGATGGTCAAACTCCATCCTTAGCAAGATAATATTCCTCCTGTCGATTTTGGGCTGAAGTTTGCGGAACAGAGAACGGTCGGAATCCACTCATCTATTTATCGGTGTTTATACGCCACTCTGCATTTTGGTGACTTAGTGTTATTCTTCCCCCGGTCGACTCGCGCCCAATTTGTGTTCATGCTTTGGTCATCGCTCTAAAGACTTAGGATTTGTCGAATGGTTTATGCTCTAGTCCACAGTTTGGGACGTAGAGATTTTCGTCAAGTCATTTATACTCTAGTCCGCGTTCTGGGGACTTACAGTACTCTAGTCCGCTTCAGGGACTTAGAGATTTTTATCAATTCATTTATACGCTAGTCTGCGCTCTAGGGACTCAGAGTACTCTAGTCCGCTTCAAGAACTTAGAGATTTTTCTCAAGTCGTTTATACTCTAGTCCACGCTCTGGGGACTCATAGTACTCTAGTCCGCTTCAGGGACTTAGAGATTTTTCTCAAGTCATTTATACTCAAGTTCGCGCTCTAGGGACTCAGAGTACTCTAGTCCGCTTCAGGGACTTAGAGATTTCATCAATTCATTTATACTCTAGTCCGCGCTCTGGGGACTCGGAGTACTCTAGTCCACTTCAAGGACTTAGAGATTTTTCTCAAGTCGTTTATAATCTAGTCCGCGCTCTGGGGACTCAGAGTACTCTAGTCCACTTCAGGGACTTAGATATTTTTCTCAAGTCATTTATACTCTAGTCCGCGCTTTGGGGACTCGGAGTACTCTAGTCCGCTTCAGTGACTTAGAGATTTTTCTCAAATCGTTTATACTCTAGTCCGCGCTCTGGGGACTCAGAGTACTCTAGTCTGCTTCAGGGACTTAGAGATTTTTCTCAAATTGTTTATACTCTAGTCCGTGCTCTGGGGACTCAGAGTACTCTAGTCCGCATCAGGGATTTAGAGATTTTTCTCAAGTCGTTTATACTCTAGTCCGCGCTCTGGGGACTCAGAGTACTCTAGTCTGCTTCAGGGACTTAGAGATTTTTCTCATATCGTTTATACTCTAGTCCGCGCTCTGGGAACTCAGAGTACTCTAGTCCGCTTCAAGTACTTAGAGATTTTTCTCATGTCGTTTATACTATAGTCCGTGCTCTGGAGACTCGGAGTACTCTAGTCCGCTTCAGGGACTTAGAGATTTTTCTCAAATCGTTTATACTCTAGTCCACGCTCTGGGGTCTTAGAGTACTATAGTCCGCTTCAGGGACTTAGAGATTTTTCTCAAATCGTTTATACTCTAGTCCACGCTCCGGGGACTCAGAGTACTTTAGTCCGCTTCAGGGACTTAGAGATTTTTCTCAAGTCGTTTATATTCTAGTCCGCTTTAGGGACTTAGAGATTTTTGTTGAGAGCAGTCGTATTTCCACCCGTTTAATTTTTATTTCATTTACCATATCGAGGCTAATGTTGTCGAATGAACGGCCGAACCGCGTTTGCTCAAGGAACGGGACTCTGCCCCCAACATCAAGGACGAAACTTGAAAAATGGACGGTTGATTCTCATCCGCTTGGTGATTGTAGCTCTTCCAATCAAGTCAAGGAAGGAGGTATATGATAGATGGTTGGATCACATCTATCCTGGGGTTGGATAATCAAGTCTCGCATGATTTTCTTCGTATCTCTTTCTAGAAAACGAGGATAATGGATCACTGGGTAGACAAACTAAGTTATATATGTTCCAAGGTGCAGTTGTGTCCTTGTATTGGGAGCGATGGTTGATGAGTAGGCAGTCCATCACAACTACTTCAAGTCGGGCTTTTGAACTACCTCTTGTGTTCCGGGTAGGAGTTGATGTGTAGATGATCAAATCACGTCGGCTCTAGTAAGATCCCGGCATCATTGAGCTTCAGGAGAGGCATATGTATTTTATCGAACTTTACTTTATGACAAGAGGAATGGATGATCGGGCCAAATTCATTCCAAGCCTTGCTTAGGCCACCAAATCAAATATGGAGGTCGATGAATGGACGGTCAATTATGAACGCTTTGTATAAGGCTCTGACCGTGATGAGCTTTTTCATCTCTAGTCCATGGCCCCAAATTAAAGGCATATGGTTAATGATGAGTTGTCGAATCATGCTCGTCTTGATAAAACTCCACAGGTCCGATCACGGTCTGCGTGGATTGGTTGGAGGCCAACTCTGAGTATTTGGTCACCTACATTATTTTGAAAGTAGTTTAGTTCAAGTTGGTTGTAGTTCATAGAACAATTGATATTGAAATAGAAATTATTTAAAGAGGATTGGAATAAATCTCATTGATCAGTGAAGCAGCATTGTGTGCTAACTATTCAACTTTGGTCCTAGCTCCCTTCAAAGGGATGTCGGTCGTCAGTAGTCCAATTAATAATCTTAGTTTTTTATTGATAGGCATCGGATGTTCGCTGCCCGCCATTCCACAGGACTTGCACATACTGTTAAAGCTTTCCTTTCCAGATCAGCTTTTCGATCACACCTCGAAGGTGTTTGTAATCGCCAGTGTTAGGATCAGTGAGCCTATTGGAATATACAACATTCCCCTGATTTTCTCTGGGCTTCGGTGGACTTTTTCGAGTTTGGTTTTCAGTACCACTCTGAGTTGCAAGTCTCCAAGTAAAGGCTATCAACTGAATCTTTCAAAGAGCTTATGAGTCAAATTTTGAGATCTTGGTTCGTCTACTGGAATATGAGTCCTTAGCCAATGATCCTGTATTTTTATTTTTCCTAGTCCGCTCCACTCCTCCTCACTTTGGTTTTGATTCATTTTGTAACAAAAACGATCCATGGTCGTAGGAGGCTCTCTAGCTAACTAGCTGCTAAATTATATCTGGAGGTCGATTCCCCTCAAACGCAATCAGTAGGTATCCTTATTAGCATTTGGAACAAATTGCTTGGAGTCCAACATTGATTTGATTGGAGTCACTAAATTCGAAGTGCTGGGTCAGTGAAGAATGATGCTTGGAGTCATCTTGGCATTTGGTGGGAGAAAATATTTGTTTTACTCGAGTCTAGTTTTGGTCAAAAGTTTCCTGCATTTTCCTAGAGTCATATCATTTACGTTCTCCAACCTTTGAGAGTATCGTTTGAGTAGCAGTTGCTTGTTTGTTCCCTTGTTGCCATTCAGAGGCTGCCGCTTGATCCTCTATGCCCTGGTCGATCATAGGATGTAAGGGAAGTGGATAGAATCTTCCTTCACTAAGTTGGGTTTTGAATTCACTATGCGGAGGCACTTCACTAAGTTTTAGAGATTTTTTCTTAAATTTGGATCATACCCGAAAAAGTATTTTTTTGAAAATAGGGGTCGTATAAGAGACCGGTGTAACTTAAGTTTGGATCGGCCTATGCACATGATTTGGTATATTTGATACTGGGTCGGCATGCTTATAAAGCACAAGAATAGAAGGTGGTTCAGTGTTTGAGTGTAGGCATGGTGGATCGGCCAAGAGTGTCTTGGCCAAGTCGGTTCGGTATTAGAGTGTAGGCATGGTGGATCGGCCAAGAGTGGCTTGGCCAAGGCGGTTCGGTGTTGGAGTATGGACATGGTGGATCGGCCAATAGTGGCTCGGCCAAGGCGGTTCGACCAAGAGTGGCTCGGCCAAGGCGGTTCGGCCAAGGTGGATCGGCCAAGAGTGGCTCGGCCAAGGCAGTTCGGCCAAGGTGGATCGGCCTGAGTGATTCGACAAGTACAGTTCAGCAGCTTGAGTCTATTCTCGTTGGCCCGGTCCGGATTGCTCCTTGTATATAGCTCGGTCATAGAGAGAAGGCTAAGGTGGGTCGGCCATTCATCGTTCGTTCGAGGATGTTAGCAGATTACCAATAGGGCAACATGGTTGAATTTCCTTCACTTCGAGTTACATCCCTAGCTGCTCCGAGTTATAGGAGATTTCGCTTCGAGTCATGCACGAGGGATTCAAGGTTCGGACAGGCTGGCTCGGTGACTACTGGTTCGGTCACAAGGGGTCGATATACACAGGTCGGCATTTGCTCAGTATATATGCTAGAGCGATCGGCTGTCACCTTTTGAGTGGGGGATCGGCTATCTGCATTGAGTGAGGGTCGGCTATCTGCATTGAGTGAGGGGTCGGCCTTTATATAACTCTAGTGCAAACTTCAACATTCAATCCCAAAAACTTGCGTACATAAGTGAATCCAATCCCATGGCTAATAGCTTCCTTTAGATCTCTTTCAAATCTGAGTAGAATAGGAAGTTTGCTGGTAAACAACTGGATCTATCTTGCGAATATGGAAATCCACTAGTAGACGATGAGATCCAATCAAGCTTAGAATTCAATCCTCAGTGAAAGCACCAAAATGTTAGCACCAAAATTGGTCACTAAGACCTGTAGAATTTCATGGACATCTGAGAATTAATGGAATCTAGAGAACAAAGCATAAAAGTAAATTGACACAAAGATTTTATAGTGGTTCGGCAATCTCGGCCTACGTCCACTTCAAATTTCATTCATTCTTCATTTGATTGCAATTACATGAGTTGTTCGATTGGCTAGAATTCATTGATACAAGTTTATAAGAAAAATAGCCATGGAAAAGTATTTGGAGTAGGAAGAAGAAGATGATGAAGTCTCCCCAAAAAGAGAGAGCGAGCCCTCCCTAAAAATGGCCCCCTACCCCTGTATTTATAGACGAAGGTATCCTTCAGCCTAACTGACATCTTTAAGCCTGGACCACTTTGGCCACTTTGGCCCACCATAAGAAAAGCTTAGCCCAACACACTATGCTGACCTCACTTATACACTCTTCAACTTTTCAAACATCTATGCCGACACCTATTCCACTAAGCTAAACCTTCATCGTTCTGACATCCTGTATCACCTATCCGTTGATCTTATTTACCCTGGGCTGGATGTAACTATTCGGATATCATGCTTTGGTCATATTATTGTCGTCTCATGGCCATCTTTATCATCAATAGTCAAGTCTGGTCCTTGTAATCACCTTTGTGTAGCCGGGCCAAAAGGCCGGATAATAGAACAAAATAGAAAAATATATGAACGAATTAACACTGTGGACCTGGCCAGCTAGTTGCTCCTATATGTCGAACCACTCCCTGCTTGTTAGCCATTTCTTCTACATGTAGTACAAATTCATCATCCGCTAGTTTAAATCCAGTTGGCGCAGATTGGTTCTGCAAGTATAGTCTACACCTAAATACATAAAGAGAAATTCATTACCCAATTAAAGAAAAAAAATTCTTATTTATTTTTAAGATAGCTCAATTAGTTGAAAATCGCTTATCTATTTCTTTTAGAAACCTATCATAAGCAGGAAAGTGAAGTTTGTTTGAAGTAGGTGTCGTGAGAGTTTCAAATGTTAATTTAGTTAATACAATAACTTTAAATTTAATTTAGTTAACTTCAAAAACTTTAACTTTAAATTTAATTTACTTTAAAATAGTTATTTTTAACTTTAACTTTAAATTTAAATACATTTTTTTACAATTAATTTCTATATTAAAGTTTCATACCTTGAAACGATAAAATCTCAAATATAAACTGTATAATATTTTCTTACTTAAATTATACTATAGAGTTCACTTTATTATTATTATTACTACTGTTTTACTGAAAGAAAGTCCAGTTCCTTCATAAAAGAATATAAAACGCAAGTGGTTCTAGAGACAAAATTAAATACCATGTCTAACTAAACACATCAATCACAAACAAAGAACTAGATCACAAAAGCTAAAGGGAAACAATAATTAAAATAGAACAATCCATGATTCCAGTCCCCATCTCACGCATTCCTAAACCCATCAAGTATACCAGCAAATATATGAACCTAAAGATATAACACTTTAGCAACTAAAACATAAAAACAAGCACATATTATTATACAAGTTCACATGAATTCACTCAATCTATCTGAACTCACTCAATCTAATATATAACAGCTCCCACTTTTGTATATGCATAGATGCACGCACTGACAAAGCAGTTGAGGTTGATATTATGTGAAACATGGTAATGCCAAATCCCCTTTTCAAACATTAGCAAGCACAAAACTGGAGAAATATATATATTTAGATGCAGACACACATAGTTAAATGCTTGCAATATAAACACACGCATTAACCCATCACTCTCAGAACACACGCATAAATACATGCACATGCACTGTTGCTCACATTTATATAATAAAAGTTGCGCACACCATTTATATACACACACGAATTCACTCAAACACACACACTGCACACACATACATTAAAACAAGCACAACCACTCACCCAAGAAAAACACATATGTATAATTCAACATACTTATTATTGGCTAGTTGCATCCTAAGACAATTAGTTGACACTAAGAGTTGCTGTTTAATTTAAATCTGGATGTCGGTTTGGCCAAGGGTTTGGTGCCATATGTATATTTGTGGTGATACATGATTCATAAAAAATACAATGTATACCTAATTCATAAAAAATTGCAGTGTATACCTTCTAGATAACTATTTGGTGCCATATGTATATTTTGATGAAGTGTTCCATATTTTTTTAAGTTAAATAGATGTGCCACATGAATGAATGAATTTAGGCAACGACCAAAGACAAACGTCTTGAAATGTAATATCCAGCATAGGCAAATAAGCACCATAAGCTTAAATATATGCATACTGATAAACATACACATATACATATTGCGTAGAACTAAACAACTAGGAGGCAGTAACATCCAATTAAAGTCATAGTTTGAGAATCACCATCATACCTTTCAGCGTAAATAGAAAATAATTCATAAGCTGGTATGACAGATTGACAGATCTATTACATTAAACTTCTCTAAAAATTTAAGGGTATAAAACGTATTAAAAAATTTGGTAAGGCGAAAACCGAACATCAAGTGTGTTAAAACTACAAAGAAATCAAGAAACCAAATAAATATGTAAACATATGCATATGTAATTGAGGGATAGGATGCATAATAAATGAAAGCACAACATATTTGATTTTTTATTGGAACTAACTTTGCTTTGAACAACACAAATACGGTTTAGTTGGATTGCTTATGGACAAGAGTTTCTCTTCTACTTCTTTGATCGTCATAGGGTTTTTTCTTCAGTACCAAGCCAAGTGAACACTGTAGGAAAGGGCTAAATGAGTTGCACAACTGCTATAAATAATAATGCAAGGACTGAATAAAAAAATAGCACTACTTACCATTTGAATCTTACGTATGTGAAAAACTCTACATCTCTAGCAAACATCTTGAAACTACACCATGTATCACGAATTTCTAGACCAGTACCAAATGGAACAGCAAGATGGAACCTTTCATTAGAAAATTTTGAGAACACTCCCTCGTTGCTATAGCCTGCTTATGGAGACGATATTGCAAACAAAATACAACAATTGTCGATCCAACCACCTCGAGAACAGCGGCCGCGAGAACAGCGGCCGCGAGATACCAATCCAACCCAATCATCGATTCATTCAAGCTACCAATCGCGGCGAGATGTAGTCGATGTTGAAGTTGGTGTCAGCGATCTGTTGAAGTCATGTCAGCAAGCTGTTAAAGTCGGCGTGATTTTGTGAGCAGAGAAAACCCTAACTTAAATTGAAATTCCGTGGCCGAAAAATGGGGTAAGTTTTAGAAAATAGAGTGCATGGATAATTACACAAGGCTCCACTTATTAACAGATTATTTATGGGTTTGCCAATTGTTGTGACACTTATTTGTGTTTGAAATGATAATTAATCTGTTGCAAAGTTTATACAAAAGAATATTCATTTTTTCTAACATTTTTTCAGGTTTGCTAACACTTTTTTATAGTTGGAAGTTTGTAACACTTACAAGTGTTAGAAATTTACAAATATAAAATGTTGCAAAAACAATGATTTGGTATAATGGATGAGATAGTTTTCATCCAAAGAATGGTAACATCAAACACACTCCAGCATTTGGATTATTCCAACATACAGTTTCTCTAACTTTCTACACAATCTTATGTTCCTACAAAAAAATGCTCTGTGTTGCTCCAAATGATAGGATCAATTGTCTAAGGATAACGGGTAAGACCTGACACATAGTTCCATCGTGCGACAGGGCTCATTTTTTAGCATAAGTGAGCTATTTACATAGGATGGTCCGTTCATCATGTATGGGACACAAGACACACACTTCATAGATTAACACTTATAATTTCCCTAATTGACATTCAAAATCTGATTCTTCAACACATGTCGATATCCATTAGATTATGGGCATCGGTCACAAAGGCTTATATTGTAGTAGAATTTCAAAACAAAACATACCAAACCATGTTCAATGTTGAGTTTTCCTATCCAGAATGACATGCCACTCACCTAGATTCGGTACTAATGTTGGGTTGGCAACTCATCTAAAGGATGGTTCCACCATATTTCAAGCCTCGACATCCATGGCTATTGGACCCAAATGCTCAATCACCATAGAACTACAGAGGAAGATAGTTCCAGTGGCTCCAACTAGAATCAACCTCCTCCTCTTAATAAACAAGTTGGCTTAAGAGTTATAGACGATCCTCCTGAATAAATGCCAATAACCCTAACTGCAAAGTCACTTCAAACCATATGCCTCCAACATGGAATACGAGAGAGTGACGTCCTACTCCCAGCAATTAACCAATGAGCGCACAATCCTCCATAGGGCTACACAGCTTTTACTAAGTACATTTGCATAGGTGTTGTTGTACAGCTTTTCAATCTTTTACATACCACCTTTCAATCCATTCCTTCATATGTTCCTTCAAGAGCTCGGGCTTACTCCCACTCATGTCCCCACCAATGGTTATGCCTTGTTGAGTTCCTTATACATCATATTCATGAATCAATTTCATCAGCCTCCTACCTTTAGGGTGCTAACACCTTCCGAGATTCAAATAACAGAGCGAGTCACCATTTTTTGTGATCATCGAAGCTTGGTGTCGATGTAAGGTTATCAAAATACTCTTCAAAAATCGCTTATACTTCAAGAATTAGTACTTCTTTGTTCAATGTCTATATGGCTTCTACCGGCTCTGGCTATCTGAAAGTAAGACTTCTTCCTTTCTATTCTTCTTGTAATTGGACCCTTATCGTCCAAGTATCTAACTTCTTTCCCATTCTCTTCCCAGATTTTCCTACTCGAGATAGAAGTGATGTGCACATGGAGACTCTACGAACTCTCAAAATAGTCAACATATGATATCGCTCTACTACTTATCTTCTGATGAATGAAAATCTTTGCTAGTATGGTCTTCTACATCCTAAATGCTTCATCTTTCCAACCGAGCTTCTCCCAAGAGGGTCCAAGGAGTCCACCGAGTCTTCTGCCCCATTCGCGACTCTAGTAAATAAATCCAAGGGGGCACTGAAGGCCCATCACGAGGCTAAACATTGATGAAATCATTGATTGAGCGGCGGAAACAAACATAGCTGGTGAAGTGCATATGGAAGGAGGAGAGAGAGTTAAGATGGAAACAATACATGAGAGAGGAGAAGGAAGAGAAGGAATTGAAGGAGAAGGCGATAAGTAGATGGCGATGATGAGGACTTCGATCAAGGAGAAGACGATTTATATGGAGAGATGTCTCCAAGGGGTATCGAAATTCTTACCCAATCACGCCCGAAGAGAATATTTGTGAAGACCCTGCAACAGTCTGTAGAACCGAGCGCAGCACCAACAATCGAGGCGAATCTTTTAGCTGGTTATTTAGAAAATATCTTTGACTCGTTGAGTGATCTTGACATTCCTATCGACCAATCTTTTTAAGGAATACCCTTCAAGATTCAACTTTCCATCTGAGGGCCTCTTAACCGAGAGAGGCGAAACTATGTCTTATATCCTTCTGAACACGGTCCGTAGAGTACTTAAGGCAGCATAAGCACTTTGCACATTTCTAGGATCACAAACACTCGCATCTTGTATTCGTCCTTACTTCATTATTTCGAAACTGATACGATCCTCTCTTTCTTTTCAAGTACACTAGGAAGAGACCGCTTAAGCTATCTCCACTCTAGTGTCTCTGAACAAAGAAAATTAATTCTTGAACCATACCCATCTTGTCCTAGATCTTATAGGGAATGAGAATCAGATAAAGAGAGGGGAAGGAGCAAAGAAAGAGAGTATTAAGCGAAAAGTGATCGTTGGGTAGAAAATGATAGAAAGAAAAAACATGCAAAGGAGAAAGAACCCTATGACCAACGAAAAAGGCAAATAGACACATGTGACCACCATGATCCTTCATTCGGCCTTCCCCCACTCGACCTCAACCTTAGCTTTCTTCACAACAGCTTCCACCATCGCTCTCTCTAGCCACCATAGTTCCTTTACCCCATCAATCTAAAGAGGTCTCTATTCGCCCAGCTCCACCCCTGCCAAGTAGAATGCAAGCTGCCTTCTTAATCCTTTGTCTAACCAAAGTTAAATTTTACTATGACCTTAAATATATTCCTAGGGAATAGGCCCACCACAAGGTTGGAGGCATCCAAGAGCTGATAAACCAAGGGTATGAGTGGAAGAAACTTTCCTTTGCCTTCTTTGACATCAATAGAATCCACCAGACTGATATCTAATCAATTAAGTCAGAGCAGAAGAGTTATGATAGAATTATAGAAGAATACAAGAGGGAATTAGCTAATGCTATAGAAGAAAGAGATAAAGATCAAAAGTTGGTGAAGAATGTTAAAGAATTGGTCGAAGAGATGAGACATACTCACAATCTGAACACGATTGTGATGATAGGCCAAGTAAATACCGATCATGAAGAAAATTCCCATCTCAAGATGCAAATTAATACTAAAAACTTGGCCCTCCAAAAAAAAGAAAGGCCATCAAGCCAAGGAAACTGATATCCAGAAACTCTGGATTGAAATTGGGAAGCTTACGTCCACCTTACTGATGGAAAAAGCGGAAAAACTGGAAGCTCGGGTTGATCATGCGGGGGCACTGAGCCAGCTAATTAAGTTAAAAAGTGCAGTGGCAAAGGGAAAAAAGATCTAAATCCCATCTTTCAACGGTTCTTCACTATTGTCATCAAATTCAAAACTTGAAGTGGTTAGGAAGTACTTATTTCATCACTCTAGCCAATGCCTAAGAAGAGATAATGCTTCTGGCAGTTGCCTTCGATGAAGGCCTCATCGAGGACCAATTGAAAGCCAAGTACCTTAACGCCAATGACATAAAAAAGTTGGAAGAAGGAAAAGCAATCCTAGCTACGTAGGGTGCCACTGCTATTAAAGCTACCACCGAAACTCCTATTTTTCCAAGTGCATCGGGCCATGTAGAATCACCACTTCCAAAAGTCTAAGAGCTTGCATCTCCGTGGCCACCCTTACTTCAACTCCAGCATCCATCACCGTGGACACTAATGAGCCTTATATTCTTATCTATATTTCTAAACTCATCCAGTCAGTAGTAGAGTAGGCTGAAATTGTAATATCTCCTGCTAAGGAAACATCGAATAGTGAAGGTATTTCTCTTGTCCCTTCGGTGTTCGAGTAGCTTCAATTCTCACCCAAGACCGTCATTACTCTTACTTCATTATTTGTAAACCTACATGTCACCTGTTGCTTCCTTCTCCTCCGCTGCCAAGTACTGAAAGCTTGGGCTCATTGCTATCTCCACTGAGTATAACTCTGTTACCATGGGACCAGTCGTACCAATCCTTCCCTCCATCTCCATCCTTGGTTCTGATTAAGAGAAAATCATGGGTTTAGAGGGATTGGATGACACTTTGTAGTCCATGAGGGAAGGCATCACCATTACCAGTGCTACATGCCCAACCGATCCTCTTTCTACAGCAGAGAAATTGAAGATTGACATATCCATGGTGAAAATTTAGATCGAGCTTGGAATAGAAAAATTAGCTAGCGTCGAAAAGTCAAAGCCTACTCCAAGAATTCTTCCTGTTACCATTAGGCCTCCTAAGGGTAGTAGTGCCGGCGCCTCCAGAGAGACATCTGATGCCTCTATTAACAAGACTGAAGATCCAGCTATTACAATCACTAAAGGAGAGACCACTCCCTTTAAAGGCAGCACTCCCAAAGGGAAACCTAAGGACAGACAGGGCTAAAAGAGACCATATAACTTTTTAGGTAGCAAGGGCAAGAAGAAGAAGAAGGTGCAAAAGAAATAGTCCTTCCACCTAGCTTTTGACGATGATGAGACAGTTTCTTTTTGACAATAATGAAGGTTTCCTTTTCTTTTGAAATCTCTATTCCATTTATATTTCTGCATTTTTATATTGCACCTACCTATAATCAATTCCTACATATATAATATAACTTCTTATACCATAATTTATCGATATTATACATGTTTGTGTCTGTGTAATGCTTTTACTTACTATAACTTTGAACATATAAGTAATTTCCTATAATTACTTTAGTTACATTCTATTACTTAGTTCTATGTTTTGTTGCCAAAGTGTTTCCGTTCGGCTAAACAAAACTAATTTTTAACCAACTCTATGGCTACTCTTGTTTACACTTGGTCGAGTTTCCTTCGACCATTAAAAGTTATAAATAAACTGAGTTCCGTGTCATTTTCTATCTTTAGGGAAATAGTTGTTTGGGCATCTATATCCCGACGTCCTTGACATGGCCAATAACCAGGCATGATCGTTATTATCTATCAACCTCCACCACTCGACCTCAGCCAAGCATGTCCCGCTGGATCGCAAGTGGGGTCGTACTTCCTTGTTATTCCGTTACACAACTAGTCTTATCTCCGCAAACTTAGCATTCCAGATGCTAGAATTTGGGCATCACCCTTCAACCTTGCAATTCTCCAAACATTAGTCGAAGGTTAATAATGTGAGGGAAATTATATGATTTCCCCCAGTCTGATTATACACTCGCGATTCTAATCCTGAACAAAAGGGGTTCGATGGTAACTATTTCTAGGTACCCATTCTCGATCTCACTTATATCCAAGCATTGATCGAAAGCATTCATCGACCATCCTGACTTATCCTCAATGAACATGTCCTATCGGGTCGCAAGCGCAGTCTTGAAAATCTAGGTTGTGCACCTGTTCCTATCTTTAGGAATTGGTGCTCTGGACGCCTATCTTTGGGTATCCACTCTCAGTCTCACAAATCTCTAGACATTGACAAAAAGTATCCTTTAACCATCCACGCTTATCTTCGGTAAGGCATGTCTAGCCAGGACGCAAGCATGGTTATTGAAAAATTGATTGCATACCAGTTTCTATTTGGCCTCGAAAGCTAGCGCTTGAGTTGCTTGATTCTAGGCATCCCTCATTGACTTTTCCCATCTCCGGGTACTAGTCAATACTAAATGGATACGGTCAAATTATCCGATCGACCTTTGTGATTATACTCCTTTGTCCTGATCCTTGATCAAACGAGTTAGTACCTTTCTCATGTATCTGATTGTACTGCTAACCGTGCATCATAGGGTTTTGCTTACAAGAACGCGTTCCATTGGTTCAAAAAGCTAATTTTGTTTATAAACGAAAGATGTGGCAAGTCTTGCCTTATCGCCTTGCCCCCATTTCACTAGGGTGGCTTATTTATAGAAATAAATTAAGTAAATGTAAATGAAATAGCGTAGCAACAGTTCGGTATTCCATGCTCGTGGAATCAGGATTCCATTAACAGTGGCCAGCTTGAAAGTTCCATCTCCAAGCTTCTATTTGATCGCATAGGGACCTTCCTATTTTGAACCAAGTGCCTCCGTACCCAAGAGAATTTTCTTCAAAACAAGGTCTTGCACTTCAAACGTACGGCTCCGGACCCTGGTGTTGAAACATTATGCAACTCGTTTTTTGTTAGCAGCTACCCTTAATTCAGCATTTTCTCGCTTTTCGTCAATCAAATCAAAGGACTCAAGAAATAGTTCCTCGTTGACCTTTGGGTCAGAATACCTTTTCCGATGGGAAGGGACTTTCAGTTCTAACAGAATCATGGCCTCAGCTCCGAAGGCCAGGATGAATGGAGTATGTCCAGTCGTGGACTTGTGGGTCATCCTATAAGCTCGTAATGCAAGTGGAAGCTTATCGACCCAGTTGCCCTGGGCTTTAGTTAACCGTTTCTTTAAAATGGACTTTATGATTTTATTCATCGCCTTCGTCTGTCCATTCACCTGCATGTGTGCTATTGTCGAAAAGGTTTTCTTGATTTTGTACCAGTTGCAAAAATCCTTGAACTCGGTACTCTCAAACTGACTCCAATTATCAGTTATAATTATTCAAGGAACTCCAAGTCTACAGATAATATTCTTCATCACAAAGCTGATCAATTTCCTCATTGTGATCATGGCAAGTGGTTTCGCTTTAGCCCACTTTGTGAAATAATCCATTGTAACTACAGCATACTCAGCTCCTTCTTTTGACATTGGTAGCATACCGAATATAACAATTCCCGAAATCGCAAATGGCCACAAACTAACCACTTACATAAGCTCTATGGATGGGGCTCTCTGAATTTTTGCAAACCTCTAGCATCGGTCACACCGTCTTGAGTAATTAGTGGCATCATGGTTTATTGTTGGCCAGAAGTATCCATAGCGAAATATCTTCTTTGCTAATGTTTGCCCTCGATGTGGTCACCATAGCTAGCTTTATGAATTTCCATGAGGATTTTTCTAGCCTCATCACTAGTTACACACCAAAGCAAGGGGATTGAGAAACGTCTCCTGTATAGCACTCATTCTCGCATTATGAATTATGGCACTTTACGAAGGATTTTTCGTCGACCATTCCTTCCTTTCGGAAGAGTTCCCTTTTGTAACGACCCATAAATTTTAACGATTTTATAATGTAATTAACTAAATTTTTCTTGAAATTAAATAATAAAACTTTTGAAGTGAAAATTTGATATTTATTATGTGTCTATTAAAACATAGCAAGTGGCAGATTTTCATTTGAAAATTTGAAAGTTTATTTTGTTGTGTAATTTTATTTAAATTTAAATCAGTTAATTTGATAAAAATAAAATATTTTCGAAATCTGAATATTTTTATACAATAAAAATGTAGACCATTTTTTGAGTGAGACGTCATATTTTGTTTTGCCAAATTTGGACTGCTCTAACCCCGTTTATCTTGATTTCAACGAATTAGTAGCTGTTTGGCAGCGAATATCGACTTTTGATAGGATGATCGCATTGTTGATAGCTGTGTACCATTCTGTTCGTCTCGTCATGCTGATCTCCATAGTATATTCATTCTTGTAATTCGGCGTCTGGTACGTGGCGAGATTGGCGAAACGATTTGCCGTATCGGTTCCGTATTCGGACCTTTTGGTTTCCTTGTGTGTCTTTCCATTATCTACCGATTGAAATTAAATAGCCACTAGCCATTAATAATTTCTGAATTCACGTGTTGGACTTTTACTATTCCCTGGTTTTATAATATATAAGCTTGTACGTCCTTTCACTTTCATTTCCTCTGCCTTTCTATTTTGCTCTGTCTTCTTCTTTGTGAAAAATATATATATAACAAAAATAATATTAGCATTCAGTTACAAAGGAACTTGCTCAACATCTTCTAGCTTTTCCTGTACGCGTTCAACCTTGTTCATCCTCCTTCTTTTGACTCAGATTCATGCATTCGAAGATATATATATATATATACACTTATATAATTCATGAAACCTGCTCCGCATATATTATGCAAATCTACTCAACCTTGTTTTGCTTGACCGCCTCACACCCCATGTCGTCCACGTCACTCCCATCCCACCGAAGTCACAGACCCTGCCCCTTTTTCCGCCTTAGCTCGACCCCATCCAGACCACAACCCTCCGAGTCATCCTACCTCCACAAACATCGCCACCAAGTAGCACCGTATGCCATATCTCGACCAGATCTGAAAGCTCCACGGCCTGCCAAACCCACTGCCTCTTGCTCGACCACCGAGCACCACTACATCCGCTCACCACCCACACACTCGAGATCCGCCAACACCGAAACCCCACTCTGCCTCATTCCTCCAGCTACCTCCGAGCCTAGTTCACATCGACGACCACCCTACGCCTCTCCTTCCAGAAACGCCTCCACCCGTTGCATTCAGCCATCTCCATCTCGAGCCATTTTTCCCCGACCAACTGAACGTGAACGAGCAGCCAACCTCCATGATCTCCGCCTCCATCTGCCCATCTCCGACAATGCAGTGCTGCAGCTTGCTCCCTTTTTTCTTGGAATGCCCTGCCTTGCTTATCTGTGACATGTCTTCCCTTCTTTGAAAATATATATGTATGTTTGCATATATTTAGCAACAAGTTCCTCTTTCTAAATATATATATATATATATAATAAGTATATTTGTTTATATATCTATAGTCTGTGTGTGTGTGTATATATATATGTATGTTTAGTGGCATGCATGTAGTTGTATATAGTCTGGCATGCATATATTTATTTAAACACACATATATATAGTCTGAATTGATTTTTTTTCTTAAATATAATGTATAAAGATTTTATTGTAAATAGGAGTTTTAAAATTGAATATTGATTTTAAAATATAATTTATATAGATATATATATTTCATACAAATATGTATATATTTTGTTTTCCCATCAAAATTCAAGTGGTTCGCTTGCTTCGTCGACGTCCAGTTTGTTGTTTTGTTTGTCGTTGTCCGGATATCTCAGTAGCTTTTGGTTTGCTTTGCTCATATCCATATCTATGTGTGTGTCCGTGTCACTCTCATCGCCATTAAATTTTCTCTAGCCTCAAAAGGTGAGCTATCACTCACGATTAACATTCTTATATTTAGTAAATTTAATTCACATGAAATGACGATTGAAATATGCTGTTAAATTTGAATTGTTAAGTTATTTAATTGTTGAATATGATATACCATTATCTGCAATTGTTCACCTATGACATATGACACCATAACCTGTTGTATATATTATATTTAAATTTGTTACTGATGATATATACCTATTGTTGATAATTTATATTATTATCATATTTGTTCTCACTCTGCAAGTTCCCTGTTAGTTTAGAAATTCCCTATAGGTTGAAATGATACATACCCGAATAATCTTATAGATTAGGGGAAAATCGTTATGGGTTGAAATGATAAACCCAAGCGATTTTCATTGATTTTGAATTTTAGGATTGCGGGTTGAAATGATATATTCCCATAGATATTTAAATTGCGGATTGAAATGATAAATATCTGTATCACTTGACCATAGGATAGAAAATTATATACGGACACCATTGGTCTGTATTTTGAAAATGATTTCCAATGTTTTGAAAGGAAATATAAAGGTTTTAATAAATATTAATTTTAAAATATAATATATAAATGTTATTTTTATATATGAGTAAATTTAGATTCTTAAAATTTTATGTTTTGGAAATTTTAAATTTATAAGTTAGTTTTGAAAATATAATTTTTAAAGATTTTTCTGATAATTTTATTATTTTAAATATATATAAAATAAGATTTAATTTAATAAAATTTAATTTACTTAATATATATATATTATGTTTAAGTATTTATTTAAAATTATATTTTAAAAATAAATGTCGTAATAACGTTAATAAACTAAGGTTAGGAAGATAAATCGAAATTGATTTGAAGTTGTATTTGTTTAAGAATTGCATTTAAATTAAAAGAAATTGATTTGAAACTTATTGAATTTGAGATTTTAAAGATATAATTTTATAATTTGATTTTGATTAAAGGTGATTAAATGAATATTTTCAAATTTAAATAAATTTAAATTGAATATTTAGTTTGATTTAAATGTGTAATTGGAGATTTTATTTAAATATTACTTAAAAGTGATTAAGCGATAATTTTAGAATTAAATATAATTGAAGTTAGATATTTAATTTTGGATTTTATTTAAATTTGTAATTTGAGATTTTATTTAAATGTTATTATAAATGATTAAGGGAATATTTCAAATTTAAATAAAATTAAAGTTGAATTTTGAAATATAAATGAAATTTATTGAATCGGGTTATTCTAAATGTTGAAGATTTAAACTTTGAAACCTATTGAATTTGAAATGGTAGTTCAAACCTGGATTTGAAATTGATAACAATTAAAATTGAGTAATGGAATTTGAATTGAACTTTAACCTTTTTAACTGTAATCGTTGAATTGAGATTGATTTAAATTGAATTTTGGAACCAAAGTTGATTCGAATTGGTTTGTGAAATTGGAGGAAACAATTCTAATTTGAACTATTTGATATAAACTATTTTAGTATATAAACTCTTTTAACATATAAACTATTTTTAATTTATAACTTATTTTTAAATATATAAACTATTTTTAATTTACAACTATTTCAATATATAAACTATTTTCAATATTTAAACTGTTTAAGTTGGAATTGTTATGATTTAGATTTAATGGATTTAAATGTGAATATTTGATATGATGGTTTAACCTATTTTTGGTGGTTAAGATTTTGGAAATAAATATGATTTTAAAGTGAATACTGATTTCGAAAGTGATATGATTTTGAAAGTGAATATGATTTCGAAAGTGATATGTTTTTGAAATGGATATGATATTTTGATGTGAAGTATGAACTGATTGAAACTATAAAACGAACATGGTGTGAAATAAGCGTTTGGTTGTTAAAGAGATCGGGATCGGATATTGTCATACTCTCTGCCAATACCGAAAACCACTTTAACAACTGTGTACGTGGTGGAGATTCTAGAACAAAGTAGGATGGTTTGGCGACGATTCAAAATGAGGTATTAACGCAGCCCGGACTCCCGTGAGTCAGCTTGATGTGGCTAAAACAGGAGCCACGCCGGGCCAAGTGAGGTCATACCTCCGATCGAGCACATTTCTTAGAATACCATTCTATTACTTTGTGATTTGATTGGGTACACCTTTGATTTTGGGAGTGTGTCTCGAGGTGGGCGGTAGTGGTTGCTATGCATTACCACCAGTCTGGATCCGCAAAACGGTAGTATCCTACCCAGGGCATTGCCTCGCATGCCTTGTCACATGCCTTATCGTGCCTTCTACGAGTTTGGTTTGTACCATACATATAGAGTGCCCTCTGATAGCCCTCCAGTTTACAGAGGAATTACGGTACTGTATAGACTATGGAAATATATAAAATGTGTTAAGGGGGATATGTGTAATGCCTTAACGCTATTTTAATAGTTTACTTTACTGTAGACATTATATATTTAGCGTATTGTACTATGTATGTAGATAGTTTAACGGATCCTTAGAGGATGGGAATCCCAAACATCCTTTAAGTTATTTTGTATTTCAGTTGACATTTCTATTAGCTTATCTATTTTCTCCATCAAAGCAGTGGTTTACTTTGGACCCAGACTGCGTCTTTTTTATTTTATAGGTGGATATTTCAAGTCCATATTTAGTGCATAGCATGCTACCTCTAATGATATCCCACACATATTCGAATGTGTCCAAGCTAATACATCTAGATTTGCTTGAAAGAAATTGACAAGTTCCTTCCTTAATCTAGTGCCGAGTTGAGGCCCAATCTTAAGGACTCGCGTAGGATCATCCATCTCAATCGAAATGCTGATCGTTAGCTCAACTGGTGATGCCTGTACTTCCTATGACTGTTTCTTGGGATCCATAGACTTATAGAATTTTCTATGGTACTCGAGCCATAGCTTTGTTACTAACTACTAAGCATCCATGTTCTTAATGCAGAAAGCTTTCTCTGCATTGTTCCCTTTCTCTCATCACTTTGCTTCTTTAATCGTGGCAACGTACCACTCTCGACTAGTGCTCCAGTCACCTCAAATCGATGCAACCCCATTCTTTGTGGAGAACATCATAATAAAGCACCAAGGAGCTAAAGCTATTTTGAAATCAAGAAGGGTTAGTCAACCTAAAACTGCATTGTACAATAAAAATACAGCCATAATCACGAACTTTTGAATCTACACAATCTTGTAGTCTCTATCTCCTAGCACCATGGATAAATCAATAGTCCCGGTAGGTTCCTTTGCCTTATTAGTAAATCCTTGAACCCTAGATTTACAAGTCTTGATGTCTTTCAAAATTATTCTTATTTGATAAAAAGTCCTTTTGAATAGAATATTCACCAAGCTTCCATAATCCACCAAGACTCAATCTACAGTAACAGGGCTTACAACGACTGTTATCACCATGGAATCAAAGGTTGGAGCCTCAACCCCTTTAGAATCCCTTCTTCAAAAAATGATTGTCATCAGTTATGAGCCTTTGCTGCTTAGCCAGAGCTTCATCATCAATGGAAAAACAGCTCTCGTGTGGAACGTGCCTCAACGAAATCACATACTGCTCTATCTCATTCCATTTTTTCTTCATCAAATGCGGTCCTCTAATTAGCTTGTTTATAACAATTCTTCCATTTGTCACTTGGAGCCCTCTACACTAAGTCCAGGTTGGTTCCCATGGGCATTCAGCCCTTGGTGTTTAACATTCTGTCCACCATCCTATGGCTCTCTAGTGTATTGTTGCACTTTCTTTTTCTATATAAACTATTCAATGAAGTCTTTAGGATGTCTACACTTATTGATATTATGCCCATGAGTTTCATGGAATCGAAAAATTTTCCGATAGCATTTTCCTGCCTCAGTCATCTATCTCCTCGGTGGCTTCTTATAACTTTTTATGCCTTATGTGGCAGGGTATATTTCTCAAGCATATTGTTCAGAGGCGTTTACTCCTCTGGTCTTATATACCTTTTAGCTTGCACCCAGTGCCCTGATTTCTCTTTCTTTGATACTAGAATTTCGGCCTAATTATTGGCATTCTCAACGGTCTGTTTGATAGCTACATTACTTTGAATAACTTCCTTTGATTGTCCACCACCAGTCTTTCTAGCTACTTGGCTTGCCTCTTCCAAACACAAGAAGTAGTTAGCCTTGTAGTGGAACTCCTCCATAGTAGTTGGCTGCTTCATCCTTAACAACTCTCCAGGTCCTTGACAAATGCTCGACAAGGATATCACATCCTTAGGCCAAGCAACATGAACTTGAATTGCTCTAAAAACTTATTAGCTAATTTATCAAAAGTCAAAATGGACTTTGACGCGAGCCGGGTGAACAACATTGACACAACTCCATCTAGGAAGATGTGGAAACTCTACACATCTGTCACTTCGGCATCATCCATGTGCCACTCATACTTGAACAAATGCTGCCTAGGGTCGATCATCCCATTATACAATGGCATTAAAGGCATTATAAACTTCCTGGGATACTCTTTCCTCAATATATTCTCCATGAATGGAGTTTTACCAGGTATAGAACCCAATCTTTGTTCTTTCTCTATTTGTTTTCCTTCAGTGACCACTTAATCATATCCATAATATGCTCTTCACCAGCTTGGTAATCTGTAGGATGACTAGCGGGAGCTAAGTGTTTGACTCTGCAAATGATCTTAGTTTGCTTGCTGACGCCTAGGTTCTTCAATCTTTGGGAGAACCACTTGTCTGGACCTTCTCTAACATTTAGTTGACGCTGTAGTGGTTCTTTGAACATTAACTTCCAAAGCTTCAACATTCGGCTCATCCTCATTGCTAGCATCCTGCTAATTATCCTTAGAATATGACAAGTTGATGGTTTTGGGCTAGATCTATACCTAAGAAGCTCTTTTCTCAGCAAAAGCACCAAAAATGTTAGTTCAAAAATTGTCATAACACCCTAAAACAAATTAAAGAAGATAGATCTAACTAAAAAAGCAAATAAATAGTTGAAGACGCTCGAATTTTACAGTGGTACGTCAAATCTAGTGCCTACGTCCACTTTAGTGTTAATATAGAGAGTTTTTGCCACATGTAAAAAGGTTTATAGTTCCTAATAGCCTAGAATAGCCGAGAGTAATTTTCTTCATGACAAAGTCAGGTAGATAAAGAAGATGAAGTGCCCATAAGTCCTTTTCCAATTGCTATAGGCTTTATATTTATAGAGGAATTTCCCAATGAAGTTGCTGGATCATGAAATACCAGTTCAAACTGCAGATCTAAAAAAGTAGAAGGGGAGACAAAGTCACATGAGTGATAAATTCATATCGGTACCCATAAGTGGTGATCGGTACCGATCTGAGTTGTTGACAACAAATCATTTCATCTTCTACTACTTTGTCTTCTTGCTTCGATCCATCAAGTTCCGAGCACTCTTGGCTTGGAAATCAAATTATTACCAAGAGGTTCTAACTCATTCAGTATTTGTCCGGAGCTTTCCAGAGTTGTTCACCTCCTTCTTCAGAAATGGCCACGGGGCTATTACTTTAGCCAATTGTTGATAGAACATAGCTACAGAGTGCACCAAGAGGCAGAAAAAAAGCTCGGTATTGACTTGAAAAGTGGTTGATACCGTTCTCTTTCCCTATGCTATTTTGTACTCTAACTCTCTTAAGCTTCTTTTGTTGTCCTTCCAAGAATGCCCCCAAGTCCTTGAACTAGTTCGTCTACATCCAAACATCTAGATTTTTTTGAAAGTCGCTTGGTCTAAATTTGGATAACATAAACCAAACTATTTGGTTATCTTAACAAAACAATTATTCTAGCTTCTTGATGCATGGTTAAGACCATAAATTGATCTTAAGGTTTACATGCCTTATCGTTGCTCCCACTAACCTGGAAACCCTATAGGTGTGACATATAAATAATCTCTTATAAATCACCATTTTGGAAACATTGTTTTAACATCCATCTTCCATATTTCATAGTCATAATAAGGGATGATAGCAAATAGTATATAAATGAATTTAATTATGGTGGCTAGTGAAAATATTTCATCATAATCCACATCTTAAATTTGATGGAAAGCTTTTGGACCAACCTTGCTTTATAGGTTTTGGCCTTTTCATCTACACAAACCTTTGTCATAAAGATCCATTTATCCCCTTGGGCACATTCTTCAAAGTCCATACTTTATTTCAGTACACGGAATCCATTTTAAACTTCATAGCGTCAAACCATAGGGCAAAGATCTTAACACTCTAAGACTTGTCGATACGTGAGGGGTTCATCGTCATAAATGACACAATCTGCATTCATACGGTCAATGACAAACCTATAGTATCTCTTTAGAGCACAAGATTCCATATTAGATCTTCTAATAGGTTGCGTATTTTCTATATATGTTGAAAAGCTTTCTAAATACTCGGTTTCTATGCAAGTTTCTTGGATCTTATCAAACTCCATCTTACTAACACTAATTTCTCGAGAGAAAATTTCTTTTTTTATAAAGATGGCATCTCTCCAAAAAAATATCTTTTGTTCTTTATTATCATAGAATATGAAGGTAGGAGAATTTATGGGATACTATATAAAATTAAACAAAACTAATCTTGCCTCATGTTTTACTGGGGTTTATATTCTTAACATAAGCCAAAAATATCTTACTTAAGGTAATTATGGTGGGGATTCTTATCAATTCATAACTTGTATGGTGTCTTGGGCATAGATTTAGATGGTACATTACCCAACCTATATGTTATGGTTTCTTGTAGATACAGCTAAAAAGAAAAGGCAACTTATTGTCACTCATCATATCCAATTCCCGTTTAAGTACTTAAGGAAATAAGATTCAGTTTCTCTTTACGAAACATTATTGTGTTGAGTAGTATATGGAGTGACTAGAGTGAGAATCCCATTCTCTTTTAGGTACTTTTGGAGTTCATATCCAATGTACTCATCATCTTGATTAGACCAAAGTATTTTGATCTCCCCATTAGTCTGGTTTTCTACTTCATTCTTTCTTATATTCTATGAATTTATCATAAATCTTTGATTCGTATTTTATGAGAAACACATATCCATATCTAAATAAATCATATGTGAACATTACGAAGTATGAGTTTCCACCTTAGGTAGTTATGGACAACCACATATGTCAGTATGTACTAGTCCTTGGAGTTCATCAACTATTTCATTGCCCCCATTGAATGGGTGCTTGACCATTTTAGCTTAAAGACACAATGCATAAGTATCAAATAATTCAAAATAAAATAATGGTAGAAACCCTTGGTTTCTTAACTCATTCAATCATTTCTTGCTAATATGGAATACTCTATAACGCCAAAGGTAAGTATCATTTACTTTACACACTTTATTATTTTCAACAGCAAACTCAAGATAATTATCAAGAACATAAATGCAATTATTTAAAGCACAAAAGCCAACATTTCTATTTCCATAATAAATACTCATAATATTATCATTACAAATGAAACCATATCCATTTTCTACCAAATGAGAAACAAAAATTATTCCACTAACAAAGTTTGGTACCACTTATTTAAAATCAAATCACATCCACTGGCAAGTTTCAAATGGTACTCTCCCATCACTTTGGCAGCTACAGTAGCTCCATTTGCAACTTGGAATTACATGCTTCCCCTTGTCAAGGGCCTCTTGCTCCAAAGTCCATGTAACTAGTTAAAGATATGAGCTCTAGATCCAGTATCTAAAAACAAACTAGCAGAACATATAGACAAACAATTTTCTACAAGGAAAATACCTTTAAGAGTGGAATCGGATTCCTTTCCCTTGAGCATCTTCAAATAGTCCCGATCGTTCCACTTTCAATGTCCTTTCTTTGAGTAAAAGTTACGGTCGTTATTCTTTTATGGCTTGGCTTAACCCTTACCACCCTTCTGCCTACGCTTTCTCTTCTTCTAACTATTCAAGAAAGATGTACTTTTAACATCCAACACTACAATCGGTTCCTATTTGAATGCACGCTCGGCATCCTTAACATATTAAGGAAGTCCTTGGTAGTATACTTTAGCAAATTCATACTAAAGTTGAATATGTATGGATGTAACGACCCGTATTTTTACGGATCGAAAAGTTTGTCAAAATCTGGAATTTTAGCATTTTTGAGCCATTTCAGATTTTAGGCAAATTTTGCCCAAGTCCTAAGTCGTAAGTCGTATACGACTTAGGAGATGGGAGTGACCCAGGGCTTGGAGATAGGTTGTTTGTACGACCTAAGGAGATAAGTCGTAGCTGGGCTAAGTTAGTAGGACGAAGTTAACTCGGCAAGTATTAAGTCGTAGGTTGTAAGTCGTTGCCGAGTTAAGGGATAGACAACCTAAGTAAGTGACCGACCTAGGGATTTACGACATAAGAGCTGACCGAGTTAAGTGATAAGTCGTCTAACCAGTTAAGTCGTATCCTTTAAGTCGTAGCCTAGTTGAGTCGTGGCCGTGTTAAGGAGTGTTGTGTTAAGTCACTGTTTTAAGTCGTAGACGACTTAGTAGTTGAGTCGTATACCCAGTTAGGTCGTAACCAACTTAGGGGTTAACTGCTGAGTTGTTAGGAGATAGGCACACGCATTAAGTCATAGACTGAGGGTTTTTGTTAAGTCGTAAGTCGTGAACGACTTATGAAGGCAGACGACTTAGGTGTTTGTTGTTAAGTCGTAGAGTAGCTGAAGTCTTTAAGTCGTAGCCTACCTGTTAAGTCGCGAAGCACTAAGTCGTAGATGGGTTGGCCTGGTAAGTCGTAAGTTGGTGGGTGCTTAGGTCGTAAGTCGGAGACGACTTAAGGAGATAGCCAAATTTCGACTTAAGGAATTTCTGCTATAAATAGAGGGGGTTGTTCTCACTTTTTGGGATCCGGATTTCGAAGCGACGAAGTGCTGCCATTTTCAGAGCTCGACTTCTACACTTGTTCACTTCTTTTCTCCACTCTAATCTAGTGCTTCCATCCATCCAAGTTGAAGATCAAATTGAAGATTCAAGAGCATAGATTGAAGATCTTCATCTTTTCAAGAGAGATTTCTTCGTTTGAAGCGGATTCGTGATAGATCAAGCTTGATCCCTCGCTGTCCAGATCTGAAGCGTGTTGATTTGGGTTTGTTTTGGTGATTTGGTGAGTGGTGATTATCTCTCACACGGATCCAAAGGAGTAGATCGGATTGTTGGCTTGATTTGGTGTTAAAATAGTGATTTCTATGCATTTTTGTAAACCTAAGTGTAGATCCATGTAGATCCATTGTTCATAATGATTCGGCAACCATTTTTGTATATGATTAACCTATGCAAGTTCATTCATCAAGTTGTAGAGATAATTCTCATGTTTTCATGCTTATTAGACTTTCAACACTTTAATTACGAAAATGCCATTATTGTTATAATTGTCCATTTTTGCTTATATTTGAATGCTTGGTTACTTGGATTGATGTTTGACATGATTGATTGTTGTGAATTAGATGATTGTTAATTGGTTTTAGACCGAAGATGATTCAAAAGCTAAGGGAAAGGCTCTTGAATTGGGAAAGCTGCTCGTGGCATATGTAGCGGGATGATGAAGCTCTTATGCATAGATTTGATGATGTGATGTTGAGATGAGGCTTTGCGAGGATGTGATGAAGCAAGGCAATCATGTGATGAAGACTTGGTCTAATCCAGACGGGATCATTCCAAGCATGTTGATAACTCGGTGATATGATTCGAGTTGAGGATAATGAATGGATATGAGAATAGTCGTCGAGGAGGATGACTAGGAGGCTTGGATAGCATCGTTGTTGAAGGTTCTAGCATGCTCTAAGCAAGAGTACGTTTGGGCAGATTCGATAGTCCCAACGGCCAACTGTTGATGGTCGAGTACTCTGGGCAGATTCGATAGTCCTAGGCACGGGCTGCGACGACGTGCGGGAGTTATGTCTAGAACCAGGGTTTCCATTAGCCCTTGACGGACGACTGAAAGAATGTGCCGGTCATTCAATTAACGGTGATATCGAAGCAATGATAACAGTGATAGCCAGAGTCATGGATGTTTGGTTATATCGTCATTCGGACTCAAGAGCGGTATTTTTTGGGTGCTTATCTGATTTAGGCCTTGGTACTTGGAAAACATCGCCCTTGACTCGAATGATTATTACTTTACTTTAAATTGTATGCTCTACTGTGTTGCTTCTGATTAGTGTGTGTCTGGGGCTATCACTGTAGAAAGAGGTGGAGTGGGAGGGTTGTATTCCTATTCCTTTTCCTTTATGCTCTTTTGGTATGTTGTTAGTTAATTTACTGCTCACTAAGACTGTTGTCTGACTCAAGGCTTTATGTTTTAATTCTTATTGCCTTGGGCTGTTCGTCCATTTTTGGGACGGGCAGACTAGGTAGCAGGTGACAGGTGCTGTTCTCTTCTCACGATGCTGATATCGAAGACGAGATAGAGGGTTGCATATTATCTTCTTATATGTACTGGATATTCCTCTGTTTTGTATTCTCTGAGAGATATGTAGTGAGGCTTGATGTATTGACTATTTGGATGTTTGTATTCAACTATTATGGAGTTTTATATGATGGCATTTTGTTCTGTAAAGCTTCACTGTACATATGTTCTATTGTATTTTGTCCATGCGCTGTGAGTAATACGATAGATTCTGTCGTTTTTAATTTACCTTGACAATCGTCCATGGTCGCCTGGCACACTTTACAGCGCACCTTCTCTAGATTCGGTGCAGGGGTCATGGGCGGTCGTCACATTTGGTATCAGAGCATTGGTTAATCGATTTTACCCAACGCTCGCTGACGTAACTACGTATGAGAGACGTAATTGTATTTTGATGGATGATTACTATATATAATATAGTAGTTTAGCAGTAAGTTAGTCCTTTATGCAGTTGTTTCTCTAGATTTTCTGATCATTCCTTTTTATAGATATTGAGAATGAGTCGAAGAGGGAGACCAGCTGCTAGGGAAGGCCGTGCTACTGAAGAGACTGCTGATTATGCAGCCATGTTCGAAGCTATGATGACTTCGATCATGAGAAAGATACCAGTTCCGGGGGCAGCAGTAGATGTTGGAGTTCAAGTCCAAACTCCGAAACCAGTGGATTTTGCTAAGTTGTGCAAGGATTATACTGCTCTTGGAGGAAAGGTTTTCTTGGGAACAGAATCAACTATTGAAGTCCAGAGATGGATCGATGCTTGTAGAAGGATCTTTGGTGATTTGGGAATTGATGATGCAACTAAGAGGAAGTTGGCATCAAGGCAGCTTCAAGGGAGAGCCTCTGATTGGTGGAACTCTATTACCATCAATACTGCGGAGGAAGAAATTACTTGGGAGCAATTCCAAGCTAGATTTAAAGCTAAGTTCATTTCTACAGCTCAGAAGTCTGTTCTGTTCAAGAGGTTTGTGGAGCTCAAGCAAGGTGGAAGATCTGTTCTTGAGTATGTTTCTGAGTTTGAAGCTTTGTCCAAGTATGCTCGGTCATATATTGAATCTGCTTATCAGAAGAATGAGAAGTTTGTGACCGGCTTGGATAGTTATCTTGGGAGACAGTTGGTGGATCATTTGGACGATTCATTTGAGAAGCTTGTGGAGAAAGCTCTCAGGCATGAGAGTCTGTTTCCTAAGGAAGGATCTGTTGTTGCTGTGACCAGGGAAGAGTCTAAACCCCAGCAGGGTGGAAACAAGAAGAGGAAGCAGCAGCAGCAGAAGGGTAAGGATGGCCAGAAGAAGCCGAAAGGCGAGGTGACTTGCTACAATTGTCAGCAGAAGGGCCATTTCTCGAAGGATTGTAAGAATCCGAAGGTGCCGATGAAGTGTCACAACTGTGACAAGCCGGGGCATTTCAGGAAGAATTGTCTAGAACCGAGGAGGGACAAGCAGATTGTGCAAGCTTATGCTTTGGGAGCTGTTCCGTCGTCTTCAAAAGCTCCTAATGCTGAAGAGAAAGGAAAGAGTGTGGTTGTTCAAGGTACTCTCTTCCTATGTGATGTTCCAGTTAGAGTTTTGTTTGATACTGGAGCGTCGCATTCGTTTGTTTGTAATGAACTCGTAGGCCGGTTATATTTGAAGCCGGATATTGTCGATAGGCCATTGGTTGTGACTAATCCAGTTGGGGGTTCGTCTTGTTTGTGTATGTTATGCCTTGGTCTAGTTGTATCGAGTCATGGTTGCTCTTTTTTTGTGATTGTTTTGTTCTGAACTTTGCGGGGTTCGGAATTATTTTGGGTATGGACTGGCTTAGAAAGTATGCGGCTAAGGTTGATTGTGAGAGGCTGGAGGTGACAGTCGAGAATGTGGAGGGGCGAAAGATTGTGATACGATGTAAGCATGAGGAAGGCGTCTTCATGAGCTTCATGTATTCGCTAGTTGTTCCACGGGATGGACTGTCTTTAGTGCCAATCGCAAATGGATTCGAGGATGTCTTTGACGAAGTCAAAGGGTTGCCGCCGCATAGAGAGATCGAGTTTCGTATAGATCTAGTTGAAGGAGCTAGACCTATTGTGATGCCTCTTAGGCGGATGGCGCCTAGGGAATAGCAGGAGTTGAGGGTGCAAGTTGATGATCTTTTGCAAAAAGGATTCATTCGGCGTAGTGTGTCCGAGTGGGGTGCACCAGTTGTGTTTGCAACCAAGGCAGATGGGTCGTTGAGATTGTGTGTAGATTATCGTGAGCTGAACAAGGTGACTAAGAAGAACAAGTATCCATTGCCGAGAATAGATGACTTGTTTGATCAGCTTCACGAAGCTAAGGTGTTTTCTCAGATGGATTTGGCAATGGGATTTCACCAGTTGAGAGTGGCTAAGGATAGTATGCCGAAGACTGCTTTTAGGACACCATCCGGTTTCTTTGAGTGGCTGGTAATGCCGTTTGGATTGACTAACGCGCCAGCATATTTTGTGGATCTTATGAATAGAGTGTTCAGAGATCAGTTAAACAAGTTTGTACTTGTGTTCGTGGATGATATTCTGATTTATTCCAGAACGGAAAAAGAGCACAAGACGCACTTGCGAATTGTTTTGGAAATCTTACGGAAGCATCAGCTGAAGGCTAAGTTTTCGAAGTGTCACTTCTGGAAGAGTGAAGTGAGGTTCTTAGGCCATGTGATTTCTGGAAGTGGAATAGCGGTTGATCCCGCTAAGGTGGCAGCAATCCAGGATTGGGTTAGACCTAAGAATGCATCTGATGTGAGAAGTTTTCTTGGATTAGCAGGATATTATCGACGGTTTATCAAAGAATTCTCCAAGATAGCTGCACCGTTAACAGGATTGACGAAGAAGAACCAAGTGTTCAGTTGGGACGCTAAGTGTGAGCAAGCTTTCGGAATCCTGAAAGAGAGATTGACGAGTGCTCCTGTTTTGACTATTCCAAGTGGGAATGATGAGATGGTGGTTTACACCGACGCATGTGGTACTGGACTTAGAGCAGTGCTGATGCAGAGGGATAAAGTTGTTGCGTATGCAAGTCGACAACTGAAGCCGCATGAAAGGAATTACCCAACTCATGATTTGGAGTTAGCGGCGATTGTATTTGCTCTGAAGATGTGGAGACATTATCTGTTGGGAGTTCGATTCGAGTTGTTTACGGATCATAAGTCATTGAAGTATCTTTTCTCCCAAAAGGATTTGAATCTTCGGCAGCAACGTTGGCTAGAGTTTTTAGCATCATATGATTTTGGTATAGCTTATACTCCGGGAAAAGGTAACGCAGTGGCAGATGCGTTAAGTCGAAGACATGCAGGATTAGGAGCCATGTTTTCAGAATGGAAGAGTCTCGAGTATTTAGCTGGATTTGACTTCAGGCCTAGATGTGAATTGGAACCTGAGATGTTGGCAAACTTATCGATAAGACCTTCTCTTGTGGAAAGGATTGGCGAGAGCCAAAAGCGAGACGATAAGCTTGTCAAGATTATCCATGAATTGGAATCTAGATTGGATCCAGAAAAGGATAAAGGATTCGAGGTCGATCGAGAGGGTTGGCTTCGAAAGCAAGGACGACTAGTCGTTCCCGATATAGATGAATTGAGGAGTGAAGTTCTGAAGGAAAGTCATCACTCGAAGTTGACAATTCATCCAGGTGGAAATAAGATGTATCGGGATATGAAGAGAACCTACTACTGGGAAGGCATGAAGAAGGATGTTGGAAATTTTATTTCCAAGTGTATGAACTGCCAGTTGGTAAAAGCCGAACAGAAGAAGCCAAGTGGATTGCTTCAGCCATTAGAAGTTCCTACATGGAAGTGGGAGCAGATATCGATGGATTTTATTGATGGACTACCTAGAACAAGAACGGGAAATGAAGGGATTTGGGTCATTGTAGATCGTCTGACTAAGAGCGCAAGATTCATTCCTGTTCGATCGACTAGGACTGCATCAAAGTTGGCTGAGTTGTATGTTAAGTGGATAGTTCGATTCCATGGTATTCCGAAGAGTATAGTGAGCGATCGAGATCCATTGTTCACTAGTGGATTTTGGAAGAGCTTCCAGGAAGTTTTGGGAACCGAGTTGTGTTTGAGTACAGCTTATCACCCTCAAACAGATGGTCAGACCGAGAGAGTCAACCGAGTTTTGGAAGATCTCCTCAGAGCTTGTGTTTTGGATTTCGGAGGATCATGGGAAGATCACTTTCATTTGGTGGAGTTTGCGTACAACAACGGTTACCAGTCAAGCATTGGTATGGCACCGTATGAGGCATTGTATGGAAGACCGTGTAACTCTCCGACATGTTGGATAGAGACCGGAGAAAAGCTGATACTTGGGCCAGAAATGATTCGACAGACTTCAGATTGTATAGAGATCATTCGGCAACGAATGAAGGCAGCCCAAGACCGTCAGAAGAGTTATGCCGATAAACGTCGTAAAGATTTGGAATTTGACATAGGAGATATGGTTTTCGTAAAGATTTCTCCACTGAAGAATGTTATCCGATTCGGGAAGAAAGGAAAATTGACTCCGAGATTTGTTGGACCATTCCCGATTATCGAGCGAATTGAAAAGCTCGCTTATAGATTGGAATTACCAGAGAAGATGTCGAGTGTGCACAATGTTTTTCACGTATCATATCTACGGAAGTGTGTGCACGACTCGAATACAGTGGTTTCTGCTGATAGCTGTGAAGACTTCGAAGTTGATCCAGTTGATAGAAGACCTCGTAAGCCGCTTCGTGTTGTTGAAACTGACACGAAACAGCTTAGGAGGAAGGTAGTTAAGTTGCTCAAGATACAATGGAGTGGTAATGATAACGACTGTACGTGGGAGGTGGAAGAGAGGATGAAGGCAGCTCATCCTGAACTCTTCAAGGTATGGCCCTAAGGTGTCGTATCATCTCACGATATTAAAACTTATTCTAAGTTTTAGAATTCTGCATGCTAAGCTAGAATTGGATGCATGGTTTGTTGATTGCTATGGATGGTAGGCGTGCAGAATAGTCTTTGATTGCTTTGTTGTTTGGAATTTCGGGGGCGAAATTCCTAAGGGGGAGAGAATGTAACGACCCGTATTTTTACGGATCGAAAAGTTTGTCAAAATCTGGAATTTTAGCATTTTTGAGCCATTTCAGATTTTAGGCAAATTTTGCCCAAGTCCTAAGTCGTTCACGACTTAGCATAAGTCGTAAGTCGTATACGACTTAGGAGATGGGAGTGACCCAGGGCTTGGAGATAGGTTGTTTGTACGACCTAAGGAGATAAGTCGTAGCTGGGCTAAGTTAGTAGGACGAAGTTAACTCGGCAAGTATTAAGTCGTAGGTTGTAAGTCGTTGCCGAGTCAAGGGATAGACAACCTAAGTAAGTGACCGACCTAGGGATTTACGACATAAGAGCTGACCGAGTTAAGTGATAAGTCGTCTAACCAGTTAAGTCCTATCCTTTAAGTCGTAGCCTAGTTGAGTCGTGGCCGTGTTAAGGAGTGCTGTGTTAAGTCACTGTTTTAAGTCGTAGACGACTTAGTAGTTGAGTCGTATACCCAGTTAGGTCGTAACCGACTTAGGGGTTAACTGCTGAGTTGTTAGGAGATAGGCACACGCATTAAGTCCTAGACTGAGGGTTTTTGTTAAGTCGTAAGTCGTGAACGACTTATGAAGGCAGACGACTTAGGTGTTTGTTGTTAAGTCGTAGAGTAGCTGAAGTCTTTAAGTCGTAGCCTACCTGTTAAGTCGCGAAGCACTAAGTCGTAGATGGGTTGGCCTGGTAAGTCGTAAGTTGGTGGGTGCTTAGGTCGTAAGTCGGAGACGACTTAAGGAGAGCCAAATTTCGACTTAAGGAATTTCTGCTATAAATAGAGGGGGTTGTTCTCACTTTTTGGGATCCGGATTTCGAAGCGACGAAGTGCTGCCATTTTCAGAGCTCGACTTCTACACTTCTTCACTTCTTTTCTCCACTCTAATCTAGTGCTTCCATCCATCCAAGTTGAAGATCAAATTGAAGATTCAAGAGCATAGATTGAAGATCTTCATCTTTTCAAGAGAGATTTCTTCGTTTGAAGCGGATTCGTGATAGATCAAGCTTGATCCCTCGCTGTCCAGATCTGAAGCGTGTTGATTTGGGTTTGTTTTGGTGATTTGGTGAGTGGTGATTATCTCTCACACGGATCCAAAGGAGTAGATCGGATTGTTGGCTTGATTTGGTGTTAAAATAGTGATTTCTATGCATTTTTGTAAACCTAAGTGTAGATCCATGTAGATCCATTGTTCATAATGATTCGGCAACCATTTTTGTATATGATTAACCTATGCAAGTTCATTCATCAAGTTGTAGAGATAATTCTCATGTTTTCATGCTTATTAGACTTTCAACACTTTAATTACGAAAATGCCATTATTGTTATAATTGTCCATTTTTGCTTATATTTGAATGCTTGGTTACTTGGATTGATGTTTGACATGATTGATTGTTGTGAATTAGATGATTGTTAATTGGTTTTAGACCGAAGATGATTCAAAAGCTAAGGGAAAGGCTCTTGAATTGGGAAAGCTGCTCGTGGCATATGTAGCGGGATGATGAAGCTCTTATGCGTAGATTTGATGATGTGATGTTGAGATGAGGCTTTGCGAGGATGTGATGAAGCAAGACAATCATGTGATGAAGACTTGGTCTAATCCAGACGGGATCATTCCAAGCATGTTGATAACTCGGTGATATGATTCGAGTTGAGGATAATGAATGGATATGAGAATAGTCGTCGAGGAGGATGACTAGGAGGCTTGGATAGCATCGTTGTTGAAGGTTCTAGCATGCTCTAAGCAAGAGTACGTTTGGGCAGATTCGATAGTCCCAACGGCCAACTGTTGATGGTCGAGTACTCTGGGCAGATTCGATAGTCCTAGGCACGGGCTGCGACGACGCGCGGGAGTTATGTCTAGAACCGGGGTTTCCATTAGCCCTTGACGGACGGCTAAAAGAATGTGCCGGTCATTCAATTAACGGTGATATCGAAGCAATGATAACAGTGATAGCCAGAGTCGTGGATGTTTGGTTGTATCGTCATTCGGACTCAAGAGCGGTATTTTCTGGGTGCTTATCTGATTTAGGCCTTGGTACTTGGAAAACATCACCCTTGACTCGAATGATTATTACTTTACTTTAAATTGTATGCTCTACTGTGTTGCTTCTGCTTAGTGTGTGTCTGGGGCTATCACTGTAGAAAGAGGTGGAGTGGGAGGGTTGTATTCCTATTCCTTTTCCTTTATGCTCTTTTGGTATGTTGTTAGTTAATTTACTGCTCACTAAGACTGTTGTCTGACTCAAGGCTTTATGTTTTAATTCTTATTGCCTTGGGCTGTTCGTCCATTTTTGGGACGGGCAGACTAGGTAGCAGGTGACAGGTGTTGTTCTCTTCTCACGATGCTGATATCGAAGACGAGCTAGAGGGTTGCATATTATCTTCTTATATGTACTGGATATTCCGCTGTTTTGTATTCTCTGAGAGATATGTAGTGAGGCTTGATGTATTGACTATTTGGATGTTTGTATTCAACTATTATGGAGTTTTATATGATGGCATTTTGTTCTGTAAAGCTTCACTATACATATGTTCTATTGTATTTTGTCCATGCGCTGTGAGTAATACGATAGATTCTGTCGATTTTAATTTAACTTGACAATCGTCCATGGTCGACTGGCACACTTTACAGTGCACCTTCTCTAGATTCGGTGCAGGGGTCATGGGCGGTCGTCACAATGGATCCAACTACGAAGTCAGCGATCCAAGAATAAAAATTAGTCTATAGCTTGTGTCAAGCATAGTTCCTAACTCGGCCAATCCTAAAAATGTGTACCTAATCATATTGAGTACACGATCTTAGACCAAAGTGGCCTTGCTTCGCTTTGCATGGAATAGTTTCCATGAGATCTCATACCTTGTCATTCGAGACTGCTCATCGTAAAACTTTTGTATGTGTTATAATATTTCATGAATATTCATGTTCTCGTGCTGTATTTGGAGCTCGATGCTCATAGTTGATAGCACATAGCAGTGTGTAAGCTCATAGTCTAATAACCATTTTTTGTAAGCCTCAAGTTGTTAGTGTGTGGCATCATTATCAGGTTTTGTCGTTAGTGACAACATACCTGAGTTTTTCAAAGGTCAGTGCAATCTTAATATTTCTTAACCAGTCTTTATAGTTTACACTAATTAAAGTGTTCTTTTCGAAAAATAGCTTCATAGTTGCCATTTGATCTATGCTAATTCATTTGACTAAATTAGATACCATTACATATATTCTTATAATTATTAGATTGGTTTATTATATTTATCTAATAAGCCCCCTATTGAATTTTTCATTCTTAAAAACCTTAAAAGAGATACAGAAATTTCATAAGTTCCCATAGTGTGTGTTAGGACCCATTTACCATGTTACTATAATCTTGATGGTGCTCAACAAATTATAGTTTCCATAAACGGTAAGTTACGCTTTACTAATTATATCTCGTATATAATTCCTAACATTTCTGACCATCTTTATGACCTTGAGGGTGCTCAACAAATCATAAAATACATTATATATACTAGACCCATCGTTTTGCAATATCCTAAGGTGAATTATGCTAACCTTAAGGGTACTCAACAAAGTTACATAATATTCTTATGTATTTAGTGAGAGTTTAAGCATCACTTAGGATATTCCATGACTTGGGGGTACCCAACTGTTGAATATGCGACTATATGATTTTGTTTGATGATAATAAACATATATATATTTAGTTAAATGTATTTGCTATTGTACTATTTTATTTTCACAGATTAAATAGATATTTGTTGAATAAAATAAATAACACAGAATTTGAATTCGAACAGAAATTTTATTCAAACAAATATTTATTACAAGTTTGAATAGTACAAATTCAAGCTCTCACTATATATATACAATTTCAGTTACAATACAATACAATTCATGTTTACATCAGGACCTCACTACATATCACTCACACTCGTATTTTTCTTCAACTTCGTTCCAGTTTGAAAATAGCATCTGAACAATCTGCAAAAATATATACTGACGAAGTAAAATTGAAAATAAAATATTTTTTCAATATAAAATAAAATGTGTTTTTGAAAATTTTATTTGCCTCAGTTATTTGGGTTGTTCGTCATCATTTATATTTGAATTCATCACACACAAACAATGTGACATGTACAGTGTATCACTGTACATGCCACAAGGCCATGCACACCGATATACACTTGATAATGCTACAGGGACAGGTGAGCACAAGGTCAAACCCAAATAAAAGACGGATTCAACACAGGTGCAGTCCAAAAATATAAGTACAATAAAATGATCAAAACGACTTTACATGAACACTTGCAACAGAAGAAGGCCACATAAGCAACCAGACTACACATTCAAGAACAAGCCCAAGTGCATGATCATGAAAACATGGATGCAGTGCCAACAGATCAGAGACAAAGTGGATAACCAATCTGAAGTCAGCAATGCAAAAGCAACATGCACGAAGTCATGCAACAGTAAATAAACCAGACTACAAATTTCACAAATGCACAAAGAGACAAACCACGCTCGAGTACACATGAAAACAACTCAGTGTAGTACAACCAAACGGCCCAGGTTCAAAGACATATATAGCATGCTATGCACTATGAAACCAGGCCAAAGAAACTAAGTGTATACAACAACTACATAGGTGCAGCAAAACTCGAGGCAACCAGACAAGCTACATGAGGACCAACTAAGTGCACACGTTCAACCTAGTGAACATAGCAGACATTCACAGGCAATAAAGGAGACAAACAAGTAAAGTACACATAAATGCAATAGTTGTACAAAAGCAAGTGCAGCCTTAACATCAAGATCAGAGGCGGCAACATGGAACTACAGACTAATATCACATTTGAACAAGTCAAGCCAGAAATTCACGATGTCAAATTAACTATTTCAAACCAAAACGTGTTGGCCAAAAATTCGAATTCAACACCGTGGAGATCAAGTAAGAATTTACGAAAATATAGGAATTGAACAAGTCCTAAATCATCTCAAACATTCAAACATCATCAAGCGGCAGAGCAAAGGATTTTGACAAATTCAAAAAAAAATTATATGACGAATATTCAGGTATCCGACTCATATTTATGGATTGCATCATTGGCAAAATAGAGCATCGATCGAGTTAAAAGAAAATCAAATCAGACGAAGAAAAAGGAAAAATCATACCGGTCACCAATCGTACTCGATCAAGTTCGAAGCAGACGAGCGGAACACAAGCAATCGACGAACCATCACGAATTTTCTATTGATCAAACGCTCAGCTTCAAATAGCCCTAAAATTGCAAAGAGGAACGAAGAGCCGCCGTTCTTACAAAAATAAAGAACGGGCTGGAATGAAGTAAAAGGAGCCGGCTGCATATTATCTTCATGTTTATTTAGCTTGGACCGGACCATTCTTTTTCTTTGGGCTTAGAGTACTTTAATTAGGGTTTTTAAATTTAAATTGTTTTTAAATTTGTTTTTAAATTTAAACTCAAGTTTTGTATTTACTAGTCGTGTGACTAGGGGACAAACTACGTGGGGTAGTTTGGAAATTCGCAACTCAATGGCTGAGTTGTGGTAGGGTTTTGAGCGTAGAGTTAGATTTAGTCAATAGCGGGTATAGCGAGTTTACGTGTGTAAGCGTCTGACTATCTAATTTCTAGTAGAAACCTTGGGGGCAGCACATAGGCAAGGTTTTGCCGAAGCTGGGTAAATTCTGTGTTGTTCTTTTCTGTTTTTATTATTCTGCTGTTATCTGTGCTGTGCTGTGATCTGTGTTAAAATTAATATACACTTCTGCAATAATTTTTATAATTAACACTATCACCCTATTCACCCCCCCCCTCTAGGGTGAAATCGATCCTACACTAACAACCATAGATATGCAAACTACTCTATTTATATTATACATAACAATCAATTTTTTATTTAAAATTCATAGCTCAAAATAATTTTATAGTGTATTATCGATTACGTAAGGGAGAAGGGTATAACTCATGACATCGTATGTCTTTATAAGTTTTAGTTTATTTAACCTCTTGTTTTCTTTGCATATAATACACGCACATACACTCATATGTGTGCAAATGTGTATAAATTATTATAAGATTTATATTTGTTAATTTTTTATTTATTTACATATATACTTAGATGTATTCTTTCTTTAGTCACACACATTAATTGATTGTAGATATAACATATATATATAAGCTTTAAAACAATTTTTTATTTTTTATTTTATAACCCTTTATAAAATTATGTAAAATTTATTTAAATTTAAAACAATTTTAAATTTATTTTATAATACTCAAATATGCCTATTTGAATCAACTTATGGTTTAGAACAGTTTTGGGCCTTCTACAAAGGCGTGCCTTTGGAACAGACCACCTCGACGAGAAAAGTAAAGGCCAGGAGATCAAGAGGTTTTCCGTTTATAAGAACAACCTTAATTAGAGTAACCTTCTCCTTAGTTTAAGAACCTTTTCCTTAGACACCCATCTAAATGGTTTTTCAAAAGACCGCCCAACATTTGGTTAATTATTCATATAAACACAACACCGACTCTAATACCATTACTTGATCAGGTGCACTTACAATGGGGTAAAAGTGGTAAATTTCAAAAAAAATTCCATTTATTTTGCATAAGATCGTATTTTGGTTTTATATGAATAATAAATTTATATTTAGTATTTATTAATAAAAGAGTTTGGGTATATTTTAATTTATTTAATTTTATTTAAAATATTTATTTATTTGTTATTATTTAATGACAATGTTTTATTATTAATTTAAATTATATTTTATTTTCCTTCTTTAAATTTATGTTTTAATATTTTTAATATATTCATATTCACAATACAAACATTGTAATTATATTAAATGTGATCATCTAACCTAGGTGTAATATGGAAACATTTGTATAATTAACTATATTTACATAAAATAAACTAAAGAAAATCGACAGTTTATTAATTAATAAATATATATATATATATATTCATAAATATATATAAATTATTATAAAACATATATATTTGGCATACATATATAAACATATAAATATAATAATTTATTTGATTAAATAAAACATATACATGTGTGTGTGTGTGTGTAAATGTATTAACTAGAAAAGATTTAATATTTAAGTTTAAAATATTTTGACCAATTCAAATAAGATATTTTATTTTATTTCTATTGTTTTTTAAACACAACGAATCAAATTTTCTTTTTAAACAAATCAGCGTAGATTTAAATATAAATACATAGTTCAAAATTTTCAAATATTTGAATTTTAAATTATTTTGACCTTTTTAGAATAATAAAAAATGTTTTTTATTTATTAGAAGCTGAAACTTTTAAATAAATTTAATTTTTTAAAAACTTTCCATATGGAAATATTTTATGTAATATGTATGCATATATGTATGTATAAAAAAAATTCTTAGAAATTTGAAATCGAAAGCAAACATGAACTTTTTAACATCAAAACCAAAAATTAATTTAATAGTTTATATGTATATAATATCACACGCATATCATTTCAAATTCGAAATAAATTATTTTTTAAATTCGAAAGGATTTTATAATTATTATATATATATATTAAAATGTTTTCTTTATTATTTAATTAAAATATTTGATATAATTTTTGAAAATTTTGTTTTGAATCATGGCTGAATGTAATAACATATAACAAGCATACGTTAAATAAAAGTACACATGTAGAGATATACATATAATTGAATATATTTAAAAATAGAAGATTACCTTCTCCTGGTGATCTTATCGATTATCGAATACCTCGAATATTGGTTGTTTCCTCGGTCTCCTTGGCTACGGGTCGCAACGCCATCTCCTTGGCTTCACCAATGTCAATTTAAGGCTAAAGTTAGGTCGGATCAATGTATAGATAATGAGAAGGGGTGGGCTATTTATATCCAACTAGATATAAGATATCTACCCCTTTCTCTCAAACCTAGAAAACCAAGGCTCGCCTTTACCCTATTGTTATGGCTGGCCTCATCATAGATAGTTTGGGTTTCCAAACTATGGGCGAAAATGATTTTACACTAATCATTTATTTATTCCATATCCAAAGTCGTTCGTTAATTAAATCAACGTAAAAAATTTGTACGTTGTTTTAAATAATTTTCAAGCTTCAAATAAAGGATTAAAATGCAACTAAAATTTAATACAACATTTCTATTGAATTGTTCATTAGTTTATAATAGTTATAAACTAATTTTAATGGTTGAATTCTAAAATAACAAATAACTTGGTTGTGTTGACTCTTTGGTGTAAACTTGGTCCTCCGTCAACATTTAAACAATTTTAATACCGAAACCTATATGGATTTTGTTGAAGTATGATATCGAGTACAAGTTCAATGCTTACAGAGCATTTAGGCTAAATCCAATTTCTAAACTATAATAAGCTCACATAGTAATGAAATTTTGTACACGTATTCTTTTTTTCCTCACTATATCACTTAGATATCTAGAGTTTGGTGTATGGTGAAAAACTCTACTAATATCCTTATTTAATTGCGTAGACCACTTTAAAGTCATGTAACACCCATTGTTTTAGTTTAACTTTATTCAAGAAATTTAATTGGATAGATTAAATAGAATAATGTAGTGAGACATGGGGATGAGATTTGATAATTAACAAGGTTGGTCCATAACTAATTAAGTAATAAGATTGTTTAAACTTGACATAAGAAAGAATGAATAAGAACGACAAAATAAGAATAGATCTTCCTTTTATCCCTTAAATTCTCACCTTATTATTCATTCTCATTCTAAATAAAGAAATATAGGGTCGGCCATTAATAAAGGTAAAAGGAAGAAAAAAATCAGAGGGTATTCGAAGATAAAGTTTAGGGAAACTAAACTCCATCAAATCTCAACTCCAACATCTTATTTAAGGTGAATAATAATAAACCATCTCTATTATTTTGTATTTAAATTCAGTTATGGGTAGTTTCCAAATTGTTTCACAAAAACAAAATACCCATTTCGCAATTGGCTAAAACAAACGGTTATTAAAAATATGTTTATTGCAACTGGCAGGAAAATGCGGTTGTTAAAAATTTTCTTATTGCAACTGGTAGGAAAACACAATTGTTAAAAATTTGTTTATTGTAACTGGTAGAAAAATGCGGTTGTAAAAATACATTTATTACAACTGGCAAGAAATACTAGTTATTAAAAACCCTTTATTACGACCGTCAGAAAATGCCAGTTAAAGACCATTTATTACAATTGTCATATGGCGCCAATTGTAAATAGCAAGTTGTAGTATATTTATTAATTATAATTATAAAATATTAAATACTAAATATTACTTCTTAATTATTAATACTGCTTATTAATTTTTAATTATTATTTATTTTTCATAATTATTGATTATTATTAATTATTAATTATTAATAGTCATTATTAATTAATAATTATTTAAAATTAATTATTAAGTACTAATATCACTTTATAATTATTAAATTTTATTATTAATTATTAATTATCAAATTTTATTCTTCATTATTATATAATTATTAATAATTGATTACTTAATAGCAATTATTAATTAATAATTACTAAATATTAAATATTAAATATTACATCTTAATTATTAAATATTACTTATTAATTAAATATTAATTGTTAAACATTAATTATTAAATAATAATTATTAATTATTTAAGAGTAAATATTTAATACTAGCTATTATTTATATTTATTAATTATTAAATGTAATTAATAAAAATTAACTATAGTTTACTATTTGTTAATAATTAGCTATAATAAATAATTAAATATAAAAAATAATATTAATTATTGATAATAATTAGTAATTATAAATTATTTTTTGATAATCGTTGATTATAATAAATTATAAACAATGACATATATAAGCTGTCATTTATAACTATTAATTATAAATTAGTATTTACAAATTATTAAGTAAGTATTAATTATTTCTTATTAATTAAAATATCCAAGCAGAAACCTTTGTATTCACTAAGATTATTGTTTTTTATTAACAACATTTATTTAAAAGTGGTTACACAATCACTTAAAACTTATGAGCAGGACAATGGTTATAAATAAATATTTACAACGATCAAATTAATTAGTTGTTATAAATTTCTATTATAATTGGCTAAAAGAAACAGTTGTTAAAAATATATTTATTGCAATTGATAAGAAAACGCAGTTGTTAAAAATATGTTTATTTCAACTAGCAGGAAAGCGCAGTTGTTAAAAATATGTTTAATGCAACTGAAAAGAAAATGCAGTTGTTAAAAATATTTTTATTGCAAGTGGCAAGAAAGCATAACTGTTAAAAATATGCTTATTGCAACTGGTAGGCAAACGTAGTTATTAAAATATATTTATTGCAACTGTCAAAAAATGATATTTGTTACAACTGTCAAGAAATGCCAGTTGTTAAAGATCATTTATCTAGATGGAAATAGCAAGTTGCAATAGGGTAATTTTATTATAGTGTTTTGATTATTTTTGCCTGTTCTGGATGTATGATCATTGTTTGGATAAAATATTGATTTATGGAATTTTTATGGAATTATTTAGATGGGTTTTAAGGGTAAAACCTAACCTTTTAATCTCCAATTGTTATGATTTTTTGGTATGTTGTGTAAAACATTATTTTGGAGATGGGTTTATAATTTCGTAATTTTCCAAGCTAAAATGATTATTTTATGAATTTCCTAAGGAAGAAATAGTGTTTATTTTGGGTTTTAATTATTGAAAATAATTAAATAATTATTTTGGCCCTAAAATTTTTATAGATGAAAGAATATGTTAATTCTGATTTTTGGTGAATTTTGTGAATTTTTCCCAAGTGATATGAATTTCTATGAATTTATTATGCTAGAAAAGCATATAAATTAATATTAATTAAGGATATTAATTAATTGAGCTGATTAGTGTTCTTGGAAGTGTAAAACTGATTTGCGGCAGCTTTTTGAAAAGAAATTGAAAAAGTTTGTTTTCAACCAATAGAAATTTGACAAGGAATAAAAGTTGGTAAAAAGATATTGTTTTTTATATAAATAAAACAGTTTTTTATGATAATTACGACAATGCCACCGATATGCGGCATTGCCATGGCGTCCGGTATTGACAATATGTGGTCTCACTTTATAGTTGTAGGTGATATCGAAAATAGGCGGTATTGACATGAAACAATGCATGCTTATGCCGTAAGTATGTGATGCATTGAGTCAAGCATCCGCCATTGATGTTATGGGAATACCACATCTCGTGGGTATATGATATATTGATGTCGTGAGTTATCAATACCGATAGTTTTCAGCATTCTTAAATTTATGCCGCAAGTCTTCCCCATGGTTTTAAATGATGTCGCATGTCACCAATGCCGCACCCCATTACTTTCAATATCAATTGTTTTCTATGTTAACTATATAGGCAGTAATGCCGCATGCCGACAACGCTTAAGTTGTGGCATTGTTTTATGAGGCCAATATTAAAGTGTTAAAGGTTGATGCCGCATATCATCAATTTCGACATAAATTATTTTATAGCGATGATGCCGCAAATTTTTTTATGTATGCGACATAATAGCTGAAGTGGTATGTTTTCGACAGTATAGTGTTAATGTTGTAAGTAATCTATGCAGATCGATATTGATGTCGCATATCTTTATTTTAATGCCGACGAGGCTTTGTTTTATGTAAACTAAAGGGAAGTTTTAAATGGAGTGATAGCGTATGTTTTAAGAAGGTCGATAACCTTATCATTTTGACAGTTAACCTAATGATAAAAATTTAAGATTTTGTTTTCTAATCTTGGATAGGGTTCGATATTGTTATTGCGGCATGAATGTCGTAAGTCCTTTATATTACTAGATTAATGGTGGGGGGCCATAGGCTTATGATTTTGACATTATTCATTGGGCATACCAATGTTTTATATTTCTATATGCCATAAATTTGTGAATTTGACATTAATCATTGGGGATACCAATGCATATCACTTTTTGAGATGTTATCAGTATAAGGATTAAACAACCTAATTGGGGATACCAATTGAGAAATTGGGATAATATAGCTATAACCTAATTATAATTTGATATTTTACGGATTTTAGTCATCCTAGAAAAACTATGGAATGTGTGATGGATAGTCCACATGATGCCAGAGATGGATAATCTCTATATGGTTAATGAAGGATTCATAATCATCCTAGCAAAGTTATGAAATGTGTGATGGATAGTCTACATCAATTTAGATAAATGGAACATGTATGATGGATAGTCCACGTTATTTAAATAATAAAACCATACATGATGGGTAGTCTATATGGTAGGGGATAGATAATCCATATAATGTTTATTTGTGAGATGGGTAGTCCACATAAGTATAAGTTGGTCAGTCATTTGAAATTAAGACAAATTATCAGATGAAATTAAGACGGATAGTCAAATAAATTAGGATGGGTAGTCCACTGTATGTTTCATGTTTGCAAATATTTATTTATTATGCTCTAACCATTGTGAATGCAGGAGCATGGTATAGGTTGATTTGTTTTAGTTAAGATACTAGTGAGGGGAAAACACGTTCTGCTCAATGGCGTGGTCTCACTGGATATCTATTTTGATTCAAGGCGGTTGGTTATTATTCACTACAGACTGTTTGTTTGACCCAAAGTTTTTATTTTTCCCCTTAAACTCTCGGATACTCATTTGAGTAGCTCAGAAGTAGGGGATTTTAGGTTTTCGGTTAGATGACTATGCTTCCAAAGTCTTATAAAAGGCAAGCTAGCTATATTAGGAGTTTTATTTAATCCGTTGGGTAGTCCACTTTGTTTGAATGGATGTAATGACAGAAATTATAACTGTGAAGTAGTAATAGACTCTGATAAACCACGGAGCCATCTTCATATGTCATTTTTGGAGAATTTTTGTAACGACCCCGAATTTTATAGATATTCAAGTTAATAATTAAATAAATTTTTGGATAAAGATAGTAAAATAAATCGATAAAATGGAGCGAGTTTCCCCGGATTCAAGTATATTCTGTATGAATCATTTCAATTTAAAATATTGTAAATATATATATGTATATTGAATTCGAGTTTAAATCTAAGTTTAAAATGGTTTAATAATAATAAATAATAATAGATATTAAGTTATAAATAGAATCAAAAATATATAAGATAAATTATATAGTATAAAATAGAAAGTAAACAATAAAAAAAAATTTGATAAGTAATATATCTACAAGTTTGCAAAATAAACCAAGTAAATGAAATACATTTACATATAAACACTTAGAAAAGAAAAGAAAACAAGTATAATAAAATATGTTTGTACATAATAAAAATACAAGACAAATACCATATATCAGCCAAAACAAAATGATAATGTCTTTGGCCACTAAAATAATATCTTCTCAGCCGAAATCAAGTTAGCTTGTAAAAGAAGAACAAAGTTAAAATAAAATATGTAAGTATGTAGACAAAGAAGTACATTAGCATTTAATGTTTCCCACCCTAGCACAAAACAAAGCCTGCTCGAAATACTTTCAGCCCCCAAAGAAACTAAAAATCTCTGAAAATTTGTACAAAGTGTACACTGTTTTGCCTAAAGAAATGATACCCTGTAACTTGTTTTAAAATCATCAACCTGTGAACTATTTTCCCATACCAGTTTCATTTTCAGTTCGAACTAAACAAAAGTAAGATAAAACTCCATTTGAAACTTAAACAAAGATTCAACAACCATCAGCAACTCAACAAAACAGAGATCAAGAGGAGCTTCTGTTAGAAAATCCAAAACTGTTTTCAAAAGCCTGTTTCAAGTTTTCAAAGTAAAGGCTCTGTTCTCATTTGTTTCAGGTGAGCAACTCCTTGTTTTTAGAAGCTTAACTTGTATTCTTGATGCTTGTGAGAAATTTTCCCTTTTAAAAACCTGATTTGGTTGATACATTGTGATGTTATGCTAATTATTTGATTGTGTGATGATAATTGCAATGCATGTCTGGAAAACAGGAAAACTTGCCTCTGTTTATACTTTCCAGGTTTACAGGGTTTAAAAACCTATTCAAAAAATTTATATCACCCAAAAGAATTAATGATAGGCTTTGATTTTTAAACAAAATAAGTTAGTTGAACTTAAACCATAGCCCAGAAATGGTTTTAAGCTTGAAAATGAAACACTTGACTCTGTAAACTTGGTTTCAAGAAAAAGGAAGAAGTCATATGATAAATTCGAGTGTTTCAAATCATTGATTTGATTATATAACCTGAATAAGCACACAAAGAGATGATTTTTAAAATTAATGTGGTGATTTTTATTTGAGTGTTTCGAGAGCAGTTCACAGTTGAACAAATTTTGTTTTTTTTCCATCTGCTCATGATCGATTAAATAATTGCTAATGAAAATTGGTGTGAAGCTAGTATGTTGATCCATGATCTCAGGAAAATTGTCGAAGAAATTTTCTATTGCGTAAATTTGTGGGACGAGGTAGATTTAGGGTTTTAAAACTTCGTTTTGGTCGAAGTTTTTGTGAGCTACGTATGGCGTCGATCTATCACCGAAGGTGATCGGACCAAGGCGAGAGGGTGCGTGGGTCTCTGGCGTGTTCGTAGACGAAATTGCAGGGTGGTTGACGAACTTGGGCATCGTCGGCGAATTGTTTTTCTGGTCTAAATTGTTTCCAGGGAGGAGCAGTTGTGCTCGATCTCGTCCCAGGTGATGTTCGATGGTGTTGAGTACTGGGGATGGTCAGAGAGATCACCAGCGGCTTGTAGGAAGTATCGAGGTTGGTCGGAAGGCGTTGGACTATCGGTGCATGTGCACGGTGCACGTTTGTGTGCCTGGGGATTTTTGATGATGGGAAGATGAAGTTGAGCTCGTGAATTCTGGGAGTCGTCTCGGGTTTGTGCTCGAGTTATTCGCGTGAGTGTGTGTCTCGGGTTTAACTTCGGGAAGATGATGGCATAGCTCGAAGTGCTCTTGGGGTAATTTAGCTTGAAGCCAGGTTTTAAAGCATAACAGGTTTTTAAAATTTAAAAATGTAAATCATGATCCAGGTTTTAAAATCTAAACAAAGTTTTCAAAACTAAGTAAACAAGTTTCAAAGCTTAAGGATGAAAGTGAGGTATTTATCATGTTTTGTCAAACAAACTTTGAACTTAAACTTTAAATTCAAATATGATAAATAATTATTTCGAAGAAAAAATCCTTAAGTGTTTTCAAATGAAGTTTTTAATGATATAATTAAGTCATTAATTAAGATAAAAAGGGTTTATCTTTAATGAATTAGGGTGGATAATTAAAGAATTTAATGATAATAAAGTGATTAATCAAGATAAATGATCTATCTTTGAATTAATTAAGTAATTAAAAGTAATCTAAAAGGTAATCAATCACTTAAGGATAATTGCTTAATGAAAGCAATTAAGGAGTTAATTAATTATGAAATCGGTTTAAATGTTAATTATTTAATAATTAAAGGTTGATGAATTATAATCAAAGGTTAATTAATTTATTACTAATGGTTAATTAATAAATGATTAAAGAATAATTTATCAAAATGATTTGTAATTTATTAATGTTAATTAATAAGGATTAGCGACTAATCTGATTTAATTAAATCAGATAATTAATTGATCTTATCTATGGATATTTGAATTCTATTGAATGATTGAATTACTTGATGTTCCCTGATATATGATGCTTTGTGATACATCCTGATTTATGTTGTGATCTGAAATTTCTATTTCTGTGATATATTACCATGTGAATATGAAACCCTTGGCCCGTAAAACGATATTTGAATTTCGATGCGACAGGGAGCCGGATTCCAGTTGGTTATCCGAAACCCACATCGAATTGTAATAGTGAATCTTTGTGACTGATAAATTTATTTTATCTATGAATCTGTGAATGAAGATAAGCGTTGTGGATTATACCGCTTATCGATATTGATATATCTGTGGTGATTGATGATGTTGCACTATTGTGTGAAACCCCTGGACTACACTGTTACACACACAAATATGGATTTCACGTGGAAATCGGTTAAGTCACAGATAATGTAAATTCAATGTTTTTTTGAAATTGAAATTTTAATTTCAATTGATTTTGAAATTAGAAATTCGGGTTTAAAGTGAAAAGCTTTTGAAATGGGATTTCAAGATAAAAGTTATTTTAAATAACTTAATCGAGTTTTGAAAATTTGAATAATTTGATTGAAATTTGAATTCAAGTTTGAAATTGAATTCTATGATTTGAAACTAGGGATTAAAGATGCTGTACGAGTTATATATGGGTTAAACCATTTTAAATGTATTGATTTGGGAATTTGAATTTAATTCAAGGATTTTAACTCGTGTAAATATAACTGGATTATTCCGAAACGAAAACTACTTGTTTTCAAATAATAATAGCTTTCATTTTAAGAAAGGATTTCCAAATTGTGTTAAACGGTTTCAAGTTTGAAATAGAATTGAAATGTTTTGAAAACTATGAAATGAGTCTTTGATTTCAAAGACCGGACGAGTTAATTCAACTTGAAATAGAATTGTTTTGAAAGGCTATGAATGAATCTTGGAAACGAGTTTTGAAAGCTATAAGTTAAGTCTTGATTTAAAGACTTAACGAGTTAATTCAATTGAATTGGAAATCGATTTGAATTGTATGAATGAATCTTTGTGAACGGGGTAAACTTTGTGAATTAAATCTTTTGTTTAAAAGATTAAAAGTGTGGAAATTGTTTAAACCATTAAAGGTTTTTGAAATGAATCTTTTTGTTTAAAAGATTGGAAATGGTAATTTGTTTTACCATTCGAATGAAAAGTTTTAGGCTTTAAGCTGTGATTTAACTGAGACCCCAGTATCCATATGATTTTTTAATTGCGCTCGTTATTCGGTTTAGCCGGGAGAGGACCTTTGTGTCATATAACCCATTCCGAATAATGATACGACGATATGGATAGCATTTGAAGACCGGTGGTGAAGACCGGATATTTTTGAAAACGGAAGGATTACCGTCGAGTTACTCTGCATCGGCTGATCCCCGATATAGAGGTTTTATCACCCTTAGTGACGGGAAGTCCGGACGTGATTAGAAATTATCCGGATTTGCAAGGGCTTCGTGAGAAGTGCCTTCGGTTCTGTTCGAACCCGGAACAGACTTGTATGGATGTGTGTCTGACATTACATTTTGAGATGTAAAGCTGGTTTCTATCAAATACATTTCTGTTGGTGGCGGAGAATTTATTCTCTTAGCTTAACACCCTTCTCTGAGACGTACGAGCTCAGAGGTTATGTAGTTGATGGTTACTAGTGATACATTCCCAATTTGGTAATGTGGCATACGAAGTGCTGCTGATCATTTGTTGATCGAAGCGTGGCTTTGTGAAAAAGCGTGGCTTTGTGAAAAAGCGTGGCTTTGTGAAAAAGCGTAGCTTTGTGGACGAGACTTCGTCGAGCCTCACAACCCGGTAATGGTCGAAACAGGAATGTTGCGGCAAAGGTTTGTAGGGGTAGCGCCCCTAGGGTATGTCATTTCCTTCTGGATAAAGGGTGGTATCATGGTATGGAGCCCAGATACTTAACTCGTGTGGACACGGTAATTTATTACTGTATGATGTTGCTTTGTGGGTTTTCGAGATCTCGGATAAAGGTCGGTAACGACCGGGGGATGACATGACTCATGTGTTAGTTACCTAGTTACAGCTCAGTTAGAGCGTGAGGTAGCGTCGGCCTTTTGTTTGCGGAGATCCGGTTAGGTTCTCGGGGCGTCTTTCCAGAGGCGTTTCTATTTCGGTAAGGAAGTTCCTTAGCCTGATCATTTGTTGGAAATCCAAAGAAACAATACGAACCCTGTACGGTTTTAGTTGTATTACCTGCTATGGAATGTGGCGGTAACCTGCTATTGAACGTAGTAGCTATAGTAGGCATACAACAATGGTTGTATGCTGGCTAAGATTAATATTATATTTTCGAAATGGTTTTTGACACTATGCACTAATAATAATATCAAAAGAGTTTTGATTTTGCGTAGTAAGCATTTTTGACTATCATAAGGAGAAATCTCCTCCAATTCTGCGATTGCATTGTGTGTGTGGTGGGAGGCCTTATGGTAGTTTCATTTTCCAAAAACATTGCGGATTTCAATGTTTAAAAAACCTTTTGTGTTTGTTTAAAGATAAACTGTTTTTGTTGCTCACACCAGTCCCATGACTGATCCGGAGTTTATTGTTCCCTTCCTAAACTCTGGGTGCCCACTATTTTCCACACGGGCAGTCTAGAGTTGGGTTTTCTCAGATATCAGGTTTAGTAGATTATCGGGAGCTGGTTCAGTTCTTGGAGTTCATGGACTGACGTTGCTTATCTTGGAGCATTCTATTGGAGATATTCTATCCACTACTGGTGTTATCTATTTTTTTTTCCGCTGCTATTTGTTGTATCATATCTCTGATGTATATAGATATTCATTGTATCAACATTGTATCTGGACATTGTATCAGATGTTGTATATCTATATTCTTTTTCCTTTCCGCTGTGTTGTTTACTTAATGTTGTTATAGCTCCGGTGAATCGGATTTGAACGGTCGAATCTGCGGCATTCTAGTACAATGTGAAGTACAGATGTTGATTTTCGAGCGGGCAAAACCCGAGTCGTTACAATTTTGAAATAATTATATTTTCTCTGAACGTGGGATCGAATTAGATTATGTAGTGAATATGAAATCTTATTGTGAAATGAAATTTGTAAACTAGTTGTTAAAAGAATAAAATAACTATTTTGGCCCCAAAATTTTTATAGATGAGAGAACATGTTAATTCTGATTTTGGGTTAATTTTGGGAATTTTTCCAAAGTGGTTATGAATTTATTATGCTAGAAAAGCATATAAACTAATATTAGTTATGGTATTAATTAATTGAGTTACTTAATGTTTTTGGAAGTGTAAAACTGATTTGCAGCGGCATTTTGAAAAACAATTGGTAAATTTTGTTTTCAACCAATAGAAATTTGACAAGGAATAAAAGTTGGTAAAAATAAATTGCTTTTGATAGAAATAAAAATAGCTTTTATGATAATTACGACAATGCTACTAATATGCGGCATTGCCATAGGGTTTGGTATTGCCAATAGTCAGTATCACTTTATAGTTGTAAGCGATATTGAAAATAGGCAGCATTGACATGAAGCAATGCATGTGATACTTATGTCGTAAGTATGCAATGCAATGAGTCATGCATCTACCATTTATGTTATGGGAATATTGCATCTCGTGGGTATATGATATATTAATACCGTGAGTTATCAATGTCGACAGTTTTCAGCATTCTTAAATTTATGTCGTGTTATCCGGCCTTTTGACCTGGCTATATCCAGATTGATTGGACAAGTTAGACTCAATAGTTGATATGGAAAGTAGCCTAGAAGGATAACCATGGAATCCATAGATCAAGCACAAACAGTGGTATGAAGCAACGATCAAACAAGATCAAGAGAGACTCTTTGGAATATTCTAAGTATGAATTAGTACCTCCCCTAGGCGGGAGATCAGTACATATTCCTTCCCCAAGCAGGGGATAAGATCTTACCACTTTGTCTATGAGCAACTTAAACCTGCAATTCAACTCAATGGAAATCAATTGATATCTCTATAAAACATGTAGGCGACTATGCAAATCAACTTTGGAAACACGAAGCTAGTTTGGAGGGAGACCCACAGGAGGGATCGTGTGACGCCATATGGCTATCAAGACCAATCAGCACCGATCGCCCATCCTTGGGAGATGGGCTACGCAACCTTTTGGATGACCTCATCTACATCATGAGAATCTATCGGCGAAATTTCAAGAAGATATTTAATCATTTAATTTATAAATGCGAAGTTCATAGTTCATTAGAAGGATCTTTTACGCTGCTATTTTACTTCAACTATATTGTAATCAAGGATCTATTACGATCTGACCCCTCTGTAATCAGAAAAGCAAGTATATAATTAAGCAATTACTTTAAGTGGATGTAGGCAATCAATGTCAAACCACTATAAATTTGTTTTCTCTTTTTTCTACTTATTTACTCTCTGTTTTAAGTTTAATTCTTCACTTTATTTCTCTACTTTCAATCTATTGAGTGTTGGTGCAAACATTTTGGTGCTTTTACTGAGAAAGAATTCTCTGCTTGATTAGATCTCATCATCAACTTGTGGATTCCCAAATTCATGAGGTAGATCCAGATTTATGCTGATGATTTTCCATTTCTACTTAGATTTGAAGAAGATCTATAAGGAAGCTATTAGCCACGGCCGGCCAGAGGAAACATGTCCACTACTTCTTGTGCTGCTGAAGGTAATGAAGATACCGGCATTCAACAGGTTCACCAGAATGTGCAACCGGCGGCTACCAATCTGCCAACTCCAATTGATTACATCACTAAATCCGACTTTGAAGTCCTGATTAAGGAACTGTTAGATAGTCGTTGGCTGCTCAATCAACAAATCCAGGCCAATATCCACCTGATGAACTAGTTAAAAGACTAACGTAGGAAAATAATAAGGGAGCCTACTCCAAACTCGAGATCAGAGCACTTCTCTTCATCTAACGACTATCACAGGAGCAGATGGCCTAAAACAGATGAGTATGATGTTGGAATGTCGAGGGGCAACTATTTGATTGACTATCGCCAAGCTACCCAGATTGGCATTGAACCCTCCAAGTTGATCGGCACTGAACCCTCCAGGGGGATTGACACCGAACACTCCAACCAAGGGGGAACCCAGATGAATGCGATTGAACCATAGCTGAGAGACGATGATGGAATTTCTTCTCAGGAGGTACATAAGGAGTATGCAGAGCCAAGGCAACATGGTGCTGCCCGAAGGCATGGACCGGGCCATTCACATGAGGTGGAACACGACCACCGCCAAGCACAAGCTTTCTAGGCACAAGATCTAATGGCTATGGTCAGACAGCTTGTGAAAGAAAGTCAAGGTCCGACCAACGATGATTGTGGACTCTCCAGAAGTCATATTCCATTCACTAACAACATCCCACATGCAGAGTATCCACGGAGGTTTAATATGCATACGGTGCTTGCTTATGTAGGAAAAATCGACCCCATGCAGCATCTTATGAAGTACGAGTGGCATATGGACTATGCACGAGCCACTGATGCAGTCAAATGCATATTTTTTTCCCATTTTTCTATAAGGGGTTACGACCATGTGGTTCATCAAGCTACTACCGCAATCAATTTCTTCGTTTGATGAGTTAGTAAGGAAGTTCATGGATCAGTTTTGCATGCACAGGCTCGCTCCAAATATGTCATGTCTCTCTCCAACTTGATCTAGGCTCCAGGGGAGTCATTGAAAGATTATCTGAAAAAGTTTAATATGGTTGTTATAGAAGTCAATAATCCAGAAGATGATGCAATACTGATGGCACTGACTATGGGAATCAACCCTGATTCTGATTTTGGTGATTGGTTGGAGAGAAAGCCTTCTTCTACGTTAGACTATTTTTATGCTAAGGCAGCTTAGTACTTGAGGAAGAAGGAGGTGAAGTGGACCATGAAGAGAGATGTTGCAGGCCAGAATGCTGGGGTAGCACAAAGTAAAATAGTGGAGAAACAGTCTGGAGAGAGTTCCAGGAGAGTTGAAGTTAATGTTCAAAACAAAACAAATGAGCAAAAGAGAGGCGATAATAGAAACTGTGATCGAAGACGGGATTCTGGGAGAAGGAAGCCAAGGATCCTAACATTTGACACATATACACCGGTGAACATGTCATTAGAGAAAAACTATATATCGACTTGTAATACTATGCAGTACAGAAAACCACCTTCGACAGTACCGATGGAGAAGCAGAGATAGACAGGGAAGTATTGTAGATTACATGAAAGTTATGGTCATACCACGGACGAGTACCACCACCTCTGTGATGTCATCGAAAAGTTGATTCGTGAAAGAAAGTTGCAATAGTTTATTCAAGCCCCATAAAATGGAAGGCAGGGGACATCTGACTCCAATAAAGGACAAGCCCCACGTAGAGCTGAGGAACCTAGATGGGTAGGAGAAAGGTTAGTCATTAACACTATTGTTGGAGGACCACATCCAACTGACAAAAGCTAGAACAAGATGGAGCGTTACGTTAATGCTATACGACATGTTGATATGGAGTGTTGCTCGAACGCGGAGGATGGTGCTCCATTAAAGCAACAAAGAACTATGACTAACGATAATGTATTTCAGAGTAGAGATGCAGATAGGATAGAGTCCCTTACAATATACCCTATGGTGATCTCGGCCATGATCTGCCCCGCCTTAGTGAGAAAGATCCTGATTGACTACGTAAGTTCAATCAATATCCTTTTTAAGAAGGCCTATGACTGTTGTTGTAGGACAAAGATTTGAAACTATGCAAAGCTCGTATTCATGGCTTTAGCGGTATTGCTACTGAAACGATAAGCTATGTCGAGCTACCGGTGGAGTTAGGAGATAGCAATCGTAGGAGAGTGCGATTGCTACCGTTTGTTGTGATGGATGTGAACTCTCCGTACAATGCTTTCATGGGTCGTCCGGCCCTTGTTGAATTCAAGGCAGTTATCGCCCCATGGTGCTTAACACTCAAATCCCGACAGATAATGGTTTGGGAATAATTCATGGAAATCGAGCAACTTTTATGCTTCCTATGTTGCTGAGTTGAGGAATGCTCAGTGGAGAGAAAAAGGAAAGGATGTGGAAGCCTCTCTGCATCAAAACTAATGAAGCCTAGCAATCAATGGCCGAGCCTTGGCTCAGGGACCACAATTGATTCTATAAAAATATAAATCCGAGAGATGAGGATGAGGAGCCCAAAGAACCAAAGGCTGCACCCGCTGAGCTGACAATCGACATCATGGTCAACCACGATGACCTATCGTAAGTCTTGAAGATCGGATCATAGCTTAGCATAACGATGATGAAGGAATTAGCTAGCTTTCTCCGGGAGAATCTTGATGTGTTCGCTTGGACTGATTCTGACACGTATAGGATCTTGCCAACCACCGCGAGCCATGCATTGAATATCAACTTAAGGCATGTCCCGGTGAAACAGAAAAGACGCAACATGGATCCGAAGAGAGGTGTTTGTTCTTAAGGATTGGTGGATAAACTCAAGAACAATGGGTTTATCTATGACGCTCTCTACCCGAAATGTGTATCTAATCCTGTACTCATAAGAAAGGCTAATGGAAAGTGGAGGACATGTGTTGACTACTCAGATCTAAATAAAGCATTCCCAAAAGATAGCTTTCCACTTCCAAGGATTGACCAGCTGGTAGACTTGACAGTTTGACATGAACTACATTCGTTTATGGATGTGTACTCTTGGTACAGTCAAATCCCAATGCACATCCCTGACCAGGAACACACCAGCTTCATTACCAACCTGGGGTTGTACTGCTACATTGTGATGCCATTTGGACTAAAAAACGCTGGAGCTACTTATCAAAGATTGGTCAATCGGATGTTCAGAGATCAGATCGAAAAATCAATGGAAGTATATATGGACGATATGCTCGTGAAGTCACGATGATCAAATGACCACATCGATATTTTGGCTGAGATGTTCAGTGTTCTCCAGAAATACGAAATAAAACTCAACCCCTTGAAATGCTCCTTCAACGTTGCAATAGGGAAATTCTTGGACTTCATCGTTAAATCTCTTGGAATTGAAGCCAATCCCAAGATGATTCAGGCGATGAGAGATATCTGAGCACCGAAGATGATTAAGCAGGTGCAAAGCCTAAATGGAAAGGTAGCCTCCCTGGGTCGATTCATCTCTAGGACCATAGATAAGTGCATCCCCTTCTTCGACTTGATCGGAAGAGGGAAGAGGAACTTCACATGGACGCAGGATTATATTGATGCATTCCAAGCTATGGTAGATCACTTAGAGAGACCCTCCATCTTGTCTAAGCCACTGGATCATGAAGACATGTATATCTATTTAGTAGTGTCGGTACATGCATTAAGTGTCGCACTGATGTGCGAAGAGAATCGGATCCAGAGACGAGTATACTATGTTAGCAAGCAATTAACAGGTGTTGAAAGAAACTATTCAAAGCTGGAGAAGCTCGCTACTACCTATTGATTGCATCAAGGAAGCTCCGCCCTTATATTCAGGCTCACCCCATTAATGTTTTAACCAACCAGCCATTACGGCATGTCCTGCAGTGACCTGAGACATCTGAGAGGTTACTGAAATGGAACATCGAACTAAGCCAGTTCGATATCACTTATTTCTACCGAAGAACTATCCAGGACAAGCGTTGGTGGACTTCATAGTTGAATTCAATACACAAGATGACTCTCTTGAGAGTAGTGGAGATCTTAGCATCCAATGGAAGATGTACTGGGATGGAGCATTTAACGATCGGTGTTCTGGCACCGGAGTCGTACTAGTAACTCTTGAGGAACGCTCGATCTACTACGCCTTGAAACTCGACTTCCCTGCGATGAATAATGAAGCTGAATATGAATCTTTGATCTCCGGGCTCAAATTTGATAAAGAGCCGGGAGTAAAAACATTGAAATTTTTTTGTGATTCCCAATTAGTAGTGTGCCAAGTCAAGAGAGAATATTAGTCCAAAGGAGTGCCACTTGTTCCTTACCTCAACCAGGTCCAAGAGCTGCTAACCGATTTTGACCATTACACTATTACACATATTCCTAGAGAACAGAATGAAAAAGCTAACTCATTGGCCAAACTGGCCAGTTCGGGGGATGCATAGCTCATGGGCTATGTCCCAGTTGAAATACTTAATGCTTTGACCATTGACCAGATGGAGATTAATTGGGTCTTAGAGATGGAGATCGAGAAGGAGTCGTGGATGACTCCGATAAAAGATTATTTATAAAAGTGAATCCATCCAAAACGGAGGAATGAAAAATGATAAGTCCTTCGTAAAGCTTCAAATACATCCTTCAAGAAGGGCTCATGTATAGGAAGGGTTTTTTGGTCCCTTTGCTTTGGTGTATCACCAACGATGAAGTCAAATAAGTATTAAGAGAAGTGCATGAAGGAGAGTTTGGCGATCACATCGGGGGGCAAACCTTGGCAAAACAGATACTTCGCTATGGATATTACCGGCTAACTATTAATCCGGACGTAGCAGATTATACTAAATGATGCAACAAATGCCAGAGATATGCAAAGATTCTGAGAACCCCATCGACAGAGATTACTCAAATGGTCAGTCCATGGCCGTTTGCTACATGGGTTATTGACATGCACCCTACCGATTTCCAAAAGTGGCGTGAAGTGTGCCATCGTAGTAGTTGATTACTTTACCAAAGATGAATATTTGGCCATGATCACTACAAAGAAAGTAATCAACTTTGTTGTATGAAATATCATCTGTCATTTTGGTCTCCCCCGAACAATCATAACTAACAATGGGACCCAATTCGACGGTGTTGAATTCAAAGACTTCTGCCGGTGGCATCATGTTGAGAAAAATATGCAGCAATTTCTCACCCTCAAGCTAATGGACAGGTTGAAGCTATTAACAAAATCATAAAATCCATCTTAAAGAAGCATTTGGAAAAGGCTAGAGGCAAGTGGGTTGATGAACTCCTGTTAGCACGATGGGCATATAGAACCATCCACAAGTCCGCGACTAGTCACCCTTCATTCATCCTTGCTTATGTCTCTGAAACCGTGATTCCCATAGAACTTGATGTCCCTTCTCATCGAGTGACTTACTATCACCCTAAAACAAACAGAGATCTCCTTTTGGAATCTCTAGATTTGATAGATGAGAAGCGCAAAGAGGCTAACTTGAGGGCACACACTGACACCGAGTCGCCCGATATTGCAACATTAAAGTCCAAGCTAGGACCTTTGAAATTGACGATCTTGTTCTGAAATGGATCTTTTCTAGCTCTACCAACATGTGTCTGAGATGGGAAGGACCGTATGTCATCAATTAGAAGCTTGGAGATGGAACTTTCAAACTAACGACTGTCAATGGCATTGCACTCCTAGGGCATGGTACAACGAGCATCTATGGCACTACTTCGCTTAATTTTGTTTCATTCAGTTGTATTTCATCTAGAATCTGCTTTTGCATTTTAGTTCAAGGCCATGTAATAAGAAAGACTTGTCGTTTTCTCTCTCAGCTTGCAACAAAATTTGAAGTTTTTTCCATACATGTGAATTGTTTGTGCGTACTATAACAATTGTGATATGAAACCGACTTACATCTACGTAAGCCTAATATAGACAAACGAATACCCAGAGTTTGGTGCCAACCAAGCTCTCAAGTCCATTATCAAATCGATCAAAACGAACGTGGCTCAACCGTTCATCCAAAAATTCTCGCCTATGATCCAACAAGCTAAGTATAAAACATAGAAAATATGCAAATTGACCATCCATTAACTATTTCCATCTCACGATTCGACGGGAGGAATATAAGTAAAAGTGGATGTGATATGATCGATCACCCTTCAACTTTTGCTCCTAAATTGGGGGCAAAGGAATTAACCAAGGAAAATGTGATTCAACCATTTACCAAAATAACTCCATTCCCTAGAGTGTGGACCGGAGTATAAACATCAAACATGTATGATCAACCACCCATCGACTAACTCTGACTCCTAGAGTATAAATAAAAGTATAAACAAACGAATGAGTGTGACTTGACCATTCATTCGCTAGCTCTGACCTAAACCCAATAGGAGGAGTATAAACTCGTAATGGATGGGATCTGACCATCCATGAACTAGCTCTGCCAACCTGAGACTGAGGGCAGGAGTATAATTACTTGACCATTGAATATGACAGTGTAACATCATGTCTTATGGCCAGTGCTTAATGCAACTTAAGGCCATGACTGAAAGGAGGCCTTGAGATAGACTTATCAAATTGACGCCCAAAGTAATATGTGACCGAATGACATTGCAACTTAAATGATGAGCAATAAATTACAAGTACATTGAATGAAAAATGTAATACCTTGAACACTTAAATGGATTCATACAAAAGTTAAATTGAAAAGAAGAAGTTTTATTCACATACCAAAACTTGGAAGGCTAAGTCCAAGTTTATTTCAAAAATAGAAACCAAAAGCGGGGACCATATCCGCACAATCATGGCCAATAAAAAGCTAGCTATCTAGCTATCCATAAACCAAGCCAATTTAACAGCTATTTCTTGTCCTTCTTGGGCTTCTTTGGGGTAAATTGACTAGAGCTATCGTCCTTACCCCTCCTCCTCAATTTTCCTCCACTATTGCGATCGTTGGGTGAAATGTTTTTAGAGGTAGAAATGGAAGCAGACACACTCTAGGAAACGGAAAGGTCGACCTCCTTAGAAATGACACCTCTAGGTAGTAAGGTTTGGAGTGGAGTAATATCCACCTCAGCTTGCTCCATCTTGATTTTCTTATCCAGCTCCTCCTTTAAGATATGCTCTTTCAAGTTGAGTTTATCTATGTGCTCAGAGGCATAAGTCACCACGACATCTTCTGTTTCATCTTAGGCATGTCGATCATCGATTTTTTTCTTCATTTAAAGTTTTTATAACTTCAATGTCCGAGCCAGGAGTTCTAGTGGATTAGAAGGTTGAGGCCATCTGTGTAGTAATGACCGTCGTGGGCTCCATGGTCAATGCATGCCGTCCCGGGATGAAATCACAACTAGGAGCACCGACGAATGCGGATAGACCTACAATTCCATAAGGTTCAATAAATGAGCCTATGACTTTCGTGCACAAGACATAAACCTTCTCGAACATCGACGAGGTGAGAGATATACCTTCATCAGATTGACCTTCGATTTGGACCGAAGTGCCTCCTTCAAGAATCGGAGATAGCTTAAAAGGCCTATGCATATCGCTGATCCCAATTGTAGCCTGTATCCTTTTCAAAGGCATGAGAAGGTGAGGCACCAGTCGCTTGACTTGTAAGAGGGTCTTGAGAGCCAGACCTAGAGGCTTCACCACCTTCTTTCTCCTGCTTGATGGTCACTGGGTCACGAAATAGACTAAGCCAAGCAGCCTTGAGTTCATCAGGCTCTTCATCGTGCAAGATTTTGCATATAAGCTGCTCCTCGTCAACCTCAGCGCCATCAAGATATTTCTTCTTCGGCTCCATGATATAGTCCCAAGCCTCAACTAACTACTTAGGGTATCCCTCTTTGAGGAATCGGAGATTGCAGTTAAGGAAGACACTTGTAATGTAATATATTAACAGGGGATCAAAATCATCCTTTACCTCTGTCTTACCGGCCTCTTTAGCCTCTTCTTTAAGGGTCTCTATTTACTTAAGTTGTTTCTCAGCCTCCTCCTTAGTCACGCAAACCTCAACGATTTTCTCGTAATATTTTTAAACTCTTATTGAGCTTCAATCTTCTCCTTTTCCCTTTCAAGCTCCTCCTCAAGCTGTCGAATAAAAAGAGTCAAATCATCGTTGTCTTTTGTTAGAGCATCCTTGTCTTTCTGCAAAACAACCTTCTCGAGAGCTAAAGTACCACTATGACGAATGGCAACGTCTAGATCAATTTAATTCTCTTTCTTTATATGCTGAGCTAATTCAAAAGCTTCGTTGGCTCTCTTCTCGACGTCAACTGGCTTTGTGTTCAACCCCTTAACTTCCTTATCCGGGTGTTTGATGGTGTCGTTATCGTGAACCGCCTCGAGAGTTAAGCAATCGATCTCATGTTTTCTTTTCATCAACACTTCAGAGATTCGCTCAGCCACATGTAGCATTATGCTATGTTGGTCATGGACATCACTGACATAAGAAAGCGTTGTGTCATTAGCCTTTGAAGGAATCAGGTGTAAAGCAGGGAAATATTTAAACTCATCAAAGCATATTTTTGGAAATGCGGTCTTTAGTGCAGCCATCCTTTCTGTGGTAGTGGCATCAAGCACTGTTGGAGGTTCAGCTAGAGCAACTGAAGCTATGAGGGACTATTTGCCATGCCTATGAAATGATATATTGAGGCTTCATGTGCTATACCAACGTTCAGAGGATCGTTGGGTGTTGGAAGAACCTCAATGTTGCTTGGTTACAGTAGTTGAAGTAAGTGCATGAGAAAACGACTTGCCACCACTATATACGGCGGGATGTGGATTGAAGTCCTTGTAATGAGAAGACTTCGACTTCGACTTGTGTCTAGACGACAAATCCTTGGACTCATAGCTTTTTTCTCGATCCTCCCCTCTATCACGGCCTTCCCTCTCTTGGCCAGACTGTTGGCCAGAGTCCGGACCTCGACTGAGCTCAAAGTAAGAAGGCTGGGAGCACGATGACTTCTTTAAATGATCGAAGTTAGAGAGCGCCCCATGGAACCTATAATTAATATAAAGATGTATCAGCATTATTAGAATTAAAGATGAAAAGGTGTCGGGCGGTGTAGTGGGCGTGGATGTGAGTATCCTAATGTCCCCCGATAGACTAGGTCTTGGAACTTTGCTAGCTGGAGTGACCTCTTCCATGCTGGTGGGAGGAATGTTAGCACCAACTTGGATTAGAGAATCAAACCCCTCAAGGCTCATATTGGGAAAATCATAACTCCTGACATCCCCTGGTATTGGGATGTTCGCCAGTCCCTCGAATATATCTTCTAAGGGCAAGGAAGTAGATTGATCAATAGTAGTAATGGCTGGCTTAGGCTGCTTGGCAGTTTATCCTTTGAGAAGCTTGTAGACGAGCTTCTTCCCTTTTCTCTTCTTTGAAGTAAGGAGCTGCGTTTCTTGAGATGACCCAACTACAGACTCGTGGCTTGAACCTGCATCGTCGCGACGAGGCACATTAGCATCGCCTCTTATTTCGCCTTCTTCGGCATCATCTTGGGCCTACTCGAGTGGGGTTATGACAGGATTAACATTGCCACCTTCCTGCCGAGCAGCACCTCTTCCTCTTACCACTTCCTCCTTAGCATTCCCTAATGACCCAGTGCCACGACCCTCTATTAGAAAGTCGAAAGCAAAAAGGCGTTCATCGGTGATAAGAGACTTGACATCTATATCTTCCTTCGATATATTACTAAGCTCTAAAACTGCCTCAAAATACCTATTACTACTGGGTAGTGGATAGTTACTTGAAAATTTCAAAGAATTACTTAGTTCAAGGTATGACTTGAATATATGAACCCAAGATTGAGTTCGAAATGACACTTATGTCCTTCCAGCCATCATCCTACGAAACCAGGTGGGCAATGCACATAAAACTGTCCGTTCTTAAAACCACTCAACTTATTCTTATTCCAAGCACTAGTCACGACTTGGCAGTTACCGATTGACTCAAGAAAAGTATATGAGAGGCTCCCCTTTTGTAGCTTAAAATTGTAAATGAATCTAATGTCCTTTGTGGTCGATTCACGATATAATAACTCGAGGAATATCATATACATGCAATGCAGAAATGCGAAGCCATTTGGATGCAACTGAACCGAAAACAATCTCGAATAATGCAGCATCTTTCGGATGAATAGATTAAAAGGCAAAACAGATCCTGCCCGGCACATATACTTGTTACAAGTAGTGTACCCTTCCGGAAACAAGTGAGCTCTATCATTATGAGACGATACTCGTACATCTCATATGGGATTCCGTGCTAAATGCAAACTCTGTGGAGAGGCCTCGTCGACTCTCGAAGCCACTAAAGTCTTTCGGATTTTCTAAAAATACTGCATCTTCCAGAGTGGTAGAGGTTGGCTCATTTTTTGCTTCTGGACTTGGAGGGATTTCAAGAACTCAATGCGAGCTTTCAAGTTGTTCTAATTGTTGACCTAGGGAATAGCATCAGAAACTTTTACAGAGCTTGATTCAGTATCAGATCCATTGTGTGTAACAGCTTGCTTAGCCGCCATAGTAGCCAAATGCCCTAAGCGCCTGGAACTCATAAACTATCACACTTAGCAAATAGTTGTAGTTAGAGAAAGAAACATGTTCCCCTATGTAAAGTGTAAACTAGTGCGGTGTGGTGTAGTGTAGTGCAATCGAATGATAAAGAAGTCAGGATTAAACTACAGCTGTAGCGAGACCTGGGAATTCGACTGGAGTAATCGTCATCGCTGATCGTCCCAATTGACTTTCATGTCGATGGTTTTGGATTTCACATAAGCTCCGGGATCAGTTATCGGCATATGGGAATTCGACTTTCTTGTTTAAGTTCATGTAAATAGTCAGATGTATGTAGGCAAATGTGTTCGTTTCGAAGTTCAAGTTTTAGTCCGGGATCCATATACATAAGTCATGTGTATTCAAGTCAAATGTGTTCAAGTTCTAAATCATACTCGTATTCGAGTTCAAGATCATATACAAGTTCACATTCAAGTTATGTTCAAACTCAAGTGTTCAAGTCCAAGTGTTGGAATTGCCTAAGTCACCATAGGAAAAGGATCGTGATCGATCCCTAGCTTAGGCAGTGTAGCCTTGTCCAATTTTGAACCCATATAAGCCAATAATCGATCCCATTCTAGGCCGCTTCTCCACATCATCTTCTCTGATCCATAAACTCTGATCCCTCCATCTACTTTGTCTTCTCCATACTGCTACCGATTCGCTTTTCAATAACCATAAACATGAGTTACCCGAAGTCAATTCGTTGCCACTTTAATCCACAACCTCATTCAACATTGTTACCGACCAACGATTAAAAACCACCTTTATGCAAATACAACTCGATAGAAGGTGAGATTGAATCGGTCTGGGACGAGTTCGAATTGGGTTGAAGATTGAATCGCTTGAAAATAGGTATTTGGATGTAACTAATGGCAACGGTAAAGGATTCATAGGAGGAAGAATGATGGTTTAACTTTAGTTCAGGGCGATTTGAGGGAAATCTCGAGGTTGGAGGAGTGTTGATGGCGAACATGAAGAAGAAAAAGGGATTGGGTCAGTTGCAAGATAAATGAAACAAGTGAGAAAATGAAAGCTAAACGTTTAGCTTATATATGAAATTGGCCCGCTTTCTTAAAGCCCAAAGTGGCTAAGTGTGCATATACAAAGGGGTCCGTACGTATCCCTCTACCTAGGAGATTAGTACCAAACCCTTATTCAACTCAAAAAGGAGTATAAATATGAATGATGATTAAATGCTTGCATTTGCAATCTTATGGAAATTAACAACAACCCATTAGCGTGTAAGCGTGTCTGGGATTCAATGACAAAAATGTGTACACGAATATTTGTGCACGTGTACATAGTCGATATTTGGTTTCTTGACTCGACAGAAATTGAATTATTCTTGAGAACTCCTGAGAGAGAAGACTAGTTCAAATAATCGAGGCCTATTAGCTCAACTAAATAGCCCAATGGAACCGAGCGTAAACAAGGACTGAGAATATTAAATCCGGTTTTATACCGACAAATATCGATCAGGCATCGTAACAAAAAGAAAGAAGACCCATTGGAAAGATAGTTTAATGAAAGGATAGCAACTGTACCGGCAGCTAAATGGAATCCTTTCCGATAATTCTAACTTGCTTCGATTCAAAGCACATCATGTTTGAAACAAAACATACTTTAGAAAGCAATTTTTATCCGACCTTTTGACCCGGCTATATCTTGGTTGATTGGACAAGTTAGACTCAATAGTAGATAAGGCAAATATCCCAAAGGGATGATCATGAAGTCCAGAGATTAAGCACAGACAATGGTATGAAGCAACAATCAAACAAGATCAAGAGAGACTCTTTGGACTAAGTATGGATTAGTACCTCCCCTAGGCAAGGGATCGTTACATGTCCCTTCCCCTATGTAGGGCATCGGGTCGTACCACTGTGGCTATGAACAACTTAAACCAGCAATTCAACTCGATGAAAATCAATCAATATCTCAACAAAATATGTAGGCGACTATGCAAAACAACTTTGAAAACACGAAACTAGCATGGAGGGTGACCCGCATGAGGGATCACATGATGCCATGTGGCCATCAAGATCGATCGGCATCGATCGCCCATCCTTGAGAGTTGAGCCACGAAAATTTTTGGGTGAGCTCGTCTGCATTATGAGAGTCTGTCGGTGAAATTTCAATAAGATATTTGGTCATCTACATCTATAAATATAGAATTCATAGTTCATTTGAAGGATCTTTTTACGCTCTATTTTACTTCAACTCTATTGTAATCAAGGATATATTACGATCCGACCCCTCAGTAAACAGAAAAACAAGTATTTAATAAAGCAACTACTTTAAGTGGGCATAGGAAATCAACACCGAACCACTATAAATTTGTTGTTCTTGTTTCTGCTTCTCTACTCTCTGTTTTAATTTTATTCTTCACGATATTTCTCTACTTTCAACACATTAGGTATTCGTGCCAACTTTTGGTGCAAACATGCCGCAAATCTTCCCCATCATTTTAAATGATGTCGCATGTCACTAATGTTGCACAACATCATTTTCATTATCGATTGTTTTTTATGTTAACTATATTTAGGTAGTAATGCCGCATGCCGACAACCCTTAAGTTGCGGCATCATTTTATGAAGCCAATATTAAAGTGTTAAAGGTTGATGCTGCATGTCATCAATTTCGATATAAATTGTTTTATGACAATGATGCCAACAAATTTTTCTATGTATGCGACATAATAGCCAAGGTACTATGTTTTCGACATTATAGTGTTAATGCCGTAAGTAATCTATGTCGTGCGGTATTGATGTCGCATCTCTTTGTTTTAATGTCGGTGAGGCCTTGTTTTATGTAAACTAAAGGGAAGTTTTAAATGGCATGATAGCCTATGCTTTAAGAAGGTCGATAACCTTATGATTTTGGTAGTTAGCCTTATGATAAAAGTTTAAGATTTTGTTTTATAACCTTGGATAGAGGTTCAATATTGTTATTGCAGCATAAATGCCATAAATCCTTTGTATTGCTATATTAATGGTAGGGAGCCATAGGCTTACTATTTTGGCATTATTCATCGGGGATACCAATTTTTTATATTTTTATATGCCATAAGTTTATGAATTTAACATTAATCATTGGGGATACCAATGCATATCGCTTTAAGATATTATAAGTTTAAGGGTTATACAGCCTAATTAGGGATACCAATAGACATAGGTTGAGCACTTAGGAGAATAACTTATAACCTAATTATAAATTGATATTTTATGGGTCAATAGTCATCCAAGGAAAACTATGGAATTTGTGATGGATAGTTCACATGATACCAAAGATGGATAGTCTCTATATGGTTAATGAAGTGTTCATAGTCATCCTAGGAAAACTATGAGATGTGTGATGGATAGTCTGTATTATTTTAGATAAATGGAACATGTGTGATGGATAGTGCACACTATTTAAATAGTAAAACCATGTGTGATGGGTAGCCCATATTGTAGGGGATAGATAATTCATATAATGTTTATATGTGTGATGGGTAGTCCGCACAAGTATAAGATGGTCAGTCATTTGAAGTTAAGACAGATAGTCACATGAAATTAAGATGGATAGTCAAATAAACTGGGATGGGTAGTCCACTGTATGTTGCATGTTTGCAAATGTTTATTTGTTATTTTCTAACCATTATGGATGCAGGCGTATAATATATGGTTGATTTGTTTAGGTTAAGATAGTAGTGAAGGGAAAACCCATTTCGCTCAATGGTGTGGTCTCACTAGACATCTATTTTGGTTTGAGATGGTAGGTTATTATTCATGCTAGATTGTTTGTCTGACCCAAAGTTATTGTTTTTCCCCTTAAACTCTTGTGTACTCATTTGAGTATGTCAGGAGTAAGGGATTTCAGGTTTTCAATTAGACGACTATGCTCTCGGAGATGTGTAGGAGGCAAGCTAACTATATTAGGGGTTTTTTAATCCTCTATGTGGTTCATTTAGTTTGAATGGATGTTATGAGAAAATTATAACTATCAAGTAGTAGTAGACTCTGATCAACCAAGAGGGCATCTTCATATGTTACTCTTGGAATATTTTGTAATAATTATATTTTCTTTGAACATGGGATCGAATGGGATTATGTAACGAATATGAAACCTTGATCGTGAAATGAAATGTGCAACCTTGTTATTAAATTGTGTTTGAAAATTTTCATATTCATGTGCTTTTGATTATTGTTATGACTAATATACTCGCATTTTGTAATCGGAAATTAATACTATAAATGACTGCAGCATCCATAGTATTTAGCTTCAGCCTCAAAGTGGTGGATGTTACAATTGGTATCAGAGCATAGGTTTATGTGAAACTTAAAAGATTAATATTTTGAAAAAATAATCCAATGAATCATAGAATAAGATTGGGGTATGGGATAATGCTATAGTAACATGCTTGTATTTGCTATATATAAGTATGTATTATCCCCTCTCTCTTAGACTGTTCTTCTGTATCTTATTAAGGCTCATATGTATATTACGAGAAAGCAAGGTATGAAAGCAGGAAACAGAAGAGTGAATTAAGGTGGAGGAAGCGCTACAACCAATGGAAATGTTCGACCCAATACCAGAAGGAACCAAGGTCGATAGGAAAATGCTAACCAACATGCCAATGCCAATGTAGGTGCTAGAACTCCACTAGTATATATGAGGACCATGTATTAGTTCTTTATCAATATAATGCAAGCTAGAGCCGCTGCTGGTTTGGCTGGAGGGAATGTTGTTGATGCGGGAGGAGCTAATTCCGTGGTGCCAGTTGGGAATAACTATGTCAAACTGAACTGTGATTATACTAGTCTTGGAGGAAAGACTTTTCTTAGAACTAAAGACGCTATTGAATTAGAGAACTGGCTATTGCACCGCGAGAGGATTTTTGCTGACCTAGGATTAAATAATGAGCAGAAGAGGAGGTTGGCATCAAGCCAGTTGCAAGGAGTAGCACTTGCTAGTGGAATAGGGTAACCGCTGGTGTACCTAAAGAGGAACTGACTTGGACTGAATTCAAGAGAAGGTTTGAGGAGAGGTTCTTATCTGAAGTTTCTAAGTCAACCTTGCTTAGGAAGTTTATGGAATTATAGCAAACAGAAATGTCGGTATTGGAATATGCTACTAAGTTTGATGAGCTGTCCAAGTATGGATATGCCACCATTAATATTGTGATTAAGTGGAATGAAAAGTTTATTTAGGGTTTGAGAACGAAGATCGCTAGAGTGACTATGCCATATCTCCGTGATCCATGTAATGTAGTGGTGGAGATGGCGATAAGGAATGAGGAAATGCTTTTTACTTTTAGGAAGGAAAAGTCTGTGGAAACCCATAGTTCTTAGGGTAAGAAGAGGAAGTTCTTCAAGGGAAAGGGGGCTCAAAAGGGTGGAGCTGCCAAGAAAGGGAAAGCTGATATTATATGTTACAAGTGTGATAAAAAGGGGCACTACGCTAATGAGTGTCAGTCTGGTGATGGTAAGATAGTTGTGGGGAAGAAGAATGTGAAGTGTTTCAACTACGACCAGGTGGGGCATTATAAGAATAAATGTCCAAAAGCGGCCAAGATGGATAAAGGAAAGGTAATTTGCTTTGGAACCATCATCTTAGACCGATTACTGTTGAGAAAGGAAAATCTGTGATGGAAGGTATGCTTTTGATTCATAGCATACTAGTTAGAGTATTGTTTGATATAGGTGCATCGCATTCTTTTATCTCTCGGTATTTGGTAGATAAGTTAGAATTAGAACCATCATACTGTGTTGCTTCCTTGAGGGTTGCGAATCCGATAGGAGGGTATGCAACTCTGAGGATAAGATGTGACCAGTTAGAGGTTGAGTTGTTAGCTAATGTTTTTGCCTGCAGTTTGTATATGCTTGGCTTTGTGGGTTTTGGGATCATTTTGGTTATGGATTGGTTGAGCAGATATAAGGCTAGGATATTTTGCCTAGATAGGGAGATATCATTAAGACACCCTAATAGTTGTGATCAAAATATATACTCAATTGAGAACTCAAGTTTGGATGTTTGTGTTTTGTTGGGTGCAATGGGATTAGAAGACGAAGTAAATCAAGTTTTTGTTGTAATAGAGTACGCATATATGTTTAAGCCTGTTATAGGACAACCACCAAAACGAGTTGTTGAGTTTCGAATAGATCTTGTACTTGGAGCTGAACCCGTAAGTAGACCATCTAACAGAATGATACATATCGAGATGAAGGAGTTAAAGGTGCAGCTAGTGGACTTAGAAGGAAAGAGTTTTATTAGACCAAGCAGTTCGCCTTAGGGACTGACTGTGGTGTTCATAAAGAAACCAAACGGGTCGTTAAGATAGTGTATTGACCATTGTAAATTGAATGAGAAGATGATAAAGGATAGATATTCTTTACCAAGAATTAATGATTTATTTGATTAGTTGAGTTGGAGCCAAAGTATTTTCCCTGTTGGATTTGGCGACAAGGTGCCATCAATTGAGGGTGGTGGAGGACTGTATTCCTTTGACGGTGTTTCGAACATGGTATGGTTCATACGAGTGGTTAGGAATGCTATTTCGGATTGACCAATGCACCTGCTCTTTGTGGACCTAATGAACTGAATTTTCCAAGAGCACTTGGACATGTTCTTGTTGGTGTTCATTGATGAACTTTGATATATTCTAAGGATGAGATAGATCATGAGATTTATCTTAGAATAGTGCTTAAGACATTGAGGCAACATCAACTAATAGTGAAGTTTCCAAAGTGTCATTTCTGGAAAAGAGAAGTGAAATTTCTTGGTCATGTAGTTTCAAAAGAAGGGTTGTCTGTGGATCCAGCTAAGATTAAAGCTGTAAATAATTGGAAGAGACCCGAGATTATGACCAAGATAAGAAGTTTTCTTGGATTAGCTGGCTATTATCGGAGATTCATTAAGGATTTCTCTTGGATAGTAGCACCCTTACCTAAACTAACTAAGAAGAATGTGAAGTTCATTTGGTCCGATAAATGTGAGGAAGCATTCCTTAAGTTAAATTATTTATTGACCAATGCGCCTGTGTTAGTTGTTCTAGATGGAATCAGGACTTAATAGTGTATACAGATGCGAGTGGAATAGGATTAGGAGCTGTGTTAATGCAAAGAGGTAAAGTGATTGCCTACGCTTCTTGATAGCTCAGACAACATGAAGTTAGGTATCCGACTTACGATTTGGAGTTAGCATCCATAATCTTAGATTTGAAGATGTGAAGACACTATCTGTTGGGAGAAAGATTCGAGTTGTATATGGATCATAAGTCTTTGCGATATATACTCTCTCAAAGGGAGTTGAATGTGAGATAGCAAAGATGGCTAGAGTTTTTTACAGCTTATGATTTCGGTATTGAGTATACGCCAGGGAAAGGAAATAAATTTGTTGATGCACTTAGCAGAAAACGTCAAAAATGGTGTTAGTTATGTTGGCAGAATGGAAAGATTTAAAGGCGTTCACTACTTGTAATGTGTAGTTAAGATCGGCTGCTAGTTCTAGTCAGAGTACCGCCATATTGTCATGTTTAGAAGTTCGACCAGTATTGATCGCAAGAATTGCTTCTAAGCAGAGAGATGATCCATTGCTAGCCAAAATGATTATAAGATTGGAAGGCGAAACTAAGATTGATGATTTAAAGGATTTTACCTTGACCAAAATGGATGGTTAAGAAAGAAAGGACGATTGTATGCTCTGGATGTTGGTAATCTAAGAAGAGAAGTTCTCAGGAAGTGTCAATGATCAAAGTTTACTATTCATCTTGGAGGAACTAAGATGTATCAGGTACGAAGAGGAGTTTCTTCTAGGAAGGCATGAAAGGGATGTAGGCTTATGGGTAAAGCAATGTTTGAATTGCCAGCAAGTAAAAGACGAGCATTAGATGCCAAGTGGATTGCTTTAGCCTTTAGATATACTAGTTTGGAAATGGGATTCTATATCCATGGATTTTATTGACGGGCTGTCAAGGTCGAATAGGGGAAATGAGAGTATTTGGATTATAGTGGATAGACTAACCAAGAGTGCACACTTCATTCTCGTTAAGTCGACAACGATGACACCTATATTGGCTAAGTTGTTTATGAAGAATATAGTTAGACTGCATGGAATTCCTAATAGTATAGTCAGTGACAGAGATGTTTTGTTCACTAGTGAATTCTGGAAGAGTCTACAGGAGGTATTAGGTACTAAGCTTAAGATGAGTACCGCTTATCAACACAGACGGATGGGCAGATAGAGAGAGTCAATAAGGTACTTGAAGATTTGTTGAGAGCTTGTGCACTAGACTTTGGTGGTTCATGGGAAGACCATTTGCACTTAGTTGAGTTTTCCTATAATAATAGTTATCAGACTAGTATAGGAATGATGCCTTTTGACCCTTTGTATGGAAGGCCATGCAAATCAGTAGTGTGTTGCTTGGAGACCGAGACATATTGGTTCTTGGTCCAAATATGGTGAGAGAAGCTATGAAAATGAGAGCATGGATGAAGGAGGCTCAGTCTAGGTAGAAAAGTTACACGGATAAGAGGCGTAAAGATCTAGGGTTCTTAGTTGAAGACCAAGTTTTTGTTAAAATATCACTGATGAAGGGTGTGGTACGATTTGAAAAGACTAGAAAATTGGCATCGAGATATGTAGGTCCATTTCCTATTATAGAGAGGATCGGGAAACTCACGTACTAAGTAGAGTTACTAAATAGTTTGGCGGAAGCCTATAATGTCTTTCATGTTTCTCATCTTAGAAAGTATGTGCATGATCTAGAGACTACTATTGCTCCGATTTCTTTGGAAGATTTAGTAGTAGAACCGGATCCAACTTTTGTTAGGCAACTAGTTCGTATTGTAGCGAGAGATGAGAAGAAGCTAAAGAACAAGACAATTAGATTGGTAAAAGTCCAATGGCGTGACAACGAGAACGATAATACTTAGGTGACATAGGACAGGATTAGGGATACTTATCCTAAGTTATTATGATGGTATGTTCTATATTTGGTGTATAGACATTGTAGCTGGTAGGATATACTAGCATGGTATGTTATTGTTGGTTGCATGTTTGATATACTTTTCGTGTGGTCCTTACTGAATTTCGAGAACGAAATTCTTAAAGGAGGGAAGTTTGTAACACTCCTGATTTTAGTTTAACATTATTCAGGAAATTTAATTGGATAGATTAAATATAATAATGTAGTTGGACATGCGGATGAGATTTGATGATTATAAGGTCGGGCCTTAACTAATTAAGTAATAAGATTGTTTAACCTTTACATAAGAAAGAATAAATGAGAAGAGAAAAATAGGAATAGATCTCCCTTTTTATCCCTTAAACCCTCACCCTATTATTCATTCTTTACAATCATAAACAATCACAAACAAATATAGGGTCGGCCATTAATCAAGGTAAAAGGAAGAAGAAATAAAGGGGATTCAAAAGATAAAGCTTAGGGGTACTTAATTACATCAAATCTCAACTCCAACATCTATTTTAAGATGAATAATAACAAATCATCTCTATTATTTTTTGTTTAAATTCGGTTTTGGGTAATTTCTGAGTTGTTTTGATTTTTTTTTGTCGTGTTATGGATGTATGATCGTTGTTTGGATAGAATAACGATTTATGGAATTTTTATAGAATTATTTAGATGGGTTTTAAGGGTAAAACCTAGGTTTTTGATCTCCAATGATATGATTTTCTGGTATGTTGTGTAAAACATTATTTTGGAGATGGGTTTCTAATTTACAAAATTTTCCAAGTTAAAACGAATATTTTATGAATTTCCTAAGGAGGAAATAGTGTTTATTTTAGGTTTTAATTGTTAAAAATAATTAAATAATTATTTTGGCCCTGAAATTTTTACAAAGCAAAAAATATGTTAATTCTGATTTTGGTGAATTTTGTGAATTTTTCTCAAGTGATTACGAAATTTTATGAATTTATTGTGTTAGAAAAGCATATAAATTAATATTAATTAAGGATATTAATTAATTGAGCTAATTAGTGTTTTTGGAAGTCTAAAACTGATTTGCGGCAGCTTCTGAAAAGAAATTGATAGAGTTTGTTTTCAACCAATAGAAATTTGACAAGGAATAAAAGTTGGTAAAAAGAAATTACTTTTAATAGAAGTAAAATAGTTTTTTATGATAATTACGACAATGTCACCGATATGCGGCATTTCCATGTTGTTCGGTATTGACAATAAGCGGTATCACTTTACAGTTGTAAGTGATATCAAAAATAGGCGGCATTGAAATGAAGCAATGCGTGCTTATGCCATAAGTATGTGATGCATTAAGTCATGCATCCACTGTAACGACCCGGAATTTTGAACAAATTAAATTGAAAATATTTAATTAATTTTAAATATTTGAACGATGATTTGATTTGAATCCCCGATATAACTTTGAAATTTGCGATTAAACTTTAAAATTTAATCGATTGAAAGTTGAATAGAAATTTAAATCTTCAATTTACAGTTGAAGAAAAATATTTTGAAAGCTTTTAAAATTCGTATTGACAATACTGAAGATAACAAAAACTTTCAGAATTGAATTATAAACTGTTTTGATCAGTTTGAAATTTTTATCGTTTCAATCGATATTTAAAAATAGCCGTCCGAGGCGCAGTCTCGGAATTCGACGAAACCAGTTCCATTGGATCCGGAATATTGTATTATTGCCGGGTTTCAAATTTCATATTTTTCAAAGTTAATACGTGATCGTACGGTGGGAAAACGCGTTGAAATTAATCGGATTCAATTTAAATTTAAATTTAAAAATTGTCAACATCAGCCACCCTAGGTTCTCTTTAGCAGACCTATTCCCTGAAACGTCGCGTACTCCTGTCTCTTTCCCTCTGTAAATTCACGAAAACGAAATCGAAACACTTCAGTTCAAAGAAAATAAAATGCCGTTCATTCCAAACTCTCGTTCTCCCCAGTTCAAACGAGAAACCCATTCGTTCAAAAATTAAAATCAATGCCGCTTCTTTTACCACTTCAATTCCAAAAATCCCTCTCCCCATTCCCCAGTTAATTCGCGTTCGATCAGAGAAGGGGGGGGTGCGACTGGAAGACGAAGGCGGCAACTGGCGTTCGTGAGGGCAGCGATGGGTCGCGAACATCGCGATGTTTAGCTAGGGTTTCGTGAGCTGGATGGGCGGCGGTTTCAAGTCGAGACTTCGACGCTGGGGAAGTTCATCGGTGGCAGGCGCGCGGTGGCATAAAGGGGGGTCTCGCGTCAGGTGATGCTCGTTCGAGACGATCTGGAGCTGGCCGGCGTGGAGCAAGGCAGCGGTAGGCGGAGGTAGGGATTGCTCGCTGTTCGATTGGGGTTCGTGCCAGGCTTGGGAACGCTCGTGTTTGAGCTCGCGTTTTTGGTCGGGGATTGGTGGTAGCGTCGAAGCTAGGTTTCGCGATGGCGATTGGACGATGGGGCGAGTTGCGATGGGAAAGGGCAGAGGTATTCGTTTTCTAATTTAATTCTTAGTTAAATTAAATTTAAATTTATATTAGTTTGGATAATATAGAGGAAAATTATATATATATTAAGGTATAACTTGTTTAGTTAGCTTATTTAATTATTTTAGTTATTGGAAATTTATTTAAAATTAAAATTTTTGGGTTTAATTCTTCATTTTAGATTTTAACTTATTACTGTGAGATTTAGAAACAGAATTGGGGGGAAAATGAATATTTGTAGATATATTAGGAAATTATGTTAAGAAAAGTTTAATTTGAAAACTATAGGAAGTTCTAAAGAAAAATAAATATGTGTATGCACACTTTCAACTCATTTGTTATTTTAAAAAAAAAAAAAAATATGTGTTTAAGTGATTTATTTATTTAATAAACTTATGTAGCTATTTTGTTACTGAAATGATTTATTAAAAAGGGAAATAATTAGTCTAGAATGAATTATTAGTCAAATAAATTTATTTAAAGGAGAATTGGTTTAAATAAAACTATCAGTTAATTCGACTATTAAACAGAAATTAATTATTCAGTTGATTCAAATATTAATAAATGGTGTAAATATTTATACTAGGTCAAAAGATCGTGAAAAACAAACTGGAGTTGAAAATGGATTGCAAAATAAAGCTAAGGTGAGATCTTCTCACTCAGATTTATAATTGAATTGCAGTTATTGATTGATTTGTTTGAATGTGCTATTAGATATGATAGGATATATCTATATATATATATAGCAGTATATACATATTGGCATATGTATATATTGGATTGATGATTTCCCGCCTCGTATAGCGGATGAGACCCTATTGCGCCGTTAGTAAGCGGATTTATAAAAACCTATATACCGCGATAATTCCGTACTGGAGCGGAATTGGTATTGTGCTAACATCTTTGGATGCAGGGAAACAGGTTGGAGGGATCCAACTGGACCCCTCACATTGATTGAATTTATTTCTACTGTGATGTGATAATCTGTGAATGATTATTGTTGTTATTGAATTGATATCTGGAAATTGTTTGAAAAGCTAAAATTTAGCTGAATGGATGTTTTGACATCATTGGATTCAAAAAAAAAATAAACGAAATTGAATTTTTGAAATCAAAGTAGAAATGTCTAAGTGAATCAATTTTTGAAATTGAATAAATTTTGAAGAAAGAAAATTTTAAAGTATAAAAAGTAATTTTTATAACCTTATCGAATTTATTCCAGAATCAAGTGAAAATGTTAAATAAATGGATTTCGTAAAATAGTGATTATAAATTTGAAGAATCCATTTAAAAACAGGATATTGAATAATTTGAAAAGAATAAGGAATTTATTTTAGTAGTGAAAATAAATTTAGAAATCAATTTGTAATTGATTTGGAATTGAAGTAGAATTAGAAATAAAGTTGAAATTTGATTTTAGATTTAAAAGTGAATATTTGGAAAATGAATCCAATTGAAATAAGGGAAAATGAATTTAAAATAGAAACGATGTTAAAATGATTTATAAAGGAATAAACTTTACAGTTGTAAAGTTTTAAAAGAACGATTTTTGAAAATAAAGGAATTATAAGTTATTAACTTATAATATGGATTGTTGGTATAAAGTTTGAGGTACGAATCGAATTGTGAATAAAATGAGATTTATAAATTGAAGCTTTATAAATAGAAATAGAATTTATAAACGCGCTTATAAATTCGAAATAGATTGAATGTGATAAATTTAATATAGAAGATTATTTAAGAAGATATATTCACGATTTTGAATAGCGAATTTTTATTGAAATAAAAATGTGTAGAAAAGATTGAAATTGGGTTAAGTGAATTATATTCACGATTTTGGACAGCGAATATAATTCTAAAATAAATGGATTCATTTTTGTAGAAGTAATACTTTAAAAATGAAGTTAAACATTTTAAAGATGTTTTAAAAATGTATTATGAATCGAAAGCATAGATTTCCGCAGTTCTTGTTGAAATAGACGTTTTCGAGTAAGTTAAGGAAATGGTGGACTATAACACTGTTGTTATAGTAAATGATTTCCCAAGGAAATGTTTTGATGTAGTATTGGGATTTACATATCTATCTAAATTCTCGAATCCCTATACTAGCGATTTTGGGTCGTCGTAACGATGTTTTACGTAACATTCGTTTTTGACCCAAATAAATGTGTTAAAAGAATATTTTCTTAAAGAATGATATATATACTTAATTTGATTTAAGTATATCGAATATTTTCCAAATGTTGAAAATAAAAGATTTGTGAATTTCTTATTATTAATAAGAATGGAATTGCTTTTTCAAAATGAAATGAAATGTTTTGAGAATTTATCTTCTTAAAGATAAATCGAAAGTGAATATGTGAAATCAATTGAAAACTGTATATCAGAAGATATTTTGAAAGATATAAATTCACTATGGAATTTATAAAGGAAATGGAAACTGTATAGAAAAATAAATATTGATTTATTTTTGAAGTGTGGAAGATTGATTTGAAATTGTTTTCAAATGGTTAAGTGTGGAAAATTCTATATCTAGTAAAGATATTTTTGAAGATGAAATAATTTGGAAATTATTTGGAATCTGATGATGTTGCGCATCTTTATTGATAGTTAAATAACCGACTATCAATAATTACCTTTAGATAGGTATTTGTTGTGAATTGGATGAATTTGAATGCCACACTTATTTTTGAATTTACGCTCACTATTCGGGTTAGCCGGGAAAGGACCATGGGGTCGTATAACCCATTCCGAATATGTGATACGTCGTTATGAATCGCATTCGAAGACCGGTGTTGAAGACCGGATATTTTTGAAAACGGAAGGATTACCGTCGAGTTACTCTACACCGACTGATCTTCGGTTTAGAGGTTTTATCACCCTTAGTGACGGGAAGTCCTGACGTGATTGAAAATTATCCGGAATTGTAAGGGCTTCGTGAGAAGTGCCTTCGGTTCTGTTCGATCCCGGAACAGACTTGTATGGATTGTGTGTCTGACGTTACAATTTGAGATATAAAGCTGATTTCTTTCAAATACATTTCTGTTGGTGGCGGAGAATTTATTCTCTTAGCTTAACACCCTTCTCTGAGACGTACGAGCTCAGAGGTTATGTAGTTGAAATTTATCAGCGATATATCCCAATTTGGTAACGTGGCATACTGAGTGTTGCTGTGAAATGATCAGTGTTTGATCATTTGTGATATGATCATTTGTTTGATCTTATATCTTTGTGATCATAGGTTGATCATTTTGTTTGACCCGAAGCAGGCTTTTTTAAGAAAGCGTAGCTTTGTGGACGAGACTTCATCGAGCCTCACACCCCGGAAATGGTCGAAACAGGACGAATGCAGCAAGGTTCTAGGGAGTAGCGCCCCTTAGTGTATGTCATTCCTTCTGGATAAAGGTGGTATCATGGTATGGAGCCCAGATACTTAACCTCTGTGGTTACTGCATTTATTATTATCTATGTGGTTTGTTGCGAATCGGGGATCCTCGGGAAGATCGGTGACGATCGGGGGATGACATACGCGTGTCAGTAGTTACCTATTTTTGCAGAGGTAACCCGGCCTTGTGTTGGCAGAGATCCGGTTAGGTTCTCGGGTCGTCTATTCCAGGGACGTACCCATCGTGGATAGGAAGTTCCTTAGCCTGACCATTTGTTGGAAATCCAAAGAAACAATACGAGCCTTGTACGGTTTTAGTTGTAGAACCTGCCATTTAATATGGTAGCTATAGCAAGCATACTATAATGGTACCTATGCTGGCTAAGATTTATATTCTACTTTCGAAATGTTTTCTACACTATGCACTAATAATAATATCAAAAAGAATTTGATTTTCGCGTAGTAAGCATCTTTGACTATCATAAGAAGAAATCTCCTCCAAGTCTGCGTTTGCATTGTGTGTGTGGCGGGAGGTCTTATGGTAGTTTCATTTTCCAAAAGCATTTCGAATTGACTTTAAAATTTTTCTGTTGTTTATTTTAAAGAAGAATAACTGTTTTACGATCTCACACCAGTCACCATGACTGACTCGGAGTTTATTGTTTCCCTTCTAAACTCTGGGTGCCCACCAATTTCCACACGGGCAGCCTAGAGTTATATTATCAGGATATTCTGGATATTCTGGAGCTTTGGAGATAAGCTGGATGGCGAGACGTAGTATTTGTATCTGATAGTATTTATTCCGCTGTATATTCTGTATGAGGACAAGTTTATATTACTGTCCATTGTTGTTTATTGACTCTGATGATATGATATGATGTGATGTAATGTAATAACAGATATAATTCTTTTGTTTTTAAAATGATATTCATTTATCTATTATATATTGTTCCGCTGCGATATGTGAGATTCTGTTATTGCCTCTGTTCTGTGTTTCTATTGATGTCGTTCAGATGTTTTCTGTTGTTCTTCTTCTTTCTTCCTTCTCTTTTTCTTCTATCTCCTTCTTCTTCTACTTTTTCTTTTTCTTAAAACCCTCACTCTTGGAGTTTCCGGCACTCGATTGCTCGGTAGTCGATAAAGTGAGTATCGATGTCGGATTTTTCGAAAGTCGAAAATTTCGGGATGTGACATAGTGGTATCAGAGCATATGGTTAAGCGACAACCCTGCTCTGTTGGGTGTTACTCATTAGAGATAGAGTCAGTAGTGCTCTAGAATGAGTTGAGTGTAATAATAGATATGAGCGCGTATTTGTTATTTGAATATAAAATTGTTTTATATTGTGATGATTGATTTGTTGAGTGGTATATGGATTCTGGTCAATACGAGTAATTAACGATCATTGATAGGGATCTCTAAACACTCGAATAGAACAATTCGGCACAGTATTGTTTTAAATAGGGTAAATGAAATAATTTTATCCAAAGCTATTTTTGTATAGAAAAGAAACGATTTTCTATGAATTACTATAGTATATGGTTGCATGGTTGCTAGAAATGATAACATTAAACTATTATCATTGAAATTAAATGAGAAATTGGAATTATAACTCCAAAGTTAAAATAAATTCCCATACAAATGAAATTTGAGGATATAAACTGTAAATGTGGTTTGTAATTTGAAATGTAATTCCAGAGAAGTATTTGGAAATGTTTTGAAAAGAATTTGAAAATTTTGGAGATTTGGAAAGTTTAAAACCATTTTTGGATTTGAAAATGAATTTCAAAGGTTTTGAAAAGTATTTTGGAGAGATGAAAGCTCTAAACTCTTTTCGGTCGCTGGAAAATAACTTCGATGATGACCGCGGCATCGTTGGTGTTCATTTTCGGGTTTCCAAAAGAGAAATTGCTGTCAAATTGTTTTAAATAGGAGTTGTTTGAAAATTTGGGTTTTTGTTTGGAAATTCAAAGGATAATTTGAATTGTTTTCAAATGGTTTTGAAAAAGTGGAAACGACTCTGGAATCCTATTTAAAATACTTACGAAATATTAATAAGTTGATAACTTATAGAATATTTGAATTCTGATTGGAATGAAATTCAAATTTGTAAATGAATTTATAACTTGGAATAGAATCCAAGAAGTTAATTGAAAATTTAAAATTCAATAAAGGAATGAAATTCGTAAGGTGAATGTATCAATGATCTTATAAATCGAAATGTAAGTGAGTCGAAGACTTATAGAATATTTGAAATTTGATTTGGAAATCAGATTCGAATTGGAAATGAAAGAATTAGTAAATAAGTTTCAGAATGAATAAATAGATTTGAATTTGTAAATAAGTTGATAACTTATAAAAGATTTGAAAATGAATAGAACTGAAATTGAATTTGATTTGTGAAGTATTAAACTAAAATTTGTAAGTGAAGCTTATTAAATGAAGTGAATAAGATTTAAACTGAATGTTAAACTTCTTTTGAATTTGGTAGTAAATGAAGTTGAAACCGAATGAAAATATGAAATGCAAATTAAATTGAATGGAATCAATTGCCAATGAATGTGAACTGTAAATATTGAACGTTAATGGATATGTAACTTCAATAGTGAACTAAAGATGATATAAGCAGTTTATATTGAAATTTTGTAATAGAATTTGCAAAATAGTTTGAATGTGTAACTAGATATAATGGCTAGTAGGATATACAGGTATAAATGATTTGGATTTGATTTTCAAAGAGAATTCGAATTGCTCGACAAAAGGTATGTATTTGAGTTTTAATATGAGTTTTTGATGATTTCTCTCTAGCCGCTTGGCTTTTTCTTTTTCTTTTTGAAATCTGAGAGTCCGTAGGGACGTTTTGTAGTCGTGCCGTATTAGCCGCGCAAAGGAGACGTTGGCGAAATTTTTCGAAAATTTCGGGTGTTAGAAAATTTTTGAGAAAATTTTGAAAGTTTAATTTTGAATTTGAATTTGAATTTAGAAGTTAAACAATGTTGTTTGAAACTTAAAATTTAAATTGGAAAGTTAGTTGAATTAATAACGAATCTTTAGTAGAAAGATTTGTTTGATAAATTCGATAAAACTATTGGATGGTGAAAAATAGTAGACGAGTTAAGGACCATTTTTCCTAACTTGTAATTTCGAGGACGAAATTCTTTTAAGGGGGGAAGTCTGTAACGACCCGGAATTTTGAACAAATTAAATTGAAAATATTTAATTAATTTTAAATATTTGAACGATGATTTGATTTGAATCCCCGATATAACTTTGAAATTTGCGATTAAACTTTAAAATTTAATCGATTGAAAGTTGAATAGAAATTTAAATCTTCAATTTACAGTTGAAGAAAAATATTTTGAAAGCTTTTAAAATTCGTATTGACAATACTGAAGATAACAGAAACTTTCAGAATTGAATTATAAACTGTTTTGATCAGTTTGAAATTTTTATCGTTTCAATCGATATTTAAAAATAGCCGTCCGAGGCGCAGTCTCGGAATTCGACGAAACCAGTTCCATTGGATCCGGAATATTGTATTATTGCCGGGTTTCAAATTTCATATTTTTCAAAGTTAATACGTGATCGTACGGTGGGAAAACGCGTTGAAATTAATCGGATTCAATTTAAATTTAAATTTAAAAATTGTCAACATCAGCCACCCTAGGTTCTCTTTAGCAGACCTATTCCCTGAAACGTCGCGTACTCCTGTCTCTTTCCCTCTGTAAATTCACGAAAACGAAATCGAAACACTTCAGTTCAAAGAAAATAAAATGCCGTTCATTCCAAACTCTCGTTCTCCCCAGTTCAAACGAGAAACCCATTCGTTCAAAAATTAAAATCAATGCCGCTTCTTTTACCACTTCAATTCCAAAAATCCCTCTCCCCATTCCCCAGTTAATTCGCGTTCGATCAGAGAAGGGGGGGTGCGACTGGAAGACGAAGGCGGCAACTGGCGTTCGTGAGGGCAGCGATGGGTCGCGAACATCGCGATGTTTAGCTAGGGTTTCGTGAGCTGGATGGGCGGCGGTTTCAAGTCGAGACTTCGACGCTGGGGAAGTTCATCGGTGGCAGGCGCGCGGTGGCATAAAGGGGGGTCTCGCGTCAGGTGATGCTCGTTCGAGACGATCTGGAGCTGGCCGGCGTGGAGCAAGGCAGCGGTAGGCGGAGGTAGGGATTGCTCGCTGTTCGATTGGGGTTCGTGCCAGGCTTGGGAACGCTCGTGTTTGAGCTCGCGTTTTTGGTCGGGGATTGGTGGTAGCGTCGAAGCTAGGTTTCGCGATGGCGATTGGACGATGGGGCGAGTTGCGATGGGAAAGGGCAGAGGTATTCGTTTTCTAATTTAATTCTTAGTTAAATTAAATTTAAATTTATATTAGTTTGGATAATATAGAGGAAAATTATATATATATTAAGGTATAACTTGTTTAGTTAGCTTATTTAATTATTTTAGTTATTGGAAATTTATTTAAAATTAAAATTTTTGGGTTTAATTCTTCATTTTAGATTTTAACTTATTACTGTGAGATTTAGAAACAGAATTGGGGGGAAAATGAATATTTGTAGATATATTAGGAAATTATGTTAAGAAAAGTTTAATTTGAAAACTATAGGAAGTTCTAAAGAAAAATAAATATGTGTATGCACACTTTCAACTCATTTGTTATTTAAAAAAAAAAAAATGTGTTTAAGTGATTTATTTATTTAATAAACTTATGTAGCTATTTTGTTACTGAAATGATTTATTAAAAAGGGAAATAATTAGTCTAGAATGAATTATTAGTCAAATAAATTTATTTAAAGGAGAATTGGTTTAAATAAAACTATCAGTTAATTCGACTATTAAACAGAAATTAATTATTCAGTTGATTCAAATATTAATAAATGGTGTAAATATTTATACTAGGTCAAAAGATCGTGAAAAACAAACTGGAGTTGAAAATGGATTGCAAAATAAAGCTAAGGTGAGATCTTCTCACTCAGATTTATAATTGAATTGCAGTTATTGATTGATTTGTTTGAATGTGCTATTAGATATGATAGGATATATCTATATATATATATAGCAGTATATACATATTGGCATATGTATATATTGGATTGATGATTTCCCGCCTCGTATAGCGGATGAGACCCTATTGCGCCGTTAGTAAGCGGATTTATAAAAACCTATATACCGCGATAATTCCGTACTGGAGCGGAATTGGTATTGTGCTAACATCTTTGGATGCAGGGAAACAGGTTGGAGGGATCCAACTGGACCCCTCACATTGATTGAATTTATTTCTACTGTGATGTGATAATCTGTGAATGATTATTGTTGTTATTGAATTGATATCTGGAAATTGTTTGAAAAGCTAAAATTTAGCTGAATGGATGTTTTGACATCATTGGATTCAAAAAAAAAATAAACGAAACTGAATTTTTGAAATCAAAGTAGAAATGTCTAAGTGAATCAATTTTTGAAATTGAATAAATTTTGAAGAAAGAAAATTTTAAAGTATAAAAAGTAATTTTTATAACCTTATCGAATTTATTCCAGAATCAAGTGAAAATGTTAAATAAATGGATTTCGTAAAATAGTGATTATAAATTTGAAGAATCCATTTAAAAACAGGATATTGAATAATTTGAAAAGAATAAGGAATTTATTTTAGTAGTGAAAATAAATTTAGAAATCAATTTGTAATTGATTTGGAATTGAAGTAGAATTAGAAATAAAGTTGAAATTTGATTTTAGATTTAAAAGTGAATATTTGGAAAATGAATCCAATTGAAATAAGGGAATATGAATTTAAAATAGAAACGATGTTAAAATGATTTATAAAGGAATAAACTTTACAGTTGTAAAGTTTTAAAAGAACGATTTTTGAAAATAAAGGAATTATAAGTTATTAACTTATAATATGGATTGTTGGTATAAAGTTTGAGGTACGAATCGAATTGTGAATAAAATGAGATTTATAAATTGAAGCTTTATAAATAGAAATAGAATTTATAAACGCGCTTATAAATTCGAAATAGATTGAATGTGATAAATTTAATATAGAAGATTATTTAAGAAGATATATTCACGATTTTGAATAGCGAATTTTTATTGAAATAAAAATGTGTAGAAAAGATTGAAATTGGGTTAAGTGAATTATATTCACGATTTTGGACAGCGAATATAATTCTAAAATAAATGGATTCATTTTTGTAGAAGTAATACTTTAAAAATGAAGTTAAACATTTTAAAGATGTTTTAAAAATGTATTATGAATCGAAAGCATAGATTTCCGCAGTTCTTGTTGAAATAGACGTTTTCGAGTAAGTTAAGAAAATGGTGGACTATAACACTGTTGTTATAGTAAATGATTTCCCAAGGAAATGTTTTGATGTAGTATTGGGATTTACATATCTATCTAAATTCTCGAATCCCTATACTAGCGATTTTGGGTCGTCGTAACGATGTTTTACGTAACATTCGTTTTTGACCCAAATAAATGTGTTAAAAGAATATTTTCTTAAAGAATGATATATATACTTAATTTGATTTAAGTATATCGAATATTTTCCAAATGTTGAAAATAAAAGATTTGTGAATTTCTTATTATTAATAAGAATGGAATTGCTTTTCCAAAATGAAATGAAATGTTTTGAGAATTTATCTTCTTAAAGATAAATCGAAAGTGAATATGTGAAATCAATTGAAAACTGTATATCAGAAGATATTTTGAAAGATATAAATTCACTATGGAATTTATAAAGGAAATGGAAACTGTATAGAAAAATAAATATTGATTTATTTTTGAAGTGTGGAAGATTGATTTGAAATTGTTTTCAAATGGTTAAGTGTGGAAAATTCTATATCTAGTAAAGATATTTTTGAAGATGAAATAATTTGGAAATTATTTGGAATCTGATGATGTTGCGCATCTTTATTGATAGTTAAATAACCGACTATCAATAATTACCTTTAGATAGGTATTTGTTGTGAATTGGATGAATTTGAATGCCACACTTATTTTTGAATTTACGCTCACTATTCGGGTTAGCCGGGAAAGGACCATGGGGTCGTATAACCCATTCCGAATATGTGATACGTCGTTATGAATCGCATTCGAAGACCGGTGTTGAAGACCGGATATTTTTGAAAACGGAAGGATTACCGTCGAGTTACTCTACACCGACTGATCTTCGGTTTAGAGGTTTTATCACCCTTAGTGACGGGAAGTCCTGACGTGATTGAAAATTATCCGGAATTGCAAGGGCTTCGTGAGAAGTGCCTTCGGTTCTGTTCGATCCCGGAACAGACTTGTATGGATTGTGTGTCTGACGTTACAATTTGAGATATAAAGCTGATTTCTTTCAAATACATTTCTGTTGGTGGCGGAGAATTTATTCTCTTAGCTTAACACCCTTCTCTGAGACGTACGAGTTCAGAGGTTATGTAGTTGAAATTTATCAGCGATATATCCCAATTTGGTAACGTGGCATACTGAGTGTTGCTGTGAAATGATCAGTGTTTGATCATTTGTGATATGATCATTTGTTTGATCTTATATCTTTGTGATCATAGGTTGATCATTTTGTTTGACCCGAAGCAGGCTTTTTTAAGAAAGCGTAGCTTTGTGGACGAGACTTCATCGAGCCTCACACCCCGGAAATGGTCGAAACAGGACGAATGCAGCAAGGTTCTAGGGAGTAGCGCCCCTTAGTGTATGTCATTCCTTCTGGATAAAGGTGGTATCATGGTATGGAGCCCAGATACTTAACCTCTGTGGTTACTGCATTTATTATTATCTATGTGGTTTGTTGCGAATCGGGGATCCTCGGGAAGATCGGTGACGATCGGGGGATGACATACGCGTGTCAGTAGTTACCTATTTTTGCAGAGGTAACCCGGCCTTGTGTTGGCAGAGATCCGGTTAGGTTCTCGGGTCGTCTATTCCAGGGACGTACCCATCGTGGATAGGAAGTTCCTTAGCTTGACCATTTGTTGGAAATCCAAAGAAACAATACGAGCCTTGTACGGTTTTAGTTGTAGAACCTGCCATTTAATATGGTAGCTATAGCAAGCATACTATAATGGTACCTATGCTGGCTAAGATTTATATTCTACTTTCGAAATGTTTTCTACACTATGCACTAATAATAATATCAAAAAGAATTTGATTTTCGCGTAGTAAGCATCTTTGACTATCATAAGAAGAAATCTCCTCCAAGTCTGCGTTTGCATTGTGTGTGTGGCGGGAGGTCTTATGGTAGTTTCATTTTCCAAAAGCATTTCGAATTGACTTTAAAATTTTTCTGTTGTTTATTTTAAAGAAGAATAACTGTTTTACGATCTCACACCAGTCACCATGACTGACTCGGAGTTTATTGTTTCCCTTCTAAACTCTGGGTGCCCACCAATTTTCACACGGGCAGCCTAGAGTTATATTATCAGGATATTCTGGATATTCTGGAGCTTTGGAGATAAGCTGGATGGCGAGACGTAGTATTTGTATCTGATAGTATTTATTCCGCTGTATATTCTGTATGAGGACAAGTTTATATTACTGTCCATTGTTGTTTATTGACTCTGATGATATGATATGATGTGATGTAATGTAATAACAGATATAATTCTTTTGTTTTTAAAATGATATTCATTTATCTATTATATATTGTTCCGCTGCGATATGTGAGATTCTGTTATTGCCTCTGTTCTGTGTTTCTATTGATGTCGTTCAGATGTTTTCTGTTGTTCTTCTTCTTTCTTCCTTCTCTTTTTCTTCTATCTCCTTCTTCTTCTACTTTTTCTTTTTCTTAAAACCCTCACTCTTGGAGTTTCCGGCACTCGATTGCTCGGTAGTCGATAAAGTGAGTATCGATGTCGGATTTTTCGAAAGTCGAAAATTTCGGGATGTGACATCCACCATTGGTGTTATGAGAATACCGCATCTCGTGGGTATATGATATATTGATGTCGTGAGTTATCAATGCTTATAGTTTTCAGCGTTCTTAAATTTATGCTACAAGTCTTCCCCATGGTTTTAAATGTTGTCGCATGTCACCAATGCCGCACACCATTACATTCAGTATCAATTATTTTCTATGTTAACTATATTTAGGCAGTAATGCCGCATGCCGACAACCCTTAAGTTGCGGCATTGTTTTATGTGGCCAATATTAAAGTGTTAAAGGTTGATGACGCATGTCATCAATTTTGGTATAAATTGTTTTATGGCGATGATGCCGCAAATTTTCCTATGTATGCGGCATAATAGCCAGTATGTTTTCGACATTATAGTGTTAATGCCATAAGTAATCTATGCAGTGCGGTATTGATGTCGTTTACCTTTATTTTAGTGCCGACGAGGCCTTTTTTTATGTAAACTAAAGGGAAGTTTTAAATGGAGTGATAGCGTATGTTTTAAAAAGGTCGATAACCTTATGATTTCGACATTTAGCCTCACTACACCAAACAGGTCAATTTGTCATACTTTTTTCGTTTCAATTTGTAATGGTTATAACTGTTATAAATTTCTAATGGATATTTCCGTGACAAGCACTTCCAACGGTTATTTCCGTTGCCAAATTTGGTAAATTTGAATATATTTAGAAGTACAATGTACAGATTTGTCATTTTATCTTTTATTATTGCTTGCCCATTTTCTCACGCTTCTTACTCTCATTTGCTGTAAATCGAAATTTCATTCTAGGTTTTCGCCCCCTCCGTTATCGCCGCCTCCGCCTCTAGCGCCCCCTCCGTAGGGTCGGCCTTTGCCCAAAGCAGCAAAAGAAGCTACTTTAGTCCGCAAATTCCTAGGGCACAAATAGTCTTCTTTATCTGCATACTGAATAAACGTGGTTGCTCCTAAAAAATATCGCTTAGATCAAACTTTGAAGGCTCGAAGGGCGGCTGCATCGGCCGATGTGGAAGACAAATCAACAAACAACAACGCAGCGCACGTAGCAGGAGGCAAAGATCGTTGAAGGCTATTTCAGGTTTGGGTTTTAATTTTTAAAATCTGGTAATTTCAATCAATAGTAATTTTGATTTCAGTTTTCCAATTTGGTGGTTGCTAAATTTGGATGAAGGGAATTAGCAGTCCGCAAAAAGGTTTGCAGGATTGCGACTGATGTTGTTGAGATTGAGAGGGAAGCAATGTTTGATCTGTGGGGATTTCTTACATTTCACCATCATGGCTAACGAGAGATTACCAGGTCAAATTTCTTTTTTCTTTTTCTTTTTCCTTTAATTTATTTCTTGTTTTTATTTTACAAGAGTATATGCTGGTTTTTAGATGTATTCATATTAGCTTCTTCTTCTTGTTTTTTTTCCAAATGATACTTAAGGAGATTGCGTCAGATTTATCAGGGTTTGAATGCGGCCTTGCTCATTTTTCCTGTAAGCGAGCCTTGCTCATTTAGATGGCTTTTACTTAAAGTTCTTTTGTTAATTCGAATTGCAAACTTCCATCTTTTCTTTCAGTTGTTTGTTATGATAAATTCTACTGTAAATGGATGTTCACTTTCAGCATAAACTCAATTTTAAATAATTAAGTAAAATAGTTCTTTTGTTTTGTTTAATTCTAATTTTATACGTAGACACATGCTTTAGCTTTTCAGTATTTGATTTGCCTCATGCCCCGCCAATGAAGCTTTGGTCACTGATGAGTTCTCACCACTCTAGTTAGATTTACCTCGTGCCCTGCCTTGTTAAAATTTGAGTCCTTGATCTGTCATCTCTGTAGGCTCCTTTTAGCTGCTTTTTAGGAGGATCCAACAAAAGTAGAAAAACAGCAGAAGAGATGGCTGTCGTAGCCTCCAATTGTAGTCCTCTTAGTCGGTGTTAGTGTTAGCAAGCTGGTACTTAGAACCATTTGGAAAGTGTATAGTCATATCATACTATTGTTATTATTGTCAAGTAGGTTTCCAATGATGAAAAGGAACTGTTTTATGAGCTCGACGACGGCGCTCTTATGCAGTGTATTGAAGAAGAGTTTAGAAATACCAGCTATGGTTTCTTTTATTATATAGCACAAGTACGGAGGCACGTCCGTTGGACGTGTGCATAGAAAATATTGAGACTAATCTACTTTGTTATTGTATTGGAAGATGTACAATGTAACATAGGAATACATCTTTATTAATTTGTGTACAGATATTAAAAATTACAGTGTAAAAGAGAAAAATTTCTTCCGCAGAGAGCACATCCAAGCAACATATTTAAAAAACATATAATGTTTGCTATACTAACATTCTAAAACTTGATATATGAATAGTCAAACTATACAACTGCATAGTACATTAATGTTGTATTTAGAATACCGTTAGGTTGTTTCAGCGCATAAAAATATCATGAAAATGTTGACATAATATTGAATTAACAAAGCCTCTGTACTATATATTTAGTTATATGATGTCAAAAAAATGTTAGGACATGACAGGAAAAGTATGTAAAGAACATTTTGGATACTTGTTTTCTAATGCAATTGTCAATGTAAAGCGAGAAAATAGTTAACTCGTTTATGGTAAGCGTGAAGCAAGGACTGTTAGGTAGAAAATGTTTTTATATCTTCGTTTGGAAGAAGGAAATGCACATAATGAAACGTATTCAATGAGCATGAGGCAAGAGTAGAAAAATAAATAATTTAGGCTATGGTAAGCATAAAGCAAGGAGTCATAAACGTATAGTGTAATCAATGTAGACAAAAGGAATTAACTTCATTGAGCATGTTGTTAATTGTGGAAGAAAATTGTAAACGTATGCAAATGTTAACAAAACAAATGCATAGACGGTAGTTAGTAAATGAGCATGCTGTTAACTTTGTAAAAAATGATATTGATTTGAACAATGGTAGCATGTGGCATACATTTGAAAAAGCATGAGGCATATGTAAATGTGTACAAACTCCTTAAATATTTGGTAAGTATCGATTAGCTTTGTAAAATATAACTTTAATTATGCAGTATAATTAACTATATCATATGACAATTTCAAAGATAAAAATGATGTACATTAAAGTAGAAACATATTTTAACATACTATTAAAGGCTAAGCACAACATTGAGTTGTCAATCTTCCTGATTTAATCATAGTGATAATAGATTTTAGTCCTCTGTGGAGGCCTTTTCATTTCAAATTCATATAAGATTTTGAAATTGTTCATTAAAGAGTTCTTCAATGGTAACTGTATAAATATTTAGTAAGTATCATCAGTATAAGATTAAATAATGATACAACGAAGTGGAGCAAAAAATAATTTCAGTGTTCAAAATAAAGGCAATAAAAGTGTAAACATCCTTTAACATACAGTTATATGCCCAAGCACAATATCGAGCTATCAAACCTTTTGGTAATATAATCATGGGAGGCTTGTTAAATCATGGAATATAGTTAACTGTATCATACAACTATTTTAGAGATAAAAATAAGGGTACTTTAAGTAGTAACATCTTAGAAAATATCAGTAAATGGCCGAGCAGAACCTCTGGCTATCAATCTGGTTGTTAATACAGTCACATCTAAGACTTTTGCAGTGGAAACTGTTTAAATAATTGGCAAATTATCAGTTAATTACAACTCAGTAAAAGAATTTATTACAGAGGCAATTTTTTTGAACTATATATGATTAACAGTAGTGATACTGGTTAGTATCACATCAAATTTTAGGTAACGTGTACTAAATAGAAGAAAATTTAGGCATATAAAAGTACCTAACTCACAGCTTGTTGTTATCTCCTCAATTACAACCTCAAACCCCAAATTTGCAAATTAAAGCAATAAATAATCAAAGTTTGCATATATCTCTTTAATTTCAATTTGGAACGTACCGGCTTGGAGGAAGAGGAGAGAAAATTCTAACAACCAAAGTTGCTCAATCCTTTTCTTCCACCGATCAATATCAAGAAGCTATAATTGGATCTGAAAAGCATGTCGATTAAGCAACCGTAATTGGATCTGAAAAGAATGTCGACTATGGTTTGAAGAAAAGGCTAAAAACTGAAATTTTGGGAGGTAGTTGACTCAGTTAAGGGGTCTGTAGTGGGGAAGAAAACATCGGTACGTGAATAGAAGCAGGAAAAAAGAAAAGATGCTTGGCTACCCATAGAATGTGTAGTGGGGATAAGAATATGGGCAGTAGAAATGACACATACGTCCTTTGTCTATTTTATTATTTTGTACATATGCAAGTGGGTTTATTTGGAAGTTCAAAAAAGCTTCACCATGAGGAAGTATTTGCATTATTAGTAGAGATATTGTATTCCTGGATTAGATAGTAGCATCTTAGGGATATGTCATTTTTCAGTTTTGGACACAAACCCAATGAGATGCTTATCTGTTTAGTGAAAGAAAGAGCAGGCATATCAAAATTCAGCTTGGATTGTAAATGAATTATTCAACAAATACAAACAGAGTGCGACACTTGTTTCTTTAGGCAAAAGAAGCAGCCCTTTCATTATAATAAAACAAACAAGGGCAAGGGTTTTGGTGGACCTGGAAATACATAATAATATGCCCCATATTAAAATATTGTTATGAAGCTATGCAGTCAATTTGTACGTGGAGCATAGTTTGAATTGATTGTGGTTAATATACAATAGAAGCTGTTATATTTATGCTTCACATTTTCCAAAAAATGAATAATATAAAATAATGAATTGCTGTTACAGAACATTTAAGATGTGGTCAAACATTGTTGCATAACAGTATTTTCGAATCATACAAGTAAATCACTATATTAAGCTTCATTAACAATACAAATATTTGTTTTCTAGATGCATTCAATTCCATTTAAGATGTGGTCAAACGTTTTTTTGTGAATGAAATAGTTTGATGTGCTTGAATGAAACAGGTTAACTATAAGTCTATGAATAAGCATTTCATACAAATATTATCAAAGCATTCTATATCCAGTTACATCAAGAAGCAACAAACATCTTATGTATTTATACGGTATAGTTTCAACATAAAAACGGATTGCTATGTGTGTTCCTCCTTGGCTGAAACTTAGAACATAAATCATGCTTCAGGTTTTCTTTCCTATTCAATATATTTATGTGGTATAGTTTTCAACATAAAAAATGATGCTCTTGAGTAACAGATGAAATCTTGAGTCCATTGTTTATTCAATGATTTATCTCATTAACATGTAGTTTGTTTGTTTGGCGTACGTTCAAGGTTTTCTCTACTTTGCTTAAGGCAATGACATTAAAGCTTATGCTACTTGGCTTCGTTTCAAGGCGTGGTAAGTTCCAATAATATTAGTCTTTATTTATGTTTCTCTTTTCTATTAGTGGCGTATCTTTTGGTAGATTTGTATAATGTTATATATACCAAAATATAAATACATTGAATAGTTTATCTTTTAGTATATTTGTATTATTTCTATTAGTGGCGTATCCCTTTGTTTCTCTTTTCTATTAGTGGCGTATCTTTTTCTATTAGTGGCGTATCTTATATATACCAAAATATAAATTTGCAATAGAATACCATATTACAAATGATTTCCTTTTTACGTACAAGGTTTATCTTATTTTGAATTCATAATAAATGCTTTTATAACCACAATTATGGTTTTAATTATCCATGATGTGGCAGTAATTCTAAATTGTATTTCATTGAATAATCATAAAGAGTATAGTAGAGGAGAATTGTTTTGGTTGAGGGATTTGAAAAAAAATTCAATCAGGGAATTTTATTAAGGGGGTAATCAAACAGTGATTGCCCCCTTATATAACAATAAAAGAAAATTATAAATTTGAGCTCTCTGTAATTAATTTTTATCGTGAAGGAGAGTACATTTCAAGGAACTAATCTTTAAACGCAAATGAACTTATGGAAAATTAAAATAAAATCATTCTTTTAAAATGCTTGAACATGTTTGCGATCTTAGCCATTATATTTTACAATAATCATTGATATTTACAACATTATATGACTATTAGGATATACATGCAAGCATACAGACAACATATTGGTAAGATATACGTGCAAAAGAATGATGGTAAGGATTTCGTAAAAGAATAAAACATTAGATAAGCTAAGGTAAGAAGGAGCATGGAAATAAATTGCAGCAATGAACATAGAATTGAATAAAGACAAGAAATAGAAGCAACTTAATGTTTTTATAAAGCCAAGGTAAGGATTTGTTGATAATACGTAAGCATTTTAAATTTTGTATTTTAGTTGTCAAAAGAAAATAGTTTATGAGATATGAAACTCGACAGCCTTATATTTGAAATAAGAAAAAAAATCATCAAATTAGTTCTTTTTATCCTTTATTGCCTTGATCACAAATAAGTTAATCTAAAATGTATGTGAAACATTGTTGCCTTGATCACAAATAAGTTAAATGATGTAGGCTAACTACATAAAATTCTATCTTCCTAATGTTTGTATCTTGAGCCGTATCCTTGTTTGCTTTAGCTTGTTATGTATGATGTTTATATTTGATTGAATCTGCTCGTCCTCTTATATTAATAGATCTAAGGCTAGATGTTCATTTTTTAGGTGGACTCTTTGATTTCATAGGTTTGTAGACACTCATGTATTGATATTTAATCTTTTTATGAAGCAACCATGTTTATGGATTTGACATGACTCGCTATTGCAACATTAATGTACTGTACCACTGGTGCATGATTCAAGATACATTATCATTATACACATAATAATTATTATGTTTAATTTATGGAAATTAATCTGTCAGAATAACATGGCTACTGAGTATTTCAAAACAACTCAGTAATCTTTTCAATTGATAACTATTATTTTATTTATGATTCCACATTGACCTGTCATGTAAGTATTTTTTTGTACTGATTTAAATCTATTAATAGCTTCTACAAAACTATTGGATCACTCTATTAATGAGGTATATATTTATTTATTGATTCAAATTGAATACTTAATCGTATATTTAGCACCTTTGATATCAAGTTACAAATACCATTTTAAGCTTGCCATGATGCTATTTTTGTTAATATCGACAATTCAGAACAGTAAAGATGGAATTAATTTTTTTTCGACTGAAGGTATAAATCTTGTTTTAAATGATTCTTTCATATATCATACTTATATGCAACTTAAATTTGTGTAGTGCATTGCACGACACAAATATGGTTGGACACAATCTTGACATGTCGAATACAGATGCACTATATATTTATAGGTTATGACCTATATATTTGATACATGCAAACACATAGTGAATGAAGAAGGGCAAATGTAGTGTTATATACATACATGTTCGCCCATTTTTCATTTATAGAACCTGACGGTAAATCAGGTTTGTTATTTTGAGTTGATTTTCAACCGATCAACTTGATCGGCCTCTACTAGAATTTGCATTTTTATTCAACGATTATACATTTCATTTGGTATGATTTAATTTTGTATAAGCAATTTTGAGTAACAAAAGGCTATTTTTGTTTGAGTTTTATTTTAGAATAGTTTGGTACCAAATTGATTATTTACTTATTAATTTTATTGTGTGTTTAGTTTGATCTTAAATAGAAGTTTGTTCATTGAGATTACTGATGCATTATCTCGGATTCAAAATTATAAATCAGATTGGAGAATTAGGCTTAAGTGACTGAATCAGGCATGTTAATGCTTTGACTAGATAGAATTTGAATAACTTCTCATCTTAAAACAAAAGCTTAAAAACATTCTTTTTCTGATCTTTGTATCGAAATTTGTATTAACAATGCTATACAAATACATATAACTGACTACTACATATTGGATAGAAATTCGGGATTTCCAACTCTTCGTATCAAAATTGTTTTTTTATTAATAAATTGCTTATGTGCTAATGTTCAGTGAGTGTAAATCATAATCAATGGAAGAACTTATCATAGATACTTCTGCACTTGTATATTCAGTTTCTATCAAACTTCATAATTGAGTATTTATTGTTAATTGATAACTATCATTCGTGTAAAAGTTTTAATTGATAGTCCTCGTTTGATTTTATATTTGCACTAGCTTTGCAAGTTATACATACAGGATAACATGATACAGCTGAACATCTATTTTAGAGATTTGTTTGTTGAGTTGTTGAACTGCTTTCTTTTTTCCAATTTATAGAGCATGTCTTCTTCAAGTTCCGCTCCCCAAAATAGTAAACCATGTTCAACACTCTTTGTTGCCAATCTGGGTCCTTCCTGTACACAGACAGAGCTTCTTGAACTATTTTCAAGGTAATAGATCTGCACATTCATGCACTCCTTGATAAAAAATGCTTATATGTAAAATGATTAAGTAAACACTTTTTTAGGATATATATTATTTTTGGATGAAATATTTGATTGTTGTAGTTATTTTGAAATTATTGGGGGATGGCTATATGGAAACAATTTTCTGAGACTTGAGATCTTCTCTGTTAAGTCTTGACTAATCGCTTTAATGTTATCCATGATAACCAAATTAAATTAATAGTTGAATGATTACCTTGATTTGTTGTTTATATTTGCCAACAAACATCAATAATATCGCAATGACACAAATGGTAAAATCTTAATTTCTTTTGATCTACTGATGCCCAGGGTTTACAAATTTGAAGATGCAAAAGAAAGCTGGGCTACCTGTTGCCTTTGTGAACTTCGAGGTACTATTCTATGAAAAAGAAAAAATTATGGACCACATATATTAAAACTACAAACCAAGCAACAACTTCAAACAAATGAATCCTAGAGTTTCACCCTTATTGTTCTGATTTTAAATGCTGCTGTTAGTTCAATATCAATAAAGTTAAACAACTCAATAATGTATGCATTGTACATAACTTTACTCATGGTTATAAAATAAATCTCACCACCCAAAATCCTCCAATTGCATGTGAAGCATTGGCTTCACAGATGCGGATAGAGATCCCCAGGCCCAGGTTGTGCACTCAGGTGTGTACGCTTGTGCACTTATTTGCACTTCTAAGGCCCACAAGCTGCCTTATTCACCTGGCTATATTAGTATGCAAGTTGTCTTCTTCATTACCTTTGTCATAGTCTAATTTCCATCTCTCCGCCTCAGCTGCAGTTTGACTAGCTGTCAGGCACATTCAGTTATGTGCATCAATTCATACGCGCTCATCTCTTACTCGCCAGCCAAGCAAATCTTGCAACTGCTGCACCATCTCAGTGGGCTTTTTCCTTGCATCCAACTTAAGTATACAATGTTTGTAGAGGCAAGGAGCAGAAATTCCAGTGAGTTTGCTGTCACAAAATTAGCTTCAAACGGTAGAAAAAAAGGTGACGTAGAAATTAGTTGAGCCGGTTATTAAATGGTTAAGTATATAACATACTATTTTAGGATAAAAAACTGATAGTAGTAGACGATAAAGTGAATGTCACTGTCTCATATTTCAAATATATTAATTACTATTTTATAAATCTTATCAATGTCTATTTATTATGATTTTTTCCATGATTTATCACTTTTCTCAAATCAACAAATCTACTTAGATTTCAAGTTGGAAATTCAAATGTCTGCCTTGATGTGGAAATTGCTTAACTCTTTCATTGTAGGTTTCTTGGCCTTAAGCTAGATGATTAAGTTCCTACTAAAGGTCTAAAAATAGAAAATACATATGGTTTCATGTTGTTTATCCTCTTTTATTTGCTCTGAGTGTGTTTTCATCATGTTTAATGTTAATGCCACTTCAAACTTCTTCAGCAGGTCAATTTAGTTCTTGTTGTTGATGACAAATGATTCTTTGTTGGTCGCATATCTAAAAGGTAAATTTAATATGTTTGAAACATTGATTCATTTTCATAACATCTCTTTTCTATTACTTAGTAAATGAATGCTAAGATTATTATCTATAGTGGTATTGCTGTTTTGGTGAAGAAGAAATTTTGTACACATATACATCTTAACCAAATGACTACCATTAGGTGAGCTAATCTTCCTTACTAATACTTTTGTGTTGTTAACGCTTTGTTTTTCTTACTTTCAAGTGTGTAGAGTGTGTCAGAAAATCTGTTTATCATATATTGGAATGATATTCATGTAAGCATTATACCATTTAAATTTAGACCCTACACTTGAGACATGAGGTAGTTGATCCATATGGTTTCCTTTATAATCAATTATGTCAGACGTGTGTTTAGATCAAACCTTTATGGAAAGTTCAAAGGAGATGGGAAATCTGGGTACATATAATAATTAGTGAAGCAATGTTTACCATGAATGTGGAACAAATGCTTAAATATGATTTTTTGAAAAAATGGCCTATAAGTTTCCATGATGATGCCAACTTTGTATTGTTTAGCATATTTAAGAGACCATGATGCATCTATATTTTTATAAATGCAAGATACCAACTAACAGAATTATTTTTAGTAAACATATACCATTCTTCATTTGAATTTTCGATGGGTATACATGTTGTTTAGCATATACACGAAGTGCAGTTTCTACCATGGTTTATGAAATGACATGAATACCTCATATATCTATGGTATTAATAAAAAGAGGATTCACCAATGTTCATTATTTCAATCATCATCAATTTTTTTAACCAGCCTTTCAATTTATTTAATCTATCGCATCTTTACATCGTGTGCGTATATGTGCATACTATTTGTGTCATAGTCGTTACATAAATCCCGTCACTTCGGCATTTCTTGGCCATCGTGAAGGTAATAGCTAATGCTATAGATTAGAAGTTGCGCTGAAAATATGATATAAAAGATTGAATGAAACTAAAAGCACTAGATGTTTGGTTTCGATTTTTTTCATTTCTGCAAGTACTCAAAACAATGTGAACATGTTGGTGAATTATTTCGCTACCTATTGAATGATTTATATATGCGTTGGAAATACAATAAACCGTGTCAAATTTTATGTTCTATGTAGCTGATTCTCTGCATGCACACACATATATCAATGATAAAGGATCCCTAATTTGTATTTTTCCTCGGTCCCTAATTTTTTAGGTCGGCCCTGTGTGTTTGGAATGATGTGATATCATTGGAAGAGAAGATTCTGGGGTAACTATTGGAATAAATAAAGACAGTTTGGAACCAAATTCTTTTTAATCATTATTGTTGTTATTGTTATAAATACTTGAAATAAGTGGTTATTCAATACACAACGTTGAATTCAGATGTCAAATACCATTACAAAATAGTAATATTGTTTTTTACTTGAACAGGTGGTGGTGTTTTATCAGGCTTGGAAAAACATACGGTTTTTTAGTTTCCTTTCCAGTTTAGCTCCTGGGTCTATAAGCTGAAAAAATGGTATAACTTAGACTGTCAGGAAATTGGATACAAAGGAAGACCACATCTCACGAGGTAGTAGAAAGGAATAACAATTTTGAATGATCATTTACTAATTTCTTCTGTAATTTGAACTGTTCATGGGTATGTACAACGTGGTTAATGGTTGTAAGAGGGACAGAGAAGCTTTCATATATAATTTTTTAAACACAAAAAATATATGTTCTACAGATGTTTTGAATGCTTTAAATGACAGGAATATCATATCGAAGGAACCACTCTACTGCCAATGTTATATCGGTGAAGTAGACCATATTATATTATATTGCAAATTTCATTCAAGTGAAACTGAGACAAACCATAAGTGTTGAAGAACTCAAATGCGTTCAGTAATCATTCAATATAAATATTTGTATTAACGGTAAATAATTCACTACCTATTGAATGATTTCCAACGGATATAACTGTAAAATTAGTATTGGGGAATGTGACTTTTCCAACGGTTATAATTGTTGGAAATGTGAAATTTCTCAACGGTTATAAACGTTGGAAATATAAAAATAGTGGTAGGTTATAACCGTAATTCTCAATGGTTATAACCGTTGGAAAAAGAAAAATTCCCAACGGTTATAACCGTTGGGAATACCAAAATTCCTAACGGTTATTACCGTTACAAAATATGTGAATAAAATTATAATGTACCTGCTACCAACGGTTATAACCGTTGGGAATTTGATTACCAACGGTTATAACCGTTACAAAATGACAATTCTGGTGTTGTGCCTTATGATAAAAATTTATGATTTTGTTTTCTAATCTTGGATAGGGTTCGATATTGTTATTGCGGCATGAATGTCGTAAGTCCTTTATATTGCTATATTAATGGTGGGAAGCCATAGGCTTATGATTTTGACATTATTCATTAGGGATACCAATGTTTTATATTTCTATATGCTACAAGTTGGTGAATTTGACATTAATCATTGCGGATACCAATGCATATCGCTTTGAAATGTTATAAGTATAACGATTAAACAACCTAATTAGGGATACCAATAGACATAGGTTGAACACATGGGAGAATAAAGCTATATAACCTAATTATAAATTGATATTTTACGGATTCATAGTCATCCTATGAAAATTATGGAATGTGTGATCGATAGTCCACAAATGCCAAAGATGGATAGCTCTATATGGTTAATGAAGGATTCATGGTCATCCAAGGAAAAATATGAAATGTGTTATGGATAGTCCACATCATTTTAGATAAATGGAACATGTATGATGGATAGTCCACATTATTTAAATAATAAAACCATACGTGATGGGTAGTCCATATGGTATGGGATAGATAATCCAAATAATGTTTATATATGATATGGGTAGTCCACGTAAGTATAAGTTGGTCAGTCATTTGAAGTTAAGATAGATAGTCAGATGAAATTAAGATGGATAGTCAAATAAATTGGGATGGGTAGTCCACTATATGTTTCATGTTTGCAAATTTTTATTTATTATGGTCTAACCATTGTGAATGCAGGAACACAGTATATGGTTGATTTGTTTTAGTTAAGATACTAGTGAGGGGAAAACCTGTTCTGCTCAGTGGCGTGGTCTCACTAGATATCTATTTTGGTTTGAGATGGTAGGTTATTATTCACACCAGACCATTTGTCTGACTCGGAGATTTTTTTCACTTAAACTCTCGGGTACTCATTTGAGTAGATCGGGATTAAGGGATTTTAGGTTTCCAATTAAACGACTAAGCTTCCAACGATGTACAAAAGGCAGGCTAGTTATATTAGGAGTTTTATTTAATCCGTTGGGCAGTTCATTTTGTTTGAATGAATGTAATGACATAAATTATAACTTTCAAGTAGTAATAGACTCTGATTAACCAAGGGGACATCTTCATATGTCATTTCTGGAGTATTTTGTAATAATTATATTTTCTCTGAACGTGGATTCGGGATTATGTAATGAATATGAAATCTTATTGTGAAATGAAATGTGTAAACTAGTTATTAAATTGTGTTTGAAGTTTTTCATATTCATGTGCTTTGGGTAATGTATCACTTCAAGCATTTAGCATATACCCAACTATGGTCGTAGCATGGTCGACATTCCATGTATTTAACCATAATCAAAGTATAGCCTAGCTACATAAAATCGGTGGTACCCTCAATTCTGAAGACACTCTACCTCATTACCATGAGATCTTCTATTTGGATTTAATTGTATTAACTTATAGAAGACTCCTATCAAATCGTTTCGTGATTGTTCCAAACAACCACAAGTACATAAACTCTCGATGCCTCGAACTCCCATAAGTAATTCACTATCCATCGTATAAAGAGTGTTACATATACTTGTCTCAACAAACTATTCATATTCTTTTCTCAATATATCTTGACTGGAACATTTAAGGAGTAATAATTTAGATATCGATTCAATATTCATGTTTGCGAACATGTTCATAACGGTAATCGATAAAATGTTTCTCCTAAGAATTTTCTACTTATTAATGTTTAATGTATTTAATTCATTATTTATATCTTTATATAACACAATAATAACAAAAAACAAAACCAAAAGCATACTATATTTCAAACAAGATTGTTTATATAGTTAAGTTATATTTGAAAGAATCCCAGTACCACTATGACCGAATTATGGTATACTTTGGATTCCCTGGTCAAGAACAAATGGAGCAGATAACAATGTTGCAATCTCTTTTGGAATATTCTCATCTTACATTAACCAAAGAGTGATAAAATAGACAAGGATTTAAAAAGATATTCAGTGACAAATACAACCAAGGTAAATCGGTTTTAAGTGTTATAATAAAAGATCGATGTAAATATTTGAGTTAACAATAAAGCGAGTGAGAAGTTGGCATCAATATGGCTTGAGGATAAGTCAAATGAAGAACTATGGAGTTTGAATAAATAGTGATCAAGCTAACTCCCACAGAGATAAGGGTGAGAAAATAAAGGCATTCAAATCGATAAAGGAGTTCAAACCATTCAATACAAAGGTAAAAGGTGATCAAAGCCAAGGTTGTGGAATAGTGCATTCGCCGATTTCTATTTGATGTTAATAAGAATACGCTTTTATTTAACATGTTTGTCTATGTATACATTACAAGATCCTTTTAAAAATATTGGTTGAGCTAGGTTTCCTTTCAGTACAATAAAAGAGTATATCTTTATCTTTACTACTAATAAAGAGAATTCATTGAATAGATTTACTCGGTGTCTTTTTGAAATTCCAAATATACCATTTTACATCTCATAGAGAAATAGTATTCAAATATGAGGATATTGTCTGTTATTTTCTATGTACAACTATTAGTCACCATGGAGAACTACAATGTGCATTCACAAGATGAATCATCCAAGCGTACCATATTGTCTGTAATTTAGATGGGAGTTCATCGATCGAAGTTTTGCTTGATTCCGAGTTAGTATGAAGAAGTTATTGCAGTCTGAATAAAAAAATAGCTGCTTCTACACTAGGTGGAGTTCAAATATGGGGATGTGGTAGCTTGTTATTTTCTAAGTACAACTGTCAGTCCCCATGGATAACTACAGTGTGCATTCACAAGATGAAGTATCCGAGTGTTCCATATTGTCCGTAATTTAGGTGGGAGTTAATCGGTCGAAGTCTCGGTGGATTCTGAATTAGCATGAAGAAGTTATTGCAGTCTGAACAAAAAAATAGCGGCTTCTGCACTAGGCGGAGTTCAAATATGGGGATGTGGTAGTATGTTATTTTCTAAGTAAACTTTCAGTCCCCATGGAGAACTATAGTGTACGTTCACAAGATGAAGTATCTGAGTGTACCATATTGTCCGAAATTTAGGTGGGAGTTCATCGGTCGAAATTTTGCCTGATTCCGAGTTAGTATGAAGAAGTTATTGTAGTCCAAAGAAAAAAAAATAACGGCTTCTGCCTAGGCAGAGTTCAAATATAAGGATGTAGCATGTTATTTTCTAAGTACAACTATTAGTCACCATGGAGAACTACAGTGAGCGTTGAAATGGGGATATAGCATGTTATTTTCTAAATACAACTATTAGTCACCAAGGAGAACTACAGTGTGCGTTCACAAGATGAAGTATCTGAGTGTACCATATTGTCCGTAAACTAGGTAGGAGTTCATCGGTCGAAGTATCGCCTAATACCAAGTTAGTATGAAGAAGTTATTGCAGTTTGAATAAAAAAATATCGACTTCTGCACTAGGCGGAGTTCAAATATGGGGATGTGGTAGCCTGTTATTTTCTAAGTAAAATTGTCGGTCCTCATGGAGAACTATAGTGTGTGTTCACAAGATGAAGTATCTGAGTATTCCATATTGTCCGTAATTTAGGTGGAAGTTAATTGGTCGAGGTCTTGGCGGATTCTAAATTAGTATGAAGAAGTTATTGCAGTCCGAACAAAAAAAAATAGCGGCTTTTGCACTAGGCAGAGTTCAAATATGAGGATGTGGTAGCATGTTATTTTCTAAGTAAACTATCAGTCCTCATGGAGAACTATATAGTGTGTGTTCACAAGATGAAGTATCCGAGTGTACCATATTGTACGTAATTTAGATGGGAGTTCATCAACCAAAGTTTTTCATGATTCCAAGTTAGTATGAAGAAGTTATTGCAGGCTGGAGAAAAAAATAGCGGCTTCTGCCTAGACGAAGTTCAAATATGAGGATGTAGCCTGCTATTTTCTAAATACAAGTATTAGTCGCCATGGAGAACTACAATGAGCATTGAAGTGGGGATATAGCATGTTATTTTCTAAACTGTTAGTCAACATGGAGAACTATAGTGTGCGTTCACAAGATGAAGTATCTGAGTGTACCATATTATCTGTAATTTTGGTGGGAGTTCATCGATCGAAGTTTTTCCTGATTCCGAGTTAGTGTGAAGAAGTTATTGTAGTATGACCATAAAACATAGCGGCATCTACCTAGGCGGAGTTCAAATACGTGGACGTAGCTGTTATTTTCTAAGTACAACTATTTGTCACCATAGAGAACTACAGTGTGCGTTGAAGTTGGGATATAGCCTGTTATTTTCTAAGTACAACTGTTAGTCAGCATGGAGAACTATAGCGTGCTTTCACAAAATGAAGTATCCGAGTGTACAATATTGTCCGTAATTTAGGTGGGAGTTCATCAGTCGAAGATTCGTATGAGTCCGAGTTAGTATGAAGAAGTTATTACAGTATGAACAAAAAAATAGCGGCTTCTGCCTAGACGGAGTTCAAATACAGGGATGTAGCCCGTTATTTTATAAGTACGATTGTTAGTCATCATGGAGAACTATAGTGTGCGTTCACAACATGAAGTATCCGAGTGTACCATATTGTCCATAATTTAGGTGGGAGTTCATCGGTCGAAGTTTTGCCTGATTTCGAGTTAGTATGAAGAAGTTATTGCAGTCTGATGAAAAAAAATAGCGGCTTCTCCCTAGGCGGAGTTCAAATATGAGGATGCAGCATGTTATTTTCTAAGTACAACTATTAGTCGTCATGGAGAACTATAGTGAGCGTTGAAGTGGAGATATAGCCTATTATTTTCTAAGTACAACTGTTAATCATCATGGAGAACTATGGTATATGTTCGTAAGCTGAAGTGTCCGAGTGTTCTATATTGTCCGTAATTTAGGTGGGAGTTCATTGGTCATAGTTTCGCACGATTCCGAGTTATTATGAAGAAGTTATTGTAGTATGAATAAAAAAATAGCAGCTTCTGCCTAGGCGGAGTTCAAATACGAGGATGTAACATGTTATTTTCTAAGTACAACCGTTAGTCACCATGGAGAACTACGGTATAGGTTCACTAGATGAAGTATCCGAGTGTACCATATTGTCTGTAATTTAGGTGGGAGTTCATCGGTCGAAATTTTGCTTGATTTCAAGTTAATATGAAGAAGTTATTGCAATTTGAGGGGAAAAAAATAGCGGCTTCTACCTCGGCGGAGTTCAAATATGAGGATGTAGCCTGTTATTTTCTAAGTACAACAATTAGTCACCATGGAGAACTACAGTGAGCGTTGAAGTGGGGATATGGCCTGTTATTTTCTAAGTACAACTGTTAATCACTATGAAGAACTACGGTATATGTTCATAAGCTGAAGTATCTGAGTGTTATATATTATCTGTAATTTAGGTGGAAGTTCATCGGTCGTAGTTTCGCCCGATTCCCAGTTAGTACGAAGAAGTTATTACAGTATAAACAAAAAAATTTAGCGGCTTCTTCCTAGACGGAGTTCAAATACGGGGATGTAGCATGTTATTTTCTTAGTACAATTGTTATGCACCATGAAGAACTACGGTATACGTTTACTAGATGAAGTATTCGAGTGTTCCTTTTTGTCTGTAATTTAGATGGAAGTTCATCGGTCCATGTCTTGTCTTATTTCGAGTAAGTATGAAGAAGTTATTGCAGTCTGAACAAAAAAAATAGCGGCTTCTGCCAAGGAGGAGTTCAAATATGGGGATGCTACTATCAAATCAACTTCCATAGGTACAACTAAAAATGCATGTACGTTGTGATTAAATGTAGGCCCACCTAAGCATGCATATGTACTCGTATAAAGAAAGGAAACAAAAAAAGATCCAAAACAAATTGAATATACCAATTTTCAAGCAAAGGACGGTCCAAACTTCAAAGCGAGCAGGTATTCAAAGACAAGAGATATCTACATATTTCATGGATTCTTACAAATAGTTGAAAAAAATGAAAAATAATTCTGTATCATTCACATGATGGAATCAAGAGAAATAGTCAAGAATAAATATCATGGCCTGGAATCGATCAAATATGAACATGTAATCTACTCAGGGATATTTTAAAATCATTCAAATAAAATGTACATGATTTCCTTCCCTACTGTTGTCTATGCTACTGAGATAGTTGAAAATATCAAATCTGTATAATCTACACTTTCTATTTCAACAAATCATCTAATCCAAAAACATTAAAAAAAACAAGTAGTTTTTTCCGAACAACGAAAATCAATCAGCCATCAAACTACAAGCACAAATTCATCGTATCTCATCAACAAGGAAACCAATAGAACACGTCCAAAGCCATATCACAACTATTACTGTAATACAACCATCATCACCAACTACAGTGAAAAATTCAATGTTTGACATGACCGGTGTCGGCCCAAACACAATGGTTGCCCCAGACAAAAAAAGGCATATTGCTAGGCTTGAACCTGGGTTGCCCTAGACAAATAGAAGAGACGAAACCACTAGGCTACAAGTTGAATTGTAAAAGCTCACATACAAATGAATTTTAGTAATCATAATATATAATCATTTTCCACTGTCGGAATTGTTTCCCTTGCCGGATCGATAGCCCAAGGCGGCCGTCTTGCTCGCCTTGCCCATGGGCCTAGCCTAGGCGTGACTAACTCAAAAAAGCAGAAGGTACATCTACCTATTGACGATAATCTCTGAAGCGACGGTGATTCCAGATCTCTGCCATGCTTTTTGGTTGCGGTAACAAGCTTCGGATCAAACACGATCAAGCATGTTTGCTTCAAATTTAGCTTAGGAAAGGGAAACGACTAGAGATTGTAGGTGAAGTATTGGCTATGGCATAGTTTTTGATCGAAGTACATATCAACATCTCAATCAACAATGAACATTCTAGATCTCGGCAACTTTCAGACGACAGTAAAAACTCTAGGTCGTGGCACTTTATTCTAGACAACGGTAACTGAAACTATAAGGTTGGGGCATTAGGTTTCAGGCTAGGGGGAAGCTGGTGGTTGCTGTCGGAATTTGTCTGCGATGTTTGAGGTGGTTGCGGTGAAGTTAATTTAAGGGAATCAAAAAGATTTTCTGGGTGAAGTATTTTTTATGAAGCAAGGTTTTATTTTTAGAGCAGTGCTAAATACACCACGCTATGAGATTCTTTTTACACATTCTCCATTTTACCCAGCACTATATGATTACACACTTCAAAATACCCACCAATTATTTTCATGCTACCCATTCAGCAAATAACTTCATACTGCCGAACGGCCTTCTACTACCGAACGGTCTTCTACTGCCGAACCTAGCTCGACATTTTCCAACTTTTATACTGCCGAACGGCCTTCTACTACCGATCGAATGTGTTGTTTTGAAAAAACCAAATAATATTTCGAACGGTCCTATACTGTCGTTCGGTAGTACGGTACCGTCCATGCTAGGTAAAATGAAGACACGGTCCTTTTTTCTTTTTTCTTTTTTTGGGTAAAAAGAAGTCCATAACGTGGTGCATTTAGCACTGCTCTATTTTTAAGTGGAAATAAAAGCAAGGACAGGGCTAAGGCATGTGATATTTTCAAGGGAGTGCTTTATTTTTATTTTTTATTTCTCTTTTCCTTTTTGGTTTGATTTCATTTTATTTCGTCTTTGAACTTTAGATTTGTTCTCGAAGCTACATGTTGTAGTTCAGGGATTCTGATCTGAGGGCATTGAGTTTAGGCAGAGTTATTAAACATATAGTTAGAATATTTGTATGCAGTGTTTATGAGTTTACCAGTTGTAAACGTTTGAATATTTAACTCCAATAATAGATTTTTGCATAGTAGCAGGCAGGTCGAAGTTGATATATCTTTATGTTCTTTATTCTTCTACATTTAAGTTTTCATACTCTATTTTATATTTTATTAGCAGCTTTGCCAATTAGTTTTAAATACCATATTCAACCCCTCTCCCCTCATGTGTGTATTACATGATCCTACAAGTGGTATCAGAGCATATGCGTTAGGTTTATTATAGAGACAAGTTTATTTCCAATAATGCTTTTTCTGAGGGTCTGTCAATAAGTGTGCCTCCTATGTTCAATGGTACTGATTATGCATACTGGAAGGCTAGAATGAAAAAATATCTAATCTCTTATTAACTACGATGTTTGAGATATAGTAGAAATAGAGTATCCACCAACATTAACAATCAATGATGTAGAATTCCCAAAACCCAAGGACAAATGGGATGTTGCTGAGAAGTAATCACTTTCATTAAATGTAAAAGCAACGAATTCCCTTATTTGTACCCTTGATAAAACTTAATTTTGTCGAATTTTCCACTATTTGACCGCATAGGAAATCTGGCACCCTTTGAAGGTTACGCATGAAGGTACATCTTAAGTCAAGAAATCAATTCTCGCTCTACTCAGTAATGAATATGAAAATTTTATGATGTTAAAGGATGAAAGTATAAAAGAGACGTACAAAAAAACTTCAGTGCTGGTATACAATTCCAAAGCTTTGGGCAACATGTACACTTAAATTGAGCTGGTTCGAAAAATATTAAGAGTTCTTCCAAAGAATTTTAAGGCAAAGATAATAACTATATAAGAATCCAAAGATCCAAGCAAATAAAGCATGGAGGAATTCATTGGAAATCTTATGACCTATGAAATGGAACTGAAGGCTATGGAAGATCGTGATAATTTAGGCCCCAAGAAGAAATTAATTGCACTTAGCAGTACACTTGACAGCGGCGATGAAGATAATTGTATCACTGAGCTAGCAATGATGATGAATGATCTTAAGAAACATTCCAAAAGAAACTTCAAATCATTCTTCAAAACAAAAGGTGCCAGGCCAAAGTTATTTAAGAACTTGGATAATTCAGATGAAGAACGTGCTACGGACGGAAAAGGATAGGTCATATCCAAACCAACCATCTGCTGGTTCAAAGGGAGAAAGGAATGAAAAATAAAATAAGGGTGTTTGCAGCAATTTGGAATGATGAAGAAGGAGAAGAGTGCACCATAGTGATGAGGTCGAAGCAAATCTACGTTTGATGGGACGTTCAACTCATGAGATAGTGATGATGACCCAAGCGAGGTATCAAATTTTACTTATCAAGACTTACTCTTAATGTGTCATGAACTAACTGGAACAGTTGATAGTTTTAATATTAAGAACAAAAATTTAAAATCTGAAAATGTTGAGCTACTTTGCATAAATGATAGGTTAGAAACCAAACTTTAAAAAAATTAAACAAGCTCAAAACCTTGAATGTAAAAGTTGTCAGTCTATAAAAAAGGAGTTGGTTAAATGCAAGACAAACCTTGAAACTCTTAAAATAAGATTTTGATTTTTAAAAAATGATGATGCAAAGAGAGAAATTTTTATTAAAAGATGTACCATGCTAGTGGAAGAAAACGCATTACTTAAATCCAAAGTCTAAACCCTTGAATCAACTATTAATCAATTTTCTATAGGCGAAAAGGTCATTGAATATGCTTTTGGGAAATCAACTATATGAAAACAATAGAAAAGGACTCGGTTTTGGAAAATCACAACATGATAGGTAAAATGCGACTGATAATACCCGAGGTAGAAGTGTATTTCAAAATGTCTAGGTTGTAGTAAAATTGGACATAACTTCAATAAATGTTGATATAGGAACAAATGCAAACATGTTAGACAAATTTGGGTTCCTAAAGGTTCTTTTGGTACATATGGATTATTAAACTCTTCTATTTTAAATGCTAATAGACCTATGAAGCTTTTGAGGTCATACTTTTCTTCCTATGTATAGGTATGTTGTCGGGTTAAGGAACAACAAAATTAGTATTTGGACTCAGGGTGTTTCGGATATATGATGGGTGATAAATCAAAGTTCCTTGCCCTAAAGAACTATAGAGGTGGGAGTGTTACTATGAGTGACAATGGTAAATGTATGATTTTTGGAAAAGGTAAAGTAGGTAACAACACTTTCTTTTTGACTGATATTCTTTATGTTCAAAATTTACATTATAATCTCATCTCTATATGCCAACTCTATGATAAAGGCATAAGCATAGTCATTGATGTTAATATGTGCAAAATCATTGGTAAGTCTTTGAGCAAGGTTGTGTTTACATGTCAGAGAAAAGGGAATGTCTACACTCTATCATTTGATGATCTAACCATTTCCAGGTGCTTAGTAGCTAATGATGAGGAAGCTACCTTGTGGCATAGAAGTCTAGGACATTCTAGCATGGGATTATTTGAGAAACTTGAGAAAAAGAAGTTAGTCAGAGGGCTGTCGCATCAGAAATTCAAGGACAATAAAGTGTGTAAATCTTGTACAAAGGGTAAATTTAATGGATATTCTTTTCATGCCAAAAACATTGGGAGTATCTCTAAAGTTCTTGTATTAATTCATACGAATTTGTTTAGGTCCAATGATGTTGCTATTTTAAGTATTAAGAAGTATTGTTCTATGTTGCATGATGATTACTCAAGATTTACTTTCTAGCCAAAAAATCTATAACTTCTGATTATTTTTCAAAATTTGTAAAACTCATTTAAAACAAAAAAGGTGTTTCAGCAATAACTATAAGAAGTTATCATGGTAGCGAATTTAAAATTGGGATTTTGAAAATTTTTATGAAGAAAATAGTTTTTAGGCATGAATTCTCTGCACCATGAACACCTCAGAAAAATGTGGTTGTCGAAAGCAAGAATCATACATTTCAAGAATTAGCTAGATCAATGTTGAATGAATATAACATTCCTTTGTCTTTATGACACCCCACCTTTATACCCATACTATCCATTGGTATTACAAAGTAATTTCTATTCGATAATACGGAGAATAAGGCTATATGAAGTACACATGTGAATATTCTTTGGACTAACTCTGGTACGTATCGAAATGTGACGACCCGCCATTTTGGACGATTCAAGTCGACAATAAACCACACATATCTGACTCTAACAGCCCAAAAGAACATATTATCAATGGATTTTATTCTAAAGAAATAAGATATAGAAAAATAAATTTTCAAAATCTCGCAGCAGAATGACAAAATATATAATTACATAAACAGTTCATGAAGCTGTTTAACAATATACAATAATTTCAATTTACAATATCATCAAAGTTATACATTTAACATATTAACAGATATAACAAAGTAATGCAGCAGAATAATATTAATAAATACGGTCTTCAAACTCCATCTTCATCTTCAAGAAATAATATCTTCGAAACACTGAAATACTCAGGCTGACCCGAGCGTAAAGGAAAATAATACACTCGATTCAAAACTAAAATTCTTATGCAAATTAAATCAAAATTAGATGAAATATGTAATGTAGATAACTACATTTCTAAAGTTTCAAATTTCCCAGAAAAGTTATTATTTTCATATTCAAAATACAACAGATTTCGCAATTGATCAATTCTAATAACTTACAAATATACTGAAAAAATTCCAAATTAAATTTCAGGGTTCAAGAGATTTGATTTATGAAAATTTTCCAAAGTTTCAAATTCAATTTATGAAAACTTCTCGGGGTTTCAAAATTTAAATTTGAAAACTTTCGAATAAGGTAACGGTAGTTTATTTCTCTAAAATCATTTTTATGATTCAAAAGGTAAATCTAAATATACTAATTTTTTTCACATGTCAATATAAGAAATCCAAGAGTTTGTACCCTTATTCAATGTTAAAACAATCAATATGAAAATTTATATTATTACAATAAACTATAGGATGATAACAGGGACATATCAAAATAAATGAACAAACACACGTTCAATCACAATAGCATCCATCACAACATATAATAAACATTCAAATCAACCAATTCAACATGTCACAAAAATTATTAGTTATCATATATCGATGTTTAACTGTCAAGGGAATTCAAATTAAATGTCAAATTAAAATTCCCAACCAATAATCAATAATTTTATCACTATATGACTTGGGTTAACTTGCAATAAAATTTTAGTATTTCATGAGTGAGTTCAAACACTCACCTTTTGGCTTTCCCTTTTCTAGTCAGATTTGGATCCCGTACTACTTTCTCTTTTGTTTTGTTTCCTTGCTATCTTAATCTTTTTTTATAGAAAGTTTTGGAAGAGACAAAGAAGTTTGTATAGATCTAGATTTGAAGAAAAAGATTTAGAAAGAAGAAGAAGGTTTGGAAAAGAAGAAGAAAACTTAAAGAAGAAGAAGAATTGAAAAAGAAAAAGAAGCTTTGAAAAAGAAGAAGAATATTTGAAGAATAAGGAAAAAAAGGAAGCTTTGGAAAAAAGGAGAAAAAGGAGACTTAAAGAAGAAACATGAAAAAGAAGGAAGGAGGAAGGTGAAGAGAGAAAAAATGAAGCTAAAGAAGATGAGATTTTAAAAATGAAATGAGGCTACAGGAATGAAGATGGAAACAAGTGAAAAGCTAATAAAGTAAATATAAAAAAACTTAGAATTGAAATAAAATAAAAACATGAATAGCCTTAAAAACGGTAGGTATTAAAAGAGGTGAAGTAAAGGAATAAAAATACAAATGAAGATAAAAAAAATCTTCCGTTTTTGAACATGAAGCTTCAGGGGAATAAATTGCCAACGAAAAGAAGCTATAAGAACTAATAATGCATAAACAAAATGAACTTCAGAAATGGACAATAGTAAATGCTAATGAGGTGGCATGAATATTAATTTGGATGTTCACATTAAAAATGAAAAATAAACTTCAGGTAAAATACTTGGAAAGGAGCAAACGAAAAAAAATGAGAAACAAATGAAAAGAATATGGCAATTATTAAATAGAAATAAATCAAATGAGGCTGTTATTAATTAATAAGAAATGAATGAGTAGTCTAATAATTAAATGGATGCTCAAGTGGAACCTACATGGAGAACATGAAAATGAAAAGAAAGAGCATGCGGATGTGATTATAAATATAAAGCAAATGAAGGGACCACGTATATGTTATAAACAAACTTTTGGGGTCCAAGTTTCAGAACTTGATCCAATTAATTAACTTCATTAAACTCAAATATACGTATATGTTATACCATCTACTTCTTTATTAAAACATTCGTTTTATGTTAATATGTGCATATTCCATTAACTCAATCAATCAATTAACAATCAGTCAATCAATTAATCAACCAATCAACCTATATATTTATTTATGTTACTCAAAGCAATTTTCTTAATTCATGAATATATATCTATCTATGCATTATAAAATTGACTTACTTTACTTTTTTAATTACTGTAATGGTCACATTAATGCAACCAATTTACAAGTTTTAACCATATATAAAAAGGAAAAATAAATATATGTGAACATGTGTAATTAATGTACAATTGTTAATACAAGGTAATTTCTAACTGATTCCACAACATTTACACAACCATAAACCCCCTAATATATTTTAAATTTTGAATACTAGTAAGTGTGTTTATATATATTATTCCAAAACTCAATTTTTCTTTTTATAAAATCATACTTATTCAAAATGAAATTTTTTATTTTATATGTCTCAAAACATACATTTATTTTAATTAAAATGTTCATTCCATTTTAACAAAAAAATGCAAGTTCATATATTAACTCATTCATTCCAATTTCATTCATGTTTCCATTTAATTGAAACCTTTCAATTAATCTAATTTCATTACTAATTTCAAACGAATTCTAACTATAAAACACTGTTTTCTTTTCATTTATACTAATTCAAACATGTGTTTATAAAATTTCGTATACAACAAAATTTATACACTATTTACAAAGTAAATATTTTATCTTATTGAAAATAAACTTCTCCAAGATACATTTCATATAACAACTTATGTTATTCTTTCATTAAAACATTCACTCAATTCTTTATTTAAATTCAACATTTGTTATTCTGATTAGATAAACTTTCAATTTATTCTTTTCAAGTCAAAGCTTAAACCTCATTAAAATGTTCATTTTTATTTAATTTAAAATGCAAGTTCTTATGTTGAACTTATTAATTAAAATGCACTTGTCTTTTCTTTTCAATTAAAGGATTCCAACAACTCTTATTGCAGTTTATATTCAATATTAGATTTGAAATGAATTTTCATTATACCACAACTGTTTTCTCTTCATTTCATATATTCCAACATTTACTTCTTAAATTATTCCATTCTTATATTAACACCTATTATTAAAATCAATGGAACTTACATTCAAACAATTATTAAATAAATCATATTCAAATCAATATCATTAAATTATTTTCTAATATGCATTACAATCTTTTACCTCGTTAAAATTAGTTGTTTTAGCATTTATTTAAGATCATGTTTTATATCCTAACAAATTTTACATCAATAAATCATAAATTTTAATTTTCAAAAAAAAATGAATTTCAAGCCTTATTTAATTTAATATTTTTAATTGTCAAAAATACGGGTCGTTACATAAAACATCTAATAAATAGCTCATCCATATGTCCATAGTAATGATTCAAAGGAATAAGCACGTGTGCCTCCAGGACATAACAATATATAATATACAGTAAGTAACAAAGAATGCAAAGTCAATCGCAGTGATAATTTATAATATAATACATTTTATATGGAACAGTTTGGGTACAGATGTCTTAGACTGACCTGAGTATTATAAATAACATACGGTTAGACTATGTCTATATCGAGGTTTAATATATACATATTTTAATATATCCAAGTATAATATAATAATGTAAAACATTATCACGTTATTAAACACGTAATAAAATACATATAAAGCATCTAATCACAATATCATAGACAACCTCAAATATATTTATAAATTCTAAATATCACAAATTATTTACATATATACATGTCATCAACCATATTAAAGTAAATCAACAATTCACTGAATCAACTACAAATGGGTGAACCATTCAAGTCTGGATATTTACATCAAAACCAAGAAATCATCAATAATGAGCTATCATTAAATTATCTTACAATCATATCAAAAAAATAACATCATTCCATAATAGGAGTATCATCATTAATATACCAAAAAAAGGATTAGCTGCTTATCAATACGTAATAAAAGATATAAGGATCTACCATACTCTGGACACCTATCCAGATTTAATCTCATCTCTTCATATATGAATCAATCAGAATAGTATGGATATACAGCGATTGACTGCACTTTAGACACACAGTCTCTAGTATAGCCCCCTCATGCAATAGTGATTAATATATGTCAATCCATAATACACACATAACCCTGAACCAGAAAATATGACTGATAGCACACGGCATGCCCAGAAACTGAGGGTCTACTAGCCTCTCGCTAATAGCTAGATCTGTTCCTACAGCCTTTAGTTACCTTGACAGACATCATGACCCTTTCCACCTATGGCTCTTCAACGCACAGCCTCGGTCACGACCCTGCACTTGCCCCTATGGTAACAGATTGCTGGCCTATTCGACACAAGGGCTATGGTCAACTACCCATCTACTATTACCATGATGCGCATCAAATATAATACCCAACAAAGGTGTCGTAGATTAGGGTGCGACCCTATAATCAGGCCACCATGGCGGATATTAGCCAATCTGGTTCATTCCTAAACTATAAAAGGAGCTGGACACAAGTGGATGACATATAGTACTCATATCCTATATCTACTTATAGCCCTAGATGTAAGCCGATACACGGCTCCATATAAGTCAACACATGACTAGTATATACTAGAGATCTAATCTATCGCCGACACACAACAATACCCATAGGCCAACACATGGTACAATATACTCTCCATAGCGAGTATCATCACATATGCATGAGTAATCCCTATTTGAGTGACATTTACGTACAATGAATAATCAAACAAATAACATAACAGTGTCTCATACCATCGCATGTTATTCAAATAATCATTCGGTATTCGTAAACTACACTCGATCCACACTAGATAGTTCTATATGACAAGTCTGATGAACAACCAAAAAAGTGTTACCGAAAGTCCTATACCAAACGGTATCACTAAACCGTTTACTCAAATTTCTCACCACATAGATATAAAACAGCATAAGATCACAAAAGGATACCATCGCCTTATCATATCAAAATCAATGATGAATCACTCATATAATTATATTCGATAAAAAAAGAAATAAATAACAAAATAGTATTATCAAAATAGATTATTGAAATAAATATAAAATAAATAGTCAGTGTTTGTACCAAAAATGGGCACAACACTCTTCGGGTGTAATTGAAGAGAATAGAATAAAGAAGTAAAATGAAAAATGAGGCAACCTAACAATCATACCAAGAAAATAAGCCGTAACAGAAAGAAAACAAGAATTTATAGTGGTTCGGCATTATTTCCTCCGTCCACTTTAAAGGTTTTGATGTTTATTGCTGATTAGAAACAGAATTACAATAGTACAACAACTAACACTCGAATTACAATGGAGTTCCCCTCAAGCAGCAGCATAAAGTCCATTTTTAGTTTCAACGAGGGTGCTATTTATAGGTGTGAAGCTAGAAATATCTGCCTTGAATCTCGAAACACCCTTTCTCAAGCCTAGGTGGGCCCACACGATCGATCCGGAGCCGTTTGGGATCGATCCACATTGATTTTGTATGGATCAGAAATTGCTTCGGTTGAGCTGCGATCGATCATGGATGTTCCTGAGGTGGTATGCAAACTGTTGTGAAAATCTCATCGCATTTGGATTTGGGGTTATGGGGTTTTTGATCGATCAAGGTTGCAAATATGGAGTGGCTGAAGCTTTCGTATCGATCCCTTCATGTCGATGACGTGGCATGCGCACTTTTTGGAGATCCATGTTTTACGCATAGGGACCGCTTCTTTTGGGTTGACTACTTCTTTCGTACCCATCTGATACCTTGCTTTCTGTATCGATGTTTTGCCTTCATCTTCATTTCGATCATAGGCTTTGCTCTTCGTATCGATCAAGTAGGTGATCGATATGAAATGTGTGGTTGCTGGCCAAGTGAAGCGCGATCGATCTGGGAAGTGCCGAAGTCCATCGTTACGAGTTTAAACCAAATGGATGCGAACGATGGATGCCGAGTGCCTGAGCCATGTTCATTTCATATTGATGTCGATCGATACGAAATGATGGATATGAAATTGGCATGTTTTTCATGATTTTTGGTCGTTCCATAACTTGAGAATACAAACTCCGATTGACCTGAAATTTGGAATGTTTCCTTGCATAGCTCTTCTTGTCTGATCATGCTAATTGTGGCTCGATCCAAACACGGACCAAGTTTGCCTATATCCATCGTGAATCTGCAGATAACTGATTTCCGAAGCGGATTGTCTTCAGTCTCTAGTCAAGTCTTTGGTATCACAGCCTTTCCAAAAGGCGGGATAACATTTGCCCTCCAAAGTACGTCCTGTGTGAACATGACATGCTTTGAAAAGTTGCAATCTTCATTCTAAAAAGGCTCTGTCCAATTTACTGAACAGTTGTTGTCCTTTCATCAAGAGATGTAACCCTCGGTTGATTTCTAGTTGTATAAATATTGCATTGTAGACTGCTAATGATCACGCAATTTTTGTTGTAGTTGAAGGTCAAGTGCTAGCAATTTGTTGTTGACTATTCTGGCTGTCACCAGGTAAGCATTTATTCAATTCCTGTTAACTTTGAGAATCAAATGTTAGCATAGCATACATGCACGTATTTTAACCTGACTCTCGTTCACGCTTGTATGTCCACGGGTCGTTGTCAAGTTCTTTCTTCTTCCCCCTTTTTTTAAATGGATCTTGGTGAAAAGAGGTTCTTGCCATCGACTGATGGTTCCTTTTAGATCGAGTTTCGTATCGATCCTCTCCTGGATCGATATGAAATCCGAGTGGCAACAACGATCGATCGTTATTTTAATGCTTCTCCTCGTATTGATCCACTCCTGGATATCGATCTGGAGTGCATCAGAGTTGATTTCGTATCGATGGCGATCGATACGAGAGTTTCAAGCATAAGTGTATTAGAATGTTCCGTATTGATGGATACGAGATGTTGGGATCCAGATTGCCTCGTATCGATGGATACGAAATATTGGAATTCAGATGTGCTTCGTATCGATGGATACGAACGATCCAGACACAAGCACGTAGTGCTCTTCATATCGATGGGTATGTTGACTGATTCAATCGGTGAGGAAACTGGGAGACAAATCGTCTTTCATGTTGGATACGAAGGAGTATAAATTCTTTTTGTACTTAGCATATTTTTCCACCTTTCTTCAATCGCCATTTCGTATCCGTCAAAGAAAAAAAAGAAACTGTAGATCCTTCGTCGCCAAATACCAAACTGCTAATCTTTAACCTAGATCCTTCGAGCTAGGTAAATAATCAATAAAATCGCACTTACAATGACGAGACTTGAGTTTCGTGCAATTTCGTTCATGGCAACGACTATCTTAGGTGTCGTTGGCACTGGAGTGTGACTAGGGTGAGGTTGAGAGTGTGGCTAATGACAATTTGGAGATTTGGAGAAGAAGGATGGTAGCCGGAGATGATCGATGGACATGGAGTCACTGACTCCAGGTCTGTCTAACTCAGGTGACGATCTCGTATCGAAGTGAGGGGATGGATGTGGAATCGATTAGAATACATGGAGTTTTGGAGATGATGGAAAGCAGTCTTCATGATCGAGGTGAAGACTAAGCGCCTGTAAACGATATGGAAAGATAGGCTTGATGATTGATCCGAGGAGGAGCAATTCGTATCGATATGGGTGAGACGTCTTCTGATCAATCCGAAATCAAAGTCCATGGATTGATATGAAGTGATTGATATGGAATGATGGATACGAGGAGCATCGATATGAATGAAGGCTAGGGGTGAAGTGATCGATACAAACAAGTTATCGACCCAAAGGTTTGATCGATACGAAGAGGTTATCAATCTGAATCATCGATCGACATGAACGTATGACATGCAATTGATATGAAAGCTTGCTCCAGGGGAGCGATCAGAAATGAATTATGATGGATACGAACTTTATGACTTTTGCATACTCAAACACCCGACCCCGATGAGCTTTAGCCTTGCATATTTGGACTCGACCATAAAATTGCATATGTGATCATCCCTCAAAGCTCGTCGATGGAACTGTAACTTGTTAAACGTAACAAATTTGAACATGGATCATTCTCCGAAGTCAGAATGGCATGGTTGAGACGGTCATTGATGACGGTCGCTCCGATCGAATCTCGAAGTCTTGTCTCTTTACCATCTTTTAACCTTGTAGAAATTTAGAGTACTATGCAGCACTTCATTATACAGCACAATCGCTCACTTTGCACCGGGGGGACACGGGTCTTTTTTACCATTAATAATGGTTTTTACTGAGTTCAATAGCTATGGATCCTGGAAGCTCAAAACAGCAAGAAGTTAAAAGTCCTCGATTCCCTAGAATAGAAAGGTCGGATGTCTCGGCAGATACAGTGAATACTGCTCTAGATGAACCACCAGATGCAGTGGTGATAATGAATCCGGAAGATTCCATCCGGTCCAAGATTACAGAAGAAACGCTAAGTAGAATTTGCCTTAGACACGGGCTATCTTTGGAAGAAGTTTGGTTACTAGGACCGGAAGATAGAGAACACAATCCCTTGGAAGGGTTCACCGCATGCAACAGATTCATATGATGGACTGGAAAAATGACCCCATTCAACCAGTTCATTAGGGACGTGCTGTTTTATCTGAGGATCGCACCTTCTTAGCTTCACCCTAACGGATACGCGCTACTCAATAGCTTGTACATTATATTTATAGAACATCTCTTCCGTCCCCCGACCGTCGACGAGACCAGATATTTATTTAATGTCAAGAGTTGGGCGGATAATTTGTCATTCACCTTCCTGGAAGCTGTTAGGAACTGTCAAGTTGTGGCAGGCGGATAGGGCAAGCCGAGCTACTTCAAAACGAAGTGGTTTTACATGAGGTTCCCACCCGGATTCGCCAGGCGGTGGCTGGCTAGACGTAAGCTCTATTACTTGTTTCGTTGTTAACCATCACTGGATAATATAGATTAATGTTGAATTCATTGCTGCGTTTCTTTTACAGCTGTTATTTCACGGCCCGAAGGAACCCAGTATAAAGAGCTAGTGAGGACACTCCAGGCGGTGCCCGTTGAATTAAGAGAAATAGACGAAATTCTCACTGACGACAATTTGATAGCCGTCGGGCTTTTAGAGGAAGGACATAGCATAGGACTCACGGTGGTACCAAGTGTTTCCCCCAGTCGAGGGAGCTCAGGCCATGCCCAGCATAATAAACATTGAAGCTCGCGATGATGAGGGTACAGAAGCTGGTCAGAAGCCCACGGTCATGCCTCCGTAGGGCTCTCTATCATCTATGATAAAGAGAAAAGGCAAAACATCTATCCACAAAATCAAAAGGCAAAAGAGCACCGAAGCAACCCAACTTGTTACTACTTTTATAGGTTCGGAGACCTCTTCCCTGCAGACAGAAAGTTCACTGAAATGGCTATCGGATATTCCTATCCCGAAGGAGATACCATCATTCCCTGATCTTGGGCTAGAGGGGGTCCACTCCCCTTCAAGAACCAGTGCACACTTAACCTCAATAGATATAGGGGAGCCAACTCCAATAAGCAAAGCTGCTAAAACCGGTCGGTTGGGGGGGTTTGCACATACATATAGGCACTTCATGGCACTACACGACATTCCATCATATGCTTCTCAATATTTGGCGATGACTGATTTCCTTCTTCTTTTTGGCAGGTACAATGGTGAAACAAGGTTTTATACTTGATAAACTCCGCTCTTCGTGCCAGTCGTCTGGATCGCATTCTGAATCACATCGTCGTGAGAGTGAGAGAGATTATGGTCGTGGGTACCATTCTAGCTGGGAATGTGAGCTTTACGATAGGGAAAAAGAGTGATCACACCAAAGCAGGCGCCGCTCTAGGTCATGATCTCCGCCACTGAAGGGCCTTCTAAACCTTTCGACCCCAGCAGGCCCTCTTTTGAATCCTCGCACCAAACAGTGCCATCTCATGCTCCAAAAACCGGCAAACAGCGCCGTAGAATTGAAACAGACGCTCCTGTTGTCGTAGAACAAACTACCATAGAGCCAACGGGGGAAAGTGCCATCCGCATTGCTAAACTAAAGAAAGATTTCCCAAACATATGCTTCGATGGTTTCCACTTTCCTCCCAACTTGAAGAGAATCCCAAATGACATAGAGAAACTAGTGCAAGACTATGTGCACAATGCACATAGCCAATATCGTGAGTGGGTTAAAACGGTAAAGAGGGTCTCGGTTGTGTCCTTCGAACGAGCCAAGGCAATTGAGAAACTGGAAGGTGACCTTTCTCACAAGGGAAAAGTAATAGAGGTGCTCACCAATGAGCTCGAGTCCTCAAGAAAAACTGAGATGGAGGCTAGCCAGAGAGCTGAAGAAGCTAGGAAGTCCATGGAAGAAATGAGAAAAACTCATATGGACTTGGTGAAGGAGATGGGTCACCGCAACACTGTTGTCATCTGAGAAAGGGATGCTACGCTGAAAAGTAGTTGCAGAACTAAAGGCAAAGATGAACAAGGCCACTAAAGAAAAAGATGAAGCTAATAAGGTTGCCTAGGAAGCATGCGAGGAGGTGGTGAAGCTTAGGGAGGAGAGGGACATGGCAAATCAAAAGGCCAAAGAAGCTGACACCAGGGTTGAAAGGGAAATAAAAGCCGTTGAAGCCAAAATGGAAAGTGAATTTGAGGACCTCCTGGTCACCTACAATGCAAATGTCCTAAGGAACCGCAACTTGAATTGGCTTGACGAGGACTATCCCTTCCAATTGTATAAGGCCTGGGAACGCCTGGTTGAGGATGAAAAGGCGTCCCATAAAGTTGTAACTATCGATGAGTTTGAATTGGAAATTCAAGTATTGATCGGAGAGGAGCCCAAAGTTCTTCATGACACAACCATCTTGCTCCAGAGAGAAGCCCTGGTTGCCAAATACCCAGAGGCTGGAGAGGGATTTGGAAGTGAACACCATGAAGTGGCTTCTGAGGTGCCTCCAGCATCACAACCTGTGTCCACATCTTCTACCGACCCCCCAGTTGTCCAAGGTATGATCCCGATAGGCCACATCTTTCTCCAGTTATCGAGCACAACTCGAAAGGCATGTCGGCTCAACCCGGGAGCCAGCCCGAAGAAGGTACTCCGGACACTTCTCCTATTCTTCACAATGCAGGAACATTGTAACAACCCGCATATTTTACAATTGTATATTTAAATATTTTATTTAAATGTAGAATCGTTAATCGGATTAAAGTCCGAAAAGCTACTTTTTGTAAACATTCGAATTGGGACTCGAGACCCCTTCCATTGAGTCCAAAACAGCGTTTGCGACCTTTTTGAGTATAAACATCGATATGTTTGGAGTAAGTTGAATTTTGACATTTTCTATTGGGCTTTGGGTTTGGGTTTCACCCCAACTCACTTTATAACCTAGTTCAGCCCTCCCCTCTCCTCTTCACTTCAATTCTATTTTCTTAAACACTCAAGCAAAACTGAAAATGGGGAGAGGAATGAGAAATTAGAAACTTCAAAGCCCTAGTTCTTCTAGCAAATTCAAATTCTTGCTCCAAATTCAAGGTGAAGCTTTGGTAAGCATCTCCTCCTTCTCCAACTCATTCTCACTTTAATTTCAGAAATGTCCTAAACCTAACTTAGGAAATGTTCTTCTTTTAAGCTTAGATTCAAGCTTCTAGGGTTGGAGTTGAAGTGTAGTTGATCTTCCTTTGCTTTCAAGCTTCTCCTTCATCGTTTTTGGATTTAAAAGTGAGATTTTTATCTCACATCTTTGTCTATAACTATCTTTGATTATTAGGTATGAATTCCTAACATCTTTACATGTTCATTTGATTTTGGTTTGGATTGATTTGGTGAACATTTCAATTTTTGGTGTTTTGAAGTCTAAAACTCTAAAAATCTTAGCTTTGATGTTTGATCATGCTTTTGGTGGTGAATCGGAGAGCCTATAGGGCTGGGTTGTCGATTGGCAAAAGCCCCTTAAGTCCATTGCTCATCCGATCGCGAATTTGAAGAGTTATGATTAAAGAGAAGTGACTGGAAACCATTGGTGAAAGGTTGCAACTGTTTGAAGGAGAAGAACGTTTGTTTAAAGTTTCGCAACCTTTCAGAATATAGCCGTTTATTAAAAAACTGTTCGTCACCAGACGTCTGTAGGAAAGCTCAGACATTTGGAGTTTGTTTCAGAGAATTTCCTGAAACATACTGCAGACGTCTGAGTATATAAGGCAGACGTCTGGAGTATGTTATTTCCAGAATTTATAATGTGTTGTGCGTGTCACTTCATTGGAGATTGTACAATAATTCTATATACTACTTACACATTTGTTTACAGAATAATCTCCTTGTAATCTTCAAATCATAGCTCTTTGACGTGATAAATATCTTGAATACCTGCATATGTTAATATATATGTATATATATAATATTGTATAGTTGTTGTCGTTGAAACCATAGAATGGAGGTTCCAACAATTGATTGTTTCTACAATCATTTCTGTGATTTGTCACTTTAAAATATAAAGGTTTTCTATACTAGTAGTAAATATTCAAACCCTTTTACAAAGATGATTTCAACTCTATTTTTAAATATAAAGCTTGTTTTCAAAACCGTTTTCCAATCTATTAGTATATACAAACCTTTACCTCATTCGTATGAGAAAATATAATTAAACGGCTTAGCAAAACAAGTGGTATGAAACGCTTGCGTTTACTTCGTCTGTTAATTTTTGGACTTGTTCGATTGAAATTCTTGTGATAATTTTCGAGTGGAAATCTACAATTTGTTCGTAAATATTTAAGTTAAGCTAGTGGTTATGGGACATGAAGCTAAACTTATATATTTACTAGCTTAGTGTAATTCACACTTTTTATTGATCGATGGTGATCATTTTGTGATTTAGACTAGCGATGTGCGATGTCTATTTGTCTACGAAGGAGACTAAACCTCATTTCTGTGGAACTTCGGTTCAATTTGGCGGGGTAGCGACCTATGGTCTTCGGACCGTTTATGGAGCTTTGGCTCAAAATTTATGGTTAGCGACCATGGAATAGCGTTCCGTTTATGATACACGTGTTGGGAGTTTTCATGCTCCCGTTTGTGATAGGCCGCCCCCCTTTGTGATTTCTGGATTTCTAATTGATGATTTCTGGAATTTGTGTTTCACCAACTTTTGCGATTGGCATTAATATGTTTTTCAATATTTGTAGTTTGGTGAATAAAATAAAGAATATGATATTCTTTTTTTTGTGCTATGAGATTTTTGAGATATTGTATGATTTTGTTGATTGTTTAAACCATATTTGTTCTAGCATGACATTATTGTTATCATGCGTTCTTATTATATCTCTGCTTATATCTCATTCATTTATCTGATATTTATAGCTAGACTGATCCGTTTATTACTTTCTTATTAAATAATACTCGGGTCAGACCGAGATGTTACAGGTGCATCTGCTTGACTCCTAGTCTGGGATCATCTTCTGACTTTTGTCTAACTATAGTATAATTGTAGTTTTTGTTGTTATACATTTGAGATATAGACTCTATGATGTATACTTATTCTTTTGTCTAGCACTTGTATCTATTCTTTTGTGATACTGTGGATCTTGTTTGACCACTACTCTGATGTACACTTTTATGTGTTATATTCATATCTGTTTCCGCCTTTGAGATATGAACATCTGTGACTGATTTGTGTTACGTTTATTTCTATATTTGTTTCCGAGGTCCACCTAGCCACTGTGTGGTAGCTTTGAGTTTGTATTGGTATGTCGGATTTCCTCTTGAAGTGAAATGTTTGTTATACTATCTGACATATCGGTACTCGCACAAGGCAATTACACAGATGGTCGCTCCTCAATAGCCTTATTCTTCGTGCTAGTTGACGACATTTCTCCGTAGTTTCCTTGGCTAGTGTGAGTATATAGGTGGGGCGTCACAGCATGGTTTCAGAGCCAAACGTCGAAACAATGTAGAATAATCTAGCAAGGATCATTGACCTAAGTCTATTTTAGGGATCGTGCCATAGGATTTAATTCGAGTCTTCGTATCGTTCTATCCTATTTCTTTTTATGATACCTTGTTTTACCCATCAACTTTGTTTGATATTCATTTTGTGAATAACCTTTTTCCTCTTCTTTCTTTCTTTCTTAGAGAAGAGAAATGGTTAGACATGGCCGTCCCAAAGCCGGACAATCTAGTGCTACTCCCCAGGATGGAGTATTTATGTCTACTTAGCAACTTCTAGACCTTGTGAGAAATGCTCAAGCTGCCGGACCTATTCCGGAGCCTACTCACCCTAAATCTGGGTTTGCACGCTTGTGCAGTGACTACACCAACTTGGGTGGAAAGCCATTCAAAGGTTCCGAGAGCGTTATAGAAGTCCAGACTTGGCTTCGAAGATGCGACCGCATCTTTTCTCGCATGAATCTTATTGACCTTCATCGAGTCCAAGTGGCTTCTAGTATGCTCCAAGAAAGAGCATTAGACTGGTACGAGCTTTTGATCTTTGAAATTATTGAAGCGGACCTTACTTGGGAGCAATTCCGGGAAAGGTTCGAGTTGAAATTCGTGTCGGAAGCTGAAAAAGTATCTCTAGCTCGATGCTTTATTGACCTTGTTCAAGGTGAATCTTCCGTGACAGACTACGTCGCTTCTTTCGAATCTCTATCCAAATATGGGGTTGAATATATTAATACCCCATTGAAGAAAAATCAGAGATTTGTGTATGGCTTGAACAAGAGCCTCAAAAAGCCATTACTTCTGAAATTAGATGTTTCTTTTGATCAACTTGTTGATATCGCTCTTCGACTCGAAGAGACTGGTAAAGAAAGTGATGTTGAGGTTAAACCAAATATCAACAAGAAGAGACCTTTTAAATTCAAGCCTAATCCCAACAAAAAGGGGAAGCAAACAACTTCGGAAGCAATGCTCCTACCTCCCGTCGTGGAGAGTGTTACAATTGTGGTTCTAAGGACCATTATGCAAACAAGTGCCCGAAGCCTCTTTTCTGCCGCTATTGCAAGAGTTCGGGTCATACGATATCTTTGTGTCCCAAACTTCAAAGCAAGAAGGAAGGCAAGCTTAATTTTGTACAAGCCCCTTCCAATACTTCTCGTGGTCAAGGTATTTCTTATTCTATCCTTGATGGCATTATTATATTTCATGGATTTCATATTCGAGTTCTTTTTGATACGGGTGCATCTCACTCTTTTATATCAAAAGAACTTGTTGATGCTTTGTCTTTGGATGTTATTGGCTTGATGACTTCTTTAAGGATTGCGAATCCGGTTGGTGGATCCGCAACACTTAGTTTACTTTGTAAAGATGTCGAAATTATTTTATGTGATTTTTCTTTCCATGTCGATTTGCATGTTATGAGTTACTTTGGTTTCGGAATGATTTTGGGAATGGATTGGCTTAACCATTATGAAGCCCATATCCTATGTCCTGAGCGGACTATATATCTTCGACATCCTCAATCTGTTAAGCAGATTTCTCTTGTTCTGAAAGATTCAGATTCCAATTCGAAAGCATCCTTATATTCTTTAAATCCTCATGATGACGATAATGATGATGAGGAAGACGTTATTTCTCTTATTCACATTGTTTGTGAATTTCCCGACATATTTGAGCCCATTTTAGGATTACCGCCTAAGCGAGCAATTGAGTTCAGAATTAATCTAATCCCTGGAGCTCTGCCTATTACTCGTCCTCCTTATCGTATGTCCAATAAATAAAATGAGGAGATGCGCAAACAATTATCCGAATTGGAAGCGAAGCAATTTATTCAATCTAGTTCCTCTCCATGGGGAGCTTCGGCTATTTTTGTGAAGAAATCTGATGGTACACTTAGGCTTTGCATTGACTACCGCAAACTTAACGATCTCACCATCAAGAATAAATATCCCTTTCCTCGGATTGATGATTTATTCGATCAGCTTAGTGGTGCTAAAGTCTTTTCACAGTTGGACTTAGCAATCGGTTTTCATCAGCTCCGTATTGGAGAGGATAGCATTCCTTTGACATCGTTCCGTACTTGTTATGGATCTTATGAATGGCTTGTTATGCCATTTGGTTTGACGAATGCTCCAGCTTATTTCGTTGACCTTATGAATCGAGTTTTCAAAGACTTCCTCGATCGATTTGTTCTCATCTTTATAGATGATATTCTTATTTATTCCAAAACTGAGGAAGAGCACGAAAAACATTTTCGGATTGTGTTGGAAACTCTTAGGAGAAATCAATTGAAAGCAAAATTTTCTAAATGCCACTTTTGGCAATCTCGTGTGAAATTTTTGGGGCATATTATTTCTGAATCTGGAATATCCATGGATCCTTCAAAGATTGAAGCAATTCAAAATTGGAAGAGACCGGAGAGTGTGACGGAAATTCGTAGCTTCCTTGGATTGGCGAGCTATTACCGTCGGTTCATAAAAGACTTTTCTAAAATTTCCGTACCTCTTACTAGTTTGACAAAGAAGGGAATTAAATACATTTGGTCAGACAAATGTGAAGCTTCATTTCAAAAATTAAAAGAACTTCTTTCCGATGCTCCTATTCTTGTGATTCCCGATGGGAACCAAGATTTTATTGTTTATACCGATGCTAGTCGCGTTGGTTTGGGTGCCGTTCTTATGCAAAAGGAACGTGTTATCGCTTATGCTTCTAGACAATTAAAGCCTGCCGAGACTAGATATGCCACTCATGATTTAGAGCTCGCGGCTATTGTTTTCGCCCTTAGAATTTGGCACCATTATCTTTTGGGGGAGAAGTTTGTTCTCTACACCGATCATAAATCATTGAAGTATTTATTTTCTCAAAAGGAACTCAATTTGCGTCAACAACGTTGGCTCGAGTTCCTTGCACCTTATGATCTTGATATTCTTTACACTCCCGGAAAAAGAAATCGTATTGCCGATGCTCTTAGTCGTAAGCAACGAGCGGTTCTTTCCATGATGGTGTCCGAATGGAATGATCTCGAGACTTTGTCCACTTGTGAGATTCAAGATCGTGTATCCGACTTATGTTCATCTCTTGTTTTATGTAGCCTTGAGGCTCATCCTTCTCTTTTAGACCGCATTCTTGAAGCTCAAAGGCATGACCCCAAATTGGTTCTTCTTAGCCAAAGTTGTAGGGATAAAATTGATATTGAAGGTTTGATAGACTTTGATATTGATGCCTATGGCGGTGTTCGAAAATTTAGTAGACTTATTGTGCCAAATATTATTGATCTTCGTAAAGACATTTTAGAAGATTCTCATCGCTCTAAATTTACCATTCATCCCGGTAGTAGTAAAATGTACGTGGATATGAAGCGACTTTATTATTAGGATGGAATGAAATCCGATATTGCTAACTTTGTTAAGCGTTGCATGACTTGCCAACTTGTAAAGGCCGAGCACCAAAGGCTCGGTGGGCTGTTGCAACCTTTGGAAATTCTAATATGGAAGTGGGATCAAATTTCCATGGACTTTATTGACGGTCTTCCCCGTTCCCGTTCGGGACATGATAGCCTATGGGTGATAGTAGATAGACTTACAAAATCCACCCATTTTCTTCCCGTTCGGTCCAACAGGACTGTACCTATTTTGGCTAAACTTTTTGTCAAGGAAATTGTTAAATTGCATGGAGTTCCTACTTCTACTGTTAGCGATCGTGATCCATTGTTTACTAGTGGATTCTGGAAGGGTCCTCAAAAAGCTTTGGGAACTAAGCTTAATTTTAGCACCGCTTATCACCCTCAGTCCGATGGACAAACCGAGCATGTGAATCAAACTCTCGAAGATATTCTTCGTGCATGTGTTCTAGATTTTGGTGGAAGTTGGGAAGATCATATTTCTCTTGTTGAATTTTCCTATAATAATAGCTTCCAATCTAGTATTGGTATGGCACCTTTCGAGGCACTATACGGAAGGCCATGCCGATCTCGTTCATATTGGCTTGAAGCCGGTGAGAAGCTGGTTTTAGGCCCAGATTTTATTCATGATGCCACAGAAAAGATTGACCTTATTCGTCATAGAATGAAAGAAGCTCAAAGTAGATAAAAATCCTATGTCGATAATCGAAGAAGGAAATTAGAATTTTCTGTGGGAGATTTCGTGTTTATTCGTGTTTCACCTATGAAGGGTGTTGTGCGTTTCAGTCGATCGGGAAAATTAGCACCTCGTTATATTGGCCCATTTCCCATCACCGAACGCATTGGTTCCATGGCTTATCGCCTTTTATTACTGGCTTAGTTTTCTACCATTCATGACTTGTTCCACGTTTCTCAATTACGGAAATGCCTTCGAAATTCCGATTCTATTCTTGAGCCCGGTGTTATTGAAGAAATTGAAGTTTCACCTAATTTGACTTATGAGCAACATCCCATTCGTATCATTGCTTCGAAGGTTAAACGTCTTCGAAATAAAGATGTTCCTCTTGTGAAAGTTCAATGGTCCTCAAATCCTAAGAATTGCTCTTGGGAATCCAGAGAATTCATCGAGCGGACGCATCCAGACTTGCTCTCTCGTGCTCCTTAAGGTGAACTTTTTATTTCAAATTTCTTCTTTTTGTGTTGATATACTTTTATTGTTGTTACTTCCTATTTATTTCTTGGAGATTGCGAGGACACAATTTCTTTATGGAGGGGAGTCTGTAACAACCCGCATATTTTACGATTGTATATTTAAATGTAGAATCGTTAATCGGATTAAAGTCTAAAAGCTACTTTTTGTAAACACTCGAATTGGGACTCGAGACCCCTTCCATTGAGTCCAAAACAGTGTTTGTGACCTTTTTGAGTATAAACATCGATATGTTTGGAGTAAGTTGAATTTTGACATTTTCTATTGGGCTTTGGGTTTAGGTTTCACCCCAACTCACTTTATAACCTAGTTCAGCCCTCCCCTCTCCTCTTCACTTCAATTCTATTTTCTTAAACACTCAAGCAAAACTGAAAATGGGGAGAGGAATGAGAAATTAGAAACTTCAAAGCCCTAGTTCTTCTAGCAAATTCAAATTCTTGCTCCAAATTCAAGGTGAAGCTTTGGTAAGCATCTCCTCCTTCTTCTCCAACTCATTCTCTCTTTAATTTCAGAAATTTCCTAAACCTAACTTAGGAAATGTTCTTCTTTTAAGCTTAGATTCAAGCTTCTAGGGTTGGAGTTGAAGTGTAGTTGATCTTCCTTTGCTTTCAAGCTTCTCCTTCATCGTTTTTGGATTTAAAAGTGAGATTTTTATCTCACATCTTTGTCTATAACTATCTTTGATTGTTAGGTATGGATTCCTAACATCTTTACATGTTCATTTAATTTTGGTTTGGATTGATTTAGTGAACATTTCAATTTTTGGTGTTTTGAAGTCCAAAACTCTAAAAATCTTAGCTTTGATGTTTGATCATGCTTTTGGTGGTGAATCGGAGAGCCTATAGGGCTGGGTTGTCGATTGGCAAAAGCGCCTTAAGTCCATTGCTCATCCGATCGCGAATTTGAAGAGTTATGATTAAAGAGAAGTGACTGGAAACCATTGGTGAAAGGTTGCAACTGTTTGAAGGAGAAGAACGTTTGTTTAAAGTTTCGCAACCTTTCAGAATATAGCCGTTTATTAAAAACATGTTCGTCACTAGACGTCTGTAGGAAAGCTCAGACGTTTGGAGTTTGTTTCAGAGAATTTCCTGAAACTTACTACAGACGTCTGAGTATATAAGGCAGACGTCTGGAGTATGTTATTTCCAGAATTTATAATGTGTTGTGCGTGTCACTTCATTGGAGATTGTACAATAATTCTATATACTACTTACACATTTGTTTACAGAATAATCTCCTTGTAATCTTCAAATCATAGCTCTTTGACGTGATGAATATCTTGAATACCTGCATATGTTAATATATATGTATATATATAATTTTGTATAGTTGTTGTCATTGAAACCATAGAATGGAGGTTCCAACAATTGATTGTTTCTACAATCATATCTGTGATTTGTCACTTTAAAATATAAAGGTTTTCTATACTAGTACTAAACATTCAAACCCTTTTACAAAGATGATTTCAACTCTATTTTTAAATATAAAGCTTGTTTTCAAAACCATTTTCCAATCTATTAGTATATACAAACCTTTACCTCATTCGTATGAGAAAATATAATTAAACGGCTTATCAAAACAAGTGGTATGAAACGCTTGCGTTTACTTCGTCGGTTAATTTTTGGACTTGTTTGATTGAAATTCTTGTGACAATTTTCGAGTGGAAATCTACAATTTGTTCGTAAATATTTAAGTTAAGCTAGTGGTTATGGGACATGAAGCTAAACTCATATATTTACTAGCTTAGTGTAATTCACACTTTTTATTGATCGATGGTGATCATTTTGTGATTTAGACTAGCGATGTGCGATGTCTATTTGTCTGCGAGGGAGACTAAACCCCGTTTCTGTGGAACTTCGATTCAATTTGGCGGGGTAGCGACCCGTGGTCTTTGGACCGTTTATGGAGCTTCGGCTCAAAATTTATGGTTAGCGACCATGGAATAGCGTTCCGTTTATGATACACATGTTGGGAGTTTTCATGCTCCCGTTTGTGATAGGCCTCCCCCCTTTGTGATTTCTGGATTTCTAATTGATGGTTTCTGGAATTTGTGTTTCACCAACTTTTGCGATTGGCATTAATATGTTTTTCAATATTTGTAGTTTGGTGAATAAAATATAGAATATGATATTCTTTTTTTTGTGCTATGAGATTTTTGAGATATTGTATGATTTTGTTGATTGTTTAAACCATATTTGTTCTAGCATGACATTATTGTTATCATACGTTCTTATTATATCTCTGCTTATATCTCATTCCTTTATCTGATATTTATAGCTAGACTGATCCTTTTATTATTTTCTTATTAAATAATACTCGAGTCAGACCGAGATGTTACAGGTGCATCTGCTTGACTCCTAGTCTGGGATCATCTTCTGACTTTTTTCTAACTACAGTATAATTGTAGTTTTTGTTGTTATACATTTGAGATATAGACTCTATGATGTATACTTATTCTTTTGTCTAGCACTTGTATCTATTCTTTTGTGATACTGTGGATCTTGTTTGACCACTACTCTGATGTACACTTTTATGTGTTATATTCATATCTGTTTCCGCCTTTGAGATAAGAACATCTGTGACTGATTTGTGTTACGTTTATTTTTGTTTCCGAGGTCCACCTAGCCACTGTGTGGTAGCTTTGAGTTTGTATCGGTATGTCGGATTTCCTCTTGAAGTGAAATGTTTGTTATACTATCTGACATATCGGTACTCACACAAGGCAATTACACAGATGGTCGCTCCTCAACAGCCTTATTCTTCGCGCTAGTTGACGGCATTTCTCCGTAGTGTCCTTGGCTAGCGTGAGTATAGATATGGGGCGTCACAAACATTATCAGAGGATATTACTAATATATTCTCTTATATTTACTCAGCCTTAGATTCTGCATCAGCCAACCCTCTTGCAACTCAAGAAGTTCATCACAAGCAGGAGGCGTTAACAACAGAGGCCACAATTGTAACAATCACTACTTCGGCTGTGGAGATGCATGAGAGCGGCTGGGTGTTTGATGACCAATTGATGGAAGCACTTCTTAGCTGCCAAAGCGACCCAAGCATTGAGATGCCCTTTAATGTGGATGAAGATGTTATTATCATGGATTCCTCGGGTCCGACCGGTAGTATCCCGATAAGCGAGCGTGTGGAATAGGAGGAACAAATAATGGAGGAAATTAAGGCTGAGATAGAGTAGAGTCTTAGAGCCGGTGGAGATATGGCAGGCCTTGGTCCTACCCCGATCCTCTTGCTCTCTTCGGGTGGCACCATAATTGAGACTAGCACGCCTTACCCTTCTGGTGTCGAAAGTGCCACCATTCCACCAGCTCCTTACACAGGAGATACTTCAATCCCCGTGGGCTCCTAAGAGGAGACCGCATCAATTTCCCCAGTTGGAGACAAGCCAACTGAAGTGAGCCGGGGAGGCAAGGGTTCCAAAAGAGGTCCGGGCGGTAGCTCGAGGGGTCTACACCAAAGAAAACTACAAAGGATAGGAAATCGAAGGCGTAGATTTGCATTTGGACTTCCTTTTTTCTTTTTCTTTTTGTAGGCCATGTATAGATGCGGGCATGGCCCCCCGCCTATAGGAATTCTTTAGATAGATTTTGTACTCCTTTTCTGAAGAATAGTATGAATAAGATCTTTTTTTGTTTTTGGCATAACTCTACGTTTATTTGTTTAAGTACTTAAGCATTCACATTTCCATTCAATGTACTCATGAAGCTTTAGTGTCTGAGTCGAACTTGAGTTCGGTCTTTAAATCTTGAGGTCATGGCCTCGAGTCATAATCAAACGTTGAGTTGAGTCCTAACGTTGCGCTTTCTCGGCCAGCGGCTGGTACTTGAGTTATTTCCCCAGTTCTGGGGATAGTTGAAGTAGTTAGTTGGCGGTCATCCTCCACATTCACTAACTTTGATTTAACTTAGTCAGAACCAAGTTAAAGTTACATGATTTTGAGTGGTCAGATCACACTCGCTCATTTGCTAGCATTTGCATCCACACTCTGGGGATTAGGTTTGTATGCTGGTGGTCGATCATGCTTGTTTATTGTTTAGGATTACGTACGCACTCCGGGGACATAAGTTATTTTGTGGGTGGTCAATCGCACTCGTTTAATGTTTATACTCCAGTCCACAGTTCAGGAATTTAGAGTCAGTTGACAAACAGTCGGTCACATCTGTTTAAGGATTAGGATCTTATTCATGCTCTAGGAATAAGGAGTTGGTTAAGGTCGTGGATGGTCGGATCACATCCTCCTTGATATAGTAAGCAAAGTCGTAGATGGATGGATCCATCCTCTTTGAGCTTGGAGAGAAACGAGGTCATGGATGGACGGATCCATCTTCCTCGAGCTTGGAAAGAGGCAAGATTGTGGATGGATGGATCCATCCTCCTCGCACCGAGAAAGAGGCGAGGTCGTGGATGGACGGATCCATCCTCCTCGAGGCGGGAAAGAGGCAAGGTTATGGATGGATGGATCCATCCTCCACGAGCCGGGAAAGAGGCGAGGTCGTGGATGGACGAATCCATCCTCCTCGAGCTGGACGGTCAATTCACGTCTTAATTTTGGATTTTGCACTTCAGCTCGCACTCTAGGAGCTGGAGTTTGTTGGAGGATTGTCATGTTTCAATTCTCTTTTAATTGGTTGTTGTTTGCCCCCCGATCTTAGGGTTTCATCTAGCGAGTGACCGGTCGGATCACGGTCACTCTCTATCTGAATGAGTCCCACCGTAAGATGGAACTCAGCTCTTCTTACATCACGGCGGTTGCATGATTCATTTAGGAATCACTAATTTGGCTTGATGAGTCTGCGCTTTATTGCTGAAATAGGAAATCATGGCAAAGTCAATTGCCTTATTACAAGTACAGATTCTCAAATTGCATAAACAAACATGAAAAGGGAAGCAGACTAAATGAATAAAAGCCAGTTATATGTAATAGCGATGGAGACTTTCGATATTCCATGCTCTCGGTAGAGTGAGACCATCAACGGTCGATATCTTGAATGTGCCATCTCCAAGCCTCCGTTCGATGATGTACGGTCCTTCCCATGTCGTTTTCATGTGCGAAGGGACCGGATAGATCCACTTAAGTACGAGATCGCCGACTTCAAAGGTTCTACGTCGAACCTTGGCATTGTATAGTCGGGCGACTCGGCTGCGATGCGCGGCTGCCCTCAAATCAGCCTCTTCACGCGTCTCATCTAATAAATCCGGAGATTCTTCAAGTAGGATGGAATTCGTCTTCGAATCATAATAAGTCACACAGTGAGAAGGCACTTCTAGCTCAACTGGAATAATGGATTCGGAGCCGTAAGAAAGTGCGAATGGAGTATGGTCGGTCGCTGACTTGTGGGTAGTTCGATATGCCCATAAGGCTATGGGAAGTTCATTTACCCACTTACCTCCAGCTTTCTCTAGTCGTTTCTTCAAAATGGACTTAATGACTTTGTTGACAGCTTCGACTTGTCCATTCGCTTGAGGGTGAGTGACGCCGAGAATTTCTTCTGGATGTGATAGCATTGGCAGAAATTCTTAAACTCTACACTATCGAATTGGGCCTCGTTGTCGGTTACAATCATTTGTGGGAGGCCAAAGCGATAGATGATCTTACGCACAACAAAGTTGATTACTTTCTTCATCGTGATAATGGCAAGGGGCTCAACTTCCGCCCACTTAGTAAAGTAGTCAACTGCAACGATGGCGTACTTTGCACCACCTTTAGCTAGAGGCAAGGACCCTATTATATCAATACCCCATGTGGAAAATGGCCATACACTGACCATTTGAGTAATCTCGGTTGGTGGGGCTCTGGGAATTTTGGCATGTTTCTGGCACCTATCACATCTCTTAGCATAATCCGATGCGTATCGGTTTACGGTTGGCCAGTAGTACCCATACTTGAGTATCTTCTTTGCAAGGGCTTGCCCCCAGTGTGGTCACCACATTCTCCTTCATGCACTTCCTACAACACTCGCTTGATTTCATCGTGGGCGGTACACCGGAGTAAAGTGATAGAGAATCCCCTTCTGTACAAGACTCTATCCGGGATAACAAATCGTGAAGCCTTTCAAAGAACCTGTCTTTTCTCGCTCCTACGTTCGGGTAATATTCCGTGCTCAAGATAGTTTCTGATTGGAGTCATCCAAGACTCCCTCTCGAGTGTTGTCTCATGCACCTAGTCTGTCTCTATCTGACCAATACTCGAATCAGTAAGCGTCTCCACGGGGACGAGTCCCATCTGCTGTGCTTCGCCAGTGTTGGCAGTTTTCTAAAGAATCGGCCTTCTGATTTTGCTCTTGGACTATACAGCGGATATTATAATAGTAAAACCGATTCAACACTTCTTGGACCCGCATAAGATAGGAGGCCAACCTTTGGTCTCTGGGTTGATACTCTCCTCGAACCTGGCAAACCACCAATTGTGAATCGCAGTAAATTTCCACAACGTCGACTCCCAAATCGTTGGCAAGCCTCAGTCCAGTGAGCAAGGCTTCATACTCAACTTCGTTGTTAGTTGCACGGAAGTCAAATTTCAAAGCATAGCATACGGATCGCCCCTCTGGGGTTTCGAGCACTACTCCAGCGCCTGAGCACCGGTCGTTTGATGCACCATCAGTGTATAGCTTCCATATATAATTGGGAGGTTCACTGGTTTCGGGAAAGTCCTCCGGTATGGTGAATTCAGCAATGAAATCCACCATAACTTGTCCTTGAATAGCTCGCCTTGGCGTATAAGTGATATTAGATTGACTCAGCTTGATGTTCCACTTGAGCAACCTACCAGACGTCTCAGGTCGTGTCAGGATCTGTCGTAATGGCTGGTCGGTATAAACAGTTGTAACGATCCTGAAATTTAGCGCTCGAAAATCAACATCAAATACCTTACTTGTATTCGACTGTCAGATATTCAACCGTCAAACTTCAATTCGCCGGAGCTTATAATAACATCAGATGAATATAAACAGCGGAAATAAACTGAATATCATACATATCATCACAGATACAACATCATAATAAAATCCAGAACTACATCAGAGTATCATAATACATATGCCACGACCCCAAATAGAACATCATAATAGTACAACAATGATCACAAGCAAAAGTCTTCAGGGAAATGAAGACGATAGTGAATATCCATGCCTAAACACCTAGTGATCCAAAAAGCTTCCAAATATCTTCAAAGTAAAAGTCCCCAAAATCTGATAACTCCTAAACCCAAAAAGAAACTCCAAAATCCAGCTAACACCAAAGCACGGAAAAACCTGCAACTAGGCTGCCCGTGTGGAAATAATGGGCACCTAGAGTTTAGAAAAGAAACAATAAACTCTGAGTCAGTCATGGGACTGGTATGAGTAAACAAAAGTAGTTACTTTAAGTAAAACAGTTCAAAAGAATCCGATATGCTTTTGGAAGATGAAACTACCATAAGACCTCCCACCACACACAAAATGCAAACGCAGAATTGGTGGAGATTTCTTCTTATAATAGTCAAACATGCTTAATACGAGAGAAACTTTCTTTGATATTATTATTAGTGCATAGTGTAGAAAGTATTTTGAAAATATAATATTAATCTTAGCCAGCATAGACATTCCGAACTATGCCTACTATAGCTACCATTTAAACAGTGGGGCGCCACCATAAGTAAATGGCAGGTTCTACAAATAAAACCGTACAAGTTCCGTATTGGGAATTGGATTTCCAACAAATGGTCAGGCTAAGGAACTTCCTCTCCTCCTGCCGAATGGGATCGCCTCTGGCTGGACGTCCCGAGAGACAAACTGCTCTCTGCCAAACAAGGCCGGGTTACCCTTGTAACAGGTAACTCACGAATATGCCATCCCCCGGTCCTTTGGGACCTTTATTCGAGTTCTTCCCTAGTCACCCCCGAGAGAATTTGCTTCCTGCTTCGAGTTTCTGGCAAAACTACCCGTGTGAACATTTTTCAAAAATTTTGACTAAGTCCTAAAACCTACTCGATACCATACTAAAACGACTCGTGGTCGACTTCGAGTTTTCACCTTAATTTCCCCGAGTGACTTCGAGTCGCACTGCCTCTTCTTCCAAAACTTCACAACTGACACCATTAAATCCCTGTACACGTGCACAACCCATCGCCAACCTTCTGGCGAACTTCGCTACCTCCGGCAAGTCATAGTCAATCGCCCCATCGACCTCAAGTCAACGAACAACTCGTTCAGGCCCTCGTTCAAAATCGAGCATAGCTCGAGAAACTCGAACCCAGACTCCCACCACGAATTCGTCTCGCCAGCGCAACGCCGACCACCAGAAGCTTCGAGCTTCCAGCCACATCATCGTCAAACACCTAGCAACAACCCATCAGAGTTTCGAACAACTCGATCACTCAGAGATGACGATCTCGTCATGTTACAAACACGTTCAAAAACTTGGTGGAAAACCCTAAAACAATCTCGAATCCAAAACTCACGCAATGAATAATTTTTTTTACATTTTTCCTTAAATCACGAAAGATTAAACTTGCTTCAACTCAAGTTTCAAAGATTAAATTTTATCCAGTCATCCTAAATTTGTAAAAATATAGTTTTTTTTTCAATTACGAACTGCACACAAAATACCTATTTAAAAAATCTTCATTTTAAGTTGAAAAATCATGATTTTCAGTGAGGATTCAAACTATGAAGTAGAATTAACCTTTTACGACGATTGAATTCATCAAAGAATTGTTTGGTTGCCTGTAACTAAGTTCCAGTGGCATATTTCACTAACCTGTTTTAAAACAGCTCTGAAAACAATCCTGTTTGAAGTTTAAACATCTTGTTCGATTTAAAAATGAAAATTTTAAAATGATTTGATGAGAAAATTTGAACTTTGAACAAGAAAGGTGCAACCTATAACTATTTACAGAGAATTACAAAGCAATCATAGAAATATCTATACCAGATTAAAGCATATACCACCATATCATAAACAATCTCCTGAACTGTCATTCTTATTTAAACTTGAAACTTTTCAAAATTCTTGTTTACTCACCTAGATATATTGATGAGCAAAGATGTTTCTGGGTTGAAACTACAGTTTAATCTGCCCTTAAACTTCCTCTGTTTCTTTTTGTTTTTGTTTTGTTGAATGACCTTGAGTTTGAAAATATAGTGGAGTTTATATTTTTCTTTCTTTCTTCCTGACTTTGCTTTTGAAAGAACTGGAGGCAATATAGGTGTAGATATAAGATAGATATGAACAAATCAAAAGTCAGAGATCTTTTTTTCTTTCTTCAACTTTGCAAAGTATATTTCGGCTGATATGATTCTCTTCCTTGCTTGAGAAGGTAGCATTAAATGCTCATGTTCCCACCTTTGTTTACATGAAATTCTATTTCACTTTCCAAGTACAAATTTCTTTTGTTTTGTCTAAAGATATTTTCTTACCTGTATCTTCCTACTACCTCTCTTATTTTCATATACTCACGGCAAGCATATTGTTTGAATTTGTAGATATATTGTTTGTTTGTATTATGCAGTGTTTTAAATCTCGGATTTTGGCCAATATCTCGGGAAAATATCTCGGCTATCTCGGGCGATATTTAAAACACTTATAACTAAATAGGCTGCCAAATCTCGGATTTTGGCTGATATCTCGGATTTTTCATCTCGGCCATCTCGGGGAGATTTAAAAGCCTGGTATTATGTGTGTAAGTATATTGCATTTCATTTTGTATTTTATTTTATTTTATTTTTATTATTTTTTAACTTAAAACTCAATTAAATATATTTACATATATATATATATACATATAAGATGTTCAAAGCTAAGTGATTTTAAATTCAAAGGAAACTTGAGTTTTATTCATTTTAAATCAACACATTATTTTATTTATTTAACTTTTCAAATTAAATTACCAAAAATTCAAATAAGTTGCTAATTTTAAACTAAAAAAATCTAGGATGTTACAATATCCCCTCCTTAAGAAAATTTCGTCCTCGAAATTTGAAAGAGAGAGAAAAGTAAACGAAGAATATACGAATGCAAAAAGATAGAGAAATGGCTTACCAGTTTAAGCCGAGATGTCTACTCTGCAATTAGGATATGATTTCTTTATATTATCTTCGGTTTCCCAAGTGCAGTCCTTTGAATCGCCACTCCATTGAACTTTAACCAGTTTCACAACTTTGTTTCTCAATCTCTTCTCGTCACGATCTACAATTTTTATCGGCTCTCTTCTGACCGTTAAATTTGGAGTGATTTCAATATCCTGCTGAGCAGCTTCTTCAATAATACTGTCTGGATCGTGCACATACTTCCGAAGACTAGAAACGTGGAACACATCATGCACGCCAGACAACCAGCTGGGTAGCTGCACTTGATATGCCAGAGGACCAATCCTTTCCAGAATAGGAAAAGGACCAATATAATGCGGTGCTAGCTTTCCAGTTTTCCCGAACCTCAATACACCCCGCATTGGAGACACTTTCAGAAATACAGAATCTCCAACCTGAAATTCCAAATCTCTTCTTCTGCGGTCATAATAGCTTTTCTGACGACTTTGGGCAGTTAATAACTTTTTCCGAATAAAATCAACCTTTTCCGTGGCTTCTTTGATCATATCTGGTCCAAGGATGAGTCTGTCACCTGATTCGACCCAGCATGCAGGTGATCGACACGGACGACCATATAAAGCTTCGAAAGGAGCCATTTCAATACTGGCTTGGTAGCTATTGTTATAAGAAAATTCTACCAGATGTAAATGGTCCTCCCAAGAACCACCAAAATCATGAACGCAAGCTCGCAATAAGTCTTCTAGAATTTGATTATCCCTTTCTGTCTGTCCGTCAGATTGCGGGTGATAAGCAGTACTGAAATTTAATTTCATTCCCAACGCATCCTGAAATGCCTCCCAAAATCTACTAGTGAAGATCGGGTCACGATCACTCACTATGCTACTGGGAATACCATGGAGACGAACAATTTCCTTTATATATAGCCCTGCTAAGCTTGCTGCAGTCCGAGTGGATTTCACTGGAATAAAGTGAGCAGTTTTGGTTAAACGATCCACTATAACCCAAATTGCTTCATTTCCCTTCTTGGTTCGTGGCAATCCATCGATGAAATCCATCGATACCTGATCCCACTTCCATTTTGGTACTTCCAAAGGCTGAAGTAAACCAGCCACTTTCTTTTGATCGCTTTTGATTTGCTGACAAATAGCACAGCGAATCACATATATCGATATGTCTCTTTTCATCGTCTTCCACCAGAATGTTCTTTTAATATCACGATACATTTTATTGACTCCTGGATGGATACTGAGTTTAGACTTGTGGCATTCGTCCAAAACTTCACGCTTCAGGTCAGGGAAGTCTGGAACACAAATTCTACCTTTTAATCTTATAACTCCTCTACTATCCATCTCAAAATTAGTGTCTTCCCCCTGGCATATCCTTTTATAAATTCCTTGAAGAAACTTATCTTCATACTGCTTACTCGCGATTCTCTTGAGAAGAGTAGGAGCAATAACAAGATATGCGAGAACAGCATGTCTCCTGCTTAAAGCATCGGCAACTATATTGGCTTTTCCGGGTGTATATAGAATATCTAGATCATAAGATGCCAGAAATTCCAACCAACGTTGTTGTCGCAGATTTAGATCTTTCTAGGTGAAGAGATATTTCAAGGATTTGTGGTCGGTGAATAATTCGAATTTTTCACCTATAACAGAAGAATTTATTAAGTATAAGTATATGTTAAGTTAATTCAAACTTAAAATTTTCTTTTTAGAAAGCTGAAGGAGATTCTTACCCAGAAGATAATGTCGCCAGATCTTTAAGGAAAAAATAACAGCTAAAAGCTCCAAATCATGTGTTGGGTAGTTTTTCTCGTGCGGACGTAATTGTCTACTCGCATAGGCAACTACCTTTCCATTCTGCATCAATACTGCACCTACCCCATCACCACACGCATCAGTATAGACAGATAAATCCTGATTCCCATTGATAATCGCGAGAACAGGAGCGGTGGTTAATCTCCTCTTTAACTCCTGAAAAGCTTCATCACATTTCGGAGTCCAATTAAATTTTACATTCTTCATCGTTAGCTTAGTCATTTACTAGCTATCTTAGAAAAGTCTTGAACGAACTTCCGATAGTAACCTGCTAAACCCAAAAAGCTTCGAACTTCTTTCGGAGTAGTAGGTTGCTTCCAATCTAAAATAGAAGAAATCTTGCTGGGATCAACAGAATTCCTTCTTCATTAACAATGTGGCCAAGAAACTTAACTTCTTTGACCCAAAAATGGCATTTAGAGAATTTGGCGAACAAGACGTTTCTTCTTAATATTTCCAAAACAATTCTGAGCTGTTCAGAATGCTCCTCCTCAGTTTTGGAATAAATTAGGATATCATCAATAAATACAAGAACAAATTCATTCAACACTTCCCGGAATACACGAGTCATAAGATCTACGAAGTATGCTGGAGCATTGGTTAGCCCGAAAGGCATGACTAACCATTCATAGAACATATTTGGACCCTTGAAAGCAGTTAAATGAACACAATCTTCAGCGATTCGTAACTGATGGAATCCCTGGGCTAGATCCATCTTCGAGAAGAAACGAGCGTCGTGCAATTGATCAAATAGATCGTCAATTCTGGGTAGGGGAAATTTATTCTTGAGAGTCTGCTTATTGAGATCGCGGTAGTCAACACACAATCTCAAAGATCCATCAGATTTAGCAACAAATACTACGGCTGAACCCCATTCAGAAACACTAGGACGAATTAATCCTTTGCTTAGCAAATCATTAGTTTGCTTGACTAATTCACCATTTTCTCTGGGCGCCATCCTGCGACTTGCGTGAACTACAGGACGAGCATTTGGAATTAAGTCAATTCTGAATTCAATTTCTCGGTGTGGAGGTAAGGATTTTACTTCTTTGAACACGTCTGGAAAATTTCTATCAATAGGTATAGACTCCAAACTAGGTTCAGAATATCCCAAATTATACATCAACCCTTCCCTTTTAGGACTAGGGTCCTCACAAGAAATCTCAATAAAATCTCCCGATTCGGTTTTAATCGAAATCAATCGATTGTTACAATCCAATTTGGCTTCGTATTTCGCTAGCCAATCCATTCCAAGTAAAATTTCGAATTCATTAAAATCAAGGACAAAGAGACCAATAGGGAATTGGTAATAAGAATATGAGATAGAAACATCTCTGCATTGAAGACAAAGATTTGTTGGACCTCCTACTGGATTCTTTACGCATATAGGCTCCTCAACGAAATCAGGTTCAAGATTTAATTCATTTACAGTTTGCTGAGAAATAAAACTATGTGTGGCACCAGTGTCAAACAGAACTCGAACAATTTTATCATAAATAGTAAGATTACCTTCCAGAACACCCTTCCCCTTTTCTGCTTTAGAAGTTGCGGGTTGATGTTTGATTGCGTACACCTTTGCTACCTGTGCTTCCTTCATCATTGGGCAGTGTTTAACTTCATGTCCCTCTTCCTAACAAGCATAGCATTTCTTGGACTTCGTTGGAACGAATTGATTCGCCGGTTTCTTAGGCTTCGTACAACTTGTTGAGTAGTGGCCCTTCTCTTGACAATTATAGCATGTAATATTCGCTGCTGTGTTTCCCTGGTCTCTTTCCTTTTTCTTCTTACCCTGCCATGGTTTCTTACCCACAAATTTCCTCTTTTTCCAATTTGGATTGCTCGCATTTCCTCCCTCCTTCGGGACCTCTTGCAAATCCAAAGTAGCATATCTATACCCCATATCAATAAGATCAGAAAAAGGCTCTTTAACGTGGCCAGTCATCCTTTCATGGAATTTCTTATTCATCCCCCGAATAAACTTTTCATTCATCTTCAAAGGTGTGTTTACCAACTCGGAACCGAAACGAGACAATTCATTGAATTTGTTTAAATACTCCTCAAAAGACAAACTCCCTTGCTCCAGGTCCATGAACTCCTGATACATACGAGAAATCCCAGCTGATGGCATATAGCGCTTCTCAAATACTTCTTTAAACTCCTCCCAAGAAAACTCGTCTTCTGGCTTATCCACAGTAACTGTTTCCCACCATGCTAAAGCCTCTTCTTGAAGTTGCCAAGAAGCTATTAGTCGCATTTGATCATTCTCCAACTTAAGCCCTCTAAAAATTCTTTCACAAGATCTGATCCACGCTTGGGACTCAACAACAGACTCCTTGTCGGTGAACGGCTTACCACCAAGCTTCGAGAAATTCTTATATAAGTCAGCCAGATTCGGCTGATGCTGAGTAGGTAAAGCTGCTTCTGCTATTGGGGGAATTTGATTAGCTGTTGCGGCATTTCCTTGACCCCTAGTTCTTCCTCTTCGTCCGCTCATTCTTACTAGCTGTAATTAGTAAGAAAATTGATTTAGATATATGGACGAAGTATCTTAAGGAATATCAGCAGTAAAAAGAAATAAACTAGGAAAATTCAAGTTTCCAGGTTATACTCATTCTAGGGTATACTTCACCCTATCTCTAATGAGCCATCTAATGTGTTATACTCCTTAGCTAAAGTTCTTACTCAACCTTCAGCTCTGATACCAAATGTAACGATCCTGAAATTTAGCGCTCGAAAATCAACATCAAATACCTTACTTGTATTTGACTGTCAGATATTCAACCGTCAAACTTCAGTTCGCCGGAGCTTATAACATCATCAGATGAATATAAACAGCGGAAATAAACTGAATATCATACATATCATCACAGATACAACATCATAATAAAATCCAGAACTACATCAGAATATCATAATACATATGCCACGACCCCAAATAGAACATCATGATAGTACAACAATGATCACAAGCAAAAGTCTTCAAGGAAATGAAGACGATAGTGAATATCCATGCCTAAACACCTAGTGATCCAAAAAGCTTCCAAATATCTTCAAAGTAAAAGTCCCCAAAATCTGATAGCTCCTAAACCCAAAAAGAAACTCCAAAATCCAGCTAACACCAAAGCACGGAAAAACCTACAACTAGGCTGCCCGTGTGGAAATAATGGGCACCCAGAGTTTAGAAAAGAAACAATAAACTCCGAGTCAGTCATGGGACTGGTATGAGTAAACAAAAGTAGTTACTTTAAATAAAACAGTTCAAAAGAATCTGATATGCTTTTGGAAGATGAAACTACCATAAGACCTCCCACCACACACACAATGCAAACGCAGAATTGGAGGAGATTTCTTCTTATGATAGTCAAACATGCTTAATACGAGAGAAACTTTCTTTGATATTATTATTGGTGCATAGTGTAGAAAGTATTTTGAAAATATAATATTAATCTTAGCCAGCATAGACATTCCGAACTATGCCTACTATAGCTACCATTTAAACAGTGGGGCGCCACCATAAGTAAATGGCAGGTTCTACAACTAAAACCGTACAAGTTCCGTATTGGGAATTGGATTTCCAACAAATGGTCAGGCTAAGGAACTTCCTCTCCTCCTACCGAATGGGATCGCCTCTGGCTGGACGTCCCGAGAGACAAACTGCTCTCTGCCAAACAAGCCGGGTTACCCCTGTAACAGGTAACTCACGAATATGCCATCCCCCGGTCCTTTGGGACCTTTATCCGAGTTCTTCCCTAGTTACCCCCGAGAGAATTTGCTTCCTGCTTCGAGTTTCTAGCAAAACTACCCGTGTGAACATTTTTCAAAATTTTTGACTAAGCCCTAAAACCTACCCGATACCATACTAAAACGACTCGTGGTCGACTTCGAGTTTTCACCTTAATTTCCCCGAGTGACTTCGAGTCGCACTGCCTCTTCTTCCAAAACTTCACAACTGACACCATTAAATCCCTGTACACGTGCACAACCCATCGCCAACCTTCTGGCGAACTTCGCTAGCTCCGGCAAGTCATAGTCAATCGCCCCATCGACCTCAAGTCAACGAACAACTCGTTCAGGCCCTCGTTCAAAATCGAGCATAGCTCGAGAAACTCGAACCCAGACTCCCACCACGAATTCGTCTCGCCAGCGCAACGCCAACCACCAGAAGCTTCGAGCTTCCAGCCACATCATCGTCAAACACCTAGCAACAACCCATCAGAGTTTCGAACAACTCGATCACTCAGAGATGACGATCTCGTCATGTTACAAACACGTTCAAAAACTTGGTGGAAAACCCTAAAACAATCTCGAATCCAAAACTCACGCAATGAATAAATTTTTTTACATTTTTCCTTAAATCACGAAAGATTAAACTTGCTTCAACTCAAGTTTCAAAGATTGAATTTTATCCAGTCATCCTAAATTTGTAAAAATATAGTTTTTTTTTCAATTACGAACTACACACAAAATACCTATTTAAAAAATCTTCATTTAAAGTTGAAAAATCGTGATTTTCAGTGAGGATTCAAACTATAAAGTAGAATTAACCTTTTACGACGATTGAATTCATCAAAGAATTGTTTGATTGCTTGTAACTAAGTTCCAGTGGCATATTTCACTAACCTGTTTTAAAACAGCTCTGAAAACAATCATGTTTGAAGTTTAAACATCTTGTTCGATTTAAAACTGAAAATTTTAAAATGATTTGATGAGAAAATTTGAACTTTGAACAAGAAAGGTGCAACCTGTAACTATTTACAGAGAATTACAGAGCAATCATAGAAATATTTATACCAGATTAAAGCATATACCACCATATCATAAACAATCTCATGAACTGTCATTCTTATTTAAACTTGAAACTTTTCAAAATTCTTGTTTACTCACCTAGATATATTGATGAGCAAAGATGTTTCTGGGTTGAAACTACAGTTTAATCTGCCCTTAAACTTCCTCTGTTTCTTTTTGTTTTTGTTTTGTTGAATGACCTTGAGTTTGAAAATATAGTGGAGTTTATATTTTTCTTTCTTTCTTCCTGACTTTGCTTTTGAAAGAACTGGAGGCAATATAGGTGTAGATATAAGATAGATATGTACAAATCAAAAGTCAGAGATCTTTTTTTCTTTCTTCAACTTTGCAAAGTATATTTCGGCTGATATGATTCTCTTCCTTGCTTGAGAAGGTAGCATTAAATGCTCATGTTCCCACCTTTGTTTACATGAAATTCTATTTCACTTTCCAAGTACAAATTTCTTTTGTTTTGTCTAAAGATATTTTCTTACCTGTATCTTCCTACTACCTCTCTTATTTTCATATACTCACGGCAAGCATATTGTTTGAATTTGTAGATATATTGTTTGTTTGTATTATGTGTGTAAGTATATTGCATTTCATTTTGTATTTTATTTTATTTTATTTTTATTATTTTTTAACTTAAAACTCAATTCAATATATTTACATATATATATACATATAAGATGTTCAAAGCTAAGTGATTTTAAATTCAAAGGAAACTTGAGTTTTATTCATTTTAAATCAACACATTATTTTATTTATTTAACTTTTCAAATTAAATTACCAAAAATTCAAATAAGTTACTAATTTTAAACTAAAAAAAATCTGGGATGTTACAACAGTGATCGAATGAGCGTGGAAATATGGGTGGAGCTTTCTCGAGGCCACAACAAGACAATAAGCCAACTTCTCTATCTTTGGGTAGTTTCTTTCCGCCTCCGTCAATCTTTTGCTAATATAATAGATCGGTTATTGGATCCGATCCTCTTCTCGAACTAATGCAGCACTGATTGCGTTTGCCGAAACCGCCAGATAGACATAAAACTTCTCATGATCAACCGTCTTCGACAAGATGGGAGGTGTTGCCAAATGTTGTACTAGCGCCTGAAAGGCGCCCTCGCACTCCTCTATCCACTCGAAATTCCATTTCCTTTTTCTAATCAGATCGAAGAAGGGAATGCACTTGTTTGTGGATCTGGAAATGAACCTGCTTATGGCTGCCACCTTCCCATTAAGACTTTGCACCTGCTTTACCGTTCTAGGAGTTTCGAGATTCCAAATCGCCCAGATCTTTTTAGGATTGGCTTCAATTCCTCTGGCATTGACAATAAACCTAAGGAACTTTCCATATGCAAGTCCAAAATGGCACTTCAGTGGCTTGAGCTTTATTCTATACTGTTGGAGTATGTTGAACATTGTCTCTAAATCACTGATATGGTTGTTGGATAGTCACGACTTCATGAGCATGTCGTCTACGTATACCTCCATAGTCTTCCCGATCTGGTTTGCAAACATTCGGTTTATGAGCCTCTGATAAGTTTCTCTAGTGTTTTTGAGCCCAAACGACATCACCTTGTAACAATAAAGTCATAAATCAGTGATAAAGCTAGTGTGCTCCTGGTCAGGAAGGTGCATCAGGATTTGGTTGTAGTCGGAGTATGCGTCCATGAAAGATAAGAGCTCATGTCCGGCAGTTGAACCCACCAGTTGATCGATTCTGGGAAGCGGGAAACTGTCTTTGGGCAGGCTTTGTTTAGATCTGAATAGTCCACACATGTCTGCCATTTTCCATTTGACTTTCTAAAAGCACCGGATTCGATACCCACTCCAGGTATAAAGCATCACGAATAAACCCATTAACCTTGAGTTTATCCACCTCTTCCTTCAGGGCGGCATATCTCTTAGGATCCATACCGCGCCTTTTTCGTTTCATCGGGACGTGCCGCGGGTCGATATTTAGTGCACGGCTCATGATATTCGGTGAAATCCCACACATGTTTAAATGAGTCCAGGCACACACATCGAGGTTTGCTCATAGAAAATCAACCAGTTCCTGTCTCATTTAGAGGCTTAGTGAGATCCGATCTTTATCACTCTAGGATCATCATCGTCGTTGACCGGGACATCAATTGTCAACTCTACCGGGGACTCCTGGTATTCTTGGGCCTTCCCTTCATCGTCGTTGTCTCTAGCATCAAGATCTTTAGGAAACTGGTTGTGGCGCCTGAGCCTCGGATCAAGCATTAGTTGTCAATCCTTTGAGATATGGACGCAGAGAGATTCCTCCACGCCTTTACCTTTCTCTTTGTGTTGCGCATCCCGTAGTTCCACAACAGAACAGGCACGTTCGGCCGCCTGATCTCCATGGATCACCCTAACTCCATTATCAGTGGGGAATTTCAAAGTCAAGCACCAAGGGGCAATCGTTGCCCGGAAGTTGCAAGGGTCGTTCGTCCTAGAAAAGCATTATAAGGGGAAGTATATCCAACACCAGAAACTGTAACATTCGGACTCTCCAGCGATCACCAACACCCAACTCAACAGGTAACTCTACCACTCCAGCTGGTATGGTGGCGCTTCCATTGAAACCATGTATATGTGACTGGCACGGTTTCAGATCCTTCGCTTCCATCAGCATTTGGTCATAAGCATGCTTGGAAAGTATGTTTACAGAACTTCCACTATCAACTAAGATTCTCTTCATCCAAGCAGGACCTATTTGGGCAGAAATAACCAATGGACCAATGGTGAGGGCCTCGACTCTGTCAACATCGCGGTTTCTATAAACGATGTCGTCTATCATCATCCTCTGTTGCTTTGTCGAGGCCCCTTCGTCAGTACCACTACAACATTCGAAGTCCACATGCCTAATCGAACTAGCATATGATTCCATTTCCTACCAGCTCCAATCAGTCGGATGAGGACCGCCACTCACAGTATTAATCACCAACCTCCCATCAATACGCGCGAGTTCCTTAGGCCTAGCCTGGTCTTGACCCCGATTGGGGTTGGATGGGCCCGCTCCAGTATCCTATGGAGCCCGGACAAACTACTCTAACTTTCTCTCTCTCTAATCAACCTTTCAATAATATCCTGCAAATGACGGCAATCATTAGTGTTATGGCCGTAACAATCGTGGAATCTACAGAACTTCCCGGTCTAGATCTACTTCTCTTATGATGGTATCGAAGCTAGCTTCTTGTACTGCCTTATATTACAGGTTTTAAGATAAACATTCTCTAGCGACGTGTTCGAGGGAGTATATCGATCAAACATAGGAGCTCTCGGTCTCCCTCGATGGGGGTCTCTCTTCTTTCCTTGACCTCTGTTACCCTTCTACTGGCCTTGTTTATTCTAAATATTTAACTGTACTTTACTGAAGCTCTCCCCAGTCTGCTTCACTGCAACATTACTCTAGATACCTTCACTACTGGGCCCCACGACGTCCTACTTCCTAGACCGTCTAGCGTCTTCTTTCCTCAAAAACTAGGCTACCTTTGCATAGAAATGGTCCAATGAAGCGGGGGGTTTCCAGCCAACCAATCACCAAATTCGGAATCAAGATCGAACCCTTTAGTCAGTGCCATCAGAATAGAGTTGTCGTTGGGATTGTTGACTTCGACACAAGCAGCGTGGAACCTTTCCAAATAATGCCTTAGAGTCTCTCCTGGAGCTTGAGTAACACTGGACAAGGTGTTAACATCCTTCGGTCTTGTAGCATGTATACGAAACTGCTCGACAAACTTAGTAGCCAACTGGTCGAAACATGAAATAGATCTTGGTGGTAGATGGATGAACCACATAGTCGCAATGCCTCCCAAGGAGATAGGGAAGCTTCAACACTTAACTGCATCATCAGCTCGAGCGGCATTCATAAGCCATTCATATTTCAGAATATGTTGGTTGGGATCCAAATTTCCTTCATACATCGGTAAGGTCGGCATCCTGAATCGACAGGGTGGTTCCACATATAAGATATCATTGGTGAACGGTGTGTGACTTCTAGAAATCCCCCAGTCATCATTAGTGAGGCCTTGACTTTCTCTTATCATCTGGCGTATCATAGTTGAATATAAGGCATCTAGAGATTCGGGGCCAAGGCACGGTCGGGTTCCATGTCACGAGGATAGTCCGGTCACTGTCTACGGTCCGTTCCATTCCTCCTTGGCTCTCAGGCTTCATGGAAGTGAAGATCCTGGTCATGAATGCGGTGACGAGGGGCTAGATCTGGTTGGTTCTGGATCTCGGCATCTAGAACTATAGCCACATCAGCATTGTCATGAGTAGTGTTCCAAGGAAGGGCCCCTCCTCGGGAGGAGAGTGCAGCTTGATGCCCTGTAAAAGGACCTATCCCGGCCTGTCTAGGATTGCATCATATGGGTGCGCGGAGGCTTCTACGTAATTCTCATCTAATTGGCGGCATGTAGATCTGTGATTGAAATCAGATGACGCCGAGCTTTCAGATAGGGAATAAGAGGTATGCTCCCTTCTAGATCTCCCTCGTCTTTCTTCATTCAGCTGGTTCACAAGTTCCATATTGGCACGGATCTGTTGAGTGAGCTCTTGATGGCTTTGAGTGAGCTCATGCATGAGGGTTTAGAATTCCTCTCTAGTTACTAGACCGGGTGGATCTGGAGTTCTAGCCGATGTTTGGCCTGTAGTAGTCAGCTGCGCGGGACTTTGCCTATCCCTTCCTTTGGGATTAGCGGCGTTAGAAGCGGTTCTGGTAGTGCGCACCATGTTGAATGTAGTTCTTCTTAGATCTGGAACGATCTGAATAGAATAGAAGGAACCACTGGAAGACAGATCTAGATCTCCTTCTTTGATCTTAGCAATCCAACAACGATAGGGGATCCACAGAATCAAAGAAAAAGCGGAGTTTTCTCAGTGAAAGCACCAAAGTGTTTGTATCAAAAATGGGCACAGCACTCTTCGGGTGTAATTGAAGAGATTAGAATGAAGAAGTAAAATGAAAAATGAGGCTAACCTAACAATCACACCGAGAAAATAAGCGGTAACAGAAAGAAAAAAAGAATTTATAGTGGTTCGGCGTTATTGCCTACGTCCACTTTGAAGGTTTTGATGTTTATTATTGATTAGAAATTGAATTACAATAGTACAACAGCTAACACTCAAATTACAATGGTGTTCCCCTCAAGCAGCAACATAAAGTCCTTTTTTAGTTGCAACGAGGGTGCTATTTATAGGTGTGAAGCTAGAAATATCTGTCTTGAATCTCGGAATACCCTTTCTCAAGCCTAGGTGGGCCCACACGATCGATCTGGAGTCATTTGGGATCGATCCACATTGACTTCGTATCGATCGGAAATTGCTCCGGTTGAGCTGCGATTGATCATGGATGTTCCTGAGGTGGTATGCTGTAACGCCCCACTCTGAGACCCACTGTAACAAAGAGTATTACGGGAGTAATACTGTCTGTTAAAGCGGAGAATAGAGTATAGTGGAAGCGACCATTTGTAATAAAGCTATAACTATCTATCGAATACGTCGAAAAGTGGAATCTATTTAAATTTTTCAAGTGGTTCGACATATCCAATAAATATTTATAACGAAATTACAATGGCTAAAGACCTATCAGAAACAAGCATAGTAATAAATGATAAAAACATCACAGAACAGAATCACATAACAGATATAAAATCCCAGAACAATACATCATCAATACAGATCCAAATATCATAAGTGGGTACAAAGCCACTGCTCACACATGTGAGTCAAAAATATATGCATATCAGGGTCTGAATAATAACATAAGCGGACACTAAGATAAGCTATCTCAAAAGCATAGCAGATAAGTCCAAAGCGGAAGCATAGAGCAGCTAAGTCCAGAGACCTAACCTGAAACAACTCGGTCTGACCCGAGCGAAAACACTCGGGTCAGGCTAGCTAAACAATCAGTAATAACTGAGATATATAATAATGCGGTACATAAATAAAACAGTACTTATCCATAGAGAAGTATATTATGAACCACATGAATATAATGACGATCCCTAATCATAAATAAACAATGAAAATCTCCAAAGGGAAATCAACACCAAAGTGTAGAATAAATAAAATCGCCTCATATCATCGGCGTAGCCAAAGCCATAAAAAGATGCCCATAGGCAATAATCCCAATAGTGACCAGAGTCTGTGATCAATGCCCAAGCAAAGATCGATGCTCCAAAGAGCCATGGGGATATACTGAAAAGTCAATGAAATCAAATACTGAAAAGCAGTGTCCAGAGACACTGTGGATCCATAAGGTAATCGCACTTACATCGTATGGTTCCATAGAACCAACACCGAATGGCGGTACTCGAATGGATATAAAAATAATCAGATAATACAAGTTTTGCACGTGCACCGACCAGAGTCGTTGTTTAGGAGGCCATGACTAGGTTTTGGAGCTTTCTAATTAGGTTTTAGTGGTTATGAAATGAAGTGTTGGCTGAAATGGGAGAGTAAAAGATACTTTATAGGCTAATGGTTAGGGTTATTGGATCTAATACCCATTAGGACTTTGTATTATTCATGTGCATACATATATAGGCAATTTTCTCTAAGTACACTCTACATACAAATTACTAAATACATTTCAAACCATAGAAAATTATGAAAATATGTTAACAATTACTTTTAGCCATTTCATAAAATCCTATATCAACAATATTTTACATTTTAACCCCTAATTTTTCCAAAACACCGTTTATAGTTAATATTAGCCAAAATCACCATTTTGCAAATAAATTGCAAATTAATTTCCCAAATCAAATATTGCACTATTTTACACATATAAAATTTTGCAATAATATAAATTACAAATTTCCCTAATTAATTTCCTTGAAATGCTCCATTTTACACTTAAGCCCAAAATATTAATTTATTCAAAATGACTAAATTTTGAACAAATTAGCCACATTAAAAATTCATTAATAGCTCCAATTAAATTAAAATCCCAATTTTAATTTATTATTTGGTAACCGCAATCACGGGTTGTTACAGACTCCCCCCCTTAAGAAAATTGCGTCCCCGCAATTCCTTAAATATAGAAGTCGTCTATAACATCTAATCCACAAAAGGAATACAGAAGACGGAGCTCGATTTCGAATATCACACATAGAAAGAGTCTCAAGAATATCGTCGATGAAAACCAGAACGAATCTATTGATGTATTCCCGGAATACTCGATTCATGAGATCGACGAAGAAAGCCGGAGCGTTCGTCAAGCCGAACGGCATGACCAACCACTCAAAAGAACCATGACGAGTGCGAAATGATGTAAGAGGAATGCTGTCTTCCATGACTCGTAGCTGATGGAATCCGGTGGCAAGGTCAAACTGAGAGAAGACCTTCGCACCGCTCAAATGGTCAAACATGTCGTAACGGGAATTAGAGTTAGACATGATTCAATGATAGATAATTAATTAAGGAATACTACGGAATATAACGGATTCCTATACATATTCCTAACTTATCTATCAATAAACATGAGGAAGGGATATGATTTAATTCGGATCTAATTTAAAATGTATTGTACTAGGTGTATCTGTTCTGTGTTTATTATGCTTATTCCTGAAACCAGGCTCTGATACCAAGCTGTAACGCCCCACTCTGAGACCCACTGTAACAAAGAGTATTACGGGAGTAATACTGTCTGTTAAAGCAGAGAATAGAGTATAGTGGAAGCGACCATTTGTAATCAAGCTATAACTATCTATCGAATACGTCGAAAAGTGGAATCTATTTAAAATTTTCAAGTGGTTCGACATATCCAATAAATATTTATAACGAAATTACAATGGCTAAAGACCTATCAGAAACAAGCATAGTAATAAATGATAAAAACATCACAGAACAGAATCACATAACAGATATAAAATCCCAGAACAATACATCATCAATACAGATCCAAATATCATAAGTGGGTACAAAGCCACTGCTCACACATGTGAGTCAAAAATATATGCATATCAGGGTCTGAATAATAACATAAGCGGACACTAAGATAAGCTATCTCAAAAGCATAGCAGATAAGTCCAAAGCGGAAGCATAGAGCAGCTAAGTCCAGAGACCTAACCTGAAACAACTCGGTCTGACCCGAGCGAAAACACTCGGGTCAGGCTAGCTAAACAATCAGTAATAACTGAGATATATAATAATGCGGTACATAAATAAAATAGTACTTATCCATAGAGAAGTATATTATGAACCACATGAATATAATGACGATCCCTAATCATAAATAAACAATGAAAATCTCCAAAGAGAAATCAACACCAAAGTGTAGAATAAATAAAATCGCCTCATATCATCGGCGTAGCCAAAGCCATAAAAAGATGCCCATAGGCAATAATCCCAATAGTGACCAGAGTCTGTGATCAATGCCCAAGCAAAGATCGATGCTCCAAAGAGCCATGGGGATATACTGAAAAGTCAATGAAATCAAATACTGAAAAGCAGTGTCCAGAGACACTGTGGATCCATAAGGTAATCGCACTTACATCGTATGGTTCCATAGAACCAACACCGAATGGCGGTACTCGAATGGATATAAAAATAATCAGATAATACAAGTTTTGCACGTGCACCGACCAGAGTCGTTGTTTAGGAGGCCATGACTAGGTTTTGGAGCTTTCTAATTAGGTTTTAGTGGTTATGAATGAAGTGTTGGCTGAAATGGGAGAGTAAAAGATACTTTATAGGCTAATGGTTAGGGTTATTGGATCTAATACCCATTAGGACTTTGTATTATTCATGTGCATACATATATAGGCAATTTTCTCTAAGTACACTCTACATACAAATTACTAAATACATTTCAAACCATAGAAAATTATGAAAATATGTTAACAATTACTTTTAACCATTTCATAAAATCCTATATCAACAATATTTTACATTTTAACCCCTAATTTTTTCAAAACACCGTTTATAGTTAATATTAGCCAAAATCACCATTTTGCAAATAAATTGCAAATTAATTTCCCAAATCAAATATTGCACTATTTTACACATATAAAATTTTGCAATAATATAAATTACAAATTTCCTTGAAATGCTCCATTTTACACTTAAGCCCAAAATATTAATTTATTCAAAATGACTAAATTTTGAACAAATTAGCCACATTAAAAATTCATTAATAGCTCCAATTAAATTAAAATCCCAATTTTAATTTATTATTTGGTAACCGCAATCACGGGTTGTTACAGATGCAAACTTCCATGAAAATCTCATCGCATTTGGATTTGTGGTTGTGGAGTTTTTGATCGATCAAGGTTGCAAATATGGAATGGTTGAAGCTTTCATATCGGTACCTTCATATCAATCCCTTCTTGTCGATGACATGGCGTGCGTGCTTTGTGGAGATCCATATTTTGCGCATAGGGACCGCTTGTTTTGGGTTGACCGCTTCTTTCGTACCCATCTGATACCTTGCTTTCCGTATCGATGTTTTGCCTCCATCTTTGTATCGATCATAGGCTTTGCTCTTCGTATCGATCAAGTATGTGATCAATACGAAATGTGTGGTACAACCCATTTACTATAATATCGTACGCGCTTTTACCCCAGTAAAGACAACTAATGCTTACAACCTATTCTAAAAAGAACAACTGCTAGAAGCTACTCTTCAACATCAACTATCACTAACGATGTTGTGGCTCTATCATCTATGACTTGAATGGACCTTCCTAACGTGCCATTATTCCAAAATCCTCATGTTTTAACATTGAGTTTGCCAATACCCTCCATATGCATTTACCACCTCATAATTCTCTGTTACCATCTTCCTTTTAATCCAGATTCCTTGGTGGTATTCTCAAATCTTGGTATATATTTCATTTATCCTTGCCCCTCCATACAAGCATATCCTAGCACTTGTAGAAGCATACTTAAATACCATTTATTATTCCTTTACGGGCACTTCATATAGCTTGCATACATGTCTAACAAAATATTCTTAGGTTCTTACCATTATTCTTTACACTCTACGGGGATTCCTTATTACTACTCCATGAGTAATCCTTGTTATCTTCTTCGTAGTTGTTCCTTTCACCATGTCTTATCTAGGCACTTACTCTTATATACTCTATATTTAAAATTTTGGTTTGGTCTTCACCATTTTTTTTCAAAAATTAAAAACTTTAATTTTTTTTAAATACTTAATCCCAAAAACTTTGTCTTTAAAAAGTACAACTTAGAAGCCTTTTATTCAATTCAAAAATTCTCGGTGTCATATCCTTTTAAAATTATAATCTAAAATTTTTGAATTTAATTTATTCATTAAATCTAGAAGAAAGTGTTAGCAAATCTAATTTTCAAAAAAGATTCTTTCATTTTTCTTTAAATCAACCTTTTCTTTTCAAAGATCCTTTTTTCGCTTTTACTTCTTAAAAATGGGATTTTTAGTTCAATTATTTATTTAGTCTTCCTTTCAAAAACTCAATAGTTATACCAAACCATTTCTTTTAAAACTGTGTTTTACAGTATTTCTAAAACATCTTTTATGCTTTTAAACAATAAAAACTAGAGTAGATAAGAACAACTCTCTTTCTATCATTTCTTACAACTCATATTATTTCCATTTCCAATCCTTGGCGGAGTCTTTAATATAATGTAAAGAGGGACTTTTAAAAGATACTTGAAATAAATCCACACAACAATGGAAAATGTCCATTTTTCCTTATTTTGCCTTTAATTTCCTATGTTGCTTTAAATTAGATTACTTAGCATTATTTTATTTTAAATATATTTTGCTAACATTATTTCTAATCACTATCACTATTTTATATTGTTTCCTAATATTATTTTATATTTTACAATGCTATTACTATTCAACTTACTTTTACCTAAACTGGACTAATTCTAATTACTTTTCTCTCAAGTAACTGTCTTCATAGTTAAACCATTATAGTGCATTCGCCTACAACTTTGTTTTAGGGTTCTAAACCTTCTTTTCTATGTTATTTACTATAATCCAAACTTGTATCACTTCCTATTATCCATCTCTAAAAATGTTTTCATAGCTTAAAAATTTCCATTACATCCCATGAGCTATATTACCCTACCATTTTTCTTTCAAAAGAAATAGCTTTTTACAAAATTTCCTTTACTGAAATTTTGGAATTTTAACAAATTTTAGCTCCTACTAGAATTTATATTTACACTTTTATTTCTTTACAAAGAAACCAACAAGCTATATAAGCTTTATAATTTTCCAATCATTGGTTCTTGTAAAACCCATTTATGAAAACTTTCCAATTTAACTAAACATATATATATGCATATATACATATTTTTTTTCCAACTAAACTTTAATGATATAAATTTTTCCCAAATCCAATATATACTTACTTTTTCAAATATATTAACTTTATATTTTTCTCTACTTTTAAAACTATTTTTTATTGGGTTGGACTCAAAATGGATTTCTAACTATTCCTTTAAAAACATCCTTCAGGAAACCAACTTCATTCAGATATCTATAACATATGGATTCTTACTTTCCCCTTATTTGGACCTACTTTACATCATCAATCGGCATCATACGGGGATCTACAACCATTGGGCCAGTAAGGCCCAACTAGGGAGTTATGTTCCATCTAGATTTAGGGATCTTCCATATGCAACAACTCTATAGTTGGAATTTTTAAGACTTAACGTATATTATATTTATAAGAAAAGTACAAATACATTCACTTAACATTTCCTATTATTTCCAGATCGACTAACCTAAGCTCTGATACCAAATGCAACAACCCGCACCATAGTGGGCATGAATTTTCGCTAAATCTAAAACCCTAGTCCACCAAAGTGCAGATCATTGATTTGGTATCCTGAAAATAAAGCAAAAAAAAGCATATCAGAGCTGTAACAGTATAACTTATAGTAGAACAATAAAATATAATAAATCACATAAATTACCGACCAAGATTTGACACTTCCAAAGTCAAGTGTCCTTGTCAGCACCCAACATGCCAAGCACCAGTACATGTCCTTCTAACTATCCTGTGGGTTATGATAAGGGGGTCAGAACAATGTTCTGGTAATTGGTATAATTATACATTTTGTAGATAACAATATTTTGTGCTGATTATCTTCTATCTCATGTTATGCCTATTTACATTTTTAATTAGTCGTCTCGACTCCATGTCCGCGAACGATCTGTTACCATTTACTGTTTGTAGAATCATAGCTATATATATATATCCAATGGTCTCCAATTAGACCTTGATACTATCCCCACTGGTATCTCTTAATCAGCTTCCGGTTAGGATCCATCATCCTTGCCTTGTCACGATCTCATTACCGTACAACTCGAGGGACTCCTAATGTGCCTAATGATGACTTTTCATACATTTTGATGTACTCTATTTCGATTTTGGTGATTGACTACTTTGTTTGCTTCCTATTATGGACTCGACTCCATGGACCACCCCAATCGTTTTTTAATGAACTCCTTTTAGGTTAACTGCCTTGCCCTAACAAACAAACTAGCAAACAACTGTGGCGGTGCATAACCCAACATAGCCTACCAGGTAAGCGGCGAAGACCGGTTAGGTGTAACCCTGTCTTACCCATTAATCGCTAGGGCCTGATGACGTATCGCCCTATACGACTGTAAGAGTCCTGAAACTCAGCCTTTGAAAATCGGCACCCGTACTTCACTTGTACTCAAATGCCGTAGATTCAAACGCCGAATCTAGCTCCCCGGAGCTTATAACACAGTAAGTATAACAACACAGTGGAAGGAAGAAATCAATGATATCATATACAACTCCAATGAATACAATATCCAGAATGATATACAACAATGATATCAGTATGATACAAGAATATCAGAGATAAATAATGACACAGCGGAAACAACATAACTGATAACTCCAATAATCTGAAAAAGAGAATGAGTCCAACAACTCCAACATCAGCTCGAACCACCAACACGATGCACCAAGATAAGAAGGTGCAGTCATTAACTCCGATAAAGTGAACTAGCTCCAGATAATCTACTAAACCTGACTATCTGAAAAACCCAACTCTAGACTGCCCGTGTGGAAAATTGTGAGCACCTAGAGTTTAGGAAGGAACAATAAACTCCGAGTCAGTCATAGGACTAGTGTGAGCAACAAAAACAGTTTATCTTTAAAACAAACAATAAAAGAATTTTAAACATTGAAACCCGCAATGCTCTTTGGAAAATGAAACTACCATAAGACCTCCGGCCACACACAATGCAAACGCAGAATTGGAGGAGATTTCTTCTTATGATAGTCAAACATGCTTACTACGTAAGAAAAACTCTTTTGATATTATTACTAGTGCATAGTGCAGAAAACATTTCGAAAATACAATATTAATCTTAGCCAGCATAGGTGCCATTATATTATGCCTGCTATAGCTACCATTTTAAATGGCAGGTTCTACAACTAAAACCGTACAGGGTTCGTATTGTTTCTTTGGATTTTCCAACAAATGGTCAGGCTAAGGAACTTCCTATGCCACATGGGAACGCCTTTGGAGTGACGCCCCGAGAACCACCTGGCTCTCTACCAACACAAGGCCGGTTACCCCCTTCCCGGGTAGTAAACCTGAGATATGCCACCTCGGTCCTTTGGGATCTTTATCCGAGGGCCCTCGATCACAAAGCAACAACCACACAGAAAATGAGATTGGAGCAACCACACAGGTAAATATCTGGGCTCCATACCATGATACCACCTTTTTCCAGAAGGAATGGTCATACCCTAAGGGAGCTACCCCTGAAACCATGCCGCATCTTTCCTGTTTCGACCATTTCTGGTTTGTGAGGTCCGATGAGGTATCGTCCACAAAACTATGCTTTACACGAAAGCGATGCTTTGATCAACAAATAATCACCAACACACAGCAGCACTCAGCATGCCACACTACCACATTGGGAATATATCACTGATAACCTTCAACTACATAACCTTTGAGCTCGTACGTCTCAAAGAAGGGTGTTAACCTAAGAGAATAAATCTCCGCCACCAAACAGAAATGTATTTGAAAGAAATCAGCTTTATATCTCAAAGTGTAGTGTCGGACATACAACCATACAAGTCTGTTTCGGGTTCGAACAGAACCGAAGGCACTTCCGAAGAAGCCCTTGCAATCCGGGTATTCACGATCCCGATCGGATTTCCCATCACTTAGGAAATCTCTATATCGGTGCGACTCACTGCAGAGACAATCGATAGGTTATCCTATCGTTCTCGCAAATACGCGGTCTTCAACATCGGTCTTTAAATGCTATCCATTTACGTCGTATCACTATTCGGAATGGGTTAGATGACACAAAGTCCTCTCCCGGCTAAACCGAATAATGAGCGCAATATTTTAAAACATATGGATATTGGGATTTCAGTTAAGTCACAACTTATTACCCAAACTTTCTTTTCAAATGGTTTAAACAAATTACCATTTCAATATTTTACACAAAAAGATTCATTTCACAAAGTTCACCCAGTTTCACAAAGATTCATTCACAGATTTCCAAATCAATTTCCATTTCAATTTGATTAACTCATCAAATCTTTATATTAAAGATTTAACTTATAACCTTCAAAATCATTTCCAAAGATTTATTCGTAACTTGGAAAACCATTTTCATTTCAATTTGAAATTCTTTTAACACAAATTTGAAATTCATTCCTTATATGAAAGCTCTTATTATTTGAAAACAAATAGTTTTCATTTCGGAAAATCTGGTTCATTTATACGAGTTAAAGTCTTTGGGTCAAATTCAAGTTCTCAAAATCATACTTTTAAAATGGTTTAAATTCATACAAACACATTTATATCATCTTTAACCAAAATTTCCAAACATGGAATTCAATTCCAAATTTTGAATTCAAATTCAAATTAAATTATTTAAATTTGAAGCTTTACCAAGTTATTCAAATGCTTTCATCTTAAAAACTCCTTTCCAAAAGTTTTATCCTTTAACCCAAATCCATTTCCAAAATCAATTGAAATTAAAATTTCAATTTCAAAAACATTAAATTTAAATCATTTGTGACTTAACCGATTTCCTCGTGAAATCCATATTGGTGTGTGTATGGTGTAGTCCAGGGGTTTCACACAGTAGTGCAACATCATTCAATCCTCACAGATTAGAATACAGAAATATAGTGGATAAGCGGTATAAATTGTAACGCTTATCTTTCATTCATAGATATAAAAGTCACAGATAATAATTTACATTCATCCCAGATAAATAACTACAGTACAAATCACACACAAATCAGAATATATATATCACATAGCATCACAGATCAGAATATCAAACAATTCAATCATTTAGTCAAGTCTAAACATTCACAAATAAATTTATTAATCAACTGATTCATTTAAATCAGATGTATCAATTATTAATCTAGGTTAATTATCATAAGTTAATTACAATTATTGGAAATAAATCTTCCCTTCAAATTTATTAGTTATCCCTTAATTATTAACTAATCATTCTTAATTAATGAATCAATTAATCTTTAATTATTAAATAAATCTTAATTAATCATCATTATTAATTAATCCTTTAATTTATTAACAAATAATTTACTCAAATTTCAAATCGTCATTTAATTAATTACATTCAGTAATTATCCATTAATTACTTCTCTAAGTAATTATATTTTCCTAAATTATCAAGTGATTATTCTGAATTATACTTAAGAAATTTATCTTGAACTAATCAAATTAACTCAATGATTACACTAAATAAATTAATTCCTTGATTGCTTATATTTAGTAATTATACTTAATGATTCCACACATGATCATTATTAATTTAATTTATCTAAATTCATTGTTAAAATTAGTCACATTAATTAATTGTTCAAATAATCTTAGTTAATGATTTCATTAATATTAAGTTTCTTTAATCACCTTTTTAAAGAAAATTTCTTATATTAAACATTATTGATCATAATTTGATTCACCATTAAAAACTCATTCGTTAATGAATTAGAAATCATTAATCTTCATTAGTTAAAGTAACACATTCATTTCTATGATTTAATGATTATTTACCATATATTGAAACATTGTTTCGAATTCCCTTTTTAAATTTCAAATTAAATTCAAAATTGAAGTAGATTCTTGTTTATCTTCAAATAAGTTTAAAACAAAATTTCCTAACATTTTTAAATCTACATAGTAAAATAACAATTGATTACAAAAGAAATTTTAAAGAGTTTAAAAATCAATTTTCTCTTTGACTTTAACATTTTAACTTATTGCAACACTTAAGTTATAAAAAAAAGAAAAAAAATTATTTCCAAAATCTTAAAATATGATTTAAAATTTATTTCAAGTTTCACTTTTAATTTAACTTGTTTAAATTTTTCATTTACACATTATAGATTTATTTTAAATTAAAAATTTCTTTAAACATTTAATTGTTTTTATGTTATTTAAACAATTTGAATTTTAAACTTTATTATTTACAAACCAAATTCCAATTCAACTTGAATTGTATTTACATTTTGATTTAAACCTCAGTTTAAAACTTTGCTTGATAAATTTAAATTTAGTTTTGAATTTCAAAACAGAAAACAGGGTTCAGGTTTGAAAACCTGGAACAAAATTTGACCCGAGCACCTACCACATTTTCTTCGAGTCTCTCCGTTCCATGTAGGAAATGCGGATTAAGGATCTTAAGGCTAGAATTAACACTAGAGGGGGGGTGAATAGTGTTTTAAGAAATTTGTTAATCCTTTTGAGTTTATCTTACTTTGTTAACAATGTATACACTAATCAGACACAGATATGAACACAGAATCAAACACAGATGCAAATATAAAGTAAAAGCAGTAAAGGAAAGAACACACCGGATTTTATACTAGTTTGGAGTTACCCTACATCCAGTCCCGCAACACAAGTACGGATTTCCTTTCACAATCAATTCAACAATTACAACCCTCGGTTTCAAGGCTACGAGGTACACCCTCCAGAATCACAATCCTCTGGGTAGTGATACTTGATTTCAAGGGCAACAAGTTAACCCAATTGATTTCCAGGGCTACAATCACACCTTCTCTCGCTTAATTGATTACAAAAAGTCTATAACTCAGATTAGCACTTGGATCTTGTAGAGATAGCGGAGAGAATCAAAACCAGAAATAATCGAGTATGATTCGATGTTGATTTCGGCAGAGTAATGGTATGATTTTGTATTAAGAAATGTGGAAGAAGAAGAGAAGTGAAAAACCAGAAAAATATGTTATAAAATTCATTGAAAATGACCCCTATTTATAGAAGAACAACAGCCATGACCATTCATGAAGAGTTATGGCGAATAGACACTTCTTTTGAAATTTGAATTTTGAATAAAACTGTCACCATGTCGACATAGTGCCTATGGGCATGTCGACATCCCTCAGCCAAATTTGATATTTTGAATTTCTATAAAAATAATATTTATCTTATATAAAAACTATTTAAAACTTTATAAATATACTTGAATATAGTTGAAATTCATAAGTAAATATAAAGAACAGTATATATATATTTATATTATTTAACTATAATTTAAATCAAAGTATAAATAATTTAAAAATTAAATATATTATTTGAAAAGACAGTTTAAAATCAGAAGAAATTTTGACTCTTAAAATAAAGATGTTTTGAGGCTAAAATTATTTTTAAAACGGAATCGAGGGTTTTGAATCTTTTTAAAAGGAAAGTTTTGAAATCATTTTGAAAACAAGATAATTTTGAAAAATCATTTGAATTAAGCTTAGTGGATACAAAACAATGTCCCACTAGATTTTCATAGGTTCCATCCTACTTAGGGTTCTATCCATTTAACGGGCTCGAAGTGGATTCCATTCCATGAATAAATCGGATATTAAGATGCCAGTGCTTTTCTACGAGTTTTAACAAATATTCCTAATAAAACAAACTTAACCTTGAAATCTTGAACTCTTGATAATCTTGGTACTCATGAGTCTTCTATCTCTATATCTTGATCTCTATACTGTACAGTCTTCATTCTTGATACCTGCATGGTTAGATCCTACATATACATATATATCTAAACTTGTAATGTTAGTATTTATATTTTATAATCTATTCTAAGGTTGTTCTCATCAAAACCATCATCTCATGGACTAACAATCTCCCCCTTTTTGATGATGACAACCTTTGTTTATAAAATATCACTTCTATCCTAATACTTCTAATAACTCCCCATTAATCTATGCCTAACTATCCTATTTTATACTTCTCCCCCTTTGTCATCAACAAAAAAATAACTCTAAACTAGATAACTCCAAACTATATAACTCCCCCTAAAACTTATCACTCTATTACGTGTGATTATAATGATAGTGTTATCATTAATAATTAACACTTAAATCTAATACAAAAATATAATCCTAAACTATTAACTATCCTAACTACTAACACGAGTTTATTTATTACGAGTATGGTTGTATTTACATTTGCGTTTGAAAAACATAAAAAACATAAATAACAATGGAAAGAAAGAGAATAAATTAATGTGTGTTTCTGAACATAGGAGATTTATGAATTGAACGGTTTGGATAGTGGAAACAGAAATTTCCACGTTGTTCGATAAGATTCCCATTTTGGTTCTTCTTCTTCTTCGTCACTGACCTCATGTTCTTGATTGAGTGAAGAGTCTTCATCGATCAAGATAGGGTTGGCCTGGTTATCCATTAGGAATTTTTGTAAATTCCTAAGAATCTTGCCTTGCCTTTCTTGCTTTTTTGCCATACGAAGTTGAGTCACTTGAATTTCAGTCAACATTTGAAGAGTATCCTTCGTAGACTCCTCCAATTTAGTTATACGTGCGTGAGTAGTGCATTGGAATGGACCAGAAGTAGGAGAGGGGAATGAGAAAGTTGATTTTATGTTTGATTTAGAGGAAGATGCCATTATTTTATATATTTCAGAATAGAAAATGAAGAGAAAACAGAGAGAATGAATAAGAATTCGAAATAGAGAAGAATATATAACTAAATTTTTGAATTTTGGTGGGAAAATTTAAAAAAATAAAAACATTACATGTCGACATGTCTTCCTAGGGGATGTCGACATGGTCCTTATACTTTAGCTCTATGATTTATTTTAATATTAATTATTAATTATACTTGTTATTTATATTTTATATTTCAGTTATAGAATAAATACCTAATTCTCTTCTTAATTTAGTAAATATAGATTCATTTAATGGTTTTGTTAAGATATCAGCAGTTTGATTCTCAGAGTTTATATATTCGAGAGTAATTACTTCTTTAGTTATATTATCTCTAAGAAAATGATGTCGAATATCAATATGTTTAGTTCGAGCATGATGAGTAGGATTTTTAGATAAATTTATTGCACTAGTATTATCACAATAAATTGGCGATTTTGAGATATTTAATCCAAAATCTCTTAAGGTTTGTTGCATATATATTACTTGAGAACAAGCCAAAGCAGCAGAAATATACTCTGCTTCAGTTGTTGATAAAGAAACTGTATTTTGCTTTTTACTAAACCAGGAAACCAGAGAATGTCCCAAAAAGTGACAAGTTCCACTTGTACTTTTTTGGTCTAATTTACATCCAGCATAGTCAGCATCACAGTATGATATTAAATCAAATGAATCATTTTTAGGATAAAATAAGCCATAATCAGAGGTGTGTTTAATATATCTTATGATACGTTTTACAGCATTTAAGTGAGTTTCTTTAGGATGAGATTGATATCTTGCATAGAGACATACACTATGCATGATATCAGGTCTACTAGCAGTGATATAGAGCAATGATCTGATCATTCCTCTATACAACTTTTGATCTGCATCTTTCGAGAGGTCTTCTTTACTTAGATATTCATTGGTTGCCATGGGAGTAGGTTTTCCACTCGCAGTAGTCAAACCAAATTTATTAACTAGTTCTTTAGCATATTTTTCTTGACTAATAAAAATACCATTATCTAACTGTTTTATTTGCAATCCTAGAAAGAAGTTTAATTCACCCATATGACTCATCTCAAACTCTTTTGTCATTATTTCAGAAAATTCTTTATTCATTTCGAAGTTAGTTGAACCAAAAATGATATCATCTACGTATACTTGAACTAGTTGAATATCATTTTTATTTCTTTTAATAAAAAGAGCATTATCTATTTTACCAATTTCAAAATTTGATTGTAATAAATAAGATCTTAGTCTATCATACGAGGCTCTAGGAGCTTGTTTTAGACCATATAAAGCTTTCTTAAGTTTGTACACATGGTTTGGTAAATTTTCATCTTCAAAAAGTGGTGGTTGTTCAACATATACTTCTTCTTTTACAAATCCATTTAAAAATGCACTTTTAACATCCATTTGAAATAATTTGAAATTATTATGATTTGCGAAAGCAAGTAGAATCCTAATGGCTTCTAATCTTGCTACAGGAGCAAAGGTTTCGTCACAATCTATACCTTCTTCTTGACAATAACCTTGGGTGACTAATCGTGCTTTATTTCTAACGACCTCACATTGTTCATTCATTTTATTTTTATAGACCCATTTAGTTCCAATTATAGTTTTATCTTCAGGTCTAGGAACAAGTTCCCAAACTTCATTTCTAGTGAATTGATTTAATTCTTCTTGCATAGCCAAAATCCATGAATCATCAGTTGGTGCTTCTTTAGGATTTTTGGGTTCAATAGATGATATAAATGCTACATTACTCATTTTACTTAGTTGATTTCTAGTTGTAACAATAGATTGCATATCTCCTATTATATTTTCAATAGGATGATCTTTTAAAAGTTTAATCCTTTTATTAGGATGATTAATTTCATTATTAATTTTGGTTGATTCCTGATTCTGAGTAATTAAATCTTCTTCATCATTTGTAATTTCAAAATCTTTTAAATTTTCATCAAATGAAACATGCATTGTTTCTTCGATGGTGTTAGATCTTAAATTAAAAACTCTATAAGCTTTACTTCTATTAGAATATCCAATAAAGATTCCTTTGTCGGATTTAGGATCAAATTTATCCAAATTATTTTTTGTATTTAAAATAAAGCATTTACTTCCAAAAATTCTGAAGTATGATACCTTAGGTTTCTTTCCATGAAGAAGTTCATAAGCTATCTTATCAGTTAAAGGTCTAATTAAAATTCTATTCAAAATATAACAGGCGGTAGCAACAGCTTCTGCCCAAAAGTGTTTTGGTAAATTAATATCTGAAAGCATAGTTCTCGCACACTCTTGTATCGTTTTATTTTAACGTTCAACTACTCCGTTTTGTTGTGGAGTTCTTGGAAATGAGAAATTGTGAGTTATTCCCTTCTTACTGTAGAATTCCTCAAACTTTTCATTTTCAAATTCACCACCGTGATCACTACGAATAGTTATAATTTTTAAAGATAATTGATTTTGAATCCTTTTTGTAAAGTTTTCAAAACATTCAAAATTATCACTTTTATGTTTCAAAAATATTGTCCATGTAAATCTAGAATAATCATCTACAATTACAAAAACATATTTACCATGATTTATTGACTGAATTTGAGATGGACCAAATAAATCAAGATGAAGTAACTCAAGGGGTTTTGAAGTTGAAATCATATCTTTTAATTTAAAGGAACTTTTTCTAAGCTTTCCTAATTGACATGCATCACATAAACTATCTACTTTAAAATTCATTTTAGGGAGACCTCTTACTAGATCATGTTTTGACAGTCTAGATAAGAGTTTGAAATTCAAATGTTCAAATCTCTTATGCCAAATCCAAGGGTCACTTGTATTTGCCAAAAGACATAGGTTATCATTTGAAACTTTCATACTAAGAGTATAAATATTCTTTTTCCTAGTTCCCTCAAATATTATGGTTGAGTTATTATCTTCAATATGACATTTATCTTTTTCAAATTTAATTTTATATCCTTTATCACATAGTTGACTTATACTTAGCAGATTGTGTTTCAGATTCTTAACTAGCAAAACATTAGTAATAATAGGAGTTTCAGAGTTACCGACATTGCCGATGCCAATCACGTATCCTTTCGAGTTGTCTCCAAAGTTAACCAGTCCTCCGTCTTTGTATATAATATTATTCAGCATATCCGGATTACCAGTCATGTGTCTAGAGCATCCACTATCAAGTATCCACTTATTCCTTTTGATTTGCATAGATTGTCCATTGTGGATTGATTCCATAATACCCATAAAGCATCTTTCCTGCACATTATAAAATTTGGGTAGACAACTATAATTTGAATAACATTCATATGCACATTCATGGAACAATGATGATTTAAACAATTTTAAACTAGTTTTAACAGATTTTTCAAAAATAGCCATTTTAAAACTTTTCAAAATTCAGATTATGAAACTTTTGAAAACAAGGCTCTGATACCAAATGTGGGAAATGCGGATTAAGGATCTTAAGGCTAGAATTAACACTAAAGGGGGGTGAATAGTGTTTTAAGAAATTTGTTAATCTTTTTGAGTTTATCTTACTTTGTTAACAATGTATACACTAATCAGACACATATATGAACACAGAATCAAACACAGATGCAAATATAAAGTAAAAGCAGTAAAAGAAAGAACACATCGGATTTTATATTGGTTCGGAGTTACCCTACATCCAGTCTCGCAACACAAGTATGGATTTCCTTTCACAATCAATTCAACAATTACAACCCTCGGTTTCAAGGCTACGAGGTACACCCTCCAGAATCGCAATCCTCTGGGTAGTGATACTTGATTTCAGGGGCAACAAGTTAACCCAATTGATTTCCAAGGCTACAATCACACCTTCTCTCGCTCAATTGATTTCTAGGGCTACAATCACACCTTCTCTCGCTTAATTGATTACAAAAAGTATATAACTCAGATTAGCACTTGGATCTTGTAGAGATAGTGGAGAGAATCAAAACCAAAAATAATCGAGTATGATTCGATGTTGATTTCGGCAGAGTAATGGTATGATTTTGTATTAAGAAATGTAGCAGAAGAAGAGAAGTGAAAAACCAGAAAAATATATTATAAAATTCGTTGAAACTGACCCCTATTTATGAAGAACAACAGCCATGACCATTCATGAAGAGTTATGGCAAATAGACACTTCTTTTGAAATTTGAATTTTGAATAAAACTGTCACCATGTCGACATAGTGCCTATGGGCATGTCGACATCCCTCAGCCAAATTTGATATTTTGAATTTCTATAAAAATAATATTTATCTTATATAAAAACTATTTAAAACTTTATAAATATACTTAAATATAGTTGAAATTCATAAGTAAATATAAAGAACAATATATATATATATATATTATTTAACTATAATTTAAATCAAAGTATAAATAATTTAAAAATTAAATATATTATTTGAAAAGACAGTTTAAAATCAGAAGAAATTTTGACTCTTAAAATAAAGATGTTTTGAGGCTAAAATTATTTTAAAAACGGAATCGAGGGTTTTGAATCTTTTTAAAAGGAAAGTTTTAAAATCATTTCGAAAACAAGATAATTTTGAAAAATCATTTGAATTAAGCTTAGTCGATACAAAACAATGTCCCACTAGATTTTTGTAGGTTCCATCCTACTTAGGGTTCCATCCCTTTAACGGGCTCGAAGTGGAATCCATTCCACGAATAAATCGGATATTAAGATGCTAGTGCTTTTCTACGAGTTTTAACAAATATTCCTAATAAAACAAACTTAACCTTGAAATCTTGAACTCTTGATAATCTTGATACTCATGAGTCTTCTATCTCTATATCTTGAATCTCTATATTATACAGTCTTCATTCTTGATACCTGCATGGTTAGATCCTGCTTATACATATATATCTAAACTTGTAATGTTAGTATTTATATTATATAATCTATTCTAAGGATGTTGTCATCAAAACCATCATCTCATGGACTAACATTCCATGCTTCGAATATACTACTCGAATTACTCGAGTCCAATGCAAGAACTTCCTCTGCTCTTCCTAGGCAAAATAAACACCCAGGCTAACATTCCAGAATTCGTGCAAGTGCACTACGTCACCGGCCAGCTCCACTCATCGCCACGACGTCGAACACGTCGACGATCATCTCCAAAACATACCTCGATCATTCGAACCACTTCATCACCTCGAAATTCGAATTCGAGTTCAACTCAAAACCTGGAATACCCATACCCATCACAACCCAAAACCTGTCAATGCCTCATTTTCGGCGCTCCGACCACTAGACAACCCGAGCCTCCAGCCACGACTTCGTCAACCCCCCGGCCACCAGTGCCCAAAACCCCGAGCCACTCGATGCTTGCACGAGACCATGGTGCACGAGTTTCCCCTTCACTCAAAATTTAGGTTTACAAACAAAAATATTACGCCGCCGTCACCACAGTCATCGATGCCACCTCCGATTATTTTTTCTATCACCACCGTAGGCTCGTCCACCTCCACTAGCAACCCCGACCCCGCTAATTCATCGTAACGCCGGAATTTGATCAAACTACCCATTTCGATCATCTTCGAACTGCTCTCAAACCCCACCTCTAAAAATCATCAAACCCACCTTAAAAATCATCACTTCCAGTAAGGGTTCAAGTTATATACTTGAATCAAAATTTCGTGAAGTTCGAAATTTCCAGAAAGTGAAGTTACCACTGTAAAAATTTGATTTTTCCCTCAATATACATTTTTATGTCATGAAACTATTTTTAAGTTATCATCCATACTTAAACACAACTAATTTGTTTTAAAATCAAAGCCTAATATTGATTAGGGGAGAAGAAATTGAATCTTCTTTGGTTGTTCTATGTCCTGAGACCAAACAGAGAGATACACTGATACATATACATATATATACATACACAGAGCAATGGCAACATATACTCAAGTTTAAAGAGCTATATGTTACTCACCTTAAACATTTTGTTTTCCAGAAGCCTTCAAGTTGAAATCTTTTTAAACTTTGCAAAGTTGAAAACTGGGTTGAAGTTGTTAGTTGGAAGTCTTTACTTGATCTCAGATTTCTCTTTGATTGTTTGATATTTTTATTGAGATGTTTAAATTGATGTCTGGTTTAACTATAGGATGATACTATCTCAGTTTTAAAATGATCGAACTGAAATGAGAAATGATGTATATAAAATGAAGTTACAGGGTATGTTGTTTTGTACAGGGTGATGGATTATGTTATACAAGTGATTAAATTTTCTTGTACTAGTTAGCAAGGATTTTCTTTGGTTTAGATGCTGAAGTATACTTGTTTGGGGGCTGCATTAATGGCTTGTACCATTTAAATTTTTTTATTTCCTTCGGCTGTACAAATATATGAGATAGTTGTTGGCTTCCTATGCAAGCTTTCACACTTCATATATATTTTTGTTTCATTTTTTTACTTGTTTCATATTTTTCATATGTATTTGGTTTTGTTTCTTTTCTTTTGTTTGTTCTATCACTTTGTAATATAAGTGAGATTCTATTTTATTTTCTTTTATTATTTTTGAATGCATTTCTATATTTAATACGTTGTTATAATTTATTTATGTATTTATTTTATTTTGTTTTATAATTTATAATTTTGTAATATAAATGAATATATTGTTTAATTTAACTAATGTGTTTACTATATATAATTTCTATAATTTATCTTATGTATTTTTATATTTATTTCTATCTCAATCATTTATTTCTAAATTTAATACTAATTATTTTTATATTCATTTTGTAATATAGGTGAATTTCTAGATTTTAATTTGTTATTAGATTTTATCCAATGTATTTACTTTATACTTCTATATCTTATATATTTATATTTTTTTCTTTAGTCTTATAAATTTGTAATGTAAATAATTTCTATATTTTAATCTGTTGCTAAATTTTAGCTAATGGGTTACTTTTATATTTTTAAACCATTTATTTATGATTTAAATTCAAATCAAATATATATATATATACATTCACATATATATACAATTCCTAAATTTAAAATGATTTATTATATTTTTATTTGGATTCGGGGAAACTCGCATCAATTTACAATTAATTTTACAATTTTAATTCAAAAATTCAATTAATTATCAATTTAAATTTAATTAAAATCCAGGGTCGTTACAACCTTCCCCCCTTAAAAAAATTTCGTCCTTGAAATTTGCTAGGGAGACACAAAGATAGATGAAAAAATATTTCATCAAATTAACCGAATATCTATTCTGCATTTGGCTTACCAAATCAGAATATCAATAATAGATACAAGAACGAATCTTTTTAATTTTCTTCCACAAGATACTCGGGTTATCCAAATCTACGAAATATGTAGTGGCATTAGTTAGTTCGAAGGGATAACTAACCATTCGTAGAATATATTGGGACTCAAATTGTATTCATATATCTATCTATTTTTTGGGTACAATTTCAAAACTTTTAGTTTAGAAACCAAGGTATACCTATCAACCATAGTAACCAATGCAACCAATTCATCCAAACAAATAATTCTGACCTATTTGGAGTTTATGTCCCATGCAAATATACAAAATCTTCTTCCTGGATCTACCAGGAACCATCGAAGAATTGAGAAAAGAGATGCTGAACAAAAGAGATTGATAGAGAAAAGATTGTTTCCTTGTTGTTATAGAGTATTAACCATTTATAGTCGTATTCTCCTGTCCCCTATCTCATCCTCTTCTTGCACTCATACTTACTATCAGCGGATAGTAAGAGAATTTACTGAGGCATTCGAACGGATATCTGAGGAATACTCATTCTAGGGTATACTTCACCCTATCTCTAATGAGCTACTTAATGTGTTATACTCCTGAGCTAAAGTTCAACCTTAGCTCTGATACCAAATGTAAGAGTCCTGAAACTCGGCCTTCGAAAATCGGCACCCGTACTTCACTTGTACTCAAATGTCGTAGATTCAAACGCCAAATCTGGCTCCCCGGAGCTTATAACACAGTAAGTATAACAACACAGCGGAAGAAAGAAATCAATGATATCATATACAACTCCAATGAATACAATATCTAGGATGATATACAACAATGATATCAGTATGATACAAGAATATCAGAGATAAATAATGATACAGCGGAAACAACATAACTGATAACTCCAATGATCTGAAAAAGAGAATGAGTCCAACAACTCCAACATCAACTCGAACCACCAACACGATGCACCAAGATAAGCAGGTGCAGTCATCAACTCCGATGAAGTGAACTAGCTCCAGATAATCTACTAAACCTGACTATCTGAAAAACCCAACTCTAGACTGCCCGTGTGGAAAATTGTGGGCACCTAAAGTTTAGGAAGGAACAATAAACTCTGAGTTAGTCATGGGACTGGTGTGAGCAACAAAAATAGTTTATCTTTAAAACAAACAACAAAATAATTTTAAACGTTGAAACCCGTAATGCTTTTTGGAAAATGAAACTACCATAAGACCTCCCGCCACACACACAATGCAAACGCAGAATTGGAGTAGATTTCTTCTTATGATAGTCAAACATGCTTACTACGTAAGAAAAACTCTTTTGATATTATTACTAGTGCATAGTGCAGAAAACATTTCGAAAATACAATATTAATCTTAGCCAGCATAGGTACCATTATATTATGCCTGCTATAGCTACCATTTTAAATGGTAGGTTCTACAACTAAAACCGTACAGGGTTCGTATTGTTTCTTTGGATTTTCCAACAAATGGTCAGGCTAAAGAACTTCCTATGCCACATGGGAACGCCTCTGGAGTGACGCCCCGAGAACCACCTGGCTCTCTGCCAACACAAGGCCGGTTACCCCCTTCCCGGGTAGTAAACCTGAGATATGCCACCCTCGGTCCTTTAGGACCTTTATCCGAGGGCCCTCGATCACAAAGCAACAACCACACAGAAAATGAGATTGGAGCAACCACACAGGTAAATATCCGGGCTCCATACCATGATACCACCTTTTTCCAAAAGGAATGGTCATACTCTAGGGGAGCTACCCTTGAAACCTTGCTGCATCTTTCCTATTTCGAGCATTTCCGGTTTGTGAGGTCCGATGAGGTATCGTCCACAAAGCTACGCTTTACACGAAAGCCATGCTTTGATCAACAAATGATCACCAACACACAGCAGCACTCAGCATGCCACACTACCATATTGGGAATATATCACTGATAACCTTCAACTACATAACCTCTGAGCTCATACGTCTCAGAGAAGGGTGTTAAGCTAAGAGAATAAATCTCCGCCACCAAACAGAATTGTATTTGAAAGAAATCAGCTTTATATCTCAAAGTGTAGTGTCGGACATACAACCATACAAGTTTGTTCCGGGTTCGAACAGAACCGAAGGCACTTCCAAAGAATCCCTTGCAATCCGGGTATTCACGATCCCGATCGGATTTCCCATCACTTAGGAAATCTCTATACCGGTGCGACTCAGTGCAGAGACAATCGATAGGTTATCCTATCGTTCTCGCAAATACCCGGTCTTCAACACCGGTCTTCAAATGCTATCCATTTACGTCGTATCACTATTCAGAATGGGTTAGAAGACACAAAGTTCTCTCCCGGCTAAACCGAATAATGAGCGCAATATTTTAAAACATATGGATATTGGGATTTCAGTTAAGTCACAACTTATCACCCAAACTTTCTTTTCAAATGGTTTAAACAAATTACCGTTTTAATCTTTTACACAAAAAGATTCATTTCACAAAGTTCACCCAGTTTCACAAAGATTCATTCACAGATTTCCAAATCAATTTCCATTTCAATTTGATTAACTGATCAAATCTTTATATTAAAGATTTAACTTATAACCTTCAAAATCATTTCCAAAGATTTATTCGTAACTTGGAAAACCATTTTCATTTCAAATTGAAATTCTTTTAACACAAATTTGAAATTCATTCCTTATATGAAAGCTCTTATTATTTGAAAACAAATAATTTTCATTTCGGAAAATCTGGTTCATTTATACGAGTTAAAGTCTTTGGGTTAAATTCAAGTTCTCAAAATCATACTTTTAAAATGGTTTAAATTCATACAAACACATTTATATCATCTTTAACCAAAATTTCCAAACATGGAATTCAATTCCAAATTTTGAATTCAAATTCAAATTAAATTATTTAAATTTGAAGCTTTACCAAGTTATTCAAATGCTTTCATCTTAAAAACTCCTTTCCAAAATTTTTAACCTTTAACCCAAATGCATTTCCAAAATCAATTGAAATTAAAATTTCAATTTCAAAAACATTAAATTTAAATCATTTGTGACTTAACCGATTTCCTCGTGAAATCCATATTGGTGTGTGTATGGTGTAGTCCAGGGGTTTCACACAGTAGTGCAACATCATTCAATCCTCACAGATCAGAATACAGAAATATAGTGGATAAGTGGTATAAACTGTAACGCTTATCTTTCATTCACAGATTTAAAAGTTACAGATAATAATTTATATTCATCCCAGATAAATAACTACAGTACAGATCACACACAAATCAGAATATATATCACACAGCATCACAGATCAGAATATCAAACAATTCAATCATTTAGTCAAGTCTAAACATTCACAAATAAATTTATTAATCAACTGATTCATTTAAATCAGATGTATCAATTATTAATCCAGGTTAATTATCATAAGTTAATTACAATTATTTGAAATAAATCTTCCTTTCAAATTTATTAGTTATCCCTTAATTATTAACTAATCATTCTTAATTAATGAATCAATTAATCTTTAATTATTAAATAAATCTTAATTAATCACCATTATTAATTAATCCTTTAATTTATTAACAAATAATTTACTCAAATTTCAAATCATCATTCAATTAATTACATTCAGTAATTATCCATTAATTACTTCTCTAAGTAATTATATTTTTCCAAATTATCAAGTGATTATTCTGAATTATACTTAAGAAATTTATCTTGAACTAATCAAATTAACTCAATGATTACACTAAATAAATTAATTCCTTGATTGCTTATATTTAGTAATTATACTTAATGATTCCACTCATGATCATTTTTAATTTAATTTATCTAAATTCATTGTTAAAATTAGTCACATTAATTAATTGTTCAAATAATCTTAGTTAATGATTTCATTAATTATTAAGTTTCTTTAATCACCTTTTTAAAGAAAATTTCTTACATTAAACATTATTGATTATAATTTGATTCACCATTAAAAACTCATTCGTTAATGAATTAGAAATCATTAATCTTCATTACTTAAAGTAACACATTCATTTCTATGATTTAATGATTATTTACCATATATTGAAACATTGTTTCGAATTCCCTTTTTAAATTTCAATTTAAATTCAAAATTAAAGTAGATTCTTGTTTATCTTCAAATAAGTTTAAAACAAAATTTCCTAACATTTTTAAATCTACATAGTAAAATAACAATTGATTACAAAGGAAATTTTAAAGAGTTTAAAAATCAATTTTCTCTTTGACTTTAACATTTTAACTTATTGCAACACTTAAGTTATAAAAAAAAGAAAAAAAAATTATTTCCAAAATCTTAAAATCTAATTTAAAATTTATTTCAGGTTTCACTTTTAATTTAACTTGTTTAAATTTTTCATTTACACATTACAGATTTATTTTAAATTCAAAATTTCTTCAAACATTTAATTGTTTTTAAGTTATTTAAACAATTTGAATTTTAAACTTTATTTATTTACAAACCAAATTCCAATTCAACTTGAATTGTATTTACATTTTGATTTAAACCTCAGTTTAAAGCTTTGCTTGATAAATTTAAATTTAGTTTTGAATTTCAAAACAAAAAACAGGGTTTAGGTTTGAAAACCTGGAACAAAATTTGACCCGAGCACCTACCACATTTTCTTCGAGTCTCTCCGTTCCATGCTTCGAATATACTACTCGAATTACTCGAGTCCTACGCAAGAACTTACTCTGCTCTTCCCAGGCAAAATAAACACCCAAGCTAACATTCCAGAATTCGTGCACGTGCACAACGTCGCCGGCCAGCTCCACTCATCGCCACGACGTCGAACACGTCGACGATCATCTCCAAAACATACCCCGATCATTCGAAACACTTCATCACCTCGAAATTCGAATTCAAGTTCAACTCAAAACCTGGAACACCCAGACCCATCACAACCCAAAACCTGTCAACGCCTCATTTTCGGCGCTCCGACCACTAGACAACCCGAGCCTCCAGCCACGACTTCGTCAACCCCCCAGCCACTAGTGCCCAAAACCCCGAGCCACTTGATGCTTGCACGAGACCGTGGTGCACGAGTTTCCCCTTCACTCAAAAATTAGGTTTACAAACAAAAATCTTACGCCGCCATCGCCACAGTCATCGATGCCACCTCCGATTATTTTTCCTATCACCACCGTAGGCTCGTCTACCTCCACTAGCAACCCCGACCCCGCTAGTTCATCGTAACGCCGGAATTTGATCAAAATACCCATTTCGATCATCTTCGAACTGCTCTCAAACCCCACCTCTAAAAATCATCAAACCCACCTTAAAAAACATTGCTTCCAGTAAGGGTTCAAGTTATATACTTGAATCAAAATTTCGTGAAGTTCGAAATTTCCAGAAAGTGAAGTTACCACTGTAAAAATTTGATTTTTCCCTCAATATACATTTTTATGTCATGAAACTATTTTTAAGTTATCATCCATACTTAAACACAACTAATTTGTTTTAAAATCAAAGCCTAATATTGATTAGGGGAGAAGAAATTGAATCTTCTTTGGTTGTTCTATGTCCTGAGACCAAACAGAGAGATACACTGATACATATACATATATATACATACACAGAGTAATGGCAACATATACTCAAGTTTAAAGAGCTATAAGTTACTCACCTTAAACATTTTGTTTTCCAAAAGCCTTCAAGTTGAAATCTTTTTAAACTTTGCAAAGTTGAAAACTGGGTTGAAGTTGTTAGCTAGAAGTCTTTACTTGATCTCAGATTTCTCTTTGATTGTTTGATATTTTTATTGAGATGTTTAAATTGATGTCTGGTTTAACTATAGGATGATACTATCTCAGTTTTAAAATGATCGAACTGAAATGAGAAATGATGTATATAAAATGAAGTTACAGGGTATGTTGTTTTGTACAGGGTGATGGATTATGTTATACAAGTGATTAAATTTTCTTGTACTAGTTAGCAGGGATTTTCTTTGGTTTAGATGCTGAAGTATACTTGTTTGGGGGCTGCATTAATGGCTTGTACCATTTAAATTTTTTTATTTCCTTAGGCTGTACAAATATATGAGATAGTTGTTGGCTTCCTATGAAAGCTTTCACACTTCATATATATTTTTGTTTCATTTGTTTACTTATTTCATATTTTTCATATGTATTTGGTTTTGTTTCTTTTCTTTTGTTTGTTCTATCACTTTGTAATATAAGTGAGATTCTATTTTATTTTATTTTTCTTTTATTATTTTTGAATGCATTTCTATATTTAATACGTTGTTATAATTTATTTATGTATTTATTTTATTTTGTTTTATAATTTATAATTTTGTAATATAAATGAATATATTGTTTAATTTAACTAATGTGTTTACTTTATATAATTTCTATAATTTATCTTATGTATTTTTATATTTATTTCTATCTCAATCATTTATTTCTAAATTTAAAACTATTTTTTTTATTCATTTTGTAATATAGGTGAATTTCTAGATTTTAATTTGTTATTAGATTTTATCCAATGTATTTACTTTATACTTCTATATCTTATATATTTATATTTTTTTTTCTTTAGTCTTATAAATTTGTAATGTAAATAATTCTATATTTTAATCTATTGCTAAATTTTAGCTAATGGGTTACTTTTATATTTTTAAACCATTTATTTACGATTTAAATTCAAATCAAATATATATATATATATATATACATTCACATATATATACAATTCCTAAATTTAAAATGATTTAATATATTTTTATTTGGATTCGGGAAAACTTGCATCAATTTACAATTAATTTTACAATTTTAATTCAAAAATTCAATTAATATCAATTTAAATTTAATTAAAATTCGCGGTTGTTACAACGATCTTACCCTTGAATTTTGGTACTAATCGTTGCTGTATAATGCCCGATACCGCTCTAGATTACCTAATGCAATCAAGGCAATACGCCAATACCCCCCTAAAACTATATTTGAAGCAGATTACTCTATCTATTGGGGATATTCCTTTATCTATACGCAAGTATATACTTCATGGGTCCTATGGTTGGATATGTCTCACATCAGTAAAATGCTACAAAACTTTGGTAATCCCTTGTAGTGGGTAGGCTTCTATTGTGTAACGCTACTGACCTCGTATTCCAACCTACTCTAATGATCAAATGCCATATTATTCATTTAATTATACTTTAATCATAAATGTTCACATCCTGCATAAGCGCCTACTCGAGGCTACACACACACATTCTTTCATACTTACTTAATTATCATGCCTCTACATTTTTACAGTAAACCCTAGGTCTTTACTTCATTATGCGTTTATCCTTTTCTTACTTTAAGTTTATCTACCGCTTTGCTCTTATCAGGTCCATAATATCATTTTTCATTCTTTTTATATGTTTTCCAATTTTCTATCCTTTTCATTTCTTCTTGCCTATTTTTCACATTTTTCTTTTTCACTTACTTTAAATCTTATTGTATTTCAGGCCTTTATTGTCTAAGGTATTTTTGTTGCATTCATATCTTACCATTTAACTTTTGGGGTTTATTACATTTCAAAGCATTGGAACTACGTTTCTATCATAAAAATGTTAACATGGTAAATTTTCATATCTTATCTAAAAGAGGAGATATTCGTGCGGTGTTTGTAATTATAAGAAACTACCTTTTTATTTCTTGAAATAAACAGTACAAAGTACCGTAATTAACCCTATTTTGTACGTCTCTTTGTTTTTAGGTGTACTCATTGTCCTTTCAAACATCACACATTCAATTATTTAAACTTGATAATATATAGAAATCCACTTGCAATATTCCAAATTCCAACGAATTAAAATATCATTGAAACACCTAAAATCTTAATAAGCTTTTCTTTAATTCAATTCATATCTATCGCATAAATACCAATTCATTATTTCCATTTTCATAATAAGTTATTGGGACAATATATGTAGGCAAGTTTTCAAATTTCATTAAATCCATACCATAATCAATTCATATTCCCTTTCATTAGATCTAATTCATTAAATTCATTACGCATAAATAATATATTTATATCTAATCATTATGCACTTATAAATTTATATCTAATCGTTACGTGCTTATAGATTTATATCTAATCATTACGAATCTACAGTTTATATCCAACTCGATTATAAATAGGCATAATTGAAATAGATTATAATGAAATAAATCTAATCTTACTACAAAACATGTAATTTTCCCACTCACCTTTTTAAGCGTTTTCTAAATTTTTGGATCCACTTATGGATTAACATCTAATCTTCCATTAACATTACTAATTAGCGTTAATTGATTTTATTACCATGTTTACATATATAATTATTTCTGACACTAAAACTTCAAATGTTAATAACTTTTTCATTCGAACTCCAATCGTAAAACATTACATATGAAAATTGATCAGAAAATTGCCACGAACACAATGGTATAAGTTTCATAACCAAATTATGACATATACAAAAAATCTTATTTTTCACCAATTAATTTCTATTTAAACTATTTATTGTAAAAATCATGGGGTGTTACAAGAATGGTATGGCTTGGTAGTAGTAGAGTTTGGCATTGGTGATAATGAGGTTGTTCTTGATCCATATCGTGCTTGGAAATTTTATTATATCCATAATAGGCATCCATGAATGTGAGTAGCTCATGTCCACTAGTCGCATCCACAAGTTGGTTAATGCGGGGAAAAGTAAAACTATCTTTATGGTAGGTCTTGTTAAGATATGAGAAATAGACATAAGTTCTCCAAGCCCCACTGGGCTTCCGGAAGAGCACTTGGTTGGCTACTTAGAACAGGTTTTTTGCTTCACAGTTGAATTCATTTACCAGTAGTTTTTCTACTTCCTCCTTGAGTTCCCTGTACCATTCAGTGTTAAGGGGTCATCCTTTTTACCGGACCGGATGACTCACGGGGTCGATGTTGAGTATGATTGAGGTCTATGTCGGTCATGTCGGCGTACCTTCAAGCGAACACATCTTTACTCTTTCTCGAAAAACAAATAGCTTGTACCATACTTCCAAACTTAGCTTTGTGCCTATTTGGACTACATTGCTGGGGTCATTGTAGTCAATTAATATTGCTTTAAGCAAAGTTGCTGGCCTGCCATCGAGGATAGAGTCTCCCATACAGAGGTTGAGCAAATCATCATCATTATCCCTCACGCTCTCTTCTATGTCACACTGGTGCAATGCATATATCATGTGCTCAATAACATCCTCGGTTGGGACGAACGTCTATGTAGCTCTATGCTTATTTGGACGACCTTGTTGGGGTCGTTACAGTTAATTAATACTGCTTTAAGTAAAGTTTTTGGTCCGCCATTAGGGGTAGAGTCTCCCATACAAAGGTTGAGTAGATCATTATCATTGTCCCCCATGCTCTCTTCTAGGTCATATTGGTCCAACGTGTATATCATGCGCTCAATAACATCCTCGGTTGGGATGAACGTCCATGTGCAAGTCAGAGAGCTGTGGCTTCTAGGCTCTCACGGAAGAGTTCTTTAGTGCTGAGAGGAAGGGAGTGGTAGTATCTTATACTCCCGCATACTCACAGAGGTGAACTTGCTCATTCCATGTAGCTATAAGCTCTCTTATCTTACTCGAGCAGGCCATGGAAAGATTATTCATGTTGATTGTGTTGTCTTGAATAGGGATGGTTATCAATGTGGATGCTTCATCTTTATGACTTTTGGTGACTCAGTGCAAACGAGAGCAATTGGGAGTTCATACATTCTCTCGGGAGTGTCACAAGTGAGTGTTGCTAGTGCTTGTTGCAACATAAGTACTCACTTCTTTACTGGTAGAGGGATATGCTATAACAATCTCTGGAGGCTTATTGGTTGCCGCATACACATCTTACTCCTCCCTTGGTTGGGAATTTCATCATCAGGCACTAATAGGCCACGGTTGCATCCATGTCCGCCAAAGTCATTCTTCTTATTAAGATGTTATATGTAGATAGACAGTCCACCACAACAAAAATGTACCCAAATCCTGCTACCCAAAGGTTCTAGCCAAAAACGACCATGTGAGATGTAATCCCAAGGGGAACTATGCTAACGCCCCAGAACCCGTAAATGGGTAGCGCACAGGGAGCGAGGCTGAAGGTTTGAAGCTTCATCTTGTCAAAAACGTCTTTAAACATCACATTTAGAACATCTCTAGCAAGAGGTTACAAATTACAAAATGTAATATATAACCCTAAATTATGCTACACCAGAGTGCATATTATGCAATTGGTTACAATTCAGGCAAAGGATCCACGATTTGTAATATGTTTGGGTGTTTATTCAACAAGTGCCCAACTTTCAGGCTCTAGTTAAACAAGTTCATGTTTTCAGGTGCTTTTTTAATAAGCGTCTAAAGATTTGCTATAACAACCCACACCTTCCAACACACCGATCCAAAATCTAAGGCGACTTTCAGACTTGGGTTATACCAAGAAATACGAGCTATCAGTTTTATGACATAATAGAGACTAAAACAACATACATAATTCAAGATATAATACACTTTCAGAACTCATGGCGGAAGGAACAAAACATATAATACAGAAAAATATCCATCTTAGAAAATATCCCAAAACACAGTCTAAGAAAATAAGTATGTAGTCACATGAAGAGTACATAGAAAATATCACTCCAAGTTTGATAAATGAAATACAAAGTACTGATAAGATAGATAGATACATGGAGAGTAAATATAATGACAAGCAGCTCCTGTGGTAGGCTTACCTCTCCATGTATCAAGAATGGGCCAATCACATATTGCCCTATCCACCTTTGGTGGGGAAAAGGAAGGGAAAAAGGGTGGGTCAAACTAAAGTTTGGTGAATGAGTACAAGTTTAATATATGGCGGTCATGTACAGTTAACTTTAATTCTACTCCATGGGTGTTAGATTGTCCTACAAATGTTCATGTATTCCTAGGGTCCATTACCTAAAAGTTTTTATCCAATGCGCACCTGCACTACAACTTATGCTGGTTATGATAAGGATCAAACTACAGATCAAACCTCAATAACTAACGGTCGACCACCGCTCCTAGAGCTACTCGATATGTATACATCGCCACTAGGCTACTAGACATGAAACACTACCACTAGGCTATATAGGAACAAATTTCCCATTACTACGACTACATGTAACCCAACTACCCATCGAGGGGGAACCCAAAATGCCGACTCACCGGGGTGTCTCATCGTCTGCATCCGTGTCCATATCTCAACTGTAGTATACACCTCTTATTGCACCCATCGGGCTCTATCTATCGCATAATATCACGCTGCATCAGAATCGTGCATACCAAGGAGTCCCGTTGTGCTGGGCCTACACACTTCATTAGGCATCAGTCAGTGTTGCGCATCCACCATAGAACATCCTCTGAGTGCCATTTGTGATAAAATCGCCCCTAGTCGAATAACCGACCCCCATTGGGTAAGAGCATTTACCCAACATCACAACGTCCTAGCATCGCCTCATAGGGAACTAGCTTCTCTGCTATCTCTAACAAGCATACATATGCATATAATAAGGCTATACATACAACTTATACATTTAATAATTTTATTATTAACCTAAGCCTTAGGCCGAGGTTTGAATTCTGCAGTTCAGGCCTCAACCGATCGACCGCTACACCTTATCAGTCGATCACTTGCGATCGACCACTCGGGGTGAGTAGTCGATTGGTCGTAGAACAAAAACAAGGATTCTCTTCGTTTTTTGATTCAATTTTTAATTATTGTTAAATATATTAATTAGGCATATACAGTAAACCCTAAGCAAATTACGATGATCAGTTTTCCTTTGAGATTCTACCATATTTCCGTTGGTTTTAGATTCATAGATTTTAACAGGTACTTATACTAAGTTACTTCAGAGTTAACAATTTTCTAGGGTTCCAATTCAATAAGAAAAAGGGTTTAACTTGGATGTAAATGAGATTAGCTAGTAGATACTAGTTCCAGTTTTTAATTCAGATTTCAGGTTTAGCAATTATATTTAAGAATTAGGGTTTATAGTTTCCATTTTAATTACTAACACCCTAGATCAAGTAGAATATGCTAAATATAACTGTAATAAATCAACTTACCAAACCTATTCCCACTCACCTTAGATCTAAGCTCTAACTTTACGTCTTGTCGGTGAATTGTTGCCCACTAGCTCTCTTCTCCTAGATCTGATTTGCTCGTGTTCTCTTGCTTTGACTTTTAATTTATTTTTTAAGAGAAAGTTTAGAAGTAGGGAGGAAGAATTTTGGCAGATTTTGGGTAGGATGTAAGTTTTTAGATTAATTTAGGGTTAGCTTAGGTGTTAATTTATAGAGGTTAGGGACCACTTTAGAGCATTGGATTTGCCCTAGAGAATCTTTGCTATCATCTTGTACGCACATCAAAAACTTAGGCATGAAGGAAAATAATTCGGTCGATCTCAATCATTTAAACAATGCTTCAGAAATCTCAAAATCTAATGTGAACGGTCGACTCCAATACCATGCGGTCGACTGCTACCGATAGACCAACAAACCCTTGGGCCAACCTGTTATAGTTTATATTTTGGGAAGTTTTTATTTTAAAGTTTATTCTTTTTTAAAATTTTCAAACTTCCATAACTTCTCCATATAACTCAGATTTTTGAAGTGTTATACATGAAATTGTCTAGAAAATTACCATGAACGCAATGGTGCAAGTTTCGTATTCAAATTCGATGTCTATGAAAATTTCATTTTAGCCCCTTGTTTTATAAAAAATTAATTTTCTTATTAAATTTTTGCTAAATTTTGGGGTGTTACATTCTCTCCTCTTAAAAGGATTTTGTTTCTAAAATCTTCAAGGATGGAAAAATGTAACTTATACGTACAACAACCAATAGCTATAACCATCTACTCATTCATCATCCATGGACATTCATTGTTCTTAGAAATTTTCTAGTGCAATATATATGTGTATATACAACGTAAAATGCATGTGATTCTATACTAATGCAAGGAGTAGGCGGTCTCCTAATCCAGTCAACCTCATGTCATGCAAGCGCTTGTGTCATGCATCCAAAATGTATGCAACATCCTAGGTATGTATACTTGCAATTCTACATGTATGTGCAAACATTCAACCCATATGCAATAATATCCAACAACACAAACAATAAATAAGAGATAATATGAATGTGTGTGTACTACCCAGATGATATATTGTCCTAAATGTGTAAAAGAAACAACTCAACAATACATCCACAAGCATCCATCATCCATAGCATGTTCTATTGACACGTTTACAAACATTTCTACTATCCAAAGGTCTCTACCTAATAGGGTACACTAAGCTAAGTCCTAAAGCACAAGTAGTCTATACTTATTAAGCTTATATTAGAAACATACCAGAAAAGAGTTCTAGATGGGTAGCTCGGATGGTCTCCTTAGGCTCTCATATACTCTTCGCTGGATCATCTCCCCATTAGACTTTAACAAGTCTGATCTCCTTGTTGTAGAGTCACTTTGTACCATGATCAAGAATACGAGTGGGTGCATGATAAACAAGTGACTCCCTCTTTAACTCCACCTCCTCTAGCTAACTCAGCTCGACCACGGTAGTTGTATCATGTAAGCACTTCCGCAAGTGAGACATATGGAAAACATCATGTACCCCTGCCAACTTCTCAGGAAGCTCTACTCTATACGCCAACGTCCCTACTCTAACGACTATCGAGAAAGGCCCTACAGACCTTGGTGCTAGCTCCCTTGATCTACCAGACCTCATAACATGCCTAAGGGGTGAAACCTTCACAAACACCATGTCATTGACTACAAACTCTAACTTGGTATGCCTCTTGTCAACATATGATTTCTATCTATCCTCAACGGTCTTCATTCTCATATGGATTAATTCTACCTTCTTCGACGTCTCCCTCGCCATGTTCATCCCAAGAATAATCCTATCCGTAGTTTCCAACCAGCACGACGGTGATCTACAGGTCATCCTAATGCTTGCCCGATAGCTATTGTTATAGGTACATTCCACCAACGGCAAGTGATCCTCCCAAGAGCCTCCAAAGTCCAAGATGCACATCCGTAGTAAATCCTTCAATACCCAATTTACTCTCTCTGTATGTCCATCCGTCTACGGATGATATGCGGTGCTCAAGCTCAACTCGATTCCCAAAGCCTCTTGTAGACTCCTCTAACATCGTTGGTGAAAAGCGAAACTTGGTTGCTAACTATGCTAGTAGGAACTCCATGTAACCTAACAACCTCTCTCACGTATAGAGCCACCAATGATACTGTCATCCTCGTACTCCTCACTGGTACGAAATAAGCGCACTTGGCCAATCGATCGACTATGACCCAAATGCTTTCATTCCTTCTCCTACTCTTTGGTAAACCATCCATAAAGTCCATAGAAATACTCTCCAACTTCTACTAAGGAATATCCAATGGCTGCAATAGTCCTTCCAGCTCCTTCTTCTACGCCTTTACCCTTTAGTGAGTCATACATCTAGATACATACTCTGCTACATGCTTCTTTATACAGGGCTAATAGAAGACTCTCTTCATGTCACGGTACATCCTATCACCACCGAGATGAATGGTCATTCAAGAATGGTGAGACTCTGCTAGTACCGCATCTATCAAATCCATACTAAGAGGAACACAAACCTACCTTCCTTCGTAACCATCCTCTTGAGTCAACGGTGTAATGCCCCAAATGACTCGACGACTCTTTTCTCCCAATCCTCTCAACAATATCTACTATCTTCTTTTTGACTAATCCTAATATGCTGCATCAATGTAGGTTACACGTCTAAAGCTGCTAGTAATAATCCCGGGGTATTATATGACGATGGTCGAAATTCGAATGTAGAAATGAGCTATAAATGTTTCCACTCCAAGAACAAAGGACTCAGTACTGCATGCTGTCTGCTCATAGTATCGACCATCGCATTACCTTTGACCAGGGTATAAAAGATATCAAAGTTATATGATACCAAAAACTCCATCCATCTTTGTTGCTTCAAATTTAAGTCCTTTTGGGAGAATAAATACTTCAAGTACTTGTGATCCATATATAGCTCAAACCGCTACCTTAAAAGGTAATGCCACTATGACTTTAGCGCAAAGACAATGGTCGCCAACTCAAGATCATGAGTAGGGTAATTTCTTTCGTGGGCCTTCAACTGTCGACTAGCATAACTCACCACCATTCCTTCTTGCATCAAGACCATGCCTAATGTCGTACCACAGGCATCGGTATAAACTGTAAATGGCTTCGTCCCATCAAGTAACACCAAAATGGTGCATTAGTTAACACCACCTTCAAATTGATAAAAGCATCTTCGCATTTTGCATCCTACGATATAACTAGATTCTTCTTGGTGAGATGGGTCAAAGCTGTAGAGATCTTCACGAAATCCTACATGAACTTTCGATAGTTGCCCGCCAAACCAAGGAAACTTCTCACTTCCACAACAATCTTTGGCACATGCCAATTCTAAACTGCCGCCACCTTATTGGAATCAACCGCCAACTTACTTTCTGAGACGATGTGTCTCAAAAAGCGTACCTTCTCCAACCAAAAGTGGCACTTTGAAAACTTTGCCTTCAGCTTATAAATGTGGCAACCCATACCTCCTAACACACCGATCAAAAGCCCAGGGTGAATTTCGGACTCGCATCGTACTGAGAAATACGAGCCATCGGTTTTATAACATTACAAAGACTAATACAAAAGATATAATCTAAGATATACTATACTTTCAAAACTCATAGTGGAAGGAACAAAATAGATAATATAGAAAATATCCATCTCGGAAAATATCCTAAAACAAAGTCAGAAAATCAATACGTAGTCAAATACAGAATACATAGAAAATATCACTCTAAGTTTGATAAAGGAAATACAAAGTACTGATAAGATGGATAATACACGACGAGTAAATAAAAAAGCAAGCAACTCCTGTGATGGGCTCCCCTCTCCACGTATCAAGAATGGACCAATCACTTGCTGCCCTATCCACTTATGATGGGGAAAAAGGAAGTGAAAACGGGTGGGTTTAACAAAATTCCGGTGAATGAAAATAAACACAATGTTAAATAAAATATAAAAGTAGAAATATTAATAACACCAAAATACTCCTCTCATCCACTTGAAGGACTAATGGAATAAATTACTCAAACCACTTTAAAATCCCACCTGTATAGATAGACAAAACTAACAAAAAGTAAAAGAAAGAACTTGCATAACCAAGTAGGAAACACATACACACACTATACATATACATACATACATATATAAATACATACATAGGTATATAAATACACATACAACACACACACACAAGTGTGTGTGTATATATAAGTTTAATTCTTAACATATTCATTTTGTCTACTGTCAATTTCTAATGATAGAAGAAAGTTCTGAATGGAACTTATGAAATAATAATAAGAACTTTTATTGTTGTCTGTTTTTAGAAATGTTCTGATCTAAACTACTTATTCGGAGATAAATGTTTAACTTTTAACTTTTTATTGTTACTAGTTCTAAAAGCCGAATAATTATCATTTCCATTTATACCCTCAGTAGTATTTACAAATAATAATAAAATTAAAAATTAATATTTTAAAATTATAATAAATTCTATATTCTAAGCATAATTTTTAGAGATTTCAAAATTTAGGAAATTCAAATCCTTAAAGTTTAAGAGTTTTACTTTTCTAGTATTCAATTTTCTCTTAATTCAAACATTTTATAACTTAAAACATTTAACTTTAAAATTGTAATATCTCAAATTCCTTCTTTAATGATCATTATTATTTCAAAGACCAACTAAAGAAAAATGATATTATTGTCAAAAGAACCATACTTTTTAATACCATTTCAAAGATATAAAATGCAAATAAACAAGTAAATGACCATTCGACATTTAGAATTCAATAATCGACATTCAAAATTCAACCTCAAGTGTTTGACACTTTAATTAGACGGTGTGTAATAATTGAATATTTAAAAGTTGTACTTGTTCTGGCCGCAATCGCGGAGAACCAAAATTTATCGTAATTTTTTGTTAGCGCAAGAGTTATATTGTTCACAACTCAAAATCTTTTTTTATAAGGCTCTGTTTGTTTTGAGGAAAAAAAGTTGAATGCTTAATTAAATAAGTGACAAGTGGTTGTTAGTTCGTTTATTTTGAAATAAGTGCTTTCATTAAACTATTCTTTTCACGTAATTGAATAATCTATCGTGATGTTTTTCATATAATTTGAAGTTAAAATATGATAATTTATAAATTGGTTGGTAAGAATGGAAATAAAAAAATAAATAAATTAAAATATATGATTCAGCGAAGAATAATTAATTTTAGCTTCCACGTGCGTCAAATAATGATCTACGTTTACAAAACAAATTTCAAGTTAGAAGGAAAACAATATTCAACAATCAGCAGCCGTGCCGAGCATTTTAAACAACTGCCTTACTCTGCCACCCCATTTACGAAAACCCTAATCCAAACAAAAATCCCCAAAGTATATTAAAATGGATCCAATCGTTGATTCGTTATCCGCAGCCTACAACGAGTTCATTACTGCCGCCGCAATCGTCTTAGAGTCAAAAATATCCAACAACAATACATCAAACTCTGCCTCCGCGTCAGCATTAGAAACCTTCAAGCACCGCTGGGAACTTTTCAAAGTCGCGTGCGACCAGGCCGAAGAGTTTGTGGAATCTTTGAAACAGCGCATCGGGTCAGAATGTTTGGTAGATGAGGCCACTGGATCCGCTACGAATCAAAATTCTAACGGGCAGGCTGGAATTCCACCCATTAGTGCGGTTAGGTTGGAGCAGATGAGCAAAGCTGTAAGGATGCTCGTCATTGAGTTGCAGCAGCATGGGTCGGGTTCTGGCGCTGGTTCAAATGTTAATCCGCATACTGAAGAGCCAGTTCAGTAGTGGTATGGTAATTCCGCCTTAGATGTTTGGCTATTTATGTGAAATTAGTAGATTAATTTATTGCCTGCATTAACTATGCATGCTGAAATCTCTGTGTTTGATTATATTATTGGGTTGTGTTGAGCAGGCCTGTCAACGGGTCAGGGTCGGTCCGTATATATTGAAACTGGGCCCATGTCCGGTTTCAATGATCGGAACCCGGGTCCAAACTCATTGGGTATTTCAAACCCAATACCCAAGCCCGATCCGTCGGGTTTTTCAAACTTGTTGAGTAATACTCGTATACCTAAGTTATAATATTTTTGCCAAAACCATACTTTAAACTTGCAAATTTTATAAAATTCATACACAAACAATGCTAACATACAAACCAGATAATCATGAAGTCAACTTCACAATAAAAGTATGGAAACATCTACATGCAAATTGGGGATGACAATAGAGCGAGTTTATGGTCTAAATCCGACAGATCCGCTTCTATTTTGATCCGTCAAGACCTGTTCCATTGGATCATCGGGACGGTGGACCCATGACCCGCCCTTGAAGGTCTCGAATTGGGTTGGGGCTTGACAAACCCGTCCCAACTCGACTCATACTCTTGATAGCTTATAATATCAATTAATTATAATTTGTTGAACTATTTAAACAAAAATTTGTACAATGAATGCATCATAATGTTTTATTTAATAAGTTCCCGTGTTTTGAAATATTAAGTTGTATTTCTAATTATATAATGAAATATGTATATTATTTGAATTGTAATTGAGCACTTCATATTTTTTCTTCTCATTATATATTTATACACTCATTATTATCTATAATCAATATATTTTTTAAATCTATTTTTCTTACACATAAAAATATCAGTGTATTTAAATCAGAGTACAATGTTTGAAGGACATACAAAGATGCACTAGGTTTGGGGAAGAGTCGGGTCTCACCTTGATCCTTATAGATCTAGGATTAGGGCAAAAATTTAGACCTGCACCAGGACAACGAGACGGGTCCGAGATGGGGTTTAACAAACCTGGGTCGGGTATGTGACGAAAAACTGTCCCAATCCATCCTATTGTCATCCATAGTACAGACAAACGAAATGATAAATAAATAACACAAACACTTATGTTTTGATACTATGGAAATAATCGGGTTGGGTCCAAACCATGTTGGGTTTTGATGAAACAATACCCGTACCTAATAGTAACTGGGTCGGCCCTGGGTAGTTAGACCTAAATCCATATCCACAGTAAAAAAGTGGGTTATGGTTGGATTCAGACCAAATCCGTACTATTGACAGACCTAGTGCTGAGTAGTAAAATGCTAATTTCTTACACTAAACTAAAATAGTTCCACGGTTTAGAACGTGGATAACCAATATGTAAGACCGTCCCAACCGTTGTTTTGTTCACTTCATTGTTTTTTGTATCGAGAAAACTGAATAAAACAACTCTTGCATTCAGAAGCATTAAAACCACCCACAAAACCACTTTTAGAAACAGTTCCATCCGATTTTAAAATGACAATTTGACTGCTGTTTTATACAATATAATAACAAAGTGACAGTCATCTTGCCGTCTTATTTCTCTATCTCCCATTCACAAAAACGCAAAATCCTTTCTCCTTCATTCTCAGTCGCATCATCTATTTCCCTATTCTTTCCCCATTTTAACCCTTTTTTCAAAAAAATTACCTTAAAAATTCCAAAAAATATATATTTAATTTCTTCACGGTTTATCTAGTTATGGCTTGTTTATTTCAGAAAACAAGTTATAAGCTCATTAGTTGCTACTCAAGCAGCCTGGAGAATTGATTATTAAAACGACAAAGAGGTAGCCGTTTTAAAGTCCCAAGCATTGAAATGACAATCTCTTTGCTGGTTTAATTTATTTGGCTATTTATATGAAGTTACTAGATTAATTTATTGCCTGCATTAGTATGCATGCTGAAATCTCTGTGTTTGATTATATTATTGGGGTTGTGTTGAGCAGGCCTGTCAACGGGTCAGGTTCGGTCCGGATATCTTGAAACTTGAGCCCGTGGACGGTTTCAATAATTGGAACCCGGGTCCCAAATCATTGGGTATTTCAAACCGAATACCCTAGCCTGACCCGTGGATTTTCAAGTCCGCTGAGTAATGCTCGTATACCTAAGTTATAATATTTTTACTGAAACCATACTTTAAACTTGCAAATTTTATAAAATTTATACACGAACAACGTTAACATACAAACTAGATAGTAATGAAGTCAAGTTCATAATAAAAATATGGAAACATCTACATGCAAAATCGGGGATGACAATGGAGTGAGTTTATGGTCCGAACCCGACCGATCTGATTTTGATCCGTCAAGACCTGTCCCATTAGGTCATCGAGACGGTAGACCCATGATCCGCTCTTGAAGGTCTCGAATTGGGTTGGGGCTTGACAAACCTGTCCCAACTCATACTCTTGATAGCTTATAATATCAATTAATTATAATTTGTTGAACTATTTAAAAAAAAATTTGTACAATGAATGCATCATAATGTTTTACTTAATAAGTTCCAGTGTTTTGAAATATAACGAAATATGCATATTATTTGAATTGTAATTGAACACCTTATATTATTTTTCTTCCCATTATATACTCATTATTATCTATAATTAATATATTTTTTAATATCTATTTTTCTTACACATAAAAATATTAGTGTATTTAAATAAAAGTACCACGTTTGAAGGACATACAAAGATGCATCGGGTTTGGGGACGAGTCGGGTCTCACTCTGATCCATACAGATCTTGGGTTGAGGCAAAAATTTAGGCTCGCACTGGGACTGCGAGGCATGTTCGAGGTGGGGTTTAACAAACCTGGGTTGGGTATGTGACAAAAAGTTGCCCCAACTACCCTATTGTCACCCTAGTGTAGACAAATCGAATGATAAATAAATAACACACACTTATGTTTTGGTACTATGGAAAAATAATAATCGGTTGAGTCTAAACCATGTTGGATTTTAATGAAACCATACCCATTTCTAATAGTAACTGGGTCGGATCTAGGTAGTTAGAACTAAATCCATATCCATAGTAAAAAAGTGGGTTATTCTCAGATTCGAACCAAATTCGTACTATTGACGGATCTAGTGTTGAGTAGTAAAATGCTAATTTCTTACACTAAACTAATATAGTTCCACGGTTTAGAATGTGTATAAGCAGTATGTAAAACCGTCCCAACCGTTGTTTTGTTCACTTCATCATTTTTTGCATCGAGAAAACTGAATAAAATAACCCTTGCATTCAGAAGCATTAAAACCACCCATAAAACCAATTTTAGAAACAGCTCCATCCGATTTTAAAGTGACAATTTGATTGTTGTTTTATACAATAATAACAAAGTGATTGTCGTTTTAATACAATGGCAATCATCTTGCCGTCTTATTTCTCCATCTCCCATGCACAAAAACACAAAATCCTTTCTCCTTAATTTTCAACCGCCACATCTATTTTCCAATTCTTTTCCAATTTTAACCAATTTTTTTGTCAAAAAATTTACTCTAAAAATTCCAAAAAATAAATATTTAATTTCTTTACGGTTTATTCAGTTGTGGCTTGTTTAATTCAGAAAACAAGTCACAAGCTCCTTAGTGGCTGCTCAAGCGGCCTGGAGAATTGATTATTAGAACGACAAAGAGGTAGCTGTTTTAAAGTCCCAAGCATTAAAATGACAATCTCTTTGCATGTTTAATACAACGACAAAGAGATTGCTCTAGTACTTACAACGGCTATTTAACCCAACAGCTGTCTGAAACGGCTAATTTACCATAACTATATATCTTATACCATACCCTTTACCATTCTATAACACCATACTCTCTTCTTTCTCTACAACTACATTTTACAACAAAAAAATCCAAAGCTAAAAATGGAGAAAAGATCGAAAAAGAAAACCATGGATAAGAAATCAAAAGCAACAACACAACCCTTACCATTTTCAACTCAAAACCTAGCATACCCTTCAACCGAATATGCGCACATACGTTCTCCGCAACAAAATCTAGCATACCCATCACAAATATGGATCAAAGTTTTAAATTTCCTTCATCTCATCCGGGATATTAGGTCAAAATTTTCTCTCAAATTCGAGATTTGAAGGGTCTAGTAAGTTATCAGAGGTTTAAATCTCATTCATTTTAGTCGAGATATCAGTTATTCATTTTAGTTGAGATATCGGTCCAAAATTTTCTTTAAAATCCGAGATTTGAAACCTTAACATGAATACGTTTCGCATAGCCCATTCCAAAAACATCCGCCTCTTCGAAATCCATCTCCGCACTGTACAAATTTACAAATCCCTTTTTCATGGCTAGAATACTAACTTGATGCGATAATTTTCTAAGTCTCAGTATGCTAATCCGACACATAAGGTTGTTGACAACAAAGATAGCGATGATGGAGGGGAAGGGGAAGACGAAGACGTTAAAGGTGTCGAAGATTTTGAGAAGGAAGAGGTTTAGGAAATCCAAGTGCCAATTAGCCCAAAATCTCAATGGTCACAAAAGAAAATATGGAAGTTTAGATCTTTAGTGGATTTGCTTGGTCGACAAATGACAAGAAGTCGGTTATTACTGATAACACTACTGGGCTTGAAGAACTGGATTCTACAGCAGAAGAAGAAGATAGTGGAAAAAATCAACAAAGATTTACTTAGACATGTCAATGAATACTTTCAGATGCAGATATTATCACATTCGTATCTGAAATCATTTTCAAATATCGGATATCTGTATCTGCGAATACGAACGAATATTTGCTCCACTCGCACAATTAATAAAACCAAATAAATAAATGAATTTTTTGATGCAACATAAATCCTTTTCAATAATAATGCTAACATAAACACAAGAAATATAAAATACGATGATAATAATCAATTTTGATAGTAAATATTCATTTATACATGCATAACATGAATTATTACCATAATAAAACAATATCTTGATAAAACTTGAACGAATAATTTTCGGTTGTGGATGTTATCATATACATATCCGTATCCATTTTTCAGATTTCAGATATTTTTTAATTTTTCGAATACAGATGAGGAAAGATTTCATATTTTCGGATACTCATTGGCAACCATAGGTTTACTCCAACTCAGCACTTATCTTTTGCACGTGCATGGGTTCGAGTTTTCAATGATAATGTAATCGACACGAACTTGGAAGGTTTAAATTTTGGCAATCAGTGACCAATATTGTAACGACCCAGAATTTTGAACAAACTAAATTGAAAATATTTAATTAATTTTGTATATTTGAACGGTAATTTAATTTGAATCCCCGATATAACTTTGAATTTGGCGATTAAATTATAAAATTTAATCTAGTGAATGTTGAATAAAAATTCGAATTTTCAATTTTAAGTTGAAGAAAAATATTTCGAAAGCTTTTAAAATTCGTATTGACAATACCGGAAATAATAGAAGCTTCGGAATTGAAGTTGAAATTGAATTATTCAGTTTTGAAATTTATATCGTTTGAATCGATATTTGAAAATAGCCGTCCGAGGCACAGTCTCGGAATTCGACGAAACCAGTTTCATTGGGTCCGTAATATTGAATTATTGCCGGATTTCCGATTTCGTATTTTTCGGTGTTAATACGTGAGCACACGGTGAGTAAACGCATTGGATTTTTTATCAAGATTCAATTTAAATTTAATTTAAAGTTTTATAAACTTTTGCCGTCATCTTACCCACGTTTTCTCCCCTAAAATCACGTCTAAGATCGGGAAAGAAATCGTGCTTCTCCCTGTTAAAATCACGATGCCAAATCGTGCAGGCCATACTTCGTTCGACTTTAAGTATCTCATCCCTCTCTGTTAATTTAAAATTTCGAGCAGTTCAAAGAAAAACAATGGCAAAACGAAAATTCTCGTTCAAATCTAAGATGGCCGCCTCCTTCTATTTTTCAAATCAAATTGTTTACTCAAAATCAATGCCGAGCTTCTCAGTAAAAAAAAAACGAAAACAATGGCCGAGCAACTAAATCAACAGATCTCGTTCGTTTCCCTCTCCACTATTTTAAATCGCGAGGCTCGATGTGGGCGAACGAAGACGAGGGCTGCGACGTCGCTTGGGTTTGATGACGGGATTGGCAGCGCGAGTATGGGGATTCGATGCTCGAAGTTCAAATCGTGGAGGGCGGTGGCAACGCTCGCGAGTGCGGGGCACGGTTAGGAGGCGAGCCAATTGAAGTCGCGATGGCCAGTGGGAATCGCGATATGGTAATTCTCGAGTTCGCGAGGTGGTTAGGTAGTTGTTTTGGGGAAGGTGACGATCTGATAGGTAGGGCGTGTTCGTCTGGAAGCCATGGGTTTCAGCAGATGTCAGTATGGGGTCGAAGTCGAAGGGGATGGCCGGTCTTCATCGATGAAGTATAATTTCGAATTCAAGTTGCAGTGAGGTATTCTTTAGTTTTACAAATTAATGTTGAAGTTTAAATAAATTACTGTTAAGTTAAAACCGGAATTAAATCATTAGTTCCAGGAAATTATTTTTACCCATTCGAAAAAAAGAAGAAGTGAAATCAGTATTTAAATTCTTACGGTAAGTGTATATATATAAGGTTTAACAAAATATGGGATTAATATGTTAATGAACTTATTCAATAAATTGATAAAGATACCGTATAAAATAAATGTTGAATTGAATTTGTTGAAATGAGAATTTAATGGGTCAATTTATTCGAACATTAATAATTGTATAATTTATTTATACAAGGTATAAATGGAGAAAAACAAATTGGATTGGAAATTGGATGGCAAATTAAAAGCTAAGGTGAGATTTTTCTCACTCAAATAAAATTTGATTTTTCAGTTATTGATTGATGATTGACTGTTTGGATGTGATATTAGATATAGTAGGATATATCTATATATATAGCAATATATACATATTGGCATATGTATATATTGGATTGATTGATTTCCCGCCACGTATAGCGGATGAGACCCTATTGCGCCGTTAGTAAGCGGATGATTTTTATAAAACCTATATACCGCGATATTCCACCTCAAAGTGGAATTGGTATTGTGCTAACGTCTTTGGATGCAGGGAAACAGGTTGGAGGGATCCAACTGGACCCCTCATATTGATTGAATTTATTTATACTGTGATATGAATCTGTGAATGATTATATTGATGTTATTGATCATATCGATGTCTGGAAATTGTTTGAAAGCTATAGATTTAGCTGAATGGATGTTTGATATCATTGGATTCCAAAAATAAACGAAATTGAATTTTTGAAATTCAAGTAGAAATTTTTGAGTGAATTAATTTTAGAAATTGAATAAATTTGAAGAAAGAAGAATTTTAAAACATAAAAAGTTGATTTTAAAATCTTATCGAATTTATTTCTAGAATAAGGTGAAAATGTTAAATAAATGGATTCGTAAAATAGTGATTATAAGTTGAAGAATTTAATTTAAATTTGGATTTCTAAATAGTTTGAAAAAAGATAAAGAGATTTATTCTCTTTAAAAGGAATTTATTTAAAATGAAATAAGTTGGAAGTCCAATTAGAAATTAAATTTATGAATTGAAATAACTTGGGAAATCAATGTAAAAATGATTTCAAATTGAAGAATTCTTTTAAAAAAATAGAATATCGAATAAATTGGAAAGAATAAGGAAATTATTTAGAAATGATAAAATTTTGGAAATCAATCTGTAATTGATGTAGTATTTGGAAATGATGTTAAAATGGGTTTATAAAAGGATAGAATTTCCAGTTTGTAAAGTTTTAAAAGAATGATCTTTGTAAATAAATGAAATTATAAGTATTTAACTTATAATATGGATTGTGGTATAAAAATTGAATTGTGAATTGAATTGGTAAATAAAGAAGATTTTTAAATTGAAGTTTTTATAAATAGAAATAGAATTTATAAACGTTGTTTTATAAATTCAAAATCAATTGAATTTGATAAATTAAATATAGAAGATTATCAAAGAAGATATATTCGTGTGTTTGGATAGCGAATTTTTATTGAAATAAAATGTGTAGAAATGATTGAAATTGGGTTAAGTGAATTATATTCACGATTTTTGACAGTGAATATATTATTGAATAAAATGGATTCATTTTTGAAGAAGTGACATTAAAAATGAAGTAAACATTTTAAAGATGTTTTTAAAATGTGGGAAATATCGAAACCATATATTTCAACATTTTATTGTTGAAATAGACGTTTTCGAAAAATAAGGAAATGGTGAACTATAACACTGTTGTTATAGTAAATGATTTCCAAAAGGAAATGTTTTTATGTAGTATTGGGATTTATATATCTATCTAAATCCGAATCCCTATACTAGTGATTTTGAGTCGTCGTAACGATGTTTTATGTAACATTCGTTTTGACTCAAATAAATGTTGTCAAAGTAAATGATTTCCTTAAAGAATGAAATATATACTTAATTTTGATTTAAGTATATAGAATATTTTCCAAGTGTTGAAAATAAATGATTTGTGAAATACTTATTATTAAATAAGTAGGGAAATGCATTTCCAAAATGAAATGAAACGTTTTGAGATTTTATCTTCTTAAAGATAAATTGAAAATGAATATTGGAATCGATTTGAAAATCGTATATCAGTAGATATTTTTGAAATATAAATTCACTATGGAATTTATAAAAGAAAGGGAAGTTGTTTAAAAATATTGAAGTGGAAATTTTATATCTAGTAAAGATATTTTTGAAGATGAAATAATTTGGAAAATTATTTGGAATCTGATGATGTTGCGCATCTTTATTGATAGTTAAATAACCGACTATCAATAATTACATTGAATGGGTATTTGTTGTGAATTGGATGAATTTGAATGCCAAACTTATTTTTGAATAAGCGCTCACTATTCGGGTTAGCCGGGAAAGGACCATGGGGTCGTATAACCCATTCCGAATATGTGATACGTCGTTATGAATCGCATTTGATGACCGGTGTTGAAGACCGGATATTTTTGAAAACGGAAGGATTACCGTCGAGTTACTCTACATCGGCTGATCTCCGATTTAGAGGTTTTATCACCCTTAGTAACGGGAAGTCCGGACGTGATTAGAAATTTATCCGGATGTGCAAGGGCTTCGTGAGGAGTGCCTTCGGTTCTGTTCGATCCCGGAACAGACTTGTATGGATTGTTTGTCTGACGTTACAAATTGAGATATAAAGCTGATTTCTTTCAAATACATTTCTGTTGGTGGCGGAGAATTTATTCTCTTAGCTTAACACACTTCTCTGAGACGTACGAGCTCAGAGGTTATGTAGTTGAAATTTATCAGCGATATACTCCCAATTTGGTAACGTGGCATACTGAGTGTTGCTGTGAAATGATCGTTGTTTGATCATTTATGATATGATCGTTTGTTTGATCATTTATCTTTGTGATCAATGCTTTGATCATTTGTTTGACCCGAAGCATGGCTTTGTAGAAAGCGTAGCTTTGTGGACGAGACTTCGTCGAGCCTCACACCCCGGAAATGGTCAAAACAGGAAGGATGCAGCAAGGTTCTAGGGAGTAGCGCACCTTAGTGTATGTCATTCCTTCTGGATAGAGGTGGTATCATGGTATGGAGCCCAGATACTTAACCTATGTGGTTACTGCATTATTATTCTTATGTGGTTGTTGCGAATCGGGGATCCTCGGGAAGATCGGTTACGATCGGGGGATGGCATGCGCGTGTCAGTAGTTACCTATTTTTGCAGAGGTAATCCGGCCTTGTGTTGGCAGAGATCCGGTTAAGTTCTCGGGACGTCATTCCAGAGGCGTTTCCATGTGGCAATGGGAAGTTCCTTGGCCTGACCATTTGTTGGAAATCCAAAGAAACAATACGTGACTTGTACGGTTTTAGTTGTAGAACCTATCATTCACTTATGGTGGTGCCCCACTGTTTGGATGATAGCTATAGTAGACATAAGTGCGAAATGCCTATGCCGGCTAAGATTTATATTATACTTTTGAAATGTTTTCTACACTATGCACTAATAATAATATCAAAAAGGATTTGATTTTTGCGTAGTAAGCATCTTTGACTATCATAAGAAGAAATCTCCTCCAATTCTGCGTTTGCATTGTGTGTGTGGCGGGAGGTCTTATGGTAGTTTCATTTTCCAAAAGCATTGCGAATTGACTTTAAAATTTTTCTGTTGTTGTTTTGAAAAATAACTGTTTTACGATCTCACACCAGTCACCATGACTGACTCGGAGTTTATTGTTTCCCTTCTAAACTCTGGGTGCCCACCAATTTCCATACGGGCAGCCTAGAGTTATGTTATCAGGATATTCTGGAGCTTTGGAAGCAAGCTGGATGGCGAGACGTACATTCGTACTTATTTATTATTCCGCTGTGTACTCTGTATGAGGACAGGTTTATATAACTGTCCATTGTTGTATATCGACTCTGATTGATGTATGAATAAACTGATATAGTTCTTTGTTTTAAAAGACTAGTGATTATCTATTATATATTGTTCCGCTGCGATGTGTAAGATTCTGATATTGTTTTCTGTTCTGATGTTGTTCTGTTGTTCTTCTTTCTTCTCTTCTCTCTTCTCTTCTTTCTTCTTCTTCTTTTCTTTTTCTTCTATTTTTCTTCTTCTTCTCCTTTTTCTTGTTCTTAAAACCCCTCAGGGTTCGTATTTCCATGCCCCTTGAGTTAATCAATGGAGATTAGTGTTTAATCAAGGAGTACGGATTTACGGGTCTTGACAGTTGGTATCAGAGCATATGGTTAAGCGACAACCCTGCTCTGTTGGGTGTTACTCATTAGAGATAGAGTCAGTAGTACTCTAGAATGAGTGTGAGTGTAATAATAGATATGAGCGCGTATTTGTTAGTGAATATAAATTGTTTTGTATTGTGTTGACTTATCGGTTGATTGTTTATAGATTCTGGTCGGTGCAGTCTAGCTAACTGGAATCGATAGGTGTTTCTAAACTCTAAACAAGATAAACCGACACAGTATTGTTTTAAAAAAAAAAAAGGGTAAATAAAATAATTTTACCCAAAACTATTTTTGTATATAAAAGAAATGATTTTCTATGAATTATCATAGTATATGGATGCTTGTTTGTTAGGAAAGTGATAATATTGAAATGTTATGATTATTATATGAAATCGGATAAGAAATTGAAATCATAACTCCAAAGTTAAGAAATAAATTCATATACAAATGAAATTTAAGAATGTAAATTATAAATGTGAATTGGAAGCATAAAGAAATGAATTCATATATGAATAAAAAAAAATTTGTGAATATAAATTGTAAATGAATTTACAAATGAAACGGAATTCCAGAGAAGTATTTGAAAATGTTTTGAAAAGAATTTGAAAATTTTGGAGATTTGGAAAGTTTAAATCCTAATTGGAGTTGGAAATGAATTTCAAAAGTTTGAAAAGTATTTTGGAGAGATGAAAGCTCTAAACTCTTTTCGGTCGCTGGAAAATAACTTCGGTACTGACTGCAGCATCATCGATGTTCATTTTCGGGTTTCCAAAAGAGGAATTGCTGCCAAATTATTTTAAATGGAAGTTGTTTGGAAAATTTGGGTTTTGTTTTGGAAATTCAAAGGATAATTTGAATTGTTTTCAAAATGATTTTTGAATGTTGGTAAGACTCTGGAATACTATATAAAAATATTTATGAAATATTATTAAGTTGATAACTTATACAATTTAAATTTTGATAGAATAAATTTAACTTAAAAGATAGAGTTAAATTAAAGAAAGTATAAGTGAATAAATTTGAATAAATGAAAGTGAAATAGAAAATTGAGATTCATTTTGAAGTTGTAAGCAATAAAATTGAATTGAATAATTATAAATGTGAATTGAAAGAGAAATTAAAATTCATATGGAATTTGAAATCCAATTTAAATGTAAGTAGATTTAACCGAAGTGGTAAATTGAAAATAAATATAATGTGTATATGGAATATTTATATTGAACCTAAGAAATGAAGAGTGAAATTATTAAGTAAAACTTGATATTGAAATTATTCTAAGTTGATGATTGGATGAAGATAAAACTGGAATAGAAACTGAATGTTGAAACTAATCTAAAATGATGCAGTTGTGAATGAAGGATAAATTCAATATTCAGAAATTAAACTGAATCCAAATTAAATTGAAATCGAAAATTTAATTCAAATGAAATTTGAAATGTAAAATTGAATGATAATGGATATAACTTCAATAGTAAACTAGAAGATGATATAAGAAGTATCGAAATTTTTGTAGTGGAATTTGCAAAATGGTTTGAATATGTAACTAGATATTATGGCTAGTAGGATATACAGGTGTATAGAGAAATTGGGAATTTTGATTTCAAAGATAAATTTGAAAGGCTCGACAAAAAGTTAAGTATTTGAATTTCAATATGAGATTTGATGATTTTCTTGTCTAGCCGCTTGACTTTTTCTTTTTCTTTTTGAAATCTGAGAGTCCGTAGGGACGTTTTGTAGTCGTGCCGTATTAGCCGCGCAAAGGAGACGCTGGCGAAATTTTTCGGAAATTTCGGGTGTTAAATTTTTTGAGAAAAATTTAAAAGTTTAAAATTTGAATTTAAACTTAAATTGGAATTGAGAAGTAAAACAATGTTGTTTTGAACTATAATTGAAGTTGGAAAGCTAGTTGAATTGACAATGAATCTTTAGTAGAAAGATTTGTTTTGAGAATTTGATAAAACTATTGGATGTTGAAAAATAGTAGACGAGTTAAGGACCATTTTTCCTAACTTGTAATTTCGGGACGAAATTCTTTTAAGGAGGGAAGTTTGTAACGACCCAGAATTTTGAACAAATTAAATTGAAAATATTTAATTAATTTTGTATATTTGAACGGTAATTTAATTTGAATCCCCGATATAACTTTGAATTTGGCGATTAAATTATAAAATTTAATCTAGTGAACGTTGAATAAAAATTCGAATTTTCAATTTTAAGTTGAAGAAAAATATTTCGAAAGCTTTTAAAATTCGTATTGACAATACCGGAAATAATAGAAGCTTCGGAATTGAAGTTGAAATTGAATTGTTCAGTTTTGAAATTTATATCGTTTGAATCGATATTTGAAAATTGCCGTCCGAGGCACAGTCTCGGAATTCGACGAAACCAGTTCCATTGGGTCCGTAATATTGAATTATTGCCGGATTTTCGATTTCGTATTTTTCGGTGCTAATACGTGAGCACACGGTGAGTAAACGCATTGGATTTTTTATCAAGATTCAGTTTAAATTTAATTTAAAGTTTTATAAACTTTTGCTGACATCTTACCCACGTTTTCTCCCCTAAAATCATGCCTAAGATCGGGAAAGAAATCGTGCTTCTCCCTATTAAAATCACGATGCCAAATCGTGCAGGCCATACTTCGTTCGACTTTAAGTATCTCGTCCCTCTCTGTTAATTTAAAATTTCGAGCAGTTCAAAGAAAAACAATGGCAAAACGAAAATTCTCGTTCAAATCTAAGATGGCCGCCTCCTTCTATTTTTCAAATCAAATTGTTTACTCAAAATCAATGCCGAGCTTCTCAGTAAAAAAAAAACGAAAACAATGGCCGAGCAACTAAATCAACAGATCTCGTTCGTTTCCCTCTCCACTATTTTAAATCGCGAGGCTCGATGTGGGCGAACGAAGACGAGGGCTGCGGCGTCGCTTGGGTTTGATGACGGGATTGGCAGCGCGAGTATGGGGATTCGATGCTCGAAGTTCAAATCGTGGAGGGCGGTGGCAACGCTCGCGAGTGCGGGGCACGGTTAGGAGGCGAGTCAATTGAAGTCGCGATGGCCAGTGGGAATCGCGATGTGGTAATTCTCGAGTTCGCGAGGTGGTTCGGTAGTTGTTTTGGGGAAGGTGACGATCTGATAGGTAGGGCGTGTTCGTCTGGAAGCCATGAGTTTCAGCAGATGTCAGTATGGGGTCGAAGTCGAAGGGGATGGCCGGTCTTCATCGATGAAGTATAATTTCGAATTCAAGTTGCAGTGAGGTATTCTTTAGTTTTACAAATTAATGTTGAAGTTTAAATAAATTACTGTTAAGTTAAAACCGGAATTAAATCATTAGTTCCAGGAAATTATTTTTACCCATTCGGAAAAAAAAGAAAGAAAGTGAAATCAGTATTTAAATTCTTACGGTAAGTGTATATATATAAGGTTTAACAAAATATGGGATTAATATGTTAATGAACTTATTCAATAAATTGATAAAGATACCGTATAAAATAAATGTTGAATTGAATTTGTTGAAATGAGAATTTAATGGGTCAATTTATTCGAACATTAATAATTGTATAATTTATTTATACAAGGTATAAATGGAGAAAAACAAATTGGATTGGAAATTGGATGGCAAATTAAAAGCTAAGGTGAGATTTTTCTCACTCAAATAAAATTTGATTTTTCAGTTATTGATTGATGATTGACTGTTTGGATGTGATATTAGATATAGTAGGATATATCTATATATATAGCAATATATACATATTGGCATATGTATATATTGGATTGATTGATTTCCCGCCACGTATAGCGGATGAGACCCTATTGCGCCGTTAGTAAGCGGATGATTTTTATAAAACCTATATACCGCGATATTACACCTCAAAGTGGAATTGGTATTGTGCTAACGTCTTTGGATGCAGGGAAACAGGTTGGAGGGATCCAACTGGACCCCTCATATTGATTGAATTTATTTATACTGTAATATAAATCTGTGAATGATTATATTGATGTTATTGATCATATCGATGTCTGGAAATTGTTTGAAAGCTATAGATTTAGCTGAATGGATGTTTGATATCATTGGATTCCAAAAATAAACGAAATTGAATTTTTGAAATTCAAGTAGAAATTTTTAAGTGAATTAATTTTAGAAATTGAATAAATTTGAAGAAAGAAGAATTTTAAAACATAAAAAGTTGATTTTAAAATCTTATCGAATTTATTTCTAGAATAAGGTGAAAATGTTAAATAAATGGATTCGTAAAATAGTGATTATAAGTTGAAGAATTTAATTTAAATTTGGATTTCTAAATAGTTTGAAAAAAGATAAAGAGATTTATTCTCTTTAAAAGGAATTTATTTAAAATGAAATAAGTTGGAAGTCCAATTAGAAATTAAATTTATGAATTGAAATAACTTGGGAAATCAATGTAAAAATGATTTCAAATTGAAGAATTCTTTTAAAAAAATAGAATATTGAATAAATTGGAAAGAATAAGGAAATTATTTAGAAATGATAAAATTTTGGAAATCAATCTGTAATTGATGTAGTATTTGGAAATGATGTTAAAATGGGTTTATAAAAGGATAGAATTTCCAGTTTGTAAAGTTTTAAAAGAATGATCTTTGTAAATAAATGAAATTATAAGTATTTAACTTATAATATGGATTGTGGTATAAAAATTGAATTGTGAATTGAATTGGTAAATAAAGAAGATTTATAAATTGACGTTTTTATAAATAGAAATAGAATTTATAAACGTTGTTTTATAAATTCAAAATCAATTGAATTTGATAAATTAAATATAGAAGATTATCAAAGAAGATATATTCGCGTTTTTGGATAGCGAATTTTTATTGAAATAAAATGTGTAGAAATGATTGAAATTGGGTTAAGTGAATTATATTCACGATTTTTGACAGTGAATATATTATTGAATAAAATGGATTCATTTTTGAAGAAGTGACATTAAAAATGAAGTAAACATTTTAAAGATGTTTTTAAAATGTGGGAAATATCGAAACCATAGATTTCAACATTTTATTGTTGAAATAGACGTTTTCGAAAAATAAGGAAATGGTGGACTATAACACTGTTGTTATAGTAAATGATTTCCAAAATGAAATGTTTTTATGTAGTATTGGGATTTATATATCTATCTAAATCCGAATCCCTATACTAGTGATTTTGAGTCGTCGTAACGATGTTTTACGTAACATTCGTTTTGACTCAAATAAATGTTGTCAAAGTAAATGATTTCCTTAAAGAATGAAATATATACTTAATTTTGATTTAAGTATATAGAATATTTTCCAAGTGTTGAAAATAAATGATTTGTGAAATACTTATTATTAAATAAGTAGGGAAATGCATTTCCAAAATGAAATGAAACGTTTTGAGATTTTATCTTCTTAAAGATAAATTGAAAATGAATATTGGAATCGATTTGAAAATCGTATATCAGTAGATATTTTTGAAATATAAATTCACTATGGAATTTATAAAAGAAAGGGAAGTTGTTTAAAAATAAAGGTTGATTTATTTTTGAAGTGGAAATTTTATATCTAGTAAAGATATTTTTGAAGATGAAATAATTTGGAAAATTATTTGGAATCTGATGATGTTGCGCATCTTTATTGATAGTTAAATAACCGACTATCAATAATTACCTTGAATGGGTATTTGTTGTGAATTGGATGAATTTGAATGCCAAACTTATTTTTGAATAAGCGCTCACTATTCGGGTTAGCCGGGAAAGGACCATGGGGTCGTATAACCCATTCCGAATATGTGATACGTCGTTATGAATCGCATTTGATGACCGGTGTTGAAGACCGGATATTTTTGAAAACGGAAGGATTACCGTCGAGTTACTCTACATCGGCTGATCTCCGATTTAGAGGTTTTATCACCCTTAGTGACGGGAAGTCCGGACGTGATTAGAAATTTATCCGGATGTGCAAGGGCTTCGTGAGGAGTGCCTTCGGTTCTGTTCGATCCCGGAACAGACTTGTATGGATTGTTTGTCTGACGTTACAAATTGAGATATAAAGCTGATTTCTTTCAAATACATTTCTGTTGGTGGCGGAGAATTTATTCTCTTAGCTTAACACCCTTCTCTGAGACGTACGAGCTCAGAGGTTATGTAGTTGAAATTTATCAGCGATATACTCCCAATTTGGTAACGTGGCATACTGAGTGTTGCTGTGAAATGATCGTTGTTTGATCATTTATGATATGATCGTTTGTTTGATCATTTATCTTTGTGATCAATGCTTTGATCATTTGTTTGACCCGAAGCATGGCTTTGTAGAAAGCGTAGCTTTGTGGACGAGACTTCGTCGAGCCTCACACCCCGGTAATGGTCAAAACAGGAAGGATGCAGCAAGGTTCTAGGGAGTAGCGCACCTTAGTGTATGTCATTCCTTCTGGATAGAGGTGGTATCATGGTATGGAGCCCAGATACTTAACCTATGTGGTTACTGCATTATTATTCTTATGTGGTTGTTGCGAATCGGGGATCCTCGGGAAGATCGGTTACGATCGGGGGATGGCATGCGCGTATCAGTAGTTACCTATTTTTGCAGAGGTAACCCGGCCTTGTGTTGGCAGAGATCCGGTTAGGTTCTCGGGACGTCATTCCAGAGGCGTTTCCATGTGGCAATGGGAAGTTCCTTGGCCTGACCATTTGTTGGAAATCCAAAGAAACAATACGTGACTTGTACGGTTTTAGTTGTAGAACCTATCATTCACTTATGGTGTGCCCCACTGTTTGGATGATAGCTATAGTAGACATAAGTGCGAAATGCCTATGCCGGCTAAGATTTATATTATACTTTTGAAATGTTTTCTACACTATGCACTAATAATAATATCAAAAAGGATTTGATTTTTGCGTAGTAAGCATCTTTGACTATCATAAGAAGAAATCTCCTCCAATTCTGCGTTTGCATTGTGTGTGTGGCGGGAGGTCTTATGGTAGTTTCATTTTCCAAAAGCATTGCGAATTGACTTTAAAATTTTTCTGTTGTTGTTTTGAAAAATAACTGTTTTACGATCTCACACCAGTCACCATGACTGACTCGGAGTTTATTGTTTCCCTTCTAAACTCTGGGTGCCCACCAATTTCCACACGGGCAGCCTAGAGTTATGTTATCAGGATATTCTGGAGCTTTGGAAGCAAGCTGGATGGCGAGACGTACATTCGTACTTATTTATTATTCCGCTGTGTACTCTGTATGAGGATAGGTTTATATAACTGTCCATTGTTGTATATCGACTCTGATTGATGTATGAATAAACTGATATAGTTCTTTGTTTTAAAAGACTAGTGATTATCTATTATATATTGTTCCGCTGCGATGTGTAAGATTCTGATATTGTTTTCTGTTCTGATGTTGTTCTGTTGTTCTTCTTTCTTCTCTTCTCTCTTCTCTTCTTTCTTCTTCTTCTTTTCTTTTTCTTCTATTTTTCTTCTTCTTCTCCTTTTTCTTGTTCTTAAAACCCCTCAGGGTTCGTATTTCCATGCCCCTTGAGTTAATCAATGGAGATTAGTGTTTAATCAAGGAGTACGGATTTACGGGTCTTGACAGTTGGTATCAGAGCATATGGTTAAGCGACAACCCTGCTCTGTTGGGTGTTACTCATTAGAGATAGAGTCAGTAGTACTCTAGAATGAGTGTGAGTGTAATAATAGATATGAGCGCGTATTTGTTAGTGAATATAAATTGTTTTGTATTGTGTTGACTTATCGGTTGATTGTTTATAGATTCTGGTCGGTGCAGTCTAGCTAACTGGAATCGATAGGTGTTTCTAAACTCTAAACAAGATAAACCGACACAGTATTGTTTTAAAAAAAAAGGGTAAATAAAATAATTTTACCCAAAACTATTTTTGTATATAAAAGAAATGATTTTCTATGAATTATCATAGTATATGGATGCTTGTTTGTTAGGAAAGTGATAATATTGAAATGTTATGATTATTATATGAAATCGGATAAGAAATTGAAATCATAACTCCAAAGTTAAGAAATAAATTCATATACAAATGAAATTTAAGAATGTAAATTATAAATGTGAATTGGAAGCATAAAGAAATGAATTCATATATGAATAAAAAAAAATTTGTGAATATAAATTGTAAATGAATTTACAAATGAAACGGAATTCCAGAGAAGTATTTGAAAATATTTTGAAAAGAATTTGAAAATTTTGGAGATTTGGAAAGTTTAAATCCTAATTGGAGTTGGAAATGAATTTCAAAAGTTTGAAAAGTATTTTGGAGAGATGAAAGCTCTAAACTCTTTTCGGTCGCTGGAAAATAACTTCGGTACTGACTGCAGCATCATCGATGTTCATTTTCGGGTTTCCAAAAGAGGAATTGCTGCCAAATTATTTTAAATGGAAGTTGTTTGGAAAATTTGGGTTTTGTTTTGGAAATTCAAAGGATAATTTGAATTGTTTTCAAAATGATTTTTGAATGTTGGTAAGACTCTGGAATACTATATAAAAATATTTATGAAATATTATTAAGTTGATAACTTATACAATTTAAATTTTGATAGAATAAATTTAACTTAAAAGATAGAGTTAAATTAAAGAAAGTATAAGTGAATAAATTTGAATAAATGAAAGTGAAATAGAAAATTGAGATTCATTTTGAAGTTGTAAGCAATAAAATTGAATTGAATAATTATAAATGTGAATTGAAAGAGAAATTAAAATTCATATGGAATTTGAAATCCAATTTAAATGTAAGTAGATTTAACCGAAGTGGTAAATTGAAAATAAATATAATGTGTATATGGAATATTTATATTGAACCTAAGAAATGAAGAGTGAAATTCTTAAGTAAAATTTGATATTGAAATTATTCTAAGTTGATGATTGGATGAAGATAAAACTGGAATAGAAACTGAATGTTGAAACTAATCTAAAATGATGCAGTTGTGAATGAAGGATAAATTCAATATTCAGAAATTAAACTGAATCCAAATTAAATTGAAATCGAAAATTTAATTCAAATGAAATTTGAAATGTAAAATTGAATGATAATGGATATAACTTCAATAGTAAACTAGAAGATGATATAAGAAGTATCGAAATTTTTGTAGTGGAATTTGCAAAATGGTTTGAATATGTAACTAGATATTATGGCTAGTAGGATATACAGGTGTATAGAGGAATTGGGAATTTTGATTTCAAAGATAAATTTGAAAGGCTCGACAAAAAGTTAAGTATTTGAATTTCAATATGAGATTTGATGATTTTCTTGTCTAGCCGCTTGGCTTTTTCTTTTTCTTTTTGAAATCTGAGAGTCCGTAGGGACGTTTTGTAGTCGTGCCGTATTAGCCGCGCAAAGGAGACGCTGGCGAAATTTTTCGGAAATTTCGGGTGTTAAATTTTTTGAGAAAAATTTAAAAGTTTAAAATTTGAATTTAAACTTAAATTGGAATTGAGAAGTAAAACAATGTTGTTTTGAACTATAATTGAAGTTGGAAAGCTAGTTGAATTGACAATGAATCTTTAGTAGAAAGATTTGTTTTGAGAATTTGATAAAACTATTGGATGTTGAAAAATAGTAGACGAGTTAAGGACCATTTTTCCTAACTTGTAATTTCGGGACGAAATTCTTTTAAGGAGGGAAGTTTGTAACGACCCAGAATTTTGAACAAATTAAATTGAAAATATTTAATTAATTTTGTATATTTGAACGGTAATTTAATTTGAATCCCCGATATAACTTTGAATTTGGCGATTAAATTATAAAATTTAATCTAGTGAACGTTGAATAAAAATTCGAATTTTCAATTTTAAGTTGAAGAAAAATATTTCGAAAGCTTTTAAAATTCGTATTGACAATACCGGAAATAATAGAAGCTTCGGAATTGAAGTTGAAATTGAATTGTTCAGTTTTGAAATTTATATCGTTTGAATCGATATTTGAAAATTGCCGTCCGAGGCACAGTCTCGGAATTCGACGAAACCAGTTCCATTGGGTCCGTAATATTGAATTATTGCCGGATTTTCGATTTCGTATTTTTCGGTGCTAATACGTGAGCACACGGTGAGTAAACACATTGGATTTTTTATCAAGATTCAGTTTAAATTTAATTTAAAGTTTTATAAACTTTTGCTGACATCTTACCCACGTTTTCTCCCCTAAAATCACGCCTAAGATCGGGAAAGAAATCGTGCTTCTCCCTATTAAAATCACGATGCCAAATCGTGCAGGCCATACTTCGTTCGACTTTAAGTATCTCGTCCCTCTCTGTTAATTTAAAATTTCGAGCAGTTCAAAGAAAAACAATGGCAAAACGAAAATTCTCGTTCAAATCTAAGATGGCCGCCTCCTTCTATTTTTCAAATCAAATTGTTTACTCAAAATCAATGCCGAGCTTCTCAGTAAAAAAAAAACGAAAACAATGGCCGAGCAACTAAATCAACAGATCTCGTTCGTTTCCCTCTCCACTATTTTAAATCGCGAGGCTCGATGTGGGCGAACGAAGACGAGGGCTGCGGCGTCGCTTGGGTTTGATGACGGGATTGGCAGCGCGAGTATGGGGATTCGATGCTCGAAGTTCAAATCGTGGAGGGCGGTGGCAACGCTCGCGAGTGCGGGGCACGGTTAGGAGGCGAGTCAATTGAAGTCGCGATGGCCAGTGGGAATCGCGATGTGGTAATTCTCGAGTTCGCGAGGTGGTTCGGTAGTTGTTTTGGGGAAGGTGACGATCTGATAGGTAGGGCGTGTTCGTCTGGAAGCCATGAGTTTCAGCAGATGTCAGTATGGGGTCGAAGTCGAAGGGGATGGCCGGTCTTCATCGATGAAGTATAATTTCGAATTCAAGTTGCAGTGAGGTATTCTTTAGTTTTACAAATTAATGTTGAAGTTTAAATAAATTACTGTTAAGTTAAAACCGGAATTAAATCATTAGTTCCAGGAAATTATTTTTACCCATTCGGAAAAAAAAGAAAGAAAGTGAAATCAGTATTTAAATTCTTACGGTAAGTGTATATATATAAGGTTTAACAAAATATGGGATTAATATGTTAATGAACTTATTCAATAAATTGATAAAGATACCGTATAAAATAAATGTTGAATTGAATTTGTTGAAATGAGAATTTAATGGGTCAATTTATTCGAACATTAATAATTGTATAATTTATTTATACAAGGTATAAATGGAGAAAAACAAATTGGATTGGAAATTGGATGGCAAATTAAAAGCTAAGGTGAGATTTTTCTCACTCAAATAAAATTTGATTTTTCAGTTATTGATTGATGATTGACTGTTTGGATGTGATATTAGATATAGTAGGATATATCTATATATATAGCAATATATACATATTGGCATATGTATATATTGGATTGATTGATTTCCCGCCACGTATAGCGGATGAGACCCTATTGCGCCGTTAGTAAGCGGATGATTTTTATAAAACCTATATACCGCGATATTACACCTCAAAGTGGAATTGGTATTGTGCTAACGTCTTTGGATGCAGGGAAACAGGTTGGAGGGATCCAACTGGACCCCTCATATTGATTGAATTTATTTATACTGTAATATAAATCTGTGAATGATTATATTGATGTTATTGATCATATCGATGTCTGGAAATTGTTTGAAAGCTATAGATTTAGCTGAATGGATGTTTGATATCATTGGATTCCAAAAATAAACGAAATTGAATTTTTGAAATTCAAGTAGAAATTTTTAAGTGAATTAATTTTAGAAATTGAATAAATTTGAAGAAAGAAGAATTTTAAAACATAAAAAGTTGATTTTAAAATCTTATCGAATTTATTTCTAGAATAAGGTGAAAATGTTAAATAAATGGATTCGTAAAATAGTGATTATAAGTTGAAGAATTTAATTTAAATTTGGATTTCTAAATAGTTTGAAAAAAGATAAAGAGATTTATTCTCTTTAAAAGGAATTTATTTAAAATGAAATAAGTTGGAAGTCCAATTAGAAATTAAATTTATGAATTGAAATAACTTGGGAAATCAATGTAAAAATGATTTCAAATTGAAGAATTCTTTTAAAAAAATAGAATATTGAATAAATTGGAAAGAATAAGGAAATTATTTAGAAATGATAAAATTTTGGAAATCAATCTGTAATTGATGTAGTATTTGGAAATGATGTTAAAATGGGTTTATAAAAGGATAGAATTTCCAGTTTGTAAAGTTTTAAAAGAATGATCTTTGTAAATAAATGAAATTATAAGTATTTAACTTATAATATGGATTGTGGTATAAAAATTGAATTGTGAATTGAATTGGTAAATAAAGAAGATTTATAAATTGACGTTTTTATAAATAGAAATAGAATTTATAAACGTTGTTTTATAAATTCAAAATCAATTGAATTTGATAAATTAAATATAGAAGATTATCAAAGAAGATATATTCGCGTTTTTGGATAGCGAATTTTTATTGAAATAAAATGTGTAGAAATGATTGAAATTGGGTTAAGTGAATTATATTCACGATTTTTGACAGTGAATATATTATTGAATAAAATGGATTCATTTTTGAAGAAGTGACATTAAAAATGAAGTAAACATTTTAAAGATGTTTTTAAAATATGGGAAATATCGAAACCATAGATTTCAACATTTTATTGTTGAAATAGACGTTTTCGAAAAATAAGGAAATGGTGGACTATAACACTGTTGTTATAGTAAATGATTTCCAAAAGGAAATGTTTTTATGTAGTATTGGGATTTATATATCTATCTAAATCCGAATCCCTATACTAGTGATTTTGAGTCGTCGTAACGATGTTTTACGTAACATTCGTTTTGACTCAAATAAATGTTGTCAAAGTAAATGATTTCCTTAAAGAATGAAATATATACTTAATTTTGATTTAAGTATATAGAATATTTTCCAAGTGTTGAAAATAAATGATTTGTGAAATACTTATTATTAAATAAGTAGGGAAATGCATTTCCAAAATGAAATGAAACGTTTTGAGATTTTATCTTCTTAAAGATAAATTGAAAATGAATATTGGAATCGATTTGAAAATCGTATATCAGTAGATATTTTTGAAATATAAATTCACTATGGAATTTATAAAAGAAAGGGAAGTTGTTTAAAAATAAAGGTTGATTTATTTTTGAAGTGGAAATTTTATATCTAGTAAAGATATTTTTGAAGATGAAATAATTTGGAAAATTATTTGGAATCTGATGATGTTGCGCATCTTTATTGATAGTTAAATAACCGACTATCAATAATTACCTTGAATGGGTATTTGTTGTGAATTGGATGAATTTGAATGCCAAACTTATTTTTGAATAAGCGCTCACTATTCGGGTTAGCCGGGAAAGGACCATGGGGTCGTATAACCCATTCCGAATATGTGATACGTCGTTATGAATCGCATTTGATGACCGGTGTTGAAGACCGGATATTTTTGAAAACGGAAGGATTACCGTCGAGTTACTCTACATCGGCTGATCTCCGATTTAGAGGTTTTATCACCCTTAGTGACGGGAAGTCCGGACGTGATTAGAAATTTATCCGGATGTGCAAGGGCTTCGTGAGGAGTGCCTTCGGTTCTGTTCGATCCCGGAACAGACTTGTATGGATTGTTTGTCTGACGTTACAAATTGAGATATAAAGCTGATTTCTTTCAAATACATTTCTGTTGGTGGCGGAGAATTTATTCTCTTAGCTTAACACCCTTCTCTGAGACGTACGAGCTCAGAGGTTATGTAGTTGAAATTTATCAGCGATATACTCCCAATTTGGTAACGTGGCATACTGAGTGTTGCTGTGAAATGATCGTTGTTTGATCATTTATGATATGATCGTTTGTTTGATCATTTATCTTTGTGATCAATGCTTTGATCATTTGTTTGACCTGAAGCATGGCTTTGTAGAAAGCGTAGCTTTGTGGACGAGACTTCGTCGAGCCTCACACCCCGGTAATGGTCAAAACAGGAAGGATGCAGCAAGGTTCTAGGGAGTAGCGCACCTTAGTGTATGTCATTCCTTCTGGATAGAGGTGGTATCATGGTATGGAGCCCAGATACTTAACCTATGTGGTTACTGCATTATTATTCTTATGTGGTTGTTGCGAATCGGGGATCCTCGGGAAGATCGGTTATGATCGGGGGATGGCATGCGCGTATCAGTAGTTACCTATTTTTGCAGAGGTAACCCGGCCTTGTGTTGGCAGAGATCCGGTTAGGTTCTCGGGACGTCATTCCAGAGGCGTTTCCATGTGGCAATGGGAAGTTCCTTGGCCTGACCATTTGTTGGAAATCCAAAGAAACAATACGTGACTTGTACGGTTTTAGTTGTAGAACCTATCATTCACTTATGGTGTGCCCCACTGTTTGGATGATAGCTATAGTAGACATAAGTGCGAAATGCCTATGCCGGCTAAGATTTATATTATACTTTTGAAATGTTTTCTACACTATGCACTAATAATAATATCAAAAAGGATTTGATTTTTGCGTAGTAAGCATCTTTGACTATCATAAGAAGAAATCTCCTCCAATTCTGCGTTTGCATTGTGTGTGTGGCGGGAGGTCTTATGGTAGTTTCATTTTCCAAAAGCATTGCGAATTGACTTTAAAATTTTTCTGTTGTTGTTTTGAAAAATAACTGTTTTACGATCTCACACCAGTCACCATGACTGACTCGGAGTTTATTGTTTCCCTTCTAAACTCTGGGTGCCCACCAATTTCCACACGGGCAGCCTAGAGTTATGTTATCAGGATATTCTGGAGCTTTGGAAGCAAGCTGGATGGCGAGACGTACATTCGTACTTATTTATTATTCCGCTGTGTACTCTGTATGAGGACAAGTTTATATAACTGTCCATTGTTGTATACCGACTCTGATTGATGTATGAATAAACTGATATAGTTTTTTGTTTTAAAAGACTAGTGATTATCTATTATATATTGTTCCGCTGCGATGTGTAAGATTCTGATATTGTTTTCTGTTCTGATGTTGTTCTGTTGTTCTTCTTTCTTCTCTTCTCTCTTCTCTTCTTTCTTCTTCTTCTTTTCTTTTTCTTCTATTTTTCTTCTTCTTCTCCCTTTTCTTGTTCTTAAAACCCCTCAGGGTTCGTATTTCCATGCCCCTTGAGTTAATCAATGGAGATTAGTGTTTAATCAAGGAGTACGGATTTACGGGTCTTGACAAATATCTATAATACCTTGAAAGGCAAGCTTAGGACGTGGGGTCGTGCAAAGGAGGCTATTGAGTTATGAATCCCGCTTGTCAAAGATGGTTGACAATCATTTGAAATTTCAATCATTGAAACATAAGTGGTGAAAACACTGACGACTATGGTAGTTTTGTCGTTTATTGCTTTTTTCATGTTTAAATGTAAATGCACGCTAATTTTATTTTCATTTTTATAGTTTGCCCAAATGTATAATATGTTTTATGAGCAAACAGGAAAACACTTCCAGTTTCTAGAGCAGTTCAATGTTTTTGCCAATAATCCAAAGTGGAAGAATTATGATAATTGTATGTCCGAACAACAATGCAAGGCAAAGAAGAACGAACTTTTCTCATTCGAGTTCTACTAGTGGACCTAATTCGAAGGAAACTTGCCTTTATTTGGAAGTATAGACGGTCGTCCTGTAAGCATACATAAGGCGCAGCTAGATGGAGCAATGTGCTACTAGACATGCTATATTCTAGAAAGCTTAGGAGAAGATTTGTGGCAAATAGCTGAAAAAGCAAAGATTTGAAACGGAGTAGGAACCAAATAAGAGAAGAAATGCAACAAAAGTACTGTAAAGAGTGTGTTATGCATCGTGCAAAAGAAGAGATGAGTGAAGCTAAGCCAATGTGCAAAAGAAGGCAAATGATGCTAGACTTCGTAAGAAAGTTAGACTTAAGTTGATGTCGTATGATATGAGTAAACTACCACCGTTATAACATGAGATGGTAAAAAAAGAGTTGAAGAAGTATATGAGAGATAATGGTAGTTCAAGTATAGATTTCTAGGGATTTTAGTGTAATTTCATATGTCATGTATTTTGTATCATGTATAATCTATACAAATAGAAAAACAAACAAACAGACATTACAAAAAAATAACAGACAATACAAAATAGACAAACCAATAGACAAATAGTACAAAGAAATAACAAATAATGCAATATAGACAAACAAATAATACAAATACGTTGTTATTGATGTCTTGCTCTCCCACTCCTGCCTTCATGCGTCTAAAGATGGTTTACTAGTTGGTCGCATAAAGCATAATGTGCATTTCGATCTTCAATATGTTTCGCTGTGGCGATATGCTCATCCATTGTATTCTGGTTCTTATACTATCTCACATTAGTGCCTTCAAACGTTTCAGGATAGCTGTTTGATTGGTTCTTGTAACATGTCTCTCAATCTCAACAATCATATTGTGTATTATAATACATGGATGCATTATTTGAAAAAGAACCTTGACGTCATGAAAGCGAGCTAGATGTCGTAAGATATAAAACCTTGCTTGTAAAACTACAAAACCATGTTCAATGTCCTTTCTATAACTTTCTTGTTTTGTTGTGAAGTATATCTTTTGTTCTATGCTAGATATCTTAAAGCTTGAATCAATATTCTCCACTAAGGGTATATTCCATTAACAAGATAATAGTCCATTTTGTGTTTATTATTTTCAACTTTGTATGTTGAAGTACCATTTGCTAATTTTGAGAACTAGTTGACCGTCTCAAAACATTAATATCATTTAACGAGCTAGATACTTCAAAGAACGCACGTTAAAACCACAAATCATCAGAAGCAACCGCTTCAAGAATCATAGTATGATCCTTTTCATAAGCTGTAAACATTCTTTGCCAACTTGTTGGACAATTTTCTAGGCTCACTGTATGTGGCTAAACTGCCAAACATACCCAAAAATCCACATGCCTCATCTGTTAGGACCTGGTGTAGGTAGGTACCCGATTTCAAATTGTTCGTTGATACTCTTGCAAAATTCGTTCTAGCATTCAATTACAATGGAGCTTGCAATCCTAAAATATTCATCTTGTCGATCTTCAATCGTACCTTAAGTCAACATTTGTAATGCAACATACTTCCATCGTTTTACCTTCTTACGTGTAATGCAACAAAGAAACATCGTAGGTTGGATTATTGATAACGTAGTCTAGTAAATCTTGCATGTCCATCCTTGCAATCTCTTGTACCTACTATCTGTTTTACCAACAACACTTCCAAGGTAATTAGATGATGAATTCTCACCAAAGAGTTGTTTATAACTATAGCGAATCAATTGACTACCTTCAACAACTGTTTGATAATACTCTTCTTCATCATCAAACGTTTCTTCCACCATTTGAATGTAAGTTTTGGTGATAATTTAAAAGGAATTTGTAGTTATTTGATTGTAAGAGATTGAGGTGGTAGATGCGGTATTGTGATTGTAAATGAACACCAATCAACACATTGTAGCCAAAGACCATTCAATTGGTACATGTGTCATCCATTTAGCTTGGGTAAACAAACACACTTGTGTTCGTTTTGAATTGACATCCATCTAACCAATGCTCACAACGTAGTCGAAATCGTTCAATTGGTACACATGTCATCCATCCAGCTTGGGTAAGCAAACATACTTTGTATTTGTTTGGAATTGACATGTCATCTCACCAATTCATACACTGTAGCCAATGACCGTTCAATTAGTACACATGTGATCCATTCAGTTTCGGTAAACAAACACACTTGTTTGTTTTGGATTGACATGCCATCTCACTAATCCGCATACCATTAGTTATTAAGGCGCGCGTCTAGGCTCAAAAAAGCCCAAGGCTCAAGGTTTATGTCTTTTTTCAGATTGAGTGTGCCTTGTTGTAGTTTGAAGCGTCTTTTTGCATATTCAAATTTTAGTTTACAAAATAATTAAATAAAAAATTTAAATTGTTAAATGAATTATAAAATATGGTTTAAAATTTAAATTTTAGTTGATAAAATATTTAAATAGTTAAATGAATTATAAAATATAGTTAAAAAATTAATTTGTAGTTAGTAAAATAGTAGATCAAACTTGTATAAAAAGCACGCACAAAAGCCCAAGGTTCAAAAAAGCCCAAGACTCAAGCCTTGCGCCTTAGCGTGACCGTTCAATCGGTACACGTCATCCATCCAGCTTGGGTAAACAAACATACTTGTGTTTGTTTTGTGACATGTCATCTCATTGTTCTGCACACCGTAGCTATGGACCGTTCAATTGGTACACGTGTCATCCATCCAGCTTGGGTAAACAAGCACACGTGTTTGTTTTTCATTGATATGTCATAAATTGAAGGAGCTTTTTATATTCATTTACCATCACAATACCTAGTCTACCACCTAAATCTTCAACCATTTAACTATAAGCCAATCAATTAACTACAAATTCCTTTTAAATTAAAGACATAAGTTATCAATAAAACTATTACAATTAAATGATGGAAGAAATGTTCATTCGCAACATTTGCTCTATACATGAAATAGGGATTTGTTTCATGTATTTTTTGGTATATTTTGTGGAAGATTAAAGGACTCATGCAAAACCTTTGTCGAAACAAAGAAACATCCTAAGTTGGATTATCGATGAAGTAGTCTCTAATAAGTCTTTCATGTCAGTCCTTGTTATCTTTCCTATACCGACGACCTATTCTACTAGCTACACTTACATAGTAGATTAACAAGATGAATAGTTTAAGGTTGCATGCTCAATTACAATTGAATGCTTGAAGGAATTTTGCAATAGTACCATCGAGCAGTTTGAGATCGAGTACATATGTACCCTAGGTCCTAACGATATTGCCCGTTTACTAGCAAAATGTGAGGTTAGTGAGTTTCCTGGAATGTTTGATAGTTTAGACCATTGATTGAGGTTTCGGCCGGAACCACGAGATTCCGACCATCTCGTATCGGTTCCGGCCTTCACCGGGACGGGATTAGGTCAAAATCCCGTCCCGGTCTAACTGCGATAAAAAAAATTAAATTTCGAAAATGATAAAAAAACAACAGTCGAAAACAATTGCGCGTGAAATCCACAGTGGAAAAAGCAAAACAAACATCCCGTGCTTCAACAGTTAAAAGCATAAAATTTTTGCTTATAAATAAACGAACGCGAAAGTAAATTACCACTTGTGCTTCAGCGATCGTCTTAATTCGAGCAAATAAAATTCCGCCGATTCGCCCAAATTCGACCAAGCTTCGACCTCGCCCCATTGTTCGTCGATTTAGCAGGAGGAGCTCGGCTTCAATTCGCGGCATTGGTCTTCGACTTAGCTGGAGGAGCTCAACTTCAATTCTTCGAGTTAGGTTGCGTGCGAACGAAGGTGAATTTTGTTGCCATTTTCGATTTCTGTCATCTTCCCTAGCTTTCGTTCGCCCTTTTTTTATATTATAAAGCGTCTGTGTTTGAAAAGATATTGCCTTCGAACGAAGTAAATAAACGTGTCTGCGACTCTGCTATCGAACGAAGCGGCATTGATTTTTTTTAACGTGTCTGAACGAAGTAAATAAACGGGCTTTGTTTTTTCCTTGGGCCTTCGTTTTTTTAAGCATTGTTTTTTTTTTCAATTTTCTTTTTTAAACATAAACGGTAAATAGTTTCTAGATGTAGTAGTGTTGTATGTAACATTATTATTTTATTGTATGCTATATTTCTATATGAATTTGAATCGTTTATCGTTACGTTTTCTTTAAAAATGCAAAAATCCAATATCAAGACCGAAACCGAAACAAAAACCGAAACGAGCGAAATGACCGAAACTGACCGAAACAAACAAATTTTCAAATGACCGAAACCGAGTTCTCGAACCTTGGTTTAGACCATGCATTGAACATCAAAAATTTGTTCAACGGGTTGGCAAAGGGTATTTACCGGTTATAAAAATGGTCCTATCATGATTCTTGAAGCGTTTGCTTCTGATGTGTTATGGTTTTGATATGCGTTCTTTGGAATGTAGCTCGTCGAACGATATCAATGTTTTGAGATAGCTGTATTTGTTTTTCGGAGTTAGCAAACGGTACTTCAACGGATGTGTAGTACAAAGTTGGAAATAATACATAAAATGAGTTACCATCTAGTTGATGGAATACATGCTAAGTGGAGAACATTGGTTCAAGCTTTCAAGGTACCTAACACATAACTGAAGGTCTACTTTTCAACAAAACAAGAAAGCTACATAAAAAACATCTAACGTGCTTTTGAAGTTTTGCAAGAAAGATTTCATATTTTAACGAAATCCAGCTCGCTTTCGTGATGTTAATGTTCTTTCTCAAATAATGTGCCTATATTACAATGCACAATATGATTGTTGAGGTTGAGAGTGAGGTTACAAGAGCCAACGAAACACATATACTGAAATGTTTCTATGCACTAATGCAAGACATTATAGGAACTAGAATACAATGGATAGTATACCACTACAGTGAAATATATTGTAGATTGAAGTGCACATTATGTTCTACGCAATCAACTAGTAGGTCATATTGTTTGTTATCTCTTTGTAATGTTTGTTTGGCAATTTTGTATTGTTTGTTATTTCTATATAATGTCCATTTGTTTGTTTTTCTACTTGTACTGATTGTATGTTTTTGAAAATGTATGCACATTTCGTGAGTTTAACGATGGATGTGTAAAAGTAATTACCGTTTCGTCACATTAAAAATATGATGTTACAGAATCCAAGACTGATATAATCATTTAACACAAAACATAGTAAGATGCATGACACATGAAATTAACCCTATAAAGTCCTTAGAAACTTCTACTTGAACTACCATGATCCCTCGTATGCTTCTCAAACTCTTATTCCATCATCTCACCTATAACGTTGTCCGCTTGCTCGTATCATATGATGTCGACTTAAGCCTAACCTTCTCATGTAGCCAAGCGTTTTTTTTGTTTTCTGTTGTATGCTGGCTAGCTTTCCTCATCTCTTCTTCTGCACTGCGCATAACACACTTGTAGCAGTACGTTGCCCCATCCGTTGCACCTTATGCCTATCTACCGGACGACTGTATGCACTTTCAAACAAATGCGAGTTTTCCATCGAATTAGGTTCACAACCATGACTCGAATCAGAGTAGTTCATTCGTCTTACCTTACATTGTTGCTCGTACATACAATTGTCAAGATTTTCCGCTTTGAATTATCGGCCAAGACATTGTATTGCTTTGGAAATTGGAAGTGCTTTGGTATTTCCTCATAGAACATCTTAAGTGATTGGGCCAACTGTAAAAATGAAAGTAAAATTAGTATAAATTTTTATACTTAAACACTATAAAAAAATAAACGCTAAATTTCCATGGTCCTGAGTGTTTTCACCACTTATGTTATGTCGATCAAAACATGAAAAATGATTGCCAATCATCTTTGATAAGCATGAATCATGGCTCGATAGTCTTTTATGCACGAACCCCACGTTCGAGGCTTGTCTTCCAAGGTACTATAGAAATCAACCATTGAATGCCAAATTTTAGAAATTTTCATATTCTTACCAGTTACGTTATAATTGGAAACTCGAACCCAGACACATGCAAGAGATAAATACCGAGTTGGAGTAAACTAATGTTGCTTTTTTCCACCGTCTCCTCCTTCTGCCGTAGGATCCATTTCTTCAAGCTCGATAGTGTTTTCGGCAACAACTGGCTTTTTGCCACTTGTTTGACTAAGCAAACCTACCTAAGATCCGAACTTACCCGTTTATGCTGAAATTCTAGGCGAATTGGCATTTGGGTTTCTTGAAACTCTTCCTCAGAATCTTCAATTTCTTATGTGTTTTCGTCTTCCTATCTTCATTGTTGGCAATATTTTGTGGTGGATTAGTATATCGAGACGTAGAAAATTGTCTCATCAAATTTCGTGTAACAATTTTATCTCGTTTCACTTTTCTTGAGCATTAAGCGATATTACTCGAGGATGGTCGTTTTGACTCAATAGCTCATTGAATGAAGCTTGATTTTGTTATTAGGAATAGTTTGGTTGTTGTGAGAATGATTGATGGTAGTATTGTGACGCCGCTAGATGTGAATAAGAGATTTGGAAATTTGGATTCTATGAAGGTGGATTTTGTAGAGGCGGATGTTGTTGGGATGTGCGATGCGAGACATCTAAATTGGTGTTGGAGTAGTAAATTTAGTTCTTGTTGCGGAGGGCGTGCGTGCACATATTTGGTAGAAGGGTATGCTATAATTTGTGTTGGAAATTGTAGGGTTTGTGTTGTTGCTTTTTGTTTCTAGTGCATACTTTTCTTTTCTTGATCTTTAACATCAAATTTGTTGTTGTAACATGAAGTAGAAATTGCGGAAAAAGAAGAGAGTTGCATTATGGAATGGTGAAGGGTATGATGTAAGATACAGTTTGGGGGAATATTAGTCGTTTCAGGCAGCCGTTGGGTGAAATTGCCGTTGTAATTAGAACAATCTCTTTGCCATTGTAAATACGACAATTTCTTTGCCATTTTAGTAGCCAGTCTTCTAGACTGCTTGAGCAGTCACAATAAAAGCTTGTAAACAAGTCACATCTGGGTGCACCATAGCGTGTTCAGTGCATTTTTTAACTGAACAAGCCACTCTTGGGTTTGCTCTAAGTTTATTTTGGACAACTGGGAGGTCTATTTTTAAGATACGTTTGAAAGAACGAAAAATAAGTTACTGGATTTACAAAGAAAAACTACATTGTTTGTGTAACGTCCCGCCTTTTTGACCCTCGAATGTCGACACTAATACATCTATGATATTCACATGTCAAGCACCCAAGTGCTGGAAAGACGAATTGTTAGGGTAAAAGAAAAAGAAAAGGAAATGAAACAAAAAAGAAGAGAACACAATGTTAGAATCTCACTAGCGGAACGATAACATATAATATCAAAGGAACATTACAAATGGTTACTCCAATACATAAATTTTGAAGTTACAAAACCTAAGTACTATCATTAGTCTGGACAGCTATAACTGTCCATCTTCATAAATGCTGATATATATAAGATAGTAATGCAACGGAATTAAGAATACTATGGTATGTGAAACATCTAATCCGTCTTCTCGAGCTACAAAGAACATCAATGAAAACTGTCTTTCTTAAACTACTCGAAAGAGCATGCGAGTAATTTAGGGAAAACAAAAACCAAGCGTCAGACATTAGTCTGATATGAGAAACTCAAGAAATATGTGCCGAATATATAACAGTACTTTTGAGACTGCATGTAATGCCATAACGGTTATTCCCTCAAAAGAACCACCATCTAATAAGTACATAATGTAATATAATAGATAATGTTTAGAGTGTAGAATATAAATAAGAAAATAGCTGGAGTGGTTACATTGATTACATTCAACAACATATTAGGAGTACAATAAAATCCGATAAGGAACATTTGCATTTTGGATTTTCCGTGGAGACGTCTCCAATAAACTGAAGCGGATCTCCATGCACAAGGATCATAAAACATCTTCCGAGCGTTGTATATCTCTAGATAAAATATATCATAAGGTAAATAGAAGCTGCCTATGCCCGAACATAAACATGAACCATGTGGAACCAAATATTATCAACTTCCGTCGACCAACAATCGATAAATATCCCTAGATATGGAGTTAATAATACGCTGATGCAGGTCAGCTAAACCCAGTTTGTGCATCGTACTCTTGTCTTTAGCCATTTCCGATGTTGAGGACACATTCGACATCTTTCACACGAGTCTTCATCACTCAAACAGTAAACGAATCCCCAATTGGATTCCTACTTCTCGAGTAGATCTCGAAACCACACATGGATTCCAGCATCTTGAACATATCCACTTTCAAGAGATATAACATCATATTTTAGTCTTGAAGTGGTTTTGGATATGTTCAAGGTGCTCGACCTCTTGAGTTTGGTCATTCTATAAAAATCTTGAAGTGGTCACCGATCTCGATCTCTTCAAAACTGAATCGACGAATTTGGTCATTCTATAATAATGAGAATGACCACATATGAAAACCGAGTCTCGTATACTTATCACGTTTTTGATATTTTCATCTCACACTATCCCTTGGTCAAAAGCAAAGCTGGTAGGTATATTGCTCATATCCCTACTCGAACATCAGTCTTAACTCCCACAGATAGACAAACATACTTCGCCTTTTACTGCTAAGTTTACGACTAAATGTTTTCCATAAACAAGTAAACGTACAAAGTACGATCAAGTTATAAAAAGCACGATTAAGTTACATAAGTGATTTCTAATCCCCTTTTTATTTAATTAATTTTTTATTAATTAAAACCTCTTTTATTAGTAAAACTTCTTTTATCAAATAAAACTTAATTTATGAATTTCTACTATTCATTTGTACTCTTTCAACATTTCAAAAAGTATTTATATATTTATCTCAAATGGTATAAGTGTATTTACCAATCATTAACAATATTTCTTAGTTTTAATCTTTGCCTTTTCTTTCTTTTTCCAAAAAATTTCATACTTATAATTTTCTTTAAAATATCCATTTTAAGGATCAAAGTACTTTTACAAATCCATTTAAAAATGTTTAAGAATAATGTTATTTAACCACTGCCACTACAAAACCCAAAACCTTTTCACTTATCCTTATCTTTACAACATTATTAACATTCATAAGTATAATGAAAAATGGTTAAAGACGAATGTTATTGTTTGCGCCAAAAATGGTCACAAACCCCAAATGTCGTGAAAGCCCTAGTGTATGAACACAAATCAGCAATATATAATCACAGATCTCAGATCTAAGTATTGTAGAGGATAAAAATGAAGAATAATAAACTTAAAACAGAAAGAAATAGACAGAGACACAAGATTTATAGTGGTTCGGCGATCTTGCCTACGTCCACTCTGAAGTAGTTTTCTTTATTGATCTTTGTTTGATGTTTACAATTGATTTCAGCAAATTACAATGAATAACAATGATTTGCAGCAGTGAAATTCGTTGGTAGAAGCAGCCATGGAGTTCAGATCCGTGTTTGGCAGAGTCTAGGCGTTGGAGATCTCAAAGAAGAAGAAGAACCCCTTTTCTGTTGCTTTGGGGGTCTATTTATAGGTGTAGGAGACTGATATTTCGTTCAGATCTCGGGAGAGCCTCTCTGGCACGTGACCAGGCCCGCACGCCCAAGCCCGTGAAGTTTCGGTCCGATCCGTGATCGATACGAACAGATTTCGTATCGATCAAGATTTCATCCAATGGAGTCGAAATTTGGCGTGGACATTCTTTAGCATACACGTAGTCTTCTGTGAAAATTTCATAGCATTTGGACTTGTAGATTAGGAGATATGATCGATACGAAATGCGATTCTCGATGGCTGTTTGGTTCGACTCGCTTCCGTTTCGACTCGCTCTGTTCGACTCGGTTCTGCGTGACTCGGTGACGTGGCGCTAACCTGTATTGACTACTGTGCTTTGCCCCTCATCGATGGACACGAAGTAGACGCCTTCAGATGGATGCAAAGTCGACGAGGTGGAGCGAGTCGAAGTATGGCTTGAGGCGGAGCGAGTCGCAGTGTGTATGGGTTGAGTGAGTCAAAGCATGCACTGGTCGAGCGAGTCGAAATGAAGTGTCTCGAGGGATTCGAACAAAGGCTTCATGATGGACACGAAGTGGAGCGAGTCGAAGGAGTCATTTCTGGTGGATGCGAAGCGAGTCGAAGGAAGCGAGTCGAAGTTGGCTTCTGCTGGTTGCGAACGGAGCGAGTCGAAGTATGCACTCCCTATGGATTCGAACTGGAGCGAGTCGAAGGAAGCGAGTCGAAGTTGGCTTCTGCTGGTTGCGAACGGAGCGAGTCGAAGTATGCACTCCCTATGGATTCGAACTGGAGCGAGTCGAAGGAGGCTGCTCTTAACCAATTTTGTATCGTTCACAACTTGAGCATACGAACTCGGATTGACTTGAGATTTGGAACGTTGACTCTCATAGCTTAGGTTGTTATGTCATATCAATTTTGGCTCGATCCGGACTCAGACAAAATTCGTCGATATCCATAGTGAACCTGCGTGTAATCGATTTTCTAGACGAACTGTCTTCGGTCTCTAGTCAAGTTCTTGGTGTTACGGCCTTGCCAAAAGGCGGGATAACATTTGCCCCCCAAAACATGCCTTGTGATAAGAAGGTGTGTTTTGTAATGCCATAAGCTGGATGTTCATATTCTGTTGATGACCTGCAAAGGAATTGATAGTTTTATTTGACCACGAATGACGATCGTTCGGGATCGTATGTTATTCGAGGTGATATGTGACCGTTTGCGACCGGATGCCGTTCGCGGCGAATGGTGACCGTTCGTGGTCGGGGTGCCGTTCGAGGTGAGTTGTGACCGTTCGCGGTCGGGTGCCGTTCGAGGCGAGTTGTGATCGTTTGCGGTCGGGTGCCGTTCGCGGCGATTTGTGACCGTTCGCGGTCGGGGTGCCGTTTGAGGCGATTTGTGACCGTTCGCGGTCGGGTGCCGTTCGCGGCGATTTGTGACCGTTCGTGGTCGAGGTGCCGTTCGAGGCAAAGTAAGTGTGCCCGGGGAGGGACTTAGTATCATCAATGTTAGATTTCACGTTCGAGTGAGTTTCTGAGTTGTTTGTGGTGGCGGTTTATCGCCGTCTCAGAGCATGCCTGAGGACCGTTCGCGATCCCTTACATGTGTAAGTGGCTTAGCCGTCATGGTATCACAAATGACATGCTTTTATTCAAAATGAGTTTTTTAAACAGAAATGTTCAACAAAATCAGGTTCAAACATTAGAAATGGAAAATAAAAGGAAAACAGGGACGTCAAAGTGCAAACACCTACACCGTTGCGATTAGTAGTCGTATCAGAGCATGCCTGAGGATCGTTCGCGGTCCTGTACATGTGTAAATGACTTAATCGTGTTGATGTGGAGTTTGCTACTTATTCGTCATTATCCCAATCAGTTGATAACAAGCTGACGCCTCGATCCTGAGCCGTCCCCAGTTGGTGCAGGTGGTGGTCGCTCTCGTTCCACCGTTGTTGTTTCCCTTCTTACATACCGCGATAGCAGACCACTCCGGATATGTCCCTCAACCTCATCTTTCAAATGTCTGCAATCATTCGTGCTATGACCATTCAGCTCGTGGAATAAGCAGTACTTGTCTGACCTTCTTTCATTGTTGGTCAGATCCCTTCTTATTGGCCTTCGATAGGAAATCTGCCCCCGGTATCCTGGTAGATTCGCTCCAAAGTCTCGTTCAGCTCCGTATAAGAGGTGAATCTTGGTTCCTTTCGTGGTCGCATCGGTCCATCACTATTATCCTCAGCCTTTCGTTTCCCTCGGTCAGTTCTTGAATCCGCTTTTGGAAGATTTTCACCCTTGACGGCATAAACATCAACTCCTTCTCCTTCTTCTCTCTCAGCATTTGCATCTTCTAATCGTAAAAATCCTTCAGCTTCATGATAAAATTCTCCTAGGTCCATAGGAGGATTCCTTGTTAACGAATTCTTGAACTCTGTGCCATCAGCTATGCCAGATACAGCCGCCATCAAAACCATGGATGGATCGGGTCGATCCACTGATGCTGTCGCTGCATTGAATCGCGTCAGAAAGTTCCTCAAAGACTCCCCACTTCTTTGCTTCAGTGCTGCCAGACTCATCACATTCTTGGGTCTTGAAATGCGAACTCTGAATTGCTCATAAACCTCTCAGTCAGATCGGTCCATGTTCCTATGGAGCCATTCTCCAGTTGCCTAAACCATAGTGCTGCGATGTCTGTCAAATACAATGGGAAGCACCAGGCCATGATCTCCTCCGATGCCCCCAACACCTCCATATGCCTTATGTATCGTGTCAGATGTACCGCAGGATCTGTCCTTCCATCGTACGTCTCTAATGTTGGTAGCTTAAATTCTGGTGGGTTCCTGGCTTGCCTGATCGTAGGAGCAAAGGGACTCCTATTCACATCCCCCAGATCTCTATTCACTAGTCCGCCTCTCATGGCTCGTTTGACCATCTCCGTCAATCTGTCATTACCTCCAAGTTGTAGTCCTTGTCCGTTGCTTCCGATTTGCCCCCCGAGTTCACGAGGGACTCCTGGAGTCTGCTCTCCTGAACGAGTATTCGCTTCTCTATCAACGCCGCGCTGCGCAGCTCCTCCTGGTACTGCTCCTGGGATCGGGTCAACATGCTCTGGGTAAGTGCCCCTAGTTCTGGGGCCGTGCCAGATGGTCCTACTCCGTTCTGAACTCTGGTTGCTCCTTGATTCTGCGCTCCAAGCTGCCCAATCTGAAGAAGCAAGTTCTGGATCATTTCCTCTTGTCTTTTCATCATTGTATCTTTCTCATCCCTGGTGATGAAGATTGATGTCTGATTTGCACCTGAGGAAGCCTCTTGACTCCCTTCATGCTGACTTCTCTCTGGCCTTTGTCTTCTATTGATTGCCTTGTCATTAGCTTTTCAGATCTAAATCTCTAAGCTTTCAAACTCAATTTCCAAATGATAGGATTCCTGAGTTCAGTTCTCAGTGAAAGCACCAAAGTGTTTGCGCCAAAAATGGCACAAACCCCAAATGTCGTGAAAGCCCCAGTGTATGAACACAAATCAGCAATATATAATCACAGATCTCAGATCTAAGTATTGTAGAGGATAAAAATGAAGAATAATAAACTTAAAACAGAAAGAAATAGACAGAGACACAAGATTTATAGTGGTTCGGCGATCTTGCCTACGTCCACTCTGAAGTAGTTTGCTTTATCGATCTTTGTTTGATGTTTACAATTGATTTCAGAAAATTACAATGAATAACAATGATTTGCAGCAGTGAAATTCGTTGGTAGAAGCAGCCATGGAGTTCAGATCCGTGTTTGGCAGAGTCTAGGCGTTGGAGATCTCAAAGAAGAAGAAGAACCCCTTTTCTGTTGGCTTTGGGGGTCTATTTATAGGTGTAGGAGGCTGATATTTCGCTCAGATCTCAGGAGACCCTCTCTGGCACGTGACCAGGCCCGCACGTCCAAGCCCGCACGTCCAAGCCCGTGAAGTTTCAGTCCGATCCGTGATCGATACGAACAGATTTCGTATCGATCAAGATTTCATCCAATGGAGTCGAAATTTGGCGTGGACATTCTTTAGCATGCACGTAGTCTTCTGTGAAAATTTCATAGCATTTGGACTTGTAGATTAGGAGATATGATCGATACGAAATGCGATTCTCGGTGGCTGTTTGGTTCGACTCGCTTCCGTTTCGACTCGCTCTGTTCGACTCGGTTCTGCGTGACTCGGCGACGTGGCGCTAACCTGTATTGACTGCTGTGCTTTGCCCCTCATCGATGGACACGAAGTAGATGCCTTCAGATGGATGCGAAGTCGACGAGGTGGAGCGAGTTGAAGTATGGCTTGAGGCGGAGCGAGTCGTAGTGTGTATTGGTTGAGCGAGTCGAAGCATGCACTGGTCGAGCGAGTCGAAATGGAGTGTCCCGAGGGATTCGAACAAAGGCTTCGTGATGGACACGAAGTGGAGCAAGTCGAAGGAGTCATTTCTGGTGGATGCGAAGCGAGTCGAAGTTGGCTTCTGCTGGTTGCGAACGGAGCGAGTCGAAGTATGCACGCCCTATGGATTCGAACTGGAGCGAGTCGAAGGAAGCGAGTCGAAGTTGGCTTCTGCTGGTTGCGAACAGAGCGAGTCGTAGTATGCACTCCCTATGGATTCGAACTGGAGCGAGTCGAAGGAGGCTGCTCTTAACCAATTTTGTATCGTTCACAACTTGAGCATACGAACTCGGATTGACTTGAGATTTGGAACGTTGACTCTCATATCTTAGGTTGTCATGTCATACCAATTTTGGCTCGATTCGGACTCGGACAAAATTCGTCGATATCCATAGTGAACCTGCGTGTAATCGATTTTCTAGACGAACTGTTTTCGGTCTCTAGTCAAGTTCTTGGTGTCACGGTCTTGCCAAAAGGCGGGATAACAGTTATTAAAACTTCGCCACGACAAAGCCAAAACCATTTCATACTTGTATTATCTTTAAAACATTCTGTTTAAAAATCTAAGTTTAATAATATGTTAAGTTCGATAGTCGACTACTCGATTATCTAGTCAAAACAATTGTTTATACAAATCAATGTTCATATACTTAACTCGTTTTCGACATTTCAATTTAATTATTCCTCGTCCAAGGATGAAGCCAGGTAAGTTAGAGCAATGATTGCATCAAAGCTTTGCTTAGACGGTTCATTCTTGAATACAAATAGATAAATCTACCCGTCAGCTTTTAGTGTTAAGTATAACATTAATGATTTCCATAAACAAGTAACAAACAACATGATTAACCCGTTTTCGATTTTTCCGACTTAACTATTTCTCGTTCAAGAGAGAAGCCGGTAGGTTAGATTTTTATTGCTCCGTCCCTAGTCTACATCATTCTTAACTCTCACAAACAGATAAGCCTACTTCGTCGGCTACATTAAGCAAAGTTTATCACCTTTTAAACAAGTAATTAAACAACAAGATTAACACGTTTTCGACATTCTAACTTAACTACTTCTCGTTTAAGAGGGAAGCCGATAGGTTAGAGCTCTGTTGCTCCGTCTCTACTCGACATCAATCTTAACTCTCACAAATAGAGAAGTCTACTTCGTTGGTTTTTAATGTTAAGCCTAATCAATTATCTTTTTCAAAACTTATATATACTTTTAAAATATTTGTAAATTTGTTTTAAATATCCATGTAAAATATTACTTGAAAATAACTAATTTATAATTTGATGAAAAACATGTTTTATGTTATAAAATCTCTTTACTTTGAAAATACATATATAATTATTAAAAATATATTTAAATTTCAAACCAACTTTAAAATACTTCCAAACATGTTTGAATACATCTCTAAAAAGATTAGAAGAAAATACCAAATTTAAATATCATTTTAAACACAAAACCATAAACGACTTACTGCAGCATTTATAAATGTCGTTGAAAGTCCTTGTTTAAAGAAAACATTGAAAAACACGATTTTTATGGCTAGTTTTAACCACTTTAACAAATGATTTAAGACTTGAAATTTTTATAGCATGTACCGCCCTTAGGATACTTAAAAATTATGAAAAGAAACACCTAAGAATATCTTTCCATTTATTTATAAAATTTTCCGAAAACAGACTATATTTACAAAGTGTATTTATAATCGTTTTTTTGTTCTGACTTTCACAACTTTGGTTCACAATTTCTACAACTTTCCAAATCATTTCTTTACTGTCCAATACACCAAAGTATGTGTAGATAACAACCAAATCAAATTATCTCAAGTTAAGATCATAAATATCTAATTTACACAAGTTAAAGTTAATAGACATCGAAGTGCACTTATAACGAATATTCTCACTTCAAACATACTTCAATTCAATACGCAAGTCAAACAACTATTTAAACATCAAGTCAATGTCATGTCACATGTTTAAGAGGGTAATAGAAGTAATGTTATACAATATAAAGTTGTCATTTGCTTTCAAACGCAAGAGGGGTCCAAAGTTTATAACTTTACTTAGTTAATGTTACTTTAACTTTATAATTCGGACACAACATACACACACACAATATATACAAACAAGATATTGAGATAACTCACTAAGATCCACGTCGATCACATGCTCAAGCACAACCCAACTCAAGAACACTTCCAACCATCACCAAACTCCTAAAGATCCAACCTTTAGCATTTTCAAACCAAGACAACATCTCCCCTCCTCCTCCATTGCTTACGGCCCATCCAAGATCCCTTCTCTTCCTCTCATCTCCTTCCACTTTTACTTGATATTCATGCCTCCAATGATGTGTTAGGCCTATAGCCAAAGTTTTGAAGAGATTGGAAATGATTTGGTTAAGACTTGAAAAAGTTAGAGAAGAATTAGTGGACTAGTGCTTAAACACTTTCACCATTTTTATTCTCATACTTCATTTCAAGCTTTAGCGAGTTTGTGATTTACTTCTTAGCTTAATGATTTATTTATAGGTTTGTGCAAGAGGTTGTTACCACCATCTACCTTTCATGGAAGGTCACAAAGGTGTCTCCTTCTCACAAACACCTTTACACTTTTCTTTTTTTACTTGAAAGTTAAGTCTTACCATAATAGCTCATTTCCTAAATATCTTTGATGACATCACTTATAACATCATTCAAAATGCTTATTTCCATAAATAGTTCATTTTATTGATTTCCTAAGCAAATAAGCGTATGTAAAAAAATCCGAACAATTTCGACGGTTAAAAAGTTGTTTATCGATAAAACGATTTTCTGTTACATCATCGATATTTTTTTCAAAGTATTTATTTTTGTAAACATTTTTTTCAAAATAAGTTAGACTCAACAGTAGATAAGGCAGATATCCCAAAGGGATGATCATGAAGTCCAGAGATCAAGCACAGACAGTGGTATGAAGCAACAATCAAACAAGATCAAGAGAGACTCTTTGGACTAAGTATGGATTAGTACCTCCCCTAGGCAAGGGATCGTTACATGTCCCTTCCCCTATGTAGGGGATCGGGTCGTACCACTGTGACTATGAACAACTTAAACCAGCAATTCAACTCAATGAAAATCAATCAATATCTCCACAAAATATGTAGGCGGCTATGTAAAACAACTTTGAAAACACGAAACTAGCATGGAGGGTGACCCGCATGAGGGATCGCATGATGCCACGTGGCCATCAAGATCGATCGGCATCGATCGCCCATCCTTGAGAGTTGAGCCATGAAAATTTTTGGGTGAGCTCGTCTGCATTGTGAGAGTCTGTCGGTGAAATTTCAATAAGATATTTGGTCGTCTACATCTATAAATATAGAATTCATAGTTCATTTGAAGGATCTTTTTATACTGCTATTTTACTTCAACTCTTTTGTAATCAAGGATCTATTACGATCCGACCCCTCAGTAAACAAAAAAGCAAGTATTTAATAAAGCAACTACTTTGAGTGGGCGTAGGCAATCAACACCGAACCACTATAAATTTGTTGTTCTTGTTTCTGCTTCTCTACTCTTTGTTTTAATTTTATTCTTCATGATATTTCTCTACTTTCAACACATTAGGTATTCGTGCCAACTTTTGGTGCAAACATGCCGCAAGTCTTCCCCATGGTTTTAAATGATGTCGCATGTCACTAATGTCGCACAACATCATTTTCATTATCGATTGTTTTTTATGTTAACTATATTTAGGTAGTAATGCCACATGCCGACAACCCTTAAGTTACGGCATTGTTTTATGAAGCCAATATTAAAGTGTTAAAGGTTGATGCCGCATGTCATCAATTTCGATATAAATTGTTTTATGGCAATGATGCCAACAAATTTTTCTATGTATGCGACATAATAGCCGAAGTATTATGTTTTCGACATTATAGTGTTAATGCCGTAAGTAATCTATGTCGTGCGGTATTGATGTCGCATCTCTTTGTTTTAATGTCGGTGAGGCCTTGTTTTATGTAAACTAAAGGGAAGTTTTAAATGGCATGATAGCCTATGTTTTAAGAAGGTCAATAACCTTATGATTTTGGCAGTTAGCCTTATGATAAAAGTTTAAGATTTTGTTTTATAACCTTGGATAGAGGTTCAATATTGTTATTGCGGCATAAATGCCATAAATCCTTTATATTGCTATATTAATGGTAGGGAGCCATAGGCTTACTATTTTGGCATTATTCATTGGGGATACCAATTTTTTATATTTTTATATGCAATAAGTTTATGAATTTAACATTAATCATTGGAGATACCAATGCATATCGCTTTAAGATATTATAAGTTTAAGGGTTATACAGCGTAATTAGGGATACCAATAGACATAGGTTGAGCACTTAGGAGAATAACTTATAACCTAATTATAAATTGATATTTTACGGGTCAATAGTCATCCAAGGAAAACTATAGAATTTGTGATGGATAGTTCACATGATGCCAGAGATGGATAGTCTTTATATGGTTAATGAAGTGTTCATAGTCATCCTAGGAAAACTATGAGATGTGTGATGGATAGTCTGTATTATTTTAGATAAATGGAACATGTGTGATGGATAGTGCACACTATTTAAATAGTAAAACCTTGTGTGATGGGTAGCCCATATTGTAGGGGATAGATAATTCATATAATGTTTATATGTGTGATGGGTAGTCCGCACAAGTATAAGATGGTCAGTCATTTTAAGTTAAGACAGATAGTCACATGAAATTAAGATGGATAGTCAAATAAACTGGGATGGGTAGTCCACTGTATGTTGCATGTTTGCAAATGTTTATTTATTATTTTCTAACCATTGTGGATGCATGCGTATAATATATGGTTGATTTGTTTAGGTTAAGATAGTAGTGAAGGAAAAACCCATTCCGCTCAACGGTGTGGTCTCACTAGACATCTATTTTGGTTCGAGATGGTAGGTTATTATTCATGCTAGATTGTTTGTCTTACCCAAAGTTATTGTTTTTCCCCTTAAACTCTTGTGTACTCATTTGAGTATGTCAGGAGTAAGGGATTTCAGGTTTTCAATTAGACGACTATGCTCTCGGAGACGTGCAGGAGGCAAGCTAACTATATTAGGGGTTTTTTTTAATCCTCTATGTGGTTCATTTAGTTTGAATGGATGTTATGAGAAAATTATAACTATTAAGTAGTAGTAGACTCTGATCAACCAAGACGGCATCTTCATATGTTGCTCTTGGAATATTTTGTAATAATTATATTTTCTCTGAACATGGGATCGAATGGGATTATGTAATGAATATGAAACCTTGATCGTGAAATGAAATGTGCAACCTTGTTATTAAATTGGGTTTGAAAATTTTCATATTCATGTGCTTCCGATTATTGTTATGACTAATATACTCGCATTTTGTAAGCGGAAATTAATACTATAAATGATTGCAGCATCCGTAGTATTTAGCTTCAGCCTCAAAGTGGGGGATGTTACAAGTTGGTATTAGAGCATAGGTTTATGTGAAACTTAAAAGATTAATATTTTGAAAAAATAATCCAATGAATCATAGAATAAGATTGGGGTATGGGATAATGCTATAGTAACATGCTTGTATTTGCTATATATACGTATGTATTATCCCATCTCTCTTAGACTGTTCTTCTGTTCTTATTAAGGCTCATATGTATATTACGAGAAAGCAAGGTATGAAAGCAGGAAACAGAAGAGTGAATCAAGGTGGAGGAAGCGCTACAACCAATGGAAATGTTCAACCCAATACCAGAAGGAACCAAGGTCGATAGGAAAATGCTAACCAACATGCCAATGCCAATGTAGGTTCTAGAACTCCACCAGTATATATGAGGACTATGTATCAGTTCTTTATCAATATGATGCAAGCTGGAGACGCTCCTGGTTTGGCTGGAGGGAATGTTGCTGATGCGGGAGGAGCTAATTCCGTGGTGCCAGTTGGGAATAACTATGCCAAACTGAACTGTGATTATACTAGTCTTGGAGGAAAGACTTTTCTTAGAACTAAAGACGCTATTGAATTAGAGAACTAGCTATTGCACTACGAGAGGATTTTTGCTGACCTAGGATTGAATAATGAGCAGAAGAGGAGGTTGGCATCAAGCCAGTTGCAAGTAGTAGCACTTGCTAGTTGAAGGGGTAACCATTGGTGTACCTAAAGAGGAACTGACTTGGGCTGAATTCAAGAGAAGGTTTGAGGAGAGGTTCTTATCTGAAGTTTCCAAGTCAACCTTGCTTTGGAAGTTTATGGAATTATAGCAAAGGGAAATGTCGGTATTGGAATATGCTACTAAGTTTGATGAGCTATCCAAGTATGGATATGCCACCATTAATACTATGATTAAGAGGAATAAAAAGTTTATTTAGGGTTTGAGATCGAAGATCGTTAGAGCGACTATGCCATATCTCCGTGATCCTTGTAATGTAGTGATGGAGATGGCGATAAGGAATGAGGAAATGCTTTTTACTTTTAGGAAGGAAAAGTCTGTGGAAACCCATAGTTCTTAGGGTAAGAAGATGAAGTTCTTCAAGGGAAAGGGGGCTCAAAAAGGTGGAGCTGCCAAGAAAGGGAAAGTTGATATTATATGTTACAAGTGTGATAAAAAGGGGCACTACGCTAATGAGTTTCAGTTTGGCGATGGTAAGATAGTTGTGGGGAAGAAGAATGTGAAGTGTTTCAACTACGACCAGGTGGGGCATTATAAGAATAAATGTCCAGAAGCGGCCAAGATGGATAAAGGAAAGGTAATTTGCTTTGGAACCATCATCTTAGACCGATTACTATTGAGAAAGGAAAATCTGTGATGGAAGGTACGCTTTTGATTCATAGCATACCAGTTAGAGTATTGTTTGATATAGGTGCATCGCATTATTTTATCTCTCGGTATTTGGTAGATAGGTTAGAATTAGAACCATCATACTTTGTTGCTTCCTTGAGGGTTGCGAATCCGATAGGAGGGTATGAAACTCTGAGGATAAGATGTGACCAGTTAGAAGTTGAGTTGTTAGCTAATGTTTTTGCCTGTAGTTTGTATGTGCCTGGCTTTGTGGGTTTTGGGATCATTTTGGTTATGGATTGGTTGAGCAGATATAAGGCTAGGATATTTTGCCTAGATAGGGAGATATCATTAAGGCACCCTAATAGTTGTGATCGAATTATATACTCAATTGAGAACTCAAGTTTGGATGTTTGTGTTTTGTTGGGTGCAATGGGATTAGAAGACGAAGTAAATCAAGTTTTTATTGTAAGAGAGTACATATATATGTTTAAGCCTGTTATAGGACAACCACCAAAACGATCAATTGAGTTTCGAATAGATCTTGTACTTTGAGCTGAACCCGTGAGTAAACCATCTAACATAATGATATATATCGAGATGAAGGAGTTAAAGGTGCAGCTAGTGGACTTAGGAGGAAAGAGTTTTATTAGACCAAGCAGTTCACCTTGGGGACTGACCGTGGTGTTCATAAAGAAACCATACGGGTCGTTAAGATAGTGTATTGACTATTGTAAATTGAATGAGAAGATGATAAAGGATAGATATTCTTTACTGAGAATTAATGATTTATTTGATCAGTTGAGTTGGATCCAAAGTATTTTCCCTGTTGGATTTGGCGACAAGGTGCCATCAATTGAGGGTGGTGGAGGACTGTATTCCTTTGACAGTGTTTCGAACATGGTATGGTTCATACGAGTGGTTAGGAATGCTATTTCGGATTGACCAATGCACTTGCTCTTTGTGGACCTGATGAACTGAATTTTCCAAGAGCACTTGGACATGTTCATGTTGGTGTTCATTGATGACACTTTGATATATTCTAAGGATGAGATAGATCATGAGATTTATCTTAGAATAGTGCTTGAGACATTGAGGCAACATCAACTAATAGTGAAGTTTCCAAAGTGTCATTTCTGAAAAAGAAAAGTGAAATTTCTTGGTCATGTAGTTTCAAAAGAAGGGTTGTTTGTGGATCTAGCTAAGATTGAAGTTGTAAATAATTGGAAGAGACCCGAGATGGTGACCAAGATAAGAAGTTTTCTTGGATTAGCTGGCTATTATCAGAGATTCATTAAGGATTTCTCTCGGAGTATCACCCTTGACTAAACTAACTAAGAAGGATGTGAAGTTCATTTGGTCCGATAAATGTGAGGAAGCATTCCTTAAGTTAAATTATTTATTGACCAATGCGCCTGTGTTAGTTGTTCCAGATGGAATCAGGACTTAATAGTGTATACAGATGCGAGTGGAACAGGATTAGGAGCTGCGTTGATGTAAAGAGGTAAAGTGATTGCCTACGCTTCTTGATAGCTCAGACAACATGAAGTTAGGTATCCGACTCACGATTTGGAGTTAGAAGCTATAATCTTATATTTGAAGATGTGAAGACACTATCTGTTGGGAGAAAGATTCGAGTTGTATATGGATCATAAGTCTTTGCGATATATATTCTCTCAAAGGGTGTTGAATATGAGATAGAAAAGATGGCTAGAGTTTTTTGCAGCTTATGATTTCGGTATTGAGTATGCGCCAGGGAAAGGAAACAAAGTTGTTGATGCACTTAGCAGAAAACGTCAAAATATGGTGTTAGCTATGTTGGCAGAATGGAAAGATTTAAAGGCGTTCACTACTTGTAATGTGCAGTTAAGATCGGCTGCTAGTTCTAGTCAGAGTACCGCTATATTGTCATGTTTAGAAGTTCGACCAGTATTGATCGCAAGAATTGCTTCTAAGCAGAGAGATTGTAACAACCCGGATTTTTGAACGGTTAATTTGTGATATTTAAATTGGATATAAAAAATTTAATTTGAACCTTAAGTTGATTTTAATATGAAAAGTTTGTTTTTATAAGGATTCAGAATTTAGAAATATCGATCTATTGAATATTGGGTAAAATATTAAATCTGGGGTTGTAAGCTTGTTTACATATTTTAACGGCTTATAAAATGTATATTAATAATACTGAAAATAAAAGACGAATTAAAATTGAATTTAACGGTCGTCTGTTCAATTTAAAATTTACATTGTTAAATCGTCGTTTGAAAATAGCTATCCGAGTCGCAGTCTCGAATTTCAACGAAACCAGTGTCGTTGGATCCGTAATATTGAATTATTGCCGGATTTCAAATTTCGTAATTTTCGAAGCTACCGTGTGATCGTTCGAGATAGAAATGTCTAGACGAAAATTTAACGTTTAATTTAAAATATCTTCACCAGAACTTTCTCGTCTCCTTACTGTAGCCAGATAAAGATTCCTTCGCAAGCCACCTTTCTCTTTAAAACATCAACTGAACTTTTTCCTTCAAGTAAAAATTTCGCAGAAAGAAATCTAGTTCAAACGGAAGAAAAAAAAATGGCGTCCATTTCAAGCCTTCACTCGAACGAAATCCAATTCAATGAAACTAAATCCCAGTGGCCATTCATCAATTCAAAATCGCTACTTCCCCTTTTCTTTCCCCAAATCGAACGAAAACCCTTCGTTTATAAAAAAAAAGGGGTGGGTCGCGCGCGCTCGCGAGAGAAGCTCGAGGCTTGGCGTGACGACTACGGCAACCTGGTAGCTCGAGGTGGTGGGGTTCGATTGCTCAAAGGCTCGCGGTCGATTTGAGAACTCGGTGGCGATCGGCAATGGTCGCGTACGCATGGTTTTGGGAAGGCTCGGCGGCCGCGTTCGTTCGCAGTGGAAGCTAGGGTTTCGAGTGCGTGGTGACGGCGGCGGCGAGTGCTCGCGCACGCGTGTTGAGCAGGGGTCTCGATCTAGGCTCGGGCATGTGAGTTTGGTCGCGGTGGCAACGAGAGACGATCGATCTGGGTAATCGTGATGCCGCGAGGTAGACCTTTATTCGATTTTAATATAATTAATTTTGTATATAACGCATGTATATAGAATACTACAGTGAAGTATATATGTAGATATATATATATATATATACGTAGTTTTTATTAAGAAAATAAAACAGTTGTTTAAATTAAATTGAGTAGGTATAATTTTTGAAAGGAATGAAATATAGGAATATTTTGTTTAAGGTTATGGGATTTATAAAAATTAGATCTTTGAAGCTATTATTTAATTTTACAAATATGTAGTTTCAAAAACATTTTTGTAAATAGACATCTCTATATTTTAAGTATTACTAGTTCATTTTAAAATAATGAATTACGTGGATTTACCCGTTTAATTCACTTATTAAATTATTTCCGTTACTAAAAGATTTTTGAAAAAAAAAGATTTGTTAAAAGGGAGATAAATAGTTTAAATTAAATTGTGAGTTAATTAAAATATTAAACGATAAATTTATCATTTGATTAGGTTAAATATTAACAAAATTCATATAATTGTTTATACAAGGTCAAAATCGGAAAATCGGATCGAGATTGAAGTGGATTGCAAACGGAAATCGAAGGTGAGATTATCTCACTCATTTGGATTCCATAGTTAATTTAAACAATTAAATTTAAACCATTGGATGTGTTTGGTTGATTTATAATATTATATCTGTTGGATGATATTATTATATATAGTAGTATATATATCAATATATACATATTGGAATATGTATATATTGGAATTGATATTCCCGCATTATATAGCGGATGAGACCCTATGCGCCGCATAATAGCGGATGATATTTTATAAAATCCCATATACCGCGATATTCCACCTTGAAGTGGAATTGGTATTTTATCTTGTGCTAACATCTGTGGATGCAGGGAGAACAGGTTGGAGGGATCCAACAGGATTCCTCAAAATATTTATTGATTTTATGTTGGTTGTTGTTATATGACAGGATGATGATTTGATATGGATTTGTGATGTGAATTGAATTAATTATGATAAAATAACATTGAAGTTGAAGTTTAAAATTTATGGATTCAATAAATTAATTTAACGAAGTTAAATAAAACTCAATAGAAAATATTTATTGAAATGTTAATCTACTTCAAATTGAGAATGAAGAAAAGAAATAAAGATATCTTATAAACTGTAATTAGTTAATTTGAGTTTTGGAAAGATTAAAAATATATTAAGCTTTTGAAGAGTTATTGTAATCAATAAGTGGAATTTTATTTAAGAATAAAGGAAGATGTTATTAATAAATACGAATAAGAAATTCTGTTAAGAGTCAAAAGGAAAGTTTATTATGGGATAAAAGGAAATTTTATTAAGTAACGAGATGAAATTTAGTTAAAGAACGATAAGGAAATGTATGTAAAGGAAATAAATTATAAAGATGGAATTCTTAAATAAAACTATTTGTTTAAAAATCAATGGAACTCCAGGATATTTTATAAATTTATAAATGGAATTTATAAATGGATATAGAAAATATCAATGTATATTGGAAGATAAGTAAGTGAATTTATATTGAGATATGGAATGCAATGGATGGAAATAGTAGAATATTTCCAAAGGTGGTTGTAGACAAGAGGCATTTATAAAGGAATATTGAGTTTTCTAAAATTATAAATTTATTTTAAAGGGAATATTTTAAATTACTATACTATGTAGATTTCATAAATCATTTTTGAAGTTAAAATATTTCGAATTAGTTATTTTTGAAGGCATAGCAAATATTTATAATAAACTCTAATTTTTCTAAAACCAACTTTGAAATTTATAAATAACTAGATATAAATTTTAATATTCATATTTAATAATACTTCTTATTTTATAAATATAGATGTTTCCAAATTGTTTTTAAAATCCAATTAAAATCCTCTTGTGATGGTAAGCAATTTATTTAAATGAGATAAGATTTAGGAGAAATCTTATAAAGATGAGAAACTGAGTTTGAGAATTTATAAGCAAACGTGTAAATTGATTTTGAGAAAGGAATGAGAAAATAAGGATATTTTCAAAAGGTGAATCAAAATGGAAGTAAAGTATGAGAATCATTTAAGTGATTCCATGGAAATAAAAGGACTTTGAAAATTGTTTCAAATGGGTTAAAATGGAAATAATATCTGAATGATATTAGAGATAAATAATTTGTGGAATTATTTATGGTTGATGGTTGCTTGTGAATGATTAATTGATAGTTAAATAACCGACTATCAATATTGGACATTGCGTTGATCGTTTCGAAGAGTCCGGGATCGAGATTAATTTCTCGAAAACCACTTCGATTCGGTTTGAACGATTACGAATGAAGACCGTGAAGAGTTGAAGACGGTGATTCGGTTTGTCCAGACCCAGGACAACTTGTATGGATTGAATGCTTTCAGAACATCGTCAGGTGGACGATGAGCATTCTAAGTGGGACACGTTCTTTAAAGGTAATCGTTAGCCTCTAGCCTCATCAACCGGGAATGGCTAAAACAGGGGAGGTGCAGCAAGGTTTCGTGGGTAGCTCCCACTTGAGAGTAAGGTTTTCCCTGTCTAGATGTCCCTATTTATTCGGCTTAGTGTGCGGTTGGTCGCGCCAACCGTGGGGTGATCTTACTTGGAACTGTTCAGTAAGGAATGGTTCCGGCCTTGTGTTGCAGGGGAGCGGGCGTACTCCTCGGTACTCTGATCTAGGCCAGGTACTGTGACGGGCGGTACCCCAGTAGCCCAGCCATTGTATGGAATCCAATCTCCACTACGTGACTGTACGGTTTTGATTGTGCCCAACTATTGCTGAAACGTGAGATGCAAGCATTTCAGCTAGATTCTATTTTACTTTCTATAGACACTATAATAATATCAGAGAACTTTAATATAAAAATGTTTAGCTATCGTAAGGTAAAAACCCGGCATGTTTATTTGTGGCGTGGTCTTACGAGATGCTTTTGTTTTCAAAGGATTTTTGAAACTTTAAAAAAATCAAATTGAGTGTGATTTTCTCACGCTGGTATTCCAGACTGACTCGGGTATTGTTTTATATGATGCTCGGGTCAGACCGAGTTAAACATGTTCAGGTATAGCTATGGAGCTCAGGAGACGAGCTGGATGACAGAGCATATTTCCGTATTTGTCTATTATTTCCGCTGTGTATGGGCATGTATGATTGATTGATGTACTCTGATATGTATGTATATATGACAGTACAGATTCTTTGTATTTAAAACTGTATTCTATATATTATATTTTGTTCCGCTGCGATGTGAGATTCTGATGTTGTTTTTGTTCTTCTTCTTCTACCTCTTTCTTCTTTAACCCAAAATGGTTCGTAATTCCGTTCACTTTGAATCGATGTTGGAGAATAGTGTCGATTTAAAGGGGTACGGAACTGCGGGTCGTTTCAGAGATGATCCATTGCTAGCTAAAAGGATTATAAGATTGGAATGAGAAACTAAGATTGATGATTTAAAGGATTTTAGCCTTGACCAAAATGGTTGGTTAAGAAAGAAAGGACGATTGTATGCTTTGGATGTTGGTAATCTAAGAAGAGAAGTTCTCAAGAAGTGTCATCGATAAAAGTTTACTATTCATCTTGGAGGAACTAAGATGTATCAGGTATGAAGAGGAGTTTCTTCTAGGAAGGCATAAAAAGGGATGTAGGCTTATGGGTAAAGCAATGTTTGAATTGCCAACAAGTAAAAGACGAGCATTAGATGCCAAGTGGATTGCTTCAGCCTTTAGATATACAAGTTTGGAAATGGGATTCTATATCCATGGATTTTATTGACGGGCTGTCAAGGTCGAATAAGGGAAATGAGAGTATTTGGATTATAGTGGATAGACTAACCAAAAGTGGACACTTCATTCTCGTTAAGTCGACAACGATGACACCTATATTGGCTAAGTTGTTTACGAAGAATATAGTTAGACTGCATGGGATTCCTAGTAGTGTAGTCAGTGACAGAGATGTTTTGTTCACTAGTGAATTCTGGAAGAGTCTACAGGAGGTATTAGGTACTAAGCTTAAGATGAGTACCGCTTATCAACACAGACGGATGGGCAGATAGAGAGAGTCAATAAGGTACTTGAAGATTTGTTGAGAGCTTGTGTACTAGACTTTGGTGGGTCATGGGAAGACCATGCAAATTAGTAGTGTGTTGCTTGGAGACCAGAGACATATTGGTTCTTGGTCCAGATATGGTGAGTGAAGCTATGAAAAAGATTGAGTTGATCCGAGCATGGATGAAGGAGGCTCAGTCTAGGTAGAAAAGTTACACGGATAAGAGGCGTAAAGAACTAGGGTTCTTAGTTGAAGACCAAGTTTTTGTTAAAATATCACTGATGAAGGGTGTGGTACGATTTGAAAAGACTGGAAAATTGGCACCGAGATATGTAGGTCCATTTCCTATTATAGAGAGGATCGGGAAACTCACGTACTAAGTAGAGTTACTAAATAGTTTGGCGGAAGCCCATAATGTCTTTCATGTTTCTCATCTTAGAAAGTATGTGCATGATCTAGAGACTACTATTGCTCTGATTTCTTTGGAAGATTTAGTAGTAGAACCGGATCTAACTTTTGTTAGGCAACCAGTTCGTATTGTAGCGAGAGATGAGAAGAAGCTAAAGAACAAGACAATCGGTTGGTAAAAGTCCAATGGCGTGACAACGAGAACGATAGTACTTAGGTGACATAGGACAGGATTAGGGATACTTATCCTAAGTTATTATGATGGTATGTTCTATATTTGTAGTATAGACATTGTAACTGGTAGGATATACTAGCATGGTGTGTTATTGTTGGTTGCATGTTTGATATACTTTTCGTGTGGTCCTTACTGAATTTCGAGAACGAAATTCTTAAGGGAGGGAAGTGTGTAACACTCCTAATTTTAGTTTAACATTATTCAGGAAATTTAATTGGATAGATTAAATAGAAAAATGTAGTTGGACATGCGGATGAGATTTGATGATTAATAAGGTCGAGCCTTAACTAATTAAGTAATAAGATTGTTTTAACCTTAACATAAGAAAGAATAAATGAGAAGAGAAAAATAGGAATAGATCTCCCTTTTTATCCCTTAAACCCCCACCCTCTTATTCATTCTTTACAATCATAAACAATCACAAAGAAATATAGGGCCGACCATTAATCAAGGTAAAAGGAAGAAGAAATAAAGGGGATTCAAAAGATAAAGCTTAGGGGTACTTAATTACATCAAATCTCAACTCCAACATCTAATTTAAGGTGAATAATAACAAATCATCTCTATTATTTTTTGTTTAAATTCGGTTTTGGGTAATTTCTGAGTTATTTTATTTTTTTGTCGTGTTATGGATGTATGATCGTTGTTTGGATAGAATAACGATTTATGGCATTTTTATAGAATTATTTAGATGGGTTTTAAGGGTAAAACCTAAGTTTTTGATCTCCAATGATATGATTTTCTGGTATGTTGTGTAAAACATTATTTTGGAGATGGGTTTCTAATTTACATAATTTTCTAAGTTAAAACGAATATTTTATGAATTTCCTAAGGAGGAAATAGTGTTTATTTCAGGTTTTAATTGTTAAAAATAATTAAATAATTATTTTGGCCCTGAAATTTTTACAGATCAAAAAATATGTTAATTCTGATTTTGGTGAATTTTGTGAATTTTTCCCAAGTGATTACGAATTTCTATGAATTTATTGTGCTAGAAAAGCATATAAAATAATATTAATTAAGGATATTAATTAATTGAGCTGATTAGTGTTTTTGGAAGTGTAAACGCAGCTTCTAAGAAGAAATTGATAAAGTTTGTTTTCAACCAATAGAAATTTGACAAGGAATAAAAGTTGGTAAAAAGAAATTACTTTTAATAAAAGTAAAATAGTTTTTTATGATAATTACGACAATGTCACCGATATGCGGCATTTCCATGTCATTCGGTATTGGCATAGGCGGCATTGAAATGAAGCAATGCATGCTTATGCCGTAAGTATGTGATGCATTGAGTCATGCATCCACCATTGGTGTTATGGGAATACCGCATCTCGTGGGTATATGATATATTGATGTCGTGAGTTATCAATGCTGACAGTTTTCAGCATTCTTAAATTTATGCCACAAGTCTTCCCCATGGTTTTAAATGTTGTCGCATGTCACCAACACCGCACACCATTACTTTCAGTATCAATTATTTTCTATGTTAACTATATTTAGGCAGCAATGCCGCATGCCGACAACCCTTAAGTTGCGGCATAGTTTTATGTGGCCAATATTAAAGTGTTAAAGGTTGATGCCGCATGTCATCAATTTTGGTATAAATTGTTTTATGGCGATGATGCCGCAAATTTTCCTATGTATGCGGCATAATAGCTGAAGTAGTATGTTTTCGACATTATAGTGCTAATGCTATAAGTAATCTATGCAGTGCGTTATTGATGTCGTGTACCTTTATTTTAATTCCGACGAGGCCTTTTTAATGTAAACTAAAGGGAAGTTTTAAATGGAGTGATAGCGTATGTTTTAAAAAGGTCGATAACCTTATGATTTTGACATTTAGCCTTATGATAAAAATTTATGATTTTGTTTTCTAACCTTGGATAGGGATTCGATATTGTTATTGCGGCATGAATGTCGTAAGTCCTTTATATTGCTATATTAATGGTGGAAAGCCATAGGCTTATGATTTTGACATTATTCATTGGGGATACCAATGTTTTATATTTCTATATGCTACAAGTTTGTGAATTTGACATTAATCATTGCGGATACTAATGCATATCGCTTCGAGATGTTATAAGTATAACGATTAAACAACCTAATTAGGGATACCAATAGACATATGTTGAACACTTGGGAGAATAAAGCTATATAACCTAATTATAAATTGATATTTTACGGATTCATAGTCATCCTAGGAAAATTATGGAATGTGTGATGGATAGTCCACAGATGCCAGAGATGGATAGCTCTATATGGTTAATGAAGGATTCATGGTCATCCTAGGAAAAATATGAAATGTGTTATGGATAGTCCACATCATTTTAGATAAATGGAACATGTATGATGGATAGTCCACATTATTTAAATAATAAAACCATACGTGATGGGTAGTCCATATGGTATGGGATAGATAATCCAAATAATGTTTATATATGATATGGGTAGTCCACGTAAGTATAAGTTGGTCAGTCATTTGAAGTTAAGATAGATAGTCAGATGAAATTAAGATGGATAGTCAAATAAATTGGGATGGGTAGTCCACTGTATGTTTCATGTTTGCAAATTTTTATTTATTATGGTCTAACCATTGTGAATGCAGGAGCACAGTATATGGTTGATTTGTTTTAGTAAAGATACTAGTGAGGGGAAAACCTATTCTGCTCAGTGGCGTGGTCTCACTAGATATCTATTTTGGTTTGAGAAGGTAGGTTATTATTCACACCAGTCCATTTGTCTGACCCGGAGATTTTTTTCCACTTAAACTCTCGGGTACTTATTTGAGTAGATCGGGATTAAGGGATTTCAGGTTTCCAATTAAACGACTAAGCTTCCAACGACGTACAAAAGGTAGGCTACTTATATTAGGAGTTTTATTTAATCCGTTGGGTAGTTCATTTTGTTTGAATGAATGTAATGACATAAATTATAACTGTCAAGTAGTAATAGACTCTGATTAACCAAGAGGGCATCGTCATATGTCATTTTTGGAGTATTTTGTAATAATTATATTTTCTCTGAACGTGGATTCGGGATTATGTAATGAATATGAAATCTTATTGTGAAAGAAATGTGTAAACTACTTATTAAATTGTGTTTGAAATTTTTCATATTCATGTGCTTTGGATTATTAATATGACTAACATAGCCGCATTTTGTCACCGGAAATTAATATTATAAATGACTGCAGCATCTATAACACTTAGTGTCGGAGCTCAAAGTGGGAGATGTTACAAGTCCTCTATTCAATCTGATAAAATTTATCGATTAACCGGTTTACTCTGGCTAGAGATTCTGACTCTAAGTTTTCTACCAATTACAATGATACAATCTTCTACAAAGAAGGAAATGAACTCTCCCTTGGGTAATGTATCACTTCAAGCATTTAGCATATACCCAACTATGGTCGTAGCATGGTCGACATTCCATGTATTTAACCATAATCAAAGTATAGCCTAGCTACAAAAAATCGGCGGTACCCTCAATTCTGAAGACTGCTCTATCTCATTACCATGAGATCTTCTATTTTGATTTAATTGTATTAACTTATAGAAGACTCCTATCAAATCGTTTCGTGATTGTTCCAAACAACCACAAGTACGTAAAACCTCGATGCCTCGAACTCCCATAAGTAATTCACTATCCATCGTATAAAGAGTGTTACATACACTTGTCTCAACAAACTATTCATATTCTTTTCTCAATATATCTTGACTGGAACATTTAAGGAGTAATAATTTAGATACCGAATCAATACTCATGTTTGCAAACATGTTCATAACGGTAATCGATAAAATGTTTCTCCTAAGAATTTTCTACTTATTAATGTTTAATGTATTTAATTCATTATTTATATCTCTATATAACACAATAATAACAAAAAAACAAAACCAAAAGCATACTTTATTTCAAACAAGATTGTTTATATAGTTAAGTTATATTTGAAAGAATCCCAGTACCACTATGACCGACTTATGGTATACTTTGGATTCCCTGGTCAAAGAACAAATGGAGCAGATAGCTATGTTGCAATCTCTTTTGGAATATTCTCATCTTACATTAACCAAAGAGTGATAAAATAGACAAGGATTTAAAAAGATATTCAATGACAAATAAAACCAAGGTAAATCAGTTTTAAGTGTTATAATAAAAGATCGATGTAAATATTTGAGTTAACAATAAAGCGAGCGAGAAGTTGGCATCAATATGGCTTAAGGATAAGTCAAATGAAGAACTATGGAGTTTGAATAAATAGTGATCAAGCTAACTCCCACAGAGATAAGGGTGAGAAAATAAAGGCATTCAAATCGATAAAGGAGTTCAAACCATTCAATACAAAGGCACAAAGGTAAAAGGTGATCAAACCCAAGGTTGTGGAATAGTGCATTCGCTGATTTCTATTTGATGTTAATAAGCATACGCTTTTATTTAACATGTTTGTCTATGTATACATTACAAGATCCTTTTAAAAATATTGGTTGAGCTAGGTTTCCTTTCAGTACAATAAAATAGTATATCTTTATCTTTACTACTAATAAAGAGAATTCATTGAATAGATTTACTCGGTGTCTTTTTGAAATTCCAAATATACCATTTTACATCTCATAGAGAAATAGTATTCAAATATGAGGATATTGTCTGTTATTTTCTAAGTACAACTGTTAGTCACCATGGAGAACTACAATGTGCGTTCACAAGATGAATCATCCGAGCGTACCATATTGTCTGTAATTTAGGTGGGAGTTCATCGGTCGATGTTTTTCTTGATTCCGAGTTAGTATGAAGAAGTTATTGCAGTCTGAACAAAAAAATAGCTGCTTCAACACTAGGTGGAGTTCAAATATGGGGATGTGGTAGCTTGTTATTTTCTAAGTACAACTGTCAGTCCCCATGGAGAACTACAGTATGCATTCACAAGATGAAGTATCCGAGTGTTCCATATTGTCCGTAATTTAGGTGGGAGTTAATCGGTCGAAGTCTCGGTGGATTCTGAATTAGCATGAAGAAGTTATTGTAGTCTGAACAAAAAATATAGTGGCTTCTGCACTAGGCGGAGTTCAAATATGGGGATGTGGTAGCATGTTATTTTCTAAGTAAACTTTCATTCCCCATGGAGAACTACAGTGTACGTTAACAAGATGAAGTATCTGAGTGTACCATATTGTCCGTAATTTAGGTGAGAGTTCATCGGTCGAAATATTGCCTGATTCCGAGTTAGTATGAAGAAGTTATTGTAGTCCGAAGAAAAAAAATAGCGGCTTCTGCCTAGGCAGAGTTCAAATATAAGGATGTAGCCTGTTATTTTCTAAGTACAACTATTAGTCACCATGGAGAACTACAGTGAGCGTTGAAATGGGGATATAGCATGTTATTTTCTAAATACAACTATTAGTCACCAAGGAGAACTACAGTGTGTGTTCACAAGATGAAGTATCTGAGTGTACCATATTGTCCGTAATCTTGGTAGGAGTTCATCGGTCGAAGTATTGCCTAATACCAAGTTAGTATGAAAAAGTTATTGCGGTTTGAACAAAAAAATAGCGACTTCTGCACTAGGCGGAGTTCAAATATGGGGATGTGGTACCTGTTATTTTCTAAGTACAATTGTCAGTCCTTATGGAGAACTACAGTGTGCGTTCACAATATGAAGTATTTGAGTATTCCATATTGTCCGTAATTTAGGTGGGAGTTAATCGGTCGAAGTCTCGGCGGATTCTGAATTAGTATGAAGAAGTTATTGCAGTCTGAACAAAAAAAATAGCGGCTTCTGCACTAGGCAGAGTTCAAATATGAGGATGTGGTAGCATGTTATTTTATAAGTAAACTATCAGTCCTCATGGAGAACTATATAGTGTGCGTTCACAAGATGAAGTATCCGAGTATACCATATTGTACGTAATTTAGATGGGAGTTCATCAGCCAAAGTTTTTCATGGTTCCAAGTTAGTATGAAGAAGTTATTGCAGTCTGGAGAAAAAAATAGCGGCTTCTGCCTAGACGAAGTTCAAATATGAGGATGTAGCCTGCTATTTTCTAAATACAAGTATTAGTCGCCATGGAGAACTACAATGAGCGTTGAATTGGGGTATAGCATGTTGTTTTCTAAGTACAACTGTTAGTCAACATGGAGAACTACAGTGTGCGTTCACAAGATGAAGTATCCGAGTGTACCATATTGTTCGTAATTTAGGTGGGAGTTCATCGATCGAAGTTTTTCCTGATTCCGAGTTAGTGTGAAGAAGTTATTGCAGTATGAACATAAAAATAGCGGCTTCTACCTAGGCGGAGTTCAAATACGAGGACGTAGTTGTTATTTTCTAAGTACAACTGTTTATCACCATAGAAAACTACAATGTGCGTTGAAGCTGGGATATAGCCTGTTATTTTCTAAGTACAACTGTTAGTCAGCATGGAGAACTATAGCGTGCTTTCACAAAATGAAGTATCTGAGTGTACAATATTGTCCGTAATTTAGGTGGGAGTTCATCAGTCGAAGATTCGTCTGATTTCGAGTTAGTATGAAGAAGTTATTGCAGAATGAACAAAAAAATAGCGGCTTCTGTCTAGACGGAGTTCAAATACGGGGATGTAGCCTGTTATTTTCTAAGTACAACTGTTAGTCATCATGGATAACTATAGTGTGCATTCACAACATAAAGTATCCGAGTGTACCATATTGTCCGTAATTTAGGTGGGAGTTCATCGGTCGAAGTTTTGCCTGATTCTGAGTTAGTATGAAGAAGTTATTGCAATCTGATGAAAAAAATAGTGGCTTCTGCCTAGGCAGAGTTTAAATATGAGGATGTAGCATGTTATTTTCTAAGTACAACTATTAGTCGTCATGGAGAATTACAGTAAGCATTGAAGTGGAGATATAGCCTGTTATTTTCTATGTACAATTGTTAATCACCATGGAGAACTACGGTATACGTTCGTAAGCTAAAGTGTCCGAGTGTTCTATATTGTCCATAATTTAGGTGGGAGTTCATTGGTCGTAGTTTCGCCCGATTTCGAGTTATTATAAAGAATTTATTTGAGTATGAATAAAAAAATAGCGGCTTCTGCCTAGGCAGAGTTCAAATACAAGGATGTAGCATGTTATTTTCTAAGTACAACCGTTAGTCACCATGGAGAACTACGGTATAGGTTCACTAGATGAAGTATCCGAGTGTACCATATTGTCCGTAATTTAGGTGGCAGTTCATCGGTCTAAATTTTTCCTGATTTCAAGTTAATATGAAGAAGTTATTGCAGTTTGAGGGAAAAAAATAGCGGCTTCTGCCTAGGCGGAGTTCAAATATGAGGATGTAGCCTGTTATTTTCTAAGTACAACTCCTGCAACTCAAGAAGTTCATCACGAGCAGGAGGTGTTAACAACAGAGGCCCCAATTGTGATGGTCACTACTTCGCCTGTGGAGATGCATGAGAGCGGCTGGGTGTTTAATGACCAATTGATGGAAGCACTTCTCAGCTGCCAAAGCGACCCAAGCATTGAGATGCCCTTTAACGTGGATGAAGATGTTATTATCACGGGTTCCTCGGGTCCGACCGGTAGTATCCCGATAAGCGAGCGCGTGGACTGGGAGGAAAAAATAATGGAGGAAATTATGGCTGAGATGGAGTAGAGTCTTAGAGCCGGTGGAGGTATGGCGGGCCCTGGTCCTACCCCGATCCTCATGCTCTCTTCGGGTGGCACCACAATTAAGACTAGCATGCCTTACCCTTCTGGTGTAGAAAGTGCCACCATTCCACCAGCTCCTCACACAGGGGATACTTCAATCCCCGTGGGCTCCCAAGAGGAGACCGCATCGATTTCCCCAGTTGGCTACAAGCCAACTGAAGCGAGCCGGGGAGGCAAGGGTTCCAAAAAAGGTCCGGGCGGTATCTCGAGTGGGTCTACACCAAAGAAAACTATAAAGGATAGGAAATCGAAGGCATAGATTTGCATCTGGACTTCCTTTTTTCTTTTGCTTTTTCTAGGCCATGTATAGATGCGGGCTTAGCCCCGCCTATAGGAATTCTTTGGATAGATTTTTTACTCCTTTTCTGAAGAATAGTATGAATAAGATCCTTTTTTGTTTTTGGCATAGCTCTACATTTATTTGTTTAAGTACTTAAGCATTCACATTTCCATTCAATGTACTCATGAAGCTTTAGTCTCTGAGTCGAACTTGTGTTTGGTCTTTAAATCTTGAGGTCATGGCCTCGGGTCATAATCAAACGTTGAGTTGAGTCCTAACGTTGCGCTTTCTCGGCCAGCGGCTGGTACTTGAGTTATGTCCCCAGTTCCGGGGATAGTTGAAGTAGTTAGTTGGCGGTCGTCCTCCACATTCACTAACTTTGATTTAACTTAGTCAGACCAAGTTAAAGTAACATGAGTTTGAGTGGTCAGATCACACTCGCTCATTTGCTAGCATTTCCATCCACACTCTAGGGATTAGGTTTGTATGCCGGTGGTCGATCATGCTCACTTATTGTTTAGGATTACGTCTGCACTCCGGGGACATAAGTTATTTTGTGGGTGGTCAATCGCATTTGTTTGATGTTTATACTCCGATCCACAGTTCGGGAATCTAGAGTCAGTTGACAAACAGTCGGTCACATATGTTTAAGGATCAGGATCTTATTCACGCCCTGGGAATAAGGAGTTGGTTAAGGTCATGGATGGTCGGATCACATCCTCCTTGATATAGTAAGCAAAGTCGTAGATGGATGGATCCATCCTCTTTGAGCTTGGAAAGAAACAAGGTCGTGGATGGACGATTCCATCCTCCTCGAGCTTGGAAAGAGGCAAGATAGTGGATGGACGGATCCATCCTCCTCGCACCGAGAAAGAGGCGAGGTCGTGGATTGACGGATCCATCCTCCTCGAGGCGGGAAAGAGGCAAGGTCGTGGATGGATCCATCCTCCTCGAGCCGGGAAAGAGGCGAGGTCGTGGATGGACGGATCCATCCTCCTCGAGCTGGATGGTCAAATCACGTCCTAATTTTGGATTTTGCACTTCAGCTCACACTCTGGGAGCTGGAGTTTGTTAGAGTATTGTCATGTTTCAATTCTCTTTTAATTGATTGTTGTTTGCCCCCCGAGCTCGGGGTTTCATCTAACGAGTGACCGGTTAAATCACGGTCACTCTCTATCTGAATGAGTCCAACCGTAAGATGGAGCTCAGCTCTTCTTACATCACAGCAGTTGCATGATGCATTTAGGAATCACTAATTTGGCTTGATGAGTTTGCGCTTTATTGTTGAAATAGGAAATCATGGCAAAGTCAGTTGCATTATTACAAGTACAGATTCTCGAATTGCATAAATAAAACATGAAAAGGAAAGCAGACTAAATGAATGAAAGCCAGTTATATGTAATAGCGACGGAGACTTTCGCTATTCCATGCTCTCGGTAGAGTGAGACCATCAACGGTCGATATCTTGAATGTGCCGTCTCCAAGCCTCCGTTTGATGACATACGGTCCTTCCCATGTCGGTTTCATGTGCGAAGGGACCGGATAGATCCGCTTAAGTATGAGATCGACGACTTCAAAGGTTCTACGTCGAACCTTGGCATTGTATAGTCGGGCGACTTGGCTGCGATGTGTGGCTGCCCTCAAATCAGCCTCTTCACGCTTCTCATCTAATAAATCCAGAGATTCTTCAAGTAGGATGGAATTCATCCTCGGATCATAATAATTCACACGGTGAGAAGGCACTTCTAGCTCAACTGGAATAATGGGTTCGGAGCCGTAAGAAAGTGCGAATGGAGTATGGTCGGTCGTTGACTTGTGGGTAGTTCGATATGCCCATAAGGCTATGGGAAGTTCATCGACCCACTTACCTCCAGCCTTCTCTAGTCATTTCTTCAAAATGGACTTGATGACTTTGTTGACAGCTTCGACTTGTCCATTTGCTTGAGGGTGAGCGACCGCCAAGAATTTCTTCAGGATGCGATAGCATTGGCAGAAATTCTTAAACTCTACACTATCGAATTGGGCCTCATTGTCAGTTACAATCATTTGTGGGAGGCCAAAGAGATAGATGATCTTGTGCACAACAAAGTTGATTACTTTCTTCATCGTGATAATGGCAAGGGGCTCAACTTCCGCCCACTTAGTAAAGTAGTCAACTACAACGATGGCGTACTTTGCACCACCTTTAGCCAGAGGCAAGGACCCTATTATATCAATACTCCATGTGGCAAACGGCCGTAGTCTGACCATTTGAGTAATCTCGGTTGGTGGGGCTCTCGGAATTTTGGCATGTTTCTGGCACCTATCACATCTCTTAGCATAATCTGATGCATCTCGGTTTATGTTTGCCCAGTAGTACCATACCTGAGTATCTTCTTTGCAAGATCTTGCCCCCCAATGTGGTCACCACATTCTCCTTTATGCACTTCCTGCAACACTCGCTTGATTTCATCGTGGGCGATACACCGGAGTAAAGTGATAGAAAATCCCCCTCTGTACAAGACTCTATCCTGGATAACAAATCGTGAAGCCTTTTGAATAACCTGTCTTTTCTCGCTCCTGCGTTCGGGTAATGTTCCGTGCTCAAGATAGTTTTTGATTGGAATCATCCACGACTCCCTCTCGAGTGTTGCCTCATGCACCCAGTCTGTCTCTATCTGACCAATACTCGGAGCGATAAGCGTCTCCACGGGGACGAGTCTATCTGCTATGCTTCGCCAGTGCTAGCCAGTTTTGCTAAAGAATCGGCCTTCTGATTTTTGCTCTTGGGGTATACAGCGAATAATATAATAGTAAAACCGGTTCAACACTTCCTGGACCCGCATAAGATAGGAGGCCAACCTTTGGTCTCTGGGTTGATACTCTCCTCGAACCTGGCAAACCACTAGTTGTGAATCGCAATAAATTTCCACAGCGACGACTCCCAAATCCTTGGCAAGCCTCAGTCCAGTGAGCAAGGCTTCGAGCACTACTCCAGCGCCTAAGCACCGGTCGTTTGATGCACCATCGGTGTATAGCTTCCATATATAATTGGGAGGTTCACTGGTTTCAGGAAAGTCCTCCGGTGGTGAATTCAGCTATGAAATCCGCCAGAATCCTTGAATAGCTCGCCTTGGAATATAAGTGATATCAGATTGACTCAGCTCGATGTTCCACTTGAGCAACCTACCAGATGTCTCAGGTCGTGTCAGGATCTATCGTAATGGCTGGTCGGTATAAATAGTGATCAAATGAGCGTGGAAATATGGGCGGAGCTTTCTCGAGGCCACAACAAGACAATAAGCCAGCTTCTCTATCTTTGGGTAGTTTCTTTCCACCCCCGTCAATCTTTTGCTGATATAATAGATCGATCGTTAGATCCGATCCTCTTCTCGAAACTAACGTAGCGCTGTTTGTGTTTGCTGAAACCGCCAGATAGACATAAAACTTCCCGTGATCAACCGGCTTCGACAAGATGGGAGGTGTTGCCAGATGTTGTACTAGCGCGTGGAAGGCGCCCTCGCACTCCTCTGTCCACTCAAAATTCCATTTCCCTCTTCTGATCAGATCGAAGAAGGGAATGCACTTGTTTGTGGATCTGGAAATTAACCTGCTTATAGCTGCCACCTTCCCATTAAGACTTTGCACCTGCTTTACAGTTCTAGGAGTTTCGAGATTCCAAATCGCCCAGATCTTTTTTGGATTTGCTTCAATTCCTCTGGCATTGATAATAAACCCAAGGAACTTTCCAGATGCGACTCCGAAATGGCACTTCAGTGGTTTGAGCTTCATTCTGTACTGTTGGAGTATGTTGAACATTGTCTCTAAATCACTGATATGGTTGTTGGATAGTCCCGACTTCACGAGCATGTCGTCTACGTATACCTCCATATTCTTCCCGATCTGGTTTGCAAACATTCGGTTTATGAGCCTTTGATAAGTTGCTCCAGCATTTTTTAGCCCAAATGACATCACCTTGTAACAATAAAGTCCTAAATCAGTGATAAAGCTAGAGTACTCATGGTCAGGAAGGTGCATCGGGATTTGATTGTAGCCGGAGTATGCATCCATGAAAGATAATAGCTCATGTCCGGTAGTTGAACCCACTAGTTAATCGATTCTGGGAAGCGGGAAACTGTCTTTGGGCAGGCTTTGTTAAAATTTGAATAGTCCACACATGTCTGCCATTTTCCATTCGACTTTCTGAAAGCACTGGATTCGATACCCACTCCGGGTATAAAGCATCACGAATAAACCCATTAACCTTGAGTTTATCCACCTCTTCCTTCAGGGTGGCAGATCTCTTAGGATCCATACCGCGTCTTTTTCGTTTCATCGGGACGTGCCGCGGGTCGATATTTAGTGCATGGCTCGTGATATTCGGTGAGATCGCACACATGTTTGAATGAGTCCAGGCAAACACATCGAGTTTTGCCCGGAGAAAATCAACCAGTTCATGTCTCATCTGGAGGCTGAGTGAGATCCGATCTTTATCACTCTAGGATCGTCATCGTCGTTGACCGGAACATCAATTGTCAACTCTACCGGGGAAGCCTGGTATTCTTGGGCTTCCCCTTCATCATCGTTGTCTCTAGGATCAAGATCTTTAGGAAACTGGTGTTGGCGCCTGAGCCTCGGCTCAGGCATTAGTTGTCAATCCGTTGAGATATGGACGTAGAGAGATTGCTCCACGCCTTTACCTTTCTCTTTGTGTTGCACATCCCGTAGTTCCGCAACATAACAGGCGCGTTCGGCCGCCTGATCTCCATGGATCACCCCAACTCCATTATCAGTGGGGAATTTCAGAGTCAAGCACCAAGGGGCAATCGCTACCCTGAAGTCGCAAGGGCCGGTCGGCCCAGAAAAGCATTATAAGGGGAAGTATATCCAACACCAGAAACTGTAACATTCGGACTCTCCGGCGATCACCAACACCCAACTCAAAAGGTAACTCTACCATTCTAGCTGGTATGGTGGCGCTTCCATTGAAACCATTTATATGTGACTGGCACGGTTTCAAATCCTTCGCTTCCATCAGCGTTTGGTCATAAGCACGCTTGGAAAGTATGTTTACAGAACTTCCACTATCAACTAAGATCCTCTTCATCCAAGCAGGACCTATTTGGGCAGAAATAACCAACGGATCAATGGTGGGGGCCTCGACTCTGTTAGCATCGCGGTTTCTGAAAACGATGTCCTATGTCATCGTTCTCTGTTGCTTTGCCGGGGACCCTTCGTCAGTACCACTACAACATTCGAAGTCCACATGCCTAATCGAACTAGCATATGATTCCATTTCCTTCCAGCTCCGATCAGTCGGATGAGGACCGCCACTCATAGTATTAATCACCAACCTCTCACCAATACGCGCGAGTTCCTTAGGCCTAGCCTGGTCTTGACCCCGATTGGGGTTGGATGGGCCCACTCCAGTATCTTGCGGGGCCCGGACAAACTACTCTAACTTTCTCTCTCTAATTAACCTTTCAATAATATCCTGCAAATAACGACATTCATTAGTGATATGGCCGTAACAATCATGGAATCTACCGAACTTCCCGGTCTGGATTTGCTTCTCTAACGATGGTTTCGAAGCTAGCTTCTTGTACTGTCCTATATTACAGGTTTTAAGATAAACATTCTCTAGCGACGTGTTCAAGGGAGTATATCGATCAAACATAGGAGCTCTCGGTCTCCCTCGATGGGGGTCTCTCTTCTTTCCTTGACCTCCATTACCCTTCTACTGGCCTTGTTTATTCTGAATATTTAACTGTACTTTACCGGAGCTCTCCCCAGTCTGCTTCACTGCAACATTACTCTAGATAACTCCACTATTGGGCCACACGACATCCTACTTCCTAGACCGTCTAGCGTCTTCTTTCCTCAAAAACTGGGCTGCCTTTGCATAGAAATGGTCCAATGAAGCCGGGGGTTTCCAGCCAACCAATCACCAAATTTGGAATCAGGATCCATCCCTTTAGTCAATGCCATCAGAATAGAGTTGTCGTTGGGATTGCTGACTTCGACACAAGCAGCGTGGAACCTTTCCAAATAATGCCTTAGAGTCTCTCCTGGAGCTTGAGTAACACTGGACAAGGTGTTAACATCCTTCGGTCTTGTAGCATGCATACGAAACTGCTCAACAAACTTAGTAGCCAACTGGTCGAAACATGAAATAGATCTTGGTGGTAGACGGATGAACCACATAGTCACAATGTGTAACGCCCCACCTCTATACTCACAATAACAAAGAGTATTAAAAGAAATACTGTCTATTATTATGAAGAATAAGGATGGGTAGGAGCGGCCATCCGTAGTTGGCCTTACACTAGTATTGGTTACCTCGTTAGGAGTGGTATATATTTAAATTTTTCATCTCTTATTTATTCACTCCCATCGACATATCCAATTCCAGTATAAAACGAACTACGATGGTTCATAATGGTTTAGGACAATATATATAAAAACAACACAGATACACAAAGAATGCAGAACACAGATAAAAACAAAAGTCTCATATATATATATATATATAACTGATGTCAGTTACAATACAGTTGATACAATACATATGATACAACTACAATTGTCGACTCTGGAAGTTATATATACACGTACATTATCAACTAATATACATGAAAACATATCAACCTATATTATGACACGATTACTCCAAAAGATGTGAAAAGTCTTCATAGCTCAAACAGCAACTCAAAGCAGGAAATCTACAACCTGAAATAACTCGGGTCTGACCCGAGTATTAAATTCGAAAGAAAATAATACACGGGTCAGTCTAATTCAAACTCAGTTATTAGTGCGTAGGAGCAATAATAATCAGATAATCAAATAGACGACAATCACAGAAATCTCGTATATCCGACTCCTCGATAAAAGAATCGGATACCGGCAGATATAACACTAAACAGTGTTAAACAACAATTAACAATCCAAATCAATTTAAGCAATTGAAATGTCAATTTAAAAATGGCAATGCTGATTGGCTGCCACACACGCACGCGTGTACGGCCTTGCCAGTACGGCAAAAAGATCAATGCATCACGACGCAAAGAAAAATATCAATTCAAAACTGTCAATTCTGGGTGGCTGTAGTGCACGCACGCGTGCACTGCCTCGCCACCACCGAATATAAAGTTACCACAAGGGACAAGGGTAAAACTGCAAAGAAAATGCAGCCACCACTTGAAGTCAATGGCCAGTGCAAGGGGCAACCAAAACAGACTGCAAATAAAAATCTGTGCATCAATGCAATGCAAAAATAGAGACTGCAATAGATCTACAGGCACCAAGTCAAGGGAACAATAGAGACATGCTTAACAAAGTCAAGTGGAGCTAACCAATGTACAAATCAGGTCAGCGACCACTTCATATATGCAGTCCAGACTAAAGTGACAACAGGGACAACTCAACAAGTCCAGTGAGATAACCAATTCAACAAGCTAAATGCTCAAGCTACTGCACAATGCAAATGAAGACTAGTCCACACATATACAATTAGGTGGCCACACAGTGCGCAGAACACATGAAGGAAATGCACATGTTAAATGGGCAGCAAGTGCCACCCAATGATGCAAGGAAATGAAACAACAAGATGGACTTAAATCAGTGGCAACCTCACAACTAATCAAGTCAGACTTCGCTAAGCAATGGACCAGAAGCATGTGCAGACACCCGATGAAAACACAAATGCAAAGATGCATGCACATGTACACTAAATCCAAAAAGTGCAGCAGCTACAACAAATCAAAACTACATCAAAGCATATGTATGCAGACCTAACGTCTCAAATGACCAAGTACCACCGAAATCAAGAAATGCACTTAAGTTAAAAGCTATGCAGTGGAGAAGTAAACAAGGGTATATGCAGACCACTTGAATTATGTTAACATATACAACCATGAAATACAAGTGCAAGTACACAATGAATGCCACGACTGCAGAGGGTCAAGTGCAATCACAACTGTACATATTCAAAAGCACTTAAACAAAGAATAATGTCACCAACAAGATATAGTAATCAATTACAAATTTATCAGATCAGTGGTGCTCAACCCAAATCAAGATACAATGATCAAGTGGAAAGACACATGCAACTCCTACATGAATGGAAAAGGGCAGAACTACAAACAGAGACTGCAATGTTGTTTATGAAATCGATAATCAGTGAAACCAACATTTTAAACTCATATATGCTCGAGAAAATCAATTTACTTCCGACTGCAACCCAAAAGGGTCAACAATGACAAGACTTAACCATGTATATATGCAGACAGGCTTCTAAATGAATACAGAACTGTAAACATATATGCAAATTCGAACATACGTATATACATATCAATTAATGTATATACATACGTCACTGCATACATATGTATGAAGACTAGAATGCAACTGGGTGCAAACAGTTTCCAAAACATGAATGTACGAATTGTACATTTATATTTAATTCTGTAACTGGACAGTATTAATTTCATAGTCTAGAACAAGGCAAATGCCAAAGTCGAAGCACATGGGCGAAAACAACGAACCAGATAAAAGAATGCCAACATGATGAAGTCAGTGCCAACAATAATAGAATGAACTTCAATGAACAACTCCAACATGAATATACAGGTTACAAATGTCACAGACCTGAGTGCAACAGTGAATGGTCACAAGTGCACTAGTTCAAAATTTTACATGTACAAAATCGTATTCGAGTAAAGACCACAGGCAACTGATCGCCTATATGTACAACCAATAGCATGCAGCATAGGTGAAGTAGAGATGACAGGCAACAATGCAACAATATGAAAACAGAATGAATGACTCAGATGTGCAACTGCAAATGACAGAGAAGATACTCAATAGTAACAGGGAAGCAATTCAGATGAATGCACAACTACAGTTCATTACGAATACAGTAATGAAAGCAACCCAGACTCCAAGAGTTACAACAAAGATATGGCAACAACATGCAACTGTAAAAGATCAACCAATGTACACAGGTGAAGACAACAGACTTAAGTAAAATCAACAAACTCAAGTCCAAATGAATAAGTGACAGTGGCTACAGATCAAAGATGAACTTACATGAATGGGAACAAGTGCACATGAACAAGGATGAAAAACTGGAAAGTGAAGTATCCAAACCAGTGCTACCAAAAATCAATTAGGATCGAGCCAAGTATCGAAAATAATTCACAGTGAAAAGGATAGCAATGTCGAGTGACCGGAGCATACTACAAAGTGAAGACAGACTAATCTAAATAACAACAAAATCAACTGCAGTTCAAATCGAAGTGGCCCAAAGTTTAGTTATATCAATATCAAGAACTGGAGCCAACAGAAAATTCAAAGCAACTGTTAAAATGTCGAAGTCAATCCTCAAAGCTTTTTAAACATATTCAACCCAGAGATTCACGGAATTTAAAATACCAGAAATCCAAAACCACTGATAGCCAAAAATCAACAGCGGCTTGAATTAAATGTGAGTGAGAAGTCACTCACCTTTGATTCGACGAATTCAAATCCAAACCGTGGTCAAAAGCAAAGATCGAAGGATTTGCAGAAGCTCTCATTGACGAGGCGGTCTTTCATTCGCTGGCGCCTTCGACAATCGAAGCCCCAAATTTTTCACAAGCCCTAACTCAGTTGCAAAGAGGAACGAACGAGATTAACAAAGCCGCCATTGTGTCGTATGCTTTTATTTCTAGGGTTTGCTAAAGAAAATGAAAAAAGGAATGAACGGGTATAGGGTTTGCGAAATCCAAGTGAAATGGGGGTCAGGTCTTGGATTATCACGGCATCAAAACAAAGAAACACCATGGGCCGAGATTAAATTTAAAGCCCATGAACTCTTAACCAAACTTTTGAAAAGGGTTTCAACTCGAATTAAAACTTCAAATAGCAATTAACAACAATTTTTATCGTCATTGGACAAAAATAAATCGTTATAAAACTCCGGGTTGTCACAGACTCCCCTCCTTATAGAAATTGCGTCCCCGCAATTTTCATAATTAAGGTTGCTAATAACAATTATTTTTCTAACATAAACTGGTTAAGCTAGAAAAATAAAGATCGAGAACACCAAAACCGAAGAAAACTTTTAATTCCATAAAAGAAATTTACAAATTCTCACAAAATCTAATCATCAAATAGATAATCAGAAATCGACAAAACTGGACAAATGCAATTGTCAGTAATATTTGATTATCAATTAGATAATTAGAATACAGAATTCACAAATCGCAAATCTGCAAATATCTAGTTATCCAACAGATAAATAGAAAACACGAACTTCATAATCAGCAAACTATAACTATCAAGAGAGATAGATAGAAAACAGCAGTTTAATATAATCAACATAATCTAGAATCAATTAGAGACTAGAAAATCTTACAATCAGCAAACTTAGCAATTGCCTAATTATCAAAACGATAATCAGAAATACCAAATCAACAATTATTCAATTATCAAAAACGATAATCGAATCTCAAATCAACAAATATTCAATTATCAAAAACGATAATCGAATCTCAAATCAACAAATATTCAATTATCAAAACGATAATCGAATCTCAAATCAACAATATTCAATTATCAAAAACGATAATCGAATCTCAAATCAACAAATATTCAATTATCAAAAGTGATAATCGAATCTCAAATCAACAAATATTCAATTATCAAAACGATAATCGAATCTCAAATCAACAATATTCAATTATCAAAAACGATAATCGAATCTCAAATCAACAAATATTCAATTACCAAAAGTGATAATCGAATCTCAAATCAACAAATATTCAATTGTTCAATACAGTATACATTACACATACTCTTATGGAATTAACTCATTTTAATATCATAGCTCAGCTCTAAATCTCGATTTATCAATTTAATTTGGTCATATCTCTTTGCCATTGAACACCATGTGTGCATTGCAAGGGACTCAATTCTGTTAACCCTTGCACAAAGGCCTATAGGACTTAAACAAGTCATGCACATATCCATCATACTCCTTATGATGAATAGATCAAGGCTTCTCTCCTAGATTAGTTTTATAATCTAGTGACCAGTCTCATTTCTTATTTCAGAAAATCTCAATTGTCCATACTTCCATTCATGAAAATAATGCTTTATTTCATTTCTCCAGTTGTCTCATTCAAAATTTGTTTTATCACTTGCATATCTCCTATATTCAAGAATGTCATGATCTCTTAAACAAATCCAGTAGAATTCTATAAAAATTCTTATACTCAATTCTATTGTGAACATAGGGTAAGGTTTTAAAGAAAAACCTATAAAACATTTTAGCTTTAGATCTGAACAAATCAGCACATAAATAATTTATTGCATTGTTCATCTCCAATTTAAAAGAATCTAGACATAAGCATGAACCTCCTTTGTTCACACTGCCTAGCTTATTTTCCAGTTCCATTTTACATTTTTATATGGTCCAAACTCTTGCCTTTGAACACAAAGTGTGCATTGCAAAGGACTCAATTCTGTTAACCTTTGCACAGAGGCCTTCAGGACTTTAACAAGTCATGCACATACCCACCATCCACCTGATGATGAGTAGATCAAGGCACCTCTCCTAAATTACTTGGTAATTTAGAGACCATACATATTTATTCATTTAAGGAATTTTTCCTTTTTAACTCCAGAAATACTCTTGTAATCCTTTCTTCATTTCATAAGTAGGGAATTTAATTTCTTTAAAAATCATATCTAAACATACCAACATTCATGCCAAATTTTTACAACCCATTTCAAAGTCATTTCTGCTTGATCACAATTTTTTTTTCAATATTGCTTTGTTCATATCAATTTTTAAATGAACTAGACATGAGCATAAACCTCTTTGTTCATACTGCCTAATCCATTATTATTATTCAATACCATATTTCTCAGTAAATTAATCAAATTATTTTCTTATAAAAACTGAGTCATAAACTCATTTCTGTAATCAGGTTATATGATTGATTAAACAATTCTCAAAACAAAATTAGCCAAAAACAAATTAAAACAGCAACCAAAAATTCAATCAAAATGCCATTCTTGATCATCATATATCTATTCAGAGAAATAAAGATTAACATAAATCATAATATGATTTTCATATAAAATAATTGGCTGCCCTTACTTGGGTCTTAATGCCATAAATCTCATAAGTGATTATCACTTACTTTCCTTTTCTTTTGAAAGTGCAAACTGTTAGAAATTTTTATAAAACAATTTTCATTTTAAAACGATTTCCCAATTACTTGATTAAAGCAGCAATATTAGTAACAATTTCGATAAGGAAATTGTACTTCTCAAAATACCGTAAAAACGGGTCACAAATCTACATTGCGGTATAATCGCTTGAAAATCCACTTTTAAAATTTGACGGTTACTGAAGCCAAAGCGACAGTAATTTTTAAACGTCAAAATCTCATCAAAATAATTTACACCACAATGTAACACCAATGAATTTTCATTCATAAAAATTTTCAACTAAACTCCGTGCTTCAAAACATAGCACTAGTGTAAAAATCCCGTTATAAAGGTAACGGCAACAAAATACGTTTCATAACCAAGCATCGGTTCAACGTAAAATTAATGCAGTAACGTGCAACTCAAATTTGCACGTACTACAAAATGAACAATGAAATCTTTCGAATATATCTTTAATGAAGATAATTCAAAACAGCAAAAATCTAATCAACATGTGATTAGCATAAAAGAAAATCAGCAAAAATCTCAACAAGAATCACATAACTGCAATCATTTCGAATCCTCAATTCAGATTCGAAATTCTCAAAGAAACAAAATAAACACAGCTATGTAAACAGCAAATGAAATTTATTTCAATTTCATATTTTGATTTTTTTTTAAATCAAAAAGATTATCAGTTGTACTCAGCGAAGACAGTTTCACTTTTATTTTTAAATAAATATATTTAAAAATTTCATCATAATCTCAAAACTTTAGTTTTGACTCAAAACACAAAGAAAACATCGACAAATAGTTGTAACACATGTTCCATCTAAGTTATGTTTTATATTATGTCCATAAACCCCAAGCTCTGATACCAACTGTAACGCCCCACCTCTATACTCACAATAACAAAGAGTATTAAAAGAAATACTGTCTATTATTATGAAGAATAAGGATGGGTAGGAGCGGCCATCCGTAGTTGGCCTTACACTAGTATTGGTTACCTCGTTAGGAGTGGTATATATTTAAATTTTTCATCTCTTATTTATTCACTCCCATCGACATATCCAATTCCAGTATAAAACGAACTACGATGGTTCATAATGGTTTAGGACAATATATATAAAAACAACACAGATACACAAAGAATGCAGAACACAGATAAAAACAAAAGTCTCATATATATATATATATAACTGATGTCAGTTACAATACAGTTGATACAATACATATGATACAACTACAATTGTCGACTCTGGAAGTTATATATACACGTACATTATCAACTAATATACATGAATACATATCAACCTATATTATGACACGATTACTCCAAAAGATGTGAAAAGTCTTCATAGCTCAAACAGCAACTCAAAGCAGGAAATCTACAACCTGAAATAACTCGGGTCTGACCCGAGTATTAAATTCGAAAGAAAATAATACACGGGTCAGTCTAATTCAAACTCAGTTATTAGTGCGTAGCAGCAATAATAATCAGATAATCAAATAGACGACAATCACAGAAATCTCGTATATCCGACTCCTCGATAAAAGAATCGGATACCGGCAGATATAACACTAAACAGTGTTAAACAACAATTAACAATCCAAATCAATTTAAGCAATTGAAATGTCAATTTAAAAATGGCAATGCTGATTGGCTGCCGCACACGCACGCGTGTACGGCCTTGCCAGTACGGCAAAAAGATCAATGCATCACGACGCAAAGAAAAATATCAATTCAAAACTGTCAATTCTGGGTGGCTGCAGTGCACGCACGCGTGCACTGCCTCGCCACCACCGAATATAAAGTTACCACAAGGGACAAGGGTAAAACTGCAACGAAAATGCAGCCACCACTTGAAGTCAATGGCCAGTGCAAGGGGCAACCAAAACAGACTGCAAATAAAAATCTGTGCATCAATGCAATGCAAAAATAGAGACTGCAATAGATCTACAGGCACCAAGTCAAGGGAACAATAGAGACATGCTTAACAAAGTCAAGTGGAGCTAACCAATGTACAAATCAGGTCAGCGACCACTTCATATATGCAGTCCAGACTAAAGTGACAACAGGGACAACTCAACAAGTCTAGTGAGATAACCAATTCAACAAGCTAAATGCTCAAGCTACTGCACAATGCAAATGAAGACTAGTCCACACATATACAATTAGGTGGCCACACAGTGCGCAGAACACATGAAGGAAATGCACATGTTAAATGGGCAGCAAGTGCCACCCAATGATGCAAGGAAATGAAACAACAAGATGGACTTAAATCAGTGGCAACCTCACAACTAATCAAGTCAGACTTCGCTAAGCAATGGACCAGAAGCATGTGCAGACACCCGATGAAAACACAAATGCAAAGATGCATGCACATGTACACTAAATCCAAAAAGTGCAGCAGCTACAACAAATCAAAACTGCATCAAAGCATATGTATGCAGACCTAACGTCTCAAATGACCAAGTACCACCGAAATCAAGAAATGCACTTAAGTTAAAAGCTATGCAGTGGAGACGTAAACAAGGGTATATGCAGACCACTTGAAGTATGTTAACATATACAACCATGAAATACAAGTGCAAGTACACAATGAATGCCACGACTGCAGAGGGTCAAGTGCAATCACAACTGTACATATTCAAAAGCACTTAAACAAAGAATAATGTCACCAACAAGATATAGTAATCAATTACAAATTTATCAGATCAGTGGTGCTCAACCCAAATCAAGATACAATGATCAAGTGGAAAGACACATGCAACTCCTACATGAATGAAAAAGGGCAGAACTACAAACAGAGACTGCAATGTTTTTTATGAAATCGATAATCAGTGAAACCAACATTTTAAACTCATATATGCTCGAGAAAATCAATTTACTTCCGACTGCAACCCAAAAGGGTCAACAATGACAAGACTTAACCATGTATATATGTAGACAGGCTTCTAAATGAATACAGAACAGTAAACATATATGCAAATTCGAACATACGTATATACATATCAATTAATGTATATACATACGTCACTGCATACATATGTATGAAGACTAGAATGCAACTGGGTGCAAACAGTTTCCAAAACATGAATGTACGAATTGTACATTTATATTTAATTCTGTAACTGGACAGTATTAATTTCATAGTCTAGAACAAGGCAAATGCCAAAGTCGAAGCACATGGGCGAAAACAACAAACCAGATAAAAGAATGCCAACATGATGAAGTCAGTGCCAACAATAATAGAATGAACTTCAATGAACAACTCCAACATGAATATACAGGTTACAAATGTCACAGACCTGAGTGCAGCAGTGAATGGTCACGAGTGCACTAGTTCAAAATTTTACATGTACAAAATCGTATTCGAGTAAAGACCACAGGCAACTGATCGCCTATATGTACAACCAATAGCATGCAGCATAGGTGAAGTAGAGATGACAGGCAACAATGCAACAATATGAAAACAGAATGAATGACTCAGATGTGCAACTGCAAATGACAGAGAAGATACTCAATAGTAACAGGGAAGCAATTCAGATGAATGCACAACTACAGTTCATCACGAATACAGTAATGAAAGCAACCCAGACTCCAAGAGTTACAACAAAGATATGGCAACAACATGCAACTGTACAAGATCAACCAATGTACACAGGTGAAGACAACAGACTTAAGTAAAATCAACAAACTCAAGTCCAAATGAATAAGTGACAGTGGCTCCAGATCAAAGATGAACTTACATGAATGGGAACAAGTGCACATGAACAAGGATGAAAAACTGGAAAGTGAAGTATCCAAACCAGTGCTACCAAAAATCAATTAGGATCGAGCCAAGTATCGAAAATAATTCACAGTGAAAAGGATAGCAATGTCGAGTGACCGGAGCATACTACAAAGTGAAGACAGACTAATCTAAATAACAACAAAATCAACTGAAGTTCAAATCGAAGTGGCCCAAAGTTTAGTTATATCAATATCAAGAACTGGAGCCAACAGAAAATTCAAAGCAACTGTTAAAATGTCGAAGTCAATCCTCAAAGCTTTTTAAACATATTCAACCCAGAGATTCACGGAATTTAAAATACCAGAAATCCAAAACCACTGATAGCCAAAAATCAACAGCGGCTTGAATTAAATGTGAGTGAGAAGTCACTCACCTTTGATTCGACGAATTCAAATCCAAACCGTGGTCAAAAGCAAAGATCGAAGGATTTGCAGAAGCTCTCATTGACGAGGCGGTCTTTCATTCGTTGGCGCCTTCGACAATCGAAGCCCCAAATTTTTCACAAGCCCTAACTCAGTTGCAAAGAGGAACGAACGAGATTAACAAAGCCGCCATTGTGTCGTATGCTTTTATTTCTAGGGTTTGCTAAAGAAAATGAAAAAAGGAATGAACGGGTATAGGGTTTGCGAAATCCAAGTGAAATGGGGGTTAGGTCTTGGATTATCACGGCATCAAAACAAAGAAACACCATGGGCCGAGATTAAATTTAAAGCCCATGAACTCTTAACCAAACTTTTGAAAAGGGTTTCAACTCGAATTAAAACTTCAAATAGCAATTAACAACAATTTTTATCGTCATTGGACGAAAATAAATCGTTATAAAACTCCGGGTTGTCACATAATGCCTCCCAAGGAGATAGGGAAGCTTCTACACTTAACCGCATCGTCAGCTCGAGTGGCATTCATAAGCCATTCATATTTCAGAATATGTTGGTTGGGATCCAAATTTCCTTCATACATCGGCAAGGTCGGCATCCTGAATCGACGGGGCGGTTCCGCATGTAAGATATCATTGGTGAACGAGGTGTGACTTCTAGAAATCCCCCAGTCATCATTAGTGAGGCCTTGACTTTCTCTTATCATCCGGCGTATCATAGTTGGAATATAAGGCATCTGGAGATTCAGGGCCAAGGCACGGTCGGGTTCCATGTCACGAGGACGGTCTGGTCGCTGTCTACGGTCTGTTCCATGCCTCCTGGGCTCTCTGGCTTCATGGAAGTGAGGATCCTGGTCATGAATGAGGTGACGAGGGGCTAGATTTGGTTGGTTCTGGATCTCGGCATCCAGATCTATAGCCACAGCAGCGTTGTCATGAGTAGTGTTGCAAGGAAGAGCCCCTCCTCGGGAGGAGGGTGCAGATTGATGCCCTATAAAAGGACCTATCCCGGCCTGTCTAGGATTGCAGCATATGGGTGCTCGGAGGCTTCTACATAATTCTCATCTAATCGATGGCGTGTAGATCTGTGATTGAAGTCAGTTGAGGTCGAGCTTTCAGATAGGGAATAAGAGGTATGCTCCCTTCTAGATATCCCTCGTCTTTCTTCATTCAGCTGGTTCACAAGTTCCGTATTGGCACGGATCTGTTGAGTGAGCTCTTGATGGCTTTGAGTGAGCTCATGCATGAGGGTCTAGAATTCCTCTCTAGTTACTAGACCGGGTGGATCTGGAGTTCTAGCTAATGTTTGTCCTATAGTAGTCAGCTGTGCGGGTCTTTGCATATCCCTTCCTTTGGGATTAGCGGCGTTAGAAGCGGTTCTAGTAGTGCGCACCATGTTGAATGTAGTTCTTCTTAGATCTAGAACGATCTGAATAGAATAGAAGGAACCATTGGAAGATGGATCTAGATCTCCTTCTTAGATTTTAGCAATCCAACAATGACAGGGGATCCAAAGAATCAGAGAAAAAGCAGAGTTTTCTCAGTGAAAGCACCAAAGTGTTTGTATCAAAGATGGACACAACACTCTTTGGGTGTAATTGAAGAGATTAGAATGAAGAAGTAAAATGAAAAGTGAGGCTAACCTAACAATCACACCAAGAAAATAAGCAGTAACAGAAAGAAAAAAGAATTTATAGTGGTTCGGCATTATTGCTTACGTCCACTTTGAAGGTTTTGATGTTTATTGCTGATTAGAAACTGAATTACAATAGTACAACAGCTAACACTCGAATTACAATGGAGTTCCCCTCAAGCAACAACATAAAGTCCTTTTTTAGTTGCAACGAGGGTGCTATTTATAGATGTGAAGCTGGAAATATCTGCCTTGAATCTTGGAATACCCTTTCTCAAGCCTAGGTGGGTCCACACGATCGATCTGGAGCCATTTGGGATCGATCCCTAATCGATCCACATTGACTTCATATCGATCATAAATTGCTCCGGTTGAGCTGCGATCGATCATGGATGTTTCTGAGGTGGTATGCAAACTTCCATGAAAATCTCATCGCATTTGGATTTGTGGTTATGGAGTTTTTTATCGATCAAGGTTGCAAATATGGAGTGGCTGAAGCTTTCGTATCGGTACCTTCGTATCAATCTCTTCTTGTCGATGACGTGGCGTGCGTGCTTTGTGGAGATCCATATTTTGCGCATAGGGACCGCTTATATTGGGTTGACCACTTCTTTCATACCCATCTGATACCTTGCTTTCAGTATCGATGTTTTGCCTCCATCTTCGTATCGATCATAGGCTTTGCTCTTCGTATCGATCAAGTAGGTGATCAATACGAAATGTGTGGTTGTTGGTCAAGTGAAGCACGATCGATCTGGGAAGTGTCGAAGTCCATCGTTACGAGTTTGAACCATATGGATGCGAATGATGGATGCCGAGTGCCTGAGTCATGTTTGTTCGTATCGAGGTCGATCGATACAAAATGATGGATACGAATGATGGATATGAAATTCGCAAGTTTCTCATGATTTTTGGTCGTTCCATAACTTGAGCATACGAACTCCGATTGACCTGAAATTTGGAATGTTACCTTGCATAGCTCTTCTTGTCAAATCATGCTAATTGTGGCTCGATCCAGACTCGGACCAAGTTTGCCTGTATCCATCGTGAATCTACAGATAACTGATTTCCAGAGTGGACTGTCTTCAGTCTCTAGTAAGTCCTTGGTATCACGGCCTTGCCAAAAGGCGGGATAACAGTCAACATCTAATTATAAATCATTTTTAACATATAGTTTTTATGTAACCCAATAAATACTAAGAAATATATAATGAATACATAATCCAAAATTAATTAAATAATTATTTATACTTAGATATAGTTTAATATTTACAATAAATAACTAATTTCTTATTCTTATATAAAATTAGTTGATTATTAGCTATTAATTTATAACATTTGAAAACTCATTTTAATTTCACAAAACAGTTTACAAAGCTAAATATTACATATACGAATTATTTCATAATTCACTAGATTAAATACTGATTTTAAATAATTATAAAACATCCAAATTAACTTGATATACTCATAATAGAATAAGTACATTTTCAGAACATGAATTATACTTTATAGAATAACAATTAAGATCTATTAAATAAGAGATTTAAAATCACATTAATTAGTCAATCTTCTATTTGCATATACATAATATCTAATAAGAATATAAATTTGAGTTTACATATATTTGATTATTGTTTGTTTAAGCGCGCGCGCGTGTGTGTATATATATATATATATTAATTTTAAACTACTAAAAATTGCACATATATAGGAATATATGCATATATATACAAGAAGTAGAAACAGAGTAAATAGTCAATACAATAAGATATGAGTAATGTAAGTGTTGTTTGTATAGCAAACTAATCAAAATAATAAAACCAGGAACATAATATATATAATAGCATATGCATAGAAAATTACTTACAACTAGGTTTAAAAACAAAGCACGGAAAGGTATGTAAAAAACAGGACATTACATGATATGGGATAGCAATTGCTGATGCAAGACAAACAACAGTTGAACAAAGTAGTGAAAACATGAAATTAAGAGAAACACATATAATGTACACTCACCCAACATGGCACATACATACACACAAATGCACACATACATAAAAGCACCCAGACTAATCATGAAAGTAACAACACTGACACACACCAAGAAGTAAACATACACTCATTCGCACTCACAAAAATCCATACACATATATACACCTGCACTGAAACGCATGCAAGCACACAAATTCCCTCATTTAAATTCACAGCACACCAACACACACACAATGCATCTTGAGTTATGATTTGATTTGTGAGACGTAATTGAAATGTAATAAACATACATGAGTTGATTTTCATTGATAACACAGCACGCTCAAACTAAAATAATTGATTCACTGACATATTTGAGTTATGATTTGGTTTATTGTTGATAACTCAACACTTGATTTTCAACATCACTGGGTCGTAGTAGAGTATATATTATCATAATATTATAATTATTAACTTTAATATTCACTTGATTTTAATTACAATCATACATACGCATTGCCACCCTAGAATCACACATGCATGTTGAACACACACCAATACACACACATGCACACACCGCACGTACACACACTTTTTTAGTATTTAATATACACACACACACGTACACACACTTACAAACACATACAAATGCATGTACACAACAAGCACCCAAACACATTTTTTAGTATTTAATATATATACCAATATTCAGATATAGTGGTGAATAAAATTACTCACTTGAAGTAGTTCTTACTCTTCTTCTTCTTTGACGCAGCGGATTAAACAAAACAATCTTCAATCGGTGAAAGTAGCAATCGATGGATTGATGAATACTGACATGCCCGAATTCGTTGATTCGAAGATACCGAATTCTAGCTATCCCGAACTCGTTGATCGTGCACGATACCAGGTTCAAAGATCTTCAATTCTTCAAGCGTTGATCAAGCGCACTTGATTCCGCGAATCGGCTTCTGCAATCGTTGAATCGAACGCACTCGATTAACCGAAAGAGGAGATAGGAGATTACACTCAACTACCAATTGAATGAAAGCACAAAGCTAACAAAAGAGAATTTTATTCAAAAATCAACAACCTATACAAATGGCACCACCGGCCTATTTATAGCATTTTACAATTCACACAAAAAAATAACAAAATTACATCAACTCCTAAGTCGGTTCCGACTTACGACCTACGACCTATCATAACTCGGTGACGACTTAAGACAAAACAGTTACAACATAGCGACATAACAACATTACCAGTACAACACAACGACCTAAAACAAACAGGCTACGACCTTAAAGAAGATGCGACCTACGACTTACAAAAATATAGCCTTATTACAACACTTAGGTCGTAGACGACCTAACTACTCACGACATAAGACCCACACGTCTTACGACTCAACAAACAACGGTAGAGATTAATTCGCAGAAGAATCAACGGCAACAAGCTTCAGCGACTTAAAAACATGCGGCATCCCAGATCAGCGACTTAAGGAAATCAATGGCATAGATTAACTCGGTCTAAGATTCAACGGCATCCAGAGCTTCGCGACCTAAAAGATAAGCGGTTTCAGAAACTTCGTGATCTAAACCTTGCGACCTAAGTCCTCGCGACTTAACTCCCCAGATCACCCAGCGACTTATCTTAAGTCGTTCCTGTTTCCTGCGACTTATCATAGGCCGTGACTTGTTAGGTCGTAGCACCTTGTTAGCTCGTTCCAGCGACCTATTTCTTATCTCGTTAGGTCGTACACAAGTTAACTCGGTAAGTCGTTCCAGCGACCTATCTTCCAACTCGTTAGGTCGTACACGACCTAAAAACATGTTAGGTCGTTCCAGTTCCTCGTTAGCTCGCACATTCCCACTAGGTCGTTGCCGATCTTCACTAAGTCGTGGAAACGACTTAAGAGCTTTGTTAGGTCGGCTGCGACCTAAAACTTGACCTTTCCACAATTCACGAAATGTTAACTCGTTAATCTCCGTCTTAGGTCGTGAGCGACCTAAGACTTCTTTCCAGGCTACATCATCCTCCCCAGGTTGAGAAAAATTCGCCCTCGAATTTGCACCTTCTGCATCCAACACAACAAACTCATCCCCATGATATGGTACGAGATGCTTAACATTGAATACGTCAGACGTATACACATCATCTGGCAGCTTCAATTTATAAGCATTTTCATTAATTCGTTTCACAACTTCCACAGGACCAATTTTTCTGGCTTTCAACTTGTTATAAGCGCCTACTGGAAAACGATCCTTTGTTAACACTGCATAAACCAAATCACCTTCTTGAAATTCAACACTCCTTCGCTTCAGATCTGCAGAACGCTTATACTTCTCATTTGCTTTCTCCAGTCGTTCCTGAACGATTTTGTGACATTCTGCCAATCCTTCAACAAAATTAGCAGCTTTCTTAAATGTCTTCTTTGATTGTGGCACTGCCGTTAAATCCAACGGACCCTTCGGTAAGCTTGAATATACTATCTGAAATGGACTGAACCCTGTGCTACGATTTACCGCATGATTATGAGCAAATTCTGCCTGGCATAACTTCACATCCCAACTCTTCAGATTATCTTGTACAAGACACCTCAGCAAATTCCCCAATGATCTGTTCACAACCTCGGTCTGCCCATCCGTTTGCGGATGATAAGCACTACTAAACTTCAGCTTCGTTCCCACCATTTTCCACAAACTCAACCAAAAGTGACTCAGAAATCGAGTATCTCTATCCGACACAATAGATTCTGGCAATCCATGAAGTCGATAGATCTCCTTGAAAAACAATTGAGCAACATGAACAGCATCCGCCGTCTTCTTACAAGCAATAAAATGTGCCATTTTCGAAAATCGATCAACCACCACATAAATGGAATCGTTACCACGCTGTGTCCTCGGTAATCCCAACACGAAGTCCATACTCACATCAACCCATGGTTTAATTGGTACAGGTAACGACATATATAACCCAGCATTAGTTGCAGTTCCTTTCGAAATCTGACAGATATGACATCGCTCCACAAACCTCTCCACCTCTTTCCTCATCGATGGCCAAAAGTAAGATTGTGAAATCAACTGTAATGTACGGTCTCTACCCACGTGTCCTTCTTCATGAAGCTCTTTTACGATCTTCATTCTCAAACTACCCTCTGGTATGCACAATCGATTTCCTTTGAACAGAAAACCATATATCACTATAAACTCATCCGTCTCCCCATCCTTGACTTTATCAACAAACTTTGCAAAGTAAGGATCATTGTCAAATAATTCTTGTAACATTTCAAACCCCGTCACTTCAACCTTTAGTGTAGTCAATAAATGACTCCTCCTACTCAAAGCATCAGCCACACGATTCGTCACCCCTGACTTGTGTTTAACAACAAAAGTAAATTGTTGCAGATATGCAATCCACGATGCATGTCTCGCTGAAATCTTGTCTTGCCCTTGTAAATGCTTCAACGCCTAATGATCAGTGTAAAGAACAAACTCCTTCTGAAATAGATAGTGTCTCCAGTGTTTAATAGATTGCACAACAGCATAAAATTCAACATCATATGTACTGTATCTCATCTTTGCTCCTGATAACTTCTCGCTAAAGTATGCAATCAGACGTCCCCTCTGACTCAATACTCCTCCAATTCCAACCTTGGATGCATCAGTATGTAGTTCAAACACTAACTGAAAATCTGGTAATATTAGAATTGGTGCAGACGTCAAGAGTTCTTTGATTCGCTCAAAAGCAACCCCGGCTTCCTCCGTCCATGCAAACTGTTTACCCTTCATGCAATCAGTAATAGATGCCATCACACTACTAAAGTGTGGAATGAACCTCCGATAAAATGAAGCCAACCCGTGAAAACTACGAACTTCCGTTATCGTCTTGGGTTGCGGCCAATCTCTGATAGCTTCGATTTTACTTTGGTCAACCTGTATTCCTTCTTCCGACACAACATATCCCAAAAATAAAACACTCTTCGCCATAAAAACACACTTCTTTGTAGCAGCATAGAATTGTTCTTCACGAAGAATAATTAGCACTTTCTTCAGATGTTGAACATGCTCTTCTGTACTAGCACTGTAGAATAGAATATCATCAAAGTAAACCACAACGAATTTCCCAATGTATGGCCTAAAAATCTGGTTCATCACCCTCATGAATGTACTTGGTGCATTCGATAGACCAAACGGCATTACCAGCCATTCATACAAGCCTTCCCTTGTCTTGAATGTTGTCTTCCATTCGTCCCCTGGTCTAATGCGAATCTGATGATAACCGCTCTTTAAGTCAATCTTAGAAAAGATTACGGACCCACTGATCTGATCCAATAAATCATCAAGCCTCGGCATCGGAAATCTGTATCTGATTGTGATCTTATTCAATGCTCGATTGTCTGTGCACATCCTCCACGTTCCATCCTTTTTTGGTACCAATAAAGCCGGTACAGCACAAGGATTTAAACTCTCCTGCACACGCCCCTGTTCAAGCAGTTCCTCTACCTGCCTCCGCAACTCTTCATGTTCCTTCGAACTCATTCGATAATGTGGTCTGTGTGGTGACACAGCACCTGGAACAAGATCTATCTGATGTTGTATATCCCTCAATGGTGGCAACTCCGTTGGTAACTCCTCTGGAAATACATCGTCAAATTCTTTCAAAACTGGTTTAACTTCTTCTGGAATTTCAACTTCTTCACTGCTCTCACGCCCAATTAACAAGAATACTTCCGGCTCTTCTTCAACCTCCTTAACAAACTCCTTCAAAGATAACAAAGTTTTGAGCTCTTCAATCTCCTCCAACTTGTTTTCCTCTTGTTGTCGCTTCTTTGGAACTAGAGTAATCTTTGTGCCTTCAAACATGAAACTATAACTGTTGGTATGCCCATCATGTTGCACCGCCCTATCATACTGCCACGGTCTCCCCAGCAACAAATGACAAACGTCCATATCTACCACATCGCACCAGATTTCATCTTTATATTTCTTCCCAATTGAAAACTTCACACAAGCCCTTCGTCCAACCTTCACCTCCCCGCCTTTCCTCAACCAAGCTAGCTTGTACAGTTTCGGATGTTTCTCAGTCTTCAACGCCAACTTCCTCACAGCTTCGGAAGAAATTATATTATCACAGCTTCTAGCATCAATAACAAATTTGCAAACTTTCCCCAGAATAGTACATGTTGACTGAAAAATATTGCTCCTTAACCAACTACAATCCTCCTCTTGCTTTGGTGTTAAACAGGACCTCTTCATCATTAGATTGTAACCTTCGTCTCCCGTCACTTCTTCTTCCTCCTCATCAGGTGGTGAATTGGAACATTCAGCTTCTTCATCCTCATCCTCAACCTCCGCTATCATAGCTCTCTTCTTCGGCTTCGGACATTCGCAACTTTTGTGGCCCATTTCTTGGCAATTATAACATTTGAAACCATTATTGACTTTCGCCTTCTCAGCCTCCTTCACCACTGGTCTACTGATAGGTTTGGAAACATTAGAACTCCCACTAACACCCTTCACTTGATTGTTGGAATTAGTAAACACACCTCCTCCTCGTCTACCCTGCTTCTCCCAAGCCAACGCTTTCTGATGTGCTTCCGCTACAGATCTAGGATCAAACATGTTAACCATATCCTGAATCTGCATTCGCAACCCCCCAACAAATCTGGTTGTCAATTGTTCTTCTGTCTCCATAATATCATTCCTGGCAATCAGTTGATAAAATTCGTCAGCATAGTCATTCATAGATTTCGTCCCTTGTCTCAAGTTCTGCAAACGTTGATACATCAAAGATTGATAATTGTAAGGTAAGAACGTTGCTTTCATCAATTTCTTCATCTTCTCCCAAGATTCAACTTTTGACTTTCCCATTCGTTCACGTGTAAGTTTGGTTTGCTGCCACCATGCCAAAGCTCCACCCCTCAACCTTGTAGCAACCAACTTCACTCTACGATGTTCTGGAACTTCTTTGAAATCAAAAATTTCTTCAACATTAGCCACCCAATCTAGAAACTCCTCCGCTTGCATACCACCTTTGAACTCAGGAATTTCAGTCTTCATCCCTGACTCCCATTTGTGATCATACTCAGAGTGATTTCTTCCTTGTCCTCGTCCTTGTCCTCGAACACTACCACCACCATACTCCTCTTCAAAATCAGATGTATATCGTTGTCTATCTCGTCCACCCACATCTCTACTCCCATCACGTCTACCACCATCATCCCTTCTATCTACATTCCTCCGTTCACGATCATTCACGTTCCTCCCACGCCTTTGATTATCATCAACACTTCTGTCTCGATTGGATTGTGGTGAGACTCTACTTCCCCCATGGTTAGATTCAGGTGAAACCCTTCTCCGATTTTGATTCATTTCTAACATCATCTTCTCTAATCGTCCAATCCCTTCATTAAGCTTCTCACTAAAGTTCTCATTAATTCTCTGCTCCATCTCATCAGCTTCTTCTCTTCGATACAAAGCTTCTACGTTTTGGTGACGATTAGCTCTCCTCGGCGGCATACTTGAAAACTTTACAAACACTTCAAATTCAAACACAATTCGAACTTTAATCCAAAATGAAATGGATCGACAACTCCCACTTTGTTGCTACTTCGCGATGAATACGATGAACACAACTTCTCCAAATGATATAGATCTGATCTCTAAACTCCAATACAAAGTCGAACAACTTCAACTTGCTCTCGGCCGTGGTAAACAAAACTCAAATCTTCACTTCGATTCAAACTTCTTCGAGATGATTGGCTCCAAGACTCGATTTAGCTATGATTGGCTAAAACAAGCTCTGATACCAAAACTGACGCAGCGGATTAAACAAAACAATCTTCAATCGGTGAAAGTAGCAATCGATGGATTGATGAATACTGACATGCCCGAATTCGTTGATCCGAAGATACCGAATTCTAGCTATCCTGAACTCGTTGATCGCGCACGATACCGGGTTCAAAGATCTTCAATTCTTCAAGCGTTGATCAAGCGCACTTGATTCCGCGAATCGGCTTCTGCAATCGTTGAATCGAGCGCACTCGATTAACCGAAAGAGGAGATAGGAGATTATACTCAACTACCAATTTGAATGAAAGCACAAAGCTAACAAAAGAGAATTTTATTCAAAAATCAACAACCTATACAAATGGCACCACCGGCCTATTTATAGCATTTTACAATTCACACAAAAAAATAACAAAATTACATCAACTCCTAAGTCGGTTCCGACTTACGACCTACGACCTATCATAACTCGGTGACGACTTAAGACAAAACAGTTACAACATAGCGACATAACAACATTACCAGTACAACACAACGACCTAAAACAAACAGGCTACGACCTTAAAGAAGATGCGACCTACGACTTACAAAAATATAGCCTTATTACAACACTTAGGTCGTAGACGACCTAACTACTCACGACATAAGACCCACACGCCTTACGACTCAACAAACAACGGTAGAGATTAATTCGCAGAAGAATCAACGGCAACAAGTGATGCAGCTAAACCCAGAGATGAAGTCCTGAGTCGTCCACGAGATAAAACTAACACGGCAGATATAAGTCGTCTACGACTTAAGGGCAATGTGATGAGTCGTCCACGACTCATAGAGACAGGCATGAATCGTATGCGACTTAAGGAAGATGTGATGAGTCGTCCACGACTCATAGAGACAGGCATGAGTCGTCTACGACTTAAGGAGGCGGTGATGAGTCGTCCACGACTCATCTGGAAGACCAAAGAGAAAGATGTGACGAGTTTACGACTTAACGAAGCAACTATAACTAGTCTACGACTTAACAGGGAGATGAGTCGCTCACGACTCAAGGGGAAGAATACACAAGTGATAAGTCGTCTACGACTCAAGGAAGGTGAGGAGATAAGCCATCCACGACTCAAGGGCGAGGCTGGTATAAGTCGTCCACGACTTATCAAAACTGGGTTAAGTCGTAGAGGCCTGGAGCTGTATATTCTGATGCCGCTTTAATCCATGCCGTAGATTCTCCTGACGAGTTAATCTGAACCGATTGTTTTCTAAGTCGCATCTGTTATAAATCATAAGTCGTAGTGTGTTGTAATTTGATAAGTCGTAAACGACTTAAGATGAGTCGTTTGATTATGAGTCGTTTACTTTTGAGTCGTGTTGTATGTTGATAAGTCGTTGAAGATTAGTATTGTAACGTTTGTATAAGTCGTAAGTCATGTTGTAATGTGATGAGTCGTATACGACTTATGATGAGTCGTAGAGCGTAGCTATGAGTCGGAAACGACTTAGGAGATGGAGAAATTTCTGTTGTAAAATTGTTCGCCTATAAATAGGCCGTGAGTCTCATTTGTAAAGGTTGTTGAATATTGAATAAAATTCTCTTTTGTTAGCTTTGTGCTTTCAATTTCAATTGGTAGTCGAGTGTATCTCCTATCTCCACTTACGTCATTCGAGTGCGCTCGAATCATCGTTTGCTGAAGCCGATTCACGGAATCTTGTGCGCAAGATCAACGTTGAAGAATCGTAGATCTCTTTCCCGGTATCTTCGGATCAACGAGTCAGAGATAGCTAGAGTTTGGTATCTTCGGATCAACGAATTCAAGCATTTCAGTATCCATCAATCCACAGATTGCTACTTTCATCGATTGAAGATCGTCTAGATTAATCCGCTGCATCAGTTTGGTAATGGAGCTTGTTCTAACCAATCATAGTTAGATCGAGACTTGGAGCCTAATCATTTTGAGGAGTTTTGAAGTTTGAAGTTGTTTGGCCGAGAAGTTTGAAGTTGAGCCGTGAGCAAGTGAAGTTGTCGCATTTGTTTGAAGATTGAAGTTCGGATTTGCATTGGAGGCCGAAACTTTGTCCATCGTGTTCATCGCGATTTGCTACAAAGTGGAAGTTTTCGATCCGTTTCATTTTGGATCAAAGTCCGAATTGTGTTTGAATTTTGAAGTGTTGGAAGATTTTCAAGTATGCCGCCAAGAAGAGCTAATCGCCACCAAAACGTAGAAGCTTTGTATCGAAGAGAAGAAGCTGATGAGATGGAACAAAGAATCAATGAGAATTTTAGTGAGAAGCTTAATGAAGGAATTGGCCGGTTAGAGAGGCTTATGACGGAGTTGAATCAAAATCGGAGAAGGGTTTCACCAGAATCTAACCATGGGGGTAGTAGAGTCTCGCCACATTCCAATCGAGACAGAAGTGTTGAAAATGGTCAAGGGCGTGGGAGGAACGTGAATGATCGTGAACGGAGGAATGTCGATAGAAGGGATGAAGGTGAAAGGCGTAATGGTAGTAGAGATGTTGGTGGTCAGAATCGACATCGTTATGCATCTGATTTTGAAGAGGAGTATGATGGTGGTAGTATTCAAGGAAGAGGTCAAGGAAGAAACTATTCTGAGTATGATCACAAGTGGGAATCGGGGATGAAGACTGAAATTCCTGAATTCAAAGGTGGTATGCAAGCAGAGGAATTTCTAGATTGGGTGGCTAATGTTGAGGAGATTTTTGACTTCAAAGGAGTTCCAGAACATCGTAGAGTGAAGTTGGTTGCTACGAGGCTGAGGGGTAGAGCTTTGGCATGGTGGCAGCAATCCAAACTTACACGTGAACGAATGGGAAAGTCAAAAGTTGAATCTTGGGAGAAGATGAAGAAATTGATGAAAGCAACGTTCTTACCATACAATTATCAATCTTTGATGTATCAACGTTTGCAGAACTTGAGGCAGGGCACAAAGACAGTTAATGACTATGCTGATGAATTCTATCAACTTATTGCAAGGAACGATATTATGGAAACAGAAGAGCAGCTGACATCTAGGTTCATTGGGGGATTGAGAATGCAGATTCAGGATATGGTTAATATGTTCGATCCAAGATCTGTGGCAGAAGCACATCAGAAAGCGTTGGCTTGGGAAAAACAAGGGAGACGAGGAAGTGGTGTGTTTACTAATTCTAACAATCAAGCAAAGGGTGTTGGAGGAAGTTCTAATGTTTCTAAACCTATCAGTAGACCAGTGGTGAAGGAGGTTGAGAAGACAAGGGTTAACAATGGTTTCAAATGTTACAATTGTCAGGAATTGGGTCATAAAAGCAGTGAGTGTCCAAAGCCAAAGAAGAGAACCATGATTGCAGAAGTTGACGATGAGGATGTTGATGGAGATTGTTCTAATCCAGCTGAGGAGGATGAGCAGGATATTGCGTCAGGAGATGAAGGTTGTAATCTAATGCTAAGAAGATCGTGTTTAACACCGAAGTAGGAGGAAGCTAGTTGGTTGAGAAGTAATATTTTTCAGTCAACATGTACTATTCTGGGGAAGGTGTGTAAGTTTGTAATTGACGCAGGAAGCTGTGATAATATTATTTCGACCGAGGCTGTGACAAAGTTGAAATTGAAGACAGAGAAACATCCGAATCCATACAAGTTAGCATGGTTGAGAAAAGGAGGAGAAGTGAAAGTGGATAGACGAGTTCGTGTACCATTCTCTATTGGGAAGAAATACAAAGATGAAATATGGTGTGATGTAGTAGAGATGGATGTTTGCCACTTATTATTGGGAAGACCATGGCAGTATGATCTAGCAGTACAACATGACGGTCGGACCAATAGCTACAGTTTTATGTTTGAAGGCATGAAGATTATCCTAGTTCCAAAGAAGAGACCACAATGAGAAAGTAAGACCGAAGAAATTGAAGAGCTGAAAATTTTATTATCCTTGAAGGAGTTTGTTAAGGAGGTTGAGGAAGAGCCTGAAGTATTCTTGTTGATTGGACGAGAGAGTAGTGAAGAGGTTGAAATTCCAGAAGAAGTTAAACCAGTCTTGAAAGAATTTGACGATGTATTTCCAGAAGAGTTGCCAACGGAGTTGCCACCGTTGAGGGATATACAACATCAGATAGATCTTGTTCCAGGTGCAGTGTTGCCACACAGACCACATTATCGAATGAGTCCGAAGGAACATGAAGAGTTGCGGAGGCAGGTAGAGGAATTGCTTGAACAGGGGCGTGTGCAGGAGAGTTTAAGTCCTTGTGCTGTACCAGCTTTATTGGTACCCAAGAAGGATGAGACATGGAGGATGTGCACTGACAGTCGAGCATTGAATAAGATTACCATGAGATATAGATTTCCAATGCCGAGGTTGGATGACTTGTTAGATCAAATAAGCGGAGCAACTATATTTTCGAAGATTGATTTGAAGAGCGGATATCATCAAATTCGTATCAGACCAGGAGATGAGTGGAAAACTGCTTTTAAAACCAGGGAGGGTCTATACGAATGGTTGGTCATGCCATTTGGTTTATCCAATGCACCAAGTACTTTCATGAGGGTAATGAATCAGATTTTTCGACCGTTCATTGGGAAATTCGTGGTGGTGTATTTCGATGATATTCTTATTTACAGTGGGAGTCCAGAGGAACATTTGAATCATCTTAGAGAAGTGCTGATGGTATTGCGACAAGAACAATTCTATGCTGCAACGAAGAAATGCGTGTTCATGACGCATAGTGTTTTATTTCTGGGGTATGTTGTTTCAGAGAAAGGAATACAGGTTGACCAAAGTAAAGTTGAGGCGATCAGAAATTGGCCGCAGCCCAAGACGATAACGGAAGTTCGTAGTTTTCACGGGTTGGCTTCATTCTATCGAAGGTTTATACCACACTTTAGTAGTGTGATGGCACCTGTTACAGATTGCATGAAAGGTATACAGTTTGCATGGACAGAGGAAGCAGGGTGTGCTTTTGGGAAGATCAAGGAATTGCTGACGACTGCACCAATTCTAGTATTACCAGATTTCCAGTTGGTGTTTGAACTACATACTGATGCATCCAAGGTTGGGATTGGAGGGGTGTTGAGTCAGAAGGGGCGTCCTATTGCATATTTCAGTGAGAAGTTGTCAGGAGCGAAGATGCGATACAGTACATATGATGTGGAGTTTTATGCTGTTGTGCAATCTATTAAACACTGGAGACACTATCTATTTCAGAAGGAGTTTGTTCTGTATACTGATCATGAAGCATTGAAGCATTTGCAAGGGCAAGATAAGCTTTCAGCGAGACATGCATCGTGGATTGCATATCTGCAACAGTTTACTTTTGTTGTTAAACACAAGTCAGGGGTGACAAATCGTGTGGCTGATGCTTTGAGTAGGAGGAGTCATTTGTTGACTACACTAAAGGTTGAAGTGACGGGGTTTGAAATATTGCCAGACTTATTTACTAATGATCCTTACTTTGCAAAATTTGTTGATAAAGTCAAGGAGGGAGAGACGGATGATTTCGTAATGGTAAATGGTTTTCTGTTCAAAGGGAATCGATTGTGCATACCAGAGGGTAGTTTGAGAATGAAAATTATCAAGGAATTACATGAAGAAGGGCATGTTGGAAGAGACCGTACCTTACAGTTAATTTCACAATCCTACTTTTGGCCATCGATGAGGAAAGAAGTGGAGAGATTTGTTGAGAGATGTCATATCTGTCAAGTTTCGAAAGGAACTGCGACTAATGCGGGTTTATATATGCCGTTACCGGTACCAACTAAACCATGGGTTGATGTGAGTATGGACTTTGTGTTGGGGTTGCCGAGAACGCAGCGTGGTAATGATTCCATTTATGTGGTGGTTGATCGATTTTCGAAAATGGCACATTTTATTGCTTGTAAGAAGACGACGGATGCTGTTCATGTTGCTCAGTTGTTTTTCAGAGAGATCTATCGACTTCATGGATTGCCAGAATCGATTGTGTCGGACAGGGATACTCGTTTTCTGAGTCATTTTTGGCTAAGTTTGTGGAAAATGGTGGGAACAAAGCTGAAGTTTAGTAGTGCTTATCACCCACAAACGGATGGACAGACTGAGGTGGTTAACAGATCATTGGGAAACTTGTTGAGATGTCTTGTTCAAGATAATCTGAAGAGTTGGGATGTGAAGTTATGCCAGGCAGAATTTGCTCATAATCATGTTATGAATCGAAGTACTGGGTTCAGTCCATTTCAGATAGTATATTCGAGCTTACCGAAGGGACCGTTGGACTTAACGGTAGTGCCACAATCAAAGAAGACAATTAAGAAAGCTGCTGATTTTATTAAAGGGCTGACGGAGTGTCATAAAATCGTTCAAGAACGATTAGAGAAAGCAAATGAGAAATATAAACAATCTGCAGATTTGAAACGAAGGAATGTTGAATTTCATGAAGGTGATATGGTTTATGCGATATTAACAAAAGATCGTTTTCCAGTGGGCGCATACAACAAGTTGAAAGCCAGGAAAATTGGTCCGGTGGAAGTTGTGAAACGAATCAATGAAAATGCTTATAAACTAAGGCTGCCAGATGATGTGTATACATCTGACGTATTCAATGTTAAGCATCTCGTACCATATCATGGGGATGAGTTTGTTGGGAATGAAGAGTGTGCAAATTCGAGGTCGAATTTCTCTCAACCTGGGGAGGATGATGCAGCTAAACCCAGAGATGAAGTCCTGAGTCGTCCACGAGATAAAACTAACACGGCAGATATAAGTCGTCTACGACTTAAGGGCAATGTGATGAGTCGTCCACGACTCATAGAGACAGGCATGAATCGTATGCGACTTAAGGAAGATGTGATGAGTCGTCCACGACTCATAGAGACAGGCATGAGTCGTCTACGACTTAAGGAGGCGGTGATGAGTCGTCCACGACTCATCTGGAAGACCAAAGGGAAAGATGTGACGAGTTTACGACTTAACGAAGCAACTATAACTCGTCTACGACTTAACAGGGAGATGAGTCGCTCACGACTCAAGGGGAAGAATACACAAGTGATAAGTCGTCTACGACTCAAGGAAGGTGAGGAGATAAGCCATCCACGACTCAAGGGCGAGGCTGGTATAAGTCGTCCACGACTTATCAAAACTGGGTTAAGTCGTAGAGGCCTGGAGCTGTATATTCTGATGCAGCTTTAATCCATGCCGTAGATTCTCCTGACGAGTTAACCTGAACCGATTGTTTTCTAAGTCGCATCTGTTATAAATCATAAGTCGTAGTGTGTTGTAATTTGATAAGTCGTAAACGACTTAAGATGAGTCGTCTGATTATGAGTCGTTTACTTTTGAGTCGTGTTGTATGTTGATAAGTCGTTGAAGATTAGTATTGTAACGTTTGTATAAGTCGTAAGTCATGTTGTAATGTGATGAGTCGTATACGACTTATGATGAGTCGTAGAGCGTAGCTATGAGTCGGAAACGACTTAGGAGATGGAGAAATTTCTGTTGTAAAATTGTTCGCCTATAAATAGGCCGTGAGTCTCATTTGTAAAGGTTGTTGAATATTGAATAAAATTCTCTTTTGTTAGCTTTGTGCTTTCAATTTCAATTGGTAGTCGAGTGTATCTCCTATCTCCACTTACGTCATTCGAGTGCGCTCGAATCATCGTTTGCTGAAGCCGATTCACGGAATCTTGTGCGCAAGATCAACGTTGAAGAATCGTAGATCTCTTTCCCGGTATCTTCGGATCAACGAGTCAGAGATAGCTAGAGTTCGGTATCTTCGGATCAACGAATTCAAGCATTTCAGTATCCATCAATCCACAGATTGCTACTTTCATCGATTGAAGATCGTCTAGATTAATCCGCTGCGTCAACAAGCTTCAGCGACTTAAAAACATGCGGCATCCCAGATCAGCGACTTAAGGAAATCAATGGCAGAGATTAACTCGGTCTAAGATTCAACGGCATCCAGAGCTTTGCGACCTAAAAGATATGCGGTTTCAGAAACTTCGCGACCTAAACCTTGCGACCTAAGTCCTCACGACTTAACTCCCCAGATCACCCAGCGACTTATCTTAAGTCGTTCATGTTTCCTGCGACTTATCATAGGTCGTGACTTGTTAGGTCGTAGCACCCTGTTAGCTCGTTCCAGCGACCTATTTCTTATCTCGTTAGGTCGTACACAAGTTAACTCGGTAAGTCGTTCCAGCGACCTATCTTCCAACTCGTTAGGTCGTACATGACCTAAAAACATGTTAGGTCGTTCCAGTTCCTCGTTAGCTCGCACATTCCCACTAGGTCGTTGCCGATCTTCACTAAGTCGTGGAAACGACTTAAGAGCTTTGTTAGGTCGGCTGCGACCTAAAACTTGACTTTTCCACAATTCACGAAATGTTAACTCGTTAATCTCCTCCTTAGGTCGTGAGCGACCTAAGACTTCTTTCCAGGCTACATCATTCTTCCAAACGTTCTTCTCCAACAACATACACATGTTTATATACCCACCATCATCATGCACGACAACATGGTGATACGGAGCTATGGGCCATGAAAACACCTCCCGTCTTCACCAATAAATCTCTCTTCGCCAACCCAATTCGCCTATTCCATCGCCAACATCCCTGGAACATCTAACCAAAACACGATCTCCACATCTTGGCTATAGGCAATGAAAACACATCGCGACTCAACCTACGACCGTACCTTCCTAAATTTGCACAGGCAATGCTCCTCTCAACCACGAGTCCAATGCTACTAACGCTTCAACCTAACTCTACCGGAATCTTCGCCAATGTTTAACCCTAGCTGGGAACCAACAATTTTTACCTTCATCGTACTATCCCAAATTCACACCAAAAATACTCCATCACCTCAAGAAGTTAATGACATAGACGACGTCGTTTAATTCCTTGCGGATTAGGAGAATTTATTATTTTTATAAAGAGAATGATCATTTTTATTTAAAAAGAAAAGCTCTATAAATCAATCTGCATCCCTTTCATATGCAAGTTTATTGATGCCGAGTAACCCATATTTGAATTAGGGATTAATAATAATTTATTTGATTTTTAATCTGATTTTTAAAGTGGTAGAAGGTGGTTAAATTTTTGAATTTTCCTCCTCCCCCCAAATGAACAAACGAAGGTGTATTTATAAACGAAAATGAATCATCTGGAAATTGAAATCTCTAGAGAGAGTAAAATCAGTAAACGTGATTTTAAGGTTTGAGTTGTTGTTGGGCTTGATTTACTTGGGTTTGGGCATTAGTAAATATAGTTAAGTAAATATATAGATATGTTTCTTTCTTTTCCTTTTCATTTAAATAAAATACAAATTTAATTCAAATTACAATAAAACTCTAAACAAAATCTAAATTCATTATACTTAATTATTTACTTATTATAGTAAACCTTCTGGAATTTATTTTATTTTATTTTTCCCATATTTAAATGTATTTAAATTCAAATGCTTATCATTTGCATTTTAAACTGATATTAAACCATTTCCTAATTATTTTATTTCATAATTCTCAAAATACCCATTTTTAATTAAATATTTATTATTAATTACCCCTAAAACCGGGTTGTTACATATTTCCCCCTTAACAAAATTGCATCCTAGCAATTTCCATAGAAGGAATCTATAACAAGACTAATAACTCCATACTTATAAATACTTAATATAATCATTTTCAAAATACTGGTTTTTAATATAGCACAAAATATGTTCTACTCTTTAAAATAGTATATCGTTTCCAAGCTTTACAAAACATTATAAATTTTGTGTCCATATGTCTTGTTCTGGCAATTAATAACTCATACCGAATATGTGTGCGCCTGTATCGATTAGAATTCTTTAAGTACCCGATGGACAAATTAACACAAACAATTACCAACAATCAAAAAAACATCAATAATTCGTGCAATCGGCAGAAAACAAACAAACAAATAAATTTTCACTGTGCACTCTGATCAAACTCAAATTATAACACAACAATTCAATATTATACCACCCAAGGTAAATCATTTTATATTTATGTTCATACTCAAAATATCAAAATCCAAATATCTTATATACACACACACAGCAGGTAACAAATAAGTCCCCAAGTGATTATTCCAGTAATCATCATGTATATATATACACACATCATCCCTTATTTCATGGAATTACCCAACACACCAAAGGGATAGGCACTCTAAGTCTTAATAAGGTCTTGACTCGTGTCTCTGATATACAATATATTGTTCTGAACCTGCTTTGATACCAAATGTGGCACCCCATCCCAATACACATACTATCTAGAGTATTATAGAGCAATACTATCATATAATATAGAAAATAAGGCTATATGGGAAACATACGTGAATAATCCTTTGGACTAACTCTGGTACGTACTAAAACATTAAATAAATAGCTCATCTATACATACATAGTATCAATTCAAAGTAATAATGAGGTGTGCCTCTAGGACATAATAATATATAATATACAGTAAGTACCAGAGAACACAAAGTCAATCGTAGTGATAATTTATATTATAATACATTTTATATGGAACAGTTTAGGTACAGATTTCTTAAACTGACCTGAGTATTATAAGTAACACACGGGTCAGACTATGTTTATATCGAGGTTTAATATATACATAACTTAATATTGCAAGTATAATAGAATAATATAAAACATCTATCCCGTTATTAAACACGTAATAATATATATAAAGTATGTGACCACTACATCATTGATAACCTCAAATATATATATATATATATATATTCTAAATATCACAAATTATATATATATAAACACACACATGTCGTCAACCATATCAAACTAAATCAACAATTCACTGAATCAACCACAAACAGGTGAATCATTTAAGTGCAGGTACTCACATCAACACCAAGAAATCATCAACAATGTGCTATCATCAAATTATCTTACAATCATACCCAAAAATATATCATTGTTCAAAAATAAAAGTATCATCGTTAATATACCAAAATAAGATAGGCTGCCTATCAATACATAATAAAAGTGTTTGCGCCAAAGTTGGTCACAAACCCCAAATGTCGTGAAAGCACCAGTGTATGAACAGAAATCAGCAATATATAACCACAAATCACAGATCTAAGTAATGTAGAGGATAAAAAGTGAAGAATAATAAATTTAAAACGGAAAGAGATAGACAGAGACACAAGGTTTATAGTGGTTCAGCGATCTTGCCTACGTCCACTCTGAAGTTGATGATTTTATTGATGTTCACTTGATGATTTCAATTGCAGCAGGTTACAATCGATAATAATGATTTACAGTAGTGAAATTCGTTTGTAGCAACAACTATGGAGTTTAGATCTGGATCCGGCAAAGTCTGGGCATTGGAGAATTCAAAGAAGAAGAAGATCCCTTTTATGTATGCCCTGGGGCTCTATTTATAGGTGTAGAAGGCTGATATTTTGCTCAGATCTCGTGAGACCCCCTCTTGCACGTGACTAGGCCCGCGCGCCCAAGCCCGCGAAGTTTCGGCCCGATCCATGATCGATACGAACGGATTTTGTATCGATCAAGATTGTGTCCGACGGAGTCGAAATTTGGCGTAGACATTCTTCGGCATGCACGTAAGCTCCTATGAAAATTTCATGGCATTTGGACTTGTAAATCTCGAGTTATGATCGATACAAAGTGGGGATTCTTGGCAGTTCGTCTTGTTCGAATCGATCCATTTGACTCGATCACGTTCGAATCGATCTATTTGACTCGATCGTGTTCGAATCGATGCCATTCACGTGCGCACTGGTGACGTGCGCTACTTCCAAGGCTCGATCCTAACTTCGTGCCGAGTTGAATACTTCTTCCTCGGAATTATGCTTTCCCATCGTTCGTGTTAGTCATATTCGTGTCCATCAATCTGCATCCATCATCTGCTAATGCCCTTGGTCTTCTTCGAATCGATGCACGAGTGTGTCCTTCGTATCAATCGAAATCGATCGATACGAAATGCTTGTTCAAATCTCCACGACCAATGCTCCATCCTTCGTATTGATTCCAGCCCCGATCGATACGAAATGCACCGTCAATCCACACCATCCCACCGATGCGAACAACATCGATACAAAAACCGTAGCCTGAATCCATCCGATCGATGCGAACGCGTCAACCCAAAACAAGTAACTGAACCCATCTTCACCGATACAAACTGTATCGACACGAAATGTATCGAGGTGAAACCTTCAAGTCGAACAATCCATCTGGCCTTCTTTCCTGATCGATACGAACGCGTTGTTCATATCCATGCTGATCGATACGAACGCCTTGTTCGTATCCATCAATTATCTTGAGCAAATGAACTCCGTTCGTCCTGAAATTCGAAACGTATCCTCTTCTAGCCTTGATCATCATTTCCTATCGATCCCGCCTTGATTGGAGCTCGACGAAATTTTAATGATATCGATCGTTGCCTTGTTTCCAATAGATTTTCAATCTTGATATCCATTCTTTCTTGCCAATTTGTTGATATTCCAGCCTTGACCAAAGGGTGGGATAACATTTGCCCCCCGAAACATGTCTTGTGATGAGAAGGTGTGTTTTGAATAGTTCCGAATCCGACATCCGAAGTCCATATTCTGTCTATAGCCATACCATCCGATTCATAATCCAATCCATTACCAAGCCATCCCATCCAAGCGCATCGTTCTCGACTGCTCCGAGTCGATGTCTGATTCCAAATCCAGTAACCAAAGCCTTAGCCAATTCCATATCCATCCGAACCCGATAACCGAGTCCTAATATCTCCTCATCCAATAATCAATAACCGAATCCAAGGCCTCTCCGGGTCGATATCCGAATCTGTAACCTCTCCGGGTTCTTGCCAAGCGCGATCCACACTTGACGACCGTGGCCCAGTGTCCCTGGGTCTAAAATAATTGTTGTGGCTTAAGTCCTAAGACGATTCCTGGTCGCTCCAGACCCTTGTCGAGCATAGTCCATACTCGAAGACCTGAAATAGTAACCGATTACATAGGGCCTAAGTCCTAGGCCGAATCCTGGTCGCTCCGGACCTTGCCGAGGATAGTCCATACTCGACGACCATTTATCAAAAACCAGATAAAAATCCAATCAAAATCCAATCCAAAATCCAAATCAAATCAGAAAACCAAAAATCCATATCAGAAATACAAATCAATATCCAAAATAGAAAACAATCATCCAAACGAAAGCCCAAACCAGAAAACAAACAAAACCAGGAGTTCGAACCGAACTCCAAAACCAAACCAGAAAAAGAAAATGTCCAAACCAAAAAAAGAAACAGATTTCACCAACCATAGTGTCGTAGTTTATCGTCAGTCAGAGCATGCCTAGGGGCCATCTCTGTCCCCGTACATGAGTAAATGACTTGGTCGTCTGCCAATAGTTTGCTACTTATCTCATATCATCCCTGTCAATTGATAACTAACCGACCATCATTCCCAGGCCTCGCGCCATCGTTGTTTGAGGTAGACGTTGGTCGCTCCTGCTCCGCCGCCGCATTCCGAGCCCTGACATATTGTCGCAGCTGTCCATTCCTTACATGCTCCTCAATAATGTCCTTTAGATGCCTGCAGCTGTTGGTATCATGTCCGTCCAAATCATGAAAGAGGCAATGTCTTCCTGATGCCCTTTCACGTTCCGAGGGTTCCCTCCTAGCTGGCCTTCGGTAGGGAAGGCGATTCCGAGTTTCCATGAATATCTGTTCCAATGTTTCGTTTAATCCTGTGTAAGTGGAAAACTTTGGCTCCCTCCACTACTTCCTAGCTTTTCCCGATTCGTCATCCAGCTTCCTTTTTTCTTTTTCTTTATCCGAGGCTCCACTGGATGGCCCACCATCCTCAGCTGCATTCACCTCCTTTAACTTCATATCCGAGCATGCATCTTCCTGCCGAAGGAATCTCTCAGCTTCGTGGAAGAATTCCCCGAGATCCATTGGTGGGTCTCGTATTAGAGATACTTTGAAATCTGAATCCTCTTTGACTCCTGAAACTGCTGCCATTAGAACCATCGATGGATCTGGTCGATCCACCGAAGTAACCGCTGCATTGAACCGAGTTAAGAAAGCTCTAAGCGATTCATCCGTCTGTTTCTTTACTGACGTTAACGTCATCACGTTCTTCGGCCTTTTAATATGAACCCGAAACTGCTTCAAAAATCTGTCCACCAATTCTGTCCATGTCCTAATAGATCCATCTTCCAGCTGCCTGAACCACATAACAGCTATATCTGTTAAGTATAGAGGGAAACACCTGGTCATTACTTCCTCCGATGCCCCCAGCACTTCCATATGTCTTGTAAATCTCATCAAGTGATCAGTTGGATCAGCCTTGCCATCGTACAACTCTAGCATGGGAAGCTTGAACTCTGGTGGGTTCCGAGCCATTTTGATTTCACGAGTAAATGGACTCTTGTTTACTCCTTCCAGATCCCTGTTCGTCAAACCTCCGCGCATAGTTCGCCTGATAATCTCAGCCAATCCAGCGTTGTCTGCCAATGGTTGCCCCCCGAGCCCCCGAGGGAATTCTGGCACGTACTCCTCATCACGTGCTCCTAGATTCCTTCCAGCATCCTGTTGTGTGGTGTTAACTGGACTGCCTCCATGAACTGGCCCATTGATGCCGAGTGGTGTGCCCCCATGTCCGGATCCATCCAGATTAGAAGTAGTGTACTGATCAGGGGTTGTGCCTTGTTGAGCTGCTCCATTTAATTGTCTGTTTGGGCCTTCTACTCCCGTTCTATGGATCTGATCTCCTAAAGCTCTAGCTTTTCCTGCTGTTCTCATCTGATTAAAGAAGTTTTGCATCATTTCCTGTTGACTCTTCAACAACCTTTCATGAATTGAATCTGCCATAGCCTCCATTTCATCCCTGGTGATGTAGATCGAAGCTTGTCCTTCTCCAGCTCCAGAGGATGCCTCTTGACTTCCCCCTTGTTGGCTTCTCTCCGCTCTTTGTCTTCTACTTGATTGCCTTGTCATAGCTCTTTAGATCTGAACTCCAAATTTGGTATAGCGGGTGCTAGTTGCCCTTCTCAGTGAAAGCACCAAAGTGTTTGTGCCAATATTGGTCACAAACCCCAAATGTCATGAAAGCACCAGTGTATGAACAGAAATCAGCAATATATAAACACAAATCACAGATCTAAGTAACGTAGAGGATAAAAAATGAAGAATAATAAATTTAAAATGGAAAGAGATAGACAGAGACACAAGGTTTATAGTGGTTCGGCGATCTTGCCTACGTCCACTCTGAAGTTAATGATTTTATTGATGTTCACTTGATGATTTCAATTGATTACAGCAAGTTACAGTCGATAATAATGATTTACAGTAGTGAAATTTGTTTGTAGCAGCAGCTATGGAGTTTAGATCTGGATCCGGCAGAGTCTGGGCGTTGGAGAATTCAAAGAAGAAGAAGATCCCTTTTCTGTATGCCCTGGGGCTCTATTTATAGGTGTAGAAGGCTGATATTTTGCTCAGATCTTGGGAGACCCCCTTTGGCACGTGACTAGGCCCGCGCGCCCAAGCCCGCGAAGTTTCGGCCCGATCCGTAATCGATACGAACAGATTTCGTATCGATCAAGATTGTGTCCGACGAAGTCGAAATTTGGCGTGGACATTCTTCGGCATGCACGTAAGCTCCTGTGAAAATTTCATGACATTTGGACTTGAATATCTCGAGTTATGATCGATACAAAATGGGGATTCTTGGTAGTTCGTCTTGTTCGAATCGATCCATTCGACTCGATCACGTTCGAATCGATCTATTCGACTCGATCGTGTTCGAATCGATGCCCTTCACATGCACGCTGGCAACGTGGCACTACTTCCAAGGCTCGATCCTAACTTCGTGCCGAGTTGAATGCTTCTTCCTCGGAATTATGCTTGCCCATCGTTCGTGTTAGTCATATTCGTGTCCATCAATCTGCATCCATCATTTGCTAATGCCCTTGGTCTTCTTTGAATCGATGCACGAGTGTGTCCTTCGTATCGATCGAAATTGATTGATACGAAATGCTTGTTCAAATCTCTGCGACCAATGCTCCATCCTTCGTATAGATTCCAACCCCGATCGATACGAAATGCACTGTCATGCCTCACCATCCCATCGATGCAAACAACATCGATACAAAAACCGTAGCCTGAATCCATCCGATCGATGCGAACGCGTCAACCCAAAACAAGTAAATGAACCCATCTTCACCGATACGAACTGTATCGACACGAAATGTATCGAGGTGAAACCTTCGAGTCGAACAATCCATCTGGCCTTCTTCCCTGATTGATACGAACGCGTTGTTCGTATCCATGCTGATCGATACGAACGCCTTGTTCATATCCATCAATTATCTTGAGCAAATGAACTCCGTTCGTCCTGAAATTCAAAACGTATCCTCTCCTAGCCTTGATCACCATTTCCTATCGATCCCGCCTTGATTGGAGCTCGATGAAATTTTAACGATATCGATCGTTGCCTTGTTTCCAATCGATTTTCAATCCTGATATCCAATCTTTCTTGACAATTTGTTGATATTCCAGCCTTGACCAAAGGGTAGGATAACAAAAAGATATGAGAATCTATCATACTATAAACACATATCGAGATATAATCTCATCTCCTCATATAGGAATCAATCAGAATACTATGGATATACGAGGATTGAATACACTTTAGACATACAGTCTCTAGTATAGCCACCTCATGTGATAGTGAATAATATATGCCAATCTACAATACACGCATAACCCTAAAATAGAAAGGAAGATTGATAGCACACAGCACGTTCTAAGAACCCAGGGTCTACTAGCCTCCTGCTAATAGCCAGATCTGGTCCTACAATCTTCAGTTACCTCGACGGACATCATGACCCCATCTACCTATGAATCGTCAATGCATAGCCTCAGTCACGACCCTGCACTTGCCCCTATAGTAACAGACAGCTGGCCAATGCGACACAAGAGGCTATAGAAAACTACCCATCTACTATTACCACGATGTGCATCAAATATAATAACCAACAACGGTGTCGTAGATCTGGGGTGTGACCATGCATACAATCCAACCGCCAGGGTGAGTACTGGCCAATCTGGTTTACTCCCGAACCATAAAGGGAGCTGGACACAAGTATATGACATATAGTACTCATATCCCATATTTATTCATTGCCTTGGCTGTAAGCCGACACATAGATCCATATAAGTCAACACATAACTATGTATACTAGAGCTCTAATCTCTCGACGACACACGACATTACTCATAGGCCAATACATGGCCACAATATACTCTCCACGGTGAGTATCATCACATACGCATGAGTAACCTCCGTTTGAGTGACATTTACTTACAATGAATAATCAAACAAATAACATAATAGTGTCCCATACCATCCCATGTTATTCGAATAATTATTCAATGTTCATAAATAACACTTGATCCACACTAGGCATTTCTATATGACAAGTCTGATGAATAACTGAAAAAGTGTTGGTGAAAGTCCCGTACCAGACATTATTACTAAACCGTTTATTCAAATTTTTCATTACATAGAAATAAAACAGCATAAGATCATAGAAGGATGTCTTCACCGTATCATATCAAAATCATCAACTAAATCAAAATTAACAGTGAATCACTTATATAATTGTTATTCAATGAACAAGAAAGAAATATCAAAATAGATTATTCAAATATAAAATAAATAGTCAGTATGTAGTGATAAATCATTTATAACATATAGCTTTTATATAACCTAATAAATACTAAGAAATAGATAATGAATACATAATCCAAAATTAATCAAATAATCATCTAAACTTAGATATAGTTTATATTTACAATAAATAACTAATTTCTTATTCTTATATGAAATTAGTTGATTATTAAATATTTATTTATAACATTAGAAAACTCATTTTAAATTCATAAAACTGTTTGCAAAGCTGAATATTACATATACGAGTTATATTATAATTTACTAGGATTAAATACTAATTTTAAATAATTATAAGACATCCAAATTAATTTGATATACCGCATAATCAAATAAGTACATTTTCAAAACATGAATTATGCTTTATTGAATAACTATTAAGACCTATTAAATAAGAGATTTAAAATCACATTAATTAATCAAACTTCTTTTTGCATATATATAATATCTAATAAGAATATATATTTGAGTTTGCATATACTTGATTATTGTTTTATTAAGCGTAAATATATATATATATATATATATATATATATATATATATATCAATTTTAATTGTAAACTACTGAAACTTGCATATATATAGGAATACACACATATATACAAGAAGTAGAAACATAGTAAATAGTCAGTATAATAAGGTATGAGATAATGTAAGAGCCGTTTGCACAGCAAACTAATCAAAATAACAAAACCAGGAAAAAAAATATATACAGTAGCATATGCACAGAAAACTACTTACAACCGGGTTAAAGAAAACAAAGCACTGAAAGGTATATAAAAAACAGGACATCAAAAGATATGGGATAGCAATTACTGATGGTAGACAAACAACAGTTGAACAAAGTAGTGAAAACAGGCAACTAAGAGAAACACATATAATGTACACTCACCAAACACGGCACATACACACACATAAACGCACACATACCTAAAAGCACGCACACACAACATGAAATTAACAACACTGACACACACCTACAAGTAAACACACACTCATTCGCACTCACAAAAATCCACACACATATACACCTGCACTGAAACGCATGCAAGCACATAAATTCCCTCATTTAAATTCACAGCACACCAACACACACACATACAGAGCATCTAGAGTTATGATTTGATTTATGAGATGTAATTGAAATGTAACAAACATGAGTGAGTTGATTTTCATTGATAACACAGCATGCTCAAACTAAAATAATTGATTCACTGCCATATCCGAGTTATTATTTGATTTATTATTGATAATTCAGCACTTGATTTTCAACATCACCAGGTCGCAATAGAGTATATATTACCATATTATTATAATTATTAACTTTAATATTCACTTGATTTTAATTACAATCATATATATACATACTGCCACCCCAGAATCACATATGCACACCAAAAACACATGCACACTACACAAACACACGCTCATAAACACATACGCATGCATGTACACAACAAAGCACCCAAAAACATTTATTTGTTTTGGTATTTAATACATATACCAACATTCAAATATAGTGGTGAATAAAAAAATTCACATGAAGTAGTTCTTACTCTTCTTCTTCTTCTAAGCATTCTTCTCCCACAACATATACATGTGCACAGACCCACCATCACTGTCTATGGCAACATGGTGATACAGAACCACGTTCCATGAAAATACCTACCGTCTTCACCAACAACTCTCTCTTCACCAACCCGACTCGCCTACACCATTGCCTACATCCCCGGAACATCCAATCAAAACACGATGTCCACATCTTGGCTATAGGCAACAAAAACACATAGCGACTCAACCTATGACCGTACCTTCCCAACTTTGCACCGGAGATTCTCCTCTCAACCATGATTCCAACACTATAACTGCTTCGACCTAACTCCATTAAATCTTCTCTAATGTTTAACCCTAGCTCAGAACTCACAATTTTGACATCCATTGCACTATCCCAAATTCACGCCGAAAACACTCCATCACTTCAAGAAACTAATGCAGCAGATGGCATCATTTAATTCCTTGCGAATTGGAAGAATTTATTATTTTTATAAAGAGAACGATCGTTTTTATTTAAAAAGAAAAGCTCTATAAATCAATCTTCATCCCTTTCATAAGAAAATGTTTATTGATGCAAAGTGACCCATATTTGAGTTAGGGAGTTAATAATAATTTATTTGATTTTTAGTCTAATTTTTAAAGTGGTAGGAGGTGGTTAAATTTTTGAATTTTACTCTTCTCTCCAAATAAACAAACGAACGTATATTTAAAACGAAAATGAACCATCTAGAAATTAAATCTTCTAGAGAGAGTAAAATCTGTAAACGTGAATTTAAGATTTCAATTGTTGTTAGGCTTGATTTGCTTCGGTTTGGGCTTTAGTAAATATATAGGTAAATATATTAATATATTTCTTACTTTTCGTTTGCATTTAAATAAAATACAAATTTAATTCAAATTAGAATAAAACTCTAAGAAAAAACTAAATTTATTATACTTAATTATTTACTTATTACGGTAAACCTTTTGGAATTTATTTTATTTTATTTTTTCCATATTTAATTCAAATACTTATCATTCACATTTTAAACTCGATATTAAACCATTTCCAAATTATTTTATTTCACAATTCTCAAAATACTCATTTTTAATTAATTAAATATTTATTATTAATTACCCTAAAACCGGGTTGTTACAGCCTTTCTAGGTAGAGGCAGTTAATACTTCATACAATATTATAAATAGAGTAATGATCAGACGAATACTTAATAAAACTTCTTATGAATTATGGTTCAACAAGAAATCTAACATTGCTTACTTCAGGGTATTCGCATGTCCTTGCTTTACTCTTAATACAGGTAATCATATAGGGAAGTTTGAGTCCAAGATAGATGAAGGGATTTTTATGGGATACTCATCATGGTGCAAAGCTTATAGAATTTTTAACAAGCACTTGAAAACAATTGTGGAGCCAATCAATGTGAAATTTGATGAATCATATGTTGATGCATTTATAAAGAAGGACAAAAGTTGATGATGGAGATGATGGTGCAAATGAGAAATATGATGAAGACAATAGTGGAGGTGATCCTTGCACCGAGCCATGAAAGTTAAGTGTGGAATTGAAATTTGAAGGTCAAAGCTAATCGTCCACCAGAATTGGTTATAGGTAATCCAATGGCAGGTGTACAGACATGGTCTTCATTGAATGGAAATCTTTGTGCTCTGCATATTAATAGTGGTTTTATTTCTGAAATTGGAACAAAAATATATTGATGTTGCAATTATTAATGAACATTGGATAATTGTCATGCAAGATGAAATTGACCAATTTTTGAGAAATTATGTTTGGAAGCCTAATGACTATCCAATTGTAGGAACTAATAGGTGTTCAAAAATAAATTTGACGAATCCAAAAATGTAACTAGAAACAAAGCTAGATTGGTTGCAAAGAGATATAATCAAATATAAGGCATTGATTTTGAGGAACATTTTCCTCGATTGCTAGCTTAGAGGCCATTAGAATTTTTCTAGCTTTTGCATATTTTAAAGGTTTTAGACTTAAATAAATGGATGTAAAAAGTGTCTTTCAAAATTCTTACTTGAAATAAAATGTTGATGCAGAGCAACCCCATAGCACGAATTTCCAAATCATGTGTAGAAACTTGAAAAGGCATCATATGGTCTCAAACAAGCTCCAAGGGCTTGGTGTGAGTGTCTTAGTGCATATCTTTTGGAAAACGGATTTATGAAGGGAAGTGCTAACACTGTTTTGTTTCTCTCACATGAAAATGATGACTTTTTGATTGTATAAATTTATGTTGATGACATCATTTATAGTGCTACTAATGAAAAATTATGTCAAAATCTTGGTAAGAGAATTGAAGTATTTTCTAGGATTTCAAGTTAAGCAAAGCGATAAGGGAATTTTCACCTTGTAAACAAAATATGTAAAGAAGCTTTAAAAAGATTTGGTGTGGAGAATGCAAAGCCATTGAAAATGCCCATAAGCCCTTCAACCAAGCTAAACAAAGACGAAAAGGAAATTGCAGTTGATCAAAAGAAATATCGAGGTGTAATTGGTTCTCTTCTCTATCTTACTACACGTTGACTCGATATATGTTTTATATCTGTCTTTGTACACGTTTTCAAGAAAATCCAAAAGAATCTCATTTAAAAGCCATAAAACAAATTTTGAGAAATCTTTTGCACATACACAAATTTGGATTATGGTATCCTTCTGTGATAATTTTGGCTTAATTGGTTATTCTGATGCTGATTATGTTGGTTGTATTGTGGATAGAAAAAGCACTAGTGAAACATTTTTCTTTTTTGGTCACTCATTAGTCTCATGGTCAAGTTGAAAACAAAAATGTGTTGCACCATCTAGTACTGAAGAAGAATATTTTACCTTAGGTAGTTGTTGTATTCAAATTCTATGATGAGACAAACTTTATTAAACTTTTGCTTAATACTTCGATATATTCCCTTAAAATGTTATAGTAAAAGTGCAATTGACTTGTCAAACATCCATATTCACCAATCACTTTTTACTAAACGTATAGACATTAGACATCATTTCTCTCGAGATCATATTTCAAAAGAGAGCATTTGCATTAAATTCATCTCTACTGATTTGCAGCTTGCTGACATCTTTATAAAACCTCTTTTGGAAGATAGATTTTCACGATTACGTCTAGATTTAGGATTTGTGGATATGGACTAGTATGATTTATGTTTGAGTGTTCGTTTAGTTTCTTTTTCTTTTTTTGTCTTGTTTTTTCCTTTTTCTTTTGTTTTTTCCTTTGTTCTTGTTGAGTATTTGTTTTTATTCTCTATAAATAAAACGTTAGGATTTTTTGCTTGTTAACCTTTGAAACTTTTTTCTCTTTTTTTAAGACATTAAGGATGAGAGATAATTACTCTTAGATTGCCTCATATTTTTTGCTTTTGGAAAATGTGGCTATGACTGAGTTGAACTTTTTGAGCTTATCAAATCTATGAGTAATGATTACATAGTTGTTGGAAGATGAATTACTATGCTCTTGAGAAGAATACTAGTATTATGTCACGGTCTAAGTTAAGAATGAGTTACCAGCATTCAACTTTGTACTATTACATATCCCATAATATTTTTTTATCTATTACATTCTATCGATCTGTTTTTTTAATTCTTTGTATGTATGGGTAAGATTAACACAAATCAGAATGCAATAAAATTTGATTGGAAAAGTAGTGGGTATCGAGGACAAGTTATGTGCATGCTCCATATGAAAAGTAAAGCACATATGAAATATTTTTTAAAATCTAAATTTTAACAGTTAAAGGCCAATGCATGAAAAATGGATATGGTATGGATATAGAGTTACATTATCTAAGTGTATTCGACATGTGCCGAAAATTCTTTAGCATAAGTGTATATTAACCCATCAAGCAATGCTTTTTATGCCTCATCTAAGAGATATCATGACACTTGAAAAATAATATTATATATAGTTTGTGAATTGAGTTTATTGTTGATTGAACCATATGCCATAGAATTAACAATCTTTTTAAAAATTTCCATTCATTTTCTATTTAGGGTATGTTTTTGATCAATAATGGATGTTATAATTCATGTCCATTGTCAAACTGGAAATATATAATTTTGATATTTCTACTCTTGAGTTATAACTATTTGTTTCCTCTTTGACTTTGTTAACTATTCACTCATTATTTCAATAAAAACAAAAGGAGGGAGAGGTTAAGATTTGGTAGTAGCTATTGATTTCATATTATCTAAGATGTGTTTCATTTACTTCTCTTTGATGTAACTTTAATTTTTTTTCTTTTTTTTCTCTGATTTAACTCGTAATCATCTCACATGTCTGGAGCATGCTAGGAAGGGAAATATTTGTGTAGGAGAGCACTCATGTAGGGAGAGTATGTATTTAGAGGGAGCATCTTTATAAAGAGAGCTTAATTAGAACTCAACTTTTCCATACACCAACTCATCAATTCCACACATCATTTTTACACACGACAAACGAATCTATATTTTATCTAAAAAAATTAACATATGTTTGTTATCATCAAAACGGGAAGATTATGGAATAATACAATCGACGATTTCTATAACAAACACATGTTTTTATTTAACGTGTTCGTCTAGTATTGTATATTTTTCAGTGCATAAAATGGAGTATATACAAAGAAAGAGAAACAAATAAAGATATAAAGCAAAAGGAAATATATCAATTTCCAAGCAAAGGACAGGATAAACTTCAAAGTCAGTAAGTATTCAAAGACAAGAGATATCTACATATTCCATATATTCTCACATATAGTCGAACAAAAAAAATTTCGTGTATCATTCACATGATGGAATCAAGAGAAATAGTCAAGACATAGATATCATGGACAATCAAATATGACCTACCATCTATTCACGGATACTTTGAAATCATTCAAAAGTAAAATCACTACAAAATCATTCAAATACAATATATATATATATATATACACGAGTATGGTGGCACGTCCGTTGGACGTGTGCCAAGAAGGAAGTTGAAATTTTTTGTGTGCGCTACCGTTATGGTAATGATATATGTACATATAGAGACACATACGTATATATGAACACAGATGTATGTGTGTGTGTCTGTGTATGTGTGTGTATGTTGTACAATTTTCCTTCTTTTCTGTACAATTGTAGTAGTGTACGTCTATGTATTAATTTTGGTCTAATTATATAGGCTGGCCAGCATCGAATGAAAAGTTTGAAGCAGCCAGAAAGTAGATGATGCAACAAGGTAATGCGATAAAATGAACATTCATTTGTTGATGCATTATTTGAAAAAGAACAGAGCCATACAAACAACGCATTTTTTAAACAATATTCATTGGTATTAAAAAATGTTATTTGTATGGCGTTTTGGATTTTACAAAATGGCTTTGACGTGTACATAATGTTGCATTCTTATGTGTACATGCATAAATCAATCGTTTATCAAAATGTAAATGAGACTAAGTAATGTTAAGAAATATTCAAACAGGTAAAGAAAGTAATCAACTATTACATGAATATCTAGAGAAACCATAAAACACTAAACATACATAGAATGATTGACACATCATAGGATATGCATATATTGTAAAACACATGTACGCGTGTTACGTACTTTAATAACAAACATACAATTATATGAACAGTCTCATGCATATTTTAACTATAAGCTCTTCTTAAATGACTTTTTTTTCTTCCATCAATGCTATTGTATCCCTTCAATTTTTATTACCCTGAACGTATCAGCCACATGCTTGAAACCCCAATGTTGAAGCATTGCTAAGTTGATGGTACAACCTATAACAAAGAAAGTTGTATTGCTGCATGAAACTATTAGATATGAGAACTAATTGCATGAGAAGAGGATTTCTTACCAACATTAAAAACACTGATTTTTCCACTGCCAGTTACAACTCCATCATTTATGGATCTTAATCACTTGATTGTATTGTTGATCTGTTACTTGGTTTTTGTTTATATACTGGAAAAAAAATGTGTGATAACTCCTTTTGTTTCTCGATAGTTAATAAAATTCGCTGAAAAGAAGAAAATTTATCATACCTTGCATTTCCACCAACATGCAGTTTTCCCTAAAGTGAAGCAAATATTGTACAATAATCAAGAAAATTGCTCACAAAGATATCATTACCAACACATCTAATTATTTATGAAATAATAGATGCAATTATATATTGCAACGTAGCAACTTTTAACCAACCGAATTGATGTAAATGAGAAACATTATAATTGTTAATGATTTAATACTAACTTGGTGGCCAATAATTGAGACAAAGTGAGTGACGATACTGATGTTTTTCAAACTCATGATCTAACTAACATTATGGTAACGCCTAATTATTTATCAATATGAGCTCTATACTGTTATCTCCCATGCTACTGGAAATGCCAATCATGCAAAGGAAAAGTCCATCAGTAAATATCTTATAGTTAGTCGGTAACTTGGGGAAGGAAATTTGTGGACAGTTTGCCAAAACACAATGTGGAATCTATCTGTATATATAAAGTTATTTTTATAATAATAGCAATGGCAAGATTACTTTAACTGAAATGAAAAAATCATTTGATACTTCACACCTTTTGCGAATAGAAATACTTTTTAAAGCTAATGGGATAATTCAGTTGGTCACAATATGACAACTATCAAAATATTGGAAAATTTATCGTTAACAGTTTATTTACACAGGAGTCACATGAATCATAGAAGTGAAATAAAAAGTCAAAATTATGCGATACAAATATTGGGTCGTTGATCTATATTATAATGGATGTTGGTACAATATCGACTTATATAGATACTTACTGTAACTTATTGTGATCTACATCCATTTTATCATATATTGGATACTCACTAAAACATCTACTACAACCAACTTGTCCATATAATCTTTGGTAGAATATATAGTCCAATTAATTATATAGAAAAAATAACAAAATCCCAAATCCCAAATGAAGCAAAAGTTTTAAAGAATAGTGCTATTATTATCAAATGAACTACTCTTGTGACATTATTACCAATGAGAATAAATATTATTAAATGAAAATGTAACAATATTAAGGTTTCATAAAGCTATTGAAATCAAAATAGATTCATCAAATGGTAGATTTTGGATTAAAAAGGTGATCGGTAGTATGATAATATATTCAATAAAAACAAACCGTCAAGCATAGTAATACATAATGAGTAAGCTAAAGCTAAATTAGGAAGAATAGATGTAAGATAACTCAATAATGACTGACCTTATCATACTTTAAAAGAATTGTGCAGTCCAATTCCACTTTTATTTTTTCCTTAAACAGATAATTTGGATATGTTACTAAATATGTATTTGAACATGCATATCTGCTATAATATTAATTGATTAGGTAAAAAATAGAATAACCTTGTAAAAGTTGGAAGAAAATGATCTCTGATATAAATTTTCTTTCTTGCATGATCAGGTATGTTGTGTATCTATACAATTTATAGTAAACCACAAGTAAAAATTTGAATTTCTCAATGATGTAAATATAGATCTCATTTGTTGAACTAACATATTCACAGTTTTCAACAAGAATTCTATGAGGATCGGCTTTTTCTTATATGAAAAAGAAATATTAACGCATATTTTATGTGTGAGAGTGAGAGAGAGATTAATCACTTTGTAAACAATAGTTGAATTTGAATATCAATCCATTTAAGTCAGAGTTATTAATTCATTATATCTGGGTAGTTGATGAGCAAGTGAGAGCAAAAATTAAGTATAAATCATTGGGATTGTTAGTAATTTTGAACCCGAAATATATTTATTGCAGGCTTGTTCCTCAGATCACTGCTCTTGACCTTAGGATTTTGTATTAGTATCTTCAATATTCACAAATCAAAGTCAAATTTATATAATTTTTGTTTAAATTCATTTTTGTTTCGTAAACTGAAGTGAATATGAGTTTGAGAAAATTCATACGTACTGTCTTTTTGGGCACAAATAAAAATGACCTGAAAATGATAATGCAACTTGAATTACATCTATTTACAATCAATGAAAGGAAGCATGCAGTTTCAAAAATGCAATCAAACTGATAATACATCTGAACTGATGTCGTGGGTTTTAAATAAACGTTTGACTATAATGAGTTTATTAACTAAATTAGAATAGTAATTATAAAAATTTTGTGTGTCCTATGCTTTAGATAGCAAGCCTCAAAAATCAAAATCATGCATTTCAGAGTTTAGAAAACGAAATAAAAAAAATCCAAACAAAATAAAATGTCTTTGTAAAATTGTGCTTATTTTGGATGAGCAAGTAATTTCGTACAAATTCTACTATTATAATAATAATTGAGGTAAGAAAGTATTAGGTTACAAAGTTCTGACTTTCTGCTTGAAGCATTTGACCAAGCATGTTATAAGCAAAGGTGAAATTAACAAAATGAAATGAAACAATTTATAAAATAATGTTTGAATCATTCCAGCTGATTATATAAAATAAAAAAGAAAACCTGCATAGCCAATATTTTGGTTGAAAATCCATAGATGCAAAGTATCATTTCGCTAGGCTTGTTGATTGGGTTGGGAAAGTATTTGAAAGGAAAAGAATCACCTAACAAAAAATTGTTTATAGCTTTGTAATCATAGACATAATACAAAAGGTACTAAAAAGAAAAAGCCTTTGATCATGCTAATTAGGATAAATATAAAAGATAAGAAGGGTGAAGATTCAAAGATTAAAAAAGCAAATAGTCTGTAACTGTAGATCTCAGCAATTAATTCATGTTGTTAAAATTGAGCAGTATGTGGTTCAAAAGAAGCATCAGAAAGTTGAGCACGAAATGAATCAGGCAACAACTACTTCACCTCACAACTTCACTCAGCCAACACTTACCACACCATAAACTGCCGCAGTTCATTCATGTCAGTGCTAAAATAAAACATCAAAGCAGCCTCATAATTGCCATATCATCGGCTACTTCTATCACATTCATAACTACAAAGCAACTACATTCTACAAACTTACCTCTACTTGCATCCATAACAGACTTCAGTTGCAAACAAACCAACCACAAATCATCATAACCATTCTCAACCGCAGTCGAACACCCTCGGTACTATGCTTTCATCTCTACAGCAACATCCTCTGCCTACCTTCATCCAAACCACCACTGTCTGAACCACAGCACAATCATGACTTTTTCGCATCCCAATCCCCAATTCGACCTGAATCTGCCTCCAACGCCATCCACTACAACTGCAGCTACGACCATGCTGCCAGAAAATATGAGTATAAAACCATTGAAAGGTAAACCGCTCACCTTTTTTAATAACCTGAGATCTTCCAGCTTTTGTACTCTGCACACATGGCCCTATTTCGTACAGTATAAATTTGTTTGTATAATGAAAATTAGAGAATTCAGACGGTAAAAGAAGAAAACAAAACCTTGGAATTTAATTTGCTCGCCTTTTCCTAATTTGAGATCGATCATCGCTTAAGTACACCGCCCCCTCCAGTATTAGTTGTTCCCCCTTTGATTTTTCCACCATGGCCATCGATTCAATTGAGTAGAAGAAACGAAAACTCTACTCTACCTGAATCTGCCTACTGTGGGAGCAAGCGGCAAGATCTACACACTCAATGTTAATCTTTAGTAGCCATGGCTCGTACTGAAGATTTGAGGAGACAGAAAAGAAACTGTTGGCTAAATGATGGAAACGTGGGGGAAGTAGGGGGTTAATGAAACGTGGTAGGACGTAGTTACAATTTTGCCCCAACGCACAAATTTGTTTCTGTTTACCCAGTCGGACAATGTGGGAAATACCAAAAAGGCTTCACTTTGACCGGTTGACCAAAGGTTTTGCTTTATAGTATAGATATATAATTTCATTTCCTATCTGTTGCCTATAATATTGGGATAGTTGAAAATATCAGTTCTATATAATATGCACTTCCCATTTAACAAATCATCAATTCCAAAAACATTAAAAGGTTTTTCTCGAACAATAAAAATCAATCGATCATCAAACTACAGCACAAATTCATCGTATCTCAAAGATAAGGAAACCAACGGAGCATGTACAAAACCATGTCACAACTGTCACAGTAACACAACCATCTTAGGCAACCATCATCACCAACTATAGCGAACATTTCAGATCTGGGCAACTTTCGGGCGACAGTAAAAACTCCACGAAATGACGCGTGTTTCCAAACAATTAAAACTAGGTAGTGGTGACATTTGATTTCAGGTAAGGGGATGAGTGGTGGATGCGATTGGAGTTTGTTTGCGGTGTTTGTGGTGGTTGCGGTAAAGTTAATTTTAGGGAATCAAATTTTTTTCTACGTGAAATGTTTTTGATGAAGACAGGTTTTATTTCGAAGAGGACATAAAAGGGAGGACAAGGTTAAAGAATATGATATTTTTAAGAGAGTGTTTCATTTTTTTAATTTTTCCTATTTGGTTTGGTTTTATTTTATTTCATCTTTGAACTCTAGATTTTTCTGGAGCTACGTGTTATAGTTCAGGGATTTTAATCTCAAGCATTAAGTTCAGATAGAGTTATTAAACATAGAGTTGGAATAGTTGTGAGCATTGTCTATGAATTTACCGGTTGTAAGCGTTTGAATATTTAATTCTAGTAATAGCTTTGGACAGTAGTAGTCATTAGGCCAAAGCTGAGTATATATTTGTGTTCTTTATTCTTCTACATTTACGTTTCTATACTCTATTTTATATTTTACTAGTAGCTTTGCTAAATATTTCTAAATACCCTATTCACCCTCCTCTGCGGATATTACATAATCCTACAAGTAGTATTAGAACCTAGGTGGTAGGATTACTCAAAAGACATGTCGATTTCAAATAATGCTTTTTCTAAGGTTCAGTCAAGCTAAGCCACCTAATGCTCAATGGTACTTATTATACTTACTGGGAGCCTAGGTTGAAAAATATATATGATCTCTGTTAACTATGATATTTGGGATATAGTAGAAACATGGTATACACCGCCCACGGTGACAATCAATTATGTAGAATTCCCTAAGCCTAAGGACACACGATGATGCATAAGATAATCGCCGCTCAGGCGTAATGCAGGCAACAACAGTTTGTTGATTAATACTATAAAGAGACTATTACAACAGAACTAGCAACAACGGAATGATGGATCTGGGTCGATGACTAGTTAGAACTTATTCACTAATAACACTAGAGTAGCTCTATATTTGAAAATGTTTGTCATGACGATGATGCGGAGTTATAATGGATTAACTGACCCTATGAAACATCTAATGAATCACGAATGACATATAAATATCGTACGCGTAGATGATGTTGTCAAATGTATATGTTTTTCTCTCTTACTAGAGGGACTTGCAATGATGTGGTTCTATCAGCTTGAACCCGAATCCATATTGTCTTTTTATGAATTAGCTGAGAAGTTCATGGAATAGTTTTGAGTCCATAGTGTGCGGCCAAAGGATGTTATGTCCATGGCTAATCCGCATTCTAGATCCAGAAAGGCTCTAAAAATTTTTTAAAAGGTTTAATGCCACATTGATTGAGCTTAAGAACCCTTGAGAAGAGATTGTGTTGATGACTTGGACAGGAGGAGTCTTTAGCCAGACTGGCATTGGGAAGTAGCTTAAGATGAAAAAAGCCATCTTCGTTGAAAAACTTCTATAGAAAAGCAAATCTATTTCTGGGTTGGAAATGGTAGAGCTGGAGAAAGGAATAGGCACTGATGGTCAAGCTGAACCAAGCAGTGCAGTTCAGAGTAATGTGGTTGTTAAGAAGGATGGTGTTTACTAGAAATCTTGCGAACCTCGGAATTATGGTGGAGTGTTGATACTAGCAAAAGTTACTTACTAATATCTTTGATTAAAATATAAAATAAGGAAATAAAATGCATGAAAAGTAAAGAGACAAGATTTAAAGTGGTTCAATCTAAGATGATCGACGTCCACCATTAGAAATTTATTATTACTTCACTTCTATTGAAATAGTAAGATTAAAGAGGTAATTATAAAAGAGTAATTGCTTGAATGCTAGTATTGTTCAACCCTTGTAAGATGCATGCCTTGGCCTATTTGTAGCTGCTAGAATTGACGCTTAGATGGTTGAGATTGGGCTGACCAAGCCCAAAAATAGCTTTGGGCCATTGATAAATGTATACAGTTGATGCTCATGCCAACTAGGATGCCAGATGACCTGTACGATGCAGATTATGATAGCCGGTGAGCCGTACTATGAGCATGCTTAGGGTATGGGAAGGTGACATAGGATCAGGAAGTGGTTGTAGCAGAGGTGCTTTGGTAGCATCAAATGACATGAAGTGGTTACCGCATAGTGGTGCTTTTGTCAAATAAACTATGTTTGTTCATGCAGTCGTTTCAAAGGACCAACGTATCTGAAGCTTCTTTAGGTAGTGGTGGTCCAGTATGGCTGAATGTCTTCAAAGGATTTGGTGCAAATAGGTGGATAGGGTTGGAGATAGGCGAGGGAGCTATCCAAAGGTTAATTGAATAGGTGGGTCGGTCGATTATAAAAGAGTGCTTCGAAGGCCAACTCACCCTTATATCGTCACCGCCATTAGTATCTACAGTAGAGATATCTGCTCGCCACCTACGCCGGTGCGGATGGGGTATCATTTGAGACAGCCCAGTTAGCCTAAGCTGGTAAAAGGAAGTTCCAAACGAACGAGCCAGTTACTAGGCGAGTTTGGTGCATAGGTAGGTCATTTTCGTTTGAGACGGGACTGACCTAAGGTGATGGATCATAGGGTTATGCAGACCAGGACGAACACAATTGGCTATATGGGCCTTACGACAATCGGGTTAGCCAAATTCATACTTGTAAGAAATTTAGACAACATTTTGCCCCTAAATCACGGGCCTATGCACTGGTGTAGGCTTGTCGTTCACGCTTTTAATGTTACATTAAATGTTGTTACATGTGTTTCAACATTTTGCAAGTCCTTGACTGATTAATGTTGTAATGGAAAATTGGTTGATCATTGAGTACACACATTTTATGTTGTTTATATAATGAAAAGATGTTTGTAAATAGTACGAACGACACATGAGTTGATCAGAAGAGAATAAATAAATTGAAATGCGAAACTACGAAAAAATGAAATATTTTGGAAGTAAATAGTGAATTTTGGAATGATTTTTTTAATATATTGAAAAATATATTATTAGTAATAGTAAATATTTAGAAGTAGTGATTTTTAGTATTGTTTGAATAAATCGACTTATGTATGTGTGTGTGTGTATTCTCATTTATCTACGATTAAGGTATTTAAAGGATCTTATTAAAGAGATTTAAAATTTATACTCTGAAATGAAGAGTTTATTTTTGTTGGGAATTGAATAAGCAAAATATTTTATAAAACAATATTTTGGAACAATAATAAATTTGAACGTGGTTATTTGTTGAATGAAAAGTATTAGTATTGGAAATTTATTACGTATATTGTTAAGTATAATTTTTTGAAGTGATTTACTTGATTATTTTAAATAAAGGGAAATAGATTTAAACTCCTTTAGAAATATTTACAAAGTGTTTGAAGTAAATTATTTTAAAAAGTGAAATTTTGATATTTTATAATACAAGTAAAATTTATAAATCAATATTTTGATGTTAAATATTTAGAGGTTTTGATATAAATGAGAATTTTAGTTTGATAAATTATTTTTCTATGGTAATTTAAAAGGGTTTTGAAATGATAATCCACGCACTTAACACATTGGTTTTGGAATTCATATAAGGACTTTGAGAAACTATTTTAATTGAAAATCCATATTAGGAATACATAATTATTTAAATTTGTTGTTTAATGGAAATTATAAATTACAAAACTTCTTTGTTAGTATCATTTTAAAATTATTATAAAGGAATTTCAAAATATATGAATTATTTCTAAAAGGAATTTAACGGATTTGAAATTGAATGAATGTTTAAAATATAGATTTCTTATTAATTAAATTAAAGGGTTTTGAATAAAGATTTTAGAAAAGAATAATAAAAATATTTAATTCTCCTTGGAAATTAATATTGTTCTTTTCTAAATTAAATCGAAGGTTTGAAATTGAAAGTTTGTTATAGAACCCTTCTGAATCAATAAATAATTAAAGTATGTGATTTGTGTGGAATTTTATATCAAGAGAATTTTAAGTAAATGGATTAGTAATACCGAGCCGCGTGGGACGTTCGGTAGTTATTTTCTAATTACTCCTTTGACTTATTGTATAAAATAATGCGATGATGAGTGTGATTTATTAGCGTTAAGAAAATGGATGAGTAACACCAGGTGGTGTGTGACGACTGTGTTGATATTTGTTTAATCACTTTAGGTTGACTATATTTTACTTATATAGGAAAATATGAGGTATTATATGATATAGAGGTAACCAACTGAGAGTTGATAGGCTGAGAGCCCTATGTTTATATATTGATTAAATATTATACTCATATTATTTAGCGAGGAATAAAACAAGATTAGGCTAGTATCCATCCTAGCGACCTGATTGTGGGATGGCTCCCCAAATCTATGACATATCTTTTGTTGTGTATGGATAAGAGACACTACCCCCATATCACATAGGCCAACAGTATGTTACGAATAGGGGCACTAACAAGGTCGTGACCATTGAATAGCGTAGACTTGCACACGAAGGATATTGGGTCACGATATCGTGTGCTTGATTTTGAGATATGTGAATATCCTTGGGGTGTTTATATGCCACATTGAGATATACTTATTATATACATGCCAGTTATTGTATATTGACATCCATATTATAGAAATAGTATTACTCTGTATGTTATTTATATAATACTCGGGATAATCCGAGACATTTTAGGATTCAGGGAGGACGATACCAGGTTGTGCTTAATGGGCTAGTTATTAGTTGAACTAGATATTATATATGAATTATGTAGCCTCTTGTGTACATATGGATGCTTTATGTTTTGAAGTACGCATTGATATATACTTCGTATGTATTTGGAGGGAGTGGGTAGCTTATATATTTCATTTGCTATATTATTATCGCTGCATTGATAATTATGTGTTCTCTGTGATATATTTATATTGTGTAATGTTCTATCTTAGAAACGCACATGTTCCTTGCTTTGTGCTGATATTGAGTACGTGTACGTAAGTAGTATAAGATTTTGAAATACGTGTCGGTGTTTGCTTAAGGAAATATCACATGTGACATCTTAATATCGCCCCATTCTCTGTATTATCAGATAGTATTACCTAATAATACTCTTTGGTAGTAGGGGTATAGAGGTGGAGTGTTACCTAGCCAGCTCACAGCTTTACATGGCTGGAGCGAGCTAGCGACTGGGCATCCTTAGGTGGTCGCTTGGTGCTCAATGAAGCTGCCTCTATTGTGCTTGTGGACCGTCAAGGGACCCATCTTTGCTTGATAAGGCTGCTTTAGGTGTTTAAGTCGACCAACACTACGATGCTTGGTTTGGGATTATGATGTGGATAACCGTGCCGTCATGGCATTGGTGCCTCACCCCGCTAGATAGACGGGCAGCATCATAGGCAAACTAATCGGGACCACTTTGTAAGTGGTCTCTCCATTGGTTCATCAATGCCTCGGGCATGGATGTAGGCGTTAAGTAGCTTACGCATCCTCGTGGAGCAATTTTGGACGTTCCCTGATTGTAGAGGTGGGCCTTTTCGGCTTATCCTCTCCGAATAACCATGGCTATGGAGTTCTCGGTTAAGGGAAGGAACGCATACGAGTGCATTCCAACTGGTAAGCCTTGTTGACACTTGGATGAAGAATGTTTAGGAATGCTCTACTTTACATTCTATACCTAAAATATTTAATACAGAGTGTTCTATTCCCTTATAATTGAGGCAAAATTCCATAGCATTATAACTGTAGCTCATACAATTTCATACATAATTTGTCCGTAAACACTTTGGATTCCAAGTGTGGGACACATGGGTGCCATTGGTATGAAAAGCGATAGATGTCGTCTATCAGTAAAGCACAGATCACATACATGCCCTATGTTGTTCGAGGTAGAGCGGAGCGTTGAGCGCTAAGATGGAATTTAGAGTCCAGGGGGAGTCTGGACAAAAATAGGCATTCTTTATGTCGCATACGTTATGCACAAATAATATTCACATTAAATAATTACAAAAAAATAACTAACTATTTACTAAACTATATTGATGTTGATTAGATGATAACTACTTATTGTTTACTACAAACGATATATATATATATATGTATGTATGTGTGTATGTATGTATGTATGTATGTATGTATACGCTTGTAATATTTCATCAATAAATTTAAAAATGAATCAAGTACTTTTATAGTTTATAGAAGCAACAAAATTTATATTAGTAAAGTTTGTGACATGACAATAATTGAATATACACACACAAACTAATAATCTTAAAAAACTTAAGTAAATATAGTGAATGCTTTAAATTTCAATTTATAGTTAGTTATATTGTGTTTGATTTAGAAATTATTTTAAAATAACTTTTAAAAGGCTAACACAATTAAGATAAAAAAGTTAAGAAATCAGTAAAGCCACATTTCAAAGAATTACAAAACTAAAGAGAACATTTTATTCTCAAATATAAAGAAGAATTGTTATTATTTATTAACTAATTGTTTGTATATTTTAAAAAAGGTATAAAAAATGATTCAAGCATTGAAATACGAAGATCTACAATAAAAAAACATAGTGATCGGATGATTTTATTATAAGTGCATTTAACTTAGTCAAGTAAAAAATAATTTTATATTAAAACGTCTATTTTTTCCGCCCCAAGAAAAGCTCAATCCTCAGAAGGCACCTCGGACAAAGGGCGTAATAAAGCACTATAATAGAAAAGTGGAGCATTAAAATTACAAAATAGTGCCTATTCGGCGCTCAGCGTCACCGGGGTGGTGCTCTTGGCATCATAGTCTATGTTGTTCGAGGTGGAGCGAGCGCTGAGTGCTAAGTTGGAATCTAGGGTCTAGGTGGGGTCTAGACAAAAATAGCCGTTCATCACATACATTATGCACAAATAATATTTACATTAAATAATTACAAAAAAATAATTATTTACTAAACTATATTGATGTTGATTAGACGATAACTACTTACTTATATACTATTGATACACACACACACACACACATATATATATATATATATATATATATATATATATGTATGTATGTATGTATGTATGTATGTATGTATGTATGTATACACTTGTAATGTTTCATTAATAAATTTAAAAATGAATCGACTACTTTTATAATTTGTAGAAGCTACAAAATTTATATCGGTAAAGTTTGTGTCATGACAATAATTGAATACACACACACACTAGATAATCTTAAAAAACTCAAGTACAATATAGTGAATGATATAAATTTCAATTTATAGTTAGTTATATTGTGTTTGATTTAGAAATTATTTTAAAATAACTTTTAAAAGACTAACACAATTAAGATAAAAAATTAAAAAATAGTAAAGCCAAATTTCAAAGAATTAAAAAACTAAAGAGTAAATTTTATTCTCGAATATAAAGAAGAATTGTTATTGTTTATTAACTGATTGTTTGTATATTTTAATAAAGATATAGAAAAATGATTCAAGCATTAAAATTCTTAAAATACAAAGATCTACATTAAACAAACATAGTGACCAGATGATTTTATTGTAAGTGCATTTAATTTATTCAAGCAAAGAATAAATTTATACTAAAACAACCTATTTTATGGCGCCCTAAGAAAAGCTCAACGCTCAAACGATGCCTCAGACAAAGGGTATAATAATGCGCTATAATAGAAATGTGGAGCGTTAAAATTGCAAAATAGCGTCTAATCTGCGTCCTTCATAGCATAGTACATACTTACCCGGTTCGACCACGATATTCCTTCATCCAGCTTTTTAGCATTCATAAAGACCTAACCAATACCAATTCTCCAACCTAGAACGGTCATAGCTTTACTCTTGCATTATAGTGCTCGGTTGATTTTCTTTTGTATGCCTCCATGTGGAGTTCTGCCTTCGCTCTTCTTTCATCTAAGCCGTCAAGCCTAAGATTGAGCAGTTCTTCGTTTTGCTCGAGGTCAAAAGTGAGGCACCTTATAGATGGCACGTTAACTTCAACAGGGGCATAGTTTCATATCCATAGGCTAAGGAGAATGGAGAGTGTCCGATTGATGTGCGGCTTGAGGTGCAGTATGACCATAGTACACAGCCATGTTTCCATTGACCCTCGTAAGGTGCTTCATTAACATTGCCTTGGTGATTTTGCTCATGGCCTCAACTTGCCCCATTTCTTAAGGGTAGGTGATTAAAGAGAAGCATTTCCTTTTCCATTTCGCTTATAGAATCCCTAGAATAGTCGGCTCTCAAACTGTGTGTCGTTGTCTCTTAATATTTTCTTTGGGGGTCCGAATCGGCAAACAATGTTTTTGATCACATAGTTCAGGACCTTAGGCGCAATGACCCCAGTGAGAGCTCTGCCTTAACCAATTTTGTACAGTGGTCGATGACGATTATGGCATGGTTGTATCCACCTTTGGTGTTTGGTAGCTTGCCAATCAGATCGATTCCTAAAGTGTCAAATGGCCAGGGGATATCATCAAGGTTAGGAGACTATGGGAGCTTTTATGGATTTTGTTGAACTTCTAAGAGTGATCGCTCTTCCTAACATGGTTCATTACATCCTTAATCATGGTGGGCCTGTAATAGCCTTGATGGGTAGCCTTATTTGCAAGACTTTGCCCCCCGACATGTTCTCCACATAAACCTTCATGTAGTTGCTCCAATATGTGGTCGACTTCATCCTTTATCACATATCGTTGGAGGGGAGTTTAGTACCCCCTCCGGTAGAGTCTTCCATACATGATGGTATAATGGGGTGTCCGGTGCAGAATTTTATGGGACTTTTTTCATTTGTTGGGCAATTCGTCGCTTGCGAGGTATTTCAGCAATGAGGTCATCCTGGAGTTAGCATGGATTTCATCAATTTCCATAGCAGTTGCCCTCTTTTCAAAGCAATGGGCATCTCGCGCCTCTATTGGGATCCAAGGGATGCTCTCCTTGGGTTTGCTCACCATCTTGGCTAGCTGGTCAGCCTTGGCATTCTTATTATTGGGAGACCTACTCTAGCTTGATGTTTGTAAAGGTGCTGATGAGTTTCCTGGCTCCTACGAAATAAAGGGCCAATGTTTTTCCTTTAGCCTGGAAGCATTCTCCAATCGGGTTGATAGCTTGTGAGTAGTCATTGAACACATGCAAAAATTCTATTTGCGGCTCTCACTGGCTAAGACGACTTCATTGTTTGTGGCCTTGAAGCTTAGGCAGACGGTGATGCAAATCTCTTTACCATCAAGAATGATTAGGACCATGCCTACCCCTATGCCTTTCTTATTAAATGAACCGTCAACATAAAGCTGCCATGCTTGTAGGTTAGTTGTCGACTCCTCGTTGCCACTGTCCAGGCTAGAACATTTCGCTATGAAATTGGCCATGGCTTGGCCCATGATCAAGGTGTGAAGGTGGAAAATGATATGATGTTGTCTAAGCTCCACGGACCATTTTGGGAGTCATCCCGCTTTATTGGGTAGGCTCAGTGCTCGCTTCGAGGGTTGGTTTGTGAGGACTTTAGTGGGGTGAACTCAGAAATATAGTTGTAGATGCTAGGACACCATCAACAGGAAGTAGGCTAGCTTTTCCAACTTGGAGTACCTTGTTTTTGGCCACTTAACCATTTTCTTACATAGTAGATGGGCCATTGGACTTTTTCTTCATCACGAGTCAAGGCAACAATGATCAAGTGGTTAATACCGTGAGGTATAAGTACAAGTCTTCCTCATTGATGGGCTTGGAAAGAACGAGGGGTGTGGCCATATGCCTCTTTAAGTCTTCAAAGCTTTTTTACACTCTTCATTCCATACAAATGACTTTTCCTTCTTGATGAGATCAATGAAGGGTACACAACGTCCATGGATTTTGACACAAAGCAACTAAGTGTCGCGATCATTCCATTCAAACTCTACATTTTCTTTACTGTGCGGGGTACCTACATCTCTTAAATTACCTAAATATTATCGAGATTGGCTTAAATACCCTTGGCGCTCGCTACAAAACCAAAGAACTTCCCAGATCGAATAGCGAAGGAACACTTCCCATGGTTGAGCCTCATGCTGTATCGGTGGATAATGCTGAAAGTTTTGGTCAGATCCTCCAATGTGTCCCGGCCCTTTTAGACTTAACCAACATGCCATCCACATAGACCTCCATCGAACGACCAATCTATTGAGTAAACATCTGATTGACGAGCATTGATGTGTGGCACCTACGTTGCAAAGGCCAAATTGTAACAACCTGCACCCCAGAGGGCCTGGATTTTTGCAAAATTGAAAACCCAAGTCCACCAAAGCGCGGATTGTTGGTTTGGTATCTTGTAAATAAAGCAAAACGAATGCATATCAGAGCACTAACGATATAACTTACAGCGGGATAATAAAATACAATAGATCACATAAATTACTGATCAAGGTTTGATACTTCCAAAGTCACGTGTCTTTATCACCACCGAACACGCCAAGCACCAGTACCTGCCCTTCTAACTATCTTGTGGGTTGTTATGATGAGGATTCTGAACAACGTTCTGATGGTTGGTAAAATTATACATTTTGTACATAACACTAGTTTATGCCGATTATCTTCTATCTCATGTTATGCCTGTTTACATTTTTAATTAGTCGTCTTGACTCCACGTCCGTGTACTATCCATTCCCATACACCCTTTGGAGGATCATAGTTATGCATATACAAATATATATCCTGTAACAACCCAAAATTTAAGCTATAATAATTAATTAACGAATTAATTAAACAATAAAATAAGTTTGTGAAATCGTCGAAATCGAGCGACGGAAGATGCACCATTGGGTCCGTGGTAATTTTCTGAGCAATTTCCATATATAACTTATAGAAATCCGAGTCAGTATGGAGAAGTTATGAGAGAAACAAGAAATCAGAATAAAAAACAAAATCAAAACAAAAATAATACAAGGGCATGGGTCGACCCATGCTATGGTCAGGTCGACCTATAGGTCGAACCCCAAAGATCATAGGTCGACCCGCAAAACTTCCTGGACGTGAAAACATCTAGGTACGAGCCGAACACCTTAAAATTTGATTTTTGGTTAATCCTGTGCGTTCGTAGCTGCATCCGACGGTTCCTAGTGAGCCTATGACGTGGTTGCACCAGATTTAATCTTCAAATCCAACGGCCTGAGATCCTTAAGCCACACTATAAATAGAACCCTAGGCCTAGCTGTTTTTCTCATTCAGATTTTCTCCCTATTGGGTTCATTGGCTGAGGCTGAACCCTAAATAGAAAAAATTTCTAAGGAGGAAATCTTTTTGATAAAAATATTCTACGCCCTAGAAGTGGATCCAGGAAGGCCTAGGACTAGAGCTAAGGACCACAGGTGAGTGTTTTGTAATTATTTTAGTTTTGTAAGGAATTTAAAATAATAGGGTTCTCAATAGTTGTAGTTTTTCTACAATTTTGAGACAGTTTTTATGTAAGTTTATTTACAGTCAGTTTTTAAGTAAATTTCAGAAGTTCTTTCCAGTCTATTTTTATTCAGCTATTTTATTCAGTTATTTACAGTTATTTACATCTGTTTTAAGTTGGAATTTAGCCTGTAAATGTTAGTTTCCTTTTATAAAGATTTAATCCTTTTTGACGCGAATAAAATATTAAAAAGAGAAGAATTCTCAAATATGGATTAAAATAGAATAACACTAAATTTAAGAAATCAGATGTAAAATGAGATAAACTGAAATAAAAATAGAGATGGACTGAAATAGGAAAATTTAAGATATTTGCAAGCATAATTATAATAAGTAGCTATAACTAAAAAGAGAAAATAGAAGAGTAATAGTTGCAAGAACAATTATAACATGTAGGTTTTAATTAGAAAGAAGAGATAACAGAAGAGGCTTATTTAAAAACTTAGATCTTGGATTAAGTTAATAAGTAAATATAGAAGTAGGGCCCATACCGGCAACATTCCCTTTCAGGTCTAGGACTGATGGTTTCACACGTAGTGAGGCTGGGACACACTTATGCTAAATAGGGTAAATAAGTGGCCAATAAATAGAGGCTCAAATCTGGGGATTTGGGCAAGGGGCGCAAAGCTAAATGATTTGTTTATTAGGACCAATACCGGCAGCATTCCCTTTCAGGTCGAGGACTGATGGTCTCACACGTAGGTGAGATTGGGCATGCTTATGCTGATTAGGGTAAATAAAGGGTCAAATAGGGGGCAACATTAGTGTGTATCGGTGATGACCGAGCATGCAGCATCGATTAAGGTAAATAATTTGCTACTGCGTCTTAAGCGCTAAAGAGGTGTCTTTTGTTGTGACCAGCAGGATTGGTTCACAATGGCACAACAGAGATAGGAAAGGCCGATCAATGGGTAGGATTAGGATTTCAGCCTAATCAAGTTAGCAGTTAAGATAGGATTAGGATTTCAACCTAATCACAGTAGTTTAAGACAAGTGCAAACAATCAAACAATCAAAGCAAACAGTCAAATAGAATCAGAAATAGTATTTTGTCCGAGTTTTATCTTTTCTGTATTTTACTTTCAAGCTAGAACTATTGCTTAGTCTATTATCTTGCTTAGAAATGCTAGTAATTACTTTCACTCACCAGACTTATTGTCTGACCCACTCCTCTATTTCCCTTTTTCCCCCCATAGGCCAGCAGAGCCGAGGATAGTTGATTCAGGTTGCTTGGAGATTCATTTCTGGAGTTTTCTCATTTCATATGTATTCTTCTGCTTCATCTTTTTCATTTGGTTTATGATGGACGGGCACTTGTGAAAGGGATTATTATTGTTATCTTTATACTGATTTTATGAGACTGAGATGTATTTTCATGAGACATGAGACATTTTGAGTTTTTGAGATATGTTATGTTTTTATGACTTATTTTGAGATGAAGTTTAATTTTGAATGATAAGTTATTATTTAAATGTTTTTGCTGTTTTTACTTATTTCTCTTGTGAATCTTAGTCTCTATGATGCTTTAGCTATACCTATAACGCACCAAATCCTTTGGTGTGCCCTTTTTGGGAATACTAAGGGGTGTAGGGTGTTTCATTTGGTATCAGAGCCTAAGGTTATAGGATTCCTATAAACTTGTTTAAAAGTAAAGTATTTTTAAAAGGTAACATATCTTTAAACTAAAAGTATTTTTCAGAAAGAAACTCTTATTATAGAAATAGTTTTCAAGTATAAAAGAGTTTTTATAAAAATCCCCTCAAAGTCCAGTTCAACCTTCTTTTGATTCTTTCAAGCCTAAATTTTCTTTTCTTTGCATAGTATGATGGATGCCCCAAATCTTCCAGAGGGTGTTCAAGTCCCTAGCTGGTTCCGTAGATACCTCCAAGCTACGGCACCAGAGGTGCAAGGGCTAGCGCCCAACGCAGCACCAACGGTTGGAGGACCCGTTAATCCACCAGCAGCAACCAATTTTTCTAAGCTATGCAAGGACTTCGCTAATCTAGGAGGCAAGACATTTTCTGGCATGAAGGATTTCATAGAGGCACGAACTTGAATGAGGAATACGGAGCGGATATTTGGGCTGTTAGGATTGGAGGACCAGCAGAGAGTTCAGCTTGCATCTTGGCGGCTGAAGGGAGAGGCTTCTTACTGGTGGGCGATTGTAGAAATGGAGGGTAGAGACATTTGTTGGGTTGGATTTCGAGAAAGGTTTGAGAGAAAGTTCTTATCGCAAGCCAAGGAAAGCATGCAATTGAAGAAGTTCATTAGTTTGAAGCAGGGAAGTCTTTTGGTGAAAGAGTATATAAATCAGTTTAATGTGTTATCGCGGTTCAGAATGGAGCTTGTTAATACACTGCATAAGAAGGCCACCAAGTTTGCTAAAGGTTTGAACCAGCCCCTCCAAGGGTTAGCATTGACACATGTACCTATGGGAGCGACGTATGAGTCACTTGTGGAAATGGCCCTCATATCAGATGTTGCTAAGGAAGAAGAGGTTAAGGAGGTTCCTAAATCATAAAACTCTAAGAAGCAGTAGTGGAAGAATAAGAAGGATAAGGACAAGAAGAAAGGAGGAGGACCTCAAAAGGGACTGATCAAGAAGGGAGAGAAGTGTCATAATTGTAGATTGGTTGGGCATTACTCAAAGGACGGTAAGAAGGACATGATGAAGGGGAGGTGTTACAGCTGTGGGCAGCCTGGACACCTTAGTAGAGCTTGTCCTCAGAAGACGGGGCAGAGAGCAGGCGCACCTTCGGCGCAAGTGCAAGCTTTGGATGCAAACACCTTCTAGTAGTGGACTGGATCGAGGTAGGAAAGTCTTTGTAGAAGGTTTGATCTTTATTTCAGATTTTCCTATTCGAACTCTTTTTGACTCCGGAGCATTGCATTCTTTCATTTCTAGTTCCTTGGTACATTGTTTGCACTTAGATATTTCTCTAGTTGTAGACCCTATAGTTGTTTCAAACCTCATAGGAGGATCGGCATATTTATCCATGATTTGTAGGGGTTTGAAAATTTTTATACTAGGTGTAGAGTTTGATTGTAACGCCTATGTACTAGGATTTTCGGGATATGGGATGATTTTGGAGATGGACTGGTTATCCATTTATGGTGCGCTATTGGACTGTGAGAGGAGAGTCGTTAGACTAGAGACATGTAGCAGACGGACTTTCGAGGTTTCTTGCGACCCACAGGGGTCAATCATGTTGAGCTTCCTTTATTCCCTTGATTCATCACTTGGAGAGTTAGATTCAGTTTCAGTTGTTAGAGATTTTTCCCAGATGTTTTTGAGGAGGTTAGGGGGCTACCCCCTAAGAGGGAGATCGACTTTAGGATCTATCTGAATGATAATGCTAAGCCAGTGGCATTGCCCGTGAGACATAAAGCTCCTAGGGAGAGGAAGGAGTTAAGTAAGCAAATTGGTGAGATATTAGAGCATGGCTTCATCGGATGGAGCATATCTGAGTGGGGAGCACCAGTCGTCTTCGCTACAAAGGCAGATGGTTCCCTTTGACTTTGCATAGAATATAGAGAGTTGAATAAGCTCATGAAGAAGAACCGTTACCCACTTCCTAGGATAGACGATCTTTTCGATCAGTTGGTTGTCTCTTCAGTACTTTCTCATCTTGATTTAGCCACTGGATTTCATCAGCTTAGGGTCGCTGACGATAACATCGATAAGACAACATTTAGGACACCCAATGGATTCTTTGAGTGGTTGGTTATGCCGTTTGGGCTAACCAATGCCCCAGCCTATTTTGTAGATCTAATGAGCCGTGTTTTTCGAGATGTCCTAAATAAGTTCGTTGTAGTGTTTTTGGACGACATTCTGCTATTTTCCAAGAGTATGGAAGAGCATGCTATTCATCTTGAGGAGGTTCTTCGCACACTTCGTGTTCATCAATTGAAAGTAAAATTCTTGAAATATCACTTTTGGCGTGAGGAGGTGCATTTCTTGGGGCATGTAGTCTCAAGAGAGGGTTTAGCTGTGGATCCCGCCAAGATAGTAGCAGTACAGGGTTGAAAGGCCCCCAAGAATGCTACCGAAGTTAGAAGCTTCCTAGGTTTAGCTGGTTATTATAGGAAGTTTATCAGAGATTTTGCTAAGATTTCAGCGCCGCTTACTCGCCTCACTAAGAAGAATGCGACATTCATATGGGACGTGAATTGTGAGGATTCCTTCACGATGCTAAAGAGAGCCCTTACTAGTGCACCAGTGTTAGTTTTAACCGACGGAGCTATGCCTTTTACAGTATACACTGATGCATGTGGGATTGGCCTTAGGGAAGTATTGATGCAGGAGGGAAGGGTAGTATGCTATGGGAGTAGACAGTTGAGAACTCATGAGTAGAACTACCCCATAAATGATTTGGAGTTGGCTGCTATTGTTTTCGCACTCAAGTCTTGGAGACATTACCTGCTAGGAGAGAGGTTCGAGCTTTTCGCTAACCGTAAATCATTGAAGTACCTGTTCTCATAAAAGTATTTAAACTTGAGGCAATAGCATTGGATGGAGTTTCTGGCATCATATGACTTTGAGATAGCTTACACCCCTGGCAAGGGGAACGTGGTTGCAGATGCTTTAAGTAGAAAGCAAGCAACCCTTAGTCCAATGTTCATGGAGTGGAAAAGCCTAGAGTTTATTTCCACTTTGGATTTTAAACCTTCTACGGACATCACTCCTGGATTATTAGCAGCACTTGAGGTTAACTCTACCCTCATAGATCAGATTTGATCAAGGCAGCGAGAGGATTCAGAGCTTGTGGATATTCTGGATAGGATTAGCAGAGGAGAGGTCTCTAGACATCTCCAACGTTATTCCATCGATAGTAAAGGGTGGCTAAGGAGGGATGGAAGACTTTGTGTCCCCCGCACTGGTGGTTTGATGAGAGCAGTTCAAGCAGAGGCACACCATTCTCAGATGACTATTCATCCGGGCGGTGATAAGATGTATATGGACATGAAGAGAGTGTTTTATTGGAGTGCCATGAAGAAGGATGTAGCAAAGTTTGTGGCTAAGTGTCTTGTTTGCCAAAGAGTTAAGGCGGAGCAACAGAGGCCTGGTGGATTGCTTCAACCATTGGATGTACCCGAATGGAAGTGGGATAGTGTTTTGATGGACTTCATAAATGGTTTACCCTGATCTAGGAAGGGGAATAGCAGTATTTGGGTGATTGTAGATCATTGGGCATGATATCAAGAAGCTTAGGAATAAGGAAGTCCCTTTGGTTAAGGTGCATATGGATATGTGTGCACTTGCATTTTTATTTCATGGTTGCTATGAATGGGTGATTATCATATGATTTTTGCATTTGGATGATGATTGTAACACGCATATAGAACTATCAGTTGTCATTAGGGAATTTGCATTCATTTGGATAAATGACACGGACATGAGCGCATAAAAAGGAGGTTGACTGAATCAGTAGACCGCCTAATCTTTTGCATTAGTTAGGGACATTGACACTACACTATCGCATATATCATAAATTGCATTAAAAAAGCTTAAGGATAATGGATGTAATGGATGATGGTTGAATATGTGGTTGTGGAATTTGGATGAAAATATTTATTTCATTCTTCTATCCTTGGAGATTTCGGGGACGAAATCCTTTAAGGAGTGGAGAATGTAACAACCCAAAATTTGAGCTATAATAATTAATTAAAAAATAAAATAAGTTTGTGAAATCGTCAGAATCGAGCCAAGGAAGTTGCACCATTGGGTCCGTGGTAATTTTCTGAGCAATTTCCATATATAACTTGTTGAAATCCGAGTCGGTGTGGAGAAGTTATGAGAGAAATAAGAAATCAGAATTAAATAAACAAAAATGAAAAAAAATACAAGGGCAAGGGTTGACCCATGCTATGGTCAGGTCGACCTATAGGTCGACCCCTAAAGATCATAGGTCGACTCGCAAAACTTCCTGGACGTGAAAACGTCCAGGTACAAGCCGAAAACCTTAAAATTTGATTTTTGGTTAATCCTGTGCGTTCGTAGCTGCATCCGACGGTTTCTAGTGAGCCTATGACGTGGTTGCACCATATTTAATCTTCCAATCCGACGATTTGAGATTCCTAAACCATACTATAAATAGAACCCTAAGCCTAGCTATTTTTCTCATTCAGATTTTCTCCCAATTGGGTTCATTGCTTGAGACTGAACCCTAAATAGAAAAAATTTCTATGGTGGAAATCTTTTTGATAAAAATATTCTACGCCCAAGAATTGGATCCAGGAAGGCCCAGGACTAGAACTAAGGACCATAGGTGAGTGTTTTGTAATTATTTTAGATTTGTAAGCAATTTAAAATAATAGGATTCACAATAGTTGTAGTTTTTCTACAATTTTGAGATAGGTTTTATGTAAGTTTATTTACAGTCAGTTTTTAAGTAATTTAGAAGTTCTTTTCGGTCTATTTTTATTCCGCTATTTTATTCGATTATTTACAGTTATTTACATATGTTATCCCGCCTTTTGGCAAGGCCAGGACACCAAGGAATTGATTGGATTCCAAATATCGCTTGTCATGGATATCGATGAATTCTTTCCGAGTCCAGATCGAGCTACAATTGATGAGACATGACTAGGAGAGCAAAGGAAGCCAACGTTCCAAGTTTCAAGACAATCTGAGTTCATATGCTCAAGTTATGACGGATACAAGTTGGAGGGAAAAGCATGTTTTCGTATCCATCAATGATGTTCATTTCGTATCCATCAGGGAACACCGTTTCGTATCAATAAAAGTAGCCGTGTTTCGAATCCATCGAGTTCGTATCGATGGATTTCGTGTCCATCGATAATTAGTACAACTCGTATCGATTGGCCAAATGTCTTACTCGTATCCATCGGGTTACCTTACTTCGTGTCCATACAGCTCGTGTCCATCATCCGTTTTACATCGGCAAATCCCCGTGGCTTCGTAACGATCAGGTTGGCAACGTTCGAACCCATCGAGTTCGCATCGATCAGATTCGTATCCATCAACAGATGACGTGTCTCCACTACGCCATAGATGGCCTATTGCAACGAAATTACAAGGTGTTGTTAACTACAATGTAACGATAGCTATGCTGATTTTTGTCTATTGCAACATTCACTTCAATGTGTTAGCATAGATATCAGCAAAATGTTGCAGTAGCTATAAATATATTCAAATTAATAAAATTAATAAAATTTTACACCTCAGCGATCCACACCATCATTTAAAACAAAATCTCAACCATCAATCCACACCTTAGCAATTTCCATTTCCCGCTTTACTTTTCTTTCTCGTTCCTCTTTGTGTGAAAATTAGGGCACGACATTTTTCTTTCTCGTTCCACTCTGTGAAAACTAGGGCACGCGATTCCAGTTGCTTTGATGCTCTGATTGATCGAATCTAGTGTGAGAAACGTTCCTGGTAGCTTGCTCCTTCGTTCTCCTTGATTGATTGCTCGAATTGCTTTGACTTCGTCGTCCGGTGCGATGTGATATTATTTGGTATGTTTTCCGCCTTTTGGTTTACTTGATTATTCTCGATTTTGGTTACACTCGCACGCTTTTGCCGATGATGAATTGGGATTTATTTATAGGATTTATTTCCTATAATCTCGAGTTTAATCTTTCTGTTGGACTTTGAGAAATCTGGTATGTTGGATTGCGATGATGTATTGGTATGTTGGATTTTGGTTCACTGGCTTGATTTTGCTTTGCCGATGATGAATTGCGATGTGATATTATTTGGTATGTTGGATTTTGGTTCACTGGCTTGTTTTTTATTTCTGATCTGAGCTTGTTAGCTCCTTTCTGCTGCATTTGTTAAACTAGAACTTGAACCTTTGTTAAACCAGAACTTGAACCTTTGTTAAAATTGTTCACATACCTTTGTACCTTGCTGCATTTGGTAAACCAGAACTTGAAGTATTTGTATTCTGCTGTCCTCTAGAAAACTGCTTCACTTGAAAACTTCTGCATTTTTGAAAATCAGAACTTTGAAAGTGATCTTTGGTTTTCTAAAACTGTTGACTAATCTGAACATTGAGTTTTGATTTCCACAATATATACAAACATATGTGTGTTGAGCTTTGTTGGTTTTTCTTGGTCTGGACTGAACTGGTACCATGCTAACCTTGTTCTTTAACATGAACTGATGCTCCAAGTCCTCTGTATATCATATTACTGCCTATGTTTCTCTTGTACATCCCTGATGCATTCACTGTTTTTGCTTGATGGGCTACCTATGTGTACTGCTGTGTTTCTTGCACTAGCTTGTCTACATTTTTCTGAACCTGGTTCTTGTTTGTTTTGTTGGTTGCTTGGCCCTGAGTTGAATCCAGTCGATGACTCGGGTTTGACCTTGTGCCGTGTCCTTGTATCCATGTGTTGCATTCATGTTTGGCTTATGCACTTATGAAAAGAAACAACCCAAATACTTGAGGCAAATATTATAACAAAAATATTTTCATTTTCTGTTTGAGTTAAATATTATTTTCCAGATTACTGCTTTTGAATTATATGTGACAGGTATTGAAGACTGGACAGCTGGATACAAGCTTGAAGACAGAGTCAAATCAAATGTGCATGAGTGTATGAATGCATGAGCTTGAAGACAGGTTTCAAAGAAGGCTCGATCTTCCAAAATCGGATGAATCGGTCGATCCCCGCCGGGACTGCGGTGCCCCGGACCCCCGCCGGCGCTGCGCCCGGACCCGCTTCTCGGCTCGCCTTCGGCTCGGCACTCGGCTCGTCATATATTTGTTAGTGTCGGTGTCTGTATAAATTGAAACTGCATATGTAATGAGTGAACTGAGTGATGTAGTGAGGAATATCTGTATATGTGAATATCAGTGTTATATATCATTGAATTGTAAAATAGTGGAGTCAGGAATTTGTACTATTTTAAATGTTGAAATAAAATATTTAAATAAATTACTGTTTGAATATCAAATTCTGTGCAATAGCATTTTATTAAATAAATATTTATTTCTATTAAAAAATCAAATATGCTCTACATTGTGGGTCCCACAAATTCAGAAAGTTAATATCTATAGCAACATTTTGGAATGTTGGTACAGACACCTATGGATGTTGCTATAGACTCAAATAAGGTTCTATTGCAACAATATTTCTTATGTTGCCTTAGATAGTCAAAATGTTGCCATTGAGGTCTGCGGCAACGCGGCAAAATGCATCACCGAGAAAGTGTTGCCTTTGCCCTTTTTTAGCATATAGCAACAATTTTTGGCACTTCCTGCATCACTTCTTTGGTGTTGCAGTATGCAATCTATGGCGTAGTGCTCGCAACCATCAGTCAATGTCTACTTCGTACCCATCGGACCAGTGCTCTTCGTGTCCATCAGAGGACCTCACTTCGAATCCATGCCCAATGTCTTATTCGTATCCAACGAGTCAATAAACTAGGATGACGTGTCATCCATCGATACAAATGAGGCGAGATCCATGGAGTCGAAACAGTCAACACGGAGTGAATACTGGATCGAAACGAAGTGCGCGCGCCGCATCATCTCAAAAGCACGTGCAGTGATCGATACGGGGGGATCGACTCGAAGCCATGGAGTCGAACAGAACAGCCAACGTTGAATGCCATTTCGTATCGACGATATCTCATAATCTACTGATCCAAACCCAATGAAATTTTCAGGGAAGCTTGCATACACACTGAAGAATGTCCCTGCCAAATTTCAGCTTAATCGAACAACGTCTTGATCGATACGAAATTAATCCGTATCGATCGAAGATCGAGGCGAAACTTTCTGGAAATGGTCGCGTGGGCCCCCTCACGTGCTAGGCCAAGTCTCCCGAAGTTTGAGCGAAATCTCAGCCTCCTACGCCTATAAATAGAGCCCCAGAGCATACAAAAAAGGGACCTTTTGATTCTCAAGCGCCCAGACTCTACCGGATTGAGACTTGCATCCCACTCTTGCTGTTGAATTCGAATTCTAAACTGTAATTCGCTGTTGTTCGCTGTGATTTCTTGTAATCATTGAAAGAGAATCAATAAAATTATCAAAACTTCATAGTGGATGTAGGCAACACGCCGAACCACTCTAAATTGCTTGTCTTTGCATTTTACATTTCCGTTCGTTGGAGTTTTTGTTAGATAATCTCTGTTTTACATTTACATTCTTCATTTTATCTCTTCAAATAACTTCCGAAGAGTGTTGTGCCCATTTTTAGTACAAACACTTTGGTGCTTTCACTGAGAAAACCAGCTTTTTCTCCTGCTCCTTGGATCTACCGTCGGTACCAGATTCCATAAATCCAAGAGGAAGATTCAGATATCTGATCCGGAATCCTTCCATTCTATTCAGATTTGCATAAAGTCTAGGAAAGGACTCCACCACTGAAAATGGTTAGTACATGAACTGGCGCTACCACTGCAGATCAAGAAGGCCGGGATAGACAGAATCCTACACAATAGCCTTCATCCAATCAAGACAACACTGCTCACTCGGATCTGTCCGGACCAGTCACCTGACAAGAGTTCTAAGTGTTGCTCCAAGAACTGACCCAAAGCCGGCAACAGTTGGCTGAACAGTTGCGCGCCAATGTTGAATTGACAAACCAACTAAACCGCCAAAGCCGCAGAAGGTCCAGGAGGGATGATGTTTCCCGCACGTCTACTGAAAGTTCCGCCACGTCTGACTATCACCACAGGTCTACCCGTCCCCGGGTAGAGGGGAGTCACGCTCAAACTACTGGATATCAACCCGCCTTGACCGTTGGACAGTTAAGGACAGGAACGTCGACCAGCTTCCAAACAGGACCCTCAACACGAGGAGGCACTGCTCCCCAGTACACCACGGACAACCGCGCTACAACCGCTGCGGTAGAAACGAGGGTTGATACCCGGAATCTGTCAGAGCCGAACAATCAACAGCGTGGACATACTCTTGAACCATATGTCCCAGAAGACGCTGAGCCAAGGAGGCGAAATACGGACCGTCGACAGCGCCCGGTCCAAACTCGCACTGTGGAACCCGACCACACCTTAGCTCAGCATGCCCAGAATGTGCCATTGTCAGATATTTCGACCATGATACGTCAGATGATTCGCGAGAGTCGGGGGCTCACTAATGACGATTGGGGAATCTCCCATAGTCATACCCCTTTTACAAACGAGATATTATATGCTGAACCCCCTCGGCGATTCAGAATGCCAACTCTCCCAATGTACGAAGGAAATAGTGACCTGAATCAACATATTTTGAAATATGAATGGTCAATGAGTGCTGCAAGAGCAGATGATGCGGTGAAGTGTCGAAGTTTCCCCATCTCTCTGGGGGGAATCGCGACAATGTGGTTTACACGGCTACACCCTAGATCTATTTCTTCGTTCGATCAACTGGCAAAAAGGTTTGTGGAACAATTTCGTATGCATGTTGCTAGACCTAAAGACGTTAATACCCTGTCTAGTGTCACCCAAGCTCATGGAGAGACGCTCAGGCGTTACTTAGAAAGATTCCACGCGGCATGTGTTGAGATTAGCAATCCCAACGACAACTCGATCTTGATGGTGTTAACCAAAGGGATTGATCCCGATTTTGAGTTTGGGAATTGGCTAGCTGGAAAACCACCCGCATCGTTGGACCGTTTCTACTCCAAAGCCGCTCAGTTCTTACGGCAAGAGGACGCGAAACAGTCTAGGAAGCAGGACGATGTGAGGCCCAGTAGTGAGGGAATACAAAGTAATGTAGCGGTTAAGCAGTCCGGTGAGAGTTTTGGAAAAGTTCAGCTGAATATACAGAACAAGCAAACTCAACCGAAAGGCAACAATGGCCAGGATAAGAAAAGAGATCAGAACCGAGGCCCACGGCGTAGGGCTCAAATGTTTGACAATTACACGCCGTTGAATACGTCATTGGAGAACGTATACTTACAGACTTGCAACACTGTACAGTACAAGAAGCCTGCTCCGAAACCCTCATCGGAGAGGCAGGTTCAAACAGGAAAGTTCTGTAGATTCCATGAAAGCTACGGCCACAATACCAATGAGTGTCGACATTTACAGGACCTTATCAAGAAGTTGATCAGAGAGAGGAAGTTGGATCAGTTTGTGCGAGCGCCGTAGTCTGGTGGAGCGGGCCCTTCGAATCAGAATCGTTTACAAAATCAAGAAAGACAGGAAGAACCCGCTCGTGCAGGCGGAAGGTTGGTTATCAACACGATAAGTGGTGGTCCCTACCCAGCAGACAGAAGCTGGGGGGAAATGGAGTCGTATGCTAGTTCTATCAGGCATACGGACTTTGAATGCTGTAGTAACTATGAAGATGGAACTCCGGCTAAACAACTGAAGATAATGTCTGATGATATCATATTCAGAAGCCGAGACGTGGATAAGGTCGAAGCCCCTACAATTGACCCACTAGTCATATCTGCCCAGGTAGGTCCTGCTTGGATGAAGAGGATCCTGGTTGACAGTGGGGGCTCTGTGAATATCTTGCTTAAACGGGCTTACGATTTAATGAAGATGGAAGCAAAGGATTTGAAACCCTGCCAATCCCGAATCCACGGTTTCAACGGGAGTGCTACGATACCCATTGGAGTAACAGAACTACCGGTGGAATTGGGAGTGGGAGAACGCCGAAGAGTCCGGATGTTACAGTTTGTTGTTTTGGAGATTAATTCACCTTATAATGCATTTTTGGGCCGACCGGCCCTTGCTGAGTTCAGGGCGGCCATCGCCCCATGGTGCTTGACTCTGAAGTTCCCCACTGATCATGAGATTGGAGTCATTCAAGGAGATCAGGCAACGGGAAGGGCCTGCTATGTTGCTGAGCTGCACAGGGCACAGCGAAAGGAGAAGGGAAAGGGCGTAGAGGAATATCTCTGCGTCCGTTCTATTGATGATTGAAAATTGATGCCTGGGCCTCGGCCCGAGCATCACAACCAATTCCTGAAAGACCTTGACCCTAGGGACGATGAGGATAAAGATGAATCTAAGGAGAGTCAAGCTTCTCTGGCCGAACTGACTATGGACGTCCCAATCAGTGAGGATGATGATTCGAGGATGCTAAAAGTTGGGTCTCAACTGAGCAAGCAAACACATCAGGAATTGGTTGAATTCCTCCGGGCGAATCTCGACGTCTTCGTTTGGACACGCTCTGACATGTGCGGGATCTCGCCAAGCATTGCAAGTCACTCCCTGAATATAGATCCGCGGTATGTCCCTGTCAAGCAGAAAAGGCGCGGTATGGAGCCAGAGAGATCTGCCGCCCTTAAGGAGGAGGTTGATAAGTAACAATCGAATGGGTTTATCCGAGTTGCCTTGTAACCAGAATGGGTGTCCAACCCCGTACTGGTCCGAAAGCCGAACGGAAAATGGAGAACTTGCGTCGATTACTCTGACCTAAACAAGGCTTGTCTGAAAGATAGTTTTCCACTTCCTCGAATCGACCAGCTCGTAGATTCGACAGCCGGACATGAATTACTATCTTTTATGGATGCTTATTCTGGCTACAATCAAATACCCATGCATTTTCCCGATCAAGAACACACCAGCTTTGTAACCGATCTGGGACTCTACTGTTACAAAGTCATGCCATTTGGTCTAAAGAACGTCGGAGCAACATACCAACGCTTGGTCAATCGGATGTTCGCCAATCAGATCGGGAAGACCATGGAAGTTTACGTGGATGACATGCTGGTGAAGTCTCGATTCTCCACAGATCACGTCAAAGATTTAAATTCGATGTTCAGCATTCTTCGAGAATATTGAATGAAGCTTAATCCATTAAAGTGTCACTTTGGCGTTGCCTCTGGAAAGTTCCTCGGATTTATCGTTAACGCTCGAGGGATAGAAGAAAATCCCGAAAAGATCTGGGCAATAAGGAACTTACAAACTCCAAGAACGATAAAACAAGTCCAAAGCCTCAACGGGAAGGTAGCAGCGCTAAGCAGGTTCATCTCGAAGTCCACCGATAAATGCATTCCTTTCCTCGATCTGATTCGGAAAGGAAAGCGGAACTTTGAATGGACCATGGAGTGTGAAGATGCATTTCGATCGCTGGTTCAACATCTTTCCACACCCCCGATCTTGTCAAAACCGATTGACCACGAACAGTTGTACCTTTACCTGGCAGTGTCGGAGCATGCGATCAGTGCTGCTCTAGTTTGGGAGGAAGACAAAGTGCAGAAACCGGTCTACTATGTTAGTAAATGGCTAACAGGTGCTGAAAGAAATTACCCAAGACTGGAGAAACTGGCTTACTGCCTGGTCATTGCCTCAAGAAAGCTCCGCCCTTACTTCCAAGCTCATCCTCTCACTATGTATACCGATCAGCCGTTACGACAGGTCCTCACGCGGCCTGAGACGTCTGGTAGGTTACTCAAGTGGAACATTGAACTTAGTCAATTCGATATCACTTACGCTCCGCGGAGAGCCATTCAAGAATAGGTCCTGGCAGATTTCATAGCCGAATTTACAGTTTCAGAGGGCTTGCCCGAGACTAGTGAATCCCCCGAATACATCTGGAAGTTGTATACTGACGGTGCATCAAACGACCGGTGTTCGGGCGCTGGTGTTGTACTTGAAACTCCCGAAGGCAGATCTATATGTTATGCCATGAAGTTCGATTTTCATGCAACTAACAATGAAGCTGAATATGAAGCCCTCTTAACCGGCCTAAAACTTGCCAGAGCTTTGAGGATTATCGCTGTGGAAATTTACTGTGATTCACAGTTAGTTGTGTGTCAAGTACGGGGAGAGTACCAAGCGAAGGATTGAAGGCTGGCTGCTTACTTGACTCGAGTTCAAGAAATACTGAATCAGTTTGATTATTATGCCATTTATTATATACCTCGAGAACGCAATCAAAGAGCCGATTCATTGGCGAAGTTAGCCAGCACAGGTGGAGCATAGCAAATGGGACTTGTCCCCATCGAAACTTTGGCCTCTCCAAGCATCGATCAAATAGAGATGAATTTTGTGTTTGAGACCACTTCCAGTAGAGAATCATGGATGACTCCGTATCGAAATTACATTGAGAATGGGACACTGCCTGAGCATAGAAATGAGAAAAGACGAATTCTACGAAAAGCTTCACGGTTCGTCATTCAAAACGGAGTCATGTACAGAAGAGGTTATTTTGTTCCTCTCCTCTGATGTATCGCACATGATGAAATCAAACGAGTGTTACATGACGTACACGAAGGAGCGTGTGGCGATCACACCGGTGGGCAAGCTCTTGCTAAGAAGATACTCCGATATGGGTACTACTGGCCGACAATAAACCGAGATGCAGCAAACTATGCCAGAAAGTGCGATAGGTGCCAGAAACATGCCCGAATTCCAAGAGCCCCGCCTACCGAGATAACTCAAATGGTCAGTCCCTGGCCATTCGCAATGTGGGCCATCGACATCATCGGCGCTCTACCTCTAGCAAAAGGTGGTGCGAAGTACGCCATCGTCGCCGTTGACTACTTTACAAAGTGGGCTGAAGCTGAAGCCCTCGCAACCATTACGACAAAGAAAGTGATAAATTTTGTGGTTCGCAACATCATCTGTCGATTTGGACTCCCGCATACCATCATCACTGATAACGGAACCCAATTCGAAAGCGCAGAATTCAAGAATTTTTGTCAACGGTTTCATATCCATAAAAAATTCTCGGCAGTCGCACATCCCCAAGCAAATGGGCAGGTTGAAGCTGTCAATAAAGTTATAAAATCCATCCTAAAGAAACGACTGGAAAAGGCTGGGGGCAAATGGGTTGATGAACTTCCTATGGCATTATGGGCTTATCGAACGACTCACAAGACCGCAACCGGACACACCCCGTTTTCCCTATCTTATGGCACAGAGGCAGTTATTCCAGTCGAGACGGAAGTGTTTTCCCATCGCGTGACTTACTACGATCCGAAAACGAACGCTATATTGCTTGCTGAATCTTTGGATCTACTGGATGAGAAGCGGGAAGAGGCTGATTTGAGAGAAGCCGCATATCGAAGTCGAGTCGCCCGATTGTACAATACCAGAGTTCGCCCTCGAACTTTTGAACTCGGCGACCTCGTTCTCAAAAGAATCTATCCAATTCCTTCACACATGAAACCAAATTGGGAAGGACCATATGTGATTACACGAAGACTCGGGGATGGCACATTCAAACTATCGATCGTTGACGGTCTTGATATGCCAAGGGCCTGGAACAGCGAAAGTCTCCGTCGCTATTACACATGACAGGCTTTATTTATTTCATTATATCTTTCCATTTAGAAATTTGTTTCTGCATTTCGAAATTTGAATTCTGTAATAAGGCAACTGACTTTGCCGCATTTTCTTTCAGCAATAAAATGCCATCTCTTCGAGCCAGAGCTGTGATTCATTAAATACAATATACGATGTCACGATGCACGTAGAGCTAAATCCCATCACGCAATGGGACTTATTCAAATAAAGAGTAGTTGTGATACGACCGGCCGCTCGCTAAGCGAAACCCAAGCTCGGGGGCAAGCCATTACACCAATGTTAAATAGAATTGGCACACAACAATCCTATAATCAACTCCGTATTCCCAGAGCGCGAAACGGAGTATGAACATTCGACTCCGTATTCCCAGAGTGCGAAACGGAGTATAAACATTCAACTCCGTATTCCTAGAGTGCGAAACGGAGTATAAACATTCGACTCCGTATTCCCAGAGTGCGAAACGGAGTATAAACATTCGACTCCGTATTCCCAGAGTGCAAAACGGAGTATAAACATTCGACTCCGTATTCCCAAAGTGCGAAACGGAGTATAAACATTCGACTCCGTATTCCTAGAGCGCGAAACGGAGTATAAACATTCGACTCCATATTCCCAGAGCGCGAAACGAAGTATAAACATTCGACTACATATTCCCAGAGCGCGAAACGGAGTATAAACATTCGACTCCGTATTCCCAGATAGCGAAACGGAGTATAAACATTCGACTCCGTATTCCCAGAGTGCGAAATGGAGTATAAACATTCGACTCCGTATTCCCAGAGTGCGAAACGGAGTATGAACATTCGACTCCGTATTCCCAGAGCGCGAAACGGAGTATGAACATTCGACTCCGTATTCCCAAAGTGCGAAACGGAGTATGAACATTCGACTCTGTATTCCCAGAGCACGAAACGGAGTATGAACATTCGACTCCGTATCCCCAGAGCGCGAAACGGAGTATGAACATTCGACTCCGTATCCCCAGAGTGCGAAACGGAGTATAAACATTCGACTCCGTATTCCCAGAGCGCGAAGCAGAGTATAAACATTCAAATCCGTATTCCCGGAGTGCGAAACAAAGTAAACGTTCAACTCCAAACTCCCAAAGTGCGAGTCGGAATACGGATGCTAACTCCAATTTCCCAGGATATGGGTTGGAATACTAACGTCAATCTTAAGTTCCCAGAATATGAACGACCGCTCACGAGATGACCTGTATCCCCAGAGTGTGGATGGAACGATTCATAAGGGAACAAGTGTAGTTCGATCGCTTGACCCTCGCTCCTTGCGATCGCAAGCTGATCACCATAACTTCACCCCGGAACTGGGGGCAGGTTCAAGTGTCAATCACTACCCGAAACTGCATGATGTTCAAGTCCAATTCAATCTCCGTTCACAACTCAAGTCCGAGATTTCCAAGCTTGGCAGACAAAACAAGCTATGCTTAAGCGTTAAAATAATGCAAGTACACCGGACTGAAGTTCGAACGTTGCAACATTTAAGCATAAAAGGAATTTAAATTGAAACAAGAAGACAAAATTTTATTTCAACTAATCAAAAGCAATGGTTCATACATGAGCCTTGCCAAAAAATTACTACTAGTAGGGGCCGAACCCGCATCTACACATGGCCTACAAAAAGAAAAAGATAACAAAATTCCTGACTGTAAAAAGGGAAAACACATGCTTAAAAAAAGTCCATCTAATCTTTCTGTCTCCTCAGCTTCTTCTTCTTCGAAGAACTACTGGAGCCATCAGTGATCTTTCGTTTAGAGCCTTTCTCCTTAGGAAGGCTTCCCTCGGACGAAGGCATGATGTCGACATCATCCTTCGAGCTGGAATCTATGGGAATGCTTCCTGCAGGAGGAGTTGGAGGAACAGGATCTACATCCGGGGGCGGGACTGGCACACTAGTATCAATGAGCGTGACCCCGGGAGATACAATCATAAGAGGAGTAAGGCACTGCGCTGCTGCTCCGCCATCTAAGCTGCCGCCATGCGCCGCTGCCGCCATCTCGGCATTAATCTCAGCCAACATCATTGCTTCTCGTTGTGCTCTGGCCTCACTATGAGCCGTAGTGGTCTGAGTTGAAATATCAGAAGTAGACGAGAATCCGCCCAGGCCGAATGGTAAGTCTGCAAAGGGATCACTCTATCGGCCAAGGAGCTCATTTATCATCTGTTCATCGAGAGAGAGTGAGCTCCCCTGCGTTACTTTGACCGGCGCTATTGTCACAACGGAGGTCGCCTCAGAGATGATGGCCTCCAGCACTTGGCATGATTTCTGGGCTACGGGAGGCGCAGCTGGCGCAACTTCGATCACTGATCAAAGAAAAGAAACGTTTGTTAGTATACATTTCTATACAAGTTCTCCAATCCAGACATACAAGAAGTTAGTTCAGAGTACCTTCCTCGGGTCGGCTCGGGGTCGTCTGAACGACTTCAGAAGGATGCTCCTTAATAGGAGATAGATGTGGTCGGTCTGGATCATATGCCGGTATAGGCTGGGAGTCGATCGTCGGAGTTGGCTCAGATTGAGATGACACGACAATCTCAGAACTCGTAATACGGTGCTCAGCACCAAAGCTTTCTCCAACTTCCTGAGACTGGACGCCTAGCCTTTCCTTCTCACGGGAAATAATGGAGCCATGGAGAACTTTCTTTTCATCATCATTAAGAATGCGGTTCTCCGGCTCGAATTCATCGATGGCTTCGTTGGGATGCCCAGATTTCTCCTCCTCAATCAGCGTATTCCAAGCGTTGTAGAGGTGTGTTGGATAGTCGTCGAGCCAAGTCAGATCTCGGAGCCTTAGCACGTTGGCATTGTAAGTGACGAGTAGCTCTTCCACCTCAGCCTCAATCCTGGCTTCCGCATGTCGTACTTTCTCATCAACTCCGGCTTCAGCTTCGCGGACTTTTTCCATAGCCGCATCCTTCTCCTTCCGAAGCACCACCGCCTGATCACAGGCCTCCTGCACGGAGACATTGGCCGCATCTTTCTCCCTCGTAATTTCGGAGAACTTTTATTTCAGCTCATTAAGCTCCTTGAGAGCGGCGTCTCTCTCAGCAGTAATGGTGGTATTCCTATGACCCATGTCTTCAATTGCGGTATAGTGCTCTTGTTTCATTCTGGTCATGGTCGAGTTTACCTCATCGACCTTTTTCAGAGCTTCCATTTCAGACTTACGGGAAGACTCGGCCTCAGTGTGGAGCACTTTCATAATTCGGTCTTTGTGACCTAGCTCCTTCTCCAGTTTTTCAATGACGACAGCCCGATCGAATGCTACCTTGGACGCTTTCCTCGCGGCCCTTGCCCACTCCTTGTACTGAAAGAATATGTCCGCAACATAATCATGGATAGTGTTTTCAGCTGTTGGCGGTATTCTTTTCAGATGCGGAGGAAAGACATAACCATCGAAGCAGATGTCAGGAAATTCCTTCCTCATTTGTGCCAGTTTGAGCGCTCCTTCCCCGGTCGGATCGGTCTTGACCGGTGTAGTAGCTGAGGAGGTGGCTATTTCGGTTCCACGGGGAGGATCGGATCTAGGAGTGTAAGAAGGTGGCCTGGGCCGTGAAGTCTCAGGAAAGCGAGTCACCAGAGTTGTGGGCGGTACAAAGGTCCTAGGCAGAGGAGAGCGGGATCGAGACCGGCGTACGTATCCCCTATCTCTGTCAGACTTCTCCTAACCAGAATGCCCTGAATCATAGTCTCTATCTCCCTCTTTCCTTCGTGGCTCATAATAACGGCGCTTGTTGCGCAAACTGCCAAGCACAGAGCCGCGACCAGACATCGTACCTGAAAAGTAAAACAAGGAGGATTAGTCAACATTTATGATATGCGATTTGCGGTCAAAATTGTGTAGTGCCATGAAGAGTGTATGGATGTGTAACCCCCCAGACCAACCAGAAGTGTCGACCACGCTGGTAGTAAGAGACTCGCTAACATCGAGAGTATGATGCGTTTCATCCAACCCGGCATCATGCTGTGTGAACGCAAGGTCCGGGATTGGAAGGTCAGCGAGCCCTTCGAAGGAGCTTTCCGTCTGCAGGGGGGATGGTTCTGAGATTCTTACTCTAGAAAGGGGGCGGTTTGTGACTACGGACTTCTGTCTCCCTGATTTAGACTATTTAGAAGCCACTGCCTTGCCTTTTCTTTTTTCATCGAAGTCCGGGGTCTCATCGGTAGGCTCGACCAACGGCTCCTCATCGGTATGAGTTCTTTCGGAGTCAGGTTCCTCGATTACTACGACTTTGGGTTTCTTCTGCTTGACTTTTTCTCTAGAGACAGTCTTTAGTGCGCCATCAAGCCTTATGCTCTGCCTCCGCCCAATCAGCCCGAGAATTCTGAGATTCCGGTCCGTCAACAGCAATTCAATATTCCTTTCTTCACTTGGAATTTCTTGGAGGACCCGGACTATCTCTTTATAGTAACCGCCTTCGGGTCGCTGGATTATTGCTGAAAGAAAAGAAATAGAAAATATGAGTTCAATTTCATTCATGAATTGCCCTGTCAACTACTTAGGAAAGAGACGATACTCACGTCTGAACAGCCATCTTCTGGCAAACCCCGGAGGACATCGGACGTAGAACCACTCCGACTTGAAGTAGCTCAGTCTAGTCCAGGACCCTGTGACCACTTGGCAGTTCCGTGCAGACTCCAAGAATGTGAAAGATGGACTGTCAGTTCGGCTTTTGAAATTGAACAAGTATTTAATGTCGGTCATACGGGGTGGCCGATAAAGGTACTCCATGAAAGCAATGAACAAGCTGTTGAGTGAAGCATATCCATTCGGGTGTAGCTGAGATGGAGCAATCCCCAGATAAGCCAACACTTCTCTTATATATTCGTTAAACAGAGGAAGTGTCCCAGCCGCGCATGCATGTCTGTTAAATGCAGTATATCCCTCCGGGGGATTATGTGATCTGTCATCTGGTCCTGGCAGTAATACATCGTCCAACGATAGACCATGTCTTAAGCATATCCTCCCTAGCATATCTTCGGAGATATTGGACGGGGCAGAATCAGGTGGACTATTGATGAAGGACGCATCAGGCAACTCGTCCGGAGCTGGACCGATAACTTCGGCCTCGATATCCGGAATCTCAAGTCTGGGAGGGGTTAGATTCTGAGTTCCTTGCTGCTGCGAACTTGACGGTTCCATGACTAGCTAACTCACGAGAAACCATCATTAGACGATAAAAAGCCCGTGCATTCTCCAGTGTAAAGTGTATGAATGAGTTGTGCATGATTTGAGCAAAATTCTGCAGAATTAAAGAAAATATGCAAAACGACAAAGTTTCAAGGTCTAGTAGGAATGACCGTCATCGCTGACCGTCACCACCATACCACCCAGATATTGGCGATCGATCCCAATTGCAGTTTCCTATTGCATAAGTGAGTCATTGTTCCATCGACGAGCTTCGAAGGGCAGTCAAATATGCAGTTCTACTATTAAGTCTAATTATGCAAGGCAGAGGCTCGTCGGAGTCAAATGTTCAAATGTGCAGGAGTTCTCTAAAATTCATAACAGTTCGGATTGGAAATGATCACCACAGTTCAAATTCGTATCGAGACAAAGGAGCCTCATCATCGTATCGATCTCGTTCGAATCGATACGTTTCGTATCGATTAAATTCAAATCGATGCATTTTGTACCGCGCAGATTCGAATCGATACATTTCGTATCGATTGGTTCGTGGCGGCTTCGTGTTGATCACGGCTTGGCAACCTCGTATCGATCAGGGAAGGCAATGCTTCATATCGATCGAAGCTGATGAAGTCTGTATCGGTCGCTTACCCAGCACTTCGTATTGATTATTTTCCTTACGGTTTCGTGTTAAAAAATCGATACGAATTGCCTCCACCCCGGACCGATAGGAACTCCATCGTTCTTCACTAAACTCTGCTTCGATGCGAACTCTACGCCCTGTGATCGATACGAAAACAAGGCAACCCCTTCTTTCCATCGATGCGAAATAAAGGCCGAGCGACCATCGATAGATTGCTTCGAATACTCAACTCCTTCTTCTCCAACCAACACAGGCATCGCCATAGCCATCCTCGACCAAGCTATGGCCCAGATCTGGCCTTGGCGTTACCAAAATTAATAATCAACGGAAATATGATGGATCTGAGATCTAAACTTCATCGCTCGAATTTAGTAATAATTGATTAATTACCTAGATTAAAGTTGGAATTCGAAGGATTAAAGAAATGATATTTGATCGATTCGAAGATAGAGCGCAGTTCTCTTTTTACCAAGCCCTTGGATCGATGCGAAAGTAGAAGACAGCAGTAGAAAGTAAAAAGTGAAAATGAGGTAAGTCCCAGGTATTTATATGAAACCTAGAGGTAAACTGGGTCGATTCGTCTCCCAGTCAACATGACCGGTCGCAATCGGTCAAGGAATGGGTCGATGCGAACGCCCTCTTCAAACCCGTTAGACTGTACTCTCATCGAGACGAAGTAGCCACTGGACTTCATTAATTCGAAGTGCGCAACGATGGTTGCAATAATGACACTGAGCTCCATTGATTCGAAGTTTCTATTTTTGCAACCTTCAACTCACAGCGGTACAAGTCGATCGATACAAACATTTAGTTGTGTCCATCAAGTGCTCATCGACACGAACGACCATTTCGTACCCATTGGAGATAATCGATGCGAAGCAAGGTCCACCATAACTTGTGGACATCGATTCGAACCTATGTATCATATCTATCAACTTGACCTACATGGCTATGGAAAACTGCTTCTCCACCTTCTATGTCGATTCAGGAGAGAATTGATACGAAGGAGCTACTCAAAAACAACCGTCAAGCGTTGTTTCAATTTGAATTTCAAATCGGTTCAGGAGAGAATCAACACGAAATTCGATAACGAGCTAAACTGACAACGACCCGCGAACTTGCAACTTTTCAAAGCACGTCATGTTTTCACAAGACGTACTTTGGGGGGCAAATGTTATCCCGCCTTTTGGCAAGGCCAGGACACCAAGGAATTGATTGGATTCCAAATATCGCTTGTCATGGATATCGATGAATTATGTCCGAGTCCGGATCGAGCTACAATTGATGAGACATGACTAGGAGAGCAAAGGAAGCCAACGTTCCAAGTTTCAAGACAATCTGAGTTCATATGCTCAAGTTATGACGGATACAAGTTGGAGGGAAAAGCATGTTTTCGTATCCATCAATGATGTTCGTTTCGTATCCATTAGGGAACACCGTTTCGTATCGATAAAAGTAGCCGTGTTTTGAATCCATCGAGTTCGTATCGATGGATTTCGTGTCCATCAATAATTAGTACAACTCGTATCGATTGGCCAAATGTCTTACTCGTATCCATCGGGTTACCTTACTTCGTGTCCATCCAGCTCGTGTCCATCATCCGTTTTACATCGGCAAGTCCCCGTGGCTTCATAACGATCAAGTTGGCAACGTTCGAACCCATCGAGTTCGCATCGATCAGATTCGTATCCATCAACAGATGACGTGTCTCGCAACCATCAGTCAATGTCTACTTCGTACCCATCGGACCAGTGCTCTTCGTGTCCATCAGAGGACCTCACTTCGAATCCATGCACAATGTCTTATTCGTATCCAACGAGTCAATAAACTAGGATGACGTGTCATCCATCGATACAAATGAGGCAAGATCCATGGAGTCGAAACGGTCAACACAGAGTGAATACTGGATTGAAACGAAGTGCGCGTGCCACATCATCTCAGAAGCACGTGCAGTGATCGATACGGGGGGATCGACTCGAAGCCATGGAGTCGAACAGAACAGCCAACGTTGAATGCCATTTCGTATCGACGATATCTCATAATCTACTGATCCAAACCCAATGAAATTTTCAGGGAAGCTTGCATACACACTGAAGAATGTCCCTGCCAAATTTCAGCTTAATCGAACAACGTCTTGATCGATACGAAATTAATCCGTATCGATCGAAGATCGAGGCGAAACTTTCTGGAAACGGTCGCGTGGGCCCCCTCACGTGCCAGGCCAAGTCTCCCGAAGTTTGAGCGAAATCTCAGCCTCCTACGCCTATAAATAGAGCCCCGGAGCATACAAAAAAGGGACCTTTTGATTCTCAAGCGCCCAGACTCTGCCGGATTGAGACTTGCATCCCACTCTTGCTGTTGAATTCGAATTCTAAACTGTAATTCGTTGTTGTTCGCTGTAATTGCTTGTAATCATTGAAAGAGAATCAATAAAATCATAAAAACTTCATAGTGGATGTAGGCAACACGCCGAACCACTCTAAATTGCTTGTCTTTGCATTTTACATTTCCGTTCGTTGGAGTTTTTGTTAGATAATCTCTGTTTTACATTTACATTCTTCATTTTATCTCTTCAAATAACTTCCGAAGAGTGTTGTGCCCATTTTTAGTACAAACAACATATGTTTTAAGTTGGAATTTAGCCTATAAATGTTAGTATCTTTTTATAGAGATTTAATCCTTTTTTACGCGAATAAAATATTAAAAAGAGAAGAATTCACAAATACGGATTAAAATAGAATAACACTAAATTTACAGAAATCGGATGTAAAATGAGAAAAACTGAAATAAAAATAGAGATGGACTGAAATAGGCAAATTTAAGATATTTACAAGCATAATTATAACAAGTGGTTATAACTAAAAAGAGAAAATAGAAGAGTAACAGTTGCAAGAACAATTATAACACGTAGGTTATAATTAGAAAGAAGAGATAACAAAAGAGGCTTATTTTAAAACTTAGATCTTGGATTAAGTTAATAAGCAAATATAGAAGTAGGGCCTGTACCAGCAGCATTCCCTTTCAGGTCTAGGACTGATGGTTTCACATGTAGGTGAGGCTGGGACACGCTTATGCTGATTATGGTAAATAAGTGGCCAATAGATAGAGGCTCAAATCTGGGGATTTGGGCAAGGGGCGCAAAGCTAGAAGATTTGTTTGTTAGGACCAGTACCGACAGCATTCCCTTTCAGGTCGAGGACTGATGGTCTCACACGTAGGTGAGGCTATGCACGCTTATGCTGATTAGGGTAAATAAAGGGTCAAATAGGGGCGACAATTAGTGTGTACCGGCGATGACCGAGCGTGCGGCATCAATTAGGGTAAATAATTCGCTACTGCGTCCTAAGAGCTAAAGAGGTGTCTTTTGTTATGACCAACAGGATCATTTCACATTAGCACAACAGAGATAGGAAAGACCGATCAATGGGTAGGATTAGGATTTCAGCCTAATCAAGTTAGCAGTTGAGATAGGATTAGGATTTCATCCTAATCACAATAGTTTAAGACAAGTGCAAACTATCAAACAATCAAAGCAAACAGGCAAACAAAATCAGAAATAGTATTTTATCCGAGTTTTTTCTTTTCTGTATTTTCCTTTCAAGCTAGAACTATTGCTTAGTCTATTATCTTTATCTTGCTTAGAAATGCTAGTAATTACTTTCACTCACCAGACTTATTGTCTAATCCACTCCTCTATTTCCCCTTTTTCTCCTCATAGGTCAGCAGAGTTGAGGATAGTTGATTCAGGTTGTTTGGAGATTCATTTTCAGAGTTTTCTCATTTCAGATGTATTCATCTGCTTTTAATCTTTTTCATTTGGTTTATGATGGACGGGCACTTGTGAGAGGGATTATTATTGTTATCTTTATACTCTAATTTTATGAGACTGAGATGTATTTTCATGAGACATGAGACATTTTGAGTTTTGAGATATGTTATGTTTTTATGACTTAATTTGAGATGAAGTTTAATTTTGAATGATAAGTTATTATTTAAATGTTTCCGCTGTTTTTACTTATTTCTCTTGTGAATCTTAGTCTCTATGATGCTTTAGCTATACTTATAATGCACCACATCCTTTGGTGTGCCCTTTTTGGGAATACTAAGGGGTGTGGGGTGTTTCATATCCCATGTGCCCCAAATGGACCAAGATACTTTCCACTCTAGCATCTCTCAATCAGCACCCCGTCTGGATCCATCGCCCTCACTCTGACACAATCTCGTTACCGTATAACTCGAAGGACCCCTAGCATGCCTCATGATGGCTTTTCATAAATTTTGTCATAACCTATTTTTCTTTTAGGGATTTACTACTTTATATGCTTCCTATTGTGGACTTGGCTCCACGGACCACCCCAACCGGTTTTTAATGAACTCCTTTTAGGTTAACTAATATTGCCTAACAAACAAACTAGCAAACAACTATGTCGGTGCATAACCCAACATGGTCTACTATAGTAGACGTTGAAGAGCATTTAGGTGTAACTCTGTATTTCCCGTTAATCGCTAAGGTTTGATGATGTATCGTCTTATAAAACCCTACCCTTGAATTTTGATACCAATCGTTGTTGTATAGTGCCCGACACCGCTCGTCATCCTATTTAAACTGCCTAATTCAATCAAGGCAATACCACCCTAAAACTATATTTGAAGAAGACTACTCTATCTATTAGGGATAATCCTTTATCTATACGCAACGTATATACTACACGGGTCCTACATTTGGATATGTCTTACATCAGTAAAATGTTACACAGATGTTGGTAGCTTTTTGCAGTGGGCGGGCTTCTATTGTATAACACTACTGATCTCGTATTCCAACCTACTCTAAAGACCAAATGTCATATTATTCATTTAATTATACTTTAATCATAACAGTTCACATCCTTCATAAACGCATACTCGAGACTATTTATATATATTTCATATATATATTCTTCATACTTAGTTATTACACCACTACAGTTTTACAGTTGACCCTAGGTCTTTACTTCATCATGCGTTGATCCTTTTCTTATTTTAAGTTTATCTAAAGCTTTCCTCTAACCAGGTTAACAATATCATTTTTCATTCCTTTTTATCAATTTTCTCATTTTCTATCCTTTTTGTTTCTTCTTGCCTATTTTTTACATCTTTTTCACTTACTTTAAATCTTATTGGTATTTCACGTCTTAACTGTTTAAGTTATTTTTATCACATTCATATCTTAACATTAATTTTTAGGGCTTATTGCATTTTAATGCGTTGAAACTACGTTTCTATTATAAAAATGTTCACATGGTAAATTTCCATATCTTATCTAAAAGAGGAGATAATCGTGCGGTGTTTGTAATTACAAGGAACTATTTTTTTATTTCTTGAAATAGATAATACAAAATACTATAATTAACCGTATTTCGTACATCTCTTCCTTTTCTTCTAGTCCTTTCAAACATCACACTTTCAATTATTTAAACTTGATAATATATAGAAATCCACTTGCAACATTCCAAATTCCAACGAATTAAAATATCACTAAAACCCTTAAAATGTTAATAAGCTTTTCTTTAATTTAATTCATATCCATCACATAAATACCAATTCATTATTTCCATTTTCATAATACGTTATTGGGACAACATATGTAGGCAAGTTTTCAAATTTCATTAAATCCATGCCATAATCAATTCATAATCCCTTTCATTAGCTCTACGTTATTAAATTCCTTACGTGTAAACAATAAATTTATGTGTAATCATTAAGTGCTTACATATTTATATCTAATCATTACGCGCTTATAGATTTATATCTAATCATTATGTATCTATAGATTTATATCCAAGTCGATTATAAACAGGCATAATTGAAATAGATTATACGAAATAAATCTAATCTTATTACAAAACATGTAATTTTTCCACTCACAGTTTTAAGCGTTCCCAAATCTCCGGATCTAATCTCTGTTATCTGTATTTCAACTTCTGACTCTCTACTTGGATTCTCATATAACACATATATATAGGTCTATTAGAATTTGGATTAGAAAGAAGAGATTTAGGTTGATTATAAATTTAGATCATGTTTTACAGTTTACCTTGGTTATAGAAACTTTATTTGAATCTATTTTTCTATCTCTGTCATCTTCTACAATTCTCCAATAGTGTATACGTGCAACCTAGAACTATTTTCAAAGAATTTAGAGTTGTGGAGGAGAAGAGAAAATGGCAGAGATTCCCCGCCCATTAGAGAATTATGAGTTGGAAGTGAAGGCCTAGGTCTGAATTTATAGGGATTCAAATCAATGCCAACCGCTAGATTATACTGATTTAAATTTGGGCCGCTAAGGTTGTTTCAAATATCAGCGTTTACAAAAGTTTGGGTTGTCCGCCCCTCATCTATGGTCGACCGCTAATGGTCGACCTGGGCAATTATGGGTCGATCTGTGCTTTGCAATTTTGGTGAATTATTGATTCATTTGATTTTTTTTAATTTGTTTCCTTCGTTCAATTATCTTGTGTATTTATTTCCTCCGTCAATTGATCTCGTTCAATTCTTTCCCACTTTATAAATCTCTGAAATTTTAATTTAATGCTAATATTTATTAGCATCTAGTCTTTCTATTAACGTTACTAATTAGCGTTAATCGATTTTATTAACAAATTTACATATATAATTACTTCCGACGCTAAAACTTCAAACGTTAATAACATTTTCATTCGAAATTCGATCGGAAAATATTAGATATGGAAATTGATCAGAAAATTTCCATGAACTCAACGATATAAGTTTCACAGCCAAATTCTAACATTTGAAAAAATCCTATTTTTCACTGTTTATTATTTATCAATTAGTTTCTATTTAAATTATTTATCGTAAAAATTACAAGGTGTTACATTCTCCCATCCTTAAAAGAATTGCATCCCCAAAATTCCTTAAGGTTTCGATCATGTAACCTAACATACATGCATTCTAAGCTAACAAATCAATTAGTATGAAATCAATTTTTAATAAATCATCTATAAGTGTACGGTGTATCACAATATATATGATATGTATGAAGAATTATTCTAATCGGCGCCTTCGACATGAATGCATTCTTTTAAATTAATTTTGAAGACATTATGCAAACACACTAAATATATTGGCAGTTCATATGTATGCAACTTCTTGAAAAATCAAAAACATTTTCATTTAAATTTTCCCACACTCTTACAAATAGAAGTGTAGTTCAATCAATTTTACATCCAATACCTACCATCCAAATTCCTAGCACACCTTTGCTAACATCCAAAGTTCAGAAAATCTAGTTTTCTAAGTCTATTTTCTTATGCTTGAAAAGAGTATAGATGGAAGATTCCATATTTCCATCCTTCTTTTATGTACCCTTTTTCCACTTTACCTTCAAATCTTTTCTTTTGTCCCCGATTCTATTCCAACTTCTCCACATACAATTTGCATAGTCAGTTTTTATCTTAAAGTTTTAAAACAAGGTTTATTTCAAAATCAACTTTTTGTTACTAGCAAGATATGAAGAAAGTGATTGCCTAACTATACTAGCTTTCTCGCCTGTTGCTAATCGTATTTTATTTTACTACCGCTTCTACTGCACAATAAAAACTATACTAACCGACCTGTCGACCATTCCCCCATATCAAGTATGTAGCATTTTCAAAAATTGAAAATTTCTTCGTTTTCAATTCAACAATATTTTATATAACTTCCTAAAATATCGATAAAAATTTTTAACTAAAAATTTGTAACGACCCATAATTTAATCACTTTGAACTTGAATAGTTAATATGTTTTTAAATGATTAAATAATGGATTGTATATCTAGAATACAAATTTGGATAAAACGTCTCGAATGGATTTTTTTTAAACTGATGTAAAATGTTAGTTTAAAGATGGTTCGAGTTATAAGGCGGTTAGGGGTACCAATTTATTTAAGAATAAGTTTGCCTAATAAAACAGAATAGTATAATTACTTGCCTAATAAACAAGAAAGAATTATTAACGCTGCCTAATAAAACAGAATAGTATAATTACTTGCCTAATAAAACAAGAGAGAATTATTAACCTTGCCTAATAAAACGGAATAGTATAATTACTTGCCTAATAAAATAGAACGGTATAATTACTTGCCTAATGAAACAAAATAGTATAATGATTATTATATTCCACGCGGATGGTTGCCATTGGACCAAAATCTAGTCGAATCAGGTTCTGCCATGCGAATGGTTGCCATTGGACCAAAATATGGTCGAATCATGTTATGCCATAGTAGATGAGGAGGTTTCCTATTGGACCAAAATATGGTCAAATCAAATTAAGCCATCAAGATGTTTTCTATTGGACCAAAATGTGGTCGAATCAAATTAGGCCATCAAGATGTTTTCTATTGGACCAAAATGTGGTCGAATCAAATTAGGCCATAAGGCTGGTTTCTATTGGACCAAAATCTGGTCGAATCTGGTTAGGCTATAGGAAATGACTAAAGTACCCTTCTCTTCATCTATAAATAGCCAAGTCCATATCTCATTTTAATTCATTCACAAACTAAAGAAAAGAACTAAAATTTATTGTCAAAGGTGAAGTATTCCAAGTCTCCATCAAAGCAAATAGGATGTGAGTATATACCTTGTTTTCATAGTTTAGTGGGTATAACTTATTCTGTGAGTATATTCCTTGTTTTTATAGTTTAGTGAGTATATTCCTTGTTTTCATAGTTTAGTGGGTATAACTTATTCTGTGAGTATATTCCTTGTTTTTATAGTTTAGTGAGTATATTCCTTGTTTTCATAGTTTAGTGGGTATAACTTATTCTGTGAGTATAATTTAATTATTTTACAGTCAGTGTAATCTTAATCTCTTTTCTTTGACTCCTTCACATTTTAACAAATTTTGTGTTAACTATTGATTGTAAATTGTTAATAATAATGAGTCTGTTATTATTCTTGTTTGGTTGTTTGATTTGTGCTCGGCCAGTTTATGAGCAATAACTTTGATGTTTAGTTAAAGGGAACTTACACCACCTTTTAACTTAGGTTTGACATTTAGTGACTTTTTGGTTAAAAGGAAATAACACCCCTTTTAGCTATCTCATTTGATTAAGAGGGAGCTTCACCCCTCTTGGTCGTATTCTCTTTTAAAGATGATGGGTTTAAGTTATGATTTGTATGGAAGTTTTAAATCTCTATTTAAAGTATTTTAAAGGAGCTTCAAAATTTATATAATGAGTTAAATGGGTTATCTATGGAAAGTAAGTAGTCCTATACTTGGCACTAAAAGCCGATGAGTAGATTGATCCTCTATCTGTGAGATCTGGAACCAAAGTGTCTAGGCAAGGCTAGGAGCAACCAGTGTCCTGACTTACCTGGCTTTGTTTCTGGGCGAGGAGTAGAGTAAGTCGAGAATATTGGAAACATGACAAGTGTAGGATATTTGATTTCCATAAATGATCTTTATAATTATAATGGAAAACATTCTCATTTCTTATAGATAATTATTTTTGACCCATCTAAGTATGCTTTTGAAATATGAAATCCTCCCAAATGTTTTGTGAATATACTTATATCGATGAGATAAGTATATGGATATTTTCCAAGCATTGAAAAAGTATAAGATTTAATTTCCATATATGATCATTTTGTTATCCCCGATAGTTGATATTTTGACTATCAATTTTGATACCCTTCTTCCTTTTGTTTTTGTTTCGTCAATCTAAAACGATTTGTGGCTCATTTAGAGCATTGATATCCTTTATCAGAAATGACTAAATAAAGAGCGAGTGGGGGCCAAGCTATGTGGGGTTGCTCCCATTAGGGTGTTTTCACATCTACTCTAGATTGTTTTCGGTTGTATGCGCAGGGAGATGTAAAATACTCGGATACTCGGTAAGGTTGGCGGGGTCTGGCTTGGAGGTTTCCGAGAGCCATCGTAGTTCTCAAGTATATTTTCTAGAGGTATACTTTCGATAAGGGGGGCGCACCCTCCTAGTCATTGTTGGAAAAATTCCTTTTCCTTATTTTTGATTCAAATCTTTGGATTGATTCTTTCATAATTGCATCGAGAAGCGTCTTGCGCTCTTCGCGGTGTTTAATTATTTGTGTCCATTCTTTTATGCTTGGATGTTGTCCTTGAGAGGGGAAACCCGTTCTGCATTTTTGCGACGTGGTCTCACAGGTTATTTTGTGTGTTCTATTTTTTTAATTTGGAGTTTACTCATACCGGACTTATTGTCTGACCCGAATTGTTTTTTTTTCCTAAACCCTCGGGTACTCATATATATTTGAGTAGTCCGAAAATGACAGATTTCTTTGGGCTCTTTTGAAGATGGTGGACGAGCGGGAGGATCCTTATCTATCTAGTTATTTATTTCCGCTATTATGAGATGTTAGCTCTATGTATGTATATTTAAAGGCAGGTTGTTATAACTACCTAGACTGATAGTAGTACTTTTGTTGTAACTCTGATAACTCCATGTTGGGAGTAACCTTATGTACTGCCTTATTTTATGTTATATATTTAACCATTCTGTTGTGAAGATTATTGTTCTGTTCTTATATTTTACCCCATGACAACTCGTCTTTCAGAAACTTGGGCAACGACACTTGAATACCATGGATGTATTAAGTGTCGTTCTTGGGGGTCAGAAAGGTGGGTTGTTACAGTTGGTATCAGAGCTTTGGTTCAGTGAACACCTTAGCCTGGTTGGGGTACAACTCATTAGAGATAGGGTAAGTGATGCCCAAGAATGAGTTAATCTTGAGAGAGCGTATTTGTAATTTTTTGTAATAATAATATTTATCCTCTAAAGTTTAGTTTTAGATCCTTTGGTGTTACTTCCTTAAACCATTTTAATCCTATTTTTGTATTCTAAAGATACATGTTATTTGTTCAGATAATAGAAAATGAATACAAGAAGAGGAGGAAGGAGAGGATCTGGAACTAGCACGGCTACCAATGCCAGGGTACCTAGAAATGCTACTATGTCAGCTGTAGATGCGGTAGAGGAAATGTTACCACAAGTTCAGACCCCTATGAACTTTGCAGCTTTATGTAAGAATTTTACCACTTTGGGCAGGAAACCATTCTATGGGACTGAAGATATTCTTAGAGTGCAGATGTGGCTTCAAATTTGTGAAAGATTATTGGAGATCTTTGGTTGGAGGATGCGGAGAAACGGCTGTTGGCATCGCGACAACTTCAAAAGTCGGCGATGGATTGGTGGGATTCAGAAACATCTAGTACTCCGAAGGGGGAGTTTTCTTGGGCCCAGTTCAAGGAAGTTTTTGAGGCACAGTTTATTCCAAAAGCCCGAAAAACTCAGTTGTTTAGAAGTTTCACTTAAAGCAGGATGATATGACTATGTCGCAGTATGAGCATAAGTCAATGCTTTGTCCCGTTTTGGACTTGGATTGATAGACACACTGCTTAAGAAAAATGAAATGTTTGTGAATGGAATGCGACCAGAGTTCCATCGTGAAATGACCAATCATCTTATGGGTACATTCACCAACATTATTAGCATGGCTTTGAGGTTTGAGGCTCTTGATATTAAGGAAGGAGTCCCGAAGGGTGTAGTACCAGCAATAAGTGCCAAGCCTTTATCAGTTATACCAGTTGAAGGAAAGCCAAACTTCAAGCGTAAGTTTAAGGGAAAGAAGCAGGGTGCAGGGAAGAAACCCGAAGATGGCGCTCCAGCACACAAGAAGCAGACCAACTTGGCCAACATTCTTTGTTTCAAGTGCAATAAGATGGGCCACTTTGCAAATCATTGCCCAATTGCCACATGTTTTAATTGTGGCCAGCTGGGACATATGAAGAATGAGTGCCCTTTTCCTAAAAAGGGATCTCAAGGACAGACTTTTACCATTAAAGAGATACCATCCACTTCTTCAGATCAAAAAGGGAAGCAAGTGTTACAAGGTACATTATCCATCTATGATATTCCTGTAAGGGTGTTATTTGATACAGGAGCTTCCCATAGTTTTATTTCTTATGATCTAATGGACAAACTAAACCTTAAATATGTTATCATAAGTAATCCTCTTTATGTGTCAAACCCAATTGGAGGTCCGACAAATCTTGACACTGTGTGTCTAAATGTACCTATTTCTTATCGAAATCATCTCTTTCCTTTTGACTTGTTTGTTCTTGGGTTTATGGGTTTTGAAGTGTTGCTGGGAATGGATTGGTTATCTAAGTTTAAAACTATCTTGGATTGTGGTAGAAGGCTCGTTAGAGTTAGTGATGCAGGAGATGTTGGTGTTGATATTAGTTGTGAAGAGCCTAAGAAGTTACTGAGCAATTTTCTCTATTCACTTGAAGTGGCTAAAGCGGAGCTAGGAGATGTGCCAGTTGTTCGAGATTTCATAGATATTTTTGACAAGGTGCAAGGTTTACCTCCTCACCGTGAAGTCGAGTTCCGTATTTATTTGGTTCCGGGAACTAGACCTATTGTACAACCCTTATGAAGGATGGCTCCAAAAGAGAAGAGGGAGTTAGAAAGGCATACTTATGATTTGTTGTAGAAGGGCTTGATCCGACGTAGTACCTCGAGTTGGGGATCGCCAGTCGTCTTTGTTACAAAGGCGGATGGTTCTCTAAGGTTATGCGTAGACTATCGGGAGTTGAACAAAAGGACTATCAAGAATAAATATCCTTTGCCAAGGATCGACGATATGTTTGACCAACTCCAGGGTGCTCGGATATTTTCTCAATTAGATCTTGCCACCGGTTTCCACCAATTAAGAGTGGCAGAGGAGAGTGTTCTCTTAACAGCTTTTCGAACTCTTGAAAATTTCTACGAGTGGTTAGTTATGCCGTTTGGATTGACTAACGCACCTGCTTATTTTGTGGACTTAATGAATCGAGTATTTCGAGATATTCTTAATAAATTTGTTCTCGTCTTTATTGATGACATTCTTATCTATTCCAAGATAGAGGAGGAACACAAATATCATCTCCGTGTCATACTCGATACCTTAAGAAGACATGTGTTGAAGGCTAAGTTTTCCAAGTGCCATTTTTGGAAATCCGAAGTTAGGTTTCTAGGGCATGTTATTTCGGGAGAAGGCATATCGGTGGACCCAGCTAAAGTTGTGGCGGTTCAAGACTGGAAGAAGCCCGAAAGTGCGACGGAAGTTAGAAGTTTCTTGGGATTGGCTGGTTTCTACCGTAGATTTATCAAGGACTTCTCGAAGGTTACTTCTCATCTGACGAAGTTAACAAAGAAAGATGTTAAGTTTGTTTGGACTTCTAATTATGATCAAGCATTCAACGAATTGAAAGAGAAGTTGACTAGCGCTTCTGTATTAACCATTCCAAATGGGAGCGAAGGTTTAACCGTGTATACAGATGCTTGTGGAACCGGATTGGGAGCAGTTCTGATGCAGCATGGGAAAGTTATTGCCTATGCGAGTCGACAGCTAAAGCCGCATGAGAAAAATTATGCTACACATGATTTGGAGCTTTTAGCTGTTGTCTTCGCACTAAAGATGTGGAGACATTATCTTTTGGGTGAAAGGTTCGAGTTATACACGGACTACAAATCCTTAAAATACCTTTTACCCAGAAAGATTTGAATTTGAGGCAGCAGAGATGGCTGGAGTTTCTCGCCTCTTATGATCTAGAGGTTCTTTATACCCCTGGAAAAGCAAATGTCATTGTTGATGCATTGAGTAGGAATGTAGCAATGATTGCAAATATAGAAGTTAAGCCAGTATTATTAGAGAGATTTGCATCTAGTCAAGAGGCAGATCCTATTTTAGCTCGACTTAAGAAGGATGTTAAAGAAGGTGTTGTTTCTAGCTTTGAGATTGATCTCCGAGGCATATTGGAAATGAATAGGCGTATTTGTGTTCCAGACTTTGATGGACTTAGGCAAGATGTGTTAGCTGAATGCCACCATTCAAATTTATCTTTTCATCCAGGAGTGACCAAGATGTTCAAAGATATGAAGAGGGTATTCTGGTGGAAGGGGATGAAGTGAGATATTTCAATCTTTGTGAGCCGGTGTGCAAACTGCCAGCAGATTAAGACTGACCAGCAGAAGACAGCTGGATTGCTTCAGCCACTTGAGATCCCAAAGTGGAAGTGGGAGCAGATCTCTATAGACTTTATTGATTGGCTTCCTAGGTCAAGAAGAGGTAACGTTGGAATTTGGGTTATAGTCGATCGACTAACCAAGAGTGCTCATTTCATTCCTGTTAAGCTGACTAGGACTGCTACGAGTCTGGCGAGTTTGTATGTGAAGGAGATTGTGAGACTCCATGGGATTCCTCGTAGTATTGTAAGTGACTGTTTGTCGACGGAAATTCTATCGGTTTAGAAAACCGTCGAACGAATTTTGAAATAAAAATAACCGCAAGCACACGGCGTACACTTGTAGTACGTGGCGAATACGGGTCGATCCGCAGGGAATTGATGATTTTAAAAGTCTATTCAATCAAATTAAACCAAAGTCGAGAGATTGTTAAGCTAGAAAAATGAGAAAACTAACAAACTAGCAAAAGAAAATTGATAACAATATGAGAGTGTGAAGGCAATTTAGAGAATAAATCCACTCTCTAGATCATGTAGTTCAACACATGTGAAATCATAATCTCTCTTTTTTGGTCATTAGTGCTTTCATTGATGTGTTTATCATAAGTATGACATATTTGTACTATTGATTAGCCAACATAAGCCATCAAACTATAAAACACCCCTTAAACCACTTACTAACTTCATGAATTTTGACAATGAAAATGAAATCTATTTTAAGTATGGCCTATTAACTATTGATTAGAAATATAGACCATCAAATTTTAATTTCAAATCACTTTCTTTTGCCATAATCATATTTTGATGAAGAGGCAATTAGTGTTAGTGATTGTTCAAGCATAGCCTATTTGATGTCAACAATATAGGCTATCAAATTCAAAGCAAAAACAACTAGTAAACCATTTCTATCATCATCATTAAGCACAAAAAGAGAGCATGAATTAACAAATAGTTGAAGCTACATAATTAGAGAGCTTCATTACCCCTAAATTGAAGGGGTTTAGCCTCTCATATTTGTCATTTGATTAACAAATGTAGCTTGCAACATGAAAGCAAAAAGAAAGCAAAATGAAAGCTAAATGAAAGAAAACTATTTTAATTGCATAAAAGAAAATCTACACTACTAGCATGAAAGGAAATGTGAACACATAATTAAAAGGAAACACTAATTACATTGCATAAAAAAAAGGAATTACATAAGAGAAGAAATGGCTAAGTATCCATGAAAAGAAAGAGAGCTTTGCTTTTTATTTTGAGCCTAAACTAAACTAAAGAGAGACTAAGGGAGAGAAGAGGTTACATGAAACATAAGGGGTATTTATACATGTGTTAAACCCTAATTCATATTTTTGGGGAATGCCCAAATTGCCCTTGAGGTAGTGTGGTGGCCAAGTAATCATTAACATCCACTAATCCCTCACTTAAATGTACATGAAGCTTTAATGTCCTTTTATCATGTGCTTAGCTCCTAATTTGAAAATCAAGGTAAGTGGGTGGGGTCCTCCATGATCTTCACTTTGAATTATTTCTATCTTCATTCCTTTGTGTTCTTTTTGTGCATGCATATCTTCATCATCAAACCACTTGTAATTGAAATCAAATTCCTACAAAATAGTATGGAAATTTATAATTAAATTTTCTCAAGTTAATTTATGCACAAAAATGTCTATTTTGCCCTTGGATGAAGATGAATATGTGACAATTTGGAATTATTTGAATTTTGGTTTAAACAAGTTAAAATACCTGATATGATCATTTATTTAATTTAAATAGATTAAATATGGTGTAAAAATATGCACATTTACGTGCACATCAAATACCCCCACACTTCTCTTTTTATTCGTCCTCGAATAAAGAAAAACTAAGATAAATCCGTTTTCGTAGGGAGCACGATTGCATTGAGCGTATGCAACAAGCCGTTAAACCTCTGGGTGTCCCCAGTAGTATGAGTGTTGTCTCGTGAGGGTTTTCAGCAGATACTACCCACAAAATCCAAATGCAGGATGAAAATATTTACAAAATGTAAGATTTATTTACAAAGAGATGAATGCAAGTTTTTGAAAATATATACAAATGAAAGATTTACTTTTAAATAAACACAAATAAGTTAAATATAAGTTTTGGTCATTATCTTGAAAAATTAAGTCATTTACTTGTCAAATTTTTCAACAAAAATCAAGTTATCAAAGCAAATACACTATAGTTTAACTCGTTGTTTTGGTTGATATCAAAGTGTAACTATGAAATGGATCCTTTGTTGATTATCAAAGTTTATCAAAGTGGTATTTTCATTTCTTTTCAATAACAAGTCAAATCAAATAAGTTTAAATAGTGCTTGGATTTCATTTGCTTACTCTCTCCATTTTATTTTATTTTAAAATTTTATTGATATTAACAATATTTACATATGCCTAACTCATATAAACTGAGGCCAGATATATTACCCATGCACTGCCTTGCGGACTGATGTGAGGGGAATACAGAGTGTGGTGAGTGAACACACAAGTGTGAACACTTATTGACTGTAGGCGTTATTAGTAAAATAATTTTTATATACACACCTAACTCAGATAAACTGAGGCCAGATATACCGATCGTGCACTACCTTTCGGGCTTACGTGAGAAGGATACAGAGCATGGCGAGTGAACACATGAGTGTGAACACATGACTCTAGGTGTTTATTAAGAAAATATATACATATATACAAGAATTTTTTTTGTTTTTTTTAGGGAGAGAGTTTCGCAAAATCATCTTAGCATCATTTAACTTAGAAGACAAAAAAAATGTTATATCCTTTACTTTAAATCAACCACTTTTTTAAAACAAAGATTTTCAATTAGGATATATTTCATAATTATCACGTATGAATCTTCCTATATACTAGTTAAACCATTATTATTTGTAATCAAACTTCATTTTTATTTTTGTTAAGACGAATAAATTTTCAAAAATTTCAATTTAATAAACCAAAACCATATATTTATCTTATAGTGTTTCTTTAAAAATAAATTAAAATGCTTAAAAAAAATGTTTTTGGAATTTTTTTTTTTTTTGAGTTTTTAAAAGAAAATGCAAAAATAAATCATGAAAAAAAAATGAAGATGAGTCTCCCCCCACACTTGATTTTGACTGTGTCCCCACAGTCAACCCAACTGGAAGGAGAAAAAAATAAATAAAAACATGACCTTTATTTAAATGAAAATTAACGGTATTTACACGAGATCAGAAAGTATATCGTCAAAAAGTAAATGAAACGGTCTTCCAAAGACCGATTCATTTGTCTCGTCAAGTATACGAGACACAACTTAAGCTCGAAAAACCAAATCATAAAAGATTTCAAAGTTGAACTTTGATTTGGAAAAACGAATGTCGTTTTATTGAAAATCGAATGGGTTGTTTTGTTTTCGATGATTTTTGGGGTTGATAAAACAATTGATTGAAATTTAAGTTTATTTTCACCAAGTTGAAGTTCAAACTTATCATTGAAAACTTCTACAAAATTATTGATTTCAAAATCAAAATGGCGATGTAAATCTTCCCCTTTAGAATTTAACAACTCATTTTTGAAAAGTCCAATGAAATCGTGTTCGTTAAAGTCATCTTCCTTTGTTGGATTGTCAACAACTTCATTGCGTATCTCAAGTTCAAAATCCAATGTTGTTGTATTCAAATTTTCAAAATCGAGAAAAGGAAGATCGAATTTTAAATTTGGTTCCATACCCTCAAAAGAATTGAAATCCAACTCAATTACCATGTTTTCAACAACTTCATTAAGATTGTTATTTTCCACTTCAAAAGTTGTTATTTGAAAATCGTCGATATGGGTAAAAGATGGATTATTGTTTGACTCGTCACACATTGGAATTTGATTTTGTTTTTCACGTTGTTTCATATATGTTTCAAACAACGAATCCGTGTGATCATCGTAAATTTTGTTCATTTGTTCAACAAAATCCAACTTATAATTATTGACTTGAGAATTTTCGATTTGGATTTGTTGAGAACAAAAATTTTCACACGTATCGTAATCAAGATTATTTCCATTGCCAAAATTATTTGAAAAGTGGATCACATTTTCGTTTTGATTTTGAAATTCATTTTGGAGTTCAAAATTGATTTGGCATGGGTTATACTCGAAATCATTTGAATTTTGAAGTGAATTCAAATTTTGATTGTTTTGAAAACATTGATTTGAGTTATCGCATAAATATGAATTACACAACTCATTTATCTCTTGATTTTGTTGTGTAGAGAGTTCGAGTAAAGACGAAATCATTTCAATGCTTTTTTCAAGATTTGAGGGTTGATCATCGTCTTGAAAATTTTGTTGTTTGAAATTCGAATTGTTTATACAAAAGTTGTCGTTAAAATATCCATACGAATTTGGAGTGAAATCATATGGATTATATTGATTTTCACAACTATTGTAAAATTCAAGTGAGTATGGAAATTCGGACATTTTCAAGACTGCTTTTTGTTTTTTTTTTAAAGGAAAAACTATTTACAAATGAAATTTATTTTTCAAAAGGGAAATTGATTTTGTTTTTTTTTTCTATTTTTCAATTTTTTCTTTGTTTTTGAAAAGGTTTTATAATTTTTTTTTTTGGATTTTGGTTTTTTCTAAATTTTTTTTTATTTTTGAAATTTCAAAGGAAAAGGATTTAAAAATTTCAAGGGAAAAGGAATATTCACAATTTTTTTGGTTTTGAATTTTTGAATTTTTTGTTTTTTTTTTTAAATATGCATGAACTAATGCAACTAAATGAATGCAAGGGTTAATTACAAATGATTTATCCTAAGTTAACCCAAATTGTATAATCACACTTTGTCTTAAATCAACAAGATAGTTCTCAGCTAGGTAACGGGCAGGAGTTATCGGTGCACCACAAATCACCGTAGCAATGCAGCCGAAGGTTTAAGTACCTTCAGAGGAACAACCACTATAATATTTACGAATCACCGTAATATTTATAAATGGTTATTACTCTGCCGTAGCCTAGACACCAAGAAATTAAATTGTTCAAAGAAGACAACTTGTCAATATACAATTAAAAGTTATCGATGTCTAATCGTTATTATTAATCAAAATCTAGGATGAAATGCAAAGCAGAAAATAAACGTGTATTAACAATGCAACTACGAATGAAATTTTGTTTTTTTATGAATTTTTCTTTTATAAAATGCAAGCAAACAACAATGCAAGGCAAATAAAAACAATATATATAGCAACCAAGCAGTTTTTTTTTTGGCAAGCAAACCGAAGCAATTATTTTTAGCAAGCAGCTCCTTTCCTTTTCTACTTTTGCAACCTGAAAATAAAAACAAGATATATATACAGTTTTTTTATATCGAAGAAGAAACGAATATAAACGAAAAACAAAACAAATTCAAAACAACCCTCGGTTTTTTTTTTGAAATTTTTTTTTGAAATTTTTTTTTTATTTTTTGGAAAGGAAACCTAAAAGTACTGTTTTACTTAAAAAAAATTTGAAAATAAACTAGAAGATACTTGGATCAAATGAAAACAAAAACAAAGCAAACTAATAGCAAACTCAACAAACTAATTTACTCGGCCCACAAACAAGATAACCCACGAGCCCAATACTCAACCAAATAAAACTTATCCTCCCGAAGTTAACAAACGAGATTCACTTCTTCTTCTTTTTCGTTCGTTCAAAAATGAAATGCCAGAGATTTTTTTTTCGATTCTGACTAAAATTCCACCACACAAATTTATAAAATTCTTGTTTGAAATCCAAAACCAAATCAGAATCCTCAATTTAATTACAAAATGTGTTCGACTCCTAGCGGCATGAGATCGAGTTCGAATTCAATTCCAACAGCTTGGTCGTCGACTGATGGTTGGACTGGAAGGTCGATGTGTGATTTGGAAGCAATATTGGTGGGCTTCAGTTTGGTTCAAGCTTGTAGGTGAGTTCGATGTTCTGGAGGTTGTTCGATTGATGTGATGCCATGATTTAGAGTATTTGATTTTGATTATCGCGGGTGCAGTGGCTCTGGAGTTCGATTGAGAAGTAGGCAATTTTAAGAGGGTGATGATTGAGAGGTTGAATTCGCCGAGATTGTTCGATTTCAGGATATTTGGGATTGCGTGAAGTCTCAGTTACGATCTTGAGTTGTGAACAGTTTTGTGAATGTGGCAAGTTGTAATTTGAAGTTTGGGTGGTGGTATGGCAAGAAGGAAGGAAGGATTGCTTACTAGTGATTGTTTACTTGAGCATTGGAGTGGGACTGTAGTGGCTATGAAGTTGAACTGTAGTGGTGATAGAGACTAGGCAACTGCAAGTTATGTCAGTTGTAATTGGAGGTGGTCAGTTGTAAGTGGAGAGAATATGGTTGAAGAAGTATGGGTTGATGGTTGGTTTCAGTGCAGCAGTTCGATGGGTGTAATTATGTGGAGTGGCAATGTAGTTGTTTTATGGGTTGAAGGAGCAGTGGTTTTGTAGAAGTTGATGGAGGGAAAGACAATGAACTGGATGTAGCAGTGGAGTCAAGGTAGTGGGGTTTCTGACAGTTTTTTTATGATTGTAGAGAGGAAGCAATGGTATGCAGTACTTAGGTGGATCAGTGAGAAGGTTGCCGAAGTTTGAAGTAGTTGTTGGAATGACGGTAGATGTTCGGTAGTAGACTGGTTGGAAGATTGTAAGTGGGAGGAGATGGAAGTTCTGAAAGCAGGTTGTAAATGAGGAGGTAAAGAGAACGTTGAATTGTGGGTTGATCAAGGAAGTGCTAACAGCTATTATGGTGGTTAGCAGTGGTGAAGTAGGGTGGTCAGGGAGGAGTTAATGAAATAGTGGCAGTTGTACTGGTTTGTGGAGGAGTAGTTAGAGGCTGTGGTGACAGTCTTGTATGAAGATGATGGAGGGAGGAAGTCAGCATGTGTTATGGTGAGTCAATTCGAGTTGCTGCTTGGTTTGTATGGGTCTGTTGAAGTAGGATGCTCGGGACTTGGTGGCTGCGATCGTATGGATGTGGTGAAGAGCAGGTATCAGTGACGTGTCAGGTTGTAATTGGTGGTAGAAAAATGTATGTTGAGTGTCAGTTGAGTGTTGAGTGTAACCAAGGTGACAGAGAGCAGTAGCACAAGAGTATGTATGTTTTGTCGTTTGAAGTGCTTGTAGCTAGTTGTGGTCAGTGTATGTATGTCTCTGCTTTGAGGATGTATGTGACTTGCTGGTGGTTTGTGGTGAATTGGTGTAGTAGATGAAGGCAGATTGAGTGACTGGTTGTTGTTGAGTGGTGACAGATTGAGTGACTGGTGGTTAGGTGAGTAGGGATGTTAGTTAAGGGATATGTGGATTTTTGTTTTGCAGAGGAGGTTGTAGATTTACTTGACAGAGGAGATGGTAGCAATAGTTTTGTAAAGAGATGTATGTTGAAGTACTGTATTATGAAGCAATGTATTGGAATGGCAGGGCAGTAAAGTGCTATGTACTGTCAATGTTGATGGGGTGGTGAAGATTTCAGGTTTGGGAAGTTGAAAGGTGGTGGATGAAAGGTGAATGTTAGGGGCAGAGAAATGATGAATGAATGTAGGTGAAGGTTGAAGAAATTGAATTGCAGTTGTGTGGACAGTTGTTTGTTGTGAAGCAAAAGTGTTGCACTGCACAGTGAACAGTGCACAATGAAACTGTGAACACTGAAACAATGAAGGAAATGAAAATTGTAAATGCAAAAATGTAAAAGAGAATGAAATGGAATAAAAGTGTTTTTTTTTCTTTTCCGATTGAAATTTGTGTTTTGTTTTTATTTTAATGAAATGCAAACATAAATGGAATAACAACAAACACACAAACCAAATAAAAGCAAAAATCACACAAAAACACACAACAATAACTTTTTTTTAATAACTGCACTCAACACACAAAACAACAAAGAAGAGCAAACGAAAAATAATCCGAAGAATAGAAAGTTAAAGTCAAATCAAGTCCCCGGCAACGGCGCCAAAAACTTGTTCGTCGACGGAAATTCTATCGGTTTAGAAAACCGTCGAATGAATTTTGAAATAAAAATAACTGCAAGCGCACGGCGTACACTTGTAGTACGTGGCGAATACGGGTCGATCCGCAGGGAATTGATGATTTTAAAAGTCTATTCAATCAAATTAAACCACAGTCGAGAGATTGTTAAGCTAGAAAAATGAGAAAACTAACAAACTAGCAAAAGAAAATTGATAACAATATGAGAGTGTGAAGGCAATTTAGAGAATAAATCCACTCTCTAGATCACGTAGTTCAACACATGTGAAATCATAATCTCTCTTTTTTGGTCATTAGTGCTTTAATTGATGTGTTTATCATAAGTATGACATATTTGTACTATTGATTAGCCAACATAAGCCATCAAACTATAACACACCCCTTAAACCACTTACTAACTTCATGAATTTTGACAATGAAAATGAAAATGAAATCTATTTTAAGTATGGCCTATTAACTATTGATTAGAAATATAGACCATCAAATTTTAATTTCAAATCACTTTCTTTTGCCATAATCATATTTTGATGAAGAGGCAATTAGTGTTAGTGATTGTTCAAGCATAGCCTATTTGATGTCAACAATATAGGCTATCAAGTTCAAAGCAAAAACAACTAGTAAACCATTTCTATCATCATCATTAAGCACAAAAAGAGAGCATGAATTAACAAATAGTTGAAGCTACATAATTAGAGAGCTTCATTACCCCTAAATTGAAGGGGTTTAGCCTCTCATATTTGTCATTTGATTAACAAATGTAGCTTGCAACATGAAAGCAAAAAGAAACCAAAATGAAAGCTAAATGAAAGAAAACTATTCTAATTGCATAAAAGAAAATCTACACTACTAGCATGAAAGGAAATGTGAACACATAATTAAAAGGAAACACTAATTACATTGCATAAAAAAAAGGAATTACATAAGAGAAGAAATGGCTAAGTAGCCATGAAAAGAAAGAGAGCTTTGCTTTTTATTTTGAGCCTAAACTAAACTAAAGAGAGACTAAGGGAGAGAAGAGGTTACATGAAGATATGGGGTATTTATACAAGTGTTAAACCCTAATTCATATTTTTGGGGAATGCCCAAATTGCCCTTGAGGTAGTGTGGTGGCCAAGTAATCATTAACATCCACTAATCCCTCACTTAAATGTACATGAAGCTTTAATGTCCTTTTATCATGTGCTTAGCTCCTAATTTGAAAATCAAGGTAAGTGGGTGGGGTCCTCCATGATCTTCACTTTGAATTATTTCCATCTTCATTCCTTTGTGTTCTTTTTGTGCATGCATATCTTCATCATCAAACCACTTGTAATTGAAATCAAATTCCTACAAAATAGTATGGAAATTTATAATTAAATTTTCTCAAGTTAATTTATGCACAAAAATGTCTATTTTGCCCTTGGATGAAGATGAATATGTGACAATTTGGAATTATTTGAATTTTAGTTTAAACAAATTAAAATACTTGATATGATCATTTATTTAATTTAAATAGATTAAATATGGTGGTAAAAATATGCACATTTACGTGCACATCAGTGACCGAGACCCGATATTCACTAGTAGGTTCTGGGAGGGGCTGCAGACTGCTTTAGGGACTGAGCTAAGTCTAAGTACAGCTTACCATCCCCAAACAGATGGGCAGACAGAGAGAGTGAATCGGATCTTGGAAGATTTATTGTGAGCATGCATTCTAGACTTCGGGGGTTCTTGGGAAGATCATTTACCCTTAGTCGAATTCACTTATAACAACACCTATCAATCAAGCATTAGTATGGCCCCTTTCGAAGCTCTTTATGGTCGTCCATGTCGTTTCCCTTCGTGTTGGGTTGAATCTAGAGATAGACTTGTTCTTGGACCCGACATAATCTTAGAAGCCAATGAGAAGGTAGCTGATATTAGAAGAAAGATGAAGGAAGCGCAAGATCGGCAAAAGTGTTATGCAGATCAAAGGCATAGGGATCTAGAGTTCTTAGTCGGGGACTTGGTATTTGTAAAAGTCTCTCCTCTGAGAAGTGTCGTGAGGTTTGGGAAGATAGGGAAGTTAGCCCCTTGATATATTGGCCCTTTTCCCATACTGGACCGGATTGGGAAACTTGCATATAAAGTGTAGTTACCAGATTGACTATCAGATGTGCACAACGTATTTCACGTATCTCATTTATGTAAGTATGCACATGACCCTTCGATGATAGTAGAACCAGGACAACAAGTTGATTTGGAGGTTCAGCCTAACCTAACCATTCTTAGGCGGCCTATTCGTATTGTTGCTCGAGATATAAAGCGATTAAGGAAGAAGGTTGTGAATCTTGTTAAGGTTCAATGGAGTGGAGATGTTAGAGATTGTACTTGGGAAACTGAGGACTATATTAGGGATTCTTATCCCGAGTTGATGTAGTTGTTGTTTGTATTTTGTTGTTTCTTTTTAGTTTACTCACTAGTTGTGTTAAGGACACTTTCCTTGTATCTTTGTGTGGTATATATGATATCATTTGGGTTTCTTTGATATCTAGAGTTTATCTGATTAATTTCGAGAATGAAATTTCCTTTAAGGAGGGGAGGATGTAACGACCCATAATTTAATCACTTTGAACTTGAATAGTTAATATGTTTTTAAATGATTAAATAATGTATTGTATATTTAGAATACAAATTTGGATAAAACGTCTCAAATGGATTTTTTAAACTGATGTAAAATGTTAGTTTAAAGATGGTTCGAGTTATAAGGCGGTTAGGGGTACCAATTTATTTAAGAATAAGTTTGCTTAATAAAACAGAATAGTATAATTACTTGCCTAATAAAACAAGAAAGAATTATTAACGTTGCCTAATAAAACAGAATAGTATAATTACTTGTCTAACAAAACAGGAGAGAATTATTAACCTTGCCTAATAAAACGGAATAGTATAATTACTTGCCTAATAAAACAGAACGGTATAATTACTTGCCTAATAAAAAAATAGTATAATGATTATTATATTCCACGCGGATGGTTGCCATTGGACCAAAATCTGGTCGAATCAGGTTCTGCCATGCGGATGGTTGCCATTGGACCAAAATCTGGTCGAATCATGTTATGCCATAGTTGATAAGGATGATTCCTATTGGACCAAAATATGGTCGAATCAAATTAAGCCATCAAGATGTTTTCTATTGGACCAAAATGTGGTCGAATCAAATTAGGCCATCAAGATGTTTTCTATTGGACCAAAATGTGGTCGAATCAAATTAGGCCATAAGGCTGGTTTCTATTGGACCAAAATCTGGTCGAATCTGGTTAGGCTGTAGGAAATGACTAAAGTACCCTTCTCTTCACCTATAAATAGCCAAGTCCATATCTCATTTTAATTCATTCACAAACTAAAGAAAAGAACTAAAATTCATTATCAAAGGTGAAGTATTCCAAGTCTCCATAAAAGCAAATAGGATGTGAGTATATTCCTTGTTTTCATAGTTTAGTAGGTATATCTTATTCTGTGAGTATATTCCTTGTTTTTATAGTTTAGTGAGTATATTCCTTGTTTTCATAGTTTAGTGGGTATAACTTATTCTGTGAGTATATTCCTTGTTTTTATAGTTTAGTGAGTATATTCCTTGTTTTCATAGTTTAGTGGGTATAACTTATTCTGTGAGTATAATTTAATTATTTTACAGTCAGTGTAATCTTAATCTCTTTTCTTTGACTCATTCACATTTTAACAAATGTTGTGTTAACTATTGATTGTAAATTGTTAATAATAATGAGTCTGTTATTATTCTTGTTTGGTTGTTTGATTTGTGCTCGACCAGTTTATGAGCAATAACTTTGATGTTTAGTTAAAGGGAACTTACACCACCTTTTAACTTAGGATTGACATTTAGTGACTTTTTGGTTAAAAGGAAATAACACCCCTTTTAGCTATCTCATTTGATTAAGAGGGAGCTTCACCCCTCTTGGTCGTATTCTCCTTTAAAGATGATGGGTTTAAGTTATGATTTGAATGGAAGTTTTAAATCTCTATTTAAAGTATTTTAAAGGAGCTTCAAAATTTATATAATGATTTAAATGGGTTATTTATGTAAAGTAAGTAGTCCTATACTTGGCACTAAAAGTCGATGAGTAGAATGATCCTCTATCTGTGAGATCTGGAACCGAAGTGTCTAGGCAAGGCTAGGAGCAACCAGTGCCCTGACTTACCTGGCTTTGTTTCTGGGCGAAGGGTAGAGTAAGTCGAGAATATCGGAAACGTGACAAGTGTAGGAGATTTGATTTCCATAAATGATCTTCATAATTATAATGGAAAACATTCTCATTTCTTGTAGATAATTGTTTTTGACCCATCTAAGTATGCTTTTAAAATATAAAATCCTCCCAAATGTTTTTTGAATATACTTATATCGATGAGATAAGTATATGGATATTTTCCATGCATTGAAAATGTATAAGATTTAATTTCCATATACGATCGTTTTGTTATCCCCAATAGTTGATATCTTGACTATCAATTTTGATACCCTTCTTCCTTTTGTTTTTGTTTCGTCAATCTAAGACGATTTGTTGCTCATTTAGAGCATTGATATCCTTTATCGGAAATGACTAAATAAAGAGCGAGTGGGGGCCAAGCTATATGGGGTTTCTCCCATTAGGGTATTTTCACATTTACTCTAGATTGGTTTCGGTTGTATGCGCACGGAGACGTGAAATACTCGGATACTCGATAAGGTTGGCGGGGTCCGGCTTGGAGGTTTCCGAGAGCCATCGTAGTTCTCAAGTATATTTTCTAGAGGTATACTTTCGATAAGGGGGGTGCACCCTCATAGTTATTGTTGGAAAAATTCCTTTTCCTTATTTTTGATTCAAATCTTTGGATTGATTCTTTCTTAATTGCATCGGGAAGCATCTTGCGCTCTTTGCGGTGTTTAATTATTTGTGACCATTCTTTTATGCTTGGATGTTGTCCTTGTGAGGGGAAACCCGTTCTGCATTTTTACGACGTGGTCTCACATGTTATTTTGTGTGTTTTATTTTTTTATTTGGAGTTTACTCATACCGGACTTATTGTCTGACCCTAATTGTTTATTTTCCCTAAACCCTTGGGTACTCATTTATATTTGAGTAGTCCGAAAATGACAGGTTTCTTTGGGCTCTTTTGAAGATGGTGGACAAGAAGGAGGCTCCTTATCTATCTAGTTATTTATTTCCGCTGTTATGAGATGTTAGCTCTATGTATGTATATTTAAAGGTAGGTTGTTATGACTACCTAGACTGATAGTAGTACTTTTGTTGTAACTCTGATAACTCTATGTTGGGAGTAACCTTATGTACTGCCTTATTTTATGTTATATATTTAACAGTTCCGTTGTGAAGATTATTGTTCTGTTCTTATATTTTACCCCATGACAACTCGTCTTTCGGATACTAGGGCAATGACACTTGAATACCATGGATGTATTAAGTGTCGTTCTCGTGGGTCAGAAAGGTGGGTCGTCAAAAAATTATTCCAAAACACTTTTGTAGAGATATTTTATTTTTAAAAAGTATACATATGTACAGGTTTTTCAAAACAAAATTCTCAACATCTCAACAAATTATGGTTCAGTCAACAGTCCAATGTCCATAGTGGACTTCTCTCAATTTGCACGGTAAACTTTAAGTTTCAATTTTTTTTCTTTTATTTATAATAGAAACTGGCAACCAAATTCAATTATAAGTTCCTCTTTGAGGTATATGGACATTGATCCATGGCTACGCAACATCCTTTCCCAGTCTTCGCTCATTGAAATTTATTTCTCGAGTTTTTCGGAGCTTACAATCGTATTTCATTTCTGTTTTAATAGTCAATTAAATAAATTTTCTTAATTTATACTTTAACCTCCAGCCTCTGCTATTTTTTTTCTTTCACATTAGTTGATCGTCTTTTCTAAAATTTCTTTATCTTTATTATTTTCCCATAACATAATGGTCTACAAAGAACACACATAAAAAGGAACATTTCCTATAATATCATACGCGCTTTTACCCCCAATAAAGACAACTAATGCTTACAACCCATTCTAAAAAGAACAATTGCTGGAAGCCGCCCTTCAACATCAACTAACACTAACGATGTTGTGGCTCTATCACCTATGACTTGAATGGACCTTCCTAACGTGCCATTATTCCAAAATCCTCATGTTTTAACATTGAGTTTGCCAATACCCTCCATATGCGTTTACCACCTCATAATCCTCTGTTACCATCTTCCTTTTAATCCAGATTCCTTGGTGGTATTCTGAAATCTTGGTATATATTTCATTTATCCTTGACCCTTCATACGAGCATATCCTAGCACTTGTAGAAGCGTACTTAAATACCACTTATCATTCCTTTAGGGGCACATCATATAGCTTGCACACATATCTAACAAAATATTCCTAGATTCTTACCATTATTCTTTACACTTTGCGGGGATTCCTTATTACTACTCCATGAGCAATCCTTGCTATCTTCTTCGTAGCCGTTCCTTTCACCATGTCTTATCTAGCCACTTATTCTTATATACTCTATATTTAAAATTTTGGTTTGGTCTTCACCATTTTTTTTCAAAAAATAAAAACTTAATTTTTTTTTGAAATACTTAATCCCAAAAACTTTGTCTTAGAAAGTACAACTTAGAAGCCTTTTATTCAATTCAAAAATTCTCGGTCTTATATCCTTTTAAAACTATAATCTAAATTTTTTGAATTTAATTTATTCATTAAATCTAGGAGAAAGTGTTAGCAAATCTAATTTTCAAAAAAGTTTCTTTCATTTTTCTTCAAATCAACCTTTTCTTTTCAAAGATCCTTTTTTTTTGCTTTTACTTCTTAAAAATGGGATTTTTAGTTCAATTATTTATTTAGTCTTCCTTTCAAAAACTCAATACTTATACCAAACCATTTCTTTTAAAACTGTGTTTTACAGTATTTCTAAAAAACCTTTTATGCTTTTAGACAATAAAAACTAGAGTAGATAAGAACAACTCTCATTCTATCATTTCATACCACTCATATTATTTCCACTTCCAATCCTTGGTGGAGCCTTTAATATAATGTAAAGAGGGACTTTTAAAAGATACTTGAAATAAATCCACACAACAATGGAAAATGTCCATTTTTCCTTATTCTGCCTTTAATTTCCTATGTTGCTTTAAATTAGATTACTTAGCATTATTTTATTTTAAATATATTTTGCTAACATTATTTCTAATCACTATCACTATTTTATATTGTTTCCTAATATTGTTTTATATTTTACAATGCTATTACTATTAAACTTCCCTTTACCTAAACTGAACTAATTCTAATTACTTTTCTCTCAAATAACTGTCTTCATAGTTAAACCATTATAGTGCATTCGCCTACAACTTTGTTTTAGGGTTCTAAACCTTCTTTTCTATGTTATTTACTATATTCCAAACTTGTATCACTTCCTATTATCCATCTCTAAAAAAAATTTCATAGCTTAAAAATTTCCATTACATCCCATGAGCTATATTACCCACCATTTTTCTTTCGAAAGAAATATCTTTTTACAAAATTTCCTTTACTGAAATTTTGGAATTTTAACAAATTTTAGCTCCTACTAGAATTTATATGTGACGCCCAACCTCTATACTCACGCTAGCCAAGGACACTATGGGGCAATGCCGTCGACTAGCATGAAGAATAAGGCTGTTGAGAAGCGACCATCTGTGTAATTGCTTTGTGCGAGTACCGATATGTCAGATAATATAACTTACATTTCATTTCAAGAGGAAATCCGACATATCCAATACAAACTCAAAGCTACCACACAGTGGCTATGAGGCCTTCGGAGACAAATATAGAAATAAACATAACACAAATCAGTCATAGATATTCATATCACAAAGGCGGAATCAGATATGAATATATCACATAAAAGCGAACATCAAAATAGTGGTCATATAAGATCCACTACACCACAAAAGAATAGGTACAAGTGCTAGACAAAAGAATAATTATACATCAAGGATGTCTCTATCTCAAATGTATAATAACAAAAACTACTGATCTAAAGTAGTTAGCCCAAAAATCAGATGATGAACCCTGATAAGAAGTCAAGTATAAGCACCTGAAATACCTCGGTCTGATCCGAGTATTATTTAAGAAGAAAATAATAAACGGATCAGCCTAGCTATAAATATCAGATAAATTGAGATAGAGTAAGAGATATGACAAAAACGTATGATCACAATAATGTCATACTGCGACAAGTATATATCAAATAAGAACAAAAATCATACAATATCTCAAATCATCTCAAACACCAAAAGAATGTCATATTCTTTAAATTGTTCACCAAAATACAAATATTGATAAAGCTTATCAATGCAAACCATGAAAATTGGTGAAAACACAAATTCTAGAAATCACAACTAGAAATCCAGAAATCAAAAAGGAGGGGAAGGCATATCACAAACGGGAGCATGAAAACTCACCAACACGTGTATCACAAACGGAACGCTATTCAATGGTCGCTAACCATCAAATTTGAGTCGAAGCTCCATAAACGGCCCCAAGACCATGGGTTGCTACCCCACCAAATTGAACCGAAGTTCCACAAGTGGGGTTTTTAGTCCCCACACAAACAAATAGACATCGCACATCACTAGTCTAAATCACAAAATGATCATCATCGATCAATGAAAAGTGTGAATCACACTAAGCAAGTAAATATAAGAGTTTAGCTTCATGTCCCATAACCACTAGCTTAACTTAAATATTTACGAACAAATTGTAGATTTCCACTCGAAAATTGTCACAAGATTTCAATCGAACAAGTCTAAGAATTAACCGACGAAGTAAACGCAAGCGTTTCATACCACTTGTTTTGCTAAGTCGTTTAATTGGATTTATCGTACGAATGAGGTAAAGGTTTGTATATACTAATAGATTGGAAAACGGTTTTAAAAACGAGCTTTGTATTTAAAAGTAGTGTTGAAATCGTTTTGAGGAATGAGTTTGAGTATTTACTACTAGTATAGAAACCTTTGCATTTTAAAGTGACAAACCATAGAAATGATTGTTGAAACAATCAATCACCAAAAATTCACATACGAAGACGTGAATTAAATCCAAAGAAATCGATACCAAATCCATCAAAATGGATATTCCCAAAAATCCCGAAAAAGAAGTCATCAAGGTCGATAAAAGTGATAACAACTAATCGGAGCAAATCGAATCGATTAAAATTGGAAACCCACACAAATTAGGCAAATTGGGCCAAGACAAGCAGATTCAGACGTCTAACTTTGATATTTCAGACGTTTGAACCTAAAGCTTCGGGCAATATTTTGCCTAGGCCAATGATGGCCAAATCATATCGGAAACGATTGGATGAGTGACGATCACTAGGGGTTTATGCCAAACGACTATCCAACCTTAAAGACTCACCAATACACTCCGACCAACATGTCCAGACATCCATATAAGGGTTTTCATAGATTTTGATTTCAAAACACCAAAAAATGGAATATTCATCAAACCAATTCAATTAAAGGCAAATGGAGAAGAAATAGATGTTAGGAATTCATACCCAACAACTATCAAAGATATAGACATAGATGTGAGTTCCAAAAACTCACCTTTTTAAACCCAAACACAAATGATAAGCTCTAGAACAAGCAATAGGTTGATCTCTCTTCAACACCACCTCTAGAATCTTCAATCTAATATCAAAGGTGAAGTTTTTCCTAAGTTAGGTTATAGGAATTTCTGAAATTTGAAGAGGGATTGAGATGGAGAAGATGAAGAGGATGCTTACCTAAGCTTTTCTTTGATTTCTAGCTTGAAGTTGATAATTCCTAAGAGAATTAGGGCTTAGGAATTTCTAATTTCTTTTCTCTTCCCACATTTTTCTTTTAGCTTGAGCATTAGGAAATAATAGAGTGAGTGAAGAGGAGTTGGATGAAGGGTTAGGTTATTAGAAGGTTGATGGGCTGAAACCCAAACCCAAAGCCCTAATTGAAAACCTCAAAATTTTACCCAACTCAAAACATATCGATGTTTATACTCAAAAAGGTCGCAAACACCATTTTGGACTCAATGGAAGTGGTCTCGAGTCCAAATTGTTGAATCTCAATTTCAGTCTACATTCAGACGTCTGAAATTTCCAAACCAGACTTTTGAATCTGGAAAAACATATATTGTCTAGTACAATATTCAGACATTTGACTCGTTCATTTCAAACGTCTGAAAATGGCAATTTTAGCCTATTTTCTTTCTGGTTTGACTCGAGTAATTTCAGACGTCTGAACTATTCATTTCAGACGTCTGAATATCTATTTGACTGTATTTTCAATAGACACTTCCATATAGCACGATCCATATTGTCTTTTCACTAATTCGACTGTTCTTTTACGAAATAGTGACATTTTCGGACTTAAATCCGACTAACGATGTTATATTTAAATTAAACATTTAAATATACGAATCGTAAAATATGCGGGTTGTTACATTATATTTACACTTTTCTTTCTTTACAAAGAAACCAACAAGCTATATAAGCTTTATAATTTTCCAATCATTGGTTCTTGTAAAATCCATTTATGAAAACTTTCCACTTTAACTAAACATATATTTGCATATATACATATATTTTTTCCAACTAAACTTTAATGATATAAATTTTTCCCAAAATACAATATATACATACTATTTCCAAATATATTAACTTTATATTTTTCTCAACTTTTAAAACTATTTTTTATTGGGTAGGACTTAAAATGGATTTCTAACTATTCCCTTAAAAACATCCTTAAGGAAACCAACTACATTCAGATATCTATAACATATGGATTCTTACTTTCCCCTTATTTAGACCTACTTTACATCATCAATCGGCATCATACGGGGATCTACAACCATTGGGCCAGTAAGGCCCGACTAGGGAGTCGTGTAAGCTTTAGGGATCTTTCATATGCAACAACTCTATAGTTGGAATTTTTAAGACTTAATGTATATTATATTTATAAGAAAAGTACAAATACATTCACTCAACATTTCCTATTATTTCAAGGTCGACTAACCTAAGCTCCGATACCAAATGTAACAACCCGCACCATAGTGGGCATGAATTTTCGCTAAATCAAAAACCCCAGTCCACCAAAGTGCATATTGTTGATTTGGTATCCTGCAAATAAAGCAAAAAAAAGTATATCTGTAACGACCCGTAAATTTCAACTGTTTTAATAACGTAATTAGTTGAAATTTTGTGAAATTTTAAATGATAAAATTTTCAAATATAAATTTTATATTTGAAATACGTCTAGTTAAACATAGCAACTGGTAAATTTTCGTCCAAAAATATGGAAGTTTATTTCGTGCGTAAATCTACTTCAATTTAATCAGTTAAAAAACGATGAAAATAAAATATTTTCGAAACCTAAATATTTTTACATAGAAAAATTCTAAACCATCTTCTGAGCAAGATGTCAGTCTGTCGTTTTACCAAATTCGGACATCTTTGGCTCCGTCGATCTTATTCTGTTGCGTTTTTCTTGCATTTTTCCGCCAGTAGAAAATTTCGAAATTTTATAATTCAATCATACCATTGATATCTGAATACCGTTTTGACCGTCTCGTTGTGCCGATCTCTGCAGTATATTTATTTCCATGTTTTGAGGCCCGGTACACAACGGAAACGGTATAACAGTACACCGTATTGTTACTACGAACTACAACCTTTCCAATGGTCATTACCATAACTATTCGCCTGGACTTGCGTGTAGCTTTCACGATTCCTAACTGTTGATATTTATTGCTGTCCATTAATTCTCTCTTGGCTTCCGTTCATTTGAAAAAAATTTATATGCATATTTGTTTTGAGAACCGATGCTTTTCCTTTTCAAGGCAGTACCACTTTCACTTTATGCTACTCGTTTTTCTCCCACCCCTCTGACATTTCTCTTCACCTTTATTTTGAATCCAACCTCTTCCATTGCCCATTTCTTCTGTCATATTTATAATAATAGTATTCTTCTAACTTGCATATTTTGGATCAGAGATTAGCTTACAACTTCACTTCTCCTCTTTCTTTTTTTTCATAAAGTTATATAAAATTTTGCACACAGCAACTATTCCTCTTCTCACTTACAACCACCTCTCGCCACCGACGCAACCCACTCTCCGACTCCTCCCCTCCGTCCACAGCCACCGTGACCGAAGACCCATCCACCATACCAAGCCCACACGCGACATCCCGGGGTTGAACTGCACCTCCCGCCTTCGCCTTTCCCTTCCCAGTGAGCACGCAAACCCACATGCCACGTTTTGATGCCACGGACCCGTCTCCGCTTTCTAGCTCGGACATATGCTACCTTGCTTTCACCTCCGAAGTCGACCACCTTCCCTGGCCGCAACAGTCTCCGACCTGCTGCCTGCAAACCGCAGCCGCACTCGGTGACCTTGGCTCCCTCACTCACTTCAAACTCAGCCACCGTTGTTTCCGCCTTGCTCCTCTCATGGCTGAAAGCCTCCTTTGTTGCATGGTGGTAGGTGTGTATGTATATATTATATATTTTGTTTACATTGATTTTGTTATATATCGATATTGTGATTTTTGAACATATAGTGAGGCTTCATGTACTTAGATGTTACCTTGTTGTATTTAAAGTATATTTAGTCTATAGATTTGCCTATATATAAATACATTTATATACTCTGTTTTAAGGTATTTTGTTATAAATAAAATAAACTCGGGTTTTGCTATATATAGATATGTATAAGTAGTGTATATATGTTTTATATAAATGGATATTGGAACTGTTGTATCATATATATAATGTATAATAAAGTAACTTGTTTACAAGAGTGATGTGACAAACATAAATCTCGAATAAATATAACTTTTCGTTTTTCTTTAGTGTAATGTTAGAAGCAGAGTAAATGTTTATTGAGTGCATAAAAGGTAATAGATTCTGTTTGACATGCATTAAAATGAACACGGAACAGTGACCACTGATCATAATTACACACGTAGTAAAAAAAAGGTTGAATTCAAACTCTTTGGTGATATTACCAACCGAATATTTGTGGTGTTTGGTAGCTGCTGTTTCATTAGGACTAACACTAAAGGGATATATATGTTAGTGATATTTATATGTTGGCGGTATGAAGGAAAAAGTTGTCGTCACTCATATATATGTAGAAATGTCAGTTTGTACTAATTTTTAAAGGTATATAGCAGTTGAAATTTTCTGTAGCTTGTGTGATTTGTCACTTTGCCGGAGTTATATTTGCTACCGTATGTAATCTATTATATATATATTCTTTGATACGGTGTATTTATATATATATAAGTAAGTTTGCACATGTAATTATATATGGGTTTTATTAAACTTGGATATTTTGAAATGATAAAATAATATATTGCATTAGTATTTTATGATATATGGAGGGTTTTAAAATAATATATACATATGTTGATTTAATATATGTGTCTTATTATGCATGTATTTTTCCACTTTATATCAAAACTGATTCTGATTTGTTTTCATCGTTTTCCAAATTGTCAGTTTTGTTCGTCATGCCTTTTTGCTTCATTCAAATCGTATCCAACTAGCACTGTTCTGGAATTCGTAGTTTATTTCCTTGACAAATCTTCTCTAGCCTCGAAAGGTGAGCAATCACTCACGATTAACGTTCTTTTATTTATTAAATTTGATTTCAATTTAAACGACAATTGAAATTTGCTGCTGTTAGTTAATTACATTGTTATATATGCTATTACCTGTATCAGTTCACCTGTGACATCTGACACCATTATCTGTTAATTATTTATGTGATGATAATACAGTTGGCTGATAATTGATTTATTGTTGATGTTTATATTGGACGTTAAATTGTTAGTGTTAAATGATAAATAGTATGCCAAATTGAAATGGATATAGGATAGTTAACGATGTTAAAACTGATTTATATGTTAAATTTGATTAGTTGAATATGACCCCTTTTAATTGTTAAATTAATTGACATGTAGAATAGTGATAATTACACTTTGAACCATCGACGTATATTGGATTAATTGTTGTAGTGTAAAATTGAAATTGAATGACAAGCGAAGAACCGTATAAATAAGTAGTGGAATAATCTTTAATCTACATGAAATGATAGTGTAGATTCTAGAAATAATTATATTAATTTACACCAATAACAATGTGAATTAATACGATTATTTCGGGATTATTTGAATTAATTATTGGATTGATATTGATTGTTGTTATTGCTTGTTTATTTACTTTGACACCATCCTAGTTATCACACTGCAAGTTCCCTTTTGTTATGCTCTGATTTTTGAATTGAATTGGAATCGGGTATAAATTATAAATACCCAAACTGAACTTTGACCTAGGATAGAGAATTAAATAAAAACCCGATTGGTCAATAATTTGATTTAAAAATAAATGAAGATTTTATTTGAATAAATAATATGGTTCTGAAATGAAGTTTAAATTTGAATTTTAATGAAAGGAAAATGTTAATATTTAATAATATGAAACAAAATATTAACAATGTAATTGATGAAAGAATGTTGTTTAATTTGAGAAATGATTGAATTAAGCTTGAAATTATAATTAAGTTTGAAATTTATTAAACTTTGAAATGATTTAATAATTAAGTTTGAAATTTATTAAACTTTGAAATGATTTAATAATTAAGTTTGAAATTATAATTAAGTTTGAAATTATTAAACTTTGAAATTATTTAATAAGTTTTGAATTATTTAATAATTAAATAAGATTGAATGATTTAATGATCAAATTGAATTCTTTAATAAGTAAAATTGAACTTTTGAATAAGTGAATTTACTTCGTAAATAATTGAAATTAAGTTTCTTTATTAATTAAGTTTTGGAAAATTATTTTAGTAAGTAAATAAGTGAAATTGAATTTCTTTATCAAGAAATAAAATGTGATCTAGAAATAAAATGTAAATAAGTAAAATGGACTTTAGAATAAGGAAAAATCGTAAGTATAAGTAAAACCATGGCTTCCAGATCTAGATCTGGAGATTAGGGTTTTTCCCTACTCTCCTTTCTTCTTCGTTTCTTCCTAGTTTTCTCAAATTTCTCCGTTATTTTCTTTCCGATCTTCACTTCTATCTCCTCGAAACTGGATCATGGGACTGCGTGATGCTGAAGGATGGGAGGAGGTGAGAAGGAAAAGGGGTAAGGCACCAGTTCTTTTGGGTCCTGATCAGAGGATTAACCTAGGCGGTCAGAGAACAAGCAGATTTGACAGAATCCCGGGTAGGAGGGCGCTTCCGGTTTCTGATGGGCAGACGGTTCCTAAGCAACCAAAACCTAAGCAGAAATTTCCGCTGTCAGGACCTAAGCCTAAAATTATTTTCACTGTTTCGGAGAATGCTAAGAAATTTTCGTACAGTGAGGCAGTGAAAGTAGGAGCGGTTGGTGATTTAGGGAACCTGGATCTGGAGTTTATAGAGCCTACGTTAGCGGATGGTAAAAGGATAGGTTCCCTTTCGTCTGAAGCGATTAAAGAAGCGGAGGGAGGTTGGGATTTATGCATTTTACTGTATGTGGTTGGATATAAACCATGGCTCCGAACGTTTGAGGGTTATGCCAATAGGGTCTGGGTGACAAAGAAACCGTTCTCTGTCCATTCTAGGAATAATGGTTTTTTTGTAGTAAGGTTTGGTCTGGAGGAGGACTGCAATAAGATTCTAAAATCAGGTCCTTGGTTTATGGACCGGAACTTGATCATTATGAAGAGATTGTCCCCAGATATGAGAACTGATAGAGATCTACTTACATCTTTGCCTATGTGGGTTAGACTTCCTGGTTTAAGTTTTAAATTATGGGGCAATAAGGCCATTAGTGCTCTAACTAGTACCATAGGAGTACCTATAAAGATGGATGAGGCTACGAAAAATAAATCTAGACTAGCCTACGCTAGAGTTTTGGTTGAGGTTAATGTTAATTATGGAATGTCCAAATCCATTGAAGGTAGAGATGAGAATGGGAGGAGTTTCATCCAGGAAGTAGAATATGAAAATCCTCCTCCCATTTGTGGAAAGTGTGTGTGCTTCGGTCATTTTACTGCTGAATGTCCAATGACTAAGTCTTGGGTCCCAAAAGAGACCCAAGCTGTCATCTTAGATAATACTGGGATAGCTGAATCTGAGATTTCAACTATTCCCGAAAAGGAGACGAATGTTGGAGGTCCCTCTATTACTGGCAATTATGATATCGGAGTCTATATCGATGTAGGGACGAAAGTCCCATGTAAGGATGCAGGGACGGTAGTCCCAGAAGATAAGGAAAAATCTACTACTGTTATAGAAATTTCACCTCAGGTCCAGAATTTGGGAAAAGTAGTGTCCTCAGTAGAGCGGGATGAGAGGGCAATTTCAGAAGTGTCAGAGCCAGAACTTGCTACTACAACCGAAATAGGAGTCAGTGAAGATTGCTCCAATGTTCCTCTGGCCAGGTCGGAAGTTCCTCCTGATCAAGGAGCCAGGGAGCCATTCATTCCTGCTTCTCCAACTACCCCGGGAGCCATAGATCTGAGTTCATCTCCACCAAAATCACCATCAACTCACATTTCTATTCTTAAACGCCCTTTGTCATCATTGGATCACAATTTGCTTCCTATATCCTTATCTACTGCTGATTTAGTTATTGATGATTGTATTTATAATAATGTTAATTTTAGGAGAGGTACTGACCCTTGTCTTCTATTACAGGTACAAGATAATCTGGATCAGGATATAGGATCGAATAAAATGGCAAAGGAACAGAATTTTCATGATAATGTTGATACAGTTCAGGAGGTAATGGAGGAACAGGTTCTTCCGAAGCCTCAAGATATAGAGTTTGATAATATTGAGAAGGAGAAGCTGGTCCGTAAGAATCCCAAGTGGGTTCAGATGTTAGGTATTCCTTCAGAAGACAATGGGGAGTCCTCGAGTAGTAGGTTTTTGAGGACCCGAAAACAATAAGGTTTTATAATGTCTATAGCCTGTTGGAACGTTAGAGGGTTCCACAACCCTAATAGAATGGGAGAAGTGAGAAAAGTTATTGAAAAGTACAAAATTAGCTGTTTTGGTATTTTGGAAAATAAGTTGCTATTTCCAGAGATTTTGAAGGTGGAAAAATCGCTGAAAGACGGATGGAAATTGATAAGTAATATATCTTGTTATTATAAATGTAGGATTATGGTTCTTTTAGACGGAAATGTTTGGGACTTCAATTTTGTTAGCATGAGTGATCAACATATTACCATCGAACTGATTGATTCCTTGAAATGCAGAAGTAATTTGACTTTTGTTTACGCCCATAATTTTGCTGAATTAAGGAAAAGATTATGGAAGAACCTTCAGGAGGATGCTATAAATATCTATAGGCCTTGGATGGTCCTTGGGGATTTCAACTGCATTCGTAGACCCTCAGAAAGACAGGGAGGTAATCCAGTAATTTTTGATAATTTGTTCGAATTAGATGAAATGTCGTTACATACTGGTCTTAATGAGATTAATATTAAAGGTTTTGAATTTTCATGGTGGTCGGGTCCGTGTCGAAATATATTCTCTAAAATTGACAGGGTGTTTGCAAATTTAGATTGGATTAACATATTCCCTGATCTATCGGTTGAATTCTTACCTCCTTCGGTTAGTGATCATAACGCTATTCTCGTCTCATTTAACTCTAACTCTAGGGTCAAGAATAGTCCTTTTAGATATATGAATCACTGGTCTTTATGCGATCAATATTTGCCTATGATCGAGAAACTCTGGATTACTAATCACATTGACAGACCTTTGTTCCAAGTTATTAACATTCTTAAAAATATTAAGAGAGAACTCAAGAGATGGAGTGCTAATTCTCGTAATTTAAAACAAGAGGTGAATGTTCTAAGAGAGAAATGTTCTAGTCTCCAGAAACTTTTGGAAAATTCTAATGATCACAACTTAGCTTTGGAATTTCAAAATGCCAAGATTAATTTGGAGATAGCTCTTAAAAAAGAATTTCTGGTTGCCAAACAAAAAGCTAAATGTGATTGGCTGATGATGGGTGATGAGGGATCGTCTTTTTTCTATGCTAAAATGTCTAACAGAAGAAGTAGAAATTGTTTGACTAATTTAACTGTTGACGGTAAGGTGGTTTCGGGAAATAAGTTTGTTGAAACGGCTATTGACTTTTTCAAACAAATTTATAATCAGCCTTTAGGTGTTCATTTTCCTAAAGTCATTTGCAAAATGGTTATTTCTGAGTTTGGGGCTAATTTTTTAAATAAGAGTTTCTCCTTGGACGAAATCAAATATGCCTTATGGGATATTAAAGATTCTGTCTCTCCAGGTCCGGACGGTTTCAACTCGTTGTTTTTCAAGACACATTGGAATATTTCGAAAGATATTATTTATAAAGCTTTAAACGATATTTTTCAAAAGGGTCGTTTCTTAAAAGAATTGAATCACACATTTATTCACTTGATTCCAAAAAAGGACCATTCCTCCTGTATTCAAGATTTCATACCTATTGCCTGTTGTAACACTCTGTATAAGGTTTTCTCCAAAATTTTGTGTAATAGACTGGGTCCTTTTTTGGATAAGTTGGTGTCCCAAAACCAGTCGGCGTTTATCAAAGGTAGATCTATAGGGGATGGTATTTTGTTAGCTCATGAATTAATTAGAGGACTTGGAAGAAAGGATAACAAATCCATGTGTATCAAAGTGGATTTAAAGAAAGCATACGATTCGATTAATAGAGATTTTGTTATTCACATGTTAAGAAGTTTGGGTTTTCCAGATAAATGGACAAAAATTATTGAAAATCTAATTAAGACTCCAATTTTCTCTATCATAGTTAATGGTGAAGCGCATGGTTACTTTAAAAGTTCTAATGGCCTCAGACAAGGAGACCCGCTTTCCCCAATTCTTTTTACTCTGGTTATGGAATACTTCACGTTACTAATGGAGGAAAAAGTTAGGGGAGGTCTGATCTCACCAGTTACAGACTTTGGTAACAAATTAACTCATCTGTTTTACGCTGACGATATCATTCTTTTTACTAAAGCTAATGTTCAAACTGTGAATGCTATTAACGAAGTGTTTAAAACTTTGAAAATGGTTACTGGTTTGGAATTAAGTGTTGAGAAATCTAACATCTTTTTTGGGCAAGGGGTGGAATGTTGCACAGACATATGTTCGATCCTCAACATTCAACAATCTACCCTCCCAATTAGGTATTTGGGTATACCTCTGTCTAGTGCTAACTTGAGGGACAAGGTTTGTTCTCCTTTAATAGAGCAGATTAAAAATAGGATTGGTAGATGGGAAACAAAAATGCTGAGCTTAGCAGGTAGACTGGAACTTATTAAATCTACCATATACCCTATAATACAATTTTGGATGCAATGTTTTTGTCTTCCAGTTGCTACTGTTCATAAGATTAAACATTTGATTTTAAATTTTCTTTGGAAAAGTCGCAGTAGTAAGATCCCTTGGGAGGTCTTATGTAAACATAAAAAAGAAGGAGGTATGGGTCTAAGAAACTTAGAAGAGATGAATAGAGCGTTATATATCAAATTGATTTGGAAAATTATCAACGTGGAAGGTTCTTGGGCAGTTTTTATGCATAGAAAATATATAGGGCTAAAAAGTTTCTGGGATACTGATCAACGTTCGGATGACTCCGGAGTGTGGAAATTCATTTTGAAGAATAGACGCGAAGCTTTGAAATGCCTTTCCCTTAACATTGTAGATGGCAAAACCACTTCGTTATGGTATGATCCATGGTTAAATGGAAGTTCTATTATGGAACACATTGGAAGGGATACTGCTTTTAGAACAGGTACAGAAAATTTGTCACTCAGTAGGATTTTAAGAAATGGTGAGTGGAAGTGGGACTTGTATAGCTTTTTATTCCAAATTCAGACAGAAATTGAAGACGTCAAGATTCATAACAACAAGGAGAGGGATTTCTGGACCTGGAAGTGTTCTAAGGATGGTAAATATCAGTTTAAAAAAGTTTGGAATTCGGTACGATCTACGTTTGATTCTAAGTTTTGGGCTACTATGGTCTGGAATAAAATTCATGTTCCTAAAATGGCGGTTTGCCTTTTTAAAGCCATAAATGATTTCCTCTTGACTAAAGAAAGATTAATTCAGAAACATATTGTGGTGGATCAGAATTGTGTGTTCTGTAATAGTCACATTGAAAATATAGATCATCTTTTTTTTCAATGTGAGCTTACAGAAAAGATTTGGCTTTGGAGTTGTAAAAAGTTTTTTGTTAAGCCGAAGAGTTTATTTTCATTCATTTTGAAGGAAGATTTACTGAAAATAGTTTCTATTTCTAGCTCTCATAATCTCAATTCAGATTTGTTTCAACTCTCGCTTTCAGTTTGCGTCTGGCATATTTGGAAAGAAAGGAACGAAAGGATTTTTCAGAATTGTTTTTCGGATGAGTCAAAGATTTGCTTAAAAATTTTCCAGACTATGAATATTAGAATGGCAAAATCAAAATATTTCAAGAACATCACTGGCATGAATACATATATTGCTATGAAATGGGGATTTACCTCCCAACGCTGAATTGGGGATACATTCATAATTTCTGTTTTCCTTTGCCATTTCTCTGATCTTATGTCCTCTGGATCCAGGTTTTTGAGTACCTGTTTTATTTACAATGCTTTTCTCTACCTCTCTCTAAATTACATTATTATTTACTTTCATCTAAAACTTCTTAGTAGCTTTTAAGTATACAGATCTGCAGGTTGATCTAAGTGACAGTGATTTTTGACCTGGATGACAAGACATAGAGTTATTACGAGGACATGTTAGAAGAGTTCAAGGAATCATCTCTACTGAAGATAAAGTAGCTGGTTATTTTGGGTTACCAAAGACTTATCTTGCTTTTTGACGACTCGTCGAAGTTCTGCTGTTTCTGCTTGTCTTGCAAAAAGCTCAGATCTGTGAAACTTAGATCTGAATTTGAGCATAAGTGTTTGTTGTAGATGGTTATCTTTCAGCAACCCTGTCAACAACTTATAACTTCGTTAGTCGAAAGATCTATGAACTTTGTAGAAGACAATTTAGATTGTATGCTTACTTTACGGTTTCTGGAGGGATCGTAGTTTCGTCTTTTCAGCTGATTCTTTTAGTGAGGCTGCTATTTCGTCTCTACGAAGTTTTCTGGAGGAGTGTTGATTTTTGTTGGCAGCCATTTTTGTTTTCTTTTAGGCTGTTTTTGGAAGGAATGGAGTTATGAAGTGACGAAGGAGTCGTATTGCCTTCTTTTCTACGAGATGTGCGTGGAACATTCTAGAGTCTTCCAGTCTTTCGGGCTGCTTTAGGGCTTCGGGCTGTTTTAGTTTGGGCCTATCTAAGATTGTTTTATTTATGTTATTTTTGCTTTGCTTATGGGCCTGCTTTTGGCTTTTGTAATTTGTTTTTGTTGGACCTGATTTTTATTTTAATAGAAAATTTGAGCCCTTTTTCAAAAAAAATAAAATGTGATTTATTGAAATTAATGTAAGACTTGAAATTTAAAGAATTTGATTTGATGAATTTGATTTAATTCAAATTGTAAGTTTTGATATAATGAAGTTGAAATTAAATAATGGATTTAATGAATTGGAAATTTAATAGAAATTGTTTTGAATGGCAAATTTACTTAATGAATATTGAATGAAATCGATAAATGAATTTAAATTGATTTGAATGTTAAATTAAATTAATTTAAATGTTTTCGAAATGAAACTTATATACGAACTTGAATCAATATTTGAATTGTTTTAAATAAAATTGAAATTGAATTATAAGATTTTGAAATGGTAATTTGAAAGTTTTGGAACGTAAATTTTGGAAATTGGTTTAGAAAGACAAACGAAATGTTGATTTATAAACTCTGATTGAAATTGAAATTGATTTGGTTTTGAAATAAATAAACGACCAATCGGTGTAATAATCACGAAAGTTATTAAAGAGACCGGAATCGGTTAGGGACATACTCACTGTCTAAACCGAAAACCACTTTAATAACTATACGCGGAGTGTGATCCAGAATGAAGTGGTTGGAATGATGTACGTGATGACTGAAGAAAGAGAGCGATAATGGATATCCTTGACACTTGTGTCAAATTGAAAATGACTAAAACAGGAGCCGTGCCGGGCCAATGGAGGTCAGCTACCTCAAGCGAACACACTTCTTCGAACTACTCATTACTTGTTGTCGATTGGTGCACCCTTGATTTTGGGAGTGTTGTTTCGCGGTGTTGCGGTCGCTGCGACGATGCGTTCTCACCAGTCCGGATCAGGCAAACGGTAGTATCACTACCTTGGGTATTGCCTCATATGCCTTGTCATACTTGTATCCCTTTATACGCGACCACTACGAATCTATTTTGTGTTATACCTATGGAGTACTCCCTGATATCCCACTAGTTTACGGTGGAGTTTATAGTGCTGTATAGACTATAACACTTATATAAAATGTGTTAAGGGGAATAATGGTAACGCCTTAACACTATTTTGATATCTTACATTACTGATAGACATTATCTACTTAGCGTATACTACTACATAGTAGATAGTTTAACGGATCCTTAAAGGATGGTTATTCCAAACATCCTTTGAGTTACTTGTATTTCAATTGCTATTTCACTTGAGTTGGATTTATTAATATAAGAATGTTAATCCTGACTCGAGTGTCTTGTGTTTTGCTTTACGCTCGGGTCAGACTGAGTGTACCAGTATTCGAGACTCACCTTTGAAGTTGGAGCTTTGCTTGAAGATCCAGCCATCTATTCTGCTTCAGTATTCGATGATTCTAGTGATGTATTCTGATTTGTATCTGATGTATCGTGTTACTCTTCCGTTGTATCTGGTTTAACTCTGATGTATCGTATTACTCTTCTGTTGTAAACTCTGATGTATCTTATATATTCATATAGTAGCTTCATGAACTACTATCTCTTTTACTTCCGCTGCTTTTATTACTCTATGTCTGTGATCTGTGACTATTTTATTTACTGTATATGTTTAATTTTGCCAAATTTAAATTAACAACGCGGTATTTTGAATTATTCAAGTTCGACATGTGCGGATGCGAATGGGGCAAAATACCGGGTCGTTACAGTTGGTATCAGAGCTTTGGTAGCTCTAGGCAAAACTCAACATATAGGGTAAATGTATTTACAGAATCACTTTCATTCGAGTTTCAATCTCTTCCTTTTGACTCGATTCTTTTGAATTTTGGAACGTTCCCCGCGGTTCCAAAAATTCATTCGTGTCCCTCACTATTCGTCTTCTTTCAATTCTGGAGCACCCCATTACTCCATTTTGAATGATATCTATAATAGATCGGCGGTCTCGCCAATCTTCGAATGATTTGTAAAGGGGTGAAACTCCTTTACAATAGGCATTGATTTACCGGAGATTTCTATATCCACGGTTTACGATGATATCTATCTCCTGCTATGCCTGAATTCTATCTCTTGCGATCGAATGTAGATTTACCTCGGAATTCTACATCGATCTTATTCTTGAAGTCACGGTCGACCCGGTTAAGGTTGCCCGTGATTTAATAAACTTATTCATCTTCCTATTTTGATTATTTAATCATCTTGGCTTTGTTTCAATCTATCTTCGAATTTAAAATTCTCTTTGATTTGAGTCCATCAAATTTGAAACCCTATCCTTATTTTGAAAATTCATTCCTGTATCGTCGAGCAAAGAAATGTATTTGTAAACTAATATATAAATGTTTTAATATATACCGTGTTGTTTGAGTTGTTGATGTTGATTTGGGTTTCTGATCGATTCGTCTGATCAACGCTATCGATAGGATTTCCAAAACACTTGAACAGAGCAAACTGACACAATATTATTTTCAAATTTGGAAAATGGAATAAATTTGTATGAATATATTATAGATATATATAAGTAAAATTTTCTGAAATTTAATAAGTTAATTAAATTGGTTGTTGAAATGATAATAATTGATTATCACTTATTGTTCTATAAATGAATTTTAAACATGGGTTATAAACTGATTTGAAATTTAAATGAATTTAACATTTAGAATTTGAGAATTTAATTTCCAGTAATTTCAAGCTTTGGTTTCTAAAATTTTAAAATGTAGAAATCAGTGCCCTTCTCTTTTGTCGCTGGAAAATAATTTCGTTGATGGCGGCCGCATCATCGATATTCATTTTCGAGTTTCGAAGTGGAGAAACCATTCTGTAGCTTTGCTATGGTTTTGTTTTGAGAAAAAAAATATTTTGATTTGAATTTCTTCAGTATAATTTGATTTATATATATATAAGTATCTTATTTTAAAATTTAATTTGATTTGATATAAATATCTTATATATATCTCTAAGTTGTTTAAAGTTATTCGGAAATCTAATTCTTAAATTTTGTTAAAGGATGATTTTAATTTTAAATAAAACCAAAATTTGGAATAAATATTTAAACTTGAATAATTGAATTGGGAAAATTTTATTTGTATATTGTTCAACTGCACTCTAATACAACTTACCTAAATCATTCAGAAGTTGAATATGTAATTGGATAATATATAAGATAAATTGAATTTATAAATAAAATTTGAGTGTTTATAATAAATGTTATACACTAAATTTTGATTATAAAGATGTTAATAGAGTTAGATAGAAAATAAGTAAACTCAGTTAATGATGAAATAAATTTGTTTTGAAAGAATTAATAAATTTGTTTTGAAAGAATTAATGAATTGAAATTTGATCAACATATGAAAATACCTTGAATTTAAAAGAAATTAATAGATGTAAATTAATTTAAATCGAAACTTTTATGTTTTAAATTAATTTATATGAGTTAAATATATGTGATTAGATATATTAAGTAGAATAAATTTAACAATAATTTGGAATAAAGAAGAATTTAAATTGCTAAAAGAAAATATGATTATAATAAAAGACTATTCAAATTTATGGTTTTAAAAATTGTAAATTGAAGAAATGGGATAATAAGACAATGAATTTAGAAATAGTTGAGATTGATTTTAGTGAAATCAAATGGATTAAATCAATTATTGAATGTCAATTAATTTAAATTTGAATTTATATGGTTTAAATTAATTGTTATTTTGTATTTTAAATCTGTTTTTCTTTCTGGTTGTTTCTATTCTCCTACCTCGTTCCTTTTCGGGGACGAAAAGTTTTGAGTGGGGGAGAGTGTAACGACCCGTAAATTTCAACTGTTTTAATAACGTAATTAGTTGAAATTTTGTGAAATTTTAAACGATAAAATTTTGAAATATAAATTTGATATTTGAAATACGTCTAGTTAAACATAGCAACTGGTAAATTTTCGTCCGAAAATATGGAAGTTTATTTCGTGCGTAAATCTACTTCAATTTAATCAGTTAAAAAACGATGAAAATAAAATGTTTTCGAAACCTAAATATTTTTACATAGAAAAATTCTAAACCATCTTCTGAGCAAGATGTCAGTTTGTTGTTTTACCAAATTCGGACATCTTTGGCTCCGTCGATCTTATTCTGTTGCGTTTTTCTTGCATTTTTCCGCCAGTAGAAAAATTCGAAATTTTATAATTCAATCATACCACTGATATCTGAATACCGTTTTGACCGTCTCGTTGTGCCGATCTCTGCAGTATATTTATTTCCATGTTTTGAGGCTCGGTACACAACAGAAACGGTATAACAGTACACCGTATTGTTACTACGAACTACAACCTTTCCAATGGTCATTACCATAACTATTCGCCTGGACTTGTGTGTAGCTTTCACGATTCCTAACTGTTGATATTTATTGCTGTCCATTAATTCTCTCTTGGCTTCCGTTCATTTGAAAATTTTTATATGTATATTTGTTTTGAGAACCGATGCTTTTCCTTTTCAAGGCAGTACCACTTTCACTTTATGCTACTCGTTTTTCTCCCACCCCTCTGACATTTCTCTTCACCTTTATTTTGAATCCAACCTCTCCCATTGCCCATTTCTTCTGTCATATTTATAATAATAGTATTCTTCTAACTTGCATATTTTGGATCAGAGATTAGCTTACAACTTCACTTCTCCTCTTTCTTTCTTTTTTTTCATAAAGTTATATAAAATTTTGCACACAGCAACTATTCCTCTTCTCACTTACAACCACCTCTCGCCACCGACGCAACCCACTCTCCGACTCCTCCCCTCCGTCTAAAGCCACCGTGACCGAAGACCCATCCACCATACCAAGCCCACACGCAACATCCCGGGGTTGAACTGCACCTCCCGCCTTCGCCTTTCCCTTCCCAGTGAGCATGCAAACCCACATGCCACGTTTTGATGCCACGGACCCGTCTCCGCTTTCTAGCTTGGACATATGCTACCTTGTTTTCACCTCCGAAGTCGACCACCTTCCCTGGCCGCAACAGTCTAGGACCTGCTGCCTGCAAACCGCAGCCGCACTCGGTGACCCTGGCTCCCTCACTCACTTCAAACTCAGCCACCGTTGTTTCCGCCTTGCTCCTCTCATGGCCGCAAGCCTCCTTTGTTGCATGGTGGTAGGTGTGTATGTATATATTATATATTTTGTTTACATTGATTTTGTTATATATCGATATTGTGATTTTTGAACATATAGTGAGGCTGCATGTACTTTGATGTTACCTTGTTGTATTTAAAGTATATTAGTCTATAGATTTGCCTATATATAAATACATTTATATACTCTGTTTTAAGGTATTTTGTTATAAATAAAATAAACTCGGGTTTTGCTGTATATAGATATGTATAAGTAGTGTATATATGTTTTATATAAATGGATATTGGAACTGTTGTATCATATATATAATGTATAATAAAGTAACTTATTTACAAGAGTGATGTGACAAACATAAATCTCGAATAAATATAACTTTTCATTTTTCTTCAGTGTAATGTTAGAAGCAGAGTAAATGTTTATTGAGTGCATAAAAGGTAATAGATTCTGTTTGACATGCATTAAAATGAACACGGAACAGTGACCACTGATCATAATTACACACGTAGTAAAAAAAAAGGTTGAATTCAAACTCTTTGGTGATATTACCAACCGAATATTTGTGGTGTTTGGTAACTGCTGTTTCATTAGGACTAACACTAAAGGGATATATATGTTAGTGATATTTATATGTTGGCAGTATGAAGGAAAAAGTTGTCGTCGCTCATATATATGTAGAAATGTCAGTTTGTACTAATTTTTAAAGGTATATAGCAGTTGAAATTTTCTGTAGCTTGTGTGATTTGTCACTTTGCCGGAGTTATATTTGCTACTGTATGTAATTTATTATATATATATTCTTTGATACGGTGTATTTATATATATATAAGTAAGTTTGCACATGTAATTATATATGGGTTTTATTAAACGTGGATATTTTGAAATAAAATAATATATTGCATTAGTATTTTATGATATATGGAGGGTTTTAAAATAATATATACATATGTTGATTTTAATATATGTGTCTTATTATGCATGTATTTTTCTACTTTATATCAAAACTGATTCTGATTTGTTTTCATCGTTTCCCAAATTGTCAGTTTTGTTCGTCGTGCCTTTTTGCTTCATTCAAATCATATCCAACTAGCACTGTTCTGGAATTCGTAGTTTATTTCCTTGATAAATCTTCTCTAGCCTCGAAAGGTGAGCAATCACTCACGATTAACGTTCTTTTATTTATTAAATTTGATTTCAATTTAAACGACAATTGAAATTTGCTGATGTTAGTTAATTACACTGTTATATATGCTATTACCTGTATCAGTTCACATGTGACATCTGACACCATTATCTGTTAATTATTTATGTGATGATAATACAGTTGGCTGATAATTGATTTATTGTTGATGTTTATATTGGACGTTAAATTGTTAGTGTTAAATGATAAATAGTATGCCAAATTGAAATGGATATAGGATAGTTAACGATGTTAAAACTGATTTATATGTTAAATTTGATTAGTTGAATATGACCCCTTTTAATTGTTAAATTAATTGACATGTAGAATAGTGATAATTACACTTTGAACCATTGACGTATATTGGATTAATTGTTGTAGTGTAAAATTGAAATTGAATGACAAGCGAAGAACCGTATAAATAAGGAGTGGAATAATCTTTAATCTACATGAAATGATAGTGTAGATTCTAGAAATAATTATATTAATTTACACCAATAACAATGTGAATTAATACGATTATTTCGGGATTATTTGAATTAATTATTGGATTGATATTGATTGTTGTTATTGCTTGTTTATTTACTTTGACATCATCCCAGTTATCACACTGCAAGTTCCCTTTTGTTATGCTCTGATTTTTGAATTGAATTGGAATCGGGTTGAAATGATAAATACCCAAATTGAACTTTGACCTAGGATAGAGAATTAAATAAAAACCCGATTGGTCAATAATTTGATTTAAAAATAAATGAAGATTTTATTTGAATAAATAATATGGTTCTGAAATGAAGTTTAAATTTGAATTTTAATGAAAGGAAAATGTTAATATTTAATAATATGAAACAAAATATTAACAATGTAATTGATGAAAGAATGTTGTTTAATTTGAGAAATGATTGAATTAAGCTTGAAATTATAATTAAGTTTGAAATTTATTAAACTTTGAAATGATTTAATAATTAAGTTTGAAATTATAATTAAGTTTGAAATTATTAAACTTTGAAATTATTTAATAATTAAGTTTTGAATTATTTAATAATTAAATAAGATTGAATGATTTAATGATCAAATTGAATTGAATTCTTTAATAAGTAAAATTGAACTTTTGAATAAGTGAATTTACTTCGTAAATAATTGAAATTAAGTTTCTTTATTAATTAAGTTTTGGAAAATTATTTTAGTAAGTAAATAAGTGAAATTGAATTTCTTTATTAGGAAATAAAATGTGATTTATTGAAATTAATGTAAGACTTGAAATTTAAAGAATTTGATTTGATGAATTTAATTTAATTCAAATTGTAAGTTTTAATATAATGAAGTTGAAATTAAATAATGGATTTAATGAATTGGAAATTTAATAGAAATTGTTTTGAATGGCAAATTTACTTAATGAATATTGAATGAAATCGATAAATGAATTTAAATTGATTTGAATGTTAAATTAAATTAATTTAAATGTTTTCGAAATGAAACTTATATACGAACTTGAATCAATATTTGAATTGTTTTAAATAAAAATTGAAATTGAATTATAAGATTTTGAAATGGTAATTTGAAAGTTTTGGAACGTAAATTTTGGAAATTGGTTTAGAAAGACAAACGAAATGTTGATTTATAAACTCTGATTGAAATTGAAATTGATTTGGTTTTGAAATAAATAAACGACCAATCGGTGTAATAATCACGAAAGTTATTAAAGAGACCGAAATCGGTTAGGGACATACTCACTGTCTAAACCGAAAACCACTTTAATAACTATACGCGGAGTGTGATCGAGAATGAAGTGGTTGGAATGATGTACGTGATGACTGAAGAAAGAGAGCGATAATGGATAGCCTTGACACTTGTGTCAAATTGGAAATGACTAAAACAGAAGCCATGCCGGGCCAATGGAGGTCAGCTACCTCAAGCGAACACACTTCTTCGAACTACTCATTACTTGTTGTCGATTGGTGCACCCTTGATTTTGGGAGTGTTGTTTCGCGGTGTTGTGGTCGCTGCGGCGATGCGTTCTCACCAGTCCGGATCAGGCAAACGGTAGTATCACTACCTTGGGTATTGCCTCATGTGCCTTGTCATACTTGTATCCCTTTATACGCGACCACTACGAATCTGTTTTGTGTTATACCTATGGAGTACTCCCTGATATCCCACTAGTTTACGGTGGAGTTTACAGTGCTATATAGACTATAACGCTTATATAAAATGTGTTAAGGGGAATAATGGTAACGCCTTAACACTATTTTGATATCTTACATTACTGATAGACATTATCTACTTAGCGTATACTACTACATAGTAGATAGTTTAACGGATCCTTAAAGGATGGTTATTCCAAACATCCTTTGAGTTACTTGTATTTCAATTGCTATTTCACTTGAGTTGGATTTATTAATATAAGAATGTTAATCCTGACTCGAGTGTCTTGTGTTTTGCTTTACGCTCGGGTCAGACTGAGTGTACCAGTATTCGAGACTCACCTTTGAAGTTGGAGCTTTGCTTGAAGATCCAGCCATCTATTCTGCTTCAGTATTCGATGATTCTAGTGATGTATTCTGATTTGTATCTGATGTATCGTGTTACTCTTCCGTTGTATCTGGTTTAACTCTGATGTATCGTATTACTCTTCTGTTGTAAACTCTGATGTATCTTATATATTCATATAGTAGCTTCATGAACTACTATCTCTTTTACTTCCGCTGCTTTTATTACTCTATGTCTGTGATCTGTGACTATTTTATTTACTGTATATGTTTAATTTTGCCAAATTTAAATTAACAACGCGGTATTTTGAATTATTCAAGTTCGACATGTGCGGATGCGAATGGGGCAAAATACCGGGTCGTTACAATATCAGAGCTCTAACAATATAACTTATAGCAGAACAATAAAATATAATAAATCACATAAATTACTGACCAAGATTTGACACTTCCAAAGTCAAGTGTCCTTGTCAGCACCCAACATGCCAAGCACCAGTACCTGTCCTTCTAACTATCCTGTGGGTTATGATGAGGGGGTCAGAACAACGTTCTGGTAATTGGTAAAATTATACATTTTGTACATAACAATATTTTGTGTTGATTATCTTCTATCTCATGTTATGCCTATTTACATTTTTAATTAGTCGTCTCGACTCCATGTCTGCCTATGATCCGTTCCCATTTACTGTTTGTAGAATCATAGCTATATATATAAATATAAATATATATATATATATCCCATGGTCTCCATATGGACCTTGATACTATCCCCGCTAGTATCTCTTAATCAGCACCTAGTTATGATCCATCGTCCTTGCCGTGTCACGATCTCGTTACCGTACAACTCGAGGGACTCCTAATGTGCCTAATGATGGCTTTTCATACATTTTGATGTACTCTATTTTGATTTTGGGGATTGACTACTTTGTTTGCTTCCTATTGTGGACTCGACTCCATGGACCACCCCAATCGTTTTTTAATGAACTCCTTTTGGGTTAACTGCCTTGCCTTAACAAACAAACTAGCAAACAACTGTAGCGATGCATAACCCAACATAGCCTACCCTGGTAGGTGGCGAAGACCAGTTAGGTATAACCCTGCTTACCCATTAATCGCTAAGGCCTGATGACGTATCGCCCTATACGGCCTTACCCCTGAATTTTGGTTCTAATTGTTGTTGTATAGTGCTCGATACCGCTCTAGATTGCCTAATGCAATCAAGGCAATACCCCTCCTAAAACTATATTTGAAGCAGACTAATCTATCTATTGGGGATATTCCTTTATCTATATGCAAGTATATACTTCATGGGTCCTATGGTTGGATATGTTTCACATCGGTAAAATGCTACACAACTGTCGGTAATCCCTTGTAGTGGGCAGGCTTCTATTGTGTAACGCTACTGACCTCGCATTCCAACCTACTCTAATGATCAAATGTCATATTATTCATTTAATTATACTTTAATCATAATAGTTCACATCCTTCATAAGCGCCTACTTGAGGCTACACGCACATATTCTTTCATACCTACTTAATTATCATGCCTGTACATTTTTACAGTAGACCCTAGGGCTTTACTTCAATACGCGTTTATCCTTTTCTTACTTTAAGTTTATCTACCGCTTTCCTCTTATCAGGTCCATAATATCATTTTTCATTCTTTTTATCCGTTTTCTCATTTTCTATCCTTTTCATTTCTTCTTGCCTATTTTTCACATTTTTTTTCACTTAATTTAAATCTTATTAGTATTTCACGCCTTTATTGTCTAAGGTATTTTTGTTGCATTCATATCTTACCATTTAACTTTCGGGGTTTATTGCATTTCAATGCATTGGAACTATGTTTCTATCATAAAAATGTTAACATGGTGTTATCCCGCCTTTTGGCAAGGCCGTGACACCAAGGACTTACTAGAGGCCGGTGACAGATCGTCTCGGAAATCAGTTAACACACAAGGATCGCTATGGATATCGATGAAATTTGTCCGAGTCCAGATCGGGCTGCAATCGATAAGGCGCGTCAAACAGAGTAGTAGAAACCAACATTCCAAATTTTGAGGCAATCCAAGTTCGTATGCTCAAGTTATCGTCGTTAGAAAGTGGAAGGATAGTCTTGGCTCGAATCCATCCTAGGGTCGGATCCATCCCCCTTGCTTCGACTCCATCAGCACAGAGGTCTTTGTTCGAATCCATTGGAGTTTTATCCACCTTCGAATCCATCAAACGAGAGTCCTTCGATTCCATACAGTTGAAGGAGCTTCGACTCCACGCCACGATTGTCTTCGAATCCCAAAGACAGAGGATACTTCGTATCGATCAGCCATAACCTTCCAAGATCGATACGAAGGAGCACGAATTCGACCGATTCGAAGAAACCACCTCTTCGAATCGATAACTTCGAATCCGCCAAGCAAACGCAGCTAAAACCCCGGGTACGACTCAGTAAAACTCGGAGATAAAAGAGGGTTGACCCGAAGCATGCGCGCCACGCCATTGTCTTCATGCGCAGGAGGATCGATTCGAAGCAATCGATTCGAACCATATCGATTCGAACAGAGCATTGCCACCAGAAATGCAATCTTGAATCGATCATAACCCAAGTTCTACAAGTCCAAATGCCATGAAATTTTCACAGAAGCTTAAGCACATAATGAAGAATGTTCACGCCAAATTTCAGCTCAATTGGGTGATTTCTTGATCGATTCGAACCAAGGGTCGAATCGATCCGAAAGTGGGCCCAGATCTCCAGATTTCGGCCATGTGGGCCCCCTGACGTACCAGAACTTGTCTCCCCTCATTTTAGGCGAAATATCAGCCTCCTACACCTATAAATAGAGCCCCTGGTCATTCAGAAAAGGGGTCGGATAATTCTAAGTACTGAAGAGCGCCCAGATTCTGCCAGATTTACTCCAGAACACCGCCGCTGCTTTAGATTGAGACTTAGCATATAAATTCAATTGTATTACAGTATAAAGAATTGTAATCTTCAAGTATCGAGCAATAAAATCATCAAACTTCATAGTGGACGTAGGCAGAACGCCGAACCACTCTAAATCGCTTGTCTTTGCAATTTACTTTCTGTTATTTGGAGTTTTTGTTAGATAATCCACAGTTTTAATTTTCATTCTTCACTTTTATCTCTTCAAAAACTTCCGAAGAGTGTTGTGCCCATTTTTGGTACAAACACTTTGGTGCTTTCACTGAGAAACTTACCAGCTTTTTTCTCCTGCTCCTTGGATCTACCATCGATACCGGATTGCACAAATCCAAGAGGAAGATCCAGATCTCTAATTCATCATCCTTCCATTCTATTCAGATTTGCATAAAGTCTAGGAAAAGGATTCATCATTCAAAATGGTTAGCACAAGAACCACTTCTACAGCTGCTGGACAAGAAGGTAGGGATGGATAGAATCCTGCTCAACAGCAGCCATCCAACCAAGACAACGTCGCTCATTCAGAACCGTCTGGACCAGTCACCAGACAAGAATTCCATGTGTTGCTTCAAGAGTTGACTCAGAGTCGGCAACAATTGGCCGAACAGTTGCGTGCTAATATTGAATTGACAAACCAACTGAACCGCCAGGGCCGTAGGAGGTCCAGAAGGGATGATGTTTCCCGCTCATCCATTGAAAGTTCTGCCTCATCTGACTATCATCATAGATCTACCCGTCCCCGATTGGACGGAAGTCATGATCAAGCTGCTAGATATCAACCCGCCCTGACTGTCGGACAGTTGAGGGTAGGACCGTCAACCAGCTTCCAGGCTGGGCCATCAGCACGAGGTGGTCGTACTCCATAATATACTACGGACAATCATGTCACAGCTGCCACAGTAGAAACAAGGGTTGATACCCGACATCTTCCAGATTCAAGCAATCAACAGCAGGGACGTAATTCTGAACCATACGGCCCGGAAGATGCTGAGCCAAGGAGGCGAAACTTGGACCGTCGACAGCGCCCGGTCCAAACTCGCACTGTGGAACCCGACCACACCTTAGCTCAGCATGCTCAAAATGTAGCAATGCCAGACATCTCGACTATGATACGTCAGATGATCCGCGAAAGCCAAGGTCTTACCAACGACGATTGGGGGATTTCTCAGAGTCATACTCCTTTCACGGACGAGATACTATACGCTGAACCTCCTCGGTGATTCAGAATGCCAACTCTCCCTATGTACGAAGGAAATTCTGATCCCAATCAGCACATATTGAAATATGAATGGTCAATGAGCGCCGCAAGGGCCGACGATGCAGTGAAATGTCGAAGTTTCCCCATCTCACTGGGAGGAATTGCAACAATGTGGTTTACAAGATTACCTCCGAGATCTATCTCTTCAATTGACCAATTGGCTAAGAAATTTGTTGAATAATTTCGCATGCATGTCGCTAGACCCAAAGATGTTAACACCCTGTCCAGTGTTACCCAAGCTCGTGGGGAAACACTAAGGCGTTACTTGGAGAGATTCCATGCGGCATGTGTGGAAATTAGTAATCCCAATGACAACTCGATTTTAATGGCATTGACAAAGGGAATTGATCCTGATTCCGAATTTGGAAACTGGTTAGCTGGAAAACCACCCGCATCGTTGGACCGTTTCTACTCCAAAGCCGCTCAATTCTTACGGCAAGAGGACGCGAAACAATCTAGGAAGCAGGACGATGCGAAGCCCGGAAGTGAAGGAATACAAAGCAATGTATCAGTTAAACAATCCGGTGACAATTCTGGAAAAGTTCAGTTAAACATACAGAACAAACAAACTCAGCCAAGAGGTAGCAATGGTCAAAATAAGAAGAGAGATCCGAATCCAGGCCCACGGCGTAAGGCTCCGATGTTCGAAAGTTATACACCATTAAACACATCGCTGGAAAATGTGTACCTACAAACTTGCAACACTGAACAGTATAAGAAACCCGCTCCAAAGCGATCATCAGAGAGGCAGATTCAGACAGGAAAGTTTTGTAGGTTTCATGAGAGTTATGGCCACAATACTAATGACTGTCGTCATTTGCAGGATCTCATAGAAAAGTTGATCAGGGAGAGAAAGTTAGATCAATTCGTGCGGGCACCGCAGTCTGGTGGTGCGGGCCCATCAAACCCAAACCGTGCGCAAGACCAAGAAAGACAAGAGGAACCCGCTCGTACAGGTGGGAGGCTAGTTATCAATACCATAAGTGGTGGTCCTCATCCAACGGACAAGAGCTGGAGGGAAATGGAGTCGTATGCTAGCTCTATCAGGCATGCGAGCTTCGAATGCTGCAGTAATTGTGAGGATGGAACCCCGGCTAAGCAACAAAAGACGATGTCTGATGATATCATATTTAGAAGCAGAGATGCTGACAAAATCGAAGCCCCAACAATTGACCCACTGGTCATATCTGCCCAGGTTGGTCCTGCATGGATGAAGAGGATCCTGGTTGATAGTGGGAGTTCTGTAAACATTCTATTCAAACGAGCTTATGATTTAATGAAGATGGAAGCAAAGGACTTGAAACCCTGCCAATCTCGAGTTCACGGCTTCAATGGGAGTGCAACAATACCCACTGGGATAGTGGAACTACCAGTAGAACTGGGAATTGGGGAATGCAGGAGAGTCCGACTGCTGCAATTCGTTGTTCTTGACATCGCTTCACCGTACAATGCATTCCTGGGTCGACCAGCCCTTGCTGAATTCAGGGCAGCCATTGCCCCGTGGTGTTTGACTTTAAAATTCCCAACTGACCATGGTATAGGAATCGTTCAAGGAGATCAGGCAGCAGGAAGAGCCTGTTATGTTGCTGAGTTGCGTGAAGCACAGAAGAAGGAGAAAGGAAAGGGCGTAGAGGAATCTCTCTGCGTCCGTTTTACTGATAATTGACAACTAGCGCCCGGGCCCCGGCCCGGGCACCACTACCAATTCCTTAAAGATCTTGACCCTAGAGATAACGAAGATAAAGATGAAGTCAAAGAGAATCAAGCGTCTCCAGCCGAACTGACTGTGGATGTCCCAGTCAGTGAGGATGACGACTCAAAAGTACTAAAAGTTGGATCTCAACTGGGAAAACAGATACAACAGGAATTGGTTGAATTTCTTCAAGCGAATCTCGATGTCTTTGCCTGGACGCACTCGGACATGTGCGGAATCTCACCGAACATTGCAAGTCACTCCTTGAATATTGATCCGCGACATGTTCCGGTCAAGCAAAAGAGGCGTGGTATGGATCCAGAGAGATCTGCCGCCCTTAAAGAAGAAATTGACAAGTTGCAATCAAATGGTTTCATCCGAGATGCTCTATACCCGGAGTGGGTGTCAAATCCGGTAATGGTTCGAAAACCGAATGGGAAATGGAGAACTTGTGTCAAATACTCCGACTTAAACAAAGCTTGTCCAAAAGATAGTTTTCCACTTCCTCGAATTGACCAACTCGTAGACTCAACTGCAGGCCATGAATTGTTATCCTTTATGGATGCTTATTCCGGTTATAATCAAATACCTATGCATCTACCCGATCAAGAACATACCAGTTTCGTGACCGATCTGGGACTCTACTGTTACAGAGTCATGCCTTTTGGTTTAAAGAATGCCGGAGCAACTTACCAACGCTTGGTTAATCGAATGTTCGCTGACCAGATCGGGAAGACCATGGAAGTATATGTGGACGACATGTTAGTTAAGTCCCGATTTTCCACAGATCACGTCAGGGATTTAGATTCAATGTTCTGCATCCTACGTGAATATGGAATGAAGCTTAACCCGTTGAAGTGCCACTTTGGCGTTGCATCCGGAAAGTTTCTCGGTTTCATCGTCAACGCTCGTGGGATAGAGGCAAACCCCGAAAAGATCTGGGCAATAAGGAATTTGCAAACTCCAAGGACCATAAAGCAAGTCCAGAGTCTCAACGGGAAGGTAGCAGCGCTAAGCAGGTTCATTTCAAAATCCACTGATAAATGCATTCCTTTCTTTGATCTAATCCGGAAGGGAAAACGAAACTTTGAATGGACCATGGAATGTGAAGGCGCATTCCGATCGCTGGTTCAGCATCTCTCTACACCACCGATCTTGTCAAAACCGATTGATCACGAACAATTATACCTTTATCTAGCAGTATCAGAGCATGCGATCAGTGTTGCTCTGGTCCGAGAAGAGGATCGAGTGCAGAAACCGGTCTATTATGTTAGTAAACGATTGACCGGAGCTGAAAGAAATTACCCCAGGTTGGAGAAACTGGCTTATTGCTTGGTCATTGCCTCAAGAAAGCTTCGTCCTTATTTCCAAGCTCATCCGCTTACTGTGTATACCGATCAGCCGTTACGACAGGTCCTCACGCGGCCTGAGACGTCTGGAAGGTTACTCAAGTGGAATATCGAACTGAGTCAATTTGACATTACTTATGCTCCGCGGAGAGCCATTCAAGGGCAAGTCCTGGCTGACTTCATAGCTGAATTTACTGTTCCAGACGACTTGCCCGAAACCAGCGAATCTCCTGAATATGTTTGGAAACTTTATACAGACGGTGCATCAAACGATCGGTGTTCGGGCGCTGGTGTTGTACTAGAAACCCCCGAAGGTCGATCCATATGCTATGCTTTGAAGTTTGATTTTCACACAACCAACAATGAGGCCGAATATGAAGCTCTATTGACTGGGTTAAAGCTTGCCAAAGATCTGAGAATTGTCGCTATAAAAATTTATTGTGATTCACAGTTGGTTGTGTGCCAGGTACGGGGAGAATACCAAGCAAGAGACCGGAGGTTAGCTGCTTACTTGGTTCGAGTTCTAGAAATACTGGATCAATTCGATTATTACGCCATTTACTATATACCTCGAGATCACAATCAAAAGGCCGAATCCTTGGCAAAGCTGGCCAGCACAGGTGAAGCACAGCAAATGGGACTTGTCCCGGTTGAAACTTTGTCCTTCCCAAGCATCGATCAAATAAAAACGAATGATGTGTTGGAAACCTCACCCAGCAAAGAATCATGGATGACTCCGTATCGAAATTATATTGAGAATGGGGTATTGCCTGAGCACCGAAATGAGAAAAGACAAATTCTACGAAAAGCTTCGCGGTTCATCATTCAGGACGGGATCATGTATAGAAAAGGTTATTCTGTTCCACTCCTCCGATGTATCGCTCACGACGAAGTCAAACGAGTGTTACGTGACGTGCACGAAGGAGAATGTGGCGATCACACCGGTAGACAAGCGCTTGCTAAAAAAATACTCCGATATGGATATTACTGGCCGATAGTGAACCGAGATGCAGCCAATTATGCCAGAAAGTGCGACAAGTGCCAGAAACATGCTCGAATTCCAAGAGCCCCACCTACCGAGATAACTCAAATGGTCAGTCCCTGGCCGTTCGCTATGTGGGGTATCGATATCATCGGCGCTTTACCTCTGGCAAGAGGTGGTGCGAAATATGCCATCGTCGCAGTTGACTACTTCACGAAATGGGCCGAGGCCGAAGCTCTCGCAACGATTACGTCGAAGAAAGTAATAAACTTTGTAGTCCGCAATATCATTTGTCGATTTGGACTCCCGCATACCATCATCACCGATAATGGGACCCAATTCGAAAGTTCGGTGTTCAAGAATTTCTGCGAACGATTTCATATTCATAAAAAGTTCTCTACAGTCGCACATCCACAAGCAAACGGTCAGGTCGAAGCTGTTAACAAAGTTATCAAATCCATCTTAAAGAAACGACTGGAAAAGGCTGGGGGCAAATGGGTCGATGAACTTCCTATGGCATTATGGGCTTATCGAACAACTCACAAGACCGCAACTGGACACACCCCATTTTCTTTATACTATGGCTCGGAGGCCGTTATTCCAGTTGAGACAGAAGTATTTTCTCACCGTGTAACTTATTACGATCCAAAAACAAATGCTATATTACTCGCTGAATCTTTGGATCTGTTAGATGAGAAACGGGAAGAAGTTGATTTGAGAGCGGCCGCATACCGAAGTCGGGTCGCCCGGTTATATAACACCAAAGTTCGACCCCGAACCTTTGAACTCGGTGATCTTGTCCTCAAGAGAATCTACCCGGTTCCTTCACACATGAAACCAAATTGGGAAGGACCGTACGTGATTACACAAAGACTTGGGGATGGCACATTCAAACTATCAACCGTGGACGGTCTAGTCTTACCAAGGGCCTGGAACAGCGAGAGTCTCCGTCGCTACTACATATGACAGGCTTTATTTATTTCATTATGTTTTTTATTCAGCAATTTACTTTTGCATTTCGAAATTAGAATTTGTAATAAGGCAACTGATTTGCCATATTTTCTTATTTCAGCAATAAAATGCCATCTCTTCGAGCCAGAGCTGTGATTCATTAAATACAATGTACAACATCACGATGCATGAAGAGCTAAATTCCATCACACAGTGGAATTTATTCAAGTAGGGAGTGGTTGTGAAGCAATCAACCACTCACTAAATGAAACCCGAGCTCGGGGGCAAGCCATCACATCAGGCCAAGGAATGGGTTGACACACGACAACCCTTCACTCAACTCCGTACTCCCAGAGTGCGAGGCGGAATATAAACATTTAACTTAACTCCATACTCCCAGAGTGCGAGGCGGAGTATAAACATTTTCCCAACTCCGTACTCCCAGAGTGCGAGGCGGAGTATAAACATTTTCCCAACTCCGTACTCCCAGAGTGCGAGGCGGAGTATAAACATTTAACCTAACTCCGTACTCCCAGAGTGCGAGGTGGAGTTTAAACATTTTCCTAACTCCGTACTCCCAGAGTGCGAGGCGGAGTATAAACATTTTCCTAACTCCGTACTCCCAGAGTGCAAGGCGGAGTATAAACATTTTCCTAACTCCGTACTCCCAGAGCGCGAGGCGAAGTATAAACATTTTCTTAACTCCGTACTCCCACAGCGCGAGGCGGAGTATAAACATTCATTCAACTCCGTACTCCCAGAGTGCGAGACGGAGTATAAACAATTACTCAACTCCATACTCCCAGAGCGCGAGATGGAGTATAAACATACGTCAACTCCATACTTATCCCCAATACTGGGGGCAGAACCATAACACATAACAAGTTGAAGACAGAAAGGGAATAAATTTTCATTTCCACTATCAACAAAAAGAATCTGATTACAAAGTGTTTAAAGAAAATTCTGCTAGTGGGAGCCGAATCCACATCTATACACGGCTATAGAAAAATCAACAAAATGCTACCCTACGCAACAGAGATTTAAAGAAAGAGTTCAATCTTTCTTCTTCCTTATCTTCTTCTTCGGGGTAGCTCCACCAGATCCGCTGCCTGATTTTCTCCTCACCCGCTTACTCTTTTCAGGCTTGCCCTCCGACAGCGATATAATGTCAACGTCTTCCTCAGAACTGGAGGCGACGGAAATTCTTCTAGGAGGTCGAGCTGGAGGCATCGGAGTAGTAGCAGGAGGAGGGACAGGAGCAGTTTCAATCACTATAGTACCGCCCGGTGAAATCACCATTAACGGGGCAGGCCCGGGCGGATTCATACCAGCATTCCCTGCTGCCATCTCGGCATCAATCTCAGCAATAATGTCGTCCTCACGGGATACTTGGGCCGCATCGGATGTGCCAATAGCTGGCATAGATGAACTAACGGCCGGAGCAGCCCCACTCACAGCATCGGACGGGTTGATGGAGGGATCGATGGGCTCATTAAGAAGCTCCTCAATCATTTGAGCGCTGAAAGAAAACATATTTGCATCTCCCTCTTCGCCGATCAAGGTAGAAGTCGTGATGGCTTCAGTAAAAACAACCCCTTGTGTTTGATGTGGAACTGATAGAGCAAGAGGCGCAGAAACAACGACTTCAGTCACTGAAATGCGACAAAACGAATATTGTTAGCCAAGTGTGTTGCTTAAGGTTCTTCACAACTAAACTACGAGAAGCGTTCAAATACCTTTCTTAGTCTGGACCGAAACGTGGGCAGAATCATCCGCGGAAGATAATAACGGTTGGTCAGGATTATATGCAGGAACAGACTGGGGATCTACCGCACCAGTGGTTTCGGGCAATGTTGGAATTACAGCTCCAACACTTGCCTCGTTATGCGCGGTCCTCGAGCCTTCGCCTGTCTCTAGAGATTGAACACCAAGCTTTTCTTTCGCCACAGAGATCGCCGCCTCATGAAGGACCTTCCTCTCATCCTCGGTGAGCAAACGCATCTCCAACTCAAAGTCGTCAAGTGTTTCATCTGGATGCGCTGCTCTCTTTTCATCCACTAGCCGGGTCCAGGCATTGTACAAGATCATGGAGTCATCTCCCAGCCACGATAGATTTCTGTGTTCCAGCACATTAGCGTTGTACGTGACTAAGAGATCATCAAACTCAGCATCTAGCCTAGACCTCTCCTCCAAGATCTTTTCTTGAATTTCTGCTTCCGCAGACTTAGCCTTGACCGCCACCGCAGCAAGTTCGGCCCTGAGAGATACTGCTTGGTCGCAAGCCTCTTGAGCAGTGGCGTTTGCATCGTCCTTCTCCTTCACCATTTCAGTAAATTTGGCCTTGAGCTCGTTCAGCTCTTTAACGGCTAAGTCTCGTTCAGCTGCAATGGTGGTGTTGCGGTGGCCCATCTCTTCTACCGTGGCGCAGTGTTCCTGTTGCATCCTCGCCAATTTGGCCATGCCATCCTCATGTTTCTGAAGTGTTTCAAGTTCTGACTTCCGAGACGTCTCCACTTCGGATTGAAGAACCTGAATGATGCGTTTCTGTTTAACAATGTCAGCATCACGTTCAGCAATGATCTTCGCCCGGTCAAAAGCTACTCTAGAAGCCTTCACGGCTGCCTTGTACCACTCCTTATACTGAGCGTAGAAGTCGCGGATATAACTATGAGCAGTGGTCTCAGCGTCCGAAGGAATTCTTTTAAAGTTAGGAGGGAAGACATAGCCATCCATGCAAATTTCAGGGTAGTCATTTTTCATTTGGGCGAGTTTAGCAGCTCCCTCGCTTGTCAACTCAGCCGGAGCTTGTTCTATTATAGCGGCTGCTGTCGGTTCCATTCTTGGCCGTTGAGCATCAGGCCGAGAAGATTGAGAAGGCAGCTGCTGCTGATGAGAAGGCCCTGGGAGGTCTACTGGGGCCCTGGGAGGCGGAGGAGAGCGAGATCGGGGTCGGTACTGGTATCCCCGGTCTCTGTCAGAATAATCATAGCCAGAACGGCCACGCGAGTAATCTCTGTCTCTATCATAACGTTCTTGACTTGAATAGCTTCGCCCATGATCCCTATCTGTCTCTCTCCTGCGGGAATCGTAAAATGGAGAAGATTGGCGCACATTCCAAAGCCTATCCAGAGTAGAGCCACGTCCTGACATCTCACCTGCGATAAGAAAGAATTACGGATTAAGATCCCATAAAGCAATGTTTACTATGCAAAAGTCATGAAGTGCTGTGGAAGTGTGTGTAAATGTGTAAACCCCCAAACCGACCGGAAGTGTTGACCGCACTTAAAGGAAAGGGCTCGTTCATGTTTAGGACATCTTGAAATTCCTCCAACCCAGGATTATGAGAAATCGATATATAATCTGGGATGGGAATATCGTCAAGCCCTTTGAAAATGTCTCTCGAATGAGAAGGGGCGGCCTCAGAAATCATAACTCCATAAATGGGAGGAGACACATCCACAGATTTCCACCCCTTAGACTTAAGTTTTTTGGAAACGGCGGCCTTGCCTTTCCGTCTTCCTCCCGACTCCTCCAAGTTTCCCGAGAGGTCAGCCATTGGCTCCGAATCCGTATGGGTTCTTTCTTCGTCACTCGCCTCGATTATTCTGATTCTGAGTGACTTCTTCACCTTTCTCTTCTTGTTTTTCTTCTTATCTTCCTTCCTGGAGGCGGGCTTTGCCAATCCCTCGACGACTATACTTTGATTGATGTCGATCAAACCAAGAATTCTTAAGTTATAATCGTTTAGCACCGAGTCAATATGTCTCAACTCGCTTGGAACTTCTTGAAGACTTCGGACGATACCCTTGAAACGCCCTCCATCGGGTCTGGAGATAATGGCTATAAAGGGAATGAAGTGTCAATTTTAATACCAAAGAGCTATTGGTCAAGAAAACAGGTTAAGGCGCTTACGTCTAGACAACCATCGCCTAGCGAAACCCGGAGGGCACCGAACATAGAACCACTCGTTCTTGAAATAACTCAGTTGGGTCCAAGCTCCAACTACAACTTGGAAATTCCTAACTGCCTCCAGAAATGTAAAAGACGGGCTATCACCCCTACTCTTGAAGTTAAATATGTGTCTGATCTCGGTGGGCCTTGGAGGGAGAAAGAGACAGTCCATAAATATGACAAAGGCACTGTTCAGCAATGCGTGCCCGTTGGGATGAAGTTGCGAAGGAGCAATTCCTAGGTAGGATAGCATCCCTCTGATATATTGGTTGAAAGGAGGGAGAGTTCCGGCCGCGCAAGCATGGCGATAGAATGCTGTATATCCTTCAGGCGGATTGTGCGGTCTATCAGTGGCACTGGGCAATAATACGTCACCTAGAGATATGTTATGCTTAAAGCATATTCGTCCCAATAAGGATTCAGAGATGTTAGATTGAACCGAATCAACAGGGTCCTCAATAAATATAGCCTCTGGCAATTCATCTAGAGCTGGATCGATTACATCGGCAGGAATATCGGGAATCTCAAGCACCGGAGGAGTCGAGCTCTGTACCTCATGTTGTTGGGAGCTCGAAGATTCCATAATTAGCTAACTCATCAGAAAGCAACGTTAAGTTCCTAAACAGCCCGTGCATGCCCCAGTTTAGTGTGTATGAACGTGTCGTGCATTGCAAGTGCTGTGCATTACTTAAGCAAATTTAACAGATTGAAGCAAGATGTTCGTACAACATAACTTGGGAATTTGAGAATGAAAATGACCGTCATCGCTGACCGTCACTTCCACACCATCCAAACGCTACGAACCAACTTCAAGTATAAATCAGTTGTATTATTGGTTAAGTCATAGTTCCATCGACGAGCTTCAAAGGAAATTCAAGTTCAAGTCTTTCAGTCAAGTTCGATTATGCAAGGCCGAAGCTCGTCGGAGTCAAGTATGCTAAAATTCATTAAGTTCATCAGAGAATAACTTGAAACTGGTCGTAGTTCATATGATGGAGCAAGTCAAAAAGTAATGGTCTCATAAGACGAAGACGTTCGAATCCATCAACACGAATCGATGCAGGTCGAATCGATGAAGTTCGGTTCTAGGTGCTTCGAATCCATATGGTTCGACTCGATGCAACATTGGGATAGAGGAACACTTCGAATCCATGATCTATACATGACTTCGAATCGATCAAAACTGAGATCCTTCGAATCGATCGGAGTATCGCTACCTCGAATCGATTGCCACGAGCTTTCCTTTTCTCTTAAAACCATCGATTCGAAGCTATGCATTCAAAATCGATTCGAATGACTCGTGCCTGGATCGATGCGAAGCAACGGAAGACGACACTCTGACCGATATCACTCGAAAGGTTTCATTCCTCGATTCCATCGAGTCGACCCACTTCGTTCCGATCTCGTCACTTCTCAGAATTTTCTAAAGGCGAAGATAGTTCTATTTTCCTCATCTCGAATCGATTCCTTGAATACCTGATTTGATTGCGAGTGGAAGCGTGGACGTGTTCGATCGATTCGTGGTAAGCACGTCAGTTATAGCTCTGGGAAGTCGATTCGAAGAAACAGCTGAAGCAATGGTAAATAGTAAAAAGTGAGAAGTGAATAGTACCCCGGTATATATAGGAGAAATAAGACGATTCGCCTCCCGGTACAACTGACCGGCTTTAACAGGTAAGGGCATCGACTCGATTCGTTACGGCGACTTCGAATCGATTATAACCCACCACTTCGAATCCATCTCCTGCGAATCTTCTTGCACGATCGAATCCATCTCAACAACATCGATGCAAGACAACATCGACTCAAAGCACGAACCCCACGAACCATTGTTTCGAAAGGACATCGGTTCGAGCATTCACGACTTCGACTCCACCAACTCAGAGAACTTCGAATCCACACAGTATCGATTCGAAGAACCATCGATTCGAAGCAGTCGACAGAAGATGAACCTGGGTCACTATGCCCCATCGATTCGAAGTGTCTACTTCGAAACCATCAACTCGAAGTGGATCCAGAAACATTGCTTCGCATCCATCAAATACCATCGATCAAATGGACGAATTGTTTCAATATGAAAAATTGCTTGTCCACTCTTTATACCGATTCAGGAGAGGATCAATACAAGAGGATGATCATAGGCAATCATAAAAGCGATGTTTTAACCCGAGTCTCAAATCGGTCCAGGAGAGGACCGATGCAGATTTTGATAGCAAACCGAACTGACAACGACTTGCGATCACGCAACGTTAACCAAAGTCAAGATAATACACGTATGCACGTATTTCTGACTAATGTTTGGTCTTTATCATTTACAGGGATCAAATGTTCATCTCGTCATGAATCAAAAACCTAACTGCCAGTCACAAGTATACGACGGTCGATTACTGCGATACAGAATGCGACTTTTGGTAATGAATGTCGTAGCTGTCCAATGAGAGATTGCAACTCTTCAAAGCACGTCATGTTTACACAAGACGTACTTTGGGGGGAAAATGTTATCCCGCCTTTTGGCAAGGCCGTGACACCAAGGACTTGACTAGAGGCCGGTGACAGATCGTCTCGGAAATCAGTTAACACACAAGGATCGCTATGGATATCGATGAAATTTGTCCGAGTCCAGATCGGGCTGCAATCGATAAGGCGCGTCAAACAGAGTAGTAGAAACCAACGTTCCAAATTTCGAGGCAATCCGAGTTCGTATACTCAAGTTATCGTTGTTAGAAAGTGGAAGGATAGTCTTGGCTCGAATCCATCCTAGGGTCGGATCCATCCCCCTTGCTTCGACTCCATCAGCAGAGAGGTCTTTGTTCGAATCCATTGGAGTTTTATCCACCTTCGAATCCATCAAACGAGAGTCCTTCGATTCCATACAGTTGAAGGAGCTTCGAGTCCACGCCACGATTGTCTTCGAATCCCAAAGACAGAGGATACTTCGTATCGATCAGCCATAACCTTCCACGATCGATACGAAGGAGCACGAATTCGACCGATTCGAAGAAACCACCTCTTCGAATCGATAACTTCGAATCCACCAAGCAAACGCAGCTAAAACCCTGGGTACGACTCAGTAAAACTCGGAGATAAAAGAGGGTTGACCCGAAGCATGCGCGCACGCCATTGTCTTCATGCGCAAGAGGATCGATTCGAAGCAATCGATTCGAACCATATCGATTCGAACAGAGCATTGCCACCAGAAATGCAATCTTGAATCGATCATAACCCAAGTTCTACAAGTCCAAATGCCATGAAATTTTCACAGAAGCTTAAGCACATAATGAAGAATGTTCACGCCAAATTTCAGCTCGATTGGATGATTTCTTGATCGATTCGAACCAAGGGTCGAATCGGTCCCAAAGTGGGCCCGGATCTCCTGATTTCGGCCATGTGGGCCCCCTGACGTACCAGAACTGGTCTCCCCTCATTTTAGGCGAAATATCAGCCTCCTACACCTATAAATAGAGCCCCTGGTCATTCAGAAAAGGGGTCGGATAATTCTAAGTACTGAAGAGCGCCCAGATTCTGCCAGATTTACTCCAGAACACCGCCGCTGCTTTAGATTGAGACTTAGCATATAAATTCAGTTGTATTACAGTATAAAGAATTGTAATCTTCAAGTATCGAGCAAAAAAATCATCAAACTTCATAGTGGACGTAGGCAGAACGCCGAACCACTCTAAATCGCTTGTCTTTGCAATTTACTTTCTGTTATTTGGAGTTTTTGTTAGATAATCCACAGTTTTAATTTTCATTCTTCACTTTTATCTCTTCAAAAACTTCCGAAGAGTGTTGTGCCCATTTTTGGTACAAACACATGGTAAATTTTCATATCTTATCTAAAAGAGGAGATATTCGTGCGGTGTTTGTAATTATAAGAAACTACCTTTTTATTTATTGAAATAAACAGTACAAAGTACCGTAATTAACCCTATTTTGTACGTCTCTTTGTTATTAGGTGTATTCATTGTCCTTTCAAACATCACACATTTAACTATTTAAACTTGATAATATATAGAAATTCACTTACAATATTCCAAATTCCAACGAATTAAAATATGTAACGACCCTGAATTTTTGATATTGGAAATCAGGATATTTAATTGATTTTAAATATCTGGAAGTTGGTTTGATTTGAAATTCAAATATCAGAATGAATTTGGCAATTTAATTATTGGAATTAATTATTAAATCTAGGTAAAAATTTGAATCTTCAGTTTTAAGCTGATTAAAAAAAAATTCAAGGCTTAGAAAATTCATATTAATAATACTGAAGATAATGGAAGCTTCAGAATTTAATTTGAAACTGTTTTGTTCAGTTTTGAAATTTTATCGTTTAATCGATATTTAAAAATAGCGTTCCAAGGCACAGTCTCGGAATTTGACGAAACCAGTTCCATTGAATCTGTAATATTGTATTATTATCGGATTTCAATTTTTGTAATGTTTGGAGTGATCGTTTGGCCGTACGATAAGCAAAGGCGCTGAAATTAAATCGAAAATTTAATATTATAACTAGTCCAAAAAAAAGCTATCTTCTCCATACAATCAAATTTGGACTCGGAATCTTTTCTATTGCGTTCAGAATAGGCGTATAACATTACGAACGCCTAGCGGCACGCCTCGATAGGAGATCGAGATTTTGAGTTACGATTTTGAGACGATTTAAATTTAAATTTAAATATAATATAATACATATATTTCAACGTTCAATCTGCATTCCCATCACACCTTTTTCATTTCTCCATCAAAACACTGTAGCTTGTTAATGTGGACACGCTTCCTCTCCATCTGTTCAGACCTTGTCTCCCCTATTTCTTTTAAAAATCACGCAACCTCTTTCTCTTTTTAAAAACCCGGTCTCCTCCCTTATTTATTGAATTCGAAAAGAAATCGACGAAACCCCTCTTCTCTAGATAATTTAAAAACAAAGTCAAAAATCGAATTCCTCTTCCTCAAATTAAAAACGAACGAGGGTCTGTGAACTCGGCAATTGGGGTTGCGATTTCGTTCACGTGGGGTGTTGCTTGGCGGCATGGGTATTCGATGTCGCAATGGCGTTCGAGGAGGCAGGGTGTTCGGCGAATCAAAGTAGCGGTCGAGATAGGGTTCGTCACCGCCTATGACGCTCGCGAGCAGGGGAGCTAGGGTTTCGTGAGTTCGAGGCAGAAGCGGCAGCGCGCGATGGCGTCGAGGCAGGCATTCGTTTCCTTGCTCGATGGCACGCGAATCGAGGCTGAGGCGGCGAGTCGCGAAGAGCTCGCGAGCGTGTGGGTTCGTCTCTAGCGATGGAGTGTTTCGATCGACAGTTGGTAAGCAGCGAGGTGAGATAATTCTGTTTTAAATATTATATACATTCATAATTCAAAAAAATTATATTAACAAACAGGAAAGAAAAAAAACCATTTTTTAGTTCATTTCTGTATTTAATTTAAATCTGTACAAACATAAAGATTTGTATAATAGAATTATTACAGTAAAGAAAATTTGTTTAAAAATTTAATTATTTGTTTAAAACTAAATTATTAGTTGAATTAAAATTTTAGTTTCAAATGAAGAATATTTTGTAAAAGAAGATTTGTTAGAAATTTAATTTATTGGATAAAATAATTTTATAAAGGAAATTTAGTTTTAAGTTTAATTTTTGTTAAATGAATTTATTAAAAGAGATTGGTTTAAAATAAAATCATTGGATAATTAAAATTATCAAACGAAAATTGATTATTCGATTTATTTCTAATTTTAATAAATTGTATAAAAATTGTTTATACAAGGTTTAGAGATCGTGGAAAACAAGCCGAGAATGAAAATGGATTGCAAAATAAAAGCAAAGGTGAGATCTTCTCACTCAAACAAAGGGTTTTGTTTAATTTTAAATAGTTATATTTAAAATTATTGATTGTGTTTATTGTGTGCTTGAATGATAGTATATACATAGTAGTATATAGCAATATATATATATATATTGGAATATGTATATATTGGAGTGATTGATTTCCCGCATTATATAGCGGATGAGACCCTATTGCGCCGCATAATAGCGGATGATATTTTATAAATCCCATATACCGCAATATTCCACCTCGAAGTGGAATTGGTATTGTGCTAACATCTGTGGATGCAGGGAAACAGGTTGGAGGGATCCAACTGGATTCCTCAAATTATATGAATTTGTTTCATATGTTGTATGAATTTGTTTCATATGCTGTGTGATTATTTATTTATAATCTGTGAATGATTATATTTGCGATTGAATGTGTTGAAGGCTAAAATTTAGCCGAATGTATTTTTGGTATCGTTGGATACCAGAAATAAATGAAATTGGATTTTTGAAATTAAAGTTGGAAATTTTTAGTAAATTCTTTTTGAAAGAATTGAGTGAATTTAAAAGAAGGAATTTTAAAAGTATAAAGTTGATTTTGAAATCCTATCGAATTATTTTCAAAATATTGGAAAAGATATTAACAAGTGGGTTTTGAAAATATTGTGTAAAAGTTGAAGAATTTATTGAAAGTGGAATTTTAAACCATTTGGAAGGAATAAAAGGATTTATTTAAAAGGTAATAAATTTCTAGAAATCCAATTAATAATTGATTTAGTATTTGAAGATAAATCTTTGGGAAATCGATATGAAAATTTATTTGGTGTTTGAATGAAAATTGATTTTTGTGTTGAGAATAAATTTGGAAATCGATTTGTAAAATGATTTGGTATTTGGAATTAAAATTAGAATCAAATTGAAATTTGATTCGGTGTTGAGATAAATTTTTAGAAATCAATTTGAAATTTGATTTGGGATTAAAATGAAATTGAGAAATCAATTTGTAATTGATTTGGGGTTGAAATAAATTTAGAAATCAATTTGTAATTGATTTGGTGTTTGAAAGTGAATATTTGGAAAACGATTTGAAAATCGTGTATAAGTGAATATTTGGAAATTTAAATTCACAGTGGGAATTTATAAAGAAAAAGGGAAATGAATAATATCGGGAATTTTATTCCGCGAGTGAATATGATTTGAAATTTGTTTTCAAAGTGATGAAGTGTGGAAAATATGATTTGAAACTTGTTTTCAAAGTAATGAAGTGTGAAATGTGATTTGAAATTGGTTTTCAAACGTTGAAGTGTGGAAAATATATATCTTGTGAAGATATTTTTAAATTTAATAATTTGGGAAAAATTATTTAAATTGGTTGATTGTTGTGAATGTTGTTGATAGTTAAATAACCAACTATCAATATTTGCCTTTGAAAATGGCACTTGATTTGTTTTTAAAACAAACGCTCATTATTCGGTTAAGCCGGGAGAGGACTTTGTGTCATATAACCCATTCCAAATAGTGATACGTCGTGAATGGATAACATTTGAAGACCGGTGTCATGACCAGGTATTTTCGAAAATGAAAGGACAACCTGTCGAATGTCTCTGCACCGAGTTGCTCCGGTATAGAGATTTATATCACTCTTCTTGTGATGGGAAGTCCGGACGTGATTAGTGAATACCCGGATTGCAAGGGCTTCTTCGGAAGTGCCTTCGGTTCCGTTTGATCCCGGAACGGACTTGCATGGATGTGTGTTTGACGTTACACTTTGAGATGTAAAGCCGGTTTCTATCAAATACATTTATGTTGGTGGCGGAGAATTTATTCTCTTAGCTTAACACCCTTCTCTGAGACGTACGAGCTCAGAGGTTATGTAGTTGATGGTTACTAGTGATACATTCCCAATTTGGTAATGTGGCATACGAAGTGTTGTTGATCATTTATTGATCAAAGCGTGGCTTTGTGAAAAAGCGTGGCTTTGTGAAAAAGCGTGGCTTTGTGAAAAAGCGTGGCTTTGTGAAAAAGCGTGGCTTTGTGAAAAAGCGTGGCTTTGTGAAAAAGCGTAGCTTTGTGGACGAGACTTCGTCGAGCCTCACAACCCGATAATGGTCGAAACAGGAATGTTGCGGCAAGGTTTTTAGGGGTCGCGCCCCTAGGGTATGCCATTTCCTTCTGGTTAAAAGGTGATATCATGGTATGGAGCCCAGATATTTTACCTATGTTGATGCTGCAAATTTATTATACTTTGTGGTTGTTGCTTTGTGATTGAGGATCCTCGGATAAAGGTCGGTAACGACCGGGGGATGGCATAGCTCGTGTGGTAGTTACCTAGTTACAGCTTGGTTAAAGCGTGAGATAGCGTCGGCCTTGTGTTTGCAGAGATCCGGTTAGGTTCTCGGGGTGTCTTTCCAGAGGCGTTTCCATTTCGGTGTAAGAAAGTTCCTTTGCCTGACCATTTGTTGGAAATCCAAAGAAACAATACGAACCTTGTACGGCTTTAGTTGTAGAACCTGCTATTTAACATAGCAGCTATAGTAGGCATAGTATAATGGTACCTATGCTGGCTAAGATTAATATTATACTTTCGAAATTTTTTCCCACACTAGACATTAATAATAATATCAACTGATTTTGCGTAGTAAGCATGTTTGACTATCAAAAGGAGAAATCTCCTCCAATTCTGCGTTTGCATTGTGTGTGTGGCGGGAGGCCTTATGGTAGTTTCATTTTCCAAAAGCATTGCGAATTTGTTTTATTTTCTTTGTGAAAATAACTATTTTACGATCTCACACCAGTCACCATGACTGACCCGGAGTTTATTGTTCCCTTTCTAAACTCTAGGTGCCCATAATTTTCCACACGGGTAGCCTAGAGTTATGTTATCAGGATATTCTGGATATTCTGGAGCTTTGGAGACGAGCTGGATGGCGAGGCGTACTACCGTACTTGTTTATTTATTCTGTTGTGTATTCTGTATGAGGACAAGTTTATATAACTGTCCATTGTTGTATTGAGTTGTATATTGACTCTGATTGATGTATGTATAAACTGATATAGTCTTGTGTTTTAAAGATTATTGATTCATCTATTATATATTGTTCCGCTGCAAATGTGAGATTCTGATATTGTTCTGTTTCTGTTTTTCTATTCTTTCTTTTCTTCTGTCTTCTTCTACCTCTTCTTTTTAACCCTAATGGTTCGGTTTTCCGGCATTTGATTGCGTGGCATTTGATACAGTGGACGTATTAATGTCGACTTTCGAGCGTCGAAAAGTCAGAACATTACAAAATATCACAAAAACACCTAATATCTTAATAAGCTTTTCTTTAATTCAATTCATATCTATTGCATAAATACCAGTTCATCATTTCCATTTTCATAATAAGTTATCGGGACAACATATGTAGGCAAGTTTTCAAATTTCATTAAATCCATACCATAATCAATTCATATTCCCTTTCATTAGATCTAATTCATTAAATTCATTATGCATAAACAATAAATTTATATCTAATCATTATGCACTTATAGGTTTATATCTAATCATTTCGTGATTACAAATTTATATCTAATCATTACGAATCTACAGTTTATATCCAAATCGATTATAAATAGGCATAATTGAAATAGATTATAATGAAATAAATCCAATCTTATTAAAAAACATGTAATTTTCCCACTCACCTTTTTAAGCGTTTTCTAAATTTTTGGATCCACCTATGGATTAACATCTAATCTTCCATTAACATTACTAATTAGCGTTAATTGATTTTATTGCTATGTTTACATATATAATTGTTTCCGATGCTAAAACTTCAAATGTTAATAACTTTTCCATTCGAACTCCAATCGAAAAACATTATATATGAAAATTGATCAGAAAATTACCACGAACGCAACGGTATAAGTTTCATAGCCAAATTCTGACATTTACAAAAAAAATCCTTTTTTTCACTAATTAATTTCTATTTAAACTATTTATTATAAAAATCACGGGGTGTTACATGAATGGTATGGCTTGGTAGTAGTGGAGTCTGGCATTGGTGATATTGAGGTTGTTCTTGATCCAGATCGCGCCTTGAAATTTGATTATATCCATAATAGGCATCTATGAATGTGAGTAGCTCATGTCCACTAGTCGCGTCCACAAGCTGGTTAATGCGGGGCAAAGTAAAACTATCTTTATGGTAGGTCTTGTTAAGATCTGAGAAATGGACATAAGTTCTCCAAGCCCCACTGGGCTTCTGAAAGAGCACTTGGTTGGCTACTAAGAACAAGTTTGTTGCTTCACAATTGAATTCATTTACCTGTAGTTTTTCTACTTCCTCATTGGGTTCCCTGTACCATTCAGTGTTAAGGGGTCATCTTTTTTACCAGACCGGATGACTCACTGGGTCGATGTTGAGTATGATTATGGGATCTATATCGGTCATGTCGGCGTACCTTCAGGCGAACACATCTTTAATCTTTCTCAAAAAACAAATAGCTTGTCCCATACTTCCAAACTTAGCTTTGTGCCTATTTGGACTACATTGTTGGGGTCGTCGTAGTCAATTGATACTGCTTTAAGCGAAGTTGCTGGCCTGCCATCGGGGATAGAGTCTCCGATACAGAGGTTGAGCAAATCATCATCATTATCCCTCATGCTCTCTTCTAGGTCACACTGGTGCAATGCATATATCATGTGCTCAATAACATTCTCGGCTGGGACGAACGTCTATGTAGCTCTATGCTTATTTGGACGACCTTGTTGGGGTCGTCACAGTTAATTAATACTACTTTAAGCGAAGTTTTTGGCCCACCGTTAGGGATATAGTCTCCCATACAGAGGTTGAGTAGATCATTATCATTATCCCCCATGCTCTCTTCTAGGTCATACTAATCCAACGTGTATATCATGCCCTTAATAACATCCTCAGTTGGGACAAACGTCCATGTGCGAGTCAGAGTGTTGTGGTTTCTAGGCTCTCATGGAAGAGTTCTTCAGTGTTGAGAGGGAGGAAGTGGTAGTATCTTATACTCCCGCATACCCACAGAGGTGAACTTGCTCACTCCATGTAGCTATAAGTTCTCTTATCTTACTCGAGCAGGCCAGTGAAAGATTATTCATGTTGATTGTGTTGTCTTGACCAGGGATGGTTATCAATGTGGATGCTTCATCTTTATGACTTTTGGTGACTTGGCGCATACGAGAGCAATTGGGAGTTCATACGTTCTCTCGGGAGTGTCACAAGTGAGTGTTGCTAGTTCTTGTTGCAACATAAGTACTCACTTCTTTACTAGTAGAGGGATATGCTATAACAATCTCTGGAGGCTTAATGGTTGCTGCATACACATCTTACTCCTCCCTCAGTTGGGAATTTCATCATCAGCCACTAATAGGCCACGGTTGCATCCATGTCCGCCAAAGTCATTCTACCTATTAAGATGTTATATGCAGATAGACAGTCCACCACAACAAACTGTACCTGAATCCTGCTACCCAAAGGTTCTAGCCAAAAATGACCATGTGAGATGTAATCCCAAGAGGCACCATGCTAACGCCCCAGAACCCATAAATGGGTAGCGCACAGGGAGCGAGGCTGAAGGTTTGAAGCTTCATCTTGTCAAAAACTTCTTTAAACATCACATTCAGAACATCTCTAGCAAGAGGTTACAAATTACAAAATGTAATATATGACCCCAAATTATGCTACAATAGAGTGCATATTATGCAATTGGTTACAAATTCAGGCAAAGGGTCCACGATATGTAATATGTTTGGGTGCTTATTCAACAAGTGCCCAACTTTCAGGCTCTAGTTAAACAAGTTCATGTTTTCAGGTGCTTGTTTAATAAGCGTTTGAAGATTTGCTATAACAACCCACACCTTCCGACACACCGATCCAAGTCTAAGGCGACTTTCAGACTTGGGTTATACCAAGAAATATGAGCTATCAGTTTTATGACATAATAGAGACTAAAACAACGGACATAATTCAAGATATAATACACTTTTAAAACTCATGGCGGAAGGAACAAAACATATAATACAGAAAAATATCCATCTCAAAAAATATCCCAAAACACAGTCTAAGAAAATAAGTATGTAGTCAAATGCAGAGTACATAGAAATATCACTCCAAGTCTGATAAATGAAATACAAAGTACTGATAAGATTGAAGATACATAGAGAGTAAATATAATGACAAGCAGCTCCTGCGGTGGGCTTACCTCTCCACGTATCAAGAATGGGCCAATCAACTATTGCCCTGTCTGTTTGTACCAAAATTGGGCACAACACTCTTCGGATGTGTTTGAAGAGATAAAATTAAGAAACTAAATGTAAAATGAGGCAGATCTAACAAACACACCAATTAACAGATAAGAAAATGTACAGAAACACACGAATTTAGAGTGGTTCGGCGTATTGCCTACGTCCACTATGAAATGACTTATGTTTATTGAATTTCACTCGCTGTTTACAAGGGATTACAACAGTACAACTGAAGATTAATAATGATTTTGGCAGAGTACCGGCGTAGAGAAGCAAAAAGTCCTCTTTTGGTAGGTCCTGGGCTGCTATTTATAGGCGTAGGCAGCAAATATCTCGCTCAAATCTCGGAAGACCTCTTCTCCCACGTGGGTGGGCCCACGTAATCGATCCCATGTTGTTTGCACTCGATCCATGATCGATACGAACCAAATTCGCATCGATCGAGATTTTGTCCGATCGAGTCGAGATCGATCATGAACATTCCCAAGGTGGTACGCAAGCTCCTGTGAAAATTTAGTGGTATTTGGACTTGTAGATTTTGAGTTATGATCGATGTAAGTTAAAGAAAACAGCTACAATTCGTATCCATCAATGTGAATAGTGAAGCGATGCGAATAGAAGCGATGCGAATTTGACAGCCTTCAACAAATTCAAACTTGCATCGATCATATCTTGAGCATACGAACTCCAATTGACTTGAAATTTGAAACGTTGGTGATGTGCACGTAAATATGCATATTTTTACCACCATATTTAATCTATTTAAATTAAATAAATGATCATATCGGGTATTTTAACTTGTTTAAACCAAAATTCATATTATTTTCAAATCGTCACATATTCATCTTCATCCAAGGGCAAAATGGTCATTTTTGTGCATATATTAATTTGAGGAAAATTAATTAGAAATTTCTATATTATTTTATAGGAATTTAGCTTCATATACAAGTGGTTTCATGAAGATGTATGCATGCACAAGAGTGAAGATAAAGAAATGAAGATGGAAATAATTCAAAGGCATGATAATGGAGGACCCCACCTACCCACCAACCTTAATGTACAAATTAGAGGCTAATGCACATTCTTATGGAATTAATGGCTTCATGTACACTTAAATGATGATAAGTAGAAGCTAATGATTACTTGGCCTCCACACTTTCTCAAGGGTATTTTGGGCATTCTCCAAAAATATGAATTAGGGTTTCATACATGTATAAAGAACCCTTATGTTTCATGTAACCCTCCCTTAGTCTCTCTTTAGTTTAGTTTAGGCTCACAAATAAACAAACTCTGCTCTTTCTCTTTTCATGGCTACTTAGCCATTTTTATTTCATGTACTTTTCCTTTTTTTGTGCAATTTAATATATGATCTTTTCCCTTTCTTGTTTATTTCCTTTCATGTTGTAGTGTAGATTTACTTTCATGCAAGTATAATAGTTCTAATTCTTGTTAATTAGCTCTCTTTTCCATTAGCTTTCATTTTCCTTTCATTTTGCTTTCATGTTGCTAGTTACAAGTGTTGATATGATAACACAAATGAGAGGCAAATCCCTTCAATTTAGGGGTAATGAAACCTCTAATCATGTAGCTTCAACATTTTGATGTTTATGCTCTCTTTTTGTGCTTAATATGAAGTGTTTTAACTTGTTGTTTTTATGTGAATTTGATAGCCTATATTGTTGACACCAAATAGGCTATGCTTAAACAATCACAAACAATGATTACCTCTTCATCTACATATGATGATGGTAATGAAGTGGTTGTTGAAATTAAAATTTGATGGCCTATATTTCTAAACAATAGTTGATAGGCCATGCTTAAAATAGATTTTGCTTTCAATTTTGTTGTCATATTTCATGAGTGTTAAATGTGTAATAGTGGTTGTGTTATAGTTTGATGGTTTATATTGTGCTAATTAATAGCACAAATATACCATACTTATGATAAGCACATCAACTAATACACTAATGACAAGAAAAGAGAGATCATAACTTCATTTTGTTGATTTATGTGATCTAGAAAGTGGAATTATCTCTAAATTGTCATTTTATTCTCATAGTTTTCATTCACATTTGTAGTTGTTAGTTTGTTAGTTTTCTCATTTTTCTAGCTTAATAATCTCTCGACTTTGGTATAATTTGATTGAATAGGAAATTTAAAATCAACAATTCCCTGCGGATCGACCCATACTCGCCACGTACTTCAATAGCACGCCGTGCGCTTGTGGTTATTTTTAATTTAAATTCGTTCGATGGTTTTCTAAACTGATAGAATTTCCGTCGACGAATAGTTGGCTTTCATAGCTTTGCTTGTCGTGCCAAATCAATTGTAGCTCGATCCAAACTCGGACAAAATTTGTCAGTATCCATAGCGAACCTGTGTATAACCGATCTTCGAGACGGACCATCTTTGGTTTCCAGCCAATCCCTTGGTGTCACGGCCTTGCCAAAAGGTGGGATAACATTTGCCCCCCAAAGTATGTCTTGTGTGAACATGATGTGCTTTGAAAAAGCTGCCATCTTCATTCTGAAAAGTTCTATCTGATTCGCTGAGTAGTTGCTATCTTTTCGTCAAAAGATGTAACCTTTAATTGATCTTCAGTGATGTAGATGTCGAACTGTTGATTGTCAATGATCATGCGGTGTTTTGTTGTAACTGAGTGTTGAGCGCTAGCGATTTGTTGTTCATCGTTCTAATCCTCACTAGGTAAGCATTCAATTCCGGTTAACTTCGAAAATTGAATGTTAGTTTGGCATACATGCACATATGTTAACCTGACTCCTGTTCATGTTTGCACATTTGCGAGTCGTTATCAAGTTCTTTTAATCGAGTTTTGTATCCATCCTCTCCTAGATCGATGTAAAATTCGAGTTGTAACAACAGTCGATGGTCGTTTTTGATCCATTTCTTTGTATCGATCCTCTCCTGGATCGATCTGGGATGCACTAAGGTAGACTTCATATCGATGGTTATCGATACGTGATGGACTTACATAAGGTGTGCTTCGTATTGATGGATACGTAATATTGAGTATCGAATCGATGGATACAAAAGTAATGCTTTGTATCGATGGAGTCAAATGATCCAGACATAATCATGCAGTGATGCTTCGCGGAGGATATGCCATTTCTCATTCCTCTATTCAAGAAAAATTCCCCACAATAGATAGTCTTTGATAGGAGTCATCCATGACCTCTTTCCTGGCTCCATCTCTAAGATCCAGTCGCTCTTCATTAGTTAATGCTTGGAATAATAAGTATTTCAACTGGGACAAAGTCTATTTGTCGCGCATCCCCAGAACTGGCTAGCTTGGCCAGTTATTCGGCCTTTTCGTTTTGTTCTATGAGGATTTATGTAGTGGTGTAATAGTCAAAGTCAGCCATTAGCTTTTGGACCCAGCTAGGATAAGGAGCAAGATGTTGCCCCCTAGTCAAATAATCATCCCTGACTCGGTATACTACTAACCAGTAATCACATAAGATATGTAAAGTTTCCACTCCTAGTTATCTTGCAAGTTTGAGCATGGCAACTAAGGCTTCATACTTAGCTTCGTTATTTGTTGCAGGGAAGTTGAGTTCCAAGGCGTAGCAGATCGATCGCTCTTCTGGAGTCATTAACGCAACTTCGATGTTAGAAAGTCGATTATTGGAAGTTCCATCTTTATAGGTTCTCCATCGGTTGGACGGTTCTCTACTGCTCTTCGGATAGTCATCTAATGCAGTGAATTTGGATATGAAGTATGCTAATGATTGACCATGGATAGCTCTCTGAGGGAAATAAGTGATATCAAATTGGCTTAGCTTGATATTCTAATTGAGTAACCTTCCAAATATTTAAGGTTGTTATAGGACCTATCGAGACTGGTCGATATAGACCTAACGGGGTGAGCCTGTCAATAGCTAACTTTCATTATATTCTGATCTTTGGATTCGTTTCTCTTCATATAGCATTGCGATGCTTATGGCGTGTGTTGACACGGCCTAATTGATGTATAAATCTTCACGATCCAAAGGTTTGGGTAAAATGGGAGGTCTCTTTAAGCAATTTATCAGAGTTGGAATTGCATCAACGTAGTTGTTAGCTCATTCAAAAGTTCTCTTCCCTCTCTTGGTCAGGTTGAAGAAGAGAATTCACTTGTAGATGGTCCTAGAGTTGAATCAACTTAAGACGGTAATCTTCCGACTTAGGCTCCGTACCTGCTTGGTTGTCCTCGGTACATGGGTGTCTCTAATTATCGAAATTTTCTAGAAATTAGCCTTGATTCCACGAGAATTGATGATGAAAACAAAGAATCTTTCTGATGTAATGGTGAAAGAGCATTTCAAAGGATCGAGTTTCATCCTGCATTTTTTGGAGAGCATTGAATATCTCTGCCAAGTCATCGATGTGGTCGTTTGATAGTCGTGATCTCACGAGTATGTTAACCACATCTACTTTCATCGATCGGCCGATCTGACTTTTGAACGATCTGTTAATCGTCCTTTGGTAAGTAGCATAAGTGTTCTCAAGTTTGAATCTGGGGGTTGCAACATCTCACAAGTATCTGATTGTATTTGGAGTTTTGTGTCCGTGGAAGTGAGCAACTCATGTCCGATGGTCGAGTCTACTAGTTGGTTGATCCTTGGAAGTGGAAGGTTGTGCTTTGTCATGCCTTGTGCAAATCTAAGTAGTCGGCGTACGTCCGCCACTCTCTGTTCGTTTTTCTTATAAGTAAAGGATTGGATACTCATTTTGGGTAGAGGAACCCATCGGTTTTGAGTAAATTCACCTCCTCTTTAAGTGCAGCAGATCTCTCCGGATCCACGTAGTATCATTTTTGTTCACCGATACATGCCTCGGGTCGACATTTAACGCAGCGTTCTCAATAGTTGGTGAGAGTCCATATGTATATATGAGGTTGAGTCCAAGCGTACACATCAAGATTCAGCCGGAGCAACGCAGTTTACTCTTTCGTCATCATTGCGCTGAGTTGTGATCTAATCTTTAATACTCGTGATGGGTTGTAGGCGCTTTATGTGCTTATTTGCAATGGTAAATGATCAGGCTTGTAGGGACATTGAATCAAAGGCTTAGTAGAGTTTAGCCTTGTATGACGTGCTGCAGCATAGCTGGCTCCAGCTATGAGTTTGAATCTACTTGTGTCTCCGAGCAATGCGCTTTCCATTCAAATTACACGTGATCCATTGCTCATCGGAAGGGTCAGAATGATGATTAGTTGCCCATAAGTCCGGGCGTCGATCTAATGATTCTATCTCTAAGCATCCTCTTGGTCGTAACTTCAAGTTGTTATAAATACTAGGCACGAGCTATAGGATTGAGTAGTCGTATCCAGCTCTTGGATGATCAGACTCATGCCCCCAGTCTTGGGTTGATGGACATATTGTGCCAATGATCGAGCCTAGCTTCTGATGTGTTTATACTGTAGTCCAAGCTGTAAGAGCCAGAGTTGTTTGATGAACGATCAAATTACATTCATCTTATTTCTCATGCAGGCCCCCAAGTCTGGGGAATATCTCGATAAGTGGCAAGGTAGATAATGTCCGCTTCAATTTCGCATTCTATCCCGTTGAACCATGGGATTGAGTTAACCGATGGAAGGCTGAGTTGTGCCTTATCCTTCATTATGTCCTAGTTCTTTCCTCTAGGCAGAATACTTCGTTGCCTCACCGACATTCAAACATGAGCTAAGTTATGGACGGTCAATGACATTCACTTCGCTGCTTATGTCGCCATACTCTGAGCAGAAACTGAAGAGTGAATCGTCCAGTCAGACCCAATGCAGGATTGATGCTTCCCTTGCCAAACCTAGGGAAAGAATTGGTGTGCATATGCTTAGGTTGCACTTGTTTTGAATTGCTCTTTTAATCGAATCATGGTAAAAGTTAAAGAATGAATGGTCACATTGCATTCTTTTGGAGTTAGGCAATTAAATACATCCATTTTGGTTTCCATTCTCCCATCGAAACTAGGGATAATGTTAGCTCAAATGCAGTCAGGTCATGCCCATTCAGTTTCACGCTTTTCCGAACGGATCGAAGGAAGGCGACGGAGGACGAATGGTCAAGTCACACTCATTCGTGGTTTATTCTTTTATCCATGCTATGTTGTTCAAAGGTATTCGATGGACATTCGGGTCACATCGATTTGTAGTCGAAGAGGATCGATATTGACCGTCGATTCAACGGCACGATGTAGAATGCTCGGACCTCATTTCCTGTCGATCCAATGGTATGATATGAAAGGTGCAGATCGATATTGCCCATCAATCCGGCAGTACGATATAATTGGTTGCCCAGAACTTCGGGCATTATTCTGATTGGTTAGCATTAGGGTCTCCTTATAGTCGTTGCCTTAAGTTGTAAAGGACGCTAAGCTGGAGATGTAGCGAGTCACCTTTCTCTTCTTTCAGTGATTTGTACTTCTGCCCCCAGTCTTAGGTTAGCAGAGTTAGTTCGTGGATGGTCTAATTGCACCTATAGTGAGTTTATACTTCTCATGTTGAGTTTAGGTCAGAGTTGGTGAATGAATGGTCGAGTCACATTCATTCGTTTATCTATGCTTGTAGCCGCACCTTGGGGATCATAGTGAGTTGAAGGACCATTAATCACACCAATTTGATGTTTACCCCTGTCCGCACTCTAGGGACTAAGAGTTTTAGTAGATAATGGTCGGACCGCATTTTTCTAGATTAATTCCTCTGGCACTAGTCAATGGCGAAAGTCGAAGTGTGGTCGGTCACACTACGACAACTTTAATTTGATGTGTCTCCTACTAAATTGTAGGAAGGAATTGATTGGTGGGTGGTTGGGCCATACCCGTCCATGTTGCGCACACAATCCGTCAGATCACAGGCGAGAGTTAGCAGATGAACGGTCATGCCACGTTCATTTGCGGTTGGATGGCAGTAATATCAATTTAGAATAGGACATCCAGCTAGGTCCGTTTTGCGAATCTGCATCTCCCATCGAATCAAAGAGGAAATTTTGTCTTGTAGGATTGGAGTGCATCCCTATAAATTTATGTTATGGGTCCCATGCCGTGGACAAGAGTTGATGCATGGACGGTCGTGTCGTGCTCCTTTTGGTATTTATATTTTAATCCTAGCTTTGAGGACTGGAGTGGTTGATGGGTGGTCTGTCACACCCATTTGGTCTTTATACTCCAGTCTGTGCTCTTGGGACCAGAGTTAGTTGATGGGTGGTCAGTCGCACCTAGTTGGTGTTTATACTCCAGTCCGCACTCTAGGGACTTAGAGTTAGTTGATGTTTATAATCTAGTTCATACTCTGGGGACTTAGAGTTAGTTGATGTTTATAATCTAGTTCGCACTCTGCGAATCTAGAATTAGTTAATGTTTATACTCCAGTTTGCACTCAAGGAATCTGGAGTTGGTGGATGTTTATACTCCAGTTCGCACTTTGGAAATCTAGAGTTAGTTGATGTTTATACTCCAGTTCGCACTCTGGGAATCTGGAGTTAGTTAATGCTTATACTCTAGTTCGCACTCTGAGAATCTGGAGTTAGTTGATGGGTGGTCAGTCACACCCATTTGGCATTTGTGCCCCAGTCCGCGCTCTCGGGACTAGAGTGAGTCGGTGTTTTATACTCCAGTTCGTGCTCTGGGAATTTGGAGTTGGTTGATGGGTGGTCAGTCACACCCATTTGGTATTTTAGGATTATTTCCGCACTTCGGGGACTTAAGTTGTTTTACGGGTGGTCGGTCACATCCGTTTTGATGTTCATACTCCAGTTCACACTCTGGGAATCTGGAGTTAGTTGATGGGTGGTCGGTCACACCCATTTCAGTGTTTATACTCCAGTCCACGCTCTAAGGACTTAGAGTTAGTTGATGTTTATACTCCAGTTCGCTCTGGGAATCTGGAGTTGGCCGACAGATGGTCAGTCACATCTGTTTAGGCATTTGGATCCCATTCGCACTCTGGGAATAGGAGGTCGATTAAGGTTGTGGATGGTCGAATCATATCCACCTTGATTTGGCAAGCGAAGTCCTAGATGGACGGGTCCATCCCCCTTAAGTTTGGATTTGGAATTTTGTACTCCATCTCGCACTATGGGAATTGGAGTTTGTTCGAGGATTGTCGTGTTTCAATCCCTTTCGATTTAAGTGTGTCGGCCCCCGAGCTCGGATTTTACTTAATAAGTGATTGGTCGGATCTCGATCACTTTCCACTTATCCGTCCTCAACGAAGGATAAGATTTAGTTGATGGACGGTCGAATCACATCCATGTTTGTTTGGATTCCACTTTTGCTAAGCCTAAGGAGTAAGATTAGTGTTCTGGCAAGCTTTGAGCTCGAGCAGAGGAGAGGATGGTCGAACTACATCAATATTGAGATGTGTATTTTCCCTTAAGTCAGGGGCAAGAGTTGGAGAGCAGACGGTCGAGTCATGTCCACTTTATGCTTTGCACTCTTCCGGTCGAGTTGATGAAGAGAGTCGAAATGATGGCTCATGATGGTTAGCGAGTGGGCAGTTAGTCGTTGATGACTTTAAGTTGAGGCTTGGGCCCTGACGAAGTTGGTTTAAGGCATGATTGTTTTTGTCGAATCACAGACGCAAGCTGGAGAGTGAATGGTCAAATCATATCCACTTTAAACATATGTTCTCAAATTACCACAAGTTATAATGTAGGATTAAATGCATAGACGATCATGTCACATCCACCCTTGGTGTGATTCCAATTTTACTGGGCATCAGAAGAAGCATAAGTATTTTGGCGAGCTTCAAGTACGAGATGGAGAGTACAATGTTGGGACATATCACTCCAAGTCTTTCCCAGATCTCCAATTAAATTGCATAGGCGGATGAGTGGATGGTCGGTTGCATCCACTTTGTACTAGAATCCTGACCTTGTCGGTCTCTTCCGCTTTGATGCCTTGCCCCCAGTCAGGGGCATATTGTAACCGATGAGTGGTTGAATCATGCTTGTCATGATGATACCTCAATGATTTGATCATAGTCCGCGGAGGTTGTTTTGCACCCAACCTTAAGTTCTCGGTTACCTGCATCATTTGCAAGTATTTTAATTCAAGTCAATCATATTTTGAAACATAAATGAAATTGAAATAGAAATAATTCAAAAGAGATCGGATTAAATCTCATTGATAAGTGAAGCGACGTCGTATGCTCGCTATTGTACTTCGGTCCAGCCCTTCACAGTTAGAAGTCTAACGCAAATGGTTCAATTTGATCAAAGTTCTTGATCGATAGGGGTTGGGGGTTCCCGGTCCTTCGTTTTATGGGGCTTGCACATATTGTCGGAGCTATCCTTTCCGGAGTAGCCTTATGGCGTTGGCGTCCACGGTAGCCATCTAAAGAAGAGGAGTTTTCCGATCTAGAGTATGGAGTAGGTTCCCTCCTTATCTCGCCATGTTGATCCTTCATCTGATTCATCAACTCAATATTGACCTGGACATGTTGGTGTAGTCGTCGGCGGCTATCCACCAGTTCTCTTATCAAAGTCTGGAAATAAGCTCCGATGATGAATTCATTTATGGGTATTGGCAGCAACTGGCCGTGGGCCATCTACAAGTGAATTCTCAGCAATGTTTGAACGATACAAATGTTGGTGAAATTGAACGATCCGAAAAGTGGACACTTGGATCAATACGAAAGGCACATAGCTGGATCGATACGAAGTGGTTTCTGATGATCGATACGAATTGGATGCAGCTGGATCGATACGAAGTGTATTTGAGTATCAATACAAATTGGATGCAGCTGGATCGATACGAAGTGTATTCGAGGATCGATACGAATTGGACACAGCTAGATCGAAACGAAGTGAAATTGAGTACCGATACGAAATGAACGCGGCTGGATCGATACAAAGTGGTATCTAAGGATCGATACAAAATGCATGTGGCTGGATTGATACGAAGTGGTATTTGAGTATCGATACGAAATGCATGCGGCTGGATCGATACGAAGTGGTATCTGAGGATCGATATGAAATGCACGTGGCTGGATCGATACGAAAGTGGTATTTGGGTACCGATACGAAATGCACGCGGCTGGATCGATACGAAGTGGTATTTGAGTATCGATACAAAATGCACGCGGTTGGATCGATACGAAATGGTATCTGAGGATCGATACGAAATGCATGCGGCTGGATCTATACGAAATGCACGTGGCTGGATCGATACAAAAGTTGATCGATACGAATGTTGATCGATACGAAAACTGATCGATACGAAATTCGATCGATACGAAAACTGATCGATATGAAAAATGATCGATATGAAATTCGATCGATACGAAATTCGATCGATACGAAAAATGATCGATACAAAATTCGATCGATACGAAAACTGATCGATACGAAGTTCGATCAATACGAATGTTGTCATATTTTCTGGATGCAAAAACATGGATATGAAAATCACCATATTTTTTGGATACGAAAATATGGATACGAAATCTTCATACTTTCATGGATACGAAAATATGGATACGAAAATCACCATATTTTCTGGATACGAAAACTTGGCTACGAAAATCTTCATATTTTCATGGATATGAAAATCACCATATTTTCATGGATACGAAAATATAGATACGAAAATCACCATATTTTCATGGATACGAAAATATGGATACGAAAATATGGATACGAAAATCTTGGTGAATGCAGTTCCTCTTAGATCTGGAGCAATCTGAATAGAATAGAAGGAACCACTTGACGATAGGTCTGGATCTCCTCCTTAGATTTTTGCAATCCAACGACGGTAGTAGATCCACAGAGTAGGAGAAAAGCTAGGATTTCTCGGTGAAAGCACCAAAGTGTTTGTACCAAAATTGGGCACAACACTCTTCGGATGCGTTTGAAGAGATAAAATTAAGAAACTAAATGTAAAATGAGGCAGATCTACAAACACACCAATCAACATATAAGAAAATGCACAGAAACATACGAATTTAGAGTGGTTCGGCGTATTGCCTACGTCCACTATGAAATGACTTATGTTTATTCAATTTCACTCGTTGTTTACAAGGGATTACAACAGTACAACTGAAGATTAATAATGATTTCGGCAGAGTACTGGTGTAGAGAAGCAAAAAGTCCTCTTTCAGTAGGTCTTGGGCTGCTATTTATAGGCGTAGGCAGCAAATATCTCGCTCAAATCTCGGAAGACCTCTTCTCCCACGTGGGTGGGCCCACGCGATCGATCCCATGCTGTTTGCACTCGATCTGTGATCGATACGAACCAAATTCGCATCGATCGAGATTTTGTCCGATCGAGTCGAGATCGATCATGAACATTCCCAAGGTGTTACGCAAGCTCCTGTGAAAATTTGGTGGCATTTGGACTTGTAGATTTTGAGTAATGATCGATAAAAGTTAAGGAAAACAGCTACAATTCGTATCCATCAATGTGAATACTGAAGCGATGCGAACAGAAGTGATGCGAATTTGACAGCCTTCAACAAATTCAAACTTGCATCGATCATATCTTGAGCATACGAACTCCGATTGACTTGAAATTTGGAACGTTGGCTTTCATAGCTTTTCTTGTCGTGCCATATCAATTGTAGCTTGATCCGAACTCGGACAAAATTTGTCAGTATCCAAAGCGAACTTGTGTATAACCTATCTTCGAGAGGACCATCTTTGGTTTCCAGCCAATCCCTTGGTGTCACGACCTTGCCAAAAGGCGAGATAACACTGTCCACCTATGGTGGGGGAAAAGGAAGGGAAAAAGGGTGGGTCAAACTAAAGTCAGGTGAATGAGTTCAAGTTTAATATATAACGGTCATGTACAGTTAACTTTAATTCTACTCCATGTGTGCTAGTGTCCTATAAATGTTCATGTATTCCTAGGGTCCATTATGTAACGACCCTGAATTTTTGACATTTGAAATGTGAATATTTAATTGAGTTTAAACATTCGAATGATAATTTAATTTGAAATTCAAGTATCAGAATGAATTTGGTGATTTAATTATTGAATTTAATCGTTAAATTTGGGTAAAAATTTGAATCTTCAGTTTTAAGCTGATTAAAAATATTTTCAAGGCTTAGAAAATTCATATTGATAATACTGAAGATAAAAAAGTTTCAGAATTGAATTTGGAACTTTTTTGTTCAGTTTTGAAATTTTGTTGTTTAAATTGAATTTAAAAAAATAGCGTTCTAGGGCACAGTCTCAGAATTCGACGAAACCAGTTCCATTGGATCCGTAATATTGTATTATTATCGAATTTCAATTTTCGTAATGTTTGGAGTGATCGTTTGGCCGTACGATAAGCAAACGCGCAGAAATTAAATCGAAAATTTAATTTAATAACTGGTCCAAAAAGCTATCTTCTCCATACGATCAAATTTGGACTCGAAACCTTTTCCATTGTGTTCGAAATAGGCGTATAACATTACGAACGCCTAGCAGTACGCCTTGATAGGAAGTCGAAATTTTTGACTTCGTTTTCGAGTTGATTCGAATTTGAATTTAAATTAATAATACCTATTTGTCCCCAGTCAAAAACGTATCACATCGGCTTTTGCTTTTCAGAAACAATATGGTGTTCCTCAGCACGCAAACGTCAAGTCTTGTTCCCCCTTCTCTCGTTCAAAAGATAAAATCAAAGCAAAAGGAACGAAACTTAGTCTTCCCTTCTAGTTTCTTCGTTCAAAATGAAATCAAGAAGAAAGAAAAGAAAAAAAATAAACGAACCCAGATCGAAAACAAAATGGCCGAAGAAAAAAATATATAAAATCTCTACGATCTCCCTCCTTGTTTTAAAACCCAAATCCATGAAATAATTTCCCTTTCCTCCATCTTCAGTCGAAAACAAATTCGAACTGAGTAGAAAAGGAAAAAAAGGGGATAAAAATCGAAATCAATTTTCGTTCGAGATTTTATAAGAAAGGGAAGGTCTCGAGTTCGATTGGTAAGGGACGGCGCAATCAGCATCGCGAAGGTGGCAGGCACGATGAAATCAAGGCGCGAGCGGAGAGGAGAGTGACAGCAGTCGCGACCTCAAGCGAGCATGGTGGTCAAAGTGGTGATTCATGTCGAGGCTTCGGGGTTCGTTTGTTTGTGGCCGCGATTACTCACGAGTTCGCAAGGGTTGGAGTGGCGATCTGGGGAGGGCCTCGTACTTGTTCGAGAGAGTGGGTTCTCAAGTTCGAGCACTCCGGTGGGAATCACGAGATGTAGGCTGTCAATCAATCGAGTGAGGTATATGCAACCCTATTTTGATTCGATTCAATACTGATATTAAGCGGTTTTTAAAATAATCTTAATGAAAATCTGAAAAACGTATGAGAGTTACAGTAAAGAAAAAAAAATTATATCTATATATTGGATATATATACATATCTTTAAGTACTGTAAAATTTTAAAATCTAGATGAATTATATTATGTGCAGTTTAAAAGAGGAAAATATAGAAAAATAGAAATTTTAAATAAAACCCATATAGTTTATTTTTATAAGTATATAGCTTTAAAAGAAAATATAGGGGTTTTAAAATTGTCCGAAGAATTTATTAAAAGTTGGATTTTGAAATCTATAGAATATTATACATAAATAAAGATTTGTATACATATTTGATTTGCTGAATTTGGAAATTGATTTGCCCAATTGATCAAAATATTAATCAACTGTATAATTGTTATACAAGGTTTAATACAATGAAGAAATGGTCAAAATGGAAAATGGATTGCGAAATAAAAAAAAGCAAAGGTGAGATCTTCTCACTCAAATGAAAGTTGGATTTTCAGTTATTGATTGCTGTTTTGGATGTGATACTATATTACTGTATATAGCAATATATATATATATATATATTGGCATATGTATATATTGGAGTTGATTGATTTCCTGCATTATATAGCGGATGAGACCCTATAGCGCCGCATAATAGCGTAATGATATTTTGTAAATCCCATATACCGGGATATTCCACCTCGAAGTGGAATTGGTATTGTGCTAACATCTGTGGATGCAGGGAAACAGGTTGGAGGGATCCAACAGGATTCCTCAAAACATTTGAATTGGTTTCATATGTTGTGTGATTGATTATTTATAATCTGTGAATGATTATATTTGCGATTTAATGTGTTGAAGGCTAAAATTTAGCCGAATGTATTTTTGGTATCGTTGGATACCGAAAATAAATAAAATTGGGTTTTTGAAATTAAAGTTGAAATTTTTAGTAAATTCCTTTTGAAAGAATTGGGTTAATTTAAAAGAAGTTTGAAAAAGATAAAGTTTTGTCTTTGAATTATATTTTTTAAAATTCCAAAATATGGGAAAGGATTTTATAAATGGATTTTTGAATAGTATTATTCGAAAGTTGGGAAATTTTATTTAAAATGGAATTTTAAATGGTTTGGAAGAGATAAAGGAATTTATTTTAAAAAGGTGATAAATTTGTTTGAAATCAAATTGATAATTGATTTGGTATTGGAAAATAAATCTTTGGGAAATCGATATAAAAATTTATTTGGGTTTTGAATGAAAATTGACTTTTGTGTTGAGAATAAATTTGGAAATCGATTTGTAAAATGATTTGGTATTTGGGATTAAAATTAGAATAAATTTGAAATTTGATTCGGTGTTGAAGTAAATTTAGAAATCAATTTGGAATTTGATTTGGGGTTTGAAATAAAATAGAGAAATCAATTTGAAAATTGATTTGGTGTTGAAAGTGGATATTTGAGAAATCGATTTGAAAATCGTATAAAAAGTGAATATTTGGGAATGTAAATTCAGAATAGAATTTATAAAGGAAAGGGAAATTTGTTTTAAAAATAAACACTGATTTATTTTTAAAGTGTGGAAATAAATTTACAGATTTGGAATGTAAATTTGAAATAAATCAAAAAGGATTTATTTAATTGGTTTAAATGGACCATTTTGTGATGAAGTGTGAAAATGTGATTTGAAATTGGTTTTCAAATGTGAAGTGTGAAAATGTGATTTGAAATTGGTTTTCAAATGTGAAGTGTGAAAATGTGATTTGAAATTGGTTTTCAAATGTGAAGTGTGGAAAATATATATCTTGTGAAGATATTTTGAAAATAAATAATTTGGGAAAAATTATTTAAATTGATTGATTGTTGTGATATGTGGTTGATAGTTAAATAACCGACTATCAATATTTGCCTTTGAAATGGCACTTGATTTGTTTTTTTAAAACAAACGCTCACTATTCGGGTTAGCCGGGAAAAGACCTTTGTGTCATATAACCCATTCCGAATAGTGATACGTCGTGAATGGACATTATTTGAAGACCGGTGTGAAGACCGGGTATTTGTGAAAATTAAAGGACAACCTGTCGAAGGTCTCTGCACCGAGTTGCTCCGATATAGAGATTTATATCACTCTTTTTGTGATGGGAAGTCCAGACGTGATTTGTGAATACCCGAATTGCAAGGGCTTCTTTGGAAGTGCCTTCGGTTCCGTTCGATCCCGGAATGGACTTGTATGGATGTGTGTCTGACGTTACACTTTGAGATGTAAAGCTGGTTTCTATCAAATACATTTCTGTTGGTGGCAGAGAATTTATTCTCTTAGCTTAACACCCTTCTCTGAGACGTACGAGCTCAGAGGTTATGTAGTTGATGGTTACTAGTGATACATTCCCAATTTGGTAATGTGGCATACGAAGTGTTGTTGATCATTTGTTGGTCAAAGCGTTGCTTTGCGAAAAAGCGTTGCTTTGCGAAAAAGCGTTGCTTCGCGAAAAAGCGTTGCTTTGCAAAAAAGCGTGGCTTTGCGAAAAAGCGTGGCTTTGCGGAAAAGCATGGCTTTGCGAAAAAGCGTGGCTCTGGGAAAAAGCGTAGCTTTGTGGATGAGACTTCATCGAGCCTCACAACCCGGTAATGGTCGAAACAGGAATGTTGCGGCAAAGGTTTGTAGGGGTAGCGCCCCTAGGGTATGTCATTTCCTTCTGGATAAAAGGTGATATCATGGTATGGAGCCCAGATATTTTACCTATGTTGATGTTGCATAGTTATTATACTTCGTGGTTGTTGCTTTGTGATTGAGGATCCTCGGATAAAGGTCGGTGACGACCGGGGGATGACATAGATCGTGTGTTAGTTACCTAGTTACAGCTTGGTTAAAGCATGAGGTAACGTCGGCCTTGTGTTTGCAGAGATCCGGTTAGGTTCTCAGGGCGTCTTTCCAGAGGCATTTCTATTTCGGTGTAAGGAAGGTCCTTTGCCTGACCATTTGTTGGAAATCCAAAGAAACAATATGAACCCTGTACGGTTTTTAGTTGTATTACCTGCTATGGAATGTGGCGGTAACCTGCTACTGAGCGTAGTAGCTATAGTAGACATGCAATAATGGTTGTATGTTGGCTAAGATTGATATTATACTTTTGAAATGTTTTTCACACTAGACATTAATAATAATATCAACTGATTTTGCGTAGTAAGCATTTTTGACTATCATAAGGGGAAATCTCCTCCAATTCTACGTTTGCATTGTGTGTGTGGCGGGAGGCCTTATGGTAGTTTCATTTTCCAAAAGCATTGCGAAGCTGTTTTATTTTCTTTTGTGAAAATAACTGTTTTACAATCTCACACCAGTCACCATGACTAAATCGGAGTTTATTGTTCCCTTTCTAAACTCTGGGTGCCCATAATTTTCCACACGGGCAGCCTAGAGTTATGTTATCAAGATATTCTGGATATTCTGAGGCTTTGGAGATGAGTTGGATGGCGAGACGTACTCCCGTACTTGTTTATTTATTCCACTGTGTATTCTGTATGAGGACAAGTTTAAATAACTGTCCATTGTTGTATTGAGTTGTATATTGACTCTGATGATGTATGTATAAATTGATATAGTCTTTTGTTTTAAAGATTATTGATTCATCTATTATATATTGTTCCGCTGCGAATGTGAGATTCTGATATTGTTTCAGTTTTTCTGTTCTTTCTTTTCTTCCGTCTTCTTCTACCTCTTCTTTTTAACCCTAATGGTTCGGTTTTCCGGCATTCGATTGTGCGGCATTTGATACAGTGGATGTATTAATGTCGACTTTCGAGCGTCGAAATATCGTGTCGTTACAAGTGGTATCAGAACAGCCGGTTAAGCGATAACCCTGGCTCTATTGGGTGTTACTCCTTAGAGATAGAGTCAGTAGTACTCTAGAATGAGTGTGGGTGTAATAATAGATATGAGCGTGTATTTGTTAGTGAATATAAAAAAATTGTTTTGTATTGTGTTGACTTATCGGTTGATTGTTTATAGATTCTGGTCGGTGCAGTCTGGCCAACTGTAATCGATAGGGGTTTCTAAACTCTTAAACAAGGTAAACCGACACAGTATTGTTTTAAATGGGTTAAATAAAATAATTTTGCCCAAAACTATTTCTGTATAGAAAAGAAATGATTTTTTTTTATGAATTATCATAGTATATGGATGTTTGGGTGTTAGGAAGTGATAATATTGAATTATTATCATTGTTATATGGAAATCAAATAAGAAAAAAATTGGTATATCCAAATATTTAGAGATAAATTCATTTAACAAATGAAATTTATAAATATGAATTGAAAGATAAAGAAATAAAATTCATATATGAATGGGAATTGTAAATGTAAATTGTAAATGAGATTTATAATTGGAAATAGAATTCCAGGAAGATATTTTAAAATAAAATTCATAAATGGAATGTAAATAAGTTGATGACTTATAAAAATATTTGAAATTTGATTGGAACAAGATTCAAATTGAAAAGGAATAAATTTATGAATGAACAAATGAAGCTACATTTGTAAATAAATGAATTGGAATTGAAAAAAATGAAATGAGATTTGATTGGAATCAAGTTGAAGAAGAAATCCAAACTTGGAAAAAATAAAATAAAATGGATTGAATTCAAGTAAACTAACTTGATAATTTGTTAATTCATGAAATAATGAATTAGTTGAATTAAAGTTGAGATTGTGAGCTAAATTTGAAATGGTTTGAATTTGCATATAAATTCAAGTAGTAGAAATAAATTGAAAATTTCCTTGTTATTGATAAAGTAAATTCAGGATGAATTGAAAATGGAAATTTGAAAATTTAAAAAGGATAAGTGGATATACTAATTGAATTAAATTAGTAAATGGAATAGATTTGATAAATGGAAGAGTCAAATCAAAAGAATTAAATTGGAAATTGTTTACAAGGAAACCATAACTTGAGTTTTGAGTTGAAACAACTTAAGTAATGTTTGGATAAAAGCCCGACTTAAGAAAAAAATTGTGAAATGATTGTCGTTTGACGCAAACGAGGTTATATGAATTATATGAGTTAATGTAAGCCAATAAAATTGATTTTTGTATCAATTGAAATGGATATGAATTCGTTTCGCTTAAAAATGAATAGAATGAAGAAAATGAGTTGTAAATCACTTGTAGTAAATGGAAATGGTATGTGAATTGGTCGTAAGCGACTAAAGTTGAATTGAAACCATATGAATTGCTATTGGAATTTATTTTGAATGCATTGCTTATGAAAACTATATGTTTACTGTTGAAAATAAGTGAAATGTAAATGAATTTCTTATATTTGTCACATACGTGTTTAAACTGAGTAAGTGCAGGTTTTTGGAAGCCGTTTGGCTGGTTTTTGTCGCGCAAATGCTAATAAAATAAGCCGCTTTGCTTAAAATGCTAATAAAGGTACACCTACGCAATACAAAATAGGAAATATGAACTGTTTTTGCTTTTCCGACCGAGTGGGTCGATGTATATATATTTATATCTTTTGTCAAATTGCAAAAGCTCCTCCGTACAAAGGAGACTCCGCCAAAATTTTCCGAAAATTTTGGGAGTTAGAAAAAATTGGAATTTTTGAAAATTTTCACTTAACAACAAGTGATTTCAAATTGAATTTGAGATAAAGGTAAATGAAACTCAATATTCAAAATTAGAAGATGAATCGAATTCAAGTAAAATTCGAAATGAAAATCTGAATGAAAAATTTGGAAATAAAAGTATTGAGATTTGAAATGAATTCCAAATAGAATTGAAATTGTCAATTGAATTCAAATGGAATTGAAAATGCAAAGTTGAATGGAAATGAATATATAACTTTGTTTATGAAGTGAAATAAATATAAGAAGTATGTAAATACTTATATTGAACTTAAGAAAATAAAGAATGAAATTCTTAAGTAAATTTGGGATTGGAAATCCAATAAGTGAATTGGACATTATTGTCAAGTAAAGTGTACAGGGATTGTAAAGGCTAAGGAAAATTGGGATCTTTGATTTTGAAGATAATTTGAATTGCTCGACAAAAGGTATGTATTTAAAATTTCAGTATGAAATTTGATGAGTTTCTGATTTTGCCACTTGGCATTTTGTTTTCTATTGGAATTTGAGAGTCCGTAGGGACATTTTGTAGTTGTACCGAGCTAGCCGCGCAAAGGAGACGCTCGCGAATTTTTTTCGAAAATTTAGAGAGTTAGAAAAATTTGAGAAAATTTTGAATTCAAAATTTGAATTTGAATTTAAATTTGAATTGTTAAGAAAACCATATTATTTGGAACTTATGGTTGAGTTTGGAAAGTTAGTTGAAATGATAATGACTCTCTAATAAGAGAATTTATTTTGGCAAGTTGTTGAAAACTATTTGGATTTGAGAAAATAGTTAACGGGTATTGGAGTATTCTTCTTAACTTGTAATTTCGGGACGAAATTCTTTTAAGGGGGAAGATTGTAACGACCCTGAATTTTTGACATTTGAAATGTTAATATTTAATTGAGTTTAAACATTCGAATGATAATTTAATTTGAAATTCAAGTATCAGAATGAATTTGGTGATTTAATTATTGAATTTAATCGTTAAATCTGGGTAAAAATTTGAATCTTCAGTTTTAAGCTGATTAAAAATATTTTCAAGGCTTAGAAAATTCATATTGATAATACTGAAGATAAAAAAAGTTTCAGAATTGAATTTGGAACTGTTTTGTTCAGTTTTGAAATTTTGTTGTTTAAATTGAATTTAAAAAAATAGCGTTCTGGGGCTTAAAAAAATAGGTTTGTAGGGGTAGCGCCCCTAGGGTATGTCATTTCCTTCTGGATAAAAGGTGATATCATGGTATGGAGCCCAGATATTTTACCTATGTTGATGCTGCACAGTTATTATACTTTGTGGTTGTTGCTTTGTGATTGAGGATCCTCGGATATAGGTCGGTGACGACCGGGGGATGACATAGCTCGTGTGTTAGTTACCTAGTTACAGCTTGGTTAAAGCGTGAGGTAACGTCGGCCTTGTGTTTGCAGAGATCCGGTTAGGTTCTCGGGGCGTCTTTCCAGAGGCGTTTCTATTTCGGTGTAAGGAAGTTCCTTTGCCTGACCATTTGTTGGAAATCCAAAGAAACAATACGAACCCTGTACGGTTTTTAGTTGTATTACCTGCTATGGAATGTGGCGGTAACCTGCTACTGAACGTAGTAGCTATAGTAGACATGCAATAATGGTGGTATGTTGGCTAAGATTGATATTATACTTTTGAAATGTTTTTCACACTAGACATTAATAATAATATCAACTGATTTTGCGTAGTAAGCATTTTTGACTATCATAAGGGGAAACTCCTCCAATTCTGCGTTTGCATTGTGTGTGTGGCGGGAGGCCTTATGGTAGTTTCATTTTCCAAAAGCATTACGAAGTTGTTTTATTTTCTTTTGTGAAAATAACTATTTTACGATCTCACACCAGTCACCATGACTGACTCGGAGTTTATTGTTCCCTTTCTAAACTCTGTGTGCCCATAATTTTCCACACGGGCAGCCTAGAGTTATGTTATCAGGATATTCTGGATATTCTGGAGCTTTGGAGATGAGCTGGATGGCGAGACGTACTCCCGTACTTATTTATTTATTCCGCTGTGTATTCTGTATGAGGACAAGTTTAAATAACTGTCCATTGTTGTATTGAGTTGTATATTGACTCATATGATGTATGTATAGACTGATATAGTCTTTTGTTTTAAAGATTATTGATTCATCTATTATATATTGTTCCGCTGCAAATGTGAGATTCTGATATTGTTTCAGTTTTTCTGTTCTTTCTTTTCTTCTGTCTTCTTCTACCTCTTCTTTTTAACCCTAATGGTTCGGTTTTCCGGCATTCGATTGTGTGGCATTTGATACAGTCTATGTATTAATGTCGACTTTCGAGCGTCAAAAGATCGTGTCGTTACACATTACCTAAAAGTTTTTATCCAATACGCACCTGCACTACAACTTATGCAGGCTACGATAAGGTTCAAACTACAGATTAAACCTCAATAACTAACGGCCGGCCACCGCTCCTAGAGCTACTCGATATGTATACATCGCCACTAGGCTACTAGACATGAAACAACCACTAGGCTATATAGGAACAATTTCCTATTACTACGACTACATGTAACCCAACTACCCATCGAGGGGGAACCCAAAATACCGACTCACCGGAGTGTCTCATTGTCTGCATTCGTGTCCATATCTCAATTGTAGTATACGCCTCTTATTGCACCCGTCGGGCTCTATCTATCACATAATATCACGCCGTGTCATAATCGTGCATACCAAGGAGTCTCGTTGTGATGGGCCCACACACTTCATCGGGCATTAGTCAGTGTTGCGCATCCACCACAGAACCTCCTCTGAGTGCCATTTGCGATAAAAACGCCCCTAGTCAAATAACCGACCCCATTGGGTAAGAGCATTTACCCAACATCGCAACGTCCTAGCATCACCTCATAGGGAACTAGCTTCTCTGCTATCTCTAACAAGCATACACATGCATATAATAAGGCTATACATACAACTTATACGTTTAATAATTTTATTATTACCTAAGCCTTAGGTCGAGGTTCGAATTCTGCAGTTCGTGCCTCAACCGATCGACCGCTACACCTTATCAATCGATCGCTTGCGATCGACCACTTGGAGTGAGTAGTCGATTGGTCATAGAACAAAAACAAGGGTTCTCTTCGTTTTTTGATTCAATTTTTAATTATTGTTAAGTATATTAATTAGGCATATATAGTAAACCCTAAGAAAATTACGATGACCAGTTTTCCTTTGAGATTCTACCATATTTCCATTGGTTTTAGATTCATAGATTTTAACAGGGTACTTATACTAAGTTACTTAAGAGTTAACAATTTTCTAGGGTTCCAATTCAATAAGAAAAAGGGTTTAACTTGGATGTAAATGAGATTAGCTAGTAAATACTAGTTCGGTTTTTAATTCAGATTTCAAGTTTAGCAATTATATTTAAGAATTAGGGTTTACAGTTTCCATTTTAATGACTAACACCCTAGATCAAGTAGAATATGCTAAATATAACTGTAATAAATCAACTTACTAAACCTATTCCCACTTACCTTAGATCTAAGCTCTAACTTTACGTTATGTCGGTGAATTGTTGCCCACTAGCTCTCTTCTCCTAGAGCTGATTTGCTCGTGCTCTCTTGCTTTGACTTTTAATTTATTTTTTAAGAGAAAGTTTAGAAGTAGGGAGGAAGAATTTTGGCAGAGTTTTGGTAGGATGTAAGTTTTCTGATGAATTTAGGGTTAGCTTAGGTGTTAATTTATAGAGGTTAGGGACCACTTTAGAGCATTGGATTTGCCCTACAGAATCTTTGCTATCATCTTGTACGCACATCAAAAACTTAGGCACAAAGGAAAATAATTCGGTCGATCTCAATCCTTCAAACAATGCTTCAGAAATCTCAAAATCTAACGTGAATGGCCGATCCCAATACCATGCGGTCGACTGCTACCGATAGACCAACAAACCCCTAGGGCCAACCTGTTACAGTTTACATTTTGGGAAGTTTTTATTTTAAAGTTTATTCTTTTTAAAATTTTCAAACTTCCGTAACTTTTCCATAATAACTCTGATTTTTGAAGTGTTATACATGAAATTGTCCAGAAAATTGTCATGAACGCAATGGTGCAAGTTTCATATTGAAATTCGATGTCTATGAAAATTTCATTTTAGCCCCTTGTTTTATAAAAATTTAATTTTCTTATTAAATTTTTGCTAAATTTTCGAGGTGTTACATTCTACCCTCTTAAAAGGATTTCGTTTTTAAAATCTTCAAGGATGGAAAAATGTAACTTATACACACAACAATCAATAGCTACAACCATCTACTCATTCATCATCCATGGACATTCATTGTTCTTAGAAATTTTCTAGTGCAATATATATATATATATACACACACAACGTAAAATGCATGTGATTCTATACTAATGGAAGGAGTAGGCGGTCTCCTAATCTAGTCAACCTCATGTCATGCAAGTGCTTGTGTCATGCATCCAAAATGTATGCAACATCCTAGGTATGTTTACTTGTAATTCTACACGTATGCGCAAACATTCAACCCATATGCAATAATATCCAATAACACAAACAATAAATAAGAGATAATATGAATGTGTGTGTACTACCTAGATGATATATTGTCCTAAATGTGTAAAAGAAACAATACAACAATACATCCACTAGCATCCATCATCCATAACATGTCCTATTGACACGTTTACAAACATTTCTATTATCCAAGGGTCTCTACCTAATAGGGTACACTAAGCTAAGTCCTAAAGCACAAGTAGTCTATACTCATTAAACTTATATTAGAAACGTACCAGAAAAGAGTTCTGGATGGGTAACTCGGATGTTCTCCTCAGGCTCCTATATACTCTTCATTGGATCGTCTCCCCATTAGAATTTAACAAGTCTGATCTCCTTGTTGTAGAGTCGCTTTGTACCATGATCAAGAATACGAGTGGGTGCATCATAAACAAGTGACTCCCTCTCTAACTCCACCTCCTCTAGCTGACTCAACTCGATCACGGTAGTTGTATCATGTAAGCACTTCCGCAAGTGAGACATATGGAAAACATCATGTACCCCCACTAACTTCTCAGGAAGCTCTACTCTATACGCCAACGTCCCTACTCAAACGACTATCGGGAAAGGCCCTACAGACCTTAGTGCTAGCTCCCTTGATCTACCAGACCTTATAACATGCCTAAGGGGTGAAACCTTCATAAACACCATGTCATCGACTACAAACTCTAACTCAGTACACCTCCTGTCAGCATAGGATTTCTATCTATCCTCAATGGTCTTCATTCTCCTACGGATCAATTCCACCTTCTCCGACGTCTCCCTCACCATGTTCAGCCTAAGAATAATCTCATCCATAGTTTCCAACCAACACAACGGTGATCTACAGGTCATCATAATGCTTGCCTGATAGCTATTGTTATAGGTACACTCCACCAACAGCAAGTGATCCTCCCAAGAGCCTCCAAAGTCCAAGATGCACATCCATAGTAAATCCTTCAATACCCAATTTACTCTCTCCGTATGTCCGTCCGTCTACGGATGATATGTGGTGCTCAAGCTCAACTCGATTCCCAAAGCCTCTTGTAGACTCCTCCAGCATCGTTGGTGAAAAGAGGAACTTGGTTGCTAACTATGTTAGTAGGAACTCCATGTAACCTAACAACCTCTCTCATGTATAGAGCCGCCAATGATGCTGTCATCCTCGTACTCCTCACTGGTATGAAATAAGCGCACTTGGTCAGTCGATCGACTATGACCCAAATGCTCTCATTCCCTCTCCTACTCTTCGATAAACCATCCATAAAGTCCATAGAAATACTCTCCCACTTCTACTGAGGAATACCCAATGGCTGCAATAGTCCTTCCGGCTCCTTCTGTTAGGCCTTTACCCTCTGGTGAGTCATACATCTAGATACATACTGTAACAACCTGCATATTTTACGATTTTATATTTAAATGTTTTATTTAAATATAGCGTCGTTAGTCGGATTTAAGTCCGTAATGTCACTTTTTGCAAACGGTCGAATTAGGACTCGGGACCATTTCCATTGAGTCCAAAATGGCATTTGCGATCTTTTTGAGTATAAGCATCGATATGTTTGGAGTGAGTTGAATTTTGCTATTTTCTATTTGGGATTTTGGGTTTGGGTTTCAGTCCACTAACCCTACTTATTACTCTAACTCCCTAACTCTTCATCCATTCACTCATTTCATTTCTTTTTCTCTAGCTCAACTGAAAATGGGGGAAGAGAATGGGAAATAGAAACTCCAAGCCCTAGTTTCCTTTTGCAAACTCAAATTCTTGCTCCAAATTCAAAGAGAAGCTTAGGTAAGCCTTCTTTTCACCTTCTCCATCTCTCTCTCTCTCTCTCCAATTTCAGAAATTTCCTATAACCTAATTTAGGAAATACTTGTTTTGATCTTAGATTGAAGCTTGTAGAGTAGAAGTGAAGAGTGGTTGATCTTTTCTTTGCATTTGAGCTTCTCATCTTTGTTTTTGAGTTAAAAGGTGAGATTTTTGAACTCAAGCCTATAGCTTTTGTTGTTGTTGGGTAAGAATTCCTACCATCTATTCATGTTCATTTGTATTCGATTTGGATCGATTTTGTGAATTGTCCCATTTTTGGTTTTTGGAATCCAATTTTGTGAAAATTCAATCTTTGATGTTTGAACACGTTAGTGGGGTGTTTCGGAGGGCCATACAACGCTGGGTTGTTGCTTGGCGTAATTCCTTGGCCGTTGTTGCTCGCTCGTCGCTCCCGTTCCGTGTTATCGTATTTGCCCCAAAGGGGGCTTGGCTGATTTTGCTCTGGTAGCAGGTTCAGTCGACTGAACCAGTATGTCAGTCAACTGAACCAGACCCCAGGAATTTGCCTGGGTCTGTATCAGTCGACTGACCTTCTGGGCCAATCGACTGGCCCTGGGGCAGAAATATTCGTACCCTTGTGTCAGTCGACTGACACCCTGGGTCAGTTGACTGACCTGGAAACATGAAGTTCCAGGCACTGGGCCAATCGACTGACCCCCTGGTTCAGTCGACTGACCTGCTTGTCTCAGCCAAATTGTTTATTTTGCTTTGATTTCCAATTTTGATCGATTCGTGTCGATCCAATCAGTTGTTATCGCATTCTTGACTTTGATGATTCCTTTTTGATTCGTACACGGGTTTTTATAAAGTGGTCTTTTTAAATTGTAGTAAAAGTTCGTTTTTCCGACTTATAATTTCTAAATAAAACACACACAATTTTGCACTTCGAGCGAAGAGGGAGGAGAGTTAAATGATTAAATAAAACGCATGCTATGAACATGTGGGTTTATCTTTTTAGTTAATTCCTAATCTATTCGTTTAACCGTTTTGACCTTTGGGTCTGGTTTACCGATGAGATGAGGTGAACTTTGTACTGCTTTGAGTGTGAAATTGACTAACGGTTAGTAAATCGTTTAGTGCGAACGTGTGGTATGAGACTCACGTTAACATTTTCCAGGTTCCTTTATGAGAGTTGTGACACATTCCGCCAGTTAGTGGTGTCCAGTACTGGGTCTCCGGACCTTCGCCACTACGGTTTGTTGCCTTCGGCCATTGCTTTCGGGCGTAGCCTTCGGGCGTTGCCTTCGGGCGTGTGGATCCTTGTTATACAGTACTGAGCTCAAGCATCTTTTGTTTCTTTGACAATTATATTTCCCTAGTGTATCGCCCTTCGATGTAGGTCCTTTGAACCACACGATATATATAGCGATTACCTTGTGTACCTTTATTGGTATTTGTTATTTGCCTTTTTGGCTTGTTTTGGGATATGATATCCTTGGTTTGTTTGAATTGTCGATGATATGAGGCTTGTTATGATTCATCTTCTGTTAGATGATCTAGTTATCTCTTTTGGAGATATTTGTGGTACTTTATGACCTTGTTTGTTCATTATCATTTAGTTTATCTAACTGATTTGTTTAGCTAGACTGACCCGTGTATTTTATACTCGGGTCAGACCGAGATGTTTTAGGTTAGGTACATTGGACTTAGCCTATTTTGCTTCCGCATGGACTATTCCGCTAGCTCCTTTTTCTTATAGCTTTTTGTGTAGTCCTTTTGGCTGTAACTCTGATATGTATTCTTTTGACTCGCCTGTATATTGTGGTTTTCTTTACCACTTGACATGTATCATTTTGTAAACTCTGTAATGTATCTGTATATGTGTAAATGTACGTGATGATCCACTGTTCTGTGATGTGTATTACATTTGAGTTGTTATATTTTATTCTGATAGATCCTTCAGCCACTTATGGCTTTGTATTAAGTATTTATTGGGTATGTCGATTCTTTTGAGAAAGAAGTGGCAATTGTCGGCGTATTCAATAGATAATTAAGATAAGTCTATAGATGGTCGCTCCTATCTAGCTCTATTCTCCGCATTAGCAAACGGTGTTACCTAGTAATACTCTTTGCTAATGTGGGTCTCGGAGTGGAGTGTCACAGCTTGGTATAAGAGCTGAGTTCAGAACAAAATACGATAAACATAGAACAGAGACACATATTACGGTACATCAAAGTGTAGTAAAATGTTACGGATCTTTGAATTATCGTGCCTTTATTCTTTTCGTGCCTTTGGGATAGATAGAATTTTGGAGATACGTCAAGGAATGCATTTTATTCCGTAGTAATCCATATTTGAATTAATGATATCTACCTTATGAATAATCTTTATCTTATCTTAACTTTCAGCTAATGGCCGGAAGGGGCAGAGGACGACGCTCGAATGCTGGGCAATCCAGTGGCTCGCATCCGGACGGCGTTTACATGTCCGCCGATCAGTTTTTGGAGTTGTTTAGGAGCACTAAGCCTCCAGCTCCTATTCGAGCATCTCCTCCGCGCAAGTCTTCCTTTGCATGCTTGTGCAGTGATTTTTCTCATCTTGATGGAAAGCCATTCAAAGGCTCCGAGTCTGTTCTTGAGGTCCAAGCTTGGATTCGCACTTGTGAGCGTATCTTCTCTCGTATGGATCTTTCTGACCACGATCGAGTTCTTGTAACTTCTAGCTTATTGCAAGAGTGTGCCCTTGATTGGTACGAGCTTCTTGTAGCCGAACTTGATGAGTCTGTTCTTTCTTGGACTCAGTTTCGAGAACGATTCGAACTCAAATTCGTTCCTGAATCTGAGAAAGTTTTATTAGCTCGTCGCTTCCTTAAGTTGAAGCAAGGGAAGTCCTCCGTCTCTGAATATGTTGCATCATTTGAGGCCTTATCTAAGTATGTCTTGAATTCATTAGCACTTCTTATAAGAAGAATATGAAGTTTGTCTCTGGTCTTAAGAAATATCTTAAGAAGTCCTTAATGCTCCAGCTTAAGCTTTCTTTTGAGGAGGTGGTTGATTCGGCGCTTCATCTCGAGGCCATCGAGAAGGAGTGTGATAGTGGTGATGATATTGAGGTTCGCAAGAACCCCAATAAGAAGAAGTTTCCATTTCATAAGCGAGAATTTTTCCCTTCTAAGAAGAAAAAGCCTATTGAATCTGGTTCTAACTCTCAATCTGTTGGAACACCTTCAATTCGGAAGTGTTTCAATTGTGGTTCTCCTGATCATATGATTCGAGCTTGTCCTAAGCCTCTCTTCTGCCATTATTGCAAGAAGGAAGGTCACCGTGTTTACTCCTGCCCTACTGCTCCTGCTAGTGCCAAGTCTGGCAAGCTTTTTGTTGCTAAGGCTTCTGGAGGTTCTTCTCAGCCCAAAGGTATATCTCCATCTATTTTGGAAGGTTCTATTTTATTTCATGACCATAGTATTCGAGTTCTTTTCGATACGGGTGCTTCGCATTCTTTCGTATAGAAAAAGCTCGTCGATGATTTGTCTTTGGATGTTTCTTGTATGGTTACTTCGTTGAGGATTGCGAATCCTATTGGGGGATCCGCAACCCTTAGCATGCTTTGTGATGATGTTGAGATTGTTTTATGTGGCTTTTCTTTTCGTGCGAATCTGCACATTATTTCTTATTTTGGATTTGATATGATTTTGGGTATGGACTGGCAAGTGAGATACGATGCCAGGATTATTTGTTCTGAAAGAATTTTATATCTTCGACACCCAGATTCGTCCACTCAGCTATCACTTGTTCTTCGGAAAGTGGATAATTCTGAAATGGCTTTATATTCTCTTGACTCACGAGATGAAGATGATATATCTTGTATTCCTATTGTTTGTGACTTCTCTGATGTTTTTGAGCCGGTTTCAGGTTTGCCACCCAAGCGGGCGATCGAGTTCCGCATTGATCTCATTCCAGGCGCGCAGCCAGTTGGCCGTCCTCCCACGAGGATGTCTACAAAAGAAAATGAGGAACTCAAGAAGCAGCTTTTAGAGCTTGAGTCCAAACAGTTGATTCAGTCCAGTTTTTCACCGTGGGGTGCCGCGGTCATCTTCGTAAAGAAGTCCGATGGAACACTTAGGCTCTACATTGACTATCGCAAGCTTAACGAGTTGACCATTAGGAATAGGTATCCATTGCCTAGGATCGATGATATGTTCGATCTATTGTGTGGCGCTAAGGTCTTCTCTCAGCTCGACCTTGACACTGGTTTCCACCAGCTCCAAGTCGTGGAAGATAGCATACCTCTTACAGCTTTCCGCACTCGATATGGTTCTTTCGAGTGGCTCGTTATGCCGTTCGGTTTGACGAACGCCCCTACTTTCTTTGTTGATCTTATGAATCAAGTATTCCGGGAATATCTCGATAAGTTCGTCATTGTGTTCATTGACGACATTCTTGTTTATTCTAAGTCTGAAGCCGAGCATGCTAATCACTTGAGAATTGTCTTGAGTACTCTTCGTCACCATCATCTTAAAGCCAAATTCTCCAAGTGCCATTTTTGGGAGAATGAGGTAAAGTTCTTAGGCCATGTTGTATCTTCCGATGGCATTTCTGTCGATCCCTCAAAGATCGAAGCTATCCAGAATTGGAAGAGGCCTGAGAATGTTCATGAGATTCGTAGTTTCCTTGGATTGGCGGGTTATTACCGTCGGTTCATTAAGGATTTTTCCCATGTTGTGCTTCCTCTCACCAGCCTTACTCGGAAAGGCATTCGTTATATTTGGTCCGATAAGTGTGAAGCTTCCTTTCAGACATTAAAGGAACTTCTCACTAATGCTCCTATTCTTGTGGTTCCCGAGGATAATCATGATCTTGTTGTCTACACCGATGCTTGTGGTAGTGGTCTCGGTGCCGTGCTTATGCAGAAGGAACGGGTAGTTGCTTATGCTTCTAGGCAACTGCATCCGAATGAAGTTCGTTATGCCACTCATGATCTTGAGTTAGCCGCCGTTGTCTTCGCCTTGAAGATTTGGCGACACTGCTTATTAGGCGAGCGCTTCATTCTCTATACCGATCATAAATCCTTGAAGTATTTGTTCACTCAGAAGGAACTCAATATGAGGCAACAACGTTGGCTCGAGTTTCTTGCCTCCTATGACTTTGATATCCAATATACCCCTGGTAAGGGTAATTGTGTTGCTGATGCGCTTAGTCGCAGACATTCGGTTGTCGTTTCTATGATGCTTGCCGAATGGGATATTCTTGAGACTCTATCTTTTTGTGATATTCGTGATCGAGCTCCATCCTCTGATTCTTCGATAGTATTATTCAGTTTGGAAGCTCGACCCTCTCTATTGGATCACATTTCCAAAGCTCAGCGGCGTGATCCTGATCTTGTGCATCTTATTTAGCTTTGTGAGACTGAATCCCGTGATGAGGCGTTGCGGGATTTCAGCATTGATTTTCATGAGTGTCTTCGCAAGAAGAACCGTCTTATTGTGCCTCCTGATTCTGCACTTAGGCATGACATTCTTGATGACTGTCATCGTTCTAAGTATACCATTCATCCTGGTAGTAGTAAGATGTATGCCGATATGCATCGCCTTTATTATTGGGAAGGCATGAAGTGCGATGTGGCGAGTTATGTGAGTAATTGCATGACTTGTCAACGTATTAAAGCCGAACATCAGTGCCCTTCTAGTCTCCTTCAGCCTCTAGAGATTCCATTGTGGAAATGGGATCAGATTTCGATGGATTTCATTGATGGCATACCTCGTACGAGATCGGGCCATTCTAGCATTTGGGTTATTATTGATCGCTTCACCAAATCAGCTCATTTTGTTCCTATTAAATCTAATAGGACTGCTTCTCTTTTGGCTAAGTTATATATCAAGGAAATCGTGAGACTTCACGGTGTTCTTAGTTCGATTGTGAGTGACCGTGATCCTTTATTCACAAGTCATTTCTAGGAGAGTCTTCAGCAAGCTTTGGGAACAAAGCTTAATTTCCGCACAGCTTATCATCCATAGTCTGATGGACAGACTGAATGGGTGAATCGTATCTTGGAGGATGTCCTCCGTATTTGTATTCTTGATTTTGGAGGTAGTTGGGAGGATCATCTACCCCTTGTAGAGTTCTCCTACAACAATAGTTTTCAGTCCAGTATCGATATGGTTCCTTTCGAAGCCTTATACGGAAGGCCATGTCGATCACCTTCTTGTTGGTTTGAATCTGGGGAGAAGCTTATTCTTGGCCCGGAGTTTGTTCATGATTCTTCTGAGAAGATTGATCTTATTCGTCAGAGAATGAAAGAGGCACAGAGCCGCCAGAAATCCTACGCAGATAACCGTAGGAAGCCTCTCGAGTTCTCGGTCGATGTTCTTGTCTTTATTCGTGTTTCTCCATTGAAAGGGGTTATGCGCTTCAGTATGACAAGGAAATTAGCTCCTCGCTTTGTAGGACCATTTCCTATTACTGAACGTATTGTCCCTATGGCTTATAGAGTTTCACTTCCAGCTCATTTATCCGGTGTTCACAACGTGTTTCATGTCTCTCAGCTTCGAAAATGTCTTCGAGAATTGGATTCTGTTATTGGCTATCCAGATTTGCAAGGGCTTGAGATCTCACCAGACTTATCTATTGTACAGCAGCCTATTCGCGTACTTGCCTCGGAGGTGAGACACATTTGGAACAAGGACGTGCCACTCATTAAAGTTCAATGGTCCGCTAATCCCAATAACTGTACTTGGGAAACCAGAGAGTTTATCGAGCGATCCTATCCGGGTTTTCTATCTTTGCTCAGCAATGGTGAGAATATCTTTTTATCTCAAGCTTGTTTTCTTTCCTTTTTGGGTGTAAGTATGTAGTTGTTACAAATTATTCTCTAGGAATTGCGCGGACGTAATTTTGTTAAGGAGGGGAGATCTGTAACAACCCGCATATTTTACGATTTTATATTTAAATGTTTTATTTAGATATAGCGTCGTTAGTCGGATTTAAGTCCGTAATGTCACTTTTTGCAAACGGTCAAATTAGGACTTGGGACCATTTCCATTGAGTCCAAAATGGCGTTTGCGATCTTTTTCAGTATAAGCATCGATATGTTTGGAGTGAGTTGAATTTCGCTATTTTCTATTTGGGCTTTTGGGTTTGGGTTTCAGCCCACTAACCCTACTTATTACTCTAACTCCCTAACTCTTCACCCATTCACTCATTTCATTTCTTTTTCTCTAGCTCAACTAAAAATGGGGGAAGAGAATGGGAAATAGAAACTCCAAGCCCTAGTTTCCTTTTGCAAACTCAAATTCTTGCTCCAAATTCAAAGAGAAGCTTAGGTAAGCCTTCTTTTCACCTTCTCCATCTCTCTTTCTCTCCAATTTCATAAATTTCCTATAACCTAATTTAGGAAATACTTGTTTTGATCTTAGATTGAAGCTTGTAGAGTAGAAGTGAAGAGTGGTTGATCTTTTCTTTGCATTTGAGCTTCTCATCTTTGTTTTTGAGTTAAAAGGTGAGATTTTTGAACTCAAGCCTATAGCTTTTGTTGTTGTTGGGTAAGAATTCCTACCATCTATTCATGTTCATTTGTATTCGATTTGGATCGATTTTGTGAATTGTCCCATTTTTGGTTTTTGGAATCCAATTTTGTGAAAATTCAATCTTTGATGTTTGAACACGTTAGTGGGGTGTTTCGAAGGGCCATACAAGGCTGGGTTGTCGCTTGGCGTAAATCCTTGGCCGTTTTTGCTCGCTCGTCGCTCCCGTTCCGTGTTATCGTATTTGCCCCAAGGGGGCTAGGCTGATTCTCCTCTGGTAGCAGGTTCAGTCGACTGAATCAGTAGGTCAGTCGACTAAACCAGACCCTAGGAATTTGCCTGGGTCTGTATCAGTCGACTGACCTTCTGGGCCAGTCGACTGACCTTGGGGTAGAAATATTCATACCCCTGTGTCAGTCGACTGACACCCTGGGTTAGTCGACTGACCTGGAAACATGAAGTTCCAGGCACTGGGCCAGTCAACTGACCTCCTGGTTCATTCGACTGACCTGCTTATCTCAGCCAAATTTTTTATTTTGCTTTGATTTCCAATTTTGATCGATTCGTGTCGATCCAATCAGTTGTTATCGCATTCTTGACTTTGATGATTCCTTTTTGATTCGTACACGGGTTTTTATAAAGTGATCTTTTTAAATTGTAGTAAAAGCTCGTTTTTCCGACTTATAATTTCTAAATAAAACACACACAATTTTGCACTTCGAGCGAAGAGGGAGGAGAGTTAAATGATTAAATAAAACGCGTGCTATGAACACGTGGGTTTATCTTTTCAATTAATTCCTAATCTATTCGTTTGACCGTTTTGACCTTTGGGTCTGGTTTACCGATGAGATGAGATGAACTTTGTACTGCTTTGAGTGTGAAATTGACTAACGTTTAGTAAACCGTTTAGTGCGAACGTGTGGTATGGGACTCACGTTAACATTTTCCGGGTTCCTTTCTGAGAGTTGTGACACATTCCGCCAGTTAATGGTGTCCAGTACTGGGTCTCCGGACCTTCGCCACTATGGTTTGTTGCCTTCGGGCGTGTGGATCCTTGTTATACAGTACTGAGCTCGAGCATCTTTTGTTTGTTTGACAATTATATTTCCCTAGTGTATCGCCCTTCAGTGTAGGTCCTTTGAACCACACGATATATATAGCGATCACCTTGTGGAAACTTGTGTACCTTTAATGGTATTTGTTATTTGCCTTTTTGGCTTATTTGGTATATGATATCCTTGGTTTGTTTGAATTGCCGATGATATGAGGCTTGTTATGATTCATCTTCTGTTAGATGATCTAGTTATCTCTTTTGGAGATATTTGTAGTACTTTATGACCTTGTATGTTCATTATCATTTAGTTTATCTAACTGATTTGTTTAGCTAGACTAACCCGTGTATTTTATACTCGGGTCAGACCGAGATGTTTCAGGTTAGGTACATTGGACTTAGCCTATTTTGCTTCTGCATGGACTATTCCGCTAGCTCCTTTTTATTATAGCTTTTTGTGTAGTCCTTTTGGCTGTAACTCTGATATGTATTCTTTTGACTCGCCTGTATATTGTGGTTTGCTTTACCACTTGACATGTATCATTTTGTAAACTCTGTATTGTATTTGTATATGTGTAAATGTATGTGATGATCCACTGTTCTATGATGTGTATTACATTTGAGTTGTTATATTTTATTCTGATAGATCCTTCAGCCACCTATGGCTTTGTATTAAGTATTTATTGGGTATGTCGATTCTTTTGAGAAAGAAGTGGCAATTGTCGACGTATTCAATAGATAATTAAGATAAGGCTATAGATGGTCGCTCCTATCCAGCTCTATTCTCCGCATTAGCAGACGGTGTTACCTAGTAATACTCTTTACTAATGTGGGCCTCGGAGTGGGGCGTCACAGACACTCCACTACATGCTTCTTTATATAGGGCCAATAGAAGACTCTTTTCATGTCACGGCACATCTTTTCACCACCGAGATGAATGGTCATTCAAGAATGGTGAGACTCTACTAGTACCGCATCTATCAAATCCATACTAAGAGGAACACAAACCTACCTTCCTCTGTAACCATCCTCTTGAGTCAATGGCGTAACGCCCCAGATGACTCGATGACTCCCTTCTTCTGATTCTCTCAACAATATCTACTATATTCTTATCTCCTTTTTGACAAATCCTAATATGCTCCATCAATGTAGGTTGCACATCCAAAGCTGCTAGTAATAATCCCGGAGTAATATATGATGATGGTCGAAATTCGAATATAGAAATAAGCTACAAATGTTTCCACTCCAAGAACAAAGGACTCAGTACTACATGTTCTTTGCTCAAAGCATCGACCATCGCATTACCCTTGACCAGAGTATATAAGATATCAAAGTTATATGATACCAAAGACTCCATCCATCTTTGTTGCTTCAAATTTAAGTCCTTTTAGGAGAATAAATACTTCAAGGACTTGTGATCCATATATAGCTCAAACCGCTACCCTAAAAGGTAATGCTACTATGACTTTAGCGCAAAGACAATGGTCGCCAACTCAAGATCATGAGTAGGGTAGTTTCTCGTGGGTCTTCAACTGTCGACTAGCATAACTCACCATCATTCCTTCTTTCATCAAGATCGTGTTTAATGTCGTACCACAGACATCGGTATAAACTGTAAATGGCTTCGTCCCATCAGGTAACACCAAACTGGTGTACTAGTTAACGCCACCTTCAAATCGATAAAAGCATATTCGCATTTTGCGTCCTACAATAAAACTAGATTCTTCTTGGTGTGATGGGTCAAAGCTGCAGAGATCTTCACGAAATCCTAAATGAACTTTCGATAGTAGCCCGCCAAACCAAGGGAACTTCTCACTTCCACAACATTCTTTGGCACATGCCAATTCTGAACTGCCGCCACCTTATTGGAATCAACCGCCAACCTACTTTCTAAGACGATGTGTCTCAAAAAGCGTACCTTCTCTGACCAAAAGTGGCACTTTGAAAACTTTTCCTTCAGCTTATAAATATGACAACCTGTACCTCCTAACGCATCGATTAAAAGCCCAAGGTGAATTTCGGCCTCGCATCGTACTGAGAAATACGAGCCATTGGTTTTATAACATTACAAAGACTAATACAAAAGATATAATCTAAGATATACTATACTTTCAAAACTCACAGTGGAAGGAACAAAATAGATAATACAGAAAATATCCATCTCGGAAAATATCCCAAAACAAAGTCAGAAAATCAGTACGTAGTCAAATACAGAATGCATAGAAAATATCACTCTAAGTCTGATAAAGGAAATACAAAGTACTGATAAGATGGATAGGTACATGGCAAGTAAATAAAAAAACAAGCAACTCTTGTGATGGGCTCCCCTCTCCACGTATCAAGAATGGACCAATCGCATGCTACTCTATCCACTTATGATGGGGTAAAAGGAAGTGAAAACGGGTGGGTTTGACAAGATTCTAGTGAATGAAAATAAACACAATGTTAAATAAAATATAAAAGTAGAAACATTAATAACACCAAAATACTCCTCACATCCACTTGATAAACTAATGGAATAAATTACTCAAACCACTTTAACATCCTACCTATATAGATAGACAAAACTAAACAAAAAGTAAAAGGAAGAACTTGCATAACCAAGTAGGAAACACATACACACATTATACATATACATACATACATATATAAATACATACATAGATATATAAATATATATACACACATACATACAATACATACATACGTACACACATACATACATACATACATACATATATATATATATAAAAGAGTGTGTGTGTATATAAGTTTAACTCTTAACATATTGATTTTGTCTAATGTCAATTTAAAATATAAAAGTAGAAACATTAATAACACCAAAATACTCCTCACATCCACTTGATGGACTAATGGAATAAATTACTCAAACCACTTTAACATCCTACCTATATAGATAGACAAAACTAAACAAAAAGTAAAAGGAAGAACTTGCATAACCAAGTAGGAAACACATACACACATTATACATATACATACATACATACATATATAAATACATACATAGATATATAAATATACATACACACATACATACAATACATACATACATACATACATACATATATATATATAAGTGTGTGTGTATATATAAGTTTAACTCTTAACATATTGATTTTGTCTAATGTCAATTTCTAATGATAGAAGAAAGAGATGTGAATAATGTAAGTGTAATTATTCTATACATTGTAAATTAATGTAAAATGATTTTTTTTATGTTTGCAACATTAATATCACTTGATATGCTTATGACCCTATTATTTACATGAAAATCAATATTATTAAACTAATGTTATATATTACTTTTTATCGCTTCTCATTTTCAAATTGAAGAAAATAATAGTATTCAATGCAGTCATAATTTATTTGAATGAGATATTTAAAAGAGGATAAAACCAACAAATGATTTCTTAAGAACGTGCAAAACCTACATTCACGCATGTCAATGGATGCAAACGGATGCGGATATGGCTATATCCGCATCCGTATTCGAAAATTAAAATCTACATCCGCATCCGCATCCGATATCCATGGATATTCAAAAACTAACATCCGTATCTGCATCCGCAAATATTTTCGGATATCCGAAAATATCCGCATCCGAAAAGAGGATGCGGATATTTCCGAATAATCGAAAATATTCGAAAATCCGCATCCGAAAACTAGATTGAGAATTATGATATAATGAAAATATTGATCAAAAAAATTACAATTCATAGCATTCAAATAACAATCAATCGACAAACTAATATACTTCAGTTTCCAAGTTAACAACAAACAATCCACACAAAATCATAATAGAGTTACAAAATGCATAATTAATTAGCTTATAAAATTTAAATAATTAACCATAAAACCTAAATAAACATAGCTAAGGTGATGAATAAGCATCCGATTTCTTTGCAAAAGTGAAGAATAAACATCCAATTCTTTGTTCTATCTTCAAACTCATGAGCTTTCCACACGATCCTATAAAACAAAACATAGCAAAAATATGATCCAATAAATCAAACTTCAAACTCATATACATATTGTATTTTGCACTGGAAGTGCTGCAGGAGCTGCACTTGGTGCTGCAGCAGCTGCACTTGGTGCAGCAGCAGCAGGAGGTGCTGCTGCTAGAAAGTGATGCTGCCAACAGCAGCACCAAGCACTTTATGTTGCTGCAGCAGCACATAAATGAAAAAAAACTCTATATTTTTACCTTGTGCGATGCGATGGATAGTTTATGATAGGGCTGATGCTTCATCTACAAGCTCTATATCTTTACCTATTAAATAAAAAGACTGATTATATTAAATGGTTAAAATTATAGAATAATTTTAGTATGTAAATAATAACTATCCTATGTCTGATGGTAACTAATCCTTAATACATCTCAATGTTTCCACTATGTCAGGAGATAATGAGGATCTATTTTCGGTAATCAATCTACCACCGCTACTAAACGATGATTCAGATGCTACGGTAGAAACGGGAATGGCTAAAATATCACGAGCAATCTTTGCAAGAGTATGAAATGTAGGACAATTTGTTTTCCACCACATTAAAATATCAAAGTTGTCGTCATCCTCATCCATCGACAATAATTCATCTTCCAAATACTTGTCAAGCTCGGTCTTTGAAATTTGCAAACTTCCAATTTTTTGTTCTCTATAATTCTTCCACTTAAGATCCATTTTTGTTCTCTTTTTTAAACCATGATTAACATTATCATCCAATGCACAAGAAGAAGATACATTTTTTAGGATGCACTTTCTTCTTCATATAAATAGAAAAGAGATTTCAAACAATCATTGATTTTCCTAACATGAACTTGTGCATCTTCCCCATAAATCAAATCATAGAAAAATTCAATGTAAGCCATTCTATAACGAGGATCGAAAACCATTACAATACTCATCATTAAATTGCAACTCTTCCAATATTTCTCAAATTTAACTCTCATCATTTGTGCCATGGAACAAATATAATCATGCTCACTTAGCTCCCAACTAGTAATACTTTCATAAATATCACACACGCTTTTAAAATACAAATTCATTGTTGGATATTTAACACCTGAAAATTTGAGAGGTACATCATAAAATATTTTCAAACATTCACAAATTTCTTTTCCTATCTCTCATTCTTCTCTAGAAGGCAAACTTATATAATCTGAAGTTAACTCAAATAACCGCTCAAATGTGGGACGCACTTCAATCGCACTTTCAAGCATAAGGTATGTTGAGTTCCATCGCATTGGAACATCATAAGAAACACCTTTTCCAACTAATCTAGTTTGTGCCAATGCGTTTTCCCAATTTTTTTTTCTAAACTGTGAAGACTTTGTGAAATTAACACTTTCTCTTATCTTTATAATAAGACCATGTACGGATTTTAACCCATCTTGCACAATTAAATTCAAGACATGAGTGCAACAACGCATATGAAACAAATCACCATTTGAAATCAAGACCCCTTTACCATCTAACATGCCTTGAGATCTCTTATCATAACATCATTATTGGATGCATTATCGACAGTAATTGAAAATAATTTCTTATCCAAATTCCAATGCAATAGTTTTGTTTTAAGAGCAGCACTAAGTGCAAGTCTAGTGTGTGGAGAAGGCATTGCATGATAAACAATTATCTTTTTTTGCAATTTCCATTCATCATCAATGTAATGACAAGTTATACAACAATAACCTATATTCTGATGTTCAGATGTCCATAAATCAGTAGTAAGGCTAACACGAGTAGACAAACTATCAAACATCTGTTGTAATTCAGTTCTCATATCAGCATAAAGTTTCAACACATCACAACGAACTGTATTTCTAGAATAGAGCTTAACGGTTGGATTAATACTCTTAACAAATTCTTGGAAGTAAACATGTTCAGTCATATTGAATGGATAATCATGTTTGGCAATCATACGAGCAAAACACATTCGAGTCCTATTTTGATCAAACTTCCAACTAGCTAATTTGAATGGTTTATTGGGAGACTTTTTAGTAGTCAAATGTTGTTGTCCGGATAATCTTTTATTGGTAGTATTTTTGAGACAAACTTTTATATGATTTTTCAAATGTGTTGTTCCCAGTGAAGTAGCTCCATTGAATATCCTTAAACAATGTTTACAAGTTGCCTTAACACAATTACTACCCTCTAACACTTCTCTATCAAAATCTTTCCATACCTCGGATTTCAAGGGTTTTATATTCAAAGGTGCAGATATTTCTTCATTAGCTGGAATATTTTGAGTTGGTGGCGCACTAGAGTCCGTGGTTTCTAGCATAACTATGCTATTTTTGACATAAGCATTTGATGCAGCACATGCAACAGATTTACTACTACAACTTGACGAGGTGTTTTCCATTTTTAAAAGTCTTTAAATATTCATAGAACAAGCTATCGGTTTACTGTATATTAGTGTAGCTGCAGTGTTCAAATTTAAAAGCATTCCCATGAAAATATCTATTGGAAAGTGGAAACATTAAGTATAACATCAACAAATTAGCAGATCAAAGTTTACTATACTTAGTATCAGTTTACTATACTTATTATGCCCATTGACAGGCCTACTTATGCCCATTTTGAAAGCAAATAAGATATTTCGTTTATCCATACTTAGCATTCACATTTCAGCTTACTTTTTATCCTTTTATATTGCATGTTCGAACATTGATCAAATAAATTTATAAGTTCTTAACTGGTATAAGATATTTCTTAGTATATAGTGGAATCCAATCTTCGAATAAGCTACTTTTTTCTTAATACTTTTTAAGGAAACTGGTAAGAAATAAGCTACTAAGTTACTAATTAAGTCAGTCGAGTTATTTATATTTATCCCGCAGGCTTATATACAATTAATTTAATGATGTAAACAATTAGTTTCAGAAGATAAATGCACATGAGTGAACTTGATTAATATTTTCATTTGTCAGCGATTTCCGTGCTGACTTTTACATTCAGTACTAGAACTTTCTTTAGTTTTGTATTTACTTTTTTTAGTACACACCAAAACCAGATATGTTAAAATAGGTCGCTATTAGCGAAAGAAATCCATTTTGTTGCTTGCAATATTTCATTAGCTTCAATTATTGGTTCAATGTGCTTGTGTTAGTAGGATCTCTTTAATTCTGTATGAAAGAAGTGGTTGGAAAAAAAGATGGAAATAGACGTTTGTCCAGCAAAAAGAATAGTTTGTTCATTTTATTTTGGATTGTCATAGCTTAGGCACATGTTATAAAATATTAATGACATGTTTATAAGTTTTAGCTCTAAACTAAATCACTTGAATGCTGGTTTTTTTGGATCATTATCAATTGTGTATTTTTACAAACAGGCACGGACTGTTAGGAACCATATCAGCCTGCTTCATCTTCATATATACATTCTAATAATCTCTTGGTTTTATATACAGGGAAAGGTGTATACCTACAAAAATTGACATTTCTTTTTCTCAGGACAATTACTTTTTGCTTGGAGAGGAAATTATATATATCAGGTAGACCCACAAGTTCACTTAATTCTACAATAGCGTATGACACACCCCACACACACACCCACCCATATATAGACACACACATTACTCTTTTAGTTACAAGTGCTGTATTATTCAGGCACATTTCTTTCTCCTGCGTATTTAATTCAACAAATTATAATCAATCAAATTTTCTCACCGATGATTATGTTAATAATATTTAATGGTAGTCTTTACATCATTTATAAGAAATTTGTATATATTGAACAAAATGTCCAACTCTATCCGTTAATGATCTAGTTTAGATAAAAGGTGTTCTGGTCATTATGAAAGGTACAACATATACCCAGTCTTAATGGAGGAAGAACAACCCAAATTTTGTAAATGTTACTTCTAATGTAGTTGTTTTCTTGTCATTGTTCTTTTACAACCACTGCTGTTGAAATTAAACTAGCAATAAAAATTGACTGTAATAAAAGGTTAAAAGATGTAACTGTCAAAAAGATGCACTAAATTTTCAAAATTTGTAGTTGACGACTTTTCAGAATTTGTATATGACTGGGAAATTAACTGGGAAACGCTGTATACAGAAGAAGAGTTCTAGGTTCTAACTGCTTAATCCATAAAAACACATACAAATGGTAAGATGCAAATCGATGGTAAGAAGCTTGCGTACCTGGCTACGCGACGAGGACGAGGCAGAGCGCCGAAGCGAGACGAGGCAGAGCGCCGAAGCTAGACGAGGCGGAACGCCAAAGCGAGACGAGGCGGAACGCCGAAGCGAGACGAGACAGAGCGCCGAAACGAGACGAGGCGTGTGCGATTCGATTAGAGATTTAGAGATTTTTAGACAGTGCGGCTGTGAAATTGTAAATGAAGTAATGAATACGTAAGAAGACAATGTGATTAGGGTTTCATTGTGTGTGAAGATACCTTGGCCTTGGATGTGGAATCCAACGGTTGTGTTAAAGTGGCTAATAAATTTTGATTTCAATTTATAGTTCTCTTTAAACAGTAGTAGTAATAATAATAATAATAATAATAATAATAATAATAATAATTGTAAAATTAATTTTGGATCGGACGGATGTTTTTCGGATACGGATATGCCCATATCCGCATCCGCATCCGATTTTCTTTTTGGATATCGGATATCCGCATCCGCTTTTCGGATATCGGATAATATCCGTTTTTTCGGATATATATCCGGACGGAGTTCGGATTTTTCGGGTATCCATTGACATGCCTACCACAATGGCACATTTTCAAATGGATCTAAAACTATATTATGTCACATTAGATCGTAGTTTGTAAAGCATAGTGGTATATTATTATAATTATTTTTGTTTTGATTTGTAGTGAAGAGAGCACAAACTTTTGATTTGGAATGGAATTAACTTTTCGAAATAAAGAGAAAAGTACTAAGGCTGTCAATGAGTACTTGAAAAATCTGAAATCTGTCCGTATCCGTATCCAAAATATGAAAAATTATTCGATATCCGAAAAACGCATGTGGTTGCGGATATGACCATATCCGTATTCGATAATTATCTGTTCAGTTTTTTTCAAGATTATAGTAATTTTTTGTGTATTTTAGTACATAAAACGACTATCTTTACTATTTTATATAGATAAAGATTTATATATAAATCAATATTTATTGCTTAAAATCATTTTTCTTAGCGTATTTATTATTTTTTCTATTTTAATACAGGAATGGATTTATAATAAATAAATTTTTTGTATTTATTTGTTTAGATTTATTGGTTGTGAACTGGTCGAAGAATATCCGATAAATATACGATATCCTTCTGCATCCGCGGATACAGATATCCAATATCTAAAAATAATTTCGGATACGGATACAGATATGACACTATCTGAATCCATATCCGACCGTTTACAGGCCTAAAAAGTACTTCTTGTAATAAAATATAGGTGGATGCATATGGATGCATGTGGATGCATGAAGTATTTCATTTAATAAGATATAAGAGGTGGTTAAATAAGTTATTTTAGTACCACCCTAGGGTGTGTTTGTATTTGCTAAGAAGTTCTGAATGGAACTTATGAAATAATAATAAGAACTTTTATTGCCGTCTGTTTTTAGAAATGTTTCGATCTAAACCACTTATTCGGAGATAAATGTTTAACTTTTAACTTTTTATTGTTACTAGTTCTAAAAGCCGAATAATTATCATTTCCATTTATACCCTCATTAGTATTTACAAATAATAATAAAATTAAAAATTAATATTTTAAAATTATAACAAATTCTATATTCTAAACATAATTTTTAGAGATTTCAAAATTTAGGAAATTCAAATCCTTAATGTTCAAGAGTTTTACTTTTCTAGTATTCAATTTTCTCTTAATTCAAACATTTTATGACTTAAAATATTTAACTTTAAAATTGTAATATCTCAAATTCTTTCTTTAATAATCATTATTATTTCAAAGACCAACTAAAGAAAAATGATATTATTGTCAAAAGAAACATACTTTTTAATACCATTTCAAAGATATAAAATACAAATAAACAAGTAAATGATTATTCAACATTTATAATTCAATAATCGACATTTAGAATTCAACCTCAAGTGTTTGACACTTTAATTAGACAGAGTGTAATAATTGAATATTTTAAAGTTTTACTTGTTCTGGTCGCAATAGCGGAGAACCAAAATTTATCGTAATTTTTTGCTAGTGCGAGAGTTATATTGTTCACAACTCAAAATCCTTTTTTATAAGGCTCTGTTTGTTTTGAGGAAAAAAAGTTGAATGCTTAATTAAATAAGTGATAAGTGGTTCTTAGTTCGTTTATTTTGAAATAAGTGCTTTCATTAAACTCTTCTTTTCACGTAATTGAATAAGCAAAATTTTAATGCTTATTATAAATGCTGATCACTTATTACACCATATTTTTCAATTATACCATATGCAACATAATATGTAATTGTTTTATAAAGTTTATTTTTAATTATATCAAATAATAAGAAAAGTTCAAACATAACATCAATTTTGTTTTCAGTTTTATCTCCTTCTACGGTGTGGTTGTTTTGATTTTTAATTTATAGTGCAGTTTCCGATGACTAGAACGAATATACAAAAAACTAGCGACGAATTTTTTTAATGTCAATCTATCATGATGTTTTTCATATAAATTGAAGTTAAAATATGATAATTTATAAATTGGTTGATAAGAATGGAAATGAAAAAATAAATAAATTGAAATATATAATTCGCAAACAATGATTAAGTTAGCTTCCAGGTGCGTCAAATAATGATCTACGTTTACAAGACGAACTTCAAATTAGAAGGAAAACAATATTCAACAATCAGCAGCCGTGCTGAGCATTTTAAACAAACGCCTTACTCTGCCACCCCATTTACGAAAACTCTAACCCAAACAAAAATCCCCAAAGTATATTAAAATGGATCCAATCGTTGATTCGTTATCCGCAGCCTACAACGAGTTCATTACTGCCGCCGCAATCGTCTTAGAATCAAAAATATCCAACAACAACACATCAAACTCTGCCTCCGCGTCAGCATTAGAAACCTTCAAGCACCGCTGGGAACTTTTCAAAGTCGCGTGCGACCAGGCCGAAGAGTTTGTGGAATCTTTGAAACAGCGCATCGGGTCAGAATGTTTGGTAGATGAGGCCACTGGATCCGCCACGAATCAAAATTCTAACGGGCAGGCTGGAATTCCACCCATTAGTGCGGTTAGGTTGGAGCAGATGAGCAAAGCTGTAAGGATGCTCGTCATTGAGTTGCAGCAGCATGGGTCGGGTTCTGGCGCTGGTTCAAATGTTAATCCGCATACTGAAGAGCCAGTTCAGTAGTGGGGTATGGTAATTCTGCCTTAGATGTTTGGCTATTTATGTGAAATTAGTAGATTAATTTATTGCCTGCATTAACTATGCATGCTGAAATCTCTGTGTTTGATTATATTATTGGGTTGTGTTGAGCAGGCCTATCAACGGGTCAGGGTCGGTCCGTATATATTGAAACTGGGCCCATGTCCGGTTTCAATGATCGGAACCCGGGTCCAAACTCATTGGGTATTTCAAACCCAATACCCAAGCCTGATGCGTTGGGTTTTTCAAGCCTGCCGAGTAATACTCGTATACCTAAGTTATAATATTTTTGCCAAAACCATACTTTAAACTTGCAAATTTTATATAATTCATACAAAAACAACGCTAACATACAAACCAGATAGTCATGAAGTCAAGTTCACAATAAAAGTATGGAAACATCTACATGCAAATTGGGGATGACAATGGAGCGAGTTTATGGTCCAAACCTGACAGATCCGATCCGCTTCTATTTTGATCCGTCAAGACATGTCCCATTGGATCATCGGGACGGTAGACCCATGACCCGCCCTTAAAGGTCTCGAATTGGGTTGGGGCTTGACAAACCCGTCCCAACTCGACTCATACTCTTGATAGCTTATAATATCAATTAATTATAATTTGTTGAACTATTTAAACAAAAATTTGTACAATGAATGCATCATAATGTTTTATTTAATAAGTTCCTGTGTTTTGAAATACTAAGTTGTATTTCTAATTATATAATGAAATATGTATATTATTTGAATTGTAATTGAGCACTTCATATTTTTTTCTTCTCATTATATATTTATATACTCATTATTATCTATAATCAATATATTTTTTAAATCTATCTTTCTTACACATAAAAATATCAGTGTATTTAAATCGGAGTACAACGTTTGAAGGACATACAAAGATGCACCAGGTTTGGGGAAAAGTCGGGTCTCACCCTGATCCTTATAGATCTAGGATTGGGGCAAAAATTTAGACCTGCACCGGGTCAACGAGGCGGGTCCGAGATGAGGTTTAACAAACCTGGGTCGGGTATGTGACGAAAAACTGTCCCAACCCATCCTATTGTCATCCATAGTGCAGACAAACGAAATGATAAATAAATAACACACACTTATGTTTTGATACTATGGAAAAATAATAATCTGGTTGTGTCCAAACCATGTTGGGTTTTGATGAAACAATGCCCGTTCCTAATAGTAACTGGGTCGGCCCTGGGTAGTTAGACCTAAATCCGTATCCATAGTAAAAAAGTGGGTTATGGTCGAATTTGGACCAAATCCGTACTATTGACAGACCTAGTGCTGAGTAGTAAAATGCTAATTTCTTACACTAAACTAAAATAGTTCAACGGTTTAGAACGTGGATAACCAATATGTAAGACCGTCCCAACCGTTGTTTTGTTCACTTCATTGTTTTTTGTATCGAGAAAACCGAATAAAACAACCCTTGCATTCAGAAGCATTAAAACCACCCACAAAACCACTTTTAGAAACAATTCCATCCGATTTTAAAATGACAATTTGACTGCTATTTTATACAACATAATAACAAAGTGACCATCGTTTTAAATACAACGACAGTCATCTTGCCGTTTTATTTCTCTATCTCCGATGCACAAAAACGCAAAATCCTTTCTCCTTCATTCTCAGTCGCATCATCTATTTCCCCATTCTTTCCCATTTTAACCCTTTTTTTCAAAAAAATAACCAAAAAATTCCAAAAAATATATATTTAATTTCTTCACGGTTTATCCAGTTATGGCTTGTTTAATTCAGAAAACAAGTCATAAGCTCATTAGTGGCTACTCAAGCAGCATGGAGAATTGATTATTAAAATGACAAAGATGTAGCCGTTTTAAAGTCCCAAACATTGAAATGACAATCTCTTTGTTGGTTTAATTTATTTGGCTATTTATATGAAGTTACTAGATTAATTTATTGCCTGCATTACTATGCATGCTGAAATCTCCGTGTTTGATTATATTATTGGGTTGTGTTGAGCAGGCCTATCAACGGGTCAGGTTCGGTCCGAATATCTTGAAACTTGAGCCCGTGTCCGGTTTTAATAATCGGAACCCGGGTCCGAAATCATTGGGTATTTTAAACCCAATACCCGAGCCTGACCCATTGGATTTTTCAAGTCCGCTGAGTAATGCTGGTATACCTAAGTTATAATATTTTTACTGAAACCATACTTTAAACTTGCAAATTTTATAAAATTTATACACGAACAACGTTAACATACAAACTAGATAGTAATGAAGTCAAGTTCACAATAAAAATATGGAAACATATACATGCAAAATCGGGGATGACAATGGAGCGAGTTTATGGTCCGAACTCGACCGATCCGCTTTTATTTTGATCCGTCAAGACCTGTCCCATTGAGTCATCGGGACGGTAGACCTATGATCCGCTCTTGAAGGTCTCGAATTGGGTTGGGGCTTGACAAACCTGTCCCAACTCATACTCTTGATAGCTTATAATATCAATTAATTATAATTTGTTGAACTATTTAAAGAAAAATTTGTACAATGAATGCATCATAATGTTTTATTTAATAAGTTCCAGTGTTTTGAAATATTAAGTTGTATTTGCTAATTGTTTAACGAAATATGCATATTATTTGAATTGTAATTGAGCACCTTATATTATTTTTCTTCTCATAATATACTCATTATTATCTATAATCAATATATTTTTTAATATCTATTTTTCTTACACATAAAAATATTAGTGTATTTAAATCAGAGTACCACGTTTGAAGGACATACAAAGATGCATCGGGTTTGGAGACGAGTCGGGTCTCACCTTGATCCATACAGATCTTGGGTTGAGGCAAAAATTTAGACTCGCACTGGGATTGCGAGGCATGTTCGAGGTGGGGTTTAACAAACCCAGGTTGGGTATGTGACAAAAAGTTGCCCCAACCACCCTATTGTCATCCCTAGTGCAGACAAACCGAATGATAAATAAATAACACGCACTTATGTTTTGGTACTATGGGAAAATAATAATCAGGTTGAGTCCAAACCATGTTGGGTTTTGATGAAACCATACCTGTTTCTAATAGTAACTGGATCAGATCTGGGTAGTTAGAACTAAACCCATATCCACAGTAAAAAAGCGGGTTATGCTCGGATTCGAACCACATCCGTACTATTGATGGATCTGCTGTTGAGCAGTAAAATGCTAATTTCTTACACTAAACTAATATAGTTCCACGGTTTAGAATGTGTATAAGCAGTATGTAAGACCGTCCCAACCGTTGTTTTGTTTACTTCATCATTTTTTGTATCGAGAAAACTGAATAAAATAACCCTTGCGTTCAGAAGCATTAAAACCACCCATAAAACCAATTTTAGAAACAACTCCATCCGATTTTAAAGTGGCAATTTGATTGCTGTTTTATACAATAAATTAACAAAGTGATCGTCGTTTTAAATAGAACGACAATCATCTTGCCGTCTTATTTCTCCATCTCCCGTGCACACAAACACAAAATCCTTTCTCCTTAATTTTCAACCGCCACATCTATTTCCCAATTCTTTCCTAATTTTAACTAATTTTTTTACTCTAAAAATTCCAAAAAATATATATTTAATTTCTTCACGGATTATTCAGTTGTGGCTTGTTTAATTCAGAAAACAAGTCACAAGCTCCTTAGTGGCTGCTCAAGCAGCCTGGAGAATTGATTATTAAAACGGCAAAGAGGTAGCTGTTTTAAAGTCCCAAGCATTAATATGACAATCTTTTTGCCTGTTTAATACAGCGGCAAAGAGATTGCCGTGGTACTTACAACGGCTATTTAACCCAACAGCTGCCTGAAACGACTAATTTACCATAACTATATCTTACACTATACCCTTTACCATTCTATAACACCATACTCTCTTCTTTCTCTACAACTACATTTTACAACAAAAAAATCCAAAGCTAAAAATGGAGAAAAGATCAAAAAAGAAAACCATGGATAAGAAATCAAAAGCAACAACACAACCCTTACCATTTTCAATGCAAAACCTAGCATATCCTTCAACCGAATATGCGCACGTACGTTCTCCGCAACAAAATCTAGCATACCCATCACAAATATGGATCAAGGTTTTAAATTTCCTTCATCTCATCCGAGACATTAAGTCGAAATTTTCTCCTAAATTCGAGATTTGAAGGTCTAGTTAGTTATCAGAGGTTTAAATCTTATTCATTTTAGTCGAGATATTAGTCATTCATTTTAGTTGAGATATCAGTCCAAAATTTTCTTTAAAATCCGAGATTTGAAACCTTAATATGAATACGTTTCGCATAACCCATTCCAAAAACATCCGCCTCTTTGAAATCCATCTCCGCACTATAAAAATTTCCAAATCCCTTTTTCATGGCTAGAATACTAACTTGATGCGGTAATTTTCTAAGTCTCAGCATGCTAATCCGACACATAAGGTTGTTGACAACGAAGATAGCGATGATGGAGGGGAAAGAGAAAAAGAAGACGTAAAAGGTGTCGAAGATTTTGAGGAGGAAGAGGTTTAGGAAATCCAAGTGCTAATTAGCCCAGAATCTCAATGGTCACAAAAGAAAATATGGAAGTTTAGATTTTTAGTGGATTTGCTTAGTCAACAAATGACAAGAAGTCGGTTATTACTGATAACACTACCGGGCTTGAAGAACTGGATTCTACAGCAGAAGAAGATAGTGGAAAAATTCAACAAAGATTTACTTAGACATGTCAATGAATACTTGCAGATGCGGATATTATCATATCCGCATCCGAAATCATTTTCAAATATCGGATATCTGTATCTGCGAATACGAACGAATATCCGCTCCACTCGCACAATTAATAAAGCCAAATAAATAAATGAATTTTTTGTTGCAACATAAATCCTTTTCAGTAATAATGCTAACATAAACACAAGAAATATAAAATACGATGATAATAATCCATTTTGATAGTAAATATTCATTTATACATGCATAACATGAATTATTACCATAATAAAACAATATCTTGATAAAACTCGAACGAATAATTTTCGGTTGTGGATGTTATCATATACATATCCGTATCCGTTTTTCAGATTTCGGATATTTTTCGGATACGGATGAGGAAAGATTTCAGATTTTCGGGTACTCATTGGCAACCCTAGGTTTACTCCAACTCAGTACTTATCTTTTGCACGTGCATGGGTTCGAGTTTTCAATGATAATGTAATCGACATGAACTTGGTAGGTTTAAATTTTGGCAATCAGTGACCGATATCTATAATACCTTGGAAGGCAAGCTTAGGACGTGGGGTCGTGCAAAGGAGGCTATCGAGTTATGAATCCCGCTTGTCAAAGATGGTTGACAATCATTTCAAATTTCAATCGTTGAAACATAAGTGGTGAAAACACTGACGACTATGGTAGTTTTGTTGTTTATTGCTTTTTTCATGTTTAAATATAAATGTACGCTAATTTTATTTTCATTTTTATAGTTAGCCCAAATGTATAATATGTTTTATGAGCAAACAGGAAAACACTTCCAGTTTCTAGAGTAGTTCAATGTTTTGGCCAATAATCCAAAGTGGAAGAATTATAACAATTGTATGTCTGAACAACAATGCAAGGCAAAGAAGAATGAACTATTCTGATTCGAGTTCTACTAGTGGACCTAATTCGAAGGAAACTCGCCTTTATTTGAAAGTATAGACGGTCGTCCTGTAAGCATACATAAGGCGCAGCTAGATGGAGCAATGTGCTACTAGACATGCTAGATTCTAGAAAGCTCAGGAGAAGATTTGTGGCAAATAGCCGAAAAAGCAAAGATTTGAAACGGAGTAGGAACCAAACAAGAGAAGAAATGCAACAAAGATACCGTAAAGAGTGCGTTATGCATCGTGCAAAAGAAGAGATGAGTGAAGCTAAGCCAATGTGCAAAAGAAGACAAATGACGCTAGACTTCGTAAGAAGGTTAGACTAGTTGATGTCGTATGATATGAGCAAACTATCACCGTGATAACATGAGATGGTGAAACAAGAGTTGAAGAAGTATATGAGAGAATATGGTAGTTCAAGTATAGAATTCTAAGGATTTTAGTGTAATTTCATATGTCATGTATTTTGTATCATGTATAGTCTATACAAATAGAAAAACAAACAAACATACATTACAAAAAAATAACAAACAATACAAAATAGACAAACCAATAGACAAATAGTACAAAGAAATAACAAATAATGCAATATAGACAAACAAACAATACAAATACGTTGTTATTGATGTCTTTCTCCCACTCCTGCCTTCATGCGTCTAAAGATGGTCTACTAGTTGGTCGTATAAAGCATAATGTGCATTTCGATCTTTAATATGTTTCGTTGTGGTGATATGCTCATCCATTGTATTCTGGTTCTTATACTATCTCACATTAGTGCCTTCAAACGTTTCAGGATAGCTGTTTGATTGGTTCTTGTAACATGTCTCTCAACCTCAACAATCATATTGTGTATTATAATACATAGATGCATTATTTGAGAAAGAACCTTGACATCATGAAAGCGAGCTAGATGTCGTAAGATATAAAACCTTGCTTGTAAAACTACAAAACCATGTTCAATGTCCTTTCTATAGCTTTCTTGTTTTGTTGTGAAGTAGATCTTATGTTCTATGCTAGATACCTTAAAGCTTGAATCAATATTCTCCACTAAGGGTAAATTCCATTAACAAGATAATAGTCCATTTTATGTTTATTATTTTCAACTTTGTATGTTGAAGTACCATTTGCTAATTTCGAGAACTAGTTGACCGTCTCAAAACATTAATATCATTTAGCGAGCCAGAAACTCCAAAGAACGCATGTTAAAACCACAAGTCATTAGAAGCAACCGTTTCAAGAATCATAGTATGATCCTTTTTATAAGCTGTAAACATTCTTTGCCAACTTGTTGGACAATTTTCTAGGCTCACTGCATGTGGCTAAATTGCCAAACATACCCAAAAACCCACTTGCCTCATCTGTTAGAACCTGGTGTAGGTAGGTACCCGGTCTCAAATTGTTCGTTGATACTCTTGCAAAATTCGTTCTAGCATTCAATTACAATGGAGCTTGCAATCCTAAAATATTCATCTTGCCGATCTTCAATCGTACCTTAAGTTAACATTTGTAATGCAACATATATTTCCATTGTTAAACCTTCTTACGTGTAATGCAACAAAGAAACATCTTAGGTTGGATTATTGATAAAGTAGTCTAGTAAATCTTGCATGTCCATCCTTGCAATCTCTTGTACCTACTATCTGTTTTACCAACAACACTTCCAAGGTAATTAGATGATGAATTCTCACTAAAGAGTTGTTTATAACTATAGCGAATCAATTGACTACCTTCAACAACTGTTTGATAATACTCTTCTTCTTCATCAAATGTTTCTTCCACCATTTGAATGTAAGTTTTGGTGATAAATCACGTTTTTAATTTAAAAGGAATTTGTAGTTATTTGATTGTAAGAGATTGAGGTGGTAGATGCGGTATTGTGATTGTAAATGAACATGAAAAGCTCCTTTAATAGATGACATATCAATTCAAAACAAACATTTATTCTATTATCCCTTTTTTCTTATGTTTATTTTCCACAACTATATACTTTACTAAAATTAATAAATCATACGACGGCTAGGATGAGGTTTGCCATTGATAATGTCTAATGGTAGACAATTTCTTAAACATATGAATTTCTTAATGGTTGGAAAAGACATGTCATCTCACCAACCCACACATTGTAGCCAAAGACCATTCAATTGGTACATGTGTCATCCATTTAGCTTGGGAAAACAAACACACTTGTGTTCGTTTTGAATTGACATCCATCTAACCAATGCTCACACCGTAGTCGAAATCGTTCAATTGGTACACACATGTCATCCATCCAGCTTGAGTAAGCAAACATACTTTGTATTTGTTTGGAATTGACATGTCATCTCACCAATTCGTACACTATAACCAATGACCGTTCAATCAGTACATCTGTCATCCATTCAGTTTCGGTAAACAAACACACTTGTTTGTTTTGGATTGACATGCCATCTCACTAATCTGCATACCATACATAGTTATTAAGGCGCACGCCTAGGCGCGTCTAGGCTCAAAAAAGCCCAAGGCTTAAGGTTTGCATCTTTTTTCAGTTTGAAGCGCCTTTTTGCAAAATTCAAATTTTAGTTTACAAAATAATTAAACAAAAATTTTAAATTGTTAAGTGAATTATAAAATATGGTTTAAAATTTAAATTTTAGTTAATAAAATAATTAAATAGTTAAATGAATAATAAAATATGGTTTAAAAATTAATTTGTAGTTAGTAAAGTAGTAGGTCAAACTTGTATAAAAGGAACGCATAAAAGCCCAAGGCTCAAACCTTGCGCCTTAACTACTATGATACCATGTAGCCAATGCCCGTTCAATCGGTACACATGTCATCCATCCAGCTTGGGTAAACAAGCACACATGTTTGTTTTTCATTGATATGTCATAAATTGAAGGAGCTTTTTATATTCATTTACCATCACAATACCTAGTCTACCACCTAAATCTTCAATCAATTAACTATAAACTAATCAATTAACTACAAATTCCTTTTAAATTAAAGACATAAGTTATCAATAAAACTATTACAATTAAATGATGGAAGAAATGTTCATTTGCAACATTTGCTCTATACGTGAAATAGAGATTTGTTTCATGTAATTTTTGGTATATTTTGTGGAAGATTAAAGGACTCATTTAAAACCTTTGTCGAAACAAAGAAACATCCTAAGTTAAATTATCGATGAAGTAGTCTCTAATAAGTCTTTCATGTCAGTCATTGTAATCTTTCCTATACTGACGATCTATTCTACTAGCTACACTTACATAGTAGATTAACAAGATGAATGGTTTAAGGTTGCATGCTCAATTGCAATTGAATGCTTGAAGGAATTTTGCAATAGTACCATCGAGCAGTTTGAGATCGAGTACATATGTACCCTAGGTCCTAACGATATTGCCCGTTTACTAGCAAAATGTGAGGTTAGTGGGTTTCCTGGAATGTTTGATAGTTTAGACTATGCATTGAACTTCAAAAATTTATTCAACGGGTTGGCAAAGAGTATTTACCGGTTATAAAAATGGTCCTATCATGATTCTTGAAGCGTTTGCTTCTGATGTGTTATGGTTTTAAGATGCGTTCTTTGGAGTGTAGCTCGTCAAACGATATCAATGTTTTGAGATAGTTGTATTTGTTTTTCGGAGTTAGCAAATGGTACTTCAACGGATATGCAGTACAAAGTTGGAAATAATACACAAAATGAGTTACCATCTTGTTGATGGAATACAAGCTAAGTGGAGAACATTGGTTCAAGCCATTGTTGTCAAAAATCTTAAAATCTTACGATTTAAATCCCGATTCAGATCAGATCCCTCTTTTACGATCCGATATATATTCCGATTCAAACTTGGTTAAAGCTACAGTCAAAAACATATCCAACTCATGCTAACATGTTTAATATACATATTTAGATTCACAGTTCCCATTATAATGTTTCTAAAACAAAATAAAAATGGAACTAGGGACAAAATTAAGTTTTAAGTTCAACTGTAGAAGTTCAATAATCAAAATCAACTTCAAAGTGCATACAAACCTTAAAATGTGGATAATTTGAATCTACGATTTACGATTTAAATCTCTTTTCGATTTAAAATTTAAACTTTACGATTTACGATTTAAATCCCATTTTGAAAACCTTGGTTCAAGCTTTCAAGGTACCTAACACAGAACAGAAGGTCTACTTTACAACAAAACAAGAAAGCTACATAAAAAACATCTAACGTGCATTTGAAGTTTTGCAAGGAAGATTTCATATTTTAACGAAATCTAGCTCACTTTCGTGATGTCAATGTTCTTTCTCAAATAATGTGCCTATATTACAATACACAATATGATTGTTGAGGTTGAGAGTGAGGTTACAAGAGCCAACGAAACAAATATACCGAAATGTTTCTATGCACTAATGCAAGACAGTATAAGAACTAGAATACAATGGATGAGTATACCACTACAGTGAAATATATTGTAGATTGAAGTGCACATTACGTTCTACGCAATCAACTAGTAGGTCGTATTGTTTGTTATCTTTTTGTAATGTTTGTTTGTTTGTCAATTTTGTATTGTTTGTTATTTCTATATAATGTCCATTTGTTTGTTTTTCTACTTGTACTGATTGTATGTTTTTGAAATTGTATGCACATTTGAGTTTAACGATGGATGTGTAAAAGTAATTACCTTTTCATCACATTAAAAATATGATGTTACATAATCCAAGACCAATATAATCATTTAACACAAAACATAGTAAGATGCATGACACATGAAATTAACCCTATAAAGTCCTTAGAAACTTCTACTTGAACTACCATGATCCCTCATATGCTTCTCAAACTCTTATTCCATTATCTCACCTATAACGTTGTCAGCTTGCTCGTATCACATGACATCGACTTAAGCCTAACCTTCTCATGTAGCCAAGCGTTTTTTTTGTTTTCTTTTGTACGCTGGCTAGCTTTCCTCATCTCTTCTTCTGCACTCCACATAACACACTTTTAGCAGTACGTTGCCCCATCCGTTGCACCTTGTGCCTACCTACCAGACGACCGTTTGCACTTTCAAACAAATGCGAGTTTTCTATCGAATTAGGTTCACAACCATGACTCGAACCAGAGTAGTTCATTCTTCTTACCTTACATTGTTGCTTGTACATACAATTGTCAAGATTTTTCCGCTTTGAATTATCGGCCAAGACATTGTATTGCTTTGGAAACTAGAAGTGCTTTGGTATTTCCTCATAGAACATCTTAAGTGATTGGGCCATATGTAAAAATGAAAGTATAATTAGTATAATTTTTTATACTTAAACACTATAAAAAAATAAACGCTAAATTTCCATGGTCATGAGTGTTTTCACCACTTATGTTCTGTCGATCAAAACATGAAAAATGATTGCCAACCATCTTTGATAAGCATGAATCATGACTCGATAGCCTCTTATGCATGAACCCCACGTTCGAGGCTTGTCTTCCAAGGTGCTATAGAAATCAACCATTAAATGCCAAATTTTAGAAATTATCATATTCTTACCAGTTACGTTATAATTGGAAACTCGAACCAGACACATGCAAGAGATAAATACCGAGTTGGAGTAAACTAATGTTTCTTTTTTCCACCATCTCCTCCTTCTGCCGTAGGATTCATTTCTTCAAGTTCGGTAGTGTTTTCGGCAACAACTGGCTTTTTGCCACTTGTTTGACTAAGCAAACCTACTTAAGATCTGAACTTACCCGTTTATGCTGAAATTCTAGGCTAATTGGCACTTGGGTTTCTTGAAACTCTTCCTCAGAATCTTCAATTTCTTATGTGCTTTCGTCTTCCTATCTTCATTGTTGGCAATATTTTGCGGTGGATTAGTATATCGAGACGTAGAAAATTGTCTCGTCAAATTTCGTGTAACATTTTTATCCCGTTTCGCTTTTCTTGAGCATTAAACGATATTACTCGAGGATGGTCGTTTTGACTTAATAGCTCATTGAATGAAGCTTGATTCGGTATTAGGAATAGTTTGGTTGTTGTGAGGATGATTGATGGTAGTGTTGTGACGCTGCTAGATGTGAATAAGAGATTTGGAAATTTGGATTCTACGAAGGTGGATTTTGTAGAGGCGGATGTTGTTGGGATGTGCGATGCGAGACATCTATATTGGTGTTGGAGTAGTAAATTTAGTTCTTGTTGCGGAGGGCGTACGTGCACATATTTGGTAGAAGGGTATGCTATGATTTGTGTTGGAAACGGTAGAGTTTGTGTTGTTGCTTTTTGTTTCTTATGCATACTTTTCTTTTCTTGATCTTTAACTTCAGATATGTTGTTGTAACATGAAGTAGAAATTGCGGAAAAAGAAGAGAGTATGGCGTTGTAGAATGGTGAAGTGTATGATGTAAGATACAGTTGGGGGGAATATTAACCGTTCAGGCAGCCGTTGGGTGAAATTGCCGTTGTAATTAGAACAATCTCTTTGTCGTCGTAAATACGACAATTTCTTTGCCATTTTAGTAGCCAGTCTTCCAGACTGCTTGAGCAGTCACAGTGAAAGCTTGTAAACAAGTCACGTCTGGGTGCACCATAATTTGTTCAGTGCATTTTTTAACTGAACAAGCCACTCTTTGGTTTGCTCTAAGTTTTATTTTGGATAACTGGGAGGTCTATTTTTAAGATACGTTTAAAAGAACGAAAAATAAGTTACTGGATTTACAAAGAAAAACTACATTGTTTGTGTAACGTCCCATCCTTTTGACCCTCAAATATCGACACTAATACATTTATGGTATTCACATGTCGAGCACCCAAGTGCTGGAAAGACGAATTGTTAGGGTAAAAGAAAAAGAAAAGAAATAAAACAAAAAAGAAGAGAACACAAAGTTAGAATCTCACTAGCGGAACGATAGCATATAATATCAAAGGAACAATACAAATGTTTACTCCAATACATAAATTTTGGAGTTACAAAACCTAAGTACTATCATCAGTCTGGACAGCTATAACTGTCCGTCTTCATAAATGCTGATATATACAAGATAGTAATGCAGCGAAATTAAGAATACTATGATATGTGAAACATCCAACTCGTCTTCTCGAGCTCCAAAGAACATTAATGACAACCTGTCTTTTTCAAACTACTCGAAAGAGCATGCGAGGAATTTAGGGAAAACAAAAATCAAGCGTCAGACATTAGTTTGGTATGAGAAACTCAAGAAATATGTGTCGAATATATAACAGTACTTTTGAGACCGCATGTAATGTCATAACGATTATTCTCTCAAAAGAACCACCATCTAATAAGTACATAAGGTAATACAATAGATAATGTTTAGAGTGTAGAATATAAATCAGAAAATAGCTGGAGTGGTTACATTGGTTACATTCAACAGCATATTAGGAGTACAATAAAATCCAATAAGGAAGGTTTGCATTTTGGATTTTTCGTGGAGACGTCTCTAATAATTGAAGCGGATCTCCATGCACAAGGATCAGAAAACATCTTTCGAGCGTCGTATATCTCTGGATAAAATATATCATAAAGTAAATAGAAGCTGCCCATGCCCGAACATAAACATGAACCATGTGGAATTAAATATTATCAACTTCCGCTGACCAAAAATCGATAAATATATCTAGATATGGAGTTAATAATACACTGACGCGGGTTAGCTAAACCCAGTTTGTGCATCATACTCTTGTCTTTAGCCATTTTCGATGTCGAGGTCACATTCGGCATCTTTCATACGAGTCTTCATCACTCGAACAGTAAACGAATCCCCAATTGGATTCCTACTTCTCGAGTAGATCTCGAAACCACACATGGATTACATCATCTTGAACATATCCATTTCCAAGAGATATAACAGCATATCTCAGTCTTGAAGTGGTTTTGGATAAGTAAAACACTTACCGATCTCGATCTCTTCAAAACTGAATCGACGAATTTGGTCATTCTATAATAATGAGAATGATCACATATGAAAACCGAGTCTCGTATACTTATCACGTTTTCGATGTTTTCATCTCACACTATCCCTTGGTCAAAAGTGAAGCCAGTAGGTTAGAACTCTATTGCTCATATCCCTACTTGAACATCAGTCTTAACTCCCACGGATAGACAAACATACTTCGACTTTTAGTACTAAGTTTACGACTAAATGTTTTCCATAAACAAGTAAACGTACAAAGTATGATCAAGTTATAAAAAGCACGATTAAGTTACATAAATGACTTCTAATCCCCTTTTTATTTAATTAATTTTTTATTAATTAAACCTCTTTTATTTGTAAAACTTCTTTTATCTAATAAAACTTTATTTATGAATTCCTACTATTCATTTGTACTCTTTCAACATTTCAAAAAGTATTTATATATTTATCTCAAATGGTACAAGTATATTCACCAATCATTAACAAGATTTCTTATTTTTAATCTTTGCTTTTTCTTTCTTTTTCCAAAAGATTTCATACTTATAATTTCCTTTAAAAATCCATTCTAAGGATCAAAGTACTTTTACAAATCCATTTAAAAAGGTTTAAGAATAATGTTATTTAAACACTGTCACTACAAAACCCAAAACCATTTCACTTATACATATCTTTAAAACATTAAGATCTATTAACATTCATAAGTATAATAAAAAATGGTTAAAGACGAATGTTATTAAAACATCGTCACGACAAAGCTGAAACCATTTCATACTTGTATTATCTTTAAAACATTCTTTTTAAAGATCCAAGTTTAATAATATGTTAAGTTCGATAGTCGACTAATCGATTATCTAGTCAAAACAATTGTTTATACAAATCAATATTCATATACTTAACTCGTTTTCGACATTTCAATTTAATTATTCATCGTCCATGAGTGAAGCCAGGTAAGTTAGAGCACTGGTTGAATTAAAGTTTTGCTTAGACGCTTCATTCTTGAATCTCACAAATAGATAAATCTACTCGTCAGCTTTTAGTGTTAAGTATAATATTAATGATTTCCATAAACAAGTAACAAACAATATGATTAACCCATTTTCGATTTTTCCAACTTAACTATTCCTTGTTTAAGAGAGAAGCAGGTAGGTTAGATTTCTATTGCTCCGTCCCTAGTCGACATTATTCTTAACTCTCACAAACAGATAAGCCTACTTCGTCGGCTTTTAACATTAAGCAAAGTTTATCACCTTTTAAACAAATAATTAAACATCAAGATTAACACGTTTTTGACATTCCAACTTAACTACTTCTCGTTTAAGAGGGAAGCCGATATGTTAGAGCTCTGTTGCTCCGTCTTTACTCGACATCAATCTTAACTCTCACAAATAGAGAAGTCTACCTCGTCGGCTTTTAATGTTAAGCCTAATCAATTACCTTTTTCAAAACTTTTATATACTTTTAAAATATTTGTAAATTTGTTTTAAATATCCATGTAAAATATTACTTGAAAATAACTAATTTATAATTTGATGAAAAATATGTTTTATGTTATAAAACCTCTTTTCTTTGAAAATACATATATAATTATTAAAAATATATTTAAACTTCAAACCAACTTTAAAATACTTTCAAACACACTAAAAAGATTAGAAGAAAATACCAAATTTAAACATCATTTTTAAACACTTAAAACCATAAACGACTTACTGCAGCATTTATAAATGCCGTTGAAAGTCCTTGTTTAAAGAAAACATTGAAACACGATCTTTATGGCTAGTTTTAACCACTTTAACAAATGATTTAAGACTTGAATTTTTTTTAGCAAGTACTACTCTTAGGGTACTTAAAAATTATGAAAAGAAACACCTAAGAATATCTTTCTATTTATTTATAAAACTTTCCGAAAACAGACTATATTTACAAAGTGTATTTATAATCATTTTTTTTCTGACTTTCACAACTTTGGTTCACAATTTCTATAACTTTCCAAGTCATTTCTTTACTGTCCAATACACCAAAGTATGTGTAGAGAACAACCAAATCAAATTATCTCAAGTTAAGATCATAAATATCTAATTTACACAAGTTAAAGTTAATAGACATCGAAGTGCACTTATAACGAATATTCTCGCTTCAAACACTTTCAAACATACTTCAATTCAATACACAAGTCAAACAACTATTTAAACATCAAGTCAATGTCATTTCACATGTTTAAGAGGGTAATAGAAGTAATGTTATACAATATAAAGTTGTCATTTGCTTTCAAACGCAATAGGGGTTCAAAGTTTATAACTTTACTTAGTTAATATCACTTTAACTTTATAATTCAGACACAACATATACACACACAATATATACAAACAATATATTGAGATAACTCACTTAGATCCACGTCAAACACATGCTCAAGCACAACCCAACTCAAGAACACTTCCAACCATCACCAAACTCCTAAAGATCCAACCATTAGCATTTTCAAACCAAGACAACATCTGCCCTCCTCCATTGCTTACGACCCATCCAGGATCCCTTCTCTTCCTCTCATCTCCTTCCACTTTTACTTAATATTCATGCTCCCAATGATGTGTTATAGGCATATAGCCAAAGTTTTGAAGAGATTGAAAATGATTTGGTTAAGACTTGAAAAAATTAGAGAAGAATTAGTGGATTAGTGCTTAAGCACTTTCACCATTTTATTCTCATACTTCATTTCAAGCTTTAGTGAGTTTGTGATTTACTTCTTAGCTTAAGGGTGTATTTATAAGTTTGTGCAAGAGATTATTACCATCATCTACCTTTCATGGAAGGTCACAAAGGAGTCTCCCTCTCACATACACCTTTACACTTTTCTTCTTTTACTTAAAAGTCAAGTCTTACCATGATAGCTCAAGTCCTAAATATCTTTGATGACATTACTTATGACATCATCCAAAAAGCTTATTTCCATAAATAGTGCATTTTATTGATTTCCTAAGCAAATAAGCGTATGTAAAAAATTTTGAACAACTTCGACGGTTAAAAAGTTGTTCATCGATAAAACGATTTTCTATTACATTATCGATATTTTTTCAAAGTATTTATTTTTGTAAACATTTTTTTCAAAATAAGTTTACCATCTTTAGTTATGATTTAATAGGGGTTAAAAAGCTTATTAAATCATTTTAATAATATAAAATTCAAGATTCAAATAATTCAGATATTTAAATACGAAGTGTCCGAAATTCCGGATCGTTATTAAATGATATTTCTTTGGGGGCAATTTCCTTTTTAAGGTATATTTTTGGATTTTGTATACTACGTAAAATAAAAAATACAATTTCATGTATTAAGGTATGACTTTTGAATCAAGGTTTCAATACTTGGATTTCAGTTACATTTTGTCTTGGGATTTCCGCACATGATATCTCATATTGGATGAGATCTCGAAGGAGACGAGAGTATAACGGGTGTACATCTCAGGTCTTAGAGTACATTTCAGGATTATTTCAGAATAGCTTATATATCTAAATTTGAGTTACAACAAAATTGATGTTATAACGATTTCTTAAACAATTATTATTTAAAAAATTAAAATTAAATGTGAGGGATTGGGTAATATGTCTTATTTGAACACTGAAATGAAAGTTATTTGTTTTGACCCATTGAGACAAAAAGTAAAAGACATGTCTACGGTTTGAAAAATAGTAATTGAATGGTGTGTTTTCTTCTGAACCTATATGAAAAGCAAAATAAAAAAATAAAAAAAATTCGATGAGATATTAAATTGAGATTTCGATATTTCGGACGATGAGTGTCAAAAGAGACATGAATGAGATTTGATGTCTCATCTCGTCTAAAGTGTGAAACAGAGATCTCGAGTGGGATTTAGGAGATTTAAAACCATGTTTTGAATCACCATTCTTTTTTCAAAGTAACAAGGTTTGCTCAGATTTAGTGGTTTATGATTGAGGGTAAAGAAATCACATTTTTTAACGTTTACTAAATAAGTACACTTAAGTGGAGCATGCTCTTTAGGTCTTTCGTGAATATACAGTAACAATGTATCTTCTTGAATTTATGGTAATGTACATGAATGCTTATCAGCCTAAGGTACAACTTTCTTAATTTATACATAAAGTGGATAGTTGGTTAGACTTTTCTATTTTCACTTATCTTTAGAAGTGTTGGCAATTTTCTAAAAGCAAAGATTTGTTTCTTCCCAGGGTAATTTTTCTTTGGGTCCTAACAAACCAACAAAAACACCGAGCAAACTTCTATATTTAAATAGGAAACTTCTATATTTTTGTGTGTTTATCTGTTAATGTAGATTCATAAGCAAACATACATCCTCAAAGTCAATGTCTATGAGCAAATCGGCTTTCCAAGATCTTCAATTTGTGTGTCTCTATATGCACATCTTTATCTTTATTGTTGACAAAGGGAATTGATTGTGTATGATTCATCAGTGTTCACTGTTTGTCAATACAAACATAAGCTTTGGGGAGGAACTTTGATACAAACATCTGTATCAAAGTTTTGATACAAACCTATCCAGTTAATGTATGTATATCTAACGAGCAAGTGTATTGTAGATGCATCACTCATGACGAGTAGTGAAGAGAGTTGTATCAGATTTTGATACATTTATCGTCAACATTAGTCCTGCGAGAGTCCACGTTTTTCAGTAATCTGAACCTATTCCGTTGAGAAGACTTCATTGGCCTTTCTAACTTGCTGGTGCTCTCAGGCATTTTCAATTTGAATTATCCATTATTTCTAGGTCACTATTAGTAATTCTGTAGTAATATACTATGTTGGATTTCGTTCTGTGCAGAATTTTGAATGTTGCTTATATGGACTCTGCAATTTTGTGTAAAATCAAGTGATTCTACCAGAACCAAAAATTGTTGTGCATTCTCTAATTATACAAATAGTTTATAAGTACTTATTCTTTAAAAGCTGTTCTTTTAGCTTTTGCATGAGTTCGAATTAACTTTAATGTAGTCCTATGAACTTTCAGGGGTCCAATTGTGAAAGAAAAACAACACTAAGGAGACCTGAAAAAGGACTGCAGCCTGAATCAAAAAGGAAGAGGCACGAGTTGGAAGAAAAACGACATAGGATAAGGGATTGTAAAACTGTAAAAATTATTACGTCCTTCCTTATGAATCTGCTCCTACTATTCTGGTTTTATTTTAGAAATGCTGCTTACTGTATAGATAAACTAACCAGCAAACTTCGAATTGTTTGGTTAAATTTCTTCAAAGTTCAAACCAGTCCATTAACCCACATTTTGAATTGTTTGGTTGAGTTTTCCCACTAGAATATTTATAAGAACCATTAATTTTTAGGTGTATTTTTACACTGCAATCTTATCTTTACTTGTGATAGGGTGGTGTTACGCTTGCCTGGGATTCCTCTGCATCAAAATTAAGGTTGCAACTGATTTCTCAAAATCAATGCAATTAGTGACATTCAAGTAAAACCACCGCTGGTAGTAAAATTTAAATTGCAACTCAATGGTTTAATTAATGAGACCATTGCCTTACATGAGTGGAAACTATGTTTCCATCCTTTGTTTTCGAAAAAGTAAAGAGTTTGTTTGGTTTGAGAAAGAGTTGTGTCTTTTGGGTTTCTAATATGATTTTCAAAATGGCTGGTTCTATTCGTATATCCAAAATTTCATGGCACAATGTACGCTATTTTTTACTTCACACACTATGCAATTTATAGAATTATCCATCCATTAACTTTTCCGTTTACCATTGTTAAGTTTCTTTCGTTGTCATGGTCGAGATTACAAAGGAGCAACTACAAGGTAATAATAATAATATAAGTGGTAATTAATGCAACATCCTTACTTTATAATAATAAGTTTATAGGTCCCTTTCAAAATTTTAACATAGTTTTACATCCTGTTTCTATTTTGATTTTCAGGTGTGCTCCATCGTATTTTTCTTCATCATCATCGCACAGTTCACTGCTTTTCTCCATCGCTTTGGTTCTTCTTCATCAATTTTCTTTTGCTTCGTGTTTCTTCTTTTAATTCTCGAATTCTCTTTCTTCTCAAATGTATTTCACCGAAGTCTCATTTCAGTCAATTTTTAGATCTCTCTACTATAAGTCGAAATGCTTTTCAGCATTTTATTCATCTTCTTGTGCTTCAGCCATTTTTATCTTCACTTCTAGATTTTCCTGTGATATATGTTTTTTTAAGATTTGAAAAAAGAACTTCTGTTTAAAAATTATTTTATACTTTTCCAGGTTGTATTTTGGATTTTAAAGTTTGCAACGATTTTACTGGTAAATATTTGCTCGGGAAATTTTTGCCAAGCAAATATTTTTTTGGCAATAAGCATGTATTTGTTTGGCAATACATGCTTGCATAGCATATATGACACATGTTCTTCACAATAGTCTGCAATTCTTGCGATTCTGGTACATCTGATTGATTCCTTTAGAATACACACAGCCTTTTCCATTTTTGTGTTTTTTTAAAATTTAATCAACCTAGGCAATTTTTTAGATCTGCTATCATTGATTTGGATCGAGTTCGCGAAATTGAAGATTGAACTGATTGTGAGTTGAAGAGAGAGAGATTGATTGATATTTTGGTGGATTTCTCAATATTAGATGAAAATGATGGGAAATCGAGTATGTTTTGCTATAAGTATGGGTCAACGTTTGGTTTATTCGATGATGAAAATTGTTAGACCGAACTAAAACCAATAATAATGAAAACCAAACCAAACCAACTAAATTAAGTTCGGTTGATTTGGTTGGTTATACGATTTAACCGAACTAAAAGCGATTCACACTTTATGTTTGGAATATTCAATGTAATTTGAAATAAAACCCAAATATACGATTAAAGTATTCTTATTTAATATTCTTATGCTTTCTAATAGTAATTTTAACACATATAATAATTAAATTTTATTTAGATCACTAAAATAATCTAAAAATAATTATTATAACATTAGTAATTCTGAAATGTAATAAAAGTTTGGTTAATTTGGTTAAACCAATAACCAAACTAAATTTTTTTACGGATCGATTATAAACTAATCTAGTTTCAAAATCAAATCAAACCAATCAAAATTAATTGGTTAGGCTGGTTTTTTGGTTTAATCAAAAATTGCCCACTCCTAGCTATAATGAGAGGATGGAGCGAGTGAGAGAGAGTACATGATAGAGAATGTGCGCAGGTGGTTAGAGTTATTTTCGTTATTTTTGTAAATTATTTTAAAATAGGAATGTTTTGTGTATTTGATAAATGAAGGGGACATGGGTCAAATTTTTTCAGATTACAAGGTTGTAAGCTTAAATATCCCATAGTATAAACCTAGGGAAGGTGTAACGACCTGTATTTTTCGATAATTAAAAATAGTAAATTAATTAAGATTTTGCAATTTAATATTGTAAGAAATAAAATTTACGATTTATTAATATATGAAAAATAATTAGAATTTGATTTAATAATGACTGTTTGAAGGTGCAGCCGGCCGTACACGCGTGCGTGTACGGCAGCCAATTCAATATATTTTGAATTAATAATAAAATTTACGATTTAATAATATTTTGAATTAATAATAAATCGTAAATAATAAATGGTATTAAATCGTAAATTCAAAATGGTATTAAATCGTAAATTCAAAATATTTTTAATTCAAAATATTATTAAATCGTAAATTTTATTATTATATGTGTTAAAATTACTATTAGAAAGCATAAGAATATTATTTACGATTGTTTGGTAAATAATATTACGACATAGGATAAGGGATTGTAAAACTGTAAAAATTATTACGTCCTTCCTTATGAATCTGCTCCTACTATTCTGGTTTTATTTTAGAAATGCCGCTTACTGTATAGATAAACTAACCAACAAACTTCTAATTTAAAGTCATACGATTTGATTCCCATGGTTTTGATTTTTGTTAGAAATTGTTTCTTTGAATTCTCTGGACTTCGAGTTGATTTTATTTGCATGGTCATTACAGTGTTGGTTTTGGGTTGTTCAATTTTTACCATTTCTTTGGCATTGAACTGATTGACTTCGGTCACTTGAATTTGTTTAAACTTGTACCCTGGTTATCTCGATTCTCTGACATTTTGAATATGAATTTGTTTGAAGTCACCTGCGGCCTTATTTTGATTCAAAACTTAGGCACTGCCCTGACATTGATACTGTCGTTCCATGATTTGCTTGTTTATGTTGCTATTGTATCATTTACTGGTTCACTCGATTTCATGGTTCACCACTAAGACTGCTGTTTCATGACTTCGTTATACGCTGTTGAACTACATATTAAGGTCCAATGAAACATAAATATGTATATGCGATGTTTTGGAGCCGCAGTCTTCTCGAACCTGTTTGCAATTGTTGTTTTCACTTGAGTGTTGCTTTACTGGTTGATGTATTTGCTTACTTAAAATTTTATTTGGCCTCGGCCTATACTTGAGCATTACATACACCTTGTTTATTTTGTGATTACAAGCTTCACAGTTTTGGTTAGTGGATTTCTGGTGACTTCGGGCTTAACTTTGATTTTGTGAAAATTATGAACTTGTTCGATTTTTCTTGGTTATTGATTTTAAATTGTTCCATGACTTGCATTGTTCATGATTGATTTTAATTCTCTATAGTATTTCTCGAAGTTTTCATTGCTCATGGGTGGTCTGATTATTTCTTTTGACCTGCATTTCAAACTTGATTTTGTGAAAGCTTGGGATTTTTATACTCTGACTTGATTGAAGATTCGTGTACAGGCTTATTTTGTTTATGTTCTTCATGTAACTGATATCACTCCGGTTGTCTGCATTGTCTATTGTTGTTGGCAAGCCTTTCATTTTGGTTGATGACTAGTTTAGCCTGGTGCATTTCATTTAGTAGCTTTCATGCAGTTATATTGAGTTTGCATTTAGGTTGTAGTTGTTGTCCTTGATTTAGTGTTTCACTGTTGTGTCACCATATATGTGTATTCATGAACACTTGCTGAGCTTGTCACTGCATTTAAGTAAGGCTTGGTCGACACTTACTGTTGGTCTTTGGTATTTCTCCGTTGATTATCATTTTGAACTGTTGCACTATTGGGTGTTGCATTATGTAGTGTTGTTTTATTGCATCGGGTTCGGTCATTTCACCGTGATCTGGGTTGCAGTCTCATTGTCCATACTATTATGTGGTGTTTACATTGTCTTCATGTAGTGGCTGCACTTGGTCATGCCCTGATGTAGTTTGATCTTTGGTTTATATATGCATTCTTAAGGTTGTAACTGGAGCCCTATGTATGCTATGCATTTCATCATATATCTATTGCATCAATATCGGTTGCTATTGTTTGTACCATGTGAGGCAGTTGGCATTTTGTTCCAGGTATTCATTGAGAAGTTAAGTTGTATATATGCTGGCTGCCTAGTCTGGTTCAAGTTGCGGTAATACTACTTGCATTCCGGTTTCTCTGTACTTGTTTCCCTGTAGTATGTAGTGTCACTATGGGTAATAAAGATTGTTTATTCAAGTCGTATATGTGTTCATGTAAATGCTTGCAGCCTGTTTCACATGTATAATTTGTTATGGCATTTTGCTATCTGTTTGGATACTTCAGTTGTACTTTGTAGTTGTGTTGAGTCATGATAGTCGTGATTTGACCTCTGCAGTTTTGATTTCTGTTAGTCTTCACTGTTGTGGTGATTTCATATGTTGTAGTGGCGAGGCCGTGCACTTTAGCGTGTACTGCAGCCACACATCTTGTTGGTGGTGAGGCCGTGCACGTTAGCGTTAGCGTGTACTGCAGCCACTCAGTATAAATTTTAAATTGATATTTCTTTTGTTTTGATTCATTGATATGTTGCATTTTTCGTATGTCGTATTGGCGAGGCCGTACACGCGTGCGTGTACGGCAGCCAATCAAAATTGATGTTTTCTATTTCTAAAATTGTTTTATGTTGCTAATTCAATATATTTTGAATCATAATTTTTGCTTTGAATTGTTTTGGATTGATTTGATGATTTTTATTGTTAATCGTCGTTCGGCAAATCTGTTCTTTTCTAAATCATCTTCATTAAAAAAATCATTTCATTTATCTCTGCTGTTATTTAAAAATCTGCTGATTAATTGTTTAACATTGTTAAGTGTTATAATTTTCGTTATCCGATTTCTTTGTTAAAAGGATTGGATAGACGGGAATTATTTTGACTGTCGTCTATGATTAGTATTGCCTCTATGCACTAATAACTGGTTTGAATTAGACTGACCTGTGTATTATTTTCTTTTGAATGTAATACTCGGGTCAGACCGAGTATTTTTACAGCTTGAAGATTTTCGAGCAGCGAAGTTAGAGAGAGAGGGTAAAACGCTCACTTCAGTTTTCAGGAAATTTTGCATTTTAAAGATATTCCGTTGTATCAATTTAATACATTGTATAAACTCTGATGTATGTAAAAGAAATTTATAGTAATGAAAGATTATTATTCTGTGTTTCTGTGGCTGATTCTGTTTAAATTCTATAAACTAAATAACAATCCGTCTCTTTGAACGTTTCGAGTTGGTTTAATTACCGACTAGGGGCGGTCAGAAAGGGGGAATGTTACACTATGCATTGCCTCGTGTGCCTTGTCATATACCTTATTGAGCCCACTATGAGTTTGGTTTGTGTCGTACACTATGGAGTGCCCTCTGATAGCCCTTCAGTTTATGGAGGAATTACGGTATTGTATAGATTATGACATTTATAAAAATATGTTAAAGGGAATATGGGTAACGCCTTAACGCTATTTTAATACTTTACTTTACTGTAAACATTATTATAATAGCATATTGTACTATGTATGTAAATAGTTTAACGAATCCATAGGAGATGGAATCCCGAACATCTCCTAAGTTATTGCACGCACGTTAGACACTGGATAAGAGATGTCAAACCCCGTAAACATCTCTGAAGCCGTTACACTCATATTTATTTACTTGTTGTTGATTTAACTTACATAAGATCTTTTAATTCCGACTCAAGTGTTTTGTCTTTTCATTACACTCGGGTCAGTCTGAGCTTTTCAATGTATTGAAGACCATTTTATTTGGAGGATGAAGATGGAGATTAGTCTACTATTTATATATATGTATTCCACTGTATCATGTTGTTCCGCTGCATTATTTATTTATTCCTGCTGTATGTAAAATTCTTATCTGTATTGTAAAAGTGTAATTAAATGTTATATGTAAACAACTTCATGAACTGTTATTTGATTGTTATATTTTGTCATTCCGTTGTGAGGTTCTGTGTTTTGTTTTTTTTCTTATTTACCCCATAACAATCCTTCTTTTTGAATGGTTTGAGTCTGACATGTGTGGTTTATTGTCGATTTAAACCATCCAAAAAGGCGGGTCGTTACATTTGGTATTAGAGCTTTGGTTTAGCGATACCTTAGCTTTGTGGGGTTTGACTCATTAGAGATAGGGTAGTAATACCCTAGAATGAGTTGTTTTGAGTGTATATATATGAGAAAGCGTATTTGTTAGTGTTATAAAAATGTTTTATATTGTGTTAATTTTTTCTATTGAGTATTTATAAATTCTGGTCAGTACATAGGACGCTATGGCATCGATAGGGATTTCTAAATACTTAATAGGGCAGATCGACACAATATTGTTTTTAAAATATAGGTAAATGAAATAATTTTACCTAGTATTGTATTTCGTATATATAAGAATAAATTTTTAAAAATGGATATAGTGTATGTGATATATTTGTTTGTTAGGAAGTGAAATTTTATAAATATTGGTTGTAAAATAGAATTTACAAATAAAGTAAATATAAATTGGAGATTTGAGGACTTAAGCCCGAGGTTTTGAAATTATTTTCAAAAGATTTTTTGGAATAAGATACTAGTATTATTTGAAAGTATTTTCAGATATAAGTATTTTCGTTTTGATTTGAAAGAAATGTTTTAAAGGAATTTTGAAAGGAAATAAGTTATGTACTCTCCTCTCTTGTCACTGGAAAATAATTTCGGTGATGACTACGCAACATCATCGTTATTCATTTTCGAGTTTCAAAGTGGGAAGACCACTATAGTAGCTTTACTACAGATCTGTTTTGATAAACAAATTTTAGTTTTATTTTCTAAGTGCGATTTGATATATATATAAAAGATATGAATATATGTATTACTTCAAATTGATTTGAAAAGAAACAAGGAATTTAGTTCTTAAAACTTTCTGATAATTAGTAGTTTTCAGTTATTGTAATATAATGAAGTCCTAACTATTTTAATAATTGGAAATTTCTAAAATGAAAAAATAAGAAAATAAATGCTAAGTGATTAATGAAATATATAAGAAATTGGAAATTTATAACTAGTAAATCAATAGATATGAAAATTTAAAAGATGTAATTATCGAACATTTTGTTAACTAAAATGAATAAGATAAACTTGTGTAACATTCAATTACATTCTTAAAATATATATAACTTACCAGAAATGTTTAAAAAGTTATAATGTTAAATAGGAATATGTAATAGAATATTATACGAGTAAAACTTAAGTAATGAAAGTGTTCAAATGGAATTATTTCTATAAATAAGAATTTTGATGTACATAAGTTAATGTTTGGAATGCTAATAATGAAATGGAATAGTTAAAAGGGAATACTATTTAAGTAAATGATTATAAACTAAGAAAATTGTTGAAATGATTCAGAAATAGATTTAATATTCAATAATATTGTATCTGAAAGAAGTCAATGTGAAAAACGTGTAGGGAAACTTAAGTATGAATTTATTCACTAATGAATATATTTTTTGGCAAAGCTAAACTAATGAATATTTATCTTAACTAGAAATCAAATTTATATAAGTAAATAATAACTGTGGATTAAATTGCAAAGAAACTTATATAATATTTAAGAATTTATTATTGATGTTCTAAATAATTGAATAGAAAATAACATATGTAAGTAAATGAATGTAAATTAATGGAAAAATGGCATTGTGTGAACGAATGGGAAATGAATTATGTAAGTAATGAAGTTAAATTAATAAAATAATCATCGTATGAATGAGCGAAAAAATGAACAGTAAATGATGTGGAAGGAAATTAATAAGAATAAACTTAAATAACATTCGAAATTTTGGTTGTTTTGGCTTATGAGATGCTTAGGAAAGGATACTTTTAATTGTTTAAGGTTGTATGAATAATCTATTAAGTAATTATCTAAGGCTGTTGAGCGTAGGGTACACTTGATAGTTTATTTATTACCTTGCATGATTAAAAGTTTCTGAACCTGAACAAACCATTAGTTTTGGTTGTTATGGATGTATGATTGATTCCTTGTTGCATATGATTATTTCATATTGTTGCTTTGTTGTGCTATTAATTTAAAACAACTAATATATTTCCTTTTACCAAATTTTAACTCTTTGGATTCTGTAAGTGAAATACAGGTTTATGGAAGCAATAACTACTGTTTTTGGTTTCATAAATAAGTTGTTTGCCCGACAAATATGTACGTTTTCGGATTACGGTTTTATACCGATATTTTATTGTTTTCCCGTGGTTGGGATGTTTTATTTTTGAAAATGATACATATATTGTTATTATTGATATTATTATTTTCCCAGACCTATCCGTAAAAAGGAGACTCTACCGAAATTTTCCGTGAATTTTAGACTTCGAATTTTTTTGTGAAAGTGAAAATATTTTCAAACTTTTATTAGACTTGAATATGAAAGATTTAATTGTTTATAAATTGATATATTTTATTTAAATACTTAATTATGTAAGTTTAAAGTGCTTATAAATTTTTTATTTGAATAAAATATATTTAGTTTCTTAATTCCTTCTCGTTCCTTTTCGAGGACGAAAAGTTTTGAGTAGGGGGAGAGTGTAACGACCTGTATTTTTCCATAATTAAAAATAGTAAATTAATTAAGATTTTGCAATTTAATATTGTAAGAAATAAAATTTACGATTTATTAATTAGAAAAATAATTAGAATTTGATTTAATAATGATTGTTTGAATGTTTTGACAGTTATTTTATTGTAACTTCAATCAATTGTAATAATTGTAAAGTTAATTTGGTTATAATCGTAAATAGGGAATAAATTCAATGTTGCATTAATAATGAAATTGTATGTCATTCTATTTAATTGGTTAGTATGTAATGTGAAATCAATTATTTGTACTTAAATTTATAATCTTGTTGTAAACAATAAACTTATAAATGTGATTAAATTACGTAAGAGTAATTATTACTTATTTATCGTCTTATTTAATCCGTTGAAATTAATTTGGAAATTAATAAAATTTAATGTAATTAAATATTGCTGTTAATATAAGTTAAGAAGAAAACCGTAGAATATTGATGTAATAAAATGTGAACTTATGTTAATCAAATTCATAGGGTATTGTTGATTGGATAATAAGATTGTAAATCAGGTTAAGTGAATTTATTTGAATTTAAATTATAATTAATGAATTTATTGCAATTGAAATTGACTGAAATTAGTGCAATATTTAACATTGGATTTGACATGGAAATTTATTTTAAAATATTATAAATTAATAGGTAATCAAAAATGATAAAAATTGTTAGTTATAAAATTTGAATTTAAAAGGTGATTAATCAATTTAATAATAATTTATTTAATTAACGTGTAAAATAGCCATTTTGGCCACTATCTCGGATTTCAACGAAACCAGTTTCATCGGATCCGTAATAGTGAATTATTGTATGATTTCAAGTTTCGTAGCGATCAGACTTATCGTTTGACGTACGAGCTCGAAACGCGTAGAAATTGATTAATTGAAATTACATGAATATAATTCGATTTTAAAAGCTAACTTCTGTATATAATGGAATTAGGATTTGAAACTAGTTCCACTGAGTTTAAAAATATCGAAAACATATATTTTGGTATATGGGATGACCCACTTTCGTTTCGGAAGCGGAATGGGCTATTCGTGTTCGCGTAACCGTTTCGACCAATACGATCTGTCCATTCATCCTTATCTATCTCTCTATATATAAATAGATTTTTTAACCCTAGCAGCCTTCTTATTTCTTATTACTATACGTACTGAAAATTTCTGTCCTTCCTTTCTTCCCAATGGCTGAAACCTAATTCCCAATTTCAAATTCAATTCCAAATCCAATTTCAAAATTCAAACTCTTCAAACCCTTGTAAATTTTATATCGTTGGAAAGCTCTCCACGAGCACAATCCACTACTTCAATTCATTTTTCAATTGGATGTATCGTTCAACCAGAAATCATCGAAGAACCTCGGCATTTCTAGGGTTTACGATCCAACGGTGGATCGTTGACTGTTTGACGATCGGAAGGCGGCGTTGGGAAGAAGATGAGGAGCTGGTCTTAGGGTGGTCGTCGCTTGTCGGAGATCGCCACAATTTGGCTTCAAATGTGAGGCGGAGGCGGCGGCCTATAGGGCGCTTCAAGTGATCGCGCCACCTCTGCTAGGGGCGTCTCGGCCTGGAAAAGGCGATGGCGTCGCCTGATCTTGGTCGCGATGATTGAAGGAGCGACGATTTGGCTCGAAACTGGCGGCTGTGCTTGGGTTAGGGCATGCGAACGATTGTTGGTCGTGTGAGAGAGAGGTGCAGCTGTACACGTGGTATAATTTGATTTGTTTATATTTTATTTTATTTAAATTTGAATTTATAATGTTCTAACCTTAATATCTTTCACATACGAGCTCGAATTCACGCGCGGTTTTCTCCGTTGCGATCGTTTCGAAATTTCAGGTATTTTGGAACTGGTTTGGTTGGATTCTAAGACTGTTCAAATTTGGGCTTTTATTTGGATTTTAAATCGTCGACAAGTCAAAGGTGAGTGTTTTAGCCCACTCACAACTACTAAACTATCCTATGTTAGTTAAATTAAATTTATGATGTGATTAGAAATTGATTGATTGCTGTTTGGTAGTTTAAATTTGTCATTCTAGTTAAATCTGACTTTTATTGAATTTAATCGCCATTTAGTTTAATATTGAATTTTAAATTGCCAGTTAAATACCTGTTAATGATAACCAGTTAATTGTTGTTATTTATTGGTTGATTTGGATGATGATTGTGATGGATGCTTAATTTTTGATATTTGGATGATTGGATGTGATTAGAAATTGATTGATTGCTGTTTGGTAGTTTAAATTTGTCATTCTAGTTAAATCTGACTTTTATTGAATTTAATCGCCATTTAGTTTAATATTGAATTTTAAATTGCCAGTTAAATACCTGTTAATGATAACCAGTTAATTGTTGTTATTTATTGGTTGATTTGGATGATGATTGTGATGGATGCTTAATTTTTGATATTTGGATGATTGGATGTATGTTTATTTATATGTTGTTATCACACTACAAGTTCCCTTAGTTATTGTTAGGAAAATCACTATGGGTTGAAATGGTACATAGCCGAACGATCTTATAGATTAGGTAAAAATCGTTATGGGTTGAAATGATAAACTCGAGCGATTTTATGAATTTTGAATTTTATTCAGGATTGTGGGTTGAAATGATATATACCCATAAATTTAAATTATTGCGGGTTGAAATGATATATATCCGTCTCACTTGACCATAGGGTAGAAAATTATATACGGACACCGGATTGGTTAAATAAAATGATTTTTAAAATCTTTAATTTTTGAATCCAGTTAGACGATACTATTTTAAATGAAATAAAATTAGATTTCTGTGAACTAAATTATTTCCAAGTCCAAGCTTTTAAATGTTGAAATTGAAATTTGTTTAAATGAATCGGTTAAAGAATTTAAATTGAAATTTTAAAGTTGAATTTTGAAATAAATAAAATTGATTGAATTTGAGTTACTGTAAACGTTTGAATATTTAAACTTTGAAATCTATTGAATTGGAAGTAGTTTAAATGCATAGTTCAAACATGAATTTGAAATCGATATAGATTTAAATGGTTTTATTGAGAATCTAATTGAAAGATTTAAAATTGAGTTTTGTTGATTTGAAAACTGGATATGTTTCAGATTTGTTGAAATGGAAGAAATAGTTTAATTTGATATTAATTTCAAATTAATTATTTTAGTATAAACTGTTTAAAAATATATTATTTTAAATTCAGATTTATTTAGATTTTCGAACTATTTACTATATAAACCATTTCCCAGAATCAAACTATTTTATATTAAACTATTAAAACTATATTAAATCCATTTTTAGTCTATTTTAAACTATTTTAATCTATTTTTAAACTATTTAAACTATTTAAACTATTTTAATCTATTTTAAACTATTTTAAACTATTAAACTAATTATGACTATCCCAACTATTTTCAAAATTCAAACTGTGCATGGCTGAATTGTTTATATTTAAATCCTTGATTTAAAAGCGAATATGGTTAAATGATGTTATAACCTATGTTGGAATTTGAAATGATATTTTCTGGTAAAATGGCATATTTTGAGTAAATATGATGGTTTTGAAATAAGGAATATTTTGAATTAAATATGATATTTTGATATCAACTATGAATCGGTTTTGGAAATGTAAAAGAACCAACCGGTGTGAAATAAGCGTTTGGTTGTTAAAGAGACCGGGATCGGTTATTGTCATACTCTCTGCCATTATCGAAAACCACTTTAACAACTGTGTACGTGGTGGAGAATCCAGAACGAAGTAGGATGGTTTGGCGAAAGATTCTGTATGAGGTATTAACGCAACCTTGACCCCCTCGGGTCAGCTTGATATGACTAAAACATGAGCTATACCTGGGCCAAGTGAGGTCGCACCTCCGATCGGGCATGCTTCTTCGATACATATCTGTTACTTTGTGATTGATTTTGTGGTCACCCCTCGATTTTAATTATGGTTGTGTGTTCTGAGGTGGGCGGTACTAGCTGCTATGCATTACCACCAGTCCGGTACTGCAAACGGTAAAATCCTACCCTGAAATTGCCTCGCGTGCCTTGTCATATGCCTTATCGAGCCCACTACGAGTTTGGTTTGTGTCGTACACTATGGAGTGCCCTCTGATAGCCCTCCAGTTTGCAGAGGAATTACGGTACTGTATAGACTACGACATTTATAAAAATGTGTTAAGGGGGATATGGGTAACGCCTTAACGCTATTTTAATACTTTACTTTACTGTAGACATTATTATAATAGCGTAGTGTACCATATATGTGAATAGTTTAACAGATCCTTAGGAGATAGAATCCTGAACATCTCTTAAGTTATTGCACGCACGTTAGACACTGGATAAGAGATGTCAAACCCCATAAACATCTCTGAAGCCGTTACACTCATATTTATTTATTTGTTGTTGATTTAACTTACATAAAATCTTTTAGTTCTGACCCAAGTGTTTTGCCTTTTCATTACGCTTGGGTCAGTCTGATCTTTTCAGTGTATTGAAGACCATTTTATTTGAAGGATGAAGACGGAGATTAGTCTACTATTTATATATATGTATTCCACTGCATCATGTTGTTCCGCTGCATTATTTATTTATTCCTGCTGTATGTATAACTCTGATCTGTATTGTTAAAGTGTAATTAAATGTTATTTGTAAACAGCTTCATGAACTGTTATTTGATTATTATATTTTGTCATTCCACTGTGAGATTCTATGTTTTTTCTTCTTATTTACCCCATAATAATCCTCCTTTTTGAATGGTTTGAGTCTGACATGTGTGAATTATTGTCGATTTAAACCGTCCAAAAAGGCGGATCGTTACACAAGGTATTGCGTGGTATATAATAATCCTAGCAGAATAGCACATAATAATACTTGTAGATTTACTACATGATAATTTTATTTTTCACGTATTTCCGCCATATGATGCGTGAATTCAACCTATTCCTGCCCAGTAATTGTAAAAAAAATGAAAATTATATCTATTTTGCTCCAAAATTACAATCATTCTCTATTTCTAATTCAAAATATTAATTTTCTTTAGATTCTAACCTTAAATCGTACTCCTCCTCTTTAATTTTCATGACTATATAGCAATCTATCTTTTACTGTTTAACTAAGCTTTTAGGGTTTGAGTCGATAGAAGTTAAAACATATCTTACATACTGCTTTCTTTTTTTGCTAGATAAGGGTATTTTGGTTTTATTTTTTTATGTAAAAGACACCGGTGTATGTATAACAAATTTTTATGTACAAAAATGATTAGCCTTTAAAAATGCATTGTAAAGGCGAGGGCGGTGTAAAATGGTCAATTTGAGATATAGTTTTAACAAATAAAATTGAAATGATTTTTTTTTCATCCGTTCGAGAAATATAAAATAACCTTCTTCCTTGTCCTTATTGTGGTGACTTGAAATTTTCAGTTTCAACTTCTCTACCACGTCATTTGGCATACATATTGAAAAAGTAAAACATAGCACATTTTTAAGCCCAATAGACATTGAATCTTACTCCAACTTTTGAAAATAAATACTTTTTTTAAAACAACTCCCAGTTATGCTTTTTACAGTGCAACATATTTATATATGTTTTAACTTTTGTTAGAATTTCATGTACTATATTATTAAATAAAATAATAAATGATCATAAATGAAAAATTAATTAAAATTTTAAAGTCATGTACCTTTTTTTGTTTTTTTATTATTGATGGTTTGTTTTACATTGCATTTTTGCAATAAAAGGTATTGCAAACTTTTGAATATATTATTTTTACAAAAACATCTTTTATTACCTAATTAAAATAACAAGCTAAATGTGGATAAGTCAAGGACCACAAGTTCAAATCATAAGATCTCTAGACCGTGGTTCTATAGGTCTTGGATTCGATCTATCGAGACATCAAAATGAATGCTCTGTTTAAATTAAGTGTCACTTTTGTTAACAAATAAAAAGTGGACAAATGATATAAACTAGGAAGTGATCATAATAATGTGTTTTTCGTGAAATTTTGGTTGCTTTTATTATATGTTGCATTCTTTCTAATTACATATAACCGTTTTAGTTCATTGTAACATTGAGTGAAATGTGTGGGTAACGAATTTAAATTTTTATGTTTTTATTAAAATAACTTGAATTATAATTATAAAAATGATATATTTTATACATTTAAATGATATAAAAATACCAAATGTTCAAATATATCAATTTTTCAATTTTGTCTATTGTGTTGCATCTTGCATTTTAAACAGTACAATCATTGTTGCTGCATATAATTTAAAGCCTTTTGATTCAGAGTTATTCTTTAAATTACTAATTTTTATTGTAATGAATACGTATATGATTTTATTTTTGTAAATCTAGGGGATCAATTCGCAATGTTAAAAGTTATATAGAAATTTTATTTCGATAAATAATAAGGTGTTTTACAAAAGCCTCTCTCTTTAAACCGTCGCTATTTGGCGATCTATTAACTGCCAAATTTTCGTGTGTTAATTTAATTTAATCCGTCCCATAACCTATCTTACTACGAACCCTATTCCAATTTGAAAGTGTGAGCGGATCAATAATATGACTAATAGTGCAAAGATATTAAAGTGTGCAATAACCAACTTAAAGTAAACATAAATTTATAAAAAATCACACCAAATTTTTGTGTGTTAATTTAATTTAATTCACCTCTCATCCTATGTTTAGTCTCGAAGCTCATTTTTGGATTTTCACTAGTGAAAACTCACTTTATCCGAGAGAATGTGTTACAATTATCGCCTTATTCTTCCTAAAGTAGAGCTTCAACCTTTTTCTTTTGAAAGTGAGATATGCTTGATAATAATATAAAAACCGAATTTTCACTTTGAATTGCATCATCTCTATAATCTCCTTGAAAGTGGTAATGGATAATACTGTACCAATTAAGGAAGTAATTGGCTACAAGAAAATATTGAAATTAATGCTTTTTGCGATCAAGAGAAAATTGAGATTTGAATGCTTTTGAATATAAGATTGCTTTGAATGCTTAGAGAGTATTGAGAATGGAATTTGAAACTCTAACTATTTTTCAAATTTTAATAGCTAATGGTTTTAATGAAGCATGACAACTTTCTAAAAATGAAAAGTTATATCCTTTTGAAATTTAAAAGTTACAACTTGTTGAAGAAGAAGACAATTTAAAAATGCATCTGAATAAAAAATCAAACATTTGAATTAGTTTATAGAAAAAGGCGCAACTTTATAGTTCAAAATTCAAGCTTTTCTGATGTCTAAAATCTGAGCCAAATGTTTGGAATATCTATCAGACATTTGGATGAGTCAATTAGATGTATGATTTGCCGTGAATCATAGTTTTATAATGGTGTGTATTTTAAACTTGTGTTCATGTATAAAATTTTGTTAAACTTTGAAAACATAGTTATGTGAATTTTTGTAAGTTCTCATGATTACCTCTTTTAAAGATTATGCATAAGAACACTTCTAAGAGACATATTTAATAAAAATACTCTGACAAACTATTTCTTCACTTAAGCTCATAAAGTCTTTATTGATGTACTTACTTTTTGTTCCAAAGCAGACATTCCTCCAAAACAAATTAAAAATGACAGAGTAAAAGGCGTGCCTTAGGGAAAATTACGCAACATGTTATGTTACTTAACTATTATAAAGAGTCTTGTTCAAAATGAAGTGGTCAAATATTTATGATCTAGTTGGATATAAATAGTCACACCATTCATTATGTATTTACACTAAACCAAATCCTAACCATAGCCTCCATTGGGAACACCGGTGAACTCCTGTAGTCGGAGTTTCATCTCAGGGTGAAGGAGAAATAACAAAGGAGTTTGGAGAAGGGAACGACTAGCAATCAAAGTGCTTGATGACCAGCAAAATCAAAAAGAGGTAACAATTCCTTTTTAAATCATTTCATAAATGTATATATATTATTACATGCTTGCTCTTCCTTTATAGCTTTCAACCATGAGATAAGAACAATTTGAAACTACAAATTAATTTCTAATAATTAAATAATATGAAACATTTAATCATAATACATACATTTATATACATACATACGTATGTACATACGTAACTAAGTTCAGATTTAAAAAATAAAATCATACATACAGAACAACGCGCATGCGCCCACGCGTGCGCACACACACATATATCGTTTTCAAATTAAACTTATTAACAATTGTTTTTCTATTTTAATTTAAAAATATCAAATATTTATTCCTAGTTTTAGAATTTTAAAACTTTTTTTGGGGATTTTACAATACACATACACATACATGCATATATCTTTTAATTTTAAAATAGTTTTTTTATATTTACTCATGACATTATAAATTAAAAAAATAGTTTTTAAGATTTCAAAAAGGTCAAGAGATATAATTTGAATTTTAAAATGTACTTTTAAATTTAAACACTTTTAAATAATGTTAACTTAACTTTATTCGCTCATGGTAGCAATTTTCTTTTCTTTTTTGGATTTTGAAAAGGTCAAATTAATTTAAAATATGAATTATATATATATATAAATACACACACATTCATATATGTATATAAAATATATTTCAAAATTAAATTATATTTTAAACATATAGATACATACATATACATACACACTCACATGCATACATACGTACATATATATATATATATATATATCTGTGTGTATGTGTTATCCAGCCTTGTGATCAGGCCGTATTTAGACGAACCTGATCAGTCAAACGGTAAAGTAACCAAAGCAGAAAGTCCAAAGTAATAACTACCAAACTCAGATGCCAAGTGCGATTAGTGGATCAAGCCTAAAAAATAGCGAATGATCTCTAAAGAAGACCTACAGACCTTATACCTATGAGCAACAATTCACAAGCCAACAACACAAGAAGTGATGGATCGGTACCGATCCCTAAATATCCACCTAAGTTGACATTCATCAACCGACTCCATGCCTTCTAGGACGGTTCGCAAGCTCATATCATCAATCACCCTCAACACATAAGTCAAACACTATTGTCCTACCCCCGAACTAAGCCATTCATTTAGATCCAAGCCTCTAACAAAGAAAATAAAATAAGAGAATCAGAGATACAAACATGTCGAACTTCTAGAAGATCATGGAAGAGGCCCAGAAGGCAACTTCACGGATCGATATCGATCCCTGAGCATGGATCGACACCGATCCCTGAATTTGCTGATGTGACCATGATCTTCCTAGCACACCCCTTCTGGACGTGGGAAACACAGGCACGAACATGGTGGAGAGGATTTCGATAACCTACAACTATAAATAGAGGGGTAGGGGCATGTTCTGGGGATCCTTGTCAATTGTTTATGAATTATCAAATCACTCTTGTAATTTCGAGGATCATCATCGATCCATAAGAACAGTTTCTGTAAATGGCTATAAGAATCATTAACAAAGTTAAGTGGACGTAGATAACGATTAGTCGAACCATTATAAATCTTGTGTGTCCTGTTTTTCCTCATTTTAATTTACTTTATTCATTTAATTCTTCTATGTTTTATTTCTAAGTGTTTTTACCACTTTTTGATATAAACATTTTGGCGCTTTCATCGAGATGACTGATCTTAGTCCGTTAGTATCTATTTTCTTCTTTTAGATAGCCCAAATTCACGAAGTAGATCCATTATTTTTATTATTGCAATCCCTGACTATTCAGATTTCAGCAGAATCTATCAAAGGATTAATCCAAACTGTGGCTCTGTGAAAAGAAAGATCTGCAGCTTCTAGGCCTATCAATAATGTTGAGAATGCTGGTTCTCAACATGTTGAGGATGTTGCACAAAACCAGATACTATAGAAGTTCAAACCCCATCGGATATGATAACGAGGGTTAAGATGGGCCGAACGATGAAGGAGATGAATGACAAGCTGCAGAAAAGCCATGATGAGATAAGGCGGTCGATGCAGGAGAGTCTTAACTTACTGAGTCAATTGACCTATGGTCGTAGAAGAAGCAGGAAGGAGTTGACGCCTTCTGATTTGGAGTATGACAATTCTTCATCATCTGGTGAAAAGCATAGGAAAGGAAAACAAAGGATGGGTAGAAAAGAAACTGACACTTCAAAGGAGAGATTGGAGACCGGTAGAGGAAAACGTTTAAGGATCGGCACTAAACCCCAAGCAGGGATCGGTACCGAACCGTCGGTTCTCGATTTAGTGAATGAGCACGTTGATATCTTGGATGATAATGTTGAAGGTAGGACTATTCGTGTTACTGATGGCCAGAATGCTGGGGATCAAGTGACTGTTGTTGACCCGCCATGTAGAAAACGAATTGGAAGAACTACTGGATGAATGGTTCTCCCGAAGTTAGGAGAACCCAGGTATCGTGAGATTAATCAAGACCGTTTGCAGGGCCAAACACTTGTGGCAAACTTTGATTAGCATCGTTCAATAGATCCCGTAGGGGTAGAATACTTGACTGAGATGGTGAGAAAATTGGTGAACGAATCTCAACACTAGAGTAATGATGAATGGGGCTCTTCTCCCAACCAGAACCCATTCACTAAATAAATACCGAATGAAGAGTATCCCAGAAGATTAGTAATGTCAATGATGTTATCGTATAATGGAAAGACGGATTCGAGGTAGCATTAGATAAAGTATAACTAGAATATGGATTTGGCTAGAGTGATTGACGCCATCATATATTGTTGCTTCCCTATTTTTCTCAAGCGCATCGCGGCATTGTGGTTCATTCGGCTTCCGCCGAGATCCATATCGCCTTTTGATCAATTAGCACAGAAGTTTGTTAAGGACTTCCACTTACAAACTACTTGTCCTAAGGACGTAATGTCACCTTTGAACCTCTTCCAGGATGTGGGAGAGTCATGGGAGATGGTTAAAGATGAAGCCCCACCAACAATGGATGTTTTTATAGGACGAATCAGTTCTTGTGCTTAGAAGAGGCAAATACTACAGCCAGGAAAGTTAATATTGGACAACCGGCTGAGGTTGTTCAGAGTAATGTTGATGTGAAGTAGATCGGGGGAATTTTTGATAGAATTGATGTGAATGTGGAGAACAAAGATAGTGCGCGGAAAGAAGTTAATCGAGGAGGTGAAGATAGGAAACCGGGTTCCAAATAATGACCAAGATTTCCGAGATTCGAGGATTACACACCACTGAATAACTTGATTGAAATACTTACCTTGCCACATAGGGTGTTGATCATTATAAGAAACCACCTCCAAGGGAGTCGATGGAGAAAGAGAAAAAATCTGGTAAGTACTACTGCTTTCACGAAGCCTATGGTCATAACACAAATTTGTTAAAGCGCCATAGGATGGCGGGCAAGGAAATGCTCATCTCCAAGGATAACAGTACCAACGGGGCCAGGCTGGTCCTAGTGACGATGAGTCTAGACAGCTTGGGAAATGATTAGTCATAAACATGATTTCTGGTGGACCTTATCAGGCTGCAAAGAGTTGGAATGAGATGGAGAGATATGAGAGCTTGTTGAAGCATGTCGTGAACAAGAGTTGCTTTGCAGTCAAAGACGGAGCTCTGGTAAAACAACTTAGGACAATGGCTGACAATATTGTTTTCAGGAACAGAGATGCCAACAGAGTCGAAGCGCTTACGCTTGATCCCCTGGTGATATCTGTCACGATTGGGCCAACAATTGTGAAGAAGGTGATGACCGACTGTGGTAGCTCAATAAATATCCCATTTAAAAAAATTACGACCAAATGAAGATGGATAGTCAAGATCTCAAGCCATGCAAATATCGGATCCAAGAATTTAACAGAGTGGCAACGATACCTGTGGGATGTGTGGATCTTTCGATGGTTTTAGGTGAAGGTGACCGCAAGCGAGTGCGAGTTGTGACCTTCTTGGTGTTGGATATTTTCTCAGCTTATAATGCTCTTCTGGGCCGGCTAGCCCTTGCCAGTTTTCGGGTGGCCCTTTCCCCATGGTGCCTAATGATGAAATTTACTATGGATAGTGGAGTAGGAATTACCAAGGAGACCAAAGTGTCGGGCGTGGATGTTACGTCGTGGAGCTGAAGGAGGCTAAACGACATGAGAAAGGAAAGGATGTGGAGAGGACTCTCTACATCAAGTCGTTGCATGCACAACAACCACCACCTAAGCCCTGGCTTGGGTAGCATAGCCGGTTCCATAAAGATATGGATCTAAGGGAAGAGCCAGAGGATAAGAAGGTGGCCCCAGTAGCGTTAACGATCAACAACTCAGTTAGTTAGGATGATCCTACATGGGTCCTGAAGGTCAGATCTCAACTTTGCATGAGGATGTTGAAAGAGCTAATGGGTCTCCTCCGGGCGAACCTAGATATGCTCACCTGGACATGTTCTGACATGTGTGGAATATCGCTGGAGGTAGCATGCAACGCATTGAATGTGAATGTGAACTCGAAATGTGTTCCAGTAAGGCAGAAATGATTCAGCCTGGGTCCGGAGCGATCCGCTGCACTGAAAGAGAAAGTGGACAAGCTAAAAGGTAACAACTTCATCCGCGTTGCTATATACTCGGAATGGGTATCCAATCCAGTTCTGGTCAAGAAGTCCAACGAGAAACGGTGGACATGCATCGACTATTCGTATTTGAATATGGCATGCCCAAAGGACAGTTTGCCATTGCCGAAGATCGATCAATTGGTGGATTCAACCACTGGAATGAGCTATTATTGTTTATAGATGAGTACTCTGGCTACAACCAGATTCTAATGCATGTCCTAGATCAGGAACACACTAGCTTCATAACCGACCTACCAGAGACTAGTGAACTTGTAGTAACCCACCATTTATGACGTCCCGACCCACGTCTAAAAGTGGAACTAGCACCACAGACCTTGCAAACAGTGGATCATTTTTAAATAAGTTGTAGAAAAAATCACAAAGCTATCAATAATATTCTACACTTTTTGAAACTCACAGTGGAAGGAATAAAATATAATAATAATCAGTAATACAATGATACCAGACCGATTGAATACTACAATAGCAAATAAGCTTCGCCTACACCTTTCTCTATACAAGCAACAAAATTAGCTTAATGTCTGGGAATAATCGAGATAAAATAATATATAGCTAATAGATAAATAAATGCATTTCTCCATTGCACCTTCAAGCCACCACCAGTCCTCTCTATCGGCCTATCAGAGTATAACTAAAAAGAAGAAAATGATAGAGAGGGTCAGACATACGTCTGGTGAGTGAAACTCGTCATAAAAGTGTAAAATATTGATAAGCTAGTAAAACACCTCTTATGCTTTAAAACCATACCTTAACTTGTGTCACCTGCACCTAACAAGTTAGCTAAACAAAATATAATATCATAATAGAAACATAGGATAAGGTCTCACTAAAACTAACCCATATCTAATTGTCCACACTTGATCGAATCCAAAGTCCCAGCTCATATGCCAATGACCAACTACAACACGATCGAGCCCGAATCCTAAACTAGTTATCATCGAAAATGTATGTGATTCACTACTGAGGAACTATATATGTATCAACCCACTATCGCCAAATCGTAAGCGACTCGCTACTGGGGAATGCAATGTCCCAGAGTACTATCGCCAAAACCATGGACGACTTACTACTGGGGAACTTAATGTCCTAGCCCGCTATCATCAAACCATAATCGACTCACTACCAAGGAAAATAATATCTTAGCCCACTATTGCCAAATCGTAAGTGATTCGGTTTCAAGGAACAAGATGTATTAGCCCACTATCGTCCAATCGTCAACGACTCGCTACTGAGAAACAAACTATCTCAGCCCGTTATCCCCATATCGAACAACATATAATGAATCTAGTAAAACAAGGTACTTTTCAAAATTTCTCCAAAACACATCAAATGATATATTAAAACATTCCTCATCTCGCCATGATCGTAACGCCGTGAACCGCACGTGGAACGGAGTCCGTATGTAAGAGTTATAGGCGTTTGAAGTTAAGGTATTTATTATAATTAATTAACTAATTAACATTTTAATTATTATATATATTATTATATTGCATGCGTTATCTTTTACAGTGACCCCAAACCCACAACTTTGACCCAGTCGCTGAATTCATACATTGCCTCCAACCCTTGAGCCACCACATCAAAGATCTGACACCACCAAAAGCTTGCTCATATCGTTCGCCACATGATGACGTGCCTCCGACCACCTAACTACCTCTGGTAACATCTCCGCCGCCCCCCATAAACATAAATATTACGTTGATAGCAGCGAATCCTGAAGCCTATTGACTAATCAATGAGTTGGGGCTTACGCTTGCTCCTCTACACAACATAGTTTCTCATCATCATATAATAGTCGTTTTACCATTAGATCGAAACGGACGGTGCACTTTTATCGAATTACAATCGTGTCTTCTGGTCAATCTGTATGCCTAATCGATGAACGAACATCACCGGTAGATTCTTGTCGTTGAGAACTATAATTTTGATATATAATATGCTTAGTTTGGAATACTTCTATTTTTCGCAGCTTTTAAATTAAATGGAGATTGATTTTGCTAATTACACTCAATAATATTAATATTTAATTAACTAGCCATGGCATACTAGATCCTAATCAGGTGTACAAAAAAATGGTCTTTAATTATTAATTACATCATCTTAGTTCGGTTTGAGATCATAAGAGTTGAGTTACTACGTCTTACTAATATATACATGAATATGATAAATCATACTCACCGATTATCCATGCATCCTGTAACATCCCAGAATTTTATCATTTTGACTATGAATATTTAATTAATTTTAAATATTTAAATATTTCTTTTAGTTTAATAGCTTATATTCAAATATAACAATTATTTAAATATTTTAATTGTAAATTAACCTTATTCAACTCCTTCTAATTAATAAATAATAATGGTGGACTTATTTTGTAAATTAATTTACAATAATAAATGGTTCAAATAAAAAATAAGAAAATAAATTGTTAATATGACTTGATTTTTATTATTGCATTTTTAATTGAATTTATAGAATTTTTTCATAATTTTTAATTTGAAAAATATTTAAATTTTCATTTGACGTATATTTCGGCAAACGATGGTATTTTTGAAATTTTACATAAGAAGATAACCAGTGTATTTTGTTTTATGATTGTATCACATTTTTGTGCATGATCGTATTTTTGATTTGTCATTCATGGTCCGTACGTGAATAAAATTTTGTGCAGCGAAGTGCTGGAGATATTTGTGTAAACCAAACTCAAGCCTAAGACAATTCTTTGTACTTGACATTTTCACACGTTTTCATCTTTCCCTCTCTTTCTTTCTTTCTTCATTTTCCAGTAAAACAAAAATATCATCCTCCATTCGAAATTCCAAAAATATATGTTTATTCAACAAAAATTGCAATACATGGCTCTTTAAACTCGTATGGACTAGATCTACAAATTCATATGAGTATTGTGGTGTGCGTCATCAATTTGGGGACGACCAAAGTTGATCAGTGAACTAGAGTTTATGATTGGTATTGATCTGGGCGACAAGAGGCTTGAGGGATGGTTGCAATGTATTTCTCCTATTGAATAGCACCTTTCCCCAAAATTTCATGGTCTCTAGTCGTGTATGGAAAAATGCGACATTTAGTAGTTGCATTTGGGGGTGCTTTAGTCACATTTGTGTTGGTGATGATGAGCTCGGAGTCGTGGTGTGGAAATTGAAGCTCGCGCGATAAGATGAACGTTGGCGAAGTCAGATTGCGATTCTATTGAGAAACAAAGGAGAGAGGGAAGAATCCATGCACGTTTAAGCTGGGTCTGTGCATGTCCGTGCACGACCTAAGATGTAGGAGAAGAATTAAGAGGAGGGATGTGATTATGAAGGTGATTATTTATGTAATTAGTTAATTAATGAATTTAATTAATCGCAGTTTCTTATAAAACCAATATCTCATCCATATAAGGTCGAATTTGGATGCGGTCTTTTGCGTTAGACTCGTATCAATGTTATCTACGTACTAGAACTAATTTTTTTGAATGCGGACTAGTAGAATTTTGAGCTAAAATTGAATTTTCGATTTTAGATCAAACCGAAAATGCAAAAGCGTCAATTAGAATTTCGGTGAGTTTACTCACCTCTAAATAAAGTATATGATATTTGTATTGCTGTAAATTATTGTTGAATGTTTGGATAGTAGTTCATAGTTTTAATGAAGTATAAATTAATGATAAAAACATAGTGATTTAATTTAATTACGTTTAACGTAGTTAACTTAGTTGTACTTCGTTGTGATATCTATTTAGCAAAATAAAACACCATTCTGCTATAATTAGATTAAATATATTATTTTGGACATCTATCGAGCAAAATAAATCATCGTTCTGTGCTTGCAAAGTAAAAAGATTAATTTTGAAGTTAATTAATACGTGGATTAATTAAAAAATGATACGTTAGCTGTTGACTCCTTATTGTTGATAATAATATGATTGTTATTATTGTTTAATTGTTTGATTAGAGTTGAATTCCGACTTGAAAAGCAGATTGTACAAATAACCATTGTTTTGCAGAGTACTTTTGTAGAGAGATCCAAAGGGGTTTGTCACCATTATTAATTTACTATTATATGCATCTTACTTATATTCTTATGTTGCTTATATTATTGTTTAGTTGAAATATTTATGACATACTATTTGATTTGTGTAAGTGCTATTACAGTGATTATCATTGTATTGTCACTTATGAAATGTCATCTCCTTAAACCCTTATGTGTTGAACTTGTGCTTGTATTTTTACAAAATAAATGTTTGGTCGTGTTTTTGTACTTTGAAAGTTGTTTAATCTATATTTTCAAATATTTTTAAGGATTTTGAAATAAAGGATAAGTATTGTTTTAAATTTATGAAAGTATTTAAAATTGATTTATTATCTTCTAGGATAATAAATGTTGTTTTAAAATTTTAAATGATAGTTTATAAATGAGAAAATCTCTATAAAAAGAATGTTTAAAAATAAATTAAAAATAAAGCTAATTGTAATTTGTTTTTGGATTTATAGTAAAAAAAAATAGTGACATTTGATTTGACTCTTCTTTTTAATACACTTAGAAATATAATTTTTTTTAAAGAATATTTTAAAGAGCGTTTTTTAAAGTGTTTCTACAAATATTTATGATATGATAATCAAGCCAAAGTGTGAGTCAAATGTTTTAAGAGATTTAATTTTCATATAAGACTATTTTCTTATTCCCAATAGTTGATTTATTAACTATCGATCCTGCTATCTTCTTTGTGTTCGTCGATTCAAGGTTATTTTGTTGCTCGTTTGGGGCATTTAAACTCTTGTTATTCTTAAAGTTAAAAATGTTCTTGAGTCAAGATAGGAAGCAACGGTACTATATCTTGTCCAGCTTTATTGTTTTCCCTAAAGTAGTACTAGTTTGTTTTCGATAGTTGATTCATTGACTATCGATTTGATATCCTTTGCCGGAAATAATTAAATAAAGAGTGAGTGGGGGCCAAGCTATGTGGGGTTTCTCCCATTAGGGTATTGTCCATCTACTCTAGATAGGTTTTGGTTGTGTACGCATAGAGACATGAAATATTTGGACACTCGGTAAGGTTAGAGGAGTCCGGCTTGGAGGTTTCCGAGAGCCATCATAGTTCTCAAGTATATTTTATGAAGGTATACTTTCGGCAAGGGAGGCGCACCCTGCTTGTCATTGTTTAATTTTTTTTCCTTATTTGATTCAAATCTTTGAATCATTTTCTTAATTGCATCAATAAGTGCCTGGAACTCTTTTCGATGTTTAATTATTTTCTTTCAAGTCTGATTTTGTTTCGACTTGTTTTAATTATTTCATCTATGAATGTTGTTCTTGTAAGGTACAAACCATTCCGTGTTTAGCAGCGTGGTCTTATATAATTATTATATGTTCATCTTATTACTTGAGTTCTCTCAAAATCATTTACCAGACTAATCCGGGTGTTATTTTATTATAATGTTCGGGTCAGGCCGAGTATTTTTCTACGTTGTCCTTGGTTGGAGATGAAGCTCATGGAGTAGAACTGGGGATTCACCAGTCGTAGTATTTTTATTTCCGCTGTATTATTATATATATAGCCATCAGCAATTGTAAGGTTAGGAAGTCATAACTGTCCTGGCTGATGAGGTGTGCTTTTAACTCTGATATACCATGTATTTTAGAATGATAGTTTTTACTGTCTTTGTTATATTATATGTTGTCGTTCCACTGTGAGATTCTATTCCCCCTATTCTTTTTTTCGTTTTCTTTTTCTTTTTACCCTAACAATCTGCCTCTCCAGCACTTGGATGCTCGGCATTTCAATTCCATAGATGTACTAAGTGCCGACTTTCGAGGGTCGAAAAGGAGGGTAATTACATTTGGTATCAGAGGTAAAGGTTAAGCGAGAACCTTGGCTTTGGTGGGGTAAACTCATTAGAGATGGGGTAAGTGACACCTTAGAATGAGTTGGGAGTATTATATATATAAGAGTGTATTTGTTATTACTATAAAAACATACTGTGTTAATTGGTCTATTGAGTTGTTTATGAAATCTAGTCGAGATGTTTAATGCCACGGTGTCGATCGAGGTTTCTAAACACTCGAACAAGACAAACAGACACGATATTGATTTTTTTTGAAAATTGGTAAATGAAGTATTTTAGCTAGGACTATATATTTTATATATATAAAGGAATAATTTTCAAATTTATATAGTTATTTATGGTGTGTTTGTTTGAAAATAATAGTATTTATTTATTATCATTATCGTTTGATTTTTCGTGCTCGAATAGTTTAGGAGCATTTAATATAGTTTGTCGATTGTTAATTTACTCTGGACCAGTTTATGAGCTTTTATTGTTTGATAATTATAAGTACATAAGATGAACCCCTTGTGCTTTAAATTTCACAATTTAACTATAAGTATGTTCGGAGAAAATGCTAAATTAAAAGTCATCTTTTAATAATGTGGAGTTAAACGTAAAACTTTAATAAAGCTTTTTAATATAATCTAAATGGATGAATAAGACATTTAGATAATAAATATTATGAAAAGTTTATTATAATAAAAAAACTATTATAATATAAGATGATTTTAAATGGTACATTTTATATGAGTATGGTATATAAAATGATTGATATAATTTATAAAAAGTGTTTTACAAGTAAAAAGAATTTTTGGGAATTTAAATTCCGGTATTGCTTGAAATGATTTTAAAAAGATTTTGATAAAAGGAACGATAGTATTACTTGGAAATATTTGTAAGTATAAATATTTCAAAAGAGAATTTTTAATAAAGATACATTTTCTTTGGATAGTTCGAGGGAAAACATCTCGATTAGCTTTTTTAGTAATATGAAAAATCTTCTAAGCGACGATTGAATACTTTCTTAGGTGAACATTATAGTGCAATTAACCGAAATGAGTTTGAATCCAAATGAACCCAAAGCGAGTATTAGTGAATAAATTGTTAAAATTATTCCATAGATATAGAAATATATGTAGTATGATTTCCAAAAGGGTTTTGAAATAAAAAACGGTTATTTAGTTCTTAAGTTTCCTTAAAGGAAATTGAATTAAAATAAAATGTATTTTGATGAAAAATGTTATGATAAATGAAATTTGTAACTCTCTGATAGAAAAGAGATAATTTAACTCAAGTTTTAAATGGACTAAATTAAATAGGAAGGTTTTAATAAGCATTGTTTACTAAAACCATAATTTTTGTTTAAACACCCAAGTCTCATAAACTATATGATGTTATTGGACCAACCCATAAACATCTTTCCTTAGAACACTCTAAGGTAAGGAGGTCAAAAGGTTGACTTAGTTTTAAGAAGCATATTTTGTTTGGGCATCCATTTGAACTTTGAAAAAATGAAAATGAAAATAAATAAAATAAAATTAGCATTTTATATATAATCTTAAGATGTAGAAGAGTATTAATAAGTAAATAAAAGTCATGTAAGTTTTTAATTTAATGTTTTATAAAGATGTTTCTTTGTAAAATATTTTTAAACTTAAGTGTAAATTTATGAAGTAATCCATAAATAATTTTAGTGTTGAATGAAATACTGTAAATGGAAATGAAAGTGATTTAGAAAAAAAATGGTGTAGTTAAGAAACCAATAAGATTATGTACGTAAGTTATACGTAGATCATTTTATTCGCACGGTTCTTGGTCTAGGTGTAACGACCCGCTATTTCGAATCATTCAAATCAACAATCATCCACACATGTCAGACTTGAATTGCTCAAAACAACAGATTGTTAATTTATATTTGGCAAAACTTAGCATATACAGTAAATAAATCAATCACAAAATCACAAACATAGAATAATACAACAATAAGCAGCGTAATAGATAAATAGTAGTTCATGAAGCTACTACATAAACACCAGAGTCTGAAACAAATACAACAGAAAATCCCAAGTACATAGAAGTCACTAATACAAAAGCAACCGACAAGTCTGAACATAAATAATAGGAAATAACTAAAACCTGAATAGATATAAGAAAGATCTTCAAGTAAAGCTCAAAACTCCAAAGGTGAGTCTCAAATGCCGTGACACTCAGTCTGACTCGAGCATAAAGCAAAACACAAACACTCGAGTCAGAATTAACATTCTTATGTCAGTAAATCAACTCAATTTAAATGTACAAGTGAAATGCAAATAACTTAAAGGATGTTGGGATTCCATCCCTTAAGGATCCGCGGAACTATCTACATACATAGTACAATACGCTACATAGATAATGTCTACATTAAAGTAAAATATTAAAATAGCATTAAGGCATTACCCATACCCCCCTTAACACATTTTATATATTCTCGTAGTCTATACAGATACTGTAAGCTCCACCAAACCGGTGGTTTACTCAGGGAGCACTCCATAGGTATAGTACAAACCAAACTCGTAGTGGGCGTGATAAGGCATGTGACAAGGTACGCGAGGCATGCCTAGGGTAGGATTCTACCGTTTTGTAGAACCGGGCTGGTGGTAACTCATAGCAGCTACTACCGCCTACCTCGAGACACACTCCCAAAATCAAAGGTGCACCCAATCAAATCACAAAGTAGTAGAATTGCAACGACCAGCCTTTTTGGATGGTTTAAACCGACGATAAACCGCACACGTCAGACTCAAACCATTCAAAAGGGCAGATTGTTATGGGGTAAATAAGAAAAAGCAGAGTAAGAAAGAAACAAAACGCAGAATCTCACAGCGGAATGACAAAATATAATAATCAAATAAACAGTTCATGAAGCTGTTTTACAAATAACTTTTGATTACACTTTTACAATACAGAATCAGAGTTACATACATCGGAAATAAATAACAATGCAGTGGAATAACATGATACAGTGGAAATGATAGAATAAATAGTAATAGTACTAAATCTTCTTCTTCGTCCTCCAAGAGCAGTCTTCGATACACTGAAAAGCTCAGACTGACCCGAGCGAATTGAAAAGACAAAACACTCGAGTCAGAACTAAAAGATCTTATGTAAGTTAAATCAACAGTAAATAAATATGAGTGTAACGGCGTCATAGATGTTTACGGGTTTTGACACCTTCTATCCAGTGGAAAACGTGAGTGCAATAACTTAAGAGATGTTCGAGAATCCATCTCCTAAGGATCTGTTAAACTATCTACATACATAGTACAATATGCTATTATAATAGTGTCTACAGTAAAGTAAAGTATTAAAATAGCGTTAAGGCGTTACCCATATCCCCCTTAACACATTTTATATATTCCCATAGTCTATACAATACCGTACGCTCCTTCGTAAACTGGAGGGTTACCCAGAGGGCACCCATAGGTATGGTACAAAACAAACTCGTAGAAGGCACGATAAGGCATGTGAACACGACACTCGAGGCAATGCCAGGGTAGGACTCTACCGTTTTGCAGAACCGGGCTGGTGGAAACGCATAGCAGCTACTACCGCCCACCACGGAACACACTCCCATAATCAAAATTGAGGGGTGGCCACCAAATCAATCACAAAGTAATAAATTTGGTATCGAAGAGGCATGTCCGATCGGAGGTGCGACCTCACTTGGCCTAGCTATAGCTCTTGTTTTAGTCACATCTAAGCTGACTCACGGGAGTCAGGGCTACGTAAATACCTCATACAAAATCGTACACCAAACCATCCTACTTCTTTTTGGAATCTCCACCACATACACAGTTGTTAAAGTGGTTTTCGGTATTGGCAAAGAGTATGACAATATCCGATCTCGGTCTCTTTAACAACCAAACGCTTATTTCACACCGGATGGTTCTTTTACATTTCGAAAGTCAATTCATAATTTATATCAAAATATCCTATTCGATTCAAACCATATTACTTTTGAAATTATGTTCGCTTTCGAAATCATACCGACCAAATAGGTTAAATTCTCATTTCAAAATCGTCATATTTAATTAAATATGTCATTTAGCTACCAACTTAGGCTATAACATTATTTAACCATATTCGCTTGGTGTAGATCATCCCAGTTACACAGTTTGAATTTTAAATAGGTTAAAATTGATAAAAAATAGTTTAGTAGTTTAAACATAGATTAAAATAGTTGAAATGGATTTATGATAATTTTAAAATAGATTAAATAAATTTAAAATAGATTAATTACTTTTAAATAGATTTAAAATAGATTAGAATAGATTAAAATACTTTATATAGATTTAAAATAGATTAAAATAGGTTAAAAATACTTTAAATAGATTTAAAATAGATTAAAATACTTTAAATAGATTTAAAATAGGTTAAAATGCTTTACATAGATTTAAAATAGGTTAAAATACTTTAAATAGATTTAAAAAGATTAGAATAGATTAAAATACTTTAAATAGATTTAAAATAGGTTAAATAGATTAAATTACTTTAAATGGATTTAAAATAGGTTATATAGGTTAAATAGGTTAAAATACTTTAAATAGATGTAAAACCATTTAATTTAACCAATCCGGCGCCCGTATATAATTTTCTACCTTATGGTCAAGTGATACAGATATTTATCATTTCAATCCGCAAATTTTTAAATTTACGGGTATATATCATTTCAACCCGCAATCCTAGAATTTCAAATCAATGAAAATCGCTTGGGTTTATCATTTCAACCCATAATGATTTCCCCCCTATTCTATATGATCGTTCGGGTATGTATCATTTCTACCCATAGGGAACTTGCAGTGTTATAACAATATAAAATATAACATCCAATCATCCAATATCAACAATCAAACATACATCACGATCATCATCCAAATCAACCAATAAACATCAATAGATAACTGATTATCATAACAGGTATTAAATTGATAATTAAATTCAATATTAAATTAAACGATGATTAAATGCAATAAAAGTCAAATTTAACTAGAATGGCAATTTAAATATACCAAACATCAACCAATCAATTCCAAATCACATCATAAATTCAATTTAACTAACATGAGATAATTTAGTAATTGTGAGTGGGTTAAAACACCCACTTTTGATTTCAAATCGATTTGAAATCCAAAATAAGGCCCAAAATTCAACAGTCTTAAAATTCTTCCAAACTAGTTTCATAATGTCCGAAATTTCGATACGCCCCAATGAAATAAACCACGTCCAAATTCGAGTTTATATGCAAAAGATATGCTAGTTAGAACATTTGAATTTGAAATTTAAATAAAAAAAAAGAAAACACCTCTTATATGGAGACACGTCATCACTGGGGAAGCACGTCTTTACCTAGGTCACATTCACCCAAACCCAATTCAACCCATCAGCTCCGCCCTTTGACCATCAAATACGAGCATCTCCGACCACCTGGCCACCTCCGACCACCACTCTCTCCAAGCCCTTGACGAGCCGCCTCCATCCCCCCTATGCGCGCTACCCACGTGGCCTCCAGAGGTCACCGCCGCCGCCGTTAGATCTAGGATTTCGAACCCTAAATTGAAAATTCCCGGCGCCTCCGACCAAGATAAGCCACATGACCACCTGCGTTAGCCTCCCCTCGACGAACTCTTCCAAACCCATATCTCAATTTCGCCAATTGCTGTCCAGATTGAAAAACCCCCCAAATTGACTTTGACCATGATTTCAGGTTTATTTAAGCACTGTTACAAAAAAACAAACACTAGCCGTAGATTCCACTCGTCGAGACCTTTCCAACGATATAAAAATCGATATGGTTTGAGGAGTTTTAATTTTTCAATTTGATTTTGATGGCAATTTGAATCTAGGAAATAGAGTTTCTGCCATTGAAAAGAAGAAGCAGACAGATGGAATTGTACGTACAGTAATGAGGAATGAGAAATAATTAAGGTTTATAACAGCCTATATATAGGCAGGTCTGAATTAGAAATGAATTGGTCAGATTGGATTGATTGAAATGACTACGCGACCTAAAAAGCCCGTTCCGCTTTCGAAACGAAAGTGGGTCATCCCATATATCAAAATAGATGTTTTCGATAATTTTAAACTCAATGGAACATGTTTCAAATCCTAATTCCATCGTATGAAGAAGTTAGCTTTAAAATCAGCTTATTTCAAATTGATTTCAATTAAATTGATTTCTACGCGTTTCAAGCCCGGACGATCAAACGACAAGCCCGATCGCTACGAAACTTGAAATCCTATAATAATTCACCGTTACGGATCCGATAAAACTGGTTTCGTCGAAATCCGAGATAGTGGCCAAAATGGCTATTTTCACGTTAATTAAATAATTTATTATTAAATTAAATTTATCACTTCTTATATTCAAATTAAACAACTAACCATTCTTATCATTTTTGATTACATAGACATTTACAATAATTTAAAACAAATTTACATGTCAAACTCAGTGTTAAATATTTCACTAGTTACAGTGTTTAGTTTCAACGGTAAATAAAAATCTAATTAATTATAATTTAATTCCAATAAATTGATTTAATTCGATTTTAATCTTTTTATTCAATCAATCATTACTTTATGGGCATAGTTAACATTAGTTTATATCTTATCACATTAATATTCTCCAGTTTCATCTTAATTTACATTAACGTAATATTTAATTACATTCAATTGCAATTGATTTCAAATTTAATTCAATAGATTAAATAAATAGGTAACATATGACAATTGTCATCTTTTGCTTAATTTAATCACATTTATAAGTTTATTATCTTCAAACAAATGTTACAACTACTTACATAACACTGATTTTATCTAATTACAATTTATTAAATATTATTTCACCAATTAATATGACATTAAATTTATTTCCTTGTTTTAAATTTATAACCAGTTATAACTTACAATTATTACAATTACTTGAGATTACATTCAAATAGTTATCTACTACATTAATTTACATTATTAATCTTCATTCTAGTCATTTCGTATCATTAAATCCTGAATTCTTAATTTCTTCAAATATTAAATTACAAAAATCTTATTTAATTAAAAATTTTAATTATCGAAAAAATACGGGTCGTTACAAGAATGGTATCGAAGAAGCATGCTCGATCGGAGGTGCGACCTCACTTGGCCCAGGTATAGCTCCTATTTTAGTCACACCAAGCTGACTCGCGGGAGTGAGGGTTGCGTTCATACCTCATATAGACGTCGCCAAACCATCCTACTTCGTTCCGGATTCTCCACCACGTATACAGTTGTTAAAGTGGGTTTCGGTATTAGCAGAGAGTATGACAATATCCGATCCCGGTCTCTTTAACAACCAAACGCTTATTTCACACCGTTGTCAGTTTTATTTTATACAGTTCATATTTCATATCAAAATATTATATTCATTTCAAGATCACATCACTTTCAAAATCATATTCACTTCCAAAATCATATCACCTTCGAAATCATTAGTCACTTTCGAAATCATATTCACTTTAAATCATAGCAATTCCAACTTAAACAGTTTTAATATTGAAAGTAGTTTATATATTGGAATAATTATATATTAAAATAGTTTATATTTAAAAATAGTTATAGATTAAAATAGTATATATATATATATTAGAAATAGTTTATATATTAAAAGAGTTTATATCAAAAATAGTTTCAAATTAGAATTATTTCTTCCACTTTCACAAATCAATTCAAATCAACTTTAATTCCAAAATTCAATTAAAATCGATCTTAGTTTAACAATTTCAAATAAAAGGTTTAAGGTTCAATTTAATTCTCATTAAAACCATATGTAATCTATATTTGATTTCAAATCCAGATTTGAACTACAAATTTAAACCACTTCCAATTCAATAGGTTTCAAATTTTAAATATTCAAATAATTTACAATAACTCAATTTGATAAATTTCACTTATATTTCAAAAATTCAAATTTAATTTTATTTAACTTTGAAAATATTCACTAAATCATTTCTAATAACATTTAAATGAAATCTCAAATTTAAAATTTAAATCAATATCAAAAATTAAATATCCAACTTGAATTATAATGAATTTTAAAATTATCAACTTAATCATTTTAATAACCCTTTAAATAAAATCTCTAATTACAAATTTAAACCAAAATTAAATATTCAAATTCAATTTTTATTTAAATTTAAAATATTCATTAAATCCTCTTTTAGTCAAAACCCAGTCATCAAGTTATAAAATCATATCTTTCAAAATCTCAAAATTTATAAGTTTCAAATCAATTCTTATTTATATTAATTTTTTCAACCAATTAAATTACAAATCAATTTCAATTCATCTTTCCAACCTTAATTTATTAAAGTTATTACAAAATCTATTTTAATATATTAATATAAATTTCAAATATATAGTTTAAAACATATTATATATTAGTTAAACTAACTCTTATTAATTTTTTTTATTATATTAAATTTTATTAAATTAAGTCTTATTCATTAAATATATTTTATTTTATATTAAATCTTATTTTATATATTGAAAAATAGTAAAATTATAAGTAAAATCTTAAAATTTACATTATTCAAAACTTAACTTATCAATTTAAATTTTTCAAACATATATTTTAAAATCTAAAATTTTCACATATATTAAAAAAATATCTCCATATTTTATTTTAAAATCCAAACATGTATAATTTCTTTTCGCAAAAATTTTGGAAATCATTTAAAGTAGACCAACGATGCCCGTATATAGTTTTCTATCCTATGGTCAAGTGATACTGATATTTATCATTTCAATCCACAATAATTTAATATTTATGGGTATATATCATTTCGACCCGCAATCCCAAAATTCAAAATTAATAAAATCGCTTGGGTTTATCATTTCAACCCATAACGATTTTCCCTAATCTATAATATCGTTCGGGTATGTATCATTTCAACCCATAGAGAATTCCTAAACTAATAGGGAACTTGTAGTGTGGGAACAATAAATAGCATAACATATCAATTAGAACCATATATAATCATTAACAACTAAAATTTAATATATATACTGACAGGTTATGGTGTCATATGTCAATAACATTGGTTAACAATTTTAAATGATAACATATTATATTCAACAATTAAATAACAACATATTTCAATCATCATTTCATGTGAATTAATTTACTAAACAAATGAATGTTAATCGTGAGTGATCGCTCACCTTTCGAGGCTATAGAAAAACAACGATAATGAGAAGCACAGACACGGATACGCATGGGCAAGCTAGAGTTGCGGAAATAATCTTCGGACAGCAACAGAAACAAACAAAGCAAGGTGGACTAGAGATCGATGAAACAATATATATATTATATTTTTTTCTTAAAAATCAATATTCAATTTAAAACACATATTTAAAAATAAACATCTTCATATAATATTTTTTTAATCAATATTATTAAAACACATATTTAAAATAAATAAATATATATTAAATTTTAAAAAATCAATATATAAATAAACTTTATATTTTATCCTTTGATAAGAAAACTTAAATTATATAATATATACTTTCCAAAAGCAAGAACGGGATGAAAGAAAATGAGTAATCAAAATGATAAACATGCAAATTTACCAAAAGCTTATATATATACTTAATATATATATATATATATATATATATATATATTTCAAAACAAGCGAGGAGTAGAGGCTGACAGAGGTAGGCCGCTAGGAGGGTGATGGACGTGGGCTGCACGGGCTTTGCTGGCGGAGAGGTTGTGGGCTGGTCTCGGCTGCCGTGCTTCTAGGATGACGTGGAGGGGGAGAACAACAATTAGTTGGAGGTTGAGCAAGCTGCTTGCATTGGAGAAGGTGGGTGAGACTCGGATCTAGTGGGGAGGAGGTGCCGAGATGGCTGCTTCGGGAAAAACTGCGGTGATGGGAAGGTTGTGGTCGGCCGAGCAAGATGGACAGGTGGTCGATGTATGGTTGGGTCTGTGCTCAGCAGTGGTGGAGGGTTTCGCATGGAAATGTTGTACAAGCGAGAGGGGATGCGATTGGTCTGGCGTGGGAAAGTAGAGGGAACGGAGGCAAGGTCAGTGGGGTTGTGGCGCACGAAAAGGATGCAGTGGAAGGTGGCGTGGTGCTAGGCGGATGGAGCATGATGGATGGGCTGACATTGCTGGATGTGCAGAGGAGAAGGGTTTGGCGGGCTAAGATCTGGTAGAGTTGAAGCGGCCGTTGGCTGATTGGAAGGGCGCAGGTAGCTACTGCTATTGGGTTGAAGCTTGGTCGTAGGAAGGTGGTGTCGGGCGAGGTGGAGGACGTTGGGGAGAGTGGTGGAAAATTGGTGGACGAGGACGAGCAGACCACAACAAAGAAGGAGGAGATGAGCCATATCTTCAGACAACAAGAATGAAAACTTGATTATATAATTTATTATATCCTTTTTTTTAGAATGAAGTAAAAGAAGAGGACGAACAGAAAAAGAGAAAGAGGATGAGCTATAGAAACGAACCAGGTATAAATTTCAACAATGGGAATGACAAAGGTCAGATACTGATTTTTGAAAATATTAAAGGCAAGTGGCTGTTCATTTACATGGTGGATAAATGAAATGTCATAGAAACCCAAAAGCCCAAATACAGAACCGATACGGCAAATTGTTTCGCCGATTTTCCCGCGTACCGAACGCCGAATTACAGGAATGAATATACTGCAGAGATCAATATGACGAGACGAACAGAATGGTACACAGATATAAGAGATACGATATTTCTATCAAAACTCGATTTTTCGCTGCCAAAACTGTTGCTAAAACGCTGAAAATAAGATAAACGGAGCTAGAGCAGTCCAAATTTGGCGAAATGAAATATGACGCCTCACTCAGAAAATGATTTACATTTTCTTATGTAAAAATATTCAGATTTCAAAAATATTTTATTTTTAGCAAATTAACTGATTTTTAAATTGAAATTGAAAATCACAACAGAACTAACTCATATATTTACCAATGAAAATATGTCGTTTGCTATGTTTAAATAGATGTATTCCAATATCAAATTCTCATTTCAAAATTTTATTGTTTATTTTCATGAATTTTTTTAGTTAATTACGTTATAAAAGATCGTTAAAATTCTCGGGTCGTTACTCTCCCCCACTCAAAACTTTTCGTCCTCGAAAAGGAACGAGATAGGAGAATAGAAACAGCAGAAAAGATAAGATAGATTTGAAATACATAGTACCAGATACAACAATTAATTTAAACAATATAAATTTCATTTTTAGAGTGTTAACACTATACATTTTTATTACTTACTAATTATCCCTTTATTATCATTCTAATTAACTCTCTTTCAATTAATTTACATTCATATCCAATTTATTTGCATTCACCTTATTTACTTCTTAATTGATTAACATTTACTTATTGTTATTCATCTCGTTAATCATTCAATGGATTTATATTCAATTCAATAGTTTAATTGATTTATTCAACTAATTTGGTTTAAATCCATTTTATTTAATCAATAAATATTCATTGTATTCACATTTGGTTGATTTCAATTCAAGGTATTTTCATTCAATTGATTTGCTTTCAATTATTTACATTAGTTACATAATTTTCTTTCAAAACAAATTTTATTTTATTTAACTCATTTATTTAATTCATTCGACCTCACTTAAGTTAATTCCACTTATAATTCAATTTCAACTATTCTTAAGTTCATATTTATTTACTTATATAGCAATTCTCTATTTATTATTCAATTTATTTCAATTAGCATATCTTGCAACATAGATTAAGTGTATAAACATTTATTATAACCACTAAATTTTATTTATGAATTCCCTTAATAAAATTTCATTTTTGGACATCTTCTTACGTACATTTATTGTATATTATTCCATTACAAATTTACCTTATATTTACAACATTTATATTAAGCAAAATTTGGTTTGAACATCTTATTACTTAAGTTCTCTTGTATAACCCTTAATTGCATATTCACATTACATTTTAACTTTCTGAATATTTCAGGTAAGTTATATATATGTTTTAGAATGCAATTAAATATTATACAAATTAATTTATCCTAATTCAACTGTTTCAAGTTGTTTCAATTTCATTTCTTATTTTGGACACTCCAAATATTCAAAAAAATTGCTTCATTTCAATAATTGAAAACCATAAAACTTAAGAGTTAAATTTCCCGGTTTCACTTCAAACCATTTTTGAAATAAATATACACACACACACACACACACACACATATATATATATATATATATCTTGTAAATCAAATCATACTCAATAAATTCAAATCAAATCCAATTTCCAAAACAAAAGTGCAGCAAAGCTACTAAGTGCTCTCCCCACTTTGAGACTTGAAAATGAATGTTGATGCTACTACAGTCATCATCGAAATTATTTTCCAGCGACAAAAGAGGAGAGTGCCGAACTACTTCTTTTAAAATTCTTTGGAAACAATTTCCATTCGAAAATATTTTCAAATAGTACATTTTCAAAACTTTCAAAACCAAATTTAGAAAACACCGAAAATTTAATTCTCAAATCCTTAATTTAAATTTATTTCATTTGCAAATCAGATTTATAAACTATATTTATAAAATTTCAACTCCTAATTTCATACAACAATAGTTAATGGTTTAGGAATGTTGACAAAACAATAAATGATAATCTAGTATTATCATTTCTAACAACCAATTCATTTAACTATCAAATTTCAGAAAATTATTCCTTTATATATATAAAATATAATCATACATAAAACTAATTCATTTACCAATTTCAAAAACAATATTTTGTCAGTTTGCTTTGTTCAAGTATTTTGGAATTCTTATCGATAGCATTGGCCAGACGAATCGATTGAAACCCAAAATTCAAACTTAACAACTCAAACAACACAATATAAAACATTTTTTATATCAAGTACAAATACGCTACAAATATGCTCCCTCATAGAATGATTTAGGAATGAATTTTAGAACATGGATAAAGATTCAAATTTAGAGGGACCCTAATCAAAAGAATTCTGACTAAGAAGATAGGCTCGAAAGGAAGATAAGATAATTAAATTACAAAAGAGCAAAGATGGATTGACTTATATTAATCGCGACGACCTTAACCGGGTCAACCAAGACTCCAAGAATAAGATCAATATGGAATTCAATTCCCCACTTAGAAGGAAAAGGAGTGACTTCACCAAAACATCCGGATAATCCCTGACTATAAGGGTGGAATCAAGATCACTAGGCTGAGAATCGAGCGAAAAGATAAAACTACCTGCATAATTCTGAGGCAATCTATATCCGATCACAAGAGAATTACCCTAGTCGTCTACTAAAGAAACGGTTCGGGCTTTACAAGACATAACAACATCAAAATCGAGGACATATAAATCTCTGGTGAATCGACGCCTGTTATAATGGAATTTCACCCCTTTAGAAAACACACTAAGATTGGCGGGACTGCCGATGGGATTAGTCACACATAAGGATGAAGTTGCTAACTGAGGTTGCAAGATGTATTCAATCTATTACAGAGATCAACAGAAATAAAGCTATGTGATGCTCCAGTGTCAAGAAGAACACGAACAGGAGAATGCAAGAATGGATTTTAGAACAAAGGTAAAAGTTCCAAAATTCAAAAGAAATCCTAATCTAGGAGAATTCTAACGAAGAATTTCAAGCTCAAACTAAGATGATTCTATATTTAATTTTACTCATTCTAGGGTATTACTACCATATATCTAATGAGTTTTACTCCATATGTTAATTTTTTCCTAAACCAGAGCTCTGATACCACTTGTAACGACCGCTATTTCAAACCATTCAAATTGATAGTCATCCACACATGTCCGACTTGAATTGCTCAAAACAACAGATTGTTAATTTATATTTGGCAAAACTTAACATATTGACGCAGCGGAAATATCACTTGACGACGAATTGAAGTATTCGTGTCAATCAAATCGATAAACGATTCGATGAAGCAATAAGAATCGGTGAATTAGAGATACCCAAATGCCTAAATCCGTTGATCACGAAGATACCGGGCTTTAGCTATCTTCGACACGTTGATCGCGCACGATGCCGTGAGAGAAGATCTACAATTCTTCGACGTTGATCAAGCGCACTTGATTCCGTGAATTGGCTTCAACAATCGTTGATTCGAGCGCACTCGAATGCCGAAGGTGGAGATAGGAGATAACACTCAACTACCAATTTTAATGGTGGCACAAAAGCACACGAAAGAAATTTTATTCAAATTCAACAACCCTTTACAAATGACCAACATCCCTATTTATAGGGTTACAACACAACGCTTACATCACAACACTTAGGTCGTGAACGACCTAAAACTTGCGACCTAAAAAGAAAGAAACAATACAACACTTTACATTACAGGGTATATCTCGCGACCTACGACTTATGAGTACTAATGACATACGAGTTAAAACATCTTACGACCTATCAACTTGAGCCATCACACAGAAATTACGACCTAAAATCAACAGGAACGAAATAGAACATCTCGCGACCTAAAAATCAACGAGCTACTGACTTTGTTTGCGACTTAGGAGTAGTTTGCGATGTGAATCCAGTGGCATAGGCTTAGGTCGGAGATCATTAGGTCGCGGGGATTGGTTAGGTCGCAGAGGAGTTAAGTCGGAGAACATTAGGTCGTGATACGGAGTTAGGTCGCGAGGATTGTTTATGATGCAGAGGAGTTAGGTCGTGGCATTAGGTCGTGAAGTGGAGTTAGGTCGCGGAAATGATTTCACTGGGGGGTTAGGTCGCGGGGATTGTTTATGACGCAGAGGAGTTAGGTCGTGGGCATTAGGTCGTGAAGCGGAGTTAGGTCGCTCGTCTTCATCCTCGCAATTGTAGATCGAGGTATGTGCTGCATCATCCTCCCCAGGTTGAGAAAAATTCGTCCTCGAATTTAAAAGTTCCTCCCCATTGGATTGTTAATCTCCATAATAAGGAATAAGATGTTTAACATTAAACACGTCAGAAGTGTAAACATCTTCTGGCAGCTTCAACTTATAAGCATTTTCATTGATCCGCTTTATAATTTCTACTGGACCAATCTTTCGGGCTTTCAACTTGTTATAAGCACCCACTGGAAAACGATCCTTTGTTAACACAGCATACACCCAATCACCCTCGTTGAACTCCACACTTCTTCTCTTTTTATCTGCAGCTCGTTTATACTTCTCATTCGTCTTCTCCAAACGTTCCTGGACGATTCTATGACAATCTTTCAACTCATCAACGAAATCTGACGCCCGTTTAATCACTCCTTTCGGTTGTGGTACTACCGTTAAATCCAACGGCCCCTTTGGCAAGCTTGAATATACAACTTGAAATGGACTGTAACCAGTGCTTCGGTTAACAGCATGATTATGAGCAAACTATGCCTGACACAACTTTAAGTCCCAACTCTTCAAATTGTCTTGTACAAGACATCGCAACAAGTTTCCCAACGATCTATTCACCACTTCCGTTTGCCCATCTGTTTGAGGATGATATGCACTACTAAAATTCAGCTTCGTTCCCACCATCTTCCACAAACTCAGCCAAAAATGACTCAGAAATCGAGTATCTCGGTCCGAAACAATAGATTCAGGTAACCCATGTAAATGATAGATTTCTTTAAAGAATAACTGTGCCACATGAACTGCGTCTGTTGTTTTCTTACAAGCAATGAAATGTGCCATTTTCGAGAAACGGCCTACCAAAACATATATAGAATCATTTCCCCATTGAGTTCTAGGCAAACCCAAAACAAAATCCATGCTGATATCAACCCATGGTTTAGTAGGCACGGGTAATGGCATATACAATCATGCATTCGTCGCTGTCCCTTTTGAAACTTGACAAATATGACATCTCTCCACAAATCTTTCAACTTCTTTTCTCATAGAAGGCCAAAAATATGATTGTGAAATCAACTGCAATGTACGATCTCTGCCCACGTGACCCTCTTCATGCAATTCTTTGACAATCTTCAGCCTCAAACTACAATCTGGAATACACAACCGATTTCCTCTGAACAAGAATCCATCTTTCATCACAAAATCATCAGAACTCCCTTCCTGCATCTGATCCAGCACTTTCGCAAAATAAGAATCTGAAATAAGCAACTTTGGTAACAAATCAAATCCCACTACTTCCACTCGCATAGTTGTCAGCAAATGATTTCTACGGCTCAATGCATCGGCAACTCGGTTAGTAACTCCTGATTTGTGCTTCACAACGAAAGTAAACTGTTGTAAATAAGCAACCCACGAAGCATGCCTTGCTGAAATTTTATCTTGCCCCTGCAAATGTTTCAAAGCTTCATGGTCAGTGTATAGCACAAATTCTTTATGAAATAGATAGTGTCTCCAATGCTTTATGGCTTGGACTATAGCATAGAATTCCAAGTCATAAGTACTGTATCTTGTTTTAGCTCCCGTCAGTTTCTCACTAAAGTAGGCAATAGGATGACCCATTTGACTCAACGTTCCCCCAATTCCAACCTTGGATGCATCAGTATGTAGCTCAAAGAGTAACTGAAAGTCCGGGTATCTAAGAATGGGCGTTGTGGTCAAGAGTGTTTTGATTCTCTGAAAGGCAGAATCAGCCTCTTCAGTCCAAACAAACTTCTTCCCTTTCATACATTCCATAACTGGTGCAATCACGCTACTGAAGTGTGGAATGAATCTTCGGTAGAATGATGCCAAACCATGAAAACTCCTCACTTCTGTTATTGTCTTAGGCTGTGGCCAATTTCGAATAGCTTCAACCTTACTCTGATCAACTTGAATATCATCCTTCGACACAATATAGCCCAAGAATAGAATACTTGTAGTCATGAAGGTACACTTCTTCGTTGCAGCATAAAATTCCTCACGTCGTAAAACCAACAACACTTCCCGCAAATGCTGTAGGTGTTCTTCAGTGCTTCCACTGTAGATCAAGATGTCATCAAAATATACCACTACGAACTTCCCGATAAACGGTCGAAAAATCTGGTTCATGACTCTCATGAATGTACTCGGAGCATTTGACAAGCCAAACGGCATCACCAACCATTCGTACAGACCCTCCCGAGTTTTAAAAGCAGTCTTCCACTCATCACCCGGTCTAATACGAATCTGATGGTATCCACTTTTCAAGTCAATCTTCGAAAACACTACAGCACCGCTCAACTGATCCAACAGATCATCCAGTCTCGGCATAGGAAATCGATATCTCACTGTAATCTTATTTAATGCTCTACTATCTGTGCACATTCTCCATGTTCCATCCTTCTTCGGCACCAACAAAGCTGGCACTGCATAAGGACTCAAACTCTCCTGAACACGCCCTTGTTCCAGTAATTCCTCCACCTGTCTTCTTAACTCCTCGTGTTCTTTTGGACTCATCTGATAGTGCGGTCTATGAGGCAATGCAGCACCTGGCACCAAGTCAATCTGATGCTGTATGTCTCTAAGCGGTGGTAACTCTTTCGGTAACTCCTCTCGAAACACATCTTTGAATTCCTCCAAAACTAGTTTCACTTCCTCTGGAGTTCAGTAACTTCACTACTTTCATGCCCAATCAACATAAAAATTCAGGACTCTCATCTACCTCTTCCACGAATTCCTTCAAGGACAACAAAGTCTTCAATTCCTCAATCTCCTCCAGCTTGTTCTCATTCTGCTGTCGCTTCTTCGGAACTAAAGTGATTTTCGTGCCCTCGAACAAGAAACCATAACTATTTATTCGACCATTATGCTGTACCTCCCGATCGTACTGCCACGGTCTTCCCAACAGCAAATGGCAAACATCCATGTCAACCACGTCACACCAAATCTCATCTTTGTATTTCTTCCCAATAGAAAATGGAACATGAGCTCGCCTCTCTACCTTCACTTCTCCTTTTTTTCTCAGCCAAGCAAGTTTATAAGGACTAGGATGTTTCTCCGTTTTCAACTTCAACTTCTTCACAGCTTCCGTTGAAATGATATTATCACAACTCCCAGCGTCAATGACAAATTTACACCTTCCCCAAAATAGTGCAAGTTGACTGAAAAAAATTACTCCTCAACCAACTCGACTCCTCTTCCTGCTTTGGGGTTAAACAAGATCTTCGTATCATCAGATTACATCCCTCGTCTCCCGACACCTCTTCTTCCTCCTCATCATGGTGTGAATTGAGATCTTCTTCTACATCCTCATCTTCCACTTCAACAATCATAGTTCTCTTCTTCGGTTTTGGACATTCGTTGCTCTTGTGACCCACTTCCTGGCAATTATAGCATTTGAAATTGGTGTTGACTTTTGGTTTAGCCACTTCATGAACAACCGGCTTACTCGATGCTTTAGGAACATTAAAACTACTACCCGCTCCTTTGTTCTGCCCCGTAGAACTTGGAAACACACCTCCCCCACGTCTACCTTGTTTCTCCTAAGCCAACGCCTTTTGATGTGCTTCTGCCACAGATTTAGGGTCAAACATATTCACCATATCCTGGATCTGTGTTCTAAGTCCACCAACAAACCTAGCGGTCAATTGTTCTTCTGTCTCCATAATGTCAATTCGAGCAACCAACTGGTAGAATTCATCAGCATAATCAGCAACAGTCTTCGTCCCTTGCCTCAGGTTCTGTAATCTCTGATACATCAGTGATTGGTAATTGTAAGGCAAGAAAGTATAATTCATCAATTTCTTCATCTTTTCCCAAGCAACAATCTTTGACTTCCCCATCCGCTCTCTAGTAAGTTTGGTTTACTGCCACCACGCCATAGCTCTCCCCCTCAACCTAGTAGCAACCAACTTCACTTTTCGATCTTTCGGAACCTCCTTGAAGTCAAAAATTTCCTCAACATAAGCTAGCCAATCAAGAAATTCCTCGGCCTGCATACCTCCCTTGAATTCCGGTATTTCAGTTTTCATCCCGGACTCCCATTTGTGATCATATTCCGAATGATTTCTTCCTTGACCTCATCCTCGTCCATGAACACTACCACCATCAAACTCCTCTTCAAACTCTGATGCATATCGATGTCGATCCTGACCACCAACATCTCTACTACCACCATTTCTTCCATCAACATCCCTTCGATCTACATTCCTCCGTCCATGATCATTCACATTTCTATCACGACTTCGGTCATCAACATTTCTATCACAATCTGGATCCATACTTCTATGATCACTATCAACACTTCTCTCTCGATTTGAATGTGGTGAAACTCTACTTCTCCCATGGTTAGATTCAGGTGAAACCCTTCTCTGATTTTGATTCATCTCCAACATCATTCTCTCTAATCGACCAATCCCTTCATTAAGCTTCTCATTGAAGTTTTCGTTAATTCTTTGCTCCATCTCATCGGCCTCTTCTCTCCCATACAAAGCATCAACGTTGCGATAACGGTTAGCTCTTCTCGGAGGCATGATCACTCTTCAACAAATTCCAACAAAAACTTCACTTCGATCTAAAAATCTTCAAATCAAACTACCCACTTGTTGAAATCTTTAAAATCACCAAACAAACAAATCCCTTCAAAACCTCGAGAACCTAATTCTCCAAATGATGCAAATCTAGCACAAACTCCAAAAATCTACGCAAACTCCTTGCGACCTAGCTCTGATACCAAATGACGCAGCGGAAATATCACTTGACGACGAATTGAAGTATTCGTGTCAATCAAATCGATAAACGATTCGATGAAGCAATAAGAATCGATGAATTAGAGATACCCAAACGCCTAAATCCGTTGATCACGAAGATACCGGACTTTAGCTATCTTCGACACGTTGATCGCGCATGATGCCGTGAGAGAAGATCTACAATTCTTCGACGTTGATCAAGCGCACTTGATTCCGTGAATTGGCTTCAACAATCGTTGATTCGAGCGCACTCGAATGCCGAAGGTGGAGATAGGAGATAACACTCAACTACCAATTTTAATGGTGGCACAAAAGCACATGAAAGAAATTTTATTCAAATTCAACAACTCTTTACAAATGACCAACATCCCTATTTATAGGGTTACAACACAACGCTTACATCACAACACTTAGGTCGTGAACGACCTAAAACTTGCGACCTAAAAACAAAGAAACAATACAACACTTTACATTACAGAGTATATCTCGCGGCCTACGACTTATGAGTACTAACGACATACGAGTTAAAACATCTTACGACCTATCAACTTGAGCCATCACACGGAAATTACGACCTAAAATCAACAGGAACGAAATAGAACATCTCGTGACCTAAAAATCAACGAGCTAATGACTTTGTTTGCGACTTAGGAGTAGTTCGCGATGTGAATCCAGTGGCATAGGCTTAGGTCGAAGATCATTAGGTCGCGGGGATTGGTTAGGTCGCAGAGGAGTTAAGTCGGAGAACATTAGGTCGTGATACGGAGTTAGGTCGCGGGGATTGTTTATGACGCAGAGGAGTTAGGTCGTGAAGTGGAGTTAGGTCGCGGAAATGATTTCACTGGGGGGTTAGGTCGCGGGGATTGTTTATGACGCAGAGGAGTTAGGTCGTGGGCATTAGGTCGTGAAGCGGAGTTAGGTCGCTCGTCTTCATCCTCGCAATTGTAGATCGAGGTATGTGCTGCATCACATATATAGTAAATAAATCAATCACAGAATCACAGACAAAGAATAATACAACAATAAGCAGCAAAATAGATAAATAGTAGTTCATGAAGCTAGTACATAAACATTAGAGTCTAAAACAAATACAACAGAAAATCCCAAGTACATAGAAGTCACTAATACAAAAGCAACTGACAAGTCTGAACATAAATAACAGGAAATAACTGAAAGCTGAATAGATATAAGACAAATCTTCTGGTAAAGCTCCAAACTCCAAAGGCGAGTCTCAAATGCTGTGACACTCAGTCTGACCCAAGTATAAAGCAAAACACAAAACACTCGAGTCAGGATTAACATTCTTATGCTAGTAAATCAACTCAAGTGAAATGTACAAGTGAAATGCAAATAACTTAAAGGATGTTGGGATTCCATCCCTTAAAGATCCGTGGAACTATCTACATACATTGTACAATACACTACATAGATAATGCCTACAGTAAAGTAAAATATTAAAATAGAGTTAAGGCGTTACCCATATCCCCCTTAACACATTTTATATATAATCCTGTAGTCTATACAGATACAATAAGCTCCACCAAACTGGTGGTTTACTCAGGGAGCACTCCATAGGTACGGTACAAACAAAACTCGTAGTGGGCGCGATAAGGTATGTGACAAGGCATGCGAGGCAATGTCTAGGGTAGGTACCTATCATTTTGCAGAACCGGGCTGGTGGTAACGCATAGCAGCTACTACCGCCCACCTCGAGACACACTCCCAAAATCAAAGCTGCACCCAATCAAATCATAAAGTAATAGAATGGTATCGAAGAAGCATGCTCGATCGGAGGTGCAACCTCACTTGGTCCAGAATAGCTTCTGTTTTAGTCACATCAAGCTTACTCGCGAGAGTCAGGGCTACGTTCATACCTCATATAGACGTCGCTAAACCATCCTACTTCGTTCTGGATTCTCCACCACGTACATAGTTGTTAAAGTGGGTTTTGGTATTGGTAGAGAGTATGACAATATCCGATCCCGGTCTCTTTAACAACCAAACGCTTATTTCACACCGTGATCATTTTCATTTTATAAAGTTCATATTTCATATCAAAATATCATATTCATTTCATGATCATATCACTTTCAAAATCATATTCTCTTTCGAAATCGAAATCATATCACCTTCGAAATCATTAGTCACTTTCGAAATCATATTCACTTTAAATCATAGCATTTCCAACTTAAAAAGTTTGAATATTGGAAGTAGTTTATATATTAGAATAATTATATATTAAAAATAGTTTATATTTAAAAATAGTATATAGATTAAAATAGTTTATATATATTAGAAATAGTTTATATCACAACACCAGAATTGTCATTTTGTAACGGTTATAACCGTTGGTAATCAAATTCCCAACGGTTATATCCGTTGGTAGCAGGTACGTTATAATTTTTTTCACATATTTTGTAACGGTAATAACCATTATGAATTTTGGTATTCCCAACGGTTATAACCGTTGGGAATTTTTCTTTTTCCAACGGTTATAACCATTGGGAATTACGGTTATAACCTACGACTATTTTTATATTTCCAACGTTTATAACCGTTGAGAAATTTCACATTCCCAACAATTATAACCGTTGAAAAAGTCGCATTCCCCAATACTAATTTTACAGTTATATCCGTTGGAAATCATTCAATAGGTAGTGAATTATTTACCGTTAATACAAATATTTATATTGAATGATTACTGAACGCATTTGAGTTCTTCAACACTTATGGTTTGTCTCAGTTTCACTTGAATGAACTTTGCAATATAATATAATATGGTCTACTTCACCGATATAACATTGGCAGTAGAGTGGTTCCTTCGATATGATATTCCTGTCATTTAAAGCATACAAAACATCTGTAGAACATATATTTTTGTGTTTAAAAAATTATATATGAAAGCTTCTCTGTCCCTCTTACAACCATTAACCACGTTGTACATAACCATGAACAGTTCAAATTACAGAAGAAATTAGTAAATGATCATTCAAAATTGTTATTCCTTTCCACTACCTCGTGAGATGTGGTCTTCCTTTGTATCCAATTTCCTGACAGTCCAAGTTATACCATTTTTTCAGCTTATAGACCCAGGAGCTAAACTGGAAAGGAAACTAAAAAACCGTATGTTTTTCCAAGCCTGATAAAACACCACCACCTGTTCAAGTAAAAAACAATATTACTATTTTGTAATGGTATTTGACATCTGAATTCAACGTTGTGTATTGAATAACCACTTATTTCAAGTATTTATAACAATAACAACAATAATGATTAAAAAGAATTTGGTTCCAAACTGTCTTTATTTATTCCAATAGTTACCCCAGAATCTTCTCTTCCAACGATATCACATCATTCCAAACACACAGGGCCGACCTAAAAAATTAGGGACCGAGGAAAAATACAAATTAGGGATCCTTTATCATTGATATATGTGTGCATACAGAGAATCAGCTACATAGAACATAAAATTTGACACGGTTTATTGTATTTCCAACGCATATATAAATCATTCAATAGGTAGGGAAATAATTCACCAACATGTTCACATTGTTTTGAGTACTTGCAGAAATGAAAAAAATCAAAACCAAACATCTAGTGCTTTTAGTTTCATTCAATCTTTTATATCATATTTTCAGCGCAACTTCAAATCTATAGCATTAGCTATTACCTTCACGATGGCCAAGAAATGCCGAAGTGACGGGATTTATGTAACGACTATGACACAAATAGTATGCACATATACGCACACGATGTAGAGATGCGATAGATTAAATAAATTGAAAGGCTGGTTAAAAAAATTGATGATGATTGAAATAATGAACATTGGTGAATCCTCTTTTTATTAATACCATAGATATATGAGGTATTCATGGCATTTCATAAACCATGGTAGAAACTGCACTTCGTGTATATGCTAAACAACATGTATACCCATCGAAAATTCAAATGAAGAATGGTATATGTTTACTAAAAATAATTCTGTTAGTTGGTATCTTGCATTTATAAAAATATAGATGCATCATGGTCTCTTAAATATGCTAAACAATACAAAGTTGGCATCATCATGGAAACTTATAGGCCATTTTTTCAAAAAATCATATATAAGCATTTGTTCCACATTCATGGTAAACATTGCTTCACTAATTATTATATGTACCCAGATTTCCCATCTCCTTTGAACTTTCCATAAAGGTTTGATCTAAACACACGTCTGACATAATTGATTATAAAGGAAACCATATGGATCAACTACCTCATGTCTCAAGTGTAGGGTCTAAATTTAAATGGTATAATGCTTACATGAATATCATTCCAATATATGATAAACAGATTTTCTGACACACTCTACACACTTGAAAGTAAGAAAAACAAAGCGTTAACAACACAAAAGTATTAGTAAGGAAGATTAGCTCACCTAATGGTAGTCATTTGGTTAAGATGTATATGTGTACAAAATTTCTTCTTCACCGAAACAGCAATACCACTATAGATAATAATCTTAGCATTCATTTACCAAGTAATAGAAAAGAGATGTTATGAAAATGAATCAATGTTTCAAACATATTAAATTTACCTTTTAGATATGCGACCAACAAAGAATCATTTGTCATCAACAACAAGAACTAAATTGACCTGCTGAAGAAGTTTGAAGTGGCATTAACATTAAACATGATGAAAACACACTCAGAGCAAATAAAAGAGGATAAACAACATGAAACCATATGTATTTTCTATTTTTAGACCTTTAGTAGGAACTTAATCATCTAGCTTAAGGCCAAGAAACCTACAATGAAAGAGTTAAGCAATTTCCACATCAAGGCAGACATTTGAATTTCCAACTTGAAATCTAAGTAGATTTGTTGATTTGAGAAAAGTGATAAATCATGGAAAAAATCATAATAAATAGACATTGATAAGATTTATAAAATAGTAATTAATATATTTGAAATATGAGACAGTGACATTCACTTTATCGTCTACTACTATCAGTTTTTTATCCTAAAATAGTATGTTATATACTTAACCATTTAATAACCGGCTCAACTAATTTCTACGTCACCTTTTTTTCTACCGTTTGAAGCTAATTTTGTGGCAGCAAACTCACTGGAATTTCTGCTCCTTGCCTCTACAAACATTGTATACTTAAGTTGGATGCAAGGAAAAAGCCCACTGAGATGGTGCAGCAGTTGCAAGATTTGCTTGGCTGGCGAGTAAGAGATGAGCGCGTATGAATTGATGCACATAACTGAATGTGCCTGACAGCTAGTCAAACTGCAGCTGAGGCGGAGAGATGGAAATTAGACTATGACAAAGGTAATGAAGAAGACAACTTGCATACTAATATAGCCAGGTGAATAAGGCAGCTTGTGGGCCTTAGAAGTGCAAATAAGTGCACAAGCGTACACACCTGAGTGCACAACCTGGGCCTGGGGATCTCTATCCGCATCTGTGAAGCCAATGCTTCACATGCAATTGGAGGATTTTGGGTGGTGAGATTTATTTTATAACCATGAGTAAAGTTATGTACAATGCATACATTATTGAGTTGTTTAACTTTATTGATATTGAACTAACAGCAGCATTTAAAATCAGAACAATAAGGGTGAAACTCTAGGATTCATTTGTTTGAAGTTGTTGCTTGGTTTGTAGTTTTAATATATGTGGTCCATAATTTTTTCTTTTTCATAGAATAGTACCTCGAAGTTCACAAAGGCAACAGGTAGCCCAGCTTTCTTTTGCATCTTCAAATTTGTAAACCCTGGGCATCAGTAGATCAAAAGAAATTAAGATTTTACCATTTGTGTCATTGCGATATTATTGATGTTTGTTGGCGAATATAAACAACAAATCAAGGTAATCATTCAACTATTAATTTAATTTGGTTATCATGGATAACATTAAAGCGATTAGTTAAGACTTAACAGAGAAGATCTCAAGTCTCAGAAAATTGTTTCCATATACCCATCCCCCAATAATTTCAAAATAACTACAACAATCAAATATTTCATCCAAAAATAATATATATCCTAAAAAAGTGTTTACTTAATCATTTTACATATAAGCATTTTTTATCAAGGAGTGCATGAATGTGCAGATCTATTACCTTGAAAATAGTTCAAGAAGCTCTTCTGTGTACAGGAAGGACCCAGATTGGCAACAAAGAGTGTTGAACATGGTTTACTATTTTGGGGAGCGGAACTTGAAGAAGACATGCTCTATAAATTGGAAAAAAGAAAGCAGTTCAACAACTCAACAAACAAATCTCTAAAATAGATGTTCAGCTGTATCATGTTATCCTGTATGTATAACTTGCAAAGCTAGTGCAAATATAAAATCAACCGAGGACTATCAATTAAAACTTTTACACGAATGATAGTTATCAATTAACAATAAATACTCAATTATGAAGTTTGATAGAAACTGAATATACAAGTGCAGAAGTATCTATGATAAGTTCTTCCATTGATTATGATTTACACTCACTGAACATTAGCACATAAGCAATTTATTAATAAAAAAACAATTTTGATACGAAGAGTTGGAAATCCCGAATTTCTATCCAATATGTAGTAGTCAGTTATATGTATTTGTATAGCATTGTTAATACAAATTTCGATACAAAGATCAGAAAAAGAATGTTTTTAAGCTTTTGTTTTAAGATGAGAAGTTATTCAAATTCTATCTAGTCAAAGCATTAACATGCCTGATTCAGTCACTTAAGCCTAATTCTCCAATCTGATTTATAATTTTGAATCCGAGATAATGCATCAGTAATCTCATATTTAAGATCAAACTAAACACACAATAAAATTAATAAGTAAATAATCAATTTGGTACCAAACTATTCTAAAATAAAACTCAAACAAAAATAGCCTTTTGTTACTCAAAATTGCTTATACAAAATTAAATCATACCAAATGAAATGTATAATCGTTGAATAAAAATGCAAATTCTAGTAGAGGCCGATCAAGTTGATCGGTTGAAAATCAACTCAAAATAACAAACCTGATTTACCGTCAGGTTCTATAAATGAAAAATGGGCGAACATGTATGTATATAACACTACATTTGCCCTTCTTCACTCACTATGTGTTTGCATGTATCAAATATATAGGTCATAACCTATAAATATATAGTGCATCTGTATTCGACATGTCAAGATTGTGTCCAACCATATTTGTGTCGTGCAATGCACTACACAAATTTAAGTTGCATATAAGTATGATATATGAAAGAATCATTTAAAACAAGATTTATACCTTCAGTCGAAAAAAAATTAATTCCATCTTTACTGTTCTGAATTGTCGATATTAACAAAAATAGCATCATGGCAAGCTTAAAATGGTATTTGTAACTTGATATCAAAGGTGCTAAATATACGATTAAGTATTCAATTTGAATCAATAAATAAATATATACCTCATTAATAGAGTGATCCAATAGTTTTGTAGAAGCTATTAATAGATTTAAATCAGTACAAAAAATACTTAGATGACAGGTCAATGTGGAATCATAAATAAAATAATAGTTATCAATTGAAAAGATTACTGAGTTGTTTTGAAATACTCAGTAGCCATGTTATTCTGACAGATTAATTTCCATAAATTAAACATAATAATTATTATGTGTATAATGATAATGTATCTTGAATCATGCACCAGTGGTACAGTACATTAATGTTGCAATAGCGAGTCATGTCAAATCCATAAACATGGTTGCTTCATAAAAAGATTAAATATCAATACATGAGTGTCTACAAACCTATGAAATCAAAGAGTCCACCTAAAAAATGAACATCTAGCCTTAGATCTATTAATATAAGAGGACGAGCAGATTCAATCAAATATAAACATCATACATAACAAGCTAAAGCAAACAAGGATACGGCTCAAGATACAAACATTAGGAAGATAGAATTTTATGTAGTTAGCCTACATCATTTAACTTATTTGTGATCAAGGCAACAATGTTTCACATACATTTTAGATTAACTTATTTGTGATCAAGGCAATAAAGGATAAAAAGAACTAATTTGATGATTTTTTTTCTTATTTCAAATATAAGGCTGTCGAGTTTCATATCTCATAAACTATTTTCTTTCGACAACTAAAATACAAAATTTAAAATGCTTACGTATTATCAACAAATCCTTACCTTGGCTTTATAAAAACATTAAGTTGCTTCTATTTCTTGTCTTTATTCAATTCTATGTTCATTGCTGCAATTTATTTCCATGCTCCTTCTTACCTTAGCTTATCTAATGTTTTATTCTTTTACGAAATCCTTACCATCATTCTTTTGCACGTATATCTTACCAATATGTTGTCTGTATGCTTGCATGTATATCCTAATAGTCATATAATGTTGTAAATATCAATGATTATTGTAAAATATAATGGCTAAGATCGCAAACATGTTCAAGCATTTTAAAAGAATGATTTTATTTTAATTTTCCATAAGTTCATTTGCGTTTAAAGATTAGTTCCTTGAAATGTACTCTCCTTCACGATAAAAATTAATTACAGAGCTCAAATTTATAATTTTCTTTTATTGTTATATAAGGGGGCAATCACTGTTTGATTACCCCCTTAATAAAATTCCCTGATTGAATTTTTTTTCAAATCCCTTAACCAAAACAATTCTCCTCTACTATACTCTTTATGATTATTCAATGAAATACAATTTAGAATTACTGCCACATCATGGATAATTAAAACCATAATTGTGGTTATAAAAGCATTTATTATGAATTCAAAATAAGATAAACCTTGTACGTAAAAAGGAAATCATTTGTAATATGGTATTCTATTGCAAATTTATATTTTGGTATATATAAGATACGCCACTAATAGAAAAAGATACGCCACTAATAGAAAAGAGAAACAAAGGGATACGCCACTAATAGAAATAATACAAATATACTAAAAGATAAACTATTCAATGTATTTATATTTTGGTATATATAACATTATACAAATATACCAAAAGATACGCCACTAATAGAAAAGAGAAACATAAATAAAGACTAATATTATTGGAACTTACCACGCCTTGAAACGAAGCCAAGTAGCATAAGCTTTAATGTCATTGCCTTAAGCAAAGTAGAGAAAACCTTGAACGTACGCCAAACAAACAAACTACATGTTAATGAGATAAATCATTGAATAAACAATGGACTCAAGATTTCATCTGTTACTCAAGAGCATCATTTTTTATGTTGAAAACTATACCACATAAATATATTGAATAGGAAAGAAAACCTGAAGCATGATTTATGTTCTAAGTTTCAGCCAAGGAGGAATACACATAGCAATCCGTTTTTATGTTGAAACTATACCGTATAAATACATAAGATGTTTGTTGCTTCTTGATGTAACTGGATATAGAATGCTTTGATAATATTTGTATGAAATGCTTATTCATAGACTTATAGTTAACCTGTTTCATTCAAGCACATCAAACTATTTCATTCACAAAAAAACGTTTGACCACATCTTAAATGGAATTGAATGCATCTAGAAAACAAATATTTGTATTGTTAATGAAGCTTAATATAGTGATTTACTTGTATGATTCGAAAATACTGTTATGCAACAATGTTTGACCACATCTTAAATGTTCTGTAACAGCAATTCATTATTTTATATTATTCATTTTTTGGAAAATGTGAAGCATAAATATAACAGCTTCTATTGTATATTAACCACAATCAATTCAAACTATGCTCCACGTACAAATTGACTGCATAGCTTCATAACAATATTTTAATATGGGGCATATTATTATGTATTTCCAGGTCCACCAAAACCCTTTCCCTTGTTTGTTTTATTATAATGAAAGGGCTGCTTCTTTTGCCTAAAGAAACAAGTGTCGCGCTCTGTTTGTATTTGTTGAATAATTCATTTACAATCCAAGCTGAATTTTGATATGCCTGCTCTTTCTTTCACTAAACAGATAAGCATCTCATTGGGTTTGTGTCCAAAACTGAAAAATGACATATCCCTAAGATGCTACTATCTAATCCAGGAATACAATATCTCTACTAATAATGCAAATACTTCCTCATGGTGAAGCTTTTTTGAACTTCCAAATAAACCCACTTGCATATGTACAAAATAATAAAATAGACAAAGGACGTATGTGTCATTTCTACTGCCCATATTCTTATCCCCACTACACATTCTATGGGTAGCCAAGCATCTTTTCTTTTTTCCTGCTTCTATTCACGTACCGATGTTTTCTTCCCCACTACAGACCCCTTAACTGAGTCAACTACCTCCCAAAATTTCAGTTTTTAGCCTTTTCTTCAAACCATAGTCGACATTCTTTTCAGATCCAATTACGGTTGCTTAATCGACATGCTTTTCAGATCCAATTATAGCTTCTTGATATTGATCGGTGGAAGAAAAGGATTGAGCAGCTTTGGTTGTTAGAATTTTCTCTCCTCTTCCTCCAAGCCGGTACGTTCCAAATTGAAATTAAAGAGATATATGCAAACTTTGATTATTTATTGCTTTAATTTGCAAATTTGGGGTTTGAGGTTGTAATTGAGGAGATAACAACAAGCTGTGAGTTAGGTACTTTTATATGCCTAAATTTTCTTCTATTTAGTACACGTTACCTAAAATTTGATGTGATACTAACCAGTATCACTACTGTTAATCATATATAGTTCAAAAAAATTGCCTCTGTAATAAATTCTTTTACTGAGTTATAATTAACTAATAATTTGCCAATTATTTAAACAGTTTCCACTGCAAAAGTCTTTGATGTGACTGTATTAACAACCAGATTGATAGCCAGAGGTTCTGCTCGGCCATTTACTGATATTTTCTAAGATGTTACTACTTAAAGTACCCTTATTTTTATCTCTAAAATAGTTGTATGATACAGTTAACTATATTCCATGATTTAACAAGCCTCCCATGATTATATTACCAAAAGGTTTGATAGCTCGATATTGTGCTTTGGCATATAACTGTATGTTAAAGGATGTTTACACTTTTATTGCCTTTATTTTGAACACTGAAATTATTTTTTGCTCCACTTCGTTGTATCATTATTTAATCTTATACTGATGATACTTACTAAATATTTATACAGTTACCATTGAAGAACTCTTTAATGAACAATTTCATAATCTTATATGAATCTGAAATGAAAAGGCCTCCACAGAGGACTAAAATCTATTATCACTATGATTAAATCAGGAAGATTGACAGCTCAATGTTGTGCTTAGCCTTTAATAGTATGTTAAAATATGTTTCTACTTTTATGTACATCATTTTTATCTTTGAAATTGTCATATGATATAGTTAATTATACTGCATAATTAAAGTTATATTTTACAAAGCTAATCGATACTTACCAAATATTTAAGGAGTTTGTACACATTTACATATGCCTCATGCTTTTTCAAATGTATGCCACATGCTACCATTGTTCAAATCAATATCATTTTTTACAAAGTTAACAGCATGCTCATTTACTAACTACCGTCTATGCATTTGTTTTGTTAACATTTGCATACGTTTACAATTTTCTTCCACAATTAACAACATGCTCAATGAAGTTAATTCCTTTTGTCTACATTGATTACACTATACGTTTATGACTCCTTGCTTTATGCTTACCATAGCCTAAATTATTTATTTTTCTACTCTTGCCTCATGCTCATTGAATACGTTTCATTATGTGCATTTCCTTCTTCCAAACGAAGATATAAAAACATTTTCTACCTAACAGTCCTTGCTTCACGCTTACCATAAACGAGTTAACTATTTTCTCGCTTTACATTGACAATTGCATTAGAAAACAAGTATCCAAAATGTTCTTTACATACTTTTCCTGTCATGTCCTAACATTTTTTTGACATCATATAACTAAATATATAGTACAGAGGCTTTGTTAATTCAATATTATGTCAACATTTTCATGATATTTTTATGCGCTGAAACAACCTAACGGTATTCTAAATACAACATTAATGTACTATGCAGTTGTATAGTTTGACTATTCATATATCAAGTTTTAGAATGTTAGTATAGCAAACATTATATGTTTTTTAAATATGTTGCTTGGATGTGCTCTCTGCGGAAGAAATTTTTCTCTTTTACACTGTAATTTTTAATATCTGTACACAAATTAATAAAGATGTATTCCTATGTTACATTGTACATCTTCCAATACAATAACAAAGTAGATTAGTCTCAATATTTTCTATGCACACGTTCAACGGACGTGCCTCCGTACTTGTGCTATATAATAAAAGAAACCATAGCTGGTATTTCTAAACTCTTCTTCAATACACTGCATAAGAGCGCCGTCGTCGAGCTCATAAAACAGTTCCTTTTCATCATTGGAAACCTACTTGACAATAATAACAATAGTATGATAACAATAGTATGATATGACTACACTTTCCAAATGGTTCTAAGTACCAGCTTGCTAACACTAACACCGACTAAGAGGACTACAATTGGAGGCTACGACAGCCATCTCTTCTACTGTTTTTCTACTTTTGTTGGATCCTCCTAAAAAGCAGCTAAAAGGAGCCTACAGAGATGACAGATCAAGGACTCAAATTTTAACAAGGCAGGGCACGAGGTAAATCTAACTAGAGTGGTGAGAACTCATCAGTGACCAAAGCTTCATTGGCGGGGCATGAGGCAAATCAAATACTGAAAAGCTAAAGCATGTGTCTACGTATAAAATTAGAATTAAACAAAACAAAAGAACTATTTTACTTAATTATTTAAAATTGAGTTTATGCTGAAAGTGAACATCCATTTACAGTAGAATTTATCATAACAAACAACTGAAAGAAAAGATGGAAGTTTGCAATTCGAATTAACAAAAGAACTTTAAGTAAAAGCCATCTAAATGAGCAAGGCTCGCTTACAGGAAAAATGAGCAAGGCCGCATTCAAACCCTGATAAATCTGGCGCAATCTCCTTAAGTATCATTTGGAAAAAAAACAAGAAGAAGAAGCTAATATGAATACATCTAAAAACACAGCATATACTCTTGTAAAATAAAAACAAGAAATAAATTAAAGGAAAAAGAAAAAGAAAAAAGAAATTTGACCTGGTAATCTCTCGTTAGCCATGATGGTGAAATGTAAGAAATCCCCACAGATCAAACATTGCTTCCCTCTCAATCTCAACAACATCAATCGCAATCCTGCAAACCTTTTTGCGGACTGCTAATTCCCTTCATCCAAATTTAGCAACCACCAAATTGGAAAACTGAAATCAAAATTACTATTGATTGAAATTACCAGATTTTAAAAATTAAAACCCAAACCTGAAATAGCCTTCAACGATCTTTGCCTCCTGCTACGTGCGCTGCGTTGTTGTTTGTTGATTTGTCTTCCACATCGGCCGATGCAGCCGCCCTTCGAGCCTTCAAAGTTTGATCTAAGCGATATTTTTTAGGAGCAACCACGTTTATTCAGTATGCAGATAAAGAAGACTATTTGTGCCCTAGGAATTTGCGGACTAAAGTAGCTTCTTTTGCTGCTTTGGGCAAAGGCCGACCCTACGGAGGGGGCGCTAGAGGCGGAGGCGGCGATAACGGAGGGGGCGAAAACCTAGAATGAAATTTCGATTTACAGCAAATGAGAGTAAGAAGCGTGAGAAAATGGGCAAGCAATAATAAAAGATAAAATGACAAATCTATACATTGTACTTCTAAATATATTCAAAATTACCAAATTTGGCAACGAAAATAACCGTTGTAAGTGCTTGTCACGGAAATATCCATTAGAAATTTATAACAGTTATAACCATTATAAATTGAAACGAAAAAAGTATGACAAATTGACCTGTTTGGTGTAGTGTATATTAAAAAAGTTTATATCAAAAATAGTTTTAAATTAGAATTATTTCTTGCACTTTCACAAATCAATTCAAATCAACTTTAATTTCAAAATTCAATTTAAATCGATCTCAGTTCAACAATTTCAAATAAAAGGGTTAAGGTTCAATTTAATTCTCATTAAAACCATATTTAATCTATATCGATTCCAAATCCAAGTTTGAACTACAAATTTAAACTACTTCCAATTCAATAAGTTTCAAAATTTAAATATTCAAACAATTTACAATAACTCAATTTGATAAATTTCACTTATATTTCAAAAATTCAACTTTAATTTTATTTAACTTTGAAAATATTCACTAAATCATTTTTAATAACATTTAAATGAAATCTCAAATTTCAAATTTTAATCAATATCAAAAATTAAATATCCAACTTCAATTATATTTAATTTTAAAAATATTCACTTAATCATTTTAATAACCCTTTAAATAAAATACCTAATTACAAATTTGCACCAAAATTAAATATTCAAATTCAATTTTTATTTAAATTTAAAATATTCATTAAATCCTCTTTTAGACAAAATCAAGTCATCAAGTTATAAAATCATATCTTTTAGAATCTCAAAATTTATAAGTTTCAAATCAATTCTTATTTATATTCAATTTTCAAACCAATTAAATTAAAATTCAATTTCAATTCATCTTTCCAACCTTAATTTATTAAAGTTATTACAAAATCTATTTTAAAATATTAATATAAATTTCAAATAAATAGTTTAAACGTATTATATATTAGTTAAATTAACTCTTATTAATTTTTTTATTATATTAAATTTTATTAAATTAAATCTTATTCATTAAATATATTTTATTTTATATTAAATCTTATTTTATATATTCAAAAATAGTAAATTATAAGTAAAATCTTAAAATTTACATTATTCAAAACTTAACTTATCAATTTAAAATTTTCAAACATATATTTTAAAATCTAAAATTTTCTCTTATATTAAAATAAAATCTCTATATTTTATTTTAAAATCCAAACACATATAATTTCTTTTCTCAAAATTTTTGGAAATCATTTAAAACAAACCCACGGTGTCCGTATATAGTTTTCTATCCTATGGTCAAGTGATACAGATATTTATCATTTCAATCCACAACAATTTAATATTTACGGGTATATATCATTTTGAGATACAATCCCAAAATTCAAAATTAATAAAATCGCATGGGTTTATCATTTCAACCCATAACGATTTTCCATAATCTATAATATCGTTCGGGTATGTATCATTTCAACCCATAGGTAATTCCTAAACTAACAGGGAACTTGTAGTGTGGGAACAATAGAATAGCATAACATATTAATTATAAGCATATATAATCATTAACAATTAAAATTTAATATATATACTAACAGGTTATGGTATCATATGTCAATAACATTGGTTAACAATTTTAAATGATAACATATCGTATTTAACAATTAAATAACAACATATTTCAATCATCATTTCATGTGAATTAATTTACTAAACAAATGAATGTTAATCGTGAGTGATTGCTCACCTTTCAAGGCTAGAGAAAAACAACGAGAATGAGAAGTACGGACACAGATACACACGGACAAGCTAGAGTTGCGGAAATAATACCCGGACAGCAACGGAAACAAACAAAGCAAGGTGGATTAGAGATCGATGAAACAAAATATATGGATATATTATTTTTTTTCCTAAAAATCAATATTCAATTTAAAACACATATTTAAGAATAAACATCTTCATATTATTATTATTATTATTTAAAATCAATATTTATTAAAACACATATTTAAAATAAATATCTATATATTTAATTTAAAAAATCAATATATATATATATAAACTTTATATTTTATCCTTTGATATGAAAACTTAAATTATATAATATATACTTTCTAAAAGCAAGAACGAGATGAAAGAAAATGAGTAGTCAAAATAATAAACATGCAAATTTACCAAAAGCTTATATATATATACTTACTATATATATATATATATATATATTTCAAAACAAGCGAGGAGTAGAGGCTGACAAAGGGAGGCCGCTAGGAGGGTGATGGACGTGGGCTGCATAGGCTTTGCTGGCGGAGAGGTTGTGGGCTGATCTCGGCTGCCATGCTGCTAGGATGACATGGAGGCTCAGAACGACAATCAGTTGGAGGTTGAGTAGGCTGCTTGCATTGGAGAAGGTGGGTGAGACTCGGATCTAGTGGGGAGGAGGTGTCGAGATGGCTTCTTTGGGAAAAACTGCGTTGATGGGAAGGTTGTGGTCGGCCGAGCAAGATAGAAAGGTGGTCGATGTATGGCTGGGTTTGTGCTCAGCAGTGGTGGAGGGTTTCGCATGGAAACGGTGTACAAGCGAGAGGGGATGCAGCTGGTCTAGCATGGGAAAGTTGAGGGAACAGAGGCAAGGTTAGTGGGGTTGTGGCGCATGGAAAAGGATGCGGTGGAAGGTGGCATGCTGCTAGGTTGATGGAGCATTATGGATGGGCTGACATTGCTGGATGTGGAGAGGAGAAGGGTTTGGCGGGCTGAGATCTGGCAAAGGTGATGCGGCCGTTGGCTGATGGGATGGGCGCAGGTGGCTGCAGCTATTGGGTTGAAGCTTGGTCGGAGGAAGGTGGTGCTAGGTGAGGTGGAGGACATTAGAGTCAGCGGTGGAAAATTGGTGGATGAGGACGAGCAGACCACATCAAAGAAGGAGGAGATGAGCCACATCTTTAGACAACAAGAATGCAAACTTGATTGTATAATTTATCATATCCATTTTTTTAGAATGAAGTAAAAGAAGAGGACGAACAGAAAAAGAGAAAGAGGATGAGCAATAGAAATGAACGGGGTATAAATTTCAACAATGGGAATGACAAAGGTCAGATTGATTTATGAAAATATTAAAGGAAAGTGGCTATTCGTTTAGAAGGTGGATAATTGAAAGGTCATAAAAACCCAAAAGCCCAAATACGGAACCGATACGACAAATTGTTTCGCTGATTTTGCCTGGTACCGGACGCCGAATTACAGGAATGAATATACTGTGGAGATCAGTACGATGAGATAAGCAAAATGGTACATAGATATCAGAGATACGACATTCCTATCAAAATTCGATTTTTCGCCGCCAAAGCTGCTGCTAAATCACCGAATATAAGATAAACGAAGCTAAAGCATTCCAAATTTGGCGAAATGAAATATGACGTCTCACTCAGAAAATGATTACATTTTCTTATGTAAAAGTATTCAGATTTCAAAAATATTTTATTTTCAACAAATTAACTGATTTTTAAATTTATGTTATTTACCAATGAAAATCTGTCATTTGCTATGTTTAAATAGACGTATTCCAAATATCAAATTCTCATTTCAAGATGCAGGGAAATATAAGGCCTAATAATGGAGAATGGCGAATGATTGGAAGTATTCTCGTGTTCAAGAAAATGGCGATCGTTTTAATTCATCTTCTTTCGTTTCTAATTGAAATTATAAATTTCCATCTTCTTCGCATTGGAACCCAGTCCTCAATTCTAATTCATTTAATGGAGTAAATAGGTCTTCTTATCCTAAGAATCAATCTCAAAAATCTTGTAATTCAAATTGGAAAAGGGATTTTATACTGTTTTTGGTGTGGAGATAAAAATCACAAGATTAAAAATTGTTCAAATCCAATTCGTTGCTTTAAATATGGAGTGGTTGGTCATAAGAGATCGTCGTGCCCTTTGATTTTCAATATGTTCCTCAATTCAGAGCCTTCTTTTCCATTTTCCGATCCTATTTGCTCGAAACCCTTGAGTCCTGAAGACCACCATTATTATTTTGTTCTTGAATTCTTGAGGTTAAGGGGCCTGTTCTTGGATAGTTGTGTAGGGAATTATGAGGAATGTAGCTATCTCTTCCACAAAGTATATTGGCACTTCGACTACTTAACTATAGACAACATTGGTAAGTATTCGAACCATGATAATTGGAATGAGTTTCAATTTAAAGATTTTTCGAAAAGTAATAATGTTGTTCATGATTTTGAGGATTCACAATGGATTTATTTTGAGAAATTATATGTGAATGACTCGAATTGGGATTTTCATGCTGACATTTTTTTACTGGATCTTGATGATAGAGGATGTTGTTTCCTTAATACTGAGTTGGTGGATAGATCTACTGGGGATTTTTCTGATTCAGATATTTTGAATTTATCTGTAATTGAAGTTAGTGGGGTTTCAGTCTATTCAGTTCCAGCTAAATGTTCTCGGGCTGGGGATTGTGTTTATTTTGATGTTTTTGTTCCAATGGTTAGTTCTTCTACAGAGGCGGGTGAAGATCATTTTAAGTTTTCAGATTATCAGGTCAATGAAGTGGATATTAACTTTCTTCAATGTAATCCCGTAAATGATGGAGAGATATAATCATCTGATTATCTTAGTGTTGATATTTGTATAGATGGTTTTTGTTTAGTGGAGATGATTGATTTTTCTGGTAATGAAGAGGATGGTAGATGCATTATTAATGATGGAAATTTGACAATCAGGGCATTTGCTATGAACAGAGTTAGTGATACTTCAGGAAGTTCATTCAGGGATAAAGAGGAGATAAAGTTGGTTAATTATATTAGTATGAAAGATGCTGCCACATCTAAATATGCACACAAGCTTGTTGTGACACATTGTACTCTTTGTACACAAAAAATTCTGTTATTCAGTGAGAAAGTGTTGAAGGAAGGCTTGCAAGTTATTGTGACAGTTCCAGAATATAGAGGGGTTTTTGTTAATTCTTCTGATGGTTTAACTTTTCCTGAGACAAAGACAAGTGATTTTGTTTTGTACAAGGAAGGTCTCGTGATTTTAGAAGCTGTTGGAAGCTTTATTTTTTATTTTGCTAGTACGTTGTTGCCTCAATTTGATATTCCTTTGGATGTTATTGGTTTTAAGTTTGGTATTCCATTATGTGTCAGTGGATTAGAATCCACGTTGGAGAAATATGATCATTTGGACAATGCTATTGAAGAATTGATTGAATATGTTATTACTAGAGAAGTGAATGGATCAGAGGGTGCATTTTCTCAAGATGCAAGTGGTTTGGAGAACAATATTATCGTTAGCAATGTGAGCGGAGATTTAGAGAATTCCAAATTACAACAATCTGATCAAGCTGTCTATTATTGGACTGGGGGTTCAGATTTGTCATGTATTGTTTTCTTGCGGCTATAGGTAAATTTCCTCGTTCTCCTGCCCATGCTAGAGAATTAATTCGTGAAGCCAAATTAAGGAGAAGAAATGGTAAGAGCTATTCAGTTGGTAATATTAGGAGAAGTCCTTGTTTAAATCGTAAAGCTTTTAAGTCTTTTGGTTGAGGGTTGTCGTTTTATTGGGGGATTTATTGTGTTTTTTTGTTGTTTTGGAGTTTGTTTATGGTTTGTGTAGAAGTTGTATATTGTGATGTTTCAGCTTGGTCGTTGAGGTTGCGGTTCGGAAGTTTTTCAGATGACCGCTGCTCTTTTGGTGTCACTCTTGGCGGGGGTTTCTGGATGGTGTTGTTTCTTTAGTGTTGGTTTTTTAGTTTCTTTGGAGTTTGGGTGTCTTTGTTTTTTCTTTGTACGGGGGGTTCTTTTGCTACCTGCCACGCTTGTTGGCAGCTTCTTTACTATTGTTGTTATATATATATGTACATGTGTGCTTTCCTCTCCTGTAGAGGACCACACATTTTTCTCAAAAATAAAAAAATTAAATTCTCATTTCAAAATTTTATTATTTATTTTCATGAATTTTTTTAGTTAATTACGTTATAAAAAATCATTAAAATTCTCGGGTCGTTACACTAGGATTCGAGTATATAACTTTGAGGTGATTCACACCAGTCCGAAAAAGGATTTCTCGCTTGGTTCTTGTCGACGAACACTTGATTCAGATTCTTAATATGATATTGAGGTTTTCTATCATAGTATGTAGATATGTTAGTAGAACAAAAGTTTCTAATTAAAGAACCTGATCGGAGTCCGCATTAGGGAGGTCGAGTGAGCAAAACTAGTTCAGAGGTAAAGTCTGTGTATCCAAGCAAGTGGTCGGATCATATATTGCACACATATGATTTATATATATTATACGAACTTAAGTATAGTTATATGCTTTGTTGTGTGGCTTAGGAATATTTGGGGAATGACTTTCAATTTAGTTTGAGGGAGCTTAGATAATCTTCTAAGCAATAAACAAAGGTTGATGTGCGTAATGGTACACTTAGGTAATTATCTATATCCTTGGACAATCGAGAAAGTTATGAACCTAAATAAAATTCTAATCCTGTTTGTTCATCATTTAACATTTTAAATAATGTTAAATGTTAGTTTATTTATTTATGGAATTTGATTTGATTGATAGTGTGATTTTGTATACTATGGTTTATAAAATTGTTGTCTATTAGGGCTTAAATCCCAGTGCTTTTGACACAAAAGTTATTTCGAAAGAATCTATGGAAGAAATAATTATAATATTACTTTGAAAACGTTGGTGAAGTATTATTATTTCAGAATATTTTGAAAAGGGTTTTTGTGAAGTGATCTTTCAAATATTTCTTTTCTTTTTGTTATGAATAAAGTTGGGCGATTGGGAGTTTTCCAATTTGGAAGACTCGACAGGTATATTTGTTTACTCTAGCTGTTGTTTTAGGAGGAACTGAAATACCACTAGACGCTCCATATTGATTTGATTATAAAATTATACCATGCTTTGGTAGGAGGAGCCCACTCTTTGTCATAATTGATTTTGGTTTTTAAGATATTTCGCTTCGGAGGAATTTGAAAATATATTTTAATACAAAACTCAAACATTTAGTTCTAAATTTATTTTGTGAAAAGATTGGTTGTTTAGTATTTAATTATAGAGTATTCTCTGTACTATTGTTGCACATGGTTGTTGCATTGCTTTTGGTTGCATGTGGTTTTATATCACGCTGGAGTTGCATTTTTATTATAAATTGCATCATACTGCCTTGTTGATATATGGCTGTTATATTATTTATATTGCTACTGCTTATGATACAAACAACTTGTATATTGCTCATTTTTCAGCACGGTTCTATTTTGAATTATGCAAGTACAAGATAGGTACAAGGATGTAAGAGATTACTATTTGACATCTTGCGCACCTACATTTGCATCGAGATAATGAGTTGCTTGCAAGAATAAAAATCAAATGCAAAAGAGGTATATAGTAGATTTAAAAATTGGTGATTGATTGATGATTTTATGCCCTAGATATGGAAGGCCACTTGGCTTTTGTTTTCTTTTGTTGATTTAGGCCATTGTGGCGAGTTGTAGTTTTTTGGATCAAACCATGCAAAGTGGTGCTGTCGAAATTTTCCATAACATAAAGGACTTTAAAAGTTTAATAACTCATTTTAATTAGTAGTTTTTAAACCTTAAGGGTTTGAGGATATTTTCTTCATTTGGGAATTTCGAGGATGAAATTCTTTTAAGAAGGGGTGAATGTAACATCTCGAAATTTTATCGTTTTGATTTTAAATATTTAATTAATTTTAAATATTTAAATAATTGTTTTTAAGTTTAATAACTTATATTCAAATATTGTGATTATTTAGATATTTGAATTGTAAATTAAATGGATTTAATAATCTTATTTAACTCCTTTTAATTAATAAATAATAATGATGAACTCATTTTATAATTTTGTTTACAATAATAAATGATTTGAATAAATAATAAGAAAATAATTTTTAACAAAATGATTTGATTTTTATTGTAGTATATTTAGTTGAATTAATAGAATTTTTCAATAATTTTTAATTTGGAAAATATTTAAATTTTCATTTGACGTATTTTTTGACAAACAATGCTATTTTTGAAATTTTACAGAATAAGGTAACCAGTGTATTTTTATGCGCGATCGTATCATATTTTTGTTTTATTGTTCGCGGTCCGTACGTGAACAAAATTTTGTGCAACGAAGTGCTTGAAATATTTGAATAAACCAAACTCAAGCCTAAGACAATTCTTCAAAATTGACTTTTTCACATGTTTTCATTTTTCCCTCTCTTATTTTCTTTGATCAATTTCCAGTAAAACAAAGTTTTCATCCTCTATTCAAAATTCAAAATAGAAAGATTAACTCAACGAAAAAAATGAAAAACAAGGATCTTTGAGCTCATATGGACTAGTCTACAAATCCATATGAGTATTGTGGTGTGCGTCATCAATTTGGGGATGGCCAAAGTTGAACGGTGAACTAGGGTTTGCGATTGGTGTTGACCTGGGCAACGAGAGGCTTCGGGGATGGTTGTAATGTATTTCTCATATCAAATAGCACCTTTCCTAAAAATTTCATGGTCTCTGGTCATGTACGGCGAAATGCGACAGTTCTTGGTCGCGTTTGGGGGTGCTCCAGTTTGCATTTGCATAGGTGATGCCGAGCTCGAAGTCATGGTGTGGAAGTTGAAGCTCGCGCGATGATATGAACGTTGGCAAAGTCGGATTGTGATCCCGTTGAGAAATGAGGGAGAGAGGGAAGGATCCATGCACGTATAAGTTGGGTTTGTGAATGTCTATGCATGGCCTAGGATGAAGGAGAAGAAAAAAGAGGAGGGATGTGATTATGAAGGTGATTATTAGTGTAATTATTGAACTAATGAATTTACTTAATCTCAATTTCTTATAAAACCAATATCTCATCCATACGGGGTCAGATTTAGATGCGATCTATTGCGTCGGACTCGTATCGACGTTATCTACATACTAGAACTGATTTAATTGGATTTGGAGCTAGTAGAATTTTAAGTTAAAATCGAATGTCATTCGGATTTGGATTAAACCGAAAATGCAAAAGCATCGATTGGAATTTCGATGAGTTTACTCACCTCTAAATAAACTACATAATATCTATGTTGCTATAGATTATTGTTGAATGCTTGGATGATAATTGATAGTTTAATAAAGTATAAATTAATTATTAAAGTTTAATGATTTAATTTAATTACATTTAACGTAGTTAAATTAGTTATTCTTCTTTGTGATATTTATTTAGTAGAATAAAACACCATTCTGCTATAATTAAATTGAATATATTATTTTGGACATCTATTGAGCAGAATAAATCACTGTTCTATGCTTGCAAAGTAAAAAGATTAATTTGAAGTTAATTAATATGTAGATTAATTAATAAATGATATGTTAGCTATTGATTGCTAATTGTTGATAATAATATGATTTTTACTATTGTTTGATTATTTGTTTGGATTTGAATTCCCGCTTGAAAAGTGGATTGTACAAATAACCATTGTTTTGCAGAGGGCTTTTGTAAAGAGACCCGAAGGAGTTTCTTGCCATTATTAATTTACTGTTATATGCATCTTACTTATATTATTATGTTGATTATATTAATGTTTAGTTGAAATATTTATGACATACTGTTTGATTTGTGTAAATGTCGTTACAATGATTATCGGTGCACCATCACTTATGAAATATCATCTCCTTAAACCCTTATGTGTTGAACTTGTGCTTGTATTTGTACAAAATTAATGCTTGGTTGCGTTTTTGCACTTTAAAAGTTGTTTAAACCATATTTTCGGGTATTTTTGAGGATTTTGAAATAAAGGATAAGTGTTGTTTTAAATTTATAAAAGTATTTTAAACTGATTTATAATCTTTAGGGATAATAAACGTTGTTTAAAAATTTTAAATGGCAGTTTATAAATGAAAAAATCCCTAAAAAAGGAATGTTTAAAAATAGAGCTAGGTGTAAAAAAAATTTGGATTTATAATAAATAATGCTGTAGTGACATTTGATTTGACCCTTCTTTTTAATACATTTAGAATAATTTGTTTTTTTAAAAGAATATTTTAAAGAGCATTTTTACAGTGTTTTTACACATATTTGTGATATGACAATTAAGCACAAGTGTGAGTCAAATGTTTTAAGAGATTTAATTTTTGTACGACCATTTTGTTATTCCCGATAGTTGATTTATTGACTATTGATCCTGCCATCTTCTTTATGTTTGCCGATTAAAAGCGATTTTGATGCTCATTTGGGGCATTTAAACTCTTGCTATTCTTAAAGTTAAGAATGTTGTCGAGTCAAGATAGGAAACAACACTGCCATGTCTTGTCCGACTTCATTGTTTTCCCTAGAGTAGTAGTATTTTGTTTAGGATAGATGATTCATTGACTATCAATTTGATATCTTTTGCCGAAAATGACTAAATAAAGAGCGAGTGGGGGCCAAGCTATGTGGGGTTGCTCCAATTAGGGTACTGTCACATCTACTCTAGATTGGTTTCAATTGTATGTGCCCAGAGATGTGAAATACTTGGATAAGTAATGTTGGCGGGGTCCAGCGTGGAAGTCTCCAAGAGCCATCGTAGTTCTCAAGTATATTTTCTAAAGGTACACTTTTGGTAAGGGGTCCACAACCTACTAGTCATTACTGAAAACATTCCTTTTCCTTATTTGATTCAAATCTTTGAATCATTTTTTTAATTGCATCGAGAAGTGTCTGGAGCTCTTCTCGATGTTTAATTATTTGTTTTCATTATTTCAAGTATGATTTTGTTTCGACTTGTTCCCATTCTTTCATCTATAGATGTTGTTCTTGTAAGGTAAAACCAATTCCCTATTTAGCAACATGGTCTCACAGAATTACTTTATGTTCGTTATATTACTTGAGTTTTCTCACGTTGGTTTTCCAGACCAATCCGGGTGTTATTTTATTATAATGCTCGGGTCAGGCCGAGTATTTTTCCTAGTTGTCATTGGTTGGACATGGAGCTCATGGAGTAAGCTGGAGGTTCACCTGCCATGATATTTTTATTTCCACTGTATTATTATATATATACCCATCATCAATTGCATGGTAAGGAAGTTATAATTGTCCAGGTTGATAAGGTTTGTTTTTAATTCTGATAGACCATGTATAGTAAAGTGATAGTTTTTATTGTCTTTGTTATATTATATGTTGTCGTTTTGTTGTGAGATTATGTTTCCCCTTGTTCTTTAAATTTATTTTTCCTTTTCTTTTTACCCTAAAAATCTCCCTCTCCGGCACTTGGATGCTCGACATTTGAATACTGTACATGTATTAAGGGCTGACTTTCGAGGATCGAAAAGGGGAGTCGTTACACATCTCCTCCAATTTGATGTGAATCCTCCTTATTCTTCACTATCAAGAAATTTTTTGCTTTAAAAACTCTAAATTTATGGATAGCCTTGATTTATTTATGTAGATCTCTTTGCGGTGTTCGACTTCATATATTAATTTATTTAATTTGGATTTGATTTGGAGAAGTTGTGATTGATTTGCTTAATTGGGACTTGATATAGGAATTAGGGTTTTTATAAGTGGAGATAAGAATTATTAGAAAGAAAAGAATAGGGTCAGAGATCTATTTATAGGCTAAAAATTTAATATCTAGACTTAATTTTTGAAATCAATATATTATGAAAATGCCACTGGATTTAAGTCCTTATAATTTCCAGCCGGTTTAACCAAATTCAGCAAATTATATATGTTTCTGACTGTAAACGATATTCAGCACGTAATTGAATATGTCCCAAGGCCTAATTCAAACTCCTTTAGAAATTTAATATTTTCCCCTTTGTATTAAAATTACGATTTTACCCTTTTCAATTATTTATTTAATTTTGTAAAAATTATAGGGTGTTATAAAACTCGATGTTCAAGGAACATATTAGATGCATAATGGAAGTCTATGTAGACGATATGCTTGTGAAACATGGTGATCGATGAACCACATATAGGACTTAGTCGGTATGTTTAGCGTGCTCTACAAGTATGGGATGAAGCTTAATCCACTGAAGTGTTCATTTAGAGTTGCATCGGGAAAAGTATTGGGTTTCATAGCGAACTCAAATAGAATAGAGGCTAACCTTGAAAAGATTGAGGCATTGAGTAAAATCGAAGCCCAAAAGTCAACTAAAGAAGTTCAAAGCTAGAATGGAAAGGTTGCCGCCCTGAGCCAGTTTATCTCAAGAGCGATAAACAAGTTCATATCTTTCTTCAACATTCTTAATAAAGGGAAAAGGAATTTCGCTTGGACGTAGGAGTGCAAAGATGCTTTTCAGGCTTGGTAGATCACTTAGAGAGGTCCCCTATTCTGTCTGAGCCGTTGGAAGAAGAGGACTTATTCATTTATCTAACAGTGTCAATGCATGCTTTGAGCGCTATAGTGAGGAGTCTCGAATCCAGAGACTAGTGTACTACATTAGCAAACGATTAGCAAGGGTAGAAAGGAACTTTCCAAAGCTCGAAAAATTGGCATACCGCCGGTTGATCGCTTCAAGGAAGCTCCGTCCATACTTCCAAGCTCATTCGATTAAAGTATTAACTGACCAACTTTTGAGACAGGTCCTGCGAAGACCTTATATTTTTGAAAGGCCACTGAAATGGAACATCGAGCTGAGTCGGTATGATATAACATATCATCCATGATGGGCAATTCAAGGTCAGGTATTGGCATATTTCATAGCTGAGTACACTGGTAGAGATGGTACTCTGGGGGGTAGTGGAAAGTGGAGTGTTAAATGGAAGATGTATACTAACGGGGTATCCAACGAGCGTTGCTCGGAGGCAGGTGTTGTCCTGGTGACACATGAGGAGTGCTTGTTCTAGTATGCTTTGAAACCCGATTTTTCCGCAATGAATAACTAAGCTGAATGCAAAGTGCTAATTGTGGGACTCAAGGTTGTAAAAGAATTAGGAATCAAAACTCTGCATATTTTCTGCGATTCCCAACTGGTAGTGTGCAAAGTAAGGAGGGAACTTCAAGTGAAAGGAGCAAACCTGGATCCTTACTTAAGCAAGGCCCTGGAGCTGTTGAATGACATTGTATACTATACAATAATGCATATTCCTAGAGAGGAAAATGCGAAAGCTGATTCACTAGCCAAATTGGCTAGTTCAGGAGATGCACAACTTATGGGCTTGGTTTCGATGGAGATATTATCAGCTTCGAGCATCGATTGAACAGATTTTGATTGGATCTTAGAGGCTGAATGTGAAAAGGAGTCATGGATTACTTTGATCAAGAATTACTTGCTGAGGGGAATCCTTCCAAACAGGAAGAATAAGCGATGAAAGCTTCTTTGCAAAGCTTCGAGATTCGTCATGTAGGAAATAGTTTTCTATAGGAAAAGATTCTCAGCCCCTTGTTGCGGTGTGTTGCTTAAGATGAAGTCAAGCGAGTCCTAAAAAAAGTGCATGAAGGGGCTTGCAATGACCACACTAGGGGACAAACGTTGGCAAAGAAGATTCTCACTAAGGGTATTTCTCACCAACCATCAACCGTGATGCGGCTAATTACACCAAAAGGTTTGATAAATGCCAAAGGTTCACGAAGATTCCTAAAGCCCCGCCGATGGAGATTGCGCAAATGGTCAGTCCCTGGCTATTTACAGTTTGGGGAATCGATATCATTGGTGTATTCCAATGTCCAAAGACGACGCGAAGTATGCCACCATTGCTGTTGACTATTTCATGAAGTGGGCTAAAGCGGAACCGCTAGCCACGATCACTACTAAGAAGGTGATCAACTTCATAGTCAAAAGTATCATATATTATTTTGGGGTCCTATAAACAATTATCTCTGATAACGAAACCCAATTCGATAGCACCAAGTTCAATAGCTTCTGCCGTAAGCATCGCATTGAAAAGAGATTTCTGACAGTAGCACAACCACAAGCGAATAGACATGTAGAAGCCATGAACAAAATAATTAAGTCCAATTCTCAAGAAGTGACTAGAGAAGGCGAAGGGAAAGTGTATCGATGAATTACCATTAGCACTTTGGGCTTACAGTATGACACATAAGTCCACGACCGGCCACACTGCATTTGTTCTAGCCTATGGATCAGAGGCTATGATTCCAATTGAATCAAGGTACCTTCTCATTGATTGACCCATTACAACCCTAGAACAAATGAAGAGTTTCTACTGGAGTCACTCGACATGATCGATGAGAAGCTTGATGAAGCTAACTTGAGAGCTGTTGTACACTAAAAACGAGCAGCCTAATATTACAACACCAAGATCAGGTGCCGGACCTTTGAAATTGGTGACCTTATCCTCAAACGAATCTTCCCAGGCACCATGAATATGGGTATGAGCTAGGAAGGTCTGTATGTGATCGTACATAAGCTTGGAGATGGAACATTCAAGCTAGCAACTGTTGACGGGATTTTGCTCCCACGAGCATGGAATGGTAAGCACTTACGATGCTATTTTACTTAAAACGTGACTTTGTAAGTATTTTATCAATGCTGGTATAACAAGATAGAATCTATCATTTTCTATGAATATAAAATGAAACTACTTCTTCAATCTATGAATTTGCGTTGGTATAACCATAAATTGCGAATTATGGCCAATACAAATGAATTTGCACATACATAATGCATGTATCTAGGTACCCAAAGATAGGTGCCAACTAATCTTCTACGGTCTATGATTGGACCCTTGAAGTAAAAATGATCCTGGTATCTGGAAATAGATACCTATTAACTCCTTTAATACATAATTCGGGGGCGAGAGTATGAATATTCAAGGATGAAATGAGATAGTTCGCCCCAGTAGCTTGTATTTGGAGTTTGTTAGAGCATCAAAACCTTGCCTAGAGGATGGCAATATGAAAGACCAACGCCCGAAGTCAGCAAGGTCTCATACAAGAACATCAACACCTTGCCCAAAGGATGGTAAGGTAAGAGATCAATGCCAAGAGTTAGGAGAGATCTTATACAAACTTCGATTGATGCTCAGAGTTAGGAATGGTCAAAGGCTAACATCCTGAAGAGGGATGTCTAAATCACCATCTTGGGTAATCAACTCTGATCGATGCCGGGAGTTAGGCGTGATAGGCACATCGTAGAAAGGGAAGTTTGAGCTGTCATTTTAGGTGATAAAAATTTGATCGAATCCCAGAATCAGATACGGTCAAACAAGGGTGCCCGAATATTGACACCCAAGCCGTTAATCCTCAGTTACCGATATAGCATAATTCTAATTACTATTACTAGTCAGATGGAACTTGACTAAAGACAAACAAGGTAAGCTAATAACTTGGCCAAATGATAACAGTGAAATGGTTTGCATATACATAAATAAAAATAATAAGTGCATTTCTCAAAACCCAGAGTAGTCGACACAAAGCTTGAAAGGAAAAACAAGTTTTTATTGACAGAACAATGAAAACAAAAGCCGGGGCTGAACCTGCATAAAGCTAGCCTGTACAAAAGCAAGTCCTGCGACTACACACAAAAAAAGCAAGCAAACAACCACATGCAATGCTTCTTCCTCTTTTTTTCTTTAACTCCTTCTAAGAAGGAGTGTGCACCAAGGCTCCTTTAGCTTCCTTATGTTCCTTCCTCCACTTCCTTGGCCCTTTGAAGGAGTACTCTATGATGATCCACGAGGTACATTCAGAGTGACCCTAGAGGCAGGAAGAGTTGCCCGTACAAAAACAATTTGACTGGGTAATAAGATGGACGTGGGAGGAGTTTATATTGACATCTTTCTCCTTCTTGATCTCCTTAGCTAGTAAGATTTGGGTTTGAAGCGTCTCCTCCATGGCAGTATGCCTTAAGGGAAGATTGGAAGCTCCAGTTTCAATGATGTCCTCTTCCTCCTATGCTCTATGGAAGTCCCATATCGCATCCTCTTCCAAGGAAAGAATCATTTCATCTCCAAGGCCCGAAGTATTGCCGACAAGGATATCTAGGAGCATTTTGGAAGTAGACAGGGCGATTGATTCTATAACTGCAACCTGCATCCCCACTGACAAGCTCTTTTCGGGAAAGGAGACAATAGGAGGCTGATTTGAAACTTGAGAAACACTAAAGGAAAGGTTAGCAACATCGATCAGTGTTATGTGAGACTTCTTAAATACAGCTGAGGTCAGCGATATACCTCCACCGGATTTTGGACTCAACATGAGCTGGGGTAGCCAACTAAGGGTGTAGAATGAGCTCGCCGGCTCTAAGCGCTTCAACTCATCCTCATCTAAAATATCACATTTCAATTTCTCCATGTCAACTTCAGCTCCGCCCAAGAACTCCCGTTCTTCGGTCACGATTTCTTCCCATGCCAATGGCATAGTTCTGGGGTAATCATCATCAAGACACTTCAAGTTCCTGAATTTGATCACATTAGCATTGTCCCAAACAATTATCGGCTCGAACTCATCTTTGATTTGTTACTCTGCGGCTTCAACTTTTTTCTCTACATCTTTTACTCGAGTCTCCATGACATTCCTCGCCTGGCGGGAATCTAGCAATTCCTCATAGTAACTATAGGCTATAAAAAGAGCATCGTCTATTTCTTATTTCTCCACCTTTAGCTTTTCCTTCACCTCCTCCAGCTCCTTAGACAGTTGCTCGTTCTCCTGAGATAAGATATGACTCCTGTGGTGAGTGGATTCAATTTGTTTTTTATGTCTTTGTCACTCCAACTTGGCCGACTAAGTCAGATCCTCTCTCTTTTTCTTAGCCACATCTAGATCCTTATTTAACCTTGCAACTTCCCCATCAAGGTAGGCTGTGATGCATTTATGTTGCACCGCCTCAAGTTTCAGGCCTTTGATTTTTACTTTCCTGCTATGGGAGCATTTAGAAATGACTTCAACCAGCCTTTTCCATTTAAAATATTGGGTCATACGTAAGTCAAAATATGCCACGACATTGTGCCTAACGTGCAAGGGAGTGTCCTTTATGTTAGGGATGAACTTGACACCATGAAAACAGATCTTCGAAAACTAATGCTTTAAAGTTTCCATATGAATATTAGAAGCACTCTATGTCTCTATTGTGACAACGGGAATTTACATCTGTGCTTTGCCAGCCCTCTAATGGGAAGTGTCATGACCGATAAGCCTAGATGTTATTTGGACAGTCAAGGTACATAAGGCTGTGTCGTTTGCTTTACGGCTAAAGAAAGAGAGGTAGGGGCATGAGAATTGTTAGCAGGAGGTATATCATCAGGTTGGTCAGAGAATCTATCCATACTTTTAAGCAAAGACGACCTGGATCTAGACTTACGCCTTAAGGACAAATCATGAGACCGATAGCCCCTATCTCGACCCTCTCTATCTTGGCCTATGCATCTAGTGGTATCATAATCATGACCAGACATGCCTCTTGTGCTTGCTCATCTGACCCTTATAAGAATCATACATGGTTCTACGTTCCATTGAACTTGCGAACGAAACAAGAACAAGTTAGCCCTAGTAGGATAAAAGCATGATGCAATTAAGAAAAGTGTATGTGTGTGTATCCTAGTGTCCCACCAACAAACCATGGGTCTGGATTTTACTGATAGGGGTGATCACCCTTGCACGGGTAGTTAGCACTTCACTTGATAGACAAATAGGGGAGTCAATATCCCCTATGCTCATATTGCATAGGCCGAAATAACCAAACTCAAATGGAATGGGGACAAGGTCCTTATAAATATCTTTAGGAGGTGAAATAGGAGTCTCCTCTGTCACAGTGACTAGTGGATGTTGTGTCAAAGTCTACATCGGGACAATCTTTGTCATAGGTCGCCGCTTTAAGAGGAAAGTCTAGCCATCATCACCATCGTCGTTAGAGGGTTGAAGACCCATATTGACATCATTATTATCTGCTCCACCACTTCCTCTTCCCTCAGTATGCTCATGCCTTTCACCAGTCTCTACAATAGGACTTGGAACTAGGGGCACTTTCTGGTCATCATTGCCATTTTCCGACAAAGAGCTGTTATCACCTTCATCACCGACTCCTGGATCGTGGCCAACACTATAGCCTTCTTTCAAAAAATGATAAGCACATAAATTCTCGTTAGTAAGAAGTGACTTCATATCCCTTTCTTCGAGAAAGACTTGATAGAGAGATGCAAGGACGTTCGACAAGGCTATACCGCTGGGCTTTCTTGAACTATCTACATTAATAAGAAGTGATCGTGTGAGCAGTCGAGGTTATATTATCCACATAAAAAGGGATGAAGGTGAGACTTATGTTCAAATAGCTACCTCTGCACACAACGTGGAGGGTAACATACAAAAAAATTCATCTTTGAAATAGCTCAATTTGTTCCAAAGATCTATTACAATTCAATGACCTGTGGAAGGTTCTATATATATAAGTGAAGGATATCCTTTTTGGTGTTTGAAGCTATACAAGTAGTCGGTCTCCTAAGTACTGGGCTCACGATTTAGATGGCGGGAAAAAATAATACAAATGTTGTTCAGAAAAGCATAGCTATTAGAATGCAATTGGGCCAGAGCTAGCATTATGAATTGCAAAACTTGACAAATGAACTGATTGAATGGTGGAACGCATCCTGCAGTGCACACATATCAGTTGCATGCGGTATACCCTGCTGGTGGGAGGTATGCACATTAATGGCATGAAGGAACTAACACATCCTCAAATGGGATGCCATGCTTCTCACATACCCTCTTAAGAGACCCTTCGTCGATTTTCAAAGCAAGAGAATCCAAGGGGTTATCTAATATAACAGCATCACCACGACTGACATCCGAAGCAGCCTCCACTTTAGGATCGTCTGCAAACCTGAAAAGAATCATTTGAAGAGGTTATTTTGCTTGATGAAGAGTGGAATGTGACCTGGATAAGGTCAGTGTATGCCTTACTGTAGGAACTGTAGTTGAACTAGACTCGGTATAAGATTCAACGTGCCTAGAAGTCGAAAGGCCTATAGCTATCATAGACAGACAGGAGGAGCATCTAAGATCCATAACTATCAATATTCAACACATCAGCAATATCAGATGCATTAAAAAGCTATGGTCTTCATGCTGAAAAGAAAGCCCTTAAAGTCATTGTACCAAACCTAATGGATATTGATGTGTGTCAATCAATCATGCCTCACACATTACGGGAGGGGGGCAACAATGTGCAATTAAGGTTCTATGAACTGCAAGCATTCGAAGTTTTTTAGTGTATGCGCATGAAGTCATTTATATATATGTTTGCATGTATATATTAATACATATATACATACATAAATAAATACATACATACATATATACATACATATATACATAGATACATACATATATATGTATGTGTGTGTATATGTATGTATATCGATGGAGGCTTAAATGTGCACCCTCGACCATAACTCCATTATATCTGATTATTACACCCTATTCATAATCAGAGCATTTCAACTTAAACTCGGGTTAACGGAGAAACTTACATCCCAATTTGAACTCGAATCATGCTTCGAGCAAATAGGTCTAACGTTCAAGTGATCCCATGCCATGTGCAAAGTGCTTGCAAACACTGAAGTTCAAATGGAAAATGCCCCAAGTATGGGATTGGTGATAATCCCTAAGGCTAAGTACTAGGAAAATTTTCATTCTCCCCCTTTGTTCACATGAGGCCAAAGATGCAGCTGACGATGAACCTCATGCCATCCAAGCTGCCACCACCTACCTAGAAGGGTCGATGTTGCAGTTCTTAAGAGAGGTTGAATGGAAATTCGAATTGTTCGTGCAAGAGGAGGACATCATTGAAGACCGGTAGCCAAGGTCGGGGGTGATGATGAATTAGGGTGGAACGTCAAGGTTGAATGCTTCGATCTAGGAGCAGAGGTCATTAATAGCGAGCTTAAGGTTGAATATCTCAAAAATAAAGGAAAGCAGAAGTGAAATAAGAAGCACCTTGAAGCTTATATTAGTGCCAACCCATAAATCTAGGCAATTTTCTTGCCTAGATTTACGAAGTTTGGGATCGGTACCAAACCCTATATGTAAAAAAAAATTAAAAAAGGTAATAAATAAATATATATATATGTATGTGTGTATACTAGTATATACATATACATACGTTTATGAAGTATGATGGCTAATCTACATATGCATGCAAGTGTATATACGACGCTAGACAACTGAAATTCTAAGGTAATGAGTTCAAACCTGTAAAATCCAAAAGGGAAGTCTACTAAAAACTTTTGAATTTAGGGTAAGAACTATAGGGGCACACTCTAGCATTTATAATGCTAGGTGCTTGCAGGGAAAAGTCAAATAAAATGCTATGACAATTGACTATAGACGCCATGCTTTGCTAAGCAGTCCCGGGAAAAGATGACAACCTTTCGAAGTGAGAACTGAAATTCGATACAGGAACTCAAATTTATCTTGTTTCAAAGCACATCTTGTTGGAAACAGGATGTACTTTGGGGGATAAATGTTATCCAACCTTGTGACCTGATCGTATTCAGAAGAACCTGATCAGTCAAACTTAAAGGTAACCAACGCAGAAAGTCTAGAGTGATAACTACCAAACTTAAATGCCAAATGCAACAAGTGGATCAAGCCCAAAAGATAATGAATGATCTCCAAGAGATGACCTGCACACTCCGTACCTATGAGCAATAATTCACAAGCCAACAACCCAAGAAGTGATGGATCGGTACCGATCCTTGATCGGGGTTCGTTATCGAACCCTAAATACCAACCTAAGTAGCCATTCATCGCATGCACCACCAAACTAAGATGTTTACAACTGGCTCCATGCCTTCTAGGATGGTTTGTGTGATATCCCGGGAATTTGGACAATATCAATTTAATAATCTATATTTAAAAATTAAATTGATTTGATGATCTTTGTAATAAATTGAATTAATTTAATAATCTAATTAAATAAATATTTAATTAGTGATTTATCTTTTAAAAGTTTAATAAAATATTTTCTATTTATAATATATATGTATAATTGTATATATTGTAAATAGATGAGTTGGTTTGAATTTAACAAATGAAATTATGTTTTCAAATATTTGGTAATTTGGAAATTATGATTTAAATTAATATTAAGCTTTCCAAAGACATTTAATAAATAACTATATAGTTTAAAATACATATTATAAATGTTTAATTGTTAAAATAGATTTTTAGCTTAAGTTCAAATTTAAATAAAAGATTTGTTTTATTTCTTTACTTGATATATATGATTTTAAAATAGAAGTAATTTATAATCTCCTTTATAAATTATTTAAAATAGTCAAATTTGATATTTTCAAATAATAATTATAATACTTTGTTTTTATAAATATGAATAGACTTTGATAAAATAGAATTGTTATTTTAAATGGTAATTATATATGCATATATATATAACTTGATTTTTAATTGGAGTTTTAATTTAATTTAAATTTGAATTTGAATTTGATGTTGTGAAATTTAAAAGAATAAATACTTAAAGTATTTGAATAGGCTTTTATTTACAATTTGTTTTGTTTTATTTTTCTATAAAAGAAAATGAAGAAATTCATTTATTTATACATAAGAAATAATAAATTTAGGGTTTAAAAGCTTTTGTAAATAATTTAAATTAAAATTTAAATGAAATACTTAAATTACATGTGTAAGCCTCTTAACACCCTAAATTAACATGTGTTATTAATTTAAGGCCTCCATATTACAAGTGTTAGATAATTAAAATGAAATGAGACAAGTGTCATTTAACCTTGTTTTTCCTTTATTTTTATTTTTAAATAAATTCAGCCTATATATAAAACATTTTTTCTTCTTTCCTATTTCCTTTTCTAATCATTTCAGAAAATCTGAAATGCATTTCCCACTTCTAAAGCAAACCAGAAAATCAATACTTCTCAAACTAAATCATCCTATAAACCATTTTCAAGTTCAAAAGCCTTTAAATCTGAAACCATCTTCAACCAGAAACCTGTTAACCATTTTCGAAATTAAAAACCCAAGCCTGCAAACTCATTTTCAAAAGTATAAGCCTGAACTAAAATCATTTACCTGCATCTTCTTCAAACCTGTAATACAATTCCAAATCAAAGTCCTCAGCAAGCAATTTCTTTTCAAACCTGGAATCAAACTCCACCATGCATGCAAATTGTAGAATCTAAAAGCAAAGCAATTGCAGTAAGATCAAGACTGAAGTTTTAAGAAAAATAAGAAAAGCAACTTGAAGTTTTGAATCAAAAGCAATTCAGTTCAAGTTTTCAAATCAAAAGCAGGGGCACTCAAGTTTTAAAGATTTAAAAGCTATTTCAAAAACAAAACAAGTGAGTAACTTTTAAAATTTAAATCATAATTGGTTGCATGCTTATATGGCTGAATTTAAATATGTATTGCTAAGTGAATGTCTGATGTGCATGTTGTTTATAAGTACTGCTTGCAAAAGAATCTGGAAGCTCTGTCTTCATTCTAAAATTGATAAGTAACTTTTACTTTCAAAACTTAAGTATTTGGTTGCATGTTACTGCTGTGATAAATATTGCATTGTGTATATTTATAAGTATGTTGGTGTATGTATGTTGTTGAATTCCTGATATATGATGTACACATTTGAATATCTGAAACTTCTCTGTTCCCAGATTTAAGTTCTTGTTTTGATTTAAGTCCAAAACCCTTTGATTTAGTCTCTGTTTAAAACTTAAGTTTCAAATGAAACTTGTTGTTTCATCATAAGTTTTAGTTTAAAAATTTATTTAGGTTAAAATAAATTGGTAATATCTCTGGAAATCAAGGAAAAAACTGAGTAACTTAATTTAGGTAAAAATTCAAAACATCTTAATTTCTAAATTCAGGAATGTAAACTGAATTCTTATCCTAAAACAAGATTTTTTAAAACTAAAATCATAGTTTTTAATTTAGGATTGAAGCTGTAGTTCTAGATTGAACTGGAAATGAAAATCTGAGATTTTCTGGTGATCCAAGTGTTAGAAGAGGTCGGGACTTTGGGTAATGATGGAGGAATGAATGTAGTCGATGGGAAAAATATTTGATGGTGATATATTTCATCGAGGGGATAGCAGTTGTGGATTTTTGGTTTAGAACCCTAGTTTTAACTAGGTTAGGAAATCGATCATCACGGCAACTCTGGTTGTTCGAGTTCAACCAATCTTTGAGAATCGATAGCATGAGTGTTGGCGAAGTTGTGGCAGGAGGCTCAGGTGCGCTGGTGATCGGCATCGTGAATTCGAGAAGTTTCCAGGCTTTGTTTTGGTTTCAGCGGGATGCTCGAGTGCTCGAATTTGATTTCGAGCTTGAATAAATATTCTAGGAGGTCGGATCGAGAAAGAAGGTCGTCAACGACTTGCTGGTGGTAGCGAAGGTGATCGGAGCTGCCGCAGTTGATTGTGCATGTGCACGGTGATCGAACGTGTATCTGGTTTTGTTTAAGTGGAGAAGAAGTATTGTGCTCGGGTATGTATTCGTGATTTGTGGTGGAAGACTCGAAGGAACTGTCGAGTAAATGAAGGTATGGCTCGAGTAGAATTGTATAACAGGTTTTAACAGAGACCTGTTTTTCAGTTTTTAAATTTTAAAATAAAATTTAAAACTGATGTTTAAATCTAAAAGTAAAGTTTAAATAAGTTTAGTTTTTAAATCTGGAGTTTAAGTTAAAATCTCAGTTTTTAAATAAGATAAAGTATTTGAATTTTTGAATTGATTTAACAACATTAAAAAGGATTTAAATAGTTTTATAACTTTGTTAAAGTTAAACTTGTCTTCATTTTAAATCTTAAATTAAAATGAAATTTAAATGTAAATTTAAAAGTAATTTGGTTTAAATGCTTTATTAATGATATTTTAATCATTAATAGGAATAAAGTGTTATCTTAAAGATAATTAAGATTTAATGATATGGGATAAAATAAATTATTAAGGTAATTAACAATAATTAATCAATTTAATTAATTTATGACTTGGGTTAATAAATTAGTAATTAAGGGTTTAAAACTTTATTGATGAAGAATTAATTAAATTAATTTAAAGGTTAATTAATTTGAATTAAGGATCATTAATTTTATAAGTTAATGGTTAGGAATAAATTAATCAAGTAATTAAGGTTTAATTAAGTTATAGTTAAGTACTTAATTAATTAAGTAATTAGAGATTAATTTATTGATAATTAGGATTAATTAAGTTGTAATTAATAATGGTTAATTAATGTTTCATAATTTTAGAAAGGTAATTAAAATAATTAATAGTTAATGTAGATCATTAACTAAGGATAATTAATTAATGTGATTAATTTTGATAATTAATTAAGTTTAATTAATTTAAAGGATAATCATTTGTGAAATTAATAAAATTACTTAATGGAAGTAATTAAGAAATTAATTACTCATTGTAATTAATTGAGTTTAAATTGATTAGTTAAGTTAATTAATTAAGTTTAATTAATTTAAGATAATCATTTAATGATTTGTATAATTACTTAATGTAATTTAAGGAGGTATAATTACTTAGGAAAGTAATTAATGGATAATTACTGATGTAATTAATAAAGTAATTAAGGGTAGTTAATTACTTAATGGAAATTAATCAAGGGATTAATTAAGAAATTAATTAAGGAATAATTAATTTATTTTAAAAAGTAATTAAGGATAGTTAATTACTAAATGTGATTAATCAATAGTGATTAATAAATTATGGTTTAATTAAAGATTAATTACTTAATGTAATTAAGTAATGATAAAATGTAATTAAGGATCATTAATTAATATAATTAATGATGTAATTAAGAATTGATTGATTAAGAGATAATTAATAACTGAGTGATTAATTAATGTAATTAATTAGGGAGTAATGTAATTAATTATAGTTAATTAATAAATGAAGAAATTAAAGGTTAATTACTATAAGTGGTTAAGAATAATTAATTTGTGAAATTAATTTAAGTGTTAATTACTTGAATGTAATTAAATGTAATTAATCAAGGATGATTAATTAAAATGAATAATTGGATGGTGAATGATTAATTAATTGATAATTAATTAATAGTAACTTAAGCAAGATTGTTAATGATGAAAAAAATTAATTTAATTTACTTTAAATTAATTAGAGATGAAGTATTTAATTTAATTCATTTTAAATTAATTATAGATGGTAATTAATAAATCATTGCTTAAGGATACTGAATGATATTGATTTACCTTGAATGGTTTGAGATCTCAGATATGAGATAATAGATATTGTATGATTTGGATGCTTTGGTTGCATAATGATATGAATCATCTGTTTATAATGATAATGTTGATTATCTATTGTGAATCTATGAATTATCTATCTGTGTGTATATAGATAGTAGAATTGAATTGTTTTAACCTTTAAAACAACTTGGCCTTAAAAGATACGTTTTGGATTTCGATGAGACCGGGATCGGGTTTCCGTATACCGGAATTCCAGGTCTGGAGACCCGAATACCACATCGATCCAAATTTACGTTAGGTCGTGAAATCAAAATGGAGCAAGTGAAGACTCGAGGTGTAAGAACTATTCTTTGTCAATATAACTCTGAGGGTGATTCCGTAATGAGTTGACAGAGATAGTACTTTCAGATTCGAGATGAAGATTCAGAGTGCAAGGGTTATTGTCGTTAACTCTGAGGGTGATTCCAATACGAGTGTAACGAGATAATGCCTTCGGTTTCGTTCGAACCCGGAACGAACTTGTATGGATTGACTGCTTTCAGAACATCGTCAGGTGGACGATGAGCATTCTAAGTGATGTCCTGATTAAAGGTAATCGTAGCCTCAAGCCTCATCAAACCGGGAATGGCTAAAACAGGGGAGGTGCAGCAAGGTTAGTGGGTAGCACCCAAGTAGGACAAGATTATCCCTGTCTAGAGGTCCCTTCTTATTATTCGGTTGTGTGGGCAGTTGATTGCAACAACTGCTGGGATGTCTTGTGCGGGAATTATCCAGTAAGGGATGTTCCGGCCTTGTGTTGCAGGGGATTGGGAGTGATCCTCGGTACGGTGATCTAGGCCACGTACTGTGACGGGCGGTACCCCGGTAGCCCTGCCATTGTATGGAAACCCAACTTCCAATAAGTGATAACGGACTTGATTGTATACCTATGTATGCTGGAATTTAATAATGTAACAATTTCAGCTATTTCATATTTATTTGAAAACCTTAGACCTGTTATAATACAATCGAATTTCCTATCAAATGTTTTGGTTAGCGTAAGGTAAAAACTTACCCATGTTTATTTGTGGGGAGTCTTACGTGATACCTTTTTCTTTCAAATGGTTTTTGAAGTTAAACAAGTTTAACCTGTTACTCACACCAGACCCATGTCTGACCCAAGTTGTTTATTTCTGTTTTATAAACTCTTGGGTACTCAAATTTTTACGAGTAGCCAAGGGATTCAGGTTAGCTTTGACGAGTTATCTGGAGGAGCAATGGAGCAGGAGGCTTCGACGTTGTAGATATAGATAGTAGTTCCGCTGTGTTAATCTGTGATTAGTGTTTTGTGTTGAGTTGTAATAACTAGACAGATGTTTATAACTGTCTAGTATGTGTTGTATAATCTGTGTAACTCTGATAGTCATTGTATATGATGTAATACTTTTGTTATTAATATAATTTATTCGTTCCGCTGTTGAGATTCTGTTATTGTTCTTTCTTTCTTCTATTCTTTTCTACTTTCTCACCTCTTCTTTTCTTCAAAACGATGTGTCATTCTGTGGAATGAGTGGCGGGTCGTTACAGTTTGCAAGCTCATATCATCAACCACCATAAATACACAATTCAAACACTATTATCCTATCCCCAAGCCAAGCAATTCACTCAGACCCAGGCCCCTAGGAAAGCAAATAAAACAAGAGAATCGGAGACATAAACATGTTGAATTACCACAAGAGCATGGAAGAGGCCCAGAAGGCAACTTAATGAATCGGTACCAATCCATGAATATTGCTGATGTATCCATGACCTTCTTATCATGACTCCTCCTAGACGTAGGAAATATGGCATGAACATGGTGGGGAAGATTTCAGTAACCTACAGCTATAAAGAGAGAGGTAGAGGCATGGTTTTGGGGATCCTTTTCATCTATTTATAAATTATCAAATCGCTCTTGTAATTCCTTGGATCATCATCCATCCGTAATAATAGGTTCTGTATATAGCTATTAGAATCATCAACAAAGTTAAGTGGACGTAGGCAACGATTAACTGAAACATTGTAAGTCTTATGTGTTATTTGTCCTCATTTTAATTTACTTTCTTCATTTAATTCTTCTACTTTTTATTTTTAGGTGTTTGTACCACTTTTTGGTATAAACAATACATACACACAAAGAGTGTATACACACACACATATGTGTGTATTAGATTTTAAATAATATAATATAATACATATATAAATGATAAATATATTAATGGAAAAATATATACATAAATATATTTAATAATTATTCATTACTTAACCTATGACATTAAACCTATTTATTAACCATAAACTAACCCTTATGACATATGTTCATCAAGTTACCACTTGTTTAGATCACTATATTTAATATAGTTATAATGTTTGTATCGTGATGAATACGTGAATATTATAATATTAAAATACAAAATTAAATTAAAAGTAAATTTATATATTGATTTAAAACTAAATTAAAATTAAATCTATAATAAATTATTATTAGTAAATCATAACAAATAAATATAAAATTTTAACATACAAATTAATTAAAACTATAACCCAAACTCTTTCATTAATCAACAGTAAATATAATTTAGTATCAATTATTATTTGTATAAACACAAAATACAATTTTGTGCATATTAGTGAAAAGAATTTTTTGAAATCCCCTTTTAAGCATGCTGCTAATGTGATCCAACAATGGTATCGGAGCCCACATTATGTTAGTATGAATAATTAACCAACACATAGGGCAATCTCTTGGAAAAACCAGTTAGGTGGATGTTTAAGGAAAACATGCTTAAACTAATGAGAATGTTACTCTAACTAAAGAACGTTCTTATGAATGGAAGAACTTCAAATCTTTTGGCATTTACTTGACTTGTCGAACTGCTCTATTTCAAGGGTATGGCTTAGTGGAAGGCTTAGAAGTATTTTAACCCTTAAGTTGATTTAAATAAGCATATTTGTATATTGTAAAATAAATCTAAAATTGGTTTAAATTTAAATAAAGTATTACGTAATTTTATAAGGAGTTATAAAATGCAAAATTTAATATTGTTTTTGATTAAAATTAAAATTTATAAGGGTTATGAATATATTTTAAAATTGTTTTAAATTTGTATCCTTAAAGGATATAAATAAAGTTAAGTTAATTTTTTTTTAATTTATATAAATATAAATGTTATATTTAATTTATATGTTTAATTAATGAAAGAATACATATGAATACGCACACATGTATCTATATGTTAGTGAATTAGAAATAGTATAGTATGCATACACACACACACACAGCAAGGTTCAATGACACTCCAATTTTTAGCACCCCAAATGCCCCTTACCTTCCACCATCGAATTCATGGAATCAACAGATGAATTTGAATAAAAACAGAAGTTAATAAAGATAAAAATTTCTATCTATTGCATGTGGCATTTTTCGTTCTCTCTTGTCCATTGATTTGATGAATCCAATGGTGGAAGTTAAGGGGCATTTAGGCTAATAAAATTAGAGGTGCCATTGAACCTTGCTTTATATATATATATATATGTGTGTGTGTGTGTGTGTGTGCGTGTATTTTATGTATAAAGAAAATGAGAGGTTTAAATAAATTAAAACCCTTAGGGACTTAAGGGTGCCACTTTAGATGTATTTAGATATAGGATGTCAATAGTTATACTCATTTCCCTTGCATAGTCGATAATAATCTATAAAAATTATTTTAAATTATGAATTTAAAATAAAGTTGCTCTCTATCATTTATAATATAAATATGGTACTTTACATATCTATGGTTATGAGGCATCCTCAAGCCATAGAATATCTAAAGTGGTTTCTATATTATCCATATATAGGTAAGACTATCATGTAACTTTGTTGAGCACCTTGGAGGGTTATATAATTATCTTTAGGCTATCGTGAAATGATGGGTCTGGAGTATCTAATGTACTTCATGATTTATTGAGCACCCTTAAAGTCATAAAGATGATTAGTGATGGAACTAGGCTGGGTCGTAGTGGGTTAAATGGGTGAATTTCAATTTAATATGTATAAGTTATAATTTATATGTGGACCTAATACATACATACATACATACATACATACATACATATATATATATAGTGCACGTGCAACATACTAAGAACGTACATGGTTAATTCGCCTTTATGTAAGTGTTGGGACTTACACTACAACAGACACATTTGTCTCTTTATATATATATATATTTGATGTCCCTAATTTAGTTTAATATTTATATATTTATATATACATATATACACATATACCTACACACATACGCACCCATAAAATAATTATAATGGGTTTTACTTATGTAAAATATTTTGACCAATTCAAATAGGTTTAGATTAATGTTTAATACAACTTGTAACAGTTTAAATTTGCAATCAATTTGACCAATTCAAAATAGTTTGAAATTAATATCTAAAATATCTTGTGACAGTTTAAATTCAAAACCAAATCTAGATCTAGAGAAAAAATTATTTTAAATTTAAGTTTCAAATTTTGTAGATGTATTTAATATATATATAATTTTTTTTCAAATAATAATTTAATTTTAGTTTATAATGCTTATTCATAAATTATTAATATATATATATATACATACGAAATGTTTTTCTTTATTTCGACCGAAAATATTTTTAACAATAAACTAATTTTTTATCAAATTCGTTCGGATTTGTATTAATCTTTTTTAAATAATACATATACTAATTATTTAAAAAGTTTTAAAATATATTTATATATGATTAATTATGTTTTAAAATATGTGTGTGCGCGTGTTTATTTGTCTGTATGTGTGTGTATATACTACGAAATTCATATTTTAGAATATTAGAATTAGTTACAACAATATAAAGTTTGAAAATAATTTTTATTTTTTTAAATGGCCGAAATGAGTATGAATAATTTATGTGTATATAAGTTATTTTCTGTTATTTAAACAATTCAGAAGTGTGTGTGTATGTGTGTGCGCGCATGCACAATATTGTACAACAATTATATTTATAAATTCGTTAGAGTAATTAGCATATAAACATAAATTAAATGAACAACATATGTGAGTATAAAATAATAGTTAAAATAAAATATTACCAAAATTATAGCTTGTGAAGTGCACTTTGAATGGTGAAAAAAATCCTATTTAGATCTGATCCAAACACCTCTTGAATTTGCAATAGACTAGGGATGGGTATCACTCTTAATTTAAATTGAGTTTAATTTGTGTTTGATTTAGAAATGATAGGCTATACCCTTGTTTCTTGTGGCCAAGATATAGAGGAGAGGAGGCAATAAAGTAAACTCCAAATGAGTGAAGAAGTGACATTTAAATAGGCATGATGTAACGACCCGTAAATTTCAACTGTTTTAATAACGTAATTAGTTGAAATTTTGTGAAAATTTTAAACGATAAAATTTTGAAATAAAAAATTAATATTTGGAATACGTCTAGTTAAATATAGCAACTGGTAAATTTTCGTCCGAAAATATGAAAGTTTATTTCGTGCGTAAATTCACTTCAATTTAATCAGTTAAAAAGCAATGAAAATAAAATGTTTCCGAAACCTAAATATTTTTACATAGAAAAATTCTAAACCATCTTCTGAGCAAGATGTTAGTTTGTCGTTTTTCCAAATTCGGACATCTTTGGCTCCGTCGATCTTATTTTTCAGTGTTTTTCTTGCACTTTCCGCTAATAGAAAATTCGAATTTTTATAATTCAATCATACCACTGATATCTATATACCTTTTGATCATCTCATCGTGCTGGTCTTAGCGGTATATTCATTTCTGTTTTTTTTGAACTCCGGTATGCCACGAAATCTGTAAACGGTTAACCGTTGCGATCCGTTATCTAAGCCTATTAGCTTTCATATGGCTTTTCATATATCCCAACGATTATGCCAACAGCCTTCAGCTTTTATTATATTCACCAATTTAAACTGTAGCTTTATTATTTCTTGAATTTAACGTTTTGACTTCCAGCTTTTCGAATTTTATCCGTGGTTTTGTTGCTGTTGAGATTTAATTATAATATTATACTGTTCAAACTCTTTCATCTCCTCCCTGAATCTCACTCCCACCTTCGATCTCCTCTCCCCTTCTCTATCTTCCTTGCCTCAAACTATCGCATCTCCACATGCATCCACTCGTGGCCGAAACCCACCGTGATCCACCAAACCCCACGTCATCGACCTCTCCTTCTACTGACCACCTTCGGCCATCGCAGGCCCCTACAACTCACGCGGACACCCAAGCAAACCCATAACAATCGTACCTTTTATCCATCAGCCCTTCGCCTATCGCCGATCACAGCAGTTAACACCCCTGACCCGCCACCCTTGCACATCACCTTCTCATCATCAGCCAAGCAGAACCTCCCAGCGCCAGCCAACCCACCTGTCCTTCATTTCCACCCTTCAACCACCGCCTGCGACTCAGCCACTAGCCGAGTGAACTCCCATCAGCGAACCCACTCAGCTCCACAACCTCCACTACTTCGAACGCAAGCAACTCAATCACCTCGACCGCCATCATAGCCCTACAGCCACCCACGTTTTCCCTCACCAATGCCTTAGCACCACTACCTGTCGCCCTCCAACCCCAGATCCCTGGCGATAAATTCTCCTCCCCTCCCCTGTCCTTGAGCCGTTCGTCCCCCTGCTCGCCTTCCTCCTCACTTTCCGCGGTCGTTTCCCGGTGCACTGATCCACTTTCTCCCCATCTACCGAGTGTTCTTCTTATATGGGTTAGTACATATATCATAGATGTATGTAAACTTAGATCTGTTATTTAACGATGTATATATTTGAAGTATATATATAATATAGTTGTTATTTTAAAATGTATGAGTATATCAATATGTTTGAATCTAGTTTACATTATTATTATACTGTATATATTAGTTTATAACCAATTGCATATGTGCTATTATTTGTTATGTATATATATACTGTTGTTATAGGTATATATTAGTTTATGTAATATTTAAGTTTTTGCGTATGATATATACGTTGTCTGGTTTTCTAAAATTTGTTATACGTTGAGCATATGTTGTATTTGGACTTTGAACATACATATTATTATATATATTAAGTTACAGTATAGATTTTGTACAAGTTTTGTTTTATAAAACATATATGAACTAATAAAAAATGTTTGAAACCTTTCAGTTCTGTAAGTAAGCACATTTTATAAGTTTTATATCTATATTATCAAAAATGTTGAAGCTTTACTCTGTCTTGTTTTATTGCAGATATATATTCATATATAGAAATGTATAGGCTGTTAAACTATTGGATTCTTTTATCCATAATATATGTATGTTACTATATATTATAACTTCAAGGGAAGCTATATTTTTACGTCAGTTATGTCTTTCGTTTGTATATATATGTGTACTTTTACATAATAGCCTTAATTAAATAATTATCATATGTTTTAATATGCTGTTACAGTTTGCTATTATATAAAATATAGGTATTACATACTCGTCTATATATCTATCTGTCTATATAAGTAATGAATTTAAATATATAATATATATGTTTGATTTTTCTATATATGTTTTAATTTGAAACAATGTATTTTGAAATATATATATTTAAAAATTTAATATGTGTTTGAATATAGAATATGTATATAATTATATATAGTTATATATAAGTTCACTGATATCAATTATCTTCATCAATCCAGTCTGATTTATTTCGCCTACTTTTTTATCAGCTTTATCGTCAAATTCGCGTTCAATCGTGCTTCGTTTTGGAATTCGTGCTTGGATCCGTAACTCAATTCAGTGTCTATTTCTCTAGCCTCGAAAGGTGAGCATTCACTCACGATTAACGTTCTTTTGTTTATTAGATTTGATTTCAATGGAAACGACAATTGAAATATACTGCTGTTAGTCAATTACACTGTTATATATGCTATTACCTGTATCAGTTCACTTACGACATCTGACACCATTATCTGTTAATTATTTATGCAATGATAATACTATTTGGCTGATAATTGATTGATTGTTGATGTTTATATTGGACGTTAAACTGTTAATGTAAATTGATAAATAGTATGCAATTGAACTCGATATAGAATAGTTAAATGTTTAAAATTGATTAGTTAAATTTGTATAATATGACCCCTTTCACAATTAAATCTATTGCCACATATGATTTGCTTAATTACACCTTAAACCACTAAATGTATGTTGTTAAATTGATGATGTATGAAATTGTAAATAGATGACAAGTGAAGAACCGTAATAATCTTTAATCTACATGAAATGATAGTGTAGATTCTAGAAATAATTATATTAATTCGTACAAATAACAATGCGAATTAATACGGTTATTTCGGGATTATGTGAATTGATATTGATTGTTGTTATTGCTTGTTTATTTACTTTGACACCATCCCAGTTATCACACTGCAAGTTCCCTTTGCTATGCTTTGATTTTTGAATTGAATTGGAATCGGGTTGAAATGATAAATACCCAAATTGAACTTTGACCTAGGATAGGAAATTAAATAAACCCGATTGGTCGATAATTTGATTTAAAAATAAAATGAAGATTTTATTTAAATAAATAATATGGTTTTGAAATGAAGTTGGAAATTGAATTTTAATGAAATTTAAATGTGAATATTTAATAATCTGAAATGAAATATTTATAAAGAAATTGATGAAAGAATGTTGTTTAATTTGAGAAATGATTGAATTAAGTTTGAAATTATTAATTGAAATTATTTAATAATTAGGTTTGAAATTCTAATTAAGTTTGAAATTATTAAAGTTTGAAATGATTTAATAATTAAGTTTGAAATTATAATTAAGTTTGAAATTATTAAACTTTGAAATTATTTAATAATTAAGTTTTGAATTATTTAATAATTAAATAAGATTGAATTATTTAATGATTAAATTGAATTGAATTCTTTAATAAGTAAAAATTTGGACTTTTGAATAAGCGAATTTACTTCGTAAAATAATTGAAATTGAGTTTTCTTTATTAATTAAGTTTTGGAAAATTATTTAAGTAAGTAAATAAGTGAAATTGAATTTCTTTAACAAGAAATAAAACGCGATTTATTGAAATTAATGAAAGACTTGAAATTTTAAGAATTTGATTGATGAATTTAATTTAATTCAATTTGTAAGTTTTGATATAACGAAGTTGAATTTAGATAATGGATTTAATGAATTGGAAATTTAATAGAAATTGTTTTGAATGGCAAATTTACTTAATGAATATTGAATGAAATCGATAAATGAAGTTAAGTTGATTTGAATGTTAAATTAAAGTAATTTAAATGATTTCGGAATGAAACTGATATTCGAATTTGAATCAATATTTAAATTGTTTTACATAAAAATTGAGATTGAATTATAAGATTGTGAAATGGTAATTTGGAAGTTTTGAAACGTAAATTTTTGGAAATTGGTTTTGAAAGACAAATGAAATGTTGGTTTACAAATTTTATTTGAAACTGAAATTGATTTGGTTTTGAAATTTATTAAACGACCAATCAGTGTAATAATTTCGAAAGTTATTAAAGAGACCGGAATCGGTTATGGATATACTCTCTATCTAAACCGAAACCCACTTTAATAACTATACGCGGAGTGATGATCCAGAATGAAGTGGTTGGAATGATGTACGTGATGACTGAAGAAAGAGAACGATAATGGATAGCCTTGACACTTGTGTCAAATTGGAAATGACTAAAACAGGAGCCGTGCCGGGCCAATGGATGTCAGCTACCTCAAGTGAACACACTTCTTCGAACTACTCATTACTTGTTGTCGATTGGTGCACCCTTGATTTTGGGAGTGTTGTTTCACGGTGTTGCGGGCGCTGCGGCGTTGCATTCTCACCAGTCCGGATCAGGCAAACGGTAGTATCACTATCTTGGGTATTGCCTCATGTGACTTGTCATACTTGTATCCCTTTATTCGCGACCACTACGAAATTGTTTTGTACCTTTAGTATATGGATTGCCCTCTGGTGACTTCCGGTTTTGGGGAAACTACGGTCTTATATGTGCTCTTGGGAATAAAATGTGTTAAGGGGGATAATGGTAACGCCTTAACACTATTTTGATATCTTTATATTACTGATAGACATTATCTACTTATCGTACACTACTACCTAGTAGATAGTTTAACGGATCCTTAAAGGATGGTTATTCCAAACATCCTTTGAGTTACTTGTATTTCAATTGCTATTTCACTTGAGTTGGATTTATTAATATAAGAATGTTAATCCTGATTCGAGTGTCTTGTGTTTTTGCTTTACGCTCGGGTCAGACTGAGTGTACCAGTATTCGAGACTCACCTCTGAAGTTGGAGCTTGCTTGAAGATCCAGCCATCTATTCCGCTTTCAGTATTCGATGATTCCAGTGTTGTATTCTGCTTTGTATTTGATGTATCGCATTACTCTTCCGTTGTATCTGGTTTAACTCTGATGTAACATATATATTTATATAGTAGCTTCATGAACTACTATCTCTCTTTTATTTCCGCTGCACTTATTACTCTATGTCTGTGATCTATGATTATTTATTTACTGTATATGTTCAGTTTTGCCAAATTTAAATTAACAACACGGTATTTTGAGCAATTCAATTCCGGCATGAGTGTCTACCTATACACTTATAATGGATGCGAATGGTCCAAAAATAGCGGGTCGTTACACATGAAATTTGAGTAAAAAGTGAAGATCTAGTTCTCCTTGTTTATCCTTACTTTAGCCAATTCAAAAATAGTTTTTCCCATTCAAAATTCACCCCTCCAACCTTCCTTATGGCCAACCATAGTATGGGTCAGATGGGCCCATGAAATTCACCAAATCTAGTTAGCATTCAATTAATTTAAATCCAATTTAAATATTTCTTGATATTTATACTGATATGCACAAATATAACTTTTATGTATGCACTTTATTAAATACTAATGACATTCACATAATGAAATAAAATTTAATGATTATTATTTCATAAATACTATTAATTTAATTAACTATAGCAATAATGATTTAACTAAAATCATGTTGTATTTTGGAGTATTCCACATTACGGTTGTGCGACTCAAAGGTGTAAACTCAATCAGCGGTTCATAACGAATAATTCAAATATTAATGCTCGCGCGTTAGCTTAGCTAGTGGTTTGATAGTTTGGCCAAATTTATTGCTTGTACATTTTTCTGTGAAATCCAATATCACTATTTTAGTTAGTAGTAATGATTATTTACATCGATTCTCTTCGTCAAAACTATATTAGTTTAGGATTTATGGTATTTGGTTTTGGTCAAAATTCCAATACGATCCACATTAAACTTGTTTAATTCAAAAACAAAGTCCTTGGTTCAATATTAAAAATTATTATTAACCGTACTTCCCTAGCCAATGACTTTGACTTTGAGTTGACTATAATTGAATGTGATACTGACATTATATAACTGATGTGATGAATTCTCTATTGAATAGTGTTCCAATGCTTCAACTCAGACCCAACTATAATCGTTTGGATGTCGTGCCACGATTTAACTATAATCAAACTGAAGTGTCCCCATTGAAGTTCAACAGTATTCTCAAGTTGAGAGAACCGTGTAATATCGTCACTTCAAAATTCTCCATCTGACCTTGGTTATGTTAACTAATAGAAAACTCTCAAGTGAGTCATTCCACAGTAATCCAATGACTATTAGTATGTAACCCCTTGGTGCTCCTAACATACATGAGTAATACACTGCCTAATATTTGGAAAGCATTAGGTATTCTAGTCTCAACGGATGTATCGATATCCCATCTCGAAACATCTTGACTAGGAATATTTAAAATAATATGTTTTTTTTAATGTGGCAAATTTTTTCGTGATCATAACACATCATAATTACTATCACACAACATATTATCTAAGGATTTTCTTTTCGATATACTTAAATTAAATAATTATTTAACACAATAGGGTATGATAAGTATATGATAGAAATAAAAACACCTTTTATTTCAAATCAGGTATTATTACAGAATTAGTAATCTACAATAAATTACTGTATTACCCCTAGGATATAACCCTTACTCTGTCAATCTCCCACTTGCACTTGGGTTCAATTATAGACTCTCAATCCCATCCCTTCGATCAGTTTGCTAACAACTAACCGAGCTAGGACCTTCATGAATGGATTTGCTATGTTGTCCTTGGTATTTATTCTATTTATCACTAATTCTTTATTAGCGATGAACTATCTGATAAGGTGGAACTTTCGAATTATGTGTCTCAATTTCTTATGGCTTTTGGTTCCTTTTCAATCTACATTACAACATTGTTGTCACAAAAAAATTTCATTGGACCTTTAATTTTCGTAATCGCTCCTAGTTCAGCCATAAATTTGCGCATCCAAACCGCTACTTCAGTTGCTTCGTTGAGGATGATGTATTCGGCCTCCATTGTTGAATCAGCTATTGTTTCTTGTTTGGAACTTTTCCAAATAATAGCCCTATTGTTTAATGTAAAAACATAACCTGATACAGACTTATTGTCATCGATATCACTTTGAAAGTTAGAATCTATATACCCTTTCATAAGGAGTTCTTCATTCCTGTATAAGGAATAAGTCCATAGTATTTCTCAAATATTTAAGTATACATTTTACAATAGACCAATGCTTTTCACTAGGATCAAGGTGGCATCTGTTATGCATCCTAATACATAAGCCACATCCGGTCTAATACATAGCATAACATACATTATGGAACCAATTACATAAGTATATGGTACCCTCTTCATATGCTCTTTCTCCTCATCGGTGTAAGGAGCGTCAAAAGGATGTTTCCAACTCCTTGAAGCTTGTTTAAGACCATAGATTGATCCTAACAATTTGTAGGCCTTGCCCTTGCTTCCATTAACCTCGAAACCCTTGGGATGCGATATGTAAATGGTTTCTTCTAAATCACCATTTAAAAATGTCATGTTCACGTGCAACTTCCATATTTCATAGTCGTAGAATGAAACAATGACTAGCATTATCTGAATGGACTAAAGCATGGCTACTGGTGAAAACTTTTCATCGTAATCAACACCTTGAATTTGACGAAACCCATTCGCCACTAGCTTTACCTTATAAGTCTCTTATTGTTCATATACATTTAGCTTTTTCTTAGAAGTCCATTTGCAGTTGATGGGTTTTATTCCTTTGGATATGTTAGTCGAAGTCCATACTTTGTTTCTATACATTGAATCCATTTCAGATTTCGTAGCTCCAAGTCAAAGTGCAGAACCTTTACTATGTAGTTTTTGTTGGAATGAGAAAGTAGTGTCATATTCTAAGGCATAATCCTCTTTCTTGCCATATATGAGATAATAGTAGTATCTCTCTGGTATGCATGAGGTTCCCTATTAGACCTTCTAATCGGTTGCATGTTTTTACATATTGGTGAATTTAGTTCATTTACACTTTGGCTTCTATGTTAATTTCTCGAATCTCATCCAAATCTACAATTGCGCTGTTAATTTTTTTTTGTAATAAATTCTTTTTCCAAAAAGACATTATGGTGAGAAATAATAATCTTTTTGTAACGACCCGGATTTTCTGTTGTTTGATTTTGAATGGTTTTAAATATTGGAATTATAATACAAATTGATTTTTGAATATGAAGATTTTGGTTCAAATTATAGAATGAATTTAAATTTCAAATATAACGATTTATCGTAATACAAAAATGATGAATATTTGAAATTTGAGTTGAATTTGAATCGAAATGATTTCTAATGTGGATATAAATTCTATTTGAATTAGAATTGAGTTAATAAGTTTTTTAAACTGGAAATTTCAAGTGATTTCGTAAAATTTTGAAATCGTCGTTTTAATCGACGCGTTTAAATAGCGATCTGAGGCACAGTCTCGGAATTCAACGAAACTAATTCCATTAGATCCGTAATAGTGTATTGTTATTGGATTTCAAATTTCGTAGCGTTTGGATTTACCGTTTGGTCGTACGATCTGAAAAATCCTATAAATAATTTAATTGAATTTAATTTAAATAGTCAGTTTAAAAGGCTATCTTCCACATACGATCGAATTAGGTCCCAAGACTTGTTCCATTGGGTTTGGAATAGTGGTTTAACTTTAGAAACGCCAGGCAGCACACCTCAATAGGAGTTTGAGATTTCCCTGTTTATAATGTGAGATATTTTGAATAAAATAAAATAAAGTTTTCAAATCATAACCGACCTGGTCTTTGTTCAGTGTCACCCTAAATCGTACAGAGCAGCCTTCCCCAATTTTAAATACGCGCCTATCGTTTTCTTTCGTCTCTAGTTCAAATCGAAGGAAAAAAATCAAAATCAAATTAAATAAAAAAATCGCATAGCAATTGAATCGATCACGATTGCTTGGTAGTCGTGTGAGCGTGATTGGCAGATGCGAGGGTTTTCAAGCTCAAACTCAAACTCGAGACGCGAGGCGAGGGCTTGGTGTTGTCGATGTTGGCAATCGAGCTGATGGTCGTGAGGTTGTACTAGCGGTCTATGGTGTAGATGTGGCAGCGGCATAAGGCGATGGGAGGAGGTCCGGTCGCGCACGTTCATCCAAGTCGCGATTTGTTTTGTGCCTAGATGAGTGCGTGTGGGTCGGCTTTGGTGAAGTAGGATGGCCTCCGGCGTGGTGAGGGTGGAGGAATTCGATGAGAAGTGTTCGTAGGCCCGTGTGATGCTCTGAAGCTCGATGTCTAGAGCTTGTGAGCGTGATGGGAGAAGAAGGCAATGACCTTGATTGCTCAGCTTGATTTTGCTTATGAGGGTAATTAACTGTGATGATTTTAATTAATTCAAATAATTATATTTTTAAATTCGAATGCTTATAAAATGTATATCGTGTTCATATGAGTTCCAAAAATCATGAAATCGATCTCGTTGGATTCGTAGCTGCGAGATCTGCTAAATAGAATTGGTTTGGAATTTTTCGGGGTCAACTTGGATTTTAGAAAATTTAAAATCTGGATGTTCAGCAAAATTAAAAATCAAGGTGAGTAAATCTCACTCATTTGGATTGCTAGTTTTTAATTTGAAATATTAAAAACCATTTATTGATTGATTTGGATGAACTGATGATTATTATTATCAGTTGGATGTTATATTATATATATAGTAGTATATATTAGTAGTTATATATATTTCCCGCCTATTGGAGTGGATGAGACACTATGCACCCTGCATAATAGCGGTCGACCCTATATTACCGCGATTTCTCGCCTCGAAGCGGAATTGGTATTTTGTGTTATATAACATCTGTGGATGCAGGGAAACAGGTTGGAGGGATTCAACTGAATTCCTCAAAAATGTTGATTTTTTTCCATATATAGTGATATATGATTTGTGTGAATAATCTGATATAGATTATATGGTGATTTGAATTGTTGGATGCTATAGTAGCACTGGCCTTAATCTTAGTATTTTAAATACAATAAATATTATTTTTGGAATTTGAAGGAATTTAAAGTAGATTTGGATATAAAAATATTTATATCGAAATTTGGATTATTTTAAAGGAAATTGATTTGGATAAAACAATAATTTGCTTTGGAGTTGTACTTAACTATTTGTAAAATGTTTTAATTAGAGATTTAAAAATAATTTATATAAAGGATTTTTAACAATAGATTTTAAAGTGATATTTTTGGATTTATGGAAAAGAAGTTAAAATCGATATTTAAAATAGATTTGTGAAATAAATGGAATTTAAAAAGGAATGGATTTATGAAATGGAATTTATAAATGAGATTATTTTATAAACAAGTGAAATTCAAAAGAGTTTATAAATTTATAAACAATGTTATAAATAAGGGAAATGATATCAGTTGATAAATTGGGAATATAATTTCACAGTGTGAATTTATATCGAGATATGAAAAATACATTTTTGGAAAAATAGTGGATTCTATTTTGAAAAGTGATAATGGTTAGGGAATCAGAATGAAATCGATGTGTTGTGAATCGTGAGGGATTTATAAATTGAATTGGTTATTAGGATTTAAAAAATATATTTTTATTAAGAAGTTCAGTTTTGTTTTAAAAGGAAAATTTTATTTATTAAACTATGTAATTAAAAGCTAGTTAGTACTGAAATACTTCGGAAGTGAATTTTTCAATATATAATATTAATTGAAATAAAATTCTAATTTTTATAATCAGCTTTGTAAATCGGTTAGTTTTTATGAGTTGGAAATGAGTAATTGAGATTTTATTAAAAGTGCTTTGATATTTTAAAAAGTTACTTAAACTTGTTTTAAAAATAATATATTGTTCTTTAAAAATACTTATTATACATATATAGAGATTTGGAATGATTGGAATTTATTTACAAATTCTCTCGAGATTTGTAAATGGGGTTTGTTTAACAGATGTGATTTTATAAGAGAAAATGTTATAATGAAATTCCGGGAGCTTAAGGAAATTTCTGAAATGTTAGAAAACAAGAACTTTGAGATTGAATGTGAATGCATAAAGAAGTTATAAATGGATAGACGAGATTATAAGTTAGTATAATTGATTTTGGAAAATGTAAAAGGAATTAATATAAATTCCTGAAATGTAGGAGAAAAGATATGAAAAAAATTCCTAAGTATTGATATTAGAAATGGTTTCGGAAAATGGACTTATAATATTATCCTAAGTGTTGAAATGAAAGGTTTTTGGAAATATTTAGCGACGAAGGATTTATATCGATCTGACCAGGCAACTTAGTACTCGGCATCTCTGTCGTTCAGCTCAACTGGTTCATTCGGCGTCTCGCTACGTCCAGCATTCGGAAGCGCTCGGCATCAAGGCATCGTTCGGCCAGAGACCTCATTCGGTAAAAGACTTCGTTCGGCATCCCGGAAGCGCTCGGCATTCGGAAGCGCTCGGCATCAAGGCATCGTTTGGCCAGAGACCTCGTTCGGTCAAAGACTTCGTTCGGCAAAAAGGCATCGTTCGGCCAGAAACCTCGTTCGTTCAGAGACCTCGTTCGATCAAAGACTTCGTTCGGCAAAAAGGCATCGTTCGGCCAGAGACCTCGTTCGGCCAGAGACCTCGTTCGGTCAAGATATCGTTCGGCCAGAGACATCGCTCGGCCAGCATATCGTTCGGCATACCAAGGACGTTCGGCAGTCAAAGATGGTTCGGCATTCTTCCCAGCACAACCGGCTTCGATTGTTACTCGGCCTACTCTTCCCACACAACAAGCGCATCGTTCAGCATGAAGAGAATGGTTCGGCATCCGGCCGTTCGGCCTGTTCGGTTCGGCATACAGTGACCACTCCATTTGGGCCAAGGTGTTCCGCTGCCAGGCCCGCTAGGGAAGTCCAACCCATCTTTGTCTATAAATAGATAGGCAGGGGCACAGTGAAATGGACCTTTTTTTGAGAACACTGGGGAGACTCTGCCACTTTCAAGACTCATCCTCATTACTTAGCAATCGTATTCAAGTAGTTGGCAAACGGATTGTATCTGTAATCAATTATCTAGTAAAGCAATAAAGATTAACCTCAAAGTGGACGTAGGCAGTTACGCCAAACCACTATAAATCTGGTTTTCTCGTCTTTGCATTCAATTTAGCATATTGTTCCTTGTTTAAATTTACTTTCATCATTTATCTCTCTACACAATCTTTCTCAACAAGGTTAGTGACCAATTCTGGTGCTAACACTTTGGTGCTTTCACTGAGAATTGAATTCTCAGACCTCAAGGATCTGCTTTGAAGCTACTGGATTGAATAAATCCCCCAAAGAAGATCCGACTCATTCGTAGGACGTCCGTTGATTCTACTCAGAGTTCATACCAATAACTCTACAATGGCAAGACCACGTACCAGATCGGCCTCTCATAATGTGGACGCCCACGAGACTGCTAGCGTACAACAAGCAGGGCCTAGCAATCTGCAAACAATGCTAGGTGCAGGGACTACCGCTCAGGACCAAATGCCGGTTGTCACCAGAATAGAGTTCAACGACTTGATGAGAGAACTCAGGGAAAGCAGGAGACAACTCGGAGAGCAGATGCAAGCCAATGCCAACCTCATGGCACAACTCACTCAACAACAGCATCAGAATGTTGGGGGCAATCCCGCTCCTTATTCTTCATCTGACAGCTGGACTTCGTCCGATGAACCTCCCAGGCGTAGACGCCGTAAGACTGAAACCACGCAGGCAGGTGCTGCTGTCCGAACAGTTGGAGACCGTGACCAAGCAAGAGCTGGAAACTTAGGAGCTGGAGTGCAGGTGGAGGCAGGAGGCCCGGATCATCAAGATACCAATGATGTCGAACCTCAAGATGCACATTTGGCAGATCGCCAGTAGAGGAGGCATCAGCCTGATCAATCACGAAGGACAGACTCCGACCTTCCACCTTCCATACAGACCCCAGACCCGACGGCCATGATCAGACAATTGATGAAAGAGAATCAAGGCTTATCAAACGACGATTGGGGGGGTGTCCAGAAGTCATACTCCGTTCACAGACACCGTTCTGCAGGCAGCATACCCCAGGAAGTTTAGTATGCCAACTATCCCGGCATATGAAGGAAAGACTGATCCCAGACAGCATGTCATGAGATACGAATGGATGGTGGATTCAGCTAGAGCAAATGATGCAACCAAGTGTAGATGCTTTCCAATAACTCTATCTGGGATCACTACCATGTGGTTCACTCGACTTCCTCCACGGTCTGTATCCAGTTTCGAGGAGCTGGCAAAGAAATTTATAGAACAGTTCAGGATACATACAACTCGTCCAAAGGACATGATGTCTCTATCAAGTGTAATCCAGGCTCCTGGGGAATCATTGAAGGAGTATTTGCAGAGATTCCATATTGCGGCAACTGAAGTCAGCAATCCCAATGATCATGCAATTCTTATGGCTGTGATGCGAGGTGTGGATCCGGATTCAGAGTTTGGAGACTGGCTGGCAGGAAAACCTCCGACTACGCTACAGCGTTTTTACTCAAAGGCACATCAGTTCATAAGAAGAGAGGAAGCTAGGTGGTTAAGGCGAGATAAGGCACCGAGGCCTGTCTAGGAGTCCGTGAAAAGACACATTGCTGTGAAGCAGTCCGAGGACAACTCGGGAAAAGTTCAAGTCAATGTCCAGAACAAACCCGGGCAACCTAAGGAATCCGGAGGAAGAAATCAAGGGAAGAAGAGAGAAGCAGGGAAGTGGAAGCCGAGAATTCCAACCTACAACGAGTATACCCCACTGGATGCGTCTCTTGAGAACATTTACCTATCAACCTGCAATACCTTTCAGTAGAGAAAGCCACGCCCAAAGGAGTCAACCGAAGAACAAAAGCGGACTGGGAAATACTGCCGCTTCCATGAGACTTATGGGCACAATACGGAAGAGTGCAGACACCTACACGACGCTATAGAGAAGTTGATCAGGCAGAAGAAGTTACAAGAGTTTGTGAAGAATCCACAAGAAGGAGGACATGGAACATCCAACCCAGGTCATGCACCAGCTCCACATCATCCCGAGGAGCCTGCCCAGACTGTGGGTAGACTGGTCATAAACACGATCATCGGCGGGCCTCACCCTACGGATAAGAACTGGCAAGAGATGGAGCGGTATGCTAGTTCCCTGAAGCATGCAGATTTCGAGTGTTGTTCCAACGTAGAGGATGGGACCCCTTCTAAACAGCTGCGCGTGATGACAGACGATATAGTATTCAAGAGCAGAGATGCTGACCAAGTAGAGGCTCCTACCATCGACCCGATGGTCATATCTGTGACAATAGGGCCGGCTTATGTGAAGAGAATTTTGATTGATTGTGGAAGTTCTGTCAATATCATCTTCAAGAAGGCTTATGACCAGATGAAGATGGAAATGAAGGATTTGAAACCTCCTAAAGCTCGTATACATGGCTTTAATGGCGCAGCGACCGATGCAGTGGGGTATGTTGAGTTAGCAGTTGAACTGGGACAAGTCGAGCGTAGGAGGGTGCGAATCCTACCCTTCATAGTTTTGGATGTGGATTCTCCATACAATGTGTTCTTGGGTCGACCGGCCTTGGCTGAGTTTAGGGCAACATTAGCCCTATGGTGCTTGACTTTGAAGTTTCCGACCGACAAAGGAGTAGGTGTGGTTCATGGCGACCAGGCGACTGGTCGTGCCTGTTATGTGGCTGAGCTCCGAGAGGCCCATCGGAGGGAGAAAGGAAAGGTTGCGGACAATCCCGTCCGCATCCATAATACTGATAATTGACAAGTAATGCCCGAGCCCTGGCTCGGGCAAATTCTCGGATCTTCAGAGACATAGATCCGAGAGACGACGATGAGAAACCCAGGGAAGAAAAGGCAGCGCCGGCTGAATTGACAATTGACATTTCAGTCAGCCGAAACGATCCATCGCGAGTACTGAAGATCGGATCACAACTCGACCCCGCAATGACTGAAGACCTTAGTGATTTCCTCTGAGCGAATCTTGATGTTTTCGCCTGGACGCATTCTGATATGTGCGGGATTTCTCCCACTATCACGAGTCATATGTTGAACATAGACCCGAAGTACGTCCCGGTTAAACAAAAGAGGAGAGGAATGGACCCGGAGAGGTCCGCTGCTCTCAGAGAGGAGGTGGACAAACTCAAAGCCAATGGGTTCGTCCACGACGCCCTCTACCCTGAATGGGTATCGAACCCCATGCTAGTGAAAAAGGCGAACGGGAAATGGAGAACTTGCGTAGACTATTCCGATTTGAACAAAGCATGCCCCAAGGACAGTTTCCCATTGCCTAGGATTGATCAGTTGGTCGACTCCACTGCAGGACATGAGTTGTTATCATTCATGGATGCATACTCGAGATACAATCAAATCCCGATGCATATTCCGGACCAAGAACACACCAGTTTCATCACAGACGTTGGGCTATATTGTTATGTAGTAATGCCGTTCGGATTGAAAAACGCAGGAGCGACCTATCAGCGTTTGGTGAATCCAATGTTCAAAGACCAGCTTGGTAGAACGATGGAAGTCTATGTGGATGACATGCTCGTGAAGTCACGACAGTCAAACGACCACATTCAAGACTTAGCAGAGATGTTCGATATACTTAGATATTACGGGATGAAGATCAACCCTCTGAAGTGTTCCTTCGGCGTTGCGTCGGGGAAGTTTTTGGGATTCATCGTTAATGCTAGGGGAATTGAAGCTAACCCGGAAAAGATTCAAGCTATTCGAGATGTGCAAGCGCCCATAACTATAAAACAGGTGCAAAGCTTGAATGGGAAGGTGGCCGCGCTGAGCCGATTTATATCCAGGGCCACGGACAAGTGCATTCCCTTCTTCGATATAATAAAGAAAGGGAAGAGGAATTTCGAATGGACATCTAACTGTGAGGAAGTGTTCCGAGATCTGGTGAGGCATTTGGAGAGTCCTCCAGTACTGTCAAAACCAGTAGATCACGAGATGCTGTACGTATACTTGGCAGTATCCCCGCATGCTATTAGTACAGCTTTGGTCCGCGAGGAGGACCGAGTCCAAAAGCCGGTGTATTACGTTAGTAAACGTTTAACAGGGGCAGAAAGAAATTACCCTAAAATTGAGAAATTGGCCTATTGCTTGGTGATTGCATCATGTAAGCTACGTTCATACTTTCAAGCACACTCGGTCAGTGTCTATACCGATCAGCCCTTACGGCAGGTACTCCAACGACCAGAAACTTCTGGAAGGATGTTAAAATGGAATATCGAGTTGAGTCAGTTCGATATTACCTACCTACCAAGAAGAGCCATACAAGGGCAAGCATTAGCAGATTTCATCGCTGAGTTTACTGTATCTAACGAACTAGATAATCACAGTGTCAATCCCCTAATTCGATGGAAATTGTACACCGATGGGGCATCGAACGACCGTTGCTCCAGAGATGGTGTAGTTCTCGTAACTCCAGAAAATCGATCGATTTGTTACGCTTTGAAGCTCAATTTCCCGGCTACGAATAATGAAGCAGAATATGAAGCACTGGTTGCTGGCTTAAAATTCGTTGGAGAACTTGGGGTTAAATCAGTTGAAATCTTTTGTGACTCGCAGCTGGTGGTGTACCAAGTGCGAGGAGACTACCAAGCAAGGGGATAGAAGCTTGCTCCATACCTTGTTCTGGTTCAGGAACTATTGTCGAACCTCGAACATTATGACATTTCGCATGTCCCGCGTGAACAGAACAAAGAAACCGACTCATTGGCTAAATTCACAAGCACTGGCGATGCACAACAAATGGGATTGGTTCCCGTTGAAACCTTGCATGCTCCAAGCATAGACGCGATGAAAGTTGATTTTGTGTTGGAAGCAGGAATCGAGAAGGAGTCATGGATAACCCCATTCAAACTATACCTGATGACCAGGACTTTACCAGAAAAAAGGAGCGAAAGACGACAGGTCATTCGAAAAGCCCCACGATATGTGATGCAGGATGGAGTAATGTATCGGAAGGGGTTCTCGGTCCCCTTATTACGATGCATTTCCCATGATGAGACAAAGCGGGTCTTGAAGGAGGTTCACGAAGGAGAATGTGGCGACCATACTGGGGGGGGGGGGCAGACACTAGCAAAAAAGATCCTCTGCTATGGATACTATTGGCCAACTGTAAATCAGGATGCTACAGACTACGCAAGAAAATGTGACAAGTGTCAAAGATATGCGAAGATCCCGAGAGCTCCACCAACAGAACTCACACAAATGGTTAGTCCCTGGCCATTTGCAATCTGGGGAATCGACATAATCGGCTCTTTGCCTATATCCAAAGGTGGTGCAAAATACGCGATAGTTGCAGTTGACTATTTCACAAAATGGGCCGAGGCAGAACCTTTAGCCACAATCACCTCTAAGAAGGTCATTAATTTCGTTGTATGAAACATTATATGCCGCTTTGGTCTCCCTCGAACCATCATTACAGACAACGAAACGCAGTTTAAAAGCAGAGAGTTCAAAGATTTCTGTTTAAAGTACGACATTGAGAAGAAGTTCGCCACCGTTGCGCATCCGAAAGCTAACGGACAAGTCGAGGCCATAAATAAAATAATCAAGTCCATACTGAAGAAGCGTTTGGAAAAAGCCGGAGGCAAGTGGGTAGATGAACTCCCAACAGCATTATGGGCTTATAGAACTACCCACAAGTCCGCGACTGGCCACACTCAATTCGCATTGGCATACGGCTCGGAAGCCGTTATACCCGTGGAGCTTGAAGTTCCATCGCATCGAGTGAAATATTATGATCCTAGTATGAATCAGGATCTCTTGTTGGAATCACTGAACTGCATTGACGAAAAACGTGAAGAGGTTGAACTAAGGGCGGCAGCACATAGGCACCGAGTCAAGCGATATTACGACGACAAAGTCCGCCCAAGGATCTTTAATGTGGTTGATCTCGTTTTGAAACGAGTTTTCCCGGTACCATCACGTATGAATCCCAACTGGGAAGGTCCATATGTCGTTGAACGGAAGCTTGGAGAGGGAACTTTCAAGCTAGCGACCATTGATGGCGTAACACTCCCCCAAGCGTGGAACAGTGAACATTTGCGACATTATTACATTTAGCCTGTTTCTTTCCTGTTTTAGGTACAATTGTCTGCTGTATGTTTTTATTCCGCTGATTCTTAGTTTCCTTTTTAGTGTGTAATTGGACAATTTAGTTTGTTTCATTAATAAAGGCTTGAAGCCGTCTGTTTCACGAATTATTAATGTTTCTGTACCTTATAATCTGGTGATGAACTGCTGGAGTTACATTATTCCGTATGATGTACGAACTCGCATAAACAACTTCAATCTCCGAGTCCCCTGAGCATGGACCGGAGTACTCTATGTCCCCGGAGCGCGAAATAGAGTATAAACGACTCGAATCTCTGAGTCCCCTTAGAGCGGACCGGAGTACTCTAAGTCCCCTGAGCGCGGACTAGAGTATAAATGACTTCAATCTCCGAGTCCCCTGAGCGCGGACCGGAGTACTCTAAGTCCCCGGAGCGCGGAATAGAGTATAAACGACTCGAATCTCCGAGTCCCCTAAGAGCGGACCGGAGTACTCTAAGTCCCCGGAGCGCGGACTAGAGTATAAACAACTTTAATCTCCGAGTCCCTTGAGCACGGACCGGAGTACTCTAAGTCCCCGTAGCGCGGAATAGAGTATATACGACTCGAATCTCCGAGTCCCCTGAGAGCGAACCGGAGTACTCTAAGTCCCCTGAGCGCGGACTAGAGTATAAACGACTTCAATCTCCGAGTCCCCTGAGCGCGGACCGGAGTACTCTAAGTCCCCAGAGCGCGGAATAGAGTATAAACGACTTGAATCTCCGAGTCCCCTGAGAGCGGACCGGAGTACTCTAAGTCCCCTGAGCGCGGACTAGAGTATAAACAACTTCAATCTCCGAGTCCCCTGAGCGCGGACCGGAGTACTCTAAGTCCCCGGAGCGCGGAATAGAGTATAAACGACTCGAATCTCCGAGTCCCCTAAGAGCGGACCGGACTACTCTAAGTCCCCGGAGCGCGGACTAGAGTATAAACGACTTCAATCTCCGAGTCCCCTAAGCGCGGACCAGAGTACTCTAAGTCCCCGGAGCGTGGAATAGAGTATAAACGACTTCAATCTCCGAGTCCCTTAAGCGCGGACCGGAGTACTCTAAGTCCCCGGAGCGCGGACTAGATTATAAACGACTTCAATCTCCAAGTCCCCTGAGTGCAGATCGGAGTACTCTAAGTCCCCAGAGCGCGGACTAGAGAATAGACGATTCGAATCTCCGAGTCCCCTGAGTGCGGACCGGAGTACTCTAAGTCCCCTGAGCACGGACTAGAGTATAAACGACTTTAATTTACGAGTCCCCTGAGTGCGGACCGGAGTACTCTAAGTCCCTGAAGTGTGGACTAGAGTATAGACGATTCGAATCTCCGAGTCCCCTGAATGCGGACCTAGTTACTCTAAATCCCCGGAGCACGGATTAGGAAAAATTTTAAGTACCCAAAGAATGTTCGAACAATGTAAGAATGGATTGAGAAATTATGCGACTCATAAGAACTTGAGTTTCGACCACAGTTATACAGAAAGCTAAAAAAGCAAAAGAATCATTCAAGTGACAAAGAAACTAAACTTTATTCAATAATCCAAAATAGGGTTATGTTTGATGTGTGTTTAGGGTTTGATGATAACAAAATATATATCGAATTATAGATGTGTTTGCAGATACAAGAATAAATATTCATGTTGAAGTAATAAAACTATTGCACAGAATTTAACAAATTCAAACAGTATTTTTATTTCAAAATAATATTTTATACAGTACAATGGTTTCAGCTCATACACTGAGTTCATACATTTCATGATTTCATACATGCATTTCATAATTACAGTCTTGTCCTCACTACATCACTCATACACTCAGTCTTCTGCACATCTGCGTCTATCTGCATTATCCAGCTCCAGTTCTAGTCCTGTCTCCTGTGCACCTGTATAATTAACATCTACAGCAGTAATCTGAAAATAAACAAATTTGAATTTGCAAAAATATAAAATTTGTTTTTATCGTTGTCTCAGATATTTGGGTTATTGTCATCATCTTTGATTGTGTAATAACTGTGCATATCAGTATTCATATCAAGGATAGGAAATAGTGAGTGGCTGCAATACACACGTGTACATTCATACACGTGTGCACTGCCTCGCCAACTCGTGCACACAGTAAACCAATAACAAGGTCAAATCCAAACCAGATTCAACTCAGTTGTAATTGGAAAAATCAAATGGCATCGACAAAAATTCAAAAGTATCACTGCAACAATAAAACTGTGCATGTACATAGATTTGCACTGTGCATGTACACAGGTACTTGAAGAAAAACAGTTTCAAGCACAAGTGCATCAAGTCTCAAGCTACAGTTCAATAAACATGTACAAGTCAGTATAAATCAAACCAGTTCAGGTAAATGAAGCCTCAAGTAAAGTCAGTGAAGCCATAGCATAAAAGTCAACCCAGAATAAGATCGCAGAGTTTACAAATCAGAGGGATCAAAATGACAAAAAGTATGCATCAAATGATATCAATGAATTACAAGCAACTGGTTTATACACAAGTGCACAAAGCACTGCAACATAAATGCAACATGAATATGCAACAGAGAGAACAGATGTTGAGATTCAAATACATCAGATGCAACAGTGCACAGCAAAGATCAGGTGATACCAGACTACACAAATGCTACAGGTCAAGGAAACACATGCACATCAAAACAAGTCAATGCACCTGTAACTCAAATGAACAACAGACAGTGCAATGCACAACTACAACATGAACCAACTCAAGTCAGTTCAATGTGCATGTGAAACCAGACTAGATGAATGCACAAAGATTACAAGCAACTGGAAGTGACAAGACAAAGTAACATAACTGCAAGCTACAACATGAATAGCAGCACAAAGACATACAAACATGTATAAATGAAAATGTAATAAGTGGAACTGTATATGAAGCATCAGAACAGTAAGTTCAAACATCAGACTAAAGCTCACAATGAAGATCAAAGTCAGGTATCAACAAAGATGGTCAGAGACTAGACAGAGAACATATGAAAAGGTCTGGATGGTCAAACTACAGTGAATGCAACATATTCAAGTTCAAACACCAGAGCACAAGTGACAAGACACTGCAACTCCAACATATCAGAGAAACAAGTTCAAGTGACTAATGCACAAAAGTCAGCAGTGAAAACAAGTCACAGAAAATTCATCACCAAACAATAGTCAAACTCAGGGAAGAACACAAACATAGACAGAGCAAATGCCATCAAAATTCAAGACGAAGCAAGGAGGAACAGGAAGGCAGAAAACCAGAAAATATCACAAAGTCAAAACCGTATGTTTTAATCACAAATTGAAACAGTCAAAATTAATTTAGGAAAGTTTTTGGAATGATAATCAAAGAATGATCGAACATCACAAAATCGAAACCGTGGGTATGAAGCACTTTCTCAAAATAGCAAACATATTAAGGGAAAGTTTTAACAACGTGGGAATCAAGTAAAATTAAATCAGGCAAGTGTAAAGGGTTTTGAAAACCCTATATAAACACTCCCGATATCATCATTGAAAAGGGGGGATACAGAGAAAAGAAAAAACCCAAATCATCATTGACAGAGAGCAAGCAAGAGTAATCGAATTCAAGCAATCAAAACCAGCAAGTAAAAGGAGAAAATCACATACCAAACTCATCAAGTCGAATTCGATCTGAAGCAGCCGAAGCAAGCTACAAGGAGTCAAACAATCGACAGAGCAACAAACATCGAATTCGATCGAACAATATAAAGTCGGCATCTTCGAATACAAACCCAAATTTCAGAATCGCTAGAGATCGAGCCGAAGCCCCAAATTCCAGATTCGCAAGCAAGAAAATCGAAGCCCTAATTTCAGAAGCCATTATCTCAAAACAAAAGGGATCGGGCCGATACAAATAAAATAAGGGGCCGGCCTTGTTTAAATTTAAACAAGGGGTTTAATTGTTTTTTGTTTTAGGCTGGGTTAATTTTTAAAAGAGCAAAACTGTGTTAAAGTTTTCAATTTAATTTTTGCTCTTGTTTTTCTGTTTTAAAGTCTGTACGTTTTGAATCAAAACAGGGTAAATCACCACCTAGGGTTTAGGTTGTGTCAGATTGTCTAGTTAGGATTAGTTCAGTGAGCAGGGTGTGCGAGTTTACAAAACTCTATAGGCGGTAGCAGGGTGTGCAAGTCTGTTAGAGTGTTTGTAAGCGGGATACTGTTTAATTCTAATAGAAATCTGGGAATGCAGCAGTAGGCAGGGGTTGCCGAAGCTGGGTAAATTTTGTGTATGATTTACTTTTCAGTATATTTATTTATCTACAGTTTGATTTCGTTTTTACTTTGAGAAAATTTGCTATAACCCTATTCACCCCCTCTAGGGTTAATCTAGATCCTACAAGTGGTATCAGAGCGAGGTTTTTTTTCTTCTTTAACTCTAGAGTCATGAATCCACCAAATAATGCTTTTTCTAAGGGGCAGTCTATTGCTAGGCCACCAATGTTTAATGGGAATGATTATGCTTACTGGAAAGTTAGGATGAGTATTTATCTTAGTTCTGTTGATTATGATGTTTGGAACATTATTGAAACTGGCTATACATCTCCCACTATAACTGTAGGTGATACTGAGATTCCTAAACCTTGGGATAGGTGGGATGCTAACGATAAGAAATTAAAAACTACAAATGCTAAAGCTACGAATGCTTTGATCTGTTCTCTTGATAAGACTGAATTTAATAGAATTTCTCATTGTAAAACAGCACAGGAAATTTGGCATACCTTGGAGGTGACACACGAAGGAACTTCTCAAGTCAAGGAGTCTCGTCTAGCCCTGTTCAGCAATGAATATGAGAACTTCGTGATGGACAAAGGCGAGAGCATAAAGGATATGTTTGGACGCTTCTCAACCTTGGTGTACAATGCTAGAGCGCTTGGGAAGGTATTCACTGAGGTAGAGCTAGTGAGGAAGATACTACGAGTCTTACCGATGAACTTTGAGGAAAAAGTCACAGTAATACAAGAATCCAAAGATCTGAGTAAACTGAGCATGGAAGATTTGATCGGTAACCTGATGACATATGAGCTTGAGCTAAAAGCAAAGGAGGAACGTAACAACTCCGAATCAAAGAAGAAGACGATTGCCTTAAAGAGCAAAGAAGAAAGCGATGATGAAGAAGAAGATCCAATTGAAGAACTTGCAATGGCTGTCAATAATCTTAGAAAATTGTCGAGATTCAGGCCACGCAAGAAGAAAACGAGTGGTAATAGGTCAAAAGATTCTGACAATTCCAATAATGAATTGACCTGCTTTAACTGCAAGAAGCCTGGCCACTTCCAACAAAATTGCCCACTTCTCAAAAACAACAAAGGAAAGAAAAAGAAGAAGAAGGCCTTTGCAGCAACTTGGGATGATGAAGAAGGAGAGGAAGTTTCGAATGATAGCTCAGAGGAGGCTCACTTGGGTCTTATGGCAAAATCAGATTCAGAAGCAAGTTCAGAGGAATCTAGTGAGGTAGGTGACTATTCTTATAAAGACCTTGTTTTTATGTGCCTTGATCTTACTAAAACTGTTGATGCTCTTGATTCTAAAATTGAAAAACTGAAATATGATAGAAGAGAACTTGCTCATGAAAATTTTAGGTTAGAAACTGAACTTGAAAATATTCAAAACCTAGAATGTAAGAACTGTAAAATTTTAGATTCAGAATTATCAAAACTGAAGAATAGCTTTGAGAATCTTGAAAAAGAAAACTTGAATCTTAGGGAAACAATTGACACTAGGAAAAAGGATTTCATAAATAGATGCACCTCACTTGTGACTAAAAACACAACACTAAAAACAAAAGTCCAAAATCTTGAGAAATCACTGAATAACTTTTCAAGAGGAGAAAAATCGTTCAACATGTTATTGGGAAATCAACTTTTTGCTAACAATAGAAAAGGACTAGGCTTTGGGAAAACACAAGTTGAGGATAGTGCAAAAGGTAAGAGTGTCTTTACTAGAAGTAAAGTAATTGAACAACGTGTTGAAAATTGTAGTCATAGGAACAAGAACACAAAATTTATACAAGTTTGGGTTCCTAAGAATTCTACAAACAAATTTCATGTCTATTGGAACAAGAATGAAAGGACAAAACAAGTTTGGGTGCCAAAAGGAACATATATTAATAGTTTTGGGTCTACTCAAACATATTCATCTTATTCTGCCACTAACAACCATGGACCTATAAAAACAAATAGGTCACAAAAATCTTTTACCGTGTAGGTGTGGTGGTAGGCTAAGGAACAATATTAGTGTTATCTGGATTCTGGCTGTTCCAGACACACAATGGGTGACAAATCAATGTTCCTTAGCCTAGTATAAAGGTGACAGATTCACAATGGGCAAACAACGAAAGATTATCGTACAGGTAAGACAGGTAATTGTATTTATTTTCAAACGATAGATAAAGTTTGAAAATCTGCACCATAATCTGAATTAAATCAGCCAGTTATGTGAAATGATTGATTTTGATTTTTCATCTTTAAATAGAATTACTCGAAGTAATTATGATGGTTGATAGATTCTAACTTACTTGATATGACTTGTCCTTATTTATGACTTTGATTTGTACTTAAAAGTTTGACCAACCATTTTTTCATCATTGAACTTTATCTGTTTGGTCAAATTATGATGCTGATTGATTACTGATTACTCATGCTATAAAAAGTATTTTTAGAAATTGTTGAAACTGTTGGAACTTTATTGGTGAAACTTCAAGAAATTGTTTTGAAATAATGATGATGTTTTAATGACTGTTGATCCTACGGTTTCTAAATCTGACACTATGATATTTGTTTGATGGTTAACACAACTTCAATTTAAAATCATTTCGTTTCAAAAGTTGTTGAGTTTTATTTCTGAAATTGAACCTGATTCTGTTGAAATGGCTCTTAATGATGAAAGTTGGATTTTAGCAATGCAAGATGAACTTAATCAATTTGAGAGAAATAAAGTTTGGAATTTAGTTCCTAGGCCTAAAGATTATCAAATTGTTGGAACTAAATGGGTGTTTAAAAATAAACTTGATGAGTCCGGAAACGTAATTAGAAACAAAGCTAGGTTGGTCGCAAAAGGTTATAACCAGATAGAAGGCATAGATTTTGATGAAACATTTGCTCCAGTTGCTAGGTTAGAAGCCATTAGGATTTTGCTAAGTTTTGCATGTTATAAAGGTTTCAAACTAAAACAAATGGATGTGAAGAGTGCCTTTCTAAATGGTGATTTGAAATAAGAAGTTTTTTGTTGAACAACCCCATGGTTTTGAAAATCACGATTTTCCAAATCATGTGTATAAGCTAGAAAAAGCATTATATGGTCTTAAGCAAGCTCCTAGAGCTTGGTATGACTGTCTTTGTACATATCTTTTGGAAAATGGTTTTAAAAAGGGAAGTGCTGACATGACACTGTTTCTATTACATAAAGAAAGTAATTTTTTGATTGTTCAGATTTATGTGGATGATATCATTTATGGTGCTACTAATGAACTTGTGTGAGAAATTTGAACAAGTCATGCAGGCTAAATTCGAGATGAGCTTGGTTGGAGAATTGAAATATTTTCTTGGATTTTAAATCAAGCAAAGCAGTGATGGTATTTTCATTTCACAATCCAAGTATGTGAAGAAATTTGGAGAACTCCAAACCAATGAAAACTCCTATGAGCCCATCAACGAAGTTGAACAAAGACGAGAAAGGAGTTGCTGTTGATCAGAAGATATATCGAGGGATAATCGGTTCACTTCTCTATCTTACTGCTTCTAGACCTGATATTATGTTTTCTATGTGTTTGTGTGCACGTTTTCAATCTAACCCTAAAGAATCTCATTTGAAAGCCACTAAACGAATTTTAAGATATCTTTCACACACACACAAATTTGGACTATGGTATCCTTCTTGTGAAAATTTTGATTTAGTTGGTTATTCTGATGCCGATTATGCGGGTTCATTGGTTGATAGGAAAAGCACTAGTGGGACATGTTTCATGCTAGGACATTCATTAGTCTCATGGTCAAGTCGAAAATATAATTGTGTTGCATTATCCACCACTGAAGCAGAATATATTGCTTTAGGAAGTTGTTGTGCTCAAATTTTATGGATGATGCAAACTCTTTCTGATTTTGGTTTAGTTTACAAACTAGTTCCATTAAAATGTGATAGTAAAAGTGCAATAGACTTGTCTAATAATCCTGTTCATCATTCACGCACAAAACACATTGATGTGAGACACCACTTTCTTAGAGATCACATTGCTAGGGAAGGCATTTGCATTGAATTCATTTCAACTAAGGATCAACTTGCTGATATTTTCACAAACCCCTCCCCGAAGACAGATTTTCCAAATTACGTTTGGATTTGGGGATTATGGAAATTGACTAATCATTTTTCAATTTTCAGTTGAAATATTCTTGGATATTTATTTTCAACTTCAATTTCTAGGATTCAAACCTGTTTTGGATATCATTCAAAAATTGATTCGAATATGGTATTCAGTAGTGGAAATACGTTTGTTTTATTTTAAGAAATTTCATAATATGATTAATTTGGTAACTTATTCCACGACCATTTCTATTTCTACCATCTTTCTATCATTCATAATGGTTTTGAAAAATGAGAAGAGTGAATTATTTTTTTAAAATTAAAAAGAAAAATAAAGAATTTTTTTAAATATTTCTCATGCATCCATTCTCATTTAAAAGTCCTTATGGTTATGCATGGATGGATCATGTGAGGTTATCATCACTCCATTCTCATTTAAAAGTCCTTATGGTTATGCATGGATGGAGCGTGATAGCTAATGAGTAACTGCTAATCCCATTTAAAAGTCCTTATGGTTATGCGTGGTTAGTAAGTGCTTATTTTATTTTTATGCTTAAATGTCAAATTATTTTTTAAAGAAAAAGAAATAAATAAAATAAAACATCCCTCTTCTCATTATATAAAAACCAAATCATCAATCCATTCTCTAAAAAGTGGAAATTGTTATCTTGTTATGATATATTATGGTTTTTCTTGGGTTTACATTTGTTTTTCCCCTATTGTTCCATTTTTTTGTCAGTCTTTTGATGATAACAAAAGGGGGAGAAGAACGAGATTTTGATAAAGAAATAAGTATTTTTTGGAATACTTCACCAAATTTGTTAAATGCTGTTAGTTATTTTTCTATAGTTCTTTTATTCTTCTGTAATTTCCTAAATCTTCTAAATAGGGAGTGGTCTCAGTTGTAGGGGGAGCATTCATATAGGGGGAGCTAAAAATTTCATGCTTAAACACATTGACTAGAATTTCAAAATCTTTAATATATATGTTTGTCATCATCAAAAGGGGGAGATTGTTGATGTGTGTTTAGTGTTTGATGATAACAAAATATATATCGAATTATAGATGTGTTTGCAGATACAGGAATAAATATTCATGTTGAAGTAATAATACTATTGCACAGAATTTAACAAATTCAAACAGTATTTTTATTTCAATATAATATTTTATACAGTACAATGGTTTCAGCTCATACACTGAGTTCATACATTTCATGAGTTCATACATGCATTTCATAATTACAGTTTTGTCCTCACTACATTACTCATACACTCAGTCTTCTGCACATCTGCGTCTATCTGCATTGTCCAGCTCCAGTTCTAGTCCTGTCTCCTGTGCACCTATATAATTAACTTCTACAGCAGTAATCTGAAAATAAACAAATTTGAATTTGCAAAAATATAAAATTTGTTTTTATCGTTGTCTCAGATATTTGGGTTATTGTCATCATCTTTGATTGTGTAATAACTATGCATATCAGTATTCATATCAAGGACAGGAAATAGTGAGTGGCTGCAATACACACGTATACATTCATACACGTGTGCACTGCCTCGCCAACTCGTGCACACAATCAACCAATAACAAGGTCAAATCCAAACCAGATTCAACTCAGTTGTAATTGGAAAAATCAAATGGCATCGACAAAAATTCAAAAGTATCACTACAATAATAAAACTGTGCATGTACACAGATTTGCACTGTGCATGTACACAGGTACATAAAGAAAAACAGTTTCAAGCACAAGTGCATCAAGTCTCAAGCTACAGTTCAATGAACATGTACAAGTCAGTATAAATCAAACCAGTTCAGGTAAATGAAGCCTCAAGTAAAGTCAGTGAAGCCATAGCATAAAAGTCAACCCAAAATAAGATCGCAGAGTTTACAAATCAGAGGGATCAAAATGACAAAAAGTATGCATCAAATGACATCAATGAACTACAAGCAACTGGTTTATACACAAGTGCACAAAGCACTGCAACATAAATGCAACATGAATATGCAACAGAGAGAACAGATGTTGAGATTCAAATACATCAGATGCAACAGTGCACAGCAAAGATCAGGTGATACCAGACTACACAAATGCTACAGGTCAAGGAAACACATGCACATCAAAACAAGTCAATGCACCTGTAACTCAAATGAACAACAGACAGTGCAATGCACAACTACAACATGAACCAACTCAAGTCAGTTCAATGTGCATGTGAAACCAGACTAGATGAATGCACAAAGATTACAAGCAACTGGAAGTGACAAGACAAAGCAACATAACTGCAAGCTACAACATGAATAGCAGCACAAAGACATACAAACATGTATAAATGAAAATGTAATAAGTGGAACTGTATATGAAGCATCAGAACAGTAAGTTCAAACATCAGACTAAAGCTCACAGTGAAGATCAAAGTCAGGTATCAACAAAGATGGTCAGAGACTAGACAGAGAACATATGAAAAGGTCTGGATGGTCAAGCTGTAGTGAATGCAACATATTCAAGTTCAAAGACCAGAGCACAAGTGACAAGACACTGCAACTCCAACATATTAGAGAAACAAGTTCAAGTGACTAATGCACAAAAGTCAGTAGTGAAAACAAGTCACAGAAAATTCATCACCAAACAATAGTCAAACTCAGGGAAGAACACAAACATAGACAGAGCAAATGTCATCAAAATTTAAGAAGAAGTAGGGAGGAACAGGAAGGCAGAAAACCAAAAAATATCACAAAGTCAAAACCGTATGTTTTAATCACAAATTGAAATAGTCAAAATTAATTTAGGAAAGTTTCTGGAATGATAATCAAAGAATGATCGAACGTCACAAAATCGAAACCGTGGGTACGAAGCACTTTCTCAAAATAGCAAACATATTAAGGGAAAGTTTTAACAACGTGGGAATCAAGTAAAATTAAATCAGGCAAGTGTAAAGGGTTTCGAAAACCCTATATAAACACTCCCGATATCATCATTGAAAAGGGGGGATACAGAGAAAAGAAAAAACCCAAATCATCATTGACAGAGAGCAAGCAAGAGTAATCGAATTCAAGCAATCAAAACCAGCAAGTAAAAGGAGAAAATCACATACCAAACTCATCAAGTCGAATTCGATCTGAAGCAGCCGAAGCAAGCTACAAGGAGTCAAACAATCGACAGAGCAACAAACATAAAATTCGATCGAACAATATAAAGTCGGTATCTTCGAATACAAACCCAAATTTCAGAATCGCTAGAGATCGAGCCGAAGCCCCAAATTCCAGATTCGCAAGCAAGAAAATCGAAGCCCTAATTTCAGAAGCCATTATCTCAAAACAAAAGGGATCGGGCCGATACAAATAAAATAAGGGGCCGGCCTTGTTTAAATTTAAACAAGGGGTTTAATTGTTTTTTGTTTTAGACTGGGTTAATTTTTAAAAGAGCAAAACTGTGTTAAAGTTTTCAATTTAATTTTTTCTCTTGTTTTTCTATTTTAAAGTCTGTACGTTTTGAATCAAAACAGGGTAAATCACCACCTAGGGTTTAGGTTGTGTCAGATTGTCTAGTTAGGATTAGTTCAGTGAGCAGGGTGTGCGAGTTTACAAAACTCTATAGGCGGTAGCAGGGTGTGCGAGTCTGTTAGAGTGTTTGTAAGCGGGATACTGTTTAATTCTAATAGAAATCTGAGAATGCAGCAGTAGGCAGGGGTTGCCGAAGCTGGGTAAATTTTGTGTATGATTTACTTTTCAGCATATTTATTTATCTACAGTTTGATTTCATTTTTACTTTGAGAAAATTTGCTATAACCCTATTCACCCCCCCTCTAGGGTTAATCTAGATCCTACAGGTTACAGAACTACTCCTCCAAAACTTGGAGTCAAAAATTCTATCTACATGAACTACGAAAACGAAAAAGTAAGAGTAGTTACAGGACCTAAGCAAAATCTCGTTGAACGAGTATAGCGACTATTTCTTCGGCTTCTTCTTCTTGTCTTCCTTTGTTTTCTCAGATGACTCCTCTCCCTCACGCTTCCTCTTGGATTTCTTGCTTGCCAAGGAAGCGGAGTCAAGTGTGAGAGAAAGAACATCAAGCGGTTTGGATTTGCCGAGGAGAATGATTTTCAGAGGCCTATTCAGCGGGTCGGTAAGTTCCAGTATTTGAGGCTCGACTTTGATCTCGACCTTCTTTTTCTTCTCTTTTGCGAGTCGCTCCTTCATGCTCATCTTCAAAGTATGTTCTGAGGCGCCAGTGATCTCGATTTCGTCACTCCCTTCAACGGGAGATGAAGTGTCAAACTTATCATCATCTAGCGCCCCGATCATTTGAGCGTCAGGGCCAGGAGTTACTCCCGCATGAGCGACATCGCTTGTTTTCCCTGCCTCCTCCTTGGCGTCGTCGCTCCTCGGAGTTGGTTTAGGATTAGAGCGGCTTGCATAAAAACATAAAGAATGAACATTAGGACCAATAACCGCTAACAGAAAGTGGCAGATCTTTGAACTTATAAAAGAAGAATTTTATACCGGGTTCTGGCTGGCTATCAGGGGATAGCACATGAACGCCGAGACCGGGATCTTCCGGATCGTAGCCGGCATGCTGCTCAAATTGGTCAAGTACTAGCCGACCGGCCGGTTGAGTGGAAGGAGGAGCTGCAACCTCAGCTCCGGATGGACCAGCTCCGTCGTCTTTCGCTTTTGACAGGGGAGAGCTTTTACCATAGAGAGCCATAGCTGCAGATAAGTCTGATGGCTCGTTCCCTTTGAGAAATTCTTTCACTAGAGCCTCCTCATCGACTTCCTCAGTGCCCGAATTGATCTTTCTGATCTTTATTAAAGTCTCCCAGGCCTCAGCTAGAGATTCAAGATAGCCCTCGCCTAGGAATGTCAAGTCATGATGCATAAGGACGCGGGCGCTGTATTCGGTAATCAGCGGGTCAAACATGCACTTGACCTCTTCTCTACCGGCCTCTGCAGCTACTTCAAGGCGAGAGTCAATCTCCTCAGAAGCTTTTCTCTTGCCCTCCTCACGGGCTTCGTCTTTCATTATCTCAACCTTAGCAAGCTCATCATCGAGCTTTGCTTTTAAGAGCCGTGTAGCAACAATTTCATTGCAGTATCGTTGGGACTCTTCTTGAGCGGCTATTTTCTCTTCTTTCTCCTTAGAGAATAGCTCTTTCAACTCTCTGACTTGTAGGGCGAGCGCGTCCCTTTCTTTCTAGATAGAATATTTTTCTAAGGCAAGGCCCCACTGCGCTGGACTGCTTCATCAAGTTCCTTTTTATGAGCCGCCTCTAGACGAGTGACGGCCTCGGCAGTGTCTTTTGCACTCTACTCCGCGGCTTTAAGTTTCGACTTATACGAAGCAAGCTCTTCGTCTTGACTCTTGATGATGTCCTTGTCGAAGATAGCTTCCAACTTCAAACGGTCAATCTCCTGTTGGCGCTCAACGGATACTTCCGAGACCTTTTCGACCAAATATGCAAACGCGTCATATTGAACATAGACGTCATTTTTGCAGGCAAGGGCACTCTGTTTGACGTGCCCTAGAATATGGTGAATAGCTGGGAGTAATTTCAGGCCGTCAAAGCAGATTTTTGGAAATTTAGCCTTAAGATCGACCATCTTCTCTACTATCGTTGGGTCAGCCGCAGTAATAGGGGGAGGAGGCTTTGAAAGTTTTGTTCTCTTCCGATGTTCCCGAGATTGCCGTGTGCTCGATGAACCGGAATGTTGATCTCAGGAGATATCGGGTTGAGACCCCTTCTGCGAAAGTTTTTCTCTATCTGGCTCAGTTTGAGGAGGGGGATCACGAGCATATGAAGACTGGGAATATGTTTTCTTTCGATAAGACAACTCACGGGGACGGTTGTCTCGATCTTCATAATCGTCTCTGTCCCTACGTCTACCGGAGCCTAAATCCCATCCCGGATGGTGAAATACAGAAGAACCGTGGAGGCGATCGAACCCGTGGGAGCGCCCCATGTCACCTGCATAGAATAAAAATAACAACGAGTTAGGAAAAATCGGGGTAATGGAAAAAAATTGAAGTGTATGGTGAAGTGCGTGTGTGCGTGTCCGAACCATCTTTGTCTATAAATAGAGAGGCAGGGGCACAATGAAATGGACCATTTTTCGAGAACACTGGGGAGACTCTGCCGCTTTCAAGACTCATCCTCATTACTTAGCAATCATATTCAAGTAGTTGGCAAATGGATTGTATCTGTAATCAATTATCTAGTAAAGCAATAAAGATTAACCTCAAAGTGGACGTAGGCAGTTACGCCGAACCACTATAAATCTGGTGTTCTCGTCTTTGCATTCAATTTAGCATATTGTTCCTTGTTTAAATTTACTTTCATCATTTATCTCTCTACACAATCTTTCTCAACGAGGTTAGTGACCAATTTCTAAGTAATGGATTATAAATTGAATTTGGAAATATTTCACTAAGTGCTGAAGTAAGTATGGGTTGAAATATCCTGTTAACTATATAAGTATTCGATAATGTTTTTCAAACATTGAAATATTGAAAGAGATTGAATGTATATCTTTGTAAAGATATATTGAAATAAATATTTTTTTGAAAGATTTATAAAATAAGGCCTAGTGACTGCTTATGAATGTTATTTGATAGTTAATTAACCCACTATCAATTCTGGCCAAATTCGTTGATCGTTTTGAAGAGACCGGGATCGGATTAAATTATCCAAAAACCACTTCGATCTGATTTTTGCATTACGAATCATGCTATCACGAAGATAATGGAGATGGTGATCTTGAATGAGATTCAGTTTGTTCAGACCTAGAACAACTTGTGTGGATGAATGCTATCATTGCATCGTTGCTTGGAAGATAGTGTTAGCATTCCAAGTATGAATGCTATTCTTAATATAATCGTAGCCTCAAGCCTCATCAACCGGGAAATGACAAAAATAGGGCATGCAGCAAGGCCAAGTGGGTCGCTCCCATTAGGATATGATCATTACTCATCTAGAGTAGACATCTATCATCACTTTCATTTGTATGCGTTCGGGCCCATTAGTGATGATCATATTCAATACTAGTAGTCAAGTGCCAGGCCAGTCTTGTGTGGCAGGGGTACAAGATGTTCTTGTCAGACCCTGATGCATTTTATCTAGAGATGTACCATCGGAAGGTAGTTCCTTACCTTATCACAGTATGGAATCCATTCTCCAATAAGCACCGTACAATTTTGATTGTGACCAACTATGCTGAAACGTGAGATGCATGCATTTCAGCTATTTTCTAATTTACTTTATATAGAAACTATTATAATATCAGATGATTTTGATTTAAAATGTTTTGGTTATCGTAAGATAAAAACCCATCGTGTTTATGTGTTGTGTGGTCTTACGGGATACCTTTGTTTTTAAAAAGATTTTGATAACAGTAATAATTCAAATTGAGTGTGTTTTTCTCACGCTAGTTTTCCAGACTGACTCGGGTGTTATTTTATTATAATGCTCGGGTCAGACCGAGTATTACAGATTCAGGTTAGGATGCGATGGAGCTCAGGAGACGAGTTGGAGGATTCTGAGGCGTATTATACGTATTTGATTATATTCCACTATGTGAGTCATGCTGTATATTCAGTATTTGTGAGGACAAGTTACTATAACCGTCCAAATTGATTGTTGATTATTGTACTTTGATAATTGTATGTATATTAACAGTTACAGTTTCTTTGTATAAAAATATGTTATTATATATTATATTTTGTTATGCTGCGATTGTGAGATTATGTATTTTTGTTTCTGTTCTTCTTCTATCCACTTCTTTCTCTCAGTTATTCGCTCTTTCGTACAATTTGGGTTGGATAAGTGTGGTTTATTAACAACTCAAAGGGTATGGAACGGCGGGTCGCTACACTTTTGTTTCTTGGTATTGTAGAAAACATATCCCGTGGAATTCTTGGGATATTCTATAATTTACACAAGGTTGATCTTGCCTCAATTTTATTGCGACCAACGTTCTTAACGTAGGCTGGACAACCCTACACCTTCAAATACATGAGTTGGGATTTCTTCTCACACCACATATCATATGGGGACTTTGGCATAGATTAGTAGGCATCAAATTCAACATATGCACTGCGATTTCCGAATCTATCTCCAATAGGAAAGAGATAACTCATCTTTACTCATCATGGAACGAATCATATCTAATAGGTTCGGTTCCTTCTTTCTGAAACACCACTGTGTTTCAAAGTATATGGTGGAGTAAACCTAGAGATATTACTATTATCTTGTACCGTTGGAGCTCTTGTTCAACATACCACCTCCTCGACTAGATCAAGGTATTTTAATCTTATGGTGCATTTACTTTTCAACCATATTCTTATACTCCTTAAATTTCTCATGAACATCAATCATAATATATATATATATATATCCTAGTCTTAAGTAATCATCGATAAAAGTTACAAAATAACAAGAAATATCTTTGGTAACTATATGCATTGAGCCACATAATCAGTATGTACAAGAACTAAGCGTTCATTAACACTTTAATTGCTCCCATTAAAGGGGTGCTTGGTCATTTTTCCTTTAATACAACTCATAATGATCAAATGATTCAAAAACAAGTGATGGTTGGAAACAATTTGTTTTCAGATTGTGAAGTCATTTGTCACTTGTATGACCTAGCCTATCAATGCCATAGATAATTATTATTAATGTCAACATCAGAAGAATTGTTCTTAATATAGATATAATTGAAACTAAATAAATAAATGTCCTTATCCAAATCACATTGCATATTTTATTTCCATCTAATGTATTGTTCATAACATTATCAATACAATGAAAAAATCCAATCTCAAACAATATAAACACATAAATTATTAACAAATAATGTTTTTAACATAATTGCAATTATTCAAAATTAAGTTTAATCCATACGGTAAAGCCAACCAATAGTCTCTAATTATTGTTGCATCTACTAGAGATCCATTCACAACTTAAAGCCTCATTTCACCCTTTGTCACATGTCGCCTATTCCTAAGTCCCTATAACGAATTAAAAAATGAGTTCCAGATCTACTATCTAAAACCTAGAATAATTTATTGATTGTAAATAAGTTTTGTATCATAAATATACTATAGGAACAATAAAACCATTCTATTTCTTCTCTTTGACAAGTTTTAGGTAGTCTGGACAATTTCGTTTCCAATGTTCCTTCTTATGACATTGGTGACACTCACCATTATCATTAGGAGCGCTCTTCTTACTTTTCTTATTAACATGCTTCCTCTTCTTTAAACCATTCGAAGTTGATGCCTTCCCTTTTACAGCAAGCACTGCGTCTTGATCGTTGGATGAAGAAGAAGGAACCGGGCCAGTCGAAAGCGAGTTAAATGAGCAATCTCAAAAGTTTTCAATTTTGATCTTATTCAGCCTATGAAGCCTTAATGGATTTTAGATCCATTATAAAATATTTTAAATAAAATCTTCATTTTGTTTAATATGTTTATTTTTTTGATTTAAATTTAAATGTATGAATGAATCAAATACACTCATGTATGTAACATTTCCTAGTTAAAGTTAATTTAAGGAGGAATTTTTTTCCTCTCTAAAACTTATTCAATTAATCGAGGAAAGATTTTTCTTTAATTAGAGAGAAAAATATTTTATTTCTCTTTCTTTAATTAATTGGTTGATTTATTAAATGTCATTACTGAGCAATTTAAACACAGCATAAATTTTGAATATATTTAAATATAGTCTAGTGTATATTGTAGTGAAACAGATAAGAAGTGTACATAGTTAATGTGACCATGTATAGTTATTGGGATTTACATCGTAATAGACCCTTTTCCTTTTACATATGCCTTAGTTTCCCATGGTTTTAAATTAGAAACATATTACAAAAGATGTACAATAGTTTGCAAATATGTGTGTGTATAGAAATTACATTTCATAAATTTAAATAATTTAAAATCTAAAATTAACATTAATGAATTAATTTTGTATTAAGGAAAGACTTGAAATCGATTCATTAATGCAAGGAATCTGTCTTATTAAGTTGAATTAGGGCAACATAACCATATATATAAAATAACATGTAATGTTTTAGATCTTAAATTAACTTATTTATGTAAACATCTAATTTAATACATACACACACACACACATATGTATGTGTGTAGATTTATTAAAACTTAAAGGTAACAATATTGAAACAAACATTTAATAAAGAAGCAAAATGATAGGCATACAATTTTATACAATGCCTTAAATTTAGAAAGGAAATAAAGATGTTGGATTTTACACAAAAGTCCGCACATGAATACAAAAAATTTCTTCTTTTTTCATTTTAAAACAATACTTAAGTCAACTGTATTCAAAATATCAATCAATGTGACGAAACAAACTAATTTCAATACAAATATAAATGATTAATATATATACATATACATACATACATATATATATATATTATAATGTTGTAGAGATGGTTGCCAATCGAAATTAGCCTTTTTTGGAAAATAACAAAAAGAAGAAAACAACAAGGATTTGAACAACTTTGGCATATGTAAATTCATAATAGAATATTCATATCAAAACAACATAGAGAACAAATACAGAGTTAGTGGCAAGAAAGATGGTCTAAATCATATCAATAATAATGAACATATTTAGATAAGAGATAAATGGCAAAAATAGATCTGAATTAATAAACATATTTTACATACTTTCGACAAAGATGAACATAAAAGGCTTTGAATTACTTATTGCATGATTAACCACTAAAGCCCTAAATAAATCATATGGAATGCAAACATATAAATAATCACAAATAAATTAAAACAGATAATTACTTTGGGATGTTGCGAATAATCACACCTTGAATGATGAATCAAAAGCTCCTTGATTCTTGAATCAACCTCCAAATGTTGCAAAATCAAGAGGTATAAGCCACTTTGATAAAATGATTTAATTTCCATTTGATTTTTTGGAATTTTTAGCCCTATACCACAATGAAAATTTTGGCTATTGTTTAATGGGAGGAATATAGAATACTTTGTCAAGAGAGAATAATAATGAATGAATGAGAGAGAGAATATGTTTTAAAAGAACATTGCAACCTTTTAATTCCCTCCTTTAAGACCTTCCATATTTAATTCACAACTAAATATCATCAAATCATCTCCCCCAACATGTATGGCCCATAATAGAATGAGGTGCAATGGGCCTAAAACATTTCCAAATCCATTCAGTTATTCCATTCAAATCCAATTTAAATATTCTATCATTATTGTATATCGATACATGCATTTATAACTTTTATACATGCACTTTATTAAATATTAATGATATTCAAACATCAAATAAAATGTAATAATTAGTATTTCACAAATATTAATTAATTTAATTAATTTACAATAATTATAAATTAACTAAATCGTGTGGTTTATTTGGATTATTCATCATTTGGTTGTGCGACTCAAAGGTGTAAATTCAATCAACAATTAATATCGAGCAATTCAAATATTAACGTTCACATCACCTTGGCTAGTGGTATGTCATTTTTGTTGAATTTATTACTTACACATCTTTCAGTAAAATCCAATTTTATTTATTGTAAGCAGTACCTAGTAGTTACGATTATTTACACTAATTTTCTTCGGCAAAACTGTATCACATTAGGACTTATGGAATTTGGTTTCGGCCAAAATTCCAATATCATCCACATGTAACTTTTTAAGTCCAAAAAAAAATCCTTGATTTAGTAATAACAATCATTATTAATTTTATTGCTTTAGCCAGAGACTATGACTTTGTGTTGTCTATAGTTGACCGTGATACTAACCTCATATAACCAAGGAAATAAATTCTCCATTGAATAGTGTTTCACTTCCAATGCTTCAACCCAGACCCAACTATAATCACTCAATGGACATCATGTCACGATTTAACAATAATCAAAGTGGAGTATCTACATTGAAGTTCCATAATACTCTCAACTCGAGGGAACCGTGTTAAATCATCGCTTAGAGATTATTTGTTTGACCTTTGTTATATTAACCAACAAAAAATCCTCAAGTGGGTCATTTCATAGTTATTCAATAACCATCAATACTCAAATTCTTGGTACCCCTAGTTACTATGAGTAATACATTGCCCAACATTTGGAGAGCCCTACGCACTCTAGTCTCAAGGATGTATCGATATCCCATTTTGAAACGTCTTGACTATGAATATTTAAAATAATTTGTTATTTTAAATGTGACAAATTTCTCATGTTTAGAACACATTGTAATTACTGTCACATACCATATTATTTAAGAATTTTCTACCTAATGCACTTTAAATTTGTTGCTTAATTAATTATATCATAATTTAACAAGTATTTAATAAAAAGAAATCAACTTTTATTATGAATAAAATTGGTTATCGAGTTTGATATATTTAAAAAATTACATAATTGTCCCTAAGGCATACCCATAAATCTATCAGTCTCCTACTTGCACTTGGGTCAATTATGGCGTTTTATTCCAACTTCTCCGATTGGGGTTTTCCAAAACTAGTCGAGTCAGTCCTTTAGTGAACGTGTATGTTATATTGTTTTAACTATCTACTCTGTCAATCAACTCTCTCCGATGCTGATAACCGCCTTTGTCAAATGGAACATTTTAGAATATGTTTCTCAACCTTTAGGGAGATTTAGATTCTTTTATGAGCTACATCGCAACATTGTTACCATAAACAATGTCATAGGATTCTCAACATTTGGAATCAACCATAGCTCAACTATAAATTTCTGCATTTATATATACTTCTTTTATTGAAGTGTTATTCATGGTGATGTGCTCATCCTTTGGTTGAACTAGCCACTACAAATTGTTTGGCCTTCGAACTTAGATTTCATAAGTTAAATTTAAATAAAAAATTAGGATTGACATACTATACTCGATATCAGTTATGAAGCTCGAGTCTGCGCACTCCTTCATATGGAGTTCGTTATTTCTATAAACAATTCTTTAAATACTCGAGAACACTCTAAACTATCATAATTCAGATTTGATTCCTACTATTTATATCAAATACATAAGCGAAGTGTGATATTGTAGACAATATAGCATGTATTTTAATACCTATTGCCAATGCATAAGGAACCCTTGTTACATGCTCCATATTAAACCATTTTAATATCATGTTTGCATATATCATGTGGGACAATCCCAACATCTGTAACATCCCGGAAATATAAGTGGAAACTTTAATAGAAGAATTAAATTTAAAATATAATAAGTGAAAAAATGGAATTTTCATAAATGTTTGAATTTGGGTACGAAACTTGCACTACTGTGTTCGTAGTGATTTTTTTGGATAATTTTTATATGTAATGTTTTGAAATCGCAGCTAGTATGAAGAAGTTATAAACGTTTTAAAATTTGGAATCGAAAATAATTAAATAAAAAATTAATGAAACAAATATTTTAAAAATAAAAAGCTCAACCAGTTGACATGTATATTAGGACCGATTGACCACTAACAGTTGATCCCCTTAACCATAGAAGTCGACCGCCCCCAACCAAAGTGGTCAACCGATCAACAATAAACGGCTAAGGTTTTCTTAGGCCAATGGCCCAGATTCGATCATTTATCTTTATCAACGATCAAATTTACGTCATATATTTTGAAAGGTCCAGGATAGTTTGAACCACTATAAATAGACAACTAATGTAAACCCTAATTCTCAAATTTTACCAAGTTCCAAACTCTACCAAATTCTTTTCTCTCCAAACCAAATTTCTTCACAACAAAAATTAAATTTTAGATCCAAAGTAGAGGAAAAGAAATTAAGTAAAGCGAAAGTCTATACTAAATGAGGGTGATTCCATGCGCTAAAAAAGAGATAGCTTTTAATTGAGGTGAGTGAGTACAATTTTAATTAGATGATTTATATGCAATTAATTTTTATATACACCCTATTTGATTTAGATTATTAAAAATTAAATTGAGAACCCTATTTGTTTAGACCTAAGATTAATAGTAAATATAAATTGATGTAAACTTGTTAAATAAGTATTGATCCAAGCTATACCCTTTTCTAATTGAATATGAATTCATAATATCTGTTGATGTTAACATTAAACTTAGATTAAACTGGTTATTGTAAATTAAATATGAGTTTGAACAAATGCAACTTAAATTTCAAAAATTTAGGGTTCATAAAAATTGCTATAATATGAAAACTGTAGGCTTACTATTCAGATTTGGGAACGAACATGATTAACAAATAATTAACGAAAATTGAAGAAGATGATTAAATTAACCTAGAATTTTCACTCTAACCGGTCGACTGCTCATGGGAGCCAGTCGACAGAAAGCGGTCGACTACTCTAGTACCAGTGGTTGATCCGTTATTATTTTCTAAGCACTGTATGAACCTCGGCCTAAGGCCCAAGTTAGAAGTAAAAATAGTATTGTATATTATGGGTTACGGTGTAACAGATCCTAAGGCTACTTTAACACTAGAGGGAGGGTCAATGGTTTTTTTTATAACTTTTATGAATCTTTTTAACTTTATTTCAAGATTTTAATCAAATCACAGATTATCAACACAGATCCATACTAATCAAGCAGTCACAGATGCAATCATAAATGAATATAAAAGCAATAACAAAAGGTGGATTGGCAGTCGATCCTAATAAATAGCTGTAGTATAGGATTGGCATGTGCCGAAGATTGCCATGGAAATGAGGAGTTTCCATAATTTGGCGGGCTACTACAGGAAGTTCATTAAGGACTTCGCTAAAATCTCTACCCTCTAACCCGCCTTACCAAGAAGAATTTGGTTTTCTCATAGGACACGATGTTTAAGGATGGTTTTATTAAGCTAAAGAAGTATTTTACTAGTGCACCTATTCTAGTGTTACCCCATGGCACAAAGGCATTCAAAGTATATACCGACGCTTGTGGTATAGGGTTGGGCATGGTGTTGATGCAGGAAGGGAGAGTGGTGAGCTATGGTAGTCGATAGTTGAAGGTCCATGAGAGAAACTATCATACCCATTGTAACGACCCGGAATTTTCGAACCCGAAAATTCCAGATAGTTAGGAGAAAAAGAAAAGAGATAGAAGAAAGAAACAGAAAGAAGAACAGAAACACGACATCTCACATTCGCAGCGGATAAAATATAATATCAAATAATATTCTTTATACAAAGAAAGCTGTATCAGTCAATTACTTTTTAATACATCAGAGTTACAACATTCACAAATGTACTAGACAGTTAAAATTAACATGTCTCAGACAACTATAATATCACAACGGAATATACTCCATACGTTCCTGCCATCCAGCTCGCCTCCTGAGCTCCAGAACGTCCTTACCTGAAACCTGTAATACTCGGTCTGACCCGAGCATTACATCAAAGTAACACCCGGGTCAGGCTGGAAACCAGCGTGAGTAAACTTATCTAACATGAAATTTCAATCCATAGAACTTATTTAAACCCGGGGTAACTCGTACTTTACTACAAGTAAACAACTTATATAATCATCACTTATTTTCACACAACAATATCTAAGTACTGTTACTTAGTTAAAATAGTCATGTTACTTAATTTATTCCATTCCAACCTATTTGATTCCATAATCAAATTTACAAAGAATTATAGCAGATCACTAATCGAAGTGGTTTTCGGATATTACTGATATCCGACCCCGGTCTCTTCGACTTCAAATGTCATCCTTTTTAAGCTAAGATGTTTAAGTTAAACAATTTAATTTAAATTCAGGATATCATATTCACATAACAATTATATCATAGATAAATAACTTACATTATCACAATTCATCCGAATATCTCATATCACAGAGCATCACAATCACATATCCGATATATCAAATATTCCAAGGCATTCAATATTACTCAATCATCCATAAGTAAGATCAATTCATTTCACAAATTAACTATCTTAAACCATTACAGTAATTAATCCTTAATTACTTCATTAATTAATTAACTATATTTAATTACATTAATCCTTAATTAATTACAATTAATTAAGTTTACTTTAATCACTTATTATTGATTAATTAGTTTATTTAATCAATCCTTAATTACATCATTAATTATATTAATTAATGATCCTTAATTATTCTTAATTAATTATCTTATTTAAATTAATTACATTTAATAATTTAATCTTTAATTAGTCACATTTATTAATCACCTTTGATTAATCTCATTTAGTAATTAACTTCCCTTAATTACTTCTTTACATAAATTAATTACTACTTAATTAATTATCCTTTAATTAATCCCTTGATTAATTATTCAAAGTAATTAACTCAAATTACTTTCATTATCTCCATTTAATTACATTCAGTAATTATCTTTAATTACTTCCTAAGTAATTACTCTTCACTAATTACATTTAAGTAATTATACTTATCAATTTCATATTGATTAATAAATCTGATTGATTATTAAAATTAATCATATTAATTTATTATTTAATAATCCCTAATTAATGATCTCTCACTAATTAACAATTCTTTATTTAAGTAATTAAACTTAAATCAACCAAATAAATTAATTCTTAATTACAGATTAATTAAGTTCTAATTTCTAAATCAATTTCTTAATTAATCTTTAATCACTTGATTAATTAATTTCTAACCATTTATTAATAATCTATACTTATTTAAATAAATGATCCTTAATTCCAAATTAATTAACCCTTAATTTATTTACTTATAAATCTTAATTATTTAATTAATTAACACTAAACCATTAATTAATCAAATTAATAAATTATTCTTTAATTACCTTATTAATTTAATGAATCCTAAATCATTAAATCCCTAAATTAAAGTATTAACCTTATAACTACTTTAATTATCATTAACAAAGGCTTTAAAACATTTTACTTCTAAATCTTTCTTTTAATTCATTTTAAATTAAAGATTTAAAATAATTTACAATTTACTTTAACCAAGACTTAAATCAATTTATAAAATCTTTTTAAATCCAAATGTTAAGAACACTTAACATTTATAAAAGAAATTTATAAGATTTTTAAACCCATTCATTTAAAATTCAAACCTTTTTAAATTATACTTTAAACAATTTAAATTTGAAAACTTTCTTTTATTTCAAACTGGAATGCAGATTAAACTTTGATTCCAGATTAACTTTAGATTTTAAAACCTACTTACATTTAAATCCTCATTTTAAAATTCAAACCTTTTAACCATTTTAAAGTAGTTAAAACAATTTAAATTTAAAAACTTAAATTATTCCAAAACTAAGATTCAAACTAAATTAGATTCCAGATTAAACTTTGATTTAAACTTAGTTTAAATCTCTTCTTTACATTTTAAAATTTTAGTTTTAAATTTAAAACTGACAGGTTTTAAAACCTGTACACAGTAATTTGACTCGAGCCTATACTACAATTGCTTCGAGTCCAACCCCACGTTACTTCGAGTTAAATGCTCGAATCACTCGAGTACACTTCTCTGCCAAAACCAATCTCCACCCGTATTCAAATCATCACCGTGCACGTGCACGGTGACGCCGCTCCACTTCGATCACCGGAGATGATCTCCTCAAGTCAACATCACCTTCATATCCAAACTCGATCACCAAAGCTTTGACATCAACTCGTATTCGAAAACGAGTATCCCATCACCATCAAGAACAGGAACCCAAAGCCTGGATAAACGCTCGAATCCACCTTTCCGATCACCGGAGCACCCGGCCTTCCAGCCACGTCTTCGCAAGTCTTTCCGCTACCAGTTCCCAAAGTCTGGTGGAACTCGATCCTCCAGAGACAACGTGATGACCACTTTTCCGACCAAGTCAAAAACTAGGTCTACATACTTTCTCGATCAACCCTCATCGCCACAGAAGCCTACACACCAATCCGACATTTTTCCTAAGGTCTCCGTTCATCACTCCACCTTCAGAAAGAATCCTGACCTCTCCGATCATCGAGATCACCAGGGAACCCCCAAAACCCAACTTCTGATCAAACCAGAACTGCACATTCATCCTTAAGCTAAAAATTATGATTTTATTTTTAAAATTCATGATTTTAGTTAAGCATTCAGTCTATAACCCTGAATTAATGTATTAGAGAGTTTGAATTTTTCACTTATACAAGACTTGCTCTGTTGTTTTGATTTTCAGAGCCATTTAAGTTTATTTTAACTTAAGTAAAATTTTAAACACTAACTCATGATTAAATAAACAAATATTGTTTGAATCCTAAGTTCTACTAAAGATCAGATAGGGAGATAATGAAATTTGATTAAAATTTAGCTTCTGAACTAAGAACAGGCAGAACAAATATAACTACAACCATGCATCTATACATCCATATCTATACATAGAAATTTCAATCCTATTCATTCATACAATACACATTTTATTCCAGAAATCCACATGCAAACATATATCATATACTTAAGTTTAAAATGAATGTTACTCACTTTACTTCACGCATAAATCACAGATATCAAGTTATAGATTAGACTAAGTATTTTAAGATAGTAGTTTACTCACTTTTGAAATGAACAGAGAAGCCTATATGAAATCTGGAAATGCTTCTGATGATTCGAATCTGGAATTTGTACTTGAATTTGATTTTGAATCAGGTTGAACTGCTACTTGATTTTGATACTTCTTTGTTGAGTTGAACTGAATTGGATTTGCTTAACTTCAGGTTTGAGAATTTGTAAAAGTTGAAGTAGTTTGATTTTATTTCTTCTCTGGATTTAGTATACAGACCTTGTTTTCTTTGTTTTTAAAATTGAAGATGTAAAAGAAATGGGAGGAGAAGAGTATAGATATATTTATAACTTGATTATGATTTTATTAAATAAAAGAAAATAAATAAAATTGTGACACTTGTTTAAATGCATGTTAATAACCTTACACTTGTTATAATGTATAGAGAATTTGTTTACATTTGTAATTATCATGTATTAATTATTATAATATGTTTTTTTATAAATCTTTATATTTATTTTCTATTTAGATAATACATTTTCTTAATTTATATTTGCAAAATCTTTTAAGGAAACTAATATAAACTAATTATATACTAAATAAAATCATATATATATATATATATTATTTTTAAATCCAATTTATTTTAAGATATTTATCTTTTTGAATTTCAAATTCAAATCCAAATTCAATTTAAAATCAGCTCATTTAAATATATATATTTAAACAACACATATTTAGTTTGTTAGAAAATAATATCTTTCTAGTTAAAATCTTCTTATGTCTATATATATACACAATCCTTACTATTTGTTTTAAAAGATTAATTTGTAAAATTTTAAGTAATTATATTAGAAGATTATAAAATATTTATTCCAATATCTAAAATCAAATTTTTATTATATTTTCAATTTTACTTACATATCCAGATATCTTTTATTATCAGAATTTTATCTGTTCAATTGATTAAAACAGTTAATTATCCAATTATCTAATGTCCCAAAATCCGGGTTATCACATTCCTTCCCCCTTAGAATCTTTTCGTCCTCGAAAAGGAACGAAGCCAAAATTTTATTAAAATACTTAATATCATAAAAGTTTTCTATTTGAATATTTTAAAACACTTTAAAATCTATATAATATTGCCAAAATAGTTTTATAAAAATATCATTTTATAACTCGATGTTTCAACAAGTCCATCCTTGTTCCCACAGAAATTCGATCATACGTTGATCAGACGTAGGACTGAAAATCTATAAGTACTTGGTAGACCCGTTTTCAACACCCAGTGAAAATACTTTGGAAAATAATTTATTGAAAATATAGAAAACATTTTTGAAAATAGAGGAAACATCTTTGGTGAGAATGCTCTGGAAATCATCACCCCCATCCATGGTCGCAGTTAACCCGATGGTTACGTTGCCGTCCCGGCAAAATCCACAGATAACTGTAGGTCTCCGCGCTCCTCGATTACGCCATGGAACCCGCTACAGATCGCAGTTATACCCGGGCCTTACGTTGCTATCACAGCACAAACCCATATAACTGTAGGCATCAGCGCCACCGAATTTCGCTGCCAAATAATGAAACTTCTCCCACATAGGTCGCAGTCTACCGATATAAAATCAAACGCAGACTGTTGGCTCTCAGCGGCACAAACGACTTTCGCTATGTTACCATAGTGTCACAGTCTACCGATATAAAATCAAACGTAGACAGTTGGCTCTCAGCGGCACACATGACTTTCGCTATGGTCTGCAGTAGATCGCAGTGACATCGAGTTACATTGTCGTCACAGAATAACCCAAATGCCTCTATGGGCACCAGCCCCTCGACTTTCGCTACACAAATAATCCTCAGGAACTAGTTTTGTCCGAACTCCTCACAGGATCAACTTTAGAATCCCCCCTTGGGGTTCAAGGCAGTACCACCCAGTGGCACTCCTGAGAAGTTCATTTCAAGGGAGCGCCTTTTTCCCCAGAGCTATACTCAAAACATTTTATACTATATACTTATAGTATCTTCAAATCATACCCTTTATGATTTATCAAAATCTCCTTTACAAAAAATCGATTACCAAAAATCGATAATTCTCAAACTAGGCTTTCCAAAATCCAAAATTGATTTCTCAAAAATCAAAAGCCCTTTCCAAAATCCATAGGTTCCCAAAACCTTTTCCAAAATCATTCTCATAAGATCCTTTATATATATATAGATATAGATATATATATATATACTTTGAAAATCTTTGGATCATTTCAAACTTTGTATAAAACCTCTTTTATACTTCAAATATTTCAAAACCCTTTTCTTTTCTGGCGATAGATTCAACAAGGGAAGATTTATCTTATGTATACACAACTTTGTTTATTCCTAATCAAATATTCAAATTTGATTATTCTTTTATAAAGTTATTAACCATATTACTTTTCATTTCCAAAAACCATTTTACAGTTTTTTTATTCACAATTTCAATATCAATTTCATTCAAACCCGTACGATGTCCACATATCATCCGTACGCAATATCAATCTGATCGCTTTTCGATCACACAATTTCTCTTCCGAACTAGCATTGTCCACCCGACTTCCTAGTGCGGACTCAGATCTGGTTTCTTGATCAGAAACCATCATTCTCCTTGCATAGTCACAACTACGATAGAGAATATCCAGAACCAATCAAAAACCCATATCCAGGTTCGCCATCGAAAATCGAGCGAAAAATCCCAACTCGGATCGATAATACTATCTCGAAATTCTGTGTTTGAATCTGGATCAAATCACTTATGCGAATAGAATAATATACGTATATCCTACGTATTTATCTTTATTGATTAGTAGCTAAATCAATTCTCTTTTCTATTCACATTTCCTTTAATTCCATTTACTTATTCTCAATTGCTTCTATTTCCAATTGAGTTATTACTTCAATTACAAACAGTTTGAACTCTGATCTATTAAATTTAAAAAATAGCTTGAAAAAGTTAAAAATAGATAAGTAGTTGAAAAATAGTTATTAGTTTGTAAAATAGCTGTAAAATAGTTAAGTAGATATAAAATAGTTAGATAATTGCAAAATAGATTTAAAATAGTGATTAGATGTAGGTAACTGAAAAATAGTAATTAGTTTATAAGACAGTTTCAAAATAGTTAAATAGTTCCAAAATAATTGTAAAATAAGTATGAGATAGTTTGGGGTTTAAGAAGAAAGATTATATAGTAAATAGTTTGGAAAAATATATTTGTATTAAAACAATTTATTTTGAAAATAATCCAGGTCCAAACTGTTCAATTCTCATCAATTCAATTTAAATTTCCATCTCCATTTAAATTAACTCAATTGCAATTTAAATAACTTCAATTTCCATTGAAATTGATTTAATCCCAATTCAAGTTGAATTAACCTTAATTCCTTTCCAAATTCAAATCAAATTCCATTTGATTTTTAAACTTATACAACTTTAATCACAATTCCAAATTATTTCAAATCAATTTGGATTTATTTCAAATTGAACCAACTTCAATTTCCAAATTCAAATCATTTCAATTCTAATTTACCATTTGAATTTTTAAACTTATACATCTTCAATCACAATTTATAAGTTATACTCACTTAAATGTTTACTTCTCTAAACATTTCATTTTGCTTACTCATTTACCACATTTCATTATCGACCATCTATGATAATAACCAAGATTATCATATTTGGAAACCAATTCATTATTATCTTTATTCTTGATAACACTTCTACAAATTCAAGATTTAATTTCAGTTTAAATTCATTCAAACTTATCTTCATTCAATTTTAATTTCGTTGTATTTCTATTACCACTTAATTCTTATTATCTTATTTAATTCCAATGATTCAACACCAATTTCTTTAATATATTAAAAGAAATATTGCTTTATATATCAAATATAATCTTATATAAAAATCATTTGAAATCTTTATATATGAAAATAACAAATACGCTCTCATATATATATACACTCAACTCGTTCTAGGGTACCATTGACCCTATCCTTAACGAGTAATCTCAACAGAGCCAAGGTTCTCGCTTAACCTTTTGCTCTGATACCAACTGTAACGACCCGGAATTTTCGAACCCGAAAATTCCAGATAGTTAGGAGAAAAAGAAAAGAGATAGAAGAAAGAAACAGAAAGAAGAACAGAAACACGACATCTCACATTCGCAGCGGATAAAATATAATATCAAATAATATTCTTTATACAAAGAAAGCTGTATCAGTCAATTACTTTTTAATACATCAGAGTTACAACATTCACAAATGTACTAGACAGTTAAAATTAACATGTCTCAGACAACTATAATATCACAACGGAATATACTCCGTACGTTCCTGCCATCCAGCTCGCCTCCTGAGCTCCAGAACGTCCTTACCTGAAATCTGTAATACTCGGTCTGACCCGAGTATTACATCAAAGTAACACCCGGGTCAGGCTGGAAACCAGCGTGAGTAAACTTATCTAACATGAAATTTCAATCCATAGAACTTATTTAAACCCGGGGTAACTCGTACTTTACTACAAGTAAACAACTTATATAATCATCACTTATTTTCACACAACAATATCTAAGTACTGTTACTTAGTTAAAATAGTCATGTTACTTAATTTATTCCATTCCAACCTATTTGATTCCATAATCAAATTTACAAAGAATTATAGCAGATCACTAATCGAAGTGGTTTTCGGATATTACTGATATCCGACCCTGGTCTCTTCGACTTCAAATGTCATCCTTTTTAAGCTAAGATGTTTAAGTTAAACAATTTAATTTAAATTCAGGATATCATATTCACATAACAATTATATCATAGATAAATAACTTACATTATCACAATTCATCCGAATATCTCATATCACAGAGCATCACAATCACATATCCGATATATCAAATATTCCAAGGCATTCAATATTACTCAATCATCCATAAGTAAGATCAATTCATTTCACAAATTAACTATCTTAAACCATTACAGTAATTAATCCTTAATTACTTCATTAATTAATTAACTATATTTAATTACATTAATCCTTAATTAATTACAATTAATTAAGTTTACTTTAATCACTTATTATTGATTAATTAGTTTATTTAATCAATCCTTAATTACATCATTAATTATATTAATTAATGATCCTTAATTATTCTTAATTAATTATCTTATTTAAATTAATTACATTTAATAATTCAATCTTTAATTAGTCACATTTATTAATCACCTTTGATTAATCTCATTTAGTAATTAACTTCCCTTAATTACTTCTTTACATAAATTAATTACTACTTAATTAATTATCCTTTAATTAATCCCTTGATTAATTATTCAAAGTAATTAACTCAAATTACTTTCATTATCTCCATTTAATTACATTCAGTAATTATCTTTAATTACTTCCTAAGTAATTACTCTTCACTAATTACATTTAAGTAATTATACTTATCAATTTCATATTGATTAATAAATCTGATTGATTATTAAAATTAATCATATTAATTTATTATTTAATAATCCCTAATTAATGATCTCTCACTAATTAACAATTCTTTATTTAAGTAATTAAACTTAAATCAACCAAATAAATTAATTCTTAATTACAGATTAATTAAGTTCTAATTTCTAAATCAATTTCTTAATTAATCTTTAATCACTTGATTAATTAATTTCTAACCATTTATTAATAATATATACTTATTTAAATAAATGATCCTTAATTCCAAATTAATTAACCCTTAATTTATTTACTTATAAATCTTAATTATTTAATTAATTAACACTAAACCATTAATTAATCAAATTAATAAATTATTCTTTAATTACCTTATTAATTTAATGAATCCTAAATCATTAAATCTCTAAATTAAAGTATTAACCTTATAACTACTTTAATTATCATTAACAAAGGCTTTAAAACATTTTACTTCTAAATCTTTCTTTTAATTCATTTTAAATTAAAGATTTAAAATAATTTACAATTTACTTTAACCAAGACTTAAATCAATTTATAAAATCTTTTTAAATCCAAATGTTAAGAACACTTAACATTTATAAAAGAAATTTATAAGATTTTTAAACCCATTCATTTAAAATTCAAACCTTTTTAAATTATACTTTAAACAATTTAAATTTGAAAACTTTCTTTTATTTCAAACTGGAATGCAGATTAAACTTTGATTCCAGATTAACTTTAGATTTTAAAACCTACTTACATTTAAATCCTCATTTTAAAATTCAAACCTTTTAACCATTTTAAAGTAGTTAAAACAATTTAAATTTAAAAACTTAAATTATTCCAAAACTAAGATTCAAACTAAATTAGATTCCAGATTAAACTTTGATTTAAACTTAGTTTAAATCTCTTCTTTACATTTTAAAATTTTAGTTTTAAATTTAAAACTGACAGGTTTTAAAACCTGTACACAGTAATTTGACTCGAGCCTATACTACAATTGCTTCGAGTCCAACCCCACGTTACTTCGAGTTAAATGCTCGAATCACTCGAGTACACTTCTCTGCCAAAACCAATCTCCACCCGTATTCAAATCATCACCGTGCACGTGCACGGTGACGCCGCTCCACTTCGATCACCGGAGATGATCTCCTCAAGTCAACATTCACCTTCATATCCAAACTCGATCACCAAAGCTTTGACATCAACTCGTATTCGAAAACGAGTATCCCATCACCATCAAGAACAGGAACCCAAAGCCTGGATAAACGCTCGAATCCACCTTTCCGATCACCGGAGCACCCGGCCTTCCAGCCACGTCTTCGCAAGTCTTTCCGCTACCAGTTCCCAGAGTCTGGTGGAACTCGATCCTCCAGAGACAACGTGATGACCACTTTTCCGACCAAGTCAAAAACTAGGTCTACATACTTTCTCGATCAACCCTCATCGCCACAGAAGCCTACACACCAATCCGACATTTTTCCTAAGGTCTCCGTTCATCACTCCACCTTCAGAAAGAATCCTGACCTCTCCGATCATCGAGATCACCAGGGAACCCCCAAAACCCAACTTCTGATCAAACCAGAACTGCACATTCATCCTTAAGCTAAAAATTATGATTTTATTTTTAAAATTCATGATTTTAGTTAAGCATTCAGTCTATAACCCTGAATTAATGTATTAGAGAGTTTGAATTTTTCACTTATACAAGACTTGCTCTGTTGTTTTGATTTTCAAAGCCATTTAAGTTTATTTTAACTTAAGTAAAATTTTAAACACTAACTCATGATTAAATAAACAAATATTGTTTGAATCCTAAGTTCTACTAAAGATCAGATAGGGAGATAATGAAATTTGATTAAAATTTAGCTTCTGAACTAAGAACAGGCAGAACAAATATAACTACAACCATGCATCTATACATCCATATCTATACATAGAAATTTCAATCCTATTCATTCATACAATACACATTTTATTCCAGAAATCCACATGCAAACATATATCATATACTTAAGTTTAAAATGAATGTTACTCACTTTACTTCACGCATAAATCACAGATATCAAGTTATAGATTAGACTAAGTATTTTAAGATAGTAGTTTACTCACTTTTGAAATGAACAGAGAAGCCTATATGAAATCTGGAAATGCTTCTGATGATTCGAATCTGGAATTTGTACTTGAATTTGATTTTGAATCAGGTTGAACTGCTACTTGATTTTGATACTTCTTTGTTGAGTTGAACTGAATTGGATTTGCTTAACTTCAGGTTTGAGAATTTGTAAAAGTTGAAGTAGTTTGATTTTATTTCTTCTCTGGATTTAGTATACAGACCTTGTTTTCTTTGTTTTTAAAATTGAAGATGTAAAAGAAATGGGAGGAGAAGAGTATAGATATATTTATAACTTGATTATGATTTTATTAAATAAAAGAAAATAAATAAAATTGTGACACTTGTTTAAATGCATGTTAATAACCTTACACTTGTTATAATGTATAGAGAATTTGTTTACATTTGTAATTATCATGTATTAATTATTATAATATGTTTTTTTTTATAAATCTTTATATTTATTTTCTATTTAGATAATACATTTTCTTAATTTATATTTGCAAAATCTTTTAAGGAAACTAATATAAACTAATTATATACTAAATAAAATCATATATATATATATATTATTTTTAAATCCAATTTATTTTAAGATATTTATCTTTTTGAATTTCAAATTCAAATCCAAATTCAATTTAAAATCAGCTCATTTAAATATATATATTTAAACAACACATATTTAGTTTGTTAGAAAATAATATCTTTCTAGTTAAAATCTTCTTATGTCTATATATATACACAATCCTTACTATTTGTTTTAAAAGATTAATTTGTAAAATTTTAAGTAATTATATTAGAAGATTATAAAATATTTATTCCAATATCTAAAATCAAATTTTTATTATATTTTCAATTTTACTTACATATCCAGATATCTTTTATTATCAGAATTTTATCTGTTCAATTGATTAAAACAGTTAATTATCCAATTATCTAATGTCCCAAAATCCGGGTTATCACACCCATGATCTTGAGTTGGCGGTCTTTGTCTTAGCACTAAAGTCATGGAGACAATGTCTATTAGGATAGGGATTGATTGGTATATGGATCATGTAACGATCACGACTTTTCGACGCTCGAAAGCCGACATTAATACGTCCACTATATCAAATGCCGCGCAATCAAATGCCGGAAAACCGAACCATTAGGGTTGAAAAGAAGGGGTAGAAGAAGACAGAAGAAAAGAAAGAAGAACAACTACAGAAAACACAGAATCAGAGACAATATCAGAATCTCACATTTCGCAGCGGAACAATATATAATAGATAAATCAATAGTATTTTAAACAAAGAACTATATCAGTTTTATACAATACATCAATCAGAGTCAATATACAACTCGATACAACAATGGACAGTTACATAACTTGTCCTCATATATAATACACAGCGGAAATAAATAACAAGTACGGAAGTACGTCTCGTCATCCAGCTTATCCCCAAAGCTCCAGAATATCCAAAATATCCTGATAAAAATAACTCTAGGCTGCCCGTGTGGAAAATTATGGGCACCCAGAGTTTAGAAGGGAACAATAAACTCCGAGTCAGTCATGGTGACTGGTGTGAGATCGTAAAACAGTTATTTTCACAAAGAAAATAAAACAGATTCGCAATGCTTTTGGAAAATGAAACTACCATAAGACCTCCCACCACACACACAATGCAAACGCAGAATTGGAGGAGATTTCTTCTTATGATAGTCAAAGATGCTTACTACGCCAATCATTGGATTATTATTATTAATGTCTAGTGTAGAAAACATTTCGAAAGTATAATATTAATCTTAGCCAGCATACGACCAGTATTGTATGCCTAATATAGCTACCATCTAAACAGTGGTGACCACCATAAGTAAATGGCAGGTTCTACAACTAAAACCATACAATTTCGTATTGGGAAATGGATTTCCAACAAATGGTCAGGCTAAGGAACTTCCTTTCCTCCTGCCGAATAGGATCAACTCTTGCTGGACGTCCCGAGAGACAAACTGCTCTCTGCCAAACAAGGCCGGGTTACCCCTGTAACTAGGTAACTCATGAATATGTCATTACCCGGTCCTTTGGGACCTTTATCCGAGCGCTCGGTAGCATCATCACACATAATAAATAAGGTGTGTCCACATGAGTAAGTATCTGGGCTCCATACCATGATACCACCCCTTTCCAGAAGGAAATGACATACCCTAAAGGGCGCGACCCTCATAACCTTGCCGCAACATTCCTGTTTTGACCATTTCCGGGTTGTTAAGGCCTTGACGAAGTCTCGTCCACAAAGCTACGCTTTTTCACAAAGCCGTGCTTTGATCACAAATGATCAAATAAATGATCATCGTCACAACAACACTCAGCATGCCACATTACCATATTGGGAATATATTGCTGATAAATTTCAACTACATAACCTCTGAGCTCGTACGTCTCAGAGAAGGGTGTTAAGCTAAGAGAATAAATTCTCCGCCACCAACAGAAATGTATTTGAAAGAAATCAGCTCTATATCTCAAAATGTAATGTCAGACACGTAACCATACAAGTATGTTCCGGGTTCGAACAGAACCGAAGGCACTTCCGAAGAAGTCCTTGCAAATCCGGATATTCACAATCCCGATAAAACTTCCCATCACAAAGGAAATCTCAATACCGTAGCTAACGGTGCAGAGACAATCGATAGGTCATCCTATCGTTTTCACAAATACCCGGTCTTCATCACCGGTCTTCAATACGATCCATATCGTCGTATTAATATTCGGAATGGGTTATCTGACAAAAAGGTCCTTTCCCGGCTAAACCGAATAATAAGCGTTTGTTTTAAAAACAAATTCAAATACCATTTCAAAGGCAAATATTGATAGTCGGTGATTTAACTATCAACAACATTCACAACAATCATCAGATTTAAATAATTTTCCCAAATTATTTATTTTCAAAATATCTTCACGATATATGGTTTATACTTCAACCATTTGGAAATAATTTCCAAATTATATTCATTTAAACCCCTTAAATAAATCCTTATCGATTTATTTCAAATTTACATCCCAATCAGTAAATTTATTTCCACACTTCATCACTTTGAAAACCAATTTCAAATTACTTTTCACCTTTCAACCTTTGAAAATAAATTTCAAATTAATTCCCTTATACGGAATATATTTCCAAATATATCTTTTAAAATCCACTTAGAACTTTTAATTTATATTTTAAAATCCACTTTGGAAAATATACTCGGCTTTATAGTGAAAATACACTTTCACTTCAAAACGGTCCATTTAAACCAATTAAATAAATTCTTATCGATTTATTTAAAATTTACGTTCAAAATCCGTAAATTTACTTTCACACTTTGAAAATAAATCAATGTTTATTTTTAAAACAAATTTCCCTTTCTTTTATAAATTCTATTCGGAATTTACATTATCAAATATTCACTTTCAACACCAAATCGACTTGCAAATTGATTTCTCAATTTTATTTCAAACTCCAAATCAAATTCCAAATTGATTTCTAAATTTAATTCAACATCGAATCAAATTTCAAATTGATTCTAATTTTAATCCCGAATACCAAATCATTTTACAAATCGATTTACACATTTATTCTCAACACCAAAAATCGATTTTCATTCGAACACCAAATAGATTTTTATATAGATTTTCCAAAGATTTATTTCTTCAATGCAAAATCAATTATCAATTGGATTTCAACAAATTTATCACCTTTAAAATAAATTCTTTTATATCTTCCAAACCATTTAAAATTCCATTTCAAATAAATTTTCCAACTTTCGAATGATACTATTCAAAATCCATTTATTAAAATCTTTTCCCATATCTTGGAATTTATTCAATAAAATTTCGACAATCCATTTTAATACTTTAAAATTTCTTCTTTCAAATAAATTCAATTCTTAAAAATAAATTCATTTAAAGTTTTCCACTTTAATTTCAAAATCCAATTTATATTCATTTCTGGTATCCAACGATACCAAAAATACATTCGGCTAAATTTTAGCCTTCAACAATCTAAATTATCAATAAACATCCACAGATTATCAATAATTACATCATTCACATATGAAATAATATTCAAACAATTTGAGGAATCTAGTTGGATCCCTCCAACCTGTTTCCCTGCATCCACAGATGTTAGCACAATACCAATTCCACTTCGAGGTGGAATATCGCGGTATATAGGATTTTATAAATATCATCCGCTTACTAACGGCGCAATAGGGTCTCATCCGCTATACAATTACGGGAAATCAATCAATCCAATATATACATATGCCAATATGTATATATTGCTACATATATAGATATATCCTACTATATCTAATATCACATCCAAACAGATAATCAAATCAATAACTGAAAATTCCACTTTTCATTTGAGTGAGAAGATCTCACCGTTGCATGTATTTTGCAATCCCACTTCGATTCCAATTTGGTTTTCACAATCTTTTGACCTTGTATAAATATTGTACAATTTATTAATATTCAATATAAATTAAATAATCAATTTTTTCGTTTTGATAGTTTTGATTAACCATTTTCTCCTCTTATGATTTTATTTAACTACAATTAAATTTTAAAATTAAATTTTCTTGTCTGATATATACACACTTTTAAATTTTAAAACCGTCCAGATTAAAACTTTATACATACCTATATACTTACTGTTTCTCTATGTAGATATAACTAAACTGCTGTTTATATAATATTTATTTTTAATTTCAAAAATCAATTACTGTTTTTATAAAAATCTACTGCATATATTTTTTTCTTCAAATTTAAATCAAATCAATAATTCCCAAAAATAGACTAAATACCTTACTTCACTGCCGATTGCCCTGTCGCCTTTGCCTCGTGTGCCTCACATCGACAAACCCAGAAATCACGATGCCGTTGAAACCCAGTCTTCGATCCCCGTACCTCTCGAGTCCCCCTGGTCGTAGCCGCGATGCAATTCGCGACCTCCAGCTTCACAAACCCTAACGCAATACCTTTTCTGATGCCGTGCCCTAAACTCGATCGCGACACGCCTGACACGCGCTCCCTGGTCGCCGCCCCATGCCGGCGATATCGCGAATCCTCGTGCAGCGGAAGCGCGCGCGTCTCCTCCCTCTCTTTTGATTTAGGAACGAGATGATTTCCCCCCTTTTTATTTATTTAGAGAAACGAAATGAATTTGATTTCGTTCGAGAAGAGAATGGCTTTGAATAAGAAGCCGGCCATTATTTTATTTTATTTTTTCTCGAACTGTTATACGTGTTGAGTTAATTATTTCAGAGGGGGACGCGTGTTCAAAATGAAGGACAAGTGTTAAATAGAAGATGGCGTGTAGAAGAAGGTTACAGAAATTTTGTAAAAGTTTTGATGTTAAGTTTATTTAACAATCAGTATAAGTATTGTTTTCGATATAAATTTTAGCGTGTTTGTATATCATACACTCACACAACAACTCCGAATACTACGAAAATTGAAATCCGGTAATAATTCAATATTACGGATCCAATGGAACTGGTTTCGTCAATTTCCGAGACTGTGCCCCGGACCGCTATCTTTAAATTCAATTTAAACAACAGAATTTAAAAACTGAACAAAACAGTTTCAAATTCAATTCTGAAAGTTCCAATACCTTCCGAATTATTAATATAAATTTTCTAAGCCTTCAGATTATTTTTAATCAGCTTAAAACCGAAGATTCAAATTTTTAACCCAGATTCAGTAATTAATTTCAATAATTAATCGCCAAATTCACTTTGATATTCGATTTTTCAAATTAAACTATCATTCGAATATTTAAACTCATTTAAATATTCACTTTTTAAATATCAAAAATTCAGGGTCGTTACAATCTTCCCCCCTTAAAAGAATTTCGTCCCGAAATTACAAGTCAGGAAAAATGATCCAATTCCCGTTTATCATTTTACCAAAACCAAATAGTTTTATCAACTTGATAAAATAATCTTTCTTATTACTTCATAATTTTCCCAAACTTTTCCATAAGTTTCAAACAACTTAATTTACTTCACAATTCAAATTTAATTTTGAATTCAAATTGTAAATTACCCAAAATTTCTCAAAAATTTTCTAACACTCTAAATTTTCAAAAAATTTCGCCAGCGTCTCCTTTGCGCGGCTAGCTCGGTACAACTACAAAATGTCCCTACGGACTCCCAAATTCCAAAAGAAAACAAAATGCCAAGTGGCAAAATCAGAAATTCAGTCAAATTTCATATCAAAATTCAAATACATACCTTTGCCGAGCAAATTCAATTTTTATCTTCGAAATCAAAATCCAATTCCATTTTTCTTTATATTCCTGTATAATTTACTTGACAATAACGTCCAATTACACATTCCAGTTAAAATTTCATTCACTTTTATACTTAGAATATTTCTAAATTCTAAATTTTTACTTAAGAATTTCATTCACTCATTTCTTAAGTGCAATATAAGTATTTCTTATATTCGTTTTCACTTTACGAACAAAGTCATATATTCATTTCCTTTTAACTTTGCGTTTCCAATTCCATTGAATTCAATTTACAATTTCAATTCAATTTGGAATTCATTTCAAATCCCAATACTCTTATTTCAAAAAAATTCATTCAGATTTTCATTTCGAATTTTTCTTGAATTCGATTCATCTTCTATTTCTGAATATTGAGTTTCATTCACTTTTATCTCTAATTCCAATTTTAAACAATTTGTCGATAAGTGAAAAATTTTCAAAAATTCCAAAATTTTTCTAACTCCCAAAATTTTTAGAAAATTTTGGCGGAGTCTCCTTTGTATGGAGGAGCTTTTGCAATTTGACAAAAGGATAAATATATATACATCGACCCACTCGGTCGGAAAAGCAGAAAAACAGTTCATATTTCCAACTTTTATTACGTAGGCGTACCTTTTTAGCATTTTTAAGCAAAGCGGTTATTTTATTTAGTTATTTGCGCAACCAAATGCAGCCAAACGGCTTCCAAAACCCTGCACTTACTCAGTTTAAACACGTCAGTGGCAAATATAGGAATTTCATTAACACTTCACTTATTTTCAATAACAAATACATAGATTTCATTAGCAATACATTAAAAATAAATTCCATAAGCAATTCTTAAGGTTTCAATTCAACTTAAATCGCTTCCATCTAATTCACATTCAATTTCTATTCAATTCAAGTGATTAACAACTCACTTTCTTATATTCAATTCATTTCTAAGTGAATCTAACTCATATCTATTTCAATTGATACAAAAATCAATTTCTATTTGCTTTTATTAACTCATAGAATTTATACAATTTCATTTTTATCAACGATAATTCTTTCTATTCAGATTCGTTAATATCCATGCACCTAAATGATTACTTAAGCTAACAATCATTTAAATTGATTCCATTCAATTTAACTTACATTCCATATTCTCATTCATTTCATTTGAAACCATTTCACAAAAATTTTCTTAAGTCGAGCATTTATTTAATATTTACTTAAGCTATTTCACTTCAAATCTCAAGTTCATTTCCTTGTAAACAATTTCCAATCTTCATTTCTTGATTTGATTTTTATTTATCAAATCTATTCCATTCACTGATTTAATTCAATTAGTATATTCACTTATTCATTTTGAATTTCAACTTTCATATTCAATTCATCGTGAATTCATTTTATCAATAACAAGGAAATTACAATTAATTTCTGCTTACTTGAATTTATTTACAAATTCAAATTTTATCTTCAAATTTAGCTTACAACAAAGCTTTAATTTAACCAATTCAACTTCCAATTCATTATTGCGTGAATTAATAAATTATCAAGTTTACTTGAATTCAATCCATTTCATTATTCACTTCCGATTCATTTATTTTCAACTTGAATCTTATTCCAATCAAATTTCAAATAATTTATAAGTTATCAAACTTATTTACATTCCATAACGTTTTAAAGAAATCCCAGAGTCTTTTAAACAAGTACTCTAGCATTTTATTTTTTTTTATTTTTTTTATTTAGAGAACTCATTTATAAATTCACTTTACCATTTCATTAGATTAATGAATTTATTCTCAAATACTTTTCCTGGAATTCTATTTCCAATTATAAATTCATTTACAGTTTATATTTTTCAAATCCCTTTCGCTATATAAATTCAATTCCTTATCTTTTCAATTCGTATTTATAAATTTAATTTATTAAATGAATTTATCTCTAAATCTTCTGTTATACCATTATATCTTATTCAATTTTCATATAACAATGATAATAATTCAATATTATCTTTTCCTAATAACCAAGCATCCATATACTATAACAATTCATAGAAAATCATTTCTTTTCTATACAAAATTAGTTTTGGGCAAAATTATTTCATTTACCCTATTTTTTAAAACAATATTGTGTCCGTTTATCTTGTTTAAGAGTTTAGAAACCACTATCGATTATAGTTGGTCAGACTGCACCGACCATAATCTATAAACAATCAACCGATAAGTTAACACAATACAAAACAAATTTTATATTCACTAACAAATACGCGCTCATATCTATTATTACACTCACACTCATTCTAGAGTACTACTGACTCTATCTCTAATAAGTAACACCCAACAGAGCAGGGTTGTCGCTTAACCGGATGCTCTGATACCACATGTAACGATCACGACTTTTCGATGCTCGAAAGCCGACATTAATACGTCCACTATATCAAATGCCGCGCAATCAAATGCCGGAAAACCGAACCATTAGGGTTGAAAAGAAGGGGTAGAAGAAGACAGAAGAAAAGAAAGAAGAACAACTACAGAAAACACAGAACCAGAGACAATATCAGAATCTCACATTTCGCTGCGGAACAATATATAATAGATAAATCAATAGTCTTTTAAACAAAGAACTATATCGGTTTTATACAATACATCAATCAGAGTCAATATACAACTCGATACAACAATGGATAGTTACATAACTTGTCCTCATACAGAATACACATCGGAAATAAATAACAAGTACGGAAGTACGTCTCGTCATCCAGCTTATCCCCAAAGCTCCAGAATATCCAAAATATCCTGATAAAAATAACTCTAGGCTGCCCGTGTGGAAAATTATGGGCACCCAGAGTTTAGATGGGAACAATAAACTCCGAGTCAGTCATGGTGACTGGTGTGAGATCGTAAAACAGTTATTTTCACAAAGAAAATAAAACAGATTCGCAATGCTTTTGGAAAATGAAACTACCATAAGACCTCCCACCACACACACAATGCAAACGTAGAATTGGAGGAGATTTCTTCTTATGATAGTCAAAGATGCTTACTACGCCAATCATTGGATTATTATTATTAATGTCTAGTGTAGAAAACATTTCGAAAGTATAATATTAATCTTAGCCAGCATACGACCAGTATCGTATGCCTACTATAGCTACCATCTAAATAGTGGTGACCACCATAAGTAAATGGCAGGTTCTACAACTTAAACCGTACAATTTCGTATTGGGAAATGGATTTCCAACAAATGGTCAGGCTAAGGAACTTCCTTTCCTCCTGCCGAATAGGATCGCCTCTGGCTGGACGTCCCGAGAGACAAACTGCTCTCTGCCAAACAAGGCCGGGTTACCCCTGTAACTAGGTAACTCACGAATATGTCATCACCCGGTCCTTTGGGACCTTTATCCGAGCGCTCGGTAGCATCATCACACATAATAAATAAGGTGTGTCCACATGAGTAAGTATCTGGGCTCCATACCATGATACCACCCCTTTGCAGAAGGAAATGACATACCCTAAAGGGCGTGACCCTCATAAACTTGCCGCAACATTCCTGTTTCGACCATTTCCGGGTTGTTAAGGCCTTGACGAAGTCTCGTCCACAAAGCTACGCTTTTTCACAAAGCCGTGCTTTGATCACAAATGATCAAATAAATGATCATCGTCACAGCAACACTCAGCATGCCACATTACCATATTGGGAATATATTGCTGATAAATTTCAACTACATAACCTTTGAGCTCGTACTTCTCAGAGAAGGGTGTTAAGCTAAGAGAATAAATTCTCCGCCACCAACAGAAATGTATTTGAAAGAAATCAGCTCTATATCTCAAAATGTAATGTCAGACACGTAACCATACAAGTCTGTTCTGGGTTCGAACAGAACCGAAGGCACTTCCGAAGAAGTCCTTGCAAATCCAGATATTCACAATCCCGATAAAACTTCCCATCATAAAGGAAATCTCAATACCGTAGCTAACGGTGCAGAGTCAATCGATAGGTCATCCTATCGTTTTCACAAATACCCGGTCTTCATCACCGGTCTTCAATACGATCCATATCGTCGTATTATTATTCGGAATGGGTTATCTGACACAAAGGTCCTTTCCCGGCTAAACCGAATAATAAGCGTTTGTTTTAAAAACAAATTCAAATACCATTTCAAAGGCAAATATTGATAGTCGGTGATTTAACTATCAACAACATTCACAACAATCATCAGATTTAAATAATTTTCCCAAATTATTTATTTTCAAAATATCTTCACGATATATGGTTTATACTTTAACCATTTGGAAATAATTTCCAAGTTACATTCATTTAAACCCCTTAAATAAATCCTTATCGATTTATTTCAAATTTACATCCCAATCAGTAAATTTATTTCCACACTTCATCACTTTGAAAACCAATTTCAAATTACTTTTCACCTTTCAACCTTTGAAAATAAATTTCAAATTAATTCCCTTATACGGAATATATATCCAAATATATCTTTTAAAATCCACTTAGAACTTTTAATTTATATTTTAAAAGCCACTTTGGAAAATATACTCGGCTTTATAGTGAAAATACACTTTCACTTCAAAACGGTCCATTTAAACCAATTAAATAAATTCTTATCGATTTATTTAAAATTTACGTTCAAAATCCGTAAATTTACTTTCACACTTTGAAAATAAATCAATGTTTATTTTTAAAACAAATTTCCCTTTCTTTTATAAATTCTATTCGGAATTTACATTATCAAATATTCACTTTCAACACCAAATCGACTTTCAAATTGATTTCTCAATTTTATTTCAAACTCCAAATCAAATTCCAAATTGATTTCTAAATTTACTTCAACATCGAATCAAATTTCAAATTGATTCTAATTTTAATCCCGAATACCAAATCATTTTACAAATCGATTTACACATTTATTCTCAACACCAAAAATCGATTTTCATTCAAACACCAAATAGATTTTTATATAGATTTTCCAAAGATTTATTTCTTCAATACAAAATCAATTATCAATTGGATTTCAATAAATTTATCACCTTTAAAATAAATTCTTTTATATCTTCCAAACCATTTAAAATTCCATTTCAAATAAATTTTCCAACTTTCGAATGATACTATTCAAAATCCATTTATTAAAATCTTTTCCCATATCTTGGAATTTATTCAATAAAATTTCGACAATCCATTTTAATACTTTAAAATTTCTTCTTTCAAATAAATTCAATTCTTAAAAATAAATTCATTTAAAGTTTTCCACTTTAATTTCAAAATCCAATTTATATTCATTTCTGGTATCCAACGATACCAAAAATACATTCGGCTAAATTTTAGCCTTCAACAATCTAAATTATCAATAAACATCCACAGATTATCAATAATTACATCATTCACATATGAAATAATATTCAAACAATTTGAGGAATCCAGTTGGATCCCTCCAACCTGTTTCCCTGCATCCACAGATGTTAGCACAATACCAATTCCACTTCGAGGTGGAATATCGCAGTATATAGGATTTTATAAATATCATCCGCTTACTAACGGCGCAATAGGGTCTCATCCGCTATACAATTACGGGAAATCAATCAATCCAATATATACATATGCCAATATGTATATATTGCTACATATATAGATATATCCTACTATATCTAATATCACATCTAAACAGATAATCAAATCAATAACTGAAAATTTCACTTTTCATTTGAGTGAGAAGATCTCACCTTTGCATGTATTTTGCAATCCCACTTCGATTCCAATTTGGTTTTCACGATCTTTTGACCTTGTATAAATATTGTACAATTTATTAATATTCAATATAAATTGAATAATCAATTTTTTTTCGTTTTGATAGTTTTAATTAACCATTTTCTCCTCTTATGATTTTATTTAACTACAATTAAATTTTAAAATTAAATTTTCTTGTTTGATATATACACACTTTTAAATTTTAAAACAGTCCAGATTAAAACTTTATACATACCTATATACTTACTGTTTCTCTATGTAGATATAACTAAACTGCTGTTTATATATAATATTTATTTTTAATTTCAAAAATCAATTACTGTTTTTATAAAAATCTACTGCATATATTTTTTTCTTCAAATTTAAATCAAATCAATAATTCCCAAAAATAGACTAAATACCTTACTTCACTGCCGATTGCCCTGTCGCCTTTGCCTCGCGTGCCTCACATTGACAAACCCAGAAATCACGATGCCATTGAAACCCAGTTTTCGATCCCCGTACCTCTCGAGTCCCCCTGGTCGCAGCCGCGATGCAATTCGCGACCTCCAGCTTCACAAACCCTAACGCAGAACCTTTTCTGATGCCATGCCCTAAACTCGATCGCGACACGCCTGACACGCGCTCCCTGGTCGCCGCCCCATGCCGGCGATATCGCGAATCCTCGTGTAGCGGAAGCCCGCGCGTCTCCTCCCTCTCTTTTGATTTAGGAACGAGATGATTTCCCCCCTTTTTATTTATTTAGAGAAACGAAATGAATTTGATTTCGTTCGAGAAGAGAATGGCTTTGAATAAGAAGCCGGCCATTATTTTATTTTATTTTTTCTCGAACTGTTATACGTGTTGAGTTAATTATTTTAGAGGGGGACGCGTGTTCAAAATGAAGGACAAGTGTTGAAATAGAAGATGGCGTGTAGAAGAAGGCTACAGAAATTTTGTAAAAGTTTTGATGTTAAGTTTATTTAACAGTCAGTATAAGTATTGTTTTCGATATAAATTTTAGCGTGTTTGTATATCGTACACTCACACAACAACTCTGAATACTACGAAAATTGAAATCCGGTAATAATTCAATATTACGGATCCAATGGAACTGGTTTCGTCAATTTCCGAGACTGTGCCCCGGACCGCTATCTTTAAATTCAATTTAAACAACAGAATTTAAAAACTGAACAAAACAGTTTCAAATTCAATTCTGAAAGTTCCAATACCTTCAGAATTATTAATATAAAATTTCTAAGCCTTCAGATTATTTTTAATCATCTTAAAACCGAAGATTCAAATTTTTAACCCAGATTCAGTAATTAATTTCAATAATTAATCGCCAAATTCACTTTGATATTCGATTTTTGAAATTAAACTATCATTCGAATATTTAAACTCATTTAAATATTCACTTTTTAAATATCAAAAATTCAGGGTCGTTACAGATCATAAATCTTTGAAGTATTTATTTTTTAAGAAGGATTTGAACTTAAGGTAGTGGTGGATGGAGTTTTTAGCATCTTATGACTTTGATATCTCATATACATCGGGCAAGGGCAATGTTATAGTCGATGCCTTGAGTAGGCGGCATGCGGTGTTAAGTCCTTTGTCCTTACCGTGGAAGCATTTGGAGTTCATTTTAACGTTCGAGTTTCGACTATCATCAGATATCACTCCAGTATTGTTACCAAGCTTTGGGTATGAGGCCTACACTTACAGACCATAATGGATTGTTGAAGACAAGACAAGGATTTCTTAGATGTTTCAAGAGGGTTAGTAGAGGAGAGCACTCGAGTCATTTGAGGCATTATGCCATTGACTCAAAGGGATTATTACGGAGGGATGGTAGATTATGTGTTCCTCTCATTATGGATTTGGTAAACATCGTACTAGCCGAGTCTTATCGTTTTAGGATGACCATTCATCCTAGTGGAGACAAAATGTACCACGACAGGAAGAGAGTCTTTTATTGGTCAGGTATGAAGAAGCATATGGCGGAGTATGTGACCCAATGTATGACTTTCCAAAGGGCAAAGGCAGAGCAAAAGAAGTTGAGAGGATTGTTGCAGCCGTTGGTTATTCCTCAGTGGTAGTGGGAGTGTATTTCTATAAAAGGGTGTTATAGTTGTGATAAACATTGTTATTACCACCAACTGTAACTGTAACCATTGTTGATGGTTATAATACTTATAACCGTTACTAACCGTTACCGCAACCGTCTATAACGGTTAACCGTTATATTTTTAATTTTGAAGCATGTTGTACAAATATTTTCAATTATATGCATTTCTGATGGTAAATTCATATAGCTCTAACTTTTTTTGCAAATTTATTTATTTGTTTATAAAACGACCAATATGTATGCACGTGTTATTAGTTCATGAGATGCATATTATTAATGTACAAGTTATTCCTTTAACTTAAATTACTAATTCTATACTTTAATGTTAACTATTATACAAAACAATCATGTATGGTTGGCCGGGTTAATCGCAGTTATCTATTTCTTCAACCGTGACCATGACCATTACCGTTATAGATGGTAACCACATGAGTGGTTGGTATGGTTGATGGTTTAACCATAACAGCCCTATTTCTAAGGACTTCGTCAATGAACTATCTAGGAGTACGAGAGGGAATGAGAGTATTTGGGTCATAGTCGACCGATTGACCAAATGCTCTCATTTTATTCCAATTAGGAGTATAAGGAATGTTGCGTATTTGATGACATTATAAATGAGAGAGGTCATTAGGTTACATGGAGTTCCTTGTAGCATTATTACCGATAGATATCCACTTTTCACTAGCGAGTTTTGGAGGAGTCTAAGGAGGCTTTAAGCATCGAGTTGAGCTTGAGTACCGCTTATCACCCGTAGACGGACGAAGATACGGAGAGGGTAAACCAGGTATTGGAGAACTTACTTTCAGATGTGCATATTGGATTTTGGAGAAACTTGGGAGGACCACTTGCTATTAGTGGAGTTCACTTATAGTAACAACTATTAAGTGGGTATGGGGATGTCACTATTAGAGGCGTTATGCGGTAGACCCTGTAGATCACTGCCGTGTTGGTGGGACATTACGTATAGGATTATTCTTGGACCGGATATGGTAAGGGAGACATCAAAGAAGGTAGACTTAATCCGTAGGAGGATGAAAACCGAACAGGATAGGCAGAAGTCCCAACTGACAAGAGAAGCATGGAGTTAGAGTTCGTAGTTATGGTTTTTATCAAGGTCTCACCACTTAGGCATGTTCTGAGATCTGGTAGTTCAAGAAAGCTAGTGTCAAGGTTTGTAAGGCCTTTTTCGATTACTGGTAGAGTTAGGAAGTTAGCTTATAGGGTAAAACTTCCTAAGAAGTTAGCGGAAATACATGATGTTTTTCATGTGTCACACTTGCGTAAGTGCCTATAGTAGTCGAGCCAAGTCAGCTAGAGGAGGTGGAAGTAGAGAGGGATCACTTGTTCGCCGTGCACCTACTTGTATTTCTTGGGCATGGTACAAAGCGAGTCCATAATAAGGTTACCAAGCTTGTTAAGGTTCAATGAGGAGACGATCCATCAGGGAGTACATGGGAGCCAGAGGAGAAGATTCAAGCTACCAACCCACAACTCTTTTCTGGTAAGTTTCCATTTTAGTCGAATAAATATAGACTACTTAGGTATTAGGTTCTAGCTTAGTATACCCTATAAGTAGGGACCATTGGAAGTTAGGAATGGCGTAAACACTACACCATAAATGACAATTTGATACGGCTTCTAGCCGTATCTAATAAGATTAGATACGGCTTATAGTCGTATCAAAATTTGGCGAGCTTATAGTTTTGATACGGCTCAAAGCTGTATCTAATTGTACATTTAGGTATGGCTAAAAGCCGTATCTAATAGTCAATTTAGATATGGTTCAAAGCCGTATCTAATTGTCCATTTAGGTACAGCTAAAAGCCGTATCTAATAGTCAAACCGCGTCTTATAGGTCATTTAGATACGGCTGATGGCCGTGTCTAACTTGTTAGTTAGATACGGCTTCTAAGCCGTACCTAACGACCTGCTCCTACGTACCTGTTTAATTTGATACTAATTCTAGATTTGGGATTAACCGTACATTCAACACATATAGGCACATTAAGCACAACAAAGATCTCACGCGTAGTTTTGATAGTTTACAATTCTAGCAACATTAATCCACCTATGCATAGTTTAGATAGTTTACAATTCTACCATATTTCAGCATACGGTCTGAGCTTGAGCTTAATACAAATAGCTTAATACATACAGTTTACAATTCTAGATTTTAGATAGTCTCTTAAATCATTTAATTACATTCATAGTTTAATAACACATTAATAACTTAATACAAATAGTTTGGAGATTGAAATTTCAAAGTTTCCATAGCTGAGCTTGAGCTTCAAGTGACCAAGTCCATCCCTTTTTCACTGCAAAATATAAGCATAACTATAAACTATGTTAGTTGAACGAGTTAAAAAGAAACTGCATACAACACTAGAGTAACAAAGGATATTTGTAATGTTGTAGCCTTTTCAATCCTTATTTATATATCATTTTTTCAAATTATTTAAGAACTTGAACTATTCTAATTCTTGTTCTGGTCTGATTTTTCAACACTAGTCCAAGAGATCGGACCTACTTTATTTTTAGCAATGACAAAGAGTACAATACTCAGTTTCCTCGCTTTCCGGCCACCAAAACGAAAATATTGGAATTCTGATACTATAGATCGACAACCCAGTCTAAAAGCAGTGACGTTAACATAGAACTTCCTAATGGAAATGGTAAAGGAGATCAAGTTCATACCTACGATAGTGGATATGATATGGATTGTTATGATCCGGATTCAAACGGTTCTAAAGAAAATGAACATCCCCAATCCGCTCCTGGATGCACTAGGCACAAATGATCCACAAAATCAATACTAAACTGTCTCCTTCACAAATCAACCACCACCTTACATTTCCACTGCATACATAACCACTGCAAACACTTCTCAATCATACATTCATCCACTATCAGTGTACACACTGCCTTGTACATCAATACTACAAATTCAACACATTGCATTCGCCAACCCATCACTTATCTACTTGAAGCCTCACCTCTTCCGATCACTCACACAACACACTCCAAACTGCACCGCAACCAAAACCAACCAGATAACTGCAGCAACCCACCACCTGACCATCCTTCACCAACCCATCCAGTTTCACCATTCAACACTGCATCCCCTACAAGTCATTCCACCAGCCAAACTTGCCATCAACCATATCTCCTCCCCACTATAAACTGTTGCTTGCCTGCTATCCCCTACCACTTCATTTCAACTACCACAGACCTGTTCATCAACACAGTTACTTCTATCATACCCACATACAACTAATTGTGCAACATCAACATCATACCATTTCTGCTCAATATAACTACCACACTGAGCTACACCATCACCAGTTCAAACAAGTTCAACTAACAGTAACCACATTCTCAAAATACTTTACTGTCAGACGTCATTCCTTCATCCACGTATCATTACAAACAACTTACATCACTTGTTGCACAAACACTCAAACCTCTTCCACAACCTACATCCTCAGCAGAATCAACACATCATCCACCAACCACACTGCCTACTTCGCATTAAACTCATCTCATTCTTACTTCAACCGCAACTACTGCCCACGGCCTCTACAGCAAATACACCTCAACCTCACCTGGAATCTGCCACGACCCCTGCTATAACTAGTTCAATCGCAACTCCATCAATCTAAACGAACTCCATACCCATAACCCTCTGTACGAACTCGACATCAACCACGAACAACAAATAATCCATAATTGACTTCCCTATATCAAATAGTAGCCTACCACATCAAACTCGAACTCTTTATCTCCTCATCAACTTTTCATCTACTTTTCTGTCCTAATTTGATTCTTCATCTACTTTTCTGTCTCGGTTACTTATTTAAATTCTCAACGAGTCAAACTAATTAACAGCACTGTTATTATAAGTTGAACTGAAAAACTATTATCCTGTTTATATTACAAATCCACATTTAATTTTTACTAGTTAAAATGAACATCATAGGAGTGTAATCTGGAGTGAACACTTAATATACACGAAAGTGAAAAAGGAAATAATTTTAGCATTCAAATCCTACAGGTATGTACTATTTTCAGATAAGATGAGACTATGTATAATCTTCCAAGTGCTAGTCTGGTATGATTTCAAGCCTAGTGTAACCATATTAATGAGGTACATACCATTAATTAACAGTTCATTTTCCTAACAAACAATCAATATGAGAATCAATGTAAGCATTAATCATTTTTATCACTCATTCAAACTATTTCACAATGGTAAGCATTAATCATACTCCAAACTTTATTAAACATAAACACTTCAAATTTTCTTCCTGGTTGCAAGATGTTGATATTCAATAAGATTAGGATACTTTTTACAAGAAAAGAAATTAAAATATGTTAGATCTCAGTCCATCAACCATCCTACTGAAGACATGTTGTAGGCATTATGCATACGGATTGCCGTATTTAAAAAGATTAGGATACAGTGAGGAGTTTTAGGCATTCTACAACAAGTTAGATGTGCTAGTACCACTAAGTTTCTGGAGTATAAATAATTAAATAGATAAAAAGAAAGGAATTATAGAAGCACAATTAGTGAGGGGATTAGTCGCCAATGTATGGATTCATACATGTGACCCGCCACTTAATACTCCTTAACATTAAATGTTCTAGAAGATTTAGTTGTCCCATTACACCGTTAAGCTTAGAATAGGAGTTTTAGTCACCTATCAGATTACATAGTATGGCACTTCCTGTTATGGTATTTTAAACATAATCAAATCATAATTTAGCGTAGGAACTAAAGTACAAATATTTAGATGGTGCCAATTAGGAAAGGAAGAAAATATACATGTGACATGTCATGTATATAGTGGAAGAGGTTTCAAAAAACAATACATAGTAAAATATTAACATAAACAGAAAATATACCTGCTCCAACGTCTAAAGAAATTGAATAAGACCCTTCGGATGGCACACATACCCACCCACTCCAACTTCAGCAAAGGTCTCTGCAAATTGATGATTTATTTTGCTGGTTCTCTCATCTGGTAGCAGTATGTTGTCCAACACCACTTTTTCATGTGTGGGTGGTACAAATTTCCCATGGATTTTGGACGATGTAGAATCTCGGCATACAGTACCTATTGCAATAAATATGTTTAGATCTATCCAACAAAATTTCTGCTCGAAAGCAACTAAAAATAGAAATCTTGTAATAAATACCTTTTGCTATTATTTCTAAATCAGAGTTGAGGATTTCACATCTTTGATTGTTCGCTACATCGGTCGACTTCTGGAACTACGAAGCAACGAATTCAGGAGCATTGAATTGTGTGGCGCGTCCTCCATCAGAAGAATTGACCGGTGCGCGAATTCCCTGTTCGATGTTTCCCACCATGTTGATCAGAACCTCCATTTGCCCAGACAAATTTCCCACTGTACCCTCCCAACTTCCCACCCTCATTTTCAACTCATCATGCTCTCCATGAACATGTCTGAGTCGTTTTTGTGCAATGTCACAAGCCTTAACTTTAGTCTTTGGTATAATGGTCCCAACACCGCGACTCCTACCCCTTGCATCCTTACCAAGCACTTGTGATAAGATGTCTTCATCCACTGTCATTTTTTCTTCATCACTATCAGTGATCTTTTCCTTCGCTTTTGCAATTTGATCCTGAAATATGATAATACTTATATGAATAAGAATTCTAAAGAATATGCAAGTTAGTATTTGTTATAAGTATGAAGAAGTGGCATATGCATATTTTAGCATCTGATTAGTATTTGTTTAACTTACAAAGTATGAAGAAGTGGCATCTGATATGCTACCATCTTTTTTCCCGTGTGTCTTCTCCCATACTTGACGATGACTGATATTTGTTGATGGACTAGCAGTGATCTGCAATACAAGTACAAATTTGATTGAAATAGTTGATGTTTGTACACATGTAGATGTATGTATGCAGAATGTAGATAAAGTGAATACTAAAGCATATGAATGAAAATGGATATAAATTACCATTTCTTGTTCTATTTTAGCGTGACTTTTACGTCCTGCATGGTGACCATAACTGAGCAATGCTCTGTTCTTTTTGCCTATCTCCCTTCTTCCGCTCGCTTCAGGCGTTGCTTCATTTTTTATGAACTATTCCCAATCTTCTTGAGCAACTGTAGGTGGACAATTTTTCAACCGTTCTTCGTCATTTTTGAAAGTGTTATAATAAACTACTCTCAGGTTTTTCTTGTATCTCCTAAAAGCCTCAGCCATTCTCTTTAAAAACATTTCCTTTGAAAGCGGATCGAGCTCATAAATTTTCTGCAAAAATTATATTAAATTAGAAAGAAATGAGGTAGTTTAATAATTATATTAAATAAGAAAGATATGAGGTAGTTTAATATTAAATTAGAAAAAAATATAATTCACCAGGTGATATCAAGAGTTGAGAAAAGAACACGTTTGAATACCAAAATGTTAGTTCAGTTAAATCCTATATGTGCAATAAATATAAATAGTAGCTACTTGAATTCATATGAGTACCCCTTAATTTACCCAATAACATAATATATTGGCAAAGGTGGAAGTTGAAACACTATTAACTTTCTATTTGATTAACACATCCTGATGCTTTCATTCTATAAGTAAATAACTCAGCTTGTTCACTGAAAGTTTAGATACTTCAATTCATACAGAAAGAAAAGTGAAAATGATATCGGCACTAGCTTTTTTCTAGTTTAAATTGGTTCCAAACAAAAATATTTACTTACCACCAATTCGTTCCAAATGCTGTCCTTATATATTCCGGGTACTTTGTCCTAACTTATATACGATATCGGCACATGAGCTCTTACTAGTTTACCAAGCGTAGTAGCGATTTTTCCAGTGTTATCTGAGACCGGAATACCAAGTAAGTTTTGATCAACTTTCTTCGTCTCTGAACATGACGAATGCGAAGATGTTGGATTTTCTGACATGGAAATTTTGTTTTGCTTTTGGTTCAAACCTACACAGCAAGTGAAGATGTACAGCAAGTGATGAATCTAAGTATCAAACAATCTGCAAAAGCCAGTTTCATTATTGTAGAACAATCAAATATTTAAGAAGCTTCAAAGTCAAAGTAATTTCCAAAATCTTAAACAAAGCAACTAAATAAAAAAAACCTTCAGTCATTTACCTTCCATTAATCACGACTGAAAGTTGATCCAGAAGCCGTAGTTAGATAAACCTGATTTACCTTCCACTGTACAAGCATAAAAAGGAGGGCCTTTCAGTAATTTATAACAAAACTTATAACTAAATTTATAACTAAACTATATAGTCTATAAACTAAATAAACCAAATTCGACTATACATTTAGTTCAAGTGAACCAATTTATTTAGTTATCATTTAGGACACACAGGTAAACTAAATATTGCCAATTTGTTTAACTTACAAATTTGATGACAAACTAAATAAACCATATAGTCGTCAAATTTAGTTATAAGTTAGTTATCATTGCCAATTAACTAAATAAGTTACAAACTAAATTGCCAATTTAGTTATCATTTAGTTATTTCATTAACTAACTAATTAAATAAACTTTCAGTGAACAAGCTGAGTTATTTACTTGTAACTAAATTGTTAAATGATAACTAAATTGCCAATTTAATTTAGTTAATGTTAAATGTTTAGTTACAAACTAAATAAACATTTAACAATTAACAATAACTACCACAATATTTAGTTACAAACTAAATTGGCAATTACTTGTAACTTAATTTAGTTATTTCATTAACTAATACTAACTAAATTAACTACGAAACATCAGTACATTATATTTAGTTAATATAACAGTTAAACAAAGCAACTAAATAAAAACAAATATCATTCAAGTTCTGTTTTCATACAAACTTACCGGATGAAAGACTAAATGTTTAGGCAGTTAATACATAATCAACTTACCGGTGTATATGAAGAATATGTCTTGATATTTTTGTAATTTTACAACAAGTTAAGGAATTATGGAGTGGATTGTGCGATAACTAACCAAAAAGAGTTGTATATACAGAACCAACTATCTGTAATGGAATAAAATAAGTGAAAATCAGCTACATATGGATTAAAACCATACATACACACAATCGTGCAATTAAAAATATACAGACACACAATCTTGTGATGTACAAATACTAATAAGTTAACATATGGATTTGGTAAGGTCTTCTAATTTTTCATTGTCTTCAAAAGCTGATTGATAGACGGTAGGGAACTCAATGTCATCCACATTTGTAGTCAACCGTTTTGGTGTATGCAAGACCATAGACCATCCGTTATTTTTTAAATCTTTTGAGTAGAAAACTTGACTCGCTTCTGATGCAAGAATAAATGGCTCGTCATTCATGTTATTTTTGTTCTTCAATTTCCCTAAATTTACCATGATCAGGTTTGAAATGGGATCTATTTTACAACCATTGACCTTATCCTCGACCTTTACCCAATCACAATAAAAAACTGTTTGTTTGAATTCAGTGTAATTGTGAAGACCCAAAAACTCGACCTTCGAAAATCGGCATCCGAACTTCACTTGTACTCAAAATGCCGTAGATTCAAACGCCGAATCTGGTTCTCCGGAGCTTATAACACCATTAAGTATAACAACACAACGAAATAAAAATAGATGATATCATATACAATCCAATGAATACAATATCCAGTATGATATACAACAATGATATCAATATGATACAACAATATCATTATACATCAGAGATATGATACAAGAAATAGCAGCGGAAAGAAAATAGATAACACCAGCAGCGGATAGAATATCTCCAATAGAATGCTCCAATCCATAGCTAGCGGAAAGCAAGGTCAGTCGTCCAAGGACTGACTAGCTCCAGATAATCTACTCAACCTGAATATCTGAGAAACCCAACTCTAGACTGCCCGTGTGGAAAATGATGGGCACCCAGAGTTTAGGAAGGGAACAATAAACTCCGAGTCAGTCATGGGACTGGTGTGAGCAACAAAAACAGTTTATCTTTAAACAACAACGATAAAGGATTTTAAACATTGAAAACCGCAATGCTTTTGGAAAATGAAACTACCATAAGACCTCCCGCCACACACACAATGCAAACGCAGACTTGGAGAAGATTTCTTCTTATGATAGTCAAACATGCTTACTACGCGAAACAAATCATTTTTTTGATATTATTACTAGTGCATAGTGCAGAAACATCACGAAAATACAATATTAATCTTAGCCAGCATAGGTACCATTATATTATGCCTACTATAGCTGCTATGTTAAATAGCAGGTTCTACAACTAAAACCGTACTGGTTCGTATTGGAAGATGGATTTCCAACAAATGGTCAGGCTAAAGAACTTCCTTTCCTACTGCCGAATGGGATCGCCTCTGGCTGGACGTCCCGAGAGACAAACTGCTCTCTGCCAACACAAGGCCGGGTTACCCCTGTACTAGGTAACTCACGAATATGCCATCCCCCAGTCCTTTGGGACCTTTATCCGAGGCACCTCGATAAACACACAATCACACAATAAATGAGATCGGAGTATCCACATAGGTTAAATACCAGGGCTCCATACCTGATACCACCCTTTTCCAGAAGGAAATGACATACCCTAAAGGGCGCGACCCTCATAACCTTGCCGCATATTCCTGTTTCGACCATTTCCGGGTTGTGAGGTTCGAAGAAGTCTCGTCCACAAAGCTACGCTTTTTCACAAAGTCATGCTTTGGGTCAATAGATGATCAAAGTAATGATCACAAAGATAAAAAATCAAACAAATGATCATATCACAAATGATCAAACAATGATCATCACACAACAACACTCAGCATGCCACATTACCAAATTGGGAGTATATTGCTGATAAATTTCAACTACATAACCTCTGAGCTCATACGTCTCAGAGAAGAGTGTTAAGCTAAGAGAATAAATTCTCCGCCACCAACAGAAATGTATTTGAAAGAAATCTGCTTTATATCTCAAAGTGTAATGTCAGACATGTAACCATACAAGTCTGTTCCGGGTTCGAACAGAACCGAAGGCACTTCCGAAGAAGCCCTTGCAAATTCGGGTATTCACAATCCCGATCGGACTTCCCATCACTTAGGGGATCTCTATACCAGGAGCTACCCAGTGCAGAGACAATCGATAGGTTATCCTATCGTTTTCGCAAACACCCGGTCTTCAACACCGGTCTTCAAATGCTATCCATATATGACGTATAACTTATTCGGAATAGGTTATGTGACACAAAGGTCCTCTCCCGGCTGAACCGAATAGTGAGCGTAATATTCAAAAACATATGGATATTGGGATTTCAATTAAGTCACAACTTATTACCCAAAACTTTTCAAATGGTTTAACAAATTACCATTTTCAAATCTTTAAACAAAAAGATTCATTTTAACAACCTTCAACGGTTTAAACAATTTCCACATTTTTAATCTTTTAAACAAAAGATTCATTCACATATTTTCCAATTTAATTCCCATTTTAATTTAACTCGTTAAATCTTTAAATCAAAGATTTAACTTATAGCTTTCAAACAATTTCATTTCAAATAGTTTAAACAAATCATCATTTTAAATCTGTTAAAAATAAACATATTTAATTCATAGCTTTCAAAAACAATTCATTCATAATTTAGAAACCATTTTTCAATTCAATCTTGAAATTCCTTTAATTAAACTGGAATTTCATTTCTTATCTGAAAGCTTTTATTCTTTTAAAACAAACAGTTTTCATTCCAAAAATCTGATTCATCTATACGAGTTAAGGTCATTTGGGTTAAATTCAAATTCTCAAACCAATATTTTCAAAATGGGTTAAATTCATTTAAACATATTTATAACATCTTTAACTAAAATTTCCAACCATGGAATTCAATTCCTTATTTGAATTCAAATTCAAATTGAATTATTTAAATTTCAAAACTTAATTAAGTTATTCAAAATAACTTTTATCTTTGAAATTCCATTTCAAAAGCTCTTCACTTTAAACCCAAATTTCTAATTTCAAAATCAATTGAAATTAAAATTTCAATTTCAAAAATCTTTAATTTAAATTATCTGTGACTTAACCGATTTCCACGTGAAATCCGTATTTGTGTGTGTAAGAGTGTGGTCCCGGGGTTTCACACAGTAGTGCAACACCATTCAATCATCACAGATCAGAATACAGAAATATAGTTGATAAGCGGTATAACTATAACGCTTATCTTTTCATTCACAGATCACATATATATAAATTACAGATCACAACATAAATCAGGATGTATCACAAAGCATCATATGTCAGGGATATCAAACAATCAAATCATCCAATATGATCCAAACATCCATAGGTAGGGTCAGTTAATTGTCTGATTAATTCAAATCAGATTTAAATTCTATGAATAAATTACTAATTCTGGTTAATTAACATTAATAAATTACAAATCATTTTGATTAATTATTCTTTAATCATTTATTAATTAACCTTAATTTTTAAATTAATTATCCCATAATTAATTATCTCCATAAATTTCACTAAGTAATTCACTTATCCAATTATTTTCTTAAGTTAATTAAACTAATTTAATTAACTCTAATTAATCAAAATATCCCAAATCAATTACAATAAGTAATTTATCCTTAATTACTTTCATTAAGTAATTACATTTAAATCAATTTATAATTGATTATCTAATTTATTAATCTAATTAACTATCAAAATTAATCACATTAATTTAATTACTTAATAATCCCTAGTTAATTGTCTTCATTAACTAATAACATTTCTTAACTACTTTTAATTAATCTCTAATTATAAATTAATCTAAATCATTAATTTATAAAGTTGATAAATAAATCATTCCTTAATTATCTTATAAATTGAATCATTTAATACCTTAATTATCTCTAAGATAATTTATTCCTTCATTAATGACTTGATTAACATTAACGTATATATTTTTAAACATTTACTATTTGAACTTACAATTTAGTTCCATTTTGAATTTTAAGTTTAAATCAAATTATTTAAATCCAAAACATTTTAAAGTTATACTTTAACCCCCTTTTTAAGTAGTTCAAATAATTAAATTTTATAAAACATTCTTTAATTCAAACTAGGATACAAAAAAATAAATTTGGATCCATCTTTCAAATTCTAGTTTTAAACTTTATATTAAAACCTGGTTTCAAATTTTCAAAATATGTTTAATAAAAAAAAACTGTAACATTCCCAAATGAACCCGAGTAAAACCATCAAAACACCGAGACCCTCTCAGGTAATCACGCAACCCACCTGCTTCGAGTCGAACGCGATTCTACACTAACAAAACCCCGAGCCATCTCTTTCTTCTCCAAATCCACAACTACATCAGATATCATCACCTACGCGTGCACGTGCACGAACATTCCGGTGATCCTTGGTCAACCACGCTATCTTCGACAAGTCGACAACATCATCACTGACCTACCCAAACAACCAGATCTTCGAAACGTCCCCGATATTGAATTCGAACATGATGGGCAAATCTGGAGCAACTGCGATCACCAGAAACTAGCTCGTGCCGCCGCCTCCGACCTCGAAACGTCTGGCCATCTTCACCGAAGCTACGACACACCTTCTCGCTGCCATTCCCCCACTCGCGATCCCATCCGATGATCCCTAGCCTCCCCAATTGCCTCGCGAATGTCGCCAACAACTTAAACACTTAAACCCTAAGATTGCTTCGTCCTATCATTTTCTTCAATGGAAAAATTATTGAACATTTTTCCCCACACCGACCATCACCACGCTTGCTTTAGCCAGGACCTTGACCCCTCTAGTGACGCCGATCACCAAAGATTTACGATAATGTCAAACTCGTTCATCTCACGTTTTCTCATGGTTTAGTGAAGTAAAAATCATGAATTTTGTTTTAAAAATCATAAATTTTCCAGTCGAACCCAATAATGTATATGAATCAATTAACTCTGAGATTCCAATTTTCATGTTTATTTATTTTCCACTGTAATATTCAAATTTGAAGATATTTAATCCATATTTCCACTTGAGTTTATTTTTAAAATTGGTATTACAACATTACAATCACCTTTAATTTTGAAACCGAAGCTCAATATTGATTGGTTTGGGTGATCTGAATTTTTGTTTGAATTTGTTTAGCCTGTAACAGAGAAACAGGTACATATACCTGTATCTATATATTCAAGTTACAGATATACATATATATGTGGTCATACAAATAAAATTTATTCTATACAACATTATTCCATAACATATATCCAATATAGATCATACGCAAACAGCTCATATATATGTAAGGGTTGAAAAGTTTGCTCATCATTGAAAGGGAAGAACAGAGGATACTTGTTGTCTAGAAACTGCAGTTGAGTCCTGTTTTAAACTTGCTTGGTTTCCTTTGAAAATTGTTTTAAGTTGCCTTTGCTTTATGATCTTCCTGCTTCCAGGTTAAAGCTTAAATTTTCAAACTGAAAATGTTTCTTTGATTTGTTTTCTGTTTTGATGTTGGTTTTGGTTTGAAGTTTGTTTGTGTTTTAGAGGAGATGATGTTTGCTTGATATATTCTCAGCTCGAACTGAAATGAGGAGGGATAGATAAATGAAATTGAGTTGTATAGGGTATTATATTTATTTGTTTGTACACATTATCAAGTCAGAGATATTTTTCTATAGAGGAGGCTGAAATGAGATATAAAATGTACTAAAGATACACACATTTAATGCTTATGTCCTTATGTCTACAAACACTCATCCCCTACCTTTCGTATGTACTTAGATAATAGTTTTCTTCTTTTTCAAGTGTACACAATTTCTTAATACTTCCTGTACAAGCATCATGAAGATATATTTTCTTCCCTTGTTTATTTGCCTGCATACTTATTCCTTTATTTTTTTTCTTTTCGGTCTCTGCTTTAGATCTAAATGTATTGCCACCTATGTTCGATTTCCAGAATTATCTAAGTGTTTCATTTCCTTGCTTTGCATTAGTCTTATACTTTACTTTGTTTTAGAGATATTATATGTGCAAATATACTCTATGTCTTATTCCATACTTATCCTACAGGCTATATTCAAATTGATTTGTTTTTACATACTTACCTCTTTATTGTTCACACTTGAATATAGTTTATCCTTTGTATTTTGTCTTATTATTTTGAAACAAAAATGAATTCCCATAGTTAATATGTTGTTAGGATTGTAGCCAATGTATTCGTTTTATTTTATTTATATAATTTACCTTATATATTTATTTGAAATTTTAATTTTTCTTTAGTCTTATTATTCTATAGTATAAATAAATCTCCATTTTATTATGTTGTTAGAATTTAGCAAATGTTCTACTTTCTATTTTTATTAAAATTTATCTTATATTTATTTTTATTTCTAACATAAATCATCAATTCTAATATTTATTATTATAATTTATCTTTAACCCATTTATTTACAATTTAAATTCAAATCAAATATATACTTATATATTATTTCAAATTTACTCATATATGCCCGTATACATATATATTCACACATATACATATATACAATATTTTAAATTTAAATGATTTATAAAAAATTTATTTATTTATTTATTTCGGGGAAACTCGAATCACTTCATCAATTTATTTGACAAATTTAATTCAAATATTCAATAAATTATCAAATTAAATTTAATTGAAATTCGGGGTCGTTACAGACTTCCCCCCTTAAAAGAATTTCGTCCTCGAAATTGCTAAGGAGACAAAAAGATAGATGAAAATGTTTCATCAAATCAAACTGAATATCTATTCTGCATTTGGCTTACCAAATCAGAATACCAACAATAGATACAAGAACGAATCTATTTTAACACTTCACAAAATACTCGGGTTATCCAGATCTACGAAATATGTAATGGCATTGGTTAGTTCGAAGGGATAACTAACCATTCATAGAACATATCGGGACCCAAAGAATAGATAGATATATGGATACTATTCGAAAACTTTTAGTTTAGAAACCAAAATGTTCCTATCAACTATAGCAATCAAAGCAACCAAGGCAACCAAACAAACAATTCTGGCCTATTTGGAGTTTATGTCCCATACAAATATATCGAATTTCCTTTCTGGATCGACCAGAAAATATCGAAGAATTGAGAAAAGATGACGAACAAAAGAGATAGATAGAGAAAAGATGGCTTCCTTGTTGTTACAGAGTATTGACCATTTATAGTCGTATTCCCATGTCCCCTATCTCATCCTCTTCTTGCGCTCACACTTACTATCAGTGGATAGCAAGAGAATTTACTAAGGCATACGGACGGATATCTGAGAATTACTCATTCTAGGGTATAATTCACCCTATCTCTAATGAGCTACTTAATGTGTTATACTCCTGAGCTAAAGTTTTACCCTCAGCTCTGATACCAAATGTAACGAACTCCCGTCGACGGCCATCGGTAAGCTTTGCAACCATCCCAGTCCCACCGTGGCTTACACTGGCACCTCGCATTTACTTTTACGGCCAGCCTCTCGACTGTCACGGCCTTCGCCTAACCAACCCATCCCTCTCAGGGACATGTAGGGGTAAGAGTCCCCCGTTCTCCACCAAACTGCGAAGCGAGAACCCCCTATCATGCTGTAATATAGCAAATGCGATCCATATACGACGTATCACTTATTCGAAATGGGTTATGTGACACAAAGGTCCTCTCCCGGCTGAACCGAATAGTAAGCGTAATATTAAAAAACATATGGATATTGGGATTTCAATTAAGTCACAACTTATTACCCAAAACTTTTCAAATGGTTTAACAAATTACCATTTTCAAATCTTTAAACAAAAAGATTCATTTTAACAACCTTCAACGGTTTAAACAATTTCCACATTTTTAATCTTTTAAACAAAAGATTCATTTACAGATTTTCCAATTTAATTCCCATTTTAATTTAACTCGTTAAATCTTTAAATCAAAGATTTAACTTATAGCTTTCAAACAATTTCATTTCAAATGGTTTAAACAAATCATCATTTTAAATATGTTAAAAATAATCAGATTTAATTCATAGCTTTCAAAAACAATTCATTCAGAATTTAGAAAACCATTTTTCAATTCAATCTTGAAATTCCTTTAATTAAACTGGAATTTCATTTCTTATCTGAAAGCTTTTATTCTTTTAAAACAAACAGTTTTCATTCCGGAAATCTGATTCATCTATACGAGTTAAGGTCATTTGGGTTAAATTCAAATTCTCAAACCAATATTTTCAAAATGGGTTAAATTCATTTAAACATATTTATAACATCTTTAACTAAAATTTCCAACCATGGAATTCAATTCCTTATTTGAATTCAAATTCAAATTGAATTATTTAAATTTCAAAACTTAATTAAGTTATTCAAAATAACTTTTATCTTTGAAATTCCATTTCAAAAGCTTTTCACTTTAAACCCAAATTTCTAATTTCAAAATCAATTGAAATTAAAATTTCAATTTCAAAAATCTTTAATTTAAATTATCTGTGACTTAACCGATTTCCACGTGAAATCCGTATTTGTGTGTGTAAGAGTGTGGTCCCGGGGTTTCACACAGTAGTGCAACACCATTCAATCATCATAGATCAGAATACAGAAATATAGTTGATAAGCGGTATAACTATAACGCTTATCTTTTCATTCACAGATCACAGATATATAAATTACAGATCACAACATAAATCAGGATGTATCACAAAGCATCATATGTCAGGGATATCAAACAATCAAATCATCCAATAGGATCCAAACATCCATAGGTAGGGTCAGTTAATTGTCTGATTAATTCAAATCAGATTTAAATTCTATGAATAAATTACTAATTCTGGTTAATTAACATTAATAAATTACAAATCATTTTGATTAATTATTCTTTAATCATTTATTAATTAACCTTAATTTTTAAATTAATTATCCCATAATTAATTATCTCCATAAATTTCACTAAGTAATTCACTTATCCAATTATTTTCTTAAGTTAATTAAACTAATTTAATTAACTCTAATTAATCAAAATATCCAAAATCAATTACAATAAGTAATTTATCCTTAATTACTTTCATTAAGTAATTACATTTAAATCAATTTATAATTGATTATCTAATTTATCAATCTAATTAACTATCAAAATTAATCACATTAATTTAATTACTTAATAATCCCTAGTTAATTGTCTTCATTAACTAATAACATTTCTTAACTACTTTTAATTAATCTCTAATTATAAATTAATCTAAATCATTAATTTATAAAGTTGATAAATAAATCATTCCTTAATTATCTTATAAATTGAATCATTTAATACCTTAATTATCTCTAAGATAATTTATTCCTTCATTAATGACTTGATTAACATTAACGTATATATTTTTAAACATTTACTGTTTGAACTTACAATTTAGTTCCATTTTGAATTTTAAGTTTAAATCAAATTATTTAAATCCAAAACATTTTAAAGTTATACTTTAACCCCCTTTTTAAGTAGTTCAAATAATTAAATTTTATAAAACATTCTTTAATTCAAACTAGGATACAAAAAATAAATTTGGATCCATCTTTGAAATTCTAGTTTTAAACTTTATATTAAAACTTGGTTTCAAATTTTCAAAATCTGTTTAATAAAAAAAAACTGTAACATTCCCAAATGAACCTGAGTAAAACCATCAAAACACCGAGACCCTCTCAGGTAATCACGCAACCCACCTGCTTCGAGTCGAACGCGATTCTACACTAACAAAACCCCGAGCCATCTCTTTCTTCTCCAAATCCACAACTACATCAGATATCATCACCTACACGTGCACGTGCACGAACATTCCGGCGATCCTTGGTCAACCACGCTACCTTCGACAAGTCGACAACATCATCGCTGACCTACCCAAACAACCAGATCTTCGAAAACGTCCCCGATATTGAATTCGAACATGATGGGCAAATCTGGAGCAACTGCGATCACCAGAAACTAGCTCATGCCGCCGCCTCCGACCTCGAAACGTCTGGCCATCTTCACCGAAGCTACGACACACCTTCTCGCTGCCATTCCCCCACTCGCGATCCCCTCCGATGATCCCTAGCCTTCCCAATTGCCTCGCGAATGTCGCCAACAACTTAAACACTTAAACCCTAAGATTGCTTCGTCCCATCATTTTCTTCAATGGAAAAATTATTGAACATTTTTCCCCACACCGACCATCACCACGCTTGCTTTAGCCAGGACCTTGACCCCTCTAGTGACGCCGATCACCAGAGATTTACGATAATGTCAATCTCGTTCATCTCACGTTTTCTCATGGTTTAGTGAAGTAAAAATCATGAATTTTTTTTAAAAATCATAAATTTTCCAGTCGAACCCAATAATGTATATGAATCAATTAACTCTGAGATTCCAATTTTCATGTTTATTTATTTTCCACTGTAATATTCAAATTTGAAGATATTTAATCCATATTTCCACTTGAGTTTATTTTTAAAATTGTTATTACAACATTACAATCACCTTTAATTTTGAAACCGAAGCTCAATATTGATTGGTTTGGGTGATCTGAATTTTTGTTTGAATTTGTTTAGCCTGTAACAGAGAAACATGTACATATACATGTATCTATATATTCAAGTTACAGATATACATATATATGTGGTCATACAAATAAAATTTATTCTATACAACATTATTCCATAACATATATCCAATATAGATCATACGCAAACAGCTCATATATATGTAAGGGTTGAAAAGTTTGCTCATCATTGAAAGGGAAGATCAGAGGATACTTGTTGTCTAGAAACTGCAGTTGAGTCCTGTTTTAAACTTGCTTGGTTTCCTTTGAAAAATGTTTTAAGTTGCCTTTGCTTTATGATCTTCCTGCTTCCAGGTTAAAGCTTAAATTTTCAAACTGAAAATGTTTCTTTGATTTGTTTTCTGTTTTGATGTTGGTTTTGGTTTGAAGTTTGTTTGTGTTTTAGAGGAGATGATGTTTGCTTGATATATTCTCAGCTCGAACTAAAATGAGGAGGGATAGATAAATGAAATTGAGTTGTACAGGGTATTATATTTATTTGTTTGTACACATTATCAAGTCAGAGATATTTTTCTATAGAGGAGGCTGCAATGAGATATAAAATGTACTAAAGATACACACATTTAATGCTTATGTCCTTATGTCTACAAACACTCATCCCCTACCTTTCGTATGTACTTAGATAATAGTTTTCTTCTTTTTCAAGTGTACACAATTGCTTAATACTTCCTGTACAAGCATCATGAAGATATATTTTCTTCCCTTGTTTATTTGCCTGCATACTTATTCCTTTATTTTTTTTCTTTTCGGTCTCTGCTTTAGATCTAAATGTATTGCCACCTATGTTCGATTTCCAGAATTATCTAAGTGTTTCATTTCCTTGCTTTGCATTAGTCTTATACTTTACTTTGTTTTAGAGATATTATATGTGCAAATATACTCTATGTCTTATTCCATACTTATCCTACAGGCTATATTCAAATTGATTTGTTTTTACATACTTACCTCTTTATTGTTCAGACTTGAATATAGTTTATCCTTTGTATTTTGTCTTATTATTTTGAAACAAAAATGAATTCCCATAGTTAATATGTTGTTAGGATTGTAGCCAATGTATTCGTTTTATTTTATTTATATAATTTACCTTATATATTTATTTGAAATTTTAATTTTTCTTTAGTCTTATTATTCTGTAGTATAAATAAATCTCCATTTTATTATGTTGTTAGAATTTAGCAAATGTTCTACTTTCTATTTTTATTAAAATTTATCTTATATTTATTTTTATTTCTAACATAAATCATCAATTCTAATATTTATCATTATAATTTATCTTTAACCCATTTATTTACAATTTAAATTCAAATCAAATATATACTTATATATTATTTCAAATTTACTCATATATGCCCGTATACATATATATTCACACATATACATATATACAATATTTTAAATTTAAATGATTTATACAAAATTTATTTATTTATTTATTTCAGGGAAACTCGAATCACTTCATCAATTTATTTGACAAATTTAATTCAAATATTCAATAAATTATCAAATTAAATTTAATTGAAATTCGGGGTTGTTACAGTAATCCAACTCAAGTATTTGTTGAATGACTCTGTAATACGTTGTTTCTACTTCCATATAATTTTTATCCTTACCACTCGCTCTAAATTTTGTAATTGCTCTCATGTATACACCGCTATTTTGTGTTACCATACGGTCTTCATACTTTTTGTGGAAAATGAAAATCCATTCACTTGGTACTTCATATAACTACGCGTTATGAACTTCGGCCTGTGCACTAGCCACCATAGAGTTGGATCAACATCGATGGTCTTTAACAGGTACATAAAACAAAATAAGTAAAAAAGCATGATCACGAAGGTGTATTACACACTTATAAACACATGAAATACTTAAGACGATGTTATACCTCATTACGTAACCATAGATTAAAACTTTGAACGACTTCCACGGTGGTAGCCCTGCCTCGAGGTTGAAATCTAGTACTTTTCACATAGGAGTTATACCTCCTACGAAAAACACATATCAAAATGTATATATAAAATGAATTAAAAAAATTGAAATTCCGGACAAGTTCGTGAAATTACTTCTTCCATTCATCCAATCCATCGTACTTATTAAGGACCCATCTACGCACTTGTTCAAACTGCACTTGGGTTAACGTTATATCTTTACCATTATCCAGAGGTATCTCACCAGCAAACTCATCGTCCTCGTCTAAAAACGCTTCGCGGGTATGTTTATGATTGCCATCACCTCCGTTTGGCATATATTCCATGCAGTAAAGACTAGCTTCTTGTACGATATATCCTTCTGCAATACACCCTTCAATGTATCTTTTGTTGCGCACATATCCTTTATATGTTTTCATCAACCTATAAATGTGATCAATTATATATTGTAGACGGTAGCTATTTATATGAAATAATGATGTACATAACTGAAATTAGAAATTTACTGTTCAAATGGATACATCCATCTATATCTGACAGGGCCACAAATCAACGCTTCATCGGCTAAATGAACCATAAGGTGGACACTGATATCAAAAAATGCAGGTGGAAAATGTTTTTCAAAAACACACATTGCTTCTACTAAGCTAGCCTTTTCTTTTAAAAGATGTTCCCTATTGATCACCTTTGAACACAAAATGTTAAAGAATAAACTAATACGATGAACATCATTTCGCAGATCCTTATGTTGTGGATAAGAATGTTGAAGCAATACTGGAAGCAAATGCTGCATTATGACATGGTAATCATGTGACTTCATATTTCTTAGTTCAGGAGGATTGATGCTCACATTGTTGTGGAAGTTAGAAGAGAATTTGTTAGGCACTTTCAGATTTTTCAAAACAGTGCAAAACCGTATCTTTTCTTCTTTGCTCAAAGTGAAAGTTGACTTTTGTTATCCCGCCTTTTGGCAAGGCCGAGATACCAAGGAACTAACTAAAGAGAATATGGATTATGCATCCTCGGGATCGAGTAACCGCTGGATATCCCCAGATATCGATGAATTTTACCCAAGACCGGATTGAGCCATAATTGATAAGACATGACTAGAAAAGCTGTGTGAGCCAACGTTCCAAGTTTTGGAGCAATCCGAGTTCGTATGCCCAAGTTATCGCAATTAGAAAGAGGAAGGGCCTGGGGTCGGATCCATCCTCCTTAGCATTGCATCGAATCCACAGGGTCATAGCCTTGCTTCGACTCCATCAGCACAGAGGCTCTCGTTCGAATCCATCAGGACCAAGCATTGGTTCGAAACCATCAAGATAGTATTGGTTTGAATCGATCGTAGTTGGCTGTGCTTCGAATCGATTCGAACGTACCTTAAGTTCGAATCCGTTGGAGCTTTCTACACCTCGAATTCATAAAGAGAAGGAGCTTCGAATCCAGGAGGCGTAGCCTTACTTCGAATCCAGGAGATGTAGCTCAGCTTCGACTCCATCGAGCATGCCCTCTATTCGAACCCAACGAGGCAGAGGGTCTTCGAATCCATCCAGTAGGAATAACTTCGAATTGAGTAGATACGGCATGGCATACTCGATTCGAACAGGCGTACTTTCGAATCCAACACCTGGAGTCGGAGTGATCGATTCGAAGGAACCAAGTCAAAAGTGATCGATTCGAAGATGCATTTCAGCCAAGTGCTTGACCTTGAATCGATCATAACTCGAGATCCACAAGTCCAAATGCCATGAAATTTTCACAGAAGCTTAAACACATGATGAAGAATGTTCATACCAAATTTCAACTTGATTGGATGATTTCTTGATCGATTCGAACCAAGGGTCGAATCGATCCAAAAGTGGGCCCGGATCTTCAGATTTCGGCCATGTGGGCCCCCTGACGTACCAGAACTGGTCTCCCCTCATTTTAGGCGAAATATCAGCCTCCTACACCTATAAATAGAGCCCTTGGTCATTCAGAAAAGGGGTCGAACAATTCTAAGTACTAAAGAGCGCCTAGATTCTGCCAGATTTACTCCAGAACACCACCGCTGCTTTAGATTGACACTTAGCATTTAAATTCAGTTGTACTACAGTATAAAGAATTGTAATCTTCAAGTATCGAGCAATAAAATCATCAAACTTCATAGTGGACGTAGGCAAAACGCCGAACCACTCTAAATCGCTTGTCTTTGCAATTTACTTTCTGTTATTTGGAGTTTTTGTTAGATAATCCTCAGTTTTAATTTTCATTCTTCACTTTTATCTCTTCAAAAACTTCCGAAGAGTGTTGTGCCCAATTTTGGTACAAACACTTTGGTACTTCCACTGAGAAAAAACCAGCTTTTTTCTCCTGCTCCTTGGATCTACCATCGATACCGGATTGCACAAATCCAAGAGGAAGATCCAGATCTCTAATTCATAATCCTTCCATTCTATTCAGATTTGCATAAAGTCTAGGAAAAGGATTCATCATTCAAAATGGTTAGCATAAGAACCACTTCTACAGCTGCTGGACAAGAAGGTAGGGATGGACAGAATCCTGCTCAACAGCAGCCATCCAACCAAGACAATGTCGCTCATTTAGAACCGTCTGGACCAGTCACCAGACAGGAGCTCCATATGTTGCTCCAAGAGCTAACTCAAAGTCGGCAACAATTGGCCGAACAGTTGCATGCTAATATTGAATTAACAAACCAACTGAACCGCCAAGGCCGCAGAAGGTCCAGACGGGATGATATCTCCCGATCATCTACTGAAAGTTCCACCTCATCGGACTACTATCACAGATCTACCCGTCCTCGATTAGATGGGAGCCATGCACAAACGGCCGGATATCAATCCGCCTTGACTGTTGGACAGTTGAGGGCAGGACCGTTGACCAGCTTTCAGGCCGGGCCCTCAACACAAGGAGGCCCTACTACACAGCGTACCACGGACAATCATGCCGCAGCTGCCACAACAGAAACAAGGGTTGATACCCGAAATATTTCAGAGCCAAATAATCAGCAACGTGGGCGTACTCCTGAACTATACGTCCCAGAAGACGCTGAGCCAAGGAGGCGAAATTTGGACCGTCGACAGCGCCCGGTCCGAACTCGCGCTGTGGAACCCGACCACACCTTAGCTCAGCAGGCTCAAAATGTAGCAATGCCCGACATTTTGACTATGATACGTCAGATGATCCGCGAAAGCCAAGGTCTTACCAACGACGATTGGGGGATTTCTCGAAGTCATACTCCTTTCACGGACGAGATACTGTACGCTGAACCTCCTCGGCGATTCAGAATGCCAACTCTCCCTATGTACGAAGGAAATTCTGATCCCAATCAGCACATATTGAAATATGAATGGTCAATGAGCGCCGCAAGGGCCGACGATGCAGTGAAATGTCGAAGTTTCCCCATCTCACTGGGAGGAATCGCAACAATGTGGTTTACAAGATTACCTCAAAGATCTATCTCTTCATTTGACCAATTGGCTAAGAAATTTGTTGAACAATTTCGCATGCATGTCGCTAGACCCAAAGATGTTAACACCCTTTCCAGCGTTACCCAAGCTCGTGGGGAAACACTAAGGCGTTACTTGGAGAGATTCCATGCGGCATGTGTGGAGATTAGTAATCCCAATGATAATTCAATTTTAATGGCATTGACAAAGGGGATTGATCCCGATTTTGAGTTTGGAAACTGGTTAGCTGGAAAACCACCCGCATCGTTGGACCGTTTGTACTCCAAAGCCGCTCAATTCTTACAGCAAGAGGACGCGAAACAGTCTAGGAAGTAGGATGATGCAAAGCCCGGAAGTGAAGGAATACAAAGTAATGTAGCAGTTAAACAGTCCGGTGAAAATTCCGGAAAAGTTCAATTAAATATCCAGAATAAACAAACTCAACCAAGAGGCAACAGTGGTCAAGATAAGAAAAGAGACTCAAATCGAGGCCCACGGCGTGAGGCTCCAATGTTCGATAATTACACACCATTGAATACATCGTTGGAAAATGTGTACCTATAGACTTGCAATACTATGCAATACAAGAAGCCGGCTCCGAAGCAATCGTCGGAGAGGCAGATTCAAACAGGGAAGTTCTGTAGATTCCACGAAAGTTATGGCCACAATACCAACGAGTGTCGACAATTGCAGGACCTCATTGAGAAGTTGATCAGAGAGAGGAAGTTAGATCAGTTTGTGCGGGCGCCGCAGTCTGGTGACACGGGTCCGTCAAATCAGAATCGTGCACAGGATCAAGAAAGACAAGAGGAACCCGCTCATACGGGAGGAAGGCTAGTCATAAATGCTATAAGTAGTGATCCTCGTCCAGCGAAGCGAAGCTGGGAAGAAATGAAATCATATAACAACTTAGCTAGACGAACAGACTTTGAGTATGATGATAACTTGGACAATAGACCTTCGACCAAACGAAAGAGAGCAATAATTAACGACATCACTTTCCGAGACAACGATATTGATTATGTCGGAAGCCCGACTACTGACCCACTCGTGATATCGGCACAAGTAGGTCCAGCTTGGATGAAGAGGATACTGATTGACTGCGGGAGCTCTGTGAATATCCTTTTTATACATGCTTATAATCAAATGAGGATGAAAGCCAGGGATTTGGAACCTTGCCAAACTCACCTCCATGGATTCAACGGTAGCGCTACCATACCTATTGGGATGGTGAAGTTACCAGTTAGGTTGGGATCCAAGGAACATAGGAGAGTTCGGACATTACAGTTCGCTGTGTTGAACATAGTCTCGCCATACAACGCTTTCTTAGGACGACCTGCCCTTGCTGAATTCAGAGCTGTAATTGCCCCGTGGTGCTTAACTTTAAAGTTCCCTACTGTCAACGGAGTCGGAGTCGTCCAGGGCGACCAGGTTGACTTAAGAACAATCATTCGCCGAAATCGAGTCGCCCGATTACGCAATGCCGAGACCGACTTAAAACTTTTGAACGCAATGAGATTGTCATTAAAAAAGAATATCCAGCACTCCCACACGCAAGACTAACATAGAGAGGGTCACACGAAATTAAGCAAGAACTCGGGGATGGTACATTTAAGTTAGCAACCGTTGATGGTCTAACTTTACCAAGGGCCTGAAATAGCGAAAGTCTTCGTCGCTACTCCAAATAACAGGCTATGTTTATTTATTTAGTTTAAATTCTATTTTAAATTTTGTTTCTGCATTTCGAAATTAGAATTTGTAATAAGGCAATTGACTTTGCCATGTTTTCTTATTTCAGCAATAAAATGCCATCTCTTCGAGCCAGAGCTGTGATTCATTAAATACAATGTACAACATCAAGATGCACGAAGAGCTAAATTCCATCACACAATGGGATTTATTCAAGTAGGGAGTGGCTATGAAGCAATCAACCACTCACTAAATGAAACCTGAGCTCGGGGGCAAGCCATCACATCAGGCGAGAAATGGGTTGATACACGACAACCCTTCACTTAACTCCGTACTCCCAGAGTGCGAGGCGGAGTATAAACATTTTCCTAACTCCGTACTCCCAGAGCGCGAGGCGGAGTATAAACATTTACAAAATCCCAGAGTACTCCGAGAGCGCGAGCTGGGTACAAACTCTTAAGTTAACTCCGTACTCCCAGAGTGCGAGGCGGAGTATAAACATTTACAAAATCCCAGAGTACTCCGAGAGCGCGAGCTAGGTACAAACTTTTTATTTAACTCCGTACTCCCAGAGTGCGAGGCGGAGTATAAACATTTTCCTAAATCCCAGAGTACTCCGAGAGCGCGAGCTGGGTACAAACTTTTTACTTAACTCCGTACTCCCAGAGTGCGAGGCGGAGTATAAACATTTTCCTAAATCCCAGAGTACTCCGAGAGCGCGAGCTGGGTACAAACTTTTACTTAACTCCGTACTCCCAGAGTGCGAGGCGGAGTATAAACATTTTCCTAAATCCAGAGTACTCCGAGAGCGCGAGCTGGGTACAAACTTTTACTTAACTCCGTACTCCCAGAGTGCGAGGCATAGTATAAACATTTTCCTAAAACCCCAGAGTACTCCGAGAGCGCGAGCTGGGTATAAATATCAACAAACTCCAGACTCCGAGAGCGCGAGCTGGAGTATAAACATTACTCAACTCCATACTCCCAGAGTGCGAGGCGGAGTATAAACATACGTCAACTCCACACTTATCCCCAATACTGGGGGCAGAACCATAACACATAACAAGTTGAAGACAAAAGGGAATACATTCTCATTTCCACTATCAACAAAAAGAATCTGATTACAAAGTGGTTCAAAAAATTGCTACTAGTGGGAGCCGAATCCACATCTATACACGGCTACAGAAAAATCAACAAAATGTTACCCCATGCAACGGGAAATTAAAGAAAGAGTTCAATCTTTCTTCTTCCTTATTTTCTTCTTCGGGGTAGCTCCGCCAGATCCGCTGCCTGATTTTCCCCTCGACCGCTTACTCTTTTTAGGCTTGTCCTCCAGCAGCGACATAATATCAACGTCTTCCTCAAAGCTTGAGGCGACGGAAATTCTTCTCGGAGGACGAGTTGAAGGCATGGGAGCAGTAACAGGGAGTGGGGCAGGAGCAGCTTCAATAACTACAGTACCGCCCGGTGAGATCACCATTAATGGGGCAGGCCCTGACGGATTCATACCAGCAGTCCCTGCTGCCATCTCGGCGTCAATCTCAGCAAGAATTTCGTCCTCGCAGGATGCTTGGGCCACATCGGATGTACCAGTAGCTGGCATAGACGAACTAACGGCCAGAGCAGCCCCACTCATTGCGTCGGACGGATTAACTGAGGGATTGATGGGTTCATTAAGAAGCTCCTCAATCATTTGAGCGCTAAAAGAAAAAATGTTTGCATCTCCCTCTTCGCCAACCAAGGTAGAAGTCGTGATGGCTTCAGTAAAAACAGCCCCTTGTGTTTGATATGGAACTGATAGTGCAAGAGGCGCAGAAACAACGACTTCAGTCACTAAAATGCGACAAAGCGAAGATTGTTAGCCAAGTGTGTTGCTTAAGGTTCTTCACAACTAAAATGCGGGAAGCGTTCAAATACCTTCCTTAGTCTGGACCGGAACATGGGCAGAATCATCGGCGGAAGATAATAGCGGTTGGTCAGGATTATATGCAGGAACAGACTGGGGATCTACCGCACCAGTGGTTTCGGGCAATGTTGGAATTACAGCTTCAACACTTGCCTCGTGATGCGCGATCCCCGAGCCTTCGCCTGTCTCTAGAGATTGAACACCAAGTTTTTCTTTCGCCATAGAAATCACCGCCTCATGAAGGACCTTCCTCTCATCCTCGGAGAGCAAACGCATCTCCAGCTCAAAGTCATCAAGTATTTCATCTGGATGCGCTGCTCTCTTCTCATCCACCAGCCGGGTCCAGGCGTTGTACAGGATCATGGAGTCATCTCCCAGCCACGCTAAATTTCTGTGCTCTAGCACATTGGCGTTATACGTGACCAAGAGATCATCGAACTCGGCGTCCATCCTGGACCGCTCCTCCAAAATCTTTTCTTGAATTTCTGCTTCCGCAGATTTAGTCTTAGCCGCCACCGCCGCAAGTTCGGCTCTAAGAGATACAGCTTGGTCGCAGGCCTCTTGGGCAGTGGTGTTCGCATCGTACTTCTCCTTCACCATTTCAGCAAATTTGGCCTTGAGCTCGTTCAGCTCTCTAACGGCTAAGTCTCGCTCAGCTGCAATGGTGGTGTTGCGGTGACCCATCTCTTCTACCGTGGCGCAGTGTTCCTGTTGCATCCTAGCCAGTTTGGCCACGACATCCTCATGTTTCTGAAGTGATTCAAGCTCTGACTTCCGGAGCGTCTCCATTTCGGATTGAAGAACCTGAATAATACGTTTCTGTTTAACAATGTCAGCATCACGTTCCTCCATGATCCTCGCCCAGTCAAAAGCTACCCTCGATGCTTTCGCTGCCGCTTTGTACCACTCCTTATACTGAGCATAGAAGTCACGGATATAATTATGAGCAATGTTCTCAGCATCCGGAGGAATTCTTTTAAGGTTAGGAGGGAAGACATAAGCATCCATACAAATTTCAGGAAAATCTCTTTTCATTTGCGCAAGTTTGATGGCTCCCTCACTTGTCAACTCAGCCGGAGCTTGTTCTATTATAGCGGCTGTTGTCGGTTCCATTCTTGGCTGTTGAGTATCAGGCCGAGAAGATTGAGAAGGCGGCTGTTGCTGTTGAGAAGGCCCGGGAAGATCAACTGGGGCCCTAGGAGGCGGAGGAGAGCGAGATCGGGGTCGGTACTGGTATCCCCGGTCTCTATCAGAGTAATCATGGCCAGAACGGCCACGCGAGTAATCTCTATCTCTATCATAACGTTCTTGACTTGAATAGCCTCGCCCATGATCCCTATCTGTCTCTCTCCTGCGGGAATCATAAAATGGAGAAGATTGGCGCACATTCCGGAGCCTATCCAAAGTGGAGCCTCTGCCTGACATTTCACCTGCGATAAAGAAGAATTACGGGTTAGGATCCGATAAAGCAATGTTTACTATGCAAAAGTCATGAAGTGCTGTGGAAGTGTGTGTAAATGTGTAAACCCCCAAACCAATTGGAAGTGTTGACCGCACTTAAAGGAAAGGGCTCGTTCATATTTAGGACATCTTGAAATTCCTCCAACCCAGGATTATGAGAAATCGATATATAATCTGGGATAGGAATATCGTCAAGCCCTTTGAAAGAATCTCTCGAATGAGAAGGGGCGGCCTCAGAAATCATGACTCCGAAAGCGGGAGGAAACACATCTACAGATTTCCCCCCCTTGGACTTAAGTTTTTTGGAAACGACGGCCTTGCCTTTCCGTTTTTCTCCCGATTCTTCAAAGTTTCCCGAGAGATCAGCCATCGGCTCCGAATCTGTATGGGTTCTTTCTTCATCACTCGCTTCGGTTATGGTGATTCCGAGCGGTTTCTTCGCCGTTTTCTTCTTCGTTTTCTTCTTGGTTTTCTTCTTGTTCTTCTTCTTGGAGGCAGGCTTTGCCAACCCTTCGATAACTATACTTTGATTGATTTCGATCAGACCGAGAGTTCTTAAGTTATAGTCATTCATCACCGAGTCGATATGTCTTAGCTCACCCGGAACTTCTTGAAGACTTCGGACTATACCCTTGAAGTACCCGCCATCGGGTCTGGAGATAATGGCTGTAAGAGAAACAAGATGTCAATACTAACGCCAAAAAGCTACCGGTCAAGAGAACAGGTTAGGGCGCTTACGTCTAGACAACCATCGCCTAGCAAAACCCGGAGGGCATCGAACATAGAACCATTCGTTCTTGAAATAACTCAGTCGGGTCCAGGCTCTGACAATAACTTGGCAATTTCTAACTGCCTCCAGAAATGTAAAAGACGGGCTATCACCCCTACTCTTGAAGTTAAATATATGTCTAATCTCGGTTGGCCTTGGCGGGCAAAAGTGACAGTCCATAAATATGACAAAGGCACTGTTCAGCAACGCGTGCCCGTTGGGATGAAGTTGTGAAGGAGCGATTCCTAAATATGATAGCATCCCTCTTATATATTGATTGAAAGGAGGGAGAGTTCCGGCCGCGCAAGCATGGCGATAGAAAGCTGTATATCCAACAGGCGGATTGTGCGGTCTATCATCGGCATTAGGTAATAACACATCATCCAGAGATATGTTATGCTTCAAGCATATTCGTCCCGACAAAGATTCGAAGATGTTAGATTGAACCGAATCAACAGGGCCTTCAATAAATATAGCCTTCGACAATTCATCCGTAGCCAGGTCAATTACGTCGGCAGGAATATCGGGAATCTCAAGCACCGGAGGAGTTAAGCTCTGTACCTCTTGTTGTTGGGAGCTCGAAGATTCCATAATTAACTAACTCATCATAAAGAAACGTTAAGTACATAAAGAGCCCGTGCATTCCCCAGTGAAAAGTGTATGAATGTGTCGTGCAGTGCAAGTGCTGTGCGTTACTTAATAGATTCAACAAAACTGAGAACAAGATGCAAGCTTCAGAAATTATGAAGCTAATTAGAGCGACCGTCATTGCTGACCATCTTAAAACATATTATTCAGAATCCATGATTGATTAGTTCAGGTTAATTTTTCAAAGTTACAGTTCCATCGACGAGCTTTGAAGGGTAGTCAAATATGCACAACAAAAATTTAGTCCGAATATGCAAAGATGAAGCTCGTCGGAGTCATGCCAATAATCATGTGAAGTTCTCGTATCCATGGAAGCTCGTTCATAAAGATCAAGGTTCAAATCCATACAGCTTCGAATCGATCTGAAAGGTGTGCCTTCGAATCGGTACAGGTTCGAATCGATACAAACTCGAGTCAAGACGATTCGAACCGATACAATCCGAATCGATGCAGTTCAGGCTGAGATGGTTTATCCTTCGAATCGATCTCTGGAAAAATCACGTGTCGAATGGACGAAGCCTCGTATCGATCATAGTAGTATAATCTTCGAATCGATCATAGGTGAGTAACCACAACTCCTCGTATCGATCGCTTCGAATCGATACGATCGATTCACCACCAATGATCGATTCGATCAACATACCTCCACAGATCGATGCGAACGCCACAAAAAATTTGGTTATCTGAGATCGATTCGAAAACCACCATCCAAGATCGATGCGAGGAAGTCATTTCTTTTTTCATCCCTGGATTCGGTTCCATCCAGATCGATACGAACGTAAGCAAAGGGAATTACATCGAAGCCCGAAGCTTAAAGTATTTAGTCGAATCGCCTACCTAAATATGAGATGAAACTAGAAAGGATTGTTTCGATTCAAAGAAGGGCAGATGGCTTCGATTCACGCGAGTGCTAGATCGATTCGAAGACGCAGAGAAACAGAGCAAAAGTAGAAAAAGTGAAAAGTGAATAGGACCCCGGTATTTATAACAACTCAGTGGCAATTCGCCTCCCGGTATGAGTGACCGGCTTCAACGGGTGAAGACATCGAATCAATTCGAAGCGGCGGGTTCGAATCCATAAGCCAGAGCGTTAGAATCGACTCAGACTCCCGCATGCATTAGTACTAAGCCACACTTCGAATCGATTCCCTCGAGTCCATCAAAACGATTCGAAGCACAAATGTAAGAAAGGCTTAGAGAACATTCGATTCCAACAGATCAAGGTGTTAATAGAACCACAATAGTGCACGGCCTACTAATACGAACGATCGCTTCGTATCCCTCAGTTATCATCAATACGAATCAAGGTCCATCATCACATCGGTTCAAATCCATCACTAGTGGGTTCCATCGATTCGATGCCTTTGTTCGACTCCATCCACTACAATACGAACAAGTGTTTCGTATCCACTGAATTCTAAGTTCACCAATACGATGCCGGTCCTTCGACCTTCTATATTGATTTAGGAGAGGATTAATACGAAGGAACTTCCTAGACCAACTGACGGACATTGTTACAACTCAAATTTCACATTGGTTCAGGAGAGGGTCGATATGAAATGCTATACAGAATACCGTTTTCAACAGAACATGTGACAATTGGACGACGTGAAACTGCGTCTTTACAAAGCACGTCATGTGTACACAAGACGTACTTTGGGGGGCAAATGTTATCCCGCCTTTTGGCAAGGCCGAGATACCAAGGAACTAACTAAAGAGAATATGGATTATGCATCCTCGGGATCGAGTAACCGCTGGATATCCCCAGATATCGATGAATTTTACCCAAGACCAGATTGAGCCATAATTGATAAGACATGACTAGAAAAGCTGTGTGAGCCAACGTTCCAAGTTTCGGAGCAATCCGAGTTCGTATGCCCAAGTTATCGCAGTTAGAAAGAGGAAGGACCTGGGGTCGGATCCATCCTCGTTAGCATTGCATCGAATCCACAGGGTCATAGCCTTGCTTCAACTCCATCAGCACAGAGGCTCTCGTTCGAATCCATCAGGACCAAGCATTGGTTCGAAACCATCAAGATAGTATTGGTTCGAATCGATCGTAGTTGGCTGTGCTTCGAATCGATTCGAACGTACCTTAAGTTCGAATCCATTGGAGCTTTCTACACCTCGAATCCATAAAGAGAAGGAGCTTTGAATCCAGGAGGCGTAGCCTTACTTCGAATCCAGGAGATGTAGCTCAGCTTCGACTCCATCGAGCATGCCCTCTATTCGAACCCAACGAGGCAGAGGGTCTTCGAATCCATCTAGTAGGAATAACTTCGAATCGAGTAGATACGGCATGGCATACTCGATTCGAACAGGCGTACTTTCGAATCCAACACCTGGAGTCGGAGTGATCGATTCGAAGGAACCAAGTCAAAAGTGATCGATTCGAAGATGCATTTAAACCAAGTGCTTGACCTTGAATCGATCATAACTCGAGATCCACAAGTCCAAATGCCATGAAATTTTCACAGAAGCTTAAACACATGATGAAGAATGTTCACACCAAATTTCAACTCGATTGGATGATTTCTTGATCGATTCGAACCAAGGATCGAATCGATCCAAAAGTGGGCCCGGATCTTCAGATTTTGGCCATGTGGGCCCCCTGACGTACCAGAACTGGTCTCCCCTCATTTTAGGCGAAATATCAGCCTCCTACACCTATAAATAGAGCCCCTGATCATTCAGAAAAGGGGTCGGACAATTCTAAGTACTAAAGAGCGCCCAGATTCTGCCAGATTTACTCCAGAACACCACCGCTGCTTTAGATTGACACTTAGCATTTAAATTCAGTTGTACTACAGTATAAAGAATTGTAATCTTCAAGTATCGAGCAATAAAATCATCAAACTTCATAGTGGATGTAGGCAAAACGCCGAACCACTCTAAATCGCTTGTCTTTGCAATTTACTTTCTGTTATTTGGAGTTTTTGTTAGATAATCCTCAGTTTTAATTTTCATTAATCACTTTTATCTCTTCAAAAACTTCCGAAGAGTGTTGTGCCCATTTTTGGTACAAACACCTTTGGTATGCTTATTTTATTTGTTTCAGGATCTTCCATCACCCAAACCTTTTGTTTTATACCCATGATTTTCAAATCCTTGCGTGCATTGATGCCATCTTTTGACTTATCTTTATGGTCCATAATGGTGCTGATGAGATGCTCCGTGACATTCTTCTCCATATGCATAACATCAATATTATGTCGGATCAAATTTGCTTTCCAATATGGTAAATCAAAAAAGATAGACCTCCTATACCATCCAGAAATATTGTCAACATCTTCATTGGTTGACTTTTTCCTTTTTCGACCAATTTCTTCTTTTTGTTTACCAACTTTCATTTTGATATTCGCTACTTTCTTTTCAACTTGAAAACCAGTCAATGACCATTTAGGACGACGAAGTTCTTGTTCGTTGTTGAAATTTGTCTTATCGTATCGAAACTTGTGTTCGTTAGGAAGAAACATTCAATGTCCCATGTAAAACATCTTCTTACTTTCAGGAAGATGATAAGAACAAGTGTTTTCCCCATAAATAGGACATGCAAAGTAACTATGAGTTGTACATCCTGATAAAGTCCCAAAAGCAGGATGATCATGGATTGCCCATAGCACCCTACCTCTCATTGTGAACTCAGATTTACGTAACGAGTCAAATGTAATGACTCCTTCCCATAACTGCTTTAACTCGTCTATCAATGGCTGTAAATAAACATCAATATCCTTTCCTGGTTGTTTTTGCCCAGAAATCAACAATGTTAACATTGAGAACTCCCTTTTCATGCACATAGACAGAGGAAGATTATATGGTACTACAATTACTGGCCAACAACTGTAAGGGTTAGAGAGAGAAGCATGTGGATAGAAACCATCTGTTGCTATTCCAAGTGTGACATTTCGTGGCTCGGCAGCAAAAGTTTGGTCAAAAGAATCTACAGCTTTCCATTGAGAAGTGTCACATGGATGACACATTACGGTTGGATCAGACTTGGCATGACCATGCCAGGTCATCGCATCTGCTATCCATGGTACAATATACAGTCTCTTCAATCTAGAAATTAAAGGAAAATGTCTTAATGTCTTTCGAGGTACTTTGGTGCATTTTCTCTCTTCGTTTAATGATGTCATATATCTAGGTTCATTGCAATTTGTACAAGAAACTTTGTTCTCATCATCTTTCTAGTACAATATGCAATCATTGATGCATGCATCATAAGTTTTGTAATTCATCCCAACTTGCTTAATGATCTTCTTCACGTCGGAGTACTTTGTCGGCAGCGTGTTACCTTTAGGGAGTAACTCCTTTATTAGTTTGAGAAGTGCAGTCACACCATTATCTGAAAAGCCGTATTGGGTCTTCAAGCTATTCAGTTTCACAATGGCATACAGCTTCGTAATCCCTTTTGAACATGAAGGATACAGTGGCTCTTTTACGCTACCAAAAAGTGATTAATACTTCTTACTTTCATTGGCCTGCCAAACTGGATAATCAGTAGACTGCTCTCCAACATTAGCATGATCAGGCAACAGATTTGTAGGTTGAAAATGATGAAATCTATCTGCATCATTGACTAGATCTTCCATCCTAATATGTTCAGACTCATCAGTAGTTGTGTCATGACTAAATGGTTGTTGTTTTTCCATCTCCGCCCTTTTTTCCCTATGAAAATACCACACTGTATATGATTGGATGATACCCCATCTAAGCAAATGAAAATGAATTTAATCTAATTTGATCGTCTTCATATTTTTGCACCGGGTGCAAGAGCATAAATACACTCCTTTCTTACCACCGTTTTCTTCAACAAAACTAATGAACTTCTGCACCCCATCTATATAGTATGTAGATCTTAGATCTGATTCAGTTATCCATTGTTTTTCTATGCTGAAAGACATACTGCCCTCCTATATCGTATATAACAGAACATGAGACTTGCCCTTCAATCGGTCCTCGTTCCAATTGCTCGAAAAGAAAATTTTTGAAAAAATCAAGTGAGAAATTATTGGAAATTTTTTGAATTGAAATGAATTATTAAAAATACGAGAAGAGAATAGTCCCACATTGTAAGGTAAGGGTCATGTTTTCAGACGTGTGAAGTATATTGATATAGATAATTTTCTATGATACTATTAATTATAAAAATAGCGTTTTTGTAAAAGTTAACATTAGCACCAAAATGTTTCCAAAAATTTTGCCATTACAACGACGCTATTTTGTAGCATCGGAGTAATGTCTATGCATTACCCCTCTCCTGACTTGGCTTGCACCATTAACAACAATTTTATTCCTAATATTAACACGCTGACCATCTACAATACATGAACAAAAAATCTTCATTCCTAATATTCATAATGGGATCATGGTAAATGCATTCAAGTGCATCTACTTTTATAAATATCATTCAAATAACATCATACATATCGACATAATAAATGAGTTTTGAATCCTACTTTCATTTCAACTTCTATCCTACAAATAAAAATATTGATTGCATGCAAACTGAAATGTTAAATTTATGAACTCCATAAGCTCTCAAATAGCAAAATGGTATTAAAACTGTTTGATCATTCAGGTTGTATCATTATGATAGTTCCTTGCATTCATAACAAAATCTCAGCTGCACTTTCACAGATCAAAATCAGACAATTAAAATTTGAAACTGCCTACATTTTCTACTGCCATATCAAAAGTCATTCTTTTCTATTTCAAATGAACGTTAAAAACTAAAACCTAACATGGGGACGGCGGTCTTCACTGGGCCTCAAATAGGTACGCTAGTGGCTGCTATACTAGGTTTATTTAAAGGATGTAATTTCAAATGCATGCTCAAGGAAGGGAAAAAAATGAAGGAAAAGAAAGGTAAAAGCAAGACTCGATCAATGTTGACTTGGGCAACTATTAATATTCTGTATAAGTGAAAGGATATGATAACTTATTCAAACAATTATGTGAGATTAGTGACATTAGTCAGTCAATTGTTCTTAGTAATAAAACCATGCATTTGTACTTTCAAAAAAAAACATTATGCATTTGTTGTGTGACAATTTATTTTAACATCAGTCAAATATTAGGTAAAAAAATAACATGTAGCCACTTTAATATGTTACTTAGATGGATACGTATATGATATTTAAACTTGGTTTATTACATTTTAGTTTTTTCCTTGCATATTAATTATATAACAAGCATTCAACTGACAAATTCATGATGGGTTCCTTATGTCATTGAAAGTACTTGGTTCCGTACGATCTTGAAGCACGGAACCGACAATTGCATCTGAGATCCTACAACCATCTCCACTTTGATTAATAATTACCTCAACATATTTTATGTACACACTCAAATTTATATATGCTATCTCTTACTTGTGCACAATATGTTTATTCTATTCATCATAATTACTTAACTGATATTATGTTTTGTTTATTCCGTTAATAAGAATATAATAAAACAAATAATTGGATACTTAATGAGCTTAGATGTTTAAATTTGAAAGAAAAATACTTGAGAAAAATGATTTCAACTAGCAATTATAATGAGTAATGTTAACGAACTTTGAAATATAACTGGTAATATATCATGTCTGGTTTTCTGATTTCCTAATATAGAATACTTCTTCGAACAGTGTTAAATTGTTAAATATAAGCAAAGATAATTTAGGATTCTCACATGTGAATAAACCAGATAACAGATTCACAACCATTTTATTAATCTGATTTACCTGTTTCTTTGTCACAAAAAAATAAAGAAGAAGAAGAACTAACGAGTTGCTCTCTACAAAACAGAAACAAGAACTACCCATCCAAATCAAACAGAAATGAATCAACACAAGAGTAATTTTGACATAAAATTAAACAACTTCACCCTCCACTGCTCCTTAATTCCAAATTCAGACAAGAGTAATTTTGACAATAAACTGAGTAAAGTACATCCAGTTAGTCAAAAAAAGAAATAGTGGAAACTCATATTCCTCATACGAATGAATGAAACGGGTCAAACTTGTGCTTAAACGATCAAAAAATAAACAATGAAAAGTGAATGGATTCAACGTTAAATCGAAAAAATTTACCTACAGATGAAGCTATCAGCAGGTGGATTGAGGGGAGCCAGCAACGATTTGCGATGGGATGGGAGAGCACGAGATTGATATGAATTGGGAAAACGGAGAGATTGATATGAATTGTAGAAGAAATGGAATTTGGGGAAAATGATAAGTATGGGGCGTGTTTTGCCTGTAAAAGTTTCGCACCAAAAATAGGCACAACAAGTGATACGGCTAAAGACCATATTAGATATGATACAGCTAAGAACCGTACCTAAACAAGAGGGAAAGCGAATTAATTTTGAGGGAACGTATATGCGTTTTGGGTGTAAAAGTTTTTGCCAATAGTAGGCACGAAATTGGATACGGCTTCAAGCCGTATCAAATTTGATACGGCTATTAGCCGTGTCCAAACAATTAGGTAGGGCTTGGAGCCGTATCATATTTGATACGACTTTAAGCCGTATCTAAGATGGCAGATGGAGGGGTGGCTAAAACTGTATTTTGGTGTAGTGAAACGTGTCAATAGAACATGTTTTGGATGATGAATGCTAATGGATGCAACTTTTTATTCTTTGCAGAAGTAGGCAAATGTATACTTTAGTTAGCATACAAACACACCATCACTTGTTTTGTTTCATTGAGTTATATGCACATAGTTATTGCATATGGATTGAATGGTTGTGCATACATATAGAATTGCTAGTATATATTTACATATGATGTTGCATACATTTGGATACATGGCGTAAGCACTTGCATTTTCAGAGATCGACTAGATCAAGAGACCACCTAATTTCTTCATTAGTATAGGTTCATATGCATTCTACACCTGCATGTACATATTGCATTAGAAATTTTACTAAGGACAATGATTGTCAATGGATGATGGATGAGTAGATGGTTGTAGTTATTGATTTTTACGCATGAGTTACATTTTTGCGTCCTTGGAGATTTATGAAATCCTCTAAGGGGAGACAAAAATTAAAGCGGAAATTTAATAAAAAAATTAAATTTAAATATAATAAGAGAAAAATGGATTTTTCATAAACATTCGAATATGGCTACAAAACTTGCATCGCTATGTTTTTAGCGAGTTTCTAGACAATTTTTAACGTTTTGAAATCGGAGCTAGTATGAAGAAGTTATATATGTCTTAAATTTTAGAATTGAAAATAATTAAATAAACAATTAAGCAAACACGTATTTTAAAAATAGAAAGCTCTACCGATCGACTGGTGGATTGGGACCGGTCGACCACTAGCAATCGGCCGCCCCCAACCATGGCGGCCGATTGGTCGACGATAAATGGCTATGGTTTGCTTAGGCTAACGGCCCGGATTCGATCATATATCTTTATCAGCGGCTAGATTTACATCGTATATTTAGAACGGTCCAAGATGGCTTGATCCCCGATAAATAGATAGCTAATGGAAACCCTAATTCAAAAATTTTACCTAATACATCGAAAATCTGCTAAATTCTTTTCTCTTCAAATTAAATTTCTTCAAAATAAAATTTAATTTTTAAATCCAAAGGAGAAGAAGAGAAATTAGATCAAGGGAAGAACTATACCAAACGGGGTGATGCCAGACGTTAAAAGAAAAGAGAGAGCCTTGATTTAAGGTCAATAGGTACAATGTTAATTAGATGATTTATATGTAGTTAATTTTAGTATACCCTATCTAATTTAGATTGTTAAAAATTAAATTAAGAACCCTGTTTGTTTAGATCTGATATTTAACAGTAAATATAAATTGATGTAAACTTGTGAAATAAGAATTGATGCGAGTTATACCCTTTTATATTTGAATATGAATTCATAAAATCTGCCGATGTTAATGTTAAACCTAGGTTAAACTAGTTGCTGTAATTTGAATATGAGTTTTGACAAATACAACTCAAACTTCATAAATTCGGAGTTCACAAAAATTACTATAATAGAAAACTATAGACTTACTGTTCAGATTTGGGAATGAACACGATTAACCAATAATGAATGAAAATCAAAGATGACAATTAAATTAACCTAAAATTTTTCAATCCGACCGCTCACTAGAGTCGCTCGATCGCTGCAGCACCAGCAGTCAACCGTTTAGCGTTTTCTAAGCACAATACGAACCTCGACCTATGGCCCAAGTTAGAAGTAAAAATAGTTGTGTGTGTGTATTGATGTTAGCATAGGTAGGGAAGCTAGTTCTCTATGTGGCGACACTAGGACATTACGGGTCTGGATAAATGCTATTTATCCAGTAGGGATCGATATTTGATTATGGCTTGCAAATTGCACTCACATGAGGTTCTACGATGGACGTGCAACACAGATGATGATGCCTGATGCAGTGTGCGGCCCAGCACTAACAAGAGTTCCTTGGTATTCATAATGATGCGATGTGATGTTGTGTTGTTGATGGATCCCGGTGTAGTGCAATAAGAGGCGTTATGTTACCATTGAGAGGTGGACACAGATTTAGCGATGATGAGAAACCTCAACGAGGCGATATCGTGGGCTTCCCCTTAATGCGTAACTAGGATACATGTAGTAGTAATTTTTGGAATATAGTTCCATGGTGGAAATTGTAGGGAAATCTATGATGGAATAGTTATGTGTAGTCGTAGTTGTGGGAAATGTAGTTCCTATGGTGGAAATTTGTAGGGAAACCTATGTGAATCAGTTCTAGTAGCTATTAGCCGATCTTTAGTAGTCTTGAGGTTCGACTAGTTATTCGACCATGAGTATTAGCCTGCACAAGTCGTTAGTGTAGGTGTGTATTGAGCTAAACCCCTTAAATTAAGAAACAAGTAATTCATAGACACTTGTAGGATATCCTAGGGCACATAGAGTATTCCTAAAGTCAATTGCATTTGATCACCATATATTAATGATGTACTCATTTACCAGACTTTTCTCTGACCCACCCATTTTCCTTTCTTTTCCCCGCCATAGGAGGATAGGCAGCAGGTAATAGGTCCAACGATAGAACTTGGAGAGGTGAGCCTAGCATTAGAGTTGCTTTTATCTTATTTCCTATTACTCTCCATGTACTGTTTCTTATATTCAGTATTTTATCAGACCATTTGATGTATTTTTCTATATATCGTTGATTTGACTATGTACTGTTTTAAGACTGTGTTTTGAATATTTTCTAAGATGATTATTTTCAGTATTTATATTTTTTTCTGCCTTCCGCTGTGAGATTTGAAAGTGTAGTATATCTTAGATTTTATCCTTGTATCTTTTGCCTCTAAAATGTTAAAAAAAAGCAATAGCTCATACTTTTTAGCATCGATGCAAGTTCGAAAGTCACCGTATAATTTGGATCGGTGTGTCAGGAGGTGCGGGTAGTCACAACATCTTTTACATTAATTAAAACTAAGTGATTTTCAAACCCAATGTCGAGTGTTAAACAACCAACATGATTTTAACTTTAGTTCATCCTTAACAGTCATGAGTTTGTTGTTAACTTATAGTTTTAGAAATATTTTTGTACCTTAAATATTAATTCTTACAAACACACGCTTCCTCTACATTTTGACTGAAATTCAAACAACTTGATATCTCTATCAAAATACATGCTTAATTCTAATATTGAATAAAACTTTCATATCATTGCTTGGATCATATCCAATAACCCACAAACTCAGAATCATTCCTATTGATTTCGAGACACTTTGGTTATTAAGAGCAAACAACATATTCAAAATCATTATTTAGAATTTTTGTTTCAACATACATATACGAAGACTCAAAACCATATCGAGCAATAATTTTCTAATAAAATCCGAATTAACTTGAGTACGTTGAATGATGAATCTGTATATTAACTTCAATAATTGAAATTCACGATTTTATTCTATCAACATAGCTTAACATATTCCAACTGCACTGGTCTTCTTCTTGGAGTCACTTTTGTGGACGATGGATCATATCACTTCGACTACAATTATCCAATTCATATTTTGATAATGTACTTAGAATCCATTCCAGATTTGAGCAATATTCCATATAGCAGAGTCAGTACGCTTAATGGCTTACTGACAACTGAGAAATATTTTTCGACATCGATAAGAAAATTATAGTTTCTTTTTAATGTGTAAGAGTTCTTATTAGACATTCTAATTAGTTGTGTCCGTTTAGGCTTGTTCAATTTCTTTCATCCTTTGTAATCAGTTTTATCTTTGGATCGTATCCCAATCCATTTTACTATCAAAAATTTCTAAAAGGAATTTCTTTATCAAGAAGTTGGTGTTTCTTGTAACAATAATTGTTTTCGATGCAGTGGAATAGGTATTCATAAACCACTTACGAGTTGCCTATATATATATGTATAAATTAACTAAGTTTTAGGTTTACGAACTTACGTTCATAACATAAATTGGTCAATAAACATTGATTGGTCCCAAACTATTTTGGGGTGGTTCACACAAGATCCCTCACGGGTAAATATTACGTGCTACCTCCTGACTCAGATAACCTGTCAACTCCTTGACCTAGGATATGTATGAGTTGTTTCATCAAACCTTGTATGATTTTATAAAATTTGTTTTAGATGAAATTGAAATTAACCTTATCTACTTACTTTTAAGTACTCGACCTTATAGAAAGAAGTTAACTCAACATTACTCATTATCAATTGTAATTTGTCCAATAAAGTCTAATTACACCTTATCGATACATCATTATGTGTCACTGGGAGGAGTGACCTTTGAGATTGAATCTTATTTATTTTTATGTACTTTTGGAACCATTTTCCTGTATATTCTCACATTCGATCAATTTGAATTTTCTTATTTTCTTTGCATGTTATGTTTTATACTTCCATTTTATATTCAATGAACTTATCATGTGTATCAAATACACATGTTCATTTTATGTTAATTCATATGTGAATTAAATGAATATGTGGAACAGTTTTTGGAATTATTGGTCTTTTGATAGCATACATCTTTATATATCAATTTGAAGAGTTCACCAACTCTTATGTCGCTACCATTAAACGGATTCTTTATCCTTAATTCCAAAATAATTATATTTTTTTACAAATACTAATGTGTTATGTGGCTAATGCAATAACTACTGTTATTCTAATAGACTTATTTCATAATGAATATTCAAAATATTTGTAACAAAATAAAACCATATTCATTTTTAGTCAATACTGAAAATAACAATAGGAAACAGATCGGTTATAATCCCTCTCAATAATAGGGATCGACCTATTTCAAGCAAATAAGTGCAACTCAATGGGAAGCAATCAATATCTTAACATAAGTCTAATGCATAAGAAGTTTTGGGAATAAGATGTGGGACCCTAGGGAGCCTACCTTAGTGATCGCACCTCAAAAGGACTAAGTAAGAGGGATCGTCCCTCTTCCCTCCATAAGGATCAGCCAGAATTAGGTAACGATTCACATTGCAGCAAAGATCGAGCAATAACTCAAGTTGTACTAAACCAATTGGCATTAAACTTGGAGGCTAAGCATATTACAACATGGGGAAGCTTCCATAGTGATCGCACTCCCAAATTCCTCGAAAATAAGGATCGGCACCAATCCATATTCCTTGGGATTTAGGCCATACGATCCCTCTTATGGGTCCATATGGTTTTGGAGATCCTTCTGCCGAATTTTCAGGGATATTTCGCCATCTTCCTCTATAAATACAGGCTTGATTGTTCATTTTTGAGACTTTACACTGCTTGTTGCTTTGTACTCTATTGTAACTAAGGATTTTCATCCGATCCCTATTGTATTCAGTTTAAAAAGTGATTAATAAATCTATTTATTCAAAGTGGACATAAGCAAACAACGCCGAACCACTATAAGTCATTGTGTTCTTATTATTTCCTTGATTTTTTGTCATTTAATTGCTTATTTACTCTGTTATCTTTTTATATTCTTCATTTATTTTTCTACAAAATCTCTATTGGGTGTTTATGCTAATTTTTGGTGCAAACGTTTTAATGCTTTCACTGAGAAGGAGATTCTCAGCCTTATTTAGATCCCTTTGCCGCATGGATTGCATAAATCCCCCGAAGAGATTTATATTTGTCTTCAGGAAGCTTATTCATTCTATGTAGATTAGCAAAAGTCTAAGGAAATTATCAACAATAGTTAGGAACACTAGATCTACCTCTCAAAATGCAAAATGAAATGATAAATCTATCATTCAACAAGGAGGCCCGAGAAATCTACCAGTAGATGTGAATGCTGCCAATCCAGTCGATGTCTAGAATTCGACTGATTCCATCACAAAAGCCGATTTCCAGAATCTAATGAGAGATCTAGTGGATAGCCATCGACAGTTGAACCAGCAGATTCAAGCCAATATTGATGTAATGAATCAACTAAGGAAGCAACATCATGGGAAAACTAGGAGAGAACCAACCCCTTATTCTGTATTGGAGAGTTCTAGTTCATCAGATGGTCATCACATACGTAGACGTCGTAGAATTGATGGATATCACACAGAAGCTTTTGGAATAAACATGCAAACCAACCTGGCTTGCCAAGACCAATCGGTGTCGATCCCTCTATAAGGATCGAGGCCGATCCCTCCTCCAAAGGAGGAAGCTTGCATTTTCATGTTGGAGCATAAGCTAGAGCCACTACGATTGATTCAAATGCTGGAGTTCAGGTGGATGCAGACCAAGTACCTCCCTGAGATAATGATGAAGTGAATGAACATGAAATACATCATAAGGATGTTGAGCCAAGAAGGCATGGAAAGGCCCATAGACATCGGCCGGACCATTTAGGTGAGGTGGAGCATGACTACCGCTTGGCTCCAACTATCCAAACGCCAGACTTGTCAGCTATGGTTAGACAGCTAGAGAGGGAGAGCCAAAGCTTTACCAATGATGATTAGGGGATCTAAAGAAGCCAAACCCTGTTCACTAACAATATCTTACATGCGGAGTATCCAAGGAGGTTCAGCATGTCGGCGATGCCTACTACGAGGGAAAAACTGACCCCAGGCAGCAAATCATGTGATATGAATGGCTGATGGATTCCACACGAGCTAATGATGCAACAAAATGTAGATGTTTTTCTATTACTCTCTCCGGCATAGCAGCGATGTAGTTTACGAGATCACTCCCACAGTCAATCTCTAGATTTGACAATTTAGTGATGAAGTTTGTGGAGAAGTTCCGTATCCAACTCACCCCAAAGATGTAATGTTCTTATCCATCATGATCCAGGCCTAGGAAGAATCGTTGAAAGATTATCTAGAGAGAGAGATTTCATCTGGCCATCATAGAAGTCAGTAATCCGAATGACCATTCAATATTAATGGCGGTAACATGATCCGGAGTCCGACTTTGGCGATTGGTTAGCTGGAAAACCACCCGCAACGTTGGAGTGTTTCTATGCAAGAGCAGCTTAAAATTTGAGGAAAGAGGAAGCTATATGCTCTAGGAAGAAGAATGTCGTGGGACCAAGTGGAGAGGTAGTGCAGAGTAACATTGCAATGAAACAGTCTCGGGAGAGTTTTGGAAAAGTTTAAGTAAATGTCCAAAATAAACCGAATTAGTAAAAGAAAGGTAGTGATCAAAACTGTGAACGAAAGAGAGATTCTGGAAGAGGAAAGCCTAGGATTCCAATATATGATATCCACACACCACTGAATACATCTTGTAACAACCCGCATATTTTACGATTGTATATTTAAATGTTTTATTTAAATGTGGGACCGTTAGTTGGATTAAAGTCCGAGATGTTACTTTTTGTAAACAGTCGAATCCGGACTCGAGACCACTTCCATTGAGTTCAAAATGACGTTTACAACATTTTTGAGTACAAACATCGATATGTTTGGAGTTGAGTAGAATTTTGCTATTTTTCTATTTTGGGCTTGGGGTTTGGGTTTCAGCCCACTAACCCAACATAATACCCTAACTCCTCCTCCATCTCCTCTTCATTCATTTCATTTCCCATTTCCTAATACTCAAGCCCTAAAAGAAAAAAAGGGGGAAAAGAAAAGAAATCAAAATTCCTAAGCCCTAGATTCTTAGGAAATTCCAATTCAAGCTCTAGAAATCAAGGAGAAGCTTAGGTAAGCATCCTCTTCATCTTCTCCATCTCAATTCCTCTCCAATTTTGAGAAATTTCCTATAACTTAATTTAGGAATATTTGCTTATGAGCTTAGATTGGAGCATCTTCAGTTGAAATTGAAGAGGAATTGGTCTTGCTTTGTTTTAGAGCTTCTCATTCGTTGTTTTTGGGTTTAAAGGTGAGTTTTTGAACTCACATCTATGTCTATACCTTTGATAGTTGTTAGGTATGAATTCCTAACACCTATTTCATGTTCATTTGCTTTTGAATTGAATTGGATTGATGAATTTTCCAATTTTTGGTATTTTGAAGTCAAAATCTATGAAAATCCTTATATGGATGTTTGGACATGTTATTTGCTGTGTATTGATGTGTTTGTATGGTTGGGTAGTCGCTTGAGATCGATCTCTAGCCATCGTTGCTCATTCGTTTGTTTCGAATTTGACTTGGCCATTAATGGCCTAGGCAGAATTTTGCTTTGAGCTTAAGCTCAGACGTCTGACATAAGGGTCAGACGTCTGGGTAGTCGGAATAAAAATTCCAGACTAACAGCTCAGACGTCTGAGCTAATTTCCCAGACGTCTAGGCGTTCTGGAAGAAAATTCCAGAGCTTTAGCTCAGACGTCTAGGAAGTCTACCAGACATCTAGAGCTGCTTATTTCAGCCACATTGACTATTTTAAGTGGATTTCCGTTTTAATCGATTTTTGGTTGATCCGATTAGTTGTTGTCACTTATTATCAACTTTGATGACTTCTTTTCTGTATTTTTGGAGTATCCATTTGATGGATTTTATATCGATTTTTATGGTTTTGATTCATGTCGTCGAATGTGAATTTTTTGTGGTTGATTGTTTCTACAATCGTTTTTCTGTGATTTTTCACTTTTAAAATACAAAGGTATCTATACTAGTAGTAAATACTCAAACTCTTTCACGAAAATGATTTCAATATTTCTTTTATTACAAAGCTCATTTTCAAAACTGTTTTCCAATCTATTAGTTTATAAAAACCTTTACCTCATTCGTTCGAGAAATCCAATTAAACGACTTAGCAAAACAAGTGGTATGAAACGCTTGCGTTTATGTAACGATACGAATTTTCGACGCTCGAAAATCGACATTAATACGTTCATTGTATCAACTGCCGAGCAATCGAATGCTGGAAAACCGAATTGTTATGGAGAAAAAGAAGAGGTAGAAGAAGATAGAAGAAAAAGAGAACAGAAAAACACAGAAACAGAAACAAGATCAGAATCTCACATTCGCAGTGGAACAACATATAATAGATAAATGAATAATCTTTAAATCAAAGAACTATATCATTTTATATATTACGTCATCATCAGAGTTTATACAACACAATACAACACTGGACAGTTATACAAACTTGTCCTCATACAAAATACACAGTAGAATAAATAATATCATATACAAGTGATACGCCACGCCATCCAGCTCGTCACTGAGCTCCACAGCATCTCCTGAATCCAGAATGACCTGATAAACTGACTCTAGACTACCCGTGTGGAAATTGGTGGGCACCCAAAGTTTAGGAAGGAAACAATAAACTCCAGGCCAGTCATGGTGACTGGTGTGAGAACTAAAACAGTTTTTATCTTTAAAACAACAACAACAAGGAAGTAGAAAAATATCCGCAATGCTTTTGGAAAATGAAACTACCATAAGACCTCCCGCCACACACACAATGCAAACGCAGAATTGGAGGAGATTTCTTCTTATGATAGTCAAACATGCTTACTACGCAAAATCATTGGATTATTATTATTAGTGCATAGTGCAGAAAAACATTTCGAAAGTATAATATTAATCTTAGCCAACATACGACCAGTATCGTATGCCTACTATAGCTACCATCTAAACAGTGGTGACCACCATAAGTAAATGGCAGGTTCTACAACTAAAATCGTACAAGGTTCGTATTGGAATTTAGATTGCCAACAAATGGTCAGGCTAAGGAACTTCCTATGGCACATAGGAACGCCTCTGGCTGGACGCTCCGAGAGACAACCTGCTCTCTGCCAACACAAGGCCGGGTTACCCCTATAACTACGTAACACATGAATATGCCATTCCCCGGTCCTTTGGGACCTTTATCCGAGCGCTCGGTAACCAACATCACACATAATAAATAAAGTGTGGCCACATGAGTAAGTATCTGGGCTCCATACCATGATACTACCCTTTTCCAGAAGGAATGGTTATACCCTAGTGGCGCTACCCCTGAAACCTTGCCGCATCTTTCCTGTTTCGACCATTTCCGGGTTGTGAGGTCCTGACGAAGTCTCGATCACAAAGCTACGCTTTTTCACAAAGCCAAGCTTTGATCACAAATGATCAATAAATGATCATCACACAGCAACACTCAACATGCCACATTACCAAATTGGGAATATATCACTGATAAATTTCAACTACATAACCTCTGAGCTCGTACGTCTCAGAAAAGGGTGTTAAACTAAGAGAATAAATTCTCCGCCACCAACAGAAATGTATTTGAAAGAAATCAGCTTTACATCTCAAAATGTAATGTCAGACATGTAACCATACAAGTCTGTTCCGGGTTCGAACAGAACCGAAGGCACTTCCAAAGAAGCCCTTACAATCCGGGTATTCACAATCCCGATAAAACTTCCCATCACAAAGGAAATCTCTATACCGTAGTTAACGGTGCAGAGACAATCGATAGATCATCCTATCGTTTTCACAAATACCCGGTCTTCACCACCGGTCTTCAATACGATCCATATCGTCGTATCACTAATTCAGAATGGGTTATATGACACAAAGGTCTTTTCCAGGCTAACCCGAATAGTGAGCACAATATTTTAAAACATACGGATATGGGGTTTCAATTAAGTCACAACTTATTACCCAAATCCTTTCCTTTAAATGGTTTAAACAAATTACCATTTTAAATCTTTAAACAAAAAGATTTACTTCACAAAGTTTACCCAATTTCACAAAGATTCATTCACAGATTTCCAAAGCAATTTCCATTTCAATTTGATTAACCCAATAAATCTTTAAATCAGATTTAATTTATAGCTTTGAAAACTATTTACAATTCAAGTCTTTTATAATATAAAAGATACACCTTTTAAAATTTTCTTTGATTTCAAAATAAAGCTTAATCATCTTCACAAAGGTTAATTCATAGTTTTTTTCTCAAACTATTTACAATTTCATTTCAACTTGAAATGTTTCAATACAAAATTGGAAATCTTTTTCCACTTTATAAAAGCCATTTTTATTTGAAAACGGATAGTTTTCGTTTTGGGAAAAACTGGTTACAATTACACAGGTTAAAGTCATCCAAGTATAAAACTTGAATTTAAATTTAAATTTCCAAAACCATATTTTAAATGGTTAAAAACCCATATAAACACCTTTTATACTTATAAAATCTTTTAAACCAAAATTCCCAAATCATTGAATTCAATTTCAAAATATTGAATTCAAAATTTAAATCAAATGATTTAAATTCCAATTCTATTAAGTTATTTAAAATAACTTTTATTTTGAAACTCACTTTCAAAGCTTTCAATTCAAATTTCAAAACCATTTTGGATTCAAAAATTCAATTTTCCGAAATTGATAAAAATCCGTGACTTAACTGATTTCCACGTGAAATCCACATTTGTGTGTGTATTGTGTAGTCCACGGTTTAACACAATAGTGCAACAACATTCAACCATCAAAGATCAAATATAACAACATATGTGATAAGCAGTATAAACTATAATGCTTATCTATCATTCACAGATCACAGATATATATATCACAGATAAATAGATTACAAATCACACACAAATCAGGATATATCACAAAGCATCACACATCAAAGATGTCAAACAATTCAACATCCAATATAATCCAAACATCCAATATAATCCAAACATCCATAGGTAGGATTAATTCAATTATCTGATTAATTCAAATCAGATAAATTTTAACAAATCAATTTTACTAGTATAGTAAAATTAATAATCAATTAATTTCAAATTGATTTTCAAATTTATTTCAAAACACCAAATAAAATTTTCAACGAATTTCCAAAATCATTGCCTTTTAAATAAATTCCTTTATCTCTTCAAATCCATTCAAAAAATCCAAATTCCAAATAAATTCTTCAATTTATAAATAATATTTCTGAAATCCATTTATTAAGCCCTTTTATACAAATTTGAAATTTAATTCAATACGGTTCAAAAATAAGACTTTATCTTTTAAAACTCCTTTTAACTTTATCCAATTATCAAAAATAATTTTTTCGATAAATTTCCAACTTAAATTTCAAAAATCCAATTTTATCTATTTCTTGTATCCAACGATACCGAAATATATTCGGCTAAATTATAGCCGTCAACAATTTCAATCACAATATAATCACATGGCGATTATAAATAATCAACACACAACATATGAAATAAATTCAAATGTTTGAGGAATCCAGTTGGATCCCTCCAACCTGTTTCCCTGCATCCACAGATGTTAGCACAATACCAATTCCACTTCAATGTGGAATTATCGCGGTATATGGGATTTATAAATATTATTCGCTATTATGCGGTGCAATAGGGTCTCATCCGCTATATAATGCGGGAAATCAACTCCAAATACATATATAATACCAATTCCACTACACGGTGGAATTATCGCGGTATATGTTTTTAATAAATAACCTCCGCTTAATATACGGCGTATAGGGTCTATTTAACACAATAGATAACAATTATCATCCAGTCATCACAATCAACACTATCAACAATTTTAAATCTAACAATTTAAAATTTAAATCGAAACAAAATATTCGATTGAGTGAGGAGTTCTCACCTTGCTTTCAATAAAGGTTGCAGCGTTTTATTTCGGATAAAATTAAACAGACGTTTAATTTTACCCAGAATTTTCACTAGCTCCGATTGACTCCAAACCAGCTCCATTGCGAAGCACTTGACAAAACGAACCCGACGCAATTTGTTTCGTCCGAAACGGACCTCGTATGACAAAGATATCAATTTTCAAAGTTAATACAATTTGATATATATATTTATTCACAAATTTATATTTTCAAAACCCTACATTCAATCTCTGCCACACGTTTTTCTTTGACCAGATCTGGGCCGTGCTAGCTCTCTTCTCCCCCAACGTGAAACCCTACCAGGTATTTGCCGTGAGAAACAACCCATAGGCCGCCACTTCCATCGAATTAACGCGACCACTACGATGAACTTCACGACGATCGACAACCTCCCCTTTGAAGCTCGTTGACAATGCTACTCTCGGCCAAAGCAAGGTGGAGCTCGGCCTCCCCTATGCCTGGGAATTCGTGTTCGAACGGCAGGCCAACACGACCACTTAGCTCCCACCTCGTCGTGAATTAGACGATCTCCACCGTTCACATCGAAGTTCTCATCTTCCTCTTCATCTTTGCAGTTGAACATTCTTCGTAATTGTCGATGGATTGGAAGAAAATGAAGGAGGAAGAAGAGTGTTTTCTGGCCATTGAAAATCTAGGGCCAGCTGAAACAAGCTTTGCTAGGGTTTGAGTGAAAATGTTGAGATAATGGGTCCTTTTATAGAAAATCGCCAAAAACACTATTCATCGAAAATTTTTCGAACTCCAAATCGAGCGTGCCGGCTGGCGTTTTTAAGGCTTACCCCACGTTACAAACACAATGGAACGTGTTTCGGGAGCTAATTCGATCGTATGTGAGAGTTACGGAAATAAACGATCAAATTTAAATCAAATCGATTTAAACCGATTTCGATGCGTTTTGGCTCGCCCCGGAAAAATGACAACTCCGATTGCTACGAAAATTTGAAATCTTACAATAATATCACATTACGGATCTGATAAAACTGGTTTCGTCGAAATCCGAGATTGTTTGAAAAATGACTATTTTTAGTCGTCAATTAAATATTAAAATATTCAATTTTCACAAATTAACTTTTAAATCGATTTTAAAAGTTCTATAACCTCGTTATAACTCCAACATGATTTAATATAACTTTATAAATAATTTTTAATCACATTTAATTCAGATTTCAATTACTTGCCCAATTTCAAGTATTAAATTAATAATTTAATCGTCAAATTAAATTACTATATTCGAATTTAAATTCATTCGACATACAATTCTTACTTATTAATATTTAAAATCAATTAAATATACGAATTTCAAATGACAGAAATTCTGGGTCGTTACAAACTTCCCCCCTTAAAAGAATTTTGTCCTCGAAATTGCAAAGTAAGAAAAATGCCCCAAATTCATTAACTTTCCAAAAATCCACTTCGTGGAAATTTTATATTCACCTTTTTCAAAACCTTTAACTTCAACCAAAACAATGGTTTCCATTTTCTAGTTCAATTCCTACTCTTTCATTTCAATTTAGAAATTGACTTTTCATTAACAAAATTTTCCAAAATTTTCTAACGCCTTAAATTTTCAGAAAAATTCGCCAGCGTCTCCTTTGCGCGGTTCAATCGTAGTAGGATCACAATAGACATAAATATGTATACATCGACCCACCCGGTCGGAAAAGCAGAAAAACAATTCATATTTCCTATTTTTATTGCGTAGGCGTACCTTTTTAGCATTTTTAAGCAAAACAGTTATTAATTTAGCATTTTAGCGCAACCAAATCAGCCGAACGGTAGTCACGGCACCTGTACTTACTCAATTTAAACATGTAAGTGACATATATACAAAGTTATTAACAATTTACTCATTTAAACAACTACAACATATGCATATTAAAAGAAATGCATACTAAACAAGGTTTATAAGCAACTTATATAATTCGACATTGCTTGTAATTATTTACAACCAATTCATATACAACGACATTCAATTGTTCATTTTCAATTAGTTTACATTCACTAATTTACATTCAAGTTGGTTCACTATTAGCTTTCCATTTCACTAATTCAGTTTCATTAACACTTAATGAATTATATACAATCAACTAACAATCATATAACAACCAATCCACAACCAACACAACCAAATTTATTCAATTTACTTTACACTTTTACTTTACATTCAATTTGGTTCAACACTTTTATTTAGCTTTAATGAATTAACACTTATATTCATTATTCCATATCAATTCATTTACATTAGATTGATTAACATTCAATCCATTTATTAATTCAATTGCTAATTCATTTTACAAATAAAGTTGAATTTCCTTTATATAGCTCAAGTTCACATCCATTTAATAAATTAACTTTATTAATTTACTTCGATATCAAAATCAAATCCATTCAACATTACTTAAGTTATATTCTATTACAACATTTCATTCTAAAGTAAATTTTATTTAATATTTACTAAAGTCAAATTTCATCAATTATTCAAATTCATATCTCATTTTGCTTAACAAAATTGTTTAACCATTTTAACAATTGGTTTCACTTACCTTTACCCATTCTATAAGTTATACAACTTATATATTTAAACTTCCAAATCTGATTTAATTTATTTAACTTCCATTAGTTAAATTCCAAATCATATATATATTATGCTAACCCAAATTTTTTAACTTTACCAAGGCTAAATTTATTGTTTCATACTATGAGTTCAAAACTCGTTTTACTTATATTCATCAATTTCAACTTGGATTTTAATTTCAAATTTGGTTATCACAACATTTGATTTAAATTTCAATTTATTATGGTAGCAAATCCATTATACAGAAACTCGAAAATGATACTGATGATACTGCAGTCATCACCCTTAATATTTCCCAGCAACAGTACTGAATCCAGTGCTTAAATTCTTTCAAAATTTCCTTTTATTTATAAATCACATTTATAAATCCTTTACTCATATAATTTCACTATTTAACTTTACTTATACAAGATTATTTCACAATTTCAAATCATATTAATTATAATTCCATACTTAATAGTTCATTTGCTTATATACTTCATTCTTTCACAATTGTTGTTTTTTTTATGATTTATTCAAACAACTTTTATTGACTTATATATATATTTACACATTTCCACATCCAAACAATCAACTTTATATACACTTTAATAATTCTGAAAAATTATTTCCTTTGTATAAAAAAATATAATCAAGGTAAAATTATTTCATTTACCCAATTTAAAATGATACTATGTCGACTTGCCTCGTTTAAGTGTTTAGAAACCCCTATCGATAATATGGCGTCCCACATACCGACCAGAATTCATAAACAGCTCAACGGATAAGCAAACACAATATAAAACAATTTCATATTCACTAACAAATACGCGCTCATATCTATTATTACACTCACACTCATTCTAGAGTACTACTGACTCTATCTCTAATGAGTAATTCCCAACAGATTCAAAGTTATCGCTTAACCATATGCTCTGATACCAAATGTAACGAACGCGACTTTTCAACGCTCGAAAATCGACATTAATACGTTCATTTTATCAACTGCCGAGCAATCGAATGCCGGAAAACTGAATTGTTATGGAGAAAAAGAAGAGGTAGAAGAAGACAGAAGAAAAAGAGAACAGAAAAACACAAAAATAGAAACAAGATCAGAATCTCACATTCGCAGCGGAACAACATATAATAGATAAATGAATAATCTTTAAATCAAAGAACTATATCATTTTATATATTACATCATCATCAAAGTTTATACAACACAATACAACACTGGACAGTTATACAAACTTGTCCTCATACAGAATACACAGCGGAATAACTAATATCATATACAAGTGATACGCCACGACATCCAGCTCATCACTGAGCTCCACAGCATCTCCTGAATCCAGAATGACCTGATAACCTGACTCTAGACTGCCCGTGTGGAAATTGGTGGGCACCCAAAGTTTAGGAAGGAAACAATAAACTCCAGGCCAGTCATGGTGACTGGTGTGAGAACTAAAACAGTTTTTATCTTTAAAACAACAACAACAAGGAAGTAGAAAAATATCCGCAATGCTTTTGGAAAATGAAACTACCATAAGACCTCCCGCTACACACACAATGCAAACGCAGAATTGGAGGAGATTTCTTCTTATGATAGTCAAACATGCTTACTACGAAAAATCATTGGATTATTATTATTAGTGCATAGTGCAGAAAAACATTTCGAAAGTATAATATTAATCTTAGCCAACATACGACCAGTATCGTATGCCTACTATAGCTACCATCTAAACAGTGGTGACCACCATAAGTAAATGGCAGGTTCTACAACTAAAATCGTACAAGGTTCGTATTGGAAATTGGATTGCCAACAAATGGTCAGGCTAAGGAACTTCCTATGCCACGTAGGAACGCCTCTGCCAACACAAGGCCGGGTTACCCCTGTAACTAGGTAACACACGAATATGCCATTCCCCGGTCCTTTGGGACCTTTATCCGAGCGCTCGGTAACCAACATCACACATAATAAATAAAGTGTGTCCACATGAGTAAGTATCTAGGCTCCATACCATGATACTACCTTTTTCCAGAAGGAATGGTCATACCCTAGGGGAGCTACCCCTAAAACCTTGCCGCATCTTTCCTGTTTCGACCATTTCCGGGTTGTGAGGTCCTGACGAAGTCTCATCCACAAAGCTACGCTTTTCACAAAGCCACGCTTTGATCACAAATGATCAATAAATGATCATCACACAGCAACACTCAGCATGCCACATTACCAAATTGGGAATATATCACTGATAAATTTCAACTACATAACCTCTGAGCTCGTAAGTCTCAGAGAAGGGTGTTAAGCTAAGAGAATAAATTCTCCGCCACCAACAGAAATGTATTTGAAAGAAATCAGCTTTACATCTCAAACTGTAATGTCAGACATGTAACCATACAAGTCTGTTCCGGGTTCGAACAGAACCGAAGGCACTTCCAAAGAAGCCCTTGCAATCCAGTTATTCACAATCCCGATAAAACTTCCCATCACAAAGGAAATCTCTATACCATAGCTAACGGTGCAGAGACAATCGATAGGTCATCCTATCTTTTTCACAAATACCCGGTCTTCAATACGATCCATATCGTCGTATCACTAATTCGTAATGGGTTATATGACACAAAGGTCTTTTCCAGGCTAACCCGAATAGTGAGCACAATATTTTAAAACATACGGATATGGGGTTTCAATTAAGTCACAACTTATTACCCAAATCCTTTCCTTTAAATGGTTTAAACAAATTACCATTTTAAATCTTTAAACAAAAAGATTTACTTCACAAAGTTTACCCAGTTTCACAAAGATTCATTCATAGATTTCCAAAGCAATTTCCATTTCAATTTGATTAACCCATTAAATCTTTAAATCAGATTTAATTTATAGCTTTCAAAACTATTTACAATTCAAGTCTTTTATAATATAAAAGATACACCTTTTAAAATCTTCTTTGATTTCAAAATAAAGCTTAATCATCTTCACAAAGGTTAATTCATAGTTTTTTTTCTCAAACTATTTACAATTTCATTTCAACTTGAAATGTTTCAATAAAAAATTGGAAATCTTTTTCCACTTTATAAAAGCCATTATTATTTGAAAACGGATAGTTTTCGTTTTGGGAAAAACTGGTTACAATTACACAGGTTAAAGTCATCCAAGTATAAAACTTGAATTTAAATTTAAATTTCCAAAACCATATTTTAAATGGTTAAAAACCCATATAAACACCTTTTATACTTATAAAATCTTTTAAACCAAAATTCCCAAATCATTGAATTCAATTTCAAAATATTGAATTCAAAATTTAAATCAAATGATTTAAATTCCAATTCTATTAAGTTATTTAAAATAACTTTTATTTTGAAACTCACTTTCAAAGCTTTCAATTCAAATTCCAAAACCATTTTGGATTCAAAAATTCAATTTTCAAAAATTGATAAAAATCCGTGACTTAACTGATTTCCACGTGAAATCCACATTTGTGTGTGTATTATATAGTCCATGGTTTAACACCATAGTGCAACAACATTCAACCATCAAAGATCAAATATAACAACATATGTGATAAGCAGTATAAACTATAACACTTATCTATCATTCACAGATCACAGATATATATATCACAGATAAATAGATCACAAATCACACACAAATCAGGATATATCACAAAGCATCACACATCAAAGATGTCAAACAATTCAACATCCAATATAATCCAAACATCCATAGGTAGGATTAATTTAATTATCTAATTAATTCAAATCAGATAAATTTTAACAAATCAATTTTACTAGTTATAGTAAAATTAATAATAAATTAATTTCAAATTTATTTCCAAATTTATTTCAAAACACCAAATAAAATTTTCAACGAATTTCCAAAATCATTCCCTTTTAAATAAATTCCTTTATCTCTTCAAATCCATTCAAAAAATCCAAATTCCAAATAAATTCATCAATTTATAAATAATATTTCCAAAATCCATTTATTAAGCCCTTTTATACAAATTTGAAATTTAATTCAATACGGTTCAAAAATAAGACTTTATCTTTTAAAACTCCTTTTAACTTTATCCAATTATCAAAAATAATTTTTTCGATAAATTTCCAACTTAAATTTCAAAAATCTAATTTTATCTATTTCTTGTATCCAACGATACCGAAATATATTCGGCTAAATTGTATCCGTCAACAATTTCAATCACAATATAATCACACGGCGATTATAAATAATCAACACACAACATATGAAATAAATTCAAATGTTTGAGGAATCCAGTTGGATCCCTCCAACTTGTTTCCCTGCATCCACAGACGTTAGCACAATACCAATTCCACTTCAATGTGGAATTATCGCGGTATATGGGATTTATAAATATTATCCTCTATTATGCGGTGCAATAGGGTCTCATCCGCTATATAATGCGGGAAATCAACTCCAAATACATATATAATACCAATTCCACTACACGGTGGAATTATCGCGGTATATGTTTTTAATAAATAACCTCCGCTTAATATACGGTGTATAGGGTCTATTTAACACAATAGATAACAATTATCATCCAATCATCACAATCAACACTATCAACAATTTTAAATCTAACAATTTAAAATTTAAATCGAAACAAAATATTCGATTGAGTGAGGAGTTCTCACCTTGCTTTCAATAACGGTTGCAGCGTTTTATTTCGGATAAAATTAAACAGACGTTTAATTTTACCCAAAATTTTCACTAGCTCTGATTGACTCCAAACCACCTCCATTGCGAAGAGCCCGACAAAACGAACCCGACGCAATTCGTTTCGTCCGAAACGGACCTCGTATGATAAAGATATCAATTTTCAAAGTTAATACAATTTGATATATATATTTATTCACAAATTTATATTTTCAAAACCCTACATTCAATCTCTGCCACACGTTTTTCTTTGACCAAATCTGGGCCATGCAAGCTCTCTTCTCCCCCAACGTGAAACCTTACCAGGTAATTCCCGTGAGAAACAACCCATAGGCCGCCACTTCCATCGAATTAACGCGACCACTACGATGAACTTCACGACGATCGGCAACCACCCTTTTGAAGCTCGTTGACAATGCTACTCTCGGCCAAAGCAAGGCGGAGCTCGGCCTCCCCTATGCCTGGGAATTCGTGTTTGAATGGCAGGCCAACGCGGCCCCTTAGCTCCCACCTCGTCGCGATTTAGACGATCTCCACCGTTCACATCGAAGTTCTCATCTTCCTCTTCATCTTTGCAGTTGAACATTCTTCGTGATTGTCGATGGATTGGAAGAAAATGAGGGAGGAAGAAGAGTGTTTTATGTCCATTGAAAATCTAGGGCTGGCTGAAACAAGCTTTGCTAGGGTTTGAGTGAAAATGTTGAGATAATGGGTCCTTTTATAGAAAATCGCCAAAAACACTATTCATCGAAAATTTTCCGAACTCCAAATCGAGCTTGCCGACTGGCATTTCTAAGGCTTACCCCACGTTACAAACACAATGGAACGTGTTTCGGGAGCTAATTCGATCGTATGTGAGAGTTACGGAAATAAACGATCAAATTTAAATCAAATCGATTTAAACCGATTTCGATGCGTTTTGGCTCGCCTCGGACAAACGACAACTCCGATTGCTACGAAAATTTGAAATCTTACAATAATATCACATTACGGATCTGATGAAACTGGTTTCGTCGAAATCCGAGACTGTTTGAAAAATGACTATTTTTAGTCGTCAATTAAATATTAAAATATTCAATTTTCACAAATTAACTTTTAAATCGATTTTAAAAGCTCTATAACATCGTTATAATTCCAACATGATTTAATATAACTTTATAAATCATTTTTAATCACATTTAATTCAGATTTCAATTATTTACCCAATTTCAAGTATTAAATTAATAATTTAATCGTCAAATTAAATTACTATATTCGAATTTAAATTCATTCGACTTACAGTTCTTACTTATTAATATTTAAAATCAATTAAATATACAAATTTCAAATGACAGAAATTCTGGGTCGTTACAGTTTACTTCGTCGGTTAATTCTTAGACTTGTTCGATTGAAATCTCGTGACAATTTTCGAGTGGAAATCTACAATTTGTTCGTAAATATTTAAGTTAAGCTAGTGGTTGTGGGACATGAAGCTAAAGTCATTTATTTACTAGCTTAGTGTAATTCACACTTTTGATTGATCAATGAGGATCATTTTATGGTTTAGACTAGCGATATGGGATGTCTCTTTGTCCACGTGGGGGACTGTACCTCGTTTTATGGAGCTTCGTCTCATTTTTATGGGCTAACAACCCATGGTCTTTTGACCGTTTGTGGAGCTCCGGCTCAAATTGGTGGGGTAGCGACCCATGGCCTTTAGGCCGTTTGTGGAGCCTCGGCTCAAACTTGATGGTTAACGATCATGGAATAGCGTTCCGTTTGTGATACACGTGTTGGTGAGTTTTCGTGCTCCCGTTTGTGATAGGCCTCCCCTTTTGTGTTTTCTGGATTTCTGATTGATGATTTCTAGAATTTGTGTTTCACCAATTTTTGCGATTGGCATTGATATGTTTTGTCAATATTTGGGGTTTGGTGAATAAGTTAAAGAATATGACATTCTTTTTGGGTGTTTCAGTAGATTTGAGATATTGTATGATTTTCGTTGGTATCAAATATATACTTGTCACGGTATAACCTTATTGTTATCTTACATTTCTGTTATATCTCTTATCCTATCTCATTTTATATGATATTTATAGCTAGACTGATCTGTTTATTATTTTTCTTCTTAAATAATACCCAGGTCAGACCGAGGTGTTACAGGTGCTTCCACTTGACTTCTTAGCAGGGCCTAGCTTATGACTTTTGGCTAACTACTTTAGCTTAGTAGTTTTTGCTTTCATACATTTGAGATTGAGACTCCTTGATGTATACTTATTCTTTTGTGATGTAGTGGATCTTGTATGACCACTATTTTGATGTACACTTTTATGTGTTATATTCTTATCTATTTTCGCCTTTGTGATATGAATATTTGTGACTGATTTGTGTTATGCTTATTTCTATATTTTTTTCTGAAGCCCACATAGTCACTGTGTAGTAGCTTTGAGTTTGTATTTGATATGTCGGATTTCCTCTTGAAATGAAATGCAAGTCATATCATCTGATATATCGGTACTCGCATAAAGCAATTACACAAATGGTCGCTCCTCAACAGCATTATTCTTCGTGCTAGTCGACGGCATTACCCCGTAGTGTCCTTGGCTAGTGTGAGTATAGAGGTGGGGCGTTACACATCTCTAGAGATTGTCTACTTGTCTACATGCAATACAATGCAGTATAGGAAACCAACTCTGAAAGATTCGACGGAGAAGCAAAAGCAGATTGGAAAATATTACCGGTTCCATGAATGCTATGGTCATAAAATGAATGAATGTAGGCATCTCCAGGATATAATTGAGAAACTGATTTGGAAAATAAAATTACACTAGTTTGTTAAAGCACCACAGGATGGCAGGCAGGGGACATTTGACCCCAACCGAGGGCAAGCGCCGCACAGGGCTGAGGAGCCAACGAGGATGGTGGAAGATTAGTGATCAACACAAAGGACCGCATCCAACTAATAAGAGCTGACATTAGATGGAGCTCTATGCTAGCATGATCAAGCATATGAATTTTGAGTGTTGTTCGAGTGTAGAAGATGGGACTCTGGCAAAATAGCAGCATATAATGGTAGATGACATTGTATTCAGAAACAAAGATGCAGACAAGGGGGAAGCACCGACAATCGACCCACTGGCCATTTCGGCCATGATCGGCCCTACCTTAGTGTGAAGGATCTTGGTTGAATGTGGAAGTTACATAAATATAATTTTCAAATAGGCTTATGATCAGATGAGTATGGAAGCCAAGGACTTGAAACCGTCTAAACCCCCCATTCATTGCTTCAATGGTGCTGCGACCGAAGTTGTCGGTTACGTAGAATTGCCGATGGAATTGGGAGAAGGTGACCCCAACAGAGTTTGGATGTTGCCATTTTTTGTTTTGGGTGTTGACTCTCCATCAATGGTTTTATGGGCCGACTAGCCCTAGCTGAATTCCAGGCAGATCTTGCCTCATGGTGCTTGAATTTGAAGTTCCCAACGGATAACGGTGTTGGAGTTATGCATGGTGATTAGGCGACCGGACGTGCCTGCTATGTGGCTAAATTGAGAGACGCTCAATGGAAGGAAAAAGGTAAGGGTATGGACAAGTCCATATGTTAAGTTTTAGTTCATATTCCGAGTCCCAGGAGTTTAATCTTTCAATTTTGAGTTAGATATTGGATAGCAAGTCTTGTTGTTCATTATCATCATATGTTCAAGTTCGTTAAGATGGGATTGGATCTAATTGTTCATGCAAATGAATTTGGATTAGTTTGCTATAGTGTTCAAGTTTAATCAAGGCTTAGGATCGGCTAAGTCCCCATAACTGACCCCTTTATACAACCAATCCCTCTCGAAAAACTAATAACTGATCCCTCCTTAAACACCCCACCACTGATCCATATGCCCAAACCAATATAACTGATCCCTTAGCCGAATACACAAACAAACGATCCCTCATCCACAAATGCAACTGACCCATATGCCAAACTAATATAACCGATCCCTTAGCAAGTACTCCATCAACGATCCCTCTTTGAACTTCAAATACCAATCCCTCTCAAAGCCACTACACCGATACATATACTCATCCTTTCTCATCCTCCAGTTCAACCTTCTACACTGGTTCCTCTAAACTCAAAGTAATACGGATCCCTCTATGACCTTCACACCTCACTCTTCTCTTTTCTCCTCCTTTACCACCCTGCCAAACTCTGCATTGCCATCGTCCATCTCATCTTCTCCAAACTTAACCCATGCTCAAAACATAAAACTCAACCGAACCCGTCATCTCACCACAAATTAAGGAGTAAATGCAGGAGAACCATCTTAAAATTTTAAAGTATGATTTTCCCAAAGGGAGATGTTGGATTTCGATTTAATTCAAAGTTGGAGTAGTGGTCCGAAGAAAGAGAGAACAACGTTTTTAAGGATGAATGTGGTTTTGGGTTGTAAGGGAAGGGATCAAAGTTCGAGTTAAAGGGGGATGGTTTGGAGGCGAGTTCAAAGAAATGTGAAAGAAGGTTCAGATGTAGAAATGGAATAAAGTAAAGGGTGGAGAGGGAAGTGCTAGTTTATATACGAGGCTAGAGGGTCAACGCTTTCGAGCTTCTCCACGAAGCCAAAAACCGTAAGTACCTAATATTGAAAGGGATCGGGTACGATCCCTACCTAAGAGGGATAAATCTGATCCCTATCAATGTACATATAAAAAATAAAGAGAAGAGGAAAAGGGGTTGGTTATAAAATTTTCGATCCCTGTTATAAAAAAGAGAGAGAAAAAGAAATGGGGGATCGACTAAAGGAATGCCGATCCCTATAAACATAAAAGAAAGAGAAAGAATAGATCGATTATGAACCCTATGTGCATGCAAACCTATACCTAAAACTGTATAAAATAAATAAATATAAAATGCAATGAAAATGATCTAATTCAATGAAAATTGGCAATGACCCATTAGCGTGCAAGTGTGTCCGGGAGCTAACGACAAGAACGTGTACCTGAATGTGCAGTGTATATTCTAAAAGTTCAATTTTGAAATTGACACAAATTTAATTCAGAGCTAAAGCTTTCAAGGTCAAGACTAGATTAGATAGCCAAAGCTTACTAGTCTCATAAAACTGGACATAAATATCAACTAATGGAATATAATCCTGAATTTATACTATTGGAAATCGACCAAGCATCATGCCGATCAAAGGCAAATACGACACTTTGGAAAAATAATTTGATGGAAGGATAGCGACTATTCAGAAAACTGGATGAATTTCTTTTCGATAACTCTAACTTGCTTCGATTCAAAGCACGTTATGTTCATCACAAGACGTACTTTAAGGGTCAAGTATTATCTAGAATTTTGACCCGGCTATATCCGAACTGAATTGACAAGTTAAACTCGACTGTCATCAAGGCCAGTGAGTCCAGAACGATGATTGTGGGGTCCAAAAACCAATTACAAATGATATTATAAATCCATGATCGAATGGAATCAAGGGATATGCTATACAGAATATTCTAAATATGGAAAATAATTTAACATAGAAAAAAGAACGGCTATAATCACTCCCAATAATAGGGATTGGTCTATTTCAGCCAAACAAGTGCAACTCAATGGGAAACAATCAATATCCTAAGATCCATAAGTCTAATGCATATGAACTTTTGGGAACTGGGGACCCAGAGAGCCTACCTTAGGGATCACACCTCAAAAAGACTAAGCAAGTGGGATGACCCTCTTTTGTAACATCCCGCCTTTTTGTATGTTTTAAGCAGACACACATGCCGACTCAAACCATACAGAAGGGCGGATTGTTATTGGGGTGAATAAGAAAACGCAGAGAAAGAAAAAAAACAAAACAGAATCTCGTAGCGAAATGACAAAATATAATAATCAAATAACAGTTCATGAAGCTGTATACAAAACATTTGATTATACTTATATAATACAAAATCAGAGTTACACATATCAAAGATAAATAAATGATAATACAGCGGAATAGTATGATGTAGTGGAATAATACAGTAAGTAATAATACAATCTTCGTCTTCGTCCTCCAAAAACAAGTCTTCGAATCCCGAAATGCTCAGGCTGACCCGAGCGAATTGAAAAGAAAAAACACTCGAGTCAGAACTAAAAGACCTTATGTAAGTTAAATCAACGGTAAATAAATAAATAAATATGAGTGGAATGGCGTCGGAGATGTTTACGGGGTTTGACATCTCCTATCTAGTGTCTAACATGAGTGAAGTAACTTAGGAGATGTTCAGGATTCACATCTCCTAAGGATCCGTTAAACTATATACTACATAGTACAATACGCTATTTTAATATGTCTAGGAAAATAGAGTTAAGGCGTTACCCATTCCCCCCTTAACACATTTTTATATATTCCCATAGTCTATACAGTACCGTAATCCCATCCATATTGGACGTCGTCAGAGGGCACTCCATAGGTATGGTACAAAACAAACTCGTAGTGGTCTCGATAGGGTAGGTAACATGGCACAACTAGGAAATGCTAGGGTAGATATACCAATTACACTTCCGGACTGGTGGTAACGCATAGCAGCTACTACCGCCCACCTCGGAACACACTCCCAAATCAAAAAATCGAGGGTGGCCACCAAATCAATCGCAAAGTCAGAATATAGTATCGAAGGAATGTGCCCGATCGGAGGAATGACCTCACTTGGCCCGTCAATTGCTCTTGTTTTAGCCACCTTAAGCTAACTCATGGGAGTCAGGTCCACGTATGTACCTCATATAGTATCGTCGCCAACCACCCTACTTCATTCTGGAATCTCCACCGCGTACACAGTTGTCAAAGTGGTTTTCGGTATTGGTAGAGAGTATGACAATATCCGATCCAGGTCTCTTTAACAACCAATCGCTTATTACACAACGGATGGTTCTTTTACATTTCCAAAATCATTTCATAATCGATATCAAAATATCATATCCAATTTATGTCATATCATTTTCGAAATCATTACTTACTTCCGAAATCATATTCACCTTTGAAATCATATCACATTCGAAATCATAGTTCGAAATTATATTTCCTTTCAAAAGTCATATTTCCAAAATAGGCTAAACTCTCGTTTCAAAATATCGTATTAAACCAAATATGTTATTCAAATCCCAACTTAGGTTATAACATCATTAATCATATTCACTTAAAAATCGAGAATTTGAATATAAACCCATCCATTTTACTTAGTTTGGAATTTAGAAGAAAATAGTTTTAAATAGTAATAAATAGTTATAAATAGTTAATATAGATTTAAAATGGATCAAATATACTTAAAATAGATTAAATAGATTTAAAATAGATTAATTAGATTTAAAATAAGTTAAAAACAGGTTAATTAGTCTAAATAAATTAAATGGTTTCAATTAGGTTAAAATGATTTATTATAATTAATACAGGTCAAAATAGTTTAATACTTCGAAATCTTAATAATTAGAAATTTTGAAATAATATATTTTTAAAACAGTTTATATTAAAACATGAATTTGGAATTTATATCAAATTAAACTATTCATTTCATTTCAACGCATTTGGACCATTTCAATTTCCAAGTCAAGAAACCAAATTCCAAACCTTTCAATTTAACATTTCAATAAACTATTGAATTTCATATCGTTTCAATCCATGTTCAAATATCAATTCGGATTACTCCAATTTCAAAATATTTCAAAGTTATTTTCAAACAACTTCAATAACTTAATTTCGATAGGATTTCATTTATACCTAAAAGTTTAACTTTAAACTTCCAATTTAATTTCTTAAAGCAATTCCTTTTAAATCAATTCACATTTCAGAACAAAACTTGATTTTCCAATAATACTTCCATTTATATACATCAAATTTTATTTCAAGATATCACTTAATTAATTCAAAAAAATTAAGAAGTTCAAAGTCATTAAATTTAACCAATCCGGTGTCCGTATATAATTTTCTACCCTAGAGTCAAGTGATACGAATATTTATCATTTCAATCCCCAATTTAAAATGTTACAGTTATATATATCATTTCAAACCGCAATCCCGAATAAATAACAAAATCCATAAAATCGCTCGAGTCTATCATTTCAACCCATAGCGATTTTTCCTTAATCTATTGATCATTCAGGTATGTATCATTTCAACCCATAGTGAACTTGCAGTTTATAACGATATAAAATAAAACATCCATTCATCCAATATCAACAATCAACATCCATTTCAAAAATCATCCAAATCAATCAATAAATATCAATATAGAACTGATAATCAATAATAGGTATTTAACTGGCAATTTATATTCAATAATAAATTTAATAATGATTTAATTCAAATAAATTCAAATTAACTGAGATGATGGTTTAAAATATACCAAACAGTCATAAATAAATTTCTAATCACATCATAAATTTAATTTAACAAACATAAGAAATTTTAGAAGTTGTGAGTGGGTTAAAACACTCACCTCTAAATTTAAATCCAAATTAGGGCCCAAATTCAGACGGTCTTAGAATTCAATCAAACTAGCGCCATAATGTCCAGAATTCCGATACGATCCCCACGCAAGGAGTCACACATGAATTAGAGTTTGTATGCAAAAGTTATTAGCATTAGAAGATAAACGATTTTTAAAATACTAAATAAATATATTGAAAGAGACTAACCAATCGAAGCTTGCCACGTCATCGTCTTCTACCAGGCTAGCACACACGAATGTACAGGGTGCTACAAACGAAACCCTACGGCCGCCAATATCTTGCGCCCATCCACAGCCGCCTACGGCCGCGCGCCGCGCCACCTTCACTCCCCATGACCCCCAGTCAATCCCGACCACACGAGCACAGTCGCGATCAAGATTTTCCGCCGCCGCCGCCGTGATTTGAGTAATCCCTAATGAATTATTGCATGCGATCAAACCGTTGATTTCACCCATGAACCACGCCGATTTACACACTCGGTCCACTCTACACATCCATACCTCTGATTCGTCGATCGGACGAAATTGATCAACGCTTGATTGAATGGCCGTGAATAGTTCGACGTTTACTAAACAAACGATGAACCAAAATGAAAAACGAATTGCAGATCTGAGATGCGCTCGTCGTGAGCTTCAAATCGTATGTAATTTGCTATTGTTTGAGGAGTTTGAATTTTTGATTTGGTTTTGAAATCGAAATTGAGGGTTTGGGAATTGGAGTTTGTTTCTGCCATTGGAAAGGAGGAGCCACAGAGAAATGTACGTACATAAATCAGAAATAAGAAATAAACTAGGGTTTATAAAGGGCTATTTATAGACAAAGCTGAAAATAGAATGGATGGACAAGATTGATTTGAACGTTGAACGATAAATGATCCGAAAAGCCCGTTCTGTCTTCGTAACGAAAATGGGTCATCCCATATATCAAAATAGATGTTTTCCATAATTTTAAATTCAATGGAACATGTTTCAAGTCCTAATCCCATCGTATGAAGAAGTTATGTTAAAATCAGCTTATTTCAAATTGATTTCAATTAAGTTGATTTCTAGGCGTTTCGAGTCCGTACGATCAAACGACAAGTCCGATCACTACGAAACTTAAAATCCTATAATAATTCACCATTACGGATCCGATGAAACTAGTTTCGTTGAAATCCGAGTCAGTGGCCAAAATGGCTATATTTCAGTTAATTAAATAAATTAATATTAAATTAATTAAATCAAAATTTTAAATTCAAATTCTATGATTAACTAATTTTGCCATTTTTGATTTCTTAAACATTCACAATAATTTAAACAAGTTCAGATATCAATTTAAAGTTAATCAATTTACCAATTACAGTGTTTAATTCCCACTGTAATTAAATCAAATTAATTATAATTTAATCCAAATAAATTGATTCAATTTGATTTAAATCTTTATATTCAATCAATTATTATTCTACATTCATAATTAACATTGTTTTATATTTCATTACATTTCTATTCTCTAATTCCCACCTTTTATTTGTAATAATTACTATAGTTTCCTTATATTGAAGTTTTTTTCAATTATATTCTAATTTAGAATCTCAACAAATTTAGTTTATTTTTGTCTCACTCCTTTCATTACATCAATTGTTGTCTTGCACTTATAATGACCTTCCCATACATTTTATTACAATATATATATATATATATCCACCATTTCATCTTACTTTCCATTAAAGTAATCTTTAATTATATTTAATTGTAATAAATTCACTTATTATAATTTAAATTCCAATAATTTGGTCAAACTTGATTCCAATTCTTTTTATTCAATCAATAGTCATATTATGATTGAAATTTACATTGGTTACATCTTATTGAATTAATATTATACAATGATCAATTTAATCTACATTAACTGCATTAATTAAGTGAATTAATTGCAATTGATTTCATATTTTCATTTAACATATTAACTAAATAGGTAGCATATAATTATTGTCACCATTAACCTTCGTTGTATTTATAAGTTTATTACTTACAAACAAAAGTTATAATTTCCTACCTAACACTGGTTTAAATCAATTCCCTTTTAATATATTATTTCATTAATTAATTCAATATCACATTTGTTTTCCTCTATTCCATTTATAACCAAATTATAACATTTACATTATTTCAATTGATTGGGATTTCGTTTCAAGTTGATAATAATTAACTTAAATCAATATTGTCACCTTTCATTTTGGTTATTATTTTATTAATGAATCACAAATTTTTGTTTATTCAATATTAAATTACCAAAATCTTATTAAATTAACAAATTTAATTATCGAAAATTATGGGTCATTACACTCTCCCCCACTCAAAACTTTTCGTCCCCGAAAAGGAAAAAGAAGGGAAAAGAAGGGAAAAGAAGGGAAAAGAAGGAATCAAGTAATCAATATATCTTATTCAAAATATTAAATTTATAATAAATTAATTTACAAAATAAATAGTTTAAATAAAATATATCAATTTATAAACAATTAAATCCTTTTATATTCAAGTTAACAAAGTTTTGAAAACATTTCACAAAATTTTCGAAGTCCAAACTTCACGGAATATTTCAGCAGAGTCTCCTTTGTACGGAGAGGTCTGGAGATAATAATAATATCAATAATAACAATATATATCATAATTTTCAAAATAATATATCCCAACAGCGGGAAATAATATAATATCGCTATAAACCGTAATCCGAAAACGTACCTATTTGTCGAGCAATTAACGCTTATTTTATGAAACCAAAAGCAGTAGCTATTGCTTCCATACCTGTATTTCACTTATATAATCCAAAGATGTTAATAATTATATAAAAGTGAAATGTTTTAAGTTGCTTCTAACTAATAACAAAACAAATCAATACAGCATAACAACAATCACTTGCAAACAAGCATACAATCCCGCAAGAATCAAAGTAATCAACCATTCATCCAAATCGAGCAAAACAAGTGGTTTTTTCGGGTTTAGACACTTTTAATTCGCATAGAATGACAAATAAACTACTAAGTATACCATATACTCAATAGTCTCAGATAAAACTCAACAGATTATTCATACATCCAAAAAAATTAGAAGTATCATTACCTAAACAATCCATAAGTCAGACAAACAATAAATTACAATGTCATTTAAGTTTATTCTTATAAATTTCCTTTTACAACATTTATTGTTCAATTTTCCACACGATGATTGTTTCTTTAATTTACATTTGTTTCTTACAAAATTTAATTTCCATTCATACACAACCATTTATTTACATACATTGTTTACATTTTCTCACATATGTTACTCAGTTACAATTATTTAAACACATGCAAATCAATTCTTAAAGTACTATGTATGTCTCTATGTAAATAAATTCACATTCATTCATTTAGTACTTATTTTCATTTATTACATTCATTCTCTTATTTAATGTCATTGAATATCAAATTCATTTTCTAAATCATTTCAACAATTTCTGAAGTTATAATCATTTAATTTAATATAGCATTCATTTTAATTTTCTTTTAATTATCCATAGTTTCAAACATAAACTTAAGTCCAAAATCTTTTGCTTACAGTATTCATCTTACTACTTATTTCAATTATGAATAACTTCAAACATTTACTTAAGTTTATACTCATTTATTTATAATACTCACTTTTTTATTATATTTAATTAGTAGCATTTAAATTATAACTTAAGTTTATAACACTTTAATATCACGGTTCTTATTTATTAAAGAATTTCATTGAACACCTTCTTACTTTAAGCTTTACTTGTATAATATTCCATTACATTTTCTTATTAAATATTACAACTTTTAATATTTGGCAAGTTATATAAATGTCTTTAAGAATGCAATTGAAAGTTACGCAAGTTTATCTTATTTCATTTTAGTAAATACATGTTCAATAGTTGTTACCATTTCAAATTTCTTATATGCTTCATTTATACTTTAGCATTTAATTTCTTATTTTCATTTAGAAGTTCCAATTATTAAATAGTTAAATTCTATTTCATTTTCAATAATTAAAACCTCTAATTTATAGAAATTTAAGAACTAAATGTCGGGTTCCATTTCAAATCATTTAAAAATAATAGATAGATGTATATACTTACAACTTATATATCCAATTATATTTAAAACAATTTGAAATTTATATTTGTTTATCAAAATAAATCTACAGTAAAACTACTACAGTGGTCTTCCCACTTTGAAACTCGAAAATGAACGTCGATGATGTGTGCACTCATCACCGAAATTATTTTCCAGCGATAGAGAGTGGAGTATAGAACTCATTTCCTTCCAAAATTACTTTAAAACATTTCCTTCAAATTATATTGAAATATTATATCAGAAATACTTTTAAATAATACAAATATTATATTCCAAATCCTTTGAAAGAAATTTCCAAAATCCCGGAAATTAAGTCCTCAAATTTCAGTTTATATTCATTTTATTTACAAGCTTATTTTTCAACAAATACCTATAAAGTTTGCTACTTAACAAAAAAAAATATTACAATCAAATAATTCATTTATAAAATTTATTATTTTATATACAAAAATATAATAGGCAAAATTATTTCATTCACCTATATTCAAAACAATATTGTGTTGGTCTGTCCTATTAAGTGTTTAGAAATCTCTATCGATGTCATAGCGTCCTATGCACCAACCAGAATTTATAAATACAAAACGGAATAAATTAACATGATATAAAACCCTTTTATAACACTAACAAATACGCTCTCTCATATATATACACACACTCAACGACTCATTCTAGGGTATTACTACCCTATTAATAAAGAGTCAGACCCCACAAAGCTAAGGTTATCGCTAAACCAAAGCTCTAATACCAACTGTAACATCCCACCTTTTTGTACGTTTTAAGCAGACACACATGCCGACTCAAACCATACATTAGGGCGGATTGTTATTGGGGTAAATAAGAAAAGGCAGAGAGAGTAAAAAACAAAACAGAATCTCGCAGCGGAATGACAAAATATAATAATCAAATGACAGTTCATGAAGCTGTATACAAAACATTTGATTATACTTATAAAATACAAAATCCGAGTTACACATATCAGAGATAAATAAATGATAATGCATGGGAACAGTATGATGTAGTGGAATAATATAGTAAATAATAATACAATCTTCATCTTCGTCCTCCAGAAACAAGTCTTCGAATCTTGAAATGCTTTGGCTGCCCCAAGCGAATTGAAAAGACAAAACACTCGAGTCAGAACTAAATGATCTTATGTAAGTTAAATCAATGGTAAATAAATAAATATAAGTGGAAAGGCATCAGAGATGTTTACGGGGTTTGACATCTCCTATGCAGTGTCTAACGTGAGTGCAGTAACTTAAGAGATGTTCGGGATTCACATCTCCTAAGGATCCGTTAAACTATCTACTATGTAGTACAATACGCTATTATAATATGTCTACAATAAGATAAACTATTAAAATAGCATTAAGGCGTACCCATTTCCCCCTTAACACATTTTAATATATTCCCATAGTCTATACCGTACCGTAATCCCGTCCGTACTGGACGTCGTCAGAGGGCACTCCATAGGTATGGTACAAAAAAAACTCGTAGTGGTCTCGATAGGGTATGTGACACGGCACAACTAGGCAATGCCAGGGTAGATATACCAATTACACTTCCGGACTGGTGGTAACGCATAGCAACTACTACCGCCCACCTCGGAACACACTCCCAAATCAAAAAATCAAGGGTGGCCACCAAATCAATCGCAAAGTCAGAATATAGTATCGAAGGAATGTGCCCGATCGGAGGAATGACCTCACTTGGCCCGTCAATTGCTTCTGTTTTAGCCATCTTAAGCTAACTCATGGGAGTTAGGTCCACGTATATACCTCATATAGGATCGTCGCCAACCATCCTACTTCATTCTGGAATCTCCACCACGTACACAGTTGTCAAAGTGGTTTTCGGTATTGGTAGAGAGTATGACAATATCTGATCCCGGTCTCTTTAACAACCAATTGCTTATTACACACCGGATGGTTCTGTTACATTTCCAAAATCATTTCATAATTGATATCAAAATATCATATTCAATTCAAATCATATCATTTTCGAAATCATTACTTACTTCCGAAATCATATTCACCTTTGAAATCATATCACATTCGAAATCATAGTTCGAAATAATATTTCCTTTCAAAAGTCATATTTCCAAAATAGGCTAAACTCTCATTTCAAAATATCATATTAAACCAAATACGTTATTTAAATCCCAACTTAGGTTATAACATCATTAACCATATTCACTTAAAAATCGAGAATTTGAATATAAACCCATCCATTTTACTTAGTTTGGAATTTAGAAGAAAATAGTTTTAAAATAGTTATAAATAGTTATAAATAGTTAATATAGATTTAAAATGGATCAAATATACTTAAAATAGATTAAATATATTTAAAATAGATTAATTAGATTTAAAATAAGTTAAAAACAGGTTAATTAGTCTAAATAAATTAAATGGTTTAAATTAGGTTAAAATGATTTAATATAATTAATACAGGTCAAAATAGTTTAATACTTCGAAATCTTAATAATTAGAAATTTTGAAATAATATATTTTTAAAACAGTTTATATTAAAACATGAATTTGGAATTTATATCAAATTAAACTATTCATTTCATTTCAACGCATTTGGACCATTTCAATTTCCAAGTCAAGAAACCAAATTCCAAACCTTTCAATTTAACATTTCAATAAACTATTGAATTTCATATCGTTTCAATCCATGTTCAAATATCAATTCGGATTACTCCAATTTCAAAATATTTCAAAGTTATTTTCAAACAACTTCAATAACTTAATTTCGATAGAATTTCATTTATACCTAAATGTTTAGCTTTAAACTTCTAATTTAATTTCTTAAAGCAATTCCTTTTAAACCAATTCACATTTCAACACAAAACTTGATTTTCCAATAATATTTCCACTTATATACATCAAATTTTATTTCAAGATATCATTTAATTAATTCAAAAAAATTAAGAATTTCAAAGTCATTAAATTTAACCAATCCGGTGTCCGTATATAATTTTCTACCCTAGGGTCAAGTGATACGGATATTTATCATTTCAATCCGCAATTTAAAATGTTATGGTTATATATATCATTTCAAACCGCAATCCCAAATAAATAATAAATAAAATCGCTCGAGTCTATCATTTCAACCCATAACGATTTTTCCTTAATCTATTGATCATTCGGGTATGTATCATTTCAACCCATAGTGAACATGTAGTTTATAACGATATAAAATAAAACATCCATTCATCCAATATCAACAATCAACATCCATTTCAAACATCATCCAAATCAATCAATAAATATCAATATAGAACTGATAATCAATAACATGTATTTAACTAACAATTTATATTCAATAATAAATTTAATAACGATTTAATTCAAATAAATTCAAATTAACTGAGATGATGATTTAAAATATACCAAACAGTCATAAATAAATTTCTAATCACATCATAAATTTAATTTAACAAACATAAGAAATTTTATAAGTTGTGAGTGGGTTAAAACACTCACTTTTGAATTTAAATCCGAATTAGGGCACAAATTCAAACGGTCTCAGAATTTGACCAAACTAGCGCCAAAATGTCCTAAATTCCGATACGATCCTAACGCAAGAAGTCACACATGAATTGGAGTTTGTATGCAAAAGTTATTAGCATTAGAAGATAAACGATTTTTAAAATACTAAATAAATAAATTGAAAGGGACGAACCAATCGAAGCTTGCCACGTCGTCGTCTTCTACCAGGCTAGCACACGCGAATGTACAGGGTGCTACAAACGAAACCCTATGGCCGCCAATATCTCGCGCCCATCAACAGCCGCCTACGGCCGCGCGCCACGCCACCTTCACTCCCCATAACCCCGAGTCGACCCCGACCACACGAGCACAGTCGCGATCGTGCTTTTCCACCGCCGCCGCCGCGATTTGAGTAAGCCCTAACGAGTTATTGCATGCGATATGACCATTGATTTCACCCATGAACCATGCCGATTTACAACACTCGGTCCCCTCTACACATCCATACCTCCGATTCGTCGATCGGACGAAATTGATCAACGCTTGATTGAACGGCCATGAATAGTTCAACCTTTACTGAACAAACGATGAACCAAAATGAAAAACGAATTGCAGATCTGAGATGCGCTTGTCAAGAGCTTCAAATCGATATATAATTCGCTATTGTTTGAGGAGTTTGAATTTTTGATTTGGTTTTGAAATCGAAATTGAGGGTTTGGGAATTGGAGTTTGTTTCTGCCATTGGAAAGGAGGAGCCACAGAGCAATGTATGTACAAAAATCAAGAATAAGAAATAAACTAAGGTTTATAACGGGCTATTTATAGACAAAGCTTAAAATAGAATGGATGGACAAGATTGATTTGAACGTTGAACGATAAATGATCTTAAAAGCCCATTATGTCTCCGGAACGAAAATGGGTCATCCCATATATCAAAATAGATGTTTTCGATAATTTTAAATTCAACGGAACAGATTTCAAGTCCTAATCCCATCGTACGAAGAAGTTATATTAAAATCAACTTATTTCAAATTGATTTTAATTGATTTTAATTAAGTTTATTTCTAGGCGTTTCGAGTCCGTACGATCAAACGACAAGTCCGATCGCTACGAAACTTGAAATCCTATAATAATTCACCGTTACGGATTCGATGAAACTAGTTTCATCGAAATCCGAGTTAGTGGCCAAAATGGCTATATTTCAGTTAATTAAATAAATTAATATTAAATTAATTAAATCAAAATTTTCAATTCAAATTCTATTATTAACTAATTTTGCCATTTTTGATTTCTTAAACATTCACAATAATTTAAACAAGTTCAGATATCAATTTAAAGTTAATCAATTTACCAATTACAGTGTTTAACTCCCATTGTAATTAAATCAAATTAATTATAATTTAATCCAAATAAATTGATTCAATTTGATTTAAATCTTTATATTCAATCAATTATTATTCTATATTCATAATTAACATTGTCTTATATTTCATTACATTACTATTCTCTAATTTCCACCTTTTATTTGTAATAATTACTATAGTTTTCATATATTGAAGTTTTTTTCAATTATATTCTAATTCAGAATCTCAACAAATTTTGTGACGCCCCACCTCTATACTCACACTAGCCAAGGACACTAGGAAGTAATGCCGTCAACTAGCACGAAGAATAAGGCTGTTGAGGAGCGACCATCTATGTAATTGCTTTGTGCGAGTACCGATATGTCAGAAAATATAACTTACATTTCATTTCAAGAGGAAATCCGACATATCAAATACAAACTCAAAGCTACTACACAGTGTCTAAGTGGACTTCGGAAACAAACGTAGAAATAAACATAACACAAATCAGTCACAGATATTCATATCACAAAGGCAGAAACAGATATGAATATAACACATAAAAGTGTACATCAAAATAGTGGTCATAGAAGATCCACTACAACACATAAGAATAGATACATGTGCTAGACAAAAGAATAAGTATACATTAAGGAGTCTCTATCTCGAATGTATACAAGCAAAAACTACTAATCTAAAGTAGGAAGCCAAAAATCAGATGATGGTCCCAGTTGAGGAGTCAAGTGGAAGGATCTGTAATATCTCGGTCTGACCCGAGTATTATTTAAAAAGAAAATAATAAATGGATCGGTCTAGCAATAAATATCAGATAAAATGAGATAGGATAAGAGATATGACAAAAACGTATGATAACAAAAATGCCATACTATGAAAAGTACACATTAAATAACAACAAAAATCATACAATATCTCAAGAATCTCAAAGCACCAAAAAGAATGTCATATTCTTTATTTTATTCACCAAACCCCAAATATTGACAAACATATCATTGTCAATCGCAAAAAGAGGTAAAACATAAATTCCATAAATCACAACAAGAAATCTAGAAAACACAAAGGGGGAGGCCTATCATAAAAAGGGAGCATGAAAGCTCACCAACACGTGTATCATAAATGGAACGCTATCCCATGGTCGCTAACCATAGAGTCGGTGCCACGACGTAGTACAGCGAAATGCCCGAGGAACCTGAAACTCCAATAAGCCGGAACAACGACGTAATACAGCGTTACGCTCGATGAATGAACTCCAATAAGCCGGAACAACGACGTAATACAGCGTTACGCCTGATGAACCGAACTCCAATAAGACCATAGGTCGCTAGCCTATAAAAATGAGACGAAGCTCCGTAAATCGGGGTACAGTCCCCCACGTGGACAAAGAGACATCGCAAATCGCTAGTCTAAACCATAAAATGATCATCATCGATCATCAAGAAGTGTCGATTACACTAAGCTAGTAAATATAAGAGTTTAGCTTTATGTCCCATAACCACTAGCTTAACTTAAATATTTACGAACAAATTGTAGATTTCCACTCGAAAATTGTCACAAGAGTTTCAATCGAACAAGTCCAAAAATTAACCGACGAAGTAAACGTAAGTGTTTCATACCACTTGTTTTACTAAGTCGTTTAATTAGATTTCTCATACGAATGAGGTAAAGGTTTGTATATACTAATAGATTGGAAAACGGTTTTATAAACAAGTTTTGTATTAGAAATAGAGTTGAAATCATCTTTGTGAAAGAGTTTGAATATTTACTACTAGTATAGAAACCTTTGTATTTAAAAGTGACAAATCATAAAAATGATTTTAGAAACAATCAATCACCAAAGATTCACATTCAAAGATGTGAATTAAATCCAAAGAAATCGATTCCAAATCCATCAAAATGAATATTCCCAAAAATCCAAAGAAAGAAGTCATCAAAGTCGATAATAAGTGATAACAACTAACCGAATCAACATAATCGATAAACATTGGAAATCAACTCAAAACAGCCCAAAATATGCAAGGTGAATAGTTCCAGACGTCTGGGGGGTTGATCCAGACGTCTGGCCCTAGGTTCTGGCCAAAAATAGGCAAAACTGCACATTTCAGACGTCTGAAATTCCAACAAGACGTCTGCCAGACATCTGGTTGGATTTCCAGACGTCTGGATTTTTCCTCTGCCTTTTTATGTTTTCTAGGGACCAATTCCAGACATCTGGATTTTTCAACCAGACGTCTGAATTTGAATCCAGACGTCTGGATTTTGTTCCAGACGTCTGAAATTGCCTGCTAGGCAAAAATCAGCCTTGCCCAAAATGGGCGAAAATCCAAACCGGAAGCGATCGGATGAGCAACGGAGACTAGGGATTTATACCAAGCGACAACCCAGCCTTATAGGCTCTCCGAAACACCACCAAAACATGTCAAAACATCCAAGATAGGATTTTTAAAGATTTTGACTTCAAAACACCAAAATTGGAAAATTCACCAAATCAACTCAAATCAAAAGCAAATGAACATGAACAAGCGTTAGGAATTCATACCTAACAACAATGAAAGTTATAAACGAAGATGTGAGTTAAAGAACTCACTTTTAAACCCAAAAACAACGAAGGAGAAGCTTGAAAGCAAAGGAAGATCAACTACTCTTCAACCTCAACTCTAGAAGCTTGAATCTAAGCTCAAAAGAAGAACATTTCCTATGTTAGGTTTAGGAAATTTCTGAAATTAAAGAGAGAATGAGTTGGAGAAGATGAAGAGGAGGCTTACCAAAGCTTCACCTTGAATTTGGAGCAAGAATTTGAGTTTGAAAGAGGAACTAGGGCTTGGCAATTCCAATTTCCCATTCTCTTCCCCCATTTTCAGTTTTGCTAGAGTTTAAGAAAATAGAAATGAAGTGAGGAGGAGAGGAGAGGGGCTGAACTAGGTTATAGAGTGAGTTGGGGGTGAAACCCAAACCCAAAGCCCAATAGAAAATAGCAAAATTCAACTTACTCCAAACCTATTGAAGTTTATACTCAAAAAAGTCGCAAACGACATTTTGAACTCAATGGAAGTGGTCTCGAGTCCTAATTCGACCGTTTGCAAAAAGTAGCATTTCAGACTATAATCCGACTAACGATGCTGTATTTAAATAAAATATTTAAATATACAATCGTAAAATTTGCGGGTTGTTACAGACTCCCTTCCTTAAAGAAATTGCATCCTCGCAATAATCAATAGGAAAATAAAAAGTAACAACCATAAAAGCATATCATCACAAAAGAAAATTTAAAATAAGTGGTCCACCATAAAGAGCACGAAAGAGTAAGTCTGGATGTGTTTGCTCGATGAATTCTCAAGATTTCCAAGAGCAATGCCTAGGATTTGAGGACCATTGAACTTTCATAAGAAAATATCTTTATTTCGAAGGCGTTCAATCTCCGAAGCAATGATATGAATAGAATGTTGCTCATAAGTCAAAATTGGTGAAACTTCAATTTTTACAATTACACCGGGCTCAAGAATAGAAATCGGAACCCTAAGGTATTTCCGTAGATGAGTGACGTGGAAAACGTCATAAATAGCAAAAGATTGAGCCGGTAATAAAAAGGCGATAAGCCACGGAACCAATATGGTCGGTGATGGAAAAGGGACCAACATATCGAGGTGCTAACTTTCTTGATCGACTGAAACGCACAACACCCATCATATGTGAAACACAAACGAACACCAATAAAATCTGGACCTAAAACCAGCTTCTCACTGGCTTTAAGCCAACACGAAGGAAATCGGCATAGTCTTCCGTAGAGTGCCTCGAAAGGTGCCATACCAATATAAGATTGGAAGCTATTATTGGACGAAAACTCAAAAAGAGTATGATCTTCCTAACTTCCACCAAAATCAAGAAAACTTGCACGAAGAAGATCTTCAAGAATTTGATTCACACACTCTATTTGTCCATCGGATTGAGGACGATAAGAGGTGCTAAAAATTAAGCTTTGTTCCCAAAGCTTTGGAAGACCCAACAAAAATCCACTAGAAAAATAATCGATCACGATTGCTAACAAAAGAAGTAAGAACTTCATGCAATTTAACAATTTCTTTGACATAGAGTTTAGCCAAAAGAGGAATAGTCCAAAAGAGAAGGACGAGCCTCAAGGCTACACAAATCAAGAGATGAACATGAATCAGATTCACGATCTCGAATCTCACAAGTGGATAAAGTCTCGAGATCATTCCATTCGGATATCATCATTGAAACAACTACTTGTTGCTTTCGGCTAAGGGCATCGACAACACGATTACCCTTTTTCGGAGTACAAAGAAGATCAAGATCATAAGATGCAAGGAACTCGACCCAACATTGTTAACGCAAATAATGTTCCTTTTGAGAAAATAAATACTTCAAAATTTTATGATCAATGTAGAGAATAAGTTTCTCTCCCAAAAGATAATGTTGCCAAATTCTAAGAGCGAGAACAAAGCCGCGAGCTCTAGATCTTGAGCGGCATATCTAGTCTCGACCAGCTTTAATTGCCAAGAAGCATATATGATAACACATTGCCTTAGCAAGAGAATGGCATCCAAACCAATACGACAAGCATCAGTTGAAACAATGAAGTCTTGGTTCCCTTCGGGAATCACAAGAATAAAAGCATCGGAAAAGAGTTCCTTTAAATGATTCTCTTTCCCGAAAAGCTAAGTCTTTCAAAATTATAATTAACTTTATGTAATCATCTTTTTAGAAAAAATTACTTATTACAAGTCAATTTACTGTGTCGGACTGTCTCATCATAGCGTTTAGGAGATTCCTATCGATAACGTTGATCAAGCGCATCGACCAGAATTCTTAAAGCACTCAATGGGCAAAACAACACAAAACTATCTTCTATATGATAAACATGCCTCTTATAAAATTTACAAATATTCTTTGTTCGTTTTAAGAACAAAATCCAATTATACTTATAAATATCTTATTGAAAAGATTTGCAAATTTTAAATTTGTTATTTTCATCCATAATCAATAAATATAAGAATAAACTAATCGAGATATTCGTTGAATACTCGATTCACAAAATGGATGAAATAAGGTAGAAGGTTCACCAAATCGAATGACATAACGAACCACTCACAAGAATCATAACGAGTGCGGAATGCGGTAAGTGTGCTACCTTCTGCAACTCGTAGCTGATGAAAACCGGTGGCAAGGTCGAACTGAAAAGACCTTAGCACCACTCAAAAGATTGCTTAGGTGATAATTCTAAGACAAATCTCAAAAATACCGCTAAATTCACAAACTACTTGAATGAGAGAAATAACACTTCCCTCATCAAGTGAGTTTAAAAAAATTAAAATGATATCACCGAATTTTGGAAATCAAAATCATTAAGAACAAAAGAAATCTGCTTAATAGATTGAAGATGTCGAAGATGAATAGTCCACATTGGACATAGGATATGGCCTTCATAATGATTAAGCAAATCCTTTCCCAAAAATCAATTTCGAAGCCTAAGTAACGCATAACATGCAAATCGGCTTGAAAAGAATAATCACATAAAATAATCTCGACATTTTTACAAAGCAAACTGAGTGTTGTGGATCCACCAACTGGATAAGCAATTCTCAGTGAAGTCACCAAACCCAAAATGTTAAAAAGGGAAAGAATCATCAAGTTCTTTTGATATAAAATAATGAGATGAACCCAAATCAAAAAGAACTCTAATAAGATAATCACAAAACAAATATCGTCAAGGATAGAAAATACCTTGACCAAGAGAAATGCTAGTGGAGGCTTGCACAACCTTTAGCTTTCCCTCCTTCTTGCTTGAAGTATGGGACACGTAGATATATGATGACTCAAACTTTTGCAATAGCGACAATATAGGGGTTGCGGACACTCGCTTGCATAGTGGTCCATAGAACCACAATTGTAGCATTGTCCACGACTAGAGGTAGGAGTCTTTGATACCGGAGTTTCTTGCTTCCTTTTCTTGTTGGGATTGGGGCCTTTGAATTTAATAGGCCTCTTCATGTTATTGTTGAAGTTCTGTTTGGCACCCACAACTTCAACATTACTTTCACTATCGGCCTCTTCAAGTCGAAGAGCGATATCAACAAGCTGATCGAAAGAAACTTCCAGTTTCAGAAGTAAAGGCTTTTTGAGGTTCTTATTCAACCCATAGACAAATCTCTGATTTTTTTTTTCAATGGGGTATTAATATATTCGACCCCATATTTAGAGAGAGATTCAAAAGATGCGACGTAGTCGGTCACAGAAGATTCACCTTGAACAAGGTCAATAAAGCGTCGGGCTAAAGTTACGTTTTCAGCCTCCGGCACAAACTTCAATTCGAATCTTTCCCGGAATTGCTCCCAAGTAAGATTCGCATTGATAATTTCAGAATCAAAAGCTCATACCAATCTAATGCTCTTTCTTGGAGCATGCTAGAAGCCACTTGGACACGAAGTGAATCAATAAGATCCATGCGGGAAAAGATGCGATCGCATGATCTAAGCCAAGCTTGGATTTCTATAACGTTTTCGGATCCCTTGAATGGCCTTACACCCAAAGCCATATAATCTCTGCACAAGCGTGCAAACCCGGATTTAGGGTTAGTAGGCGCGGGAACGGGTCCGACAGCTTGGGAATTGTTCACAAGATCTCGAAGTTGTTGAGCAGACAAAAATACTCCATCCTGAAGAGTAGCACTAGATTGACCGGCGCTGGGACGGCCAGGTCTAACCATTTCTCTTCTCTAAGAAAGAAAGAAAGAAAGAAGAGGAAAAATGTTATTCTCAAAATGAATATCAAACAACCTTGATTGATAAAACAAGGCATCACAAAAGAAAATAGGATAGAACGGTACGAAGACTCGAATCAAATCCTATGGCACGATTCCTAAGAAAGACTAAGGACAATGATCCTTGCTAGATTATTCTACATTGTTCCGAAGTTTGGCTCTGATACCATGCTGTGACGCCCCACCTCTATACTCACACTAGCCAAGGACACTACGAAGTAATGCCGTCAACTAGCACGAAGAATAAGGCTGTTGAGGAGCGACCATCTGTGTAATTTCTTTGTGCGAGTACCGATATGTCAGAAAATATAACTTACATTTCATTTCAAGAGGAAATCCGACATATCAAATACAAACTAAAAGCTACCACACAGTGTCTAAGTGGACTTCGGAAACAAATGTAGAAATAAACATAACACAAATCAGTCATAGATATTCATATCACAAAGGCAGAAACAGATATGAATATAACACATAAAAGTGTACATCAAAATAGTGGTCATAGAAGATCCACTACAACACATAAGAATAGATACATGTGCTAGACAAAAGAATAAGTATACATTAAGGAGTCTCTATCTCGAATGTATACAAGCAAAAACTACTAATCTAAAGTAGTAAGCCAAAAATCAGATGATGGTCCCAGTTGAGGAGTCAAGTGGAAGCACCTGTGATATCTCGGTCTGACCCGAGTATTATTTAATAAGAAAATAATAAACGGATCAGTCTAGCTATAAATATCAGATAAAATGAGATAGGATAAGAGATATGACAAAAACGTACGATAACAAAAATGCCATACTATGAAAAGTATACATTAAATAACAACAAAAATCATACAATATCTCAAGAATCTCAAAGCACCAAAAAGAATGTCATATTCTTTATTTTATTCACCAAACCCCAAATATTGACAAACATATCATTGCCAATCGCAAAAAGAGGTGAAACATAAATTCCAGAAATCACAACAAAAAATCCAAAAAACACAAAGGGGGAGGCCTATCATAAAAAGGGAGCATGAAAGCTCACCAACACGTGTATCACAAATGGAACGCTATCGCATGGTCGCTAACCATAGAGTCGGTGCCACGACGTAGTACAGCGAAATGCCCGAGGAACCTGAAACTCCAATAAGCCGGAACAACGACGTAATACAGCGTTAGTCCCGATGAACGAACTCCAATAAGCCGGAACAACGACGTAATACAGCGTTACGCCCGATGAACCGAACACCAATAAGCCGGAACAACGACGTAATACAGCGTTACGCCCGATGAACCGAACTCCAATAAGACCATAGGTCGCTAGCCTATAAAAATGAGACGAAGCTCCGTAAATTAGGGTACAGTCCCCCACGTGGACAAAGAGACATCACAAATCGCTAGTTTAAACCATAAAATGATCATCATCGATCATCAAGAAGTGTCGATTACACTAAGCTAGTAAATATAAGAGTTTAGCTTCATGTCCCATAACCACTAGCTTAACTTAAATATTTACAAACAAATTGTAGATTTCCACTCGAAAATTGCCACAAGAGTTTCAATCGAACAAGTCCAAAAATTAACCGACGAAGTAAACGCAAGCGTTTCATACCACTTGTTTTACTAAGCTGTTTAATTAGATTTCTCATACGAATGAGGTAAAGGTTTGTATATACTAATAGATTGGAAAACGGTTTTATAAACAAGTTTTGTATTAGAAATAGAGTTGAAATCATCTTTGTGAAAGAGTTTGAATATTTACTACTAGTATTGAAACCTTTGTATTTAAAAGTGACAAATCACAAAAATGATTGTAGAAACAATCAATCACCAAAGAATCACATTCGAAGACGTGAATTAAATCCAAAGAAATCGATACCAAATCCATCAAAATGAATATTCCCAAAAATCCAAAGAAAGAAGTCATCAAAGTCGATAATAAGTGATAACAACTAACCGGATCAACATAATCGATAAACATTGGAAATCAACTCAAAACAGCCTAAAATATGCAAGGTGAACAGTTCCAAACGTCTGGGGGGTTGATCCAGACGTCTAGCCCTAGGTTCTGGCCAAAAATAGGCAAAACTGCATATTTTCAGACGTCTGAAATTCCAACCAGACGTCTGCCAGACGTCTGGTTGGATTTCCAGACGTCAGGATTTTTCCTCTGTCTTTTTATGCTTTCCAGGGACCTATTCCAGACGTCTGGATTTTTCAACCAGACGTCTGAATTTGAATCCAGACGTCTGGATTTTGTTCCAGACGTCTGAAATTGCCTGCTAGGCAAAAATCAGCCTTGCCCAAAATGGGCGAAAATCCAAACCGGATGCGATCGGATGAGCAACGGAGACTAGGGATTTATGCCAAGCGACAACCCAGCCTTATCGGCACTCCGAAACACCACCAAAACATGTCAAAACATCCAAGATAGGATTTTTAAAGATTTTGACTTCAAAACACCAAAATTGGAAAATTCACCAAATCAACTCAAATCAAAAGCAAATGAACATGAACAAGCGTTAGGAATTCATACCTAACAACAATGAAAGTTATAGACGAAGATGTGAGTTAAAGAACTCACCTTTAAACCCAAAAACAACGAAGGAGAAGCTTGAAAGCAAAGGAAGATCAACTACTCTTCAACCTCAACTCTAGAAGCTTGAATCTAAGCTCAAAAGAAGAACATTTCCTAAGTTAGGTTTAGGAAATTTCTAAAATTAAAGAGAGAATGAGTTGGAGAAGATGAAGAGGAGGCTTACCAAAGCTTCACCTTGAATTTGGAGCAAGAATTTGAGTTTGAAAGAGGAACTAGGGCTTGGCAATTCCAATTTCCCATTCTCTTCCCCCATTTTCAGTTTTGCTAGAGTTTAAGAAAATAGAAATGAAGTGAGGAGGAGAGGAGAGGGGCTGAACTAGGTTATAGAGTGAGTTGGGGTGAAACCCAAACCCATAGCCCAACAGAAAATAGCAAAATTCAACTTACTCCAAACCTATCGAAGCTTATACTCAAAAAAGTCGCAAACGACATTTTGAACTCAATGGGAGTGGTCTCGAGTCCTAATTCGACCGTTTGCAAAAAGTAGCTTTTCAGACTATAATCCGACTAACGATGCTGTATTTAAATAAAATATTTAAATATACAACCGTAAAATATGCGGGTTGTTACAAATTTAGTTTATCTTTGTCTCACTCCTTTCATTACATCAATTGTTGTCTCGCACTTATAATGACCTTCCCATACATTTTATTACAATATATATATATATATATCCACCATTTCATCTTACTTTCCATTAAAGTAATCTTTAATTATATTTAATTGTAATAAATTCACTTATTATAATTTAAATTCCAATAATTTGGTCAAACTTGATTCCAATTCTTTTTATTCAATCAATAGTCATATTATGATTGAAATTTTCATTGGTTACATCTTGTTGAATTAATATTATACAATGATCAATTTAATCTACATTAACTGCATTAATTAAGTGAATTAATTGCAATTGATTTCAAATTTTCATTTAACAGATTAACTAAATAGGTAGATATAATTACTGTCACCATTAACCTTAGTTGTATTTATAAGTTTATTACTTACAACCAAAAGTTATAATTTCGTACCTAACACTGATTTAAATCAATTCCCTTTTAATATATTATTTCATTAATTAATTCAATATCACATTTGTTTTCCTCTATTCCATTTATAACCAAATTATAACATTTACATTATTTCAAATATTCGGATTTCGTTCAAGTTGTTAATAATTAACTTAAATCAATATTGTCACCTTTCATTTTGGTTATTATTTTATTAATGAATCATAAATTTTTGTTTCTTCAATATTAAATTACCAAAATCTTATTAAATTAACAAATTTAATTATCGAAAATTACGGGTCATTACATCTTCCCTCCATAGGGATCAGCTAGAATCGGGTAACAATTCACATTGTAGCAAAGATCGAGCAATAACTCAAGTTCTACTAATCCAATTGGCATAAAATTTGGAGGCTAATCATATTACAACATGGGGAAGCTCCCATAGTGATCGCACTCCGAAATTCCTTCAAAATAGGGATCAGCACCGATCCCTATTACTTGGGATTTGGGCCATGCGATCACTCTTATGGATGGTTTTGGTGATCCTTCTGTCTAATTTTCAGGGAGATATTTCGCCATCTTCCTCTATAAATATAGGGTTGATTGTTCATTTTTAGGACTTTTGCCCTGCTTGTTGCTTTGTACTCTATTGTAATAAAGGATTTTCATCTGATCCCAATTGCACTCAGTTTACAAAGTGATTAATAAAGCTATTCAAACTAGATTTTGGCAAACAATGCCGAACCACTATAAACCGTTGTGTTCTTACTATTGCTTTGATTTTTTTTTATCATTTAATTACTTATTTCCTCGGTTTTCATTTATATTCTTCATTTATTTCTCTAAAAAATCTCTATTGGGCGTTTGTGCCAATTTTTTAGTCCAAACAAAGGGCATTCATCATTTGTTTCTACATTTCTAGAGAGTCCTCTTTAGTAAATAATCTTTAATTGGATTCATCCATGACTGCTTCCCTTCCTTAATCTCCAAGATTCAATCAACAACTCATTAATGCTTGGAGTCGTTAAAACCTCTACTAGAACAATTCGCAATAGCTGATGTCCCCAGAACTTAGCAATTTGGCTAATGAATCAGCATTCACATTCTCCTCTTAAGGGAAACACGTTATCGTATGTGCTCAATATTGCTAAGTAGTTCCAACACATTCGAAAGGGAAGAGACGTATTGCACTTTTAGCCTGAAATTCCATCGTCACATAGAAACTCGCCAATTGAGAGTTATTAAAGATATGTTGTGTCTTAATTCCGAACTCTTTATCTATATTGAGTCCCACAATCAATATTTCATACTCGGCCTAATTGTTTGTTGCTCAAAACTCTAGTTTTAAAGCATAATAGATCCTACGACTATCCAAGGTTATCCAAACTACTCCAACCCCGAAATCATGGATATTGGATACTTCGTCTACATATAACTTTTATTGAGAATGCTCGACTAACTCTTCTTCCACTTCGTCATTGTAGATGGTGAATTCATTAATGAAATCTGTCAACGCATGCTCTTGTATTGCCTTTCTAGGATGATAAGTGATGTCATACCGGCTCATCTCAATGTTCCACTTTATCAACCTCCCCGAAGCCTCAAAATGATGTAATATTTGTCTGAGCATTTGGTCCATTAACGCCTTTATCTAATGAGCCTAAAAGTATGGCCTTAACTTCCTCGATGCAATTAATAAACAATGTGCCAATTTCTCTAGCTTTGGATATTTCTGTTCCTCTTCAGTGAGCCATTTGTTGATGTAGTAAGCCGGCATTCCGATCTTGCACTCCTCAGGTACCAAGGCTGCACTTAGTGCGTGAGTCGATACTGTAACAACCCTAATTTCTATGCCATAATAATATATAATTTTAATTAAAATGATCGAATTTGATTTATGGTAACTATTATTTTGGAAATTATGTTTTTGTTTAATTAAAGTCTATTTGATAATTTTTTTTCATAAATTGAATTAATTAATAAATTCTTTTCGGATAATATATTGGAACTGAATAATTTTTTTTAATAAATATTAAAATATTTTTAAAGCATAAATGATTTTTATATGATTGAAATAGTTGAAAAAAATAATTTTTCCTGGCATTAATGCAAGTATAATTAAACAAAAATAAACAAGTATTGAATTGAAAAGAAAATTGTGCAATTAATAAAGCATATTTTGTAAAATGAAGTGTAGATCAATTTGAATTAGATTGAAATATGTTTACAAATAAAGAAAAATGTTATTCAAAAGAAAAGGAAAAAAAAGAAGAATTAAGTAAAAGGAAAATTGAAATTATCTTTTTCTTAAGAGATAAAAGTGAAAAAAAAGAACTAGCCCTTAACAAAACTAAGGCCAATAGTCAACCATCCCATATTCTCCTTTAATTTCACATTTCCTTTCCCCTAAATCCCCGAATTCCACAACAAAATCCCTAGGTCGTAGTTTTAAAAAAATAAGGGAAAAGAAAATAAAAATAACATGCGATTGCGATTGAGGCTAGCAACGGCGACGACATCATGGGAGGAGGAAACTTCAATGAGAAGATGGTAACTGGAAGGATGCCGCATGCAGCGACTGGAAGTTGGGGTGGCATGGAGGTGTTTGGAGCGCGATTCCTGGACAGAGCTACTAGAACCGACTTGTAACACTTCGATATTTCAGGGGAAAAATAATTAAAAAGGAATTAAAATAGAAGAATTTATTATTAAAAGAAAATTTAAAAGAAACGTGTAAATTAAAGTACACCTCACATTTCTTACACTAATTAATTAACGGAAATATAATTAATAAACTTAGACAGCTGTGAAAAATGGACATTTTGCAAATATTGGAATTTGGCCACGAAACTTAGACCATTGTGTTCATGGAAATTTTCTGATTAATTTTCATATATAATGTTTTCCAAACGGAGTTCAAACGAAGAAGTTATGACTGTTTGAAGTTTTAGCATCAGAAACAATTACACCTATGAAATTGGTAGCTTACATTAATTATAATTGATTGATTGATTGCTAATGTGTGTTAAATTACATATGTACACAGTCAGCAATGAGCCAGTAGAATTTATTAAAAAGGGAGACATATTATATACACAAAGTTTAGAATTATTTCAATAGCTTACATGTTTATGCGCACATTTAAACATTTGAATTTGATTAATGAAATTAATTGGAAACAAGAGTATTGTATTAATATATATATACACACATATGTATAAGGAGGGGAATGGTAAAAAGATTTATTGACAATAAATGTACATTATTAGTAATTAATGTACGTTACAATTGTAATTAACATGCGTTACAACATTTACTAATGTGTGTTAATTGGAAATTAACGTAGATTGTAAAAATGTAAGATAAGGAAACTAAATTTGTTTATAAAATATATATTCTTCAAGTCTAAATCTTTAATGTTTATAAACAGAAGATTTAGAAAGGAGGATAAAACATTAACAAATAAATGTTGTGACGGACAAGAATCAATGGGGAATGGTTAAAATTAGCAAGCAATCAATTAAGAAAATTAACTATGAATGAATAAAATTAACTAAGGGATTGATTAGTTTAAATTGTATATGTATATATACATATATCCAAATTAATTGTACACATTCAAAAGTGTAAAAAATGTGTAACATTCCCAATTGATGAATAGATAAGGATTGGGAATAAACTAACTGGCTGAATTAATGACATAATTGACATTAATGAGAATGTATAACAAAGGAAATTATTATGGATGTAAATTTGGCAAATTAAGATGGATTGATTGCTAACAAATGCAAATATTTAAAATAAAGGTCTAACGAGATTTATAAAATGGGAAACAATTTGTAAAGTCAATTAAGAGAGAGAGAGAGTATAATCTCTCAAAAAGTGTAATGTATACACACAAACAACAAAAATGGAAATTTTGCAATGCAATCAATTAATGGGAATAATTAATGAACGCTAATTTATTTTCTAACGAGGCGGTTTTCTATTGGACTGAGTGACATGGTTTTTGATTTCCTAGCATTCTATTGGTCCAGTGACGTGTATGAGCCAGAGTGGAAAACCATGAGGTGTTCGGATGAACATGATTTAACCTAGTAAAATATAATGGATTATATGCACTCACACTATCTATAAACAAACCATCTAACCTAAAACCTAATCTTTTATTCAGCCGTCGCCATAAGTCTACAGAAAAATTTGTGTATATTCTTCTTCCTCCTTTTCTCCACTAAATAAATAATTCTCTTCCAAATCAAATTAAAAATATATATACGAGTTATTTGAAGAATTCTGAAGAATTTAAAAGGAGGAAGATAAGAAGAAGAAAAGCTTTTCAAATTTATACAAGCTCAAGTGCCAGGTGAGTGAGAATTAATATGAAATAGAAAAATAAAGTAGTTTAATTTTAGTTCTTTTCTGGCACGATATGTGAATTAATTTCTGTTAATAATTGAGGTTTGATGCAAATTATTGTAACTTCTTCTTCTACCACTTCTCAATTCTAATTCATGTTTGGTTTAAAATATGAAACATATAAATTGCTTATTCACGTTTTATAGCGTAAATGAGATTAGTTTAATTAAATTGAATTAGAATTGTTATTCAATTTTTAATGGCATAACTGGTTAGTTGGGCAAATTCAGAATATGTTCTTTGAATAAAATTGGAAATTTGGTTGGTATAATTACATAATTCTGAATATGGTTATGGAACAAAATTCGGAATTTTAATTGGTATAGGTGTTTATTCCATATGCGGCCTTAAATGTATAAAGTGGAATTTTATGCAATTAAATGGTTTGTGGCTATTGGATAAATTTTTGTACATATTAAATCTCTAAAAAGGAGAACTTAAATTAGGGTGGAAAATATGAATTAAATGGACCCTAAAGGCAAGTATAAATCTGTAACAAAACGGTATAAAAAGTACACACAAACCATACGGATTGAGCGGATGTGAAATTGAAACACCATTTATGTAAGCAAAAGGAAAATTGTGAAATAACCAAATCGGAAGTAAAAAAGGCATAAGGCAGATTAATGGAAATTAACAGTATGTATACTGTAATTGTAATATTAATTAATCTGGAAGCGATTTGGTCTGAATATATGTTTCATGCAATTAAGACCAAAATTTAGTTTTGGTTATACGTACTAAGAGCGGGCAAGTAGGTTCGCAAGGATGTTTGTTACCTTTCATAGGTTTCTAGTATGTAGGATAGATAGCATCCGCAATCATAGGCTTCTTCAGGCAGATCGACGCGGACGGAACAGGACAAGTGTGCTTCGACATTGGCTTCTTTAGGCAGATCGTTGGAGGTTTTTTCGCAGCCGACCCAGCTGCGGGCGCTCTTTCGGAGGACTGACACTTTGGATATGGGCAAGTCCACATTGATGACCAAGGAGACAGGAGGATAGGAGTCCAGTTTGGCGGAGCCTGAGCCCAACTTCGGGGTCCTGCGAGGTTGTTTAAGTCGGTGCTAGTCAGACGTAGGTGGCATTTAGTCATAGTGCACGGGTGAAGAGCATGACTTTCACGTTATAGAACGTGGATAGACAGTCACAATGCACGGGTGAAGAGCATGACTTTCACATTGTAGCACGTGGATAGGTAAGGACAGCAGGTCCGACAGTCCGATCGATGTTTAGTATTACTACATGGTTGACTTCCCTAGAGTGACCATTGACTTTGGCTTCTTAGGAACTATATCTAAGAAGGATTCACTGTATTATATTATTCACCCTCTGAGATATCCCGAGAAGACCTGGAATTAAACTGTTTTATTATTTCTGCTTCATTTAATCTCTCATTCACAAGAATTTATGTCTGACCCATTCCTATTTTTCCTCAAATCACAGGAAGACAGTTTAGCGAGTATTGAGATTTAGTAAAAAGGCAAGTTTCACTCCTAGGTTCAACACTGTTAGGGAAACTAGATCAATCCTGGTTAGTAACCATATGTTGAATACTTTATCATTATTCCGTTGTGAAATTTTATAAACATTACTCTGACTTGCCTTTGTTATTTGCAGGATACCAAACCAGCAATTCGTGCTCTAGTGGACTTGGATTTTCGGTTCGTCGAAAATTTATGCCTACTGGGGTACGGGTTGTTACATTTGGTATCAAAGCTTAGGTTAGTAGATCTTAAAAATTAGGAAGTATGAGTGAATGTATTTGCAAAAATAAATACTAAAATCACTACTACAAAACAGGCCATTTGCATCGGTTGTTTACCCCCCTTTTGCATCAGTTCAACATCTGATGCATATGCAACCTATGCAACAGGCTTAACAGTTTTGCATCAGTTCTAAAACCGATGCAAAACGGTCCTTTTTGCATCGGTTGTTACTAACAACTGGTGCAAAATACAGTTGGTTGCTTGGACACAGCCCTCATGTCGCATCGGTTGTATTGAAAACCGATGCAAAAAAGGAACTTGTTGCATAGGTATTGTTGAAAACCGATGCAACATAAGAGTCTTTGGGTTTAAAAGGCTTCTTTGTTGCATCGATTTTTTATAACAACCGGTGCAAACTAATCCCTCTATTGCACTATTGCATCAGCTATTTATACCTGATGCAAAAAAGCCATTCTCAGAAATCATTATTATAGTACTCAAATAGACAATATATATATATATATATATTATTTATTATAACAAACAATTATTGCATGCAATATTACAATCATTCAAAATTAAATTTGATGGCAAATACAAACTGAATAACATAATACCAAAATAAACGTATATCCATTATAGTGTTAATAATCTATACAAAATAATGGTTCATACATTCATTTTAGCAGCATAATTCAGATCTTTAGTACAATCATTAAGTGGTACAGTCTTAATTCAGATCTTTAATTAGTACAACCATTAAGAAATAGTATAGTGAAAACCTTAAAAACTTCATGGAATCTTGAAAACCCAAATTTTTAGGCTTCAGCTCAAAACCATATGCTGCATTCCATGTTTCCAATGTCAAATTGAACCTGGGAAAACAAGAAATAACAACTGTTTAACCCTGCTTGATAGTATCAGTTACCTGCGTAGTACTTCAATCAATAATTCAGAAAATATATGAGGTATTTCTACACTACATTTTCTGACAAAAAATTAACCGTTTCAATTCATCCCTTTTTACATATTCTTTTGCTGGTTTTGATTTTACAATTGCATGTATGGCTGTATTAATATCACTAAAGACATTAAAGGTTTTCTTTACATAATAGTACATGATAATATGTGATATGTGATAAATCAATATTTACAGTATGGTATACTACTGAAAAATTCACAACAATAACAATAAGATGGATGCATTATTGTAAGTTTCTTAAACATAACTTTTAAGTGTGTTGTAATTATAAAAATGAATCCGATTATTACTTTATATAAACCAGATTCGATCCAGGAATCTTGATATACCACTTTTGTTGAAAATTAACTGCTTGATGGCAGTAGAACTGGTCTGCTTCTATTTTTATATGTATTGTGTTTGTTTTAATTATGATAAATTTTGATATCCCTCCCACACTGTTTGACATAGATATTAAAAACCCAAAATCCGAAATTTGTTTTCAAATCAAACACTATCTCCTTTTTTCAGTCTTACGGAAAATAATCAAAATGCGGTTTTTAATCAGTTAATCGTTTTTATTGAAAATATTGGGTGTTGCACCTTTGATCCAGAAAATGCTATGATTTTAGCCTTTGAGATATGCTTTAATGAACCGCCATCAAACACAGGCGATGCTAGAAGCACCACCGGAACTTAGAACAACTACCTCATTTTACCCTGAAATATGCAAAATTTGATAACTAAAAAGAGAACCAGAACAGAGAAAGTAAATTTACCTCGAACCTCAAAACTGGTAATCCTTGTCATCAATAGGAATAGTTAATATTTTTTTCTTAATGGGGCATACATAGTCCTTTCACTAGCACTTGCAAATTAAGCAATTGGCCTATATACTTGGACCATATGGGGAGAAGTTTAACAGTGTACATACATACACACTATTAATATTCCATAGGCTACTGATCTACATATGCAATCTTCTTGAAAACCATGATTTTATTTTGTTTTTTTTGTTCAGTCACATTGAGGCTCATAATTATCTTTGCCTATAATACAACCGTACACTAGTTTTTCTGAGTTGAGATGATAATGTAAATGTGGTTGGCTGTAAAAGGGTCAGTCGTCCTTGCTTATGTATTGATACTTCAGACAGTCCGTAAATGTTTGAGTGTGTAGTGGTGATGTTCTAGTGCATGGGAGTATGAGTGCCCTGGGTTTTAGTTTAGGTATCCATTCACTTGTATGTATGCGTTGCATGTATGTATCTAGGAGTTGCACTGTGTTTGTGTAGGGTGTAGTTGTGTAAGAGCATGTGAATGTGTTTAAGTAGGTATGTGTATATGCATGTGTTTTAGCAGTGTGAAGTCCGTCCGTTTGTGTGTGGGTTGGTGATGGTGTGCGTGCATTTGAATATTTATGTGTAGATGTAGGTTTGTGCATGTTTAGAGTGTGCTCATGGCTGTGTATTTTTAAAGTAAAGATGAGATGGATGCATGAGCAATACTTTCAGCGTGAGTATGAGAGGGAGCTACTAATTTCTTATGTGAGGGTATATAATCCAATATATATGTGCATGCGAATTGTACCAATATGAGGAATTTATTTTTGTGTTTTAGATTATTTATGCATGAGTTTATGTATGTACATTCCTATATATGTGTGCTGCTTACATTTTATAATTAGCCCAAACTTGCCAATCAAAGTGGTTATCACTTACTTTCCTTTTCGCTTTGGCTGAATTCCATATGCTTGTAGTCCTCCCAAGTCAGCGCTCGTGGCTCCCCTCTTGCTTTTGTTTTGCTTTAATATAGCTAGATGTTCCTCCTATGTCTTCAGAAAATGTACCTAGTGTTTACAATAGTAATGTAGCTTAAGTAATGGTTATTTACTTACTCGAAGGTGCTGAACAGCTTTTGGGCAGTCATGGAGGAAATAGAGAACTAAAGTTATAGCGGTGAAAGATGTCTTATGACCACCAAAGAGCAACCGAGCAAGAGATCTCCGAACTGTTCAGCGTCGAGGTTTGACTGTTCGAGGACGAAGCCTAGAAGGTCTCCTTCTCCGATTTTATCTTTTCCTGCCTTTTTCATTTCGATCCTTTCTTTCATCAATTGCTCGATTGTCATCAATATTTGACTCTTGCCTTTTTAATAATTACATGCATAACGTTAGATTGCTTATAAGAAGAGACTGCAAGGATAGTCAATTGAACAAAGACCCTCAAAGATTGCTAATATATATAGTGAAGATACTTATTTTTTTTTTAAAAGAAGAGTCTATAAACAAAAAGGAGAATAAACGCCATTCTCCGGTGGCTCACAGAACAGGGGCTAGCATAAAACCACATATACCACCCAAAGACCAAAATTTGAAACAATAGAAGTAAAAACCAGAAGTACAAAAACAAAACGACAGCACTACCCCACTGTACACAGAAAGGAAAGTAGAAAGAGAGACCACCAGCAAACCACCAACCCGTCTTTACCATCAGTAAAGACCAGACCTCCACTCAAAACCACTGAAGCGATTGAACTTCAAACAACCAAAACCGGGAAACCATAGCAAACTAACTCCTAGAGATGGAGCCTAATACCGGCCAGAAGGAAAGACCAGAACAGAAGACCCCTGACCGATGAAGATGGCGACGGAACCACGGACAGAGCCCAGCGATGTGGAAACTAGTCTAAGCTAAACCAATGAAAACCATAACAAGAGCAACAGGCGAGTAACCACAGCGATCCATCAGCAGAAAAGAAAACGACCCGCTCAAACATCCCTAGAATAATCCAGAAAAAACCCACCAAGCAAGCACAAGAGAAAGCCAAACCATGAAAAAACCGCAATTTCCTAAACAGAAGGCTAGCAAACACATTAAAATAAAAAGAGGGGGGAAGGGGGATAAGGCGGTGTGTGAAAGGCACCACCTTACAATGAAGGCTCAACCAACTCCTAGTCTGGCGGCCGATTGAACGCAGGAGATCGATAGGAGTCCCACTAACCGCCGGGACCTTTGGCTCATGGATCCCTTGAACGGTCTTCCCCGAAAGGCCATGAACACATCATTTCTCACACGATGAATAATGGAAAGCGGATCCATAGGAACGTTGTCGAAGATGGCCTTATTCCTAGCGCACCAGACGTGCCAGCAGACAAGACACGGGATTAATCTGAACACGATAGCCCGTAGGGATTTTCCTGAGTTCCCAGCCCACCAGGAAAATAGAGGATCAGAAGGCATGCTAGCATTACTCCGAACCCCAACCAGGTTACCGAAGTAATTCCAGCAAGCTTTGGCAGTGAAGCCGCCGAAAAACAAATGGCTCGAAGATTCCCTTTCCCCATTGCCGCAGCAAAGACAACGGGAGACCAATGGGATACCGATCTTTTGGATATTTTCGTCGAGCGGCAAACCATCGTGTAGGAGTCGCCACATCAGCATAGAAACCTTGGGTGGAATACGAGCATCCCAAATGAAAGAGAATTCAGGACGGATAGGGGATGGAATTCTGATAGAAGACTAGGCTTTCATAATGGAGAAGGAGTCGCCATCCCAGCCTGTCATACCGCCGTGAGCGTCAGAAAGAGCCTTAACCGACTGCATATGCTTCCAGGTCTCGCTAGCAAAAGATGGAGAGCCTGAGAAATTAGAGCCCGCAAGTCTATGGTATTTAGCTCGGAGGAAAGAAGCCCAAAGGGAGTTGTTAACCCCAAACCGGTGCCACAACTTACACGCAAAGGCCTTGCAAAGGTCGGATGGGTTACGCAGCCCTAAACCACCTTCAGATTTGGGGCGACAAACCACGTCCCACGACACCCAATGGTGACGACGTCCGTTTACCTTGTTTCCCCAGAGGAAGGAAGAAGCCAAGGACCGGTAAGTTCGGAAGAAAGAGGCAGTAGGGGTCATAGTCGCGAAAATATGAGTTCCCATGGAATCCAAAACAGATTTGATAAGAACAAGCCTGCCGGCCTGGGATAGAAGAGACGCGTTCCAGCGTAATATCTTTCCCCTCACTTTGTCTATGAAGGGATCGAAAAGAGCATTTAGCTTCCTGCCCCGATAAAGGACAATACCAAGGTAAGGAAGCAGAAGGGAAGAATCCTTGAAACCAGAGGTAGACTCGATCCAAGAAGCGCTAGCAGGAGACAAGTCCTTAGAATGAACGAAGCAACATTTGGAGGGGTTAACGAGCTGACCCGAAGATCTCTCGTATTGATGGATAAAACTAAGGAGCCGCCTAACAGAGGAACGGCTTCCGTTAGAGAAAATGACAATGTCATCAGCGAAGGATAAAGAAGAAATTAGGGGACAACCCCTCGGGATACCGAAACGTTGGATTTGACCATAAATGGTTAAGGATTGAAGACCGCGAACAAAAGCCTCAGCCGCAATCACAAACAAAGAAGGCGAGAGCGGATCACCCTGACGCAAACCCCTCCCAACTTTGAAGTACCCATGGGCTGACCCATTAATGAGGACAGAGAACCAAGCGTTGGAGATAAGCCTCCACACCATGTCAATCAATGCTTCCGGAAACCCGAACGTCCGAAGGACCTTGATGACGAAAAACCAAGACATGCGATCGTAGGCCTTAGCCATGTCTAGTTTAAAAACGACATTAGAACCCCTGACTTTTCGGTCAATTTGAGATATCAGTTCCTGGGCGAGGAGGACGTTATCAGAGATAAGACGACCTCTGACAAAACCTGCTTGCGAAGAGGAGATGATACGTTCAAGGAAAGGCGCCAGACGAGTGGCCAGAATTTTTGAAATAACCTTGTTTGAGAAGTTGCAGAGGCTAATCGGACGAAAATCCGAACAAGACCGAGGGTTGTCGCTCTTCGGAATGAGAATCAGGTTGGTGGAGGTCCAACCAGCGGGAAGATTCCCTCCCGAGAAGAAGGATTGAACAGCAAGACAAAAATCAGCCTGGATAATAGACCAAGAAGACCTATAAAAAACACCATTAAATCCGTCAGGACCACTGGCACTGTCCTTGCTCAAAGCAAAAGCACAAGCACGAATCTCCTCAGGGGACGGGATGTCCGTGAGCTCGGCGCTCTCCGAGGGGAGAACCAACGGAGGAATGAAAGCTAAAAGGGCCGGGTCAGTTACTGAGACTGACGGGGAGCCTAGAAAGGATTGGAAGTGGGAAAGAATGATATCTTTTACTTCCTCGGGCGCAGAGGCCAATGTGAGATCAGGACGCAAAATTTCACGGATCGATAAAAGACTATTCTTCTTACGAATAGAAGAGTGGAAGAATTTGGAGTTCGCATCACCGTGGATAGCCCACTTGACCCTCGCCTTTTGACGGAGGTAGTCATTCTCGACACGAAGTTCGGAGGAGAAAGAAACTTGGGCAAGGGCCCACGTCTCCTTGTTGGCAGCGGACGGTTGTTCGTCAAACAAAGATTCGGCAACGATAAGCGCCTCTTCGGCTAAACGAACGCAGTCGAAAATGTTCCTGAATACTTCAACGTTCCACACCTTAAGGCACGCCTTGAGACGCGACAGTTTGCACCCAAAAGCCGAACAGGGAGAAGCAGAAACAGGGGAGCTCCAAGAGCTAGAAACCACTTGAAGGAAAGAGTGGTGGGACCTCCACATGCTCTGGAACCTAAAAGAAGAGGGTCCCGAGATCGATAGAGGAGAGCACCGAAGAATCATAGGAGCGTGGTCCGAGAAGGACCGATGGAGATGTGAGATAGCGAAGGAGAATGGAAGCCGAAACCATTCCTCCGATCCGAAAACCCGATCCAGTCTAGAAAGAATACGATTCGGACCTTCTTGGTTGTTGGACCAGGTGAAAGCCGATCCCACGAAGGGGATTTCCGAAAGGCTAGAGGAGACGATGAACGAATTGAAATCAGCCATCGCCCCTCGGTTAATGGCCGCCCCACCCCTTTTTTCCTCTTGGGTAGCGACGATATTGAAGTCTCCGCCAACCACAGAAGTAGAGAAGCCAAAAGAATCGAGAGCTAGAATTTCAGACCACAGTGCCAACCTACCCAAACGATCACATTTGGCGTAGAATGCCGAAAAGATAAAAGAGGGAGCAAAAAAGGAGGACGAACAGACCACAGAAAGGAGCTGAGATGAGTCGAAAAGGGGATGAACCATAAACGATTTGGACCATAAAATCCAAATCTTGCCCGAGACATTCGCCGAGCCACCACCAAATCCTAAGGATAGAATGATTCGGGGAAGGTTCGCCGGCTCAATCATGGGCTCCAGGAGCGCAATCAACCCAATAGAGTGCTTCTTAACAATGCGTTTTAGCCTAGCCAAAGACGCGTCGTTGCCAACACCATGAATATTCCAGAAAAGAAAATTCGCCATGAGAAAGATCGGCCAATAGCGAGGAGACCGGGTCGATAAACACCCCAGTCTCAGACCAGATACAGAGAAAACTGAGCCGATCGGTCGATCTGCTCGGACGCCGCTATAGAGCGTGTGCGAATGGTGCGAGGAGTGGAAATGGCTCTCCGCGGTCTACGACGAGACGATCACTGAGGAGGGTCGGTCGACTCAACCATCGCCACTCCCCCAGACCCGATCGGAGAAGGCGAAGATGAGCTGTCAGTAAAGGATGAAGGAGAGGAGTTCCTAGCCAAACAATCCAGCCGCTCATTAAGGAGCGCAATCTCTGCCTTGCTCATCAGAGGAATAGAGATGGAAATAGGGCACGAAGAAGAAGAAAGAGAGCACTCCGAAGAGCATCGAGGGGTCGAGAGGTCTTCCCGGCCTGGAAAGATAGAAGGAAAACGCAAGCAAGACGGGATGTGATCCACTCGCAGTCCGGAATGCCAGTCGAGCCAGACAAAAGAAGACACGTCACAAACTGCTGTGACAATCGACGGACTGATGAAGGAGACAATAGCTGAATCAACCGCCGATTTTGATAATGCAGAGGAAGAGGAGTCAGACAAGAGAACGAGAGAAGCAGTAGCAGACGGACTACAAAATAGTGTAGGAGAGCAACCAGATTGCTTCCCAAATTGCTGTTGGACTCCTACCACTGCCGGACTGTCACAAATTAGACAGCCCCGCGTATAGGATAGGAGTCTCGACTCAGCCCAGATGCCTCGATCGCCCGCGCAGACCGAGAGTGGTTGGCAAGTATCCAAACTGCCCGTATAACGGTCGTATGCGATCGCTATACGTCCAGATGTAGGAGAACGCCCCCGCCGACCGCACCAGGCCTTAGCCATCCATTGGCAGTCCCAATAGGACGCTGCCCGGGATGACCCATAAAAAACAGAACAAGCCAAAGACGACACAAAAGGGAAATCGATTTGGCAACGAAATGGAATCCAACAAGCGGATTCCAAATGGTCGAACCAAGCTCGAATAAGTGATCGAACGGAACCGCTAAAGCTGTGGGAGAGCTGCAAAGAAACCAGGGGAAAGCATAAAGGGCCAGACAGGGAATCAGCAAAAGGTGATGAAACCCTGTCATGAGTGCTGACAGAGATTACATAAAGGCGAGTAACATAGCTCAGCCGAAAAGAGTTGGCCTCCAAAGCCAACAACCCAACTAATAACAAAAATCCATCAAACTCAACGAAATAGAAATCAGAAAAAACAGAAAAGCAAACCTGCCTACCCAAAGAGCCACCATCATGCCAAACTGAGGACAAAGCCCTCTACGGTGTAGAGTCAACTACTGACAACAGAGTCGCCAAAGGCGCTACGTCCGAGGGGACAGGCGAGCAACCTAACGTCAACTCACCAGTAGAGAACCCAACAACTAAACAAACGGTCGAAGGCGGAGGAACGGTGGTCAAATCCAATTCCCCACTGCCACCAGCAAGACCGGAACAGTCAATCGAACCAAAACAACAAACTACCTCAAACAAACTCGCCGAAATTTATGCCCCGAGAACAGTAAGACGAGGAGTGAAATAACCTCGCTCTTCAGTCGAAGGAGATCCAGTAGATTCGGAACCAAGGCCAAATTCCAGCGAGCCAAAGCACGTCCCAAAAGAAGACAAATCCAGGTCTCCCACCTCTGCCCCAAAATGAAGGCTCGGAACAAATCGGGTGATGAATTCCCGACCGCCGAAGGCCTCCGGTAAGCAAGGGGAGGCAGAAGGAAGCAAACACTCATCAGCAGCGGTGGACAACGAAGCAATAGAGGACGGGCCACGAATGGAATACGAGAAACAAGGTAATAACTCCATGAACCGCCCGCCCACAACAAGAAACCGGAACCGAGTCAACACCGCCACCGACAAATGGGAAAAAACGCAGATCTCAACAGATTCAGGGCCAGTAAAGCAAACAGACAACGGCGGGGCCACAACCTTCAACATAGCATCAGCTACATCAGCAAAGGAGGGACAACCACCCACGAAATCGCCACGGAAGTAAAAAAGCCCCAAATCCATACAAACCCTAGGAACCACAGCGAAGGAGAGATACGATCGCACTCCAAAAAGGAGAGCACGCACGACCAAGGTCGGAATAATTAAAGCGCGGAGATAGAAGAGGAGAGTCGCAGACAAGAGAAAAAATCAGGAAGCCATGGAAAATAAGACCGTTGTGTTTTTTATGTAATTTTAAAATGTTTGACAACAACTTAATAGTTTGACTTTAGCAACTAATTATTGAAAGTAACTTGAAAAGGTTTTGAATGGAGACTTTTAAGTAGTATTGATTAAAGAATAATAAATGAGTTAATAAGATATATATATATATATATATATAAGAAAGAAAAACTTGCTCATGAACTATTTCTTCCTTTATAATTAAATTTCAATCAAAATTTCTGGATTTCCATCCACATACTTCTACATTTTACGATTCAATCAGACTATAAAGGCTCCTAATAGAAAACATTTTAGTAGTTATCAAAAATAACATTTAACTTAATGTTTTGGCTTTAAAGTACATACAAGTTAATAAGTTATAAAAACTTGCTTATAACCTATATTATACAAATAATTTTTATAAATATTTCCATATTTCCATCCAAACACTTCCATTTTTACAATTCGGTTAAACTACTTAAAATACTTAAGTAGTCACAGAAAGTAACAAACACCGAAGCTAAACCAATATTAAAGATGGGCTCATAGTATCAGTACCTGCATGGCTTCAACTTTTTATTATTCACTTATACCACTTAAAAGTTGAAACATTAAAGATGGGCCGTTAGTATTAATACCTGCATGGCTTTCTTATAAGCAGTTCCAGGGAAGTTAAGAGGAAGAGAAATAACACCATTCATAAAGGACATGTACAGATGCCTTAGCTGCTCCGTTTCAGGCTCGCGTGGATTTATGCTCAATATATTCTTCACCATCAGATTAAATGTTATCTGCAAACAACCAAATCAATTTAAAATCCTTACTTCTCCATATTCTGCAAAACTACTTAAAAGCTAATCACAAAAATATATACCTTAGAAGCCTCTTCTTTAGCAGGGAAGACAACACCATCCTTCCAGGTATTGAAATTCTCCGTGGTATACATCTCGGAGTCACCAAGAAAATTGTTTCTAAGCTTAGCAATGCCCATGAAATTTACAGTGAGAGACTTCATGTATCTGCGCATTTCACCAGTGCTTACAAGCATAGAAGTGTTTCCTAAAATATCAGCTACACTCTTTGGAAAACATGGCTCGAACAGCTTTCCGTCGTTAATAAGAATAAATCTATTCAACTCTGCATCTGCTGAAACTATGGTTGGTTGTCCGAATAAGTGTGGTATGTATATTTTACCATACCTGCATAGCATTGTTATATGTTGTTATTAATGAAGAGTATAACATGTAATTGATTAGTGTACTAATTTAACAAGTTATTGAAGTTTAAATGAAGGCAGTATACTGATAACTATAAACCTGACTACAGATTAGCTCGGTTGGTTGATGGTTTCGAACTGCGAGACCAAAGAAAAAACTACAATATTTACAAAATAAAAATTGTAATTTTTACTACTAATATGTAGGGGAAAATCAATTATTTCATCAAATTTTATGCCTAAATGATCACATGTTTAGGCGATCTCATAGATATAAGAAAATCCAACAATGATTCTAAAGGGTAATTTACAAAGTTTGATTCGAGGAGGTTATCACCAATTAATTAAAAGGAAAATCATTATTTTGTACCATTTAAATTAAGTTTTACTCTTTTAGCTTATAAATAAGCTAAACAATATTTATGAATTATTAAGACAAAAATTTACTGCTTTGTTCAATTATAGCAGCTATATATGTTAATATTTAAATTTTTATTCACCATTTTATTTTTGGTACAAAAATGTAAACATTTAGTGTGTGGCCTTTGTAATTCATTAAAGGGGATTTTCACTTCAAGGGCTTATTTGTGCAGGTAATAAGTTTTAAGGACACTATTTCTAAAAAATTAGTTTTAAGGACATTTTACAGGAAAAAAATAAAAGAATTTATCATTGTTAGTTATACAGAAATAATGATAAAAAGATTTATCATTTTCCTATATAACTTAAAAAGATAAATGAATTTATCATTATCCTGTAAATTATCCTTAAAACTAATTATTTAGAAGTGTTGTCCTTAAAACTTATTACCCTGAAAATAGAAGCCCTTCAACATAATTTCCACTTCATAAAATATCTCTCTAAATCTTCACCACTTAACAAATAAACAGACTTGGAATTGGATGTTTCCTTTGAGACAGTTGTTGTAACGACCCAAATTTTCAACCCAATTTAAAATTTTAAATTCATCGTTTCAACAAAAATTTTGAAATTTTAAACGATTTCAATTTACGTCCAAACTTTATTTGCGACATACGTCTAGTTAGATGTGGACATAGAAAAAGTTTCGTTGGAAAATATTACAGTAAAGTTCGTTCGCGTTTTACTGTATATCAGTCCATATAAAGCTGCGAAAAATTTATCTTCCAAATCCAAATATTTTTACACAGTCCGCTTGTAAAAATTATTCTGATCAAGATTTTATGATTCGTTTCGTCTAAAACTGTCATCGCCTACTCCGTTTATCTTATTTTGCAAAACGTACAATTTAAGCGGCGTAAATGCAAATTTTATAAAATCATCGTATCGCAATAACCTGTGTACCGTTGGAACCGCATCGTCGCACTGATCAAAACGGTGTACTCATTTGTAAAAATCGGAGTCCGACGTAAAATTCATTCGTGTAAATTTATCGGTTCCCTACGGACAAATTAAATAATACTCAGTCCAATTTCCTTCAGCCGTTTACAAGCAATACAAGATTTATCCCAGCTGTTATTAAATGAGTTAGTGGGGAGATGAAGTGTGAAGGGTTGCGTTGGGAATAGGTGAAACGTTTGGAATTTTAAGAAATATTTATGGTCACTAACTTTTAAAGGTAGAGAAACCAACGCATCATCCTCTTTTCACTGTACCTCTTCACAATTCATTCGAAATCTCAGGTAAACAACCCCTCCTCCTTCTTCTTTTTATTTCTTTTACTGATAGTTAAAGTGTTGGCCGAAACCAAGAATTCCACTCCGCCTCCACTTCATCGCTCCCTCTCCACCCTCTCTGCCGCCTGCAACCCAGTCTACACCCAGACTTCCGTGCCCAGACTCTCCAAGCCCACTTCGCCTCAAATCCAGCCCACCACGCAGTCCCGCAACCGGCCACGCCGAGACCACCCAGAACCCCTCCCCGCCACCCAGAACTTCTCCGCATAACCCAGCCCCTCCCAACCGCCCTCCACCAGTCACAGTCGTCCCGCCTTGACTTCGCCTTCCGCCTCTCCTGTCAGCCCAGACCCCACCCCGCCAGCCGCCAACCCAGTTCCACCACCTGCCTCCGCGCGTCACCCTCCAGCACACCCAGTCGCACCGCCCACCAGCAACCACCGTCCCCACCTCCTCGTCTTCCAGCCTTGCCGAATGTGTGTGCGTGCGTGTTTAGATGTGAATGTGCGTGTGTGTTTAGATGTGAATGTGCGCGTGTGTTCAGACGTGAATGTGTGTGCGTGCGTGTTTAGATGTGAATGTGCGTGCGTGTTTAGATGTGAATGTGCGTGTGTGTTCTTGTGTGTTTTGAGTGTGCGTGTGTGGTGTTGTGTAGTTAGTGGAATGTGTTTACAAAAGTGTACGTGAGTGTGTTGAGAAATATATGCATGTTATTTATGCATGCGTGTTGTCCAGTTTGTAGAAATAGGTGGATAAAAGTATGCGTGTTTGTTAAAAAAAAAAAAAAAAAAAGAAAGAAAAAAAAAAGGGAAAAGAAGAAGAGTAATAGAAAAAAAGAAAATTTGAGCGGTATCGATTTGTGTGAAATGAGTAACCGACTTTTCTTTGTTGTGTTGCAGCAACCGTTTGAGCGTCTTTTGCAGCATCGTCGATCTCTCAGCTTTTGTTCTTTTCTCCATCTTCGGTAAGCGCATTTATATAAATTTATAAATTATATACAATGTTCATTGTATTAATATCGTTTCTTTTTGTCGATATTACAGTGTTCGTTGTTCGTGCTGTACCGACTCTGTTCTTATTTCTTCGTGCTTCGTCGTCAAATTTCTTATCCACGAAAGGTGAATTAATTTTCACGACTATATTCTTATGCAAGTTTGAATTGATAAATGATTGCGATGTGATGTTGAATTGGATGTAAAATTAATTGCAAGTTAAAATTGGATATAGGATGGTTAACGATTTAAAATGAATTATATATGTCGAATTTTGATTGCTAACTTGACCCCTTTATATGATGAATATTGATTAATTAAATTGACCCTTAAATTGTTAAGTTAATTGACACGTAGAATTTACAAATTTCACTTTGGACTGTTGAACGTATATTGAATTAACTGTTGAAATTGAAATTGAACGATAAGTGAAACTGAAATGTTATAATCTTTAATCTACTTGAAATGATAGAGTAGATTCTAGAAATAGTTATATTAATTGGCGTAAATAACAAACGTGAATTAATACGATTATTTCGGGATTATTTGAAATTGTTGAATTGTTGTGAATGGATGCTATTGCTTGTTTATTTACTTTGACACCATCCCAGCTATCACACTGCAAGTTCCCTTTGTATGTTTTGATTTTTGAATTTAAATGGAATCGGGTTGAAATGATAAATACCCAATTGAATGAATTGGCCTAGGATAGATAATTAAAATAAGAAACCGAACGGTCAACAAATAACGTTTTGAAATTGAGACTTATTTGGAATTATGGAATGAGCTTAGAAAAACTGTATTGTAATTTGGTAACGTAAATATAAATAAATTGTTGAAAAAAAAATAAAATGATTTTATTGAATTGAATAAATAAATTTGTTGAAATAAATAAAATGATCTTATTGAATTGAATAAATAAATTTGTTGAAATAAATAAAATGATTTTATTGAATTGAATAAATGGAATTGTTTGAAATAAATAAAATGGATTTTATCGAATTAAATAAATTAGATTTGTGGGAATAAAGAAATGAATTTAATTGAAATAAATGAGAACGAACTAATGTAATGAATTGAAACGGATTTGTAAATTTATTTGATTAAACAAAGTGTTTTGACAAAGTTAATCGAAAGGAGATTTAAGAAGTAAATAGGTTAGAAGATAAAGTGATTTAATTTCGAGTTTTGATAAATAAATAAACGAAGTTTTGACAAAGTGAATGTAGTAAATGAAATTGATAAAGTAATGAACCTAGGAATGTAAATACGGATTTAAAGAATAAAACTTGATTTAATTAGTTGAACTAAGATTGACTATTTCATGTAATCCATAAATTTGAGTTGATTTAGTAAGTGAAATGTTGATTTAACGTGAATACTTAAAATTTTGATAACTAAAGGGCTTGAACTAGAATTTCTTTTCGAAATATGATTTTAGTAATTGAACGAATCGAATTGTGAAATATCAAATTTGAAAGTCAAATTTGCAACTTGACCTTTGGATTTGATTTGTTTTAACTTTAATAAAAAGTTGACCGTTGGGTAATTAATACGTAGTTATTAAAGAGACCGGGATCGGATTATGGACATACTCTCTGTCGATACCGAAAACCACTTTAATAACTAATATACGCGAAGTGTTGATCCAGAATGAAGTGGATGTTTTGATGAACGCGTTGACTGAAGAAAGAGAACGATTTTGGATGACCCTTGACATGACTAAAACAGGAGCCGCGCCGGGCCATTGAGGATCGCCATCTCTAGCGGACACACTTCTTCGATACCTTATCTATTACTTATGTGATTCGATTTGGGTGCACCCCTTGATTTGGAAGTGGTGTTTCGCGGTGTTGGGGTGGTAGCTGCTATGCCCAACGTCAGTCCGGATCAGGCAACTACTAGTATCCTAGTTGGTATCGCCTCATGTACCTTGTCATACTAATTACCCTATCGCGACAACTACGATTTTGATTTGTACCTTTAGTATATGGATTGCCCTCTGGTGACTTCCGGTTTTGGGGAAACTACGGTCTTGTATATGCTTTTGGGAATAAACAGGTTAAGAGGTGTATGGGCCCTGCTTAACCCTATTTTGATATCTTACTTTATGGATTAGACATTATCTATTTAGCGTATGCTGTAGGTAGCTTATCGATCCCTTAATGATGTTTATATTCACCTTTGAGTTATGGACTTTATTATATGCATTGATTATCCTGTATAAGATTTTGAGTCCTGACTCGAGTGTTTCTTTTGCATATGCTCGGGTAAGTCTGAAGATATTCCGTTGCTGGTCAAGGTTGGTTGAAGATGCTGAAGGCTTAGCTTTTATCTATATCATGTTATTTTCAGTATTTGATGTACTTATGTATTGGACATCTTGTATCTCTTTTCAGTCGCTTTATGTTGAGACATTGTTGTATTTTCTGTAGTAGCTTCATGAACTACTATTATGACGATGTATTTTCCGCTGCATTATTCTGTGACTGTTCTGAGTCTGTGATGTTGTATTGATTCTCATTTACATTTATGTACTTATAATCCCATAATGTTCTGTGTTTTGTATTATTTAAGTTGACAAGTGTGGATTATTGTCAATTTAAATGGTCCAAATATACGGGATGTTACAGTTGGTATCAGAGCTCTGGTTTTCCTAAAAACCTTAGTTCGGGATTACAAAGAAACTCATTAGAGATAGAGTAGCAATACTCTAGAATGAGGAGAATCAATTCAATATCCAAATCCTTTCGAAAAATTCAAGCCCTTTGATTCGTTGATTAGTTTCTTAGCATTCTATTATCTTATCTTTGGTTCTAAATCTCTTTTGGTATTTCAGGATGAGTACCAGAAGAAATGTTAGAGGTGGAAGAGGCAATGGTCCTGCCCAGGCTGCACCTGCCGCTCCAGCTCCTGTTAAATTCACTACTCTTAGCAAGGAGTATTCGCAACTGGGAGGTACTAAGTTTTCTGGATCCGAGAACATCATAGAGGCTCAGCAATGGCTTAAGAGTTTGGAGAAGATATTTTCTGGATTGGAGATTACTGATGCCCAGAAGCGTCAGCTCGCTGCTTGGCAACTTCAAGATGCCGCACAAGATTGGTGGGAATCCGTTACTTCTCGTATCGAGGAGGACACCATCACATGGGCCCAGTTTAGGTATGAATAGTTTGGATTCTAGTGGTTTAAATTCTTCCTTCTATCTTTGAAATGTTATTCATCTTGTCTATCTTTGATTAGGGATACCTTCTCTGCACAATGGATGCCAGCTGCTGGGAAAACCCAACTTTATAGAGCTTTCATGGATCTTAAGCAAGGCAGTATGACTATTTCTGAGTATGAGAGGAAATTTAATGAACTCTCCAAGTTTGGACCGGGATTGATTGATACACCCCTTTTGAAGAATGAGAAATTCATTTTGGGAGCTAGACCAGAATTTTATGACTTGCTTACCGGACACATTCGCTCCACTTTCACAGAGCTTATTGATTTTGCTCTTAGATATGAGGCGAAGCCTAAGGGATCCACTGCCAAGGCTGCTCCTACTCAGCCCTCTTCTAGCCAGCCCGGGAAGAGGAAGATGAACTTTGATCAACAAAAGAAAGCTTGGCAGAAGACTACAGGATTGGGATATGCTCAGAAAAGCCCTATCGATCTTGCTAATATCACATGCTTCAAGTGCGATAAGAAGGGCCATTATGCTAATAGCTGTCCATCTACCGGAGCTGCTATTCCACCACCTTCTACGACTAGGAAAGACTTGTGCCATGTATGTCTACAGCCAGGTCATTTCAAGAAAGACTGCCCACTATACAAGCGTGGTACACCCTCTGGAGTATTTGCTGTCACCACACCTGCACCATCTGCACCACCCGCTCAGGATGACCAAGGTACTTTGCGTAGTATATTTCATTTACATGCTACACCTGTTAGAGTATTATTCGATACTGGTGCTTCTCATAGCTTTATATCTGTTGACATTTGTAATAAGCTCAAGATAGAGTCCACTCTTGCCACTACCTTTTTATGTGTCTCAAATCCCATTGGAGGACCTGCTAACCTCCGAAGTATCTGCAAGGATGTTACATTGATGTATGATTTTTCTCGATTTACTTGGGATTTCTATGTGCTTGGATTTCAAGCATTTGACCTTCTTCTTGGAGCTGATTGGTTAAGCAAATTCGATGCTGTCATCTCTTGCAAATCCCGATCAGTTTCTTTAGTAAGCGACCAAGGCTTACCACTCGTCATTAAATGCAAATCACCTCAGAAATATGCCGGAAGCTTCATATTCTCTCTTGATGCTCCTCCCGATGATCTTGTCACCACACCTATAGTTCAGTCATTTCCCGATGTATTTGGCGAAGTCAGCTCTCTCCCGCCTAAACGGGAAATAGATTTCCGTATTGATCTAATTCCCGGAGCTACGCCCGTAGTTCTCCCACACCGAAGGATGGCTCCTAAAGAAAAGGCCGAACTAAAAACTCAAATTGAGGATCTATTTGCTAAGGGCTTGATTAGAAGAAGTTGTTCCGAATGGGGCGCTGCAGTTGTATTTGTCACAAAATCAGATGGATCTCTTCGCATGTGTGTTGACTATAGAGAGCTCAACAAGCGCACTCTCAAAAATCGTTATCCGATGCCTCGCATCAACGATTTATTCGACCAGCTTCATGGTGCTAAAGTTTTCTCACAACTCGATCTAGCCACTGGGTTCCACCAACTCAGAATAGCGGATGATAGTATCCATAAGACAGCTTTCCGGACCGAAAATGGATTCTATGAATGGTTGGTTATGCCATTCGGTTTGACCAACGCACCTGCTTACTTCGTCGATTTGATGAATCGAGTCTTCCGTGATGTCCTTAACAAGTTTGTTCTTGTATTCATTGATGATATTCTTGTCTTCTCTAAGGACAAGGAAGAACATAAGACACATCTTCGTTATGTTCTTGAAACTCTCAGAAACCATCAGCTTAAAGCCAAGTTTTCTAAATGCCATTTCTGGCGAGATGAAGTGAGATTCCTTGGCCATATTGTTTCTGAGAATGGCATTTCAGTCGATCCAGCTAAGATTGCCATAATCAATGTAAGTTTTATCATATTCGAAATTCTATTCAAATAATCTCATCTCTCGCTAATTTATATCAATTAATCTACAGGATTGGGAGACCCCTAAAACTCCTACAGATATCCGTAGTTTCTTGGGCCTAGCTGGATATTATCGCAGATTTATTGAGCACTTTGCCCGGATCTCTGCCCCACTTACTGCTTTAACTCGGAAGGATGTTAAGTTTATTTGGGGTGAGAAGTGCGAATCAGCTTTCAATGAGTTGAAGAGTAAATTAACTTCAGCCCCAGTTCTTGCAGTCATCGATGGAAGTGAAGGATTGACTGTTTATACAGATGCTTGCCGAGAAGATTTAGGCGCTGTTCTTATGCAAAATGGGAAGGTTATTGCTTATGCCGGTCGTCAGTTGAAGACCCATGAATTGAACTATGCCACTCATGATCTTGAGCTTCTTGCTGTTGTATTTGCTTTGAAACTTTGGAGGCATCATCTTTTGGGAACAAAGTTCGAACTATTCACTGATCATAAGTCTTTGAGGTATATCTTTTCTCAGAAGGATTTAAATCAGAGGCAAGTCCGATGGCTTGAATTCTTAGCTGCATATGACCTCGACATCACTTATACACCGGGAAAAGCAAATGTTGTAGCAGATGCTTTGAGCCGCAGCAAAGCATTGTCTTGTTGCAATCTTATCGAAGGCATGTTATTCCAGCTTAGTATCTCTCCATCTCTTTTGGATCGCATCAAAGCTAAGCAATATGAAGACACTTTGCTCTATCGTATGAAGGAATTAGTTATGGGTAGAGTAAGTAATGCCGACAACAAAGTGGGTGCACAAGTTGATAGTGATGGAGTCTTGAGGATCGACAATCGTATTTGTGTTCCTAATGTCGATGGTCTTAGACAGGAAGTGCTGCGAGAAAATCATAAGTCTTCGCTTTCATTTCATCCCGGTGCTACCAAAATGTACCAGAATATGAAGAAACTATATTGGTGGAGTGGAATGAAGCGCGATATTTCTATCTATGTTAGCAGGTGCACCACTTGCCAACAAGTTAAAGCAGATCACAGAAAGACAGCGGGATTGCTCCAACCGCTAGAGATTCCAGGTTGGAAATGGGAGCAAATTTCTATGGATTTTATTGATGGGCTACCAAGGACTAGAAAGGGTAATGAAAGCATATGGGTAATTGTCGATAGACTGACGAAGTCCGCTCACTTTATTCCAGTCAAGACCACTCGTACAGCCTCTAGTTTGGCCGAGATATACATGAGGGAAGTTGTTAAGCTTCACGGTGTACCATCTAGTATTGTATGCGATCGAGACCCAATTTTCACCAGTAAATTCTGGAAAGCATTCCAGGATACTTTGGGCACCAAACTGAATCTGAGTACAGCTTATCATCCTCAGACAGATGGCCAAACTGAGAGGGTAAATCAGATTTTGGAAGATCTTCTCCGGGCTTGTATTATTGACTTTGGTGGATCTTGGGAAGACCATCTTCACTTGGTTGAATTCACTTATAATAATAGTTACCAGGTAAAGAATTTGAATTTCAAATTGAATAAGTATATTTGAATTTGAATTAATTATCCTTTATCAACCAGGCAAGCATTGGTATGGCACCGTTCGAAGCCTTATATGGACGGCCATGCAAATCGCCAGCTTGTTGGATTGAGTCGGGAGATCGATTAGTGCTTGGACCCGAAATGATTATGGAAGCTTCTGAAAAGGTCGAAGAAATCAGGAAGAAGATAAAGACGGCACAGGATAGACAGAAAAGTTATGCCGATAAAAGGAGAAGAGATCTCGAATTCGGTGTAGGAGACAAAGTATTTCTGAAGGTGTCGCCTTTGAGGAATATTGTTCGATTTGGAAGGAAAGGGAAATTAGCTCCCAGATTCGTTGGTCCGTTTGAGATTTCGGAAAGAATTGGAACATTGGCATATAGAGTTGCATTACCAGAAAGGTTCGCTGGTGTTCACAACGTATTCCACGTCTCACACCTTTGCAAGGTTGTACACGATCCATCGATGACCATCCCTACTGCTCAGTTGGATGAAATAGTTATTGAGCCTGACTTGACTATTGAGCGGAAGCCACTTCGGATAGTTGACCGTGAAACAAAGCAACTCAGAAGGAAGTCGGTAAATCTCGTCAAAGTTCAGTGGAGTGCAGATGAGCGGGATTGCACATGGGAAACTGAGGATAGTATCCGGGATTCAAACCCCGAACTATTAATTTCAGGTATTATTCAAATTTCTCGAAATCTATCTTGACTTTCCTACTTATTTCATTTCTACTTCACTCGTCTCGTTCCTTTTCGAGGACGAAAAGTTTTGAGTGGGGGAGATTGTAACGACCCAAATTTTCAACCCAATTTAAAATTTTAAATTCATCGTTTCAACAAAAATTTTGAAATTTTAAACGATTTCAATTTACGTCCAAACTTTATTTGCGACATACGTCTAGTTAGATATGGACATAGAAAAAGTTTCGTTGGAAAATATTACAGTAAAGTTCGTTCGCGTTTTACTGTATATCAGTCCATATAAAGCTGCGAAAAATTTATCTTCCAAATCCAAATATTTTTACACAGTCCGCTTGTAAAAATTATTCTGATCAAGATTTTATGATTCGTTTCGTCTAAAACTGTCATCGCCTACTCCGTTTATCTTATTTTGCAAAACGTACAATTTAAGCGGCGTAAATGCAAATTTTATAAAATCATCGTATCGCAATAACCTGTGTACCGTTGGAACCGCATCGTCGCACTGATCAAAACGGTGTACTCATTTGTAAAAATCGGGGTCCGACGTAAAATTCATTCGTGTAAATTTATCGGTTCCCTACGGACAAATTAAATAATACTCAGTCCAATTTCCTTCAGCCGTTTACAAGCAATACAAGATTTATCCCAGCTGTTATTAAATGAGTTAGTGGGGAGATGAAGTGTGAAGGGTTGCGTTGGGAATAGGTGAAACGTTTGGAATTTTAAGAAATATTTATGGTCACTAACTTTTAAAGGTAGAGAAACCAACGCATCATCCTCTTTTCACTGTACCTCTTCACAATTCATTCGAAATCTCAGGTAAACAACCCCTCCTCCTTCTTCTTTTTATTTCTTTTACTGATAGTTAAAGTGTTGGCCGAAACCAAGAATTCCACTCCGCCTCCACTTCATCGCTCCCTCTCCACCCTCTCTGCCGCCTGCAACCCAGTCTACACCCAGACTTCCGTGCCCAGACTCTCCAAGCCCACTTCGCCTCAAATCCAGCCCACCACGCAGTCCCGCAACCGGCCACGCCGAGACCACCCAGAACCCCTCCCCGCCACCCAGAACTTCTCCGCATAACCCAGCCCCTCCCAACCGCCCTCCACCAGTCACAGTCGCCCCGCCTTGACTTCGCCTTCCGCCTCTCCTGTCAGCCCAGACCCCACCCCGCCAGCCGCCAACCCAGTTCCACCACCTGCCTCCGCGCGTCACCCTCCAGCACACCCAGTCGCACCGCCCACCAGCAACCACCGTCCCCACCTCCTCGTCTTCCAGCCTTGCCGAATGTGTGTGCGTGCGTGTTTAGATGTGAATGTGCGTGTGTGTTTAGATGTGAATGTGCGTGTGTGTTCAGACGTGAATGTGTGTGCGTGCGTGTTTAGATGTGAATGTGCGTGCGTGTTTAGATGTGAATGTGCGTGTGTGTTCTTGTGTGTTTTGAGTGTGCGTGTGTGGTGTTGTGTAGTTAGTGGAATGTGTTTACAAAAGTGTACGTGAGTGTGTTGAGAAATATATGCATGTTATTTATGCATGCGTGTTGTCCAGTTTGTAGAAATAGGTGGATAAAAGTATGCGTGTTTGTTAAAAAAAAAAGAAAGAAAAAAAAAAGGGAAAAGAAGAAGAGTAATAGAAAAAAAGAAAATTTGAGCGGTATCGATTTGTGTGAAATTAGTAACCGACTTTTCTTTGTTGTGTTGCAGCAACCGTTTGAGCGTCTTTTGCAGCATCGTCGATCTCTCAGCTTTTGTTCTTTTCTCCATCTTCGGTAAGCGCATTTATATAAATTTATAAATTATATACAATGTTCATTGTATTAATATCGTTTCTTTTTGTCGATATTACAATGTTCGTTGTTCGTGCTGTACCGACTCTGTTCTTATTTCTTCGTGCTTCGTCGTCAAATTTCTTATCCACGAAAGGTGAATTAATTTTCACGACTATATTCTTATGCAAGTTTGAATTGATAAATGATTGCGATGTGATGTTGAATTGGATGTAAAATTAATTGCAAGTTAAAATTGGATATAGGATGGTTAACGATTTAAAATGAATTATATATGTCGAATTTTGATTGCTAACTTGACCCCTTTATATGATGAATATTGATTAATTAAATTGACCCTTAAATTGTTAAGTTAATTGACACGTAGAATTTACAAATTTCACTTTGGACTGTTGAACGTATATTGAATTAACTGTTGAAATTGAAATTGAACGATAAGTGAAACTGAAATGTTATAATCTTTAATCTACTTGAAATGATAGAGTAGATTCTAGAAATAGTTATATTAATTGGCGTAAATAACAAACGTGAATTAATACGATTATTTCGGGATTATTTGAAATTGTTGAATTGTTGTGAATGGATGCTATTGCTTGTTTATTTACTTTGACACCATCCCAGCTATCACACTGCAAGTTCCCTTTGTATGTTTTGATTTTTGAATTTAAATGGAATCGGGTTGAAATGATAAATACCCAATTGAATGAATTGGCCTAGGATAGATAATTAAAATAAGAAACCGAACGGTCAACAAATAACGTTTTGAAATTGAGACTTATTTGGAATTATGGAATGAGCTTAGAAAAACTGTATTGTAATTTGGTAACGTAAATATAAATAAATTGTTGAAAAAAAAATAAAATGATTTTATTGAATTGAATAAATAAATTTGTTGAAATAAATAAAATGATCTTATTGAATTGAATAAATAAATTTGTTGAAATAAATAAAATGATTTTATTGAATTGAATAAATGGAATTGTTTGAAATAAATAAAATGGATTTTATTGAATTAAATAAATTAGATTTGTGGGAATAAAGAAATGAATTTAATTGAAATAAATGAGAACGAACTAATGTAATGAATTGAAACGGATTTGTAAATTTATTTGATTAAACAAAGTGTTTTGACAAAGTTAATCGAAAGGAGATTTAAGAAGTAAATAGGTTAGAAGATAAAGTGATTTAATTTCGAGTTTTGATAAATAAATAAACGAAGTTTTGACAAAGTGAATGTAGTAAATGAAATTGATAAAGTAATGAACCTAGGAATGTAAATACGGATTTAAAGAATAAAACTTGATTTAATTAGTTGAACTAAGATTGACTATTTCATGTAATCCATAAATTTGAGTTGATTTAGTAAGTGAAATGTTGATTTAACGTGAATACTTAAAATTTTGATAACTAAAGGGCTTGAACTAGAATTTCTTTTCGAAATATGATTTTAGTAATTGAAACGAATCGAATTGTGAAATATCAAATTTGAAAGTCAAATTTGCAACTTGACCTTTGGATTTGATTTGTTTTAACTTTAATAAAAAGTTGACCGTTGGGTAATTAATACGTAGTTATTAAAGAGACCGGGATCGGATTATGGACATACTCTCTGTCGATACCGAAAACCACTTTAATAACTAATATACGCGAAGTGTTGATCCAGAATGAAGTGGATGTTTTGATGAACGCGTTGACTGAAGAAAGAGAACGATTTTGGATGACCCTTGACATGACTAAAACAGGAGCCGCGCCGGGCCATTGAGGATCGCCATCTCTAGCGGACACACTTCTTCGATACCTTATCTATTACTTATGTGATTCGATTTGGGTGCACCCCTTGATTTGGAAGTGGTGTTTCGCGGTGTTGGGGTGGTAGCTGCTATGCCCAACATCAGTCCGGATCAGGCAACTACTAGTATCCTAGTTGGTATCGCCTCATGTACCTTGTCATACTAATTACCCTATCGCGACAACTACGATTTTGATTTGTACCTTTAGTATATGGATTGCCCTCTGGTGACTTCCGGTTTTGGGGAAACTACGGTCTTGTATATGCTTTTGGGAATAAACAGGTTAAGAGGTGTATGGGCCCTGCTTAACCCTATTTTGATATCTTACTTTATGGATTAGACATTATCTATTTAGCGTATGCTGTAGGTAGCTTATCGATCCCTTAATGATGTTTATATTCACCTTTGAGTTATGGACTTTATTATATGCATTGATTATCCTGTATAAGATTTTGAGTCCTGACTCGAGTGTTTCTTTTGCATATGCTCGGGTCAGTCTGAAGATATTCCGTTGCTGGTCAAGGTTGGTTGAAGATGCTGAAGGCTTAGCTTTTATCTATATCATGTTATTTTCAGTATTTGATGTACTTATGTATTGGACATCTTGTATCTCTTTTCAGTCGCTTTATGTTGAGACATTGTTGTATTTTCTGTAGTAGCTTCATGAACTACTATTATGACGATGTATTTTCCGCTGCATTATTCTGTGACTGTTCTGAGTCTGTGATGTTGTATTGATTCTCATTTACATTTATGTACTTATAATCCCATAATGTTCTGTGTTTTGTATTATTTAAGTTGACAAGTGTGGATTATTGTCAATTTAAATGGTCCAAATATACGGGATGTTACAGTTGTATGTCTTTAGATTGTGTAAGTAGAGTTTGTAGGATCGGATCTCACTAACATTATGTCTTTAAATTTTCTACCTAAGGATCTCCAAAAAAACTAAGTACAAGTTTTAGACCTTATGTGAAACATATTGCCAAATAAGCTCTATTCTGGAATTATTATAAACGCCTTTATCTAATATGCAAGTACAAAAATAAAACAAATGGTATATTGGTTTAGTTGGTTGGTCCAGGTGATTGAAAATTTAAAAAGTGTTTGTGATCTTGGTTCACTTTCCAGCAAAAAAAAATTGATCTCTTACTTTCAGATTCGTGTATTGATAATCTTATACATTTTTTATTCATTACATTTTTTTACTGGTTCATCATATTACTTTTCTTCTAAAAATGTAATTATCATGTTTTAATCATATCTTACATCACTTTCTTCGTTTCAAAATTGCATTAAGATATAATCAGTTTAACATTTCGAATTTACATACATGGCTTTATTTTTAGTTTTATTTTTATTTTTTTACCAAATAAGAAAATTTTATAACAAACAGCACAGTTTAATATGAATCTAGCTATATTGAATTTTGCAATAAAAATAAATAATTCATAGTAATATATTTTAATATATATTTTGGAAACAGTAATAATTCAAAACATATTTATCACATTTAAATAATTCTAATCAATGAAGATTTTGTCACAGAAGTCATTCTCATGATTATTGGAACTATGTAACAACCCGCATATTTATCGATTTTATATTTAAATGTTTTATTTAAATATAGAATCGTTAATCGGATTGATGTCCGAAAAGCTACTTTTTGCAAACAGTCGAATTAGGACTCGAGACCACTTCCATTGAGTTCAAAACGTCGTTTGCAATTTTTTAAGTATAAACTTCGATATATTTGGAGTAGGTCGAATTATGACATTTTCACTTTGAGTTTGGGTTTGGGTTCAGCCCCCTAGTCCACATAATACCCCAAACTGAAACACTTCTCTTCATCCACTCCCATTTCTTTACCTTTTCAGTTCTAAAGAGAATAATGGAGGAAGAGAAAAAGAATTAAAATCCTAAACCCTAGTTTTCATTTGCAAATCAAGTTCTTGCTCCAAATTCAAATAGAAGCATTGGTATGTAACATCTTCTTCTTCTCCAACTCATTCTTTTATCAATTTCAGAAATTCCTAAACCTAACTTTGGGAATGTTCTCCTTTTTGAGCATAGATTCAAGCTCATTTGGGTTGTGTTGAAGAGTGGTTGATTCTCCCTTTGCTTTCAAGCTCCTTCTTCGTTGTTTTTGTAAAAAGGTGAGATTTTTATCTCACATCTTAGTCTATAATTATCTTCGATTGTTAGGTATGAATTCCTAACACTTATTCATGTGCATTTGCTTTTGATTTGGATTGGTTTTGTGAATATTTCAATTTTTGGTGTTTTGAACCCAAATCGTTAAAAATCATACCTTTGGCGTTGATCATGCTTTTGGTGGTGTATCGTCGAGCTTGTAAGGCTGGGTTGTCGCTTGGCATAAATCCCTAGTCTCCGTTGCTCATCCGATCGCTTTCGGTTTGGGTTTTCGCCCATTTTGGGCAAGGCTGATTTTTGCCTAGCAGGCAATTTCAGATGTCTGAAACTAATTTCAGACGTCTGGTTTCAAATTTAGACGTTTGGATTGGAAGTCCAGACGTCTGGAATTAGTCCTTGGAATAATAAAAAAAGGGCAAAGACAAAATCCAGACGTCTGGAACAAAATCCAGACGTCTGAATTGTATTGTGTTTCGATTCATTGGATGTACCGTTTGCACTACATCGATGTCTCGGCTTTCCGGTTCATTGGACGTACCGTTTGCACTACGTCAATGTTCTGAATTGTATTGTGTTTCGATTCATTGGATGTACCGTTTGCACTACATCGATGTCTCGGCTCTCCGGTCCATTGGACGTACCGTTTGCACTGCGTCAATGTTCCGAGTTGTTGTGATACACGTGTTGGTGAGTTTTCATGCTCTCGCTTGGGATTGGCCATCCTCTTTCTTGTGTTTTCAAGATTTCTTGTTGATGATTTCTAGAATTTGTGTGTCGTTAACTTTTGTTAGTTTTGGATATTGATTTCTGGAATTTATGTTTCACTAGCTTTTACAATTGACATTGATATGTATGTCATTATTTGTGGCTTGGTGAATTAAATTAAGAATATGACATTCTTTTTAATCTTTGAGAAGATTCTTGTGATATTGATTAATCTCTTGTTAATTTTCAATTACGTACTTATCACAGTATGGTATTATGGTTATGATACGTTTTTGTCATATATCTTATTCTATATCACTTTATCTGATATTTATAGCTAGACTGATCCGTTTATTATTTTCTTCTTAAATAATACTCGGGTCAGACTGAGGTTTTATAGGTGCTTCTGCTTGACTTCTCTTCTGGACTACACTGACTTTTGGCTAACTACTTAGATTAGTAGTTTTTGGGATGTATACATTTGAGATATAGACTCTATGATGTATACTTATTCTTTTGTGTAGCTTGTAGCTACCCTTTTGTATTATCATGGATCTTTCTGACCACCACTCTGATGTACACTTTCATGTGTAATATATATATATATATATATATTCATATCTTTTTCCGCCTTTGTGATATGGATGTCTGTGACTGATTTGTGTTATGTTTATTTCTATATTTGTTTCCGAAGATTATATATAGCCACTGTGTGATAGCTTTGAGTTTGTATCGATATGTCGGATTTCATCCTCAAATGAAATACGAGCTATACTATATGACATATCGGTGCTCGCATAAAGAAATTACATGGATGGTCGCTCCTCAACAGCCTTATTCTCCATGCTAGTTGACAGCATTATTCCGTAGTGTTCTTGGCTAGCGTGGGTATAGAGGTGGGGCGTCACAGCTTGGTATCAGAGCCAAACTTCGGAACAATGTGGAATAATCTAGCAAGGATCATTGTCCTAAGTCTTTCTTAGGAATCGTGCCATAGGATTTGATTCGACTTTTCGTACCGTTCTATCTTATTTTCTTTATTATGATTCCTTGTTTTACCAATCATGATTGTTTGATATTCATTCTGAGAATAACTTTTTCTTCTTCTTCTTTTTTCTAAAAGAAGAGAAATGGTTAGATCTGGCCGTACCAACGTCGGTCAATCCAATGCTACTCCTCAGGAGGGAGTATTTATGTCTGCCCAGCAGCTTCTAGATCTTGTTAAGAATGCTCAAGCTATCGGACCCATTCCAGAGCCTACTCATCCTAGATCCGGTTTTGCACGCTTGTGTAGAGATTATACCGATTTGGGTGGAAGGCCATTCCGGGGATTCGAGAGTGTCATTGAAATCCAAGCTTGGCTTAGATCATGCGACCGCATCTTTTCTCGCATGAATCTTGTTGATCTCCATCGAGTCCAAGTGGCTTCTAGCATGCTCCAAGAAATAGCATTGGATTGGTATGAGCTTCTTATTTCTGAAATTGTTGAAGCGGATCTCACTTAGGAGCAATTCCGGGAAAGATTCGAATTGAAATTTGTGCCGGAGGCTGAAAAAGTAACTTTGGCCCGGCGTTTTATCGACCTTGTTCAAGGTGAATCTTCTGTGATGGACTACGTTGCATCTTTAGAATCTCTTTCTAAATACGGGGTTGAATACATTAATACCCCATTGAAGAAAAATCAGAGATTTGTTTATGGCTTGAACAAGAATCTCAAGAAGCCATTACTTCTAAAATTGGAAGTTTCTTTCGATCAGCTTATTGATATCGCTCTTTGTCTTGAAGAGGCCGATAATGAAAGTAATGTTGAAGTTGTGGGTGCTAAACAAAACTTCAATAACAACATGAAAAGGCCTATTAAGTTCAAAGGCTCCAATCCCACTCCCGACAAGAAAGGGAAGCAAGAAACTTCGATAGCAAAGTCTCCAACCTCTAGTCGTGGACGATGCTATAATTGTGGTTCTACGGACCACTATGCAAATGAGTGCCCGAAACCATTTTTTTGTTGTTATTGCAAAGGTTCGGGACATCTTTTATCTTCATGCCCCAAACTTCCAAACAAGAGAGAGGGAAAGCTAAATGTTGTTCAAGCCCCCAGTGACACTTCTCTTGGTCAAGGTATCCATTCTATCCTTGATGACATTTAGTTTGTGATTATCTTATTCGAGTTTGATAAGGGTTTCATCTCATTATTTATATATCAAAAGAACTTGTGATTCCTTTTCTTTAAACATTTTTGGGCCTGATGACTTCTTTGAGGATTGCGAATCCGGATTGGTGGATCCGCAACACTCAATTTTCTTTTTATTGATGTTGAAATTATTTTATGTGATATTTCTTTCCGAGCCGATTTTTACTTATGCTTCGGAATTGAATTTTGTAAGGATTGGCTTAATTATTATGAAGCCATATCCTTTGTCCCGTGTGGACTATTCATCTTCGATATTTTCAATCTGTTAAGCAGATTTCTGTTTTTCCTTTGTGATTTTGATTCCAATTTAATGGCATCATTTTATTCTTTAAGCTCACATGATAAGGAAAGTGTTATTTCTCTCATTCATGTAGTTTGAGAATTTTCTGGTATTTTTGAGCTTGTCTTAGGATTATCACCTAAGCAATCTTTTGAGTGGTGTTAAGGTCTTTTTAGTACGACCTTGCCACCGATTTTCATTAGCTACGAGTTGCGGAAGTTAGCATCCACTTACCGCATCCGCACTCGTTATGGTTCTTATGAATGACTTATTATGTCATTTAGTTTGTCCAACTTATTTCATCCATATTATAAATCGAGTCTTCTATGAGTACCTCGATGACTTCATTTTTGTATTTATTGATTTTGGATGGAAATAGCAATTTAAAATTTTTGCAAATCTTTTTCATAAGATTTATTTATAAGTATAGTTGGATTTGTTCTTCAATGAGCAAAGAATATTCTTAAAACTTCTAAGAGATATTTTTATAATAAGGAAGATGGTTTTGTGATTGTATTGCCCATTGAGTGCTTTAAGAATTCTGGTTGATGCGCCTGATCAACGTTATCGATAGGAATCTCCTAAACGCTTTGATGAGACAATTTGACATGATATATTGACTTGTAAAATGTAAAATTTCTGAAAAGATTATTACATAAAGATAAATGTAATTTTGAAAGTTTTAGCTTTTCGGGAAAGAAGATTATTTGAAAGAATTCTTTTCCGATATTCTTATTCTTGTGATTCCCGAAGGGAACCAAGATTTTATCTTTTGCACCAATGCTAATTGTATTGGTTTGGATGTCGTTCTCTTGCAAAAGAGAACGTGCTATCACTTGTGCTTCTAAACCATTAAAGCCTATCGAGACTAGGTATGCCACTCATGACCTAGTGCTCGCGGGTTTTGATTTCACTTTCAGAGTTTGGCATCATTGTGTTTGGCGGAGAAATTTGTTCTCCACCTCGATCATAAATCTTTGAAATATTTATTTTCTCATAAGGAACTTAATATTGGCTTGAGTTTCTTGCATCTTATGATCTTGATATTCTTTTTATTCCCAGAAGGGAAATCGTGTTGCCAATGCGCTTATTCGTATACAACAAGTGGTTGTTTCTTTGATGATGTCCAAATGGAATGATCGTCTTTCCAACATCGGATGTTTTGATATACTTCTTTTATTTGAGCTTTATCTCATTTCTTTTATGGACTAGTGTCCGATGTTCTTTTATGGTGTTCGGTTCATTGGACGTACCGTTTTTATACTACGTCGGTGTTCCGAATTATTTGAGTTTCCGTTCATTGGACGTACCATTATTGTACTACATCGATGTTCAGAGTTATTCGTGTTTCCAGTTTCTCGAGCGTATTGTTATTGTACTACGCCATTTCACCAGGTCAACTTTCTGCTATTCTTGACGTTTTCCACGTCTTTTACCTATGGAAATGATTTTAGGTTTCCGATTTTTATTCTTGAGCCTGGTGTTATAGTAGGGATAGAAGTTTCACCAGATTTGACTTTTGAGCAACATTCTATTCGCATCATTTCTTCGGGGGTTGAGTGCCTTCGAAATAAAGATGTTCTTTTTGTGAAAGTCCGACGGCTCTCAAATCCTAAGGATTTCTCTTGGGAATCCAGAGAATTCATCGAGCGAACACGTTCGGGCTAACTCTTTCATGCTCTTTAGGGTGAACTTCTTATTTCAAATTTTCTTTTGTGTTGATATGCTTCTATGGTTGTTACTCTTTATTTTCTTCTTAAGTATTGCGAGGACGCAATTTCTTTAAGGAGGGGAGTCTGTAACAACCCGCATATTTATCGATTTTATATTTAAATGCTTTATTTAAATATAGAATCGTTAATCGGATTGATGTCCGAAAAGCTACTTTTTGCAAACAGTCGAATTAGGACTCGAGACCACTTCCATTGAGTTCAAAACATCGTTTGCAATCTTTTAAGTATAAACTTTGATATATTTGGAGTAGGTCGAATTTTGATATTTTCACTTTAGGTTTGGGTTTGGGTTCAGCCCCCTAGTCCACATAATACCCCAAACTGAAACACTTCTCTTCATCCACTCCCATTTCTTTACCTTTTCAGTTCTAAAGAGAATAATGGAGGAAGAGAAAAAGAATTAAAATCCTAAACCCTAGTTTCCATTTGCAAATCAAGTTCTTGCTCCAAATTCAAAGAGAAGCATTGGTATGTATCATCTTCTTCTTCTCTAACTCATTCTTTTATCAATTTCAGAAATTCCTAAACCTAACTTTGGGAATGTTCTCCTTTTTGAGCATAGATTCAAGCTCATTTGGGTTGTGTTGAAGAGTGGTTGATTCTCCCTTTGCTTTCAAGCTCCTTCTTCGTTGTTTTTGTAAAAAGGTGAGATTTTTATCTCACATCTTAGTCTATAATTATCTTCGATTGTTAGGTATGAATTCCTAACACTTATTCATGTGCATTTGCTTTTGATTTGGATTGGTTTTGTGAATATTTCAATTTTTGGTGTTTTGAACCCAAATCGTTAAAAATCATACCTTTGGTGTTGATCATGCTTTTGGTGGTGTATCGTCGAGCTTGTAAGGCTGGGTTGTCGCTTGGCATAAATACCTAGTCTCCGTTGCTCATCCGATCGCTTCCGATTTGGGTTTTCACCCATTTTGGGCAAGGCTGATTTTTGCCTAGCAGGCAATTTCAGACGTCTGAAACTAATTTCAAACGTCTGGTTTCAAATTCAGACGTCTGGATTGGAAGTCCAGACATCTGGAATTAGTCCCTGGAATAATATAAAAAGGGCAGAGACAAAATCCAAACGTCTGGAACAAAATCCAGACGTCTGAAACCAAATTCAGACGTCTGGTTGAAAATTTCAGACGTCTGAAATGGCCCAAGAATTAAAAATAGAAGGGAGAAAACACTTAGACTTCCAGCACCTTGGGCCAGGCGTCTGGGAACACCTACCAGACATCTGGAACTGCTGATTTTGCCTAATTTGCCTATTTTCGAGTAAATTTCCAAGGTTTATCGATTTTTGTTGATCCGACTCATTGTTATCAATTATTATCGACTTTGATGACCTTTTCTTCGGGATTTTTGGAACGTCCATTTTGATGGATTTGGTATCAATTTCTTTGGATTTTATTCACGTCTTCGAATTTGAATTTTTATGATTGATTGTTTCTACAATCATTTCTATGATTTGTCACTTTAAAAATATAAAGGTTTTCTATACTAGTAGTAAATATCAAAACTCTTTCATCAAAATGATTTCAACTCTATTTTTTTTAATACAAGCTCTTTTATAAAACTGTTTTCTAATCTATTAGTATATACAAACCTTTACCTCATTCGTATGAGAAAATATAATTAAACGATTTAGCAAAACAAGTGGTATGAAACGCTTGCGTTTACTTCGTCGGTTAATTTTTTGACTTGTTCGATTGAAACTCTTGTGACAATTTTCGAGTGGAAATCTACAATTTGTTCGTAAATATTTGAGTTAAGCAAGTGGTTATGGGACTTGAAGCTAAACTCTTATATTCTCTAGCTTAGTGTAATCGACACTTCTTGATGATCGATGATGATCAATTTATGGTTTAGACTAGCGATATGCGATGTCTCTTTGTCCATATGGAGGATTGTACCTCATTTGATTGAGCTTCGTCTCATTTCTTTATGGGCTAGCGACCCATGTACTTTTAATGTGTTTCGATTCATTGGATGTACCGTTTGCACTACATCGATGTCTCGGCTTTCCGGTTCATTGGACGTAACGTTTTCACTGCGTCAATGTTCTGAATTGTATTGTGTTTCGATTCATTGGATGTACCGTTTGCACTACATCGATGTCTCGGCTTTCCGGTTCATTGGACGTACCGTTTGCACTGCATCAATGTTCTGAATTGTATTGTGTTTCAATTCATTGGATGTACCATTTGCACTACATCGATGTCTCGGCTTTCCGGTTCATTGGACGTACCGTTTGCACTACGTCAATGTTCTGAATTGTATTGTGTTTCGATTCATTGGATGTACCGTTTGCACTACATCGATGTCTCGGCTCTCCGGTCCATTGGACGTACTGTTTGCACTGCGTCAATGTTCCGAGTTGTTGTGATACACGTGTTGGTGAGTTTGCATGCTCCCGCTTGGGATTGGCCATCCTCTTTCTTGTGTTTTCAAGATTTCTTGTTGATGATTTATAGAATTTGTGTGTCGTTAACTTTTGTGATTTTTGGATATTGATTTCTGGAATTTATGTTTCACCAGCTTTTACAATTGACATTGATATGTATGTCATTATTTGTGGCTTGGTGAATTAAATTAAGAATATGACATTCTTTTTAATCTTTGAGAAGATTCTTGTGATATTGATTAATCTCTTGTTAATTTTCAATTACGTACTTATCACAGTATGGTATTATGGTTATGATACGTTTTTGTCATATCTCTTATTCTATGTCACTTTATCTGATATTTATAGCTAGACTGATCCGTTTATTATTTTCTTCTTAAATAATACTCGGGTCAGACTGAGGTTTTATAGGTGCTTCTGCTTGACTTCTCTTCCGGACTACACTGACTTTTGGCTAACTACTTAGATTAGTAGTTTTTGGGATGTATACATTTGAGATATAGACTCTATGATGTATACTTATTCTTTTGTGTAGCTTGTAGCTACCCTTTTGTATTATCATGGATCTTTCTGACCACCACTCTGATGTACACTTTCATGTGAAATATATATATATATATATATATATTCATATCTTTTTCCGCCTTTGTTATATGGATGACTGTGACTGATTTGTGTTATGTTTATTTCTATATTTTTTTTCGAAGATTATATATAGCCACTGTGTGATAGCTTTGAGTTTGTATCGATATGTCGGATTTCCTCCTCAAATGAAATACGAGCTATACTATCTGACATATCGGTACTCGCATAAAGAAATTACATGGATGGTCGCTCCTCAACAGCCTTATTCTCCATGCTAGTTGACAGCATTACTCCGTAGTGTTCTTGGCTAGCGTGGGTATAGAGGTGGGGCGTCACAAACTAGCTCTACTAAGTATACTTTCACCATGCCATATCCACCGCGTATAATTTTGCTTAAACCCATAACGGATTATGTGATCTGTAATCTGATCTATGTTACAAAGTCTCCTCTTATTTTTGCATTGTATACAAGGACAAAAAAATAGTTTCTTCCCCTCTTCTTAATTGATCATTCAGTGCACAATTGATGAACTCTTCAATTTTGTTTAGGAACTCATCATCATTACGTTTTACGTTCTACATCCAACTACGATCCATGTGCAAATGCTAGAGACACACTACACAAGCAAAAAAAACATTGGATAAGTCAAGCAAGAACTGAAATAATATGTTTGTTGAGGCCATAACTGGACTCTGTATGATATTTGGTTTATTTAATCATGCATCCTTTATATTTATGCAAATAGTTTGTTAAGATTGAACCTAAATTCTTTTATGCTTATTCTATTATTTTGCAGACTTCATATCTTGAGCAATGATGCATAAAATAACCAACGTCTTCGGTAATGCTTATTCTTTTTCACTTTTCGTTTGATTCTTTGTCTATTCCATTTGTTTTCTATGTGTTATTTGTGTGTGCGCATTTCTGCATTTCTCTTTTCAACCAAATAAATCTAGAATTTTGATTACTACATTGCATTTTCTTTAAATTTCTCTTTACATCCCATTTCTGCATTTTACTTTACACTACATTACATTTTCTTTGAATTTTGATTTGCATTGCATTGCTATTCTAATAGTAATCTCACCCTTGCATCTCCTTCTAAACACCCGTCCACTTGCTTCACCTCTGAAACCATATTCACTGCCTCTGCCTTATTCCACCTCACTGTCCAAACAACATCACATTACCATAACATACACTTCTACAACCATCAACCCATCTTGCACACTCCACCACAAAATACTTCACAACCTGAACTTCACTGCCCACATTCCACCACAAAATACTTCACCGCCCATTCACCTCCTTCCCTCAACACCTCTACAACCATCAACCCAACTGCTACACTCATTATTCTAAGGATATAAAAAGACAATCGGCACCCTTAGACTAACTAAAAAACCTTAGTGTATCTTAGTAAACAAGATCGGCATATAAAAAAGATTAACAAGTACTCAAAGCTTGGAAATAACAAAAACATTTATACATATAATTAAGAATATATTATAGAGCATTCAATTAAACAACAAAGATTAACACAGTGAATGAAATACTGAATGATGTGATTCATTAAATTTGTGAATGCATTTTCAAGATCTGAGGAAACATAATCTCAATGAAACTCATAAATAAGGCATGGAAGATTATCAAACTCAACAAAAAAATTTAGATAGAGTATGGTACAAGGAAGTACCAAAAACTATACTCATATAACCGAATAAAAATATTAGAGGAATACTAGTGTGTGAATGAGAATCAACTCATTGAGCAACTTAATCAAACGCAAAGGTGCACAGTGTGTTAATGAAATGAGCAATCAACACATATGGAAAAACAAAAGCATATATATATATATATATAATTGAGAGCATTCATATATACAACAAGTGAATGAGATACTGAATGAAATAATGAATGAATATATGCCATTAAATTTATGAATGCATTATTCAATATCTGAGAATATAAAATCTTGGTGAAGCTCAAATAAAAGGCATTGAAGAGTATCAAACTCAATCTGGTACAAGTAATTACAATATCATATACTCATATAATCAAATATATATAAGAGTGTTTAAACATATAACAGTGAATGAATGTGAATTAGTTTGTTAAGTAACTTAACCAAGCTTAAATGTACACTATGAATTATTGAAGTGAGGATCAAAATCATCAACCAGAAACTTAACCGTATGAAATCCAACTGAGTAAAAATATTTCAAGAATCTCATTATTTAGAAAATTAACTAAAACCTGATTTGAACTAATTATGATTGAAATCAGAGTTACAACAAAGCAAAAAATAAAATCAAATATATATATGTCTGACTATTCAATTATATATCGATAACTTGAACAAGTCAAGACATTATATAAACACTTGATTAGAAATCTAACTAAAAAAGAGAAGTTAAAATGTTCAGATCGAATTCAAAAAAACTAGGGAATCAAACCCTGTAAATAACCCCAAACTCATCATCATTCTATGGTCTCAGGTGACATTGTTGTTGAGAGTATGGTCAGAAAAGTATCTGGCTTAATAAGACATACACAACCGAATCCAATTTTTTAATTTCTAGCTAACAATAGTATATTTTAAAATTGATTTTGTAAACAAGATTTACTAAACTGAAAACTACATTTGAAAACAATTACAAAAACAATATAGGAAAGTAAAAATAAGAATATTTCCACATTTTTCAAAATCAGTTTTTTTTTAATTAAAGCAATAACGCTACAATGAGCTCTCACAAGACCCTGACAACTACGGCCTTACATTTTAAAAGCTATTGTTAAATAAACATAAGCTTAATAAAAACGAAACTTCTTGTACTTCTAAGACTCATGAAAACTCAATCTTGTTATGAAATGTGAAAAATGAATGTTACTAAACAAACTTATGTTGCTTCAAATGAAATGAATTGTACTAAACAAAAGTGCTAAAAATATAGAGAACGATCAATAAAAACAAAAATACAATAATATATAAGATTTATAATAGACTAATAATCCTAATAAAGAGAATAACTAATAAAATGAATTGCACTAAACAAAACTTGATTTGAGCTAATCATGATCGAAATCAGAGTTACAGTAAGGAAAAAAATAAAATCAAACATATATACGTCTGAGTATTTAATTTTATATCAAAAACTTGAACAAGTCAAGACATCATATAATCATTTAATTAGGAATCTAACTAAAAAAGAAAAGTTAAAATGTTCAGATCGAAAAATTCAAACAAAAAAAAGGGAATAAAACCCTTAGACTAACTCTAATACAACCACCTCCCTAAGCGGCATCAAACTCAACACTACCTGAGACGTCACCTTCCACGTTAAACTCCATCACCATTACATCAACCAAACATCACCACCACTCAGTCTTCATAACCAATCACTCATTCACCTCCCAAAACCTTGACAATAAACTACCATTCATTCGCGAAATCCAATTCGACCAACTTAAAAAGGAATACAATTCAAGTAACGTAAAAAAGGAAGATTTGGTACCTTGATAATGAGAAGCCGTGGCCAAATCTTATCCGCGAAATCACGTTTGAAATTAACGGTGAAAATCAATTTCTAGGGTTTTTTTTTGTTTTAAAGCAAGAGAAATACTTTTTTGGGGAAACGAATGGGAAAATAAGCGGCAGAAAAAATTCGGATGGCGGAAATTAACGGGTGCGTAACGAAAGTGGTTTGATCTGACATTGACAACCTAAATAATTTGAAATTGCATCACCTTCGCTAGTGAACCGGTGCGAAAATGATTATTTTGGATCACCGAACAAAACTATATATGTTGGTAAGGGACGCAAATTAATGTAGTTGCATCGGTTGACTTTAAAACCGATGCGACTAAAACTATTTGCATCGATGTATTTTCTTCGGTTGTTGGTGACAACTGATGCAAATTTGATTTTTATTACCTATTGCTTTCCACGTACCAATTGCACCGGTTATTAAGATAGAACTGATGCAAATAGTTATATTTGCATCAGTTTTTACTTCAACCGATTCAAATGAGGCGAAGCAACATGCATTTTTTGTACTAGTGAATCCAATTAATCCCAATTATAGATTAGTAACATATAAAAAGTCCATGGAAAGAAAGGAAATTTATACATGATTTCTAGGTTGGTCGTAGTAGCCCAAGGATGTTCAGTTCCCATTTTTATTTCCATTGAAAATGTACAATAGGTCCATTTATTGGAAAAGAATTAGAATCCAAATGTTATGCAAGTAGGAAAATTCCTTAGAGAAAAAGAGATTTAGGTGGGGGGAAAAGGATTTTCAAGATTAAGAATAGGACATTCCTAAGGAAGTAAGTAAAGGTCCACTTTAAGTTTAACCGATTATAGAGGAAAATTTTTGAGATTAAAAAGTTGAAATATATTTGGAAAAGTAAATATTGGGTTTTGGAAAAGAGGTATGGTTTTTGTATGATAAAGGTTTTTATTTGAAGAAAAATTCTTTTTGTAAGATTATACAGCATAAGTAGCTTGTTGGTTTCTTTATAAAACAAAAAGAATTTAAATTTAAGTTAATTGGAAGCCAGAAATTTCAGTAAAGGAAATTTTGTAAAACTCTATTCTTATGAAAGGGATAAAAAGAGCAATATAGCTTGGAAATATTTTTACATGAAAATTATTTTTATGGGTGAACAAAATAAATAGTAGAAATTGGGAATATAGTACATGTTTCAAAAAGGGAGATGTAGAACTTGAAATTTAGTTAAGTAACTGCATTAGTATTGTAGATAGATAGGGATTTGACATACTTTGATTTATTAGAATGAAAGGAGTAATGATATAATTTTCTATGAATCAACCAAGCTAAAATAAACATGTTTTGTTGAAATTATAAGGAATATGCAGAAAAAAAATCCTTGTAATTTCGCACAAACATAAATCCTCCTTTATAGGATTCATAGAAGATTTTTAATGGTTTCTATAGTAGTTCCAATATATTAAAGTATAAAATCTTTAAGTATAATTAAAATTGTAGTAATTGGAATAAATGTTAGTAAGTGTAGTAGGAAAAAAGTCAAGGAACTCTTGAGAGATTCGTTGTTCTTGTCTACTCTAGTTTCTGTAATATGAAAATCATGAAAGAAAATTTTGAAAACAAATAAGGTATGTCTTTGGAATAAATGGTTTGGTGAAAATAAATAAGTTTTTGAAAAAGAAAAACTTAATGAAAAAGTTGAATCAAAGATTCCAATTTTTAGAAATTTATAAAGGTCTTTAAAAGGAAAAGCAGGTTAAATTCTAAACTTAGAATTGTTGGTATTCCCATCTAGGTTTAGGAGATAATTTAAATTCAAACACCATAAGAGTGTAAGGTAAAGGCATCAAGTATTTATCGATTTAATAAGAAGTTTTAACTAACACTTTTAAAGGCAAGAATTTTGGGATTTTGAAAAAAAAAATTTGAAAGGAAGAAATAAATGCCAAACTAAGTTTTAAAATATGGGGTAGATAGGAAATGGAGCCTAGGGTTAAGGATTCCCTAGAATTAAGAAACGTATAGAGAAAACGTACTTGAAAAAAATGGGTTTTCAAGGAGTCTTTCAAAAGTTTTCAAAATCGAGTTTTGAAAGTATATATTTATACATATGTATATAGATAAAAGTTTTGTTAAGAGTAGTTTTTAAAGGTTTTATCTATATATGTCAGAATTCCTTTTATTCGTGCCTACCCTATCTATAGGAAAATGAATGGGAACAAGTTTTAGGAGATAGGATGGACCTTCCCTAGTTATTCTTGTAGAAATGCTAATGATTGTTTCTTATATAAGCTTGTAGTAGTAGAGGAATTATGGGCATGAAAGTAAATCAAGGAGATTAGCCCAGTGCGACCTTTAGAAGATGGATAGGTCGGAAATAAATATGAGGAAAAGGCTTTGTGACCATAAGGGAATTTGTGCATTTTTGGTATTGATGCATAAAAGTGGGCTTAAGCTATTAGGTTTCCTATTATCTACTCCGATTTAAATGGTAAATAAGTGGAAGTGTTTTCTCAAAATAAAAATAGTGGAAATATGATATTAAAAAGGAGGAAAATGATATGAAAATTTTCAAATAAACTTTATGGGAATTGTGTAAAAAGAAATTGTTATAGGCTATTTTTCGATAACCATTGTAGAACTTCTTAAGCACATTGCTATATTCACCCTCAATGTGTATTTTGCTTTTAGTGGAAGTAGTGGGTGTCTGATATTTTTGTTCAATAAAATAATCGGACAAACCACTTAAATTTCGTTAAAAAAATAAAAGAATTTGAAAAAAACTAGAGGAAAGCTATTTTTTCCAATAATTGTTTAGCATTTAATTTTACGCATTGTTGCACTTATCTCCAATGTGTATTTTACTTTTAAAAATGGAAATTTTGTAAAAAAAAGAGAATTTGAAAAGTCTATAAAGCACTACTTTTGAAATTTCTTTGAAATAAATAATATTTGGAAATATACGGGTAAATGCTAGTACGTTAAAAATTTAAAAGAGAATTTAGCAGTTTTAAAACTTTATAGCTTTGTGAAATTTGAAAATAGGAAGATTTTAAAATCTTAGGCGACTTACTAGTTGTATGGAAATGGTAAAAATTAGAAGTTGAACTAAACTGTAAAAGAAATGAAAAAGAAGACTTTATAGTTTTAAAGACTAATTCGCTTTGAGAAATTTATGATCTTTGTTGAAAAGACAACGTAAAAATGTTTTGATATTCACTTAGAAAGGGAAGAAATAAATTTGGAGTTAGATAAATAGGATTACGTAGCCCACTAGGATAAGGTTGACTGTAGAGTTTGAAAAACAAATGGAAGGGTATGAGAAAGTAATGGTGGAAGGTTTGTGTTCCATTTCTGATATTTCAGTACACACCTTGTTTGATTCAGGAGCACTCATTCCTTTATCTCTAGTTCTCTTGTTGAGTGACTTCATTTAGATGTTTCCATCATTTCTGATCCGGTAGTAGTCTCAAACCCAGTTGGTGGATCGGCTTACTTGTCGATGCTTTTTCGAGGTTTGAAAATTTTGATTCCTGGAGTAGAGTTTGACTGTGAGGTATTCGTTCTTGGTTTCTATGGTTTTGGTCTTATTTTGGGTATGGACTGGTTGTCGATGTATGGGGCAATTTTAGATTGTGACAGGAGGTTTGTTAGGTACGTGCAGTAGGCGTACCTTTTTCGTGTGATCTGCGAGGGTCTGTTAAGCTTAGCTACCTTTATTCTTTAGACGTATCGCCCGATGATCTTAGTTCTATTCCAGTTGTTTCTTTGTACCATGATGTATTTGAGGAGGTCACTGGCCTTCCTCCATGGAGGGAGGTTGATTTTAGGATATATCTTGTTGATAATGCTAGGCTGGTTGCTTTACCGGTTTGGGATATAACCCCGAAGGAGAGGATTAGGATTTCATATCCACATCTTTTGTTGGTAAGATTTCTTTTGAACATCCTATCTTTGATCTTTTCCTAATTAGGATCCTTCGATAGATCTTTTTAGGTGACACTTCGTTTTGGTAGGGATGTTTGTAAACATGCCATTAGGACATGTTATGTTTGATGGTTGCTTGTGGTTGCAAGTGGATGCCAATGTTTGCAAATGGATGCATTGCATGCACTAGATATATATTTATTAGGATAATCGGCCAACTAGGTACACACACCTGCATATGTGTGTCTGTTATCTATTGCATTTGCACATGGTTGTGTGTGTGTGTATATATATATATTTGTGTGTGTGTATATCGATGTTGCATATGGATGGTGCATTTGGGTGAATGATTAAAACATACATATAGAATTATCAATTATACTAGGGTAATTGCATACATTTGGTTGCATGGCATAAGCATACTTGCATTACAGGAGGTCAACTGAATCAGTAGACCGACTACCTTTTCACATTAGGTAAGTTCATATGCATTTCACTTTGCATAAATCATAAATTGCATTAGTTAAAAATAAGGAAAATGGTAGAAATGGATGATGGATGAGTAGATGGATGTAGTTTTTGGATGATGGTTGCTATTTACATCCTTCCGTCTTTGGAGATTTCGGAGAAGAAATCCTTTAAGGAAGGGGAGGGGATGTAACACCCCGATATTTTAGGGGAAAAATAACTAAAAAGGAATTAAAATAGAAGAAGTGATTATTAAAAGAAAATTTAAAGGAAACATGTAAATTAAAGTACACCTCACGTTTTTTACACTAATTAATTAATGAAAATATAATTAATAATCTTAGACAACTTTGAAAAATGGACATTTTGCAAATATTGGAATTTGGCCATGAAACTTATACCATTGTGTTCGTGAAATTTTTTTGATTAATTTTCATATATAATGTTTACCAAACGGAGTTCAAACGAAGAAATTATGACCGTTTGAAGTTTTGGCATCAAAACAATTACACGTATGAAATTGGTAACTTACATTAATTATAATTGATTGATTGATTGATTGGTGATGTGTTTTAAATTAAATATGTACACAGTCAGCAATGAGTCAGTAGAATTTATCAAAAAGGTAGACATATTATATACACAAAGTTTGGAATTATTTCAATAGCTTACGTGTTTATGCGCACATTTAAACATTTGAATTTGATTAATGAAATTAATTGGAAAAAGAATATTGTATTAATATATATATACAATTATGTATAAGGAGGGGAATGGTAAAAGGATTTATTGACAATAAATGCACATTATTAGTAATTAATGTACGTTACAATTGTAATTAACATGCGTTACAACATTTACTAATGTGCGTTAATTGGAAATTAACGTAGATTGTAAAAATGTAAGATGAGGAAACTAATTTTTTTTATAAAATATATATTCTTCAAGTTTAAATCTTTAATGTTTATAAACAGAAGATTTAGAAAGGACGATAAAACGTTAACAAATAAATGTTGTGACGGACAAGAATCAATGGGGAATGGTTAAAATTAGTAAGCAATAAATTAAGAAAATTAACTATGAATGAATAAAATTAACCAAGGGATTGATTAGTTTAAATTGTATATGTATATATACATATATCCAAATTAATTGTACACATTCAAAAGTGTAAATAAATGTGTAACATACCCAATTGATGAATAGATAAGGATTGAGAATAAATTAACTGGCTGAATTAATGACATAATTGACAATAATAAGAATGTATAACAAAGGAAATTATTATGGATGTAAATTTAGCAAATTAAGATGGATTGATTGCTAACAAATGCAAATATTTAAAATAAAGATCTAATGAGATTTATAAAATGGGAAACAATTTGTAAAGTCAATTAAGAGGGAGAGTATAATCTCTCAAAAAGTGTAATGTATACACACAAACAACAAAAATGGAAATTTTGCAATCCAATCAATTAATGGGAATAATTAATGAATGCAGATTTATTTTCTGATGTTGTGGTTTTCTATTGGACTAAGTGACGTAATTTATGATTTCCTAGCATTCTATTGGTCCAGTGACGTGTATGAGCCAGAGTGGATAACCATGAGGTGTTCGGATGAACATGATTTAACCCAGGAAAATCTAATGGATTATATGCACTCTCACTATCTATAAATAAACCATCTAATCTAAAACCTAATCTTTTATTCAGTCGTTGCCATAAGTCTACTGAAAAATTTGTGTGTATTCTTCTTCCTCCTTTTCTCCACTAAATAAATAATTCTCTTCCTAATCAAATTAAAAATACATATACGAGTTATTTGAAGAATTCTAAAGAATTTAAAAAGAGGAAGATAAGAAGAAGAAAAGCTTTTCAAATTTATACAAGCTCAAGTGCCAGGTGAGTGAGAATTAATATGAAATAGAAAAATAAAGTAGTTTAATTTTAGTTCTTTTCTGGCATGATAATATGAATTAATTTATGTTCATAATTGAAGTTTGATGCAAATTATTGTAACTTCTTCTTCTACCACTTCTCAATTCTAATTCACGTTTGGTTTAAAATATGGAACGTGTAAATTGCTTATTCACGTTTTATAGCATAAATGAGAATGGTTTGATTAAATTGAATTAGAATTGTTATTCAATTTTTAATGGCATAACTGGTTAGTTGGGTAAATTCAGAATATGTTCTTTGAATAAAATTGGAAATTTGGTTGGTATAATTACATAATTCTGAATATGGCTATGGAACAAAATTCGGAATTTTAATTGGTATATGTGTTTATTCCATATGCGGCCTTAAACGTAAAAAGTGGAATTTTATGCAATTAAATGGTTTGTGGCTATTGGATAAATTTTTGTACAGATTAAATCTCTAAAAAGGAGAACATAAATTAGGATGGAAAATGTGAATTAAATGGACCCTAAAGGAAAGTATAAATCTGTAACAAAATGGTATAAAAAGTACAAACAAACCATAAGGATTGAACGGATGTGAAATTGAAACACCATTTATGTAAGCAAAAGGAAAATTCTGAAATAACCAAATCGGAAGTAAAAATGGCATAAGGAAGATTAATGGAAATATACATTATGTAAATTGTAATTGTAATATTAATTAATCTGGAAGCGATTTGGTAGGTAGACCTTGTAAAGGTCTGGATATGTGTTTCATGCAGTTAAGACCAAAATATAGTTTTGGTTGTACATACTAGGAGCGGGCAAGTAGTTCGCAAGGTTGTTTGTTACCTTTCAAAGGTTGCTAGTACGTAGGATAGATAACATCCGCAATTGTAGGCTTCTTCAGGCAGATCGACGCAGACTGAACAGGACAAGTGTGCTTCGACGTAGGCTTCTTTATGCAGATCGTTGGAGGATTTTGCGCAACCGACCCAACTGCGAGCGCTCTTTCGGAGGACCAACACTTTGGTAGGGGCAAGTCCATGTTGGTGACCGAGGAGACAGGAGAATAGGAGTCCAATTTGGTGGAGCCTGAGCTCAACATCGGGGTCCTACGAGGTTGTTTGAGTCGGCGCCAGTCAGACGTAAGAGACATTTAGTCACAATGCACGGGTGAAGTGCGTGACTTTCACGCTGTAGCACGTGGATAGACAGTCATAGTGCATGGGTGAAGAGCATGACTTTCACACTGTAGCATGTGGATAGACAGTCATAATGCACGGGTGAAGAGCATGACTTTCACGTTGTAGCACATGGATAGGTAAGGATAGCAGGTCCGATAGGCCGATTGACGTTTAGTATTACTGCATGGTTGACTTCCCTAGAGTGACCATGGACTTTGGCTTCTTAGGAACTATAACTAAGAAGGAATCACAGCATTATATTATTCACCCTCTGCGATATCCGGGGAAGACCTGGAATTAAACTATTTTATTCTTTCTGCTTCATTTTATTTCTCATTCACTAGACTTTATGTCTGACCCATTCCTATTTTCCTATTTTTCCTCAAATCACAGGAAAACAGTTTAGCAACTATTGGGATTTAGTAAAAAGGCAAGTTTCACTCCTAGGTTCAACACTGTTAGGGAAAGTAGCCTAATCCTGGTTAGTAACCATATGTTGAATACTTTATCATTATTCCACTGTGAGATTTTATAAACATTACTCTGACTTGCCTTTGTTATTTGCAGGACACCAAACCAACAATTCGTGCTTTAGTGGATGGATTTTCAGTTCATCGAAAATTTAAGCCTACTAGGGTGTGGGTTGTTACACGACTAAGACATGGCGACAACAATCGATGGCATGGGTATCGAGAGTAGTGGAGCCACCTTCAAGCATGTCGACAATAGTGGTTGAAGCATGCACAACATTTCTAGAGCATCGAGCTATAGCTGAGCTATTTCGGCTTGCATTCGTCATTTTGATGAGTGTTCAACTCACATCTATATTTAATTTCGATTGCATGCTTTACTTTGATTATGGATTGCAGTCAACTTTGGTTGTGAATGAATGAATACAATTGCATGCTCTGATTTATCTTGTAAATCATATGATTTGGTTGACAATTGATTGTGATGAAATAAATTGATTTATTATATTAATTGGAAGTGTCAATTTACTAAAGGAACTCTGTCCATTTGCAAATTAAACATTATATCCTTGTATGTTGATGCTTGTTAATTGGTTATGTGATTAGAATTCGCCGGAAAGCAACTCAGATCGCTAAAATAATTCTCTATGGTTGGATGATATTTTATGAAGCAATTTTTGATGTATAATTTGTATTATGGATCGTTTTATTATTTAGTAATTTTTAAATATTTTAAAAGTCTCCAAAAATAAGTTTTTAGATTTTAAATCATATCAAACTTATTTTTGGAAAATATTATTAGATTACATTCAAATTTTAACTCATTTTCTCATTCAAATTCTATTCCAAAATTTTTAAATATGTTTAATTTATTACAAAATCCTTTGAAATCACTATAACAATTTTATTTTAAATATGAGAAAAAGGCATTCAAAATATGTTAATAGTTTATAAAATATACTATAAAAGTAATTCTTTCATTTTAAGTGGTTTTGAATATTCAAGGCATTTAAATATTCTTCGAAGAATTTAAAACCTTTGAAAAATAAAGAACGCATTTTACCTAAAAATAAATTTAAGGGTTTGAAAATGTTTCAAATAGATGAAGTCTCTTTCTGTATTATAAGAAGTGTAAATAAAGTGTAATATAAAAGAAAATATCTCATTTTGAGTCATTTTAAGTATTAAAAGATATATAAGAAATTTTGAAAGGGTTTTCATGCCTTTGAAAAATAATAAATAACTCTTCCTTTAAAATAAATTTAAGGACCAAAAAATGATTTTTAAAAAATTACATATATAATAGTTATTTATATAAATGTTTGAATTCATGAATTATCTTAGTGAAGCATATTTGACTAGAAAGGCATTACAAGTATTTTTGATATGTTTTGAATTTTCAGTAAAGTACAATATTGAGTTATAAAATTATAATTGAGATCCCCCTAAACGGTTTTCAATAAATAATACCTTTTCTATGTGATGTGAAGTCTGAATAATAAACGATTTAGATGTACCGACTGGGATTGGACTTCAAATAAAACTTTGCCGGTTATTTAAATAACTTGGTGTGTAGAATACATTTTAGTCAGTGGAATCTACTAAATTGTAGTAAATATTCAAGTAACACCGAGTGATATGGGACATGTAACACCCCATAATTTTAGTAACATTATTTAGGGTATTTATTTAGCTAAATTAAATAAAATAATGAATATGATGATTAGAGGATTGAGATTTGTGATTAATAGGGGTAGCTGTGCCATGTTAATGAGTAAATCAAAACGAGATAACATGAAATAAAATATGTAAGGGCAAAATAGGGAGAAGGATATTCTTATATGCTAAACCCTTAGGAACTCATTCATACGTTTATTTCATTATCAAAATTTTAAGTCTAAGGCCAGCCACCATTCGTAAAGAGGAAGAAGAAAAAACTAGGATTCAAGAGAAAGATTCAAAGCACTTAATCAATATCTAATCTCACATCCTAAATCAAAAAGCTAAGGCGAATAATGACTACATCTCTTATTTCTCAAATGTTTTTGAATTTAAGGAAATTCGAATTTATCTTGCATAGTTTAGCCATGATTTTGAAGGACAAAATGTTTATATATACTTGTTGATGATTTATACTTATTCACATAGATTTTATGATATGTTTTGATGTGAAAACCCAATTTAATGACATCCAAATACCTTGCGATTTTAGATAAAGTTCAGAAATGATATTTTAGAGATGGGTTTCAATTTTCATAATTTTCTGAATTAATGTAGATTTTATATTATTTTTCTAGTAAAGAGAATGAGTTATTGGGTTATAAATAATTTACGGTTAAATTATAAATAATTTGGATCTGGAATTTTTATGTGTTAGAAAACATACTAAAAATGATTTTCTGGAATTTTTGTAGAATTTTCCTAGGTGTTTCGATGAATATATAAAATTATTTAAGGTTTGGGACTTAAATGTTTTATATATTTGTAAAAGGAGAAGGGTTATTTTGTAAATAAATTAACGTGTTTATTTTTGAAATTTTGGCAGTGCTTTTAGAAAAGAAAATTTGTAACTAATAAGATTTAGACAAACAAGGCGGTTAGTTAAAAAGATTACTTAAAAAATTTAAAAACCAGTTTTACATGTAAAATGTATGTTTTGCCACTTTCAGCGCCTTACTTCTGACTTAGATGGCTTTCATCTTAGTTCCTCTGCCTCTATCACTTTCGAAACCAATGCGCATGGCATCACAGACTTGGTGCGCAATGAATTTGAAAGAAGGCGGAAGGTATGAGGTCGAAACCAGGTGTTCCGAAAGGATCGAAGTGCTGCTTTGTTTTAAATAAAAATGCGCCTGCTTTGCTTTTGACTATATTGCTTTTGACTTGGTAGGCTTCCGACTGGGTCAAATGTTTTAAAGAAATGGTTTTAAGAGGTTGCGCCTTTGTTTAAGTAACCGTCCTCGACTAAGTCAAAGCCTTAGCTGCCGCTTTCTATCTTTCAAAGCAATGCCTTCGAAAGGGTTGATTTTGTTTTATAAAAAAACCCTTCCGCTTCTCCAATGCTTTCATAAGGATGGTTTCGACCCCATCATTTATTTACTTAGGTTTTGGCTTTCAAAATAGTTGCTTTGGACTCTGTTGTTTGTGACCCTTAGAAATTATTAAAAATTAACCCAAAGGTTTCGAAGAAGATGGTTTTGAATGGTTTCAAAATGTGTTTCCACATGTTTTAAAATTGAACCCAAATACTTTCGAAAGGTTTAAGGTTTTGATGCTTTCGAAGGGTTTTTAAGGAAGGTTTCTAAGTGGTGGTTCCCAATGGTTTCGAAAGGTTTAAAGGAAAGGTTTTTCCAATGGTTTCGAAAGGTTATGTTTAAAGGTTTTAAAGATAGGATGTCTAAGGTTTTTAGCTTTCGAAGGAAAGGTATCTCAATGGTTTCGAAAGGTTTATGAAAGGAAGGTTTTGGCCTTTCGATCTAGATGAAAGAATGGGTTTATTTGGTTACGAAAGGTATACTTTCAACGGGATCGAAAGGGGTACTTTCAAAGGTCTAAATGTTTTCATCAACAAAGATTTGAGTAAAGTATATATATATATATATAATGGCAAGGTGATTTTGTGTAAACATATAGTATATTTTTCTTGTTTAAGTTTGGTTTAAAGGTTTTAAACCAATTTGAGATGAAAAGGTTTTCAAGGAAAATTTAAGTAAAATGACTCAAATTTTAGAATACCAGATGGGACTTGTATATGGTCGCGCCATATACATTAGCTACTAGCCCCAACTAATTGAGTCCAAAATTCTAGTGTGTAGGGCTTTGTCATAGATAAGACTAAAATTATGACTACACACAGAAAGGAATATATATTTGTATACAGATAGATTATTGGTGAGCCTGCAAAACCATTAGGATCAGGTGACCCTGGGAGATGTTAAGTTAGGGACAGACCATCCAGAAGAGGAGCATTTAACAGAAAGTTCGGGACAGACTGTCCAAAAGAAGAGTGTCTAACATGTATTAGATTATTTTGATTATATTGTCTGGTAGGCCCGAGTCAGCCAAAGGTTAATTGTTGGCCAAACAAAACTACATTGTTCGGACAGATCGTTCATTTATTACCTGATATGTATGTTTAAATGATAACGCTTTACAATTTTAACTAGTTTTGGTTGCAGGATTATGGTTTGCAAATGATATGTTTTAAAAGGATATTAGTGAGGGGAAACCCGTTCCGCTAAGCGGCGTGGTCTCACTTAATATCAAATAACCGAGATGTATATTATTATTCACACCAGGCTTTATGTCTGACTCGAAGTTTATGTTTTTCCCCTTAAACTCTCGGTTGCTCAAAATTGATTTGAGCAAGCTGAGGGTTGAGGTTTACAGGTTTTAGTAGGTTGACAAATAAAGCTTCCGGAAACGAGCAGGTGGTTGACAAATAGCTATTTAGGAGTTGTTGTTTTTTTTGTTTTATTCCATTGTGTTGTATTTAAGGCGGTTATGTCTATATAGTACTCTGGTCAACCAAGGAGGCATCATCATATGTCACTTCTGGCGTATTTATGTAATAATAATATTTTATCTGAACTTGGGAAACGATTATGGGATTATGTAATTTGAATGTGAAACATGTGTTTTGAAATGTAATCAGTTAAATGTTGTTTTTTAAATCTACGACTTTGTTTCATATTCAAATGCTTCTGATATTATGGGTACCATTAACATAGCCATATTTAGTCGTCGGAAGTTAATACTAAGGATGACTGCAGCATCTGTAGCGCTTAGCTTTGGGCCCTTAGATAAGGGATGTTACAACTTGGTATCAAAACATAGGTTTTTGAAAACTTTAAACTAAAATGATTTTTGAAAACATAATCCTAAGGAATTGGAGAAAAGATGGGGTATGCGATAATGCTATAGTAACGTACTTGTATTTGCTATATATAAGTATACGCTATATCTTTAGTTTCCTATCTCTCTTAGGCTATTCTTCTGTATCTCACGAGGCTTAAATACAGATATGGATGCCAGAAGTGGAAGAGTGAATCTTGGAGGGAGCACCACCACAAATGAAAATGCCACACCAAATACCAGGACAAACCAAGGTCAGACACAAGCAGGGAATGTTGGTGCTAGAGTTCTACAAGCGGATATGGGAGATATGTATCATTTTTTTGTGAATATGATGCAGGCGGGTGTTACTGCTGGAATGGTCGAAGGAAATGCTGGAGTAGGAGTTCAAGAAGCTCCGGTTGTCAACCATTATGCTATCTTGAGCAGAGATTATGCTAGGCTTGGAGGGAAGCCCTTTATTGGGACAGAGGATGCTATAGAAGTGGAGAACTGGTTGTTGCATTGTGAGAGGATCTTTACAGACATGTGGCTCAATGATGAGCAGAAGAGGAGGCTTGCTTCGAGACAGTTTCAGGGAGCAGCTTTATTCTGGTGGAATAGTGTGACGGCTGTAGTAAATGAAGAGCAGATGACATAGGTTGAGTTTAGGAGAAGGTTTTAGGAGAGGTTCATGCCTGTGATGTCGTAGTCTGCTTTACTCAGGAAGTTTGCTGAATTGGAGCAATGGGAGATGTCTGTTTTAGAGTATGCTAGAAGATTTGAGGAGTTTGCTAGGTATGGGTATGCTATGGTGGATACTGTGTTGAAGAGGAATGAGAAGTTCAAAAGGGGGTTGAAGCTGGAGTTGGCGAGGGCTACATTACCTCCCCATTTGATATGGTTGTAGAAATGGCTTTAAGACACGAGAGGATACTTGATTTGTTGGAGAAGAGTAAGTCAAGGGAATCCAGGTGGGGCAGGGTCAAAAAAGAAAATTCTTTCATAAGAAGGGTGCTCAGAAAGGTGGTCCACGAAGAAAGGAAAGTCTGAAGTGGTTTGTTATAAGTGTGACAAGAAGGGGCATTTTGCGAATGAGTGTCATACTGGAAAGGCGAAGGAAGTGATCGGGAATGACGCAGCGGATTAATCAAAACGATCTTCAATCGGTGAAAGTAGCAATCGATGGATTGATGGATACTGAAATGCCCGAATTCGTTGATCCAAAGATACCGAATTCTTAGCTATCTCTGACTCGTTGATCCGAAGATACCGGGAAAGAGATCTACGATTCTTCGACGTTGATCTTGCGCACAAGATACCGTGAATCGGCTTCAACAAACGATGATTCGAGCGCACTCGAATGACGTAAGTGGAGATAGGAGATACACTCGACTACCAATTGAAATTGAAAGCACAAAGCTAACAAAAGAGAATTTTATTCAATATTCAACAACCTTACAAAATGACTCCACTTGCCTATTTATAGGCTACAACAATTACAACAGAAAAAAAGACAACTCTTAGATCGTGAGCGACCTACGACCTAAGCTCACGCGACCTAAAACTTAGGCGACTTAACATAGTTACATTTCAAGACCCATTATACATGCGGCTTAACAGACACGACTTAGTATAGGTCGGCAACGACCTAAAATATTACAACATAAGAAAATACAACACCTTACAACGTCTTACATAGGTCGTACACGACCTACAGTACACCCTTTAAAAGACAGACGACATACGACTTAACAAATGAACGGTATCTAGAGCTTCGCGACCTAAGATGAACGACATCCCTTCATTAGCGACCTAACAGAAGCGCTTCAGAAAATCTTCACGACTTAAAGTTTCTCGCGACTTAAATCAACGGCATAGGATAAAGCGGCATAACAATCTACGGCCACAAGCTTCAGCGACTTAAGAACATACGCATCAATAAACTTCACGACCTAAGCCTTGCGACTTAAGACTTCGCGACTTATCTTCCCAGATTACCCAGCGACCTAACATAGGTCGAATCAAAACTCCGCGACCTAACTTAGGTCGTATTCTTCTAGCACGTTCGAGCACCCTCTTTCCTATCTCGCTAGGTCGTACGCGACCTAAAAGCATGTTAGGTCGTAGCTCTTTCCCTGGTGATATGATAGGCCGTTCCCACGACTTATGCCTTAGCTCGTTAGGTCGTACGCGACCTAAGAACATGTTAGGTCGTTCCAGCACCTCGTTAGCTCGCACCTTCCCACTAGGTCATTGCCGATCTTCACTAAGTCGTTGATACGACTTAAAAGCTTTGTTAGGTCGGCTGCGACCTAAAACTTGACCTTTCCAAAATTCTTTACGAAATGTTAACTCGTTAACCTCCTCCTTAGGTCGTGAGCGACCTAAGACTTCTTTAGGTCGTGAGCGACCTAAGCCTTTAACTTTCTGCACTGCATCAGGGAAGAAGAACATCAAATGCTTCAATACGATCAGATTGACCACTATAAGAACTAATGCAAGGAACCAGCAAAGGAAGGGAGAGGAAAAGTATTTGCATTGGAACCAGCTACCTTGATGCCAACGCCATAGGAGAAAGGGAAATCAGTATTGGGAGATATGCTTAGACCCATGATATGTCTTTTAGCGTTTTGTTTGATATTGGTGCATCGCATTCTTTTATATCTCGATGTTTGGTAGATAAGCTTAACATAGAACCCACATATTTAGTTACTTCCTTAAGAGTTGCAAATCCGATAGGAGGGTATGCGACACTTGAGATGAAGTGTGACCACTTAGAGTTTGACTTGCTAGGTTACACCTTTGTTTGCAGTTTTCATATATTTGATTTTGTAGGGTTCGAAGTTATATTGGGCATGGATTGGTTAAGTATGTACGATACTAGGATATTTTTCCACGATAGGAAAATATCACTTAGAAACCCTGATTGTAGTGATCAGATTGTATATACCGTAGAAAGCCCTAGCTGTAAGGTGAATGCTTTGTTGGGAGTTATGGAATTAGAAGACGAGTTGGATCGAGTTTTCATGGTTAGAGAATTCATGGATGTCTTTGAGCCAGTAGCAGGATTTCCACCGAAACGAGCCATTGAGTTTTGAATAGATTTAGTGCCTGGAGCAGAACCAGTTAGTAGGCGGCCAAGTAGGATGACACCTACAGAGATGAGAGAGCTGAAGGGGCAGTTGGTGGATTTGGAAGGGAAGAATTTTATCAGACCTAGTAGTTCACCTTGGGGAGCAGCCGTAGTGTTTGCTGAGAAGCCGGATGGATCGTTTAGGTTATGTATCGATTATCGTAAAATGAATGAGAAGACGATAAAGAATCGATATCCGTTGCCTAGAAGTGGCGATTTGTTCGATCAGTTGAGTGGAGCCGTGGTATTTTCTCAGTTTGACTTGGCAATAGGTTTTCATCAGCTTAGAGTAGCAGAGGATAGTATTCTTTTGACGCCGTTTAGGACCAGATATGGATCGTACGAATGGTTAGTTATGCCGTTCGGACTAACCTGTGCAGTTAAAGCGCTCGGTGGATTCAATGTGGTAGAGGTGCAAAAAGTCATAGCGGGGATGTAGCGAAGATATAGCGGGATATATCGAATTACTCTAAAATAGCATATAAATCCCATACTTGTTGTTTTTACAAATATATAGATAGTAATTATGTGAAAAATTAACATTCAATTGAATTATAATTAATACAAAAATAATTTTAAATAAAAATATGTGCAAATGTATTGTAAATGAATGTAAAACTGTTATATAACTTAATTTAATTTAGTAGAATATTAGAGTATTATCATTTCTAAACATATATTAAAAATTCAATGAATTAATTAATTTTATAATTTTTATAGCGTATAAATATCATTTTTCAATCCAATTTTTTATAGAAGATATAGCGGAAATAGCGGAATATAGCGGAAATAACGGGATATAGCGGAAATAGCGGGGATTAAAGCGGAAAGGCTATATGTTGGGGACATATGGAAAAATCGTAGCGGTAGGAATCCGCTATAAGATATATCGGAGTTATAACGGGGATATAGCGGGGCATTAACTGCACAGGGACTAACTAATGCGTCGACTTTCTTTGTAGACTTGATGAACCGAACTTTTAGGGAGCACTTGGATAGATTTGTGTTGGTGTTCATAGATGATATTTTGATATACACTAAGTATGAAAGGGAGCATGAAGTTCATCTTAGAATTGTGCTTAAGACGCTGAGGCAGAATCAGCCGAAGGCGAAGTTTTCAAAGTGTCATTTCTGGAAGAAGGAAGTGAAGTTTCTTGGTTACGTGGTTTCAGAGAAGGGGTTGTCAGTCGATCCAAATAAGAACGAAGCTGTTAATAATTGGAAGAGACAAGAGACGGTGACTGAGATTAGAAGTTTTCTTGGATTGGCTGGAAATTATCGGAGGTTTATTAAGGATTTTTCGTGGACAGCAGCACCGATAACCAAGCTAACGCGAAAGGATGTGAAGTTTGTTGGACAGATAAGTGTGAGGAAGCATTCCAGAGTGTTTGCACAAAAAATGGACAAACACCTCAAAGTCGTATGATTTAGTAGATCTTATGTTGTTCTTAGTGATTTTGGGGATTTATGCAAATATATGAAAAGCAGGGGCTAAACTGTAAAAAGACACGCAAATTTATAGTGGTTCAGCCAGAATGTGCCTACGTCCACTTTATATGTTATTTCTCTTCTCTTCTTCTGATTACAAGTACAAAGCTTTGATACAAGTAAAAGAAAGTTGTTTGAAAGTTCCTTCCGTGATTGAGCTCTCAAACTTGTCCCCCATTGTTGTACCCCTGCCCCTCTATTTATAGAGTGAGGCTAGGGGTAGGGGTCTTGGAGGTATATAGCAGCTGGTGGGCCTGGGCTGCTACAATCTGGCCTGGCACTGCTTTGGCTCGGTAGGACTTTGGTTCGGTGGTTGGAGATGAGGCTTGGACCGGAAATGAGTTGGTTCGGCAGGTGGTGGTTCGGTGGGAGTTGGGAAGGTTGGTCCGGTTATGGAGTCTGCCGAATGGACATTGTGGGATGAGAATGCCGGATGGGCATTGTGGGATGAGAATGCCGGATGGGCACTGTGGGATGAGAACGCCGGATGAGTTCCTTGGGACGAGACTACCGAATGGACATTGTGGGATGAGAATGCCGGATGGGCATTGTGGGATGAGAATGCCGGATGGGCACTGTGGGATGAGAACGCCGGATGAGTTCCTTGGGACGAGACTGCCGAATGGACATTGTGGGATGAGAATGCCGAATGGGTTTAGGCAAACCTGGATGGATGAATCAAGATCCTTGGTCTCGAGATCTTCTGGGTGAGAACACGCCCAACATTTGCCCCCCAAAGTGGGGCATACGCCAGTGTGTGCCGTGCTTTGTTATTTGGATAGCCCGTTCGATCCAAAGTGCCAACCGTTTGGTCCGGTCGCCTCGTGCTTGCCTATAAGTACGAGCCTCACGTCACCATTTTTTTTATCAGCCGAACCATTCCCTCGCCTTTGCCGAATCACAGTGCTAGCCGAACCAAAGATTTTTGCCAAATCAGGTGAGGGAATATTCTGCCGAATGAGTTTTCTTCAGTTTTACCGAATGGAATATGACGAACGAAGCTTGGCTCAACTGAGTGCCGAATGAACCTTTAACTCGAATACCGAACGAAACTCCGTTATCGGGAGTACCGAATGAACCTTGTTTTACTAGACGGACTTTTGTGTTGGATGGACTTTACATAGACTCGCTTGTTTATATCCCCCGTTTTAACAACATGTTTTTCCGATGTTGCAGATAAATGTCTCGAAAGGCAGAAACTCGATCAGACAAAAAGAAATCCGGGGGCGAAGGAGGTTCCTCTTCCGTGCCCCCAGCTCAGCTGAATCCCGAACGTCACGGACCAATCCCGAGATCACTAGTGGACGGGTACGGCCCTCAGGAAATTCTGAACTCCCCGCCCGACTGTTTTCCTAGTTCCCTCAAGGAGGAGCAGCTTGATGCCATCTCTCGTTCTTTCGGAATTGATAGGGCGCGAATGTTGTTGCCAGGGAGAGATGTTATGCCATACGACCCCCCTGAGGGGTACTTTGCTTACAGCAGATACCACTGCATGTGTGGTGCCATTCCGCCTCTTAATGCTTGGGTAATCAGCTTCCTTACATATCTCAAGGTGGCCCCATTCCAGCTTCAACCCAACTCCTATGCTATCCTGGTGAGCCTCTTCGTCATTTTCCAAAGGAAGTATGGTCGTGCTCCTTCCAACTGGGAGATCCGGTACTTGTATAATTTGCGGGGGCTATAAGAAGCGGTCTCCATACATTAGCTTGGAGTCAGCCGTGACCTTCAAACCGGTCTTGGATCTGTACTCTAAATTCAGCATGTTCAAGAAAGAGTGGTTCTTTGTTAGGGACGACTCCGTTTCAATCCGGCGCTTTACTTCTGGATGTAAGTTGATGCTTTTACTTATAATTTCTATTCCGATTGCGATGCTTCTTCTTATACTTTCTCATTTTTGCTAGCGACAGGTGGCTTTCCGGTTGTGGAGACTGACCGCCTGGTTCAGACGGCGGCTGAGATAGAAGCTATTCTTGGGAAATATAGATCATCTGCCTTCTTGATCAGAAATGCGATTCTTCTGGAATATAACTTAATCCTTCCACAGCAGTCAGTAGTTAAGCTGAGGGAAACGGCGGAGGAGAGGGCGGCTGCTCAGACCAAGGAAGGTGTTACGGTAGAGAGTAGCAAGAGGAAACCTTTCACAAAACCTCCAGCTGTCGGAGGTAAGAAACTCAAGAAGTCGGACGGTCCTTCCCCCAGCAATTGTCCACTTACCCGGGAGGAGGAAGACATAGAGGAGGAAAGAGGCGAGGGTGGAGGTGGTCGGGAAGGTGATAAAGGTGGCGACGGCATCGGGGCCTTGCTTCCTAGGCAAGCGGGCGAGATTCAGGAGTGGACGGACGATGCGTTCCACCAGGCTTTCAAGGGGCTGGACGAAGATCCGGCTTTGGCAGAGAAAACCGGGAAAGCGGACAAGGCCGGGACCGGTGCAAGCGAGTCTTCCCAGACCATTCCAGCCAGGGTGGCTCCGATGACTCAAGGTGAACTCTTGACTCCTGCATGCTTCACTAATGATAGGGACTTAGGAATATTTTATGACCCGCTCCCGTCCTGGAATGAAATCCAGGACCTATTGCAGTATCCTACTCCTCCCCAGGGTTTGTACAACCACATATGTGTTTCTCTCCTTTTAATTTGCCGTGTTTTCTCGAAGTATAGAACAATATATGTTTGTAACACTTTTTCTTCATATCAGGAGCAGGTAAAATGGTCAAAGCCTCAGACTTTCGGCACAGGCTTGAATAGTACAAGCTTTCCAAAACTTCTGTCAAGCCGAAGCCTTCGACCCACCGCTCCGGGGATGTAGTCGGCTACCGTCCTCTTCTCGGGGTTATCGAAGAGGGTATTCAGCAGAGAAAGAGGAATCGTCCTTTATCCGAACCTTCGCCTGGTCCTCAGCTCCCGGCTCAGCCTCTTCATTATATCACGGAGGAGGATAGCGAGTTTGTGCCTTCTCCGCACCCGCCCGGAAACCCTTCTGTTATTCATATCGACCGTCCTGACTTGGTTCGTAATCCATTTGCGGGTCATCCTGATCTGGATCCAAGCTCTCATGATATTACTTTTGACGAAGTCACTGGTGAACACCTTCTCCCCCGTAACCCCATGGTACGAGTACTTGATGAAGCTAAGTCCTTAGATCTCGATTTACTCACTACTCGTATAATCACTATGGGAGACGAGGCCAAGGCTAATATTGATCGGGTGGCGGAGGAGACCAAGAAGCTGATGGGGCATCACGCCCGGTTGGTTAAGGCCGGAGAGGAGATTGGGAGCGCCAATATCCGACTTCGATTGGTGGTTTCGGATCAGGCCAAACAGCTTGTGGATCAGGCTATTCAGATTTCTCAGCATGAGGCTGCTACTGGACGATTAAGGAAAACCATGGAAGAGGCCAGTCGGGCCGAATTGCGAAAAATGGAAGTTACTTGCAAAGAACGGATTGACATGGCTATTGCCACGGTGGACGAGGTTCGGAAAGCGGATCTTGAGCAGGTGGAGGAATTGTCCGGGAAACTTGAGGCTGCAGAGCTTGCTCAAGCTAAGTTGAGGGAGGAGATGGAGGCAATGCGGGGATCCCTTCTAGCCGACTGCTCGAGATACCGATCGGAGAGAGATGCTGCCGTTGGGAGGTTGTTGGCTTCCGAGGCCCGGACGAGGGAGTTTGAGGAGAATGAGGGGATGATGGACGAAATGCTTCAGGATATGTATTTCCGAACCTGGAAGCAGGGCAACCTATCCTGGATGGATGATTATCCCAGGATCATGGCTAAGATCTATCTTCGGGCTCTGGAGGAGGCCAAGGCCGATGCGGATAAAGATGGTGGTGTGGCCTTCAGCATGGATGCGGTCACTGCCCAGTTTGCCAAGGAGGAGAAGGTGGCGGTGAAGGAAGGTATGCGGTTGCTTGCCGCTGAGGAGGTAGGCGTGCAGGTAGAGGATGACGATCAGGATAGTCAGGAAGCAGGCGCTGGTAAGTCTCTCTTTTTAGTTTCTCCATCAACTTGGTTGCTCATTGCTAATGAGTCCTTTCTTTGACTGGACAGGGGGTCAACAGGACAAGGATAAAGCTCCACTGCAGCCGGCCCCTTGATTATATCTGAAAAAACTCTTTTTGTGGGTTTGACAGGGTTGTATATGTTAGTCGAAAAATAGTAAAGTAGCCTTTGGGTTATAATATTTTGCCACTTGTAATAAATAGTCTTATTTTTGACATGTAATTCTTTAACTTGGGCTGATTTTCTTGAATGTTTGTTGCTTTTTCGACATGTCGTATGAGAAATATAGCTATGCGTATTCTTGCAATTGAGTTGTGTTTGATGTCAGGTTTTGGTTTTAAAACATAATTTCATGACTTGTAATATTAGTGTGTGGTGTGAATAAATTATAGTCATGCATCTGTATATAAAGGAAGAAAATACCGCCTTTCATGTTCTGTTTGTAGATGGCAGTTTCGAATATCTTGTATGACTAAGCATGGAAAGTAGTTGAATGCCCTGCCATCTGATTGTGGATCCACGCATCCATTGGTGAGTGTCTTCTACTCCGTATCCTGTACTTTATGGATTGTTATAGAGGATAGGAGGAAAGCTTTTTAAGTAAAATTGAAATATGTGAAATAGTAAAACTTCCAATCACGGAAGGCCTTCGATGTGCTTAAGTTCGTGGCAAACGGGTTTTGTAGTCACTTTCCCTAGCTGTGGGTCTTGGAGACATTTGTCACCCATCTTACGCCTCCGCGGGGAGTTAATTCTTTTTTACCACAGCCGTTCTTAAGACACATCAGAGCCGAGATCGCGCACAGTAACTACCCGGGCCATTATGGCCCGTAATCGTGGGCATTATTCGATTTACTGTGGCCGGCTAGCGTGGGTGTCGATCGTCAACTGTGAACTGCCCCTGGCTGGCCACACCTTATGTTGGGGCTTATAGTCGGTTCACAGTTGCCGACGAGCCTAACGCCGTAATGAGCTGCCTCGGCTATAGTCGGCCTTCTCGGTGGCTTATAATCGGCTCATTACAGTTGGCTTTAAGGGCCGTCGCGAGCAATGAGTTAACCCGCAGCAGAGGGATGCTGGGGCAAAAGTGTCTCATAGGCGAGGGCATAGATTCGCATGGTACCTGTTGGGTTTTGCCCAGGTGAAGTCGCGCCGTGAGGTGCTTTGAGTGGAGATGCTATACGCGTAGGATTTCGTTCAACAGAAAAGGATAAAGTTAACAAGTAGCCAAGACATAAAGGAATAAGTTAAAAAAGAGACAAGGTTTTTTAAAGTGGTTCGGCACGAAAAGGCCTACGTCCACTGATTCTCTTTGTTAATTCACTTCATATGGGCAATACAAGTTAAGAAAAGTATCGACGGAGGTGTTGGATGTTCCATGCCCTCTGGAACACCTCTCCGTCCACTGTTGACAAAATATAGGCTCCGTTGTGGAGATCTTTATGAATTACATATGGTCCATCCCAGATCGGGTCTAGTGCTCCGGGGCGAGGGAAGATTCGCTTGAGGACAAGATCCCCCTCTTGTAAGGTACGATGCTTGACTTTGGAGTTGTATTGTGCTGCCACTTTCTGCTTTTGGGCCGCCGCTTTAAGGACTGCATCATTCCTTCTCTCCTCAACTAAATCCAAAGACATGTGGAGGAGTTCTTCATTCTCTTCTGGGTTATAGTGGATCCTACGGTGGGAAGGCACGATGGTTTCAACTGGGAGCATAGCCTCCGATCCGTATGCCAAAGAGAAAGGAGTGTGCCCTGTTGATGTTCTAAAAGATGTGCGGTAAGCCCACAGTGCCGTAGGGAGTTTGTCCACCCAAGCGCCTTTTGACTTTTCGAGCTTCTTTTTTATCAGAGTTTTCAGAATTTTGTTGACTGCTTCGACTTGTCCGTTTGCCTGGGGATACGCTACGGATGAGAAGCTTTTATGAATTCCGTGTTCTCGGCACCAGTTGGCGAATTCCTCGCTGTCAAACTGAAGTCCATTGTCTGATATGATTTTCAGTGGGACTCCATACCTGCACAGAACATTTTTGATCAAGAATTTAATAACTTTTGCTGAAGATACTTTATTCAGAGGTTCTGCTTCCACCCATTTGGTGAAATAATCAACTGCCACTATAGCATATTTGGCCCCGCCTCGGCCCATCGGTAGCTCGCCGATTAAGTCAATTCCCCATATTGCGAAGGGCCAAGGGCTGGTCATTTGAGTAATCTCAGTTGTTGGTAGCCGTGGAATCTTAGCAAATTTTTGGCATCTGTCACATCTCTTGACGAAATCTAAGGCGTCCTTGCTTAAGGTGGGCCAGAAATATCCGTATCGGAGTATCTTTTTTGCTAATGTTTGCCCCCCGGTGTGATCTCCACAGCTCCCCTGATGGATGTTGGATAAGATTTCCTTGGCTTCCCTTCCGGCGACACACCTTAATAATGGGTTAGAGAAACCGCGCCGATAGAGGATGTCTTCTTGTATTGTATAGCGGGACGCTTTCCTCAAGATTTTCTTGACTTCATTACGCCCGTCGGGTAGTGTGCCACTTTGTAGGTAGTTTCGGATGGGAGTCATCCAAGTTGCTTCCTCGGCTGCAGCTATCAGATTCACTTGCTCAAAACTTGGGACCGTTTGCTTTGAGATGGTTACTGCCCCGAAGATGGCGATGTCTCTCGTACTTGCTTGCTTTGCCAATTCGTCGGCCTCTTGGTTCTCTTCCCGAGGGATGTGTTTGACTAAGTACTGATCCAATCGGCTGAGAAGCAACTTGGTCTTCTTTAGATATGCTATGAGTCGTTCCTCTCGAGCTTGGAATTCTCCTAGTATTTGATTAACAATAAGTAGAGAATCGCTGTGAAGACACAAAGAATTGGCTCCGATTTCTATGGCAATTTCTAGTCCAGCTATCACTACTTCATATTCTGCATCGTTGTTGGTGGCAGCGAACTCCAACCTTATAGCATAGTGCAGTTTATTTCCCCTGGGAGTGATTATTACCACACCTGCCCCCGAGCCTTGTTCGTTAGATGCACCGTCCACAAAGAGATTCCACTTGATATCTTCTGTTATTTCCAGTTGCTCCTTATCCTCGTTGGTAGTGAACTCTGCAATGAAATCAGCCATGGCTTGTCCCTTGATGGCGGTGCGAGGGTGATAGGTGATATCATATTGACTCAGCTCAATACACCATTTAAGTAGTCGCCCGGAAGTGTCGGGACGATGGAGTACCTGCCTCAGTGGTTGATCGGTCAGAACTTTGATGGAATGGGATTGGAAGTAGTGACGTAGTTTTCGTGAAGTGATTAGTAAACAGTATGCTAACTTTTCAAGTTTAGGATATCTGACTTCTGCCCCAGTAAACCTTTTACCGACGAAGTAAACTGGTCGTTGCGTGCGGTTGTCTTCTCTTACCAAGGCAGCGCTTAAAGCGTGACATGACACAGCAAGGTATAGGTATAATTCTTCTCCTTCGCTTGGAGTTGAGAGCACCGGTGGTTTCTGGAGGTGTTCGATTAAATTAAGGAAAGCGGTTAAGCATTCGTCCGTCCATTCGAACTTTCCTTTATCTTTCTTTAGAGCTTCGAAAAAGGGGACGCACTTGTCCGTTGCCTTGGAGATGAATCGGCTTAGGGCGGCCACTTTTCCATTTAGGCTTTGCATTTCCTTTCGGGTGGAAGGTATCTTGATGTCCCTTAATGCTCGGACTTGTTCAGGGTTTGCTTCAATCCCTCGGGCATGGACGATGAACCCTAAGAATTTTCCCGATGACACTCCGAAGGAGCACTTTAGTGGATTCAACTTCATTCCATACTGTCGAAGTACCTGGAACATTTCGCCTAGGTGGCTTACGTGATCTTTGGCTTTCCGTGATTTCACCAGCATGTCGTCCACATATACTTCCATAGTTTGTCCTATTAGCCCTGCAAACATCTTGTTGACGAGGCGCTGGTAGGTGGCTCCTGCATTTTTAAGTCCGAAAGGCATCACTTTGTAGCAGTATAAACCCCGGTCGGTGATGAAACTAGTGTGGTCTTGGTCGGGAGCATGCATAGGAATTTGGTTATATCCTGAGTATGCATCCATAAAGGATAGGAGTTCGTGCCCGGCTGTGCTGTCTACAAGTTGGTCGATTCTGGGAAGCGGGAAGCAATCCTTTGGGCAGGCGTCGTTTAGGTTGGAGAAGTCAATGCAGGTCCGCCACTTCCCATTAGCCTTCTTTACTAGTACCGGGTTGGCGATCCATTCTGGGTAAATAGCTTCTCGTATGAAGTCATTGGCGAGTAGATTCTTTACTTCTTCATCGAGGGCTGCTGATCGCTCTGCCCCCATACTTCTCTTTTTTTGTTTTACAGGCGCCTTGGTAAGATCAATGTTTAATACGTGGCATGCTATGTCGGGGGAGATTCCGGTCATGTCAACGTGTGACCAAGCGAATACATCCAAGTTGTGGCGGAGAAAATCAATGAGTTCAGCTTTCAGCTGGGACCCAATTTTCAGTAGCCTACTTGAGTCGTGCTTGTCTACAGATATAAACTCCATAGCCTCTGCAGGCTCGGCGGTGGCCTCCTCCTCTTTGTCCCTAGGGTCTAATTCATTGAAAGGGTCGCTGGTGTATCGAAGAGGAGGGGCTTTCTTTAGTTGCTATGCTTCAAGGCTTTTTGTGCAGAGGGCAATCTCTACACCTTTCCCTTTATCTTTCCTGTGGTTGTTGCGAAGTTCGGTTACATAGCAGTCTCGTGCAATATCCTGGTCTCCTTCCACTTCCCCTACCCCATTGTCTGTTGGAAATTTCATTTTCAGGCACCATGGGGCTAGGACAATCTGGAAGTCAGACAAGGCTGGTCTTCCTAAGAAGGCGTTGTAGGCCGAATGGTTTTCTATAAGCACAAACGTCTGTTTCCTTACAACGGAGCGGGGATGGCTTCCAATCTCAACAAAGAGGTCCAGCTGCCCGAGGGGCATCTTCGCATCTCCAGTGAAACCGTGTAGTGGTTTATCGCAGGGAGATACATCCTTCATTGATAGCTTCATTTTGTCGAATGCGTGTTTGAACAGGATATTTACAGAGCTTCCAGTGTCTACCAGGATTCGGTAAACTTCGGCGGGACTGAGTCGGGCAGAGATAACCATGGGATCCATGTGAGGGTACTGTCTTCCTTCTAGGTCACGTTTACTGAATGTGATGTCATCACTTTCTTTCCGCTTTGGGTGGCGCTCTTCTATAACCGTATTGACACAGTCTTTATTGTCTCTAAGCGACTTCCCATATCTTTCCATCTCTCTCCAACTTCTGTCTGCGATGTGCGGACCTCCTGATATGGTATGGACCACTATCTTCTCTTGACTAGAGCTGCTAGCGTTGCGGTTTCCTCTGTCGGTCCCTGGTGAGGGTAGCCTTGGGTTTTCATTGGCAGGAGCTGGAGTCCTGTCTTGACTTTTTACATAACGTTCCAGTTTCTTCCTTCTGATGTGTTCCTCAATCAGATCTCGGAGATGATGGCATTCGTTGGTATCATGTCCGTGAGATTCGTGGAAGTGGCAGAATTTTCCAGACTTCTGTGCGTTATCTGATTCTTTCTTGTATGGTGGGCGTTTGTATCTAACTTCGCCTTGGGTGGCAAGGAAGATATTTTCGACGGTCTCGTTCAAAGGGGTGTAAGTGTCGAATCTTGGTCCTGGCCGATATAGGCGCTTTTCGACCTTCTTGCCCCCAGCATTGTCTCTGGAATCATTTCTTCGAACGTCCCTCGCCACAGCAGGGGCGTTGCCATGGGTTGTCTTATTTTGCTGTCCTGACTGCCCCTCAACGGCAGCATCCTCAAGCCTCATGTATTTCCCGGCTTCATGGAAGAAATCAGGTAAAGTAGCTGGTTTTTCTTTTGTCAATCTTCTAGCAAATTTAGTGTCTGGATGCACTCCACTGCAGAGGGCCATTAGGATAAGCTTCTCATCGGCATCTTGAACTGCGGCTGCTGCGGCGTTGAATCTGGTTAGGTATTGCTGCAGCTTTTCTCCAGGTTTCTGTTTGACGCTGGATAAGGAATAAGCGTCCTTAGGTTGCTCCACATGAATGCGGAACTGACTGATAAATTTTTCTTTCAACATTTCCCATGAGCTGATGGATCCTTGGGGTAGATGACAGAACCAGGAGGTAGCAAGATCTGCTAAGAAGAGCGGAAAGCATTTGCACAGTACTCCCTCTGTTGCTCCACTCATGAGCATATGCTGCGTGTACCTCTGTAAGTGTACAACGGGATCGGAGGTTCCTTTGTAGGGTTCCATTGTTGGCATCTTCCATTCTCGGGGGGTGATAGCAATTTAGATATTGCGGGCGAAAGAGCTGGTTACCCTAGCGCCTATCCCTCGATCTCTTTGCTCCCGTTGGACACACTCTCTGAATAAGCGTGCCATCCTTTCATCAGAACTTGGAGCAGATAGAAATGAGTTTGGTTCTGTTCTGTGGGATTGATTCCGTCCAGACGACCTGTAGGGATGGTATCGTCTATCATTTCTCATATTTTCCAGTGGTTGCCTTTGATCTTCTGGGAGCACGCTTGGGTCAGCTATAGTTGGCCCTTGCCTTGATCTCCCCCTGTTGGGTTCTGATCTAAGCACTTCCTCGGGTCCAACTTCGGGCTGACCTCTAGCTCGGCCCCGTTCACTGGTGTTTCTGTGGTTAGGCAGCATGACAGGCTCAGCTACAGTTGACCTTCGCCCGGTACCTTCCCCGTTGGGTTCGGTACCAAACGTTTCCTCAGGCCTAACTTCGGGCTGTGCTCGGTCTCGGCTCCTACCACGGCTACTTCTGCCGTTAGCTCCTTCGAAGAAGGAAGATCTTTGCTGTCTCTGAGATCCTCCAGACTGGGACTCGCCCCATGATTCAGTGTTGCGGTTGGATTCTTCAGCGTCCCTCAAGCGTGACATGAGATGGTCCACCAAGGCTTCCTGCTGGGACGTGAAGCGGTTAGTTACTTCAACCACAACTCTGTCCAGATCTGCTCTAGTAATTGCTGCAGGCTGTTCTGTGGCGGGAGTAGTTGGGTTAGCCTGTTCTTCATTCGTTACTGTTGCTGGAGGAGGGCGATTTGCTTGATTCATGACAGCTGGATCTGGGAGACTGCTGGATGCGATGTTTTTTCCTTTGTTAACATCTTTTCTCTGTTTGGGAGGCATGTTTTCCAAGTGGCGAACGATGCTGTTAGGAAAACTTGTTAAGCGGATGAAGCTGAAGCTTCGAGCTTCTAACTCTCAATGAAAGCACCAAAAATGTTTGCACAAAAAATGGACAAACACCTCAAAGTCATATGATTTAGTAGATCTTATGTTGTTCTTAGTGATTTTGGGGATTTATGCAAATATATGAAAAGCAGGGGCTAAACTGTAAAAAGACACGAAAATTTATAGTGGTTCAGCCAGAATGTGCCTACGTCCACTTTATATGTTATTTCTCTTCTCTTCTTTTGATTACAAGTACAAAGCTTTGATACAAGTAAAAGAAAGTTGTTTGAAAGTTCCTTCCGTGATTGAGCTCTCAAACTTGTCCCCCATTGTTGTACCCCTGCCCCTCTATTTATAGAGTGAGGCTAGGGATAGGGGTCTTGGAGGTATATAGCAGTTGGTGGGCCTGGGCTGCTACAATCTGGCCTGGCACTGCTTTGGCTCGGTAGGACTTTGGTTCGGTGGTTGGAGATGAGGCTTGGACCGGAAATGAGTTGGTTCGGCAGGTGGTGGTTCGGTGGGAGTTGGGAAGGTTGGTCCGGTTATGGAGTCTGCCGAATGGACATTGTGGGATGAGAATGCCGGATGGGCATTGTGGAATGAGAATGCCGGATGGGCACTGTGGGATGAGAACGCCGGATGAGTTCCTTGGGACGAGACTACCGAATGGACATTGTGGGATGAGAATGCTGGATGGGCATTGTGGGATGAGAATGCCGGATGGGCACTGTGGGATGAGAACGCCGGATGAGTTCCTTGGGACGAGACTGCCGAATGGACATTGTGGGATGAGAATGCCGAATGGGTTTAGGCAAACCTGGATGGATGAATCAAGATCCTTGGTCTCGAGATCTTCTGGGTGAGAACACGCCCAACACAGAGCTTGAAACATATTGATCCATGCGCCTATATTAGTTGTTCCGAAGGGGAATTAAGATTTTGTAGTTTATTCAGATGCATGTGCAACTAGATTAGGAGCAGTGTTAAAGAGGTAAAGTGATTGCCTATGCTTCTAGACAGCTTAGACCGCATGAGGCTAGATACCCGACTCATGACTTGGAGTTAGCTGCAGTTATTTTTGCTTTAAAGGTGTGGAGACATTACCTTTTGGGAGAAAGGTTTGAGCTTTATGCGGATCATAAGTCGTTGAAGTACTTGTTCTCTTAGAGGGAGCTGAACATGGGACAACAGAGATGGTTAGTGTTTATTGCTGCTTATGATTTTGGAATTGAGTACACAACAGGGAAAGACAAAAAGGTTGCAGATTCACTTAGTAGGAAGCATCAGAATGTAGTGTTGGCTATGATAGCAAAATGGAAAGACTTGGAAACGTTGTCTACATGCAGAGTGCAGTGGAGATCTGAGGCTGGGTCTAGTGGAGAATCTGCTATGTTATCTTGTTTAGAAATCCGATCGGTATTAATTGAGAAGATAGCTTCTAAAGAGGAAGAGGATCCAGTGTTAGCTGAAAGGATCAGGAAGTTAATGGATGGAACGGAGAGCGATGACTTAAAGTATTTCATTCTTGACCAGAATGGCTGGTTGAGAAAGCTGTGTAGTTAATGCCCCGCTATTACCCCGCTATAACCCTGCTGTATCTCATAACAGATTTCTACCGCTACGATTTTTCCATATAGCCACAAAATATAGCCTTTCCCCTTTAAGCCCCGCTATTTCCGCTATATCCCGTTATTCCCGCTATATTCCGTTATTTTCGATATATCTTCTTTAATAAAATGAATTGAAAAATTGCATTTATACATTATAAAAATTATGAAACTAGTTTATTTGATTTAATTTTTAATATATTTCTAGAAAGGGAAATACTCTAATATTCTACTAAATTCAATTATTTTATATAACAGTTTTATGTTTATTTAAAGTATATTTGCACATGTTTTTATTTAAAATTATTTTGTATTAATTATAATTCAATTGAATGATATTTTTTCATTTAATTACCATTTATATATTTGAAAAAACATTAAGTACGAGTTTTATATGCTATTTTAGAGCCATCCGCTATATCCCACTATATCCTCGCTATATCCCTGCTATGACTTTTTACACCTCCACCGCTTTGAATCCACCGAGCGCTTTAACTGCACAGTGAGAAAGGAAGGTATATTATGTGTTCCACATGTAGGAGACATAAGGAAAGAAGTTCGGGAGGAATGCCATCGTTCGAAGTGCACTATTCATCCAGGTGGAACTAAGATGTATCAAGACATGAAGAGAAGTTTCTTCTGGAAAGGTATGAAGAAAGTTGTATGCTTATGGGTGAAACCATATTTGAACAGTCAGTAGGTGAAAGCCGAGCATCAAAAGCCAAGTGGGTTGCTACAACCATTGGATATTCCGGTATGGAAGTGGGATTCTATTTCTATGGATTTCATAGACGGGTTGCCAAGATCTAACAGGGGAAATAAAAGTATATGGGTCATAGTGGACAGATTGACCAAGAGTGCCCATTTCATTCCCGTTATGTCAAATAGGACGATACTTGTATTGGCTAAGTTATTTATAATGAATGTGGTCAGACTGCACAGAATTCCTAGTAGTATTGTTAGTGATAGAGATTCCTTATTCACTAGCAAGTTCTGGAAGAGTCTAAAGGAGAGTTTAGGAACCAAGCTCAAGATGAGTACCGTTTACCATCCGTAGACAGATGGGCAAACATAAAGAGTTAACAAGATCTTGGAATACTTGTTAAGAGCTTGTGTATAAAACTTCTAGGGAACATGGGAAGACCATCTACACCTAGTCGAGTTTTCGTATAGTAATAGTTATCAGACTAGTATAGGGATGGCACCGTTTGAAGCTTTGTATGGAAGACCATGCAAATCTCCTGCATGTTGGTTAGAGACCGAAGACAGATTAGTCCTTGGTCCCGATTTGGTAAGAGAAGCTGTAGAGAAGATTGAGCTGATAAGGGCGAGAATGAAAGAAGCTCCGTCTAGGCAGAAAAGCTATGCAGATAGAAGATGGAAAGATTTAGGGTTCTCTGTTGGAGATCATGTTTTCGTCAAAGTATCACCAATGAAAGGTGTTATCAGGTTCGGGAAGACAGGGAACTTAGCACCAAGATTTGTAGGACTGTTTCCTATGTTAGAGAAGATCGGAAAACTCACGTACAAAGTAGAGTTACCGAGTAGTTTGGCAGATGTCCATGATGTTTTCCATGTATCTCATCTGAGGAAGTGTGTTAAGGATCCAAAAACTACTATAGCACCGACTATGTTAGATAACTTAGTAGTAGAACTAGATTTGACTATATTTAGAAAGCCAATTCGTATAGTCGCAAGAAAGGAGAAGAGGTTAAGGAACATGACAGTCAGATTAGTGAAAGTTCAATGGAGCGACGTTGAGAGAGTCTATACTTGGGAGACTGAGAGTAGGATTAGATACGCTTATCCTGATTTGTTTGATGGTATGTTTTACCATTATGTTTGATTGTTGTGTACCTTATCGTAATTTCGCGGATGAAATTCTTTAAGGAGGGTAGATTGTAAAACCCCGAATTTTTAGTACCATTATTTAGGATATTTAATTAGTTAAATAAAATAAAATAAAATAATGAATATGGTGATTTGGGGATTGAGATTTGTGATTAATAGGGGTAGCCGTGCCATGTTAACGAGTAAATCAAAATGAGATAACATGAAATAAAATAGGTAAGGGAAAAATAGGGAGAAGTATATTCTTATACCATAAACCCTTGGGAACTCGTTCATACGTTCATTTCATTATCAAAATTTTAAGTCTAAGGCCGGCCACCATTAGCAAAGAGGAAGAAGATAAAGCTAGGATTCAAGAGGTAGAACCAAATCACTTAATCAAGGTCAAATCTCACATCCTAAGTCACAATGCTAAGGTGAATAATGACTACATCTCTTATTTTCTAAATGTTTTCGGTTTTAAGAAAATCCAAATTTATCTTTCATAGTTTAGCCATGATTTTAATGGACAAAATGTTTATATATACTTATTGATAATTTATGCTTATTCACATAGATTTTATGATATGTTTTGATGTGAAAACCCTATTTAATGACATCCAAATACCTTGCGATTTTAGATATAGTTCAGAAATGATATTTTAGAGATGGGTTTCAATTTTCATAATTTTTTGAATTAATGTGGATTTTATATTATTTTTCTAGTGAAGAGAATGATTTATTGGGTTATAAATAATTTACGGTTAAATTATAAATAATTTGGGTCTGAAATTTATATATGTTAGAAAACATATTAAAAATGATTTTATGGAAGTTTTGTAGAATTTTCCTAAGTGTTTTGATGAATATATAAAATTATTTACGGTATAGGACTTAAATGTTTTATATATTTATAAAAGAAGAAGGGGTATTTTGTAAATAAATTAAAGTGTTTATTTCTGAAATTTTTGTAGTACTTTTAGAAAAGAAAATTTGCTACCAATAAGATTGAGACAAATAAGGCAGGTTAGTTAAAAACATTGCTTAAAAAGGTTAAAAATCAGTTTTACATGTAAAATGTAAGTTTCGCCACTTTCGGCACCTTGCTTCCGATTTAGATGGCTTTCAACTTAGTTCCTCTACCTCCATCATTATCGAAACCAATGCGCATGGCATCAAAGACTTGGTGCATAGCGAATTGGAAAGAAGGCGGAAGGTACGAGGTCGAAACCAGGGGTTCCGAAGGGATCGAAGTGCTACTTTGTTTTAAATAAAAATGCACCAGCTTTTCTTTCGACTACATTGCTTTCGACTTGGTTGGCTTCCGACTAAGTCAAATGGTTTAAAGAAATGGTTTTAAGAGGTTGCGCCTTTTCTTTTCAATAACCGCCTTTGACTAGGTCGAAACCTTAGCCGTCGCTTTCTACCTTTCGAAGCAATGCCTTCGAAAGGGTTGGTTATGTTTTATAAAGAAAAAACACTACCGCTTCTCCAATGCTTTCGGAAGGATGGTTTCAACCCCATCATTTCTTTACTTGGGTTTTGGCTTTCGAAAGAGTTGCTTTCGACCCTGTTGTTGGTGACCCTTTGAAATTTTTAAAGATTAACCCACAGGTTTTGAAGGAGATGGCTTTGAATGGTTTCGAAAGGTGTTTCCACATGTTTTAAAATTGAACCCAAATGCTTTTGAAAGTTTTAAGGTTTTCATGCATTCGAAGGGTTTTTAAGGGAGGTTTCTAAGGGGTGGTTCCCCAATGGTTTTGAAAGGTTTAAAGAAAGTTTTTTCCAATGGTTTCGAAAGGCTATGTTTAAAGGTTTTAAAGATAGGATATCTAAGGTTTTTAGGTTTTGAAGAAAAGGTATCTCAATGGTTTCGAAAGGTTTATGTAAATGGTTTTGAAAGGAAGGTTTTGGCCTTTCGGCCTAGATGAAAGAAAGGGTTTATTTGGTTACGAAAGGTATACTTTCAACGAGATCAAAAGGGGTACTTTCAAAGGTTTAAATGTTTTCATCAACAAAGATTTGAGTAAAGTATATATATATAATGGAAAGGTGATTTTGAGTAAAGCATAGAGTATATTTTTCTTGTTTAAGTTTGGTTTAAAGGTTTTAAATCAATTTGAGATGAAAAGGTTTTCAAGGAAAATTTAAGTAAAATGACTCAGATATTAGAATACCAGATGGGATTGGTATAAGATCATGCCCTATACATTAGCTACTAGCCCTAGCTAATTTAGTCCAAAATTCCAGTGTGTAGGGCTTTGTCATTGGTAAGACTAAAATTATGACTACACATAGAAAGGAATATATATTTGTATACAGATAGGTTATTGGTGAGCCCATAAAACCATTAGGACCAGGTGACCATGGGAGATGTTAAGTTAGGGACAACCATCCAGAAGAGGAGTATTTAACAGATAGATAAGGATAGACCATCCAGAAGAGGAGTGTCTAATAGGTGTTTGATTATTTTGATTATGTTGTTTAGTAGGCCTCAATCAGCCAAAGGTTAATAGTTAGCCAAACAAAACTATAGTGTTCGGACAAATAGTTCATTTATTACCTGGTATGTATGTTTAAATGATAATGCTTTACAGTTTTAACCAGTTTTAGTTGCAAGATTATGATTTGCAAATGATATGTTTTAAAGGATATTGGTGAGGGGAAACCTGTTTCGATAAGCGGCGTGGTCTCACTTAATATCAAATAACCGATATGTATAGTATTATTCACGCTAGGTTTATGTCTGACTCGAAGTTTATGTTTTTCCCCTTAAACTCTCGGGTGCTCAAAATTGATTTGAGTAAGCTGAGGGTTGAGGTTTACAGGTTTTAGTAGGTTGACGAATAGAGCTTCCGGAGATGAGTAGGTAGTTGACGGATGGCTATTTAGGAGTTGCTGTTTTGTTGTGTTTTATTCCACTGTGTTGTATTTAAGGCAATCATGTCTATATAGTACTCTGGTCAACTAAGGGGGCATTACCATATGTTGCTCTTGGCGTATTTATGTAATAATTATATTTTATCTGAACATGGGAAACAATTATGGGATTATGTAATTTGAATGTGAACCAAACATTTTGAAATGTAATCAGTAAAATGTTGTTTTTGAAATCTGTGACTTTGTTTTATATTCAAATGCTTCTGATATTATGGATACCATGAACATAGCGTATTTAGTCGCCGAAAGTTAATACTATGGATGACTATAGCATCTGTAGCGCTTAGCTTTGGGCCTCTAGATAGGGGATGTTTTAGGACACCTGGGCGATACTCGAGTAATTACTGTTTGAGAATATTTAACACTATTTGATCAATAGAGTCTTAGGATAAGCTTGCTATTGCAATAGCTCGCCATATTCATTAGTGTATTCTATAGCTTGATCTTGTAGGCTAGTTTGTCGCCCTAGCGGCTTGACTACGATAGTCATGCCCTGAGTCATTTGTCTGATACCACAAAGCTAGCAGTCAGTGCCTCGGGAAATTCGATGTCATAACACTTGTGTCATTTATTATTAGACATGGCACCTCATAGTGCATCCGATAGGTGGGACACTTGTTATGAGGATTAGGCACATTTCGACTTTTGGGGTGTTGCTTTTCGATACTAATTTAGAAACCTCTGGAGCTTTTCATATTAGTCTCCCCTTTGGAAGAGTGCAATTACAGTAAGAATTCCCCTAAGAAGTTATCTATTGGATCAATTAGTTTTACCTAACTTGCTTCGTGCTCGTCTTGAGATTTGACTTGTTTCATGCTTGTCTTTGGGATTTGACTTGTTATGTGCTCATCTTTGAGATTTTACATGTTGTGTGCTCATCTTTGAGATTTGACTTGCTTCATACTTGTCTTTATGATTTGACTAGCTTCGTGCTCGTCTTTGATATTTGACTTGCCTTGTGCTCGTCTTTTGAGTTTGACTTGTATAGTGCTTGCCTTTGAGATTTTGACTTGCTTCATGCTAGTCTTATGGATTTGTTTTGGATATGTTGCATCACCACATTTTACTATGACTGCCTATGATAGGCATGATATTGATTTATGACATAGTGATTTTATTTGTGGTTATGCCATTTTCTTATCTTGTTATTGGCATACACATTATAGTTATGGCTATATCATTGAGATTTTCATATACTTTATTTACTATGATCTCGCCCTTTTGATTTAGATATAATCCAAACTATTTATTATTTTAATAATACCAGGTCAGATGGAGACATAACGGTACTGGGACTCGCTAACCATGGACGTTGAGCTAGCTTTTGGAATGTGTGTGTGTATCATTTTGTTCTAGTCCTTTGTATGAGATATCGTGACTTATGTTATATATTATTTTTGGTACTTGTCTAATGCCTGTGGTGTTGTACTATATGTGGGTTTAATGTTTTCATTTTGTAAACTCATATTATATTTCTGGTTATGGAATGTATTTTATTTTCCACCATGATTCGTGATTCTGTGTTCTCTGGTATATCGTGTATTGTTCTGTTATGAATTAGGCAATATGTTTATTGCTTTTTGCCGATACTATACACATCATTTATTATTATGTAGGTAAAGTAAAACATGTTGGCATTAGCCTAAGTAATATTCACAAATAGTCACTCCTAATCAACCTTATTTTCCGTATTACTAGACAATATTACTAGGTAATATTCTTTAGTATGGCTACGAAAGTGGGGCATTAGATGTACAGATCTTCTCCTTCCAAAGGCTTTCATAATATTGGTGGTTGCCAGAGATATTCCAATAGATTCTGAAAAGTAGCTTCACATTCATTCATCCATCGTAGCTTTCATTTTTTGAGGGCATCATAAAATGACATACGCTTATCGATTACCTTTGAGATAAATCAACTCAAGGCAATGACTTTTCTTTTCAAGATTTGCATCTCTCTCCTTGTTTTTAGGGCAGTAACCAACTTCAATGCTTCAATCTATTCTGGATTTGCTTCAATAAACTTTGAGTTTATAATGAAATAAAAAATTACCCAATGCAACTCCAAAAAACACTCTACTGGATTTAATCTCATTCCATACTTTCGAAGCATGTCGAACATCTCTGTAAGGTCATCTATATGATCCACATATTGCCATGGTTTCATGAGCACATCGTCCACATAAACTTTCATTTTCGTCCAATCTATTCTTTAAGCATCATCTTAACCAAGCATTGATAGGTAGATCTAGTGTTGTTTAGACTGAACGACATGACTCTACAGCAGTTAGCCCTTAATCTATGATGAAACTAGTATTCTCTAAATTTGAGTCACACACTACAATTTGATTATAGCTGGAGTGCACATTCATGAAGAATAGCAATTCATGTTTAGTTGTCCTAGTCGGTCTATCTGTGGTAGAGGGAAGCAGTCCTTCGGGCACGCCTTACTTAAGTTAGAATAATCAATGCATGTTTGCCACTTCCTATTAGCTTTTTTGACTAACGTTGGATTTAATACCCACTTAGGGTATAGTGCATCATGGATTAAGCCATTTTCTTTCAGCCTATCTTTGTTTTCTTTCATCTCAGTGAATCACTTTGGTTTCATGCTATGCAATTTCTATGTCACTATAGGGTAGCGTGGGTTCACATTCAGTGTGTGACATGCAACTTCGGGCAATATCCCATATGAATCAGAATGTGTCCAAGCAAAAATGTCCGTGCTCGCTCAGAGTTACCATGCTAAATTTTTTTTCATCTTTAAGATAATTTGAGATATGAATTTGAGAACTTTTGCAGGGTCATCATCGTCTATCATGACCTCAATCATCAGCTCCACCGGTGACCCCGTGCCTCTTTTGGCTCCTTTTGTGGGTCCATATATTTATAGTATTTACTGTTGGACCTGAGCCAAGGCTTGAGCTGTAATCGCTACACATCATCAAATTTGATGCAGAGAAGCTTCTCTGTACCCTTTCCTTTCTCTTTTCACTTTACCCCTCTGAACTCCACGACATAACACTCACAACCTATGCTCTAGTCTCCTTGAATTGCCTCTACTCCATTTTCTATTGGAAACTTCACAATCAAGCAACATAGAGTGAGTTTAACTCTAAAGCTAGAAAGTGTCGTTCACCCAAGAAAACATTGTAAGTGTAAAACTCGACTACTACCATGAAATTCTGTAACCATGCCACCTTATGGTCTCCTTCTCCTAATTTGACAAACAATTTGATTCAACCGAGCAGATCTTTCGCATCTTTGGTAAATCCTTGGATGTAGGATTTTCATGGTTACAGATCCTTTTTATCTAGCCACATCTTATCGAAAGTCCTATTAAAGAGGATATTCACCAAGCTTCTACAATCAATAAGGACTAGGTGCACTATAGCTGGCCCTATCATGGTCGTAATTACCATGAGTCAATCATCGATGCTTCGAACACATCTCTGATTTTGAAAATAATATCTTCGTCGATTCTCTTTTGTTGTTTCGCTAGAGCACCCTCTTCTACGGTGTAAACACATTTCCTAAGGCGCATGCCTCTAGGTGCTCGATAGTGCTCCATCACATTCCATTTTTATCCTATCATATTAATAACTATACATCTACTCGGTTGTCTTTTCCTATATCCACTGGGTACAGCCTGATTCCCTTGAGTCAATTTTCACTGAGGCTGATTACTAACCGACCCAGCCTTGCAGGTTCCTCACATATTGATGTAGTTCTTTTCTTGCAAATCAAATCTTCTATGACATCCTTAAAATTCCTACATTCATTCATGTTGTTCCCTTGAGTTTCGTGAAAGAGAAAATACTTTTAGAGTGTTTTTCCTCTTTAGTAGCCTCCCACAATGGAGGCTTCTTGTAAAGCTCTATACCTAGTGTAGCATGGTAAATGGTTTCAGCGAAGTCCGTCAGCTCTGTATAATTCCCATCACCGACAAATCTTGAATGCTTCTACTTATCTTTCTTTTCCCCTTATAACATTTTCAACACTATCGATACCTTGCCTAATAGCTTTGTTGCTTTGAATCACATTGTTTAGTCATTCGCGACCGCCAGCAGCCAATCCTTCCTCCAAATCTACCTCTTCCAAGTGCAGGTACTGGGATGCTCTTTGATAAAACTCTTTTAAAGTAGCTGACTCCTTCCACTTGATCCATCTACCAAAGTCAGCCTTTGGATAAAAAGCATTTGTAAGTGCCATTAACTCTTTGGGGTTACTCACCTCTATTACAACGACAAAAATTTTGTTTAAAAAACTTTTCAAGGTCTCCCTAAACCTTGGATGCACATTCGATAATGACTTAACATTCTTTAGTTGAACAATATGCGCTTAAAACTGCTCCATAAATTGCTTTGCCAATTAATCATATGAAGACATAGATCTGGACTCAAGCTAGGTAAACCACATCTTTGTCAGTCCCTCAAGAAAGATGGGAAAACATCTGGATTCCACAGCATACATTGCACGAGCACTATCCAAGTTCCATCCATACTTCAACAAATGTTGTCTAAGATTGTTCATGCCATCATAGCTTAGCATGGTTGGCATCACAATTTTCTAAGGATGCCTCGCCACGAGAATACCATCGTTGAATGGGTTCCAACTTGCTAATGAACCCCAATCGTTATCATGTTGCTGCTGATTCTAATTCAGGTACCTTTATTATGTCAACAATGTACTCTTCACTACTATAGCCTGTTGAACGACGGTCTTCATAAACATCCTCGAGTATTTGGCTAGATAAATGGTCTTGGTTTGCTTGATGATGTCTTGGTCTCCATAGCTCTAGGGAAACCACTTGTTCAGGCCTATCCTAATGCCATGTTGGAATTCGTCCCCTCTGAACCAGCTCACCAGTGTTAGTTTCAGCACTACCATCGACCATTTGCAAATCCTCTTCACTCTTAGAAAAATTCAACCTCTCAACCGACTGACCAATGCAGGCCTTTTTAACCATTCGACACTAAATGGTTTGGTGTTAGTTGAACGCCTCCTCTTTTACAACTTCCTTTTATGTCATCCTAGCACCCCTTTGCATTAGTCTTCTGTTAGGTCTTTTTTTTTCTCTGATGAAGATGTGATTCTTTACTAAAATCAAAAGACGATGATCTCTTCTATCCTTCCTTTGCCTTCGAGATCCAACTTGCTACATAGGTTGAGTTAACGTTGCCAGTTGCTCATTTATCTTAGTTATCAGATCCATTTGAACTTGTTGTTGTAGCATCTTCAAGTTTATCTCCATCATCCTTTACTCTATTTTATCCTTTTTCATAACCTCTTATTGAGATGATAATCCTGGTTCGGCAGTGGGCTAAGTAGTTTCTTTATTATTATGCTGAGATCCCTCATTATCCCCTTTAGTAATAGCACTCGATCCAGTAGCCTTTTTCTTCTTTAGATCCACTATCTTCTAGTTCTAACTTGTTGATTGTTCAAAATCCAAAATAAAAGTAAATCTACGCCTAAGTTTAACTCCTAATGAAAATGCCAAAAAATATTTGCTCGGAGAATAGGCAAACACTCCCAAGGTATAAAAAACGAAAATTAGTTCAAAATCAGGATAAAAGACAGGACATACAAATTTTTTAAAGCGGCATGGCTTGAATCTTAAGCCTACATGATCTATAAATGTTATTTCAGATTAATTTTGCAACTATAACCAAGTTCACAATGATTTTAGATCTAAAAATTCGTTAATTTCGAAAAGACAACAATTTTGTGTAAAACTCGAAGAAAGAATCAAATGTCATTTTTTCAGATGCAAGAGATTGCTATTTATAGGAATACTCCTCCACCATAGTCGGTAGAATGAGTTCGAACAACTAAATATTCAAATCCAAGATCGTAGCCATGAAGAAGAAGTCAAATTTGCAATATCTTAATAATCAAACCATTTGGTATCAATCGGTTTTGCTAGCCTACTTCTTCGCTTTTTTCTTATTTTCTTAAGTCTTCAAGATTTGGATCTTCATGGCAAAATTACCCATCTAGGACCATTTAGTACCGAATGGTCTGGCTCTTCCAAAACATTCTTTTTCTCCAAACTTGTATGCACAACCATTCATAGGATAGAGTGGGTCCATTTTTGACTTAAGACTGGTCAGCATCGATCCATCAAAACTATTCTGTACTGATCGATTTGGCTTCTCCCATACTTAACCATATCTTTTGAGGTCCCTTCATTCTCCAATCATAACTTCTTCTAGGCATCATGATCCATTCTTTATCATCTCAAAGTCTGGATCCATAGAGATATCGCTTTATTCAAGCACTAGATAACAACCATCAAAAGCTCATCAATTAAAGATTCGAATGTTGTACTTTCCATCAAGGCTTTCACTTCGAAAATTATAAACAAGAGCAAAAGAGGGAAGGGTAATGTAGGGAAGTCCAGGGGTGTTGTAGAGAAGGAAGATGTAACCGATGTCATGAGAAGGGCATTGGAAGAGAAATTTTCAAGATTATATGAAGACACCCAATGACAATAAGGAATCAGATTCCACTCCTAAAGGTATTTTCATGATATAAAAATGTTTTTCTATTAGTACCACATCTTGCATTTTAGATACGGGATTTGGGACTCAAATATATAATTTGTTACAAGCACTTAAGAGAAAAAGGCCCGTCGTATAGGATATAATGGAATTTCAAGGTTCTATGGAGCTACTGCTACCACAACAATGGGAGAGTAACATATGTGCTTAGCAAATGGACATATTTTAATCTTAAATAATTTCTTTTATATACCTGATTTCATTTATAGAATAGTTTTCATCTCTCATTAGGAGAAGAGGCTATGTTTTATTTACAATATGATATTATGAATATTGTTTTGAACAATAAGATATGTGTAATGGTACTTTGAGAAATGGCATTTGTGTTTTAAAATAAAATTATGTATTCGTTGTTGAAAATACCATGTCTAGAAAAAATGACAGTTGCCTTTGTTACTTTAGGATAAGTCACATCAATGAGAATCGACTTAACAAGTTGAGAAACTAGGATTTTCCCATTATTTGATTTATAATCATTAGATACTAATTAAATATCTCAAAGGTAAAATGGAAAAGCACTCATTTAATGAGAGAAACAAAAGAGTGATGGAGATCTTAGGACTACTACATTCTAATGTATATGGTCCAATACGTATAGCTACCAAAGGGTGGACCATAATCTTTGTTACATTCACCGATGATTTATCGTGATATTGATATGTGTGTCTCATGAAACACAATACGATGGTCATTGAGAAATTCATAGAGTATAGAAACAAAGTTGGAAATGGAACATGTAAGAAAATAAACTAGTTCGACTTGATTGAGAAGGTGAGTGATTGAGTTAAGGGTGTTCCCCAGGGAAAATTATGCAATTTATTATATAACTAAACTCTTGTTTGAAATAAACCTTTGATTTTATTTTATATTATATATATTGTTTTATTGTGATATACGTAATAATTTGAATACATTAAATATACACAACCAGAAAATCCTTAGGAAAAGTATTTAACAAATTGTGGTTGCGAATTTGTTGGTAACCATGAGTTTTGAATCGAAAATTTAAAATATTTATCCTTAAATTGTTCTTAGTCAAGGTGTATCAAGAAAATGATACAATACATCCATCGAGATTGGTGTACATAATGCTTTCTATAAAATGGATGGTGAACTACCCATGATAGTTTGTAACAATTAAAGAACGAACTCAACAAACAGTCTTTTATACGTTAAAACAACTAAGTCGAAATTGAAATCTCGTGGAACGATGTGTAATGGTCTTCAGACTTGAGAGTACTGTTGATCTGAGTGTTTAAATTGTATTTTGATTATGATCAATCACATGACACCACGATCTTATTACCACCTAGTTTGGTATACATTAAACTACTTAAAGTGAAAACTCACTTAATAAAGAATTCGTCGCCTTTGTTGCAAAATACAGTATCACTGTAATTGGTAGTTAACTTAAAGTTAAAATTTCTCGCCGGGATAAATCGATTGATCGATAAATGTTACCGAATTAAACCAAGGACTTTTGAATTGGCACTACGCAATTAACTCCAATTTGGAGATTTCGACTATTGAAAAAACTCCAGATACTTAAACCATATAGCGATGAAAAAAGAAAACATGCCCAAAATATTATTACTTGAGGTGTAGCTTAATAAAGATTAGAAATTAGATTACATATAAACGATCTATAAGCTACTAAACACCTACTCAACAAGTCCATACAAGCTTTAATGCTTAAATTATTTAAATATTACTAAGGACCAAATTCACATTCGAAAGTAAACAGAATAGCGTTTTGTTAGCAATTATCCAAATTCAACATGTTTAAATTAATTTATAAATGTTATAAGTTAATAATAAAAATCAAAATATATGCTTTATTATAATTTTACGGCTTTTAGTTATTTATTTATGGCCTTAAAATTATTTAAAATAATATTTAATTATTATATATTGATTTAATTAAATATATAGGTTGAAATAAATATTTAAGTAATTAATATATGATGTTAATCAGGCCCAACATAGTTGAGAGTCCATGAAGAGGGAAGTTGACCTAAATTCGAGGGAATATAGGAGACCATATTTAGAGTTAAAAATGGAAGAAAATATGGAGATATTTATGATATTCGTTAAAAGAAAATAGCCCCACTTTCTCTCGTTCAATAAACAACAAATAAACCTAGCCCCCATTAAACTTATTAAAACCTTAAAGTTGGGATTTGCACACAAAGCTAGAAGAAATAAGGAACTATAGTCCAAGGAGGAATAACTAACAACATAACGTGTTAATGACCAATATATCTGCAAACATTTAATTTAAAAACTATTTTGTATACATATACATATACATATATATATATATCATTTTCTTTCAGTTACAAAATATATTCAAATTAAATTATATTTACATATCTTACTATATAAATATATAATATTAAAAAATATTTTTTTGGTAATCGCATAAAACATTTTTTTAGCAAAGCTAGCCGGCTTTATAGTGGGCCGTGCCACTGTATATAAAATGAACAAACAGGTGCTCTGCACATGCACAGAACAACTAAAAGGGCAGCAAACCCAAAACGAAAATAAAAAGAAAGCACAAGAGCTAGACAAAAATGCCTAGACCACTAACACAACATGACTAATCTTCCTTAGAAGAGGGAGAACAATCACGACCATCATCCAGAGATGGACCAGTAACATGAGAATATCCCGTGAAAAGAGCAGCTAGATGTGGGTCATAACCAATAAAGTCAAGAGAGTAAATAAATTTCCTATCCCAAGTGACATCATAAAACTTACTTTTGTTCTCCTCACCAATCGGACCATCCCTAGTAAGGCACAAACCATCTCCCTCAATATGGTAGATAAGATACCGACTCTCACCCCCATTTTCACTGATAAAAGCATAAAAGGTGTCTCTCTCAGGAGAATATCTCATATCAGAAGCTACATGAATCCAAGCACGTTCATCAGAATTCTAGGAAATGATATCAGACGAGGTAGCAGAAGGGTTCTCCGCTAAGACCGATGGAGGAGAAACAGAAGATGGAGCTTTTATTGGCGAAGAAGAAGATGTAGCCACACAAACCGAAGCAACAACAGGAGGATCCACAGAGGGAGCAACAGCAACGGGAGCTACCGGAGTAACAACAAAGGGGGAAACAGGAGTGACCTTCAGAACCCACTTTCGAAGAGGAGGACGAGGAAGAGGAAAACGAATAGCAAGGGGAATAGACGATGAAGAACAAGAATCTGCACGATGGCCAAAGGACTGACAAGACGAACAAATATCAGGTTTCCAACTATAACAAACTCTGACCTCAGCAACGTGGCTCTCATCTAATCTGACCTTCAAAACGCTAGGCAGAGGTTTGTTAGGAGTAATCTCGATTAGAGCCTTGGCATAGACTAGCTTCTTTCTGGCCATAGTATTTGCATCATAACATATCACCTTACCCACAAGACCAGCTAGCCAGTCGATCCCGATAAGAGGCTGGAGAACAGAAGGAATATGCGAAAAGTGGGCCTAGACAGGAATAGACAGAACTTGCTCCTTCGCACGATCCACAGAAGGACTCCAAGTAGTAATAATAAAAGGCTTACCATCAATGAGAATGGGGTCGGCCTCAAGAATTCGAAGCCTTTCATCACTACGGGAAAACTTAAAATAGAACATTTCGTTATCAAAGTGAACACTCAGACTTCCCCTAGGCTTCCACGCGGAGTTGCACATCGCCTTAACAATATGATAGGGAGGATTGGAGTCAAGAAAGAAACCAACCAAGTGGTCTTTCCAAAAATCCACACTGGCCTCGATAACCACCGAAGGCGGGATCATCACACCCTCATGCTCAACAGTTTCAAAGAGACGCGATGAATGCAACCCGGCATTAATGGGCAGCTTGGAAAACAAGGATGACCACTTAGGAACAGGCCGAGGCGGGGTAGGAACCAACAAATTAGCATTCGAAACAACAGACAAGGGAATATTGTCTAAAGCATTTCCACAAACACCTAATGTACAACCCAATGAAACCCCAATTGAAGCTTCGGTGAGATCAGTCGCATCATTCAAGCTAACACAGTGCGCAGCTTCCCCCACACTACCAGGTTCAAGTGCAATACCAGATTGCTCAGCACAAATTTTTAACCCTACCTCAGTATCAGACCAAGATGACTTTCCTCTGCTAGACAGTAGCGGCGAGAAATGGGTAGAAACGAGAGGGCAGACAGGAGCTTGTAGACCAGTTGGAGGAAGCGAAGAGGCTAAATCAACCAAAAGATTGGCCATAGGGTTATCACAGGCTGGAGAGACGATAGAATCACACCCAGAAGTCAACGATGAAACACGAGGAACCATTGCAGATAGGACAACATCACCAACACCACATGGGAGAGCGGAAGGTAGAGCAGGCTTCTTCTTCGACATAGCTTTGGAAGACAGAAGCAGAAGAGTAGAAGGAAAAATAAACTAGTCGCCAAATCGCAGTTTGCAGAAAACAGACGCCATTACTTCAAAGTTTTGCATATTATATAAATTGTAATATATATACATATATATTTGATAATAGGAATGATGCTTATTTTTAAGCAGGGCACTCAACACACACACACACACATATGCATGGTTGTATGTATGATGTATGTATAAATGCATGTATATAAATATATTTTCTAATTTGCATTTATTTATTTTTACTCTCAAATATAAAAAATTATATGTACATATGTGCGTGCGCACGTGCATACACAGATATATATATATGTATGTATGTATGGATATGTATATGTATATGTATATATATAACATCAATAGAAAGGGGCTATTGATCCTAGCTCATATAGAGCTAGGATCAATAACCTCATTTATTAAACACCATTTTGCACCCCCTGATATCAGCCAGAGGTTTCTATTTAAATATTTTTTCTTTCTCTCTCCTGTCACATGGACTAAATATTTAAATATAAACTTTTGGTAGATATCAAATGGCTACAAATGATGCTAAATAAAGGGGGCTATTGATCCTAGCTTATATATATATATAATTTTGTTGTTAATGATGTGGTCACAATTTAAATTTTAAATCATAAGTTTTAAAATACACACGTATAAATATATATTTGCAAGGCAAGCCAGTTTTATAATGGCTCATCCACTGTTGTAAAACAAAGTTATCACATGTGTGAGGCTAACAACCTTGACAACTTCGACACATACGCCAAAAGAGCACTTATACACAACAAGTTGCACAAATCCATCTCACTTAAAATCACTCAAGACATCTCACTTAACATCCCTAAACACCAGGGATAACATACATTCACCAAATCAAGATACATAATATGGGCACAGTATGAAGACATGACCCCATAGATTACATAGAGAAAAATCTCATTACATAGAAGTTACAACAAAAATCTCTGAGCATGAGGTAAAAGAATCCGTGTACCAACAAAGCCATAAGCTAGCTAAACCCAAAGTAGTATGGAAACAATCATAAAGGCAAGCTAACCACCTTCCACCATTGAAAAAAATAAAATGCCAACAGCACCAACATAATGCCCAACATCTGTTGCATAAGCAATTGCCATGTAAGCATGCCGATTTGAAGAGAATGAGATAGGGAATCAGGGAAAGCATGCCTAGGCAATAAACTACCACACCCTATAGGGATAAGAAATGTCAAACCACCAACACCATTGAAAAAGCAAACTAGCAGGTAGAACAACCAAGACACAAAACATAAACAACACCAAGGAATTTAAAGCACAATTCTTATCTCAAATAAGAGCAAGGAAACCATGAAAGTTACAGTAAATCATAAAGTCTACCTTAAGCTGAGGTCGTTGTAGGCTACGTGCAACCTAAGATGTATCAACTAATGTAAAAGACGGGCATAGTAGGGGACGATGAGTAAGAAGATGGAGGTTACAGTTCGGTCAGGGATGCGCCACAAGAGTGGAAGATGCGTAGGTGGGAAGCATAAATATGCAATTGATCGGAAATTAAAGGCATCAAAATAAATATAAAAATTGGAAAAAGACACAGTAACTAAGTGGACATAGAGAGCAATATTGAAGGATGAGGTAGAAAGGGGTGAGAAAAGATAGCGGATTCAAACAAATTGGATAAGACACTAAAAATGGAAGAGATGAAAGACGCAGCTTTTAAACCCTAAACTCCATTAATCTAAATTTAGAAAGCTTTTTACTTTATATATTAAAATATTAAATTTCTTCCAGACTAAACAAAATAAATTCAAATATTAAAATTTTTAGTATATTTATGAGAACATATTTATTTAAAAAAATTCACATATTATTAATCTCATGTATCTCTTAAACTAGATTATTCATATCATGTGTTGATGTTCATTTTTTGAATGTAAATCTTCAAAATAAAATAAAACTAATTAGTGTCAAATTAAAGTTAAACTAATTAATATTAAAACTTAATTATAATACTTATTAATAAACAAAAAATTAAAATTAAAACAAAACAAGTTAATTAAAATATTAAACTAACCTTTCATCTAATATACACAAAATATGATTTAGTGCAAATGAATTATTCATGAAAAAACAAAATAAAGATCTATTGCAAAACTAATAAAACAAAATCTTTTTGAAATTTCCTCGTTTTACCCATGCTGTTAATGCACCTAATCCAATAATTGTATTAGAATTCGCATTGTATTAACATGAATTACTCAACAACATTTAGAGAAGTCGCTTAAAATACCGAATTAGATTGGTGTCTAAGACATGGATGTTTAACTAAGGAGTTGGTTACTCTAATTAAGGAGTGTTTTTATAAATGAAAAATCACTCATCTCCTAGCCCTTACCTGGCTCGTCGAAGTGGTTCATTTCAAACATATGCCCTTAGTGGAAGGTTGAAAATAGTTATGTGCCATAGGTTGATTGAAATATGCATATTTGAATATTATAAAATTAAAAATATTTTGAATTTGAATATAATAAATTTTTATAGAAGTTATAAAATGCAAACTTAAAATTGTTTTAAATTTTACATAAATATAGAAGTTATATTTATATTAACTGCAAAGTTCATTTAATAAGAATCTCTCACATACACACACACACACACACATATATATATATATATATTATAGGTAATAAAATATTAACATATATATGCACATGTATAAAATGGGAGAACAAATAAATTAAAACTCATATTGACGTAGAGGATTGTACCTAAAATGTAAAGACATATGATGTCATGAGATATTATACTCATTCCCCTTAATATGCCGATACTACTAAATTGTTATTATGTTAAATTATAGATTAAAAATAATCTTGCTCTCCATCATTTATAATATAGATATAATACTATACATACTTACGATTATTGAGTACCCTTATACCATAAAATATTAATATTTATGTTTATATTATTCCTAAATTGATAAGAATATTTTGTTACTTTACTGAGCACCCTCAAACCCTTTAGCAATCATGAAATGATAAGTCAAGAGTACAAAATGCACTTTATGATTTATTAAGCACCCTCAAGCTCATATAGACTATTAGGAGTGTAATTCTTGGTTCCTATATTCATGCTAACCAAGAGTAATACTAAGTATTACTATTAGAAAGAACTGAGAATTAGCCTCGATAGAGCTAAATGTTGTACTCATTCCCTTGAACTAACACTGGCATGAAAAATTTAAAACTTTTCAACTTACAGTTCATGCTCGGTCTTGGTTCAAAGAAATAGTACAAGAATAACTTCCTAAGTACCATAATATAGAATATAATAGAGTACGCAACTTAGCATGATGGTAACGGCAAAATACATAATAAGTATCGTAATAGTAAATGTCTAAAATACATAGTCCATAGTAGATAATGTCATCTCTTAAAATATATAATAGCATATATACCATGATAGCATAATAAAAATTTGCTAAAACTAATTCCAGTCTGCATAAGTCCAAATCCCAAAAACGTGGAAAATGATAAGAGTGCCGCTATAGTCAATGCCGACTATAATGACCCGCCTATTCGACCTTCAGAAGTTGACACTAATACATCCGCGGTATTCACGTGCCGAGGATCCGAGGGCCAAAAAGACAAATTGTTGGGGTGAAAGAAAGAGAAGACAAAACAGAATCTAACATCGTGACTAGTAATATATAATATACAACAGACCTTTACCTAAAGAAAACAATTATATACATACATCAAATCAGAGTACACTCATCACTAACTATCAGCCTGGACAGTTATAACAACCTATCCTCACAATTACTGATAAATAAGCAACCAATGCAGTAGAAATAAAGTATATGTCAGCATGCCTTGGAGGCATCCAGCTCATCTCCTGAAGCTCTAAAGCATCCAAATTAATCTGTAAATATACTCGGTCTGACCTGAGTATTATAAGAAAAATAACGGCTGAATCAGTCTGGTAAACCAACATGAGAAACACACCTCAATTGAATTTTAATGTTATAAAACCTTTAAAAGAAAGGTATCTTGTAAGACCACGCCGCATATAAACACGGACGACTTTTCACCTTACGATAACCAAAACCTTTCGATAGAAAATCCAGTGATATTATAATAATGTCTAGATTTAAATTAAATATTTAATCATAGCCAAAAAATTTACATTAATTAAATTCCAACGTAATAGATATACAACTAAGTCTGAAGGCACTTATTGAAGAATAGATTTCCATACAATGACAAGGATCCGGGGTACATAAGAAATAAATTACAAAGTTGGAGCTCTAAACTTCTTTCTTTTGCTGGTAGGATAGAACTGGTTCACACTGTCATAACATCTATGGTCAGGTTCTGGATTCAAACATTCCAAATTCCAAGTGCGTCTATAGAGAAAATTGAAAGTGTTTGTGCTAACTTCATCTGGAGAGGGGGGATTCATAAAATATCATATCAAACACTATGCAAACCCAAAAAGGAAGGAGGAGTGGGTCTCAAAAATCTCAGAGATTTAAAAAAAGCTTATGCTACTAAACTTGCTTGGAAAATTTTAAAAGGCAAAGGGTTTTGGGCTACTTGGATGAGAAATAAATATCTAAAAGACAATTTCTGGATTCAGAGAGAGGATTCTAATTCCTCAGGTACTTGGAAAACCATCCTAAGAGCTAGAGGTGATCTTAAAAATCTAGTTAGTAGGAAAATTGCTGATGGTAAATGCACGAGTTTTTGGTTTGATCCCTGGCTGAATAATGAAAGTGTTATAAATAAGCTTGGTTGGGACAGTTACAATGCTTATGGGGGTAGAGACTTTAAATTAGAGAAAATAATTCGAGGAGAGGCCTGGTACTTCCCCCCGGATTCCCCAGCTACCCAAATCAATCAGGAAATTAAAAGTATCACAATTTGTAATGAGGAATCAGACACTTGGACTTGGCAACCTACTAATAAAGATTTTAGCTTGAAAACAGCCTAGGATCATTTGAGGGAGAGAAACAATGAAAGTGAATGGGCACAAATTGTTTGGAATAGAGCAAGCACACCAAAAATGTCGCAATCTACTTATAAAGCTCTCCTGAACAGACTTCCTACAAAGGATAGGCTCAAAAAATGGGGGATTCTATAAGAATCGATCTGTGTTTTGTGTAAGGAGGAAGAAACTCATAATCATTTATTTTTTAGCTGTTCATTTACAAGACAAATATGGGAAAATCAAAAAGCTGTAATAAACTGCAATTATCAAGATTACTGCATCAGTGACATCGCAAATTACCTGTCCCGAAGTTGGAAATCCAAAAGCTTGATAGGGAAAATGGCTTCCATTCTGTTGACTACCACAGTTTGGCATGTTTGGAGGGAAAGAAACAGACGCGTATTTCAGAACAATTGGAAGAATGGTCAGCAAATTAATGAGTTGATTAAAAGGGATGCTCGAATCATTATGAAAAGAGTTGGGAAACTTACAGATCTATCAAATGCTGAATCAGAGACATTGAAGAAGCTGGGACTAGAAGTAAGAAATACTGAGATTCATTTGTTGAGGCCATGGATCCCTCCGTGAGAGCTTTGATGGAAGACGAAGCAGTTTTCTTTTATTTATTACTTATCTGTTGCTTTGATATATGTGTATCTTAGTTAAACTTTATTGTATGCTTTGGGTCGGGCCGACCAGTGCTAGTTGGGCTGAGTAATAAAGTTTACCCATTTTCAAAAAAAAAAGGATCCGGGGTACCGCCTGCCACAGTACACCTTTAGAAAATATACCGAGGGCCTCACATGGACCCATATGAATCAGGACCGGCCCTATCCCTTACTAGATGGTTCTAAATATTTCATCACTCCGGTTTCTTTTGCAACCTTTTACAAGAGCTCTCATGCACAACCAAATCCATAAATGTATATATCTAGAAAGGGTGATGACGATATCCTAATAGGTGCGACCCACTTAGCCCTAAAACATATCCCCTGTTTTAGTTATTCCTAGTTGATGAGGCTAGAATCTACGTTTTACCTTTTTGATAGCAATCCCACTTGGAATGCTAACACAACCCTCCAGGAAACAATGCAACATCAGCATTCATCCATACAAATTCGTTCTGGGTATGAACGAATCTGAGTGCACTACTACTGCTACATCCATTTTGGAATCACCCTCAGGATTAGTAGAAAGTAGCCTTTGCATTTTAAAGGGCCGTGTCTTTGATCATCTTCAAGATATTCCAATTTGAAATGCTTATACCCGTTTGAAGTGGTTTTCGGATAATATATCTGATCCGGGTCTCTCCAAACCGACAACGATAGTTTAAAACAGGCCAACATTTAATAGTCAGTTATTTAACTACCAAATAACAACCAATTCAACCAGAGATTTAATTTTCAAAGGAAAATAATGCTGGTTAAGGAAAAAACACATGTTAACCCAAAAAATGGATCAACACCATGGTTTGAGTGTGGAAGTACCAGCCATGCTTCTCAAAGCAAACAGTATAGAAAATAAATGTAAAGAGAGCAGAAATAGTAAAGAGACAAGAAGATTTTTATACTGGTTTGGCTATTAACGAAGCCTACATCCACTTTATAGCTTTTATTAATTGATTGCTGCTACAAGATTGATTCGAGTTACAAGATAATGAATCTCCTAGACTAGATCTGATCACAAGTACTTGGAGGAAACCAAAGGATCTCAGTTGCACCTATGTGACCATTGTATGGGAGAAGAAGAGTGAAGAATAGCAATGGTAGATCTTCAGTAGCCAGTTCAGAGGATCCGTTTATGTTGTAGGTAGGATTGTATTTATATGAGTTGGAGAACACTTGGGCCAAAGTCACTTTGTCAGAAGCCTATACATAGCATGTTGAAGGAGCCCAAAAAGTTTGGAGCCAATCAAAGCTAAGGCATTAGATCAGTACCTATCCGATGAGGTTGGATAGGCACCTATCCGACGGGGTCGAATCGGCACCTATCTGAATACTTCACAAATTTTTGAGTGTTCTTGGTTTGATTGTCATCCTATCTTCTATTTAGGTGCTTTGTCTAAATATCAAGTCGTTTGGAGTTAGTTTGACTATCCGTCTTCATGGATCATCCAATCCATCCATTCGTGAAGATCCGTTTATAACTCACTCAATACTTAACAAAACGACATGAAACTTCATACATGCAATGTAAATGAGTAGAAGAACCTTCCAATCGGATCTCAGGTGATGGGGATCACCTTAGATGGGTCAGACCAGATCTGTTAAATTGGCTAAATTTGGACGAGTTCCATCCCTAACTCACTTAATACTTATCAGAATAAACCAAAATTTGCAGGTACCTTCTAGATATGTTTAAGGCCCATACAATGAATCTCAAATGGCGGGGCCCAGCTTAGTTGGGTCGGATCCGATCCAATCTTTGGATCAGTATCGATCTGAATAGCTTCGCTAATTGACTTGATTTTTGGTGTGAGGTTTCTTTTATGTCTTCTAAGTTCTCTCTCCAAATTTCGAGTCAATCCTAATCCGTATGAGTTCTGTAGGTCCATTTTAAGTTTCTCTGGTCCAAAAGCGGGTAAACATTTGAATAAGCCAGACGAGTCTTCATTTCTTGAACTAGGTTGATTGAAATATTACCAAACTTATTGGATGAGCTTAATGGAGCCATAGGAGTGTGATGCAAGAGATTTAGAAGACCAACGATGAACCAATTCGAATCGGTACCGATCCAGAACGTTAGGCTATTTTTAGCCCATACTTCTTGGAGACTTTAATGATGCTTTTTCAGGTATTTCGGTCAAGTTTCGAGTCATTCTAGCTTAATCTAAATGTTCTAACTCCTTTTGAATTCTGCTAGGTTAAAAACCCTGTTAACATTTGCCCCTAGAGTATGCTTTCGTTAAAGACAAGGCGTGCTCTTGTATTGATTATCTTTGGGTTTCTGAGGAGTTTTGACATTCCTATCGAGTTATCTTGAAAATCTATGTACGAAGTACTAGTTATCTGCTGAGTCCTTAGTGTGATTCCCTATGGTTCATGATTACGGAGTGGTCTTGTCTTGATAATTTCCAAAATGCATGCGAACATCATGTAGAACATGTCAGAGGAATTTGGGATCATGGAAGCATCAATTTGGGTCAGTACCAATCCGATTGTATTAGATCGGCATCGATCCAAACATTTTGAATTTTTCAGCGAATTTTTGCTTACTTAAACCTTACTTCAAACCGAGTCATTTCACTTTTGACTAGTTATTCATTTTTGATTTCAGTTCTAATTTCAATTCTTAATACTGAGGATGTAATCTTTGCACAAAAATTTACATGGAACCTTTAGTTGGTAAGTAGTTCCAGCGTAATAAGTTGGAGTTGACCAGGGTTCTGTACAGTTAAAGCGCTCGGCGGATTCAAAGCAGTGGAGGTGCAAAAAGTCATAGCGGGGATACATCGAGGATATAGCGGGATATAGCAGATGGCTCTAAAATAGCGTATAAAACTCATACTTAATGTTTTTTCAAATATATAAATGGTAATTAAATGAAAAAATATCATTCAATTGAATTATAATTAATACATAAATAATTTTAAATAAAAACATGTGCGAATATACTTTAAATAAACATAAAACTGTTATATAACATAATTTAATTTAGTAGAATATTAGAGTATTTTCATTTCTAAAAATATATTAAAAATTAAATCAAATAAACTAGTTTCATAATTTTTATAATGTATAAATGCAATTTTTCAATTCATTTTATTAAAGAAGATATAGCGGAAATAGCGGAATATAGCGGGAATAACGGGATATAGCGGAAACAGCAGGGCTTAAAGCGGAAAGGCTATATTTTGGGGCTATATGGAAAAATCATAGCGGTAGAAACCCGCTATGAGATATAGCGGGGTTATAGCGGGGTAATAGCGGGGCATTAACTGCACAGCCAGGGTTGAAAATTTTTCGAATGAATTTTCCTTCACTTATACTATTTTTGTTCAGTTACTTGGTTGGTTGCTCATTTTACTGTCTATTCTAGTTTTAATTAGAATTCAGCTCGTCTATACCGACAAAGCTATCTATACTCGAAGATTACGTAGTCCTATAGTTTGGTATAGAAACTCCTTGCGATGATTTTGGGACGGTGTTAATCTCAAAGGGAGATGGTAGAATCTTAGACTGTACTTGGTTAGTGGTGAAGCTGAGTTTTGCCTTGGACGAGTGTACACCATTCCAAAGCCAAATCTTGATTTCATTTTCAACTATCTCTTTTCGATGAATTAGCTAAGTTTCGATCGTCATTTTGAATGCTTGCATGATAATTTATTCTAAACTTGGATATAGTGGATGATTCCATGACATTGCTTTTCTTGTTTCTACACTTTCAGTGATCCAGAAAAGAGAAGCTTTCCACATCATTTTAGACAGCGGTTTCGTTATCGATTTCTCATCGATAACAGGTAATTTCCAAAAAAGATAATCTTAGAGTACAACATGGGTAAGCTATGTACGAAGGATGGTCTATTCGTAGTGCTTGGGTCTCCGGCCCACTTTGTATAGATAATATATGCTCTTGCCCCGGTTAATGCCCTTCGACTTATGTCGACTTCCCTTGGATTTCGTGCGTTGGTCATACGGGGATTTTATTCAAAATAAAACATGCCTGATAATGTTGAATGCCAAGTTTTGTTGTTGAAGTTGACTTTCTGGTCATCCCATCTTTTGTCTGGCGGAGGAACTTCCATTCCTCCGGGAGCTGGATCCTCTACATCTTAGGTTTCGCCTTTTATTCCTGTTGTGTCGAGATGATTGATTATGGTTGAATTATAAGGTACGGTTAATCTTGTAGAGTTGTAGTTGAAGTTCGATTAGGCACATCTTCAGTCTTTGGAAACTAATGCATGAGTTATTTGGTTACGAATATCCTTCCTTTATGATTCAACCTGCACACCAGCTTTTGTCTCCGGGGACTATTAGCTTAATTTCTCAATTTTGACGATTGCTTTTTCTAGAACTATGAGGTAGCTTGTTCTAGCCAGTTCCATGACTGTTCTTGTTTGTGCTCATTCGAGTTCATGCTCAGGTGATTTCATTCAACATAGTGTTAGTGTATATGTTCTGGTCCGTTAGGCTGATTACTCTAAATACTAAATTGAAATGATTTCAGAAGACTGGGTCTCCAGAGCAATACTTTTGATTGCCCCAGTTTGATTGACATGATAGATCTTATCTTCAGGAACTAGGGACTTTGCTACTTGATTACAAGCTCTGCATTTTATAGGAATGTCGGTATGAATTGGAATGATGCATTTCCGACATCTTTTGCTAAAGTAAATTCATCTAAGTCCAGTGTTGTGATCCTCATCATGAATTGGTTTCTATCATCGAAAACTCATGTACGGATGACTCAATTTTGTGGATTTTTCCTTGATGTTGAGGATCTTCGGGTAATGCGAGATTCCAAACGGTAGAGACGATATCTCGATTAAGCTCTTGCTTTTGTTCCCAAAAGCCAATGTATCGATAGTTTCATTTTAGGAGTCTCTTCTTAGCATCTCCAATCTTCGGGAAATGGCATTCCCTTTGCAAGTTAGGACCAAAGTGATCTAGTCGAACCTTAAGTAGGTCATCAACCCTTCTCGTCATTGCCAGACTTTTAGCGACGGTAAATTTATGAACGTTAAATCCTTCATTTCCTTGGTTAGTAATTTTGTTGTCGGCATGCTCTATTTTGTGAGACAAAATTACTATCTAACCAATCTCATGGTTATTCATGTTTACACTTGGCGACGCTTCTTTCGACCAAGTATTTGTGCCTTCATCTCTATTCAGGGGACTAGCTATTTTTAATGCATGTATTTGGGCGTTTGTGATAGATGGATAGATTTGGAATAAATGATTCAATTGCCTCCAATTCGGTTCCCAATCCTACTCTTGGATTGAGGAAGTCTGACGATTTCTGATTGTCTAGGAAATTTCCTTGCTTGTCCTTAGCTATGCGTCCCTTGCTTTAACTACAACCATCATCACGGAAGTCATATTCATGTGTCAGCTCCTACCTTCGAGAGTTGGCAACTTAGCTACATAGTTTGAAGCAAACTTCCCTTGTAGATGCCTATCTTCTGACGACATCAAATTTCTTCCTAGGTTGAATATTGGAAGCTCGATTGTGTACCAGTTTTTATCTCTGGAAACTAGTACGTAAGCAGCTCGATCCTCGAGATTTCCTTTCGACATCGCCTTATCTTTGGCCAGTGGCTGATTCCCGTGATATAAGGTCGAACCATCCGATTGACCTTTGGAAGGTTATGTCTTTCTACTGTTGCCTATCTTTGGGCAATAGTAGTTTTCCAAAGACAACAGTAGTTGGGGACCAACTTCTATCATCGAAAGACTCAGGAGGTTGGGATAGGTTTTCCCATCGGTCTGGTGGTGCCTTTAATCCGGTTAGGTACTAGTTTCGATCTTCGAAAACTAGCACTTCGACGACTGGAATGTAGAAGTCTTTTCTTAGTGCTGCCTATCCTTGGGAAGCGTTAAAGTCATATTGATTAGGATTGAATAATTCATTTGATCCTATAAAGTTGAGTGGATTTCTTTAAACCCAATATGGCTGCTTTCTCAATGTTGCTTGACACCGAGAATTTATAGAAGATTAGACACTGTGGGGGCAGGTCATTACTTTGCCTCTAGTATAATTGTATTCTTCCTATCGTGATCATGGATTAGAAGAGTTCAATAGTGCTTGTCTTGGATATATGACAATTAACTTGTCTTGTTTTACGCTATATGTACTCTGCTAGGGCATAGACATTGTTGTAGATATCTGCCTTATTCATTGATTCCAATCTTCGAGAATTGATGGCTTAGCCGCTCGATTCCAAGAGTTCTCTTCTTGACATTGTCTATCTTCGGTCAGCAGTTGGTTTTCCATAGGTAGAAGTCGAGGTACGTGATCGGTCTTTGCATGGTTGATTATTCCTAGTGCAGCTTCAGTCCAAGTCGTGACCAAACTGTGATGATCAGGGGTTATCTTTCCTGATGTTACTAGTTCTCTGAGTGGTGTCAAGATCCTGAAAGACTAGTTGTTCCACGCAGACGTTGCTAGCCTTCGGGCTAAGCTGGATTCCTGCTAGTTAAAGTTTAAGAACTCAATCGAGCACTTTCTTCTGTCTTTTAAAACTGGTGCGTCTATGATTTGATTTCGAAAATGCCTTTCGTCTTCACATATCTTTGGGCGATGCTGAATTTTAAGGAGCTCAATTTTCTTATCAATATGATGGTCTAGAGTTCTTGATGTTGCCGAGGCAGTATCGATGCTTAGAAGGTTGGAGCAGTATCCCTTTTAATTTTATAGTTGTTTGGCGTACTTTATTGCTTAGCTCTATTGTGATTGCTGAAATTCTCTATTTAGGGTAACAGAACCATGGAGTGATATTTATCCTGACCAAGTGTTAGTGTGTTATATACCCATAGTCCACGGGGATGATTACTCCGACCACTTGATGCAAGACTTGATTTTCTGGGTGGCTTTCTATATGCCCCCAGTCAAAGTTGAGTGGCAACTCCTATTTTTGGGAACTCGTGACTTGAATGGACATGAGATCAACATGACTCGTTGATCCAGAATGGTTAAGACCTTCTCGACAGCGCCAGTCTTCAGGCAACGTGAGGAGTTCATGCTTGGAGAACATGGTTCCATGGCTCAAGAAGGGATGTGCTACTTGTGGGTGTGCGCAGGAGAGTTTTGGGCTTCCCTAGTGTCGTCGGAGAAATGCCGGTCCTTAAAAGGTTATAGGATCGATACGACCCGTCTATCCAGAACGGTTTGAGTTGATTTGCTTTCGTCCACTTGACAAGTTGCTCATGAACGTGGTTCCACGAATTCAAAGAGCGAAGCACGGCTTATGAAATGCACAACCTAGGAAGTGCATGGCTTATGAGATGCGTGCAATGGTTTGGGCCTTCCCGATGCTGTCGGAGCGACACCAGTTCTTAATCGAGTTTTCTCGTCGATCCTACAATTTGACTTCACCGGAATAAGGTTTCGTCGGTTCCTAGAGGATTAGGTAACCATGGCTTAGGTGATCCTTCAATGTTTTGAGAAGACATGCATGACCAAACAGATTAGGAAGCCGTGGTGGAGAGATCTATAGCTGACCGCATGAAGGTGGACATGAGAAAAGAGCTTGTGGGAATTAAGGGCAAGACTCTTGGCTTTTGGTCTAAACTGCCTTCAGAGGATGGGTCTTCAACTATCATATGGTCTAAGAGGAAGATGAACTGGTCACCAAGGATGGTAAAAGAGGAGTTAGGAAGAGGTTAGCAAGTATTATGCTTCTATTTCGTCTGTTGCGCTAGCTAGGTCATTAAATCCGTAGTTGTCGGAATGCCAGAATTTTCGATCGGGCATAACAGAACTGTGGTATGATTAGCCTTAGCCTTCATTGTGGCTATTCAAGTGTGCATAGTGCCTCCCATATTGCAGGGCTGTTCATGCGCTTGAACTGTATCTAGGGTTTCCTCATAACTTGTCAGGTTGCCTCCAGTCCAATGGATGCGGCTGTGTCTTCTAGATGATTAAAGCATGGGAAAGCCTCTATCTTCGGATACTTATATATTAGGGATCTGAGATACTTGGTTCTCCCAGGTTTCGAATCTTGGATTGATTCAAGTTGGCCTCTGATTAACCACAAGGTCGGCTCAATTTTGGTGTAGTTTTTTTAGCGACTTTGAAGTTTTGAAATTCAACACTGTTTGTTTCATCAGTCGTTAATTCTATGGAGTGACTAATGTGATTGTCGATTTATGGCCTTGGAGTGTGACTTTATTGACTTCGAGGAGCTTTATATCAGATGACTACCAATCTTCCAGTTTTCCTTCATGATGTTTTTGTTCATGAAGGAGTTTTTAGATCAGATGACCACTAATCTATCGGTTCGCCATCATGATGCTTTAGTTCATAAAGGACCTTCACGCTCGAGAACGGTTTTTGGATCAGATGGTCGATGATCTACCGGTTCGCCTTCACGACGCTTTAGTTCTTGAAGGACCTACACGTTCGCCAAGGATTTTTGGATTAGATGACCGTTGTTTTATCGGTTCGCCTTCACGACGCTTTAATTCATTAAGGACCTTCATGTTCGCGAAGGGTTTTTGAATCAAATGACCGCTGATCTGCCGGTTTGCCTTCACGATGCTTTAGTTTATGAAGGACCTTCACATTCACGAAGGTTATTTGGATCAGATGACCACTGATCTATTAGCTCGCCTTCACAAACACTTTAGTTCATGAAGGACCTTCATGTTTGCGAAGGGTTTTTTGGATCAGATGACCGCTGATCTACCAGTTCGCCGTCAAGACGCTTTAGTTCATAAAGGACTTCATGTTTGCAAAGGGTTTTTGGATCAGATGACTGTTTATCTACCGGTTCACCTTCATGACGTTTAGTTCATGAAGGACCTTCAGATTCATGAAAGGTTTTTTGGATCAGATAACCGTTGATATATCGGTTCGCCTTCATAATGCTTTAGTTCATGAAGGACCTTCACGTTCGCGAAGGGTGACTAAATCAGATGACCGCTAATCTACCGTTCGCCTTCACAATGCTTTAATTCATGAAGGATCTTCACGTTCGCTAAGGGTATTTTGTATCAGATGACCTCTGATCCACCGGTTTGCCTTCACGACACTTTAGTTCATGAAGGACCTTCACGTTCGCGAAGGGTTTTTAGATCACCAATTCGACTTTACGATGCTTTAGTTCATGAATGACCTTCACATTCGCAAAGGGTTTTTTGGATCAGATGACTGCTGACAAGAAGGCCTTGGAGCGATAATTCGTTGACTTCAAGAGGAATTTTGGGGTTCAGCTCGTGGGAACACGGTTTTATTTGTTCTTGGAGACTAGAGGGTTGGTTCTGTTTATTTGATGATCCTTCAAACATGCCTTCTCGATGCTACTGGAACAACATTGGTTCTCAGAAGGAGGGATCGATATGACCCATCGACCAGGCAGTTAGTAAGTCTAAGCTTCTCATTCATGGTTCAAAGGCGTAGAAGCGTTTCCTTTGTCATAATGTCTGCAATGCCCCTAGTGTCCTGGTAAGGCTCACTTAGAAATTGAAAGTAGATAAGAATGGATGAGAGGGCATCATTATAGGTTACTACCCCATTCCCAAGCAATTAGCTAGCCAGAGTGTTATTTGAAAACCCTTCTTTCGTTAGTTGGACCAGGTGCTTCTCCGCTAGGTCTTAGTGGTCTTGCTAGAGCAAAAGGTCCCTGAGGTCCTGTAGCTCCCTCATCGTTTGTTGGTTCTTTAGGTCTTTGTTGCAGTCTAGATGCATCCCGTTCTCTGGTCATGTAGTATGGAGTCTACACTGTTCCAGAAATCTCCTTTCTAGTTCGCCAAAGGTTGAGATGGATCTTGGTGGAAGCCTGGTACACCATGCAAAAGCAACACCCTCCAAGAAGATTGGGAAACATTTGCACCGTACAAAAGATGTTGTCCCAGCTCCATCCTCATGCCAACTATACTTATGCAAGTGCAATTTTAGGGTATGTCGTCCTAATGCAAGATGGCATAGTAGGCACAATTAACTTCTCGGGATAGTCTTCCCTTCTCAGTAAACGAAGTTCGACGACAATTTAATTGGAGTCCGACCTGAGAAAATTTGCTTTTTTTTGGAGTCACGGAATTTGAAGTGCTAGACCAGCAACGAATGGTGCTTGGAGTCTTATTGGTGTTTGCTTGGGGAAAATCTTAGTTTTACCCGAGTCTTACTTCGGGCCAAAGTTTTATGGGGCTGCTTCAAGTCTAATATGCGATTACCCGAGTCCGACTTGGGGATAGAATTTCCAAAATCTGATTTAAGTCAAGTGGGTGATTACCCAAGTCCGACTTGGGACCAGAATCTCTAGAATCTGCTTCGAGTTAAATGGGTGATTACTTCAAGCCTGACTTTGGATCGACCCTGAAGTGAATTTTTTGGCGACCATTTCGATGATTTTTGATGACTTTTTACGATGACCACTTGTTCGGTCCTCTATGGGTCAGGCGTCAGCAGTCATGCCAAGTGTTTGACATTGCAAATGGTCTTGGTTAGCTAGCTGAATCCTAGGCTCTCCATTCTTCGAAAGGGCCATTCCTACAAGGTTATGTAGGCTTGCAGATGGTCGTGCTAGAGCAGTATAGACTTCTTTTCATTGTTTTGAACCTTAGCACATAGCTCTAGTCCATCTTCCTTAAGTGGATCATCATCCTCTGAATCGAAATCAACCATTACCACATCCTTTAATGGAGTCCTTGCTCCTAAGTTTGGATTTGCAACAAGAGAAAGTTCCATTAATCCTTTAGCTGTTGTGCCTGATCTACTTCTAGACACTATAAGTTAGGCAAAATCTCCAGATCTAACTTCTGAATCGGCAGGATTCCAGGTAGAGAGCTAAATCTACACCTGAGTTCATTGATTTCTCAATGAAAGCACCAAAATGTTAGCCCAAAAAATAGATCAACACCCTGGTTTGAGTGTGAAAGCACCAACCCTGTTTCTCAGAGTAAACAATATAGAAAATAAATGTAAAGAGGGCAGAAATAGTAAAGAGACAAGAAGATTTTTATATGGTTCGGCTGTTAACGAAGCCTACGTCCACTTTATAGCTTTTATTAACTGACTACCGTTACAAGATTTATTTGGGTTATAAGGTAATTGAATCTCCTAGACTAGATCTAATCACCAGTACTTAGAGACAACCGAAGGATCTCAGTTGCTCCTTTGTGGCCATTGTGTAGGAGAAGAAGAGTAAAGAATAACAATGGTAGAGCTTCGGCAGCCAGTCCAACGAATCTTGTTTATGTTGCAGGTGGATTGTATTTATAGGGGCTAGAGAGCACTTAGGCCAGAGCCGCTTTTTCAGAAACCTATACTCAATATATAGAAGGAGTGTAGGAAGTTTGGAGCTAATCCAAGCTAAGGATTTGGATCGATACCTATCCGATGGCGTTGGATCGGTACATATCTAAATAGTTAGCGAATTTTTGTATGTTCTCAATTTGGAAGTCTTCTTATTTTCTGTTTGAGTGCCTTGTCCAAACATCAAGTTGTTTGGAGTTAGTTTGACCATCCGTCTTCATGGATCATCCAATTCATCTGTTTGTAGAAGATCTATCCATAACTCACTCATACTTAACCAAATGACACGAAACTATATACATGCATTGTATATGAGTAGGAGAGCCTCCTAATCGGATCTCGGGTGGTGGGGAGACCCTAGAAAGGTTGGACCAGATACATTAAACTAGCTTAATTTGGAGGAGATCCATCCATAAATCGCTCGATACTTATCGAAATCAAACAAAACTTTGCAAGTACCTTCTTATAACACCCTAGATTTTTGGTAACATTATTTAGGATATTTAACTAGTTAAATAAAATAAAATAATTTATTGATTGGGGGATTGAAACTTGATTTAATTAAGGGGTAGCCGTGCCATTTAAACAATGAATTAAAAGAAGAGTTTAACTTGAAATAGGGGAGGGGTAAAATGGGAAAGAGGCCATTCCTATATCCCTAAACCCTTGGCCATGTACCCCCTACACGTCCATTTTCATTTTATCAAAAATTTTAAAACAAGAGGTCGGTCTCCATTAACAAGGAAAAGAGGAAGAAGATTAAGAAAAGCTAAGGAAGAAGCTAATTCAAATCAAATCCATTCACATCTCAATCTCTATAATCTCTAAAGCTAAGATGAATAATGTTCACATCTCAAATTTTTATTGTTTTCATTTTTAAGATGAATTTCGAATATTTTGCACTGATTTGCCATGTTTTTGAATGATGGAATGGTTATATATACTTGTTGATGAATTATGATTGTTCATATTGAATTTATGATATGTTTTAAGGTGAAAGCCATATTAAATGACATCCAAATGCCTTGTGAAATTTTATGAAGATCATAAATGATATTTTAGAGATGGGTTTTAATTTTTAGAATTTTTTGAATAATTGTGGAAATTATATGAATCTTCTAGTAAAGAAAATGTTAATTTTGGTTAATAATTATTTACGGTTAAATAATAAAAGATTTGGGCCTGAAATTATTATATGTTGGAAAACATATTAAAAGAGATTTTTTGGAATTGTAGATTTTTCCTAAGTGTTTTAATGGATATATAAAATTATTTAAGGTATGAGACTTAAATGTTTTATATATTTATAAAAAGAGAAGGGGCTTTTTGAAAATAATTCAAAAAGATTAGTTCTGAAATTATAGTACTTTTATTGGTAAGGAAAGAGGCAACCAATCAAAATTTGACACATAAAGTAGGTTAGGTGAAAAGAACTATTTGCTACATGTTTTTCACTGTTTCGATGCTTTCGACACCAGGTTCTGCCTCCTTACTTCGCTTCCGACACAGTCGAAACCAATGCACATGGTATCAGAGAACTAGTGCGTAGTAAATTGGACGTAGGCGGAAGATATGGAGTCGAAACCAGGGGTTCCAAAAGGGTTGAGGTGGTACTTTGCTTTTAATTTGAAAATACACCTACTTGCTTTCGACTAAATGGCTTTCGACTGAGTAGCTTCCGACTTAGTTAGCTTTCGACTAGGTTTAATGGATTTAAAGAAATGGTTTCGATTGGGTTGCACCTCTGTTATTAAAACAATTTCTTTTTACTAAGTCGTAACCTTTTGCTACCGCCTTTTTACCTTTCGACTCAGATGGTTTCGAAGGGGTACTTTGTTTTCTAAAATTTAGCCACTTCTCTAACGCTTTCGAAAAGATGGTTTCGACACCATCACTTCTTTACTTAGGAAATGGTTTTAAAACAGATGCTTTCGACTTAAATGTTTTAAAGACCCTTTTTCTATAGTTGAACTATAACCCAAATGGTTTCGAAAGAGATAGTTTTAAATGGTTTTGAAGTAGATGCTTTCGACTTTAATGGGTTTCTGATCCTTTTGCTTTACTTGAAGGCATAATCCAAATGGTTTCGACTGAGACGATTTTCAAAGGTTTTGAAAGCTTTCCACATGTTTTAAATTGAACCCATAGTGCTTTCGAAAGGATTGAGTTTTGACTGTTTCGAAAGGTTTTAATGAATGGTTTTGAAAGGGGTGGTTCCCCAGAGTTTCGAAAGAACTGAAAGGGAAGGTTTTTCCAATGTTTTCGAAAGGCAATATTTAAAGGTTTTAAAGGAGGATGTCTAATGTTTTGAAGCTTTCGGAGAAAAGAAAGGGAAAGTACTCCAATGTTTTCGAAAGGCTTTTAATGGTTTCGAAAGAGTCACTTTCAATGGTTTTGAAGGAGTTACCTTCAAGGGTTTCGAAAGGGTTGTTCAAAGATTTTAAACAAAGGCTTCGAATGTATTAAATAGGCAATATAGCCTAAGTATTTTCAAGTGAAAAAGGATTTTAACTTGTTTTGGAAGGATAGCTAATCCTCATTAAAATTCATCAACATTATTTTAAATGAAGTATATATATCATGGCAAAAGCTTAGAGTAAAGCTAAGAATATATTTTCCTTGTATACGTACGATTTAAATAGTTAAATCATTTTGAAAAGGTTTTCAAGGAAAAAGATAAAGGGTAGTTAACCCTAAGAAAATGATTCGGACAGATAGTCCATTTTGATTCGGACAGTTAGTCCATTTTGTGGACAGTTAGCCCATTTTGTGGGCAGTCAGCCCAGATTTCGGACAGATAGTCCATTTATAACTTATGGACAGATAGTTCATTAGTTACCTGATTATAGCTTAACAGACTTAGCTATATTATCATTATTATATCAGTTTGATTAATTAGTTTAGTTGTAAGAAAGGATTTGCAAAATATATATTTTAAAGAGGATGTTATTGAGGAGAACCCCGTTTCACTAAGCGGCATGGTCTCGCTTAATATCAGTAAATTGAGATGTAACGGTATTATTCACACTAGGCTTTATGTCTGACTCGAAGTTTTTGTTTTCCAATTAACTCTCGGGTGCTCAAAACTGATTTTAGTAGGCCGAGGGTTAAGGTTTTAGTCTTTTTGGCGAATAAAACTTCTGGAGATGAGCATGTGGCTGACAGATAGCTAATTAGGAGTTATAAATTGTTTTGTTTATTTCCAATGTGTATTAAGTCAGATATGACTATATTGCTTTGATCAACCAAGGGGGCATCGTCATATGTCACTTTTGGTGTATTTTTGTAATGATTATAAGTAATCTTTACTTGGGAAATGATATGGGATTATTTAACTTGGATATGAATTTGTTTTGAAATGAAATCAGTAAGATGTTTTTGGAAATCTATGATTTTGTTCATATTCAAGTGCTTCTGATATATATTAGATACCATTATCATTACCGTATTTTGTCACCAGAAGTTAATACTATGGATGACTACAACATCTATAGCGCTTAACTTTTGGCCTCTAGATATGAGATGTTACACTTCTAGAGGGTGTGTGGGGCTTACACAATGAATCTCATATGGTGGGGCCTATCTTAGTTGGGTCGAATCTGATCCAAACTTTGGATCGGTAGCAATTCGAATTAGCATTGCCAATTTAGTTGATTTTTGTTCTGAGGCTTCTTTTATGTTTTTTAAGTGTTCCCTCCAAATTTCAAATCAATTAGGGTCCGTATGAGTTATATAGGTCCATTTTAAGTTGCTTTGGTCTAAAAGCAGATAAACATTTGAATGGATCAAATGAGTCATTATTTCTTGAACTAGATTGCTTGGAATGTTACCAAACTTGTTGGGTGAGCTTAGTGGAGTTTTAGGAGTGCAATGCAAGAGATTTGGAAGACCAATGATCAACCAATTTGCATCGGTACCGATCCAATTGGATCTGATTGGTGCCGATCTGAAAAGTTGAGCTATTTTTAGCCCATACTTCTTGAAGACTTTTTTGATGCTCTTTTAGGTCTTTCGGGCAAGTTTCGAGTCGTTCTAGCTTAACCTAAATGTTCTAACTCCTTTTGAATTCTACTAGGTTAAAAACCCGGTTAAGAGCACCTATTAGCCTCTTTAATTAATCCTTTTATTAATTAAAATCACTTCGTAAATACTTGTATCAAAATACTTTTCAAAGATATATTCACAAACCCCTTATACTCCTTTCAATACTTGGAAATCTATCTGTATACGTATCTCAACAGGATATGTATATTCACAAAAACACTACACTTTCCCTACTTAGAAACTGTATTTATATACTTATCTCAACGGTATAAGTATATTCACAAAATATTATGAAAGATTTCTTATTTCAAAAGCATATCAAAAAGGATTAAAACAAATATTGTTTTAAAAGAAACGGCGATAAGGATAAACTCAAACACTATTTCCTCAGTGTTAAGTAAGGAAAGAATGTCCTTACCACCATAATTAAGAAGGTCAGTTTAGGGAAATCCAATCCCAATTTCTTTTATAAATTTCTTCAATAAATCTTTTTCATTTATGAACATCTCCTCTACTAAAATTCCAAATCCATTAATAAAACTCTTAATAAATCTCCAAATTTATTTATAAAACTCTTTTATAAATATCCAAAGCCATTTATAAAATTCTTTTATAGTTATCCAAAGTTATTTTTAAAACTTCGTTTATAAATATCTAAAATCATTTATAAAACTTCTTTATAAAAATTATTATAAATTCAGGTCCTATTTTCATTTATAAACTCATTAATAAATCACCTTTTATTAAATGAGATTCCTTCTATAAATCGGTTTATTATTAATAACATAGTTAATCAATAAATTTATTTACTTTAAACATCCAAAATAATAATACATTAACTTTCCAACATCATTAATAAAATAATTTGTTAACTCCAAAACATTATAAATAAATAATGATTATTTACTTCAAAACATTATTATATAATAATAATTATTAACAGCAAAACATTACTAATAAATAATAATTATTAACATCAAACATTATTAATACAATAGTTAATAATTTCAAACATTATTATAATAAATAATAATTAACTTCCAAAACATTTTTAATAAATAATAATAATAATCAATTCCAAATGTTATTAATAAATAACCATTATAAATTCCAAAATATTATTAACCAATAATAATTCTTAATTGGCTTTCAACAATATTAATTATTTAAATAAATAACTTTTTAAAATAGTAAAATATTGATAAATATTAAAGGAACTATGTGTAGCACTTGCAGCCAAGGGAACATGGTCTTTAAATCATGAAAAGAAGAGGTAAAGCTAAGGCCAAGGAAAAGAAGGGTGAATACCACCATTGCTCTAAAAAGTGACACTAGGAGAGGAACTTTCCATATTATCTGAAGATGCTCAAAGGAAAGGAATTCAATTCCGCTCCTAAAGGTATTTTTCTTATATAAAACTATTTAACCATAAGTGCTTCTTCTTGGATTTTAGACATAGGATCTGGACCTCATACCTGAAACTCGTTTATAGGAACTTATGAGGAAAAGGCCCGTAGCAATAGAGACCATGCAATTCGAAGTTGCAAATGGGGCTATTATAGCTAATGTAGCAGTAGGAGATTACCATGTAAAGCTTGCTAGTGGATATGATTTAGTATTATATAGATGTTATTTTGCACTGAACTTTACTTATGGAATAATAATCGTTTCTCATATGATGGAAAATGGTTATTGTTTTATTTGTAGTTAAAATATTGTGAATATTTGTTATGATATTAAAATTTTTTGCTTTATACTCATGAAGATTGCATTTATATACTTAGCTATAATTATGTATTTGTATTTAAAAATAATAATGCATCTAAAATAAATGACAACTACCTATTGGACTATGGACTAGGCCATATAAGTGAGAAAAGATTACACGAGTTAAGAAACCGGCTACTATATATTGATTTTAATCATTTAATACTTGTAAACTATGTCTCAATGGTAAGAAGACCAAGCACCCATTCAGAGGGAGCAACGAAAGAGTTACTGAACTCTTAGGACTAGATTATACAAAATGTATGTGGTCTAATGTCTATAGCTAACAAAGGTGGATTCTTATACTTCATTTCATTTACTGATGATTTATCCAGATATGTATATGTGTATCTTATGATACAAAAATCAGAGGTCTATGATAAATTCATAGAATATAATAATGAAGTTGAAAACCAAACATGCAAGAAAATTATTAAATTTGATCTTATTAAGGTTGTGAGTACACTGGATATGAACTCTAAGGGCTCCTAAATGAGAATGAAATTTTCTCTTCGTTCACTCTTTCGTATACTCCATAACACAGCAGTGTTTAGGAGAGTTGAAACCAAATTTTTTAGACATCGTTTGATCGATGATGAGTGATATTAAGTTGCCAATTTCCCTTTTGGGATATGCACTTGAAACCACATCATATTTGAATTCCATAAAATCTAAATTTGTTTCTAAAACTCTATATGAGTTATGGAATGATAAGAAACTCCATCTTAATTATCTTAAAGTATAGGGTTCTCCAGCTAACATTAAGAACATAAACTCCAATAAACTTAAGGCAAAATCAGTTTTCTGTAAGTTTATAGGTTATCCTAGAAATTCTCACGAATATGTATTCTATTATATAACAAGGGATAAAAAGTATTCGTTTCAAGACATGCCACCTTTTTGAAAAACAAATTTGTATCTCGAGAAATTATTAGTAGTAAAATAGAATAAGACCCAAGAAACTCCTATCGAAATTGAATATTCAGATAGTAATTCAACACCCGTAGTAGACACATAATATATTAGAAGGTTTAGTAAGAAATCTCATGTGCTGGAGGGATACTATGGTTTTCTCCTTGATAACAGAAAAGAGCATTTCATTGTCCGTGATGATGATGCCCTCACATAATGATAATTCTTAAGAGTAAAGAATTTACCTTATGGCTTGATATGGCGAAATTCAAAATGGACTCCATTGATAAGAACAATGTAAGGACTTTGGAAAATGTATTCGAAAGGGTAAACCTGATTGGCTGCAATTGGACCTTTAGGAAAAAGATCTCTGTAGATGGAAAGGTCGAGAATTATAAAGCAAGGTTGGTGGTAAAAGGTTTTCATAAAATTCAAGGTGTTGATTATGATGCAATGTCATTCCTAATAGCCATGCTTAAATTAATTCATATTTAACTTGTAATCCATGCTTGTTATGACTATGAAATATAACAATTGGACATTAAAACAGTATTTTTAAATGATAATTTAGAAGAGACTATTTACATGTCACTACACCATTTGGCTGATTTCACAATGTCCAGGGGTGGAAAATTAGCAGCGGTCTTGAGCCGTTACAAAATTACAACGGTTTTGAGCCATTGCAAAACTTTTAACAACAGGTTAAGGTTGTTGCAATTTTAAAATGGCTCAAGACCTTTTGATTCATATTATCCTGATTATATGTAAGAATAGCAAGTGTCTAGTGAATAAAAACCTCGAGTCTTACCTTTTTAGTAGTTGGGCAATATATTTCAAATACGAATATGTCTATGAACATAAAACCATTAAAGTCATTTAATACTTTTTTATAAGAAAAGGAGGTGGGTCCAACTATGTAATACCTTCCATTGCAGCAGTAGGTTTATAAAATTCCATATCCTAATCATATGTCATAAATAGCTGATAATGTGAGAGACAGTACCCAAGCCACTTAATGTTTCCAAGTGGAAAATTGGCAGACTCTGGTTATTTAAAACCTTAATTAAGGTAGACCCCATCATTTAAGACCTATTTCCAAAAGCGTGCTCCTCAATGGTACTATCTAGCTAACATCATATGGAATCTCGTAGACCACTTAATACTTCCAAGTGGAAAATAGGAAGAATCTGGTCATTTAAGACCTTAACTAAGGCAGGCCCCCTATTTAAGACCAATTTCCAAAAGCGAACCCCTGCAGAAATACCACCTAACATGTCTACATGGCCATTTAATACTTCATTTGGGGAAAAGAGGTGGGTCCAACCACTTAATACCTCAAGACCCAGAAACAGATCCTTCGTCTTATAGCCCATTCTCATGATGACATCTCACATTAGTCCGCTATTCATAGGAACCAGTAGCCTGATTAACTGGGAAAATTTCCCCTATAGAATTTGGTAACCTCGCATCATTACAAATATTTATCATAAGGATATCTCACATCAATAAAAGTGTACACAACTACCCGTAGCCTCAAAGTGAAGGGAAGACTTCCGTCATGTAAGTCTATTAACCTTGCAATCCTATGACTTAGCAACAAATTAATTACACTTCATACACACACACACACACACTCTCATCTCATTGTTTCATAAATAAGGCTTTATAAGGAATCTTCCTTATTACGCCTTAAAATAATAATTAGGCTATATAAGAGTTTCCACTTATTTTCGCCTCACAATCAATTACCTCTTATTACGCCTTAAAATAATAATTAGGCTATATAAGAGTTTCCACTTATTTTCGCCTTATAGTCAGTTACGTTCCTAATGGGGAAAATAAATGTAAATAAATGCCTTATTAACTACACCATATACACAATAATTATATGTTAATTATGTATATAGTACGTATATAGAGATAAATAAATATTTGCACCTAATAAGTTCTAGACATACTATTTTACGCTCTAAACTAGTGTTAAATGTCAATTCCCTAACCAATTATTATTACAAGTCCCATTCCTTCAAATTCTCAAGATTTCATGGGATTCTAATGTCCAAAAAAGGGAATAAATGTTCATAACCAAAACTGCAATAACAGACATTTAAATAAAATAGAAACTCAATTTATTACACCAATTCAATGGAATATCTTAAACCATTAGAATTGCAATCTAAACCCCATATTCTATTCAACTCCTCTTTTACAAAGAAATGGATAAGAATAAGTGGTGTAAACTACGATTAGAATTTATAATCTAAACCCCTTATTTTATTAAAGGATCACAATTTGACCCAAAGAAGAAGAAGTGGAATAAACTATGAAATTATCAAAAATTGCATAAACGAAACAAATTCTATCAAATTAATGTAAACAATTGGGAATCTCAGCATAGAATTAATATATCGAAATAAAAAGAAATTTTGGACGATTTTATCTATCATATTTTCTGAATCCCAAAATCCATAAGGCATAGTCAAATCCAAAAAAATACACTAAGCAATTGCAGAAAAGAAATACTAAGGTTTCCACTCACAAATTAACCTTAGCTTCACTCAAATGGATTTATAGCCTTCCAATCTCTTCCAAAATCTCTCACTTTTGATATATACACACACAATAGGGGAGAGGTATATATATTCATAAGATTTGGAATAATTGGAGAAGAATAGGATAAGAATGGATTGGAGGAAGAAGAAACAAATATGAAATAAGTTGAATTCTTACCTGAATTCTCTATGGAGTTTCTGAATCTTATTAGAGAGAGATAGCAATGGCAGAGTTTCATCGTATTTCCTAAAATAATATGAATAAAAGTGGAGAGGATTAGTTCTATTTATAGGAGTTGAAACATACCAGGACCATAGGATGGAAGTAGGTAGGAAATGGGTAAATCTGGAGCATACAACTGAATAAAACATAGCTTCAAACCTTAGCTGCCACCGGCAACTTTTGTTGCCAAGCGGCCGACCACCTTTGGGTGACCGGTCGACCGCTACGGTCGACCAGTTGAACTATATAGGTCGACGGCTCCTCTATTTTGGGGAACAATTATTTAGATTATTTTATTCCCTAATTAACTTTTTAACGTTAATTAAATGCTTACTTAGCCCCAAGCTAATTTTTTAAATTTAAACCCTAAATTTGATTTCTCATTTGAATTTGAATTCAAACTAAATTAATTTAAATCTAAGAACTTCAAATGCCTATAACTTCTTTGCTTGGGCTCCGTTTTCATCATATTATATATGGAAACATATCAAAATTTCTCCACAAAGCAATAGAATAACTTTCATGGTCAAATTCCATCTTTTATAAAATTTCCATATTCAACCCTTATCATATTTAATTCAAATTACTTTAGTTATTTATGGCTCATTTTATAGGATGTTACATACTTCCCCCCTTAAAAAAGGATTTCGTTCGAAAATTTTCCAAAGGGGTGAACGGTGTCACTCGCAATAACATCCATGTTATATAACAAGCTTCTCTACATAACTATCTACTCAACCAATAGTGAAATGTGATTATGTACTGCAGACATGCTAAATGAGCTCAATCCTAGCTGAGTTGGAATCATGTCATGAAATTATGTATGCAAATATTCTATACATGCATAAAAATTTCTACATGAGTATAAAGTGATTGTGAAAAAGTGTAACAACCATCTCCTACCATCCAATCTAGCAACCATGATGCAACCAAAATCCTAAATTTAGAGAGAGAAATTACCAGTGAAAAGCTCTAGGTTAAGGTGGCTAAGAGATTGAGATTTGTAACATTATACGGTAGTCGTGCCTTAATGAATGACCAAATGAAAATAAAGAAGTAATAAGGTAAGGGAAAAATAGGAATAGGTCGTATTCTTATACCCTAAACTCTTAAGCAATTCTCATTTACCACATTCACAAACTAAAACTTAATACCAAGCTTGGCCGGCCACTATTAGAAGATAACAAGGAGAAGATAAACAAGATTTCAAGAAGGAAGCTTAATCAAATTAATCAAAGAGAAAATCTCAACCTCTTTAACACAAGCTAAAGCTGAATAATAGATTACATCTCATTTTTATAGTTTTTGATTTCTAGATAAGACCCATGTTATTTTGCAAATGATTTTGTTATGTTTTGATGGTTTAAATGGACATATATGTTTGTTGATGATTTAGGTTATTTCATATAGATTTTATGATAGGATTTGATTTGGAAAAACTATTATATGACATCTAACTGACTGGCTTTTTGGTGATAAGGTCGGAAATATTATTTTAGAGATGGATTTCAAGTTTCATAATTTTCTGAAATATTGTGAATTTATTATGAATTTTCTAGTAAATAAATGGTATATTGGGTTTAAAATTAATTACGGCAATTATATGTTAGCTTTGGGTTAGAAATTTAGATATGTTAGATAACATATTAAAAGTGATTTATGGGAATTTTTGGAGAATTTTCCTAAGTGTTTTATTAAGTATATACAATTATTTAAGGTATGGGACTTAAATGTTTTATATGTTAAAAATAAGAGAAGGGGCAATTTTCTAAATGTTTTAAATTATTAAATACTGAATTCAGCAGCACTTTTAGAAAAGATTTTTGAAAAAGAAATTGGCAACCAATTATATGATGACAAATAAGTAAGTTAATTAGAAAGATATTACGTTAAAAAGAATGAAAACAGTTTTTGTCAAGGTTCACTGTTTTGCCACTATCGGAATCTACCTTTCGACTACATACCTCTCCTCCATCACAGTCGAAACCAATACACATGGTATCAATTCCTTGGTACGTAGTGGATTGGAGTTAGGCAAAAGGTATAAGGTCGAAACGTGCTTTTGAAGTTTTCGATGCCTTGTTTTGCTTTCAAAAGAAAAGCCGCTTTCTTTGCTTTCCAAGGATTGGTTTCGAAAGGGTTTTAATATGGCTTTCGATAGAAGTTGCCACCTTTTCTTTTAAACAAGCTTTCGACGGGGTTGAAGTACTCGTTGCCGCAATCTACCTTTCGATCCAGTTGAGGCCGCTTCGCATTTAAACATTGGTTTCAAAAGGGTGCTTTCACTTTTAAAAAAGAAGCCATTTCTCCATGCTTTCGAAAGGGTTAGTGTCGAAACCACCTACTTTCTTTTACTTAGAAAATTGCTTCCGAAAGTGTTGCTTTCGACCTAGTTATTTTAAGACCCTTTGCTCTATTGAAAGATAAACCCATAGGTTTCTTAGGGAATGGTTTTAAATGGTTTATAAACTATGTTCCACAAGTTTTACTTGAACCCAATGCTTTCGAAAGGTTTGTTTTAAGTAAAGTACCTTATTGATTCGAAAGGTATATAATAAAGGTTTCGAAGGGGAGGTTCCCCAATGATTTTGAAAGGTACTTGAAGTATTTCAAATGGAAGGTTTCTAAAGCTTTCGAAAGGCAAGTTTAAAGTGTTTTGACAAGAGAATGTCTGAGTTTTATAAAGGTTTTGAAGGGTTACATTCAATGATTTTGAACTATTGTTATAAAGGTTTCGAAAGGTATGTTTTAGCCTTTCGGCCTAGTGTTTAAAGGTAGAGTAGTTAATATATTTTAAAAGGCATACTTTCAATGGTTTCGAAAGGGTTGTTTAAATTTTTTAAACTAAGGCTTCGAAGGTTATCATCAACATTGTTTTGAGTAAATTATATATAACATGGCAAAGAGATTTGAGTAAAGCAAAGAGTATATTTTCCTTGTTCAAGTATGATTTAAAAGGTTAAATCAATTTGAAAGAAATGTTTTCAAGGAAAATTTTGATGGGGAAGTTAACCCTAAGTAAATGACTCAGATATTAGAAATACCAAATGGGACTGGTATAGAGTCACGCCCTATACTTTAGCTAGTAGCCCCTAGCTAATATAAGTTCAAAATTCTAGTGTGTAGCGCTTTGTCATAGGTAATACTAAAATGATGTTACACATAGAAAGGAATATACAGAGAAGATAGGTTATTGGTGAGCCCACAAAACCATTTGGATCAGTTGACCCTAGGAGAAGTAAGCTAGGGACAGATTGTCTAGAAGTGTGTCTAAAAGAAGTTAGCATATTTGTTATGTCTTGAAGGCCCGAGTCTGCCAAACGTAGTTGTTAGCCAAACAAAATTATATTGTTCAGACAGATAGTCCATTTATTAACTTATTTATATGCATATACAATATTGCTATGATTGCTTTAGTCAGTTTGATTGCAGGATTTTGGTTTTGCAAAAGATATATTTTGAAAAGAGATATTTACTAAGGGGAAACCCATTCCGCTAAGCGGCATGGTCTCACTTAATATTAAATAACCGAGATGTATAATATTATTCACACCAGGCTTTATGTCTGACTCGAAGTTTATGTTTTCCCCTTAAACTCTCGGGTGGTCAAAATATGATTTGAATAGATTGAGAGTTGAGGTTTTACAAGTTTAGTAGGTTGGACGAATATAGCTTCCAAAGACGTGCAAAAGGCAATGCTAGCTATATATCGAAACTATTGAGTTTTATTTTCCCTGTTGTGTACTAAGACCGATATGTCTATTTAGTACTCTGATCATCTAAGGGGGCATCTTCATATGTCACTCTTGGCGTAGTTTGTAATAATTATATTTGATCAATACCTGTGAATCGGTTATGGGATCATGTAATTTGAATATTAAATATTGCTTTGAAATGTAATCAGAAAAGTTGTTTTAATCTGTGTTGTTTTTATTTCATATTCAAGTGCTTCCGATATTATGGATACCATTGACATTATCGTATTTTGTCAACGGAAGTTAATGCTATGGATGACTGCAGCTTCTGTAGCGCTTAGCTTTGAACCCTAGATAGGGGATGTTACGTCTTTCTAGAGTTTTGAATGGACCAATAAATCTAAGCACTAGTTTTCCAGACTTGCTGAACCTAACAACTTTTCCAAGAGGAGAGATTTTAACAAATACCATATTTCCAACCTCAAATTTCAGCTATTTCCTTCTTTTATCCACATAATATTTCTGACGGTCTTACACTAACTTTATCCTTTGTCTGATCAACTCTAATTTTTTTCGTGGTATCACAGACCAAATTAGGACCAAGCAATACTTTATCTGTGGTTTCCTACCAACAACTAGGCAATTTGCATGGCCGCCCATAAAGTGCTTCAAAAGGAGTCATACCAATCGTCGTTTGATAGGTATTGTTATATGCAAACTCAACCAAAGGTAGATGCTGCTCCCAATGTCCGCCGAAATCCAAGACACAAGCTCTCATCAAGTCCTCCAAAATCCTATTCACTCTCTCTGTTTGTCCGTCGGTTTGTGGGTGATATGTCCTGCTAAGGTTCAAAGAAGTTCCTAAAGTTATTTGTAGGCTCCTCCAAAAATCTCTAGTGAACGAGGGGTCCCTATCACTGACTATGCTTACAGGAATTCCATGTAGATGAAATACCTTCTTAATATAAATCTTGACAAGAGAGGCACTAGTCTTATTTCTCCTCATTGGAACAAAATGAGCACTCTTGGTGAGTCTGTCCACAACAACCCAAATAGCCTCATTGCCCTTCTGACTTTTAGGCAATCCTTGCACAAAATCCGTTGAAATATGTTCCCACTTCCAAGTCAGAATTTTTAAATGTAATAATAATCCACCAAGCTTCCCTTGCTCAGTTTTATCTTTTGACATGTCAAAAACCTAGCAACAAACTAAGCTACGCTCCTCTTCATTCCACTTCAAAGGAAAATTCTCTTCATGTCCTTGTACATCTTATCTCCTCCGGAATGAATGGTCATCCTTGAGTGGTGACACTCCATAAGCACACCTCTCATCAAATCATCAATCATTGGGATGCAAAGACGTCCAACTCTTCTCAAATATCCCTTCTCATTAACTAAATACCTCCTAGCATAGGGAAAATGCTCTCCTTTTCTCAATTTTCCCAAATCTCTACTAACTTATCATATTTTACTTGCTCATGCCCTATATGATCCATCAAGTCTGGTCTAATCTCCATAACTGATAGAAAACCTTAGATGTGTTTTGTTGACGGTTGAAGGTTAATATTCAAGAGAAACTCCAACTATCTCCATACATATATAGCACTTACGGTAGTGTGTCTCTTGTTAAGGGCGTTGGCGACAAGTTCCCTTTTCCAGAGGTACATTGAATACCAAAGTCAAAGGATGCTACATACTCCATCTACCTCTACTGCCTAAGATTCAAATCTTTTTGCAAAATAGGTATTTGATTGATTTATGGTCAGTGAATAACTCAAACATTTCCCCCAAGAGATAACCACTACACCAAAACAGGTGATTCCCAACGAGTATAACTGTCGCAAACAGTTTCAGCAACGCTTATTAGCGTCGTTGTAGGGGCGTCGCAATTTATTGCCAACGCTTATAAGCGTTGGGGAGTTTAGTTTGCCAACGCTTATAAGCGTTGGAAGGTTGTATTCGCCAACGCTTATAAACGTTGGTGTACATTATTTAGCAACGCTTATAAACGTTGGAAAATTAACCATCCAACATTATTTAATTTTCTATGCTGACGCTTATAAGCGTTGGTAAATTTTAATTGACAACGCTTATAACGCTGAAATATTTTCATTCTCAGTATAGTCAATTATTTTAACATTAACAAACAATAAATAACTAACATGATATGCATTATTATACTACATTCAATAGGAACCCAAAATTTACAATATTCATGATCAAATAACAACATAAATTTCATAGTCAACTACTTCATAACAATGTCAACTACTTCATAACAAGTACAATACCAAATTACTTTCTCTACATAATCAAGTTGGTTAATTCAATACATAATCAACTACTTCATAACAATGTCAAATTGGAATACAAAAGATAACGTAAATTTCATAGTGAAATTCTACAAATACCGAATACAAAACTCCGACCATATAACGAAACCTCCATCTGAAAAATCACATAACTTGTACATTCCATTTTGAGGACCATCATAAATTGGTGCATCCGGTTCAAGAATATCAACCATCCAAATTACTTTCTCTACATTCGGTATCACCTTCCTAAAATGACAAGTATCTTCATTCAACTACACTTTGTGATAAATATGGGTAAACCAAAAAGGACGGGATTACTCACATTGTTTTAATGCACACCATGCAGCAAATGCAGCATCTTTTTGAGCATGCTTCTTTGTCTTAGACTTCCATAATCAACTCTCACGTGTGATGCATTTTCCCAGCAATTAACTAACCAACTACAGGAAAAAACATCAAACGTTTACAGCAATTTCTCAATTATCTTAACAAGTCTATAACCATGGAAGGCTTGCTTAAATAGTTGAACAAAATAAATAGCTAACACACAATTATCTAGCAATTAAAAGGACGCAATAACAGAAACACAACTCAGCATACTATTACAAAGACAAATATACCAGCAGTAATTAATATAATATAATCACAGCCGGATTATCTTGCAATTGAAAAGTGAATAATCTGTCAATATCAATGAAGTTGCAAAAACAAAAACCAAACATAATCCTTTTACCTGTTTCCCGCTGACGCAAGCAGACCTATAAATAGAAAACCAGAAAACAAAAGAATGAACCGAGTAAAAAAACAATTATAATAACCAAACCAAAGCAGTGTCAAAGCCAGTAGCAACAGATCTAACCTGGCTTTTGAAGCGGCGTTCAAAGCTGTGCGATACATGATAATTTGAAATAATTAATTTGCTGAAAGTAGATTGAAATCGCTCTTTGATATGATGTTATCCTCCGCTGGGCTGCTTAAATTGAAAATGAGGAGGCGGATTCTAGAAAGCTGCTACCACCGGAGGTCCGGATTCACTCTAGAAGCGTCTTTAGGGTTTAAGGTTTTAACTCCCATGCACCACGGGTGAATGCATGTTAAAGTATACTGATTGCGTGTCCAGTTTCTATTAAGCAAATTAATTGACTGGATCATGCTAAGAAATTTCATTAATACTTCTTTGCACTAACACATGAAAAATAAAAAGGCATAAAACCTTAGAAAACCCGGTGTGAACCTCAGCGATTCTTGGCTTCATGAAGTCGTTACTTAATGCACTGAAAACAAGATCGGATTGTCCTCCCCAACTACAAGTTGATCAAAACAAAGCAGTTTACCAAAAATACACATTAACGTTGACAATTTAAATATTATTGGAGTTTTATGTATGTATATTACCTCACGTCCTTTGGAATAATCTTAAGTTTCTTTCTGATAACACCGTCCATTATTGTGATAATATCACCATTAGAAGAGACTTTAGAGCTCAAATACCTTGAATATCTATTCATCGAGGTGCTCATTGCAACCATAGATGTAGAGATAGGATCTTGATCCGAATCCAACAAAAAGTTATAGAAATCCTAAATAATTTGTTCATGACATATTAAGTGTTCTGTGCATTCAAATATTCATCCAAAGTGCACATTTCAATCACTTACCACAGAGTTAGAATTTTCGCTGATGACGTTTTCAAGAGCACCCCATGTATCAGTTGCTTCACTAAATTTCCCTTTTGCTATTTGTTGCTTTATTTGTTCAGCCATGCTAACATAAGAATTTGGTGATTTCAGCCAAGAACATGATGAATGTGTAATGATAAATCAATGGAATTTCAATAGAAACCTGTTCGCTTTGTCCGTTGCATTAATTTCTAGTCTTGAAACATCCCTAAGCAAAGGTGCCCATGAAAACTGCATTAAAATAATAAATTAGGCAACAAAATTCTACTTCTTATGAAATGATATACGATTCAGTAATCATGAATTAACCACAAAATCTTCTGGTGAAATCCAGCTATCACCAATAGCAATTCCTCCAAGTTTAAGCTTCAATTCTCCTGATTTAACAGCCTTGAGAATCGATAACCCAAGTGTTACTGCATACTTTCCTCCATATGATTCAACCACTAAATACAAAGGACTACTTTGGAGTTCCGAATTCGAATTATATAACTTCTTTAAAAGTGTAGTTAAATCTGTTGCTGCGCCTTCGTCGGTTGTCACTAATGCACTTTTATCTTCTACAAAACTGTATCCTGTTCCTATGGGATTATCCTATAAACGCACACATCTTTCATATCAAAATTACACCAACTACAACAAAGAATGATAGGAGTTTTATCATATGTATTAGTCCCACATTGATGAATCATTGGGTGATGCATTATATAAGTAACTATCTGAAAGTGAAATTTTACCACAAAAAGAAGATCGGCCTTTTGCAACCAAGTTGAATTTCTTGGCTAGAGATCAGAGTCTAACGGCCCAACCTCTAAGAAATTTCCAATTCCAACACCAGATGCTCCCTATTAATATAATGAGATATGAAAATAAATTGTTTTTTCCATCTGCACAGTATAACATGATTAATATAATATATGATATGGAATAAAAGAAGAGTATATTACAGGTCCACCCTGCAGCCAGAGAAGAGTTGGCCATGGGTTCGGCCCTGTGTCGACCCAGTTTGGACTTTGGTAGAGCCAGTAGAACATATGTGCTTCTGCATTAACATGTAAGACATGAAGTCAATAAAACAGTGATAGCTGATTTCAGATTTATGGAAATAAAGAAAATAGTGAATGGAGAAGAAGTTGGATACTTGGTCTAACTTCAACATAACCCCATTTTTCTTTGCCGTCTGAAGTTCCAATAGCGTTAACAGAGAGAAAACAGAGGTGTAATATAGAGAGAAACATGAATGAAGATTTGAAAGCCATTGAAAAGTGAATAACCTGTCAATATCAATGAAGATTTACTAGAGCTGCTGTTCCAGACTGCCTTCCAAAAAGACCGCTCAAATTTGGTCCTTGCTTATGTCCAACGCCTTGTTCAACAGTATGACATTGAGCGCACTTAGTCTTGAAGATCTTCTCCCCAGCAGCCTTGTTTCCAGGAGGAGCCTCAGCGAAAGACGCCATTTCCGATCAAATCAGAGCCTGAAGTCGTAGTCGAAATCAAATCGCCTGAAGTCGTGGTCGAAATCAAATCGCCTGAAGTCGTGGTCGAAATCAAATCACCTGAAGTCAAGGCCGATTCGCTTGAAGTCGAGGCTGATTCGCCTGAAGGAGAGGCCGATTCAATTGAAAGAGAGAGGCCGAAATCGAATTGGCTGAAGGAATGAATAACGTTGAGAAGTTGGGGATTAGGGCTACGGAAGACAACGGATGCTCATTTACATTTTTAGCCCAATAACATTCAAGCTAATTTCAATTTAACCAGGTTTTCCAACACAAATATGTGTTAGCAATAAAAAATTTATAAATGTGTATTTTCGGTCACACATTTCTTGCTTAGCAACGCTTATTGTTGTGATTAATCTACAACGCAAATAAGTGTTGGCAATTGAAAAAAATAAGTGTCGCGAAATGGCTGTTATGGTGTAGTGAACGCTTCCACATCTTTAAGGAAAAAACAATAGCTGTTAATTTTAAACCATTCACTGGATACTTCTTATCATGGTCCTTTAGTTGTCTACTAGCATAGGCAACTACCTTCCCTTCTTGCATAAGAACTACCCCTAATCCTGTGCCACATGCATTTATGAAAACCATGAATGGCTTGGTTCTATCTGGAATAGTGAGCACAGATGCACTAGTCAATGACTCCTTAAGCTTGTCAAATGCCTTGGTGCATCTATCATCCCAAACAAAAACTAGATTCTTCTTAGTCAATCGGGTTGAACGGGCTGCTTTTTGTGCAAAGCGCTTGATGAACTTCCTATAGCAACTTGCCAACCCTAGAAAACTTCGAACCTCTGATGCATTACTAGGAGTCTTCCATCCTTGGATAGCTTCCACTTTAGCAGTGTTCACCGCTAATCCTTGTTCCGAAACACTATGCCCAAGGAACCTAACTTCATTTTCCCAAAATTGGAATTTAGAAAACTTGGCTTTCAGTTGGTTTTTTCTCAAGGTCTCCAATACCTCCCTAAGGTGGTCCTCATGCTCCTTCTTTCCTTTGGAGAAAAGCAAGATATCCTTAACAAATACCACGAAAAATTTATTAAGTTGCCCTCTAAATATTCTACTCGTTAATTCCATAAAGAATGTTGGGGCATGTGACGACCGCCCATGACCCCTGCACCGAATCTAGAGATAGAGCGCTGTAAAGTGTGCCAGGCGACCATGGACGATTGTCAAGGTAAGATTTAAAACAACAGAATCTATCGTATTACTCACAGCGCATGGACAAAAATACAATAGAACATAAGTATAGTGAAGCTTTACAGAACAAAATGACATCATATAAAACTCCATAATAGTTGAATACAATCATCCACATAGTCAATACATCCAGCCTCACTACAAATCTCTCAGAGAATACAAAACAGCGGAATATCCAGTACATATAAGAAGAAAATATGCAACCCTCTAACTCGTCTTCGATATCAGCATCGTGAGAAGAGAACAGCACCTGTCACCTGCTACCTAGTCTGCCCGTCCCAAAATGGACGAACAGCCCAAGGCAATAAGAATTAAAACATAAAGCCTTGAGTCAGACAACAGTCTTAGTGAGTAGTAAATTAACTAACAACATACCAAAAGAGCATAAAGGAAAAGGAATAGGAATACAACCCTCCCACTCCAACCTCATTCTACAGTGATAGCCCCCAGACACACACTAAGCAGAAGTAAACATAGCAGAGCATACAATTTAAAGTAAAGCTATTATCACTCGAGTCAAGGGCGATGTTTTCCAAGTACCAAGGCCTAAATCAGATAAGCACCCAGAAAATACCACTCTTGAGTCCGAATGACGATACAACCAAACATCCATGACTCTGGCTATCACTGTTATCATTGCTTCGATATCACCGTTAATTGAATGACCGGCACATTCTTTCAGCCGTCCATCAAGGGCTAATGGAAACCCCGGTTCTAGACATAACTCCCGCACGTCGTCGCAGCCCGTGCCTAGGACTATCGAATCTGCCCAGAGTACTCGACCATCAACAGTTGGCCGTTGGGACTATCGAATCTGCCCAAACGTACTCTTACTTAGAGCATGCTAGAACCTTCAACAACGATGCTATCCAAGCCTCCTGGTCATCCTCCTCGACGACTATTCTCATATCCATTCATTATCCTCAACTCGAATCATATCACCGAGTTATCAACATGCTTGGAATGATCCCGTCTGGATTAGACCAAGTCTTCATCACATGATTGCCTCGCTTCATTACATCCTCGCAAAGCCTCATTTCATCATCACATCATCAAATCTATGCATAAGAGCTTCATCATCCCGCTACATATGCCACGAGCAGCTTTCCCAATTCAAGAGCCTTTCCCTTAGCTTTTGAATCACCTTCGATCTAAATCTAGTCATCAATCATCTAGTTCATAACAATCAATCAAATCAAACATCAATCCAAGCAATCAAGCATTCAAAAATGATCTAAGTAGACAATTATAACAATAATGGCATTTTCGTAATTTAAGAGTTGAAAGTCCAATAAGCATGAAAACATGGATTATATCTCTACAAACTTGATGAATGAACTTGCATAGGTTAACATATGATAAAATGGATGTAACATCATCATGAACAATGGGTCTATATGGATCTACACATAGGATGAAGAAAATGCATGGAAATCTCTATTTTAACACCAAATCGAGCCAACAATCCGATATACTCCTTTGGATCCGTGTGAGAGATAATCACCACTCACCAAATCACCTAAACAAACCCAAATCAACACGCTTCAGATCTGGACAGCGAAGGATCAAGCTTGATCTATCACGAATCCGCTTCAAACGAAGAAATCTCTCTTGAAAAGATGAAGATCTTCAATCTAAGCTCTTGAATCTTCAATCTTGATCTTCGATTTGGATGGATGGAAGCACTAGATTAGAGTGGAGAAAAGAAGTGAAGAAGTGTAGAAGTCGAGCTCTCAAAATGGCAGCACTTCGTCGCTTCAAAATCCGGATCCCAAAAATGAAGAGAAGCTCTCCTATTTATAGCAGAAAATTCGCTAAGTCGTAACTCGGCTAACTCCATAAGTCGTCTCCGACTTATCCCTATTCTCGACTCAACACTCCGCCGACATACGACTTAACAGATCCAAGTCCCTACGACTTAAGACAACGCTATCTCCTTAACTCGACCACGACTCAACCAGGTTACGACCTAACTGGGTCTCCGACCTACGACTTATGAAGGAGTACGACTTACGACTTAACACGTAACTGGGTTACGACCTACCCCATACGACTTAAACAACTGCCGACTCAAAAACTCACTTGTTTAACTTCTAACTCGGTCACGACTTAACACAGCAGCCTACCTACGACTTAACATAGCAGCTTTGCCGATCTATCAGGATAAGACTCAACTCCTAAGTCGTCCAGGTCTTAAGTCGACCACTCCCTTAACTCGTCAGCCGACTTAACACTTAACTCAAAACCTTAAGTCGTCTACAATAACTTAAGTCGGTCACTTCCTTAGGTTGTCTATCCCTTAACTCGGCAACGACTTACAACCTACGACTTAATACTTGCCGAGTTAACTTCGACCTACTAACTTAGCCCAGCTACGACTTATCTCCATAGGTCGTCGCCGACTCACCCCTTAAGTCCTTAACTCGCCCAGACTCATCACTAACTCGTCCAGAACTCATAGGTCGGCTACGACTTAGGACTTAACCAAAATTCTTCCCAAAATCTGAAACAACCTAAAATGTTGAAAATTCCAGATTTGAACGAACTTTTCGATCCGTAAAAATACGGGTCGTTTCATTCTCTCCCCCTTAGGAATTTCGCCCCCGAAATTCCAAGCAATCAAAAACTATTCTGTACGCCTACCATCCATAGCAATCAACAGACCATGCATCCAATTCTAACTTAGCGTACAGAATTCTAAAATTAGGACAAGTTACAATATCGCGAGATGACACGACACCTTAGGGCCATACCTTGAAGAGTTCAGGATGAGCTGCCTTCATCCTCTCTTCCACCTCCCACGTACAGTCGTTATCATCATCACTCCATTGTATCTTGAGCAACTTAACTACCTTCCTCCTAAGCTGTTTCGTGTCGGTTTCAACAACACGAAGCGGCTTACGAGGTCTTCTATCAACTGGATCAACTTCGAAGTCTTCACAGCTATCAGCAGAAACCACTGTATTCGAGTCGTGCACATACTTCCGTAGATATGATACATGAAAAACATTATGCACACTCGACATCTTCTCTGGTAACTCCAATCTGTAGGCGAGCTTTCCAATTCGCTCGGTAATCGGGAATGGTCCAACAAATCTCGGAGTCAATTTTCCTTTCTTCCCGAATCGAATAACATTCTTCAGTGGAGAAACCTTCACGAAAACCATATCTCCCACGTCGAATTCCAAATCCTTACGACGTTTATCAGCATAACTCTTCTGACGATCTTGGGCTGCCTTCATTCGTTGCTGAATGATTTCTATACAATCTGAAGTCTGCCGAATCATCTCTGGCCCAAGTATCAGCTTTTCTCCAGTTTCCAACCAACATGTCGGAGAGTTACACGGTCTTCCATACAATGCCTCATACGGTGCCATACCAATGCTTGACTGGTAACTGTTGTTGTATGCAAACTCCACCAAATGAAGGTGATCTTCCCATGATCCTCCGAAGTCCAAAACACATGCTCTAAGAAGATCTTCCAAAACTCGGTTGACTCTCTCGGTCTGACCATCTGTTTGAGGGTGATAAGCTGTACTCAAACACAACTCGGTTCCCAAAACTTCCTGGAAGCTCCTCCAAAATCCACTAGTGAACAATGGGTCTCGATCGCTCACTATACTCTTCGGAATACCATGGAATCGAACTATCCACTTAACATACAACTCAGCCAACTTTGATGCAGTCCTAGTCGATCGAACAGGAATGAATCATGCACTCTTAGTCAAACGATCCACAATGACCCAAATCCCTTCACTTCCCGTCCTGGTTCTAGGCAATCCATCGATAAAAGCCATCGACACTTGTTCCCACTTCCATGTAGGAACTTCTAATGGCTGAAGCAATCCACTTGGCTTCTTCTGTTCGGCTTTTACCAACTGGCAGTTCATACATTTGGAAATAAAATTTCCAACATCCTTCTTCATACCTTCCCAATAGTAGGTTCTCTTCATATCCCGATACATCTTATTTCCACCTGGATGAATTGTCAACTTCGAGTGATGACTTTCCTTCAGAACTTCACTCCTCAATTCACCTATATCGGGAACAACTAGTCGTCCTTGCTTCCGAAGCCAACCCTCTCGATCGACCTCGAATCCTTTATCCTTTTCTGGATCCAATCCAGATTCCAATTCACGGATAATCTTGACAAGCTTATCATCTCGCTTTTGGCTCTCACCAATCCTTTCCACAAGAGTGGGTCTTATTGATAAGTTTGCCAATATCTCAGGTTCCAATTCACATCTAGGCCTGAAGTCAAATCCAGCTAAATACTCGAGACTCTTCCATTCTGAAAACATGGCTCCCAATCCTGCATGTCTTCGACTTAACGCATCTGCCACTGCGTTACCTTTTCCCGGAGTATAAGCTATACCAAAATCATATGATGCCAAAAACTCTAGCCAACGTTGCTGCCGAAGATTCAAATCCTTTTGGGAGAAAAGATACTTCAGCGACTTATGATCCGTAAACAACTCGAATCGAACTCCCAATAGATAATGTCTCCACATCTTCAGAGCAAATACAATCGCCGCTAACTCCAAATCATGAGTTGGGTAATTCCTTTCATGCGGCTTCAGTTGTCGACTTGCATATGCAACAACTTTATCCTTCTGCATCAGCACTGCTCCAAGTCCAGTACCACATGCGTCGGTGTAAACCACCATCTCATCATTTCCACTAGGAATAGTCAAAACAGGAGCACTCGTCAATCGCTCTTTCAGGATTCCGAAAGCTTGCTCACACTTAGCATCCCAACAGAACACTTGGTTCTTCTTCGTTAATCCTGTTAACGGTGCAGCTACCTTGGAGAAGTCTTTGATAAACCGTCGATAATATCCTGCTAATCCAAGAAAACTTCTCACATCTGATGCATTCTTAGGTCTAACCCAATCCTGGATTGCTGCCACCTTAGCGGGATCAACCGCTATTCCATTTCCAGAAATCACATGGCCTAAGAACCTCACTTCACTCTTCCAGAAGTGACACTTCGAAAACTTAGCCTTCAGCTGATGTTTCCGCAAGATTTCCAAAACAATACACAAGTGCGTCTTGTGCTCTTCTTCAGTTCTGGAATAAATCAGAATATCATCCACGAACACAAGTACGAACTTGTTCAACTGATCTCTGAACACTCTATTCATAAGATCCACAAAATATGCTGGCGCGTTAGTCAATCCAAACGGCATTACCAGCCACTCAAAGAAACCGGATGGTGTCCTAAAAGCAGTCTTCGGCACACTATCCTTAGCCACTCTCAACTGGTGAAATCCCGTCGCCAAATCCATCTGAGAAAACACCTTAGCTTCGTGAAGCTGATCAAACAAGTCATCTATTCTCGGTAATGGATACTTGTTCTTCTTAGTCACCTTATTCAGCTCACGATAATCCACACACAATCTCAACGATCCATCTGCCTTGGTTGCAAACACAACTGGTGCACCCCACTCGGACACACTACGCCGAATGAATCCTTTCTGCAAAAGATCATCAACTTGCACCCTCAACTCCTGCTGTTCCCTAGGCGCCATCCGCCTAAGAGGCATCACAACAGGTCTGGCTCCTTCAACTAGATCTATACAAAACTCGATCTCTCTATGCGGCGGCAACCCTTTGACTTCGTCAAAGACATCCTCGAATCCATTAGCGATCGGCACTGATGACAGTCCATCCCGTGGAACAACTAGCGAATACATGAAGCTCATGAAGACGCCTTCTTCATGCTTACATCGTATCACAATCTTTCGCCCTTCCACATTCTCGACTGTCACTTCCAACCTTTCGCAATCAACCTTAGCCGCATACTTCCTAAGCCAGTCCATACCCAAAATAATTCCGAACCCCGCAAAGTTCAGAACAAAGCAATCACAAACAAAAGAGCAACCATGACTCGATACAACTAGACCACGGCATAACATACACAAACAAGACGAACCCCCAACTGGATTAGTCACAACCAATGGCCTATCAACAATATCCGGCTTCAAATCTAACCGGCCTACTAGTTCATTACAAACAAACGAATGCGATGCTCCAGTATCAAACAGAACTCTAACTGGAACACCACATAGGAAAAGAGTACCTTGAACAACCACACTCTTTCCCTTCTCTTCAGCAGTAGGAGCTTTCGAAGACGACGGAACAGCTCCCAAAGCATAAGCTTGCACAATCTGCCTGTCCTTCCTTGGTTCTGGACAATTCTTCCTGAAATGCCCCGGCTTGTCACAGTTGTGACACTTCATTGGCACCTTCGGATTCTTACAATCCTTCGAGAAATGGCCCTTCTGCTGACAATTGTAGCAAGTCACCTCGCCTTTCGGCTTCTTCTGGCCATCCTTACCCTTCTGCTGCTGCTGCTTCCTCTTCTTGTTTCCACCCTGCTGGGGTTTAGACTCTTCCCTGGTCACAGCAACAACGGATCCATCCTTAGGAAACAGACTCGCATGCCTGAGAGCTTTCTCCACAAGCTTCTCAAATGAATCGTCCAAATGATCCACCAACTGCCTCCCAAGATAACTATCCAAGCCGGTCACAAACTTCTCATTCTTCTGATAAGCACACTCAATATATGACCGGGCATATTTGGACAAAGCTTCAAACTCAGAAATATACTCAAGAACAGATCTTCCACCCTGCTTGAGCTCCAGAAACCTCTTGAACAGAACAGACTTCTAAGCTGTAGAAATGAACTTAGCTTCAAATCTGACTTGGAATTGCTCCCAAGTAATCTCTTCTTCCGGAGTAGTGATGGTAATAGAGTTCCACCAATCAGAGGCTCTCCCTTGAAGCTGCCTTGATGCCAACTTCCTCTTAGTTGCATCATCAATTCCCAAATCACCAAAGATCCTTCTACAAGCATCTATCCATCTCTGGACTTCGATAGTTGATTCTGTTCCCAAGAAAACCTTTCCTCCAAGAGCAGTATAATCCTTGCACAACTTAGCAAAATCCACTGGTTTCGGAGTTTGAACTTGAACTCCAACATCAACTGCTGCCCCCGGAACTGGTATCCTTCTCATGATCGAAGTCATCATAGCTTCGAACATGGCTGCATAATCAGCAGTCTCTTCAGTAGCACGGCCTTCCCTAGCAGCTGGTCTCCCTCTTCGACTCATTCTCAATATCTATAAAAAGGAATGATTAGAACATCTAGAGAAACAACTGCATAAAGGACTCAAACTCTACTAAGCTACTATATTATATATAGTATTCATCCATCAAAATACAATTACGTCTCTCATACGTAGTTACGACGGCGAGCGTTGGGTAAAATCGATTAACCAATGCTCTGATACCAAATGTGACGACCGCCCATGACCCCTTCACCGAATCTAGAGATAGAGCGCTGTAAAGTGTGCCAGGCGACCATGGACGATTGTCAAGGTAAGATTTAAAACAACAGAATCTATCGTATTACTCACAGCGCATGGATAAAAATACAATAGAACATAAGTATAGTGAAGCTTTACAGAACAAAATGACATCATATAAAACTCCATAATAGTTGAATACAATCATCCACATAGTCAATACATCCAGCCTCACTACAAATCTCTCAGAGAATACAAAACAGCGGAATATCCAGTACATATAAGAAGAAAATATGCAACCCTCTAACTCGTCTTCGATATCAGCATCGTGAGAAGAGAACAGCACCTGTCACCTGCTACCTAGTCTGCCCGTCCCAAAATGGACGAACAGCCCAAGGCAATAAGAATTAAAACATAAAGCCTTGAGTCAGACAACAGTCTTAGTGAGTAGTAAATTAACTAACAACATACCAAAAGAGCATAAAGGAAAAGGAATAGGAATACAACCCTCCCACTCCAACCTCATTCTACAGTGATAGCCCCCAGACACACACTAAGCAGAAGTAAACATAGCAGAGCATACAATTTAAAGTAAAGCTATTATCACTCGAGTCAAGGGCGATGTTTTCCAAGTACCAAGGCCTAAATCAGATAAGCACCCAGAAAATACCGCTCTTGAGTCCGAATGACGATACAACCAAACATCCATGACTCTGGCTATCACTGTTATCATTGCTTCGATATCACCGTTAATTGAATGACCGGCACATTCTTTCAGCCGTCCATCAAGGGCTAATGGAAACCCCGGTTCTAGACATAACTCCCGCACGTCGTCGCAGCCCGTGCCTAGGACTATCGAATCTGCCCAGAGTACTCGACCATCAACAGTTGGCCGTTGGGACTATCGAATCTGCCCAAACGTACTCTTACTTAGAGCATGCTAGAACCTTCAACAACGATGCTATCCAAGCCTCCTGGTCATCCTCCTCGACGACTATTCTCATATCCATTCATTATCCTCAACTCGAATCATATCACCGAGTTATCAACATGCTTGGAATGATCCCGTCTGGATTAGACCAAGTCTTCATCACATGATTGCCTCGCTTCATTACATCCTCGCAAAGCCTCATTTCATCATCACATCATCAAATCTATGCATAAGAGCTTCATCATCCCTCTACATATGCCACGAGCAGCTTTCCCAATTCAAGAGCCTTTCCCTTAGCTTTTGAATCACCTTCGATCTAAATCTAGTCATCAATCATCTAGTTCATAACAATCAATCAAATCAAACATCAATCCAAGCAATCAAGCATTCAAAAATGATCTAAGTAGACAATTATAACAATAATGGCATTTTCGTAATTTAAGAGTTGAAAGTCCAATAAGCATGAAAACATGGATTATATCTCTACAAACTTGATGAATGAACTTGCATAGGTTAACATATGATAAAATGGATGTAACATCATCATGAACAATGGGTCTATATGGATCTACACATAGGATGAAGAAAATGCATGGAAATCTCTATTTTAACACCAAATCGAGCCAACAATCCGATATACTCCTTTGGATCCGTGTGAGAGATAATCACCACTCACCAAATCACCTAAACAAACCCAAATCAACACGCTTCAGATCTGGACAGCGAAGGATCAAGCTTGATCTATCACGAATCCGCTTCAAACGAAGAAATCTCTCTTGAAAAGATGAAGATCTTCAATCTAAGCTCTTGAATCTTCAATCTTGATCTTCGATTTGGATGGATGGAAGCACTAGATTAGAGTGGAGAAAAGAAGTGAAGAAGTGTAGAAGTCGAGCTCTCAAAATGGCAGCACTTCGTCGCTTCAAAATCCGGATCCCAAAAATGAAGAGAAGCTCTCCTATTTATAGCAGAAAATTCGCTAAGTCGTAACTCGGCTAACTCCATAAGTCGTCTCCGACTTATCCCTATTCTCGACTCAACACTCCGCCGACATACGACTTAACAGATCCAAGTCCCTACGACTTAAGACAACGCTATCTCCTTAACTCGGCCACGACTCAACCAGGTTACGACCTAACTGGGTCTCCGACCTACGACTTATGAAGGAGTACGACTTACGACTTAACACGTAACTGGGTTACGACCTACCCCATACGACTTAAACAACTGCCGACTCAAAAACTCACTTGTTTAACTTCTAACTCGGTCACGACTTAACACAGCAGCCTACCTACGACTTAACATAGCAGCTTTGCCGATCTATCAGGATAAGACTCAACTCCTAAGTCGTCCAGGTCTTAAGTCGACCACTCCCTTAACTCGTCAGCCGACTTAACACTTAACTCAAAACCTTAAGTCGTCTACAATAACTTAAGTCGGTCACTTCCTTAGGTTGTCTATCCCTTAACTCGGCAACGACTTACAACCTACGACTTAATACTTGCCGAGTTAACTTCGACCTACTAACTTAGCCCAGCTACGACTTATCTCCATAGGTCGTCGCCGACTCACCCCTTAAGTCCTTAACTCGCCCAGACTCATCACTAACTCGTCCAGAACTCATAGGTCGGCTACGACTTAGGACTTAACCAAAATTCTTCCCAAAATCTGAAACAACCTAAAATGTTGAAAATTCCAGATTTGAACGAACTTTTCGATCCGTAAAAATACGGGTCGTTTCAGGGCATTTGTCAATCCAAAAGGCATTACTTCCCACTCAGAGAGCCCATCTAGAGTATGGAATGCGATCTTCGACTTGCTTTCCTCTGCAATCCTCAACTGATGGAATCCTATTGCTAAGTTTAATTGGGAAAAGACTTTTTAGTTCCTACAAGTTGGCCGAAAAAGTCATCTAGTCTTGGTAGAGGGTGTCTATTCTTCCTTGTCAACTTGTTCAACTCCCTATAATCGATGCAAAGTCTCAAAGAACCATCTGCCTTAGTAGCAAAAACAACATGTGATCCCCACTCAGAAGTACTCTTATGAATGAAACCTTTCTTCAATAGTTTTGAGATCCAGTTATCCAACTCCCTTCTTTCTTTGGGGGCTATATATCTCAAAGGTAGAGTGATGTTTCTTGCATCCTTCTCCAAATCCATTTGGAACTCAATCTCCTTATGAGGTGGAAGATCCGAGACCTCCTCGAAGACATAAGGAAATTCACAAACTACGAGTACAGATGATGGCTCTCCAACAACAGATAGATTTAGTGAGTATAAATGGCTTAACTCAACTAAAGCTTTGGGTGTACAAAGAACTTCTAAGTCACGACCTCCACAACACCTTAATCGGTCCTTGAATTCACCCAAGGTAATACCCTTCCCGGGTGCTCATCAGTCACATAGTTCAACCAATTCAAGGCTTCTTCCGTGAGGTGCCAAGCTGGTATTCTTCAACCAATTCAAGGCTTCTTCCGTGAGGTGCCAAGCTGGTATTCTTCTTCTTAACTTATCATCTCAACCAAGCTCTCTAAATATCTTCTCGCGGTTACTAATCCAAGCTTTAGCTTCCAAATATCCTTCATTTCTAGAGTATGACTTCCCTCCCAAATTGAGAAATTACTTACACAACCAAGGAAAGTCGATAGGATGGCGGGCTACATCGACGGGCGGGGCAGTGGGTGCTACCGATGTAGTTGGAGGAAAAAGAATCTGCTCAATAGTCCTAAAATATTGTTTAAACCATTCGAACATTCCACGAATGGATGGTCTTTTGCTGGTAGGGTTCCCCTGTTCGGAAGAAGATTGATTATCAGCCATATCAGCTATTTGTAGGTTAATCCTTTAGTGATGATTTTCTAAGATAGTATTTACATGCTGAAGGAAAAAAGTTTGCCTAGTATACGTGCGTATGTTTAAGAAGAGAGGGTGTGTGTGTGTATATAGTAAGAAATCATTGAAAATAATTTTTGAAAAACCTTTTTCAAAATAACAAATACATCTCTCATACGTATAGTTTTTCCCCATTGATTGGGTAACCTAGGCTTTGATACCAAATGTAACAACCCACCCCAGAACAAGCCTAAATTTCGACCTAGAAAAGGCCCATCGAAACTTAGATCCATTCTAAGGCAAGCTGTTGGTTGTAAAAATAAATAGCATTGCAAAACCATAAATAAACTTTCAGAACTTGCAGCGAATGGAAAAAAATATAATAGTAAAGTGTATACATTTATTTTGAAACCATAAAAATGTCATAACACAAAATCCCATAAAAACCATAACATAATATTTGTTACAACAATTGTCTAAATCCATGGGTACACATAAAAGCAAATAATAATAAATACTGCCACTAGTCAAGCGTCTCCATCTCTAAGCATCATCACTGCCATCACTCCGTCCTTAACCTGTATTGTAATGAGGAGGGAGTCAGAACAACTAATGTATGGTGAATAAAAGCCACGAGTCATACCTTTTCAGTACTTGGACAGTATATTTCAAAATAAGAATATGTCCACAAACATAAAACCATTAAAATCATTTAATACTTCTTTATAAGGAAAGAAGGTAGGTCTAATCACTTAATACCTTCCATTCCAACAACAGGTTTCTAAAATCCCATATCCCAACCATATGTTATAAATAGCTAATAATCTGAGAGACGGTCCCCAAACCATTTAATGCTTCCAAGTAGGAAATAGGCAGTCTCTGGTCATTTAAGACCTTAATTAAGGTAGACCCCATCGTTTAAGACCTATTTCCAAAAACATGCTCCTTAATGATACTATCTAGCTAACATCATATGGAATCTCATAAGCCACTTAATACTTCCAAGTGTAAAATAGGCAAACTCTGGTCATTTAAGACCTTAATTAAGGCAGACTCCATCATTTAAGACCTGTAACTAGAAGTGGACCCTTGTAGAGATACCACCTAACGTGTCCCCTTGGCCATTTAATACTTCATCTGGGGAAAAGCAGCGGGTCCAACCACTTAACACCTGAAGATCCCAAAGCAGGCCCTTCGTCTTATGGCTCATACTCATAATGACGTCTTACATTAGTCTTCTATTCACAGGAATTGGTAGCCAGATTAGTTGGGCAGATTTCCCCTACAGAATTTGGGACCAACTTCGCATCATTACAAATATTTATCATAAGCATATCTCACATCAACTAAAGTGTACACAACTGTTGGCAGCCTCAAAATGAAAGGCAAACTTCTGTCATGTAACTCTATTGACCTCGCATCCCTATGACTTAGCCACAAATTAATTACTCTCCACACACACACATACTCATCTCACCGTTTCATAAATAAGGACTTATAAGGAATCTTTCTTATTACACCTTAAAGTAATAATTAGGCTATATAAGAGTTTCCTCTTATTTTCACCTCACAATCAATTACCTTCCTAATGGGGAAATAAATGCAAATAAATGCCTAATTAACTACGCCATATGCACGATAATTATACGTTAATTACATAAATAGAGATAAATAAATATTCATGCCCAATGAGTTCTAGACGCATGGATTTTACGCTCTAAACTAGCGTTAAATGTCAATTCACTAACCAATTTTTATTACAAGTCCTTTTTCTTCAAATTTCCAAGATTTCATGGGATTCTAATGTCCAAAATAGGGAATAGATGTTCATAACCAAAACTACAATAATAGACTTGTAAATAAAATAGAAACTCAATTTATTACAGCAATTCAATGAAATATCTTAAACAATAAGAATTGTAATCTAAACCTCATATTCTATTCAACTCCTCTTTTACAAAGAAATAAATAAGAATAAGTGGTGTAAACTACAAGTAGAATTCGTAATCTAAACCCCTTATTTATTGAAGGATCACAATTTGACCCAAAGAAGAAGGAGAAGTGGAATAGCCTATGCAACTATCAAAAATTGCATAAACAAAACAAATTCCATCAAATTAATGTAAATAATTGGGAATCTTAGCATAGAATTGGCATATTGAAATAAAAAGGAACTTTGGGCGATTTTATCTATCAAAATTTCGAAATCCCAATATCCCTAAGTCATATTCAAATCCAAAAAAATATACTAAATAATAGCTGAAAAGAAATACTAAGGTTTGCACTCACAAATTAGCCTTAGTTCACTCAAATGGATTTGTAACCTTCCAATCTCTTCCAGAATCTCTCTCTTTTGATATATATATATAGGAAAGAGGTATGTACTCATTAGATTTAGAATAATTGGAGAAGAATATGATAAAAATATATTGGAGGAAGAAGGAACAAATAGGAAATAAGTTGAATACTTACTTGAATTCTATGCGGAGTTTCCAGATCTTATTAGAGAGAGACAATAATGGCAGAATTTTGTCCTATTCCCCAAAATAATATGAATAAAAGTGGAGAGGATAGGCTTCTAATTATAGGAGTTGAAACACACCAGAACCGTAGGATGGAAGTAGGTAGGAAATGGGTAAATCTGGAGCGTAAACCGAATAAAACATAGCTTCAAACCCTAGCCACCACCCGTAACTTTTGTTGCCAAGACGTCGATCGCCTTTAGGTGACCAGACGATCGGTTGACCTATATAGGTCGACCGCTCCTCTATTTCGAGGAACAATTATTTATTTCTATTGCAAGATTATTTTATTCCCTAATTAACTTTTTAATGTTAAACGTTAACTAAACGTTTACTTAGTCCCCAAGCTAATTTTATAAATTTAAACCCTAAATTTGATTTCTCATTTGAATTTGAATTCAAACTAAATTAATTTAAATATGACAACTTTAAATGCCCATAACTTCTTTGCTTTAGCTCCATTTACAGCATATTAAATATGAAAACTGATCAGAATTTCGCCATAAACGCAACGGAATAACTTTCGTGATCAAATTCAAACTTTTATAAAATTTCCATATCCAACCCTTATCATATTTAATTCAATTTACTTTATTTATTTACGGTTCATTTTAAGGGTGTCACATGTTGACCTGTGTTCATATAAATTTCAACCATATTGTACTATATATGTCGATCTATACCTGATGTTGGCCATGATTTTTAGATTTTTTTTGAATTCGGTAGCATTTTTCCTTTTTGTTTCCATTCGTCTTCATTTTGCAATCCCTCCTCTTTAGTTTTTAATGGAAGCAACCACTCGTATGCATCCCCTAACATCCATATAAGGAATTATTCTCTCCCTGATCAAAACAACAATGTATACTCAACTATTTTCTTTCTATCTCTGATTTTTGCTCTATACATTCACTATTGATCAAAACAAAAATTATAAAATATCAGTCATTTCCATATCTACAATAGTCAAAAACACTTTTATAACTCTTGTTGTTAATTTTTGGATTTAGTATGCGCGTCATAGGAGATTGTACTGAAAAGAAGATGTTCATATTGCAAGATACAAAGGGTTTACAAATATATTTTTATATTGAAATCAAAGTCTTGTTACAAAGTCATCAAGCGATTTGTTAAGTCCTAATCAATAGCATAAGTAATGTCATTATAAACATATTTGTCCAAGTCAAGAGACGGTTAAGTTAGTGATTCGAGAAAGGTGTTTTGGGATTGAACGTAGAATATGAGTCGACCAATAAAAAAACTCAGAATGATCATTTTTATTTACTTATTTATTTCACATACCGCTGCTGAGTTTATTTTAGCTAATTAATGTTTTTACTTGTACAATTCTTATAATTTGAGTAGATAATTAGTTGGTCATATACACCAATCTGACTCCTTAGATTTACAAATATATATATATATATATATATTAAAAGCACATATATTGCAGCAAATTTTTTTTCTTACCAAAAGTATTATGTAAAATAAAATAAAATTATTTTTCTGGCCAACAATAAATTACACACACACACAAATATATATATATATATAAGTATGCGTCTATAAATAAATGCACATATATTAACAAGGTATTATTTGTATTTACCTATGCAAATTTTATATAATGTGATCATAAAAGCTAATGATCACAGATACCCCATATTATTAATCCCATGTATCTTTTAGATTAGATTATTCACATCAGCTATAGATGTTCATATTATTAATATAAATCTTCAAAATAAAATAAGGCTAATTACATTTCAAATTAAAGTAAATTAATTTAAAATAAATCTAAGTTATGATATATTTCAATAAGCAAAACATTAAAACTAAAATAAAAAAAATGTTAATTTCAAATATTAAACTCTCCCTTTGTCAAACATACATTAATATGATTTAGTGCAAAAGAACCATTCATGTAAACACAAAATTTGATTTTTTATGTAAACAAAAACCGAAATTGAAATGTAAAAAAGAAATGAAATAAAATAAAATGTAATTAATAATCGAACTAAAATGAAAATAAAATTTTATGGGTGAAATAATGATCTTATTACATGGAAATAAAATAAAGAGAAAACAAAGAAACCTAAATTGATGTCATAATAGCATCCTAAGAAGGAAACTTAAAATAAGTGCCCCGGCACCTTTTCTCTTAAAGTAAGGGATATTTATAGGCCTTGTTTCTTCATGTGCAAGCAATCATTTGGTCTCAAAACCATCCAAGTACACAAAATTAAAACCAAGTACCAACTGTGACATGCCGCCTCTATATCCATGCTTTCAAATAATATTACAGAGTAATACTGCCTGGTAATATGAAGAATGAGGATCGTTAGGAGCGACCCCATGTGATTATTCTCTTGGGCTAACACCGATATGTTTTATTACCTCGTATAACACACAAATACATCAACCTATAAAATCAAGTTATACTACCCATGCAGTGCATTTTGAGCATATATGAGAATGGAATAGAGCTAATTAAATTATGCAAATTGAATCAAACTATGTTTGTAAAGGTCGGTGGTCATTAGTTGTCCAACTCATAAAATGAGACCAAGGTACGCCTACATAAGAGCGGGATAGAGCTTGGCGAGTGGACACACTGATGCTAATTATACTAACAATGTTGGATACCTTTTGGTTTTATAATCATTAGTATTATCAGTAATTCATTTTCTTCTTCTAGAGCAATTAATGCTTAATCATATTAGCATCTCTTAGTATTAAAGATTTAATAATGTTAACACATATACTTTAGATTTACCACTTTTTAAACAATGACAACAATTGCAATCGACTTCGTAGTCATCATACCTATGGGCAACTTATATACTAGTTCACTATTATCGCTCGTAATTTATAAAAATTATTTTAATTTCTGTTTGAGACTAGTATTTCACAAATTCCCTTCGAATGACTAAAACAATATAATTTCTTTGTTGTGTTTATTTATATAAATAAATTTCAATCATTTTGATAAAAAAATAATCATGCAATATGTACGGAAAATAAATTAAAATGTTGTGTCCTTAATGAATCGATGCTTAAATGAAATGAAAATTACTCTACATGCAAAATGAATGCTTCAAATAAATATATGAAATTTTGAAGAAAAATGAAAATTAAAAAAAAATTGCAACATGATTCTCTGGCTCTTCAACTTGAATATAACAATGTCCTCGCTATTCAAAATATTTCTTTAACATAAAAGAAATTACAAGAAAATGGATGAAATGTAAAATGATTTGTAATATAAAATGCAATTTAATAATATGTTGAAATGGGTTATATATGAAGTATTATATATGTTTACGATATTTGTGTTGCAAAGAATGCCACCATTTTTTCCTACGCACTTGGTTTTGTTTTATGTTTTCTTCCACTATAATGACCCAACTCCCAGTATGCAAGTATTAAACTAAATTTTATTGCAATATATTATTTGAATTGAGTTTTGAAACGAATTCTTTTAAAATCTATTTATTGTGTTAAAATTAAATTTATTGAAATAAGGAATTTTATTTTAATGATCCAAATTAATTAGTTCCTATATGAAGATAAAAATGAGCTCGATTAAAATTATAATGAATTTAAAATAATTATATGTTGTAAATAAATTTGCTTACGATTGTAATGAATTAGAACGATAATTTTATTTTAAGAAATAAAAATATATGAATTAATAAAAGGAATTTATAATTTATTTCATGGAAATAAAAATAATAATATTTTGAGTAAAATTTCATATTTAAATCATTTTATATATTAAAAGATATAAAATATTGAAATTCATATGATTGCTTTTATATGAAATGAGTTAAGGATGATAATTTGATTCATCTAATGTATTTCGTAATTAAAATGTATGATAATTAGTTTTGGCTGAATAAAATTTATCTTAAAAATGGTAGACTGTTAAGAGATAATTTTTTTATAAATGAACTAGAATGGGAATAAAATTATTTTATAAAATTTATATTATAATGTGAACTATACGTAATATGATATATTTTTATGTGAATTGTAAGTTTTGGAGGCAAATTAGTTTGATCGGGTCGTATGTGATTAAATTTTCTTTATAATAAAATAAAATTGAATATGCTATTTCTCTTTTGCTAAACCTATAGTCGAATCTTTTTCTTTCCTTTTCTCTCATTTGTATCCTTAACCCCAAATACGGTTATCGACATAAATATCTATTGGATCATTTTGCCTCATTTGCAAATCAGCAAGTAATTTTCTGATCCAAACTACTTGATTCACTATTGCATTGGTTGCTACAAAACCTCGGTTGTACTTTAAGCTATGACTTCTTGCTTCATTGAACACCATGGAATACTCCTAATCCAAAACTGAAACAAAAATTGGTTCTGCTTCTCATACCACTATTAGGAAAACCAACAAGCTTGGAATTCTGGCAGGAAGTATACTTAATGCCATAATCCATTGGCAACTTGAAAGTGTACCTCACTGGAGCAATGCATGAACCTTGAAAGAAAACTTACAAAAAATATTATGTCAGGTCCAGTTGTTGTAAGATACATCAGACAACCAATCAAGCTCTTATATTGACTTTCATCAGTCTTTTCAACCACATCATCTTCGCTAAATTTTTCCTTTTGATTCATTAGTGTGTCGGTACTCTTGCACTCTTCTACATAAAACTTCTTGAGGAATTCTATTGCATGCTTCCCATGGTTTATGAAGACTCCATCACTTTCTTATTTCACCTCCATGCCCAAAAAGTAAGAAAACAAACAAAGATCTACCATGTCCAATGCTTTGAGCATTTCATCCTTGAAATCCTCTACTAAGATCACATTATTTCCTGTGACAAGTAGGTCATTAACACAAATATAAATTGCAGGTAAATTTCCACTTGATTTTTCAATGTATAGAGTTGCTTCGCTTGGACCTTTAGCAAATCCAAGCCTTTGAAAACGTTCATTAAACTTGTTATATCGTGCCCCGGAAGTCTATTTAAGACCATATAAGGCCTTCTTCAATATATCTTATTTAATCACTACTCGTTCCAAGACATGAAAGTGAAACATATTATCAATAAACATGAGTTATACATATAAAATATCCGTAGCAATCAAACATAAATGCATCAAATAATAAGCCATATGTCTTTTCTTATTTCTAATCTAAATATTTTGCATCATTTAATTTATCATAACCAATACATTTAGTGCATTTATGATAATAAGTTAATTAATTTATTACCATAACAACTACATTTAATGCATTTGTAGTAAAAATAAATAAATAAATGCAATTGATCGTTATATGGTTTAAAATGCAAACGAGTGTCATAACAAATTGATTTCAATGCAAATATATAATTCAATTGGACAAACGTTAACCAAAGCAACGTAACCTCATCTTATATCTAGGTATGATATTACTCAATAATAAAATCAACATAAAAACCTTTAAAATAACTTTATTTTCTAATCAATCAAAATTCTAAAATAACCCAAATACCTTATATATACATATATCCAAATTACTCAATCAAAAAAGTAATATAATTGTAGACCTAAATTATATAAATCTTTCCATACCATTAATATACATTAAAAAAAACTATACATATCAGATGCAAAGTATGTCTTACATCAAAGTTCACGACTTATTTACAAAATATACAACAAGAAACACGTAGAAGTTTTATGCACCATAAGTTGCTTTCAAAATTTAGCAGAGTATAGATTATTTCTTCAAAAAAGAAAAAAACATTTCAAAATTTTAACTTATTTCATAAACAACATGCATAGCATTTAGATCTATCTTTTTACACCAAAATAGTCTCATAAATGGGCTTTTATTTTATAGAAAAACGAACTTGAAAGTAGACAAAATCTAAAATTATCAGAAAAAATTAAATTCTAGAAACATAGGTCAAGATGGCCTGGAATTTGAGTAAGATATTACATGAATTCAATGACTTCTAAATGAAGTTTAATTCAAAACTTACTCACAAATAAATGCATAAAAAATTTCTCAATGAAATCAATGATGATAAAAAAATAAATGCAATTGATTGTTATATGTTAATTAATTTATTACCATAACAACTGCATTTAATGCATTTATGATAAAAATAAATAAATGCAATTGATCGTTATATGTTCTAAAATGCAAACTAGTGTCATAACAAATTGATTTGACTGCAAATATATAATTCAATTGGACAAACGTTCATCAAATCAATGCAACCTCATCTCATATCCAAGTATGATATTACTCAATAATGAAATCAACATAAACACTTTATAAAAGATCTTTATTTTCTAATCAATGGAATTTCTAAAATAACCCAAATGCCTTAAAGCAAACACGGGCGCAGACAGGATTTGGATCCCACTTTAATGTTGTCCTCTCTTTTTGTTGACACAAACCACTGTTTCTTTTCTTAATCCTGTAACATATGAGGGAAAAGAGAAGCTGCTTCTAGAAATCTCTTCTTTCTTGCCTCTTCTCATGTGCAATCAATGTATAAAACTTGCTTAGATGTACTAACGCCCCACCTTTTGTCTTTAGACTCCACTATATTTAAATCTTCCATTAGGACAAAATTACCCTTTGCAGTACAACATTAGCAACATGAGACGAAGGTGAAAAATATAGCCATACTCAATTAGAAGCTAGGTCGAAAACAAGATCGAAATGAGTGGTCTTGTCAAGAGATACCCAAAAAGCATGAAAGTATGTGTGCAAATTGTTGAATTATTATTCCAACATCACCACCCTGGTGCGCAGGGAGAAGATGAGTTGAATTTTAGTTTACTAGCTTTAAAAGCACGTCGATTTTTTATGTAGTGCTGTAGCCGACCTAAGAAAACAACAAAACATGCTGAAATAAGGCATGTGCTACTAAAAAAATAAAGCATAACAGAAGTAAAAGAAAAATCCACAAAAGAAAGGCTTGATCTGATTACAAATTGTTCAGCAACTTTTTTTGAAAAGGCACCAAGGCACTTTCCAACGCTCACTATCCCTCCTATGGCAGTCGTTACACCACATTGTCGGCTGCTATTGACGATCGCTCTGGCTTTAACATTGGGGGTAGGTTAATGGGCTTTTGGCAGGCTTGAACATGGGATCAGTTGGAGGTCTAACTCCTCAATGTAAATCCAATCCAATCCAATCGATGAGGCATTCGGGAGTTAGCATTTACCGACACTCAGACAACATTATAATTGGGGTCTTGTTGTTGGGATGGATTATGGGCCCTGGAATCTCACTGAAAATCAGATATAGTCAAAGAGGCATTCGAGTGTGGGGTGGATAGCTCCACAACACGTGTCAAATAGCGGGTGTGTGTATGGCTTATCAATTTGAGAATTTGTTTGATGGAAAGGCTTTATCGATAGTTGACGGTGGATAGGATTGGGATCCTGATATTGATTGGCATCGAACTCCTGTTTGTCAGTACTTTATTTATTGGATACGACATGTATAGCGGACAACCCAAGTAGAAACAGGAGAGGACATACTTGAAATTACATTAGATGAAACTCGTTAACATTATTTCAACTAATGAATGCTTATTCATTCCTTTAGGACCAATCTGAATGTTTATATTTTTATTGTAAGAAAATGATATATTTGCAATATTAGAAAGAGAATTTTAGCTTGCATCGTTATGATTATAAATAATTAATCTTATAAATAATTTTAGCTTGCCTCTCTCATTGGACTAGCTAGCGCTGTAAATCAATCATATTAAAATATTTGAGCATCATATTAAAAATCAAATTGCACTTTAACTATTTATTAATTTTCCAAATATTAGAAACGAGAACTTAACATAAATGTTTTCCTTTTAAAATAAATATTATAAGGGGGACCTATTTACTAATATACTAAATATTAGAAGGTGGAGCTTAACATAACTATTTAAAAATTTAGCATCATAATAAAAACAAATAATGAATTGACGGACAGACTATAAACAAATAGATAGCGTTCAGTTGAGTAAATAACCTAAATGGTTTATTTTTAAAAGAAATTTAAGTATGGATTATAACTTACCATAGGAATATTTCTAAGGTTGTTTATGTGATCCCTCCTCTTTTTCAATGAATTAAACAAACGGAGAAAAAACTGCTCTCCACCTCAGGAGTGATCGTAAAACCCACTACATCAACTCTTGAATCCTAATAACATGTTTTTGCTTATTTATAGTTTTTCAATTTGTGAGTATGTGAACCTAAATTAAATTTGATTATAAGTTAAATCAAGTTGTGCAGATAACTTACTGTAAACTCGGTAGTTGCAGCATCGGTCCACCTAAACGACCCCTCACTCAACTCGACCTTGTGAGTCCGAACATAGACATCTCAGGCGATTGCGTCGTTCGATATTGTGTAGGATAATTAAAAAATGTATCAACAACAAATTATTATAATTTTATTTAAAAATTAAATAAAACACAACAAATTCTACTGATACTCCACAAAAGATCTCGAGCTGCCGCAGTGTAATCAATGATTTGTACCATATTTACTACATTTATAACATGTGCCTTTACATCTTCCCACTCCCAATATGACTCGAACTGGTTATAAATATTTTGAGCAAGCACCTTAACCTTCTTCTTGCTTTTCTTCATCCGGTGCACCATCTCTCTGTATACATTGCTTGCTTTATAATCGTAGAGTTTTCTGATAAGCGCTTGAGATGTGTCGGGATTCCATAGATATTTACTCTACATTTGTATTTAAATATATTATCAACATATAAATCTATATATGAAAAATCAACTATGCATTAAATTTATTTTACCACAAAATCTTTGAACACGACATCTTTTGACGTAGGGTGGAATATCCAAGAATCCGGGCCAGAACTAATTCACCCTGGTAAGAATTAAATCGCGAATGTTAACACTCGTGATTCCGCTGTTGAAGTTGGTTCTGTACATACATAAATTATATAATAAATGTGAAGTTATTTGAGATGGTAACTTATAAAATTAAAAATAAACATAAATGCAATTTTACCACTTACCCTCATTTGGCACTATGAATTATGCCAAATCGACCTACGGATGCATTGGAATCCGTAACAGATGCATAATTAGTTGGACCAACTCATAACAAGCTAACCATTTGAAATTCAGAGGTTTACTATCAATTTTCAGCTCTGGTTGATTACAGTACAATGTCATATCCTTCCTAGACTTCAAATCATCTTCCGTTTTTCCTTTCATATTCATTAGTATTAAAGTAATTCTCAAAAAAATATTCTCAATATGCATTATGTCCATATTATGTCGAGTTTTAAAATGCTTCAAATAAGGTAACTCTCAAAATATACTATGTTTGCACCAATTATGAATTTGTCCTTTACAAGGGATTTTTGGCTCTTTGCCTAATTCATGTACTTTTGGATAATCTTAAACCAGTTCGTACGTACACACCTTCACTAATCAAAATGTTAGGTGGCTCTAAAGTGATAAAGGTATTTGTTTTGAAAATTTTCTTATCAAATCTAAAACAATCATTTGGATGCAAAAATCAATGATGGCGATCCCATTAACATTATTTGACACCAAATTTTAATCGAAAAAATTCTGTTGAATCCATACAAGCAAATTTACCATTTGTACTCCATCAAGAAAGCATACCATACATAGGAAAATCTCTTATCATCCACAATAATGTTGAAAACATTTTGAAAGTTTTTTTGACACATCATAAGTTACAATGTCATATATCCATAGTCTTTTCAGTTCATCCACTAAAGAGTGCAAATATACATCTATCACATTTTTAGGATTTCTCAGTCCTGCAACTATTATAGTTTAAAACATGTACGGGTTCTTCATGGACATCCACAGTGGTAAATTGTAAGGTGTTAGATTAATTGGCCACATTGAGTTAGGTTTATTACCAAATGAAACAAACATTGCAAATCCATCAGTACACAAAGCAAGCCTTATATTACAAGATTCTTTAGCAAAATCAAAATATATGTTATCGAAATGCTTTCAAACATCGCCATCTGATTGATGACATAAAACATCTTCAGCTCGCCTTCGTTCACTATGTTATCACATGTGTTTTATAGTAGTAGAAGATGCATGCAATCTTTGCAATATGTTTGTCGGCGGAAAGTAATGCATACGAGTAAAAGGCATGCCTTTACTATTGCTCTTTGTCGACTGATATCTTTGGTTTCTGCAAAATTTACAACTTGTAAACTTTTTATCTTCCTTCTAATATTTCATGCAACCACTTGGACATGTGCCAATCTTTTCATATGGTATACCAAAGGCCGAAACTTCATTTTTAGCGAATACCAATTTTCCACTAAGACATTATCTAGTGGAAGCATTTCCTTACAAAGATTAAGAATCGAATTCATTAGATTTTCTGATGTATTTTATGTGGATTTTATAGCGATTAACCTAGATGTTGCTGACAAATGCATTATTTTAAATCTTTTATACAATGGTCTTTTTGAAGCTTCGAATAGATCGAAAAACTTTTTCGATTGGTCAAGTTCCTCTTCTATTTCAGGCTCATTAGTCCACATACTTGGGCCAGCGGTATCATGAAACATTTCTATCATTCTATCTTCTGTTTTAGGTTCTTCAAAATCGACATCAATGTTTTCGGGTTCATCTTTAGCTACCACTTTCAATTCACATCTTGTCTCGACTTCATCATGAAATTTTTATACATGGTAGTCTGGCATAAAACCGTTTACATATAAATGTAAAGTTATAGTATCATATTCATGGAGTTCACATAATGACATTTACTACACGGACATTGGATTTCTTTCATATTTTTTTATCATCGGAAAAAACCTTTAGACATGCTTCGACACATTAACTAAATTTCAATGGTACTTTTTTTCGAACTTCTTATACAACCAACTTCGTGAAAGTGACGGTAGGATCGTGTAATATGGATATTATCTAAACTACTTGTATGAAATAGAAAGTAAATAGTAGTAAAATAAAATGACACCGGAGATTTTTATACTAGTTCGAACTCCTGTTCTACGTCAAGTCTAAGACTCTTTCTGGAATTAAACTAGCAACCCTCACTTAACTCGGAGGAATAGGTTTACACCGCCTGAGCAACCAAGCAGGACTTTGACCACCTGAGCAACTGAACAGGATTTTACCGCCTGAGCAACTGAATAGGACTTTGTTACAAATAAATTGTTTTCTTGACTTTTTTTGTTCTTGTTACAGCAATAGATTAGTCGAATTAAGTACACTCTTCCTATAATCTTTTCCTTAAGTATGATATATATTTGTGTGTCCGTGAAGATAAGGAAAGTATAGATTGCTTTAGAAATGAAGAATTATAAACTTGATTTCAAAAATTCTAAACAACAGGAAGTTCGGAATATTCAAGAGAGTAGAGAATAGAAAAGTTGAGTGATTTGATCTTGAATGAAACATATATTTATAATGAATGAAGAGTTACAACAGATGGCAAAGAGTTCTGATGAACATAAATGGTTACAACTCTTCCTGGAAGAGATTCCTTTTGAGGAAGAAGAAGTGTCTCTTTAGAAAATTTGAAAATATGGTTGTTTGAACATGTTTAGTCGACTAAATATAAACATCTAGTCGACTGAGTTGAAATAGAAAAATATTAGTTCGAATGTGGCAGATTTTAGTCGACTGACCATGAGTTTTAGTCGACTAACTCATGCAAACTAAATAAAATTTATAACACAGTTTAGTCGACTGACCATAAGGTTTTAGTCGACTGAACTGTGTGTTTCCAAAATTTGCAGGTTTTAACTTGAGGAAAGTTTTAACAATAGATACTAAGACTATACCAAACTTAAACTCAAATTTGTCGAATATTTGATAATTCACTTTCTGTCTTGAACTCCTTGTCATGAATAAAAATCATGAAGTCCAACATTCTCCCCATTTTTGATTGATGACAACTTCATATGAGATAAATTTCAAGAAAAAATCTATAATCTATAACTCCCCCTGAATTTGTGCCGATATCTTGTAATCCTGCAAATTTTGTTAGTGCAGTGCAATACTTCTTCTCCCCCTTTGTCATCGACAAAAAGGAGAGAGATATATGTGGGAACATATATACACAACATATGATGACTTATAACATCAACAAAGACAAATCTCACAACACATACAACAATAAAAACACACATTATGAACAACAATAATAATTATAACAACTACAAAACATTTGTAATAAGAGGTAAATTAGATGTACCGTTATTGCTCACATCGCCTTTGCCGATGATGTATCCTTTGGAATTGTCTCCAAAAGTGACAGAACCTCCATCTGAGTAAATAATGTTTGTTAATATGTCTTTATTTCCTGTCATGTGTTTTGAGCAACCACTGTCCAATATCCATTTTCTTCTCTTTTTAAGTGGTACCTCGTCATTTGTGGCCATAAAACAAACGTTAGCTTGTTCAGAATTGCTGTCTGTGTCACTTTTTTATGATGAAGATGATTCTGAATCATCCCATGTAACATAGGGCTTTCTTTTTGAATCGGTCTTTCTTATTCTTAAATTTGTCTCTCTTTCGATCAGGACAGTCTTTCTTGATGTGCCCTTTCTTGTGACATTCATAACATTCAAGAGTAGCAGACGATGTCTTGTTGTTGTTATTATTACTGTTGAAGCTATTCTTGTTGTTTCTGAAGTTGTTGCCCTTTCTGAATTTCAAAAACCTTTTGAAATTCTTAGCAATAAATACCATATTTTCCTCATTTGAATCTTATTCATCCTTTTCTGCTTGGAATGCTATATTCTTCTTAACTTGCGTCTGTACTCATTTTGCCTAGAGATTAACTTCATAAGACATTAGATTTCCTATCAACTCTTCTGGTTTAATGATTGAAATGTCGTTAGCTTCTTCCATTGCTAAGGCTTTTCGTTCCCACTCACCTATTAAAGAGTTGAGGATTTTTGAAACAATATCAAAGTCTGAATATTTTTCCCCTAATGCTAAGAGAGAATGATATATGTCTTGAAATCTAGAGTACATTTCATTTATTGTTTCATCTTGCTTCATTTTGAAATTCTGGAACTGATTCTTGAGCATAGAAATCTTACTCTGTTTTACTTTATTAGTACCTTCATGTGTAACTTTAAGTGTACGCCAAATTTCATAAGCCGTAGTACACATGCTAATTCTATTAAACACATTTTTGTCTAATGCACAAAATACGATATTTATAGCTTTGGCATTTGCAGTAGCATCTAGTTTTTCTGTGTTAGACCATTGCGAATATTCAGTAGTAGGTATGCGATATTCTGCTTGAGTAATATTCCAGGTTTCTTAACCATTGGCTTGCATATAAATTCTCATTCTAGTAGACTAATAGTTATAGCTCAACCCATTAAATAGTGGTGGTCGTGCAGTAGATTGACCTTCAAAAAAACTTGTGTCGGTGTTGTGTTCCATATTACTAAAATATCAGATAACTGTGTTACGGTTATAAGATGACCCTACTCTGATACCAATTGAATGTGACCGTAGGATCGTGTAATATGGATATTATCTAAACTACTTGTGCGAATAGAGAGTAAGTGACGCAGCGGATTAATCAAAACAAAGATAATACGATGATTGTAGAAATCGGTGGATTGGAAGATGCTGAAATGCCCGAATTCGTTGATCCGAAGATACCGAACTCTAGCTATCTCGAACTCGTTGATCGCGCATGATACCGGGTTCAAAGATCTTCAATTCTTCAAGCGTTGATCAAGCGCACTTGATTCTGCGAATCGGCTTCTACAATCGTTGAATCGAGCGCACTCGATTATCCGAAAGAGGAGATAGGAGATTACACTCAACTACCAATTTGAATGAAAGCACAAAGCAATCAAAAGAGAATTTTATTCAATATTCAACAACCTTTACAAATGACTTCACTTGCCTATTTATAGGCTACAACACACCAAAACAGAAAAATATACAAGTCATAAGTCGGTGACGACTTATCCCCTACGACCTACGACTCATCATGAGTCTTTTACAACTCATCAGATTTCAACATAACAACACGACTTAACAAGATGTACAAACTAACAACACACGACTCATCACACTCCGACTTATGACGCAGCCAAAATATACGACTTATTACAAAACAGACGACTCACCTTAAGTCGTTTACGACTTATCAACTTATAACACACCACGACTTATGACTTATAACAGATGTGACTTGACAAAGCAATACCACAGCAGCTTCCTACGACTTAAGAATCCACGGTGCAGATTAACTCGTATAAACATCTACGGCCCCTATCTTCAACGACTTATAGCTTGACTCGTTAGGTCGTTCGCGACCTAACACTTAACAGTTTGCTCTGTTTTCTTTCTGCATAACTCGGCAGCGACTCATCATCTGCCTTAAATCGTATTTGACTTAACACTTGGGTCTTCTCCTCCTTGAGTCGTGGACGACTCATTTCCCTGTTAAGTCGTGGACGACTCAACACCGCCTCCTTAAGTCGCGTACGACTTATGCCAGCCTCTCCCTTGAGTCATGGATGACTTATGTCTTCGTCTTCGTTAAGTCGCATACGACTTATATCCGCTCCCTTAAGTCGCGTACGACTTACGCCTTTATCTTGCGCTGCTTCTTTGTTATCTCATGGTGCTCCTATAAGTCGGGAATGACTTATGTTTACTTTCTTAAGTCGTGTATGACTTATGCCTTGGACATCATCCTCCTTAAGTCGTGTACGACTTATGCCCTGTGCTGCATCATCACTAAGTCGTGTAGTACGACTTAGGCTATCTCGTGTACGACTCATGCCTTGGACAAATAAGGCCTGCGCTGCATCATCCTCCCCAGGTTGAGAGAAATTCGACCTCGAATTTGCACACTCTTCATCCCCAACAAACTCATCCCCATGATATGGTACGAGATGCTTAACATTGAATACGTCAGACGTATACACATCATCTGGCAGCTTCAGTTTATAAGCATTTTCATTGATTCGTTTCACAACTTCCACCGGACCAATTTTCCTGGCTTTCAACTTGTTGTAAGCACCTACTGGAAAACGATCTTTCGTTAATACTGCATAAACCAAATCACCTTCATGAAATTCAACATTTCTTCGTTTCAAATCTGCAGATTGTTTATACTTCTCATTTTCTTTCTCTAATCGTTCTTGAACGATTTTATGACATTCCGTCAGTCCTTCAACAAAATCAGCAGCTTTCTTAACTGTCTTCTTTGATTGTGGCACTACCGTTAAATCCAACGGACCCTTCGGTAAGCTTGAATATACTATCTGAAATGGACTGAACCCAGTACTTCGATTCACTGCATGATTATGGGCAAACTCTGCTTGGCATAACTTCACATCCCAACTCTTCAGATTATCTTGAACAAGACACCTCAACAAGTTTCCCAATGATCTGTTAACCACCTCAGTCTGTCCATCCGTTTGCGGGTGATAAGCACTACTAAATTTCAGCTTCGTTCCCACCATCTTCCACAAACTCAGCCAAAAGTGACTCAGAAATCGAGTATCTCTATCCGACATAATAGATTCTGGCAATCCATGAAGTCGATAGATCTCCCTGAAAAACAATTGAGCAACATGAACAGCATCCGCCGTCTTCTTACATGTAATAAAATGTGCCATTTTCGAAAACCGATCAACCACTACATAAATGGAATCATTACCACGCTGCGTTCTTGGCAATCCCAACACAAAGTCCATACTCACGTCAACCCATGGTTTAGTTGGTACCGGTAACGGCATATATAAACCAGCATTAGTCGCAGTTCCTCTCGAAACTTGACAGATATGACATCTCTCAACAAACCTGTCCACTTCTTTCCTCATCGATGGCCAAAAGTAAGACTGTGAAATCAATTGTAAAGTACGGTCTCTCCCAACATGCCCTTCCTCGTGTAACTCCTTGATAATCTTCATTCTCAAACTACCCTCCGGAATGCACAATCGATTTCCCTTAAAGAGAAAACCATCAACTATCACAAACTCTTCAGTCTTTCCTTCATTATCCCTTTCAACAAATTTCTTAAAGTAAGAGTCTTCTGCAATCTGTTCCGGCAATAATTCAAACCCAGTCACCTCAACTTTCATTGTTGTCAACAAATGACTCCTCCTGCTTAAGGCATCAGCCACACGATTCGTCACTCCCGATTTGTGTTTGACAACAAAAGTAAACTGTTGTAAATATGCAATCCACGATGCATGTCTCGCTGAAATCTTATCTTGCCCTTGCAAATGCTTCAATGCTTCATGATCCGTATATAGAACAAACTCCTTCTGAAATAGATAATGTCTCCAGTGTTTGATAGCTTGTACTACAGCATAAAATTCCACATCATATGTACTGTATCGCATCGTCGCTCCTGACAACTTCTCACTGAAATAGGCAATTGGACGTCCCTTCTGACTCAACACTCCTCCAATTCCAACCTTGGATGCATCAGTATGTAGTTCAAACACCAACTGAAAATCTGGTAATACTAGAATTGGTGCAGTCGTCAGCAATTCCTTGATCTTCCCAAAAGCAATCCCTGCTTCCTCTGACCATGAAAACTGTTTGCCTTTCATACAATCTGTAACAGGCGCCATCACACTACTAAAGTGTGGAATAAACCTTCGATAAAATGAAGCCAACCCATGGAAACTACGTACTTCCGTTATCGTCTTGGGTTGCGGCCAATCTCTAATCGCTTCAACTTTACTTTGGTCAACCTGTATCCCTTTCTCTGAAACAACATATCCCAGAAATAACACGCTATGCGTCATGAACACGCATTTCTTTGTTGCAGCATAGAATTGTTCTTGTCGCAATACCATCAGCACTTCTCTAAGATGATTCAAATGTTCCTCTGGACTCCCGCTGTAAATCAGAATGTCATCAAAATACACCACCACAAATTTCCCAATGAACGCTCGAAAAATCTGATTCATCACCCTCATGAAAGTACTTGGTGCATTGGATAAACCAAATGGCATGACCAACCATTCGTATAGACCCTCCCTGGTTTTAAAAGCAGTCTTCCACTCATCTCCTGGTCTGATACGAATTTGATGATATCCGCTCTTCAAATCAATCTTCGAAAATATAGTAGCTCCGCTTATTTGATCTAACAAGTCATCCAACCTCGGCATTGGAAATCTATATCTCACGGTAATCTTATTCAATGCTCGACTGTCAGTGCACATCCTCCACGTCCCATCCTTCTTGGGTACCAATAAAGCTGGTACAGCACAAGGACTCAGACTCTCCTGCACACGTCCTTGCTCAAGCAATTCCTCTACCTGCCTTCGCAACTCTTCATGTTCCTTCGGACTCATTCGATAATGTGGTCTGTGTGGCAACACAGCACCTGGGACAAGATCTATCTGATGTTGTATATCCCTCAACGGCGGTAATTCCGTTGGTAACTCTTCTGGAAATACATCGTCAAATTCTTTCAAAACTGGCTTAACTTCTTCTGGAATTTCAACCACTTCCTGACTCTCTCGCCCAATTAACAAAAACACCTCAGGTTCCTCCTCTACTTCCTTCACAAACTCTTTCAATGATAACAAAGTTTTGAGCTCTTCAATCTCCTCCAGTTTGTTTTCTTCCTGTTGGCGTTTCTTCGGAACCAGAGTAATCTTTGTACATTCGAACATGAAACTGTAACTGTTGGTCCGTCCGTCATGCTGCACAGCTCGATCATACTGCCACGGTCTCCCCAGCAACAAATGACAAACGTCCATATCTACGACATCACACCAGATTTCATCTTTGTATTTCTTCCCAATTGAAAACTTCACACAAGCTCTACGTCCAACTTTCACTTCACCACCCTTCCTCAACCAAGCTAACTTGTACGGTTTAGGATGTTTCTCAGTTTTCAACTCCAACTTCTTCACCGCTTCTGTAGAGATAATATTATCACAACTCCCAGCATCAATAACAAATTTACAAACTCTTCCTAGAATAGTGCATGTAGACTGAAAGATATTGTTCCTCAACCAACTACTTTCTTCCTCTTGCTTCGGTGTTAAACAACTTCTCCTCATCATCAATGCGTACCCGTCATCTCCTGACAGCAAGTCTTCCTCCTCAACTGGTAAAGAATTAGAGTATTCAGCTTCTTCATCCTCATCCTCAACCTCAGCTATCATAGCTCTCTTCTTCGGCTTTGGACATTCATTACTTTTGTGGCCCAACTCTTGGAAATTATAACATTTGAAACTGTTATTGACTTTCGCCTTCCCAACCTCATTCACAACTGATTTTGCAACAGCTTTTGAAACATTAGAACTCCCACTAACTCCCTTCACTGGATTGTTGGAATTTGTAAACACACCACCTCCTCGTCTACCCTGCTTCTCCCAAGCCAACGCTTTCTGATGTGCTTCCGCTACAGATCTTGGATCGAACATATTCACCATATCCTGTATCTGCATTCTCAATCCCCCAATAAATCTAGATGTCAGCTGCTCTTCCTTTTCCATAATATCATTCCTTGCAATAAGTTGATAGAATTCATCAGCATAGTCATTTACAGATTTCGTCCCTTGTCTCAAGTTCTGCAAACGTTGATACATCAAAGATTGATAATTGTAAGGTAAGAACGTTGCTTTCATCAGTTTCTTCATCTTCTCCCAAGATTCAATCTTTGACTTCGCCATTCGTTCACGTGTAAGTTTGGTCTGCTGCCACCATGCCAAAGCTCTACCCCTCAGCCTCGTAGCAACCAACTTCACTCTACGATGTTCTGGAACTTCTTTGAAGTCAAAAATCTCCTCAACATTAGCTATCCAATCTAGAAACTCCTCTGCTTGCATACCACCTTTGAATTCAGGAATTTCAGTCTTCATCCCCGACTCCCACTTGTGATCATACTCAGAGTAATTTCTTCCTTGACCTCTTCCTTGAATACTACCACCATCATACTCCTCTTCAAAATCAGATGCATAACGATGTCGATTCTGACCACCAACATCTCTACTACCATTACGCCTTCCACCTTCCTCCCTTCTATCGACATTCCTCCGTTCACGATCATTCATGTTCCTCCCACGCCCTTGATCATTTTCAACACTTCTGTCTCGATTGGAATGTGGCGAGACTTTACTACCCCCATGGTTAGATTCTGGTGAAACCCTTCTCCGATTTTGATTCAACTCCGTCATAAGCTTCTCTAACCGGCCAATTCCTTCGTTAAGCTTTTCACTAAAATTCTCATTGATTCTTTGCTCCATCTCATCAGCTTCTTCTCTTCGATACAAAGCTTCTACGTTTTGGTGGCGATTAGCTCTTCTTGGCGGCATACTTGAAAACTTTACAAACTTTTCAACACTTCAAATTCAAACACTTTTCGAACTTTGATCCAAAATGAAATGGATCGAAAACTTCCACTTTGTAGCAAATCGCGATGAACACGATGGACAAAGCTTTGGCCTCCAATTCAAATTTTGATCAATCAATCTTTGACAATGATGACTCTTCTTCCTCTCGGCCACGGTTTAACACTTCAAGCACTCGGCTTCTCTTCAAACTTCAAATTCTTCAAAATGATTAGGCTCCAAGTCTCGATCTAGCTATGATTGGCTAGAACAAGCTCTGATACCAAAACTGACGCAGCGGATTAATCAAAACAAAGATAATACGATGATTGTAGAAATCGGTGGATTGGAAGATGCTGAAATGCCCGAATTCGTTGATCCGAAGATACCGAACTCTAGCTATCTCGAACTCGTTGATCGCGCACGATACCGGGTTCAAAGATCTTCAATTCTTCAAGCGTTGATCAAGCGCACTTGATTCCGCGAATCGGCTTCTACAATCGTTGAATCGAGCGCACTCGATTATCCAAAAGAGGAGATAGGAGATTACACTCAACTACCAATTTGAATGAAAGCACAAAGCAATCAAAAGAGAATTTTATTCAATATTCAACAACCTTTACAAATGACTTCACTTGCCTATTTATAGGCTACAACACACCAAAACAGAAAAATATACAAGTCATAAGTCGGTGACGACTTATCCCCTACGACCTACGACTCATCATGAGTCTTTTACAACTCATCAGATTTCAACATAACAACACGACTTAACAAGATGTACAAACTAACAACACACGACTCATCACACTCCGACTTATGACGCAGCCAAAATATACGACTTATTACAAAACAGACGACTCACCTTAAGTCGTTTACGACTTATCAACTTACAACACACCACGACTTATGACTTATAACAGATGTGACTTGACAAAGCAATACCACAGCAGCTTCCTACGATTTAAGAATCCACGGTGCAGATTAACTCGTATAAACATCTACGACCCCTATCTTCAACGACTTATAGCTTGACTCGTTAGGTCGTTCGCGACCTAACACTTAACAGTTTGCTCTGTTTTCTTTCTGCATAACTCGGCAGCGACTCATCATCTGCCTTAAGTCGTATTTGACTTAACACTTGGGTCTTCTCCTCCTTGAGTCGTGGACGACTCATTTCCCTGTTAAGTCGTGGACGACTCAACACCGCCTCCTTAAGTCGCGTACGACTTATGCCAGCCTCTCCCTTGAGTCGTGGATGACTTATGTCTTCGTCGTTAAGTCGCAGACGACTTATATCCGCTCCCTTAAGTCGCGTACGACTTACGCCTTTATCTTGCGCTGCTTCTTTGTTATCTCGTGGTGCTCCTATAAGTCGGGAACGACTTATGTTTACTTTCTTAAGTCGTGTATGACTTATGTCTTGGACATCATCCTCCTTAAGTCGTGTACGACTTATGCCCTGTGCTGCATCATCACTAAGTCGTGTAGTACGACTTAGGCTATCTCGTGTACGACTCATGCCTTGGACAAATAAGGCCTGCGCTGCATCAGTAAGTAAATAGTAGTAAAATAAAATGACACTATAGATTTTTATACTGGTTCGAACTCTCATTCTACGTCCATCCCTAGACTCCTTCTGGAATTAAACTAGCAACCCTCTCTTAACCCGAAGGAATAGGTTTACACCGCCTGAGCAACCAAATAGGACTTTGACCACTTGAGCAATTGAACAGGATTTTCCCGCCCGAGCAACCGAACAGGACTTTGATGCAAATAAATTGTTTTCTTGACTTTGTGTGCTCTTGTTACAACACAGATTTGCCGAATGAAGTACACCCTTCCTATAATCTTTTCCTCAAGTATGATATGTATATTTGTGTGTCCGTGAAGATAAGGAAAGTATAGATTGCTTTAGAAATGAAGAATTATAAACTTGATTTCACAAATTCTAATCAATAGGAAGTTTTGAATATTCAAGAGAGTAAAGAATAGAAAAGTTGAGTGCTTTAATCTTGAATAAAACGTATATTTATAGTGAATGAAGAGTTACAATAGTTGGCAAAGAGTTCTGATGAATGGAAATGGTTGCAACTGTTCCTGGAAGAGATCCCTCTTCAGGAAGAAGAAACGTCTCTTTAGAAAATTTGAAAATATGGTCGTTTGAACATGTTTAGTCGGCTGAATATAATCATCTAGTCGACTGAGTTGAATCAAAAAAATATATTAATTTGATTATGGCAGAGTTTAGTCGACTAACCATGAGTTTTAGTCGGCTAAGTCATGCAAATTGAATTAAATTTATAACACGGTTTAGTCGACTGACCATAAGGGTTTAGTCGACTGAACTGTATGTTTTCAAAATTTGCAGGGTTTAACTTCAGGAAAGATTTTAACAATAGATACTAAACTATACCAAACTTAAACTTAAATTTGTCGAATATTTGATAATCCACTTTCTATCTTAGGCTCCTTGTCATGAATCAAAATCATGAAGTCCAACACTTTGAGCTTTCAAATAATTCATTCTATACTGTGAAAATAAGCAAAAAAAAACTATATCATATATCATTAATTTTATTTTGTAATATTAATACCATATAATATTGTTTTTTACTAATTTTTTTATTAATATCATATACAATTAATTTTTATTTATCATTAATACCATATAATAAAATTTTCTTTTACTAATACCATACTACTATTTATCAATCACTAATTTTTACAATATATTAATTAATATATTATTTATAATATCATTAGTTTTATCTAATTATTAAAACCATACATTATTGTTTTCTTTTAATAATTGTTATTACAAATATCATATATGGTTAATTTTTATTTATTACGAATATCATACAATAAAATTTTCTTTTACTGATATTGTATACTGCTATTTATTAATCACCGGTTTTTTTTATTAATATCATACAATATTATTTTATTTTAATAATGTTACCCCACCCTTTGGTCAAGGCTGGAATATTAACAAATTAGCTGGAAAAAGATGGATATGAGGATTGGAAATCGATTGGAAACAAGGTTGTGATCGATGTCATCAAAATTTGACCGAGCTCCAATCGAGACGGAATCGATAGGGAATGATGATCAAGGCTAGGAGAGGCTACGTTTCAAATTTCAGGCCAATCGGAGTTCGTATGCTCGAGATATGGATGGATCAATGTTGGAAGAAACAGGTTTGGTATCGATACTGTTCGTATCCATGCATTTCGTATCGATACCCATGGATGCGAACAAGGCATTCGTATCGATCGGGGAGGAAGATTAGATAGATTTCGACTCGATGGCGGTGAACTTGGATCAAACAGACAGGCGCATGATGGTTTGTTCGACTCCATGGTTTTGTGTCGATCAGGATGGAGCATAGCAGTATGCTTCGAATCGATGCTTTTCGTATCGTGTATTCGAGTCGATGGTGTTCATGTTGATCAAGATAGGACAGCATCATACTTCGAATTGAACCCATACATATCGACTTCAAATAAGTGGACTTCGCATTGGTGCTGCGCGAATCAATTGGATGGACGCACAGGTATACTTCGTATCGATCGTTGCTAGATCGATGCGAAGAAAGCGCATGGGAAGGATACGAGGTAGACCGAAGGCATTAATGGGTGGATGGATGCATATGGATAAGAAGGGTTTAGGAGCCAAGGTTCGTATCGATCGATACCAAGCAGTCGATGGATACAGATTGATGGACACGAATGTGACCAAAGCGAGCAGTTGGACGCGAACTGGAAATGTGCGTGAATCGAAGGAAGAGGCGTTCAACGCGGCGTGGAAAATGGATCACACCCTGAGGATAAGGCCACGTCACCAGCACGCACATGAAGGGCATCGATACGAACAAGTATCGATACGAATTGATCGAGGCAAACCAGACAACGTTAAGGAAGCTACATTTCGTATCGATCATATCTCGAGATCCACAGGTCCAAATGCCACGAAATTTTCATAGGAGGTTACGTACGAGCTAAAGAATGTTCACACCAAGTTTCAACTCCATTGGACAAAATCTTAATCGATACAAATTACATTCGTATTGATAATGGATCGAGTCGAAACTTCATGGGATCGATCTCATGGGCCCACTCACGTGCCAGAAGCAGCCTACACTTAAAAATAGCACCCCAGAGCCTATAGAAAAAGGGATCTTTTTGGGCTATCCAAAGGACAGACTCTGCCGGAAACACCTTCGCATCACTAGGCTACTGTTGTACTCGAATTTCTCCATTGTAATCCGCTGTAATCATCTGTAACCGGCAAGGAAAATCAATAAAAGATTAACTTTTGGAGTGGATGTAGGCCAGAGATAGCCGAACCATTATAAATCCTATGTCTCTGTCAGTTTCTTTCGGTTTGAAGTTTATTATTCTTCATTTTTTGTCCCCTACATTACTTAGGTCTGTGATTGGCGATCATATATTATTGATCTATGTTCATACACTGGTGCTTTCACGACATTTGGGGTTTGTGACCATTTTTGGCGCAAACAAATAACATCATATAATACCGTTTATTCATCGTTAATTTCTGTTATATTATCATATTTTGAATTCTACAACTAAGTAAATGATAATGACAAGAGTAAACCATGATTTAATTGGTCCGCAATCCTACCTCGCATTACAAATACAAAAATATGTATGAAATTCATAAGTTAACACTTTATCACAAACAATTCACAAAATTTTGTAAAAGAACGTACATGGAGAATAAAATAGAAAGTGTTGTCAAAATTCTACGAACCATTTGGGATAAAATATTGGTCTATGACTTATGTATATATTATTCTATTTAAAACTTGTCCAATAATGGAGCAAATCCAATGAATATTGTATGAGATGAATACTGATTTTCATTTTAGTAAAAATGAATATCAATATAAGATCACTTCAAAACTTGTTAGATGGGCTAAGAAATCTATGGGCACATACATTTTGATCAACCATCTATGACAACACGTATTTTGATCTTAAGCAATCCATATTAGTCAAAATATTCTCACTATAATCAACTAAAATTACAGAATCATAAATAGATATTATGAATATGAAAGAACTATATCTTCAAAGCTTTGGAGGCCAATGGAGGCTTAGGAGCTTGGATAGTGTTGGCGGAGGCTTGGAGATTGGAACAGCATCGATGAAGAGAGGCTTCGGAGCAGACATCGTCGAAAATGGGGGTTTGGAGTAGATGTCGTTGGAGATGGGGTTTTGGAGCATCGTTGTAAAGGCAAGTTCGGGTCCGGGAAGGCAGCGGAGCACAGTTTTGGAGATGAGGGCTCTGGTGATAGGGGATTTCAGGCCTGGTGCGTGAGGGTCGATGAAGCATGGTGATGGAGGAAGGTTCGGGTATGGAGATGATGGAGATAGGGTGTGAAAGCGGCAATGCAAGGGTCTGGAGGTGGCAAAGGAGGGATTGGGTATGGTATATTTATTTGTGAGTTTTATTGGGGAAATAAAACGGGAAATTCGGGTATTGTCGTCTACTAGTTGGAATGAGTCATCGAACTTTTCGATGACTTATTGACAACTATGATGACATAGGGAAATATTTTCTTTATTTTCTAGTAGTCTTTGGTATGTCATTAAAAATATTGACGACATACCGATGGTTTGTTTCTTACTAACGAGTTACCGACGACACCGCACTATGTCATCGCTAAGTTTTATAGGTATATTGTTTATTTTTTAATAGTGATCACTCCATGTGTCATGCTGCCTATTTGACATAGGCACATTGAAATGCAGCTTGCCAATTAGCATGGATTAGGACCATTCCATCCATATGGAATCCATACTAACCGCATCTCGACCTCTAATTGCAATTAACGGCTTGCATGAAACTTAACATCCAATGCATTAATCTCAGCCCTTCAAATCATGACCTCTATAGCTAACATTGAAGTTCTCAAGAACTTATACAAGAATCGATTTTTCTACTTTGAAGAGAGATATTTGCTTGCTCCAAGCTCCTGTAATTGCCATTAAAATTTCTCTTGTAATTGAAAGCTCTAAGTAATAAGAATCAACCATAGTGGATGCAGATCTCTTCTACAAAGAATTACTTTACATCTTATGTCATTTACTTAATTTACATATCACTATCATAAGTATCCCTTATTTTATATTTTAAAAAACGATTTTAGTTAGTAACCAATGTGGGGGTATATGATGTGCTATCGTGATAATGTGTGGAATGAATCTTAAGGCTAATGTAAAACTAAAAGGGGGTGAATAGTATTTTTAAACTTATTACCAATTTACATTATGGTTATCAAATTTAATAATAGAGAATTAGAATCGCGGGTAGTAGTATAATCAATGCAGTAAATAAAAGTATTAAAATAGAGAGAAGACATTAAGATTTTTATATTGGCTCGAATTTCCAATCCTACATCTAGTTTCGTACCCTGTACAGAATTTCACTATAACCAACTTGCACTTCCCCAGGTGGGAGGCAAACCTTTACAACTGGACTTCGAATTAGATGGAAAGTAACATCTATCATAACTTTTTGCATATGGAATGACACATCTAACCACTTGCACTTCCATGTGTGATAAGAAGACCTGACCGCATGACTTTCCATGGGTGGTTAAGATCACCTGTATAATCCAAGATTTCTACAGGTGGTAAGATACACGTTTACAAAAAAATAATAGAGTAATATCTATAAGAAATTGAATCTTTCAATCACAATTTTAAATAGTCTTTGATACAACTTCGTATAGACTTCCGATAGCAAAATATCTTTAATTTTTTCTAGGAATGAGATTAGTACAAAGAGCAAATGATAGAGAACTGAGGACAGACTCTCTGACTTTTTAGTAGAATGGAAATCCATGAAGAAACAGAGAAAAAGAGAGTGATTTGCAAAGAATAAGTATACATAAGAAATAGAATTTTTTTTGCAAAATGTGATAGAGAAGGGAGTGAGTGAAATATCAGAGAATTCAGTTACAAATTCATTTTCCAAATCCTTCATATAGAAGATGAAAAGAAATGACTTTTTGCGAACAGTGAAAAGAAGCGTCCATTCATTTAAAATGAAAAGTTGCATCCAATGGCTAGTATGCCGACATACTCATAAGGATATGTCGAAATATCCTAGTTCAAAAATCTAATTTCTTTATAAAAATTGTTTTAACTCCTCCACCTTTTAAAACCAAAATTGAACTTTTATAAAAAAAACTTTGGGGAATAAAATAAAGTTTCAAAATAGAGAATTTAAAGAGTTGCTATGGGATCTTTAATAATTAATACTATGACTCGATATACTATACAGCCGACCAACTGTTGTCTCATACTCTTCCAATCTTTGTTTCTTAAGACATCAACATTCTCCAAGCCTTGCCTTTAAATTTCTTTGACTTTCTTGATTCTTCTTGATCTTCTCTTGATCCACTCAGTCTTGTATAAGAGTTCTTGTATTGTTCTGGATTGATTGGTGTACTGCATCTCTACTTGATTATCCTACAATATTTCCTAATAGATTTCCTATATTTCCTAACTATATCAATCATAAAATTCGAAAACCATTTTATAAATATTTATCTAGTTGCTATCATCAAAATAAATACCTATTGTTTAACAATCTCCCCCTTTTGATGATGACAACCATCTAAATATTCTTTGATAAAATATAAGATGAATATTGTTATGAGATGAAAAATATTTTGAAATTTGAATCATTTAGTGGGGAGTTTGGATGTTCAAAGATGGTCTTCATGAGATGTGTCATTTTCACCTACATTTCTTAGTTAACAATACTCTGGGTATTATGGCTTTGAGTTAAGCTTGCTTGTTTCTCTAAGGGGAAAAACCGAGAACAACTTCGTTTGGGGTTAGATGGCATCTTCATTCATAGTGGCGAGGTGTTGTTCTGTGATCGCTGCGCAGTTTCTTGATGTATGTGGCTGATTTTTGTGCTTAGTATTAGAGCGGTTTAAACAGATTATGAAATGCTACATGGTTAAAGTAGGGCAGTTTAATCAGGTAATACTTTTTTGATATGTTATTATGTAATTTTTCAAAGGTATATTAGCACGGTACCATGGATGTCGTATAGCCTATTATTTGAAACACCCCACACACCTTAAAATACCCAAAAGGACACATTAAAAGGCATGGTGCGTTATAGATATAACTAAAGCTAACAGAGACTAAGATTCACAAGACAAAAGTGGATAAAAATAGTGGAAACTTAAAATAATAACTTAATTAAAACAAGCTTCATAATTAAGTAAAATACCAAATACCAAACACATGTCTAAAAATCCAATATATCTCATGAAACAAAAACTCATAGTCTCAAAAATCAGAGTACTTAATATCCCTCATAATAAGCCAGTACACAAAAAGGACTAAAGCTGAAATAAAAGGAATACATAGTAGAAATCTTCTCTAAGCAACTCCCAGCACCAACAATCTACAGACTTCTCCCTTGATTGCCTAAGGGGGAAAAGGGGGAAAATAGAGGAGTGGGTCAAACTAAAATTCTGGTGAATGATAGTAATTACTAGAGTCTTTAAGCAAGATAAAAGTAATAAACTCTACAACAATTCTAGCATAAATAAGGATAACAAAGGAAATAGGAAAGAGATAAACTAGAAATAAATACAATTAAATATTGCTCAAGATAGGTTAACTTTGATTGCTTGCATTTGTTCTGATTTAATTAGGCTGAATTCCTAATCCTGTGGTTAGGATGTGACCCTAATTCGGCCTGCTACTCCATAGACCTTTTTGTGGACCAGCCGCTATATAACTCCCTACACAACAGCCAATGGTATCTACGGAAGATGCTCAGAGCAACTACTGTGGATCCGGACGACATATATATCTCCCTAGACATAAGACAATGATGCCTACTAAGACACCATGCTAAGCGCTTGGAACTCATAGCTATTACTGAGCACCCGAATGGAAGTCGCACGCGTAACTGCCACCATGCCCATGCTACCTTTTGCTCCACCTATTGGGTTTTCTTATTACCTCCAACGTACATCATAGCGTGCCCCTCATCTCACTTCAGGCTAATGCGAGATCACCGTGTGTCCATAGAAAAAAATAGGGGAAATGCTGTTGGTACTGGCCCTTCATCCAAACAATATCTAGTTGCGCCCCTTATCCAAATTCCCATGATTTGGACTTCTATTTGACCAATTACTACCATTCTTAGCATAAGTGTGCCCTAGGGAATGCTATTTGGTATAGGTCCTACTTTCATCATTGCTTATTAACTTAGATAAATTATTTAAATAAGCCTTTATTACCATTTTTACTTTCTACGCTTATTAATTTATCCCAAGCCTTAAAATAAGCCCATTATGTTCTTTTTCTTATTATAACATACATTATAATCATGCTTATTACTTAACCCAAGGTCTAAGTGTGAAAATAAGCTTCTTTCATCTTTTACTTCATTTAGTTATAATCCTAAGTTATAACTATGCCAATTATCTTTAATTAGTCCAATTCTAATTATAATTAGGCATAAATTTAGTCCAATTCCATTATTTAATTACAGTCTCCATAATTTACATCTTATCTTCTTCATTTAATATTCTTACTTATAAAATCCATATCTGTGTTTTTAATTTAATCTAATCCATACGCCCAGAAAAAGGGAATGAAGAGAATAAACGCTTGCATAAAATCCAAAACGTTGAAAAGATGTAAATAAGAAATAAATAACAGTAAATAAACTTAAATACTGTAAATAGACTGTAATTAATAAAAAGCTATGCTTAACAATAATGATCGCAGGAAGTCGCTACAGGAAGTCACAGGAAGTCGCTACAGGAAGTCGCTACAAGAAGTCTCTACAGGAAGTCGTTACAGGAAGACGCTACAGGAAGTCGCCACAGGAAGTCTCTACAGAAAGTTGCTCGTACCATGATGAAGGATGTTGGCTCGGTTATGGTCCTGCTGGGCCCGGACTACTCAGGAAGTCCAGTAACTCGGGATTTGCCTATAAATACAACATGTTCATTCATAACATGTTCTATTAACATGTTTACATCGAATTCTACCATCCATAGGTTAAATCCTAAGTTCTACCCTCCCAAAGGATAATAAAGGAAAGAACCTATTCAAAACTAAAGATGGAAATACTGTGTTGAATTGTTCTATTCAAGTGTTTAGAGATTCCTATCAATGTTGTGGCGTCCCACACATCGACCAGAATCCATAAACTACTCAATAAACCAGCCAACACAATATAAAACCATTTTATATTCACTAACAAATACGCGCTCATATTTATTTATACACTCAAAATTCCCACCAGAGCCAAGGTTATCGCTAGCCTAAGCTCTGATACCACTGTAACAACCCGGGTTTTTCTAACACGAAAAACCGGACCATTTGTGTTAAAGAAGAAGAGGTAGAAGAGAAAAAAAACAGAAAATCAACAACAGAATCTCACATCGCAGCGGAATAAAATATAATATATACAAAACAGATCTTTACTCAAACAGAAAAATATATCTGTTTATACAATATATTTACAGAATACATCATCAGAGTTCATCACATCAATGACATACATCCAAATACACAGCGGAACAATAAACAAATACGGAAGTGCGTATCGCCATCCAGCTCGTCTCCTGAGCTCCACAGCATCATATCCTGTAACCTATAATACTCGGTCTGACCCGAGCATCATATAAAACAATACCCGAGTCAGTCTGGAATACCAGCGTGAGAAAATCACACTCAATTGATTATTAAAGTTTCAAAATCTTTTGAAAACAAAAGCATCTCGTAAGACCACGCCACAAATAAACATGTCGGGTTTTTACCTTACGATAGCTAACACTTTATATCAAAATCCTCTGATATTATAATAGTGTCTACAGAAAGTAAAATAGAATCTAGCTGAAATGCTTGCATCTCACATTTCAACAATAGTTGGGCACAATCAAAACCGTACAGGCACGTAGGGAGAATGGATTTCCAACGAATGACTAGGCACTGGGGTACCACCTGTCACAGTACGTGGCCTAGATCACAGTACCGAGGAGTACGCCCGCTCCCCTGCAACACAAGGCCGGAACCATCCCTTACTGGATGATCCCGAATAAAATCACCCCACGGTTGGGATCAGCAACCGCACCACTAAGCCGAAATAAAAAGGGACATCTAGACAGGGATGACCTTACCCTCCAGTGGAAGCTACCCACGAAGCCTGGCTGCATAACCCCTGATTTTCAGTCATTCCCGGTTGATGAGGTTCGAGGCTAAACGATACCTTTTAGAGAACATATCCCTTAGAATGCCCATCGTCCGCTGACGATGTTTCGCAAGCATTCGTCCATACAAGTCCATCCTGGGTTTGAACGGAACCGAAGGCACTACTCCTACTACATCCATTTTTGGAAATATCCTCAGGATTAGTAGCGACTAGCCCTTGCACTTCACTGCTCCATCTTCGACTCCGAAATCGTTACACGAAACGTACAAACCGGATCGAAGTGGTTTTCGAGTCTCCAGACCTAGAATCCCGGTATACGGAAACTCGATCCCGGTCTCTTCGAAACGATCAGCGCATTTGGCCAATATTGATAGTCGGTTATTTAACTATCAATTAACATCCACAAGCAACCATCACACAATTAAATAATTTCCCACATTATTTATTTGCCCAAATATCTTTCCAAGATATAATTCCGAATTTTCAAAACTCATTTGAAAACAATTTCAAAACAGTTTCCGCTTACGGAATACATTTCCAAATATTTATTTCCTCTGAAACACCAAGTACAAAACACTTAGATTTTAAAATAATCTTAAAACACTTTACTATAAATATACTTAATAATATTGAAATTTAAAAAAAACTACTTTAATACCTTAACAAAATATATACTTAAGAAATATTTAAAATGAAACCACTTTACAAATATAAACTAAATTTCTCTTTTTAAAATATAATACCAAATCACTTTTATATAATTACTACAATAATAGACCTTTGAAAAATGCTTACTTTAAAGTTTAATTATTTAAAAAGAATAGGTTTCCTAAAACATACTTACTTAGGAAATTAACATTTAGAAATAATAAATTTTCTAAAATATGCTTTTAAAAATACAATTAGAACTTTAACTTATATTAAAATTGCTTTGAAAACGTACTTGGCTATACAGAGAAATATCCTTCTCACTTCCATTTTTTAAAAATAAAATAACATTTATTTTTAAACCAAACCATATCCTTTTATAAATTCCCACTTTGAAATTATATTTTCAAATATCCTCTGATATTTTATTTTACTTTACAAACCCAGTTTATCTCTCCCAAATCTCATTTCTCTTTAAAATTCAAATTCCAAAGTATTTAAATCAATTTATAATTGATTTCCCAATTTATTTTACTTTGAAATAAATTTTCTTACTTAATCCATTTATTTCCAAATTCCTTAACTTCCAGATTTTATTTCTCATTATGATTTAAAATCTTTAAACCGAAACACAAGTTTCAGATTTCCCAAATTCCTTCTCTTTTTAATTACATTTAAACATTGAATTAAAATAAATTTTTATCCCTTTAAATAACATCACATAAGTCTTCTTTAAATTCAACATTTCTCTATTTATTCAAAATTCCTCTTTTCCATATTTAATTTATTCGAATTCACTAGAATTACTTAACTCAATTTTACTCTTTTATATTTTCCAAAAATCCAATTCAATTGCTTTTGATAACTCATTATACTGGGAAATTCAATCCAACCAGATTATCCAATATAAATTATCACAGGATAACAACAATCATATCACAGAATATTTAAACAAAAATTAAATATTTTGAGGAATCCAGTTGGATCCCTCCAACCTGTTTCCCTACATCCACAGACGTTAGCACAATACCAATTCCACTTCGAGGTGGAATATCGCGGTATATGGGTTTATAAAATATCATCCGCTATTATGCGGCGCATAGGGTCTCATCCGCTATATAATGCGGGAATATCAATTCCAATATATACATATGCCAATATATATATATTGGTATATACTACTATATATAGTATAGCATATTCAATCAATGCAACCATTCAATCAATTATTTAAATTTAACCATTTAAATTTAAATCTAACTGAGTGAGATTAACTCACCTTTGATTTTGTTTGCAATCCAACCCAATCAGCTTGTTTCCTTTGGGATTTTAACCTTGAATAAATATTAGATGATTTTATAAATATTCGAACAATTTGAATAAATAAATTTTCATTTGATGAATTTATTAATATTCGAACAAATCAAACAACCAATTACCGTTTGACAGTTTTAAATTTAACTCATGGTTCAATTTAAACAAATGATTAAACTTTTAAACTAATTTCCCTTTTTAGATCTCTTAGTAACTAATTTAAATAGGTTAGTTAAACTGCTCAAACTTTACCTTACTCGAGAATGACCACCAGGTTGCTGCCAACCCCCTTACGAACGCCACTGTTGAAGTCGAACGCTGAAAACCCTCGAAGTCGCTCATCTCGCGGATCCAAACCCTACGTTCGAGACCAGTTGGCGATGGTCGCAGCTCCCTCTCATCAACGAACGCACCCACCTCCAACATCACTGCGAACAAACGCTGCAGCACGGTCATGCCAGAGGTCACCCAAAACATCACTCGAGATGTCCCTAGCCCCTTTTTGTCATCGCCAGAACCTGTGCCTCACACCCTCGAGCACGAATCCACTCAGCGACCTCAACATCCAATTCGAACGAACCACCACGCCTTCTTGCGATCGCCCACCAGCCTTGACATCATCGGCCATTTTCCCCTTTTGTTTCGAACGAGACTAATTTGACTCGTTTGATTTGGGAGAAAAAGAAATAGGAGTAGCGGATAACGAATGGAGCCTCTGAATTAAAGTTCGGCCATGAATTGTTTCGTTTCTTTTCTCTTTTCGTTTCGTGTTTAAGATAAGAAGGGGGAACAAAATCTGATGTTGGCGTGCTTGAAAAGATTTGCGTGAATGGATATGTTTTGCTATAGTGCTCTCGAGAAAGTTCTGATGTGAAAGAAACGGTGACGTAAAGAATTTGACCAGTCAAATGATATATAAGTTTTAAATTCAAATTGTCTCGAATAATTATTTCAAGACGTTTATATATTGTACGCTCACACACTAACTCCGATCCCTACGAAATTTGGAATCCGATAATAATACAATATTACGGATCCAATGGAACTGGTTTCGTCGAATTCCGAGACTATGCCCCGGACGGCTATTTTTAAATTCAATTTGAACGATATATTTTCAAAACTGAACAAAACTCTTTAAAATTCCATTTTAAAAGTTCTATCATCTTCAGTATTAACAATATAAATTTTCTGAACCTTTGAACTATTTTTAACAGGCTTTAAAATCAAGATTCAATATTTTACCCAATCCCGATAATTAAATTTAATAATTAATTATCCAAAGAAATACTGTATATTTGAAATTAAAGTTAAAATTTAACCTTCGGATATTTAAAATAAATTAAATATTCACATTTCAAATATACAAAAATTCCGGGTCGTCACATTCCTTCCCCCTAAAAGAATTTCGTCCCCGAAATTACTAGTTAGGAAGAATGATTCAATCCCCATTAACTATTTCCCAAATTCAAACAGTTTTAACAATACCCAAACAATCTTTTATTAATGATACACTAATCATCTTTTAACTTCCCAAACTTATTCATAAGTTCAACCCATACCACCTACTTATCCATTCAAATTTAAATTTGAATTCAAATTTTGAATTATCAAAATTTCCCAAAATTTTTCTAACTCCCTAAATTTCCGAAAAATTTCGCCAGCGTCTCCTTTGCGCGGCTAGCTCGGTACTACTACAAAATGGCTCTACGGCCTCCCAATCTCAAAAAGAAAACAAAAAGCCAAGTGGCTGGATCCAAAACCCAATCAAATTTCATATAGAAATTCAAATACATACCTTTTTGTCGGGCCATTAAATTTTATCTTCTAAATCAAAAATCCCAATTTATCCATTGCTTTTATACACCTGTATATCCTACTAAGCAATAATATTCAATCACAATCCCAAAGTCATTTTATACTTTTCTTTACAAATTTTCAATATTTGCTTTACTTAAGCCCGTACGATGCACATATATCATCCGTACGCAATATCACATTCGATCGATCAATCGATCACACAATTCCACTTCCGAACTAGTATCGTCCACCCGACTTCCTAGTGCGGACTCAGATCTGGTTCCTTGATCAGAAACCGTCATTCTCCTTACATAGCCACCAACTATGATAGAGAATATCCAGAATCAATCAACAATCCATATCCAGGTTCGCCGTCGAAAATCGAGTGAAAAATCTTAACTCGGATCGGTATAATTACCTCGAAATTCTGTGCTCGAATCCGGATCAAATCATTATGCGAATAAAATAATATACATACATCCTACGTATAAATTCCAATTGATTATCAATTATATCAATTTCCTTTTTATTCACATTCATTTAATTGTTATTCACTTATCACACTTATCCCATTCACATCTTCAAATTTTAATCGTCATTCAATTATTCACCTAGAATAATTTTCCTCCATACCAAATTTACTTAAGAATTCACCATTCATTTCTTAAGTCCAATATAAACATTTTATATACTTCTTGGATTTGTTTTACTTCATTTTTGAAGTTTATATTTATATTTCACTTCCCTATTGAAGTTTATTTTCATTACTATTTACTTAGCCCTTACAATTTCATTTAAACTCAAATTGGCTTCCATTTTGAATATGGATTAGTTTCACTTACTATTTAATTTAAACCTCAAATAACAGTTTATTTACGAACTTTACTTTCTTTAGTTCCTTTGATTTCACTTCACCTTACATTTATATTTGAATTAGATTTCAATATCCAGTTTTAATTTCATTTGCTTAACACATTTAAATCATTTATCGTTAATGAAAATTTTCAAAAATTTTCTAACTCTCAAAATTTATGGAAAATTTTGGCAGAGTCTCCTTTGTACGGAGGGACTTCTGCGATATCGCAGGATGCACAAATATATATATACATCGGCCTCAGGCCGGAAATCACAATATATATCAATATATGCAGTTCATATTTCCTATTTTGAATTTTTGCGTAAGCGTACCTTATTATAGCAATTTTTTTTTTAAGCAAAGCAGCGATTTATTTAGCAATTAGTGCAACCCAAAATCAGCTATACGGCTTCCCTGAACCTGTACTTACTTACTTCAAAAATGTAAGTACCAAGATCATGCAACTTAACAACATTTTACATATTTAACTAACAAACAAGAGAATTTCCATGAGGAAAGTAGATTAAACAACACTTATAAGCAATGTTTTGGTTCCAACATTAATTTAAATTGTTACAACCCATTTATGTACGACTACATCCAATTTAAATGGTTCACATCTCAATTTCTCACATTCGGCTCATTTTAGCAAATCAAACTTATATTTAATTCAATTGATCTCAAAATCAATTTATTTAACTTCTATCAACTGATAGAATTTTAATTTACTTTACTTACGTCAAACGACGGTTTATTTTATGCAGTTTTGATGATATCCATAAGAATAAATAATTGCTAAGTTTCATAGCCAATTTAAATTGATTCCAATTCAATTTATTTTTAACTCTCTTCCATTTTAATATAAGTGGTATATTCATTGAATCCAATATAATCTCTAATCCACATTCAATACTTATTCCTGAATTGTATTATTTTAATAACAATGCCACTTCAATCATTTCTGCTTACTTGAATTTATTTACAATTCAAATTATCACTATTACACTCCAATTCCATTATTCATTTATACTTCCACTTTTATTACCAAATCCAAATTCCATTAACATATCCACTTTTCTAATTTATTCCAAATTAGCACACTTCTTTTTACAATTCAATATTTGATTTTTACTTCGAAAATCACTTAACTATTTTACTGAAGTTCAATCTATTTTATAATTCAAGTTTTGGATTTACATCCATTTTTCACAATTCAAAACAACTTTTATTTTGGCTTATTTATTCCACTTCTAAATTTTATAAGCCACAATTTATTTATATCCATACTTCCATCTATTTAAATTCAATCCCATTTATACTTTTACTTTTAATTAGGGATTATACAATTTATTTAACTAATATATATTTTATTTTTCTCATCATTCCATAAACATTTTAAATAAGATTCCAGAGTTTAAACAATTTCCCAGAATTTCAAAATCACTTTTGAAATCAACTATACCCAAAACCCTTTTCAATTCCAAAACCAAACTCAGTTTTGCAAACAAACACCAGCCCATACATCTAGGTAGCAATTTCTCTTTGGAAACTCGAAAATGAACATCGATGATGCTGCAGTCATCACCGAAATTATTTCCCAGCGACCGGAAGAGAATTAAATGCTTTTATTTCTTTAAACCATTTCAAATATTTTTAAATTTCAAATCTTTCTAGATTCCAAACTCAACTCAAAATATTCCTGAAATAATACCACTTATTATTTCTTTAAACTCTTTGAAAACTATTTTCAAATCTCAAGGAATTTCAAACCTTTCCCAAAATTCCAAACTTAAAATCCATTCCGATTTATTTTCCACATTTCTCTGGAATTCTATTTTAAAGTACAAATCTCATTTGTATATGAAGTTTATTTCAATTTTATAAATTACATTTGTAATCTATATCTCAAATTTTATTTTATTATAAAATTTTATTCTTTGCTTTGGTTATAAATTTCACTTTCTAGTTAAGTTTCCATATATTAATGATAATAATTCCATATTATCACTTCTAACATCCAAACAACCATATATATATTAACTAGAAATAGTTTACAAAACCTTTCTTTATATACAAAAATAATTTGGGTAAAATTATATCATTTACCCTACTTTAAAACAATACTGTGTTGAATTGTTCTATTCAAGTGTTTAGAGATTCCTATCAATGTTGTGGCGTCCCACACATCGACCAGAATCCATAAACTACTCAATAAACCAGCCAACACAATATAAAACCATTTTATATTCACTAACAAATACGCGCTCATATTTATTTATACACTCAAAATTCCCACCAGAGCCAAGGTTATCGCTAGCCTAAGCTCTGATACCACTGTAACAACCCGGGTTTTTCTAACACGAAAAACCGGACCATTTGTGTTAAAGAAGAAGAGGTAGAAGAGAAAAAAAACAGAAAATCAACAACAGAATCTCACATCGCAGCGGAATAAAATATAATATATACAAAACAGATCTTTACTCAAACAGAAAAATATATCTGTTTATACAATATATTTACAGAATACATCATCAGAGTTCATCACATCAATGACATACATCCAAATACACAGCGGAACAATAAACAAATACGGAAGTGCGTATCGCCATCCAGCTCGTCTCCTGAGCTCCACAGCATCATATCCTGTAACCTATAATACTCGGTCTGACCCGAGCATCATATAAAACAATACCCGAGTCAGTCTGGAATACCAGCGTGAGAAAATCACACTCAATTGATTATTAAAGTTTCAAAATCTTTTGAAAACAAAAGCATCTCGTAAGACCACGCCACAAATAAACATGTCGGGTTTTTACCTTACGATAGCTAACACTTTATATCAAAATCCTCTGATATTATAATAGTGTCTACAGAAAGTAAAATAGAATCTAGCTGAAATGCTTGCATCTCACATTTCAACAATAGTTGGGCACAATCAAAACCGTACAGGCACGTAGGGAGAATGGATTTCCAACGAATGACTAGGCACTGGGGTACCACCTGTCACAGTACGTGGCCTAGATCACAGTACCGAGGAGTACGCCCGCTCCCCTGCAACACAAGGCCGGAACCATCCCTTACTGGATGATCCCGAATAAAATCACCCCACGGTTGGGATCAGCAACCGCACCACTAAGCCGAAATAAAAAGGGACATCTAGACAGGGATGACCTTACCCTCCAGTGGAAGCTACCACGAAGCCTTGCTGCATAACCCCTGATTTTCAGTCATTCCCGGTTGATGAGGTTCGAGGCTAAACGATACCTTTTAGAGAACATATCCCTTAGAATGCCCATCGTCCGCTGACGATGTTTCGCAAGCATTCGTCCATACAAGTCCGTCCTGGGTTTGAACGGAACCGAAGGCACTACTCCTACTACATCCATTTTTGGAAATATCCTCAGGATTAGTAGCGACTAGCCCTTGCACTTCACTGCTCCATCTTCGACTCCGAAATCGTTACACGAAACGTACAAACCGGATCGAAGTGGTTTTCGAGTCTCCAGACCTAGAATCCCGGTATACGGAAACTCGATCCCGGTCTCTTCGAAACGATCAGCGCATTTGGCCAATATTGATAGTCGGTTATTTAACTATCAATTAACATCCACAAGCAACCATCACACAATTAAATAATTTCCCACATTATTTATTTGCCCAAATATCTTTCTAAGATATAATTCCGAATTTTCAAAACTCATTTGAAAACAATTTCAAAACAGTTTCCGCTTACGGAATACATTTCCAAATATTTATTTCCTCTGAAACACCAAGTACAAAACACTTAGATTTTAAAATAATCTTAAAACACTTTACTATAAATATACTTAATAATATTGAAATTTAAAAAAAAACTACTTTAATACCTTAACAAAATATATACTTAAGAAATATTTAAAATGAAACCACTTTACAAATATAAACTAAATTTCTCTTTTTAAAATATAATACCAAATCACTTTTATATAATTACTACAATAATAGACCTTTGAAAAATGCTTACTTTAAAGTTTAATTATTTAAAAAGAATAGGTTTCCTAAAACATACTTACTTAGGAAATTAACATTTAGAAATAATAAATTTTCTAAAATATGCTTTTAAAAATACAATTAGAACTTTAACTTATATTAAAATTGCTTTGAAAACGTACTTGGCTATACAGAGAAATATCCTTCTCACTTCCATTTTTTAAAAATAAAATAACATTTATTTTTAAACCAAACCATATCCTTTTATAAATTCCCACTTTGAAATTATATTTTCAAATATCCTCTGATATTTTATTTTACTTTACAAACCCAGTTTATCTCTCCCAAATCTCATTTCTCTTTAAAATTCAAATTCCAAAGTATTTAAATCAATTTATAATTGATTTCCCAATTTATTTTACTTTGAAATAAATTTTCTTACTTAATCCATTTATTTCCAAATTCCTTAACTTCCAGATTTTATTTCTCATTATGATTTAAAATCTTTAAACCGAAACACAAGTTTCAGATTTCCCAAATTCCTTCTCTTTTTAATTACATTTAAACATTGAATTAAAATAAATTTTTATCCCTTTAAATAACATCACATAAGTCTTCTTTAAATTCAACATTTCTCTATTTATTCAAAATTCCTCTTTTCCATATTTAATTTATTCGAATTCACTAGAATTACTTAACTCAATTTTACTCTTTTATATTTTCCAAAAATCCAATTCAATTGCTTTTGATAACTCATTATACTGGGAAATTCAATCCAACCAGATTATCCAATATAAATTATCACAGGATAACAACAATCATATCATAGAATATTTAAACAAAAATTAAATATTTTGAGGAATCCAGTTGGATCCCTCCAACCTGTTTCCCTGCATCCACAGACGTTAGCACAATACCAATTCCACTTCGAGGTGGAATATCGCGGTATATGGGTTTATAAAATATCATCCGCTATTATGCGGCGCATAGGGTCTCATCCGCTATATAATGCGGGAATATCAATTCCAATATATACATATGCCAATATATATATATTGGTATATACTACTATATATAGTATAGCATATTCAATCAATGCAACCATTCAATCAATTATTTAAATTTAACCATTTAAATTTAAATCTAACTGAGTGAGATTAACTCACCTTTGATTTTGTTTGCAATCCAACCCAATCAGCTTGTTTCCTTTGGGATTTTAACCTTGAATAAATATTAGATGATTTTATAAATATTCGAACAATTTGAATAAATAAATTTTCATTTGATGAATTTATTAATATTCGAACAAATCAAACAACCAATTACCGTTTGACAGTTTTAAATTTAACTCATGGTTCAATTTAAACAAATGATTAAACTTTTAAACTAATTTCCCTTTTTAGATCTCTTAGTAACTAATTTAAATAGGTTAGTTAAACTGCTCAAACTTTACCTTACTCGAGAATGACCACCAGGTTGCTGCCAACCCCCTTACGAACGCCACTGTTGAAGTCGAACGCTGAAAACCCTCGAAGTCGCTCATCTCGCGGATCCAAACCCTACGTTCGAGACCAGTTGGCGATGGTCGCAGCTCCCTCTCATCAACGAACGCACCCACCTCCAACATCACTGCGAACAAACGCTGCAGCACGGTCATGCCAGAGGTCACCCAAAACATCACTCGAGATGTCCCTAGCCCCTTTTTGTCATCGCCAGAACCTGTGCCTCACACCCTCGAGCACGAATCCACTCAGCGACCTCAACATCCAATTCGAACGAACCACCACGCCTTCTTGCGATCGCCCACCAGCCTTGACATCATCGGCCATTTTCCCCTTTTGTTTCGAACGAGACTAATTTGACTCGTTTGATTTGGGAGAAAAAGAAATAGGAGTAGCGGATAACGAATGGAGCCTCTGAATTAAAGTTCGGCCATGAATTGTTTCGTTTCTTTTCTCTTTTCGTTTCGTGTTTAAGATAAGAAGGGGGAACAAAATCTGATGTTGGCGTGCTTGAAAAGATTTGCGTGAATGGATATGTTTTGCTATAGTGCTCTCGAGAAAGTTCTGATGTGAAAGAAACGGTGACGTAAAGAATTTGACCAGTCAAATGATATATAAGTTTTAAATTCAAATTGTCTCGAATAATTATTTCAAGACGTTTATATATTGTACGCTCACACACTAACTCCGATCCCTACGAAATTTGGAATCCGATAATAATACAATATTACGGATCCAATGGAACTGGTTTCGTCGAATTCCGAGACTATGCCCCGGACGGCTATTTTTAAATTCAATTTGAACGATATATTTTCAAAACTGAACAAAACTCTTTAAAATTCCATTTTAAAAGTTCTATCATCTTCAGTATTAACAATATAAATTTTCTGAACCTTTGAACTATTTTTAACAGGCTTTAAAATCAAGATTCAATATTTTACCCAATCCCGATAATTAAATTTAATAATTAATTATCCAAAGAAATACTGTATATTTGAAATTAAAGTTAAAATTTAACCTTCGGATATTTAAAATAAATTAAATATTCACATTTCAAATATACAAAAATTCCGGGTCGTCACAACCCGAATTGAAGTCGCACGCGTAACTGCCACCATTCCCATGCTACCTTTTGCTCCACATATTGGGTCTTCTTATTACCTCCAACGTATAGCATAGCGTACCCCTCATCTCACTTCAGGCTAATGCGAGATCACCGTGTGTCCATAGAAAAGAATAGGGGAAATGTTGTTCGTACCGGCCCTTCATCCAAACAATATCTAGTTGCGCCCCTTATCCAAAACCCCGTGATTTGGACTTCTATTTGACCAATTACTATCATTCTTAGCATAAGCGTTCCCTAGGGAATGCTATTTGGTATAGGTCCTACTTTAATCATTGCTTATTATCTTATATAAATTATTTAAATAAGCCTTTATACCATTTTTTCTTTTTACGCTTATTAATTTATCCCAAGCCTTAAAATAAGCCCATTATGTTCTTTTTCTTATTATAACCTACGTTATAATCATGCTTATTACTTAACCCAAGGTCTAAGTGTGAAAATACGTTTCTTTCATCTTTTACTTCATTTAGTTATAATCCTAAGTTATAACTATGCCAATTATCTTTAATTAGTCCAATTCTAATTATAATTAGGCGTAAATTCAGTCCAATTCCATTATTTAATTACAGTTTCCATAATTTACATCTAATCTTCTTCATTTAATATTCTTACTTATAAAACCATATCCGCGTTTTTAATTTAATCTAATCCATATGCATAGAAAAGGGAAATGAAGAGAATAGACGCTTGCATACAATCCAAAACGTCGAAAAGATGCAAATAAGAAATAAATAACAGTAAATAAAATTAAATACTGTAAATAGACTGTAAATTAATAAAAAGCTATGCTTAACAGTAATAGTTTATAATTAGCAGAAATGATATTAAATTACTGAAAAAAATAGCCAAATAGACTGAAAATAATTAAAAACTATAAATAATAACTGAAAAAGGCTATTCCAAAAATCATAGAAAACTACAACTATTGGAAACCATATTATTTTAAATAAATCTTAAAATAATTACAATCACTCACGTCTGGTCCTAAGCTCTTCCTTTGGTCTTCCCAGATCCACTTGGAGTTGTAAAATAATTTTTATTAAAAATATTCTCTACTTGGAAAATTATTCCTTTTAGGGTCCTTCCTAAAAAGGTGAACCCAGGCGGAGAAAATCTAGAATGAGAGAAAGTGTTAGGTCTAGGGGTCTATTTATATGTGTAGAAGTGGATCTCAGACCGTTAAATTTGGAGATTGAATAGGATGCAACCACGTCATAGGCAGAATAGGAGCCACTGATGCAGCAACATAGGGATTGGATTAAACAAAACGGTGCAAATGACGTGTTCCGACGTCTCTAATTCGTTTGAACGAATTCTCGTTCGTTCGACTGCAAATTTACAAGGCGGGTCGACTGGCCGGCGACTGGCCGGTCGACCGCCCCCTCGCCCAGGTCGACTAGCCGATCGACCTGACCGTGTGTGTATATATATATATATATATATATATATTTGGTTATATTTCTGCTTATTTTGTTTCTTTTATAACTTGGTCATATTAGCTCAGTTTCTAACGTTCTATATATGGAAATTGACCATAAAATTACCACGGACACAATGGTGCAACTCCTATGGCTCAATTCTGATAATTTCTCAAAGTTATTTTATCATTTCATTTATTCGTTAATCAATTATTATAGTTTAATTTTCCGGGTTGTTACATTATCGCATGAAGTTCTTACATGACTTTTCAACTGATAGCGTGGTTTTAGTTTGTTGTATTACAGTTTTGGTTTAAATTCGATTGACTTTTCAATGTGTAGATTAATTTGTTGGGCATCTTATTTATGCAGTCATTGTGGTACATATGCATAGTTATATATTGTGAACATGTAGGCCGCTATACGTTTTGTCATGGTTTATTCATGTTGTGCTGTTAGTTTTACATGGTAACCTGATATTAGGTGTAGTTTTATTGTATGGCAAAAATGATTTTATAAATGATGACATATGTTCTGGAGACGATTTATGGCCTAAGAGATGACCGCCCATCTAGGGTATGATGGTGTAGTCTTGTTGAAGATGACGATGCAGATGCATGTGTAGACTGGACGGATTCCAAAAAGCCTAAGTGTGTACATTCTCTTTGGCGGCGCGGTTCTCATTTGTGTTATTGTTTTTTTATCATAATGTGTCTCATTTCCATACCGGCGCAGTTTGTTATGAGATTCATGCTTACATTCAGCGTAATTTTCTGTATTAATACGTGGTATGGTTTGATTCAAGACTATGTTATCTATTGGTTATAGTGTAATCATTCTAAAAGCTTTGGATAAACATACTATATTTCATGGTATGGCTCACTTGCTTTTCTAAGGATACTACTACTTTATGGGTCTGATCGATCTTTTAATCATGTTAACTTCATTTTACCGGACTTTTCATATAGTGTCTTTGGGGGATCTGACTAGTCTGTTGTACGATTTTAGGCTATTTCATTATACTACATAGTTCTTTTGTTAACTTGACCATGCACCATACATTGTAATTGAAAATGGATGTAACATTTGCCTCTTAAGTCTGCGCTAATGCATATTAGTTTAGACTTGTAATTTACTACACCTATTTTTCATACCATCTAATCAATCAGTCGCTTTGCACTTAATGCTTCTTACACACATCATTGTATGAGTGGCCGTGGTTTTCATCGTTTTGGTATTCAAGATACCTGCTTAGTTTTTCATGAAGATCTTTTCTACTATTTTATTATTATTATTATTATTTGTGTGGCCATGATTCTTCAGGTCTTTCGAATTCTGGGGCTAGGACTTTTTAAGCTAACCTATACCCTTTTTCCTTTCCTCTATTTCATTTTCACTCATTCAAGAATTAAGATAGAAAGAAAACCCTCGGGTGATTTGCGATTCTTATAATTTCATCTTCTTTTCGTGTTTCATCTCCATTAATTTGTAAGTTTTTTATTGTGCTTCTCTTCTTCTTTTTCTGGATTTTTTAAATTCGTTAAGGGTTGTTTTGGTGGATTAATTTTTTACTAGTGAAATATCAAGTTACTTGATGGAATTTCTTTTTCAGATCGTTTTTTTGGAGTTTTGCTTGTTTAACATTCAACCTTTACTTAGCTTGCTCAATTGTATGTATATTTATTGAGTTTATTTTTCAAATTGGTTGGCTTCATACCATGCATTGAAGCGTCCTTTAAAAACAAATTCATTATTGTTTCTTTTCTTGTGGTTAAATTGATGCAGATTTTTTGAATTGATTTTAATTCGCTTTATTTTGGCTATCAATTCCTCCGACGAATTCCTTAGTTCATTAAGCCATAATTTGTCCATTTTAGAGTTAGACTCGGCTATTTATGAGGTGAGTCAGGTTGAGGGCATCTTGGCTAGGTTTGAAATTGATGGTTATGATTTTAGGATTCCTACATTCTCTAGGTATATTCATCTGCCCTTTGAGGGATATATTTCTCTTAGCTCAGAACATATGCAATGTGGCTTACCCTGCTTTACACTCCATTATGAAAGTATGGTTGGCTATCGTTGGTCTATCTCCCATTCAATTAGCTTTTATATCCTATCACCTCCTAGCATGTACCTACATTCTATATGCTGAACACTTAACTCCTCCCTCTTATTGAGAACTGTTCTTTTTATATTCGATGCGTAAGAGCCTAACTTCCAAATGCATTGGATTTTATCATATTCAAGCTATAAAATTTCTATTTTTGACAACTCCATGTAAGACTTATAGGTGGGCGATGTAACACCCAATATTTTTAGTAACATTATTTAGGATATTTAGTTAGCTAAATAAAACAAAACAATGTAAGGTGATTAATGGATTGAGATTTGTGATTAATAGGGATAGCCATGCCATGTTAATGAGTAAATCAAAATGAGATAACATGAAATAAAATAGATAAGGGTTAGTAAGTAGGTAGGGGAAAAATGGGAATAAGGAAAATCCTTATACCCTAAACCTTAAACCCCTTAACCGTGTATTCTCTTATTCATTCTCAATTGCAAATTAAAAACATAGAGGCCGACCACAATTTTAGAGAATTAGAGGAAGAAAAAGCTAAGAAGATTAATCAAATCAAAAGTTATTCAAATGTCAATTCCTTAATCTCAAGCTAAGGTGAATAATGACTACATCTCATGCTCTTAAATGTTTTCGGTTTTAAGTTAAATCCGAAGTGTTTTGCAAGTTCATGCCATGTTTTTAAAAAATTAAATGTTTATATATGCTTGTTGATGATTTATGCTTGTTCATATAGGTTTTATGATATGTTTTGATAAGAAAACCCTAGTAAATGACATCCAAATGCCTTGCGATTTTAGATTTAGATCAGAAATGATATTTTAGAGATGGATTTCAATTTTCGTAATTTTCTAAATTATTGTGGATTTTATATAAATTTTCTAGTGTAGAAAATGATTATTTGGGTTATAAATTATTTATGGTTAAATAATTATTTATTTGAGTCTGAGATTTATATTGTTAGAAAACATATTGAAAATGATTTTCTGGAATTTTTGTTGAATTTTCCTAATTGTTTTGATGAATATATAAAATTATTTGAGGTATAGGACTTAAATGTTTTATATATTTATAAAAGGAGTAGGGATATTTTGTAAATAAATTACAGTGTTTATTTCCAAAATTTTGGGTAGTGCTTTTAGAAAAGATGATTTGCAACCAAAAAAATTTAGACAAACAAGGCGGGTTGGTTAAAATGTTTACTTAAAAAGGTTAAAAATCAGTTTTACTTGCAAATAGCATGTTTCGCCACTTTCAGCACCCTGCTTTCGACATAGATGGCTTTGAACTTAGTTCCTCCACCTCCATCACCATCGAAACCAACACGCATGGCATCAAAGACTTGGTGCGCAGCGAATTAGAGAGAAGGCGGAAGGTACGGGGTCGAAACCAAGGGTTATAGAGGGGTCGAAACGCTGCTTTGTTTTTAATTGAAAATGCACCAGCTTTGCTTTTGACTATATTGCTTTCGACTTGGTTGGCTTTCGATTGGGTCAAATGTTTTAAAAGAAAAGGTTTTTCAGAGGTTGCACCTTTGTTTTTAAATGACTGCTTTCGACTAAGTCGAAGCTTTAGCTGCCGCTTTTCCTACCTTTCGAAGTCAATGTTTTCAGAAGGTATACTTTGTTTTTAAACTTGGCCACTTCTCCAATGCTTTCGGAAGGGTAGTTTCGACACCATCACTTCTTTGCTTAGGAATGCTTTCGAAAGATAGGCTTTTTACTTAAATGGTTTTAATGACCCTTTTGCTCTGTTGAAGTATAACCTAAATGGCTTCGAAAGAAATGGTTTTGAATGGTTTCGAAAGGTGTTTCCACGTATTTTAAAATTGGATTTTCTAAGGTTTTGTTGTTCTCGAAAGGTCTTTAAGAAAGGTTTCTAAGGGGTAGTTTCCCAAAGGTTTCGAAAGCTTTAAAGGAAATATTTTCCAATGGTTTCGAAAGGCTATGTTTAAAGGTTTTAAAGATAAGATGTCTAAGATTTTAGCTTTCGAAGGAAAAGGTATTTCAATGGTTTTGAAAAGTTTATTTAAATGGTTTCGAAAGGATGTTTTGGCCTTTTGGCCTAAATGAAAGAAAAAGGTTTATTTGGTCACGAAAGGGATACTCAAAGGGATCGAAAGGGGTACTTTCAAAGGTTTATATGTATTCATCAACTAAGATTTGGGTAAAGTATATATAACATGGCAAGGTGGTTTTGAGCAAAGAATAGAGTATATGTATTTTCCTTGTGTGAGTTAGATTTAAAGGTTTTAAATCAGGATGAAAAGATTTTCAAGAAAATTATGGGAAGGTTTCCCTAAGTAAAATGACTCAGATATTAGAATACCAGATGAGGCTGGTATAAGGTTGCGCCCTATACATTAGCTATTAGCCCTAGCTAATTAAGTCAAAAATTCCAGTGTGTAGGGCTCTGTCACAGGTAAGACTAAAATTATGATTACACATAGAAGGGAATATATGTTTGTATACAAATAGGTTATTGGTGAGCTCGCAAAACCATTAGGATCAGGTGACCCTGGAAGATGTTAAGTTTGGGACATACCGTCCATAAGAGAAGTATTTAACAAATAGTTAATGACAGACCGTCTAGAAGAGTTTTGTCTAACAAACGTTAGATTATTTTGTTATATCGTCCAAGAGGCCCGAGTCAGCCAAAGGTTGGTAGTAAGCCAAACAAAACTATAGTGTTCAGACAGATAGTCCATTTGTTACCTAATATGTATGCTTACATGATAATGCTTTACAATTTTAACCAGTTTTGGTTGAAGGATTATAATTTGCAAAAGATATGATTTAAAAGGATAATAGTAAGGGGAAGCCCGTTCCGCTAAGAGGCGTTGTCTCACTTAATATCGTATATCCGAGATGTATAGTATTATTCACACCAGGCTTTATGTCTGACTTGAAGTTTATGTTTTTCCCCTTAAACTCTTGAGTGCTCAAAATTGATTTGAGTAGGCTGAGGGTTGAGGTTTTAAAGGTTTTAGTAGGTTGACGAATAAAGCTTTCAGAGACGAGTAGGTGGCTGACGGATAGCTATTTAAGAGTTACCGTTTTGTTTTGTTTTATTCCACTGTGCTGTATTTAAGACAATTATGTCTATATAGCACTCTGGTCAGCCAAAGGGGCATCATCACATGTCGCTCTTGGTGTATTTATATAATAATTATATTTTATCATAACTTGGGAAACGATTATGGGATTATGTAATTTGAATGTGAAACATGTGTTTTGAAATTGTAATGTGAAAAGATGTTTTTGAAATCTGTGATTTTGTTTCATATTCAAATGCTTCTGTTATCATGGATACCATTAACATAGCCGTATTTAGTCTCCGAAAGTTAATACTATGGATGACTACAGCATCTGTAGCGCTTAGCTTTGGGCCTCTATGATAGGGGATGTTACAACTTGGTATCAGAGCATAGGTTTACGAAATACTTTAACTAAAAATGATTTTTGAAAAACATAATTCCTAGGCATTAGAGTAAGATCAGGGTATGGGGTAACGCTATAGTCACATACTTGTATTTGCTATATATAAGTATACGCTATATCTCTATTCTACTATCTCTATTAGGCTATTCTTCTATATCTCACGAGGCTTGAATACATATATGGACGCAAGAAGAGGCAAAGTTAACCTAGGAGGGGACATCACCACCACCAATGGAAATGCCAAACCCAATACGAGAAGGACTCAAGGTCAGGCTCAAACTGAGAATGTTGGTGCTGGAGTCCCACAAGTGGATATGGAAGACATGTATTAGTTTTTCATGAACATGATGCAAGCTGGGATTGCTTCTAGAGTTGTTGGAGGGAATGCAGGAGTAGGAGTTCAGGAAGCTCCAATTGTCAACCATTATGCTATTTTGAGTAGAGATTATGCTAGGCTTGGAGGGAAGCCGTTTATTGGAACTGAAGATGCTATAGAAGTGGAGAACTGGTTGCTGCACTATGAAAGGATATTTACTGACTTAGGGCTCAATGATGAGCAGAAGAGGAGGCTTGCTTCGAGACAGCTTTAGGGAGCAGCTTTATTTTGGTGGAATAGTGTAACGGCTGGTGTAAATGAAGAGGAGATCACATGGACTGATTTTAGGAGAAGGTTTCATGAGAGGTTCATGTTGGTGATGTCGCAGTCTGTTTGATTCGAAAATTTGCTGAATTAGAGCAAGGAGAAATGTCTGTTTTGGAGTATGCTAGTAGGTTTGAAGAGTTGGCTAGATATGGTTATGCCACAGTTGATACAGTGATGAAGAGGAATGAGAAGTTCATAAGGGGGTTAAAGTCTGAGTTGTCAAGGGCTACCTTACCGCATATCAGAGATCCCTATGATGTGGTAGTGGAGAGGCGTTAAGATATGAAGAGATGTTTGCTTGTTTGGAGAAGAAGAAGGAGAAGGAGGTCCATGTTGGGCAAGGTCAGAAGAGGAGGTTCTTTCACAAGAAGGGTGCACAGAAAGGTAGAGCAGCGAAGAAAGGGAAGTCTGAAGTTTTCTGTTTTAAGTGCAACAAGAAGGGGCATTTTGCTAATGATTGTCGTACTGGAAAAACTAAGAAAGCGATCGGGAAGAAGAATATCAGGTGCTTCAATTGCGATTAGATTGGCCACTATAAGAATCAATGCAAAGAGACCACTAAGGATAGGAAGGGCAAGGTGTATCCATTGGAGCCTGCTACTTCAAAGCCAATAGTGCAAGAGAAAGGAAATGAAGTCTTAAGAGGTACGCTTCAGATCCATGATATGTCTGTTAGCATTTTGTTTGATACTGGTGCATTGCATTCTTTTATATCCCGATGTTTGGTAGAATAGCCTAACCTAGAGCTCAAAATTTTAGTGACTTCCTTAACAGTTGCAAATCCGATAGGAGGGTATACGACACTTGGGATGAAGTGTGACCACTTAGAAATTGACTTGCTAGGTTACACCTTTATTTGCAGTTTGCATATATTTGACTTTGTAGGGTTTAGAATCATATTGGGTATGGATTGGTTAAATTAGTATGATGCTAGGATATTTTGCCAGGATAGGAAAATATCACTTAGACACTCGAACTGTACTGATCGGATAGTTTATACCATAGAAAACCCTAGCTGTGAGGTGAATGCTTTGTTGGGTGCTATGGAGTTGGAAAATGAGTTGAATTGAATTTTCGTGGTTAGAGAATTCACAGATGTCTTTGAGCCGAAAGTAGGATTGCCATCGGAACGAGCCATTGATTTTTTGATAAATTTGGTGCCTGGAGCAGAACTGGTGAGTAGACCACCAAGCAGGATGACGCCGACAGAAATGAGGGAGTTGAAGGCTCAGTTGGTGGATTTGGAAGGCAAGAGTTTTATCAGACCGAGTAGTTCACCTTGGGGAGCAGCCGCAGTATTTGCTAAGAAGTTGGATGGATCGTTAAGGCTATGTATCGATTATCGTAAGCTGGATGAGAGAACGATAAAGAATCGATATTCGTTGCCTAGGATTGATGATTTGTTCGATCAGCTAAGTGGAGCCAAGGTATTTTCTCAATTAGACTTAGCAAAAAGTTTCCATCAGCTTAGAGTAGTAGAAGATAATATACCTTTGACGGCGTTCAGAACATGGTATGGGTCGTACGAATGGTTAGTTATGCCGTTCAGACTCTCTAATGCGCCGACATTCTTTGCGGAATTGATGAACTGGATTTTCCGAGAGCACTTGGATAGGTTCATGTTGGTTTTCATAGATGATATTTTGATGTACTCTAAGGATGAGAAGGAGCATGAAGTTCATCTAAGAATTGTGCTTGAGACGCTGAGGCAGCAGCAGCTAAAGGCAAAGTTTTCGAAGTGCCATGTTTGGAAAAAGGAAGTGAAATTTCTAGGTCATGTAGTCTCAGAGAAAGGGTTGTTTGTAGGCCCGACTAAGATTGAAACTGTTAAAAGTTGGAAGAGACCAGAAATGGTAACTGAGATAAGAAGATTCCTTGGATTGGCTGGATATTATCGGAGGTTTATAAAAGATTTTTTGCGGATAGTAGCACCGATTACCAAGCTAACGCGAAAAGATGTGAAGTTTGTGTGGACCGATAAGCGTGAGTAAGCGTTCTAGAGCTTGAAACACTTATTGATCCATGCACTTGTATTAGGTGTTCCGGAGGGGAATCAAGACTTGGTAGTTTATACAGGTGCTTGTGGTACTGGATTAGGAGCTATACTAATGTAGGTAAAGTGATTACCTATGCTTCTAGACAGCTTAGATCGTATGAGGTTGGATACCTGACACATGATTTGGAGTTAACTGCAATTATTTTTGCTTTGAAAGTGTGGAGGAATTACCTTTTGGGAGAGAGGTTCGAGCTTTTTACGGATCATAAGTCGTTGAAGTACTTGTTCTCTCAGAAGGGGTTGAACATGAGACAGCAGATGTGGTTAGAGTTATTACTACTTATGATTTTGGGGTTGAGTATACCCCAAGGAAAGGAAACAAGGTTGCAGATGTGCTTAGTCGGAAGCATCAGTATGCAGTGTTGGCTATGATAGCAGAATGGAAAGACTTGGAAGCATTGTCAACTTGCAGAGTGCAGTGAAGATCCGAGACTGGGTCTAGTGGAGAATCTATTATGTTGTCTTGTTTAGAATTCCGACCGGTATTGATTGAGAAGATTGCTTCTAAACAGGAAAAGGATCCACTGTTAACTAAAAGGATTAGGAAATTAAGGGATGGAACGAGGGATGATGACTTGAAGGATTTCAGTCTTGACCAAAGTGGATGGTTGAGATAAAAGGGTAGATTATGTGTTCCAGATGTGGGAGACATAAGGAAGGAAGTTTTGGAGGAATTCCTTTGTTCAAAGTTCACTAGTCATTCAGGAGGAACGAAGATGTATCAAGATATAAAGAGAAGTTTCTTTTGGGAAGGAATGAAGAGGGATGTTGGCTTATTGATGAAACAGTGTTTGAACTGTCAGTAGGTGAAAGCCAATCATCAGAAGCCAAGTGGGTTGCTTCAGCCATTGGATATTCCGGTATGGAAGCAGGGTTTTATTTCTATGGATTTCATAGATGGGTTGTCGAGATCAAATAGAGGAAATGAAAGTATATGGGCCATAGTGGACAGATTGACCAAGAGTGCCTATTTCATTCCCTTTAAGTCCAATAGAACGACACCTGTATTGGCTAAGTTATTTATGAAGAATGTGGTTTGACTGCACGGAATTCCTAGTAGTATTGTTAGTGATAGAGATTACTTATTCACTAGTGCGTTCTGGAAGAGCGTACAGGAAAGTTTAGGAACCAAGCTCAAGATGAGTACCGCTTACCATCTGTAGACAGATGGGAAAACAGAAAGAGTTAACAAGATCTTGGAAGACTTGTTAAGAGCTTGTGTATTAGACATCGGGGGTCATGGGAAGATTCACTTAGTAGGAAGCATCAAAATGCAGTGTTGGCTATGATAGCAGAATGGAAAGACTTGGAAACGTTGTTTACATGCAGAGTGCAGTGGAGATCTGAAGCTGGGTCTAGTGGAGAATCTGCTATGTTATCTTGTTTAGAAGTCCGACCGGTATTAATTGAGAAGATAGCTTCTAAACAGGAAGAGGATCCAGTGTTAGCTGAAAGGATCAGGAAGTTAATGGATGGAACAGAGAGCGATGACTTAAAGTATTTCATTCTTGACTAGAATGGCTGGTTGAGAAAGGAAGGTAGATTATGTGTTCCACGTGTAGGAGACATAAGGAAAGAAGTTCTGGAGGAATGCCATCATTCGAAGTGCACTATTCATCCAGGTGGAACTAAGATGTATCAAGACATGAAGAGAAGTTTCTTCTGGAAAGGTATGAAGAAGGATGTAGGTTTATGGGTGAAACCGCGTTTGAACTGTCAGTAGGTGAAAGCCGAGCATCAAAAGCCAAGTGGGTTGCTACAGCCATTGGATATTCCGGCATGAAAGTGGGATTCTATTTCTATGGATTTCATAGACGGGTTGCCAAGATCTAACAGGGGAAATAAAAGTATGTGGCTCATAGTGGACAGATTGACCAAGAGTGCCCATTTCATTCCCATTAAGTCAAATAGGATGACACTTGTATTGGCTAAGTTATTTATAATGAATGTGGTCAGACTGCACAGAATTACTAGTAGTATTGTTAGTGATAGAGATTCCTTATTCACTAGCAAGTTCTGGAAAAGTCTAAAGGAGAGTTTAGGAACCAAGCTCAAGATGAGTACCGTTTACCATCCGCAGACAGATGGGCAAACATAAAGAGTTAACAAGATCTTGGAAGACTTGTTAAGAGCTTGTGTATAAAACTTCTAGGGAACATGGGAAGACCATCTACACCTAGTCGAGTTTTCGTATAATAATAGTTATCAGACAAGTATATGAATGGCGCCGTTTGAGGCTTTGTATGGAAGACCATGCAAATCTCCTGCATTTTGGTTGGAGATCGGAGATAGATTAGTCCTTGATCCCGATTTTGTAAGAGAAGCAGCATAAAAGATTGAGATGATAAGAGCGAGAATGAAGAAAGTTCAGTCTAGGCAGAAGAGTTATGCAGATAGAAGGCGGAAAGATTTAGAATTTTCTGTTGGAGATCATGTTTTTGTCAAAGTATCACCGATGAAAGATGTTATCAGGTTCGGGAAGACAAGGAAGTTAGCACGAGATTCGTAGGACCATTTCCTATTTTAGAGAGGATTGGAGAACTCGTGAATAGAGTAAAGTTACCAAGTAGTTTGGCAGGAGTCCACGATGTTTTCCATGTATCTCATCTGAGGAAGTGTGTTAGGGATCCACACACAACTATAACACCAACAATGTTATAAGATTTAGGAGTGGAACCAGATTTGACTATAGTTAGGATGCCTGTCCGGATAGTCACGAGAGATGAGAAGAAGTTGAGGAACAAGACAGTCAGATTATTGAAGGTCCAGTGGAGTGATGATGATAAGGACTGTACTTGGGAGACTGAGGCAGGATTAAAGACGCTTATCCTGATTTGTTTCATGGTATGTTTTACCTTTGATTATTTTGTTGTGTACCTTATCGTAATTTCGTGGACGAAGTTCTTTAAGGAGGGGAGATTATAGCACCCCATATTTTTAGTAACATTATTTAGGATATTTAATTAGCTAAATAAAATAAAATAATGTAAGGTGATTAATGGATTGAGATTGTGATTAATAGGGGTAGTTGTGCCATTTTAATGAGTAAATCAAAATGAGATAGCATGAAATAAAATTGACAAGGGTTAGGAAGTAGACATGGGCAAAATGGGAACAAGGAAAATCCTTATACCCTAAACCTTAAACACCTTAGCCGTGTATTCTCTTATTCATTCTCAATTGCAAATAAAAACATAGAGGCCGGCCACCATTTTAGAGAACTAGAGGAAGAAAAAGCTAAGGAAGAAGATTAATCAAATCAAAAGCTATTCAAATCTCAAATCCTTAATCTAGAGCTAAGGTGAATAATGACTACATCTTATTCTCTTAAATGTTTCGATTTTAAGTTAAATCCGAAGTGTTTTGCAAGTTTGTGCCATGTTTTTAAAGGCTTAAATGTGTATATACGCTTGTTGAAGATTTATGCTTGTTTATTTAGATATTATGATATGTTTTTATAACAAAACCCTATTAAATGAATCCAAATGCCTTGCAATTTTAGATTTAGATTAGAAATGATACTTTGGAGATGGGTTTTAATTTCATAATTTTCTGAATTATTGTGGATTTATATTAATTTTCTAGTGTAGAAAATGATTATTTGTGTTATAAATTATTTACGGCTAAATAATTATTTATTTAGGTCTGTGATTTATATATGTTAGAAAACATATTGAAAATGATTTTCTGGAAATTTTGTAGAATTTTCCTAAGTGTTTTGATGAATATATGAAATTATTTGAGGTATGGGACTTAAATGTTTTATATATTTATAAAAGGAGAAGGGGTATTTTGTAAATAAATTAAAGTGTTTGAAATTTTGGGCAGTGCTTTTAGAAAAGATTATTTGCAACCAATAAAATTTAGACAAACAAGGCAGGTTAGTTAAAATGTCTACTTAAAGAGGTTAAAAATCAGCTTTACTTGCAAATAGCATGTTTCGCCACTTTCAAAACCCTGCTTCCGACATAGATGGCTTTTGACTTTGTTCCCCCGCCTCCATCACCATCGATACCAATGCACATGGCATCAAAGACTTGGTGCGCAACGAATTATAGAGAAGGTGGATGGTATGGGGTCGAAATGGGGGGTTCCGAAGGGGTCGAAATGCTGCTTTGTTTAAATTTGAAATGCACCTGCTTTGCTTTCAACTGTATTGCTTTCGACTAGGTTGGCTTTCGATTGGGTCAAATGGTTTAAACGAAAAGGTTTTAAGAGGTTGCGCCTTTGTTTTTAAATGACTGCTTTCAACTAAGTTGAAGCTTTAACTACCGCTTTTCCTACCTTTCGAAGTCAATGGTTTCGAAATGCATACTTTGTTTTTAAACTTGGCCACTTCTCCAATGCTTCCGGAAGGGTGGTTTCGGCACTATCACTTCTTTGCTTAGGAATGCTTTTGAAAGATAGGCTTTCGACTTAAATGGTTTTGATGACCCTTTTGCTCTATTGAAGTATAACCCAAATGGTTTCGAAAGAAATGGTTTTGAATGGTTTCGAAAGGTGTTTCCACATATTTTAAAATTGAACCCAAATGCCTTCGAAAGGTCTAAGGTTTTGTTGTTCTTGAAAGGTCTTTAAGAAAGGTTACTAAGGGGTAGTTTTCCAAAGGTTTCGAAAGGTTTAAAGGAAATTTTTCCAATGGTTTCGAAAGGCTATTTTTAAATGTTTTAAAGATAAGATGTCTAAGGTTTTAGCTTTCGAAGGAAAAGGTATTTCAATGGTTCGAAAGGTTTATGTAAAAGGTTCAAAAGGAAGTTTTGGCCTTTCAGTCTAGATGAAAGCAAATGGTTTATTTTGTTACAAAAGGGATACTTTCAATGGGATCGAAAGGGGTACTTTCAAAGGTTTATATGTTTTCATCAACTAAGATTTGGGTAAAGTATATATAATATGGCAAGGTGGTTTTGAGTAAAGCATAGAGTATATGTATTTTCCTTTTGTGAGTTAGATTTAAAGGTTTTCAATCAGTTTGAAAAGATTTTCAAGGAAAATTTATGGGAAGGTTTCCCTAAGTAAAATGACTCAGATATTAGAATACCATATGGGACTAGTATAGGGTCATGCTCTATACCTTAGCTATTAGCCCCGGCTAATTAAGTCTAAAATTCCAGTGTGTAGGGCTTTGTCACAGGTAAGACTAAAATTATGATTACACATAGAAGGGAATATATGTTTGTATACAGATAGGTTATTGGTGAGCTTGCGAAACCATTAGAATCAGGTGGCCCTAGGAGATGTTAAATTATGGACAGACCGTCCAAAAGAGAAGTATTTAATAGATAGTTAAGGATAGACCGTCGAGGAAAGGTGTGTCTAACAGATGTTAAATTATTTTGTTATATTGTCTGGGAGGCCCGAGTCATCCAAAGGTTAGTAGTAAGCCAAACAAAACTATAGTGTTCAGATAGATAATCCATTTGTTACCTAATATGTATGCTTACATGATAATGCTTTACAGTTTTAACCAGTTTTGGTTGCACGATTATAATTTGCAAAGGATATGTTTTAAATGGATATTAGTGAGGAGAAGCCCGTTCCACTAAGCGCCGTGGTCTCACTTAATATTGTATATCTGAGATGTATAGTATCATTCACCATGCTTTATGTCTGACTCGAAGTTTATGTTTTTCCTTTTAATCTCTCGGGTGCTCAAAATTGATTTGAGTAGGTTGAGGGTTGAGTTTTACCGGTTTTAGTAGGTTGACGAATAAAGCTTTCGGAGACGAGCAGGTGGCTGACAAATAGCTATTTAGGAGTTGCTGTTTTGTTTTGTTTTATTCCGCTGTGTTGTATTTAAGACAGTTATGTCAATATAGTACTCTAGTCGACCAAGAGGGCATCATCGTATGTCGCTCTTGGCGTATTAATGTAATAATTATATTTTATCAGAACTTAGGAAACAATTATGGGATTATGTAATTTGAATGTGAAACATGTTTCTTGAAAATGTAATGTGAAAAGATGTTTTTGAAATCTGTGATTTTGTTTCATATTCAAATGCTTCTGAAATTATGGATACCATTAACATAGCCATATTTAGTCGCCGAAAGTTAATACTATGGATGACTGCAGCATCTGTAGCGCTTAGTTTTGGGCCTCTATGATAGGGGATGTTACAGGCGGATTGATTCTTTTTAATTTCGAACCAATATGATTTCACTTCCTTATTTGGGGAACCTGGCACTGATTTGTCCCTTTTTTATTATAGCCCATGTGAGTAATTTCTTTGCATTAACTATATTGCTTTTGACATGACTGCACCATTTGGTATATTTTAATTACATGCACTTCGATGTTTTTTTAGTAAGGCCAGCTAGCTTTATAGTAGGCCGTCTACTTTTATTAAAGAAAATTTAAACAGATGTTCTGCATATGCACAGAATAGCCATAAAACAATAAACAAAGAAGTTTGGCTATAAGACCAAACCTACTAAAAAACAGACCAGTCCACTTCCGCAGAAGAGGAGTCACTGCCATTATCCGAAGAATCAGGCCCAATAACGTGAAAGTACCATATGAACAAAGAAACTAAGGCAGGATTATAATCAACATAATCTGGGTTGTAAAAAAATTTCCTATCCCACGATGTATCCACCAGGAGAGACCTATCCTTATGGACAATTTCACCAAGAGTGTAAAGAGATAAATCATCATCCACTGTTTGATAATAAAGTTATCTACACTCTCCTTTATCGCATGCATACTTATAGAAAGTGGCATACTTCGGGTAATATCACATTTCTGAATTTTCGTAAATCCAAGCCCGCTCAAACTGAATTCCATAACATGACGTCAAAGGAAGGTTCTGGATCCAAAGCCAACATAGCGAGGTCATCTAAATTACGAATAGGGGATGCGGGGATCTTATAAGGGGAAGCATCAGTGATAGTGACTAAAGGGAGAATGGAAATGCCCGAGGGAAAAACAAAAGGTGATGTAACCAGGGAAGCATCTGGAACACCCTCCATAGCAGGGAAAGGCTTCGCAACGCACTTCCTTACCGGAGGGCGAGGAAGTGGGATCTTGGTAGTAAAAGATAAAGGAGTGTCAACTACTGGAGAAGGTAAGGAGGAAGCCCATGCTTACATGAAATCGCCAAATGACCAAATGAGTGATAAGCTCACAGATATTAGGCTTCCAACTATAGTGAACATCAACGACTAAAACATGCTCCTCAGCATGGAAAACTCTAAGCTTGGAAGGAAGAGGTTTTTTCGGAGAAATTTCAATCAGAGCTTTAGCATAAATGATCCTACCCCTAACTACCATATTCGCATCAAAGGACTTAAGATTGCCAACTAGGCTAGCTAACTAGTTCAAACCGACCAACTGTTGTAAAACGGAAGGGATATAAGTGAAGTGGGCGCAAACATGACTAGATAAAACTTGTTCTCTTTCATTGTCAATAGATGTACTCCAAGTGGTAATAATAAATGGTTTTCCTTCTATGGAAGAAGGCTTTTCCACAAACACATGATATCTTTCCTCAAGCTTAAAGAATTTGAAATAGAACATAGAGTTATCATAATGAACTTGCAAACCACCCTTTAGCTTCCATCGATTCGACAATGTTCATGCACAACACGATATGCAGAGTTAGCATCTAGAAAAAACCAACCAAATAGTTAGACCAATAGTCCACACCTGCCTGAGTGACCTTATCAAGAGGATACATAACTCCATTAACCTCAACTTTATCAAGAGAATGGGGAATGTAAACACCCGCATTGTGCGGCAAAGACTTGAACAAAGATGTTCACTTAATAGCTGAATTTGGAGGAATAACAGTAAACAACAAAGAATCTACTACTGGGAGATCAGAGGAGGATGTATTATTACCTAGGATGGAAGGAGCAAGAGATAATACCGGATTCAAAGTAGCAGATTTTTCAAGATTCAATTAGGCATTATCACAAATAGGTTGTGTGCGCTCCAAACATGGGGGAACAACGTTCCCCAAATTACTACTGCTACCAACAAAATTACATAGAACATTGCCATTTCTCAGCCCAACATCCATTTCATCCCAACTAGATGCAATATTTGTTGAATCTAAAATAGGAGTTAAAAAGTGCTCACCAGCAACTGTTCTGCAACCTAAACGTGGAAAAAAAGGATGAGTTGGAGCATCGATTTGAGTAACCAAATCAAAGAAGGAGTTCGTTAAAGAACTAGCGTTATTATCAACTTCATTCAAGGTTTGCATAGCACCAAAGTCAGAAAGCACATGCTCGAGGAAACTGTTAGTTGCTTCAATTACTGGCAAAGTAATATAGGGAGTGTGAGCTAAGAATACGCAATCTAAGAGATACCAGGGCAAGACAACAGAAGTTGAGACAAGATTGGATTTGACAAAATAGGTTACTAGTTGCATCTATAATGGAAAGAGGGGCAGTGAAAACCGAGCAATAGAAAATGACAACGTAGAGATAATATTCGAATTCTCTGAAACATAGACGGGAAGAGGAGGATGTATAGCATTGAAGCGGTGGCCTGTTCGAATCAGAGAGGCATTTGCGATTTGTGAATCTAGATCTAGACTATCTAAATATTCGTGCTTGTTTTTCTTCTTCTTTGGCATGAGAATAAACAAGGCGAAGGTGGAGGGCTTGGTGAAGGAAAAGGCGAAGGGGTGAGAAGATGGTCAGACGAAGGAAGAAGAAGAAAGGCGTTTAACAGGTGACGCCATTTTCTGCACTTTGGTGTTTTTTATTCTTTCTTTATTTGGATTTATTTCCATATTTATTTTACATATTAAATGCTCCGTTACATCAATGTATAGGTACTATGTTGAGGTTGGCGGCTACCTTTGTGAAGAAGAGACTTGAGAAGAATAGAATTGGGGAGGACTTAGCGGCACTAGAAAGTGTCTGAAAGCAACCGAGGATATATCTCCTCCCCTCCTCTTCTACTTTGAATCCTCCAATTCTGATTCCCGACCCTTTGGTAAATGTGGTTGCATCTTCATCTCACTTCTTACTACTTTCCAGAGAAGGTGATGTTTTTGATCTTTCAGAGTGGATGGAGCATTTACTTATCAATGATGTTGTGGCGCTAGCTCTTGTTTTATTGCCTCTTCTCCCATCGCCTACTTTGGACGTCTGTTCTAACTTACATCGTAGGTAAATTTAAGGATAAACTTTGCTTCACTCTCTTTGCTTGTCGTCTTTGCCCTTTTCCCTTTTTTATATTTATTTGAATTACTTTACATGTTTATGTACTCAATGTGTGGCCCTTGAAATGGAACTACACAGACGGCTTGAGTTCTTTGAATCAAAGTTAGTTAGGGTTCAAAAAGAGTACACACAATTAATGCAAGATAATGCAAGGCTCAAGGAAGACACTAAGGCTAGGGATAAGAGGGAACTAGACATTAAATCAAAGTTGGAAGAGGTTTCCAAGAAGTTCAATGACACAGATCTGTGTGCTTTTAAGGCCGAGAAAGAAGCTAGAAGTTTGAGAAAGGTAGTGAAAAGGCTAGAGAGAGCTTGCTAAAGTGGTGAAATAGCTTGACTCTACAACTTTCATTGTCCTTTACCATATTTATGCTCAAGTAAAAAGGTAGTTCTTCCTGGATAAACTTGATGCGGTTAACGTGGAGGCTATGGACTTCCTAGAGGACCTTAAGATGTTAAGGAGGCTATTGAGTACACAGAGACAAGTGCTCAAAAGAGCTTAAGTGGTTTCCTATTTCCCCTTTGGAAGAAATGAAAGTGGAAGAGTTCCTTCGATGGTGCTGCAGAGAAAGAGACGTCTAATGTTGGTATGCGGTCTAAGGATGCTCCTTCAGATTTTCTCGCTAATGCCGAAGTAAATGTTTGACTATTCTAGCTTTAGGCCCTTTTGATTTTTGGATTTATACATTCTTATCTCTAAGTCATGATAGTACATATGAGCTACCCATCTAAAATTCACTTATTTGTAAATATAATGACTTGTAAACAAAGTTGTCTCCTACTTTTCTTTGTTCCCTCTCTTTTTATATAGCGTTGTAGCATATTTTGACCTAGTGTTCTTCTTTCTTTCCTTTCTAGGTAAGGGAAAAAGGTGTTGAGAATCCCCCATTATTAAAGTCTTATGAGGAAATGATTTATTCAACATTTAAGAGAGTGTATAATGTGCTTTGAGAATCAGGCAATGGATGGGTTGGTAACAAGAGTCGCTTTTGTACGCATGAGGGAAACTGAACTTGAAAGGTCTACTGCACAACCAGGGAAAGAGTCCCAAGAGCTTTATTTTAGAATTACACAAGTTATTCATGAAAGAGATGCTTTTTATTAATTAATACTGTGCAAAAGTGGTCCTTCATTAAAAATCAAACTACTTCCTCTAGGGTACCCTCATTTGTTATGGTTTAGTGTGAGTGAGAGTAGTATCCCTCACAAAATTTTCGATTTTTTATTGGATAAGATGCTCTTCAATTACTGCATGTACATATTTTATATTTGGTTCACCTTAGACTTCTTATTTGATTGTTTTTCCTTTGTAGGTTGTCACAATGTCTTTGATGGGAACTGCATCGATTGATCTCTACGAAGGCAGTACTTCGACCTATGTCCTTTGTGAGGAACAGTCTTCTTCAAATTGTTTTGGAAGTTTTGAGATTTGAATCAGATTACTTGAGTCTGCTAATCCAGACCTCTTGAAATAGAGAGAACGAGCTATTGATGGCACTCATGAAGAACCGCACAGAGAGTATAGGGAGCAAATACTGCAGCTTGAGTAATTGAAACAGGGTAATATAGTTGCATCACTAAGAAACATTTGGAAATAAAGGAATTAGAGAAGAAGCTTAAGTTATCTCAGGATCACAGCACTAATGTAACGACTCGATATTTTCAACCATTCGTAGACACACATGTCGGACTTGAATTGCTCAAAATATCAGATTGTTAATTTAAATTTGGCAAAACTTAGCATATACAGTAAATAAATCAATCACAGAATCACAGACACAGAGTAATATAATAATAACGCAGCGGTTAAGATAAATAGTAGTTCATGAAGCTACTATATAAACATCAGAGTTTGAAATAAATTACAACAGAATATCTCAAATACAGTGAAGTCTCCAGTACGAACAGATGACCTCTTTGAACAAATCAACTGGAAAAGCTGAAAGTTGAATCGATAGTTGGATCTCCAAACGAAGCTCCAAACTCCAAAGATGAGTTTCAACTGCTGTATCAGTCAGTCTAACCCAAGCGTAAAGAAAAACACAAAACACTTGAGTCAGGGTTTAACATTCTTATATCAGTAAATCCAACTCAAGTGAAATATCAACTGAAATACAAGTAACTCAAAGGATGTTTGGGATAACCATGCTCTAAGGATCCGTGGAACTGTCTACAATGTGGAAATATACACTACAACACCATGGCCATTTCAAATTAATTTATACTTCAAAACCAAGGTATCATTTTCATTTCAAATATATCTATTTTCCAAAATAGTATATATATTAAATAACTTATAAAGTAAAGTATTTACAATTTCCTCAAATTTCACAAATTGCTTCAAAATCAACTCGACTTTCCCATTCAAATCAAATTCAATCTCAATTTATCAATTTCCATTCAATTCAGTTTCCTAAATAACAAATTCAAATTTTATTGATTTCATATACAGATCTGAATCACAAATAAACCATTTAGATTCCAGTATATTTCAAAGCTTTAATATTCAACATTTGAAAGTTCAATTTTACAGTTTCATATAGGTCTCGATTTAACCTCATTATTATTAAGTCTTGAAATGTTCACTTAATAAATTCAGTATTATTTAAATAGCCTAAATTTACCTTTTAACTAAATATTCCCTTCGATTTGTTAAAATTGAAATATCCATTTACTTACTTTAAATCAAAAATCAAGTTATAAAAATCAAATTTTTAACTTCAAATTCAATAGTTCAAATCGATTTAATTAAGTAGAATTCTTAATTAGATACAATTTTACTTAATTCAATATTATCTTACTTAACTTATACAAATCCTTGAAAAATCTGTTCAAAGATAAAATACTTAGACATATTATATTAATTAAATCAACTTATTAGATTTAAAGTTTATTATTAAATCTACTTGATATAAAAACTTAAAATATTTCCAATATTAAATAAAACCATATATATATTCCCTTCCAAAACCATAGAAATCATTTTTAAAATATTTACATATAGACCAACGGTGTCTGTATATAATTTCCTATCATATAGTCAAGTGATACGGATATTTATCATTTCAATCTATAATTCAAATATATACGGGTAGATATCATTTCGACCCGCAATCCCAAATTCAATTCAAATGAAAATCGCTTGGGTCTATCATTTCAACCCATAACGATTTTCTCCTATTCTAAAGTCCGTTCGGGTATGTATCATTTCAACCCATAGTGAACTCTATACTAACAGGGAACTTGCAGAGTGATAACAGATATGATAATAATATAACAGGCATAAATCATCAATATAAATAATGGATAATGGTGTCAGATGTTACAGGTGAACTGATACAGATAATAGCATATATAACAATGTAAATAACTAACAGCAGCATATTTCAATTGTCATTTCAATTGAAATCAAATCTAATAAATATAAGAACGTTAATCGTGAGTGATTGCTCACCTTTCGAGGCTAGAGGGATTGACGATTAAGTTGAGTTATGAAATCCGAGCACGAATCCCAAAGTAAAGCTAGATTGGCACGAATTTGGACGGATAAAGCTGATAGATCAGAATTGATGAAATCAAATCAGAATTGGATTGATGAAGTTCAAGGGTATAAATGAACGTACATATATGACTATATACATGTAAAATCATAATTTAAATTCAAACACACTTTTTTTTAAATTTAATTAAATATGTATTTCAAAATCAAATATTTATACAAGTCCATAATCTACAAAATGTTTCAAACAATATTAAACATATTATCTATATACCTTTAAACAAAAACCCTTTCAAAATATTAACCAAACATGTTGTATATGTGTACCAACATAACCATATATATAAAGTTAGATAAATAACTATGCAAGCTGTATAACTGAATGTATGCATAAAATAGTAATATAAACATTGATATGAATGAATGTATTTGACAGCAACCTGTGTACAAAACTTACTTTTACTAACATATTATATACTAGAATATAACCCTATTAAATAACCTATCCCATCATATACTTATATCATTTATTTTTGTATATGAACAACAATCACTACAATGCAAAATACTATACTTTATATCCTCCTATATACATGCAGACCATATATACTTACATAATTTTGCAACTAGTATAAGATGTAACCAAACTTACATAACTAATATATGAACCATCCTATAATTACTTATTATATACACTTACATATATGTTATATACAAATCGACGTACAACGTACGTATACTGACATCTTCATATGTAAACTATAACATATCCTATATACAAACTGGAATTCTCTTCATACGGCAATGTAAATTTATACTTTGAAACCCAAATTAAATCATAGATATATGTACACTGACCTACATACAACACTATACCAATATATATCCAAAATGACATATGACAACTCTGTTATAAAACATGAATAAATCTTTATATATGTCTAAATTATAACAACATGGATTTGTCTTTATAAACTTGTATACTGTTATATATATGCATACTATATATAATGAAAATGAGTATGGGAACTAAAACAGCAACAAATCTGGGTACAAACATATCTATATGCAAACATACACACACACACCCGATTAAACATAGACTACAAAATATATATACAACAGTTGTCGAATAAATACTAAGAAAAATAGAATATATATACATGTTTATACACAACACTAACGTTTTTTATAAAATAAATAGGATATGAAGATAAGTCTATAAAATATACAGATCGAACACTTATTTAAAATATTAATATATCATACATATTGTATAACTAAAATATTATAACTATAACCACATAATATATAAATACACACCTACTTAATGCGACAGAGGAGGCTCGGCCAATGTAGAGGAAGGATTTGGCTGTGGTGAGGGGGTTTTGTTGCCGAACAGGGAGAGGTGGCGGAGTTGCGGGGTGCGCGGGCTAGGCCACGGTCGGAGGAGGAGGCCGAGGAGAAAGGAGTGGTGACAGGCCATAGGGGAGAGGGATGGAGTGGTCGGAGCAGCTGTTGCTTGGGTGGAGAAGGAGAGCGGGGCGAAGACAGGCCAAAGAGCAGGGGACGAGTGGGTCTCAGAAATGAAGGAGGCGGCAAGTGGCCAAGGTGGAGAAGAGCGACAAAAATTTAGGGAGGCAGCAGGCTTTAATAAAAAGCGAAATGAATTGAATGAGAGAAAGGAAAGTTATAAAACAGATGAAAAGAAGCGTAAAACAATAAATAAATAAAATGACAGTGAACGGTTATTAAAGAAAATTTTGAACCGTTTCAAACAGTGAATAGTCGGCTACAGCTACAAGATGCAAATAATGAAACAACAACGGTCAAGCCTTTGATTCAACTGAAAATAATTAAAGCAATTTGTTATATCACTTGAGCTTGACGGTTTAGAAAAAGCAAGTGGAGGTGAAAAGCCAAAAATTCGGTACCGTTACAACGGACCGATATTTCGTTTCCATCGCGTAACGGACCTCAAAACACAGAAGTGAATATACCGTAGAGATCAGCATGACGAGACGATCAAAACGGTATATAGACATTAGTGGTACGATCATCCGATTAAAAGTCGATAATCGGTACCGATATACGTTGCTATTCCATACAGAAAAATCCAAACGGACCTAGAAACGTCTGAATTTCGTGAAACGAATTTCGCAGTTTGATTCATAGTGTTCTAAATAAATTTTCTCATGTTGACATATTTAGGTTTCAGAATACTTTTAAATTCAACTATTATTAACTGATTTAAATTGAAATAAAATTTCACAAGAAAATAAACTTCAATATTATCAAATGAAAATTTACCAGTTGCTATGTTTAAATAGACGTATTCCAAATAATAAATTTTTAATTTCAAATTCAAGTATTTCAAATTCAAGTATTTCAAATTTCACAAAATTCCAATTAATTTAATAATTGAAATCACTAAAATTTTGAGTCGTTACAACTAAACTTGGAAATTTATTGAAGATGCAGAGAATTGTTATAGGGACGTCTATGAGGATGAGATTAAAAAACTTAAAAAAGAAAAGATGAATTTTCCCAACACGTGGCCATCCAACTATCTAAAGAGCACGATCCTAAATGCTTCGTTCCTAAGCGGCTCTTGCCCCTCTTTCGAGTATGGAGTGAACAAGGCTTCTTAATAGAAGAAGCTATTTACGACGTACTATCAAAATAAATTTAATTAGTTGAGAGCTATTTATAAAAAAGAACCAAAAGACTTGATGAGTGGTGTTAAGGTAGAGAAATGTTCCTCGACCCACAATTTGTTTGGTCCATTTTCAAAGAAGACTAAAAAGGAAATAGTAGAGGTCTTGGATGATTTTGAGCACGTATGTTGTACCACCATTGAGTAGATTAATTGTCTTAAAGAGTAGATACTATGCTCAATTTTTCCAAGCTAACTTTTGTAACATCTTCCTCCCATCCAGCTTCACTTACATATGCACAATCTGAGTTGGTCGGGAATCTTAAAGAGGATTTCCCTTAAACATGCAGTTGACATCTTTACACACTTTACATCGATCTTAGACTTAATTATTCTCTAGAATTGACCCGACTATAGGTTTAACGAATGTGATCTCAGTAACAATTGAGCAAAAGCCAACTACAATCCCCATGCCACTTTTGGTAGTACTCAACGCCGCTCATCAGTAGTAAATTCCAGTCCAAAAGGTCTCCCTTGGCCTTCTATCCTTGGAAGTGATTCCATCTTACATCCTACGCTGTCCGCTTGAAGACAAACCCATGCTCAGAAGTGTCTTCGTGGTAGGAGAACTATCATCAACGATCCCTCCGACTCAGACTCAGATTCTATTGTAATTAGTATTTTAACATTTGTTGATTAAATGAATGTAATTTCTTTAGCATTAAGCCCAAGCCTTGATATCCTCTATAGGTGCATGCTGTGTAAAAAAGTGCATGTAAATCAAGATAGGTTTTAACTTTTAAGTTTACCCGATGGGTTTTATGTCATTGTTATATTTCTTTTTTTGAATGGCACTTGGTTTAGATTCCTTTGCCTACTCCCTGCTGCTTATGCTTTCTTTGATGGACTGTTCTGTCCAGCTTCTTCCTTCTATGCCACTTTACCTCCCTTTTTCATATATATATATATATATATATATATATCACGTGCTTGGCATGGTATGCTCCATTAATGGTGCAGATTAATTGTGTTTTATTTGAGAAATTTGGTCATGTATTTACAACTCGCTTTTTGTTCGCGTGCATTCTGTTTAATAGCTAGTTCGAGCCATCTAATATCCTTACTTCCAACATGGTATACGGCTGCAAGCCGATCTTTAGAGCTGAAGCTCAAATAATTTATGACTATATAAAAAAATTTATAAATGGATTTTTATAATGGTACAGGTCGTCTATTATCCCTACATCAAGTTAAGACTTTTGTTGCTCAAATTGATCACTAATGATCTTTTACACATTAAAAAAGGTTACAAAAGGAAAAGCATCTCAAACATAATATGGTCTGAGGTGCTTAGAGTTCTAGGTTCTTAATACCAAATTTTCATCGAGTTGGTAAAACCGATATGCATGAGTTATATGTTTTGACCAATGGTTTTCTATAGACAACAGACCTAATTGTAGCTTCGTCCCTTCTTTCTTAGACATAATCCAATGCGGTTTCCTTCAAATGGTTATTCCTTTCCACCGTGTATGACAGTCGCTGATGTGATGGTATATTTACTTTGATTGGAAGCATGGCTTCATATGTTAGAACCTCGAATTTTAATGTTTTGAATGTAACAACTACATAAGTAAATATTATACGACTAGCCAAACTTGCAGGAGAAGATATTATTTTTTACTCGAGAAATAGTCTAACAATTTGCAGACTAGATTCCAAATTGAAGCTTCAGCAAAGTATTAAGTTTAAGGTCCGAGTTTAGTAGTAAATTTATATTAAAATCTCAAGTGGTACATGCACACACACACAATTTAAAGTTTTTCGAAACATTGTAGATAATCCAGAAAACACAAAATTAAGCCGACTAAAAGGCTTGAAACAGCCGGTTGAATACTGTGCATGTGCACAAATTATTTTGAATATGCAAATGGCTGACCATGCTATTTCAGCCGGTTGAATTATGCCTGTTTAAAACTATTTTCTTGTTGTTTCGATTTTAAATCGATTCAGCTGGCTGAGTTACTCCATTTAGACGGCTGAACCTTCATAATGGTTATAGTTTCAAAAGACACTTCAATTCAATGAACGGAAACAACTCTTGATTCAAGAGTAACTTCCATGTCTCTTCATGTCTATCTTTCACAAATGAATACAACTCTTAAACCTCTATAAATAGCCATGAATTCCATTGTTTTAATAAAAAATTCTCATTCTTATTTTCTAAACTATCTTGCTATTTGAACTTTAAGCATTCAATACTTTATTCGGATCACTTGTTCATTCAAGGATATTTCGTTAGTGATTTAATAAACTTCCTATCTTCACGGATTACACGATATACCACAAAGGAGAAGATTATAGGAAGGGTGTACTCTAAATACTTATCCGTGCTATTAAAAGAGCATATTCAATCAAGAAAATTCTCTATATTATTTAAGTCTTGTTTGGTTGCTCAGGCAGTTGAAGTCCTATTCTATTGCTTAGGCGATTAATGTCCTATTCGGTTGCTCAGGTAGTGTAATACCTATTCCTCCGGGTTAAGTAAGGGTTGTTAGTTAAATTCTAGAAGGAGTCTGGGACTGGACGTAGAATGGGAAGTTTGAACCAGTATAAAAATCTCTGGTGTCATTTACTTTATTATTTTACTTTTATATTGTAACACCCCACATTTTTAGATAATTAAATAACCAAAATAATTTTGGAATTCTTAGAATATAGCCTCGAAACTTATAACATTGTGTTCGTGGCGATTTTCTGATTAATTTACATATGTTATATGCCTCGAACGGACTTCGTATGAAAAAGTTATTAACGTTCGAAGTTCCGTATCGAAAAATAATTATACGTGTAAATGTGCGTGAATATATTTGTTTATAAATATATGTGCATATAAATTCCAGAAATAACGCGCGTTTGAATTTCAAAATAGACGCGCATCATAAAAGAAATTAATTGACATCAGCAATTAGAGGTAATTAATTAACATTAATAGGTAATGTTAATCAAATCAACAATTTAAAGAAATTAATTTACATTAATTAGCAACGTTTGAATTTCAAAATAAACATGTGTTATAAAGGGAATTAAATTTACAATTGATGGAAATTAATTAGAATGAATAGGCAATGGTTAAAGGTTAACGTTTAATAATTTATAACGTTTAAAAATAGAGGAAATAAATTAATATGTATAAAACAAAAAGGCTAGAGACGTCAAAACTGACGCATTTTGCTTGTTTTTAACGGCTAGATTTCAATCGCTTTAAACGAACGTACGACGTTGCTTTGGCTCTCTATAAATAAACGTGCGGGGCTAGCCTTCAAACCCATATTTTTTTGAATGGGCGCGGATGCCTTATCACTTTCCTTTCTCCTCCGATTCTTTAGAAATCAAATATATTAGATTTAGGTGTTCTTGATTTGCTATTTGGAGGTAGAAACCGAACCCCCTCAGGTAGGTCTGTAGGTGTTTCATCAAGAGAGTATGTCAAGACTACTTTTGCATTGCAGGCATAACGAAGTGGACCTTTGTAGGCAGTCAAAAGGTTGATGATGGAGTAGGATATTCGTATGACACCGTACTCTAGTTTGCGAGTAGGTTACAGTGGGCAGGACCCATAAGGATAGTTGCATGCAGGTATCAACCATCATCGGTCAGAGCGATTTTGGGAGAGACTAGATTTAAACCAACAGATCAATGATTCTTTCACTATCGAGACATTGGATGAGGGGCACGACCAATTGGATGTTTAGATTGTTTGCAGTAGGGCACAACCACTTAGCTTTTGAAAGGTCTTTCGATTAGTTGAGGGGGGCTGCGTGGGGCCATAGCCATGATGAGAAAAGAGACAGACCAAGTAGAAAATCTGTATTGTAGGCCTAACGAAGAGGACCTTTACAGATATAGAAAATCCCTGATTGAGTTCAATACAAGGTAGACCTTGTTGGCGGAATTCAGGGAGTAAACTGAATGATTACGTGCAGTCCTCAAGGTATGCACTGGGTTGTACATTGTGGATGTCTGAGCACTAGTATAAGCTAGTGCAGATGCAGTTTCACATTTTCATAGTAGACAACAGAACATCTGTATTGTTGGCCTCACGAAGCTATCCTTTACCGATGCCGTTACAGTATGCTCTAGTAGCGAGACGATGGAGTCCTTTTCGAGGAGGATACAGAAGGTACTATGGGTAGTACCTAGGACTGATGCGGTCTTTGGGCATGTAGCTACATATATATTGGTTATTAGGTCTTAATCTACTAGGGAGTAGATGGGTACGATTCACGCACAAAGGCGAGAGTATTATAAACCCAATAAACATAATATAACAGAAAATGGAAATAGAACGGTATATGTAGAATTATGCTTAGAAGTGTATAATTTGTCCATTCACCAGAACTTTAGTTCAGACCCTCTCCTCATATCATCCCACAGGTTAGATAGATGACAGAGACTTTTCAGCTTTGTGACACTTGTTTAGAAAGTGTTATTACCTTGGTGAGTATTTACTTACTATTATATTTTTGTCAGTTCCGCTGTGAGATATTTATTTGAGCTCTAATATATTTATCTTTGCCTATTTGAAGGGTACCATATACCTAACTCGGGCTTCAGTGGACTTGGATTTTAGCATTTTTGCGAAAAATCTGGATCCATTGGAATTCGGGTTGTTACATTTGGTATCAGAGCTTAGGTTAGTAGATCCTAAGTAAATTAGGAAATACGAGTGAACGTATTTGTATTTTTGAATAAAATATAAATATATTATGCACTAAAATCCAAATAGTCCCCAATTATAGATTTCTACATATGAAAAGTTTTTAGAAGTATATTTGTGCATGGTTTGCTAGTTGGGTTTGGGATGACCCAAGGATGCTGAGCCCTATGTTATTGCCGATTTATAGTGTACAACATGCTATGTTTTGAGAGAAGATTGGTATCCATATGTTATAGGAAGTGAAAAGTTCCATAGGGATAGTAGGGAGAGTATTTTTATTCTGAAAGGAATAAGAGATTTTAGTAAGGAAATGATATTTCCAAGGTTTAGGAAGGGTATTCCTAGGGTAGTAAGAAGAAAATCCACTTTATGTCTAGCCCAATAAAATGAAACTTTTGGAATTGAAAAGATGAAAAATATAATTGTTAATATGTTTGAGGAAGTAAATATTGGATTTTTGAAAAATAGTGGTATAAAATTTAAATTGGTTTTTATATGATGTAAATTTTGTTAAAAGTGAAATTCTTTTTGAAGAATTATAGAGCATGTATAGCTCGCTAGTTTCTTTGTATGTAAATAAAGATTTTAAATATAAAAAACTAGAGTGTGTTAAGTATCGAAAACGTAGGTTACAACATTTATTGTTGTAATAGATGTTTTCATGAAAAATAAAGGAAGCATAGACTATGACACTATTGTTATAGTGGGTGACTCCCAAAGGAAATGGTTTTACTTGACATATGGGATTTATTAATATTTATTTTAATTGAATCCATATACTAGTATGTTTGCGTTGTACTAACGGTGTTTTACGCAACATCTATTTCGACCCAAATAAAAATGTGTTTTGATGATGATTTCTAAGTATAGAAATAAAGTGGTTTGTAAGTACACTTATTATTTAAATAAGTATATGGAAATGTTTTCTAGTTATGAAAATATTAAAATAGTTTTGAAAATGAGTTCTTCTAGAAAAAAGAAGAAGATGTAAGTTAAATATTAGGAAATTGATGAATTTCGTAGGAAATGTCTATTGTAAGTGAATACAGATTAAACATACTTTAATCTATTAGAATGAAATGAATAATGATATAATTTTCTATGAAACCAAATCACAAATAAAGATGTTTTGTGCAAGTTATAAGGAATACGTGAAAGAGATGTACAAGGTATGGAAAGCACCATATGTTGTATAGCATATTTCGATAAAATATAAAATAAGTTCCTTGTAATTTCACATAAACATGAAATCCTCTTTTAAAGGATTCATAGAAGGTTTTAGCGTTAATGGTTTCTCATAAGAGAAAGTAGTTCTAATACATTAAGGTATAAAACCACTAGGTGTAATAAAAAGTGTAATAATTAGAAACAGTGTTAGTTAGGAGGGATATTATAGAGAACCATAGTAGGAAAGCTAAGCAATGGAAATTTCATACTTTTCCATTTATTAAGCGCATTGGCTGCTTTCCTTTGTAGTAAGTTAGAAACTCCTCCAAGGTTAGGTAATTGTAAGAGTAGGAAAGTTAAGGGATTTTTGATAAAATAATTGTTCTTATCTACTCCAGTTTTTGTAAATTTGAAAATCTATGAAAAGAAGATGTTTTGGAAACATGTGAGGACATTTTTGGAAGTCAAGAAAAAAAATGTTTTATGGACAAGCAAGGCATGTTTTAAAGAAAAATGATTTGGTGAAAAAGTAAATAAGTTTTTGGAAGAGAAAAACTTAGTAGTTAAATTTAAAAATCCAATTTTTTTTTATGGAAAGCTGTAAGGGTCTTTAAAAGGAAAAGTGGAAAAAGTTTTGAACTTAGAATTTGTAAGTTTTCCCCTCTAGGTTTGGGAATAATTTAAATTCAAAGAGTTGTAAAGATGCAAGTCTAGAAAGATAAAATGTTAAGTAACCAAGTACCTTTGAATTTAACAGAAACTTCAAAGCAACACTTTTAAAGCCAAGAATTTTAGGATTTGATGTTTCAAAAATTTAGAAGCTTTAATTTTTGAAATGAAATAATAAATAAAAAACCAAACTTTTAAATATTGAGTAGATAGGAATCATTTCCTAGGTGTGACAAGAAAAGTGTAAGGCTATGTAGGAGATAGCAGTGATTAATTTTAGTAGTAATAATAAAAGTTCCCATAAAGTGTATAAGGCACTAGTGAGAATCTAAGAATGTTGCTTCATGTGTGTAGACCAAGGTTTCAAATCTCGGATTTTGGCCAATATCTCGGGCAAATATCTCCGCTGTCTCGGGCGATATTTAAAAGACTTATAACTAACCAAGCTGCCAAATCTCGGATTTTGGCTAATATCTCGGATTTTCATCTCGGCTGATCTCGGGGAGATTTAAAACCTTGGTGTAGACTATAGAAGAATAGTGAGGTGATATTAGTAAGATAGTAAGACACACGTGGTTAGGATATGTAGACCTTAGTTGGGGAAAAACGAAAGGTAAAGGTAAAGAGAAAATTTCCCCAAGCTTAAATGCCTTTTTAAATAGAAACTGCATAGATTGAAATCCTTTTTCGTTGTAGTAAATGAGACTTGGTTATTCCATTTTGAGTATGGAATGGAAGGGATGAATAGATCTTATTCATCATGAGTAACACAGCATAAGTTATTTATGAGTAATAGGCGGCAAGAGGAGCATAAGAGTTACTTGGATTCCTAGAGTAGGACCTTTCTGTATCAGGGTGGACATGGTCCTAGGCCTCCTAGTCCTAGATGATAGCTGTGTTTAGCTGCAATATTTATTTATCTAGTATCGCTTTGTAGTAGGACTTGTTTTCTCTTTTAGTTATGAGATTATACTCCTATGTAAGCATTTAGTTCCTATTGTAGTAAATCGGTGATGATTAGTATGATGCTATTTCTATGTGTTTTTGTGATGTTCACAAGAAGAGAATAAGAACATAGGACGTAAGTAATAAAAGAAAAGTAAAAGCCAAAAAGACTAACTAAAAGGGAATTTTTTTTTAAAGAAAGCTACAGAAACGTCAACAAAAAATTTCAAAAAGAAAAATTTTCTTATGTGAACTGTGCTTTGGAAAGCAAATAGAGATTTTTATAGAATAGCGGCATAATTTCCAAGTATGGAGAAAAAGGTACGCAAAAGTAAAATGGTAAATGTGAGGTTTTTCATTTTCTACCTTCTTTTGACATAAGAAATCGAGTTTGTAAACAAATTAGATTTTTCTGAAATTCGAATATTAAAAGTTATGTGGTAGGATTTGAATAAAAAAATTGTTGAACTACGTCCCTATTTAGTAGGAGTGTGAGAAAAATTATATGAAAAATGTTTTGAGTTTTCAAAAGATTGCATTCATATAAAAATTGCAAGTATATTTAGGATGTGTGCATCATATTTTAAAAAGGAGTTTTTAAAGAAGAAAAACATTCATATAGGAGGTATCACTTAGAAATTCATGTACATGCATATATTTTATGTTGAATGACACTTTGCACAAAGCCACGGATGGTTGCAAAAATTGGATGTACACAAAATGGATGTGATTGATGTGGAGAATTACATAGTTTTACCCTTATCGAATTTCGGGGACGAAATGTCCTAAAAGGTGGGAAAATGTAACACCCCACATTTTTAGATAATTAAATAACCAAAATAATTATAAACAGTGAAATTGAGCGTTTTTGGAATTGTCAGAATATGGCCTACTTATACAATTGTGTTTGTGGCGATTTTCTGATTAATTTACATATATAATATGCCTCGAACGGACTTCGTATGAAAAAGTTATTGACGTTCAAAGTTCCGTATCGAAAAATAATTATACGTGGAAACGTGCGTGAATATATTTGTTTATAAATATATGCGTGTATAAATTCCATAAATAACGCGCGTTTGAATTTCAAAATAGACGTGCGTCATAAAGGAAATTAATTGACATCAGAAATTAGAGGTAATTAATTAACATTAGTAGGCAATGTTAATCAAATCAGAAATTAAAGGAAATTAATTTACATAAATTAGTAACGTTTGAATTTCAAAATAAACATGTGTTATAAAGGGAATTAAATTTGCAATTGATGGAAATTAATTAGAATGAAAAGGCAACGGTTAAAAGTTAACATTTAATAATTTATAACGTTTAAAAATAGAGGAAATAAATTAATACGTATAAAACAAAAAGGCTAGACATTTCAAAACTGACGTGTTTTTCTTGTTTTTAACGGCTAGATTTCAATCGCTTTAAAGGAACAGACGACGTTGCTTTAGCTCTCTTTAAATAAATGTCCGGGGCTAGACTTTAAACCCATATTTTTTTGAATGGGTGCGGAAGCCCTGTCACTTTTCTTTCTCCTCCAATTCTTCAGAAATCAAATATATTAGATTTAGGTTTTCTGATTTGCAATTTGGAGGTAGAAACTGTAGATCCCAGAGAAGAGATGTCCAAATTAAGCCGTCCGTATGAGGTGAGTTTTCAGATATGGTTTTCTAGTTTATCTATTTATTTTTTTCAATTAGATCCAGATTTATAAATCTATACAAATTTCGGTTTGTAGATCCAAATAGGGTTGCAAAAGGGAAGACTATGGATAATAGAACTGGACTAAAAATCAGATCTGGAATTTGGAGTGTTTTCTTTTCAGGTGAGTGGATTTAAATTATATATCTTTTATGTTTATGATATATAATATCGTTAGATTCCCGTTAAATATTTAATTTAGCATTTGGACTAATTTTAGTAATTGGTTCTACTAGCTAGTTATGTTAAAACTTTAAATTTTGTAAGAAAAGTGTACTTATATTTAAATGTTATTTATATGAAAAAAAGAAAATGAACCCAATTAAATATAAGTAATATTAGGCTTAAAAGTTGTAGAGAAAGGAATAAGCCTAAAAGTGAGAAATTTACAGTAAATTATGTTAAAATGGGATAAATGAATTAAAAAGGAGAAAATCTAATAACTTGATTTGGAGGTTAGTGATTGATTAGTTGGTTGGTTTAGAAAAGGGAATACATTTCCATAGTTAATATTGTAAGAATAACGATAAACGTAATTGCAAAAATAAAAGCAAGAAAAATGGAATTAGTGCAAAATAGAGACATTATTGTATTTTGCATTACCCAACAATTAAAGAAATAATAAAAGAAATATCTTGCAGTTACGAGTTATTGTTTATAACATTATTTAGTATTAAAATATGGAAATAGATTTTTAGCATAGTTTTTGTAACCAACCAAATAGAATATAACTACTTCCCATAATAAAAGAGAATAACGTGAAGCGTTAAAGAAATTAAAGAAGAAGAAATAATCAAGTTAATTATTAGACAAGAATAGAAGCAATAAATAGAAAATATGACTAGATCTGCATTTATTGCGCAGATAGTAGAGTAAACAGTAAAGCAGTTATTATGATAAGTAACTTATGACAGGTGGACGTAGTCCCAAGTTAAGACTGTTATATAATATAAGACAACTAAAGAAAATTTAGTATCATAATAAATAAAGATGGACTAGAACAAAAAAGAGACACTTGCAATTACATTTATAACATGTAGGTTATAAAAGAAAAAAAGGAATATAGAAGTGAAAATTGCAAGCATAATTGTAACACGTAGGTTATAATTAAAAAGAAAGAAATATAAGAGGCTTATTTTATCAAACTTAAATCTTGGATTAAGTTAATAAACAAAAATAATAGCAGTGGCCCATACGACAACATTCCCTTTCAATTCTAGGACTGATGGTCTCACACATGGGTGGGGTTGAGCATGCTGATTAGGGTAGGTAAGTAACAGAATAAGAAAAGTAAACTAAACGCATAATAAAAGATCAGACGTTGTGTCTAATAAAATGGTAAGGTGTGTTTGGAGTAGCCCATAGAGAATCTGGATAAAGTTCCTAACGAAAAAGTTCGTCGTAGATTTTTAGTACAGAAAGAGCACGTCCAACTTAGTTATTTTGGGCTAGAATGAAGTACGAGACTTCAACGGGACGTGAGGATACTCTATGATGGCCCTTTGGGGTAGGCCTAATGAAGCCGCAACCCCGAAGGCGGGTCTGTAGTTGTTCCATCATGAGAGTATGCCTTGAATTCTTTTGCATTGCAGGCCCAACGAAGCGGACCATTGTAGGTAGTCAAAAGGTTGATGATGGAGTAGGATATTTGTATGACACCATACTCTAGTTTGCGAGTAGATTACAGTGGGCATGACCCATAAGGATAGTCATATGTGGGTATCAGCCATCATCAGTTAGAGCAAGTTCGAGAGAGACTAGAGTTAAACCAACAGGCCAATGATTCTTTCACTATCGAAACATTGGATGAGGGGCACAACCAATTGGATGTTTAGATTGTTTGCAGTCGGGCACAGTCACTTAGCTCTTGAAAGGTCTTTCGATTAGTTTGGGGGGGGGGGATAGGCGGGGCCATAGCCATGATGAGAAAAGAGACAGACCAAGTAGAATATCTATATTGTAGGCCTAACAAAGCGGACCTCTACAGATATAGAAAATCTCCGACTGTGTACCATACAAGGTAGACCTTGTTGGCGGAATTCAGGGAGTAGACAGAACAATTATGTGTAGTCCTCAAGGTACGCACTGGGTGGTACATTGTGGAAGTCCGAGCACTAGTATAAGCTAGTGCAGATGCAGTTTCACATTTTCATAGTAGACGATAGAACATCTGTATTGTAGGGCTCACGAAGCTATCCTTTACAGATGTAGTTAAAGTACGCTCTAGTAGCGAGACGATGGAGTCCTTTTCGAGGAGGATACGGAAGGTACTATGCGTAGTACCTTGGACCGATGCGGTATTTGGGCATGTAGCTACATATATATATATATATATATTGGTTATTGGGTCTTAATCTACTAGGGAGTAGTTGGGTACGATTCACGCACAGTGGGAGAGTATTATAAACCCAATAAACCTAATATAACAGAAAATGGAATAGAACGGTATACGTAGAATTATGCTTAGAAGTCTATAATTTGTCCATTCACCAGAACTTTAGTTCTAAACCCCTCTTTATATCATCCCACAGGATTGATAGATGGCAGAGACTTTCCACCTTGTGACACTTGTTTAGAAAGTGTTATTACCTTGGTGAGTATTTACTTACTATTATATTTTAGTCAGTTCCGTTGTGAGATATTTATTTGAGCTCTGATATATTTATCTTTTCCTATTTGCAGGATACTAGATACCCAACTCGGGCTTTAATGGGCTTGGATTTTAGCATTGTTGCGAAAAATCCAGATCCATTGGAATTCGGGTTGTTACATATATTTATATTCCGCACAAGTAAATAGTTTTGTTAATATTCCATATTGCATGATTCTTAGTCACTTTCATTTGGTATTAGAGCTTGGAATTCTATCGATCGTCACAACATCATAGAATAATGGCCAGAAAAAAATCCGGTCGAAATACAGCAAGCAAAAAGCCTGAAACTATCAAAGCTATAATCAATGAGGACTACAAACATATACTTTCTGATTTATAAATTTCAGTAAATGATAATAATGAGTTAGTTAGTACAAGCGATAAGATCTCAAAGCTTAATTTTATTATTTTAGAAAAGATGAAATCCATCGGACTTGAAATGAGAAATTGAAAAAATGAGAATTTAAATTTAGAAAACCAACTTGGTGTTTTAAAAAATAATTTTATAACTCTTAAGGAATTTCTAGATGAACAAAACACCTTATTTGAAAAAGAGAGAAAAATTTTCAAAAGAAAATTTTGATTTGAAAAGACAAAATGATTTATTACAATCCTCTTTAAATAATTCAGAATCTCAAAATTTTCTTTTCCAAAAAGAGAACTGTACGTTAAAAACGAGAATTTTGAAATAAATGAAAAAATTAATATTTGAAAAATAATAATATTTCTTTTGAAAATAACAATTGTGACTTTAAAACTGGATTTGAAAAACGTAAAAATGAATTCACAAAATTTAATAAAGGTCAAAATGATTTAAACATGATTTTATCTAGTTCTAGACCTTTATATGATAAAAGTGGTTTAGGTATAATAAAACTGATCGTAGAAATAGCACTAGATATGCTTTCATGTATAGTAAATATGTTAGTGCTAGTACTAGATTTCAAGTGAGGTTTAAATCCAATTTTTATAGAAATTCAAGTATTGCTATGACCATTAATGTTTATAATATCTCTAGAAGTACAAACTCATTGATGGGAAATATGAATAAAAATTATCTAAGTATTTGGGTTCTTGTTAATTGGAAAAATAGAGAAAAATGCATTGATGATTATTTTGATATAGTAGTTAATAATAAAAATTATATTTATAAAGGATCAACCACACCCAAATGGGTATGGCTTCCTAAGACCTAACCCCCGGACCCTAACATTAGACGTCTGTAATAGAACATATATCTCTTTTTTTTGCAGGTACACCACATATAAAGGGGGAGATGTATTCCAAATTTTATGATACTTATGAAATTGAAGCCACAAATGTGATGTTCAAATTTTCAATGTGAGTTTTTTATGTGATGTGATGATTGTATGTTCCGTGATATTTTGAGTCTAATACCACTTCTCGTAAATTGTTTATTTTTGTAAACTTTTTATTTCTCCAATTGATATCTATTTCCTTTTGTCGATGAAAAAGGGGGAGAAAAAGGTATGTCATAACGACAAGGGGAGTATAAATCTGTTTTTTTATATATAACTTACATAGTTGCCATCATAAAAAAGGAGGAGAATGTTAGAACCTCAAATTTTAATGTTTTGATTGTAACAACTATATAAGTAAATATTATATGAACTAAACAAACTTGTAGGAGAAGATATTATTTTTTACTCAAGAAATAGTCTAACAATTTGCAGACCAGATTCCGGATTGAATCTTCAGCAAAGTATTAAGTTTAAGGTCTGAGTTTAGTAGTAAATATATGTTAAAATCTCTCTGAAGTGGTAAATGCACGCACATACAATTTAAAGTTTTTCAAAACATTGTAGATAAGCCAGAAAACATAAAATTCAACCGATTGAAAGGCTTGAAACAGCCGGCTGAATATTGTGCATGTGCACAAATTATTTTGAATATTCAAACGGTTGACAATGTTATTTCAGCCAGCTGAATTATGTCTGTTTTACACTATTTTCTTGCTGTTTTGATTTTAAATCGATTCAGTTGGCTAAGTTACTCCATTCAGACGGTTGAATCTTCATTATGACTATATTTTCAAAAGACACTTCAATTTAATGAATAGAAACAACTCTTTATTCAAGAGTTGCTTCCATATCTCTTCATGGCTATCTTTCACAAACGAATACAACTCATAAATCTCTATAAATAGCCATGAATTCCAATGTTTTAATAAAAAATTATGATTCTTATTTTCTAAACTATCTTGCTATTTGAACTCAAAGCATTCAATACCTTATTCCGATCATTTGTTCATTCAAGAATACTTCGTTATTGATTTAATAAACTTCCTATATTCATGGATTACACGATATACCACAAAGGAGAAGATTATAGGAAGGGTGTACTCTAAAGACGTATCCGTGCTATTAAAAGAGCATATTCGGTAAAGAAAATTCTTTGTATTATTGAAGTCCTATTTGGTTGCTCAGGCGGTTGAAGTCCTATTATGTTGCTCAAGCGGCATAATACATGTTCCTCCGGGTTAAGTGAGGGTTGATAGTTAAATTCCTGAAAGAGTCTGGGATTGGACGTAGAACGGGAAGTTCGAACCAGTACAAAAATCTCTGGTCTCATGTACTTTATTATTTTACTTTTACATTTATATTCTGCACAAGTAAATAGTTTACTTAATATTCCATATTGCACGATCCTTAGTCACTTTCATCATATCCGTATGCGAGAGAAAATGGGGTGTGTCCTGTAGGGAATCTTGTTGATGTCATATATGCCCACAGATCCATAGGAAGCTCTTCTACTCATCTGCCATTAGCTTTTGCTAGCCTTTTCTTTAATAGTTTCTTTATGGTATTGTTGGTTGTTTTAACCTGCCAATTGGCAAGAGGGTGAGCTAAGGAAGACTTATTTTATGATCCTAGTCCTTTCGCATAGATATGAAAATTCCTTAATCTTGAACTACGTTCCATTGTCTGACACTATTTTATAAGGAATTCCAAATCTGATGATAATATTTTTGACTATAAAGGTGATCACTTGCTTTATTGTGATTGTTGCAAAGGGAACAGCTTCTACCACCAGTGAAATAATCCACTACAACCATGGCAAACTCGGCCTTCCTTTGGACATAGGAAGAGGCCTTATTAGATCGATTCCTCACATGTCAAATGGCCATGGGCTAACCATAGGGGTTAGTTCGTGAGAAGGAAGTCTCAGGATGCTTGCAAATCTTTGACACTTATCGCATCTTCTACAAACTCTTGTGAATCTGCTAACGTTGTTGGCCAGAAATATCCTAGCCTTAAGGAATTCTTTGCTAACTTTGTCCCCCTCGAATGATCTCTGCATATTGTTTAAAACTTCTTTTATATTTTTGATCCCTTCCTCCTTGGGTACACATCTTAAATAAGGGGTGGAGTATCTTTTTATAAAGTATATCATCAAAGAATGTATAAGAAGGGGATTGATATCATATCTTTCTAGCTTTATCTTTGTTTATTTGAAAGACCCTTTCTAAGAAGTAATGCTTGATAGGGGTCATCCATGACTCTACCTCTTCCTGACTTGCAGTTGACGAGGTCTGATTCACTTGAGTCTCGTTTTGTCTTTCCTTCCCTTCCTCTCTTTGGCCCTTGTCTCATTGTGACCTACTCGGCACTAGAACCTATTAGGCATTGGAAATGCTCGGTTCCTGCAAATGTCCTTCCAGGATTGCCTTTATTTCATGCGCAACCCTAGTGCTTTCCAGCTTGGCCAAGGTGTCTGCGTGCGAATTTTCTTTCCTTGGGATTTGTTCATTGTCGAACTACTAAAACTGAGAGAGTAACTCTTTAATAATTCTATATATTTAGCCAACGTCGGTTCTTTTGGCTGATAGCTTCCCTGCACTTGATTGACTACAAGCTGAGAATCACTACGAATTTTAAGATGGGTTACCTTCATTACCTATTCCATTTTTAGGCATGCGACCGGTGCTTTGTATTCTACCACATTATTAGTTGCTTTAAATTCCAACTAGACTACTCCACAGAGTTTTTATTTATTTGTAGTAAAGTATATAGCGTATTCCTGCCCCTTTCTAGTTAGACGCGCCATCGACATGTAATTTCAACCTTTGTGGGACATCTTCCTTTCTTACATTGGATTATTCCTCCTATAAGGTGCATTCTGCAATGACTCAGCTAACACCTGCCCCTTAATTGCAATACGAGGGCAGTATTTGACATCTTATTGAAACAGTTTGATGGCTCGCTTTAAAAGGCTTCTCGACTTCCCTGGTCTTTGCAGTATTTTTTCAAAGGCTTGTCTATTAGCACCTTTATAGGATGTGCTTGAAAGTATAGTCAAAGCTTTCAAGCCTTTAGGAGAAGGTTGTATGCTTGCTTTTCGATCCGATGTATCTCAACTCCGCTCCGCTAAGGCGCTTGCACACAAAATATATTGGACATTGAATGCCCTCCTCCTCTCTTACAATTTCTACACTCATTGCGTGATTAATTATTGTTAGGTGTATGTAGAGGTCCTTGCCCGATACTACTTTAGAAAGTATTGGGTGGTTGTTCAAATGGGAATTTAATACTTCGAAGGCTTCTTTGCATTCCTTGGTCCACCCGAAATTCATGCCCTTCTTGATCTGGTCAAAAAAAGCATTTGTCTATAGCTTTGGAAATGAACATGTTCAAGGTTGCTATCTTTCCATTCAAACTCATCACATCCTTAGGCTTCTCTAGTGCCTTCATCTTTTTTATTGCATCAATCTTCTCCGAGTTGGCCTCTATTCCCTTGGCGCTATGTATGTACCCTAGGAACTTTCCTGACTATATTGCAAATGTACACTTTTGCGGGTTAAAGTTGAAAAGGTTTCTCCCAGGTCCTTCACATGATCTAATGCATTCTAGACATTACGAACTGTTAGTACCTTAGGCATTAGTTTGATGACAACAACCATATAACATCAAATATAGATACTAAGTTTCTATCAAGTTATATATAGTATATAATGCAAGATATTAGACAGATGTTGATTAAGAAGACTGTACAGTATCAAGAGCAAATTCAAGAGGCTGATATAGAGATTAAGAGTTAGTGATTGAAGACTCATGAGTACTGAAGATTCCAGATATCCAAATAAGTTATAGAGTCATAGATTATTGTTAATATACTGATTGCACTTCTTTGATCTTAATCTTTATTTTTCAAAAAGGTTTTAAAATCTATTCTCTGGTTTTAAATAGTTTTCAAATATTCTATGTTTCAAAAGTAATTTTAAAGAATCCCTATTTCAAAAATAATTTTAAAGAATCCCTGTTTTCAAAATGATCTTTCAAAATGGTTTTCAAATTATTTCTAACTTTTAATTTTATTTACAAGATATTTATATTTTGAGTAATTAAGTTTTTAAGTATTTTTACTTTAAATATACTTTTAAATCTATTATACTTTATTATAGTTTTAGTTTATGCTTTCTAAATGTTTACAAGTATATTATAACATTAATTATAACTTTGATTTTAAATATATATTCACTTATACTTTATATAAATTATTTTAAAAAGAAATCCATATTTAAATACTTTATATAATTAAAAATATTTCAGAATAATTTTATAAAGTTTTCTTAATTTTTAATATGATTAAAATATGTATAAACTATGTTTAGATGAGTGTACAAAGGTTCAAAATATTTTACAAAGCCTAATATTTTCAAAATAATTTTTATAAAGTGTTTTTCAAAGATACAAAGGGTATGTCAACATATCATATATCATATATCAATATATAGGCTGAGAATTTCAAAATCAAATTTGAATGGAAGTGTCTTTTCGTCGTATCTCTTTGCAAATGGACATGATCATTATTTCTCTATAAATAGGAGGTTTTACCAACGAAATTTTATAACTAGTTTCTCGTTCTTTCTCTCCTCTTTTACTCTCTTGGTTTCTAAAAAAAATCAAAATATTCTCAAATTCAAACTCTATTGATTTAATTCTCTATCAATTACTCTCTGATCTCTCTCATCTCTATCACTCAAAACAAGATCAATGTGCTATTCAAGAGGTTATAAGATCATTTGTACTCAAGATCAAGAAACTAAGTCTGTATATTATATCAAATCATACTCTTATACTCTTAGGTGTGCTTGGTGTCCTTGAAATCCAAGTGGGTGTGCTTATGTCCCGTCTAAATCAAGTGAGTGTGCTTGGTGTCCTTTTTGAATCCAAGAGGGTGTGCTGGTGTCCCATCCAAATGTAGTGAGAGTACCTAGAGCTCGGAAAATCTAGAGGGTATGTCTCGAAGCCCTGAAATCGAGATTGTATTGACTTTGAGATTCGAAAAGAAATCTATACAAGAAATTGTACGAGACAAGATATAGGGTAACTCTAAACTAGTATAAAAATATCTGGTATGATCTCTCCAACTCATTACTTTTACTGCATTTATACCTGTCTATGTTTGCATCTATGATTGTTGATTCTGTATTGTTTTAATCTTAAAAGAATTTAAAAAGATTCACAAAAATTAGTAAATACTATTCAACCACTCTAGTGTTAAATTAACCTTAAGATCCATCTTCCACAAAATAAAACCTGATATCAGAGCATAGGTTTTCAAAGGATTCATAATTTTGATTTTTGAAAAGTTTAAATGGCTAACAACACTGCTAGTAATACTATTAGTAACTCCTTTCTTGAAGGACAATCTAATGCTAGACCCCCACTTTTTAATAGTAGTAATTACATATACTGATCATGTAGAATGAAAATCTATTTACAGTCAATTGGTCTAGACATTTGGAATATCACACAAAATGTATGCTAGCCCCAGTCTAACTTTTCACAATGGACTGCTGACAAAAGCAGTTGCATAAAGTAACTCTAAAGCCATGGATTTTTTGTTTTGTTCATTAGATAGGAATGAATTCAATAGAGTGTCTATTTGTAAGTCTGCATATGAAATATGGAGAACACTACAAGTTACACATGGGGCACTAGTAAAGTCAAACGGACAAAAATTTCTATATTAACTAATCAATTCCAATTATTTTAAATGAGTCCAAACGAGTCCATTTTCGGTATGTATAATAGATTACGAGACATAGTCTAATTGCATTGGGTAAAATTTTTCTGAAGAAGATCAAGTTAGAAAAACCTCAACTCACTTATTCTTGAATGGGACAAAAAGACCCTTACGATTGAAGAGGCTAATGACATTTACATTCTAAAAATTGAGGAGTTAATTGGCAATTTAAGGTCATTTAAGCACAAATGCTGAGTAGGAGAGAAAACAAGGCAATAGAGAAGAAATCCATCACTTTCGATGCCACAATAAATGATCTAGATTCTAATAACGACGATGATGAGGAAATTGCCTTCATGACCAAAAATTTTAGAAAATTTCTAAAATATGGAAAGATGAATAATCTAAAGAGAAATGATTACTAAAATCCATGAGGTGGAAATGTTATTACATGTTTAACTGCAATGAACTTAGTCATATGCAAAGAGACTGTCCACATCTGGAGAAACCAAAAAACTAACTAAATACTGATTTGTCTAGAAAATGAAGAAGGGCTTATACCGTAACACTAGAAGATTCAAATACTTCCTCAAGTGATAACGAACCAGATTTGGAAAATGCCAATAAGTGCTTCATAGCAATAATAAATTCAGAAAAGTCCGAAGAAATGGATCAAAAATGGGTATGCATTTAAAATTTAAATTTTGAATTTTTAAATGGAATATTTGATTGCTTGTTAGGAATAACCTATAGATTAATAATAATATTGGATGAATATAGTGTGTGTGTGTGTGTGTATTAACATTAAATATTTTATATTTTTATAAGAATATAATATTGAATAAAAATAATATAATATATTTTAAAATAATTTTTATTAAAAAATATTTATTGAGTATATATATTAATAATGTTTATAGGATAAATATATACATACATACATATATAGGTAAATAAGAATAATTTGTTCAAATCCTTTTTTTTGAAATTCATGTGCTGTATGTCGACATACCCACTATGCATATGTCGACATATGCACTTAGAATTTGAATTTTCATTTAAAATTTTAAATTTTGAAATTCCCTCTACCTTTTCATCAATCCTAATGTCCTGAAAAGGTGTCTCTTCATCAGAGAACATGTCCATGATTCTCTATTTAATTATACTATCTTCATCCATACATTTCACTCTCATATTCAAAATTCAAAAATTCATTGACTCTTTTAGCTCTTCAAACTATTCTTCAATGGCTTCCTCAAGCAACACTCCATCACCCATGAGGCTTTCTAAGAAAACAAAAGGTTATTTTTTCCATGACAAAGAAGCCATACAAGCATATATGGAGTATATGTCTTTCGAAAAAGTCTCTTCCGGAAGATTCGTCATTTTCGATGACTTTCCTACTTATGATCTCTATAATCTTTGTGTGCAAAATGGAATTCTTGGTTCAATTGATCCTTTCCAAAATAATTTCGTAAGTTTTCCAAATTTAATAAAAATGTTTTATGTGAATTTGAAAGGAAAGTTTTATGAAGGGAAGGAAGATGAAGTTTGGAGTAGTGTTAAAGGCATACTCAAATTTTTTTGAGTTGTGAAATTTTATGTAACATTCTCGGATGCAAATCTAGTGGAATAGACCTTTCAAAATTTAAAATTGATATTCAAAATCGTGAAGTTTTTCATGATATTTTCAAAAGTGATGATGATTTTGAGTTCAAAAACAAAAATTTGAGTCCTGAAGCAAGAATTTTAAGTCTTCTTTTGAAATAAAGTATAACTCCGAGGATGGGAAATTATAATAACCCGACTCAAAAGTTTTCAAAGCACTTCTTGCCATTTATGTTCATTACGACATAAATTGGGCGTAAGTTATTCGGATGAATTCTTTCCTAAAAATCTCTCTAGGCATAAGAACACACTCTTTCATGGTGTGTACCTTGCTAGATTGTTCATATATTTTGGTGTTGACCAAAAAGAAGAGGAAATCATTTCTCGAAAACTTTTTGACAAGGCCAACATCTCTCTCATGCAAATTTCATCCATATTCAAGCCTTATGAAACACTTGCACAAAAGGAAGAAAGATTAGCTTTGGAGGAGGAGTGTGAGATAAGAGAAGAGTAGGAGAAAGAGGAAGGAGAAGGAGAAGAAATGGAAGCGGAGAAAGAAGAACAAGAAGAGGAGGAAGACACTTCGTTGGAAATATTCAAATGCCATCTCATCCATCCAACAAAAATCTTCTCAAAAATCAAGAAAAGGTTATTTTCAACCAAAAGAAGCATAAGAGATCATTTTCTAAGAATTTTACATCTCTTTTCAACAAAGTAGAAAAGTTATTTAGAAAGATCATTCGAAGGATTAGTGGAAAAGCTTCATCTTCATCTACCTCTTCCTAGTTGTATTTCTATACTTATCTAGCTTTTAGTTTGATCTAGTTTTATTTATCTATTTATCATTTATGCTTGAATTCCATGTACTCTTCCTTTATTATCAATGAAATCCTACTCCATGCTTTTATACACTTTTATTGGTCTTTGGAAAGTCATACATGTGCAATAGTATAGGCCAATTACAACAGTATAGAAAAACTAGATGTTTTTGAAAACTATGCTACATATGTTGACATATGGCTACACTATATGTTGATATACAACGGGTAGATTTCAAAGTTTTTAAAAATTCAAACAAAATAACTACCAAATACCTATTCATTTCAAACGACTTCTCACCCCTTTATAAACCTATTCACTCCAGAAAAATATCATTTCTATTACCTTTCTTCTCCCTTTTTACATTTAAACTTATATTTTCAAAAATGGCTTCACCACACCAAAAATTATGTGAAACTCTTCAATAAACTCGACAATCATTCAAGAATATCCTTACTTTATCCTTAGAAATCAAAGACACTTAGAATTGAGTCAAATGCAGATGATAAAAGAACAAGAAAAGCATTTTGACGCAATTCGGTAGATGATTTTTTTCCATTATCAAAGATAAACCAACCAATAATACTGATTAGGCCATCAACAAAGACGATGAAGATTGAAATGAAATCAAAGCGGATCCAATTTTCAGTTCTGATGGTTGGGTAGAAGTTCCTAGCGAAGTCTAAGATTGATTAGTTAGTCTTAATATATATATATATATATATATATAGGATTAATATAAATTTGTATATTAACTATACTACAAATATGGATTGGTGTGTATAAACTTATTGGATTGGATTAATTTATTTAGACTGATTTGTTTGGATTGATTTGTTGGAATTGATTGATTTATATTGAATTTGATTTGGACTAAAAATATGTATGTAATGGATTTGTGCGATTAATAAATTTTGGTTATGTTATTACTTCCTATTTATTTATCACTTTTATATATTATCCAGTGCCTTAGTCAGGGGGAGTTTGGGTTATAATTTTTGTTGATGACAAAGTGTGAGAAATATATAAAATATCTAGGCATATATTAAGGTGAGCTTTGTAACTCGGGAGGAGTTATATCATATTTTATAAATATGGTTGTCATCATCAAAAATAGGGAGATTGTTAGTACATTAGGCATTAGTTTTGATGACAACAACCATATGACATCATATAAAATATAGATACTAATGTTTTTATCAAGTTTATATAGTATATAATGTAGGATATTAGATAGATGTTGATTAAGAAAACTGAACAGTATCAAGAGCAGATTCAAGAGGCTGATATATATATTCAAGAGTTAGAGTCTCAAGACTCATGAGTATTGAAGATTAAAGATATCTAGATAAGTTATACAGTCATAGATTATTGTTAAAACCCAGATAGCACTTCTTTAATCTCTCTTTTTATTTTTCAAAAAGATTTTAAAATATATTCTCTGATTTTAAATGGACTTCAAATATTTTGAATTTTAGAAATAATTTTAAAGAATCCCTGTTTCAAAAATAATTTTAAAGAATCTTTGTTTTCAAAAAGATCTTTCAAAATGGTCTTCAAATGATTTCTAACTTTTAATTTTATTTACAAGATTATTATATTTTGAGTTATTAGGTATTTAAGTATTTTATATTTTAAATATACTTTTAAATTTTCTTATACTTTGTTATAGTTTTAGTTTTATGCTTTCTAAATGTTTATAAGTACATTAAACATTTATTATAACTTTGATTTTAAATATATATTCACTTATAATTTAAATATATTATTTTCAAAAGAATTTATATTTAAATCCTTTATATGATTAAAAATATTTCAAAATAATTTTATAAAGGTTTCTTAAGTTTTGATATGATTAAAATATGTATAAACTATGTTTAGATGAGCGTATAAAGTTTCAAAATATTTTACAAAGCTTAATGTTTTCAAAACGATTTTTATAAAGTATTTCAAAAATACATAGGGTAGGTCGACATACTCCTATAGCATATGTTGAGATATAAGTCGAGAATTTCAAAATTCAAATTTGAATGGAAGTGACTTTTTGTCGTATCTCTTCGCAAAAGGACATGACCGGTTTTTCACTATAATAGAGTTCTACCAATGAAATTTTATAGCTAATTTCTCATTCTTTCTCTCTTTTTTTACTCTCTTGATTTCTAAAAGAAAATCTACTCAAAATATTCTCAAATTCAATCAGAATCAAATTCAAACTCTATTGATTTGATTCTCTATCAATTACTCTCTAATCTCTCTCATCTCTATCACTCAAAACAAGATCAAAGTGATATTCAAGGGGTTATAGGATCATTTATACTCAAAATCAAGAAACCGAGCCTGTATATTCTATCAAATCATACTCTTATCCTCTTAGGTGTGCTAGGTGTCCCTGAAATCCAAGTGGGTGTGCTTGTGTTCCGTCTGAATCAAGTGGGTGTGCTTGGTGTCTTGTTTGAATCCAAGTGGGTGTGTTATTGTCTTGTCCGAATCCAGTAAATGTACCCAGAGCTCGAAAAGTCTGGAGGGTGTGTCTCATAGACTTAAAATCGAGATTGTATTTACTTTGATATTTAAAAAGAAATCTGTACAAGAAATTTTATGGAACTGGATGTAGGGTTACTTCGAACCAGTATAAAAATTCTTGGTATGATCTCTCCAACTCTTTACTTTTTATAGTTACTACATTTATATTTGTCTGTGTTTGCATTTACGATTGTTGATTCTGCATTGTTTAATTATAATCTTTAAATAATTTAAAAGATTCATAAAAATTAGTAAACACTACACCCTCCTCTAGTGTTAAACTAGCCTTAAGATCCATCTTCCGCAAACTAAAAATATCATGTTGTCCACATAGATTTCAATAATCTTTCCTGTTCGATCTTCAAACATCATGCTGACTAGCCTTTGGTACATTTCACTTGCAGTTTGAAACCCGAATGGCCTTACTTTGTAACAATAAAGCCCTTTTTCAGTTACAAAGCCTATGTGCTCCTGGTCTGTTTTGAACTTTGCTATTTGATTATAACTTGGTAGGCATCCATGAAGGTCAACGATTCATGCTTGCTTATTGCATCAACTAACTAACTGATCTATTCTAGGCAATGTGAAGTTACCTTTTGGGCAAGCTTTGTTGAGATTTGTGAAATCTTTACTGGTCCTCCACTTTCCATTTGGTTTTTTTACTAAAACTGAATTTGCTATCAACTTTGGATAATATACCTCGTGGATGAACCCATCTTTCTTTAGCCTCTTGAATTCTTCTTAGAGCACATTATACCTCTCTTAGTCTAATATGCGCCGTTTCTGTCTCATAGGATGTGCATTGGGGTCAATATTGAGAGCATGACATATGATGGCAAGATCAATTCCTATCACGTCAGAATGGGTGCAATCAAATGCATCCTTTGTTTTCTTTAGAAAATTGATCAATTTTTTGCATAGCTCATTTGTCAGATTCCTTCCAATTTTTACTGTCTTCGAAGAGTCAGATGGATCTAGCTCTATTTCTTCCAAATCATCCAATGGTTCCAAGTCCTTGCTCTCCATCCCCAACCTAGGATCTACTTCGCTCTTAGCTTCATCTTCCTTAGTTATTTTTTATTACTTTCTATTGAAAGATTGCATGATAGAAACTGTGCATACACGAAGTTACACTCATTTATTTCAATCATGTGCAGATAGGTCCGCTTAGAATTTCCTGTAGGTACATTGGTCGTAGAATGACCTGTTTTAGTACCTGTCTTGGAACTTAATTTCAGTACAGTTATTTTATCTGGCTTTTCATTTTTTTCTTTTATTATCATTTAACTCAGAAGGTACAACAGTATAGTTCTGAACAATTTTATCGCTAGAATTCGTAGTTACATTGTAGAGTTCCCTAGCTAATAATTATTCTCCCTTCACGCTCCCTATCCCTGCTAGGGTAGGGAATTTCATGGGCAAATCTTTTTGCAATATGACTGCATCCAGCTCTATTAGCGCAGATCTCCTTAGGAAGGCATTGTATGTTGTTCGATGATCAGAAAGTTTGCTAAAAGGATTTTTGAAGAGGTGATGTTTCAACTGTCATGAGCAGTTATGCTATACTTATTGGGATCGTCACCATGGTATTAAAACCAGACATTGGATCAAGGTTTGGTTTCAAAATTTATCTTGTCAACTCCGTTTTGTCAAAAGCTGTTTTGAAGATAACATTCATAGAATTGCTTGAATCTATAAAGATCATTTTCATTGTGTAGTTTGAGATTTGCACGGTTACTACGAGAGGATCCTGGTGCGAGAATATCACTCCAGTCGAGTCGAAAGAGGTAAAAGTGATGTTTGCAACCACCTTCTGCTTGATGTGATATATAGATCAATGTTCTATACAGGCCTTTCACATATACTTCTCTTGTGCCTTTTAACTCTGTCCTGCTAGGTTTGGTCCTCCATATATGGATGCAATAAGGTTGGTCGGGTGTCCTGCCAAACTTTCATTAGGGTCAGGGGTCTAGTTGCACGTTGGGGTAATGGAACTATCTTTCACATAAGTTCCCAAATAGCCCTTTTGGATCAGTCTTTCTATTTTGTTATTTAGGTGGTGGCAATTGTCGTTATGATGTCTATTGACTCTGTGGAATCTGCAATATGTGTCTCCTTTGTGGGGCTTTACCTTCCTTCCCTTATTAGGTACGTTATAAGCTAACTCGGTCTTGTTTACTTCATAAATTTGGCTTGGTGCATGAGTGAGTGGAGTTTTGACTGTGAAGTTAAATTCCCTTGGTCCTTTTGTCGATGTGTTGTTATACGTTTCTACCCCTTCCCCGGGATTCTTTCCTCGATGGTTTGAATTTTTCTTTTAACCAAAGTGATTCCTAAAATTTTGGCATCTTCAGTTCTTATGTAACCGTTGGCCTTCACATAAAATGATCTCATGCTTCTACATGGCTTTCTACTATTTTTGTCCCACATGTCAATATTTCTTCTTACTCTAGAGTGTCCCGCCATCAGAAGTGCTTCTTCACTTGTAACCCTATTCTTATCGCCTCTTCTTTGAAGCATTTTAATAAAACTTTATAAGCTTTCATTTTCTCGTTGCTTAATTGAGGATAAGGTATATGGATCTGAGGAGCTTTCTCGACCGACGTGAAACTATCTATGGAAATCTATAGGTAGCTACGCCCAAGAATAGATTTCTCCCGAGGCATATCTTTTAAAAAATCATGATGCTGCCCCTGCGAGGTATATTAGGAATAGCTTATAACGGGCCAACTTTTTGACTTTTCGTATGTCCATATAGTACTCAAACATGCATAAGTGATCGATTGGATTTGTTAATCCATCATACTTTTAATAGTTGGAGCTGGGAAGCTATTTGAGAAATTTGCTTCAATAATGGCTTTACTGAGTGGAGTTGAGCACTTCTTCTTTTCACTTCCCTTATTTCATTATTCACACATTCTTGCTAAGTCTTCCACACAAGATTTTAGTTCTCTTATCTCTTTATCTTTCTCATTAGCATGTGATGAGGCACTTTTATAGGCCGAGCTAGCCTTATTCCCATGCGTAGTATGGTTCTTGTTTTTTTCCAACAGCGGTGGGTTAATATTCGTAGATTTGCCTTTAATATTCAGGTTTATTGGTATTGTGCCATTAGTTTTGTCCCCAAGTTGAGTAATCTAGCACCACCGTTTTCATCGATGAGAATGCCGTGATTTTCTCCTACTTGCACTTTTTGCGTAACAAGTGAAAAATTAGCATGGAGCCATGGAGCTATGTGAGTTTGAAGATCTATTCTGATTTTGGGTTATCAACTTCTCCATATCAGTCATCCTTTCGTTGGTTTGAGTAACAAAAGTGTTGAGTGCGTCAAAGATGGAGTCTGAGGTTATTTTTACAGTTCATTTTTGGTAAGGTCACTAAGGGTTTGTTTAGTTTTGCGGCTAAGTGCTCAGGTTCTTGTAGTGGGGGAGTAGAGGAATTTTTGATTTGCATTGTTTAGTGTTTCTTAGATAGCGTTGGGGAGTGGGTTAGGTTATGACTTCGATCAAGAGTTGCTGAGGGGATTCCCCTCCTAGCGTCAAAATGTTGATGAGATTTTTCGTCTTACAACATCTGATTTTTAGTAGGGTGATTATATTACCAATTATCCTATTAGTTGTGAATTAATAAATTTAAGTAATATTAAATTTGTCTTTAACATAGTAATTGTGATATGGTGTGCTTACACAATTAGGAAGTAACACTTTAACTGTTTATTAAAATGCCTAGGTAGGTTTTTTTTATCAAACTTAGCAAAATTGAAGCTAAACGAAATTTGTTAAAAATCTAGAGTAATAAATGTAGTAAAGGACATAGGAAGTTGCATGGTTTAGATTTTAAAAAATTCTTCGTCCACTAGTCAAATCCTTTATTAACTTTTCTTCTTCCTCGTACAATGCTTTTAATGGTAGAAAAAGTATAAGAATATAAGGTAAACTTTTAGAGAATTAATCAAAAGTCATTTTCTATACTATGGTGCATTTCTATTTATAGTATTGTGAAGTCATATGGATCGTCAATTTCCTTTCCCAACCTTTTCTTCTCCATTGCCCGATTACTACATGTGGCACTTATCCTTTCTTTAAGTGATTTCCCCTCAGATTGTTGAGGTGGCCAAGAAAATATGGAGGTTGTAATTAAGAGGGAGAATATGAGTCTGAGCAGGAGTTTGGAAATTTTAATCTTTTAGGGGGAAGTTTGGATGTTCCAAAATGGTCTTCGTGAGATGTGCCTATTTGACCTGCACATCTTATTTAATGTTAACCTGGGTACTTTGGCTTAGAGTGAAACTTGTTTGTTTCTCTGAAGGGAAAAACAGGAGGAACTTCATTTAGGGTCAGATGGCATCTCCATGCGAAATGACAGGGTGTTGTTCTGAGATCGCTGCGCAATTTCTTGGTGTGAGCGGCTAATTCTTGTACTTAGTATTTAAGCGGTTTAAATAGATTATGAAATGCAAGTTGGTTAAAGCAGGGCAGTTAAATCGGGTAATCCTAATTTGATCTGTCACCGTGTTAGTTTTTAGAGGTATATTAGCACGGTACCATTGACGTCGTATAGTCTATATCTCGTGAAGTTCTTAAATGAATTTTCAATGTGGTTTTAGTTTGTTGTATTGTAGTTTTGGCTTAATTCGGATGACTTTTTCACTGCATTGATCAGGTTTGTTGGGCTTCTTATTTATGAAGTCATTACGGTACATACATAGTTATATATTGGGGAAATGTAGCCTGCATGTACATTTTGTCATGGTTTATTCATGTTGTGCAGTTAGTTTTACACAGTAGGCTTATATTGTGATGTATTTTTATTATATCATAAAAACGGTTTTATAAATGGAAGCACAGATTCTGGATACAGTCTGTGGCGTAAGAGATGACGGTGCCATATGAGGGTATGATGTCACAGACTTTGTTAAAGATGATGGTGCAGATGCATGTGTAGACCGTGCAGAATGTGGGAAGCTTGAGCATGCACTTTGCTTTATGGCGGTGAAGTTCTCATTTGTGTTATTGTTTGTTTTTTTTATCATAACGCATCTCATTTCCATACCGATGCAATTTGTTATATGATTCGTGCTTATATTCAGCGTAATTTTCCATGTGAATACGTGGTATGGTTTGATCTAGGACTATATTGTTTGTTGGTTATACTGTTGTAGTCATTATAAATGCTTTGGACAAATACAATATATTTCATGGTATGACTTACTTGCCTTTTTAGGGAGACTAGTGCGTTATGGTCTAGTCGATCTTTTAATCATATTAACTTCATTTTATCGAACTTCGCCTGTAGTGTCTTTAGGGATCCGACTAGTTCGTTGTATGATTTTAGGCTGTTTCATCATACTACGCAGTTCTTTTATTGACTGGACTATGCACCATACATTGTAATTGAAATTGGGTGTAACAAATATAAATTTAACTCCACCTATGTCATTTAACTTTCCCTATGTTAATGCTCTCCCCATCTTTTTTTACAATTATATTTTATACATTTTTCTCTCCCCTTTTATCATCAACAAAAATGGGATAATATAATTTATATAAAATCATTAGAGAATATTAATAAAGTAATAGAGTATGTAAGTGATTCGATAAGTAGATAGGTCTGTTTGTTATGATCATAAAAATATAAGTATTAAGCTGAGTGGTTAAATGTAGATTAAGATAATGTATATAGAATTTATTTAAACATTAATATAGTGATGGAATAAGTATGAATACCATAGGAAGTATAGACTTATATATTGAACAAACATGAATATTATATGTTTAAGGTATTTACGAAATAAGATATTTAATACAAAAAAATAGTTTATGCATAAAATACTTAAAATATCTAACAAATAAACAAATATATACAAACATAAGTAATTAAATACATACATAAACAATTTCAAGGTACTGATTTTTGAGAATTCTTAAGAGGATTTTCAACCCATCCTTTGTTAGGGCCAATGATGTCATCGCTTGAGATCACCACCCAATCTTCAAGATGTTCTTTACCAATATCTCTTGTCTTCAAATGTTATTTCTTTATCCAAGTTCTTAGGAACATATGCATTATTTTCATTGAGAACATAAGCGATAAAGCAGTGAAGAGATGCGAATTGCGTCTCTTGCTTATATACCATTTGTTGTTGATTCGTTTAAGATGTTTCTGCTTTCTTAAATTGGTATAAAGTGCTTTCTTAAAATTTAGCAAAGTTTTCTCTAAGTTTTCACTCATATTTTCATTAATAATCTCTTTTCCTTTATTCATTTTTGAATACTTTTCTATGAAATGAATTTGTTTATTTGAGGAAGAAGATGAATTGTTTTTCTAGTATAATATACTATTTTTATACTGTTAAATATGATCATAATTGTTTGTACTAAAATAATTAACTAACTAATTTCAATATTAATTTTAAAAACAGTAATTACCATTGTATGTCAACATATCCTTTGGCGTATGTCGACCTATGGACATTTGTTACTTAAATGTCGGCATATAGGCAATTTTAAACCTTTTTAATTTTTATTTTATTTTCTATTTTTATTCATATTTATTTATTTTTATTTTTATTTATATATTTCCAAAGAATATAATATACATAACTATAATAATTCAAGTGCTTGAATGAATTATAACAAAGTACATACTTAAAAAAGGAAAATACAAATAATTATCATAATTTAAGTATATCGAATGCTTGTAGAATTGTAACAAAGTACATACCAAAAGAAAGGGAAAATACAAATTACTACTTAAGGGAAAGTAAGATACAAAGTATAGAAAGAGGTAGATAAAGATGGGGAATGACCACCAAGTTTGCTCATGATTTTACTCAAGAAATTATCCATCTTTCCTAAAAGTTTCGAGAACTTTTTACCGAATGATCTCTTAAGCTTCTTTTGATTTTCAAGAAGCCTTTCTTGGTTTCTTTGTAAACAATAGTGGTTTGGCTTATTTTTCCTTTCAATGCTCTTAAAAGAAGTTTATTTTTCTTTCTCTTCTTATTATTCCTCCTTTTCTATTTCCAAGCCTTATTCTTTCTTTTTTTCCATTCTTTCTCCCAAAATATCTTCGTAGCCATTCTTTGTTCTTTTTCCGCAAGAGTTTCATACGGAACAAAATCATCCAGGATACGCATAAGAGAAATATTTTATTGTCAAAAAGCTTTCTTTTGGAAGTTGGTTCTCCACTTAAATCAATTCCAAAGCTACTAATTTTTTTTCTTCAAATACACTCCATGATAAAGTGGATGTTTGTGCCTTGAAATACTTTGGCAGCAAACTTGGAGAGATTGACTTATGCTCAATCTATATTTTTTTTGCAAAAATTGAAAACAAAACTTTGCAAACTCTTGAAGTAAGATTACATAAATCCCAGTTCGGAGAGTTAGACTTTGTTGCAAAATCAAACTCATAAGCCTTGCTTTTGGCTTAAGATTTTTCCTTTTAAGTTCGACTTCAAAATCATTTTAAACAAGTCATATAAAACTTCATAATTTTCATAATTAATTTCCTCCTTCAAAAGATCAATTCCACCATTTAAAACTCAAAATTAGTTTAAGGTCAAAATAATAATAGTGTCTTTTACACTGCTCTAAATTTGAACATCATATCCTTGATAAAATTTGCAATTTAAATTTGTATGAAACATTTTGACACGATTTGGATAACAAGGAAAATCATTTTGGGTAGAACCAATTGAACTGAAAATGCAATTTTTAATAGAAAGAGAAAGTGGATCATATGGAGGAAAATCATCAAATTTTGCGAGCCTATAGTTAATACATTGGCGTTTTCTATGTTGTATATAAGGATCTTTTTTTGTACCAAAACTGGGACAAAAACCCAATCGATTAACAAGTGATAAGCATGAAAAGTTAGAAATTAAAATGAGGTATGAACACACAAGATTTATGGTGTTCGGACCAAAATCAAATTTCTTTGTCCACTTTCAACTTTGTTGCTAATTCTTTCTTTACAAGGATGATCCTATAACTCGATTTCCTGCCACTCGGGCACGGATCCATAAGATTTTAGGGTAAAATCAGATAATCAGGAAAGTAAGAAAAGGTTCCAAGATCCCCTTTGCTTTGCCCTTCTCCGCTTATTTATAGATGAAGACTATTATAAAAGGCATCGAGATAGAATGCCCATGCCTCCACGTTCGAGTAAAGCTCAAGATGAAAGATCATGACCAAACATACAGAGTGACAACTCGAACTGAGTTATGCTCATAACTCTGTATTGAGTTATGAAAGCTTTTTCGTCACTTTCTTCATTTTGCTTTGTCCTTGATTCTTTGACTATGTGCTTTGTAGACCCTTGTTAGGTTACACAACCTTGTGCCGAGTTCTGATGTTGAGTTGTATTTTCCTCATTTGCATCTCTTTGCTTAACTTGTTTGGAAAATGACTTAGCACTTCTCTGTGGCAAGCATAGATCAACGCTAATTCTTGGAACTTTATCTAAATTCTAGCGCTATACTAGCCTTCCAGACTTCTGGTTTATTTCACAACTATTCAATAGTTTTGACTCATCAAGATATTGCTTAGTTTAAAAGTGGGATAACACTTGCCCCTCAAAATACGTCTTGTGTTAACAAGGCATGCTTTGGATCAAGGCAAGCTATTGGCTTCAAACTTTGATTTTAAAGGAAGTTTTCACCCTATAAACTATATTCATAATGCAATGCATCCCTTATGAATCTATACGTCGCTCTAATAGTTGCAGATTCGTATACCTTTGAGGATATAAGAGTTGAAGTATCTCACTTTGGTTCATCATTCGAGTTTGGAAATTCTGACAGTTCCTTCTTTCTATTTGGTCAGGTAGGATTTCATCTTCCCGTCTTGTTCACTTTTCATTTCTTTTTTCATATGGTCAAACTTTTCCTTTCTTTTTTCATATGGTCAAACTTTTCCTTTCTTTTTTTTCGTTTTCCTTTTCTTTTCTATTTTCCTTTTTTCCTTTTTTCATAACTCGATATCAAGTTGAAAGCTATGACTCGGTACCAAATTTTTTGCAAGTTTTATGTTTAAATAACACTAAGGTTATATTTTTACTTTCACTTTAACTTTTCACAGCTCGCTTCATTTTTCAAATTTAACCCTCATTCTTCGTCAACTTCCGACCTACATTGCTGCTAGCTCACAACTCCAGCGTTGTTCATCTTCACTGTCGCCTGCACCAAATCAGGCGATTTAGCTTATTTTATTCGAACTTGCTCCAATTTTATGATGACCCACAAATCCGTACCCTTTGAATTGACAATAAACCACACATGTCCGACCCAAAAAGCACAGAATGACAGAAAGTCATGAGAAAGAAGAGAGAGGGTGAGAAGAAAGAATGAAGAGAGAAGAAGAAAAGAGAAGAAGAAGAGAGAAACAAAACCATAACAATACATAATACCACATCGCAGCGGAATAACATATAACATAGATGAATAATCTTTACAAAGAGAAACTGTAATATACATACATCAATCAGAGTTCACAAATCAATAATTATCAGCTTGGACAGTTATAACAACTTGTCCTCACAAATATTGATAATTTACAACAAGAATGCAGCAGAAAATAAATAGATACGTGTATACGACATGAAGACCTCCAGCTCTTCTGTTGAAGCTCCAAAAGCACCAAATCTGAACCTGTAAATATACTCGGTCTGACCCGAGCATTGAAAGGGAAGAACGCTCGAATCTATTTGGTAAACCAGCATGAGAAAAACACATCTCAACTTAATTTTAAAGTTTTAAGATTACAAAACTTTCTTTATCAAAACAAAAGGTATCTCGTAAGACCACGTCCACACATAAACACAGATGGTTTTTTCCCTTGCGATAACCAAATCATTTCATATCAAATTATGTTATATTATAATAGTGTCCATTATACAAATAATAATTAATCATAGCTGAAATTGTTACATTATTAAATTCCAGCATAATAGGTTTACAAACAAAATGGATGGCAGGTAGGGTATATAGGATTCCATACAAATGACAAGGTAAGGGACTACCTTTTCGAACTCGGTACAATTCTTAAGGAATGTACCTAGGGTCGTGATACTCGGCGCCTAAACCAACACGGGACCGGCCTACCCCTTCCTGGATAGTACCGAATATTTCATCACCCCGGTCGTTACCGACCTTTAACGGGTACCTGAGTCATACATTCACCACATACTTAGACATGTGTAGAGTAAATCTAGAAGGATGATGACATTTCCTAATGGGAGCAACCCAATTAACCTTGTTGCTTCTACCCTGTTATAGTCATTTCCTGAGGTGTGAGGCCAAAAGAGGTATCGAATACCTTTCACATATCACATCATCATCACCTTTGAATGCAACATTTCCATTTCCGTTGACTACTAATTGCCTTCGACAAAAATATAACCCTTGAGCTCGTACGTCTCAAGGAGGGTGTTAAGCTAAGAGAAGTTGTCTTCTCCGCCACCATAGACGTATGTTTGTAAAAACCAATGTACTTAATCTTAGAAAATGAACTATCAGATATCCATCCATACAAGTTGTCCATGAACAGGACAAACCGAAGGTACTTTCCTACAACATGCTATCGGGAAATCCCTAGGATTAGTAGCGAATAGTCCTTGCATTGGATATTTCATAACGAAGAAACTACTGCTACTATATGTATATTGGGATTTTAACCCCAAGTTATCAACAAGAAGTCCTTCATTATGAAAATCCTAAATATTAATATCACCAACAAACCTACACAATCATCGCATATAGGTTGGTCCGAAGTGGTTTTCGGATACACTGATATCGGTCTCTTCGCACCAACAACGCAAAAGCGTTACTCGACCTCATATAGAAACCAAGTCTTATAGACTTATCACGTTTCCAACTTTCAACTTGCTATCCTTCGGCCTAGAAGGAAGCTTGGTAGATAGGAGTAATCACTCCGCACTACTCGGTTCAACATTCTTTACACCAAAGGATAATCAAGCCTACACACAGATAACTACGTACTAAGTGTACGACTTAATAGTTTCCACATCAAGTCAAGAAACTAAAATGGCCAAAAATAAAATTTAGCACTTAAACAGTCACTAGGCCTGATTTATTTATCTTTTATTTATTAAATCTCTTTCGGAATCATTTACTTCGAATTATCTTTAAAAGATGTATTTCCAAAACCATTCAATCTTTCAATATTTGGAAAACCTATCCATATACTTATTTTGATAATAAGTGAATTCACAAATCATTTCATTTCAACACTTAGAAAATATTTCATATACTTAAATCGATGATTAAGTATATACGCAAAATCTTTAAGGAAAACATATTTCGAAACACACTTTATTTGGGTCAAAATGAATGTTGCTTAAAATGTCGTTACGATAACCCAAAATTACTAGTATAGGGATTCAACTAACTATATTAAAATATTTCCTTTCGGAAATCATTTACTATAACAATAGTGCTATAGTCCATGTCTTCCTTAAAGGGTTTATTCACTTAAAAACGTGAATATAATTCCTTTATAAACTTTCATATTTAACTTGTCAAATTAAATTGATTTCAGATTTATAAAACAATGTTCATAAATTCCATTTATATTTTATAAAAACTTCCATATACAAAATTCCTTTATTAACAATTTCCATTTGTAACTCATTTATATGTCAAAATCCCATTATAAGTTTATTTATTTATAAATTTATTTATTTACAAATTCATTCTTTTCTAATCTTATTATTTATAAAGTCCATTATAAATTCATTTCTAAATTTCAATTGCAAATCCATTTACAAATTTGATTACAATTTCATTTTCTAATACTTATAAAACACCGTTTAAATATCCTTTTCATTAACAGTTCAATAATCTATATTTAAGCATATTTCTCAAAGCCATAACTTTTTATAACATAAAAATTATAACTTTTTATTTATTTAAAATAAATTCATTTCTTTAACAATTCAAAAATTATTAAAACATATATATTTTCAAAATCAATTTGAAATCCTTTTTAAAATGAAATTATCGTTTTAATATTTTAAATTTCCAAAAATATGGCCCAATGCTGCAAAAGTACCTAAATAAAGGGATTCACATCAATAATAGCAAACATGGCATCCATCACATCAAACATCACATAACACAGCATATATAACAATATATGTAAATAAAAATCAACAATGGTGAGGAATCCAGTTGGATCCCTCCAACCTGTAACCTGCAACAAATACACATATAAGAAAAATATGTACAATGTCTGCTTCGAGGTAGACGCATGATGTGCACGTAAATGTGCATATTTTTACCACCATATTTAATCTATTTAAATTAAATAAACGATCATATCGGGTATTTTAACTTGTTTAAAACAAAATTCATATTATTTTCAAATCGTCACATATTCATATTCATCTAAGGGCAAAATGGTCATTTTTGTGCACATATTAATTTGAGAAAATTTAGTTAGAAATTTCTATATTATTTTATAGGAATTTGGCTTTATATACAAGTGGTTTCATGAAGATATATGCATGCACAAAGAAGATACAAAGGAATGGAGATGGAAATAATTCAAAGGCATGATAATGGAGGACCCCACTTACCCACCTACCTTAATGTACACTTAGGAGCTAATGCACATGCTAAAAGGCCATCAAATATTCATGCACACTTAATGGATGATTAGGGGATGCTAATGATTACTTGGCCAACACACTACCTCAAGGGCAATTTGGGCATTCCCCAAAAATATGAATTAGGGTTTCATACATGTATAAAGACCCCTTATATTTCATGTAACCCTCTTCTCCCTTAGTCTCTCTTTAGTTTAGTTTAGGCTCAAAAATAAACAAAGCTCTTCTCTTTCTCTTTTCATGGCTACTTAGCCATTTCTTTTATGTAATCTTTTCTTTTTGCAATTTTCAATACATGCTCTTTTCTTCTTTTGTTTATTTCCTTTCATATTAGTAGTGTAGATTTGTTTATTTATGCAAGTAGTGTAGACTTTCTTTTATGCAATTAGAATAATTTTTCCTTTCATTTTGCTTTCATGTTGTTAGATACATTTGTTAATCAAATGACAAATATGAGAGGCTAAATCCCTTCAATTTAGGGGTAATGAAGCTCTCTAATTATGTAGCTTCAACTATTTGTTAATTCATGCTCTCTTTTTGTGCTTAATGATGATGACAGAAATTGTTTACTAGTTGTTTTTGCTTTGAATTTGATAGCCTATATTGTTGACATCAAATAGGCTATGCTTAAACAATCACTAACACTAATTGCCTCTTCATCAAAATATGATTATGGTAATAGAAAGTGATTTGAAATTAAAATTTGATGGTCTATATTTCTAATCAATAGTTAATAGACCATACTTAAAATAGATTTCATTTTCATTGTCAAATTTCATGAAAGTTAGTAAGTGGTTTAAGGGGTGTGTTATAGTTTGATGGCTTATGTTGGCTAATCAATAGCACAAATATGCCATACTTATGATAAGCACATCAATTAAAGCACTAATGACCATAAAAGAGAGATTATGATTTCATATGTGTTGAACTACATGATCTAGAGAGTGAATTTATTCTCTAAATTGTCATTTAACTCTTATATTTGCTTCTCTTTTCTTTTAGTTAGTTAGTTAATTCTCTAATTCTCTAGCTTAAATTTCTCTACAACTTTGGTTAATTTGATTGAATAAAGATTTAAAATCATCAATTCCCTACGGATCGACGCGTAATCGCCACGTACTTCAATAGTACGCCATGCGCTTGCGGTTATATTTTAATTTGAAATTTTTCGACGGTTTTCTAACTCGATTGAAATTCCGCCGATTAACAACGCGCGTACAAAGGGTCATCCGCTCATAGACGGAAACGTATAGGGTCTCATCTTCTCCAATAGGCAGGAATATATCCAACTACTAATAATATAGTATAACATCCAAATAATCGACAACCATTATAAAATAAATTTATTCCCACTTATATAAAAATATAAGCGGGCCAGAGAGAGTGAATTTTACTCACTTTGGTTACTTTCGTCGTTGCAACGTTTTATCCCGATCAAAATTAAACGAGCATTTAATTTTAACCAAAATTTTCAACAGCTCCAAATCCATCCAAACCAACTCTAAATGTAGCGCTCGTCAATATGAATCCAACGCCGCTTGTTTCGTTCGATCTGGACCTCGTATGAAATAGTTATGCATTTTATTACATAACGACAATTAATATAAAATTAACATACTTAAATATAAATTAAACTTTTTCAACCATCATCGTTCTCCCTCCAGCCTGCTTACTGTTCACGCGCGCTACAGGAAACCCATAGTGACAAACTTTCTTTTTAATACGCGTGCTCGAAATCGTTCGCCACCACCGCATCAACCACCTTCACCATCGCCGAGACCCCCACCTGCGACTTGCTCAAGCCACCACAACAGCACGCGTGTATGCGCGACTACCATGATGTCGTGAAACCCAATTACTGATAGTGAACACGAGAGGATTTTGGCGAATCCTAGCCACTTCGACAAAAATCCACTGTTGGATTGCTGAGCTCGACGTCCTCAACGTTTTTCTAGTTATGGCCAAAGCCTATAGGTCGATGATTTAAGAGATCGAAGAGAAGAATCTTGGGTGGTTTTTGGCCATTAAAAAGAAAGTGGCAGCTGGCCCTAATTTTGAAGCTAGGGCTTGCAACTAAGGTTCTTATATAGCCACTTAAACAACACTATTCGCGCGAAATATTTTCCGGACTCCAAACGAAGCATTCCGTCTGGCGTTTCTAATGTTTTACCCCTATTTCGAACATAATGGAATATGTATCGGAGGCCAATTCTATAACATACAGAAGATAGGTTTTCAAAATCGAATTATTTTAATTAAAATCCTTTAATTAATTTCTGTGCGTTTCGAACTCGCACGATCAAATGGTAAGTCCAATCGACACAAAATTTGAAATCCTATAATAACTCACTATTACGAATCCAATGAAACAGGTTTCGTCGAAATCCAAGACAGTGTAAAAAATGACTATTTCTTCACGTTAATTAAATATTAAAATTTCCAATTTCTCCCAAATCCCTTTTAATTCAATTTTAAAAGTTTTCTAACTTCATTCTAATTCAAATAGAATTTAAGTCAACTTTATAAATCATTTTCATTTACATTAAATTCAAAATCCAATTATTTCTGAAATTTCAAATATTAAATTAAATAATTTAATTATCCAAATAAATCACTATATTTGAAATATAAGTTATTCAACTTATAAAATTAACCCCTGGCTATTTAAAATCAATTAAATTTTCCAAATTTGGTTGACTGAAATTCTGGGTCGTTACATTCTCCCTCCTTAGAAGAATTTCATCTCCGAAATTATCAAGTAAGAAAATGCCACAAAAGTTAGGGGATTTACTTTTCAAAATAGTTAAAATAGATTACCGAATTCATTCAAACCTTTTAACTTTTCCAAAATCAATTAGTTAAAATTTCTTATAGAAACTTTTCTAAGTTATCAAATTCATTCATAGTTATTAACTAATACCATTTCAAATTATAACTCAAAATCAAATTTTAGTTATAAAAATTTTCCAATTTTCCCAAAAAATTTCTAACGCCTTAAATTTTCAAAAAAATTAGCCAGAGTCTCCTTTGCGCGGTTTGATTTGAAAAAAATAACAATATATATATATATATATATATATATATATATATTCATAAATATACATCTCATCTCAGTGATGAGGCATCCCCTAGGGAAAAAAGTGTAAAAGTACGATATGTAATCTGAGATATGTAGCTTGTATATTATTAGTGAGCATATACAAGCAATATAGCGCGAAAACGGGCTCCAAATGCGAAGCAAACACCATCCGCACCTACTAAACACTCAACAAACCATATGAGAAATATGTACATAGAATATAATATCAATATACAACATAGCTAATACAATAACCATATGCAAATGATAAATATGCAACATAAGAAATCAACAAACAAATAACATCCGTTAAATTCATTCATTTACCATTTAGTTTTCATCCAATTAGTTTACATTCAACTAATTTATATCCAATTCTATAACTTCCAATTTTTTAACATACATTTATTAATTCTCATTCAATTAATTTATATTCCATTTCGTATTCACATTCATTATTTACATGAGTTTATAATCACGTTCATTTACATTTACATTCATTCTTTAATTAGTATATTTCTTTATAATACTAATAAAACTTACTAACCATTGCATTAATTTTTTTTACTTAAGTTCACTTCAACATTTTACGTTTACTATCAATTCACAACTTTAGTTATATTCATTTTTTTCAAATAACATTTTAACTTAGCTTAAATTTCATTTCTAAAGTCATTTTACTTGACTTTTACTTAAGTCAAATTTCATATCACTATCCAAATTCAGATTTCGTTTGCTTAACAAAATTGTTTAACCGTTTTAATATTTGGTTTTACTTTATTTTTCTCATTTTATAAATTATACAACTTATTTATTTGCAATTTCATAAATATTTAATTAAGTTTATTCACATACTCATATTTTATAATTTCAATTAATGGTTATACAATCACTTTACCACTCAAGTTTATATTTAATTTAATTTGATCCATTCCAAATATCTATCTAATTCATTTCACATTCCATTAGATTTATTTAACTGTAATGACCCAAGATTTTAGGAATCTATTCTGAAAAATATAAATGAATTCAAAATAATTTTTGAATCAATTTTGAAAGGGGAGTGATATAGCTTGATAGTGTATCAGTATGTGTGTACATGTGTATTTTGAAAGGGAAAAAGATTTAAAGGCAAAATTTTCAAAATGTGTATTTTGGAAAGAGGAAGTACATTTCCTTGGCCATGTTATATCTGCTAAAGGAATTTCTATGAACCCTAATAAAGTAGTGGCTATTCAAGCATGGAAGAGGCCAAGCACTGTGAGTGAAGTGAGGTCATTTATGGGGATGGCAGGGTATTATAGGAGGTTTATAAAAGATTTTTCAAAAATTTCTACACCACTCACTAACCTAACCAGGAAGAACCAAGCTTTTGTTTGGTCAGAAAAATGTGAGAAGTCTTTTGAACAGTTGAAGAAGGCATTGGTAAATGCTCCAATTTTAAAGGTACCACATGGAAATGAAGAATTAGTTGTATACACTGATGCTAGTGGATTTGGCTTGGGTGCAGTGTTGATGCAACAAGGCCAAGTCATTGCATATGCATCCAGACAACTTAAACCCCATGAAGTAAGGTATGCCACACATGATCTCGAATTAGCAGCTGTGATCTATGCTTTAAAACTTTGGAGACATTATTTGTTAGGCACAAAGTTTGAACTTTACACAGACCACAAGTCTCTGAAATATTTATTTTCACAAAAAGATTTGAACATGAGGCAACATAGATGGGTGGAGTTCTTAGCTGCCTATGACTTTGACATACTCTATACACCAGGCAAAGCAAACAAAGTTGCAGATGCTCTAAGTAGACAGCATGCTAAATTGGCTATGATGATGATAGAAGAATTTAAGGGCTTGTCTTTGCTAACTGAGTTAGAAATTGGGGAGAATGGTTGTGTGCACATTGATGAGCAAATTCATGGTGCACAAGAAGATAAAGGGAAGTTAAGCTTAATGACACTTCAACCAGATTTAATTCTGAAGGTAGGAAAAATGCAAGAACAGGATGCCAACTTATTAGAGAAGAAAGTGCTCCTCTCAAGAGGGGAGGAAGTGATGAATCACCATATTGATAAAAATGGTTATATGAGATACCAAAATAGGATGTGTGTACCAGAGGACACAGAATTGAAGAAAGAGATATTGAATGAATATCACAGAAGTAAATACTCCATACACCCAGGCAACACAAAAATGTACCAAAATTTGAAAAAAGACTTCTGGTGGAAGGGGATGAAATCTGATGTAGCTAAATACATTGCCAAATGTATGACTTGCCAACAAGTCAAGGCTGAAACCCAAAGGCCATCAGGGTTGATGCAGCCTCTTAGTGTACCACAGTGGAAGTGGGAAGATATATCTATGGACTTCATAGATGGACTGCCTAGATCTAAGAGAGGTAATACAAGTATATGGGTGATAGTTGATAGGCTAACCAAGGTAGCACACTTCATCCCAGTCAAGTCAGAAAGAACAGCACCAAAATTAGCTCAAATTTTTATAAAGGAAGTGGTAAAGTTACATGGCATTCCCAAAACCATTGTGAGTGATAGGGATACCATCTTCACTTCAAAATTCTGGAGAAGCTTTCAAGAAGCAATGGGAAGTGAACTATGTTTAAGTACTGCCTACCATCCTCAATCAGATGGGCAGACTGAGGTAGTAAACAAAGTTTTGGAGGACATGTTGAGGGCATGTATACTGGATTTTGGGGGAAACTGGGAAGATTATCTTCATCTAGTTGAATTTACATACAACAACAGCTACCAAAGCACCATAGGAATGGCTCCATTTGAAGCCTTATATGGTAAACCCTGTTTGTCACCTGTTTGTTGGGTAGAAGCAGGAGAAAGGTCTATTTTAGGACCTGAGTACATACAAGAAACTAAGGAGAAAATTGAGTTGATAAGAAGAAGAATGGCAGTAGCTCAAGATAGGCAAAAGAAATTTGTAGACATGAGAAGGAGGCAGGTAGATTATGAAGTGGGAAATTTTGTTTTCATCAAAATCTCACCTATGAAAAATGTGCTGAGGTTTGGAAAACAAGGCAAGTTAACCCCGAGATATATTGGACCATACAAAATTCTGGAAAGAATTGGTCCATTGGCATATAAGTTGGAATTACCAGAAAACATGCAAGGTATACATGATGTTTTTCATGTATCAAGTTTATATTTAATTTAATTTGATCCATTCCAAATATCTATCTAATTCATTTCACATTCCATTAGATTTATTTAACTGTAATGACCCAAGATTTTAGGAATCTATTCTGAAAAATATAAATGAATTCAAAATAATTTTTGAATCAATTTTGAAAGGGGAGTGACATAGCTTGATAGTGTATCAGTATGTGTGTACATGTGTGCACAGGAAATGCACATGAAATAAAGCTAAAAGTCCCTGAACTCTAAGAATAAATACATATTGATATGTATGGAAATATATATATATATATATATATATTAAATCCTTAAAAGCTGAATGCATAAGTAAATATACATATATGGATGCTACTGAATATTTTTGAGTGTACATGTGCATGTGTGTGTCAATACAGTATGATGTATAAATATATATATATATATGTGTACTAATTATTTCAGTAAGACTTATATAAATATATATATGTGTTAATAAAATACTAGAGTTCAAATTAGTTAGATAAAATATACAGACATATTTTAGTATATAGGAAGAGAGAAAGAAAAACTGAAGATATAAAAAGGAGTAGTCCTCTTGTAAATAAATAAAGAAGGTACATACCATTTACATGAAAGCTAAAAATAGGAAAAATAAGATAAAGCAGAGAAATGTTTGCTATAGGCAAAATTAGGAAGAATATTTGATAAATAATAAAATCCAGTCACATTTTTGGCATGATTGTAGACAAAGGGAAAAAGTATTTTCTGAAAAGCAAAATTCTGAAATTAACCAAAAAGAATGTAACCACTTTTCTCTTCACCTAAATTAAGCCGGGAAGGGTAGAACTTTGGGTTTAAATAAAATGCAGATAACATGATTTTTCTGGTGGGCAAAAATGGCTTTAGCCAATACCCAAAACCCTAAGGAAGACCCTGTATATATACATGTATATGCAGCAGCCTCCTCTCCTTCTCAGAAAAGAACTTTGAAAAAAAAAGGAAACAACACCATAGAAATCATAAGGCAAGGGAAGGAAGAGAGCTTGAGGCTAAAGGCAGAAGTTCATCAATTAATTAAGGAAGCAAAGAAGAGAGCTAGGTGAGAAAACTCACTCAAAAATCTAAGGCAATAAGTCCTAATGTAGGCAGCCAGTTATAAGTAATTTTCTTAAAAGAGTATTTTCATATATGAATGCTTATCTGTGATTTTAAATCTGGAAATGTTTTGATTCTCTTGGGTTATTCTACTTGTTTATTTATAAGAAAGTTTTATGTGTAGTTAGTATACATATATGTTTTATAAATCCAGATCTCTGATATGTTAATGTTTAGGAACATAAACAAATACCCAGAAAATAAAATGTTGAAAATAGGCAAGTAGTATTGGTTTTGGCTCAACCCAGAAAGATGTAAATAATGTTGAGCTGCAATATACTCATGTATAAGTGCTAAGGCTTGAGACAAAAAGGAATTAGGGGTGCAATAGGGTTGCCTATGTGCTGATGCTCCTGATTCAATGAATATATATATATGTTCATATGCATAGCAAACAAAATTTTGTGATTCAGTGAAACCAGGTCATTCTGAGTTTAACTCAAGCACAAATGTTTGCAAAAAGGAAAAACTCTCTCAAAAGCCATAAGCCAATGTTAGTTGCCTATACCCCTTTTTAAAATACCAGAATATATATATACACATACAGAACCTTATTTATTTAGTCACCAATGGTTGTTTGCTTGTTTGTCTCTGTATGGTTATGAATAATATGAGATGCCATGATATGGATGTTTTTAGTTGGTAAAATGGATCACTAAATGGTTTAGTCATGAAAAATCAAAAGAGTTATTATTAACTTAAACCCGATTAGGAAAATGGGGTCAAGAACACTGCAGGAATGACTTGTGTTCTTGAGTAACACAAGTTGACACATGGCTTGTTTAAGTCCTGAGATCTTTGTGTAATGGAGTGAATTAGTTCATTACAGTGTGTCCATTGATTCATAAATATTGCAGATGAGACCAGGATAGATAAATATACCAAGGGAATAATATTTGAGATGATGAGAAAACTAGAGTTTTTCCCAGAATTGAAATATGAGGACTGAATAAATGATTTAACTCATATTGGTTATTTTCCTGTTTGGTATGAATGATTGTTTGATTATGACTAAATTGTATGCTTGAATGTATGTGCCATATTTAAATATGTAGTCTCTGGAAAGAAAAACTAAAGTGTGCACATGCACAATGACATAGAGCATGCACACAAGTATGATCTGATTCCAATGGGCAGAACTTTATGTATATGTATTTAATTTGATTTTAACCTAATTAACTAATTGCTTTTGTGAATTTTCTCATACCAGACATGTGTCTGACCCTAGTGTGCTAATGGCATCTGGGGTGTCTCATTTAAAATGAGGCAGTTTCAAATGCTTTTTCAGGGATTGCAGCAACTAAGTAGGAGTAGGAGCAAGGCTTTGAGAAGAAGATTATAGCATGCTAAACTTAGTTAGATAAGAGCCTAAATGATAAAATCCGCATGTATTAATGATTTAAATTGTTACTTGTATTAAGTGTTGGATATGGGATGGATATTTGGTTAAGTATTTTATTAAGAGATTGACTTGTATCTGGAATTTATAAATTTAGTTAATATCTGATATTAAAGAAGTTAATCAAAATATTGTAAGTGGATTTAGTAAGAACACCATGTTTAAATTAAATGATTATATTTTATAAATGTATTAGTCAATCTTGAGTCTTTAAAAAGGATTTTAGTTTTGGAAAATCTTGATGGTTGTTTCTCAGAAAAATTAAATGGTTTTATCTTTCTACCATGGCATATGTATACAAAAGATAATAGGCATAGGTTGAATGTTTTTATAAGACTGCAAGGTTCCCATAATTTAACTTGTTTCATACAAATGTTTCATGTCTTATTTTTAAATAAAGAAAGGATCTGTAATAAGGGAGTTGAATGGAATTTTTATTACATATAACACTGAACTATGTGTGGATTGATTAAATTCAATCAATCCAATATCCTCTTGTTTTCCAGAACTCTGATTCAAACAAGAGAGGCATATGCATCCTCACATGTATGTGCTTATCTTTGTGAATGTACTGATATATTTATATTGGTTAATTGTTTTGGTCCTGGATATATTTTGTTTATTGGAAAAAGAAAATGACCCTGGAAAATATATTTGTAATGATTGATATATCTATATATCATCTCTGATAGTTCAAAGGAAGTTTAAATCCAACTTGAAAAAGTGTAAATGAATGTAGGTGGACATCCAGACACATATAAATTGAATGTGCATATGCATGTACATAGAGATCGAATTTAGACGTCAGTCCTAATAATTTAGACGTCTGAGATTAAACTTAGACGTCAGTCATAATAATTTAGACGTCTGTGGTTAAATGTAGACGTCTGTCACAAAAAAATTAGATGTCTGAATTTAGTTCAAAATGTCTTTTTCTCTCTGTTTCAATTTTAGATCTCTGAGCCGTCTGTCATAATTAGTTAGACGTCTGGGATTAATTTTAGACGCCTGTCATAATTATTTAGACGTCTGAACTGGTGATTTTGCCTAATTTGCCTATTTAAAAAGAAACAAGTGGCTATGTCAATGGCTTGTATGGCATTTTGATTTCTATTTGATTTAAATTCCCTTTGATGAAGTAGAAAAAAAAATCCTTATGAAATTTAGGGTAGAAATAGGAGGGTCATTTCATTTGGTATCAGAGCTATGTTATTCAACATAGTAGAAGTAAAGATCAAGTTCTTAGATAGAAATAAAATTTAAAGGAACTAAATATATATATATCAATGTTTTCAGTGTGAAAAAAAAACCACTGAAATAATAAAATTACCAATCAAACTAACCAGCTATGTAAATTATTATTAGCAAACTATGGTAGGGAGACCACCAAATCAGGGAGCAGGATCTTCCCATGCACCACCAATGGTCAATCTGCAAGACTTGGTGAGAGCATTTAGGGATGGGGCAGGACAAAGGCAAGAAAATCCCTATGAAGAACTCTCAAAATTACTTAAGACCTATACTCATTTAGGAGGCAAAAGCTTTGAATGGACAAAGAGTATCATGGAAATTCAAACATGGTTGAGAACATTGGAAAGAATTTTCAATGACATGCAACTTGATGATCAAAGAAAGAGGCAAGTGGCTTCAAGACAGCTAAAAGGAGTAGCTTTAGGCTGGTGGGAAGTAATCATTGCAGGAAGGAATGAGAATGAAATCACTTGGAATCAATTCAAAGAGATGTTGGAAGCAAGGTTTGTACCAGCATCAGCAAAAACTACCTTGCTAGAAGAATTTATTAGACTTAGACAAGGAACCATGACTGTCACAGAATACACTCAAAAGTTTGAGGGGCTTTCCACATATGGAGCAATGCTTGTGGCAGATGAGGCATCCAAAAATGATAGGTACATAAAAGGGTTGAACCCAGGACTTAGCAGAGCCATGTTACCCTATGCAGACAAGACTTTTGACTATGTGATAGACTTAGCTTTGAGGTTGGAACAGCATGACAAGGAAAGGGAGAAGTTCAGAAATTTTAAGAACAATAATACCAAGAAGGGTAAGGGGAGGTATCACCCTTATGATAAGAAGAAGGAAGAGGCCAGTAACAAAGGCACTGGAGATGTCAAAGCTAAGGAAACCAAGAAGAAAATTGTGTGCCATCAGTGTGGAAAGGAGGGGCATATCAAGCCTAGGTGTCCAGAATTGAAGGGAGGAGCTTTTAAGTGCTATCTATGTGGGAAAGAGGGGCATATGAAGAGGAATTGTCCTTAGTACAAACAGCAAGGAAAATTGGCAAATTTGGAAGGAAAAGGCAAAGCCACAGTGGAGAGTAACACAGAAAACCATAGCCAAGTGGAAGGTACATTACTTATTTGTACCATACCCATAGCAGTAGTATATGATACTGGGGCAACTCACTCTTTAATTTCTTATGAACTAGTTAAAATGCTAAAACTGAATTGCATATTGGTTGAAACCCCATTGCATATACAAAGTCCACTGGGGAGTTCTAGTGTTTTAAATATGGTTTGTGTGGATGTGGAATTAAACATAGGAGGAAATATTTTTATTTCCAATTTGTATGTTTTGAATTACCCAAATATAGGTGTTATATTGGGGGTAGACTGGTTAAGGCAATTTAAAGCCATAATTAATTTAGACTCATCCACCATATCATTGCAAAATTCTAGAGGTCAAAGAATCACAGTTTTGTGTGAAGTAGCTAAGGAAGGAAGACTATATCATTTAGTTGACTCAGAAAAAGATTTCAGTGAACTAACCATTGAAGAAATTCCCATAGTCAATGAATATTTGGATGTGTTTAGTGAGGTCAAGGGTGTTCCACACCATCGACCAGTAGAGTTCCAGATCAATCTAGTTTCAGGAGCAAGCCCAGTGATTAAAAAGCCAACTAGAATGGGGCCAAATGAACTAAAGGAATTAAAGAAACAGTTAGAAGAACTGGAAGAAAAGGGTTTTATAAGACCAAGTAATTATTGCTGGGGAGCACCAGTAGTATTTGTTAAGAAGCAAGATGGCTCCTTAAGACTCTGTATAGATTATAGAGAATTAAACAAGGTAACTATTAAAAATAAATACCCATTGCCAAGAATAGATGATCTTTTTGATCAATTAGCAGGGGCAAAAGTATTTTCTAGACTAGACTTAGCATCTGGTTTTCATCAAATGAAGGTGGAAGAATCAAGCATCAAGTACACTGCCTTTAACACTAGGTATGGGTTGTATGAATTTTTGGTTATGCCATTTGGCTTGACCAATGCACCATCATACTTTGTAGATTTAATGAACAGAACCTTTAGAGATTATTTAGACAAGTTTGTTCTTATTTTTATAGATGACATTTTGATTTATTCCAAAACAGTGGAAGAACATAAGCATCATTTGCACCTGGTTTTGTCTAGATTAAGGGAAAAAGATTTAAAGGCAAAATTTTCAAAATGTGTATTTTGGAAAGAGGAAGTACATTTCCTTGGCCATGTTATATCTGCTCAAGGAATTTCTGTGAACCCTAATAAAGTAGTGGCTATTCAAGCATGGAAGAGGCCAAGCACTGTGAGTGAAGTGAGGTCATTTATGGGGATGGCAGGGTATTATAGGAGGTTTATAAAAGATTTTTCAAAAATTTCTACACCGCTCACTAACCTAACCAGGAAGAACCAAGCTTTTGTTTGGTCAGAAAAATGTGAGAAGTCATTTGAACAGTTGAAGAAGGCATTGGTAAATGCTCCAATTTTAAAGGTACCACATGGAAATGAAGAATTAATTGTATACACTGATGCTAGTGGATTTGGCTTGGGTGCAGTGTTGATGCAACAAGGCCAAGTCATTGCATATGCATCCAGACAACTTAAACCCCATGAAGTAAGGTATGCCACACATGATCTCGAATTAGCAGCTGTGATCTATGCTTTAAAACTTTGGAGACATTATTTGTTAGGCACAAAGTTTGAACTTTACACTGACCACAAGTCTCTGAAATATTTATTTTCACAAAAATATTTGAACATGAGGCAACATAGATGGGTGGAGTTCTTAGCTGCCTATGACTTTGACATACTCTATACACCAGGCAAAGCAAACAAAGTTGCAGATGCTCTAAGTAGACAGCATGCTAAATTGGCTATGATGATGATAGAAGAATTTAAGGGCTTGTCTTTGCTAACTGAGTTAGAAATTGGGGAGAATGGTTGTGTGCACATTGATGAGCAAATGCATGGTGCACAAGAAGATAAAGGGAAGTTAAGCTTAATGACAGTTCAACCAGATTTAATTCTGGAGGTAGGAAAAATGCAAGAACAGGATGCCAACTTATTAGAGAAGAAAGTGCTCCTCTCAAGACGGGAGGAAGTGATGAATCACCATATTGATAAAAATGGTTATATGAGATACCAGAATAGGATGTGTGTACCAGAGGACACAGAATTGAAGAAAGAGATATTGAATGAATATCACAGAAGTAAATACTCCATACACCCAGGCAACACAAAAATGTACCAAAATTTGAAAAAAGACTTCTGGTGGAAGGGGATGAAATCTGATGTAGCTAAATACATTGCCAAATTTATGACTTGCCAACAAGTCAAGGCTGAAACCCAAAGGCCATCAGGGTTGATGCAGCCTCTTAGTGTACCACAGTGGAAGTGGGAAGATATATCTATGGATTTCATAGATGGACTGCCTAGATCTAAGAGAGGTAATACAAGTATATGGGTGATAGTTGATAGGCTAACCAAGGTAGCATACTTCATCCCAGTCAAGTCAGAAAGAACAGCACCAAAATTAGCTCAAATTTTTATAAAGGAAGTGGTAAAGTTACATGGCATTCCCAAAACCATTGTGAGTGATAGGGATACCATCTTCACTTCAAAATTCTGGAGAAGCTTTCAAGAAGCAATGGGAAGTGAACTATGTTTAAGTACTGCCTACCATCCTCAATCAGATGGGCAGACTGAGGAAGTAAACAAAGTTTTGGAGGACATGTTGAGGGCATGTATACTGGATTTTGGGGGCAACTGGGAAGATTATCTTCATCTAGTTGAATTTACATACAACAACAACTACCAAAGCACCATAGGAATGGCTCCATTTGAAGCCTTATATGGTAAACCCTGTTTGTCACCTGTTTGTTGGGTAGAAGCAGGAGAAAGGTCTATTTTAGGACCTGAGTACATACAAGAAACTAAGGAGAAAATTGAGTTGATAAGAAGAAGAATGGCAGTAGCTCAAGATAGGCAAAAGAAATTTGCAGACATGAGAAGGAGGCAGGTAGAATATGAAGTGGGAAATTTTGTTTTCATCAAAATCTCACCTATGAAAAATGTGCTGAGGTTTGGAAAACAAGGCAAGTTAACCCCGAGATATATTGGACCATACAAAATTCTGGAAAGAATTGGTCCCTTGGCATATAAGTTGGAATTACCAGAAAACATGCAAGGTATACATGATGTTTTTCATGTATCAAGTTTATATTTAATTTAATTTGATCCATTCCAAATATCTATCTAATTCATTTCACATTCCATTAGATTTATTTAACTGTAATGACCCAAGATTTTAGGAATCTATTCTGAAAAATATAAATGAATTCAAAATAATTTTTGAATCAATTTTGAAAGGGGAGTGATATAGCTTGATAGTGTATCAGTATGTGTGTACATGTGTGCACAGGAAATGCACATGAAATAAAGCTAAAAGTCCCTGAACTCTAAGAATAAATACATATTGATATGTATGGAAATATATATATATATATAGATTAAATCCTTAAAAGCTGAATGCATAAGTAAATATACATATATGGATGCTACTGAATATTTTTGAGTGTACATGTGCATGTGTGTGTCAATACAGTATGATGTATAAATATATATATATATATATGTGTACTAATTTTTTCAGTAATACTTATATAAATATATATATGTGTTAATAAAATACTAGAGTTCAAATTAGTAAGATAAAATATACAGACATATTTTAGTATATAGGAAGAGAGAAAGAAAAACTGAAGATATAAAAAGGAGTAGTCCTCTTGTAAATAAATAAAGAAGGTACATACCATTTACATGAAAGCTAAAAATAGGAAAAATAAGATAAAGCAGAGAAATGTTTGCTATAGGCAAAATTAGGAAGAGTATTTGATAAATAATAAAATCAAGTCACATTTTTGGCATGATTGTAGACAAAGGGAAAAAGTATTTTCTGAAAAGCAAAATTCTGAAATTAACCAAAAAGAATGTAACCACTTTTCTCTTCACCTAAATTAAGCCGGGAAGGGTAGAACTTTGGGTTTAAATAAAATGCAGATAACATGATTTTTCTGGTGGGCAAAAATGGCTTTAGCCAATACCCAAAACCCTAAGGAAGACCCTGTATATATACATGTATATGCAGCAGCCTCCTCTCCTTCTCAGAAAAGAACTTTGAAAAAAAAAAGGAAACAACACCATAGAAATCATAAGGCAAGGGAAGGAAGAGAGCTTGAGGCTAAAGGCGGAAGTTCATCAATTAATTAAGGAAGCAAAGAAGAGAGCTAGGTGAGAAAACTCACTCAAAAATCTAAGGCAATAAGTCCTAATGTAGGCAGCCAGTTATAAGTAATTTTCTTAAAAGAGTATTTTCATATATGAATGCTTATCTGTGATTTTAAATCTGGAAATGTTTTGATTCTCTTGGGTTGTTCTACTTGTTTATTTATAAGAAAGTTTTATGTGTAGTTAGTATACATATATGTTTTATAAATCCAGATCTCTGATATGTTAATGTTTAGGAACATAAACAAATACCCAGAAAATAAAATGTTGAAAATAGGCAAGTAGTATTGGTTTTGGCTCAACCCAGAAAGATGTAAATAATGTTGAGCTGCAATATACTCATGTATAAGTGCTGAGGCTTGAGACAAAAAGGAATTAGGGGTGCAATAGGGTTGCCTATGTGTTGATGCTCCTGATTCAATGAAAATATATATATGTTCATATGCATAGCAAACAAAATTTTGTGATTCAGTGAAACCAGGTCATTCTGAGTTTAACTCAAGCACAAATGTTTGCAAAAAGGAAAAACTCTCTCAAAAGCCATAAGCCAATGTTAGTTGCCTATACCCCTTTTTAAAATACCAGAATATATATATACACATACAGAACCTTATTTATTTAGTCACCAATGGTTGTTTGCTTGTTTGTCTCTGTATGGTTATGAATAATATGAGATGCCATGATATGGATGTTTTTAGTTGGTAAAATGGATCACTAAATGGTTTAGTCATGAAAAATCAAAAGAGTTATTATTAACTTAAACCCGATTAGGAAAATGGGGTCAAGAACACTGCAGGAATGACTTGTGTTCTTGAGTAACACAAGTTGACACATGGCTTGTTTAAGTCCTGAGATCTTTGTGTAATGGAGTGAATTAGTTCATTACAGTGTGTCCATTGATTCATAAATATTGCAGATGAGACCAGGATAGATAAATATACCAAGGGAATAATATTTGAGATGATGAGAAAACTAGAGTTTTTCCCAGAATTGAAATATGAGGACTGAATAAATGATTTAACTCATATTGGTTATTTTCCTGTTTGGTATGAATGATTGTTTGATTATGACTAAATTGTATGCTTGAATGTATGTGCCATATTTAAATATGTAGTCTCTGGAAAGAAAAACTAAAGTGTGCACATGCACAATGACATAGAGCATGCACACAAGTATGATCTGATTCCAAAGGGCAGAACTTTATGTATATGTATTTAATTTGATTTTAACCTAATTAACTAATTGCTTTTGTGAATTTTCTCATACCAGACATGTGTCTGACCCTAGTGTGCTAATGGCATCTGGGGTGTCTCATTTAAAATGAGGAAGTTTCAAATGCTTTTTCAGGGATTGCAGCAACTAAGTAGGAGTAGGAGCAAGGCTTTGAGAAGAAGATTATAGCATGCTAAACTTAGTTAGATAAGAGCCTAAATGATAAAATCCGCATGTATTAATGATTTAAATTGTTACTTGTATTAAGTGTTGGATATGGGATGGATATTTGGTTAAGTATTTTATTAAGAGATTGACTTGTATCTGGAATTTATAAATTTAGTTAATATCTGATATTAAAGAAGTTAATCAAAATATTGTAAGTGGATTTAGTAAGAACACCATGTTTAAATTAAATGATTATATTTTATAAATGTATTAGTCAATCTTGAGTCTTTAAAAAGGATTTTAGTTTTGGAAAATCTTGATGGTTGTTTCTCAGAAAAATTAAATGGTTTTATCTTTCTACCATGGCATATGTATACAAAAGATAATAGGCATAGGTTGAATGTTTTTATAAGACTGCAAGGTTCCCATAATTTAACTTGTTTCATACAAATGTTTCATGTCTTATTTTTAAATAAAGAAAGGATCTGTAATAAGGGAGTTGAATGGAATTTTTATTACATATAACACTGAACTATGTGTGGATTGATTAAATTCAATCAATCCAATATCCTCTTTTTTTCCAGAACTCTGATTCAAACAAGAGAGGCATATGCATCCTCACATGTATGTGCTTATCTTTGTGAATGTACTGATATATTTATATTGGTTAATTGTTTTGGTCCTGGATATATTTTGTTTATTGGAAAAAGAAAATGACCCTGGAAAATATATTTGTAATGATTGATATATCTATATATCATCTCTGATAGTTCAAAGGAAGTTTAAATCCAACTTGAAAAAGTGTAAATGAATGTAGGTGGACATCCAGACACATATAAATTGAATGTGCATATGCATGTACATAGAGATCGAATTTAGATGTCAGTCCTAATAATTTAGACGTCTGAGATTAAACTTAGACGTCAGTCATAATAATTTAGACGTCTGTGGTTAAATGTAGACGTCTGTCACAAAAAAATTAGATGTCTGAATTTAGTTCAAAATGTCTTTTTCTCTCTGTTTCAATTTTAGATCTCTGAGCCGTCTGTCATAATTAGTTAGACGTCTGGGATTAATTTTAGACGCCTGTCATAATTATTTAGACGTCTGAACTGGTGATTTTGCCTAATTTGCCTATTTAAAAAGAAACAAGTGGCTATGTCAATGGCTTGTATGGCATTTTGATTTCTATTTGATTTAAATTCCCTTTGATGAAGTAGAGAAAAAAAATCCTTATGAAATTTAGGGTAGAAATAGGAGGGTCATTTCATTAACTTTTCCTTAGTTAACTTCAATTCATATAGTTCATTTTACAAACTCAATTTTATTTAACTTTTACTTAAGTTAAAATTTTAATTTCATATCCCAATTTCACATTTTCTTTTCTTAACTATACCATTTTCAATTTATAAGTTCAAAACTCATTTCCTATATATTTGTGAAATCATACTTTGGCTTTTAAATTCAAAACTTGTTTTACCAAAACAAAACTTCATTAATAAATTACTAAGGTAGCAAATCCATCACTTAGAAACTCGAAAATGAATACTGATGTTGCTGTAGTCACTATTCTTATTATTTCCCAACGACTGTAGTGAATTCAATGCTTTTATTATTTCTTTTAAATTCTTTTTATTTATAGATCACGTTTATAAATATTATACTTATATAATTTCTCTTATTTCACTTTTATCTTAGATAAGAACATTTTAATTTTTTGTTTATCTTTGTTTAGATTTATAATAATAATAACTTTTATTATTTAAACATAACAGATAACAAATGATAATAATCAACTATTACTATTCATTAACAATCAAATAATTATATACTACTATATAAAATATAATCAAGATAAAATTATTTCATTTACCAATTTAAAAACAATATCGTGTTTGTTTGCTTGCTCAAGTGTTTTGGAATCCCAACCGATGGCGTTAACTAGACGCATCGACCAGAACCCAAAATTCATACTTAACAAATCAAACAACCTAATATAAAACATTTTTATATCACTAACAGATACGTGCTCATATATATATATACACACTCAAACTCATTCTATGTTATTACTAAGCATATCTATAATGAGTACCCATCAAAGCCTGGGTTTATCGCTAAACCCTCTGATACCACGCTATGACGAACCCCAAATCAGTACCTTTTGAATCGACAATAAACCACACATGTCCAACCCAAAAAGTACAGAATGATGGAAAGTCGTGAGAAAGAATAGAGAGGGTGAGAAGAAAGAAAGAAGAGAGAAAAAGAGAAGAGAATAATAAGAGAGAAACATAACCATAACAATATAGAATCTCACATTGCAACAGAATAACATATAATATAGATGAATATTCTTCACAAAAGAGAAACTTTAACATACATACATCAATCAAAGTAGACAAATAAATAATTATCAGCTTGGACAGTTATAACAATCTGTCCTCACAAATACTGATAATTTACAACAACAATGCAGTGGAAAATAAACAGTTACGTGTATACGATATGAAGACCTCCAGCTCGTCTGCTGAAGCTCCAAAAGCACCAAATCTGAACCTGTAAATATACTCGGTCTGACCCGAGCATTGAAAGGGAAGAACGCCAGGATCAGTCTGGTAAACCAGCGTGAGAAAAACACATCTCAACTGAATTTTAAAGTTTTAAGATTACAAAACTTTCTTTATCAAAACAAAAGGTATCTCGTAAGACCACGTCCACACATGAACACAAACGGGTTTTTCCCTTACGATAACCAAATCATTTCATATCAAATTCTAATATATTATAATAGTGTCTATTGTACAACTAACAATTAGTCATAGCTGAAATTGTTATATTATTAAATTCTAGCATAATAGGTTTACAAAAAAATGGCCGACGTGTAAGGGATATTGGATTCCATACAAATGACAAGGTAAGTGACTACCTTTCTGAACTCGGTACACTTCTAGAGGAATGTACCTAGGTCGAGATACTCGACGTCTAAACCAACATAAGACCGGCCTACCCCTTCCTGGATAGTATCGAATATGTCATCACCCGGTTGTTACCGACCTTTAACGGGTACCTGAGTCATACATTCACCACATACTTAGACATGTGTTGAGTAAATCTAGAAGGATTGTAACGACCCGATATTTTGGACCATTCGCGTCCATTATAAGTGTATAGGTAGACACTCATGCCGGAGTTGAATTGCTCAAAATACCGCGTTGTTAATTTAAATTTGGCAAAACTGAACATATACAGTAAATAGATATAATCACAGATCACAGACACAGAGTAATAAATGCAGCGGAAATAAAAGAGATAGTAGTTCATGAAGCTACTATATGAATATATAAAAATACATCAGAGTTTACAACAGAAGAGTAATACGATACATCAGATACAAATCAGAATACATCACTGGAATCATCGAATACTGAAAGCAGAATAGATGGCTGGATCTTCAAGCAAAGCTCCAACTCCAAAGGTGAGTCTCGAATACTGGTACACTCAGTCTGACCCGAGCGTAAAGCAAAAACACAAGACACTCGAGTCAGGATTAACATTCTTATATTAATAAATCCAACTCAAGTGAAATAGCAATTGAAATACAAGTAACTCAAAGGATGTTTGGAATAACCATCCTTTAAGGATCCGTTAAACTATCTACTAGGTAGTAATGTACGCTAAGTAGATAATGTCTATCAGTAATATAAAGATATCAAAGTAGGGTTAAGCAGGGCCCATACACCTCTTAACCTGTTTATTCCCAAAAGCATATACAAGACCGTAGTTTCCCCAAAACCGGAAGTCACCAGAGGGCAATCCATATACTAAAGGTACAAATCAAAATCGTAGTGGTCGCGCATAAATGGAATACAAGTATGACAAGGTACATGAGGCGATACCAACTAGGATACTAGTAGTTGCCTGATCCGGACTGATGTTGGGCATAGCAGCTACTACCCCAACACCGCGAACAACACTCCCATAATCGAGGGGTGCACCCAAATCGAATCACAAAAGTAATAGATATGGTATCGAAGAAGTGTGTCCGCTAGAGATGGCGATCCTCAATGGCCCGGCGCGGCTCCTGTTTTAGTCATGTCAAGGGTCATCCAAAATCGTTCTCTTTCTTCAGTCAACGCGTTCATCAAAACCATCCACTTCGTTCTGGATCAACACTCCGCGTACAATTATTAAAGTGGTTTCGGTTCAGATAGAGAGTATATCCATTACCGATCCCGGTCCCTTTAATAACTTTCGTAATTATTACACCGATTGGTCGTTTATATATTTCAAAAACCAAATCAATTTCAATTTCAATTTCAATTCATAAACCAGCATTTCATTTGTCTTTCAAACCATTTCCATAAATTTACATTTCAAAACTTCCAAATTACACTTTCAAAATCTTATAATTCAATTTCTATTTCTATTTAAAACAATTCAAATATTGATCCAAATTCGTATATCAGTTTCATTTCAAAATCATTTAAATTAATTTAATTTAACATTCAAATCAATTTACATTCATTTATCGATTCCATTCAATATTCGTTAAGTAAATTTGTTATTCAAAACAATTTCCATTAAATTTCCAATTCATTAAATCCATTCTTAAGTTCAACTTCATTAAATCAAAACTTACAATTTTGAATTAAATTAAATTCATCAAATCAAATTCTTTAAATTTCAAGTCTTACATTAATTCCAAAAAATATCACATTTTATTTCTTGTTAAAGAAATTCAATTTCACCTATTTACTTACTTAAATGATTTTCCAAACTTTATTAATAAAGAAACTCAATTTCAAGTATTACGAAGTAAAATTCACTTATTCAAAATTCAATTTAATTTAATCATTAAATAATTCAATCTTATTTAATTATTAAATAATTCAAAACTTAATTATTAAATAATTTCAAAGTTTAATAATTTCAAACTTAATTATAATTTCAAACTTAATTATTAAATCATTTCAAACTTAATTCAATCATTTCTCAAATCAAACAACATTCTTTCATTGATTACATTGTTAATCTTTTGTTTCAGATTATTAAATATTACCATTTTCCTTTCATCAAAATTCAAATTTCAACTTCATTTCAAAACCATATTCCATATTCAAATAAAATCTTCGTTTATTTTCAAATCAAATTATTTACCAATCGGTTTTTTTTTTTTTTTAATTTTCTATCCTAAGTCAAAGTTCAATTTGGGTATTTATCATTTCAACCCGATTCCAATTCAATTCAAAATCAAAACATATCAAAGGGAACTTGCAGTGTGATAACAGGGATGGTGTCAAAGTAAATAAACAAGCAATAACAACAACCAATATCAATCAAATAATCCATTCAAATAATCCCGAAATAACCGTATTAATTCGCATTGTTATTTGTACGAATTAATATAATTATTTCTAGAATCTACACTATCATTTCATGTAGATTAAAGATTATTACATTACGGTTTTCACTTGTCATCTATTACGATTACATACATCATCAGTTTAAACAACATACAATTCAATGGTTCAAGGTATAGTTAACACTATTCTACGTGTCAATTTATTTAACATTTAAAGGGGTCATACTATACAAATGTCAGTTAATCAAATTTAACATTTAATTATCCTATATCAAGTTCAATTTCATACTGTTTATCATTTTAACATCAACAATTTAGCATCCAATATAAACATCAACAATCAATCAATTATCAGCCAAACTGTATTATCATCGCATAAATAATTAACAGATAATGGTGTCAGATGTCACAGGTGAACTGATACAGGTAATAGCATATATAACAGTGTAATTAACTAACAGTTGCATATTTCAATTGTCGTTTCAATTGAAATCAAATCTAATAAATAAAAGAACGTTAATCGTGAGTGAGTGCTCACCTTCCGAGGCTAAGAATATGACACAGAAATGAGCTACGAATTCAGAGCAAAGAGAGATCGGCACGAATTCGATGGAGAAAACCAGGTACAACGGGTAAAGCTGATAAATAAGGACCCGATGAAACAATCAGAACGATTTGATAGAAACAGCAAATATACATCATTATTATATCTACAAAATCAATATTTAATTTAAAACAAAATAATGTATAATTAAAATCACCGTTCTTAAAATATCAAAGATATATATATATACACATTTTGTATTAAAATCAATGCGTATAACAATCATCATATATGCAACTTATACATGAGTAGGCTATTAAATAACTAAACATAACTGTATATATACCCCACTGAAATAAGGGAAAAGTATGGAGCTATAAACCCGTAACAGGATTTCTAACTTAAGTATATATATACTAATACACTAATATATATAACTCATGTGTAATTTGTATTTTAAAATCAGTTTAAAACATATCTATGAGAACTGACAAATACCATTTCTATATATACAACTAATAACGTACTGCTTTTTAACATAAAGTGAAACCAGAACTGGTATACAAAAATCTATCCATGAAAATACTTTAAACAGGGCATGCGTATGACAAGCTGTAAGTATATAAAGGTTGACAAAGCATATTTTAATAATTATGTATATACCAGACTACTGACATCCTATATACTATAATATGTAGCTTGAATAGAACTTGGATATATACCTTTATATATACTATAACGTGTGCAACAACCTATATATAATATAAATAACAAAACATATGTACATATACCCACCTACTAATATTTGTAGGCTGCTAGCAGGTCAAACAGGCGGAGGAAGACAGCAAAGCAAAGGAAGGCCGTGGCTATGGTGGTGAGCTACACACGGCAGAGGAGGAAGGTCGGCTGGAAGTGGTGCTAGCTTCGGAGGTGATGGAAGGTCTTGGCAACAAAGTGGAAGAGGGGAGGAGATTGGGTCGTCGGTGCTTGCGAGATGATGAACAAGGAAAGAAGGCGAACCTGCTGGACTGGTCGTGAATGGTTGACGTCAGGTGGTGAGGGGAGGTTGACGAGTACGGGTGAAGTTGGAAGGGATGCGGCCAAGGAAGAGTGCAGCTCGGGTGGTTTTGGGTTTCCAGACGGTGGTGCTGTTTGTGGGGCGTGGGAAGGTTGTGTGCGTTCGGGTAAGGAGGGAGACGAGGGTGGTTCAGGTTCGGAGCAAGGGTGGTTGTGGGGTCTGCTCGATGATGGGAGGTCTTCGGTTGAGGGAAAGGCCGAGAAGAACGGGAAGGAGGAGAGGATGGGAGGCCATGGTTTTCGACTAGCAGCAAATAAAAGAAAATATAACTTGAAAATATAAAATACCAAGGCCGAAAATAAAGAGGAGAGAGGTAGGAAGAAGAGAGAATATGTACAAGCAGCTACAGTTAACAAGGCATAAGTTAATAGGATATATATTCTCAATGCAAACGAAACAGAAATCGAAAAATGAAGAGACAACTGCAATATAAACGTAAAGGTGGAATAACAAAAGATAGGACCAGAATTCAAGAATAATAAAAGCTAATGACCGTTGGGTTAATACTCGGTGGGGATTGAATAGCCGCAAGAAATCAAAAAGCACGAGACGGGTACCGATACGGTAGACGTTACGCAAAGTGCAACGTACAACGAAACTCCGAATTTGACAATCGAATATACCGTAGAGATCTGCACGACGAGACGATCAAAACGGTATATAGAAATCAGTGGTACGATCATCCGATAAAAATCGATATCGGCACCAGAATACTGCTATTTTGCGGAAAATAAGAACGACGGAGCCAAAGATGTCCAAATTTGGAAAAACGACAAACTGAAATCTTGCTCAGAAGATGGTTTAGAATTTTTCTATGTAAAAATATTTAGGTTTCATAAACATTTAATTTTCACTGCTTTTTAACTGATTAAATTGAAGTGAATTTACGAGCGAAATAAATTTTCATATTTTCGGACGAAAATTTACCAGTTGCTATGTTTAATTAGACGTATTCCAAATATTAAATTTTTATTTCAAAATTTTATCGTTTAAAATTTCACAAAATTTCAACAAATTACGTTATTAAAACGGTTAAAATTTACGGGTCGTTACATTCTCCCCCACTCAAAACTTTTCGTCCCCGAAAAGGAACGAGGTAGGAGAATAGAAACAACCAGAAAGAAAAACAGATTTGAAATACAAAATAACAATTAATTTAAACCATATAAATTCAAATTTAAATTAATTGATATTCAATAATTGATTTAATCCATTTGATTTCACTAAAATAAACCTCAACTATTTCTAAATTCATTATCTTATTATCCCATTTTCTTCAATTTACAATTCTAAAACCATAAATTTTGAATAGTCTTTTATTATAGTCATATTTTCTTCAACAGTTTTAAATTCTTCTTTATTCCAAATTTATTCTACTTAATATATCTACTCACATATATTTAACCCATATAAATTAATTTAAAACATAAAAGTTTCGATTTAAATTAATTTATATCTATTAATTTCTTTTAAATTCAAGGTATTTTCATATGTTGATCAAATTTCAATTTATTAATTCTTTCAAAACAAATTTATTAATTCTTTATTAACTGAGTTTGCTTATTATCCTATCTAACTCTATTAACATCTTTATAATCAAAATTTAGTGTATAACATTTATTATAAACACTTAAATTTTATTTATAACTTCAATTTATCTTTTATATTATCCAATTACATATTCAACTTCTGAATGATTTAGGTAAGTTGTATTAGAATGCAGTTGAACAATATACAAATAAAATTTCCCAATTCAATTATTCAAGTTTAAATATTTATTCCAAATTTTGGTTTTATTTATAATTAAAATCATCCTTTAACAAAATTTAAGAATTAGATTTCCGATTAACTTTAAACAATTTAGAGATATATATAATATATTTATATCAAATCAAATTAAATTTTAAAATAAGATACTTATACATATGAATCAAATTATACTGAAGAAATTCAAATCAAAATATTGTTTCAAAACAAAACCGTAGCAAAGCTACAGAATAGTATCTCCACTTCGAAACTCGAAAATGAATGTCGATGATGCGGCCGCCATCACCGAAATTATTTTCCAGCGACAAAGAGAAGAGCATTGATTTCAACATTTTAAAAATTCTTTGAAAACGATTACTTATTCGTAAATACTTCCAATAATATATACTTTAAAATTTTAAAACCAAAGTTCGAAATCACTGGAAACTAAATTCTCAAATTTTTGAATTAAATTCATTTCAAATTCCAAATCAATTTATAAACCGTATTTATAAATTTATTTAGAACAATAAATGATAATCAAATATTATCATTTCAAACAAACAATTTAATTAACCTATTAAATTTCAGAAAATTTTACTTATATTTTTACAATATAATCAAACAAATTTGAAAACAATATTGTGTCAGTTTGCTCTGCTCAAGTGTTTTGGAAATCCTATCGATAGCGTTGATCAGACGAATCGATCGAAAACCCATATCAACATCAGCAACTCAAACAACACAATATATAAACATTTTAAAATTTATTTACAAATACACTTCCTCACATAACGATACAATAATGGATTTCAAAGCAAGGATAGAGATTCAAATTTTTGATGGAAATCAAATCAAAGAGAATTTTGATTCGAAAATAAGTTTGAAACAGAGATAAGACAATTCAATTACCACAATCGGGAGATGGATGAGTTTATTTAATTCACGGGCAACCTTAACCGGGTCGTCTGTAACTTCAAGAATAAGATCGATGCTGAATTCCGAGGTAAATCGACATTCGATCTCAAGAATTAGAATTCAGGTATAGCAGGAGATAGATAGCATCGTAAACCGAGGATACAGAAATCTCCGGTAAATCAATGCCTATTGTAAAGGAGTTTTGCTCCTTTACGAATCATTCGAAATTTGGCGAGACCACCGATTCATTATTAAGATCATTCAAGGTGGAGTTATGTGATGCTCCAGAATTGAAAGGAGACGAATAGTGAGGGACACGAATGAATTTCGGAACCGAGGGGAACGTTCCAAAATTCAAAGGAATTGAGTCAATGGAAGAGATTGAAACTCGAATGAGAGTGATTCTGTAAATATATTTACCATATATGTTGAGTTTTGCCTAGAGCTACCAAAGCTCTGATACCAACTGTAACGACCCGATATTTTGGACCATTCGCGTCCATTATAAGTGTATAGGTAGACACTCATGCCGGAGTTGAATTGCTCAAAATACCGCGTTGTTAATTTAAATTTGGCAAAACTGAACATATACAGTAAATAGATATAATCACAGATCACAGACACAGAGTAATAAATGCAGCGGAAATAAAAGAGATAGTAGTTCATGAAGCTACTATATGAATATATAAAAATACATCAGAGTTTACAACAGAAGAGTAATACGATACATCAGATACAAATCAGAATACATCACTGGAATCATCGAATACTGAAAGCAGAATAGATGGCTGGATCTTCAAGCAAAGCTCCAACTCCAAAGGTGAGTCTCGAATACTGGTACACTCAGTCTGACCCGAGCGTAAAGCAAAAACACAAGACACTCGAGTCAGGATTAACATTCTTATATTAATAAATCCAACTCAAGTGAAATAGCAATTGAAATACAAGTAACTCAAAGGATGTTTGGAATAACCATCCTTTAAGGATCCGTTAAACTATCTACTAGGTAGTAATGTACGCTAAGTAGATAATGTCTATCAGTAATATAAAGATATCAAAGTAGGGTTAAGCAGGGCCCATACACCTCTTAACCTGTTTATTCCCAAAAGCATATACAAGACCGTAGTTTCCCCAAAACCGGAAGTCACCAGAGGGCAATCCATATACTAAAGGTACAAATCAAAATCGTAGTGGTCGCGCATAAATGGAATACAAGTATGACAAGGTACATGAGGCGATACCAACTAGGATACTAGTAGTTGCCTGATCCGGACTGATGTTGGGCATAGCAGCTACTACCCCAACACCGCGAACAACACTCCCATAATCGAGGGGTGCACCCAAATCGAATCACAAAAGTAATAGATATGGTATCGAAGAAGTGTGTCCGCTAGAGATGGCGATCCTCAATGGCCCGGCGCGGCTCCTGTTTTAGTCATGTCAAGGGTGATCCAAAATCGTTCTCTTTCTTCAGTCAACGCGTTCATCAAAACCATCCACTTCGTTCTGGATCAACACTCCGCGTACAATTATTAAAGTGGTTTCGGTTCAGATAGAGAGTATATCCATTACCGATCCCGGTCCCTTTAATAACTTTCGTAATTATTACACCGATTGGTCGTTTATATATTTCAAAAACCAAATCAATTTCAATTTCAATTTCAATTCATAAACCAGCATTTCATTTGTCTTTCAAACCATTTCCATAAATTTACATTTCAAAACTTCCAAATTACACTTTCAAAATCTTATAATTCAATTTCTATTTCTATTTAAAACAATTCAAATATTGATCCAAATTCGTATATCAGTTTCATTTCAAAATCATTTAAATTAATTTAATTTAACATTCAAATCAATTTACATTCATTTATCGATTCCATTCAATATTCGTTAAGTAAATTTGTTATTCAAAACAATTTCCATTAAATTTCCAATTCATTAAATCCATTCTTAAGTTCAACTTCATTAAATCAAAACTTACAATTTTGAATTAAATTAAATTCATCAAATCAAATTCTTTAAATTTCAAGTCTTACATTAATTCCAAAAAATATCACATTTTATTTCTTGTTAAAGAAATTCAATTTCACCTATTTACTTACTTAAATGATTTTCCAAACTTTATTAATAAAGAAACTCAATTTCAAGTATTACGAAGTAAAATTCACTTATTCAAAATTCAATTTAATTTAATCATTAAATAATTCAATCTTATTTAATTATTAAATAATTCAAAACTTAATTATTAAATAATTTCAAAGTTTAATAATTTCAAACTTAATTATAATTTCAAACTTAATTATTAAATCATTTCAAACTTAATTCAATCATTTCTCAAATCAAACAACATTCTTTCATTGATTACATTGTTAATCTTTTGTTTCAGATTATTAAATATTACCATTTTCCTTTCATCAAAATTCAAATTTCAACTTCATTTCAAAACCATATTCCATATTCAAATAAAATCTTCGTTTATTTTCAAATCAAATTATTTACCAATCGGTTTTTTTTTTTTTTAATTTTCTATCCTAAGTCAAAGTTCAATTTGGGTATTTATCATTTCAACCCGATTCCAATTCAATTCAAAATCAAAACATATCAAAGGGAACTTGCAGTGTGATAACAGGGATGGTGTCAAAGTAAATAAACAAGCAATAACAACAACCAATATCAATCAAATAATCCATTCAAATAATCCCGAAATAACCGTATTAATTCGCATTGTTATTTGTACGAATTAATATAATTATTTCTAGAATCTACACTATCATTTCATGTAGATTAAAGATTATTACATTACGGTTTTCACTTGTCATCTATTACGATTACATACATCATCAGTTTAAACAACATACAATTCAATGGTTCAAGGTATAGTTAACACTATTCTACGTGTCAATTTATTTAACATTTAAAGGGGTCATACTATACAAATGTCAGTTAATCAAATTTAACATTTAATTATCCTATATCAAGTTCAATTTCATACTGTTTATCATTTTAACATCAACAATTTAACATCCAATATAAACATCAACAATCAATCAATTATCAGCCAAACTGTATTATCATCGCATAAATAATTAACAGATAATGGTGTCAGATGTCACAGGTGAACTGATACAGGTAATAGCATATATAACAGTGTAATTAACTAACAGTTGCATATTTCAATTGTCGTTTCAATTGAAATCAAATCTAATAAATAAAAGAACGTTAATCGTGAGTGAGTGCTCACCTTCCGAGGCTAAGAATATGACACAGAAATGAGCTACGAATTCAGAGCAAAGAGAGATCGGCACGAATTCGATGGAGAAAACCAGGTACAACGGGTAAAGCTGATAAATAAGGACCCGATGAAACAATCAGAACGATTTGATAGAAACAGCAAATATACATCATTATTATATCTACAAAATCAATATTTAATTTAAAACAAAATAATGTATAATTAAAATCACCGTTCTTAAAATATCAAAGATATATATATATACACATTTTGTATTAAAATCAATGCGTATAACAATCATCATATATGCAACTTATACATGAGTAGGCTATTAAATAACTAAACATAACTGTATATATACCCCACTGAAATAAGGGAAAAGTATGGAGCTATAAACCCGTAACAGGATTTCTAACTTAAGTATATATATACTAATACACTAATATATATAACTCATGTGTAATTTGTATTTTAAAATCAGTTTAAAACATATCTATGAGAACTGACAAATACCATTTCTATATATACAACTAATAACGTACTGCTTTTTAACATAAAGTGAAACCAGAACTGGTATACAAAAATCTATCCATGAAAATACTTTAAACAGGGCATGCGTATGACAAGCTGTAAGTATATAAAGGTTGACAAAGCATATTTTAATAATTATGTATATACCAGACTACTGACATCCTATATACTATAATATGTAGCTTGAATAGAACTTGGATATATACCTTTATATATACTATAACGTGTGCAACAACCTATATATAATATAAATAACAAAACATATGTACATATACCCACCTACTAATATTTGTAGGCTGCTAGCAGGTCAAACAGGCGGAGGAAGACAGCAAAGCAAAGGAAGGCCGTGGCTATGGTGGTGAGCTACACACGGCAGAGGAGGAAGGTCGGCTGGAAGTGGTGCTAGCTTCGGAGGTGATGGAAGGTCTTGGCAACAAAGTGGAAGAGGGGAGGAGATTGGGTCGTCGGTGCTTGCGAGATGATGAACAAGGAAAGAAGGCGAACCTGCTGGACTGGTCGTGAATGGTTGACGTCAGGTGGTGAGGGGAGGTTGACGAGTACGGGTGAAGTTGGAAGGGATGCGGCCAAGGAAGAGTGCAGCTCGGGTGGTTTTGGGTTTCCAGACGGTGGTGCTGTTTGTGGGGCGTGGGAAGGTTGTGTGCGTTCGGGTAAGGAGGGAGACGAGGGTGGTTCAGGTTCGGAGCAAGGGTGGTTGTGGGGTCTGCTCGATGATGGGAGGTCTTCGGTTGAGGGAAAGGCCGAGAAGAACGGGAAGGAGGAGAGGATGGGAGGCCATGGTTTTCGACTAGCAGCAAATAAAAGAAAATATAACTTGAAAATATAAAATACCAAGGCCGAAAATAAAGAGGAGAGAGGTAGGAAGAAGAGAGAATATGTACAAGCAGCTACAGTTAACAAGGCATAAGTTAATAGGATATATATTCTCAATGCAAACGAAACAGAAATCGAAAAATGAAGAGACAACTGCAATATAAACGTAAAGGTGGAATAACAAAAGATAGGACCAGAATTCAAGAATAATAAAAGCTAATGACCGTTGGGTTAATACCCGGTGGGGATTGAATAGCCGCAAGAAATCAAAAAGCACGAGACGGGTACCGATACGGTAGACGTTACGCAAAGTGCAACGTACAACGAAACTCCGAATTTGACAATCGAATATACCGTAGAGATCTGCACGACGAGACGATCAAAACGGTATATAGAAATCAGTGGTACGATCATCCGATAAAAATCGATATCGGCACTAGAATACTGCTATTTTGCGGAAAATAAGAACGACGGAGCCAAAGATGTCCAAATTTGGAAAAACGACAAACTGAAATCTTGCTCAGAAGATGTTTTAGAATTTTTCTATGTAAAAATATTTAGGTTTCATAAACATTTTATTTTCACTGCTTTTTAACTGATTAAATTGAAGTGAATTTACGAGCGAAATAAATTTTCATATTTTCGGACGAAAATTTACCAGTTGCTATGTTTAATTAGACGTATTCCAAATATTAAATTTTTATTTCAAAATTTTATCGTTTAAAATTTCACAAAATTTCAACAAATTACGTTATTAAAACGGTTAAAATTTACGGGTCGTTACAAGGATGATGTCATCTCCTAATGGGAGCGACCCACTTAACCTTGCTGCTTCTACCCTATTTTAGTCATTTCCTAGGGTGTGTGGCCAAAAGAGTTATCGAATTACTTTCACATATCACATCATTATCATCTTTGAATGCCACATTTCCATTTCCATTGACTACTAATTACCTTCCATAAAAATACAACCCTTGAGCTCGTACGTCTCAAGGAGGGTGTTAAGCTAAGGGAAGTTGCCTTCTCCGCCACCATAGATGTATGTTTGTAAAAACCAATGTACGTAATCTTAGAAAATGCACCGTCAGACATCCATCCATACAAGTTGTCCAGGAACAGGAAAAACCGAAGGTACTTTCCTACCACATCCTATCGGGAAATCCCTAGGATTAGTAGCGAATAGTCCTTGCATTGGATATTTCATAACGAAGAGACTACTACTACTACATGTATATTGGGATTTCAAACCCCAAATGATTAACAATCAGTCCTTCACTATGAAAATCCTAAATATCAATATCACCAACAAACCTGCACAATCATCGCATATAGGTTGGTCTGAAGTGATATTCGGATAAACCGATCCCGGTCTCTTAGCACCAACAACGCAAAAGCGTTACTTAATCTCATACAGAAACCAAGTCTCGTAGACTTATCACGTTTCCTATGACGCCCCACCTCTATACTCATGCTAGCCATGGACACTACGGGGTAATGCCGTCGACTAGCATGAAGAATAAGGCTATTGAGGAGCGACCATCTGTGTAATTTCTTTGTGCGAGTACCGATATATCAGATAATATAACATGCATTTCATTTCAAGAGGAAATCCGACATATCAAATACAAACTCAAAGCTACCACACAGTGGCTATGTGGCCTTCAGAAATAAATATAGAAATAAACATAACACAAATCAGTCACAGATATTCATATCATAAAGGCGGAATCAGATATGAATATAACACATAAAAGTGTACATCAAAGTAGTGGTAAAACAAGATCCACTACATGACAAAAGAATAGATACAAGTGCTAGACAAAAGAATAATTATACATCAAGGAGTCTATATCTCAAATGTATAATAACAAAAACTACTAATCTAAAGTAGTTAGCCAAAAATCAAATGATCATCCCAGATAAGAAGTCTAGCAGGAGCACCTGAAATACCTCGGTCTGACCCGAGTATTATTTAAGAAGAAAATAATAAACGGATCAGTCTAGCTAAAATGAGAATAGATAAGAGATATGACCAAAAACGTATGATAACAAAAATGCCATGCTGTGTCAAGTATACATCAATTAACAACAAAAATCATACAATATCCCAAATCATCTCAAAACACCAAAAAGAATCACATTCTTTAAATTATTCACCAAAGCACAAATATTGATAGAGCTTATCAATGCAAACCACGAAAATTGGTGAAACACAAATTCTAGAAATCACAACCAGAAATCCAGAAATCACAAAAGGGGAAGGCCTATCACAAACGGGAGCATGAAAACTCACCAACACGTGTATCATAAACGAAACGCTATTCCATGGTCGCTACCCATCAATATTGAGCCGAAGCTCCACAAACGGCCCGAAGACCATAGGTCGCTACCCCACCAAATTGAACCAAAATTCCACAAATGGGGTTTTTAGTCCCCACACAAACAAATAGACATCGCGCATCGCCAGTCTAAATCACAAAATGATCATCATCGATCAATAAAAAGTGTGAATCACACTAAGCTAGTAAATATAAGAGTTTAGCTTCATGTCCCATAACCACTAGCTTAACTTAAATATTTACGAACCAATTGTAGATTTCCACTCGAAAATTGTCACAAGATTTCAATCGAACAAGTCTAAGAATTAATCGACAAAGTAAACGCAAGCGTTTCATACCACTTGTTTTGCTAAGTCGTTTGATTGGATTTCTCGTACGAATGAGGTAAAGGTTTGTATATACTAATAGATTGGAAAACGGTTTTGATAACAAGCTTTATATTTCAAAATAGTGTCGAAAGCGTTTTGATGAAAGGGTTTGAGTATTTACTACTAGTATAGAAACCTTTGTATTTAGAAGTGACAAATCACAAAAGTGATTGTAGAAACAATCAATTACCAAAGATTCACATACGAAGACGTGAATTAAATCCAAAGAAATCTATACCAAATCCATCAAAATGGATATTCCCAAAAATCCCGAAAAAGAAGTCATCAAGGTCGATAAAAGTGATAACAACTAATCGGAGCAACTAAAATCGATAAACAATGGAAATTCAATCAAAATTAGGCAAATAGGCAAAATCGAGCAGTTCCAGACGTCTGGGGGTCAATCCAGAGGTCTGGATTTGGTTTCTGGAAATATTCCAAAAAACCACCCAGACGTCTGAAATCTATAAACAGACGTCTGAAACCCCATTCAGATGTTTGAACCATAATTTCAGACGTCTAAAGTTGTTTTCTGCCATTATTTTTATTTCCTACCGTGAATATTATTGCTCCAGGTCCAAACCAGACGTCTGGACTTGGTCACTAGACGTCTGGTCACCTGGTCTGGGCAACAATTTGCCTAGGCCAAAGTGGCCAAAACGTATCAGGAGCGATCGGACGAGCAACGACGACTAAGGATTTATGCCAAGCGATAACCCAGCCTTAAAGGCTCTTCGATACACCCCAAATATCAATGTCCAAACATCCATAGTAGGATTTTCATAAAATTGGAATTCAAACCAAAATTTGGAGAATTCACAAAACCAATTCAAATCAAAAGCAAATGAATATGCACAAATGTTAGGAATTCATACCTAACAACAATGATAGCTATAGGCGTAGATGTGAGTTAAAGAACTCACCTTTAAACCCAAAAACAATGAATGAGAAGCTTTTAGAACAAGGCAAGAACAATTCCTCTTCAACACACCTCTAGAATCTTCGATCTATTGTCAAAGGTGAAGTTTTTTCCTATGTTAGGGTTAGGAATTTCTGAGAATTGAAGAGAGATTGAGATGGGGAAGAAGATGATGATGCTTACCTTAGCTTCTCTTTGTTTTCTAGAGCTTGAATTTGAATTTCCTAATTAAGCTAGAGTTTGGAATTCTAATTTCCCATTCTTTCCCCCATTTTTCTCTTAAGCTTGAGAGTGTTAGGAAATGAAAAAGAATGAAGGAAGTTGAGTGGAGTATAGGGTATTAGGTGAGTAATGAGCTGAAACCCAAACCCAAAGCCCAATAGAAAAATAGCAAAATTCACCCAACTCCAGACATATCGATGTTTATACTCAAAAAAGTTGTAAACGCCATTTTGGACTCAATGGAAATGGTCTCAAGTCCCAATTCGACTGTTTACAAAAAGTAGCTTTTTGGACTTTCAATCCGATTAACGATGCTATATTTAAATATAACATTTAAATATACAGTCGTAAAATATGCGGGTTGTTACATTTCCAACTTTCAATTTTCTATCCTTCGGTCAAGAAGGAAGCTTGGTAGATAGGAGTAATCACTCCGCACTACTCGAATCAACATCATTTACACTAAATGATAATCAAGCCTACACAGATGGCTACGTACTAAGTGTACGACTAAATAGTTTCCACATCAAGTCGAGAAACTAAAATGGCTAAAAATAAAATTTAGCACTTAAATAGTTACTAGGCCTTATTTATTTATCTGTTATTTATTAAATCTCTTTTCAAATCATTTACTTCGAATTATCTTTAAAAGATGTATTTCCAAAACCATTCAATCTTTCAATATTTGGAAAACCTTTCCATATACTTATTTTAATAATAACTGAATTCACAAATCATTTCATTTCAATACTTAGAAAATATTTCATATACTTAAATCAATGATTAAGTATATATGCAAAATCTTTAAGGAAAACATTTTTCAAAACACACTTTATTTGGGTCAAAACGAATGTTGCATAAAATATCGTTACGACAACCTAAAAATACTACCATAGGGATTCAACTAACTATATTAAAATATTTACTTTCAGAAATCATTTACTATATCAATAGTGTTATAGTCCATGCCTTCCTTACTTCACACGGAAACGTCTATTTCAACAATAAATGTTGAAATCTATGTTTTCGATAATTAACATGTTTTTAGATTGCTTTTAAAACCATTTAACTCCATTTAAATTATTGCTTCCAACACATTTATTTAAAGGGTTTATTCACTTAAAAAACGTGAATGTTGCATAAAACGTCGTTACGATAACCCATAATTACTAGTATAGGGATTCAACTAACTATATTAAAATATTTCCTTTCGGAAATCATTTACTATAACAATAGTGCTATAGTCCATGCCTTCCTTAAAGGGTTTATTCACTTAAAAAACGTGAATATAATTCCTTTATAAACATTCATATTTAACTTGTCAAATTAAATTGATTTCGGATTTATAAAACAATGTTTATAAATTCCATTTATATTTTATAAAAACTTCCATACACAAAATTCCATTATTAACAATTTCCATTTGTAACTCATTTATATGTCAAAATCCCATTATAAGTTTATTTACTTATAAATCTCTTTATTTACAAATTCATTCTTTTCTAATCTTATTATTTATAAAGTCCATTATAAATTCATTTCTAAATTTCAGTTGCAAATCCATTTACAAATTTGATTATAATTTCGTTTTCTAATACTTATAAAACACTGTTTAAAAATCCTTTTCATTAACAGTTCAAAAATCTATATTTAAGCATATTTCACAAAGCCATAATTTTTTATAACAAAAAACTTATAACTTTTTATTTATTTAAAATAAATTCATTTCTTTAACAATTCAAAAATTATTAAAACATATATATTTTCAAAATCACTTTGAAATCCTTTTTAAATTGAAATCACCATTTTAATATGTTAAATTTTCAAAAATATGGCCCAATGCTGCAAAAGTATTAAATAAGGGGATTCAAATCAATAATAGCAATAATGGCATCCATCACATCAAACATCACATAATACAGCATATATAACAATTTGTGTAAATAAAAATCAATAATGGTGATGAATCCAGTTGGATCCCTCCAACCTGTAGCCTGTAACAAATACACATATGAGAAAAATATGTACACTGTATGCTTCGAGACAGACGCGCGTACAAAGGGTCATCCGCTCATACACAGGAACGTATAAGGTCTCGTATGCTCCAATAGGCAGGAATATATCCAACTACTAACAATATAGTATAACATCCAAACAATCAACAACCATAATAAAATAAATTTATTCCCACTTATATAAAAATATAAGCGGGCCAAAGAGAGTGAGTTTTACTCACTTTGGTTACTTTCGTCGTTGCAACGTTTTATCTCGATCAAAATTAAACGAGCGTTTAATTTTAACTAAATTTTCAACACCTCCAAATCCATCCAAATCAGCTCTAAAATGTAATGCTCATCAATACGAATCCAAAGCCGCTTATTTCGTTCGATTTGGACCTCGTATGAAATAGTTATGCATTTTATTACATAACGACAATTAATATAAAATTAACATACTTAAATATAAATTAAACCTTTTTAACCTTCATCATTCTCCCTCTAACCTGCTTACTGTTCACGAGCACTACAAGAAATCCATCGTGACAAATTTTTTTATACGCATGCTCGAAGTCGTTCGCTACCATCGCATCGGCCACTGCCACCATCGCCGAGACCCCCGCCTACGACCTGCTCAAGCCCCCATGCCAGCGCGCGCATATGCGCGACCACCTCGATGCCATGAAACCCAATTGCTGATAGTGAACGCGAGAGGATTTTGGAGAATCCGAGCCACTTCGATAAAAATCCACCGTTGGATTGCTAGAGCTCGACGTCATCAACATTTTTCTAGTTATGGCCGAAGCCTATAGGTCGATGGTTTGAGAGATTGAAGGGAAGAAAGTTGGGTGGTTTCTGGCCATTAAAAAGAAAGCGGCGGCTGGCCCTAATTTCGAAGCTAGGGTTTGCAACTAAGGTTCTTATATAGCAACTTAAATGACACTATTCACACGAAATATTTTCTGGACCGCAAACGAAGCTGGCCGCCTGGCGTTCCTAATGTTTAACCCCTATCCCGAACACAATGGAATATGTGTCGGTGGCCAATTCCATAATATACAGAAGATAGTTTTTAAAATCCAATTATTTTAATTAAAATTCTTTAATTAATTTTTATGTGTTTCGAACTCGCACGATCAAATGGTAAGTCCAATTGACATGAAATTTGAAATCCTATAATAAATCAATATTACAAATCCAATGTAACTGGTTACGTCCAAATCCGAGATAGTGTCAAAAATGGCTATTTTTACACGTTAATTAAATATTAAAATTTCCAATTTCTGCCAAATCGCTTTTAATTCAATTTTAAAAGTTTTCTAACTTCATTCTAATTCAAATAGAATTTAAATCAACTTTATAAATCATTTTCATTCACATTAAATTCAAAATCCAATTATTTCTGAAATACAAATATTAAATTAAACAATTTAATTATCCAAATATATCACTATATTTGAAATATAAGTTGTTCAACTTATAAAATTAACTCCTGACTATTCAAAATCAATTAAATATTCCAAATTTGAATGACTGAAATTCTGGGTCGTTACAAATTTAATCAAGTTTCATCTCGACTTTCTTGCATTGACGTTGCTGCCTCTTGCATTGTCATTGAGCTTAGATTGGTGGGCGCTGCCACTTTTGAGGTTGTTGGCGCCCATGACGGATGGTGTTTCTCGGTCCACATTTGACCTTACCTTTAACTCTTCTCTTTTTTGCACAGGCCATGGCCATAGGAAGCCTAAATTCGTATGTTTTCAGGAAACTCAAGATTGACCCAAGCTTTTTCAATGTTTTTTCTGTATGACGCCTAGTTTGCATCTCCTCTCACATGCTTGGTGTCAATTTCGAATTTTCTTAGGCTCAACTTTGGTTTTTCATGTGGCTATGGTTTCATTAACATTTTTGCTAAGTCCTCCTCAAGCTAAGGAGGAGAATAATCGACCTTGATTGAGTATGAATCGACAGCCCAATTTTGGAGGGATAGTTTTAGAGAATGGTCACATCGAACGAGCTTCAGCATAATGGAGTCATGCATTACTACTTTGGGTCAAATACTTCACCTATGTGACCTTGCAAAGGAAAGATCTGTGTTACTCTAGACAACGGTTCTATTTGTAATAAATCGTACAATAGCTAAAATCAACTAAAGTTCTGTAGTGATGATGAATCAGTCATGATGGATGACCAATACCTCATATCGATCGTAAGTGCTTTGGAGTACTTTGGATCGACTGGCCATGATGGATTGGTCATGGATAATCCCAAAAAAATTGTCTCCATTTCAACATTTTCTAAGTTGGTTTCCTCTCTACTCCAAAAGCCTTAACTCCCCATGTGATTCGTTTGCATCGACTTAGCTCCAAACACATTAGATCCGATTGGTACTCCAATATACATATCGAGACTCCTTACTCTAACCTACACAAATAATTAAGCACATAAACACCGCCAAGCAAGCATATTATCATCGTTACAAATCCATTACTATCACTATGTCATTTAATTAGTATTCATCATATCACTAGAATCAAGTCCAAGCATAAAGTTAGTGAAGTTATAAGAACATACAAACAATCTTAAATTACACAATTCAAATTTGTTTTAAAAATAAAGATAAGTTTGACGTTTATAATTTAAAAACCATTTCTAAAGCATCATGAAATACCGTATTAGTAATATAGTATAATGAGAACTCTAATCACTCACCTAAAGGTCGAAATGCATAAAACAAAGAAGAATCCAGGATGAACATTAGCCAACGCGAATTCATATGCACCCGAACGGTAATAACTGAATTCCTGGCTAAACTCCTCTTAATTGCTTTATTTGGCTGGTTAAAGTAAGGATTGAAGTTGCTTTTTGTCCAAGGCGATGTTAATGGAGGTTAGAATTTTGTTGAGAAGTGTAGAAATAATTTGTGGGTTGTTCATAAATTATATTAGCTCAAATTCGAAAATGGTTTAATAAGCATGATTTGGGCTTAGTTTAATTACATACCAATCTGTCCAAAAACTGCCCAACTTCAAATAACCATATTGATTAAAAAGTAAAGCCAAAAATCTGTTATCATCATTGTACGGAAAAATAAATCATCACGCCTTTAATTTGTAAGTGGTTTTAGACCCTATTCCGACTCCTGTCAAAATTTATAGGCCGTACAAGGCTTTAGGGTCAAAATTATCCAAAAAAAATTTCAACGATAAAAAAGTCAACACCCAACATTCCCTAAAGCTATTGTCTCACATGACGCAATTTGTATTTAAAAGTAATATTTTACGTTTTTCCAATAAGTAAAATACGAGTCGTTACAAGATCAAAGTGTCATAGAGAAGAAGGCAAGGAGTAAACCAAGAAGGAAAAGCAGGAGGAAAGGACGACCAAGGAGTTGGCTGAGAAGGCTTGGGTGGACAAGACTAGGGATGGACGTGGGTAGGTTTGGTGCAGTTTGGAGCCTAAACCGCTTTTGCACCGCATCAAATGGTTAATCAAAATTACAAACCATTTTACTTATCTTTTAAACGGTTCGGTTTTAGTTCGGTTTAATATAATATGGTTTGATTTTGGTTCGGTCCGGTTTGAACCCATATTAAATATGAAATAAGAGAATTACTTCCATCAATAATCAATTTACGAAGGCAACTGTGTGAAGCTTTTACACTTAAAGGTTAAAACACATAATTTTATACTGAAATGAAAAAAAAATTCTTAATTGAATGAATATTTCAATTTGACATTTAGCTACAAGTGAGATTTTTTTGTAGATTAACCAAACATCTACTTTAGTTAATGCATAATCATTAAGTAAAATGACTATAATAAGATTATAATTAGCATTTATCCAAAAAATGAGATGAAAAATATTATACTAAAATTATAATTTCTTCTTTTATGGCAATGATTATTATTAATGTAACAACATATGCTGAAAATAGAATATACATTGCTAGAATCTAAAATGAGATACCTTACGATAGAATCTAAAGAAGAAACAGGTGGTGCAAGCCTGTGGTGAAGTTGCTTAAAACCAAAAGATTTCATAACAAATTATATTTAGTGGATATTTGGTACCTATCCTTATTTTTTTGTTTTATGAAACATATCCCTCCCAATTTCCACTTTTGTTTTACGTCCCTGTTTTCTTTTCCATGTCAGCCTTTCCATTTTTAGCTTTCTTTATTCTTAATTTCTCCTTCTTTCACCGAAGTTTTTACCTGAAAATTTCAATTCGTATTAGAATCTCGTTCGATTTCTTTTCAATAAATTCTACATGTTTAGTTTTGATTTCTTCTCAATAACTTCCAGATATGTTTTTAACCTTACTTGATTCAAGTTCAGCTATATCTTATTCGATTTGATCTTAAGCAATAACAATTCGAATTTAGCTGCATTCACATTTAAGGTGATTAGTTTTTGGTATATCTCGATTTATTTTAGCTTTTCATCTTCTTCTGCTTTTGCGTGAAAATATGAGTTCGAGCTTAGTTTTTTATGTATGTCCTATTTATTTTTATTTGTTTAATTTTAGATCTACGATTATGTTGATTATTGTTTGTAGCTGTAATTTTTATTAATGTTATTTTTTATTTTAACCTTGTTGTTATTTATGATATGTAGGCAGTTGCTCATATGATATACATTTGTGTTTTTTTTTTCAATTTTGCTGTGTTAGTAATTATAAGTTGTTGTAGTGGTCATGCTGTTATTGTTATAGTAGATGTATGTTTTTTGTTGAATTATATGATATCAATAATATGTGGCGGTGAAATTTTATGAAGATGTTGTTGTTATGGAAAATATTTGTCAGCCGAATATTTGCCATGGAAATATTTGCCACAATAATTTCTGTTTACTAAATAATTATTATGGTATTTTTTAGTATTACAATTATATTTGTTATGTTGTACTTTTATTCTAACATTATGTCCGTTTTTTCAGGTATGATCTGTTGAAACTTCGTATTTACGATATTTCGTAAAAACGATATTTTGACTATGACAACTATACAAGTCATTATTATATACTAACTTGTTTTTGCAGGAATTAATCAAGACTGGATTCAAATAAGCTTCAAATCTTATATAAGTATGTATCGAGTCTGTGTTTAGAGTTTACTCATGTTAAAATCTCTCCTATATGATATATATTTCGACACGTTTTTCATTTCATTAGCATACACTCATAATCTTTGCATATTCTCATTTTTAGTCTACATTCAGACGTCTGAATGTAACAAATCAGACGTCTAAATCTGGAAAAATGAATATTGTTTAGTACAATATTCAGACGTTTGACTTGTTAATTTCAAACGTCTGAAAATGGTTATTTTTAGCCTATTTCCTTTCTGGTTTGAACTCGTGCAAATTCCGAACTCTGAATTATTCAATTCAGAAGTCTGAATATCTATAACAGCTATATTTTCAAATAAGCACTTCCATTCGTGAAGAGATGCGTTCTTCATTTCAATAGATATGACCATATCTCTTCATGATAACTCTTCACGAACATTTGCACCATTTTATAATCTATATACACATTAGAATCATGTTTCCATAACTAGAAGTCAATTCAATCTTTGATTCTAATACTCTTGTGCATTCAATTTCATACAAATTCATTCGATTACTTCCTTATTCTTCACGTATTTATATATATATATATATATATCATAAAGGAGAAGATTATAGGAAGGGTGTACTATAATATACAAATTTGTGTTATTAAAGAACACATAGAGTCAAGAAAACTTCATTTGTAAAAGACCTGTTCTGCTGCTCAGGCAAAGTGAAGTCCTCTTCGGCTGCTGAGGCAAAATCCTATTCTACTGCTCAGGTCCTTGTTCGGCTGCTTAGGGGTTGTATAGACCTGTTCCTCCGGGTTAAGTGAGGGTTGTTTTTTTAGTGAAATTCTAGAAGGAGTCTGAGACTGGACGTAGAACGGGAAGTTCGAACCAGTATAAAAATTCCTGGTGTGCTTGTTTTATTTTACTTATTCACATTGCTATAGTATCTTAGTTTATTTCCGCACTAGTATAGTATAATTCCATATAGCACGATCCACACTGTCTTTTCTGTGCTTGTTTTATTTTACTTATTCACATTGCTATAGTATCTTAGTTTATTTCCGCACTATTATAGTATAATTCCATATAACATGATCCACACTGTCTTTTCATTTGGTATCAGAGCAAGGCATCTAATAACCGTTACAAAGTTATTTGATATTTTGTTAATTTGGAAAACAACACCAGCACTAGCACTGTCACTAACACCAGTTTTGTAGAAGGTCAATCTACTGCACGACCTCTACTATTCAATGGCATGAATTACAACTATTGGGCAACTCGAATGCGTACTTATATGCAAGCAAATGGTTTTGATTCATGGAATATCACTCAAACTGAGTATAACATTCCTACAACGGAATACTCTTCATGGTCAAACACACAAAAATTAGATGCTACTGCAAATGCAAAATCTATGAATATGTTATTTTGTGCCTTAGACAAGAATGAATTTAATCGAGTTAGTATGTGTACAACTACTTATCAAATATGGAGAACACTAAAAGTTACACATGAAGGTACTAACAAGGTTAAACAAAGCAAAATTTCTATGTTGAAAAGTCAATTTTAGAATGAAACAGGATGAGTCTACTAATGATATGTACTCTAGATTTCAAGATATTTATCACTCTCTATTAGGACTAGGAGAAAAATTTACTGATTTTGATATTGTATCAAAAATCCTAAACTCTTTAACGGATGAATGGGAAAGAAAGGTCTTAGCCATTGAAGAAGCAAATGATCTTTCTACTATGAAGCCACAAGAGTTAATAGGAAATCTAATGTCCTACGAAGTGAATTTGTAGGCTAAAAGAGTACAAGCGCAAGACAAAAAGAATATGGCATTTCATGCAGAAAAAGAAGAATCAGATTCGGATGAAGAAGACTTAACATTCATTGCTAAAAACTTTAAAAAGTTTTTGAAGTACAGAAAAGGAAATCGAAACAATGGGAAAAGAAACTTCAACAACAATTCAAATAAGCCATCTTCATCAATACTAGAATGCTTTAACTGCCACAAGAAGAGGCACATACAAAAAGATTGTCCAGAACAGAAGAAAACATATCACAATAAGAACCGAAAGGACAAGTTTAAAAGAAAAGCATTTTCAGTAACATGGGATGACTCGGATTCTTCTTCTTCAGAAAGCAGTAGTGACGGTGAAAATAAACGAGCAAATGTTTGTTTCATGGCTACAGAGAATGAGGTAAATGATCTTACTTTTGATGACATGATTGAAATAAATTCTGAATTATTAGATACTTTAAAAAGTCTCAAAAGAAAATATAAAGAGGCTCTAGAAAATCAGAGAAAAGCAGAATTCGAGAGAGATATGCTTAATGATGAAAAGAAGATATTAGAAGAAGAACTTGGAAAACTTCAAGATACTTTTTCTAATGATAACTCTCAACTTACCTTATTGAGTCAAGAAATTGAAACTCAAAAGAAAAAGAATGATGCTCTTATCTCTGAAAATCATGAGCTAAAAAACAAGATCAAAATGATTGAACTAAACAATACTAGCCTCAAAACAAAGTTAGAAAGCATTACTAAAAATGTGACTAACTTCAATAAAGGCAAAGATAACCTATCTAAGATTATTGAGAATTCTCAATCTGTTTTAAATAAGAAAGGACTAGGTTATTCTAAGAAATTAGTAGCTCCACCCAAAAATAAACAAAATAGGAGAAATATTTCTTAATCCAAGTCTACCATAGTTCAACTAAAAAGGAATCAAACACTACAAGAAAAACCATTTATAGTTGCAAAAATCGGTGGCGTTTTATTGTAAATGCAACAAAAAATAGATTACCAAATAATATAAACGTGGCAAAAAATAATTCACGTTTCCCGCTTCTAAAAAAAAGAGTCCGCGCGCGAAGTAAATAAACGTAACCTATCATTTTACTCTCGTACTTAACAAAATTCTCGTCCCTAATTTGCTTTCTTCTTCAGAAAAAAAATTTCCCCTTTTAATCGTGTCAAAATTTCATCGCACTCAAGTATTATCGTCAACTCCGTCGATTCCCCCTTACTCAACATCGAGTCGCGGCAGCCAGCAGATCTAGGTATATTTAGGTATGAATCTTTTAAATCGATTAGGTATATTTAGGTATGAATCTTTTAAATCGACTTTGTGATTCTATTTGGATTTTATATGAATTTTAATGCATCTTATTTTAGTATTTTTTCCTAAACTATTACCGAAATGGTTGATTTAAAGGTGGAAACGATCACTCTATATCATTTGTAGCTTGGAATCCATGGAAATAAAGAGCTCTGTACTCTGATTAATTGAATCGTTGCTAGAGGCAAAGTATCATGATATCAATAAATCACTTATTAATAATTCTGCCAAATAAGGAAATCTTAATTCCAGTTTTCATAGTTTTTGTTAGGATTATATTTTTTGTGAACTGCTATCTTTGTTCGACTGATTTTATATGGTGCATTGATATATTTGGTATTTGTTTTCTTAAAAGAAATGGGTATATTAGATCATGCATTTTAATGTTGGTCTTTGTTTGTCAATTGATTCAATGGCTGGTGTTGTAATATTAATTTGAGTTTTCGCATTTCTTATTAAGATCTCTTTCTATAGTTACAAAACAATTGGACCAAGCATTCAGGACTCTCAATTGTTGTGGGTTCCTAATCCTACTCTCTCTCAGGCCTAAGAATCTTACTGTGGTGTAACCATGGACAAGGAATAGGGATATTTTCTCTCAAAAAATCCTTTTTAAAGGTCCATTTAAGATGAACTGTTTAATACAATAAAAATATAATAGATGAAAGAGAATTACTAATCATACATGCCCCATGGTGATTTCTTTCACTTGTTTGTGGTAGTTTTCTTTACTTTTAAATTTTGAAATAGGTCATCCCGCTTGGGGTTGTTAGAGACATACATTTTTGAACTCCTTGTTGATCTTATTTTTACTGTGTATGTCTTCCTTACCCTTTGCAACTTGATGAGGAATTTTCTTACATGAACCAGATATCGGGGGCATGCTCGTATCGGAGATGGCATGCATGCTATTGTCCTCAAGTTCTGCATCATACTTTGGATTAGCTTCATCTTTCTCATGTGCGATAGATTTTATTATTTTATCACTTATCTCTGAATTTTTTGCAGCTGTAAAATTTGATTGCTATATAATTAGGATAAGGGGCTGCAACTTCAAAGAACTATATATTTTTTGTCCCCTCATTATTTGTGTTCTGCTTCTGTTTGCACTAAGCATGATTAGTTTTTCCAATCGCTTTAGCCATGAGGTGACAAACTGTTGGTTTGTACATTCTAAGGCTTTGAATTTATATGCAGTAATTCTATAATTTGCTAGACTTAGGCTTTGAATTCATGCATGGATTAATTATAAATACATGTAAATCTGAGGTTAAATGCAAAATATAAGTGTAAAATTTATATTTTTGGAAAAGTATTCTTTGCCTTTGTCTACTAAACCACCATGGTTATATGCAGTAGTGCTACAAGTATTTGTACTTCAACGTCTAGTTATTTTTTTGATTACAATAGATAACCAATTTATACGTCAAAGATTGGAAACTTATTTGCCTTCAAATGCCGATAATGGAAAAAGGCTGGGTTTTTTTAAACAGGTGATAAAACCATGATTAACTTAATATGTATTTTGAGAATTAGAACATATAATCTAATACTAAAGCTCACTTTTTTTTACTTTTTTCATAGAACTAGTATAGAATACCGACAAGGAGCAATGAATTTCGTGCATGCTGCAAAGAGGAATGTAAGAAGTGTAGAAAAAATTTTATGCCCTTGCAAGGATTGTCGGAATCTTAGTCGTCATGATGACCAAATCATCGTTGAACATTTAATTATAAAAGGAATGGATCCTAAATACATTAACGGTGTATGGTACAACCATGGTGAAGAGATAAATGTAGAGAATAAAACAAATAAGTTTGACGTATATGAACTATTCAAGATGATTCACTATGAAGATGAAGATTTTTTGAATCAAGATTTTTTTGATGATGATAAAGACGATGTTGATTCTCGAAGAAAAGAGGATGAGTTAGTCAAGAACTTGGAAGGTGCAGAAACTCCATTATATCCTGGTTGCACAGATCACACAAAATTATCTGCCATCACCGTCTTGTATAATCTTAAATGCGAGACTGGCTTGTCCGATAGTGGTTTTGATAAGCTTTTAGCTGTGCAACATCTATTTCTGTCGAAGGATAACGTGCTTTCCAAAACCTTATATGAAGTCAAGAAATTTCTTAAAGCATTCGACATGGGTTTTGAAAAGATACATGCTTGTGAGAATGATTGTTGCCTTTTCAGAAAAGAATACAAAAATTTAGAAAGTTGTCCAAAATGTGGTTCCTCGAGATGGAAGAAAAATCAAGATACTGAAGAGGTTATACAAGGTGTTCCAGTTAAAGTATTGAGATATTTCCCAATCATTCCAAGGTTTAGACGAATGTATAGATCTCAAAAGATGGCTGAAGAATTAAGATGGCATTTTAATAATAAAAGTAACGATGGAAAAATGCGTCATCCCGTGGATTCTATGACATGGAAAATGGTGGATGAAAAGTATAAATCTTTTTCCTCTGATCCACGCAATCTTAGGCTTGGTCTTGCTAAAGATGGATTCAATCCATTTTCCATGTTGAGTTCGAAATATAGTTGTTGGCCGGTAATGCTTGTGACATACAATCTCTCGCATATTTTGTGTATGAAGAAAGAAAATATTATGTTAACTTTACTTATTCCAGGCCCGAAGCAACCCGGGAATGATATTGATGTATATTAGTAGATATGGAATGCTGTATATGTCAACTGAGTTATCCAGCATTAATAATACCAAATAAGTATATGACCATGATGAATTGATTTTCAAATAAATTGCAATCTTCACCATACATATTTACCCTGCATTATAAATATTAGATAGTTTTTCTTTTTATGATTTTGGTTGTTAAATTCTAGCATCTTTCAATATTTTCAGCAAAAAAGTGAGAAATATTCAGCCCTTTGGTACACACAACTTCCGCATACAACCGGTCGTAGGGGAATGGCTAGAAAGACCGAAGACATGGTAAGTTCATTAACTATAGCATTATTTAACATTATTTTATACCTGTCAGTTTATTAATTTAATGTTATTCTATTTTTAGAAAAAAGAAAGTTCAGATCCATCGTCCATAAGTAGAGCTGATGTGTGGATTAGATCTCACATTAAAAAAAATGGTGAACCAGTGAACATGGAAGCTGCGAATACTATTGTAAAATTGTTTTTAATTTTATTGGTATTTTTTTTTGAAACTATGAAATTTTTACCATTGTACATTATCTATGTGTATTTATTTATATAGGAGGAGATTAAAAAATATGGTAGCCTATCCCAATCCGGCTCGACACAGAATGATATTGGAAAAGATGCTCTTGTACATGTACTGGGACAAGATAAACCGGGATGGTTAAGGGCATTGGGTAGGGGTTGCACTTTAACCAAGCTAGCTTTGGCCCAGTCCAAAGATAAACAAGTGTCTCGGTGTCGAGAGGAAATAGCAGAATTGAAGGGAATGATACAGACTCTGATGGACCAGAAGGTAAATTTTTGGAAATTAATTTATATTCGTAAAATATTAATTTATATTCGTGCTTCGCTGCAGGGTAAAGAAAGTTCGAGAAGGAACTCACCTGATTCGGTAAAAATAATATTTATATTACTCAATAAATGAAATTTATATTTTAATTTTTTAATCCAGTAATTGATTTAATTTTCGGGTAATTAATTGCAGTTCGACGACGAAGTATGTTTGCTGTTGAATTGGGATGGAACCTCTGGAGTTGTTGCCCATGGGAGGCTGTTGTCCATGGACCCAGATGACGTTGTCAATGGCATTCGTCTTGGACCAAATGCTGGGAGCGTTGTTATAGATTCAGTGGATAAAGCAGATACTTATTTATGGAGGCCTACACCTGAAATGGCAGTCTTAGCAGACGCTAAGAATAAGGTAGTTGCTTGGCCATCAGTTTGCATCAAGGTCCCGCTGTGAACACGGTTGAACTGTAGTGCATCCAGTACGGTAATTTTTTTCACGTTAAGTATATTAGTGTAATATGCTGCGAGCTTATTGATGTCTAAAATGCAGCGAGCATACCCCCCATCTGAATAAAAATTTAACACATATTCGTTGTTTTTGTATAGCATACTAAAGTCTTGAATTTCACTTCTCATTTTTAGAGTACCAGCATCATCGAAGACACTTGCAAGATTTACGGTTGGACTGAGGGTGAAGGTGTAGTTGCCGAAGGAAGAATCCACGCCACTGATCCAAAATATACTGTTAATGGTATTCCACTCGGTCCGTCTGCTGTTGTGATTTGGGTGGACAAAGTAGTAAATAAAGATGCTTATTTGTGGCGACCCACATCTGATATGTCGTTCATTGGAGATGCAGTTGGTAGGAAAGTAGCATGACCAAGATCAAAAGTAGAAGCTGATCAAGAAAAACTAGATGAGAGTCATGATGATTCTGAAAATGTTGTGAATTCTACCATGAAATCCACACATATGGTCATGAATAAATCGCAAAATGTAAGTATTAATTTTCAAATTTGAAGAAGTTAACTTTGTATGAAAGTTTATTTAATGTGCATGTATACATTGTGCATAATAATCTCTTTTCTTTCAGCCGATTGCAAAAATGCAAAAGGATGCCAAATGCCAGTTGATCGATTTGGGTGGAGCAAACGTAGTGGCTGAAGGAAGTATTGCATCAACTGATCCGATAACGATGGTCCATTGTCGTCCATTGGGACGTAATGCTGTAAAAGTTTGGATTGAACTGGTGATAGTTCCAGATGCAGAGATATGGAGACCAACATCGGGTCTGACGTGCATGGATGATTGCTTTGGCGTTCCCATAGCTTGGCCAATGAAAAAAATCATTATTAAGTCAAAATGAAAGGTATATAATTTTTTTTTATATATACATTAGGAATGCTAGCAGCTAAAGTGCAGATAGATTTTTGGTAAAATGATAAAAGTACATAAGTAGGGGTGTTATATTCGAATTGTGATTGAATGATTGTGATTGGTGGTTCAGGTTCAGGTTCAGGGGAGGGAAAATAATTGATGGTGAGGAATTATGTATGGATTGTGGTGGAATGTTAGTTGAATTGATGGTGAGGAGTTATGTATGAATTGATGGTGAGCAGTACCATGATAGTGTAGGAAGAAGTGGCAAGGTAGTTGAGTGTTGTGGCAGTGCAGAGAAGTGGTCGATTGTCGTCCATATGTTTTGTTTCAGTACATTGCTTATTTAAGCAGTTTTAAGTTCAGGTTTTGTTTTCTCACTCTTTTGTTCTGTTCTTTGTTGATAGGTAGTTCAGGTTTTGAAGACATCAGCAATGACAGGTAGTTCAGGTTTTTATGGTGGTTCAGGTTATGCTCGGTACGGTTATTTCAGACGTATATGTACGGTTATTTCAGATGTTTATTTCAGATGTATATGTACGGTTATGACACTTATGGTAGTTTGGTTATAAAACTTATGGTAGTTTGGTTGTGTATGTGTACGGGTAGCTTTTTGTAGACACCTATGTATGTGGATGTATGAATGTCTATGTATCTTGTGGATCTTCAATGCGTATACGTATTTTGTAGTTGTTTAATATATTGTGTTCAAAAGTGTATGTGCTTGCGTATTCTGTTATTATATAATTGGATGCTAGATCAGGGGTAAATCTGGAGTAGCAGGTGGAGGGAAACAAACGCTACTGGATATTATTTATTTTGGTAGCGTTAAAATGTTGCTACAAAAGAGTAATTAGAACTCAAGTACACTTATGCTGGCGTTTATTACGCGCTACAAAAAATGTATATAACGCCATGAAAAGGTAACATGGAGGAGAAAACCCTTTCGGTGGCGTTAAACAGGCGCTACAAAAAATTTAGATAACGCCATAAAAAAGTATCATGGAGGAGAAAACCTTTTCGGTGGCGGTAAATAGGCGCTACAAAAAAGGAATTCTATGGCGCTATAAAAACGCTATCAAAAAAAAAAATTTGGTGGCGTTTAAAAAAGTGCAACTAATACTCGAGGATTTTTAGTGGCATGTTTTCTCGTAACGATTATCGGAATGCCACTAAAAATACGTAGTGGCGTTTTTTGGGCGCTACAAAAAATCAGTTTTCTTGTAGTGAAAATTCAAAAAACATAAAAATATGGGTTCCTAAAACAAACAACAGTTTGATTAGGAATAAATATATAAAATCATTTTTGGAAAATGTGCATAAGAGTCAAAATTATTTATACAAAGGGAATACCGAATCCTCTTGGGTTTGGTTTCCTAAGACCTAACTCTTAGGACCCTATCAAAAAGTGGGTACCAATGTTATTCTTTTATTTTTTGCAGGTACCACTTAAGAAAAGAGGAAAATGGATACTCGACAGTGGTTGCTCAAAACACATAACAGAAGACAAAAATATGCTGACCAATATTACATATTCAGATGGAGGCTCTGTCACATTTGGAGACAATTCCAAAGGTTATATCATCGGCAAAGGCGATGTGAGCAATTACGGTATATCTAATTCACCTCTCATTTCGAATGTTTTACTTGTCAAAAACTTGAAGCACAATTTGTTAAGTATTAGTCAATTATGTGACAAAGGATTCAAAATTTCATTTTCTGAGGATAAGTGTAGCATTTATGATCACAATAAAAATCTTATCTTTGAAGTTAATAGAGATAGAAACATATACATACTGAATATGAAAATCAATCATAATTCAGATATGTGCTTAATAGCCAAAGAAAATAATCCTTGGTTATGGCACAAGAGATTCTGTCATATTAACTTCAAAGCAATAAACAAACTTTCTAAAAATTATTTAGCAAAGGATTACCAAAAATGAACATCAAAGTTGATCATATTTGTGATACATGTCAATTAGGAAAGTTTACTAAATCATCTTTCAAATCTAAGAAAGTTATTTCTACATTACAACCACTTGAATTACTTCACATGGATTTATTTGGACCTACTCAAGTAGAATCCATAAATCACAATAGATATGTGTTTGTAATTGTAGATGACTTTTCTAGATATACTTGGACCATATTTATGAAAAATAAAAGTGATACTTTTGACCATTTTAAAGTTTTTGTCAAAAGAATCCAAAATTTGAAAGGATTAAAAATAAAGAATATTAGAAGTGATCATGGAGGAGAGTTCGAAAACGAAGCTTTTGAACATTTCTGTAAAAAGAAAGGAATTTTTCACAATTTCTCGTTTCCTAGAACTCCACAACAAAATGGAGTTGTAGAACGGAAAAATAGAACATTATAGGAATGTGCAAGAACTTTGTTAAATGGAAGCACACTTCCAAAACATTTCTGGGCAGAAGCTGTAGCAACTGCTTGTTATGTTTTGAATCGTGTTTCTATACGACCTCTTACCAAAAATACTTCATATGAACTTTTTCATGGAAGAAAACCAAATATTTCCTATTTTAAAGTTTTTGGATCAAAATGTTTTATATTGAATACCAAAGATCAGCTTGGAAAATTCGATGCGAAATCCACGAAGGTATCTTTCTAGGATATTTTGATCGAAGCAAAGCTTATCGGGTGTTTAATAAAAGAACTAATACTGTTGAGGAAACTCTTCATGTATCTTTTGATGAAAATTTTCTACAAAAACCAAGTATAAGAGATGATGAAGAACTTCTAGATAATATCACAAATATTGACAATATAAATTTTGAAAATAATGAAAACATAATTGATAATTCAAGAGAAGATGAAAATGTTATTCATAACAATAATGAGATAAGACCTCCACCAAAAATATTACGGGATCATCCTATTCAAAATGTTATTGGAGAAATTAATTCAAACGTCCGAACTAGAAGTCAATTAAATCGAATGGGCCATGTAGCATTTCTTTCCAATATCGAACCCAAAAACCCTAAAGAAGTATCTACCGATGACAACTGGAATTCTTTGGAATGATCTAAGGGAAAGATGAAGATAGAACCAGAAGAGCCTAAGACTCCTAGAAAATCGTCTTCCTCATCGTAGACACAAAATCATCAATTGATTTTAAATGTTTTTTGTGTGTTTATAATTGTATTTTTTAATAAACAACTTATGTATTTCGTGTTTTTTAATAAATATGTTTATTCTTCTCAGGAATACATTTTTATTGAAATTCAGACGTCTGAAATGGTTAAAACAGATGTCTGAATATTGTCAAATAAATATTTTTACCTTCAGATTCAGACGTCTGAAACCCCCAAAACAGACGTTTGCATATGGCCAAAAATGAACTATTTGCATTTTGTTTGAAATTTTTGATTTCAGACGTCTGAAATACTAAATCCAGACGTCTGAAAAGTTCCGTCGATTCAAATTTTAGGGGCTTTTCAACATTTTTCTCCCCACCTACCATCTTAAATTCGTTCGAATCCTTCTCTATACCCCTTTTTTAGTAAACCACTTCATTTTATTTCACTAAAAACTCAAACTTTATCATCTAATCTTCACAAATGGCTCCAAGACCAAAAAGATCTAGGACTTCAACTTCCTCATCCACTCCTAACATTGATCAATGGCTTTGGAATGACGAGGCAAAACGACGTTTTGCTCAAATTGATAGATCCAACTTCTTTCCCGGTGCCTTCATGAAATTTAAAGAATTTGAGCCTTATCAAATTCGACAAATAGCTCGCTCTAATGGGTTAGAATCACTTCTTTCATTTACTGCCAATAATGTAAAGATTAAACATCTATTTGTCAAGCTTTTTTATGCAAACATGAATTTGGATCATCACCATCCTCATAATCGTGAAGATTGTATTTGGACTATAGTTTGTGGTATTAAAATTTACCTTCCACTTGTTCGTCTTGGAGAAATCCTTCATTGTCCTTCAACCGGAACCGATTTAGATGATATTGAGTTCTTTCTATCCTTGGACAAACGAGATGAAGTTTCTCACCGCTTTCTTTTTGACGATATTACTAAACTCACCTCTATTCAACTTCGGCCCCAAGCCCGTATCATTCATAGAGCTTTGATTCGCTCCGTTTTACCTCGAACCGGTAGCTATGAAGTTGTTAATAAGCGCAACTTTCAAGCTCTCCATGCTATATACTCTAGACAATCCGTGGATTGGAGCCGTTTCATTATGGAAGAGTTTATGGATGTGAATCGCCGTCGTCATTAAAAAACTTTTCACTATGGTGCTTATATAATGAAAATTCTCCAAAACTATGGTATTTCTTTTCCTGAATCCGAATTTTCAATAATTAAAGAGCTTGGATCCAAAACCTTGGGACATATGAACTTACCGAACCATCCACAACATATAGCTTTTATATCATTCCAAGAATGGACCGCCAACCGTGATCAAAATCGACCTCAACCTCCTCAACATCATCACCCTGTTGCTACACAAGTTCAAGAGGAAAATGATGATGAAATAGAAGTTCTAAATCTCGAATCTACCTCACGACAAGCTTTGGTTACCCTTTCCGAAATCAAGCCAAGCTTAAGGTAAAAATGGATAAGTTCGAGAGGCAAACCAATAAAAGGTTCAACTCCATTCGTGGTTTTCTAAATAAAATTTGCGAACGTATTAGTTGCTCTTCCTCGACTTCTACCGAAGCTTTTGATCCACCCCCTTTTCAATGGTCCTCTAGCTCTAGCACCACTGATGATGATAACTATGACGATGAAGAAGAAAGTGATGATGAGTCAAGCAAAAAGTTTTAAGGTAGTGGTATGGTTGTTTTTTTTATCTCAAAACATTCGTAGTTATATGCTTTTTGTTGTGTATGTATTTATGTGGTGATCTCGTACTTGCTATGTTGGTTTGTAAAATTAAACTTCTATGTCTCTTTTGGAATAGTAAAGTATGTTAACTATTCTATATTATCTATGCTATTCTTGCTTACTGTCGTCCATATGATATGTGAGTATTTCATATATATTATGTTTCCTTTTTGTCGATGTCAAAGGGGGAGAAGGAGTTTAAATACTACCATCGACAAGGGGAGCTTATAGTTAGGGGGAGTACATATAAATTCTATTTCCTGTTTATATATGTTCATATTGTGTATATACTTATATAGTTGTCATCGTCAAAAAGTGGGAGAATGTTGAAACTTCGTATTTACGATATTTCGTAATAACGATATTTTGACCATGACAACTATACAAGTCATTATTATATACTAACTTGTTTTTACAGGAATTAATCAAGACCGGATTCAAATAAGCTTAAAATCTTATATAAGTATGTATCGAGTATATGTCTAGAGTTTACTCATGTTAAAATCTCTCATATATGATATATATTTCGACACGTTTTTCATTTCATTAGCATAAACTCATATTCTTTGCATATTCTCATTTTTAGTCTACATTCAGACGTCTGAATGTAACAAATCAGACGTCTGAATCTGGAAAAATGAATATTGTTTAGTACAATATTCAGACGTCTGACTTGTTAATTTCAGACGTCTGAAAATGGTTATTTTTAGCCTATTTCCTTTCTAGTTTGAGCTCGTGCAAATTCAAAAGTCTGAATTATCAATTCAGAAGTCTAAATATCTATAACGGCTATATTTTCAAATAGGCACTTCCATTCGTAAAGAGATGCGTTCCTCATTTCAATAGATATGACCATATCTCTTTATGATAACTCTTCACGAACATATGCACCTTTTTATAATCTATATAAACACATTAGAATCATGTTTCCATAACTAGAACTCAATTCAATCTTTGATTCTAATACTCTTGTGCATTCAATTTCATACAAATTAATTCTATTACTTCCTTATTCTTCACGTATTCATATATATATATACATATATATCATAAAGGAGAAGATTATAGGAAGGGTGTACTATAATTGACAAATTCGTGTTATTAAAGAACACATAGAGTCAAGAAAACTTCATTTGTAAAAGACCTATTCTGCTGCTCAGGCAAAGTGAAGTCCTTTTCGACTGCTGAGGCAAAATCCTGTTCTGCTGCTCAGGTCCCTGTTCGGCTGCTCAGTGGTTGTATAGACCTGTTCCTCCAGGTTAAGTGAGGGTTGTTGTTTTAGTGAAATTCTAGAAGGAGTCTAGGACTGGACGTAGAACGGGAAGTTCGAACCAGTATAAAAATTCCTGGTGTGCTTGTTTTATTTTACTTATTCACGTTGCTATAATATCTTAGTTTATTTCCGCAGTAGTATAGTATAATTCCATATAGCACGATCCACACTGTCTTTTCTGTGCTTGTTTTATTTTACTTATTCACATTGCTATAGTATCTTAGTTTATTTCCGCACCAGTATAGTATAATTCCATATAGCACGATCCACATTGTCTTTTCATGATCCTATTAATATTCTTGTTGTTTTCTATTGGGTAGCGATACTTATACTAAGCGTCTTAGTTTGGGTGACTGTGTGTTGAGATTGAGGAATGATATTTGTGAACATTGGCTTGAGTTAATACCTTGTTCTATTGAATTGGTTTATGAAAGAGATGAAAAGAAAAGAGTTTTTGAAACTAATTCTGATTTGCATAGATATTGTTGCTTGTTGCTTATAGCCGTGAGGATTTTTTGCTTGTTTCAGTTGTATCTAAGCTGTGTAAGAGTATTTTGGCTGATGTTGGTTCTTATAATTCTTCATTTATTGGTCCTTTTGGTGAATCTAGGTCATCTTCTTCTTCGATGGTTATTTCTTTAGTTGATTCTAGTTCTAGTTTGAAACGTTTGTTAAAAAGTGATTTTAACAATCCAGTATTTACTGGGGTTGGTCAAAGATTTTCTAATGGTGTTGAGGAGTTCTGATTGTATCGTATGATATACTATGTTAAGAATGGTTATAAAGTCAATGTTGTTAAAAATGATATGGAACAAGTTACATCTGTTTGTTCACCGGAAGGTTGTACTTTTTGTATTCATGCTTCTCGTAAGTTTAACCTACCATGTTTTTTTGTTACACTACGCCATAAATGACCTTCTGCAACATTTTTGCAAGGTGTTGCCAGCTAAAATGTTGCGATAGATATAAAATTTTGGTCCTACTGCAACGTTGTATTTATGGTGTTACCTTAGCCATAAAAATGTGTTGCTCTAGCTAAACAAGTGTAACACGATGCAACATTTTTATATAGTGTTGCTATAGATGTATTCAGATTAAAAAATTAATAAAATTAGCAATCCGCGTGAATACGATCCAACGGTCTACATTTAATCTGATTGTTAAACTGGATCACCGCTACAATTTGCCACAAATTTTCATTTTCCCGCTTTACTTTTCATATCATTTTCGTTCTCACCCCCAATTTCCGAAATCCCTAATTTCCAAATCATATTTTCGTTTCTTTTTTTTCTTCCAAAAATCCCTAATTCCCAAATCCTACCAACCGCAGCCCCCAACAAAACTCCACTACCCCACCACCGTTTCTACAGCCTGATTCCGATGGCCATCGAGCACATATCCCGTGGCGATGGAGTTCGGATTTAGTGATGGAAATTGGCGATTGGTGGTTATAATTGGGTTCGCTGCTGCTATTAATTTGCAGAGGAAGTCAAAGTTTGAAGTAGGTCGTTGGTTGGGTTGTGATGCTGCCGATTGAGGGTCAATTGATGGTTGTTGGCAGTTGACTGGTTGAGTATTGTGGTGGTATGGCTGCAGTTACTGGAAATGGCAGCTGTGTATAATGTTCTGTTGATTGAAGCTGGTTCGAAGTGTTGTCGAAGTAGTGTTGAAGTTTGATGGGCAAGTGGTAATTGAGGCTGACAGTGGTAATTGAGGCTGACAGTGGTAATTGAGGAAGTAGTGTTGAAATGGCAGCTGCTGTTCCTCGAATCTGAGAATCCGTCTAAGCCGCTTTCTCTCTATATCAATTCACCTGGTGGTTCCGTGATGGCTGGGTTGGCAATTTATGATACTATGCAGTATATTCGATGTCCCGTCTCTACTCTTTGTGTTGGCCAGGTGATGTTTTGTTATATTTATGGAAAAGTTGTGAACTTTAACATTGGATTTACATTTATTCGCTTACATGTTTTTGTTGATTGGTAATTGTGGTGATATGCTAGTTCAGCACGAGTTGCCACTTTGTCCTCCTCTTGGCTTATGACTAATTATGTGAACATACTGCTGCTATGATTAGCTCTTTGATTACATTCAGTTCCAATCTCAGTATAGATTGCACGTGCTTATACTAGAAAGTAGCCAACTAGATTGCAGGCAGCAATTTCATATCCTGATTCAAAATGTACCAACTGTTGTTAAGGGCTGTAGGGGATGTAAGTTGCAGCAGTTTGGGGAGTGGATGGTGGCAGTGTAGAGGTTGAAGTTTGGTAGTATTCAAGGAGAAGGAGTTGATGTCTAGTAGGATGTTTAGATGAGTGAACTGTGGTAATGTATTACTTATTAACACGCAACCTGTTCGATGAAATGTTAATTTTTATTTATCATGGTTTCAGGTCTTTTACCAAGGCAGAGCTAAAAGTAAGGTCGGATGATTCAGAAGAATCCATGAAAGAGTTGCAAAAGTCAATCATCGAGGAGGTGTTCAAATTCGCAGGAGGTGTTCATTTGTGCATCATTTTACGTCGTTTCAAAGAAGGCTCGATCCCCGCCGGGACTGCGGTGCCCCGGACCCCCGCCGGCGCTGCGCCCGGACCCGCTTCTCGGCTCGCCTTCGGCTCGGCACTCAGCTCGTCATATATTTGTCAGTGTCGGTGTCTGTACAAATTGAAACTGCATATGTAATGAGTGAATTGAGTGATGTAGTGAGGAATATCTGTATATGTGAATATCAATGTTATATATCATTGAATTGTAAAATAGTGGAGTCAGGAATTTGTACTATTTCAAATGTTGAAATAAAATATTTATTTAAATAAATTACTGTTTAAATATCAAATTCTATGCAAAAGCATTTTATTAAATAAATATTTATTTCTATTAAAAAATCAAATATGCTCTACATTGTGGGCCCCACAAATTCAGAAAGTTAATATCTATGGCAACATTTTGGAATGTTGCTACAGATACCTATGGGTGTTGCCATAGACCCAAATAGGGTTCTATTGCAACAATATTACTTATGTTGCCTTAGATAGTCAAAATGTTGCCTTTGAGGTCTAAGGCAACGGCAAAAATTGCATCACCCTAAAAGTGTTGCCATAGACCTATGGCAACATTTTTCGGGCCTGAGCCAACATTTTTTTTGTGTTGCAGTAGGCCATTTATGGCGTAGTGTTATCAAAACTATGCAGCCTAATCATTCATATGGAGCTAGTATTGTAGATGTTAATCATCCACTTATTTCTATCAATTTAGTTAAGAAGCTGGTTGTTGATTTTGTTCGTTCGAATCCTTTTATGAAAACGAAAGATATTGTTCATTTATTTCAGACTGAGTACAATATTGTGTTAAATTACTATTTTGCTTATATACAGAAAAGATTGGCTCTGGAAGGAATACATGGGAATGATTTGCTTTCGTATCATCATTTGAAATCTTTTTGTGAAGCTGTGGCTGAGTGTAATCCTGGCAGTATTGTTGAACTTTAAGGTGATTTTATAAGTCATGAATTTGAGAGAGTTTTCAATGGGTTTGAAACATGCAGATATGGATTTGATTATTGTCGCCCTTTGGTTTTTTTGGATGGGTCTTTTATGAAAGGTGGAGGCCAAGGCTGTATTATGTCTGCTACGGCAAAGAGTGGTAATCAAGGTATGATTTAGTTTTGAAAATTATAATTTAATTTATCGTATTTTTGAAATGTTTGAATGTTAAATGTATGGTAATCATGGTATGATTATCTAACTTTATTTTGTGAAATTTTTATTATATTTGCCTGGTAAATATTTGCTATCAATTTCTGGCAAATATTTGGCATATCCGCTTTTTTTATTTGATATGTTTGTTTTCTTGTTATTTTATTTGTTAAATTAGTATTATATATGTTGTTTGTTTTCAGTTTGCCAAATTTTTTAATTGTTTAAATTTTGTGTTATATTGGATGATTTATGTTGCTTGTTAAACTCTTATTATTTCTTTTAGTTTTTTTTTTCGCTGGCTTTTGGGATTGTATCTATTGAAGATGAAGTTAATTGGCATTAGATTTTGACGAAGCTTCGATAAACAAATTTTGACATATTAGTTTTGTTGTTTTCAGTTAATAATATAATATTGATTTATATACCCTAAAGTCAATGTATTTATTGAATATCATGTCGGAAATATTGATTCCTCTTATTTCAATGTCTTTTTCCTCATTATAATATGCAGCATTTCTATTTTAATAAATAGGTAAAGCACATTAGTATGTATCATAGTAAGAAAGTTATTAATAATTGTTTGGCATATATATTTCCAAGAAACAATTAACTGGCAAATATTGGCCAGGCAAAAATTTGCTTGGCAATTATACATGTCTATACATTTGTATGTGTATTTGAATTTTATATAATTGCTATACATTTATGTGTATATTTGCATTTTATATTTTAATATAATAACTTACTTAATTCCATCTGCTTTCTAAAGCATCAAGCTCGTCAATCTGTTCATTTGTGAGCCATTTTTTGCAATCTTGGTTTTTCGAACCAATATTTTTGCATCTTCTTTCACTTCAGTGCGATCATGATCGGATTCTTCGCTTGTTTCCAATGTGTTTTCAATGTCAGGAATTTTTTCATCTTTTTTTCCACTTTGCTTTTATGCGGGATATTTTGGTAATCTCTTTTTTTTTGAACTGGATACACGAAATCTGAATCTTTTCTTGGTCTTTTATGTTCTTCTTTTATTCTTTTTATTTGTGAAAAAGGATAAACTTTTTTATTTCTCTTTTCATAATTTGCTTCTCTTTTTCTTGCTTGATTTGGAATTCTTTGGCTTTTTTTAAACCTTTTGTTTGTTATCTAGACTCTGAAATATTTGTGTTAATCCCAAACTGAATCACGGGCAGTTTACTTCTGGTGTTTTTTTCTTCTCATCATCTGCAATAGTTGTATATTTAATATATGTATAATATTTGAGATAAAATATTTCATATAAAATATGGATTTTGTTTTAAAATGTATACCTTTCATTTTTTGTACATTTTTTTCTTGATGTTTTTCTTAAATTAAAATTTCTGATTTTTCATCTGGTTTGTCAAAAAATACAAATTGTTATATAATTTGTTTGTTAGCATATACATGACGAATATTTGCCTAGCAAATAATTACCAGGATGATATTTTAACTATAATCTGTAAAATTTTACTTTTTTTGATCCTTCCTTTTCCTTTTCTGTATATTCTATTTGTTGGTCATTTTTCACTACCTTTGATTGTACGGCTACTTCATACTGGCTTGTTGTTTGGTCATCACCGTCCTCGTCGTCATTATTAGCAGTAGCGTCATTTTTAATCTAATCAGCTTGATCCTCAATTTTGTTTTCATATTGATAAGATTTTTTTTTTCTGGTCATCATTATTTGTAGCAATATGATCTTTATCTTGATCGGCTTCATTTTCAAGTTTAGTGTTTCCATCAGCACCTTCAGCAGCATAATCTCTATTACTTTCATCATCATCAGCTGTTTTGTTTCATCACACCGTTTCTTTTCCATGCTTTTTTTCACTTCATCATTTTCTTTTTCAATATCTTTGTTTTGTTGTTTTAGATCTGTATTCTTCTTTGTCAGCTCTTCATTTTCTTTTTTTAGATCTGCATTCTTTTTTTTAAGCTATTTGTTTTCTTCTTTCAGATTTGCTTTCTCCTTTTTTCAGCATCTTATTTCCAGTTCCATATCTTTTAGTTTTTTTGCTGATATTCTCATATTTTTTATCAACAACAGAAGTTATTTCTGTATGAGATTTAGCTTTTGTAGTTTTAATCTTCTTTTCCTTTTTTGTTTTTCTTCTTTTCTCTGCAAATTAGGGAAAAAAATTTAATATCTATTTATTAATTATTTTCCAAGAAAATGTGTGCCTGGATATTGTTTGCCTAACAACTGTTTTCCTGGCAAATATTTGTCAGTTAATTGTCGCCTGCCTACTATTTGTCACTTTATATTTTTTAGTGCATTTCTTTGTATTGTTAGCAAATTTACCTTTTTGTCAAGGAAGCACTTCATTTTGCTTGGAGTAAGTTGCGGAAGTGTCCATTTGAAAAATGTTGGATCATTTTCTTTGTATGTTTTTTCGAAGGAATAATGTTTGAGATATCACAAAAACAATATTGCATATAAAGGTATTAGATGTTAATTTATTATGTATTAGTGATTATGAAAGATAAAGTAGGTTATTAGAGTTTACCAAGAGCAGAGTTACACATACACGTATTTTTCTTGGACTTTCTTTATTTTTTCTTACTTGCTCCATCAAATGTTTTCAATTGTTTCTGACCAAGGAATGTTTTTGTTTGCTTCAAATTATAAATATATGGTAGCAGCATCGAAGGAAAGGCCGAGTTTGGATTGAAGAGTAAGAAATGTGAAATAAAATACATTATAAGTAATCTTGCAACATCATTTTCTTTTTGGCTTTTTGAAGCTAATCGAATGCTTGATTCTATGTCTTTTGCTTTAATCATTTTTGAATCCTTGAAATATTATTCTTTGAATGCTTTTAATTCAGAATGGATTTCATATTACTTTAAATGAGATGCAGTGTTGATTGTGATGCCTTTATTTCGGAATCCAAAAATTGTAGCAATATCACTTTCTTTTAAAGTTGCTTTGACATATCCAAATTTAAACCAGTTGTCTTCAACTGAGAAGCATTCTATTATTATATCTATTGGAACTGATTCTTTTCTATGTCATCAGATTTTAATACCTTTTCGAAGAATGGGTTGATGATATTGGAGAATGAAGTTTTCTTCAATAGTTTAATGTGTGATTGTAGAAGTAGCTTTTCTTTTATTAAATGTTCTATTAATGTCTGGAAAGATTTAAAACCACTTATATAGGCTTCTAAATTTTATTTTGAGGTTCCAGTTTCTTTTGGCTTTTCTTCTTTTTGGTTTCTTCACTGGTATTTTTTTACTTGTACTTCTTGTTGCTGGAGCTTTTCTTTTCAGGGATGAAACATGATCATCTTGTGATCATATATAATCGGAAGATTTTGTATTTGAAGTTGTTGAAGTTTCTTTTTCTAAAGGTTTATATTTTGATGATTCGGATTTTTCAGATGTTGGAGATTCAGTTTATGATTCTGATTCATGTGTTTCATGAGATTTAGGATTAGAAGATGATTTAGCTAGTTTCTTGATTTTATCAACTGATGGTCTTTTTTTAAATGTCCCAATTTTGTGTCATCGTCGTGATTGCTGTAAGGATTTTAAATTTGTAAAATTAGTGTCACATACATAGATATATAAACATACATACATATATACATACAGATACACACACATGCATACGAGTAGCAAATATTTGCCTAGAAAATATTTTGCATGGGTAAAATACATACACAAGGAATTGCTTATTAAACTTATGACAAATATTTGCCAGGAGAATAATTGCATTTGTCATTTTTCATTTTATTGTTCACGAATTTACAATTCTAATTTACCAAATAACAAATAATGTATGTCAAAATTTTGCAATAAATTCTCTTGAAATATAAGTGTAGGAAAATGGAAATTAAAAACCTTTTCCGCTTCTTTTTCTCCGTGTTTCGGTTTATTCAAATTGTGCATTTGCGTATTCTTCGCAATAGCCATTCAATATGGAGATTCCTTTGCAAGCTTCGTCTTCTCCAACAAATCTGTAATTAACAACCAATTTTTTTAACGATTTTATGCTTTTGAATTGAATTCCCATTGGTTTGTTTGAAGAGGGTTTCAAATTGCGTAAAGTGAAAGACGATTGGTAATCAAATTTTTTTTATTGCAGACTGAAAGCAGGTATGTGTAATCGGAAATTTCTTTTTGCAAATTGAAAGAGTGTATATTTTTCTTAGTTATTTCACTACAAGGGGAAGCACGTTTTCCGACGGCTAGAAACCGTCGGCGGCCGTCGGAAGCCGTCGGCCGCCGTCGGAAAAAGCCGTCGGAAATGCCTATGTCGGGAAGCAGTAATTCCGACGGCTTCCGACGGAAGCTGTCGTAAACTATTTCGACGGATCCCGACGACTTCCGACGTTTTCTGACGGCTTCTGACGGACGTCGGTAACCGTCGGAAGCCGTCGGAAATGTTAAGTTATAGGCCGTCGGTATTCGTCGTAAGCCGTCGGAAATTTTGACCTATAAGTCGTCGGAAGCCGTCGGAAATCTGCTGTTTTTTTTAAATTTGCTGCAAATAGAGCCTTCCAACCACATTTCTCTTCCAAACACTATAATATCAATACTGCACAATCCAATATACTATAATCCAACCAAATGTCCAAACCCAAACTACAAAATATTCAATAAACACAGAAATAAATAAAATTACATCAAAATATACATAACCATTCCAACATTAACAATAATCCTAACAATAACTGTTCTACCATGTTGTTAATACACAAATTCATCAATATTCTCATACACGTCCTCATACAACCATAGAATCAAGTGTATCAAACATAATTATACGTAAATCAACAATTTCCTACGCCGTCTACCAAATCATTCTAAAGTAAAACAAAACATACCTGAACGAACAAGCAAGCAAACAAGCAATGAATCAATCTCCTCCAGATCCAGAGCCGGCCGAGGAAGGAAAGTGACCACCAAACTGCTGCATGTACTCTAACAACTGTTCGTTCTTCATGGCCTGTTGGCGGTTCTTCTCCTCCAACTGGGAAACTCTAGTCCGCAATTCTTCAATATCTGCTAGATCGCTCTGATGTCTACTCCGCCGTCCCCTATTCTGACTACTGGACTGCAATAATTAAAAAATAAATAAAATCCAAGTTTATTGTTTTGAAAAGGTCAAAATATCATATTTTAAGTATTTTAAGAAAAAGTAAATTATTTACCGCTAAATTGCCAAATCCGTATCGTCGACCATGCTCTGCTGGATCCATAACGGACTCAAAAATAACGTCCTCCTCATTGGTCGTCTGTTGATCTCGACCCGTGTCAGCAAGGAGTTTCTGCCGCTGCTCCATAAACTTCTCCTGTATTAACAAATTAATAATATCATAACTTATGTCATCATAGTTTAACAATTACTAATACTGAATAAAATGAAATATGCTTACATGGCTTTTGCTGGATTTATCGTCCTGCCATATGTACGAAATAGTCCCATCTGGATTAACATGCTCGACAGCATGCGTACGGGTGAACACGTCCATATAGCTGACAGGACCATGTGACTCAGCTTCCTGAAGTTGATTGTTACATACAATTATTATACATTTAAAATAGTATAAACTATTTACATTTATTATTCAGTAAATTTACCAACTCCTGCCGATACTGCTGAAACGACTTCGATCCTCCGCGATGAGTGACGGGATTCTTATTTCTATTTGCAGAGTTTCTATCCGACTCTGCCTGTACATTCAAAATTTGATACATTATTTTTTGATCACGTCAAATTAATAATTCAAAAAAAATTAGTATACTTGCCTTCGCCTCGTCCGTCTCCCAGTATCTCAACCAAGCTTGCCACACGCTCTCTCCCATCCACCGTGGTTTCTTACCAGATTTCTTAATCTCAGATATCGTATCCCTGTAGTTCTTGCGCATCTTCTTCATCCAGTATGCTCGTGCCAGCATCATATCGTCTGTCTGGATGTCTATCTCAGCCTGTGTTAAAAAAAGATTACACTTTAAAGGATATAAAAAGTAAAAAAACGACAAAAACGAATTAAAAATGGAAAACAGAAAAATATGCATACTAGGACATCGTGCCATATGCACTCTATGATGTGAGGAGGGATGTTATCCTACTTCGGCCAGCAAGCACTCATCCTACTACGATAAGAAGCTCTAGAGACGTCCAGCACAGCCTTAGAGGGAAGTAGATCGAACCCCCTGTTTTTAAGTACGATATAGATAAGTACGTACGTATATCATAGAAAAAATAAAATGCTGAATAAAATTTAATTCTTACCCACCTGCTCTAGGGACTAACGATACAACTACACGCTGTGGCTCTTGCGATAGGCCACTATCATCGCCTCCTGATGATCGGGAAGTGCTCCTACCTCTACATGACATATTGATAAACTTGTGACATATACACATCATTATATATGAGAATAAAAACATGATAATTAATATATTTCATACGAAAATGACATCAACGGTATAAATTGCTTAATTAATGACTGAAATGGAAATAGAAATGGAAGTGTGTTATACCTGATTCATAATGGGTGTACTCTTCCAACGCTAAGCAGAGTTCATTGCATTTTCAATAAAAATTGCTAAATAAATGACAAATGGAAATAACATAAAACATGCAAACAATAGTAAATGGATTTGGTTTCATAGTTATATCAATTTCATAATACATCAAGAATTCAACATAGTTACATCAATTGCAAAAAAATAGATTCAGATTTATATCAGTCATCATCGTCTTCTGATTCAGATTCGGTCTCGTTTTCGACGATATTTTCCTCTACACTGTCAAACGCTTCTACCAAAACATTTGATTCATCGATCAAAGGACCAAAATCTGTATGATCGTCTGTAATTATTATTTTGTTATTTAGCTCAAGATCTGCCTGATAGGCTTGTTCGTCCAGAATATTCTTCCCATCAAATGTGAATCTGGCCTTTGTTTTAAAAACTGCAGACCAATCTGCTTTATCTCTTTTTAGAGACGGATAAGGAGCATAATAAACTTGCAATGCTTGTTTGGCTAGTACAAAAGGATCATACTTGTGATAGTGCGATGTATGCTTTATTTCGATAAGATTATAATCCTTGTGCACATTAATTCCAGAACCTGGAACATTACTAAACCAATTGCATCTAAATAGAAACACCTCCTCCGCGGATCGTGAGAAATATGTCAGTTGCAAAATTTGTGTCAGAACGCCATAAAAATCATTTAAATGATTTTCTGGATCGTCACTACCTTTAACAAATACACCGGTATTATTTGTTAATTTTTCTGCACCGTATTCTTTGGTGTTAAATTTATATCCATTGACTAAATATATTGGATATGTCTTGACCACTCTTTTTGGTCCCATCGCAAGATGTTTCAACCCTTCGTCAACAACACAATTTCTCGGCTCATAAACGTAATTTGAAAACCAACCGGAAAATTCTTTACTGAGATCTCCGTTCGGATGTTCACGTTCATAAAGACTTTTTATATAAACAAATTATTACATTAGGTTATACACGCGCATGCATTATAGAAAAGAATAAAACACAAATTATTATTTTAGATTACCTAACAAACGGTGCAACCTCGGCATGATTTAGAAGAATATAAGTGTGTGCTACATGAAGATCTCTATCGTCTAGCCATATTTCTACACATTTTCCAGAAGGCCGACCATGTTGTCTAAAAATAGATAACAGTGCTTGAGAGGACTCTTGTTCATCGCCTTCGTCATTACGAGGAACACTTTGAAATGAAATATTCACATGGTCACTGAAATAGTGAGAGAAAAAGAATGAAGCTTCTTCTTCGATGTAAGATTTACATATCGAACCTTCAACTCGTGCTTTTTTCTTCAGATGATTCAAATATCTATGCAAAATTAATTTATATTAACTTCATATTTCAAATGCAATTAAATTACGTTATAACATATTACATACCTCTCAAATGGATACATCCATCCATAGTGGACAGGACCTCGAAGTCGTGCTTCAGATGGGAGATGAACAGGTAAATGTTCCATCACATTAAAAAAACCTGGCGGAAATATTTTCTCTAATTTGCAAAGCAATATAGGAATGTCCACTTCAAGTTTACGTAAACGTTGCACTTTTAAAGTAGTCGAACAAAGCTCTTTGTAAAATATACTAAGCTCCGTTACTACCTTCCAAACTTTTAACGGCAGTAGTTCTTTGAACATTACGGGAAATAAATTTTCCATCATTTTGTGACAGTCGTGAGTTTTCGTTCCGCTCAATCTACCATTTTTAAAGTCAACACATCTACGAAGATTTGATGATATCCCATCAGGAAATATTAACCCTTCCACCCATTTTAACATAGTTTTAATTTGATTATTATCTAATTCGTAACATGCTTTGGGTTTTTTACTGTCATTTGGTTTCATATGAAGCTCAGGACGTTTGCATAATTCTTCTATATCACGTCTTGATTTCAAATCATCCTTCGTCTTCCCTTTCACATTCAAAATTGTGTTAAAAACATTATCAAATACATTTTTCTCATTGTGCATCACATCTATGTTATGGCGAAGCAGAAGATGTTTCCAATACGGAAACTCCCAAAAAATAGTTTGTTTGCACCAGTTATGAACAACTGATTTGCCTTCAATTTCTGTTTGCTCACCAGTTTCATATATCTTTGGATAGTCCTTAACAAGTTCATATATGTCTTTGCTTGACCATATCGTCGGTGGTTGTCTGGTTTCTACTCTATTAGCTAAAAAGTTTTTCTTGTCTCCTCTGAAGGGATGATTTACATGGAGAAAATATCGATGACAGTCAAACCATGAAATTTTCTTACCATGAGGTAAAGAAAACGCTCGTGTTTCATCCATGCAATATGGACATGCTAGACGACCGGCAGTACTCCATCCCGAAAGCATTGCATAGGCAGGAAAATCACTTATAGTCTACAACAAAGAAGCAAACATACGAAAAATTTTCTTCTTGGACACATCGTATGTTTCTACTCCTTCGTTCCACAGTATTTTTAACTCCTCAATCAACGGTTGTAAATATACATCGATTCCTTGTGTCGGATCGTCGGGGCCAGGAACGACAACAGTAAGAAACATATATTGCGTTTTCATACACATCCATGGAGGTAAATTATACGGTGTGATGATAATGTGCCAGGTTGAATATTTAGAACCAAATTGAGAAAATAGAGAAAAACCGTCCGTACATAATCCTAATCTAACATTTCGACTCTCCGCTGCAAAATTTGGATACGTTTATCGAAATGCTTCCATGCTTCTCCATCGGCCGGATGTGTCAACGTACCCTCTTCCTCCGTTCTCACACTATGCCACCTCATATTAGACGCAGTTACAGAAGATGCATATAATCTTTGAAGTCTTGGAGTTATGGGTAAGTAGTGCATACGCTTGTACGGAACTTTCTTCCCTTCTTTTTTCTTGGTTTGTATCTCTCCTGGTTACAAACTTTACAATTTCTAAGGTTTGCGTATTCTTTCCAAAACAACATGCATCCTTTTAAACATGTATCTATTTTCTGATACGGTAAACCAAAAGCCGACATAAGTTTTTTAACTTCGTAGTGATTTTCACACATTAGATTATCGGGCGGCATATGTCTTTTTGCAGCTTGTACAACAGCCGTAAACCCAGCTTCAGTGATGTTGTATTTTGATTTCATCGCAATGTATTCTACGATTACTGACAATTGAGTGCCGCTTTTACAACCATCCCAAATAGGTTTCTTAGCTGCATCTAGTAAATCATAAATTTTTTTAGCTTCAATATTTGGTTCTTCAACATTTCCATCATCGTCGTCAACTTCAACCATAGGAAACATTGATTGTGCTGCATCTTCGACCATATTTTCTATACGGATCGTTGAAACTATTTCGTTAACGACACTTTCAGACTCTACAGAAGTATTTGCTACAACTTCTCCATGCCGATCCCCAACATAATATTCGGGTGCGAAACCATTTTTGCACAAATGAACTTTCACAATATCTGGTAACAAATACTTCAAATGTCTACACATACTACACGGACAACGAATTTCTGGATCGTTTCCGTTATTACTTAAAACGAATTCAACAAACACGTTTATACCATTATAAAAATCTTCTTTTATTGAGCCCCTCAGTCCTTTTCTTTGGTACATCCATCTCCTCCGATCAACAAAATAATCAATCATTTTTCCTATTTGACAAAATGAGAAGTTCAAAATTTAATATTTATTTTGAAGAATACAAATTCGAAAAAGATTATTTTCATGGTCGTATAATATATTGAATTTAAAGAAGAACTTCACAAATTTAAAAATATTTTCAAATAGGGCACATTTTATTTTTTAACGTAACGATTTAAAAATATATATAATTTTTTTTCATTGGTCAGGCATCCTACTTCCCATTACAAACACAGTAAGCATTTACATTTCGTATATTACTTCGTCTCAAACGATTCAACAAAATTTCGGCTGCATTTCCCTTTTGTTCCCTGCATTGTACACAAATGCGTGTACGCAGGAAACAAAAAAGAAAAGTTAGGCCGAAATTTTATGAACCGTTTGAGACGAAATAGTATACCAAATGTAAATGCTTACTGTGTTCATAACTTGTCCAATACAGGGACAAATCCGATAAACATTGTACCAGATGAATATAAATGGTCGTTTTTCGAAAAAACGACTATTTATACAACGACCATGTACAACACTCGTCAGACGGGGCCAAAAACTCTCTAAGGGACATTTGTCAGTTACATGCGCGCATTTTACAAAAAAATACAATTTTACTCACTGTTCACATTTACAAAAATATATACTAATTTAACACATTTATTCAACGTATTACATCAACTTAAGGCTATTTTAACATTTTTGTTATTTTTCAATACACACAATTATATTTTAGAGTAATGCATTTTTTTTGTTTCATAAGTAAATACGCGCACAATATAATACTCCTAGTTCATTCAATCAATTTATCTTATTCCAAATAACGTATACAATCGTCGAATCAAGGCATACACAACAATTTACATATATATGAACAACCACAAATTATATGTGTTTTTCACATTTCACGATAAAAGATGAAATCGGTATACCATGTGATGCTATAAACCGTTATTACGCTATTGGAAACAATTGCAATCACTAATTCGCCGTAATTTATCAATTTATGCAAATCTAGAATTAGAATAAAAACTGAATTTTTCACAAAAATAAGAGATTATACTTGAGATTAAGAGTAATGGAGTTTGATTAAGGAGCCTTGGAAGATCCGGAAGCTAGGAATTAGGGATTGGAAGCTTGGAGGTTGAATTTGGGAGGTTTTTGGTGGAATTTTCGTATGGAGAGGAGGAGGAAGAAAGCTCTCGGCTGGAGCTATAATCGCATATTTCCGACGGCTTCCGACGGCCGCCGACGGCCCGTCGGAAGCCGTCGGAAGCCGTCGCCCCCCTCCGTCGGAATTTAGCATTTTTCTAGTAGTGTTTAAAAAGAGGGATTTAGTTTATAAATTGTAATTGGGAGGGATGTGGGCCTAATTATTTTCAATAGAAGGATGTGGGGCAAAATTTCCCATATATTTATTTATCATCCGTTTATCGAAAAAAACTCACCATAAATTTCATAACAAATTATATCTTTTTACAACATATTCATAATATTTCTCAAATAAAAATAGTACACAAGTATAAATACTGTGTTCATACTATATTACTGTCTAAAATGCATGAATTAACAATTGATAGAGAATCTATGTGCAGGTAAAAATATAGACAACCAAAAGATTTGTGTTTATTTTAGCAATAGAAAACTATGTGAAACTTATAAAAGAAATAGTTTCCTTATATCATTATCCTTTAGCCTTAATGATTAACACCGACGATTAATATAATACAACTTAATTCCAGCATTTGCATTCATTTTTACTAGTGTTTGAACTCGATGAAAATAATCGATCATCTCTTAAGATACACGTGTTGCTTTATCAATTTTACATGAATGCGTTATAAATCGCTCTCTAAATACACTGCTTGTAAACTATAAATTACATCAAATGGTTTATTGTTGTCGTTTCTCCCAAGGAAGACCAACAAGAAAACAACCTTGCAATAAGTTTTATGAGCTCCTTGTTGTGCAAACTTTGACTACTACAAGAAAAGATCTGAAATCTAGGGTTTCCTCTCAGCCATGGGGGAAAATCAATTTCCTCACCAAATCCTCTCAAATCTCTCCCAATCTTCTTCTCTAATCAGACCACCTGAGGTTTCTCACATCAGAAAGCCTTCAGGGGTTAACATCACTGATAATGAAGGGTTCAAGTTGGTTCAATTAAGACAACAAAGAAGAAAGGAGGCCAAAAAAGCTCAGGAGTCACCATCAGTTCCTTAATTTGACAACCGAAAAGGCAGAGTTGGTCAGACTGCAACCAACCAGGGCGAAAATAGGAATGCTATGTTGTCAAATCAGAGAAAACCGATAGCCATCTCACTAAACAGAGATCAAGGCTAGAAGTCTTGGGCAGACATTGTTGCCGATCAACCTCAAGAACCCAATGTTGAAGTGAGCAGTCTTGAGCATTTTGCACCTATCAGAATAAATAACAAGAAGTACGGTTTGGTTAAGGAAGAGGTATGTAAAAGAGCCACTGAATCTTGGAATAATTCCGTTCTTGTTTATGTAGTGGGCACCAAACCATACTACTTTTTTTTCAAATCTTACATACAAAGAGTATGGAAACCGATAGGAGAATTTGAAATCTTTACTAGAGAGAATGGATTCTTTCTAGTAAAGTTTAAGGAATTTCAAGACTGTAACTCAGTTTTAAAAAATGGAACATATTTCTATAATGGCAAACTCATCATAATGAGAAAGTGGTCTGATACATTGAAGATGGACAGAGATTTACTAACGTCTATGCCGATCTGGGCTAAGATTACCCTGTGTCAATCTGAAGCTTTGGGACAGAGAGGCTTTTAGTGTTATGGCAAGTATCATAGGCAAACCCATTAAAATGGATGCAGCCACCACGTTGAAGACGAGATTGAATTATGCTCGCCTTCTGGTCGAAGTGTCTGCAGAGGATGAGCTTCCTCATGAGATTAATCTCTCTTTGTTTAATGGAGAAAAAATTACTCAGAAAGTTGAGTATGAATGGGTCCCGCCTAAATGTAATGTGTGCAAATGTTTTGGGCACACTAAAGATCAGTGTAACCCAAAACAGGCATGGGTACCAAAGACTCAAAATCAAGAAATTCAAGAAAAAGAAGCTTCATATCCAAATCCAAGAAACAATACTGTGTCTCAAAAACAAGTTATGATACCAGAAGATAATGATTGGATCAATCAAACAGATGTCATCTCCGATCATAGAATGAATGAAAAGGTGCTCTCTGATCAAGATGATCAAGTCATAGCAGAGGAAGCTCATCAAAATTCAGAAATCATTAAAGAAAATTTGAAGAGAAACAAAATGGTGGGTGAAAAGAATACTAAGGTCTTTGAATCTGTAACCCCACTAGTTACAGATCCACGTATTATTACAGACAAGCATGATACAAATAGCAAAAATGCCTCTTGAAACAGCCCCTCCACCTGAGCAGGCTGCAGTGACTGAGAAGTCTGATTCAGCCATGCCTCGCCATACTGTTCCATTCGACATCTCAACTATTGTTACCCCAGAAGGCACCAATAATTCTGGAGCAGAAATGGAAATGGTGGATGCTGTTGAGCAGTTTGATATCTCTGAACTGCATATACCAAAAACAAAGGCTATTGGTAAGAACAAGGGTAATAAAGAGAAGAAAGCTTTTAAACAAAAATACATATCTATAAATCCCGATTGGAATGAAATGTCAACCAGGTTAAAAGCTAAGAGTGTTGAAAATAAGAGGAGAGGTAAGAGTACTACAGTGTCAGGTACCATCTAAATTTTCTTTTATTATTATATATATGTCTATATTTGCTTGGAATGTCAGGGGGATGAATTCCCCAGCTAAACAGTCTGATATCTTATATATGATTAACCGGTATAAACCTACTATTGTTGCTCTTTTAGAAAATAAGTTGAATAATGATAATTATGACAAGTTTTTTTTAGGTTGTCTAGTAATTGGAAATCTACAAATAATAATGATTGTGATAGTAAAGGAAGAATCATTGTTATTTGGGATTATAATATTTGGACAAATATTAATATTAATAAAAATAAACAATTTATTGATTGTCAATTTAAAAATATAGGTGGTTTCCTTATTCAAGTTACTAGTGTGTATGGTAGTAATTTTGAAAATGATAGAAATGATCTATGGTTTAACCTAACAGAACTGAATTCTAAGTATAATTATCCCTGGACTATTCTGGGTGATTTTAATACTGTTTTTCATGTTTCAGAAAAATTTGATGGGAGTAAAATTCCTGTTAGTAAATTTGATAGGGTAAATAATTTTTTATTAAACACTGGTCTTATGGAACCAACTATTAGTGGGAATAAATATACTTGGAAGTCTGGTGTGGCTAAGAATATCCATTGTAAGCTAGATAGGATTTTAATCAACAAAGAATTTTCTAATATTTTCCCAGACTTTATTTGTTCAACTCTTGAACAAAATTCTAGTGATCATACTCCTCTTCTTTTAAATCTCTTTATCACAGAGGAATTAAGTAGAAAAGTTTCTCCTTTTAGATTCAAAAACAATTGGGTTTTAGAAGAGGATTTTAAAACTTTAATGGATAATAGTCTTAATTTTTCTTGTGTTGGCACTAAACAATTTCAATTCAGTATGCTTTTGAAAAATATTAAATTCAATATTAAGAATTGGAATAAGAATAATAATCTTAATAATAACAGATTGGATTATTTAAGGAAAGAAGGAAAAATTTTACAAAATCTGGCTGATAATAATCTAGAGGATAAGGGTATTGCCAATAACTTTTTTAATAATCAGAAAGATTTAACTTCTGAAATTTATAAAAATGCAGTTAATGCTAAGAAAAAAGCTAAGGTAGACTGGCTTACTCTTGGTGACGACTGCACAAATTTTTTTTATGCTAAAATGAGTAACAGAAAGCATATTAATAATATTGGTAACATCATTGACAATTCAGGTAATCTTTCTAATGACTATGTCAAAATTGTTAATGAAGCTGTTGATTATTATGAGAAGCTATACTTTAATGATATTGTTGAAACAAATTTTCCTCATATTATTTGCAAAACATTCTGAAAGAGAATGCTTCTGATATTTTACTTGCTCCTATTTCATTAGAGGAAATAAAACATATTATCTTTAATGCTGGGGATAATAAAAGCCAAGGCCCAGATGGTTTTAATGCAAAGTTTTATAAGAATCAATGGGATAATATTAAGAACCAAATCTATGATGTCATTAATGAATTTTTGGTTAAAGGTAAAATTCTGAAAAGTATCAATCACACTTTTATTACCTTAATTCCTAAAAAGAAAAATCCCTCTAATATTGGTGACTATAGACCTATTTCTTGCTGTAATTTTATTTATAAAATTATATCTACTATTCTAAGTAATAGGATAAAAAAATTTCTCCCTTTCATCATTTCTGAAAACCAGAGTGCTTTTGTGCCTGGTAGATTGATTTCTGAAAATTCTATGCTAGCTCATGAGATGGTGAGAAAATTCATTACTAAAAAAGGTGATAATGTATGCCTTAAAATTGACCTTCAGAAAGCTTATGACAAAGTTAATAGGCATTTTATTAACCACATTATGAAATGTATGGGTTTCCCAAGTAAATTTTGTGAATTAATCATGAAATGTATTAATACTCCTACCTTCTCTATACTTATTCAGGGAAAGTCTGAAGGTTTTATTAAAAGCAATAGGGGTATTAGACAAGGTGACCCTCTATCACCATATCTTTTTACTATGGTTATGGAATATTTTTCCGTTTTGATGGAAATAGAAGCATTGAAAGGGAACATTAATCCTATAAATAAAGTCCAACCTTGTATTAACCACCTTATTTATGCTGATGATCTTATGGTCTTTATTAAGGCTAATAAGAAAAATGCAGTTTCTATTAAAAGTGTTTTCGACAATTTGAACAATTATGCTGGGTTGAAAATAAATCTAGACAAAAGTAAAGCATACTTTAGTAAATACAGTAGCTATAAAAATGATGTTCTTAATGTTTTAAAATTTAATGAAGGCAATCTTCCTATAAAATATTTGGGATTGCCTCTATCAGTTAATCAAATAAAAGATTCAGACTGTTCTATACTTCTGGATAAAATTCAAGATAGAATGGAAACTTGGTCTAGTAAGCTTTTATCTATTGCTGGAAGAGTAGAATTAATTAAAACTGTGGTTTATGCTATAATTTTATACTGGCTCCAAACTTTTAATATTCCTGCAGCTACTATGAAAAAATTAGAAAGCAGATGTGCAAATTTTCTATGGAGAGGTAAGTATCACAAAGTTAGTTGGGACAATGTTTGTAAACCTAAGAAAGAGGGTGGGTTTGACATTAGAAATATGAAGGACCTTAGTCTTACTTGTCATCTAAAACTACTTTGGAGTTTTCTTAGTGCAGACTCTTTATGGGCTAGGTGGATGAAGGCTAAGTATCTCAGGAAAGGTAATTTTTGGAATATTACTCCTAATAGTAATCATTCTAACACATGGAAGCAAATTTTAAATTGCAGAAATACTGGTAAGTTTCTTTTGGAAAGAAATTTTAAATCTGGAAAGGAAACTAGTTTATGGTTTGATCCTTGGTTCAATAGTGACTCATTTGTCAATAAAATTGGTTGGACTAATCTGGTGATATTTGGCGATGCTAATGCAACTGTTTCATCTATTATAATTAATAATCAATGGCAACCCCAAATTCATCCTATTACCAATCCTCATAAAAATGAAATATGTAAAATTCATGTTGATGATAATGCAGACAATGACTACTGGATATGGAAAGCTAATAATAAAGGAAGTTTTCCTTTAAAAACACTTGGAATGCTATTAGAAATAAAGTCATTGAGGTTGACTGGTATGATTGTATTTGGAATAAAGTGAACAGCCCCAAGATGGCATATTGTACTTTTTTTGCATTTCATAATAAATTGCCAACTTGGGACAGACTAAATAAGTGGTGCAATAATTCTAGTTCACTTTGTTCCTTATGCAATATAGATAATGAGAGCTCTAATCGTTTATTTTTTGAATGCAGTTATTCACAGTTTATTTGGAAGCATATTAAGGCTAAACTGAGTATTCAAAACAATGATCTTCTGTCGCTCAAGCAAATTATTCAACTAATAAATTCCAAGTTCAAAGGAAAAACTATGGATCATGACCTAGCTCACATATATATTACTACTGCAGTCTACTATATATGGAAAGAGAGAAATGCTCGTACTCATAATAAAGCTAGTAGATGTAAAGAGCAGATTTGGATTACTATTGATACTGATAGTAAAATCCTGCTTCACAAATCAAAGAAAAAAAAGGAAGGATCAAACCAAATTTCCAAATCTTGCAGAAGACTAGAGCAATGAAGCAGGGAGTAAGCGTCTGGAGCAATTATTAGCCCATCCAGAGAATATTAGGGCCATAAATAATCTGTCTGAAGATTTTACTTCTGAAAGTACTTCCAACAGAGATCACTTTGCTTCAAAGAGAAACCGCGCTGCTTTCTCTAGGGTCGAATCTCCAGATCAGAGTCGCTTTGACTACAGATCTGGGGATCTTTGCAATATTTATTCTGACAGAGCTCATTTGGATACGAATCAAGTTCGTATTGGGTTTCATAAGGAGGATTCGACAGATCTGAGTCGTATTGACTACAGATCTGTCAATTCTCATCGGAGCCTTCATCTCCAGAATTTCCCCTTTACAACCGAAGAGATTGAGGGCATGCGTGGGAAGTTTAACAAATGTCTCTCGTACTGGGAGAGAGGCGAAGTAAGTGGTGTGAAGAAGTGAAGATTGGAAGTCTTTCTTCATGGATTCGAAGATTTTATCAGCCTGGTTTCTTCCATTTTTTTGTTTTTCTTAGTTGGAGAGCGAAGTATGGAAAGAGCGAAGTGGAGGCGCGGTTTGATTTTAGGGTTCGTTTTGTTTTGAGTTGTGGTATCGGGTTTGTTTACCTGTTACCTGTTTTTTGACTTTGTGGGCTTGGGCCTTTTTACCCATCTTCAAAAAAAAAAAAGGATATGCATATAATCGTTTGGTGCCAATTAGAAAACAACAGTCAAAGCTATTTATATTCCCATTAAATTTAACTCTTCGGAAATAACATCACCTTTACTGATTTTCTTGCCCAATTAATGAATTTTGGACTTTCTTCTCATATAAAACCCTACAAATTTCACCTTCATTCTACCAAGTTCTTCTTTCTTTGTTATTCTGTGCTCTTCCATTTTGTTCATATATTGAATAAATCATGACAGGCAAACAAAACTTCATAGATTTTCTGAACCTACACAATCTTCCTAATCGTACAGATAATATCATACCAACTCCTTCCATATCTCAAAATCCTTTCATTCCATTACCACCAATAAGCAACACCAAAGGCTATTTTAACAATGATAACGCTGAATTCTTCAAAGATCATGAAATTACAACAGCAACAGGTGAAATCCAGCATGGCCACATCCAAGTAGAAGGCGATCTTCAGTGCAAGTACTGTTACCAAATAAAACATGAATCACTGAACTTCTATTCTCATTTCAAAGACATAAAGGACTACTTAACCTCGAATTTTCTAAGTTTACATGATAGGGCACCGGGTAAATGGATGAAGCCAGTTCTCAAGGATTGCCAGAACTGCAATAAGCAAAATTGCATGATGCCTTTGATATTTGATAATCATAATATAAACTGGTTGTTTTTGTTTCTTGGGGAAATGCTTGGCTGCTGTAGGCTTGATCAGTTGAAGTATTATTGTAAGGCAGCTGATATCTATAGAACTGGTGCTAAAAATCGTGTTCTGCTTTCTGTTTATGTTCACATTTGCACAAAGCTGGATCATGAATTTCCTCTCCATCCCTGTAAGAAACCGTAACTGTGGTAAACTATATGATAAAGATTATAAGTTGATGAATGATATGATAAATTTTATGGATTCGAAATTTCTTCTTGTAAGTCTACAATAGTTAATCATGTTGAAGGTAAAGATTTGCTTTAAATATGGTTTCTTGTAATCAACATTGCTGATTATGTACACAATTGCACAAAGCTGGATCATGAATTTCCGCTTGATTTCTATAAGAAACGGTAAGTGGGGTGAATTATATGACTGATCGTATAAGGTAAATTTTGAATACAATGGTTAACCACGATGAAGTTAAAGGTTTGCTTTAAGAATAGCTTTGTTTACATGCTAGTTAAGCGAATGAATCTGACTACTATATAGCATAATAAAATCTTGTAGAAAAAACAAATTTCTGCGCCATATTGCTTTTGGACTCAAAAAAGTAGGGATTGAATCTCATTCAGGTCAGCGTGTCTTGCAAAAACTATCATTTCTACTGCTAGATATTAATACATTATAGAAACAATTAAGTTATGAAGCTCAAGCTTACGTATGCATTTGAAATGAGTAGGAGGATTATATAGAAAACATTTCACAAAAATTGGCAAAAATCAAGATCAAATGGAAGATGCCGAAATCATAATCTTCTGTCTACATAAAAAAGCATAAAACTATGTGTTCGAAAAAAGAAAAAAAAAGAAAAAGAAAAAGAAAAGGCCATAAATCCATATGAACTCTACAAGAGGATTGTTAAAGGAACTTCAACATTAACTTGGGAGGAAGGTTTATTTTTTCAATATCCTTAAAATTGTGAGGAAAGTAGTTAAAAACTTGGCCACAAACAAAAATAAATTCGATTAAATGTTAGCAAGCTTGCTTAAGGAAAGTAAAATAGAAAATCATTCGGGTTATAGCCCTCCGCTTCATGTCATTTTCTTAGCAATTTTATTTTGATTGTAGTCCTAAAATTATCCTCTTTTATTCAAATATGAAGTTTCTTTAACAATCGATATTGGGGTAGGTTCAAATGACTGTAAGTCAACCCAAATAACGCGGAAGTAATAGATCGTGTTATAATGCGATAAAACAAACAGCAACAAAAAATCCAAACAGCAAATCGTAAAAAAATATATAGAGAGTTCACACATGGATTTTATAGTGGTTCCATTATCGTGAGATAATGCACATTCACTTTGGGGAGAGGAGATTTTATTACTTTCTAAAAAAAGGAAATTTTACAAGATTAATAATGGGCACAAGAAGAAGAATAAGAAATACAGTTTGAGAGGATGATTACAATCTCTACAGAATGACTATCTTTATACAGAGATTATTACTTAGGGTTGATGTAATTGATTTATGATTATAAATCAATGCCTCATCAATTCTTCTATTCATATAAGAAACATTTACCCGTTTGGTTTTTCAATTTTCTCCAATTTGCATGCCCCTGATAAGATTTCTTCTTTAATCAGCTGATTAGGGAATTGTTTGATTACTTCAATTCTCCAAATAATTCTCTTTCTCATGTAGATTATTTATTGCTCTCTTTAATGTAATAAAAGATGCAATATATTTGAGTCATTATCTCAAATATCTTTGAAATCTTCTTTAATTGGAAATATCATAGCTCCGAATCAACAATATCTTTTAAATTTTCTTTAATATGAAAATAATCTTTCACTGAAATCTAACAATCTACATCTTGATACTATTTTTTCATCCAAGCATATCAACTCCACCTACATCTTCTTACTCCAAGCAACTCTTGGACAAGACATCATGGGATACTTTCCCAATGAGCTTCGGCATGGCTATCACCCATTGCACTTTATCAACGAACTTCGACACTTTGCCAACGAACTCCGGCATGGCCACAGTCCGACAATAAAGTATTGAAAATACCATCTCCATGTAGGACCTATCAATCTCCACAAATGTCGCCATCTACCAACTCACTCTCCTTATGTGCTACCAAGTGACACCTAACACTTCAGCAAGCGAATCAAGTTCGAGCAATGCTCGAACTTTGCAACAGGCAAGTACTTAATGAACATGTCCACTGCACTTTCCTTGGTGTGAATCTTCTAAAGACGTACCTGCATTTCTTCATTGATAGAGACAAGGAAAGACTCTTACCTCTATGTGCTTTGTCCTCGAACTGAATGCCTGATTCTAAGCTAGATGTATTGCACTTTGACTGTCGCAATTTACTACTATACTCCCATGGACAAAGCCTAAATCATACACAACCGCTTTAAGTAAAGAGTTTTCTTCGCTGTTTCAAAAGCCGCTATCAATTCCGCCCCTGCAGTAGACAAGACGACTATAGTCTGTAACCTCGCTCTTCAATTAATGGATGTTTTTCACGTGTAAAGATGTAACCTGAGGTTGACTTCATTCGATCTTGGTCTCTGGCATAATCAGAATCATATAATCCGATCAACCTCAAATCTGTCTCCCTGCCATCAAAACAAGCCCATAATCTGTTTTTTCTCTAAGATACCTCAAAATGTACTTCAATGCTTCCTAATGCGGTTTTTCAGGGTTAGACATATATCGACTAACCAAACCAACCGCATATGCAATATCCAGTCTGGTGCAGACCATATCATACATCAAGCTTCCAACTGCACTAGCATAAGGTACCTTCTCCATATAAACGTTAACTTAATCTAATATAAGAGAGCTCTTCTCTGAAAGCTGAACGTGCAAAGGCATGAAAGTACCGTTTGCATTTGCCTTCTCCATGCTGAACCGAGCAAGTACTTTCTGGATATATTCTTTCTATGTCAATATCAATTTTTTTAGTTTTCTCATTCTCTGGATTTCCATATCTAAGATCTTTTTTGCTTCACCAAGATCTTTCATCTCAAATTTCGCCTTTAGCTTCAACTTTAACCAACCAATTTCAGCTTTGTCCTTGGAAGAGATTAACTTATCGTCCACATATAAGAGTAAATGTATCCAGTTACCTTCTTTCATATGCATAAAATAAATGCAAGAATCTTTATCTCTTCTATTAAAACCAAGTGTAAGCATAAAAGGGTCATACCTCTTATACCATTGTCTAGGCGACTACTTCAAACCTTATAATGACTTCTTCAACTTGCAAACTCATTCCTTCTTTTTATCCTCTACAAATTCTTCTGGCTGCTTCATATATATGGTCTCCACTAAGTCTCCGTACAAAAAAACTGTCTTTACGCCTAATTGTTCCAACTCCATGTCATGAGTTGCAATTATAGCTAGCAATATCCGAATAGAAGTATGTCTGATAACTAAAGCAAACACCTCATCATACTCCATCCTCTTCCTCTGTGAAATTCCTCTTGCAACAAGTCTAGCCTTGTATCTTCCATCGTCTTTCACCTTATATACCCACTTGCATCCTATGGCTCGGCTTCCTCGAGGAGTTGGTACCAAATTCAAAGTCTTATTCTTCCTCAACGAACCCATCTCCTCCTCCATAGCATGCATCTATTTCGAGCTGGCACTCGAACTCATAGTTTATTCAAGGTCGACAGGCTCATCTTGCACTATATGTAGTGTGTAGTCAAACTGATCATCAAGGCTAAGATTTTCATAGTTCTAGTTTCCATACTTATTTAGTGGCCTTCTAGCTCTAGAGATAGCCCAAATAGGTGTAACTTCACCTAAGCTTTTATCAACTCCACCTTTAGCCGAATCATCTCTAGCTTCATGACCATCACAATCATTGCTAGATGAATTTTATGGACCGTCATGTGATGTGTCAATGATTGCAATTACTCTACCTTCTTTTGCAGCTCCAACTCTACTACTAGGTTGATATACGAGAATAGTTTCCAACTCCTTAGGCCTTTCAGCTTTTGAATCTACTGAACTAGGTGGATTCTCCTTCGGCTTGAATATAGCGGACTCATCGAATGTGACATGTCTCGAGTGCACTATTTTCCTATCAATAGGGTTCCAAATGTGATACCCTTTGATGCATTCTGTATTACCCAAAAGTATGCCTTGTTAGGTTCTAGCTCCCAACTTGTCATTTCCTGTATGGTGAACATACACAGGGCTACCAAATATACAAAAATAACCGATATGTATAGTTGTACCTTTTCACTTTAACTTTGGAATCTTCCCATCAATGACTGAGCATGAAATTCGATTGATAATACACGCTGCAGTCGATAAAGATTCAACCTAAAAGCCTCTAGATATACTAGCCATCAATCTCAAACAACCAAGCATTCTCCAGTAGAGTCTTATTCATCCTTTCAGTGACTCCATTTGATTGCGGATCACCAGGTGTAGTGAAGTATCTCTAAATTCCATACTGCTTACATAAATTTGCGAACTCCTTAGAAACAAACTCACTAGCATTGTTGAATCTCAACACCTTCAACTTCCTTTTGACTTCATTCTCTACCAGCGCCTTCCAAGTTTTGAACTTCTCAAACGACTCCGACTTGAATTTCATCACGAACACCCAAACCTTCTGAGAGTAGTCATCGGTAAAAAAGATAAAATACTTAGCTCCTCCAAATGAAGCTATAACAATTAGTCCCCAAATACCCTTATGGACATACTCTAGTACTCCTTTAGACTCATGTCTAACAACACTAAAAGAAACCTTCATCTTCTTCCTCGATACACATTCCTAATAAAATTCCAAACGGTTGAAGCTTTAACCCTTGACCATTTCCTTCTATGAAGCAACTCCAAGCTCTTCTCTGAAACATGACCCAATCTAAGATGCTAAAGTCTGATGGCATCCAAAGCTTGTGAACTATCAACTCTGATATACGGCTCTCCAAGAACTGTAGATCCTTTCGGTAGATAAATATTCTGGACCATCACTCCTTTCATCAATACAAGAGCACCATGTGTCACCTTCAAGCTATCCAACTCTATCATAATCGTGCAACGCAAAGATGCTAGCTAATCTAAAGGCAGGGGATTTCCTTAAACCTGGAACATAGCAGACTCCAATGGTAGTGCGCACCACACCATTATGCATGCGTATATGCAATGATCCTTCTCCTAATGACTTGTAAGTAGCATCATTCCTCATCAATATGACACTTCCCTCCTTACCTTCATAAGAACAAAAATACTCCTTCCTAGGTATCATGTGGAAACGCTCCTGAATCTTGCACCCAATGGTCTGATACATCGAAAATAAATGTAGTGAACACATTATCGGAAATAACCTTCTCCACCGCAATTGATGAAGATCCATCTGCTTCATTTCCCTTCCTCAAATCTGAACAATCTTTCTTCTAGTGGTCATGCTTCTTTCAATGATGACACTTGTTGTCTCTAGACTTTCCTCTCCAACTACTTTCGGCTTTGTCGACTTGGGTTGCCCTCTGAAATTATTCTCCTTCTTCTCCTTTCTTCCTCTCTCTACGAACAGTCCTTGACTACTACTAACTTATCCACTTTCGCTCATAAGTTTCATCCGATCCCTTATCTCTTCACTCAGGAGTCTCGTCTTTACATCTTCTAATATCAGTGTACTTCTATTATAAATTAAGCTGTTAGCGAATACTGTGTATCGTTCTGGAAGAGAGCACAATACCACCATAACCTTTTTCTTTTCATCCACATTCAAATCAACAATTTTCATCTTCATCATCAAGTCATCGAAGAAGTTAAGATGTACTTTCAACGACGTACCTTTCTGCATCTTGTAAGTGAAGAAAATCTTCAACAAAATTAGCCAATTCGTGGGTGTAGAGGGGTGATCAATCCTTCACACTCGAAAAACTTGATTATAGGATCGTGTTGTGGTACGGTAGAACAAATAGACTGATCAATTCTCTAATCAAATCACGTTTATTCCAAAAGCAATAGTAAATAACTATAAAAGAGAAAGAGGACACAAGAGATTTATAGTGGTTCCACAATCGTCGTGATAGTGTACGTTCACTTTGGAGAAGATGAGCTTTATTACTTTCAATAAACAAGAGAGATTACAAAAAAAATAATAAAAATCCCTAATTTGATTAATTAGAGTTACAATTTGTTTTTATTGACTTATATTATTTCTTTCTAAGTTGTGTGGATAATAAACTCCATGCGACTGCCCCTTTATTTATAGTCCTCTCCAAGTGGCGATATGAAAAGATTTGAGTAAGGTAAGTTGTAATTACAAAAAGTTTTCATAAATTTTAAATTACAATTTAGGAAAGTTTCCATATATTCCAAATTGCAAACTAGGAAAGTTTCTATACATTTGAAGTGCATAAAAAATTCAACACTCCACCTTAATTCAAATTATCTCAACCGACTCCTATTGCACGCTCCACCTTAATATGAATACCTTCCCGATAGGATTCAGCTCAACCACCCCAATTAAACTTTGTCAACAAGTTCCAGCAAGGCCACCCTCGCAAATGAAATGTTAAAAATACTCAAAAAAAGGTAGAGTCAAAACAGTCTCTTAACAAGAAGTATACTACAACTTCTATCCCTCAAATAAGAAGAATACTACATCTCTCTCTAGTTTCAACTACGCCACCCCACTTTTCCCCATGGTGCCACCATGTGGCACTCAAGCTTAAATAAATGAATAAAGTTCAAGCAATGCTCGAACTTAGCAACCGTCAATGCCATAGTAAACATATCCACTGCATTGTCCTTTATGTTGATCTTCTCAAGAAGAATCACCCTTTCTTCATTCATGGCAACAAGGAATGACTCTTTGACTTATATGTGCATTGTTCTCGAACTGAACGCCAAGTTTTCAACCAAATGTATTGTAGCCTGACTATCACAATTCACCACCACACTATCGTGGGTAAAAGCCTAGATCGCATAATAGACACTTCAAGTAAAGTTCATCCTTAGTTGCTTCAACATCAGCTATCATCTCCCCTTCTGTAGTAGATAATGTAATCACAAACTCAACCTCACTCTCCAACTAATAGCTATACCTTCAAAAGTGAACATGTAGCCTGAGGTTGACTTCCTTCTATCTCTATCTCCTGCATCGTCCGAGTCACAGTAACCAACCAAGTTGCAACTCTTTCTAGTTCCAAAAACGAACCCATGATCTTGTGTTCCCTTTAAGTATCTCAAAATAGTTTTAATAGCTTCCCAATGAGTCTTCCCCGGATTATCTATGTAGCGACTAACCATATTGGTAGCATGAGCAATATTTGGCCTCGTGTAGACCATGGCGTACATCAAGCTACAAAATGCACTTGCATAGGGCACCTTCTCCATTTGAGTTTTGTCTTCAACTAAAATAGGAGATCCTTTTTCCAAAAGCTTTACATACAAAGGCATGGGTGTCAAAATAGCCTTTGCAGTATCCATGCTAAAGTGAATAAGCACCTTCAGTATATACTCCTTTTTACTAGGTCTTAAAAGTACAAGCTTTCTATCTCTAAAGGTTTCTATGCCTAAAATCTTATTTGCTTCTCCATGGTCCTTCATTTCAAATTCAACTTTCAAATGCATCTTCAATCGGTTGATTTCTTCTCTGTCCTTGAAAGCAATAAGCATATCATCCAAGTACAAGAGTAAGTACACCCAATTACTGCTTTTTAAATGTTTACAGTAAAAACAAGTCTATTATGCTCCTATCAAAGCCAATGCTCAACATAAAAGAATCGAACTTCTTGTATCATTGTCTCGACGACTACTCAGACCATGCAGCGACTTCTTCAGTTTGCAAACCCAATTTGACTTACTATCCACTACAATCCCATCTGGTTGTTTCATGTAGATTGTCTCTTCCTAGTATCCCTGTAAAAAAACAGTCTTCACATTTAACTAGTCCAACTCTATATAGTGAGTAGCTACTATAGCTAACAAAATCCTAATAGATGTATGTCGGACAATCTCATCGTACTTTTTCCCCTTTGTCTGTAAAACCTTTTTGCTACGAATCTATCCTTATGCCTTCCATCATCTTCTACCTTGAATATCCATCTGCAAGCTATGGCTCTATTTTCTTAGGGTAATGGGACCAAATCCCATGTCTTGTTCTTTTGCAACGACTGCATTTTCTCTTCCGTGGCGCAAATTAACTTCGAACTTTCCATTGACTTCAAAGCATCTTCAAGGTCAAATGGCTCCTTGTGAACACATGCAAAGCATAATCGAACTGATCACTAAGGCTAAGGCTGAGGTTTGCAAATTGCTAATCTTCATATCTATCAAGTGTCTTCCTAATTCGCTGATTAATAGGATGGCCCCAGCATCGCCTACCACTCTTTCAGCTCCACCTTGAACTAAATCTTCTCCATCTTCCTAACCATCACCATCACCGTTAGAGGAAATATGTAGACTATTATATGATGGTTCTTCGACTATATTTTATATGTCATCAGTAATATCAACTCTACTCTTTGGCTGAAATGTGGGAACTATCTCCATCCTCTTAGGCTTATCTTCTTCCAAACAACTATTTGATGTCTCCATTAACGGTCTGAACATGGCTGACTCATCAAAGCTAACATGTCTGGAGTGTGTCACCTTATTCGTTGTTGGATTCCAAATATGGTATCCCTTTATTCCATCTATATTACCTTGCAAAACACATATAGTAACTCTCGGCTCTAACTTATCAAATCCTATGTTATGCATATAAACAGGGCAACCAAAAATATGAAAGTAACTGAGTATAGTAGACTTTCCTCTCCACAGCTCTTCTGGAATCTTCCCACCAATGGTCGAACATGGAATCCGATTAATAATGTGAACAACAGTCGATATAGCTTCAGCCCAAAAGCCTCTAGATAAGCCCATAGTCAATCTTAAGCCACAAGCCTTCTCTGGTAGAGTATGTTCTATTCATCCTCTCAGCGACCTCATTGGATTATAGATCACCGGGTGTAGTAAAATGTCTCCTAATACCATATTGTCTGCAGTATCCAAGGATCTCCTTCGATACATATTTGTCGGCATTGTCGAATCGAAGAATCTTCAATTTTCTTCCAGTTTGGTTTCAACGAGAGCTAACCATTCCTTAAAATTTTCAAACACTTCCGACTTAGCCTTCATTACATACACCCAAACCTTGCGCAAGTAGTCATCAATGAAAGATACGAATTAGTGAGTAACCCTAATGGAAGATGTAAAAACTGGACCCCAAACATCTGAATGCACATAGTCAAGTACCTCCTAGAAGTATGCTCGCCGGCACCGAATGATACTGTGCTTTGCTTACTCAAACGCACTCCTTGCAGAAATCCAATTTATTGAAGCTTTTTCCTCTGCTCTTCTTCTTTGTATGAAGCAATTCTAAGTTCTTCTTTGAAGTATGAACTAATTTTAAGTGCCAAAGCTTAGTAGCATCCAAACCTTTAGCGCTATCAACTCTAATGCATGATTACCCTTGAACAATGGTACCCTTCAGCAAATAAATATTTCAAACTCTATACCCTTTATTACTATAAGTGCCCCTCTAGAAACCTTCAAACCATCTCTGTCAATGGTAACCTTGCATCCCAACGATGTTAGCTTCCCTAACGATATCAAAGACTTCCGAAGACCTGGTACATAACCAACATCGAAAAGAGTGCGAACAATCCTGTCGAACATGCGAATGAAAACTGAACCAACTCCCATGGACCTACATATAGCATCATTACCCATAAGAGTGAAACTTCCTTCGTCACCGACAAAGGAAGAAAAATAATCGTTATTGGGTGTCATATGGAATGAAGCTCCTTAATCAAGGATCCAATAGTCTACAACATTTGATACTACAGCTGTCAACACATCGCTATCTTCATTCTCCACCGAAATAGATGAAGAACCCCAGTCTCCTTCTTCAAATACGGACAGTCTCTTCTCCAATGATTTAATTTCTTACAATGATGACACTTTCCATTTTTATACTTACTACAGCAGTGGGGCACTTCGAATTAGAAAAACCCCTAAAATTATTTTTATTCTTCTTCATTCATCCTCTCTCAACAAACAAGCCTGAACTACTATCACTACCTCCACTACCATCTCCTAAACCTAAACCCTTCATTTGATCTCTCAACTCCTCACTAAGCAAACCTGTCTTCACATCGTCCAACGTCGATGTTTCTCTACCGTGGATGAGGCTGTTAAAGAAAATGGTGAATCACTCTGAAATCAAGCACAATAGAACCTTGACTTTCTGTTCATCATCAATCTTTAAATCAACTGACTTCATCTTCATCAACAAGTCATTAAATATACTCAGATGTGCTTTGATAGGATCATCTTATAGGTGAAGAAGGTCTTCAGAAAGATCAATCGGTTGATCAAAGATTTCTTCATGTAGAGATCTTCCAACTTCTTCCAAATTCCTCTGGCGGTAGTTTCCAGACTAATTTCAGAGTTAATATTCATACCCATAGCAAGTGGGAGTATAGTATAGTCCCATTCTTCCATCTTCTTCTTCTCTACATCAGATATAGCTGGATCTAAATCCTCTAATTCATAAACCAAGTTAGGGATGCGATTTCTTCTTAGTACTGCCTTCATCATCCATTGTCACTTCTCAAAATATCCTTCTTTGTTCCACTTCTCTATCGATAACTATGAACCTAAAGCCATGTAGGAACCTCTAATATAGTGAGCAACTACTGGTGCCGAACTATTCTCTGGTGTATTATCTTCAGCTACTATTCTACCCACCACCTTCTATGCAACAACAAGCTTGAAAGCTCTGATACTAGTTGTAGAGGGGTGATCAATCCCTTGTAGTGGAAAAAACTAATTATAGGATCACGCTATGGTGTAGTAAAATAAATAGAACGATCAATTCACCAATCAGATCACAGTTATTTCAAAAGCAATAGTAATTAACTATAAAAGAGAAAAGAGGACACAAGATATTTATAGTGGTTCCACTATCGCCGTGATAGTCTACATCCACTTTGGGGAAGAGGAGCTTTATTACTTTCAATAAACAAGAGAGATTACATAAGATTACAGAAGAATAATAAAAATCTCTAATTTGATTAATTAATGTTACAATTAATTTTATCGACTCATATAATTTCTTTCTGAGTTGTGTGGATGATAAACTCCATGTGTCGCACAAAAAATTCAACAGTGAGAGACTTCTTCATGTAGAAATCCTCCAATTTCTTCCATAAGCCTCTGGCGGTAGTTTCACTACTAAACTCTATTCTCACCCATGGCTAATTGGAAGGCAGTAAAGGCCCATTCTTCCATCTCCTTCCTTTTTAACTCTTAGATACCCCTGGTAACGATTCTGCATCAAACACAGCTTGATGAACACGATTTCTTCTCAATGCCGCCTTCATCTTCCACTATAACTTCTCAAAATCATTATCTCCATTCCACTTCTCTATAGCCAAATGTGAACCGAATGCTACATATGAACCTCCAGTATTGGGTGCATACTCCTGGGTAGGTCTAATCTCACTTTAATCTCCAAATCCTACCATTTTATCGATCATCTTCTAGCCTTAGGCTTCAACAACAACCTTCAAAGCTCAAATACTAGACTGTTGGGGGTAGACTCACATAAAGAACTAAAAATCAACTCAAATAACATGGAAGCAATAAGAGCGTGTTGTATTGTGATAAAACAAACAACAACCAGAGTCTAAACAACAAATCACAGAAAAATAGATAGAGAGTTCATACATGGATTTATAGTTGTTACACTATTGTGAGACAGTGTGCATCCGCTTTGAGTAGAAGAGATTTTATTACTTTCTTAGAAAAGAAATTTTTACAAGATTGATAATGGAGGCTAAAATGAAGAATAAGAAATACAACTTGAGAGGATGATTCCAACCTCTACAGAACGAATATCTTTATATAGAGATTATTAATTAGGGTTGTAGTAATTGATTTATGGTTATAAATCAATGCCTCATCAATTCTCTTATTCATATGGGAAACTTTTATCCGATTGATTTTTCAGTTTCCTCTATTTTCCACGCGCCTGACAAGATTCCTTCTTTAATCAACTGATTAGGGAATTGTTTGACTACTTCAATCTTCCAAATAATTCTCTTTCTCACATAGATAATTTATTTCCCTATTTAATGCAATAAAAAAGGTAATATACTTGAGTCATTATCTCAAATATCTTTCAAATCTTCTTTAATTAGAAATACCATATCATTGAAATAAAAAATATCTTCCAAATCTTCTTTAGTATGGAAATATTATATCATCGAAATCTAATAATCGACTTCTTACAAAAACATTTTTCATACAACAATAGGTATAACTAAGAATTTCTGTTTTTGGTTTAGTTTTTGAAACCAACACATTAATTTATCAAATCAACCTTAGAGAGGTTTGTCTTACTATACATTGTTAATTGATTACAAAAAAAATCAAAGTCATTTCATTGCTTGTAATTTTGCAATGAGAAAACTTTTCTACTTACAGAATATTTATTTATTATGATTGATGGGCTCAAAAGAGAGAATGGTTTTTACATTTATTTTTATTATCTCTTATTTCTCTCTTTCTTTGAAAAAGGAATAAAAGATATATGCTAAACAAAAATTATCTTCTTCATCTCCTCTCTCTACAATTTCATCTAAAATAAAATTAATCTTTTAAATATACTTACAACTCCTGGGTAGCGACTACTACAAATTCCCAAATCCTTTAACCTTAAGTGCACAAGTTTGAAGGATTGTTGTGTTAATATTGGGGAATGGACGACAATTATCGATTTCACTATAGTCATGTTGAATTTTTCTTTCAAGGTAGTAGCCTCATCCACGATACAACTCCCATGATTTTCTCTTTATTATTCCTACCATTAATTTCCAACAATTTGAAAGCGAAATCCAATCCATCTTTTATGTGGACTAAGCTATTTGGGTTTTAAAGCAAAGATTAGGAAGTTATGATTATTAGTGAATGGGGAAAAAATCAAGCATTTTGTGCAAATTTGGATTAAATTTGAGATACTCAAATCACTAGAATGATAAGAATTATATTAAAGTAATATTACAGTACATTCCACTTTTACCTTTTCCCTTGTTGTTTAAATTATTTTTGGGCTTTGATAATGACTTCTTATCGTTGATATTGTTCGTAACGTGTGTGTTTTGAAAAAAAAAATTGGTTAATGATATATGTTAATTATAGTAGCATAATGTTTGATATGCTAGGGTGCAAAATATATTTATCAATGTATATAAGTTGATGGTAAAAGCAATCATTAAGGTTATAGTGAAGTTTTCTAATTGATGTATGGGAATAGTGGACATGTACTTAAATATTTCTGGAAATTATGTTTTAGTGACCAATATGTATACTGTATTTTTTTGCAGGATAGCTGTTTAAAAAATTAAGTTTACAGGACATTTCTATTTCTCGGTCGTTATTTTGTTAAGTAATGCTCATTTTCATTACGTTTTCAGATTAGCTTCGTTCTTCGCTCTTCTCTCTTCCTTTTACTGGTCGCTTCTCTTAATCTCAATTTCCGCTCCTCTTCTCTCCTCTTAATCTCAATTTCCACTCTTCTTAATCTCAATTTTCTTTTTAGTTTTGATTTAAATCTCGATTTCATTGTAGATTGAAAAAGTTTTACCAGATTTTCGCTCTTCTTTCTTCCTTTTACTGTAAGTCGAATTTGTGCTTATTTTTTTGAGCAGTGTCCAGATTTCGTTTTTGCGTGTGATATGTTAAAATTATGCTGATTTGATAATATTATGCTGATTTGCTTTTGGCCACAGGAAGATGATAAATATTGATGATCAAAGGTATGTAATGTTTTTAATGTATTTTTTGATTGTTTTTTGATATTGTTGTATACTGAAATTTTTTTATATGTTTTTTCATTTTTAGTCTTAGCACTGCAGCAACTGTTCTGGTTGTTTTTGACTTCAACAAAAACAACTTTAATTTTAGGTTTTTTTTGGATTCTCCTATTTCTACTGTTCGAAACAAGATATGTGAAGTTTGGGATCAACTTTCTCCTTTGTGCTTTGATATCTTTTATGTTTGAAATTCCAAGACTACTTGTGTTGAGACAGATAGTGATTTGCAAGCTATTTTATGCTTTTCATTTTTTAGAAAAGTGGAATTTCTGGTTTTGTTTGTTAAATTGAAGAAATTGTCTCAGAATAATGTTGGTTGCAGTAGTAGATCTTGCTCTAGCAGTAAATCACTTGGTATTGAAGATTGTGTGAGTAGTGCATATGATGGGGTTGATAGTTTGGAATTTTCTTCTGATAAAGAGATTGCTTTTAATGAGTTGATGAAGAAAGGTTCTACTTTAGAATTTTTTACTGGTGTTGGTCAAAAATTTCAGTCTGCATTTGATTTTCGTAAGACTGTCATTGCATATTGTACAAAAATGGATTCAAACCAAAGTTCTTGAAGAATTGTAAGGAGCGAATTACCGTGCAGTGTGTTGTAGAAGGTTGTAGTTTTAAAATTCATGCTTCTTGCAAGTTTAAACAATTGGATCATTTTTTAGTTAGAAGGTTTGAATCTAATCATTCATGTGGTGGTGGTTTTAGATTTATTAACAGTCCTTTAATTAATAGTGATCTTGTGAAGACCTTGCTTTTATATGAAATTCGTGATGAACCAACAAGAAAGACTAGTGATATTATTGCTAGTTTTAAAAGAAATTATGATATTAGTTTAAGTTATTACTATGTGTATACGGGCAAGAAGATGGCTTTGAAGGAAATTTTTGGTAATGAAGAACAATCTTATAATGATTTGGTTTGGTATTTGAAAGCAGTTGATAGAAGTAATCCTAATAGTCATACATCTATGGTTGTTGATGAAAATACCAATCTGTTTGAAAAAGTCTATATATCTTATGAAGCATGTATTTATGGATTCTATCATTGTCGTCCTTTGATATTTCTTGATGCTACCTTTTTAAAAGGTAGGAATGATTATTTAATGGCTGCTACTTAGAAAAATGGAAACCAAGGTATGATTTATTGTTTCAATATTTATAAGTTAATTTAAAGTGATAATGATAATTGATTTATTTTAATTATAGGTTGTTTAGTACTTTTTTTTTTATTTTACATTTTTCCATAAAGTTTTATTTGTTAAGTATATAATGTCATTACTAAATTTGTGTAGTAGTATTGTTAGTAATTGGAAAGTGATAGTTATTAAATTAGTTATCTCTACTGTGATTGTTACATTATAGTTTTATGTAATGATAAAAGTATTTATCTTTATGCTATTTTAGATAATAGTAAGGTAATAAGTATTTTAATTGATTGTCAATGGATAACATGCATAAATATGTAAGAGTTGTAAGCGCAATACCACCCACTAGCATTTAAATATGTATTCTCCACTTTTTATTGTGTTGGATGATCAACAATGATAACTTGGGATAGAAGCTATGTATATTTGTATATTTGGGTAAATAACAGATCTATGTGTATTCGTATGTGTATATTTATTGGTTCATACAATCATGCTAGTGTTTTATAATTAACCTTGAAGGAATATAAACGTAAATATCCATCTTGTACTAAATTAGTAGATAAAAGAAGAGGTATAAACAAATGGATGATTGAGAGTAATCCATATGTTGATAAACAACAAAATACAGCTATCTAAATTGCAAATATTTTTTTATTTATATATATGTTATATGCAAGTTATAGTTTTAAACATTGTAGTCGATAATAACTGAAAGAATTATAAATTGTTCACTATAATTATTAGTATAAATTGGAAAAATCCATCTATAATTTTACTTTATTGTATACATATATACAGTTTTTTTCTATTCGTTAACAATGTTTCTTTTAGGTTTTTTTCCATTGGCTATGGCTGTTGTTGCAAAGGAAAATGAGGAAAATTGGTCTTGGTTTTTGGATCATTTGAAATGTTCGATTGGAGTTGATCGAGCTTTGGTCTTTATATTAGATAGACATTGGGGTTTACTTTTAAATATTCCTAAAAATTTTCCAATGGCTTTCCATTCATAGTGTCTTTATCATATGCAAAGTAATGTTGCTAATATTGTAAAGGGTGGAAAGGGGCCTTGGGTAGTACATTTATTGGAACGTTGTGCCGTAGCTTGTACTCCTTATGAATTTCAAAGAGCTATGACAAAATATAGTCAAATTGGAGGTGAAAAAGCTGTTGAATTCTTAGAAGATAAGCCATTTGATCATTAGGCTGATTTACTTTTTCCTAGCAATCGCTATGGTGCGAATAATCAAATGTCGCAGAGAGTTTTAACTCCTGGATTATGAAATAAAGGCATCTTCCTATTACATGTTGTCTTGATGGAATTCGAATTAAGCTTATAGCTCAAATGTCATAGTGTAACGACCCGATATTTTCAACCATTCGCATCCATTATAAGTGTATAGGTAGACACTCATGCCGGAGTTGAATTGCTCAAAATACCGCGTTGTAATTAAAATTTGGCAAATCTCAGAATATACAGTAAATAAATATAATCACAGATCACAAACACAGAGTAAAATAATGCAGCGGAAGTAAAAGAAATAGTAGTTCATGAAGCTAATATCTAAAAATGTCAGGGTTACATAAGATACAACAGAAGAAATAGAGTACAACAAAAGTCTCAATAAAATAACCAAGTACAAGCTGAGTAGGACAACGGAACTGAAATAGATAAGACAAGACAAGAAGATAATCTCCAGCGATTCAAATCTCCAAGCGAGTGGAAATCCAAATCTATGAATAACTCAGGATGACCCGAGCGTAAAGCAAAACACAAAACACTCGAGTCAGGACAATATATACTTATATAATGTAAACCAACTCAAGCGAACTGTAATAAGGGTACAAGTAACTTAGAAGATGCTTGGGACCGCCCATCCTCTAATGATCCGTTAAAATATCTACTATGTAGTAATATTCGCTATTATAATAGTGTCTAAATAAGTAAAGTATAATCATATAGAAAATAACGTTAAGGGGATGGAGAACCTTAACGCGGTCGGATCTTAAAATCATAATCGTAGTAAAGCTCGATATGGTAGGTGACACGGCACAACTAGGCAATGCCAGGGTAGATATACCAACTACGCACATGGACTGATGGATACGCATAGCAGCCACTACCGTTCCACCTCGAACAACACTCCTAAATCGGAGGATGGCCATCTAATCAATCACAAGTAAGAGTATTATATCGAAGAAATGTGTCCGAGAAGAGGTGCTACCTCACTGGTCCGATATCGCTCCTGTTTTAGCCACCTTATGCCAACTCACGGGAGTTGGGTCCACGTAACATACCTTAAGAACGTCGCCACCATCCTACTTCATTCTGGAATCTCCACCGCGTACACAGTTGCCAAAGTGGTTTTCGGTAAGATAGAGAGTATGTCCATATCCGATCCCGGTCTCTTTAACAACCCAACGTTATTATAACCCGTGGTTATAAGTTTAAAAACAGTTTATACTTCAAAATAGAATATCATTTCAAATCCAAATCTTTATCAAAATAAAGATTAAATCAATTCCAAACCATTTCCATATTTTTAAAATATCGTATCATTTCAAAACTTCATTTCAAATCATTCTGATATTCCAAATATCATTTGAGTTCAAATCTAAATATTCAACTTTAAATACCTTTTAAATTTAAAGGTATACTTCATTTATTATCATTTCAAGTCACCTTTTAAATAGTTTATATTCCAATCAAATAATTCATTTAAACCTTTTAAAAGTGTAATTATTATATTTTCAAATCAAGTATTCAATTTCCAAAGTTTCAAACCATTCTGAGTTCGTTTACTAAGTCAAAAACCCTAATTATTAAAATTTCAGCATTTCACAGCATTTAAAAACAACTGCTATAGGTTATATTTGAAAACATTTTTAATTCAGCAAAGACAGCACTTAAAACTGCTGTTAAAACTCAGTTTTAGTTGAATTATAGTTCAAAACAGAAAAGACAGCATATCAGAAGTGCTGCGGTAGTTCATATTTCAAAACAAGGGTTAAATTTGGTTTCAGCAAAGACTGCAGACCATTATAGCATTTCTAGAGAATGCTATAATAGACCTGAGTTCAATATTAGCCTATAAGTTCAATTACAGCAACTAAAGCATTTCAGAAATGCTGTAATAGCTCTTTTTACACAATTTTAGTTCAAAACAGAATCTATAGCATTTATGAATGCTATTAAAAGTTAATTTCAGGTGTTAGTGTATTTCCATCAATTAAATAACTTTAATTTAAGACACATAAACATTTTAAAAATCATATTTTAACATTTAAAATGTTCATTTACATATCGTTTAACATATATCTTTTCATAATAAATTTCTTATAATAAAATCCAATTTTCAACAATTTACTAAATAAATTTAAGTGTAAAAGTTTCCAATTCTTCAAATTTCAACAAATAACTTAACACTTCAAATTTAAATTACCATTTCACAAATTTAACTAAATTTCCAATTTTATTTAATTAACTTAACCCTTTAATAAAAACCAAATTTCACATTTCCTAGTCAAGTTATATTTTAAAAGATCACTTTTAAACATTCACTTATTTAACCACTTAAATTCATAGAAAAATCAATAATACTTTAATAAATCACTTAAATTCAAATTTAATCAAATTATCATATTTACCATTTCCAAATAAAATTTAATATCCATTTTATTTATATAACTTAAATATCATTTTTAACCAAAATTCCAAATTTCCAACTTAAGTTATATTTCAAAAATCCAGTTAAACCATTCATTAATTAAATTTTTAACACATGGAAAAAAAATCATAATTTCTTTATTTTAAAACATTTCAAAATCTATTTAAATCAAATTTCATAAATTTATAATTTTTTAAAAATACTTAAAAATATCCAAAATACTTTATAAAATAACCACGGGCATGTATATAATTTTCTAACCTAGGTCAAGTGATACGGATATGTATCATTTCAATCCGCAGTTAAAAAAAGAAAAATCCGGGTTCTATCATTTCAAACCCGCAATCCCAAGTTAAAATAAATTAAATAAAAATCGTTCAGGCCTATCATTTCAGCCCATAACAATTTTTCCCTATTCTAAAGTCCGTTCGGGTATGTATCATTTCAACCCATAGTGATTCTAGTCTACAGGGAACTTGCAATGGTGATAACTGATATAAATAACAGAATAACATTAAATAACAGTAACATATGATATAACAGGTGTATAAACATCATATGATCATAATATAGTCAAGTATAACATGATAATATATTTCTACAGATTCACAGGGTGTCAATTTACTAGTTATATAGGTACATATTGTCTGGTGAGAATAACTCACCTGTTTGTGCTGGAGATATCAAAACCAATGACACAATGGAAACAAAAGCACGATGACAAGACTACGGACTTGATTGGAGAGCAAGATCTAAAGCTACAACTCTTGTATTACAACCCAAAACATACATCAAAACAAACACAATTTCAACGCACTTGAAATGGAATAACTTTTAAATGAAAAGAGATTTGAATGTCAAATCTTTTGCCTTGTTTTCTACAATGCTTTGCATGGCCTAGGGGTTTATTTAGGTCAGGTTTGACATGACTTTGGCTCAGGTTTGATCATAGGAATGCATGGCATATAGGCTAGAACATGTGGAGGAAGTTACAACACAAGAATATCAAGAGACTAGGCAACATAGTGGAGTTTGGTTCAACTTTTGGCTCGGTCTATGGGTCAAATGGGTCGGCCATCATCTGGTACAGGTATGGACAGAGGTTTGGGTGATGAGTAGCAGCAGCCAAAGGTCATGTAGCAAGTGGTGGTGGTGGCTAAGGGGGTGGCCAAAGCAAGATATGGAGGGTAGGTGATGATATGTGTGTTCTAGGCAATGTTTTGTGGAGTTTTGTGGTGATGGCTTCAAGTGGAAGGTCATGGCCTGTCTTGGTCAGAGGGATGAGAGTGTTTGCTGTAGTAGATGGAGGAGGTGATGATGGGGATGAAGGTGGTAGAGGCTAGGCCAAGCAAACATGTGAAGAGATCAAGACAAAATTGCATAGAAAGTAAGAAAAAAGTAGAAAGAAAAGAGGGAGATTACCAAAAATTTTTGCAAGATGGAGGCCATGATTTTTTTTTATGGTTTTGGAGCTTTGAAAATTCGTGAATAAGATGAGGGAGTCGGCTGAAAATGAATGAGGAAAAGAACGGCAAAAAATAAAATAAAAGATGTATTGATTGAAAAGAAACGGTAGAATTCAAAAGGGCTAAGCACACAAAAGGTATCAAACTCTTCATATATCTTTAATTCCCTTTTTATAACTTTATATTTCTGGAAAAAATAATAATCCCAGATAAAATTTCGAAATTTTATCAAAATATAATAATTTATATAAATATTTATCAATTATATAAAGTTAAATTAAGAAAATAGCTAAAATAGTAAACTAGTCTAGAAAATTTGGAATTGAATAGAATAAATTTTTAGAAAACTCATATGAGCTTGTAATATATTTTTAAACATAAATAATAACATGAAATAAAAATATATTCACAAAATAAACATTTAAAATTTAATTTACATATAATTTCTAATGAAGAAAATAGCAGAAAATAGAAAAACAGCCTTTAAAAATAGGAAATCATCATAGTAAATTTTGGAAAAATTCTATTATCATTTTTAAAATATTTAGAGATGGAAATATACATAAATAAACATATTGACACATATAAAAAAAATATAAGAAAGAAAATATGATTTATAAAATTTAAAATAGGCAAAATTGCACAATAAAACAAATTATACTAAAAATTAAAATGTACATAACTTTTACATTTTAACTCCGTTTTCAACGAAACAAAAAGCAGTATTCATGTTATTAAATCTATTTTCATAATAAAAGATAAAATTTATAATTTCAAATATTAAAAATTTAAATTTAAAAGTCAAAGTTTTACTATTTTAACCAAAATTCACTTTTCTGGAAATATTAAATTTAGTCATATTTGGAATTCCAATCCACATACAAAATCAAAGTTTTTATATTTACAATAACAAAATTTATTATTTTCATAAATAAAGCTTTTAAATCTGGAAATCAATTTAAAAATAATTGTAAAATACAAGGTTGTTACACTCTCCCCCACTCAAAACTTTTCGTCTCCGAAAAGGAACGAGGTACGGGAAAGCACAGAAAAGGATAGAATGAATAGAATTAAGACAAGATGATAAGAAAATTGGAATTACACCTGATAACTATTGTTATAGGTAAGTTTAACAAGATGGAGGTGATCAAATCAAGAATATAAGCACGAAAAAATCCTCTAGAGTCTGAATCACCCCTTTCACTTGACCGACGGTCTATGAATGGAAAAACAGTGTTCAGATCCAGATGAGTAACAAAGATTATCAAAGATTACAGAAAGATTTCTAAACGGACTGGTATAAGCAATAGCCTTCCCATTCTGTAACAAGATAAGAGAAACGAGGACAACCAAAAGATAGTTTGGAAAACAAAATAAGATAATAAACTTGAAACCATAATGCTTTGAAATCATAACAATTTAGGGATGTTTATCATTTGGAAATCATACTACTAAAAATCATAACACTTTGGAAATGTTATTCTTAAAAAGAACATAATACTTAGAAAATCATAACACCTTTTAAAAATAATCTTCATTTAAACCATTTTAATCCAAGATCAAACAATATTCATTTTAAAGTTGTAACATTTCTAAGTTCATTCAATTTTAAAAATTTCCAAAACACTGTATTTTCAAAACAGCATCACTTATAAAATGCTACAGTAGGTATATTAGTACCTCAAATCAGTTTAATTCCAGAAATATTCATTTGGATATCATTTAACTTATGACTTATTAAAACAAACTTTTATGAATGGAATATCCAAATTAAACTATACTTCGTTTATTAAGTCAAAAGTTCATTATTTTACTTAGCTCTTCATTTAACAAATAACCTAACACTTTATTTAAAATGCCCATTTCATAAATAGATATTCCTTCAATAAGTTACACTTAAAATTTCCATTTGAAAACCAAATTCTCAATTATCAAATTTAGTGATGTTAAAATACATTTTAACTATCATAATTATTCATTTTTCAAGACATATCAATTTCATACATAAAATATTTATCATAGCAAATATAACAATCAAATTTCTTTACACATTTATTCATTTAGACATCAATTAAACTATGAATTCGAGTTAAATAAACTTTATTACAAAATGTCCAATTCCAATGTATTTTATTTTATCTATTCAAAGATACATTATTTATTATACAACATATTCATTTCAGGAAATAAACATTATTAAAATTCCTAGGTTAGACTTAAGGTTCCATATTAAATCAAATTTGATTATTAAGTTATTTAAATAAAATCTCTTTAAATTCCTTTTTCACTATTTACCTCTGTTAATCTTTTATAACTAAAATTTAAGTGTATAAAATTTATTATAACCACTCAAATTTTATTTATAAAATCCTTTTTATATTGTATATTATCCAATTACATTGTTAACTTCTAAAAAAAATTTAAGGTAAGTTATATTTGAATGCAATTGTATTATACAAATAAAACTTTCCATTTCCATTATCTCAAGTTTGAATCATTTATTCAAAAAAATTAATTTTTCTTTTTATAACTGAAATTATTCTTTAAGATGAAATTTAAGAATTAATTTTCCGGTTTCCTTCAAACCAGTTAGAGATAAATAAATATATGTACATAATATGTCAAATCAATTTAAATCATATATCTATATATATTATAAATCAAATCATATTTAGAAATTCAAATAAATTAAATCTTTCAAAACAAAGCTGTAGTAAGACTATAGAACGGTCTCTTTAGTTCAAAACTCGAAAATGAACGTCGATGATGCTGTAGTCATCACCGAAATTATTTTCCAGCGACAAAGAGAAGAGCACTTAATTTTTAAACTTTAAAATCCTTTAGAGACAAATTTTTATTCAAAAATACTTTAAATAATATCCTTTTAAAAATTTTAAACACAAGGTTTGAAATCCATCGTAAATTAAATTCTTTAAATTTCTTGTTTTAAATTCATTTCAGTTCCCATATAAATTTATAAACAACTATTTATAAATTCATTTGTAGAACAATAAATGATAAGTTCCATAAATTTACTTATATCTCAAAATTTTATTTCATTAACCAAATTTAAAATAATATGGTGTCAGTTTGTTCTGTCAAAGTGTTTTAGAAATCCTATCGATAGCGTTGATCAGACGAATCGATCGGAAATCCAAATCAACATCAACAACTCAAACAACACCATATATAAAACAAAACATAGATTTACAAGTACAATTCAAAATGTTTGGAGATAGTTTAGAAATAAAAGACAAGATGGTTAAACAGAGATGAGAGATGGGTAAGCTTAGATAAATCGCGGATAACCTTAACCGGGTCACCCGTGACTTAAAGAATAAGATCGATGTGGATTTTTCTGGGATAAATCTACGTTCGATCTCAAGAGATAGAGTTTGGAATAATAAAAGATATTAGCATCTAAACCAAGGATAAATAAAAATCTCTGGTGAATCGATGCTGACTGTAAAGGATTTTCACCCTTTTACAAGAAAATTGGAATATTGGCGAGACCGCCAATTCACTATAAAGATATTGGAAGTGGAGTCATGGGATACTCCAGAATCAAAAGATGATGAATAGTGAGGGACATGAATGAATTTCGGAACCGCAGGAAACGTTCCAAATTTCAATGGAAATCGAATCAAAAGGAAGAGATTCAAACTCGAACGAAAGTGATTCTGTAAACAAATCTACTCCATATGCTGAGTTTTGCCTCAAAGCCAAAGCTCTGATACCAACTGCAATGACCCGATATTTTCAACCATTCGCATCCATTATAAGTGTATAGGTAGACACTCATGCCGGAGTTGAATTGCTCAAAATACCGCGTTGTAATTAAAATTTGGCAAATCTCAGAATATACAGTAAATAAATATAATCACAGATCACAAACACAGAGTAAAATAATGCAGCGGAAGTAAAAGAAATAGTAGTTCATGAAGCTAATATCTAAAAATGTCAGAGTTACATAAGATACAACAGAAGAAATAGAGTACAACAAAAGTCTCAATAAAATAACCAAGTACAAGCTGAGTAGGACAACGGAACTGAAATAGATAGGACAAGACAAGCAGATAATCTCCAGCGATTCAAATCTCCAAGCGTGTGGAAATCCAAATATGTGAATAACTCAGGCTGACCCGAGCGTAAAGCAAAACACAAAACACTCGAGTCAGGACAATATATACTTATATAATGTAGACCAACTTAAGCGAACTGTAATAAGGGTACAAGTAACTTAGAAGATGCTTGGGACCGCCCATCCTCTAAGGATCCGTTAAAATGTCTACTATGTAGTAATATTCGCTATTATAATAGTGTCTAAATAAGTAAAGTATAATCATATAGAAAATAGCATTAAGGGGATGGAGAACCTTAACGCGGTCGGATCTTAAAATCATAATCGTAGTAAAGCTCGATATGGTAGGTGACACGGCACAACTAGGCAATGCCAGGGTAGATATACCAATTACGCACACGGACTGATGGATACGCATAGCAGCCACTACCGTTCCACCTCGAACAACACTCCCAAATCGGAGGATGGCCATCTAATCAATCACAAGTAAGAGTATAATATCGAAGAAATGTGTCCGAGAAGAGGTGCTACCTCACTGGTCCGAGATCGCTCCTGTTTTAGCCACCTTATGCCAACTCACGGGAGTTGGGTCCACGTAACATACCTTAAGAACGTCGCCACCATCATACTTCATTCTGGAATCTCCACCGCGTACACAGTTGCCAAAGTGGTTTTCGGTAAGACAGAGAGTATGTCCATATCCGATCCCGGTCTCTTTAACAACCCCACGTTATTATAACCCGTGGTTATAAGTTTAAAAACAGTTTATACTTCAAAATAGAATATCATTTCAAATCCAAATCTTTATCAAAATAAAGATTAAATCAATTCCAAACCATTTCCATATTTTTAAAATATCATATCATTTCAAAACTTCATTTCAAATCATTTTAATATTCCAAATATCATTTGAGTTCAAATCTAAATATTCAACTTTAAATACCTTTTAAATTTAAAGGTATACTTCATTTATTATCATTTCAAGTCACCTTTTAAATAGTTTATATTCCAATCAAATAATTCATTTAAACCTTTTAAAAGTGTAATTATTATATTTTCAAATCAAGTATTCAATTTCCAAAGTTTCAAACCATTCTGAGTTCGTTTACTAAGTCAAAAACCCTAATTATTAAAATTTCAGCATTTCACAGCATTTAAAAACAACTGCTATAGGTTATATTTGAAAACATTTTTAATTCAGCAAAGACATCACTTAAAACTGCTGTTAAAACTCAGTTTTAGTTGAATTATAGTTCAAAACAGAAAAGACAGCATATCAGAAGTGCTGCGGTAGTTCAGATTTCAAAACAAGGGTTATATTTGGTTTCAGCAAAGACTGCAGACCATTATAGCATTTCTGGAGAATGCTATAATAGACCTGAGTTCAATATTAGCCTATAAGTTCAATTACAGCAACTACAGCATTTCAGAAATGCTGTAATAGCTCTTTTTACAAAATTTTAGTTCAAAACAGAATCTATAGCATTTCTGAATGCTATTAAAAGTTAATTTCAGGTGTTAGTGTATTTCCAGCAATTAAATAACTTTAATTTAAAACACATAAACATTTTAAAAATCATATTTTAACATTTAAAATGTTCATTTACATATCGTTTAACATATATCTTTTCATAATAAATTTCTTATAATAAAATCCAATTTTCAACAATTTACTTAATAAATTTAAGTGTAAAAGTTTCCAATTCTTCACATTTTAACAAATAACTTAACACTTCAAATTTAAATTACCATTTCACAAATTTAACTAAATTTCCAATTTTATTTAATTAACTTACCCTTTAATAAAAACCAAATTTCACATTTCCTAGTCAAGTTATATTTTAAAAGATCACTTTTAAACATTCACTTATTTAACCACTTAAATTCATAGAAAAATCAATAATACTTTAATAAATCACTTAAATTCAAATTTAATCAAATTATCATATTTACCATTTGCAAATAAAATTTAATATCCATTTTATTTATATAACTTAAATATCATTTTTAACCAAAATTCCAAATTTCCAACTTAAGTTATATTTCAAAAATCCAGTTAAACCATTCATTAATTACATTTTTAACACATGGAAAAAAAAATCATAATTTCTTTATTTTAAAACATTTCAAAATCTATTTAAATCAAATTTCATAAATTTATAATTTTTTTAAAATACTTAAAAATATCCAAAACACTTTATAAAATAACCACGGGCCTGTATATAATTTTCTAACCTAGGTCAAGTGATACGGATATGTATCATTTCAATCCGCAGTTAAAAAAAGAAAAATCCAGGTTCTATCATTTCAAACCCGCAATCCCAAGTTAAAATAAATTAAATAAAAATCGTTCAGGCCTATCATTTCAGCCCATAACAATTTTTCCCTATTCTAAAGTCCATTCGGGTATGTATCATTTCAACCCATAGTGATTCTAGTCTACAGGGAACTTGCAATGGTGATAACTGATATAAATAGCAGAATAACATTAAATAACAGTAACATATGATATAACAGGTGTATAAACATCATATGATCATAATATAGTCAAGTATAACATGATAATATATTTCTACAGATTCACAGGGTGTCAATTTACTAGTTATATAGGTACATATTGTCTAGTGAGAATAACTCACCTGTTTGTGTTGGAGATATCAAAACCAATGACACAATGGAAACAAAAGCACGATGACAAGACTACGGACTTGAGTGGAGAGCAAGATCCAAAGCTACAACTCTTGTATTACAACCCAAAACATACATCAAAACAAACACAATTTCAACGCACTTGAAATGGAATAACTTTTAAATGAAAAGAGATTTGAATGTCAAATCTTTTGCCTTGTTTTCTACAATGCTTTGCATGGCCTAGGGGTTTATTTAGGTCAGGTTTGACATGACTTTGGCTCAGGTTTGATCATAGGAATGCATGGAATATAGGCTAGAACATGTGGAGGAAGTTACAACACAAGAATATCAAGAGACTAGGCAACATAGTGGAGTTTGGTTCAACTTTTGGCTCGGTCTATGGGTCAAATGGGTCGGCCATCATCTGGTACAGGTATGGACAGAGGTTTGGGTGATGAGTAGCAGCAGCCAAAGGTCATGTAGCAAGTGGTGGTGGTGGCTAAGGGGGTGGCCAAAGCAAGATATGGAGGGTAGGTGATGATATGTGTGTTCTAGGCAATGTTTTGTGGAGTTTTGTGGTGATGGCTTCAAGTGGAAGGTCATGGCCTGTCTTGGTCAGAGGGATGGGAGTGTTTGCTGTAGTAGATGGAGGAGGTGATGATGGGGATGAAGGTGGTAGAGGCTAGGCCAATCAAACATGTGAAGAGATCAAGGCAAAATTGCATAGAAAGTATGAAAAAAGTAGAAAGAAAAGAGGGAGATTACCAAATTTTTTTGCAAGATGGAGGCCATGATTTTTTTTTTATGGTTTTGGAGCTTTGAAAATTCGTGAATAAGATGAGGGAGTCGGCTGAAAATGAATGAGGAAAAGAACGGCAAAAAATAAAATAAAAGATGTATTGATTGAAAAGAAACGGTAGAATTCAAAAGGGCTAAGCACACAAAACGTATCAAACTCTTCATATATCTTTAATTCCCTTTCTATAACTTTATATTTCTGGAAAAAATAATAATCCCAGATAAAATTTCGAAATTTTATCAAAATATAATAATTTATATAAATATTTATCAATTATATAAAGTTAAATTAAGAAAATAGCTAAAATAGTAAACTAGTCTAGAAAATTTGGAATTGAATAGAATAAATTTTTAGAAAACTCATATGAGCTTGTAATATATTTTTAAACATAAATAATAACATGAAATAAAAATATATTCACAAAATAAACATTTAAAATTTAATTTACATATAATTTCTAATGAAGAAAATAGCAGAAAATAGGAAAACTGCCTTTAAAAATAGGAAATCATCATAGTAAATTTTGGAAAAATTCTATTATCATTTTTAAAATATTTAGAGATGGAAATATACATAAATAAACATATTGACACATATAAAAAAAAATATAAGAAATAAAATATGATTTATAAAATTTAAAATAGGCAAAATTGCACAATAAAACAAATTATACTAAAAATTGAAATGTACATAACTTTTACATTTTAACTCCGTTTTCAACGAAACGAAAAGTAGTATTCATGTTATTAAATATATTTTCATAACAAAAGATAAAATTTATAATTTCAAATATTAAAAATTTAAATTTAAAAGTCAAAGTTTTACTATTTTAACCAAAATTCACTTTTCTGGAAATATTAAATTTAGTCATATTTGGAATTCAAATCCACATACAAAATCAAAGTTTTTATATTTACAATAACAAAATTTATTCTTTTCATAAATAAAGCTTTTAAATCTGGAAATCAATTTAAAAATAATTGTAAAATACAGGGTTGTTACACAAAGCGTAGAGAAGAGGCATCTAGTTGGACTACCATACTTTGTCCTAAAATGGAGAATCATTTATTGAAATTAAAAGAAGAAGGATTTAGGTGGAATGTTTCTCGTTCTTCTACTTTTGTTTTTGAAGTACATTCCTCTATTTCTCACAAAGTTGATCTTGAAAATCGGATGTGCACTTGTAACCAATGGACGGTTACTGGTTTTCTTTATGCACATGCATTAAAGTGCATTACAATGGCCAAACTTAATGTCTATGATTTTATTGAATATTATTTCACGACTAAGGCTTATCGTGCTTCTTACTCGCATGTTATCAATCCTATTCCAACTTTTGATTAAAATGATATTGTTTCTGAAGGGTTTTCTCCTATTCTTCCTCCTAAGGCTATTCGTGTAGCTGGTAGACCAAGAGTTAACAGACTTTGTGGGTTGGATGTTTTCCATGGGAAGCAAAATAAGTGTGGAAAGTGTAAGAAGTTAGGTCATAATCGTAGAAGTTGTCCACTGAGTGGTTGAATGTTTTTATAATTTTTATGTCATTTTCTCTTTTTTATTTTTGAAGAAAATTATGTTTTTTCTTTGAATGTTGTATTGAGATATTCTTGGATCCTAGAATTTAAAAGCTATTGTATTGAATTATAATTTTGTTCTATGTTATTCTTTTACTTTTAATATTAGGTTATTCCTGTGTTTGCTATGTACTGTTAGACTGGTTTTGTATGGGTATATATGATATTATGTTGATGAAATTGTTTTTTTTTCTGTAAATTAACTATTGTTCTGTCTGTAAATTAACTGCTGTTGTTTATTGCCAAGCAGAATATGGATAATTAGATATGAAATTGTTTTTTTTATTGAAAGTTCTGTGCAATTTTAGTTGCTTAGCACAGTTTAGCAGCTTTGGACTTGTATTGCATTGTGTTATTTTGTTCTTTGCACTCTGTATTCAATTGTATTGCTTCTGTTGTATTGTATTGTTCACTTTTGTTTTGTTTGTTTTGCATTGTTCACTGGCATTGTATCAGTGCATTTTTGGTTCGTTTGTTTAGATTTTAAAAAAATTCTGCATTACATTTCTTGTTCCATTTTATTTTCTGTTTCTGCATTTCATATCCGTGTCTGTTACATTTTTACAGGCATTATATCACATTTCATTCGCAAACAACTTGTACAAACTCACAAGAACAATAAACAACAAAAGTTAAACAGCAAGTTCTCTTTATCATCCTCCTTCCTATCTCACTTTTTTCATTTTGGTCACTGCATTTTGCATTTAATGTTCACTGCTTTCATTTATTTTTCTATGGGCAATAAATAATGTGCAAAGAAATATCTTGTTTATTTCTGTTTCAAGAATAGGATGACTATGTGTAATTCTTAGTTACCTTTTACCTATAAGCATAAGGTACATCATGCCATTGCTACTTGTCCTAGGATTAACTATGAAAAATCAAACATCATGATATTCGGTCCGCCTCTTCATGAATCTGTGTCCTTTGCTACTATAACCAATCTGAGAATTGCTGAAAATTCTTCTTCATATCTGGACATTCCTATCACTACAAAAAAGATATCTTCTGCTTGATGCTTGCCTTTATAGAAGAAAATTTCTTTTAAACTACGTGCTTGGCCATCTAACAAATTCTCCTTTGCTGGAAGACTGGTAATTGTAAAATCAATAATTACTAGCATGTGTCAATACCTATCAGGTCTCTTTATTAATTACTAGTAATTGTAAAATCTTCAACATCATGCCATAAATAATTGAGATAACTAATGCAAATAAGCTTGTTATTAAACAAAATAACTGAATTAATGCTAAAAGCAACAATAGCATGATCTGTCAAAACAACATTTCCAATAACAAAGTTAATAACTATACATGACTACATATCATAACAATAACAAATTACAAAAAAATATATGAGTACAGCAAAATCTAAATCATATCAAAGAATAAATGGTAGAACAAACATATGAAATATAATATATGTACAGTAGAGAGAAATTACAGAACAAACATATATATTTTTTGTTCAACATACAGTGCAATTTTGTTCTTTTCCTATAGAAAAAAGAAGTTAGAACTAACTAATTATATAATGTTTTCTTTCAATAATGTCAACAAACTGGATTAATTTTCATCTTCCTTCAACTGCTTTTTTCAACATGCTTCTTTTCTTCCTGTGGCTTCTGTTGTGAACAGCAGAACTTTTCCATGGTCCAACAATATGGTTCATTTGTCATAATGTCGGCTACCATATTTGCTCTTAACTTAGCAATATCTTCTTCCGAAATTTTTTCTACCATTGGTAATCCTGCTGCTTTATTCCTCATGTTTACCATGATGAACATTCCGCAATCATATCTATTGTAAAACATTTAGTTAGAAAATAATAAATGATAAATGGTGGATATATATATGGTCAAAAATTGAGTGTTATGCATTACAAAAAATGCTATAGAGATATTGAAAACTGTCCTTAAGGTTACATGCATTGACGAATAAACAAACAAACTATTTGCACCAAAACAAAAAAACAAAAAAAAAGAAAAGAAAAAGGAAAAAACAGTTACACCATATATTTGCCTATACTTGCCAATCGCAATCAAACTTCTTTAGTACATTGCCACACTCTACATCTACTTCATCACAGTAACATCCAAACATCTTAACGTTTATTGTTTTTATCACTTTATGAAAATTTAGCAATTTAATAAAAATGATAAAAGAGTTTATCAATTTCTGAAAATGATAAATGGTATTATCTTTTTATCTAAAAATGAATATTTTTGTAATGTGTTAACAATATTATAACGTTTTCTATAAAATGATGAACTGTTATATTTTATATACTTAAAATGTTAATTCTTTTACCAATTTCTGAAAAACAATAATTTTTTTATCAATTTCTAAAAAAGATAAATGGTGTTATCTTTTTAACAAAAATGAATATTGCTGTAATATAGTAAGGCAGTAAAGCTGCTTTAATGTTTATATAAAATGATGACTGTTTAGATTTTCTATATTTTAGTTGGTAGATGCTTTTATCACTTTATGAAAATTTAGCAATTTAATAAAAATGATAAAAGAGTTTATCAATTTCTGAAAATGATAAATGGTATTATCTTTTTATCTAAAATTGAATATTTTTGTAATGTGTTAACAATATTGTAACGTTTTCTATAAAATGATGAATTGCTATATATTATATACATAAAATGATAATTCTTTTACCAATTTCTGAAAAACAATAAATTGTTTTATCAATTTCTGAAAAAGATAAATGGTGTTATCTTTTTAACAAAAATGAATATTGCTGTAATATAGTAAGTTAGTAAGGCTGCTTTAATGTTTATATAAAATGATGACTGTTTACATTTTCTATATTTTAGTTGGTAGATGCTTTTATCACTTTATGAAAATTTAGCAATTTAATAAAAATGATAAAAGAGTTTATCAATTTCTGAAAATGATAAATGGTGTTATCTTTTTATCTAAAAATGAATATTTTTGTAATGTGTTAACAATATTGTAACGTTTTCTATAAAATGATGAATTGCTATATTTTATATACTTAAAATGGTAATTATTTTACCAATTTCCGAAAAATAATAAATTGTTTTATCAATTTCTAAAAAAGAAAAATGGTGTTATATTTATAACAAAAATGAATATTGCTGTAATATAGCAAGTCAGTAAGGCTGCTTTAATGCTTATATAAAATGATGACCATTTAAATTTTCTATATTTTAGTTGGTAGATGCTTTTATCACTTTATGAAAATTTAGCAATTTAATAAAAATGATAAAAGAGTTTATCTGTAACAACCCGCATATTTGTCGATTTTATATTTAAATATTTTATTTAAATATAACATCGTTCGTCGGATTTTAGTCCGAAAAGCTACTTTTTGCAAACAGTCGAATTGGGACTCGAGACCACTTCCATTGAGTTCAAAATGCCGTTTGCGACCTTTTTGAGTATAAGCTTCGATATATTTGGAGTTAGTGGAATTTGGCCACTTTTTCACTTGGGGCTTTGGTTTGGGTTGAACCCATTAATCACTTACTAACTCAGTTCCAACCCCCTCTCCTCTCCATTCACTCATTCCCACTCTTCAAACTCAAGCAAAAACTGAAAATGGTGGAAAGGAAAGGGAATTAGAAATTCCAAACCCTAGTTCCTCTTGCAAACTCAAGTCCTTGCTTCAAATTCGAAGAGAACCCATTGGTAAGCATCTCCTTCATCTTCTCCAACCCGTTCTCCTTTCAATTTCAGAAAATTCCCTAAACCTAATTTAGGAAATGTTTCTCTTTTGAGCATAGATTCAAGCTCATTTGGGTTGTGTTGAAGAGTGGTTGATTCTCCCTTCGCTTTCAAGCTCCTTCTTCATTGTTTTTGTGAAAAGGTGAGATTTTTATCTCACATCTAAGTCAATAATTATCTTCGATTGTTAGGTATGAATTCCTAACACTTATCCTTGTGCAATTCCTGAGTCGTTGTGGCTCGACCGATCGTTATCGATGTCGTTTGGCCATTTTTTGGCCTAGGTTCGGGGAATGCCCTGAATAACAGTTTCAGCCGTCTGAACGTATGGTTCAGACGTCTGAATGGAATACTGGGAATTTTCTTCTCCCAGCATTCAGACGTCTGAATCAAAATTTCAGACGTCTTAATTGGTTCGTTTTGAACCAGAAAAGGAATAGGCTAAAAAGTTCCTATTTCAGACGTCTGAAATCTAGGATTCAGACGTCTGAATTCTGTTCTGGAAAATAGTTTATTTTCCAGATTCAGACGTCTGAATTCTTGATCTCAGACGTCTGAATCTGCTGTGTTTTGCCTAGTTGTTTTTTTAGCTTGAATATCCAACTCTAATCAAATCGGGTTGATTCCCTTTTTGTTGTTATCATTTATTATCGGCCACTTTGTTAAGTCGCCCGCCTTTTTAAACTTAGGTCGCTTGTCTTCACTAAGTCGTACCATTTCTAAAAATGATAAATGGTATTATCTTTTTATCTAAAAATGAATATTTTTGTAATGTGTTAACAATATTGTAACGTTTTCTATAAAATGATGAATTGCTATATTTTATATACTTAAAATGATATTTTTTTTACCAATTTCTGAAAAACAATAAATTGTTTTATCAATTTCTGAAAAAGATAAATGGTGTTATCTTTTTAACAAAAATGAATATTGCTGTAATATAGTAAGTCAGTAAGGCTGCTTTAATGTTTATATAAAATGATGACTGTTTACATTTTCTATATTTTAGTTGGTAGATGCTTTTATCACTTTATGAAAATTTAGCAATTTAATAAAAATGACAAAAGAGTTTATCAATTTCTGAAAATGATAAATGGTGTTATCTTTTTATCTAAAAATGAATATTTTTGTAATGTGTTAACAATATTGTAACGTTTTCTATAAAATGATGAATTGCTATATTTTATATACTTAAAATGGTAATTCTTTTACCAATTTCTGAAAAACAATAAATTGTTTTATCGATTTTTGAAAAAGATAAATGGTGTTATCTTTTTAACAAAAATGAATATTGCTGTAATATAGCAAGTCGGTAAGGCTGCTTTAATGCTTATATAAAATGATGACCATTTAAATTTTCTATATTTTAGTTGGTAGATGCTTTTATCACTTTATGAAAATTTAGCAATTTAATAAAAATGATAAAAGAGTTTATCAATTTCTGAAAATGATAAATGGTGTTATCTTTTTATCTAAAAATGAATATTTTTGTAATGTGTTAACAATATTGTAACGTTCTCTATAAAATGATGAATTGCTATATTTTATATACTTAAAATGGTAATTATTTTACCAATTTCTGAAAAATAATAAATTGTTTTATCAATTTCTAAAAAAGATAAATGGTGTTATCTTTATAACAAAAATGAATATTGCTGTAATATAGCAAGTCAGTAAGGCTGCTTTAATGCTTATATAAAATGATGACCATTTAAATTTTCTATATTTTAGTTGGTAGATGCTTTTATCACTTTATGAAAATTTACAAATTTAATAAAAATGATAAAAGAATTTATCAATTTCTGAAAATGATAAGTGGTATTATCTTTTGATTACAAATGAATATTTTTGTAATATGTTAACAATGTTGTAATGCTTCTACAAAATGATGAATGATTATTTTTTGTATACTTAAAGTGATAATTCTTTTATCAATTTCTAATAAACAATAATTCTATACACAGTAGAATGTATCATATGGTTTACATGCATCAAATTTGAACTTGGCTCTGTTTGACTTTTAATTGATAAATAATTAAGCATTAACAATAGATAAATAAACATGAACATATAATTTAATATAATTTAATACAATTTAAAAATAATTACCCATTTTCTTGCTGAGCACAATTTCCCAATGTAAGGGTACTTAAAATTTTCAAATTTGTGATGCTTTCATGGCATTTGAACTCCTTGATGATCTGGTTGACAATTGTTTTCTGTGTAGAACAACATGATTAAAAAACATAAAAATAAATATGAAATAATTTAGGATTTTATGCAAATTTTGATGAAATAAAAAATTTCTTACTATTGCCAAGGCAGCCCTCTTATGCCTGCTGCTATAATTTTTATTTCTTGATGTACAATACAAAAAGCCATAAAGAATCCATGATGACGTTTCTCTATCAAGTTCCAAAAGCGTCCAATGTGCTTCATCATGTACTGGAAATAGTATACTACAACACAAAGGATTTGATAAAGCCTTTCTTATTGCTGGAATGAGCAGTTGATTTTTCACATTATCAATGTTATCAGATACACTTTTCTATGAAGAGAAATAAATATTGTAAATAATATTTTATTAACGATGGATATCATTTACTTATATAAAATTGGTCTTACTGTCATTGTTGTGTTAATGTATGTTATGCTAGAACTATTATCATACATCTTCGCTCTCCTAAACCAATACCAATCAATAATCTATACAAAAAATCAAGTATATAAGTTACTATTAAAAATATTTTAATAAGAATATAAGTTTTTTATTTTACATTTGGACTAACCTGCCCAGTAATGAATCCACCAAAAATCATTTCTTCTATCATACTTTGTATATGACAATCATATTTTCATCATCCAAATTATAAGCTTCTTCGTTGAAAATTTCAATAACAATGTTTATTTCAATTATTCTATACAAATATATAAATAATATAAGAAATATTTATAATTTCACTCTCTCAATGTCTCCAACCACTTTGAAGAAATCTGTTATCATCTTCACTTCATTGTGTGTCAAATGCTTCAATAATGGACAGTTTTCTATGTTTCTACTCTTCTTCTTTATCTGCTCTTCCTTCTTCACTATGTTGTACTTTTCCACATCTATTACTTTATACTTTTCTTCATAAATATAATTTGGATCTTTTTTTGCCACCCTTATCTTTTGTTTTATTCTTCTCTGCATAGAACTTGGTTCTATTTGTGCTCTTTTTCTCTTCTTTTTTCCTTCTACCTTTATTTTCAGTTCAACTTTTTTTAGTTTTGTTTCCATCTCCTTTTCTTTTTCATTTGATTTTTCATCTTCTTTCAGTTCAAGTTTATCTTCATTATAAACCCTGCCATGATTTTTATCTAGCTCCTTTTCCATTTCAGGTGTTTTAAAATCTTGAGATTCAAATAATTTGAAAGAAGGAAACTCTGATGAACTGTTTGTGTGCCCAGCAAATACATGCTTTCTTTTGCTTTCAGTTGTTTCATGTACATCTTCTTCCCCCAACTCTTTCAATTTAGCTTCAAATTATTTTCTCAAAATTTGTTCTTCTTCCAATTCCTTTTCTTTTAGAAAAAGTGTTTTTTCCAGCTGCATAACTTTTTGTCTTAGCCTTTCTATTTCCTTTTGTTTGGCTTCATTTTCCATCAGTAATATTTCTTCTTCTTTTTTCTCTTCTCGTTTTCGTTTTCTATTTTCCCTCTTCTTTGTGTTGCTCTCCTCTTCAACTTGTTCTTCAACAAGTTCAGTCACTTAGGTTAATAGTTTCTTCTCATTTTGTGATATTTTTCTGAACCTTTTTGCAATCTATTAAAAGATGTTAAAATAGTCAGAAGGTGTTGAATGATATTAAATTAATAGAAAAAAATGCATAAGTAAGAAGAGATAAGAAGATGAAAAATGATAAAAGAGTTATTAATTGGAAACTAACAATGAGTCTAGTTGGATTCGGAAACAAAATATTAATTCACATTCATTGATTACAACCTAATTTGCATTGGCTTTAAGCCTATAGTCATGTATCTCAACCAAATAAACTGGTTTTCAAGCTCTTGTTTAGACCAATGACATTTGCTAAACATCATTTTACCTCAAAAAATTTCCTACAAAATTCAGACTACATAAACCAAGTATAAATGAAAAGAACCACAAAATGTAAAGAGAAACTAATTATATAGCAGAAGCGAAGTGTGTACATTCACTGAATGCCACTCAAACAAGCCTAGACGACAAACTGCAGTGGTAACTCAAAGCAGATGCATATTTTCAAAAAAGAATTACATTTATATAACATATAATATTTGAGCATTTAACCAAAAGAATGTTATTATATCTAAAGGAAAAAAAACAAATGAATACGGTAAATACAAAAAAGGATTTTATTTGATATCAGTGTGAGTATGTCTAAGATTTTACTTGTATTGCCTTTTACAAGTAGAAAATATAAGTTCATTTTTGTTAGCTTGTTGAATACATTACATGGCCATTGAGTGGCTACAAGCATCTAGTATGGCGGAGCATACATAAAGTATTATATGCTTTTTGAACCATGTATTTTTTCTAAATAAGTAAAAAATCTGTTAGGCTTCATCTTCACTTGATGATATTATTTATAACAAAAACAATACCATACTTTAAGTTGATTGGTCTACAAGTCTAAATATTCCAATAAAAAGTGGTCGGTTTTCCCTCTATTTTATGGCTTCTGCAGCTTAAAAGGACAGATGCATTAATTTTAGGAACCTATAAAGTGCAACTACACTTCTATTCAAGTCCACCATCTTTAATAAGTTAATAGAAAACAATGGATGTTATTACTAATTTTTACTGCAACAATATTGCACTGCAAAATAATTAGACAGATATCAACATATACATCTTTACTAGACAGCTAACAATTAGACTGCAGTCCATAATAATTGAACAATTAATAATTAGGCAAGAAGAATAACCAAAAGTCTAATTTGAATTCTTTCACCTATAAACAAGCATGTACTACTAAAATTGAAAACGATAAAATGAATTATCTTTATTAATAATTATTTCACTTTTTTGGCTAAAATAAAATTATTTTACCTTTTTTCCTTCAACCATATCAAGTGACACATTTTTGAGCTTTGACAAATTCCATTTCACCATCCTTGGGCTTGCCATTTGAAAACCTTTTTCTTCTTCTATGATTTTTGTCTTTTCACATATCCAATACTGTAGAATAAAAATTACAGTGTGACTTTTTTGTCAAAACATTTTCTTTTTAGTACATAATTATTTTATAATAAGAATTAGCACATACCAATAGAATCATAGAACAACCTGGCATGCTTCTTGGATCTTCTCTAGCTTCACGACCATCACAATCATTGCTAGATGAATTTTATGGACCGTCATGTGATGTGTCAATGATTGCAATTACTCTACCTTCTTTTGCAGCTCCAACTCTACTACTAGGTTGATATACGAGAATAGTTTCCAACTCCTTAGGCCTTTCAGCTTTTGAATCTACTGAATTAGGTGGATTCTCCTTCGGCTTGAATATAGCGGACTCATCGAATGTGACATGTCTCGAGTGCACTATTTTCCTATCAATAGGGTTCCAAATATGATACCCTTTGATGCATTCTGTATTACCCAAAAGTATGCCTTGTTAGGTTCTAGCTCCCAACTTGTCATTTCCTGTATGGTGAACATACACAGGGCTACCAAATATACAAAAATAACCGATATGTATAGTTGTACCTTTTCACTTTAACTTTGGAATCTTCCCATCAATGACTGAGCGTGAAATTCGATTGAAAATACACGCTGCAGTCGATAAAGATTCAACCTAAAAGCCTCTAGATATACTAGCCATCAATCTCAAACAACCAAGCTTTCTCCAGTAGAGTCTTATTCATCCTTTCAGTGACTCCATTTGATTGCGGATCACCAGGTGTAGTGAAGTATCTCTAAATTCCATACTGCTTACATAAATTTGTGAACTCCTTAGAAACAAACTCACTAGCATTGTTGAATCTCAACACCTTCAACTTCCTTTTGACTTCATTCTCTACCAGCGCCTTCCAAGTTTTGAACTTCTCAAACGACTCCGACTTGAATTTCATCACGAACACCCAAACCTTCGGAGAGTAGTCATCGGTAAAAAAGATAAAATACTTAGCTCCTCCAAATGAAGCTATAGCAATTAGTCCCCAAATACCCTTATGGACATACTCTAGTACTCCTTTAGACTCATGTCTAACAACACTAAAAGAAACCTTCATCTGCTTCCTCGATACACATTCCTAATAAAATTCCAAATGGTTGAAGCTTTAACCCTTGACTATTTCCTTCTATGAAGCAACTCCAAGCTCTTCTCTGAAACATGACCCAATCTAAGATGCTAAAGTCTGATGGCATCCAAAGCTTGTGAACTATCAACTCTGATATACGGATCTCCAAGAACTGTAGATCCTTTCGGCAGATAAATATTCTGGACCATCACTCCTTTCATCAATACAAGAGCACCATGTGTCACCTTCAAGCTATCCAACTCTATCATAATCGTGCAATGCAAAGATGCTAGCTAATCTAAAGGCAGGGGATTTCCTTAAACCTGGAACATAGCAGACCCCAATGGTAGTGCGCACCACAACATTATGCATGCGTATATGCAATGATCCTTCTCCTAATGACTTGTAAGTAGCATCATTCCTCATCAATATGACACTTCCCTCCTTACCTTCATAAGAACAAAAATACTCCTTCCTAGGTATCATGTGGAAACGCTCCTGAATCTTGCACCCAATGGTCTGATACATCGAAAATAAATGTAGTCAACACATTATCGGAAATAACCTTCTCCACCGCAATTAATGAAGATCCATCTGCTTCATTTCCCTTCCTAAAATCTGAACAATCTTTCTTCTAGTGGTCATGCTTCTTTCAATGATGACACTTGTTGTCTCTAGACTTTCCTCTCCAACTACTTTCGGCTTCGTCGACTTGGGATGCCCTCTGAAATTATTCTCCTTCTTCTCCTTTCTTCCTCTCTCTACGAACAGTCCTTGACTACTACTAACTTCTCCACTTTCGCTCATAAGTTTCATCTGATCCCTTATCTCTTCACTCAGGAGTCCCGTCTATACATCTTCTAATATCAGTGTACTTCTATTATAAATTAAGCTGTTAGCGAATACTGTGTATCGTTCTGGAAGAGAGCACAATACCACCATAACCTTTTTCTTTTCATCCACATTCAAATCAACAATTTTCATCTTCATCATCAAGTCATCGAAGAAGTTAAGATGTACTTTCAACGACGTACCTTTCTGCATCTTGTAAGTGAAGAAAATCTTCAACAAAATTAGCCAATTCGTGGGTGTAGAGGGGTGATCAATCCTTCACACTCGAAAAACCTGATTATAGGATCGTGTTATGGTACGGCAGAACAAATAGACTGATCAATTCTCTAATCAAATCACGTTTATTCCAAAAGCAATAGTAAATAACTATAAAAGAGAAAGAAGACACAAGAGATTTATAGTGGTTCCACAATCGTCGTGATAGTGTACGTTCACTTTGGAGAAGATTAGCTTTATTACTTTCAATAAACAAGAGAGATTACAAAAAAAATAATAAATATCCCTAATTTGATTAATTAGAGTTACAATTTGTTTTTATTGACTTATATTATTTCTTTCAAAGTTGTGTGGATAATAAACTCCATGCGACTGCCCCTTTATTTATAGTCCTCTCCAAGTGGCGATATGAAAAGATTTGAATAAGGTAAGTTGTAATTACAAAAAGTTTTCATAAATTTTAAATTACAATTTAGGAAAGTTTCCATATATTCCAAATTGCAAACTAGGAAAGTTTCTATACATTTGAAGTGCATAAAAAATTCAACACTCCACCTTAATTCAAATTATCTCAACCGACTCCTATTGCACCCTCCACCTTAATATGAATACCTTCCCGATAGGATTCAGCTCAACCACCCCAATTACACTTTGTCAACAAGTTCAGCAAGGCCACCCCCGCAAATGAAGTGTTAAAAATACTCAAAAAAAGGTAGAGTCAAAACAGTCTCTTAACAAGAAGTATACTACAACTTCTATCCCTCAAATAAGAAGAATACTACATCTCTCTCTAGTTTCAACTAATCTACTCCACTTTTCCCCATGGTGCCACCATGTGGCACTCAAGCTTCAATAAATGAATAAAGTCCAAGCAATGCTCAAACTTAGCAACCGTCAATTCCTTAGTAAACATATCCACTGCATTGTCCTTTATGTTGATCTTCTTAAGAAGAATCACCCTTTCTTCATTCATGGCAACAAGGAATGACTCTTTGACTTCTATGTGCATTGTTCTCGAACTGAACGCCAAGTTTTCAGCCAAATGTATTGTAGCCTGACTATCACAATTCACCACCACACTATCGTGGGTAAAAGCATAGATCGCATAATAGACACTTCAAGTAAAGTTCATCCTTAGCTGCTTCAACATCAGCTATCATCTCCCCTTCTGTAGTAGATAATGTAATCACAAACTCAACCTCACTCTCCAACTAATAGCTATACCTTCAAGAGTGAACATGTAGCCTGAGGTTGACTTCCTTCTATCTCTATCTCCTGCATCGTCCGAGTCACAGTAACCAACCAAGTTGCAACTCTTTCTAGTTCCAAAAACGAACCCATGATCTTGTGTTCCCTTTAAGTATCTCAAAATAGTTTTAATAGCTTCCCAATGAGTCTTCCCTGGATTATCTGTGTAGCGACTAACCATATTGGTAGCATGAGCAATATTTGGCCTCGTGCAGACCATGGCGTACATCAAGCTACAAAATGCACTTGCATAGGGCACCATCTCCATTTGAGTTTTGTCTTCATCTAAAATAGGAGATCCTTTTTCCAAAAGCTTTACATACAAAGGCATGGGTGTCAAAATAGCCTTTGCAGTATCCATGCTAAAGTGAATAAGCACCTTTAGTATATACTCCTTTTGACTAGGTCTCAAAAGTACAAGCTTTCTATCTCTAAAGGTTTCTATGCCTAAAATCTTATTTGCTTCTCCATGGTCCTTCATTTCAAATTCAACTTTCAAATGCATCTTCAATCGGTTGATTTCTTCTCTGTCCTTGAAAGCAATAAGCATATCATCCAAGTACAAGAGTAAGTACACCCAATTACTGCTTTTTAAATGTTTACAATAAAAACAAGTGCCTATTATGCTCCTATCAAAGCCAATGCTCAACATAAAAGAATCGAACTTCTTGTATCATTGTCTCGACGACTACTCAGACCATGCAGCGACTTCTTCAGTTTGCAAACCCAATTTGACTTACTATCCACTACAATCCCATCTGGTTGCTTCATGTAGATTGTCTCTTCCTAGTATCCCTATAAAAAAAACAGTCTTCACATTTAACTAGTCCAACTCAATATAGTAAGTAGCTACTATAGCTAACAAAATCCTAATAGATGTATGTCGGACAATCTCATCGTACTTTTTCCCCTTTGTCTGTAAAACCTTTTTGCTACGAATCTATCCTTATGCCTTCCATCATCTTCTACCTTGAATATCCATCTGCAAGCTATGGCTCTATTTTCTTAGGGTAATGGGACCAAATCCCATGTCTTGTTCTTTTGCAACGACTGCATTTTCTCTTCCGTGGCGCAAATTAACTTCGAACTTTCCATTGACTTCAAAGCATCTTCAAGGTCAAATGGCTCCTTGTGAACACATGCAAAGCATAATCGAACTGATCACTAAGGCTAAGGCTGAGGTTTGCAAACTGCTAATCTTCATATCTATCAGGTGTCTTCCTAATTCGCTGATTAATAGGATGGCCCCAGCATCGCCTACCACTCTTTCAGCTCCACCTTGAACTAAATCTTCTCCATCTTCCTAACCATCACCATCACCGTTAGAGGAAATATGTAGACTATTATATGATGGTTCTTCGACTATATTTTATATGTCATCAGTAATATCAACTCTACTCTTTGGCTGAAATGTGGGAACAATCTCCATCTTCTTAGGCTTATCTTCTTCCAAACAACTATTTGATGTCTCCATTAACGGTCTGAACATGGCTGACTCATCAAAGCTAACATGTCTGGAGTGTGTCACCTTATTCGTTGTTGGATTCCAAATATGGTATCCCTTTATTCAATCTATATAACCTTGCAAAACACATATAGTAACTCTCGGCTCCAACTTATCAAATCCTATGTTATGCATATAAACAGGGCAACCAAAAATATGAAAGTAACTGAGTATAGTAGACTTTCCTCTCCACAGCTCTTCTGGAATCTTCCCACCAATGGTCGAACATGGAATCCGATTAATAATGTGAAAAACAGTCGATATAGCTTCAGCCCAAAAGCCTCTAGATAAGCCCATAGTCAATCTTAAGCCACAAACCTTCTCTGGTAGAGTATGTTCTATTCATCCTCTCAGCGACCTCATTGGATTATAGATCACCGGGTGCAGTAAAATGTCTCCTAATACCATATTGTCTGCAGTATCCAAGGATCTCCTTTGATACATATTTGTCGGCATTGTCGAATCGAAGAATCTTCAATTTTCTTCCAGTTTGGTTTCAATGAGAGCTAACCATTCCTTAAAATTTTCGAACACTTCCGACTTAGCCTTCATTACATACACCCAAACCTTGCATAAGTAGTCATCAATGAAAGATACGAATTAGTGAGTAACCCTAATGGAAGATGTAAAAACTGGACCCCAAACATCTGAATGCACATAGTCAACTACCCTCCTAGAAGTATGCTCGCCGACACCGAATGATACTTTGCTTTGCTTACTCAAAACGCACTCCTTGCAGAAATCCAATTTATTGAAGCTTTTTCCTCTGCTCTTCTTCTTTGTATGAAGCAATTCTAAGTTCTTCTTTGAAGTATAAACTAATTTTAAGTGCCAAAGCTTAGTAGCATCCAAACCTTTAGCGCTATCAACTCTAATGCATGATTACCCTTGAACAATGGTACCCTTCAGCAAATAAATATTTCGAACTCTATACCCTTTATTACTATAAGTGCCCCTCTAGAAACCTTCAAACCATCTCTGTCAATGGTAACCTTGCATCCCAACGATGTTAGCTTCCCTAACGATATCAAAGACTTCCGAAGACCTGGTACATAACCAACATCGAAAAGAGTGCGAACAATCCTGTCGAACATGCGAATGAAAACTGAACCAACTCCCATGGACCTACATATAGCATCATTACCCATAAGAGTGAAACTTCCTTCGTCACCGACAAAGGAAGAAAAATAATCGTTATTGGGTGTCATATGGAATGAAGCTCCTTAATCAAGGATCCATTAGTCTACAACATTTGATACTACAGCTGTCAACACATCGCTATCTTCATTCTCCACCGAAATAGATGAAGAACCCCAGTCTCCTTCTTCAAATACGGACAGTCTCTTCTCCAATAATCTAATTTCTTACAATGATGACACTTTCCATTTTTATACTTACTACACCAGTGGGGCACTTCGAATTAGAAAAACCCCTAAAATTCTTTTTATTCTTCTTCATTCATCCTCTCTCAATAAACAAGCCTGAACTACTATCACTACCTCCACTACCATCTCCTAAACCTAAACCCTTCATTTGATCTCTCAACTCCTCACTAAGCAAACCTGTCTTCACATCGTCCAACGTCGATGTTTCTCTACCATGGATGAGGCTGTTAAAGAAAATGGTGAATCACTCTGAAATCAAGCACAATAGGACCTTGACTTTCTGTTCATCATCAATCTTTAAATCAACTGACTTCATCTTCATCAACAAGTCATTAAATATACTCAGATGTGCTTTGATAGGATCGTCTTATAGGTGAAGAAGGTCTTCAGAAAGATCAATCGGTTGATCAAAGATTTCTTCATGTAGATATCTTCCAACTTCTTCCAAATTCCTCTGGCGGTAGTTTCTAGACTAATTTCAGAGTTAATATTCATACCCATAGCAAGTGGGAGTATAGTATAGTCCCATTCTTCCATCTTCTTCTTCTCTACATCAGATATAGCTGGATCAAAATCCTCTAATTCATAAACCAAGTTATGGATGCGATTTCTTCTTAGTACTGCCTTCATCATCCATTGTCACTTCTCAAAATATCCTTCTCTGTTCCACTTCTCTATCGATAACTATGAACCTAAAGCCATGTAGGAACCTCTAATATAGTGAGCAACTACTGGTGCCGAACTATTCTCTGGTGTATTATCTTCAACTACTATTCTACCCACCACCTTCTATGCAACAACAAGCTTGAAAGCTCTGATACTAGTTGTAGAGGGGTGATCAATCCCTTGTAGTGGAAAAAACTAATTATAGGATCACACTATGGTGTGGTAAAATAAATAGAACGATCAATTCACCAATCAGATCACAGTTATTTCAAAAGCAATAGTAATTAACTATAAAAGAGAAAAGAGGACACAAGATATTTATAGTGGTTCCACTATCGCCGTGATAGTCTACATCCACTTTGGGGGAGAGGAGCTTTATTACTTTCAATAAACAAGAGAGATTACATAAGATTACAGAAGAATAATAAAAATCTCTAATTTGATTAATTAATGTTACAATTAATTTTATCGACTCATATAATTTCTTTCTGAGTTGTGTGGATGATAAACTCCATGTGTCGCACAAAAAATTCAACAGTGAGAGACTTCTTCATGTAGAAATCCTCCAATTTCTTCCATAAGCCTCTGGCGGTAGTTTCACTACTAATCTCTATTCTCACCCATGGCTAATTGGAAGGCAGTAAAGGCCCATTCTTCCATCTCCTTCCTTTTCAACTCTTAGATACCCCTGGTAACGATTCTGCATCAAACACAGCCTGATGAACATGATTTCTTCTCAATGCCGCCTTCATCTTCCACTATAACTTCTCAAAATCATTATCTCCATTCCACTTCTCTATAGCCAAATGTGAACCGAATGCTACATATGAACCTCCAGTATTGGGTGCATACTCCTGGGTAGGTCTAATCTCACTTTAATCTCCAAATCCTACCATTTTATCGATCATCTTCTAGCCTTAGGCTTCAACAACAACCTTCAAAGCTCAAATACTAGACTGTTGGGGGTAGACTCACATAAAGAACTAAAAATCAACTCAAATAACATGGGAGCAATAAGAGCGTGTTGTATTGTGATAAAACAAACAGCAACCAGAGTCTAAACAACAAATCACAGAAAAATAGATAGAGAGTTCATACATGGATTTATAGTTGTTACACTATTGCAAGACAGTGTGCATCCGCTTTGAGTAGAAGAGATTTTATTACTTTCTTAGAAAAGAAATTTTTACAAGATTGATAATGGAGGCTAAAATGAAGAATAAGAAATACAACTTGAGAGGATGATTCCAACCTCTACAGAACGAATATCTTTATATAGAGATTATTACTTAGGGTTGAAGTAATTGATTTATGGTTATAAATCAATGCCTCATCAATTCTCTTATTCATATGGGAAACTTTTATCTGATTGATTTTTCAGTTTCCTCTATTTTCCACGTGCCTGATAAGATTCCTTCTTTAATCAACTGATTAGGGAATTGTTTGACTTCAATCTTCCAAATAATTCTCTTTCTCACATAGATAATTTATTTCCCTATTTAATGCAATAAAAAAGGTAATATACTTGAGTCATTATCTTAAATATCTTTCAAATCTTCTTTAATTAGAAATACCATATCACTGAAATAAAAAATATCTTCCAAATCTTCTTTAGTACGGAAATATTATATCATCGAAATCTAATAATCGACTTCTTACAAAAACATTTTTCATACAACAATAGGTATAACTAAGAATTTCTGTTTTTGGTTTACTTTTTTGAAACCAACACATTAATTTATCAAATCAACCTTAGAGAGGTTTGTCTTACTATACATTGTTAATTGATTACAACAAAAATCAAAGTCATTTCATTGCTTGTAATTTTGCAATGAGAAAACTTTTCTACTTACAGAATATTTATTTATTATGATTGATGGGCTCAAAAGAGAGAATGGTTTTTACATTTATTTTTATTATCTCTTATTTCTCTCTTTCTTTGAAAAAGGAATAAAAGATATATGCTAAACAAAAATTATCTTCTTCATCTCCTCTCTCTACAATTTCATCTAAAATAAAATTAATCTTTTAAATATACTTACAACTCTTGGGTAGCGACTACTACAAATTCCCAAATCCTTTAAACTTAAGTGCACAAGTTTGAAGGATTGTTGTGTTAATATTGGGGAATGGACGACAATTATCGATTTCACTATAGTCATGTTGAATTTTTCTTTCAAGGTAGTAGCCTCATCCACGATACAACTCCCATGATTTTCTCTTTATTATTCCTACCATTAATTTCCAACAATTTGAAAGCGAAATCCAATCCATCTTTTATGTGGACTAAGCTATTTGGGTTTTAAAGCAAAGATTAGGAAGTTATGATTATTAGTGAATGGGGAAAAAATCAAGCATTTTGTGCAAATTTGGATTAAATTTGAGATACTCAAATCACTAGAATGATAAGAATTATATTAAAGTAATATTACAGTACATTCCACTTTTACCTTTTCCCTTGTTGTTTAAATTATTTTTGGGTTTTGATAATGACTTCTTATCATTGATATTGTTCGTAACGTGTGTGTTTTGAAAAAAAATTTGGTTAATGATATATGTTAATTATAGTAGCATAATGTTTGATATGCTAGGGTGCAAAAATATATTTATCAATGTATATAAGTTGATGGTAAAAGCAATCATTAAGGTTATAGTGAAGTTTTCTAATTGATGTATGGGAATAGTGGACATGTACTTAAATATTTCTGGAAATTATGTTTTAGTGACCATTATGTATACTGTATTTTTTTGCAGGATAGCTGTTTAAAAAATTAAGTTTACAGGACATTTCTATTTCTCGGTCGTTATTTTGTTAAGTAACGCTCATTTTCTTTACGTTTTCAGATTAGCTTCGTTCTTCGCTCTTCTCTCTTCCTTTTACTGGTCGCTTCTCTTAATCTGAATTTTCACTCCTCTTTGCTCCTCTTAATCTCAATTTCCACTCTTCTTAATCTCAATTTTCTTTTTAGTTTTGATTTAAATCTCGATTTCATTGTAGATTGAAAAAGTTTTACCAGATTTTCGCTCTTCTTTCTTCCTTTTACTGTAAGTCGAATTTGTGTTTATTTTTTTGAGCAGTGTCTAGATTTCGTTTTTGCATGTGATATGTTAAAATTATGCTGATTTGATAATATTATGCTGATTTGCTTTTGGCTACAGGAAGATGATAAATATTGATGATCAAAGGTGTGTAATGTTTTTACTGTATTTTTTGATTGTTTTTTGATATTGTTGTATACTGAAATTTTTTTATATGTTTTTTCATTTTTAGTCTTAGCACTTCTGCAACTGTTCTGGTTGTTTTTGACTTCAACAAAAACAACTTTAATTTTAGGTTTTTTTTGGATTCTCCTATTTCTACTGTTCGAAACAAGATATGTGAAGTTTGGGATCAACTTTCTCCTTTGTGCTTTGATATCTTTTATGTTTGAAATTCCAAGACTACTTTTGTTGAGACAGATAGTGATTTGCAAGCTATTTTATGCTTGTCATTTTTTAGAAAAGAGGAATTTCTAGTTTTGTTTGTTAAATTGAAGAAATTATCTCAGAATAATGTTGGTTGCAGTAGTAGATCTTGCTCTAGCAGTAAATCACTTGGTATTGAAGATTGTGTGAGTAGTGCATATGATGGGGTTGATAGTTTGGAATTTTCTTCTGATAAAGAGATTGCTTTTAATGAGTTGATGAAGAAAGGTTCTACTTTAGAATTTTTTGCTGGTGTTGGTCAAAAATTTTAGCCTGCATTTGATTTTCGTAAGACTGTCATTGCATATTGTACAAAAATGGATTCAAACCTAAGTTCTTGAAGAATTGTAAGGAGCGAATTACCGTGCAGTGTGTTGTAGAAGGTTGTAGTTTTAAAATTCATGCTTCTTGCAAGTTTAAACAATTGGATCATTTTTTAGTTAGAAGGTTTGAATCTAATCATTCATGCGGTGGTGGTTTTAGACTGATTAACAGTCCTTTAATTAATAGTGATCTTGTGAAGACCTTGCTTTTATATGAAATTCGTGATGAACCAACAAGAAAGACTAGTGATATTATTACTAGTTTTAAAAGAAATTATGATATTAGTTTAAGTTATTACTATGTGTATATGGGCAAGAAGATGGCTTTGAAGGAAATTTTTGGTAATGAAGAACAATCTTATAATGATTTGGTTTGGTATTTGAAAGTAGGTTATAGAAGTAATCCTAATAGTCATACATCTATGGTTGTTGATGAAAATACTAATCTGTTTGAAAAAGTCTATATATCTTATGATGCATGTATTTATGGATTCTATCATTATCGTCCTATGATATTTCTTGATGCTACCTTTTTAAAAGGCAGGAATGATTATTTAATGGCTGCTACTGCAAAAAATGGGAACCAAGGTATGATTTATTGTTTCAATATTTATAAGTTAATTTAAAGTGATAATGATAATTGATTTATTTTAATTATAGGTTGTTTAGTACTTTTTTTATTTCTTTTACATTTTTCCATAAAGTTTTGTTTGTTAAGTATATAATGTCATTACTAAATTTGTGTAGTAGTATTGTTAGTAATTGGAAAGTGATAGTTATTAAATTAGTTATCTCTAATGTGATTGTTACATTATAGTTTTATGTAATGATAAAAGTATTTATCTTTATGCTATTTTAGATAATAGTAAGGTAATAAGTATTTTAATTGATTGTCAATGGATAACATGCATAAATATGTAAGAGTTGTAAGCACAATACCACCCACTAGCATTTAAATATGTATTCTCCACATTTTATTGTGTTGGATGATCAACAATGATAACTTGGGATAGAAGCTATGTATATTTGTATATTTGGGTAAATAACAGATCTATGTATATTCGTATGTGTATATTTATTGGTTCATACAATCATGCTAGTGTTTTATAATTAACCTTGAAGGAATATAAACGTAAATATCCATCTTGTACTAAATTAGTAGATAAAAGAAAAGGTATAAACAAATGGATGATTGAGAGTAATCCATATGTTGATAAACAACAAAATACAGCTATCTAAATTGCAAATATTTTTTTATTTATATATATGTTATATGCAAATTATAGTTTTAAACATTGTAGTCGATAATAACTGAAAGAATTATAAATTGTTCACTATAATTATTAGTATAAATTGGAAAAATCCATTTACAATTTTACTTTATTGTATACATATATACAGTTTTTTTCTATTCGTTAACAATGTTTCTTTTAGGTTTTTTTCCATTGGCTATGGCTGTTGTTGCAAAGGAAAATGAGGAAAATTGGTCTTGGTTTTTGGATCATTTGAAATGTTCGATTGGAGTTGATCGAGCTTTGGTCTTTATATTAGATAAACATTGGGGTTTACTTTTAAATATTCCTAAAAATTTTCCAATGGCTTTCCATTCATAGTGTCTTTATCATATGCAAAGTAATGTTGCTAATATTGTAAAGGGTGGAAAGGGGCCTTGGGTAGCACATTTATTGGAACGTTGTGCCGTAGCTTGTACTCCTTATGAATTTCAAAGAGCTATGACAAAATATAGTCAAATTGGAGGTGAAAAAGCTGTTGAATTCTTAAAAGATAAGCCATTTGATCATTGGGCTGATTTATTTTTTCCTAGCAATCGTTATGGTGCGAATAATCAAATGTTGCAGAGAGTTTTAACTCCTGGATTATGAAAGAAAGGCATCTTCCTATTACATGTTTTCTTGATGGAATTCGAATTAAGCTTATGGCTCAAATGTCAAAGCGTAGAGAAGAGGCATCTAGTTGGACTACCATACTTTGTCCTAAAATGGAGAATCGTTTATTGAAATTAAAAGAAGAAGGATTTGGGTGGAATGTTTATCGTTCTTCTACTTTTGTTTTTGAAGTACATTCCTCTATTTCTCACAAAGTTGATCTTGAAAATCGGATGTGCACTTGTAACGAATAGAGAGTTACTGGTTTTCTTTGTGCACATGTGACGCCCCACCTCTATGCTCATAATAACAAAGAGTATTAAAAGAAATACTGTCTATTATTACGAAGATTAAGGCTGGATAGAGCGACCATCCGTAGTTGGCCGTACACTAGTATTGGTTATTTCGATAGGAGTGATATATATTTTTATTTTTCATCTCTTATTTATTTACTCCCATCGACATACCCAATTCCAGTATAAAACAAGCTACGATGGTTCATAATAGTTTAGGACAATATATATAAAAACAACACAGATGCACAAAGAATGCGGAACACAAATAACAAATCTCATATATATATATATAACTGATGTCAGTTACAATATAGTTGACACAATACATATGATACAATTACAACTATCGACTCTGGAAGTTATATATACAAGTACATTATCAACTAATATACCTGAATACATATCATCCTATACAATGACACGACTTCTACAAAATGACAAAGACAACTTCAAAAGATGTGGAAAGTCTTCATAACCCGAACAGCAACTCAAAGAAGGAAATCTACAACCTGAAATAACTCGGGTCTGACCCGAGTATTACATTCAAAAGAAAATAATACACGGGTCAGTCTAATTCAAACTCAATTATTAGTGCACAGAAGCAATAATAATCAAATATCAAATAGATGACAATCATAGAAATCTCGTATATCCAACTTCTCGATAGGAGAATCGGATAACGGCAGATATAACACTAAACAGTGTTAAACAACAAATCCGCAGATTTAAATCATCAACAAAGATAAGTGGAAAGAATATCAATGAAGGTGATTTAGAAAACATCAGAATTGCCTAAACAACAATTAACAACAAAATCTAATTATTAAATAAATAATTAGAAACTTTGAAGCTAATAATCAAATATATAATTAGACAACAACAAAATGATCAAATCAAAACAAATCAATTCAAATCAATTCAACAATTAAATTACCACTTAAAAACATCAATTAGAACGTCAATACTGTGTGGTTGCAGTACACGCACGCGTGCACTGCCTCGCCACTACAGTGATGAAATACACAAAAACTCAGTGAAAATTCCCAAACGGGCACAAGGTCAAACCTGAGCGTTTAAGTTGGATTCAACTCAAGTGTAAAAACAGTGCATTGCCCACATCAGAAACAACTACAGATTGATGCAATGCCGAAATCATAAACGAAAACAACTCTACAATAGAACCAAAATAGACAATAGTTAAACAAAGCAAGGCACTGGCCGAAGTCAGATAACATGAATAACACAAGTGAATGACAACACTGCAGTAGTAAAACAGTGAATCTAATATCACACAGATTCAAATGATCTGGTTCAAAACAATTTAACTTCAACAAGCTTACATGCGGCCTGGAAAGGGGGTTGATACAAGCAACTGAGTAGTGTCAGTCTCCACCGTAATCAATGGAGGTGAACCAGGCTAACAGAGCTTCAACCAATCAAAGTTCAAGCATGGGGACTAAAATGAAATAGAGGTGGCTGTAAGGAGTTGCAGGCCAACCAAGCAACATATATGAGTACAACTTGATACCCAAACTAAGGTTACAGTGAAAACTACAACCGCAAGTGTTGACCAACCAACAACAGAATGAAAAGCAACAGAAGTGCCAAAAGTTCAGAGATAGTGCAAGTGAAATCAACAATGAATCGAAGTCAGTGAGAACCCTGACTCAGACTCAGGACCAATTACGACAAAACTTGTTCAAGTGAACAATGCACAAAGGCTACAACTTCAAGTGAACTAATGCACGTATGAATTAATATTTTAACTACATACGTATGGGGTTTTAAACAACTCAGAAAATTTAGAATGATCCCAAAATAATATTGATGCCTCTAAGGATAATATGATCATACTTGCAAATCAAAATCTTTAAAATATCAACCATTAAAGACTGGCTGATGAGGGTCTAAGATGCATATTTAAAGAGTGGACGTAGATTCCTCATCATATAATATATCTCTACAATACTGCTATACATAACAGGAGAACAACTGTATCAATTTCAATACTCATTTTAAATTTTAATTAACACCTTCTACTTACAAGACTACCAACCCATGTATCATCACTAAACCTCACATGTATGCAATCAGGCCCGTTGATACAATTGAATGGTTTTGTATCTATATTTTTTTTCCGTGTACAGTAGCTTTCAAGAACAGAACACACTACACATGAGACTCACACATGCCCCTATGATGCATGTGTACAACCAATATACATGCAAGAATTATAAACTGTTAAATATGGGGCACTGCAGACTACAACATCACAAATGAACTTGGGCAACACTTAGTTTTCAAGCATGCAAATAATAATATCCACATGCGTGCAATTATAATTTGAAACAAAGTAACTCTGTATACTCAGCTTAATATGCAAAGACAGGGCTTGGGTGAAAACGTGACCTATTCAAACGTTTTAAACAATTATAAACTCAAGACCAAATTGCAATTTCACAAAGATGGAACGAAGTCCTGAATCAAATAGCTACAATTGGCCAAAGTCGAACGAAATCACATCATCAAATCAGGTCAATAACCGAAGTCTACAGGAAAATGAACAAGCAGTTCAATCAATATATAGGTAAGCACGAAAAGAAACCTCAAAGAAATCAAACTGTGTCAACCAAGTGAACACAATATAGACAGAAATCGAACCGAAGCAGATAAAAATCATCAATCATCAAAACAAAATCGCACGACCTAAGATTGAAATAGATGTGAGTGATAATTCACTCACCTTTGCCAAGAATTGGAGCAGCCGTGTTCGAACTGAAGAAGAGTCGAAGCCGTGGCCCTCACGAGACGAATGATTGACAGAAGCTAGCAACTAGAAGCATCCTTTAATCGATCCACAGCACGCGGCGACCACGAATGTCACAAAGCCCTAATTTTCAGAAGGGGACGAAGAAGAGAACTAGGCCGCCATTTTTCTGTTGGATTTTAGCTTAGGGTTTTCGAATGAAAGAAAACCGGGTATAGGGCTGGTGATATCGGCCTTGGATAAATTTCACACGCCAATTAAAATGTGGCCCAATATTAATTTTAAAGCCCGTAAAACAATTTAACCAATTTCAAACAAATATCAACCGATTCCAAAACTCCAACACAACCATCAATTAGCTGTCCACATTAATCGTTTATTGATGCTAATAAAATTTTCACAATTTCCCGGGTTGTTACAGACTCCCCTCCTTATAAAAATTGCGTCCCTGCAATTTTCATAAATAAGGTCGTAAATAACAATTATTTTTATAACATATCTGGTTAAGCTAGAAAATAAAAGACGGGAATACAAACGCCAAGGAAATCTTTTATTTTCATAAAAGAAATTTACAAATTCTCAACAAAAATCTAATTATCAATAGACAATCAGAAAACAGCAGAACTGAATAAATACAATTATCAGCAACATTCAATTATCAACTAGATAACTAAAATATAGAAAATCACAAAACAACAATATCTAATTATCGATACGATACTTTAGAAAACAGCAAATCTAATTATCAACAAAGATAATTATGAAACACAAATCACAAATCGCAAACTGCATATATCTAGTTATCCATCAAATAACTAGAAAACACAAACTTCAAAAGCAACAAACTCGAACTATCAACATAGATAGATAGGAACCAACAATTCAATAAAATCAGCAATCAACCAATATCTAATTATCACAACGATAATCAGGAAACATCAAATCAACAAATATTCGATTATCAAAAACGATAATCAAATTTCAATTCAACAAATATTCGATTATCAAAAACGATAATCAAATCTCAACTCAACAAATATTCGATTATCAAAAACGATAATCAAATTTCAAATCAACAAATATTCGATTATCAAAAACGATAATCAAATTTCAATTCAACAAATATTCGATTATCAAAGACGATAATCAAATTTCAAATCAACAAATATTCGATTATCAAAAACGATAATCGAATTTCAAATCACAAATATTCGATTATCAAAAATGATAATCAAATTTCAAATCACAAATATTCGATTATCAAAACGATAATCAAATTTCAAATCACAAATATTCGATTATCAAAACGATAATCAAATTTCAAATCACAAATATTCGATTATCAAAACGATAATCAAAACTCATATCAACAAATATCTAATTATCACAAGCGATAATTAGAAACAACAAATATCTGATTATCAAAAACGATAATCAGAATTCATATCAACAAATATCTAATTATCACAAGCGATAATTAGAAACAACAAATATCTGATTATCAAAAACGATAATCAGAACTCATATCAACAAATATCTAATTATCACAAGTGATAATTAGAAACAACAAATATCTGATTATCAAAAACGATAATTAGAACTCATATCAACAAATATCCAATTACCTGTAGATAATTGGAAACAACAAATATCTAGAAATCAATTAAGAAGACTAGAAAATCAACATAAAAGCTCGGATCGATCCCATCAGATGGCGAGTTTTTAATTCGCCGCACGTGCATCAACAAATGGCCGAAGCCTACCAAGTACTCAACATAATTTTGGCGCCCAACAAATGACCCGAAGGTCCAACAAATGACCCGAAGGTCTAGTACTGGTATTTGACCCGAAGGTCCAACAAATGACCCGAAGGTCCTCATAGTGGCTCGAAAGCACATGAAATCATCAAATATTTCAATTAACGAGTCCGGAATTAACCGAAATAGCAAACGCACATGTCCCATACCACGTGTTTTACTAAATCGTTTGATTCTCTTCATCGTTTCCTTGAAAGTGCAAAATCATCAAAATCATCAAAACAGTAGATATTTCAATTAACGAGTCCGGAATTAACCGAAATAGCAAACGCACATGTCCCATACCACGTGTTTTACTAAATCGTTTGATTCTCTTCATCGTTTCCTTGAAAGTGCAAAATTGTGTATTTTGTAAAAATACACTTTACATTCTCAAACAGACAAGTCCGGAATTAAGCGAATCAGTAAAAGAAAGGGGTCATAGTCCTCGATTTTGCTGAAACGTTTAAATCGCTTCCTCATTCTTTTGAAAGCGCAAACTGTAAAATTTCTGAAAACAATTTTATTTATTTTATAAAAATAACAATTCACACTCTCAACTGAACAAGTCCGGAGTTAAGCGAATCAGTAAAAGAAAGGGGTCATAATCCTCGATTTTGCTGAATCGTTTAAGTCGCTTCCTCATTCTTTTGAAAACGCAAACTGTTAAAAATTTATAAAACAATTTTCATTTTAAAACGATTTTTTCCAATCACGTGATTAAAACAGCAAATTAGTAACAATTTCGATAAGGAAATTGTACTTCTCAAAATACCGTAAAAACGGGTCACAAATCAGTATTGCGGTATAACCGCTTGAAAATCCACTTTTAAAAATTTGACTGTTACTGAAGTCAAAGCGACAGTAATTTTAAAACATCAAAAATCTCATCAAAATAATTCACATCAAAATGTGACATCAGTGAATTTTCATTCATTAAAATTGTCAATAAAACACCGTGCTTCAAAAATATAGCACTGGTGTAAAAATCCCGTTATAACAATAACGGCAACAAAATACGTTTCATAACCAAGCATCGGTTCAACGTAAAATTAATGCAGTAACGTGCAATTCATATTTGCACGCACATTACAATATAAACAAAGAAATCATTCAAATGTATCTTCAATGAAGACAATTCAAAACAACAAAATCTAATCAATAAATGATTAGTACAAAAGAAAGCCAGCGGAAATTTCAACAAAAATCACATAACTGTAATTTCTTCGAATCCTCAATTCGGATTCGAAATTCTCAAAGAAACAAAATAATTACAGCTATGTAAACAACCAATGAAATTTTAAATTTCATATTTCAATTTTTTTAAATCAAATAGATTATCAGTTGTACTCAGTGAAGACAGCTTCACTGTTTCCGCTGCGCACTCTGATAAACAGTACTCAAATCCATCAAATCATCAGAACACAAATTTACTCTTTATTTTTAAATAATGATATTTAAAAACTTTCATCAAAATTTCAAAACTTTAGTTTTGACTCAAAGCACAAATAAAACATCGACCAATAGTTGTAACATATGTTCCATCCGTGTTAAGTTTTATATTATGTCCATAAACCTGAAGCTCTGATACCAACTATGACGTCCCGCCTCTATGCTCATAATAACAAAGAGTATTAAAAGAAATACTGTCTATTATTACGAAGAATAAGGCTGGATAGAAGCGACCATCCGTAGTTGGTCGTACACTAGTATTGGTTATTTCGATAGGAGTGATATATATTTTTATTTTTCATCTCTTATTTATTTACTCCCATCGACATACCCAATTCCAGTATAAAACAAGCTACGATGGTTCATAATAGTTTAGGACAATATATATAAAAACAACACAGATGCACAAAGAATGCGGAACACAAATAACAAATCTCATATATATATAACTGATGTCAGTTACAATATAGTTGACACAATACATATGATACAATTACAACTGTCGACTCTGGAAGTTATATATACAAGTACATTATCAACTAATATACCTGAATACATATCATCCTATACAATGACACGACTTTTACAAAATGACAAAGACAACTTCAAAAGATGTGGAAAGTCTTCATAACCCGAACAACAACTCAAAGAAGGAAATCTACAACCTGAAATAACTCGGGTCTGACCCGAGTATTACATTCAAAAGAAAATAATACACGGGTCAGTCTAATTCAAACTCAGTTATTAGTGCACAGAAGCAATAATAATCAAATATCAAATAGATGACAATCACAGAAATCTCGTATATCCAACTTCTCGATAGGAGAATCGAATAACGGCAGATATAACACTAAACAGTGTTAAACAACAAATCCGCAGATTTAAATCATCAACAAAGATAAGTGGAAAGAATATCAATGAAGGTGATTTAGAAAACATCAGAATTGCCTAAACAGCAATTAACAACAAAATCTAATTATTAAATAAATAATTAGAAACTTTGAAGCTAATAATCAAATATATAATTAGACAACAACAAAATGATCAAATCAAAACAAATCAATTCAAATCAATTCAACAATTAAATTACCACTTAAAAACATCAATTAGAACGTCAATACTGTGTGGCTGCAGTACATGCACGCGTGCACTGCCTCGCCACTACAGTGATGAAATACACAAAAACTCAGTGAAAATTCCCAAACGGGCACAAGGTCAAACCTGAGCGTTTAAGCTGGATTCAACTCAAGTGTAAAAACAGTGCATTGCCCACATCAGAAACAACTACAGATTGATGCAATGCCGAAATCATAAACGAAAACAACTCTACAGTAGAACCAAAATAGACAATAGTTAAACAAAGCAAGGCACTGGCCGAAGTCAGATAACATGAATAACACAAGTGAATGACAACACTGCAGTAGTAAAACATTGAATCTAATATCACCTAGATTCAAATGATCTGGTTCGAAACAATTTAACTTCAACAAGCTTACATGCGGCCTGGAAAGGGGGTTGATACAAGCAACTGAGTAGTGTCAGTCACCACCGTAATCAACGGAGGTGAACCAGGCTAACAGAGCTTCAACCAATCAAAGTTCAAGCATGGGGACTAAAATGAAATAGAGGTGGCTGTAAGGAGTTGCGGGCCAACCAAGCAACATATATGAGTACAACCTGATACCCAAACTAAGGTTACAGTGAAAACTACAACCGCAAGTGTTGACCAACCAACAACAGAATAAAAAGCAACAGAAGTGCCAAAAGGTCAGAGACAGTGCAAGTGAAATCAACAATGAATCGAAGTCAGTGAGAACCCTGACTCAGACTCAGGACCAATTACGACAAAACTTGTTCAAGTGAACAATGCACAAAGGCTACAACTTCAAGTGAACTAATGCACGTATGAATTAATATTTTAACTACATACGTATGGGGTTTTAAACAACTCAGAAAATTTAGAATGATCCCAAAATAATATTGACGCCTCTAAGGATAATATGATCATACTTGCAAATCAAAATCTTTAAAATATCAACCATTAAAGACTGGCTGATGAGGGTCTAAGATGCATATTTAAAGAGTGGACGTAGATTCCTCATCATATAATATATCTCTACAATACTGCTATACATAACAGGAGAACAATTGTATCAATTTCAATACTCATTTTAAATTTTAATTAACACCTTCTACTAACAAGACTACCGACCCATGTATCATCACTGAACCTCACATGTATGCAATCAGGCATGTTGATACAATTGAATGGTTTTGTATCTATATTTTTTTTCCGTGTACAGTAGCTTTCAAGAACAGAACACACTACACATGAGACTCACACATGCCCCTATGATTCATGTGTACAACCAATATACATGCAAGAATTATAAACTGTTAAATATGGGGCATTGCAGACTACAACATCACAAATGAACTTGGGCAACACTTAGTTTTCAAGCACGCAAATAATAATATCCACATGCGTGCAATTATAATTTGAAACAAAGTAACTCTGTATACTCAGCTTAATATGCAAAGACAGGGCTTGGGTGAAAACGTGACCTATTCAAACGTTTTAAACAATTATAAACTCAAGACCAAATTGCAATTTCACAAAGATGGAACGAAGTCCTGAATCAAATAGCTACAATTGGCCAAAGTCGAAAGAAATCACATCATCAACTCAGGTCAATAACCGAAGTTTACAGGAACATGAACAAGTAGTTCAATCAATATATAGGTAAGCACGAAAAGAAACCTCAAAGAAATCAAACTGTGTCAACCAAGTGAACACAATATAGACAGAAATCGAACCAAAGCAGATAAAAATCATCAATCATCAAAACAAAATCGCACGACCTAAGATTGAAATAGATGTGAGTGATAATTCACTCACCTTTGCCACGAATTGGAGCAGCCGTATTCGAACTGAAGAAGAGTCAAAGCCGTGGCCCTCACGAGACGAATGATTGACAGAAGCTAGCAACGAGAAGCATCCTTTGATCGATCCACAGCACGCGGCGACCACGAATGTCACAAAGCCCTAATTTTCAGAAGGGGACGAAGAAGAGAACGAGGCCGCCATTTTTCTGTTGGATTTTAGCTTAGGGTTTTCGAATGAAAGAAAACCGGGTATAATGCTGGTGATATCGGCCTTGGATAAATTTCACACGCCAATTAAAATGTGGCCCAATATTAATTTTAAAGCCCATAAAACAATTTAACCAATTTCAAACAAATATCAACCGATTCCAAAACTCCAACACAACCATCAATTAGCTGTCCACATTAATCGTTTATTGATGCTAATAAAATTTTCACAATTTCCCGGGTTGTTACAGCACATGCATTAAAGTGCATTACAATGGCCAAACTTAATGTCTATGATTTTATTGAATATTATTTCACGACTAAGGCTTATCGTGCTTCTTACTCGCATGTTATCAATCCTATTCCAACTTTTGATAAAAATGATATTGTTTCTGAAGGGTTTTCTCCTATTCTTCCTCCTAAGGCTATTCGTGCAGCTGGTAGACCTAGAGTTAACAGACTTTGTGGGTTGGATGTTTTCCATGGGAAGCAAAATAAGTGTGGAAACTGTAAGAAGTTAGGTCATAATCGTAGAAGTTGTCCACTGAGTGGTTGAATGTTTTTATAATTTTTATGTCATTTTCTCTTTTTTATTTTTGAAGAAAATTATGTTTTTGCTTTGAATGTTGTATTGAGATATTCTTGGATCCTAGAATTTAAAAGCTATTGTATTGAATTATAATTTTGTTCTATGTTATTCTTTTACTTTTAATATTAGGTTATTCCTGTGTTTGCTATGTATTGTTAGACTGGTTTTGTATGGGTATATATGATATTATGTTGATGAAATTGTTTTTTTACTGTTAATTAACTATTGTTCTGTCTGTAAATTAACTGCTGTAGTTCATTGCCAAGCAGAATATGGATAATTAGATATGAAATTGTTTTTTTTATTGAAAGTTCTGTGCAATTTTAGTTGCTTAGCACAGTTTAGCAGCTTTGGACTTGTATTGCATTGTGTTATTTTGTTCTTTGCACTCTGTATTCAATTGTATTGCTTCTGTTGTATTGTATTGTTCACTTTTGTTTTGTTTGTTTTGCATTGTTCACTGGCATTGTATCAGTGCATTTTTGGTTCGTTTGTTTAGATTTTAAAAAAATTCTGCATTACATTTCTTGTTCCATTTTATTTTCTGTTTCTGCATTTCATATCCGTGTCTGTTACATTTTTACAGGCATTATATCACATTTCATTCGCAAACAACTTGTACAAACTCACAAGAACAATAAACAACAAAAGTTAAACAGCAAGTTCTCTTTATCATCCTCCTTCCTATCTCACTTTTTTCATTTTGGTCACTGCATTTTGCATTTAATGTTCACTGCTTTCATTTATTTTTCTATGGGTGATAAATAATGTGTAGAGAAATATCTTGTTTATTTCTGTTTCAAGAATAGGATGACTATGTGTAATTCTTAGTTACCTTTTACCTGTAAGCATAAGGTACATCATGCCATTGCTACTTGTCCTAGGATTAACTATGAAAAATCAAACATCATGATATTCGGTCCGCCTCTTCATGAATCTGCTGCCTTTGCTACTATAACCAATCTGAGAATTGCTGAAAATTCTTCTTCATATCTGGACATTCCTATCACTACAAAAAAGATATCTTCTGCTTGATGCTTGCCTTTGTAGAAGAAAATTTCTTTTAAACTACGTGCTTGGCCATCTAACAAATTCTCCTTTGCTGGAAGACTGGTAATTGTAAAATCAATAATTACTAGCATGTGTCAATACCTATCAGGTCTCTTTATTAATTACTAGTAATTGTAAAATCTTCAACATTATGCCATAAATAATTGAGATAACTAATGCAAATAAGCTTGTTATTAAACAAAATAACTGAATTAATGCTAAAAGCAACAATAGCATGATCTGTCAAAACAACATTTCCAATAACAAAGTTAATAACTATACATGACTACATATCATAACAATAACAAATTACAAAAAAATATATGAGTACAGCAAAATCTAAATCATATCAAAGAATAAATGGTAGAACAAACATATGAAATATAATAAATGTACAGTAGAGAGAAATTACAGAACAAACATATATATTTTTTGTTCAACATACAGTGCAATTTTGTTCTTTTCCTATAGAAAAAAGAAGTTAGAACTAACTAATTATATAATGTTTTCTTTCAATAATGTCAACAAACTGGATTAATTTTCATCTTGCTTTAACTGCTTTTTTCAACATGCTTCTTTTCTTCCTGTGGCTTCTGTTGTGAACAGCAGAACTTTTCCATGGTCCAACAATATGGTTCATTTGTCATAATGTCGGCTACCATATTTGCTCTTAACTTAGCAATATCTTCTTCAGAAATTTTTTCTACCAATGGTAATCCTGCTGCTTTATTCCTCATGTTTACCATGATGAACATTCCGCAATCATATCTATTGTAAAACATTTAGTTAGAAAACAATAAATGATAAATGGTGGATATATATATGGTCAAAAATTGAGTGTTATGCATTACAAAAAATGCTACAGAGATATTGAAAACTGTCCTTAAGGTTACATGCATTGACGAATAAATAAACAAACTGTTTGCACCAAAACAAAAAAAAAACAGTTACACCATATATTTGCCTATACTTGCCAATCGCAATCAAACTTCTTCAGTACATTGCCACACTCTACATCTACTTCATCATAGTAACATCCAAACTGCTTCACTTTTATTGTTTTTATCACTTTATGAAAATTTAGCAATTTAATAAAAATGATAAAAGAGTTTATCAATTTCTGAAAATGATAAATGGTATTATCTTTTTATCTAAAAATGAATATTTTTGTAATGTGTTAACAATATTATAACGTTTTCTATAAAATGAAGAATTGTTATATTTTATATACTTAAAATGGTAATTCTTTTACCAATTTTTGAAAAACAATAATTTTTTTATCAATTTCTAAAAAAGATAAATGGTGTTATCTTTTTAACTAAAATGAATATTGTTGTAATATAGTAAGGTAGTAAGGCTGCTTTAATGTTTATATAAAATGATGACTGTTTACATTTTCTATATTTTAGTTGGTAGATGCTTTTATCACTTTATGAAAATTTAGCAATTTAATAAAAATGATAAAAGAGTTTATCAATTTCTAAAAATGATAAATGGTATTATCTTTTTAGCTAAAAATGAATATTTTTGTAATGTGCTAACAATATTGTAACGTTTTCTATAAAATGATGAATTGCTATATTTTATATACTTAAAATGATAATTCTTTTACCAATTTCTGAAAAACAATAAATTGTTTTATCAATTTCTGAAAAAGATAAATGGTGTTATCTTTTTAACAAAAATGAATATTGCTGTAATATAGTAAGTCAGTAAGGCTGCTTTAATGTTTATATAAAATGACGACTGTTTACATTTTCTATATTTTAGTTGGTAGATGCTTTTATCACTTTATGAAAATTTAGCAATTTAATAAAAATGATAAAAGAGTTTATCAATTTCTGAAAATGATAAATGGTGTTATCTTTTTATCTAAAAATGAATATTTTTGTAATGTGTTAACAATATTGTAACGTTTTCTATAAAATGATGAATTGCTATATTTTATATACTTAAAATGGTAATTCTTTTACCAATTTCTGAAAAATAATAAATTTTTTTCTCAATTTCTAAAAAAGATAAATGGTGTTATCTTTTTAACAAAAATGAATATTGCTGTAATATAGCAAGTCAGTAAGGCTGCTTTAATGCTTATATAAAATGATGACCATTTAAATTTTCTACATTTTAGTTGGTAGATGCTTTTATCACTTTATGAAAATTTAGCAATTTAATAAAAATGATAAAAGATTTTATCAGTTTCTAAAAATGATAAATGGTATTATCTTTTTATCTAAAAATGAATATTTTTCTAATGTGTTAACAATATTGTAACGTTTTCTATAAAATGATGAATTGTTATATTTTATATACTTAAAATGTTAATTCTTTTACCAATTTCTGAAAAACAATAAATTTTTTATCAATTTCTAAAAAAGATAAATGGTGTTATCTTTTTAACAAAAATGAATATTGCTGTAATATAGTAAGTCAGTAAGGCTGCTTTAATGTTTATATAAAATGATGACTGTTTACATTTTCTATATTTTAGTTGGTAGATGCTTTTATCACTTTATGAAAATTTAGCAATTTAATAAAAATGATAAAAGAGTTTATCAATTTCTGAAAATGATAAATGGTATTATCTTTTTATCTAAAAATGAATATTTTTGTAATGTGCTAACAATATTGTAACGTTTTCTATAAAATGATGAATTGCTATATTTTATATACTTAAAATGATAATTCTTTTACCAATTTCTGAAAAACAATAAATTGTTTTATCAATTTCTGAAAAGATAAATGGTGTTATCTTTTTAACAAAAATGAATATTGCTGTAATATAGTAAGTCAGTAAGGCTGCTTTAATGTTTATATAAAATGACGACTGTTTACATTTTCTATTTTAGTTGGTAGATGCTTTTATCACTTTATGAAAATTTAGCAATTTAATAAAAATGATAAAAGATTTTATCAATTTCTGAAAATGATAAATGGTGTTATCTTTTTATCTAAAAATGAATATTTTTGTAATGTGTTAACAATATTGTAACGTTTTCTATAAAATGATGAATTGCTATATTTTATATACTTAAAATGGTATTTCTTTTACCAATTTTTGAAAAACAATAAATTGTTTTATCAATTTTTGAAAAAGATAAATGGTGTTATCTTTTTAACAAAAATGAATATTGTTGTAATATAGAAAGTCAGTAAGGCTGCTTTAATGCTTATATAAAATGATTACCATTTAAATTTTCTATATTTTAGTTGGTAGATGCTTTTATCACTTTATGAAAATTTAGCAATTTAATAAAAAGGATAAAAGAGTTTATCAGTTTCTAAAAATGATAAATGGTATTATCTTTTTATCTAAAAATGAATATTTTTCTAATGTGTTAACAATATTGTAATGTTTTCTATAAAATGATGAATTGTTATATTTTATATACTTAAAATGGTAATTCTTTTATCAATTTCTGAAAAACGATAAATTCTTTTATCAATGTCTGAAAAAGATAAATGGTGTTATCTTTTTATCAAAAATGAACATTGTTGTAATATAGTAAGTCAGTAAGGCTACTTTAATGCTTATATAAAATGATGACCGTTTAAATTTTCTATATTTTAGTTGGTAGATGCTTTTATCACTTTATGAAAATTTACAAATTTAATAAAAATGATAAAAGAATTTATCAATTTCTAAAAATGATAAATGGTATTATCTTTTGATTACAAATGAATATTTTTGTAATATGTTAACAATGTTGTAATGCTTCTACAAAATGATGAATGGTTATTTTTTGTATACTTAAAGTGATAATTCTTTTATCAATTTCTAATAAACAATGATTCTATACACAGTAGAATGTATCATATGGTTTACATGCATCAAATTTGAACTTGGCTCTGTCTGACTTTTAATTGATAAATAATTAAGCATTAACAATAGTTAAATAAACATGAACATATAATTTAATATAATTTAATACAATTTAAAAATAATTACCCATTTTCTTGTTGAGCACAATTTCCCAATGTAAGGGTACTTAAAATTTTCAAATTTGTGCTGCTTTCATGGCATTTGAACTCCTTGATGATCTGGTTGACAATTGTTTTCTGTGTAGAACAACATGATTAAAAAACATAAAAATAAATATGAAATAATTTAGGATTTTATGCAAATTTTGATGAAATAAAAAATTTCTTACTATTGCCAAGGCAGCCCTCTTATGCCTGCTGCTGTAATTTTTATTTCTTGATGTACAATACAAAAAGCCATAAAGAATCCATGATCACGTTTCTCTATCAAGTTCCAAAAGCGTCCAATGTGCTTCATCATGTACTGGAAATAGTATACTGCAACACAAAGGATTTGATAGAGCCTTTCTTATTGCTGGAATGAACAGTTGATTTTTCACATTATTAGTGTTATCAGATGCACTTTTCTGTGAAGAGAAATAAATATTGTAAATAATATTTTATTAACGATGGATATCATTTACTTATATAAAATTGGTCTTACTATCATTGTTGTGTTAATGTATGTTATGCTAGAACTATTATCATACATCTTCGCTCTCCTAAACCAATACCAATCAATAATCTATACAAAAAATCAAGTATATAAGTTACTATTAAAAATATTTTAATAAGAATATAAGTTTTTTATTTTACATTTGGACTAACCTGCCCAGTAATGAATCCACCAAAAATCATTTCTTCTATCATACTTTTGTATATGACAATCATATTTTCATCATACAAATTATAAGCTTCTACGTTGAAAATTTCAATAACAATGTTTATTTCAATTATTCTATACAAATATATAAATAATATAAGAAATATTTATAATTTCACTCTATCAATGTCTCCAACCACTTTGAAGAAATCTGTTATCATCTTCACTTCATTGTGTGTCAAATGCTTCAATAATGGACAGTTTTCTATGTTTCTACTCTTCTTCTTTATCTGCTCTTCTGTGACGACCGCCCACGACTCCTGCACTGAACCTAGAGATAATGCGCTGTAAAGTGTGCCAGGCAGCCATGGACGATTGTCAGGGTAAATTAAAACAGCAGAATCTATCGTATTACTCACAGCGCATGGACAAAAATACAATAGAATATATACATAGTGAAGCTTCACAGAATAGAATCTCATCAATAAAACTTCATAATAGTTGAATACAAACATCTGAATAGCCAATACATCAAGCCTCACTACATAACACTCAGAGAATATACAAATAGCGGAACACCCAGTACATATAGTAAGAAGATAATATGCAAGCCTCCAGCTCGTCTTCGATATCAGCACCGTGGAAAGCAAGAACAGCACCTGTCACCTGCTACCTAGTCTGCCCGTCCCAAAATGGATGAACAGCCCAAGGCAATAAGAGTTAAAACATAAAGCCTTGAGTCAGACAACAGTCTTAGTGAGCGGTAAATTAACTAACAACATACCAAAAGAGCATAAAGGAAAAAGGAAAAGGAATCCAACCCTCCCACTCCACCTCTTTCTACAGTGATAGCCCCCAGACACACACTAAGCAGAAGCAAACATAGCAAAGCATACAATTTAAAAGCAATTATCACTCGAGTCAAGGGCGATGTTTTTCCAAGTACAAACCCCCAAGGCCTAAACCAAGATCATATAAGCACCCAGAAAATACCGCTCTTGAGACCGAATGATGATACAACCAAACATCCATGACTCTGGCTATCACTATTATCATTGCTTCGATATCATCATTAATTGAATGACCGGCTCTTTATTTCATCCGTCCGTCAAGGGCTAATGGAAACCCCGGTTCTAGACATAACTTCGCACGTCATCGTGACCCGTGCCTAGGACTATCGAATCTGCTTAGAGTACTTGACTACCAATCAGTAGCCTTCAGGGACTATCGAATCTGCCCAACGTACTCTTGCTTTGAGCATGCTAGAACCTTCAACAACGATGAGATCTCAGCCTTCTAGTCATCCTCCTCGACGACTATTTCCATACTAGCTCAAGCGCCTCTCGAGCAAACCATTATCCTGAAACTCGAACCATTTCACCGATTTATCAATCTGCTTGGAATGATCCCGTCTGGATTAGACCAAGGCTATCTCATATCATACTTCTCCTCATCATCATCATAGCAAAGCTTCATCTCAACATCATCATCAAATCTATCCATACGAGCTTCATCATCCACTACATATGCCACGAACAGCTTTTCCAATTCAAGAGCCTTTCCCTTAGCTTTTGAATCATCTTTGACCATCTTGTCTAAATCAAATCATCAATCATCTAATTCATAGCAATCAATCAAATCAAACATTAATCCAAGTAAACAAGCATTCAAATATGATCTAAATAGACAATTATAACAATAATGGCAATTTCATAATTAAAGAGTCAAAAGTCTAACAAGCATGAAAACATAAGCAATATCTCTATAATCTTGATGAATAAACTTGCATAGGTTAACATGTAGTAAAATGGATGCCAAATCATTATGAACAATGGATCTATATGGATCTATACTTAGGATTAGGAAAATGCATGGAAATCACTACTTCAACACAAAATCAAGCCAACGATCCGATATACTCCTTTGGATCCGTGTGAGAGATAATCACCACTCACCAAATCACCTAAAAACCTCAAAAGAAACACACTTCAGATCTGGACAGCGAAGTATCTAACTCGATCTATCACAAATCCGCTTCAAACGATGAAATCTCTCTTCGATGGATGAAGATCTTCGACTTTAGCTCTTGGATCTTCGATCTTGGATGGAAGGAATCACAAGATTAAAGTGGAGAAAAGAAGTGAAGAAGTGTAGAACTCGAACTCTCAAAATGGCAGCACTTCGTCGCTTTGAAATCCGGATCCCAAAAATGAAGAAGAACTCTCCTATTTATAGGCTGAAATCCACCTTAGGTCGTTCACTCGGAGTTAGGTCGTCCACGACCTAAAAATCCTACGACCTAAAACCCTACGACCTAACAGCCCCCAAGCCTCTACGACCTAAGACAATGCGCTTCCGCGACCTAAAAATGCCACGACCTAAGACAATGCGCATCTACAACCTAACAGATCCAACGACCTACGCGCATCCGCGACCTAACGAAACCCCATCCTACGACCTAACACATGCGCATCCACGACCTAACACACACGCGCTTCCTCGCGACCTATGACCTAACACATACGCGACCTAACACACATAGAAGCCCACGACCTAACTAACTTAGGTCGTCTACGACCTAACTCAACACAGAAGCTCACGACCTAACTCTTAACTAGGATACGACTTAACACCTTAGGTTGTCTAACGACCTAACTACGCTAACTTGCTAACTCTAATACCGTTAGCTCTTAAGTCGTTAACTAATAGGTCACTAACCACTAGGTCGCTAACTACTGTAGGTTACTAACCCTTAGGTCGCTAACTCCTATAGGTCGCTAACTCCTATAGGTCGCTAACTCCTATAGGTCGCTAACTCTCTTAGGTCGGCAACTTCTTATAGGTCGCTAACTCTCTTAGGTCGGCAACTTCTATAGGTCGCTCAAATCTCCTAGGTCGCTTACTCGACCTAACCTATCCCACAACCTAAGCCACCACACGACCTAACTACTATACGACCTATCCCCAAATCCTTAGGTCGCCAATTCCCTTAGGTCGCTCCACTTCCCTAGGTCATCCACTCCTTAACTCGCCCACTTCCTTAGGTCGCTCCAAACTCTCCTACGACCAAAGACTTGGACTCTGGACGACTTATCAACAATGCGACCAAATGTCAACTGTTTTACGATGTTCCGATCCGTAAAAATACGGATCGTTACATTCTCTCCCCGTTAGGAATTTCGCCCCCGAAATTCCAAACAAACAGAGCAATCAAAGACTATTCTGCATGCCTACCATCCATAGCAATCAACAAACCATGCATCCAATTCTAGCTTAGCATGCAGAATTCTAAAACTAGAACAAGTTACAATGTCGTTAGATGACACGACACCTTAGGGCCATACCTTGAAGAGTTCAGGATGAGCTGCTTTCATCCTCTCTTCCACCTCCCATGTACAGTCGTTATCATCATCACTCCATTGTATCTTGAGCAACTTAACCATCTTCCTCCTAAGCTGTTTCGTGTCGGTTTCCACAACACGAAGCGGCTTACGAGGTCTCCTATCGACTGGATCAACTTCAAAATCTTCACAGCTATCAGCAGAAATCACTGTATTCGAGTCGTGCACATACTTCCGTAGATACGATACATGAAAAACATTGTGCACACCCGACATTTTCTCTGGTAACTCCAATCTGTAGGCGAGCTTTCCAATTCGCTCGATGATCGGGAATGGTCCAACAAATCTCGGGACCAATTTTCCTTTCTTCCCGAATCGAATAACATTCTTCAGAGGAGAAATCTTCACAAAAACCATATCACCTACGTCGAATTCCAAATCCTTACGATGCTTATCGGCATAACTTTTCTGTCGGTCTTGGGCTGCCTTCATTCGTTGCCGAATGATCTCTATGCAATCTGAAGTCTGTCGAATCATTTCTGGCCCAAGTATTAACTTTTCTCCGGTCTCTAACCAACAAGTCGGAGAGTTACACGGTCTTCCATACAATGCCTCATACGGTGCCATACCAATGCTTGACTGGTAACTGTTATTATACGAAAATTCCACCAAATGAAGGTGATCTTCCCATGATCCTCCGAAATCTAAAACACAAGCTCTGAGGAGATCTTCCAAAACTCGGTTGACTCTCTCGGTCTGACCATCTGTTTGAGGGTGATAGCTGTACTCAAACACAACTCGGTTCCCAAAACTTCCTGGAAGCTCTTCCAAAATCCACTAGTGAACAATGGATCTCGATCGCTCACTATACTCTTCGGAATACCATGGAATCGAACTATCCACTTAACATATAATTCAGCCAACTTTGATGCAGTCCTAGTCGATCGAACAGGAATGAATCTTGCACTCTTAGTCAAACGATCTACAATGACCCAAATTCCTTCATTTCCCATTCTTGTTCTAGGTAACCCATCAATAAAATCCATCGATACTTGCTCCCACTTCCATGTAGGAACTTCTAACGGCTGAAGCAATCCACTTGGCTTCTTCTGTTCGGCTTTTACCAACTGGCAGTTCATGCACTTGGAAATAAAATTTCCAACATCCTTCTTCATACCTTCCGAGTAATAGGTTCTCTTCATATCCCGATACATCTTATTTCCACCTGGATGAATTGTCAGCTTCAAGTGATGACTTTCCTTCAGAACTTCACTTCTCAATTCATCTATATCGGGAACAACTAGTCATCCTTATTTCCGAAGCCAACCCTCTCGATCGACCTCGAATCCATTATCCTTTTCTGGATCCAATCCAGATTCCAAATCACGGATAATCTTGACAAGCTTATCGTCTCGCTTTTGGCTCCTGCCAATCCTTTCCACAAGAGTCGGTCTTATCGATAAGTTTGCCAACATCTCAGGTTCCAATTCACATCTAGGCCTGAAGTCAAATCCAGCTAAATACTCAAGATTCTTCCATTCTGAAAACATGGCTCCCAATCCTGCATGTCTTCGACTTAACGCATCTGCCACTGCGTTACCCTTTCCCGGAGTATAAGCTATACCAAAATCATACGATGCCAAACACTCTAGCCATCGTTGCTGCCGAAGATTCAAATCCTTTTGGGATAAAAGATACTTCAACGACTTAGGATCTATAAACAACTCGAATCGAACTCCCAATAGATAATGTCTCCACATCTTCAGAGCAAAAACAATCGCCGCTAATTCCAAATCATGAGTCGGGTAATTCCATTCATGCGGCTTCTGTTGTCGACTGGCATACGGAACAACTTTATCCCTCTGCATCAGCACTGCTCCAAGTCCAGTACCACATGCGTCGGTGTAAACCACCATCTCATCATTCCCACTAGGAATAGTCAAAATAGGAGCACTTGTCAATCGCTCCTTCAGGATTCCAAAAGCTTGCTCACACTTATCATCCCATCTAAACACTTGGTTCTTTTTCGTCAATCCTGTTAACGGTGCAGCTACCTTGGAGAAGTCTTTGATAAACCGTCGATAATATCCTGCTAATCCAAGAAAACTTCTCACATCAGATGCATTCTTAGGTCTAATCCAATCCTGGATTGCTGCCACCTTAGCAGGGTCAACCGCTATTCCATTTCTAGAGATAACATGGCCTAAGAACCTCACTTCACTCTTCCAGAAGTGACACTTCGAAAACTTAGCCTTCAACTGATGTTTTCGTAAGATTTCCAAAACAATACGCAAGTGCGTCTTGTGCTCTTCTTCAGTTCTGGAATAAATCAGAATATCATCCACGAACACTAGCACGAACTTGCTCAACTGATCTCTGAACACTCTATTCATAAGATCTACAAAATATGCTGGCGCATTAGTCAATCCAAACGGCATTACTAGCCACTCAAAGAAACCGGATGGTGTCCTAAAAGCAGTCTTCGGCACACTATCCTTAGCCACTCTTAACTGGTGAAATCCCGTAGCCAAATCCATCTGAGAAAACACCTTAGCTTCGTGAAGCTGATCAAACAAGTCATCTATTCTCGGCAATGGATACTTGTTCTTCTTAGTCACCTTATTCAGCTCACGATAATCCACACACAACCTCAGCGATCCATCCACTTTGGTTACAACCACAACTGGTGCACCCCATTCGGACACACTACGTCGAATGAATCCTTTCTGTAAAAGGTCATCAACCTGCACCTTCAACTCCTGCTGTTCCCTAGGCGCCATCCGCCTAAGAGGCATCACAACAGGTCTGGCTCCTTCAACTAGATCTATACAAAACTCGATCTCTCTATGCGGTGGTAACCCTTTGACCTCGTCAAAGACATCCTCAAATCCATTAGCGATTGGCAACGATGACAGTCCATCCCGTGGAACAACCAGCGAATACATGAAGCTCATGAAGACGCCTTCTTCATGCTTACATCGTATCACAATCTTTCGCCCCTCTACATTCTCGAATGTCACCTCCAACCTCTCACAATCAACCTTTGCCGCATACTTCCTAAGCCAGTCCATACCCAAAATAATTTTGAACCCCGCAAAGTTCAGAACAAAACAATCACAAACAAAAGAGCAATCATGACTCGATACAATCAGACCACGGCATAACATACACAAACAAGACGAACCCCCAACTGGATTAGTCACAACCAATGGCCTATCAAGAATATCCGGTTCCAAACCTAACCGGCCTACAAGTTCACTATAAACAAAAGAATGCGACGCCCCAGTATCAAATAACACTCTAACTGGAACACCACAAACGGAGAGAGTACCCTGAACCACCACACTCTTTCCTTTCTCTTCAGCGGTAGGAGCTTTCGAAGACGACGGAACAGCTCCCAAAGCATAAGCTTGCACAATCTGCTTGTCCCTCCTCGGTTCTGGACAATTCCTCTTAACATGTCCCATCTTGTCACAGTTGTGGCACTTCACCGGCACCTTCGGATTCTTGCAATCTCTAGAGAAATGGCCCTTCTGTTGACAATTGAAGCAGGTCACTTCGCCCTTCGGCTTCTTCTGGCCATCCTTACTCTTTTGTTACTGCTGCTTCCTCTTCTTGTTTCCACCCTGCTGTGGTCTAGACTCCTCCTTGGTCACAGCAACAACAGATCCCTCTTTTGGAAACAGATTCTCATGCCTGAGAGCCTTCTCTACAAGCTTCTCAAATGGATCGTCTAAATGATCCACCAACTGCCTCCCAAGATAACTGTCCAAGCCTGTCACAAACTTCTCATTCTTCTGATACGAAGATTCAATATACGACCGGGCATACTTGGACAAAGCTTCAAACTCAGAAACATACTCAAGAACTGGTCTTCCTCCCTGCTTGAGCTCTACAAACTTCTTGAACAGAACATACTTCTGAGCTGTAGAAATGAACTTAGCTTCAAATCTGACTTGGAATTGCTCCCAAGTAATCTCTTCCTCTGGAGTATCAATGGTGATAGAGTTCCACCAGTCAGAGGCTCTCCCTTGAAGCTGTCTTGATGCTAACTTCCTCTTAGTCGCATCCTCAATTCCCAAATCACTAAAGATCCTTCTACAAGCATCTATCCACCTCTGGACTTCAATGGTTGATTCTGTTCCCAAGAAAACCTTTCCTCCAAGAGCAGAATAATCTTTACACAACTTAGCAAAATCCACTGGCTTTGGAGTTTGGAGTTGAACTCCAACATCCACCGATGGCCCCGGAGCTGGCATCCTTCTCATGATCGAATTCATCATAGCTTCGAACATAGCAGCATAATCAACAGCTCCCTCAGCAGCACGGCCTTCCCTAGCAGCTGGTCTCCCTCTTCCACTCATCCTTAATATCTATAAAAAGGAATGATTAACACACCTTGAGAACAACTGCATAAAGGGTTCAAATCATTCTAAGCTACTATATTATATATAGTAATCATCCATCAAAATACAATTACGTCTCTCATATGCAGTTACGTCAGTGAGCGTTGGGTAAAATCGATTAACCAAAGCTCTGATACCAAATGTGACGACCGCCCACGACTCCTGTACTGAACCTAGAGATAATGCGCTGTAAAGTGTGCCAGGCAGCCATGGACGATTGTCAGGGTAAATTAAAACAGCAGAATCTATCGTATTACTCACAGCGCATGGACAAAAATACAATAGAATATATACATAGTGAAGCTTCATAGAATAGAATCTCATCAATAAAACTTCATAATAGTTGAATACAAACATCTGAATAGCCAATACATCAAGCCTCACTACATAACACTCAGAGAATATACAAACAGCGGAACACCCAGTACATATAGTAAGAAGATAATATGCAAGCCTCCAGCTCGTCTTCGATATCAGCACCGTGGAAAGCAAGAACAACACCTATCACCTGCTACCTAGTCTGCCCGTCCCAAAATGGACGAACAGCCCAAGGCAATATGAGTTAAAACATCAAGCCTTGAGTCAGACAACAGTCTTAGTGAGCGGTAAATTAACTAACAACATACCAAAAGAGCATAAAGGAAAAAGGAATAGGAATCCAACCCTCCCACTCCACCTCTTTCTACAGTGATAGCCCCCAGACACACACTAAGCAGAAGCAAACATAGCAAAGCATACAATTTAAAATAAAGCAATTATCACTCGAGTCAAGGGCGATGTTTTTCCAAGTACAAACCCCCAAGGCCTAAACCAAGATCAGATAAGCACCCAAAAAATACCGCTCTTGAGACCGAATGATGATACAACCAAACATCCATGACTCTGGCTATCACTGTTATCATTGCTTCGATATCATCATTAATTGAATGACCGGCCCTTTATTTCATCCGTCCGTCAAGGGCTAATGGAAACCCCGGTTCTAGACATAACTCCGCACGTCATCGTGACCCATGCCTAGGACTATCGAATCTGCCCTGAGTACTTGACTACCAATCAGTAGCCTTCAGGGACTATCGAATCTGCCCAACGTACTCTTGCTTTGAGCATGCTAGAACCTTCAACAACGATGAGATCTCAGCCTTCTAGTCATCCTCCTCGACGACTATTTCCATACTAGCTCAAGCGCCTCTCGAGCAAACCATTATCCTCAAACTCGAACCATTTCACCGAGTTATCAATCTGCTTGGAATGATCCCGTCTGGATTAGACCAAGGCTATCTCATATCATACTTCGCCTCATCATCATCATAGCAAAGCTTCATCTCAACATCATCATCAAATCTATCCATACGAGCTTCATCATCCGCTACATATGCCACGAGCAGCTTTTCCAATTCAAGAGCCTTTCCCTTAGCTTTTGAATCATCTTTGACCATCTTGTTTAAATCAAATCATCAATCATCTAATTCATAGCAATCAATCAAATCAAACATTAATCCAAGTAAACAAGCATTCAAATATGATCTAAATAGACAATTATAACAATAATGGCAATTTCGTAATTAAAGAGTTAAAAGTCTAACAAGCATGAAAACATGAGCAATATCTCTATAATCTTGATGAATGAACTTGCATAGGTTAACATGTAGTAAAATGGATGCCAAATCATTATGAACAATGGATCTATATGGATCTATACTTAGGATTAGGAAAATGCATGGAAATCACTACTTCAACACAAAATCAAGCCAACGATCCGATATACTCCTTTGGATCCGTGTGAGAGATAATCACCACTCACCAAATCACCTAAACACCTCAAAAGAAACACACTTCAGATCTGGACAGCGAAGGATCTAACTCGATCTATCACAAATCCGCTTCAAACGATGAAATCTCTCTTCGATGGATGAAGATCTTCGACTTTAGCTCTTGGATCTTCGATCTTGGATGGAAGGAATCACAAGATTAAAGTGGAGAAAAGAAGTGAAGAAGTGTAGAACTCGAACTCTCAAAATGGCAGCACTTCGTCGCTTCAAAATCCGGATCCCAAAAATGAGAAGAACTCTCCTATTTATAGGCTGAAATCCACCTTAGGTCGTTCACTCGGAGTTTGGTCGTCCACGACCTAAAAACCCTACGACCTAACAGCCCCCAAGCCTCTATGACCTAAGACAATGCGCTTCTGCGACCTAAAAATGCCACGACCTGAGACAATGCGAATCTACAACCTAGCAGATCCAACGACCTACGCGCATCCGCGACCTAACGAAACCCCATCCTACGACCTAACGCATGCGCATCCACGACCTAACACACACGCGCTTCCTCGCGACCTACAACCTAACACATACGCGACCTACCACACATAGAAGCCCACGACCTAACTAACTTAGGTCGTCTACGACCTAACTCAACACAGAAGCTCACGACCTAACTCTTAACTAGGATACGACTTAACACCTTAGGTCGTCTAACGACCTAACTACGCTAACTCGCTAACTCTAATACCGTTAGCTCTTAAGTCGTTAACTAATAGGTCGCTAACCACTAGGTCGCTAACTACTGTAGGTTACTAACCCTTAGGTCGCTAACTCCTATAGGTCGCTAACTCCTATAGGTCGCTAACTCCTATAGGTCGCTAACTCTCTTAGGTCGGCAACTTCCTATAGGTCGCTAACTCTCTTAGGTCGGCAACTTCTATAGGTCGCTCAAATCTCCTAGGTCGCTTACTCGACCTAACCTATCCCACGACCTAAGCCACCACACGACCTAACTACTATACGACCTATCCTCAAATCCTTAGGTCGCCAATTCCCTTAGGTCGCTCCACTTCCCTAGGTCGTCCACTCCTTAACTCGCCCACTTCCTTAGGTCGCTCCAAACTCTCCTATGACCTAAGACTTGGACTCTGGACGACTTATCAACAATGCGACCAAATGTCAACTGTTTTACGATGTTTTGATCCGTAAAAATACGGGTCGTTACATCTTCCTTCTTCACTATGTTGTACTTTTCCACATCTATTACTTTATACTTTTCTTCATAAATATAATTTGGATCTTTTTTTGCCACCCTTATCTTTTGTTTTATTCTTCTCTGCATAGAAGTTGGTTCTATTTGTGCTCTTTTTTTCTTCTTTTTTCCTTCTACCTTTATTTTCAGTTCAACTTGTTTTAGTTTTGTTTCCATCTCCTTTTCTTTTTCATTTGATTTTTCATCTTCTTTCAGTTCAAGTTTATCTTCATTATAAACCCTGCCATGATTTTTATCTAGCTCCTTTTCCATTTCAGGTGTTTTAAAATCTTGAGATTCAAATAATTTGAAAGAAGGAAATTCTGATGAACTGTTTGTGTGCCCAGCAAATACATGCTTTCTTTTGCTTTCAGTTGTTTCATGTACATCTTCTTCCCCCAACTCTTTCAATTTAGCTTCAAATTTTTTTCTCAAAATTTGTTCTTCTTCCAATTCCATTTCTTTTAGAAAAAGTGTTTTTTCCAGCTGCATAACCTTTTGTCTTAGCCTTTATATTTCCTTTTGTTTGGCTTCATTTTCCATCAGTAATATTTCTTCTTCTTTTTTCTCTTCTCATTTTCTTTTTCTATTTCCCCTCTTCTTTGTGTTGCTCTCCTTTTCAACTTGTTCTTCAACAAGTTCAGTCACTTCGGTTAATAGTTTCTTCTCATTTTGTGATATTTTTCTGAACTTTTTGCAATCTGTTAAAAGATGTTAAAAGAGTTAGAAGGTGTTGAATGATATTAAATTAATAGAAAAAAATGCATAAGTAAGAAGAGATAAGAAGATGAAAAATGATAAAAGAGTTATTAATTGGAAACTAACAATGAGTCTAGTTGGATTCGGCAACAAAATATTAATTCGCATTCATTGATTACAACCTAATTTGCATTGGCTTTAAGCCTATAGTCATGTATCTCAACCAAATAAACTTGTTTTCAAGCTCTTGTTTAGACCAATGACATTTGCTAAACATCATTTTACCTCAAAAAATTTCCTACAAAATTCAGACTACATAAACCAAGTATAAATGAAAAGAACCACAAAATGTAAAGAGAAACTAATTATATAGCAGAAGCGAAGTGTGTACATTCACTGAATGCCACTCAAACAAGCCTAGACGACAAACTGCAGTGGTAACTCAAAGCAGATGCATATTTTCAAAAAAGAATTACATTTATATAACATATAATATTTGTGCATTTAACCAAAAGAATTTTATTATATCTAAAGGAAAAAAAACAAATGAATACGGTAAATACAAAAAAGAATTTTATTTGATATCAGTGTGGGTATGTCTAAGATTTTACATGTATTGCCTTTTACAAGCAGAAAATATAAGTTCATTTTTGTTAGCTGGTTGAATACATTACATGGCCATTGAGTGGCTACAAGCATCTGGTATGGCGGAGCATACACAAAGTATTATATGCTTTTTGAACCATGTATTTTTTCTAAATAAGTAAAAAATCTGTTAGGCTTCATCTTCACTTGATGATATTATTTATAAAAAAACAATACCATACTTTAAGTTGATTGGTCTACAAGTCTAAATATTCCAATAAAAAGTGGTCAGTTTTCCCTCTATTTTATGGCTTCTGCAGCTTAAAAGGACAGATGCATTAATTTTAGGAACCTATAAAGTGCAACTACACTTCTATTCAAGTCCACCATCTTTAATAAGTTAATAGAAAACAATGGCTATTATTACTAATTTTTACTGCAACAATATTGCACTGCAGAATAATTAGACAGATATCAACATATACATCTTTACTAGACAGCTAACAATTAGACTGCAGTCCATAATAATTGAACAATTAATAATTAGGCAAGAAGAATAACCAAAAGTCTAATTTGAATTCTTTCACCTATAAACAAGCATGTACTACTAAAATTGAAAATGATAAAATGAATTATCTTTATTAATAATTATTTCACTTTTTTGGCTAAAATAAAATTATTATACCTTTTTTCCTTCAACCATATCAAGTGACACATTTTTGAGCTTTGACAAATTCCATTTCACCATCCTTGGGCTTGCCATTTGAAAACCTTTTTCTTCTTCTATGATTTTTGTCTTTTCACATATCCAATACTGTAGAATAAAAATTACAGTGTGACTTTTTTGTCAAAATATTTTCTTTTTAGTACATAATTATTTTATAATAAGAATTAGCACATACCAGTAGAATCATTGAACAGCCTGGCATGCTTCTTGGATCTTCTGCAAACTTCTCAACATTTTTTGAAACATGATTGTATATCGCTTTTGGCCAAGAAATTGAATTCATAGTTTTCAAATTTAATAGTTTTGGAATAAAACCCCATTGCAAATATGTCTGATTATTTGGAAACAAAAATGTTATAATCATCAACAAAATTAGCAATTTCACCAAGTCGACACCTCCATCTCCTCTATCAATTAAAATCTTCAATCTCTTTCCCACTGTTTTTTTGTTAATTCTTTCTCCCCCTTCAAAATTTCTATCCAAGAAATCAAAAAATTCCTCAGGTAAGTTATATCTGCTTATTATTCCAATAGGGAATAAATCCTTACCCACTAATGGCATTCCCAAAATCAAGCTAACATCTTCTTCTGTTAGTTTCAACAATGAATCTCCTATTCTAAAAGCTTTCTCATTTTTATCATAAGATGTTATAACTTCATCTAAACTCTTTGCACTTTTTCGAAAATCTTGCCTTTCTATTTTTTCTTTCAAAAAGATTTCAGAGAAATTTTTGAATGGAGTTTTGCTCATGTATGAAATAGCATCAACTGATAACAAATTCTTTTTTTTATTCTGCTCATCACTTTGAGAAGTGCATCTAAATTACACTTGTATGTTCCAGTAAAATGCTTTGTTTCTTTGTGTTGAACTTCATACTTTTCAACATCTTCATTAGTTTCAGTGTCTTCACTTCTGTTTGTCAAATATATTTCTTTTTCTTCACTTGTTTCACGAATTTCAATTGTTCTATCATCTTGTTGTTGACTCTGCAGTTGAGAATCAATGACTCTTTCTTCCACTTCAGTTACTTCTAAAGTGGAGATCTGTTTTGTGTTTTATTATAGTGGAAATAACACATTAGTATGTGAAAATGAAATGAGGGTAAATTTTTAATAGTCTCTTAACATATAGATTCTGTATAAAAAGATACACAGAATTACCATTTTGTAAAAAGATAAATATTTACAATATATTTACATACTGCCATGATTCTTAATTAATAAATTCTCATTGTAAAGTTGCAATGCTTAACTAATAAATTCTTAATAGGAACCAGTTTCTTTGTTGTTTGTTGCCTACTACCATTTTAGTAGTTTCAGTGTTGGAACTAGTAGAAAACCAAGTAGGTGTTTAGTCACCGATCCTAAAATATATGAATTAATGAAATTGATTCAAGATTTATTGATGCAAAAAAAATCCGAATTAACGAAAGATCTGTTAATGAAACTAAAACTAGTAGTAGTTTCAGTGCTTAATTAAATTGAATATTAAGTAGTTTAGATATATTGATGCATGAAAAATTTGAATTAATCTCGATCAATTGTTGTTATTGTAGCAAGTAAAATTATGCGCATCATAAGAAAAGTGTTAATAATAAAGAAACTTCACATACCATTGCTGTTTGTTGTTGAGTAGATGGAGATTCTGCAGTTGATTGGCTATGTCTCTAACAATAGGCGCTGCTCATAGGCCTCATGTTGATACATTGTTGACCATTTATGTTGATAAATATACAGTTTGCAGTTTTCATTGAATTAGTTTGGTTTACTTTCTGCTTTTCTGCAGTTTTGGATATCTTTCTAGTATGCATGATTATAGCTGTATAAAAAAAGGAAATTTTGTCATTTTGATATAAAGATAAATATAGTGCCAAATTAGACATGAAAGTTGCAGTTGTTGTGCCAGATGTTTGAAAATGCATAGGGGAGTATTTATATTCAATTCAGTGTTAATCCCAAATCCATACATAAGCACATCATCAAACCTCAACAAATGTAGGAAAGCTAAAGATTCGACATTGTTAGCAATTATTTAATTAGTTTGCCATATATGGTCAAACTTATTAAAATTTCTGCAAAGTCATTCGTGAACTATATGCTGCTTACAAATCCAAACTAATGCTAACAGCCGAAATGGAAAAGTATTAGGAAAATATATGTAGGCTAATTACATATAGGTCTAATGACAGTAGTATGTTCTGATTCATACTGTCAGATTATTCTACTTAAGCTAGGTGTATAATACTTTTTTTAATGAAAAATGAATTTCAAATAAAACGTACCGTTAAAGACTTTGATTGATGTGTTTATTTCATTTGAGCTATGTTTCCCATCGTTCCTTGAAACTTAGTTAAAATGGTTTGGCTTTGTATTTTTAGCTTTATTACTATGGTTTAGCTTTGTTTGTATATTTCATTACACAATACAATACTTTTAAAATGATTAATACAACAATTTTGACTTAACAATAAATGTTTTTATTTTTTAATAAACAATAAATAACATTATTATTCAATACAAGGTAAACATATTTAACTTAACTTTATTAAATTATATTTAACTTTATTAAAAAGTATTTATATAAAAGATAAATACTATTATCATTTAGTGAAAATAGTTTTATCATTTAATACAAGATAAAACATATTTTATTTAACTTTACTAAAGAATATTTATACAAACGATAAACATATTTATATTTTTTAATTAAAAGATAACTATCAGTTATATAAAAATAATTATAATTGAATAATTATCATTAATAATCAATAATGTAAAATGACTACTACAACATATTTCTGATAAAGATAAATATTTTTATCATTTGCTAAACTATAAAGATAACTATCACTTTGAGATAAAGATAAAAATAATTATAATTCAATATTTATAAATTATTTTGGCATAAAAATAAATACAATTATCATTTAATAATTAATAAATGTAAATTGACTACTGCAAAATATTTCAGATAAAGATAAATATTTTTATCATTTACTAAATTATAAAGATAACTATCATTTTGAGAAGATAAAAATAATTATAATTCAATAATTAAATATTATTTGGACATAAAGATAAATACAATCATCATTTAATAATCAATAAATGTAAATTGACTACTGTAACACATTTCAGATAAAGATCAATATTTTTATCATTTACTAGACTATAAATAGTTTTATCACTTAACACAAAGGAAACTTATTTAACTTAATTTTATTAAAGAATATTTATGTTAAAGAAAAAGATTAAAATATTTAATACAATCATTTATCCATTAAGATAAAAAGAATTATCATTAAATATATCTATATGTATTATAATACATAAATTTAAACATATTATCAATGTATAATTAAAATATTTAATACAATCATTTTGCTATAAAGATAAAAAGAATTATCATTAAATCAATACAATTATTCTAAAATTAATATAAACACAACTATCATTTAATAAACAAATAATTTTAAAAAGATTACTTCAATTCTTTTGACATAAAGATAAATAGTTTTATCATTTAATAAAGAATAAAGGTAGACACAAATATTTTCATTAAATGATAAATAGTTTTATCATTTAGCAAACAATAAATAGCTCTATTCTACTCTTAAGTAGCTACATCTAGCCTTATAGTTGAATGGCTTCCATATACTCTTTGGTTCAGATTACTAATATATCTGCATGTGGTGCACTGTAATTTTGGATGTTGTTGGATTCCTATTTATTTTTATTTTACTACTCTGGTACAGCTTATAATGAGATTCCTCAAGTGACAAAGTGATGCAAATCCACTACTAAAAACAAACTATTTGACCTTCAAATAAGCAACAAGGAAATATGGTTCGGCTTATATTGCAGTATAAATACATGCTATCATATTTCATATATGCAACACTAAAATCAACAATATCTTACTTGTAACATTAATACATTAGTTGTTTAAACTTGTACCCTACCCTGAGGTACTACGTTGATTTTCCATAAACAAATCATATTCCAACAGTTAAGGTCTAAAAACCAAAAGTTTTTTGGTTTTCACCGATTGGCCAAAATAAATACCATCTTTAAATGAATGGATCAAACATTTACAGACTATAGGCAAATGCATCAGAGGTAACTTGACTTAATGTGAAAAGGAACAATTTCAGTGACATGCAGTTACTATCCATCCAGTAAATCAAATCAGCAACACCACAATTCAAAATTAGAGACACCAATACAGAAGACAACATTCAAAACAACAATACATTGTATGAAAACGAACTCAAAATGGAGAATTAATGTTCCTTTACAATCCTGCATGCATTAAATTTAAAAAGAGATAACAAAATTACCTTATTTTCAGTAGAAATCATTCTGCCGAGTACAGATATTGGGTTAAAGCGATTTTGAGTTCGAATCTATTTGGAAGAAAGAGTGGTTGTGTAAATTTTGGACGATTTAGTGAAGCGTTCAAATTGATTTGGAAAAAAGTGTGTTGAGCAATTTTGAACTGAGTTGAATGAAATACTAGAAAGAAAAACCTAATTTTTCTGGCGCTTTTGTTGCGTGCATATGTAAAATGTCCTGCAAACTTATTTTTTGAAGTTGTGGGCCTGGAAACTAATTAGTAGGCCTAAAAGTGCCCTTTAGCCTAATTTCCCCTAAATATTTTTTATATGCAAAATTAGGCACTATAAGTATACATCTTTGATTTAAATTACTGCATTTTATATATGAAACGCAAATAATGACTTAAATATAATGCGGAATAAAATTCAAATTGGTATATTTTATTATTAAGTGTGACATAGGCTATAGTTAATGGCCTTGAGTCTGGATTGGTATGAATTTATTATATAATTTAACTTGAGCCAAATATTAAATTATATGTTTTGTAAATTCAAATTTATCTAAATTAAAGACTTTTTATTTATAAAAACGTTTTAACTTAGACCATTAATTTGAAATGTAATCATTTAATGAAAAATTAATAGTATAAATCTTTTATAATTATGAGCTAATGAAACTTTTGATAGAAAATATGAATTTTGTCCTTCCATTGTTAGAAGGGTTTAAAACAACATTTACGGATCATAAATTCTTATAAATACAACAGTGTCACTTTAACAATTCACTTCATTTGCTTGAGTATTCATTATTGTTTTTCTAATAATAAAATTTAATTATCCAATGGATAGAGTTTCTAATAAATTTATATTATTTTAAATATTTAAGAATTCAAAATAAAAAGACAACCATCTATTTATTAAATGGAGTTAACCTATAAGTTAGGCTTTACTTGCAAACGCGCAAATGGGTAAATAACATATAAGAAAATGATAAATATATTGATATTCTTTCTATTTATTAAATAGAGTTAACCTATAAGTTGGGCTTTACTTACAAATGTGCAAATGAGTGAATAACTTATAAGCAAATGATAAATATACTGATTTTCTTTAATTGTTTTTACTAAGAATTTTATGAACATTAAAAGCATATGATTTCAATTGTTAAACCATTTAATTGATTTATGACATATTTATGTAAGTAAATTATAACCATATAATACTTTATTTAATGTTCGAATGAAAAGTGAATTTTATTGACAAATCATTATAAAAAAATGAAACCAATCAACAAAAGACTTTATGTTTATTGATTTATGGATTTTGTTTTATTATGAAAGTAACATAAATCTAAATATTTTAATATAAATATTATGAGTTTTTATAATATCAATGTCATCATAAGCCTATTTTGGAAAGCTATCATTATGGATTTTAATGTTATAGTTAAGAGGTTATTTATGTATAAGGTTATGTAGTCAAAAAAATATGTTTGATATATCCAGATTTTATACTAAGTCAATTATGAGAATAGAGAAATTATGAATATTTAATTCATATACTAGTTATGAAAATTTTCATCCTAAAGAAGGAAGAATGTTATCATCTCAAAGGTATAAGTAATTCTATAATTGTTTGCTACTTCAATATTAAACTCATTCTTGTTTATTATGCATATGTGTATTTGAATAACTGAAATATTTCTCAAAAGAACTTGAAATATTCACTTTGTGGACATGATTGAATTTACTAAAAGTAAATAAATAATGAAATGAGTTATGCATTACAATATAATAATGGTACAATGTTCACAAAACTTATATAGTAGTAAGCTATGAGATTAGTTTGACTTTGAAATAGCTATTGCTAAAAGCATCCAAATTCTTGCTTGCTAATACCATGATGCTATATCACGAAGTGCAAAACTGGTGCCTTTAGCATCACAACACCGCGTGGTACTAAAAGCACTCAGATTTACACATTCTAATACATATTATGGTGTTAGGAAGTACAAACTGTGGTGCTTTTAGCATCACACTTGAATTAAAATAAAACGATCGATATTAAAAGTAAGGAGAGGTATATTTATATAGAATATTTATAGATCTAAGAGAACAAGTTTAAGTATACCACAAAGTATTTCAAAACGACATATTTATATCTGTAAACAGTCAAGTTAATATGTTTACTGAATATATGAAACATAGTTATTTTTAATCCTTTATGAGCCTAAAGAAAATTACTTGTTGGGGAAGCTGTTATCCGGCCATTTGGCCCGGCTATATTCAGACCGACTGGACAAGTTAGACTGGACGATCATCGAGGAAGACGGCCTAAAGAGATGATTATTAGGCTCAAAGATCAAACGCAGGAAATGATACGAAACGACGATCAACCGAGGCCAACGGATAGACTCTCCATAATATTCTAAGTATGAAATAATGCCTCCCTTAGGCAGGGGTTCAGTTCCTATCCCTTTCTTTAAGGGATCGGTACGTATCCTCAATTAATGTCCCAAACTTGGTAAGATCGATAAAGAGTGACAAGGAAGACCCCATGAGGCTATGTTCCAAGTTTCAAGTCATTTGGAGTTCGTATGCTCAAGTTATGGGCAAATTACTTCACCTATCAAAAGGGATCGATATAAAAGGGATCAGTATAAAAGGGATCGTCCATATTCAGCTTTCAACACATATTGCAACAATGATCGGTCAATAACTCAAAATTTACAGATGTTATCAACATGAAACTTGGAGTATAAGCTAATTAGGACATGTGGAACACCCCATAGAGATCGCATGGCATTTGAAGCAAGTTGGAGGGATCGGTACCTATCCCTCTAGAAGGATCAGCAGAAATCGGAATTCAAGCAACACTACTTCATGGAAAATGTGATCTCTCACAAACCATACATCAGAATCGCATGAATTTGGGGAGCAAGTAGCTAACATCATAGGGAATTCCTCATATGGATCACAGCCCATTTGGATGCATTTATAGGGATCAGTGCTGATCTCTATTGTCGTCCCCGATCGGCCTGCAAATTTTTGGGTCACCTCGTCTTGGTTTCCCGAACCTTCCTGCCAAAATTATGGTCCGATCTGTGCACATATTCCCTTATAAATATAGCAGACACGGCGTCAGAAAATGGATCATGCTTTCTCTTTCGAGGCTCTGCCTATTCTTTACTTTTGTACTAATGGATTCCAGCTGATCCAAACACTCTTGTAATCATAATCAAGTGGAATATCAATAAAAAGATGAAGTGGACGTAGGCCATAATTGCCGAAACACTATAAAAATTCTACGTGTTCATTTATAATTTCTGCTTTGTTTTAATTTCATTCTTTATTTAATCTCTAGTAGATTATATTGGGTATTGATGCCAATTTTTGGCGTCAATGGGCGCTTTATTTTTTTGGTTAAATGATGTAACGTCCCCGAATTTTCGACTTTCGAAAATTCGACATCGATACTCACTTTATCGACTACCGAGCAATCGAATGCCGGAAACCCGAAAAGTTAGGGTTTTAAAAAGAAGAGGTAGGCAGAAGAAGAAGAAGATAGAAGAAAAAGAAGAAGATAGAAGAAAGAAGAGAAGAAGAGAAGAACAACAGAACAACATCAGAACAGAAACAATATCAGAATCTCACATATCGTAGCGGAACAATATATAATAGATAATCACTAGCCTTTTAAAACAAAGAACTATATCAGTTTTTGTAACAACCCGCATATCTATCGATTTTATATTTAAATATTTTATCGTTAGTCGGATGTTAGTCCGAAAAGCTACTTTTTGCATACGGTCAAATTAGGACTCGAGACCACCCCCATTGAGTTCAAAATGACGTTTGCGATCTTTTTGAGTGTAAACTTCGATATGTTTGGAGATAGTGAAATTTTCGTCACTTTTCCCGCTTGAGACTTTGGTTTGGACTGCACCTTCTTAACTCAGCCCAACCCCTTCTTCTCTTCATCACTTCATCAAATACTTCAAGCTTCTTCAAAAATGGTGGAGGGAAAGAGAAATTAAAACTCCCAACTCAAATTCTATTGCAAATCCGAGATTCAACATCAAATTCACGTGAAGACCATTGATTCAAGCTTGTTGGTGTTCTTGCTTTGCTCTCAAATCTCCATCTTCATCAATTTCGTGGAAAAGGTGAGATTTTTGATCTCACATCTTGCCTATATCTATCTTGGACTGTTGGGAATGGTTCCCTATCATTTTAGCATCAGCATTTGCATTTGGTTTGGATTGGATTGGTGAAAAACCCAAAATTCTAGTGTTTTTGGTGAAAAACTGCACTTAGGTCGTTCTGGCCATTTTTAGCTCGCTCAGAGTTAGGTCGCTCACGAGTTAAGTGTTAGGTCGCTCACGAGTTAAGGACTTAGGTCGTTCTGGCCATTTTTAGCTCGTTCGGAGTTAGGTCGCGCGTCCTTAAGTCGTAGGTCGTATTCGCCCTTAAGTCGTAGGTCGTTGCCGACCTATAATCTCCAGGAAAAAAAGGCATGAGTCGTTCAAAGCTTAAGTCGTTAGGTCGCGTGCCTTGCTAATTCGTTAGGTCGCATGCCCAGTTAAGTCGTTAGGTCGCGTGCCTAGCCAAGTTGTTAGGTCGTAAGACCTTAAGTCGTGCACCTTTAAGTCGAAGCATTTTAGGTCGCTTCCCCTGGACCTCGTTAGGTCGTTCACCTCTAGGTCGCGTGCCTTTAGGTCGCAAGCCTTTAGGTCGCGTATCCTTAGGTCGCCAGTTTTAGGTCGCTGGTTCCCATGCCTCTTAAGTCGCTCGACTTTTGTTAAGTCGTAGGTCGTTGCCGACCTATAACTCCCCAGGCAAACTTTAAGTCGCGAGTCTTAGGTCGAGAACCATGTTAGGTCGCGTACCCTTAGGTCGCGAATCACCTTAGGTCGCGCCTCACTGTTAGGTCGCGCACTTCGATAGGTCGCTCGCATTTAGGTCGCAGACCTTAGGTCGCTCGCGAGTTAGTACTTGGTCGTTTGACCTGTTTTTCCCCTAGGTCGTTCGCGAGTTAGTACTTGGTCGTTTGACCGGTTTGGCTTCTAGAGACAGCTTGCCTTCACTAAGTCGTACCGTGACGGGGCGCTGCCCCGCACCCCGCCGTGGGCGCTGCCCCCTGGACCCCCGCGACCTGACCCCGTATTACTCTGCGTAGGCAATCTCTTCTGAAAAACGTTTATCAGAATTTCTACTTTGATGGTTTTGGGATTGACTTCTTTGGACTTTACTCACGTCTTCGAACGTGAATTGATTTGTTCTACCATCGTTTTATGACTTGTCACTTTAAAGATATATGAAGGTTTCAATACTAATAGTAAATATCAAAACTCTTTCATCAAAGCGATTTCAACACTATTTTAAGTATCAAAAGTTCGTTTTCTCAAACCGATTTTCAATCTACTAGTATATACAAGCCTTTACTTCACTCGAATGAGAAATCGACTTAAACGACTTAGTAAAACGAGTGGTATGAAACGCTTGCGTTCACTTCGTCGGTTAGCTCTTGGACTTGTTCGATTGAACCCTTTTTGTGACAATTTCCTAGTGAAGATTTACAGCTTGTTCGTAAATATTTAAGTTAAGCAAGTGGTTATGGGACATGAAGCTAAACTCATATATTTACTGGCTTGGTGTGATTGACACTTCCTTATGATCATGACGATCATTTTTGTGATTTAGACTAGCAATGTGCGATGTCTCTTCGTCCGTGTGTCGGACTTGCCTTCGGGCCATCCGTGTGTTCGGAAAATTTAAATGGATAGCTTCCATGAGATAACTTCTCGTCCGTGTGTCGGACTTCCCCCTTTTTGTGATTTCTGGATTTCGTGTGTTGATTTCTGGATTTAGTGCTTCACCAACTTTTGTGATTTTCACTGATATGATATCAGGTTTTTGTGTATTGGTGAATTCGTGTGTCATTACCTTTTTATGTGTTTGGATCTTTGAGAAGATTCTTGTGATATTGATTAATCTTTTGTTGATTATCATTTACATACTTATAGTAGTATGTCGCTATGGTTATTACATGTTCATGTCATGCCTTTTACTGTATACCATATCATCTGATATTTATAGTTAGACTGATCCGTTTATTATTTTCTTATAAATAATACTCGGGTCAGACCGAGATGTTACAGGTGCTTCTGCTTGACTTCTCTTCAGGATTATTCTGACTTTTGGCTAACTACTTAGATTAGTAGTTTTTGGATGTACACCTTTGAGATATAGACTCTATGTTGTGTACTTATTCTTTTGTATAGCACGTGATGCTATTCTTTTGTATTATCGTGGATCTTTCTGACCACTACTCTGATGTACACTTTCGTGTGTTATATATTTATTCATATCTTCTTCCGCCTTTGTGATATGGATGTCTGTGACTGATTTATGTTATGATTATTTCTATGTTTGTTTTCCGAAGATTATATATAGCCACCGTGTGATAGCTTTGTGTTTGTACCGGTATGTCGGATTTCCTCCTTAAAAGTTATGCATTCTATTCTATCTGACGTATCGGTGCTCGCACAAAGAAGTTACATGGATGGTCGCTCCTCCACAGCCTTATTCTCCGCGCTAATTGACAGCACTACATCGTAGTGTTCTTGGTTAGCTTGGGTATAGAGGTGGGGCGTCACAGTTTTTATACATACATCAATCATAGTCAATATACAACAATGGACAGTTATATAAACTTGTCCTCATACAGAATACACAGCGGAATAAATACTATCAGATACAAATACTACGTCTCGTCATCCAGCTTATCTCCAAGCACCAGAATATCCAGAATATCCTGATAACCTAACTCTACACTGCCCGTGTGGAAATTGGTGGGCACCCAGAGTTTAGAAGGGAACAATAAACTCCGATTCAGTCATGGTGACTGGTGTGAGATCGTAAAACAGTTATTTTTCATAAGGAAAATAAAATAGATTCGCAATGCTTTTGAAAAATGAAACTACCATAAGACCTCCCGCCACACACACAATGCAAACGCAGAATTGGAGGAGATTTCTTCTTATGATAGTCAAAGATGCTTACTACGCAAAATCAAATCCTTTTTTATATTATTATTAGTGCATAGTGTAGAAAACATTTCGAAAGTAGAATATAAATCTTAGCCAGCATAGACATTTCGAACTATGCCTACTATAGCTACCATCCAAACAGTGGGGCGCCACCATAAGTGAATGATAGGTTCTACAACTAAAACCGTACAAGGCTCGTATTGTTTCTTTGGATTTCCAACAAATGGTCAGGCTAAGGAACTTCCTATTCCACGAAGGAACGCCTCTGGAATGACGTCCCGAGAACCTAACCGGATCTCTGCCAACACAAGGTCGGGTTACCTCTGCAAAAATAGGTAACTACTGACACGCGTATGCCATCCCCCGATCGTAACCGATCTTCCCGAGGATCCCCGATTTCCAACAACCACATAATAATAATAATGCAGTAACCACATAGGTTAAGTATCTCGGCTCCATACCATGATACCACCTCTATCCAGAAGGAATGACATACACTAAGGGGCGCTACTCCCTAGAACCTTGCTGCATCCTTCCTGTTTTGACCATTTCCGGGGTGTGAGGCTCGACGAAGTCTCATCCACAAAGCTACGCTTTTCAAAAGCCATGCTTCGGGTCAAACAAATGATCAACCTATGATCACAAAGATATAAGATCAAACAAATGATCATATCGCAAATGATCAAACACTGATCATTTCACAGCAACACTCAGTATGCCACGTTACCAAATTGGGAGTATATCGCTGATAAATTTCAACTACATAACCTCTGAGCTCGTACGTCTCAGAGAAGGGTGTTAAGCTAAGAGAATAAATTCTCCGCCACCAACAGATATGTATTTGAAAGAAATCAGCTTTATCTCTCAATCTGTAACGTCAGACATACAATCCATACAAGTCTGTTCCGGGATCGAACAGAACCGAAGGCACTTCTCACGAAGCCCTTGCATTTCCGGATAATTTTCTAATCACGTCCGGACTTCCCGTCACTAAGGGTGATAAAACCTCTAAATCGGAGATCAGCCAATGTAGAGTAACTCGACGGAAATCCTTCCGTTTTAAAAAATATCCGGTCTTCAACACCGGTCATCAAATGCGATTCATAACGACGTATCACATATTCGGAATGGGTTATACGACCCCATGGTCCTTTCCCAGCTAACCCGAATAGTGAGAGCTTATTCAAAAAAATAAGTGTGGCATTCAAATTCATCCAATTCACAACAAATACATATTCAACGTAATTATTGATAGTCGGTTATTTAACTATCAATAAAGATGCGCAACATCATCAGATTCCAAATAATTTTCCAAATTATTTTATCTTCAAAAATATCTTTACTAGATATAAAGTTTTCCACACTTCAAAAATAAATCAATATTTATTTTTAAAAGGAATTTCCATTTCCTTTATAAATTAGATAGTGAATTTATATTTCAAATATCTACTGATATACAATTTGCAATCGATTTCAATATTCAATTTCAATTTATCTTTAAGAAGATAAACCTCAAAACGTTTCATTTCATATTGGAAAAGTATTTCCTTACTTACTTAAAAATAAGTATTTCACAAATCTTTTATTTTCAACATTTGAAAATATTCAATATACTTAAATCAAATTTAAGTATAAATTTATTCTTTAAGGAATCATTTACTATAACATCTATTTGAGTCAAAACGAATGTTACGTAAAACATCGTTACGACGACTCAAAATCATTAGTATAGGGATTCGGATTTTAAGATAGATATATAAATCCCAATACTATATAAAACATTTCCTTTCGAAAACCATTTACTATAACAACAGTGTTATAGTCCACCATTTCCTTATTTCTCGAAAACGTCTATTTCAACAATGAGTGTTGGATTTCGATATTTAACACATTTTAAAACATTGTTAAAACAATTAACTTCGCTTTTAATCTCACTTTTCCAAAACTATCCATTTTACTTAACAATATATTCACTATCCAAAATTGTGAATATACTTCACTAACCAAATCTCAATAGTTTCTACACAGTTTATTTCAAAGAAGAATTCGCTGTCCAAAATCGCGAATATATTTTCAATAATAACCTTCTATATTTGATTTATCAAATTTAATTGATTTCGAATTTATAAAACAACGTTTATAAATTCTATTTCCATTTTCTAACAACTTCGATTTACAGATTTCTTTTATTAACTTCTATAATTTACTTATCAAAATAATTGATTTCGGATTTATAAACCACATTTATAAATCACATTTATACTTTATAACAATTTCAACTTATAAAATCATTTTATTAGCAAATTCTATTCATAATCCTTCTAAGTGCAAAAATCTAATTTATAAGTTTATTACTTATAAATCTTTTATTCTATAACATCTATTCAATTTATACTTCACAATTTATAAATTTCATTCACTTACGAATTTTTATTTCATCTTGTTCTAACACTTACAAAGCTCGTTTAAAATTCCAATGTTTTCGATTTATAAATATTAACTTTTTAAATCCTTTAAATAAACCGTTTATAATACTGTGAAAATCTCAATTTAAACCATTTTATAAATAAATCAAGTATTTATTTCAAAAATGACACTTTGGTTATATTTCACAAAAATCAAAAAAATTTATAACTTTAAAATTGGATCCGATGATGCCACAGCACCAAACAATCAAACACAACATCCAAACATCATATATCAATATGACAACAGAATATACATCAATATCTGTAAATATATAAATACTGGTGAGGAATCCAGTTGGATCCCTCCAACCTGTTTCCCTGCATCCATAGACGTTAGCACAATACCAATTCCACTTCGAGGTGGAATATCGCGGTATATGGGTTTTATAAAAATCATCCGCTTACTAACGGCGCAATAGGGTCTCATCCGCTATACGAGGCGGGAAATCAATCAATCCAATATATACATATGCCAATATGTATATATTGCTATATATATATAGATATATCCTACTATATCTAATACAAACAGCAATCAATCAGTCAAACAAACAATAACTGCAAAATCCAATTATATTTTTGAGTGAGAAGATCTCACCTTATCTTTTATTTTGCCATCCAGATATTCATCCTGACTCGATTTCTTGATCTATACCTTGTATAAATATTTTTATACAATTTGTTAATATCTGAATCAACTGAACAATAAATTTTCGTTTTCAATTGTTTTAGATTAACAAATTTCTCCTTTAATACTTTTATTTAACTATCAATAAATTTTAAAAAACTAAATTTTCTTCTTTCCGCTTCTGTATATATATATTTTATTCAGTTTGCAACAAAAATAGTTTAATTCACTGATAGTTTCGTTTAATCAAATTTTGTCTTTAAAAATTGATTTAACTAAAAAATTAAATTTTAACTAATAAATTTATAAATCATATTAATCACTTAAATACATTATTTCAAATAACTGGTAGATTTTTATCTCATCTCAAAACTACATATAAACAACAGTAATTTTTTCTTTACTGTCAAAATTATATTCTTCAATCTGTATACATATATATACATTTATAAACATAAACTATAACAAAGTCTAATCTAAATTTAAATTTAACAAAATGAAATAAAACTTAAGATTCGAACCTCAACCACCTCGAACGATCTGCAGCCATTCTTCGATCGCGAACTAACTCACGACCACCCTTCTGCTTGACGTCGCGATTTCCATCACCGAAGTCGCTTCCAGCCCATCGAACAACTCTCCAAGTCGCGAATTCGTTCGACGATCGTTGTCGTACGTCGATCGCCCTCCAGCCTAGTTGCAGCTGCCCATGCAAACTCGAACACGATTCAATCGCGACCTTCCATCGCGAAACCCCACCAGAAGCCCTAAATCGTCGCCATCGCGACCTCGTCGCTCTCCCCCGTGCACCCAGTCGCATCGCGACATCGCACGCCCATCTGACCTCGCGCTCGCGATTTGAATTCAAAACGAAAGAGGATTACGTTCTTTTTTTTTCTTGAAATGGGGAAGAGGGAAAGGGATTCCCTGTTTTGATTTTGATCCGAAGAGAGTATAGGGAAACTAGATTTCTCGGCAATTCCTTTTGAACGAGAACATTTCGTTTTATCTGCCATTCCTTTTTCGTTTTATTTTTCTTTCGTTTGGTTTTGAACTGAGGAAGGAAGAGGACGTATTTGAAAATGAAAGGGGATGGTTGCGTGATGGGTTGCATGATTCTATCGCGTGATATCAGGCTGAAAGGGAGGAGAAGAACGTGCTGATATTTGACTTAGTTAAAAAATTAAATTTAAAATTGAATTCAATTTAAATTTTCAACGCGTTAATGTGTCGTGTACTCACGTATCAACACCGAAAAATATGAAATTTGAAATCCGACAATAATTCAATATTACGGACCCAATGGAACTGGTTTCGTCGAAATCTGAGACTGTCTCCCGGACGGCTATTCTTAAATTCGATTTAAACGATATAAATTCAAAACCGAACAAATCACTGAACAATTCAATTCTGAAACTTCTATTATTTCCGGTATTGTCAATACGAATTTTAAAAGCTTTCGAAATATTTTTCTTCAACTAAAAATTGAAGATTCGAATTTTTATTCAACTCTATATAGATTAAATTTTCAAAATTTAATCACCAAATTCAAGGTTATATCGGGGATTCAAATTAAATCATCGTTCAAATATTTAAAATTAATTAAATATTTCCAATTTAATTTGTTCAAAATTCTGGGTCGTTACAAACTTCCCTCCTTAAAAGAATTTCGTCCCGAAATTACAAGTTAGGAAAAAAGGTCCTTAACTCGTCTACTATTTTTCACAATCTAATAGTTTTATCAAATTCTCAAAACAAACCTTTCTACTAAAGATTCGTTATTACTTCAACTAAATTTCCAAACATTTTCATAATTTTCAAACAACATTGTTTTCTTAACAATTCAATTTTAAGTTTAAATTCAAATTTAAACTTCCAAATTTTCTCAAAAATTTTCTAACACTCAAAAATTTTCTAACACTCAAAAATTTCGAAAAATTTCGCCAGCGTCTCCTTTGCGCGGCTAACACGGCACGACTACAAAACGTCCCTACGGACTCTCAGATTTCAAAAAGAAAAAGAAAAAGCCAAGCGGCTAGACAAGAAAATCAACAAATCTCATATTGAAAATCAAATACGTACCTTTTGTCGAGCAATTCAATTTTATCTTTAAAAATCAAATCCAATTCCTTTATACACCTGTACATCCTACTAGCCATAATATCTAGTTACAATATTCAAATCATTTTGCACATTGTATTACAAAATTTTCAATATATACTTCTTACACATTTTTAGTTCACTATTGAAGTTACATATCTATTATCATTCAATTTTACATTTCAAATTTCATTTGAATTCAATTCACAATTTCAATTCAATTTGAATTCTATTTAACTTCTGAATATTGAATTTATCAATTATCTTTCATTCATAACTGCACTATTTTAAATTAGTTTCAATTACTAATTCATCACAAATTCTAATTCACTTTATTCAAATTTGTTTTCAACATTCAGTTTCAATTCCAGTTTTATTCTTTTGTTCATTCCCAAAATTTATTTACAATCCACTATTTTTGTTTATAACCACTTATATTAAACTGGATTTCAAATTTCATATGAATTTTAATTTCTCTTTCATTTATAATTATTCAATTCAATTCTATTGCTTACAATTTCGAAATGAATCTCAACTTTCAATTTCCCATTCATTTATTCAAATTTATTCACTTATACTTTCTTTAATTTAACTCTATCTTTTAAGTTAAATTTATTCTATCAAAATTCAACTTGTATAAGTTATCAACTTAATAATATTTCATAAGTATTTTTATATAGTATTCCAGAGTCTTTTCAACCTTTTCAAAACCATTTTGAAAACAATTCAAATTATCCTTTGAATTTTCTAAAACAAAATCAAAATTTTCCAAACAACTTTCATTTAAAACAATCGGCAGCAATTCCTCTTCTGGAAACCCGAAAATGAACATCGATGATGCTGCAGTCATTACCGAAGTTATTTTCCAGCGACCGAAAAGAGTTTAGAGCTTTTCATCTCTTCAAAACATTTTTCAAACCTTTGAAATTCATTTTCAACTCCAAAAAGGATTTAAACTTTCCAAATTTCCAAAATTTTCAAATTCTTTTCAAAACATTTCCAAAAACTTCTCTGGAATTCCATTTCAAATTACAAATCACATTTACAATTTATATTCTTAAATTTCATTCGTATATGGATTTATTTCTTATGCTTCCAATTCATATTTATAAATTTCATTTATCAAATGAATTTATCTTCAATCTTCGGTTATTATTTTAATTTTTCATTTAATTTCATATAATAATAATTTAATATTATTACTTCTAACAACCATGCAACCATATACTGTAACAATTTACAGAAAAATCATTTCTTTTATATACAAAATATAATCGAGGTAATATTATTTCATTTACCCAATTTGAAACAATATTGTGTCGAATTGTTCTATATAAGTGTTTAGAGATCCCTATCGATAGAGTTGTACGGACAATACCGACCAGAATCCATATACCACTCAACAAACCAATCATCACAATATAAAACAATTTTATATTAACTAACAAATACGCACTCGTATCTATTATTACACTCAACTCATTCTAGAGTACTACTGACTCTATCTCTAATGAGTAACACCCAATAGAGCAGGGTTGTCGCTTAACCATATGCTCTGATACCGCGTTGTAACATCCCCGAATTTTCGACTTTCGAAAATTCGACATCGATACTCACTTTATCGACTGCCGAGCAATCGAATGCCGGAAACCCGAAAAGTTAGGGTTTTAAAAAGAAGAGGTAGGCAGAAGAAGAAGAAGATAGAAGAAAAAGAAGAAGATAGAAGAAAGAAGAGAAGAAGAGAAGAACAACAGAACAACATCAGAACAGAAACAATATCAGAATCTCACATATTGCAGCGGAACAATATATAATAGATAATCACTAGCCTTTTAAAACAAAGAACTATATCAGTTTTTATACATACATCAATCAGAGTCAATATACAACAATGGATAGTTATATAAACTTGTCCTCATATAGAATACACAGCGGAATAAATACTATCAGATACAAATACTACATCTCGTCATCCAGCTTATCTCCAAGCTCCAGAATATCCAGAATATCCTGATAACCTAACTCTAGACTGCCCGTGTGGAAATTGGTGGGCACCCAGAGTTTAGAAGGGAACAATAAACTCCGAGTCAGTCATGGTGACTGGTGTGAGATCGTAAAACAGTTATTTTTCATAAGGAAAATAAAATAGATTCGCAATGCTTTTGAAAAATGAAACTACCATAAGACCTCCCGCCACACACACAATGCAAACGCAGAATTGGAGGAGATTTCTTCTTATGATAGTCAAAGATGCTTACTACGCAAAATCAAATCCTTTTTGATATTATTATTAGTGCATAGTGTAGAAAACATTTCGAAAGTAGAATATAAATCTTAGCCAGCATAGACATTTCGAACTATGCCTACTATAGCTACCATCCAAACAGTGGAGCGCCACCATAAGTGAATGATAGGTTCTACAACTAAAACCGTACAAGGCTCGTATTGTTTCTTTGGATTTCCAACAAATGGTCAGGCTAAGGAACTTCCTATTCCACGAAGGAACGCCTCTGGAATGACGTCCCGAGAACCTAACCGGATCTCTGCCAACACAAGGCCGGGTTACCTCTACAAAAATAGGTAACTACTGACACGCGTATGCCATCCCCCGATCGTAACCGATCTTCCCGAGGATCCCCGATTTCCAACAACCACATAATAATAATAATGTAGTAACCACATAAGTTAAGTATCTCGGCTCCATACCATGATACCACCTCTATCCAGAAGGAATGACATACACTAAGGGGCGCTACTCCCTAGAACCTTGCTGCATCCTTCCTGTTTTGACCATTTCCGGGGTGTGAGGCTCGACGAAGTCTCGTCCACAAAGCTACGCTTTTCAAAAGCCATGCTTCGGGTCAAACAAATGATCAACCTATGATCACAAAGATATAAGATCAAACAAATGATCATATCGCAAATAATCAAACACTGATCATTTCACAGCAACACTCAGTATGCCACGTTACCAAATTGGGAGTATATCGCTGATAAATTTCAACTACATAACCTCTGAGCTCGTACGTCTCAGAGAAGGGTGTTAAGCTAAGAGAATAAATTCTCCGCCACCAACAGATATGTATTTGAAAGAAATCAGCTTTATCTCTCAATCTGTAACGTCAGACATACAATCCATACAAGTCTATTCCGGGATCGAATAGAACCGAAGGCACTTCTCACGAAGCCCTTGCATTTCCGTATAATTTTCTAATCACGTCCGGACTTCCCGTCACTAAGGGTGATAAAACCTCTAAATCGGAGATCAGCCGATGTAGAGTAACTCGACGCAAATCCTTCCGTTTTCAAAAATATCTGGTCTTCAACACCGGTCATCAAATGCGATTCATAACGACGTATCACATATTCGGAATGGGTTATACGACCCCATGGTCCTTTCCCGGCTAACCCGAATAGTGAGAGCTTATTCAAAAAAATAAGTGTGGCATTCAAATTCATCCAATTCACAACAAATACCTATTCAAGGTAATTATTGATAGTCGGTTATTTAACTATCAATAAAGATGCGCAACATCATCAGATTCCAAATAATTTTCCAAATAATTTTATCTTCAAAAATATCTTTACTAGATATAAAGTTTTCCACACTTCAAAAATAAATCAATATTTATTTTTAAAAGGAATTTCCATTTCCTTTATAAATTAGATAGTGAATTTATATTTCAAATATCTACTGATATACAATTTGCAATCGATTTCAATATTCAATTTCAATTTATCTTTAAGAAGATAAACCTCAAAACGTTTCATTTCATATTGGAAAAGTATTTCCTTACTTACTTAAAAATAAGTATTTCACAAATCTTTTATTTTCAACATTTGAAAATATTCAATATACTTAAATCAAATTTAAGTATAAATTTATTCTTTAAGGAATCATTTACTATAACATCTATTTGAGTCAAAACGAATGTTACGTAAAACATCGTTACGACGACTCAAAATCATTAGTATAGGGATTCGGATTTTAAGATAGATATATAAATCCCAATACTATATAAAACATTTCCTTTCGGAAACCATTTACTATAACAACAGTGTTATAGTCCACCATTTCCTTATTTCTCGAAAACGTCTATTTCAACAATGAGTGTTGAAATATATGATTTCGATATTTAACACATTTTAAAACATTGTTAAAACAATTAACTTCGCTTTTAATGTCACTTTTCCAAAACTATCCATTTTACTTAACAATATATTCACTATCCGAAATCGTGAATATACTTCACTAACCAAATCTCAATAGTTTCTACACATTTTATTTCAAAGAAGAATTCGCTGTCCAAAATCGTGAATATATTTTCAATAATAACCTTCTATATTTGATTTATCAAATTTAATTGATTTCGAATTTATAAAACAACGTTTATAAATTCTATTTCCATTTTCTAACAACTTCAATTTACAGATTTATTTTATTAACTTCGATAATTTACTTATCAAAATAAGTGATTTCGGATTTATAAACACATTTATAAATCACATTTATACTTTATAACAATTTCAACTTATAAAATCATTTTATTAGCAAATTTATTCATAATCCTTCTAAGTGCAAAAATCTAATTTATAAGTTTATTACTTATAAATCTTTTATTCTACAACATCTATTCAATTTATACTTCACAATTTATAAATTTCATTCACTTACGAATTTTTATTTCATCTTGTTCTAACACTTACAAAGCTCGTTTAAAATTCCAATGTTTTAGATTTATAAATATCAACTTTTTAAATCCTTTAAATAAACTGTTTATAATATTGTGAAAATCTCAATTTAAACCGTTTTATAAATAAATCAACTATTTATTTCAAAAATGACACTTTGGTTATATTTCACAAAAATCAAAATTTTTTATAACTTTAAAATTGGATCCGATGATGCCACGGCACCAAACAATCAAACACAACATCCAAACATCATATATCAATATGACAACAGAATATACATCAATATCTGTAAATATATAAATACTGGTGATGAATCCAGTTGGATCCCTCCAACCTGTTTCCCTGCATCCACAGACGTTAGCACAATACCAATTCCACTTCGAGGTGGAATATCGCGGTATATGGGTTTTATAAAAATCATCCGCTTACTAACGGCGCAATAGGGTCTCATCCGCTATACGAGGCGGGAATTCAATCAATCCAATATATACATATGCCAATATGTATATATTGCTATATATATATAGATATATCCTACTATATCTAATACAAACAGCAATCAATCAGTCAAACAAACAATAACTGCAAAATCCAATTATATTTTTGAGTGAGAAGATCTGAAATGACCCTCCTATTTCTACTCTAATTCCATAAGGATTTTTTTTTTGTAAAGAGGATATATATATATATATAGATAGATATATCATCCACTTCAATTATAATTCTCAGGGTCACTTTCTTTTTCCAATAAATCAAATATATCCAGGATCACAATAATCAACCAATATAAATATATCAGTACATTTACTAAAATAAGCACATACATGTGAGGATGTATATGCCTCTCTTGTTTGAATCAGAGTTCTGGAAAACAAGAGGATATTGGATTGCTGATTTTTGACTAAGCAATCCACTGGAAACATACACATTAGTCTGTTTATACTAACTCAGAAGCGATCAAGTAATAATCAGTAGTAAACAAGCTTTTAATATAGATGTTTGTGTTAAGTTCTGAATAGTGTCAAAATCAGTATAAAATAAAGTGGATTCTAAGGGAACACAAGCAACATCTAGGCGTAATGGAAACGCGCCTAACTTATACATGAAAGGTCACGAGTTCGAGTGCTATGCTGGTCGGTTCAAACACAATTTTTTTTTTTGGTTTTTTTTTCTCATTTTTCTTCTGTACAATTTGGAATCTGTTATTTACCTATATCTACACATATATGTCTTATTATTGCCTATATTTCAACATACTAAACAATAATTCTTGCTTAATTATTTTTGAATTCCATTCCTACAACCTAGAAGGCTTCATGAATGAATGATAAGAGTGTTTATCATTTTCCAGGTTTGTATTTCTTCTTATAAGATTTGTCTGGCATTTTAAAATGCATTTGGTTAGAATCTGAGTAAAATTCAGATTCTTATTTCAAATACAAAGGAAAAGGTGTGGTAAAATCTGCACTTAAACATGTTTATGTGCATATATATCTGCAACTATTTGAATCTGGCTTCCATCTATCTTACTACAAATCCTTTCTTTATTTAAAGGTAGGACATGAAACTTTTGTATGGAACAAGTTTAACTATGAAAACCTTGCAGCTATATAAAACATTTAACCTATGCCTATATCTTTTGCATACATATGCCATAGTAGAAAATAAAACCATTTAATTTTCTGAGAATCAACTATCCTGATTTTCCAAAACTTAAATCCTTTTCAAAGATTCATGATTGACTAATGCATTTATAAAATGTAATCATTCAGTTTTAACATGGTGTTCTTGCTAAATTTACTTACAAGATTTGATTAAAATCCTTTTTAAACATAACAGATATTTAACTTAATTCATAGTTTCCAAATACAAATCAATCTCTTAACAAAATGCCTAACAAAATATCCATCCAATATTCAACACTTAATACAAGTAGCAATTTAAATTGTCAATACATGCAGATTTCAACATTTAGGCTCTTATCTAACTAAGTTTAGCATGCTATATCTTCTTCTCAGGGCCTTGCTCCTACTCCTATTTAGTTGCTGCAATCCCTGAAAAAGCATTGGAAACTGCCTCATTTTAAATGAGACACCCCAGATGCCATTAGCACACTAGGGTCAGACACATGTCTGGTATGAGAAAATTCACAAAAGCAATTTGTTAATCAGTTTAAAATCAAGTTAAATACATATACATAAGGTTCTGTCCTTTGGAATCAGGTAAATACTTGTGTGCATGCTCTGTGTCATTGTGCATGTGCACACCTTAACTTTCTTTCCAGAGACTACACATATGAATATGGCACACACATACAAGCATACAACTCAATCATAGACAAACAATCATTCATACCAAACAGGAAAATAACTAATATGAGTTAATTCACTTATTCAATTCTCATACTTCAAATCTGGGAAAAACTCTAGTTTTCTCATCTGCTCAAGTATTATTTCCTTGGTATATTTATCTATCCTTGGTCTCATCTGCAATATTTATGAATCAATGGACACAATGTAATGAACTAATTCACTCCATTACACAAAGATCTCAGGACTTAAACAAGCCATGTGTCAACTTATGTTACTCGAGCACACAAGTCATTCCTGCAGTGTTCTTGACCCCAATTTCCTAATCAGGTTTTAGTTAATAATAACCCCTTTTGATTGTTCATGACAAAACCATTCAGTGATCCATTAACTGAAAACATCTATATCATGGTATCTCACATTATTCATGACCATCCAGAAACAACAAGCAAACAACCATTGGTGACTACAAAACAAGGTTCTGTATATATATATAGATATTCATCCTGGTATTTTTAAAAGGAGTTTAGGCAACTAACATTGGCTTATAGCTTCTGGGAGAGTTTTTCTTTTGCAAACATTTGTGCTTGAGTTAAACTCAGAATAATCTGGTTTCACTGAATCACAAAATTTTGTTTGCTATGTATTTTATTGAATCAGGAGCATCAGCACATAGGCAACCCTATTGCACCCCTAATTCCTTTCTATTTCAAGCCTCAGCACTTATACATGAGTATATTGCAGCTCAACATTATTTGCATTTTTCTGGGTTAAGCCAAAACCAATACTACTTGCCTATTCTCAACATTTTATTTTCTGGGTATTTGTTTATATCCCTAAATATTAACATATCATAGATCTGAGTGTATAAACAGATATGTATACTATCAACACATAAAACTTTGTTATAATAAAACAAGTGATCAATCAAAGAAAATCAAAACATATTCAGATTTAAATTCACAGATAAACATATATATATGAAAATGCTCTTTTAAGAAAATACTTTTAACTGGCTGCCTACATTAGGACTTATTGCCTTAGATTTTTGAGTGAGTTTTCTCACCTAGCTCTCTCCTTTGTTTCCTTAATTAACTGATGAACTCCTGCTCTTATCCTCAAGCTCTCTTTCTTCCCTTGTCTTATAATTTCTGTGGTATTGTTTTTCTCTTTTTTTTTTTCAAAATTCTTTTCTGAGGAGAAGAGGAGGCTGCTGCATATACTTGTATATATACAGAGTCTTTCTTAGGGTTTTGGGTATTGGCTAAAGCCATTTTTGCCCACCAGAAAATCATGTTTTCTGCATTTTAAACCCAAAGTTTTACCCCTTCCCGGCTTAATTTGGGTGAAGAGAAAAGTGGTTACATTTTTCTTTCAGAAATTTTGCTTTCCAGAAAAATACTTTTCCCCCTTGTCTACAATCATGCTAAAAATGTGACTTGGTTTTGTTATTTATTAAATACTCTTTTCTAATTCTGCCTATACCAAGAACTTCTCTGTTTTTATCTTATTTTCCTATTTTTAGCTTTCATGTAAATGGTATGTACCTCCTTCATTTATTTATAAGAGAATTATTCCTTTTTATATCTTCATTCTTTTCATTTCTGCTTATATTAAAATGTGTCTGTATATTTTATTTCACTAGTTTAAACTCTAGTATTTTATTAACACACATATATATTTGTATATATGTCTTTCTGAAATAATTAGTATTCCCACCTATATATATTCATACATCATTCTATACTGACACACACACATATGCACATGTACACTCAAATTATTCAGTAGCACTCATATATACATTTACTTATGCATACTACTTTTAAAAATTTAATCTACATATATATATATATATATATTTCCATACACATCAATATGTATGTATTCTTGGAGTTCAGGGTTTTAGCTTATATTCATGTGCATTTTCCTGTGCACTCATGTACACACACTGATACACTATCAAGCTATATCAATTCCTCCTTTAAAATTTATTTAAAAATCATTTTAAATTCATTTATATTTTTCAGGATAAATTCCTAAAATCTTGGGTCATTACATACACCCCTCCTTTTAGAAATTGTGTCCCACAATTTTCCTAAGCTTAAAATAAATTTTAAACTTAATTCAGAGAACAAGTATATTCTCTACCAAATAGATTCTTAGTTCTATACTAACTAAAAATATATTCATCCAAAATAAAGAAAACAATCAAAGATCAGAATTACCTTAATCTGAAAATAGCTTAGGATAATTCATCTTAACCTTGTCTTCTAATTCCCATGTGCAATCACTAGGATCTAGACTCCACTGTACCTTCACAAGTTTCAGAGATTTACTCCTCAACTTCTTCACATCTTTTGCCAAAATTCCCACTGGATCCTTTTCATAAATCAAATTAGGATTTATCTGCACTTGGGTTGGGGTTTCAAGAATTTCTGCCTTGTCATGGACCCACCTTCTCAATTGTGATACATGAAAAACATCATGTATGCCTTGCATGTTTTCTGGTAATTCCAACTTATATGCCAAAGGACCAATTCTCTCCAGAATTTTGTATGGTCCAATATATCTTGGGGTTAATTTGCCTTGTTTTCCAAACCTCAGCACATTTTTCATGGGTGAGATTTTGATGAAAACAAAATTTCCCACTTCATATTCTACCTGCCTCCTTCTCATGTCTGCAAATTTCTTTTGTCTATCTTGAGCTGCTGTCATTCTTCTTCTTATCAACTCAATTTTCTCCTTGGTTTCTTGTATGTACTCAGGTCCTAAAATAGACCTTTCTCCTGCTTCTATCCAGCAAACAGGTGACAAGCAGGGTTTACCATATAAGGCTTCAAATGGAGCCATTCCTATGGTGCTTTGGTAGCTGTTGTTGTATGTAAATTCAACTAGATGAAGATAATCTTCCCAGTTGCCCCCAAAATCCAGTATACATGCCCTCAACATGTCCTCCAAAACTTTGTTTACCACCTCAGTCTGCCCATCTGATTGAGGATGGTAGGCAGTACTTAAACATAGTTCACTTCCCATTGCTTCTTGAAAGCTTCTCCATAATTTTGAAGTGAAGATGGTATCCCTATCACTCACAATGGTTTTGGGAATGCCATGTAACCTTACCACTTCTTTTATAAAAATTTGAGCTAGTTTTGGTGCTGTTCTTTCTGACTTGACTGGGATGAAGTGTGCTACCTTGGTTAGCCTATCCACTATCACCCATATACTTGTATTACCTCTCTTAGATCTAGGCAGTCCATCTATGAAGTCCATAGATATGTCCTCCCACTTCCACTGTGGTACACTAAGAGGTTGCATCAACCCTGATGGTCTTTGGGTTTCAGCCTTGACTTGTTGGCAAGTCATACATTTGGCAATGTACTTAGCTATATCAGATTTCATCCCCTTCCACCAGAAATCTCTTTTCAAATTTTGATACATTTTTGTGTTACCTGGGTGAATGGAGTATGTACTTCTGTGATATTCATTCAATATCTCCTTCTTCAATTCTATGTCCTCTGGTACACACATCCTATTCTGGTATCTCACATAACCATCTTTATCAATGTGGTGATTCATTACTTCCTCCCCTCTTGAGAGGAGCATTCTCTTCTCTAATAAGTGAGCATCTTGTTCTTGCATTTTTCCTACCTTCAGAATTAAATCTGGTTGAAGTGTCATTAAGCTTAACTTCCCTTTATCTTCTTGTGTATCATGCATCTTCTCATTAGTGTGCACACAACCATTCTCCCCAATCTCTAACTCAGTTAGCAAAGACAAATCTTTAAATTCTGCTATCATTATCATAGCCAATTTAGCATGCTGTCTACTTAGAGCATCTGCAACTTTATTTGCTTTTCCTGGTGTATAAAGTATGTCAAAGTCATAGGCAGCTAAGAACTCCACCCATCTATGTTGCCTCATGTTCAAATCTTTTTGTGAAAATAAATATTTTAGAGACTTGTGGTCAGTGTAAAGTTCAAACTTAGTGCCTAACAAATAATGTCTCCAAAGTTTTAAAGCATAAATCACAGCTGCTAATTCGAGATCATGTGTGGCATACCTTACTTCATGGGGTTTAAGTTGTCTGGATGCATATGCAATGACTTGGCCTTGTTGCATCAACACTGCACCCAAGCCAAATCCACTAGCATCAGTGTATACCACTAATTCTTCATTTCCATGTGGTACCTTTAGAATTGGAGCATTTACCAATGCCTCCTTCAATTGTTCAAAAGACTTTTCACATTTTTCTGACCAAACAAAAGCTTGGTTCTTCCTGGTTAGGTTAGTGAGTGGTGTAGAAATTTTTGAAAAATCTTTTATAAACCTTCTATAATACCCTGCCATCCCCATAAATGACCTTACTTCACTCACAGTGCTTGGCCTCTTCCATGCTTGAATAGCCACTACTTTATTGGGGTTCACAGAAATTCCTTTGGCAGATATAACATGGCCAAGAAAATGTACTTGCTCCTTCCAAAACACACATTTTGAAAATTTTGCCTTTAAATCTTTTTCCCTTAGTCTAGACAAAACCAGGTGCAAATGATGCTTATGTTCTTCCACTGTCTTGGAATAAATCAAAATGTCATCAATAAAAATGAGCACAAACTTGTCTAAACAATCTCTAAAGGTTCTGTTCATTAAATCTACAAAATAGGATGGTGCATTGGTCAAGCCAAATGGCATAACCAAAAATTCATACAACCCATACCTAGTGTTAAAGGCAGTGTACTTGATGCTTGATTCTTCCACCTTCATTTGATGAAAACCAGATGCTAAGTCTAGTCTAGAAAATACTTTTGCCCCTGCTAATTGATCAAAAAGATCATCTATTCTTGGCAATGGGTATTTATTTTTAATAGTTACTTTGTTTAATTCTCTATAATCTATGCAGAGTCTTAAAGAGCCATCTTGCTTCTTAACAAACACCACTGGTGCTCCCCAGCAAGAATTACTTGGTCTTATAAAACCCTTTTCTTCCAATTCTTCTAACTGTTTCTTTAATTCTTTTAGTTCATTTGGCCCCATTCTAGTTGGCTTTTTAATCACTGGGCTTGCTCCTGGAACTAGATTGATCTGGAATTCTACTGGTCTATGGTGTGGAATACCCTTGACCTCACCAAACACATCCAAATATTCATTGACTATGGGAATTTCTTCAATGGTTAGTTCACTGAAATCTTTTTCTGAGTCAACTAAATGATATAGTTTTCCTTCCTTAGCTACCTCACATAAAACTGTGATTCTCTGGCCTCTAGAATTTTGCAATGATATGGTGGATGAGTCTAAATTAATCATGGCTTTAAATTGCCTTAACCAGTCTACCCCCAATATAACACCTATATTTGGGTAATTCAAAACATATAAATTGGAAATAAAAATATTTCCTCCTATGTTTAACTCCACATCCACACAAATCATATTTAAAACACTAGAACTCCCCAATGGACTGTGTATATGCAATGGGGTTTCAACTAATATGCAATTCAGTTTTAGCATTTTAACCAATTCATAAGAAATTAAGGAGTGAGTTACCCCAGTATCATACACTACTGTTATGGGTATGGTACAAATAAGTAATGTACCTTCCACTTGGCTATGGTTTACAGTGTTACTCTCCACTGTGGCTTTGCCTTTTCCTTCCAAATTTGCCAATTTGCCTTGTTGTTTATACTCAGGACAATTCCTCTTCATATGCCCCTCTTTCCCACATAGATAGCATTTAAAAGCTCCTCCTTTCAATTCTGGACATTTTGGTTTGATATGCCCTTCCTTTCCACACTGATGGCACACAATTTTCTTCTTATCTTCCTTAGCTTTGACATCCCCAGTGCTTTTGTTACTAGCCTCTTCTTTCTTCTTATCATAAGGGTGATACCTCCCCTTACCTTTCTTGTTATTATTGCTCTTAAAATTTCTGAACTTCTCCCTTTCCTTGTCATGCTGCTCCAACCTCAAAGCTAAGTCTATTACATGATCAAAAGTCTTGTCTGCATAGGGTAACATGGCTCTGCTAAGTCCTGGATTCAAACCTTTTATGTACCTATCATTTTTAGATGCCTCATCTGCCACAAGCATTGCTCCATATGTGGAAAGCCCCTCAAACTTTTGACTATATTCTGTGACAGTCATGGTTCCTTGTCTAAGTCTAATGAATTCTTCTAGCAAGGTAGTCTTTGCTGATGCTGGTACAAACCTTGCCTCCAACATCTCTTTGAATTGATTCCAAGTGATTTCATTCTCATTCCTTCCTGCAATGATTACTTCCCACCAGCCTAAAGCTACTCCTTTCAGCTGTCTTGAAGCCACTTGTCTTTTTCTTTGATCATCAAGTTGCATGTCATTGAAAATTCTTTCCAATGTTCTCAACCATGTTTGAATTTCCATGATACTCTCTGTCCCTTCAAAGCTTTTGCCTCCTAAATGAGTATATGTCTTAAGCAATTTTGAGAGTTCTTCATAGGGATTTTCTTGCCTTTGCCCTGCCCCATCCCTAAATGCTCTCACCAAGTCTTGCAGATTGACCATTGGTGGTGCATGGGAAGATCCTGCTCCCTGATTTGGTGGTCTCCCTACCATAGTTTGCTAATAATAATTTACATAGCTGGTTAGTTTGATATTTAGTTCCTTTTAATTTTATTTCTATCTAAGGACTTGATCCTTACTTCTACTATGTTGAATAACATAGCTCTGATACCAACTGAAATGACCCTCCTATTTCTACTCTAATTCCATAAGGATTTTTTTTTTTTTTGTAAAGAGGATATATATATATAGATAGATATATCATCCACTTCAATTATAATTCTCAGGGTCACTTTCTTTTTCCAATAAATCAAATATATCCAGGATCACAATAATCAACCAATATAAATATATCAGTACATTTACTAAAATAAGCACATACATGTGAGGATGTATATGCCTCTCTTGTTTGAATCAGAGTTCTGGAAAACAAGAGGATATTGGATTGCTGATTTTTGACTAAGCAATCCACTGGAAACATACACATTAGTCTGTTTATACTAACTAAGAAGCGATCAAGTAATAATCAGTAGTAAACAAGCTTTTAATATAGATGTTTGTGTTAAGTTCTGAATAGTGTCAAAATCAGTATAAAATAAAGTGGATTCTAAGGGAACACAAGCAACATCTAGGCGTAATGGAAACGCGCCTAACTTATACATGAAAGGTGTGACGCCCCACCTCTATGCTCACAATAACAAAGGTTATTATAAGGAATAACGTCTGCTATTGCGAAGAATAAGGCTTGTTAGAAGCGACCATCCGTAAGTTATGCCTTAGACGAGTATTGATTACATCGATAGGAGTTATATAAATTACTCCCAAAGATATATACTCAATCCAAATCTAAAACGAAACTACGGTGGCTTAAGAAAAATCCAGAGCAACTCATAATAACAACAACACAGATAGTATAATCACATCAGAACAGAAATATCAGATATATATAGCGGAAGACAAGTCTGGAATATATGCTACAACAGTCGATGGTTCACATGAACCAAATGTACATAAACATATACATCAACATACATAAGATGGGAGTCGAATAACCAAAAGAACTCCTCGAAGGCTAGACAAAAGATGATGCGATATCCCGAAAGCTGAAGCTGCTACAGAACCAGAGATAGAGACTACCCTGAAATAACTCGGTCTGACCCGAGTATTATTTAAAAGAAAATAATAAACGGATCAGTCTAATTTATTCTTAGCAGTGAATGCATCTTAAATAACATCAAAGAAAAATAATAATAATCTCGAATGAGACTATTCAACATAAGAATCAATATAGTTAAATGAAGAAATCACATCAAACTCCATCAAAATCAACTTTCAAATTCACAATTGAATTCAAAACAACAATTCACAAAATCTAGAAATCAAAAATAGATAACTAGAAAATCAACATAAAAGTGGATCGATCCCAACAAATGGCGAGTTTTAGCTACGCCGCACGTGCATCTCAAATGGCCGAAGCCTACCAAGTACTATGATTTTTGGCGCCCAACAAATGACCCGAAGGTCTAGTACTGGTAATTGACCCGGAGGTCCAACAAAGTGGCTCGAAAGCCCAACAAAATCATCAATATCATCAAACAGCAGATGTTTCAATTAACGAGTCCGGAATTAACCGAAATAGTAAAAGTGTGGTTCCATACTCCGCACTTTTGCTAAATCGTTTAAATCTCTTCATCGTTTCCTTGAAAGTGCAAAATTGTGTATTTTATAAAAATACATTTTACGTTCTCAAATGGACAAGTCCGGAATTAAGCGAATCAGTAAAAGTAAGGGTTCATAGTCCTCAATTTTGCTGAATCGTTTAAATCGCTTTCTCATTCTTTTGAAAGCGCAAAATGTAAAATTTTTGGAAACAATTTCAATTTAAAACCATTTTTAAAACACGTGATTAAAATAGTAGCATCTGTAGCAATTTCGACGAGGAAATTGCGCTTTACAAAACGCCGTAAAAACGGATACCAAATCAGCGTTGCGGGACAACCGCTTTAAAATTCATTTAAAAATTGACGATTACTGAAGTAAAAAAACGACAGTAATTTATATTCATCAAAATTGTCGTCAAACAACATACTTCAAAATGCAGTACCGGTATACATAATCCGTTATAAAATATACGGCACAAATTAAGTTTTTGAAACCAAACATCGGTTCGACGTAAATTGACCGGTAGGTTGCATTAAAAAAATCAACAAAAAGTTGCACTGCCCACTTGCACATGAGTTTGATTTATTTTGTACGTAACACTTAAACACACGTTTCCTTTTTTTTTTCACAAAAATAATTAACACATCTACCAAATTCCAGTTTACACGCATATAAATTATTTACACACGAAAAATGTAATGAAGGGCCTGGGCAACATCTTGTTCTAGTTTGCAACTACCAAAGTGAAACGCACGAAGAAAAGTTCAAATGAACTATAAGTGACAAATCTATATGGCCTCTCCCTTATCTATGCTCCTGCATGCAAACTTGATTTAAATGTATGTATGAACCCATCGTGAGGCCTAGTGGTATCAGAGCAACACGTATGCATTTGAATATGTTCCGCATGTAACAATGGGGAGGGGATATACTTAACGTGAAATTTGCCTCAAGCAATGTCAAGTGTAGCATATATGCATGCAGTGTACAGGTACACTAAACTAGTTCAAGATAAAGAAGAAAGCAACATCAAGACAAGCAACCTGAACTAATATGGTAGGCAAATGACTATAGGGAGGTCAGAGCTCGAAATTTCACCGATAACAACATGCAGTGCAAAAAGCACGGTAGCGGTGATACAAAATCACACCAAAATAAAATTCCAAAATCAAAGAAAGCTATATCTCGAAACAAAGTCATAGATGTGATGCCCATACATTAGAAGTGTGAGTAGTAAACTCACCTTAACTTGTTTTGAAGCCAAATACACCCCAGATCAGAAAGGGAAAACTATCACTCCTCCATTAATGCATCCATTAATTAGCTGAAATAAGCAGGGAGAAGGTTGCAGGTTTTTTTTTCTTTTTTTTTTAAAATAAAAGTATAAGTCACAGCACACGGCTGGCCAACATTTGAGTACACTTTTCATTTAATGCGACGTGCTATTGTGAAGAAAGGTACACGGCTAGTAGAAAAATGATAATGGCAGTAAAAGATTACATACTTGCTTTTTCAAAACTTAGGTGACAGCATAGCAAATTATGTTCACTTTGCTTAGAATTGGACTTTACTTTCTTTTATGCACGTGAAGGCCACAACACACTTCTAAAAAAATCTATGTTCACGGCAAATGCTAAAGTATGCACCACTTTGTTTATGCATTTGCTTTAACACTAGAACGTGCACACGACTTTCTCCTTCTAGACTTACATTTTTCACAGTTTGCATGTAATTGGAATTCACGCTCATGTGAATGAAGACGCACATGGATGAAATAAAATAAATATACTAAGTTTATTTCTGGACTGTCAACAATGCAAAGGTAAAAAGAAAAATAATGCAAAATATACACTATATTCCTTTTCTATTTAAAATATTCACTCCGACAGTAATTTAAAAATTACGGTCGTTACCGATTTTAAAAACATTTATTACGACGGTAATAAAATCACGGTCGTTACAGACTCCCCTCCTTACAAAAATTGCGTCCCCGTAATTTTCATACTAGAAGTAGTCGATAACACAACAATTTAACGAATCAAAGATTAAAAAGAGAAGATAGATACGAATGCTCACCTCCACCCGCAGAGGAGAGAAAACCGGGATAAGTGCGCTCGATGAATTCTCTGGTTTCCCAAGTGCAATCCTTGGGGTTTGCGGACCATTGAATCTTTACGAGCTGAACTTCTTTGTTCCGAAGGCGTTTCACCTCCGTAGCTAGCACACGAATAGGATTTTGCACAATAGACAAGTCGGGTGAGATCTCAAGATCTTGCAACATAGGAGGATCAATAATAATATCTGAATCTCGAAGACATCGACGAAGCTGGGATACATGAAATACGTCATGAATTCCCGAAAACTGAGTAGGTAGCAATACACGATAAGCGACTGGGCCAATGCGTTCCGTAATATGAAACGGTCCAACATATCGGGGAGCCAATTTCCCGGAGTGACTAAAACGCACTACACCCTTCATCGGGGAAACACGAATGAATATGAGATCGCCAACAGAAAATTCCAAAGGCTTCCTACGATGATCGGCATAAGATTTCTGCCTATTCTGAGCCTCCTTCATTCTCTGTCGTATAATATCAATCCTCTCTGAAGAATCACGAATATAATCGGGGCCGAGAACTAACTTTTCCCCCGATTCCAACCAACAAGATGGTGATCGACACGGCCTTCCATAAAGAGCTTCGAAAGGAGCCATACCGATACTGGATTGAAAACTATTGTTGTAAGAAAATTCAACAAGAGGCAAGTGGTCTTCCCAACTACCGCCAAAATCAAGAATGCAAGCTCGAAGGAGATCCTCTAAAACCTGATTCACCCTTTCAGTCTGACCGTCAGACTGTGGATGATAAGCTGTACTGAGATTGAGCTTAGTGCCCAAAGCTTTTTGAAGACTCCGCCAGAAACCACTAGTAAAAAGCGGATCTCTGTCACTAACGATAGAACTAGGCACTCCATGAAGTCGAACGACTTCTTTAATAAACAGCCTAGCCAACAAAGGAGCAGTCCGATTGGACTTGATAGGAATAAAATGGGCTGATTTAGTCAATCGGTCAACATCACCCAAATACTAGTATGGCCTGACCTCGAACGAGGTAGACCATCAATGAAGTCCATGGAAATCTGATCCCATTTCCATAATGGAATCTCAAGAGGCTGCAAAAGACCACTGGGACGCTGGTGTTCTGCTTTAACCAGTTGACAAGTCATGCAACGACTTACATAACTTGCAACTTCACGCTTCATACCTTCCCAATAGTATAAGCGTTTCATATCAGCATACATCTTGCTACTACCCGGATGGATAGTATACTTAGAACGATGACAGTCCTCAAGAATGTCATTTCTAATATTAGAAATATCAGGCACGATCAATCTACCCTTCTTCCGAATACAACCATGAAGATCAATATCGAAATCCTTTAGATCATCACTTCGGGATTCTGATTTACAACTCTGAATAAGATAAGCAAGATCAGGATCTTGCTTCTGGGCATCGGCAATGTGATCTAACAAATTAGGACGAGCTTCCATGCTAAATAAAAGCACGGGAGAATCAGAAACTGAAGGACGGTCCCTAATCTCACAAAAAGATAAAGCTTCCAAAATATTCCACTCTGCTAGCATCATGGAAACAACAACTTGCTGCTTGCGACTAAGCGCGTCAGCAACTCGATTACCCTTACCAGGGGTATACTGAATATCGAAATCATATGAAGCAAGAAATTCGAGCCAACGTTGTTGCCTCATATTAAGTTCTTTCTGAGTAAATAAATACTTCAGAGATTTGTGATCAGTGAAGAGAATAAAACGCTCGCCCAATAAATAATGTCGCCAAATCTTCAAGGCAAAGACTATGGCGGCTAACTCCAAATCATGGGTAGCATAACAAACCTCGTTAGGCTTTAGTTGTCTAGAAGCATAGGCAACTACTCTATCCTTTTGCATAAGAACAGCACCGAGCCCAAAACCACTGGCATCGGTATAAACAACAAGATCATGATTCCCTTCGGGAACCACTAAGATAGGAGCATGAGTAAGGAGATCTTTTAACTTCAAGAAAGAATTCTCACACTTATCCGACCAAATAAAAGGAACAGCTTTTCTCGTGAGAGTAGTAAGCGGTAAAGCAATACGAGAAAAGTCCTTAATAAATCGGCGATAATAACCCGCCAATCCAAGGAAACTATGGATCTCAGTGACGGTCTCGGGCCTCTTCCAATCCTGAATAGATTCGATCTTGGCAGGATCGACAGATATACCATCGGAAGAAACAATGTGACCGAGAAATTTCACCTTATTCTCCCAGAAGTGACACTTGGAGAATTTGGCATAAAGCTGATGCTGACGAAGAGTGCTCAAAACAATCTCCAAATGCTGAATATGATCGGCTTCAGATTTGGAATAAATAAGAATATCATCAATGAAAACCAAGACGAACTTATCGAGATATTCCCGGAATATCCGATTCATAAGATCTACAAAATACGCCGGAGCGTTCGTCAAACCGAACGGCATAACAAGCCATTCGTAAGAACCATAACGAGTACGACATGCAGTAAGAGGAATGCTATCTTTCGCAACTCGTAACTGATGAAAACCGGTAGCAAGATCGAGTTGGGAGAAGACCTTGGCGCCACTTAACTGATCAAACATGTCATCGATCCTAGGTAATGGATACCTATTTTTGATAGTAAGCTCGTTAAGCTTGCGATAATCAATGCAAAGCCTAAGAGTACCATCTGGCTTCTTAACGAAGACAACGGCGGCGCCCCAAGGAGACGAGCTAGAACGAATAAAATGTTTGGCTTCCAATTCCGATAATTGTTGCTTGAGTTCCTCATTTTCCTTAGCAGACATCCTCGTGGGAGGACGACTAACAGGATGTGCACTGGAGATAAGATCTATACGGAACTCAATTGCCCTCTTAGGCGGCAATTTAGAAACAGGCTCGAAAACATCAGAAAAATCACAGACAACAGGAATATTAGCAATGACATCCTCCGATTCTAGGGAAGAAATAAGAGCATTCGAAGTATGATCCATGCTTCGAAATATAATAGACAACTGCTCGCTAGCATCGGGGTGCTTGAGATATAAAGTTCTTTCGGGGCATAGAATTTGAACTTCATAACGAACGAGCCAATCCATACCCAATATCATATCAAAATCAAGATGATCCATAACATGCAGATTCGCATGAAAGGAGAAACCACAAAGAATAATCTCAACATCTACACACAACAAACCAAGAGTAGCGGATCCACCAATAGGATTTACGATCCTCAAACGGTCACAAAGATTAATAACATCCAAATGAATAGTATCAACCAGTTCCTTCGACACGAATGAATGTGATGCACCCGTATCGAAAAGAACTCTAATAGAACGGTCATGAAATAAAATAAGACCTTCCAAAACAGAAGGAGTAATACCTTTGGGTTGAGAAGAATCACCAGAAGCTTTAGCAACGTTAAGCTTCCCGGATTTGAGATTCTTAGGAGCAGTAGGACAATCAAAATTCCAATGACCTTCTTTCTTGCAATAACGACAAATGCGAGGCTTAGGACAACTACGAAGAAGATGATCCAACGAACCACAATTATAGCACGCCCTCTGAACAGAAGGTGCACTACTAGGCTGAGAACTAGAGGTAGCTTGCTTCTTCTTTTTCTGATTAAAAGAATTAGGCTTACGAAATGGAAACCTCTTCTTGTTGGGGTTCTTAGAAACCTCAACATCATCACAACTATCACGTTCCTTTTCAACAGCTTCAAGACAAAGAGCCGAATCAACAAGCTCCTCAAAAGAGAGCTTAAGCTGAAGCAAAAGAACTTTCTTCAAATATTTCTTCAACCCATCAACAAAACGAAGATTCTTCTTACGCGGAGTATTAATGAACTCAACTCCGTATTTGGATAAGGCCTCAAAAGATGCAACATAATCAGAAACAGAGGACTTTCCTTGCTTCAACTCAAGGAAACTACGAGCAAGATTAGCCTTTTCTGATTCAGGAACGAACTTAAGTTCGAAACGTTCCTTAAACTGAACCCAAGAGAGAGCGGACTCATCAACTTCCGAAATAAAGAGCTCATACCAATCAAGCGCACGCTCTTGCAACATACTAGATGCCACGAGAACGCGATGATGATCCGAAAGATCCATCCGAGAAAATATGCGCTCACAAGTGCGCAACCAAGTCTGAACTTCCATAACACTTTCCGATCCCTTGAAAGGCTGACCTCCAAGGTGGGAATAGTCACTACACATGCGGGCGAAGGCAGACTTGTGATTAGGAGCTGCGGGAGTAGCAACAGGAGGCTGAGTACCTCGAAATAGCTCCATAAACTGATCAGCTGACATATAGACACCGTCCGGATGAGAACCACTAGACGGGCCTGCAGAAGAACGCTTCCCTCTACCTCTTCCAGCCATAGGCTGAGAGACAAGAGAAGGCAAGGATTAGTTAAAACAATACACCATTGATAAGAAGTTTAACAAATGGAATACTACGGAATATAAAATTTATTCCTAGACGTACTCCACATGTTAAGTGGAAAGAATAGATTAGAAAGGCACGAATAAAATTCCCGAATTGTTGTAACACATGTTCCATTCTACTTCTGTTCTGTGTTTATTATAATTTGTTCTGAATTTCAGCTCTGATACCAAGCTGTGACGCCCCACCTCTATGCTCACAATAACAAAGGTTATTATAAGGAATAACGTCTGCTATTGCGAAGAATAAGGCTTGTTAGAAGCGACCATCCGTAAGTTATGCCTTAGACGAGTATTGATTACATCGATAGGAGTTATATAAATTACTCCCAAAGATATATACTCAATCCAAATCTAAAACGAAACTACGGTGGCTTAAGAAAAATCCAGAGCAACTCATAATAACAACAACACAGATAGTATAATCACATCAGAACAGAAATATCAGATATATATAGCGGAAGACAAGTCTGGAATATATGCTACAACAGTCGATGGTTCACATGAACCAAATGTACATAAACATATACATCAACATACATAAGATGGGAGTCGAATAACCAAAAGAACTCCTCGAAGGCTAGACAAAAGATGATGCGATATCCCGAAAGCTGAAGCTGCTACAGAACCAGAGATAGAGACTACCCTGAAATAACTCGGTCTGACCCGAGTATTATTTAAAAGAAAATAATAAACGGATCAGTCTAATTTATTCTTAGCAGTGAATGCATCTTAAATAACATCAAAGAAAAATAATAATAATCTCGAATGAGACTGTAGTAAACTCACCTTAACTTGTTTTGAAGCCAAATACACCCCAGATCAGAAAGGGAAAACTATCACTCCTCCATTAATGCATCCATTAATTAGCTGAAATAAGCAGGGAGAAGGTTGCAGGTTTTTTTTTTCTTTTTTTTTTTAAAATAAAAGTATAAGTCACAGCACACGGCTGGCCAACATTTGAGTACACTTTTCATTTAATGCGACGTGCTATTGTGAAGAAAGGTACACGGCTAGTAGAAAAATGATAATGGCAGTAAAAGATTACATACTTGCTTTTTCAAAACTTAGGTGACAGCATAGCAAATTATGTTCACTTTGCTTAGAATTGGACTTTACTTTCTTTTATGCACGTGAAGGCCACAACACACTTCTAAAAAAATCTATGTTCACGGCAAATGCTAAAGTATGCACCACTTTGTTTATGCATTTGCTTTAACACTAGAACGTGCACACGACTTTCTCCTTCTAGACTTACATTTTTCACAGTTTGCATGTAATTGGAATTCACGCTCATGTGAATGAAGACGCACATGGATGAAATAAAATAAATATACTAAGTTTATTTCTGGACTGTCAACAATGCAAAGGTAAAAAGAAAAATAATGCAAAATATACACTATATTCCTTTTCTATTTAAAATATTCACTCCGACAGTAATTTAAAAATTACGGTCGTTACCGATTTTAAAAACATTTATTACGACGGTAATAAAATCACGGTCGTTACAAAAGGTCACGAGTTCGAGTGCTATGCTGGTCGGTTCAAACACAATTTTTTTTTTTGGTTTTTTTTTTCTCATTTTTCTTCTGTACAATTTGGAATCTGTTATTTACCTATATCTGCACATATATGTCTTATTATTGCCTATATTTCAACATACTAAACAATAATTCTTGCTTAATTATTTTTGAATTCCATTCCTACAACCTAGAAGGCTTCATGATTGAATGATAAGAGTGTTTATCATTTTCCAGGTTTGTATTTCTTCTTATAAGATTTGTCTGGCATTTTAAAATGCATTTGGTTAGAATCTGAGTAAAATTCAGATTCTTATTTCAAATACAAAGGAAAAGGTGTGGTAAAATCTGCACTTAAACATGTTTATGTGCATATATATCTGCAACTATTTGAATCTGGCTTCCATCTATCTTACTACAAATCCTTTCTTTATTTAAAGGTAGGACATGAAACTTTTGTATGGAACAAGTTTAACTATGAAAACCTTGCAGCTATATAAAACATTTAACCTATGCCTATATCTTTTGCATACATATGCCATAGTAGAAAATAAAACCATTTAATTTTCTGAGAATCAACTATCCTGATTTTCCAAAACTTAAATCCTTTTCAAAGATTCATGATTGACTAATGCATTTATAAAATGTAATCATTCAGTTTTAACATGGTGTTCTTGCTAAATTTACTTACAAGATTTGATTAAAATCCTTTTTAAACATAACAGATATTTAACTTAATTCATAGTTTCCAGATACAAATCAATCTCTTAACAAAATGCCTAACAAAATATCCATCCAATATTCAACACTTAATACAAGTAGCAATTTAAATTGTCAATACATGCAGATTTCAACATTTAGGCTCTTATTTAACTAAGTTTAGCATGCTATATCTTCTTCTCAGGGCCTTGCTCCTACTCCTATTTAGTTGCTGCAATCCCTGAAAAAGCATTGGAAACTGCCTCATTTTAAATGAGACACCCCAGATGCCATTAGCACACTAGGGTCAGACACATGTCTGGTATGAGAAAATTCACAAAAGCAATTTGTTAATCAGTTTAAAATCAAGTTAAATACATATACATAAGGTTCTGTCCTTTGGAATCAAGTAAATACTTGTGTGCATGCTCTGTGTCATTGTGCATGTGCACACCTTAACTTTCTTTCCAGAGACTACACATATGAATATGGCACACACATACAAGCATACAACTCAATCATAGACAAACAATCATTCATACCAAACAGGAAAATAACTAATATGAGTTAATTCACTTATTCAATTCTCATACTTTAAATCTGGGAAAAACTCTAGTTTTCTCATCTGCTCAAGTATTATTTCCTTGGTATATTTATCTATCCTTGGTCTCATCTGCAATATTTATGAATCAATGGACACACTGTAATGAACTAATTCACTCCATTACACAAAGATCTCAGGACTTAAACAAGCCATGTGTCAACTTATGTTACTCGAGCACACAAGTCATTCCTGCAGTGTTCTTGACCCCAATTTCCTAATCAGGTTTTAGTTAATAATAACCCCTTTTGATTGTTCATGACAAAACCATTCAGTGATCCATTAACTGAAAACATTTATATCATGGTATCTCACATTATTCATGACCATCCAGAAACAACAAGCAAACAACCATTGGTGACTACAAAACAAGGTTCTGTATATATATATAGATATTCATCCTGGTATTTTTAAAAGGAGTTTAGGCAACTAACATTGGCTTATAGCTTCTGGGAGAGTTTTTCTTTTGCAAACATTTGTGCTTGAGTTAAACTCAGAATAATCTGGTTTCACTGAATCACAAAATTTTGTTTGCTATGTATTTTATTGAATCAGGAGCATCAGCACATAGGCAACCCTATTGCACCCCTAATTCCTTTCTATTTCAAGCCTCAGCACTTATACATGAGTATATTGCAGCTCAACATTATTTGCATTTTTCTGGGTTAAGCCAAAACCAATACTACTTGCCTATTCTCAACATTTTATTTTCTGGGTATTTGTTTATATCCCTAAATATTAACATATCAGAGATGTGAGTGTATAAACAGATATGTATACTATCAACACATAAAACTTTGTTATAATAAAACAAGTGATCAATCAAAGAAAATCAAAACATATTCAGATTTAAATTCACAGATAAACATATATATATGAAAATGCTCTTTTAAGAAAATACTTTTAACTGGCTGCCTACATTAGGACTTATTGCCTTAGATTTTTGAGTGAGTTTTCTCACCTAGCTCTCTCCTTTGTTTCCTTAATTAACTGATGAACTCCTGCTCTTATCCTCAAGCTCTCTTTCTTCCCTTGTCTTATAATTTCTGTGGTATTGTTTTTCTCTTTTTTTTTTCAAAATTCTTTTCTGAGGAGAAGAGGAGGCTGCTGCATATACTTGTATATATACAGAGTCTTTCTTAGGGTTTTGGGTATTGGCTAAAGCCATTTTTGCCCACCAGAAAATCATGTTTTCTGCATTTTAAACCCAAAGTTTTACCCCTTCCCGGCTTAATTTGGGTGAAGAGAAAAGTGGTTACATTTTTCTTTCAGAAATTTTGCTTTCCAGAAAAATACTTTTCCCCCTTGTCTACAATCATGCTAAAAATGTGACTTGGTTTTGTTATTTATTAAATACTCTTTTCTAATTCTGCCTATACCAAGAACTTCTCTGTTTTTATCTTATTTTCCTATTTTTAGCTTTCATGTAAATGGTATGTACCTCCTTCATTTATTTATAAGAGAATTATTCCTTTTTATATCTTCATTCTTTTCATTTCTGCTTATATTAAAATGTGTCTGTATATTTTATTTCACTAGTTTAATCTCTAGTATTTTATTAACACACATATATATTTGTATATAAGTCTTTCTGAAATAATTAGTATTCCCACCTATATATATTCATACATCATTCTATACTGACACACACACATATGCACATGTACACTCAAATTATTCAGTAGCACTCATATATACATTTACTTATGCATACTACTTTTAAAAATTTAATCTACATATATATATATATATATATATTTCCATACACATCAATATGTATGTATTCTTGGAGTTCAGGGTTTTAGCTTATATTCATGTGCATTTTCCTGTGCACTCATGTACACACACTGATACACTATCAAGCTATATCAATTCCTCCTTTAAAATTTATTTAAAAATCATTTTAAATTCATTTATATTTTTCAGGATAAATTCCTAAAATCTTGGGTCATTACAAGATCTCACCTTAGCTTTTATTTTGCCATCCAGATATTCATCCTGACTCGATTTCTTGATCTATACCTTGTATAAATATTTTTATACAATTTGTTAATATCTGAATCAACTGAACAATAAATTTTCGTTTTCAATTGTTTTAGATTAACAAATTTCTCCTTTAATACTTTTATTTAACTATCAATAAATTTTTAAAAACTAAATTTTCTTCTTTCCGCTTCTGTATATATATATTTTATTCAGTTTGCAACAAAAATAGTTTAATTCACTGATAGTTTCGTTTAATCAAAATTTGTCTTTAAAAATTGATTTAATTAAAAAATTAAATTTTAACTAATAAATTTATAAATCAAATTAATCACTTAAATACATTATTTCAAATAACTGGTAGATTTTTATCTCATCTCAAAACTACATATAAACAACAGTAATTTTTTATTTACGGTCAAAATTATATTCTTCAATCTGTATACATATATATACATTTATAAACATAAACTATAACAAAGTCTAATCTAAATTTAAATTTAACAAAATGAAATAAAACTTAAGATTCGAACCTCAACCACCTCGAACGATCTGCAGCCATTCTTCGATCGCGAACTAACTCACGACCACCCTTCTGCTTGACGTCGCGATTCCCATCACCGAAGTCGCTTCCAGCCTATCGAACAACTCTCCAAGTCGCGAATTCGTTCGACGATCGTTGTCGTACGTCGATCGCCCTCCAACCTAGTTGCAGCTGCCCACGCAAACTCGAACATGATTCAATCGCGACCTTCCATCGCGAAACCCCACCAGAAGCCCTAAATCGCCGCCATCGCGACCTCGTCGCTCTCCCCCGTGCACCCAGTCGCATCGCGACATCGCACGCCCATCTGACCTCGCGCTCGCGATTTGAATTCAAAACGAAAGAGGATTACATTCTTTTTTTTTCTTGAAATGGGGAAGAGGGAAAGGGATTCCCTGTTTTGATTTCGATCTGAAGAGAGTATAGGGAAACTACATTTCTCGGCAATTCCTTTTGAATGAGAACATTTCGTTTTATCTGCCATTCCTTTTTCATTTTATTTTTCTTTCGTTTGGTTTTGAACTGAGGAAGGAAGAGGACGTATTTGAAAATGAAACGGGATGGTTGCGTGATGGGTTGCACGATTCTATCGCGTGATATCCGGCTGAAAGGGAGGAGAAGAATGTGCTGATATTTGACTTAGTTAAAAATTTAAAATTAAAATTGTATTCAATTTAAATTTTCAACGCGTTAATGTGTCGTGTGCTCACGTATCAACACCGAAAAATACGAAATTTGAAATCCGACAATAATTCAATATTACGGACCCAATGGAACTGGTTTCGTCGAAATCCGAGACTGTCTCCCAGACGGCTATTTTTAAATTCGATTTAAAAGATATAAATTCAAAACTGAACAAATCACTGAACAATTCAATTCTGAAACTTCTATTATTTCCGGTCTTGTCAATACGAATTTTAAAAGCTTTCGAAATATTTTTCTTCAACTAAAAATTGAAGATTTGAATTTTTATTCAACTCTATATAGATTAAATTTTCAAAATTTAATCACCAAATTCAAGGTTATATGGGATTCAAATTAAATCATCGTTCAAATATTTAAAATTAATTAAATATTTCCAATTTAATTTGTTCAAAATTCTAGGTCGTTACAAATGATCAGCCCGGTTTCTCGCAAAAGACTAGATAAAACTCCTTATGAACCATGGAAGAGTTTCTCAAGCTTTAAATTTCTAAAAATATGAGTATGTAGGGGGAAATTGCACTTTTAGCTTTCTTTTTTCTTTAAAACCGAAGGAAGAAGAACTAACCAACAATTTACATAAGAACATTAAGCATGTATTCTTAGATTATGATTTAATGTGTTTCATACAGATTCATTTATTTATATCCTATACATGCAACTTTTTGGTACAAACTTGAGTATAGTAAAATAGATCGAAAATTTCAAATCGGGATGAATGACTTAGGAAAGATAGATGCGACATTAGCCACAAAATCGGACAATTTCAAAATACTTTTACCATAAATCATTTTGACCATAATTTTAATTTTTTTTGAAATGATTTGATTATTTTGATACAAAGCATAAGCAATCTCTCTGTTATTCTAATATACATCTTAAGAAGAATAAGGACCTAGTAAATACGTTGAAATTGAAGGAAGCGACGTATTTTTCTTTAATTATTAAATATATCATTAACTATGGTGTGAGAATATACACTCATGACCTAGTGATGAACATTAAAATTTCTATAAAAATGTATAATGGAAAGATATTACATATCTATTTCGGATCTTAAACAATCAAGAAATTAGTGAAATGAGTGATGTCATCAAAATGAATAGGATCATATAGAACTCAATGGATCCCTTACTAAATTATTTTAATGGAAACTAGTCTTTGAATAATGTTCAAGAGGAATGAGCGTCGAGCTTATAGCAGGGAAAACGTGATGAGTTCTCATTAGTGGTCAAAGAATAAAACACAATTACTCTTTCCATTAATATTTTTTTATTTATGAGTTTGATTGCTTTTATATAATGCATAACCAATTTTTTTAACATGGCTTTTAAAATGCACTTGATGGATTTTGCTATTTGATATGATTTTAAGCTTTCTTGCTATAATCAATTTTTGATGGTGCTATTGGGATGCCCTTAATGGATTTTTCTATTTTATATGATTTTAAATTTCTTTGCTTTTATATAATTCATATCATTTTTTGGTGGTGCTTTTAAGATGCACTTGATTCATTTATTCGATATGAGTTTGAACTTCTTTGTTTTTATATAATCTACAACCAATTTTTGGTAGTGCTTTTGAGATACACTTGATGGATTTTTCTATTTGAAAGGTTCTTTGCTTTTATATAATCCATAACCAATTTTTTTGCTTTTGCTTTTAAAATGCACTTAATAGTTTTTGCTATTTGATATGATTTTAAGCTTTTTTTGCTTTTATATAATATACAACCAATTTTTAGTGGTGCTTTTGAGACGCACTTGATGTATTTTTCTATTTGATATGATTTTAAGCTTCTTTGCTTTTATATAATCCATAACTAAATTTTGGCGGTGTTTTTGAGATGTACTTGATGGGTTCTACTATTTGATACCAGTTAGAGCTTCTCTACTTTTATATAATCTATAATTAGTTTTTGGTGATGCTTTTGAGATGCAATCGATGGATTTTTCTATTTGATATAGTTTGAAGTTTCTTTACTTTAAGTTTCTTTACTTTAAGTTTCTTTACTTTTATATAATCCATAACCAATTTTTTGGTGGTGCTTTTGAAATGCACTTGATAGATTCTACTATTTGATATGAGTTTGAGTTTCTTTACTTTCATATTAACCATATTCATTTTTTTGGTGCTGCTTTGAAGATGCACTTGATGGATTCTACTCTTTGATACGAGTTTGAGCTTCTTTGCTTTTATATAATGCATAGCCAATTTTTGTTTGTAAATTTGAAGCACACTTGATGGATTCTTCTATTTAATGTGAGTTTGAACTTCTTTGTTCTTGGATAATCCATAACTAGTTTTTGAAATACACATGATGGATTCTATTATTTATTATGACTTTAAGCATCTTTGCATTGTATATTTCATAGTCTGTTTCGGTGGTGCTTTTCTGACACACTTGGTGGATATACTAATTTATGTTAATTTAAGCATATTTTCCCTTTTCAAATCCATAATTAGTGTTGATGTCACTTTGAGACGTGCTTGATGGATTTCATTGATTTATTTGTGGTAATGTCTTATTACTCATATGTAATTCGTAATCGTATTGATGGTGCTTTTGAGATACACTTGATGAATTATGTTTATCTATTTTTTAAGGTTGAGCCTTTTACTTTCAATGATTCTATAACCATAAGTTTGGTGCTAGAGTAGAGCACTTGATAGACTCGCCTACATAGATGTGAAGGTGGACTGCCTTTTCTGAGAGATTTGAGCTCTCTAGAGCACTCATGAGTTTTCAAGTTAGGCGTATAGCCATTAGAAGCACATATTTATCACCGAGTTTGTAAAATTTGAAAGTGTAGTATGTATTGTGAGATCTTAATCAAAATCTTCATAGTTCAAGAGAAATTCACTATTTGGACTAAGTTGATAAACCCATTTATTTGTAGTTTAAGAAAAAATTCATTACTTATATTAAATTTTGAACTTCCCTCTTTATGTATCAATTCAGTTGAAAGAAATTGGTACTTATGTATGAAACTTTCTTCTTGTCTTGGTTATTTTCATTCGTCTTCTTTTATTTCTTTTATTTTTGTTTTAATTAGCGGGATTGTTGGATAATTACAACAAATATCAAAATGTTTTCATTTCTTGAACTTTTGCAATGAGAAAACGTTTCTACTTGTGCGATATTTAATTGTTGTGATTGATGGGCTCAAGAGAGAATGATTTTTACATTTATTTTCATTCTCTCTTATTTCTCTCTTTTTTTGACAAAGGTATATAAAATTTACACTAAACAAAAATTATGTTCTTCATCTCCTCTCTCTACAGTTTCATCTGAAATAAGATCAATCTTTCAAATATACTTACAATTGCTGGGCAGCGACTTCTACAAATATCCCAATCCTTCAACCTCAAGTGCGAAAGTTTGAAGGATTGTTTGTTAATCTTGGAGAGTGGACGGCAAATATCGATTGCTCCATAGTCATGCCAAATTTCAGTTTCATGGCAGTGTCCTCATCCACGACATAACTCTCATCATTTTCTCTTTATTGCTCCTACTAATTATTTCCAACATATATTTGAAAAATCAAATAATATAAAACCAAAGAAATAACATATTTCTCTTTTAGTAGTGCTAACATGATTTCTAATGCCTTCTTTAAATAATATGCATTTTTTCTATTGAAAAATTTGAAAGTACAAGGAAGCAAATAGTTATTTTTTAGAAGAATAGGACTATAAAGTTGTAAAATCTTTTTTCTACCGAAATTTTAGGGAGAAAAATAAAACTTTATAACAAAGTTATCTTTTCTTTTACTTTTACATTTTCTTGATTAAAAAAAGGGAGATTTCACCCTGATTTATTTTAGTCTACTCTAAAGTGGAATATTTTTTTAGTGGATATTTGTTTCAAGGGCATCCCAATAGCATATGATGAGTGGAATCAATTTTTTTTAGTGGATATTTGTTTCACTCTAAAGGGAGCTTTTTGCTATAATCAATTTCTTGCTATAATCATATGATGAGTGGAATCAACCGCCAGACAGATTTTAGCAGCTAGTTAGCTAGAGAGCCTCCTACAACCATGGATCGTCTTTGTTACAAAGTGAATTAGAAGTTAAGCAAGGAGTAGGTAAAGAAGACTAGGAGAAAGAACAATACGGCTCAGGTTCCAAGAGACGATCTCGGATCTCAAAATCCGACTGATGTACTCTTTTGAACGATTCAATCGATAACATCTACTTGGAGACTCATGACTCAGAGAAGTACAAAAAACCAGCCTTGATAGGGTCCACCGAATCCAAGAGAAAATTTGGGGAATGCTGTATATTCCAAGATGCACACGGTCCTAACACTGGCGATTAAGAACACTTCCGAGATGTGATCGAAAAGCTATTTCGGAAAGGAAAGCTTCAATAGTATATGCAAGCCCTGTAGAATGGCGGGTATGGAACATCCGATGCCTATCAATAAAGAATTCTGATTATCAATCGGACTACTGACGGTCAACATCCCGCTGAAAGAAGCTAGGGGAAAAGTTGAATAGCGAGCACACGATGCTGCTTCACTTATCAATGTGATTTATTTCAATCTTCTTTGAATTATTTCTATTTCAATTTCAATTGTGCTATAAACTACGACCAACTTGAACTAAACTACTTCCAAAACGATGCAGGTGACCAAGTACTCAGAGTTGTCGGCCAGCCAATCCCCATAGACTATGATCGGACCCGTGAAGTTTCATCAAGATGAGCATGATTAGACCGCTTATCAGCAACCATGTGCCTCTGATTTGGGGCCAAGGACTAGAGATGGAAAAGCACATCACAGTAAGAATCCAATACAAAGCGGGCATGACTGACCATCCATTCATCGACCTCCATATTTGACTTGGAGACCTAAGTAAGGCTTGGAACGAATGTGGACAGATCATCCACTCCTCGGGTCATAAAATAAAGTTCGATGAAATACATAGGCCTCTATTGAAGCTCAGTGATGCCGGGATCTAACTAGAGTGGACATGATTTGATCACCTACACATGAACTCCTGACCTGAACACAGAGGAAGTTTGAAAGCCCGACTTGAAGTAGCCGTGATGGACTGCCTACTCATCAACCATCGCTCTCAATACGTGGACACGACTGCACCCTGAAACGGATGCGACCCACCTGTCCTCTCAATACCTCTCTACCTCCATTTGCTAGAAAGAATACGAAGCAAATTGTACAAGACTTGATTATCCAACCCCAACATGGATGTGATCCAACCATCCATCATGTACCTCCTTCCTTGACTTGATTGGAATAGCTACAATCACCAAGCGGACGAGAATCGACCGTCCATTTGTCAAGTTTCACCCTTAATGCCGAGGGCAGAATTCCATTCCATAGATGAACATGGTTCGACCGTTCGCTTGATTGCCCTGACCTCGACTTGGAAATTGAAGTATAAATAAAAAATGCATATGACTGACTCCCCACGAGAAAAACTATAAGTCCCCGACTGGGGACAAGAGTATAAACTATTCGGCCGAAAAATGACTGCCATGGGCGGAAACACGACTACCAATGATAAAAACTCTAAGTCCCCGACTACGGACTAAAGTACTCTAAGTCCTCGACTGCGGATAGAGTATAAACCATTAAGTGGAAAAATGGCTGCCACTGGCGGAAACATGACTTCCCACGACAAAAACTCTAAGTCCCCGACTGCGGATTAGTGTATAAACCATTCGGCGAAAAAATGGTTGCCACGGGCGGAAACATGACTTCCTATGACAAAAGCTCTAAGTCCCCGACTACGGACTAGAGTACTCTAAGTCTCCGACTACGGACTAGAGTATAAACCATTCCACAGAAAAACGACTGCCATGGGCGGAAACACGACTGCCCATGATAAAAACTCTATGTCCCCGACTGCGGACTAGAATATAAACCATTTGGAAGAAAAACGACTGCCACGGGTGGAAACACGATCGCTCACGACAAAAAGTCTAAGTCCCCACTATAGACTAGAGTACTCTAAGTCCCTGACTGCGGATTAAAGTACAAACCATTTGGCGAAAAAACGACTGCCACGGGCGGAAACACAACTACCCACGACAAAAACACTAAGTCCCCGACTGTGGACTAGAGTATAAACCATTCGGCGGAAAAATGACTGCCATGGGAGGAAACACGATTGCCCATGACAAAAACTTTATGTCCCCGACCGCGGACCGGAGTACTCTAAGTCCCCGACTGCAGACTGGAGTATAAACCATTTGGTAGAAAAATGATTACCAAGGGCGGAAACACGATTGCCCACGACAAAAACTCTAAGTCCCCGATTGCGAACTAGAGTATAAACCATTCGGTGAAAAAACGACTGTCACGAGCGAAAACACGACTGCCCACGACGAAAACTCTAAGTCACCGACTGCGGACTAGAGTACTCTAAGTCCCCGACTGCGAACTATAGTATAAACCATTCAGTGAAAAAACGACTGTCACGGGCGGAAACACGACTGCCCACGATAGAAACTCTAAGTCCCCGACTGCGGACTAGAGTACTCTAGGTCCTCAACTGCAGACTAGAGTATAAACCATTCGGCAGAAAAACGACTACCACGGGCGGAAACACGATGGCCCACGACAAAAACTCGAAGTCTCCAACTACGGACTAGATTACTCTAAGTCCCCAATTGCGGATTAGAGTATAAACCATTTGGTGGAAAAAACGACTGCCCACGAGAAACTAATCTAAGTCCCCGGAGTGCGTACTAAGGCGTACACATAAATCGAGCATGAATCGACCACTTGCTAGATAACTCTAAGTCCCCAGAATGCGGACTGGTGTATAAACATGAATGAATAGATGAGTGGATTTCGACCATTCTTTATTCCCCAAACTCCGACCTGAAATCGATAGGAGGAGTATAAAATCGCTAAGGATGGAATTTGACCGTCCGACTTATGGCCACATCAAATCAATTCTAGGGGCAGGAGTACAAATCACTAAAAGCTGAATATGACAGCTCATTATAGCTCAGGATTGGCGTTCTTTACAACTTAAGGCAATGATTGCAAGGAGGCCTCAATACAAAACCAATCGAAACGACATTCGAAGTTACGGGTGACAACCTATATCGTACCATCAGATCGAGGGTCAATATCGATCCACACCAAACACAAATAGATGTGACCCGAATGTCTCTCGAAAAACTATGATCACCAGACTGTGGAAAGAAGAATAAACCACGAAGACTTGATCATTAATTCTCCAGCACCCTCCTTCGATCTGTCAGGAGGAGTATGAAACTGGATGAGCATGACCCAACTGCACTTGAGCCAACTTTACCCCTAGATCTGATTACAGAATATGAATCAAAGTGGACATGGTTGACCGTCCAGTACCCAACTCGTGCCTGAAATCTGACAAAGCATTGAAGTATTCCTCCTGGAAGGAAAAACCAGAATACAATCCAAGATAGGCGAGTCTCTGCCTTCCATCAACTAACCTAATCCAGCGATTCAACGGGAAAGAGTATAAAGCTAAAGTGGATATGGCTTGCCTTCCTACTTACCGAAGTATGCCCCAGACTTGGGGTCCAAGCAAGAACAAGATGAATGTGAACCGACCATTCAACGATCAACTCTCTATCTTTGGGGCTTAGGTGGGAGTATAAACATAGCTAGGATGAGACTCGATCGTCCATGTAGTACATTTATCAACCCGAGACTGGGAGTAGAAGTGTGATCATCCAAAGACTAGCTACGATAGTTTAATATTGTAACTTATATATAGTGTGTACAACCACTCCAGGCTACGAACGAAAGGATGCCTAGAGATAGAAGCATCGAATCGATGCCCAAGCTCATGGGCAACTGATTATCATTCCAACCTAAACGACAAGCAAGAGTTCGCCAGTACTGTAAACGGAAAGCACGTTACTCGACATTTTCTTCAACATGTTTCTAAGTCTGATCTTTGGCCATTTGCACATAATCTCTCAAAGCATTTAGAGCCCTTCACTATTAGACTTAATAACTCATGACAAGACTCTGGGATTCGACCATAGTAACCATCATCATTGACCATCCCAACCAGATTTCACGTTGATTGTTACGCGAAATAATTACATTTGAACTTAAAGAATCCAAGACTGCACCCGCTGAGCTGACAGTCGACATTACAGTCAGCCATAGCGATCCATCACGGGTACTGAATATCGGATCACAGCTTAGTGCAATGATGGTGAAGGAATTAGATGTCTTTCTCTGAATGAATCTTGATGTGTTTGCTTGGACCTATTCTGACATGCATCTGATCACACCAACTATCATGAGCATTCATTAAATATTGAACTAAGGCATGTCCTGCTGAGACAAAAGCAACGTGTCTGGATCCGGAGAGGTCAGTTGGACTTAAAGTGGAAGCAGATAAACACAAAAACAACAGGTTTACCTGAGATACCCTCTATCCGAAATGGGTATCCAATCTAGTTCTTATGAGAAAGATGAAAGTGGCATACAAACATCGACTACACTTACCTGAACAATATATGCCTGAAAGCCAGCTTTCGAGGATCGACCAGCTAGTAGACTCAAACACTGGACATGAACTACTTTCATTTATGGATGTATACTCTAGATACAACCATATCCTAATGCACGTCCTTGACCAGGAGCACACCACGTCATTATCGATTTAGGGTTATATCATTATCTTGTGCTGCCATTTGAACTAAATATTGCTGAAGCTACTTACCAGAGATTGGTCAATGGGATGTTCAAAGACTAGATCAGGAGATCGATAGAAGTATATGTGGATGATTTGCTCGTGAAGTCGCGATGACCAAACAACCACATCGATGACTTAATGGAGATGTTCAGTGTTATCCGAAGATATGGAATGAAACTCAGTCCCTTGAAAAACTCTTTTGGTGTTGTGTAAGGGAATTTCCTGGGTTTAATGTTCAATTCTTGTAGAATTGAAGCCAACCCTAAGAAGATTCAGCAATCAAAAACATCTAGGTACCAAAGACAATCAAGCAGGTATAGAGTCTAAATGGGAAGTCATCGCCCTAAGCTGATTCATCTCTAGAGCCACCGACAAGTGTACTATCTTCTTCGACCTAATCAGGAGATGGAAAAGAAACTTTGAATGGATGCAGGGCTGCACTGACGCATTTTAAGCTCTGGTAGATCACTTAAAGAGACCTCTCATCCTTTCCAAGCCACCGTATCATAAAGAATTATACATCTTTTTAGCTATGTTGGTACACGTCATAAGCATCACAATGCTATGCGAAGAGAAACAGATCCAAAGACCAATATATGATATAACCAAGCGATTGTCAGGCTCGCCCCATTAACGTCTATACCGACCAGCCGTTATGACAGGTCCTACTGCAACCTTAGACGTCTGGAAGGTTACTCAAATGGAAGATTGAGCTAAGCCAATTCGATATCACTTATCTCCCTCGGAGAGATATTCATGGACAAACATTAGCATACTTCATATCTGAATTCACTACATCAGACGACTATTCGAAAAGCAGTGGAGAATCAACCAACTAATGGAAAATGTACACAGATGGAACTTCTAATGATCGGTGTTCTAGCGTCGGAGTTGTGTTAATGACTCCTGAGGAATGATTGATCTGTTATGCCCTAAAACTCGACTTCCCTATAACAAATAACAGAGCTAAGTATGAAGCCTTGATTGCCGGGCTCAAACTTGCTCGGGAACTGAGAGTGGAAACTTTACATATCTTTTGTGATTCCTGGTTAGTACTATGCCAAGTCAGGGAAGATTATCTTACTAGAGGGCAATGTCTTGCTCCTTATATCAACTGGGTCCAAGAGCTACTAGCTGACTTCGAGTATTACACCATTACACACACCCTCAGAGAACAAAATGAAAAGGCCGAGTCACTGGCCAAGCTAGCCAGTTTTGGGCATGCACAACAAATAGACTATCTACAATGAGGAATTCTTACTGAATGGTAGAATGAAAAATGACAGATCCTCCTAAAAGCTTCATGCTATGTCATCCAAGAAGGAGCCTTGTATAGAAAGGGTTTCTTCGTTACACTGCTTCGGTGTATCGCCCGTGATGAAATCAAATGAATCTTTAGGGAAGTCCATGAAAAAGAATGCAGCGAACACACCAGGAGGCAAACCTTGACAAAGAAAATACTCCACTGAAGGTATTACCAGCCAACTGTCAATCGAGATGCAGCTGATCATGCTAGACAATGGGACGAGTGCAGATGTTTGCAAAAATTCTGAGAGCCCCGCTAACTGAAATTACTCAAACGGCCAGTCCATAGCCGTCTACCACTTAGGGTATTGACATCATCAGCTTCTTGCCGATTCTAAAGGTGGAGTGAAATACACCATCGTAGCAGTTGATAACTTCACCAAATGGGCTGAAGTAGAACTTTTAACCATGATCACGGTGAAGAAAATAATAAACTTCATTGCCCGAGACATCGTCTGTCATTTTGACCTTCTACGAACCATTATAACTGATAATGAAGCCCAATTTGACAGCACTAAATTGAAAGACTTCTATCATCGGCATCATATTGAAAAGAGATTTGCAGTATTTGCTCGCCCTCAAGGAAATGGATAGGTTGAAGCTGTGAACAAAATCATAAAGTCCATTCTGAAGAGACGTTTGGAAAAGGCTAGAGGTAAATAGACGAATGAACTAACAACATCATTATGGGCTTACAGAACTACCCACGAGCCCGTGACTAGCCATACTCCATTCACCCTTGCTTACAGCTCCGAGGCCATCATCCCTGTAGAACTTGAAGTCCCCTCTCATCGAGTGGCTGATTACAATCCCTATTTCCCAAAAATTATAAATGAGGAATTGCAATCGAATTGAAATTAAACCAGAAGGAATTGGTGATGACTCGTGAGCGTATAAAACGCATCCGGGAGCCAATGATAGGAACATGTACCTGAACATGCACGTGTATATTCAAAAAATTCGACTTCTTGAAATCGACAAAAATTGAATTTTCACTGGGACTTAATAAATAAAAGACTGGATCAGATAGCCAAAGCTTGCTAGTCATGTAGAACTGGACACAGATACCACTGATGGAATACAACCGAGAATTTATACTATTGGAAATCGACCAAGCGTTATGACGATCAAAGAGGGATACAACACTTTGGGAAGATAAAATGGAGGATAACGACTACTCAGGAACTGGATGGATTTCTTTCGGGCGACTCTAACTTGCTTTGATTCAAAGCATGTCATGTATGCAATAAGACGTACTTTTGGGGGCAAGTGTTATCTGGCCTTTTGACCCAGCTATATTTAGACCGATTGGACAAGTTAGACTGGGCGATCATCGAGGAAAACAGCCCGGAGAGATGATTATTAGGCTCAAAGATCAAGCGCAGGTAATGATATGAAAAAATGATCAACTGAGGCCAACGAATAGACTCTCCAAAATATTCTAACTATGGAATAATGCAGCCCCTAGGCGGGGGCTCAGTGCCTATCCCTTTCCTTAGGCGATCGTTACATATCCTCAATTAATGTCCCAAACTTGGTAAGATTGATATAGAGTGACAAGGAATGCCCCATGAGGCTACGTTCTAAGTTTCAAGTCATTTAGAGTTTGTATGCTCAAGTTATGGACAAATTACTTCACATATCAAAAAAGATTGGTATAAAAGGGATCGGTATAAAGGGGATCGTCCATATTCAGCTTTCAATACATATTGAAACAATGATCGGTCAATAACTCAAAATCTACAGATGCTATCAATATGAAACTTGGAGTATAAGCTAATTAGGACATGTGGAACACCCCATAGAGATCACGTGGCATTTGGAGAAAGTTGGAGGGATCGGTACCTATCTCTCTAAAGGGATCGACAGAAATCAGAATTCAAGAAATACTACTTCACAAAAATGCGATATCTCACAAACCGTAGGTCGGAATCGAATGAAATTTAGGGAGCAAGTAGCTAGCATCATAGAGCATCCCTCATAGGGATCGCAACCCATTTGGATGCATTTATAGGGATTGGTACTGATCCCTATTATGAGCCCTGATGGGACTGCAAATTTTTGGGTCGCCTCGTCTTGGTCTCTTAAACCTTTTGCCAAAATTTCAGTCTGATCCGTGAACGTCTTCCCCTATAAATACAGCAGGCATGGCATCATAAAAAGGAATCCTGCTTTCTCTACCAAGGCTCTACCATTTTTATTCTTCACTTTTGTACTAATGGATTCCAGCTGATCCAAACACTCTTGTAATCATAATCAAGTGGAATATCAATAATAATATAAAGTGGACGTAGACCAAGATTGTCGAACCACTATAAAAAATTTGTGTGTTCATTTATAATTTCTGCTCTATTTTGAATTCATTCTTCATTTAATCTCTACTAGATTCTATTAGGTGTTGATGCCCATTTTTGGCGTCAACAGAAGCTTTACTTTTTTGGTTAAATGATCAGCCCAGTTTCTCCTAAAAGACTAGATAAAACTCCTTATGAACCATGGAAGAGTTTCTCAAGCTTGAAATTTCAAAAAATATGAGTATGTAGCGGAAATTGCACTTTTAGCCTTCTTTTTTCTTTAAAAACGAAGGGAGAAGAACTAAACAACAATTTACATAAGAACATTAAGCATGTATTCTTTGATTATGATTTAAAGTGTTTCATACAGATTCGTTTATTTATATCCATACATGCAACCTTTTGGTATAAACTTGAGTATAGTAAAATAGATTGAAAATTTCAAATCGGGATGAATGACTTAGGAGAGATAGATGCGGAATTAGCCACAAAATGAGTCAATTTGAAAATTCTTTTTCCATAAATCATTTTGACCATGATAGAAAAAGAACTTGAAATGATTTGATTATTTTGATACAAAGCATAAGCAATATCAGCGTTATTCTAATATACACCTTAAGAAGAACAAGGACCTAGTAAATATGTTAAAATTGAAGGAAGCGATGTATTTTTCTTTAATTATTAAAAATACCATTAATTATGATGTGAGAAGATACACTCATAACCTAGTGATGAACATTAGAATTTCTATGAAAATGTTTAATGGAAAGATATTACATATCTATTTTGGATATTAAACAATTAAGAAATTGGTGAAATGAGTGATGTCATCAAAATGAATAGGATCAAAGTGAACTTGATGGATCCCTCATTAAATTATTTTAATGGAAAGTAGTCTTTGAATGTTCAAGAGGAATGAGCGTCGAGCTTATGGCAGGGAAAACGTGATGAATGCTCATTAGTGGTCAAAGAATAAAACATGATTACTCTTTCCATTAATATTTTGAGTTTGATTGCTTTTATATAATGCATAACCTATTTTTTTAGCTGGACTTTTGAAATGCACTTGATGAATTTTGCTATTTGATATGATTTTAAGCTTTCTTGCTATAACCAATTTTTGATGGTGCTATTGGGATGCCCTTGATGAATTTTTCTATTTGATATGATTTTAAATTTCTTTGCTTTTATATAATTCATATCAATTTTTGGTGGTTCTTTTAAGATGCACTTGATGGATTCTTTTATTTGATATAAGTTCGAACTTCTTCATTTTTATATAATCTATAACCAATTTTTGGTGGTGCTTTTGAGGTACACTTGATGGATTTTTCTATTTGATATGATTTTAAGGTTCTTTGCTTTTATATAATAATCCATAACCAATTTTTTTTGCTTTTTCTTTTAAAATGCACTTGGTAGTTTTTGCTATTTGATATGATTTTAAGCTATTTTTTTTATATAATATATAACCAATTTTTAGTGGTGCTTTTGAGACGCACTTGTTGTATTTTTCTATTTGATATGCTTTTAAGCTTCTTTGCTTTTATATAATCCATAACTAAATTTTGGTGGTTTTTTTGAGATGTACTTGATGGGTTCTACTATTTGATATAGGATAGAGCTTCTCTAGTTTTATATAATCTGTAATTAGTTTTTGGTGACGCTTTTGAGATGCAATCGATGGATTTTTTTATTTGATATAATTTTAAGTTTCTTTACTTTTACATAATCCATAACTAATTTGTAGTGGTGCTTTTAAAATGCACTTGATAGATTCTACTATTTGATATGAGTTTGAGCTACTTTATTTTCATATTATCCATATTAAGGTTTTAGTGCTACTTTAAAGATGCACTTGATGGATTCTACTCTTTGATACGAGTTTGAGATTCTTTGCTTTTATATAATGCGTAGCCAATTTTTGTTTATACTTTTAAAGCGCACTTAATGGATTCTTCTATTTAATGTGAGTTTGAACTTCTTTGTTCTTATATAATCCATAACTAGTTTTTGAAATACACTTGATGGATTCTATTATTTGTTATGACTTTGAGCATCTTTGCATTGTATATTTCATAGTCAGTTTTGGTGGTGCTTTTCTGACACGCTTGGTGGATATACCAATTTATGTTAATTTAAGCATATTTGCCCTTTACAAATCCATAATTAGTATTGATGGTACTTTGAGACGAGTTTGATGGATTTCATTGATTTATTTGAGGAAATGTCTTATTATTCATATATAATTCATAACCGTATTGATGGTGCTTTTCAGATACACTTGATGAATTATGTTTATTTATATTTTAAGGTTGAGCCTTTTACTTTCAATGATTCCATAACCATAAGTGGTGGTGCTAGAGTAGAGCACTAGATAGACTCGCCTACATAGATGTGAAGGTGGACTGCCTTTTATGAGAGACTTAAGCTCTCTAGAGCACTCATGAGTTTTCAAGTTAGGCGTATAGCCATAAGAAGCACATATTTATCACAGAGTTTGTAAAAATGGAAAGTGTAGTATGTATTGTGAGATCTTAATCAAAATATTTATAGTTAAAGAGAAATTCACTATTTGGACTAAGTTGATCAACCCAAATATTAGTTTAAGAAAAAATTCACTACTTATATTAAATTTTGAACTCATCTATTTACGCATCAATTCAATTAAAAGAAATTGGTACTTACATATGAAACTTTCTTCTTGTGTAGGTTATTTTCATTCGTCTTCTTTTATTTTTGTTTTAATTAGTGGGGGATTCTTGGATAATTACAACAAAAATCAAAATCTTTTCATTGCTTGAACTTTTGCAATGAGAAAACGTTTTTACTTGTGGAATACTTATTTATTATGATTGATGGGCTCAAAAGAGAATGATTTTTACATTTATCTCTCTTATTTCTCTCTTTCTTTGAAAAAGGTATACAAAATTTACACTAAACAAAAATTATCTTCTTTATCTCCTCTCTCTACATTTTAATCTGAAATAAGATCAGACTTTCAAATATACTTACAATTCCTGGGCAGTGACTTCTACAAATATACAAATCCTTCAACCTTGAGTGCGAAAGTTTGAAGGATCGTTTGTTAATCTTAGAGAGTGGACGGCAAATATCGATTGCTCCATAGTCATGCCAAATTTCACTTTCATGGCTGTGTCCTCTTACATGACATAACTCTCATCATTTTCTCTTTATTGTTCCTACTAATTATTTCCAACATATATTTAAAAAATCAAATAATATAAAACCATGGAAATACACATATTTATCTTTTAGTAGTGCTAACATGATTTCTACTGCCTTCTTTAAATAATATGCATTTTTTCTATTGAAAAATTTGAAAGTACAAGGAAGCAAATAGTTATTTTTTAGAAGAATAGGACTATAAAGTGGTAAAATCTTTTTTCTACCAAAATTTTAGGGAGAAAAATAAAACTTTATAACAAAGTTATCTTTCTTTTTACTTTTACATTTTCTTGATTAAAAAAAGGGAGATTTCACATCGATTTATTTTATTCTACTCTAAAGTGGAAAATTTTTTAGTGGATATTTGTTTCAAGAACGATATTACTTGTTATTTAGTTCAAAAAACAACCAACTTCTGTTATTGACATCATGAAGAACAACTTTCGAGTTTTAATTAGATAAAATCCAAATATTTTAAAATTAAGGACATAGTTCGACATTTCACAAATAATAAAAAATATTCTCGGTAATGTTTTTTCATTTGAACGTGAGAGAAGAGAATATAACATATAATAAAAATAAATTATAATTTTTTTAATATGATGAATAAGGATATTGGATTGAACAACATGGAAAGTTATAATATATATTGCTTTATTTAATTACAACAAACATTTTTCAAATGCTAAACGAGAATAGTTTCTAAATTGCTTAGTTCTATATTTTAAGTGATAAAGATATATTCATTTAGCTTTCCGAACTGTTTACTTCTATGTTTTTATGCTAACACTAATCGATTAAAATGTTTTTAAAATCACATTTTTCTTGCAATTTCGAGCGTTATTCTTTATTTTCTATTAATTTAGTAAAGATGAGTAATTAAAATGAACTTGAGATTTACATAATCTAATGGGGTCTTCGTCCTTAATCTAATCATTAAAGCTCATTGTCCTTGGATATAATTTCTTTCTAAAATGCATCCTTCATACTAAATATTGTTTTTTAAAAGGACAAACTTGCGAATTTTTTTAATCTCAAAGGCACCGATTTTTTAAACTAGATAAAATGACAAAACAAAGAATAGGTATCTTTCCCTCTCATAGCCCTCACTATCACACCTCTTTATGCCGCTGCTGCCATTGTCGCTTCCTACGCTATCGCTGTCCCCGCCACCACTAACCTCTACCTACCAAATGTCTCCATCATCTAGGGTCATCTCCCGTAACTCGAAAACCCTATGTTTATTTCAATGTCAACTAGTGCTATGATATAAAACACTAGTTTATCTTAATGCATGTCGCGTCATTAAATGCTATAGCACCTCGATTTTTCAGCCTTAATCCACATCATTTTCCTCTTTCCTTTGCCATAATTTCTCAACATAACAAAAGAGTGGCAAGTAAAAAATGATACTAAAAATATCAAAATATGTTTTTTAAAAGTATCAACTGTAAAAATGATATTGTATGGTAGCATCGTAAAGAAAATAGTTCATTAAAAAAACCAATTTTTTTGAAAATAACAGGTATGAAATGCTACTACACGGTAACATTATAGGAAAATAAAATTATATATATATGTATATATATATATATTGATTCAGTACATACAGAATACCATTGTTGTAATGACTTACCTTTCGATCCCCAAATGTCGACACTAATATATCAACGGTATTCGTGTGTCAAGCACTCAAGTGTCAAAAAGACGAATTGTTAAGGTAAAATAAAAGAAGATGAAATAGTACAAGAAAGAGAAGAACGCAACATCAAAATCTCAAAGTGAAATGATAACATATAATATCAAAAGATAGTACAACTGTCACTCAAAGATACATTGCATTTCAAAGTTACAATAATAAGTACTATCATCAACCTGGATAGTTATAACAACCTGTCCTCACACATGCTGATACATACAATGAAGTAATACAACGGGAATAAGAATATTACAATAGGTGAATGGAAGCATCCAGCTCGTCTCCAAAAGCTCTAAAGAACATCAATGTAAATCTGTTTTTCTTAGACTACTCGAAAGAACACCCATGAAAATAAGGAAAATATAAAATCACGAGTTAGACATAAGTCTTGTGTGAGAAACCCAAGAAATATGTGTGATATATTACAACACCTTTTGAAACCGCATGGAATACCATAACAGTTATCCTCTTAAAAGAGCCAACCATCTATTAAGTACATATTTCAATATAATAGATAAATCTAGGGTGTAGTATATAAGTAAGAAATTACTGAGGTATGTGTACATCACAACAATAATTAGGTGTACAATCAAGAACCGCTAAGGCGTGTTCGCATAAATGTGTAGGATTTTCGAGGAGATCTCTTTGCTCTAGCCAAATATGAAATCCGTGACAAGGATCAAATACTTCTTTTCGAGCATTGTATATCTCTAGATAGAATATATACCATAAACTAAACACAACTGGCGTAATGGTGAAATGTGTGGCACCAAGTATAACGAACTCCCGATGCCTAATAATCAAAAGCACTCTAGATTTGGAGTTGATATTCCCTCATAGGTTAAATAAATTTGAACTTGTGCATCCTACTTTGGTTTTAGTCATTTCCGATGTCGAATCTACGTTCGACATCTCTCACATGAGTCTTTATCACTCGAATAAAATATGAATCTCCAAATGGATTCTATTATCTCGAATAGATCACGAATCACCACATGGATTCGAGCATCGATAATTGATCTCAAATCTTGTGCACTTGACTAATGATCAAATGAACACATTAGCAACTAATTAACACACATACCTCTTCATAAATCTTGGAATGTTCTAGAAGCTTCTATTAGGATAAGAGATATTATCATGAGAGGGGTAAAATGGTAATTGGCATAAAGGAGAAGTGATGGGAGGTGAGTCTTCCGTGACATGAAGGGGGGGGGTGGTGAATGCAAGCTTAAAGAGCATCATTCTTAGCCTATAAAAGGAAGGATATACCTTTAGTAATAATTCACAAAAACGTACAAGGATAAGAGTTGAAAATCAATGTCGTCTTCTTCTTCCACTTCTTAATTTCCTAAAGAAAAGTATTTACAAATCCAATCCAAATATGCTCCAATTTCAAGTGAAGCCTTACCACTACATTACAAAACATCCTACTTAGTTAGAAGTTGAAAAAGAAAAGACACATTCACCCTATCCTAGAAGGCCATAAGCATTAGGGAGGGTTTTTGGCTTCGAGCAAGTGATAAAGCAAAGAAAAGAGGAAGGGAAAGGTGTTGCAAGGTTGGGTCTAGGCTTGGGTGCTTGGATCTTTATTGTTTGTGAGGTTAAAGGTGAGTTAGCACCTTACTTTCAATGAAAATATAACACATATAGGTTTATGTTTGAGTTGTTTGAATTGTTGTTGACATATGTTAAAACATTAGTTTGAATCATTGCTTTGAAAGTAAGTGACATATGTGATCCATGTATAGGGACTTGAATGAACTTGGAATGTACTTGAATGAACTTCTATGACATATGACTAGACCTTGAACAAATCATATATGTTATAGATGGACTTTGGTTTAGACTGGACTCGGATTTGAAAATACGCTTATAGCGATAGTCGTTATAGATGCGGTTGTAAATTGCCTTGTTTTGGCAATTTCTATGAAATTTAATAGAAAATCCTTAGAGGTTTCTCACCATATTAATAATTTTTTATATGTATGTTTGTTGCTATTAAAAGCTTGGATAGTAAAAAATTAAGTATATCTCGAAAACAACAAAAACTTCACATGTGCAAAACTGCCCCGTTTAGACTTGATTTTTAGACTTTAAAGGTTTGAAAATATATTTAAATTTAAGTATTTTGCTTCATTCTTTTTACAAGTGTTTACTAATTATTATTAGAGTATTTTAAAAGTGATTTGAGATCTTTATGAATATTTAAGAATTAGTTGGGAATTTTTATAGAAGAGATATTTTGTTAAAAACATGTTCTTTTTAAGTGTTAAGGAATTTCATAAACTTGTTTTTTTAAAGTAATATTTTGAATAAATGTTTTATAACCTATTATAAGTATTTTCAAGTATTTTAAAAGTATATACAAATGTTTTCAAAAAGTGGTTAGAATTTCTAAATGGTCAAATGGTTAGTTGTTTAATTACTTGTTTGAAAAGTAATTAACTATGCTTACCACTAAAAGATGACAAAGTAAGGCTTATCTAATTGTGAGAGTTAAGATTGATGTCGAGTAAGAACAGAGCAATAGATCTGTAACCTACCGGTTTCCCTTGTGATCGAGGAATAGTAAGCCGGAAAATGTCGAAAACGTGTTAATCGTGTTGATTTCTTATTGTTTATGGAAATCATTAATACTATACTTAGAGCTAAAGGCCGATAAGGTAGACTTATCTGTTTGTGAGATTCAAGAATGAAGTGTGTAGGTAAGTCTTTGATGCAACCAATGCTCTAACTTACCTGGCTTCACTCTTGGGCGAGGAATAGTTTAGTTGGAATATCGGAAACAAGTTAAGCGTACGAATCGTGATTTGTATAAGCATGTTTTTAACTAGATAATCAATTAGTCATTTATCTAACTTGACTAGATATGACTAAAGAAGTTATCGAAAGGCTTCACGATTTAATATCAATGAGAACCCCAAAGGAAGAGCATTGGTACAAAACGTCTCTAGCTTTCGCCTACTTTTGAAAGAACTGGAATTGAGTTAACTATAAATTCATCTAATTTGTTTTGAAGAGACCAAGATGGATAAGTTTTTTACTTATTGAATATCACTTCAAAACTAGTATATATGTAACAACCCGCATATTTATCGATTTTATATTTAAATATTTTATTTAAATATTTTATCATTCGTCAGATTTTAGTCTAAAAAGATACTTTTTGCATGCGGTCGAATTAGGACTCATGACCACCCCCACTGAGTTCAAAATGACGTTTGCGACATTTTTGAGTATAAACATTGATATGTTTGGAGCAAGCCAAAAAAAATTGACCATTTTCACTTTGGGTTTGGGTTCAGCCCTATGTCTAACTTAATACTCAAAACTGAAACCCCCTCTTCATTCACTCCCTCCCTCCCTACTTTACAGTTCTAAAGAGATTAATGGTGAGTGGAATGGGAAATTAAAACTCCAAACCCTAGTTTCCATTTACAAATCAAGTTCTAGCTCCAAACTAATAGAAGAAACTTTGGTAAGCCTCCTCTTCTTCTTCTCCAACTCATTCTTTTATCAATTTTAGAAATTCCTAAACCTAACTTTGGGAATGTTCTCCTTTTTTAGCATAGATTCAAGCTCATTTGGGTTGTGTTGAAGAGTGGTTGATTCTCCCTTTGCTTTCAAGCTCCTTCTTCATTGTTTTTGTGAAAAGGTGAGATTTTTATCTCACATCTTAATCTATATTTATCTTCGATTGTTAGGTATGAATTCCTAACACTTAACCTTGTGCAAATGCTTTTGGTTTGGATTGATTTGGTGAATATTCCAAATTTTAGTGTTTTGAGTTCAATTATTTGAAAATCCTAACTTTGATGTTTTGATCATGTTTTTGGTGATGAATCGAAGAAGCTTATATGGCCGGGTAGTCGATGGGCGTAAACCCTTAGTGCCGTTGCTCGACCGACTGCAATTCGGAAGGGATTGGCATTCATTAGATAGGCGTGGGAGTGATGGTAACAGGCTCCGGTCGGCCGAACTCAGGGTCCGGTCGACCGACCTGCTACCCGAGCATTTCCCTGCCTCTGGTTTGGTAGAACTGGTAATAGGCTCCGGTCGACCGAACACAGGGTCCGGTCGACCGACCTGCTACCCGAGCATTTCTGCCTCTGGTCTGGTCAACCGAACTCAGTGAGCCGATTGACCGACCTGCTCCCTTTTGCCAATTATGCCTATATTGCCTATTTGTTTGAATTTCCAACTTTAATCGATTCGTGTTGTTTCCCTTTTGTTGTTATCATTTATTATCGACTTTGATGACATTTTCTTCGGGAATTTTCAGAAATATCCATTTTGATGGATTGGATATCGATTTCTTTGGAATTAATCCACGTCTTCGAATGTGAATTTTGGTGATTAATTGTTTCTACAATCATTTTTGTGATTTGTCACTTTAAAAGTACAAAGGTTTCAACACTAGTATTAAATATCAAAACTTCTTCATCAAAACGATTTCAACCCTATTTTCAATATCAAACTCATTTATAAAACCGTTTTCCAATCTACTAGTATATACAAACCTTTACCTCACTCGTATGAGAAATCTAATTAAACGGCTTAGTAAAACAAGTGGTATGAAACGCTTGCGTTCACTTCGCCGGTTAATTTTTGGACTTGTTCGATTGAAACTCTTGTGACAATTTTCGAGTGGAAATCTACAATTTGTTCGTAAGTATTTAAGTTAAGCTAGTGGTTATCGGACATGAAGCTAAACTCTTATATTTACTGGCTTAGTGTAATTCACACTTTTTATTGATCGATGGTGATCATTCTGTGATTTAAACTAGCGATGTGCGATGTCTATTTGTCTGCGAGGGAGACTAAACCCAGTTTCTGTGGAACTTCGGTTCAAATTTGGTGGGGTAGCGACCCATGGTCTTCGGGCCGTTTTGTGGAGCCTCGGCTCAAAATTAATGGTTAGCAACCATGGAATAGTGTTCCGTTTTGTGATACACGTGTTAAGAGTTTTCATGCTCTCGTTTTGTGATAGGCCTCCCCCTCTCTTTATGTTGTGATTTCTGGATTTCTTGCTGATGATTTCTAGAACTTATGCTTCACCAATTTTCGTGATTTACATTGACATGCTCTATCAATATTTGTGTGTTGGTGAATTTGTGTGTCGTTAACTTTTGTGATTGGCATTGATATTATAGTCAATATTTTTGTGTTTGGTGAATGAACTAAAGAATATGACGTTCTTTTTTTGTGTTTCGAAATTATTGAGGTATTCTATGATTTTGGTGTTTTACATGCATACTGGTAATAGTAAGGCATTAATGTTATCATACGTCTTTTGTCATATCTCATATTCTACCTCGTTTTAACCTGGTATTTATAACTAGACTGATCCGTTTATTATTTTCTTATTAAATAATACTCGGGTCAGACCGAGATGTCACAGGTGCTTCTGCTTGACTCCTTATCTGGGATCATCCTCTGACTTTTGCCTAACTACATTACATTTGTAGTTTTTGTTGTTATACATTCGAGATATAAACTCCATGATGTATACTTATTCTTTTGTCTTGCACTTGTATCTATTCTTTTGTGATATTGTGGATCTTTTATGACCACTACTCTGATGTACACTTTTATGTGTTATATTCATATCTGTTTCCGCCTTTGTGATATGAATGTTTGTGACTGATTTGTGTTATGTTTATTTCTATATTTGTTTCCGAAGATCTTATAGCCACCGTGTGGTAGCTTTGTGTTTGTATCAATGTGTCGGATTTCCTCTTGAGACGAAATGCATGTTATACTATCTGACATATCGGTACTCTCACAAGGCAATTCCACGGATGGTCGCCCCTCAACAGCCCTATTCTCCGCGCTAGTCGACGGCATTACCCCCATGGTGTCCTTGGCTAGCGTGGGTATAGAGGTGGGGCATCACAGCTTGGTATCAGAGCCAAATTTCGGAACAATGTAGAATAATCTAACAAGGATCATTGTCCTAAGTCTTTCTTAGGAATCGTGCCATAGGATTTAATTCGGATCTTCGTATCGTTCTATCCTATTTCTTTTTATGATTCCTTGTTTTATCAATGAAATTTGTTTGATATTCATTCTGAGATTAACCTTTTTCTCTTTTCTTCCTTTCTTAAAGAAGAGAAATGGTTAGACCTGGTCGTCCCAACGCCGGTCAATCTAGTGCTACTCCGCAGGATGGAGTATTTATGTCTGCTCAGCAACTTCTTGATCTAGTAAGAAATGCCCAAGCTGTCAGACCTATTCCTGAGCCTACTCACCCTATGTCTGGATTTGCATGCTTGTGCAATGATTATACCAACTTGGGTGGGAAGCCATTCAAAGGTTCTGAAACTATTATTGAAGTCCAAGCTTGGCTCAAAACATGCGATCGAATCTTTTCTCGCATGAATCTTATTGATCTTCACCGAGTTCAGGTGGCCTCTAGTATGCTCCAAGAAAGAGCATTGGACTGGTACGAGCTTTTAATCTCCGAAATTATTGAAGCGTACCTTACTTGGGAGCAATTCCGGGAAAGGTTCGAATAAAATTTTGTGCCAGAAGCTGAGAAGGTGACTTTGGCCTGTCGTTTCATAGACCTTGTTCATGGTAAATCCTCCGTGGCAGATTACGTCGCTTCTTTTGAGTCACTTTCTAAATATGGGGTTGAGTACATCAACACCCCATTGAAGAAGAACCAAAGATGTGTCTATGTCTTGAACAAAAATCTCAAGAAGCCATTACTTCTAAAATTAGAAGTTTCTTTTAATCAACTCATTGATATCGCTCTTCGTCTTGAAGAGGCGGATAGGGAGAGTGATGTTGAAGTGGTGGGTGCCAAACCAAACTTCAACAACAACAAGAAAAGGCCTATAAAGTCCAAAGGCCCGTATCCTAATAAGAAAGGAAAACAAGCAACTCCTGTAGCAAAAACTTCTTCCTCTAGTAGTGGGCAATGCTACAACTGTGGTTCTAAGGACCATTATGCGAATAAGTGTACAAAGCCCCGCGCTAGTCGTTATTGCAAAAGCCCGGATCATTATTTATCTGCATGCCCCAAACTCCAAAATAAGAAGGAAGGAAAGCTTAATGTGGCGCAAGCCCCTAGTAATACTTCTCGTGATCAAGGTATTTTTCATTCTATCCTTGATGGCATTATTGTGTTTCGTGATCATCCTATTCGAGTTCTTTTTGATACGCGTGCGTCCCATTCTTTTATTTCAAAAGAACTTGTTGATACTTTTTCTTTGGATGTTTTGTGTTTGATGACTTCTTTGAGAATTGCGAATCCGGTTGGTGGATCCGCGACACTCAGTTTATTGTGTAAAGATGTCGAGATTATTTTATGTGATTTTTCTTTCCTAGCCGATTTGCATGTCATGCGCTATTTAGGCTTTGGAATATTTTTGGGAATGGATTGGCTTAACCGTTATGAAGCTCATATCCTATGTCCTGAGCGGACTATTTATCTTCGACATCCTTAATCTGTTAAGCAGATTTATGTAGTTCTTAAAGATTCGGATTCCACTTTGGCAGCATCCTTATATTCTCTAAATCCTCGTGATGACGATAATGATGATGAGGAAGATATCATTTCTCTTATTCACGTTGTTCATGAATTTTCCGACATATTTGAGCCCGTTCTAGGATTGCCACCTAAGCGAGCAATTGAGTTCAGAATTAATCTTGTCCCTGGAGCTCAACCTATCACTTGTCCTTCTTATCGTATGTCCAATAAGGAAAATGAGGAAATGCGCAAACAATTATCCGAATTGGAGACGAAGCAATTTATTCGCTCTAGTTCCTCGCCTTGGGGAGCTTCGGCTATTTTTGTGAAGAAATCCAATGGCACACTTAGGCTCTGCGTTGACTACCGCAAGCTTAATGATCTCACTATCAAGAATAAATATCCATTGCCTCGGATTGATGATCTATTTGATCAACTTAGTGGTGCTAAAGTCTTTTCACAATTGGACTTAGCAACCGGTTTTCATCAGCTTCGTATTGCAGAGGATAGCATTCCTTTGACATCGTTCCGTACACGTTATGGATCTTATGAATGGCTTGTTATGCCATTTGGTTTGACGAACGCTCCAGCTTATTTCGTTGACCTTATGAATCGAGTTTTCAAAGACTTCCTCGATCGATTTGTTCTCATCTTTATCGATGATATTCTTATTTATTCTAAAACCGAGGAGGAGCATGAAAATCATCTTCGTATTGTATTGGAAACTCTTAGGAGCAACCAATTGAAAGCGAAATTTTCTAAATGCCACTTTTGGCAGTCTCGTGTGAAATTTTTGGGACATATCATTTCTGAATCCGGAATTTTCGTGGATCCTTCAAAGATTGAAGCGATTCAAAATTGGAAGAGACCGGAGAGTGTGACGGAAATTCGTAGCTTTCTCGGATTGGCGGGCTATTACCGTCGATTCATAAAAGACTTTTCTAAGATTTCTGTACCTCTCACTAATTTGACAAAGAAGGGAATTAAATACATTTGGTCAGACAAATGTGAAGCTTCATTTCAAAAATTAAAAGAACTCCTTTCCGATGCTCCTATTCTTGTGATTCCCGATGGGAACCAAGATTTTATTGTTTATACCGATGTTAGTCGTGTTGGTTTAGGAGCCGTTCTCATGCAAAAGGAACGTGTTATTGCTTATGCTTCTAGGCAATTGAAGCCAGCCGAGTCTAGATATGCCACTCATGATTTAGAGCTCGCGGCTATTGTTTTCGCTCTTCGAATTTGGCGTCATTATCTTTTGGGAGAAAAATTTATTCTTTACACCGATCATAAATCTTTAAAGTATTTATTTTCTCAGAAGGAACTTAATTTGCATCAACAACGTTGACTCGAGTTCCTGGCATCTTATGATCTTGATATTCTTTATACTCCTGGAAAGGGAAATCGTGTTGTCGATGCCCTTATCCGAAAGCAACAAGCGGTGATTTCTATGATGATATACGAATGGAACGATCTCGAGACTTTGTCTACTTGTGAGATTCGAGATTGTGTATCCGATTTATGTTCGTCTCTTGTTTTATGTAGCCTTGAGGCTCATCCATCTCTTTTGGACCGCATTCTTGAAGTTAAAAAACTAGATCCCGAATTGGCTTTTCTTAGCCAAAATTTTAAGGATAAAATTGATATTGAAGGTATGAAAGACTTTGATATTGATTCTCGTGGCGGTATTCGAAAATTTGGTAGACTTGTCGTGCCAAATATTGGTGATCTTCGCAAGGACATATTAGAATATTCCCATCGTTCTAAATTTACCATTCATCCCGGTAGTAGTAAAATGTACGCGGATATGAAGCGACTTTATTATTGGGAGGGAATGAAATTTGATATCGCTAACTTCGTTAAGTGTTGCATGGCTTGCCAACTCATTAAGGCCGAGCATCAAAGGCCCGGTGGGTTATTGCAACCTTTAGACATCCCAATGTGGAAGTGGGATCATATTTCCATGGATTTTATTGATGGCCTTCCCCGTTCTCGTTTGGGTCATGATAGCTTATGGGTGATTGTTGATAGACTTACTAAATCCGCCCATTTTATTCCCGTTCGGTCTAATCGGACCGTTCCTCTTTTGGCCAAACTCTTTATTAAAGAAATTGTTAAATTGCATGGAGTTCCTACTTCTATTGTTAGTGATCATGATCCATTGTTTACTAGTGGATTTTGGAAGAGTCTTCAAAAAGCTTTGGGAACGAAGCTTAATTTTAGCACTGCTTATCATCCGCAGTCCGATGGACAAACTGAGCGTGTGAATCAAACTCTTGAAGATCTTCTTCGTGCTTGTGTTCTTGACTTTGGTGGAAGTTGGGAAGATCATATTTCTCTTGTTGAATTTTCCTATAATAATAGCTTCCAATCTAGTATTGGTATGGCACCTTACGTGCCACTATACGGAAGGCCATGCCGATCTCCTTCGTGTTGGCTTGAGGCCGGTGAGAAACTGGTTTTAGGTCCAGATTTTATTCGTGATGCCACAGAAAAGATCGACCTTATTCGCCATAGGATGAAAGAAGCTCAAAGTCGACAAAAATCCTATGCCGATAACCGAAGAAGGAAATTAGAATTTTCTGTGGGAGATTCTGTGCTTATTCGTGTTTCGCCTATGAAGGGTGTTGTGCATTTCAGTTGATAGGGAAAGCTAGCACCTAGATATATTGGTCCATTTCCTATCACCGAATGCATTGGTTCCATGGCTTATCGCCTCTTATTACCGGCTCGATTCTCTGCTATCCATGACGTGTTTCACGTTTCTCAACTTCGGAAATGCCTTCGAGATTCCGATTCTATTCTTGAGCCCGGTGTTGTGGAAGAAATTGAAGTTTCGCCTAATTTGACTTATGAGCAACATCCCATTCGTATTATCGATTCGGAGGTTAAAAGCCTTCGAAATAAAGGTGTCCCGCTTGTGAAGGTTCAGTGGTCCTCAAATCCTAAGGATTGCACTTGGGAATCTAGAGAATACATCGAGCGAACACATCCGGACTTACTCTCTCGTGCTCTATAAATGTGAACTTCTTATTTCAAATTTCTTCTTTTGTGTTGATTTGCTTGTATGGTTGTTACTTTTAGTTCATTTATTCCTTATGATTGCGAGGACGCAATTTCTTTAAGGAGGGGAGTCTGTAACAACCCGCACATTTATCGATTTTATATTTAAATATTTTATTTAAATATTTTATCATTCGTCGGATTTTAGTCCAAAAAGATACTTTTTGCATACGGTCAAATTAGGACTCGTGACCACCCCCACAGAGTTCAAAATGATGTTTGCGATCTTTTTGAGTATAAACATTGATATGTTTGGAGCTAGCCAAAAAAAATTGACCATTTTCACTTTGGGTTTGGGTTCAGCCCTATGTCTAACTTAATACTCAAAACTGAAACCCCCTCTTCATTCACTCCCTCCCCCTCTACTTTTCAGTTCTAAAGAGATTAATGGTGAGTGGAATGGGAAATTAAAACTCCAAACCCTAGTTTCCATTTACAAATCAAGTTCTAGCTCCAAACTAATAGAAGAAACTTTGGTAAGCCTCCTCTTCTTCTTCTCCAACTCATTCTTTTATCAATTTCAGAAATTCCTAAACCTAACTTTGGGAATGTTCTCCTTTTGAGCATAGATTCAAGCTCATTTGGGTTGTGTTGAAGAGTGGTTGATTCTCCCTTTGCTTTCAAGCTCCTTCTTCATTGTTTTTGTGAAAAGGTGAGATTTTTATCTCACATCTTAATCTATATTTATCTTCGATTGTTAGGTATGAATTCCTAACACTTAACCTTGTGCAAATGCTTTTGGTTTGGATTGATTTGGTGAATATTCCAAATTTTAGTGTTTTGAGTTCAATTCTTTGAAAATCCTAACTTTGATGTTTTGATCATGTTTTTGGTGATGAATCGAAGAAGCTTATATGGTCGGGTAGTCGATGGGCGTAAACCCTTAGTGTCGTTGCTCGACCGATTGCAATTCGGAAGGGATTGGCATTCATTAGATAGGCGTGGGAGTGCTGGTAACAGGCTCCGGTCGGCCGAACTCAAGGTCCGGTCGACCGACCTACTACCCGAGCATTTCCCTGCCTCTGGTTTGGTAGAACTGGTAACAGGCTCTGGTCAACCGAACACAGGGTCCGGTCGACCGACCTGCTACCCGAGCATTTCTGCCTCTGGTCCGGTCAACCGAACTCAGTGAGCCGGTTGACCGACCTGCTCCCTTTTTCCAATTATGCCTATATTGCCTATTTGTTTGAATTTCTAACTTTAATCGATTCTTGTTGTTTCCCTTTTGTTGTTATCATCTTTTATCGACTTTGATGACATTTTCTTCAGGAATTTTCAGAAATATCCATTTTGATGGATTTGATATCGATTTCTTTGGAATTAATCCACATCTTCGAATGTGAATTTTGGTGATTGATTGTTTCTACAATCATTTTTGTGATTTGTCACTTTAAAAATACAAAGGTTTCAACACTAGTATTAAATATCAAAACTTCTTCATCAAAACGATTTCAACCCTATTTTAAATATCAAACTCGTTTATAAAACCGTTTTCCAATCTACTAGTATATACAAACCTTTACCTCACTCATATGGGAAATCTAATTAAACGGCTTAGTAAAACAAGTGGTATGAAACGCTTGCGTTCACTTCGCCGGTTAATTTTTGGACTTGTTCGATTGAAACTCTTGTGACAATTTTCGAGTGGAAATCTACAATTTGTTCGTAAATATTTAAGTTAAGCTAGTGGTTATCGGACATGAAGCTAAACTCTTATATTTACTGGCTTAGTGTAATTCACACTTTTTATTGATCGATGGTGATCATTCTGTGATTTAAACTAGCGATGTCTATTTGTCTGCGAGGGATACTAAACCCCGTTTCTGTGGAACTTTGGTTCAAATTTGGTGGGGTAGCGACCCGTGGTCTTCGGGCCGTTTTGTGGAGCCTCGGCTCAAAATTAGTGGTTAGCAACCATGGAATAGCGTTCCGTTTTGTGATACACGTGTTAAGAGTTTTCATGCTCTCGTTTTGTGATAGGCCTCCCCCTCTCTTTATATTGTGATTTCTGGATTTCTTGCTGATGATTTCTAGAACTTATGCTTCACCAATTTTCGTGATTTACATTGACAAGCTCTATCAATATTTGTGTATTGGTGAATTTGTGTGTCATTAACTTTTGTGATTGGCATTGATATTATAGTCAATATTTTTGTGTTTGGTGAATGAACTAAAGAATATGACGTTCTTTTTTTGTGTTTCGAGATTATTGAGGTATTGTATGATTTTGGTGTTTTACATGCATACTGGTAATAGTAAGGCATTAATGTTATCATACGTCTTTTGTCATATCTCATATTCTACCTCATTTTAACCTGGTATTTATAACTAGACTGATCCGTTTATTATTTTCTTATTAAATAATACTCGGGTCAGACCGAGATGTCATAGGTGCTTCTGCTTGACTCCTTATCTGGGATCATCCTCTAACTTTTGCCTAACTACATTACATTTGTAGTTTTTGTTGTTATACATTCGAGATATAGACTCCATGATGTATACTTATTCTTTTGTCTTGCACTTGTATCTATTCTTTTGTGATATTGTGGATCTTTTATGACCACTACTCTGATGTACACTTTTATGTGTTATATTCATATATGTTTCCGCCTTTGTGATATGAATGTCTGTGATAGATTTGTGTTATGTTTATTTCTATATTTGTTTCCGAAGATCTTATAGCCACTGTGTGGTAGCTTTGTGTTTGGATCGATGTGTCGGATTTCCTCTTGAGACGAAATGCATGTTATACTATCTGACATATCAGTACTCGCACAAGGCAATTCCACGGATGGTCGCCCCTCAACAGCCATATTCTCCGCGCTAGTCGACGGCATTACCCCCGTGGTGTCCTTGGCTAGCATGGGTATAGAGGTGGGGCATCACAATACGAGTTCTATGTTTTGGAAGCGGTTGTGAAGTGAAATGTTATAGAGTGAAACTGTCAATCCTAAGGTTAAATCCAAGGGAGAGGTCAGCGTTAACATTTCAAACAACGTTATCATGTGGGATAGTATATCTTGAAGATTATTCCAAGAGAGAGGACAACGTTAGCATTTCATCAGCGGACTTATGCAGGAAACCTATGTGAAGGTTCTAGATTTGTTCGAGATGCTCGAATCCATGTAGTGATTCGTGATCTATTCGAGATGTGGGAATCCATTTGGGGATTCATTTTTTGTTCGAGTGATGAAGACTCGTGTGAGAGATGCCGAACATAGCCTCGACATTAGGATGACATAAAACAGAGAAGTGGCATGGCTAAGGGGTTTAGCTGACCTCAAGTATATATCAACTCTATATCTAGAGATGCCTATCGATTATTTCTAGCGGGAGTTGATATGATCCAGAACACACACCGAGGGTGATCCAGTTATGTTTAACTTATAGTATATCCCATCTAGAGATATATGATGCTTGAAAGGTAGTTTCTGATCTTTGTTATGGAGTTCGAATGCGGTCAGACCGAGAAGATCTCTATGGAAAGTGCACTATGCGAACGCGCCTTAGTTGTATTGATTGTATACCTATTATTGGTATGGCGTTCACACATTATGTGCTATACCGTAGACATTATCTATTATATCACTATATAAAACTTAATGAATAGTTGGTTTCAATTGAGGGGAAAACTATATGGTAATCCGTATGGTCTCAATGGTTACTATTACTTGACTTTTGTTTCTTGATTTTCTCACGTTGGTTTATCAGACTGATTAGGGTGTTATTTTCTTATAATGCTCGGGTCAACCCCTATGTTTTTAGATTTAGCTACGGATGCTTTGGAGCTTATAGAGAAGTGTTGAATTATTATCTTCCATAGTATTCTTATTTCCGCTGCATTTCTGTATTATATATATCAGCATTATGAGGACATGCAGTTATAATTTTCCAGGCTAGTGATAGTACTTAGTTTTTAGTAATTCTTAAATTTCCGTATTTAGAGTAACCCTTTTTACTGTTCCTTTGATATTATATATTACAGTTCCATTGTGAGATTCTGATGCTGTGTTCTTCCTTTCTTGTTCTTTTTCCTTTTCTTTTATTTTACCCTAACTTTCTATCTTTCTGGCACTTGGGTGCTCGACAACCGAATACTGTGGATGTATTTAGTGTCGACATTCGAGGATCGAAAAGTCAAGTCGTTACACTGTAATCATCCGAATTATTTTCAAGCGGTAGAAATGAGTTGAGTACATCTTAACCCATAATTTTTGGACTTAACCAAAATCATTTCAAACCGGTATCAATACTTCGTAAATATTAATAAGTACCATGATCTTAATTTCATAAACAAATTTCCCAATTATATACTTTCAAATAATGCTAATGTTATTTTTCCAAAATCTTGAATAACATTTTCAAAGACACCGGGATTTAAGTTCTTAAATTCTCAGTTTAAACACTCTTTGTTTATAAACCATGTTTTATAAACCATACTTATATAAAACAACTTTCTTATATAGACCTTTTCACAAATGTTTATTTTTACAATATCTTACCATTCCTTTAGATAATAAGCATCTTTTACTAAAGTTGACTTTTAACTAAACATTGTCACCGAACGTCTTATAGTCAAGCTATAAAACTAAATTCATAAGGTATTTGTTTCAATGTACCCTTAATTAGTGTCTATCCAACCCATGATGTAGAAAGGTAAAACCGCTCATAAACTGGTCGAGCACAATTCAATAATCAACAAACAATAGTCAATACTCATAAAATAGTCAAGCATAACTAATCTAATCAATGAGGGATAATGGATAAACATCGTTAAGCCCTACGTGAATTAGACTCTACTATCAACTTACGCTATATATTATAACTAATATATAACAAACTCGTCTATATATAATATATATTAACTTACTATAGTTAACACTACAAGGAATACGGTCATTCCGACTGCTCCAAGCCATCGGCGGCTGTTGGGAGCTGTCGAAAATGCCGTCGGTACATAGAAACGACTTTCGTCCATTTCCAACGGAAACAACAACAGTTTTGCGACGGTCTCCGACGGCTTTTTCGATAGCATTTCTGACGTTTTTTCCAATGGCGCTGACGTCCACGTGGCTTATAAACACACAAGAAAACCGTTGGAAGCCATCGGAGTTTTTGACCGGTTAGCCATTGGAAGCCGTCGGAATATTTCGACCTATAAGCCAATGGAAACCGTCGGTAGCCATTGATAATCTGGGTAATTTTTTTTTTCAGCAGCCCAACAGCACATCAATATCAATATATATCACAACACATCAAAATCAATATATATATCAGATATTTAAGATAAAATCTGTTAGCACCAAAATTGGTCACTAACCTCGTTGAGAAAGATTGTGTAGAGATGTAAGTGATGAAGTTAAATTTAACAAGGAAGAATATGCTAATTTAAATGCAGAAAGTAAGAACACCGGATTTATAGTGGTTCAGCGTAACTGCCTACATCCACTTTGAGTTTTGATCTTTATTTCTTTCACAAGTAGTTGAATACAGATACAATCCATACATTAATGACTTGAATACAAGTTTGAACTGAAAATAATCAGTCTTCAAAGTGGCAGAGTCTCCCCATTGTTCTCCCAAAAAAAGATCTATTTCATTGTGCCCCTGCCCTTCTATTTATAGAGGAAGATGGGTTGGACTTCTCTGGCGGGCCTGGTAGTTGAATAACTCGGTCCAGATAGGCTGGTCCACGTGTGCCGAACCAATCAGGCCGATCGATTGCATACTGAACGTCTTCTGGATGCCGAGCACTCCTGTCGCCGAGTTCTTCTACCGCCGAGTCCTACTGGGCGCCGAATACTAACTGACACCGAGTTCCAGCTGATGCCGAGCGCTACCTGATGCCGAGTGCTATCTGATGCCGAGCACTCTCTCCATGCCGAACGAGGCGCTTGTTGTGTGGGATGAGTGGGTCTAATAGCCATCGAAGCCGAACGTGCCTCCTGGCTGAGCGAAGTATCTGGTCGAACGTGTCTTCTGGACGAACGAAGCCCCTTAGCCGAACGTGCCTTTAGGCCGAACGAAGCCCTTAGCCGAACGATGTCCTTAGGCTGAACGAAGCCCTTGGCCGGACGATGTCTCTGGCCGAACGATGCCTCTAGCCGAACGTTGCCTGATGCCGAGCGCTCCTGGATGCCGAGTACTCCTGGATGCCGAGTACTCCAAGATGCCGAGTACTCCTAGATGCCGAGTACTCAGTTGCCTGGCCAAATCTCCAGGAAACACTTGCCCCCCAAAGTGTGTTATGTGACTGCACGTAATACGCTTTGAACTATGTATCCTCCATGTCTCGTTTCGAATCCTTATCTAAATTCTAATGGAGATGCCTTCTTGAGAATATCAGTGGTCATCCGTGTCTGATTCTACAGAGCTAATAGGCTTTGGCTATCTGATCTAGTCTTCTCTTAATAACCCTTAGTGAGAATTCAATTTATGTTGATTTCAAGAAGTCGAACTTTTTCGGACGTACACATGCACGTTCGGGTACATGTTCTTGCCATTGGCTCTCGGATGCATTTTATATGCTCATAAGTCGTCGCCAACTCCATCTAGTTTAATTGCAATTCAATCGTGATTCCTTGTTTGTATTTTCTGTGAAATAAGGGTTGCAATCAGCCACTTGAGGAGTTTTCCAAACCTCTCTTCAGTACAGACTCTATGATTTTGTTCACAGCTTCAACCTGTCCATTTGCAGTTATAATGGATCATGGAAGGTCTTAAGGACAGATGACGTTACGGATAAAGAAGTTGATTATTTTCTTCATCTTGGTCGTGGTTAAGAGTTCTTCATGATGAAATCAATAGAGATTGTGCTAGCTTTTGCAGCTTCGGGTTGATATTCAATGCATGGCTCGCGATAGTTAATGAAATCACATATGCATGTCAGAATGGGTCCAAGGGAACATATCATCATTTATTCAGAAAAATCAAACTAATTCTTTTATCATCACTGCACTGAGCTGTGATCCGATATTCAGCACCCGGAAAGGGTCGCCATGGCTGGCTGTAATGTCGACCGTCAGCTTAGCAGGTGCCATCCCAGATTCTTTGAGTAAAGATGTAACTATTTTGCATAACATTCAATGTGAAATATGGTTGGGACGGTCAATGTTGATGGTTACTCTGGTCGAATCCTTGAGTCTTGTCATGAGTTGTTAAGTCAAATAATGAAGGGCTCTGACTACTCTAATTGATTATCTGCAAATGGCCAAAGATCAGGCTTAAAAGCACGTTGAAGGAATTGTCGAGTAGGGGCCAGCCTCGAGTTGCGTGCAACTGCATAGCTGGATCTTGCTATGAGTTTGAATTTGCTTGTATATTCGAGTAACGCATTTTCTATTCAATGCATTCATGATCCTTCACTCGCCCTTCGGGTTGGAGTGACAGTAAGTTGCCCACAAGCTTTGGCATCGATTTAATGATTCTATCTCTAGGCATCCTTTCGGTCGTTGCCTTGAGTAGCTGTAAGTACTATATATAAGTTTTAATACTGAGCTATCGTAGCCAGTTTTTGAATGACCATGCGTCTTCTCCTAGTCTCGGGTTAATAAATGTACTGCATGGACGGTTGAGTCTCGTCCTAGCTACGTTTATGCTTTCACCTAAACTCCAAAGACATAAAGGTTATTGGTGAATAGTCGGTTCACATTCATCTTGCTTCTCGCTCGTGCCCCCAGGTCTGGGGCATATATCGATAAGTAGGAAGGCCAGCCACGCCCACTTTAGCTTTACTCTCTTTCCCGTTGAATCGTGGGATCATGTCAGTCGATAGGAGATTAGGTCTCGCCTATCTTGGATCTTATCGTGGTTTTTCATTCCAAGAGGAATACTTCGATGCCACGTAAGTTTTAGGGCGTAATTTGGAGAGTGGATGGTCATCCACGTCCACTTTGGTTCATGCTCTGTAATCAGATCTCGGGGTAAAGTTGGCTACAAATGCAGTCGGGTTATGCTCATCCAGTTTCATACTCCTCCTGATGAATTGAACGAGGGTGCTGGAGAATTTTTTGACCAAGTATTCATGGTTTACCCTCCTTTCCATACTCTGGGGGTCATAGTTTTTCAAAAAACAAACATCCGAGTCACATTCGTATGTGCTTGGTGCGGATCGGCATTGACCCTTGGTCTGAGGTATGATATAGTAGGTTGCTCGTAGCTTTGGATGCCGTTTCGATTGGTTCTGTATTGAGGCCTCCCTGCAGTCGCTGCCTCAAGTTATAAAGAACGCCATGCTAAGGCTATAGTAAGCTGTCGTATTCGGCTTTTTAGTGTTTTGTACCCCTGCCCCCAGCATTGATTTAGCCAGGTCACTAGTTGGATGGTCGAACTCCATCCTCAGCAGGTTAATAATCCTCCTGTCGATTCCAGGCCGAAGTTTACGGAATAGAAAATGGTTCGGATCCACTCGTCTATTTATCGATGTTTATACACCACTCTGCATTCTGGTGACTTAGTGTTATTCTCCCTCCAGTTGACTCGCGTCCAATTTGTGTTCATGCTTCGGTCCACGCTCCGGGGACTTAGAGATTTGTCGAACGGTTTATGCTTTAGTCCACAGTTCGAGACGCAGAGATTTTCGTCAATTCGTTTATACTCTAGTTCGCACTCTGGGAACTTAGAGTAATCTGGTCCGCTTCTGGGATTTAGGGATTTTTCTGAAGTTGTCTATAATCTAGTCCATGCTCTGGGGACTGAGAGTACTGTAGTCCGCACTCTGGGGACGTAGAGGTTTTTGAGTCATTTATACTCTAGTCCGCACTCAGGGACTTAGAGTACTCTAGTCCGCATTCTGTCTCCCATTCCAGAGGGTGAGACCCACCGGATGGCTGAGAGTTTGCCTAAACCTGGTAGATAATCCTTCTCTTTAAGATTTCGAAAGTCGTTATTCTTTATGCAGGACTATTGCATTCTAATGCTTGTTTTCCATGATCTTATGGAGGCCGTTCTGACCCCGAGCCCACTCCGAGGAGCGATGATGCCAAGGAAGTGTGGGAGAAAACAAGTGAAGCCACTCACGCAGGGGAGGCTCCTGGTCCAGACGCTCAGGTGATCGGAGCGCTTGATGAAGACAAGTCTGAAACCTCCTCTCCTACCGACGGGGGTTATAAGCGCCTCTGAGCACACATCCGAATTGAGCATGGAGGGACGACTCGAGAAAGAGAAGGAGAAGACGATCAAGGTCATAGTAGAGCCCCGAGTTATGGACTTGGACGATCCTTTGAACCGTTGAAGGTCATCCTTCCTGGCGGGTCCAAGCCCATAGAAGGCCCCCGTACTCCTTCAGTTGCTACCCCTCTATCAAAGAAGAGTACCAAGGGTAAATGCTCTAGAGAGGAGAAGTTGAAGAAGCACAAGAAGTGATTACTATCCTTGTTCAACAAGAGTTAGTTTAAGTCATGTAATTATTTTCATCTATTTCCTTAGTCCTTGTAAATAGAATGTCGACTCCGAACGTTGGAGGGGTTGTAATAGAAACTCATTTCTGAATAAGGTTTAGTTCCTTTTTATGTCTTAGAAAAGACTCTTATTGTTCAGTTTTCTTTGTGATTGTGATTTTAATCCAAGCAGTTGTGAGTAACATAGACTTCTCAGTCCATCTTCATATAACTCGGAAACTCTTCGGGAGTCGTTGAACTTCCATTCTGTGCTTCGTGCACTTAGAATACATTCTAGCCCGTATCCCAAGGATTTGACAAATTCAAGTCATTTGTGTCATAGTTCATATTCAGGGAACTTGGAGATCCGATTCGCTTATATTCGAGTCCGCACTCTGGGGAGTTAGAGTACTCCAGTCCGCACTCTGGGGACTTGGAGGTTTAAGTCATTTATACTCTAGTCCGCGCTCTGGGGACTTAGAGTACAGTCCGCGCTCTGGGGACTTGGAGGTTTAAGTCATTTATACCCTAGTCCGCGCTCTGGGGACTCAGAGTACTCCGGTCCATACTCTGGGAACTTGGAGGTTTAAGTCATTTATACTCTAGTCCGCGCTCTGGGGAGTAGTCCTGTATGCCGGGTAGCCCTGTATGCCGGACACTACTTAGAGTACTCCTGTCCGCGCTCTGGGGACTTGGAGGTTTAAGTCGTTTATACTCTAGTCCACGCTCTGGGGACTTAGAGTACTCCAGTCCGCACTCTGGGGACTAGGAGGTTTAAGTCGTTTATACTCTAGTCCGCGCTCTGGGGACTTAGAGTACTCCAGTCCGCACTCTGGGGACTTGGAGGTTTATGTCGTTTATACTCTAGTCCACGCTCTGGGGACTTAGAGTACTCTAGTCCGCACTCTGGGGACGTAGAGGTTTAAGTCGTTTATACTCTAGTCCACGCTCTGGGGACTTAGAGTACTCCAGTCCGAACTCTGGGGACTTGGAGGTTTTAGTCGTTTATACTCTAGTCCACGCTCTGGGGACTTAGAGAACTCCAGTCCGCACTCTGGGAACTTGGAGGTTTAAGTTGAGAGCAGGCGTATTTCCACTCTTTAAGTTGTATTCATCCACTGTATCGAGGCTAATTTCGTCGAATGAACAATCGAACCACGTTTGCTCACGGAATGGGATTCTGCCCCCCAGGATGAGGGATGGAATTTGAAAAATGGACGATCGATTCTCGTCCGCTTGGTTATTATAGCTCTTCCAATCAAGTCAAGGAAGGAGGTATATGACAGATGGTTGGATCACATCCATGTTGGGTTAGATAGCCAAATCTCTTACAATTTGCTCTGTATCTCCTTCTAGAAAATAAGGATAATAGATTGTTGAGTAGATAAAGTAAGTTGCTATGTTCCAAGGTGCAGTCGTGTCCATATATTGACAGTGATGGTTAGCGAGTACGCAGTCTACCATAGCTACTTCAAGTTGGGCTTTCGAACAACCTTTCGTGTTCAGGGTAGGATTTGATGTGTAGATGATCAAATCACGTCCACTTTAGACGGATCCCGGCATCACTGAGCTTCATGAGGGGTATCTGTATTTTGTCGAACTTTGTTCTATGACTCGATTGGAGTGGATGATCGGGCCATATTCATTCCAAGCAGTTTAGGTCTCCAAGTCAAATGTGGAGGTCGATGGATGGATGGTCGGTTGTTCGAATCGATCATAAGTTGAGCATACGAACTCGGATCGCCTTGAAACTTGGAACGTTGGCTTCCCTTGCTTTGATTGTTATGTCTTGTTAATCGTGGCTCGATCTAGACTCGGACAAAATCCATTGATATCCATAGTGAGTCTTTGTGTAACCGATCTCCAAGACGAACTGTCACTGGTTTCTAATCAAGTTCTTGGTGTCACGGCCTTGCCAAATGGCGGGATAACATTTGCCCCCCAAAGGACGTCTTGTGTAAACATGACGTGCTTTGAAAAACTGCAGTCTTTCATGCTGAATATTTCCGTTCAGTTGATTGCTTGACAGTCGTCTTTTAATCGTTTCGTTGCAATCTTCTTTTAGACAACTGTTCAACTAGCGTGCTTTGCTTTGGTTCTGCCCCCAGTTTTGGGGATGAGTATGGAGTTGATGTATGTTTATACTCCGTCTCGCACTGTGGGAGTATGGAGTTAAGCGAATGTTTATACTCCGTCTCGCACTCTGGGAGTACGGAGTTCAGTAGATGTTTATACTCCGTCTCACACTCTGGGAGTACGGAGTTGGCGAATGTTTATACTCCGTCTCGCACTCTAGGAGTACGGAGTTAAGTAGATGTTTATACTCTGTCTCGCACTTTGGGAGTACGGAGTTGTGCGAAGGATCATCGTGTATCAACCCATTTTTAGCCATGATGTGATGGCTTGCCCCCGAGCTCGAGTTTCACTTAGCAAGTGGCCGGCCGTATCGCAGCCGCTCTATACTTGAATAAATTCCACTTGCAGGATGGAATTCAGATCTCCGTGCATCGTGATGTTGTACATTGTATTTAACCCATAGCCCCAAATCAAAGGCATATGGTTGATGATGAGCGATAGAATTATGCTCGTCCAGATGTAACTCCATACGTCCGATCACGGTCTGCGTAGATTGGTTGGCAACCAAATCTGAGTACCTGGTCACCTACATCGTTTTGAAAGTAGTTTAGTTCAAGCTATTCGTAGTTCATAGAACAATTGAAATAGGGATGGAAATGGAAATAATTCAAAGAAGATTATGGTAAATCTCATTGATATGTGAAGTAGCATCGTGTGCTCGCTATTCGACTCTGCCCTTGGCTCCTTTCAAAGGGATGTCGGCCGTCAACCGTCCAATTGATAATCATAGCCCTTTATTAATAGGCATCGGATATTCGCTGCCTGCAATTCTGCAGGACTTTTACATACTATTGAAGCTTTCCTTTCCAGGTCATCTTTTCGATCACACCTCGGAGGTGTTTGTAATCGCCCGTGTTAGGATCAGTGAGCATCTGGGAATATACAACATTCCCCTGATTTTCTTTAGACTTTGGTGTACTCTCTCGAGGTTGGTTTCTAGTATCACTCCGAGTCGTGATTATTCAAGTAGAGGTTGTCAATTGAATCTTTCAAAGAGCATATGAGCTGAATTCTGAAGTCTTGTTTCGGCTACTGGGATCTACATCCTTAGCCAACGGGCCTTCATTGTTATTTTTCTTAGTATGCTCCACTCCACCTCACTTTAGTTCTGATTCATTTTGTAAAAGAAACAATCCATAATCGTAGGAGGCTCTTTAGCTAACTAGTTGCCAAAATATATCTAGAGGTCGACTTTCCTCAAATGTGATTAGTATAATACCCTTGTTAGTATTTGGAATAAATTTCTTAGAGCCAAACATTGGTTTGCTTGGAGTCACTAAATTCAAAGTGCTGGGTCAGCGAAGAATGGTGCTTGGAGTCATCTTGACGTTTGCTAGAGTCACATCATCTATGTTCTCCAACCTTCGGGAGTACCGTTTGGAAATTTGGGTCGTACCCGAAAAAGATTTTTTTTTTGAAAATAAGGGTCGTACCCTATCCATATAGTTTTTGTATAGGGACCAGTCAGATTGTTTTTTGAGAGAGAGATCGGTGTACAGTGCATGGATCGGTCTGGATACTTCGTTCGGCACAGAAGTACCGTTCGGCATTGGGGCGTTCGGTGTTGGCATGTGGCTCAGCCAAAGCTGTTCGGCCAAAGCTGTTCGGTAGAGTGGATCGACCTGGAGTGGTTCGGCCAAAGCTGTTCGGCCAAGGCTGTTTGTCCAAAGTGGATCGTCCAGAAGTGGTTTGGCCAAAGCTGTTCGGCATCCACACTGTTCGGCATTCCACACGTGTTCGGCATTCACACCGTTCGGCATTCACACTGTTCGGCACAACCGAGTCGTTCGGCATACAATACCGTTCGGCATTACAGAGGCATTCGGCCTAGAGGTATGTTCGGCCTGGAAGGACGTTCGGCCTAGAGGTATGTTCGGTCTGGAAGAGCGTTCGGCCTAGAGGTATGGTCGGCCTAGAAGAGCGTTCGGCCTACGCCTTTTCTAGAGCGTTCGGCATACGCCTTTTCTGGAGCGTTCGGCATACGCCTTTTCTGGAGTGTTCGGCATACGCCTTTTCTGGAGCGTTCGGCATACGCCTTTTCTGGAGCGTTCGGCATACGCCTTTTCTGAGGCGATCGGCATACGCCTTTTCTGAGGCGATTGGCATAAGCCTTTTCTGGAGTGATCGGCCGAATTGCCTTCAAAGGGGGGTCGGCCTTCATTCAACTTGAGTGCAAACTTCAACATCCAATCCCCATATCTTGCGTACATCAGTGAATCCAATCTACGACTATCAGCTTCCCTTAGATTTCTTTCAAATCTGAGTAGAATAGGAAGTTTTCTAGTAAACAACTGGATTTATCTCGCGAATATGGAAATCCACTAGTAGACGAAGAGATCCAATCAAGCTGAGAATTCAATTCTCAGTGAAAGCACCAAAGTGTTAGCACCAAAATTGGTCACTAACCTCGTTGAGAAAGATTGTGTAGAGATGTAAGTGATGAAGTTAAATTAAACAAGGAAGAATACGCTAATTTAAATGTAGAAAGTAAGAACACCGGATTTATAGTGGTTCAGCGTAACTGCCTACATCCACTTTGAGTTTTGATCTTTATTTCTTTCACAAGTAGTTGAATACAGATACAATCCATACATTAATGACTTGAATACAAGTTTGAACTGTAAATAATCAGTCTTCAAAGTGGCAGAGTCTCCCCATTGTTCTCCCAAAAAAAGATCTATTTCATTATGCCCCTGCCCTTCTATTTATAGAGGAAGATGGGTTGGACTTCTCTGGCGGGCCTGGTAGCTGAATAACTCGGTCCAGATAGGCTGGTCCACGTGTGCTGAACCAATCAGGCCGATCGATTGCATACTGAACGTCTTCTGGATGCCGAGCACTCCTGTCGCCGAGTTCTTCTGCCGCCGAGTCCTACTGGGCGCCGAATACTAACTGACGCCGAGTTCCAGCTGATGCCGAGCGCTACCTGATGCCGAGTGCTATCTGATGCCGAGCACTCTCTCCATGCCGAACGAGGCGCTTGTTGTGTGAGATGAGTGGGTCGAATAGCCATCGAAGCCGAACGTGCCTCCTGGCTGAGCGAAGTATCTGGCCGAACGTGCCTTCTGGACGAACGAAGCCCCTTAGCCGAACGTGCCTTTAGGCCAAACGAAGCCCTTAGCCGAACGATGTTCTTAGGCCGAACGAAGCCCTTGGCCGGACGATGTCTCTGGCCGAACGATGCCTCTAGCCGAACGTTGCCTGATGCCGAGCGCTCCTGGATGCCGAGTACTCCTGGATGCCGAGTACTCCAAGATGCCGAGTACTCCTAGATGCCGAGTACTTAGTTGCCTGGCCAAATCTCCAGGAAACAAAATCAATATTATATCAATAATAATATAAAACTCAAACATTACTATCTTAAACATTACCATCTCAAACTCAAACATTCCAATCAATATAAACCAAACCATCCATCATCACCCAACTGCAATATCTAAACCCAACATAAATGTATAATATATACATCCAACATCAGACCCCACAAATCAATATCAAGCACCAAATGTCCACAAATCAACCTCATCATCTCTCATTGTATATATACACAAGTTTTAATAACAAAAATTGCAAAACGTACCTCATTACTTGTCATCGGCTTCGGAACCACCAGACGAAAGGAATGCTCTACGACGCTCCATATACTCGGCCAAACGCTAGTTCAGTTGCTCCATTTGCACTGCTTGGAGGCGGTCCTTCTCCTACAGCTGTGCAATCTGCTGTCGAAGCTAATTAATCTCAGCATTTTCCTGAGCCTTTTGATAGGTCTTTTGTGAGGCCTGAGCCCATAAAACAAGTCGAAATATGTTTAAGTTATTGCGTAACTTTTACAAAAATTAAGCAATTTTTACAACTTAGTTAATTTTTATAAATTACCGATCAATTGTCGTAGCCATAGCGCCTATTTCTCTATGTCGGGTCTATAATGGAGTCAAAAATAGCGTCCTCCTTATCAGTGGTCAACTGCTTCCGTCCCGAATGCTCAAGCATCTACGCACATGCTTGCATAAATCTTTCCTGCAACACAAAATTAAATACAAGTAAATATTACATGACATTATTATAATATTTTATAACTAACTAATTAAAATGATCATTATTAATAACTTATGACTTAAAATATACTTACATGTGCGGTGTATGCTTTATCATCCTCATGTCGGGCATACGTCACCGATCCCTCGTCGTCGGTATGTCAGACGACATGAGTATGCGCAAATACGTCCACGAGACAGGATCCCCACGCGCTCTTTTCTACAATAATTGGTGTAGTATTAATGTTGTTCATACAAATTTATACAAAAAATGTAATAAATGTTCATAATTGCAATTAATCAATTTACCAGGTCCTCGTGATGAAGTTGAAATGATTTCGAGCCACCACGGTTTGTGACTGGTTTTTTCTGCCTGTTCGTCAAGTTCCTGTCTCACTCCGCCTACAAATTAAAAATTAAGATTATATCTTACAGGTGTAAATTATGTATTCTCTACTGAACAAATTAAAGTGACCAATGATAGACTTACCCTGAATTCATCGCTACCCCACCATGCGACCCAAGCATCCCATACTCTGGCACCCATCCAATTTGGCTTCTTCTCGGATTTTCTGATGGTAAAAATCGTATCCCGTTAATTCTTTGCAACTTTTGGAGTTCCAGTGGCGTTGGCAAAGAGCAACATCCTCCTCTTGTAGGTCTACCGCACTCTGCATATATATTGAAAAAATAAAGTTATACATTTGTACATAGTCAAAAAATTGTAAAGTGATTATATATATTGATTCATAATTTTACACTTACAAAGAAGTCCTGCCTGATGCTTTCCTGGATATGCTCTGGGATCGGACTCCATTTCGGCTAGCACGTAGTCTTACGGCTCATGTATGCCTACCTAGATATGCTGAGCACTATATTTGAAGACTCAAGCTCAAAACCTCCGCATTAAATATGATACAGACAAATCATGACTAATATATCATACAAAATATTTATAATGCTGAAGTAAATTTAATACTTATGAGCCATCTGCTTCCAGTAGCAATCTAACCATCATACACAGTGCCTCCTGTGACGGGCCGCTGCCATGATTTCCACCGCGAACGGTCCCTCTCTGAGATGGAGAGGGAGAACCGGAATGCGAAGAACTCCACCGCCTAAAGAAAGACATCTATAATACCTGTCATATACATATTATTTTATTATGGCAGAACATATTATTCAGTTATGAGTAAACATATCAAGATTTAACATCAATAATCGCGTATAACATAAAAAAAATGTAACATCAATACTCCGATAAATTACATCTTTTCAACATGTATACTATAAAATCAGTCCTCGTTGTTTTCTGATTTAGACTCGGTCTCATACTCTACATTGTTTTCCTCTGTGGTCTCAAATGCTTCTACTAATACATTTGATTCATCTTTATTTAGAGGTCCAAATTGGTTTGATCATCTGTTATTGTAATTTCGCCATTTTTCTCGATATCCGCTTGGTATGCTTGTTTGTTTGGAATATTCTTAAAATATACGTGTCGTCATTTTTTCTACTTTAAAACATAAAAACGTATTAATCATTTACGTGTTGACATTTTATTTTTCAATTAAATCATACATTTAAATTTTCACAAATATATAATATTATTCTATTTTATTTTAATTTTAAACAGAATGACACAAATTAGTATATGAATATAATCTACAATTTTTAGGTTATTGTTTTACACTTTGATGGTTGGTCATCCTACTTCCCATTACAAACACAGTAGTAATTATATTTTGTAAATCATGTCATTTTAAACGATTCAACAAAATTTCGGTAGCACTTCCCCCTTGATCCCTGTATCGTACACATATGCGTGTACACAAGGAACAAAAAGAAAGTGTTGTTGAAATTTTATAAACCGTTTAAAATGAAATGATTTACAAAATATAACTACTCTATTGTGTTTGTAACTTGTCCAATACGAGGATAATCCGACAAATATTGTACCGGATGAATATAAATGTCCGTTTTGTGATAAAACGAACATCCATACAATGATCATATACAATACTTGTCAGATGGGGCCAAAAACTCTCTAAGGGATTTATAAAAAGTAAAGCATATTATACAATAATTTTTACAATAATTTATTTATATTCTAAGAAATGCATACACTAAATCGTCGTTTTCATCATCTTAAAAACGCATACACTAAATCCTGAGCATCGACTCTAATTAATCCAAACTAACCTAGCGCGTATGCATTAATTAGTCAACACATATACACCAATTAATGCACATATACATTAAACAAAATTTTCTCTCTCAACATTTAAATGATAAAAAATTATAATAACAACCTAATTAGCATTCAATAGGGTATAACAAACAATCAATAGGGTATTATACAACTATAATAATAAATTAACCCTAATTTAACAAATCAAAATTAATTAGGGTTTAGTAAGAAAACCTGATTGGAGATTGATGAGGGGCCTAGACTTGTCGAGAGTGGAGAATGATGAAGTTGAAGATGATTGGGGAGGTGCGGGGGTTGGTTGACGACGGGGAGGTGGTGGTGGGTTAGAGATTTGGTTGATTTTGGAGGAGAGGAGATAATGAAGATGGCTCTCGCCTGGAGCCTGCATACACGATATTTTTCGACGGCTTTCGACGGCCCCCGATGGCTAATTTACGTCGGTTTTCGACGGATTTCGGCGACCACTATATTTTATTTACTAAAACTCCATGGAGTACATCAGCCGTCGGTAGCCATCAGAAATAGCCGTCGGAAGCTTCCGTCGCTATTTACTGTATTTCTTGTAGTGTAATCTTCATGTCGGTTTCCATCATTACCTCATCTTTTCATCATCGTCAAACTCATCGTGTCTCTCTCCATCATTGTCGTCGTCAAGCTCGACTCCGCCGACACCGTCAAGAGCTGTTGCATCGCCGATGGGAGACTCACTACTTCATGTTCAGGTTATTCGTGTGGTAAGATTAAAGTCTAAATTTAACACGGCTTTAAAATAGAACTTTTGTGTGTTTGATATATCAATACTATTAATAAAGAGAATTCGATAAATAAATATCTACGATATCCTTTTGAAATTCCGAAAATATCGTACATCCATCAATGGAATCTCACTATCGATTTGCTACTTCCATCACCACCCACTTTCCAACCACCCATCAGCGGAATTAACTATCAATTTATTTGAAATAAAAGTGATGTGACCATTAAAACTTTTGCATTTATTGTACACATCCATCCACAAATTTTTTATTAAATAAAAATCAAATATTTTTAGTAATTAGATGAATGTAGTACACTGGTTTTAAATGAAAGTTTTTTATCTAACTTAAAAATGAAGAACGTGTCTTAGAAGTGGAAAAGAAAAGTCGGAGTTTGTCCTTCAAACTATTTGTCAGCATAATTTACTTTCATACTTTTCAACAAATAACGTTATTCTATTCTGGATTGAACTTTCCACAATTATGGTAATTTTAGAACTTTCTTCATTTAAGTTAATTTCTGTGACTTAATGATTGTCTATAATACTTTCCATATCTTTTAATTAATAATTATGAGGTCATATTCCAAAACAATTCAATTGTAGCTCAACTAATCAAAGAAAGTATAATTACCATATACAGAGTTAAATTTCTAACATTTCAATCATCATAATCGAACTTTGATTAGGATTTCATAAGCTTTTTGTTATCCCGCCTTTTGGCAAGGCCGTGACATCAAAAAGTTGACTGGAAAACTAAAGACAGTTCGTCGTAAAAGATCGTTATACACTGATTCGCCATGAATATCGATGAATTTTGCCCAAGTCCGGATTGAGCCACAATTGACAAGAAATGATAAGCAAAGCCGTAGAAACCAGCGGTTCAAGTTTCAAGCCAATCTGAGTTCGTATGCTCAAGCTATGATCAATTCAAGATAGAGAAAATGACCTTACTTCGAATCCATCCTATGACCTTGCTTCGAATCCATCCTATGACCTTACTTTGAATCCATCCTATGAATCCATCCTATGACCTTGCTTCGAATCCATAGGCCGAGCCTTAGTTCGAATCCATAGAACGAGCCTTAGTTCGAATCCATAGGCCGAGCCTTAGTTCGAATCCATAGAACGAGCCATAGTTCGAATCCATAGGCCGAGCCTTAGTTCGAATCCATAGAACGAGCCTTAGTTCGAATCCATAGAACGAGCCTTAGTTCGAATCCATAGAACGAGCCTTAGTTCGAATCCATAGAACAAGCCTTAGTTCGAATCCATGGAACAAGCCTCAGTTCGAATCCATAGGCCAAACATATGGATTCGACCCTACCGATTCGATCGAATCCATATGACGAAGATCATCACTTGAATCAATCATAACTTGAGATCTACAAGTCCAAATGCTATGAAATTTTCACATAAGCTTAAGCGCATGATGAAGAATGTTCACACCAAGTTTCATCTCAATCGGAGCAAATCTTGATCGATTCGAAGCAAGGGTCGAATCGATCCCAAAGTGGGCCCGGATTTCCTAAAAGCGGGTATGTGGGCTCCCTCACGTGCTAGAAGTGGTCTCCCTGGATTTTAGGCAAAATATCAGCCTCCTACACCTATAAATAGAGCCCCTGGTCATTCAGAAAAGGGGTCGGACAATTCTAAGAGCTAAAGAGCGCCCAGACTTTGCCAGATTTACTCAGAATCACCACTGCTTCACTAGATTCAGATTCTAATCTTAAAATCAGTTGTATTACATCAGAAGAAATTGTAATCGTCAAGCAAATATCAATAAAATCATCAACTTCAGAGTGGACGTAGGCAAGATCGCCGAACCACTATAAATCTCGTGTTTCTGTTCATTATTTCTGAATTGTGATATTCTGTTTGCTTATATTTGAGATTTGTGTGTGAATATTGTTGATTTATATTAATACACTGGTGCTTTCACAACATTTGGGGTTTGTGACCAATTTTGGCGCAAACACTTTGGTGCTTTGACTGAGAAGGCTGAACTCAGGATTTGAAAATTTGAAAGACAATGACTCGACAACCAAGTAGAAGGCAAAGAGCTGAGAGAAGTCAGCACGAAGGAAGTCAAGAGGCTTCCTCAGGAGCAAACCAAGCTTCAGCCTTCGTCACCAGGGATGAGATAGAGGCAATGATGAGAAGACAAGAAGAAATGGTACAGAACTTGCTTCAACAGATTGGGCAACTTGGAGTGCAAAATCAAGGAACAACCAGAGTCCAGAACGAAGCAGGACCATCCAACGCAGCATCGGAGCTGAGGGGCACACACTTAGGACATGTTGATCCGAACCCGGGAGGAGAGACAAGGACATCCGAGCAACCTGACAGCGATAGAGGGATGAACGCTCAGCCAGGGAGGCAGACACCCGAAAGCTCACAAGGACTCGGGGGGTAGATCGAAGGTAGTGAACGAGGACTACAGCTTGGAGACAATGATAGATTGGCAGAGATGGTCAGGCGAGCCATGAGAGGAGGATTAGTAAACAGAGATCTTGAAGACGTTAACAGGAGTCCCTTTTCTCCTGCGATTAGGTTGGATAGGAACCCACCAGAATTCTAACTGTCAACAGTAGAAGGGTATGATGGGAGGACGGACCCTACGGTCCATCCAACGAGCTATATAAGGCACATGGAAGTGCTAGGGGCATCACAGGAAGTCATGGCCCGGTGCTTCCCATTGTATTTGACAGACATAGCAGCTTTATGGTTCAGACAACTAGAGAGCGGCTCCATTGGGACATGGACCGATTTGATTGAAAAATTTATGAGGCAATTCCGGGTTCACATTTCAAGACCCAAGAATGTGATGAGTTTGGCAACGCTAAAACAGAAAGCTGGGGAGTCTCTGAGGAATTTCCTGACGCGGTTCAATGCGGCAGTAGCATCGGTGTATCGGCCAGATCCATCCATGGTTATGATGGTAGCCGTGTCCGGAATAGCTGACGGCACGGTATTCAAAAATTCATTAACTAAAGATCCGCCTATGGATCTAGGAGAATTTTATCATGAAGCCGAAAAGTTTTTACGATTAGAGGATGCTCGTATAGAGAGAGAAGAAGAAATCGATGTTTACATAATTAGAGGCGGTAATTCACCTGGAAAGGGTGCAGAGACTGATAAAGGGAAACGAAAAGTTGAAGAAAATGACGATAGGTCAAAGCGGCAATGGAGGGAGCCACGATTTACCACCTATTCAGAACTAAATGAGGGTTTGGAGCGAATCTACCAAGACACCCGAGAGCAAGTTGCCTATCGTAGGCCAATACGACGGGATCCAACTACCGACGAGAGAGAATCAAACAAATATTGCTTATTCCACGAGCTGAATGGACATAGCACAAATGATTGCAGACACCTGAAGGATGAAGTAGAAGGGCATATCAGGAACGATAGGCTACTTCAGCATGTGAGGAGGCGAGCTCCAATGGTGGAACCAGAGCGACCATCGTCTACATCAGCTAGGGGTGATCCTGAACCAGGACACCGTTTGGTTATCAATTGATTTGAATAACGATGAACAAGTCGTAAACTTCTCACTAACAACATCAAACCATTCACACATGTATGAGATCGCGAACGATCCACAAGTATGCTCTGAATGATTATTGATCGTCTCGTAGTGAGAATTTACACTTTGACATCCTTGCTTTGCTTTTGTTTCATGTTGATTTGAACATTTAGACTTTGTTTGTTTGAATATTTCTGTGAACGTTAATTTGATATTTGCAATTCTGTAGAAGAAGTTACTCGCGTATGCTTTGGATCGCGAACGGTCCACAAGCACACCTTGTGTGGCGACGAACCGCCACGATCGTTGATTCAGAAGTTCACCCGAACGTGAACCTGACATTGATAATACTAAGTCCCCCTCCCGGGCACACTCATTCGCCTCGAACGGCACTCGACCTCGAACGGTCACCATTAGCCTCGAACGGCACCCGACCTCGAACGGTCAACATTAGCCTCGAACGGCACCCAACCTCGAACGGTCACCATTTGCCTCGAACGGCACCCGACCGCGAACGGTCACACTTCATCTAATATGACATTCGATCGCGAACGATCACATTTTTTCCCCGTACGGCACGCGATCGCGAACGATCACATTCCTCTTTCCACATCACCTGACTGCGAACGGTCATAGTTCGCCTAGAACGACACACGATCACGAACGGTCGCAACTCGTCTAGAACGACATCCGACCGCGGACGGTCCCATTTCATTATTTTCCATGAACGGCAACTGACCTCGAACGGTTACATATCATCTCAAATGACATATGGTCGTGAACGATCGTCATTCATGGTCAGGAAAGACTATCAATTTCTTTACAGGTCATCAACAGGATATGAACATCCGGCTTATGGCATTACAAAACACACCTTCCAATCGCAAGGCATGTTTTGGGGGGCAAATGTTATCCCGCCTTTTGGCAAGGCCGTGACATCAAAAAGTTGACTGGAAAACTAAAGACAGTTAGTCGTAAAAGATCGTTATACACTGATTCGCCATGAATATCGATAAATTTCGCCCAAGTCCGGATTGAGCCACAATTGACAAGACATGATAAGCAAAGCCGTAGAAACCAGCGGTTCAAGTTTCAAGCCAATCTGAGTTCGTATGCTCAAGCTATGATCAATTCAAGATAGAGAAAATGACCTTACTTCGAATCCATCCTATGACCTTGCTTCAAATCCATCCTATGACCTTACTTCGAATCCATCCTATGAATCCATCCTATGATCTTGCTTCGAATCCATCCTATGACCTTGCTTCGAATCCATAGGCCGAGCCTTAGTTCGAATCCATAGAACGAGCCTTAGTTCGAATCCATAGGCCGAGCCTTAGTTCGAATCCATAGAACGAGCCTTAGTTCGAATCCATAGAACGAGCCTTAGTTCGAATTCATAGGCCGAGCCTTAGTTCGAATCCATAGAACGAGCCTTAGTTCGAATCCATAGAACAAGCCTCAGTTCGAATCCATAGGCCAAACATATGGATTCGACTCTACCGATTCGATCGAATCCATATGACGAAGATCATCACTTGAATCGATCATAACTTGAGATCTACAAGTCCAAATGCTATGAAATTTTCACAGAAGCTTAAGCGCATGATGAAGAATGTTCACACCAAGTTTCATCTCAATCGGAGCAAATCTTGATCGATTCGAAGCAAGGGTCGAATCGATCCCAAAGTGGGCCCGGATTTCCTAAAAGCGGGTATGTGGGCCCCCTCACGTGCCAGAAGTGGTCTCCCCGGATTTTAGGCGAAATATCAGCCTCCTACACCTATAAATAGAGCCTCTGGTCATTCAGAAAAGGGGTCGGACAATTCTAAGAGCTAAAGAGCGCCCAGACTTTGCCAGATTTACTCAGAATCACCACTGCTTCCTTAGATTCAGATTCTAATCTTAAAATTAGTTGTATTACATCAGAAGAAATTGTAATCATCAAGCGAATATCAATAAAATCATCAACTTCAGAGTGGACGTAGGCAAGATCGCCGAACCACTATACATCTCGTGTTTCTGTTCATTATTTCTGAATTGTGATACTCTGTTTGCTTATATTTGAGATTTGTGTGTGAATATTGTTGATTTATATTCATACACTGGTGCTTTCACAACATTTGGGGTTTGTGACCAATTTTGGCGCAAACACTTTTATAACCTGCTAATCTAAAAGTCTTTGTGTATAGATCCCATAATGAAAGAGAATTTTCATAAAGTTGCGATTGCTAATTTGTACACTCATAAACTGCTAATCTGAAAGTCTTTATTTGAACAACATAATTTGTACTATTCACAGCTATGGAAAAATAAGTGAAGCTGTAGAGACATTGAGGGCCTTAGGCAAAGGTCTGGAAATACCAAGAACCTTTAGTAATTTCCATGAAGTTGCAGCTACTAATCTCCTTTGAGTATTACATTACACTTAATAAGATCCACTATCCTTAGATGTTGACTGTGATGATTGTTTAGTTTCTTGCATAGTTACATACTTGTAAGGGATACTCCCTAGTTTATTGATTATTCATCAGCATATATGTAACATACACTGGTCAGTGCAAGCGTATATGAATAAAACCGTATGTATACACCCTGATTGCGATAGCTACCATCACATCAAAAAATATAAGAAAACGTTATACAGTCCAATGCAAAGCTACGTCGACAGTATTAAATGAACATGCAATTAAAAACCGTAGTAATTACAAGTTTACAAAATATATGAATCTATGCATCACTCCACCACAGGAAAGATATCTAAGAAGTAGCATTTGACCAAAAGAACAAGTGTGCATGTGGAAAAATTATGTAACATTTTCGCACATCCTTTTCATAGCACCTTTTATTAGATATTATTATTGATATCTGTCGTCTAATTGATTGTTTGATGGATTGATGGCAAAAATGTTGTATAAGTTGATATTATTTAATGACTGAAATTCAGTTTTTAATCGGTGCTTAATTAACTAAATATTCAATGGTTGAGATTCCCCAAGTATTTTAAATCTAATGGGGAGGATTAACGATCCATGTCATAGTTTTTCGTTTTCCATGTAAAATTAATAAATTTCAAACTAATAGGACGTGACCACTTCCTTCTTTCACGGTACACACGCATAAAGCTTCCCACTTTCTCCTGTAGACGTTGAACTTTTTTTGGTGGAATAAACGCATCTTGTTTATTTTACTCTTCCCATTATATCTCTTCCCCAAACAACTCTTCGTTGCAAAGGCAAACATGGCCTGCCATCGGTCATCCCGACTTGAATCTGCGTTTTGAACCCAAACTGCAACCCATTAACACCACCACCAACATGTGCTCCTCCACGGGTCCTCTTCCACCTTCTCGTTGTCGCCTTTAACTTTTGCCTGTCTGGTGTACTCTTTTGATATATATCACATATTTTTCCTTTTTTTTTAATTATGTAATGGGTCTTGCTTGTATTGCTCAAAAATGTACATTTTATTTCACTTTGCACCATGTACGTTTGTTTTTGAAAAGTAATGGATTTACAAGTTTTTTAACTTTGTGCCATGTACCGTTAGTTTTTGAGAAGTAATGGATTTACAAGTTTTTTAAATATCTACATATGAATTAGCATATGTGTTAATATATATGCACATATCTCTAAGTATATTAATATTTAAAATTATTTTTAATTTGAGACTGATTAGAAACTATATCACAGTCTTTAAAATTCGGTCTTTGAAAATATTTAAGACTGATATTTCAGTCTTTAAATTTTAAGACTGAAATAGCTAGTCACAAATATTTTTGAGACTTGATAAACAGTGACTGAAACTATAAGTCTTTAGTTAGTCTTTAACAGTAATGTAGAGACTGATTTGTTGAATTAAAGATTGATATTTTCAGTCTTTAATTTAGTGTTTTTTGGTAGTGCTTTTAGACTGATCCATAATTAGTTTTTGAGGTTGATTTAACATACAATCACGATATATGATGTCATTTTTTTTAGAATATTTATGTACGATGTTATTTATAATATTGCTTGGCTACCATTTGATGCATATTGATACTTCATATTTCGTGGTTGTTTCCATTGTGACTATTCAAGTTAGGTAGCACATCCTTGTTCCATTATGTCACTTAATTAGTTAAATGAAAGATTACTGGGTTTGTATTAATTATCTTCCTGCTTAGCAACAATAATATTCATTGTATTTGCGACACCATGAGCATTACATTCAACTGCCTTTATATAGGGGAAACGTTCCACTCTTTTATTTCTCCATATTCTTATTCGCACTTTTCAGACAAATGGCAGCAAAGGTATATTTATATGTTTCTCCTAAAGTTTGATCCTTTTGTTATACACTGTATTCATCTTTTTCAAGCCCTGTCAATTTATGAATTTTGTAACCTGTAGGCCTTTAGTTTCCTTTTATGCTCCCATCTAGAGACAAGAATCTACCATTGCTTTTTTTTTTTATTCAACTTAAAAGTAGTTTAGAATAATCTTCATATTTCGTTTGCATGATCATAGATTTCCACTATAGTGATGAAGGTTGATCTCGATTGCAAAAGTTGCTACAAAAAGGTTCGTAAAACCATAATCAGCCTCCAAGGTAATCATCCTTCATAACAACCCTATATTCATTTGAACATTCAGGCTTAATAAAGAAACATTTAAATTTGAATTGTGCATAACTTTAGAGAAGGAGAAAATAGAGACGGTAGTGTATGATGAGAAGAACAACACTGTAACAGTGTCGGGCCCTTTCGATCCAAAAAGGATGTGCAAGAAGCTGTGCTGCAGAGCTTGCAAGGTGATCAAAGACATCCAAATCAAAGAAGAGTCCAAACTAAAAAAGAAAGAATCAAATCAAACAGCACCTGAACCGGATAAAAATGACCCGGATCCAGTAGATAAACCCCCGGATTCAAATCAAACAGCACCTGAACCGGATAAAAAGGACCCGGATCCAGTAATTAAACCCCCGGATCATGGGTGCCAGCCGTGTTGGCCTGGACCTGTATGCAGCTGTGGATGTAAGCCATGGTATGGGGGGTATTATGGTAATAACAGGTGCCCATGGTGTGGGAGAGGGTTCGACTGTGTGGTGATGCCACCACCTCAGGTGGTGATTCAGCCGCCTGTGTATGTGTACGGTGCACCACAGGGTTGTTATGGACAGAAGAATTGCGAGTTCTTTTACGAAGAGGAGCCACAGGCTGCTTGTTCTGTTATGTAGGTTGATTTCTTGATGACTCGGTTGATGTAAGAATTTTATGCATGTACTTGAAGTCTGTTGATGACATTTTTTTCCCCTTTTCCTGCTGTAAAACTTGAATGGAGTTGTGCAATATATCCCTTTTGTGTGTGCCTTATTTTGCAATGTGCGTATGAATTAATAATAATTAATGAGTACGCGATTGCAGGCTTCTTTTTTTTTTTTCATGTAATAATATATGATATACATGATGTTTATGGAGGAACAAACAGTGGTATTGCATTGTCATATTGGAGAACAAATGCAGCACGATTGAAAACAAGCTAGATTAAGTTATAGGTTGTCCATTCTTGTTGAAATCTAGAATCTATGCATTTTAAATGTAAGTCTGAACTTCAGTGTATTGAATAAAATCTGACTAAACCAACTCATTTATTTAAAAGGATTTCAGTATTATTGAATAAAATCTGACTAAACCAACTCATTTATTTAAAGGACTGCCTGCCACTGAACAAAGCATATCAAATCGACGCATGTCTTAAATTGTAATGGGACAAATCTTTGAACTAGACTAGCTTTCGACCCAAACATATTTAGTGTGAGTTTTTTGGCGAAACGAACGTGGCATCTGAAATGACATTCTGAATGGAGTGCGAATGTGGAAAGTTCAACGAAAGGAAAATGCATTTTTTTGCTGCGAACGGGACAGTGAAAGGAGTCACTAAAGAGAAAGAGAATGGACCAAACTGTCCATATTTTGAAAATAACACTTAGCGCCGGAAGCAGATCACGTTAGATGCAGGGCATCTGTTTTTCTCGTACTTCATCAAATGGCCAAAATGATCGTTGCCCAATTCAAAACATTCGACGTGCCAAATGTTCAAACTGAACAGTTTGATGTTTGCAAACGTGCCTTTAGATAGAGCTCGATCACCACCACTTAAAAATGCACAAGTTATGTTGACATTTAACTAATATGATGATACACACAGATAAAAATATCTGGTATTATCGTAGAATCTACAATACATCAAGTTATCCAAATCTAATTCTATTTGAAGAAATTAACAAGTATCTAATGAAATAGCTAATTGAGTGCTTATCTCCTAGGATCAATTATATTATTTGATTATGTAGCTTAACTTTTATGAGAAATTGTATTTGCAGTATAAATATGTTTTTGGTTTTATTTCTGTTATATATAACATACACCATGTTAAGTGTACATTATGACATATAAGTAGAAATACTTAGGACAAGATGTTTAGTCCATCGTCATTACAAAAAATTTGTAACCATGTTAGATTGTAAAAATACTCGTAAACACTTATCCTTAAATGTTTCTACACATTTAGCATTTCGAGAACGATATATCAATATAGCGTCACGATCAATGTACGTACACTACGCCATAGATGGCCTATTGCAACGAAAATACAAGATGTTGCTAGCTACAATGTAACGATAGCTATGCTGATTTTTGTCTATTACAACATTAGCTTCAGGATGTTAGCATAGATATCAACACTATATTGCAGTAGCTATAGACTTATAAAAATATTATAAAAAATGAGTGCGGGCTGGAAAAAAAGCGGGATGAAATAATTTTTAACGCGGGAAGCAAAAGCAAAACGACAAAAGTTAATAAAATATTGAAGGGTTTCACTCAAACCCTTAACAAAATACGTACTCCGCCGCTCAACCTCTCAAACACTCAAACACTCTGCGATTTAAATTAGGGCTAAAATAGTGGCTCAATCTCATTCCTTTTTCGCTCTGAAATTAGGGCTTTGCCTGTGGTTCGCTCCAGTGAGTTTTTCTAGGGCTTCGGCCTTGTCTTCTTTCCTGTGAGATTGGCTAGGGCTTCGGTCTTGTCTTTGCTCCTGTGAGATTTGCTATGGCTTCGGACTTTGTGAATTTAGGGCTTTGGCTATCGAAGAACCCGATTGATTGTTGATCGATTACGATTGATCTTCTGATTTGCTTTGGCAATCGATCTTCTCCTTTCTTTGATTACAGCTCCTTCGATTTGAGTTCAACTGAGAATACAGTATGTAATTAGCACTTTTGCTTTACTGTTTTTTTTCTTGCTTGAACTCAATTCGATGATTCGAGTTGAATGATTATTGTTCTCTGTTTAGCTCGAACTCGAATGATTTTTTGTAGCCGATGATGAATGGGTTAAATAAGAATCGAATTCCTTAATTTTCGTTCGTATATTTCATACGAATTCGTCTGATGATATTTCTCGGCCACTTGATTTTAGGTGAATGCTGATGATTTTTCTGACCTTTTCAATTCCTATATTTTCGTTGCTTTATTCTCACGGCTTTGATTTCGACTTGCTTGGCCACCATGGTGTTGATTTTTAACCGTTCGATTTCGTTGGTCATTACGGCTTCGATTCTCCTCTAGCACTTGATTTTGGTTCCGTGAATTTCTGTTTGTGCTTGTTGACAGTGATAATCTTTGACTTCGGCACTGACTTGTTCATTCACGGCTTCGACTTGATTTTACTTCCTTGTGGTTTGGTTTCACTGTTTAGTTTCAATGCACTACATCTTAGCATTGGCTTGACTTGACTGCTTGACCATACGCATGCATTCATATAGTAGCTGGACTTGCTCGAGTTGCTTAATTCACTGCAACCATATTATTACTGTATATTTGCTTGAGTCTGGTTCCATTGTGAGTTTGAGTTGTTTTGTTGAGGTCTTGTCCACTGTTCACTGTATATATATATATATATATATATATATATATATCAATACATGTATGCTGTGTACTTCATGCTTTTGTTCTCGAGTCATCATGTATGCTTAGTTCTTGTGACACTGGCTTCATCATGATTTTGTAGTTTGTCTGCACTTTGATGTGCATGTGCTAGTTGTGGTCTTGTTTTGCATTGTATTGTTATCACATGTGGAAGCTGCTTTGAGTCTAGAGCTTGTGAGTTGCATCCCTTGAGTACTTTGTCTGGTTCGGTCTCGTACCACTATTGCATTGACTTTGTACCTATCGTGTTTGTATTTGCAGTCACCACTTTGCACTGTGGTTTCTCTGACCAGTCTGGGTTGAACATTTTGATTTTCTGGACTTTCGGTCATTTGGAAATTTCTCCGCGATATTGTTTTATTTCTTTGACTTGTATGTGGTCAGACTTGATTGACTTGTTGTTGTTTCGAACATACTTCGATTCATTTATACTTGGTGCAAGTTGTATCTGGTCTTGAAGTCGTAGCCTTTAATCGTATCATACATGTATCCTGCACATATGTATGTTGTATATATTGGTGGATTAGTGTAGTTTCATTGTGACTTCACTTTGGACCTTTTGACGTCATGTAGCATTTTCTGTTGTCTGGTAGCTTCATGTAATAATGCATACTTTGATCATAGCATTCATGTGTACATTTTAGTTTTGGTCGAGGCTATGTTGTATGTATCTTGACCCATAGTTTTGTATTGCACCTGAGTTAAATCCAGCTTAAAGCTCGGGTTTGACCTTGTGCTCGTGTCGTGACTTTATTTGTATTGAACTTGAGTTGAACCCGGCTTTATGTGTATTTTTGCAGATTACTCAGATGCTGGATTCAATCTAGAATAGAGTTGAAGATAAATACGAGTGTGAGTGAAATGTAGTGAGCTAGTGCATTTGTAGATGAGAATTGTGATGTAGTCAAAATTGTATTGTAATTGAAATTGTATATATATAGTGAGAGCTTGAATTTGTACTATTCAAAATTGTAATAGATATTTGTTTGAATAAAATATCCATTTGAATTTAAATTCAGTGTTATTTATTTTATTCAGCAAATATCTATTAATTATGTGAAAAATAAAATAGTACATTAACAAATACATTTAAATGAATATATATATGTTTATTATCATCAAACAAAAATCATATAGTCGCATATTCAACTGGCCCCACAACAGGGTTCGGTAAAGGTAGGCCATAGAATTAGTGGGTCCCACAATGTGGGCCCACATGTTGGGGCCCAGATTGTGGGGCCCACTTTTTAGTAAATTTGGTACCTGTGGTGACAACAGAACCGATGTTGCCCTAGGGCTGCAAAAATGTTGCCTTTGAATCAAAATGCATCACCGAGAAAGTGTTGCCTTTGCCCTTTTTTAGCCTACAGCAACATTTTTTGGCACTTCCTGCATCACTTTTTGGGTGTTGCAGTATGCAATCTATGGCGTACGTAGAGCTTTTCATATAATAGATGATGATTTAGACTGTTGGGGGCACCAATATGTTACATGCTTATAGTTACTTGAGCCAAATAGAAGATCTCATATGACGATGTGTAGTAATTTTTCGACTTGAGAATACTATGAGTCTTATGTGTGAAAGCCTTACTTTGACTATGAGAAATCACGTGATATGGTTTCAAGTTAGGTCATATTTGGGTATGCATTAAGACATATGAAGTAAAACCCTACTCAAAAGAGGATTTGTCTCCTTCGATACAAAAGGTTAATGTCTCCGTAGTTGGAATTTAACACAAAATTATAAATCTTTGCTTGACATAATTCGATTAATTGATTAATATTTTTGGATTGAAGCAAGTGGCTTCGTAGGTCTAATTTTGCAATTTAAATTCATTCATCATTAGAGTATTAATCATTAATTGAACTTTAAACATCCAAGTGACATAGTGATGACTAAGTGTAAATTAACTATATATTGTTGCTTAAGGATGTTGCTTTGAAACGATTATGAAGTAGGACTTCGTCTAAATAATTAATAAGCATATGAATTCATGACCACTACTATACTTTAACATAGTCCGTATCGGTTTTTATATTTATATTATTTAAATATTATTAATGTTGAATTAATACCTACGTATTACATAACCGAGATTCGTAGTATTTGACCAAATAAATTTAATGGAATAATCTATAAATGTTATAAATTATTATAGAGGTAATTTTTATATAATAATTTAATATTATTAAATTGCCAAAATTAAAATAGAATGTGTGTAAATGTTTTATACATTTATTTAATTTATGGGCTTATAATAAATTGAATGGGCCGAGATTTCAATATCTATTTATTTAAATTAGCCAAAATTGTACAAGTAATTTGATATTTACTTTATTACCGGGGTCATCGTATAAAGTGTAACATAGGAGACTTCAAACAAGTTTGACTCTTGTAGATATTATTTAGATAAATTTATAGATATGAAAATAACATTTTTAGATATTTTTCAACCATTATAAATAATCCTAGGGGTCTCAATCTTTTTATACGAAAATTAGTAAGCATCATCTTCACTTTTAAATCATCTCAATTTTGAAGTTGTAAAACATATGGAGTTCTCCAAAGGTCAATATACAAGTCCGATGTGTACAAAACTAAGCTCGATAAAAAAGCTACTACTTATATTTCATAGTTTTTAATATATAACAAAAAAACCATTACTATTATGTTCAACAATTATTATAAAGATAAAAAAACAAATTTTATTTTGAAAATATACTACAATGTTGAATTCTAAATATAAAATATAACTTATAAATTTAATATAAATAATTATTTAAAATATATAATTTTATTTTGAACAACTTATCGTGTTAATTACATACTGCTCCATTTTTTTAAATATTAACTTTAGTGAAGATTTTAGTTATTAAATAATATGTATATAATGTTGATGGATTTAATAAAAGAAAAAATTAAAAGGGCTCTCGGGTTTTAGTTTATCAAAAAATTCGATAATTAACATGTTTGAGTAAATAATTAAAATAAAAATAAAAATTTATGCATACCTTGTTTAAATTACTTACTGCAAAATAATAATAACACTATGTTATTACTTATTTTATAATAATTCAAATTTTAAATGTTTGACTAAATAAAATATTTATTATAATTCAAGTTTTAAACTAATAAATAAATCCTAAATGTTTGGATTTGAATTTTTACCCAATCAAATTTTAGTTTCAATTATTAAATAAGTAATGTTACCAACAAATTCTCCACAATCTCGATACTGATTCAAATTAGTGGAAAATATTTGCAATTATAAATGATGAAGTCGATCGAAACTGTGTCTATATCCAAGTTTTTGTGATGGGGAACATGCAGTTTTAAGATGAACCCGACAAAGGCCACCATGGAGAACCATGTGGAATATACATGAAATGAAGAATTAGATTGTAATGGAATATTCCTCATGATTACACAAGATGAATGATTCAAGTCTCAGATTAGAGTAAGACACAGTTTCATGTATATTCCACTTAGTGATTTTATATTCCACTTAGTGATTTTATATTCCATCTATTCCACAAGAAGAATTAGATTGTAATGGAGAACCTTGTAGTGGTTCGGCTAATCTTGGCCTACATCCACTTAGTGATTTTATTGCTTCAATTGCTGACTTGCAAATATAAGTTCTTATGAATCAATATAAATCCATAGATGAGTACAGGAGATTAGAGTAAGAGAGCAAGATAGCTAAAAAGATTCACGAAAATGAGCCCTCCCCTCCTATTTATAGCTGTAGGAAGCCTAAAATCTCACCCCCATGATCTCCACATAGTTTTCCATGCCTAGACCATTTCTTCAGGAAATTAGGTCGACACCTCATCAGTAATCATGAAACGATATCGATTCATGGGCTTGGATTGGTACTGGTCCATATGTTCTTTATATGGATGACTTTGAACATCTTGTCCTAGCTCAATTCATGGTTAGCTTCATGATTCCAAACTTGTTTGTATCATTATTAACTTGTTTCTGAGTCCAAATGATGGATTGGTGGAAGAATGGAGTTGCTAATTTTGAGTGCTCGTGGAGATCGATAACCAATTACATGGAATCAACGAAATAGTACTTGAAATAGGCTCCTGGTATCATCACTAGTAAGTAGGAGGAGTCAGGGTAGGAATGGACAAAATTACGTGGATCGGCACCGATATAACTCTTAAATGGATTTTTTTTCTTTGTTTCTTTGGGTGGTTTTGTCTTCATCCCTTGGCTCTATTTGCACTTGATTTCTGGGCTCTTGAGCCAATCTGCGGGCTTCTTGCCTTGATAGTTTCTAAGTTCGATTCGTCCAGTTTATTCGAATGTCGCCTGATCAAAAGACTGGATAACACTTGCCCCCAAAGTACATCTTACAAACATGATATGCTTTGAATCAAGACAAGTTGAAATTGCTGAGAAGGCTCTACTCTATGCTTTGAATGGTCGTTATCCTTCCCACGGATTGTTTTTGTGAAGAGTCATGTCTATAGCTATTCGTCGTGGTGCTTTATCAGCATCTGGCATTATAAAACGGGAATGCGCTTTCACAATCTATCATTCTAAACTCAATAATTTTGAACTGGTTCCTTTCATGGACTTTCTAGGTTTGAATCTGATTTTCTTTGACTTCAGTTGTTGGTTTTGGATATGTAGACACACAGGTATACATGTGCACGTTCTTAAATAATTTTTGATATGCACACACACGCATATGCATGGACCATGATCACCATTTTCATTTTTTTAAAACTTCTAGACTTAGTACCGATCCAAGTCCTTAGATCGGTACTAATCCAGGACTTTGAAAAGTCTAGATTTTATTGCTTGAGAAATCGGGTCTTTAGGTTATAAAACCTAATCCTTCACCTTTCCTCTTCACTCTTGCCTACCACCGAACCAAAGCTCTAGTGTCCGCCATTAAAATTCTTAACCTCCAAATCAAGCTCGCACCTCCCCTCGCTATCGTTGGCCACCTCCACCTGCTTCCCAGCACTACCTGACCCTTACCCATATTGCCATCCATCTATTAGGGATTGAACCTAATCCTTAGCTTTAGAAAGTGAAGAAGACCTCACCCGAACCAAAGCCTTATACCTCTTCAAGATTAGTTGAATTAGGTAAGTGGTGATATTAGACATGGACATGGATGGATTTGCATGGATGCTCGTGTCTTGGAGCAAAGGAGAAGGTGTAAGGAGAGATTGAAATCCATCCAAGGGTTTGGATCGATGCCGATCCAACCATTGGTGGATTTTTGATTTCCAGACCTCTTATCAAGTTTTGTTTTGTCGATTGAACATAAACTATGCCAAACACTTCCTACTACACTCTAAATCACATCTAATGCATTGTTGAAGTCCATTACGACGGTCATCAATGACAGTCACTTCAGATAATCTCCAGATATTCAAATAAACTATTGCACAATATCAGATATCCACACTGCATGACACTGCACAACACCGCACTAGGTTTCACTTTAACATAGGGTGTCTAGCTTATGATTAGTCTAATGTTGATTTTCTATTTAATTTTTATAGAAATGGACATTTCGAGCGTCTTTCCACTTTAGCTTCAGGTCCATCGACTTCTAGATACATTGAATCTGATGCGAAGTCTAGTTCGACCATGACTCTTTCTGCATAACATACTCCGACGTAGGTCATACCTCCAGTTGAAAATCCACAAGCAGATCAACCTCATTCAGTGGTTCCCCAAATACATGTAAAAGGCCTTAGAGTTGAAGCTGCTCCTGACGCTCCCAAGGATGATGTTATTTTGGATGATCCCGTCGACTCTATTACCTTAAAGATTGAAGATGGATCACTTGGTAGAATCTATGATAAACATGGAATACCATTTGAGGATTTATTAGTCCCTTCTCATCACCAAAGTGCTCACAATACCTATAGGGTTATACTACTTGTAATAGATACATGTGCCTGGTAGGATGCGTCCCACCATTCAATCAATTCATTCATCGAGTTCTAAACTTCATGAAATTAGCTTCGATGCAATTACATCCCAATAGCTACGCCTTCCTTTATGGTACATACATTGTTTTCACTCCATATTTGCACCGAGTACCCAGTGATTAGGAAGTTTGGTGGAAGTTCGGTATATATATAGTTTCAAGAGCTAGAAAGGAAGCCCTTCTTTGACTTATCTGGAATCGGCTAAGAACTGTCAAGTTGTTACTGGTACATGGAATAAGCTGAGCTATTTCAAGGTTGAATGGTTATATGTCCACTGTCCACCTGGATTTGCACGAAGATGGCTATCTAGATGTAAGTTATACTTCATGTGTTTAATATGAACTTGCCTTGTGATTCTACGAGCTTAACTCATATTCTTTTTTTCATTCAGATGTTCCAATGAGACCTAGTGTTGCGGCAGTTGCAGATGCCGTTAAAGCTCTCATGGAGCTTCCAAAACAGAATAAAGATATTGGAGATCTTCTTTCCGATGAGAATCTCCTAGCTCATAACTTGCTGGAAGCGGGACGTAGCACCGGTCAAGTTCAAGTAGTTTTTGATTTCAATGATAATAATAATGATAATGACGATAACATGCTTGGAGGTGGTGACGTAAATCCTGATGTTTCCCCAGTCCCAAATCAAGGGGCTAAAGCTGAAGAGAATATTGAAGCGGTGTAAGAACATGCCAAGGAAGGCGAAATCGTAGGTGAAGGTGGTGAAACTGGCCATGATGATGTTAATGTAGGCCATGAGCCTTTAATCGAGGAGCCTAAAGATGACTAGCAGTTTGCCTTGAAGAAGTGACTGGTCATAAGGATTTCCAAAGGACAGACTTCCACACATCCCCTCTACTCACTACTATGGAGAAAACTCCTTCTCTCCCTTCTGAAGACACACTTGTCGATCTAGGGCCGATTCCTACCATATTCGGCTCGTTCGACATTGGTAATATGAGCCTTGAGGGTCTCGACTCCCCTCTTCGCTTTGATGATGAAATCACTCCTACCAGCATGGGAGAAATCACTCCCATTAACAAAGCTCCAACACACGGTCCATCGAGGGGATACTAGGACACTCATATACACATGCACTGCACTTAACTCATGTCCTTACTTATTGAAGGTAACTTATTCCTATTTCATTTGAAAGGATCCATGGAGAGGAAGTACATGTTTCAATCCTTAGAGGAGAATGTGTATTGGTAGTAGAGGCATCGCTCAAGCACATATCATCAAGGTGGTGGCGAGATTCAGAGTCCAGCCATCGATCTAGCCATAATAGAGGCAGTCGTGATGGTGACTATCCATCTCATGATTCTACTTTTAGATATCATTCTAGGTCTAGGTCACCTCCACCAACAGTCTTGGTCGGGAATTCTGATCGCCGTGATGACTTTCCATCGGGTGATGCCTCTTGTGCACCACCTCTAGCTTCCATTCCCGCTCAACACTTGACATCTACTCACACCAGTCACCCTTCTGATTGCAGACACCATAAAGGCAGTTCTAAGACCTCTCACCACAAGGCTAGCAAGAAACCGATTGAAGCTCCAGTCATCACTGTGGAGCAACAACTCGCCTTTGATGCCTGAATGAATGAACTAAAGGAACAGTTTTCGAGGGTCTGCTTCGATGAGCCTATGATCGTGCCTAATCTTAAGGACATTCCACTAGGGGATAAGGAGACAACATTCGCTTATGTAGCTGACGCTTATGATCAATATAATGAATAGAGGTGGATAGCCGAGAAGATCTCTAAGGTTTCAAGGGAAAGGAAGATCGAGATCAATAATTTGAAACTTATGGAGGCGCAAGGTAAAATATCATCGCTCATCTTGACGTCAAGATCACTAACTGAAAACATCACAAGCTGAGGTCAAGAAGAGTGCCAAGGATGCTATCAAGGCATTCGAGAGTGAGAGGACCAAGCATCATGATGAGATAGAGACTGCGCACCATCAAAATCGTGATTTAGTGCTAGAAAGAGATGCTTTGACCAAGAAAGCGAATAAGCTATCAACCAAATTCGAGAGCAAGACAAAAATAAAGGACGAAGCTCTCCAAGAGGCCCAAATAAACAGTAAAGAGCTACTTGTCGCTCATGATGAAAGAGACAAGGACGTCACTCGTGCTAGAGATGTGGATGCTCTCATCAAGAAAGAAATTGAAGCCATTAAGAAGCGGATGATGGAGAGGTTCAGGCTGTTAATCGTTTAGTACAATGCTAATGCACTTAAGTTTTGCAACCTAGAATGGCTCAGTGATGATTATCCTAGGGCCCTTGCTATGGCTTACGAGCAAGTTGTTAAGGAGGGGAAAGATTTTCTTAAAAGCGGTGAAATAGACTTGGCACAGTTGGAAAAAGGGTTCTTGATAGGAGATGAGCTTAGGATGCTAAGAGAGGAAATCATACTATCCATCCGGAGCTAGCGGCTACAGTACTAAAAGATATATGCGAAGGCTTCAGATCGTCACCTCAAGATGTCACTACTGGCCACACACCTGGGCCCAAAGCTGCTCTCGATTCATCCTCTATCATTGAATATGATCTAGAGAAACCTCAAATGCACAAGTCTATAGTCCTTTCTCCCATCTTGGAAGGGAATTCCAGTGGCACTCCAGCCTAACCCCAGACTGAAAGAGGTGTCTCATTAACTTTGCACCTATTTCAGAGAGTTCACATGTCATCGATTGACATAACTAACCTCTCTATTTATATTAATCAAGTTTTAGGTCATCCCCAGGTTGTCTCGCTTCATAACAAAGGTCTTCAGTCGGGGGACAACAAATGTCTACAACCGAATCGGTGCCATTGACTATTTCAATGAAAATTTCGAGTATTCCAACTAGCGAGACTCTTGGGCCTGACGAGTGGATGATAGATGCTTTATAGGATGAAAGGAAGGGTGAGCTTCAGGGAGCCCAGATCAAAGACGATGTTGTTATCACTGGGTTCTCTAAGACTCTATCGGATCCCACCATAAGCAATCCTGAACATAAATTATCTTAGCTAAAGAGATCAAGCAAAAGAAGATAGAGGTCATCCCTCCTCCTTTATTCATAGCTTTGCTTAGCCAAACTTTCTACATTCCGGTCACTCTTCCTCCACCTAAAAGCACGTAGAATGTGCCCACTAGATCATCTTAGAACAATCTATCCAAGGATCAAGGAAGAAGTAGGAAGAAACCTGATTAAATTACACCTTCCTCCAGAGAAGAGAAGAAGAAGTCCAAGCAGCAAAATCATAAGAAGTGATCGTTGGTTTATTTTGTGTAGATAGACTCATTTTTAGTTTTCAGTTGTAGGAGACTGTTTTGGTTTCAGGCCGACGTTGTGCGGCTTCGGGCCCAACTTTTGTTTTCAGCCTAGGTGTAAATAAAACTCATACTTTTCTTTCCAAGTTCTACCTCGAATGTTGAATAACAAAGGCTTTTGTTTTGCCTAATCTTTGTTTGACTTTTTAGTATATGAGAAATGCGCTTTCCATTTGATGTACTCGTGATCTATTTCTTTCTATGATTATTGTCGGACTATGTCATTAGCCCATTCCATGATTTGCTGACCTTTCATCATTCTTGTGAACATAAAGTGATAGTTGAAGCACTAATCCTTGGACATTTATATGTAATCATATTGGATTCTAAAACCCGGTCAAATTTTGATCACTTGAAATGGTGGTTTAAACATTCCTTTTCAAGGAACTTTGAATTCGATCACACCTGTCTCCGAGCATCGATCTAGGTTCAGAAGAGATCTCGCCTAACTCTGGGAAATAATCTCCAGGCTTGCTATCCTCTGGGCAGGACATTGGCACTTTTCCAAACTCCAGGCAAAAGCTAATGAATGGATGGTCAAGTGACATCCACTTTGGTTTATATCCTGGTCTTGTCATGCTCTGGGCAAGACATTAACGCTTTGCCAAACTCCTAGCATGAGCTAACGGGTAGACAGTGTGGCAAGTCAATCCCTTTTCAGTTTATAATCCTATCCCATATCTAGGATAAGAGTTAACTGGCATTCATCTCTGGAGCCCAAGAGTGGTTGAACTCCAGAGGTCCGATCATGGATTGTAGAAGTTTGGTTAGCACCTAACTCATGGTAACTTCATACTTGCATTATACACATGCAGATTCATTCGAGTCATTCATATTTCACAACTCTTAAGTTATGTAAAGACAGAGTTACAGATTCGAAAAACCATTTTACTTTATAAAAGACAAAAAATGACAGGTTCTATCTTATTACATGACTTTAATTAGGTACAAATTAATTTCTATGTGAAATAGCATCGTAAGTATTCACTATTCCATGCCCTCAAGAGTGAGATCCCGTCCACCATTGCTACCTTGAAAGTGTCATCTCCAAACTTTTGTTTTATTGTGTACAGACCTTCCTAACTTGGGCCCAAGTTTCAGGGGCCTGGAAAGATTCATTTGAGAATAAGGTTACCAATTTCAAAGGTCCAATTCCTGACCTTGGCGTTATAATATTAGGCAACTCGGCTTCGATGTGCAGCTGCTCTCAAGTCAGCTTCATCTAGCTTCTCATCGAGCATATCGAGAGACTCCAACTGGAGTTGCTCATTTGTCCATGAATTATAGTGAATCACTCAATGAGAGGGACTTCCTGTTCAATCAAAATCATAGCCTCTGATTCGTAGGTAAGGTGAATGGATAATAGCCAGTCACTGACTTGTGGGTCGTCTGATAAGCCCAAAGTGCTAATGGAAGTTCATCGACCCATTTGCCCTTAGTCTTTTCCAATTGTTTCTTAAGAATTGACTTAATAATCTTGTTCACGAGTTCAACTTGTCCATTCACCTTAGGGTGTTCCACCATAGAAAATCTCTTATCTATGCGATGTTGGCAGTAGAAATCTTTAAACTCGGTGTTGTCAAATTGGGTCCCGTTATCGGTAACAATTGCTTGTGGAACTCCCAAACGATAGATAATATTCTGGAACACGAAGCTGATTATTTTCTTTATGGTAATTTTATCCAATGGCTCTGCCTCATCCCATTTGAATCAACGGTGTTGATAGCGTACTTCGCGCAACCCTTAGATATTGACAACACAAGGATAATATCGATTACCCAAATCGCAAATGGCCAGAGACTGACCATTTGAGTAATCTCCATTGATGGGGTCTAGGAATCTTAGCAATTCTCTGGCACTTGTCACACTTTTGGTGTAATCTGCTACATCACGGTTGATAGTTGGCCAGAAGTACCCATAATAAAGAATCTTCTTCGCCAAGGCTTGCCCCTTAGTGTGGTCACCACAGGCCACTTATGAATTTCTCTCAGGACTGTTTGGCATCATCGTCGGCGACACACCGCAATATCGAGACCGAGAATCCTTTCCTCTATAGTGCTCCTGGCTAAAAGATATATCTTGAAGCTTGGCAATGGAGCTTTCGTCGCTCGTTCTTTCTATCCAAAAGGATCCCCCTCTGTAAATAGTTCTTTATTGGAGTCATCCATGACTCCTTCTCACACTCGGCCTCCAAAATCCAATCAACATCCATATAGTCGATACTCGGACCCTACAACACATCCACCAGAACTAGGCCCATTAGTCGTGCCTCTCAAGAACTGGCTAACTTAGCCAGCGAGTTAGCCTTCGCATTTTCCTATCTAGGAATATGCATTATTGGGTAATACTCAATGTTAATAAGCAGCTCAAGGGTCCAAATTAGATGAGGAGCTAGCCTCACTCCCTTTGCCTAAAACTCTTTCCTTACTTGACATACTACCAACAGGGAATCATAGAAAATATGAAAAGTTTTAGCTCCTAGTTCCTTGGCAATTTTGAGTTCCACAATCAATGCTTCGTACTCTGCTTCGTTTTTTATTGCTGGAAAATCGAGTCTTAGGGTATAACAAATTTAACGTTCCTCGAGAGTGACAAGTACAACTCTAGCACTAGAATAACGTACATTCGATGCACCATCTGTGTACATCTTCCATCTAACATTTAGCTCACCACTATTCTTCGAAGTATCGTCTCGTGCGGTGTACTCAACAATGAAATCCGCCAAAGCTTGACCTTGGATTGCTCTTTGAGGGTAATAGGTTATGTCGTATTGGCTCAATTCAATGTTCTATTTCAACAGCCTTCCAGAAGTCATAGGTCGTTGTAAGACTTGTCGTAGAGGCTGGTCGATGAGAACTTTGATCGAATGAGCCTAAAAGTAGGGGCGGAGCATCCTTGAAGTAATCAATACAAAGTATGCAATCTTTTCTAGCCTTGGGTAATTTCTTTCTACTTCTATCAATCGCTTACTGATGAACTAGACCGGTCGCCGGATGCGGGACTCCTCACATACGAGTGCGGCGCTTAGAGAATGCATCGACATTGCCAGATATACAAATATATCCTCGTCATCCAGCGGCTTTGGAAGAATGGGGGTATCTCCAAGTGATTCACCAGGGCCTGGAATGCGTCTTTACACTCCTGCGTCCAAGTGAAATTCCTTTTTTGCTTCTTAATTTCGTTAAAGAAAGAGATGCATTAGTCTGCTGTGTTGGAGATGAATTGGCTTAAGGTGTAACAATCCAAAAATTTTGGCCATTGAATTTTAAATGTTTAATTTATTTTAATATTTAGATAATGGGATTTTGGAATTTAATAACTTGGATTCCAATATAGTGACCGTTTAAATATTTGAATTATGAATTAGATATTAATTAAATGAATTTAATAACCTTATTTAACTTCTTTTAGTTAATAAATAATATTGGTGAATTGAATTTATAAATTTAATTACAAAAATAAATAGCTCGGATAAATATCAATTTTGGGTCGAAAATATAAAACAATATATAAAATGTGTGAAATTATCATTCCGGGGCACTATCTTGGATTTGGATGAAACTATTTTCATTGTATCCAGAATAATAAACTGTTGTACACCGACCAGTTTCGTGATGATCGGACGTATTGTGTGATCGAGCGAGTTCGAAATGCGTAATGATTAATTTTAGAAAATTAGAATATTATAATTTGATTTAAAAAGTTAACTTCTATATACGATGGAATTAGGTCTCGAAAATAGTTTCATTGGGTTCGAAATAGGGGTATTTACTTAGGAACACCAGTGAGCATGCCTTAATTTGTTTTAATATGCAAAAGTAATCTAATTTATTTATTATCTTTTGGGATAATATGTATTGTTTTAACATGTATAAATAACAGTTTATAAACAAGAAGATCTTTTAAAAAATTATTTTAGTTACAACTAAGTGTAAATTATTTTGAGTTTTTATAATAAACATTGGTTTGACAATTGTTTTGACCTTGGTTTTAATACACTTAGAAAATATAATTTGCCCTTTTAAAATTATATTTTAAAAGTGTGTTTTTAAAGTTTTTTTAAAAGTATTATGGTGTGAAAATCAAACACAGGTGAAAACAACCATCTTATCATTTTCGATAATAGATTTATCGACTATCGACTTTAATTCTGCTTTATTCTTTATATTTCATCACTATTAGACAATGTGTTTCTCATTTGAGCCTTATTATCCTTTGTCGGCAATGACTAAACCCAAACAGTGAGACGGGGGGGCTAAGCTATGTGGGGTTGCTCCTATTAGGGTATTTTCACACCACTCTAGATTGGATTAAGTGTTGCGCATTGAGATGTGAAGTACTCGGATACTCGGTAACGGTTGGCGGGGTCCGGCTTTGAGGTTTCCGAGAGCCATCAGAGTTCTCAATTATATTTCTAAAGGTAGGTAAGGGGGGCGCACGCTCCTAGTTATTGTTGGAAAATCTTCTCTTTTTTCATTGTTGCTAATTCAAATCTTTGAATTGTTTCCTTAATTTCATAGAGAACTGCATTGTGCTCTTCTCTATGTCCAATTATTTGTGACCATTCTTTCGAGTCTGGAATTTGTTATTATTTATGCCCATTCATTCAGTATGAGATTTGTTCTTACTAGTACACACTTTTTTTATTTGGATTGATTAAGTTGTTTATTTCCATGCTTACATGATTGGATTGTTCCGATTCATTTCCTATTTCTTCATACATGGATGTTATTCTTATGAGGTAAAAACCAATTCTTCTTTAGCGACATGGTCTCATAGAATTTTCTTTTGTTTATCATATTACTTGAGTTTTCTTACGCTGGTTATCCAGACTGACCTGGGTATTATTTAATTATAATGCTCGGGTCAGACTGAGTTTTTACTAGGTTGGCTTTAGTGATATGGAGTTATTGGAGAAGCACTGATGTTCACCTGCCGTTGTATTTTATTTTCCGCTGTATCATATGTTATAGCTATCAGCAATTCATAATGTCAGAATTTTATAACTGTCCAACTGATAAGGTTTGTTTTTAACTCTGATGTGATCTGTATTTTGGAGTAATAGTTTTTACTGTCTTTGTTATATTATATGTTGTCGATTCTTCTATAAGATTCTAATTTCCTTGTTCCCTGTTCTTTTTTTTTATTTATCCTAACAATCTGCCTTTCCGGCAATTGGATGTCTGGCATTTGAATAATGTGGATGTATTCAGTGTCGACTTTCGATGGTCGAAAAGGCGGCCGGTTGTTACAATTTGATATCAAAGCTGAAGGTTATGCGAGAACCTTGTCTTTGGTAGGGTATGGCTCACTAGAGATAGGGTTAGTATTGCCCTAGAGTGAGTAACTCATTAGAGATAAGGTAAGTGACGCCCTAGAATGAGTTTGAGTATTATATATACGGGAGCGTATTTGTTATTGTTATAAAAACGTATTGAGTTAATTGATCCGATGAGTTGTTTATGAATGCTAGTCGGGATATGGGATGCCATGGTATCAATAGGGATTTCTAGACACTTGAACAAGCCAAACAGACATGATATTAATTTTTGAAAATTTGGTAAATGAAACATTTTACCTCTATTTTTATATATAAAGGAATAATTCTCAAATTTATATAATTATTTATAGTGTTTGTTTTTTAATGATAATACTTCTTTATTATCATTATTGTTTGATTTGTCATGCTCATACAATTTATAAGCATTGACTATTTTTTGTTGGTTGTTAATCCATGCTCAACTAGTTTACGAGCATATATTGTTTGATAATTGTAAGTACATTAAAACGAACCCCTTATGAATTAAGTTTCACAATTTGACTATAAGGTGTTCAGAGTAAATGTTAATTTAAAGTAATCTTTTAACGAAGGTTGTTTTAAAAAAATTCAACATGGTACGCTAAGACATTTAGAGAATAAATATTTGAGAAAATTTTATTATAATAAAGGAGAATTATTATAATATGAAATGATTTTAAATAAAGTAAATTTATATAAATTCGATTTATAAACTGTGTTTCAAAAAGGATTTTTGAATTTAAACCCCGGAGTCGTTTGAAATAATTTCGAAAGGTTTTTTGAAAAAAATAATATAGCAGTACTACTTGAAAGTATTTCTTAATAAAAATATTTTGGAAGAGAAATTTTAAATGGAATGCATTTTCTTTAGGGTAATTCGGAGGAAAACATCTCAATCAGTTTTGTGGTAACCTGAATAATCTTCTAAGTAACGATCGGATGTTGCTTAGGCAAACGTTGTGGAGTACTTAGTAAATTATTCTCTTTATCATTGTGCGATCGAAATGATTTCAAATCCGGAAGAACCTAAAGTGAGTTTTAGTAAATCAACCGTTTGAAGTTATTTCATAAAGAAATATAAGTAGTGTGTTTTCAAAGGTGGAATTTTGAAATAAAGCCGGGTATTTAATTTTTAAGTTTTCTTAAAGGAAACCAGTTTAAAATAAAAGTTATTTTGAATAAAAAATTGATAAATGAAAATTTTAAAACTCTTGGATAGAAAAGAAATAATTTAGTTCAAGTTTTAAATGGGTTAAATTAGATAGAAAGGTTTTGGTAAATTTATTTAATTAAAACCATAGTTTTTGTTAATCAAATAAGTTGTGTAAAGTATTCAGTGATATTGAACCAACCCATGAACATTTTTCCTTAGAGCACTCTAAGGTAAAGAGGTCAAAGGGTTGACTCTGTTTTAAAGACCCATATTTTTTTAAAAAACTCAACCCAGAGCCCTGATGAAATCGAAGGGATGAGAAGAGCCCCCCCGAGCCTGGTCCGACCATAGACAGGAGGGTTTTAGACCAGCCCAGCACAGAGATTTGATGCCCCCAACTCGTTTAGTAGATTTACGGGGACCCACCTCCGCGCCTTTGGAATGGGAGTAGGGCAGACGGAGATCGAACCTTCGACCCTGTTACCGGGAAGCAAGTATCTTACCACTGCGCCACTACTTGCGGACGAAAACTTTGGGGCCATGGATACTTTGTATTCCACAGCCTTTGGTTAGACCGGGATTTATAGTGCCCGGACACTTATGTCTCATTATTGTGGCCGCTGTTTGGACTTCCAATTAAAATTTGAGAAAAATAAAATAAATAAATAACAAATTAAAAAAATAAAATTGGTGTTTTGTGTATACTCTTAGGACCTAGAAGAATATTATATAGGTAAATAAAATAGAGTAAACTTTTATTTGCTGTTTTATAAAGAATTGTCTTTGTAAAATATTTATAAACTTAGGTGAAAATTTATGAAATAATTCATAAAATAATTTTAGTGCAGATGGAAATACTAAATAGAAAATATAAGTGGTTTATAAAGAGATTGGTATTATTAAGAAACCAAGCGAGTTAAGTATGCAAGTTATACGTAGATCATTTTATTCACACGATTCTCAATCCAGGGTTCGAATACATAGCATCGGGGTGATTCTCACCAGTCTAAAAAAAGATTTCTCGCTTGATTCTTGTCAATGATCACTTGATTCAGATTCTCCATATGATACTGAAGTTATCTATCATAGTTTATGGCTATGCATGGAGAACGAAAGTTCCTAATCAAGAAATCTGATCAGAGTCCGCCATAGAGAGGTCGAGTTAGCAATACTAAAATGGAAGTAGAAGTCTAGGTATCTGAACTAGTGATCATGTCAAATATAGCGTGCGGCTGATTTATGTATATCATACGAGCTTGAGTATAATTGTATATTTAGTATGTGACTTAAGAAAATGTGTGAACTTAAGCAAAATTCTAAATCTAGTTGTTAGTCATTTGACACTTTAAAACAATGTTAAGTGTTAGATTTTTCCCTATGAAATTTGAATGATTGATAATGTTAGTTTATTCCTATATGGAATTGGGTTTGATTTAATTTGATTTGTTGTGTGATTTATATACCATAGTTTATAAAGTTTGAATTTATAAACAAAGGTTTTTGAATTTTTTTTTATTAGGACTTAAATCCCAGCGGTTTTGAAATCATTTTAAAGTAATTCTTGGAATGATTTTGAAAGAAATAATAATAGTATGATTTGAGGTATTTGAGAAAATATTATTATTTCGATAAAATTGAAATTTGTTCCAATAGATATTTACAAAATGTTTTACAAATATTTTTATGTATTACGATGAATGACTAAAATCAAAGCATGATTGGGAGTTTCCCCATTTTGGGGCTCGCTAGGTGTATTTACTCTATTGTTTTCTGGAGGTATCAGAATACCAATGGAGGCTCCATTGTTTTTATTAGAGTTATACGATGCTCGATAGGGGGGCGCATGCTACTAGTCATGTTGGATATAGTATTGTTAAATTTCTTCTTGAGCAAGTTTTAAAATACATTTTTGAATATAAAACATGGGCATTTAGTTCTAAATTATGGTTTGAAAATATTGGATGCATAGCATTTGTTACAAAATATTTTTTATACTTTGTTGCATATGGATGATATGTTGCTTTTTGGTTGCATGTTGCTTTATTTAATACTAGAGTTGTATGTTGATTTATAATTTTTGCATGTAGGGTTGCCTCATTAGTGTTAGTTGCACAATGTTTCCTTGTTTTCTATGAATGTTATATTGTTTATGCTACTTGAATTGATGATAGAGATAGCTATTATATTTCACTTTTATCAGTATGACTCCCTTTTGGATTGTGTAACTACAAGTAAGCAAGAGATTGCTATTTGATTTTTATGCACCTACATTTGCATTAAGATAATAAATTATTTTAAAAAAAATTAAAAGTTAAATGAAAAAAGGTATGTAGTAGATTTAGAAATTTAAATTTATTGATGATTTTATGCCCTAGATATTGGAGGTCGCTTGGCTTTTGTTTTCTTTTGTTGGTTTCGGGCCCATAGAGAAAATTTTTAGTTTTTCCGATCGAGCCGTGCAAAGGAGGTGTTGTCGAAATTTTCCATCATATTTGAGAATTAATTAAGTAATAAGTTTAACAACTCATTTTAATTAATAATTTTTTTAACCTAAGGGGTCCGATGACACTTTCTTCGTTGAGAATTTCGAGGACGAAATTCTTTTATGCGGGGAGAATGTAACAACCCAAAAATTTTGGTCATTGAATTTTAAATGTTTAATTTATTTTAATATTTAAATAATGGGATTTTAGAATTTAATAACTTTGATTCTAATACAATGATCGTTTAAATATTTGAATTACGAATTAAATATTAACTAAATGGATTTAATAACCTTATTTAACTTCTTTTAATTAGTTAATAAATAATAGGAGTTTTTTTGTATATAGGACAAAAATTTGTATTTTTTAGCCTCAAGGACACGACCTTAATATTTTTTTAGCCAAAAGGACAAACATTCTCCTAAAATTAGTGATAAGGACAAACATTCTCCGAAAATTAGTCATGAGGACAAACCGCGAAAATTTTCAACCACCACTCGTCGCACCATTACCCACAGCCATCACCTGCACCACCAGTCTAGCCGCCGCCCACAACACCACCCGTCGCCATCACATGCTATCGATAATTCTTAACTTAAAAACTGATACCTAAAAATTTCTACGGGTAACTAAAAACTGCTATCTAAAAACTAATACCTAAAAACTGCTACCGACAACTAAAACTAATACCTAACAGCTGATACTAAAATAAACCACCCATAATCACATAGGTTCTCAAATTTATCAAATTCGATCACCATTATTTAAGTTTATAGTTCATTCTTGAATAAGCATTTCAATCGTAACAATCATCCTTGTAGAAAATCAGCTCATCATCATATTTAAAGTAAACAAGCATTACAATCATCCTTGTAGAAAATCATTTCATCATCATATTTAAAGCACTAATAGATTGCCTATAATCAACATCTATTAAGCTCATGAAATTGCATCGTTATCTTATATAACGATTCTTTGACTCAACCATCTCCATTCTTCGATGCAAGTTAGATCGAGTGGATCCACTCCAGCACTAGCATGGATTCCATTCAACTAATGTAGTGTGCACAATGGCGAGCATAGCAGCAGTTCATCTCTAGATAAAAAATAAAATAGTTTTTACAAAAATGATACCTACTGTCTCTAAAACTGATACCTAAAAATTGATCCTCAAGCTAATAGTAAAACTGATACTCAAACAAAATTCATTAAATATTTGATACTAATGAAACACTAATTCAACTCAATGATAATCATATTTACTATGCAACAACTTCATTTTTTAATATAATCAAACAAACAAAACAGTAAAAAACTTCCATGCAACATTATTTTAAAAAATGATACTTAGAAAAAACAAAAATTATACCTAAAGTCTAATGCTCACCAAACTCAACACAGTAATACATTATCAGTCAAAACAATATGAATGCAAAAAACAAAATAACGATTAAAAAATGTTCGCTTCAAAATGTGAATTTATTACATTGTAATAATTTTGTTATACAACAAAAGTCACAAACTCAAAAATAACAAATATTTTCGAAAATGATACCTACAAACTGGAAAATTGATACCTAACAGCTGATACCACTTCTTCTCCCCTAATTCTTCCATGGCTTGCTCTTCTTCTTCCTTGAATTGCTCTTCTTTTTTCACAAATTGTTGTTTCTTCTAAAACAACACTTTACCACGGTGTCCCTGCCATAGAGCCATCAATTTTCCATCATCAGATGACTTCAAATCAAGGTACTTCAAAACCCTAGCCATTGCCATCCACCGTCGAACCAACTACCCTCGCCGCTAACACCATCCCAGTAACCGCCCTTGCCGACAATGCCGCCTAAGCTTGATGCTGCTCTAGACTCATTTGTGTGTTTGTCCTGGTCGCTAATTTCTTGTCTTGCCTCCAAATTGAAATTCAAAAGTTGTCCTTCACGCTAAAATACTGAAGGCCGGTCATTGAGGCTAAAATGCTGAGAAATTTTGTCCTTGACGTTATTTTCCTGTAAATAATGTTGGTGAATTGAATTTGTAAATTTAGTTACAAAAATAAATAGCTCAGATAAATATCGATTTTCGATCGAAAATATAAAACAATATTTTAAATGTGCGAAATTATCATTACGGGGCACTATCTCAAATTTTGACAAAACTAGTGCCACTGGATTCAGAATAATAAATTGTTCTACGCCGATGAGTTTCTTGACGATCAGATGTACGGTGTAATCGAGCAAGCTTGTAATGCGTAATGATTAAATTTAGAAAATTAGAATATTATAATTTGATTTAAAAAGCTAACTTCTGGTTATGATGGAATTATGTCTCGAAAATAGTTCCATTGAGTTCGTAATAGGGGAATTTAGCTAGGAACGCCAGTGAGCATGTCTTGATTTGAGTTTGTCAATTTTCCAGCATGAATAGTGCAGGTTAGAAAATGTGTGTAAGGACCCTTAGACCCATTCATTTGCAAACCAGATTCTTAAAACCCTAGCCGCTGTTCTTTTTCCCTAACCCTAGCAAATCCAACAGCCATAGATTATCGGAGCCTCTAGAGGCGTTTTCTAGTGGCGCCCACAACTAGGAAAAGGTGGCCGAGGAGGAAGGGAGCACATCGACGAGTTGGATGGCCTTGGAGTGGAACGAGGTGGCGGCAAAGTCGTGTTGATCGTGGCCGACATTTTTGTTTCTACAGGGAGATTCAGGCATAGTTAGGTGACGTGGCTAACATCGGTGGGTAGCTCTTAGCGAGGGCTTTCGAATGTGACGTTGCGGCGACGATCCTGTGAAGTTCGGCCTCGTAGTTTGAATGCGAGCGGCTTGGGTTGTTCGATAAATAATGATATAATTAACATTTAATTAAGTAATTAGTGATATTTAATTTAATTGAAATCTTATAAAACCAATTACTTGTTCATATGAGGTTGGATTTGAACGCGTCAAGTTGCATTGTACTCGTATCGTCATTAGCTCCGTTATGGAGTTGGATTGAAGTAGATTGAAGCTTGTAGAATTTCAATAACTGGAATGCTTCGGTAATAACTAGAACTTCTATGAGTTTACTCACCTTCAAGTTTACTATATAATATTTGTGATGTTATAAACTATTGTTGATTGCTTAGATGTTAGTTAAATTGTTGTTTGATCGATTGTTTGATTGAAATTCCATTTTGGAAAATTGATGGCATATTAACTTGATTGCTGTGAACCTATGTGATTATATATATTATCCATAATCATTGTTTTGCAGGGAAAATTTGTAGAGAAACCCTAAGGAGTTTCTGGCCAATAATAATTATTTATTTCTTTATGCTGCTTATATTGATGTTTTGTTGAAATTAATTGTGATATTATATTTAAATTGTCTAAATGGCTTTATAGTAATTTTTGCCATAACATCAATTATTAAATATCAACTCCTAAACCCTTCATGTGTGTTGTCTTGTGGTTGTATTTTCAGAATATATATATTTAAATTTATTAATCATTTTGATTGATGATATTTAAATTAATTTATCATTTTAATTAATGATGTTTAAAATTTATCTATTTATTTTAACTAATGATGTTTGAATTTAATTAATCCATCTAATTAATGATATTTGAATTTAAGTAATCATTTTAAGTAATGATGTTTTAAGTTAATAAATCATTTTAACCAAAAATGTTTAAATATAATTAATCGTTTTGATTAATGATATTTAAATGAATTAATCATTTTATATAATGATATTTGGGTTTGATTAATCATTTTAATTAATGATGTTTTAAATGTAGTAAATCAATTTAATTAACAATGTTTAAGTCCAATTTATCATTTTAATTATTGATATTTGAATTTAGTTAATTATTTTAAGTAATGATATTTGAAATTTAAGCACTCATTCTAATTAAGATATTTGAATGTAATTAATCATTTTGACTAATGATATTTAAAGTTAATTAATTAATCTAACAAAGGTATCTAAGTCAATTATTTTATTTAATAATAGTGATTAAAGTTGATTTAATGAAAGTGTTTTAATGTGGATTAACTGATTTAGTATTTTAAAGTTAATTTACTGATTAAGTAAAAGTGTTTTAGAAATAATTATCTGTTTAAATAAAGATAATTGGTCGATTTATTAAAAGAGATCATAGATTTGATTTATTATCTTTCGGGATAATTAATATTGTTTTTAAAATTAATGTGATTTTAAAAGTTGTAAAAAGTATGTTATAAATAATCCTTCAGGATGATCAACATTTGTCTTAATTTGTAAAAGTAATTTAATTTATTTATTATCATTTGGGATAATAAGCATTGTTTTAAAATTTATAAATAACATTTTATAAACAAGAAGATCTTTCAAAAAGAATTGTTTCAATTAAAGGTGAGTTTAAATTGTTTTGAGTTTATAATAAACAATGGCTTGAAAATTGTTTTGACCTTGGTTTTAATACACTTAGAAAATTTAATTTGCCCTTTTAAAAGAATATTTTAAAAGAGTATTTTTAAAGTTTCTTTAAAAATACTGTGGTGTGAAAATCAAGCATAAGTGAAAACAACCATCTTATCATTTCCGATAGTAGATTTATCGACTATCGACTTTGATTATGCTTTCTTCTTTATATTTCATCACTCTAAGATGATGTGTTGCTTGTTTGAGCCTTATTATCCTTTGTTGGAAATGACTAAACCGAAAGAGTGAGTTGGGGCCAAGCTATGTGGGGTTGCTCCCATTAGGGTATTTTCACATCCACTCTAGATTGGATTTGGTGTTGCGCATTGAGATGTGAAATACTTAGATACTCTGTAATAGTTGGCAGGGTCCGGCTTGGAGGTTTCCAAGAGCCATCAGATTTCTCAAGTATATTTCTAGAGGTATACTTTTGGTAAGGGAGGCACACCCTCATAGTGATTATTCAAAAAACTTCTCTTTTTCTCTTGTTGTTAATTCAAATCTTTGAATTGTTTCCATAATTTCATGGAGAACTGCCTTGTGCTCTTCTCTATGTTCAATTATATGTGAACATTCTTTCGAGCCTGGAATTTGTAATTATTTATGCCCATTCATTTAGTATAGGATTTGTTCTTATTAGTACACATATTTTTTATTTGGATTGTTTCGATTGTTTATTTCCATGCTTCATGATTGGATAGTTGTTCTGATTTGTTTCCCATTTCTTCATCTACGGATGTTATTTTTGTGAAGTAAAAAATCGTTCCGTGTTAGCGGAATGGTCTCATAGGAATTTTTTATGTTCATCATATTACTTGAATTTTCTCATGCTGGTTTTCCAGACTGACCCGGGTGTTGTTATTTTTTAATGCTCGGGTTAGACCGAGTTTTTACCAAGTTGGCTTTGGTGATATGGAGTTATTAGAGAAGCGCTGGATGTTCACCTATCATAGTGTTTTATTTTCCACTGTATTATATGTTATACCCATCAGTAATTTGTAAAGCCAAGATTTTAGAACTGTCCAGTCGATAAGGTTTGTTTTTAACTCTGATGTACTCTGTATTTTGGAGTACCAGTTTTTACTGTCTTTGTTATATTATATGTTGTTGATTCGGATGTGAGATTCTAATTTCCCTATTCTTTGTTCTTTTTTTTATTTTATCCTAACAGTCTGCTTTTTCAGTGATTGGATGTTTGCATTTGAATACCGTGGATGTATTTATTGTCGACTTTCCATGGTCGAAAAGGTGGGTCGTTACAGCAGTGAGCTTCCCGTTTAACCTCTGGACCTCCTTGATAGTCTTTGGGGCTTTAATGTTTCTCAATGCCTTGATCTTTTTCTGATTGGCTTCAATCCCATGGGAGTTCACAATGAAGCCCAGGAATTTCCCTGACGCAATACCAAATAGGCATTTCAAAGGGTTGAGCTTCATCCTATAATTTCGAAGAACGCCGAACATCTCTTCCAAATCGTCAATACGGTTTCCCGAATCTCATGACTTAATGAGCATGTCATCCACATAGACTTCCATCGAACATCTAATCTGATCTTTGAACATCTTTTTTACCGCTTCTGGTAGGTTGCTCCAACATTATTTAATCCAATGGGAATTACAAGATAGCAATACAGTCCTAGGTCGGTTATAAAGCTAGTGTGTTCTTGGTCCAGGACATGCATTGGAATCTGATTATATCTAGAGTATGCATCCATGAACAAAAGCAATTCATGTTCATTTATCAAGTCTACCAGCTGATCTATCCTTGGCAGTGGGAAACTATCCTTCGAGCATGCCTTATTCAGGTCTAGATAGTTGACATGTGTCCTCCACTTCCCATTTAACATTTCACCAAGACCAGGTTTGATACCCACTCTGGGTATAAAACATCACGGATGAAGCCGTTATCTTTCAACTTCTCCACTTCTTCTTTAAGGGTAGCAGATCTCTCTAGACTCAGGCTGTGGCGTTTCTATTTCACAGGAACACATTTAGGATTTATATTTAATGCATTGCTCACTATCTCCGGCGAGATCCCACACATGTAAGAGTGTGTCCAAGTGAACACATCTACGTTAGCCCGAAGGAAACCAACCAACTCCTTCATCAACCTTGTGTCCAGTTGTGATCTGATCTTGAGGATCCGTGTAGGATAATCCTGGCTGATTGGAATTTTGATTATCAACTTGGCTGGAGCTACCCTTTCATCCAGCAGCTCTTTTCGTGGATCCATATCCTTATGGAGCCGGCTGTGCTGCCAAAGACAGGGCTCGGGTAGTGGTTGCTATGCATCCAAAGCCTTGATGCAGAGGGTCCCCTCTATACTCTTTCCTTTCTCTCTTCGCCTTGCCTCCTTCAGCTCAATGACATAACATTCGCGGCCAAGCCCCTGATCTCCCTGGACATTCACATACCAATCTCTGTTGGAAATTTCATTGTCAAGCACCAAGGAGCTATAGCCGCTTTGAATTTAGCCAGGGCTAATCAACCAAAAAATGTGTTGTAAGCTGAGTAAATATCCAACACCACAATAGGCACAGCCGCACTTGCTTGCGGTCGCCCTTGCTAAGCACCACCGGTAGCTCCACATATCCGACTGGCTCCGTAGCTATCCCGTTTTAAGTTCTTACCCTCTAGAAGCATTTAGTCACTGGCTTTCTTAAATAAATCATTGACCGAACTCCCATAGTCAACCAGTACTTTCCATACAACAATAAGGCCAATCATGGCCGTAATCACAAGCGAGTCAATCGTTGGGGCTTCCATCCCATCAGCATCTCTGTTTCGAAAAATAGTGTCATCTGTCATAGTTATGAATTGTTTTCTTGAAGCTCCGTCCTCTATAACAATGTAGCTTTCATTCTCTGCATGTTTTAAAGCACCAATGTATTAATTCATCTCATTCTAGCTCTTGTCAATTGGATGTGGTCCACCGATGATTGTAATTACCACCAAATGTTTTCCAGGACGCTTAGGCTCTTCACCACTAAGCCCGGCTTGCCCTCATTGGGAAGTTGACCCAGGGGGGTTGGAATTTCCATGCCCGCCATCCTATGCTGTTTTCACAAACTGCTGCAATGTTTGTAGATCAACACCTCGATCATATCATGCAAATGTCTGCATTCGTTGGTGTTATGACCACGTGTCTCATGGAACCCACAAAACTTGCCAGATTTTTCCATTTCTTAGTCAACTCTCTCAAAGCCGGCTTCCTATACTGCTTAGTACCTTGAGTAGCTAGGTAGATATTTTCTATTGAGTTATTCAATTCTATATAGCTGTCATACTTAGGAATCCTGGGACGATTCCTATTATTCTATTTCGCTTCCTAGTCCCATTATCACTTCATTTCTAACCATCATTCTTGTTGCTAACATTCACATACACATTTCTGGATTTACCTTTGGACTATTTTACAACAATATGCTTCAGTTGGAGGCTCAGATCTACCTCTTCGGGAACGAGTGCGTACCTTTTCCAAGTGCAAGAACTGAATAGCCTTGTTGTAAAAAATATCCATCGTCGATGGGGGTTTCATTTCCAACCATCACTCGAAATCAGTCTTGGGATGAATCTCCCTAATCAGTGCCATCAATACCATTTCATCCTTAGCATTTGTAGCTTCCGTCACAGCTGTATGGAACCTATTAAAGAAATCCTTCAATGACTCTCCCACACCCTAGAATAGTTTTGATAATGACATCACATCCTTAGGGCATGAAGTGTATAGATGGAATTACTCCAGAAACCTTTGCATCAACTCGGTAAAAGACAATATGGATCTCAATGGGAGCCGGGTGAACCACATCATTGCTACTTCCTCCAGGAAGATTGGAAAGCAACAACATCTCACAACATCAGATGCTCTAGCAGAGTTCATATGCCACTCGTATTTCATCAAGTGTAGCCTTAGATCCATTTTTCCACCATACAATGGTATCGTTAGCATTACAAACCTTCGTAGATACTTCGCATATAGAATGTTCTTGGTAAATAGGTTTTGATTTAGAGAATTACCCTACTCATCATTACTTCTGAATTGGTTTTTATTCATAGGTTTTTTGACCATCTCGGCCAGGTACTTTGGTTCTACAAGTTCAGCTGAATGGTGGTAATTGGGATCCGTTCCGTGTGTTCAACCCAGTGAATGCTCTCGGGAAGACCCTCGATACATGGGTTCTCCAGACTCTGGGAAATCCATTCGTCTAGTAGTCCCCCCTGTTTGATTCTTGTGTGGTAGATCGTTAGCAATAGCTTGATATTCCAGATTCTGATTATCTATAGCATGATTAGAAGTCAAGTTCATGCCACCATCATGAGGGCGAGCACCAGATCCAACATTTGTTGGATCGGTGCCGATTCTTCCACTTAGATCAATACCGATCCATAAACTCACTGCGAGTTCGTCTTGGTTCCTAATATGAAGTCTCAGCCTCCTTTTGAGCCCTTTTCTGCTTCCTATTCCTCTGTCTGTGCTCGAATGATTAAGAACTATCAGACCATCTTTCTCCTTCTATGGCGATTCTAAATTAGCTCATTCAGGAGTCTCAAGCTCTACTCTATCTGCTAGTTCATCTCAATGCGATTCTCCTGGAATCTATCCTCCATTTGCTTCATCATACTATCCATCTCCACCCTAGGCATGACATCCGATGGATTTAGGATCTCTGGCTTATTTGGCTGGCAACTTCATCCACATGTTGAGTATTCTTGTTCTCAGCATCATTAGAAGCTCTGAAGTTTGTAAAATGGTCTCTTCTTGAGGCCATGGTAATAGCTTCTTATAGATTGTTGAGAATCTGAATTATAAAACAGTAAGATTGGAAGATTAGATCTATCTTTTGGATCTGAGAAATCCAACAACAGATGATGGATCCAAGTAGCGTTAGAATATATTTCTTAGTGGAAGCACCAAAATGTTTGAACTAAAAATAGCACAAATATCCAAAAGATTGTGTACATAATTAAAAGGTGAAGAAAAATAAATTAAAAGGAGCAAGTAAAGAACACACAATGTTTTACAGTGGTTTGGCTAATCTTGACCTATGTCCACTTAGTGATTTTATCGATTCAATTGCTGACTTGCAAGTACAAATTCTTATAGATCGGGTTAAATCTGTGGATAATTACAAGAGTTTAGAGTAGGAGAGTAAGAGAGCCAAAAATATCCCCAAAAATGAGCCATGCCTTCCTATTTATAGCTTTAGAAAGCCTAAAATCTCGCCCCCATGATCTCCACATAGTTTTCTACCCCATATACCATTTCTCCAGGAAATTAGGTGGACACCTCATCAATAATCATGCATCGGTACTAATCCATGGGCTTGGATTGGTATCGATCCATATGTTCTTCATATGAATGACTTTGAACTTCTTCTCCTTGCACATTTCGTGGTTAGCTTTGTGATTCCAAACTTGTTTGCTTCATTATTACCTTGTTTCTGAGTCCAAATGATGGATCGGTGGAAGAACAAAGGTTTTGACTTTGAGTGCTCGTAGAGATCGATAGAGAATTGCATGGGATCAATGAAATAGTACTTGAAATAGGCTCCTGGTATCATCACTAGTGAGTAGGAGGAGTTGGGGCAGAAGTGGACCAAATTATGTGGATCGGTACTGATCCATGGGTTGGATCGGTATCGATCCAACTCTTAGTTTGATTTTTGGTCTTTGTTTCTTTAAGTGGTTTTGTTTTTATCCCCTAGCTCTATTTGCACTTGATTTCTAGGCTTTTGGGTTATCTCTTCGGGCTTCCTACCTTGATAGTTTCCAATTTTGATCTATCCAATCTATTTGAATATTGCATATTCAAAAGGATGGATAATAATTACATATTTGATTTTCTTTACGGCAATCTCCAACCTCGGGAGTGAGATACTTGGAAGATCCGTAAGAATATATCCAACACCTCAGGCTCCTATTGAAACAACTTTTTTGGTTTATGGTGTTTCGAAAAGAAAATAAACAGCTTATGGTTAAATGGAAAAACTTGGAGATCCTATAAGTTAGGGGTTGTGATGGCAAGTAAAAGATGACGTTTATTTATAAATTTGCTTGACTTTATCGCATTTCGTGTATTTGTTTTTGATCCCCTTAACTTATAAAACCATGATATGTTATGATATGATAACTTTAAAAGTGCTGAATTCGAATTATTAATGGTTGACTTTAAACCATTGACTTGGACTTTTGGCATAGGAGGGCTATAAAAGAGACGTGATTATATATTGTTTGGACAACCTCTACATGAGGCTATATCATTCATATGAAAATTCTTTCTGTTTAAGCGTTACGTTTTTGAAAAATATTTTTAATGAAGCTTCACCATATATTATTATCCTCTTCCTCATCAAAGAACTAAAACTAATTTAACTGGAAATGCAATAAATAGTAGTTCGAAATGATTGAAATCAGCCAAGTATATCAAAGAATGACTTGGAAAATACTGCTTTGAAACTTAAAGCAAGTCAAATAGAATGATGATGTCCTTATGACCTACAATAAAGTACGTAAAAGGGATTGTGTTTGAAATATTTCAAGCTTGTGATAGGTTTGAGAATTCGAGAGAGGGTTTGGACATAGACGAATACGTTGAAATTATTAGAAAGGACTTGAAAAGAGATAAAATCGATTTGTGGATCGCTCTACTCAATATATATAGTTTAGGGATATATCTGGTATATCTAGTCTAGAGATACCAGCTCTACGGTTCGTAAGTTATCTAATTAAGAGATATGATGCGACCCATGATTAGGGGTAGCCCACTCTTATGATGTTGGAATTATGTGTGTGTATAAATTATAAAAATGGTGGACATCTATCAAGTTATATTACCTAAAATTTAATGTGACACGTTTGAGCATGCTATAGTTTTATTTTATATATTACAACATGTAAACACCTATGGATGATCTTTCTTTACCCAATATAAAGTGAGTTGGTACTTGTGAGGGGAAGAACCCGTTCAAGCTTTAGTGGTGTGGTCTCATAATGCATTGTGATATTTATGGGCCTATTATTTGAGTTTCTCACATTGAACCTATGTTTGACTTGAGGTTTATCTTTTCCTTTGATACTCTAATGAGTACTCATTTGAGTACATTAACAATACAAGATTAGACTTGACGTGTTGGAGATGACTGCTGATGAGCAAGAGGCTTTAGATGTAATTACTGTTTATATTTATTCTACATTAGTAGATGTATATGTATTAACATTGTAAGGACATGTTTTTATAATGTTCAATAAGGGTACTTATGTAATTGATATTGCAACTCTAAGGATTTTATTTTAGGGATAACCATATATTATCTATTTTTTAACTATGTTTTATTGTATCACATGTGATATCCCGGAAATTTTTGGACAATATCAATTTAATAATCTGTTTAAATAATTTAATAATCTGTTTATAGCGTGAGAGACTCGAAGCGTGTAGGGTTTTTGCTCGGGGGAATTGGTGAGGGACTTGAGTAGATTTTGGTGATTTCAGTTTTAACCTGACAGTGTTTTAAAAATTTAAAATGAGTTTTAAAATTTAAAGGCAGGATTTAAACTAAGTTCTAAATCAAGTTTCCATATGGGTTTAAGTTTAAATTTGTATTCTAAATTTGAGATAAATAAAGTTTATAAAATTTATAATGTTTTATCAAATTTAAAATATTTAAAGTATATTTTTAAAAAGGGTTTGAATAAATGAATTTGTTCAAAAATCTTAATTTTCTTTATAAATGTTAAGTGTTTCTTAACATTTGGATTTAAAAAGATTTTGTAAATTGGATTTAAAATTGGTTAAAGCTAAATTGTAATTTATTTAAAATCTTTAATTTGAAATGAATTAAGGTAAGATTTTAAAGTAAAATGTTTTAAAGTCTTTGTTAATAATAATTAAAGTAGTTAAAGGTTAATACTTTAATTTAAAGATTAATTAAGCAATTAATTTAGTAATTAGAAATTAATTGGTAATTAAGAAATTATTAAGTTGTAATTAATAAATAGTTGATTAAAGCTAAATTTCTTAAAGAAAGTAATTAAAGAATTGTTAATAATCAATGAGAGATCATTAATTAGGAATTATTAAATAATTAATTAATGTGATTAATTTTTGATAATCAATTAGATTAATTAATTAATATAAATTGGTTAAGTATAAATTACTTAATGAAAGTAATTAAAGAAATTAATTACTTAAGGTAATTAATTAAATAAATTTGATAAGTTTAAATTAATTAGTTAAATTAATTTAAGATAATGATTTGGAAATTTGATAATTACTTAAATGTAATTAGTGAAAGTATAATTACTTAGGAAAGTAATTAAAGGTAATTACTGGATGTAATTAACTAAAGATGATTTAATAATAAAAGTAATTTGAGTTAATTACTTTTGAATAATTAATCAAGGGATTAATTAAAGGATAATTAATTAAGGAGTAATTAATTTATGAAGTGGAGTAATTAAGGGAAGTTAATTACTAAATGAGATTAATCAAAGGTGATTAATAAATGTGACTAATTAATTATTAAATGTAATTAATTTAAATAAGATAATTAATTAAGAGTAATTAAGGATCATTAATTAATAAAATTAATGATGTAATTAAGAATTGATTAATTAAGATTAATTAATAAATAATAAGTGATTAAAGTAATTAATTAATTGTAATTAATTAAGGATTAAGATAATTAAGTATAATTAATTAATTAATGAAGTAATTAAAGATTAATTACTGAATGGTTTAAGATAATTAATTTGTGAAATTAATTAAGTATTAATTACTTAAAGTAATTAAAGGATTATTAATCAGGAATGATTAATTAAGATGGATACTTAGAGTAATGATTAATTAATTGGTTTAATTAATAATTAAGTAAGCAGGATTTATAGAATGAAGTAATTAGTTTAATTCACTTTAAATTAATTAGATGATATAAATCATTGCTTAAGGATGGATGAATGAGATTGAATGTATTTCATTGTTTGATATCTCTGATGAGATATGATTGATATATGATATGGATGTTTGGTTGAATTATAATGATAATGTGAATTATCTGTTTGGGATGATAATGTAGATTATCTATTGAATTATCTATCTTTGTGTATATAGATAAGAATTGAATTGTTTTAACCTTAAAATAACTTGGCCCTTAAAAGATACGTTTTGGATTTCGATGAGACCGGGATCGGGTTTCCGTATACCGGGATTCCAGGTCTGGAGACCCGAATACCACATCGATCCAAATTAACGATAGGTCGTGAATCTCAAGTGAAGATGAAGATTCAGAGTGCAAGGGTTATTGTCGTTAACTCTGAGGCTGATTCCAACACGAGTGTAACGAGATAATGCCTTCGGTTTCGTTCGAACCCGGAACGAACTTGTATGGATTGAATGCTTTCAGAACATCGTCAGGTGGACGATGAGCATTCTAAGTGATGTGTTCTGATTAAAGGTAATCGTGACCTCAAGCCTCATCAACCGGGAATGGCTAAAACAGGGGAGGTGCAGCAAGGCTTCGTGGGTAGCACCCACTGAGAGTAAGGTCATCCCTGTCTAGAGAGTTCCTTCTTTTATTTCGGCTTAGTGGTGCAGTTGGCGACGACCATCTGTGGGGTGATTTTATTCGGGATTATCCAGTAAGGGATGGTTCCGGCTTTGTGTTGCAGGGGATTGGGAGTGATCCTCGGTACAGTGATCTAGGCCCCTTACTGTGATGAGCGGTACCCCGGTAGCTCTGCCATTGTATGGAATCCAAATTCCAATAAGTGATAACGGACTTGATTTTATACCTATGTATGCTGGAATTTAATGAATGTAACAATTTCGGCTATGTGAATACTTATTTGAAAACCCTAGACCTATTATAATACAATCGGATTTCCTATCAAATGTTTTGGTTAGCGTAAGGTAAAAACTTACCCATGTTTATTTGTGGGGAGTCTTACGTGATACCTTTTCTTTCAAAAGGTTTTGAAGTTAAGCAAGTTTAACCTGTTACTCACACCAGACCCATGTCTGAACCAAGTGTTTATTTCTGTTTTATATAAACTCTTGGGTACTCAAATTTTTACGAGTAGCCAAGGGATTCAGGTTTAGCTTTGACGAATATTTTGGAGGAGCAATGGAGCAGGAGGCTTCAGCGTTGTAGATATATATAGTAGTTCCGCTGTGTTTGTATCTCTGTAGTGTATTGAGTTGTAATGTCTAGATAGATGTTTATAACTGTCTAGTAAGTGATGTATATGCTGTGTAACTCTGTAAATTGTTGTATACTATGTAATAGTTTATGTTATTAATATAATTTATTCGTTCTGCTGTGAGATCGTTGTTGTTGTTTCTTTCTTTCTTCTCTTCTTTTCTATTTTCTACCCCTTTCTTTCTTATTGTCGATGCGTCCTTCTGCGGAGAGAAGGGCGCGTCGTCACATGTGGTATCGGAGCATAGGTTGAGCGAATACCTAAGCTATTGGTTAAGTGAATATCAGAGCACTAGGTTGAGTGAATACCTAGGTTCGGAAGGATTGTTCATTAGAGATAGGATCTGTAGCAACCTGTTTGAGTCTGAGTGTATATATATACGAGAGCGCGTATTTGTTAGTTATATAAAATGGTTTTATATTGTGTTAATTGATCGGTTGGGTGGTATATGGATTCTGGTCAATACGAATAGCTAACGTTATTGATAGGGATATCTAAACACTTGGACCAGGCCAACGGACACAATATTGTTTTAAAAAGGTAGATGAAATAAGTTTACCCAGATATAATTTCTATATATAAAAAAAAGTATCATTTTAAATGTATATGGTATTTGTAATGATTGGTTGAGATGATAATAATTTATCATCTAGGATTAGGAGTCTGAGTGTTGAGGTTGGAAGTGTATTTGTCGAGACTGTAAACTTAATACCGTCTCGAGTGAACTTTACAGTTGTGTAAGGATTTCACAATCTCTGAAGGAAACCTGTTAAGGTTCGGAGTTTATCTTAGGAGTTGGATGAGTAGAGTTGGATCTGTCAGTGAGGCAGAAGCGAGTGATGGTATCTTAATACTTCTGGAAGAAGTAGCTGCGTGATGAGATGCAGTGACTATGGATGTTCCCGAAGATGTTTTCTTTGGAACAAGTTTAAGGAAGTGTGTATATTTCGGTATTGTGGCCGAGTTCAACATGGTGTTTGTGTTGGTTTGGGTTCGAGTTTCTCGAAGAGCTTTGGTTAAGAAGTCTTTGGCATCTGTGGCAGCAGTACAGCTCGGAGTATTCTTTGCGTTGGCTGGAAGTTCTTCCGACTTAGCAGTTTTTCTGGAGGTGGAGTTCAGAAGCAACAGAGTGGATCCATTTCTTCGATGGATTGGATAGTTAAGTATGAGCTGTTCTGATTGGTAAAGAGAGAACAGTTTTCTTTGGAATTTGGCTGGGTTGATCGCAAAAGTGACTTGCGATTGCTGAGTATTCTCTTGAGTTATCTGAAATTTCTGGGATGTGTTGTCCAGTCTTTGCTTGTGTTCTTCATCAGCATTTTCATTCTACTCCAGATCAGAATGGCGCAGCGGAAGCAGTTTGGCGAGTGCTCCTGTTTGTCTTTTCCTGATAGGAGAAGTTAGTTCGATCTTCTGATGTTTGTGAGTAGAGTTTTGTTTTGGATTGGATAGATCTTGAGGAGATCATTCTGTTGAGTTATTTTAGGTCCTGATTGTTTCAAGAAGTATCAGCGAAGGTTAAGATGATTAGGAAGGATCTGTAGAGAGCCTAAGATCGTCTGAAGGATTTTGTGGATAAGAGACGAAGGAATTTGAAATTCGAAGTTGGAGACTTCGTTGTTGTGAAGTTTTCTCTGGTTAAAGGGAGCTATAAGATTGGGTAAGTCTGGGAAGTTAGCTCCGAGTTATTTTGGATCTTTTCTGTATTTTGATTTGGATAAGTGCTTTTATCTACTGGATTGAATTGTCAGTTTGGATAACTGGGATTCAATGTGTTTCACGTATCTCTGAGGAAGTACGTGTATGATCTATCTCTGGTTTTGGAATCAGCAGTTCTGGAGGATTTGGTTGTTGAGTCAGACTCGTCTGTAGTCTGATATCTTGTTTAGTTCTGTAGATCTAGGTGAGTAGGAGCTCTATAGCTTAGTAGTATTAATTTTTTGGATTCTGTAGAGCGAGTATCCCGGTATTTATATTTGGGGAAACTCGGGGAAATTCTATCCAGAATTTTTGTCTGGATAGTTAGAATTGTTTGATTGTGTGAATTGGTTGCTATGGTTGTTAGCATTTGGAAGATAATATATGCTTGTGATTTAAATAGATTATTAAAGTAACTTTGTTTTAAATTTCGGGGACGAAATTATTTTAAGGGGGAAGGAATGTGATATCCCAGAAATTTTTGGACAATATCAATTTAATAATCTGTTTAAATAATTAAATTGATTTGATGATCTGTGATAATTAAATTTGAATTGGTTTAAAAATCTAATTAAATAAATATTTAATTGGTGAATTTTATCTTTTATAAGTTAATAAAATGATTTCTATTTATAATGTATATATATATGTATATATTGTAAATAGATAAGCTTGGATTTGAAATTTAAATAATAAATGAAATCTTGTTTTAAATTTCTAATGTATATTCTTATAGTTTGGAAATTATGATTTATTTAATATTAGCTTTACAAAGCTATTTAAACAAAATAATTATACGGTTTTAAATAAGATTAATAATAAGATAATTTTTTTTTGAATATTGCTTAATAAATATGATTTAAGAGTATATATATATATTTAAAGTACAAATTACATATGATATGTTAATTCATTTAGTAATAGTAGTAATCTATAATCTCTTTTATAAATTAGTTTTAAAATTGATAAATTTGTTATTTTAAACAATATTATTAATATAATATATTGTTTTATAAATAGATATGAATAGACTTTAATAAAATAAAATTGTTATTTTCAAATTGGATGTGTTGTTTTAAATTTACTTTAAATTGGATTTTAAGAATATAATTTGAATTTGAATTTGAAATTCAAAAGAGGTAATATTTAAATAGTTTTAGACTTTAAAATATATGTATAGGCTTTTATTTATAAGTATAATTGGTTATTTCTTTAAAAAGTTATCTTTATATATAAATAGATAAGTAATAAGTGTTTAATAAATTAAGAAAAGTCTTTTATTTACATTTAAAATAAATACAAATTACTTAAAAGACATGTGTAATTCTCTAAAGACTTGGTTATAACAAGTGTAAACTAATTAACACATATAAAGACAAGTGTCAATCTTTTAATTTCTTTTGTCTTTTATTTTTAAGAAATTATTTTCAGCCTATATGAATATTGTTCTTTATTTCCATTTCTTTTCTTATCTTCATTCCAAAAGCTAATAAACTCTAGCCAAAATCCTCATATCAAATCTGTAATTCAATCCTCCTCTCAAAAACAATCTGTAACCAAATTCCTCAAACCATAATCTCATATCAAATCCCTGTTAACCATTTTTCAAAAATCAAGACTGCATTTCTTTAAAAACCTGGAATCAAAGCCTGTTTTTCTTTTCAAGTCAAAAGCAAGTACACCTGATCTAAAGCAACATCTCAACAATCAAGAGTATAGCATGCATGCAAGTTTCTATATCTAGCATTCCAGTTTTCAAAGAAAATCAAGCATTCAGTTTTAAAGGTTTCAAAATCAAAACTGTTTCAAAGAATAAGCTCTGTTCATTCTCAAATAGGTGAGTAACTTTCTTCTTATAAATTTAAGTATATAGGTATTTGTTTGCATGTGGAATTCTGGAATAAAATGTGTATTGTATGGATGAATATGATTGAAATTTCTATGTATATAGTTGGATATATAGATGCATGCTTACTGTTATACCTTTTCTTACCTGTTCTTACTTTTAGAAGTTTAAATCATGATCGAATTTAATTCCTCTTGATATAATCTCTGATAGGACTTAGAATTCAAACTATATTTGTTTGTTTAAATCATGGATTACAGTCTAAAATTTTATTAAGTTAAAATAAAATGAAAACTACTCTGTAAATAAAAAGGAACAGGGAAGTTTAAGTTTTATATAATATTCAAATATGTTAATTTAGAAATCCAGGATTATTAACTGAATCTTTAAACCAAACAATGATTTTTAGAAGAGAAATCAAGATTTTTAGATTTTTAAATGATGAGATATTCTTGTATGAACGAAAGTTGGGTTTCGATCGATTTCTGATGATCAATGTAATCTGGAGGGTTGTGGTTCATTCTGGGGGAAGAGGAGCTATCAGTGATTAAGAGAAAAATGTTGGATGGCCGTATAGATGATCGTGGAGATAGTGGTTGGTCGATTGAGTTTCTAAACCTAGTTTTACTGGGTTACAGTTTTTGTTGGGTTTCGATTTCCTCTGTTGATCGAGTTGCCTGGGGCTTTGGGTACCGGAAGATGGTGGGTTGACGAGGTCTTCGCCGGAGTTTCAAAGGAAATGGTGGTCGGAGTTTCAAGGGAAGGACGTTGACAGGTTTTAGTTTCGTTCCTGTTTTTATGACAGGTAACTCGAATTCGATTGAGGTGTTTGTTCGAGGTTCTGGTGGTTGGAATCGTGAATGGTGGTCGTAGACGATATGCCGGCGATGGCAGCGATGGTCGGAGGCAATCGACTCGCCTGTGCACGTGAACGTGTGTCAGGGTATCAGTGAATTGCTTTGGTATAGCAGAGGAGTGACACTCGAGTATTTCTCGAGTTTATAGCGTGAGAGACTCGAAGCGTGTAGGGTTTTTGCTCGGGGGAATTGGTGAGGGACTTGGGTAGATTTTGGTGATTTCAGTTTTAACCTAACAGTGTTTTAAAAATTTAAAATGAGTTTTAAAATTTAAAGGAATGATTTAAACTAAGTTTTAAATCAAGTTTCCATATGGGTTTAAGTTTAAATTTGTATTCTAAATTTGAGATAAATAAAGTTTATAAAATTTATAATGTTTTATCAAATTTAAAATATTTAAAGTATATTTTTAAAAAGGGTTTGAATAAATGAATTTGTTCAAAAATCTTAATTTTCTTTATAAATGTTAAGTGTTTCTTAACATTTGGATTTAAAAAGATTTTGTAAATTGGATTTAAAATTGGTTAAAGCTAAATTGTAATTTATTTAAAATCTTTAATTTGAAATGAATTAAGGTAAGATTTTAAAGTAAAATGTTTTAAAGTCTTTGTTAATAATAATTAAAGTAGTTAAAGGTTAATACTTTAATTTAAAGATTAATTAAGCAATTAATTTAGTAATTAGAAATTAATTGGTAATTAAGAAATTATTAAGTCGTAATTAATAAATAGTTGATTAAAGCTAAATTTCTTAAAGAAAGTAATTAAAGAATTGTTAATAATCAATGAGAGATCATTAATTAGGAATTATTAAATAATTAATTAATGTGATTAATTTTTGATAATCAATTAGATTAATTAATTAATATAAATTGGTTAAGTATAAATTACTTAATGAAAGTAATTAAAGAAATTAATTACTTAAGGTAATTAATTAAATAAATTTGATAAGTTTAAATTAATTAGTTAAATTAATTTGAGATAATGATTTGGAAATTTGATAATTACTTAAATGTAATTAGTGAAAGTATAATTACTTAGGAAAGTAATTAAAGGTAATTACTGGATGTAATTAACTAAAGATGATTTAATAATAAAAGTAATTTGAGTTAATTACTTTTGAATAATTAATCAAGGGATTAATTAAAGGATAATTAATTAAGGAGTAATTAATTTATGAAGTGGAGTAATTAAGGGAAGTTAATTACTAAATGAGATTAATCAAAGGTGATTAATAAATGTGACTAATTAATTATTAAATGTAATTAATTTAAATAAGATAATTAATTAAGAGTAATTAAGGATCATTAATTAATAAAATTAATGATGTAATTAAGAATTGATTAATTAAGATTAATTAATAAATAATAAGTGATTAAAGTAATTAATTAATTGTAATTAATTAAGGATTAAGATAATTAAGTATAATTAATTAATGAAGTAATTAAAGATTAATTACTGAATGGTTTAAGATAATTAATTTGTGAAATTAATTAAGTATTAATTACTTAAAGTAATTAAAGGATTATTAATCAGGAATGATTAATTAAGATGGATACTTAGAGTAATGATTAATTAATTGGTTTAATTAATAATTAAGTAAGCAGGATTTATAGAATGAAGTAATTAGTTTAATTCACTTTAAATTAATTAGATGATATAAATCATTGCTTAAGGATGGATGAATGAGATTGAATGTATTTCATTGTTTGATATCTCTGATGAGATATGATTGATATATGATATGGATGTTTGGTTGAATTATAATGATAATGTGAATTATCTGTTTGGGATGATAATGTAGATTATCTATTGAATTATCTATCTTTGTGTATATAGATAAGAATTGAATTGTTTTAACCTTAAAACAACTTGGCCCTTAAAAGATACGTTTTGGATTTCGATGAGACCGGGATCGGGTTTCCGTATACCGGGATTCCAGGTCTGGAGACCCGAATACCACATCGATCCAAATTAACGATAGGTCGTGAATCTCAAGTGAAGATGAAGATTCAGAGTGCAAGGGTTATTGTCGTTAACTCTGAGGGTGATTCCAACACGAGTGTAACGAGATAATGCCTTCGGTTTCGTTCGAACCCGGAACGAACTTGTATGGATTGAATGCTTTCAGAACATCGTCAGGTGGACGATGAGCATTCTAAGTGATGTGTTCTGATTAAAGGTAATCGTGACCTCAAGCCTCATCAACCGGGAATGGCTAAAGCAGGGGAGGTGCAGCAAGGCTTCGTGGGTAGCACCCACTGAGAGTAAGGTCATCCCTGTCTAGAGAGTTCCTTCTTTTATTTCGGCTTAGTGGTGCAGTTGGCAACGGCCATCTGTGGGGTGATTTTATTCGGGATTATCCAGTAAGGGATGGTTCCGGCTTTGTGTTGCAGGGGATTGGGAGTGATCCTCGGTACGGTGATCTAGGCCCCGTACTGTGATGAGCGGTACCCCGGTAGCTCTGCCATTGTATGGAATCCAAATTCTAATAAGTGATAACGGACTTGGTTGTATACCTATGTATGCTGGAATTTAATGAATGTAACAATTTCGGCTATGTGAATACTTATTTGAAAACCCTAGACCTATTATAATACAATCTGATTTCCTATCAAATGTTTTGGTTAGCGTAAGGTAAAAACTTACCCATGTTTATTTGTGGGGAGTCTTACGTGATACCTTTTCTTTCAAAAGGTTTTGAAGTTAAGCAAGTTTAACCTGTTACTCACACCAGACCCATGTCTGACCCAAGTGTTTATTTCTGTTTTATATAAACTCTTGGGTACTCAAATTTTTACGAGTAGCCAAGGGATTCAGGTTTAGCTTTGACGAATATTCTGGAGGAGCAATGGAGCAGGAGGCTTCAGCGTTGTAGATATATATAGTAGTTCCGCTGTGTCTGTATCTCTGTAGTGTATTGAGTTGTAATGTCTAGACAGATGTTTATAACTATCTAGTAAGTGATGTATATGCTGTGCAACTCTGTAAATTATTGTATACTATGTAATAGTTTATGTTATTAATATAATTTATTCGTTCCGCTGTGAGATCGTTGTTGTTGTTTCTTTCTTTCTTCTCTTCTTTTCTATTTTCCACCCCTTTCTTTCTTATTGTCGATGCGTCCTTCTGTGGAGAGAAGGGCGGGTCGTCACATCACATCAATACGATATAAGCATAATTTTGATTGTTTTGAGTTCTTTTTTACTTTACAAATGATCTTGCATTCAAACACTAAAGTATTAGCACATCCGTATAGTAGATAGTATTAAGTGTCAATCTTAAAAGAGTTAAGTATGTGCCCTAGGGGCGATTATATAATTTATTATGTAACTCAACTCTTGTACGAGAATCTTGTTAAAAATAAAGTATTTTTTGTTTTTGTTTTCTATTGTATGCATTATTATATAAGTAACGATTTGAATATATTAAAATATAAAAATAAGAAATCATTAGAAAAGGTAGTTAATTGTTTGCAATTGCAAATATTTTACAGCTGTGAGTATTAAATTGAATATTCAGAGTACTTGTCCTTATCTTTAAAATGTTCCTAGGTAAGATGTATCAATAAAATAATATCGATACATCCATTGAATTTAGTTTATGTAATGTTGTTCATAGGATAGACGATGGGTTACGCATAACTAATAGGGAAGTTGGATCAGATGCACTGGCAACGAGGCAAAAATAAGCAGATAAAAAAAAATTTCATTAATTTTGCACTAGATCTTTAATTTATGATATCATGGATAATATATTCACATCAATCATATTTAATGTAGTTCCAATAAAAAGTAATTTTTTTAGAAAAATTAATTTTATTTTAATTACAAATTTGATGTCTTAATTTGCATGTAACTTTAAATTTGATTAATTTAACTACATGTTTTGTATATTTTCTATTTTACTCATATTTGGAAATATAACGTATTTAGTATGATTTATAACATAAAAAATATAAGGATAAACTTTAATCCGAATGAGATATGAAATGGATAGCAGGTGGCGTATAGGTGGTCATTGGGATTTTTAATCATATTATATATTTATACAATGTATATTTGATTGAGTTAGGGGTATGCCTTCGATGAAATTCTATAATTTATTGTAAATTAATAACTTTGTAATAAATTTTTGTTCAAAAAAGGTATTTTTCTATCTATTATATACTTGTCATACTGTGATATGTTAATTGTTTATTTAATTTAAGTATATTAAATAGAAAATATTTAAATAATATGTCAGATGTAGTAATTACAATGTTGTAATCGTGATAAAATTATCACATTAAAAATAATATATTATTTTAAAGATTCACAGTCAAGATATTTCAAAATAGGAAATCGATACATCCGTTAAGACTAGAGTATGTAACATTCTCTAGATGTTAGGCAGTGTATTACTTGTGGTTGTTGGAGCACCAATGGATTACGTACTGATAGTTATTAGATGACTCAATTGATAGCTTTCTGTTGGTTAATATAACTAAGGTCAAATAGAAAATCTTGAAGTAACGATATTACACAAAATCTTGGAGTAACAGTATTACACAATTCTGTCGCTTTGACAATACCATTAAATTTTAATGTGCACACTCCACTTTAATTATAATTAAATCGTGGCGTGGCATCCATCAAATAACCATAGTTGGGTTTAAGCTGAAAAATTAAAAGTGAAATAAATTCAAAAGAAAATTTGTCTCCTTAGTTACATGAGATTAGCATCACAATCAACCATAGTCAACTCAAAGTCAAAATCTCCAGCTAGAGCAGTTCATTTAATAATAATTGTTATTATTAAACTAAGGATTTTTGTTTGGATTACACAAGTTGATTGTAGATGATATTGGAGTTTTGGCCAAAAACTAAATCTCGTAAGTCCTAATGTGATATACTGTTAACGAAGAGAATTTGTGTAAATAATCATTACTACCTACTACCGCTTAAAATAGTGAAATTATTACCGAAATGAGATAAATTCACCAAATTGTCACATAATTTGCTAAAGTGTCGTTTGAACATTAATATTCGAATTGATCAATATTTATCGCAGGTCGAATTTACACCTTTGAGTCGCACAACCACAATGTTGAATACTCCAAAATACCGTATGATTTAATTAAATTATATAGATTATAAATTAATTAAAATAATTAATATTTATGGAATATTAATCATTGAATTTTATTTGATTAATTGAATTGGTATTTAGTAAAGTGTGTACATAAAAGTTATATATATATGTATTGATGTACAATATCAATACACATTTAAAGTGGATTTAAAATGAATAAATATTGATTAGTTTTGGAAATTTTTGTTTGTTCTATAAAGCCCATATATGACCGACCATACAAGATGGGGAGGGAGATATTTGTTGGAAATATCTAGTTCTGAATTGGCAAAGAGAAGAGGTATACAGGGAGATCTAGATCTCATCCTTTTTATCCTTCCCGTTGCTTACATAACTAACCGTTCTCTCTCATTTTAAGTTAATGTTTTTAGCCTCCACCCACTACCCATCTTTGGCTGCATAAAAATGGGATCCCCCTTTATTTCCAAATAAAATAAACCAAACAATACAATTCTAGTAAGTGGTATTCTCTTTCAGGATGCTGCAAATTCAAGTGCAATCTGGATTGGATCTTGAGAGGCTACGTTCAACATTTAGGGTGCTCATAATGGCTACATTAGCTAATGATCTAATTCTATTACTATTCCACATCCATATATATTATACATCTCATTCATATTACTTGTTTTTCATTTTTACAAATTTATATATGTGTTTGCTGTTTGATTTTATAAATTTATACATGCACATACATTTCAATAAAAAAAACTTTGTATATAATTTAATATATATAAATACATACATACATATACATATTTTTTTGAGAAAAATGGGTGATCCTCTAGATTAGAGAGAGCACACATGTAAATATGTATATATCACATATGACAAAGTGCTGCCAACATGCCTGGCATGTAGCTAATCATAGTACAAATAACAAAGAAAATAACTCAAGTACCTCTAGAATGAGCTCCGGCAAGGCCACCACCCATTACACCCTAATATCGAGTCCTGGCAAGGACACTGCCCGGTATCGAGGTGTTAGAAGTACCTAAAAAACTATGGAGCATCTCAGCACTAATGATATTAGAAGTCAAATCTATCTGAGAAGGAAAGGCCATGCTGTAAACTCGAAAGAAATGGAAATACGAAAGATTTAGAATGGAAAGCGCCACTCTGTAGACTCGGTAGAACTGGAGAGAGCGCCTTGTTGAAAAGTAAATCATCCAAAAAGTAGAACGCCATAATGAAGATGTAGAAGAACTGAGAAGAACTCCTTATTACAAACCGCAATCCTGCCATCAGCAATCATGTGAACCTACAAAATGAATTTGACACCATTTCTGGCCAAAACCTGTATCTGTAAAAGAAAATAAAAAATTATAAGAATAATACATATATATGTTTATAAATGAAATTTATATACATATATATATATATTAATAAAATAAAAGTAAAGATACAAAAGCTAAGATAAAAGGACAAAATACAGTAAAAATCAGAAAAAAAAGACAAAAAAGAATCCATGATCAAAAGAAGTTAAAGATCTATAAACTACAACAAAAACAAACTAAAACTAAAACAAAAACTAGCACAAAAACAAATTAAAACTTATCCTTATGGTCCATTGATCAAAAGGATATCATGATAAATAGTGAAATCATCATTTAAGTTTGAAAAAATGTTAATAGGATTACTGATCTTATTAAGATATTCTCTAAAATGATTTTTTTTAGCTAATTTATAATTAAGATTTGAGATCCAATTTGTAACGACTGGGATTTTCGACCCTCGAAAAAATCGACACTAATACGTCCACTGAATTACATGCCGAGAAATCGAAAGTCGGAAAAAAAAACCGATTGTTAGGGGAAAGAAGAAGAAAGAAGATAAGAGAAAACTAAACAACAACATAGAATCTCACAATTGCAACAGAACAACATATAATAGATAATAACATATCTTTATACAAAAGAACTATAACTGTTATTATACATACCATCATCAGAGTACAACAATCAACAATCAATTTTGGACAATTATAATAACTTGTCCTCACAAGTGCTGAATATACAGCCAACACACAACGGAATATAATCAAGTATGTGTAATACGTCTTTGTCATCCAGCTCATCTCCTGAACTCCATAGCATCCTAACTTGAATCTGTAATACTCAGTCTGAACCGAGCATTATAATAAAATAACACCCGAGTCAGTCTGGAAAACCAGCGTGAGAAAACACGCCCAATTGGATTTTAAGTTATAAGAAAACCTTTGAAATCAAATGGGTATCTCGTAAAATCATGCCACACAAATACACGATGGGTTTTTACCTAACGATAACCAAAACACTTTTATATAAAAATCTTGTGATATTATAATAGTGTCTAAGTACAAATACTTATTAAAATAGCCGAAATGCTTGCATCTCACATTTCAACATAGTTGGGCACAATCAAAACCATACGGCGCTTATTGGAGAATGGATTCCATACTATGACCAGGTAAGGAAAAACCTCTGATGAGTGCTTGACTACTAGTACCGAATATGTCATCATCCCGGTCTTTCGACCTTTTTGTGATCTCATGCACAACCAATCCATAAATATGTAAATGTCGGGTATCTAGAAAGATGATGACATACCCTAATGGGAGCAACCCACTTAGCCCTGCTGCATGCCCTGTTTTAGTGATTTCCCGGTAGATGAGGCTTGAGGCTACGATTATGTAACGACCCGTAAAATTTCAACTGTTTAATAACGTAATTAGTTGAAATTTTGCGAAATTTCAAACGATAAAATTTTGAAATAAAAATTTAATATTTGGAATACATCTAGTTAAACATAGCAACTGGTAAATTTTCGTCCGAAAATACGAAAGTTTATTTCGCGCGTAAATTCACTTCAATTTAATCAGTTAAAAAGCGTTGAAAATAAAATGTTTCCGAAACCTAAATATTTTTATATGGAAAAATTCTAAACCATCTTCTGAGCAAGATGTCAGTTGGTCGTTTTTCCAAATTCGAACATCTTTGGCTCCGTCGTTCTTATTTTCTACAAAATAGCAGTATTCTGGTACTGATATCGATTTTTATCGGACGATCGTACCACTGATTTCTATATACCGTTTTGATCGTCTCGTCGTGCCGATCTCTACGGTATATTCGATTGTAAAATTCGGAGTTCCGTTGTACGTTGCATTTTCCGTAACGCCTACCGTATCAATACCGGTTGTGTAACGTTTGGTTTCTGAAATCCTTTGAATTCTTTATCCATTCAACTTCACATCGTACAACTCAACAGCCATAACGTTTAAGATTCCTAGAAATCCAACCGGTGACTTTTATCATTCCACCTATTCGAATTTTCCATACGCTCATTATTTTGTTCAATAAATCTTTTCCAAAGACCACTTTTCCCTCTGCCTGCTCATTTCTTTTTCCCTTCAGCAAACACTTTCCTCCTCTCTTTCATGCGTCCCCTCCACTTGAACAACAGCCCTCCTCCACCTTCTTCCGCTTCTAAAGCTCAGCCCACAAGCCCTTTCCCTGACCGCTTCACCACCTCCAACACCGGCCTTCCACCACCCTTGCTTGCTCCGCCTTCGCATGCCGACCACCGTCCATCCCAAGGCCGAGCCTTCTCCATATTTTGTGTTTATAAGTGGTATGTGTGTCTTATAATAAATATTGACTAGTACAATTTATACATGTATATAGAGTAGTTAGATGTATATAGATACATATTAGAAATATAAGTCTTAACAGTCACTTGCATTGAGTTATTTATATAATATATTACATTCTGTAAGTTATATTCATGCAAGCTGTGAGTCGCATATAAGCATATAATGTTAGTATTTATAGTATGAATGCATAAGGTGTCTGCATTTTATTATGTTGCGTGAGTTAAAGAAATGTTGCATATATATAGTGACTTAGATTTTATGGTATCAACTATTATCTGTATATATTATTATTATTTTACCGAAAACATATCATTAACTGAAACATGAACACAATAACAAATTCGACCATTCCTAGTGTACATAAGATCTGTTTGCTTATAGCTTGATAGCCCAAACACTACAAAAGATTCTTCTACTAAACCACATGATCGGACAAATCAAATAAGCAAAATATCTAAAATGACTTGAGCCCCTAACCAAACAACACAATAGCATACATACTATCATATGACCAGGTAAACTATATTCTTTCAAGGAGCTGGAAATCCGGGGAATGGATGGTTATGAGTAGAATTCATGTGCCATATCTTCACACTTTTTGCCGTAACAGTAGCAGTAGTCGCATTGTTAAATAGAAAAACTCGCGTTGAAGTAATTTTGATTTGGGAAGTCTTAGTATATATATAAAGATACCTTTATTGTTTACAGTGAGGTATTTTGTTCGAGAAGTTATAATTGTATTATATCATATATAGAGTTTATATGTTGCTATGCATAAGTTTCTACAGTATATAGTTATTAACCGTTACGTAAATACACATTATGATTTATCTATATATTGGGTTATAATCGAAATATGCATTTTACTGTTATGGTCTGCATACTTGTTTTATACAGAGTCAAGTACATATATTTGCATGCATTGGTATGTTATTACATTTTATATACAGTTTTTTTTTTTGTTTTTTTTTTTGTTTAAAGATGGTATAGGGATGATTGACTTTTAAAGTGTACAGATATAGGTATATTTTGTTTGTATATTTAAAACTGTTTTTTTTTTGTGTGTGTGTATATATATATATATATATATATATATATATATATATATATGCCAGCATTGATCATTATTATTTTATTTTATTTTATTTTAATCTTTGATTTTTTTTATATGCATATTCAAGAACTATGATCTTTATTATATATATTTTATTATTCGTCTTAAATTAAATATTGATTATTGGAAAATGGTAATATATGTTCTATTCTATCTAGAGGATTCTGATTCGTTCTCATCGACTCCGTTCTGATTTGATTTCGTCAAATTCTCATTTTTCAGCTTCGTTCGTCGATTCGAGTTCAATCTTGCCTGGTTTTGGGATTCGTATTTGGATTCGTAGCTCAAATTTCAGTGTTCATATCGGTGTGCGTATCCGTGTCATCTCTTGTTATCTCTAGCCTCGAAAGGTGAGCAATCACTCACGATTAATATTCTTTTATTTATTAAATTTGATTTCAATTGAAACGACAATTGAAATATGATGTTGTTTGATATTTACACTGTTATTACCTGTATCAGTTCACTTGTGACATCTGACACCATTATCTGTTAATTATTTATGCGTTGATAATACAGTTTAATTGTTAATTGATTGATTGTTGATGTTTATATTGGACGTTAAATTGTTAAGGTTAAAATGATAAATAGTATGCGATTGAACTTGATATAGAATAGTTAAATGTTAAATTTGATTAAATGACATTTGTATAATATGACCCCTTTAACTGTTAAATTTATTGACATGTACGATTTGTTTAATTACACCTTGAACCACTGAATGTATGTTGTTAAATTTATGATGGATGAAATTGAAATTGGATGACAAGTGAAAACCGTAATGTAAAAATCTTTAATCTACATGAAATGATAGTGTAGATTCTAGAAATAATTATATTAATTCGTACAAATAACAATACGAGTTAATACGGTTATTTCGGGATTATTTAAATTGATTATTGGATTGATATTGATAGTTGTTATTGCTTGTTTATTTACTTTGACACCATCCCAGTTATCACACTGCAAGTTCCCCTTTGTTATTCTTTGATTTTGAATTGAATTGGAATCGGGTTGAAATGATAAATACCCAAAATTGAATTTTGACCTAGGATAGGAAATTAAATAAAACCCGATTGGTCAAATAATTTGATTTAAAAATAAAACGAAGATTTTATTTGAAGAAATAATATTGTTTTGAAATGAATTTGAAATTGGAATTTTATGAAAAGAAAATGCTAATATATAATAATCTGAAACAAATTATTAACAATGAAATTGATGGAAGAATGTTGTTAAATTTGAGAAATGATTGAATTAAAATTTGAAACGATTTAATAATACAGTTTGAAATTATTTGAAATGATTTAATAATCATAATTAAGTTTGAAATTATTTAATAATTATAATTAAGTTGAAATTATTAAACTTTGAAATTATGTAATAATGAAGTTTGAATTATTTAATAATTAAATAAGATTGAATTATTTAATGATTAAATTGAATTGAAATTCTTTAATAAGAAAATTGAACTTTTGAATAAGTGAATTTTTACTTCGTAAATAAATGAAATTGAGTTCTTTATGAATTAAGTGTTGGAAAATTATTTAAGTAAGTAAATAGGTGAAATTGAATTTCTTTAACAAGAAATGAAAATGTGATAAATTTGGAATTAATGTAAGACTTATAATTGAAAGAATTTGATTTGACGAATTTAATTTAATTCAAAATTGTAGATTTTGATTTAATGAAGTTGAACTTAAGAATTGATTTAATGAATTGAAAATTTTAATTGAAATTGTTTGGAATGATAAAGTAATTTAACGAATATTGAATAAAATCGATAAATGAGTTTAAATTGATTTGAAAGTTAAATTAAATTTATTTAAATGATTTCGGAATGAAACTTATATACGAAATGCAACAAATATTTGGATTGTTTTAATTGAAAACTTTGAAATTGAATATAGAAATGTTGAAATTAAAATTGGAAAGTTTTGAAACGTAAATTATTGGAAATTGGTTTTTGAAAGACAAATAAATTGTTGGTTTACGAATTCTATTTGAAATTGAATTTGATTTGGTTTTGAAATATATAAACGACCAATCGGTGTAATAATTACGAAAGTTATTAAAGAGACCGGAATTCGGTTATGGATATACTCTCTATCTAAACCGAAAACCACTTTAATAACTATGCGCGGAGTGTTGATCCAGAATGAAGTGGTTGGAATGATGTACGTGTTGACTGAAGAAAGAGATCGATAATGGATAGCCTTGACACTTGTGTCAAATTGGAAATGACTAAAACAGGAGCTGTGCCGGGCCAATGGAGGATTGATACCTCAAGTGGACACACTTCTTCGAACTACTTATACTTGTTGTCGATTGGTGCACCCTTGATTTTGGGAGTGTTGTCTCACGGTGTTGCGGGCGCTGCGGCGTTGCGTTCTCACCAGCCCGGATCAGGCGAACGGTAGTATCACTACCTTGGGTATAGCCTCATGTGCCTTGTCATACTTGTATTCCATTTATGCGCGACCACTACGAATTTGTTTTGTACCTTGAGTATATGGATTGCCCTCTGGTGACTTCCGGTTTTGGGGAAACTACGGTCTTGTATATGCTTGTGGGAATAAAAATGTGTTAAGGGTGGAATGGGCCATGACTTAACGCTATTTTGATATCTCTATATATTACTGATAGACATTATCTACTTAGCGTACATTACTACATAGTAGATAGTTTACCGGATCCTTAAAGGATGGTTATTCCAAACATCCTTTGAGTTACTTGTATTTCAATTGCTATTTCACTTGAGTTGGATTTATTAATATAAGAATGTTAATCCTGACTCGAGTGTTTTTGTATTTTGCTTTACGCTCGGGTCAGACTGAGTAGTTCAGCTTTCGAGACTCACCTTTGGAGTTGGAGCTTCGCTTGGAGATCCAGCTATCTATCCAGCTTGCAGATATTCGATGATTCCAGTGATGTATTCTGATTTGTATCTGATGTATCGTGTTACTCTTCCGTTGTATCTGGTTTAACTCTAATGTATCGTATTACTCTTCTGTTGTAAACTCTGATGTATTTTATATATTCATATAGTAGCTTCATGAACTACTATCTCTTTTAATTCCGCTGCACTTATTACTCTGTGTCTGTGATCTGTGATATTTTATTTACTGTATATGTTCAGTTTTGCCAATTTAAATTAACAACGCGGTATTTTGAGCAATTCAACTCCGGCATGAGTGTCTACCTATACACTTATAATGGATGCGAATGGTCCAAAATGGCGGGTCGTTACAGTTGGTATCAGAGCTTTGGTTGCTCTAGGCAAAACTTAACATATAGGGTAAATGCATTTACAGAATCACTCTCATTCGAGTTTCAATCTCTTCCTTTCGACTCGATTCCTTTGAATTTTGGGACGTTCCCTACGGTTCCAAATTTCATTCGTGTCCCTCACTATTCGTCTCCTTTCAATTCTGGAGCATCACATAACTCCACCTTGAATGATCTTTATAATGAATCGGCGGTCTCGCCAAACTTCGAATGATTTGTAAAGGGGTGAAACTCCTTTACAATAGGCATTGATTTACCGGAGATTTCTGTATCCTCGGTTTACGATGCTATCTATTACCTGATATACCCGAATTCCATCTCTTGAGATCGAGTGTTGATTTACCTCGGAATTCTGCATCATCTTATTCTTGAAGTCACGATTGATCCGGTCAAGGTTGCCCGCGATTTATATAAACTCATCCATCTTCTTATTTGTTATTTAAATCATCTTATCTTCCGTTTCGGACTTATCTTCGAATCAAAATTTCTCTTTGATTTGATTTCTATCAAAATTGAATCCCTATCCTTGCTTTGAAATCCATTCCTGTATCGTCAAGCAAAGAAGTGTATTTGTAAATTAATTTTAAAATGATTTATATATTGTGTTGTTTGAGTTGTTGATGTCGATTTGGGTTTCCGATCGATTCGTCTGATCAACGCTATCGATAGGATTCCCAAAACACTTGAATAGAGCAAACTGACACAATATTATTTTCAAATTTGGTAAATGAAATAAATTTGTTTGATTATATTGTAAAATTATAAGTAAAATTTTCTGGAATTTAATAGGTAAATTAAATTGTTTGTTTGAAATGATAATATTTGATTATCATTTATTGTTCTAAATAAATTTATAAATACGATTTATAAATTGATTTGGAATTTGAAATGAATTTAATTCAGAAATTTGAGAATTTAGTTTCCGGTAATTTCGAACTTTGGTTTTAAAAATTTTAAGCATATTATTGAAAGTATTTTCAAATAGAAATCGTTTTCAAGGAATTTTAAAATGATGAAATCAGTGCTCTTCTCTTTGTCGCTGGAAAATAATTTCGGTGATGGCGGCCGCATCATCGACATTCATTTTCGAGTTTCGAAGCGGAGATACTATTCTGTAGCTTTGCTACGGTTTGTTTTGAAAAATATTTTGATTTGAATTTCTTTAGTATAATTTGATTTATATATATATAAGTATCTTATTTTAAAATTAAATTTGATTTGATATAAATATATTATATATATCGCTAAATTGTTTAAAGTTAATCGGAAATCTAATTCTTAAATGTTGTTAAAGGATGATTTTAATTATAAATAAAACCAAAATTTTGAATAAATATTTAAACTTGAACAATTGAATTTGGAAATTTTATTGTATATTGTTCAACTGCATTCTAATACAACTTACCTAAATCATTCAGAAGTTGAATATGTAATTGGATAATATATAATATAAATTGAATTTATAAATAAAATTTGAGTGGTTATAATAAATGTTATACACTTAAATTTTAATTATAAAGTGTTACTAGAGATAAATAGAATAATAAGATAATTAAAAAAATAAATTTTGTTTGTAGGTTAATTAATAAATTGAAAATAGATCAACTTAGGAAAATACCTTGAATTTAAAAGTAATTAGTGAATATAAATTAATTTAAATCGAAACATTTATGGTTTAAATTAATTTATATGGGTTAAATATATGAGATAAGATATATTAAGTAGAATAAATTTAACAATAATTTGGAATATAGAAGAATTTAAAAGTGTGGAAGATAAATGATTATAATAAAAGACTATTCAGATTTATGGTTTTAGAAATTGTAAATTTAAGATAATTGGATAATAAGATAATGAATTTAAAAATAGCTGAGATAAATGTTAGGGAAATCAAATGGATTAAATCAATTATTAAATATCAATTAATTTAAATTTGAATTTATATGGTTTAAATAAATTGTTATTTTGTATTTCAAAATCTGTTTTTCTTTCTGGTTGTTTCTATTCTCCTACCTCGTTCCTTTTCGGGGACGAAAAGTTTTGAGTGGGGGAGAATGTAACGACCCGTAAAATTTCAACTGTTTAATAACGTAATTAGTTGAAATTTTGCAAAATTTCAAACGATAAAATTTTGAAATAAAAATTTAATATTTGGAATACATCTAGTTAAACATAGCAACTGGTAAATTTTCGTCCGAAAATACGAAAGTTTATTTCGCGCGTAAATTCACTTCAATTTAATCAGTTAAAAAGCGTTGAAAATAAAATGTTTCCGAAACCTAAATATTTTTATATGGAAAAATTCTAAACCATCTTCTGAGCAAGATGTCAGTTGGTCGTTTTTCCAAATTCGAACATCTTTGGCTCCGTCGTTCTTATTTTCTACAAAATAGCAGTATTCTGGTACTGATATCGATTTTTATCGGACGATCGTACCACTGATTTCTATATACCGTTTTGATCGTCTCGTCGTGCCGATCTCTACGGTATATTCGATTGTAAAATTCGGAGTTCCGTTGTACGTTGCATTTTCCGTAACGCCTACCGTATCAATACCGGTTGTGTAACGTTTGGTTTCTGAAATCCTTTGAATTCTTTATCCATTCAACTTCACATCGTACAACTCAACAGCCATAACGTTTAAGATTCCTAGAAATCCAACCGGTGACTTTTATCATTCCACCTATTCGAATTTTCCATACGCTCATTATTTTGTTCAACAAATCTTTTCCAAAGACCACTTTTCCCTCTGCCTGCTCATTTCTTTTTCCCTTCAGCAAACACTTTCCTCCTCTCTTTCATGCGTCCCCTCCACTTGAACAACAGCCCTCCTCCACCTTCTTCCGCTTCTAAAGCTCAGCCCACAAGCCCTTTCCCTGACCGCTTCACCACCTCCAACACCGGCCTTCCACCACCCTTGCTTGCTCCGCCTTCGCATGCCGACCACCGTCCATCCCAAGGCCGAGCCTTCTCCATATTTTGTGTTTATAAGTGGTATGTGTGTCTTATAATAAATATTGACTAGTACAATTTATACATGTATATAGAGTAGTTAGATGTATATAGATACATATTAGAAATATAAGTCTTAACAGTCACTTGCATTGAGTTATTTATATAATATATTACATTCTGTAAGTTATATTCATGCAAGCTGTGAGTCGCATATAAGCATATAATGTTAGTATTTATAGTATGAATGCATAAGGTGTCTGCATTTTATTATGTTGCGTGAGTTAAAGAAATGTTGCATATATATAGTGACTTAGATTTTATGGTATCAACTATTATCTGTATATATTATTATTATTTTACCGAAAACATATCATTAACTGAAACATGAACACAATAACAAATTCGACCATTCCTAGTGTACATAAGATCTGTTTGCTTATAGCTTGATAGCCCAAACACTACAAAAGATTCTTCTACTAAACCACATGATCGGACAAATCAAATAAGCAAAATATCTAAAATGACTTGAGCCCCTAACCAAACAACACAATAGCATACATACTATCATATGACCAGGTAAACTATATTCTTTCAAGGAGCTGGAAATCCGGGGAATGGATGGTTATGAGTAGAATTCATGTGCCATATCTTCACACTTTTTGCCGTAACAGTAGCAGTAGTCGCATTGTTAAATAGAAAAACTCGCGTTGAAGTAATTTTGATTTGGGAAGTCTTAGTATATATATAAAGATACCTTTATTGTTTACAGTGAGGTATTTTGTTCGAGAAGTTATAATTGTATTATATCATATATAGAGTTTATATGTTGCTATGCATAAGTTTCTACAGTATATAGTTATTAACCGTTACGTAAATACACATTATGATTTATCTATATATTGGGTTATAATCGAAATATGCATTTTACTGTTATGGTCTGCATACTTGTTTTATACAGAGTCAAGTACATATATTTGCATGCATTGGTATGCTATTACATTTTATATACAGTTTTTTTTTTGTTTTTTTTTTTGTTTAAAGATGGTATAGGGATGATTGACTTTTAAAGTGTACAGATATAGGTATATTTTGTTTGTATATTTAAAACTGTTTTTTTTTGTGTGTGTGTATATATATATATATATATATATATATATGCCAGCATTGATCATTATTATTTTATTTTATTTTATTTTAATCTTTGATTTTTTTTATATGCATATTCAAGAACTATGATCTTTATTATATATATTTTATTATTCGTCTTAAATTAAATATTGATTATTGGAAAATGGTAATATATGTTCTATTCTATCTAGAGGATTCTGATTCGTTCTCATCGACTCCGTTCTGATTTGATTTCGTCAAATTCTCATTTTTCAGCTTCGTTCGTCGATTCGAGTTCAATCTTGCCTGGTTTTGGGATTCGTATTTGGATTCGTAGCTCAAATTTCAGTGTTCATATCGGTGTGCGTATCCGTGTCATCTCTTGTTATCTCTAGCCTCGAAAGGTGAGCAATCACTCACGATTAATATTCTTTTATTTATTAAATTTGATTTCAATTGAAACGACAATTGAAATATGATGTTGTTTGATATTTACACTGTTATTACCTGTATCAGTTCACTTGTGACATCTGACACCATTATCTGTTAATTATTTATGCGTTGATAATACAGTTTAATTGTTAATTGATTGATTGTTGATGTTTATATTGGACGTTAAATTGTTAAGGTTAAAATGATAAATAGTATGCAATTGAACTTGATATAGAATAGTTAAATGTTAAATTTGATTAAATGACATTTGTATAATATGACCCCTTTAACTGTTAAATTTATTGACATGTACGATTTGTTTAATTACACCTTGAACCACTGAATGTATGTTGTTAAATTTATGATGGATGAAATTGAAATTGGATGACAAGTGAAAACCGTAATGTAAAAATCTTTAATCTACATGAAATGATAGTGTAGATTCTAGAAATAATTATATTAATTCGTACAAATAACAATACGAGTTAATACGGTTATTTCGGGATTATTTAAATTGATTATTGGATTGATATTGATAGTTGTTATTGCTTGTTTATTTACTTTGACACCATCCCAGTTATCACACTGCAAGTTCCCCTTTGTTATTCTTTGATTTTGAATTGAATTGGAATCGGGTTGAAATGATAAATACCCAAAATTGAATTTTGACCTAGGATAGGAAATTAAATAAAACCCGATTGGTCAAATAATTTGATTTAAAAATAAAACGAAGATTTTATTTGAAGAAATAATATTGTTTTGAAATGAATTTGAAATTGGAATTTTATGAAAAGAAAATGCTAATATATAATAATCTGAAACAAATTATTAACAATGAAATTGATGGAAGAATGTTGTTAAATTTGAGAAATGATTGAATTAAAATTTGAAACGATTTAATAATACAGTTTGAAATTATTTGAAATGATTTAATAATCATAATTAAGTTTGAAATTATTTAATAATTATAATTAAGTTGAAATTATTAAACTTTGAAATTATGTAATAATGAAGTTTGAATTATTTAATAATTAAATAAGATTGAATTATTTAATGATTAAATTGAATTGAAATTCTTTAATAAGAAAATTGAACTTTTGAATAAGTGAATTTTTACTTCGTAAATAAATGAAATTGAGTTCTTTATGAATTAAGTGTTGGAAAATTATTTAAGTAAGTAAATAGGTGAAATTGAATTTCTTTAACAAGAAATGAAAATGTGATAAATTTGGAATTAATGTAAGACTTATAATTGAAAGAATTTGATTTGACGAATTTAATTTAATTCAAAATTGTAGATTTTGATTTAATGAAGTTGAACTTAAGAATTGATTTAATGAATTGAAAATTTTAATTGAAATTGTTTGGAATGATAAAGTAATTTAACGAATATTGAATAAAATCGATAAATGAGTTTAAATTGATTTGAAAGTTAAATTAAATTTATTTAAATGATTTCGGAATGAAACTTATATACGAAATGCAACAAATATTTGGATTGTTTTAATTGAAAACTTTGAAATTGAATATAGAAATGTTGAAATTAAAATTGGAAAGTTTTGAAACGTAAATTATTGGAAATTGGTTTTTGAAAGACAAATAAATTGTTGGTTTACGAATTCTATTTGAAATTGAATTTGATTTGGTTTTGAAATATATAAACGACCAATCGGTGTAATAATTACGAAAGTTATTAAAGAGACCGGAATTCGGTTATGGATATACTCTCTATCTAAACCGAAAACCACTTTAATAACTATGCGCGGAGTGTTGATCCAGAATGAAGTGGTTGGAATGATGTACGTGTTGACTGAAGAAAGAGATCGATAATGGATAGCCTTGACACTTGTGTCAAATTGGAAATGACTAAAACAGGAGCTGTGCCGGGCCAATGGAGGATTGATACCTCAAGTGGACACACTTCTTCGAACTACTTATACTTGTTGTCGATTGGTGCACCCTTGATTTTGGGAGTGTTGTCTCACGGTGTTGCGGGCGCTGCGGCGTTGCGTTCTCACCAGCCCGGATCAGGCGAACGGTAGTATCACTACCTTGGGTATAGCCTCATGTGCCTTGTCATACTTGTATTCCATTTATGCGCGACCACTACGAATTTGTTTTGTACCTTGAGTATATGGATTGCCCTCTGGTGACTTCCGGTTTTGGGGAAACTACGGTCTTGTATATGCTTGTGGGAATAAAAATGTGTTAAGGGTGGAATGGGCCATGACTTAACGCTATTTTGATATCTCTATATATTACTGATAGACATTATCTACTTAGCGTACATTACTACATAGTAGATAGTTTACCGGATCCTTAAAGGATGGTTATTCCAAACATCCTTTGAGTTACTTGTATTTCAATTGCTATTTCACTTGAGTTGGATTTATTAATATAAGAATGTTAATCCTGACTCGAGTGTTTTTGTATTTTGCTTTACGCTCGGGTCAGACTGAGTAGTTCAGCTTTCGAGACTCACCTTTGGAGTTGGAGCTTCGCTTGGAGATCCAGCTATCTATCCAGCTTGCAGATATTCGATGATTCCAGTGATGTATTCTGATTTGTATCTGATGTATCGTGTTACTCTTCCGTTGTATCTGGTTTAACTCTAATGTATCGTATTACTCTTCTGTTGTAAACTCTGATGTATTTTATATATTCATATAGTAGCTTCATGAACTACTATCTCTTTTAATTCCGCTGCACTTATTACTCTGTGTCTGTGATCTGTGATATTTTATTTACTGTATATGTTCAGTTTTGCCAATTTAAATTAACAACGCGGTATTTTGAGCAATTCAACTCCGGCATGAGTGTCTACCTATACACTTATAATGGATGCGAATGGTCCAAAATGGCGGGTCGTTACATTACCTTTCAAAAAATTTACACTTAGAATGCTCATTGCCCTCCAATGACAATGTGCTGATAGCATTCATCCATACATATTGTTCTGGGTCTGAACAAACTGAATCTCCAAAATCACTGCTCATCTTCATGATATCAAAATTCGCAAAGCTCAAATCAGATCGAAGTGGTTTTCGGATAATTAAATCTGATCCTGGTCTCTTCGAAACGATCAACGAATTTGGCCAGATTTGATAGTTGGTTATTTAACTATTAAATTGCACACATAAGCAGTCACTATGCCCATATTATAACACTTCCAAAACATTTATTTCAAAATATATTTACAAAGATATATATTCAAATATCTTCGATATTTCAATATTTGAAAACAAATTTCAATTACTTATTCCTAACAGGATATTTAAATTCATATCAACACATAGAAATATCTCAAAATCCAACTTAATATTTCATTAGTTAGAAATTTTCTCTCTCTCTCTCTCTCTCTCTATATATATATATACATTGTCGCCAAATATCTCAAAAACCTTTAATTCCTATACTTAGAAGAATATTATAAGTTTATTTCCCAAAATCTGTTCTAATATCCATACTTAGAGAATATTCCGTACTTAACTCTCAATCTCCGTAATTTCTATAAATTTCCTTTTAAAAATTTCCAAAAATTATCGATTATACTTATTTATAATCCAACTAATAATTTATAATTCCTTTAATGAATTCAGATTCATTTCCGAAGTTCCCGAGTCTAACTATTTTGGAAATTTCCTAAATTTTCCGAAATCCCATTATAAACACTTCACTTATACAATCACATCCATTTAATAAATCTGGATTACAATCTCGAGAGTATTTATAAATAAATTCCAATTACTCACTTTAAAACTATATACATAATAATAATAAATTTCAAAGATATGGTTAAATAATTATTTAAAATATCAAAGCACTTTTAAATAAACATCAACAACTAATTCCAATTTATTTATAAAATTTCTAATCTATCTAAAAAACTTATTTATAAAACTTATAATTCATTTCAACAAATTTAAATATTTAAATAACTAACTTTTTGGAATATTTCAATGCTAAAACAGTTTTAAATTACATAGTTTAATAATTAAAAATCCTCTTTTTAAAACAAACCTAACTCCTCGATAAAAATATATATATTTTTTAAAATTTCAATATAACCAATTCCAATTTATAAATCTCTCTCGATTTATAACACATTGACCACATTCCTAATTTCATAACCTTTTTCACATTCCAAAAATAGAATATACCATTTCTTTTAAAACTGATTACCCTATGTCATTATAAATTCTCAACGTGAATTTATGTCCCTAATTTATCAAATGATAATCATTTCACTTTATTTATAAACATTGTTTATAAACTCCATAATCTCGTTTCCAGTTTACAATGATTACATATCACTTAAATCCATTTATAAATCGATTTCTAATTAAAATTCCCTTTATAAATCTATTTCTTAAATAATCCAAAACTATATTCCAAAAACCATTCAAATCTAAATTTTGACTTCCATTACGTATTTTAAAAATCACGTTTAAAATTCCACTGTTTAAAATTCTCGATTTGAAATTCTCTATATGAAACCATTTTATGAAATAGCTAAATAAATATCCAAAGTCCAATCATTTATTTTATTCAACTCAATTCTCTTTTAAATGATCCCAAATTTCAATATAAATATTTTCATTTCCGGAATCGCCTTTGATTTCTTCTTTAAAATCAAAAATGTTATTTATGGTATTTATAATACCAAACTCAAGGCCAGTGCTACTATATCATCCAATAAATCAAATCGCACAACAATCCATAACAGATTATTTAATTTTATCATATATCACCGTATGTGAAAAACAATCAATATATTTGAGGGATCCAGTTGGAACCCTTCAATCCGTTTCCCTGCAACCACAGATGTTATATAATATGAAATACGAATCCCGCTTCAAGGAGGGATATCGCGGTAATATAGGGTTATCCGCTATTATACGGGGCATATAGTGTCTCATTCGCTCCAATCGTTTGGAAATATACCCACTATTAATAAATATACTAATATATATATAATATAACATTCAACTAATAATAATAATTTATCAATTCATCCTATCAGCCAATAAATAAATTTTAACACTTTAAAATAAAAATAGATATCCAAATGACTGAGATTTACTAACCTTTATTTTCTGTCGCTTTTGCATTCTGGTTCCGATTAAATTCGAACGCATTCGAATTTAACTGAAAATTGGATAAGCTCTAAATTCAACCAATTTGATTCCATAGTAAAGATCTCGTTAATACGAACCCAATGCGACTGACCGTATTGGATTTGGACCTAAAGCGAACGAGTTATGAATTTATAAGAATTGGAATTTTATTAAACAATATATATAAATAAATAACCATTTTTTTCATTACCCACTTAATAACTAAAGCCCGGCCGAACTATGCTTCTTCCCCAATCGTGCTTCCCCATTCCAGTAGCTTCACTCTTATGCACTCCTTCGTGTCAGTGACATGCCACAGACGGTCACCTACGGCCAAACCACCCCACCCAACAACTCACCAGACTTCCACAAATTCAACCGAACCCTCGAATCACCCCAGATAACCACCAATCGAATCACGACCTGCCACAATCCTTCACAACGACTCAAAAACGTCGCGCGCCCAAAACCATGGTCGCACACCACCGCTTCCACCCACGAGCACCCCTTCTCCACCGCGAACTCAGATCCGCCCTCGACTTGACCAACCGCCTCACCTATCGCCAAAATTATCTAACCCTAGGCCATGCCTGACATGAACCAGCTCGACCGGAGGTACCGCAACCACAAACATTACATCAGATCGAAGCCCATGCAAAAACAAGATTTTTAAAACTAGTTTTCGAATTTTTCATGAAGTATTTACTAAGATATTGATATTTAAACTTTGCTTCTTCTTTTTTTCTCTCTACTGTGCTTAAAAATGAAGAGGAAGGGAGTGTGTTTTAAAAGGAATAAGTAGGCATGGCATAGGGTGGCTGATAGATCTGCTGATGTGAAGAAAGATATTTGTGGGAAGTCAAATCAATATATATATTATTTAAAATTCCAAAATATCTTTGTAACAACCCGCATATCTATCGATTTTATATTTAAATATTTTATCGTTAGTCGGATGTTAGTCCGAAAAGCTACTTTTTGCATACGGTCAAATTAGGACTCGAGACCACCCCCATTGAGTTCAAAATGACGTTTGCGATCTTTTTGAGTGTAAACTTCGATATGTTTGGAGATAGTGAAATTTTCGTCACTTTTCCCACTTGTGACTTTGGTTGGGACTGCACCTTCTTAACTCAGCCCAACTCCCTCTTCTCTTCATCACTTCATCAAATACTTCAAGCTTCTTCAAAAATGGTGGAGGGAAAGAGAAATTAAAATTCCAAGCTCGAGATCTTTAGTGAATTCAGCATCAAACTCCGACTTCAAGGTGAAGAACATAGATTCAAGCTAGGGGTTGATTCTTGCTTTGCTCTTAAGCTCTCCAACATCAATTTCGTGGAAAAGGTGAGATTTTTGATCTCACATCTTGCCTATGATTGTCATTGGACTGTTGGGAATGATTCCCTATCACTCTAGCATCAACATTTGCATTTGGTTTGGATTGGATTGGCGAAAAACTCCAAAATTTAGTGATTTTGGTGAAAAACTGCTACTAGGTCGTTCTGGCCATTTTTAGCTCGTTCGGAGTTAGGTCGTTCTAGCCCTTAAGTCGTAGGTCGTTGCCGACCTATAATCTCCAGGCAAAATGTTAAGTCGTTCACGAGCTAAAGGCATAAGTCGTTCAGGAGTTAAAGGCATAAGTCGTTCACGAGCTAAAGGCATAAGTCGTTCAGGAGTTAAAGGCTTAAGTCGTTTGCAGTTAGCTCGCTCGCCCTGGCTTAAGTCGTAGGTCGTCCCCGACCTAATTTCACTAGGTCGTTCCAGGCCTTAAGTCGTAGGTCGTCCTCGACCTAACTTCACTAGGTCGTTCCAACTTTAGCTCGTAGCTTGTATTTGAGCTTAAGTCGTTAAGTCGTTCAAGGCTTAAGTCGTTAAGTCGTTCAAGGCTTAGGTCGTAAGTCGTTCGTTCCACTAAGTCGTTCAAGGCTTAGGTCGTTAAGACATTCGTTTGCTAGGTCGTAGGTCGCTCGACTCTGTTAAGCCGTAGGTCGTTGGACCTTAAGTCGCTCGCCTCCCTTAACTCCACTTAGGTCGTATGACCTTATCCCTTAAGTCGTAAGTCTCTTGCCTCCCTTAAGTCGTAAGTCGCTTTCCTTCCTTAAGTCGTTCATCTGGTTGAGTCGCACTATTCCTTAGCTCGGTCATGCTACCACTGGTCGAACCCCGTATTACTCTGCGTAGGCAATCTCTTCTGAAAAACATTTATCAGAATTTCTACTTTGATGGTTTTGGGATTGACTTCTTTGGACTTTACTCACGTCTTCGAACGTGAATTGATTTGTTTCTACAATCGTTTTATGACTTGTCACTTTAAAGATATATGAAGGTTTCAATACTAATAGTAAATATCAAAACTCTTTCATCAAAGCGATTTCAACACTATTTTAAATATCAAAAGTTCGTTTTCTCAAACCGATTTTAAATCTACTAGTATATACAAGCCTTTACTTCACTCGAATGAGAAATCGACTTAAACGACTTAGTAAAACGAGTGGTATGAAACGCTTGCGTTCACTTCGTCGGTTAGCTCTTGGACTTGTTCGATTGAACCCTTTTGTGACAATTTCCTAGTGAAGATCTACAGTTTGTTCGTAAATATTTAAGTTAAGCAAGTGGTTATGGGACATGAAGCTAAACTCATATATTTACTAGCTTAGTGTGATTGACACTTCCTTATGATCATGACGATCATTCTTGTGATTTAGACTAGCGATTGAGCGATCTCTCTTCGTCCGTGTGTTCGGACTTGCCTTCGGGCCATCCGTGTGTTCGGAAAAAATTAAATGGATAGCTTCCATGAGATAGCTTCTCGTCCGTGTGTTCGGACTTCCCCCTTTTAGTGATTTCTGGATTTCGTGTGTTGATTTCTGGGATTTGTTCTGGATTTCGTGTGTTGATTTCTGGATTTAGTGCTTCACCAACTTTTGTGGTTTTCACTGATATGATATCAGTTTTTGTGTATTGGTGAATTTGTGTGTCATTACCTTTTTTATGTGTTTGGATCTTTGAGAAGATTCTTGTGACATTGATTAATCCCTTGTTGATTATCATTTACATACTTATAGTAGTATGCCATCATGGTTATTATATGTTTATGCCATACCCCTTATCCTATATCATGTCATCTGATATTTATAGTTAGACTGATCCATTTATTATTTTCTTATAAATAATACTCGGGTCAGACCGAGATGTTACAGGTGCTTCTGCTTGACTTCTCTTCTGGATTACTCTGACTTTTGGCTAACTACATAGATTAGTAGTTTTTGGATGTACACCTTTGAGATATAGACTCTATGTTATGTACTTATTCTTTTGTATAGCACGTGATGCTATTCTTTTGTATTATAGTGGATCTTTCTGACCACTACTCTGATGTACACTTTCATGTGTTATATATTTATTCATATCTTCTTCCGCCTTTGTGATATGGATGTCTGTGACTGATTTATGTTATGATTATTTCTATGTTTGTTTCCGAAGATTATATATAGCCACCGTGTGATAGCTTTGTGTTTGTATCGGTATGTCGGATTTCCTCCTTAAAAGATATGCATTCTATTCTACCTAACGTATCGGTGCTCGCACAAAGAAGTTACATGGATGGTCGCTCCTCCACAGCCTTATTCTCCGTGCTAATTGATAGCACTACATCGTAGTGTTCTTGGTTAGCGTGGGTATAGAGGTGGGGCATCACAATCTTGCTTCTAGCAACTTGAAATCCCGAACCCCTATTGAGGTGTGCCGCTTGGCATTCCTAATACCCCTATTCCAAATGAAATAGAACAAGTTTCAAGATTCAATTCGATCGTATGCAGAAGATAGCCTTTTGAACCCAATTATAATATTAAATTTCCGATATTAATTTCAACGTGTTTATACTCCGTACGACCAAACGGTAACTCTAAATGCTAGAAAATTTGAAATTCGATAATAATACACTATTACGGACCCGATGGAACTGGTTTCGTCGAATTCCGAGACTATGCCCCTGAAGGTTATTTTTACTTGTTAATTAAAACGAGTTATTTTAAAAATCGAGTAAATCACTTATAAATCCAATTAAACATTTTTATTATCTTCCTTCTTATTAATAGAAATTAAATTAGCCCTTAAATCATTTTTACCCAAATAAAATTCCAAGATTTAAGTATTTAAACGATTTCCAATTATTTAATTCAAAAATTAAATTATCAAATAAATCGTTATATTTGGAACTCAAGTTATTGAATCTATAAAGATAACATTTAAATATTTAAAATCAATTAAATATTCCAATTTAAAATAACCAAAACTCTGGGTCGTTACATTCTTCCCCCTTAAAATAATTTCGTCCCCAAAATTGCCAGGGTAAGAAGAATGGCCCAAAACCCATTAACTTTCCCAGAACCAATCAGTTGAAACAACTCCCCAAAATCAATTTGTTGAAACCACATTATCACTTTTACTAATTTCCAAATTCATCCATAGATTCAAAATAATATTATCCATTCAATCATTTCAAGTTATAATCCAAAATCAATTTTTTAGTTATTAAAAATTTTCTAACTCTTTAAATTTTCGAATTTTTTTGCCAACGTCTCCTTTGCGCGGCTAGATCAGAACAACTACAAATTGCCACTACAGGCCCAAACCAACAAAAAAAAAACAAAAGACAAGTGGCTCAATCATAAAACCATCAAATCAACAATGATTTAAACATGTACCTTTGTGTCGAGCAACCCAATTTTCTTATTAAATCAAAAGCATCAAATTTACTCTTGCTTTTAAATACCTGCATCTTATCTACCCATGATATCCGAACATATAGTTTATAATCATATTAATCTGTATTTTCAATTTCCAATATTTGCCTCATTTAAGCCCGTATGATGTACATATATCACCCGTACGCAATATCAAATCTGATCGCTCACTCGATCACACAATTTCACTTCCGAACTAGTATCGTTCATACGACCACTCTAGTGCGGACTTAGATCTGGTTTCTTGTTTAGAAACCGTTATTCTCCTTGCATAGCCATATACTATGATAGAGAATTCCAGAATCAACCAAAAAACCATATCCAGGGTTCGTCGTCGAGAATCGAGTGAAAAATCCTAACTCGGATCGATATAAATTATCTCGAAATTCTGTGCTTGAATTTGGATCAAACAATTATGCGAATAAAGTAATATACGTACAACTAACGTATTTATTTCGATTAATTCTTAGCTATACCAAATTCCTTTTATTCACATTCATTATATTCACTTTCAATTATTCACATTCATTATATTCACTTTCAATTATTCACATTTATTTGATCTGCATTCAATTATCCCCATTGCTATTTCACATTTCCTTATTTACTTAGTATATTTCTTTCAATACTAATATCATTTAAGAATTATCCCACCAAATCCTATGTTCAACACATTTCACTTCATACTTACTTCATTTATGAATTATTCCATAAACAATCTAAAATTTATAAACATTTATACCACTTCCTACTGTTATCTCCACTTTACAACTTAAGTCCTTATCCATTTCTAAATCTAATTCAATTTTATTTAACTCAAACCATTTGTTTAAATTTGCAACCATATTCCAAATCAAATTAAACTCACTAATTAAATTAGTTAGTTCAATTAGCCCATTTCATTAATTTATTTCAATCTCACATAATTCCATTTCCCAAAAATTAGTTTATTTAACCTAACTTAGGCTAAATTTCAAAATTCACTTTATTTAACTTAATTTAAGTTAAATTCCATCCATAGATCAAATTTCAAATTTTTACTTTTCTTGCATTCATATTCAACACCTTTAAACATTGCTTTAACTTGGAAATTTTCAAATTTTATAAGTTATCAAACTTATTTTCTCATATTTCCAATAAAATATTTTAAATGATAATCCCAGAATTTAAACACCTTGCTCTTAAGTATTTCAAATTATTTTTGAAATCATATATATATACACACACAAAATTCCCTCGGTATATCAAATCATTATTTTTAATTTTTGAAATCAAAACCAGTTTTACCAAACAAAACTCCAATTGGCACAATTCCTTCCTTGGAAACTCGAAAATGAACGTCGATGATGCTGCAGTCATCACTGAAATTATTTTCCAACGACCGAAGTGAGTTCAGTGCTTTTATTCCTTTTTAAAACCCTATTAAAAATATTTTCATTATCTCCATTCAAAATCATTTTCTAAATAATGCCATTATTAACTTCCAAAACTTTAAAAAATCATTTTCAAAACCAATGGGATTTAAATTCCCAAATTCCCAGCTTTTAAACTCTTTTAACTTATAAATCATATTTAAAATATGCTTCTGAAATTTCATTTCCTTTCAATTTATAAATCACATTTATAAACCATATAGTTATATAATCTTACCTTGGTTATATCACTTCCTAACTGTTAATCTTGTTTGCATTATAGTACCAACCTTTATTCGGTCACAAACAACAATAAAAAAATGATAATAATCAAATATTATCATTTCCTAACAACCAAGCATACCATATATACCACAACAATTTCTGCAAATTATTCCTTCATATATAAAATATAATCAAGGTAAAATTATTTCATTTACCCAATTTCAAAAGAATACCATGTCAAATTACCTTTTCAAGTGTTTAGAGATCCCTATCAATAACGTTAATTATTCATATTGACCAGAATCCATAAGCCACTCGATAGACCAATCAACACAATATAAAATAATTTTTATTTCACTAACAAATGCATGCTCATATATATATATATTCACTCAAACTTATTCTAGGGTTCTACTACCCCTATCTCTAATGAGTTACCCCATCAAAGCAAAGGTTCTCGCTTAACCTTCAGCTCTGTTACCAAATGTAACGACCAAAATTTTCGACCCTAAAAAAATCGACACAAATATGTCCATTGTATTACATGCGGAGAAATCAAATGATTATTTTTAGCTAATTTATAATTAGAATTTGAGATCCAATTTGTAACGACTGGGATTTTCGACCCTCGAAAAAATCGACACTAGTACGTCCACTGAATTACATGCCGAGAAATCGAATGCCGAAAAAACCGATTGTTAAGGGAAAGAAGAAGAAAGAAGATAAGAGAAAACTAAACAACATAGAATCTCACAATCGTAGTAGAACAATATATAATAGATAATAACATATCATTATACAAAAGAACTATAACTGTTACTATACATACCATCATCCGAGTACAACAATCAACAATCAATTATGGATAATTGTAATAACTTGTCCTCACAAGTGGTGAATATACAGCCTACATACACGGCGGAATATAATCAAGTAAGTGTAATATGTCTCTGTCATCTAGCTCGTCTCCTGAGCTCCATAGCATCCTAACCTAAATAAGTAATACTTGGTCTGACCCGAGCATTATAATAAAATAACACCCGTATCAGTTTGGAAAACCAGCATGAGAAAACACACCTAATTGGATTTTAAGTTATAAGAAAATCTTTGAAATCAAAAGGGTATCTCGTAAGACCATGCCACACATAAACACGATGGGTTTTTACCTTACGATAACCAAAACACTTTTATATAAAAATCCTGAGATATTATAATAGTGTCTAAGTACAAATATTTATTAAAATAGCTGAAATGCTTGCATCTCACATTTCAACATAGCTGGGCACAATCAAAACCGTACGGCACTTTATTAAAACATGACCAGGTAAAGAACTACCTCCGATGAGTGCATCTCTAGATTAAGGCACCTGGGTCTGACAAGAACATCTTGTACTCTACCACACAGTACATGCCTAACACTTGACTACTAGTACCGAATAGGTCATCATCCCGATCTTCAGACCTTTTTGAGATCTCATGCACAACCAATCCATAAATCTCTAAATGTAGGGTATCTAGAAAGATGATGACATACCCTATTGGGAGCGACCCACTTAGCTCTGCTGCATACCCTGTTTTAGTCATTTCCTGGTTGATTAGGCTTGAGGCTACGATTACCTTTCAAGAAATTTACACTTAGAATGCTCATTGCCATCCAATGACAATGTGCTGATAACATTCATCCATACAAGTTGTTCTGGGTCTGAACAAACCGAATCTCCAAAGTCACCGCTCATCTTCACGATATCACAATTCGCAACGCTCAAATCTGATCGAAGTGGTTTTTGGATAATTAAATCCGATCCCGGTCTCTTCGAAACGATCAACGAATTTGGCCGAATTTGATAGTCGGTTATTTAACTATCAAATTGCACACATAAGCAGTCACTATGCCCATATTATAACTCGTCTAAAAAATTTATTTCGAAATATCTTTACAAAGATACATATTCAAATCTCTTCGATATTTCAATATTTGAAAACAAATTTCAAATACTTATCCCTAACAGGATATTTCAATTCATATCAACACTTAGAAATATCTCCAAATCCAACTTAATATTTCATTACTTTGAAATATTTTCTATATATATATATGTCATTTCGTCGCTAAATATCTCCAAAACCTTTAATTCCATTACTTAAAAGAATATTATAAGTTTATTTCCCAAAATCATTTTTAATATCCATACTTAGAGAATATTCTATACTTTACTCTCAATCTCCGGAATTTCTATAAATTTCCTTTTACAAATTTCAAAAAGTTATCAATTATACTTATTTATAATCCATCTAATAATTTATAGTTCCTTTAATGAATTCAGATTCATTTCCGATGTTCCCGAGTCTAACTATTTTGGAAATTTCCTAAATTTCCCGAAATCCCATTATAAACACTTCACTTATACAATCACATCCATTTAATAAATCTGGACTACAATCTCGAGAGTATTTGTAAATAAATTCCAATTACTTACTTTTAAACTATATACATAATAATAATAAATTTCAAAGATATGGTTAAACATTTATTTAAATATCAAAGCACTATTAAATAAACATCAATAACTAATTCTAATTTATTTATAAAATTTCTAACCTATCTACAAAAATTGTTTATAAAATTTATAATTCATTTCAACAAATTAAAATATTTAAATAACTAACTTTCTGGAATATTTCAATGCTAAAACTGTTTTAAATTACATAGTTTAATAATTAAAAACCCTCTTTAATATTATCATATATCACTATATATGAAAAAAATCAGCCAATAACAGATTATTTAATTTTATCATATATCACTATATATGAAAAATAATCAATATATTTGAGGAATCCAGTTGGATCCCTCCAACCTGTTTCCCTGCAACCATAGATGTTATATAATATGAAATTCTAGTCCCACTCCGAGGAGGGATATCACGGTAATATAGGGTCATCCGTTATTATGCAGGGGGCATAGTGTCTCATCTGCTCCAATCGTCAGGAAATATACCCAACTACTAATATATATACTAATATATATATAATATAACATTCAGCCGATAATTATAATTTATCAATTTATCCAATCAACGAATAAATAATTTTTAACACTTTAAAATAAAACTAGTTATCCAAATGAGTGAGATTTACTTACCTTTATTTTCTGTTGTCGCTTTCGCATTCTGGTTCCTATAAAATTCGAACGCGTTCGAATTTAACTGAAAATTCGACAAGCTATAAATTCAACCAATTTGATTCTGTAGTAAAGATCTTGTTAATACGAACCCAGTGTGACCGACCACGTTGGATTTGGACCTAAAACGAACGAGTTATGAATTTATAAGAATTGGAATTTTATTAAATAATATAAGTAAATAAATCACCATTTTTTTCATTACCCACTTAATAACTAAAGCCCGGCCAACTATGCTTCTTCCCTAATCTTGCTTCCCCTTCCTATAGTGTGACGCCCCACCTCTATGCTCACAATAACAAAGGTTATTATAAGGAATAACGTCTGCTATTGCGAAGAATAAGGCTTGTGAGGAGCGACCATCTGTAAGTTATGCCTTAGACGAGTATTGATTACATCGATAGGAGTTGTATAAATTACTCCCAAAGATATATATTCAATCCAAATCTAAAACGAAACTACAGTGGCTAAAGAAAAATTCAGAACAACTCATAATAACAACAGCACTGATAGTATAATCACATCAGAACAGAAATATCAGATATATAGCGGAAGACAAGTCTGGAATACATGATACAACAATCGATAGTTCATAGGAACCAAGTACACATATACATGGATATCAACATACATAAGATGAGAGTCAAAATAACCAAAAGAACTCCTCGAAGGCTAGATAAAAGATGATGTGAGATCCCCAAAAGCTGAAGCTGCTACTGAATCAGAGATAGCGACTATCCTGAAATAACTCGGTCTGACCCGAGTATTATTTAAAAGAAATAATAAACGGATCAGTCTAATTTATTCTTAGAAGTGTATGCATCATAAATATCATCAAAGCAAAATAATAATAATCTCAAATGAGACTATTCAGCATAAGAAATCAACATAGTTAAATGAAGAATCACATCAAACTCCATCAAAATCAACTTTCAAATTCACAATTGAATTCAAAACAACAATTCATAAAATCTAGAAATCAAAAATAGATAACTAGAAAATCAACATAAAAGTGGATCGATCCCAACAAATGGCGAGTTTTAGCTACGCCGCACGTGCATCAACATATGGCCGAAGCCTACCAAGTACTATCATCATAATTTTGGCGCCCAACATATGACCCGAAAGTCCAACATATGACCCGAAGGTCTAGTACTGGTATTTGACCCGAAGGTCCATCATATGACCCGAAGGTCCATCATAGTCGCTCAAAAGCGCACAAAATCATCAAAATCATCAAACAACAAATATTTCAATTAACGAGTCCGGATTTAACCGAAATAGTAAAAGTGTGGTTCCATACTCCGCACTTTTGCTAAATCGTTTAAATCTCTTCATCGTTTCCTTGAAAGTGCAAAATTGTGTATTTTATAAAAATACATTTTACGTTCTCAAATGGACAAGTCCGGAATTAAGCGAATCAGTAAAAGTAAGGGTTCATAGTCCTCAATTTTGCTGAATCGTTTAAATCGCTTCCTCATTCTTTTGAAAGCGCAAACTGTAGAATTTTTGAAAACAATTTCAATTTAAAACCATTTTTAAAACACGTGATTAAAATAGTAGCATCTATAGCAATTTCGAAAAGGAAATTGCGCTTCACAAAACACCGTAAAAACGGTTATCAAATCAGCGTTGCGGAATAACCGCTTAAAAAGTCACTTTAAATTAACGGTTACTGAAGTCAAAACAACAGTAATTTTTTCATCACCGAAAATGTCACCAAAACACCGCGCTTCAAAAATATAGCACCGGTGTAAAAATTTCGTTATAAAAATAACGGAGCAAAAATACGTTTTAAACCGTACGCCGGTTCCAAGCAAAGCTTTCATCAGTTTGTACTATTGCTATAAATTAATTGAAATAATTGATAGCTTGTCAATTACATTTTAAATGATGCTATGACACACACGTAAACTAAATCAATGTAACTATAACCTTTGAACAAAAATGTTTTAAAACTAAACTAGGAACATAATTAATCTACCACCATATTCATGCATAAACAACTTTATAAAATAAAGCAGAGACTTGGTTTGGGTAAAATCAATTGCAAATATATGAACACTACTTGGACACGTAAGAATCAAAAGTGAAAATGCAGTACATCATATATGCCTTCATGCAACACTACATACTACATTCTTAAGTGACAAAGCTGGTCTCTTGAGTTAATTTGTAGACTACGTGCGCATGCAGCTGGATGATTTCTAAGCTAAAATGTACATGCATGTGGACTTAATAAAAGTCAAACAACATCACACTTCCAAAATAAAACAATTGCCAACCTGAAGGAAAACTATACTAGGCAAAATCAACACCACATTACACGCATGAAATATTTTCACGCAAGGGTACGTGTTAATGTCTCAAAACAGAAACGTGTACATATATACACGTTTAGCTATCGTACGTGTCTCATGAACGTTTATACCCTGGCATGCGAAAACATGCAGAAACGTGCACATGCTAATTGACGTCTGTTATAGGGGATGTACAAATGCATTGAATCTCTGGTAACATGTTTATTTTTCTAAAACACTAATTGTTTAAAAAAACAAAACTGGCAATATTTTACCACCTTTCGAAATTTCGCAATGCTTATAAATTTCACTGAACGACAAGGCCAAGGTATTAGACAAAAGCAGGTGACCACTTCTTGATTCAAGAAAAAAGCAAGTTATACAAATAAAGTCAAAGATGGAGGAAAGCACGAAAGTATTAACTCGAAATCACCAGTGGAAAAAGCAGTGCACAACACCGGATGCAGATCAGATACAAAAATCACAACAAAAGTAGAATTCGAAATCAAAGAAAACCATGTTTTCAAACCAATGTCAGAGGCTTGATGTGTATAAATTAGAGGTGTGAGTATTACTCACCTTAATTTGTTTCGAATACAGCTAGAACAAGGGATTCAAATATTGGAGCTGCTGCCATTAAGGTCTTCTCAGAATTTTGCTTGCTGAGACGAAAAGTTTGCAGAGAAAATGTTATTCTCTTTTCTTCAAATGGCATAAGTCAATGAACTTGGGTGATGGCCATCTTTCAGGTACATATTGCATTTAATGCAAAGGTGTATTTTGAAGTATTGTACACTGCAATTCTCGGCTAGTGATAGACAGAAAAATGATATTCGAAAATATGATACCTGATAATACACACTTGCTTTCACACTAAGATTTGCTTTTGTGAACATGCTTTTACATTGCCATTTGCATTCTAACGTGGGGTCAAAGGTTGCATAATTCACTTTATATGCAAATCTTGTTTCCAGCGTGAATAGTGTATTATGCATATGACAACAACGTGAATAAACTATTTGACTGCCACTATGCAATTGTTCATCAAGTCAAAAATGCAAGAAATATTTTAATAAAATACGCACTTCGACAGTAATTTAACAATTACGGTCGTTACCGATTTTAAAATATTTATTATGACGCTAATAAAATCACGGTCGTTACAGACTCCCCCCTTATAAAAATTGCGTCCCCGCAATTTTCATACTAGAAGCAGTCAATACCGTACACAATTTACTGCAACAAAGACTAAAAAGAAAAGATAGATACGAATGCTCACCTCCACCCGAAGAGGAGAGAAAACCGGGATAAGAACGCTCAATGAATTCTCTGGTTTCCCAAGTGCAATCCTTGGGGTTTGCGGACCATTGAATCTTCACGAGCGGAACTTCTTTGTTCCGAAGGCGTTTCACCTCCGTAGCTAATACACGAATAGGATTTTGCACAATAGACAAGTCGGGTGAGATCTCAAGATCTTGCAACATAGGAGGATCAATAACAGAATCTGAATCTCGAAGGCAACGACGAAGTTGAGACACATGAAATACGCCATGTATTCCCGAAAACTGAGCAGGTAGCAATACACGATAAGCAACTGGGCCAATGCGTTCCGTAATAGGAAACGGTCCAACATATCGAGGAGACAATTTCCCGGAGTGACTAAAATGCACCACCCCCTTCATTGGAGAAACACGAATGAATACGAGATCGCCAACAGAAAATTCCAAAGGCTTCCTACGATGATCGGCATAAGATTTCTGCCTATTCTGAGCCTCCTTCATTCTCTGTCTAATAACATCAATCCTCTCCGAAGAATCACGAATATAATCGGGGCCGAGAACTAACTTTTCCCCCGATTCCAACCAACAAGATGGTGATCGACACGGCCTTCCGTAAAGAGCCTCGAAAGGAGCCATCCCGATACTGGATTGAAAACTGTTGTTGTAAGAAAATTCAACAAGAGACAAGTGGTCTTCCCAACTACCACCAAAATCAAGAATGCAAGCTCGAAGGAGATCCTCTAAAACCTGATTCACCCTTTCAGTCTAACCATCAGACTGTGGATGATAAGCTGTACTGAGATTGAGCTTAGTGCCCAAGGCTTTCTGAAGACTCTGCCAGAACCCACTAGTGAAAAGCGGATCTCTGTCACTAACAATAGAACTAGGCACACCATGAAGTCGAACGACTTCTTTAATAAACAGCTTAGCCAACAAAGGAGCAGTCCGATTGGACTTGATAGGAATAAAATGGGCTGATTTAGTCAATCGGTCAACAATCACCCAAATACTAGTATGGCCCGACCTCGAACGAGGTAGACCATCAATGAAGTCCATGGAAATCTAATCCTATTTCCATAATGGAATCTCAAGAGGCTGCAAAAGACCACTGGGACGTTGGTGTTCTGCTTTAACAAGTTGACAAGTCATGCAACGACTTACATAACTTGCAATATCACGCTTCATACCTTCCCAATAGTATAAGCGCTTCATATCAGCATACATCTTGCTACTGCCCGGATGGTAGTATACTTAGAACGATGACAGTCCTCGAGAATGTCATTTCTAAGATTAGAAACATCAGGCACGATCAACCTATCCTTCTTCCGAATACAACCATGAATATCGATATCGAAATCCTTTAGATCATCACTTCAGGATTCCGATTTACAACTCTGAATAAGATGAGCAAGATCTGGATCTTGCTTCTGGGCATCGGCAATGCGATCTAACAAATTAGGACGAGCTTCCATGCTAAATAAAAGTACGGGAGAATCAGAAACTGAAGGACGGTCTCTAATATCACAAAGAGATAAAGCTTCCAAAATATTCCACTCTGCTAGCATCATGGAAACAACAACCTGCTGCTTGCGACTAAGCGCATCAGCAACTCGATTACCCTTACCAGGGGTATACTGAATATCGAAATCATATGAAGCAAGAAATTCGAGCCAACGTTGTTGCCTCATATTAAGTTCTTTCTGAGTAAATAAATACTTCAGAGATTTGTGATCAGTGAAGAGAACAAAATGCTCGCCCAATAAATAATGTCGCCAAATCTTTAGAGCAAAGACTATGGCGGCTAACTCAAATAATAGGTAGCATAACGAATCTCGTTAGGCTTCAGTTGTCTAGAAACATAGGCAACTATTCTATCTTTCTTTTTTTTTTTTTATAAGAACAGCACCGAAACCAATACGGCTAGTATTGGTACAAATAATGAAGTCTTGGTTCCCTCCGGGAACCGCAAAAATAAGAGTATCGAAAAAGATTACTTTCAAATAATCTTCTTTCCTGAAAAGCTAAAACTTTCAAAATTACAATTTTCTTTAAGAAATCATTTTCTAGGAAAACTTACTTTATATAGGTCAATTTATTGTGTCAAATTGTCTCATCAAAGCGTTTAGGAGATTCCTATCGATAACGTTGATCAAGCGCATCGACCAGAATTCTTAAAGCACCTAATGGGCAATACAATCACAAAATCATCTTCTATATGATAAACGCAAATCCATTTATACTTGTAAATAAATCTTATGAAAAAGATTTGCAAAATTTTTAAATTGCTGATTCCATCCAAAATCAATAAATACACAAATGGAGTCATCGAGATATTCGTAGAATACTCGATTCATAAAATGGATGAAATAAGCCGGGCAAACTGAATGACATAATAAGTCATTCATAACAATCATAACGAGTACGGAATGTGGTAAGAGGAATGCTATCTTCCGCAACTCGTAACTGATGAAAACCGGTAGCAAGATCGAGTTGGGAGGAAAAACTTAGCGCCACCCGACTGATCGAACATGTCGTCGATCCTAGGTAATGGATACCCTTTTTTTTTTTGATAGTGATCTCGTTAAGCTTGCGATAATCAATGCAAAGCCTAAGAGTACCATCTGGCTTCTTAACGAAGACAACGGCGGCGCCCCAAGGAGATGAGCTAGAACGAATAAAATGTTTGGCTTCCAATTCCGATAATTGTTGCTTGAGTTCCTCATTTTCCTTAGCAGACATCCTCGTGGGAGGACGACTGACAGGATGTGCACCGGAGATAAGATCTATACGGAACTCAATTGCCCTCTTAGGCGGCAATTTAGAAACAGGCTCGAAAACATCAGAAAAATCACAGATAACAGGAATATTAGCAATGACATCCTCCGATTCTAGGGAAGAAATAAGAGCATTCGAAGTATGATCCATGCTTCGAAATATAATAGACAACTGCTCGCTAGCATCGGGATGTTTGAGATATAAAGTTCTTTCGGGACATAGAATTTGAACTTCATAACGAACGAGCCAATCCATACCCAATATCATATCAAAATCAAGATGATCCATAACATGCAGATTCGCATGAAAGGTAAAATCACAAAGAATAATCTCAACATCAACACACAACAAACCAAGAGTAACGGATCCACCAATGGGGTTTACGATCCTCAAAGGGTCGCAAAGAGTAATAACATCCAAATGAATAGTATCAACCAGCTCCTTTGACACGAATGAATGTGATGCACCCGTATCGAAAAGAACCCTAATAGAACGACCATGAAATAAAATAAAACCTTCCAAAACAGAAGGAGTAGTACCTTTAGGCTGAGAAGAATCATCAGAAGCTTAAGCAACATTAAGCTTCCCGGATTTGAAACCCTTAGGAGCAGTAGGACAATCAGAAACAAAGGACTTTCTTTGTTTTAACTCAAGGAAACTACGAACCAGATTGATAAAGAATTCAACATATGGAATACTACGGGAATATGAAATTTATCCCTAGACATACTCCAATATGTTAAAGAGGATAAAGATTTAAGAACAACGAAGGGATAGATTAGTAAGGCACGAATAAAACCCTCGAATAGTTGTAACACATGTTCCATTCTGCTTCTGTTCTGTGTTTATTATAATTTGTTCTGGATCTCAGCTCTGATACCAAGCTGTGACGCCCCACCTCTATGCTCACAATAACAAAGGTTATTATAAGGAATAACGTCTGCTATTGCGAAGAATAAGGCTTGTGAGGAGCGACCATCTGTAAGTTATGCCTTAGACGAGTATTGATTACATCGATAGGAGTTGTATAAATTACTCCCAAAGATATATATTCAATCCAAATCTAAAACGAAACTACAGTGGCTAAAGAAAAATTCAGAACAACTCATAATAACAACAGCACTGATAGTATAATCACATCAGAACAGAAATATCAGATATATAGCGGAAGACAAGTCTGGAATACATGATACAACAATCGATAGTTCATAGGAACCAAGTACACATATACATGGATATCAACATACATAAGATGAGAGTCAAAATAACCAAAAGAACTCCTCGAAGGCTAGATAAAAGATGATGTGAGATCCCCAAAAGCTGAAGCTGCTACTGAATCAGAGATAGCGACTATCCTGAAATAACTCGGTCTGACCCGAGTATTATTTAAAAGAAATAATAAACGGATCAGTCTAATTTATTCTTAGAAGTGTATGCATCATAAATATCATCAAAGCAAAATAATAATAATCTCAAATGAGACTATTCAGCATAAGAAATCAACATAGTTAAATGAAGAATCACATCAAACTCCATCAAAATCAACTTTCAAATTCACAATTGAATTCAAAACAACAATTCATAAAATCTAGAAATCAAAAATAGATAACTAGAAAATCAACATAAAAGTGGATCGATCCCAACAAATGGCGAGTTTTAGCTACGCCGCACGTGCATCAACATATGGCCGAAGCCTACCAAGTACTATCATCATAATTTTGGCGCCCAACATATGACCCGAAAGTCCAACATATGACCCGAAGGTCTAGTACTGGTATTTGACCCGAAGGTCCATCATATGACCCGAAGGTCCATCATAGTCGCTCAAAAGCGCACAAAATCATCAAAATCATCAAACAACAAATATTTCAATTAACGAGTCCGGATTTAACCGAAATAGTAAAAGTGTGGTTCCATACTCCGCACTTTTGCTAAATCGTTTAAATCTCTTCATCGTTTCCTTGAAAGTGCAAAATTGTGTATTTTATAAAAATACATTTTACGTTCTCAAATGGACAAGTCCGGAATTAAGCGAATCAGTAAAAGTAAGGGTTCATAGTCCTCAATTTTGCTGAATCGTTTAAATCGCTTCCTCATTCTTTTGAAAGCGCAAACTGTAGAATTTTTGAAAACAATTTCAATTTAAAACCATTTTTAAAACACGTGATTAAAATAGTAGCATCTATAGCAATTTCGAAAAGGAAATTGCGCTTCACAAAACACCGTAAAAACGGTTATCAAATCAGCGTTGCGGAATAACCGCTTAAAAAGTCACTTTAAATTAACGGTTACTGAAGTCAAAACAACAGTAATTTTTTCATCACCGAAAATGTCACCAAAACACCGCGCTTCAAAAATATAGCACCGGTGTAAAAATTTCGTTATAAAAATAACGGAGCAAAAATACGTTTTAAACCGTACGCCGGTTCCAAGCAAAGCTTTCATCAGTTTGTACTATTGCTATAAATTAATTGAAATAATTGATAGCTTGTCAATTACATTTTAAATGATGCTATGACACACACGTAAACTAAATCAATGTAACTATAACCTTTGAACAAAAATGTTTTAAAACTAAACTAGGAACATAATTAATCTACCACCATATTCATGCATAAACAACTTTATAAAATAAAGCAGAGACTTGGTTTGGGTAAAATCAATTGCAAATATATGAACACTACTTGGACACGTAAGAATCAAAAGTGAAAATGCAGTACATCATATATGCCTTCATGCAACACTACATACTACATTCTTAAGTGACAAAGCTGGTCTCTTGAGTTAATTTGTAGACTACGTGCGCATGCAGCTGGATGATTTCTAAGCTAAAATGTACATGCATGTGGACTTAATAAAAGTCAAACAACATCACACTTCCAAAATAAAACAATTGCCAACCTGAAGGAAAACTATACTAGGCAAAATCAACACCACATTACACGCATGAAATATTTTCACGCAAGGGTACGTGTTAATGTCTCAAAACAGAAACGTGTACATATATACACGTTTAGCTATCGTACGTGTCTCATGAACGTTTATACCCTGGCATGCGAAAACATGCAGAAACGTGCACATGCTAATTGACGTCTGTTATAGGGGATGTACAAATGCATTGAATCTCTGGTAACATGTTTATTTTTCTAAAACACTAATTGTTTAAAAAAACAAAACTGGCAATATTTTACCACCTTTCGAAATTTCGCAATGCTTATAAATTTCACTGAACGACAAGGCCAAGGTATTAGACAAAAGCAGGTGACCACTTCTTGATTCAAGAAAAAAGCAAGTTATACAAATAAAGTCAAAGATGGAGGAAAGCACGAAAGTATTAACTCGAAATCACCAGTGGAAAAAGCAGTGCACAACACCGGATGCAGATCAGATACAAAAATCACAACAAAAGTAGAATTCGAAATCAAAGAAAACCATGTTTTCAAACCAATGTCAGAGGCTTGATGTGTATAAATTAGAGGTGTGAGTATTACTCACCTTAATTTGTTTCGAATACAGCTAGAACAAGGGATTCAAATATTGGAGCTGCTGCCATTAAGGTCTTCTCAGAATTTTGCTTGCTGAGACGAAAAGTTTGCAGAGAAAATGTTATTCTCTTTTCTTCAAATGGCATAAGTCAATGAACTTGGGTGATGGCCATCTTTCAGGTACATATTGCATTTAATGCAAAGGTGTATTTTGAAGTATTGTACACTGCAATTCTCGGCTAGTGATAGACAGAAAAATGATATTCGAAAATATGATACCTGATAATACACACTTGCTTTCACACTAAGATTTGCTTTTGTGAACATGCTTTTACATTGCCATTTGCATTCTAACGTGGGGTCAAAGGTTGCATAATTCACTTTATATGCAAATCTTGTTTCCAGCGTGAATAGTGTATTATGCATATGACAACAACGTGAATAAACTATTTGACTGCCACTATGCAATTGTTCATCAAGTCAAAAATGCAAGAAATATTTTAATAAAATACGCACTTCGACAGTAATTTAACAATTACGGTCGTTACCGATTTTAAAATATTTATTATGACGCTAATAAAATCACGGTCGTTACATATAGCGTCACTCTTGTGCACTCCCTCGTGTCAGTGACACGCCACAAATGATCACCTACGGCCAAAACACCACCACCCAACAACTCACCAGACTTCCACGAATTCAACCGAACCCTCGACTCGCCCTAGACAACCACTAATCGAATCGCGACCTGCCACGATCCTTCACAACGACTCAAAAACATCGCGCGCCCAAAACCATTGTCACACACCACCGCTTCCACCCACATGCACCCCTTCTCCACCGCGAACTCAGATCCACCCTCGACTTGACCAACCACCTCCCCGATCGCCAAAATTATCTAACCCTAGGCCACGCCTGACATGAACGATCTCGACCAGAGGGTGCCGCAACCCACAAACATTACATCAGATCGAAGCCCACACAAAAACAAGATTTTTTAAAACTAGTTTTCAATTTTTTCATGAAGTATTTACTAAGATATTGATTTTTAAACTTTGCTTCTTCTTTATTTCTCCCTCCTGTGCTTAAAAATGAAGAGGAAGGTAGCATATTTTAAAAGGAATAGGTAGGCACAACATAGGCTGGCTGATATGTCTGTTGATGTAAAGAAAGATATTTGTGGGAAGTCAAATCAATATATATATGTATGTATATATATATATGTATATATATATGTATGTATATATATATATATGTATGTATATATATATATATATGTATGTATATATATATATATATAATTTAAAATTCCAAAATATCTCGCTTATAGCAACTTGAAATCTCAAACCCCTATCGAGGCATGTCGCCTGGCGTTCCTAATGTTATACCCATATTTCGAACGAAATGGAACAAGTTTGGAGATCCAATTCGATCGTATGCAGATGATAGCCTTTTGAACCCAATTATAATATTTAATTTCCGATAATAATTTCAACGCGTTTCTACTCCGTACGACCAAACGGTAACTCTAAACGCTATGAAATTTGAAATCCGATAATAATACACTATTACAGATCCAATGAAACTTGTTTCGCCGAATTCGGGGACTGTGCCCAGCAAGGTTATTTTTACTTGTTAATTAAAACGAGTTATTTTAAAAATCGAGTAAATCACTTATAAATCCAATTTATAATTTTTATTATCTTCCTTCTTATTAATAGAAATTAAATAATCCCTTAAATCATTTTTACCCAAATAAAATTCCAAGATTTAAGTATTTAAACGATTTCCAATTATTTAATTCAAAAATTAAAGTATCAAATAAATCGTTATATTTGGAACTCAAGTTATTAAATCTATAAAAATAAATTTTAAATATTTAAAATCAATTAAATATTCCAATTTAAAATAACAAAATTCTGGGTCATTACAAAATTAAAACACAATAAAGAAATTATCAAAATCAACTTATTAAAATGACTATTGTTATTATTAAAAATTCTCTGATTTCTCTCAAACCAAATATACCAACAAATTATAATGAATAAAATGTCAAGTAAAAATCTATTTTCCATTTTAAACGTAAATCTAAAATTATTCCAATATTAATCACAATCAGAAATTTTAGTTGAAAGACTAAAGTTAAAGATTTTGAGAGTATTATTCAGAATGAAGTAAGTATTCATGCTACAAAAATAACATTTATTATCAATTTGCATATTTTTTCTTTTTAATTTTTTTATAGTATTTTATTTTCCATGCATGATTAACCACATATGAATTTTAGATATAGGAGGAGCATTTGTTTTCCAAATAAATTTAAATGAGTTATTAGCTACACCCGAGAAGTTATGAAATTTATAAAAAGAATTAAAAGTATATTTCTTACTATTATCCCATTCCAAACTAATATTATCCTTTTCATTATCAATATTATATAGATTCAATCTAGTATAAAGAAAAGAAAGTTTCCTAAGAGTAGTACCTATTAAAATTCTATTAAAACTAAAATTCTAAGGGGGGTCATTTTTGGGAGAAAAAACATCTATAATTAAAGCATTCTTAAAGTTACAAATTTCATAAAGGTCTTTAAATTCTATCCTAAGAGGGATAATAGAAATCCAACGGTCATACCAAAAAGAAGTACTATTTCCTAATGAACCATTGTATTGGTACCTAGGTTAAAAATCTCATGACATTTCAAAATTGATTTCCAAATGTTAACTCCTTTATTTCGATGACCTAAAACTCTACGACCTAACAGCTCTTAACGACCTAAAAGGCCTCACGACTTAAGGAAACTCACTACCTAAGGAACCTAACGACCTAAGGTACTTAACGACCTAAGTTATTCAACGACCTAAAGGAAGGTGCGACCTAAGGGAAGTTGCGACCTAAAGGTAGCTGCGACCTAAGGGAAGTTGCGACCTAGGGGAAGGTGCGACCTAAGGGAAGTTGTGACCTAAGGGAAGTTGCGACCTAAAGGAAGTTGCGACCTAAGGGAAGTTGCGACCTAAAGGAAGTTGCGACCTAAGGAAAGCTGCGACCTAAAGGACTTCGCGACCTAGTGGCTCCAGACTTCATGACCTAGTGGCTCCAGACTTCGCGACCTAACTACTAAAGGTATCTGTGACCTATGAAAAGCTGCGACCTAGCGACCTAACATCTAAGCAACTGTTCCTTAGGTCGCTCACGACCTACTACTTGCCACCTTATCCAGAGAAGACCGAGAGTAACTACATCAGGCTAACTTCTTAAGTCGCTCGCGACCTACGACCTAACTTAGGTCGTACGCGACCTAAGACTTTGGGGTTAAGTTTCGCACTAAATCATTCCTATAAGTCGTCAACGACCTAGTACCTTCCTTAACTCGCCTACGACTTACCACTTAAGTGCAATTTCATCAGCCTGCTTCTTAAGTCGTTAGTGGAATGCGACTTAGCTTAGGTCGCTCGCAACCTACGACCTAACTTAGGTCGTACGCGACCTAAGACTTGGCAAAAAACTTCTGTCCAGAATTCAATTCCTATAAATACCCCCCAAACTCCAACAAGTAAGGGACTTTTGGCCGATCATTTCTCAAAGCGTCGTTACTCTGCCGAACTCTCAACTCATTCGACAATCGAAGATCTTCAAACATTCGAGACACTACAACAAGCTTCGGGAGGAATTTCCTACATCCAACACGGATTCATCGAGTTTCATCATCGAAGTTTGAGCTAGTAGTCGAGATTGTCTTTGTGATCAAATTGTATTGTTTTCATAAGTGTATTGTATCGTCTTGTAACCGGATTCAGTAATAAAGAGATTCAAAGTGGACGTAGGCTCGATCTCAAGCCGAACCACTATAAACTGCTGTCTTTTACCACTTTTTTGCTATTTTACTACTTACTTCTTGTTCCCGTCACACGGGTGGTGCTTTCACAATTCAACTACACACACCAGGTATTAGCGTTCACTTTTTAGCGTTAACATTTTGGTGCTTTCACTGAGAACCCAACTCAGGCGATCATTCACCATTGCTTCGCGGAAGTTCGTTGAAAAAGTCTCTTACAAGACCAGAAGATTGTCAGCTATAATGGCTCCTGGAAGAAAACGCAAATCTATCGGATCTGATGATGCTCGTGACAACACTGCCACTTCTCTCTTGCCAAGTCAAACGATCCCCAGTGCTGGGATCACAAGAGCCGAGTTAGACGCTGCAGTGTCCGGATTATATCAACAAATTGAAGCTCAAACGCTTTGATGATAGACAGATTAACCGCCTTGCTTGGGGCAAACCAACAACCAGAAAACAATGAACCAACCTTTGCCGAAGATGCCCATAATTCCCAAGAGAAAGATATTCCTCAGGGAGCAACTGGCACTGCTGAAACACGCCCTTCCCAAGCAGAAGGACTAAGGCCGCTGCTAACTTTTCGCAAAAATTTGCCCAGGCAATCTTCCGAGAAGATAGTTGACTTCTGCCCGATGATGCCACTAAACAGTGAGGGGTATCTATCAGGGATGGTTCGCCGCATCATGAAAGAAAGCATGCAAAGGGAAGAAAATGAGAACGACTGGGGATTTGCTCCGAGCATAACGCCATTTACTGAAAGAATCTTAAAAGTAGAATTTCCAAGAAAATTTGTACCACCTACTATCCCAGCTTATAATGGAACGACTGATCCTAATCATTTCCTATATAAGTATGACTGGCATATGACCGGCGCGAGAGCATCAGATGAGATTAAGTGCCGATACTTTCCAGTATACTTGGAAGGAGTAGCTCTACTATGGTTCACGAAGCTTCCAGTTCGGTCCGTAGATCAATTCTCTGATTTGACTCGAAAATTCAGGGATCAGTTCAGGCTGTACGCTTCAAAGGCTAAGGATATAATGTCACTATCCAGCCTGGAACAGGCTCCGGGAGAATCTATCAAGTCTTTCTTGAACCGTTTCAATTTAGCCCTAGCCGAAGTGGATAATGCAGAACCCCGTATGATCCTAACTTACCTGATGCGAGCCATCAATAAGTCAAGTGAATTCAGAAGATGGTTAAAAATGAAGGAGCCAAACTCACTTGAGAAATTCTATAAAAAGGCCGACGAATTCATGCGTCTAGAAAACCTTCATATGTCCACAAAAGCAGTTGTTGCCGAAGTCAAGAATAACGATGTTGCCCCTAACAAAAGAGAATCGGGAAACCAGAAAAGGGAAAATGACGGAGAAAAGAAGCAAAGAAATGAGAAGAAACCTCACCGCTTTAATTCTTCAGATTTCACTCCCTTAACTGACACACCAGAGAATATCTTTTTTGCAACAAAAGATGTTGTCAAGTATCCTAAACCACCTGAGATGGGGAGAGGTGCAGTGCGTAATGGGAAATTCTGTCAATTCCACAATCAACCTGGCCATGATACTGACCAATGTCGCCAGTTAAAGAATGTGATTGAAGAGTTGCTTAAACAGGGTAAACTGCAGCAATATTGAAGAGCAACATAATCGACCCAACCTCATCCACTCAGGGGCAACAACATCCTGTCCATCGATCTTGCTCTGACAACAACACTACAGTGCAAGATTCCGAAAAGCTTGTCATTAATGTTGTCACAGGGGGTCCTTACCCAGCAGGCAGGGATTGGGACGACTGCTAACTACCCACAAGACTGCAGCTGGGGCATCTTCCAATCTCTCTGACATATGAATCTAAAAAACTACAAGTCGGAGATTCAAAAACAATAATCGCTTGCATCCAATTTTTACCTAATAGCATTGTTTAAATTTGTAAAAATAATGTCAGATGTATAACTCTCGTATTGTAAACCACTGAGAAATCAGTGGGAATCAATAATAAAGAATATAAATTTTGTGTTCTTGACTATTATAAAATGCCTGTTTTATTCGATGTGTAAATACTTTAAATGTATTGCTAAAATATCGATTTAGTATTTCAGGTCATTAAAACAAAGCTTACCCATCGCAATGCCAAGTGAACCCCATGAATCACTCAATAAACAAATTTCAAGCCACAGAAAGTTCCAAATTCAAATCCAACATAAGATGAACTTTACACCAAAAGTTGATGATTCCACCAAAAGGACACTTTTCCAAAGAAAAGGAACTAGACGCTTGTTAACTAATTACGATCGTTTGTATAAACAGACATCTGATTAAATAACCTACGCCTGTCCCATGGAATCAATCAACAGTGAAGTACACTCCATTGGATAAAGTAAACTGCTTGCGAAGGAAAGGAACATAGGCTCGGAGACAATAACAGGGGACCATTAATGAGCAAACGACAAAGAGACATGGGCAAGCTGATCAACAAAAGCCCTCTTCGGAGGCACAAGACCTCTTCGGAGGCGCAACTCTTCGGAGGATAAAACACTTCACGGAGGCACAAGCCCTCTTCGGAGGCACGCCAATAAATGGAAATGCTCTTCTCAACAAAAAGGTTGATGGAATAATGAGGCAAGGCCTTTGTTAACTAATTGCGATCGTTTGTGCAAACGAACATCCAATTAAATAACTTGTGTCCGCCCTATGAATCCATTTAACTGTGAGAAAGTAACTTCCAGGCAATCAAATAAAGACCTATTCGGAGGCACAAGACTTCTCCGGAAGCACAAGACTTCTCCGGAAGCACAAGACTTCTCCGGAGGCACGAGGCTAATCTTCGGAGTCCATGCTACTCCACAGATTCAAAAATGCTAATCTTCGAAGTCCATGCTACTCCACAGATTCAAAAATGCTAATCTTCGGAGTCCATGCTACTCCACAGATTCAAAAATGCTAATCTTCGGAGTCCATGCTACTCCACAGATTCAAAAATGCTAATCTTCGGAGTCCATGCTACTCCACAGATTCAAAAATGCTAATCTTCGGAGTCCATGCTACTCCACAGATTCAAAAATGGTAATCTTCGGAGTCCATGCTACTCCACAGATTCAAAAATGCTAATCTTCGGAGTCCATGCTACTCCACAGATTCAAACATGCTAATCTTCGGAGTCCATGCTACTCCACAGATTCAAAAACGCTAATCTTCGGAGTCCATGCTACTCCACAGATTCCACAACGCTACTCCTCAGAAATGCCAAAAAGCCCTCCTCAGAGGCACACTTCAACTCTCAAGGAAGATTTACTTGTTCATCTTGAAAAATTCTTCCCCAGAAATTGAAGTGCTAAGTAAAATCCTCTTTAGAGGCCCGCTCTACCTCGTAGGAGAATTCACTTCTCAAAAATATGAAGTGACCATCTCCGAAGGTTGAAGCACAGGAACTTTTCCAAATTTGAAAGTTCAGTCAACTTCTGGCCAAACTTCTAAGTCCTAGGTCATCCAGCGACCTAGCATAGGTCGGAGTCTTTTTAGGTCGCACAGCACAAGTAGGAAAAGTCAAGGCGATGTAAATTTGGCAAGTCCTAACTCGGCCGCGACTTAGAGCTTATGTCGCAGAAATTAGGTCGTTCGATTGTTAAGTCGTTATGTTCAAAGTTCAGTTAAGTCCAAAGGTTCAAGTTTTAGGTCGCTCACGACCTAGCATAGGTTGGAAAGTTCGGCTTTATCTAAGTCGCAGGAATTCTTAGGTCACAAGGATGTTTAGGTCGGTCAGATATCTTAGGACGTGAGTCGTAGGTCGCAGAAGGCTCAGCACAAAACTCTTAGGTCGTACAAATCTGTTAAGTCGCCGACTTCCCCTCCACGCAATCCCTTAATGGATCCGATAACCCGATACTGCCATTACAAAGAAAACGATCATCCTTTTCTTGAATTCAATTCATCTCTACATACCACCAAATCGTCCAGCAAATCGACTTCAAATCCTTCCGAGCCATTACAAACATTACCGTACATTCATGAATCACATCAACATGTCGAATGACAATCGGATGTCGATTGTAATAATCGCTCAAAAAATGAAACACGAACGCATGGAATTGGACTTGGGTCGGAAAACTTGAACTCATGATGGGGCAGCGATTATGGTGGGGCAGAGATTGAATTCACTTACGCAATATTTTAGAAAGGATGAATCGTCGACTAAACAAGTTGAATTCTCCTTTGGAAACTCAGAGATTCGTCAATGGCAATGGAAAATCAAAGCAGAAGGATAAGGAGGAAGAAGGCGACCTAACAGTTTATATGAGGCTGAGAGAAGAAGGCGAATAGGCACGCAAGTTTTAGGTCGTCCACGATCTAGCAAGAGTAAGTCGAAGCACACGACCTATGACATTGGCATGTACTTCGAGGGGCAAATGTTAACTCCTTTATTTCGGCGACCTAAAACTCTGCGACCAAACAGCTCTTAACGACCTAAAAGGCCTCACGACTTAAGAAAACTCACGACCTAAGGAACCTAACGACCTAAGGTACTTAACAACCTAAGTTATTCAACGACCAAAAGGAAGCTGCGACCTAAGGGAAGCTGCGACCTAAGGGAAGCTACGATCTAAGGGAAGCTGCGACCTAAGGGAAGCTGCGACCTAGGGGAAGCTGCGACCTAAGGGAAGCTGCGACCTAAAGGAAGCTGCGACCTAAGGGAAGTTGCGACCTAAGGAAAGCTGCGACCTAAAGGACTTCGCGACCTAGTGGCTCCAGACTTCACGCCCTAGTGGCTCCAGACTTCGCGACCTAACTACTAAAGGTATCTGCGACCTATGAAAAGCTGCGACCTAGCGACCTAACATCTCAGCAACTGTTCCTTAGGTCGCTCACGACCTACTACTTGCCACCTTATCCAGAGAAGATCGAGAGTAACCACATCAGGCTAACTTCTTAAGTCGCTCGCGACCTACGACCTAACTTAGGTCGTACGCGACCTAAGACTTTGGGGTTAAGTTTCGCACTAAATCATTCCTATAAGTCGCCAACGACCTAGTACCTTCCTTAACTCGCCTGCGACTTACCACTTAAGTGCAATTTCATCAGCCTGCTTCTTAAGTCGTTAGTGGACTGCGACTTAGCTTAGGTCGCTCACAACCTACGACCTAACTTAGGTCGTACGCGACCTAAGACTTGGCAAAAAACTTCTGTCTAGAATTCAATTCCTATAAATACCCCCCAAACTCCAACAAGTAAGGGACTTTTGGTCGATCATTTCTCAAAGCGTCGTTACTCTACCGAACTCTCAACTCATTCGACAATTGAAGATCTTCAAACATTCGAGACACTACAACAAGCTTCGGGAGGAATTTCCTACATCCAACACGGATTCATCGAGTTTCATCATCGAAGTTTGAGAGTAGTCGAGATTGTCTTTGTGATCAAATTGTATTGTTTTCATAAGTGTATTGTATCGTCTTGTAACCGGATTCTGTAATAAAGAGATTCAAAGTCGACGTAGGCTCGATCTCAAGCCAAACCACTATAAACTGCTGTCTTTTACCACTTTTTCGCTATTTTACTGCTTACTTCTTGTTCCCGTCACACGGGTGGTGCTTTCACAATTCAACTACACACACCGCGTGTTAGCGTTCACTTTTTAGCGTTAACACCAAAAATTAGACAATTTACTTATAACTGTAGGTGTAATTTGATGTAAATTATTACTACCATTATAGTAATATTTAGAAATGATTTCCTTCCAAATAGGATTATCATTAATATCCTTAAATTTTCATAACCATTTCCCTAACAATGACAAATTCATGTTACGCAAATTAATGACTCCTAAACCACCTTCCTTTTTGGATTTACAAACAGTTTCCCAATTTACTAAACATTTAATATTGCTGTTAGAGTTTTCCCTACTCCATAAAAAGTTCCTTCTTATTTTATAAATTTTGTTAATCACCTATTCTGGAAAAAGATGCATAGACATCAAATAGATCTAAAGAGCTGATAAAATAGAGTTTATAAGAACTAATCTACTAGCTCTCGATGAAAATCTCCCATTCCAATTAGAAATCCTATTTTTAATTTTATCTATGATAATAAACCAATCATCATGTTTAATTTTAGTTGGTCTAATAAAAAAACCAAGATAATAAATGGAAAATTCATAGTTTTACAATTAAGCGTATTAGCAACTAAATTTTCAACCTTGTCAAAATCATTAAAAATAAAACCGAACTTTTATCAAAATTTATTTTTAAACCTAAAAGAAGTTCAAAACTATATAAAATAAATTTAAGGGTAATAACATGATTAGGCAAATGAGAGGTAAATAGTAAGGTATCATCCGCAAATTGAAGCATATATAGAACATTACGCGAGATTTCACTACCAACACTCCCCAAAGATCCATTATCAACCGCTTTTTTTAATTATCTTAGCGAAAACATCTGCGGCTAAATTAAACAAAAGAGGCGATAAAGGATCACCTTGCCTTAAACCACGTTTAGATTGAATTTTATTACCTAAAATACCATTAACCATAATAGTAGAGTTACCAGTTTAAAGTAAAGTCATGATCCAGCTAATCCATCTATGACTAAAACCTCTAGGATAAAACATATCAACTAGAAAATCCCAATCCACCGAATCAAAAGGTTTTGCAAAGTCCAGTTCTAAAATCGCACAAGTAATATTATTCTTACAATAGTGATTAATGTATTCTTGAACAACAACACCATCAGTGATATTTCTCTCGTTAATGAAAGCAGTTTGAGAACAGTCAGTTAGATCATTCATTCTTTTACTAAGTCTATTAGCTAAAACTTTTTAAATTATTTGAACGGAACAATTATTTAAGGAAATAGGTCTAAAATCCATTAAATTATTAGCACCGATTTTTTTGTGCAATAAAATAACATTTGCAAATTAAATCTTCCTAATTGCAATTTTCCATTATAGAATTTGTTAAACATGCTAATTAAATCGAATTTTAAAGCATCCCAAAATATTTTGTAAAAGAAAATAGGGAACCCATCAGGACCCGGGGATTTATCGCCATGCATGTCATTAATAGCTTTCAAAATTTCCTCTTTAGAAAAAGGATTATCATACTCAAAAGTCAATGCTAGAATCAGACGGATAAAGATCATTCCATCTAGCATTAATTTTATGCTTATTTTTATTACCGAAAATATCTCTATAATAGTCTGTAAAAGCCTTATTAAGATCTCTATTAATTAATGTATAATATATATATTCAAAAATAATAATAAAAGCTTTTTTGAAAATAAAATAATGATTTTAAAATAATTTTAAAAGTAAATTTGAATTTTGTGATAATGTGTGTGTGTATATATATGTGATTCATATAAATTAATCTATTAGTATGTGTTATATATATATATATATTCATACATATATATTTATTCAAAAAACAATTATGCGTGTGTGTATATATATATATATTTATTCATTTAATTGTAAAATATAAATTATTTATTTATAAATAATTTAATCCTTTTAAATTATAGAGTATGTTTAAAAAACGTGATTTTCCTATATAAATCCATGCAGATTTTTATATTTAAAAAAATATTTTCGTACAAATCTATATGGATTTCTACAAAAATTTAATTTTTAATAAATAGTTGCGATCGAAATGAAATTTAAAAAAATTGATTTTTTAAACATAAACATTATATATCTATTATTTAATATTCTATAAATAAGTTTTAAAATATATATATATATATATATTTTGAATGGTTATTAAAAAAAATTAATTATATGTGTGTGTGTGCGTTTAAACGTGTCTACATTTGAAATTTGAGTTTGAATTTCAAATCCAGATTTTTCTCTTAGATTAGATCTGGATATTTAAATTTAAACCATCTTCATATAATTTAGATGTTAATTTAAATTGTTTTGAATTAGTTAATGTCTTTAAAACAAACATAAATATAAATATATATGTTATATATATGTGTGTGTATTATATATATATTTGTGTTTGTGCGCGCGTGTGGATATTTATATGTGTATATATATATATGCATATATATAAGTAATAACTTATATTGGACAATAAATATGTATATAAAGGGGCAAATGCATCCATTGTTGTGTAAATTCTAACACTTATACACGGGCATAATAAACCATGTATATATTTATATGTTGCACATGTACTGTACACATATATGTGTATTTGATACACATATACATTATATATACAAATTTATAACCTTTATATTTAGTAATTAAATATAATAATTATTTTATTTAAATTTATTTAGATTGGATTTAAATTAATTTGGACTTCATAGGCCCAATAAGATCTGAAAATGGATTTTTTTAAAATTAAGTCATTTATCCCGTTGTGTGCTGGCCCAGCTCCGTCAATGGTATCGGAGCCATATAGCCTATGTAGCCTCAATTAGCAGTATAAGGGCTAACTTATTTAAGCTTGCCCATTTTGTAACAACCAGCCTCGGAACACGCCAAAATTTTGACCCAGAAAAGACCCATCGAAACTTAGATCTGTTCTAAGCCTGGTTGTTGGTTAAAAAAAGAAATAACTGTACAGAGCAACAACTATTCTTTCGGAACATACAACAGATGGAATAAAATATAATATCAAATTGTACCCATTTATTTTAAAACCATTTGAAATGTCATAATACAAAACATCATAAAACTATAAAATAAGATCCATTACATCATTTGTCCAAATACATGGGTACAACATGAAAATATCATAAACTATAATAATAACTGCCACAAGCTTAAGTCACTCCGTCCTCACTCCGTACTTAACTTGTGCTGTAATGAGGAGGGAGTCAGAACAAGAAATGTTTGGTGAATAAAAAACCTAGAGTCTTACCATTTGAGTACTTAGGTAGTATATTTCAAAATAGGAATATGTCTACGTACATTAAACCATTTAATACTTCTTATAAGGAAAGGAGGCAGGTCCAATCTACCACTAAATACCTTCCATTCTTGAAGTAGGTTTCTAAATCTCATAACCTAAATCCCACGTTATAAATATCTAACAATGCGAGAGATAGTACCCAAGCCACTTAATACCTTTTATTGGAAAATAGGCAGACTCTGGCCATTTAAAACATCAATTGAGACAGATCCTATCATTTAATATCTATTCCCAAGGTGGACTCCTCAATGGTAACTATCTAGTTGACATCGCATGGAATCTCTTGAGTCACTTAATACTTCTATATGGGAAGGCGTACCCTCAATTAATCACTTAACACCTTATCCCAAAGCGGACCCCTATCGATATACCACCTATCGTTCCTAATAACTAGCCCCTTGGCCATTTAATACTTCATTTGGGGAAAAGAGGTGGGCCCTCAAACCGCCACTTGATACCTCAAGACCCGGAAGTAGGCCCTTTGCATTACGATCCATACTCATAACGACGTCTCATATTAGTCCGACTATTCATAAGAACTGGTTGCCAAATTAATTGGGTAGGTTTACCGTATAGAATTCAGGACTAACCTCGCGTCATAACAAATAGTTATCATAAGAGATGTCTCACATCAATAAAAAGTGTACACAACTGCTGGTAGCCTCAAAGTGAAGGGAAGACTTCTGCCATGCAACTCTACTAACCTTGCATCCCTATGACTTAGCCATAATTTAAATACTCCCTATATATATATATAATACTCATCTCACCATTTCATAATTAAAGCTATATAAGGAATCTTCCTTATTATGCCTTAAAATATCAATTACCTTCCTAAAGGGGGAAATTAATGACAATTGCTACCTAATTAACTATGCAATTATATGCTATAATTATACGTTTATTACGCTATTAGAAATAAATATATATTTGCGCCTAATCAAATCTAGTGTGTGGTTTATATGCCATAAATGAGCGTTACATGTCAATTCTTTTAATATCCATAACAATGGATTCTAATATTCATACCAAGGATGAAATATCCATAACCAAAACTGCAATAAATAGACTTGTAAATAGAAATAGAAACCCATCTTGTTAGATCAATTCAATGGAATATCCTAAACAATAGGAATTGCAATTCTAACTTCATATTCTATTCAACTCCTATTTTCAAAGAGATAAATGAAGGATTAGAATCCTTACTTGAATCCCCAATAAAATTTCTGAATCTAACTGAAGAGAGAAAATGGAAGAGGTTCGCGGAGTTCCCGAATATTTTGTGTGTAAAAAGTTGAGAGGATAGGGTCCTATTTATAAGAGTTGAAACGTACCAAAAAGAAAATAGATAAAAAATGGGTAAATCTGGACCGTTCGATATCACAAAACTCTAGCCGCCACTATGAGGTAGCAGTCAACCGCCTATGCTCGAATGGTCTACTGCTAAGGTTCGACCGACTGGGTCATATTTGTCGACCGCTCCTCTTATTTCGGGAGCGCTGATTTGTATCCATTGCTCATTTATTTTATTTCTTACTTAACTTTTAATGTTAACTGTTTAACTTAACGATTACTTAACCTCCAAGTAAACCTACAATAAATCTTTGAAATTCAAACCCTAAATTTAAATAGTCATTTCAATTTGAATTCAAACTAAATTAATTTAAATCTGCAAACTTCATATGCTTAATTTTTCTTCGTTTGAGCTCTGTTTTCAGCATATTATATATGAAAACAATTCATTATTTCACCACGAACGTAACAGAATAACTTTCATGGTCAAATTTCAACTTTTATAAAATTTCTATTTTAACCCTACCTTATTTAATTCAATTCACTCGATTTACTTATGGTTGATTTTACAGGGCGTTACATTCTCCCCCTTTAAAAAGGATTTCGTCCCAAAATCTTTAAAGGGGTGAACAACGTAATGTGCAATAGCATCCATGTTACACAACCAAATTATCAGCACAACCATCTACTAAACCAAAGTGCAGTGTGGTTATATACTCCATACATACTAAAATGAGCTCAATCCTAGCATAAGTGTGAAATCGTGTCATGCAAATATCCTAAACATGTATAAAAATTTCAACATGAGTGTAAAGTGGTTGTGAAAAAGTGTGGCAACCATCTTCTACCATCCAATCTAGCAACAACAATGCAACCAAAATCCTAATTTTAGAGAGAAAATTTACCAAAGAAAAGCTCTGAAAGAGTGATCTTCATCTTCTCCTCGGTTTCCCATGTGCTTTCCGTCGGGTTGTCTCCTCATTATACTCAGACCAGCCTAATTATTTTGTTATGGGGTCTCCTAGTTCCGTGCTCCACAATGCATGTGGTGGCATGAGGTACTATTGGCTTCGTCTTTAATTCCCCCAATTGATCAGGTTCAACTCTAATAGTCGGTGTCATGAAGGCTCTTCCTAAGGTTAGAAACGTGGAAAATATTATGGATTCCTGCCAATCTGTCAAGAAGTTTCACGCGGTAAGCAAGTTTTCCTATCCTTTCCAAAACTCTGAATAGCCCAACGAATCTAGGTGCTAATTTTCCAAACATGCCAAACCTAACCACTTTTCTAAGAGGGGAGACTTTGACAAATACCATATCTCCAACCTTAACTCAAACTCTTTCTTTCTTCCATCAACGTATGATTTTTGACGGTCTTGCACTGCCTTCATTCATTGCTTGATCAAATCTACTTTTTCTGCGGTATCATGGATCAATTTGAGTCTAAGAAATATTTTGTCCGTGGTTTCCCACTAACAACTGGGCGATTTGCATGGCCTCCCATAAAGTGCTTCAAAAGGGGCCATACCAATCGTCTCTTGATAGCTATTATTATACAAAATCTCAACTAAAGGAAGATGTTGCTCCTAATGTTCTTCGAAATCCAAAACGCATGCGCTCAACAAATCTTCCAAAATCCTATCTACCCTCTTCGTTTGACCTTCAGTCTATGGGCGATATGCAGTGCTAACATTCAAAGAAGTTCCCAAAGCTGCTTGTAGGCTCCTCCAAAACTCAATAGTGAACATGAGGTCCCTATCACTAATTATGCTCATAGGAATTCCATGCAACCGAACTACCTCCTTGATGTAGATATTCGCGAGAGAAATGGAAGTTCTATTATTCCTAACTAGGATAAAATGGGCACTCTTAGTGAGTCGATCCACAATAACCCAAGTAGCTTCATTATCCCTTTGACTTTTAGGCAATCCTTCCACAAAATCCATTGAAATATTCCCACTTCCAAGTCGGAATTTCCAATGGTGATAGTAATGCACCTGACTTCCCTTGCTCAGCTTTTACTCTCTGACATGTTAAGTAGTTAGCAACAAACTCAACTACACTCCTCTCCATTCCTTGCCTAAAGAAAATCTTCTTCATATCCTTCTACATCTTATCTCCTCCGGGATGATCGGTCATTTTAAGTGGTGACATTCCATAAGCACCTCTCCAAACAAACTTTCAACCATTGGGACACAAAGGCATCCATCCCTTCTTATTAACCGAATACCTTCTAGCATGGGGGGAATGCTCTCCTCTCCTCAACTTCTCCAAAATCTCTACTAACTTCTCATTCTTCACTTGCTCAAACCTCATGTAGTCCATCAAGGCTGGTCTAATCTCTCTAGCTACTAAAATGCCTTGGATGAGTTCTGTTGGTGGTTGGAAGTTAAAATTTAAGAGGAACTCCAACTGCCTCTATTGATATATAGCACTTAGGATAGCGTGCCTTCGAATAAGGGCATCGACGACTACGTTCCCTTTTCTAGGGGTATACTAAATACTAAAGTCAAACGATGATTTATATTCCATCAATCTTCGCTGCCTAAGATTTAAATCTTTTTGGGAAAATAGGTATTTGAGTGATTATGGTCAGTGAATAACTCAAAACTCTCCCAAGAGATAATGCCTTCAAATCTTCAAGGCAAAGAAGATAGCTGCTAACTCCAAGTCATGGACTGGATATCCTTTTCATGATCCTTCAGTTTCCTACTAGCATAAGTAACTACTTTTCCTTCTTGGATTAGAATTGCTCCTAATCCTATGCCATAAGCATTTTTGAAAATCATAAACGGTTTGGTTCCATCGGGAATAGTGAGCACAAGTGCACTAGTCAATAACTCCTTAAGCTTCTTAAATGCCTTAGTGCATCTATCGTCCCAAGTAAAGACTAGGTTCTTCTTAGTCAACTGGGTTAAAGGGGCTGTTATTCTTGCAAAGTTCTTAATGAACTTTCTATAGTAGTCCGCCAACCCGAGAAAACTTCTAACCTTCGATGTATTCCTCGGAGTCTTCCATCCTTGAACAACTTCTACTTTGGCGGTGTCCACTACCAATCCTTGCTTAGAAGCAATATGCCCAAGAAATCTAACTTCTTTTCTCCAAAATTGGTATTTAGCAAAATTTGGCCTTAAGCTGGTGCCTTCTTAAGGTTCCTAATCCTCTTTTAGGTGATCCTTATGCTCCTCTTTGCTCTTAGGGAAAACCAAAATATCATTTGAACCCAACAACGAATTTATTGAGTTGCCTTTTAAATACCTTACTCATAAAATCCACAAATTATGCTGTGGCAATTGTCAATCCAAAAGGCATCACTTCCAACTTATAGAGTCCATCTGGTGTGTGAAATGCGGTCTTCGACTTGCTTCCTTCAACAATCCTCAACTAATGGAATCTAGTTGCTAAGTCTAATTGAGAAAAGACTTTAGCTCCTTCAAGCTGATCGAATAAGTCATCTATCCTAGCTAAAGGGTACCTATTCCTCCTTGTCAACTTGTTCAATTCCCTATAGTCGATGCAAAGTCTCAAAGAACCGTCTGGCTTAGTGATGAAAACAACAGGGGCTCCCTACTCCGAAGCACTCCTACAAATGAATCCTTTTTTAATAGCTCAGAGATTTGCTTATCCAATTCCTTTCTTACTTTAGGGGCCATGTGTCTAAATGGCAGAGCGGCTGGCTTTGCGTCCTTCTCTTAATCTATTTGGAATTGGAAAGATCCGAGCTTCTTCAAAGACATTGGAAAATTCACAAACTATGGGTACAGATGATGGTTCTCCAACAATAGATAGACTTAGTGAGTATAGATGGCTTAACTGAACTAAATCTTAGGGTGTACAAATAATTTAGGTCACGGCTGCCATAACTTCTTAGTTGTACAACCCTTCTATCACAATCAAGAACTGTTCCATAATATGATAATCAATCCATACCCAAGATAAGTACATAACCTTTAAAATTTTGAACATACTCATTACATATGAAATCAGCACCGCATATGTCCAACACTAGGTCTTTGCAAATAAAAGAGAGATGTGTCAAATTACCAACAGGATTAGCGACCACTATTGGGCTAGTGATAATCTGGGTTTGAAGGTTTAAAAAGTTTACTACATTCCTAGCTATATAAAAGAATGCAATGACCCTGAATCAAATAGGGTACAAATTGTAACCCCAAAAGTACGAGTTATACCTTCTAATGCTGCCATTCCTTGGTCCCTCGCTTGTCTACTAGCAATAGAGACGACTTTAATAGCATATGATTGTCTGCTTGATCCTTCCTATACCAACTTAGGGAATTAATTCTTGAGATGCCCTTTCTCGTGGAAATTAAAGCACTTCCCTTTAAAAGCTTCCTTCATCAGACTCACCCTATAATCTTTAGCTTCGTGATCTTTCTTCTAGCAACGCATGCACATCTTAGCATCCTTCTTAAACTTCACCTTAAAGTTCTTGTTCGCCCAAATGCTTCCCTTCTTGGAACCTCCTTGCTTCTGGGTGGGTGCGACCTTCTCCTTTTCTGCCTCCTTATCGTCTACATTGGCCATGTGTAGCATTGTTATCTCTACCAACATCTCATACGAGGTACCAATGGGTACTTGGGTCAACAAATATTCTTTCAATGGGAATTTAGGCCCTTCAAGAACTTCGTGGCCTTTTTCATAAGTGTATCTATCAAGCTTATCCAAAATTTAGCCAACTCTGTAGACTTAGCTATGTACTCTTTAAGAGTTGAGTCTCTTTGCCTAAGCTGAATTTCTCCAGTTGTAGATTGACTTCTGCCTTAGATATAAACCTTATCTCAAACCTATTCTTGAATTCATCCCATGAGAAAATACTTCTAGCATTTTCCTTAGTCACTAAGTCTACCAATCTAAAGCTTCTCCTTTGTGGTGCCAAGTGCCATCTTCCTCTTTAGATGATCTTCCTAACCAAGCTAACTAAATATACTTTCCCAATCATTAACCCATGCTTTAGCCTTCAAACATCTTTCGCTACTAGAGTATGTCTTCCCTCCCATATTAAAAAGTTCCTTACACAACTTAGGAAAGTCCATAGGATGGGGTGCTAGATCGGCAAGCAGGGCAGTAGGTGCCATCGGTGCAGCTGAAGGAATAAGAAATTGATCAACGGTCCTAAGATATTGCCCAATCCATTCGGTCTTTCCAAGAATATGAGGTCTTCCATGGGCAAGGATCCCATTTTCGAAAGAAGATTGATTATCATCCATATCAACCTTCCGTAAGTTGAATCTTTAGTGACGATTTCCTAAGATAGTATTATACGCTGGGGTTGCCCAGTGTAGGTGCGTATGTTCAAGGAAATAGGGGTGTACATATATATATATACATATATATATACACACATATATATACATACATATATATATATACACATACATATATATATATATATATCTATATATATAATAAGAGTTTTGAAAATCCTTTTCAAAAATAATAAGTAAGCCACTCATACGTATAGTTTGCGCACTGATCGGATAAACTAGGATATGATACCAAATGTAACAACCCACCTCAGAACAGGCCTGAATTTCGATCTAAAAAAGGCCCATTGAAACTTAAAACCATTCTAAGGCTGAATGTTGGTTGAAAAAAAGAAGTAACATTACAGAGAAATAACTATTTTTCAGAATTCATAATGGATGGAATAAAATATAATATTAAATTATACCCATTTATTTCAAAACCATTTGAAATGTCATAATACAAAACATCATAAAACTGTCAAAAAGATCCATTACGTCTTCTGTCCAAATATATGAGTATAACATAAGAATACATAAAAGATATTAATAACCGCCATAAGCTTAAGCCACTCCACCTTCAAGCATCGTCACCGTCATCACTCTGTCCTTAACCTATATTGTAATAAGGAGGGAGTCAGAGCAACAAAGGTCTGGTGAATAAAAACCTCGAGTCTTACCATTTAATTATTTAGGCAATATATTTCAGAATAGGAATACGTTTACATACATAAAACCATTTGGTACTTCTTATAAGGAAAGGAGGTTGGTCCATAATAAACCACTTAATACCTTCCATTCCCAAAGTATGTTTCTTAATTCCATAACCCAAATCCCATGTCGTAAATATCTAACAATGTGAGAGAAAGTACCTAAGCCACTTAATACCATTTATTGAAAAATAGGCAGACTCTAGCCATTTAAAACCTCAATTGAGGCAGACTCCATCATTTACTACCTATTCTCAAGGCGGACTCCTCAACGGTAACTTGTTAGTTCCAAGATGATGGTTTTGATGACGACAACAACCTTAGGACTTGTTATAAAATATAAATACTAATATTCTTGTCTAGATATATATGTTATGTAGGATATATATGCAGGTACTGAAGAATGAAGACCGAACAGTATAGAGATTCAAGACTAACGAATTCGAGATAGAAGAAATCAAGACTGAAGACTCATGAGTACCAAGAGTTCAAGATCTCAAGAGTTCAAGATATCAAGGTAAATAATAGTGTCTAGATTTATGTTAAAACTTCATAATAGCACTAAAATCTTTATTCGGATTTACCTTCTCGCTTTAATAGTGGGATGGAACACACGACCTCTTTAGTGGGATGGAACCCACGACCTTCTCTAGTGGAATGGAATCCAAGAAATGTTCAAAATGATTTATTTTAAATATTTTTCCAAAAGCTTTTTAAAGCCCTCTTTCTCACTTTAAATATTTTAGCCTTAAACTATTTTTATTATCTTTTATATTTTGATTTCAAAATCATCTCTTGTTTTTAAACTATCTCCTGGTTTTAATATTATAAGCTTTAAATCTCAAAGAATATATTCTATACTTAGTTTTTAATATTACTTTTATATTATAGATTATATATTTTTAAGATTACTTTTGAATCTCTTTTATAAGTTTAAACTATATTCAAAATGGTTTATAAACTTCAGAAATTGTTTTGACAAGTTTTAAAAAGAAAATCTATTTTAAAAACAAAAATCAATTTTTAAAATTTACTAGGGCATGTCGACACACCCCATCCCCCAGGTCGACATGGTAGCCATATAATTTAAAATTCAAAATTTCAAATGAAGTGTCTATTCATCATAACCTTTCACGAATGGACATGACTGTTGTTCTTTTATAAATACTAGTTGTTTTCAATGAATTTAAGTTAGTTTTTCTTCATTTCTTCACTCCTTCTTCTCCACTAAAAAATTCTCATATATTTTAACAAAAGTATGCTGAAATTTTAAGTGAATCAAACTCGATTGTCTCTAGTTTGATTCTCTGCCACTCTCTCTCAAAGATCTAAGTGCTATTCAGAGTTATAGGATCATTTATAATCAAAGAAGTATATCGAGTCTCTCTATCTATCAAAGTGATATTGAAAACGGTGTGATTGTGGCCCGTAAATTAATTGGGTGTGATTGTAGCCCATAAATTGATTGGTGGTCTTGTAGCTTGGTTAAATCAAGAGAGTTTGCCCTGGACTCGAAGACAGGAGGGTGTATCTCGTGGCCTTGAAATAGAGGTTATATGTGACGCCCCACCACGTGACCCACATTAACAAAGAGAATTACTTAGTAATTCTGTCTGCTAATGCGGAGAATAGGGCTGGTTAAGGGCGACCATCATAGTCTTGCATTAGATAAGAGCTAAGTATGTCGGTATTTGTACTCTTTTTTTTCCATCACTAGTATTCAACATACTTAATTCCTATCTAAGACACTACTATGGTGGCTACAGGATCGATTCAGAAACAAAACATAATAACTATATCAATTACAAGTCACAGAACAACAACACAGAAACGATACATGTGAATACGTACATCGAATGTAATACACCATGACACTAGTGGTATACAACCACAATATATACATACATTCCCCATAAAAGAATATATAAATCATAAGTTCCCAACAGAAAGACTACTACACAAAAATTATGCCATATCCTAAGTCATTGGTGAAGTCCAAAAGGTAAAGCAAGCTAAGAGTCCAACTACCTAACCTGCAACTCGGTCTGACCCGAGTAATAAATACACAGGTAAGGCTAGGTAGAACTTAATATTAGTAAAAGATGAGAGGAATATAAGTGCATAAGGGAATTCTTCCTTTGGATATAAAGGAATGATATGCATATGGCTCATTACAATGCTATGGTATTGATTCACAAAGGGTTGTGGCATGATTAGGTTATGTCCAACATAAGAAATCCATACTTAATGGCATTCACCTCAAATGCAAGGAATCATACAAAGGTCATAAGAGAAACTGATAAAAATTCCAATATGAATCTCATGGAACTCAAGATAGAGTTCAAATCACATAAAAACGAAATCACCCTATATAACATCTCATGTAGCACTAGGCTATCGATGTAACAGAAATATCTCAAAATGGTAAAATCGCATAAAACTTAGAAAACTCAGGAAACTCAGAATACCCGGATTGGCCAGATCCCCGATTGCAATACCGAAGCAATGATGCACGCGCTAAACTCTTGCCCAGCGCCATTTATAATTTAGATACCTAACTTGTGGACCTGAAGGTCATACTCGTGGTGACCGGAGTCACATAACTCGTGGTGACCGAAGTCACATAAATCAGATGACCCGAAGGTCTATAGCATTGGCATACTCGTGAATGTGTCACAAACTCTTGGAAAGGAATCCGAAAAGTGTTAACGTGCGTTCCATACCACACGTTCGCACTAAATGGTTCACTAATCGCTAGTTAATTCCACATCATAAAAATAAAATCTCAAACCTCAAAAATCTCGGAATACTCATATATCTTGCCTCGTATCATCGGCAAGTGCAAATAAATCTCATAGTGGTTTCTCATAACCCATAATTCCCGAAAACGAGAATTTCATCTCAAGACTCGCCTCGTCTCATCGGCGAGTAAAACGACATATATAAGTGGTTCTCATTGATTATTACCCCTATAATAGGATATCTCGAACCTCTCAATTCGACAAATATTGGCTAACTCAGATAATTCCTATAATAGGAATTATAAATGTCAATTATCAACTCAAAACAATATACTCAAGAGGTTTCGATCGTACAAGTCCGGAATTAACCGAAAAAGTAAACTCACGTGTCACATACCACGTGTTTTACTAAATCGTTTAATTCTCTTTCTCATACGTCCAAAAAGTGCAAAAACATGTATTATTATATAGAAAATAATTTAGAAAACAAGCTTTTAAAACTATTTTCGAAATCGTTTGGAAAATAACTTTTCAAATTCTCTTATTATAGAAAATGTATAATTTTAATAGCTTTACATTAATTATAAATATTGTAAAATATTTATTTCGAAAGTTAAAAAAAAATCTTCCAAAAACGGTTTAGAAAGCATGTGCAAAGAAAAATCAACATAAATTCAATGAAATTATTTATAAAATCGTCATACAAAAATCTCCTAAAAAAACTCACTAATCTGAAATATGATAAGTGGTAATATTGGCTCTTCCATTTTAGGATCAAGCCGATCAAAAACAACATAAAAAAAAAATCCATGTAAAACAATTTAGAAATTCTCAGCTGAAGCAAAACATGCTCTGATCCAAAGTTCCAAGCAAATTTTCAACTAGTTACAAAGGTTTAAAAGCCTTGAAATTTAGCGGGCGTAGAGTTCAACAACTCTAGTTTAAATAAAAAAATAACGGATACAATCGGACAAGAAACAAGAGAGATATGATCTCTCAAAGTTGGACTTGCAGCCAGATTTCACTGTCAACAGCTGGAGCCAAACATGCTCCAATTCAAAGTTTGACAGCACGTTTCTATAAGCTACAAAAGTTGGAATGACTTGAACTTTAACATGAATAAGGCTCAAGAACTATTCTTTAAACTGCAAAAAGAATCACACAATTTAGACAAGGTATGAGAAAGTTCTGATGTCTCAAAGTTGAACCCAGGCAGTGTTTTCACTGTAAAAATATGGGCAAAAACATGCTTCGAATCTATGTTCGGCAGCCTATTTCTATAAGCTATATAGGTCGAAATGACCTGAAATTAAACTTGCCAAAATCTCAACAACTCTACTTTAAACTGCAAAAAGAATCACGCAATTTAGACAATGTACGAGAAAGTTATGATGTTCCAAAGTTGAACCCAGGCAGTGTTTTCACTGTAAAAATATGGGCAAAAACATGTTCCAAATCAAAGTTCGGCAGCATATTTCTATAAGCTATATAGGTCGAAATAACCTGAAATTTGGTATGCTTAATCTACAAAACATGGTCTACAAAAAAAAAATCGGTAGCATTTTCTGGAATAGAGAGATATGACTACACAAAGTTGCACCTCAAGACAGTTAACATAGAAAATCAAAATAGTTCAAAAACTAATTTTTTAGCAAATTTTTGATTTCAACTTGCGATTTTTGTTACCGCATGAGCTAGCTTTTGTGAGATTGATACCCACCTTTCAAATTACCTGAGCTTCAAGATCAAATTGGTGAAAAGAGACGAGCTTTTGCTTGAAAGATGCTTCAACAACCTAGAAATGGAGTTTTCAAAGACATGCAAGAACAAAATATAAGAGTTACATACAATTTCATATCTAATTCATGGATTTTGATGAAATTTTTATAGTATTCGTTTGGATTACCTTTTCTAATCTTGGTTTGATGCTATTTCTCATTGAATTTGCAGCAATTTTTGAGTGGAAATTTAATTTAAAAGAGGGTGGCCATGGAAATCTATTTTCTTTTTTACTGTAAAAGCTTCTGGAGAAGATGAGTAGTGAAAAAAAAAACTACACACAGAAGACTACTTCTCACCAGAAACTTCTAGGAAGGGTTGTGGATCTAAATCCTTACCCAAAAATCCTAAGAGTAATAATACTTAGGGAAAATACTAAGTTATGCACACTTTTAACCTATATTATCATCATATTCACATATATCTTCATTTTTAAGGCCAAATAAAATATGTACAACAAATGTATGTACATAAAATTGTTACCTTAACAAAATAAAATTTATTTTAACAATAAAAAGTTATTTCTATCAATAAAACTTTATTTTTGACAATATTACACAATTTACACTATTTTAATACAAAAACACTATTTTTATCAGAACAAGCTCCACAAAACTTACTTTCTTGTCAAATAAATTACAACAGATCATTTTAACTTTATTAAAACAACAAAATATTATTTTTAAACAATATTTCACACTTTTATACTTATAAAACACATAAATACACTAAATTCCTCTTTTAAAATCATTAAAAGCTTTAATATAAGCAATAACTTACAACAATATTGCATAACTCAAATAAAAATCAACAATTGATAATTTTATTTTCAAACTTAACAAAATAAAGCTTTAAAAATTTATTTTCAACTATAAATATTTATCCCAACCATTAAATGTTGAAATAAACCACTCAATTGATTTATTAACTTAAAGTTAACAAAAACCTAATATTTATTCTCAAATCAGATTGTTTATTCCAGATAAACAACTTTAATAAAAATTCTTCTTCTCAAATTTATTTGATTCTCAATATTAAATTATAACTATCATTATAATTCAATATTACAGGTAATCACCAATGCTAGGGTTGTTACAGACTCCCCCTTATAAAAATTTCGTCCTCGCAATTTCTAGAGGAAATCAATATTCAACACACTTTATTTCATCAAACAAATGGAATTTAAATAGATTAAAATGGAAAATTATTACCTTCGGAGTGAGAATATAAGAAATCAGGATACGATTACTCGATGAATTCTCTGGTTTCCCAAGTGTAGTCATTGGGATTATCGAACCATTGAATCTTCACGAGCGGAACGCTTTTGTTCCGAAGACGTCTAGTCTCCGAAGCAAGAACTCTCATAGGGTGCTGCACATAAGATAGATCAGGAGAGACTTCCAAACTCTCTAAAGCATGAGAATCGAACACAGAATCTGAACCTTGTAGACACTTCCTTAACTGAGAGACGTGAAATACGTCGTGAACTCCAGAAACTGATCGAGAAGTGCTGCACGATAAGCAACAAGACCGATATGCTATGTAATAGGAAATGGCCCAATATAGCGTGGTGCCAATTTCCCGGTCTGGCTAAAGCATACCACTCGTTTCAGAGGAGAAGCTCGAATATAAACAAGGTCGCCCATTGAGAATTCAAGAGGCCTCCTACGGTTGTCCATGTAGGATTTCCTACGACTCTGTGCCTCTTTCATTCTCTCACGAATATGATGGATCTTCTTAGATGATTCTCGAATAGATTCGAGGCCTAAAATAAGCTTTTCCCCCGACTCAAGCCAACAAGATGGAGAATGACACGGCCTTCCATATAATGCTTCGAAAGGAGCCATGCCGATAGAAGATTGGTAGCTATTATTGTAAGCATACTCAACTAGAGGAAGATGATCCTCCCAGCTACCACCAAATTCCAAGATACAAGCATGAAGCAAGTCTTCCAAGATACGATTCATCCGTTCAGTCCGTCCATCAGACCGTGGGTGATAAGTTGTGCTAAGATGAAGCTTTATGCCCAAAGCTTGCTGGTGACTCCGCCAAAAGTGACTCGTGAAAAGAGAATCACGATCACACACAATAGATGAATGAACACATTGCAATTGCATGATCTCCTTAATATATAGCTTCGATAAGAGAGATACCGTCCTATTAGACTTAATAGGAACAAAATGTGCGGACTTGGTGAGACGGTTCACGACAACCGAAATACTGCTATGGCCTGACCTCGAACGAGGTAATTGATCGATGAAATCCATAGAAACTTGGTCCCACTTCCAAAATGGAACCTCTAAAGGCTGAAGAAGACCACTGGGTCACTGATGTTCGGCCTTAATAAGCTGACAAGTCATGCAATTGCTTACATAACTTGCTATATCTCGCTTCATGCCTTCCTAGTAATAAAGACGATGCATATCATCATACATCTTGCTGCTGTCTGGATGAATGGTGTACTTAGAACGGTGACATTCAGCTAGAATGTCCCGCCTAAGTTCTAGAATAGGAGGCATGACTAGACGGTTCTTCTTTCAAAGACACCCATGAATATCGATGCCGAAATCCCTCATCTCAATATCATCATGGGATTCAGACTTACACTTCTGAATAAGAGTAGATATATTGGAGTCTTGCCGCTGAGCCTCGGCAATCCGATCTAGAAGAGTAGGACGAGCTTCCATGCTATATAATAGAATATGAGAGTTGGATGTGGAAGCACGATCACGAATATCACACATGGAAAGAGTCTCAAGAACTTTCCACTCTGCAATCATCATGGAAACAATAGCTAAAATCTTGCGACTCAAAGCATCAGCCACTCGATTCCCCTTGCCAGGGGTATACTGAATATCGAAATCATATGAAGCTTGAAACTCGAGCCAACGCTGCTGTCGCATGTTGAGCTCCTTCTGGGTGAACAAGTACTTAATAGACTTGTGATCGATGAAAAGAGTTAAGTGCTCTTTCAATAAACAATGGCACTACATCTTTAAAGCAAAGACAATGGCGGCAAGCTCTAAATCGTGGGTAGCGTACCGAACCTCGTTCGGACGTAATTGCCTTGAAGCATAGGCAACTACCTTATCCCACTGCATAAGAACAGCACCGAGGTCACTATGACTGGCATCAGTATAGACAATAAGATCCTAATTCCCTTCGGGAGCCACAAGAACGGGAGCATGAGTGAGAAGCTCCTTCAATCTCTGAAAGGAAGCCTCACACTTATCGGACCAAGTACAGCGAACGCCTTTCTTCATAAGGCTAGTCAAGGGAAGCACACTACAGGAAAAGTCTTTGATGAAGCGACAGTAATAACCCGCCAAACCCAGAAAGCTACGAATCTGATGAACATTCTCAGGCCTCTTCCAATTTTAGATGGCTTCGATCTTAGAAGGATCGACCAAAATGACTTCGGAAGAAACAACATGGCCCAAGAACTTAACTTGCTTTTCCCAGAAATGACACTTAGAAAGTTTTGCTTTGAGTTGATGTTGTCGAAGAGTACTCAAAACAATTCTAAGATGTCAAGCATGGTCCACTTGGACTTATAATATACAAGAATGTCGTCGATGAATACAAGAACGAACTTATCGAGGTATTCCCGGAATACTCGATTCATAAGGTTGACGAAATAAGTAGGGGCGTTCGTCAAACCGAACGGCATGACGAGCCACTCATATGAACCATAGCGAGTGAGGAAAGCTGTAAGTGGAATGCTATCTTCCATAACTCGGAGCGGATGAAATTCCATGGCAAGGTCAAGCTATGAGAAGACCTTAGCACCACTTAACTGATCGAACATATCGTCGATCCTAGGTAATGGATAGCGGTTCTTGATGGTTAACTCATTAAGCTTGCGGTTCTTGAGTTCCTCATTCTCTTTGGTAGACATCCTCATGGGAAGACGACAAACAGGCTGTGTGCCTTGAATAAGGTCGATGCGGAACTCGATAGACCGCTTAGGTGGTAATCCGAAAACAGGCTCAAATAAGTCTGGAATGTCACGAACAACAGGGATCCGAGACACAATACCATCATCGTCTCGAGATTCAAGAGAGAATAGTGAAGCTTTAGAATCGCCATCGACGTCCCGAAGTATAAGAGACAACTAAGCAGGAGAGTCGGGATGTCAAAGGTATAGGACTCTCTCTAAACATAGAATCCTGGCACGTATCGAACTATCCAGTCCATACCCAATCTCATATCAAAACCAAGAGAAGGTACCATGTGTAGATTAGCACATAAAGAAAAGCCACAAATATGAATCTCAACATCGTCACAAAGCATACAAAGGGTTGCAGATCCCACTATAGGATTCATAATCCTCAAAGAAGTAATCAAGTAAGAAACATCCAACTGTAAAGCATCAATGAGTGCCTTTGATATGAATGAATGCGACGCATCTGTATCGAAGAGCACCCTAATAGAACGTCGACCATGGAATAATATAGAACCTTCCAAAATAGTGGGAGATATACCTCGAGACTGAGAAGCACTACTAGAAGCCTTTGCCACATTCAGATTACCAGAACGAGCATCCTTCTTCTTAAGGCAAGTAGAAATCATGTGTCCCTCTGGCTTGCAATAGAGGCACTTGTGAGGATGAGGACACTCACGATTTAGATGGTTTCGAGAATCACAGTTGAAGCAGGCTAAGACCTTGGCTGAATGAGGTGTGGCATGAGGATGAGAACTGGAACTACCTTGCTTCTTCTTCTTCTTAGGAGGGAATGACTTGGATCTCTGAAAAGGGAATCCCTTCTTATTCGGGTTCTTTCGAACCTCGGCTTAATCACTACTATCTTTTTCTTTTTCGACGGCTTCAAGATGAAGCGCCGAATCTACAAGTTCCTCGAATGATAGCTTGAGCTGAAGCATAAGCGACTTCTTCAAATACTTCTTAAATCCAGATACGAACTTAAGATTCTTCTTGTATGGGGTGCCGATGAACTCAAGCCCATACTTAGATAGAGACTCGAAGGATGAAACATAATCAAATATGGAGGATTTTCCCCGCTTCAACTCGAGGAAGCGATGGGCAAGAAAAGCCTTCTCGGATGCTGGCACGAACTAGAGCTCAAAACGGTATCCAAAATGCTACCATGTGAGGGTGGACTCATCCATCTCTGGTATATGGAGCTCGTACATGTCTAAAGCCCGTTCTTGTAGCATACTCGATGCCACAAGAACTCGATGATGATCGGATATCTACATGCGAGTGAAGATGCGCTCGTAAGTACGGAGCCAAGCCTGAACCTAAATATCTCGGAGCCTTTGAACGGCTTTCCTCCAAGGTGGGTGAAGTCGTTGCACATACACGCAAATGTGGATTTGCGTGGAGGAGAGGAGTGAGCTGGGGCAGGAGGCTGAGTGCTCCTAATAAGCTTGAGAATTTGGTCAGTCGACATATAAACTCCTTCGGGACGAGAACCACTGGACGGTCCCGCCTCCGAAGTGCGGCCTCTTCCTCTTCCAAACATAGCTAAAAGTTAAGATAAGATAGGATTATTCACAGGGGTAGATATTAGCAATTCAAATGCAATAAATAAGGAATACTATAGAATTTAAAATCAACATTCCTAGACATATTCCTTACTATCTACCCCCAATCGAATTAAAAGGTAAGGAAAAAGTCGGGTTTGTTTACGATTGGGGATGATGTTTACACTTGTATTATACTTGATGTTTGGTAATCATGTATATTGTTCTGAGTGTATTACATTTTGTTCTGAATCCTACTCTGTTACCAAGCTGTGACGCCCCACTCCGAGACCTACATTAACAAAGAGAATTACTTAGTAATTCTATCTGCTAATGCAGAGAATAGGGCTGATTAAGGGTGACCATCATAGTCTTACATTAGATAAGAGCTAAGTATGTCGATATTTGTACTCTTTTTTTTTCATCACAAGTGTTTGACATACTTAATTCCTATCTAATACACTACTATGGTGGCTACATGATCGATTCAGAAACAAAAAAAAATAACTATATCAATTACAAGTCACAGAACAATAATACAAAAACGATACATATGAATACATACATCAAATGTAATACAACATGCCACTAGTGGTATACAACCACAATATATACACATTCCCTACAAAAGAATATATACATCACAAGTTCCCAACAGAAAGACTACTACACAAAAACTATGCCATATCCCAAGTCAATGGTGAAGTCCAAAAGGTAAAGCAAGCTAAGAGTCCAACTACCTAACCTACAACTCGGTCTAACCCAATTAATAAATACACGGGTCAGGCTAGCTAGAACTTGATATTAGTAAAAGATGAGAGTAATATAAGTGCATAAAGGAATTCTTCCTTTAGACATAAAGGAATGATATACATATGGCTCATTACAATGCTATGGTATAGATTCACAAAGGGTTGTCACATGAATAGGTTATGTCCAACATTAGAAATCCATACTTAATGGCATTCAACTCAAATGCAAGGAATCATACAAAAGTCATAAGAGAAACTCATCAAAATTCCAATATGAATCTCATGGAACTCAAGATAGAGTTCAAATCTCATAAAAATGAAATCACCCTATATAACATCTCATATAGCACTAAGCTATCGATGTAACAAAAATATCTAAAAATGGTGAAATCGTATGAAACTCAGAAAACTCAGAAAACCCAAATTGGCTAGATCCCCGATTGCAATGCCGAAGCAATGATGCACGTGCTAAACTCTTGTCCAGTGCTATTTATAATTTAGGTACCAAACTCGTGGACCCGAAGGTCATACTCGTGGTGACCGAAGTCACATAACTCGTGGTGACCGAAGTCACATAACTCGGATGACTTAAAGGTCTATAGCACTGGCATACTCGTGGATAGGTCATAAACTCTCGGAAAGGAACCCGAAAAGTGTTAACGTGTGTCCCATACCACACATTCGCACTAAACGGTTTACTAACCGCTAGTTAACTCCATATCATAAAAACAAAATCTCAAACCTTGGAAATTCAGAATACTCATATATCTTGCCTCCTATCATCGGCAAGTGCAAATAAATGTTATAGTGGTTTCTCATAACCCATAATTCCCGAAAAGGAAAATCTCATCTCAAGACTCGCCTCGTCTCATCGGCGAGTAAAACAACATATATATATATATATGTGGTTCTCATCGATTTTTACCCCTATAATAGGAGATCTCGAACCTCTCAGTTCGCCAAATATTGGTTAACTTAGATAATTCCTATAATAGGAATTATAAATCTCAATTATGAACTCAAAACAATATACTCAAGGGGTTTCGATCATACAAGTTCGGAATTAACCGAAAAGGTAAACCCACGTTACCACATGTTTTACTAAATCGTTTAATTCTCTTTCTCATACGTCCGAAAAGTGCAAAAACATGTTTCATTATATAGAAAATAATTTATTATAGAAAACAAGCTTTTAAAACTATTTTCGAAATCATTTGGAAAATAACTTTTGAAATTCTCTTATTGTATAAAATGTATAATTTTAATAGCTTTAAATTAATTATAAATATTGTAAAATATTTATTACGAAAGATAAAAAAAATCTTCCGAAAATGGTTTAGAAAGCATGTGCAAAGAAAAATCAATAGAAATTCAATGAAATTATTCATAAAATCTTCATATAAAAATCACCTAAAAAACTCACCAATCTGAAATATGGATAAGTGGTGTAACCCGCCTTTTGGCAAGGCCGTAGACAGGCGGATTTAACTAAATCGTTTGCTCGGTTGTCGAGACTGGAATACGATGGGTTTTAGTCAATTGGATGGATAGACAATCAATCACGGATGGTAATCATGATTATGAAGCCGGGATTAGGCATATTCGATGGACAAAAGTTGCGGAATACTCGAAATACGAGTTTTGACAAATTTTGAGTTGTCGCGGGTTGCCTGGAGTTTGTTTCGAGTTGTATTTGGACTTGCTTCGGGTTTTCTTAATGGTTTCTCCGAGTCATCCAGGGTAATGCTCCGGGTCGGCTGGAAGCTGGGTTGGTAAGAATCTAGATCGGTAGAAGCTGGGTCGGAAGGAAGATGGGTTGGTAAGAATCTAGGTCGGTAGTATTCTGGGTCGCTGGAAGCTGGGTCGGTAGGAAGATGGGTTGGTAAGAATCTGGGTCGGTAGGATTCTGGGTCGCTGGAACCTGGGTCAGTTTGAAGCTGGGTCGGTAGGAATCTCGGTCGGTAGGAAGCTGGGTCGGTTGGAATCTGGGTCGACATGTTGGGGTCTCGAGTGGGTTGGCATGTTGGAGTCTCGAGTGGGTCGTCATGTTGGAGTCTCGAGTGGTTCGTCATGTTGGAGTCTCGAGTGGGTTAGCATGTTTGAGCCTCGAGTGGGTCGACATGTTGGTGCATCGAGTGGGTCGGCATGTTGGAGCCTCGAGAGGGTCGATATGTTGGAGTCTCGAGTGGGTCGCCATGTTGGTGTCTCGAGTGGGTTGGAATGTTGGAGTCTCAAGTGGGTCAGCATGTTGGAGTCTCGAGTGGGTCGGCATGTTGGAGTCTCGAGTGGGTCGGCATGTTGGCGTCTCGAGTGGGTCGGCATGTTGGCGTTTGGATTGGGTCGTCATGTTGGCGTCTGGAGTGGGTCGGCATGTTCGTGTCTCGAGTGGTTCGGCATGTTCGTGTCTCGAGTGGGTCGCCATGTTGGAGTCTGGAGTGGGTCGTCATGTTGGAGTCTCGAGTGGGTCGGCATGTTGAGTCTGGAGTGGATCTGCATTTTACATACTCCAGGAAAGTAGTAGTCGGCTATATGGACTCGACTATGGTCCTAATGGGCCTGGATCACTCAGGAAGCCCAATAACTTGGATTTTGCCTATAAATACAGCGATGAGGGTTTTAGAAAAAGGATCTTCATTCTGTTTCCCTTCTTCTTCCTCATTAAGGAATTGTTTTGAAAATGCCAGATTGTAACTGTAATTGATTCTCATATTAATAAAAAGGAAAATTTTGGAGTGGACGTAGGCCAGATCATCCGAACCACTATAAATCCGCTGTTTTTCTGGTTTCTTTTTAATTTTTACTGCTCTTCATATTTATACACTCTACATACACTCTATCTGTTAGCTGTGACTGTTGGTTGGTGCTTTCATTTACGTTTGGGGGTTATTGACCAATTTTGGCGCTAACATTTTGGTGCTTTCACTGAGAAAGCTAGCAGTCAGGGATACGAAAGCTTGGACTTTGGATTTAAAGGCTTAGGAACTCGGATTCTTGGGAAGCTATGGAAAGCAATCAACAAGGAGACAAAGAGTGGAAAGAAGTCAACATGAAGGTAGTCAGGAGGCTTCCTTAGGAACTAATCAGACCTCAGTTTTCATCACCAGAGATGAGATGGAAATGATGATGGATGCTATGCGGAAAGGTATGCTGAAAAGGCAGGAGGAAATGATACAGAACCTACTCCAACAGGTTGGACAAGTTGGAGTGCAAAACCAAAGGAATAGAGTAGCAGGTGATGCTGGAAATGGCGATCACGAAGCTAGAGCGACATGAATAAAGGCAGCCCGGAATCAGGACCATGGGCATGAAGTGACCGGAGTACGGGATAGAGTTGGACCATCGGGAACGACCCTTGAATTAGGGGGCATGCCTTCGAATCGTGTAGGCACCATTTCAGTAAGGATACCAGGCGATGCTGGGCAATTTGGCGTTAATTGGGAAGTGGATGCTCATCTAGAAGTGTAGGTTCCACGATTCCCTCGTGGACTCGGGGGGTAGGTTGGAGACAACGAACAAAGGCCGTTACCTGATGACAATGACAGGTTAGCAGACGTAATCAGACGAGCTATGAGGGGAGGATTGATGAATAGAGATTTGGAGGACGTGAACAGGAGCCCCTTCACTCCTATAACCAGGCAGGCAAGGAATCCACCGGATTTCAAACTACCATCGCTGGAAATGTATGATGGGAAAACAGATCCCACGGTTCACCTAACAAGGTATACGAGGCACATGGAAGTACTGGGGGCATTGGAGGTAGTCATGGCATGGTGCTTCCCTTTGTATTTAACGGATATAGCGGCACTTTGGTTCAGACCACTGGAAAGTGGCTCTATTGGCACATGGACGGAGCAGATTGATAGCTTTATGAGGCAATTTCAAGTCCACATCCTGAGACCTAGGAGTGTGATGACTTTGACATCGATGAAGCAATGGAAGGGAGAACCACTTAAGGATTTCTTAACCAGATTCAATGCGGTAGTGGCTTCGGTGGATCGACCTAATCCGTCGACGGTTTTGATGCCGGCAGTCTCAGGGATTGCGGATAATTCGGATTTTAAGATTTCGTTGGAGCGGGATCCACTAATGGATCTCTGGGAATTTTACCATGAAGCGGAAAGGTTTCTAAGACAAGAAGATGCGAAGGCTGAAAGAGAAGGGAGGGAGGTAAATGTTTATGCGGTAAAAGGTGGAGGTCCACCCAGGGAGGATTCAAACAAGGACGACAGAGGCAAAAGGAAAATGGATAGTGAAAACACATCGAAAAGGCAACAGAGGGAATCAAAATTCCCTTCTTATATGGATTTGAATGAGACTCTAGAAAGAATTTTTTTAGATACTCGAGGACGCCTCCAGTATCGAAGGCCAGCAAATAGGGAACCCTCTGAACACGAACGGGCATCGGGAAAGCATTACATATTCCATGAGCTGGTTGGGCATAACACAAATGACTGCAGGCATTTGAAGGATATCATTGAGGAACATATTAGGAATGATCATTTACAACAGTACATAAGGAATCAAGCTGTGGTAGTGGAACAGAAGCAACCACTACCCACATCAGACGAAGCTGGCACTGGATCTAGGCATTGTCGCCTTGTTATCAGCTAAATAGATTTATGGCTTTGAATAAGTAGTAAACCCCAAAGTAAGGCGGCTAAGTCACTTACACATGTATGGGATCGAGGATGGCCTCTAGGCATGCTCTGAGATGATGATATACCGTGATGCTCGGGTTGATGAAATTTTATTTTTTTATTTTATATGAACTCTAGTTTCTTTTTTAGTATTGATTTTCTTTATTGTATGGACTTTTATTTTATCAATGGAACTCTGTGTTGATTGGATTTGGAATATTAATGTAATAAATAGTACAGGTCACACGGTTAAGGTCTCGATCAGAGAGACGGGGCGGAAATCGCATGTCACGAGTCCCTTCGCCAGAGAGTGATTTAATGGACTCTAACGTGGAATGTACCGAAGAATATAAAGTCCTCGACCGGAGAGTCAAGGCCGGAGAATATTAATTCCTCTACTGGGGGTCGAAGCCATAGAAGGATACCCCACGGATTAAGTCCTCGACCGGAGAGTCGAGGCCGGAGAATATAAAAGTTCTCGACCGGAGAGTCGAGGCCGGAGAATATAAAGTCCTCAACTAGGGATCGAGGCCAAGGAAGGATACCCCACGGATTAAGTCCTTGACTGGAGAGTCGAGGCCGGAGTAGGATAAAATAACCAGATTTTGAGTTACAGGACCCAAAGAGGTCCTAGATCTGGGTATGGACTCGGTGAGGTCCCGGATATGGATTATAGGACCCAGCGAGGTCCGAACTTTGGATATGGACCCGATAATGTCCCGGATATGGATTATAGGACCCGGTGAGGTCCCGGCTCTGGATATGGACTCGACGAGGTCCTAGCTAAGGATTATAAGACCCAGAGAGGTCCCCGGCTTGGATAAAATGATCCAGAGAGATTGTGAATTCGGTTAATGGATACATAATGAATTAGGAATTGGATATTGACCCAGAACGGTCATGGATTTTGTTAATGATCCGGAGAGATCATGGATTTGATAAACGGATCTAAGGCTATTCAAAACACACCTTCCAAAGCAAGGCATGTTTTTGGGTGCAAATTTTAACCCGTCTTTTGACAAGGCCGTCGACATGCGGATTTAACTAAATTAGTTGCTCGGTTGTCGAGACTGGAATACGATGGGTTTTAGTCAATTGGATGGATAGACAATTAATCACGGATGGTAATCATGATTATGAAGCCGGGATTTGGCATATTCGATGGACAAAAGTCGCGGGATACTCGAAATATGAGTTTTGAAAAAAGTTGAGTTGTTGCGGGTTGCCTGGAGTTTGCTTTGAGTTGTATTTGGACTTGCTTCGGGTTTTCTTGATGGTTTCTCCGAGTCATCCAGGGTAATGCTCCGGGATGGCTGGATGCTGGGTCGGTAGGAATCTGGGTCGGTAGGAAGCTGGGTTGGTAAGAATCTAGGTCGCTAGGATTCAGGGTCGGTTGGAAGTTGGGTCGGTTGGAAGCTGGGTCGGTAAGAAGCTGGGTCGGTTGGAATCAGGGTCGACATGTTGGGGTCTCGAGTGGATCGGCATGTTGGAGTCTCGAGTGGGTCGGCATGTTGGAGTCTCGAGTGGGTCGCCATGTTGGAGTCTCGAGTGGGTCGTCATGTTGGATTCTCGAGTGGTTTGACATGTTGGAGTCTCGAGTGGGTCGGCATGTTGGTGTATCGAGTGGGTCGGCATGTTGGTGTTTGGAGTGGGTCGGCATGTTGGTGTCTGGAGTGGGTCAGCATGTTGGAGTCTCGAGTGGGTCGGCATGTTGGAGTCTCAAGTGGGTCGGCATGTTGGTGTCTCGAGTAAGTGGGCATGTTGGCGTCTGGAGTGGGTCGACATGTTGGTGTCTGGAGTGGGTCGTCATGTTGAAGTCTGGAGTGGGTCGGCATGTTGGAGTCTGGAGTGGGTCGGCATGTTGGAGTCTCGAGTGGGTCGGCATGTTGAGTCTGGAGTGGATCGGCATTTTACATACTCCAAGAAAGCTGTGGTCGGCTATATGGACTCGATTATGGTCCTAATGGGCCCGGATCACTCAGGAAGCCCAGTAACTCGAATTTTTCCTATAAATACAGCAAGCAGGGCTTTAGAAAAGGGCTTCAGAAAAGGGATCTTCATTCTGTTTCCCTTCTTCCTCATTAAGGCTACTCTTCCATAATTGTTTTGAAAACGCCGAATTGTAACTGTAATTGATTCTCATATCAATAAAAAGGAAAATTTTGGAGTGGACGTAGGCCAGAGTCAGCCGAACCACTATAAATCCACAGTTTTTTCTGCTTTCTTATTAAATTTTACTGCTCTTCATATTTATATTCTCTACATATACTCTATCTGTTATTTGTGATTGTTGGTTGGTGCATTCATTTACGTTTGGCGGTTAGTGATCTATTTTGGCGCTAACAAGTGGAAATATTGGCTCTTCAATCTTAGGATCAAGCCGATCAAAAATAACATAAAAAAAAATCCATGTAAAACAATTTAGAAATTTTCAGCTGGAGCAAAACATGATCCGATTTAAAGTTCCAAGCAAATTTTCAAATAGTTACAAAGGTTTAAAAGCCTTGAAATTTTGCAGGCATAGAGTTCAACAACTCTCCTTTAAATAAAAATAATAATGGATACAATCAGAAAAGAAACGAGAGAGATATGATCTATCAAAGTTGGATTTGCAGTCAGATTTCATTGTCAACAGCTGGAGCAAAACATGCTCCAATTCAAAGTTTGACAGCAAGTTTCTTTAGGCTACAAAAGTTGGAATGACCTGAAATTTAACATGCATAAAGCTCAACAACTATACTTTAAACTGCAAAAAGGATCACGCAATTTAAACAAGGTATGAGAAAGTTATGATGTCTCAAATTTGAACCCAGGCAGTGTTTTCACTGTAAAAATCTAGGCAAAAACATGCTCCGAATCAAAGTTCGGCCGCATATTGCACTAAGCTATTTAGGTCAAAATGACCTGAAATTCAACATGTATAAAGATCAACACCTATAATTTAAATTTCAATAAGAATCACGTAATTTGGACAAGGTATGAGAAAGTTATGATGTCTCAAATTTGAACCCAGGCAGTGTTTTCACTGTAAAAATATGGGCAAAAACATGTTCCAAATCAAAGTTCGACAGTATATTTCTATAAGCTATATAGAACGAAATGACCTGAAATTTGGTATGCTTAATCTAAAGAACATGGTCTACAAAACAAAACAAAATTCGGCAGCATTTCTTCGCTGAAATAGAGAGATATGGCTGCACAAAGTTGCAACTCAAGACAGTTTACACAATCTAAATAGTTCAAAAACGATAACGACCCGACTTTTTCTCCACAGAAAGTCGTATCATTATGAAGAAAGAAAGGGATAGAAGAAGAAAGGATAGAAAAGAAGAAACAACAACACAAAAGAATCTCACAGCGGAACGAATAAATTATATTAATAACATATACATTTACATAGTATACAACACTTTACAGAGTTACACATCATATACATCACTTACTAGACAGTTATAACATCTGTCTAGACATTACAACTCAATACACTACAGAGATACAGACACACTTCCACAACTTGTTCTTAGATTTATTATCAAGTTTACACCTATTCAATAAATTTACATATGTATAAAAATGTTTACAAGTGTTAAAATCAATGCCTAATTATGTTTAAATCCTTGTCTTAAAGGTATTTATGTTTTCTTAATTATGTAATATGAATATGTATTGATATAATTTATTCGTTCCGCTGTGAGATTCTTTTGTGTTGTTGTTTCTTCTTTTCTATCCTTTCTTCTTCTATCCCTTTCTTTCTTCATAATGATACGACTTTCTGTGGAGAAAAAGTCGGGTCGTTACAGTTGGTATCAGAGCGAGGTTGTTTAACTTTGAAAAAACCTTTGAAAGAAAAGGTATCTCGTAAGACTTCCCGCACATAAACACGGAAAAGTTTTTAACTTACGATAACCAAAACATTTGATAGGAAATTCAGTGATATTATAATAGGGTCTAGGATTTTCAAATAAATACTCATATAGTTGAAATTGTTACATTATTAAATTCCAGCATACTAGCCACAAAGTGGGTTATATAATCAAGTCCGAGATCACTTATTGGAATTTGGATTCCATACAATGGCAGGGCTACTGGGGTACCGCCCGTCACAGTACGTGGCCTAGATCACCGTACCGAGGAGTACGCCCGCTCCCCTGCAACACAAAGCCGGAACCATCCCTTACTGGATAATTCCGAACAAGATAACCCCGTAGTTGGCGCGACCAACCACACACTAAGCCGAATAAAAAGAAAAGGGACCTCTAGACAGGGATCTATCTTGCTCTCAGTGGGTGCTACCCACGAAGCCTTGCTGCACCTCCCCTGTTTTAGCCATTCCCGGTTGATGAGGCTTGAGGTTACGATTACCTTTAATCAGAACATATCACTTAGAATGCTCATCGTCCGCCTGACGATGTGGTGAAAGCATTCAATCCATACAAGTTCGTTCCGGGTTCGAACGAAACCGAACGCATTATCTCATTACACTCGTTTTGGAATCACCCTCAGAGTTAACGACAATAACCCTTGCACTCTGAATCTTCATCTTCACTTGAGATTCACGACCTATCGTAAATTTGGATCGATGTGGTATTCGGGTCACCAGACCTGGAATCCCGGTATACGGAAACCCGATCCCGGTCTCATCGAAATCCAAAACGTATCTTTTAAGGCCAAGTTGTTTAAAGGTTTAAACAATTTAACTTATCTATATTCATACAGATAGATAATTCACAAATCACAATTGATAATCACATTATCAAATAAACAAATGATCTATAACCAAATAGGTAATCCATATCAACATCACAATAGTTAATCTATATTACCATCATAATGCAACCAAGCATTCATACTACACAACATTTCTTATCTCATTTCTGAGATAACATCCATTCAAGACAATCAATGTCATCCATTCTTATATAAGCAATGATTTACTTAATCACAACATAATTAATTTAAAATGAATTAAATTAACTATCTCTATCTTTAATTAATTACTCAAATTAATTATCCTTAACCACTTATAGTAATTAACCTTTAATTACTTTATTAATTAATTTACTAAAATTAATTAACTTAATCAACTATAATTAATTACATTAATCCTTAATTAATTACATTGATTAATTACTTCATTTATTAATTATTACTTAATTAACCAATCTTAATTACATCATTAATTATATTAATTAATGATCCTTAATTACAAATTAATTATTAATTACTTAATTAAATTAATTACATTAAGTAATTAATCTTTAATTAAACAACATTTATTAATCACTCTTGATTAATCTTCAATCAGTAATTAACTAGTGATTAAGAATTAATTACTTATTGTAATTAATTGAAGTTAATTTGATTTAGTTAAATTAATTAATTAAGTTTAATTAATTTAGGATAATCAAGAGATGATTTGATAATAATTACTTAATGTAATTATTAAAATAAGATTATTTAGGAAAGTAAATAATATGATAATTACTGGAAGTAATTAGTTGAATAATGATTTTATTAATAGAAGTAATTTGAGTTACTAAATTTTTGATTTCAACTTGCGATTTTTGGCATTGCATGAGCTAGCTTTTATGAGATTGATACTCACCTTTCAAACTACCTGAGCTTCAAGGTCAAATTGGTGAAAAGAGGCGAGCTTTTGCTTGAAAGATGCTTCAACAACCTAGAAATGGAGTTTTCAAAGACATGCGAGAACAAAATAGAAGAGTTACAAATAATTTCATATCTAATTCATGGATTTTGATGAAATTTTTATAGTATCGTTTTGGATTACCTTTTCAATCTTGGTTTGGTGATATTTCTCATTGAACTTGCAGCAATTGTTGAGTGGAAATTTAATTTAAAAGAGGGTGGCCATGGAAATCTATTTTCTTTTTTACTATAAAAGCTTCTAGAGAAGATGAGTAGTGAAAAAAAAAACTACGTACAGAAAATTACTTCTCACTAGAAACTTCTAGGAAGGGTTGTGGATCTAAATCCTTACCCAAAAAGCCCAAGAGTAATAATACTTGGTGAAAATACTAAGTTATGTACACTTTTATCCTATATTATCAACATATTCACATATATCTTCATTTTTAAGGCCAAATAAAATATGTACAACAAATGTATGTACATAAAATTGTTATCTTAACAAAATAAAATTTATTTTAACAATAAAAAGTTAATTTTATCAATAAAACTTTATTTTTGACAATATTACACTATTTTAATACAAAAATCATATTTTTATCATAGCTAGCTCCACAAAAATTACTTTCTTGTCAAATAAATTACAAGAAATCATTTTAACTTTATTAAAACAACAAAAAATTATTTTTAAACAATATTTCACACTTTTATACTTATAAAACACATAAATACACTAAATTCCTCTTTTAAAATCAATAAAAGCTTTAAGTGGAAATTAGCCACAAGGGCCTCTTTAGCAAGTGGAATTAGTTTCTAGGACACACAACTGAAATAATTACTTTCAACGACAAAATGTAAAATAATTAGTTTCTAGGGTCTAAAAATCTATGAAATTATGTCCTTGAATGTAATTGGACCACTGACTTTGTCCTTGAAAGTAATTATTCTGCTGATTTTGGCCTTGAAAGTAATTTCTTTGAATGTGTGTCCTAGAAACTAATTGGACTGCAAAGTTTGTCCTTCTGGTGAAATGCCCCAAGCTTTAATATAAGAAAAAACTTACAACACTATTGCATAACTCAAATAAAAATCAACAATTGATCATTTTCTTCTCAAACTTAAAAAAATAAAGATTTAAAACTTTATTTTCAACTATAAATATTTATTCCAACCATTGAATGTTGAAATAAACCACTCAATTGATTTATTAACTTAAAGTTAACAAAAACCCAATATTTATTCTCAAATCACATTGTTTATTCCAAATAAACAACTTTAATAAAAATTCTTCTTCTCAAATTTATTTGATTGTCAATATTACATTATAACTATCGTTATAATTCAATATTACAGGTAATCACCAATACGAGGGTTGTTACATTATAATATTGACATTATATTTGAAAAGAAATCTGCACATGAAATTTTGTGGGACTGGATGTAGGGTAACTCCGAACTAGTATAAAATTCTGGTGTGTTCTTTCCTTTACTGCTTTTATTTACTATTTCCATCTGTGTCTGATTCTGTGATTGTCTCCGTATTGGTGAAATTGCATCTGTATGTGTTTTTGAAAAGATTTCAAATATTCCATAAAATCAATTAAACACCATTCTCCCCGCTCTAGTGTTAATCCAGCCTTAAGATCCGTAATCCGCATTTCCTACATAACTATTTAGCTGACATCGAATGAAATCTCTTAAGCCACTTAATTACTTCTTTAAAATGCAGACCCTCAACTAGTCACCTAATACCTTTTGCCAAAGCGGACCCCTGTCAAGATACCATATATCGTGCCTAATAACTAGCCCCTTGGCCATTTAATACTTCATTTGAGGAAAAGAGGTGGGCCCTTAAACAACCACTTAATACCTCCAAACCTCGAAGTAGGACCTTCGTATTATGACTCATACTCATAATGACGTCTCACATTAGTCTGATTATTTGTAGAAACTGGTTATCAAATTAACTGGGAAGGTTTACCCTATAGAATTTAGGACTAACCTCATGTTATCAAAAATATTTATCATAGGAGATTTCGCACATCAATAGGAAGTGTACTCAACTATTGGTAGCCTCAAAGTGAAGGGCAGACTTTTGTCGTGCAACTCTACTAACCTCGCATCCCTATAACCTAGTCATAAGTTAAATACTCTCCATATATATAATACTCATCTCAACGTTTGATAATTAAGGCCTTATAAGGAATCTTTCTTATTACGCCTTAAAATATCAATTACCTTCCTAAACTAGGAGATTAATGACAATTACTAACTAACTAACTACGCAATTATATTCCATAATTATATGTTTATTACGGTAATAGAAATAAATATATATTCGTGCCTAACCAGTTCTAGCGTGCGGTTTATACACCCTAAACTAGCGTTAAGTGTCAATTATTTTAACTATAATACTAAGACAAGTCCTTTCCCTCCAAACTTCCAAGATTTCAATAGCCATAACAATGGATTCTAATATTCATAACAAGGATGAAATATCAACCAAAACTGCAATAAATAGACTTGTAAATAGAAATAGAAATCCAATGTATTCTATCAATTCAATGGAATATCATAAACAATAGGAATTGCAATTCTAACTTCATATTCTATTCGACACTTCTTTTCAAAGAAATAAATGAAGGAATTTGTGTGGAATGAGCAGTGTAAACTACGAATAGAATTCGTACTTTAAACACTTATTTAATTACTGAAGAAAAGTAATTAGGAGAAGTGGAATATACTATTAGATTATTAAAAATCACATAAACAATATAATCAAGTTAACATAATAATTGAAAATCACCATCCAGAATTGACATTTCAAAATAAAAAGAAATTTTAGGGGATTTTATCTATCTTGTTTTCGCAATCTCAAAATCCCTAAGGAATATTCAAATACTTGTAGATATATACTAATCAATTATTGAAATAAAAATACTAAGGTTTCAAATCAAATATTATCATTAGCTCTTCCTGTATGGATTTACAACACCGAAGCAACTCTTTTCCAAACCTCCTTCTTTTGATACACACACATCTAATGATATGTGTATATCTATAATTTTGTTAGATTCAGAGAGATTGGAGGAGAAGAGAATAGATGAAAAGAATAATTAGAAAAGGATTAAAATCCTTGCCTTAATACCTAACAAAATTTTCGAATCTAGCTGAAGAGAGATAATAGCCGAGGTTCGTGGTGTTCCCGAATATTTATTGTGTAAAAAGTGGAGAGGATATGGTCATATTTATAAGAGTTGAAATGTACCAGAACCGTAGAAAGTAAATAGATCAAAAATGGATAAATTTGGACTATTCAATAACAGAAAACCCTAGCCGCCACTGTGAGGCATCGGTCGACTACCTATGCTTGGCCGGTCGACCGCTAGGGGTCGATCGGTTGGGTTATATAGGTCGATCGTTCCTCTTGTTTTGGGAGCGCTGATTTATTTTTATTGCTCGTTTATTTTATTTCCTAGTTAACAATTTACATTAACTGTGTAATTAAATGGTTACTTAACCCTCAAGTAAACCTATAGTTAATTTTTGAAATTCAAACCCTAAATTTTAATACTCGTTTGAACTTGAATTCAAACTAAATCAATTTAAATATGAAAACTTCAAATGCTTATAACTTCTTCGTTTGAGCAATGTTTTCAACATATTATATATGGAAACAGTTTATGATTGACCTATGAACGCGATGGAATAACTTTTGTGGTCAAATTTCAACTTTTATAAAATTTCCATCTTCAACCCTACCTCGTTTAATTTAATTCACTCAATTTACTTATGGTTTATTTTACGGGGTGTTACACATTTAGTAGGATGTCTAGAAAGCTATTATCTGTAGTTTGGTTGTTGGGTAATTAAGTATCCTGCCTTACCTAGCTACTAGACTAGCTCGAAGAATAAGGTAAGCAAAAGGTTATCCCTAATATTAAGGCCCAAATTGATTTTGGGTCTTGGGCTAATTTTCAAAATATATTTTGAAATTAGAAATAATATTTTAAATTTAAAGGTTAAGTTTAAACTACATAAGAAATTTTATAAATTTTGTAAAATATTTTTCAAAAACGCTTGAAAAATTTGAAAAATAATCAATTAATTTCAAAAATTAGAATAATTAATTGGATTAATTAAATAAAAATTAATTATAAGTTAATAATTAAATTAAAAACATATATAATGGTATATGTACATTTATCTTAAAATGTTTAAGTTATTAAGAAATAATTTTTGGAATAAAAAAAATTAATTAATTTTTTTAATTAAATAAATTAATTAAGTATCAATAAATAAATAAAATAATACATACGTATTATGATTTATGTGTATTACTATAAATGTTATAGTATATATATATATATATATATTCAATTTAAAATGTTTAAATGAAAAAAAGAATAAAAATGTTAATTAATTAAATAAGGTATAATTAATAAAATTAAAAATAATTTTAATTAAATATGATTTAATTAAATAAGTGGAAATATAAAAAACCAAAATTCAGTTTAAGGAATAAAAACAAATGTATCGTATGTATACCAGGATTTTAAATGTGTCAAACACTTAAATCACGAGGGTATTTCATTAGAAATACATTATTATATAAGTTGAGATCACTCAAATAAATATGTTAAAAGGTTATAATCCTTTAATATAAGTGTTGTCCCATTTATATGTTTATAAATTACTTGCATACTCTCTGATTGTTGAGAAAACACAATTTAGTGATGTTATTTGTAGTATTATTACTTTATCGATTAGACGAGGTAAGATAATAATACGAATTTGTTAAGCATACTTAAGGTACATATACTGTAGTTAGATCATCGTGAAATGGTAGGTAAGAATGAATAATCTCTTTTGATTTGTTGAGAAAACTCAAGGTCAAAATGAGATTAGGACAAAGACCACGGGTTAGGAGTTGTATATGATACAACTGATAATGTGTTATCCATCAATTATGGACCTATGATTTGTTGAGCAGTTTCAAGGTCAGAATCCCAAGGCTAGCAAGTTCTAACATCCGCTAGAGAAATCAAAAGATTTCTATGTTTCCTCTTATGGTTTTGAGAAAAATAAAAGTCCAATGGAAACTTATTAGTAAAACGAAATATAATATTTAACCTTACAAGCAATATAAGAACATCTGTGTGTATAAATTAAAATTATCTATTTCAATAAATTTTTACAATTAATAAAATCGATAATATGTTTATCAGTTAATGTATACAAATGAACTAAATTAAGATTGACAAATAAAAATATAAAATATACTTATGGATCAAATTTTGCATGTTGTCAATTCAAGACCTATGCAAGCGCCTAATTATTCAACTACTAAATACGTTCGTAACTTGGTCACCTAATTATTTATCTACCAAAGACTGTATATTATCTTCTATGAGTTTCAACGCTAAAAGAAATACAAGAATATAGATATTTGATCCTTATTCGATCACATGTAAATGTTATATAGTGAATATTTGCGATTCGAGATGTAAGAAACATCGATGAAATTAGTTCATTTGAAATAAGCAAGTAAACCATAATGTGAGATCGTGTATCCAATAAAATTGATTACAATAAGCATCTTGTTGCATTAGATGGAGCATTAAACCAAGAAGTATAAGTTTGACCTAAGAACTCGATCATTGAAATTTTTATTTGATTAGTTTATACAAAATGCAACTAATTTGATATCCTTAAATGTTAAGAATGACCAAATGCTTTTTAGTAAAGAGTTCGTTACATTATTATAGTAAGGGTTTCCTTTTTGAATTGTTCAACCATTTGGAAAGGAAAGCGAATGTATGAGAGTGGATGTAACTTATGGAACATCTGAGATAATGTGAACCAACGGTGACTTCTACTTCATGAAGAGACATTGAAAACATGAAATTGCATTAAGTACTGAAAGATACTTAATATGAAATGAGAAATATGATTTCTATTCCATATATATTTTCATATATAGGAAATTATTTTCTATGAGATTTATTTCTTTGAGTTTAAGATATTGATCTAAATACTCTTGATTGTAAACAAGTTATAGTAAATGAAATAAATAGCCTATATTTTATGGTTGAATAGAGCGTCGTATTTCATACACTATTATAGTAATGACGAAAATAGTGGGAGCATACTAACACTTCTTGGCGGTCGCATCAAGTAACAAAAAATGTTTCATTAAACATTCCAAAAATTATTTAAGAAGCTATAACTATTTTTAGTATAGACTAAAAAAGGTTTTATTTCAATAGGATATTATGAAAATTCATTATAAGGTAAAACTATAATATGGTATTTGTTTGCATAACAAAGAGATGCATTAGAAAAAACAACAATATCTAAAATATTTACAGTTATTTTGGAATTATGAACTAAGCCACAATTTTGAGAAATAATTATTTAAACATATGATTATAAATCCTATAATACTAGTGAATGATATCTCAAATGATAAAGGGAAAAGAACTCATTCAATATGAGCGACATAAGAGTTGGTGAACTCTTTGGATTGATACATATTAATGTATTCAATTGTAAGTCTAATGATACTTAAAATGGTTTCTCATACTTTGTTGAATTCACCAATCAACTATCATAGACATGAACATGCATTGTGAGGAACATTCCAATGACCAAATTATCAAAGAGTGAAATTATTGCTTAATAGCCTAGATCAAAAGACTTGAGAGAAGCGATGACTTGTATACATTACTTTGGGTCAACATGGATACAATACAATACCTGAACACATCCGAAACAATATATATCTCGTCTCAACACAAGGCAATATAAATGAGTTGAATTTGTATAGATTAAATATTAGGAACATATAAATAAAGGTTCCATAACATAATTGAATAATATATATACATATACATACATACATACATACATGCATATAATATATATATATATATATCTAAATTTATATATATCGGGATGTCTAATCAAAACACAACAAATATACAACACCATCAACTAGGGAGACTATATACAATGCTGCCTCGAAACCTTGATGTCCTATTACAACCATAAACATCTATATACAACAATATCAACATACAATCTAACACAACTTTGCAAACTCAAGATGGGTCTTATGATTGTTCTCACTCTAGATCACTTTAACAATTCCTCTAATACTAGTAGAAAGGGAATGTCCATGTAGCTCTAAATCAACCACAACTCTAAATTTATATAAAGTGTTCTAGTCTCCATCAATCTCGATGTCATATGAAATGAATTTGAAACATGAGAATGAAATCATCTTGGAACAAAATCTCAGTCTGACCCGATGAGATGTTACAAAACAAAACTTGAGTTGAGGTTGAAATCTTGCTGTGAGTATAATTATATAATAAGAACAAGTGAAAGTGCAATATCAGGCTTTATGGGGAAATGACAGTTAAACACGGTGTCTCTCACACTAGACAAATTCCTCAATATCAATTTTCACAAATCAACGATAACACACATGTGGCTACAATATTTAATATAACATGCACAGTTACAACTCTAATCAACTTGGATATCATATCTTATTCATATTTACTTATGAGTTGCATTATGTCGTATAAATTCAAATCAACTAGGATATCATACTAAACATTTTACAAGGTTTCAACATTTCTACTTTTCCTTATGAGAGTTCTATATAATACTCTGTGAATCCTGGTAGAATTGCACATTGGTAAACCTCTTCTATGGATTTACCCTCTACTAAACTATCGGGCACAATAAGTCATCGCGGTCTTTTCACTCATATACTTTCGATCAATTGAGTGTAGTTCAGACAATCCCTTAGTTGCATTGCCCTTTTGGCATCCGAAAACGTGGTACATCTTAAGCGGGCTATAGTCCACTTCAAGTTTCCATCCGGTGGCACTATTTCTCATTATTTGCACTATGCTTTAGAATATCTTCGATATCTTCATATGTCTACGCAATAGGCCGTTTAGACACTGTAACGAGGGACAAGGTCGCCACGATTCAGGTTTCGACCTTCGAGTCAGTTCACTAGGATGGTTACTAGTGTCTATAGTCAAAACCTTATACCATTCCCAAAAAATGTTAAACTTATTACTTATAAATTATAACACCCATAATTTTTAATAAAAACAATAATTAATTAAAAAGGACATTTTTATAATTTTACATTAAGCTGAAAAATTAATTTTTTTTAGAAATGAAGGATTTTAGGAATATGGATTTTTCCTTCTGGTAAATTTTTCTACCCAAAATTCATATATAAAATGTCAGAAATGGATATTGGATAAAGAAGATACAAAATGTTTACTTCTAACACCCCATATTTTGGAGGGTCCATAATATGGCAGATTAAAATAAATTAATAACAGGAGGAAATTATTAAGATGATAAATAAATTGATTTAATTTCAAGAACTACCTAAGGGAGATTTGTTTGCGGGGCACTTTAAAAATTTAATTGAAAAGATCAAGGGTAATTAGAGCAATTAAAATTGGTTTTGCAAAATGAATAAATTAAGTTCTAAAGCGAGAAAGGTTTGTGTTAGGGAAGTGGCATTGGCAAGACTAGGGTAGAAGGGATATTACCCCAAGATAAAATCACTAACCCACTTCACTTAGTCATATTATCTTATTTCACTTCAATTCACTAACAAAAATAATCCCTAAAACTGTACCACGGCCGATCACCATTTTAAGCAAGAGAAGGGAGAATCAAAACAAGAAAAATTAAAGCTTTCAACTTTAAGAAGAAAGGAGGTCAGAGCAAGGTTTTCTTAATCTAGATGAGTAGAATTTTCCCTAAAATCCTTCCTAACCCGTTTGGATTTTCTTTTGAATGAATGATTTTGATGATGATAAAAGTGTTTGGATGACTAAACACTATTTTGAATGCTGTTTGGAATTTAAATGAAAGTAGTTGTTCATATTTTAGCGTAAAACATTATCTAATCATATTTAAATAATACAAAATATAATATTTTTAATGATGAGATGGAGTTATAATTTAAAAAATTTGTAATTTATTTGAAATTGTTATGGACTTTCTAAGCTGGGAAAATCATTAATTCTGGGAAAATTAATTGTTAAAAATTTAAAAATAACTATTTTAACCTAAAATTCTAATATGAGTTAAAGTATGATAAGTTGAGTTTTTGGTGAATTTTTGTTATTTTCTCTTTTAATTTCCAATTGTATATGAATTATTTGGTAAAGGGAAGAATCAATTGAATAAAAATAATTAATTAATTGAAGATGTAATTACCAAGGTCAAAAAGGAAAACTATAAAGAAATATGTTGATCAATGAGAATTCGATACCGATTGGGATTTGGTGTAAAGTAATTACTTAATAAGATAGTAAAGCAGTTTTCAAGTTTATTACGAAAATGGCATATCAACCCATGGTAACCCATATGGGTATTCAACCGCAATAGCCATTAGAATGCCAATTTGCGATGGATATTGGAAGCCAATAAGCGATAGCTCTTAGAGCTCAACTCACGAGAACTATTAACTTGCGATAACTATCCGTTAGTCAAATTACGATGGCTTAGGGAAGTTCAACTTGTGACAACCACTTGAACCTAAATGACAATGGCTAGTGGAGTTATCAACCTACGATGGCTAGGAGAAGTGTCAATGTACGATAGCTATTTGGGGCTCAACATGTGATAGCTTGGGAAGTTTCCAATTTACGACAGCTTATATAGGTTCAACTTACGATAGCTAAAATGAAGTCTCAACATGCAATGGTTAGTTAAGGGTTAGCTAGCGATGGCCTTGGAAATTCAACATGTAATGGCTATGGGATAGCCAATCTGCAATAGCCAGGCTTGACTTAGGATAGCTATGGGATAATCAATATGCTATAGATAGGCTTGACTTGCGATGGTTATGCGATAGCTAATGTGAGACAGCTAAGTTCAATTTGCGATAGCTTTAGAAGGAAGCTATGATTTTCTAAGTAAAATGAGTGAACTTTGGAAGGCAGTTTCCTAGTGTTAATTGACTATTTCATTGGGATGGAATAATGGAAGAATATTAGGTAAAATCGTGTTAACTTATTTTTGAAATGGAAGAAAGCAAAGAGAAGCTATTATTTAAATCAAAGATAAAGGTGTTTTCACTAAAAAATGGGTTGAACCATGATCCTAAAGGTATACCGGCTCATAGTGTTATTAGATGGTAGGATGCCTTAAAGTTTAAAGTCCAATGGTATATGGCAGGGTGCCACGGTAGGGCTCAATCCAAGAAAATTTTAAACTCTAAAGAGGATTTATGGCAAGGAGTCATGGTAGGGTTCAACCTAAGAACATTTTAAACTCTAAAGAGGAGTAATGGAAGGGTGCCAAAACATCAGGGTGGTATTATAAATAGTGAATTAATCGACAAAGTAAACAATTGCGGTTCAGAGAGTAAGAGGGGCTACAGACTCTGAGTAAGGACGCTTGCTGGAATATATTCAAGGTGCTTACATTCATCCACTTACGAGAGTTAGGTGGCTCCCATGATTAAATGATTGGCCATTTCATTAGGTGACCTTGTTTGAGCAAAAGATAAATTAGTGATAAACATGCCTAGGGAGGTAATCACTAAAATAAGTTAGTGATAATGTAAAGATAAACACCTAAAAGAAGAGATCGTGTGATGTTTGAATAGATGATTGATGGTCGTATGATTTGGCTTATATTTTGATGTTAAATATAGGGTATACTTAATTTGAATTGATAATGTAAAATATGACATGGTTCATAATTAGATGACAAGTGTAAGGTACACACTTATGGATTGAATACAATGCACATGGTTGCTCTTGATGAAATGTTTAATTGTATGTTATTGTTTGCACAAAAATTTGGTACAAACACCCAACAGAGATTTTGTAGAGAAATAAATAAAGAATATAAAATGAAAACAGAGGAAACAAGCAGTTAAATAACAGAAAATCAAAGCAATAACAAGAACACAACGGTTTATAGTGGTTCGACGTTGTTTGCCTATGTCCATTTTGGAGATAGCTTTATTAATAACATTTTCAACTGAGTACAATAGGGATCGAATGAAAATCCTTAGTTACAATAGAGTACAAAGCAACAAGCAACCTAAAGGTCACAAAAATGAACAATCAAGCTGTATTTATAGAGGAAGACGGCGAAATATCTCCCTAAAAATTTGGCAGAAGCATCTCTAAAACCATATGGGCCCATAGAAGGGACCGCATGGCCCAAATCCCAAGAAATAAGGATCGGTGCCGATCCCTATTTTGGAGGAATTTGGGGCGTGATCCCTCTGGGAGATTCTCCATGTTGTAATATGCTTAGCCTCCAAGTTTCATGCCAATTGGGTTAGTATAAGTTGAGTTATTCCTCGATCTTTGCTGAAATATGAGTTGTTACATGATTCTGGCCGATCCCTATGGAGGGAAGAGAGCCAACCCCTCTTGCTTAGTCCTTTTGAGATGCGATCCCTAGGGTATGTTCCCTAGGGCCCCATACCATGTTCCCAAAGTTTTATATGTATTGGGCTTATGGATCGAAATTGATTGTTTTCCATTGAGTTGCACTTGTTTTGATGAAACAGGCCGATCCCTATAATTGAGAGGGATTATAGATGATCCCTTTTCTATGTTGAATTATATTCCATACATAGAATGTTCTGTATAGCATATCTCTTGATTCCGTTCGACCATGGCTCCATATTACCATCTGTCCTTGACTTCTGGATCCCACAATCATCGCTCTGGACCTACTTTCCTTGATGATAGTCGAGTCTAACTTGTCCAATCAGTTCAGATATAGTTGGGTCAAAAATCCAGATAACACTTACCCAGCAAAATATGTCTTGTGCTGAACATGATGTGCTTTGAATCGAAGAAAGTTAGGGTCGTCGACAAGAAATCCATTTAGTTTTCTAAATAGTCGCTATACTTCCGTCAAATTATTTTCCCAAAGTGTCGTATCTATCTTTGATCGTCATGATGCTTGGTCAATTTCCAATGGTATAAATTCAGGATTATATTCCGTCAGTTGATATCTATGTTCATTCTATAAGACTAGTAAGCTTTGGCTATCTGACCAGTCTCGACCTTGAAAGCTTCAGTTTTGAATTCAATTTCTGTTGATTTCAAAAATTGAACTTTTGGAATATACACGTCCACATTTAGGTACACGTTCTTGTTATTTGCTCCCGGATGCATTTGCAGCTCATGGGTCATCGCCAATTTTCGTTGAATTAGATGAAATTCCATTGCATTTTATATTTATTTACTTTATATAGTTTTCTTGGTACATGTTTGCATGCATATATGGTTCAAAACTGATCCCTTCTCTCTCTCTCTCTCCCTCTCTCTCTTTCTTTTATGTTTATAGGGGTTGACATTCCTCTAGCCGATCCCCCCTTCCATTTTTTTGTTATAATATGGATCACAATTTTTATAACTGATTCCTTTTTCCTCCTCTCCCATCTTTTTTTATATATGTTGATAGTGTTCGGATGGATCCCCTTTAGGTAGGGATCATACCCGATCCCTCTCAATATTAGGGACTTACTATTTTTGGCTTTAAGAGAAGGGGAAGGTAGGCTAATCCCCGAGCCCCATATATAAGCCAATGTCTTTCTTCTCTACCCTTCACTTTACTTCGTTTATTTCCCTTTCTTATTTCCTTCAAGCTCGCCTCCAAACCCTCCCCCTCCAATTTGAACCTCGATCCCTTCCCTTCAAATCAAATACCGCCTCTATCATTAGACTCGCCATCCTCTCTTGCTCTAAGCAAGCACTGCATCTTCAATTTAATTTGAAAACCAACATCTTCCCGCGAGCAACTTGTACTTTATACATTTAGGTAGGTTCTCTTGCATTTACTTTGGTTCATGACAGGATAATGGGTTTTGTTTACGTTAATTATTATGAGCGTGGGTTAAGTTTAGAGAAGATGAGATGGACGGTGGCGATGCAGGGTTCGACAAGGTGGTAGAGAAGGAGAAAAGAGAGGAGTGAAGCATGAAGGACGTAGAGGGATTGGTATTATTTTGAGCTTAGAGGGACATGTGTAGAAGGTTGAAGTAGAGGACAAGAAAGGTTAAGTATACAGATCGGTCATATACTGATGTGGAGAGTGATCGGTTGTTTGTGAAGTAAAGAGGGATCAGTCATTTATGGAGCCTGGAGGGAACGGCTGTTTGCTTTAGGAGACGTGTGAAAGCGGCTAAGTAAAGGGATCGATGGTGGTGTTTGAGGAGGTACTAGTTATAAGTTTTGCGAGAGGGATCAACTATAAATAAGTGATTGGTTATTTGCTTCATAAGGGGGATCAGTTGCATTGGGATTCAAGGATCGGCTATGAGGACTTAGTCGACTCTTAACCTTTGAATTAAACTTGAAAACCAATCCATATTCACTTGTGTGAACAATTAGAGCCATCCCATCTCAATGAACTTGTACATATGACGATAATGAACAACATGACTTGAATATCCAATATTGAGCTCGAAATTGAATGACCAATATCTTGGGACTTAGAATATGAACTAAAACTTAATATATGGACTTTAATAATAGACTTCATACTTAGATATGCCGATGGTCGATCCCAAAGCTTACACAACCGATCCATCTAAATGCCAGTTGTGACGCTCAGCGATGAAGGTCACTCTGGTCAGGATCCAAAGTCTCGTCACTTACTTTTGCTTTTAATGTTGAACTGTTTATCTCTGTACTGTAAATCACTGCACAACACTAGTTTACACTTAGCATGGCGGGACATGTAAATTTTTCTAATCTCGATTATCTATAGAGTTTAGTTGATATAGGCTCCATACATTCAGACCGAGCTGTATCAAACTGAGCAACCAGAGATTTTTTGTCCGTTGGTCGACCTTTCTTCTGATGTTCCAGTCCTTCTAGTGAAGGAGATAAACCTTATCCCAAACAGTGTAGAGGGTGCTATATTTTTGGATAATCCGATGGATTCTCAGGCCTCCTGAATTGTTGAGGCAGCTCTCCGTAGACTAAGCTCTAAAAATGGGATTCTGTTTGGAGAAGTTCTAGTTCCCTCAGTGAATGACAAGGTTCATTTGCCCCCAAAGTGATATACAACATGCAATAAATTAATGTGTTGGGTCGGATGTGCGCTGCCTTTTATGCTTTTATCCAAGAGATGCTAAATTATTTAGGAGTAACTCCTACTCAACTGCATCCGAATAGCAATGCTTTTCTTCATGGCACTTTCTTGCTATTTATGGATGTTCTGTTCCGCCCGCCATGTTTTAAAGACATCAGGTTTATCTACAATTTCAAACAATGGACGAGGAGCCTTTCTTATACTTTCCTCGAGCCTTCACCCAATTTCCAAGTTTTGAATGGTGCTTAGAACAAGCTCAGTATCTTTAAACACGAATGGTTCTACGTTCGTTATCCGCCTGGCTTCGCAAGGCATGATTGGACAGAGTAAGTGTGGCCTTGACTTTATTCTCAAATTCTTAAGCCTAAGTCGTGCCTTGAACTAACTAATACTTTGAAAATTTACAGGTGTCCATCCACAGCCTGAAGGTGATAGTTATTCAAGGGTGGTTTCTTCAATCCGCGCCACCCTAGTTGAGGATAGGGACGTCAGATCCCTTGTAACCGATGAGTGGTTATCTCCTTTTGGGCTGTTAGAAGAAGGTTATAGCATCGGTCTTTCGGGAAAAGCTGCACCACCAAGTAATGTTGCGGAACAAGAAGGCGGCACTAATGGCCCTGTCACGCCCCCAGTCGAGGGGGTTCTAGACGATGCCGAAGAGGGTGAAATTAGAGGTGATAAAGCCAACAAACTTGGCGATGCTGATGTGGGTCCGAGCAATGCGTCTATGGTCTAACCATCATAAGGCGTGCAATCACATGTGCCAACAAGAAAAGAAAAAAAGCTTGCTTATAAACTCCGTAGGAGAAAAACCGCCAAAGAGCCCGAGTTCATCATCGCTTCTGTTGAAGAAGAGTCTTCCTCTCAACATTTAGAAAGTTCGATGGAAGGATTCTTGTGTCTACCGATCCCTAATGATATCATGACCTATGACTTCCTCAACATCAGTATTGGGGGCACAATTCTTCTACTAGGACTAGTGATGACATTCCTCCTTCTAGCAAAGGGGAAAACACTCCTATGAGAAAGGCTATAGTAACTGGTCCGTCGGGGGGACACTAGGACACTCACAATCACACGCACGTCACTACATAATTTTCATCTATCTTTTATTTGATGGTCACTTATACACTCTTGTTTGATTTGCAGGTGCTATGTCTCATTCCTGTGCCTTTGATCGCTTGAGGGGCTCCTCGATACAGTATGGATCCAGTCGCGGTCCAGACTCAAGCAGGCGTCAAGAAAGAGATGACAGTCGGGAAAGTCACCACTCAAGGGAGACTTCATCTTCTAAACACAAGTCCCAATGTCAACCGTCTCATCAGGAAGTTCAGCACAATCGTCCTATACATAGCGACGATCATACATCTTTCCATATTCCCCACATTTTTGTGTCATCCAAGCATAATTTTGGTTCATCAGGTTCTCGACAGCCTCGCGATCATAAGTCGAGCAAACGCCCAATTTCTACTTTTGATCCAACTTTGGCTACTACGGTTCCTGAGGCCTCTATAAAGGAAAGGTTGGCCGAACTTATGGTCAATTTCCCAAAAAATTTCTTTGATGGGCTGAAGTTTCTTCCATCTATCCATACGATTCTAGGGAGTACTAAAGCGAGTTCACTTGCATATGTCAATGATATTTTTGTGCAGCATGAAGCATTCCAGCATTTAGCCGAGAAAATCTCTGAGGTGTCTGCTGAGAGACAACATGAAATTAATTGCCTTATACTAGAGGCGATGCATGATAAAGACATAATTAAACACCAAGATGATGATATCATGAATTTGATAGCAAAGCTAGCCACGGCCGAGAAGTGTGCCAAAGAAACATCCAACACGATTAATCGTCTGGAAACGACTCAAAAGAAGGAGCTAGATGCTACCCTCAACCATAGCGGTGTGCTTGCTCTGGAAAAGGACACACTGCCAAAAGAGAAAAACACTCTAGCCCGCCGTGTTGAGCAACTCGAAGAACTCTTTAAGAAAGAGATGGAAGAAAAACTCGAAGCTCAGGAGGAATCTCAAATGTATGTGAAAAGGCCGTCGAAGCATGAAAACTGAAAATTAAACTTGATGAGCAACTCACTCAAATTGAACTCCTTAAGGAAGAAGCAAAGGAAGCCAACCATAATGAAGTAAGCGAACAAATTGAGGCCCAATTGGAGGATGCTAAAGAGGCTGGCCGAAATGAAATTAAGGACATGTTCAATTCTTTGATTGTTGAATACAATGCTAAAGTCCTAATCCATCACAATTTGTATTTTCTTGGAGAGGGCTACCTTGAATCGCTTATTAAGGCTTGGGAATATATCATTTAAATAAAGAAGAAAGCCCTTGGTGAAGATGATTTTGATGAGCAAAAATTGGTACAGAAGATTCTTTATGGGAATGTACCTTTAGGTCTTACTGCTGTGATCCAGACAAACCTGGTTACCAATCAAAGGTGTTGACTCCTACTCTAGAAGGGAGCACTCTGGCGACAACTGAAAGTCAGCCAGACAAGGTATCTCGCGTTACTCTCCATTATTTGAGAAGTTTTGTTCCTCATGCCTAATAGTACTGGGCTTATTTTCTTGTTTCCACGAATCTGCAGCTCTCCTGTATCCTAGTCAAACTCCAAGAAGCGGTGCCATCGTGGAACAACAACCAAAATTTACTGAAATTTCGATGGTTATCGACATCCTAGGACCCAATGCTCAAGTTATTGGAGCACTTGATGATGAAAAGACTAACGACCAGCCACTACCAGATGAATCAGATGACGTTGTGATCATTGGTGCCTTCGAACACACTGATGAGCTCACCTTGAAAGAGCGCATCGAGAGAGAGGAGTCATTAAAGAAAAAAGCTAAGGTTGAACCCGATGATGTGGATATCGATGATTTGAATCTTATCCCACTACAAGTCATTCCACCCAGCGTGTTTGTTCCCGAAGAACTCCCTCCATCCTTTGAATGCTCTCCTGCCAAGGGTGGTAAAAGATCGAAGAGAAGGACAGGTAGAAGCTTAGGTGGTGTCACTCCCAAGAAATCCAGAAGAGAAAAAGGGAAGAAGAAGTAGCCTTCACTTCGACTTAGTTTGTATACAGCTTATATAACTATTTTTTCTCTATTTTTGGCCATGATTTTGCGGGTATGGCCCCTGCTTTTGGATAAACTTGTACTACGATTTCAATTTAATGTGCAAATAAAAGTTCTTTATTTTTTGTCAAACTTTTATGCGAATTTTGTTTGAGTAGTTAAGCTATTACTTTTCAATTCAATGTACTTGTAATTAATTGCCCATTAATTCAAATAATCATTTGTTAATTTTTACTTAAGGCCAATATGTGGTCGAGGACTCAAGTTGTACCAAATATTGGGCTCAAGCCCTAGCCTTATACCATCAGATTTAGCGGCTTTAGTGATTATACTCCTGCCCCCACTCTTGGGTTAGCGGAGTTAGATAATGGATGGTCGAACTCCATCCTTAGCGAGTTTATACTCCTCCTGTCGGTTTTAGGTCAGAGTTTATGGAATAGTGAGTGGTCAAACCACACTCAACTATTTGTGTATACTCATATCCCACTCTAAGGATAAGAGTTAGTTGGCGGGCGATCAGATCGCACCCAATTCGTGTTTATACTACAGTCCACACTCTTGGGACTTAGAGTTATTTCGAAAAATAGTTGGACTGTACTTTCCTTAATTGATCAACTTGCCCCCAAGTCCGGGGTTTAACTTAGAAAGCGATCGTTCGTATCATACCACTTTTGATTAATGTTTGTCCCATCGCTCCGTAGGATTAATTTTGTTAACGAATGGTGAATTCCTCGTTAGATATTTCGTCCATCAGTTGCCAGCGAGAATCATCAAATTAACGGTCAGACCATGCTCATTTTGTTTAGTTCAATCGTGAACTTATGTAATAAGCTAGCTCTTTACTCTGGGAATCTGCTCGGACATGTCAATATTAGCTAGTCGAGTATCGTAACTAATATGTAATGCTACAACAATCACAGATATGAAGGAAATTTCAAACTTTATTTGCCAAGTGGAAAGGAATATAATTTGTCTTATTACATATCTTGAAAATCAAATGCTAAAGATAATTTGGAAATTGAATACAACTGAATAAAAAAGAATAAACCAAGTGAAATAGCATCGTAAATGCTTGCTATTCCACGCCCTTGGGAGTGTGATGCCATCAACAGTCACTAACTTGAAAGTTCCCTCTCCAAGCCTCTGTTCAATGACATATTGTCCTTCCCAAGTAGGATTCCTATGTGATGGAGCAGGAAAAACCCATTTCAAGACGATATCACGATTTCAAAGGTTCTAGCTCGGACTTTAGTGTTGTAGTATCGGTCGACTCGATGTCAATGTGCAGCTTCCCACTAATCAACCTCTTCGCACTTCTCATCTACAAAGTCTGGAGATTTTAAGAGGAGATCTCTATTTGTTCTAGGATAATAGTAGGTTACCCAATGAGAAAGGATTTCGAGTTCAACAGGAACCATGTCTTTGGAGTCGTAAGCTAGAGCGAATGGAGTATGGCCATTCACGAACTTGTGGGTGGTTCTGTAAGCCCATAATGCTGTTGGGAGTTCATCTACCCACTTGCGCGAGCCTTTTCCAAACGCTTCTACAGAATGGATTTTATGATTTTGTTCACAACTTCAACTTGTCCATCTCCTTGAGGGTGAGCAGCTGTCGCGAATCTCTTTTAAATATGATGCCGAAGGCAGAAGTCTTTGAATTCGATGCTGTCGATTTGGGTTCCATTGTCAGTTACACTGGTTCATGGAAGGCCAAAACAACATATGATTTTTTGAACAATGAAGTCGATTACTTTCTTTATCATGAGCATGGCTAAAGGTTTCACTTTGGCCCATTTAGTGAAGTAATCAACTGCTACGATGGTGTACTTCGCACCATCTTTTGAGATCAGTAAGGAACCGATAATATCTATGCCCCATATGGAGAACGGCCATGGACTGACATTTTTGTGATTTCTGTCAGTGGAGTTCTCAAAACGTTTGCATACATCTGGCACTTGTCGCATCGCTTAGCGTAATCAACAACATTTCGGTTGACTGTCAGCTACTAATACCCATAATAGAGCATTTTGTTTGCTAGGCTTTGCCCCCTGTTGTGATCGCCACATTCGACTTCATGAAATTCCTTTAGGACCGGTTTTATTTCATCATGAGCAAAATAACGGAACAAGGGAACGGATAAACTCTTTCTATGCATGACTCCTTCCTGAATGATATACCATGAAGCTTTGCGGAGGACTTGTCACCTTTTATTCCTCTGCTCGGTAAGGACTCCTTGTAGCAAATAATATGTAATCAAAGTCATGCATGACTCTTTCTCAGGCTCTATTTATAGTACCCACTTGATTTCCATCTGGTTTATGCTTGGAGCGTCTAGTACTTCAATTGGGACAAAGCCCATTTGTTGTGCATCCCCAGTGCAAGAAAACTTTGCTAATTAGTCGGCCTCTTTGTTTTGATCCCCAGGAATGTGCGTGATGAAATAATACTCAAAGTCACTCAATAGATCTTGGACTTAGATAAGGTACGGAGCGAGTCGTTGTTCTTTAGCTTGGTAAATTCCCCTGACTTGGTATACTAGCAACTGGGAATCACAAAAGTTTTCAAAAGATTTTATCCCCAGTTCTCTGGCAAGTTTGAGTCCAGCAATCAGAGCTTCATATTCGGCTTCATCATTCGTTGCAGGGAAGTCAAGCTTCAAAGCGTAGTAAATTGAATGATCCTCTGGAGTTACTAGCATGTTTCTGGCTCCAGAACAATGATCATTGGATGCTCCATCCGTATATATTTTCCACCAAATGGTAGGGGCTTCACTACTCTCTAGGAGATCATTCTGTGTAGTGAATTTTGCTATAAAGTTTGCCTGTGCCTGTCCCTGGATGGCTCTCCAAGGGAGATAAGTGACGTCAAATTGACTCAGTTCGATGTTCCACTTGAGTAACCTTCAAGATGTCTCAGGTCCCTGTAGGACCTGTCGTAATGGCTGATCGATGTAAACATTGATGGGATAAGCCTGAAAATAGGGGCGGAGCTTTTATGAAGCAGTCAACAAGAAGTACGCTAATTTTTCTATCTTCGGGTAGTTTCTTTCAGTTCCTGTTAATCGCTTGCTAACATAATAGACCAGTCTTTGGATCTGATTCTCCTCGTGAAGCAGTGCAGCACTTACGGCATGTACCGACACGGCCAATTAGATATACAAGTCTTCGTGATCCACCGGCTTTTACAGGATGGGAGGCCTCTCTAATTGGTTCACCAAAGCTTGGAATGCATCTTCATAATCCTATGCCCTTTCAAAGTCCCTTTTCCTTCTCCTAATCAAATTGAAGAAAGGAATGCACTTACCGGTGGCTCTGGAAATAAATCGACATCGGGCGACAACCTTCCCATTTAGTCTTTGTACTTGATTGATGGTCATTGGCGACTGCATGTTGCGAATTGGTCGAATCTTCTTGGGATTGGCTTCGATTCCACGAGCATTGATGATGAAACCCAAGAACTTTCCTGATGTAACACCAAAAGAACATTTCATAGGATTGATCTTCATTTTGTAATATCGGAGGATATCGAACATTTCTGCTAAGTCTCTAATATTGTTGCTTGATCATCATGAATTCACGAGCATATCATCCATGTATACCTCCAACGACTTTCTAATCCGATCTTTAAACATCCTGTTGACTAGGCTTTGATAGGTTTCTCCAGCATTTTTCAGTCCAAATGGCATTACCGCATAGGAGTACAGTCCCACGTCGGTAATAAAGCTAGTGTGCTCCTGATTAGGGATGTGCATTGGTATTTGGTTATATCCAGAGTACACATCCATGAAAGTTAGTAACTCATGTCCGACGGTAGAGTCTACCAGCTGGTCAATTCTCAGAAGGGGAAAACTGTCTTTTGGACACACCTATTTTAAGTCCGAGTAGTCAAAGCATGTCCGCCACTTTCAATTCGTCTTTTTTACAAGTACATATAAGATACCCATTTAGGGTAGAGGGCATTGTGAATAAACCATTGCATTTGAGCCTATCCACCTCCTCGTTAAGGGCAGCGGATCTCTTCGGATCCATGCCACACCTTTTCTGTTTCATCGAGACATGCCTTGGATTGATATTTAATGCATGGCCTGCAATGGCAGACAAAATACCGCATATGTCAGAGTGAGTCCAAGCGAACACGTCAAGATTTGCTCGAAGAAAACCAGCAAGTTCTTTCATTATCGAAGGGATGAGCTGTGATCTGATCATTAGGACATGTAATGGGTCTTCGTGGCTGACCATGATGTCAATCGTCAACTCGGCCAGTGTAGCCTTAGTCTCTTGGAGCTCCTCCTCTTCATCCATATGATCTTTGTCTTTATAGAATCGACTGTGGCATCCGAGCCAAGGCATAGGCATCGGTTGTCAATCTTCGGTGGTTTGGATGTAGAGAGACTTATCCACACCCTTAGCTTTTTCCATCCGTTGAGCGTCTCTCGATTAAACCACATAGCAGGCACGTCCAGTCGCCTGATCACCGTGCATAACTCCAACACCGTTATTAGTTGGGAACTTCAAAGTCAAACGCCATGGGGAAAGAGCTACCCAGAATTTAGCAAGGACTAGTCGGCCCAGAAAAAAATTATATGGAGAGTAACATCCAAAATAATAAATGGCAATATCTGCATTCTCCTGCAGTGACATTCTCCCAATTCCACGGGCAATTTGACATAGCCGACAGCTTTGGTCGCAGCACCGGGAAGGCCATTAATGCAGGCTTTAGATTGTTTCAATTCCTTGGCTTCAATCCTCATCCGGTCGTATGAATTTTTTGAAAATTATATTTACGGAACTTCCACAATCAACCAAGATCCTCGTCACTAAGGTGGGGTAAATCTTGGCCAAAATGACAATTGGGTCGATCATTGGTGCCTCCACCTTGTCTGCATCTCTGTTTCTGAATACAATGTCGTCTGCCATTGTATGCTGTTATTTTTCCAGAGCCCCATCTTTTGTACTCGAACATCATTCAAAATTCATATGCCTGATTATGCTATGATAGCGCTCCATATTGTGCCAGCTCTTATCAGCTGGATGCGGTCCTTTGACTATTGTATTGATCACTAATCTTCCACCAATCTATGGAGGCTAATCAACTTTATGTGACGCTTGTCCTCGGTTGGGGTCGGATGTTCTCTGCCCGTCGTCCTACAGGGCTTTGACAAACTGCTATAATTTTCTTTCTCAAATCTGTTTCTCAATAACATCTTGGAGATGCCTACATTCATTCATGTTATGACCATAGCATTCGTAGAACCATCAATATTTTCCAGTTTGTTTCTACTTCTTTAGAAGGTGGCTTCCTGTACTGCATGGTATTACATGTAGACAAATATACATTCTTTGGAGATGTATTTAGTGGTATGTAGGTATCATACATTAGAATCCTAGTCTTTCCTCTTTCAAAATCCATCTTTCGTTTATGGTTCCGAGCCTTTATTTTGCTAATTCAGTTTATTTTGGACATTTACTTGAACTTTTCTGGAACTATCCTCGGACTATTTCACTGTAATGTTACTCTACACTCCCTCTCCACTTGGTCCCACAACATTCTTTTTCCTAGAGCATCTAGCTTCCTCTTTCCTCAAATACTGAGCTGCTTTTGCATAGAATGCTCCAACTTTGCGGGTGGTTTTCCAACTAACCAATTGCCAAAGTTAGATTCTGGGTCAATTAACTTGTTGCTGCCATTAATACTGAATAATCATTCGGATTACCGACTTCTACGAAGGCCATATGAAATCTCTCTAAATAATCTTTCAGCGATTCTCTTGGAGCTTGGATCAGGCTGGATAAGGACATTACATCTTTGGGGCGAGTTGCATGCATATGGAATTGCTCCACAAATTTTGTTTCTAAATCGTCAAATCTTGAGATTGACCGTGGAGATAATCTCATAAACCACATCGTTACTATGCTTGAGAGAATAATAGAAAAACATCTGCATTTTGTTGCATCATCAACTCGTGTGGAATCCATCAACCATTCATATCTCATGATGTGTTACCTGGGATCAGTTCCTCCCTCGTAGGTAGGCATCAATGGTATGCTGAACCTCCTTAGATATTCCGTATGTAGGATATTGTTAGTGAATGTGGTATGGCTTCTCGAGATTTCCTAATCGTCATTGGTCAAGCCTTATTCTCCCTTACTAGCTATATAACCGTAGCTGACAAGTCTGACGTTTGGATAGTTGGAGCCAAGCGGTAGTTGTGCTCCACCTCACATGAATGGTCTGATCGATGTCTGTAGGCCGTTTCATGCCTTCTTGGATAAACATCCTCTCGATGCATATCACATGCATTCACTTCATCATCATTCCACGGAGGTAACTAGTTTGCATCCACCCGAACCTCATCATCCAAATAAACCACGGCGACTCCAGCTCATGCTCTACCTGGAGAAGGGATATTTCCTCCAATGGAAGAAGGATCAACACCGATCCCTATAGTGGGATCGTGCCCGATCGTTCATGGAAACCTAGGTAGGGTTGTTAATTGATGTCCAGAAGTTTCTGCGTGATATTTGTCAACTCTGCGATGCATGCGTTTGTGATATTCATTTGATGAACTAGAACTCTCCGATACCGAAAAAGGGGTTGGCTCTCTCCTAGTTTTCCCACGCCGTTGCTCCGTGAGATAATTCATTAGATCAATATTGGCTTGAATATGCTAGTTCGACTGTCGGTGGTTATCCACTTGCTCTCTCATCAGATTCTGGGAATCAGCTCTTGTAATGGAATTAGCTGGATTCTGGACATCAACTGGATTGGTAGCATTCACATCTACTGGTAGATTGCTTGTGCCTCCCTGCTAGATGCTAGCATTCTCGTTTCCTTCTGCGTTTTGAGAGGTAGATCTGGTGTTCCTAACCATTGTTGATAGTTTTCATTAGACTTTTGCAAAGCTAAATAGAATCGATAAACTACTTGAAGATAATCTTATATCTCTTCCGAGGATTTATGCAATCCAGTAGCAGCAAAGGGATCCGAATAGTGCTGAGAATCTTCCTTCTCAGTGAAAACACCGAAATGTTTGCACCAAAATTTTGCATAAACACGCAATAGAGATTTTGTGGAAAAATAAATGAAGAATATAAAATGAAAATAGAGAAAACAAGGAATTAAATAATAGAAAATCAAAGCAACAACAAGAACATAATGATTTATAGGGGTTCGGCGTTGTTTGCCTATGTCCACTTTGAATATATAGCTTTATTAATAAAATTTTCAATTGAGTACCATAGGGATCGAATGAAAATCCTTATTTACAATAGAGTACAAAACAACAAGCAGCCTAAAGGTCCTGAAAATGAACAATCAAGCATGTATTTATAGAGGAACATGGCGAAATATCTCCCTGAAAATTCGACAGAAGGATCTCCAAAACCATATGGGCCTATATAAAGGATCGCATGGCCTAAATACTAAGAAATAGGGATCAATGCCGATCCCTATTTTTGAGGAATTTAGGGTTGCAATCCCTCTTGGAGCTTCTACATGTTGTAATATGCTTAGCCTTCAAGTTTCATGCTAATTGGGTTAGTAGAACTTGAGTTATTGCTCGAGCTTTGCTGAAATGTGAGTTGTTACCTGATTCTGGCCGATCCATGTGAAAGGAAGTGGACCGACCACTCTTTCTTGGTCCTTTTGAGATGCGATCCCTAAGGTAGGCTCCTTAAGGTCCCCACACCTTATTCCTAAAGTTTCATATGTATCGAATTTATTGATCTCGAGATATTGATTGTTTTCCATTAAGTTGCACTTGTTTGGCTAAAATAGGCCGATCCCTATGATTGAGAAGGATTATAACTGATCCTTTTGCTATATCGAATTATATTCCATACTTATGACGTTCTATATAACATATCTCTTAATTCCGTTCGACTACGACTTCATATTACCATTTGTATTTGACTTCTGCATCCCACAATCATCGCTCTGGACTTACTGGCTCTGATGATAGTCGAGTCTAACTTGTCCAATCAGTTTGGATATAGCCGGGTACAAATTTTAGATAACAGTTATGATATTTTGCTAATATGAGAAGTGAAGGGAAAACCCATTCTATCATGTTGTCCAATCTCTATGGTAAGATTTTACTCATACCAGACTTTACGGCCGATCTATGTTTTTACTATTTCCTATAAACTCACAGATACTCATTCGAGTAGGCTGGGTTATGAATTAGATAAGTTTCTTTTGGAAGGACTTATCTAGTAGATAAAAGTAATTTTGAAAATTCTATAGTATAAAGCAAGGAATTATAACAGATTATGTGTCATGTTGGCATCTTTATATGTTAGATATGATACTACTCTTATTTTCTTATTGTATTTACCCCTTTGTGGGATCAAAAAGAGTTAATGACGGTGTAATGAATCTTGTAAAACCTAATTTATGTAATGGAAATATATAGCTGCTCCTTTTACTTAATGTAGTGCAAAATAATACCAAACTAATTTTGTCGCTTTAAAATGATTCTGATGATGACTGTAGCATCATTGGCGTCTATTTTTGGATGTTGGAGTGTAGGGTGTTACAACATGGTAGCAGAGCTTAAGTTAGGGGACCTTTAAGTAAAATAAAGTTAAGTAGAGACTAATAAGTAGAAAATGAACACTATGGGAGGGTATAAGCTATGTATATAACATACTTTTATTTTGATATAGGTATATTCCATTATATATCTACACTTCTACAAATGCTCTCACTCTCTATACTTCTGTTTCTTACTAACCCTTGCTATGCAGAAGGCAAGGATGGACCTACTTAACTGATGCTTTACTATAGGAAGTATAGAGCGAATCCTAGTCCATAAACTGACAATATGCAAACTAATCGTCAAGGAGGGGAGGTAGCCACAGAAGTTTATACTAAAGCCAGTACGCAAGTGTCTGCGCCGATTGAAGAAGGAATGGATATGAATACTTTGTTCCGCAAGTTTATGATGAAAATGTTAAGGCAACAGCTAACTGAAATGCATCAAAAAGGCAGTAAGAATTAGAAAGGAAGAAATGCATCGGGAGGAGGAGCTTAAAGGTCAAATATGGCAGATGTTACTTGTTTCAACTGCGAACAAAAGGGACACTACTTCACTAAGTGCACCTAGCTAAAGAAGAAGGATATGCCCACGTGCTTCATTCATAACAGGCTTAGCCATAAGAAGAGGGATTGATCAGAAGCAAAGCAAGCAAATATTTATGCTTTGGAAGGACCTTTATCTGGATCAACTGCTGTAGAGAAAGGAAAAGATGTGCTTAGAGTTACGATTTGATTTTAAATATATCAATTAGAGTTCTGTTTGATACTGGTGCTACTCACTCTTTTGTTTCAAGGGATTTGGTTGATAGTTTAGAATTAGACACTACCAATTTGATTACGTCCTTTCATGTGATTAAACTGGTTGGTGGGTATGCCACTATAGAGTTAAGACAAACTAACGTAGAATTTGATTCGTATGGACAATTGTTTGTTTGTGGCCCATATGCGTTTGACATCATAGGCTACAATTTTGGATACGGATTGGTTGATGCATAATGACACTGTAAAAAATCTACATCTAAATGGGCCCAAATTTCAACTTAATCAAAATCCCAAGTCAATTACGGTACAAATCAATTGGTGTTGGTAACTTATAATAAACAAAAGTATATTCGAGAGCCATCTATATGAACTCATAGTGGAATAGTAAAATATGACAAAATATATATAAGAGTACTACCTTGGAACCAATATTATTCTTTGGATATGTGACGCCCCACCCCGAGACCCACGTTAACAAAGAGTATTACTGGGTAATACTATCTGCTAATGCGGAGAATAGGACTAGTTAAGAGCGACCATCTATAGTCTTGTCTTAAATACCTATTGAATACGTCGATTAGTGCTCTATATTTTTATTTCCTTTCTCAAGTGGATCGACATATCCAATAAATGCTTAATACAAAACTACAGGTGGCTATAGGATCTATCAGAACAAAATACAACAACTCAAATGCATAATAGATCACAGAATAGCAAACAAATATATATATATATATACATATATACTGATTCATCCCAATACAATACAAATAATACATCATAAGTGGTATGACGACCACTATATACACACGAGTCAAAACAATATACATATCAGAGTAGCGACAAAGAGACTACAACAAAAAGGGATAGCAGATAAGTCCATGCGGAAGAAGAATAGGCTAAGTTCATAAGGGTACCTAACCTGAAACACCTCGGTCTGACCCGAGTATAAAATACACGGGTCGGTCTAGCTAAACAAATCAGTTTATAAGGATAAGTGATAATATGAGAATAAGGTAAAAGGGTAAGATATCCTCTCGAATGAGAAGAAACAATAATAAGAGCATGCCACTACTTCAAATAAGGTAATTACATTAACTGTATGTCCTTGAAATATGTAAACTCACCAAATAACACTAAGTATAATAAATGCCTCATATCATCGGCTGTTAACGCTGAAAGTTGGACGCTAACACCCGGTGTGTAGTAATAACGTGAAACCACCACCCGTTGGTACGGGAACAGAATATAAGCTGAAAATAGCAGAAAACGGTAAAGGGACAACAGATTTATAGTGGTTCGGCCCGTAATTGAGCCTACGTCCACTTCATATTCTTTTATTGCTGATCTGGTTACAATTTGATACAATGTACTTCGAATACAATTCACTTCGATCACTCAAACACTTCAGATTAGTAACTCAAACTTTGACGATGAGATTTGTCGAATCCATGTCGGATGTGTAGAATCTCGTTCAAAGCTTGTTGTAGTATCTTCGATGTTTGGAGTTCTTCGAGTCTTGGATGAGTTGAGAATTCGACAGAGTAATGGCGCTTCAGAAAATGATTGGCCAAAAGTCCTTTGCTAGTTGGAATTGGGGCTGTATTTATAGGAGTGGTTCTGGGCGAAATTTAACCCCTAAGTCTTAGGTCGTGTACAACCTAAGTTAGGTCATAGGTCGCGAGCGACCTAAGTTAGGTCGTGGCCCACTCACGACTTAAGAAGTTAGCCTGATGGAGTGGTAGGTCGTTGTGCTGCTTTGTGAAGTTAGATCGTGAAGCTTTTAGGTCGCTGAAGTCTAGAGCCACTAGGTCGCTATCTCCTTAGCTCGTTAAGTTGCTAAGTCGCTAGGCCGCTTCAGGAGTTAGGTCGTGAAGACTGTTAGGTCGTGAAGAACTTTAGGTCGTGAAGAACTTTAGGTCATGAAGAACTTTAGGTCATTATGTCGTAGAGTCTGTTAAGTCGTGAAGTCCCTTAGGTCGTGAAGAACTTTAGGTCGTTAGGTACTTTAGGTCGCAGAGTTTGTTAAGTCGTGAAGTCCCTTAGATCGTGAAGAACTTTAGGTCGTGAAGAACTTTAGGTCGTTAGGTACTTTAGGTCGCAGAGTTTGTTAAGTCGTGAAGTCCCTTAGGTCGTGAAGAACTTTAGGTCGTGAAGAACATTAGGTCGTTAGGTACTTTAGGTCGCAGAGTTTTAGGTCGGCATAAAAATGGGAGTTAACATTTGCCCCTCGAAGTACACGCCTATGCCATAGGTCGTGTGCTTCGACTTAACTTTTGCTAGGTCGTGAACGACCTAAAACTCGTGCTAACTCGCGTGCCCATTCGCCTTCCTCTCTCGGCCCTATATAAATTTGATAGGTCGCTACTTCCTCCCTACCTTACTGCTCCGAACTCCCACTGCCATTGACGAATCTTCAAACTTTCGAAGGCGAATTCAATCCAGTTAATCATCGATCCATTTCTACCAACATACTACGTAAGTGGATCCAATCTCTACCCCACCATAATCGCTGCTCGATCATGAATCCATGTTTTCCGACCCGAGTCCAATTTCATGTATCATGCTTCATTTTGAATGGTTATTTCGATCGACTTTTGATCGTTGTTTGATTCGTTGTGGTAATTCATGAATGCACGGTAATTTTTTATAATGGATCGGAGGGGTTTGGAATCGATTTTTTGGGCGATTTGGTGGTATGTGGAGATGAATGAAATTCTCGAAGAGAATGATAGATTTTCTCTGAAATGGCGTTATCGGGTTATCGGGTCTAGTAAGTCATTTCGTGGAGAGGAAGTCAGCGACCTATGAGATCTGGACGACCTAAAAGTTAGGTCATGTTGGGAATTGCGCGACCTAAGTCTTACGACCTAAGAAACCTGACTAACCTAAGTGAAGCCGAACAACCTTTTGCGACCTAAGTGGTTTCCGACCTACGCTAGGTCATGAGCGACCTAGGACATGAACCATTTGGACTTAAGGAAATTTGCATCGCCTTGAATTCTTCGATTTGCCCAGTGCGACCTATGGAGGTTCCGACCTATGCTAGGTCGCTGGACGACCTAACACTTGTGAAATTTGGACAGAACTCAATTGGCCTTTGAATTTTGATTGAACTTGAACTATGTTGCACTTCTTTACAGATTGCTTTAACTCTAATGTTAATAACCTGTTAAACACAACATTTGCAGAAAAACGGGACAAATATACTGCCATTGACTGCCCACATCGTATGACAGATTAGTCGATAAAAAAAAATCAACTTAAACGAATTTTGTGAATGGAATGCTGTGAAACGACAAATTCAAATGTAGTATTAAAGCAAAGCTGAAATAATCAATCTAAGCTGATTTGTTTGCATCAACACAACATTGTATTTGGACTTAAAATGACAAGCCTCGAAACTTTATAATCGACAAATGTCAACTATCTTGATTACAGTTATACTTGCTTGTTATCGTTTTAATTTTGCACAACACTTCACACTTTTAGGAAACGTGCACCTTCATATTTGAATATCCAGTTGATTGTGTAGAATGACATCTCAACAAGAAGACACAGGACCAGCTGGAGAAGCTTTTCCGATTGCCAACCCATTGATCGACCCTCCAGAAAGAACTCCGACCACCCTGAGCCTCAAAGTTTTCAGACAACTGTGAACCCAATTCGGTTTTGCCGAATCAGATGCTATATTTCCTAGAGCAAACGACACTGCTGACAGGCCACCTCTTGGTTTTGTCGCAGTGAATCATCAGATGTGCTTAAGTGGAGCTATTCCCCCTTTCAACGAATTTCTCCGAGAACTTTTTCTTCGATTAGCTATCTCGCCTTTCCAGCTACATCCCAACGGTTATGCTGTCTTGATGGGGTTGTGTGTTCTGTTTAGGAGGACGCTCAACCGTCTTCCAAGCTTCGATGAAATTTGCTATTTGTATACCTTTGCTAAGAATAAAGATCACCCTTCAATCGTGCTTGTAAGAGGCGCTAGAAACCGGAAGTTGATTTTGGATTTACCCGATAGTGCTCACGGGTTCCTAAATCAATTCTTCTTTGTCCGATGTCCTCCGGGATTCTACTCTGTCTGGAGAGTCGGGAGTAAGATTGCCTTTCTCTGTTCATCTCATGAGCTTTTCGAAACCCGAATTATCAAATGCTTATCTTCATTCTTTTCTTTTTTCAGCACTTCCTCCCCCGCTTAGAAATCACGGTCTCAAGTCAAATTTTGAAACTTTAAATGCTGTGGCTACGGAAGAGATAAGCGCCAAATCCTTGTTGAAAGATGAACATTTGCACCAGTTCGAACTTCTACATTCTTCTCGTTCCATCCAGCCTCATGAAGTTCCTGATTCTCCAGCAAAGACGTCAGATGCCCCAGCCCTTGCCGAAGAACTTTCACTGAAAGAACCCACTACTGAGACTTCATTGGTGAAATGTTCCACTTCTATTGATGTTGCGGGGTCGTCCAGCAAGTTAACACTTTCTCCAGTTATTGAAGAGGAGGAAAATCTTCGCATTTCTGAAAAGACGGCTGACGTGGAAGTTGAAAAAGAGAGTTCTGCTGGGCATCGCGGCGATGATACTTTTGATAATTTGAGTGATATAATGATAACTTCTCAGGAGCTATTCAAAGATGACACTTCAAAAACTATTTCTCCTGTTGTCGAGGCGACTTCTTCTTTACAACAAGTTTTGACACCTTCTACACCAGTCGTTGCCGTTTCCACATTAAAACGTTGTTTGTAGTTCGACGCGCGTAGTTTGCACGCCGCACACACTTAGGATTTTTCGGCACTTATACGCACTTACCCTCTTTTTCTGGAGATTTCTAAACTTCATTTCTTTTTCATTTTCAGATTCTCCGATGGGGCGCTCTGGCTCATACTATGAAAAATTTCAGCGCCATGGAAGACGCGACACTTATGATTTTAGGCGCTATCTTCCCGTTCATAGGGAAACCGATTAGGAGAGAGCTGCTAGAAAAACTCGTGAGAGGAGGGACTACGAGGAGCAGCAAAGGAGAAGGGATGAGCGATACGACTCTTCTCATAGAGGCGATGATTCCCATAAGAGAAAGTCTTATGACGATAAAGGGAAGAGTCACCTCGTTGAAGATCCAAGCAAGCGGGTCAAGCCTAGTGACGCGTCTGCAATTTCTGAAAAGTCTAATGCTCCTTCCTTTGCAGAAATTCTATCTGATTCTCCAGCTCTCAAGAAGTCTGACCTCCAAACAATTATCAACATGCCTCAATATCAAGTCGGGGACGGTCCTCCTACACTTCAAAGCCGATTCCCCAATTGGTGCTTAAAAGGGGTTCGCTTTGACTTAGACTTGGTTCCATCGATAAGCAGGCCATGTTAAGAAACGTTGACGCTGTCAAACTTGATATTGATAGGATGTCTGGCTGGCAGAAACTTGTTGACGAGCTTCAAAGAGTTAATCATATGAATCTTGAAGCCATGCTAACTATGGAAAACGACCATTCGGAGTGGAAGAAAATTCTTAAACAACATGATGCAGAAATGCAGAGTATTGCAGATGATAACGAAAGACTCGAGGCTAAAGTCAAGAAACTTGAAGAAGATCTCGCCTCTTCTTCTGCTTTGCACTCTCAAAAAGAAGAAGTCTTTCAAAAGCAAGTGCGAGATGCACATGCTGCTCAAAGAGATGCTGAAGCTAAACTTGAAGCGGAGCAGCATATTGTTGAAAAATACCGCAATGACACCGTCCAGCTGCGGGAAAAAGTCAGCTCTCGAGATTTGGAGATCGCAAGGCTGCAAGCTCAGTTATTGAAGCTGAAAGAGAGCGCGATGAGGCAATTGCTGGCCAAGTTGCAGCCATGGCTGAAAAAGAAGCGGCTGAGCAGTCACACGAGGCGACAAAAGCCAAAGTCAGCTCTACTCTATTTGACTTTTATATCCACAGTGTTTTGGGGCGCGGAAGTCTCTCGTTTTTGGGGCCGGAGTATGAAGTCACCTTGGCAGAAGTGTGGGAGGCGATAATCGATATGTTTGGTGGCGCTGGTTATGCCGAAACAGTTCTTGAAGCAACTTATTTAGATGAAGATGCCCGTGCTGCACTTGTTAAGGGAAAGGAGCAACTTGCCCAAGCGCGAGCCGAAGCGACGGGGGAGAAGCATTCCGAAAAAGAAGTACTTCCTACTGCCCCTGTTCATACTTCGGTTTCAGCTGATGTCGATATTATTGGCTCCAGTTCACACTCTTCGCCTCCTGGTAAAGTCAACAAAGAGAGTGTGACCACTCCCACCGAGGACGAGGCCCTGGAAGACATTGAGGCCGAGAAATTCGAGATTGATCTTGCAAAGCCGACTTCTCCAGGTAACTTTAACGTCGACCCGGATCCAGTGAATCAATTATTCGATTTAACCGAGTTTGATGAGCTTCTTACTTATTACTTAAGCTTTGATGAACCAATATCTTCTCTTTTCTCGGAGAATACCGATTTTAACTTCTTTTCTTCTGCAGCGGAGGCACCTAGCGCTATACACTCTTCTCCTCTTCCAACTGTTCCTCCTCCAACCCTTCAAGTTACTCCTGCTTCTCAACCGGGTTCGTGGGAAGAGCAAATAGAAGCCCTTCGAGGCTTGGAGGATCTACCCGCTTCACAAGAACAAAAGGCGGAAGATCTTGAGGACAGTGAGAAGACTCTGGAGCAGTCTCTTGATGATAACACTAAGCTTTCTGCGCTACTTACTACTCCGGGAAGTGAGTCTTCCTCGAAGAGGAAAGTGAAGCGCGTCATGAAGAAGACGAAGAAAAACATTTCCGCTGGAGAAGATGAAGCAGAAGAAGATCCAGCTGCACCCTCTTCTCCTTCTTCTCCGACCCGTCCCCGCCGGATTTCGAAACTAGTCATCAAACCGGGCAAGGGTACTAAGGGTGGCAGGAAGAAGGAGTGATAATCTGGATTCTACTTTTCTTATTTTGCTTTTTGCTTGTATCGACTGGAGATTGTGCGAGTACCGGTCCCTGCTTTTTTGAGATCTGCACATGTAAAGAATTTTCACAGTATTGAATAAAATAATTCTTTTACTTGTACGAATTCTTGTATATGTAAGAATGCATCTATTTCACATTTTAGTGTAGAATAAGCGATTCTTTTTACTTGTACAAACTTTTTGTCTGTGTTTGAGAATGCATTTATTCCACATCTTTTTCGCGTGATATTGTAATGTGCTTGTGGTATGTCGCTTGAATACTACTTTTATTGATGTAGTTGTATTGTATGATATTGCCCCTATACCACAAGTGCATTGCAATATCTTTTTGCTTTGGTGAGACTTGTATTCTTATTTTTGGAGAATAATTATTCCGTCTTTGAGGAAACAATTATTCTACTTAAATGGAGCGTGTCTCATTTTTGGAGAGGTTTTTACGCTTCAACCTTTGGAGATGGTCACTTCATATTTTCTAGAAGTGAATTCTCCTACGCGGTAGAGCAGGCCTCTAAAGAGGATAGCTTTCTTTCTCTTTCTTTTTAAAGAACACTTCTAATTTCAAGGAAGATCACTTTTATTTGTTGAAAAGTGGATTCCCCTACGCAGTGAAGCGAGCTTCTAAAGAATGTTTTGATCCGTCGGTCGTGCCTCGTTAGAGGGCTTCGTTTGATATGCCTTTGGGAAGGGCTTGTTTGTTGTGCCTCGGGAGAGGACTCCTCCGAAGAGTTATGCCTCCGAAGAGGGCTTTTTGTTTGATATTTCAATCTTGGTGAAGTGGGCATCCGAAGAGAGATTTTTGCACTTCAACTCCAGTGAAATGTGCCCCCGAAGAGGTCTTTTTTGGCATTTCAGCTCTGGTGAAGTGGGCCTTCGAAGAGAGATTTTTGCACTTCAACTCCAGTGAAATGTGCCCCCGAAGAGGTCTTTTTTGGCATTTCAGCTCTGGTGAAGTGGGCCTCCGAAGAGTGATTTTTGCACTTCAACTCCGATGAAATGTGCCCCCGAAGAGGTCTTTTTTGGCATTTCAGCTCTGGTGAAGTTGGCCTCCGAAGAGAAATTTTTGCACTTCAACTCCGGTGAAATGTGCCCCCGAAGAGGTCTTTTTTGGCATTTCAGCTCTGGTGAAGTGGGCCTCCGAAGAGAGATTTTTGCACTTCAACTCCGCTGAAATGTGCCCACGAAGAGGTCTTTTTTGGCATTTCAGCTCTGGTGAAGTGGGCCTCCGAACAGAGATTTTTGCACTTCAACTCCGGTGAAATGTGCCCCCGAAGAGGTCTTTTTTGGCATTTCAGCTCTGGTGAAGTGGGCCTCCGAAGAGAGATTTTTGCACTTCAACTCCGGTGAAATGTGCCCCCGAAGAGGTCTTTTTTGGCATTTCAGCTCTGGTGGAGTGGGCCTCCGAAGAGAGATTTTTGCACTTCAACTCCGGTGAAATGTGCCCCCGAAGAGGTCTTTTTTTGGACTCCGAAGAGTAGCAATTGTTGCTTGTGCTCTTTCATCATCTGCTCCTTAGAGATTCCTTGTTATTACTTCAAGTACATGCCCCATTCTTTTGCAAGTTGCTTGCTTTCTGCCAAGAAAATGTACTTTATTGTTGAGTGATTTATGGGAATCGCTGAGTCTTGTGACGTGCTGAATAAGTAAGCTTTACTTTGATAGCCTGCAATATTAAATCGACATTTTAGCAATCTATTTAAGATATTTGCATATCGAAATGAAACAGGCATTATATAGCAGTAGAATACAAGACTTAAAATTCTTTATTATTAATCCGCACTGATTTCTCAGCGGTTTACAATACAAGAGTTATACATCCATCATCATTTTACAAATTTAAGCAATGCTGTTAAGTAAAGAATTGGATGCAAGTGATTATTGTTCCAGGATCTCGAGATTGAATCTCCATCTCTGCTGGAATCATTGTTTCTGATCCATATGCCAATCAGAATGGAGTATGGTCAGACGCTGTGTGGGGACCCCCTGTGACAACATTAATGACAAGCCTCCCTGATTCCTGCTCTGCGATTTCGTTGACTGAGCCGTATTGATGATCGGGAAGTTGTTGCTTCTGAGTGGATGAGGATGGGTCATTCCTATTTTTCTTGACATACTGTTAAAGTCTGTTCTCTTTCAACAACTTTTCAATCAGATCCTTCAAGTGGCGGCACTCGTTAGTGTCATGGCCAGGCTGGTTGTGGAACTTACAGAATCTTCCACTGTGAGTGGCATTTTTCCCAAGTCTCAACTTATGAGGTTTAGGATATTCGACAGTGTCCTTAGTTGCAAAGAAAATATTCTCTAGAGTATCGGTCAAGGGAGTGAGATTCAGAGATTCAAAGTGGCGAGTTTTCTTCGCATTTCCCTGCTTTTTCTTGTCATCATTTTCCCTCTTCTGTCCTCCAAATTCTCTTCTATTAGAAGCAACATTGTTATTCTGGATTTCGGCCACAACTACTTTCGCTGGTGCAGAAAGGCTTTCTAGGCGCATGAATTCGTCGGCCTTTTTATAGAATTTTTCAAGTGAGTTTGGCTCCTTCATTTTTAACCATCTTCCGAATTCACTTTACTTATTGATGGCTCGCATCAGGTAAGTTAGGATCATACGGGGTTCTGCATTATCCACTTCGGCTAGGGCTAAATTGAAACGGTTCAAGAAAGACCTGATAGACTCTCCGGGCTCTTGTTCAAGGTTGGACAGTGACATTATATCTTTAGCCCTTGAAGCATACAACTTGAACTGGTCCTTGAACTTTCGAGTTAAATCAGAGAATTGATCCACGGACCGAACTGGTAACTTTGTGAACCAAAGTAGAGCCACTCCTTCCAAGTACATCGGAAAGTATCGGCATTTAATTTCATCTGATGCCCTTGCACCGGTCATATGCCAAACGTACTTGTATAGAAACTGGTTTGGATCACTCATGCCCCTATAGGTCGGGATAGTAGGAGGTACAAATTTCCTTGGAAATTCTGCTTTCAGGATTCTTTCAATAAACAGAGTCTTGGTTGGAGCAAATCCCCAATCATTCTCATTTTCTTCCCTCTGCATACTCTCTTTCATGATTTGGCGAATCATCCCTGATAGGTACTTCTCATTGTTTAGAGGCATTGCCGAGTAGATGTCAGCTCTCCTTTCAGAATTTTGCCTGGGCAAATGTTCGTGAAAAGTTGGCTGCGGCCTCGAACCTTCAGTTTGGAAAGGTGGCGCTTCGGTGGCGCCAGCTGCTCTTTGAGGAATATCTTTCTCCTGGGAATATGAGTATCTTTAGTGAAGACTGTTTCATTGTTTTCTGGCCGTTGATTTGCCCCAAGTAGAGCGTTCAATCTGTCCATCATCAAATCGTTTTGAGCTTCAATTTGCTGAAATAATCCCGACACTGCATCGTCTAATTTAGCCCTTATGACTCCCACTGTAGGAGTTGTCTGATTTGCTGTTTGGGAAGCGGAGGTTCCCTTATGAGCATTTCCGGATCTGGTAGATCTACCCTTTCTCCCAGGAGCCATGATCTCAGATAAACTTCTAGTCTTTAGAGAGATTCTTTCGACAAACTTTTACGGAGCAATGGTGACAATATTCCTGAGTTCAATTCTCAGTGAAAGCACCAAAATGTTAATGCTGAAAGTTGGACGCTAACACCCGGTGTGTATAGTAATAACGTGAAAGCACCACCCGTTGGTACAGGAACCGAATATAAGCTGAAAATAGCAGAAAACGGTAAAGGGACAACAGATTTATAATGGTTCGGCCCGTAATTGAGCCTACGTCCACTTCATATTCTTTTATTGCTGATCTGGTTACAATTTGATATAATGTACTTCAAATACAATTCACTTCGATCACTCAAACACTTCAGATTAGTAACTCAAACTTTGACGATGAGATTTGTCGAATCCATGTCGGATGTGTAGAATCTCGTTCAAAGCTTGTTGTAGTATCTTGGATGTTTGGAGTTCTTCGAGTCTTGGATGAGTTGAGAATTCGGCAGAGTAATGGCGCTTCAGAAAATGATTGGCCAAAAGTCCTTTGCTAGTTGGAATTGGGGCTGTATTTATAGGAGTGGTTCTGGGCAAAATTTAACCCCCAAGTCTTAGGTCGTGTACAACCTAAGTTAGGTCGTAGGTCGCGAGCGACCTAAGTTAGGTCGTGGTCCACTCACGACTTAAGAAGTTAGCCTGATGGAGTGGTAGGTCGTTGTGCTGCTTTGTGAAGTTAGATCATGAAGCTTTTAGGTCGCTGAAGACTGGAGCCACTAGGTCGCTATCTCCTTAGCTCGTTAAGTTGCTAAGTCGCTAGGCCGCTTCAGGAGTTAGGTCATGAAGACTGTTAGGTCGTGAAGAACTTTAGGTCGTGAAGAACTTTAGGTCATGAAGAACTTTAGGTCATTAGGTCGTAGAGTCTGTTAAGTCGTGAAGTCCCTTAGGTCGTGAAGAACTTTAGGTCGTGAAGAACTTTAGGTCGTTAGGTACTTTAGGTCGCAGAGTTTGTTAAGTCGTGAAGTCCCTTAGGTCATGAAGAACTTTAGGTCGTTAGGTACTTTAGGTCGCAGAGTTTGTTAAGTCGTGAAGTCCCATAGGTCGTGAAGAACTTTAGGTCGTGAAGAACTTTAGGTCGTTAGGTACTTTAGGTCGCAGAGTTTTAGGTCGGCATAAAAATGGGAGTTAACATCGGCGAAATACCAAAAGCAACTAAAATGGTTTCTACGAACCATATCTCCAAAATGAGAGAATCCTAAATCTCAAACTCAAAACTCGCCATAAATGGAAATCGCAAAAATATTCTCTAAATAGAGAAGTCTTAAACACAAAATACGCCAAAAATGGCAATCTCATATATCTCTAAATAAGAGAGTAAAAATCTCAAATATACGCCAAGTGTTGGCAAACCCAAATCTCAAATATAGAACTCGATAAGGAGTTCAATTTCCAAAGATGTAATTGCCATATATAATATCTCGAACGACTCAAATGGCCAATAATGTAAAAAGGCGATACACTCGGAAAATCATAAGGAAATCAATGAAATCATCTCAAAGATATAGCACGTGCTTATGGCCGAGGCCCGCCAAGTAGTGTTCGCCCAAAATAAGGTGTCACGACTCCTAGACAAATGTCCCGAAGGACAAATAAACACGTCTCTTAGACAAACATCCCGAAGGACAAATACGTCGCAATGACAAATGTCTCTTAGACAAACAACCCGAAGGATAAATGATCCGAAGGTTCAGTACTGGCAAATACGTCTCTTAGTCAAATGTGTCACAAACCCTCGGATAGGAACCCAAACAGTGTTATTGTGTGTCCCATACCACACGTTCGCACTAAACGGTTTACTAATCGCTAGTAAATTTCACACTCAAAGTAGTAAAAAGTTTACCTGATCTCATTGGTAAACTCGACCCAAAGGTCAAAACGATCAAACGGAAAAGTTGGGAATTAATCGATAAGATAAACGCACGTGTCCCATACCACGTGTTTAACCAAACCGTTTAATTCTCCTTCTCATTCGCTCTAATAGTGCACAAACATGTATTTTATATATAAAATAAATTTTCTTTAGAAAACAAGCTTTTAAAACCATTTTTCGAAATCAATTTTGAAAACAATATTTGAAAATTACCTTATTATAATATTCTTTTTTCTCTTAATTCTAAAATTAAAATCCTTATTTTTGGGTAAATAGATTTATTAGACAGTAAGTATTCAATTCATGAACATCAATTGGAAAAATATGGCGTCCAATTCTCATCGTTCCTGCTTCCAAAATTCATCAATCTTGTCTCATTCATCGTCGCTTTTTCCAATCTTTCGATCTCCTTCTATCAATCGATCTTACACGCAAGTGGTGATGGATCGTTGTCCTCTGAATTATCATTGTTTGCAAAATAGATTTCAATCTTCTTCGACTCAATCTACAAACAAGAACTGGATTGAATCAGAAACCAAAAATGATTTCTATTTCAGATGTGGCGATTATAATCATTTCGCCTCACAGTGTCGAGATCCTACTAGATGTTTTGCTTGTGGTAAATTTGGTCATAAGAGGCATGAATTTTCATTCAATTTCAACAATGTTGTCTCCTCTGCATCTCTGGTAGAACATGGGTTCTTGTTTGTCCTTAAATGCATGCTGCTAAAAGGGATTCTTTTGGATCATCTCTGGCAAAAAAGAGAAGAAGGAATCAAGCTTCTTGAAGATCTGTTGTCTCATTTTAACATCATCAACTCGACAAACATTGGCAAAGGATATAAAAGAAGGTTTGGCGATCCAGAATTGTATTTTGGCAAACTAGAATCATCATCCTCTATTCCCTTTTCTTCATCAGTTTTGGTCGAAAATGGTTTTCAACTTGTTCTTAAATGCTTGCAATTGAAAGGGATTTTATTGGATCACCTTTGGTTAAACAGACTCGAGGGTATTAATCATCTTGAAGACTTGATCTTTCATTTCAACATCGTCAATTCACCTAATATAGGTATGGGGTACAAAGATAGATTTGGTATCGATAAATCTGATTTTTCTTCCAATATCTCTGAAGTGAATCATGCGAGCAAGGGGGGTAATGATTTTTTTGAGATTTTCATTAATGAAAGATCTCATCGTTTTGATCCTTTGATGCTTGATCCTGATGTTGCTCTCTGCAATGCTTATTCATGTTCATCTAATACAGAGGTTAGTATAAAAGATTTTGATGGTTTTATTCAAATAAAGAAAAAAGGTAAATCTTATCCTCGTAATTTGAAAACTTTTGAGATTCATACTGCAAACAAATTCGAATGTCTTAACTCTGAGACCATTTCGGATTTTAATGGAAATGTAAGTGATATAGCTGTTTTATGTTCGTCTAATGGCTTTACTGCAAATCTTATAGGAGAAGAAAACTTTCATGATGTTGATTTTTCTATAGTTAACAATGGTGTTAGTTCCAAAGTCTGTTTCGTAAGTGAATTTTTGTTAGATCATGATACTGATCTTCAGAAAGTTATATTGGACGACAGTAGAAATCATGAGAGTCGAATAGAGTTCGAGCAGTTGTTTATTTCCAATGAAGCCCAAGGTTCTGATTTTAGGTTGTTAGCTTCGGAGATTGATATGTCGTACACTATCGAACCTAATGTTCAAATTGGTTTGTTGGATTTTGGCAAATGGGATGGAAAGTTTCTGGAAACACCTGGTGATTCTCTCATTATTGATGATACTGCTCCCTCGGTTGATGAGTTGTTCATTCAATCTGATGATTTCTATGATTGGATTGGGCTTTTAGATAAGTAGTTTGTGAAAGACAATGGCACCAAACTGGAAGAGCATGTTTGTTTTGACAATTTGTTTGATATTTCGTTGAAAGCGAGTTCTCTTATGAACGCTGATTCCAAGGTAGACATGTTCTCAAGATGTGCATGATGCATAGATGCAGTCTTTGGTTGTTGCTTTGAATTCTCCATATGTACCCTTAGATATTGGCAATCATATAGAAGCAATTAGTTTGTCAATTGGTTTGGCTGACATTCTTCAAAAAGTTGTTTCCACCGATATTGTTGTATATGATGAAAATGGAGTTACTGCCGAGTCTCCTGTTGTGAATATTAATGGTGGTGATCTTGCTTCAGGCCTTGTGGCAGAGTTTGGACATGTTGATAATGGTGACGGTCTGGAATATGTTGAGGGTGAGACTATTTTGGAGAGAAAATTGGATGGTTATGCTTCTGCTTGTCTGCAAAATTGCGAGTCAGTTGTTGATGTGAATTTAGTGACAGCAAATAATGCCTTGATCTCTAAGGATAAGTCTATCATTCTTTATGATTTTCATTCTGGTGAGTCTGGCAACAAAGCAACATCTCGATCCACTTCGTCGAAGAGAGGCAGACGTAGAAAGACTATGACAACTAGCGGTTATGTTCGACGTAGTGTTAGAATTCATTGTAGCAATTCTCAGTCCATGGGTAAGATTCCTTATTCGAGTATCGTGAGAGGTGCTACGAACTCAGGCACATGTATGCACTCTAGTTTGGGTAGTACTTATTCATCTTATGCCTTAGGTAATATGTCTTCTTCAGAGTTTAGTCAGTTAGGTAGGGACACTGCTTTCATCTTTTCTGATATTTAGATAGATCGTGAGTTTATTAGAAGTAAGGAACTTGATAGGGCTAGATCTATTGGTTTATGAGGATCATTAGTTGGAACATTAGAGGTTTGAATGACTTAAATAATTGCGATAAGGTTAGAATCTTTTTTAAAAACTATTTTATTGACATTTCTCTCCTTCAAGAGATCAAAATTGACTGTCCCGATATTTGTTTTTTAGAAGACTAGGTGGTTATCATTTTAGGAAATGGGTTTTTACCTTCTGTGGGTTCTTCTAGGGGTTTAATGATTGGTTGGAGGGATAATCTTTTTAAATTACTTCAGTGTATTTACAAATAGCATTCTTTACACATTATTTTAATTAATCTAACTGATAATTCTCTTTTTAATATTTCTAATGTTTATGGGCCTAACTCAAAAATAGATAAACGGATTCTTTGGAATGAATGCCTCGAGTTTAGATCTTTTGCTCCTGGTTCTTGGATATTGGGGGTGATTTTAATGTTACTCGTTTTATTGGGGAGCGTGCTCCTCGTGAGGGAGACTATTCTGCTATGGAGGAATTTGACCATTTTATTATTAATTCTAATTTGATTGAAATTCCTCTTTCTAATAGAGAATTTACTTGGAGTCATAATAGGGAGTCTCCCTCCATGGCTCTCTTAGATAGGTTTTTAGTTAGCGATGAAATAGAGGATAAATTTCCTTTATGTAGAGTGTCTGGTTTGCCTTACACTTTTTCAGACCATTGTCCTATTATCCTCACTTATGATCGCCATAGAGATATTAGTAGATCTTTTAAATTTGAAAAAATGTGGTTACTAGATCCTAGCTTATCAAATTTAATTATTAATAAATGGTTGTATATGAGCTTTTATAATATTAAATATAGAGATAATTCTGCAAAAGATTTTGTTCTAAAACTTAGAGAACTCATGTTTTCACTTAAAAATTGGAATAAAATTATTTTAGCAATATTAAAATTAAAAAAGAAAATATTCTTAATGAGATGTTTAAATTAAACAAAATTGAAGAAACTAGACATCTAAATATTGGCGAGCGGAATATTCTCACTAACTTAAAAGAAGAACTTAACTCTATTCTTGAAAAAGAGGAAGTTATGTGGAAGCAAAGATCTAGAATCCAGTGGATTAATGAAGGTGATAATAATACTAAAATTTTTCATAATATGGCCAATTGTAGAAAACGTAGTAATACAATTAACTTGATTTTAGTTAATAATGTAGAATTAGTTGACCAAAGAGACCTCAATAAGGCTTTTACAAATTATTATAAAGATATTTTTGGTAATAAAAATAAATGCATAATTAATGTTAGATGGTATGATTTATATCCGGCTGGCTCTAATATTAATCTTTCTGATTTAGATGTTCCTTTTACTGAAGAAGAAATTCGAAAAGCCATTTTTGATTTACCAGGTGATAAATCTCTGGGTCCGGATGGTTTTCCTATTTTCTTTTATAAAACCTTTTGGGATGTTTTAAAATTTGACCTTATTAGTATGTTTAATGATTTTTATAATGAAAATCTTCAATTAGGTAGATTTAATTTTGCTAATGTTATTTTATTACACAAAAAAGTAGGTGCTAATAATTTAAAAGATTTTAGACCCATTTCATTGATTAATTGCTCCGTTAAAATTATTTCTAAAGTATTAGCTAATAGACTTAATACAAAAATGAATGACCTTATTGACTGTTCACAATCAACATTCATTAAAGGAAGAAATATCACAGATGGCGTGGCAGTTGTTCAAGAATATATTAATCATTGTTGTAAAATAACATTACTTGTGCTATTTTAAAATTAGATTTCGCCAAAGCTTTTGATTCGGTTGATTGGGATTTTCTTGTAGATATTTTTCATGCTAGAGGCTTTAGTAATAGATGGATTAACTGGACCATGAATTTTCTTAAAACTGGCAACTCTAGTATTATGGTAAATGGTATTTTAGGTAATAAAATTCAGTCTAAGAGAGGTTTAAGGCAAGGGGACCCATTATCGCCCCTTCTGTTTAACTTAGTTGCTGATGTTTTTGCTAAGATTATTAAAAAAGCAGTCAATAATGGTTCTCTGGGTAATATAGGTAATGATATATCGAGTTATGGTGTATCGGTCCTACAATTTGCAGATGATACCTTGCTTTTTTCCTCTCATCTACTTAGACACATAATTACTCTTAAGTTTATTCTATATAGTTTTGAGCTTTTATCGGGTTTAAAAATAAACTTTGATAAAAGTTCTGTTTTAGTTTTAAATGATTTTGAGAAAGTTGAAAATTTAGTTGCTAATACATTAAATTGTAAAATTATGAATTTTCCGTTTGACTATCTAGGTTTTGTTATTAGACCCACTAAACTTAAACATGATGATTGGTTAATAATCATTGATAAAATCAAAAATAGGATTTCTAACTGGAATGGGAGATTTTTATCTGGAGCAGGTAGAATGGTTTTAATTAATTCTTTTTTATCAGCTCTCCCAATTTATTGGATGACTATGCATCTTTTTCCTGATTGGGTGTTAGATAAAATAGATAAAATTAGAAGAGAATACCTATGGATTGGCGATAATCCAAACAGTTGCATCAAATGTTTAGTAAATTGGGAAACTATTTGTAAATCCAAAAAGGATGGTGGTATAGGAGTCATTAATTTTCGTAATATGAATTTGGCTCTTCTAGGTAAATCGTTATGGAAATTTAGAGATACCAATAATAATGCCACTTGGAAGGAGATTATTTCTAAATATTACTATAATGGTAGTAATAATCTTTATCAGATTAGTCCTGCGATTTCTCGTAAGCAATCTTATTTTTGGAAATCCATTTTAAAATATAGTGAGATTTTTAACTTAGGTATTAATATTATAGTTCACTCAGGTAATAATACATCTTTTTGGCATGACAGTTGGATTTCCGTTACTCCCCTTAGGAATGAGTTTTATGAATTGTATGATATTTGTAACTTCAAATATGCATTTATATATAAAGTTTTTGATTTTGAAAATGACCCTCCTTGGGTTTTAGTTTTAACAGAATTTTTGTAGGTTCAACTCTTAGGCAACTCAATTTGCTTTTTGCTTGATTAAATCTTTATAATATTGATAATGATAATGATCATATTAGTTGGGAATGGGATAAAAGCAAGAAATATTCCACTAATTCATTCTATAGATTTATCAACTTTTCTGGTGTAACTAATAGTTTTTTTAAGTTTATTTGGAAATCTAACGATCCTCCAAAATCTAAATTACACATGTGGCTTATTATTCATGGTAAATTAAATACTATAGAATTTTTAAAAAGGAAAATATTTGCATTGATAATAAATGTTATTTTTGTAATATACATTTATAAGACATTAATCATATGTACTATGATTATATGGACACTTATTTTATTCTTATGAATACCCTAAATATTTTTGAATTTAATATAAGTACTCGAATTACTGATTGTGTTTTCTATTGGAATACTTTTAGAGTTAAGTTTAATAAGGATAATAGATACTTGCTTGATACTTTATTCACCATATCTAGTTGGTACATTTGGTTTGAAAGAAATCAAAGAATTTTTAATAATAACTATAATCACATTAATAAATTGATATTTTTAATTTCATCTTATTGCTTAAATTGGATCTCTAATCCTAAATATAAACTAGCCAAAAATAATCTTTATAAGGAATATCTTAATAAGGTTAGTTATTATATTAATATTTTCAAACATAACAATAATAACTTTGCCTTTTCTAACTTAATTGATGATAATTCGGTGTATAATAATATGCTTCCTATTGTAGGTCGTTAAGGTATTTTTAGAACTGTTAGTTTTTGTTTTAGATTATCTTATTAGATTTTCTTCAAGCATATATGTATATAAATTCTATTTATATACATATATGTGACTTTTACTAATTTTGTGTCCTATTTTTGTTTCAGGTCTGGAATAGATAGGTTGCTAGTGTCTCTTTGCAGGTTTGCAGGATAGCTTGCGGTTTCGTGTAGGTGCACAGGATAGCTTTTTTCAGGAGCATTGATTGCATCAGACGTTACCTTCAGCTTTATGGTGTCTTCAGAGTGGAGTTCTTCTTTATGGATCTGTTTCTTCTCCAAATTAGCCTTTTTCTTCAGAGCCAGCTTCATAGAGTCTTCTTTCAGATGGATCAGTTTTCCAGGTACTTCTAACACCTCATTATTGGGCGGTGGCCATGCCGGAGCTCGGTACTGGGATGTAATGGGCGGTGGCTTTGTTGGAGCTCAGTTTAGGGGTACCTGTTTTTACTATGTTATCAGTATATAGATATGTCACATGTCAGGCATGTTGGCAGCACCATATTATGTGTTCTATATATAGTTCCATGTGTGCTCTCCTCTTTTATTAGAGGATCACACATTTTTCTCAAAAAAAATTACCTTATTATAGAGAATAAATAGATTTTATAGCTTAAAATACTTTAAAAATATATAATAATTATTTTAAATGCTAATTTATTTAAAAAATTATTTCAAAATTGTTTGGAAAAATCTGTGCTCGAAATCAAAGAAATCGCTCAAAACCGTCATTCAAATTAAATACAAATTCAATTCAAATTTGAATTTAAAATTCATCAAAATTGGGCTAGCCTATTGATAGGCATCATAGCCATCAAAAAAATTCTTAAATATCACAAAAACATGAAGTAAATGTCAAAAGTCGGACGGAAAAAGAACAAAAAAATGCATAGGCAAAATAATACCCAGGTCTGAAATCTTCCCTGGATTCAACTTTCGGACATGAAATAGGTGGCCAAATGACCTCTAATTGAACTAAAAATTTGTGTGCACATAGTAGAAAACTTCAGCTTTCAATCAAAAAAAGAATCAATGAATTTTGATAGGAAATGAAAAGGTTATGCTGTCTCAAACATGGAATCGGGCCATGTTTGCAACAGTTCAAAAAACAAAAGCCCAGACCTGAAAACCATCTTGAGTTCAACTTACAGGCCTGAATTTGAGGACCAAACCACCTCATATTGAGCTGAAAAGTTTTATGAATATAGTAGAAAACTTTATCTTTCATACAAAAAAAGAATCGATGAATTCCAGTAAGAAATGAAAGAGTTATGCTGTCCCAAACATGGACTCAGGCCATGTTTGCAGCAACTCAAAAACAGCAAAGTTTTGAACACTCAAATGAAAATATTTTTCAACCAAATTTTGGAGAGACAAAGTTAACATATAAAATACTATCTGGAAGAAATCCGGCAGCATTTCGTTGCTGGAATCAAAAGTTATAAGCTTTCAAAGTAGCAATATAAAGTAGATTTTGAACAGAGAACAACTACAGGAATATACAAACAGAAGCTAATCTATTCACTGTTTTAGGCGACATTGAGCTTAGCTCAGCTAGTTTTTGTGAGTTTTATAACTCACCTTGTTGTTACAATGAAAATACCCAGATTTTGGCTGAAAGATGGAAGCTTTGGCTTGAATATTGACTCTAGGAACCTGTACAAATGAATTAAAGTGCATGCAAAAGAAGATAAACAATAAATTAGAAACCTCCTTCTCAAATTAGAAATTTGATGAAATTATTGAGTTAGGAGTTTGATTACCTGTTAATTACACTCTAGTTTGCAAAAGATTTTAATTTGTTGAATTAATTTGGAGAAAAACATGGATTTTGAAATTTGGAGAGGTAGGTTTTCTTTTATTGTAAAGAGGAAGAAGAAGGCAGATGTTTTGAACATACTGAATTATTTTTCTTTCTTTTATCAATTAACAGGTAAGTACTACTAATGGGTCATGGACCCAAAATTAATGAAAAATCAATGGCTTAAGTTTTAATTCATACTGAATCAAAAAGGTGTTCATATTTACAGTATACACAAAACAAAATGTGTTTTTCTTCCAATTTTTATACAAGAAAAAAATGTAAACTTACATACTTATAAAATAAAACATTTCCCACCATATAAAAAGATTATTTTTAATTTTTAAGACATTTTTATTATTAAAAACCTTTAATTTACAAAACTACATTATTTACACCAAATAAATGTAAAAGTCAACATTTTTAACTTCTAAAATTTAACAAAAATTATTTTCTTACTTAGAAAAATATAAAAAACCACATTAAACACAAATTTATAATTAAAACAAATTTTTAAACCAATTTCCACCTTTTTATTTAAATAAACAACCTTTAAAAATCAAATACTTCTCTTAAAAATTATTAAAAGAAGTAATTAGCAATAGTTAACACAATTATTGCATTTTCTCTAAATAAAAATCATTTTCCATTCATTATCAACCCAAATAAATAAAATAAAGTTCCAAACTTTATTTTTCTCATTTTAATTCCAAAATTTATTGTTTATTCCAAATAAACAATATAAAATCTCCAATTTTAATTTAATTTACAATATTAAATCATAACTACCGTTATAATTTAATATTTACAGGTAATCTCCAAAACCAGGGTTGTTACAAGATACTAGTTGCCTTGTCAGTGCAGAGCATGAATTAGAAGACCTATCCACCTACCATTCCTTTCTTGTACCAGTATCATGTCCCTCTAAATCTATCATGTAAGTTGTATTAAGGAACGGGTCATAATAACGTTCTGGCGACTGATAAATTACATAGTTTATCCATAACAATAGTTTATGACGATTTATTTCCAATGAAATGTTATGTCTACTATTTACGGATTAGTCATTTAATTCAACATGCATGTATGATATATCTAACTTACTATAAGGTATAAGTACATATAAAATATTTAATTGTCCATATACTCCCAAAAAGGAACCCCTTTCACAACGTAATCATCGATCAATCGGACCTAACTACAAAGGTCGCTAACTCCTAGACAATGATTTATAATTTTAATTAGCCATATTACTAACCCATCTCAAAGACTAATCTAAGGGTTAACTAGCCAACCTCCAACCAAATAAACAACCAAAATTTGAGATCAGTGCATATTCCATATGAAATCTACATTAGTAGGAAGAGTAATCTGTATAGGCTTAACCCAAGTCTTTACTAAAGATCGCTCGGGACCGATGGCAGCCTCATCCTATGCCCAACCCTACTCCAGAAATACCATTTTACCAAACAGAGCTCACATAGCGTCGACCACCATCCAAAAACCCCGTTTAGATTTTCCTAATGCAAATCAAGAAAAATGTCCATTACCGGTTACTTAATAACTCTAGTTTGGAAATGAAGCAAACCCCACTTTCCCCAATTAGGGACTGTCATAGGTTATTTAAAACATCTAACCTAAGGCGAACCCTAGGTATATTTTCACTATACGTATTCACGAACACATACCCCCCACGGGTCCTATAGTTGGAGATGTCCCACATGGAGGGCAGACTTCCATTGTGTAACTTTACCGACCACACATCCCAACCAATATCAAACCAAGTCATATATAATTAATAAAAATATTGGGCTAGGCCCACCAATTCATAGCCATCGCAAACGTATTATTGAGGCCATATAATTTCAACTATAGAAATTACTACGCCTCCTAAGTTCATTTATTAGTATCCTTTTATTTACTTTCTATGAACTTACCTTTTATTTTATATTCTTACTGTTTTTAACTTTTTATTTCATTATTGTTATTCAATGTCATTTACTGCTTCTTTCACCTCCAATTAATACCCTTTATGAATGGTCTTTTATATTCAAATTTAGATAAATGTTAGTGACATTTATTTATATAGTTTAGAATTAATTTACCATGCCTATTTAATTTACTTAATCAATATCATATTTGGTCTTGATAATTAAATTTATTAATGGTTTTATACCCATATTCGCTTGACTTCCTATTAAGTCCATAATTTATTACATTATTCATATTTTAGCATTTTATTTATAATTAATATGATAATGTACAATTAACTGCACGTTACCATATATATGTATGTATGTTGTAACTGATGTTTGTTTATTATTTCTTAAATTTGTACTTTACTTTATATATACTAGTGTAAATTGCACGTACGTGCATCTAATAATTAGAAGGGGGAATTAATTTAAAAGGCAAAAATTTGTATATTTTTAGCCTCAAGGACACGACTTCAATATTTTAACCACAAGGACAAACATTCTCCTAAAAATTATTCATAAGGACAAACATTCTTTCAAAATTATACATAAAGACAAACATTTTTCCAAAACTGCTACCGAACTAAAAACTGATACCTAAAAACTGCTACCGATAACTACAAACTGATACCTAAAAACTTAAAAACTAATACCTAAATAAAATTGTCCTTCAGGCTAAAATACTGAAGGTATGTCCTTGAGACTAAAATGCTGAGAAATTTTGTCCTTGACAATAATTTCCTGTAATTAAAAATATTTACTTTTTATTTAATAAAATTTTTTATGGACGGATGTGTGCTTATAAGTGTAAAAACTTTGTTTGTCATAGCACATTTACTGTAAGCAAATTGACACTGAATTTTCATTGATTGGTGGTTGGTAAGGGAATGACGATGGAGGTTGCAAACCGATAGTGAAATTCCGTTAATTGATGTAAATCATTTTCAGAATTTCAAAATGACACTGAAAATCTTATTTATTGAATTCCCTTTATTAACAGTAGAGATGTGCCACGTCGTTTTAGTGTGGAACTATCGTGCCAATTTATTACATTTGCAAAGCTGTTGCTTGGAGATATAAATATATAATCTTTACGTACATTTTATAACCTTCACGCCCAGACTTTCGAATTTAACATGGTGTGAAGCTTGTATATATTTTCCTTCACGTTTGCAAAGCTTGTATACATTTTATAGCCTTCACGCCCAGTTATACTTCGTGTTCATTTGGCTACGTGTACAATTAATCACGCCCAGTTATACTTTGCGTAATTAATTAAGGCTATAAATATTTTTTTTTCACGTAATCATATATATGTAATATGTCCATTTATATATATTTCGTGAGTGTTGCTATAGGTGTGTCGTGTGTGTGTATTTACGCATGTATTTGATCATTTTTTTATTGTCAGTGACGTGTGTCCATGTGAAAATATTTATATACTTGCCTTCATGTTAGTATTGTCTGGATTTGCATATTCGCATATATATATTTACACGTGAAAATGTAGGCATGTATATATTTTTTCACAACACATTTGCATGCAGTATTGTCTGGCCTTCGTGTGCACCAGTCTAGCCTATCTAGAATAGTAGTTTGCGCGAGACAAAATGAAACGCAGTAGGAAATGAGATAAGGGTAAAAGGGTATTATTGAAAATTCCAAAAAACACGTTTGAATATAATTCATTAAATTATTATTATTAATAATAAAGATAAAGATTAAAGCAAGCAATTTGTCATTTCAGCATTCCGAAACCAACAAAGTTTGCTTCTCAAGATCTGCTTCTTTCTCGTCTTCCCTCGTCACTTTGAATCCCACAATGCAAAAGTGCGCAGTGAATTTACCGTAGAAAAAAAAGGGAAGAAAAAAAGAGAGTAGATAATGGTGGAGAAGATGGACAATGCTGTAAAAGAGGCACTGTTGGTTGGCGAATTGGCAGTCTGAAACTCTCCAATTCTGGCTAGATTTGCTTCAAATGTATCTTCTTGGACTGGAAGGCAAATATATTTCAGATTCCAAAGCTTATTGCCATAAGAGTGCAAAAGCTGGGATCCGGGTTGCAGCTGAAAGGCAAAATATCATGTGGAAAAAAAAATTACTAAGAGATAAGGGAAAAAACATTTCACACGGTAGGAAATGAGATAAGGGTAAAAGGGTATTATCGGAAATCCCAAAAGACGCGGTTAAATATAGCTCATTGAATTATTATTATTAATAGTAAAGATGTATGTATATATAATTGGTAAAAGAGATTATTTAGATTAGCATTTGTATCTTTTTAATTTCTACATTTAGGGATTTCTAGACATACGTTTATGTGTACCTTCCACAAAAATACCTATTTCCATATTTTAATGCATTTTAACTATATCTTTTCTAAGAAGGAAATGTTACTATTGTAACTTTCCATAAAATACCAAAAAGTAGGATTGCACTGCGTTTGAAATTTCTAGGAATTATCTTTTTCTCATATTCCTTGTTATTTCAAACAACACACTTTTTATAAATAATTGTGACGTTGGACAATTAATGGAAATTCTTATGGAGATTCTACAATTCCAATGAATTAAAATATAGAAATTTAATCCCAAATCAAATTAAGGCATCTCCAATTGATGATTATCATGTTTAACAATTTACAACTTAATTAGTAATAATCTGGAATTAACTTTGCAATTCTATCAATATTATATTTCATAAACTTTAGGGACTATTCCCCATAAACTCTAGATCTAGGGTGTCTATACATCATTTCACCAAAGTTAAACAATTTCTGAATAGGTAGGCAATAATTTCAATTAGATTAATTTGTTTAAGCCTAAAATTAAATGGTTTTCACTCAGGTAAGATAACAAAAATTGAATTCCAACGATATAAATTTAGTATTATGTAAGTTACATAATTTTACACTCACCTTTTGGCTTTCAAATCTCTAGCTCCAAATCCATTTCTCTTACTTGACTCCTCTTCTTTTCAACCAAAATATGTATTTAAAAATGTATACATGTATGTGTATATATATGTATGTATGTATGTATGTATGTATGTATGTATGTATGTATAGTGTATTTTTATAATTTCTAGAAATAGTGGAGATGGAGAAATGACAGAGCTCCGATGCTTAGTTCAGAAGAAAAGTGAGGGGCTAGACTTATATTTATAGACATTGAAATCAATCGTGTCCATTATATTATTATTCATTAAATCCAAGCGTTAGGCCAAGGTTCAAATAGACGTCGGCCCTAATCGACTATTTTATATGAGTGTCGACTGTTAATTGTTGACCGACTCTACCAGGAGGTCAACCGGCTGGTCCCGCTGATTTAATTTCTACCGTTAAAAAGTAATTAATAATGGTGTTAATTTTTTTTAAATAATTATTTTTGATCCGAAAATTTCAAAAGTTGTTAACTTCTACATTTGAATCCAATCATGAAACTTTATATATGAAAGTTGATCAGAAAATTAGTATGAATACAATGATGCAGGTTTCATAGCCAAATTCCGACGTTTTCTTAAATTCTATTTTCAGTCTTTTAAATTATTTATTAATTATTTCTAATTAAGTACAGTTTATTTACAGGGTTTTACATTCTCCTCTCCTTAAACGAATTTCATCCTTAAAATTCCTCAATAATTCAATCATGTAATATAGCGCGAGACCATTCTAAACTATCCAACTAATTAGTGTACAACCAATTTCGCAGCCAATCGTGTACAAGTGCATCGTGTATCATAACATATACGAGATGTATGCAGAATAATACTAAATTGACGTCTCCTATATTAATGCGTTCTTTAAAACAATTTTGAAAACATGGTGCAAACAACCTATATATACCAGTAGCTACATGTGTAAGCAAACTTTCAAAAATCAAAAATCATTATTTTCACACAATAATTTCCACACTCCTACGAATAGGAGTATGGTTCAACCAATTTTGCATCTAAGCCCTACTATCCAATACCCAACTCTCCACTTCTAACGTCCAAAATTTTGAAAATCATATTTTGCTAAACCTATATTCTTATGTCAAAAATGGAATTTAGATGGAGAAATTTATATTTCCACCCTTTTTTGTGTCCAATTCTATTGTACCTTAGAATCTTCTCTTTTTCACCCAAACCTTTTCCAGCTTTTCCAAGTACAATTCGCAAACATACATGTGTGTATGTATGTATAGGTATTTATATTGTAACTGACATTTATTTATTTCTTAAACATATACTTTACTTTATATACATACACACACATGTGTGTGTATAATACGTAAACAAGATTATTTATATTTCTTTATGCAGCATTTTAGTTTCTAGATTCAAGGATTTCTGGATATACACTTATGTGGATTGTATTGCATTGGCACTGTATCTTTTCCAACAAGGAAATTTACCATTGTAACTTTTCATAAACTACCAAAAAGTGGGATTGTATTTCATTTGAAATTTCAAAGAAGTATCTTTTTCTCATAGTCCTTATTATTTCAAACGACGGACTTTTCATATATGATTGTGAGGTTGGATAATTTATGGAAATTCCTATGGAGCTTCAATAATTCCATTGAATTAAAATATAGAAATTTAATCCTAAATCAAACTAAAGCATCTCCGATTGATGATTACCATGTTTAGCAATTTACAACTTAATTAGTTTTAAAAAGATTTCTTGTTAATACCCTAGGGATGTGCTAAAGAATGAAGGTCATCCTTTATGCAAGTAGAGAAGAAAAGGAGGTATGTATCCTTTCTAAATTTCCCTTTGGAGTAGGCTTTAGCTGGTAATATTCCTTAAGTGGACCTTCCGACTCTATCGAAAGGATTGGTTTCTGTGTTAAATGACCTCTCGATCCAGTTGAGTTAATAGGATTTCTTCTTCGAAAGCCCTCCTTTTTGATCCAATTGAAATACCCTGAGTTAGGATCTCTTCGATAGGTTTCAACCTAGTCGGAGGCCCAAAACTGTTAAATAGCTTGGATTTTGGTTAATGAGCAGAAATTGGGGTTTCGACCTTGTCGAAAGCTTGAACCCTGAGTTCCTTATGTTGGTTGTAGGTTGCAATGAGTGATGGCGTAGTTTTGACCTTGTCGATGGTAATGGTTCAAGGGAAAAGTAGCTCGGAGTAGGTATCTGAAATTACATGATTATAAGTGGTTTTGACGGTGTCGATAGAGTCCTATCGATGTAGACGAAACCTGAAATAGAAAGGTAAATGCAGCAAAAGTTGAAATGAAACAGTAAAGTAGACCAAAGTATTCGAGACTTTTATCCAGCTAAGAAGACTTTGTTCTTTAAATCCCCAAATTGATTTACAAACTAGGGTTATAACACTATTTAAAAGTATACAAGTTGAGAATGAGAGGAATTGGATCCCCAAAACATGACCTCTTGGGTCTTATTTATAGATGCGGGTCAGCACCTTTCGACCCTGATGCTTTCGACTGGGTCAGAAGGTGCCTGCCGAAGGGCTTAAGCGTGTTGTCGCCTTTGTCGAAAAGTTTGATGGTGATCCTCTTCTTTGAATTGTGTTTAAAGTGTTTCCAACCTTATCGATAGCCTTTGCTCATTGGTTTTGATGATGTTGGTTCTGCCTGTGCTCTTGTTTCTTATCTGACCCGAAACCCTTCCTGGAGAATATTGGCTTTGACCGGTTCGAAAGGCTTGCTATAGCTTTCAAAGGGGTTGCTCAAGATAATGCTTGTTTTCCAGCAATTTGAATGAAGGCGAAACCATTAGTTTCGAATGGTTTGGCATGTGTTCAAAGAGCTATTCTTCATTGTCTTTGAAAGGAGTAGCTTCGACTTAATCGAAAGGTCTTCATCTAGCTGAAAGGTTGTAAATGAAGGTGGTAGGGTGCTTTCGACTCCTTCATCTTCTTCGAAAGGTAAGTACCCTCTAGATATTGATTGGAAAAACCTTCTGACACCTTCAGAAGGTCATGTTGCTTCCAGACTTCGATGTCAGCATCCCTTCGACTCTTTCGAAAGGTTTATCTGGTGCCTTTCTTTCTTCTTATATTTTACTCTCTGCTTGAAATGGTTTCGACTAAGTTGAAAAGGTAATTTTTGGACTAACATCTGTCCCCCTTGCGAAGGGATGCACTTGACTTTTCAAGTCAACTTTGTCGAAACCAAGAAGCTTCCCGCCTCTTGGCTTTCCCGCATGGATCTGGGCCATCCATTCAAATCGTATCTAGCGGTTGATAATCTGGGTGACTTTCTTATAAAGTACGCCTTTCTTCCTCCTCTTTTACTTTTCTACAATCAAAATTATAAGAATGAGTAAAAGAATTCTACAGATTCTCAAACTTCCAGCTTGCTTCTAGCAATCAAAGCAATCAGTAAATCCATTTCGTGAGTTTAGATTTGACTTTATTTGCTAATTTCAATCAAACTTCACTTTTTCAGATTTCAAAAATTGAAAATCGATTTTAAAAAGTCCTGTAATATCCCGGAAATTTGAGCAATATCAATTTAATAATTTGTTAAATAATTAAATTGATATTGATGATCTTTGATAATAAAATTTGAGTTTAATTTAATAATCTGATGAAATAAGTATTTAATTGGTAAATTTTATCTTTTAAAAGTTAATAAGATATTTTCTATTTGAATATATATATTTATTTGTATATATTGTAAATAGAAAAGCTTTGGTAAATTGGAAATTTAGATTAAATTTAATATGAACTTTTCAAAGTTATTTAAATAAATAACTTTATAGTTTTAAAATACTTTAAGAAAATATTTAATTGGTTTAAGATATTTTTAACTTAAGTTTAAAATAAATAAGATTTACAAAATGGTTTGTTTTATTTCTTTTTAAATATTTCTTGATAATATAATCTCTTGTTTAAATTATAAAATATGTTAATTTCAAATAATAAGTATAATGTATTATTTTTAATATATATGAATTTTAATGCTAAAAGGAATTGTTATTTTAAATGGAATAAATAGTGTATGTAAATATATATAACTTAACTTTTAAATTGAATCTTAGGATTTAATTTTATTTAAATTTGAATTTAAATTGAAATTCAAAAGAGGTAATATTTAAATAGTTTTAGATTTTAAATATATATGTATAAGCTTTTATTTATAAGTATAATTGGTTAGTTCTTTAAAAAGTTATCTTTATATATATAAATAGATAAGTAATAAGTGTTTAATAAATAAAGAAAAAGATTTATTTACACTTAAAATATATATAAATTAAATAAAAAGACATGTGTAATTCTCCAAATGCTTTGTTATAACAAGTGTTAACTAATTAACCACTATAATGACAAATGTCAAAATGAGGTAATTTTGTTTTTCTTTTATTTGTTAAATCATTTTATTCTATATAAACATATGTTCTTATCTACATTTCTTTTTCTCTTTTTCAAAGACAATTCAGTAAAATTACTTTCCTCTCAAACAAATCCTCAAACCATAATCTCAAATAACCTGTAACTCATTTTCCAAAATCAAGCTTCAACCTGCATTTCTTTAAAACCTGTAACCTCTCTTCAATCTGAAACAAAAAGATTGCATTTTCTTCAAATCTGGAATTAAAACAAACCTGAAATCAATCCTCTGTAAAGCTTTTTCTTCAAACCGTAATTCATCTTCAAAACCAACAACCTGTTATATATTTTCCAAAAAATCAAACAAAGCCTGCATTTTTCTAAAGCCTGGAAATTAGGCTACCTGCATGCAAACCTGAGATGATTAGGCCTGCATTTTCTTTTGAGCTGGGAGCATGCATGAAGTCTGTAAATCAAGGAGCAAAAGCATTTCAGCAAAACAAGTTTAAGGTTTCAAAACATCAACAACTCAAGTTTTTAAAGTTCAAAGTTTTCAAAGGCTTTTCAAAATAAAGTGCTCTATTCATTTTTCACTGGTGAGTAACATTTATTTCTAAAAATTAAAGTATATGATATCTGTTTGTAAGCTTGAATCTATGCCTGCATGTGACGCCCCACCTCTATACCCACGCTAGCCAAGAACACTACGGTGTAGTGCTTTCAACTAGCACGGAGAATAAGGCTGTTGAGGAGCGACCATCTATGTAATTGCTTTGTGCGAGCACCGATATGTCAGATAATAAAACATTGCATTTCATTACAGAAGGAAACCCGACATACCGATACAAACTCAAAGCTACTACACAGTGGCTATAATAGTTTAGGACAATAGATATAAAAATAACACAGATAACATAAATGCGGAATACAGATGGAACGAAAAGTCTCATATATATAATAACTGACATCCGTTACAATACATTTGACACAATACGAATGATACAACTACAACTGTCGACTCAAGAAGTTATATATACAAGTACATTATCGGCTAATATACATGAATACATTATCATCTTAAAACAGACACACTGGCTACTACAACAAGACGAAGACCACTTCGACTGATATAAAAAAAAGTCTTCATAGCTCTAGCAGCAACCCAAAGCTAAAAATCTACAACCTGTAAATACTCGGTCTGACCCGTGTATTAAATTTAAAGGAAAATAATACACGGGTCAGTCTAATTCAAACTCAGTTATTAATGCACAGAAGCAATAATAATCAAATAACAAATAGACGACAGTAACAGAAATCTCGTATATCCAACTCTTCAATAAGAGAATTGGATAACGATAAATGTAACACATATCAGTGTTAAACAGCAAATCAGAGGATTCGAAAATCAAAATACAACTTCGAAATATAGAATTTAACCAACGAAACAATTCAGCAAATCAAAATATCAATTTAATACTGTCAAATCTGATAGGGCTGCAGTACACGCACGCGTGTACTGCCTCGCCACTATCGCAGGAGATACACAAAAGCTCAATGAAAGTCACAAATGATCACCAGGTCAAGCCCCGAAATCGGGTTCAACACAAGTGGATTTGAAAACAGATCCAAATGCATTAATGCAATGCAAAGCAACAAGGACCAAAATTGCATGTAAGACACTGGATAGCAAGATCTGGTCAAAATATACAAAGCGAATACAAAGCATCCACCGCGATGAAACTACAGTGGCAAATAGGTACAAAGACAAGGGCAGACTGCGACTAAACTGCAGTCACCACAATGTCACCCGTACAATGGTTCCAACATGAAATGATTCAAGGGAATGCAACTGATATTAAGTGAATGGCAACGAGTAATGAATCAGATACAAAGCAATGGCACAGATATGCAAACAAGACAACAATGGATAATCAACTCCATAAAGTCAGACTGCAGATTTCAAGGTGAAGACAACCTGATATTCGAGGAAATATAACTATCAAATGAAGACTCAACTGTCAATGGCACTACATATACAGTATGCAACCGTGATATTGGATAGTGTCAGTAATGCCACAGACTCGAGGGGATCTGTGAGACAACTGAGCACAAGTAAAATGTCCAGATTAAATACAAAGGCCAGTGAATCAACAGACCCAAAGCTATCGAATACCAGTGCACAGCCACCTGAAAAGCTACATGAAGTCAATGCAGACAAATGAATAATTTTCACGAGGACTATGCGGTGTAATGAGAACTATAAAGAGGTGTACCAAGAAGTGATATCAGTTCAACAGTCAATGGTACAGATATAAGCAATGCAACTTAAATTAAAAGCCATGCAGCAAAGACATAAACAAGTATATATGAATACTACTTGAAGTATGTCAAACAGACTGCAAGAGAAACTCAAAAATGTGCATATGAAGTTCGAAGAAAATCAGTTCACCCAACAGTAAAGATGTCAAGGATGCAGCATGTACACTTGAATACTATGGTTTCAACTCCATACAAACTAGATCCAAGTTCAAGCTATGCGACTGTAGCTCAAATCAAAGTGCACTATCATACCAACAGAGGCAAACTGGATGCTACAAGACAGAGACCAGACTGGAATGAATACAAGCAAGCTCCAGAAAGTTATCAAGAAACATGCCAGAGAACTCAGAATAGAAATGACCAAGACTTCAGTATGCAAACTTGAAATGAACATATCAGAAGTAACCAAGTGCAATTACAATTGCATAAAAAATATCAAGTGAAGAAGACTACAATCAATCAATCAATCAAATGCACGGGCATACACATATATACACACATGTATGTATGTATATACATGAACTAGATTTGAAGCACACTGAAATGCAAGCTTGCAACATATAACAACACTGCAACGAGACCAAAGCAAAAACATCTAGTGACCGAAGTCACCAGAAATTCACAACCCAAACTGTGGAACCCAAAAAAATGTAGTAGCAGCTCAAAATCACCACTAATCGAATAAATACCCCAAAATCATATATTCGATAAAGGCAGCAAACTGAAATCCCCCTCCAAATTCATCAATTAAATAAGAAACCAGACTCACTATAAATAAGTGATGCACGAAATACTGAAATAGGATTTAGAAGTGTGAGTACGAGAAGTACTCACCAGAGAGCGACGAACACGTGAATCGAAACCCTAGTCGCGAAACCCTAACCAATGCCGTAGTGCCCGGAGTTGCGCCTGCGTCGGGAGCACGTCGAAGAGGAGGCGTGCGTTGCTTCGAGAGGAGGGGGAGCGAAAAACCCTAAATCGCAAATCGCCTGAAGGGGAGGGGAGAAACGCGACTTTGTTTTTGAACGTGAGAAAATGAACGTGAATGGAGAGGGTAAGAGGCCTTTTTCAGATAATAAAGGTGAAGGGGAAATAGATTTGTTAACGGGCCAAGCAATAATATTAAGCCCATTGAATTTAAAAAAATAGCAAACCATGATGATTAAACACTTTGGTGATATTTAAAACACGATTTGAATGCATTAGAACAACGGATTCGACCACGATAAAAATTCATATTTAGGATTTTAAATACGAATAGACGATGTCATATTTAAATAAAATATTTAAATATATTATCGTATAAATGCGGGTTGTTACAGACTTCCCTCCTTAAAGAAATTGCGTCCTCGCAATCATAAGGAATAAATGGATAAAAGGTAACAACCATAAGAGCATGGCAATGTCGAATGCATAAGCAAATGTCAACAGGGGAAGTATTAGATATGAAATCAAAAGGTTCGATTGATTCAAATCAAAAGAATCAACAATCGTGGGGATCAAGGAATCAAAATCAGACGACTATCAAAAGCAAGAATCAATCGAGTTCCAGCATTTAAAAGAAAAAAAAGAAGATAGAGCAGAATTCACGTACTGCACGAATTGAATGTGAGTAAATCAAATTACTCACCTGGATCGCCAGAGAAAAAGACGAAGCTCGAATCTCAAAATCGCAAATATTCAATCATCTAAAACGATAATCGAATTTTCACAAATATCTGATTATCAAAAACGATAAGCAGAAATTACAAATATTCGATTATCAAATCGAAAAATATTTAATTATCTCAAACGATAATCAAATTTCACAAATATCTGATTATCAAAAACGATAATCAGAAATCACAAAGATTCGATTATCAAATCGAAAAAATATTTAATTATCTCAAACGATAATCAAATTTCATAAATATCTGATTATCAAAAACGATAATCAGAAATCACAAAGATTCGATTATCAAATCGAAAAATATTTAATTATCTCAAACGATAATCATATTTCACAAATATCTGATTATCAAAAACGATAATCAGAAACACAAACATCTGATTATCAAAAACGATAATCAGAAGTCATAAATATTCAATTAACGAGTCCGGAATTAACCGAAGTAGTAAAAGTATGGTTTCATACTCCGTACTTTTGCTAAATCGTTTAAATCTCTTTATCGTTTCCTTGAAAGTGCAGAATTGTGTGTTTTAAAAATAACATTTCACATTCTCAAACGGACAAGTCCGGAATTAAGCGAATCAGTAAAAGAAAGGGATCATAGTCCTTGATTTTATTGAAATGTTTAAATCGCTTCCTCATTCTTTTGAAAATGCAAACTGTAAGAATTTTGAAAACAATTTTAATTTATATTTTGAAACAACTTTTAAAAATAACGAATTTTGAAAATACGTGAATAAATTAGCAATAACAGTGTTGCGGGAGAACCGCTTGTAAATCCATTTCAAAATCGACGGTTACTGAAGTTAACACGTCAAAATTTCATCAAAATAACTGGCATCAAAGTATAATACCAATGAATTTTCATTCATAAGAAAATGTCACAAGAATCTTCTCAAAGATAGAAAGGGATATCATACCCTAAACTTGTATTCATAACAAGTCAATAACACATGAATTCACCAATGCACAAAAATTGATAAACATATCAATAGAAATCACGAAAATTGGTGAAGCACAAAATTTCAGAAATCATCACAAGAAATTCAGAAATCACAAGTTCTAGAAATCTACACACGAAATCCAGAAAACACAAATTCTAGAAATCTACACACGAAATCCAGAAATCACAAATTCTAGAAATCTACACACGAAATCCAGAAAACACAAATTCTAGAAATCTACACACGAAATCCAGAAATCACAAATTCTAGAAATCTACACACGAAATCCAGAAAACACAAATTCTAGAAATCTACACACGAAATCCAGAAAACACAAATTCTAGAAATCTACACACGAAATCCAGAAATCACAAATTCTAGAAATCTACACACGAAATCCAGAAAACACAAAGAAGGGGAAGTCCGAGCACACGGACGAGAAACTATCCATTTAATTTTTTCGAACACACGGATGGGAAGCTATTCATTTAATTTTTCCGAACACACGGATGGAAAGCTATTCATTTAATTTTTCCGAACACACGGATGGAAAGCTATTCATTTAATTTTTCCGAACACACGGATGGGAAGCTATTCATTTAATTTTTCCGAACACACGGATGGAAAGCTATCCATTTAATTTTTCCGAACACACGGATGGAAAGCTATCCATTTAATTTTTCCGAACACACGGATGGAAAGCTATCCATTTAATTTTCCGAACACACGGATGGAAAGCAATCCATTTAATTTTCCGAACACACGGATGGCCCGAAGGCAAGTCCGACACACGGACGAAGAGACATCGCACAATCGCTAGTCTAAATCACAAAAATGATCGTCATGATCATAAGGAAGTGTCAATCACACCAAGCTAGTAAATATATGAGTTTATCTTCATGTCCCATAACCACTTGCTTAACTTAAATATTTACGAACAAGCTGTAAATCTTCACTAGGAAATTGTCACAAAAAGGGTTCAATCGAACAAGTCCAAGAGCTAACCGACGAAGTAAACGCAAGCGTTTCATACCACTTGTTTTACTAGGCCGTTTAATTCAATTTCTCATACGAGTGAAATAAAGGCTTGTATATACTAATAGATTGGGAAAAAAAAAACGGTTCAAGAAAAAGAACTTTGTAGTAAAATAGTTTTGAAATCGTTTGGAAAAAGGGATTTTAATATTTACTACTAGTATAGAAAACCTTTATATTTTTAAAGTGACAAATCACAAAAAAAAATGATTGTAGAAACAATCAATCACAAGAATTCACATACGAAGATGTGAATGGAATCCAGAGAAATCGATACTGAATCCATCAGAAAGTATGTTCACAAAAATCCCGAAGAAAATGTCATCAAAGTTGCTAATAAATGATAGCAACAAATCGGGGAAATGATCAAGAATCGATTAAATTAGGAAACCAAGTCAGTTCACCAAAATTTCACATTCGAAGACGTGAATAAAATCCAAAGAATTCGATTCCAAATTCATCAAAGTAGGAATACCCAAAAATTCCAGAAATAGAAGTTATCAAAATCGACAAAGGTGATAACAACTAATTAGAAAAGAAGAATCGATTATCGACTGGAAAAACAAAGCAAAACGGGCAGAAATGCATAAATGACTTCAACAAAAGTAAGAATCAAGTCAATGTTGAAGCCAACAATTAATAGCCGTAGTCGAGTACAAAATGATTCAATCATCATTATCAAAGAAACCAACGGCAAACAAAATCAGAGTCTTGAAAATCAAGAAATTAGCAATTCCTCAAAAACAAAGTGACCGAAGTCGAATGGAATTCAAGATGAGGAAAACACAAAATATCAAGTTCAAAATCGCTGAGACTCAAACTAGATGTGAATGAGAAATCAAAATCACTCAATTTGCAACTGGTCCAGCTATTTTTCATCACAGTGTAACAGGTACACAATGACACTCATAGCATAGAACAAAAATGGAACAAAGTCCAAAAGTCAAAATGGCTTTAATTTGCCAAATTAAAACAAAATCAACATCGGCTAAATCAATTCAAAGCCGAAAACACAAGAATAAGCGTTAGGAATTCATACCTAACAGTCAGAAATAGTCATATGTAAAGATGAGAGATAAAGCATCGACAAATAGTTGTAACACATGTTCCATCTAAGTTATGTTTTATAATTGTCCTAAACCCCAGGCTCTGATACCAAGCTGTGACGCCCCACCTCTATACCCACGCTAGCCCAGAACACTACGGTGTAGTGCTTTCAACTAGCACGGAGAATAAGGCTGTTGAGGAGCGACCATCTATGTAATTGCTTTGTGCGAGCACCGATATGTCAGATAATAAAACATTGCATTTCATTACAGAAGGAAACCCGACATACCGATACAAACTCAAAGCTACTACACAGTGGCTATAATAGTTTAGGACAATAGATATAAAAATAACACAGATAACATAAATGCGGAATACAGATGGAACGAAAAGTCTCATATATATAATAACTGACATCCGTTACAATACATTTGACACAATACAAATGATACAACTACAACTGTCGACTCAAGAAGTTATATATACAAGTACATTATCGGCTAATATACATGAATACATTATCATCTTAAAACAGACACACTGGCTACTACAACAAGACGAAGACCACTTCGACTGATATAAAAAAAAGTCTTCATAGCTCTAGCAGCAACCCAAAGCTAAAAATCTACAACCTGTAAATACTCGGTCTGACCCGTGTATTAAATTTAAAAGAAAATAATACACGGGTCAGTCTAATTAAAACTCAGTTATTAATGCACAGAAGCAATAATAATCAAATAACAAATAGACGACAGTAACAGAAATCTCGTATATCCAACTCTTCAATAAGAGAATTGGATAACGATAAATGTAACACATATCAGTGTTAAACAGCAAATCAGAGGATTCGAAAATCAAAATACAACTTCGAAATATAGAATTTAACCAACGAAACAATTCAGCAAATCAAAATATCAATTTAATACTGTCAAATCTGATAGGGCTGCAGTACACGCACGCGTGTACTGCCTCGCCACTATCGCAGGAGATACACAAAAGCTCAATGAAAGTCACAAATGATCACCAGGTCAAGCCCCGAAATCGGGTTCAACACAAGTGGATTTGAAAACAGATCCAAATGCATTAATGCAATGCAAAGCAACAAGGACCAAAATTGCATGTAAGACACTGGATAGCAAGATCTGGTCAAAATATAAAAAGCGAATACAAAGCATCCACCGCGATGAAACTACAGTGGCAAACAGGTACAAAGACAAGGGCAGACTGCGACTAAACTGCAGTCACCACAATGTCACCCGTACAATGGTTCCAACATGAAATGATTCAAGGGAATGCAACTGATATTAAGTGAATGGCAACGAGTAATGAATCAGATACAAAGCAATGGCACAGATATGCAAACAAGACAACAATGGATAATCAACTCCATAAAGTCAGACTGCAGATTTCAAGGTGAAGACAACCTGATATTCGAGGAAATATAACTATCAAATGAAGACTCAACTGTCAATGGCACTACATATACAGTATGCAACCGTGATATTGGATAGTGTTAGTAATGCCACAGACTCGAGGGGATCTGTGAGACAACTGAGCACAAGTAAAATGTCCAGATTAAATACAAAGGCCAGTGAATCAACAGACCCAAAGCTATCGAATACCAGTGCACAGCCACCTGAAAAGCTACATGAAGTCAATGCAGACAAATGAATAATTTTCACGAGGACTATGCGGTGTAATGAGAACTATAAAGAGGTGTACCAAGAAGTGATATCAGTTCAACAGTCAATGGTACAGATATAAGCAATGCAACTTAAATTAAAAGCCATGCAGCGAAGACATAAACAAGTATATATGAAGACTACTTGAAGTATGTCAAACAGACTGCAAGAGAAACTCAAAAATGTGCATATGAAGTTCGAAGAAAATCAGTTCACCCAACAGTAAAGATGTCAAGGATGCAGCATGTACACTTGAATACTATGGTTTCAACTCCATACAAACTAGATCCAAGTTCAAGCTATGCGACTGTAGCTCAAATCAAAGTGCACTATCATACCAACAGAGGCAAACTGGATTCTACAAGACAGAGACCAGACTGGAATGAATACAAGCAAGCTCCAGAAAGTTATCAAGAAACATGCCAGAGAACTCAGAATAGAAATGACCAAGACTTCAGTATGCAAATTTGAAATGAACATATCAGAAGTAACCAAGTGCAATTACAATTGCATAAAAAATATCAAGTGAAGAAGACTACAATCAATCAATCAATCAAATGCACGGGCATACACATATATACACACATGTATGTATGTATATACATGAACTAGATTTGAAGCACACTGAAATGCAAGCTTGCAACATATAACAACACTGCAACGAGACCAAAGCAAAAACATCTAGTGACCGAAGTCACCAGAAATTCACAACCCAAACTGTGGAACCCAAAAAAAATGTAGTAGCAGCTCAAAATCACCACTAATCGAATAAATACCCCAAAATCATATATTCGATAAAGGCAGCAAACTGAAATCCCCCCCCAAATTCATCAATTAAATAAGAAACCAGACTCACTATAAATAAGTGATGCACGAAATACTGAAATAGGATTTAGAAGTGTGAGTACGAGAAGTACTCACCAGAGAGCGACGAACACGTGAATCGAAACCCTAGTCGCGAAACCCTAACCAATGCCGTAGTGCCCGGAGTTGCGCCTGCGTCGGGAGCACGTCGAAGAGGAGGCGTGCGTTGCTTCGAGAGGAGGGGAAGCGAAAAACCCTAAATCGCAAATCGCCTGAAGGGGAGGGGAGAAACGCGACTTTGTTTTTGAACGTGAGAAAATGAACGTGAATGGAGAGGGTAAGAGGCCTTTTTCAGATAATAAAGGTGAAGGGGAAATAGATTTGTTAACGGGCCAAGCAATAATATTAAGCCCATTGAATTTAAAAAAATAGCAAACCATGATGATTAAACACTTTGGTGATATTTAAAACATGATTTGAATGCATTAGAACAACGGATTCGACCACGATAAAAATTCATATTTAGGATTTTAAATACGAATAGACGATGTCATATTTAAATAAAATATTTAAATATATTATCGTATAAATGCGGGTTGTTACACTGCATGTTGTTTAATATGTTTGGAATGTATGTATTTTTGTATATATGGATGGAAATTGGTGATATGCATGTCTGTTTATTATCTGAGTCTTCTCTAATTTTAGTTCTCAGGTTCATATTTTGATTTAAATCCAAAATCTTTTAATTTGATTTGTGTTTAGACTTAAGATTCAAAGGGAACTCGATTGTTTAACCATGATTTAAAGTTTAAATTTTATTTAAACAAATGAAAATGGGGAATTGTTCTGGAAACTAAATAAAGCAGGAAAACTTAAGTTTTAGTAAAAATTCAAATTACTTAAATCATTGATTCAGGCGTATAATCTGAATCCTGGTATGAAGACATGATTTTTAAAATTCGAATCACAATTTTTAGAAATAGGAAGTGAGAGCAGTTCGAGTTGAACTGGAATTGATGTTTTGGGAAATCTCTGACGATCCAGGTGATCGGAGAAGATGTGGTTCTCTTTGAAGCTAGCTGAATGATGGGTGAGGTTGGGGAAAATGGCAGAAGGGTATTCAAAGCACAGTAGTGGTGGCGGTGATGATTTTAAGTCTGTAGACCTAGTTTTGATGATGGTCAGAAAATCATCCACCACGGCGTCTCTGGTGGACCGAGTTCCACCAGACTTTGGAAATTTGGAATGGGAACGTAGACGAAGGCATGGCGAGGAGTTCAGGTGCTCCGGTGGTCAGAAAGATGAACTCGAGGAATTTTCCAGGTTTGGGTTTGGGAGGAGTTCACTGTTTCCAGGTTGTGATCGAGTTGTTCGAATTCGATGGTGAAGTTAGTTCGAGGCTTTGGTGATTGGGTTTTAGTGTTAGGGTGAGCGTCGACTTGTGGAGGTTACCGTGGATGGTCGGAGGCGATCAACTCGCTTGTGCACGTGCACCAGTGTACGTTTGCGTGTATCTGGGTGGTTGGTTTGGGAAATAAGGGTTGACTCGGGATCGAAATCGCGTAGATGCTGGTGCGACTCGAAGAAGAAGAAGGTACGAGGGATTCTTGTGAGTTGCTCGAGAATTGGCTCGGGATTTTGGTTGTTTGTCTCGGGTTCTTTTGTAAGCTAATAAGTTTTATAAAAAAAAACAAAGGAAAATGATCAAGTTTTTAAAAATAAATAAAGTGAAAGTTTCCAAAGAAAATTCAACAAGTTTCCAAGTAAAGTTTCAAAGATTAAATTGTTTTAAACAAATTAAGTGTTTAAATTGTTTTGTTTAAAGTAAATTAGAATTTAAAGATTTGTGTTCATTAAATTTATAAGGAAATTTAATAGATAATTAAATTATTTGATTAATTAATCATTTGGATTAATTAAATAGGTAATTAAAGGTTAAACTAATTTATTTATGATTAAGATAAATTAATTAGGGATGATTAATTTATAGTTAGGGATTATAAATTAGAGTAGTAATTAATGGTTAGGAATTAATTAATAGAGTAATTAAATATTAATTAAGTTATTGTTAACACTTAATTAATTTAATAATTAGAGATTAATAAATTGGTTATTAAGATTTATTAATTTAGAATTAATAATAATTAATATAAGTTAATTACTTAAGGAAAGTAATTAAATAATAGTTAATGAGGTCATTAACTATGGGTTATTAAATAATGAATTAATAGGATTAATTTTGATAATTAATTTAGTTTAATTAATTTAGAATAATCAAGAGATGATTTGATAATAATTACTTAATGTAATTATTAAGATAAGATTATTTAGGGAAGTAAATAATAAGATTATTACTGGAAGTAATTAGTTGCATAATGATTTTATTAATAGAAGTAATTTGAGTTAATTACTTTGAATAATTAATCAAGGGATTAATTAAGAAATTAATTAAGGAAGTAATTAATTTAGTTAATGAAAGTAATTAAGGGGAGTTAATTACTAGATGAGATTAATCAAGAGTGATTAATAAATGTTGTTTAAATAAAGGTTAATTACTTAATGTAATTAATTTAATTAAGTAATTAATAATTAAGTTGTAATTAAGGATCATTAATTAATATAATTAATGATGTAATTAAGATTGGTTAATTAAGTAATAATTAATAAATGAAGTAATTAATCAATGTAATTAATTAAGGATTAATGTAATTAATTATAGTTGATTAAGTTAATTAATTTTAGTTAATTAATTAATGAAGTAATTAAAGGTTAATTACTATAAGTGGTTAAGGATAATTAATTTAAGTAATTAATTAAAGATAAATTACCTGAATGGAATTAAAGGGTAATTAAAGGATAATTAATTAATTTGTAATTAATTAATGATTAAGTAAGCAGGATTTATAGAATGAAGTAATTAATTTAATTCATTTTAAATTAATTAGAAATGGTATAAATCATTACTTAAGAATGGATGATAATATTGAATGCTTTGCATTGATTGATATCTCTGATGAGATATATGCTGTGTGATATGGATGTTTAATTGTGATGATAATATGGATTATCTGATAATGTTAATTATCTATTGTGAATTATCTTTCTTTGTGTATAAAGATAATGAATTGAAATTGTTTTAACCTTTAAAACAACTTGGCCTTAAAAGATACGCTTTGGATTTCGATGAGACCGGGATCGGGTTTCCGTATATCGGATTTCCAGGTCTGGAGACCCGAATACCACATCGATCCAAATTAACGATAGGTCGTGAATCAAGTGAAGATGAAGATTCAGAGTGCAAGGGTTATTGTCGTTAACTCTGAGGGTGATTCCAAAACGAGTGTAACGAGATAATGCCTTCGGTTTCGTTCGAACCCGGAACGAACTTGTATGGATTGAATGCTTTCAGCACATCGTCAGGTGGACGATGAGCATTCTAAGTGATGTGTTCTTTTCTAAGGTAATCGTGACCTCAAGCCTCACAAACCGGGAATGGCTAAAATAGGGGAGGTGCAGCAAGGTTAGTGGGTAGCACCCAAGTAGGACAAGGTTACCTCTGTCTAGATGTCCCTTTCTATTTTCGACTTAGTGGTGCGGTTGCTGATCCCAACCGTGAGGTATCTTGTGCGGGAATTATCCAGTAAGGGATGTTCCGACCTTGTGTTGCAGGGGATTGGGAGTGATCCTCGGTACGGTGATCTAGGCCACGTACTGTGACGGGCGGTACCCCAGTAGCCCTGCCATTGTATGGAATCCAAACTCCAATAAGTGCCGTACGTATTAGTTGTGCCCAACTATGTTGGAATGTGAGATGTAAGCATTTCAGCTATTTCCGTATTTTACTTGAAAACCCTAGACCCTATTATAATATAACTGGATTTCCTATCAAATGTTTTGGTTAGCGTAAGGTAAAAACTTTTCCATGTTTATGTGTGGGAAGTCTTACGTGATACCTTTTCTTTCAAAAGGTTTTGAAGTTAAACAAGTTTAACCTGTTACTCACACCAGACCCATGTCTGACCCAAGTTGTTTATTTCTGTTTTATAAACTCTTGGGTACTCAAATTTTTACGAGTAGCCAAGGGATTCAGGTTAGCCTTGACGAATTGTGGAGGAGCAATGGAGCAGGAGGCTTCAGCGTTGTAGATATAGATAGTAGTTTCCGCTGTGTTGATCTTGTTTAGATCTTTGTTTGTATTGAGATGTAATAACTAGACAGATGTTTATAACTGTCTAGTATATGATGTAATCTATGTAACTCTGATAAGTGTTGTATATGATACTATGAAATATTTATGTGATATAATATATTTTGTTCGTTTCCGCTGTGAGATTCTTTTGTGTTGTTGTTTCTTCTTTTCTATCCTTTCTTCTTCTATCCCTTTCTTTCTTCATGATGATACGACTTTTTCTGTGGAGAAAAAGCCGGGTCGTTACAGTGGTATCAGAGCGAGGTTGAGCGAATGCCTAAGCTTTTGGTTAAGTGAATATCAGAACACTAGGTTGAGTGAATACCTAGGTTCGGAAGGATTGTTCATTAGAAATAGGATATGTAACAACCTGTTTGAGTCCGAGTGTATATATATATATATATGAGAGCGCATATTTGTTAGTTATATAAAATGGTTTTATATTGTGTTAATTGATCGGTTGAGTGGTATATGGATTCTGGTCAATACGAGTAGCTAACGTTATTGATAGGGATCTCTAAACACTTGAACCAGGCCAACGGACACAATATTGTTTTAAAGAGGTAGATGAAATAATTTTACCCAGAAATAATTTCTATATAAAAAAAAATATATATCATTTTAAATATATATATTTATGTATTTCTACCTATTTATTGGGTTACCTGTTCGGGTTTTCCAATATAAGTATAAAGGTAGATAAGGTGGTAGTGTGTGTAACACAATTACCAATAGTTGGAGTTTGAATGTTTGAGGTTGGAAGTATATATCGAGACTGTAAACCCAATACCGTCTCGAGTAAGCTTTGCTGTGGTGAAGGATTTCATCGATCTCCGAAGGAAACTGTAATGGTTCGGAGTTTATCTTTGAAGTGTGGATGAGTAGAGTTGGATCTGTCGATGAGGCAGAAGTGAGTAATGGTACCTTGATACCTCAGATAATAGTAGCTGTATGATGAGATACAGTGACGATGGATGTTCCCGAAGATGTTTTCTTTGGAACAAGATTAAGGAAGTGTGAATGTTTCGGTGTTGTGGCTGAGTTCAGCACGGTGTTTCTGTTTGGTTTGGAGTTCGAATTTCTCGAAGATCTTTGGAATAGGAAGTCCTTGGCATCAATGTCAGCAGTGCAGCTCGGAGTGTTCTGTGATGGCAGGAAGTTTTCTGGATGAGCAGTTTTTCTGAAGGTGAAGTTCAGAAGCAGTAAGAGTAAATCCATTTCTTCGATGGATTGGATAGTTAAGTATGAGCTGTTCGGATTGTGTAAAGAGGAACAGTTTTTCTTTGGAATTAGGATGGGTTGATCGCAAAAGTGACTTGCGATTGTCTGAGTGTTCTCTTGTGTTGTCAGAGTTTTTCTGGATGTCTTCAGAGAAGTCAGGAGTTGTTCGCATTTGAAGGTTGAGTTTTCTTATCGACTGGATTCCAAGAGTGATACCGATGGTTCAGTCTAGTGGAAGGATGTTTCCTAGAGATAGAGTTTGGTGAAGCAGCTCAAGTTTTGCTGGAATATCTGAGCTTTATTTATGGATCAATGAACTTTATTTCTGGAATGAGTTGTCCAGTCTGTGCTTGTGTTCTACCTTAGATCAGAGTTGAGCAGCGAAAGCAATTTGGAGTATATCTCTGGATGGGAGAAGTAAGTTTGGAATCTACTAATGTTGTGAGGTAGAGTTATGTTTGGATCTCGTCTGTGTTCTGATTTGGATAAGTATTTGGACTTCTGAATTGAATTGTCAGTTTGGATAACTGGAATTCATTGAGTTTTACGTATCTCTGAGGGAGTACGTGTTTGATCTATCTCTGGTTTTAGAATCAGCAGTTCTGAAAGTTTGGTAGTAGAGTCAGACTCGTCTGTAGTCTGATATTCTGTTTAGTTCTGTAGATCTAGATGAGTAGGAGATCTATAGCTTAATAGTTTAGATTGTTTGTAGAGCGAGTATCCCGGTATATATATATACTTGGGGGAAACTCAAGGAATTTTATCTAGAATTTAGTCTAGATAGTTAGAATTGTTTGATTGGATGAATTGGTTGCTATGGTTGTTAACATATGGATGATAGTATATGCTTGTGAATTAAAATTAAAATCTTAAATAGATTATTAAATTACCTTTGTTTAAATTTCGGGGACGAAATTATTTTAAGGGGGGAGGAATGTAATATCCCGGAAATTTGAGCAATATCAATTTAATAATCTGTTAAATAATTAAATTGATATTGATGATCTTTGATAATAAAATTTGAGTTTAATTTAATAATCTGATGAAATAAGTATTTAATTGGTAAATTTTATCTTTTAAAAGTTAATAAGATATTTTCTATTTGAATATATATATTTATTTGTATATATTGTAAATAGAAAAGCTTTGGTAAATTGGAAATTTAGATTAAATTTAATATGAACTTTTCAAAGTTATTTAAATAAATAACTTTATAGTTTTAAAATACTTTAAGAAAATATTTAATTGGTTTAAGATATTTTTAACTTAAGTTTAAAATAAATAAGATTTACAAAATGGTTTGTTTTATTTCTTTTTAAATATTTCTTGATAATATAATCTCTTGTTTAAATTATAAAATATGTTAATTTCAAATAATAAGTATAATGTATTATTTTTAATATATATGAATTTTAATGCTAAAAGGAATTGTTATTTTAAATGGAATAAATAGTGTATGTAAATATATATAACTTAACTTTTAAATTGAATCTTAGGATTTAATTTTATTTAAATTTGAATTTAAATTGAAATTCAAAAGAGGTAATATTTAAATAGTTTTAGATTTTAAATATATATGTATAAGCTTTTATTTATAAGTATAATTGGTTAGTTCTTTAAAAAGTTATCTTTATATATATAAATAGATAAGTAATAAGTGTTTAATAAATAAAGAAAAAGATTTATTTACACTTAAAATATATATAAATTAAATAAAAAGACATGTGTAATTCTCCAAATGCTTTGTTATAACAAGTGTTAACTAATTAACCACTATAATGACAAATGTCAAAATGAGGTAATTTTGTTTTTCTTTTATTTGTTAAATCATTTTATTCTATATAAACATATGTTCTTATCTACATTTCTTTTTCTCTTTTTCAAAGACAATTCAGTAAAATTACTTTCCTCTCAAACAAATCCTCAAACCATAATCTCAAATAACCTGTAACTCATTTTCCAAAATCAAGCTTCAACCTGCATTTCTTTAAAACCTGTAACCTCTCTTCAATCTGAAACAAAAAGATTGCATTTTCTTCAAATCTGGAATTAAAACAAACCTGAAATCAATCCTCTGTAAAGCTTTTTCTTCAAACCGTAATTCATCTTCAAAACCAACAACCTGTTATATATTTTCCAAAAAAATCAAACAAAGCCTGCATTTTTCTAAAGCCTGGAAATTAGGCTACCTGCATGCAAACCTGAGATGATTAGGCCTTCATTTTCTTTTGAGCTGGGAGCATGCATGAAGTCTGTAAATCAAGGAGCAAAAGCATTTCAGCAAAACAAGTTTAAGGTTTCAAAACATCAACAACTCAAGTTTTTAAAGTTCAAAGTTTTCAAAGGCTTTTCAAAATAAAGTGCTCTATTCATTTTTCACTGGTGAGTAACATTTATTTCTAAAAATTAAAGTATATGATATCTGTTTGTAAGCTTGAATCTATGCCTGCATGTGACGCCCCACCTCTATACCCACGCTAGCCAAGAACACTACGGTGTAGTGCTTTCAACTAGCACGGAGAATAAGGCTGTTGAGGAGCGACCATCTATGTAATTGCTTTGTGCGAGCACCGATATGTCAGATAATAAAACATTGCATTTCATTGCAGAAGGAAACCCGACATACCGATACAAACTCAAAGCTACTACACAGTGGCTATAATAGTTTAGGACAATAGATATAAAAATAACACAGATAACATAAATGCGGAATACAGATGGAACGAAAAGTCTCATATATATAATAACTGACATCCGTTACAATACATTTGACACAATACAAATGATACAACTACAACTGTCGACTCAAGAAGTTATATATACAAGTACATTATCGGCTAATATACATGAATACATTATCATCTTAAAACAGACACACTGGCTACTACAACAAGACGAAGACCACTTCGACTGATATAAAAAAAAGTCTTCATAGCTCTAGCAGCAACCCAAAGCTAAAAATCTACAACCTGTAAATACTCGGTCTGACCCGTGTATTAAATTTAAAGGAAAATAATACACGGGTCAGTCTAATTCAAACTCAGTTATTAATGCACAGAAGCAATAATAATCAAATAACAAATAGACGACAGTAACAGAAATCTCGTATATCCAACTCTTCAATAAGAGAATTGGATAACGATAAATGTAACACATATCAGTGTTAAACAGCAAATCAGAGGATTCGAAAATCAAAATACAACTTCGAAATATAGAATTTAACCAACGAAACAATTCAGCAAATCAAAATATCAATTTAATACTGTCAAATCTGATAGGGCTGCAGTACACGCACGCGTGTACTGCCTCGCCACTATCGCAGGAGATACACAAAAGCTCAATGAAAGTCACAAATGATCACCAGGTCAAGCCCCGAAATCGGGTTCAACACAAGTGGATTTGAAAACAGATCCAAATGCATTAATGCAATGCAAAGCAACAAGGACCAAAATTGCATGTAAGACACTGGATGAAGCTTCCTTAGAGCTAGAGTGACTAAAAGCTTCTCTTGCCTAGGCCGAAACTGATCTTGCATCAGAAAGACAAGCTCGTCAACACTTTGCTGACAAGAAATTTGCCATGGAGCTCACTCTACAGATTTTGAAGACGAGAAAGCTCGCTTAGCTGCAAAGAACATTTCTCTGAAGGATAAGTTTAAGAAGACCAAGGCTTCTTTGAACTCGTTGTCAACACCATTACTAACGCTAAGCAACGAGTGTCTCAATTTGTCGGCGCTACCCTTGGACAAATGCTACTGAAATCTTACGAAGAAGCTCTTATGCTTGCATATGCCGGCAACTTCAAGAAATGTCTAGGCTTTGGCTTTCCTTCACTTGAATCTGCCCTAGTCGATAGAGTGATGGGCAAGATTAATTAGATGAAGTAAGGGATTGAACCTGCAGATGAAGAGGAAATTAATGCTTCTAAAGTTCTTTCTTTTGATGTCCCCTCCTTCAAAATCAAATCAGACTCTAAGGAGGAGGGTGACAAAGATGAAACCACTAAGGGAGAAGGTGAGGATAAAGATGACGGCGATGACCAAGATGGTGACAATGATGATGATGATGATGATGATGATGTTGATAACCCTACTGGTGGCCAGGGTTCTGATGGTGACAGAGGGGGTCCTTTTGGAGCATCTGATAAGGATGGTGGGGACAATGCTAAATCCCCTGAAAGAGAGCCATCTCCTTAGAAGGATGTTCTGCCCGAATCCCCTGGGCCTTCTGCTCCTTTAGAAGATGAGCCTGCTCTTGCTAATATTGAAGAGCCCAAAGGGAAAGAGCAGGCTTCCCAAGCTTCTGTTCCAGTATTGTAGGTATGGGATTCTTTGATTAAATATCTCTTACTTCGAAGATAATAATTATGTTAGTCATTCATTTTAGATAAGGAAGAAGTCCACCCATCCCTATAAGACAAAACTCGAAAGAAAACAAGCTGAAATAAACAAGCTATATAGAGAGTTAGGCAAATTGATAAAGGAGCATAATGTACTCTTTGAAAAGTATCATAGGCTTGACAGGAGTGCTTCGGTACTTGCGTCCTTTAAATATCAGAAGGCTACCCCTTTATTAAAGAGAGCGCGCCTCCGATATGACGCTCTTTTGAAGGAAAATCTAGAATTAATTACTTTATTTTGGATGCTAATTGAGGAGAGAGACATCTTAGTTAAATTTTTATATAGAGCTTATTGTAGACATTCAATTGTCGACTTTTCGTACTTAGGCAAATTCAGTAGTGGTATTCTTAGACGTTTCCACAAAAGATACTTAGATGAGTTCGGATCTGACCCGCATCCCGGAGCTTGTTGGAACTTACCGCAGGTCAGATCGATTCCTCAAGACATCCTCCCCTAAAAAGCTTAAGTACTATAGAGATAAATTTGTAACTGAATTATTTTCTTGGTCAGTTTTGTACGAACAAGATGAATAATTGTAAAGAAGTGTAACAATGTTCCGATTTATTAATGTTTATTTTAGTTTTGTCTTTTATGCTTAGCTTCACCTTATTATATTATTTTAGAGAGACTGTTCATTAGGTCGCCTTGTTTCTAGAGATCATTTAAGCCAATACGTCAAATTAAGACGATTTTATCTCGAAACGACATCGATTTTAAAATCCTCAAAATTAGCAAGATACCGCTTCCTTAGAGATTTACAAAACCTTTACTTGGGGTATCCTCCACCCCGATTTGACTATCTTGGCAATGAGAAGAAGATATTTCTTAAAGAAATCAGGACTTTCCACACAAAATTAATATGCGGTCGCGATAGTCCTCCAACTGGGAAGTGGGACTATAGCAAATGCACGCTAGTCATTACCCCAGAAGGAGTCACTACCCATTTGACTCAACCATGACATTTTTCGCTAACTCACCAGATAAAGTTAGAAAAGCAGTTTCTAAGCCTTAGATGTAATCTAATTGTTTGTTGTATCTTTTAACTTTGTTGTTGTTTAAGTTGTAATCCGTTTTTATAATAATAAAGATATTTTTCATCTTGATCTTGACATTACTTTTATCTCTTTTTGCTTAAAGAGGAGCTATAGTTATCTATAACTTTTCTTCCTCATAATTTATCGTCACCCGTCGATGCTCTTAGGGAGAAATTGTTGCAAGCAAGTGGAGGGATTGTGCTTAGTGATGATATTTTATTAGAACGCTTTGGTGGTAATACTGATGATTTGAAATGGAACAAGAGATATTTTGTATACATAACCATAGCTAGTAACTTAAAAGAACAAGTTGCTTATCTTGAGGGTGAAATTAAAAGTTTGGAGATATCTTGACGATTTGATCACAAGATGTTTGAACTTATTCAACAAATAAGTGACTTGGAGCTGAAATTAAAGGATAGTTGGGCACAGTGTGCTTCTTTGGAATAATGGGGAACAAGATTTCAAGCATCGACTTGCCAATGCCTCACACCACTCTTTCGGCTACTAAGCCTTCATGGTCGAGCTCCTTGCGGCCCAGAAATTCCCTACCATGCTCAACCCTCCCCCGGGCTTAGTTGAAAATGTTGTGGGGAATTGGTGCCACAAAGTTAAATTTTAGATAGCCAAATATTTTTAAGAGCAACAAAAGGTTAAATATTCTCGGACTGACATTTATTTTATTCAAAAGCGCATCGCTAAGCTAGAAAGGTATAACAAGACCCTCAGGGCTGCAAACAGGACTTTCAATCGCGCTTTGAAGACTAACATTGAGGCGATTGATGATGAGAATAGAGGAAGGAGGAAAGAAGAGAAACTTAAAGAAGTTCCCAGCGCTGCGATTCATCATGTAGTGGACCCTTCAGTTGCTGAGACTCTTGACAAGGCCGCTAAAGAATTGTAATTTATTTGTATGTCTGATTTGAGTAGACTTGTTTTGTATATATATATATAAATAACTTCATAGTCTCGTAAATTATCTCATAACATTTGTAAATTATGGAAATTTTGTAAATATCACCTGATTTGTAATCCTTGTAATGTCACCTTTGAAATGTTTTATGATAGATCATTCATTACTTTCAAATTGGCTGAATCTTTTATTTCTCCTTGTTGTGCTGACTTTCTTGAAAAGTACGAAGCAAATAATATTTCTAATTGTTAGCTTGAAATTGGCATACCAATCTTTTTGATATCATCTGCTTAAATTAACAAATCATCTTGTTAATTCCAGGAAAAGTAAACTATATCAAACATTTAAATCCCATCTTCAATTATGATGAGAAATGCTCGAGAATCCAACTTCAACCATATAGCTGGGATATCTGAAATTTGTCGATAGAAACCCCATCTTAACACAAGCGTATAAATATCAGATAGCTATTTTTCATGGAATATTTAATAAGGAATTGTATTCGGAAACCATTGTCTGGATATTTGTAATAGAATCCCGGAAACTCATTCTCGAGCTTTAGCACAATTTGAAAACTTAATAATCGGAGACCCATATTCGGGCATTTGTGATGAATAGAAATCCATTATCAAAAATTTTACTCCTAGATTAGGGCTTAAATAAGTAGTAGTCTTGATACCCATATTCGTGTATAATAATGTTTCTAATAGATAAAGACCTAAAACCTAGACTCAGGTATTAGTAAATGAAGTCCTGAAATGAATGTCCCGAAACCCAGATTTGGGTATTAATTGATGAAATTCAGATGTGAGAGACCCGAATTCTAGACTCGGGTATTAGTAAATGAAGTCCTGAAATGGATGTTCGGAAACCCAGATTCGGGTATTTATTGATGAAATTCAGATGTGAGGGACCCGAAACCCAGACTCGAGTATTAATAAATAATACTTAGAAATGAAATTCCCGAAATCTAGATTTGGGTAATAATGTGTAGAGTTCTATTCAACTCTTTTATGTCTGTCCTTTTTGACATGTATGAACCCTTCAGGTTTTGAATGTATTGAAATAATCTAATTTGCTGCCTCTTGAGCTTGGACATCTTAGTCCATGATCGGATTATCTTTTTCTCTAGTTTGAACATCTTAGTTCATGATTGGATGAGGCTCTTCTTGGGCTTAGACATCTTAGTCCATCGCTGAACGTGCCTCTTCTTGGGCTTGGACGTCTTAGTCCATTATTGAACGAGCCTCTTCTTGGGCTCAGATGTCTTAGTCCATTATTTGATGGGCCTCTTCTTAGGCTTGGACGTCTTAGTCCATTGTTGAATGAGCCTCTTCTTAGGATCGAACTTCTTAGTCAATTGTTTGATGGGCCTCTTCTTGGGCCTGGACGTCTTAGTCCATTGTTGTCCGGTGCTCTTGGTTAGCTCATCTTAGAAGCTAGAACCAAGGACTTACCCGACCTCCCTCCAGGAGGCGACCTGCCCTGGCCCTTTTGCAGCATGGACAAGGGCTTGTTCGGTGCTTTACCCTGGTCATCTTATGGCGCGGATAAAGGCTTACTCTGTCCTCCCTCTAGGAGGTGTTTTACCCTGGCCATAGCATGACGCGGATAAGGGCTTGTTCGATGCTTTATCCTAGCCATCTTATGGCGCGGCTAAAGGCTTACTCCATCCCGCCTCCGAGAGGTGCCTTGACCCGACCAGAGGCATTGCCAATGGCTTTTCTGCTGCTTTAATCTGGCCATCTTATGGCACGGCTAAAGGCTTACCCGCCCTCCCTCTAGGAGGTGCTCTGCCTTGGCCAATTCGATGCGGATAGAGGCTTTTCCACCATCTTAGGTAGTATTCAAATATAAGGAGCATTTCACTCCCAACCATGTAGATTTTCTCTTTACAGAAAGTAGCTCTTTAATGATTTTATCTCAAATTCTTTTTACAAATTCATGGATCCTTCCTTGCCAAAAGTTATGATCATCTCCTCTAGGGCTTTGTAATGGTTAGTTTCATGGCCATTCATCATGTGACAATGACAATAGGATCCTCCTTGGTTTCTCTCATGTTTTGGCCTCCTTTTCTGCGATAGCCAGTAGTTAATCTCATCCTTTGTAATCAAGTAGACATTCTCTATGGTAGTTGTTAAGTTGCATTCCTTTAGAAGTCTAGATTTGAAGCTTGACTCTTGAAGATGGGTTTTTGACTTGTTGCTCTTCGACCTTATTGTTTCATGTTCTTCAATTGCTTTTCTTTTTGCCACCCTTTGGATTTCTTGAGTTGGAAGTGGTCTTGCTATAGTCGGTTGCCATTTATGTGCAAAGTTAAATCATCCATTATCTCTCTCTCTCAAAGGTTGTGCCTTTTGAATAGTGTTGAATTGTTCTTCTCGTCCAGTTGAAGACATTTTCACTTCCATTTGTTTTCTTTCCAAGTGCAAAGATAGGGGTAGGGCCAACATGAAAAGGATTCAGGCTCCATTTCTCAGGATAATAAGATTCTGCTTTCTTCTTGTTTATAATTCTAAGAGCTTCTAGCCTCATTCTTTGCTCTTTATCTTGATTGGAGTTCTGGATGAACCTTGAAGGGAACTTTATCTCGTGGGGCTTAGAGGATCCTTGTTTTGATCTTACGATTCTTCTAGCCATGATTTACCAAAGTAGATAAACTTGAAGTAGGATTGAACTAAGCAGGGTTAGAGAGCAGCAATGTTAGGGGTTTATCCAAGTCGGAGGTTCGAGCCTTCCTTCTAGCACCAAAAATGTTAACAAGATTTCTTGTTAACACCCCAAGGATGTGCTAAAGAATGAAGGTTATCCTTTATGCAAGCAGAGTAGCAAAGGAGGTATGTTTCCTTTCTAAATTTCCCTTTGGAGTAGGCTTTAGCTGATAATATTACTCAAGTGGACCTTTCGACTCTGTCCAAAGGATCGGTTCTTTTGTTAAATAACCTCTCGATCCAGTTGAGTTAATATGATTTCTTCTTCGAAAGCCCTCCTTTTTGATCCAACTGAAATACCCTAATTTAGGTTCTCTTCGATAGGTTTTAACCTAGTCGGAGGCCTAAAACTGTTAAATAGCTTGAATTTTGGTTAATGAGCAGAAATGGGGGTTTCGACCTTGTCGAAAGCTTGAACCCTAAGTTCCCTATGTTGGTTGTAGGTTGCAATGAGTTATGGCCTAGTTTTGCCTTTTCGAAGGTATTTGTTCAAGGGAAAAGTAGCTCGGAGTAGGTATCTGAAATTACTTGATTAAAAGTTGTTTTGACAGTGTTGATGGAGTACTATCGATGCAGACGAAACCTGAAATAGAAAGGTAAATCCAACAAAAGCTTAAATGAAATAGTAAAGTAGACCAAATTATTCGAGACTTCCCTTTATCCAGCTAAGAAGACTTTATTTCTTTAATTCCCCAAATTGATTTACAAACTAGGGTTACAACACTTTTTAAGAGTATACAGGTTGAGAATTGTTAGTCCATAAGTTGATGGTTTTGATGACAACAACCTTAGAACAAGATAATAAAATATAAATACTAACATTATAGTTTAGATATATATGTATATGCAGGATTTAACCATGCAGGTACAAAGAATGAAGACTGTACAATATAGAGATTCAAGATATCAAGATTGAAGACTCATGAGTATCAAGATATTCAAGAGTTCAAGATTTCAAGATAAGTATTGAGTCTAGAATTATGTTAAAACTTCACAATAGCACTGAAATCTTCACTCCATTTTTCTTTTGGGTTGGAACCCATTTCTACCTTTTTAGTGGCTTACAAACCCATGAGAAGTAGCTCACAAACCTACGACAAGTGGCTTACAAACCCACAAACATCCTGGTTTTGTACAAGTTCTCGAGTCCTGTCATGATGAGATATTCTGCAGGAAGAAGCTTGCAAAACTACTTTAAAATGATTTTCAAAACTACTTCAGAATGATTTTCAAAATTGTTTTTCAAAATGCTTTAGCTTAAAAAATTATCTTTTCAAATTATTTTCAAAAAGATGTTTTAGCCTTAAATATTCTTGTTTTTAAACTTCGGTTGTTTTAAACTATCTTTTAATTATACTATATTTATACTTTGATTTAAATATAAAATTATAGCAAAATGTTATATATATTACTCTTTATATTCATCTATGTATTTTATCTATAGTCAAGTATATTTATAAAGTTTAAAATAGTTTTAATATAAGATAAAGGTTATTTTCAAAGAAAAACAAAACATCAAAATTTCCTTTTGGATGTCGACATGCCCTAGTACCCCATGTCGACATAGTGTCAGTTAGATTCAAATATTTGAATTTCAAAAGATGTTTCTATTCGCCATAACCTTTCACGAATGGACATGACTGTTGTTCTTCTATAAATAGGGGTTAGTTTCAACGAATTTCATATCAGTTTTTCTGGTTTTTCACTTCTCTTCTTCTTCCACATTTTCTTAATCAAAATCCTATCCTTACTCTGCCGAAATCAACATTGAATCTAACTAGATAATCTCTGGTTTGATTCTCTATCACTATCTCAACCAGATCCAAGTGCTATTCAGAGTTATAGGCTTCTTTGTAATCAATCTAGCGAGAAAAGGTGTGATTGTAGCCTTGGAAATCAATCAAGCTAGAAAAGGTGTGATTGTAGCCTTGGAAATCAATTGGGTGAACTTGTTGCCCCGAAAATCAAGTATCTCTACCCAAAGGATTGTGATTCTAGAGGGTGTACCTCGTAGCCTTGAAACCGAGGGTTGTAATTGTTGAATTGCTTTCGAAAGGAAATCCGTACTTAGTTGTGCAGGACTGGATGTAGAGTAACCCCGAACTAGTATAAAATCCGGTGTGTTCTTTCCTTTACTGCATTTACTTTATTTCTGCATCTGTGTTTGTCTCTGTGATTATATCCGTGTCTGAATATTGCATACATTTGTGTTCAAATTAACATAAAATCAAAAAGATTTAGTAATTTCTTAAAAACACTATTCACCCCTCCCCTCTAGTGTTATTCCTAGCCTTAAGATCCGTAATTCGCATTTCTCACATTTGGTATCACAGCAAGGTTTTCAAAAGTATCATAATCTGATTTTTGAAAACGTTTTTTTAATAGCTATGTTTAAGAAATTTGTTAATGCATGTTTAGAAATATTCCGATCATCATTGTCTCTTGAGTCTGCATATAATCAATATTCAAATACAAGTTGTCTACTAAGATTATTTGATGTGCAGGAATCATGCTTTATGGGAATTGAGGAATCAATCTAGAACAAAAAAACTGTGCATATCAAAAAGAACAAATGGATACTCGATAGTGGATGTTCTAGACACATGATTGGAAATTCAGATATGATATACAAAGATGGAGGACTGGTTAACTTTGGAGACAATTCAAAAGGTTATGTGATCGGCATCGGCAAAGTCGGTAACTCTGAAACTCCTATTATTACTAATGTTTTGCTAGTTAAGAATCTAAAACACAATCTGCTAAGTATAAGTCAACTATGCGATAAAGGATATAAAATTAAATTTGAAAAAGATAAGTGTCACATTGAAGATAATAATTCAACCATAATATTTGAGGGAATTAGGAAAAAGAATATTTATATTCTTAGGATGAAAATTTCAAATGATAACTTATGTCTTTTGGCAAATGCAAGTGACCCTTGGATTTGGCATAAGAGATTTGGACATTTGAATTTCAAACTCTTAACTAGACTGTCAAAACATGATCTAGTAAGAGGCCTCCCTAAAATGAATTTTAAAGTAGATAGTCTATGTGATTTGTGTCAACTAGGAAAACTTAGAAAAAGTACCTTTAAATTAAAAGATTTGATTTCAACCTCAAAACCTCTTGAATTACTTCATCTTGATTTATTTGGTCCATCTCAAATTTAGTCATTAAATCACAGTAAATATGTTTTTGTAATTGTAGTTGATTATTCTAGATTTTCATGGACAATATTTTTGAAACATAAAAGTGATACTTTTGAATGTTTTAAGAATTTTTCAAAAAGGGTTCAAAATCAATTTTCTCAAAAAATTATAACCATCCGTAGTGATCACGGTGGTGAATTTGAAAATGAAAAGTTTGAAGAATTCTGCAATAAAAAGAGAATAATTCACAATTTTTCATTTCCAAGAACTCCACAACAAAACGGAGTAGTAGAACATAAAAATAGGACGATTCAAGAGTGTGCGAGAACTATGCTTTCTGATAGTAATTTACCAAAGTACTTTTGGGCAGAAGCAGTTGCTACCTCCTGTTATATTTTAAATAGAATTTTAATTAGACCTTTAACTGATAAGACATCTTATGAACTTATTTTCTCAAAGAAAACTAAGGTATCTTATTTCAGAATTTTTGGAAGTAAATGTTTTATTTTAAATACAAAAGATAATTTAGATAAATTTGATCCTAAATCCGATAAAGGCATCTTTATCGGATACTCTAATAGAAGTAAAGCATATAGAGTATTTAATTTAAGAACTAATACCATCGAAGAAACAATGCATGTTTCATTTGATGAAAATTTCAAAAATTTTGAAGAAATAAATGATGAAGAGGATTTAATCATTCAAAACCAAGAGTCAACTGAAACTAATAATAAATTAAATCATCATAATAAAAGGATTAAACTTTTAAAAGATCACCCTATAGAAAATATACTTGGAGATATGCAATCTGTTGTTAAAACTAGAAACCAACTAAGTCAAATGAGTAATGTAGCTTTTATATCAACTATTGGACCCAAAAATCCAAAAGAAGCATCAACTGATGATTCATGGATTTTGGCTATGCAAGAAGAATTAAATCAATTTACTAGAAATGATGTTTGGGAACTTGTTCCTAGACCTGAAAATAAAACAATAATTGGAACTAAATGGGTTTATAAAAATAAAATGAATGAACAAGGAGAGGTTGTTAGAAATAAAGCCCGGTTAGTCGCTCAAGGTTATTGTCAAGAAGAAGGAATAGATTTTGATGAAACCTTTGCTCCCGTAGCAAGATTAGAAGCTATTAGGATTCTACTTGCTTTTGCAAATCATAATAATTTCAAATTATTTCAAATGGATGTTAAAAGTGCATTTTAAATGGTTTTGTAAAAGAAGAAGTATTTGTTAAACAACCACCACTTTTTGAAAATGATAAATTTCCAAATCATGTTTACAAACTTAAGAAAGCTCTATATGGCCTAAAGCAAGCTCCTAGAGCCTAGTATGATAGACTAAGATCTTACTTGTTATAATCAAATTTTGAAATAGGTAAAGTAGATAATACTCTTTTTATTAAAAGAAATAAAAATGATATTCAACTAGTATAAGTCTACGTAGATGATATCATTTTTGGATCAACTAATTTTGAAATGAATAAAGAATTTTCTGAAATAATGACAAAAGAGTTTGAGATGAGTCATATGGGTGAATTAAACTTCTTTTTATGATTACAAATAACACAATTAGATAATGGTATCTTTATTAGTCAAGAAAAATATGCTAAAGACCTAGTTAGTAAATTTGGTTTGACTACTACGAGTGGAAAACCCACTCCCATGGCAACCAATGAGTACCTTAGTAAAGAAGATCTCTCGAAAGATGTAGATCAAAAATTATATAGAGGAATGATTGGATCACTACTCTATATCACTGCGTGTAGACCTGATATCATGCATAGTGTCTGTCTCTGTGCAAGTTATCAATCCCAACCTAAAGAAACTCACTTAAAAGCTATAAAACGTATTATAAGATATGTTAAACAAACCTTTGATTATGGCTTATATTATCCTAAAAATGATTCGTTTGATTTAATATCTTACTGTGATGCTGATTATGCTGGTTGAAAATCAGACCGAAAAAGTACAAGTGGAACTTGTCACTTTTTAGGGCATTCTCTGATTTCCTGGTTTAGTAAAAAGCAAAACACAGTTTCTCTATCAACAACTGAAGCAGAGTATATTTCTGCTGCTTTAGCTTGTTCTCAAGTAATATATACGCAACAAACTTTAAAAGATTTTGGTTTAAATATCTCAAAATCACCAATTTATTGTGATAATACTAGTGCAATAAATTTATCCAAAAATACTACTCAATATGCTCGAACTAAACATATTGATATCAGACACCATTTTCTCAGAGATAATATAAGTAGAGAAGTAATTACTCTCGACTATATCAATTCTGAAAATCAAATTGCTGATATCTTAACAAAATCCTTAAATGAATCTACATTTACTAAATTAAGAAGGGAATTAGGTATTTGTTCATTAACTGAAATATAAAATATAAATAAAAAGTATAATTGAAAATTAATTCAAAATAAATTAAATTGGCAAAAATTCAAGAATGATGTCGACATCCCCCTAGACCCATGTCGACATATAACGTTTTTAATTTTTTTAAAAATTTTTCCCACCAAAATTCAAATAAGTGGTTATAAATTTCTTATATTTCGAAATTTTCTTCATTCTCTCTATTTTCTTTCTGTTCTTCCTTTTGAGATCAATTTATCAATGGCCTCCTCTTCCAAATCAAACTTAAAAACAACCTTTTTGTTCCCATCGCCTACATCTGGTCCGTGTCAACAATCAACGCTCGCTCGTGTAATGAAAATAGAGGATTCTCTGACAGATACCCTTCAGTTAATGACTGAAATCCAAGTGATGCAACTTAGAATGGTCAAAGAACAAGAGAGGCAAGGCAAAATCCTTAGGAATTTGCAAAAATTTCTTATGGATAATCATGCTAACCCAATCATGATTGATGACGATTCTTCAGCAGATCATGATCAAAGTGAAGAAGAAGAAGAACCCATGGAAGAAGAGATTGCGGAAGATAACGACAAAGTCGTTTGCATTGGCGAAGTGTGCTTTGACAAAGATGGAAATCTTGTCGAACAACGTGGAAATTTCTGTTTCCACTATCCAAATTGTTCGGTTCATAGATCTCCTATGTTCAAAGACTCACATTAGTTTCTTCTCTTTCTATTTGTTATTTGTTTTTTGTTACGATCTCTACGAAAAATATAAATATAAACAAATATATAATTAATAAATAATGTGTGTTCTTATATATGTTCTATTAAAAGTATTATTATATATAAAGATTCTTAGTTAGGAGAGTTTGTAATTTAGGACTAAGTTTTAGGTTTACAAGTAAGTATTGATGATAACACTATCATCATATATAATATTAAAGTAAGAACTATATAGTTTGGAGTTGTATAGTTTAGAGTTAGTTTGTTTTTGTTGATGACAAAGGGGGAGAAATATAAAATAGGAGAGTTAGGCATAAATTAAGGGGGAGTTATTAGATTTAGGGGGAGTCAATAGGATAGAAGTAATATTTTATAAACAAAGGTTGTCATCATCAAAAAGGGGGAGATTGTTAGTCCATGAGTTGATGGTTTTGATGACAACAACCTTAGAATAAGATTATAAAATATAAATACTAACATTATAGTTTAGATATATATGTATATGCAGGATTTAACCATGCATGTACAAAGAATGAAGACTGTACAGTATAGAGATTCAAGATATCAAGATTGAAGACTCATGAGTATCAAGATAATCAAGAGTTCAAGATTTCAAGATAAGTATTGAGTCTAGAATTATGTTAAAACTTCACAATAGCACTGAAATCTTCATTCCATTTTTCTTTTGGGATGGAACCCATTTCTACCTTTTTAGTGGCTTACAAACCCACGACAAGTAGCTTACAAACCTACGACAAGTGGCTTACAAACCCATGAACATCCTGGTTTTGTACAAGTTCTCGAGTCCTGTCATGATGAGATATTCTACAGGAAGAAGCTTGCAAAACTACTTCAAAATGATATTCAAGACTAATTCAGAATGATTTTCAAAATTGTTTTTGAAAATGCTTTAGCTTTAAAAATTATCTTTTCAAATGTTTTTCAAAAAGATGTTTTAGCTTTAAATATTCTTGTTTTTAAACATCGGTTGTTTTAAACTATCTTTTAATTATAATATATTTATACTTTGATTTAAATATAAAATTATAGTAAAATTTTATATATATTATTCTTTATATTCATCTATGTATTTTATCTATAGTCAAGTATATTTAGAAAGTTTAAAATAGTTTTAATATAAGATACAGGTTATTTTCAAAGAAACACAAAACATCAAAATTTCCTTTGGGATGTCGACATGCCCTAGTACTCCATGTCGACATAGTGTCAGTTAGATTCAAAAATTTGAATTTCAAAAGAAGTGTCTATTCGCCATAACCTTTCACGAATGGACATGACTGTTGTTCTTCTATAAAAAGGGGTTAGTTTCAACGAATTTCATATCAGTTTTTCTGGTTTTTCACTTCTCTTCTTCTTCCACATTTTCTTAATCAAAATCCTATCCTTACTCTGCCGAAATCAACATTGAATCTAACTAGATAATCTCTGGTTTGATTCTCTATCACTATCTCAACAAGATCCAAGTGCTATTCAGAGTTATAGGCTTCTTTGTAATCGATCTAGGGAGAAAAGGTGTGATTGTAGCCTTGGAAATCAATCAAGCGAGAAAAGGTGTGATTGTAGCCTTGGAAATCAATTGGGTGAACTTGTTGCCCAGGAAATCAAGTGTCTCTACCCAGAGGATTGTGATTCTGGAGGGTGTACCTCGTAGCCTTGAAACCGAGGGTTGTAATTGTTGAATTGCTTTTGAAAGGAAATCCGTACTTAGTTGTGCGGGACTGGATGTAGGGTAACCCCAAACCAGTATAAAATCTGGTGTATTCTTTCCTTTACAGCATTTACTTTATTTCTGCATATGTGTTTGTCTTTGTGATTATATCTGTGTCTGAATATTGCATACATTTTTGTTCAAATTAACATAAACTCAAAAAGATTTAGTAATATCTTAAAAACACTATTCACCCCCCTCCTCTAGTGTTATTCCTAGCCTTAAGATCCGTAATCCGCATTTCTCACAAGAATGAGAGGAATCAGAACACAAAACATGACCCCTTCGGTCTTATTTATAGAAGCAGGTCAGCACCTTTCCACCCTGATGCTTTCGACTTGGTCAGAAGGTGCTTGTCGAAGGGCTTAAGTGTGTTGCCGCCTTTGTCGAAAGGTTTGATGGTGATCCTCTTCTTTGAATTGTCTTTAAAGTGCTTCCGAACTTGTTGATAGCCTTTGCTTATTGGTTTCGTTGATGTTAGTTCTGCCTGTGCTCTTGTTTCTGATCTGATGCGGAACCCTTCCTGGACCACATTGGCTTTGACCGGTTCGAAAGGCTTATTATAGCTTTCGAAGGGGTTGCTCAAGATAATGCTTGTTTCCCATCAATTTGAATGAAGGAAAACCATTGGTTTCAAATGGTTTGGCATGTGTTCTGTTTGTACCAAAATTGGGCACAACACTCTTCAGAAGTCTTTGAAGAGATAAATTGAAGAAATTAAATGAAAAAAGAGGAATTATCTAACAAAAACTCCAAATTTCATAAATGAGAATAATTAAAGTGCAAGGAGACACAAGGATTTAGAGTGGTTCGGCGTATAGCCTACATCCACTATGAAGTAGTTTGCTTTATTGATCTTTCTTTTGTGTTTACAAGTGAATTCAATGATTTACAACAGTCAATTGTGATTTCCAACAGAGAATTTCGTTTGTGGCAGCAGTAATTGAGTTTAGATCTGGATCTGGCGGAGTCCGGGCGTTGGAGATCTCAAAGAGGAAGAAGAACCCCTTTTCAGTTGGCTTTGGGGGGTCTATTTATAGGTGCAGGAGGCTGATATTTCGCTCAGATCTTGGGAGACCCTCTCTGGCACGTGACCAGGCCCGTACGCCCAAGCCCGTGAAGTTTCGGTCCGATCCGTGATTGACACGAGCTGATTTCGACTCGCTCAAGATTTCATCCAATGGAGTCGAAATTTGGCATGGACATTCTCTAGCATGCACGTGGTCTTCTATGAAAATTTCATAGCATTTGGACTTGTAGATTGGGAGATATGATCGATACGAAATGGAGTCTTCGGCAGGCTGTTTCCTTCGACTCGCTTCCTGTTTCGACTCGCTTCTGTTCGACTCGATGACCTGGCACTTGATTCTTATTCTATCCTAGATATTGCTTCGAGCGAGTCGAAGCAAGCATTGCTTCGAGCGAGTCGAAGCTAGAACTGGTCGAGTGAGTCGAAGCTATCACTGGGAGAGCGAGTCGAAATGGGAAGCGAGTCGAAGTGTGTGCTTTCGATGCTTTCGAACTGGAGCGAGTCGAAGCGAGCAGCTCTAAGGGACGTGGAGTGAGTCGAACCAGGTTGACTCGAAGTTGGCCTCTGAGCTAAGTGAGTCGAAGTTGTCACTCCTGGTCGTTGCGAAGCGAGTCGAAGGAGCGAGTCGATTGGTAATTGACTTTCATCCAATCTTGTATCGCTCATAACTTGAGCATACGAACTCGGATTGACTTGAGATTTGAAACTTTGGCTCTCATGGATTAGCTTGCCATGTCCTACCAATTTTGGCTCGATCCGGACTCGGACAAAATTCATCGATATCCGTAGTGAGCCCATGTATAACTGATCTCCAGGATGGACTGTCACTGGTTACTAGTCAATTTCTTGGTGTTACGGCCTTGCCAAAAGGCGGGATAACATTTGCCCCCCAAAGTACGTCTTGTGAAAACATGATGTGCTTTGAAGTGCTGCAGTCTTTATTCTGAATAGTTATCGTCTTCTCGATGAAAGTTGTAATCTTTGACCATTCTTCTTGATAATGTAAACTATTGACTGTCGACTGATGTGCCCTGTATTGTTGCAACTGATTGTTGTATGCTAGTGGTTACCCGTTTGCCGTTGTAGTCATCGTCAATTTATTGTTTTTGAATTCCGTGTCGATCCTCTCTTGAATCGATGTGAAATCCGTTGTAACAATGCTCAACGGTTGTTTTTGAATGTCCCTTCGTAACGATCCTCTCCTGAATCATTGTGAAGGATTGAAACATCGAAGATGATTTTTTATTGGATTTATGGATGTGAAGTAAGCACGTCGAGTTGACAGAATTGGCTTCTGGAAGTTATGGTTCTATGGATTTGACCCGGTTGCTCGACTCGGTTTTTGATGACGGACTTCGACCTGAGCGAGTCCAAGTGGAGCGAGTCGATGTGGATTCCCTGATGGATTCAAACAGGATGTTCGACTCGGTCTTGGATCGAACTGCTTCATTCGACTTGGTCTTGGATTCGAACTGCGTAGGAGCTGGAGTCGAAACGCACAGGAGACGCAGTCGAAGAGGAGCGAGTCGAAGGAGCGAGTCGAAGTGATGGCGTGTAATGTTGCATTGGAGATGGAGTCGAAGGGAAGCGATACGAATAGGAGCTCCATATCTACACACTGAAGAGGGAGTCGAAGCACATGCTCGACCCCACTGGAATTCGAATCGGTTATTCCTCTTATTTTCTACTTCATATAAATACCTGGCACTTAGCCGTTTTCACTTTTTTACCTTTCATCCTTATTTTCCTTGCCTTCGTATCGCTCTATGACTTAGAGAAAGCAAAGAAGAAAGAATACTCTTGCCTTCGAACTAATTTACATCTTCAATTACTCGAACCAATTAACAAGTGGAGGTAATCCATCGAGTGAAAACATCTCGTAAACGAGGAGACTCGATGCTTAACACTAAATCGATCAGATTCGTGATCGATCGAAGAGTCCCTGGCCTTAGCCTCATGTCGATCCGGAGTAGTGGTTTCGAGATGATAAGGCAGAGGCCTTCGTGTTAATCGATGGTGGAGCTTCGCATCAAGTCGAATGCTTTGATTCTGTTGATCGATACGAAGGGGCTGTGTCTGATCGACTCGAAATGGTGGCTTTCAATCGAGTCGAAGTAGGTGGCCTTGGGTCGAGTCGAAGTAGCTACTTGGGATCGAGTCGAAACGCGTGACTTCAGAGCGAGTCGAAGTGGGTGCTTCGGACCGAATCGAAATGCGTGACTTCGGAGCTAGTCAAAATGCGTGACTTTTGGATGGAGTCAAGGAGATGGCTCTGGAACGAGTCGAACTTGCACTCCATCCTTCTGACCGAGTATAACTCAAACGCACATGACTATAATTTATCGATGCGAACCTGGCTCTCGTGAGCAATACAAATTTGATCATTAAAAAACTTTAATTTTTTCACACACTCGAACAACTACCTCCGGCGAGCTTCAAATTGGCATACTTGGACTTAACCGTTTCACTGCATATCTGACTTCCTATCGAAGCTCGTCGATGAAACTGCAACTTATAAAAATAATACCAAACTTCGATTTGGAGTGATAGTTAATAATTGGATGGCACTGTTGTGACGGTCAGCGATGACGGTCCTTCTGACTGAATTCTGAAGTCTCGTTCGTTACACGTTTTCCTCAATCCGGTTGATCTTCCCAAATAATATACAGTACTGCACTGCACAACACGCTCACACACTTTACACTGGGGGATGCACGAGTGTTATTTTTCAGTTTAATAATGATTTTTTGTAAGCTAGCTGGTTATGGATCCTTCAAGTTCCCAACAGCCGGAATTTCAAAGTTCCGCTCCTTCAACTATTGAGATACCGGTTATAGAGGCCGAAGTTATTGAGATAGCTCCGGACGAGCGTCAAGGGGCTCGGTTTATACTCAATCCATCAGATTCAGTGCCGTCGGGTATCTCCGAAGATATGCTTGGACGGATTTGCTTAAGGCATGGTCTGTCGCTTGACGACGTGCTACTTCCTGGGCCAACTGACAGGCCACACAATCCCCCGAAGGGGTTTACTGCTTTTAACCATCACGCTTGCACAGCGGGGACACTCCCTCCCTTCAATGATTATATAAGGGAGATGCTGTCGTTTCTCGGCATAGCTCCTTCTCAGCTACATCCCAACGGATATGCCTTGTTGAATAGCTTCTTTGTTCTCTTCATGGAGATCCTTTTTAGACCGCCGAAGCTGATCGAGATCCGGTATTTATTCAATGTCAAGAGCCGTGGAGACAGCCCCTCTTTCACCTTCCTAGAAGTGGTCAGGAGCTGCCACATTGTACAGGGCTCCTGGGGAAGGCTAAGTTATTATAAAACCAAATGGTTCTACGTTCGGTGCCCCCTTGGATTCGCTGGGCGGTGGTTGGATAGACGTAAGTGTTGCCACTTCTCTCTCGAATCAATGAGATACTAGTAACTGACTTCACAAACTGACACACTTTTTCTTTCTTACAGCTGCAATCTCCTACCACGATGGCGCATATTTTAGAGAGCTTGTTCGGATTCTTCAAGAGTTCCCGAGCGAAGAAAGGCACATCAACCTAGTCCTGACCGACAGGAATTTGAGGGCTGTCGGGCTGATAGAGCGGAGACAGAGCATACATTTGTAGGTGGTACATAGAGTGACTCCGAAAAAACGCGTGAAGCGTAAAGCGCCCGCAGTTGTGATCACCGAAGAAGTTGATCTAGAAAGGACGGCCACCGATATCGAGCTCCCGGCTGGGCCTTCTACCGATGTCCTGGACTCGGGTGGAAGAAGAAAAGGCAAGGCCGCTGCTCACAAACGCTCTAAAACCTAAGAGATTTAAATCCGTGGTCGTATCTTTACCTTTCCAGGGGATCGAAAACTCAGAAACTCCTCCCTTGCAAATGGAGAGTCCTTTTACAGGGCTTAATGATATCCCGATCCCAGATTTCATGTCGTCTCCACACGACGCCAGGATGGAAGGGCTTGATAGTGCTTTTGAACCGAGCGGGTCGCTTGCTATGATTGCGGCAGACATTTCTGGTTGATCGGGGGATTGCACATGCATACACTTCACTACACTACATGATCCACAATTGTACTTCGTCCAACTTAGGAAGTTGCTAACTTTTTCTTCGCTTCTCATTTTTAGGTACTATGTTTGGAAGAGGATCAATGCTGAACAGTCTTTGCTCAGCCCGAAGGGCTTCTGGTTACTACGATTCCCGCAGGAGGGATTCTGATAGGGATCGCGATCGCGAGCACTCTAGTCAGGATATGTATGGGCATGATAGGGATAGAGAATACCGACACTGGTCTAGATCACGTTCTCCTCCTCCTAAGCTTCCATCTTCACCTCCTGCTCATGTTCCACCGCCATTAGAGCCTTCTCGTCATAGGCCTTCTTCTCACACTTCCAGATCTGAGAATCATCTCCAGAGAGTCGAGACTACAAATTCCATGGTTACAGAGCAGGTCCCTGCTGATCCCACTGGAGAGGGGGCCCTTAAGTTGGCTCAAATGAAGAAGGATTTTCCTAACATTTGCTTCGACGGTTATGTTTTCCCTCCCGACTTGAAGAGAATTCCATCAGGGATAGAAGGCACGATGCATGACTATGTCCACGACATCTACACCCAATATCGAGAGTGGGCGAAGGCTGCCGAAAAAGCTTCTAAAGTGGCCTTCGAGCGGGCTAAAGAGATAGAGAAGATGGAGACCGAGCTCGCAAAAAGGGATCGTATTATTCAGGTACTCTCTACTAAGTTCGAGTCTTCTCGGAAATCTGAGATTGAGGCCATTAAGAAGGCCGATGAAGCGAAGGCAGAGATGGAGAGGTTGGGGCAGACACACGTTGCCCTGGGGGAGGAGATGGGCCACTGGAATACCAAAGTCATCGCCGAGCGGGATGCGGAGGTCAAGGAGCTTAATGAACTAAAAGCCAAATTCGCTAGCTTGGTCAAAGAAAAAGATGACGTGAACAACGCAGCCCAGGAGGCGTGCGATCAGGCTGTTCTGCTCAAGGGAGAACGGGATGCGGCGGTGGCCAAATCTAGAAAGTGGAGACTGAGGTCGAGGAGAGGGTGAAGCTGGCCGAGTCCAGGCTAGAGGACGACATCAAGGACCTCCTTGTTGTCTACAACGCTAATGTGCTGAGGCACAGGGGCCTAGCCTGGCTCGATGACTATTCGATGCATCTCCGCAGTGCTTGGGGCCGATTGGTCAAGGAAGAGAAAGAGGCGCACCCAGGTGAGTCTGTGGATGAATTCGAGCTCGAGAATCGTCTGTTAACTGATGAAGAAAAGAAGATTCTCCATGACTCAATGATCTCTTATGAGAAGGAGAGGCTCGGCACTCAGCACCTGGAAGTAGGAGAAGGCTCCGGGGTTGGACATCATAATGCAAGTCTTGATCTCCCGGTGTCAAGCCAGCCTGAATCTTTGCCTACGGTTGATCCTCAAGCTGTTCCTGCTTATAATCCGGATCAGCCGCAGATGTCTCCGACTACAGCGCAAGCGACTGAAGCCGCCCCATCGCTTATAAGCCAAACTGAGGAAGGTACTCCGAACATTCCACATGTCTTTCATGAGTCGAAGTCTTCGACCGAGTTTAAGTTCTAACAATTCTTTCATTCTTTGTCCAGTGATTGACGTTGCGCCGCACATGCCTCCTGCTACTCAAGAATCGCATCAAACGCAGGAGGCTATCGTGACCGAAGCAACCACTATGAGCACAGGTGCCCCGATTGATGATATGCAGGGGAGCACAATCGTGTTCAATAAATAGCTGATGGATGAAATTTTTCGCTGCCACGGCAATCCTCATGCTGACTTTCCATTTGTTATGAGCTGAACTGATCCTGCTGCAAGCTCTTCAATGCCGACTGCCGATGCCCCCAGCGAGGCTCGAGCAGTAAATGAAGAGGAGATGTTCGCTCAAATTGACGCTGAACTGGCAGCAGCTGGTTATGGTGGCAGTTTTGGAGGTGGGATGGCAGCATCGGGACCAGCCCCGCTCGGAATGATGTCTCCCGGTGGTTCTGTCTTTCTCACCAGCCTGCCCATTCCACCTTCTGTAATTGATCCCATTCCTCCGACTCCGCCCGTAGGGAGCATTCTTATTCACACGAGTTCGGAGGAGGATGTCGACATAATGCCTTCGTCTAAAGACCAACCGTCGAAAAGCCATGGCTCAAAGAGGAAGACTGGCGATGGCACCAGCGGGTCCACATCGAGGAGGAAGCTAAGGAAAAAGAAAGATTAGGCATGCTCTCCCGGTGCACTTTGATTTTGCATTTTGTTAGCCGTGTATAGATGTGGGTTCGGCCCCTGCTAGTAAGAATTTTTTGGAAATTTGTATACGAACTTCTTCTATAATCGATAGAAATGAAACTTTTCTTTTTTGACTTCTTTTTTGTCATTGTGTATTTGTCTAAGTGTTTCAGTGTCTGGACTGCACTTGTGAAGTTTCAGCTTCCGAATGAAGTTTGTTCCTGTTCGCCAAGTTCGAGTATTGTGGACATGATTTGCGACCGGGAAACGAGTCAAACTTTGACGTCGTATTGCATCAGTCAACGGTTGATGCTCAAATCTTGCCCCCCCAGTCTTGGTGGCATGTTGTAAACCATCAGTCAGCGATTACCCCTTTTCTCCTAACACGCCGAGTCTAGTGCCGCTGAACGGGCATTTAAGGAAAACGGGGGTTGAGTGGTTTATCTGCGCTTGTCTGATCGCTGATGATCATATCCGCATTCCGGGGATCTTCATTCGTTTACTGGCGGTTGGTCACGCTGGCTTGAGTTTCAATCAAATGCCTGCTGTCTGGGGACTTGGGATTGGTTTTTGTACTCCGACTCGCGCTCTGGGAGTTTGGAGTTGACAATTATACTTCAATCCATGCTTCGGGAACTTTGAAGTTGGTGTTTAGGCCCCGTTCTATATTCTTGGAATCCGAAGTTAGCGTCTATGCTCCAACTTGTACTCTGGAAATTCGGAACCGATGTTTTATACTCCACTTCGCACTCCGGGAATATGGAGTTGAATGTTTATACTCCTTTTCACGTTCTGGGAATACAGAGTTGAATGTTTATACTCCGACTCGCGCTCTGGGAATACGGAGTTGAATGTTTATACTCCGGTTCACGCTTTGGGAATTCAGAGTTGGATGCTTATACTCCACTTCGCACTCCGGGAATATGGAGTTGAATGTTTATACTCCGGTTCGCGCTTTGGGAATTCGGAGTTGGATGTTTATACTCCACTTCGCACTCCGGGAATATGGAGTTGAATGTTTAAACTTCGGTTCGCGCTTTGGGAATTCGGAGTTGGATGTTTATACTCCACTTCGCACTCCGGGAATATGGAGTTGAATGTTTATACTCTGGTTCGCACTTTGGGAATTCGGAGTTGGATGTTTATACTCCACTTCGCACTCCGGGAATATGGAGTTGAATGTTTATACTCCGGTTCGTGCTTTGGGAATTCGGAGTTGGATGTTTATACTCCACTTCGCACTCCGGGAATATGGAGTTGAATGTTTATACTCCGGTTCGCGCTTTGGGAATTCGGAGTTGGATGTTTATACTCCACTTCGCACTTCGGGAATATGGAGTTGAATGTTTATACTCCGGTTCGCGCTTTGGGAATTCAGAGTTGGATGTTTATACTCCACTTCGCACTCCGGGAATATGGAGTTGATGTTTATACTCTGGTTCGCGCTTTGGGAATCCGGAGTTGAATGTTTATACTGCAACTCGTGCTCTGGGAGTTCAGAGTTGAATGTTTATACTCCGACTCACAATCTGGGAGTTCGGAGTTGAGGAAGGATTGTCGTGTACCAATCCCTTTTTTGACTTTGATGAGATGGCTTGTCCCCGAGCTCGGGTTTCACTTAGGGAGTGATTGGTTACACCGCAGCCACTCTCTATTTGAATAAATCCCACCGTATGATGAGACTTAGCTCTCCATGCATAGTGATGGTCATATGAAGTATTTCAAGTAAATCACAGCTCTGGCTTGTAGAGGTTACATTTTATTGCTGAAATAAGAAAGTATGGCAAAGTCAGTTGCCTTATTACAAGTTCTAATTTCGAAATGCATAAACAAATTACAAAAAAGGAAAGTAAACTAAATGGATAAAGATAGCCTATCAGGTGTAATAGCGGCGAAGGCTCTCGCTGTTCCAAGCTCTTGGAAGGGTAAGACCGTCGATGGTTGATAGCTTGAATGTGCCATCTTCGAACCTTCGTTCAATAACATATGGTCCTTCCCAAGTTGGCTTCATATGTGAAGGAACCGGATAGATTCTTTTTAAGACGAGATCGCCTACCTTGAAGGTTCGCGGACGGACCTTGGCATTGTACAATCGAGCGACTCGACTTCGATGCACAGCCGCCTTCAAATCAGCTTCCTCACGCTTCTCATCTAGTAGATTGAGAGATTCAGCAAGTAATATAGTATTTGTCTTTGGATCATAGTATGTCACACGATGAGAATGTACTTCTAGCTCGACTGGAATAACGGCCTCTGAACCGTAGGAAAGAGAGAACGGAGTGTGGCCGGTCGCGGTCTTGTGGTTGTTCGGTAAGCCCATAGAGCCATAGAAAGTTCATCGACCCACTTGCCCCCGACCTTTTCCAGTCGTTTCTTCAGGATTGATTTTATAACTTTATTAACTGCTTCGACCTGTCCGTTTGTTTAAGGATATGCAACTGCGGAGAATTTCTTTTGGATGTGAAATTGTTTGCAGAAATCTTTGAATTCAGCACTGTCGAATTGGGTTCCATTGTCCGTGATTATGGTGCATGGTAGACCGAATCGACAAATGATGTTACGAACCACAAAGTTGATTACTTTCTTTGTTGTAATGGTAGCGAGAGCTTCGGCTTCATCCCACTTTGTAAAGTAATCAACTGCGATGATGGCGTACTTCGCACCACCTTTTGCCAGAGGTTGAGCACCGATGATGTCGATCCCCACATTGCGAACGGCCATGGGCTGACCATTTGCGTTACCTCAGTAGGAGGAGCTCTAGGAATTCGGGAATATTTCTGGCACCTATCACATTTCTTCGCATATTCCAACGCATCACGATTCATGGTAGGCCAGTAATATCCGTAGCGAAGTATTTTCTTGGCAAGTGCTTGCCCCCCGGTGTGATCGCCACATTCTCCCTCATGCACATCGCGTAGCACTTGTTTGATTTCACCGTGAGCGATACATCGGAGTAGGGGAACTGAGTACCCCCTTCTGTACATGAGTCCATTCTGGATGGTAAACCTTGATGCCTTTCGAAGGACCTGTCTTTTTTCACTCCTGCGCTCCGGCAGGGTTCCGTGCTCAATGTAGTTTCTGAGTGGAGTCATCCATGAATTCCTTTCGGGGACGGTTTCGCATATCCGGTTTGTTTCCGCCCGGTCGATACTTGGGGAAGATAGCGTTTCTACGGGAGCGAGTCCCATTCGTTGAGCTTCGCCTGTGCTAGCTAGCATTGCCAACGAATCGGCTTTTTGGTTGCGTTCTCGAGGTATACTGAATATGGCGTAGTAATCGAAATGGTCTAGTACTTCCTTAACTTGCGCTAAATAAGCAGCCAACCTTCGATCTCTTGCTTGATACTCTCCTCGTACTTGACACACAACCAATTGTGAATCACAATAAATTTCCACTTCAATAATTCTCAAATCTCTAGCAAGTTTCAAGCCGGTTAGGAGGGCTTCATATTCAGCTTCATTATTAGTCGCATGGAAATCGAACTTTAAGGCATAACATATGGATCGACCTTCGAGAGTTTCAAGGACAATATCGGCGCCTGAACACCGGTCGTTTGATGCTCCGTCAGTATAAAGTTTCCAGACGTACTTGGGGGATTCACTGGCTTCGGGCAAGTCCTCTGGGATGGTAAATTCACCTATGAAATCGGCTAGGACTTGTCCTTGTATGGTCCGTCTCGGAGCGTAAGTAAGGTCAAACTGGCTCAGTTCGATGTTCCACTTGAGTAACCTTCCAGACGTCTCAGGCCGTGAGAGGACCCGTCGTAACGGCTGGTCGGTGTAAACAATAATGGAATGTGCCAAGAAGTATGGTCGGAGTTTTGTTGATGCAATGACAAGGCAGTAAGCCAACTTTTCCAGCTTCGGATAATTTCTTTCAGCCCCAGTCAATCGTTTGCTGACATAATATACGGGTCTCTGTATCTTGTCTTCTTCTCGGATTAATGCAGCGCTGATAGCGTTTTCTGATATCGCCAGATATATGAACAACTTCTCATGATCAATAGGCTTTGACAATATCAGTGGTGTAGATAGATGTTGGGCTAGTGCTTGGAAAGCGTCCTCGCATTCTGTGGTCCATTCAAAGTGTCGTTTCCCTTTTCAAATCAGATCGAAGAAGGGAATGCATTTGTCAGTGGACTTTGAAATGAACCTGCTCAATGCTGCTACCTTCCAATTGAGACTCTGGACTTGCTTTATAGTTTTGGGAGCTTCAAGATTTATGATTGCCCAAATCTTTTCGGGATTGGCTTCGATTCCCCGAGCGTTAACGATGAACCCAAGGAACTTTCCGGATGCAACTCCAAAGTGACATTTCAGTGGGTTGAGCTTCATCTTGTATTCCCGAAGTATGTTGAACATAGTTTCCATGTCTTTACATGGTCGGTGGAGAGTCGTGACTTCACAAGCATGTCGTCTACATATACTTCCATTGTCTTCCCGATTTGATTAGCGAACATCCGATTGACCAACCGTTGGTAAGTAGCTCCGGCGTTCTTGAGTCCGAATGGCATAACCTTGTAACAGTAAAGTCCCAGATTGGTCACGAAGCTGGTGTGTTCTTGATCGGGTAAATGCATTGGTATCTGATTGTAGCCTGAATACGCGTCCATGAAGGATAAGAGTTCATGTCCAGCCGTCGAATCCACTAGCTGATCAATCCTAGGAAGCGGGAAACTGTCTTTGGGGCATGCTTTATTCAGATCGGAATAGTCGACACATGTTCTCCACTTCCCATTTGGCTTTCGGACGAGCACGGGATTTGACACCCATTCGGGATATAGCGCATCTCGAATGAATCCGTTCGCTTCAAACTTTTCTACTTCCTCTTTAAGGGTGGCAGATCTCTCTGGATCCATACCGCGTCTTTTTTGTTTGACCGGGACATGCCGTGGGTCAATGTTCAGAGTGTGGCTCGCGATGTCCGACGAGATCACACACATATCAGAATGTGTCCAAGCAAATACGTCAAGATTTGCCCGCAGAAATTCAACCAATTCCTCTTGAGTTTGCTGGCTTAGCTGAGATCCAATCTTTATTATTTTTGAATCATCATTATTGTCAGTTGGCACATCAATCGTCAGTTCGGCTGGGGATGCTTCACTTTCTTTAGATTCTCCTTCGTCTTCAGTTTCTCTCAGGTCAAGGTCCTTGAGTAATTGGTTGGGGTGCCCGGGCCTGGGCCCGGGCGTTAATTGTCAATTGTCGGTGAAACGGACGCAGAGAGATTCCTCTACGCCCTTTCCCTTCTCCTTCCCCTGCGCCTCTCGTAGCTAGCAACATAACAGGCTCTAGCAGTGGCCTGATCTCCATGAACGATTCCTATTCCATGATTGGTGGGAAATTTTAAAGTCTAACACCATGAGGCAATGGCTACTCTTAATTCAGCGAGGGCCGGTCGGCCCAAGAAAGCATTGTAAGGGGAGTCTATGTCCAGAACGATGAATTGCAACATTCGTACTCTCCGACGTTCTCCTACTCCCAACTCCACTGGTAGTTCCACCATCTCAATGGGAATTGTGGCACTTCCGTTGAAACCATGGACTCGAGACTGACAAGGATTCAAGTCTGCGGCTTCCATCTTCATTTGATCATAAGCTCGCTTGAACAAAATATTCACAGAGCTTCCACTGTCAACTAAGATCCTTTTTATCCAAGCGGGACCTACTTGTGCAGAGATGACCAGTGGGTCGATTGTGGGAGCTTCGATTTTATCTGCGTCTCTGCGTCTGTACACGATGTCATCCATCATCATTTTCTGTTGCTTGGCCGGAGCCCCCTCGTCAAAACTACTACAACACTCGAAGTCCCTATGCCTGATAGAAAAGGCATACGACTCAATTTCCTTCCAGCTTCGATCTGCTGGTTGAGGACCACCACTTATTGTATTGATGACCAACCTCCCATCCGCACGAGCGGGTTCTTCCTGTCTTTCCTGGTTCGGTGCACGATTCTGATTTGATGGGCCCGCACCACCGGATTGCGGTGCCCGTACATACTGATCCAACTTCCGCTCTCGTATCAGTTTTTCAATGAGGTCTTTTAAGTGACGACACTCATTGGTGTTGTGGAAATAACTCTCATGGAATCTATAGAACTTTCCTGTTTGGATTTGTCTTTCAGTCGGTGGCTTCGGGGCATGCTTCCTATATTGCATGGTATTGCAGGTCTGCAAGTACACATTTTCCAACGACGTGTTCAATGGAGTGTAGTTTTTGTACATGGAATCTCTACGTCGTGGTCCACGATCCTGATCGCGTTTTTTGTTCTGGTTTCTATTGTCCCTCTGCTGATTCTGTTTATTTTGGACCTTCAACTGAACTTTCCCAAAACTATCTCCGGACTGTTTAACAGCGATGTTACTCTGGATACCTTCGATGTTGGGTCCTGCGTCATCCTGCTTCCCAGACTGTCTCGCATCCTCCCTTCTCAGGAATTGGGCTGCCTTGGAGTAGAAACAGTCCAATGACGTAGGTGGTTTCCCAACTAAACAACTTACGACCTCGGAATCAGCATCAATCCCCTTAGTCAGAGCCATCAGGATAGAGTTATTGTTGGGATTGCTTATTTCCGCATAGTTGGCATGGAATCGTTCCAAGTAACGTCTAAGCGTTTCTCCGGGAGCTTGGGTAACACTAGACGGAGTGTTAACGTCCTTCGGCCTCGCCATATACATACGGAATTGTTCGACAAACTTGGTGGCCATCTGGTCAAAGTTAGAGATGGATCGTGGTGGCAAACGAGTGAACCACATGGTAGCGATGCCCCTAGGGAAATGGGGAAACTACGGCACTTTACTGCGTCATCAGCTCTAGCAGCATTCATCAGCCATTCGTATTTCATGATGTGTTGATTAGGGTCAGAACTCCCTTCATAAACTGGCAAAGCTGGCATCCTGAAGTGCCGAGGTGGTTCAGCATATAAAACATCATCGGTGAAAGGGGTTTAGGCGCATGTTGTGCCTGACTTTCACGGATCATTTGGCGGATTATTGCTGGTATATCTGTCGTTTGGACATTTAAAGCATGTTGTGCCAAGGTGTGGTCGGGTTCCACAGCGCGAGTCTGGACCGGACGCGGTCGACGGTCCGTGCCTTGCCTCCTTGGTTCAACATCCTCAGGGACATAAGGTTCAGGAGTTTCGTCCCGTCGACTATGTTGAGGATCAGCTTGGTTCCTAGCATCACCTCCTCGTCCAGCAGTGGTGGTAGTAGCAATGTTGCCAGTAACATGATAAGGAGCAGCTCCTCCTCGAGTTGTAGGTTCTATGCGGAGGCTAACAGATGGTCCAGCTCTTGGTTGCCTAAGGTTCGAAGCAGGTTGGTGTCCCATGGCCTGGGTGTAGCTTCCACCCAACCGTGGACGTGTGGATCTAGTTTGGCCATCGGAGGAGGCTGAGCTCTCTGTGGAGGAGTGAGAGCCTTGGTCTCTTCTAGATCTTCTTCGCCTTTGGCGATTTAGCTGGTTAGTCAACTCCGTGTTAGCGCATAGCTGCTCCGCTAGCTGCTGTCGACTTTGGGTCAACTCTTGAAGCAATGTCTGGAATTCTTGTCTAGTGATTGGACCTGATGGATCTGAAGGTCCTGCAACATTTTGGTTGGAGGGAGGTGATTGCGCGGGATTTTGTCGGTCCCGCACCCCCTGATCAACAGCTGTAGAGGTGGTACGTGTGCTCACCATAATGAATTGATGAAGTCCTTTCCTAGATCTGATTGCAAATCTGAGTAGAATGGAAGGGCTTCGAAGTTCTAGATCTGGATCTTCTTCTTAGATTTATGCAATCCAATATAGATAGGAGATCCAAAGAGTGGGAGAAAAATTGGGTTGTTCTCAGTGAAAGCACCAAAGTGTTTGTTCCAAAATTGGGCACAACACTCTTCGGAAGTCTTTGAAGAGATAAAGTGAAGAAATTAAATGAAAAAAGAGGAATTATCTAACAAAAACTCCAAATTTCAAAAATGAGAATAATTAAAGTGCAAGGAGACACAAGGATTTAGAGTGGTTCGGCGTATAGCCTACGTCCACTATGAAGTAGTTTACTTTATTGATCTTTCTTTTGTGTTTACAAGTGAATTCAATGATTTACAACAATCAATTGTGATTTGTAGCAGAGAATTTCGTTTGTGGCAGTAGTAATTGAGTTCAGATCTGGATCTGGCGGAGTCCGGGCGTTGGAGATCTCAAAGAGGAAGAAGAAACCATTTTCTGTTGGCTTTGGGGGTCTATTTATAGGTGCAAGAGGCTGATATTTCGCTCAGATCTCGGGAGACCCTCCCTGGCACGTGACAAGGCCCGTATGCCCAAGCCCGTGAAGTTTCGGTCCGATCCGTGATTGATGAGCTGATTTCGACTAGCTCAAGATTTCATCCAATGGAGTCGAAATTTGGCGTGGACATTCTCTAGCATGCACGTGGTCTTCTATGAAAATTTCATATCATTTGGACTTGTAGACTGGGAGATATGATCAATACAAAATGGAGTCTTCGGCAGGCTGTTTCCTTCGACTCGCTTCTTGTTTCGACTCGCTTCTGTTCGACTCGATGACGTGGCACTTGATACTTATTCTGTCCTGGATTTTGCTTTGAGCGAGTCGAAGTAAGTACTTGGTCGAGCGAGTCGAAGCAAGCATTGCTTCGAGCGAGTCGAAGCTAGAACTGGTCGAGCGAATCGAAGCTATCACTGGGAGAGCGAGTCGAAATGGGAAGCGAGTCGAAGTGTGTGCTTTCGATGCTTTCAAACTGAAGTGAGTCGAAGCGAGCAGCTCTGAGGGACATGGAGGGAGTCGAACCAGGTTGACTCGAAGTTGGCCTCTGAGCGAAGCGAGTCGAAGTTGTCACTCCTGGTCGTTGCGAAGCGAGTCGAAGGAGCGAGTCGAAGGAGCGAGTCGATTGGTAATTGACCTTCATCCAATCTTGTATCGCTCATAACTTGAGCATACGAAGTCGGATTGACTTGAGATTTGAAACGTTGGCTCTCATGGCTTAGCTTGCCATGTCCTACCAATTTTGGCTCGATCTGGACTAGGACAAAATTCATCGATATCCGTAGTGAGCCCATGTATAACTGATCTCCAGGACGGACCGTCGTTGGTTACTAGTCAATTCCTTGGTGTTACGGCCTTGCCAAAAGGCAGGATAACATGTTCAAAGAGCTATTCTTCATTGTCTTCGAAAGGAGTAACTTCGACTTAATCGAAAGGTCTTCATCTAGCTAAAAAGTTGTAAATCAAGGCGGTAGGGTGCTTTCGACTCTTTCATCTTTTTCGGAAGGTAAGCACCCTCTACGTATTGATTGGAAAAATCTTTCGACACCTTCAAAATGGCATGGTGCTTCCAGACTTTGATGGCAGCATCCGTTCGACTCTTCCGAAAGGTCTATCTAGTGTCTTTCTTTCTTCTTTTCTTTTGCTCTCTGCTTGAAATGGTTTTGACTAAGTCGAAAGGTGATTTTTGGAGTGACAATTAGCAATAATCTGGAATTAATTACACAATTTTGTCAATATTATATTTCATATACTTTAGAGACAATTCTCCATAACCTCAAGATCCAAGATGTATATATATCATTTCATCAAAGTTATTTCTAAATATGTAGGTTTCAAGTTAGATTTGTTTGTTTAATCCAACAATTCAAACGTTTTCTCCTAGATATAATAATTAGTTTAGAATTCCAATAATATAAATTTAGTATTATGTAAATTACGTAATTTTCCACTTAATTACCTTTTGGCTTTCAAATCTTCAGATCCAGACTCTTTTTCTTTTCAACCAAAAATATGTATTTAAAAATGTTTACATACTCATTAGAATTACAGATTAGGAGGAGATTTGAGACAAGTGGAGTCTAAATTTATAATTCTAGAGTTTTTCTTTTTCATAGAATTGATTCACTCCTTCCTTTCTTCACTTTTATTTTTCACCCTTTGGCTCTAATACCGAAAATGTAGCACTCCACCTCTATATTCATATTACCTAAGATATTACCGAGTAATACAGTCGAGTAACAAGGAGAGTGAGGTGATGGGGGTGTTTCCAAGATATAACAATGCAAAAATAACAGTATCACATATAAATAAATGTCATCATACTCTAATGGAAGCAAAAAATGTATATTACACATTTTAACATTTCATATAAATCTGAATTTATTTTTTACATTTCAAATAAATAAATTGAAATATACAACTATATCAATTTATAATACATCTATATACATAAATACATTTACTCAATCCATCCATCACCATGTACCCAAGAGTACATCAGGTAAAACCTGCAAATAATCCTCGGTCTGACCCGAAGATTATCGAGGAAAGCATGCCTATTCCATGAGCTGGATGGGCACAACACAAACGACTGCAGGCATTTGAAGGATATCGTTGAGGAACATGTGAGGAATGGTCATTTGCAACAATATAAAAGGAATCAAGTTGTGGCAGTAGAACATGAGCGGCCACCGCCCACCTCAAATGAAGATTGCATAAGATCAAGGCATTGTCGTCAGCTTATTATTAGTTGATTGGATTTATGGCATGGAATAAATAATAAACCCTGAAGTAATGTGGCTAAGTCACTTATACATGTACGGGATCGAGGACGATCCTTAGGCATGCTCTGAGATGATGATGAACCGTGGTGATTGGGTTTATGAAATCTTATTTTTGCTGTTTATTGCAAACTTTGGTTTTTCTGGAACTATGGCTATTTAGTTTTCTTGGTTGTATGGATTTTTATTTTATCAATTGAACTCTGGAATGATCGGATTTGGATTAATGTAATAAATAATACAGGTCACAGTTTCAGTCCCGACCGGAGAGACGGGGCAATAACCACGAGTTAGGAGTCCCTTTGCCGGAGAGCGACAGGATGGACTCGAACTCGAATTAAATCCTCGACTGGGGATCGAGGCCGGAGATGATACCTACGGATTAAGTCCTCAACTGGGGATCGAGGCCGGAGTAGGATGCACCACGGATTAAGTCCTCGACTGGAGATCGAGGCCGGAGTAGGATCCACCACGTATTAAGTCCTCGACTGGGGATCGAGGCCGGAGTAGGATACCCTATGGATTAAGTCCTCGAATAGGGATCAAGGCCAGAGTAGGATACCCCATGGATTAAGTCCTTGACCGGTGAGTCGAGGCCGGAGCAAAATATTCATGAATTAAGTCCTCGGTTGGGGATCGAGGCTGAAGTAGGATACCCCACGGATTAAGTCCTCGAGCGGAGAGTCCAGGCTGGAGATGGAAAACCATGGACAAGCCCTCGACCAGAGAGTCTAGGCCAGAGTAGGATAAAATGACCCGGAGAGGTCTAAGGATTTGGATATGTACCCGAAGAGGTCCTAGATTTGGATATGGACCCGACGAGGTCCCAGATTTGGATTACTAGACCCGAGAGGTCACAGATTTGGATATGGACCCAGAGAGGTCCCGACTTTGGATTTGGACCTGGAGAGGTCCCGAATTTGGATTACAGGACCAGGAGAGGTCCCGAACTTGGATAAAACGATCCAAAGAGATCGTGGATTCGGTTAGTGGATTTGGAATGGATTCGGGATTGGATATCGACTTGAAATAGTCGTGGATTTTGTTGATGATCCAGAGAGATCAAGGAATTGGATTGGCAATGGATTAGATTCAAGGTTGGATTATATGGCGATCAATGTATTATGGACTTTGGATTTTAGACTTATGGCAATTCAAAACACGCCTTCCAATAGCAAGGCATGTTTTAGGGGGCAAAGTGTTAACCCGCCTTTTGGCAAGGCTGTTGACAGGCGGATTTAACTCAATGGACTTCACGGTTATCAAGGCTGGAGTATTATGGTTTTGGTTCGAATGGATGGATGGACAATCGATTACGGATGATAAGTGTGAATATGAAGCCAGAAATGGGCATGGTCGATGGATAAACGACGCAGGGTACTTGGAATATGGATTTTGGAAAAAGATGAGTTGCTTAGGGTCTACTTCGAGTCACCAAGTGGAATGCTTCAGGTCAGGAAAGGGTTTGCTTTTGGTCTCCATCCGTTTGACTTCAGGTCGGCAAGTGACAATTTGGGATCAGCATTGTTTGGGGTCAGTGTAGGAGTGCTTCGGGTCAGCATCAGGAAAACTTCGGGTTGGCATTGGTTTCTGGGATCGGCATACAACATTGGGATCGGCATAGAACTAGGGGTCGGCATCACTTCGGGTCCGCTACCAGGGGACTTCGGGTCGGCTGTAAGCATTGCAAGTGGTCGGCAAAGAAGAAGGAACTATGGGTCGGCATTGCTTTGGTTAGGGGTCGACTATAGGGATTACTTCGGGTCAGTGCAGGTTGGTCTCCGAGTCAGTGCTCGGGTTGGCGCTGGGAATGGCTAGGGATCAGCATTGAGAATGACTTGGGGTCGGCATGTTTCATGTCACTTCTGGTCGGCATTTAGGAAACTTCGGGTCAGCTATGGGAAAATCAAGCTGGGTCGGCATACACATTACTAGGGGTCGGCATTCATTTTACTTCGGCTCATCCACAGGTTTGCTTCGGGTTTGCACTGAGTTTGCCTCGGTTCATCATGTTATCTACTTGAGGTCGGCAGTGATGGAAAATATGGGCTCGACTGTAGTTTTGGTGGGCCCATGTGAGTGAGGAGGCCCTATAGCCATTGTTTTGCCTATAAATACAGTAGGCGTGGCTTCAAAAAAGGGATTCTCACTTGGCTTCTCTTCATCTTCCACCTAAAGGCTACTCTGCCACTTTTGTTTCAAAAATTCCGGATTGTAATTGTGATAAAATTTGAGTTTAATAAAAGGATTTTTCTAAAGTGGACGTAGGCCAGAGTTAGCCGAACCACTATAAATCTCGTCTTTTTTTGCTGCTTTTATTTTAATTTTGGTTATTCTTCATATTATACTCTCTACATATACTCTTTCTGTGATCTGTGACTTGATATAGGCGCTTTCACTTGCAATTGGGTGTTGGTGGTCAATTTTGGCGCCAACACCTGCAATAATAGTTACCAGTCATATATCAGGATGGAACCATTTAAGATACCTTATGGTAGACCACGCAAGTCACCTACTTATTGGTTAGACACGAGATATAAACTTCTATGGGATCCTATTTGGTAAGAGATACTACTGAGAATGTAGAATTGATTCGTGCCAGGATGAAGGTAGTGCAATCGATGCAGAAGAGTTATACCGACAAGAGGTGGAAAGAGCATGAGTTTGCAATAAGCATCATATGTTTATGAAGGTATGTTGACCGCCCAACACCTCCGGTAGACAATATAAATATAAGTACGCTACTAGGGTGCCCGACCGATGTAGGACAATTATCAACGGTTGAAAAGGAAATAAAACATCACAGAACCTATCGTATATCTCACAAGCTTATCAAATAAGATATAATAGTCACCGCGTAGATAAAAAATAGGAGAGATAATAAAAACTAAGTGAACCAAATATTATAGCACAAATCCACAAAGTTATACAACATAGTGACAGTGTTTATTCAACCATAAATAAACTCAAATAAGACTGTCTCATAATATAGCAGATACTATCTAGGCTTCATAATGTCGCATAGCAGAATAAGCATAAGTAAGCACTTATAGATATAAGAAAGAACCACCCTTCTCGTCCTCTACACAGCCACTGCATACCACTTAAACCTACTTTCTAGTATACTTATTTAAGAGTACCCAAGATAATAAGAAGCAAAGCATAAAACCTTGAGTCAGATAACAATCTGATATGAGCGATAAGAAATCTCAAATTATTGTACAAGTCGATATAGTAAGAAATGAAGGTATATGAGTCATACCTGACATGCCCCTACATCTAAAGAGTTAGCACATAACATTTATAATATGCTAATCTACTGTCATCATAGAGGTGTGCTACATCATATATATATATATATAGTGTCGGGTGTCTAAGTATCCACATCATGTGACATCCCAAGAGTGATAGACAACAAGAAAAGAAACCATAGCAAAAATAGCACTCGTCAAGAAATCCTCACTATCACTCAATGTGCTTCAGATATAAATGGTTTAAACAGTATCTGTATAAGCCAAAGGGCAATTGACAAACCTCGGTTTCTCAGTACTTGTCACCTATCGCTCTATGCCATTAGGGAATGGATCATTCGCATTAGGTCTAAGGTAATCTATCCGCATAAGGATTCTGATCCCTCATAAATTCGGGTAGGCGTCTCCACAAACCCCAGTTGTACAAGTACCTCTTAGAAACCTTCAAGTGTCAACAACACCTTCGCACATGTATCTGAAGGCATCTTCCTTCTACCATTTCCATTTTTGCATAGTAGAACTCCTCATTTATTCCACTCATGAGCCCACCTCATTTGTGCTCGCCCTTTTGGACCCTCATTCTTCTATTCATCGTTATCGAAACCTTCCTAGACATCTACATAAGTTGTAGGGTCAGTGTATCAAAGTCCCAAAGTCATCTCATTGAAGCACCGCAACATCGCTTCATACTTTATTCATCATTCTACATCACGCTACCATGTCTCAATTTAACGTAGAATGAATAAACAAACAACTTGAGCATGTCCTCAAGGGCCTCCTCATCATCCCTTGGAATTTTGGTTAGAAATCGCCACATTAATTCATGTCGGTACCAATCTGATTAGATTGGTACCGATCTGAATTGCTTAGCCAAAAATTTGGCTAGGCCTTTCACTCCTCGACCTATTCCATTTCTACTTGCTTTGAGCTCCTATCCTCAGTGCCACACTCCCCAAGTCTTTAGCACCTTCCATGAGCCTCAAAAAGAGGTCGGTACTGATAAAAAAAGATCGGTATCGATCTCTAGATCTTTCCTAGATTTTGGGGTTAAGTCCTCACTTCCATTTCTTTGCCTTCCCTGAAGTCTTTCCTGAAGTTTCACAGCCTAAGTCCCCAAACAACCAATTCTACCGACCATATCTGCAAATTTCACTAACCTAAATTCGAGCAACCAAATCACCTCCAATCAACCTCTGACCAAAACTGCAAGCTTTTCAAACTCTCCTTAATAACATCACTAAGTCTCATTCGATTTTGAGCTCGTTTAACCTCATTTTTCCCCATTTAACAACTATATCCTAACTACGCTAAAAATTACTAACAAACACATCAAAGTAATACATTTAAGAGCAAAAATCATTCCCTAATAATCATCCAACATTTATAAAAAAAAAATTTAAGGTCAGAGTAGAGTTTTATTACGTTTTAGCATAGAAATCATCTTTAAAACATAATATTTAGCTATATAGATAAGTATAAAATAGTAAGAGATCATAAACCACTCACCTAATACCAAGATTACCAACTTTAATGCTACGATATGAAATGGATAGCAAGAAAACGAGTCTCAAAGCATAGAAAATGATACATCTACAATCCCATTTGCTAATCACCCTTCCAATTGCATTTTAGGCTAAGATTAGTATGAAAAAGATGAGCCTTTTAATTAAATCTAAGTTAACGAAGGTTTGGAATTGTTTTTAGGAAGTGGGAAATGATTAAGATTAGTCCAGTCAGCCCTAACTAGGCAAAAATTTTGGAATTGGTTAGTGGACTTAAGTTTGAGCATATCTAATTACCCACTAATCTGACTAGCAGCAGCCCAAACTTAAAATGATAACATCTCCTAAATGGTAAGTTTATTTTCCTATTATGACTACCCTACGGAAAGAGAAACCATCATCCCGAATCAATGGAAGTAGTTTTAGAATAATTCAACCCCTAACAAAAGTTATAGGTCTTACAAAAATTTCTAGGTCCGATAAAAATTATGAAGGTTGAAAATGCCTTTAGTAGTCATTTCCTAAATTTATAGAGTCATACAACCTCAAATAAAAATAATAATAACATTTTAGCATCCTTCGATGTATAAAATATGGGTTATTGCACTCTCCCCATTATTAGAATTTCGCTCTAGAAATCCCCAAACAATTCAAAGAATAGTTAACCAAAGTTACCTTAGATGCCTACCAACCGTATGCAACCATCAAACATATCAAACAGGCAGCCATGCAATTAGTAGTATAGATAAACCAATCCAAGCATGCAAGATACTAAACTATCCTATATGATATAAAAAGTGAAAGAAAATACGATAAACAATAGGCCTTATGATGCAAAGAGCTCTGGATATGCAGCCCTCATGCTCTCTTCAGTTTTCCACATGCAATCGCCTTCTCTTTCACCCCATTAAACCTTCACTGACTCCACCATCTTCCTCTTAAGTAGCTTCATATTGCGTCTGACAATACAAATCGACCAATGAGGTCTCGAAGCTTCTAGTGCAATCTCAATATCATCAAATTGATCAAGTGCAATCGTCGTGCCTAAGTCGTGCACAAGTTCTACACTTTGAGAGATGTGGAATAGTTTGTGCAAGCCTTCCATCTTCTAAGCTAAGTCGACCATGTATGCTAGGATCCCAATCCCCTCTACTATCGAAAAAGGACCTACAAACTCAGCACCAACTTCCCCTTACTATCAAATCAAACAACATTCTTCAATGGGGAAATCTTCACAAACACCATATCACCAACAAAAAGCTCCAAATCTCTAAGTCTCCTATCAGTGTAGCTCTTCTACCTATCCTAAGCAGCTTTCTTTCATTGCCAAATGATAACAATCTTTTCCGAGGTCTTTCTGATCATATCTAGCCCGAGTATCAGTTTCTCATCCGCTTCTCGCCAACATGAAGGAGCCTTACATGGTCGGCATACAATGCTTTATATGGTGTTATACCTTTTTGCACCAAATATTGGCACAAACACCCAATATAAATTTTGTGGAGAAATAAATGAAGAAAGTCCAATGAGAACAGAGGAAACAAGCAATTAAATAACAGAAAATAAGCAATAATAAGAACACAATGATTTATGGTAGTTCGGCATTGAAAGCCTACGTCCACTTTGGAGAAATAACTTTATTAATACTTGAATTGCTGAGTACAGAGGGATGGATCAGTAAGATCTGTAGTTACAATGGAGTACAAAGGAAACGGCAGCTAAAGATCCCAAAAATTAGCAATCAAGTCTATATTTATAGGGGAAGACGACAAAATATCTTTCTGAAATTTTGATAGCGGAATCTCCAGATCCAAAAAAAGTCACAATATCGATTGCGGGTCCTGCATCATTTATAATAACGATCGGCACCAATCGTTCAGTGAGCTCCTTTTGGCATGCGGTCGATATGCTAGGCTCCACTCTTCAATATATTGATGTTCCCAAAGTTTCACTCGACTTGTAGATTTTGGGATATCGATTGTTTTCCGCCGAGTTGAACTGTAATATCGGTACAGTAAGATCCTTATTTGGTGAATATGGATCGTACCCGACCCATTTTCAGTAAATGGTGTATTTTCATATTTTAAGCATTCTATTGAATCCATCTTCTTCTTTCTCTTTACAACTACTTCATATTATCATCTGTGGCTAATCTCTAGGGTTCATGATCGTTAATCTGACATGTTGATCTTGATGATAGTCGAGTCTAACTTGTCAGTAAGTTCGGGTATAGCCAGGCCAAAGGCCGGATAACACTTCCCCCCCGAAGTATATCTTGTTTCACAATGATATGTTTTGAATTGATGCAAGTTAGTTTCGTCGCAAAGGAATCCATCCAATTTTCTATATAGTAGTTATCCTTTCGATGAATTTTTGTTTGACACGATGATTGGTCGATTTCTAATAGTATAAATTCTGGATCACATCCTAATGGTGATCATTTAAATCTTTGTTCCAGTGAGTCGGTAGGTCTTGGTTACCTGGTTCAAATCTTCCTCCGATTAATACAAGTGAGAATTCAATTTCTGTCGATTTCAAGAAATCAATTTTTTTGGGACAGACACTTGAACATATACGTATTCATCCCTGACTTCCAATCATGATTGCATGTTCACAGGTCTTTGTCAACTTTCTGCATATTTTTTAGAAGGATCGGCATAAATCCATCAATAGTGGATCACACTTTATCCATTTCTAATATGGATCGGGTCAAATCCATTGATATTGGGTCATGTCCGATCGTTTTTTTAAAGAAAATAATGGATAGTTCCAAGCCATTAGTTTTGGATCGTACATGATCAAAGTATATGTTGAACAAACCAATTGCACTACGTATTAAAGATAAGGATCGGTATACCTCTACCATTGAACGGTTGCATCCAATCGTACCTCAGTTTGGCCAATTAATTGAATCGTGGGTTAAGAATGATAGATTGGCGCAAGACCATCATACAATGATCGTACCTGATCGTTTATCGGTTAGATTCTCCATTGAACTTAAAACTTCTATGGTTCATATTGCTTCCTTCATATATATACTTAGATACTTAAATCATTTTCTCCACTTTAATTCATTAGCAAGAACATACTAACCAAACCAAAAAGAAAATAAACTCTATCATCTTCCTCCCCTTCAGTTCCGACCTAAATTCTCGCGTTTAAAATCATTTCCCAAACATTATCCATCTCTTAACCGACCGACTCCTTCATTATATCAGCCATCACCGCCTCCATCTCCTCAGATCTTGCTTCACAATCGAATCCAAATTGCTTCCATCTTCCACTTTTATACATAGGTGGGTTCGATTTTTTTTGTTTGTTTTGACTTCTGTGATGAGACATTTGGAGTCGACTTGAGTTGGTCAAAGTGAGTCAAGGTGCTGCGGTGGCATACGTGTTTTGAAATGGAAGATGATGATGAGTTTTTGGAGATAGTGATGGAGCAATTGAAATGATCGTTGTTGAACCGATCTTTTTCTTTAGTGGTTGAGGCTGGAAGATTGGTTATATCCGATCGTTCATGGAGTTCTAAAATGTGGACTATTGCCGATCGTCTTGATGGATTGGTACTTGAAAAACTAAAGAGAATTTGGACCAATTGTCTTCTGGTAGGGCTATAGTCGATCATTTTTTTGATCGGTGGTTGAAGATTAGAGATTTGAATTGAACTGAAGTATGGAACCGGAGCCAAAGGTTAGATCGATCGCAACGATCAATACGTATAACGATCGGTTAGAGTTGCAAGAACGATAGGTTGTGAAATGATCGTATAGAAACGATCGGTTATGTGCATTGGGATAGATCGGTCGTAACATCATTTTGGATCGGTTGTTGGTTTAATTTTGATGAACATACTTAAAATCCTCAAATCTTCGTTAGGACTTTGTTATGAGCTTCGGCCTTGAACACTTGAATCATCTTATATGACTTGCATATGAAATGGACTGCATATTCAGATGTATATGACAATCAAACTGTGGAACGAACTTCACTAATCTTTTGCATATTTATATTTGTTGCATATGCTTTGGATAAATTATTGAAGCTCTTCCAATCCTAAATACACAATTCGAACTTTAACATGCCAACAACTGATCCCGGTGTTTAGACTGAATCCTTAGCCAGTGACGTAGAAAATCAGTTGAGATGATTAGCAATGACGGTCACTCCGATTGAACCCCAGAATCTCTTCATAGTCATAGTCTTTAATTCTAAACTATTTTTCACTACATTGCACGACACTGCACCACTCTGCACTAGACACACTTTGCACGGGGGAAATAGGTTATTTTTTCTAATGATGATTATCTGTTGAGTTTAGTAGTTATGGATTCCAGATGCTCAGTGCTTTTGGCTGCTATGTGTTTTAGACAGTCTTCACAGCACAACAATACAAGTGCCTAATCAATCTCCGCAACTACTTCCGATAGACTCCCCTTGGACATCAAGCTAAACAACCGGAAAGTTCATGTCCATTACTTGACCCTTTTTTTTGTCGTTCCTGTCCTTTTAGTAAAAATGATAGACCCTGCTCCCGACACTCTAGGAGGCACTATATTTTTGGAAGACCTAGAGAATTCTATCGCTATGAAAATTATTGAAGCCTCTCTTAGTAGAATTTGTGCCAGGTACGGGATTCCATTTGATGATATGCGATTCCTGACTTAGAACGACAGAGCTCATATCCCCTTGAGGGGTTCACTACATGCAACAAGTTCATGTGCTGGGCAGGATGCATCCCAGCCTTCAATTCGTTTATCTGAGAGATGATATATCATATAAGGTTAGCACCGATACAACTGCATCCAAACGACTATGCCTTGCTTAACTGTACCTACATGGCACTCATGGAGATTTTATTTCGTCCTACAACTCCTAAAGACATTCAATATCTATTCATCTTCAAGCGATGAAAGGAAAGCCTTTCGTTCACATTTCTTGAGTCAGCTAAGAAGTGCCATAACCTAAATGGTACTTGGAACAAGTTGAATGCTTACAAAAGCGAGTGGTTCTATATTCGCTACCTACCCGGCTTTGCCTGACGGTGGTTAGAAGGATGTAAGTATTACTCCTTGTTTAATTTCTTGAGTGCTTGTATCCAGGTCGTATCTTATACTAAGCAACTTTTCTGGTTTGTGCAGGCTCTTATCCACGACCTGATGGAAAACAATACACAGATGTGGTCTTGGTGCTCAGAAGAGTTCCACTAGAAGATAGAGAGGTTAAGAATCCCCTTACCGATGAACGCCTCATTACCTACTATCTGATGGAAGAGGGTCATAGCATAGAGCTACCGATCACTGCTAGAGTTATAGTGACTGAGCAGTGGGATGCGGATGAGGACGACGACCATTAAGCTGATCCTTTCATGCCCCTAATTGAGGGGACTTAGGAAGCTACCGATAAAGATGCGGTAGGAGATGAGGGTGACGACCCCAGTGGCGATGACACGGGTTCTAGTTTCGGGGCTGCGGTCGAATCCTTGCAAACCTCACAGCCCTCCACTCTTGAAAAAGGAAAAGGGAAGAAACTCGTTTGTAGGTTCCCTAAGAGTCGCCTCTTCAAACAGCCCAAGCTATCCATCACTCTTCAGGTTATTCTAGATCGGTTCGCTTCTCAACCTTCAAAACACTAAGATGATACATTTGAGGCATTATCTGATCTTCCGATACTGGATGACGTTGATGTCTTTCATTTTACGGACATTAGCATCGGCGGATCAGAATATCCTTCTAGAGCTGGGGCTAGAATCCCATCTACCACTAGTGGAGAGGTTACTCCTATCGGTAAAGCTTCAATAACTGGTCCGTTGGGGGGACACAAGGACACACACATTCACATGCACTTCACAATATTGCATTGCACTTATCTCGTGTCCTTTAATACTTAGAGCTGATTCATTCTTTGTCTTTCTTTGCAAAAACAATGGTGAGGAAGAAACACATGTTTCAGTCTCTACAGGAAATATCATGCCAGAATCCTGGTTCTCATTCGGGCCCATACCACCAAGGTAGTGGTCATGAATATGACCCTAGCTATCGCTCTAGTCGGGATTGGGATTACCAAAATAGAGGTGATAGAGACAGGTTTTCCCATGATAAACATCGATCTAAGTCTAGATCTCCTCGTCCTAAAGATTTTGAAAGGCAACAAGATCACCGGGACGACGTTCCTCCTATTGACATCTCTCCCAGTCTCCCTACAACTTCAGTTTCTTCACAGTCTATTGTTCCATTTCATCCTTAGTGACCCAGCAATCGTCGGCGTCATAGTGAGCATGATGTTCACCAACATCCTTAGTGACCCAGCAATCGTCGACGTCATAGTGAGCATGATGTTAACCAAGTGTCACTGAAGCTCATCAATTTGATGCTGCCACTCGTATGGTCCATCTTAAGTCAGATTTTCCAAATGTATGTCTCGATGGGTATTTATTTGTATCTAATCTTAAGAAAGTCCCTGAAAAAGTCTAGCAAATGACTGTGGATTGTGTGAATGATATCTACAAGAAGTATAATGAGTGGATGAGAGCGGCGAAGAGGATTTTTAAAGCATCTTGGGAGAGTGCGGCAGAGATTGAGAAATTGAATCGCCAAGATGCCCATGACAAGCGAATCATTGAAACTCTAACCAATGATTTGGAATCTTCAAGGAGCTCATAGGAAGAAGCTGAGAAATAAGCAGAAACGACCATCAAGGCACTCGTGGATGAGAAAGCCAAGCACTTGGCCTAGGTTGAAGTGCTTCATCATTGAAACTATAAACTGATGATCAAAAGGGATGCGGCCCAAAGAAGCGCAACCAAGTACAAAACTAATTTTGAGTGCAAATCCAAAGGTAAGGAGGAAGCGCTGAAAATCGGCTAGGATGCCTGTGATGAATTGGTTACCGTTAGGCTTGAAAGAGATGCGGCTGTTGAAAAGGCCAAATACATTGATACCCTTGTTAAATGAGAAGTAGAGGCCATGAAAGAAAAGGCTAGGGAGGAGGTTATGGAAGAACTAGATCCACTTCTTATTCTTTACAATGCTAACGCCTTAGAGCACGAAAACTTGGAGTGGCTCCGAGGTGACTACCCTTACCATCTTGTACGTGCTTGGGAGCATCTTGTTCACGAGGAGAAAAAGGCTCTCGACATCGGAAAAATCGATATGATGAGGCTGGAAGGCAAAATTCTATTGGGTGACAAACCCAAGGTTCTAAACGAAACCCTTCTTATACTCCAAAATGAGCATGCAACAACCTCTCTACAAGAAGCTAATGAAGGTTCTGGATCCATCTCACACAATGTTGCAGATGACCAGAATCTGGTGACCCAAGTTTTTCCCAGCACCACTGTGGATTCTTTTGTCGATCGTGGTTATAATTCGAAGAAGCCGCATATTAGTGACCCAGCTCTCCCCGATTATGGAAGGTGGTTCCGGTGGCACTTCGGCTTACGTGGGGGACCAATCTGGAGAAGGTGTTTCATTAAACTCGCATGTCCTTTAGAAAGATGGAGTGTCCCCGGTGGATAGATCTGGTCTCTTTAGTTATGTTTCCTCATCTTTAGATCTACCGGCTGTAGTTCCACCTCTTCCTCGAGAATCTCAACCAGGACCTGAAACACCCCACACCCTTTAATATACCCAAAAGGGCACATTAAAAGGCATGGTGCGTTGTAGGTATAACTGAAACTAACGGAGACTAAGATTCACAAAACAAAATTAGGTAAAAACAACGGAAACTAAATAAGTATTTAATTAAAACAAAGCTTCATAATTAAATCATAAATAAGTCAAATGCCAAATACAACATTCATATCTCAAAACCCATCATGTCTTATGAAATAAAAATTCATAGTCTCAAAATCAGAATACGTAATATCCCACATAAATAAACCAGTGCGTACAAGAACAAAAGCTAAAAATAAAAGAAGTACATAGAAGAAATCTGCTCCAAGAAGAACTCCAAGCTACAGCAATCTACTAGCTTCTCCCTTGATTGCCTAAGGGGAAAAGGGGAGAAATATAGGAGTGGGTCAGACTAAAAGTCTGGTGAATGATAGTAATTAATAGAGTCTTTAAGCAAGATAAAAGTAATAGACTCTACAACAGTTCTAGCATAAATAAGTATAACAAAGGAAATAGGAAAGAGATAAACATGAAATAAATACGATTAGATATTACTCAAGATAGGTTAACTTTGATTGCTTGCACTTGTACCGCATTAATTAGGCTGAATTCCTAATCCTATAATTAGGATATGACCCTAATTCTACCCTTTTTGATCGGCCTGCTACTCCATAGACCTTACTGTGGACCAGCCGCTATATAACTCCCTACACAGCAACCAATGGTATCTACGAAAGATGCACAGAGCAACTACTGTGGATCCGGATGACATATATAGCTCCATACACAGAAGGCAATGATGTCTACGAAAGATACTCATGCTAAGCGCTTGGAACTCATAGCTATTGCTGAGCACCCGAATGGAAGTCGCACGCGTAACTGCCACCATGCCCATGCTACCTTTTGCTCCACCTATTGGGTCTTCTTATTACCTAAACATCCAGCATAAGCGTGCCCCTCATCCCACTTTAGGCTAATGTGAGATCACCGTGTGTCCATAGAATCTATAGGGAAATGCTGTTAGTACTGGCCCTTCATCCAAACAATATCTTGTTGCTCCCCTTATCCAAATCCCCCATGATTTGGACTTCTATTTGACCAATTACTACCATTCTTAGCATAAGCGTGCCTTAGGGAATGCTATTTGGTACAGGTCCTATTTTCATCTTTGCTTATTAACTTAGGTAAATTATTTAAATAAGCCTTTACACTTTTCTCTACTATTTGTGCTTATTAATTTATCCTAATTCTTAAGATAAGCCTTATTCTATTCTTTTTCTTATTATAACCTACCTTATGATCATGCTTATTACATAACCCAAGGTCTAAGTGTGAAAATAAGCTTCTTTCATCTTTTACTCCATTTAGTTATAATTCTAAGTTATAACTATGTCAATTATCTTTATTTAGTCGAATTCTAATTATAATTAGTCATAGTTTCAGTCCAATTCCATTAATTATTACAATCTGATTCCATTGTTTATTACAGTCTTTATAATTTACATCTTATTTTTCTTCATTCAATATTCTTACTTATAAAATCCATATTCGCTTTAAATTTATTCTAATCCATACGCGAAGAAAAGGGGGATGAAGAGAATAGACGCTTGCATAAAATCCAAAACGTCAAAAACATGTAAATAAGAAATAAATAACAGTAAATAAACTTAAATACTATAAATAGACTGTAAATCAGTAAAAAGCTATGCTTAACAGTAATAAATTATAATTAACAGAAATAATACTAAAATTACTGAAAGGAATAGCTGAAAGGAAATAGACTGAAAATAATTCTAAAAACTATAAATAACTACAGAAAAAGGCTATTCTAAAAATCATAGTAAAACTACAACTATTGGAAAGCCTATTATTTTAAATTACTTAAAGAAATCTTAAAATAATTACAATCACTCACCTTCGGTCCTAAGCTTTTCCTTTGGTCTTCCCAGATCCACTTGGAGTTGTAAAATAATTTAATATATAATGATTTTCTCCTTTGGAAAAATTATTCCGTTTAGGGTCCTTCCTAGAAAGGTGAACCCAATTGGAGAAAACCTAGAATAAGAAAAAGTGTTAGGTCTTGGGGTTTATTTATAGGTGTAGAAGTGGATCTTGGACCGTTAGATTTGGAGATTGAATAGGATGCAACCACGTCATAGGCTGAATAGGGGCCATCGGATGCAGAAATGGAGGGACCAGATCGAAATAAAGGATGAAAATGACGTGTTCGGTGGCCGCTATTTCGTTCGAACGAATTAACGTTCGTTCGCCTGCCAAAATGCAAGGCGGGTTGACCGGGCGGTCGACCACCCCCTTGCCCAGGTCGACCGGCCGGTCGACCTGACCATATATATATATATATATATTACAGGTTAAATTTCTGGTTGTTACAGGACCTCAAGTGCCTGTGACGCGGTCCGTTACTATGACGGCTTCGATAATAACCCTAGATGGCGCAAGTGGAGTAATCTTTTGTGATCGACGAACACTTGGTGGATGCTTTGTTGAGGAAAGAAAGCAATCAGCGTCAAAAGGTTCCTACTGATGATGACATTGTGATTATTAAAGCTTCCTAATCTTTGTCAGGCCCCTCTATGCAAGAAATGGCACAGAAACTCGTGGCAGAGATCGCCCTTGAGATGAAAGTCAAGCAGGAGAAAATGGAGATCATTCGCCTCCCATCTCCATCGTTTGGCCTGGAGAAACTATGAATGGTTCCACGGCTCAACTAGAACCTACTCAAGATGCACCAACTAGGTCATCCAAGACTACTCTGGTGAAAGGCCAAGGAAGCGGGAAAAGAGGAGATAAGAGGAGTGAGGAAAATTCGAGTGAAATCTCTCCCGATTCCAAGAAGAAGAAGAAGCCGAGGAGGAAGCGGTTCTTTGCGTGCACTCAAGCTCCCAAGACTTTTGGGATTTGTTGGTCAAATTTAAACGGGATCGGCCCCATTTTTTGATTCTTTTGCTGTAAATACTTGTACTTAAATTTCCAAGCTTAAGTAAATTAAGTTCTTTTACTTTTGTCGAACTTATGTGTGAAGTTGCTTAAGTAGTTGAGCTATTAAATTTTTCATTCAATGTACTTGTAATTTGTCGCTCATTGACTCGAATGATAATCCATTAATTTTATTCCAAGTCCTTTACAGAATCGTGGCCTTAAGTCGTACTAGACACTGGGCTCAAGCCCTAGTGTTACACTGTCGGATTTGACGGTTTAAGTGATTATACTCCTGCCTCCAGTTCTCGGGTTAAAGGAGTTAGATAGTGGATGGTCGAATTCCATCTTTAACGAATTTATATTCCTCCTGTCAATTTTAGGTCATAGTTAATGGAATAGTGGTGGACAAATCACACTCATCTATTTGTTTATACTCATATCTGCACTCTAGGGAAAAGATTTCCTTGGCGAATGGTCGAATCGCACCCAATTTTCGTTTATAATTCAGTCCACGATATGGAAACTTAGAATTATTTTGGAAAATAGTCGAACATATTTTCTTTTGTTGATTAACTTGCCCTAAGCCCGGGTTTAACTTGGAGAGTGATTTGTCATGTTACGATCATTTTTTGATTCACGCCTATCCCATTGCTTGGTGGGATTAATTTGATTATCGGATGGTCAAGTCACATCCATTTCTCATTTGGTACTCTGCTCATCGGGTTGTGAGCAAGAATCATTAAGTGAATGGTTGAGCCACGTTCATTTTGTTTAGTCCAATCATGAACTTATGTAATCGGTTGGCTCTAGGCTCTGGGAACTTGCTCGGACATGTCAGCATTAGTTAGTCGGGTATCATAACTAATATGTAATGCTACTGTAATCATAGATATGATGGAAATTTCAAATTTTATTTCCCAATTGGAAAGAAATGACAAAATTTGTCATATTACATATTTGGAAAGTCAAATGCTAAAGTGAATTTGAAAATTAAATACAACTAAATGAAGAATAATAAACTAAGTGAAATAAAATCGTAAATGCTTGCTATTCCACGCCCTTGGAAATGTGACGCCATTAACAGTCGCTAGCTTGAAAGTTCCTTCTCCAAGCCTTTGTCCAATGACGTACTGTCCCTCGCAAGTAGGATTCATGTGTAATGGGATAGGAAAAACATGTTTCAAGATGAGATTGCCGATTTCAAAGGTCCTAGGTCGGACTTTAGTGTTGTATCGGGCGACTCGATACCAATGTGCAGCTGCCCTCAAATCAGCTTCTTCGCGCTTCTCATCTACCAAGTCTAGAGATTCTAATAGGAGTTCTGCATTCATTCTAAGGTGGTAGTAGGTCACTCGATGAGAAAGGACTTTGAGTTCAATAAGAATGAAGGCTACGGAGCCGTAAGCAAGAACGAATGGAGTATGGCCAATCACGGACTTGTGGATGGTTCTGTAAGAGCATAATGCTGTTGGGAGTTCATCCACCCACTTGCCTCTAGCTTTTCCAAACATTTCTTCAAAATGGACTTTATGATTTTGTTCACAGCTTCAACTTGTCCATTTGCTTGAGGGTGAGCAACTACCATGAATATCTTTTCAATATGATGCCGACGGCAGAAGTCTTTGAATTCAGTTACAATGGTCCATGGAAGACCAAAATGACAGATGGTGTTTCAAACAGTGAGGTTGATTACTTTCTTCATTGTGATCATGGTTAAAGGTTCTACTTTGGCCGATTTAGTGAAGTAAACAACTGCTATGATGGCATACTTCACACCAACTTTAGAGATCGGTAAGGAACCGATAATATCTATGTCCCATATGGAAAACAGCCATAGACTGGCCATTTGCGTAATTTCTAATGGTGGAGCTCATGGAACTTTTGCATATATCTGGCATTTGTCGCATCGCTTAGCATAATCAACAACATCTTGGTTAATAGTTGGTCAGTAATACCCATAGAGGAGTATTTTCTTTACTAGGGTTTGCCTCCAGTGTGATCGCCACATTCCCCTTCATGAACTTCCTTTAGGACTCGTTTTATTTCACCATGAGCAATACACCGCAGTAGGGGAATGGAGAAACTCTTTTTATACATGACTCCTTCCTGAATGATATACCGTGAAGCATTATGGAGGACTTGTCACCTTTCATTCTTCCTTTCGAGAAGGACTCCTTGTAGCGAATAATCTTTAATCAGAGTCATCCACGACTCGTTCTCAGGCTCCGTCTCTAACACCTAGTTGATTTCCATTTGGTTTACGCTAGGAGCATCTAATACTTCAATTGGAACCAAAGCCATTTGTTGTGCATCATCGGTGCTAGCAAACTTTGCCAATGAGCCAGCCTCTTTGTTTTGATCTCGAGGAATGTGTGTGATGTCATAATACTCAAAGTCAGTCAATAGCTCTTGGACTCAGATAAGGTATGGAGCGAGTCATTGTCCTTTAGCCTTGTAATCTCCCTTGACTTGATATACCACCAACTAGGAATCGCCAAAGATTTCAAGAGATTTTATTCCTATTTCTCTAGCAAGTTTGAGTCTAGCAACCAGAGCTTCATGCACAGCTTCGTTGTTCGTTGCATGAAAGTCAAGCTTCAAAGCATAGCAAATTGATCGATCCTTTAGAGTTACTACCATGACTGCGGCTCCAAAACAGCGATCATTGGATGCTTCATCCATAAACATTTTCCACCGAATGGTAGGGGCTCCACAACTCTCTGGGTGATCATGTTGTGTGGTGAATTCTGCTATAAAGTCCGCCAGCGCCTATCCCTGGATGGCTCTCCAAGGGAGATAAGTGATCTCAAATTGGTTCAGCTCGATGTTCCACTTGAGTAATCTGCCAGACGTCTCAAGTCGTTGTAGGACCTATCGTAACGACTGATCAGTTTAAATGTTGATGAAATGAGCCTAAAAATAGGGGCAGAGCTTTCATGAAGCAACCAACAAGCAATGTGCCAATTTCTATATCTTCAAATAGTTCTTTTCAACTCATGTTAATCGCTTGCTAGCGTAATAGACCAGTCTTTGTGTTTGACTCTCCTCGTGAAGTAGTGCGGTACTTATTGTGTGTACCGACACGGCCAAGTAGGTATACAAGTCTTCATTATCCATCGGCTTTGACAAGATGGGATGTCTCTCTAATTAGTTTTCCAAAGCATGGAATGCATCTTTATAGTGATGTGTCCATTCAAAGTTCATTTTCCCTCTTCTAATCAAGTTGAAGAATAGAATGCATTTATCGGTGGCTCTGGAAATAAACTGGCTCAGGACAGCAACCTTCCCATTTAGGCTCTGTACTTGTTTGATAGTCTTTAGCACTTGGATGTTGCGAATTGCTCGAATATTTTTGGGATTGGCTTCAATGCCGTGAGTATCGACAATGAAAATCAATAATTTCTTGATGCAACGCTAGAAGAAAGTTTCGAAAGATTGATCTTCATTTTGTAATACGAAGGATATCGAACATCTCTGCTAAGTCTCTAATATGGTTGCTTGATCGTTGTGACTTTAAGAGCATATCATCCACATATACCTCCATCGTCTTTCCAATTTGATCTTTAAACATTTGATTGACCAAACACTAATAAGTTGCTCCAGCATTCATCAATACAAATGGCATTACCACATAGCAATACAATCCCACGTCGGTAATAAACTGGTGTGCTCTTGGTCGGGGATGTGCATTAGGATTTGATTATATTCACAGTACACATCCATAAAAGATAGCAACTCATGTCCTGCGGTTGAGTCCACCAGCTGGTCGATCCTTGGAAAGGAAAACTGTCTTTCGAACATGCCTTGTTTAAGTCCAAATATTCCATCCGTGTTTGCCACATTCCATTCGCCTTTCTCACAAGTACATGATTGGATACACATTTAGGGCAGAGGGCGTCGCTGATAAACCCATTGCTTTTTAGTCTATCCAACTCCTCTTTAGGGCAGCAGATCTCTCTGGATCCATACCACGCCTTTGCTGTTTTACCGGGACATGCCTCGAGTCGATATTTAATGCATGGGTCATAATGGCAGGTGTTGGCACCAAAAGTGGGCACAAACACTTAAGAATAAAATAGTAGATAAATAAATGAAGAATAATAAAAATTAAATAGAGAGGATAAGTAAACAAGCAATCAGAATCAAGCAGTAACAAAGACACAAGGATTTATAGTGGTTCGGCATTGTGTGCCTACATCCACTTCGAAGAATTTGATCACTTGTAAATCAAATTACAATAAAGTAATGATAGTAGCACTTGATTAAAATGGAGTAGAAAGCAATAGGAAACGCAAAAATCCTTTAAATGAAGAAAGAAGTTTGTATTTATAGGCGAAGACAGCAAAATATCTTGCTGGAAATTCGGTAGAAGACTCTCTAGATCCATAGGGGCCTACCAGAACGATCGCAATTTCTAACTCACTCGTTAGAATGATCGGTACCGATCGTTCACTTATGCTCTAATGCATGTGCGATCGTTTTTGTGAGCTCCCACATGCCTCCAGTCTGTGCTCCCAAAGTTTGGTGTCATTTTGAGTTATGGTTAGTGGGTTATCGACCAATGTTCATTGAATTGGATCATTCATGTTGAAATAGTATGATCGTTCATGAATAATGTAAATCGATCATTCTGACTTGCTCATTTCGACATGCTATCATTTTTGGGGACTCCTTTCTCCAATATATTCATATTCCAAAAGTTTCAAGTGTGTTTGACTTGTAGATTTTGAGATAACGATTGATCATCACTGAATTGAGCTATGTAATCGGTTCGATATAATCCATAGTATTGAATATGGATCGTGCCTGATCTATCTTCAGAGAATTCTGAACTTCCATACTTTAAGTGTTTTATTGAGTTCGCCTCTAGCTTCTGCTTTGCTACTACTTCATATTATCATTTAGGCCTGACCTTTAGGCTTCGTGATCATTAATCAGATACATCGATCCTGATGACCATTGAGTCTGTCTCCTCTGATTGGTCAAGATATAGCTGGGCTAAAAGACTGGATAACATTTGCCCCCCAAAGTACATCTTGTTTGAACATGACGTGCTTTGAATCGTTGCAAATTTCTATCGTCTGAAATGATTCCATCCAATTTATTGAACAGTCGCCATCCTTTTGTTGAGCCTCCTATTATTGAGAGTTTCATCTCCTTCTGTTTGTCATAACTATTGTTCGATTTCCAACTATATAAATACTAGATTACGGCTTGTCGATGATTATTTTATTTTGTTTCCAATGATTATTAGGCTCCAGCAATTTGACTTAAACTCTTCTCCAATTGATTTTAGGTGAGAATTCAATTTTTATTAATTTCAAAAGTTGAACTTTTCAGTATGTATGTTAGAACATATATGTATTCATACCTTACCCCTGATCACAATTACATGTTCACAGGTCGTTGTCAAGTCCTTTTTCTCTCTTTTTTAGGAACGATCGTATTTAATCGCTTGTTATAGAATATATAGATGGGTTGCTCCAGATCCATCATATACGGATCGTATGCCATTAATATAAATGATCGGTCTTCTGGGCTTTAAATGGCCGATATAATGTTTACGTGGAACGATCAGAATGATTGTCATTGGTTGACTTACCAAATCCAAATTTCATACTTCGAAAACGATCTGTGCTGAATCGAGGAACAAACGATCAGAACAATTGTTTATAAACCAATTTCATTAGCTTCAAAGGACCGGCTTGCACCACATATAAATACTTTTATTTAGCCGCATCCATCCTCTTAACTCAAGCATTATTTCAACTCGAACTGAAGAAGAAAAATGGCTCTTCCCTCATCTTCATCATTCCAAGTCACGATCCAAACCTTCCAAATCGAAGACCCATCCTCCACCATTAAATCTTTAGTTAACCATCCTCTTCACTGTACTTGCTATTACTACTTCCATCTTCTCAAACCTCATGCAAGATCGAATTCAAACCAGCTCCATTCTTCGAATCATAATATAGGTAGGTTAATTTTGATTTGTGTGTGGATTTGATAGCATGACTTTGGGCTTGTCGGTAGTTGTGGTGTTCAGTTAGAACGATGGAGTCGATAGATTTAAAGTAGGTTGGAGGAAGGAAGGCTTTGGCCGACCATTTTGCTAATGGAGAAGTGGTTGAGTTATTGGGAAGAAGGATTTGGCGGTTGAAAACGATCGTTCATGAACGATCGGTTTTAGTCAAGGACTTGGCTAATCTTCAAAGTAGATGAATTGACTTGTGAAACAATCGTATGGAGTTGATGTTGAGTACGGTTTTGGTGTGGACCGATTGTACTGGAACGATCGTACAAGAACGATGCAACATATGGAACAATCTTATGGTGATGGTTTGGTTCGAACGATTTGTTGAATGTAGATGCGAATGATTGGATAGGGATCGATGGGAACAATCAGAAGTAATGGTTAGAACAAATGATCGGATAGGGATCGATGGGAACGATCGGTTGGAGAAATGGTGTGGCACCTGGCTTGATTATGGACAATTGTCATGGAATGATCGTGTAAGAACGACCATTCTAGAAGATCGGCTATTCTTTGATCAAACGATCGGTTGTCAGCAACGAACTTTAAAATGAAATCGAATTGTATGAACTTGAACTTTGAGATGAGCTTCAGCCTTGAACACTTGAGTGAACACATACGACTTATATATGATTTGAACTGCATATTGAGACATGCACGATATTCGAACTATGACGTGGACAAACACCTTGGACAATACTTTTGAAGCTTATCTGCCTATGAATATAAAAATTAATATTCAACCTGCTGACAATCGATCTTGAGGTTCAGGCTGAATCATTTCCTAACGATGTTGAGAACTGGTTGAGACGGTCAGCAATGATGGTCACTCTGGTCAAACTTCAAAATCTCATCATCTTTTCCGCCTTTAATTCTGTATCACTTATCACCGTATTACATGGCACTTCACCACACAACACTAGCTCTCACTTTGCACCAGAGGGCATAGGTTATTTTACCTAATAATGATTTTTTTACTAAGTTTGATAGCAATGAATTCCAGACGTTCGGAACGTGTTGCAGCTATGTCTGTTGGACAATCTTCTCAGCACAACAATTCTGGTGCCAAGTTCAGTTCAGCCACTGAATTAGACAATCCATCTTCTAGCCATCGATCCGAGCAACCGGAAAGCTCTGATCCACCATTTGATTTATTCTCCATTGTTCCTATTCTTCCACCGGAAATCATCGATTCTGCTCCTGACACTTTGGAGGATGCAGTCTTCTTGGAAGATCCTATAGATTCCATAGCCTCGAAAATTAGTGAAGCCGCTCTTCACCAAGTCTATGAGAGACATGGGATTTCATTTGACGATGTACTGGTCTTTTCATGGGATGATAGAGCTCACAGGCCTTTGAAGGGGTATACCACATGCAACAAATTTATGTGTTGGGTTGGATGCATTCCACCGTTTAAGTCATATATCCATGAAGTTCTACATTACTTGAGGATAGCCTCGGCGCAACTGCATCCGAATGGCTACGCCCTGCTCAACTATATTTAAATAGTGTTTATGGAGTTCTTATATCGCCCTGCAACTACCGAAGACATTCGATTCATATTCACCTTCAAGCAATGGACAGGAAGTCTCTCGTTTACATTTTTGGATTCGGTTAAGAAGTGTCATATCTTAACTAGTACTTGGAATAAATTAAGCATTTTCAAAAGAGAATGGTTCTTTATGCGATGTCCGCCTGGCTTCGCTCGACGGTGGTTGGAAAGACGTATGTATCACTCTGTACCTTGATTTATACATTTATATCCGGGTCTATTCCAGAGTAAGCATTTTTTCTGATTTATTACAGGCACTATCCTGTGGCCCGAAGGTAAACATCTTGAGGAGGCAGTCTCGACTCTTAAGGATGTGCCGCCAGAAGATAGAAATATTGAGTGCCTTCTTACTGATGAACGACTTATCAGCTTTTGTCTGATAGAAGAAAGCCAGAGCATAGGGCTAGCGAATATTGCTAGAGTTGTAGTGATAAGACAACATGTCGTAGTTGGTCGAAGGGGAAACCGTGTTGATCTTATCGTGCCCCCAATTGCGGGAGCTCAGTAGGTCACAAATATAGATGCTGAAAAAGATGAAGGTGACAAGCCTGGTTGTGATAACGAAGGGTCTAGTCTTGGGGTCGCAGCCGGATTCACGCAGACCCTACAGCCCTTGGCTCTCGAAAAAAGAAAGGGAAAGAAACTTATCTATCGATTTCTTAAGAGTCGTCTCTCCAATCAGAACAAGCCGTCTGGTACTCCTCAAGTTATTCCGAATGAGTATGCTTCTCATCCGTCTGATCATTTAGGCAAACCACTTGACTCACTATCTAACTTGCCGATTCCATAAGATGTTGAAACTTTTCACTTTACTGATATGAGCGTTGGTGGGTTGGACTCTCCTACCAGAACTAGTGCAGAAATCCCATCTACTACTAAAGGATAGATTACTACTATGAGCAAAGCTTCAACATCTGGTTCGTTGAGGGGAACACAAGGCTTGCACACACTTGCACTTCACAATTTTGCACTATGTTAATCTTGTGCCCTTTAATATTTAAAGTTGATTCACTCCTTATTTTCCTTTGCAGGAACTATGCTGAAGAAGAGGAATATGTTCCAGTCTCTCCAGGACTTATCCTGCCAAACTTCGGGCTCACGTTCAGGCCCGTATTATCAAGGCAATGGTCATGAGTATGATGTAAGCTATCACTCCAGTCGAGATCGAGATCGTCAGGATTGAGGTGGGAGAGACAGGTCTGCCCATGAAAAGCATCGATCAAAATCTAGATCCCCTCCTCCGAAGGGTTCTAAAAAGCAAACTGATCATCGGTACCTGCCTATTGATTCTACTTGTAGTCCTTCTTCTATCCCAATTCCTCTACAGCCTTTACTCCCTTCTCATTCTCAACGACTTAATGATCACCGTCGTCATAGCGAGCATGTCGTTCCCCACAAATCAGGCAAGGAAAGTGATAACATTGGAACAAATGTCGTGGAGCATGAAATCGATCAAGCCACTTGCATGGCCTAGCTCAGTGAAGAGTTTTCAAACTTATGCTTTGGTGGGTTTTTCTTCCCTCCTAATCTAAAAATGGTCCCCCTAAAAGTTCAAAAAAGGACTATGTATTGTGTTACTGATATCCATAGGTAGTATAATGAGTGAATGAAAGCTGTAGAGAAAATGTTCAAAGTATCCTTCAAACGAGCGACAGAGATTGAAAAACTAAAGCGCCAAGAGGCCCAAGATAAGAGGATTATCGAAACTTTAACAAACGAGCTGAAAGCTTCAAGGAACTCTCAGGCAGAGGCCGAGAGAAAAAAATGAGACCCTAGCCAAGGCTTTAGAGGAAGAGAAGGCTAGACATTTGAATAAGGTCGAGGTGCTGCACCACAAAAATTATCGGCTTTCACTTGAAATGGACATAGCCCAAAAGAGGATAGCTGAACTTCAAGCTAAACTTGAATATGATACTAAGGAGAAAGATTTGGCATAAAAGATTAGCTAGGAAGTGTACGAGGAGCTAGTCAACGTCATGCTCGAAAGAGATGCGACTGTTGAGAAATCTAAATATGTGTATGCCCTCATTCAGCATGAAGTGTATGCCACTAAGGAGAAAACTAGAGAGAAATAATGAATGAGCTTGACCCACTACTTGTTCTCTACAACGCCAATGTTTTTAAGCATAGAAACCTGGAATGGCTTCGAGATGACTATCCCTATCAGCTTTTGCACGCTTGGGAATTTCTTGTAGCTGAGGAGAAGAAGGCGCTTAATGTAAAGGAGATTGATCTTATGAGTTTTGAGGGCGAGATCTTACTAGGCGATGAACCCAAAATTTTGCGTGATGTCCAGCTTGCATTTCAGCAAGAGTCAGCTATTGAGTTCCGGCCCTATGCAACCCGATGCTGCAACTAACCTGCCCCCAATTTCTTAGGGTATTCTTAGCACTACCATGGGTTCTTCCACTGTTCCAGGATATAACCTGGACAACCCTCAATATGAAATTCATAGCAAGTCTTTTCCAATTCCAGAACGAAGTTATGAAGGTACTCCAGCTCATCACAGGAGCCGAATCATAGAAGGTATCTCGTTGACATCTCCAGTCATTCATAAAGTTGGGTGTCGTCGGTTGATATTTTTAATCTTTTTTGCTATGTTTCCTCAACTTTAGGTCCTCCGGCTACTGTTCCTCTTCCTCAAAAATCCCAACCGGGGCCTTAAGTTCTTGTATTGGAGTTTGTTACATTACAACCTTGGTATGAGTCAAGGCATTCCAAAAGAGAAGGCTTTCATATTTGATAAGCATATGGTGGATGCACTGTTGAGGGAAGTAGTGATCTACACCATGAAATCCCAATTGATGGGGACGTCGTAATCATGGGTACCTCTGATCCCACCGACGCGCTCAGTCTAAAGGAGCATATTGAGAAGGAAGAGTCGTTGAAGAAAAAGGCTAAGGCTAAGCCAGCTGATGTGGACCATAATGCTTCAGATTCTATCCCGCTTTAAGTCATTCCTCCAAGCGAGTTGATTCCCGGGGATGAAATCCCTCCTACTTCTAAGGATGACGCTGCTTTGATCCTTGTATTTAGCGATGTCTCTCCGAAAAGAGGTAGAGGTGGTAAAGGATCAAAGAGAGGGTCGGGGGATAGTCTGAGTGGATCCACCACTAAGTAATCAAGGGAGGACAAGAATACAAAGAAGTAGCCGTCGGGCCGGCTTGATGTGTAGATAGCTTATGTTGCTACTCTTTCGTTGGACTTGTTTGTGCGGGTACAACCCCTACTTATAATTATCGTTTTTTAGATATACTTGTAATGCAACTTAAAAGTTTAATGTGAACAAAAGTTCTCTTGCTTTTGTAGAACTCTTATGTGTATTTGCTTAAGTGAATGAGCTATAACATTTTCCATTCAATGTACTTGTAATTCGTTGCTCGTTAGCTCGAATATTGATTTGATTCATCAATCTCATGGCCTCCTTGAGGTCATGGCCATAAGTCGTATTCAAATGTTTGGCTCGAGCCTTACTGTTATGCTATCGAACTCAGCGGTTAAGCAATTATGTTTCTGCCCTCTATCTTTGGTTAGGAGAACTAATTAGTAGATAGTCGAGTTCCATCTCCACTAACTTCATTCTCATCCAGTCATATTCAGGTCTGAGTTGGTTAAGAGTAAGTGGTTGAATCACACTTATTTATTCGATTATACTCATATCCATACTCTATGGACAAGAGTTATTCCATGGGTGGTCCTTCGCACCCTTTAATGTTTGTAATGCAATTCACACTCTGGAAGTTTGGAGTTATGGAAAACTATCGAATTCAATTTCCCTTAGTCAGTCATCTTGCCCCCAAGTATAGGGTTCTATTTAACAAGTGATCGGTTGAACCACGATCACTATCAAGTCATGTTAACTTCATTATATGGGGTGATTTAATTGGTCGTATGTCGCAGCTAATATATAATGCAATGGAAGATCACAAATATGAAGCAAAATTCAAAACTTTATTTTCCAAATGGAAAGAAATGACCTAGTATTACATATCAAGAAAATCAAATGCTAAAGCAAATAATGAAATTAAATAAAACTAAACGAAAAAGAAATAAATTAAGTGAAATAGCGTCGTAAATGCTCTCTATTCCACGCCCTTAGGAGTGTGATGCCATCAACAGTTGCTAGCTTGAAAGTTCCCTCTCCACGCCTCTATTCAATAATGTATGGTCCTTCCCAAGTAGGATTCATATGCGACGGGGCAAGAAAAACCCGTTTCAAGATGAGATCGTCGATTTCAAAGGTTTTAGGTTCGACTTTAATGTTGTAGTACCGGCCGACTCAGTGCCGGTGCGCAGTTGCCCTCAAATAATATTCTTCATGCTTCTCATCGACAAAGTATAGAGATGACAATAGGAGATCTCTATTCATTCTGGGATCATAGTAGGGCACTCAATGAGAAAGAATTTCGAGTTCAACATGAATAACGGCTTCGGAGTTGTAAGCAAGGGCGAATGGAGTATGGCAAGTCATGGACTTGTGGGTGGTCCTATAAGCCCATAGTGCCGTCGAGAGTTCATCCACCCACTTACCTCTAGCATTTTCCAAATGCTTCTTCAAAATGGACTATATGATTTTGTTCACAACTTCAACTTGTCCATTTGCTTGAGTTTGAGCAACGGCCGCAAATCTCTTTTCAATTTGATGCCGACGACAGAAGTCTTTGAATTTAGCACTGTCGAATTGGGTTCCATTATCAGTTACTGTAGTTCGTGGAAGGCCAAAACAACATATGATGTTTCGGATGATAAAGTTTATTACTTTTTTGTTTTGATCGTGGCTAATTGTTATGTTTTGACCCATTTGGTGAAGTAATTAACTGCGATGATGGCGTACTTTGCACCACCTTTAGTGATCAGAAAGGAACCGATAATATTTATGCCCCATATGGAAAATGCCCATGGGATGACCATTTGTGTGATTTCCGTTGATGGAACTCTCAGAACTTTTGCATACATCTGGCACTTTTTGCATTGCCTTGCATAATTTGTAGCAACTCGATTGACGGTCGGCCAATAATACCCATAACGGCAGCATATCGATTGACAGTCGGCCAATAATACCCGTAACGGAGTATTTTCTTTGCTAGGGTTTGCACCCTAGTATGATTGCCATATTCCCCTTCATGAACTTCCTTTAGGACTTGTTTTATTTCATCATGAGCGATACACCAGAGCAGGGGGACAGAAAAACCCTTTCTATATATAACTCCTTCCTGAATGATATATCATGAAGCTTTCTAAAGGAATTATCGTTTTTCATTCCTCGGTTTGGAAATCACTCCGTGTAGCAAATTATCTTTAATCGGAGTCATCCACGATTCCTTCTCAGGCTTCGTCTCTAGTACCCGGTCGATTTCCATCAGGTTTATGCTTAGAGCTTTTAGTACTTCGACTGGGATCAAGCCCAATTGTTGTGCATCCCTAGTGCTAGCAAACTTTACCAAAGAGTCGACCTCTTTGTTTTGATCTCGAGGAATGTGTATAATATCATAGTATTCAAAGTAAGTCAATAGCTTTTGGACTCGGTTAAGGTACAGGGCGATTCGTTGTCCTTTAGCTTTATATCGCCCCTTACTTAGTATACTACTAATTATGAGTTGCAAAAGATTTCAAGAGATTTTATCCCCAATTCTTTAGCGAGTTTAAGTCCAGCAACCAATGCTTCATACTTAGCTTCGTTGTTTGTTGTAAGGAAATCAAGCTTTAAAGCATAGCAAATTAATCGATCTTCTCGAGTTACCAGTACCATTCCAGCTCCAGCACAACGATGATTGGATGCCCCATCCGTATACAACTTCCACCGTAAGGTATGGGTTTCACCGCTCTTTGGGAAATCATCCTGTGCAGTGAATTCTGCTATAAAGTCCGCCAATGCCTATCCATGGATAGCCCTCCGAGGAAGATAAGTGATGTCGAATTGGCTTGGTACGATATTCCACTTGAGTAATCTTCCAAACGTCTCAGGTCATTGTAGGGCCTGTTGTAACGACTGGTTTGTGTAAACGTTGATAGAATGAGACTGAAAATAGGGGCAGAGCTTTCGTGAAGCAATCGAAAAGAAGTAAGCCAATTTCTCTATCTTCGGATACTTCCTTTCATCTTCTGTTAATCTCTTTCAAACATAATAAACTAGTCTCCAGATTTGATTATCTTTGCGAATCTGTGCAGCACATATAGCCTGTACCGACATGGCCAAGTACATATACAAATCTTCATGATCTACCGGCTTTGACAAGATGGAAGGTCTCTCTAAGTGGTTCACCAAAGCTTGGAATGTGTCTTTACAATCCCATGTCCATTTAAAATTCCTTTTCACTCTTCTAATCAGGTCAATGAAAGGAATGCATTTATCGGTAGCTATGGAAATAAATTGACTTAGGGCGGCAACCTTCCCATTTAGGCTCTGTACTTGTTTGATGGTCTTTGGCACTTGGATATTGTGAATAGCTTGGATCTTCTCAGGATTGGCTTCGATTCTGCAGGCACTAATGATGAAACCTAAGAACTTTCGTGACGCAATTCCAAAAGAACATTTCGAAGGATTGATCTTCATTTTGTAATATCGGAGAATATCGAACATTTCTGCTAAGTCTCTAATGTGGTCACTAAATCATCGTGACTTCACGAGCATATCATCCACGTACACTTCCATCGTGTTTCCGAATTAATCTTTAAACATTCTACTAACTAGACATTTGTAAGTTGCTCCAACATTTTTTAGTCCAAACAACATTACCATATAGCAACATATTCCAACGTCATTAATGAAGCTGGTGTGCTCTTGATCGAGAATGGGCACCTGGATTTGATTATATCCAGAGTACACATCCATGAAAGATAGCAATTCGTACTTCGCGGTTGAGTCTACAAGTTGTCAATCCTTGGAAGGGGAAAACTGTCTTTTAGGCACGCCTTGTTCAAGTTTGAGTAATCAACGCATGTCTACCATTTCCCAATTGCTTTTCTCCCAAGTACAAGATGTACATACCCACTTAGAGCAGAGGGCACCACAAATAAACCCATCATCTTTGAGCCTATGGATGTCCTCTTTAAGGCCGTCATATCTCTCCGGTCCATACCACACCTTTTTTGTTTCACCGGGACGTGCCTCGATCGATATTCAATGCATGGCTCACAATGATAGGTAAGATCCCACACATATTAGAGTGAATCCAAGCAACTACATCAAGATTCGCTTGGAGAAAACCAGCAAGTTCCTTCATCATCGAAGGGCTGAGCTGTGATCCAGTCTTTATGACCCGTGATGGGTCTTCGCGGCTGACCATGATGTTAATCGTCAGTTCAGTTGGTATGGCCTTGGTCTCTTTGGGCTCATCCTTGTCATCCCTTAGATCTATGTCTTTATAGAACCGTCTATGGCACTCAATATGAGGCTCCGGCGCTAGTTGTCAATCTTCTTTGGCTTGTATGCAGAGAGACTTGTCCACACCCTTACTTTCTCCTTCCGCTAAGCATTCCTCAATTTAGCTACATAGTAGGCATATCCGGTTGCTTGATCACCACGAACAACTCCAACACCATTGTCTGTCGAAAACATCAAAGTCAAACACCATGTAAAAAGAGCTACCCAGAACTCAGCTAGTGCTAGTAGGCCCTAAAAAGCATTGTATGGAGAGTCAACATCCAAAACAATAAATGGCAAAATCCGCATTCTCCTGCGGTCATCTTCTCCCAATTCCACAGGCAATTCAACAAAACCAACAGCTTCAGTCGTGACACCATTAAAGCCATGAATTCAGGCTTTAAACAGTTACACATCCTTGGCTTCTATCCTCATTTGATCATAAGCTTTTTTGAAGATTATATTTATGGAGCTTCCACAATAAACCAAAATCCTCCTCACTAAAGCGGGGTCGATCATGGCTGAAATGACCATTGGGTTGATCGTCGGTGCCCCCACCTTGTCTGCTTCTCTATTTTTGAACACTATGTCATCTGTCATTGTACGTTAGTGTTTTTCCAGAGCTCCATCTTCTATACTCGAGCAACATTCAAAATTCACATGCTTGATTGGGCTAGCGTAGCGCTCCATCTCATGCCAACTCTTCTCAGCTGGATGCGGTCCTCCTATTATTGTATTGATTACTAATCTTCCATTAGTCTGTGCCGGCTCCTCAGCCCCTTGCGTAATTGCCCTCGGTTGGGGTCGGGCATCCTCTACCCGCAATCCTACGGGGATTTCACAAACTGCTATAACTTTCTTTCTCGAATCAATTTCTCGATAATATCCTAGAGATGCCTACACTCATTTGTGTATGACCATAACATTTGTGAAACTGACAATATTTCCTGGTTTGTTTCTGGTTCTCCATTGATTCTTTCAGAGGAGGCTTCCTGTACTACATGGTATTGCAGGTGGATAAATAGACATTCTCTAGAGATGTACTCAGCGACGGGTAGGTATCATATATCAAAATCCTAGGCTTTCCTATTCCAGAATCCCTCTTTCGTTCTCGGCTCCTATCTCTGCCTTTCTTTTGCTGATTTGGTTTATTTTGGACATTTACTTAAACATTTCCAGAACTATCACCAAACTGCTTCATTGTAGTGTTACTCTGTACTCCTTCTCCACTTGGTTCCACAACATTCTTCTTTCTAAAGCATCTGGCTTCCTCTTTCCTCAAATACTGAGCCGCCTTTGCATACAAACGCTCTAATGTTGCGGGTAATTTGCCAGCTAACCAGTTGCCAAAATTGAAATCTGGGTCAATCCCTATTATTACGGCCATCAATATTGAATGGTCGTTTGGATTGATGACTTCCATGACGGCTGTATGGAATCTCTCTAGGTAATCTTTCAGTGATTCTCCCGGAGCCTGGATCACGCTGGATAGGGACATTACATCTTTTGGGCGATTTGCGTGCATACGAAACTGCTCTATAAATTTTGTTGCTAAATCTCCAAATCTTGAGTTCGACCATGGGGTAATCTCGTAAATTGCATCGTTTCTAATCTAGAGAGAGTAGTAGGAAAACATCTACACTTGGTTGCATCATCTACTCTTATGGAATCCATCATCCATTCATATCTTATAATATGTTGTCTGGGGCCAGACTTTCCCTAATAGGTAGGCATCGACGGCATATTAAACCTCTTTGGATACTCGGCATGTAAGATATTGTCAATGAATGGGGTATGGCTTCTCGAGATTCCCCAGTCATCATTAGTCAAGCCTTGGCTCTCTCTCACTAACTGTCTAACCATTGCCGACAAGTTTGGCATTTGGATAGTCAGAGCCAAGCAGGTGGTCGTGTTCCATCTCATGTGGATGGTCCGATCGATGTCTATATGCCATTCCATGCCTTCTTAGTTCAACATTCTCTCGATGTATATCACATACATTCACTTCATCGTCATTCCGAGGGAGTAACCGGTCTGCATTTGCCTAAAAAACAACATCTAGATCGATCGCAGCATCATCGGCATGTAACCCTACTATAACTGGTTGGTATCGTCCATCTAGGGAACGATCGGTACCGATCGTTCTAGATGGATCGTCACTGATCGTTGTTGCTCTATCTGGAACGATCGGTGGAAGGCAAGTTGATGCTTCAGCGTGTTATCCGTCCATTCTATGGCATCTGCATCTGTGATAATTATCCAATGAACTAAAACTCTCTGATGTAGGGTAAGTGGTAGGCTCCCTCCTTGCTTTCCCAAGCTGTTGCTGACTGAGTTGGTTCATTAGATTGATATTGGCTTGTTGCCGATTCAATTGTCGATGGCTATCCACTAGCTCTCTCACCAGATTGTGGAATTCAGCCCTCGTAATGGAATCAGCTGGACTCTGGACATCAACTGGATTGGTGGCATTCACATCCACTGGTTGATTGCTCGGGCCTCCTTGCTGGATGCCAGCGTTCTCGTTTCCTTCAACGTTCTGAGAATTAGATCTAGTGTTCTTGAACTTTGTTTATACCTTTACTTAAACTTTTGCAAATCTGGATAAAACAAGCAAGCTTCTTGAAGATAATTATGGATCTCCTTCGGGGGATTTATGTAATCTAGTAGCAACAAAGGGATTTGAATAAGGTGAGAATCAAGCGTTCTCATTGAAAGCACCAAAATGTTTGCACCAAAAGTGGGCACAAACACTCACGAATAGAATAGTAGAGAAATAAATGAAGAATAATCAAAAATAAACAAAGAGGATAAGTAAACAAGCAATTAGAATTAAGCAGTAACAAAGATCCAAGGATTTATAGTGGTTCGCGTTGTGTGCCTACGTCTACTTTGAATAATTTCCTTTACTGATCACTAGTAAATCTGATTACAATGAAGTAATGATAATAGTACTTTATTACAATGGAGTCCAAAGAACCAGGAAGAGTAAAAATCCTTTAAATGAAAAAAGAAGTCTGTATTTATAGGTGAAGACAGCAAAATATCTCGCTAGAAGTTTGGCAGAAGACTCTCTAGATCCATAGGGGCCCACCAGAACGATCACAAGTTCTAACTCGATAGTTGGAATGATCGGTACCGATAGTTCACTTATGCTGCAATGCAAGTGCAATCATTTCTGTGAGCTCCCCCATACCTCTAGTCAATGCTCCCAAAGTTTAGTGTCATTCTGAGTTGTGGTTGGTGAGATATCGACCAATCTTCATTGAATTTGATCGTTAATGCTGAGATAGTATGATCGTTCATGAACGATGTACACCGATCATTCTGACTTGCTCATTTTGAAATGTGATCGTTTGTGGGGACTCCTCTCTCCAATATATTGATATTTTGAAATTTCAAGTATGTTTGACTTGTAGATTTTGAGATATCGATCAACCATCATAGAATTAAGCTATGTAATCGATATGCTACGATCTATAGTATTGAATATGGATCGTGCCTGATCTATCTTCAGAGAATTTTGAACTTTCATGCTAAATTTTTTATTGAGTTTGCCTCCAGCTTCTACTTTGCTACTACTTCATATTATCCTTTAGGCCTGATCTTTAGGCTTCATGATCATTAATCTGATACATCGATCTTGATGACCATTGAGTCAGTCTCCTCTGATTGGCTAGATATAGCCGGTCCAAAATGGCGGATAACAGCAGGCAAGATCCCACACATATCAGAACGGGTCAAAGTGCACACATAAAGGTTTTCTCAGAGAAAACCAGCAAGTTCTTTCATCAATGAGGGCTAAGCTATGACCCGATCTTTAGGACCCATGATGTGTCATCGTGGCTAGCAGTGATGTTGATCGTCAGGTCAGCCAGTGTAGCCTTGGTCTCTTTAGGCTCCTCCTCATCATCCCTTAGATCTATGTCTTTATAGAATCGACTATGGCGCCTGAGCCAAAGCACAGGCGCTGGTTGTCAATCTTTGGTGGCTTGGATGTAGAGAGACTTGTCCACACCCTTAACTTTCTCCTTCGGCTGAGCGTCCCTCAACTCAGCCACATAGCAAGCATGTTTGGTCGCCTGATCTCCATACACAACTCCCACACCATAGTTAGTTTGGAATTTTAAGGTAAGATACCAAGGGGTAATGGCTGCCCGAAATTCAGCATGGGCTGGTCGACCCAGAAAAACTTTATATGGAGAGTCGACATCTAGCATAACAAATGGCAAACATCCGCACTCTCGTGTGGTCCCCTTCTTCCAACTCCATAGGCAATTCAACGTAACTGACAGCTTCGGTCGCAACATTGCTAAAGCCATGGATGCGGTCTTTAGACGGTTTCAAGTCCTTGGCGTCCATCCTTATTTGATCGTAAGCATTTCTGAAAATAAAATTCACGTAACTACCATGGTTAATCAAGATCTTCCTCGCTAAGCGGGGCCAATCATGGCCGAAATGACCATTGGGTCGATCGTCGATGCCTCCACCTTATATTCATCTTTGTTTCTGAATACAATGTTGTTTGCTATTATACGTTGCTATTTGGCTAGAGCCTCATCTTTTATATTTGAACAACGTTCAAAATTCATATGCTTGATTGCGCTAGCATAGCGCTCTATCTCGTGCAGCTCTTACCAACTGGATGTGGTCCTCCGACTATTGTATTGATAACTAATTTTCCACATATCCTCATAGACTCTTCGGCCCTGTGCGGCTTTTGTCCTCAGTTGGGGTCGGATGTCCCCTGCTTGCCATCCTGCGTGGCTTCAATAAACTGTTGTATCTTTCTTTCTCGAATCAATATCTCGATAACATCCTGAAGATGTTTACATTCATCCATGTTGTGACCATAGCATTCATGGAACCGGCAATATTTTTCAGACTGCTTTTGTTTCTCCATCGATTCTTTCAAAGGTATTGCATGTAGACAAGCAAACATTCTCTAGGGATGTATTCAGTGGTGTGTAGGTATCATACATTGGAATCCTTGACTTTCCTCTTCTAGGATCCCTCTTGCTTTCAAGGTTCACCACATTTCTTTTGCTGATTCGGTTTATTTTGGACATTTACTTGAACTTTTCCAAAACTCTCCCGAGACTGTTTCATTGCAATGTTACTCTACACTTCCTCTACACTCGGTCCGATAACATTCTTCTTCCTAGAGCATCTAGCTTCCTCTTTCCTCAAATACTGAGATGCTTTTGCATAGAAATGCTCCAACATCGCGGGTGGTTTGTCAGCTATCCAATAGCTAAAGTCAGATTCTGGATCAATCCTTCTTGTTACTACCATCAATATTGAACAATCATTCGGATTACTGAACTCTATGATGGCTGTATGAAATTTCCCCATTTAGACTTTCAACGATTCTCCTGGAGCCTGGATCATGCTTGATAGGGACATGACATTTGTTTGGCGAGTTGCATGCATATGGAACTGCTCCACAAATTTTGTTGCTAAATCTTCAAATCTAGAGATTGACCTTTGGAGCAATTTCGTGAACCACATCATTGCTATGCCGGAAAGAGTGATGGGAAAACATCTACATTTTGTGGCATCATCCACTTAGGCGGAGGCCATCAGCCATTCTTATCTCATGATGTGCTATCTTAGGTTAGTTTTTCCCTCGCAGGCAGGCATCGACAACATGCTAAATCACCTTGGATATTTTGCATGTAAAATATTATCTTTGAACGGGGTATGGCTTCTTGAGATCCCCCCAATCATCGTTGGTCAAGCCTTGGCTCTCCTTTACCAGCTGCTTGATCATAACCGTCTTGTCCGGCATTTGGATAGTTGGAGCCAAGCGGTGGTCATGCTCCACCTCACGTAAATGGTCAGGTCGATGTCTATGGGCCATTCCAAGCCTTCTTCGTTCAACATCTTATTGATATGGGTTCACATCCACATCATTCCAAAGAGGTAATTGATCTTCATTAACTTGAACCCCAGCATCCAAATTAACCGCAACGGCTCTAGTTCGAGTTCCATCGAAAAAAAGTAAGGTTCCTCCCTTGGAGGAGGGATCAGCCCCGATCCTTATATATGGATTAGGTCCTATCGATCCTGGCAGCCCGTGATTAGTTGTGTGTTGACGTCCTAATGCTTCTGCATGATATCCGTCAGTTCTGCGACATCTGCACCTGTGATTCTCATATGAGAAAGTAGAGCTCTCCGATGTAGAATAAGGAGTTGGCTCCCTCCTAGTTTTCCTACGTTGTTGATCCAAGAGTTAATACATTAGATTGATATTGGCTTGAATCTATTGGTTCAACTGTCGGCAGCTATCCATTAGCTCTCTCATCAGATTCTGGAAATCAGATTTTGTGATGGAATCAGTAGGATTCTGGATATCAACTTGGATGGTAGCATTAACATCTACTGGTAGATTGCTCTGACCTCTTTACTAGATGCTGGCGTTCTCGTTCCCTTCTGCATTTTGAGATGTAGATCCAGTGTTCCTAACTAGTGTTAATAGTTTTACTTATAGATTTCTTCTTTAAATCTAAGTTGAAATGGAAGCTTGCCGATAGCAAGATGGATCTATCTCGCGAATATGGGAATCCATAAGTAGATGATGAGATCCAGTTAAGATGAGAATCTGTTTTCTCATTGAAAGCACAAAAATGTTTGCACCAAAAATTGGCACAAACACCCAATAGAGATTTTGTAGAGAAATAGATGAAGAAAATCCAATGAAAATAAAGGAAATAGCAATTAAATAACAGAAAATAAGCAATAACAAGAACACAACGATTTATAGCAGTTCGGCGTTGAAAGCCTACGTCCACTTTGGAGAAATAACTTTATTAATCACTTGAATTGATGAGTACAAAGGGATGAATTGGGTAGGATCTTTGATTACAATGGAGTACAAAGGAAACATCAGTGTAAAGATCCCAAAAATGAACAATCAAGTCTATACTTATAGGGGAAGACGGTGAAATATCTTCCTGAAATTTCAACAGCGAAGTCTCCAGATCCAGAAGGAGTCACAGTATCAATCGCGGGTCCCACATCATTTATAATAACGATCGTCATCAATCATTCCGTGAGCTCCTTTTGGCATGCAATCAATATGGTGGGCTCCACTCTTCAGTATATTGATGTTCCTAAAGTTTCATGTGTATTTGACTTGTAGATTTTGGGATATCGATCGTTTGCCGTCGAATTGAATTGTAACATCGATACGGTAAGATCCATCTGTGTGAATATGGATCATACACGAACCATTTTAAATAATTGGTGTATTTTTATATTCTGAGCATTTGATTGGGTCCATCTTCCGCTTTCGCTTCACTGCTGCTTCATATAATGTTCTGTGCCTGATCTCTAGGGTTCATGATCGTTAATCTGATGTGTCAATCTTGATGACAGTCGAGTATAACTGGTCCAGTCAGTTCGGGTATAGTCGGGCCAAAAGGGTGGATAACAATACCGATCTAGACTAATAGCTATTTTTATATATGAAATCTACCAAATGTAAGTGATCGTCCCACGAGCCTCCAAAAAAAAATTGCAAGCTCGCAAGAGATCCTCCAGTATATGATTCACCCTTTAGGTCTGACCGTCGATTTGCAAGTGATAAACTATAATGAGATGCGACTCCATCTCTAATGTCTCTTGTAAGCTCTTCCAAAACCCACCAATGAATAAAAGTTATCAGTCACTCCCAATTCACTTTGGCACACCATGGAACCACACCAACCATTTCATATACAACTCGGCCAGTTTGGATGCCTTTCTACTAGACTTGACGGGTATGAATCGAGTACTCTTCGTCAATCTATCGGGTACTACTTAATGCTATCATTCCCTCCTCAAGTCTTTAGAAATCCATCAATGAAGTCCATCAAAACATGTTGCCATTTCCACTCGGTAACTTCAAGCAACTGCATCAATCCAGTTGGCTTTTTCTGCTCTACCTTTACCAACTGACAATTCCACTTCGAGATGAATCTCCCGACGTCCTTCTTTATCTCCTCCTAATAAAATGTCTATTTCATATCACAGTACATCTTATTACTATCGATATGTATAGTCGATCTAGAGCGATGTCACTCTCGTTGCATCTCATCTCATAATCCATCAACATCAAGAACAAGTAATCTCCCATCCTGTAATGACCCGACCTTCATAATACCCTGAATCAATGTCGAGTGACAATGTATGACTCTCGAGTAGTACAAAAGACGGTCTGTTGTGGTAAAATTAAAAATAAACATCAAACCAAGGCCCATCGATGCAATCTCATAGCTAGAAGATAACATATGATATATTAAATATACATGAACCGAACATGATAAATAATAAATAAAAGACTACACTAGTAATGGCAACTAATAAATAAATATCAACGGATAGAATCAGAATATATCAACTCCATTTATATGAAGTTATAAATACAACATATGATACCCCAACTCCCATATACAAATAGCCTGACTATCATGTACTACATCAACAAAAAGTGTGTATGTGTATCCAATATAATGACTTCACGCCTCCAGAATGCTCTAGTTGTCCTGTAAGCCTATCCCTAAAGCACCTAAATCCCAAACTACTCAATCGAGTACTCGAGAGTTGTCATGACATAAACAGAAAAAGACAAAATGCGAGTCAGACTTAAAGTTCGATATGTAGGGAACATCTCAAAATATTGTGTATCAAAATTGTAGACAAATAAACAGGAACTACTAAGGCAAAGCCGGTCCTCTCCACGAACATGGCTCAGTGGTAATCCGACTGTCCATAAACAAGTAAAGTAAACCTATCCCAAAAGAAAGGAAATCAAACCATAACCTACTTTTCTCATATAATAAATGAGTCAGCACAAAGAATATGATGTGACTGGCATGTAACAATATACTATGATATAGGTAACCCAATATACAAGTCAAAGTGGATAATATATATATCATAATATAATTCTAACACACAATATGCAACAATAACAACTAACTAACTAATAACATGCATGATCCTAATAATAAATGGCAAACAGAGAATACGGATTGAAATCCATCATTGCTAATGGGTGTAGTCCATTAAGGATATCTAATGTCATCCAATGATCCCTATCTGGAGTCCAAAATAAATAGAGTCGATACCTAATGATTGAACCTAAGCCACATCCAGTGTGATTGAACTCATGTAGATCTGACCGTGTCCCATACTAAAATGTGAATATCCATAATCGATACCCATGCCAAATTGCCATTAGCTACCAAAGAGAACAATTGAGAGCCACAAATAACTTGTTGACTCGCCTGAAAACCAACACTAAAAAAATTTGGCATGTAGATCCTGTCGCAGCACCCAATTGTACTACAAAACATTATATAACCTACTCTAGACTAGTGCCCCAATCTATCTCCACTCCTGCTCCGGGACCACTTTTGCAGGTCATACCGTCTCAATAGTACAATGTATTCCATCTACAAAACCGATATCATCAAAATCACGAGCTTTGCCTTGCATCTACAATGACTCGTATTTTACGTATCAAAGGGTCGTAAAGTATTATTTTTAAATTCATATGAGGTCCCATGACTATATAAATTTGGAAAATGCCTATTAGTGATATTTTCTACATTTAGAATTTTTCCAAATGATTTTATCCTCGAAAACTTGAAATGGCTTTAACTTTTTATAAAATTCGAATTAGCATCTGAGATCACTTCCTTTGGAAAGATATTATGTTTTCTGTTTCTATAGAGTGGTCTTAATAGCGATTATGACTTTATAGCCAAGAGATATGACTGTTTGAAGTTTGGCAGTTTTTGGAGAAGCTTAGTGGGTAATTAGTGAGATTTGGAGGCTAGCTCAATAACCCATTTCGGAGTTTTTAGGCTATAATAGGCTAAACCATGATTCTTAAATCATCTTTACAATCTTCCAAATAGACTTAAGCCTCCATTAACTAATTATTCATCCAAAATCTTATCTTTTCTCCTATAAATCAAGTCTAAATCATAGATTATGATAAATTAACAAGAGGATTCACTAAAGATCCTCAATTCTACATTCTAGGGAATGAAGGTCAGGTCTTTGTTATTGATACTCGGACTTACCTCGATTTGTGTGCAAAACTTGGATTTTGGAAGGTTTTGTACATACTTTATCATTTCTCACCTTCTATATAATGTTTTAACACATTTTGGATCCATTTTTAAAGTCAAAATTATGTTATACTATTGTTTTAGAACACCATCTATAGTAAAAATGTGAATAAGTGCATTTTTGGTGTTCTAGACATGTTATTTGGATGTGTGATTAACTTAATATAGGTTAGGCTATGTTGTACACACCTTGTATGATGATTTGTAATGAATTATTATATTTGTATATGTTTGGGTGTTGATTTGTGTATGTATTGTGTTCGTTTGTATGCTTGTATGGTTGAAAATGCTCATCGGAGCGAACTATGGGTAGGACCCATGCAATCGAACTTCGACGGATAGGCTCTAGAGCATATGGAGTCCTATAGTTGCATAGGTAATGCATGAAGGTCGAAGTGTTGGGTGCAGCGATGGGATCGGTGTGAAGTGATGTGCTAAAGGAGTTATAGCTTCTAGTTCGGTGGATCTTTGTTCGGTATGGGGATAGTCCAGTGGTTAGCTTCGTTCGGCAAAGGAAGACGGAAAGGGAAATTATTCTGGTAGTTGTTTGGTTTGACAGTGGAAGATTGGATAGGAAATGTTATCGGATAGCTAGTTTGTTCGACGGTGAAGGACTAGATAGGAAACCATGTCTGGTAGTTACTTGGCCCGTTGGTTAGAGCACCGATAAGAATTCTTGTACGGTGAGAGATGTCTGGTGATGGTTGTTCAACTACGATTGTCAGGTGATGTTGGATGCCGAGCAGAACATAAGGTGATGTTTTTCGGGTGCTGCTTTGGGGAAAGACTTAGGATCACTTTGGTTGTTTTTGGGAGTTGTTTTAAGCAGGGATAAATGACTCTAGGATAACTCAGATGGCTTTGGGGAGTTGGAACCAATGAAGCGATGTAACTTCAATGACTCAATGTGGCAAGTGGCTATGGCACCTGGTGATGGACTAAAAAGGACGAGTTCTGCATGATATCTCAACCAGCAGAACATGAGGCTGTGATGCTCGTAAGTGGGACAGGGTAATCTGCATATACCCATATTTTGGATGTCTACGTGTGTCCATCCTCGACCATCTGCATAGGCATGAGTTGAGCATATGTGGGGTTATTCTACTATTGGTTCGTGTGCTAAGGGAATGATGGATGATGTAACGAACACGATTTTCGACGCTCGAAAGTCGACATTAATACGTCCACTGTATCAAATGCCGCGCAATCGAATGCCGGAAAACCGAATTGCTATGGAGAAAAAAGAAGAGGTAGAAGAAGACAGAAGAAAACGAAAGAAAAGGACAGAAGAAAAAGAAAGAAGAAGACAGAAGAAAAAGAAAGAAGAAGCAACATAAACAATATCAGAATCTCACATTCACAGCGGAACAACATATAATAGATAAATGAATAATCTTTAAATCAAAGAATTATATCAGTTTATACATTACATCATCATCAGAGTTTACAACAATAATACATCAATGGACAGTTATACAAACTTGTCCTCATATAGAATACACAGCGGAATAAATAATATCATATACAAGTGATACGCCTCGCCATCCAGCTTGCCACTGAGCTCCACAGCATCTCCTGAATCCAGAATGACCTGATAACCTGACTCTAGACTGCCCGTGTGGAAATTGGTGGGCACCCAGAGTTTAGGAAGGAAACAATAAACTCCAGGTCAGTCATGGTGACTGGTGTGAGAACTAAAACAATTTATCTTTAAAACAACAACAACAAAGGAAGTAAAAGACATTCTCAATGCTTTTGGAAAATGAAACTACCATAAGACCTCCCACCACACACACAATGCAAACGCAGAATTGGAGGAGATTTCTACTTATGATAGTCAAACATGCTTACTACGCAAAAAAATTTGATTATTATTATTAGTGCATAGTGTAGGAAATCATTTTGAAAGTATAATATTAATCTTAGCCAACATACAACCATTATTGTATGCCTACTATAGCTACTATGTTCAATAGCAGGTTACCGCCACATTCCATAGCAGGTAATACAACTAAAACCGTACAGGCTCGTATTGTTTCTTTAGATTTCCAACAAATGGTCAGGCAAAGGAACTTCCTTACACCGAAATGGAAACGCCTCTAGAAAGACGCTCCCGAGAACCTAACCGGATCTCTGCAAACACAAGGCCGACGCTACCTCACGCTTTAACCAAGCTGTAACTAGGTAGCTAACACACGAGCTATGCCATCCCCCGGTCGTTACCGACCTTTATCCGAGGATCCTCAACCACAAAGCAACAACCACAAAGTATAATAAATTTGCAGCATCAACATAGGTAAAATATCTAGGCTCCATACCATGATATCACCTTTTATCCAGAAGGAAATGACATAACCTAGGGGCGCTACCCCTAAAAACCTTTGTCGCAACATTCCTTTTTCGACCATTACCGGGTTGTGAGGATCGACGAAGTCTCGTCCACAAAGCGACGATTTTTCACAAAGCCACGCTTTTTCACAAAGCCACGCTTTTTCACAAAGCCACGCTTTTTCACAAAGCCATGCTTTTTCACAAAGCCACGATTTTTCACAAAGCCACGCTTTTTCACAAAGCCACGCTTTGATTAACCAATGATCAACAACACTTCGTATGCCGCATTACCAAATTGGGAATGTATCACTAGTAACCATCAACTACATAACCTCTGAGCTCGTACGTCTCAGAGAAGGGTGTTAAGCTAAGAGAATAAATTTTCCGCCACCAACAGAAATGTATTTGATAGATGCCAGCTTTACATCTCAAAGTGTAATGTCAAACACACATCCATACAAGTCCGTTCCGGGTTCGAACAGAACCGAAGGCACTTCCAAAGAAGCCCTTGCAATCCGGATATTCACTAATCACGTCTGGACTTCCCATCACAAGAAGAGTGATATAAATCTCTATACCGGAGCAACTCGGTGCAGAGACATTCGACAGGTTGTCCTTTCATTTTCGAAAATATCCGGTCTTCACCACCGGTCTTCAATACGATCCATATCGTCGTATCACTAATTCGGAATGGGTTATATGACACAAAGGCTTTTCCCGGCTAACCCGAATAGTGAGCACAATATTTAAAAACATATGGATATTGGGATTTCAATTAAGTCACAACTTATTACCCAAATCCTTTCTTTCAAATGGTTTAAACAAATTACCATTTTAAATCTTTAAATAAAAAGATTTACTTCACAAAGTTTACCCAGTTTCACAAAGATTCATTCACAGATTTCCAAACCAATTTCCATTTCAATTTGATTAACCCATTAAATCTTTAAATTAAGATTTAATTTATAGCTTTCAAAACTATTCACAATTCAAGTCTTTTATAATATAAAAGATTCACTATTTGAAATCTTCTTTGATTCCAAAATAAAGTTTAATCATCTTCACAAAGGTTAATTCATAGTTTTTCCAAACTATTTATAATTTCATTTCAACTTGAATTTGTTTCGATACAGATTGGAAATCTTTTCACTTTCTGAAAGCTATTATTATTTGAAAACAGATAATTTTCATTCTGGGAAAAACTGGTTACAATTACACAGGTTAAAGCCATTCAAGTACAAAACTTGAATTTAAATTTAAATTTCCAAAACCATATTTTAAATGGTTAAAAACCCATATAACACCTTTTATACTTATAAAATCTTTTAAACCAAAATTCCCAATTCATTGAATTCAATTTCAAAATATTGAATTCAAACTTTAAATCAAATGATTTAAATTTCAATTCTATTAAGTTATTTGAAATAACTTTTATTTCTGAAACTCCTTTCAAAAACTTTCAATTCCAATTCCAAAACCATTTTGGATTCAAAAATTCAATTTTTCCAAAATTGATAAAAATCTGTGACTTAACCGATTTCCATGTGAAATCCACATTTTGTGTGTGTATTGTGTAGTCCACGGTTTAACACAATAGTGCAACAACATTCAACCATCACAGATCAAAGATAAATATATCACGGATAAACAAATCACAGATCACAACAAAAATCAGGATGTATCACAAAGCATCACATATCAGAGATGTCAAACAATTCAACATCCAATATAATTCAAACATTCATAAGTAAGATTAATTTAATCATCTGATTAATTTAAAGTCAGATAAATTTCAAAGTTATTTCCTTTTTAAAATAAATTTCTTTATCTCTTCAAATCTATTTAAAAACCCAAATTTTAAATAAATTCTTCTCAACTTATAAATAATATTTCCGAAATCCATTTATTAAGGCTTTTTCCAAAATTTGGAATTTAATTCAATATAGTCCAAAAATAAACTTTTATCTTTTTAAAACTCCTTTTAAATTTATCCAATCCTCAAAAATAATTTTCACAATAAATTTTCAACTTAAATTCCAAAAATCCAATTTTATTTATTTCTGGTATCCAACGATACCAAAAAAAAATATTCGGCTTAATTTTAGCATTCAACAATTCCAATTCACAAATATAATCACACGGAGATTATAAATAATCAACACACAACATATGAAACAAATTCAAATGTTTGAGGAATCCAATTGGATCCCTCCAACCTGTTTCCCTACATCCATAGATGTTAGCACAATATCAATTCCACTTCACTGTGGAATATCGCGGTATATGGGTTTTATAAATATTATCCGCTATTATGCGGCGCAATAGGGTCTCATCCGCTATATAATGCGGGAAATCAACTCTAAATACATATATAATACCAATTCCACTTCAATGTGGAATTATCACGGTATATGTTTTTAATAAATAACCTCCGCTTAATATACCACGTATAGGGTCTATTTAACACAATAGATAACAATTCATCATCCAATCACACAATCAAGCAATTTTAAATCTAACTATTTAAAATTTAAATCGAAACAATTTCGATTGAGTGAGAAGTTCTCACCTTGCTTTCAATAACGGTTGCGGTATTTTATTTTGAATAAAATTAAATGCACGTTTAATTTTACTCAAAATTTTCACTAGCTCCAAACTACTCCAATTCAGTCCCATAATGTAGTGCGCGACGATACGGTTCCAACGCAGTTCATTTCGTCGAAAACGGACCTCGTATGACAAAGATACACTATTTTAAATTTTGTACGATTTAAATATATTTTAATTTCAATTTTCTTTTTAAATTTTTATACCCCTGCAAATCTCAGCCTTCGATTTTCGCAACTGCAGATCTGGGCCGCTATGACTTTCTTCCTACATCACGCGAATACTACCAGGACAATGAACGCACGCGTAACCCATCCCAGCCGCCTCCTTCCTTGAATTATCGTGACCACCTCGTCGATCTATACGTTGATCGGAGGCCATTGTTCGAAGCGCCCGGCCAAGCTCCCCCAATGACCATGGTTCCATGATGCTCGGCTATGTCCTCACGTCGAAAAACGTGCACGAATGTCGAACGAACGGAAGCGGTTATCTCCCCGTACAACACTCGAAATCCCATCTTGACCGTTGATCTAGAAGATCTCGTTGCTCTCTACAAGATTGTAGTTGGGAGTTCTGACGAAAGTGAGTGGATCGATCAGAATTTGAGGAAGAAGATGGCAACATTTCGGCCATTGATAAGTTAGGGCCGGCTGGAAGAAGAAGAAACCCTAGTTGGTTTGCAATTGTGAAAATCTAGGTCCTTTTATAGAAAATTTACGAAACACTATTCATCGAAAAAATTTCGAACTCGAAATCAAGCGTGTCGGCTAGTGTTTCTAAGGTTTTACCCACGTTCCGAACACAATGGAACGTGTTTCGGGAGCTATTTCGATCGTATGTGAGAGTTACGGAAATAAACGATCAAATTTAAATCAAATCGATTTAAACCGATTTTGATGCGTTTTGGCTCGCCCCGGACAAACCGTACTTCCGATTGACACGATATTTGAAATCATACAATAATTTAACATTACGGATCCGATGAAACTGGTTTCGTCGAAATCCGAGACTATTTGAAAAATGGTCATTTTTACTCGTCAATTAAATATTAAAATATTCAATTTTCACAAATTAACTTTTAATTCAATTTTAAAGTTCTATAACATCATTCTAACTACAATATGATTTAATATAACTTTATAAATCATTTGTATACACATTAAACCCAATTATCAATTATTTCTAGAATTTCAAATATTAAATTATCGATTTAATTATCCAATTAAATCTAAATATTCGAATTTAAATTTATTTGACTTACAAATCTTACTTGTTGATATTTAAAATCAATTAAATATAGGAATTTCAAATGATAGAAATTCTGGGTCGTTACAGATGACTCTAATGCTAATTGTTGGGACAGGGTAGTTCGCAAATACCGAGGATAGTTTGGGTGTACCCATATATTTGGACGTTTTCATGTGTCCAATCCCTAGCCATCTGCATGGCCAATGAGTTGAGCATTTGTAAGAGTTATCGTGGATCTGAAGAATTTGACTAAGAGATGCAAGGTTGTGCGATGGATGCTAGTTTTCTATGTGCTTGGCATGTTGTGTGATACCTTTATACCACATATAATCCATTTTGTGATAGTAGTTTAGCATACATTGTGTTTATGTGCTAACTCTTTAGATGCAGGGCTTTGTTAGGTATGGCTATTCATACCCTATATCTTTTTACTATATGTGATTTTATAGTATTTTGAGATGACATATTGCTCACACCAAACCGCTGTCTGGCCCAAGGTTTTATGCTTTACTTCTTTTTATCTCGAGTACACATAAATGAGTAGATTAGGGATAACATGTCTGGATAGCACATGGAGCCTACAGGGTACGAGCAGGAAGCTACGTTTTCATATATTATACTTTGGAGCTTGCTATCACTTATATTCCATTGTGCACTAATGTGGAGCTATACCATTATGTATTACTTTAAAGATAGTTTTAGAGTTTATTTTGGAGATTGGGATGAATAAACTCTATTATTTCAGTTTTTTTCTAATCTGTGAACCTCTTGCATCCTAATGTTCTTATTTACGGTTCATATGATTATATCACTGTCTTGCCTATTTTACATCTATGTTATTATATTATATTATATTTGTGCATTCTAGATGTTCTACAGGTTTTGTGCTTCGATTTTTGTTATTTTACAACCTTGACTACCATCTTGCGTCAGCTAGGTGCCTCTACAGTGCATTATACAAGTATATTAGGTACAGGAGGTGTAGGGCAGTCGTCTCAGCATCCCGCACATATGTTGATCTTCCTATACACCATACCGAAGTACGAATATCTGTAACCGATACGTATCGAATTTCCATTAGCTACCAAAAAGACCTATTGAGAGCCACAACTAACTTGTGGACTCCCTTGAAATCCAACACCTCAAAATAAGTTGGCTTGCAGGTCTTATCGCAGTAACCAATTGTACTATGGAACAGTATATGACCTACTCTAGACTGGTATCCTAGCCTTTCTCTACCTCTACTCTGGAACCACATCTACAGGCCATGTGCCTTAATGGTACAATGGATTCCTTTTATGAAACCAATGACATCCAATTCCCGAGATGCACCTTTCATCCACATCTATGTGCAATTTCCCATGCCCCATACTGAAATACTAATATCAAGAACTGATACCTGTGCCGAATTGCCATTAGCTACCAAAGAGACGTATCGAGAGCCATAACTAACTTATGGACTCCTCTGAAAACCAACACCTTAAAAGAAGTGATTTGTAGGTCCTGTCACAGTGCATAATCACACTATGGAATAGTATATGACCTACTCTGGACTGGCTTTCCAGTCTCTCTCCGCCCCTGCTCTGGAACCACGTTTGCAGATCGTGTGCCTCAATGGTATAATAGATTCCTTTTACAAAACGGATATCATCCGATTGCTTATGGACTGATATTCATAAATCAAGTTATCCCATGCTATTGGACTTCATTAGAACTTTGAAACCAACATCAAGATAGAACATTCCCATAGCTTTGCCAAAACAAAACCGAAAGCTCTTCGAGCCTAAACAATCTCTTCAAAACCCAAACCCTGAAACCTGGACCAAAGCACTGGCATGCCTAATATGACAGTGTCACATGGCGTTGCTCTGGACCCTCTAGAAGGCTTGGCTTGAAACCATAAAACAACATAGAAATGGATGCGTAACAGTAGAATCACCCTACGATCCAAATCAAGTTGCCTACTCCATGACACTCTAATCGTGCACTTGCTTCGACCCTAATGGGTCACTCAAGCACATTAGAATTTCAACCTATTGAAATCATACTAACCTTTTATCTCCATGTCTGCCTGATCTCATACCGATCATTGCCTATCACGTGTTCAAGCATCTACCAAAGTCTAGAATTGACTTCTTGCATTCATGCGCTCCTTCCAATCGTACACGCATAACATATGACCATGAAACCGATCGTTATCTTGATCTCGTATCCGATTAGCTCTCAATCACTATCTCAATCTCTTACTATTCCCTTATAGTAATAGTCCATGCCCCGTTTCCCTGGCTTTGATCGCTTCCTCGGCTGCTTGCCTGAATGCCTTATTTTTCATTACAGATTCACTTCTGCATCACTTTACTTCCACATTCGATTAGTAATAAGATATATAATATTATATCTATCATTAATATAAAACAAATTAGAATTTAATTAATTTATAACCGTGTTCTAAATTAACACCAAATCCTTCTAACTCTATTTAATATAAATAGAACTCAATATTTATATATACATGATCTTAATCAATTATCCCGAATATCTATTATAAATATATAATAACATGTCTACCATTAATATAACTTTAACATTAGAGTTTAATTTATCTATAACCATGTTATAAATTAATATCAACTCCGCCTAACTCTATTCAATACGAATAGAATAATATAGACACACACACACAAACATACGGGATCATTATTAATTTATCCTGAATATCTATGCATACCAATCCAATCAAACAAGGGGATAATTACCTATATATTATTCTACCTCTTCTAGGTAATATTTTTCAATATATATAATTATAGGGATTCATACTAAAATATAAATTTATAGTTATAATTCTACTCACTTGGATTGTAAATAACCAAGTGTCTAAACCCAGCCGAATCTCCTAAAATGTCGTTGCTAACCTCACTACAAGTGCAATGTAAACAACGTGTCTTGATTGGAACTCATATGTAAAAGATATGAATTTTATAAGAATATGAATTAAAATAATTAATTGATTAACTTAATTAATCAATGAAACCTTAATCATCTTAATTAAACTTTAATACTTATCTTCTCAATTTAAATTTCCCGCTGTAGTATTCCATTACCACAGCTACTCACCTCCATCGACATCGCCTAGGGCCGCCAAAGCACCTTCAGCCACCACCAATGTCCTCCTCATCACAAGACGAGTCCGTCCATACCAAGACCATAACCTCCGACCTCTAAAAACAAATCACGATAGTACCAAACCCAAACCCAAACCCGTGACTGAGCATTGACTATGCCTCCACCATGCTAAAGCCACCTATGGACATCGCCACCACCATCGCTCTTCTCCTCAGGTCATGCCTCGTATAACCACATCCTCCCATTCCTCTCCAATTCACCTCCACGAGACCCAACATTGACTTATACCTTCCTTCCTGCCATCCTATTTTGTCGCCACTATGCCTAGCCACATGCTTTTCTGGACGTGAAGGATGAGGGGAGCACAGGCTTGTGTTAATTGTAGGAGGTCAGCGTTTTTGAGGGAGGTAGTGAAGACAATTAATAAGAGGGGGAGTGTGAAGACCCCACCTCTACATCTATACTATTCAAGAGTATTACAGAGTAATACTATCAGATAATATGAAGAATGAGGCTATATATGGTAAACACATTAATTTTCCCTTGAACTAACAGTGGTACGTATTAAAACATCAAATTTATAGTTCAACTATATGTACACAGTATCGATACAAAGCTATAAACAAACAATACATGAAATATAGTATTATAGAACACTGAGTTAGAATCATAGCAATAACATATAATATATATGATGTATAAATAGTACGGGTACCACTTAACTCAAATGTCAACTATCTCAATGCAATGTGATAAATATCAATATACATCTCAATTTCAAAATATACAGTGATTCAATGTTAAATAAATATATACAACATCTTAACATATGTCTTCTCTAAGCCCAATAAAATAGATGCTGGTTATGTCGTCCATGTACCCAAAATGTCTCGGACTAATTCGAGTATTACATAAATAAAACAAGGATCAGACTATGTCTATCAAGATCCGTAATAAGTGTAACACAATATAGACCAAGAGTAATAATATGATAACTCAACCAGAGATACTCAAATCATTAGACAACATGTCGATACGTGTATGTGTGTGTATAACCTTGCAAACTTGTGCATAGAATACTATTATAATATCTCTAATAGCTACCAAAGCATCACATCACACAGATAACTCAAACATGTGCATGAAGTAAACAACTCTGTTATCAAAAGATGTCATCATCCATACAGAAACACATCAAATCAAAAATCATAGAATAAACATAAATAGGTGAATCATACATATCCAAAATCGTCATCAAATCCTGAAGTATCAACAAGTGGGATATTATCGGGCTAGCACGAAGCATTTCCCAAATATAGCTTTCCGTCTTAATGAAACTTCATTATCAGTATACATAAAATAGGATAGGATGTCTATCAACTACTAAAAATTCACTATATACCGGATAGATATCACATGTATAATCTCATCTCCTCATATAATACCTATTTGAAAATATCATGATAGGATATGAATGTACGATAGACACGAAGTCCCAAATAGAGCCATATATAACATTATATGGGTCATCTAACCCATTACTATACTAAAGTGAGGTATATTAATAGTATATGCCCAACTACTACTCCGTTGGTATCGAAAGGAAGATTGATAGCACGACTTAGAGACATAGAGTGTCTACAGTCTTAGTTACCATCATGACATTGTGTCATGTATCCACCGGTGTGCTCATCAATGCGAGGACTCAATAGTCATGATCTGACATTAGCTCCTATAGGTAATAAACTGCTAGCCTAGGTAACACAGGGGAAATTGTGTGCATAGTAGTAGCACAAAGCTTTATAATATAGTGTCACAGATCTGGGGTGCGACACCAAGATCAGGCCGCTAGGGTGAATTCTAGCCATCTGGTCCTCTCCAACAAATGTATTAGGAGTACATCATAACAATGTCATATAGATCCAATACATATGGCCATCATTGGGCACAGAGCCATACTCACTAAATGTAGACACGAAACCATATATGACTATGTGTATCACCTCAGACTATCTACTCTATTCCCATCAATGAGTGTCATCTACTTATAATGAATAACTGAATAAATATCACTACAATGTCCTATTCCACCGCGTGATACTCAAATGTTGATTCACTCCTTACAAACTACACTTAAACTATCCAATGTTTTATATAATTAGTCCAAAGAATAAATGGAGAAATATTATCGAAATTCCTGTACTAGATGGTATTATAACTCCATTTATTCAGATTTCTGGTCACACAAAAAAGAAATCATGATAGAATCATATCAAAATCAACAATTAAATCAATATCAATGGTGAATTAGTCATAATCATCAAAATCAGTATTGAGAAGATGAGAAGTAGAAAACTCAAAAATCATGCCTAAGTATTTATATCCAACATAATTAATTTATAAATAATTTCACTCTAAGAAAACACTACGCCATAGATGGCCTATTACAACGAAAATACAAGATGTTGCTAGCTACAATGTAACGATAGCTATGCTGATTTTTATCTATTACAACATTAGCTTCAGGATGTTAGCATAGATATCAACACTATGTTGCAGTAGCTATAGACTTATAAAAATATTATAAAAAATGAGTGCGGGCTGAAAAAATAGCGGGCTGAAATAACTTTTAATGCGGGAAGCAAAAAACAAAGCGGCAAAAGTTAACAAAATATTGAAGGGTTTCACTCAAACACTTAACAAAATACGTACTCCACCGCTCAACCTCTCAAACACTCAAACACTCTGCGATTTCAATTAGGGCTAAAATGGTGGCTTAATCTCGTTCCTTTTTCGCTCTGAAATTAGGGCTTTGCCTTTGGTTCGCTCCAGTGAGTTTTGCTAGGGATTCGGCCTTGTCTTCTTTCCTGTGAGATTGGCTAGGGCTTCGCTCTTGTCTTTGCTCCTGTGAGACTTTCTATGGCTTTGGCCTTTGTGAATTTAGGGCTTTGGCTATCGAAGAACCCGATTGATTGTTGATCGATTACGATTGATCTTCTGATTCGCTTTGGCAATCGATCGTCTCCTTGCTTTGATTACAGCTCCTTCGATTTGAGTTCAACTGAGAATACAGTATGTAATTAGCACTTTTTCTTTACTGTTTTTTTTCTTGCTTGAACTCAACTCGATGATTCGAGTTGAATGATTAGTGTTCTCTGTTTAGGTCGAACTCGAATGATTTTTTGTAGCCGATGATGAATGGGTTAAATAGGAATCGAATTCCTTAATTTTCGTTCGTATATTTCATACGAACTCGTCTAATGATATTTCTCGACCACTTGATTTTGCTTGAATGCTGATGATTTTTCTGACCTGTTCAATTCATATATTTTCGTTGCTTTATTCTCACGGCTTTGATTTGGACTTGCTTGGCCACCACGGTGTTGATTTTCAACTGTTCGATTTTGTTGGTCATTACGGCTTCGATTCTCCTCTGGCACCTGATTTTGGTTCCGTGAATTTCTCTTTGTGCTTGTTGACAATGATAATCTTTGACTTCGGCACTTACTTGTTCATTCACGGCTTCGACTTGATTGTTGATCGATTACGATTGATCTTCTGATTCGCTTTGGAAATCGATCGTCTCCTTGCTTTGATTACAGCTCTTTCGATTTGAGTTCAACTGAGAATACAGTATGTAATTAGCACTTTTTCTTTACTGTTTTTTTTCTTGCTTGAACTCAACTCGATGATTCGAGTTAAATGATTAGTGTTCTCTGTTTAGGTCGAACTCGAATGATTTTTTGTAGCCGATGATGAATGGGTTAAATAGGAATCGAATTCCTTAATTTTCGTTCGTATATTTCATACGAACTCGTCTAATGATATTTCTCGACCACTTGATTTTGCTTGAATGCTGATGATTTTTCTGACCTGTTCAATTCATATATTTTCGTTGCTTTATTCTCACGGCTTTGATTTGGACTTGCTTGGCCACCACGGTGTTGATTTTCAACTGTTCGATTTTGTTGGTCATTACGGCTTCGATTCTCCTCTGGCACCTGATTTTGGTTCCGTGAATTTCTCTTTGTGCTTGTTGACAATGATAATCTTTGACTTCGGCACTTACTTGTTCATTCACGGCTTCGACTTGATTTTACTTCCTTGTGGTTTGGTTTCACTGTTTAGTTTCAATGCACTACATCTTAGCATTGGCTTGACTTGACTGCTTGACCATACGCATGCGTTCATATAGTAGCTGGACTTGCTCGAGTTGCTTAATTCACTACAACCATATTATTACTGTATATTTGCTTGAGTCTGGTTCCATTGTGAGTTTGAGTTGTTTTGTTGAGCTCTTGTCCACTGTTCACTGTATATATATCAATACATGTATGTTGTATACTTCATGCTTTTGTTCTCGAGTCATCATGTATGCTTAGTTCTTGTGACACTGGCTTCATCATGATTTTGTAGTTTGTCTACACTTTGATGTGCATGTGCTAGTTGTGGTCTTGTTTTGCATTGTATTGTTGTCACATGTGGAAGCTGCTTCGAGTTTGGAGCTTGTGAGTTGCATCCCTTGAGTACTTTGTCTGGTTCGGTCTCGTACCACTGTTGCATTGACTTTGTACCTATCGTGCTTGTATTTGTAGTCACCACTTTGCACTGTGGTTTCTCTGACCAGTCTGGGTTGAACATTTTGATTTTCTGGACTTTTGGTCATTTGGAAATTTCTCCGCGATATTGTTTTGTTTCTTTGACTTGTATGTGGTCAGACTTGATTGAATTGTTGTTGTTTCGAACATACTTCGATTCATGTATACTTGGTGCATGTTGTATCTGGTCTTGAAGTCGTAGCCTTTGATCGTATCATACATGTATCCTGCACATATGTATGTTGTATATATTGGTGGATTAGTGCAGTTTCATTGTGACTTCACTTTGGACCTTTTGACTTCATGTAGCATTTTATGTTGTCTGGTAGCTTCATGTATATATGCATACTTTGATCATAGCATTCATGTGTACATTTTAGTTTTGGTCGAGGCTATGTTGTATGTATCTTGACCCATAGTTTTGTATTGCACCTGAGTTGAATCCAGCTTAAAGCTCGGGTTTGACATTGTGCTCGTGTCGTGACTTTATTTGTATTGAACTTGAGTTGAACCCATCTTTATGTGTATTTTTGCAGATTACTCAGATGCTGGATTCAATCTGAAATAGAGTTGAAGATAAATACGAGTGTGAGTGAAATGTAGTGAGGTGCATTTGTAGATGAGAATTGTGATGTAGTCAAAATTGTATTGTAATTGAAATTGTATATATATAGTGAGAGCTTGAATTTGTGCTATTCAAAATTGTAATAGATATTTGTTTGACTAAAATATCCGTTTGAATTTAAATTCAGTGTTATTTATTTTATTCAACAAATATCTATTAATTATGTGAAAAATAAAATAGTACATTAACAAATACATTTAAATGAATATATATATATATATGTTTATTATCATCAAACAAAAATCACATAGTCGCATATTCAACAGACCCCACAACAGGGTTCCGTAAAGGTGGGCCACAAAATTAGTGGGCCCCACAATGTGGGCCCACATGTTGGGGCCTAGATTGTGGGGCCCACTTTTTAGTAAATTTAGTACCTGTCGCAACAACAGAACCGATGTTGCCCTAGGGCCGCAAAAATGTTGCCTTTGACTCTAGGGCAACGCGGCAAAATGCATCACCGAGAAAGTGTTGCCTTTGCCATTTTTTAGCCTACAGCAACATTTTTTGGCACTTCCTGCATCACTTCTTGGGTGTTGCAGTATGCAATCTATGGCGTAGTGAAAACACCCTTTAAAATAACAAAGTTGTTATTTGTAAAACCTCTCAAAACTTTACATAATTTGTAAGCTTTAAATAATTAATTAAAACCAAATACTAAATTTACTATTCAATCATTTATTAATTTTTTAACCTTTTATACTTTAAAACATTAATTTTATAATTATCAACATACTTAGAAAATACATATACTAATTTTGAAATCCAAAATAGTTTACAAAGCTAAATATTTTGTATAGTACTTATTCCTTAATTTTCTATAGCCAAATATTATTTTTAAGTAACTTTAAAAGATCCAAGTTAATTTAATATATTCACACATAAATAAACACCTTACCAAAACTCAAACTTTGCATAAACATACCTTGAAATCTCTTAGATAATAATAATTACTTATTTCTCAAATATTATATATATTATTTTTCGAATAGATAATTCAAGTCAAAATACTTCCTTAAATATTTTAACTACTTTTAAAAGATAGAGAATTATATTTTAAATTTATAATAAAACATTACTTCATATACTTGTACATTTAAATTATCCACAGAAGAAATATTGACTAACATAAAGAAAATATCAAAAATGAATAATCATCAGCTTTTAGAACTAAATTAAATATTTTTCATAATTTTAACATACATAAAACATCAATAATTAAATATTAGAACTCAAATTAAATGCTAAGAAGTGGAAAAATACATATATTTATATATTATAAAATTAACTAGATAATTAACAAACTCAAATATAATGAATTCTATACAATAAATAACAAATTTCTTAATCTTTTAAAAAATTAAGTAAATTTAATAATCATGAATAACATTAGTAAAACCCATTTCTTTCTTTAGATAATCCAAAATATACTGTAATACCAAATATTATGCACATGAATTACTTCATAATTTCTATATGTAAAGACTATTTTAAATAAAATTTATATATTCTTATTCAATTAAATACATTCTCAAAACTTGAATTATATATTAGAATTTCGTAGAAATATACATTGAAAACTATAAAATATCTATTAAAACTATTTTATACTTTTCCCTTTAAATAACACTGTTAAACAAATTTATTACACTTGAAATGATATTTACATTCATACCCCATGTCTAAGTATATATGTATATTTGAGTTTAAATTTATTTATTTAAATATAAATTTATATATACTTAAAATATAAATTACTAAAGCTTACACACACTCATAGAATTACAAACACACAATTACAGACAAACTAACTTCCACATACACAAACAACACAACAGTACTCACCCCCAAACACAGCAGCACCAAACAAGCGCGCATGCACACACACAGAGTCATACAGAACCGCACAGACGCACATCACACACAAAATATCACGCACGTAAACACAATACTGCGCAAACAAGTAGTTCCACCGGTGCACCGATCATCAAAGACCAGTCCACCAATAGGAATTCCCCTGGAGCGAAAACACTCCAGGCCATGCCTGTAACGAGCCACTATTTTGGACCATTCAAATCGACAATAAATCCACACATGTCGTACTTGAATAATTCAAAATAATAGATTGTAAATAAAATTTGGCAAATGTAACGGCCCAGGAATTTTCGATCGTGAAAATTCCAGATAGTTGGGAAAAGAAGAAAGAGATAGAAGAAGAAGAAACAGAAACATAGCACTGATTCTCACAAATCACAGCGGATCAAAATATAATATTAAATAATAACAGTTTACAAAAGAATACCTATATCTGTCAATTATATTTTTACATCAGAGTTACACTCATACACAAACACTGGACATATACAAATCACATGTCTCAGATAAACAGAAATAATATCACAATGGAAACACTCCATACGTTCCTGCCATCCAGCTCGTCTCCTAAGCTCCAGAAACGTCCTTACATGAAAATCTGTAATACTCGGTCTGACCCGAGCATTACATCAAAGTAACACCCGGGTCAGGCTGGAAACCAGCGTGAGTAAACCCTACTAATCAAGAAATACTAATGCAAAAATTCTTACTTAAAACCCGGGGTAACTCGAATCAACTTACAAATCCACAATTTGTTAAAGACAACACTTATTTCACACCTTAAATTCTAAGTACCAAAACTTAGATTAAATGGTCCAATTCACTTAAATCATTCCATATCAGCCTATTGATTCCACATATCAATCCATAAAGAATCGAAGTGGGTTTCGGGTATTTTCTAATACCCGACTCCAGTCTCTTCGAATTCAAAACCATCTTAACCCAAGTTATTCAAGTGAAATACAATTCATCTTTAAATACAGGATGTCACTTTTACTTAGCAATTCATCATCGATAGATAACCAGATTATCATTGTTCATCCAAACATGTCATATCACAAAACACTTCATATTCAGAGATATCAATCAATTCAAGGCATTTAATCCTCATTTAATCATTTATAAGCAAGAGGGATCATTTCAAAAATTAATTTATTCATCTCTAATTAAATTAATTACTTATCTTTTAATCACTTAGATTACCTTTCCTTAATCATTAATTAATTTCAAATCAATTAATCATCTTTTAATCATCTATCTTAATTGATCATCCTTTATTAATTACTTTCAATTACGTAAAATAATTATCCTTTAATTAATTACACAAATTAATTACCCTGAACTATTTACAGTAATTAATCTTTAATTACTTTCATTAATTACATTAATTAATGATACTTGATTAATTACTTCCATTTATCAGCCTTAATCAATCATAAACAGTAATTAACCATCCTGTAATTACTTACCTTAATTAATTAACTCCTTAATTAATTATGTTAATCCTTTAATATTTTCATTAAGTAATTATACTTAAACAATTCCACAAATGATTATCCTTAATTAATTAATCTAATTAATTATAAAAATTAATCACATTAATTAATTATATATTAATCCCAAGTTAATGATCTTCATTAACTATTAACAATTCTTTAATTACTTCTCTTAAGTAATTAAACTTAAATTAATCATTATTAATTAAAAATTAATTTATCTTTAATAACTAATTAATTAATCTTTAATTACTTAATTAATTAAGTTCTTAGATGTAACTTAATTAATCTTTAATTACTTGATTAATTAATTTCTAACCATTAATTTATAATCTAATCTTATCTAATTAATGATCCTTGATTTCAAATTAATTAACCTTTAAATTAATCATCTTACAACCCTTAATTACTTATTTATTTATCCATAATTATTAATTAATTAAAGTAATTAATCCCTCTTTAATTAATTTATTAATTTAATTTATCCTAAATCATTAAACCTTAATAAATCTTTAAAATAAAGTATTAGCCTTTATAACTACTTTAATTATCATCAACATAAGGCTTTGAAACATTTTACTTTTAAATCTTCCTTTTAATTCATTTCAAATTAAAGATTTAAAATAAATTACAAATTTAACTTTAACAAAATTTAAATCAAATTTACAATACCTTTTGAAATCCAAATGTTAAAGAAACACTTATCATTTATAAAAGAAATTTATAAGAGTTTTAAACCAATCCATTTGAGTTCAAATCATTTCCAAATATACTTTAAACATTTTAAATTTGTTAAAACATTATAAATTTTATAAACTTATTTATTCCAAACTAGGATACAAATTAAATTTGAATCCATACTTAAACTTGATTTAAAACTTGGTTTAAATCTTTCTTTCAAATTTTAAAATCAATTTTAAAATTTAAAAACAAACAGGTTTTAAAAACCTGTAACAACCCAATTGACCCGAGCCCCTACCCTAAAGACTTCGGGTCAAAACCCTCACTGCTTCGAGCAACTCACGCGAACTACCCGAGAAAATCTCGAGTTCCTCCTCTCCTCAATTCCAGGCTTCACCCTGAACCAAAAATGCACCGTGCACATGCACGGAGGCTCCGGCCAACTTCGCAACCTTCCCAAGGTCGGCGATCACACACCAGACGATCCAAAACCCAAACCCTTCGATCAACACTCGAAATCGAAATCGAGTAGCTCAGCACCAAACTTGGAACAACAAACCAACCTGGAAAACCCCTCGTCCTCCCACTGCTGATCACCAGAATGCCAGAGACTCCAGCCATGACTTCATCCACGCCCTAGCTCCATTTCCCAGAGTTCTGTTGAACTCGATCATCCAGGGAAGTCGTGTCAATCAAAATACCTGGCCTACTAAAAACTAGGGTTACAAACTTAATACGATCGTCGCCGCCACCACAGTCCCTTGATTTCCATCCTGACAATTTTCCCAAACTCCCTGATCACTCCGCTACCACCAGAGGTGACCACGACAATTTCAATCGCTTAGATCGCCAGAGACAACCCCAAACACAAAATCTGATCAACCTCAAACTGCTCCCTCATCCTACTTCTAAAATCATGATTTCTCTCTTAAAAATCATGATTTAGTTTAGGCATTCAGTTTATAATCCTGGATTGCTAAATTAACATGTTTGAATTTTATACAAAACCCAAACTTTCCTGTTCATTTTTATTTCCAAAGAAATTCCCATTTTATTTTAACTTAAATAAAATTTAAAACTCTACTCTATGATCAAACAAACAAGTTTTACTTGTAACTTAAATCCTATCAATGACTAGATCAAGAGATAGAGGATTTAAATCAAAAACTGAGCTTGAATATAAAGAACAAAGAACATATACAACAACATGTACGCCTATACATTCATATATATACAGCAGATTGCACCTATATATATACACAATACATACTTATCAACATGCAACCAGATTCATATACTTAAGTTTTTTTTAAATAAATGTTACTCACTGATATAAAAGAAAGAAGAAACTGGGTTGGTTTACTCACGTTGCTTTGAAAGAAGAAGACCTGGAACCTGTTAATGCTATTAAGTTTGATCTGGAGGCTCTGGTCGGTTGAATTGAATTATGATTTTAATTTGTTGCTTGATTCCAGTTGAATCTTTGTTTTTCACTTAGCTTGCTTTCGAATGCATGAAGAAAAATGAAGAAGGCAAAGTAGAGGTATATAGGCTGCTCTTTGGTGTACACCGCAAGCTTCTACTTTTGATTTTTTTTCAGTTTGCTTTGAACAATGTTTCGACCTGACTTGACTTCATTGATTTTATGTTTTGTAACTTGAAATGATGTACTGTATGCTTGAGTTGAAATGTGCATTAAATGCTTGTCTCCTTAGGTTCATACATGTGTATATATACATATATTTCATATGTATATTTTGTTTTACCCAATGCATTTGTATTTGTTATCATATATATATATATACACACACACACACACTTACATTTCCATACTTTCACAATTGCTATATGCTTTTTAACTTACGTATACATACTTTTATTTATTTATTTGCCTAAAAAGAGCAATATTTCAAAATCAAAACCAGTTAATTGCCCAATTATCAGACGTCAAAAATCCGGGTCGTCACATTCCTCCCCCCTTTAGAACTTTTCGTCCTCGAAAAGGAACGAAACCAGAATTTATGAAAATGCTTAAAATCAGATAAATTTTTTTTTTCATTTTTAAAACACTTTTTAATATCTATATAATATTACTAAAATAGTTTTTATAAAAATACTTTTATAACTCGATGTTTCAACAAGTCCATCCTTGTTCTCATAGAAATTTGGTCATACGTTGATCAGACGTAGGGCTGAAAATCTATAAGTACTTGGTAAACCCGTTTCCAACACCCAGTGAAAATACTTGGAAAATATTTTGGTGAAAATATAGAAATTTTTTTGGAAATAGAGTAAACATATTTGGTTAGAATGCTCTGGAAATCATCACCCCCATCCATGGTCGCAGTTAACCCGATAGTTACGTTGCCAACCCGGTAAAATCCATAGATAACTGTAGGCCTCCGCGCCCCTCGATTACACCATGGAACCAGCTACAGATCGCAGTTATACCCGGGCTTTACATTGCTATCACAGCAAAAACCCATATAACCGTAGGCATCAGCGCCCTCGAATTTCGCTGCCAAAAGAATGAAACTCCTCCACTCGACCATAGATCGCAGCCTACCGATGTTACGTTGCCGTCCTGGCAAAATCAAGTGTAGACTGTTGGCACTCATCCTCCACACGATTTTCGCTATGGTTCACACAGTAGATCGCAGTGACATCGAGTTACAATGTCGTCATAGCATAACCCTAATGCCCCTGTAGGCATCAGCGCCCTCGACATTTGCTACCCAACAATCCTCTGGAACTAGTTTGTTCGGACTCCTCATAGGATCAACTTTAGAACCCCCCCCTAGGACTTAAGGCAGTACCACCCTGTGGCACTCTTGAGAAGTTCATTCAAGGGAGTGCCTTTTTCCCCAGAGCCACTTTCAAAACACTTTATACTATATATATATATATAGTATTTCCAAATCATACACCAAGCATGAATCTCATATCATCTCCTTTCTCAAAATCGATAATCCCAAAATCGATAATTCACAAACTAGGCTTTCCAAATTCGAAATTTGATTTTCCCCAAAAATCAAAAGCACCCTTTTTTTTAGAAATCCATAGGTTCCCGAAACCTTTTTCCAAAATCATTTTCACAAAATCCTTTATACATACGTATATATATAATAACCTTAGGAAATTTTTGAATCACTTCATATTTGTATAAATTCACTTTTATACTTCAAATATTTTCAAAACCCTTTTCTTCTGGCAATAGATTCAACAAGGGGAGTTTACCATATAATACATATATATGACTTACTTCATTCCAAATCAAATATTCAAATTTGATTATTCTTTTGAAAAAGTCATTTACCATATTACTTAATTCCATAAAGTAAATTTTAATCATAGAAATATTAAATTTCCACCTTATTTCCTCATATATCTCACAAAATACACTTTTCATTTCAAAACCACTTTACTATTCTTATCCACAACTTACAATATCAATTTCATTCAAACTCGTACGATGTCCACATATCATCCGTACGCAATATCAATCTGATCGCTCACTCGATCACACAATTTCACTTCCGAACTAGTATTGTCCACCCGACTTCCTAGTGCGGACTCAGATCTGGTTTCTTGATCAGAAACCGTCATTCTCCTTGCATAGTCACAACTATGATAGAGAACATCCAGAACCAATCAAAAATCCATATCCAGGTTCGCCGTCGAAAATCAAGCGAAAAATCTCAAATTGGATCGATAATGCTATCTCGAAATTCTATGCTCGAATCTGGATCAAATCACTATGCGAATAAAATAATATACGTACATCCTGCGTATTAATTCCAATTGATTATCAACTATACCAATTTCTTCTTTTCTATTCACATTCCTTTTAATCTCAATCCACTTATTCACCTTTGCTTCAATCCTCTCTTGGATTACCATTTTAATTCTTATCTCAATTGGGTATTTAATCATAAACAGTTTGTACTCTAATCAGCTTAAATTTAGAAAATAGGTTGAAATTTTTTAAAATAAATAAGTAGTTGAAAAAAAATTATTAACTGTAAAAAGCTGTAAAATAGTTAAGTAATTGTTAATAGTTGAAAAATAGTAATTATTTATAAAACAATTGAAAAACAGTAATTAGTTTATAAATCGGTTGTAAAATTGTTAAATAGTTCCAAAAGTAATTGTAAAACAAGCTTAAGATAGTTTTAGGTTTAAAAAGAAAAGTTGTATAGTAAATAGTTTGGAAAAACAGAATTATATTAAAACAATTTATTTTGAAAATAGCCCAGAGTCAAACTGTTCTGTTCCCCATCAATTCAATTTAAATTTCCACTTCCATTTAAATTGACTCACTTCTAATTTGAATAACTTCAATTTCCCTTGAACTTGATTTATCCCCAATTCAAGTTGAATTAACCTCAATTTCTTTCCAAATTCAGATCAAATCCCATTTGATTTTAAACATATTCACTTTAATTATAATTTCAAATTATTCAAATTAATTTAGACTAATTTCAAATTGAATCCAATTCAATTTCAAATCATTTCAATTTCTAAATGAATTAATCCGATTCCCATTTGAATTTGAACTCATTCAATCTTCAAGTTTATTTCAAATTAATCCAATTCAAATTTTCCATTTGAATTTTATACTTATCCATCTTCAATTCTAATTAATTCAAACTAAATTTAATTTGAACTAATGAAATCTAAATCTCAACCTTAAACCATCTCGAATTATATAAATTCGAGTTAAAATTTCAAATGTTGATTTAACCCCTTAAATCAAATTAACCTTTATTTTTAAATCAATAATCCAAATCTTTAAACAATTTAATTCTGAGTCCAATTCTCGACATTCCATTTTCAATTTCCAGATCTCGAACCCATTTTGAGATCACACAAACTCCCAATTCAAATTAACCGTTAAACTTCCCAAGTTAGATTCCAATTTCATCTCGAAATTTCCAATTCTGGTTGCTTGTTAAATTATTTAACTTTCCCAAAGTTAAATTCAATTTACTTAATCCAGCCAACCTTACCCAATTTGGATTCCCATTTCAAATTTTAAACTTCACATTAATAATCTTATAAGTTCAAAAACTTATCACCTTGGATATAACATCTCATTTCAAATTTAAAACTCAACATTAAGAGTTTATTTCAAACCATTTTTGATATTATGTATATTCCTCATATATACATATTATTTCCTTTACACACTAAGTTATCCTTAAATTTTTAAATCACCTTTGGTTTTAGTTCAAAACAGTTTTCTTTAATGCTTTCAAACAGCTCTTATTTTAAAATAAGATCACATTCAAAATATTCTGAATAATACTCTTTATTATTTCTATTAACATTTGAAACAATTTCAAAACTTTTCAATTTACATCCTTTCTAATTTACAAGTTATTCACATCTAATGGTTACTTCCTTAAAACATTTATGTGTTTATTGGAAAACAATCATCCTATTTAAACTCAATAACCATTTATTTTCTGGTTTGGAACCATTTTAATTCATCTTATTTGTATAGTTCATTTTATCCAGTCCTTATTTGGATATATATATATATATATGTTACTTAATTTTTTATTTAATAACCAATTATTGCTTTATAAATATGATATAAGCTTTTATAAAATCATCTAGTTTTAAAACTATTTCTAAAACATTTATATAAGAAAATAACAAGTACGCTCACACACACACACACACACTCAACTCATCCTAGGGTACCGCTGACCCTATCCTTGATGAGTAAACCCACCAGAGCCAAGGTTCTCGCTTAACCCTTTGCTCTGATACCAAATGTAACGGCCTAGGAATTTTCGATCGTGAAAATTCCAGATAATTAGGAAAAGAAGAAAGAGATAGAAGAAGAAGAAACATAAACACAGCACTGATTCTCACAAGTCGTAGCAGATCAAAATATAATATTAAATAATAACAGTTTACAAAAGAATACCTGTATCTGTCAATTATATTTTTACATCAGAGTTACACTCATACACAAACACTGGACATATACAAATTGCATGTCTCAGATAAACAGAAATAATATCACAGCGGAAACACTCCATACGTTCCTGCCATCCAGCTCATCTCCTGAGCTCTAGAACGTCCTTACTTGAAAATCTGTAATACTCGGTCTGACCCGAGCATTACATCAAAGTAACACCCGGATCAGGCTGGAAACCAGCGTGAGTAAACCCAATTAATCAAGAAATACTAATGCAAAAATTCTTACTTAAAACATGAGGTAACTCGAATCAACTTACAAATCCATAATTTGTTAAAGACAACACTTATTTCACACCTCAAATTCTAAGTACCAAAACTTAGATTAAATGGTCCAATTCACTTAAATCATTCCATATGTAACAACCCGGGATTTGCATTACCAATTAATAAATAAAAGTTAGGATTTTTATTTATTTTAATGAAGCATAAAAGGATTTGGAATAACAAAATTTATTTGAAAAAGGCTATTTTAATTAAATGGGAAATATGGGATTTTAAAATGAGGATAAAATGTTATTTTGGAAAGTTAAATATTTTAGGAGAGATTTTAAAACGGGTTTGGATAAGAAAAATGAGTTCTATAAACATATATGAACACTTAGACTAATTTTTGGAAACATGTAAATAACTTTCTTCTTATTGGGTTACTAAACCTAACCCAATAACCCACCCTAAATCTCCTCTATAAATTATCTCAAACTCTCCAAACCTCATTCATTCATCCCTAATCAAAACCCTAATCATTTCCTAAAGCTTTCTTAACAAAAATGGCCTCTATCTTCATCTCCTTCTAGTTTTAGCTTATGCAAGTCATTATATGCAAAGGTAATGCAAATACCCACCTAAAATCCATTTTTATATCTTTCTTATTTCTGAAATTGATTTGGTAACACATGTTTTATGTGTTTTTTTGATCTTATAGCCTCCTAATCATCTTTTGCTAACTTGGGTTGATGCTATAGTAGTCTTTGTTGCTTTCTAGAGAGGTATATTGCTAAAAACCTCTTCTAATATGTGTTTAATCATCTTTTGATTCCGATAATCAGTTAGTAACACATGTTTTATTATGTAACATGTGAATCATAGCTCTTTGATCATCTTTGCTTTCATTTTGGGGTGTGCACATAAAGTACTTGTAATATATGCTAGCTGAAATTATAATTAGTTTATTGCTGTTAGTAAATTAGGCATATCTCATTCATCTTAAATCGGAATTAAGATTTTCTTGATGTTCTGGAAAGCTTATTCTGTAGCCAATAACTTTCATGTTTTGAGCTTTGCCTAATTTTGTGGTTTGAATGGTCGAAATCATGTTTGTTTGTCGCTGACCTGACAACAAACTACAGTGTTGATAAAATAAAACCCTGAAATTGATTTGGCCATAAGTTACTCGTTTTGATCCGAATTAGATAATTTTGGATGTTCCGGAAAGCTTAAAACATATGCTACAATTTTTGTACAGTGAGTTTTCTGTAATATGGCCATTTAGATGACCTGAAATGTGTTCAAAGACAGAAGACCAATTCTGTCTTTAACAAGTTATCTTGAGTTTCAATCTAATATTGTTTTGCATGTATCTCTCTCGTTTCTTATCCAAATCTAATAATTTTGGATGTTCTGGAAAGCTTAGATTTAGAGCAAAAACTTTCATGTTTTGAGTTTCATGAAATTTCGAAGATAATTTGGTCAAAACTGTGCATTCTTACCACTGTCCCGAGAGCACAACGACAGTGATATAAAATTTAGATCTGAGAATTGTTTTAGTCATAGAATTTTCATCTCTGGTCGGAATTTGACGATCTTGGTCATTCCGGAAAGCTTAGAAACTAAGCTACAACTTTCATTTTATTCATTTTGCCAGAATTTGAAGTTTACTATGCCAAAATTGTGGTTTTTCATCTCTGACCAGTTAGTGCATAGCTATAGGCCTTAGTCTCTTTTCTCCCGTTGTTTTCAGCGTAGAACCCCGACTTTGCGACGCCATCCCGGGCTCGTCCTTTGTCGGATTTCATCGTTTTTGATCTCGTTAAAATGATGAGATCGAGATCTTTAACCATGCAAAGTTTGGTTTAGATCTGGGTGCATTAGATACTTCGTTTCTATTGCCGAAGTAGCACCCAGAAACTGTTTTACAATAGTGATCATTTTCAGTTATCGTCAGACCAACTTTGAAACATTGTCGTTTCTTCGTTTCATATCGAAACCGAACGATTCTTGTTGCATATCAAAGTAGGACTACTTTACTACGCTCCTGCAAATTTTCATCAAGATCTGAGTTCATGTGACCCTTCGACCATGTCGTCGAAGTGGGACCTTTACACTGTTTTGACACAGTAAAGTTTTATGATTTTTGTCCGACTTTGAGACGACGCCGTTTCTTCGTTTCAAGTTTGAATTTCCCGATTCTTTTTGCAGTTTGGAGCAGGGATGTTGGACTATATTCCTACCAATTTTCATGCCATTCGGATTCAGTTTGCTGGTCCGAATAATTTTCCGAACTTGGGTTCGCGTCATTTTTGGACTATTTTCCAACACTTGGAATATTTTCAGTGATTTTCTGGTTTTATTGATTTCATTGAGATTTGTCTCTAGATTTCGTACACGGGTTTTATGAATTATTTTCAAAGGATTTTTCACTCCTAAATGGCTTTCGAAATTATTATATAATATTATTTCTAATTATTAAATTAATTACTCCATAATAGGAGAGTTTTCAAAAGCCGTTTTAAAGTGATTTCAAAATCAATTATAAATCCGTTTCGCACCATTATTTTCTATAATAAAAATCTCACACTCACTTTTTAGCACGTCGAGCGAAGTGGAAAGGTGCTTAAACGGTTAGGAAATCTCCGGCCTATGGAACCGTGTGTATTTTCTTTCCAGTTAATCCCCGACCTATTCGATTGATCGTTTTGACCTTTGGATCTAGTTTACCGATGATACGAGGTGGACTTTTATTGTTTGGAGTGTGAGCTTGCTATTGGTTAGGAAACCGTTTAGTGCGAACGTGGGGTATGGGACTCATTGTTAACACTTTACGGGTTCCTCTCCAAGAAGTTAGTGACACATTAGCCTTTGGGCAGCCAGTACTCGACCTCTGGGTCACCATGCCTCTGGGCAACCGTCTCTGGACACCTGCTCCATGGAGCAGTTTATTTTTCGGCATGCACCTTTGGGCCTTATCCTTCTGGGAAGGATCTTGTCGTCTCGCGCATTCCGCATCTGTGCGAGTGATCGATCACAACTCTACAGTACTTGGCAACAACAACTCTGGTCGGTGCACGTGCAATATTGGTATTATTTGATGATTTTTATATCCATTCGAGTACTGCCATTCGGTGTTGGTTCTATGGAACCATACGATGTAAGTGCGATTGCCTTGTGGATTCACAGTGTCTCTGGACACTGCTTTTCAGTGTTGGATTTCATTGACTTTTCAGTATATCCCCATTGCTCTTTGGAGCATCGATCTTTGCTTGGGCATTGATTACAGACTCTGGTCACTCTTGGGATTATTGCCTATGGGCATATTTTTATGGCTTTGGCTATGCCGATGATATGAGGCGATTTTATTTATTCTACACTTTGGTGTTGATTTCTCTTTGGAGATTTTTATTGTTTATTGATGATTAGGGATCGTCATTATATTCATGTGGTTCATAATATACTTCTCTTTGGATAAGTATTGTTTTATTTATGTACCGCATTATTATATATCTCAGTTATTACTGATTGTTTAGCTAGCCTGACCCGAGTGTTTTCGCTCGGGTCAGACCGAGTTGTTTCAGGTTAGGTCTCTGGACTTAGCTTCTGTGCTTCCGCTTGGACATTATCTGCTATGCTGATAGATAGCTCTTTTATTTGTCTACTACTCCGCTACTCTGTTTTTATTCAGACTTTGATATGTACATATTTTGACCCACATGTGTGGGCAGTGGCTTTGTACCCACTTATAGTATTTGGATCTGTATTGACGATGTATTGTTCTGAGATTTTATATCTGTTATGTGATTCTGTTCTATGATGTTTTATCATTTATTATTATGCTTTGTCCTGATAGATCTTTAGCCATTTGTAATTTCGTTATAAGTATTTACCGAATATGTCGAACCACTTGAAAAAAATATATAGATACCATCCTTTCGACGTATTCAGTAGATAGTTATAGCTTGATTACAAATGGTCGCTTCCACTATACTCTATTCTCCGCTTTAACAGACATTATTACTCCCGTAATACTCTTTGTTACAGTGGGTCTCAGAGTGGGGCGTTACAGCTTGGTATCAGAGCCTGGTTTCAGGAATAAGCATAATAAACACATAACAGATACACTTAGTACAATACATTTTAAATTAGATCCGAATTAAATCAAATCCCTTCCTTATGTTTATTGATAGATAAGTTAGGAATATGTATAGGAATCCGTTATATTCCGTAGTATTCCTTAATTAATTATCTATCATTGAATCATAGCTACTCTGCTGGATTGGCTCGCTCAGTACGACGCCAAAATCATTTGTTCGGTGCGGATATTATTCATTCATCGCCCTGACTCGTCCTCTCCGTTAGCTATTGTTCTTCAAGATGTTGGGCTTTCTAAGGTTACTTTATTCTCTCTCGATTCACGAGATGAGGATTTGAACTTATCTCGTATTCCTGTTGTTCGGGATTTCCCCGACGTTTTCGAGCCAGTATCCGGACTGCCGCTAAAGCGAGCTATTGAGTTCCGCCTCGACCTCATTCCAGGCTCTCATCCAGTTGGGCGTCGTCCTACGAGAATGTCTACTAATGAGAATGAGGAACTCAGGAAGTAGTTAGTTGAGCTTGAAGCGAAGCAGTTGATCCGATCCAGTTCTTCGCCATGGGGTGCTACTGTGGTCTTCGTTAAGAAGGCTGATGGCTCTCTTAGGCTTTGCATTGATTATCGCGAGCTCAATGAGCTGACCATCAGAAATCGCTACCCACTTCCTTGGATAGATGACATGTTTGACCAATTGAGCGGTGCGAAGGTCTTCTCTCAGCTTGACCTTGCCACCAGATTCCATCAGCTACGAGTCGCGGAAGACAGCATTCCTCTTACAGCATTTCGCACTCGTTATGGTTCTTTTGAGTGGTTGGTCATGCCGTTCGGCTTGACGAACGCTCCGGCTTTCTTCGTCGATCTCATGAATCGAGTATTCCGGGAATACATCGATAGATTCGTTCTGGTTTTCATCGACGATATTCTTATTTATTCTAGATCCGAGGCAGAGCATGCTCGTCATCTGCGGATCGTCTTGGATACTCTTCGTCAACATCAACTTAGGGCCAAGCTCTCCAAGTGTCATTTCTGGGAGAGTAAGGTCAAGTTCTTGGGTCATATTGTTTCTTCTGAGGGTATTTCTGTTGATCCTGTCAAGATCGAAGCTATTCAGAATTGGAGGCAGCCCGAGAACGTTCATGATATTCGCAATTTCCTTGGTCTGGCGGGTTATTACCGTCGATTTATCAAGGATTTCTCTCTTGTTGCACTTCCCCTCACGACCCTGATTTTCGCTTTATTTGGTCTGATAAGTGTGAAGTTTCTTTCCAGCGATTGAAGGAACTTCTCACTCATGCTCCTATCCTTGTGGTTCCTGAGAGTAACCAGGATCTTGTTGTTTACACCGACGCTTGTGGTAGCGGCCTCGGTGCTGTGCTTATGTAGAAGGATCGGGTATTTGCTTGTGCTTCTAGGCAGCTACGTCCGAATGAGGTTCGCTATCCGACTCATGATCTTGAGTTGGCAGCTATCGTCTTTGCTTTGAAGACATGGCGTCACTTTCTATTAGGCGAACGCTTCACTCTTTACACCGATCACAAGTCTCTGAAGTATTTATTCAGTCAGAATGATCTCAATATGAGGCAGCAGCGATGGCTTGAGTTTCTCACCTCATATGACTTAGACATTCAGTATACCCCTGGCAAGGGTAATCGTGTGGCTGATGCACTCAGTCGCAAACACTCGGCAGTAGTTTCTATGATGATAGCCGAGTGGGATATTCTTGAGACTCTTTCTATGTGTGATATTCGAAATCGAGCTCCGTATTCTGATCCTCAGATATTGCTATTCAGCTTGGAAGCTCGACCTATTCTATTGGATCGCATTGCCCATGCTCAGCGGCAGGATCCAAACTTGTTGCGATATATTCATCTCCTTGAGTCGGATCCAGTGATGAGACATTGTCGGATTATTCTATTGATTCTCATCGGTGTCTTCGTAGGAAGAACCGTATTTTGGTACCATCTGATTTATCACTTAGGCGTGACATTCTAGACGAGTGTCATCGCACTAAGTACACTATACATCCCGGGTCGAGTAAGATGTGTGTCGACATGTGTCTCCTATTTTATTGGGAGGGCATGAAGAGTGATGTTGCAAGTTATGTAAGCCGTTGCATGACTTGTCAACAGATCAAAGCTGAGCATCAGCGTCCATCTGGTCTTCTTCAGCCGCTAGAGATTCCATTATGGAAATGGGATCCGATATCCATGGATTTTATTGACGGTCTGCCTCGATCGAGGTCAGGCCATACTTCTATTTGGGTCATCGTCGATCGCTTGACCAAATCAGCTCATTTCATTCCTATTAAGTCCACTCGGACTGCTCCACAACTTGCCAAGCTATATGTGAAGGAAGTCGTTCGACTTCATGGCATTCCTAGCTCTATCGTCTGTGATCGAGACACTATCTTTACTAGTCACTTTTGGAAGTGCCTACAGTCAGCTTTGGGCTCAAAGCTGAATCTCTCGACTGCTTATCATCCTCAGACTGACGGTCAGACGGAGAGGGTGAATCGTGTTTTAGAGGATCTTTTGCGCTGTTGTATTCTGGATTTCGGAGGTAGTTGGGAGGATCACTTACCGCTTGTAGAGTTCTCCTACAACAACAGCTTTCAGTCTAGTATTAGCATGGCTCCTTTCGAGGCTCTTTACGAAAGGCCATGTCGTTCTCCTTCGTGTTGGTTAGAATCTGGCGAGAAGCTCCTTCTTGGTCCAGATTCAGTTCGGGAATCTTCTGAGAAGATTATTCTTATTCGTCAGAGAATGAAAGAGGCGCAGAACCGTCAGAAATCCTACGTGGACAACCGTAGGAAGCCTCTTGAGTTCTCCATTGGTGATCATGTCTTTATTCGGATATCTCCTATGAAAGGGGTTGTGCGTTTCAGCTCTACCGGGAAGTTGGCTCCTTGCTATGTTGGACCATTTCCTATTACGGAACGCATTGGCCCCGTGGCTTATCGTTTGGCTCTACCTGCTCACTTCTCTGGAATACACGACGTGTTCCATGTTTCCCAGCTTCGCATGCGTGTCCGCGATCCTGATTCTATCATTGAGCCGCATGTTGTGCCTGATTTAGAGATCTTACCTGATTTATCTTTGGAGCAGCAACCTCTTCGTGTGCTTGATTCGGAGGTTAGACGCCTTCGCAACAAAGAGGTCCCACTCGTGACGATTCAATGGTCACCGAATCCTAAGGACTGCACTTGGGAGACCAGAGAATCTATCGAACGCTCTTATCCTGGCTTTCTCCCATCTTCTTCTACGGGTGAGAATTCTCTATTTTATCTCTATCACTTCTTTTGTGGATTTGACGTTATAAATGACATCTATCTTAAGGAATTGCGGGGACGCAATTTTCTTAAGGGGGGGAGTCTGTAACAACCCGGGATTTGCATTACCAATTAATAAATAAAAGTTAGAATTTTTATTTAATTTAATGAAGCATAAAAGGATTTGGAATAATAAAATTTATTTGAAAAAGGCTATTTTAATTAAATGGGAAATATGGGATTTTAAAATGAGGATAAAATGTTATTTTGGAAAGTTAAATATTTTAGGAGAGATTTTAAAACGGGTTTGGATAAGAAAAATGAGTTCTATGAACCAATATGAACACTTAGACTAATTTTTGGAACCATGTAAATAACTCTCTTCTTATTGGGTTACTAAACCTAACCCAATAACCCACCCTAAACCTCCTCTATAAATTATCTCAAACTCTCCAAACCTCATTCATTCATCCCTAATCAAAACCCTAATCATTTCCTAAAGCTTTCTTAACAAAAATGGCCTCTATCTTCATCTCCTTCTAGTTTTAGCTTATGCAAGTCATTATATGCAAAGGTAATGCAAATACCCACCTCAAATCCATTTTTATATCTTTCTTATTTCTGAAATTGATTTGGTAACACATGTTTTATGTGTTTTTTTGATCTTATAGCCTCCTAATCTTCTTTTGCTAACTTGGGTTGATGCTATAGTAGTCTTTGTTGCTTTCTAGAGAGGTATATTGCTAAAAACCTCTTCTAATATGTGTTTAATCATCTTTTGATTCCGGTAATCAGTTAGTAACACATGTTTTATTATGTAACATGTGAATCATAGCTCTTTGATCATCTTTGCTTTCATTTTGGGGTGTGCACATAAAGTACTTGTAATATATGCTAGCTGAAATTATAATTAGTTTATTGCTGTTAGTAAATTAGGCATATCTCATTCATCTTAAATCGGAATCAAGATTTTCTTGAAGTTCTGGAAAGCTTATTCTGTAGCCTATAACTTTCATGTTTTGAGCTTTGCCTAATTTTGTGATTTGAATGGTCGAAATCACGTTTGTTTGTCGCTGACCTGACAACAAACTACAGGGTTGATAAAATAAAACCCTGAAATTGATTTGGCCATAAGTTACTCGTTTTGATCCGAATTAGATAATTTTGGATGTTCCGGAAAGCTTAAAACATATACTACAATTTTTGTTCAGTGAGTTTTCTGTAATATGGCCATTTAGATGACCTGAAATGTGTTCAAAGACAGAAGACCAATTCTGTGTTTAACAAGTTATCTTGAGTTTCAATCTGATATTGTTTTGCATGTATCTCTCTCGTTTCTTATCCAAATCTAATAATTTTGGATGTTCTGGAAAGAATAGATTTAGAAATAAAACTTTCATGTTTTGAGTTTCATGAAATTTTGAAGTTAATTTGGTCAAAACTGTGCATTCTTACCACTGTCCCGAGAGCACAACGACAGTGATATAAAATTTAGATCTGAGAATTGTTTTAGTCATAGAATTTTCATCTCTGGTCGGAATTTGACGATCTTGGTCATTCCGGAAAGCTTAGAAACTAAGCTACAACTTTTATTTTATTCATTTTGCCAGAATTTGAAGTTTACTATGCCAAAATTGTGGTTTTTCATCTCTGGCCAGTTAGTGCATAGCTATAGGCCTTAGTCTCTTTTCTCCCGTTGTTTTCAGCGTAGAACCCCGACTTTGCGACGCCATCCCGGGCTCGTACTTTGTCGGATTTCATCGTTTTTGGTCTCGTTAAAATGATGAGATCGAGATCTTTAACCATGCAAAGTTTGGTTTAGATCTGGGTGCATTAGATACTTCGTTTCTATTGCCGAAGTAGCACCCAGAAACTGTTTTACAATAGTGATCATTTTCAGTTATCGTCAGACCAACTTTGAAACATTGTCGTTTCTTCGTTTCATATCGAAACCGAACGATTCTTGTTGCATATCAAAGTAGGACTACTTTACTACGCTCCTGCAAATTTTCATCAAGATCTGAGTTCATGTGACCCTTCGACCATGTCGTCGAAGTGGGACCTTTACACTGTTTTGACACAGTAAAGTTTTATGATTTTTGTCCGACTTTGAGACGACGCCGTTTCTTCGTTTCAAGTTTGAATTTCCCGATTCTTTTTGCAGTTTGGAGCAGGGATGTTGGACTATATTCCTACCAATTTTCATGCCATTCGGATTCAGTTTGCTGGTCCGAATAATTTTCCGAACTTGGGTTCGCGTCATTTTTGGACTATTTTCCAACACTTGGAATATTTTCAGTGATTTTCTGGTTTTATTGATTTCTTTGAGATTTGTCTCTAGATTTCGTACACGGGTTTTATGAATTATTTTCAAAGGATTTTTCACTCCTAAATGGCTTTCGAAATTATTATATAATATTATTTTTAATTATTAAATTAATTACTCCATAATAGGAGAGTTTTCAAAAGCCGTTTTAAAGTGATTTCAAAATCAATTATAAATCCATTTCGCACCATTATTTTCTATAATAAAAATCTCACACTCACTTTTTAGCACGTCGAGCGAAGTGGAAAGGTGCTTAAACGGTTAGGAAATCTCCGGCCTATGGAACCGTGTGTATTTTCTTTCCGGTTAATCCCCGACCTATTCGATTGATCGTTTTGACCTTTGGGTCTAGTTTACCGATGATACGAGGTGGACTTTTTATTGTTTGGAGTGTGAGCTTGCTATTGGTTAGGAAACCATTTAGTGCGAACGTGGGGTATGGGACTCATTGTTAACACTTTACGGGTTCCTCTCCAAGAAGTTAGTGACACATTAGCCTTTGGGCGACCGGTACTGGACCTCTGGGTCACCACGCCTCTGGGCAACCGTCTCTGGACACCTGCTTCATGGAGCAGTTTATTTTTCGGCATGCACCTCTGGGCCTTATCCTTCTGGGAAGGATCTTGCCGTCTCGCGCGTTCCGCATCTGTGCGAGTGATCGATCACAACTCTACAGTACTTGGCAACAACAACTCTGGTCGGTGCACGTGCAATATTGGTATTATTTGATGATTTTTATATCCATTCGAGTACCGCCATTCGGTGTTGGTTCTATGGAACCATACGATGTAAGTGTGATTGCCTTGTGGATTCACAGTGTCTCTGGACACTGCTTTTCAGTGTTGGATTTCATTGACTTTTCAGTATATCCCCATTGCTCTTTGGAGCATCGATCTTTGCTTGGGCATTGATTACAGACTCTGGTCACTCATGGGATTATTGCCTATGGGCATCTTTTTATGTCTTTGGCTACGCCGATGATATGAGGCGATTTTATTTATTCTACACTTTGGTGTTGATTTCTCTTTGGAGATTTTTATTGTTTATTGATGATTAGGGATCGTCATTATATTCATGTGGTTCATAATATACTTCTCTTTGGATAAGTATTGTTTTATTTATGTACCGCATTATTATATATCTCAGTTATTACTGATTGTTTAGCTAGCCTGACCCGAGTGTTTTTGCTCGGGTCAGACCGAGTTGTTTCAGGTTAGGTCTCTGGACTTAGCTTCTGTGCTTCCGCTTGGACATTATCTGCTATGCTGATAGATAGCGCTTTTATTTGTCCACTATTCCGCAACTCTGTTATTATTCAGACTTTGATATGTACATATTTTGACCCACATGTGTGGGCAGTGGCTTTGTACCCACTTATAGTATTTGGATCTGTATTGACGATGTATTGTTCTGGGATTTTATATATGTTATGTGATTCTGTTCTGTGATGTTTTATCATTTATTATTATGCTTTGTCCTGATAGATCTTTAGCCATTTGTAATTTCGTTATAAGTATTTACCGAATATGTCGAACCACTTGAAAAAAATATATAGATACCATCCTTTCGACGTATTCAGTAGATAGTTATAGCTTGATTACAAATGGTCGCTTCCACTATACTCTATTCTCCGCTTTAACAGACAGTATTACTTCCGTAATACTCTTTGTTACAGTGGGTCTCAGAGTGGGGCGTAACACCATATCAGCCTATTGATTCCACATATCAATCCATAAAGAATCGAAGTGGGTTTCGGGTATTTTCTACTACCCGACTCCGGTCTCTTCGAATTCAAAACCATCTTAACCCAAGTTATTCAAGTGAAATACAATTCATCTTTAAATACAAGATGTCACTTTTACTTAGAAATTGATCATCGATAGATAACCAGATTATCATTGTTCATCCAAACATGTCATATCACAAAACACTTCATATTCAGAGATATCAATCAATTCAAGGCAAATAATCCTCATTTAATCATTTATAAGCAAGAGGGATCATTTCAAAAATTAATTTAATTCATCTCTAATTAAAATAATTACTTATCTTTTAATCACTTAGATTACCTTTGCTTAATCATTAATTAATTTCAAATCAATTAATTAATTACCTTTTAATCATCCATCTTAATTGATCATCCTTGATTAATTACTTTCAATTACGTAAAATAATTATCCTTTAATTAATTACACAAATTAATTATACTGAACTATTTATAGTAATTAATCTTTAATTACTTTCATTAATTACATTAATTAATGATACTTGATTAATTACTTCCATTTATTAGCCTTAATCAATCATAAACAATAATTAACCATCCTGTAATTACTTACCTTAATTAATTAACTCCTTAATTAATTATGTTAATTCTTTAATTTTTCATTAAGTAATAATACTTAAACAATTCCATAAATGATTATCCTTAATTAATTAATCTAATTAATTATCAAAATTAATCACATTAATTAATTATATATTAATCTCAAGGTAATGATCTTCATTAACTATTAACAATTCTTTAATTACTTCTCTTAAGTAATTAATCTTAAATTAATCATTATTAGTTATAAATTAATTTATCTTTAATAACTAATTAATTAATCTCTAATTACTTAATTAATTAAGTGCTTAGCTGTAACTTAATTAATCTTTAATTACTTGATTAATTAATTTCTAACCATTAATTTATAATCTAATCTTATCTAATTAATGATCCTTGATTTAAAATTAATTAACCTTTAAATTAATTGTAACGACCCGTAAAATTTCAACTGTTTTAATAACGTAATTAGTTGAAATTTTGTGAAATTTTTAAACGATAAAATTTTGAAATATAAATTTGATATTTGGAATGCGTTTAGTTAAACATAGCAACTGGTAAATTTTCGTCCGAAAATATGAGAGTTTATTTCGCGCGTAAATTTACTTCAATTTAAATCAGTTAAAAGGAGATGAAAATAAAATGTTTCCAAAACCTGAATATTTTTACATAGAAAAATTCTAAATCTTCTTCTGAGTGAGATGTCATCTTTCATTTTTCCAAATTTGGACTTCTACTGCTCCGTTTATCTTAATTCTGGAAAAATAGCAGCATTTCTGGTACCGATTATCGACTTTCGATCGGATGAACGTACCACTAGTATTTGTATACCGTTTTGATCGTCACGTTGTGCTGATCTCCACAATATATTCATTTTTATGTTTCTGGGTCTGGTACATCACGAAATCAATAAAACGATTACCGTATCGGTAACCGTTTTCAAACTTTTTGACTTCCGTGGCCTTTCATTTAACTAACGTGTAAACTGAATGGCCACTAACCACTTTTATTCCTGAATTCAATTAACATGATTTTTGGCTATTCCTCTTCATTCAAAAATATATGGATCGTTGCTTTTGGGAAAGAAACACATATTAATGCAAACTTATTCTTTTCTCTTTAGCCTGTAATCTTCTTTGTTTCACCTGCTTACCTCTTATATTCAGTCTTCACCCAAAACAACCGAACAGCTTTCCAATCCATCACTATCACTAAACGCAAAGTTCACCCTGTACCTGCCGATCCCATCAGCGCAGCCACCACTTCCCTCCCTCCTCTCTACGGCCGCCACTAATTCTTCCACCCGCCACCACCTCATCTCGTTTTCCCTCAGCCACCTGAAACGCACGCGTCATCCACCAATGACCGACCCCACAACAAATAGCCAATAGTCACAGCCTTCACCACCACTGACAACCTATCGGCTCCACCCCTTCATGCGTGAGCAAGTAGCAGCCAAGCCAGCCGTTCGCCTACCTGCCGACCACCCAAAGCCCGACCACTTGCTACCTCCCGCGTGACCGTTCCTCCGCCAATCTACCCAAGCCCAGCATGGCCGAGGCCTTATGCTCACCTCTCCTCCTTTTTCCGCTACCTAGTCTTCCCCACGCCCTCTGATTGTGCTCCCACCCATCTCATTTGGCATCAAGCGTTGCTTCTCCTTCACTTGTTTGCAGCGAGTGATATATATAAGGTATATATATATATAGATACTTTTATTTTATTTGTTGTGTATATCTGTTATTTATATACTTAAGTCTATATATCAGTGTATATATAAATCTTTAGAGTTTCATATGTACTCTGGTCACAGTCAGTAAATTTTTAGTAATATATGACATATATATTTGTTGTTTCGAACTTATACTAATATATATAGATATATACATATATACGTTTAATATAAAACATGTGTGCTTGTATAAAGTATATAACCGAATAGTATAGGAGCTTTTGATTTTGTTTGTTTTTTTTACTTAGTTGCGGTTGTATATTTTATAGATGTTGCTAGTTTTGTATATGTATACGTAAGCTATGCAATGCGTTTTGACATATTATATTTGCCTACAAGTTTACAATATAAGTTTATATTTCTATAAACTGTCGTATGTGCAGATATTAAATAATTAAGTTTGTTAGATATATTATGGTTGCTGTACAAGTTTATTTAGTTCCACTAAACTCTTCTTTCGGTTAACCGGTATACATATATAACAATAAGTTTATGCAAGTATAGATATATAGTTTATATTATAGTTATATAAGTTAGATTGATGTGACAGATTTTAAAGTAAGTTATATAAACTAACCTGTTTATAAGCTAGGATGTTTAAGATAGTCTATATACATACTTTTAAATAGTATGGGCAAATTTAAATCTAAGCAACAGCCTTTGATTTTATGCCAATGTTTACATATGTCAGTGAGCATATATTAAGTTTTATAAGGATATTTCGATATATATATTATAAGCATTCCTGTATATGAGACATATATATGTTATTACAAGTTGATTCCAATTGCTTTATACTCTATTCATTCAGCGTCTAACTATTTCAAAATATGGGTCAGGAAATTTTGATTTGGAATATCTGGTAGTATAGGTTTAGGAAGTTATACAAATGTCTGGTGTTGCTTTAAATATATGTATATAGAATAATATATAAGTTGAGTTTGAGATACTTGTTTTTAGATGTTACGGTATGTACAAATTTATAAATGGTCTGCGTCAAAGTTTCATGTTATATACGAGTTGATTTGTAAATATTTTGTAAACCAGTATTTTATATATATACTATGTTTATGTATGAGTTTACACTTGTATATTTATTACTAGAAAATGATATATAGACCTTAAAGTATGATATGTTAGTTTATAAAGGTTTAAAAAAAATTGATCTTAAAATAATAATAATAATAATAATAATAATGTATCTATTTCAGTGCATATCAATCTGATTCTGATTGGCTATCATCGATTTCCTATTATCAGCCTTGTCCATTGTGAATGTTTTCTTCATCGAATCGCGGCCATCTAGCTTTGCTCTGAAATTTCATAGCTTGCTCTGTTGTCAAACTATCTAGCCTCGAAAGGTGAGCACTCACTCACGATTAACGTTCTTTTATTTATTAGATTTGATTTCAATTGAAACGACAATTGAAATATGCTGCTGTTAGTTAATTACACTGTTTTATATGCTATTACCCTGTATCAGTTCACCTGTGACATCTGACACCATTATCTGTTAATTATTTATGCGATGATAAAACAGTTTGGCTGATAATTGATTGATTGTTGATGTTTATATTGGATGTTAAATTGTTAATGTTAAAATGATAAATAGTATGCAATTGAAATTGATATAGAATAGTTAAATGTTAAATTTGATTAAATGACATTTGTATAATATGACCCATTTAACTGTCAAAATTTATTGACACATAGGATTTGTTTAATTACATCTTGAACCACTGAATGTAAGTTGTTAAATTGATGATGGATGAAATTGTAATAGACGACAAGTGGAAAACCGTTATGTAATAATCTTTAATCTGCATGAAATGATAGTGTAGATTCTAGAAATAATTATATTAATTCGTAAAAATAACAATGCGAATTAATACGGTTATTTCGAGATTATTTGAATTGATTATTGGATTGTTATTGTTTGTTGTTATTGCTTGTTTATTTACTTTGACACCATCCCAGTTATCACACTGCAAGTTCCCTTTGCTATGTTTGATTTTGAATTGAATTGGAATCGGGTTGAAATGATAAATACCCAAATTGAACTTTGACCTAGGATAGAGAATTAAATAAAACCCGATTGGTCAATAATTTGATTTAAAAATAAAATGAAGATTTTATTTGAATAAATAATACGGTTTTGAAATGAAGTTGAAATTTAAATTTTAATGAAAGGAAAATGTTAATATTTAATAATCTGAAACAAAATATTAACAATGTAATTGATAAAAGAATGTTGGTTAATTTGAGAAATGATATAATTAAGTTTGAAATTATTAAACTTTGAAATGATTTAATAATAAAGTTTGAAATTATAATTAAGTTTGAAATTATTAAACTTTGAAATTATTTAATAATTAAGTTTTGAATTATTTAATAATTAAATAAGATTGAATGATTTAATGATCAAATTGAATTGAATTCTTTAATAAGAGAAATTGAACTTTTGAATAAGTGAATTTTACTTCGTAAATAATTGAAATTGAGTTTCTTTATTAATTAAGTTTTGGAAAATTATTTAAGGAAGTAAATAAGTGAAATGGAATTTCTTTAACAAGAAATGAAAATGTGATATTTTTGGAATTAATGTAAGACTTGTAATTGAAAGAATTGATTTGACGAATTTGATTTAATTCAAAATTGTAAGTTTTGTTTTAATGAAGTTGAATTTGAATAATGGATTTAATGAATTGGAAATTTAATGGAAATTGTTTTGAATGGTAAGTTTACTTAATGAATATTGAATGAAATCGATAAATGAATTTAAATTGATTTAAATGTCAAATTAAATTTATTTAAATGATTTGGAATGAAACGTATATACGAACTTGAATCAATATTTGAATTGTTTTAAATAGAAATTGAAATTGAATTATAAGATTTTGAAATGATAATTTGGAAGTTTTGAAACGTAAATTATTGGAAATTGGTTTTGAAAGACAAATGAAATGTTGATTTACGAATTCTAATTGAATTGAAATTGATTTGGTTTTTGAAATAAATAAACGACCAATCGGTGAAATAATTTCGAAGGTTATTAAAGAGACCGGAATTCGGTTATGGATATACTCTCTGTCTAAACTGAAAACCACTTTAATAACTATGCGCGGAGTGGTGATCCAGAATGAAGTGGTTGGAATGATGTATGTGATGACTGAAGAAAGAGAACGATAATGGATAGCCTTGACACTTGTGTCAAATTGGAAATGACTAAAACAGGAGCTGTGCCGAGCCAATGGAGGATTAGCTACCTCAAGTGGACACACTTCTTCGAACTACTTATACTTGTTGTCGATTGGTGCACCCTTGATTTTGGGAGTGTTGTTTCACGGTGTTGCGGGCGCTGCGGCGTTGCGTTCTCACCAGTCCGGATCAGGCGAACGGTAGTATCACTACCTTGGGTATTGCCTCATGTGCCTTGTTATACTTGTATTCCATTTATGCGCGACCACTACGATTTTGATTTGTACCTTTAGTATATGGATTGCCCTCTGGTGACTTCCGGTTTTGTGGAAACTACGGTCTTGTATATGCTTTTGGGAATAAAAATGTGTTAAGGGTGGAATGGGCCATGACTTAACGCTATTTTGATATCTTATTATTACTGATAGACATTATCTACTTATCGTACATTACTACATAGTAGATAGTTTGACGGATCCTTCAAGGATGGTTATTCCAAACATCCTTTGAGTTACTTGTATTTCAATTGCTATTTCACTTGAGTTGGATTTATTAATATAAGAATGTTAATCCTGACTCGAGTGTTTTGTGTTTTGCTTTACGCTCGGGTCAGACTGAGTGCACCAGTATTCGATGCTCACCTTTGGAGTTGGAGCTTTGCTTGAAGATCCAGCCATCTATTCTGCTTTCAGTATTCGATGATTCCAGTGATGTATTCTGATTTGTATCTGATGTATCATATTACTCTTCTGTTGTAAACTCTGATGTATTTTATATATTCATATAGTAGCTTCATGAACTACTATCTCTTTTAATCCCGCTGCATTTATTACTCTGTGTCTGTGTTCTGTGATTATTTATTTACTGTATATGTTCAGTTTTGCCAAATTTAAATTAACAACGCGGTATTTTGAGCAATTCAACTCCGGCATGAGTGTCTACCTATACACTTATAATGGATGCGAATGGTCCAAAATTCTGGGTCATTATAGTTGGTATCAGAGCTTTGGTAGCTCTAGGAAAAACTTAACATATAGGGTAAATGTATTTACAGAATCACTTTCATTTCGAGTTTCAATCCCTTCTGTTTTGATTCGATTCTTTCGAATTTTGGAAGGTTCCGCTCGGTTTCGAAATTCATTCGTGTCCTTCACTATTCGTCTTCTTTCAATCATGGAGCACCCCACAACTCCGTTTTGAATGTTATCTATAATAGATCGGCGGTCCCGCCAATCTTCGAATGATTCGTAAAGGAGCAAAACTCCTTTATAATAGGCATGGATTTACCAAAGATTTCTGTATCCTCGGTTTACGATGCTATCTATTCCATGCTATACCTGAATTCCATCTCATGAGATCGAGTGTTGATTTACCTCGGAATTCAGCATCGATCTTATTCTTGAAGTTACGGACGACTCGGTTAAGGTTGCCCGTGAATTAAATAAACTCATCCATCTTCTGATTGTGGTAATTGAATTATCTTATCTTCTGTTTCAAACTTATTTTCGAATCAAAATTCTCTTTGATTTGAGCCCATCAAATTTGAAACCCTATCCTTATTTTGAAAATCCATTCCTGTATCGTCGAGCAAAGAAATGTATTTCTAAATTTATATTAAAAATGTTGTTTTCAAATTTGATAAACAAAATAGTTATGAATGATTATATTATATATAAATATAAGTTTCTGAAATTAAAATTGTTAATGAATTTGTTGTCTGAAATAATAATATTTGATTTTCATTTATTGTTTTGTAAACATTTGACTATTGCATAATATAAATAAATGAATTTATAAACTTGGTTATAAATTGATTGGAATTTGAAATGAATTTAATTCAGAAATTTGAGAATTTATTAAGTTTCCGGTGATTTCGAACTTTTGTTTTAAAATTTTAAAGTATATAGTATTGAAAGTATTTCCGAATAGAAATCGTTTTCAAAGAATTTTAAAATGTTGAAATCAGTGCTCTTCTCTTTGTCGCTGGAAAATAATTTCGGTGATGGCGGCCGCATCATCGACTTTCATTTTCGAGTTTTGAAGTGGAGAAACCATTCTGTAGCTTTGCTATGGTTTTGTTTTGAAAAATATTTTGATTTGAATTTCTTCAGTGTAATTTGATTTATATATATATAGGTTTCTTATTTTAAAATTTAATTTGATTTGATAAATATATTATATATATCTCTAAATTGTTTAAAGTTAATCGGAAATGTAATTCTTAAATTTTGTTAAAGGATATTTTTATTATAAATAAAACCAAAATTTGGAATAAATATTGGAACTTGAATAATTGAATTGGAAAAAATTTATTTGTATATTGTTCAATTGCATTCTAATACAACTTACCTAAATCATTCAGAAGTTGAATATGTAATTGGATAATATATAATATAAATTGAATTTATAAATAAAATTTGAGTGTTTATGATAAATGTTATACACTAAATTTTGATTATAAAGATGTTAATAGAGTTAGATAGGATAATTAGTAAACTCAGTTAATAATGAAATAAATTTGTTTTGAAAGAATTAATAAATTGAATTTGATCAACTTATGAAAACACTTGAATTTAAAAGCAATTAGTAAATATAAATTAACTTAAATCGAAACCTTTATGTTTTAAATTAATTTATATGGGTTAAATATATGTGATTAGATATATTAAGTAAAATAAATTTAACAATAATTTGGAATAAAGAAGAATTTAAATTGTTGAAGAAATATGATTATAATAAAAGACTATTCAAATATATGGTTTTAGAAATTGTAAATTTAAGATAATTGGATAATAAGATAATGAATTTAGAAACAGTTGAGATTGATTTTAGTGAAATCAAATGGATTAAATCAATTATTGAATATCAATTAATTTAAATTTGAATTTATATGGTTTAAATTAATTATTATCTTGTATTTCAAATCTATTTTCTTTCTGGTTGTTTCTATTCTCCTACCTCGTTCCTTTTCGGGGACGAAAAGTTTTGAGTGGGGGAGAATGTAACGACCCGTAAAATTTCAACTGTTTTAATAACGTAATTAGTTGAAATTTTGTGAAATTTTTAAACGATAAAAATTTGAAATATAAATTTGATATTTGGAATGCGTTTAGTTAAACATAGCAACTGGTAAATTTTCGTCCGAAAATATGAAAGTTTATTTCGCGCGTAAATTTACTTCAATTTAAATCAGTTAAAAGGCGATGAAAATAAAATGTTTCCGAAACCTGAATATTTTTACATAGAAAAATTCTAAATCTTCTTCTGAGTGAGATGTCATCTTTCGTTTTTCCAAATTTGGACTTCTACTGCTCTGTTTATCTTAATTCTGGAAAAATAGCAGCATTTCTGGTACCGATTATCGACTTTCGATCGGATGATCGTACCACTAGTATTTGTATACCGTTTTGATCGTCACGTTGTGCTGATCTCCACAATATATTCATTTTTATGTTTCTGGGTCTGGTACATCACAAAATCAATAAAACGATTACCGTATCGGTAACCATTTTCGAACTTTTTGACTTCCGTGGCCTTTCATTTAACTAACGTGTAAACTGAATGGCCACTAACCACTTTTATTCCTGAATTCAATTAACATGATTTTTGGCTATTCCTCTTCGTTCAAAAATATATGGATCGTTGCTTTTGGGAAAGAAACACATATTAATGCAAACTTATTCTTTTCTCTTTAGCCTGTAATCTTCTTTGTTTCACCTGCTTACCTCTTATATTCAGTCTTCACCCAAAACAACCGAACAGCTTTCCAATCCATCACTATCACTAAACGCAAAGTTCACCCTGTACCTGCCGATCCCATCAGCGCAGCCACCACTTCCCTCCCTCCTCTCTACGGCCGCCACTAATTCTTCCACCCACCACCACCTCATCTCGTTTTCCCTCAGCCACCTGAAACGCACGCGTCATCCACCAATGACCGACCCCACAACAAATAGCCAATAGTCACAGCCTTCACCACCACTGACAACCTATCGGCTCCACCCCTTCATGCGTGAGCAAGTAGCAGCCAAGCCAGCCGTTCGCCTACCTGCCGACCACCCAAAGCCCGACCACTTGCTACCTCCCGCGTGACCGTTCCTCCGCCAATCTACCCAAGCCCAGCATGGCCGAGGCCTTGTGCTCACCTCTCCTCCTTTTTCCGCTACCCAGTCTTCCCCACGCCCTCTGACTGTGCTCCCACCCATCTCATTTGGCATCAAGCGTTGATTCTCCTTCACTTGTTTGCAACGAGTGATATATATAAGGTATATATATAGATACTTTTATTTTATTTGTTGTGTATATCTGTTATTTATATACTTAAGTCTATATATGAGTGTATATATAAATCTTTAGAGTTTCATATGTACTCTGGTCACAGTCAGTAAATTTTTAGTAATATATGACATATACATTTGTTGTTTCGAACTTATACTAATATATACAGATATATACATATATACGTTTAATGTCACATCCCGAAATTTTCGACTTTCGAAAATTCGACATCGATACTCACTTTATCGACTGCCGAGCAATCGAGTGCCGGAAACTCCAATAGTGAGGGTTTTAAGAAAAAGAAAAAGTAGAAGAAGAAGGAGATAGAAGAAAAAGAGAAGAAAGAAAGAAGAAGAACAATAACAGAACAAGAACAGAAACATAAACCAATATCAGAATCTCACATATCGCAGCGGAACAATATATAATAGATAAATGAATAATCTTTAAAACAAAGAACTATATCATTTTATACATACATCAATCATCAGAGTCAACATACAACAATGGACAGTTATATAACTTGTCCTCATACAGAGTATACAGCGGAATAAATACTATCAGATACAAATACTACGTCTCGTCATCCAGCTTATCTCCAAAGCTCCAGAATATCCAGAATATCCTGATAATCTAACTCTAGACTGCCCGTGTGGAAATTGGTGGGCACCCAGAGTTTAGAAGGGAAACAATAAACTCCGAGTCAGTCATGGTGACTGGTGTGAGATCGTAAAACAGTTATTCTTTAAAATAAACAACAGGATAATTTTAAAGTCAATTCGAAATGCTTTTGGAAAATGAAACTACCATAAGACCTCCCGCCACACACACAATGCAAACGCAGACTTGGAGGAGATTTCTTCTTATGATAGTCAAAGATGCTTACTACGCAAAAATCAAATTCTTTTTGATATTATTATTAGTGCATAGTGTAGAAAACATTTCGAAAGTAGAATATAAATCTTAGCCAGCATAGGTACCATTATAGTATGCTTGCTATAGCTACCATATTAAATGGCAGGTTCTACAACTAATACCGTACAAGTCGCGTATTGTTTCTTTGGATTTCCAACAAATGGTCAGGCTAAGGAACTTCCTATCCACGATGGGTACGTCCCTGGAATAGACGACCCGAGAACCTAACCGGATCTCTGCCAACACAAGGCCGGGTTACCTCTGCAAAAATAGGTAACTACTGACACGCGTATGCCATCCCCCGATCGTCACCGATCTTCCCGAGGATCCCCGATTCGCAACAAACCACATAGATAAAAATAATGCAGTAACCACAGAGGTTAAGTATCTGGGCTCCATACCATGATACCACCTTTATCCAGAAGGAATGACATACACTAAGGGGCGCTACTCCCTAGAACCTTGCTGCATTCGTCCTGTTTCGACCATTTCCGGGGTGTGAGGCTCGATGAAGTCTCGTCCACAAAGCTACGCTTTCTCAAAAAGCCCTGCTTCGGGTCAAACAAAATGATCAACCTATGATCACAAAGATATAAGATCAAACAAATGATCATATCACAAATGATCAAACACTGATCATTTCACAGCAACACTCAGTATGCCACGTTACCAAATTGGGATATATCGCTGATAAATTTCAACTACATAACCTCTGAGCTCGTACGTCTCAGAGAAGGGTGTTAAGCTAAGAGAATAAATTCTCCGCCACCAACAGAAATGTATTTGAAAGAAATCAGCTTTATATCTCAAATTGTAACGTCAGACATACAATCCATACAAGTCTGTTCCTGGATCGAACAGAACCGAAGGCACTTCTCACGAAGCCCTTGCATATCCGGATAATTTTCAATCACGTCAGGACTTCCCGTCACTAAGGGTGATAAAACCTCTAAATCGAAGATCAGTCGATGTAGAGTAACTCGACGGTAATCCTTCCGTTTTCAAAAATATCCGGTCTTCAACACCGGTCTTCAAATGCAATTCATATCGACGTATCACATATTCGGAACGGGTTATACGACCCCATGGTCCTTTCCCGGCTAACCCGAATAGTGAGCGTTTATTCAAAAATAAGTGTGGCATTCAAATTCATCCAATTCACAACAAATACCTATCTAAAGGTAATTATTGATAGTCGGTTATTTAACTATCAATAAAGATGCGCAATCATCATCAGATTCCAAATAATTTTCCAAATTATTTATCTTCAAAAATATCTTTACTAGATATAAAATTTCCACACTTTAACCATTTGAAAAACAAATTTCAAATATTCACATTTCATTTTATCTTTGAAGATAAAATCTCAAAAACAGTTCATTTCATATTGGAAAAGCAATTCCATACTTATTTAATAATAAGTATTTCACAAATCCGTTATTTTCAACATTTGAAAATATTCGATATACTTAAATCAAATTAAGTATATAGTTCATTCTTTAAGGAAATTATAAATTTCAACATCTATTTGAGTCAAAACGAATGTTGCGTAAAACATCGTTACGACGACTCGAAATCACTAGTATAGGGATTCGGATTTAGATAGATATATAAATCCCAATACTACATCAAAACATTTCCTTTCGGAAATCATCTACTATAACAACAGTGTTATAGTTCACCATTTCCTAAAATTTCTCGAAAACGTCTATTTCAACAAGAACTGTTGAAATCTATGTTTTCGATATTTAACACATTTTTAAAACATCATTAAAAACAGTTTAACTTCATTTTTTAAAATATCACTTCTTCAAAAATGAATCCATTTTATTCAATAATATATTCACTGTCCAAAATCGTGAATATATCTTCTTTAATAACCTTCTATAATTCACTTATCAAATTTAATCGATTCCGAATTTATAAACAACTTTTATACATTTCAATTCTATTCTTCTAACAACTTCGATTTATAAATTCCTTTTATTAACAAATTCAATTTATAACTCGATATAAATATCACAAGTCCATATTATAAGTTAATAACTTATCATTCATTTTCAACTTCACAATTTATAAATCTATAAATTTCAGTCACTTACGGATTCCATAATATTTCATTTTTTTCACACTTATAAAAACTCATTTTATAATTTCACCATTCTTAATTTTGTAGATATCAATCTCATAAATCTTTTATATAAACCGTTTACAGAAATTTAAAAATCTCAATTTTAAACCATTTCATAAATCAGTCAACTATTTATTCCAAAAATAACTTTTCGGTTATATTTCCCAAATCTATAAATTTTTGTAACATTAAAATTTGAACGTTTATTTATTTAAAATAAATCACTTCAAAAGTCCCATAAAACGTATATTTTCAAAAATCACTTTAAAAATCTTTTTAAAGTAACAGTCGTTATTTTTACATTTCAAAACTGAATCCGATGATGCTACAACACCAATTGGTCAATCACAACAGTCAATATCATATATCAATATGATAACAGAATATATCAACATATCTGTAAATAATCAATACGGTGAGGAATCCAGTTGGATCCCTCCAACCTGTTTCCCTGCATCCAAAAACGTCAGCACAATACCAATTCCGCTCCAGTACGGAATTATCGCGGTATATAGGTTTTTATAAATCCGCTTACTAACGGCGCAATAGGGTCTCATCCGCTATACGAGGCGGGAATCAATCAATCCAATATATACATATGCCAATATGTATATACTGCTATATATATAGATATATCCTATCATATCTAATATCTCATCAACATAGCAATCATATCATCAATCAATAACTGTAAAACACAATTTTCCTTCGAGTGAGAAAATCTCACCTTAGCTTATTATTGGCAATCCATTTATATCCCAGACTTGTTTTCCCGATTTATTGACCTTGCATAAATATTATACAAATAAATTAACACTCGAACCAATTAAATAAATCGATTTCCGTTTTGATAGTTTTAATTAACCAATTTCTCCTTTAATAATTTATACCTTACTGCCTATCGAACGTAACCCCAACCCACTGTTCGGTCTCCACGGCGCCACCTCTTCGACGACGCCAGTGACCACCATCACTCATCGACCACCGCGCCTCACGATATGCTGCCACATCCAAATTTCGAGCGCCGCTCTCGCAGTCGCCACCGCCTACCTCTGCCTCGCGACCCCTAACTCCTCGTGACACACCGGTCAACGCCAAATCGAATGAAGACCGAAGCCCTACGTCGCCATCCTGACTTCGCCGTTAGTCGCCGCATCTCGCGAGTGCCTCACGTGCTCGCGCGCCTTGCCGCTACGATACACCCTCCAGGTCGTCGCCTTCCAGTCGTGACCTCGTCGTCGTTGCTAGCTCGCGCTCGTATTCGAGTGCGCGACCCCGGCCTATCCCCAATCGCATCGCGACGCGCCTCCGCGAATTCGAACGCTCTTCCCCCATTTTTTCTTTCGTTTTGATTTTTTTTTTTTTTGATTTAAACTGAAGAGGGAGGAGAGGGGTATTTGAAACCGGAAAGAGGTATGGGTTCGGGCAGAGAACGTGGGGGGTGTTGGGGTACGGTTATTATATTTTATTTTCTTTTTCTTTTCTTTTTTCAAAATATCTCATGTTGTGTAACTTGAAATCTCGAACCCCTATTTCAGCGTGCCGCCAGGCGTTCCTAACGTTTACCCTCTATTCCGAACGCGTTGGAAAAGGTTTCGAGTCCAAATTCGATCGTATGGAGAAGATATCATTTTGAATCAAACAAATTTAAATTTAAATTTCAGCGCGTTTGCTTGTCATACGATCACGTATTACCTCCAAAAAATACGAAAATTGAAATCCGATAATAATTCAATATTACGGACACAATGGAACTGGTTTCGTCGAATTCTGAGACTGTGCCTTGGACGGCTATTTTTAAATATCGATACGAACGATATAATTTCAAAACTGAACGAAACAGTTTGAAATTCAATTCTGAAACTTCTATTATCTTCAGTATTGTCAATACGAATTTTAAAAGCTTTTGAAATATTTTTCTTCAGCTTAAAATTGAATATTCAAATTTTTATTCAACTTCAATCGATTAAATTCTATAATTTAACTGTCAAATTCAAAGTTATATTCGGGATTCAAATTAAATCATCGTTCAAATATTTAAAATTAATTAAATATTCTCAATTAAATTCGTTCAAAATTCCGGGTCGTTACAGACTTCCCCCCTTAAAAGAATTTCGTCCTCGAAATTACAAGTTAGGAAAAAATGTCCTTAACTCGTCTACTATTTTTCACAATCTAATAGTTTTATCAAATTTATCAAAACAAATCTTTCTACTAAAGATTCGTTATCATTTCAACTAAATTTCCAACTTCAATCATAAGTTTCAAACAACTTTGTTTACTTCAAAATTCAAATTCGAGTTTAAATTCAAATTTTAAACTTTCAAAATTTCTCAAAAATTTTCTAACGCCCTAAATTTCCGAAAAATTTCGCCAGCGTCTCCTTTGCGCGGCTAATACGGCACGACTACAAAACGTCCCTACGGACTCTCAGATTTCAAAAAGAAAAAGAAAAAGCCAAGCGGCTAGACAAAAAAGTCATCAAATCTCATATTATAATTCAAATACATACCTTTTTCGAGCAATTCGAATTATCTGTGAAATCAAATTCAATTCCCTTTATACCTGTATATCTACTAGCCATAATATCTAGTTACAACATTCAAACCATTTTGCAAATCTTTTATTACAACTTCTAATATCAACTCCTTATACCATTTCTAGTTTACTATTGAAGTTATATCCATTATCATTCAATTTCACATTTCACATTCATTTGAATTTAATTTACACTTTCAATCTAATTTAGATTCAGTTGACTTCTGAATATTGAATTTCATCAATTATCTTTAGTTCACTTCAAACTAATCTTAAAGCTTCATTTTATTTCACACAATTCAAATTTGTTTCAACATTCAGTTTCAATTTTTTTTTCACTTACAATTGTAAATTCCATTCATTTGAAATTTATTTCTTCTTACTTGAATTTATTTGCAATTCCGAACCATTCTTTTATTTAGTTCACAATTCAAGTCTCAATTTATCCAATTCAACTTCATAATATTTCATAGATATTTTCATATGGTATTCCAGAATCTTACCAACATTTCAAAATCATTTGAAAACAATTCAAATTATCCTTTGAATTTCCAAAACAAAACCCAAATTTTCCATTTAAAACAATATGGCAGCAATTACTCCTTTGGAAACCCGAAAATGAACATCGATGATGCTGCAGTCATTACCGAAGTTATTTTCCAGCTACCGAAAAGAGTTTAGAGCTTTCATCTCTCCAAAATACTTTTCAAATCCTTTGAAATCCATTTTCAAATCAAAAAGATTTAAACTTTCCAAATCTCCAAAATTTTCAATTCTTTTCAAACATTTCCAAAAACTTCTCTGGAATTCCGTTTTAAATTACAAATCACATTTATAATTTACATTCTCAAATTTCATTTGTACATGGATTTATCTCTTAACTTTGGAGTTATGATTTCAATTTCTTATTCAATTTTAGTGATGATAATTCACTATTATTACTTCCTAACATCCATGCAACCATATACTATAGTACTTCATAGAAAAACATTTATTTTCTATACAAAAATAGTTTTTGGCAAAATTATCTCATTTACCCTATTTAAAACAATACTGTGCCGAGTTGTTCTATACAAGTGTTTAGGGATCCCTATCGATAGAGTTGTATGGACAATACCGACCAGAATCCATATACCACTCAACAAACCAATCATCACAATATAAAACAATTTTATATTCACTAACAAATACGCACTCGTATCTATTATTACACTCAACTCATTCTAGAGTACTACTGACTCTATCTCTAATGAGTAACACCCAACAGAGCAGGGTTGTCGCTTAACCATATGCTCTGATACCACTCTGTCACGTACCGGATTTTTCGACTTTCGAAAATTCGACATCGATACTCACTTTATCGACTGCCGAGCAATCGAGTGCCGGAAACTCCAATAGTGAGGGTTTTAAGAAAAAGAAAAAGTAGAAGAAGAAGGAGATAGAAGAAAAAGAGAAGAAAGAAAGAAGAAGAACAATAACAGAACAAGAACAGAAACATAAACCAATATCAGAATCTCACATATCGCAGCGGAACAATATATAATAGATAAATGAATAATCTTTAAAACAAAGAACTATATCATTTTATACATACATCAATCATCAGAGTCAACATACAACAATGGACAGTTATATAACTTGTCCTCATACAGAGTATACAGCGGAATAAATACTATCAGATACAAATACTACGTCTCGTCATCCAGCTTATCTCCAAAGCTCCAGAATATCCAGAATATCCTGATAATCTAACTCTAGACTGCCCGTGTGGAAATTGGTGGGCACCCAGAGTTTAGAAGGGAAACAATAAACTCCGAGTCAGTCATGGTGACTGGTGTGAGATCGTAAAACAGTTATTCTTTAAAATAAACAACAGGATAATTTTAAAGTCAATTCGAAATGCTTTTGGAAAATGAAACTACCATAAGACCTCCCGCCACACACACAATGCAAACGCAGACTTGGAGGAGATTTCTTCTTATGATAGTCAAAGATGCTTACTACGCAAAAATCAAATTCTTTTTGATATTATTATTAGTGCATAGTGTAGAAAACATTTCGAAAGTAGAATATAAATCTTAGCCAGCATAGGTACCATTATAGTATGCTTGCTATAGCTACCATATTAAATGGCAGGTTCTACAACTAATACCGTACAAGTCGCGTATTGTTTCTTTGGATTTCCAACAAATGGTCAGGCTAAGGAACTTCCTATCCACGATGGGTACGTCCCTGGAATAGACGACCCGAGAACCTAACCGGATCTCTGCCAACACAAGGCCGGGTTACCTCTGCAAAAATAGGTAACTACTGACACGCGTATGCCATCCCCCGATCGTCACCGATCTTCCCGAGGATCCCCGATTCGCAACAAACCACATAGATAAAAATAATGCAGTAACCACAGAGGTTAAGTATCTGGGCTCCATACCATGATACCACCTTTATCCAGAAGGAATGACATACACTAAGGGGCGCTACTCCCTAGAACCTTGCTGCATTCGTCCTGTTTCGACCATTTCCGGGGTGTGAGGCTCGATGAAGTCTCGTCCACAAAGCTACGCTTTCTCAAAAAGCCCTGCTTCGGGTCAAACAAAATGATCAACCTATGATCACAAAGATATAAGATCAAACAAATGATCATATCACAAATGATCAAACACTGATCATTTCACAGCAACACTCAGTATGCCACGTTACCAAATTGGGATATATCGCTGATAAATTTCAACTACATAACCTCTGAGCTCGTACGTCTCAGAGAAGGGTGTTAAGCTAAGAGAATAAATTCTCCGCCACCAACAGAAATGTATTTGAAAGAAATCAGCTTTATATCTCAAATTGTAACGTCAGACATACAATCCATACAAGTCTGTTCCTGGATCGAACAGAACCGAAGGCACTTCTCACGAAGCCCTTGCATATCCGGATAATTTTCAATCACGTCAGGACTTCCCGTCACTAAGGGTGATAAAACCTCTAAATCGAAGATCAGTCGATGTAGAGTAACTCGACGGTAATCCTTCCGTTTTCAAAAATATCCGGTCTTCAACACCGGTCTTCAAATGCAATTCATATCGACGTATCACATATTCGGAACGGGTTATACGACCCCATGGTCCTTTCCCGGCTAACCCGAATAGTGAGCGTTTATTCAAAAATAAGTGTGGCATTCAAATTCATCCAATTCACAACAAATACCTATCTAAAGGTAATTATTGATAGTCGGTTATTTAACTATCAATAAAGATGCGCAACATCATCAGATTCCAAATAATTTTCCAAATTATTTATCTTCAAAAATATCTTTACTAGATATAAAATTTCCACACTTTAACCATTTGAAAAACAAATTTCAAATATTCACATTTCATTTTATCTTTGAAGATAAAATCTCAAAAACAGTTCATTTCATATTGGAAAAGCAATTCCATACTTATTTAATAATAAGTATTTCACAAATCCGTTATTTTCAACATTTGAAAATATTCGATATACTTAAATCAAATTAAGTATATAGTTCATTCTTTAAGGAAATTATAAATTTCAACATCTATTTGAGTCAAAACGAATGTTGCGTAAAACATCGTTACGACGACTCGAAATCACTAGTATAGGGATTCGGATTTAGATAGATATATAAATCCCAATACTACATCAAAACATTTCCTTTCGGAAATCATCTACTATAACAACAGTGTTATAGTTCACCATTTCCTAAAATTTCTCGAAAACGCCTATTTCAACAAGAACTGTTGAAATCTATGTTTTCGATATTTAACACATTTTTAAAACATCGTTAAAAACAGTTTAACTTCATTTTTTAAAATATCACTTCTTCAAAAATGAATCCATTTTATTCAATAATATATTCACTGTCCAAAATCGTGAATATATCTTCTTTAATAACCTTCTATAATTCACTTATCAAATTTAATCGATTCCGAATTTATAAACAACTTTTATACATTTCAATTCTATTCTTCTAACAACTTCGATTTATAAATTCCTTTTATTAACAAATTCAATTTATAACTCAATATAAATATCACAAGTCCATATTATAAGTTAATAACTTATCATTCATTTTCAACTTCACAATTTATAAATCTATAAATTTCAGTCACTTACGGATTCCATAATATTTCATTTTTTTCACACTTATAAAAACTCATTTTATAATTTCACCATTCTTAATTTTGTAGATATCAATCTCATAAATCTTTTATATAAACCGTTTACAGAAATTTAAAAATCTCAATTTTAAACCATTTCATAAATCAGTCAACTATTTATTCCAAAAATAACTTTTCGGTTATATTTCCCAAATCTATAAATTTTTGTAACATTAAAATTTGAACGTTTATTTATTTAAAATAAATCACTTCAAAAGTCCCATAAAACGTATATTTTCAAAAATCACTTTAAAAATCTTTTTAAAGTAACAGTCGTTATTTTTACATTTCAAAACTGAATCCGATGATGCTACAGCACCAATTGGTCAATCACAACAGTCAATATCATATATCAATATGATAACAGAATATATCAACATATATGTAAATAATCAATACGGTGAGGAATCCAGTTGGATCCCTCCAACCTGTTTCCCTGCATCCAAAAACGTCAGCACAATACCAATTCCGCTCCAGTACGGAATTATCGCGGTATATAGGTTTTTATAAATCCGCTTACTAACGGCGCAATAGGGTCTCATCCGCTATACGAGGCGGGAATCAATCAATCCAATATATACATATGCCAATATGTATATACTGCTATATATATAGATATATCCTATCATATCTAATATCTCATCAACATAGCAATCATATCATCAATCAATAACTGTAAAACACAATTTTCCTTCGAGTGAGAAAATCTCACCTTAGCTTTTTATTGGCAATCCATTTATATCCCAGACTTGTTTTCCCGATTTATTGACCTTGCATAAATATTATACAAATAAATTAACACTCGAACCAATTAAATAAATCGATTTCCGTTTTGATAGTTTTAATTAACCAATTTCTCCTTTAATAATTTATACCTTACTGCCTATCGAACGTAACCCCAGCCCACTGTTCGGTCTCCACGGCGCCACCTCTTCGACGACGCCAGTGACCACCATCACTCGTCGACCACCGCGCCTCACGATATGCTGCCACATCCAAATTTCGAGCGCCGCCCTCGCAGTCGCCACCGCCTACCTCTGCCTCGCGACCCCTAACTCCTCGTGACACACCGGTCAACGCCAAATCGAATGAAGACCGAAGCCCTACGTCGCCATCCTGACTTCGCCGTTAGTCGCCGCATCTCGCGAGTGCCTCACGTGCTCGCGCGCCTTGCCGCTGCGATACACCCTCCAGGTCGTCGCCTTCCAGTCGTGACCTCGTCGCCGTTGCTAGCTCGCGCTCGTATTCGAGTGCGCGACCCCGGCCTATCCCCAATCGCATCGCGACGCGCCTCCGCGAATTCGAACGCTCTTCCCCCATTTTTTCTTTCGTTTTGATTATTATTTTTTTTTTTTGATTTAAACTGAAGAGGGAGGAGAGGGGTATTTGAAACCGGAAAGAGGTATGGGTTCGGGCAGAGAACGTGGGGGGTGTTGGGGTACGGTTATTATATTTTATTTTCTTTTTCTTTTCTTTTTTCAAAATATCTCATGTTGTGTAACTTGAAATCTCGAACCCCTATTTCAGCGTGCCGCCAGGCGTTCCTAACGTTTACCCCCTATTCCGAACGTGTTGGAAAAGGTTTCGAGTCCAAATTCGATCGTATGGAGAAGATATCATTTTGAATCAAACAAATTTAAATTTAAATTTCAGCGCGTTTGCTTGTCATACGATCACGTATTACCTCCAAAAAATACGAAAATTGAAATCCGATAATAATTCAATATTACGGACACAATGGAACTGGTTTCGTCGAATTCTGAGACTGTGCCTTGGACGGCTATTTTTAAATATCGATACGAACGATATAATTTCAAAACTGAACGAAACAGTTTGAAATTCAATTCTGAAACTTCTATTATCTTCAGTATTGTCAATACGAATTTTAAAAGCTTTTGAAATATTTTTCTTCAGCTTAAAATTGAATATTCAAATTTTTATTCAACTTCAATCGATTAAATTCTATAATTTAACTGTCAAATTCAAAGTTATATTCGGGATTCAAATTAAATCATCATTCAAATATTTAAAATTAATTAAATATTCTCAATTAAATTCGTTCAAAATTCCGGGTCGTTACAGAATATAAAACATGTGTGCTTGTATAAAGTATATAACCGGTTAGTATAGGAGCTTTTGATTAGTTTGTTTTTTTTAGTTAGTTGCGGTTGTATATTTTATAGATGTTGCTAGTTTTGTATATGTATACGTAAGCTATGCAATGCGTTTTGACATATTATATTTGCCTACAAGTTTACAGTATAAGTTTATATTTCTGTAAACTGTCGTATGTGCAGATATTAAATAATTAAGTTTGTTAGATATATTATGGTTGCTGTACAAGTTTATTTAGTTCCACTAAACTCTTCTTTCGGTTAACCGGTATACATATATAACAATAAGTTTATGCAAGTATAGATATATAGTTTATATTATAGTTATATAAGTTAGATTGATGTGACAGATTTTAAAGTAAGTTATATAAACTAACCTGTTTATAAGCTAGGATGTTTAAGATAGTCTATATACATACTTTTAAATAGTATGGGCAAATTTAAATCTAAGCAACAGCCTTTGATTTTATGCCAATGTTTACATATGTCAGTGAGCATATATTAAGTTTTATAAGGATATTTCGATATATATATTATAAGCATTCCTGTATATGAGACATATATATGTTATTACAAGTTGATTCCAATTGCTTTATACTCTATTCATTCAGCGTCTAACTATTTCAAAATATGGGTCAGGAAATTTTGATTTGGAATATCTGGTAGTATAGGTTTAGGAAGTTATACAAATGTCTGGTGTTGCTTTAAATATATGTATATAGAATAATATATAAGTTGAGTTTGAGATACTTGTTTTTAGATGTTACGGTATGTACAAATTTATAAATGGTCTGCGTCAAAGTTTCATGTTATATACGAGTTGATTTGTAAATATTTTGTAAACCAGTATTTTATATATATACTATGTTTATGTATGAGTTTACACTTGTATATTTATTACTAGAAAATGATATATAGACCTTAAAGTATGATATGTTAGTTTATAAAGGTTTTAAAAAAAAATATTGATCTTAAAATAATAATAATAATAATAATGTATCTATTTCAGTGCATATCAATCTGATTCTGATTGGCTCTCATCGATTTCCTATTATCAGCCTTGTCCATTGTGTCTGTTTTCTTCATCGAATCGCGGCCATCTAGCTTTGCTCTGAAATTTCATAGCTTGCTCTGTTGTCAAACTATCTAGCCTCGAAAGGTAAGCACTCACTCACGATTAACGTTCTTTTATTTATTAGATTTGATTTCAATTGAAACGACAATTGAAATATGCTGATGTTAGTTAATTACACTGTTTTATATGCTATTACCCTGTATCATTTCACCTGTGACATCTGACACCATTATCTGTTAATTATTTATGCGATGATAATACAGTTTGGTTGATAATTGATTGATTGTTGATGTTTATATTGGATGTTAAATTGTTAATGTTAAAATGATAAATAGTATGCAATTGAAATTGATATAGAATAGTTAAATGTTAAATTTGATTAAATGACATTTGTATAATATGACCCATTTAACTGTGAAAATTTATTGACACATAGGATTTGTTTAATTACATCTTGAACCACTGAATGTAAGTTGTTAAATTGATGATGGATGAAATTGTAATAGAGGGCAAGTGGAAAACCGTTATGTAATAATCTTTAATCTGCATGAAATGATAGTGTAGATTCTAGAAATAATTATATTAATTCGTAAAAATAACAATGCGAATTAATACGGTTATTTCGAGATTATTTGAATTGATTATTGGATTGTTATTGTTTGTTGTTATTGCTTGTTTATTTACTTTGACACCATCCCAGTTATCACACTGCAAGTTCCCTTTGCTATGTTTGATTTTGAATTGAATTGGAATCGGGTTGAAATGATAAATACCCAAATTGAACTTTGACCTAGGATAGAGAATTAAATAAAACCCGATTGGTCAATAATTTGATTTAAAAATAAAATGAAGATTTTATTTGAATAAATAATACGGTTTTGAAATGAAGTTGAAATTTAAATTTTAATGAAAGGAAAATGTTAATATTTAATAATCTGAAACAAAATATTAACAATGTAATTGATAAAAGAATGTTGGTTAATTTGAGAAATGATATAATTAAGTTTGAAATTATTAAACTTTGAAATGATTTAATAATAAAGTTTGAAACTATAATTAAGTTTGAAATTATTAAACTTTGAAATTATTTAATAATTAAGTTTTGAATTATTTAATAATTAAATAAGATTGAATGATTTAATGATCAAATTGAATTGAATTCTTTAATAAGAGAAATTGAACTTTTGAATAAGTGAATTTTACTTCGTAAATAATTGAAATTGAGTTTCTTTATTAATTAAGTTTTGGAAAATTATTTAAGGAAGTAAATAAGTGAAATGGAATTTCTTTAACAAGAAATGAAAATGTGATATTTTTGGAATTAATATAAGACTTGTAATTGAAAGAATTGATTTGACGAATTTGATTTAATTCAAAATTGTAAGTTTTGTTTTAATGAAGTTGAATTTGAATAATGGATTTAATGAATTGGAAATTTAATGGAAATTGTTTTGAATGGTAAGTTTACTTAATGAATATTGAATGAAATCGATAAATGAATTTAAATTGATTTAAATGTCAAATTAAATTTATTTAAATGATTTGGAATGAAACGTATATACGAACTTGAATCAATATTTGAATTGTTTTAAATAGAAACTGAAATTGAATTATAAGATTTTGAAATGATAATTTGGAAGTTTTGAAACATAAATTATTGGAAATTGGTTTTGAAAGACAAATGAAATGTTGATTTACGAATTCTAATTGAATTGAAATTGATTTGGTTTTTGAAATAAATAAACGACCAATCGGTGAAATAATTTCGAAGGTTATTAAAGTGACCGGAATTCGATTGTGGATATACTCTCTGTCTAAACTGAAAACCACTTTAATAACTATGTGCGGAGTGGTGATCCAGAATGAAGTGGTTGGAATGATGTACGTGATGACTGAAGAAAGAGAACGATAATGGATAGCCTTGACACTTGTGTCAAATTGGAAATGACTAAAACAGGAGCTGTGCCGGGCCAATGGAGGATTAGCTACCTCAAGTGGACACACTTCTTCGAACTACTTATACTTGTTGTCGATTGGTGCACCCTTGATTTTGGGAGTGTTGTTTCACGGTGTTGCGGGCGCTGCGGCGTTGCGTTCTCACCAGTCCGGATCAGGCGAACGATAGTATCACTACCTTGGGTATTGCCTCATGTGCTTTGTCATACATGTATTCCATTTATGCGCGACCACTACGATTTTGATTTGTACCTTTAGTATATGGATTGCCCTCTGGTGACTTCCGGTTTTGGGGAAACTACGGTCTTGTATATGCTTTTGGGAATAAAAATGTGTTAAGGGTGGAATGGGCCATGACTTAACGCTATTTTGATATCTTATTATTACTGATAGACATTATCTACTTATCGTACATTACTACAAAGTAGATAGTTTGATGGATCCTTAAAGGATGGTTATTCCAAACATCCTTTGAGTTACTTGTATTTCAATTGCTATTTCACTTGAGTTGGATTTATTAATATAAGAATGTTAATCCTGACTCGAGTGTTTTGTGTTTTGCTTTACGCTCGGGTCAAACTGAGTGCACCAGTATTCGATGCTCACCTTTGGAGTTGGAGCTTTGCTTGAAGATCCAGCCATCTATTCTGCTTTCAGTATTCGATGATTCCAGTGATGTATTCTGATTTATATCTGATGTATCGTATTACTCTTCTGTTTTAAACTCTGATGTATTTTATATATTCATATAGTAGCTTCATGAACTACTATCTCTTTTAATTCCGCTGCATTTATTACTCTGTGTCTGTGTTCTGTGATTATTTATTTACTGTATATGTTCAGTTTTGCCAAATTTAAATTAACAACGCGGTATTTTGAGCAATTCAACTCCGGCATGAGTGTCTACCTATACACTTATAATGGATGCGAATGGTCCAAAATTCTGGGTCGTTACATTAATCAACTTACAACCCTTAATTACTTATTTATTTATCCATAATTATTAATTAATTAGAGAAATTAATCCCTCTTTAATTAACTTATTAATTTAATTTATCCTGAATCATTAAACCTTAATAAATCTTTAAAATAAAGTATTAGCCTTTATAACTACTTTAATTATCATTAAACCAGAGATTATCCAGATCAATTTGCTGAAAACAGAAACTTACCAACACACATATCGTACTAAAGTTTTTACATATTCTTTACACAGGAAATAAGCAAATATCAATCTTGGAAATACTTAGAACATAATAAAGTTTTGCCTAGCTTATTTATTACAATGAAACCACTGAATTTTCTAAAAACATTTCTAAAAGCAACCAGATCTTCAAACATCCATGCAAGCAAGCTATTCATACATCTTTTCCTGCAACAACATTTTGAGCTGCCTCAATAAAATGAGACACCCCAAATATTGCAAAAGGCAACAAATAGGGTCAGAAATAAATTTCTGGTATGAGTGAAATCACATATTAAATATTTTGTAAATTCTTAAAGCTGCATAGAGAACATATCAGTTTAATGATATACTAATTCATACTAAAATCTGAGCATTGGCAAGCTTATCTATCAATCATACACCCAAACAACCATGCATTCACTTCATTCAGACTTTCATGTACATGCTCCTATGGATTAATTTCCAATTTCCATAGCTTGATTGATCAATCTCATTTCATTTCTTTTTACATTTTTAGTTTGGTCTAACTCCTTGCCATTGAACACCATGTGTGCATTGTAAAGGGGCTCAGTTCTGTTATCCCTTTACACAGAGGCCTACATGACTTGACCAAGTCATGCACATACCCATCATCCTCCTGATGATGAGCAGATCAAGGCATTACTCCTAAATTATTCTTATAATTTAGAGACCATGCTTATTTATCTTCTGAGGATTTTATTATCACTTGAAATGCTTTGCATTCTTTTCTTCCTTCCATGAGTCAAAAGTTATGAAACTCTCTTAGGGGTTTTAGTCAGACATATCAAGCTTTCATGCAAAATACTAAATCCCATTCCAAGGTTATTTTATTTTAATCATATTTTCTGAAACTTGCATACATATTTATCTAAAGAAGTATTCCTATATCTCACATAAATCTGATGAAGTCATATACCCTATTTTTTTTACTGAGAATACAGGACATGATTTTTCTTTGAGAAAAACCCATAAAAGCATATTAACTTATAATAGGAACAACTCAGTACTTATACATGATACTGCATTGTTCATATCATTTTAATATAAACTAGGCATAAGCATAAATCTCATTATTCACACTGCCTACTTATTTTCCTTTGATACCCTATTTCTCAGTAAAACATTCAGTTCATTTCTCACATAAAACTGGATCATGAAATCCACTTCTATGATCTGAATACATGTTTGATTACTTGTATTTTAAAGAAAAAACTGAAATAATCTTATCAAATCAAGACAGATCAAAACTTCAACCAAAAGTCGAATCAAAATAATCCATGATCAACATGCATTTATTCAGAGAATAAAATCAAACAGAAAATTGTAATAGAATATATATATATATATATATATATATGAAAATAACTTGGCTTCCCTTAACATGGGTCTTAATGCCTCAAACCCCATAAGTGATTATCACTCAACTTTCTTTGCTCCTCCCTGAGAATACTCAGGCCTGAAGACAATGTGAAATTATTTTATTTTTTTTTAATTTTTTATTTCCTCTGTTTTCTCCCCAGAAACAACTGTTGCCCCTCCCTTGATTTAAATCATTTTGCTAGGGTTTTAATGGAGGAAAAACCCATTCTATCCCTACCTTACTCAGAGAATCATATGTGTATATTTATGGCTAAAGGTGCTTTTTTCTTTTGGTTTCCATTTCTAGTAAATCAGTTGCCTCATCGCTTTTCTGTGTACATGCTATTTGCATGATTTCCTTGCACATTATTTTTATGTGGCTCAGCCTTACATATTTTTTTTTTCTTATTTCTTTTGTAAGCTTGATTTTTAGCTAACATATTTTTATCATCTATCTTGATTTATTTCAAAAATGCATTCATACCCATAAATATTACTTGACTAGTTTTTATGCATTTTAGTTATCAAGAGAAGTTATTTTATTAACCTACATTTTTCTGGCCACATAAATTTATTGTATTCATAAGGTATGTGTATTTAAAACTCATTCATACTTTAGCTGTTTTGCTTCTCATCATTATTTATTGAAATAATTATTCCCTTGCTTGTTTCTCTCATTCCCTTTTGATATTCATTTTCAAATTATTTTATTCTTCAATTATTTTCTATTAACTAATTTAATTTTCTTTTCATTTCAGAATTATTTTTATCTCAAAAATTTTGGGTCTTCACACAAAACCAGTTAATTGCCCAATTATCAGACGTCAAAAATCCGGATCGTCATAGCAAACCTCAGCATATACAGTAAATAAAATAATCACAGTTCGCAGACATAGAGTAATATAACAATAATGCAGCGGAAACAAAAGAATAGTAGTTCATGAAGCTACTATGTATATATAACAGAGTTAAACAAGATACAACAGAAGTCATGAATGCATAGATGTCTCAATACAATAATCAAATACAAGATCTGAATACATCACTGGAATAAACTGAACAACTGGAAGCAAGGTAGATAGTTGGATCTCCAAGCGAAGCTCCCACTCCAAAGGTGAGTCTTGAATACTGTATCACTCAGTCTGACCTGAGCGTAAAGCAAAACACAAAACACTCGAGTCAGGATTAACATTCTTATATCAATAAATCCAACTCAAGTGAAATAACAAATGAAATACAAGTAACTTGAAGGATGTTTGGGACAACCATCCTCTAAGGATCCGTTAAACTATCTACTATGTAGTAATATACGCTATTATAATAATGTCTATAATAAAATAAACTTACTTTTAAATAGCGTTAAGGAGTGACCCAAAATTCCCCTTAACACATAATAGTGCCAATAGTCTATACAGTACCTGCATACCTCGAGAGGCTACGAGAAGATACTCCATATTTACGACCCAAATATAAACTCGTATTAAAGCTCGATATGGTAGGTGACACGGCACAACTAGGCAATGCCAGAGTAGATATACCAATTACGCATCCGGGCTGGTGGAAACGCATAGCATCCACCACCGCCCACCTCGGAACACACTCCCAATCAAAATCGAAGGGTGGCCACCAAATCAATCACAAAGTAATAGAATAGTATCGAAGAAATGCGTCCGATCAGAGGTGTTACCTCATTGGCCCGAGAATCGCTCCTATTTTAGCCACCTTATGCCAACTCACGGGAGTTGGGTCCACGTATATACCTTTAGGATCGTCGCCACCATCCTACTTCATTCTGGAATATCCACCGCGTATATAGTTGTTAAAGTGGTTTTCGGTATCGACATAGAGTATGCCCATTTCCGATCCCGGTCTCTTTAACAACCAAACGTTATTATAACACCGTAGTCATTTAAAATAGTTTATACTTCGAAACCAAAATATCATTTCCATTTCAAAACCCAAATCAATACGATATCATTTCCATTTCAAATATCGATTTCCAAAAATCATATCACTTTCCAAAGTTATAACTCTTTCGAAGTGAAATCATAACATTTTGGAAATCATAACACTTTGAAATTATAGCATTTTGGAAATCATAACACTTTCCACTTAAACAGTTTAGATATTAAAATTAGTATATATAATAAAATAGTTTATATAAATAGTTATAAGTTAAAAAAGTTTATAATAAAATAATTTATATTAAAAATGATTTATATTAAAATATTTTATATTAAAAATAATTTATAAAGTAAAATATCAATAGTTTTAAATATAATTTAAAATTACTTTATAAAATAAAATAGTTTCCTCGACTTTCACAAATCGATTCAAATCAATTCGAATTCCAAATTCACATTTAATCAAATCTAAATCATCAATTTCAATTCCAATTCAATTAAACATTTTCAAGTTATATCGATTTCAAATACCGATTTGAACCACAAATAAACCATTTCAATTTTAATATATTTCAAAGCTTCAAATATTCCACATTTCAAAACTAAATTCAATAATTTTATATATATATCAATTCACTTTTCTATTATTTAGTTTTGAAATATTTACTTAATTATTTCAATATCATTTGAATACAACTTCAATTCACAAAATATCCCATTTAAATTTATATAAGTTTGAAATATCCATTTAAGTCACCTTTAATCAAATTTCAAGTTGTAAAACACTTCTTTAAAATTTCAAATTCAATAAATTTCAAATCCAACTTACTTAAGTATAATTCTTAAATAAATATAATTTCAAATCAATTTCAAATTTATCTTTACAACCCGAATCATTACAAACTCTATATTTGAAAATATAAATTTTAAATAAATACTTAAACATATTATATATCAACTTTATTAAATCAACTTTAATAAGTCTTTAAAATCAATATTTATCAAAACCATATATTTCTTTTCAAAACCATAGAAATCATTTTCAAAATATTTATATATAGACCAACGGTGTCTGTATATAATTTTCTACACTATGGTCAAGTGATACGGATATTTATCATTTCAATCTGCAATTTAAATATATACGGATATATATCATTTCAAATCGCAATCCCAAATTCAATTCAATGAAAATCGCTTGGGTTTATAATTTCAACCCATAACGATTTTCTCCTATTCTACAGATCGTTCGGGTATGTATCATTTCAACCCATAGTGAATTCTATACTAACAGGGAACTTGCAAAGTGATAACAGATATGATAATAATATAACAGGCATATATCATCAATATAATGGTGTCAGATGTCACAGGTGAACATATACAAATAATGGCATATATAGCAATATAAAATAACCAACAACAGCATATTTCAATTGTCGTTTCAATTGAAATAATATTTAATAAATATGAGAACGTTAATCATGAGTGATTGCTCACCTTTCGAGGCTAGAGAGGATAAACAATGAATTGAGTTACGGATCCAAGCATGAATTCCAAAGCAAATTGAGATGGGCACGATTCTACGAACAAAGCTGATAAGTAAGAATTGATGAACTGAATTAGAATCAATTTGATATAAACATCAAATATACATATATATATATTATTGTTTCCATGAAATCAATATTTAATTTAAAACAAATATTAAAATAACATATATATAATTAAAATCATTATTTTAAATTAAATACATATATCAAAATCAAATATATATATATATATATATTTGTTTTTTAAATTTCCGTACAATCAATGTCTTAAATTTAAGATAGATATTCAAATAAAATATTCACCTAGTTTGAGACTGATATCAGAATTAAAACACATATTAAAACAAAACATCACCATATTATATTGAAAAAATCAATACTTAAATTTTAAACACATATATCTAAACATATGTATTATTATTAAAATTTCAGTAGAATAAATCGCTTTTTTAAAACCATTATATTATATGCATTCTATCCATATTCTTATATAACTGATATATAGTTCAAGAATCATATATATAGACTTAACTATAAAACGGAAAAGTATAAAACCAAATCATAACTGAAAACATATGTATTGGTCTTATATAATATACTACGATTTATATATATATATATATATATATATATAATGGTCAGATAACATATATAAATAGTAATTGGAAATGTAAGATTTGGGAACACAAACTCACGACCTGCCATATTTATACATAATTTATCATAATATAAAATATATAACTCAACAATATAACTATATAACAATATATACTGATCTGTAACCTTATACTAACATATATATACATAAGTCTTAAACAGAACAGTAGGAACTATCTTCATATAACCTTATATAATAATATATATAATATATCCAAGACAACTTTTTGAAATATATATATATCTCTATAGGGCTACGTATATATCACACAACTAAACAACAGTTCAATATATCATTACTCAGTTTTAAAACAGCTTTAAATATCATATATATGTGTATATCTGAGTGTAAACAATATATATAACTGCAACTTATATAACTCAGTATTACTATAATATATTTTTCTAAAATATATTAGCATAAATCAGGCCTGCAACTTAATAATTCTATTTTATATTATATAGAATACAAAGGCTTGAAACAGGTTGTATACCACTCGTATACAATATTTATGCAACGGATTCTATGTACACATTGAATGTAATGACCCGGTATTTTCGAACCTGAAAATTCCAGATAGTTAGGAAAAGAAGAAAGAGATAGAAGAAGAAGAAACAGAAACTCAACACAGATTCTCACACTCGCAGCGTATTAAAATATAATATCAAATAATAACAGTTTACAAAAGAATATTGTATCAGTTGCTTACATTTTTATACACCAGAGTTACACACATACTCAAACAATGGACATATACAAATCAACATGTCTCAGATAAACAGAAATATATCACAGTGGAAACACTCCATATGTTCCTGCCATCCAGCTCATCTCCTGAGCTCCAGAATGTCCTTACCTGAAAATCTGTAATACTCGGTCTGACCCAAGCATTACATCAAAGTAACACCCGGGTCAGGTTGGAAACCAGCGTGAGTAAACCCATATAACATGAAATACTAAATTCAAACCATAAAGAAAACCCGGGTAACTCGTACTTCACTACGAGTTCATTACTTGTTATGCTCAACACTTATTCCACAAATCAAATTCTAAGTATTCTTACTTAGTTCCAAAGTCCATATCATTCCTTTTCAGTCTATTGATTTCTCACATCAAATTCATATAGTATCAAGTAGATTACAAATCGAAGTGGTTTCGGGTATTACTGATACCCGACTTCGGTCTCTTCGAATTCAAAATCATCTTAAGACAAAGCTGTTTAAGCTTTAAATGATTCCATTTATACTCATAGTAATAGATTCACATAGCAATTCTATTTCAGGCAGATAATCCATATCTAACACGCTATCATATAACATCATAATCACATACCAAGTATGACAACAATCCAAAGCATTCAATAACATCCAGCCATTCATAAGCAAAGATTTTAATTACACTATCTTTAATTAATTTAAAATAAATTAAATTAATCCCTTCCATCACTATAAATCTTGCTAACTTAATCATTAATTAATTACAGGCTGATTAATTAATTATCCATCTTAATTAATCACCCTTGATTAATTTTTCTTTAATTACATTAAGTAATTAACTCTTAATTAATTACACAAATTAATTATCTTCAACCATTTACAATAATTAACCTTCAATTACTCTCATAAATTAATTAACTATAATTAATTACCTTAACCCTTAATTAATTACATTAATTAATTATTCTATAATCACTTCATTGCTTAATTAATCCTTAACTAATTACATTAGCTAATTATCCATCCTTAATCATTAATCCTTGATTTAATTACATTATTAAAATCACCTTGAAAATATATAGGAATTAATCTATTATAAAAAAATTACTTTAGCAACCAACTTAAACATTTTACTTGGAAAAACCTGTTTAAAACCTATCAATAGTTTGTTTAGAACTCAGTTTCTATTTCTTTTGAAATTTATTATCTTCATAATCTTTTAAAAACTTGATTTCCTTATCAACAAGCATATATACTTCTTACAGGCCGAGCCCAAACCATTATTTACCCGAGTCAACCCTGGTTTCTACCCGAGTCAACCAACCTCCACATCACCCGAACAAAACTCGAGATCATCCTCGAGTAAAACTCCATTCTTCCTGAAGCACATCAACCCAACAACAACAACTGACACGAACTAAACATGTGCACGTGCACAGTCGACTAGATCGTCGCCAACCAACCCTGCTACCTCCGGCACTTCGTCGTCATCCTAGTCGACCATCCTCTCTTCTCAGATCACCATAATTGCTAGGGAAACCAAAACGAGCTGCCCAGACGAAAGCTTGAACCCATCATTGATGCCAAACTTCACCACCGCCGTCAATTCAGATCATCGGAGTCTGCGCGACCTTGACCAGAGTTACATCATCGACTTCCACATCGTTTCCCCCACTCGCGATCCATTCCAATACTCCAACGACCTCGCGATTTCCTTCATTACCAAATCGAACAAACAAGTGAGTTAAACCCTAGTTCACCAATGTCCGATCACTACAGTACTCAAGAATTTTTCCCAGTATTTTTCCTGATATCTCCTCCTCACAAGCTTCCTTCAGTGACACTTGCGACACTCATCTTTCTCCTAGATCATCAGAAAATGCCTAAACCAAAATTTTGATCAACCATAAATTCAACATTCGAAACTAAACAAAAAATTCTAATTTAATTTTTAAAATCCATGATTTCTGATGAGAAATCAGACTATATTAGAGAATCAAGGAATTGGAATATTTGATTTTTAACATATTTCAAAAAAAATTCATTGTCTTTCCATTTCCAGGTGATATTTTAACTTATAATTCTTAATCACATTTTTAAACATAATTTATTCCCAAACAAACATAATTTATTTAAAAATCTAAAGCTTATCAGAGATTATATAAAAAATATATTAGGGAATTTGATCTAAATCCCTTTTCCTACAACCATGAAACACAGTTTAATATGTGTATACAGACATGCATCCTGACAACTTCTTATTTTTAAACCTGTAACAAAATTTCAGTCATGCCTACTACTAACACATCATTCTTTCCAAACATCATTAACATACATCAGTTTTAAATAGGTTTAGGCTTGGTTTACTCACCTGTAACAGAAGAACAGAACCTTATTTTCAAAACATTTTCTAAATATTTTTACTTGGAATTATTTTTTTAAATGATTTCACATTCATACCATCATTTCATCTTCAATGATCTTACTCTAATATTGATTATATAAGGAGCAGTTAAATTTTGTTTTAGTGGCTATAAGCCTGTAATTTAACAGAGAGATGAATAGAACCTTTAACAGATATGCACACAACAATCATCTACCTGTATATATAGATATACAGATATATTTATACTTACACAAATAAAATTCATAACATACCAAAGCATCAATCACGAATATATATATATATATATATATATATGACCAGATTCAGGTTCAATAGGGTAGTTTGCCCACAGTTCTATAAAAGCAGAGAAAGCCTGGAACTTGTTTTTGTTTCCAGACATGCATACAATATTCTTAAGTATATATATTCATGCAGCATATTTTTCATCCATACAAACATCTCACTATCACAAAGTCAAACATTTATCACAGGCAAACCAAGATATGTATACAGATTCAAGAGTGTACTCACCAATTTTATGTTGAACAGAGTGCTTTGAAACATCTTTGTACTTTGAAAACTGGAAACTTGAAAATGCTTGAAATCTTTTGAAACTGGAAATTTTGCTTAGTTGAGTTTTGTTTGATTCTCTTTGGTTTGTGTAATGGTAGTGATATTCTGTTGTTTACTTAGCTCGAATAATTGAACATGGAGACAAGTGTGGAGGTAACTAGGCAATATAGAAATGTGTCTTGCTATGTAAGCCTGGCATGTCCCTGTACATGCTGTACATTTATAAGATATTTTCTCTTTTATTTTGATTTGTTTTGACCTTGATTAAATGTTTTGTAGGCTAGAGTTGAACGTGCATTAAATGCTTGAGTTGATGTTGTCTCCCTCTTGTGTATACAATCATATATTCATTTTTATGTGTATATATATATATATATATCAAACATATGTATACAAAATATCTTGCCTTGTTTGTACATATATATAGTTATGTATTTATTTCAAGTTACCATATATATATACCTATATATTTAATTTAATATATGTTTCTACATTTCTTTATTAACAAATTTTATATACATTTTAGCTCATACCTATAAAATTCCTACATGTATATTTCTATATATACATATCATGTATGTACTATTCCACACACCTATATACATGTACATCTACATGGGTTTGTCATCCGATACATATTTATATCTTTGAATACTTTATCTTTAATTTATATGGTGGGGTTTTACATATACATATGATTTATTTTTCTATAGGATTATAAAATACAATATTCAATATAGTTTTTAATTTAATTTATATATATTTAGATATTTTAATCGTTAGAACTTTATTAGTTTGACTAATTAATATTCAGATGTTAAAAATCTAGGTCGTCACATTCCTCCCCCCTTTAGAACTTTTCGTCCTCGAAAAGGAACGAAACGAATTTATGAAAATGCTTAAAATCAGATAAATATTCTTTAATCATTTTAAAATCACTTTTTAAAGATCTATTTAATATTATTCCAAAGTAGTTTAATAAAAATACTTTTATAACTCGATGTTTCAACAAGTCCATCCTCATTCTCATATAAATTCGGTCATACGTTGATCAGGCGTAGGACTGAAAATCTATAAATACTTGGTAAACTCGTTTTCAACACCCAGTGAAAATACTTAGAAAATAATTTTATTGAAAATATAGAAACAGTTGTGGAAATAGAGAAAATATCTTTGGTGAAAATGCTCTGGAAATCATCACCCCCATCCATGGTCGCAGTTAACTCTACGGTTACGTTACCATCCCGGCAAAATTCATAGATAACTATAGGTCTCTGCGCCCCTCGATTACACCATGGAACCCGCTACAGATCGCAGTTATACCCGGGCTATACGTTGCTATCACAGCAAAAACCCATATAACTGTAGGCATCAGCGCCACCGAATTTCGCTGCCAAAAGAATGAAACTCCTCCACTCGACCATAGATCGCAGTCTACTGATGTTACGTTGCCATCCCGGCAAAATCAAGTGTAGACTGTTAGCACTCATCCTCCACACGATTTTCGCTATGGTCCACACAGTAGATCGCAGCGACATCGAGTTACACTGTCGTCACAACATAACCCAAATGCCCATGTAGGCATCAGCGCCCTCCACTTTTGCTACCCAACAATCCTCAGGAACTATTTTTGTCCGGACTCCTCACAGGATCAACTTTAGAGCCTCCCCCTCTTTGAGGCTCAAGGCAGTACCACTCTGTGGCACTCCTGAGAAATTCATTCAAGGGAGCGCCTTTTTCCCCAGAGCCACTTCAAAACACTTTATACTATACACATATAGTATTTTTTCAAATCATACACTTACTATGAATTTCATATGAATTTCCTTTCTCAAAATCGATTATCCAAAATCCATAATTCACAAACTAGGCTTTCCAAATTCCAAATTTGATTTTCCTCAAAAATCAAAAGCCATTCTTTTAGAAATCCATAAGTTCCCAAAACCTTTTTCCAAAATCATTTTCACAAAATCCTTTATATATATAATAACCTTGGGAAATTTTTGGAATCACTTCATACTTGTATAAATTCACTTTTATACTTCAAATATTTTCAAAACCCTTTCCTTCTGTCAGTAGATTCAACAAGGGGAGTTTTATCATATATATAACAAAGATACATAACTTTGTTTATTCCAAATCAAATATTCAAATTTGATTACTCTTTTATAAAGTTATTAACCACATTTCTTTTCTTCATAAACTGAATCTTTAATCATAGAAATTTACAATTTCCATTTTACCCCATCTTATATTTCACAAAATATACTCTTCATTTCAAAGACCATTTACAGTTATTATCCATAAATTTTCAATATCAATTTCAGTCAAACCCGTACGATGTACACATATCATTCGTACGCTATATCAATCTGATCGCTCACTCGATCACACAATTCCACTTCCGAACTAGTATCATCCACCCGACTTTCTAGTGCGGATTCAGATCTAGTTTCTTGATCAGAAACCGTCATTCTCCTTGCATAGTCACAACTATGATAGAGAATATCCAGAACCAATCAAAAATCCATATCCAGGTTCGCCTTCGAAAATCGAGCGAAAAATCCCAACTTGGATCGATAATATTATCTCGAAATTCTATGCTCGAATCTAGATCAAATCACTATGCGAATAGAATAATATACGTACATCCTACGTATTTATCTTCATTGATTATCAGTTAAATCAATTCCTTTTCTATTCATCCTTACCTATGATTCTATTTACTTATTCATAGTTGCTTTAATCCCCATTTGGATTATCACTTCAATTCTTATCTCAATTGGGTATTTAATCAATAACAGTTTGAACTCCGACCAGTTTATATTTAGAAAATAGCTTGAAAAAAATTCAAAAATAGATAAGTAGTTGAAAAATAATTATTACTTTGTAAAATAGATGTAAAATAGTTATGTATTGATAAAATAGTTATAAAATAGTTAAATAGTTATAGAAATTTTTAAATAATTGCAAAATAGTTGTAAAATAGTAATTAATTTGTAAAATAGTTGAGAAATAGTAATTAGTTTATAAAACAGTTGTAAAATAGTTAAATAGTTCCAAAAGTAGTTATAAAATAAGCTTAAGATAGTTTTAGGTATAAAAAGAAAAGTTGTATAGTAAATAGTTTGGAAAAATAAATTTATATTAAAACAATTTATTTTGAAAATAGTCCAGAGTCAACTGTTCAATTTCCAATCTCCATTTCCATCAATTGAATTTAAATTTCCACTTCCATTTAAATTGACTTAATTCCAATTTGAATAACTTCAATTTCCATTAAAATTGATTTATCCCCAATTCAAGTTGAATTAACCACAAATCCAGATCAAATTCCATTTGATTTTAAACATATTTACTTTAATTACATTTTCAAATTATTCAAATTAATTTAAACTAATTTCAAATTGAATCCACTTCAATTTCTATATGAATTCCAATTCCCATTTGAATTTGAACTCATTCAATCTTCAATTTTATTTCAAATTAATCCAATTCAAATTTCCTATTTGAATTTTATACTTATCCATCTTCAATTCTAATTAATTCAAACTAAATTCAATTTGAACTAATGAAATCTGAATATCAACTTTAAACCATCTCGAATTATATAAATTCGAGTTAAATTTCCAAATGTTGATTGAACCACTTAAATCAAATTAACCTTTATTTTTAATTTAACAACCTAAATCTTTAACAATTTTCAATTCTGAATCCAAATTTCATTTTAAATTGCCTTTACATAACTTATTTCAAGGTTTAAATAAGAGTTCAAAATATTTAAACAATTTAATCTTCAGAATTTCATTTATCTCCAAATTTTTAACTTCTAACTTTGAAACCAATTCTTAAACAATTTTAGTTTGCAAATTTAATTCTTAAGTTCAAAGTGATTCCATTTAATTTATGCAATGGATGTATATTACCTCAATCCATTTCTTAATTCAATTAGAATAATCCAATTCACAGTTTCATGGATTATTAATAACAATAGGATGATATCAGGATAGGCCAAAGTAAATAAACATCCAGGTTATTTAAAACATTCACCAATAGCATCCATCAATAGCACACATTACCCATTTCTAGATCTCAAATCTGTTTGAGATCACACATAACTCCCATCTCAAATCAACCCATTTAACTTCCCTAACTAAAATTTTAATTTCATCTTGAAATTTCCAATTCAGATTGTTCTTATTTAACTTCCCCCGAGTAAAATTCAATTCACTTGATCCAGTCAACCTCACAAAATTTGAATTTCTCCATTTCCAGTTCATAAACTTCTTATCAATATCCCTTCTCACTTATAAGCTCAAAAACTTATCACATTTTAGGGAAAATTCAAAACTCAACACCTAGTGTTTACTTCCAATCAACTTTGATCTTATGTATATCCCTAATATATACATATTTATTTCATTTGCACTTCAAGTCATACATTAGATTTTAAACCATTATTGGTTTTTAAATTTCAAAACAAATTCCCTTTAAAATTTTAACACAACTCTTGTTTGAAAACAAGATTCTGACACTTAGAAAATATTATTCATTATATCTATTAATACTTTGAAACAATTTCAAATCATCTGGACTTAGATTTAAAACTTCACAATTTAAATTATCTTTAATTCCAATTTATAAGTCATACTTATCTAAATTGTTACTTCCTTAAAACATTTCACTCTTCTTAATCATTAACAAACGTTCCATTATCAAGATACAACAAACATTTTATGATAATAACCAAGGTTATCATAATTGGAAACCAATTCATTGTACATTATCTCATAATTTAATGGATAATAAAATCAAGTTAACTTAATTCAGCATTCTAAAAACACTTTTACAAATTTCAGGATTTTACTCTCTGGTTTGAACCATTTCTAGATTATCTTATTTGTATAATTCATATTATCCAATTCTTATTTGGTTGTATTTCTATTGCCACTTAATTCTTATTATTTTATTTTATTCCAATGATTCAACAACCAATTACCTTAATATTTATAATAATTAGAAAAATTATTTCCTTATATATCAAAAATATAAACTTATATAAGAATCAATCATTTTAAAACCTTTATATAAGAAAATAACAAGTACGCTCTCATATATATATATATATATATATATATATATATATATTCTCTCAACTCATTTTAGGGTACCATTGACCCTAACCTTAATGAGTAAACCCATCAGAGCCAAGGTTTTCGCTTAACCTTCGCTCTGATACCAAATGTAATGACCTGGAATTTTCGAACCCGAAAATTCCAGATAGTTAGGAAAAGAAGAAAGAGATAGAAGAAGAAGAAACAGAAACTCAACACAGATTCTCACACTCGCAGCGTATTAAAATATAATATCAAATAATAACAGTTTACAAAAGAATACTGTATCAGTTGCTTACATTTTTATACACCAGAGTTACACACATACTCAAACACTGGACATATACAAATCAACATGTCTCAGATAAACAGAAATATATCACAGCGGAAACACTCCATACGTTCCTGCCATCCAGCTCATCTCCTGAGCTCCAGAGCGTCCTTACCTGAAAATCTGTAATACTCGGTCTGAACCAAGCATTACATCAAAGTAACACCCTGGTCAGGTTGGATACCAGCGTGAGTAAACCTATATAACATGAAATAATAAATTCAAACCATAAAGGAAACCCGGGTAACTCGTACTTCACTACGATTTCATTACTTGTTATGCTCAACACTTATTCCACAAATCAAATTCTAAGTATTCTTACTTAGTTCCAAAGTCCATATCATTCCATTTCAGTCTATTGATTTCTCACATCAAATTCATATAGTATCAAGTAGATTACAAATCGAAGTGGTTTCGGGTATTACTAATACCCGACTCCGGTCTCTTCGAATTCAAAATCATCTTAAGACAAAGCTGTTTAAGCTTTAAATGATTCCATTTATACTCATAGTAATAGATTCACATAGCAATTCTATTTCAGGCAGATAATCCATATCTAACACGCTATCATATAGTATCACAATCACATACCAAGTATAACAACAATCCAAAGCATTCAATAACATCCAGTCATTCATAAGCAAAGATTTTAATTAGACTATCTTTAATTAATTTAAAATAAATTAAATTAATCCCTTCCATCACTATAAATCCTGCTTACTTAATCATTAATTAATTACAGGCTGATTAATTAATTATCCATCTTAATTAATCACCCTTGATTAATTTTTCTTTAATTACATTAAGTAATTAACTCTTAATTAATTACACAAATTAATTATCTTCAACCATTTACAGTAATTAACCTTCAATTACTCTCATAAATTAATTAACTATAATTAATTACCTTAACCCTTAATTAATTACATTAATTAATTATTCTATAAACACTTCATTGCTTAATTAGTCCTTAACTAATTACATTAGCTAATTATCCATGCTTAATAATTAATCCTTGATTTAATTACATTATTAAAATCACCTTGAAAATATATAGGAATTAATCTATTATAAAAAAAATTACTTTAGCAACCAACTTAAACATTTTACTTGGAAAAACCTGTTTAAAACCTATCAATAGTTTGTTTAGAACTCAGTTTCTATTTCTTTTGAAACTTATTATCTTGATAATCTTTTAAAAACTTGATTTCCTTATCAACAAGCATATATACTTGTTACAGGCCGAGCCTAAACCATCGTTTACCCGAGTCAACCAACCTCCACATCACCCGAACAAAACTCGAGATCATCCTCGAGTAAAACTCCATTCTTCCCGAAGCACATCAACCCAACAACAACAACTAACACGAACTAAACATATGCACGTGCACAGTCGACAAGATCGTCGCTGACCAACCCTGCTACCTCCGGCACTTCATGGTCATCCTAGTCGACCATCCTCTCTTCTCAGATCACCAAAATTGCTAGGGAAACCAAAACGAGCTGCCCAGACGAAAGCTGGAACCCATCACCGATGCCAAACTTCACCAACACCGTCAATTCAGATCGGAGTCTATGCGACCTTGACCAGAGTTACATCATTGACTTCCACATCGTTTCCCCCACTCGCGATCTGTAACAACCCGCACATTTGTCGATTTTATATTTAAATATTTTATTTAAATATAACATCGTTCGTCGGATTTTAGTCCGAAAAGCTACTTTTTGCAAACAGTCGAATTAGGACTCGAGACCACTTCCATTGAGTTCAAAATGCCGTTTGCGACCTTTTTAAGTATAAGCTTCGATATGTTTGGAGAAAGTCGAATTTTGCTATTTTCTATTGGACTTTGGGTTTGGGTTTGGATTCAGCCCACTTGCCCAAATCTGGTTATATCATTACCCCTCTCCACTCCACTTCTCTTCATTCATTCCTCATTTCTTAACACCCTCAAGCTCAAGAGAATAATGGGGGAAGAGATTGGAAATGGAAATTCCTAAGCCCTAGCTTCAATTGCAAATTCAAGCTTCTACCTCCAAATCCAAGTTGAAGCCATTGCTTAGATTCAAGCTTGTTAAGTTGGAATTGAAGAGTGATTGCTCTTGCCATTGCTTCAAAGCTCCTTCTTCATTGATTTTGTGAAAAGGTGAGATTTTTATCTCACATCTAAGTCAATAATTATCTTCGATTGTTAGGTATGAATTCCTAACACTTATCCTTGTGCAATTCCTGAGTCGTTGTGGCTCGACCGATCGTTATCGATGTCGTTTGGCCATTTTTTGGCCTAGGTTCAGGGAATGCCCTGAATAACAGTTTCAGCCGTCTGAACGTATGGTTCAGACGTCTGAATGGAATACTGGGAATTTTCTTCTCCCAGCATTCAGACGTCTGAATCAAAATTTCAGACGTCTTAATTGGTTCGTTTTGAACCAGAAAAGGAATAGGCTAAAAAGTGCCTATTTCAGACGTCTGAAATCTAGGATTCAGACGTCTGAATTCTGTTCTGGAAAATAGTTTATTTTCCAGATTCAGACGTCTGAATTCTTGACCTCAGACGTCTGAATCTGCTGTGTTTTGCCTATTTGCCTTTTTAGCTTGAATATCCAACTCTAATCAAGTCGAGTTGATTCCCTTTTTGTTGTTATCATTTATTATCGGCCACTTTGTTAAGTCGCCCGCCTTTTTAAACTTAGGTCGCTTGTCTTCACTAGGTCGAACCCCGTATAACTCTGCGTAGGCAATCTTATCCGAAAACCATTCAACAGAACTTCTTACTTCGATGGTTTTGGGAATTGATTTCTTTGGATTTTATTCATGTCTTCGAATGTGAACTTTTATAATTGATTGTTTCTACAATCACTTCTATGACTTGTCACTTTAAAAATATAAAGGTTTCAATACTAGTAGTAAATATCAAAACTCTTTCATCAAAACGATTTCAACTCTATTTTCAATATCAAAGCTCGTTTCTTAAAACCGTTTTCCAATCTATTAGTATATACAAACCTTTACCTCATTCGTATGAGAAAATCTAATTAAACAGCTTAGCAAAACAAGTGGTATGAAACGCTTGCGTTTACTTCGTCGGTTAATTTATGGACTTGTTCGATTGAAACTCTTGTGATAGTTTTCTAGTGCAGATCTACAATTTGTTCGTAAATATTTGAGTTAAGCAAGTGGTTATGGGACATGAAGCTAAACTCTTATATTTACTAGCTTAGTGTAATCGACACTTCCTTATGATCATGATGATCATTCTTGTGATTTAGACTAGCGATTGAGCGATGTCTCTTTGTCCATGTGAAGGACTGTACTTCATTTTATTGAGCTTCGACTCAATCAGGAGGAGCTTCAGCTCAAAGTCCGCAATGGGGGACTATACCCAGTCAGGAGGAGCTTCGGCTCAATCAGGAGGAGCTTCGGCTCAAAGTCCGCAATGGGGGACTATACCCAGTCAGGAGGAGCTTCGGCTCAAAGTCCGCAATGGGGGACTATACCCAGTCAGGAGGAGCTTCGGCTCAAAGTCCGCAATGGGGGACTATACCCAGTCAGGAGGAGCTTCGGCTCATCAGGAGGAGCTTCGGCTCAAAGTCCGCAATGGGGGACTATACCCAGTCAGGAGGAGCTTCGGCTCATCAGGAGGAGCTTCGGCTCAAAGTCCGCAATGGGGGACTATACCCAGTCAGGAGGAGCTCCGGCTCATTTTTTATTGGATTGGCCATCCTCTTTTATTGTGATTTCTGGATTTCTAACTATTGATTTCTGGAATTTTATGTTTCACCAGCTTTTACCGATGACATTGATGAGTATGTCATTTTATTGTGGCTTGGTGAATTAAATTAAGAATATGACATTCTTTTCTCTGTTTTGAGATTATTGAGATATTGTATGACTTTTGTGGGATTTCTAATGTATACTTATCATAGTATGACACCTTTTTGTTATCATACGTTCTATTATCATATCTCATATTCTATCTCATTTTATCTGATAATTATAGCTAGACTGATCCGTTTATTATTTTCTTCTTAAATAATACTCGGGTCAGACTGAGATTTTACAGGTGCTTCCTCATGACTTCCTATCTGGAGCCATCATCTGACTTTTGGCTAACTACTCTAGTTTAGTAGTTTTTGTTTGTATACATTTGAGATTAGACTCCTTGATGTATACATATTCTTTTGGTTAGCACTTGTATCTATTCTTTTGTGTTATTGTGGATCTTATTTGACCACTTCTCTGATGTACACTTTCATGTGTTATATTCATATCTATTTCCGCCTTTGTGATATGAATTGTCTGTGACTGATTTGTGTTATGTTTATTTCTATATTTGTTTCCGAAGATTATATATAGCCACCGTGTGATAGCTTTGTGTTTGTATCGGTATGTCGGATTTCCTCCTTAAAAGATATGCATTCTATTCTATCTGACATATCGGTGCTCGCACAAAGAAGTTACATGGATGGTCGCTCCTCAACAGCCTTATTCTCCGTGCTAATTGACAGCACTACACCATAGTGTTCTTGGTTAGCGTGGGTATAGAGGTGGGGCGTCACACGATCCATTCCAATACTCCAACGACCTCGCGATTTCCATCATTACCAAATCGAACAAACAAGTGAGTTAAACCCTAGTTCACCAATGTCCGATCACTACAGTACTCAAGAATTTTTCCAAGTATTTTTCCTGATATCTCCTCCTCACAAGCTTCCTTCAGTGACACTTGCGACACTCATCTTTCTCCTATATCATCAGAAAATGCCTACACCCAAATTCTGATCAACCATAAATTCCACATTCGAAACTAAACTAAAAATTCTAATTTAATTTTTAAAATCCATGATTTCTTATGAGAAATCAGACTATATTAGAGAATCAAGGAATTGGAATATTTGATTTTTAACATATTTCAAAAAAAATTCATTGTCTTTCCATTTTCAGGTGATATTTTAACTTATAATTCTTAATCACATTTTTTAACTTAATTTATTCCCAAACAAATATAATTTATTTAAAAACCTAAAGCTGATCAGAGATTATATAAAAAAATATTATGGAATTTGATCTAAATCCCTTTTCCTACAACCATGAAACAGAGTTTAATATGTGATATACAAACATGCATCCTGAAAACTTCTTATTTTTAAACCTGTAACAAAATTTCAGTCATGCCTACTACTAACACATCATTCTTTCCAAACATCATTAACATACATCAGTTTTAAATAGTTTTAGGCTTGGTTTACTCACCTGTAACAGAAGAACAGAACCTTATTTTCAAAACATTTTCTAAATATTTTTACTTGGAATTATTTTTTTAAATGATTTCACATTTATACCATCATTTCATCTTCAGTGATCTTACTCTAATATTGATTATATAAGGAGCAGTTAAATTTTGTTTTAGTGGCTTTAAGCTTGTAATTTAACAAAGAGATGAATATAACCTTTAACAGATATGCACACAACATTCATCTACTTGTATATATAGATATACAGATATATTTATACTTACACAAATAAAATTCACAACATACCAAAGCATCAATCACGAATATCTATATATATGACCAGATTCAGGTTCAATAGGGTAGTTTTCTCACAGTTCTATAAACGCAGAAAAAGCCTGGAACTTGTTTTTGTTTCCAGACATGCGTACATCATTCTTAAGTATATATATATTCATGCAGCATATTTTTCATCCATACAAACATCTCACTATCACAAAATCAAACATTTATCACAGGCAAACCAAGATATTTATACAGATTCAAGATTGTACTCACCAATTTTATGTTGAACAGAGAGCTTTGAAACAGCTTTTGTACTTTGAAAACTGGAAACTTAAAAATGCTTGAAATCTTTTGAAACTGGAAATTTTGCTTAGTTGAGTTTTGTTTGATTCTCTTTGGTTTGTGAAATGGTAGTGATATTCTATTGTTTACTTAGCTCGAATAATTGAAAATGGAGACAAGTGTGGAGGTAACTAGGCAATATAGAAATGTGTCTTGTTGTGTAAGCATGGCATGTCCCTGTACAGGCTGTACATTTATAAGATATTTTCTCTTTTATTTTGATTTGTTTTGACCTTGATTAAATGTTTTGTAGGCTAGAGTTGAACGTGCATTAAATGCTTGAGTTGATGTTGTCTCCCTCTTGTGTATACAATCATATATTCATTCTTATGTATATATATATATATCATACATATGTATACAAAATATCTTGCCTTGTTTGTACATATATATAGTTATGTATTTATTTCAAGTTACCATATATATATACCTATATATTTCATTTAATATATGTTTCTACATTTCTCTATTAACAAATTTTATATACATTTTAGCTCATACCTATAAAACTCCTACATGTATATTTCTATATATACATATCTTATATGTACTATTCCACACACCTATATACATGTACATCTACATGGGTTTGTCATCCTATACATATTTATATCTTTGAATACTTTATCTTTAATTTATATGGTGGGGTTTTATATATACATATGATTTATTTTTCTATAGGATTATAAAATACAATATTCAATATAGTTTTTAATTTAATTTATATATATTCAGATATTTTAATCGTCAAAAATTTATTTATTTGACTAATTAATATTAATATTTCAATAATAAATCAGGTAATTATCCAATTATCAGATGTTAAAAATACAGGTCGTCACATTGAAACTCTATTTTATAACAAATAACTAATTTATTATATATACCAACATACATAAAATATAAATATATACATACCAATGATATAAAAGAAGTAGGAAATAAAAGAGGCTGGAGGAAGGCTTCACGGCTCACGGAAATGGTGCTGACGTGCGCTTAGGCGCAGTGAAGTTAAGGCGGAGGAGGTGGGCCGCGAAGTGGTGGTTGGGTGATCGCTTGACAGAGCAGCACTAGGCTATGCATGCGCGGCTGCTGGAAGGCCGATCAAGGCGGTGGAGATAGGGATCTCGGCTAGCATGCCGGGAGTGTGTTCAAGCATGGTTGAAGGTGAAGCCGAAGCTACCAGGGGAGGAGATGCAAGAGTTGGTGGAAGGAAGGCGAGATGGATGTGGGTGAGGCCTGCCGTGTGAAGAGGGGAGGAATGCAGACATGGCGAATGAGGAGGATGGAGAAGAGATAAGAATATGATGGGTTCTAGGATTATACATGAAGTATTGTAACTTCAAGAATATAAAGAGGCTGACTCAACATTAAATTGAATAAACACGTTTCATTTCTTTTGTAAGTTTCGAACTGAATTGAATAATGAAGATGAACCAATAGTCAGAAAGTTAAATTCAAGAATATAAAGAAGCTAGAGGTTATTAGAATTATTCACGTTAAATCTGTATGGACAAAAAGAAAACAGAAGGCACAAAACTCATACCACTACGGGTAACCATTTCGCGGTTTCCGCTACGTACCGAAGCTCAAAACACAGAATTGATTTAACCGCAAAGATCAGCATGACAAGATGATCAAAATGGTATACAGATATCAGTGACAGGATCATCTGATCAAAAGGTCGATACGGATACTGATACACGTTGCTATTCCATAAGGAAAAATCCAAACGGAGCTAGAAACATCCGAAATTTGCAAAACGAATTACGCAGTATTATTTAGAGTGTTCTAAATAAATTTTCTCATGTTGACATATTTAGGTTTCGGAACACTTTTATTATCATCAAATTTTTGACTGATATAAATTGAAATAAAATTACACTAGAAAATAAACTTCCATATTATTTGATGAAAATTTACCAGTTGCTATGTTTAAGAAGACGTATTCCAAATATCAAATTTATATTTCAAAATTTTATTGTTTAAAATTTCACAAAATTACCAGTTAAATACATTATAAAACCAGTTAAAATTTTCGGATCGTTATGTGATAACCCTGATTTTTTGTGAGTAATTTCATGATTTAATTTAGCTTGTATTTGTTTGAAATTGCATTGGGAAAAATAGGAATAGGAAATTGATTTGCAGATACAAAGTATAAAACATGTACATGTGCACAAGACAGTGTACACATGCACATAGATTTCTGTGTAACAAAATTTGGCAGAAATTAATAGATAAAATGAAATAACTGATTTAGAAATACATATGCATAAAAATAGAATTTTGTCTTTAAATAAAATATAGTACAAAGAAAATAAGAGCTAGGCTGAAATAAATTTAAAATTATTTAAAGAAAGAAAAAAAAATAAAAGGCTTAGGTATACATAGGTTATACATGTATACAGTCAATCAATCTCTGGAAGAAAACAGAAGTTGCATGAAAATGGCATGAGTCCCTAAACAAGCACTTTATCTATTCTCAGTAATTTCTTTTATTAAGAAAATAATAACAATAATAATAGGAAGTCATGCATATGACATGACCAGGGAAAATTAAAAGAGAGGAACTAATTTCTGGAAAGGAAAACAAGGACCACATACCCTTTTATTTTCTTGAATCAAACCAGAGGCAGGCTATGTTTGGGATGGGGTAGAACTGACATTGGGTAAGTCCATAAACCCTAGTAACAGCCAAGATTTATATAAAAGGACTAGTATAGTAAGACCATATGTTTTTGTTCTTCATTAACCTAAAGAGAAAAATATACAAGGCATAAACCAGAGAAAATAGGAGAAGGCAGAAGACTAAAAGGGGGTTCATAAGGCATAGGAAGAAGAAGGATTAAGGTGAGTAACCTCACTGAAAACTTTGGCATTAAGACCTGAATATTGAGGCAGCCAGTTTGAACTAATTTTCTTTTACAAGTTATGTTTTATGTTTGGATGGCTTTGGTTTGTTAATGATTTGTTTAAGGGTAAAACCTCTATCTGATTTACCCAGAAAAATAAGAGTCATGGATACATGAACAAAAATGTTAGTCTGAGATATGGGTTAGCTTTGAGATTGAGTGATTTCTTTTATAAGTTTTCTTTATAAGTTGTTTATAAAAAAAATCCCCGGATTCAAGTATTGGGTATATGGTCTGAAGGTAGAAAGAAATATGGGCTGTAACATTGTGTTGTTGCTTATGTCTCATATTAATTAAAACAAAAGAAAATGTAGAAGTGCAATGTTGTACATGTGCTGAGCTTCTATGTTTTATGAAATACCCAAATCAAATATACTTGTGGTTTAGCCAGATCATGAATCTGATTGAACCAGAGGTAAGGGAAAATATATATCTAGCAAATTACTCAGGACCATATGCTTACATCTTGATCCAGTGAAACCCACAGGCAAAATAATGTGCTAAGAAGTCACCTCCCTCTTTCATGATAAAATGTTTGCTTATGAGAATATAACTTATCAAACTCTAGATGAATACATATTGCTTGCATTATTTATATTTCTCTGATTAAGAAGTGAGATGCAGAAGGGATTAGCACTGCTATGAAAAATAATAATAACACTTAGTAATTTAACTAAGGACTTGGGATCTTAGGGTTACCAAAGTATAACATGGCAAGGGGAATATTGCAAGTTCACACATGGTATATTTATACCCAGGGGCCTAAGTGTGCTGGGTTAACAGAGAAATGTCCCAGGCAGTGTGTGTTTAAAAAGAAGAAAGTAGCTAAAGACCCTGTTATATTTGATAATGAATTCTAGGAATAAATTCAGGAGAGGTCTGGGCAAAATCCCTGATGGCCAGTAAAGTTGAAAAGGGGATGATAACTGAATTAATGTTTGTATTTGGTTGTTTTGGTGCTTTTTATGGATGAATCTTATGATTGTTTTCTATGAATCAAGTCATGGTGATTATATGTGTAAATAATCTGCTAACATTGAGATGAAGGAACATGCTTCACAAAAAAGAAAAACAAGCATAAGGAAGATACTGAGTTTCTTATTCATGTAAAGTTTGTTTGTAAAGAGAATTGAATAAGATCATGTTTTCAGTTGGATTATTCATACCAGACAAATAGTCTGACCCTTTTGTGTTTATGCACCATTGGGTGTCTCATATTCATATGGGGCAGTTCATGGTGGTTTTGCAGGGAAATAGGAATTGCTTTGATCAGGCTTGGATGTTAAACTGCTTAAGATTTGGATGCTATGTTTTTAAAAGACTTTGCTGAAGTAAACTACACCTTCATGATGTACTAGATTAAGACCTATTGTTAAAAATTACTTTGAGAAACCAATGTATGGTTAATTGCTGTTTTGTAGATGTTGAACTTATATGTCTCAGCTGAACTATGTGCTTTGTTTTGCTAAATGCTTTGCTATGGAAAAAAAAATGGATTTTAAGATTCAAGAACAGTTAGGCTATAATGGTAGAAAATCTGAGATTGAAAGAATTTGTGGTTTGTGTGTATATCTTTAGAACTGGCATAAGAAAATCCATGTTCAAGTCAAAATAAAAATCTGATAGAAAGGGTTGAGTTGCTTTGAAAAGAAAATAGTATAGTAGGTATTTTGTAACAAAGTAGTGCAAACCAGAACAGGGCTAACATAGCCATTTTTCTTGAGCTTGGGTCAAGCCAGCAACCAAGAATTGAAATTAAGTTTTTAGATCTGTTTCATAGCCAAAGTATATAATAGGTTCAGACAATTGTGTTCACAGGAGAGAAATTAAAAAAAAAGAAAAAAAAACAAAAATTGGGTTTGAACCGACCAGCATAGCACTCGAACTCGTGACCTCTCATGTGTAAGTTAGGCGCGTTTCCATTACGCCTAGATGTTGCTTGTGTTCACTTAGGATCCACTTTCTTTTAGCCTGAGTTTGACACTATACAGACTTTAACACAATCATTCATATTAAAAGCTTGCTTTCCACTGATTATTACTTGATCATTCCTTAATTAGAATAACAGACTAAAGTACATGTTTACAGTGGATCCTATGGTCAAAAAATTAGATTACAATAATTAATCTTTTTTCAAGGAATTATCACATTTTAATAGATTTAAAAAGGAATTCTACTTACATATTAACATGCTCTGATTCTAGTAGAATATAACATAGATATCTTCATATATGTATGTTAGGAATGATTTAGAGTTAAACAATATTTCTATATTGTGAAAGATCCTGGATATATTTTGTTTATTGGAGAAAGAAAATGACCCTGGGAAATATATTTGTAATGAATGATATATCTATATATCATTTCTTAAAAAAAAAATCCTTATGAAATTAGGGTGGAAATATGAGGGTCATTTCAGTTGGTATCAGAGCTATGTTGTTAAATAACATAGCAATTTTTTTTTTGTATGAATTTGTTTGCATTGGATGTATAGAAGTGTTTATTGCTTTGGATGATTTGTTTTTTTTTTATTTACACTATTGATATCTATTAATGACAGAATAAGTGATAAATTAAAATGAATTAATCTATAGAGCATTAGGCAAAACAGACTAACCTAAGTGTTATATCCATAGAGCTATGGTAGGACCCAGACATCAAAATGTAGGAACAAGTGAACCACCCATGGTGAATGTGCAAGAATTCATGAGGGCTATAAGAGATGGAGTAGGCAACAGGCAGGAAAATCCACATGAGGAACTTTCCAAACTACTCAAGACTTTTACCAATCTTGGAGGCAAAACCTTTGATGGCACAGAAGGAGTTATGGGGGTTCAAAATTGGCTTAGAATTTTGGAAAGAATCTTTGCAGACATGCAAGTTGAAGACCAAAGGAAGAGGCAAATTGCATCCAGGCAATTGAGAGGAGCAGCTTTGGATTGGTGGGAGGTTATCATAGCTGGAAGACTTGAAGGAGAAGTAACATGGGATCAGTTTAAAGCAATGTTGGAAGGCAGATTTATCCCTGCATCAGCTAAGGAGTCTTTACTGGAGGAATTCATCAAATTGAGGCAAGGGACTATGAGTGTCACTGAGTACACTCAGAAGTTTGAATCATTGGCAAAGTATGGTGCAGTGCTCATCACTACTGAGGAAGCTAAGAATGGCAGATATATCCAAGGGTTGAACTCTAGCCTTAGTAGAGCCATGCTACCATATAAGGATAAAACTTTTGATCAAGTTTTGGATTTGACTCTGAGCATTGAACAACATGATAAAGCTAGAGAGAATTTCAGGGAATTCAAAAATAATCAAAACAAGAAGGGAAAGGGTAAATTTCACCCTTATGATAAAAAGAAAACAGACATAACTTCCACCAAGAAACCAGAAGAAGCCAGAACTGCTGAAGTTAAGAAGAGGATCACTTGTTACAACTATGGACAAGAGGGGCACATGAAAAATAGGTGCACCAATCCTAGACCAGCATCCTTCAATTGTCACCATTGTGGGAAGGAAGGTCACATAAAGAGGAACTGCCCAGATTTTAAGCAAGGAAAATTAGGGGCTTTGGAAGGGAAAGGCAAGGCAGCTGAGGGATCAAATGTTGAAAAGCATGGTCAAGTTGAAGGTACTTTGCTTATCCATTCAATACCTTTAACAGTAGTATATGATACTGGGGCTACACACTCATTGATCTCTCATGATATTGCACAACAATTAAAATTGAACTGTATGATTGTTGATAAACCACTGCTAATTAGAAGCCCTATAGGTAGTTCATGTGTCATGGGTATGATGTGCATGCAACTGGGATTAAATATAGGAGGACATGTGTTTGAGTCAAACCTATATGTGTTGCAATATCCAGACATAGGAATTATTTTAGGAGTTGATTGGTTGAGTAGATATAAGGCTATCATAAATATGGAGACATCCACCATATCATTGAAGGTTTCTGATGGACAAAGAATAATCGTTCTTTGTGAGGCAAACAAAAATAGAAGTATAGCCAACCTTTCTGCATTGTCAAATGAAAAACCCATGCCTGCATTAGAACAGATCCCCATAGTTAATCAATATGATGATGTGTTTGGGGAAGTAAGAGGAGTTCCTAATCACAGGCCAGTTGAATTTTCAATTAGAATAATTCCAGGAGCTAGCCCAGTGGTTAAAAGACCAACCAGAATGGGGCCTAAGGAATTGATGGAGTTGAAAAAGCAATTAGTTGAACTAGAAGAAAAAGGTTTTATTAGACCCAGTAGCTCATCATGGGGAGCACCAGTAGTCTTTGTTAAGAAACATGATGGATCCCTGAGATTATGTATTGACTATAGGGAATTAAATAAAGTCACAATTAAAAATAAATACCCCTTACCAAGAATTGATGATCTCTTTGATCAATTGAGTGGTGCAAAGATATTCTCCAGGCTTGATTTAGCCTCAGGCTTTCATCAGATGAAAGTAGAAGAGGAAAGCATTAAGTATACAGCCTTTAACACCAGATATGGACTTTATGAATTTTTGGTGATGCCATTTGGCTTAACAAATGCTCCTTCCTATTTTGTTGATTTGATGAATAGGATTTTCAGAGAATACTTGGATAAGTTTGTATTAATATTTATTGATGATATACTAATTTATTCTAAGTCAGTTAGAGAGCATGAGAACCATTTGCATATAGTATTTGAGAAATTGAGACAGGAAGACTTGAAAACAAAGTTTTCAAAATGCACTTTTTGGCAGAATGAAGTGAACTTTCTAGGCCATATTATATCAGAAAAAGGAATAGCTGTGGACTCCAATAAAGTCATTGCAGTGCAAGCTTGGAAAAGGCCTACTAATGTCACTGAAGTCAGATCATTTATGGGAATGGCTGGTTACTATAGAAGATTTATAAAAGATTTTGCAAAAATCTCAATTCCATTAACCAGATTGACTAGGAAAAATCAAGTGTCCACTTGGACTGAGGAGTGTGAAAATGCCTTTGGGAAATTAAAAGAAGCACTGGTACAAGCTCCAATTCTTAAAGTACCTGAGGGAAATGAAAACTTGGTGGTGTACACTGATGCAAGTGGACAAGGGCTTGGAGCAGTGTTGATGCAACAACATCAGGTAATAGCTTATGCTTCTAGGCAGTTGAAATCAAGTGAAGTAAGGTATGCTACTCATGACCTTGAATTGGCTGCTGTAGTATATGCCCTTAAGCTATGGAGACACTACTTGTTAGGAGCAAAATTTGAAGTATATACAGACCATAAATCACTCAAATATTTGTTTTCACAAAAAGAATTAAATATGAGGCAGCAAAGATGGATTGAACTCTTAGCCTCATATGATTTTGAAATATTATACACACCAGGTAAGGCTAATAAAGTAGCAGATGCCCTAAGTAGACAACATGCTAAAGTGGCTAGATTAATGATAGAAGAGTTTAACACTTTATCATTATTAATTGATTCAGAGATAAAAAGTGATAACATAGAAAACATGAGCTTATGCAGTGGGAAGGTAGAAATGGGAAAATTAAGTTTTATTACTCTGGGATCAGAATTGAAAAATAAAGTTGCAATGCTACAAAACCAAGATCCATTTTTATTTGGAAAGAAGACACAAATATTAAATGGTGAGACAGTAGAAGGTTTTCAGTTGGATGATCAGGGCCATCTGAAGAAAGGAGAAAGAATATGTGTTCCAGCAATGGATGAGTTGAAGCAAGAAATTTTGGATGCTTACCACAAAAGCAAATATACTATACACCCAGGAAGCACAAGAATGTATCACAACCTCAAGAGAGATTATTGGTGGAGTGGTATGAAGAGTGCAGTGGCAACCTATGTATCAAAATGTATGGTTTGCCAACAGGTGAAGGCTGAGTATCAAAAACCCTCAGGAATGCTTCAACCTTTACAAATACCACAGTGGAAATGGGAAGACATATCAATGGATTTTATTGATGGTTTGCCTAGAACTAGGAGGGGAAATGATAGTATTTGGGTAATGGTTGATAGATTAACCAAGTCAGCCCACTTTATACCAGTGAAATCAGAAAGAAATGCTAATACCCTAGCCCAGTTGTTTATTAAAGAAGTAGTCAGACTGCATGGTATACCAAAGACTATAGTGAGTGATAGAGATACCATCTTCACTTCAAAATTTTGGCAGAGTTTTCACAAGGCAATGGGGACTGATTTATGTTTGAGTACAGCATACCATCCTCAATCTGATGGTCAAACAGAAATTGTGAACAAATTGCTTGAAGACATGTTGAGAGCATGTGTATTGGATTGGGGAGGAAGCTGGGAAGATTACTTATATCTAGCTGAATTTGCATACAATAACACCCATCACAGTAGCATAGGCATGGCCCCCTTTGAAGCTCTCTATGGAAGGCCATGTTTATCACCTTCAAGTTGGCTTGAGTCTGGAGAAAAAGTGGTCTTAGGACCAGAAAATGTGAAGGAGACTTCTGAAAAGGTAGCCTTGATCAAAAAAAGAATTGCCTCTGCCCAAGATAGACAAAAGAAATATGCAGATCAAAGAAGGAAGGCAGTACAATATGATGTTGGGGATTATGTGTTCATCAAGATATCACCCATGAAAAAGGTTCTAAGGTTTGGGAAACAAGGAAAGTTGATTCCTAGATATATAGGACCATATAAAATTCTAGAAAGAATAGGGACAGTAGCCTATAAATTAGAATTACCAGAAGAAATGAGAGCCATGCATGATGTCTTTCATGTGTCTCAACTAAGAAGATGGGTTCATGATAAGGAAGCAATACTAGAATCCTCTAAGGATGTGCAGATTGATCCTAGAATGATCTATGAAAAGGAACCAGTGGGCATAGTTTCTAGAGAAACCAAGAAATTGAGAAACAAAGAAATTAAATTAGTAAAAGTACAATGGAGTCTAGACCCAAATGATTGCACATGGGAAGTGGAGGATAAAATCAGAAATGATTATCCCCAGCTGTTTGATTGAAGAAAAGGTAAATCTATATATACATATACATACTAATGAATGTGTTGGTTGAGTATGCATTGTGATTTTTATCTTGTGTTGATATGCATAGTACTTAATAGGTGATTGGTTTGAAAATGGTTTTGAAATCAGAAAAAATTTCATTTTTCTGAAGAAGAGATACTTAAGTTAAGTATGAAAGAATTGTGGGACACAATTCCTAAAAGGAGGGGTATATGTGATAACCCTGATTTTTTGTGAGTAATTTCATGATTTAATTTAGCTTGTATTTGTTTGAAATTGCATTGGGAAAAATAGGAATAGGAAATTGATTTGCAGATACAAAGTATAAAACATGTACATGTGCACAAGACAGTGTACACATGCACATAGATTTCTGTGTAACAAAATTTGGCAGAAATTAATAGATAAAATGAAATAACTGATTTAGAAATACATATGCATAAAAATAGAATTTTGTCTTTAAATAAAATATAGTACAAAGAAAATAAGAGCTAGGCTGAAATAAATTTAAAATTATTTAAAGAAAGAAAAAAAAATAAAAGGCTTAGGTATACATAGGTTATACATGTATACAGTCAATCAATCTCTGGAAGAAAACAGAAGTTGCATGAAAATGGCATGAGTCCCTAAACAAGCACTTTATCTATTCTCAGTAATTTCTTTTATTAAGAAAATAATAACAATAATAATAGGAAATCATGCATATGACATGACCAGGGAAAATTAAAAGAGAGGAACTAATTTCTGGAAAGGAAAACAAGGACCACATACCCTTTTATTTTCTTGAATCAAACCAGAGGCAGGCTATGTTTGGGATGGGGTAGAACTGACATTGGGTAAGTCCATAAACCCTAGTAACAGCCAAGATTTATATAAAAGGCCTAGTATAGTAAGACCATATGTTTTTGTTCTTCATTAACCTAAAGAGAAAAATATACAAGGCATAAACCAGAGAAAATAGGAGAAGGCAGAAGACTAAAAGGGGGTTCATAAGGCATAGGAAGAAGAAGGATTAAGGTGAGTAACCTCAATGAAAACTTTGGCATTAAGACCTGAATATTGAGGCAGCCAGTTTGAACTAATTTTCTTTTACAAGTTATGTTTTATGTTTGGATGGCTTTGGTTTGTTAATGATTTGTTTAAGGGTAAAACCTCTATCTGATTTACCCAGAAAAATAAGAGTCATGGATACATGAACAAAAATGTTTGTCTGAGATATGGGTTAGCTTTGAGATTGAGTGATTTCTTTTATAAGTTTTCTTTATAAGTTGTTTATAAAAAAAATCCCCGGATTCAAGTATTGGGTATATGGTCTGAAGGTAGAAAGAAATATGGGCTGTAACATTGTGTTGTTGCTTATGTCTCATATTAATTAAAACAAAAGAAAATGTAGAAGTGCAATGTTGTACATGTGCTGAGCTTCTATGTTTTATGAAATACCCAAATCAAATATACTTGTGGTTTAGCCAGATCATGAATCTGATTGAACCAGAGGTAAGGGAAAATATATATCTAGCAAATTACTCAGGACCATATGCTTACATCTTGATCCAGTGAAACCCACAGGCAAAATAATGTGCTAAGAAGTCACCTCCCTCTTTCATGATAAAATGTTTGCTTATGAGAATATAACTTATCAAACTCTGGATGAATACATATTGCTTGCATTATTTATATTTCTCTGATTAAGAAGTGAGATGCAGAAGGGATTAGCACTGCTATGAAAAATAATAATAACACTTAGTAATTTAACTAAGGACTTGGGATCTTAGGGCTACCAAAGTATAACTTGGCAAGGGGAATATTGCAAGTTCACACATGGTATATTTATACCCAGGGGCCTGAGTGTGCTGGGTTAACAGAGAAATGTCCCAGGCAGTGTGTGTTTAAAAAGAAGAAAGTAGCTAAAGACCCTGTTATATTTGATAATGAATTCTAGGAATAAATTCAGGAGAGGTCTGGGCAAAATCCCTGATGGCCAGTAAAGTTGAAAAGGGGATGATAACTGAATTAATGTTTGTATTTGGTTGTTTTGGTGCTTTTTATGGATGAATCTTATGATTGTTTTCTATGAATCAAGTCATGGTGATTATATGTGTAAATAATATGCTAACATTGAGATGAAGGAACATGCTTCACAAAAAAGAAAAACAAGCATAAGGAAGATACTGAGTTTCTTATTCATGTAAAGTTTGTTTGTAAAGAGAATTGAATAAGATCATGTTTTCAGTTGGATTATTCATACCAGACAAATAGTCTGACCCTTTTGTGTTTATGCACCATTGGGTGTCTCATATTCATATGGGGCAGTTCATGGTGGTTTTGCAGGGAAATAGGAATTGCTTTGATCAGGCTTGGATGTTAAACTGCTTAAGATTTGGATGCTATGTTTTTAAAAGACTTTACTGAAGTAAACTACACCTTCATGATGTACTAGATTAAGACCTATTGTTAAAAATTACTTTGAGAAACCAATGTATGGTTAATTGCTGTTTTGTAGATGTTGAACTTATATGTCTCAGCTGAACTATGTGCTTTGTTTTGCTAAATGCTTTGCTATGGAAAAAAAAAATGGATTTTAAGCTTCAAGAACAGTTAGGCTATAATGGTAGAAAATCTGAGATTGAAAGAATTTGTGGTTTGTGTGTATATCTTTAGAACTGGCATAAGAAAATCCATGTTCAAGTCAAAATAAAAATCTGATAGAAAGGGTTGAGTTGCTTTGAAAAGAAAATAGTATAGTAGGTATTTTGTAACAAAGTAGTGCAAACCAGAACAGGGCTAACATAACCATTTTTCTTGAGCTTGGGTCAAGCCAGCAACCAAGAATTGAAATTAAGTTTTTAGATCTGTTTCATAGCCAAAGTATATAATAGGTTCAGACAATTGTGTTCACAGGAGAGAAATTAAAAAAAAAAGAAAAAAAAAACAAAAATTGGGTTTGAACCGACCAGCATAGCACTCGAACTCGTGACCTCTCATGTGTAAGTTAGGCGCGTTTCCATTACGCCTAGATGTTGCTTGTGTTCACTTAGGATCCACTTTCTTTTAGCCTGAGTTTGACACTATACAGACTTTAACACAATCATTCATATTAAAAGCTTGCTTTCCACTGATTATTACTTGATCATTCCTTAATTAGAATAACAGACTAAAGTACATGTTTACAGTGGATCCTATGGTCAAAAAATCAGATTACAATAATTAATCTTTTTTCAAGGAATTATCACATTTTAATAGATTTAAAAAGGAATTCTATTTACATATTAACATGCTCTGATTCTAGTAGAATATAACATAGATATCTTCATATATGTATGTTAGGAATGATTTAGAGTTAAACAATATTTCTATATTGTGAAAGATCCTGGATATATTTTGTTTATTGGAGAAAGAAAATGACCCTGGGAAATATATTTGTAATGAATGATATATCTATATATCATTTCTTAAAAAAAAAATCCTTATGAAATTAGGGTGGAAATATGAGGGTCATTTCACGTTACACTCTCCCACACTCAAAACTTTTCGTCCCCGAAAAGGAAGGAGGTAAGAGAATAGAAACAACTAGAAAGAAATTAGATTGAAATACAAATAAAACAATTGATTTAAAACCATATAAATTTCAAATTAAACAAACTAATATTCAACAATTTGGTTTAATCCATCTGAGTTTACTTAAGTTAAATCAATCTATCTATTTCTAAATTCATTATCTTTTTATCTAGTAATCCTAAATTAACAATTTCTAAATCATCAATTTGTATAATCATTTATTATACTCATATTTTATTCAACAAATTTAATTCTTTTATTCCAAATTATTATTAACTTTATTCCACTTAATATATTTTACCACATATATCTAAACCATATAAATTAATTTAAACCATATAAATTTCAATTTAAATTAATTTATATTCAATAATTGATTTTAAATTCAAGGTATTTCCATAAGTTGATCTACTTTCGATTTATTAATTCCTTCAAAACAAAATTTATTTTATTTATCTCATCTATTATTCAATTAACTTATTATTCAATTTAGCTTTATCAACCTTTTTCAATCAAAATTTAAGTGTATAACATTTATTATGATCACTCAAATTTTTATTTATAAAATCATTTTTATATTGTATATTATCCAATTACATATTCAACTTCTGAATAATTTAGGTAAGTTATATTAGGATGTAATTGAGTAGTATACAAGTAAAAATTTTCCTAATTCAATTTATTTCAAGTTTAAATATTTATTCAAAAATTTTGGATTTATTTTGTAATTAAAATCATCCTTTAACAAAATTTATGAATTAAATTTCCAATTCACTTCAAACCATTTAGAGATAAATATATATATATACACACACACACACACACTATATATATCAAATCAGATCTATAATCATATAGCAATATATATATTATAAATCAAGTTATAATTTAGAAATTTAAATCAATTTATTTTCCAAAACAGAACCGTAGTAAAGCTACGGAAAAGTCTCTCCACTTTGAAACTCGAAAATGAATGTCGATGATGCGGCCGCCATCACCAAAATTATTTTCCAGCGACAAAAGAGAAGAGTACTGATTTAAACATTTAAACATCTTTGAAAACTGTTTCTATTCGAAGATACCTTCAATAATATATATTTTAAAATTTTTAAAACCAAAGCTTGAAATCACTGGAAATTAAATTCTCAAATTCATGATTTTTAAATTTATTTCAATTTCAAATCAATTTATAAACCATGTTTATAAATTCATTATAGAAAACAATAAATTATAATCAATTATTATCATTTCAAACAACCAATTTAATTAACTTATTAAATTCCAGAAACCGTTACTTATATATATATAATATAATCATACCAATTTATTTCATTTACCAAATTTGAAAATAATATTGTGTATGTTTGCTATGTTCAAGTGTTTTGGAAATCCTATCAATAGTGTTGAGCAGATGAATCGATCGAAAACCCAAATCAACATCAACAACTCAAACAACACAATATATAAAACATTTTAATATTAATTACAAATACACACCTCACTCGATGATACAAGAATAGATTCCAAAACAAGGATAGAGATTCAAATTTAGAGGAACACTAATCAAAGGGAATTCTAACTAGAATAGATAGGCTCAAAAAGGAGATAAGACAATCAAATTGCGAAATAGGAAGATGGATAGACTTATATAAATCGCGGGAAACCTTAACCGGGTCAACCGTGACTTCGAAATAAGATCGAGGTAGAATTCTAGGAAAATCGACATCCGATCGCCAGAGATAGAATTCGGGTATAGCAAGAGATAGCAGTATCGTAACCGAAGATACAGAAATCTCCAGTGAATCAATACCGATTGTAAAGGAGTTTCACCCTTTTCGAAATCATTCAGTGGAGCAATGGGGTGCTCCGGAGTCAAGAGAACACGAATAGGGAGAGGCAAGGATAGATTTTGGAACCGAAGGGAACGTTCCAAAATCCAAAGGAAACCGAGTCAAAGAGGAAGAGATTCAACCTCAAACGAAAGTGATTCTGTAAATAAATTTACCATATATGCTAAGTTTGCCTAGAGCCAAATCTCTGATACAACATGTAACGGGACGTCGCCAGTGGGGTAACGCCCACCGTAGCATACAGATGTACCTGTGTTCTGCCTTTACGGCCAGCCTCTCGACTGCAACAACCCCGTAGGGACATGTAGGAGTAAGAGTCATCCGCTCGCTACCAAACCCAAATGCAAGAACCCCCTATCATACTGCACCAGCCAAGTGCATAGGCAGACACACATGTCAGACTTGAATAATTCAAAATAATAGATTGTAAATAAATTTTTTACAAAACTCAGCATATACAGTAAATAAAATAATCACAGATCACAAACACAGAGTAATATAACAATAATGCAGCGAAAACAAAAGAATAGTAGTTCATGAAGCTACTATATATATAACAAAGTTAAACAAGATACAACAGATGTTTGCACAAAAAATGGGCAAACACCTCCAAGTCGTATGATTTAGTCGATTTTATGTTGTTCTTAGTGATTTGGATACTTTATGCAAATATGTAAAAAGCAGGGACTAAACTGTAAAAGACACACAGGTTTATAGTGGTTCGGCCAGAATGTGCCTACGTCCACTTTATATGTTATTCTCCTTTACTGTTCAGATTACAAGTACAAGACTTTGGTTACCAGTGTATGAAAGTTGTTTGAAAGTTCTATCCATGCTTGAGCTCTCTAACTTGTCTCCCATTGTTGTACCCCTACCCCTCTATTTATAGAGTGAGGCTGGGGGTAGGAGTCTTGGATGTATATAGCTGCTGGCGGGCCTGGGCTGACGTGATCTGGCCTGGCAAAGTTGGTTCGGCACGCCTTGGATCGATGAAGGTTGGAGTAGCTTTGGTTCGGCAATGGTTGGTTCGGTAGTGGTTGGTCCGGTGAGGGTTGGAGTAGCTTTGGTTCGGCAATGGCTGGTTCGGTAGTGGTTGGTCCGATGAGTGGATGACCTTGATTCGGCAGTGCCTTCCTGGCCTTGACTTGATAGTGTTGGTCCGGTGGCCCTGGTCTGGTGAAAACACGTCCAACATTTGCCCCCCAAAGTGTGGCATATGGTTGCATATGTCGCGCTTTGTTTTCCTCAGTTTGGACACTCCGTTCGGCTTGAGTGCCGAACCAACAGGTCCGGTAGTCCCCTGCGTGCCTATATGTATGGGCTTCAAGCTTCTATTATTCATAACTATTTGAAAGAGCCGGACCAAGCCTACGCCTGCCGAATTAGGTGAGTTCTCCTTCTGCCGAATGGACTTTTAGGGAGTGTGATATCCGAATGAACCCTGAGACTCGGACTACCGAATGTCACTTAGGGAACACGAGTGCCGAATGAACTCCAAGACCAGGACTACCGAATTGAACTTGGGGAACATGGATGCCGGATGAACTCTAAGACCGGGACTACCGAATGGTACTTGGGGAACATGGATGCCGATGAACTCTAAGACCTGGGATACCTAATGATATTTTTTATGTGTTGAATTTGTCTGTCTATATCCCTTGTTCTGACGATGTGTTTTCTCGTGTTGAAGATAATGTCCCATAAGTAGAAACTCATTCTGACAGGAAGAAATCCAAGGATAAAGGAGAGTCCTCCATGGTGCCCCCAGTCCAGGCAGAACCAGAACGACAAGGACCAACCCCGAGATCGCTAGTAGACGGGTATGTTCCTCAAGAGCTCTTAAAATCACCGCCTGACTGCTTCCCCAGCTCCCTCAAAGATGAGCAGCTTGATATTATATCTAGGTCTTTTGGGATCGATAGGGCGCATATGATGCTGCTAGGGAAAGAAGTGATACCGTATAACCCTCCTGAAGGATATTTTGCTTATAGAAGGTATCATTGCATGTGCCGTGCTATCCCACCTATTAACGCTTGGATAGTCAGTTTCATCACATACTTGAAGGTGGCTCCTTTCCAGCTTCAGCCCAACTCCTATGCCATCTTGGTGAGTCTGTTCCTTATCTTCCAGAGGAGATACGGGCGTCCTCCTTCCAACCGGGAAATCTGGTACTTGTACAACATGAGAGGCTACAAGAAGGGGTCTCTATATATTAGCTTAGAGTCGGCTGTGTCCTTCAAGCCAGTCCTGGATTTATATTCGAAATTCAGCATGTTCAAGAAGGAATGGTTTTTTGTCAAGGATGACTCCGTTTCTTTCCGCCGCTTCACCTCTGGCTATAAGTTGAAATTCATTTATAATTTTTGTTCTGACCGCAATACTCCTCTTTACGTGCTTTATTTCTTGCTAGCGACAGGTGGCTTTGCGGTTGTAGAGAACGAACGTCTGGTTCAGATGGCTGAGGAAATAGAAGCCATTCCGAAAAGGGAGAGGGCGGCTTCTTATTTGATCAGTAATGCTACTCTTCTGGGGCACAACCTGATTCTGCCACGTCAGTCTGTGGTCAAGCAGAGAGACACAGCTGAGGAGAGGGCCGCCAAAGCTAAAGGAGGGGCTACGGCGAAGAGTGGTAAAAGGAAACCCTTCTCACATCATCCAATTGCCGGGGGGAAGAAACTTAAGAAATCTGATGGACCCTCCCCCAGCACATGTCCAGACGTTCCGGAGGAGGAAGATGAGGAGGAGGAAAGAGGCGAGGGTGAAGGAGGTGAGGCGGAGAGTGGTAGTGGTGGAGAAGGCGATGGACGGAGTGGTGATGGTGCTGGGGCTTTGTCTTCTAAGAAAGCGGGTGTGATCCAGGAGTGGACGGACGATGCTTTCTGCCTAGCTTTCGAAGGGCTGGAGGGAGAAACGGCTCTGGTAGAGGGGCTTAAGAAAGCTGACAAGGCCGGACCCGGTACCGACTCATCTTCCAAGAGTGTTCTAGCTAAGGCAACCCCCGCGACTCAAGGTGAACTTTTGACTTCTGCAGACTCCATTTATGATAAGGACTTAGGAATATTTTATGGTCAGCTCCCGTCCTGGAATGAGATCCAGGACTTATTGCAGTATCCCACTCCTTCCCAGGGTTTGTATAACAAAAGTGTCTCCTTACTTTTCCTATCTTGATATATCTCTTGAATTTTAGTTCAACGTCTGCTTGTAACACTTGGTTTTTGTCCCAGGAATGGGTAAAGTGGACAAGACATCGGATGTTCGGCACCGCCTTGAACAATATAAGCTTCTAAGGGCTTCTACTAAGCCAAAGCCTCCGACTAACCGCCCTGGAGATGTAGTCGGCTACCGTCCTCTTCTTGGAGTTATCGAAGAGGATATCCAAAAGAAGAAGAGGAGTCGCTCCTTGTTTGAATCTCCACCTGGCCCTCATCCCCCGACTCAGCCTCTTCAGGATGTCACGGAGGAGAATGCTGAGCTTATTCCTTCCCCGTACCCGTCTGAAAATCCTACTGTTACCCCAATAGATCACCCTTGCTTGGTTCGTAATCCGTTCGCGGGTCATCCGGATCTGGATCCGGGTTCTCACGATATTTCCTTTGATGAGGTTACTGGTGAGCACCTTCTTCCTCGTAATCCTATGGTAAGGGTGCTTGATGAGGCTAAGTCCCTGGACCTTGATTTGCTTACCACTCGGGTTGTAACTTTGGGGGACGAAGCTAAGGCAAACATCGACCGGGTTGCTGAGGAAGCCAGGAAGCTGATGGGGCATCATGCCCGACTGGTCAAGGCCGGAGAAGAAATCGGGAGTGCTAACATTCGACCGCGGTTAATAGTTTCCGACCAGGCCAAGCAGCTCGCTGATCAGGCCATCCAGATCTCCCAGCATGAGGCCGCCTCCAGGCGACTAAAGAAAACCATGGAAGAGGCTAGCAGAGCAGAGCTACGGAAAATGGAGGCTGCCTGTAAGGAATGGATTGACATGGCTATTGCAACGATGGATGAGGTTCGGAAAGCGGATCTCGAGCAGATACAGGAGTTGTCCGGGAAACTTGAAGCCGCAGAGCTTGCTCAAACCAAGCTGAAGGAGGAGATGGATGCGATGAGTAAATCCTTCCAGGCTGACTGGTCGCGATACCGATCGGAGAGGGATGCCGCCATTGCAAAGTTGTTGGCTTTTGAGGACCGAATAAGGGAGTTTGAGGAGAACGAGGGGATAATGGATGAGATGCTTCAGGATATATACTTTCGCACTTGGAAACATGGCAACTTATCTTGGATGGATGATTATCCCCGATTCATGGCCAGGATTTATCTCAGGGCCCTGGAGGAGGCTAGGTCCGATGCAGATAAGGAGGGTGGCGCGGCCTTTAGAATGGATGTGGTTACGGCTCAATTCACCAAGGAGGAGAAGGTGGCGGTGAAAGAGGGTATGCGGCTGCTTGCTGCTGAGGAGGTTGGTGTGCAGTTGGAGGATGATGATCAAGGAGCAAATGCTGGTAAGTCTCCCCTTTTAGCTTTTCGTAACTTGGTTGCTTATTATTAATGAATTCTTTCCTTGATCGGACAGGCGGGACCTCTGGAGCACCAAATATCTCTGGTCAACATGCTGAAAGTTCCCACTCCGCGGTTAAGGAAATTTCGGAGGGCCAGCAGGACAAGGGTGAAGCTCCGATGCAGCCGACTCCTTAACTTGACCTGGATATCTTTTTTTTTACTTGACATTGCTGTCTACGTTAGTCTTAGAGTAGTAACGTAACTTTTGGGCTGTAATTATGTTACTTGTAATAAACGACTTTATTCCTGGTATGTAATTTTTAACTTAAGCTGATTCTGTCGTATTTGAACGCTTTGTTCTTGCTAAAAATATAATTTCGTATTCTGCAATGTTAGTGTGATGTGCGAATAAATTATAGCTATGTATTTACTTGTAAGGGAAGAAAGTACCGCCTTTCATGTTTCGGTCGTAGACAGTTGCTTTGAATGTCCCATATGACTGAGTATGGAATGCAGTTGATTGACTCGTCATCCGATTGTGAGTTCTTAGTGAGCGTCTCTTGTTTCGTGTCCTGTACTTTAGGGATTGTTATAGAGGATAGGAGGGAAGTTTTTTAAATAAAATTGAAATATGAGAAACAGTAAAACTTCCAATCATGGAAGGCCTTCGATGTGCTTAAGTTCGTGGCAAACGGGTTTTGTAGTCACTTTCCCTAGCTGTGGGTCTTGGAGACATTTGTCACCCATCTTACGCCTCCGCGAGGAGTTTATCTTTTTTACCACAGCTATACTTAAGACACATCGGAGCTGAGATCGCGCACAGTAACTACCCGGGCCATTATGGTCCATAATCATGGGTATTATTCGATTTATCGTGGCCGGCTAGTGTGGGTGCCGATCGTCAACCGTGAACTACCCCTGGCTGGCCACACCTTATGTTGGGGCTTAAAGTAGGTTAACGGCTGCCGGCGAGCCGAACGCCGTAATGAGCTGCCTCGGCTATAGTCGGCCTTCTCGGTGGCTTATAATCGGCTCATTACAATTGGCTTTAAGGGCCGTCGTGAGCAATGAGTTAACCCGCAGCAGAGGGATGTTGGAGCAAAAGTGTCTCATTGGCGAGAGCATAGATTCGTATAGTACCTGTTAGGTCTTGTCCAGGTGAAGTCGCGCCGTGATATATCTTGAATGGAAATGCCATTACACAGGATTTCGTTCAACAGAAAAGGATAAGGTTAACAAGCAGCCAATATATAAAGGAACAAGTTAAAAAGAGACAAGTTTTTAAAGTGGTTCGGCACGAAAATGCATACGTCCACTGAATCTCTTTGTTAATTCACTTCATATGGGCAGTACAAGTTAAGAAAAGTATCGACGAAGGTGTTGGATGTTCCATGCCCTCTGGAACACCTCTCCGTCCACTGTTGACAAAATATAAGCTTCGTTGTGGAGATCTTTATGAATTACGTATGGTCCGTCCCAGATTGGATCTAGCACTCCGGGGCGCGGGAAGATTCGCTTGAGGACAAGATCTCCTTTTTGTAAGTTACGATGCTTGACTTGGGAGTTGCATTGCGTTGCCACCTTTTGCTTGTGAGCTGCTGCTTTGAGGGCTGCATCATTTCTTCTTTCCTCAATTACATCCAAAGACATATGAAGGAGTACTTCATTCTCTTCTGGGTTATAGTGGATCCTACGATGGGAAGGCACTATAGTTTCAACTGGGAGCATAGTCTCTGATCCGTATGCCAAAGAGAAAGGAGTATGCTCCGTTGATGTTCTGAAAGATGTGCGATAGGCCCAAAGTGCTGTAGGAAGTTCATCCACCCACGCGCCTTTTGACTTTTCAAGTTTCTTTTTGATTAGAGTTTTGAGAATTTTGTTGACAGCTTCGACTTGTCCGTTTGCTTGGGGATAAGCAATAGATGAGAAGCTTTTGCGAATTCCGTGCTCTTGGCATCAGTTGGCGAACTCCTCGCTGTCAAACTGAAGTCCATTGTCCGAAATGATTTTAAGTGGGACTCCGTACCTGCATAGAACATTTTTGATCAAGCAGTTAATAACTTTTGTTGAAGATACTTTATTTAGGGGTTCTGCTTCCACCCATTTAGTGAAATAGTCGACTGCTACTATAGCATATTTGGCCCCGCCTCGGCCCATTGGCAGTTCGCCAATCAAGTCAATTCCCCATACTGCAAAGGGCCAAGGGCTGGTCATTTGAGTAATCTCAGTTGTTGGTAGCCGCGGAATCTTAGCAAACTTCTGACATTTGTCACATTTTTTGACGAAATCTAAGGCGTCTTTGCTTAAGGTGGGCCAGAAATATCCATATCGGAGTATCTTTTTTGCCAGAGTCTGCCCTCCAGTGTGATCTCCGTAGCTTCCTTGATGGATGTTGGATAATATTTCCTTTGCTTCCCTTCCAGCGACACACCTTAGTAAGGGGCTAGAGAAGCCGCGCCGATAAAGGGTGCCTTCTTGTATTGTGTAGCGGGAAGCTCTCCTCAAGATTTTCTTCACTTTGTTACGCTTGTCGGGCAGTGTGCCGTCTTGTAAGTATTTTTGGATGGGAGTCATCCAAGTTTCCTCTTCGACTGCAGCTATTAGATTCACCTGCTCGAAACTCAGGGTCAGTTGCTTTGAGATGGCCACTGCTCCGGAAATAGTGTCGTTCCTCATGCTAGCTTGCTTTGCCAATTCGTCGGCCTCTTGGTTCTCTTCCCGAGGGATGTGTTTGATTAAATAGTGATCCAATTGATCGAGAAGCAGCTTGGTCTTCCTTAGATATGCTGTGAGCCGCTCTTCCCGAGCCTATAATTCTCCTAGTATTTGATTTACGATAAGCTGAGAATCACTATGAAGACATAAGGAATTGGCTCCAATCTCTAAGGCAAGTTCTAATCCCGCTATCACTACTTCATACTCTGCATCGTTATTGGTGGCAGCGAATTCCAACTTTAGAGCATAGCGTAGCTTATTTCCCCTGGGAGTGATTATTACCACACCTGCCCCCAAGCCTTGTTCGTTTGACGCTCCATCCACAAAGAGATTCCACTTGATGTCTTCTGCTATTTCCGATTGCTCCTTACCTTCGTTGGTAGTGAATTCGGCAATGAAAACGGCCATGGCTTGTCCCTTGATGGCGGTGCGAGGATGGTAGGTGATATCATATTGACTTAGTTCAATTCACCATTTAAGTAGTCGCCCAGAAGTGTTGGGACGATGGAGTACCTGCCTTAGCGGTTGATCGGTCAGAACTCTGAAGGAATGAGATTGGAAATAGTGACGCAGTTTCCGTGATGTGATTAGTAAACAGTACGCTAGTTTCTCAAGTTTAGGATATCTGGCTTCCGCCCCTGTAAACCTCTTGCTTACAAAGTATACTGGCCGCTGCGTGCGTTTGTCTTCTCTCACCAAGGCGGCGCTTAGAGCATGAGATGACACAGCAAGGTATAGGTATAGCTCTTCGCCTTTGTTCGGAGTTGAGAGTACTAGTGGTCTCTGGAGGTGTTCGATTAAGTTAAGGGAAGATGTTAAGCATTCGTCAGTCCATTCGAACTTTCCTTTGTCTTTCTTTAGAGCTTCGAAGAAGGGGATGCATTTGTCAGTTGCTTTAGAGATGAATCTGCTCAGGGCGGCCACCTTCCCATTTAGGCTTTGCATTTCTTCTCGGGTAGAAGGTATCCTGGTATCTTTCAGAGCTCGGACTTGTTCAGGGTTTGCTTCAATTCCTCTGGCATGGACGATGAATCCCAGGAACTTTCCTGATGATACTCCGAAGGAGCACTTTAGAGGATTCAGCTTCATTCCATATTGGCGAAGTACTTGAAACATCTCGCCCAGGTGGCTTACGTGATCGTCGGCTTTCCTTGACTTTACCAGCATGTCGTCCACATAAACTTCCATAGTTTGTCCTATTAGCCCCGCAAACATCTTGTTGATGAGGCGCTGATAGGTGGCTCATGCGTTTTTAAGTCCAAAAGGCATTACTTTGTAGCAATACAATCCCCGGTCAGTGATGAAACTAGTGTGGTCTTGGTCGGGAGTATGCATTGGAATTTGGTTATATCCTGAGTATGCGTCCATAAAGGATAAGAGTTCATGCCCGGCTGTGCTGTCCACAAGCTGATCGATTCGGGGAAGTGGGAAGCAATCCTTCGGGCAGGCGTCATTTAAGTTGGAGAAGTCAATGCATGTTTGCCACTTCCCATTAGCCTTCTTTACTAGTACCGGGTTAGCGATCCACTCTGGGTAGATGGCTTCGCGTATGAAGTCATTGGCAAGTAGGTTCTTTACTTCTTCATCGAGGGTCGTTGATCATTCTACCCCCATACTTCTCTTTTTCTGTTTTACTGGCGCCTTGGTAGGATCGATGTTTAGTGCGTGGCATGCTATGTCTGGGGAGACTCCAGTCATATCGGCGTGCATCCATGCAAATACATCCAAGTTGTGGCGGAGAAAATCAATGAGTGGTACCTTCAATTCTGCTTTTAGTTGGGACCCGACTTTCAATAGTCTACTCGAGTCGTGTCTGTCCACAGATACAAATTCTATAGCCTCTGCAGGCTCGGCGGTAGCCTCCTCCTCTTTGTCCCTGGGGTCTAATTCATTGAAAGGGTCACTGGTATATCGAAGAGGAGGGGCTTTCTTTAGTTGCTATGCTTCCAAACTTTTTGTGCAGAGGGCAATCTCTGCACTCTTCCCTTTATCCTTCCTGTGGTTATTGCGAAGTTCATTTACATAGCAATCTCGAGCAATGTCCTGGTCTCCCTCTACTTCCACTATTCCATTGTCCGTTGGAAATTTCATCTTCAGGCACCATGGTGCTAGGACAATTTGGAAGTCAGACAAGGCTGGTCTTCCTAAGAAGGCGCTGTGGGCCGAGTGGTTTTCTATCAGCACACATGTTTGTTTTCGGACAACGGAGCGGGGATGACTTCCAATTTCAACAAAGAGGTCCAGTCGCTCGAGGGGCATCTTCGCATTTCCTGTGAAACCATGTAGTGGTTTATTGCAGGGAAGAACATCCTTTAACGACAGCTTCATTTTGTCAAATGCATGCTTGAATAGGATATTTACTGAGCTTCCAGTGTCTACTAGAATTCGGAAAATTTCGGCTAGACCGAGCCGGGCAGAGATAACCATGGGATCCGTGTGAGGGTAATGTCTTCCCTCCAGGTCACGCCTACTGAATGTGATGTCACCATTCTCTATCCGCTTCGGGTGGCATTCTTCTATAATAGAGTTAACGCGGTCTTCATCGTTCCTAAGTGACTTTCCGTACCTTTCCATCTCTGCCCAGCTTCCGTCGGCGATGTGTGGCCCTCCCGAGATAGTATGGACCACTATCTTCTCTTGACTAGAACCGCTGGTGTTGCGATTTCCTCTGCCTATTTCTGGGGAGGGTAGCCTTGGGTTCTCATTGGCAGGAACTGGAGTCCTGTTCTGACCTTTTACATACCGTTCTAGTCTCCTTCTTCTGATGTGTTCTTCAATCAAGTCCCGGAGATGATGGCATTCGTTGGTATCATGCCCTTGGGATTCGTGGAAGCGTTAGAAATTTCCAGACTTAATTGCGTTATCTGATTCCTTCTTGTGCAGGGGACGTTTGTATTTAACTTCGTCTTGAGTGGCTAGGAAGATGTTTTCGATCGTTTCATTTAAAGGGGTGTAAGCGTCAAATCTTGGTCCTGGCCGATATAGACGCTTTTCTCCCTTCTTGCCCCCAGCATTGTCTATAGAGTCATTTCTTTGAACGTCCTTTGCTACAGCGGGCGTGTTGCCGTGAGCTGCCTTATTTTGTTGCCCTGACTGCCCCTTAGTAGCAGCGTCTTCAAGTCTCATATATTTCCCAGCCTCATGGAAGAAATCGGGTAAAGTAGCTGGTTTTTCTTTTGTTAATCTTCTAGCAAATTTAGTATCCGGATGCACCTCACTACAAAGAGCCATTAAGATTAGCTTCTCATCGGCATCTTGGACTGCGGCCTCTGCGGCATTGAATCGGGTTAGATATTGGTGCACTTTCTCTCCAGGTTTATGCTTGATACTGGATAAGGAATAAGCGTCCAAATGAATGCGGAACTGGCTGATGAACTTTTTTTCAACATCTCCCATGAGCTGATGGATCCTTGGGGTAGATGGCAGAACTAGGAGGTAGCTAGATCTGCTAAGAATAGTTGAAAGCATTTGCACAGTACTCCCTCTGTTGCTCCGCTCATGAGCATATGCTGTGTGTATCTCTGTAAGTGTACAACTGGGTCAGAGGTTCCCTTGTAAGGTTCCATTTTTGGCATTTTCCATTCTCGGGGGGTGATGGCAATTTCGATATTGTGGGCGAAAGGGCTGGTTACCCTAGCGCCTATCCCTCAGTCTCTTTGATCCCGTTGGACGCACTCTCTGAACAAGCGTGCCATCCTTTCATCAGAATTTAGAGCAGATAAAAATGAGTTCGGTTCTTCTCTGTGGGATTGATTCCGTCCAGATGACCTATAGGGATGATATCGTCTATTATTCCTAATATTTTCTAGTGGCTGTCTTTGGTGTTCTGGGAGCATGCTAGGGTCAGCTACAGTTGGCCCTTGCCTTGATCTTCCCCTACTGGGTTCTGATCTAAGCACTTCCTCGGGTCCAACTTCGTGCTAGACTCTAGGTCGGCCCCGTTCATTGGCGTTTCCATGGTTAGACAACGTGACAGGCTCAGCTACAGTTGACCTTCGCCTGGTACCTCCCCCATTGGGTTCGGTTCCAAGCGTTTCCTCGGGTCGGCGTTCGGACTGAGTTCGGTCTCGGCTCCTACCATGACCGCTTCTGTCGTTAGCTTCTTCGAAGAAGGAAGATCTTTGTTGCCTCCGAGATCCTCCGGACTGGGACTCACCCCATTAATCAGTGTTGCGGTTGGACTCTTCAGCATCCCTTAAGCGTGACATGAGTTGGTCCACCAAGGCTTCCTGTAGGGATGTGAAGCGGTTAGTCACTTCAGCCACAACCCTGTCTAGATCTGCCCTAGTAATTGCTGCCGGCTGTCCCGTGGCAGGGGTTGTCGGATTTGCCTGACTTCCATTTGGTACTACTGTTGGAATGGGATGATTTACTTGATCTTTGACCACTGGATCTGGAATACTGCTAGTTGCGATGTTTTTTCCTTTGTTAACATCTTTCTTCTGCTTGGGAGGCATGTCTTCCAAGCAATGAGCGATGCTATTAGGAAGAAGGTTAAGTGGGAGAAGCTGAAGTCTTGTGTTCAGCCGCTTCTCAGTGAAAGCACCAAAAATGTTTGCACAATAAATGGGCAAACACCTCCAAGTCATATGATTTAGTCAATTTTATGTTGTTCTTAGTGATTTGGATACTTTATGCAAATATGTAAAAAGCAGGGACTAAACTGTAAAAGACACACAGGTTTATAGTGGTTCGGCCAGAATGTGCCTACGTCCACTTTATATGTTATTCTCCTTTACTGTTCAGATTACAAGTACAAGGCTTTGGTTACCAGTGTATGAAAGTTGTTTGAAAGTTCTATCTGTGCTTGAGCTCTCTAACTTGTCTCTCATTGTTGTACCCCTACCCCTCTATTTATAGAGTGAGGCCGGGGGTAGGAGTCTTGGATGTATATAGCTGCTGGCGGGCCTGGGCTGACGTGATCTGGCCTGGCAAAGTTGGTTCGGCACGCCTTGGTTCGGTGAAGGTCGGAGTAGCTTTGGTTCGGCAATGTTTGGTTCGGTAGTGGTTGGTCCGGTGAGGGTTGGAGTAGCTTTGGTTCGGCAATGGTTGGTTCGGTAGTGGTTGGTCCGGTGAGGGTTGGAGTAGCTTTGGTTCGGCAATGGTTGGTTCTGTAGTTGTTGGTCCGATGAGTGGATGACCTTGATTCGGTAGTGCCTTCTTGGCCTTGACTCGGCAGTGTTGGTCTGGTGGCCCTGGTCTGGTGAAAACACGTCCAACAACAGAAGTCACGAATGCATAGATGTCTCAATACAATAATCAAATACAAGACCTGAATACATCACTGGAATCAACTGAACAACTGGAAGCAGGGTAGATAGTTGGATCTCCAAGCGAAGCTCCAACTCCAAAGGGGAGTCTTGAATACTGTTTCACTCAGTCTGACCCGAGCGTAAAGCAAAACACAAAACACTCGAGTCAGGATTAACATTCTTATATCAATAAATCCAACTCAAGTGAAATAACAACTGAAATACAAGTAACTTAAAGGATGTTTGGGATAACCATCCTCTAAGGATCCGTTAAACTATCTACTATGTAGTAATATACGCTATTATAATAATGTCTATAATAAAATAAACTTACTTTTAAATAGCATTAAGGAGTGACCCAATATTCCCCTTAACACATAATAGTGCCAATAGTCTATATAGTACCTGCATACCTCGAGAGGCTACGAGAAGATACTCCATAGGTACGACACAAATAGAATCTCGTAGTAAAGCTCGATATGGTAGGTGACACGGCACAACTAGGCAATACCAGGGTAGATATACCAATTACGCATCCGGGCTGGTGGAAACGCATAGCAGCCACTACAACCCACCTCGGAACACACTCCCAATCAAAATCGAAGGGTGGCAACCAAATCAATCACAAAGTAATAGAATGGTATCAAAGAATTGCGTCCGATCAGAGGTGCTACCTCATTTGCCCAAGAATCGCTCCTGTTTTAGCCACCTTATGCCAACTCACGGGAGTTGGGTCCACATATATACCTTTAGGATCGTCTCCACCATCCTACTTCATTCTGAAATCTCCACCAAGTACATAGTTGTTAAAGTGGTTTTCGGTATTGACAGAGAGTATGCCCATATCTGATCCCGGTCTCTTTAACAACGAAACGTTATTATAACATCGCGGTCATTTAAAATAGTTTATACATCAAAACCAAAATATCATTTCCTTTTCAAAACCCAAATCAATACGATATCATTTCCATTTCAAATATCCATTTCCAAAAATCATATCACTTTCCAAAGTTATAATGCTTTCGAAATCATAGTCTTTTAAAAATCAAATCACTTTGGAAATCACAGCTTTGAAATCATAGCATTTTGGAAATCATAACACTTTGAAATTATAGCATTTTGGAAATCATAACACTTTCCTCTTAAACAGTTTAGATATTAAAATTACTATATATAATAAAATAGTTTATATAAATAGTTATAAGTTAAAAAAGTTTATAATAAAATAATTTATATTAAAAATGATTTATATTAAAATAGTTTATATTAAAAATAATTTATAAATTAAAATATCAATAGTTTTAAATATAATTTAAAATTACTTTATAAAATAAAATAGTTTCCTTGACTTTCACAAATCGATTCAAATCAATTTGAATTCCAAATTCACATTTAATCAAATCTAAATCATCAATTTCAATTCCAATTCAATTAAACATTTTCAAGTTATATCGATTTCAAATACCGATTTGAACCACAAATAAACCATTTCAATTTCAATATATTTCAAAGCTTCAAATATTCCACATTTCAAAACTAAATTCGATAATTATATATATATATATATATCAATTCACTTTTCTATTATTTAGTTTTGAAATATTTACTTAATTATTTCAATATCATTTGAATACAACTTCAATTCACAAAATATCCCATTTAAATTTATATAAGTTTGAAATATCCATTTAAGTCACCTTTAATTAAATTTCAAGTTGTAAAACACTTCTTTAAAATTTCAAATTCAATAAATTTCAAATCAAACTTACTTAAGTATAATTCTTAAATAAATATAATTTCTAATCAATTTCAAATTTATCTTTACAAACTCTATATTCGAAAATATAAATTTTAAATAAATACTTAAACATATTATATATCAACTTTATTAAATCAACTTTAATAAATCTTTAAAATCAATATTTATCAAAACCATATATTTCTTTTCAAAACCATAGAAATCATTTTCAAAATATGTATATATAGACCAACGGTGTCTGTATATAATTTTCTATCCTATGGTCAAGTGATATGGATATTTATCATTTCAATCCGCAATTTAAATATATACGGATATATATCATTTCAACTCGCAATCTCAAATTCAATTCAATGAAAATCGCTTGGGTTTATCATTTCAACCCATAACGATTTTCTCATATTCTACAGATCGTTCGGGTATGTATCATTTCAACCCATAGTGAATTCTATACTAATAGGGAACCTGCAGAGTGATAACAGATATGATAATAATATAACAGGCATATATCATCAATATAAATAACAGATAATGGTGTCAGATGTCACAGGTGAATAGATACAGATAATGGCATATATAGCAATATAAAATAACTAACAGCAGCATATTTCAATTATCGTTTCAATTGAAATAAAATTTTAAAAATATAAGAACATTAATCGTGAGTTATTGCTCACCTTTCGAGGCTAGAGAGGATAGACAATGAATTGAGTTACGGATCCAAGCACGAATTCCAAAGCAAAGTGAGATGGGCACGAGTCTAAGAACAAAGCTGATAAGTAAGAATTGATGAACTGAATCGAATCAATTTGATATAAACATCAAATCTATATATATTATTATTGTTTCCATGAAATCAATATTTAATTTAAAACAAATATTAAAATAACATATATATAATTAAAATCATTGTTTTAAATTAAATACATATATCAAAATCAAATATATATATATATATATATATTATTTGTTATTTAAATTTCCTTACAATCAATGTCTTAAATTTAAGATAGATATTCAAATAAAATATTCACCTAGTTTGAGACTGATATCAGAATTAAAACACATATTAAAACAAAACATCATCATATTATATTGAAAAAATCAATACTTAAATTTTAAACACATATATCTAAACATATGTATTATTATTAAAATTTCAGCACAATAAATCACTTTTTTAAAACCATTATATTATATGCATTCTATCCATATGCTTATATAACTGATATATAGTTCAAGAATCATATATATAGACTTAACTATAAAACGGAAAAGTATAAAACCAAATCATAACTGAAAACATATGTATTGGTCTTATATAATATACTACGATTTATATATATATATATAATGGTTAGATAACATATATAAATAGTAATTGGAAATGTAATGTTTGCACCAAAAATGGTCACAAACCCCAAGTGTAGTGAAAGCACCAGCGTATGAATACGAATCAATAGTATTCACACACAAATCACAAATCTAAGCAAGTAATAAGCAGCAATCAAGAAATAATGAACAGTGACACACAATTTATAGTGGTTCGGCTATCTTCGGCCTACGTCCACTTCAAGGTTTTTATGATTTTATTGCTCGATGCTTGAAGATTACAATTTCGTATGTTGTATTACAACTGATTTGCTGAACTAAATCTGAATCTAAGGCAGCAATGGTGATCTGGAGTAAATCTGGCAGAATCTGGGCGCTCCTTAGCTCTCAAAATTGTCCGACCTCTTTTCTGAATGACCAGGGGCTCTATTTATAGGTGTAGGAGGCTGATATTTCGCCTAAAATGAAGGGAGACCAGTTCTGGTATGTCAGGGGGCCCACATGCCCGCTTTATGGAAATCCGGGCCCACTTTGGGATCGATTCGACCCTTGGTTCGAATCGATCAAGAAAGTGTCCAATCGAGCTGAAATTTGGCGTGAACATTCTTCATCATGTGTTGAAGCTTCTGTGAAAATTTCATAGCATTTGGATGTGTAGATCTCAAGTTATGATCGATTCAAGGTTGCATTTCTGGTTGACTAGCCTGGTTCGAATCGATCTAGTTCGAATCGATTCGTTCGAATCGATCCAGCGCGCGCTTCTGGGATGACGTGGAGCGCTTCCTTCGAGTCGATCCTCCTTTTTCTCCTAGCTTTACTGAGTCATGGCCGGGGTTTCAGCTATGTAGACGTGGTGGATTCGAGGTGATCGATTCGAAGACATGCTTCCTTCGAATCGATCTGGGTAACCTCAGTCAATTGATACGAAGACTTCACTGTTTGAAGCGACTCGAAGGTGGGAACGTTCCATTGGATTCGAGCTATTGGATTCGAACAAAGGCTTGATCAATGGAATCGAAGCAAGGCGTATTCTGACGGGTTCGAAGCAAGGCTTGTCGTGATCGATTCGAGGCAAAGGCTTGATCGATGGAGTCAAAGCTACGGTCCTTTTTCATGGATTCGAACTATGTTCTCATGGATGGATTCGAACCAACGATGTCTCAAGTCGATTCGAACATAAGCTCTGCTGATGAATATAAAGTAAATCGAGTCGAACCAAGTGGAGTCGAAACTGATGGATTCGACTCATATGGGTGCGAACTCGAGGTTAGGTTCTCCACTTGCTCCGATGATATCTTGAGCATGCGACCTCGGATTGACTTGATATTTGGAACGTTGACTTTCACGGCTCTGGTTGACGTGTCTTATCAATTGCAGCCCAATCCGGACTCGGACAAAATTCATCGATATCCGTGGTGAACCTGCGATGCACAATCGATGTTCATGACTAATAATCATTGATTTTCAGTTAATCTTTGGGTATCTCGACTTTGCCAAAAGTTGGGATAACATTTTGCCCCCCAAAACATGCCTTTTTGGTAAAAGGCGTGTTTTGATCAGTCTTAAGTTGGATGCAGTGAGTTCATGTTTTACTCATAGCTTATAGCATTTTCAATCAAGTCCATGGCTGTTCGAAGCCGAATCATTATCAATTTTTTCCAGTGGTAGTTAAGAATGAAATTCTACGGTCTCTCCGTACGGTTGATGGTCACTCCGGGCCCTTGTCAAACCCATTCTAGATTTAGCGATTGAATAGAAAGATCCTATTGCACTCCGACGTTGCTTTCTATCCCTTGCATTCTGGCCCCAGCTAGGGCGTATAGCGATGTCTTGGTCGTTCTCGACCGATCATAGCCTCTCCGGGCTCATGCTGGATCCCATCCTGTCACTCTCCGGTGAAGGGGAAACAACGTTAAGTGAGTCAATCATGTCACTCTCCGGCGAAGCGACTCACCTCCTGCACTCTGGTTCAGTGTATTTGAACATTAAGCGATGTCATGACCTGAATCGTCGGTCGATCACAGCCTCTCCGGGCTCATGCTGGATCCCATCCTGTCACTCTCCGGTGAAGGGGAAACAACGTTAAGTGAGTCAATCCTGTCGCTCTCCGACGAAGCGACTCACCTCCTGCACTCCGGTTCAGTGTATCTGAACATTAAGCGATGTCATGGCCTAAATCGTGGGCCGATCATAGCCTCTCCGGGCTCTTATCGAATCCTGATCCAATCACTCTCCGGTGAATAGGAAACGATGCTTAAGTGAGTTGATCCTGTCGCTCTCCGGCGAAGCAACTCACTTCTTGCACTCCGGACCCTGCCTCTCCGGGTAGGATCATAAAGCGATCGTGTTTATATTGATATTTAATGTTTATCCTTTAACTCTCCGGTCAAAGGTTTATTTTAATAAGAGTTTCTTTATTAAATTCAAATCCTAGATGTTCAATCTCAAACACCAGGAAAAACAAGATAATGCCTCTCCGGGCGGAGCGGTTTATTTCCATCTCAGAGCATGCCTAGGGATCTCTCCGGTTCCCGTACATGAGTAAGTGGGATAGCCGTTTTATTTTGGAAATCAAATCTAAGAAAACTAATCGACCAGAGTCCAAATCTTGAACTTGGCCCTTGCCATCATAATCAGTTGATGACGAGTCGTGATCCCGATCCGGGATCATTCCTGTTTGGTTGATGCGGTAGTTGTTCGGGTCTAACCGCCGTCGTACGTTCTCTGACATATTGTGGCAATCTACCACTCCTGGCATGTTCTTCCACCTCATCCTTCAGGTGGCGGCATTCATCGGTAGTGTGCCCATCTAACTCATGGAATAGGCAATATTTTCCGGTTCTACGTTCCCGCTCTGTGGGATCTCTCCTTGGTGGCTTTCGATAGGGGAGTTGCCCCCGAGTTTCGGTGTAAATTCGTTCAAGTCCTGCCACTAAGTCTGTGTACTGCCTGAATCTAGGCTCTCGGAATTTTTTCCGTTTGTCAGGACCATCAGGTGCGTCATCCTGCTTTCTCTTTCCTTTGTCTGCCCTGGACTGTTCCCTGGCGGTTCCTTCGCCTTGTGCAACATTTATTTCCTGCCTTTCGGCTCGTGATTCCTCTAGTCGGATGAATTTTTCAGCTTCATGGAAAAACTCTCCAAGATCTTACGGTGGATCTTTAGTCAAAGAGTCTTTGAATTCGGTGCCTTCTCCAACTCCTGCCACGGCCGCCATCAGAATCATCGATGGGTCCGGGCGATCTACAGAAGTCACCGTCGCATTAAATCGTAACAAAAAATCTTTTATGGACTCTCCGGTCCTTTGTTTTATTGATGCCAAAGTCATCACGCTCTTAGGTCGCGTCACGTGAACCCTAAACTGCTTCATGAAGCAATCCACAAGCTCGCCCCATGTCCTGATTGAACCAGTCTCTAATTGTCTGAACCAAAGTGCAGCCAAATCTGATAAAAATAAAGGGAAACATCGCGCCATCACTTCCTCGGATGCTCCCAGCACTTCCATGTGTCTGATATATCTGGTGATATGCATGGTCGGGTCTGACTTTCCGTCATAAGGATTCAGCGTTGGTAGTTTGAACTTCGGAGGGTTCCTTGCATTCCTGATATTCGGAGCGAACGGACTCCGACTAACTTCTTCCAATCCTCCTCCTGAAAACCCTCCTCTCATGAGTCGTCTCACTAAGCCGATCATTCTTTCATCTCCATCTAGGGGTTGCCCCTGGTCATGTCTCTGTCTTGCCCTCCGAGTCTTGTAGGGAATTCTGGTACGTACTCTTCGGGTGGCTCGTTAGCATTTGTGTTGGCCCTAGCCGGTTGAGCTCCTTCCAAATGTACTTCTGCGTTGGATCCTGCGGGCCTGCCCCCAAGCCCTTGTTGATTGCCTTCTGGCTCTGCATTCTGTCCTCCGTTGGGTTCCATAGCCCTAGCTCCTTGTTCCACATTCACAGCCGCTGTAGCTGGTCCAGGGTTCTGCGTCCCTGCAGCTCTCATCTGCTCGAAGAAATTCTGCAGCATCTCTTGTTGGCTTTTCATCATTCTTTCCTACATTAAGTTATTCATAGCCTCCATCTCATCTCTAGTAATGTAGATTGAAGCTTGTCCTTCTCCAGCACCAGAGGATGCCTCTTGACTTCCTGCCTGTTGGCTCCTCTCAGTTCTTTGTCTAGTTTGTCGAGTCATTGTAGAGTCAGATCTGAATCCTTAAAATTCCAAATCTAAACTTTGAATCTGGTGTAGCGGGTGCTAGTTCTTCTCGGTGAAAGCACCAAAGTGTTTGCACCAAAAATGGTCACAAACCCCAAGTGTAGTGAAAGCACCAGCGTATGAATACGAATCAATAGTATTCACACACAAATCACAAATCTAAGCAAGTAATAAGCAGCAATCAAGAAATAATGAACAGTGACACACAATTTATAGTGGTTCGGCTATCTTCGGCCTACGTCCACTTCAAGGTTTTTATGATTTTATTGCTCGATGCTTGAAGATTACAATTTCGTATGTTGTATTACAACTGATTTGCTGAACTAAATCTGAATCTAAGGCAACAATGGTGATCTGGAGTAAATCTGGCAGAATCTGGGCGCTCCTTAGCTCTCAAAATTGTCCGACCTCTTTTCTGAATGACCAGGGGCTCTATTTATAGGTGTAGGAGGCTGATATTTTGCCTAAAATGAAGGGAGACCAGTTCTGGTATGTCAGGGGGCCCACATGCCCGCTTTATGGAAATCCGGGCCCACTTTGGGATCGATTCGACCCTTGGTTCGAATCGATCAAGAAAGTGTCCAATCGAGCTGAAATTTTGCGTGAACATTCTTCATCATGTGTTGAAGCTTCTGTGAAAATTTCATAGCATTTGGATGTGTAGATCTCAAGTTATGATCGATTCAAGGTTGCATTTCTGGTTGACTAGCCTGGTTCGAATCGATCTAGTTCGAATCGATTCGTTCGAATCGATCCAGCGCGCGCTTCTGGGATGACGTGGAGCACTTCCTTCGAGTCGATCCTCCTTTTTCTCCTAGCTTTACTGAGTCGTGGCCGGGGTTTCAGCTATGTAGACGTGGTGGATTCGAGGTGATCGATTCGAAGACATGCTTCCTTCGAATCGATCTGGGTAACCTCAGTCAATTGATACGAAGACTTCACTGTTTGAAGCGACTCGAAGGTGGGAACGTTCCATTGGATTCGAGCTATTGGATTCGAACAAAGGCTTGATCAATGGAATCGAAGCAAGGCGTATTCTGACGGGTTCGAAGCAAGGCTTGTCGTGATCGATTCGAGGCAAAGGCTTGATCGATGGAGTCAAAGCTACGGTCCTTTTTCATGGATTCGAACTATGTTCTCATGGATGGATTCGAACCAACGATGTCTCAAGTCGATTCGATCATAAGCTCTGCTGATGAATATAAAGTAAATCGAGTCGAACCAAGTGGAGTCGAAACTGATGGATTCGACTCATATGGGTGCGAACTCGAGGTTAGGTTCTCCACTTGCTCCGATGATATCTTGAGCATGCGACCTCGGATTGACTTGATATTTGGAACGTTGACTTTCACGGCTCTGGTTGACGTGTCTTATCAATTGCAGCCCAATCCGGACTCGGACAAAATTCATCGATATCCGTGGTGAACCTGCGATGCACAATCGATGTTCATGACTAATAATCATTGATTTTCAGTTAATCTTTGGGTATCTCGACTTTGCCAAAAGTTGGGATAACATGTAAGATCTAGGAACACAAACTCAGGGCCTGCCATATATATACATAATTTATCATAATATTAATTATATAACTCAACAGTATAACTATATAACAATATATACTGATTTGTAACCTTATACTAACATATATATACATAAGTCTTAAACAGAATAGTAGGAACTATCTTCATATAACCTTATATAATAATATATATAATATACCCAAGACAACTTTTTGAAATATATATATCTATAGGGCTATGTATATATCACAAAACTATACAATAGTTCAATATATCATTACTCGGTTTTAAAACAGCTTTAAATATCATATATATGTGTATATCTGAGTGTAAACAATATATATAACTGCAACTTATATAACTCAGCAATTAATCAACGGTATAAATATTTATACAAGGTTTATAATCATGGAAACAAGCTAGTTGGTTTGGACTGCAAATTAAAAAGCAAAGGTGAGTTAATCTCACTCATCTGGTTGCTATTTAAATTTAATTAAATTTAATTATTTGGTGAAAGATTGGATTGATTTGATATGATAGTATATATAGTAGTATATATATCAATATATATATATTGGAATATGTATATATTGGAGATGATATTCCCGCATTATATAGCGGATGAGACCCTATGCGCCGCATAATAGCGGATGATATATTATAAATCGCATATTCCTACTCTCATTTCCTCTCAAATCCCAATCAAACAGAGGAGGAAGGCGAACGTTCTGGGTCACTTTGTGTTGGGTTAGGATTATCACTCTCACGTACGGTGACATGTGGAAGATGGATGGCGATACGTACTTCCGTACTTGTTTTAAAATATTCCACTGTGTTGATTGTTGTATATTCAATTGTGTGAGGACAGTTTATGATCACTGTTCAGTTGTATGTTATGTGTACTCTGATGATGTATTGTGTAAAACAGATATAGTTTTGATTTGTGTAAAGATCAGTTATTATCTATTATATTTTATTCTGCTGCGATGTGAGATTCTGATGTTGTTGTTTTCTATTTTCTTCTTCTACCTCTTCTTCTTAACTCAAATGGTTCGTATTTCCGTTCTTCTTGAATTCATTAATGGAGATTAATGTCAATTCAAAGGGGTACGGATTTGCGGGCTGTTACAGTGGTATCAAATTTTTACGAGTAGCCAAGAGTTTAGAAAAAAAACAGAAATAAACTCCGGGTCAGACATGGGTCTAGTATGAGTAAACGGTTAAAGTAGCTTTAGTTTAAAAATCCTTTGAAAACAAAGGGTATCACGTAAGACTTCCCACACATAAACATGGAAAAGTTTTTACCTTACGCTAACCAAACATTTGATTCAAAATTCTATGATATTATAATAGGTCTAGGGTTTTCAAGTAAATAAGAAATAGCTGAAATTGTTACATGATTAAATTCCAACATACTAGCCAACAAGTGGGAAATACAATCAAAACCGATGGCACTTATTGGAGATTGGATTCCATACAATGGCAGGGCTACTGGGGTACCGCCCGTCACAGTACCTGGCCTAGATCAGCGTACCGAGGATTACTCCCAATCCCCTACAACACAAAGCCGCAACCATCCCTTACTGGATAATTCCGAATAAAATCACCCCACGGTTGTGATCAGCAACCGCACCACTAAGCCGAAATAAAATGGGACATCTAGACAGGGATGACCTTACTCTCAAGTGGGTGCGACCCACGAAGCCTTGCATCCACTGTAACTTCCGGTTGCTTCCACTCTAGAACAGCTGCCACCATGCTTCCGCTGCACAACTCTAATCTGAAGTAGATAAGAATGTCGATGAATTCGAACAAAATCTTAACCAACACCTCCTGGACACACAATATCAGATTTACGACAATCGGAAACGAACTGCTCAAAGAAACAGATGAGTTCCCAGTCAAGGGTACTGTCTTCAGCTACCCTTAGCTAGAAGAATCTTGAAACTAAATACAGAAGAGAAAACACAAATGCTCCACCAAATCTTCCTAAGAAACCATCGGTACCACTTCTGGAAATCCAGTTGATACCACACTCAACCTCCAGATGCTGACAAAACTCTGACTTCCTGAAGACATCCAGAAAAAAAAATCTCTGAAAACCCAAGAGAACACTCAGACTATCGCAAGTCACTTTTGCGATCAATCCGGCCTATTTCCAAAAAACTGCCCTCTCCTTGCCAATCAGAACAGCTTATGCTTATGAAGCCAATCCATGGAAGAAACGGAACCACTCTGCTGCTTCTGAACTCCACTGTTAAGCTAGAAAGCTTCCTTGCCAACACACAGAACACTCTGAGCTGCGCTGCTGACACCTATGCCAAGGAATTCCTAATCCAAAGCTCTTCGAGAACTCGGACCACAAACCTAACAGAAACACCCTGCTGAACACAGCCACAACACCGAAGTAGACACACTTCCTTAACTTGTTCCAAAGAAACATCTTCGAAAACATCCCTAGTCACTGCGTCTCACTACGCAACTACTACATCCTGAGGTATCAAGATATCATGACTTACTTTTGTCCAACCGATAGATCCAAACTCTAAAAAATCTGATCACACGAGCGCGATCAACTTACACTTCAATGATGAACTCAGAATCCTTAACAGGTTTCCTTCAGAGATCAATAAAATCCTTACATCAAACAAAGCTCACTTGAGACGGTATTAGGTCTACAGTCTCGACATATACATCAGAGTTACATAGATAATACAACACATACAAGACAGTTATAAACACTTATCGAGTTGTATTAACTAGACAGGTGTTTATAACTATCTTGTATGTGTTGTATTATCTGTGTAACTCTGATGTATATGTCGAGACTGTAGACCTAATACCGTCTCGAGTGAGCTTTGTTTGATGTAAGGATTTTATTGATCTCTAAAGGAAATCTGTTAAGGATTCCAAGTTCATCATTGAAGTGTAAGTTGATCGCGCTCGTGTGAGCAGATTTTTGAGAGTTTGGATCTATCGGTTGGACAGAAGTAAGTCATGATATCTTGATACCTCAGGATGTAGTAGTTGCGTAGTGAGACGTAGTGACTAGGGATGTTTTCGAAGATGTTTCTTTGGAACAAGTTAAGGAAGTGTGTCTGCTTCGGTGTTGTGGCTGTGTTCAGCAGGGTGTTTCTGTTAGGTTTGTGGTCTGAGTTCTCGAAGAGCTTTGGATTAGGAATTCCTTGGCATAGGTGTCAGCAGCGCAGCTCGGAGTGTTCTGTGTGTTGGCAAGGAAGCTTTCTAGCTTAGCAGTGGAGGTCAGAAGCAGCAGAGTGGTTCCGTTTCTTCGATGGATTGGCTTCATAAGCATAAGCTGTTCTGATTGGCAAGGAGAGTGCAGTTTTCTTTGGAAATAAGCCGGATTGATCGCAAAAGTGACTTGCGATAGTCTGAGTGTTCTCTTGGGTTTTCAGAGATTTTTTTTTCTGGATGTCTTCAGGAAGTCGGAGTTTTGTCAGCATCTGGAGGTTGAGTGTGGTATCAACTGGATTTCCAGAAGTGGTACCGATGGTTTCTTAGGAAGATTTGGTGGAGCATTTGTGTTTTCTCTTCTGTATCTAGTTTCGAGATTCTGCTAGCTAAGGGTAGCTGAAGACAGTACCCTTGACTGGGGACTCATCTGTTTCTTTGAGCAGTTCGTTTCCGATTGTGGTAAATCTGATATTTGTGTGTCCAGGAGGTGTTGGTTAAGATTTTGTTCGAATTCATCGACATTCTTATCTACTTCAGATCAGAGTTGTGCAGCGGAAGCATGGTGGCAGCTATTCTAGAGTGGAAGCAACCGGAAGTTACAGTGGACCCGCCCTTCTAAACACAGAAAGACGCATCATTATTAAGAAAGAAAGGGGTGAGAAATAGAAAAGATAAAGAAGAAAGAACTAAACAACATCAGAATCTAAACAGCAGAATGAATGAAATATAATATATCACATAAGAGATTACATAGTAACATATACATCAGAGTTACACAGATACTACAATGCATACTAGACAGTTATAAACACATGTCTAGTTAATACAACTCGATACAACCATATGGTTATTTATTTAATAGCTTAAATAAATCAAATATCCAAATTACCAAAAAAATATTAAAATTAGAAAACATGCCTTTATTTATTAAATTTAAAACAAAACTTATCTATTTACAATATATACAAATATATATATATATATATATATATTATAAATAGGAAACAAATTAAATTAGCTTTTAAAAGATAAAATCTCCCAAATTAAATAATTATCAAAGAAGATCATTAAAACAATGCAATTTATTATTAACAATATTATCAAATCTATTTAACACAGATTATTAAATTTATATTGCCAAAAATTCCGGGATATCACATACCTCCCCCCTTAAAAGAATTTCGTCCCCGAAATTTAAAACAAAGGTAATTTAATAATCTAATTAATGATTTAATTTTAAAAACACAAGCATATATAAATCATATGCCAACAACCATAGCAACCAACTCATCCATTCAAACAAATCTAACTATCCAAACAAAATTGTGGATAGAATTCTCTCGAGTTTCCACAGTATAAATACCGGGATACTCGCTCTACAGAATCCAAACAAACAATACTACTAAGCTACAGAGCTTCCTCTCATCTAGATCCACAAAACAAGGCAGGATATCAGACTACAGACAAGTCTGACTCAACATCCCAAAACTCCCTGAACTGCTGGCTCTACAACCAGAGATAGATCTTACACGTATTCCCTCAGAGATACGTGAAATACATTGAATCTCAGTTATCCAAACTGACAATTCAATCCTGAAGATCAAACACTTATCCAAAATCATATCTCTGACTCCGGAATCCAAATTCCTCCGTCTCTTATCCATAAAACTCTTCGGACAATCTTGGGCTGCCTACATCCTTCCTGATCAGCTCATCCTTTGCTGATACCTCTTGGAACAATCTAAACCAAAACAATCCAACAAAATGACCTTTCCAAGATCAACCAAACTCAGAACACAAACTCTATTCCAAAATCAGAAGACAGATCTCACTTCTCACATCCAGAAGAGATAAAATAGATGCACTCCAATCTGGCCTCAGATCCTGAAAATTTTCCTGTAGAAACTCTCTAATCCAAAACACTGCAACTTCCAGTTGCTTCCACTGCACAAATCTGATTGAGCAGATGAAAATGCTGATGATGAACACAAGCACAGACTGGACAACACATTCCAAAAATATGGTTCAACATATCCAAAAACAAACCCAGAAGTTCCTCCAAAACCTGAGCTGCTTCACCAAATTCTCTCCAAAAACTTTTCTACTACTAAGCTGAACCATCGGTACCACTTCTGGAATCCAGTCGATACCAAACTCAATCTACAAATGCTGACAAAACTCTAACTTCCTGAAGACATACAGAAAAATTCTGAAACACAAGAGAACACTCAGCTATCGCAAGTCACTTTTGCGATAAATCCAATCTAATATCCAAAGAAAACTATTCTCTCTTTACCAATCAGAACAGCTTATGCTTATGAAGCCAATCCATCGAAGAAACGGAACCATGCTGCTGCTTCTGAACTCCACTGCTAAGCTAGAAAGCTTCCTTGCCAACACACAGAACACTCCGAGCTGCACTGCTGACACCAATGTCAAGGAATTCCTAATCCAAAGCTCTTCGAGAAACTCGGACCACAACCAAACACAAACACCCTGCTGACACAGCCACAACACCGAAGCAGACACACTTCTTAAAACTTGTTCCAAAGAAACATCTTCGGAGACATCCATAGTCACTGTGTCTCATCACACAGCTACTAACTCCTGAGGTTACCGACATACCATCACTTGTTTTTGCCTAACTGACAGATCCAAACTCTAGCTCATCCAAACTATACATTTCAAAGATGAACTCCAAACCTTAACAGGTTTCCTTCAGAGATCAATGAAATTTCTTACATCAAGCAAAACTCGCTCGAGACGGTATTAGGACTACAGTCTCGACAAATACACTTCCAACTTCAAACATTCAAACTCCAACCTTTGGTAGTCGTGTTACTCACACCACTACCCCATCTACCTTTATAACTTATATTGGAAAACTCGAACAGGTAACCCAACATATAGGTAGAAATATATATATATATATATATATATATATATATAAATTACAAGTACGCTCTCTCAAGGAAGACACCACTCCAAAGCTTAGGTATTCGCTCAACCTATGCTCTGATAGCAAGTGTGATGACCCGCCCTTCTAAACACAGAAAGATGCATCATTATTAAGAAAGAAATGGGTGAGAAATAGAAAAGATAGAGAAGAAAGAACTAAACAACATCAGAATCTCAACAGCGGAACGAATGAAATATAATATATCACATAAGAGATTACATAGTAACATATACATCAGAGTTACACAGATACTACAACACATACTAGACAGTTATAAACACCTGTCTAGTTAATACAACTCGATACAACCATATGTTTATTTATTTAATAGCTTAAATAAATCAAATTTCCAAATTACCAAAAAAATATTAAAATTAGAAAACATGCCTTTATTTATTAAATTTAAAACAAAACTTATCTATTTACAATATATACAAATATATATATATATATATATATATATATATATATATTATAAATAGGAAACAAATTAAATTAGCTTTTAAAAGATAAAATCTCCCAAATTAAATAATTATTAAAGAAGATCATTAAAACAATGCAATTTATTATTAACAATATTATCAAATCTATTTAACATAGATTATTAAATTTATATTGCCAAAAATTCCGGGATATCACAGTAAACAATATATATAACTGCAACTTATATACCTCAGTATTACTATAATATATTTTTCTTAAATATATTAGCATAAATCAGGCCTGCAACTAAATAATTCTATTTTATATTATATAGAATACAAAGGCTTGAAACAGGTTGTATACCACTCGTATACAATATTTTATGCAACAGATTCTATGTACACATTGAAACTCTATTTTATAACAAATAAATAATTTAATATATATACCAACATATATAAAATTTAAATATATACATACCAATCATATAAAAGAAGTAGGAAAGAAAAGAGGCTGGAGGAAGGCTTCATGGCTCACGGAAATGGTGCTGACGTGCGCTTGGGCGCGGTGAAGTTAAGGCGGAGGATGTGACGCCCCACCTCCATACCCACGCTAGCCAAGAACACTACGGTGTAGTGCTGTCAACTAGCACGGAGAATAAGGCTGTTGAGGAGCGACCATCTATGTAATTGCCTTGTGCGAGCACCGATATGTCAGATAATAAAACATTGCATTTCATTTTTAGAGGAAACCCGACATACCGATACAAACTCAAAGCTACTACACAGTGGCTATAATAGTTTAGGACAATAAATATAAAAATAACACTGATAACATAAATGCGGAATAAAGATGGAACGAAAAGTCTCATATATATAATAACTGATATCAGTTACAATACATTTGACACAATACAAATGATACAACTACAACTGTCGACTCAAGAAGTTATATATACAAGTACATTATCGACTAATATACATGAATACATTATCATCTTAAAACAGACACACTGACTACTACAACAAGACGAAGACCACTTCAAATGATATAAAAAAGTCTTCATAGCTCTAGCAACAACCCAAAGCTAAAAATCTACAACCTGTAAATACTCGGTCTGACCCGAGTATTACATTCAAAGGAAAATAATACCCGGATCAGTCTAATTCAAACTCAGTTATTAGCGCATAGAAGCAATAATAATCAATCTCAATATGGATGACAGTCACAGAAATCTCGTATATCCAACTCTCGATACGAGAATTGGATAACGGCAGATATAACACTAAACAGTGTTAATCCACAAAATAGAAATCCAAAGCAGTTTAAGCAATTGAAATGTCAATTTAAAAACATCAATGCTAATTGGCTGCAGTACACGCTAACGTGTACTGCCTCGCCAATACAGCCTACGAATTACGCAACAGGTCGATGAATCAAGAACAAAAGAAATATCGATTAAAATCTGTCAATTCGGTGTAGCTGCAGTGCACGCACGCGTGCACTGCCTCGCCACAACAGAATATATAGTCACCACAAGGGACAAGGGTAAAACTGCTACGAAAATGCAGCCACCACTTGTATTTAAGGGCAAGGCTGCATCAGTGAAATGAAACATTGTATCCAATGAAAGGGGCAACAAGTGAAACAAGTTCAACATGACAAGGACAAACTGGACAACAACAAAAGCATGCACCAACATGAATATATACAGTACAACCAGTGTCAACATCTACATGGATGCAAGCAACTGAGCAAGAAAACAGAGTAACAAAAGATGAGCATCAATGCATACTGGAATGAATGCATCAAAGTGACAATATAGGGCAGCACATATATGCAAAGTCCAACATGTTCAAGTTCATCAGACCAAGCTTCAACTTATCTATAACAAATGCAATTGCATATATGCAATGCAGACAGGGACCAAAATGTCCAGATGAACTAAGAAGTGAGATCTACAGCAAGGAAATAAAAGAAGCAGTGCATCAATGTAAATGTGCATAGCTACAACATGAATGTCAATACAGAACAGAGAACATCAAGGCCAAGATTACAATGTCAAAGCACAGAGCAATGCACTAACATACAGACATATACAAATGGTCAAGTAAACTGGTAGCAATGCTACAACAATGTCACACTCACAGAAAAGACACAGATCAGCCTCAATAGAAGATAAGGTCATCAGTGAAGCAAAATGACAAAAATGCAAATGATACAAGGCATCAATGCAATGTATCAGATTCGAGAACAAGGCAGCTGAAGACAGTAACAAGAAAGGGCAGCAATTCAAGGCAACAGTGACAACTCAAAATCAAACAAGGCCGGAGGCTATGCTCATAGGGGCCAGTAAGTCTAACTAAATCCAGAGAGCGAAAGGAACATGTAATATAACAGTGAAGTCCAACAGCAAGTGCTCGTCAATAATGCAAACAAAACAATACCTCAGAGCAGCTTCCAAATGACAGTGAGTTTCAAAAATGACCAAAGACAAATTTCAAAGCAATGCCCAAGTTTATATGCAAATAATAGTGCAGTTATGTACAATAGCATAGGACCAGAGCCATGCAAGAGAGACCATACAACTAAGACTTTACAGTGCACTAAGTAAGTGGCGATATCATGAAGCTCCAACCAAGTAATTATTGGATATGTACGCAAGGGTGTACAAAACCAACTATACATGGCAAAATGAATCAAAGGTGAACAAAGAAATGGCACAGGCATGTGCAGGTCTGAAACTACAAGGACAATGATAGCATTTTCATGCAATACTAGTTGAATGTGAGCAATGTGCCCGGCAACAACTTCTAGTGGACTAAGGCAAAATGGATAATACATCAAGACCAAATGAAATTGCAATATGGACCTGTCAGTATACAAGTAATACTGTCTCGAAGTAAATAGGCAGTGCCACTAAAACAGGCATAGCTACAATTTATAAAATGACACAAGGATGAACAGTCGACAAGTATAAACTATTCCTAAGACAGCAACTACGAATGCTCTAATGGAGTTAAAATGATGCCGTGACCAAAACATGAACAATATAATACACTAACAACAACAAGTACACTGAAATACAAAGGTGCAACTAGTCTGGAAATCACTCAGAAATGAACACCAAGAATGATCAGACTCGAGTACGCAATGTCTACGGTCATAAGTGATACCAAGTGCACAAACAATAGTACGCAAGTGCAGACCTCAAAGGCAAAGCCTTGACATCAGATCTGAAACAAAGTTAGTGAATGAACATAGATAGACCAAGCAGTGACATTGCCAAAATCACAGAGTAAAATTCAAATCCAGGCAATACTAAATTCGAACAAAGGCAAAGTCATAAAGTAGGTTCAATTCAAAATCAATGTGGAAGCTACAAAGAAAAGGGTCGATTTCAGGTATCAAAACAGCAGTTTTGAAATCAATGCCGAGAGTATAGAATGTCCAAAAATTTCAAATTTGTTAAAATCAGAGAAATCATGAACAACGACATCAGAGAAATTATCAAAACCGAAACCAAATCAAACGCAAGCATATTATTAAGCTGAATTAGATGTGAGTGGGAACTCACCATTTTTTTCGACGAGGCAGTGAAGCCAAAGCTTTAGCATACGAAGCAAAGACGAGCGCGGCAAACCCTTTTTAAGCGACGTCGATTCGAAGTCTCGAAACCCTAAATCGCCAGGGGAATGAAGATACGAGACCGCCATTTTTAATGCTTTCGACGTTTAGTGTAACGACCCGGAAATTTTCGAACCCGAAAATTCCAGGTAGTTATGAAAAAGAAGAAAGAGGTAGAAGAAGAACAGAAACATCAACATCTCACATTCGCAGCGGATAAAATATAATAGTAAATAATAACAGTTTACAAAAGATTACTATATCTGTCGATTACATTTTAATACATCAGAGTTTTACATATCCACAGTCACTGAATATATACAGTAATCATGTCTCAGAAATACAATAATATACTACAGCGGAAATACTCTATACGTACTTGCCATCCAGCTCGTCTCTTGAGCTCCAGAACGCCCTACCTGAAAATCTTTAATACTCGGTCTGACCCGAGCATTACATCAAAGTAACACCCGGGTCAGGCTGGAAACCAGCGTGAGTAAATCCATTTAATATGGAATACCAAACAATCAGCTTATATAAACCCGGGTAACTTATACCAATTTATCAAATTCAAAATCTGCCACAACACTTAGTTCACACATCAATTTCTAAGTACCAAACTTAGATAAAATAATCCAACTCACTTGAGGCATCTCATTCTAGCCTACTGATTTCGCCAAATCAATTTATGAAAATCCGAAATGTTTCGGGTATTTCTCAATACCCGACCCCGGTCTTCCGAAAATTAAGTTATTACTAACCCAAGTTATTCAAATGCCATACACAACATTTCATATCAGAGATATTAATTCATTTCAAACATCCAAGACCATTCGGTCATCCATAAGCAATGCTCAATTGACCCTAATTGAATTTCCAACCGCATTCATTTAGATTCCTTAATATTCAATTAGTTAGTCAACCCTTCACTATTCATCTTAATTAATCTCCCTGGATTAATTTTTCTTCAATTACGTTCAAGTAATTATCTTAAGTTAACTTCACAATATTAATTAGTCTCCACCATAAGTCACTTATTACTGATTGATTCATTTTAAATTAATCAATCTTCAATTGCATCGATGATTATATTATTTAGTTATTCCCAATTGTATTTTACTTTGTTCCAATCTAAATTAATTACTTCAATTCAACCTCAATATTAATCATTTCTGATTTGTCGCAATCTATAATTTATTATCCGTTTCTTCACTTATTAAATAAATCAAATTTCACCTTAACTAATACTCTTAATAAATCTCTTGATTTATTCCACAAAGTAATTATATTTATTTATTTATTACTTAAAGTAATTACTTATTAACCCGTCCACTGATTATCCTAATTTCATTTCATTAGACTTCATTAATTGACTTAATCCTTAAATAATTAATTCGACCTTTATTAACTTAAAAATGGAAACATTTCCTTATTTACGATTTGAGTTTTAATCAATTTAAAACCCCAATACTTCGAGTCAATCAACAATTACTCGAGAACCATCCAACAACCCAAAGTCACCAAATCATCAATTCTCAGCACACATCAAATTGATTCAATCATTCAATAATCATTTAAATTCAACTATTAAAATTTAATAACAGCTCAGCGGAGTGAGCTTTACTCACCTTTGATTTTGTATGCAATCTATTTCCAATCCAGCTTGTTTCTTCTTGATTTTAGACCTTGAATAAGCATTAGATTTTTGTTTTAGTAATGTTGAACTAATCCAACTATTAATTTCTATTAAGTAGATTTGATTAACCAGTTATTTATTTTCAAAAAATTTCCTATAGTAATATAAATTGTTTCAGATAAGTCAATTTTAAATAATACATTTATATCTTATTTTCTGTACATAGCCAAACAGTAAACATCTTCCTTTTTTTTTCTTTTTTTTTTGTAAGATTTTATATTTCCTTGCATACATGTAAAAATACGAAAACTGCATAAACATTTCTCTAATAAAACATGTTAATTACATTTAAGTTTATATAAACTGAATTTATACTTACTGAAACTATTTTCTTTCTATATATATTTTCCGAAAATATTGGTAAACAAAATTCGAAAGAATAAACTTACAGTTGAATACAAGATTGAACGAAACCCAGGTTCGCTATCGTCACTGCTCGAATGCCCTGCCTCGAGCTTCCACCAATCGCGAGCTCCAACGCCTCGCGTGCACGCAACAGCGACCATCGCGACCCGATCCCAAGCCATCTGCGGCGACACCTCCGGCAATGGGATTGAAATCCACCTCATCAGCAATAGCCAACGAACGCGATAAATCGCGTGTGCTTCACCTCACGAATGACTCCAGCAATCGACTCCATCTCCGCTCGCCAACATCAGAATCGATCCTCCCCCCTACGCGCCTCGATACTCGGTCAAATGAGTCGACTTCAATCGCGTATCACCCTCATTTTTTTTAGATGAATGTTAAAGCACGGGCTAAGAAGAAATAAAAGAAGGCAGAAGAGGCTTCACGAATACGCTTGTTTAATAAAAATATCTCTGACTACAGTACTTCACATTTCATTATTTTATAAAATTTCCAAATTGCCCTCAAACGTATTACCCTAGAATTTCAAACTCCTTTTAAGGAATGCCGCTAGGCATTTTATAGGGTTTTACCACATTCCGAACACGATGGAACGTGTTTCGAAAGCTAATACAAATCATATGTGCGAGTTACAGAAGTAAATGATCAATTTTTAAATTAAATCGATTAAAATAGTCCTAAACGTTTTGAGCTGCCAGGGTCAAACGACAACTCTGATTGCCATGAAAATTTAAATCCGATAATAACTAAATATTACGGATCCAATGGAACTGGTTTCGTCGAATTCCGAGACTGTGCCTCGGAAGGCTATTTTTAAATATCGATTAAAACGGTATATTTTCAAAAGTGAACAGATCACCTTTAAATTAAATTTCAACCATTCTATTACCTTCAGTATCGTCGTTATAAATTTTACAAGCCTTCAAATTATTTTTAATAGGCTTAAATCTCCATATTCAACATTTTACCCAACTTCGAATTATATAATTCAATAATTTAATTATCAAATAAATTTTAATATTTGGAATTCAAGTTAAAATTTAACTTTTAAATATTTAAAATCAATTAATTAATCCAATTTAAATTGTTAGAAATTCCGGGTCGTCACATTTAGGGTTTGGAATGAGAATGAAATAAAGAGGGACGGTTTACAAGGTTATCACGGCAATCAAAAGAACAAAGGGCTAGCTTTTCTTTAAAGCCCAACAACATTTAACTCAACATCTTAAAGAATTTTACAGCCTAAAAAGTATTTCAATTCGATCAAAATGCCAATAGCTATTAGCAACCAGATTAGATCGTCAAGAGGCGATAATTAAATGGGTACGAAATGTCGGGTTGTTACAGACTCCCCTCCTTAAAGAAATTGCGTCCTCGCAATCTTAAGGGATAAGTGGGAAAAAGGTAACAACCAAAAGAACATAGCAATGACGAGTGCATAAGCAAAGCAAATGTCAGCAGGGGAAGTATTAGATATGAAATCAAAAGGTTCGACTGATTCAAATCAAAAGAATCAACATCGAGGGGATCAAGGAATCAAAATCAGACGACTGTCTAAAGCAAGAATCAATCGAGTTCCAGTATTTAAAAGAAAAGGAAAACAGAGCAGAATTCACATACTGCACGAATTGAATGCGAGTAAATCAAATTACTCACCTGAATCGACAGAGAAAAAGATGAAGCTCAAATCTCAAAATCGCAAATAGGTTTAACTATCAAAAATGATAATCAAATTTCACAAATATCTGATTATCAAAAACGATAATCAGAAATCACAAATATTCGATTAGCAAATCGAAAAAATATTTAATTATCTCAAACGATAATCAAATTTCACAAATATCTGATTATCAAAAACGATAATCAGAAATTACAAATATTCAATTATCAAATCGAAAAATATTTGATTATCTCAAACGATAATCAAATTTCACAAATATCTGATTATCAAAAACGATAATCAGAATCACAAATATTCGATTAATCAAATCGAAAAATATTTAATTATCTCAAACGATAATCAAATTTCACAAATATCTGATTATCAAAAACGATAATTAGAATCACAAATATTCGATTAATCAAATCGAAAAATATTTAATTATCTCAAACGATAATCAAATTTCACAAATATCTGGTTATCAAAAACGATAATCAGAAATCACAAATATTCGATTATCAAATTGAAAAATATTTGATTATCTCAAACGATAATCAAATTTCACAAATATCTGATTATCAAAATCGATAATCAGAAATCACAAATATTCGATTATCAAATCGAAAAATATTTGATTATCTCAAACGATAATCAAATTTCACAAATATCTGGTTATCAAAAACGATAATCATAAACACAAACATTCGATTATCAAATCGAAAAATATTTGATTATCTCAAACGATAATCAAATTTCACAAATATCTGATTATCAAAAACGATAATCAGAAATCACAAACATTCGATTATCAAAAACGATAATCAGAAGTCGTAAATATTCAATTAACGAATCCGGAATTAACCAAAGTAGTAAAAGTATGGTTCCATACTCCTTACTTTTGCTAAATCGTTTAAATCTCTTTATCGTTTCCTTGAAAGTGCAGGATTGTGTGTTTTAAAAATAACATTTCACATTCTCAAACGGACAAGTCCGGAATTAAGCGAAATAGTAAAAGAAAGGGGTCATAGTCCTCGATTTTGCTGAAAAGTTTAAATCGCTTCCTCATTCTATTGAAAATGCAAACTGTAATAATTTTGAAAACAATTTTAATTTATATTTTGAAACAACTTTTTAAAAATAGGAATTTTGAAAATACGTGATTAAATTAGTAATATCAGTATTGCGGGAGAACCGCTTGTAAATCCATTTCAAAATTGACGGTTACTGAAGTTAACACATCAAAATCTCATCAAAATAACTGGCATCGAAATATAATACCAAATGAATTTTCATTCTTCAAAAATGTCACAAGAATCTTCTCAAAGATAGAAAGGGATGTCATACCCTAAACTTGTATTCATAACAAGTCAATAACACATGAATTCACCAATGCACAAAAATTGATAAACATATCAATAGAAATCACGAAAATTGGTGAAGCACAAAATTCCAGAAATCATCACAAGAAATCCAGAAAACACATAAATAAGGGGGGAGGCCTAACACATGAATGGGAGCATGAAAACTCACCTACGCGTATCACACAGGAATGGCCCGAAGACCGTAGGGTGCTACCCTAGATATGTGATGGCGAAACATCACATAAACGGGGTATAGTCTCCCCGCAGACAAAGAGACTTCGCACAATCGCTAGTCTAAAGTATAAAAAGGGGAAAAGGCCTAACACATGAATGGGAGCATGAAAACTCACCTACGCGTAAACACATGACGAGAAGCTATCTCATGGAAGCTATCCATTAAATTTTCACACAGGAATGGCCCGAAGACCGTAGGGTGCTACCCTAGATATGTGATGGCGAAACATCACATAAACGGGGTATAGTCTCCCCGCAGACAAAGAAATATGTGAGATGAAATCACACAAAAAGTATCCAGACAATCCTCAAAGCCCAAGAGATATGTGGGACGAAATCACACCGATGAGGCCTAGTCTAACCGTGCAATATGTGTGAGACGAAATCACACAATGGTGTCTAGACAATCCTCAAAGCCCAAGAGATATGTGTGAGACGAAATCACACCGATGAGGCCTAGTCTAAATTATAAAAATGATCGTCATGATCATAAGGAAGTGTCGATCACACCAAGCTAGTAAATATATGAGTTTAGCTTCATGTCCCATAACCACTTGCTTAACTTAAATATTTACGAACAAGCTGTAAATCTTCACTAGAAAATTGTCACAAAGGGTTCAATCGAACAAGTCCAGGAGTTAACCGACGAAGTAAACGCAAGTGTTTCATACCACTTGTTTTACTAGGCCGTTTAATTCAATTTCTCATACGAGTGAAATAAAGGCTTGTATATACTAATAGATTGGAAAGTGATTTAGGAAAAGAGCTTTGTAGTAAAATAGTTTTGAAATCGTTTGGAGAAAAGGATTTTAATATTTACTACTAGTATAGAAAACCTTTATATTTTTAAAGTGACAAATCACAAAAATGATTGTAGAAACAATCAATCACATGAATTCACATACGAAGATGTGAATGGAATCCAAAGAAATTGATACTGAATCCATCAGAAAGTATGTTCACAAAAATCCCGAAGAAAATGTCATCAAAGTTGCTAATAAATGATAGCAACAAATCGGGGAAATGATCAAGAATCGATCAAATTAGGAAACCAACAGCAAACAAAATCAGAGTCTTGAAAATCAAGAAATTAGCAATTTCTCAAAAACAAAGTGACCGAAGTCGAATGGAATTCAAGATGAGGAAAACACAAAATATCAAGTTCAAAATCGCTGAGATTCAAACTAGATGTGAATGAGAAATCAAAATCACTCAATTTGCAACTGGTCCAGCTATTTTTCATCACAGTGTAACAGGTACACAATGACACTCATAGCATAGAACAAAAGTGGAACAAAGTCCAAAAGTCAAAATGGCTTTAATTCGCCAAATTAAAACAAAATCAACATCGGCTAAATCAATTCAAAGCCGAAAACACAAGAATAAGCGTTAGGAATTCATACCTAACAGTCAAAAATAATCATATGTAAAGATGAGAGATAAAACATCGACAAATAGTTGTAACACATGTTCCATCTAAGTTATGTTTTATAATTGTCCTAAACCCCAGGCTCTGATACCAAGCTGTGACGCCCCACCTCTATACCCATGCTAGCCAAGAACACTATGGTGTAGTGCTGTCAACTAGCACGGAGAATAAGGCTGTTAAGGAGCGACCATCTATGTAATTGCCTTGTGCGAGCACCGATATGTCAGATAATAAAACATTGCATTTCATTTTTAGAGGAAACCCGACATACCGATACAAACTCAAAGCTACTACATAGTGGCTATAATAGTTTAGGACAATAAATATAAAAATAACACAGATAACATAAATGCGGAATAAAGATGGAACGAAAAGTCTCATATATATAATAACTGATATCAGTTACAATACATTTGACACAATACAAATGATACAACTACAACTGTCGACTCAAGAAGTTATATATACAAGTACATTATCGACTAATATACATGAATACATTATCATCTTAAAACAGACACACTGACTACTACAACAAGACGAAGACCACTTCAAATGATATAAAAAAGTCTTCATAGCTCTAGCAACAACCCAAAGCTAAAAATCTACAACCTGTAAATACTCGGTCTGACCCGAGTATTACATTCAAAAGAAAATAATACCCGGATTAGTCTAATTCAAACTCAGTTATTAGCGCATAGAAGCAATAATAATCAATCTCAATATGGATGACAGTCACAGAAATCTCGTATATCCAACTCTCGATACGAGAATTGGATAACGGCAGATATAACACTAAACAGTGTTAATCCACAAAACAGAAATCCAAAGCAGTTTAAGAAATTGAAATGTCAATTTAAAAACATCAATGCTAATTGGCTGCAGTACACGCTAACGTGTACTGCCTCGCCAATACAGCCTACGAATTACGCAACAGGTCGATGAATCAAGAACAAAAGAAATATCGATTAAAATCTGTCAATTCGGTGTGGCTGCAGTGCACGCACGTGTGCACTGCCTCGCCACAACAGAATATATAGTTACCACAAGGGACAAGGGTAAAACTGCTACGAAAATGTAGCCACCATTTGTATTTAAGGGCAAGGCTGCATCAGTGAAATGAAACAGTGTATCCAATGAAAGGGGCAACAAGTTAAACAAGTTCAACATGACAAGGACAAACTGGACAACAACAAAAGCATGCACCAACATGAATATATACAGTACAACCAGTGTCAACATCTACATGGATGCAAGCAACTGAGCAAGACAACAGAGTAACAAAAGATGAGCATCAATGCATACTGGAATGAATGCATCAAAGTGACAATATAGGGCAGCACATATATGCAAAGTCCAACATGTTCAAGTTCATCAGACCAAGCTTCAACTTATCTATAACAAATGCAATTGCATATATGCAATGCAGACAGGGACCAAAATGTCCAGATGAACTAAGAAGTAAGATCTATAGCAAGGAAATAAAAGAAGCAGTGCATCAATGTAAATGTGCACAGCTACAACATGAATGTCAATACAGAACAGAGAACATCAAGGCCAAGATTACAATGTCAAAGCACAGAGCAATGCACTAACATACAGACATATACAAATGGTCAAGTAAACTGGTAGCAATGCTACAACAATGTCACACTCACAGAAAAGACACAGATCAGCCTCAATAGAAGATAAGGTCATCAGTGAAGCAAAATGACAAAAATGCAAATGATACAAGGCATCAATGCAATGTATCAGATTCGAGAACAAGGCAGCTGAAGACAGTAACAAGAAAGGGCAGCAATTCAAGGCAACAGTGACAACTCAAAATCAAACAAGGCCGGAGGCTAAGCTCATAGGGGCCAGTAAGTCTAACTAAATCCAGAGAGCGAAAGGAACATGTAATATAACAGTGAAGTCCAACAGCAAGTGCGCGTCAATAATGCAAACAAAACAATACCTCAGAGCAGCTTCCAAATGACAGTGAGTTTCAAAAATGACCAAAGACAAATTTCAAAGCAATGCCCAAGTTTATATGCAAATAATAGTGCAGTTATGTACAATAGCATAGGACCAGAGCCATGCAAGAGAGACCATACAACTAAGACTTTACAGTGCACTAAGTAAGTGGCGATAGCATGAAGCTCCAACCAAGTAATTATTGGATATGTACGCAAGGGTGTACAAAACCAACTGTACATGGCAAAATGAATCAAAGGTGAACAAAGAAATGGCACAGGCATGTGCAGGTCTGAAACTACAAGGACAATGATAGCATTTTCATGCAATACTAGTTGAATGTGAGCAATGTGCCCGGCAACAAATTCAAGTGGACTAAGGCAAAATGGATAATACATCAAGACCAAATGAAATTGCAATATGGACATGTCAGTATACAAGTAATACTGTCTCGAGGTAAATAGGCAGTGCCACTAAAACAGGCATAGCTACAATTTATAAAATGACAGAAGGATGAACAGTCGAGAAGTATAAACTGTTCCTAAGACAGCAACTACGAATGCTCTAATGGAGTTAAAATGATGCCGTGACCAAAACATGAACAATATAATACACTAACAACAACAAGTACACTGAAATACAAAGGTGCAACTAGTCTGGAAATCACTCAGAAATGAACACCAAGAATGATCAGACTCGAGTACGCAATGTCTACGGTCATAAGTGATACCAAGTGCACAAACAGTAGTACGCAAGTGCAGACCTCAAAGGCAAAGCCTTGACATCAGATTTGAAACAAAGTTAGTGAATGAACATAGATAGACCAAGCAGTGACATTGCCAAAATCACAGAGTCAAATTCAAATCCAGGCAATACTAAATTCGAACAAAGGCAAAGTCATAAAGTAGGTTCAATTCAAAATCAATGTGGAAGCTACAAAGAAAAGTGTCGATTTCAGGTATCAAAACAGCAGTTTTGAAATCAATGCCGAGAGTATAGAATGTCCAAAAATTTCAAATTTGTTAAAATCAGAGAAATCATGAACAACGACATCAGAGAAATAATCAAAACCGAAACCAAATCAAACGCAAGCATATTATTAAGCTGAATTAGATGTGAGTGGGAACTCACCATTTTTTTCGACGAGGCAGTGAAGCCAAAGCTTTAGCATACGAAGCGAAGACGAGCGCGGCAAACCCTTTTTAAGCAACGTCGATTCGAAGTCTCGAAACCCTAAATCGCCAGGGGAATGAAGATACGAGACCGCCATTTTTAATGCTTTCGACGTTTAGGGTTTGGAATGAGAATGAAATAAAGAGGGACGGTTTACAAGGTTACCACGGCAATCAAAAGAACAAAGAGCTAGTTTTCTTTAAAGCCCAACAACATTTAACTCAACATCTTAAAGAATTTTACAGCCTAAAAAGTATTTCAATTCGATCAAAATGCCAATAGCTATTAGCAACCATATTAGATCGTCAAGAGGCGATAATTAAATGGGTACGAAATGTCGGGTTGTTACAGGCGATAATTAAATGGGTACGAAATGTCGGGTTGTTACAGAGTAGGTGGGCCGCGAAGTGGTGGTTGGGTGATTGCTTGACAGAGCAGCGCTAGGCTATGCACACGCTGCTGCTGGAAGGCTAATCAAGCCGATGGAGATAGGGATCTCGGCTAGCATGCGGGGAGTGTGTTCAAGCATGGTTGAAGGTGAAGCCGAAGCTGCCAGGGGAGGAGACGTGAGAGTTGGTGGAAGGAAGGCGAGATGGATGTGGGTGAGGCCTGCCGTGGGAAGAGGCGAGGAATGCAGACATGGAGAACGAGGGGGATGGAGAAGAGATAAGAATATGATGGGTTCTGGGATTATACATGAAGTATTGTAACTTCAAGAATATAAAGAGGCTGACTCAATATTAAATTGAATAAACGCGTTTCATTTCTTTTGTAAGTTTCGAACTGAATTGAATAATGAAGATGAACCATTGGTCAAAAAGTTAAATTCAAGAATATAAAGAGGCTAGAGGCTATTAGAATTATTCACGTTAAATCTATATGGACAAAAAGAAAACAGAAGGCACAAAACTCGTACCGCTACAGGTAACCATTTCGTGGTTTCTGCTGCGTACCGAAGCTCAAAACACAGAATTGATTATACCGCAAAGATCAGAACGACAAGACGATCAAAACGGTATACAGATATCAGTGAAAGGATCATCCGATCAAAAGGTCGATACGGATACTGAAATACTTTGCTATTCCGTACGGAAAAATCGAAACGGAGCTAGAAACATTCGAAATTTGCAAAATGAATTACGTAGTTTTATTCAGAGTGTTCTAAATAAATTTTCTCATGTTGACATTTTTAGGTTTCGGAACACTTTTATTATCATCAAATTTTTGACTGATATAAATTGAAATAAAATTACACTAGAAAATAAACTTCCATATTATTTGATGAAAATTTACCAGTTGTTATGTTTAAGAAAACGTATTCCAAATATCAAATTTATATTTCAAAATTTTATTGTTTAAAATTTCACAAAATTACCAGTTAAATACCTTATAAAATCAGTTAAAATTTCGCTTCAATACAAACCCCTTCATCACCGATGACACCACTATTTTAAAACATACAACATTATACATCTAAACATCACTTTAATTCATGAATACAGATATAAAATCAAAGATTAGACATAGAATTATGAGTGAAAACACTCACCTACACATGCACTCCACCTTCTTCTTCTTCTCCTAAGAACACACACACCCAAACTCCCTAATGTTGCAGCTAAACCCTAATCGCTTAAGCATGTAGGTCCATATCGGTGATGTGAAGCACATAGTTAAGTTTGGAGGATTAATAATAATTAACTAGATTTTATTTTGATTACTAAATGATAAGGGTTTTGGTAAGTTGATAGTTTTCTGAAATCAACGTAAATAAACATGTTCTTTCTTATTTTGGCTTGGAGATGAAATATCAAGAGAAAGGAAGAGTCTAGAAATGGAAATTTTGTGATACTTAAGGTTTGGGCTTAAAAGACATGGGCTTGGTTAAGAAAATATACAAAATAAGTAAGTATATATACTTATTCTCTTTTATTAGTATAACTAGTTTCTAATCGATTTAAATAAATGCAAATTCCATTTCAAGTTCCAAACCAACATTATATTTCAATTATATTTCTTTCATAAAATTTTATTATTCCATTTTTCACCCGTTCCAAATTCTAATATCGTACTTTTACGATTTAAATCCTTTTATTTAAATAATTTCAAAATCAATTAATCAAATAAAGTTCCAAATTCCAATTTGATTAATTAGATTATTATTATTATTAACTTAATTAATTATTACTTAAAAATCGGGTTGCTACAAACTTCCCATGTTAATAAAATTGTGTCCCCGCAATTTCTTATAAGGAAAATCTATAACAAACCAATTATACTAAACTTATTAATTTCATTTAGGATTCATTTTTATATTCCAACCATTTGCCAAATATAAAACTTACTTTTTAGAATTACAAACCACTTTATTTAAACAACACTTTTTGAACATTAAATAATAATTAATTTTTCCAGAATTTCATTTTATTCGGTTCAAACATAATTCAAATTCATGTTTTACATCTAAACCTTAAAGGATTTTAATAAAACCAAAATTTTATCAACAAAGTTTCTACTGAAATCTCTTTCCTCAATTTAATATAAATACTCTTCAATACTAATTATAAACAAAATTGTTTTCAAATACTATTTTACAAACTCTTTCATAGATTCATACAAATATTTAACACTTTTAAATTGATACATGGAAGGAAGTTTTAAATCTATTTTCAAAAATTTAACATTTTAAAGCTAACTCTACATTACCTATCAAAATAATTCACAATTAAATAATTCATTATATTCCAAAATCAGACACTTCGTTCTTTTATACAAAAATATTACATATATTCATCACTAAATCTATACTTTTCCATATTCCAAAAAAAATGTTTAAATTATACCCATACTTACATTCAAAACCCCAAAACTCAATAGTAGTAAATGATAATGAATTGTTTCTAATACCTTTTAAATATAGATTTCAAACATCACTTATTCAAAGATACCAATTCTTTATAAACTATCACTTTATGTATTCAATACCATTTAAAATTCTTTAACTTTACTCAAAATATTTATCTCTTTTGAAAAAATTGTGTCCAAATGTCTCGTTCTAGTGTTTGGGAATCCCTATTGACAACGTTGGTTAGACGTATCGAACAAAATTCTTAATTCACTCAATGGACAAGTTAACACGATTTCATTATAAAAATATCCATAAGTTCACTTTAAAAAATTATTTAATATACTTATTCAATGAATCTTTTACTAATTTATTTTTCAAATCCTCTTTTAATACTATACTTTATAATATATACTTTTCAAAATATTTCTAATTAAAACATTCACTTGACTTCCAAAATCAAATAACATTAATAATAAATAAACCTGCTTATATAAAAAAATCTTTACATTTATCAAACCTTTAGTTTTTTTGAGAGAAATGTGTGATCCTCTAATATAGAGGAGAGCACACATGCACACACACACACACACACACACACACACATATATATATATATATATATAACATCAATCACAAAGGAGTTGCCAACATGCCTAGCAGGTGACAAATCAGAAAACAGGAACAAATAAAAACAAACTCAGGGAACTTCTTGAATGAGCTATGGTAAAGCCTTCGCTCATTACACCTCAATATTGAACTCCAACAAGACCACCGCCTGATAATGAGGTGTTAGAAGAACCCAAATGAGATAATCAAAAGAGATCTATAAACAACTCCACCAAGGAAAGAACACCTCCCTACAAATGTGGATGAATCAGAAAAAAGGCCTCACTGTATATGCGGATGATCCAAAATGAATGTCTCTCTACAAACTCAGATAATCCATGGTGTGAGCAAGTGCACCTACAACCAGCTCCACCAGAGAAAGAATGCCTCACTGCAAACGCGGATGATCCAGAAAGAATGCCTCACTGCCAACCCTGAAGATCCAGAATGAACGCCTCGCTGCAATCCTGATGACAACAATCCTGAAAACCTGCAAATAGGAATCTAGCACCATATCTGACCTAAACCTGTATCTGAAAATGGTACTAAACAAAAATATAGGAATAGTACACATATATGTATATAAATGAAATTTATATACATATATATGTATTTATGAAGTAAAAGTAAAAAAACTAAAATAAGAGATAGACTAAAAAAGAATCCAAGCTCATTCTACAACAATATAACCAACTCTAAAAACGTGAAATAGAGATTTCGAAATCAAAAAGGTAAACAATTAACAAAATATTAATTTAAAAACCTATAAATTATAAAATCTAAAAAATTATCCTTATGCTCCTTTAATCAAAAAAACATTATGATAATCGGTAAAATCATCATTCAAATTTGAGAAAATATTAATGTTATTTTTATAAATGTTAAAAATATTATTATTTTGTTTAAATAGCTTAATGCTATTACTAACCTTATTAAGATATTCTTTGAAATGATTATTTTTAGCTAATCTATATTTAGGATTTGAGATCCAATTAAAACAAAATGATGATATTATAAATATCAATATATTAATATGACTATTATTATTATTAAAAGGATCTGGTTTCTCTCAAACCAAATATACCAACATATTAAAATGAATAAAGTGTCTAGTAAAAATATATTTTCTTTTTTAAACTGAAATCTTAAATTATTCCAATAATAATCACGATAAGTAATTTTTTTTTGTAAATATAAAGATATATATTTTGATAGTATTATTAAGAATGTAGCAAGTATCCATATAATCATAATACACATGCTTAATATCTTCAAAATACAATTTATAAATGTGCATTTATTATCAATTTGCATGTTCTTTCTTTTAAAAAATTAAATAGTATTTAGTTTCCCATGCATGATTAAGCACATTTGAATCTTGGCTTTAGGTGGAGCGTTTATTTTCCAAATAAGTTTAAAAGAGTTATTAGTTACACATGAGAAATTAAGAAATTTATAAAATGAATTTTAAGTGAATTTCTTACTTTTATCCCATTCCCAGTTATCAATATCATTTTCGTTATCAATATTATATAAATTTAATCTAGCACATAATAAATAAAATTGTCTAATAGTTTTACCTTCTAATAATCTATTAAAATGACAGTTCCAAGGGGGGTCATTTTCCGGAGAAAAAACATCTAAAATTAACGAATTCTCAAAGTTACAAATTTCATAAAGCTCTTTAAATTCTACCCTAAGAGAAATGACATATATCCAACGATCGTGCCAAAAAGAAGTATTATTTCCTGAATGACCAATCGTATTAGTACCAAGGTTAAAAGTCTCATGACATTTTAAAATATATTTCCAAAAATTGGACAATTTATTGGCAACAGAAGGTGTAATTTTGTATAAAATATTACTACCATTAGAATAATGTTTAGAAATAATTTCTTTCCAAATTGAGTTATCATTAATATCCTTAAATTTCCATAACCACTTCCCTAGTAAAGAGAAATTCATGTTATGTAGATTAATGACTCTTAAACCACCTTTCTTTTTCGATTTACAAACTGTTTCCCAATTAACTAACCATTTAAGACTACTGTTAGAATTATCGCCACTCCATAAGAAGTCCTTTCTTATTTTATCAATTTTATTAATCATCCAATCTAGGAAAAGATGCATAGACATCCAATAAATTGGAAGAGCAGATAAAACAGAATTGATGAGAACTAATCTACCCGCTCTAGATAAAAACCTCCCATTCCAATTAGAAATTTTATTTTTAATTTTATCAATCATAATTAGCTAGTCATCATATTTATGTTTAGTTGGTCTAATAAAAAGACCAAGGTAATCAAATGGAAAATTCATTGTTTTACAATTAAGCGTATTAGCAACTAAACCTTCAACCTTATCAAAATCATTTAATACTAAAACCGAACTTTTATCGAAATTAATTTTTAGACCTGAAAGAAGTTCAAAGATATATAAAATAAATTTAAGGGTAATGAAATGATTGGGCAAATGAGAGGTAAATAATAAGGTATCATTCGCAAATTCATGAACAGAGAGACCATTGCACGAGATTTCACTACCAACACTCCCTAAAGATCCATTACTTACCGCTTTTTTAATTATCATAGTGAAAACATCTGCGGCTAAGTTAAACAAAAGAGGCAATAAAGGATCGCCCTGCCTTAATCCACGTTTAGATTGAATCTTATTCCCTAAAATACCGTTAACCATTATATTAGAATTACCAGTTTTAAGCAAAGTCATAATCCAACATATCCCATTTGCGACTAAAACCTCTAGCCAATAATATATCAATTAGAAAATCCCAATTAACATAATCAAAAGCTTTCGCAAAGTCCAGTTTTAGCAGAGTACATGTAATGTTATTTTTACAACAATGATTAATGTATTCTTGAAAAACAGCCAATCCATCTGTGATATTTCTACTCTTAATGAAAGCGGATTGTGAACAATCAATTAGATCATTCATTTTTGTGCTAAGTCTATTAGCTAAGACTTTTGAAATAATTTTAATAGAACAAATAATTAGAGATATAGGTCTAAAATCTTTTAAATTATTAGCACCGATTTTTTTATGTAATAGAATGACATTAGCAAAACTAAATCTACCTAATTGCAGTTTCCCATTGTATAATTCATTAAACATACTAGTTAAATCTAACTTTAAAACATCCCAAAATAATTTGTAAAATTAAATAGGAAAACCATCGGGACCTGGAGCTTTATCACTAGGCATGTCATTAATAGCTTTCAAAATTTCCACTTCAGAAAAAGGATTATAAAAATCAGAAAGGTCTGTTCTAGATTCAATACGATAAAGATCATTCCTTCTAACGTTAATTATACACTTATTCTTACTATCAAAAATATTCCTATAATAATCAGTAAAAGCCTTATTAAGATCCCTTTGATCAACCAATTCTACATTATTCCTAAAAATAGGATTTATCGTGTCACTACGTTTTCTACCATTAGCAATATTATGAAAAAAAATTGTATTATTATCGCCTTCATTAATCCATTAAATTCTAGATCTCTAGTTCCACCTAGTCTCTTCTTTTTCTAAAATTGAATTAAGCTCTTTTTTTAATTAGCGAGTACATTATGCTCTCCAAGATTTAATTGTCTAGTTTCTTCTATCTTGTTAATTTTAAGCATTTCAAAAAGCAAATTTTCTTTTTTAACTTTAATACTGCCAAAAACATTCTTAATCCAAATTTTAAGAAAATTCCTAAGACCCCTAAGTTTTAAAACATTTTTTTTCCAGATTTATCCACATTTTTGATATTATAAAAATTCATAGAAATCCATTTATTTTTAATTAGATGAGAGAAATTGGATTTTAATAACTACATTTTTTTCTAATTTCAAAGTTTTATTAACAATTTTATGATGATTACATGGAAGATTGATTGGGCAATGATCAGAATAAGTATAAGGCAAACCAGAAATTCTACAAATAAGAAATTTATCCTCAATTTCGTCGTTGAAGAAAAATCTATCTAGAAGAGCCATTGAAGGGGACTCTTTAGTATTACTCCATGTGAATTGTCTATTAGAAAGATGTGATATCCTGGAATTTTGGGCAATATTTATTTAATAATCTTTGTTAATAAGCATTTAAATTGGTTTAATAATCTTCTTTAATAAATATTTATTTGGTAAATCTTATCTTTTAAAAGTTAATAAAATGATTTCTATTTATAATGTATATATATTTGTATATATTGTAAATAAATAAGCTTTATTTTAAAATTTTACGAATAAAGCATATTTTCTAATTGTAATATTTTAATAATTTGGAATTTATGATTAAATTTAATATAAAGCTTTTCAAAGATTATTTAAATAGTTAACTATATAGTTTTAAAATACTTAAGGTAAATGTTTAATTGTTTAAAATATATTTTTAAGCTTAAGTTTAAATTTAAATAAGATTAGAAAAAGGTTTGTTTTATTTCTTTTTAAATATTGCTTGATAATACGATAATATCTTTTATAAATTATTTAAATTTGGCCAAATTGATATTTTCAAACAATATTAATAATGTATTGTTTATATATAGATATAAATAGATTTTAAAGAAATTGAATGGTTATTTTCAAATTGAATGTGTAGTTATATATATATATATAAGTTGATTTTAAATTGATTTTTCTTTGATTTGAATTTGAATTTGGATTTAATTTTGAAATTCAAAAGATAGATATTTTGAAATATTTGGTTTTAAAAATATTTGTTTAAGCTTTTATTTATATATATGATTGGCTTTATAATATTTTCTTTAAAGTAATTCATATATGTATTTAAATAAGGATTTATAAATTAAGTAAAAGCTTTTTATTTACATTTAAATTAAATAAGTATTAATTACTTAAAGGACAAGTGTAATAAAATTAAGACACATTAATAACAAGTGTTAATTGATTAACAACTCTATACGACAAATGTTAAGTGTTTTAACAAGTGGCATTTTTTAGATTTAATTTTCTTTTATTTTTATTAAAATCATATTTTCAGCCTATATAAACATTGTTTCTTTATCTTCATTTCTTTTCTAATCTTCAATTCAAAAGCTAATAAACTCAAACCAATTCTCTAAACAAATATCTGATAATCAGTAATCAAACTCCTCAAACCAGAAATCAAATTCAACAACCTGTAATTCATTTTCAAAATCATAAGCCTGTAAATCAAATTCTTCAAACCAGGGACAAAAGCCAGTGCATTTTCTTCAATCTGAAATCAAAAGCCTGAACTTCTTCAAATCTGAGATCAATCAAGACAAGAAAATCTGGAATCAAAAGCAAAATCAAAAGCATTTCAGTTTAATAAGGATCATAACAATTCAAGTTTTCAAATTAAAGAAGCAATTCAAGTTCTTTTTCAAATTCCAGATTTTTAGCTTAAAGCCTGTACACTGCTCTCTGTTTCACCCATGCCTGTTGAGTAACATCATTTTTAAAAGCATAAGTATTGAATATCTGTTTGCATGTGGATTACTGGGAATGAGTATGCTTTATATGTATATATATTGGTGAATCTTCTGTGTATATATGAATGCATATATGTGTGCTTACTGTGTATCTGTTCTTGCCTGTTCTTGGTTTTAAAACTAAGAATTTGGTAAAAAAATTCATTATCACTATTTGATCTTTATTAGGATTTAAGATTCAAACAAAAGTTGTTTATTTCAGTATAATTAATGTTTAAAAATTTAATTAAGTTAAATTAAACATGAATGTCTCTGGAAACTAGAAACAACAGTGCATGTTTAAGACAAGTGAAAATTTAAGTATCTTAATTTATCAAGACAGGTTTATAAACTGAAACCTTATACAAAAACTTGATTTTTAAAAGAAAAATCATAAATTTTAGAATTGAATTGGCAGAGCAGTTCTAGTTTGATCAGTTTGGGTGTTTTGGGTTGCCTCTGGTGATCTAGTTGCTTGGAGAGGTCAGGGTTCTTTGCGGAGGTAGAGTGATGAACGGAGAGTATGGGAAAAATGACAGTGAGCTATTTAGAGCAATGTGGAGGTGGTGGTTGATCAAGGAAGGTCGTAGCCCTAGTTTTTGTGGTGATCGGGGATTTGTTTCCCACGGCATCTAGAATGGATCGAGTTCATCAGAACTCTGGGGAATGGAAACTTGGAGGTGGTCGAAGGTCTGGCTGGATTTTCTGACACTCCTTTGGTCGGAGGAGCAAGTGTGAAGTTGTTCCAGGTTTTGATGGTGGTTCCAGTTTTTGGGTTTGACTGCTCGAATTCGATTTTCGAGTTGAACTGATGATCTGATGGTCGAATTAGGGTTAGAGGATGATCGCTGTTTTGCTAAAGGTCGTGGGGATGACCAGGGATGGTCGGACCCTTCGTGCATATGCACGGTGCATGCTTGTACTTGGTGAAGTTTGTTTGGGAAGAAGGGTATTCGAGTTTGCTCGAGTTTTTAGCGTGGGTTACCGGAAGTAATGTGAGGTGGGACTCGAAGTCTTTGAAGGGTTGGCTCGGGTAGATTTTTGGTTACAGGTTTTAAGTCTGACAGGAGTTTTAAATTTTAAAATGAGTTTAAAAATTTGAAAACAGGATTTAAATCAAGTTTTAAATCAAGTTTTTCATATGGGTTCAAGTTAAATTTGTATCCTAGTTTTTAAATAAATAAAGTTTTTTAAAATTAAATTGTTTATCAACTTTAAAATGTTTAAATTATATTTTTAAATGATTTGAATTTAAAATGAATTTGGTTTAAACTCTTATAAATTTCTTTTATAAGAAAAGTATTTCTTTAACATGTGATTTAAAAGGTTTTTAAATTGTTATAAAACTTTGTAAAAGTTAAATTTGTATTCATTTTAAATCTTAAATTTGAAATGAAATTTTAAAGTAAATTTGAAAGTAAAATGTTTTCAAATTGTTTGTGAATGATAATTAAATCATTAATAAGATAATGTTTTTATCTTAAAAGTTAATTAAGATTTAATGAATTATGATTCATTAAATTATTAAGGTAATTAAAATGGATAAATTAATTTGATTAATTTATGATTTGGATTGATTAACTAAGTAATTAAGGGTATAAATTAATTAAATAAGGTTTAAGATAATTAATTAAGGAATAATTAATTTGTAATTAAGGATCATTAATTAGGTAAGATTAGATTATAAATTAATGATCAAAGATTAATAGATCAAGTAATTAAAGATTAATTAAGTTAAAGTTAAAACATAATTAATTAAATAATTAGAGGTTAATTAATTGGTTATTAAGGATAAATTAATTTGTAATTAATATTGATTAATCTAAGTTAAATTTCTAAGAAAAGAAATTAAGAATTGTTAATAGTTAATAAAGGTCATTAACTTAAGATTATTTAATAATTAATGTGATTAATTTAATAATTAATTAGATTAATTAATTAGAGATAATCAATTGTGAAATTTGTTTAAGTATAATTACTTAATGAAGGTAATTAAAGGAATTAATTACTCATTGTAATTAATTGAGTTTAATGTGATTAGTTTAAGTTAATTAATTAAGTTTAATTAATTTAAGATAATCATTGGATGATTTGATAAGTAATTACTTAATGTAATTAATGAAGTGAAATTACTTAGTGAAGTAATTAGTAATGGTAATTACAGGATGTGATTAATTGAAGATTTAAAGTAATTTTGGATTTAATTACTTTGTATAATAAATCAAGGGATTAATTCAGATAATTAATTAAGATGTAATTAATTTATTTAATAAAGTAATTAAGGGTAGTTAATTACTGGATGAGATTAATCAAGATTGATTAATAATTGTGATTTAATTAAGATTAATTACTTAATGTAATTAATTTAAATAGAATAAATAATTAAAGATGTAATTAGGGATCATTAGTTTATAATTAATTAATGATGTAATTAAGGTTTGATTAATTAAGATTAATTAATCAATGATAAGTGATTATAGAATAACTAATTAATTGTATTTAATTAAGGATTAAAGTAATTGATTTTAACTAATTAATTAATGAAGTAATTAAAGGTTAATTACTGTATTTGGTTAAGAATAATTAATTTGTGAAATTAATTAAGGATAATTACTTAAATGTAATTAAAGGATAATTAATCAGGGTGATTAATTAAAGTGGATAATTAAAGAATGATTTATTAATTTATTTGTAATTAATTAATGGTTATGTAAGCAAGATTTATAATGATGAAGTAATTAATTTAATTTACTTTAAATTAAATAGAGATGAAGTAATTAATTTAATTCATGTTAAATTAATTATATTATGATTAATCATTGCTTATGTATGAATGGTTGATATTGGTTGCCTTGAATGGTTTGAGATCTCAGATATGAGATAAGTGATGCTGTGTGATATGGATGCTTTGGTTGCATTGTGATGGTAATATGAATTATCTATTTGTGATGATAATGTGGATTGTCTGTTTAGGATGATAATGTTGATTATCTATTGTAAATTATCTATCTGTGTGTATATAGATAATAGAATTGAATTATTTTAAACTTTAAAACAACTTGGCCTTTAAGATACGTTTTGGATTTCGATGAGACCGGGATTGGGTTTCCAGATTTGGATATCCGAATACCACATCGATCCAAATTAACGACAGGTCGTGAATCTCAAGTGAAGATGAAGATTCAAAGTGCAATGGTTATTGTCGTTAACTCTGAGGGTGATTCCAAAATGAGTGTAACGAGATAATGCCTTCGGTTTCGTTCGAACCCGAAACGAACTTGTATGGATTGAATGCTTTCAGCACATCATCAGGTGGACGATGAGCATTCTAAGTGATGTGTTCTGATTAAAGGTAATTGTAGCCTCAAGCCTCATCAACCGGGAATGGCTAAAACAGGGGAGGTGCAGCAAGGTTAAGTGGGTAGCACCCAAGTAGGACAAGATTTCCCCTGTCTAGAGGTTCCTTTTATTCGGCTTAGTGGGCAGTGGCGACGACCATCTGCGGGGTTGTCTTGTTCGGGATTATCCAGTAAGGGATGGTTCTGGCCTTGTGTTGCAGGGGATTGGGAGTGATCCTCGGTACGGTGATCTAGGCATCGTATTGTGACGGGCGGTACCCCAGTAGCCCTGCCATTGTATGGAATCCAATCTCCAATAAGTGTGTACGTGTTGATTGTGCCCAACTATGTTGGAACGTGAGATGTGAGCATTCCAGCTATTTCTGTATTTTATATTGAAAACCCTAGACACTATTATAATATAACTGGATTTCCTATCAAATGTTTTGGTTATCGTTAGGTAAAAACTTTTCCGTATTTATGTGCGGGAAGTCTTACGAGATACCTTTTGTTTCAAAGGTTTTCAAAGTTAAGCAACTTTAACATGTTACTCACACCAGACCCATGTCTGACCCAGAGTTTATTTCTGTTTTCTTAAACTCTTGGGTACTCAAATTTTTGCGAGTAGCCAAGGGATTCAGGTTAGCTTTGACGAATTATGGAGGAGCAATGGAGCAGGAGGCTTCAGCGTTGTATATATATATAGTAGTTCCGCTGTGTTGATCTCTGTATTGTATTGAGTTGTAATAACTAGACAAGTGTTTATAACTGTCTAGTATGTGACGTATAATCTGTGTAACTCTGATAGTCGTTGTATATTATGTAATACTTATGTTATTAATATAATTTATTCGGTCCGCTGTGAGATTTTGATGTTGTTTAGTTCTTTGTTCTCTATCTTTTCTCTTTTCTATCCCTTTCTTTCTTATTAATGATGCGTCATTCTGTGGAATGAATGGCGGGTCGTTACAAAAGAGGAATTTCAATCAAATTAGAATTAATGATAAATTGGTCAAATTCTTCCATAGAAGAGAAATCACCTTCCCGTGGTGAACACTCTTCTAGAAAACGCGTAACATTGAATTCACCCCCCAAAATCTAAGAACCAGGAGCAAAAGTTCTAAATTCTAGACATTCATTCTATAGAACTCAACGACCAATTTTCGAGTTTGGCCAATAAACATTAAATATATTTAATAAAGAGTTATCACTAAAGTTAATGAGAATAATATGCAAAGAGTGATGCTTAGAAATACATTGAAGAAGTTTAAAAGAATTATCCCGCCACCATATAAGTAAACCCCCAGAAGCTCTAACAGAAGGTAAACAAGCCCAATTCCTAAAGTGACAACCACCTAATCTTCTAAAAAAATGAATACCAGGACACTTTATTTTAGTTTCCTGTAAGAGTGCAATATTAATAAAATAATATTTAAAAAATGCACTAATTTTATCACATTTATATAAATCGTGCAGAACTCAAATATTCCAGCTAATAATCCTCATAGACCAACAGATCTAGCCTTCTCTAATTCCCTACTCCTAATAAAAGCAGTACCTAATTCAATGTCAGAAAAAAAGTGATATCCCTAGCTAACTGACATAACTCAGTGGAAGACAAACTACCTAGAGCATAAGAAGAATAAGTACTGCCTAAATCAGAAATCGTAGTTGTGCCTGAATTCGTAGCGCCATTCGTGGCACTCGAATCAGGTAACTCACCTAAAGATTGAGAATGACTACTATGGATCCTGGCACTACGGCGGACAGACCCACTTACAACAACAGATTTCCCACGCCTACCTCTGCTTGACGATGAAGAAAAAAGAGTGGCTTTTTTGTCAATTAAGCATTCACCGCCTTTTGCTGAATCAATGCTCTTAGAATATTTAGAAAGATCCACTGACATATTACCACCCTTCAACTCAGCACATTTAGAGCTAGCAATAATATCACATTGAAATATATTTGTTGTCTCTTCAACACCCTTACTCCCAGTAAGCATTGAAAAATCGCTACAATCAAATAAAACCTCAGTCGCTTTATCTCCCACAATCACGAGGAAATTAGAAATACCAACATTCTTAATCTCAGATTGAGATTCCTTCTTTGCTTCGCATTGTGATAAATCAGATGCATGTACACATTGTGATATGTGTGCATATTGTTATTCATCTATTACCAAATAACCATCATAAGAGAAAGCAACATCCTTTCCCATCTTTGATCGATTCACAACAACAGTTGAAAACATACTATGAGCATACGTGAAACATCTATCGCCTCATCCTCTACAACACCATTATCAGACTGATTCATCACAACCTCGCCATTAACTCCAATCATCCGAGCATTCAATCCAGCCTCTGCATCAAAATCTACAATCCCACTATCTTGATCTCAAATGATATAGATTTAAAAACATAACTCTTGTGTAGATCATCTACTGCAATATTACTCTTATGCATGTCATCCACTTCACAGCAGACAGAAACATCCCTCAGATTACTAGAAACATCATTTCAACCAGATATAACATCATCAGTAACTTACCCAACCACTACTTCCACACAGTTGTCATCACAATGTATAGCATCACATAAGTCATCACTATTCTTATCCACTTCCTCCACATATTGAGATGGAAAAAATCTCTCCATCAGCAACATGTTCAGTAATAAAATAATTAAGACAATCTACTTCTTCAAGAATCGGATTTTCAAAATCAATATTGCTCCCATATACCACTAAAGCACCATTATGAACCTGCACATCATCATTTATATGCTCACATTGAACATCTTCATCTAACAGACACTCAGATGATATAATCCCACCATCAGAAATAAGAGATTCGGTCTGATTGATCCTTTCAACATCTTCATTATAAATAGCCTCCTTATTGATGTCTCTGACCACACACTTCTTCATCAAACTGAAAGAATCCATAAAATCACCTCCAAGATCCACATTATTAATATCATTACCTTGAGTATTTATTTCATCTCCTACGAGCGAGGTAGGATTTAAATCATCATCATCCATCATAGATCTCAAGCAATTAAACCGATTATTGGTGACTAGATCTGTATCAACCCCCTACTTGGAGGCCCAAAACTAACGGCTATGGATGCAGCAGGCATCCAAAGTTATTAATCCTCAGCGACCAAATACGGCGATGCGAGATACATTGATACATAGATCACAGAAATATGGAAAAAATTTAACAAATCCCAAAAACACATTTCCACATTCCATTCAAAACATTTGACGTTCGTTACATAATCCCAAAAACGTTAACCAAGTTCAGCAAAATATAATTATTACACATACGCCAAGAGAGACATATGAAGATGCCCCTTTAGTTGATCAGAGTATATAATAAGGTTAATAAATCTGCCTTTACAAACAAATACACAACAGAAAAGGAGAACTCTAAACAACTAACTGCCTCCTATATGCCTCTTGAAGCTTTATTCGTTTAAGAAGAGAACATGAAAACCTTAAATCTCAAACTACTCAGAATCAATTGCGTACCCGAGAATTTAAGGCGAAAACAAAAACTTCGTGTAAAATACAAAGCCTGGAATGAATAATAATCTAACATCTCAATCATTTTAGATATCTAGTGAGACCATGCCGCTTAGCGGAACGGGTTATCCCCTCACTAGTATCCTAAAAACATTATAAAACCATATACTGTGCTCCTGCATCCACAGTGGTTAAAACATACATTTCAAAATATTATGATGTTATGCATACATACAAACACTTTGGATTTCTCATCCTCGGTTTAATTTGACACCCTTGTCATAATTAGAGTTTCTAGGGTCACTATTAATCTTTTTCATAATACATGGACACCCTATCCTATTTCATAGTTTTCATGGGATCACTAAGAACCTCTAGGCCCCTGCAATTAGCTTAATTAATTCATGGGTCCCTCTGAACCTATTAGTCATTCCAATACCTAATCCCTTATCCTAGTTTTCATGGGTTGACTACGAACCTATGGATTTATCCAGTAACTCACTTATATCCAAGTTTTCATGGGTTGACCAGGAACCTATTGATGCCTCCATTAACTTCTTTCTTATCCTAGTATTCATGGGTTGACTAGGAACCTATTGACTAATGTCAATTCTTAATCCGGATATAATTTTCATAGGTTCACTACAAACCAATTTGCCCCTGCCAACCTACCTTAATATATAGTTTTCATGGGTTTACTATGAACCTATTGGTTATCCTCTAATAACTACCAAATCATAGTTTTCATGGGTTTACTATCAACCTATCTCCCAGACAACTTAAGGTTTAGGCATCCTATATTTTAGTCTCCCTGACTCTCTAGATGCAATTCTACTTATTCAGGAGTTTAATCAATTTATTTTCACTACAGGGTTAACCTAGCTGGTTCTTCAACCCCTTTATCCCCAAAATACAGTTATGGGTTCTTTATCATATGACTATATTCGTATTTGATGAAGCAAACATAAAATTTTAACAATACCACTCCTGTGGGTTTAATGTCCTTGAAATACATTTCATATAAAACATAGTTAACCCTTTTAACTTATATTGTTATCAAGGCAATACTTCTTCAATTATACTTACTTAAAGTCATTTCAAAATTCTTTTAGTTTAGCCACACATTTTTCCTCCAAAAATTTGAGTTTGGGGTTTAAAACCTTTCGACCATGTTAAAGTTTTATCATATAAGAGTAGAAGCATAGCTTCGAAACCATCTTAAAGTACTCTTTCGAAACCATTGAAGGTTACCCTTCGAAACCATTGGAAGTCCACCCTTTCGAAAGCATTGGGTTCATACTTAAAACATCATTTTGGGTCAAAGTGAACATAGGCGAAATCATCTCTTTCGAAACCATTCTTTATTTCAAAAAGTATTGGAAAAGCTTGATGGTGTTGGAACCACCCTTTCGAAAGCCTTAAAACCTCTGGGTAAAACAAATGAAGGTTGGCCTCGAAACCCCCTCCGAAACCATTGCCTTTGAAACCCATAACCCCTTACAAAAGCATTAGGAAGTGGCTTATATATATTAAAACACTGAATTTTCGACAACATTGATGTCTTCAATACCATCGAAAGGTCATCAATTCTCAGAAGGGTTTCGACTTGGTCGAAACTACCCCTTTTGAAAGCTTAAACAAAATCTAAGTAACTCCCTCAGAAGCTACTTCTTTAAAACATAGGCGGCAGCTCTCTTTTGAAAGCCTCTTTGAAATACCCTTTCGAAACCATAGGTTTCGACTGTGCCGAAACCCCTTTTATAAATAGGTAAGCACTTTTCCCTTAAAACAAAATTAAACCAAGGAACCAACTCGTTCGAAAGCTACCTTTCGACACCCTACCTTTCGCCTTTCTCCAATCCACTACATACCATCTGAATGATACCATGTGTATTGGTTTACTGGTTTCGATCTAGAAGGTTTTGACTAGGTTGGAGGCGGAAGGTGTGAGTCGAAGGGACCTTCTAAAGAAGGCGGAACCCCTTTTTTCCGAGAAAAAGGCTCTTTTTACCAAATAAAGTAAACTTTTTCTAACAAACTTGCCTACTTGTAAACATTTGATTGTCTATCTTAAACTTTCAAATAATTTATATAATATTTTCCGCATTTTTCTCATATCTAAAACCAAGTAACATTTAACAATTAAGCCCTTCCTATTAACAAAGTAATTAAATTATTTAGGTCCTCCTTTAAAAATAATTTAATTTCCATACTAAATCCCTTAGTAAAAATCCCCAAAAATTCCAGAATTCAATTTAATCATGTTATCTAACATATCCAAATTTAAGACCCAATTCCTTAATAGATTTTCCAAAAAAAATTCATAAACCCAAATAACGATATTTTCCTTTAAAAATTCATAAGTAATTCTCCACTGCTTGGAAAATTATAAAAGTTAAAATCCAAATCCAAAATCATGTTTTCCATGATATATAATTTTTCCACGGCATTTAAAACTCATTAAATCTCGGTTTTACCCTAAAATCGTTCATATCTCCTTTTAAACCATCATGTTTAAACCAAATAAATCATAAATTTAGCATATCATCATCCATTATATCATAAAAATGAATTTACCTTTAAATCTGAAAACATATGATTATAAAACCAAAATAGTGATGTAGTGATTATTATTCATCTTAGACTGGATAAGGAAATTAGAGATTGATTTCTTCTAGCTTGAATCCTAAGCTCTACTTGATTTTCTCTTCTTTTCTATCTTCTTAATGGTCGGCCTTGCTCTTTCCTCTTCTTACATTTTTGTTTGTGATGATAAGGATGTGCATGATTAAGGAATAATAATATAAGGGTGGGAAATATGGGCGGCTATTTACCCTAATGCCCTTGTATTTAATTAGTTAGCACTTAACCATTTAAAGGTTCATTTAATTTAATTAAGCACGACCACCTATATTCATTTACCAATCTCAATCCCCTTATCACTCTACATTATTATATTTAATTTATTCTAATTAAATCTCCTGAATAATGTTATTAAAAATTTGGGATGTTATAGGCTCCCTTCTTTATAGAATTTCATCCTCGAAATTCAGTAAGGACTAAATAGCAAACATAGCAATCTTCTGTAACAACTCCTAACATCCATACTAGCCAACCCGACTAGCAACTAATCTATAAAAATATAATACAGACATACAATCAAAGCAGATCGGGATAAGCCTCTCGAAACTTGTCCTCTGTCTCCCAAGTACAGTCCTTCTCGTTGTCCCTCCACTAAACTTTCACCTACTTGAGTGTCCTAGTCCTCAATCTTTTCTCATCTCTCGCTACAACACGAATTGGTTGTCTAAAAAAAGTCAAATCAGGCTCTACTACCAAATCCTCCAACTCTGTCTGAGGAATAGCATCCTCTGGATCATGCACAAACTTGCAAAGGTGAGACACATGGAATACATTATGGACACCTGCCAAACTGCTCGGGTAACAACCCGGAAATTTCAATCAAATTTTAAATGAATTTTATTTGAATTTTTGAATTAAATATATTAAATATTGAAATAAATTTGAATTTAAATAATGATTTTTGGATATTGTGTAATATATTTTTCCAAATTCAATAATATAGAAAATTTTCTGAAAATTCAAATTTTGGTCAAATTTGGTCAAAGTTTGATTTTTGGTTGAAAAAATTAAATTTGAAATTTTATTCTTTTTTATGAAACTAGACTGAATTCTAATCCCTCTCCACTTTTCGTTTCATTAAAATCCTATTTCTAGTGATCCGAATTTGCATTTTTCGATGTAAAAACACGCATTTATTTGTGAGTATTTTTCTATTTTCTTTTATCTGAGTTTTTGGGTTTTGGGCTTGATTTATTTGGGCTTGGTTTATAGGCCTGGAATCCTAGAGGTCTCCTGAATGGGTATGTGGCCTTTCTGAATGGACGTACCTATTGAGAAACTTCTGTACGTATATTTTTTATTTCCTGCTTCTTCCGTCTTCTCATTTTTTTGCCTGAGAAACAATTTACAGTAAAAACTCTATTGTCCTTCCTTTATCTCCTTCCTCCTCCAAATCCCTAAGCACCAAACCTTAGCTCTCTCCTTCTTCTCTCTCTCCTCTCTTTCCTCCTTCTTGCCGCCGACCACCATCTACAACACCCTACCCCCTCTCTCGGCTGTACACCCAAACACCCTCCGCAAACCTGCACACCCACTCACCTACCTACCTTCTGGCCCCACACCCTCCTCCAAATCCAAGCCGGCCACACACAGGCTGTACCCACCTATACCTTACACCCCTTAGCCACTCGCCTCCGCACACACGGCCTCTACCCAAGCCATACCCGAGCTACGTACCCACCTACACCCGAGCCTACCTTAGGCCTACACCCACATACCCTCCACTACACACCCCCTTAGCCTCACACAACCACACACCCCAAGCCCACACCCACACTTCGGCCACCTTTGCATCCATTGGCTGAACCCCTCTTTTGCACTCCTCTCTTCATTTTATTAAAAAATAAAAATAAAAAGAATTTTGTTCATGTTTATATTCGTGCTTTGGTTTGGATCGTCATGCTTGACTCGTGGTCTCCATCTCCGTAATGTATCTGCTTCGTGTCTAGTTGTCTCTTTCAATTGCCACGAAAGGTAAGCAATCACTCACGATTAAAATTCTTATGTTAAGCGAATCGACATCTTGTGAAATGAAAATTTAAACGTTGTTATAATTAAATTTGCTTAGTGAATATTATATGATATAATACGATATGATATGTGATATGATATAATCTGCTATGTTATGTTGTTTATTTATTTTATATCACACTGCAAGTTCTCAAACTATGGGTTGAAATGATACATACCCGAAGAATAGATTAGGAAAAATCGTTATGGGTTGAAATGATAGACCCAAGCGATTTTATTGATTGAATTTGGGATACATGTTGAAATGATATATACCCGGAAATTTAATAAATTTGAGTTGAAATGATATATACTCAATCACTTGACCATAGGGTATAAAATTTTATACAAACACCGTTGGTCGGTTTTTTTAATTTATTTTAAAATATTTTCTAAATTTTAAATTATATTTGATTTAATAAAGTGATTTTAAAATTTTAGTTTAATTTAATGATTTTATTTAAAAATTAATATTTGGAAAATAATAATATTTTATATGTTTTGACGTTTAAATTTTAACCTAGAAATGATTTGAAGGAAATTTTAAGATTTTAACTTATAATTTATTTGGTTTTAAAATATATAATTTAAATAATCAAAAAGTAAATTTAATAAAATATTCAATATAGTTTTTAAGAAATTTAATAAATATAATTTAATTTAATATAATAAATATAATTTAATTTAATATAACAAATATGATTTAATTTAATATATAAATATAATTTAATTTAGTATAGTAAATATAGTTTAATTTAATATAATAAATGTAGATTTTATATAATAACTTTAATAAATAAATTTAAGAAGTTAAGTGGAGAATAATTTGTAATCAAATTTTATATAAAAGATTTAAATTTAAATAAGATTTTATTTAAGTTTTAAAGATATGATTTTTGGAATGTAAAAATTTGATTTAATATGAATTGTAAAGTAAATGTTTAAATCTAAAAATTTATTTGAAGTTAAATATTTTAGTATTGATTTAAACTATAATTTAAGATTTATTATTTAAATGTTTTACAAATGACCACGGTGTGGAAAAATATAACGATTGGTTGTTAAAGAGACAGGGGACGAATATTGTCATACTCTCTGCCAATTCCGAAACCACTTTAATAACTATACATGCGGTGGAGGATCTAGAACGAAGTAGGATGGTTTAGCGAACGCTTCTGGTATGAGGTAAGATACGCAGCCATGACCCACTAGTCAGCTTGATATGACTAAAATAGGAGCTATCCCGAGCCAAGTGAGGTCGCTCCTCCTATCAAGCATGCTTCTTCGAAACCTTCTCTATTACTTTGTGATGTGATTTGGTGCGCACCTTTGATTATGGGAGTGTGTCTCGAGGTGGGCGGTAGTAGTTGATATGCGTTACCACCAGTTCGGGTGTGCAAAACGGTAGAATCCTACCCTGGGCATAGCCTCGCATGTCTTGTCATATGCCTTATTCGAGCACACTATGATTTTGGTTTGTGTAGTACCTATGGAGTGCTCCCTGATAACCCATCGATTTGGTGGAGTTTACAGTATTGTATAGACTATGACATTTATAAAATGTTTTAATGGGGATATGGGTAACGACTTAACGCTATTTTCAGTATATTATACTTTACTGCTAGACATTACATATATAGCGTATATTACTACATAGTAAATAGTTTAACGGATCCTTAGAGGATGGGAATCCCAAACATCTTGTAATTTACTATAGCATTTCATTTGTTACATTTCACTTGAGTTGATTTACTTACATAAGAATGTTAGTCCTGACTTGAGTGTTTTGTTTTTAATTTATGCTCGGGTCAATCTGAGTTTCATAGCATTCAGGACTCACCTTTTTGAGCTAAAGACTTTGCTAGAGATCTATCTACCTATTTTCTTAGCTATCTCAGTTATTTCAGTTATCTCGGTTATTTCTATTCAGATATTGTCATTTTCTTATGTATTAGCGAACTTCTATGTGTTGGATCTCTGTTGTATTTGCTTTTGGACTCTGTTGTTTCTGTAGTAGCTTCATGAACTACTATGTTTATTTATTTCACTACATATTTTATGTCTATGATTCTATGATTGATTTTATTTACCCCAATTAAATTAAAAATTTGTTGTTTTGAATTATTCATGTTTGACATATGCGGTTTTATTGTCGATTTGAATGGTTCAAAATAGCGGGTCGTTACAATTGGTATCGGAGCTTTGGTTTAGGTAAACCTTACCTATGGGATAAAAACTCATTAGAGATAGGATAGTAATATCCTAGAATGAGTAAAATTAATTACGGAATCACTCTAGTTTCAGCTTGAATCTTAGTTAGAATTCTCTTTGATTAGGATTCCTTTGAATTTCAATCTCTTCCTTTATTCTAAAATCCATTCTTGAATCTTCCAGGATGAATCGTAGGAATGCCAGAGGTAGGGGTCGAGGAATTGGCCCATCTCCAAAACCCGTTGCACCTGTCAGATTCACCACTCTTTGTTAGGAGTACACTCAGCTTGGTGGTACCAAGTTTACTGGAGCAGAGAGCATCATTGAGGCTCAATAGTGGCTGAGGAGTTTAGAGAGGATTTTCACAGGCCTTGAGATCACCGACGCTCAGAAGCATCAGTTAGCCGCTTGGTAGTTGCAGGAGGCTGCCTAGGATTGGTAGGAGTCTGTAACAGCCCATACTATTGAGGCAAATATCACTTGGGAGCAGTTTAGGTATATATCTTGAGTTGGATTCAATTTTGGTTAGATTATCTCTTTGGAATCTTCCTTAAGTCTTGAATACCATATTTCCGGGATGCTTTTGTTGCTAAGTGGAATCCCAAAGCTGGAAAATATCAGCTATACATTGAGTTTATGGACCTTAAGCAGGGGAATATGACATTTTCTGAGTATGAGAGGAAGTTCAATGAACTGTCCAAGTTTGGTCCTAGCTTGATTGATACCCCTCTTAAGAAGAATGAGAAGTTTATAGCTGGAGCTCGCCCAGTGTATTATGATCGTTTGATTTCTCATGTGCACAGCCCTTTTACTGGATTGATAGATATGGCTATTAGGTATGAGAACCCCACTTCTAAGGCAACACCTGTTGTTCGTGCACCTCCATCTCAGCCTTCTTCCAGTAGCTCCAAGAAGAGGAATTTCAGCTTCCAACAGTAGAAGGAGAAATGGCAGAGTTCTTAGGGTATTGGATATTCTTATCAGCAGCAGCCTATTGATCTATCTTCTATTACTTACTTCAAATGTGATCAGAAGGGACACTATGCCAATAGTTATCCAAATTCAGTCGAAGCTTCTATCCCTCCAGTTCATATGACTAGGCGTGATCTATGCCATCTTTGCTTGCAGCCAAGACACTTCAAGAAGGATTGTCACACTCAATAGAAAGGCAAGGCATTTGGAATCTTCATTGTTACCTCTTCCATTCCTACTCCTAGTGATACCCAAGGTACTCTCCAAGGCACCTTTTCTTTACTTGATTTTCCTGTTCTTGTTCTATTCGACACTAGAGCCTCTCATAGCTTCATTTCTGCTGATCTTTGTAATAAGTTTGAACACACCTTGCAACCTCAGTGTGCATCTGAATCCTTATGTGTATCCAATCCCATTGGCGGTCCCGCCGACCTTATTGTGATTTGTAAAGGGGTGAAACTCTTTTACAACGACCATGGTTTTTCTGGCGATTTCTATGTTCTTGGTTTTGATGCATTTGATCTCTTGCTCGGAGGTTATTGGTTAAAGAGATTTGAAGTTATTATCTCTTGCAAAGCCCGAACTATCTCTTTAGTTGATGATATGGGTAATCCTTTAATGATCGGATGTCATATGCCGTATGCCGTATGCCTCGGGATTATGCTAGTAGTTTTATCTTTTCTCTTTATTCTTATCTTAGTGACCTTGCCTCCACTCCTGTTGTCAAACTCTTTCCTGATGTTTTTGTGAAGTCTCTTATCTTCCTCCTAAGTGGGAAATTGAATTCCGCATCGATCTTATTCCTGGAGCTCAACCTGTAGTTCTTCCTCCCAGAAGGATGGCACCTAGAGAGAAGATCGAGTTGAGGAAGCAAATTGAAGACTTATTTTCCAAGTGTTTGATTAGGCCGAGTCATTCAGAATGGGGAGCGGTTGTGGTATTTATCACTAAATCTGATGGTTCTTTGAGGATGTGTGTTGATTACAGGGAGTTGAATAAGCTTACAATGAAAAACAGATATCCTATGCCTCATACCAATGACATGTTCAATCAGCTCTACGGAGCTAAAGTTTTCTCTCAGCTTGATCTTGCCAGTGGTTTTCAGCTCAGATTTGCCGAGGAGAGCATTCCCAAAATGGATTTTTGTACTGAGAATGGTTTCTATGAATGGTTAGTTTTCCTTTTGGTTTGACTAATGCTCCAGCCTTCTTTGTTGATCTTACGAATCATGTTTTCCATGATTTTCTCAACAAGTTCGTTCTTGTCTTTGTCAATGATATCCTTGTCTTTTCTAAGACAGAGATGGAGCATGAAGCGCACTTGAGTTTTGTTCTTGAAACCCTTAGGAGTCTTGAAAGCTAAGTTTTCCAAATGTCATTTCTGGATGGATGAAGTCCGATTCCTTGGGCATATTGTTTCTGAAAATGGTGTTTCGATTGATCCTGTTAAGGTCGCCGCAATCAATGTAAGTATATCCACATTTCTTCCTTTGTAAATTGATTTTACTATCTTTCTTTGAGTTCAATTTCCCTATTCTATTTTCAGGACTGGTAAAGACCTAAGACTCCTTTGGATATTCGTAGCTTTTTGGGCTTAGCTGGTTATTATCGGAGGTTTATTGAGAATTTTGCTCGGATTGCTGTGCCTCTCACCGCTTTGACTCGTAAGAATGCCAAGTTTATATGGAATGATAAGTGTGAAGCTGCATTTAATGGGTTAAATCACAAGCTTACTTCCGCACCAGTTCTTACTGTTCAAATAGAAATGAGGGATTAACGGTATACACTGATGCTTGTCGAGAAGGTTTAGGAGATGTTTTGATGCAGAATGGGAAGGTTATTGCTTATGCCAATCGTCAGTTGAACACTCACGAAGCCAATTATGCAACTCATGATTTGGAATTGCTTGATGTAGTGTTTTCTCTGAAGTTGTGGAGGCATCATCTTTTGGGAACTAAGTTTGAGCTCTTTACAAGTCACCAGTCATTAAAGTATATTTTCACCCAAAAGGATTTGAACCAGTGGCAGGTTAGATGGCTTGAGTTTCTAGCTGTTTATGACTTCGACATCAAATACACTCTAGGGGAGGCTAATGTGGTAGCTGATGCCTTAAGTCGAAAAACGGCAATGTTATGTCAGATTGTGGTTTCTTCGTCCCTTTTGGATCGTATCGCAGCCAAGCAAGATGAAGACACAATTCTTAAGCTCATGAAGGATAATGTTCGTAGTAGGGAAGGTGGTAGCCAAGGTGATTTGGGAGTACAAATCGATCAAAATGGAGTTTTGTGGATCAATAATCGAATTTGTGTTTCGAATGTCGATGGATTAAGGCAAGAAGTGCTTAAGGAGAATCATCAGTCTAGACTCTCTATTCATCCAAGAGTTACGAAGATGTACCTGAATATGAAGAAGCTTTATTGGTGGAGTGGTATGAAGCGAAATATCTCCCTTTATGTTAGTAGATGTGCCACTTGTCAGTAGGTTAAGGCTGATCCTCAGAAGACCGTTGGATTATTGCAACTGCTTAAGATTCCCAATTGGAAGTGGGAACTGGTTTCTATGGATTTTATTGATGGATAGCTGAGGATGAGAAGGGGTAATGAGAGTATATAGGTAGTTGTTGATAGGCTGACCAAGTAGGCTCACTTCATTCCGGTCAGGTCAAATCGCACTGCTTCGAGTTTAGCTGAGATTTATATGAGAGAGATTGTTAGGCTTCATGGTGTTCCATCCAGCATTTTTTGTGACCGAGATCCTATCTTTACCAGCCAGTTTCGGAAAACATTTCAGGAAGCTATGGGTAATCGTCTGAATTTGAGCACAGCTTATCATCTGCAGACCGATGGTTAGACGGAAAGAGTTAACCAGATTCTGGAAGAACTTCTTCGTGACCGTGTTCTTGATTATCGAGGATCTTGGGAAGATCATCTTCATCTCATTGAAAACACTTATAATAACAGCAATCAGGTATAATCTTAATTTTTAAATTAAGGTTACTATAAGCCTTCACCTGTTTAATTCCATCCTTTGAATTTAGGCTAGTATCGCAATGTCTCCGTTTGCCGCTCTTTACGGACGACCTTGCAAATCTCCATCTTGCTGGATTGAATCCGGTGATCGTTTGGTTCTTAGACCAGATATGATTCTCGAAGCATCTTAGAAGGTTGAGGAGATTAAGAGGAAGACGTGGATTGCTCAGGATAGGCAGAAGAAGTATGCTGATTGGTGCAGGAGAAGTTTTGAATTTTCAGTGGGTGATAAGGTTTTTCTTAAGATCTCGTCGCTGAAGAATGTGATTCGCTTTGGTAGGAGAGGGAAGCTTGCTCCTAGATTCATAAGTCCTTTCCGCATCTTAGAGAGAGTTCGTCCTTTAGCTTATCAAGTGGATATGCAAGAGAAGCTATCTGGAGTGCATAATGTGTTCCATGTTTCGCATCTTCTCAAGTATCTTCATGATCCTTCCTTGATTGTTCATCCTGATTTACTCGAGAGTATGAATGTTGAGCCAAACCTCACTGTCGAGAGGAATCCACTTTGTACTGTTGATAGAGGAACGAAGAAGTTGAGGAGGAAATCTGTCAACCTGGTCAAAGTACAATGGAGTACAGACGATCAGGATTGTACATGGGAGACGGAGGAGAGCATGCGTGCTTCGAATCCGGAGTTATTTGTTCTAGGTACTATTTGTTAGTCTATCTTATCATTTCTGCTTATTTCTATTCCCGTGTCTCTTTCTTTTTCGAGGACAAAAAGTTTGGGGGAGAGTGTAGCGACCCGTAAATTTCAGGCAAATTTTCAATGAATTTTATTTGAGTTTTTGAATTAAATATTTTAAAATTGAAATAAATTTGAATTTAAATAACGATTTTAGGATATTGAATAATATATTTTTCCAAATTCAATAAAATAGAAAATTTTCTGAAAATTCCAATTTTGGTCAAATTTGGTCAAAGTTTGACTTTTGGTTGAAAATTTTAAATTTGAAATTTGAAATTTTATTCTTTTTTTATGAAACTGGACTGAATTCTAATCTCCTCTCCACTTTTCTTTTCATTAAAATTCAATTTCTAGTAATCCGAATCTACATTTTTCGGCGTAAAAACATGCGTTTATTTATGTGTATTTTTCTATTTTCTTTTACCTGGATTTTTGGGTTTTGGGCTTGATTTATTTGGGCTTGGTTGTTGGGCCTGGAATCCTAGAGGTTACCTGAATGGGTATTTGGCCTTTCTGAATGGACGTACTTATTGAGAAACTTCTGTACGTATATTTTTTTATTTTCCGCTTCTTCCTTCTTCTCATTTTTCTGCCTGAGAAACAATTTACAATAAAAAATCTATTCTCCTTCCTTCATCTCCTTCCGCCTCCAAATCCCTAAGCCCCTAACCCTAGCTCTCTCTCTCTCTCCCCTCTCCTCCTTCCTCTCTCTCTCCTCTCTTTCCTCCTCCTTACCGCCGCCCACCATCCACCACACCCTACCCCCTCTCTCGGCCTCACACCCTCCTCCACATCCAAGTTGGCCACACACACCCCGTACCCACCTACACCCTTCACCACTTAGCCACCCGCCTCCACACAAACAGCTTCCACCGACGCACCCGCCACCTAAGCCTCCACCGAGCCATATACCCACCCACGCCCGAGCCTACCTTAGGCCTACACCCACATACCCTCCACCACACACACCCTTAGCCTCACACACCCACGCACCCCAAGCCCACACCCATGCTTCGGACACCCTTGGATACATAGGCCGAACCCCTCCTTTGCACTCCTCTCTTCATTTTATAAAAAAAAGAATTTTGTCCGTGTTTATATTTGTGCTTTGGTTCGGATCATCATGCTTGACTCATGGTCTCCATCTCCGTGACGTATCTGCTTCATGTCTAGTTCTCTCTATCAATAGCCACGAAAGGTGAGCAATCACTCACGATTAAAATTCTTATGTTAAGTGAATCGACATCTTGTGAAATGAAAATTTAAATGTTGTTATAATTAAATTTTCTTAGTGAATATTATATGATATGATATGATATTCACTTGTGATACAATATGATATGTGATATGATATAATCTGCTATGTTATGTTGTTTATTTATTTTATATCACACTGCAAGTTCCCTAACTATGGGTTGAAATGATACATACCCGAATGATCTTTTAGATTAGGAAAAATTGTTATTGGTTGAAATGATAGACCCAAGCGATTTTATTGATTGAATTTGGGATACGGGTCGAAATGATATATACCCGAAAATTTAATAAATTTGGGTTGAAATGATATATACCCAATCAATTTACCATAGGGTAGAAAATTTTATATAGACACTATTGGTCGATTTTTTTAATTTATTTTAATTTATTTAAATTATTTTCTAAATTTTAAAGTATGTTTTGATTTAATAAAGTGATTTTAAAATTTTAGTTTAATTTAATGACTGTATTTAAAAATTAATATTTGGAAAATAATAATATTTTATATGTTTAAAGTTTAAATTTTAAGCTAAAAATGATTTAAAGGAAATTTTAAAAGTTTAACTTATGATTTATTTGGTTTTAAAATATATAATTTAAATAATTTAAAAGTAAATTTAATAAAATATTCAATATAGTTTTTAAGAAATTTAATAAATATAATTTAATTTAATATAATAAATATGATTTAATTTAATATATAAATATAATTTAATTTTAGTATAGTAAATATAGTTTAATTTAATATAATAAATGAATATTTTATACAATAACTTTAATAAAAAAATTTAAGAAGTTAAGTGGAGAATAATTTGTAATCAAATTTTATAAAAAAGATTTAAATTTAAACAAGATTTTATTTAAGTTTTAAAAATATGATTTTTGGAATGTAATAATTTGATTTAATATGAATTATAAAGTAAATGTTTAAATCTAAAAATATATTTGAAGTTAAATATTTTAGTATTGATTTAAATTATAATTTAAGATTTTTTATTGAAATGTTTTACAAATGACCACGGTGTGGAAAAATATAATGATTGGTTGTTAAAGAGACCGGGGACGGATATTGTCATACTCTCTGCCAATTCCGAAACCACTTTAACAACTGTATATGTGGTGAAGGATCCAGAACGAAGTAGGATGGTTTAGCGAACGCTTCTGGTATGAGGTAAGAAACGCAGCCCTGACAACCTGGTCAACTTTAATGATTAAAACACGAGCTATCCAAAGCCAAGTAAGGTCACTCCTCCTATTGAGCATGCTTCTTTGAAACCATCTCTATTACTTTGTGATGTGATTTGGTGCGCACCTTTGATTATGGGAGTGTGTCTCAAGGTGGGCGGTGGTAGCTGCTATGCGTTACCACCAGTCCGGGCGTGCAAAACTGTAGAATCCTATCCTGGGCATAGCCTCACGTGCCTTGTCATATGCATTATTCGAGCCCACTACGACTTTGGTTTGTGTCGTACCTATGGAGTGCTCCCTGATAGCCCACCGGTTTGGTGGAGTTTACAGTACTATATACACTATGGCATTTATAAAAGGGTACTTTTGGCACAGGTCCTTATTAAGGTTCAAAATACACGAAAAGTCCTTCACTAAATTTCAATGTAAATTAGGTCCCTATTTTTTATTCACGATTATTGCAGAGCATGATGCAACTTTTCATAAAAGTTGCTGACATTTCCGCAACTTTTCTGTACACTTTGAACATAGTGTATGAAAGTTGATAAAATATCAGCACTTATTTATAAAAGTTGCTGACATTTCAGCAACATTTATGTACACTGTGAACACAGTGTATGAAAGTTGCTGAAATATCAGCACTTATTTATAAAAGTTGTTGACATTTCAGCAATAATTTTTCTTTGTTTCTAGAAAATAGGGACCGGATTTACAATGAAACTTTGACAGGGAAAGTTGCCGAAATATCAGCACTTATTTATAAAAGTTGCTGACATTTCAGCAATAATTTTTCTTTGTTTCTAGAAAATAGGGACCGGATTTACAATAAAACTTTGACAGGGACCCGCTTTACAATATGAAAGTATGATAGGGATGAATCCCTAATTTCCACTTTATAAAATGTGTTAAGGGGGATATGGGTAACGCCTTAACGCTATTTTCAGTATATTATACTTTACTGCTAGACATTACATATATAGCGTATACTACTACATAGTAAATAGTTTAACGAATCCTTAAAGGATGGGAATCCCAAACATCCTTTTAGTTACTGTTGCATTTCATTTGTTACATTTAACTTGAGTTGATCTACTTACATGAGAATGTTAGTCCTGACTCGAGCATTTTTTTTATAGTTTATGCTCGGGTCAGTCTGAGTTTCATAGCATTCAGGACTCACCTTTTTGAGCTGGAGACTTTGCTGGAGATCTATCTACCAATCTACCTATTTGCTTAGCTATTTCAGTTATTTCAATTGTCTTAGTTATTTCTGTTTAGACATTGTCATTTGCTTATGTATTAGCGAACTTCTATGTATTGGATCTCTGTTGTATTTGCTTTTGGACTCTGTTGTTTCTATAGTAGCTTCATGAACCACTATGTTTATTTATTCCACTGTATATTTTGTGTCTGTGGTTCTGTGATTGATTTTATTTACCCCAATTAAATTAAAAATCTATTGTTTTGAGTTATTCAAGTTTGACATGTGTGGTTTTATTGTCGATTTGAATGGTTCAAAATAGCAGGTCATTATAGCTCGGCAACTCTACTCTGTACGCGAGCTTTCCAATCCTTTCTATAATCTGGAATGGTCCAACATATCTTAGGGCCAACTTTCCCGACTTTCCAAACCATATTTCACCCTTCATAGGTGATATTTGAATGAAAACCCTATCTCCCACTGAGAACTCTAGGTCTTTATGCCTCTTATCTGCGTAACTCTTCTACCTGGATTGAGCTTCCTTCATCCGTCCTCGGATTAACTCAATCTTTTCTGATGCCTCTTTAACCAAATATAGACCTAATACCAATCTGTCTCCTGTCTCCAACCAACATGCTGGCGATTTGCATGGTCTTCCATACAAAGCTTCAAAAGGCGCCATTCCTGTACTAGTCTGATAACAATTATTATAGGAAAACTCAATCAGATGTAGGTGATCTTCCCAAGATCCACCAAAGTCTAATACACAAGCTCTCAATAATTCCTCGAGTACCTTATTAACTCTCTCTACCTGCCCATCCGTCTGTGGGTGATAAGCTTTACTCATCTTGAGCTTGGTACCTAATACCTCTTGTAGACTCCTCCAAAATTCACTGGTGAATAATGCATCTCTGTCGCTTACTATGCTACTAGGAATCCCATGAAGTATAACTATGTTCTTCATGAACAACTTAGCCAAAACAGGTGACGTTCTGGTTGACCTGACTGGAATGAAATGGGCTCTCTTGGTAACCTGTCCACAATAACCCATACACTCTCATTTCCTCTCCTTGACCTTGGCAACCCATCTATAAAATCCATGGATATCGAATCCCACTTCCAGACTGGAATCTCTAAAGGTTGAAGCAATCCAACTGGCTTCTGATGTTTGGCCTTTACTTGTTAATAGTTCATGCACTACCTAACCCATACGCCAACATCCCTCTTCATTCCTTCCCAATAGAAGCTTCTCTTCATATCTTGATACATCTTGGTCCCTCCAGGATGAATTGTAAACATGAATCGATGACATTCTTCTATAACTTGTCTTTTCAAATTCTCCACATATGGAACACATAACCATCCCTTCTTTCTCAACCATCCTATCTGGTCAAGATAGAAACCTTTCAAATCATCGACCTCGGTTCCAACCTCAAGCCTTCCAATCCTCTCGGCTAAAATTGGATCCTTTCTCTGTTTAGAGGCTATCCTTTCAGTCAATAGTAGACGAACTTCTAAACAAGACAACATGGCAGTTCCCTGACTAGAACTAGCAGTAGATCTTATCTGCACACTACCTGTAGTCAAAGCTTCTAGATCCTTCCATTCTGCCAACATTGATAACACGACATTCTGATATTTTCTACTAAGAGTATCTGCTATCTTATTTCCTTTCCCAGGAGTATACTCTATACCGAAATCATAAGCAGCCAAAAACTCCAGCCACCTCTACTTCCTTATATTCAACTCATTAAGAGAGAATAAACACTTTAGTGATTTATGATCGGTATACAACTCAAATCTCTCTCCTAAGAGATAATGCCTCCAAATCTTCAAGGCAAAGATTATCGCAACTAACTCCAAGTCATGAGTAGGATATCTTACTTCGTGCGCTCTAAACTGCCCGGATGCATAAGCAATGACCTTACCGTTCTTCATCAATACTGCTCCAATCCAGTTGCACATGCGTTAGTATATACTACCAACACTTGGTTACCATCTGGAACAACTAGCACTGGTGCATTGGTCAACAAATGCTTTAACTTAAGGAAGCCTTCCTCATATTTTTCCAATCAAATAAACTTCAAATCTTTCCTGGTCAACTTAGTCAAAGATGTTGCTATCCCCGAGAAATCCTTAATGAATCTCCGGTAATAGCCAGCAAGTCCAGAAAAACTCCTGATCTCGGTATAGTGTCTGGTCTCTTCCAATTGTTGATAGCTTCGATCTTAACTGGATCAATTGACAGTCCCTCTTCTAAAACTACATGACCAAGAAACTTAACCTCTTTCTTCAAAAAATGACACATGGAAATCTTCGCCTTTAGCTAATTCTGCCTCAGCGACTTAAGCACCACTCTAAGATGAATTTCATGCTCTCTTTCATCTTTCGAGTACACTAAAATGTCTTCAATGAATACCAACAGAACCTATCCAAGTGCTCTCGGAAAACCCGGATCCTCAAATCAATGAAGAAAGCACGTGCATTTGTCAATCCAAATGGCATCACCAACCACTCGTATGAACCATACCTAGTCTGAAATCATGTCAATGGAATGCTGCCCTCCGCCACCCTCAACTGATGGAACCCCGTCGCCAAATCCAATTGGGAAAACACTCTTGGCTCCACTCAACTGATCAAATAGATCATCTATCCTCGGCAGAGGGTGCCTATTCTTGATCGTCCTTTTGTTTAACTTATGATAGTCGATACACATCCTTAACGACCCATCTGGTTTCTTCACGAACATCGCGGCCGCTCCCCAAGGTGAACTGCTTGGTCTAATAAAATTCCTTCTATCATGATCCACTAGCCGCACCTTTAATTCCTTTATCTCTGTCGATGTCATCCTGCTAGGTGCTCTACTAATAGGTTCAGCTCCCGGTACAAGATCTATCTGAAACTCAACAGCTCGTTTCGGTGGTAATCCTGTCACTGGCTCAAAGACATCTGCAAATTCCCTTGCCACTCGAACCTAACTTTGCTCTTCTCCAACCTCCATGGCACTTAACAAAGCACAAATAGTCTTACGGGAATTCTCCACTGAGAAGATGATTTAGTTATGACTATCTTGGTGTCTCACTGATATTTCCCTATCAGGGCCAAATATCCTAGCCTCATACTTACTCAACCAATCCATACCCAAAATGATCCCGAAATCTATGAAATAAAAAACATACAAACTACATGCAACCTATGACCTAACAAATCAAGTTCTTACTGGTCACATCTCATCCCTAGAGTTGCATACCCTCCTATTGGATTTGCAACCCTTAAGGGAGTAACAAGGTATGCGGGTTCTATGCATAACCTACAAACAAATACTATGATATAAATGAATTTGATGCACCGGTATCAAATAGTACCCTAACTAGTATACTCTGAATCAAAAGTGTACCTTCCATCATAGATTTTCCTTTATCTGCTGCTGTAGGCCTAGAAGAATATGGTGGTCCAATAGCAAACACCTTCCCTCTGTCCGCCCTGACTGGCTCTGGACACTTGTTCTTATAATGCCCAACTCGATCACAGTTTATGCATTTCCCATTCTTCTTCTTTGCCGGCTTCTTCCCTTGCATGTTCTACATTCATGAGCATAATTGACCTTCTTATCACACATATAACACACTAAATCAGCCTTCGCCTTCTTAACAGCATCCCCTTTCTGGGCTCCTTTCTTCTTAAAGAATTTCCTTTTCTTTCCCTGAGGACCTTAGGACTCAACTGTCTTCTCCCTAACAGACACGACAAGCATCTCTTAATGGCAAATGGCCATCTCCACCACCACATTACAAGGCTCTCTGACATGAGTCATAGTCATTCTACCTAGCTCTGGCCTCTGTCCACGAATAAATTTCTTATTCCTTCTGATGTCAGTGTCAACCAAAGCATATCCATATAGAGATAGCTCATCAAACTTAGCAGTGTACTCAATCACTGACATATCTCCTTGAACAAGATCCATGAACTTACTCATCAATTCTGACTTGGAAACCTCAGACAAGAACCTCCGCTCAAACCTTCTTCTGAAGTCTGCCCAGGTCAGCTTTCTTCGAGACTCCGACTGTCATACTATCCCACTAGTGAAGCATTAACCCTTGCAACTGTCTAAATGCTAGCCTTCTCTTTTCTCCATCATCCAATCCTAAATCAGTAAAGATCCTCTCACAGCTCAATAGCCAATTCTCAACCTCAATAGCATCCTCTGTCCCAACAAACGGCTTTCCACCTAGACTGGTGTAGTCCTTGCTCAGCTTAGCATAAATATATCAAGCTGGAGCTACAAGATTAGCTCCTCCAACATTACCAGCAGCTCCTGCTTGCAAAAGATTAGCTAACAACTGGTACACCATCCCCGCATCCACTGGCGGATTTTAAGCACCCACACTGGCTTCAGCATTTGGATTCGCATTAGCCTATCGAACTTGGTTCCTTCTAGTATTAGGTCGAGCGTTTCCATTGGTAGTGGTTCTTCCTCCACCTAGATTTCATCTTTCGTTTCCTACTTCCATATCCTCTTTCTCATAAATCTGCATACGAGCCTTAGTAAGATAAAGAAGAACGTTTAAGAGAGAGGGAAACACGTACTTAGATATATACCTATATATCAAATACAAGTATGTTATTATAGCGTTAACCAAACCCGATATATACCTATATATCAAATACAAGAATGTTATTATAGCGTTAACACAACCCTGATCATATTTTCTAATTCATTGGATTATGTTTCAAAAAGCTTTTAGGTTTTAACTTTCTATTAATGTTTCATAGACCTATGCTCTGATACCAACTTATAACATCCCCCTACTTAGAGGCCCAAAACTAATGGCTACGAATGCTGTTTTCATCCATAGTTATTAATCTCGGCGATCAAATACGGTGGTGCTAGATACATTGATACACAGATCACAGAAATATGGAAAGTTTTAACAAATCCTAAAAACACATTTCCACATTCCATTCAAAACAATTGATGTTCATTACATAATCCCAAAAACATTAACCGTGTTCAACAAAATATAATTATTACACATACGCCAAGAGCGACATATGAAGATGCCCCCTTAGTTGATAAGAGCATATAATAAGGCTAATAAATCTTCCTTTACAAACAAATACACATCGGAATTAGATAACTCTAAATAACTAACTGCCTCCTGCATGCCTTCGGAAGCTCCATTCGTTTAAGAAATGAACCTGAAAACCTTAAATCTCAAGTTACTCCAAATCACTTGAGTACCCAAGAGTTAAAGCGGAAAACCAAACTTCTAATCAGACATAAAGCCTAATATGAATAATAATCTGACATCTCCATCCTTTGAGATATCTAGTGAGATCACTCAACTTAGCGAAACGGGATTTTACCCTCACTAGTATCCTAAAACCTTTATAAAACCATATACTGTGCTCATGCATCCACAATGGTTAAAACATACATTTCAAAATATTATGATGATATGTATACATATAAACACTTTGGATTACTCATCCCGGTTTAATTTGACCCCTATGTCATAATTATAGTTCTAGGGTCACTATTACCTTTTTCATAACACATGGACACCCTGTCCAATTTCATAGTTTTCATGGGATCACTAAGAACCCATAGGCCCCTGCCAATTAGCTTAATTAATTCATGGATCCCCCCTGAACCTATTAGCCATTCCAATAACTAATCCCTTATCCTAGTTTTCATGGGTTGACTATGAACCTATGGATTTATACAGTAACTCACTTATATCCTAGTTTTCATGGGTTGACCAGGAACCTACTGATGCCTCCATTAACTTCTTTCTTATCCTAGTTCTCATGGGTTGACTAGGAACCTATTGACTGGTGTCAATTCTTAATCCGGATATAGTTTTCATGGTTTCATTACAAACCAATTTGCCCTTGCCAACCTACCTTAATACATAGTTTTCATGGGTTCGCTATGAACCTATTGGTTATCCTCCAATAACTACCAAATCATAGTTTTCATAGGTTTACTATGAATCTATTTTAGTCTCCCTGACTCTCTAGATGCAATTCTAATCATTTAGGAGTTTAATCAATTTATATTCACTACTGGGTTAACCTAGCTGGTTCTTCTACCCCTTTATCCCCAAAATACAGTTATGGGTTCTTTATCATGCGAATATATTAGTATTTGAAGAAGCAAACATAACAATTTAACAACACCATTCCTCTGGGATTAAGGTCCTTGAAATACATTTCATATAAAACATAGTTAACCCCTTTAACTTATATTTTTATCAAGGAAATACTTCTTCAAATTTACTTCCTTAAAGTCATTTCAAAACTCCTTTATTTTAGCCACGGGGTTTTCCTCCAAAAATTTGAGTTTGGGTTTTAAAACCTTTCAACAATGTTAAAGTTTTATCATATAAGAGTAGAAGAATAGCTTCGAAACCATCTAAAAGTACTCTTTCGAAACCATTGAAGGTTACCCTTCAAAACCATTGAAAGTCCACCCTTTCAAAAGCATTGGGGTTATACTTAAATCATCATTTTGTATCAAAGTGAACATAGGCGAAAGCATCTCTTTTGAAACCTTTCTTTATTTCAAACAGTATTGGGGAAGCTTTATGGTGTCGGAACCACCCTTTCAAAAGCGTTAAAACCTATGGGTAAAACAATTGAAGAATGGCCTCGAAACCTCATCCAAAACCATATCCTACGAAACCCCTAACCCCTTTCAAAAGCATTAGGAAGTAGCTTATATATATAAAACACTGAATCTTTCGATAACATTGATGTTTTCAATACGATCGGAAGGTCATCAATTCTTAGAAGGGTTTCGACTTGGTCGAAACTACCCCTGCCGAAAGCTTAAACAATATCTAAGTAACTCCTTCAGAAGCTACTTCTTTAAAACATAGGCGGCGGCTCTCTTTTGAAAGCCTCTTTGAAAACCATTTAGAAACCATAGGTTTCGACTGTGCCGAAACTCCTTTTATAAACAGTAAGGGCTTTTCCTTTAAAACAAAAATAAACCAAGGAACCAACTCCTTCGGAAGCTACCTTTTGACACCCTACCTTTCGCCTTTCTCCAATCCACTATGTACCATCTAATTGACACCATGTGTATTGGTTTACTAGTTTCGACCTAGAAGGTTTTGACTAAGTTGGAGGCAGAAGGTCTGAGTCGAACGGACCTTCTAAAGAAGGCGGAACCCCTTTTCTGAGAAAAAGGCTGTTTTTACCAAATAAAGTGAACTTTTTGTAACAAACTTGCCTACTTGTAAACATTTGATTGGCTATCTTAAACTTTTAAATAAATTATATAATATTTGCCACATTTTTCTTAGATCTAAAATGAAGTAACATTTAACAATTAAGTCTTTCCTATTAACAAAGTAATTAAATCATTTAGGTCCTCCTTTCAAAATAGTTAATTTCCATACTAAATCCCTTGGTAAAAATCCCCAAAAATTCCAGAAATTCACTTTAATTGTGTTATCTAACATATCAAAATTTCAAACCCAACTCCTTAATATATTTTCCAAACTAAATTTATAAACCCAAATAACCATATTTTCCTTTGAAAATTCATAAGTAATTCTCCACGGCTTGGAAAATTATAAAGGTTAAAATCCAACTCCAAAATCAGGTTTTCCATGATATATTATTTTTCCATGGCATTTAAAAATCATTAAATCTCGATTTTACCCTAAAATCTTGCATATCTCCTTTTAAACCATCATGTTTAAACCAAATAAATCATAAATCTAGCATATCATCATCCACTATATCTTAAAAATGAATTTACCCTTAAATCCAAAATCATATCATTATAAAACCAAAATAGAGATGTAGTGATTATTATTCACCTTAGATTGGATAAGGAAATTAGAGATTGATTTCTTTTTGCTTGAATCCTAAGCTTTACTTGATTTTCTCTTCTTTTCTATTTTCTTTATGGTTGGCCTTGCTCTTTCCTTTTCTTACATTTTTGCTTGTGATGATAATGAACATGTATGGTTAAGGAATAATAGTATAAGGGTGGGAAATATGGGCGGCTATTTACCCTAATGCCCTTGTATTTAATTAGTTAGCACTTAACCATTTAAAGGTTCATTCAATTTAATTAAGCACAACCACCTATATTCATTTACCAATCTCAATCCCCTTATCACTCTACATTATTCTATTTAATTTATTCTAATTAAATCTTCTAAATAATGTTATTAAAAATTAGGGTTGTCACAAGATCAAAACATCCCACTTCACAAGATTTTGCCTTAGACTTTTTGCTATGAATTAAGACAACCTCTTTATTCACCTTACCTAAATTTACAATAGAACTAGAATCTCTCCTAGTGAAATCTTCGCACCTATATTCTAATTCAAAATCATTGGCTTTCATAGATTGTAGATCCAGTCGACAATGCATCACAGCATGATCTAATAATAATGAATCAAAAATAATAGATTCCTCCTTTTCAAAAGTAATAGAAATATCAGAATCAACATTAGCATCAACAAATGAACTCGAAACCCCATTGTTCTCGCTATGAACTGGTAACAAGTCATCAATAGATTCATCTCCATCCAAAGAAAGTTCTGATTTACCAAAATAATCCTTTGGGTCTTCGAATTTCTTGCTGTAATCTTTACGAATATTAACCTCATTATTCACGCTAAAATATTTGAATGATTCCTCTAATAATTCAATACCCTCTGATCTTTGAATCCATATGCGATCCAAAAGAATTCTTTTGAGTTTCATACACTTAAAGACAAAGAGAAACCATGTTCCGAAATCGATGGATATTTGAGATTAACCGGAGTAAATTTGATATTCATCGAACACTTGATCTTTTTATGACCAAAGATGCCGCATCTAAAGCATCTAACAAGATCACGACAATCTTTTGCAACCTGAGAAAAACTCCCACACCTATAACAAATCTTCCTTCCACATTTAGAATAAACCCAATTCACAACTTTAGAATTCCTATGGAAAGAATCAGGAACATAAAATTTCCCCTTCTTTAACCACCTGGGCATATGAATGCCTAGAGAAAGAATCATGAATAGAATTGTGCTTGGGTAAATTAGAAAAGACAGAGGATGAGATTGAGGAAGAAGGAAAAGAATTAGAGGACGTAAATCGCAAATATGAAGAAGCTACAGTTGCCACTTATCAAACCTTTAGTTACTTCAAAACAATTTCAAACTACCTTTAAATACACATAAATTTCAAAATTAAATTCGATACCAATTATTTCTAATTGTCAAACAAACATAAAAGTCTAAAATGATCATATACTCAACAGAAACTAATAAATAGATTTTCCACTATGCACTTTGATCAAAAATCATTTAAAATACAACAACATAATACCATGCCATACTATAATAACACAATACTAAATCACTGAAAATCATAAAGACATATGCTACTGGTTGGAATAACTCCTTTCGTCCTTGCTACTCCAACCATTTTATACTTCATATTTGAAAGAAAGAAATTTATTATATATTTCAATACATATGTTTGTAAAACCATAAATACGCCCCTTGATGATTACCTCAATAATCATCCTATATATATAATTTACTATCTTTTATTATAGAAATTTACCCAACACTCCTAAGGTTTAGGGACTCATCTAATCTAAGGTCTCGACTCGTGTCTTGAATATACGATATATTGTTCTAAACCTTCTATGATACCATCTGTGAAGACCCCACCACCATACCCATACTATCCAAAAGTATTATAGAGTAATGCTGCCAGATAATATGGAAAATGAGGCTATATAGAGTACACACGTGAATTTTCCCCTATACTAACACTGATAGATATTAAAACATCAAATAGATAACTCACATATACATACATAGTATCGGAACAACGCAATAAACATGTATTCCTTGAGAAACAATACATGATATACGGTAGTAAACAACAGCGATAACATGTAATATACGTAATGTATATACAGTAAAAGTACAACTCAACTCAAATGTCAACTATCTCAATGCAATGTGAAAAATAATCAATATACATCTCGGTATCAAAATATACAGAGATTCAATGTTATATAAATATCATACAACATCCTAACATATCTCTCTTCTAAGCCCAATAAAATAGATGTTGGTCAAGTCATCTCTGTACTTGAAACGTCTCGGACTGACCCGCGTATTGCATAAATAACACATGGGTCAGATTATGTCTACTCAAGAATCCATAATAAAGGTAACACGATATAAACTAAGTGTAATCATTTGATAACTCAACCAAAGTAACTCAAATCATCATACAACATGTCGATATGTGTGTGTGTAGTGTATATACACACACACCCACATATAACTATGCAAATGTGTGCATAGAATACAATTATAATATCTCAAATAGCTATCAAAGCATCACATCACACAGATAACTCAATCATGTGTATGAAGCAAACGACTCTATTATCAAAAGATGTCATCACCCGTATAGAAACACATCAAATCGGAAATAAAAGAATAAACATACATGAGTGAATCATACATAACCAAAATCATCATCAAATCTAGAAATATCAAAAAGTGAGATATCATTAAGTATATTGGACTAGCAAGAAGCATTTCCCAATTACAACTCTCAATCCTGATAAAACTTCATCATCGATATACATAAAATAGGATAGGCTGCATATCAAATACTAAGAATCCACTATACACCGGACAAATATCACAGGTATAATCTCATCTCCTTATATAATATATATTTGAAAATATTATGATGGGATATGACTATACGACAGACATGAAGTCCTAAGTAGAGTCATATATATAACACTATATAGGTCATCAAACCCATAACTATACTCAAGTGAGGTGTATCAATAGCATATGCCAAAACTACTATATTAGCACTAGAAGGGAGACTAATAACACGAAGCAAGCTCCAGAGGCATGAAGTCTCTACTTGTGTAGTTAAAGCCCTGCTAGAACATCACAAAACCCTAGCTATAGCGCATAACACTCTTCGACCGCTACCCTATTTCAGTTTAGCGCTATTAAACAGTAGCTCCACTTTAAGCCTCGCTATTTTCCGCTACACCAGCTTAATCATGGATTTTTACTATCCACTTTAGAAACATTATTATACAAAGGTTGATTTGAATAGTTTTCTTTTAAACCAAATCAACGAAGCTAGGGTAAAGACCTAATTTTATGGCACATGCATATAATATAAGTTAGAAATCTATTGTACTCACCAAATATAGACTATATAAAACATGTTATTCTATGGTTTTGTTATATAATATTAAACAATATTTATTTTTCATACATGAATGAGAATGAGAATAATTTTTTTGAGAGAAATGTGTGATTTTCAAAAATAGAGGAGAGCACACATGTATGTATATAAAGATAACACCAAAAACAAAGGTGCTGCCAACATGCCTGGCATGTAACAAATCAAAATACAAAAACAATGAAAAAAAACTCAGGTACATCTAGAATGAGCTCCAGCATGGCCACCGCCCATTACGCCTCAATATCGAGCTTCGGTAAGGCCACCGCCAGGTAAAGAGGTGTTATAAGTACCCAAAAATTCCATATTGCAACCAAGTGCGGATGAGATCGATAGACAACTCCAACTAAGAAAGAACGCCTCATTACAAACTCGAAAAATCCAAAAAGAACGCCTCACTGCAAATGCAAATGATCCAGAATGAAGAAAGCCACACTACAGATGTGGAAGAACTGGAAAGAACGCCATACTGCATATGTGGATGATCCAGAATGAAGACAACCACACTGCAGACGTGAAAGAACTGGAAAGAACGCCTCACTGCAAATGCCGATGATCCGAAATGAAGAACGCCACACTACAGACGCGGAAGAACTCCTCACTACAAACACAGAAGGTCCAAAATGAATGTCTTACTGCATTCCTGTCGGCAACAATCCTAAAAATCTACAAATAGTTGTCTAGCACCAGTTCTGGCCTAAACCAGTATTTGTAAATGGAAGTAAAGAAAATTATTAGAATAATACACATATATGTGTATAAATGAAGTTTATATACATATATATGTATTAATAGAGAAAAAGTAATAAAACTAAAGCTAAAATTATAAGACAAAAAAGCAACTAAAATAAGAAACATACTAAAAAAGAATCCAAGCTCATTATGCAACAACTTAACCAACTCTAAAGATGTAAAGATATCGAAATCAAAAAGGTAAAAAATTAACAAAATGTGAAGTTAAAAACCTATAAAATAAAACCACTTAAAAATTATCCTTATGCTCCTTTAATCAAAAGAACATTTGGTATTCAGTAAAATCATTATTCAAATTTGAGAAAATGTTAATGCTATAATTATTAATATTAAAAATATTTTTTTATGCTTAAATTGCTTAATGCTATTACTAACCTTAATAAGTTATTCTTTGTAATAATTATTTTTAGCTAATCTACATTTAGGATTTGAGATCAAATTAAAACAAAATGATGATATTATAAAAATCAATTTATTAATATGACTATTATTATTATTAAAAAGTCTCAAGTTTCTCTCAAACCAAATATACCAAAAATTATAATGAATAAAGAATCAATTAAAAATCTATTTTCCTTTTTAAACTTAAATCTTAAATTATTCCGATAATAATCACAATCAGTAACTTTAGTTGTAAGACTAAAGTTAAAGATTTTGAGAGTATTATTAAGAATGTAGTGAGTATCCATGCAATCATAATACACATGTTTAATATCTTCAAAATACAATTTACAAAAAGAACATTTATTATCAATTTTCATATTCTTTCTTTTTAAAAATTCAATAGTATTTAATTTCCCATACATGATTAACCACATATGAATTTTTGACTTAGGAGGAGCGTTTTTTTCCAAATAAGATTAAAAGGGTTATTAGTTACGCCCGAGAAATTAAGAAATTTATAAAAAGAATTTGAAGTGAATTTCTTACCCTTATCCCATTCCCAGTTCATAATATCATTCCCATTATCAATATTATATATGTTCAATCTAGCACATAACAAAGCAAATTGTCTAAGAGTTGTACCTTCTAAGATTCTATTAAAAGTAAAATTCCAAGGGGGATCATTGTCTGGAGAAACAACATCTATAATTAAAGCATTTTTAAAATTACGAATATCAAAAAGCTCTTAAATTCTACCCTAAGAGGAACAACAAATAACCAACGATCGTGACAAAAAGAAGTATTATTTCCTGAATGAACAATCGTATTAATACCAAGGTTAAAAATCTCATGACATTTTAAAATTGATTTCCAAAAATTAGACAACTTATTAATAACTGTAGGTGTAATTTGGTATAAATTATTATTACCATTATAATATTATTTAGAAATAATTTCTTTCCAAATAGAATAATCATTTATATCCTTAAATTTCCATAACCACTTTCCTAATAAAGACAAATTCATGTTATGCAAATTGATAACTCCTAAACCACCTTCCTTTTTCAATTTACAAACTGTTTCCCAATTGACTAAACATTTAAGGCTACTGTTGGGATTATCACCACTCCATAAGAAATCTCTTCTTATTTTATCTATTTTATTAATCACCTAATCATGGATAAGATGCATAGATATCCAATAGATTAGAATAGCAGATAAAACATAGTTGATGAGAACTAATCTACCCACTCTCGATAAGAACCTCCCATTCCAATTAGAAATTCTATTATTAATTTTATCTATTATAATTAACCAGTCACCGTGCTTAAGTTTAGTTGGTCTAAGCGAAAAACCAAGATAGTCAAAAGGAAAAGTCATAGTTTTAAAATTAAGTGTATTAGCAACTAAACCTTCAACCTTATCAATGTAATTTAATACTAAAATGGAACATTTATCGAAATTAATTTTTAGCCCTGAAAGAAGTTTCAAAGTTATATGAAATAAATTTAAGGGTAATAACATGACTAGGCAAATGGGAAGCAAATAGTAAGGTATCATCCGCAAATATAAGAACAGAGAGACCATTGCGGCACGCACCGTAAAGATCCATTTCTTACTACTTTTTTAATAATCTTGGAGAAAACATCAGCAGCTAAGTTAAACAAAAGAGGCGATAAAGAATCACCCTACCTTAAACCCCTTGTATTTTATTTCCTAAAATTCCATTAACCATTATACTAGAATTACCAATTCTAAGCAAAGCCATTATCCAACTTAGCCATTTGCTATTAAAGCCTCTAGCTAGTAACATATCAGAAAGAAAATCCCAATCTATCGAGTCAAAAGCTTTCGCAAAGTCTAGTTTTAGAATCACACATGTAATATTATTCTTACAACGGTGATTAATATATTCTTAAACAATGACCACTCCATCAGTGATATTTCTACCCTTAATGAAAGCACTTCGTGAATAATCAACAAGATCATTCATTGTTATGCTAAGTCTATTAGCTAAAACTTATGAAATAATTTTCACAGAACAATTAATTAAAGAAATGGGTCTAAAATATTTTAAATTCAATGCACCTATTTTTTTGTGTAATAAAATTACATTTGCAAAATTAAATCTTCCTAATTGTAATTTCCCATTATAAAAATCATTAAACATGCTAATTAAGTCGAATTTTAAAACATCTCAAAATATTTTGTAAAATAAAATAGGAAACCCACCAGGACCCAGGGCTTTATAACTAGGCATATCATTAATAGCCTTCAAAATATCCTCTTCAGAAAAAGGATTATCAAAGTCAATAAGGTCAATTCTAGATTCAATAGGATAGAGTTCATTACATCTTACATTTATCCTATGGTTATTCCTATTGCCAAAAATATCCCTATAGTAATCAATAAAGGCCTTATTTAAATCCCTTTAATCTACCAATTCAACATTATTTACAAAAATAGAATTTATTATATTACTACGTTTTCTCCCATTAGCCATATTATGAATTTTTTTGTATTATTATCTCCTTCATTAATCTATTGATTTCTAGATCTCTATTTCCATATAATCTCTTCTTTTTCTAAGATTGAATTAAGTTCTTCTTTTAGGTTAGCGAGAACATTACGTTCCCCTAGATTAAGTTGTCTAGTTTCTTCTATTTTGTTAATTTTAAGCAATTCAGAAAGTAAATTTTCTTTTTAATTTTAATACTACCAAAAACATTCTTGCTCCAATATTTAAGAAAATTCCTAAGACCCCTAAGTTTTAAAATAAATTTTTTTGCCAAGTTATCTGAATTCCCGATATTATAAAAATTCATTGATATCCATTTATTTTTAACTAAGTTAGAGAAATTGGATTCAAATAACCACATTTTCTCGAATTTAAAACATTTAATAATAATTATATGTTATTCACACGCAAGAATAATAGGACAATGGTTAGAATATGTATACGGCAAACAAGTGACTGTACAATTAGGAAATTTGTCTTCGATTTCGTCGTTAATAAAAAAATCTATCTAAAAGAGCCATAGAAGGGGATTCCCTAGTATTACTCCAAGTGAATTCTCTATTAGATAAAGGCATTTCTATCAAATTACTATTAATAATAAATTTGTCAAACTCTTCCATAGAAAAGAAATCTCCTTCCCTGGGATATCTTTCTCCTAGAAAATGTGTAACATTAAAATCCCCACCCAAAATCCAAGATCCAGGAGCGAATGGTCTGAATTCTAGACATTCACTCCATAGAACACGACGACCAAATTTCGAATTTGGTCTATAAAAGTTAGAAATATTTAATAAGGAGTTATCGCTAAGGTTAATGAGGATTATATGAATAGAGTGTTGTTTAGTAATAGTTTGAAGAAGTTTAAAAGAGTTATCCCGCCACCCTATAAGTAAACCACCAAAAGCCCCAATAGAAGGTAAACCAACCCAATGCCTAAAATAATAACCACCTAATCTTCTATAAAAACGAAGATTTAGACAATCAATTTTCGTTTCTTGTATAAGTGCTATATCAATAAAATAATCTTTAAAAAAGTTCTAAATTTATCGCATTTATTTAAATCGTTAGAACCCCTAATATTCCAGCTGATAATTCTCATAATCCAGCTAACATAGCCCTCTCCATCTCCTTACTTCTAATGTACGCCGTATCTAATTCGACGTCAAAAAAACAAAAGCACTATCTCTAGCTAACTGACAAATCACACTAGTAGATAAACTTCCTAGAGCATAAGAAGAATAAGTACTACCTAACCCAGAAGCCATACTTGAGCCTGAATTCGTAGTGCCACTCATGACACTCGAATCGGGTGACTCACCCGTAGATGAAGAATAACTTCTAAGGATCCTGGCACTCTAACGAACAACACCATTAGCCACAACAGATTTTTTATGCCTTCCTCTCTTAGATGATGAAGAAAAAACAGAAGCACGATTACTAATATTTCATTTGCTCCCCTTATCTTCCGAAATTGAAGAATTAAGATGAACAATTTCCAAATGTATATTGTCGGGTTGCAATGTTTTGTTATCCTTTTGACAATTTACCAAACCAGACACTGACTGGAAATCATCAATCGTACAACAAAATTTCATCCTAGAAAAACACCAACTTCTCTAACCATTCCATCTTCACGGCATTTCAACCCCTCCATCTCTTTAAGATCCCAACCTCAACGCTAATTTTATCCCCAAGTGTATCAGGTAAATAATTTTGAACGTGTGCATGTCAACCTTGTACATGTCACCCACTGTATCACCCATTGTATCACCCAATGTATCACCACAAAATAGTTGCATATCAAATTAACTTCATGGCTCTCATTCTCAAAAGAAACTTCCACACCAGCTAACCCATCACCAGTGCAAGCAAACCCCTCCACAAATCAAATTATTTGAAACTTTTTTCTTTGTTCTGTGCAAATCTTCATTGTGCAAGTTACCTCCACAAACCAAATTCACATCATCATTAAAATTAACACCATCTTCTTCATCCAACCTCTCTAACTCATTATGATTTTAATCCCCATCATACGAACTATCCCTATATAAAATCAATTCATAATTAAGAACCATGTGAATATCTTCCCTGTGCATGTTATCACTGAATCACCACAGCCTAGCTTCACACCATCACCCTAAAGCCCACTATGTAACTTAACTTCATTCATCCAGACCTTCGATACAAAACCATCAACAATAGCCAGAGCATCATTTGCCTTATATTCATTTCCATCATTCATGGTATAAACTGCACATGTCATGCTTTGCATATCTTCCTTATCCTCATAAAACTCTCCCAGACATCCATAATTTACAGAAATGTTATATATCACAATTGCACCATTGGATTTTGGTTCATCAACATAAAAGTTATTCACATCACAATAGTAACTCATTTCCTTCGAGAATTCATAAGAAGATCTTTCATCATCAGAAACAGGAGCTACAGTGATCTTATTATTAAGACCAATAGAGTCTCTTACAAGAACACCTGACCCCTTATAACATTTTCTATCTACACACATCATCTTTAAGCTATCAGTGCCAATATCAATGTTCTGATGGGAACAATACCCACGATTGCTATCATAGACAAATGATTCAATAAATGAAGGAGCAATATTTTTAACATCAAAACATTCAGTAATCTTGACAGCATCATCGATCAAAATAGGGTCTATACCAACATCATCCATAGACATCGGACAATCATATCGGTTAAAAGTGTCTGACTTAAAACCACCCATGTCACAAGATTTAGCAATGAGTCTTCTATTATGAATAGGAACAAATTCATCATTCTTCTCACGCTGGTGAATAGAAGAGACAGAATTTTCAATAGTGCAACCAACATTATTGTCTTTAGAGAGAATGTCTAAAGAAGAATGAGAAACCATCCTATAAGAAACAATAGTGGGATCTAATAATAAAGGATCGCAGAAATTAGAATCATCCCTAGATACTGAAATAGAGACATCAGAGTCCGCAAAAGCTTCGTTAGAATTGCTCGAAGACCCTATATGTCCACTTGACTGGCCAGAAGCAAAGACATCCTTTTCTAAAGAAGAAGTAGAAATACCAAAATAATCTTCTGGATTCCCAAACTTCTTGATATACCCACTACCGATATTAACCTCATTTATCACTTCAAAATGCCTGAAAAGTTCCTCAAGAATTTCAATTCCCTTTGATCTCTGAGACCATAAATGATCTAATAATATTCTCTTAAGTTTCATGCATTTCAACACAAACTGAAAACCATGATCTGATAGAGAGATTCTTGCTCTCGACAATAGGCGGGGTGAATTTCATCAAACACTGGATTTTTTTGTGTCTAAAAAAGCCACATCTAAAGCATCTCACTGGATCTCTGCAATCTTTTGCCATATGAGAAAAATCACCACATCGATAGCAGTAACTCTTACCCCGGACTTTACCTAGTCCGCAGATAAATTAACTTTAAATATTTGATTTTACATATAATGAAGCTTTTTGCATCTTTGTTATTTTCTGCTATATCTCTGCTATAACCCCACATTAACTTTTTGCACCATCACCGCTATAGAACCGCTAAGCTCTATAACTGCAGTGGTCTCTGTACTCTTAGTTACCATCACGGCATCGTGTCATGTATCCACTAGCATTTCCATCAATGCAGGACTCAATAATTTCAAAGCACATAACATTATACATCTAAAAAACACTTTAGTTCATGAATATATATATATATATATATATATTTGTATAATCAAAGATTATACATAGAATTATGAGTGAAAACACTCACCTCAACATAAGCTCCACCTACTTCCTCTTCTCCCAAGAACGCATGCACCCAAACTATCCAACGCAGCGGCTAAACCCTAATCGTTTATGCACTTAAGTGGACAATGGTGACGGGAGGCGTATAATTGAGTTTGAAGGGTTTATAATAATTTACTAGATTTTATTTGATTGATATATGCTAAGGGTTTTGGTAAGTTGATAGTTTTCTAAAATCAACATAAATGAACATGTTCGTTTCTTATTTAGGGTTAGAGATTAAATATTAGGAGAAAGGAAGAGTTTGAAAAATGGAAATTTTGTGATAATTAGGGTTTGGGCTTGAAAAATGTAGGCTTGGTTTTGAAAATATATAAATTAAGTAAGTATATATATTTATTCTCTTTTATTAAAAAAAAAGATTCTAATTGATTTAAATAAATACAAGTTCCATTTCAAATTCCAAACCATATTTTAATCCAATCATATTTCTTTTATAAAATTTTATTTTTCGATTTTCACCTATTTCAAATCTAATATCATACTTTTACAATTTATATCCTTTTATTTAAATAATTTCAAAATCAATTTATCAAATAAATTTCCAAATTTAATTATTACTTAAAACTCAGGTTGTTACATGGAGAGAAAAAAAGTAAGAGAGAGGGGAGGGAAAAGTCATTAGTGCTTATATATATTATTTATTTTCTTAAATAAATTGCTATATGTTTTGAGCTCATACGTTCACACAACACATCGGATCGCCATGAAGCTTTTTAGTGCACATCACCTCATTTTTTCGATCCTGATGGTATAAATTTCATTTCCATCTGAGATGGTGCTCCAGGAAGATAATTTCATGCAATTCAAGGTCATTTTTGCCATTGGGTAGCACGATTCCAAAATTTCCACAATCGTACGTCTCATAATGAAATCCTCATCCTAGAAATACAATTCGTCGGTCGAGTTCCCATTGGATCCAATTACGCACATATCTTACACAAGACGTATGACAATACATAAATTCTAAAAATGTCATGACTCCAAGTATAGCAACATTTGTACACATATTGATTCGCAACGTCGATCCAGACTCAATAGAAGTGGTATCGAGTTCTAGTTTGACCGTTTGCGAAAAGTCCGATTTTTAACCTTCAATCAATTAAAAATTACATATTTCAATTAATTATTTTAATATCCTATCTTTAAAAATGCGGGTTGTTACACATCCTTATGGAGGCAACTATCTCGGTTGAGTCTGTACTACTTCATCTCATTAAACTCTACTCCTTCCCATATTTTTACCAGGGTATCAACTAGCTTATAATCTTACCTTTGACTATTACCAATCTACTCAATCAAAGTAGGTCTAATAGTCAAACTCACCAACATTTTCGGCTCTAGTTCACATCGAGGCCTAAAATCATAACTAGCGATAAAATCCAACTCCTTTCACTCTAGGAACATGGCTCCCAAACTGGCATGTCTTCTACTCAAGGCATCAGTGACTGCATTTCCTTTTGTCGGGCATATAAGAAATGATGAAGTCATAGGAGACAAAGAACTCTAACCATCATTACTAACGAAGGTTGGGGTCCTTCTAGGAGAAAAGGTATTCCAATGATTTGTGGTCCATAAACAACTCGAACCTTTCTCCAAATAGGTAGTGCCTCCAAATTTTAAAGCAAACACTATAGTGGCCAACTCCAAATCACGGGTCGGGTACTTCTTGTCATGCGGTTTCAGCTACCGGTTATCATAGGTGACTACCTTACCACTTTGCATCAGTAATGCACCCAATCTAATACCATAAGCATCAGTGTATACCATCATCTCCTTATTCTCACTAACAATGGTCAACATCGGTGCACTCGTCAATCTCCCCATCAAATCCTTGAATGCATGGTCAACTCCTTCTACTCCTTGGGTGCCGTATACCTCAAGGGCACAACTATCGGTTCAAAATCCTTTACTAAGTCTATGCTGAACTCAATCTCTCAGTGTGGCAGTAATCCGGTCACCTCCTCGAGTACGTCTGAATATTCCTTAAAGATAGGCATAGATGATAACTCAGCTTGTGAGACCTCTAGCATATATAGAAAGATAACCATAGTCTTATCATCTTATAGACAGTAAATCTCTACCTTCCACCGCTCCTCAACCACAATTGTCATCAACTGCTTCTTGCAATCCACTATTACTGCATATTTCCTTAGCCAGTCCATCTCCAAGATAATATCGAACCCAACAAAACTCTAAATAAAGTAATCATAAACAAAAGAGCATCCATGACACGATAAGACCAAACCATACAAAGTCTATGGAGCCTCAAATAGGGTTCATCGCTACTAAAGGTCGGTCAACTATTTCGGGTATCAATCCTAATCCATCTAGGTCATTAGATATAAAGGAATGTGAAACCCTAGTATCGAACAAAATACGTATGAAAATGCCATAAATAGGAAGCATACCTTGAATATAATGCCTTTCCCTTTCTCCTTTGTCGAGGGAGCACTCGACAATGTTGGGACAACATCCGAAGTGTATGCCCTCACCACTTGCTTTTACTTTACTAGCTCGGGACAATCCTTCTACACATGCCCAAGCCTATTATAGTTATACCACTTCTTTTCGGCCTTTGTAAAGACCCGTATTTTTAATGATATGATATTTAAATAATTGATTGAAATATTGAATCATTAATTAATTGAAGGTATAAAAATATTTTTTTTCACATAATGCAGAATTAGGACTCGAGACCACTTCCGTTAAGTTTGGATCGATGTTGCGAATCAAAATGAGTATAAGCATTGCTATATTTGAAAATCCGACAATCTAATGGCCAAAACGATATCAAAAAGTTCAAAGTTATCATCCTGGAATGATGTCTTAGATAGCGATGAAATTTATATCATTGGGACTGGAAAAATAAGACGATGTACGTTGTCAAGTTTCGTTGCGATCGAATGTGCCATGTGATCGTATGAGCTCGAAACGCACGATGATTTACTTGAGAAATTAAATAAAAATTATATATTATATTAATATAAAATACACTACCCCTCTCCCTTTGACTTTACTGTTTCGTTCCCTACTTCAATAAAATTGCCACCTCCCGTTAAACCCTTCCCCGAATTAAATCGAGAGTTTCGATCAATGATAAATCATGAGGCCAGATTGGTTGAGATTGTATGAAGGCGAGCTTTGCATCTATGGTGGCATGGTGGGTTGTGGCTGTTTTTGGGGGTGGTGATAATTCATAGCGGTGGAACTAGGGCAGAGCTTGGTCAGAAAACAAGGGGGAACTAGGCAAAACAGAGAGCACCATCGTACTTCTCTTGGCGATGTGCACCCGTCAACATCGACGACCGAAGCTCCGATGCTTCCTACCGAATCGCGTCCAATACTTGTCATGACATGGTGAACTAGGTCCATTTTTACAGGGAAACCCAAGTGCAACAAGTTAGCACATTGCGGAGAGCAAGCGATGTGTGATGTGTTGGCGAAGACCATTCGTTGTTTCATGGTGTGGACAAGGAGAAATCGGGGATGAATGCATGACATTAATGGATTCATATACACGTATAGGAAAATGGATTTGGGGAAAGAAGATGGATTAAGGGGATTAGGTAATTAATTTTTTATTTAAGTTAATTAACCTATGTTTTTAAGTCAAATCCGTATTTAACCCATATCTTTTGCATACGAGGTTTGTTTTGGATGCGGTTTCTTGTGTTGCGCTTATGATGGAGAGCTCTACGATTGGAAACATTAGACTGGTCAGCTTTTTTTGAGTTAAGTGATATTTTATTTTACCATACTATGATTATTAGTATAATATAAAAACAACGTTTTAAAATGATTAATGACTTTAAAACATGATTTCTAATATATTTATATCTACACCTTATTTTATAAAAGAATTTTAAAATATTTTAAAATGGTATAAATCTGATATTATACATCTTATTATTGACGTACTATTTTTAGTGAATCACTAGATTTTAGCTTACTTTTGATATGAATCCCTGTATTGGTTGATATAGACGTGTTACATATGTTATGCATATGATATGATAGATATGTGTATGCTTGTCGGTTCCATGTGTGCATGTTTCCTTGTTTTGGTTGAAAATGCTGATCAATAGATGACATAGAGTTAGGAAATATCCCATAGGATAAAATTTCATTTATAGAGTTTCATGCATACTGACCAATCTGAAGATTAAAGTTGATAGCTTGGGTATGTGCTTCGAACTTTGGAATGGACACTGGACGTTTTCATTTGGTTCATACCTAGCCATTTTTGGCTAAATATGCGAATAAAATGGTTGTTATTGACTACTCTAAAGTGGTCGGTATCTACCACTATTGATGATGGTCGATTTGGCCGATTTAGACTTGCATGATGGAGAGGATTCGAGGAGCATGATGTGATGGTTCCTTCGATATTTGATTTTGATATTATGGCTCTTCGACACACAGTTTTGGGGCGGTGAAGAAAGGATGCGAATACTGCACCTAATCCAGTACCTCCTTGCATTAGTACTGCACCCAACCTAGTTACACAACCATTGATGAATACTGTCATCTCCTCATTCCAACTCGGAATGGTCAATACTGATTCACTCATCGACCTATCCTTCAGATTCTTGAATGCATGGTCGCACTTTGTGTTCCATATAAAGACTGCTTCTTCTTCCTCAAATTGGTCAATGGTGCTACTACCTTTGAGAAGTCCTTGATAAAATGTTTTCAGTATCCCGCCAGTCCAAGGAAGCTTCTCACATCAGTAGCGTTCTTGGGTTGGTTCAAATCCTGAATTGCCGCCACCTTTGCAGGATCTACCGTAATGCACTGCCCGGAGACAACATGACCCAAGAATGTCACTTTCCTCCTCCAGAATTGACACTTTGAAAAAATTTCTCTCAACCTATTCTTCCTTAACATTTCAAGCACAATCCTTAAGTGCGTCTTGTGTTTCTCCTCCATCCTAGAATAGCCTGGAATATCGTCCATGAATACAGCATGAACTTATTTAGTTGATCCTTGAAGACACAGTTTATGAGATCAACAAAGTATATCGGAGCATTAGGTAGCCTGAACTTCATAACCAACCACTCGTAGAAATTAGATGGCATATGAAACTTAGTGATCGACACACTCTCCTTTCCTACTCTGAGTTGGTGAAACTCATTGCAAGATTAAACTGAGAGAACAACTTCGTGCTGTGGAGCTGGTTGAACAAGTCATTAATATGCGAGAACGGATACATGTTCATCCTCAATGCCTTATTCAGGTCATGTAGTCAACGCACAACATTAGAGAGGCATCCGCCTTAGTGGAAAATCCTATGGGTGTGCCCTACTCAGATATACTCCTACAAATGAACCACCACCTCAACAGATCATTCATTTTCACCTCTAACTCCTTATGCTCTCTGGGTGCCATATGCCTCAAGAGCATAACTATCGGTTCATCATCCTTTACTAAGTCTATACTGAACTCAATCTCTTAGTGCTGTGGTATTCCAGTTACCTCCTCGAGTACGTTTGGATATTCCCTAAAGATAGGCACAGATAACAACATAGCCTGTGGGACCTCTAGCAAATATGGAAAGCTAACCATAATCTCATCCTCTTGTAGGCAGCCAATCTCTACCTTCCACGCATCCTCAGCTTTAATTGTCACCAACAACTTCTTACAGTCCACTACTACCGCATACTTCCTTAGTTAGTCCATCGCCAAGACAATACCAAACCCAACAAAACTCTAAACAAAGTGATCACAAATAAAGAGCATCCAACAATCGATAAGACCAAACTATAAAAAACCATAAAAAGACTTGTGGTGCCTCCAAAAAGGTTTGTCACTACTAAAAGCTGATCAACTATTTCGGGTATCAATCCCAGTCTATCTACTAGGTCACTGGATATAAAAGAATATGAAGCCCTAGTATCGAACAAAACACAAATAAAAACGCCTTAAATAGAAATCATACCTTGAATATGATGACATTCCCCTTCTCTTTTATCGAGGGAGCACTCGATGATGTTAGGACAGCATCCAAAGTGCATGCCCTCCACTTTCTTTTTCTTTACTAGCTCAAGACAATCCTTCGACACATGCCTAAGCTTATTTTAGTTATATGATTCCTTCTCGGCCTTTGTAATGACCCATATTTTCAACGAATTGATTAAAATATTGAATCGTTAATTAAGTAAAGGTCCAAAAATATGTTTTTTCGCATGTGGCAGAAAAAGGACTCGACTACTTCTGTTGAGCTTGGATCGACATTGCAAATTAAAATGAGTATAAGCATTGCTATATTTAAAAATCGAACGATCCGATGGCCAAAACGATCTCGAAATGCACATAATTATCATTCCAGAGCACTGTTTTAGATAGCTACAAAATTTATACCATTGGGATCAGAAAAATGAGGTGATGTACGCCAACGAGATTTGTTGCGATCCAATTTACCGTGTGATCGTAAGAGCTCGAAACGTACGATAATTTAGAGATATCAAATAAATTATATATTATATTTATATAAAATACACTACCCCTCTCCCTCTCACTGCACTATTTCATTCCCTTCTTCTAAACGGCCACCTCCCTTTAAACCCTTCCTCGAATTAAATCGAGTGTTTTAGTCAATGATAAATCATGGGGCTAGATCCCTTAAGATTGTATAGAGGAGAGCTTCACATCTATGGTGGCATGGTGGATTGCAGCTGTGTTTTGGATGGTGGTCGTTCATAGCCGTGGAACTAGGGCTGAGCTTGGTCGGAAAACAAGGGGAACTAGGCAAAATGGAGCGCACCATTGTACTTCTCTTGGCGACAGGCACCTGCTGGCATAAACGACTGGAGCTCCGATGCTACCAAGCGAATCATGTTTCGTACTTGTCGTGTCATGGGGAACCAGGTCATGTTTTATCGGGGAAGCCGAGTGCGACAAGTTAGAGTGCATTGCGAAGAGTGCATGATGTGTGACGTGTTGGTGAAGCTCGTCCATCATTTCATGCTGTCGACGAGGAGAAATCGAGGAGGAATGCACTATATTAATGGGTTCATATGCACATACAGGAAAATGGATTTGGGAAAAGAGGATGGATTAAGGAGATTAGGTAATTAATTATATAATTAAGTTAATTAATTTATATTTTTAGGTTGAGTCCATATGTAATCCATATCTTTTGCTTACAAGGTCCGTTTTGGATGCGGTTTCTTACTTGCGCTTATGATGGAGAGCTCTACAAATTGACATTGGATTAGTCAGCTTTTGTTGAGATGAGTGATAATTTTCTCTGACCATACTATGATTATTTGTATAGTGTAAAAATGACGTTTTAAAATGATTTCCGACTTTAAAACATGATTTGTAATATATTTAAATCCACACCTGATTTTATAAAAGATTAAAAAGGTTTTAAATCAGATATTATATATGTTATTACTGACGTACTATTTTTAGGAAATCACTAGATTTAGGCTATTTTCTATATGATTCCCTATATTGGTTGATATAGATATGTCATATATGTTATACCTATGATAATAGATGTGTGTACGATTGTTAGTTGCATGTGTGCATGTTTGCTTGTTTTGGTTAAAAACGCAGATCGATAGGAGATATAATGTTAGAAAATACAATGGATAAAATTTCTTGTATAGATTTTCGTGCATACCAACCGATCTAAAGACAAAAGATGATAGACCTAGGCATGTTCTTAAAACTTTGGGATGGACGTTGGACGTTTTCATTTGGTTCTACCTAGCCATTTTTGGCTAAGTATGCGACAAAAATGGTTGTTATTAACTACTTTGGAGTGGTCGGTATCTACCACTATTGATTATGGCTGATTTGGACAATTTTGACATAGGTAATGGAGAGGCTTCGAGGAGCATGATGTGATGGTTCATTCGTTCAACATCAGATTTTGATGTTATGGCAGTTCGACGTGCGGTTTTGGGTGGTGTAGCAAAGATGCGATGCTTCAACGCAATAGCTCATGATGGGAAGTGATGGCTTCGACGATGGATAGGTGTACTTCGAGATGTAGAGTAGTAGACTATGAGTCGTATCGAGGGAATTTTGGAGGAAGGTTACGGTACACATGACGAGATTCTATGACTAATGATGGTTGTCTAGAGTAGTTCCCGCCCCAAGTGACTTCATGACGGGAGTCATAGGAACAGTCCAGGATGAGCTCTACTATTAATGACATGTGGAAATGGATCGATGATACATGAAGGTTTAGAGAGTACTCGTAAAGCAGAGGTATATATGGTACCTATTTAAGCCATGACGGGCTCTGATCTCCATGACGGGCGATCGTTGCCCCGGATCAGTCATGACGGGCGATCTAGTTTTCCTAGCCTATTAAGTGGCATGGATTCGAATACCGAGGAAATGGGACGTTGAGTAGTCATTGACCACGATGGGTCAATTGAGTTATCACGTATCTAACGTACTGAGTGAGTGATTATGAGGATGGATGATGGTTGTTATGTTTGTTTAATTGTTTATCATCCTAGGGATGTCACATGATGCCGATATTGTTGATGTATATATTTGGATACCCCTTAATACTTTGATGTATAGTACACCTATGATGACTATGATATATAGTAACATATATCCTATGTTATGCGCTAACTCTTTGGATGCAAGGACGGGTTAGGTATGATTCTCCATACCCTTTGTTCCATATACTATATCGACTTTTATAATATTTTTAGGTTGTTTATCGGCCACGTCATACTATTGTCTGACTCGAGATTTATGCTTTGCTTCTTATTACCTTGGGTACTCTTATATGAGTAGACTAGATTGCATGTGTAAACGGTATATGGAGTTCTACAGATGGACCAGTAGGAGGCGATGCTTTCTCATGCTTATAATTTGGGCTCATTATTACATATTCCGATGTGTAACACTGTGGAGCCTTGATAGTGTTTAACTTACTATTGTTAGAGACAATTTATTAGTTGAGTTTATTTATTAGTTGTATAAACTCTATTACTGTTTTGTATAACCGTATGAGCCTGTGTACTCTGATTCTATGTTCATATATTTATTACTGTCTTGACTATTTTATTTCTATGATGACTATTATATTTCATTCGATGCGCTAAGAGATATACGATAGGTTCTATGATTATATGATGTTTTCTTTCTATTGCATTCCCTTCTATTTCACTTTTCTATTTCCATTCTTTCCTCTTATATTCTTTCATTGACAATGGTTCTACAATGGCCGGATGCATTACCAATGCATTATTATGATATATGAGTGTCGGAGGTGTTGAATGGTCGTTACATTTGGTATCAGAGCTTAGGGTTGTGTAGATACTAAGTTGATACTATAATCCAGTAGAGATAGGTTAGGAGTTGTCGCCTTAGACTGGATCAATATACATATACATGAGAGAGTGTGTATCTGTTATATATCTTGGTTTTCAAAATAATGTAGTAGTATATATATTATATAAGTTGTATTGCACACATGAGTACCACTGATATAGTTTTTATTTATGAGAGACTAATCATTTTTATTATGTATTAAGAGTTACTTGGCATACAAGAAATACTATTATTGACTCCATCTCTAGAGTTGAGGAGTGGGAAAGATCGAGATCCTCTAACCCTAATTTACAGAATATGTTCGCTGATATGTGTGAAACATTATTCTGGAATACCCAAGTTGCTCCAAATGATTATGGTGTTCAAGTGAAAATGCCTAGAGTCGACTTTGTCGAGTTTTATAAAGATTATATGAGTTTAAGAAATAGACAGATCCTTTACATGGAGTTGACTTTTGAGGTAGACGGAGGGATATTTATGGAAGGATCTTCGATAACTTAGAGTTAGATGATTCAATGAGGTAGAAGTTGACCTCTAGATGGCTCTGGGGATAAACAATGAACTGGTGGAGTGCCTTTATAGCTTCGATTCCCGAGGATCATTTTACTTGGGATAGGTTCATAATTTGCATCGGAGAGAAATTTATCTCGACTTCTACGAAGCCGAGGTTTTTTGGGAAGTTTGCCGACTTGAAGTAAGGCGATATGTCTATGTCTGGTTTATTGTCGAATTTGATGTACTATCAAATTATGGTATATCTTTCATTGATACTCCACTTAGAAAGAATTGAAGTTTATCATTGGGTTGAGTGATCAACTTAGGAAGCGATTGATTGGTCATACTGATAAGAGCTTCGAGAAGTTCACCGAGAAGGTTTTACGATGTGAGAGCCTATACTAAGTGTAGAAGGATTGTCTTAAACCAAGTAAGCAGGGACCAACAATGAAGGCATATGCAATGAATGTGTTCCAATTTCGTCGAGTGCTCCATTAACGAAAGAGAAGGGAAATGAGATTACTATCTAGAGTATGCTTTCCATTTATGGTGTTCCATACGTGATTTATTCGATATCAAGGTTTCACATTCCTTCATATGTAGTGATTTGGTAGATAAATTGAGATTGAGATCCAAAATTGTTCACCGAACTTTAAATTACGAAGAACCTTGTTGGGGGCTCAAACAGCCCGTGCATGGTTTGTTAAGACTTAACCTTATCGAGTAATGGATGCTTGTTTGTTATTGATTTTTTTGGAATTAATAGGGTTCGGTCTAAGAATGGATTGGCTGAAGAGGTACATAATAGTGGTGGATTGTGAGAGGCCATTGGTGAAGATGAGGACTGACGATGAGCAGAAGGTAGTGTTAGGTTGCCCATTGGATGCTGAGAGGTGATGGTTAGCTTTATATATTCGCTTGATATCCCATATGACGAGTTATCATCTATGCCTATCGCAAGAGAGTATCCAAACATATATTATGAGGTGATCGGATTACCACCATATAGGGATAAAGTTCCGTATTGATTTGGTAAGAGGTGCTAGACCAGTAGTTATGTATTTGAGGCATATAATGCCCAAAGAGCAGAGGAAACTAAAGGTGCGAGCGGATGACCTATGGTGGCAAGGGTTTATTCATAGGTGCATATTTAAGCGGGATGCACCTATAGTGTTCTCCACTAGGGCGGATGATACTTTGTGATTATGTGCTAATTACCAAAGGCTAAACGAGAAGACAAAGAAGTATCCAATCCCTTTTATTAATGGCTTGTTCGATCAGCCCTATGATGTGAAGGTATTCTCTCAGTTGGACCTTGCGATGGGGTTTCATCCACTGAAAGTATCTATAGAGAGTGTGTCGATCACAATGTTTCATATACTACCTAGATTTTTGATTGGTTGGTTATGCCGTTAAGGCTAATGAATGCATCAGCATGTTATGTTTTTTTGCAAAGCAAGCAGGGTTGACTGGACCTTTACCAGATTTATTAAATAAGAGCACACAACAAAGGGATGTTGAACACTCTCAACCTACCAAAAAATAAACGGGGATAATACAGAGGTAAAGAAAGATACAAAAAGAACACAACAAACAAGTAGAAAAAATCGAAAGATACACAAAGCATCACAATAGCCATGCAATGTCAAGAAGCATGCAAAGACTCAGGTGGAAGCAAACCAAAGAGAGTCGCATCTAACCTATAAATTACAACAATTTCATTGCATAATACAACCTTATTTTTACTGATTTTCCAAAAGAGACGATCATTTCTCTCTTGCCACACCACATCGACGAATACTTTAAGTGTTGATCACATGAACCATGTTTCGAGGGATCACTTGAGTAAGTACGTGCTTGTGCTCGTTAATGATATTTTCATCTTCTCATGGAAAAAAGAGATGCACAAGACACCATTGATGATTTTGTTGGAGTTGTTGAGAAAACACCAATTGATGGTGAGATTTTCGAAGTATCACTTCTAAAGAAGGGAAGTGAGATGCTTGGATAACGTTGTTTTGAAGCGGGAAATTGCTATACATCCTGTGAGTTACGACAGTCCAAGATTGGAATAGACCTAAAAGTGCTATGTATACGAGGAATTTACTTGGATCTGTAGGATATTGTAGACATTTTACCAAGGACTTCTGAAAGGTAGCAGCACCGTTAACTAATTTAACAAGGGAGAATCATACTTTTATTTAGGACGCAAGGTATGAGCAGCGTTTGTGAGTCTGACAGAGAGGTTGGTGAGTGAAACGATGTTACTCATTCTGAGAGGGAATGAGGAGTTGATAGTACATACACATGCCTATCGTACTTAACTAGGTGTGGTATTGATGCAAAAAGGTAAGGTTATTGCATATGCTAATCAACAACAAAAACCGCATGAGACAAAGTATTTGACTTATGATCTAGAGTTCACAACTATAGTATTTTCTTTCGAGATTTGGAGGCTCTATCTATTAGGAGAGGGGTTCGAGTTATTCACTGTGTTAGTACCTTGGGTATTGGTTTTGATGATAACAACTATAGACATTATATAAAATATAAATAACAATGATTTATCAAGTTATATATAGTATATAGTGCAGGATATTAGGCAGGTGTTGATTAAGATGATAGTACAGTATCAAGAGTAGATTCAAGATGCTGATATAAAGTTACAAGGGTTGGAGAATGAAGACCCATGAGTATTGAAGAGTTCAAAATTTCAAGATATTCTAGTTATAGAGTCATAAAATTTAGGTCAAACCTTGATAGCACTTTCCTGATCTCTCTCTCTCCTTCTCTAATTTTTTTAAATGTTTTTCAAATATCCTAGTTTTCAAAATAATCTTCTCAAACATCTATTCAAAATATTTCTCAAAATAATTTCTTAGCCTTATATATTTACAAAGATATTATATTAAGTTTTTAAGTATTTTTTAATCTATTATATTTTTTGGTATTTTAGTTTATATCTTACTTATGTTTATTTTTTATATTTTTATTTTGATTTTAGATATTTACTTATAATTTATAGCTATATTGATTATATATATATTATTTACATTATATTGAATACTCTTATTAAATCTTTCAAAATTATTTTATAAAGTTTTATTGATTTATATTTTGATTATAATGTGTAAAAACTATATTTAAATAATTCTACAAAGTATCAAATTATTTTATAAAGCAATGGATTTTTAAAATAATATTTTTAAAGTGTTTTTCAATTTTGTAAAGAGTATGTCGACATACTCTATCTATGTATGTTGACATAGTGGTCATAATTTTCAAAACTCAAATTTGGATGGAAGTGCCTTTTCGTCATATCTCTTCGCGAATGGATATGACCATTTTTTCCATATGTATACCAAACTTCTAGACGAATTTTTAATCATGACTTTCTTATTCACCACTCCTCCTTCCACTCTCTCATTTTTTAAATCAAAATATAACCAAACTCTGCCAAAATTAAACCAGAACCAAACTTAATCATCACTAGTTTGATTCTCATTCATCTACTCCCTAATTTCTCTCATCTCTCTCACTCAAACCAAGATCAAAGTGTAATTCAAGAGTTATAGGCTCAATTGTAATCAAGGTCAAAGATATGAGTCTGTAAAACTCTATCAAATCATACTGCTAGTAGCCCGTAAATCTAGTGAGTGTACTTGTAACCCAGAAATCAAGTGACTCTGCATAAGAAGTCGGGATTCTGGAGGGTGTCTCGTAGCCTTGAAATTGAGATTGCATTTTCATTTATTAGTTGAAAAGAAATCCATACAAGGAATTGTGTGGAATTGGATGTAGAGTAACTCCGAATAAGTACAAAATCCTGGTGTGTTCTTTCCTTTTACTTTTACTACATTTACTTTTATCTTCCCTTTGATGTTGTGATTGTTTCCGTGATTTTTAATTACTTCATTCCAAGTAGAACCTTAAGGAATTTGAAAAATATTCATACAATCGATTAAACACTATTCACCCCCCTCCAGTGTTAATTTGCCTTAAGTTCCCTATTTTGCTAACTCACATTTGGTATTAGAGCGTTGGTTTTCAAAATATTCATTATTTGATTTTTGAAAAAGTTTCAATGCCAATTTTTGATAATAGGTTTAGCACTATTTTTGAAAAGATAATCTGCAAAATCATCATAATATTGTTTCATAAATTTGCATCTATTCATTATAAAAAATCATGTGATCTTTTAAAAAGGTTTGAATTGTAGGAACAAATGCGTTACATGGCTTTTGATGAACAGACACTAGATGATCAAACTCTATAGATCAAAAATGACAAATGGATATTAGATAGTGGATGCTCAAGACACATGACTGGAAATCCAGAGATTTTGAAAGATATAGTTTACAAAGATGGTGGATCAGTAAAATTTGAAGACAAATTTAAAGGATGTGTGATTGGCATCGGCAAAGTCGGTAATTATAAAACTCCTACTATTTTTAATGTTTTGTTATTTAGGTATTTCAAGCATAATATGTTGAGTATTAGTCAATTGTGCGATAAGGGTTTCAAAATTAAATTCGCAAAAGATAAATGTCACATTAAAGATATGAATCATACATTATCTTTGAAGGTATTAGGAAACCAAATATCTATATATTAATTATGAAAATATCAAATGATAATTTATGTCTTTTGGCTGAATCAAGTGATCCTTGGATTTGACTAAAAGATTTGAACATTTGGATTTCAAACTAATATCTAAAATTGCTAAAAAATTTAGAGACCTTCCCAAAATGAATTTTAAAGTTAATAATTTATGTGATGCATATCAATTAGGAAAACTTAGAAAAAGGTTCTTTTAAACAAAAAGATATGATTTCTAACTCTCAACCCCTTGAACTTCTTCACGTAGAACTTTCCAGTCCCTCATAGATACAATCTATAAATCATAATAGATATGTATTTGTAATCGTAGATGTTTATTCTAGTTTACCTGGACGATTTTCTTAAAACTTAGAAGTGATGCATTTGAAATGTTTAAAATCTTTGTTAAACGAATTTAGAATCAAATGGCCAGTAAAATTAAAACTATTCAGAGTGATTATGGTGGAGAATTCGAAAATGAAAATTTTAAGAATTTCTATAGTAAGAAAGGTATAACTCATAATTTTTCATTTCCAAGAACACTAAAACAAAATGGAGTGGAAGAATGTAAAAATAGGATGATTCAAGAGTGCACTAGAGCTAAGCTAAATGACAGTAATTTACCTAAATTTTTTTGGGCTGAAGCAGTTGGTACCGCATGTTATATATTAAATAGAATTTTAAAACGACCATTAACTAAGAAAACACCATATAAATTTTTCTATAATAAAAAGACTAAAGTATCAAAGAGTTTTTTGTAGTAAATGTTTTATTTTAAATACTAAAGATAATTTGGATAAATTTGATGCTAAATCAGATAATGCAAACTTCATTGGATATTCAAATAGAAGTAAATCTTATAGAGTTTTCAATACTAGAACTAATACTATTAAATAGATATTACATGTCTCATTTGATGAAAACTTTAAAGTTTTTAATCCAAATATTGATGAAGAAGAAAATATTGATAACTCAAATGAAATTAGCAATAATAAAATTATCAAAAGCGAAAATAATAATAATTTAGAAAATTCACATCCAAATAGAAGAACGAGATACTTGAAAATATTGAATCTGTTGTTAAAACTAGAAATAAACTAAATAAAATGAGCAACGTAGCATTTATTTCAACCTTTGAACCTAAAAATCCAAAGAAAGCAACAACTGATGATTTATAGATTCTTGCTATGCAAAAGGAATTGAATCAACTTACAAGAAATGATGTATGGGAACAAGTCCCAAGTCCTGACGTTAAATCCATAATTGGAACTAAATGGGTATATAGAAACAAAATGAATGAACAACGAGAAGTTATGAGAAATAAAGCTCGATTAGTTGCACAAGGTTATTGTCAAGAAGAATGAATAGATTTTGATGAAACCTTTGCACCCATAGCAAGACTAGAAGCTATATGAATTTTACTTGCTTTCGCTAATCATGATAATTTTAAGTTATATAAAATGGATGTTAAAAGTGCTTTTTTAAATGGTTTTATTAAAGAACATGTATATGTAGAACAACCCCCACTTTTTGAAGACGCAAAACTACCTAATCATGTTTACAAAGTAATGAAGGCTTTGTATGGTCTGAAACAGGCTCCAAGAGCTTGGTATAACAGACTTAAATCATATCTACTATAATTAAATTTTGAAATAGGCAAAGTAGGTAGTGCACTTTTAATTAAAAGAGATAAAAATGATATTCAGTTAATACAAATATATGTAGATGATATCAATTTTGGATCTAGCAACAACAAACTAAATAAGGAATTCTCAGAAATAACGACTAAGGAATTTGAAATGAGTCATATGGGAGAACTAAATTATTTTCTAGGATTACTAATAAACAACTAAGTAATGGAATTTTTATTAGTCAAGAAAAATATGTTAAAGATTTAGTTAAGAAATTTGGTATGTCAAATACCAGTAGTAAACCAACTCCCATAGCAATTAATGAAAAATTAAATAAAGAAGAAAATTCAAGAGATGTAGATCAAAAATTATATAGAGGAATGATTGGATCACTACTCTATATAACTGCTAGTAGATTGATATAATGCATAGTGTTTGTCTTTGTGCAACATATCAATCTCAACCTAAAGAAACTCATTTAAAATCCATAAAATGAATTTTGGGATATATAAACAACACATTAGACTATGGAATCTTTTTCCCAAAATAAGAATCCTTTAAAATTAATTTTATATAGTGATGTTGACTATGTTGGTTGTAAATCAGATCGAAAAAGTACAAGTGGAACTAGTCACTTTTTGGGGCACTCTCTGATTTCCTGGTTTAGTAAGAAGCAAAACTTTGTATCTCTGCCTACGACGGAAGTAGAATATATTTCAACAGGTTATCTATATGCAACAAACATTAAAAGATTTTGGTTTAAAATTTATTAAATCACCAGTATACTATGAGAATACAAGTGTGATCAATCTATCTAAAAATCCAATTCATCATGCTAGAACTAAACAATTGATATAACATACCATTTTGTAAGAGATAATGTAAACAAAGAAGTAACATCACTTGAATTTATAAACACTGAAAATCAAATAGCTGATATATTAACAAAACCATTGAATCAAAGACCTTTTACTAAGTTAAGAAGAGAGTTAGATTTGTTCTCTACCGAAAATATGAAAATAATAAAGTAAAAATTACAAAATATAAAGAAAAACAAAATAATCAAAATTATAACATATATGTCGACATATCCTATCCCTCTATGTCGACGTATAATGTTAATTTTTGTTTTTTAAACTTCCCTCTAAAATTCAAATTGGTGGTAATATAATAACCAAATTTCAACTTTCTTCTTCTTTTCTCTGTATTCTCTCTGTTTTAAACTTCTGAAATAAATAAATTATGACCTCCTCTAATCCCAAACGTTTCATTTTCCTTCCTTTCTCCTACCCAAGGTCTCTTCCGGAACACTACTATGGCCAAAGTTATTAAATTGGAAGGAGAAATGAAGAATGTTCGGGTGATGTTGACCGAAATACAAGTTGTACAACTTCGTATGTCCAAAGAACAAGAGAAAAAATATAGAATTCTTCGCAAATTGCAAAAATATCTATTAGATAATCCTACAAATCCAATAGTTATTAAAGATGATTTTGCAAATTTAGCCATTCATAACCTCATCCAAGGCAGCGATGATAAGGAAGAAGAGGAAGTAGAGGAAGAAGAGAAAGAACATGAAGAAATACGATGAAGTCCGATGCGTTGGAGAAGTATGTTTCGATCGAAATGGAAATCTCGCAGAACAAAATGGGAACTTTTGCCTTCATTATCCTCATTGTCCTATTAACAAATCCACGATCATTAGGAAATCACGTTAGGATGGAACTTATCTTCATTAATTTGATTGTGTGGTGTGTATATTTAACATTTGTTTTACTTACTTATATGTACATTTTAAAATGTGATTAGATTATGTTGTGGTATTGATAAATATATATATATATATATATATATATATATATATATTGGTTTTGTTACTATCAATGATTTGTGTTATCACTTATCATTTCTTATATATCAGTCTTATCATCATTTACGTTTCATGATTATCTCATTTTAAATGTCACTTATTTTTTTATAAATCATTCTCATCATTATTATGTGCCATTAGTCTATGATATTTTATTTAGGTGAAGTTAGAATTAAAATAAGAGTTAGTGTTATAGTTAATGTTTTAGATGGTTATCTTTGTTGATGACAAAGGTAGAAAAATATATAAAATCTAGGCATAGATTATGAGGGAGTTTGTAAACCGGGGGAGTTATATTATATTTTATATACAGAGTTGTCATCATCAAAATAAGGGAGATTGTTGGTACCTTAGGTGTTGGTTTTGATGAGAACAACTATGGACATTATATAAATATTAATACTAATGTTTTATCAATCTATATATAGCATATAGTGCAGGATATTAGACATGTGTTGATTAAGAAGACAATATAGTATCAAGAGTTGATTCAAGGCAGTTTCATGAGTTGGAGAATGAAGAGTCATGAGTATTGAAGAGTTCAAGATTTCAAGATATTCTAGATAAGTTATAGAGTCGTAGAATTAATGTTAAAACCATGATACACATTCTTGATCTCTCTCTCCTTCTCTAATTTTGTTTTAAATATTTTTCAAATATCCTGGTTTTCAAAATAATCTTTTCAAACATCTATTCAAAATATTTCTCAAGATAATTTCTTAATCTTTTATATTTACAAAGATATTATATTAAATTTTTAAATATTTTTTAATCTATTATATTTTTTGGTATTTTAGTTTATATCCTACTCATGTTTATTTTTTATATTTATATTTTGATTTTTGATATTAACTTATAATTTATAACCATATTGATTATATATACATTATTTACATTATATTGAATACTCTTGTTAAATCTTTCAAAATTATTAATAAAGTTTTATTAAGTTAGACTTTGATTATAATGTGTATAAACTCTATTTAAATAATTTTACAAAGCAATGGATTTTCAAAATGATACTTTTAAAGTATTTTTCAATTTTTTGAAGAGTATGTCGACGTACACTATCTATGTATGTTGACATAATCGCCATAATTTTTAAAATTCAAATTTGAATGGAAGTGTCTTTTCGTCGTATCTCTTCGCAAATGGATATGACCGTTGTTTCCCTATATATACACCAGACTTCTAAACGAATTTTTAATCATTATTTTCTTATTCATCTCTCCTCCTTCCACTCTCTCATTTCCTAAATCAAAATATACCCAAAGTGCCAAAATTCAACCAGAATCAAATTCAATCATCAGTAGTTTGATTCTCCTTCATATACTCTCTGATTTCTCTCATCTCTCTCACTCAGACCAATATCAATGTGCTAGTCAAGAGTTATAGGATCAATTGCAATCAAGATTGAAGATATGAGTCTATAAAACTCTATCGAATCATACTGCTATACTTTAGGGTGTAATTGTAGCATATAAATCAATTGGTTGTGCTTAGTAGTCCATAAATCTAGTACGTGTGCTTGTAGCCCTGAAATTAAGTGACTCTACCCAGAGGTTGGGATTCTGGAGGGTATGTCTCATAGCCTCGAAATTGAGATTATATTGGCATTTGCTAGTAGGAAAGAAATCCTTACAAGGATTTGCGCAGGACTGGATGTAGGGTAACTCTGGACCAGTATAAAATCATGGTACATTCTTTCCTTTTTACTTTACTGCATTTACTTTTATCCACACTTTGATTCTTTGATTGTATCTGTGATTGTTAATTACATCATTCCAAGTAGAATCTTTAAGAATTTGAAAATTATTCATATAATCAATTAAACACTATTCCCCCTCTAGGGTTAATTTAGCCTTAAGGTCCCTATTCCACTGACTCACACACTGATCCCACATCATTGAAGTATCTCTTCTTCAAGAAGGATCTTAACCGTTGCTAGCAGCGATGGTTAGAGTTCTTGGCCTCTAATGAATTTGACATTCCATATATACTTGGTAGGGAAATGCATTTGTTGGTGCTTTGAGTGGAAGTCATACTAGTTAGGGAGCGATAATCCTAGAGTGGACATTGCTTGAGTTTATCGCTGATTATGAATTCAGAACATGATGTGACCTACGTCCAAAAGATGATGGCTACTTTTAATTCCAGACCTACTTAGATTTAGCATATTAGTACTAGTCAAAGGCATGAAACTAGACTAGCGAAGATCGTAGCTAAATTAGAGGAACGAATAGTGTCTGTAGAGGTGATGCAGTGTAGACTCGACCGAGACGGTTTGCTTTGTAAGGATGATATATTGTTTATTCTTCATGTCATCGGGTTAAGGGATGAAGTACTATGAGAGTGCTTTCAATAGAGATTGACTATATATCCCAATGATAATAAAATGCCCCATGATACGAGGTAGACATTTTATTGGGAGGGGATGAAGAAGGACCTTGGGCATTAATTTCGAGATGGATGAATCGTTAGCTAGTAAATGCTGAATATAAGAAGCTAAGTGGTTAACGGCTTGAGATTCCCAAGTCGAAATGGGAATAAATATTGATGGACTTCATCTATGTAATGCCAAGGACTAGTGGAGAATATGATAGCGTTTGGGTCATAGTCGGTAGATTGAAGAAAATGGCCAGATTTATATTCCTTAAGTCCAATAGAACAACATCCAAATTAGTCGGGTTATAAGTGAAGTGGACTTTCCCATTCCACGGTGTGTCGAAGAGTATTGTAAGTGGCCGAAATCCATTGCACACTAGTGGGTTTTGGGAGAATTTACAAGAAATGTTTGGAAATTTGTCACCGAATCGACTAAATGATATCGAGACTGAACCAGATCTTCGAAACCTCTTAGGCTTATTCGTATCGTGAGATGTGATATGAAACAGGAGGAGAAAGGCGATGAAGAAGTAGAGGTTCAATGGAGTGAAGGAGAAGGCAATTGCATATAGAGATTGAAGAGAGCATGAGGACCGCTTGTTTGGAACTCTTCACTTGGTGAAATTTCCATTTTTTGGGAGCTTTTACATTGGATGTCATTTTTTATGTTTTATACTAGATAGCTTAGTTTCCTTCATGCTAGGATAGGCATGGATGTTAATTTTTGATGTTTGATCATATATGTGTCTGTTTGATGTTGGATTTTTGGCATTTGATACGATTACTTATGCTTATATGGTTGTTAGGCATGCGAAATAGTTATAGTTTGATATATCATATTTATTATAGATGATTTCTATATATGATTAAGCATACTAAATACCTTATATGATGTTGCAGTTGTGTTTAATCCTCTTTTTTGACTACATGTTAAGGTATATGGAAGTAAGTGTTAGCTATTTGGATGCTTACTCTCTTTATTCGCATATACATAGTATGCTCTTGCTATGAAAGAGGTATGTAAGAACTGTAGTGTAGATTTAGCTATATATGGTTGTTTGTCCAGAAATGAGATGCCTCGGATATAAGATGTATATATATATCTATGTTGTTTTAGGATTTTTCTGGACCTAGTCGTGCAGAGGAGGTACTGTCGAGTTTTTTCCAAAATGAGAGGGGAGTTGAAAGTCTATGGGTTAGGAGGCATTTCCCTTACTTTGGAAATTTTGAGGATGAAATCCTTTTAAGGAGGGAAGAATGTAACGATCCGTATTTTTAACAATATGATATTTAAGTATCAAATGTTTAATTAATTGAAGGTCCAAAAATATGATTTTCTGCGTACGGCGGAAATAGGAGTTCAGACCGATGTTATGAATTAAAATGAGTATAAGCATCTCTATACATGGAAATCGGATGATCCGATGGCCAAAATAATCTTGAAATACGTGTAATTATCATCCCGAAACACTATCTCAAATAGTGACGAAATTTATACCATTGGTATCGGAAAAATGAGGTGATGTACGTTGGAGAGTTTCGGTGCGATCGGACGTGCCATGTGATCGTACGAGGTCGAAACGTACGACGATTTATTTAAGAAATCAAATAAATTATATATTATATTAATATAAAATACACTACCCATATCCCTCTCACTTTACTGTTTCATTCCCTGCTTCATCAAAATAGCCACCTCCCATTAAACCCTTCCCCGAATTAAATGGTGAGTTTCGGTCAACGATAAATCACGAGGCCGGATCCATTAAGATTGTATGGAGGAGAGCTTCGCATCGATGGTGGCATGGTGGGTTATGGCTATGTTTAGGGTAGTGGCCATTCATAGCCATGGGACTAGGGTTGAGCTTGGTTGAAACACGAGGGGGAACTACACAAAATAGAAAGCACCACCGTACTTCTCTTGGCGACGTGCACCGGCCGACAACAACAACCGAATCTCTGACACTTTCTAGCGAATCATGTCCTGTGCATGTCATGATGTGGGGAAGTAGGTTGCATTTTTATCGAGGAGGCCGAGTGCAACAAGTTAGAGTGCACTATGAAGAGCGCACGATGTACGATGCATTGGCGAAGACCGTTTGTTGTTTCGTGGTGCGGACGAGGAGAAATCAGGGATGAATGCACGGTGTTAGTGGGTCTATATGCACGCATAGGAAAATGGATTTGGTGGAAGAAGATGGATTAAGGGGATTAGGTAATTAATTATTTAATTAAGTTAATTAATCTATAATTTTAAATTGAATCCGTATTTAATCCATATCTTTTGCATATGAGGTCTGTTTTAGACGCGGTCTATTATGTTGCGCTCTTGATGGAGAGCACGACTTAACATTACAGTGGTTAGATTTTATTGAGGTGAATGATAATTTCTCTCACCATACTATGATTGTTAGTATAGTATAAAAACGACGTATTAAAAATGATTTCTAACTTTAAAACATGATTTCTAATATATTTATAACAATACTTTATTTTATGAAAAAATTAAAATATTTTAAAATGGTTTTAAATCAGATATTACATATATTATTACTGATGTACTATTTTAAGGAAATCACTCACTACTTTTGATAAGAATCCCTGTATTGGTTGATATAGACGTGTTATATATATTGTACATATGATATGATAGATGTGTGTATGCTTGTTGGTTGCAGCTGTGCATGTTTTTTTAGTGTCGATCGATAGGCAATATAGTGTTAGGAAATATCCCATAGGATAGAATTTCGTATATAGAGTTTTTTGAATACTGACCGATCTGATCACGAAAGATGATGGACTTGGTTATGTGCTTTAGACTTTGGGATGGATGTTAGACGTATTCATTTTGGTTTGTACATAGCCATTTTTGGCTAAGTACATGGCCAAAGTGGTTGTTATCGACGACTCTAGAGTGGTCGGTATCTACCGCTATTGATGATGGCTGATTTGGCCAATTTTGGCTTGGACAGAGGAGATGCTTCGAGGATCATGACGTGATGGTTCGTTCGTTCGTTCGACATTTGATTTTATGTCATGGCTCTTGACGCACGGTTTTGGGAGTTGAAGCAGGGATGCAACGCTTCGACGCAATGGCTTATGCTGGGAAGTGATGGATGCGATGATGGATAGCTGTATTTCAAGATGTAGAGTATGAGTCGTATTGAGGAGACTGTTGGAGGAAGTTATGGGATACATGACGAGATTCTATGACTAATGATGGTTGTTTAGAGTAGTTCCCAACCATAGTGACTTCATGACGGGAGTCATAGGAATAGTCCAGGATGAGCTCTACTATTGATGACATATGCAAATGGATCGATGATACTCGAAGGTTCGGAGAGTACTCGTAAAGTAGGGTATATATAGGGTATATATGGTACCTATTTGAGCTATGACGGGCTCTGATCTCCATAACGGGTGATCGTTACCCCAGATCAGCCATGATGGGTGATCAAGTTTTCCTGGTCTATTGAGTAGCATGGATTTAAGTACTAAGGAATCAGGATGTTGACATTGAGTAGTTCTTGACCATGACGGATCTTTTGATCATGTATCCAATGCACTAAGTGAGTGAATGTGAGGATGGATGTTATATTTGTTTTACTGGTTATCATCCTAGGGATGTCACATGACACTGATATTATTGGTGTATATATTTGCACACCCCTTAGTACTTTAATGTATAGTACACCCATGATGACTATGATGTAGGGTAGGTTATATCCTATATTATGTGCTAACTCTTTGGATGGAGGGACAGGTCGGGTATGATTCTCCATACCCTATATTCCATATACTATATCGACTTTTATAGTATATTGAGATTGTTTATCGTGCACACTGGACTGTTGTTTGTCTCGAGGCTTTATGCTTTGCTTTTTATTACCTTGGGTACTCTTAAATGAGTAGACTAGATAGCAAGTGTAAATAGTACATGGAGTTATGCCGATGGAAAAGCAGGATGCAACGCTTTCTCGTACTTATATTTTTAGCTTATTATTGCATATTCTGTTGTGTGACATTATGAAGCCTTGATATTGTTTGACTTGCTATTATTAGAGACAGTTTATCAGTTGAGTTTATTTATCAGTTGTATAAACTCTATTACTGTTTTATATAATGTATGAGCATGTGTACTACAATTTTATGGTTCATGTAGTTATAACTATCTCAACTGTTTTATATCCATGATGACTACTACATTTCATTCGATGCGCTATGAGATATACGACAGGTTCTGTGATTGTATGATGTTTTCTTTCTATTCTCTTCCCTTTTATTTCTCTTCTCTATTTCCTTTCTTTCCTCTTCTATTCTATCCCTTGATAATCGTCCGACATCGACCGGAATCTCTAGCAGCGCATTATTCGGGTATATGAGGATCGGAGGTGTAGGAAGGTCATTATCACCTTGTAGTCTCTTTTTAGGTAGCCCTTCTCACCACAATTATAACAGTTAGGATCCCACTTTTCCTTCTTTTAGTCACTTTTCTGAAATTGCTTATTCTTGTTGTTGTTCCACTTCCTCTTGCCTCCCCCGCCAGCTTGCGGTTTTGACCCTTCGGTGGAAACAACAACAATGGGCTTGGGTTTAGGGTATAAACTCTTAAGCTAGAGATCCTTCTCCATCACCTTCTCGAACGTCTTATCTATGTCCCCAAATGCTTCTCCCTTAAGTGGTTGACTAATCCTATAATTAGCTTTTCATTTTTCTTCAACAGAGTGTCAATAAAGGACATCTCATACTTCGATAAAGAATCAAACTCAGCAAAATATTCGGAGACAAACATGTCACTACAACAAAACATGCTTTTTACAACGGGCAATGCCCGTTGTAATATGTATTCCACAACGGGCAACCGACCGTTGTAATAGACGATGTTGTAATAGGTTGACCATATTTTACAACGGGCAATGCCCGTTGTAATAAATCTTTTTACAACGGGCAATGCCCGTTTTAATACACCTTTTTACAACGGACAATGCCCGTTGTAATACATGATATTGCAACGGTTTCTGACCGTTGCAAAATAAATGCAAATTTTAAAAAATAATTACAGCAGCATACATCCTTACCAATAATGAATAATTTAGCGAGTAATAAATATTATCATAAAACAACCAAAATCATTTCATTTCAAGTGTGTTTGCATTTCATTTACATTTTCACTGTGCATTATACATTTCTTTATAATACATAAAAAAGAACAGTTACAATCACATAAACACTGCCTATCACCCCTAAACTGTGCACGTGCACATTACAACCAACAACCAACAAACCACCCAAACCACTACCCTCAACCCTGATCACTGTCACAGCCCCATCATCCATACTACCCACTGAATTGTCCTCCACCACTTCACCATAAAAACTGCCTGCACACTTTCAAAAACTACTCCGACCATTACCCATGCCATCTCCACTGATACAAAACCACCATCTTCCTTCAAAACTGTAATCACAACCTCTTCCAGTCCACACTCTAACACTTCTTCTTCCAATGTTCTGTGCATAATTTAGTGCATCTCTGCTACCCCATCTCCACCACAAAGTCATCACAAACCACTATCTGATTTTTGCATCCTTCCCCCTTCACCCTTCACTGTCTTACCAAATAACATTGCACATCCCCATACATCAAATCCACTTAACCCACTTCCTGCTGTCAATCACAGTCATCTACATACCCCACTCAAAACTGCACTTCTACCACCATTGCTAACATCCACTACCTTGCATTGCATGTGTGATTAGTTACATGTATAGATAATATTCAGTTGACAAACCTAATATATACATGTATAGATAATATTCACATCAAAACTCATGAAAGAAACTATACTGTGTAAATTAGTTACATGTGCGCATATAGTCATTAATACAAACAAATAGGCTCTAATCACACAGCTTCCATGAAACCTATGCTCCTTAAGAAGGATCAGTTTGTGATACAAGTTTTGCTTAGGACATCTCTAAGAGGCTTGAGTTCCTTTTTAAATCCACGCTTATGTGACAGTATTTACCTCTTTATTGTTGCAATTGGTGCATGCACGGTAAAGAGTGGGTACTTATATTAATTGTTATTGAGCTATTTGTGTTTTCAATATTTATGTGTGAGGGAGTGGAGGAGTTGGAACATCATATCCAATCCAACAATAAGAAGAGAAGGGAGAGGATATATTTTGATATTTTCCAACAAGCGGAAAACACAAAAAAGTCATTTCTAATTTTATATATTTAAATCATTTTCCAAATCGACCGTTTTCCATCCGCTTTCGCTCTTCCATGTATTTTAAAGTACAAATTGAAAACACAAAACTCAGTTTTCAAACCAAACAACACCTTGCTTATTTCATTTGTTTAAACTTGGTCAGTGTGTGTTCTTGTGATATGAAACTTTGCATATTAAACTGTGAACAACTAAAGAGAATATACATATACTATTTCACCTAGATGTCAAAAGATGACAGTATCCAATAAGTCATTTAAGGGTAATTTACCAATAGTTACCTCATCAAAGAAAAGTATGCAGGGTGAGCATGCTCTCGCACGGGTAAATATTGTCCTAATTGCTAGCTCACTCTCTCCAACATATTTATTTAGAACTTCAGCGGCCTGGCAACAGAAAGTAATGTAATCTGATGTTTATTTAGGGAAAAAAGATATAATTGGTAACATATAAACTTAGCTAAAATTGTCATCAGGAAAAAAAAGTGCAGACTGCTGTAGGAAACAAATGTCAATAAAGAAAAGATAGTATAAAGCAAATCATTCTGCACCTTGATATGAATGAAATTGGCGCCTGATTCATTTGCAACAGCCTCGGCAATTAATGTTTTTCCGCAGCCAGGAGGCCCAAAAAGCAAGAATCCAACTTACATGTTCACACCAAGTGCCTAAAAGTTTTTTTTTTCAGCAATTAACGAAAGCATCCAACACTATATAATAATTCCATGCCATAAAAACACAACTAAATTATAAAGCAGTAGTTAAGACAATAGCTATATCGTTTTTAAGCTCAAACAAGAGAACTAGAAATAGTATTTAATTTCTCTTACATGCTCTATGTTAAACGCCAAGGTTTGATATTGATTAGACAATTGGTTAAATGTTCATGGTTTATATGATGCATGCATGAGTCCAAACAAGGTAAACTAATGAAAGACAAACCAAAATTATTTCAAGTCCTGGCAACAAATAAAATTGAAAATATGAAGCTTGGTTGTAAAATCTATAAATGCATTGAATCAGCTTGGAATCGCTAAGCATCGCATATCAATAAGTTGTCTAAAACATGTACGTGCACACATGTTGGTGCAGCACTTGCTCATGCACACAACAAACAAGCACAAACCGACATAAATATAAAAATAAGCAACTATATCGATCAACAGTTCAGCACCATCTCTAATAATTTAATTCCAATCAATACAAGAGTTTTGTTCAATCCAATTAGAATTACTGTAAGTAACCCGTGAATACAGAATATAGTATCAAAGAATAAATTACCTGATAAGTCCATTGTTGCCAGGAAAGGTCTTTCTTTCCTTGATTGAGGCCAGTCAGAGTTACTGGACCTAATATCCCTGTATTCCATCTCTCATAATGGCTTCCAACATTCTGATTATTTTTGTAACAAGTTTAATTTTGCTAAACCAATAATTTTTGAATTAAAATCGAATTGTACTGAAAATACATACTGATAAACCAACGGAAACGCTCAACAAAGATATTTTGTTGCTTCCTGCCCATAACTTTGCACTTCCTGTATAAGTCAGTTTTGGATAATCCAAACTTCCATATGCAGTGCCTACGAAAATGCCAAAAAAAAAGTTAATTTCTATTTAAAACAATGATTTGTCTCTAAGCAAATAGAAAACGTAAACCTACCTGAATATTTTCCATTGATATAGACATGCACGGCATGGCCAGCAGACATCACAGTAAGGATAGGATACTGACCAGTCTTTAGAAATTATTCATCATTCGCTATGTCAACACTGCATATAAAAGATTATACACGAGTCCCTAATATTTTGTTTTTGAACAATTTTTTATTATAAGATGTATAAGTATACTGGTTCAGAGACTCACTATGTAGTGTACCACAAATAGTCAGATCGATTCCAAGTAGTATTCAACTGCTCCAACAGTCCTACCTTTGTGAATGTGTTATCATTAAAAGACTCATAATCTTCAGTATAAGTTTCCCAAGAAAACCCCCCAAGCCATTGCATTTTCATGGTTGAGCTTTGAGCTCCTATCTGCATTTTATGTGCATATAAATAAAACATATAAAGCATGTTTAATGCAAAAAACAAGAGCATAAATGACAAGTGTTTTGTACCCTTGCTGTGTTGAAAACTGTAGTTCTGCAATCAGGGAGAATGCTTACAGACCAAGGTGGGAGATTATAATGGATACCATTAAAAGCTACAGTTGCATAAGAACGAGAATCGTAGTTGGAAAGAAATGCAGCACAAGATGATTTAGATCTGTACACATGAGTCTGCATAAAAAATGTATCAAAGCAATCAAGTTGAGCAATTTTTGTTCTATACGTTCAAGTACTGCATTTTACAACAATTGTTTACCTCCCGACCATGTCCAAGAGAAGTTACTGTAGGATCGGTAGCAACAAGAGAAGACTCGCATTGTTTAATTGCTCTGTGAAGATCTCGCAAATGGCCCCATTTTGGTTCCCTTAATAAACCTGCAAGAAGACATTTGAAAGAGTTAAAAGTGTACCTGTAAGTATTTATTCAAGGGACGTATACAGCATATAAATAGGTGGAAAATTTTCTTAATTTTAAAGAAGAGATTAAAATATGTACCATATTCATCAATTGGGGCATCATAATCATAGCTAGTTGTTATAAAAGGGCCACCTGCTGTTCGGCCAAAATTAGTTCCTCCATGGTACTGCATAAATCAAAATTAGTTCCTCCATGAAACCGGATTTCTGATAAAGATCCGCATATACTTGAAGGTCTTCTTCAGTGAACCACGATGGTAGAGGAGTAGCCGGATCTACAAGATCCATTATCACTTGATTTTCATCTGTCGCGATGGGGATCTCAGAGCTCGAAAATAAAGTGTAAACGTTGCGTATAATAGTCTTCACACGAAAGCGACCAAAATCTGCCTCTGCTCTTCCAGGTTCCTACATGTCTTCACATCAAAGCGGCGACAAAACCCTAATTTATTGAAGAGGAACGAACGAACAACAAAGCTTTTAGTTTATTGAAGAGGAACGAACAAATTCCTAGTTGGGCCGGCTCCTTTATATTATAAACTGCGCTTTTAGTTTTACAACGGGCATAATATGTGTTGTAAAATTGGTACCTTTTACAACGGGCATTTTGTGACCGTTGTAAAGTTGGCATCTATTACAACGGGCATTTTTTGACCATTGTAATAGCCTTCTATTACAACGGGCAACCAATGCCCGTTGTAAAAAGGGCATTGTGTATGACATCTTTTACAACGGGCATGAATGGACCGTTGTAATAGCCTTCTATTACAACGGGCAATCAATGACCGTTGTAAAAAGGGCGTTGTAATAGGGTATTTTTGTTGTAGTGTGTCTCCCTAGTTCAGCTCTATAAACTTCCAAAACAACACTGATTTAGGAGCAGCTGAGATAAACTTCAAGCAGTCCAGGGTAATCCATTTGTATAAGGATCTGGTTCCCGCATAAATCCAGGTAGGAATCCCCACATACCCTCATGTTATGGGTACCTCTTAGAAACCTTCGAGTGTTAACAACCTCTTCACACACATCTTTGAACCCATCATCATTCTATAATCTCCATTTGTCTATCGTAGAACTCCTCATTTGTTCCACTCACAAGCCCTCCTCATTTGAACTCACCCATCTAGACCCACATGACTCTCATCCTTAAAGTCGTCCCTCCCTAAACATCCTACATAAGTTGTAAGGTCAGCATATCAAAGTCCCAAAATCATCTCATTGAAGCACCTCAACATCGCTTCATCCTTTAGTCATCATTCTACATTGTGCTACCACATCATAACCGAACGTAGGATGAATGAATGAGCACCTTCAACATGACCTCTAAGGCCTCCTCATCATCCCTCGGAAGTTTGGTCAGAAATGGCCAAATCAAATCATGTCTGTACCGATCTGAATAGATCGTTATCGATCTATACTGCTTAGCTAAAAATTTGGTTAAGTATTTCACTCCCAACTTCATCCATTTCTACTTGCTTTGAACTCCTTTCCTCATTATCACACTCCCTAAGTCTTTAGCACCTTCCCCGTGAAAGTCTATATGAGTGGATCGTATAGGATATATATATGCAAGTATAAACTGCTAACTATATAATTCAACTTGATAAGTGATAGTAGCAAAGTAAATGAAAATAATCACACTAGGATTTTATACTGGTTCGAACCTCCCGTCCTACGTCCAATCCCGAAGCTCCTCTTCGGAATTTCCTTTCAACTAACCCTCACTTGACCCGGAGGAACAGGTTTACAATAGCAGAGTTTCTTTGTCAATAATGTGTTCTATAACACGGATGTTGACTATTGAGTACAAATGCTTCCAATATATATATCTATCTAGAGAGTGTTTGAATGAGAAGTTCTGTATATATGGAAGAGTTAAATACAGGTAGTTGATTGCTTAGAGATCAGGAATAGATCAGAGTATAAGAGATAAAAGCATAATTAGGTAAGGTGAATCTTTCTCTTGAATTCCTGATGCTATTTATAGTGATGAAGAGTCTCTTTGTGTAGTTGCCTTTATTAATAATCGTTGTATAGTTGCTCCTGTTGGTGATGATGAGTTGCAGTGAAGAGGAGCGGATGTGTCTCTTCGAATGTGATAGTTGGAGTTTGAATTTACACAGTCGAGCCTATTTTCAGACCTCTGGAAAGTGACTTCAGACGTTTGGCATTCATATATTTTTTGTGTCTGGTAGCATTTCAGACGTCTGAGTTTATAAACCAGACGTCTGGTCTTTACTTCTGTTTTATGTCTGGAAGTATGTCAGACGTCTGAGTTCTGGATCAGACGTCTGGTTTCTGCTGATTTTGTGAACCAGAGAACTTAACCAGACGTCTGGTCTGTGCACTTAGACGTCTGGATTAGTGCATGTTGCTTTTCTTGTGTCTATATCACTTCTTTTCTGATTCTCTCGACTTGTAGCCTCTTGATACTTCTTTTGAGTCTTGTTCTTGTCTCTTTGGTGATGTTTCTATATCAACTTCCTATATATGTACATTTGTTTTCCATTGCATAGTTGTGATCATCGAAACCGAGGAATTGATTTCCTAACAATCTCCCCCTTTTTGATGATGACAACTATTCAATGTACTTATATATATATTTTAATTCTCCTCGTGAATATGTGCTTAGTTTTGTTGTTAAGATTATATATATATATTTCTCCCCTTTGACATTATCAAAAAGAATATATAAAAGTTCAAGCCAAAAAGAAATTTTCATTAATAATAGAAAGGAGTTACATTCATAGATTTTATAAAAAAAAACGAAAACAAAGCCTAAATTCTAGAGTTGCTTAGGAGAAGCTTTTTTTGAATCATCTTCCTTTGGTTTGTCAGAAGTGCTTGGCTTAGAAGGAGATGTCAAAGCTTCGTTGGAAGGTTCATCGTCAAATAGTTTGGAATCTTTTGTAGGAAGAGATGGCACAGGAGTTGTCCAATCTTCGGAGGGTGGAGATGGACTACGTACTTTTTGAAGTACCTCCTTGAGAACTGATAAAACAGTCGAAAGAGATTCTTCGACCGTGGCCAGTCTTGTAGCAAAAGATGTCTCAAAGCTGTCGATTCATTTTGCTAGAATTTTATGATTTTGAGACAAGATTTGTTGATTTCGGAGTGTTAGATCTTGAATGCTTTCATTTTGATTTGTTTCCGTTCGAGTTTCCAAAATTTCATCTTGTCCCGGATATTCAAATGAAGCGGGAGGTGGGGGAGTGTTTTCCCGATTTTATTCTTCTTCTTGAGATGGATCAATATGGATCTGAGGAGGAGGATCAGCCCTTCTAGATTGTCGATGATGAGTCCAATTGTCGAAGGACATGAATTCCGGTGGAATTTCGGGTAAATGCATCAAGGAGAAGAATTTTGTGAAGGCATACATAGGTGAAATTTCTTCGAAGGTTGATAGATAAGACGAAATATTGTTTGCACGAAGAAGTTTCATAATGTAAGTTGGGTAAATGATCGATTGTCGCGATCGATTCCAAAATTGCTTGAGCTCGTCGAATATGAACTTTGCCCAATTTACCCTGGTTCCACTAAAGAGAGCATAAAGTGCTTTGTGCTCCAATTCCGTTATTTGCTCGTGACTTCCCATTCGCGGAACAATTGTATTGATTATCATCCTTGTTAGGAGTCGAGCTTTAGGACGCAAATATTTTGAAGCAAATTTTGGCATTTCGTCCTCCCATATCTGATGAGTGATATTATTCCTGGGCTTAAAACGCATATCAGGGATGTTGTGTAGATCCTCCCCAGTGTCGGAGCATCCCAAAGTTCTTCCTATTATTCCCGGAGTCAAACGAATAGTATTTCCATAAACACTTGACCATAGCCAGTTGTCTTCGTTTTCGGTATTCCAAACTGCAGTACTATCTAGATTGGCGTAGAACAAGAATATAGCCAATTGATCTATTTGAACATCATTGGTTGTAAAAGAGATTAAAGTTTCCAATCCAGCATTCTCACAAAGTTCGTCGAGATCATACATAGGAAACTTAAGTAGATTATAGAAAGGTCCTATATGAAGTTTTTTCTTTTGAATATCTTGATACCTTTTAATCGAATGAGGTGCCTTGTACATCCATCGTTCGATTTGATCATCTGAACACACCTGAGGGTTGGAAGATGATGAAGGTTGATCTAGTTTGCGTTTTGAAGCTTTGATGTTCTTTGTACGAGGAGGCATTGTGATTTCGACGTGAAATAATGCGGAATTTGAAAATAAATTGCAAATTGGTAGAGAGGAAATTTGATTTGAGGTTGAAAAGTGGAAAAAATGACGTTATTTTGGGGTTATAACAAAGGTCGATTGAATTCCAGACGTCTGTATTTGAAAGCAGACGTCTGGTTTGCCCTAAAAATTATACAGACGTTTTAAACAGACGTCTGTTTGTTCTGTGTCAAACGTCTGGTTTAGCATAGTTTGAAAATTTTAGAGGCACAGAGATTAAGCAGACGTCTGGATTTTATCTCAAACGTCTGAATTATTCTGAATATAATTTTGGAGAGGGCAGAGTTTTATTTCAGACGTCTGAGGGGTATTTCAGACGTCTGACATATGCACAATGTTAAAACTGTGACATATATCAGTGGTTCAGACGTCTGAAAACCAAATTGATGAATACATTCATTTATTAAATATTGATAATAGAGATCTTTATTGTAAAATAGTATAACATATAAATACATACAATAATTAATTTGATTTATTTATTTAGAGGGCGACGAAGTTTTAGGATTTCCTGAGTCGTTATCCTTCCATGGTCTAAGTGGAGACCAAATATTCCTACGTTCGTGAGTCCGTGGGGAGCCAGAATATCGTCTTGGGGAAGGATCTGAAGGAGTGCGATACGAAGAAGATGGATCTAATGAACTACAAGGTTTTGGTAGTGGTTCATGTACATCTTTCTTTCGGGACGAGCAAAACTTTAGCTCCACTTGTTCTAGAAAACTAGGCCTTCGTGTCGTAACTTTCTATTCGAAATAAAGCTCCCGTTGAAGATCCATCTGTTATTTTTGGTAATGATGAATTTCATCAATTTTCTCCTTTGTATTAGGAGAAATAAACAAGGATCTTTTAGCCTTCTTATTCTCTGGAGTAAAACCCGTATGATACGAGGACCACATATTTGTTGGTTCTTTGTTTGGTGTAGGTGTTGGAAGACGTTGTGGTGTGTCTGCTGAGCTGTCCGTCGACGGTGTGGAGACGAAGATAGATATATAGGAACTCCCAGAAGACATTGTTTTTCTAAATTTTAAGACTTTGATATTTTATATATTTGTGATATAAATACATGTGTATTTATATATGATGAAAAGTTTATTTATAGGAAAACTAATTTTCTAAAATTTTAATGGTTCGGAAATTCATTAATTTGTGGTAATGAAGAGGTGAACTAAATTTAGTTTTTGATTCAATTTTAGTTAAGATCTTGAAGTGAAAAAATTCCTAAACTTCGTCTGAGTTTTATGAAAGTTTGTTCGTTTAATGGTTTTGTAAATATGTCGGCTACTTGATTTTCGGTACTTACATATTCTAAAGATATAGTTCCTTTTTCAACATTGTCTCATAAAAAATGATGTCGTGTATCTATATGTTTGGTTCGTGAGTGATTAACAGGATTTTTTGATAAATTTATAGCGCTTGTGTTATAACAATATATTGGAGATTTTTTGATAATTTTACAAAAGTCCATTAGTGTTTAGTCATCATTCTACATTGTGCTACCACATCATAACCGAATGTAGGATGAATGAATGAGCACCTTCAACATGACCTCTAAGGCCTCCTCATCATCCCTCTGAAGTTTGGTCAGAAATGGCCAAATCAAATCATGTCTGTATCGATCTGAATAGATTGTTATCGATCTATACTGCTTAGCTAAAGATTTGGTTAAGTATTTCACTCGCCAACTTCATCCATTTCTACTTGCTTTGAACTCCTTTCCTCATTATCACACTCCCTAAGTCTTTAGCACCTTCCCCGTGAAAGTCTATATGAGTGGATCGTACAGGATATATATATGCAAGTATAAACTGCTAACTATATAATACAACTTGATAAGTGATAGTAGCAAAGTAAATGAAAATAATCACACCAGGATTTTATACTGGTTCGGACCTCCCGTCCTACGTCCAGTCCCGAAGCTCCTCTTCGGAATTTCCTTTCAACTAACCCTCACTTAACCCGGAGGAACAGGTTTACAATAGCAGAGTTTTTTGTCAAGAATGTGTTCTATAACACGGATGTTGACTATTGAGTACAAATGCTTCCAATATATATATCTATCTAGAGAGTGTTTGAATGAGAAGTTCTCTATATATGTAAAAGTTAAATACAGGTAGTTGATTGCTTAGAGATCAGGAATAGATCAGAGTATAAGAGATAAAAGCATAATTAGGTAAGGTGAATCTTTCTCTTGAATTCCTGATGCTATTTATAGTGATGAAGAGTCTCTATGTGTAGTTGCCTTTATTAACAATCGTTGTATAGTTGCTCCTGTTAGTGATGAAGAGTTGCAGTGAAGAGGAGCAGATGTGTCTCTTCGGATGTGACAGTTGGAATTTGAATTTACACAGTCGAGCCTATTTTCAGACGTTTGGAAAGTGACTTCAGGCGTCTGGCATTCATATATTTTTTGTGTCTGGTAGCATTTCAGACGTCTGAGTTTATAAACCAGACGTCTGGTCTTTACTTCTGTTTTATGTCTGGAAGTATGTCAGACGTCTGAGTTCTGGATCAGATGTCTGGTTTCTTCTGATTTTGTGAACCAGAGAACTTAACCAGACGTCTGGTCTGTGCACTCAAACGTCTGGATTAGTGCATGTTGCTTTTCTTGTGTCTGTATCACTTCTTTTCGGATTCTCTCGACTTGTAGCCTCTTTATACTTCTTTTGAGTCTTGTTCTTGTCTCTTTGGTGATGTTTCTATATCAACTTCCTGTATATGTACATTTGTTTTCCATTGCATAGTTGTGATCATCGAAACCAAGGAATTGATTTCCTAACACCCCGTGCCTCAAAACACTACACCACAAAGCTGTTTTAGCCACACCCTATCCGCCTTATTTGATACGGCTCAAAGCCGTATCGAATTTGATACGGGTAAAAGCCGCATCTAAACGTTTAGATACCATTTTTAGCCGTACCAAATTTGAGCCGTATCAAATTCGTTCCTTTCCTCATTTTTTTTCGTTCCTTCCCTCGTTTTTTTTCGTTCTCCCCCAAATTCATTCCTTCGCTCGTTTTATTTCATTCTCCCCCAAATTCTTCCCCTAACTCGCGACCACCCCAAATTCATTCTTTCCCTCGTTTTATTTCATTCTCCCCCAAATTCTTCCCCCAAATTCTTCAGCTCAAACTTCTATCAGCCGCCTTTCTTTTTCCTTCACGTAATCGGGGCTTTCAGGTATTCTGATGCTCTAAAACAGATATCATTTGGATGGTAATCGGGGCTTTCAGGTATGATTGTTATGATTTTTATTTACCATTCATTTCCTTTATTTTTGTTATGATTTTTATATTTTAACCATTTTATGTTAATTTTGAATACTTATCTCATATCACTTTTTGCAGATTTTTTGTGATTGGCAATGCTATAGCAACAGGGTTCTTGGTCCTCTCACTTCCATTCTCCATAATATTGATCATTTGCCCTAGCTTTGTTGGCCTTCGTCTCCTGCTCCTTGTATTTGATCTGGTTAGTTCATCTCTCATTTTATTTTATGTTTTACATTCATTTTTGTCTGGTTTAACGTTTTTGGCATTTTGGCAGGCAATGGTAGTGTTGACGACAGCAGCAGCATCAATAGTGCAACTAGCCCACACTGGAAACTCGAAAGCTAATTGGGTTGCGATTTGCTTGAGATTTGATGGGTTTTGCCAACAGATAAGTGGAGCTGTTGTTGCTTCCTTTGTTGGTATGATCTTCATTCTCTTTTTGGTTCTCATGTCTGCTCTTGCTCTAAGGAAACATTGATTTGTAATCAAGATTCAAGTATCATTTATTTCTGCACTGTAATTTGATGAATATTCGTATTCAGCTTGGATTTATCATTGAGCCGTTTATTCAATGGAATTGTTTTTGTATGTTTATGAAATGAAATTACATTACCTTGTTTGACACTCTGATCAGAAAATCTACTTGAATTTTCCAAAAAAAACGATATATCCTTGCATCCAATAACAACACAAACAAAATACTAATTTTGAAGACAAGAAACACCATCTGCCTATTGATAATCTACACCGGGGTTCATTCTTTTTCCTTTTGGCCTTTTTTTCCTTACCGTTTGTTTTGTTTAATATTCTAGAGTAGTGTAGACTTATATCTACATAGACTCTCTTCACCTACTAATTGAAATTTTGTTGCATGTTGTTGTGTACTATCTGTATATTTTCATATCAAAACAAGAAACAGTTATTTTTTTCTTTCTTCCATTAAATGGCATACTGGAAGTTGTACTCAACATATATGTGATGTATATATGCCTTCATATCAGGAGATCAAATGTATTTTGTATCAAATGCTATTGACATTTACATACTGTACGTTTCTCTGTAGACATTTAACAATACATTAAGGAAATACTTCCATATTACTCCATATTAACTCTAACTGTGTGTGTATCTTTGACTGTTGCACACAAATTATAGCTTACTAAAGTAAAAAGAAACAAGATTACTTCCTGGACTTTCTCTTCTCCAGGAAAAAGAAGAAAAGCAAAGACCCAATGGAAAAGGCGGAGAAGCAACCTGCAGTAATATCAAGGGAAGCATGCCTACCACTGATTCCAGTTATCACAAACAAGTTGGTTTTCTTCTCTGCATTTATAGTTTGCCCATATCCGACTTTATTGTTGTTCGAGTCCAGAACATAAGCTCTTACAAAGTACGTAGCGCTGGGTACGTCTTTCTTCACCTTGTATTCAAATGCTGTATTTGATTTTCCTGAGAATGGTTTTGTAACGATTTCGAATTGGCATGTTTTGTCCTTTTTAAGATCATCCACTGTCTTTCTCCATCCTCTGTCTTTTTGGCTTATCGGAGCGTAGCATAACATTACCTTAACGTTCTTGAATTTGGTGTTGTCGCTTTTTTGAATTAATGTTTGGTTCCATTCCCATGTTACTGTAAACTTATCTTCTCCAGCTTTCAGTTCTGCAAGTTTGTATGAGCCCCGATTACGTGAAGGAAAAATAATTCAGATATTTGGATGGTTCTGTGCTATGATTTTAAGCTTTTGTGGTGATCCTTTTGCACATCACTATTAGTGTAGAATTAGCTTTCAAAGATTTTTCAAAATTAAAGATGCAAAGACATATATTCAAGGACATTTGACTGTTTTTGCACAGAATGTAGAGATTTTGTTTCATATTTCCATAAACGTTTATGAATAATTCGCAGTTGTGAGCAATACATATATTCTTTGACATGTGCATATATATGTTTCAGGGGAAGTATTTTTGTATTGGTTTGGTCTGCAGCCTAGAATCCGCATCACGGACATGGAGCTTGTTAAACATATTCTCTCCGACAAATCTGGATCCTTTGTAAAATCGAAAACGGACCCACGTTTGCTGGCACTTTTAGGTAGGGGATTGTTTTTTACAGAAGGTGAGGAGTGGGATATGCATAGAAAAGTAATAAGCCCTGCTTTCACCATGAACAAGCTCAAGGTTCGTTCTCTATTTGTATTTTTTCTTTTCTTTCAAAGACATAGTTTAAAAATAGTATGTAGCAATGAATGATATAAAAATATAACACTAGGTATTATACTCAAGCAACGATAACAATTTTAATTCATACTTCAATTTTTTATAATGAATCCATCATTCAGTACGTAACAAAGTTTTCATTTTACATTGAAAGCATAAATACTATATTTTTCTATTTAACCATGTGCACAGGTTGCACAATAGTTACGAATAAAAACAAGTAGATTTTGATTATGTTTGGAAGATGATTGTAGCTGCGATGGTTAAATCCTGTGGGGTTAGTTTATGAATAAGAGATCCACAAGGGTTTGTTATCAAAGGCTTAATTGATAATGGGTTGACACTTTGATTTGAATCATTGGTAAAATTAAAATGCATAACGTTTCATCAATGGCTATGGCCATTATGTTACTTTAGAGGCCATGTGTTATTTCTGTGTGATCGAAAATTCCCCGCAACAGTTAATAAATTTTATTTGCTTACTAAGTAACATTTTCTACTTCTACACCAACGGATGTTAATATTACTCCTGGTCTCTTCACAGTTTTTTGTAGGAATACTTAAAATATTTGCATACACTACTCTAGACATTATTTTTTTTCATTCAGATTCCCTTAGACGATTGTAACCTACGTTTAAGTAAAGTCCAAAATATTTTCTGATACTTGTAGAACAGTATAAAGTTAAATCTTCAACAGGAAAAACATTTTGGGAAAACTGGCATACCTAACAACGATATTACTGTACTTTATGAAACGCATGATGTGCAAACGCACGCAATTAGTGTGAAATAGTCATGCTAACGTGTGCGCTATGCGTTAACTACCATGCATACTGCATGATATATTCAATTAGAATAATTAATGATATTATCCAACAACAATTTTCAAAACATATGCAATTGTACTTTCAATGTAAAGTTAAATATACTCTACATAAGCTGGCACATTCAAATATTTTTCAAAAATTATGTATGTCTAAAATTGGTATACAAAAAGATACCGAATCATCTTTTTGATCAAAAAACGTAGTAATTAATGGTTTAAAACACAGATGCATCTATGAGCTATTTGATTAGCTCAAACTATGTCAGTGTAAATCCCTGGACTCAGGTATTGTACATTTCCACATTAATACCATGTAGTGGAAATAAATTGACATGGTTCGTATATAAAATTGGATCGATAGATGCAATGGTCTACATCTTATGTCAGCTTCTTAAGACAATGTAGTGATCAAGACCAATCCGGACTGGCAATGAAAAGGAATAAGTATCCATTAATTAATTACAAACTTTTAAAAAAAAATCACTGTTATTTTTGCAGTTACATGCCAACAAAGAGTACTTTAAGGAAATGGGAGCTACAAAGGAAAATTAAGGAAGCGTTTGTAAGCATCATTCAAAAGAGGTTATCTTCGAACAGATCAAGCTACAACGACGATCTACTGGATTTACTAATTGAGTCATCCAGGAATTAACTGGGAACAGCAATGAGCATAGAAGAAATTATAGCAGAGTGCAAGACCTTCTTCTTTGGTAGGCAAGAAACAACTGCTCAACTATTAACATGGATAATGTTTCTATTAAGCACGAACCAGGACTGGCAGGAGAAGTTGAGGAATGAAGTCTTCGTAGAATGGAAGTTTTTCCTGCATTTAGATTTGATCTGAGAAATCAGATCTAACCATAGTGGAATGTTGATTACATCTGCTGAAGCATTTGCTTTAAATTCAAAAGGATTTTCTTCAGTCCTCATTCTTCTCTTATTGAAGAGCTGATGCTAGTGCTCTCTGCATTAGAGGTTTGTCGTTCAAAAAATTACTTATATTATGTAACTATTGAAATGTATCGTTACTACTTGTTGCAATGTATACGCAATCAGTTCTGATTTGATCATCACCATTATATGCGCTAAAATATTTTGTGTTTTTTGCAGATGCTTTACCACCTCCAGAGCCTATCACTACCTGGACTATTTCTATTTCTATATGGTTTTCATTTTTATCTTTATCGTCTGTGTCCGTAGTGTTGCACTTTAATTTTTGTACTACAATAATATTCTATTATTGTGAATCAGACTAGCCAGAACAGATGTCTTGTATTGTGCTTGTATTGATAAACTTGGACTACGTTTTAATATTTTATGTCTATTTTGCAGTGCTTTGTGTTTCTTTTTGTATCCTTTTGTTTGTATTCTCAGTTATATTTTTTTCCTCTGTTAGTTTGCTATGGAAATTAATCTTGCTGCACCTTATTTTCAATGGTATCACCACCACCACATTCCATTGTATTACTTTGTGGTCTGTGTTTATGTTTATCACTTGCTTTGGCACCCATTGCTCACGAATGTTAATTCTCTAGTTAGATATATCTATTACTGCTTTAAATACTGAAATATTAATGCATTATTTTTTTTACTTTAATACATTAATTTGATACGGCTCAAAGTCGTATCAAATTCCTGAATTTGATAAGGCCCAAAGCCGTATCAAATTCATGAATTAGGCAGTGCTTTGAGCCGTATCAAATTCATGAATTAGGCAGTGCTTTGAGCCGTATCAAATTCATCAATTTGATACGGCTTTGGGCCGTATCAAATTATTAACCATGCTAAAATTTGATACGGCCCAAAGCACTGCCTAATTCCATTTGATACGGCCAAAAGCACTGCCTGAAATTATAGCAGTTAGGATCCCACTTTTCCTTCTTTTAGTCACTTTTCTGAAATTGCTTATTCTTGTTGTTGTTCCACTTCCTCTTGCCTCCCCCGCCAGCTTGTGGTTTTGACCCTTCGGTGGAAACAACAACAATGGGCTTGGGTTTAGTGTATAAACTCTTAAGCTAGAGAGCCTTCTCAATCACCTTCTCGAACGTCTTATCTATGTCCCCAAATGCTTCTCCCTTAAGTGGTTGACTAATCCTATAATTAGCTTTTCATTTTTCTTCAACAGAGTGTCAATAAAGGACATCTCATACTTCGATAAAGAATCAAACTTAGCAAAATATTCGGAGACAAACATGTCTCCCTAGTTCAGCTCTATAAACTTCCAAAACAACACTGATTTCGGAGCAGCTGAGATAAACTTCGAGCAATCCAGGGTAATCCATTTGTATAAGGATCTGGTTCCCGCATAAATCCAGGTAGGAATCCCCACATACCCTCATGTTATGGGTACCTCTTAGAAACCTTTGAGTGTTAACAACCTCTTCACACACATCTTTGAACCCATCATCATTCTATAATCTCCATTTGTCTATCGTAGAACTCCTCATTTGTTCCACTCACAAGCCCTCCTCATTTGAACTCACCCATCTAGACCCACATGACTCTCATCCTTAAAGTCGTCCCTCCGTAAACATCCTACATAAGTTGTAAGGTTAGCATATCAAAGTCCAAAAATCATCTCATTGAAGCACCTCAACATCGCTTCATCCTTTAGTCATCATTCTACATTGTGCTACCACATCATAACCGAACGTAGGATGAATGAATGAGCACCTTCAACATGACCTCTAAGGCCTCCTCATCATCCATCGGAAGTTTGGTCAGAAATGGCCAAATCAAATCATGTCTGTACCGATCTGAATAGATCGTTATCGATCTATACTGCTTAGCTAAAAATTTGGTTAAGTATTTCACTCCCCAACTTCATCCATTTCTACTTGCTTTGAACTCCTTTCCTCATTATCACACTCCCTAAGTCTTTAGCACCTTCCCCGTGAAAGTCTATATGAGTGGATCGTATAGGATATATATATGCAAGTATAAACTGCTAACTATATAATACAACTTGATAAGTGATAGTAGCAAAGTAAATGAAAATAATCACACCAGGATTTTATACTGGTTCGATCTCCCGTCCTACGTCCAGTCCCGAAGCTCCTCTTTGGAATTTCCTTTCAACAAACCCTCACTTGACCCGGAGGAACAGGTTTACAATAGCAGAGTTTCTTTGTCAATAATGTATTCTATAACACGGATGTTGACTATTGAGTACAAATGCTTCCAATATATATATCTATCTAGAGAGTGTTTGAATGAGAAGTTCTGTATATATGGAAGAGTTAAATACAGGTAGTTGATTGCTTAGAGATCAGGAATAGATCAGAGTATAAGAGATAAAAGCATAATTAGGTAAGGTGAATCTTTCTCTTGAATTCCTGATGCTATTTATAGTGATGAAGAGTCTCTATGTGTAGTTGCCTTTATTAATAATCGTTGTATAGTTGCTCCTGTTGGTGATGATGAGTTGCAGTGAAGAGGAGTGGATGTGTCTCTTCGAATGTGATAGTTGGAGTTTGAATTTACACAGTCGAGCCTATTTTCAGACCTCTGGAAAGTGATTTCAGACGTCTGGCATTCATATATTTTTTGTGTCTGGTAGCATTTCAGACGTCTGAGTTTATAAACCAGACGTCTGGTCTTTACTTCTGTTTTATGTCTGGAAGTATGTCAGACGTCTGAGTTCTGGATCAGACGTCTGGTTTCTTCTGATTTTGTGAACCAGAGAACTTAACCAGATGTCTGGTCTGTGCACTCAGACGTCTGGATTAGTGCATGTTGCTTTTCTTGTGTCTATATCACTTCTTTTCGGATTCTCTCGACTTGTAGCCTCTTGATACTTCTTTTGAGTCTTGTTCTTGTCTCTTTGGTGATGTTTCTATATCAACTTCCTATATATGTACATTTGTTTTCCATTGCATAGTTGTGATCATCGAAACCGAGGAATTGATTTCCTAACAATCTCCCCCTTTTTGATGATGACAACTATTCAATGTACTTATATATATACTTTAATTCTCCTCCTGAATATGTGCTTAGTTTTGTTGTTAAGATTATATATATATATTTTTCCCCCTTTGACATTATCAAAAAGAATATATAAAAGTTCAAGCCAAAAAGAAATTTTCATTAATAATAGAAAGGAGTTACATTCATAGATTTTTTAAAAAAAAACGAAAACAAAGCCTAAATTCTAGAGTTGCTTAGGAGAAGTTTTTTTGAATCATCTTCCTTTGGTTTGTCAGAAGTGCTTGGCTTAGAAGGAGATGTCAAAGCTTCGTTGGAAGGTTCATCGTCAAATAGTTTGGAATCTTTTGCAGGAAGAGATGGCACAGGAGTTGTCCAATCTTCGGAGGGTGGAGATGGACTACGTACTTTTTGAAGTACCTCCTTGAGAACTGATAAAACAGTCAAAAGAGATTCTTCGACCGTGGCCAGTCTTGTAGCAAAAGATGTCTCAAAGCTGTCGATTCATTTTGCTAGAATTTTATGATTTTGAGACAAGATTTTGTAGATTTCGGAGTGTTAGATCTCGAATGCTTTCATTTTAATTTGTTTTCGTTCGAGTTTCCAAAATTTCATCTTGTCCCGGATATTCAAATGAAGCGGGAGGTGGGGGAGTGTTTTCCCGATTTTATCTTCTTGAGATGGATCAATATGGATCTGAGGAGGAGGATCAGCCCTTCTAGATTGTTGATGATGAGTCCAATTGTCGAAGGACATGAATTCCGGTGGAATTTTGGGTAAATGCATCAAGGAGAAGAATTTTGTGAAGGCATACATAGGTGAAATTTCTTCGAAGGTTGATAGATAAGATGAAATATTGTTTGCGCGAAGAAGTTTCATAATGTAAGTTGGGTAAATGATCGATTGTCGCGATCGATTCCAAAATTGCTTGAGCTCGTCGAATATGAACTTTGCCCAATTTACCCTGGTTCCACTAAAGAGAGCATAAAGTGCTTTGTGCTCCAATTCCGTTATTTGCTCGTGACTTCCCATTCGCGGAACAATTGTATTGATTATCATCCTTGTTAGGAGTCGAGCTTTAGGACGCAAATATTTTGAAGCAAATTTTGGCATTTCGTCCTCCCATATCTGATGAGTGATATTATTTGTGGGCTTAAAACGCATATCAGGGATGTTGTGTAGATCCTCCCCAATGTCGGAGCATCCCAAAGTTCTTCCTATTATTCCCGGAGTCAAACGAATAGTATTTCCATAAACACTTGACCATAGCCAGTTGTCTTCGTTTTCGGTATTCCAAACTGCAGTACTATCTAGATTGGCGTAGAATAAGAATATAGCCAATTGATCTATTTGAACATCATTGGTTGTAAAAGAGATTAAAGTGTCCAATCCAGCATTCTCACAAAGTTCGTCGAGATCATGCATAGGAAACTTAAGTAGATTATAGAAAGGTCCTATATGAAGTTTTTTCTTTTGAATATCTTGATACCTTTTAATCGAATGAGGTGCCTTGTACATCCATCGTTCGATTTGATCATTTGAACACACCTGAGGGTTGGAAGATGATGAAGGTTGATCTAGATTGCGTTTTGAAGCTTTGATGTTCTTTGTACGAGGAGGCATTGTGATTTCGACGTGAAATAATGCGGAATTTGAAAATAAATTGCAAATCGGTAGAGAGGAAATTTGATTTGAGGTTGAAAAGTGAAAAAAAATGACGTTATTTTGGGGTTATAACAAAGGTCGATTGAATTCCAGACGTCTGTATTTTAAAGCAGACGTCTGGTTTGCCCTAAAAATTATACAAACGTTTTAAACAGACGTCTGTTTGTTCTGTGTCAGACGTCTGGTTTAGCATAGTTTGAAAATTTTAGAGGCACAGAGATTAAGCAGACGTCTGGATTTTATCTCAGACGTCTGAATTATTCTGAATATAATTTTGGAGAGGGCAGAGTTTTATTTCAGACGTCTGAGGGGTATTTCAGACGTCTGACATATGCACAATGTTAAAACTGTGACATATATCAGTGGTTCAGACGTCTGAAAACCAAATTGATGAATACATTCATTTATTAAATATTGATAATAGAGATCTTTATTGTAAAATAGTATAACATATAAATACATACAATAATTAATTTGATTTATTTATTTAGAGGGCGACGAAGTTTTAGGATTTCCTGAGTCGTTATCCTTCCATGGTCTAAGTGGAGACCAAATATTCCTACGTTCGTGAGTCCGTGGGGAGCCAGAATATCGTCTTGGGGAAGGATCTGAAGGAGTGCGATACGAAGAAGATGGATCTAATGAACTACAAGGTTTTGGTAGTGGTTCATGTACATCTTTCTTTCGGGACGAGCAAAACTTTAGCGCCACTTGTTCTAGAAAACTAGGCCTTTGTGCCGTAACTTTCTATTCGAAATAAAGCTCCCGTTGAAGATCCATCTGTTGTTTTTGGTAATGATGAATTTCATCAATTTTCTCCTTTGTATTAGGAGAAATAAACAAGGATCTTTTAGCCTTCTTATTCTCTGGAGTAAAACCCGTATGATACGAGGACCACATATTTGTTGGTTCTTTGTTTGGTGTAGGTGTTGGAAGACGTTGTGGTGTGTCTGCTTAGCTGTCCGTCGACGGTGTGGAGACGAAGATAGATATATAGGAACTCCCAAAAGACATTGTTTTTCTAAATTTTAAGACTTTGATATTTTATATATTTGTGATATAAATACATGTGTATTTATATATGATGAAAAGTTTATTTATAGGAAAACTAATTTTCTAAAATTTTAATGGTTCGGAAATTCATTAATTTGTGGTAATGAAGAGGTGAACTAAATTTAGTTTTTGATTCAATTTTAGTTAAGATCTTGAAGTGAACACATTCCTAAACTTCGTCTGAGTTTTATGAAAGTTTGTTCGTTTAATGGTTTTGTAAATATGTCGGCTACTTGATTTTCGGTACTTACATATTCTAAAGATATATTTCCTTTTTCAACATTGTCTCGTAAAAAATGATGTCATATATCTATATGTTTGGTTCGTGAGTGATTAACAGGATTTTTTGATAAATTTATAGCGCTTGTGTTATAATAATATATTGGAGATTTTTTGATAATTTTACCAAAGTCCATTAGTGTTTAGTCATCATTCTACATTGTGCTACCACATCATAACCGAACGTAGGATGAGTGAATGAGCACCTTCAACATGACCTCTAAGGCCTCCTCATCATCCCTCTGAAGTTTGGTCAGAAATGGCCAAATCAAATCATGTCTGTACCGATCTGAATAGATCGTTATCGATCTATACTGCTTAGCTAAAAATTTGGTTAAGTATTTCACTCGCCAACTTCATCCATTTCTACTTGCTTTGAACTCCTTTCCTCATTATCACACTCCCTAAGTCTTTAGCACCTTCCCCGTGAAAGTCAATATGAGTGGATCGTACAGGATATATATATATATATATATATGCAAGTATAAACTGCTAACTATATAATACAACTTGATAAGTGATAGTAGCAAAGTAAATGAAAATAATCACACCAAGATTTTATACTGGTTCGGACCTCCCGTCCTACGTCCAGTCCCGAAGCTCCACTTCGGAATTTCCTTTCAACTAACCCTCACTTGACCCGGAGGAACATGTTTACAATAGTAGAGTTTTTTGTCAAGAATGTGTTCTATAACACGGATGTTGACTATTGAGTACAAATGCTTCCAATATATATATCTATCTAGAGAGTGTTTGAATGAGAAGTTCTGTATATATGGAAGAGTTAAATAGAGGTAGTTGATTGCTTAGAGATCAGGAATAGATCAGAGTATAAGAGATAAAAGCATAATTAGGTAAGGTGAATCTTTCTCTTGAATTCCTGATGCTATTTATAGTGATGAAGAGTCTCTATGTGTAGTTGCCTTTATTAACAATCGTTGTATAGTTGCTCCTGTTAGTGATGAAGAGTTGCAGTGAAGAGGAGCGGATGTGTCTCTTCGGATGTGACAGTTGGAATTTGAATTTACACAGTCGAGCCTATTTTCAGACGTTTGGAAAGTGACTTCAGACGTCTGGCATTCATATATTTTTTGTGTCTGGTAGCATTTCAGACGTCTGAGTTTATAAACCAGACGTCTGGTCTTTACTTCTGTTTTATGTCTGGAAGTATGTCAGACGTCTGAGTTCTGGATCAGACGTCTGGTTTCTTCTGATTTTGTGAACCAGAGAACTTAACCAGACGTCTGGTCTGTGCACTCAAACGTCTGGATTAGTGCATGTTGCTTTTCTTGTGTCTGTATCACTTCTTTTCGGATTCTCTCGACTTGTAGCCTCTTTATACTTCTTTTGAGTCTTGTTCTTGTCACTTTGGTGATGTTTCTATATCAACTTCCTATATATGTACATTTGTTTTCCATTGCATAGTTGTGATCATCGAAACCGAGGAATTGATTTCCTAACAATCTCCCCTTTTTTGATGATGACAACTATTCAATGTACTTATATAAAATTTTTTTAATTCTCCTCCTGAATATGTGCTTAGTTTTGTTGTTAAGATTATATATATATATATCTCCCCCTTTGACATTATCAAAAAGAATATATAAAAGTTCAAGCCAAAAAGAAATTTTCATTAATAATAGAAAGGAGTTACATTCATAGATTTTATCAAAAAAAAACGAAAACAAAGCCTAAATTCTAGAGTTGCTTAGGAGAAGATTTTTTTGAATCATCTTCCTTTGGTTTGTCAGAAGTGCTTGGCTTAGAAGGAGATGTCAAAGCTTCGTTGGAAGGTTCATCGTCAAATAGTTTGGAATCTTTTGCAGGAAGAGATGGCACAGGAGTTGTCCAATCTTCAGAGGGTGGAGATGGACTACGTACTTTTTGAAGTACCTCCTTGAGAACTGATAAAACAGTCGAAAGAGATTCTTCGACCGTGGCCAGTCTTGTAGCAAAAGATGTCTCAAAGCTGTCGATTCATTTGGCTAGAATTTTATGATTTTGAGACAAGATTTGTTGATTTCGGAGTGTTAGATCTCAAATGCGTTCATTTTGATTTGTTTCCGTTCGAGTTTCCAAAATTTCATCTTGTCCCGGATATTCAAATGAAGCGGGAGGTGGGGGAGTGTTTTCCCGATTTTATTCTTCTTCTTGAGATGGATCAATATGGATCTGAGGAGGAGGATCAGCCCTTCTAGATTGTCGATGATGAGTCCAATTGTCGAAGGACATGAATTCCGGTGGAATTTTGGGTAAATGCATCAAGGAGAAGAATTTTGTGAAGGCATACATAGGTGAAATTTCTTCGAAGGTTGATAGATAAGACGAAATATTGTTTGCACGAAGAAGTTTCATAATGTAAGTTGGGTAAATGATCGATTGTCGCGATCGATTCCAAAATTGCTTGAGCTCGTCGAATATGAACTTTGCCCAATTTACCCTGGTTCCACTAAAGAGAGCATAAAGTGCTTTGTGCTCCAATTCCGTTATTTGCTCGTGACTTCCCATTCGCGGAACAATTGTATTGATTATCATCCTTGTTAGGAGTCGAGCTTTAGGACGCAAATATTTTGAAGCAAATTTTGGCATTTCGTCCTCCCATATCTGATGAGTGATATTATTTGTGGGCTTAAAACGCATATCAGGGATGTTGTGTAGATCCTCCCCAATGTCGGAGCATCCCAAAGTTCTTCCTATTATTCCCGGAGTCAAACGAATAGTATTTCCATAAACACTTGACCATAGTCAGTTGTCTTCGTTTTCGGTATTCCAAACTGCAGTACTATCTAGATTGGCGTAGAATAAGAATATAGCCAATTGATCTATTTGAACATCATTGGTTGTAAAAGAGATTAAAGTGTCCAATCCAGCATTCTCACAAAGTTCGTCGAGATCATGCGTAGGAAACTTAAGTAGATTATAGAAAGGTCCTATATGAAGTTTTTTCTTTTGAATATCTTGATACCTTTTAATCGAATGAGGTGCCTTGTACATCCATCGTTCGATTTGATCATCTGAACACACCTGAGGGTTGGAAGATGATGAAGGTTGATCTAGTTTGCGTTTTGAAGCTTTGATGTTCTTTGTACGAGGAGGCATTGTGATTTCGACGTGAAATAATGCGGAATTTGAAAATAAATTGCAAATCGGTAGAGAGGAAATTTGATTTGAGGTTGAAAAGTGGAAAAAAATGACGTTATTTTGGGGTTATAACAAAGGTCGATTGAATTCCAAACGTCTGTATTTTAAAGCTGACGTCTAGTTTGCCCTAAAAATTATACAGACGTTTTAAACAGACGTCTGTTTGTTCTGTGTCAGACGTCTGGTTTAGCATAGTTTGAAAATTTTAGAGACACAGAGATTAAGCAGACGTCTGGATTTTATCTCAGACGTCTGAATTATTTTGAATATAATTTTGGAGAGGGCAGAGTTTTATTTCAGACGTCTAAGGGGTATTTCAGACGTCTGACATATGCACAATGTTAAAACTGTGACATATATCAGTGTGTTAACGATAAAAAGTGAATGCTAACACCCGGTGTGTGTAATAGAATTGTGAAAGCACCACCCGTGTGACAGGAACATAATTTAAGCAGTAAACTGGCAGAAAAGTAGTAAAAGACAGCAATTTATAGTGGTTCGGCTTGAGATTAAGCCTACGTCCACTTTGAATCTCTTTATTTCTGAATTCGATTACAAATCGATACAAATCTCTTATCAAAACAATACAATTTGATCAAAAGAAACAATCTTGACTACTAGCTCAATCTTCGTCGATGAAATTCGATGAATCCATGTTGGATGTAAGGAATTATCTCTTGAAGATTGTTGTAGCGTCTTGAATGTTTGAGGATCTTTGATTGCTGGATGAGTGGAGACTTCGACGGAGTAACGGCGCTTGAAGAAATGAATGGCCAAAAGTCCCTTGAATGTTGGAAGTGATGGGGTATTTATAGGAGCAGCTCTGAGTTCTAGGCAGAAAACACGCTAAGTCCTAGGTCGCGTACGACCTAAGCTAGGTCGTGAGTTGCGAGCGACTTAGGAAATGCAGTGATGAAGTACGCGGTTTGCTCCAAGTGGTAAGTCGTAAGTCGGAATTGAGAGAGTTGTAGTTGTTCCTGATCTGGTCCTCTCCAAGTCTTATGTCGCTGGCGACTTATAGCAAACCACGAGTTGGCAAGTCCTTAACATGTATACGACTTACTCCTAAGTCGCGTATCCCTTAAGTCGTATATCTTTAGGTCGCAACATTGCTAGATCGCAATGTCCCTTTAGCAGTAAGGTCGCAAGGTTCTTTAAGGTAGTTAGGTCGCTGGGCAAGTTAAGTCGCTGAGTCCTAGGTCGTAGACATTTTAGGTCGCAGACTTCTTAACTCGCAGGCATTTTAACTCGTACATTGTTAGGTCGTGGACGACTTAAGCTAAATACTGAGTCTCTTAAGTCGTAAGTTGTCTTCAGTCGCTAGGTCGTAAGTCGTTCGAGCCATAGATCCTCTTTCAGCCATTAAATCGTAAGTCGTCAAGACCACTTAGGTCGTAGGCTTTTTAACTCGTTAGCTTCTTGAATCACGGCAATCTGAGTCATCCATTTCTTAACTCGTAGGTCGTTGCTAAAGAGGAGTTAACATTTGCCCCTCGAAGTACACGCCTAGGTCGTGGGTCATGTGCTTCGATCTTCTCTCGCGCTCATAGGTGTTATGTCGTGAACGACTTAGCAAGGAATTAGGTCGTGAGATGCCGGTTCGCATTTCATTGCCCTGGGGTACAAATATCTTAGGTCGTTCCTCCTTCATTTCATCTGACTTAACTTTCATTCTGCCATTAACAAGATTTCAAGCTCTCAAAGGCGAATCCAACTATTCGTTCATCGATCATCTTCAATTTCATATTGCGTAAGTGATCCCATTCTCTATTCAATCCTCAGCTATCACCGAACTATCAATTTCGATTACCTTATGCCTTGCTTCACGATTTTCGTTTCAATTGATCGCCGAGGAAATCGAAGTGGTTTGATTTGGCTTTCGGTGATTTGTGAGAAGAAAGGGAAGAGTTTCAGTGCATTAGGTTGGCTGATTTATGAGGAATGGGATTCTTAGTGGAGGAAGGGATTTGAAGAGAGGAACTGATGCCTTGGTTTGAGTAGGAGATAGCTCGAGATCCCCTGAGAACGACCTAACACTTTCTCAGCTTAGATCGCGCACGACTTAACTTTTCTGGTTGCTCACTGCAGCATTGGGTTTAGGTCGTTGCCGAGCTAGAAAAATGTTATTTTGACTTTTCTTTTGTGCGACTTACGACCTAAAAAGTTAACGACCTATCTTGTTGCAATTTCTCATGGACCGTTGGCGAGTTAGCACTTAATCCTCAACTTGCGAGCACATGTGAATGACTAGGTCGCGAACGAGATAGTCCTTAACTCGTAACTCACGAATTTATTTGAACGACTTAAGAACTTAAGACTCCATTGCTTCGAATTCTTGGTCTTGAATGATCTGACTTAAGAGAACATGCCTTGGACATTTGAAAAGCCTTGGTTTCAAACTGTCTTATCTTTTAAACCGTGAACGAGCTAGAACTTAGGAAATTCTAGCCCAGGCTAAGTCGTGAACGAGTTATAACTTAGGAAATTCTGACCCATGCTAAGTCGTGATCGAGTTACAACTTAGGAAATTCTGACCCATGCTAAGTCGTGATCGAGTTACAACTTGAACAAATCTTCCTCTGCCTCGAATGTTGAGACTTGAGTTGTTTGAACTTTGTTGCATTCTTTTGTAGATTGTCAATAATTCTAACTGCCTGTTATAACATTTACAAAAAACTGGGACGAATATACTGCCACCGACTGCCCACATCGAATGACAGATTAGTTGATAAAGATTAAATTAAATTAAATGAACTGTATGAATGAGATGCTATACAATAACCAATTCAAGTGAAGTATTAAAGCAAAATCGTAATGGTAAACTAAAACTGTTTTGTCTGCATTAACACTGCACTTGAGTATTAACAAGTTCTGAAATCTCGTAATCGACGGATTGTCAGTTAGTTTAATTCCAGTTATACTTGCTTTTTCTTGTTTTCATTAGTCTTGCACAGCACTTCACACTTTTAGGAAACGTGCACCTTCACTTTTGAACATTCAGCTGATTGTGTAGAATGGCATCTGATCAAGAAGACTTGGAACCAGCTGGAGAAGCTTTTCCAATTGCTACCCCTTTGAATGATCCCCCGGAAAGGACTCCTACCATCCTGAATCATAAAGTCTTCCGTCAACTATGCACCCAGTTTGGCATTGCTGAATCTGACGCTTTGCTCCCTGGAGTGAATGACACTGCTGATAGGCCACCCCACGGCTTTGTCGCAGTGAACCGCCAAATGTGCTTGAGTGGAGCGATTCCCCCGTTTAATGACTGTCTTCGAGAAGTTCTCCTTCGATTATCTATCTCCCCTTTTCAACTACACCCTAATGGCTATGCCATCCTGCTGGGACTGTGTGTGCTTTTTAGGAGAACGCTGGACCGCTTTCCCAGCTTTGGAGAAATTTGCTTCCAGTGCTCATTTGCAAAGAACAAAGACCATCCCTCTATCACAGTTGTAAGGAGCGCCAGGAACCGTAAACTGATTATTGGTCTTCCCGAGAGCGTTCCTGGGTTTCTGAGCCAATTTTTCTTTGTTCGTTGTCCCCCGGGATTTTACGCCATCTGGAGAGTGGGAAGTATGACCATCTATCTTTTCCTTGTGTTTTCTAAATTCTTCGAAGTCCAAATTGTCAAGTGTTAACTTTTTTTTTTATTGTTTCAGCGCTCCCTCCCCCCTCTAGGGAACCTCGTCACAAGACTACCTTTGAGAGGCTTATGGCCGTGCCGGTTGAGGAGAGGAGTGTTCAATTTCTATTGAAAGATGAGTTCCTCCATGAATTTGGACTCTTACATCCTTCCCGCTCCACTCAGATTCATGAAATTTCTAGTTCTGATACGGAAACGTTAGCTGCCTCAGGCTCTCGAGCAGAGGCCTCGAATGCCCCAGCTTTTGTAGAAGAAATTGAATCAGAAGCACCCGTCGTAGAGGCTGCTTTGATAAAGTGTTCTGCGTCCACTAATGTTGTAGGGTCAGTCAGCAAGTCGGCACTTGCCCCAATTATCGAAGAGGAAGAAAATCCTCGAGTTTCTGAAAAATCAACTGATGTGGAAGTTGAGAAGGAGAATTCTGCTGAGCATCATAATGATGACACCTTTGATGACTTGAGCGACATAATGATAACTTCTCAAGAGCTTTTCAAGGATAATATTCCAAAGGCGAACTCTCCTGTCATTGAAGCGACTTCCTCTTTGAAACAGACCTCGACGCCTTCTACACCCGTCGTCTCCGTTCCCGCACTAAAGCGTGGTTTGTAGTCTGACGCACGTAGTTCGCACGCCGCACACACTTAGGATTTTCTGCACTTATAAGCATTTACTCTTTCTTTCTGGAAATTTCTAAGCTTTACTTATTTTCCGTTTTTCAGATTCTCCGATGGGACGCTCCGGCTCATATTGTGACTCATTTCAGCGCCATGGAGGCCGTGGATCCTATGACTTCAGGAAATATCTTGGTGACCAGAGAGAGACAGATGAGGAACGGGCCCAAAGGAAGGCTCAAGAAAAATGGGATTATGAGCAGCGGCAGAGAAGAAGAGATGCTGATCGATATGATTCTTCTTACAGAACTTACGATTCTCATAAGCGAAAGTCTTATGATGACAAAGGGAAGACTCATATTACTGATGAATCGAGCAAACGGTCTAAGCCAAGTGACGCGTCTGCTATTTCTGAGAAGACTAACGCTCCCATTTCTTCTGACATTCCGGCCGGTTCTCCTCCTCTAAAGGAATATGATATTCAATCCATCATTAACAGGCCACAATATCAAGTTAAAGACGGCCCTCCAACACTTCAGAGCCGATTTCCGAATTGGTGTCTAAGAGGAGTCCGTTTTGACTTAGATTTGGTTCCCATTGATAAGCAGGCAATGCTAAGAAATGTCGATGCTGTCAAGCTTGATATTGAAAGAATGTCTGGATGGCAGAAGTTGGTTGATGAACTTCAAAGGGTCAACCATTTTAACCTTGAGGCGATGATGACCATGGAGAACGATAAATCAGAATGGGACAAATGGCGTAAGCAGCATGATGCGGAGATGACGAGCATTGCAGACGACAATGCAAAGCTTGCGTCTGAAGTTAAGCAGCTTAAGGAAAATCTCGCTTCTTCTTCTGCATCATATATTCAAAAAGAAGAAGTCTTTCAGAAGCAAGTGCGGGATGCGCATGCTGCACAAAGAGATGTAGAAATGAAGCTTGCCGCCGAACAGCACGTTAATGAGAAGTATCGCACAGAAAATGCCGAACTGCGGGAAAAGGTCACCTCCCAGAACGTGGAGATTGAGTTACTGAAGTCTCGACTCGCTAAAGCTGAGACAGCTCGTGATGAGGCTATTACTGGTAGGGTTGCTGCCATTGCCGAAAAAGAAGCGGTTGAGCAATCACATGAGGCAACGAAAGCAAACATCAGTTCTACCTTATTCGACTTTTATTTACACTGCGTTCTGGGTCGTGGGAGCCTTGCTTTTCTGGGTCCAGATTATGAAATCACTCTGGATGAAGTGTGGGAAGCCGCACTTGATATGTTTAAAGGTGCCGGCTATGATGAAGCAAAATTTGAGGAAGCAAAATTTGAGGCTCGCTATCTTGATGATGAGGCTCGCGCCGCTCTTGTTAGAGGGAAGGAGCAGCTTGCTAAAGCGCGGGCTGAATCACTGGGAGAAGAGCTTTCAAAAGAGGAAGCTCCTTTACCTGCCCCTGTTCATACTTCCACTTCGGCTGATGCAAACATTATGGATTCCGGCTCTCATCCTTCACATCCAGTTATGACCACTCCTACAGAAGAAGAGGCAATGAAGGACTTTCAGGCTCGGGAATTTGAGATTGATCTCGCTAAACTGGCTTCTCCAGGTAACTTTGATGAGACGAATTTAGTGAATTGCTTATTCGATTCAACCGAGTTCGACGAACTTCTTACTTATTACTTAAGCTTTGACGATCCACTGTCTTCGTTTTCCTCGGAGAATACTGATTTTGATTTCTTTTATTATGCAGCGGACGTGCCGGAAACTGTACCATTTTCTCCTTCTTCAGCTTCCGTTCCTCCTCCTTCTCAAGTTACTCCTCTTCCAGCTTCCCAACCAGGTCCAGAGGAAGAACAGATAGCAGCCCTTCAAGGCTTGGACGAACCACCTGCTTCCGAGGAGCAGAAAGCAGAAGATCTGGAAGATAGCGAGAAGACACCGGAGCAGTCTTTTGACTACGACACAAAACTTTCTACCTTTCTTACTCCGGGGAGTGAGTCTTCTTCCAAGAAGAAGGGGAAACGTGTGGTTTCGAAGAAAGGAAAGAAGAGTTCTTCTACTGCTGGGGATGAAGCAGAGATCGATCCGGCTGAGTCTCTTTCTCCTTCTTCTCCGATACGGCCTACGAAGCTAATTACCAGGCCGGGTAAAAGCTCCAAGGGTGGGAAGAAGGAGAAATGAGTTTGATTTTGTCTTTTCTGCTTTTTGCATGCATTGACCGGAGATTGTGCGGATACCGGTCTCCGCTTCTTTTTGTAACCTGTACAATGTAAAAATTTCTCATAGTGTTGAAATAAATAGATATTTTTCTTGTACAAATTCTTGTGTATGTAGGAATACATCTGTTTTTCATTTGAAGTGTAGAGTAAACGATTCTTTCTACTTGTACAAACTTTTTGTCTGTGTTTCAAGAACGCATTTATTCCACATCTTTATTACGTGATATTGCAATGAACTTGTGGTATGTCGTTTGTATATTACTTTTATTAATGTAACTGAATTGTATAATGTTTCCCCCATACCACAAGTATATTGTAATATTTCTTGCTTTCACAAGACCGATACTCTTATTTTAGAGAACAACTTTCCACTTTTTAAGGGAAGAATTATTCTGCTTTTAATAGAGTATATCTTGTCTTTGGAGAAATTTTTATTTTCTTTTTCTTCCTGAAGAACACTTCGACTTCTGGGAATGATCACTTTTATTTGTTTAAAAGTGAATTTTCCTGCACAGTGAAATGAGCTTCTGAAGAAGGTTTTGATTTTATGCCCCAGTAAAGGGTTTATTTTTGGTACTTCAAGCAAGGTGAAGTACACCTCTGAAGAGGTCTTTTGGTCTCTGAAGAAAAGCAATTTTGGTCTCCGAAGAGAAGCAATTTTGGTCTCAGAGGAGAAGCAATTTTGGTCTCAGAGGAGAAGCAATTTTGGTCTCCGAGGAGAAGCAATTTTGGTCTCCGAGGAGAAACAATTTTGGTCTCCGAGGAGAAGCAATTTTGGTCTCCGAGGAGAAGCAATTTTGGTCTCCGAAGAGAAGCAATTTTGGTCTCCGAAGAGAAGCAATTTTGGTCTCAGAGGAGAAGCAATTTTGGTCTTCGAGGAGAAGCAATTTTGGTCTCCGAGGAGAAGCAATTTTGGTCTCCGAAGGGAAGCAATTTTGGTCTCCGAAGGGAAGCAATTTTGGTCTCCGAAGAGAAGCAATTTTGGTCTCCGAGGAGAAGCAATTTTGGTCTCCGAAGAGAAGCAATTTTGGTCTCCGAAGAGAAGCAATTTTGGTCTCCGAGGAGAAGCAATTTTGGTCTCCGAAGAGAAGCAATTTTGGTCTCCGAGGAGAAGCAATTTTGGTCTCCGAGGAGAAGCAATTTTGGTCTCCGAAGAGAAGCAATTTTGGTCTCCGAAGAGAAGCGATTTTGGTCTCCGAAGAGAAGCGATTTTGGTCTCCAAAGAGAAGCAATTTTGGTCTCTGAAGAGAAGCAATTTTGGTCTTCGCAGAGAAGCGATTTTGGCATTTCAGCTCTGGTGAAGTGGGTCTCCGAAGAGAAGCATTTTGCACTTCTACACGGGTGAAATGTGCCTCCGAAAAGGGCTTTTTAGCATTTCATCACTGGTGAAGTGGGTCTCCGAAGAGAAGCATTTTGCACTTCTACACGGGTGAAATGTGCCTCCGAAGAGGGCTTTTGCCTCCGAAAAGGGCTTTTGATTTTGTGCTTCAAGCATGGTGAAGCGTGCCTCCGAAGATGGCTTGTGCCTTCGAAGAGGGCTTGTGCCTCCGAAAAGGGCTTGTGCCTCCGAAAAGGGCTTTGTTGACCTTTGGGAAGGAGCATCGGTTGGTTGGTGTGCCGGGAAGGTTGCTTCTCAGGGGCGAGTAGATCCACGGGACGGACGCAAGCTGCCTGATCAGATGCATCACGATCAGTTAGCAAGTGCCCTTTGGTGGTTCTACCGGCCCTTTTATTGAGGAGCAATATTCCTTTTGGTTGCTTCCGTGCTTGCTTGGCCATGTTCTCCCATCATTTGTCCATTAGTGACCTTTTATTATCATTTCCAAGCGTGTCTTTGTTCCTTTTGTAAGTAAATTGCCTCATCCGAAGAAGTGGACTTCATTGTTGAATAACTTCATGGGACAAACGCGAGTTACCTAGCTGGATGTCTGTTCATATTGACAATCACAACCGGTTAACGAAGGCTTGCCCCAGTGAAGTTGCCAACTTTTTATGTGAGGTTCTTCTTGTATCAGATTTGAATATGGAATTTTTTGTTGCTTGACATTTGCTTTAATGAATGATTTATAAGGCTCACTTAGCTTTACGATGGGTGAGCTTTTCTTTAATGACCTGCAATATTAGATCGACATTTTAGCAATACATTTAGAGTATTCAAACATCGAAATATAACAGGCATTTTATAATAGAAAACACAGAATGCATAGTTTTTCATTATTCAGTCACACTGATTTCTCAGCGGTTTACAATGCAGAAGTTACACATCCATTATCATTTTTACAAATTCAAGGAATGCTGCTAAGTAAAAAATGGGTGCTAGTTATTGTTGTTTCAGAGTCTCCAAGCTGGATTTCCATTTGTGCTTGATTCATAGCTTTTGGATTTATGTGCCAGAGAAAGTGAAAAATGCCCCAGTTGCAGCTTTGTGGACAATTAGCAGTCGTCCCAACTTCTGCCTGCTGGGTGTGGACCTCTTGTGACAACATTAATGACAAGCTTTTCTGAATCTTGCTCTGCAGTGTTGTGGTGAGAATCGGGTGGATGGGTAGGACATTGTTGATCCCGAGTGGATGAGGTTGGATCGACTCCGCTTCTCTTAACGTATTGTTGGAGTTTACCCTGCTCCAGTAATTCTTCAATCACATTCTTTAATTGGCGACATTGGTCAGTGTCATGGCCAGGTTGATTGTGAAATTGGCAGAATTTTCCATTACGCTTTGCACCTCTCGTCATCTCAGGTGGCTTAGGATACCTGACAACGTCCTTTGTTGCAAAAAAGATATTCCTTGGTGTATCAGTTAAAGGAGTATAATCCGAAGGATTAAAGCGGCGAGGTTTCTTTTCGTTTCCCTGGCTCTTTCCTCCTTCATTCTCCCTTTTCTGACTTTCAGATCCTCTTTTATTAGATGGGACATTGTTATTATTAGTTTGGGCAGCAACCACTTTTGATGTCGTAGAAAGGCTTTCAAGGCGAATGAACTCGTCGGCCTTTTTATAAAATTTATCAAGTGAGTTCGGTTCCTTCATCTTTAGCCATATCCCAAATTTACTCGATTTATCAATGGCTCGCATCAAATAAGTCAGGATCATGCGTGGTTCTGCATTTTCTACTTCGGCTAAAGCCATATTGAAACGGCTCAAGAAAGATTTGATTGATTCTCCGGGCGCTTGTTCAAGGTTGGACAGTGACATTATATCCTTAGCTTTTGAAGCATACAATCTGAACTGTTCTTTAAACTTTTGCGTTAAGTCGGAGAACTTATCTACAGACCAAACTGGAAGCTTTGTGAACCAAAGTAAAGCCACACCTTCCAGGTATACTGGAAAGTATCGACACTTGATCTCGTCTGATGCTCTTGCACCGGTCATATGCCAATCGTATTTGTATAGGAAATGATTAGGGTCACTCGTTCCCCTATAGGCTTGGATAGTAGGAGGTGCAAATTTCCTTGGAAACTCCGCTCTCAGGATCCTTTCAGTAAACGGAGTTCTGCTTGGCGCAAATCCCCAGTCAGCCTCATCCTCTTCCCTTTGCATTCTCTCTTTCATGATGCGACCAACCATTTCGGACAGGTACCCTTTATTGTTCAAAGACACCTCCGGGCAAGCATTAGTTCTTCCCTCGGAAGTTTGCCCGGGCATATGTTCACGACAAGTTGGTTGCGGCATAGAACCAACAGCTTGGAAAGGTGGCATTTCAGGAAGGGTGGTTTGATGGTTTTCTGGGTGACGATTTGCCCCGAGTAGGGCAGTTATCCTATCCATCATCAAAGCGTTTTGAGTTTCAATTTGTTGGTATAATCCAGAAACTGCGTCGTCCAATTCAGCTCTGGTGACTCCAAAGGTAGGAGTTGCTTGGTCTGTTGTTGGGGAAGCGGAAATCCCTTCGTCAGCATTTCTGGATCTAATAGGTCTACCTCTTCTTCCAGGAGCCATTATTTTGGATTTGGTTTTTAAGAGAGGTTCTTTTTATGAATCTTTGCGAAGCAACGGTGGATGATCGCCTGAGTTGGGCTCTCAATGAAAGCACCAAAATGTTAACGATAAAAAGTGAAAGCTAACACCCGGTGTGTGTAATAGAATTGTGAAAGCACCACCCGTGTGACAGGAACAGAATTTAAGCAGTAAACTGGCAGAAAAGTAGTAAAAGACAGCAATTTATAGTGGTTCGGCTTGAGATTAAGCCTACGTCCACTTTGAATCTCTTTATTTCTGAATTCGGTTACAAATCGATACAAATCTCTTATCAAAACAATACAATTTGATCAAAAGAAACAATCTTGACTACTAGCTCAATCTTCGTCGATGAAATTCGATGAATCCATGTTGGATGTAAGGAATTATCTCTTGAAGATTGTTGTAGCGTCTTGAATGTTTGAGGATCTTTGATTGCTGGATGAGTGGAGACTTCGACGGAGTAACGGCGCTTGAAGAAATGAATGGCCAAAAGTCCCTTGAATGTTGGAAGTGATGGGGTATTTATAGGAACAGCTCTGAGTTCTAGGCAGAAAACACGCTAAGTCCTAGGTCACGTACGACCTAAGCTAGGTCGTGAGTTGCGAGCGACTTAGGAAATGCAGTGATGAAGTACGCGGTTTGCTCCAAGTGGTAAGTCGTAAGTCGGAATTGAGAGAGTTGTAGTTGTTCCTGATCTGGTCCTCTCCAAGTCTTAAGTCGCTAGCGACTTATAGCAAACCACGAGTTGGCAAGTCCTTAACCCGTATACGACTTACTCCTAAGTCGCGTATCCCTTAAGTCGTATATCTTTAGGTCGCAACATTGCTAGATCGCAATGTCCCTTTAGCAGTTAGGTCGCAAGGTTCTTTAAGGTAGTTAGGTCGCTGGGCAAGTTAAGTCGCTGAGTCCTAGGTCGTAGACATTTTAGGTCGCAGACTTCTTAACTCGCAGGCATTTTAACTCGTACATTGTTAGGTCGTGGACGACTTAAGCTAAATACTGAGTCCATTAAGCCGTAAGTTGTCTTCAGTCGCTAGGTCGTAAGTCGTTCGAGCCATAGATCCTCTTTCAGCCATTAAATCGTAAGTCGTCAAGACCACTTAGGTCGTAGGCTTTTTAACTCGTTAGCTTCTTGAATCACGGCAATCTGAGTCATCAATTTCTTAACTCGTAGGTCGTTGCTAAAGAGGAGTTAACACAGTGGTTCAGACGTCTGAAAACCAAATTGATGAATACATTCATTTATTAAATAATGATAATAGAGATCTTTATTGTAAAATATTATAACATATAAATACATACAATAATTAATTTGATTTATTTATTTAGACGGCGACGAAGTTTTAGGATTTCCTGAGTCGTTATCCTTCCATGGTCTAAGTGGAGACCAAATATCCCTACGTTCGTGAGTCCGTGGGGAGCCAGAATATCGTCTTGGGGAAGGATCTGAAGGAGTGCGATACGAAGAAGATGGATCTAATGAACTACAAGGTTTTGGTAGTGGTTCATGTACATCTTTCTTTCGGGACGAGCAAAACTTTAGCGCCACTTGTTCTAGAAAACTAGGCCTTCGTGCCGTAACTTTCTATTCGAAATAAAGCTCCCGTTGAAGATCCATTTGTTTTTTTTTTGTAATAATGAATTTCATCAATTTTCTCCTTTGTATTAGGAGAAATAAACAAGGATCTTTTAGCCTTCTTATTCTCTGGAGTAAAACCCGTATGATATGAGGACCACATATTTGTTGGTTCTTTGTTTGGTGTAGGTGTTGGAAGACGTTGTGGTGTGTCTTCTGAGCTGTCCGTCGACGGTGTGGAGACGAAGATAGACATATAGGAACTCCCAGAAGACATTGTTTTTCTAAATTTTAGGACTTTGATATTTTATATATTTGTGATATAAATACATGTGTATTTATATATGATGAAAAGTTTATTTATAGGAAAACTAATTTTCTAAAATATTAATGGTTCGGAAATTCATTAATTTGTGGTAATGAAGAGGTGAACTAAATTTAGTTTTTGATTCAATTTTAGTTAAGATCTTGAAGTGAACAAATTCCTAAACTTCGTTTGAGTTTTATGAAAGTTTGTTCGTTTAATGGTTTTGTAAATATGTCGGCTACTTGATTTTCGGTACTTACATATTCTAAAGATATAGTTCCTTTTTCAACATTGTCTCGTAAAAAATGATGTCGTATATCTATATGTTTGGTTCGTGAGTGATTAATTTTTTGATAAATTTATAGCACTTGTGTTATAACAATATATTGGAGATTTTTTGATAATTTTACCAAAGTCCATTAGTGTTTAGTCATCATTCTACATTGTGCTACCACATCATAACCGAACGTAGGATGAATAAATGAGCACCTTCAACAAGACCTCTAAGGCCTCCTCATCATTCCTCTGAAGTTTGGTCAGAAATGGCCAAATCAAATCATTTCTGTACCGATCTGAATAGATCGTTATCGATCTATACTGCTTAGCTAAAAATTTGGTTAAGTATTTCACTCGCCAACTTCATCCATTTCTACTTGCTTTGAACTCCTTTCCTCATTATCACACTCCCTAAGTCTTTAGCACCTTCCCCGTGAAAGTCTATATGAGTGGATCGTACAGGATATATATGTGCAAGTATAAACTACTAACTATATAATACAACTTGATAAGTGATAGTAGCAAAGTAAATGAAAATAATCACACCAGGATTTTATACTGGTTCGGACCTCCCGTCCTACGTCCAGTCCCGAAGCTCCTCTTCGGAATTTCCTTTCAACTAACCCTCACTTAACCCGGAGGAACAGGTTTACAATAGCAGAGTTTTTTGTCAAGAATGTGTTCTATAACACGGATGTTGACTATTGAGTACAAATGCTTCTAATATATATATCTATCTAGAGAGTGTTTGAATGAGAAGTTCTCTATATATGGAAGAGTTAAATACAGGTAGTTGATTGCTTAGAGATCAGGAATAGATCAGAGTATAAGAGATAAAAGCATAATTAGGTTAGGTGAATCTTTCTCTTGAATTCCTGATGCTATTTATAGTGATGAAGAGTCTCTATGTGTAGTTGCCTTTATTAACAATCGTTGTATAGTTGCTCCTGTTAGTGATGAAGAGTTGCAGTGAAGAGGAGCGGTTGTGTCTCTTCGGATGTGACAGTTGGAATTTGAATTTACACAGTCGAGCCTATTTTCAGACGTTTGGAAAGTGACTTCAGACGTCTGGCATTCATATATTTTTTGTGTCTGGTAGCATTTCAGACGTCTGAGTTTATAAACCAGACGTCTGGTCTTTACTTCTGTTTTATGTCTGGAAGTATGTCAGACGTCTGAGTTCTGGATCAGACGTCTGGTTTCTTCTGATTTTGTGAACCAGAGAACTTAACCAGACGTCTGGTCTGTGCACTCAAACGTCTGGATTAGTGCATGTTGCTTTTCTTGTGTCTGTATCACTTCTTTTCGGATTCTCTCGACTTGTAGCCTCTTTATACTTCTTTTGAGTCTTGTTCTTGTCTCTTTGGTGATGTTTCTATATCAACTTCCTATATATGTACATTTGTTTTCCATTGCATAGTTGTGATCATCGAAACCGAGGAATTGATTTCCTAACACCCCGTGCCTCAAAAAGAGTTCAGTAGATCGATATCGATCTGTAGAGCTTCCCCAAATTTTGGGGTTAAGTTCCCACTTTCATTACTTTGCCTTTCCCGAAGTCTTTCCTGAAGTTTCATAGCCTAAGCCCCAAACAACCAATTCTATCGACCAAATCCACAAATTTCATCAACCTAAATTCGAGCAACAAAACCACATCCAATTGACCTGAGACCAGAACTACGAGCTCCTTAAACTGTCATTAACATTATCTCCAAGTCTCATTCGATTTTGAGCTCATTTGACCTCGTTTTTCCCAAATTAACAACCATATCGTAACTACACTAAAAAAACACTAACCAAACATCAAAGCAATACATTTAAGAGCAGAAATCAACCACTAATATCCATCCAATATTTCTAAATGTGTTAATAAGGTTACATTAGAGTTTAAAAATGTTTTAGCATGGGAATCATTTTTATAACATTTAATTTAATTATATAAACAAGTATATAATAGTGAGAGATTATAAACCACTCATCCAATACCAAAATTACCATCTTTAATGCCAAGATCTGAAATGGACAGCAAGAAAACGAATCTCAAAGCACCCAAAATGATAGATCTACAATCCTATTTGCTAATCACCCTTCTAACTGAATTTTAGGCTAAGAATAGTATGAAAAAGAGGAGTTTTTTTTAATGAAATCTAGGTTAATGGAGGTTTGGAATTGTTTTTGGAATGTGGAAAATGATTTAGATCAGTCCCATCAGCCCAAATTATGCATAATTCCCACAATGAGTAAGTGGGCTTAAGTTTAGGCTTAACTAATTATCCACAAATATGGCCAGCAACAGTCCAAACTTAAAATGACCACAATTGCTAAATGGTAAGTCTATTTTCCTATTATGATCACACTGCAGAAATAGTCATTCCGAACTAGTGGAAGTGGTTTTAGACCCTAATTCAAAATCTATCAAAATTTATAGGCTTTACAAAAAAATTGGTTTCAAATTGTCCGATAAAAATTCTAAAGGTGGAAAATTCTCATATGTAAAATCAATGAAAGGTTTAATATTAATAATAACAATAACATTAACAAGTTCAAATATCTCAAGATAACAACCACTATAATTCACATAATAAAGTGTCATCACCCATATAAAGAATGCCACTCAGAAATCATGAAATCAACGTCAAATGGATGAATCATCCATATTTATAAATCATCAAAATTGATTTATATAAAATGTGAGATAGCCTATCAAATCATTTAAACCATATCCACCATCTTACAAACCATCAGTATAAATCATCCACAAATGAAAGCACCAATAATAAAGTAATGCTGCCTCAAAAAGCTAAATCAGCAAAAAAATATGGATATACGGGGACTGATTACACTTTAGACTCAACCAGTCTCTAGGCTAGTCAACTCATTATAGGAATGAGACATATATGTCAATCCACTACTCACACAAACCCTGAACTAGATGGGAGAGTGACGGTCGCCTACTAAAAGCCTTCTCCAAGGATCCAGGTCTACTCGCCAACCGTAGAGTAACCATTTATCCCTACAGTCTTCAGTTACCTCGACGGACGTCATGACCACATCCATCATCGGCTCATCTACGTGTAGCCCCAGTCACAACCCTACTTTGCCCCTAATGGTAACAAATTGTTGGCTTAAGCGACACAAGGGCTATGGGAAACAACACATTTACTACTACCAATACTGTGATGCACATCGAAGGGACATACAACTATGGTATTAAGGATCTGGGACGCGGCCCCACGATCAGGTCGCCATGCATGTTGGATACTAGCCAATCTGGTTCACTCCCGAAAAATAAAGGAAGCTGGACACACTATGGATAGTCATATAGTAATCATACCCTATAGCTATACATATCTCTAATAGCAGGCTGACATGTAGCTCTCATAATCTAACAGCCAACATTACAATACTCCTCACCGAGTATCATATATAGACATGAGTGTAATCCCCATTTGAGTGACATTTACTTACAATGAATAATCAAACAAATAAAATAAAGGCATCCCATACCACCACATGTTATTCAGATAATTATTTAATGCTCATAAATTACACTCAATTCACACTAGATATTTCCATATGACAAGTCCAAAGAATAATCGAAAAAGTGTTACTGAAAGTCCCATACCAGATTGTACCACTAAATTGTTCATTCAAATTTCTTGTCATGTAGAAATGAAAATCTCACAAATCAAATATAAAAATGTCATCACTGTATCATACTAATACACTAATCAAATTTATCTCAACAATGAATCAATCATATAATTCGATTTAGTAAGAGAAGAATAAACAGAAAAGTAATATAAAATAGATTATTCAAATAAACAAGCGTTGTTAGACTAATTTTTCGTCTAAATAACACTCAAAAGCTTTTGGAATCTTATTTTGAAAAGATGCAAATAAATTGAATGAACGCCGAAGTTATTTAGATAATAAGCACCGAAAGGTTAAAAGGCACGAGGTTTATAGTGGTTCGGGACAGAGATCCCTACGTCCACTTTGAAGGTTCTATCATGAGCTTGTATTCCTCAATTTGATGTATAAGCACTTCTACTACAAAGTCCACCATTAATGATCTTGTGATTAAAGCTTTCAATATAAAATAAGGAATATCGAATTATTATAGAATTTCAAAAAATCTCCAGTCAGCCCTTTTTCAATAGCATGTGGTTCTCTATTTATAGCAAATTTAAGTTTCTCCCATTGGTGCAGGGGCTTTCTCGTAGATTGATGACCTGGCTTGCTATAGGCAACTTGGATTCAAACACTTGTCATCATCTTGTTGAGAGTACTTTGACGTGGATTGATGATGTGCCACTTTTATATATAGTGCCATTGATTCCTTTCAATTATCTTGACCGTTGATCTTTCTCCAAGGCTGTATGAGCCGTTGATTGTTGATACTTGTTGAAATGTCTTTGGTCTTGGAAGTTGCCGATCTCGGCTGAGCTTGTTGTCTTAATTGGATAATGGTATTGGTCTTAATTGATGTCTTTTCTCTTACTTTCGGATCTTGGGTTCTTGGATATTCATCCTGTGCTTAAGATCTCGGTGAAAAACAAATAATCGGTCTCGGAATTACAAGCCAAGGAGACTTTCTTTCGAATATTCGTAATTGTTACTAGGTATAAATTATGGTGTAACACATGCCCTCCAAATTTCACCTCGTACGGTTGGTATGAGGTATACTTTGGAAAGAAGGGTGTCATATCATACTTAGTATTTAGCTTGTTAGTTTTGTTCCTATTATAAGCTTGACCCAAGCCTTTGTGCGAAGTAGTTATCCGGAGAACTCTCTGCAATATTACTTTGCCGAGATAACTTATGAAGATCCGACCTTGTTTCGAAAAAAAAATATAATCCAAACTCATCTAAAGGGTTTTCAAAATAATCTGAAATTCAACCTCGTCTAGAGGATTTAGAAAAACAACTTGAAAGCTGTAACAACCCTAGACTTTGCATATACTTTAATTTTGACCTTATTTTTATTTTAAATTATTTTAAACTTGTTCTATTTCAAACATTTCATTTTAAATAAATGTTGATTTTTAAGTGATTTATAGTTCAAACTAGTATAAATTGGTTAGTTTACTGAAAAGTGAATTTCTGTTCAAACAGTTCAATCTTTGGCTTTTAAATTTAAAATTTAAATTATATAAAATCTTAAAATTTATCTTTTATTATGAAAGTAAATATAATTTCAAGAATACTGCTTTTCGTTTCGTTGAAATCTGATTTATAATGTGAAAGTTATGCCCTTTTGAATATTGTGTGTAATTTGCTGTATTTAACAAAATTGTTTATTTTAAATTATATAAATAATCTTTTATTTGGTCATGCAATGTTATAATATGGGTAAAATAACATGTTACGTATATATTTTAGTTTTAAAACATTTTAAAAGTGTAATTGACATTTTCCAATGTCAGTTGTATTCTGTTTATAATTTCTAATTTCCAGTTTCATTTAATAAAAGAAATTCTTTATTTATTTTCTATTTTCTTCAAATCTTATTTATTTTCATTTTCACTTCATTTTGTTCAACATTTATTTTATTTACTTGACTTTTATTTGTTTAAAAGTATTGTTATAATTTTTAAATGTTTATGGTACATTGTTTATATTTTAAATGCTAGTTCCAATATATTAGCTATTTTCTTAATTTTTTTCTTTTTTTTTCTTTTTCTTAAATTATTTACTTATTTTATTTTTCACTTTATTTTAAATTTAAATTCATTTCAATATTTTATTTTATAACATTTTAAAAGTTTTAAAAGTGAAGTTACAACTTTCCAAAGTTAAGTGTATCTTGTTTATATTTTAAATGCTTGTTTCAATATATTAGCTATTTTCTCATTTTATTTTCTATTTTTCTTAAATTATTTATTTATTTTCTTTTTCATTTTATTTTGTTCAGCATTTTATTTTTATTTACTGAAATTTATTTGCTTTATTTTGATATAAAGAAATAGAAATACAAAGAGTCAAAAACCTTTTCATTTTCTGGAGACTTTTCATCTACTTGTCTTTTCATTTTCTTTGCCTTTTCACCTCATTGCTTTTGGCCGTTCATTTTTTTTGCATAGCCGTGTATTCCCCTTCATTTTTCACGTGAGAAACTTTCTCACATCTCAAAACTCACGGCCAAGAAAGAAAAAATAGCAATGGCTACCTCTCCTTCCTTTTCTTCTTCATTTTCTCTTTGATTTTGCCTTGCTTCTCTCTAGTTTTGCTTGGCCACAACCACCACCATCTCCACCAACCACCACCATCATGTCCTCCTCATTATCCACAGCCTACAACCATCCCTCTCCTTTGTCCATAACAGGCCATGACCATCCCATGGAGAAAACACCACAAAAACATCTCAAAAACCTTGCAAACTATGCATAGCCGACCTAAACTTCACTACCACCTTCATATCTTGCCTTGGCCACCTCCCCATGCTCCACCACCACCTTGATATGACCATTTACCCTCAGCCTTACCTCTGTCCTGATCTGAAACATGTATGGCCGAACCCAAAAATGACATAGGTTGAGCCTATGTTGACCAAAACTCCACTTTGTGCCTTGTTCATTTGTATATACATGTATGGTTGAGCACAAGTTGAGGCAAAGTCAAGCAAATTGTTTAAAAGCTAGGTGATGTACTTGTCTAGCCTAGTTTCTATTTGTTTCAATCTAACTTTGGTATTGAAATTTTATTTATATATGACTTTGTTTTGTTGTTGTATACAAGATTTATATCTTGGTTCTCTCCACTCAAATCAAAGGTCGTGCCATATCGTGCTTTCTGGAATTCGTTGTGTCATTTGATTTGCAAACTTCAACTTAAAAAGGTGAGTTATTCTCACCAGACAATATGTACCTATATAACTAGTAAATTGACACCCTGTGAATCTGTAGAAATATATTATCATGTTATATATGCTTATATTATTATCATATGATGTGCACACCTGTTATTACACCTGTTATATCATATGTTACTGTTATTTAATGTTATTCTGTTATTTATATCTGTTATCACCATTGCAAGTTCCCTGTAGATTAGAATCACTATGGGTTGAAATGATACATACCCGAACGGACTTTAGAATAGGGAAAAATCGTTATGGGCTGAAATGATAGGCCTGAACGATTTTTATTTAAATTATTTTACCATGGGATTGCGGGTTTGAAATGATAGAACCCGGATTTTTCTTTTTTAACTGCGGATTGAAATGATACATATCCGTATCACTTGACCTAAGTTAGAAAATTATATATAGGCCCGTGGTTATTTTATAAAGTGTTTTGGATATTTTTAAGTATTTTAAAAATTATAAATTTATGAGATTTGATTTAAATAGATTTTGAAATGTTTTAAAATAAAGAAATTATGATTTTTCTATGTGTTAAAAATGTAATTAATGAATGGTTTAACCGGATTTTTGGAATATAACTTAAGTTGGAAATTTGTAATTTTGGTTAAAAGTGATATTTAGGTTATATAAATAAAATGGATATTAAATTTTATTTGGAAATGGTAAATATGATAATTTGATTAAATTTGAATTTAAGTGATTTATTAAAGTATTATTGATTTTTCTATGAATTTAAGTGGTTAAATAAATGAATGTTTAAAAGTGATCTTTTAAAATATAACTTGACTTGGAAATGTGAAATTTGGTTTTAATTAAAGGTTTAAGTTAATTAAATAAAATTGGAAATTTAGTTAAATTTGTGAAATGGTAATTTAAATTTGAAGTGTTAAGTTTATTTGTTGAAATGTGAAGAATTGGAAACTTTTACACTTAAACTTATTAAGTAAATTGTTGAAAATTGGATTTTATTATAAGAAATTTATTGTGAAAGAAACGTGTAAAGTTCTAATTAATGAAAGAAATATGTAAAGTTTTAATTTATGAAAGAGACATGTAAAGTTTTAATTTATGGAAGAATATGTAAAGTTTTTAATTTATGAAAGAAACATGTAAAGTCTTAATTAATGAAAGAAACATGTAAGTCTTAATCAGTGTAATATTGAATAAAATAATAAATGCCCTTTTTTGTATTAAAACGTAAATTAAAACGTACATTTGATAATGTAAGTTTAATTAGTGTAATATTGATTAAATGATAAATGCTCTTTACTGTAATAGAAATGTAAGTTAAAAAGTACATTTAATATGTAAGTTTTAATTTATGTAAATGACACATTTTAATGACTAAAATAATAAAGTTTCTTTATTGTAATGATAATGTAAGTTAATAAGGTACTCTTAACTTAACATAAGAATTTCAGCATTAAATTGGATATTACAGTAACAAAGTTTATTTAACTATAAGGCTATGATAAAATGACCATGTTAAAAATTTGTAAGTATATAAATACTTTGATTATATAAAATGTTAAATTGGAAAGTATTACATTCCAAAAATGCTATGATTACTTAAGGTTACATTACCAAAATGCTATGATAATTTAAAGGAAGATTTCAAGTTTAATAAATTAAAGGAAATATTCAGTGATTTTGAAATTTGGGTTTTATTGAAATGATATATTATTGAATTGGTTTTGAAATGGAAATGATATATTTTTGAATTGGTTTTGAATAGATATGTTTTGGGTTTGAAAGTATGTATTAGTTTGAAATAAATGATATGATTTTGAAATGGTTTAAAGGATGTATTTTGATTTGAAACATAAACTATTTTAAAAGTTATAACCACGGGTTATAATAACGATTGGTTGGCAAAGAGACTGGGATCGGATATGGACATACTCTCTGTCGATACCGAAAACCACTTTGACAACCGTGTACGTGGTGGAGATTCCAGAATGAAGTAGGATGGTGGCGACGTTCTTAAGGTATGTTACGTAGACCCAACTCCCGTGAGTTGGCATAAGGTGGCTAAAACAGGAGCGATCTCGGACCAGTGAGGTAGCACCTCTTCTCGGACACATTTCTTCGATATTATACTCTTACTTGTAATTGATTAGATGGCCATCCTCCGATTTGGGAATGTTGTTCGAGGTGGAACGGTAGTGGCTGCTATGCGTATCCATCAGTCCGTGTGCGTAATTGGTATATCTACCCTGGCATTGCCTAGTTGTGCCGTGTCACCTACCATATCGAGCTTTACTAAGATTATGATTTTAAGATCCGACCGCGTTAAGGTTCTCCATCCCCTTAACGCTATTTTCCGATATGATTATACTTTACTTATTTAGACACTATTATAATAGCGAATATTACTACATAGTAGATATTTTAACGGATCCTTAGAGGATGGGCAGTCCCAAGCATCTTCTAAGTTACTTGTACCTTTATTACAGTTCACTTGAGTTGGTTTACATTATATAAGTATATATTGTCCTGACTCGAGTGTTTTGTGTTTTGCTTTACGCTCGGGTCAGCCTGAGTTATTCACAGATTTGGATTTCCACTCTCTTGAAGATTTGAATCGCTGGAGATTATCTGCTTGTCATGTCCTATCTATTTCAGTTCCGTTGTTCTACTCAGCTTGTACTTGGTTATTTTATTGAGACTTTTGTTGTACTCTATTTCTTCTGTTGTATCTTATGTAACTCTGATATATTTATATAGTAGCTTCATGAACTACTATTTCTTTTACTTCCGCTGCATTATTTTACTCTGTGTCTGTGATCTGTGATTATATTTATTTACTGTATATTCTGAGATTTGCCAAATTTTATTTACAACGCGGTATTTTGAGCAATTCAACTCCGGCATGAGTGTCTACCTATACACTTATAATGGATGCGAATGGTTGAAAATATCGGGTCGTTACAGTTGGTATCAGAGCTTTGGCTTTGAGGCAAAACTCAGCATATGGAGTAGATTTATTTACAGAATCACTTTCGTTCGAGTTTGAATCTCTTCCTTTTGATTCGATTTCCTTTGAATTTTGGAACGTTCCCTACGGTTCCAAAATCCATTCTTGTCCCTCACTATTCATCTTCTTTTGATTCTGGAGTATCCCATGACTCCACTTCGAATGATCTTTATAGTGAATTGGCGGTCTCGCCAATATTCTAATTTTCTTGTAAAGGGGTGAAACTCCTTTACAATAGCATCAATTCACCAAAGATTTTATATCCTTGGTTTAGATGCTAATATCTTTTATTTTTCCAAACTCTATCTCTTGAGATCGAACGTAGATTTATCCCAGAAAAATCCACATCGATCTTATTCTTTAAGTCACGGTTGACCCGGTTAAGGTTGTCCGCGATTTACCTAAGCTTACCCATCTCTCTACTCTATTTAACCATCTTGTCTTTTGTTTCTAAACTATCTCCAAACATTTTGAATTGTACTTGTAAATCTATGTTTTGTTTTATATATGGTGTTGTTTGAGTTGTTGATATTGATTTGGATTTCCGATCGATTCGTCTGATCAACGCTATCGATAGGATTTCTAAAACACTTTGACAAAACAAATTGACACAATATTATTTTAAAATTTGGTTAATGAAATAAATTTGGATATATAATTTTATGGAACTTAATAAATTGATTTAAATTGATAATTTGAAATGATAATACTTGATTTATCATTTATTGTTCTACAAATGAATTTATAAATAGTTGTTTATAAATTTATTTGGGAACTGAAATGAATTTAAAATAAGAAATTTAAAGAATTTAATTTCCGATGGATTTCAAACTTTGTGTTTAAATTTTTTAAAAGGATATTATTTAAAGTATTTTTGAATAAAAATTTATCTCTAAAGGATTTTAAAGTTTAAAAATTTAGTGCTCTTCTCTTTGTCGCTGGAAAATAATTTCGGTGATGACTGCAGCATCATCGACGTTCATTTTCGAGTTTCGAAGTGAAGAGACCGTTCTGTAGTCTTGCTACAGCTTTGTTTTGGAAAATCTAATTGATTTGAATTTCTAAATATGACTGGATTATAATATATATAGATATATGATTTAAATTTGATTTGACATATTATGTATATATAATTACTTATCTCTAAATGGTTTGAAAGGAATCGGAAGTTTAATTCTTAAATTTTATTTTAAAGAATAATTTCAATTATAAAAAGAAAAATTTGAATAAATGATTCAAACTTGATATAATTGAATTGGAAAGTTTTACTTGTATAACACACAATTTCATTCCAATATAACTTACCTAACTTACACAGAAGTTGAATATGCAATTGGATAATATACAGTACATAAATGATTTTATAAATAGAATTTGAGTGGTTATAATAAATGTTATACACTTAAATTTTAGTTATAAAAGATTAACAGAGGTAAATAGTGAAAAAGGAATTTAAAGAGATTTTATTTAAATAACTTAATAATCAAATTGATTTAATATGGAACCTTAAGTCTAACCTAGGAATTTTAATAAAGGTTATTTCCCGAAATGAATATGTTGTATAATAAATAATGTATCTTTGAATAGATAAAATAAAATACATTTGAATTGGACTTTTGGTAATAAAGTTTATTTAACTTGAATTCATAGTTTAATTGATGTCTAAATGAATAAATGTGTAAAGAAATTTGATTGTTATATTTGCTATATAAATGTTTTATTTATGAAATAGATATGTCTTGGAAATTGAATAATTATGATTTAAATAGTTAAAATGTATTTTAACATCACTAAAATTTGATAATTGAAAATTTGGTTTCCAAATGGAATTTTAATTGTAACTTATTAAAGGAATATCTATTTGGGTATTTTAAATAAAGTGTTAGGTTATATGTTAAATTAAGAGCTAACTAAAATAGTGAGCTTTTGACTTAATAAATGAAGTATAGTTTAATTTGGATATTCTATTCATAAAAGTTTGTTTTTAATAAATCATAAGTTAAATGATATCCAAATGAATATTTCTGAAATTAAACTGATTTGAAATACTAATATATCTACTGTAGCATTTTATAAGTGCTGCCATTTGAAAATACAATGTTTTGGAAATTTTATAATTGAATGAACTTAGAAATGCTACAACTTTAAAATGAATATTATTTGACCTTGAATTAAAATGGTTTAAATGAAGATTATTTTTAAAAGGTGTTATGATTTTCTAAGTATTATGTTCTTTTTTTTAGAATAACATTTCCAAAGTGTTATGATTTTAGTATTATGATTTCCAAATGATAAACATCCCTAAATTGTTATGATTTCAAAACATTATTGTTTCAAATTTATTATCTTATTTTGTTTTTTTTTTCAAACTATCTTTTGGTTGTCCTTATTTCTCTTATCTTGTTACAGAATGGGAAGGCTATTTCTTATACCAGTCTGTTTAGAAATCTTTTTTTTTAATCTTTGAAATCTTTGTTACTCATTTTTGGAATCTGAACACTGTTTTCCATCCATGGACCGTCGCTCAAGTGAAAAGGGTGATTCAGACTCTAGAGAATCTTTTTCATGTTTGTGCTCTTGATTTGATCACCTACATCTTGTTAAACTTGCCTATAACAATAGTTATCAGGTGTAATTCCAATATTCTTATCATCTTGTCTTAATTCTACTTCATTCTATCTTTTAGGTGCTTTCCCGTACCTCGTTCCTTTTCGGGGACGAAAAGTTTTGAGTGGGGGAGAGTGTAACAACCCTAGACTTTGCATATACTTTAATTTTGACCTTATTTTTATTTTAAATTATTTTAAACTTGTTCTATTTCAAACATTTCATTTTAAATAAATGTTGATTTTTAAGTGATTTATAGTTCAAACTAGTATAAATTGGTTAGTTTACTGAAAAGTGAATTTCTGTTCAAACAGTTCAATCTTTGGCTTTTAAATTTAAAATTTAAATTATATAAAATCTTAAAATTTATCTTTTATTATGAAAGTAAATATAATTTCAAGAATACTGCTTTTCGTTTCGTTGAAATCTGATTTATAATGTGAAAGTTATGCCCTTTTGAATATTGTGTGTAATTTGCTGTATTTAACAAAATTGTTTATTTTAAATTATATAAATAATCTTTTATTTGGTCATGCAATGTTATAATATGGGTAAAATAACATGTTACGTATATATTTTAGTTTTAAAACATTTTAAAAGTGTAATTGACATTTTCCAATGTCAGTTGTATTCTGTTTATAATTTCTAATTTCCAGTTTCATTTAATAAAAGAAATTCTTTATTTATTTTCTATTTTCTTCAAATCTTATTTATTTTCATTTTCACTTCATTTTGTTCAACATTTATTTTATTTACTTGACTTTTATTTGTTTAAAAGTATTGTTATAATTTTTAAATGTTTATGGTACATTGTTTATATTTTAAATGCTAGTTCCAATATATTAGCTATTTTCTTAATTATTTTCTATTTTTTTTTTCTTTTTCTTAAATTATTTACTTATTTTCTTTTTCACTTTATTTTAAATTTAAATTCATTTCAATATTTTATTTTATAACATTTTAAAAGTTTTAAAAGTGAAGTTACAACTTTCCAAAGTTAAGTGTATCTTGTTTATATTTTAAATGCTTGTTTCAATATATTAGCTATTTTCTCATTTTATTTTCTATTTTTCTTAAATTATTTATTTATTTTCTTTTTCATTTTATTTTGTTCAGCATTTTATTTTTATTTACTGAAATTTATTTGCTTTATTTTGATATAAAGAAATAGAAATACAAAGAGTCAAAAACCTTTTCATTTTCTGGAGACTTTTCATCTACTTGTCTTTTCATTTTCTTTGCCTTTTCACCTCATTGCTTTTGGCCGTTCATTTTTTTTGCATAGCTGTGTATTCCCCTTCATTTTTCACGTGAGAAACTTTCTCACATCTCAAAACTCACGGCCAAGAAAGAAAAAATAGCAATGGCTACCTCTCCTTCCTTTTCTTCTTCATTTTCTCTTTGATTTTGCCTTGCTTCTCTCTAGTTTTGCTTGGCCACAACCACCACCATCTCCACCAACCACCACCATCATGTCCTCCTCATTATCCACAGCCTACAACCATCCCTCTCCTCTGTCCATAACAGGCCATGACCATCCCATGGATAAAACACCACAAAAACATCTCAAAAACCTTGCAAACTATGCATAGCCGACCTAAACTTCACCACCACCTTCATATCTTGCCTTGGCCACCTCCCCATGCTCCACCACCACCTTGATATGACCATTTACCCTCAGCCTTACCTCTGTCCTGATCTGAAACATGTATGGCCGAACCCAAAAATGACATAGGTTGAGCCTATGTTGACCAAAACTCCACTTTGTGCCTTGTTCATTTGTATTCCTCACTTTGTAACCCCAAAACCCTTCCTCTTCTCAAGCCTAGCCATGTATTTTCAGTTCCAAATCTGATCTATTTCCACATGAAAACATGTTGTGACTGAGCCATATACATGTATGGTTGAGCACAAGTTGAGGCAAAGTCAAGCAAATTGTTTAAAAGCTAGGTGATGTACTTGTCTAGCCTAGTTTCTATTTGTTTCAATCTAACTTTGGTATTGAAATTTTATTTATATATGACTTTGTTTTGTTGTTGTATACAAGATTTATATCTTGGTTCTCTCCACTCAAATCAAAGGTCGTGCCATATCGTGCTTTCTGGAATTCGTTGTGTCATTTGATTTGCAAACTTCAACTTAAAAAGGTGAGTTATTCTCACCAGACAATATGTACCTATATAACTAGTAAATTGACACCCTGTGAATCTGTAGAAATATATTATCATGTTATATATGCTTATATTATTATCATATGATGTTCACACCTGTTATTACACCTGTTATATCATATGTTACTGTTATTTAATGTTATTCTGTTATTTATATCTGTTATCACCATTGCAAGTTCCCTGTAGATTAGAATCACTATGGGTTGAAATGATACATACCCGAACGGACTTTAGAATAGGGAAAAATCGTTATGGGCTGAAATGATAGGCCTGAACGATTTTTATTTAAATTATTTTAACTTGGGATTGCGGGTTTGAAATGATAGAACCCGGATTTTTCTTTTTTAACTGCGGATTGAAATGATACATATCCGTATCACTTGACCTAAGTTAGAAAATTATATACAGGCCCGTGGTTATTTTATAAAGTGTTTTGGATATTTTTAAGTATTTTAAAAATTATAAATTTATGAGATTTGATTTAAATAGATTTTGAAATGTTTTAAAATAAAGAAATTATGATTTTTCTATGTGTTAAAAATGTATTTAATGAATGGTTTAACTGGATTTTTGGAATATAACTTAAGTTGGAAATTTGTAATTTTGGTTAAAAGTGATATTTAGGTTATATAAATAAAATGGATATTAAATTTTATTTGGAAATGGTAAATATGATAATTTGATTAAATTTGAATTTAAGTGATTTATTAAAGTATTATTGATTTTTCTATGAATTTAAGTGGTTAAATAAATGAATGTTTAAAAGTGATCTTTTAAAATATAACTTGACTTGGAAATGTGAAATTTGGTTTTAATTAAAGGTTTAAGTTAATTAAATAAAATTAGAAATTTAGTTAAATTTGTGAAATGGTAATTTAAATTTGAAGTGTTAAGTTTATTTGTTGAAATGTGAAGAATTGGAAACTTTTACACTTAAACTTATTAAGTAAATTGTTGAAAATTGGATTTTATTATAAGAAATTTATTGTGAAAGAAACGTGTAAAGTTCTAATTAATGAAAGAAATATGTAAAGTTTTAATTTATGAAAGAGACATGTAAAGTTTTAATTTATGGAAGAATATGTAAAGTTTTTAATTTATGAAAGTAACATGTAAAGTCTTAATTAATGAAAGAAACATGTAAGTCTTAATCAGTGTAATATTGAATAAAATAATAAATGCCCTTTTTTGTAATAAAACGTAAATTAAAACGTACATTTGATAATGTAAGTTTAATTAGTGTAATATTGATTAAATGATAAATGCTCTTTACTGTAATAGAAATGTAAGTTAAAAAGTACATTTAATATGTAAGTTTTAATTTATGTAAATGACACATTTTAATGACTAAAATAATAAAGTTTCTTTATTGTAATGATATTGTAAGTTAATAAGGTACTCTTAACTTAACATAAGAATTTCAGCATTAAATTGGATATTACAGTAACAAAGTTTATTTAACTATAAGGCTATGATAAAATGACCATGTTAAAAATTTGTAAGTATATAAATACTTTGATTATATAAAATGTTAAATTGGAAAGTATTACATTCCAAAAATGCTATGATTACTTAAGGTTACATTACCAAAATGCTATGATAATTTAAAGGAAGATTTCAAGTTTAATAAATTAAAGGAAATATTCAGTGATTTTGAAATTTGGGTTTTATTGAAATGATATATTATTGAATTGGTTTTGAAATGGAAATGATATATTTTTGAATTGGTTTTGAATAGATATGTTTTGGGTTTGAAAGTATGTATTAGTTTGAAATAAATGATATGATTTTGAAATGGTTTAAAGGATGTATTTTGATTTGAAACATAAACTATTTTAAAAGTTATAACCACGGGTTATAATAACGATTGGTTGGCAAAGAGACCGGGATCGGATATGGACATACTCTCTGTCGATACCGAAAACCACTTTGACAACCGTGTACGTGGTGGAGATTCCAGAATGAAGTAGGATGGTGGCGACGTTCTTAAGGTATGTTACGTAGACCCAACTCCCGTGAGTTGGCATAAGGTGGCTAAAACAGGAGCGATCTCGGACCAGTGAGGTAGCACCTCTTCTCGGACACATTTCTTCGATATTATACTCTTACTTGTGATTGATTAGATGGCCATCCTCCGATTTGGGAATGTTGTTCGAGGTGGAACGGTAGTGGCTACTATGCGTATCCATCAGTCCGTGTGCGTAATTGGTATATCTACCCTGGCATTGCCTAGTTGTGCCGTGTCACCTACCATATCGAGCTTTACTACGATTATGATTTTAAGATCCGACCGCGTTAAGGTTCTCCATCCCCTTAACGCTATTTTCCGATATGATTATACTTTACTTATTTAGACACTATTATAATAGCGAATATTACTACATAGTAGATATTTTAACGGATCCTTAGAGGATGGGCGGTCCCAAGCATCTTCTAAGTTACTTGTACCTTTATTACAGTTCACTTGAGTTGGTTTACATTATATAAGTATATATTGTCCTGACTCGAGTGTTTTGTGTTTTGCTTTACGCTCGGGTCAGCCTGAGTTATTCACAGATTTGGATTTCCACTCTCTTGGAGATTTGAATCGTTGGAGATTATCTGCTTGTCATGTCCTATCTATTTCAGTTCCGTTGTTCTACTCAGCTTGTACTTGGTTATTTTATTGAGACTTTTGTTGTACTCTATTTCTTCTGTTGTATCTTATGTAACTCTGATATATTTATATAGTAGCTTCATGAACTACTATTTCTTTTACTTCCGCTGCATTATTTTACTCTGTGTCTGTGATCTGTGATTATATTTATTTACTGTATATTCTAAGATTTGCCAAATTTTATTTACAACGCGGTATTTTGAGCAATTCAACTCCGGCATGAGTGTCTACCTATACACTTATAATGGATGCGAATGGTTGAAAATATCGGGTCGTTACAAAAGCTAACCTCATCTGGAGAATTTTGGAAAAAAATTTTAAATCTAACCTCATCTTGAGGATTTTGGAAAATGACTTGAAATCTAACCTCATATAGAGGATTTCGAAAAACAGCTTGAAATCTAACTTCATCTAGAGGATTTCGGAAAACAATTTGAAATCTAACCACATCTAGAGGATTTTGGAAAAAAACTTAAAATCTAACCTCATCTAGAGGATTCGAAAATTAATTAGAAATGAGTGCCTATAGGAAAAAATACTCCAATAGTATGCTCCAGTCATCTAGACTTTGTCTCACATGGGCATTGGGTTTGGGAAAACTATAGTGGCGGTATAATGCCTATATTTTACACGCGGCTGACGTGACTCACTATACAGCACCATTCATGGTACTTTTGACCATGGCTCGCTCTTTGCATGACACGATTCGACTATGGCTCACTCTTTTGCATAACACTTTGGTTGTGACTCACTCGGTGCGTTCGACATGGTCGACTTTCCATGACTCACTCTTTGCGCGACACGGTTGGTCGTGGCTCGCTATTATTGGAGATCTACCCAACCCATGGTTTTTCATACCATGGCTCGCTATATTGGGAATCTACCTAATCTTCTAATCTTTTTGGGACTCTACTCAACTTATTAATCTCTTTAGGAATCTACCCGGGTTATTAATCTTTTTGGGAATCTACCCAACTTACTAATCTCATTGGGATTCTACATAATTTATTAATCTTTTTAGGAATCAACCCAATTTTCAATATTATGGGAATCTACCTAACTTACTAATCTTTTTGGGAATCTACCCAACTTATTATTCTTTTGGGAATCTACCTAACTTGCTAACTTTATGGGAATCTGCCCAACTTTTTAATCTTTTGGGAATCTACCCAACTTATTAATCTTTTAGGAATCTACCCAACTTATTAATCTTTTTGGGAATCTACCCAATTTTCTAGTCTCTTTGGCAATCTACCCAATTACAAAACTAAGAAATTTCAATGAGGAAAAATCATTTTTTTGGCGAAACGAAGTAATTGCATGAGGCGAAATCATTTACTTGGTGAAACTAAGTAGTTGCCATGAGGCGAAATCATTTACTTGCCGAAACTAAGTAATTGTCGTGAGGTGAAATTATTTACTTGGAGAAACTAAGTAGTTACCGTGAAGTAAAATTATTTACTTGACAAAACTAAGTAATTGCCATGAGGCAAAATTACTTACTTGGCGAGAGGCAAAAGCATGGTTTGAAGCTTGCATGATGCTACTTAATTAGAGTAGTACCATGACTAAAACGTTTTGATGTACTTTTGAAAGTTGTGTGATATTATTTGATCATGGCAATGTTCACGACTAAAACATTTTGATGCACTTTTGGAAGTTGCATGCTATTGCTTGATCATGGCAATAATCATGACTAAAACATTTTGATGTACTCTTGGAAGTTGAGTGATATTGCTTGATCACGACAATAATCATGACTAAAACATTTTGATGCACTTTTGGAAGTTGCATGATATTGCTTGATCATGACAATAATCACGACTAAAACATTTTGATGTACTTTTGGAAGTTGCGTGATATTGCTCGATCACGGCAATAATCACGACTAAAACATTTTGATGCAATGTTTGAAATGCTTAATACTTAAGAAGATTGATGTTTCGTTTGGTATACCTAAGTTACGGCTAAAAGATTGATCACTATCTTAAACTTTCGATAAACTTTTATTCAGGTAAAAACCTTTTATTGTGATAATTTTTCAGATGCTTGACATTCCAAGTTCGAGGTATTATATTGCCATCTGGCCTCTTTAATCTATAGGTTACTGGAGGGATGATGTCATGGATTATTATAGGTCCTTCCCAATTTGGACCAAGAGGTCCGTTTACTGGGTCCTTTATGTTTGGCATTATCTTTCGAAGAACGAGACCTCCTTTCCCAAATTTTCTGGTTCGAACTCTCTGGTTGTAGTATCAAGTCATTCTCATAATATACTCTACTATTCTCAAAGTAGCTTGGTCCATGAGTTCAGGTAACAAGTCCAATGACTCCTTTCGGAGTTCTGCATTCTGCCACGTATTATAATAATACATTCGGTAAGACGCAATTTCTAACTTAACTGGGAGCATGGCTTCGAAGCCGTAGACTAGGGAGAAAGGAGTATGTCTTGTTAAGGTATTAGAGCTTGTCCTATAAGCCAATAAAACGAAAGGCAGTTTATCTACCCAATTGCCTTTGGTTTTGTTCAATCTTTTCTTCAAATGGGCTTTGATAGTTTTGTTAGCTTCTTCTATGGCTCCATTTGCTTATGGATGGGCTACTAAAGAAAAACCCTTGATGATACCATGATTTCGGCAATACTCTGCAAATTCTTGGCTCTCGAACTGAGTGCCATTGTCCATAATAATCTTATATGGAAGGCCGAATCTAGATACGATATTCCTCATCATAAATTTTATTACCTAATGAGAGGTTATGGTAGCTAAAGGTTCCGCCTTAACCCATTTTCTAAAATAATCAATTTCTACTATGGCATATCTCGCTCCACCTTTAGATTCCCCAGATATCAAAGGACCATGGACTCACCATTGGGATGAGCTCACTAGGAGGAGCTCTTGGCGCCTTTGCGTAAAACTGGCACTTATCACATTCCTTTACATAGTCCAACATGTCTTGATTCGGTGTCGGCCAATAGAAGCCTTGCCTATGTATTTTCTTTTCCAACTTCTATCCTCCACAATGGACCTCGTAAATTCCATCATGGACTTCTTTTAATAATTGTTGACCTTTCGAGATTGTTACACATCGTGAGTATGGAGTTAAGAATTCCATATTATAGAGTACTTCATCTATGATGTAAAACCTTAGTGTATTGTATTTGATTCATCTTGCTTCGGTGGCAACTGAAGGTAGAATATCGTGGGTTAAATATCGAATATATGGCCACATCCAATTTTCCTCAGTTATTACTGGGGTTGGAGATTCACCTCGGGAAGCCTGAGCCTGGGTTATGACAAACACTTTCTCTGGTACCTGTATGCTAGGTTCCTCTAATATCTCGACTGGAATGAAAATGAACTCTCTTACATCCTTCAAGCTTGCATATTTTGCTAAGGCATTGGCCCTAGTGTTTTGGTCCCTGGAAATGTTTTCTATACGATAACTCCTGAAAGCTTTAAGTAGCTGCTTCACCCGTTTATCATAAAAGTTTAACCTAGGGTCTATGGGCCTCGTAGTGACCAAGAATTTATTTAACTACTATCTGGGAATCACTATATATCTGGACTCTGAAATCTTAATGCAAATTGCCATTCTTAATCTAGCAATCTGGGATTCATATTCGGTGGTATTATTGGTTGCCGAGAAGGCGAGCTTAATCGCATAGTAAATCCGATAATTATCTAGGGTTAGCAAGTTATAGCAGGCATCTGCCCCTTGCTCATTTGAGGCTCCATCTATAGAAAGTTGCCAAGAGAGTTATTTAACCTTGCTATTTTCTTTTCTAGTTTCAACTTCGAAACCAGTGCATTCGGTAATAAATTTGGCTAGCGCTCGACCCTTGGTTATTGTCCTAGGCATATAAGATATCTCATATTATCTAAGTTCTATTGCCCATTTAATTAATCTCTTGATGGTCTTAGGTTTACTAAAAACTTGCTGAAGCGGTAGTAATAGGATAGGCTTGGAAATATGGTCGATGCTTTCTTGCTGCGAACACTAAGTTGTATGCAAGTTTTTCAATTACTAGGTAGTGCTTCTTGGCTGGATCTAACCTTTTACTTATATAATACATGGGTCTTTGGAATCTATTATCATCTCTCACCAGTGCTGAACTTATGACCTAATCCGAGGCGGCTACGTATAGGAACAAAGTTTCTTCATCTATTGGTTTAGACAACACTGAGGGAGTACTTAGGTGCACTTATAGGTCTTCGAATTCTTTTTGGCATTCGTCCATCCATTTGAAAGTAGCATGTTTCCATAAAAGGTTGAAAAAGGGAACACAATTATTGGTTGATCGTCTTATGAGCCTGTTCAAAGAAAAAATCTTCCCATTCAAACTCATTAGATCATTTCCATTTGGAGCCTTCCTGTTGGTCATAGCTTTTATTTTATCCAAGTTTATATCTATCTCTCTAGCACTTATTATAAAACCCAGGAACTTCCCAAATTTGTATTTCAATGGTACACTTCTGAGGGTTTAGCTTCATTTAATACTTATGAAGGACGTTGAACATTTCGGCTAGATCCGAAACATGACTCTCTGATTGTTTATACTTAACCAACATATCGTCAACATATACCTCCATATTTCAACCTATCTGCATGGCGAACATTTGGTTAACTAGTCTTTGATATGTGGCTCCTGCATTCTTGAAACCGAAGGGAATTACCTTGTAGCAAACCAATTCCATGCTGGTGATGAATCTCGTATGCTCTTCATCAAGCTTGAACATTAGGATTTGATTATATCTTGAATAAGCATCCATGAACGAAAGCAGCTGATACCCATTGGTGGCATCAACTAATTGGTCGATTCTTGGCAGAGGAAAGAAATCCTTTAGGAAAGCTTTGTTTAAATCAGTAAAGTTAATGTAAGTCCTCCAATTCCCATTTTGCTTCATAACCAATACCAGGTTTAAGATCCACTTTGGGTAGTATACGTTCTGGATAAAGTTATTCTTTAGTAACCTCTCCACCTCTTCCTGTAAAGCCATATATTGGCTCCTTTCTATAGAATATGCTAGTATATGACTTTGTTTGATGATAATAAACATATATATATTCATCTAAATGTATTTGTTATTATACTATTTTATTTTTCACATAATTAAATAAATATTTGTTGGATAAAATAAATAACACAGAATTCAATTTCAAACAAATATTTTATTACAAATTCAAATAGTACAATTTTGAGCTCTACTACATATATACATTTTCAATTACATTACAATTTCAATTACATCACAAATTTCAATTTACAATTTTGACTCACTACATATTCACTCATCACTCGTATTTTTATCTTCAACTTTGTTGCAGCTTGAATCCATCATCTGAGCTATCTGCAAAATATACATTGACCCAGTAAAATTGAAAAAGAAAATATTTTGCAATGAAAATTGAAGGGTGTGTTCTGAAAATGTTATTTGCCTCGATTATTTGGGTTATTTATCACTTATTTCTTTTGAATTCATCTACACGAACAACTTGTAACTTGCACAGTGTATCACTGTACATGTGACAAGGCCGTGCACACCGATATATACTTGCTTGTTAAAATCGCAGGGAAAGGTGAGCACAAGGTCAAACCCGAGCCATGGCTGGATTTAACTCAAGTATAAATGCAAATAACAACAAAACAGCCTCGACCAAAAATTGAACATGAATAGAAAACAACAAAGTCGAGATAAAAATGCAGTCAAGTCTTTCAAGGCTAACAAGTCAAGTTCATCACAAATACTTCAAGTGCAACCTTCATTCAAAATGGAACCAGACAATATGCACACATGGATGCAAGCAAGCAGTCGAAGTAACAGAGACCAGAACAACACAAACCAGATGAGACAAAGCATAGTAGCAGAGCATGTGTACATGACCACACCAGACATGCTCAAGACCATGTGCATACAACATGAAGACCAGATCAATTCAAATGGAACCAGACTCAACATCAAAGGCAAAAAGAACACAAAAATGACAATGCATATGACATAGTAACAGCAACTCAACAGGAAATATACAAGACAAGTACAAGTTCATATGCACAGACTCAAAGCAATGGAATTCAACATGAATGCAAATCCACATATGCAACCAGTAAAAGATCAAAATGAAATTCCAGATCAGCATACATGTGTATACATGTACAAATATGCAGTAACATTCACTAAACATATATACATGCATATGTATGCATGTATATACATGAATATGTGCGTATTTTCCAAAATCAATGAGCTATAGTTCAAGTCCACAACAACAACATGCAACCACACTAGAAAGACTCAAATAAAACCCATGCCCATGAACATAAAGAAATGCAACAAGACTTCATATGGCACCAGAGCAGTTCGAATGCATGGACACAAGCATGGATGGTTGAGCTACAGAAACATCAAAATCAAGATCAACATGAATGCAGACTCTAGAATGCATAATACATACGCATACTATAGGATCGATTTCACCCTAGAGCGGGGTGTATAGGGTGATACTATCAATTATAAAAATTTATTGCGGAAGTATATAAAATAATTTCAACACAGATCACAGAATAATAGCAGCACAGATAATAGCAGAATAAAAACAGAACACACAGATTTACCCAGCTTCGCCAAAACCATGCCTACTTGCTGCCCCCAAGGTTTCTACTAAGAATTAGATAGTCAGACGCTAACACACATAAACTCGCGACACCCGCTATCGACTAACCTAACTCTACGCTCAAAACCCTACCACAACTCAGCCACTGAGTTGCGAATTCTCAAACTACGCCACGTAGTTTGTCCCCTAGTCATCGACTAGAAATTACAACAGTTTAAAAAAAATACAATTTTAAAAACAATTTAAAGAAAACAATACCCTAATTAAATATTAGGCCCAAATATGAAAAAGGTTGGCCCTAAATAAATTATCACTAAAATGTTGGCCCCTTTATCTCTTTTATTTCGTTGCTTTCTTTGCTCTGTAAAAATGTCGTCCTCGTTCCTTTGCTTGTTCCTCTTTGCTAAAACTAGTGTTTTGAATTTGTTGAAGCCGCTGACTTATGTAGTTGATTAAAGGATTAATTATATACGGTTTGCTTTGTCAATCAACCGTCTCTTCATAGCGTAGCTTCAGCTGCCCCAATTTTTGTTTGAGTTCGACTCCTGACTTAGGTATGTAATTTATGCCTTTTGCTTCTTCTGATTTGCTTGCTTGAACTCGATGATCAAAATGCCAATGATGTTAATTGCTTATATAAGATATGAATTCCTATTTCTTCGTACGTATGCATTTGTTTGAATTCGTCAATAATGTTGTGTTGTCCATTAATCTTTGCTTGGATGCTTATGATGATTTCTGACTTTGTCAATTTCGTATATTTGTTACTTGATTACCACGGTGTTGATTTCTGACTTGCTTGATTTCCTTGATTGCCACGGCTTTGATTTTGAGCTGTTCGATCTTTTCTTGTTGACTTCGGCTTGTGATAATGTTTGACTTCGGCACTGACTTTGTTTATGTGATAATGTTTGATTGGATTATTCCTCTGCAAAAATATTTCCATTTTGACTTGAATTGCAAACTTGATTTTGTGTTGGCCTCTATGACTTCGGCACTGTGATTTTTATCACCTGGCTTTGGTTTGAAAATGTTAGGTTCATTGTTGTAGTCTTTGTTCCAATGTAGTCTGGTTGTACTTGAGTTACTTATTGTGATCTTCATATATGCCATTTGAAGTGATCTATTTCCATATGGTCTGGTATTTTCTGATTGCATGTATATATGAAGTCTGAAGGCATTTATGTTGCTGTCTGCATATCAACTTGTAGAAGTCACTTGTAATTACAGTTTTCTTGTATCCACACATCTCTAGTCTCATTGTCCATGTTTTAGTGATGTTGTATGTTGGCTTGCATTTGAGTTGTAGCTGTTGTCTACGATATACATGCACATTTTATCTGTTGAGCCTTGCTAGTTCTTTGTGTCCACTGCTATATGTGCATTGGGTTCTGGTTCACTGTATTCGATCCTGTATTTGATAGCTTGCATGTATATATGTATACATGTGTGTTCACTCGTGTATATATGTATATTTGTGAGTAATAATGAATGTTGTACTGTTTCATTTGTCTGATGGCATTTGGTCTTTGCATATTAGTACATTGATGTCACCTCTGTCCTTTTAGCATGTATTATGTACTGTGCATTCTTGTATTCTTCATGTATGCTTGTGCTCGAGACATATTCATGTCACTGGTATCACTGTTTCATTTGTGTTGGGCGTTGTTGCATCCATTCTTCACTTTGATATTGCAGTCTTCATGTTGTATTTGTATCATGTTGGCAGGCTTGAGTTTTGCCTATCAAGTTCACTTGAGTCTTGATACATTGTTTTATACTTGTTTGCTGCCTGGTCAACACTTGCAGTTCACTGGTCTTGGCCTTGGTTCCTGTGCATAGCATATTGAACTAGTCGAGTTGTTTTGTTGCACTGCCTTTTTTTTGTTTACTGCTACTAGAAGTGGTCTTGGTCGAGTCTGGTGCTGTTTTGGTTTCTGTATACTTTGTAATTGTAGTCTGGTCTTGGTTGAGGCTTGATTTATATTGGTTTTGGATTTTTGACCATTTTATTGAATTGGTACGTTTGGATTGCACCTGTGTTGAATCCAGCTTAAAGCTTGGGTTTGACCTTGTGCTTGTGTCGTGATTTTTATTTGTATTTCACTTAAGTTGAACCTCGCTTTTAATTTGGGTTTGACCTTGTGCTTACCTGTCCCTGTAACTTTATCAAGTGTATATCGGTGTGCACGGCCTTGTCGCATGTATAGTGATACACTATGCATGTCACAAGCTGTTCGTGTATGATGAATTCAAAATTAAATGATGACGAACAACCCAAATAATTGAGGCAAATAAAATTTTCAAAAACACATTTTATTTTATACTGCAAAAATATTTTATTTTCAATTTTACTGCGCTAGTGTATATTTTTGCAGATTGCTCAGATGCTGGATTCAATCTGGACTGGAGTTGAAGATAAATACGAGTTGAGTGAACGAGTGATATGTAGTGAGGTCCAAATGTAAATGTGAATTGTGATGTAGTCAAATTTGTATTGTAATTGAAAATTGTATATATACAGTGAGAGCTAAAATTTGTACTATTCAAAATTGTAATAAATATTTGTTTGAATAAAATATCTGTTTGAATTTAAATTCTGTGTTATTTATTTTATTCAGCAAATATTTATTTAATCTGTGAAAATAAAATAGTACATTAATAAATACATTTAAATTAATATATATATATATATATGTTTATTATCATCAAACAAAAATCATATAGTCGCATATTCAACACATACATGAACACAAGGAACAAGACAACTTCAAGTAATAGTGGGAACCAAACAAGAATGAGACCAGACCAGATTTCATGTGAATCAAATGTACAAGCCAGTGAAACAAGGTCAGAAAAGGTCATCAAGCAATGGGTCATCAAGGCAACCCAGTTCAAATAAATGCAAATGAAAATGTACACAATGACTCAATGCAAATCAGACTCCATCAAGCTACATTATTTACTGTACACAATGTGTGTGATCTCTTCTGCATTATTTACCGTTATTGTTTTTATTTTTGCATTAATTTTTATTATTACTAGTATCACCCTATTCACCCCCCCCCTCTAGGGTGAAAAAGATCCTACACTGTCTTAGGGTCTTCTCTTTTGCTTTATGCAAGTAAACTTCAGATCTATATTCAAGTAGTGGTAAATAACTAAGGGGTCGATTCCTACCATATCATCATGAGTCTCTTCGAATACGTCTCGGTTATGCTTGAGGAAGGAAATTAGCTCTTCTAGAACAGATGCATAGAAATAAGTCCCTATCTTAACTACCTTTGACTTGTCATTTTCATCGAGGCACACTTCTTTGGAGTCTCGATTGCTGAGGTTGTCTCGGTCTCTTGTCTCCAATCGAGATCAAGCTCAATTTCTTCTTCTCCTGGAATTTCCTAAACTACGTGAACAATCTTTCTCTTTCTCCTGGTAGGCTTACTACTCTGTCCCCGTTCTATCTTATTAAACTTTCCTTGATAACTTCTTATGTAAATCAACTTTCCAATCATGGAATCTTTTTGTCTTGGAAAAATTCTTAAGGGTCTTCTATGGCTCTCCGTGGACTTAGAACTCGGGGTATTAACTATTTCTGTAACTATGAGAGGAGTAGGCTGCTTCGCTAGAAGGAATCTGCATTTGATCTGGTATGAGGCTCAGATTTCTTACATTTGAATTTGATATAAAGCAATGTGGTCTTCGGGGTCAGAAGTTCGTTCATAAGAGAGTTTTGAGATCCTGAATCTCGGAGGTATAGGAGCTTTCATGATTCATGGGGAAATAGGCTGAACTTTCCAAAGCTTCATTTCGGTGTCGAGACTAGATCGATCTTCTTGTGATTTCTATACCTGCTCTAATAATTTGATTAACAAGGTTTCAATTGCTCGATCCCCACCGAGTCTTAGAGTTTCGGCTTCAATATTTTGAGTTTGTGGCCTATATTGTTGCCTTCTTTCGAAATTCACCCTTTCAGTACTTAGATTTAAGGTCCATTTGGAAGGTCCCACTCTTGTCGTTATTACGGTTTTGGCTTACCTAGCCACCTCCATGAATCAGCTTCTAAAGCCTCATCGGTCATTGGAGACTTTCCTAGGTTTTGGTTGAAAGTAACAAGGTTCTCGTCTTCCTCAAGTATAGCTGAAACCTTTTTCTTCAATTCAGCAAAAGTACTCTTAACTTCATTCTGGTAGTTGTCTATGCATTGTGCTGTGTCAGAAATGAACTTCAGCATCATTTATCGAAACTTACTTTCAGTGAGGACTTTGGCAGTAATTTCCTTATTAATAGTTGGATTTGTTTGATCCATTTGATTTCCTTCATTCATATGCAGTTCTTCGATTCCCTCATCCTGGGAAGGGGAGCGAGATGTCTTTTGAGAGGAGGATTTTGACTTCATGCTGGATTGAGAGGTTTGAGCTTGCTAGATTATAAAAGAATGTAGGTTGGGGCCCTCCTTTTAGCACTAAAAATGTTAGACGGAATTTTTGTCTAAATAACACTTCAAAGCTTTTGGAATGTTGTTCTGAAAGGATGAAGATAAATTGAATGAACACTGAAGCTATGCAGATAATAAGTGCCAATAGGTAAAGAGACAAGAGTTATATTGTGGTTTGAGATCGAGATCCCTACGTCCACTTTGAAGGTTCTGTCGTGAGCTTTTATTCCTCAATTTGATGTACAAGTACTTCTACTACAAAGTCCGCCATTAATGGTCTTTTAATTAAAGCTTTCTAAATAGAGTAAGGAATATGGAATGATTGTAGAATGTTAGAAGATTTCCTGTCCTCCCTTTTTCAGTAGCATGTGGTCCTTTATGTATAGCAAGTTTAAGGTTCTTCCATTGGTGCAGGGACTTTCTCATGGATTGATGACTTGGCTTGCTATGGCCGGCTTGGATTCCAACACTTGTCATTATCTTGTTGAGAGTACTTTGATACTAATTGATGACGTTTCAGTTTTATATATAGTTCCATTGATTCCTTTCATTTATATTGACCTTTGTTCTCGATCCAGGGCTATCTGAGCCGTTGATTGTTGATACTTGTTGAAATGTATTTGGTTTCGGTAGTTGGCACTCTCAACTGAGCTTGGTGTCTTAATTGGACAATGGTCCTAATCTTAATTGACGTCTTTACTCTTGCTTTGGATCTTAGGTTCTCGGATATTGATTTTGGTGCTTAAGCTCTTGGTGACAAATAAATATTAGGTCTCGGAATTACAAGCCAAGGAGCTTTCCTTTTGAATATTCATAATTGTTACTAGGTATAAATTAAGGTGTAACAGGCATAACAACCGACAACTCAATATTTAAATATGAATCATTTATAACAAAATTAAACACTTAAAAATAGATACTAATTCTATATAATAAAATAATATATTCACTTTATTTAATTAATTCTAATTTAAGATTTAATTATTAATTTTGTTTCCAAATTCTTATATATATATTTTCCAAACTTTCCTTAATAGCTTTACACATAAAAATAATCGCAGAAACTATTTCATAATTTTCTATAACAAAAAAATACTTCAAATAAATTTATAAACCTTAAGATAACTCTTTTCTTTTCAGACTATAATTTATAATTCAAAACTTTATTATATATTCAAATCTCAAATAGATCACATTGAAAATCACCAAATCTTGCTTTAAATCTATTTCATAATATTATATATTAAAATATATTTCAAAATAAATTTACAAGTTACAAAATAAACTAAATCTCAAGTCTTGAACTTATAATGAAGCGGGGAAGAAATTTCAAGAATGTGGGAGAAAAATAAATTATAATGGGCCTTGGTCTAATTTCTTTTGTGTATGATTAATATTCAAACTAAATTTTAGTTCAAACAAATTTTACTTCATTTAACATTCGATTTAACTTTTAATCCTCAACATTTATTTAGAAATATATTCTATCCAATTCAAATTAATTTACACTTTTAAAATATTTTATATTAAATTTAAAAAAAATTATTCAATTTTAAATAAATTAATTCAGAAAGAATTTATTTGTTTACTTCAATTTATTAACGTCAGAAATCTTTTATTAGTAGCCCTTAATTAACTAAACATTCACTTTTAAAAATAATAATTATCGAACATCGGATTCAAATAATTTTATTTTAATTAAATTTATTTAATTTATGGCATAGAAAATAGGGTTGTTACATTAAGCTTCATTTATACATCCATTAGAATTAATATATTAAATATATTAGAATTAAATCCATTAGAAAATAGGGTTGTTACATTGATGATTCTGAATGAGGATCTATATGAATTAAAGTATCTTAAAACCCTAAGTAATGATTTAAACACTATAATTTGGAAATTAAGGGGAGGGTAGATTGGGTTGAAATTCACCTCTAAAAATATATAGATCCAGTTTATTGTAATGGATTTAAATTGACCTAAAGAAACAACAATAAAGCTTTGTATACACCCTTTAAATTCATCCAGATTTTGTTCGATAAATTCTAGAACAAATTGGAAAATATATGTACGGATCATTAAGTAGCCAAATATAATCTTTTAGGTAAACTACATGAAAGATGATGGTGAATAAAATTAAAATCGTAAAAAAATACATGTGTAAAGATGAACTATACAATTATACTTAATCCTAGACTAATGCTAAATAAATTAAAAAAGGAGAATAAACAAAAATACATAAGTCAAACATTTGAATTTGAAGACAAGACGTCTGGATTATAGAAAAATCAAAACAGAAAGATTACGTTAAAATATGATTAGCTTCAAATCTCTTGAAAATAAGTCGGACGTCTAAATTGGAATTCAGATATCTGATTTCCTGTAGGAAATTTAAGTACAGTGAGTCAGACATCTGAATACATTGTTCAAACGTCTGAATGGCTAAAGTAAGCACAAGTCAACCTTGGACCTAGTGCAGGCCAAGTAGGATGAATTAAGGAAATTTGTTCCCACTTCTTCGGCTTTGGGGAGTCCACGTAACTGAATGGAATCATGCAACGAGATGGAACAGTATCACACTTGGTGATGTCCTAGGTTCTCACTTCATGAAGTTATTAAACATGTTACTCAATGCATCTTGCGATTCTATTGCAATTTAATGCTTTGGAGCATATGGGCACAGTAACGACCTGTAAATTTTCGATAATTAAAATAGTTAAATCAATAAGATTTCTTGGTTTAATGTTGGAAGAATTAAAATTTTGTAATTTATTTATGATAATAATAACTAGAATGAATTGCAACAATATTTATTTAAGATAATTATTAATGAATTGAATGAAATTCCAATCAATTGAAATGACTCAAATGTTATAACTTGGTTAAAAGGGGTATACAAGGAAAAAAAATGTAAATATTGGGTTAACTAATGAAATAATATATAACCAATGGTCATGGGATCAAATTGGTATTGTATAGGTAATTGTGACACTTGTTTGTAAATAATAAACTTGTAAGTGTGTAACGACCCACTATTTTGGACCATTCAAATCGACAATAAATCCACACATGCCGTACTTGAATAATTCAAAATAATAGATTGTTAATTTAAATTTGGCAAAACTCAGCATATACAGTAAATAAAATAATCACAGATCACAGACACAGAGTAATATAACAATAATGCAGCGGAAACAAAAGAATAGTAGTTCATGAAGCTACTATATATATATAACAGAGTTAAACAAGATACAACAGAGGTATCGAATACATATATATCTCAATACAATAGTCAAATACAAGATCTAAATAAATCATTGGAATCAACTGAATAACTGATAGTAGAATCGATAGATAGCTGGATCTCCAAGCGAAGCTCCAACTCCAAAGGTGAGTCTCGAACATTGGTACACTCAGTCTGACCCGAGCGTAAAGCAAAACACAAAACACTCGAGTCAGGATTAACATTCTTATATCAATAAATCCAATTCAAGTGAAATAACAACTGAAATACAAGTAACTCAAAGGATGTTTGGGATAACCATCCTCTAAGGATCCGTTAAACTATCTACTATGTAGTAGTGTAAGCTAAGTAGATAATGTCTAATCAGTAAAGTATGATATCAAAATAGCGTTAATTCATGGCCCATTCCACCCTTAACACATTTTTATAATGTCATAGTCTATACAGCACCGTAAGCCCTACCGTAAACTAGTGGTTATCAGAGGGTACCCCATAGGTATAACACAAAACAAATCGTAGTGGTCGCGAATAGGATAATCGGTATGACAAGGTACAAGAGGCGATACCAACTAGGATACTAGTAGTTGCGTGATCCGGACTGATGTTGAGCATAGCAGCTACTACCTTAACACCGCGAAACAACACTCCCAAATCAAAGGGTGCACCCAAATCAAATCACATAAGTAATAGATATGGTATCGAAGAAGTGTGTCCGCTAGAGGTGGCGAACCTCAATGTCCCGGCGAGGCTCATGTTTTAGTCATGTCAGGGGTCATCCAAAATCGTTCTCTTTCTTCAGTCAACGCGTTCATCAAAACCATCTACTTCGTTCTGGATCAACACTTCGCGAATATTAGTTATTAAAGTGGTTTTCGGTATCGACAGAGAGTATGTCCATATCCGATCCCGATCTCTTTAATAACTACGTATTTATTACATCGATTGGTCATTTAATAAACTTTCAAATAGTTTATATTACAAACCGAAATATCATTGTCATTTCAAAACCATATCCATACGATATCATTTTCACTTTAAATAAATCCATTTCCAAAATCATATCACTTCCCAAAGTTACATCACTTTCAAAATTGTAAGTCTTTTAAAATCGAACACTTTGGAAATCAAACCTTAAAATTCATAACACTTTGAAATCATAGCTTGAAATCATAACATTTTGGAATCCTAACACTTTCCTCTTAAACAGTTTAGATATTAAAATTTGTATATATAGAAAAATAGTTTATACAATAAAATAGTTTATATAAAAATAGTTACAAGTTAAAATAGTTTATAATAAAATAATTTATATTGAAAATGATTTACATTAAAATAATTTATATTAAAATTTATAAAGTAAAATATAAAAAGTTTTAGATATAGTTTAAAATACTTTATATAAAATGGCTTCCTTAAATTTCACAAAATGATTCACATAAACTCGAATTCCAAAATTAAAATTTAATCAAATCTCAAATCATCAATTTCAACTCGATTCAGCTTCTCAATAAACCATTTCAAATTATCAATTTCAAATACATATTTGAACCACAAAATAAGCCATTTCAATTTCAATATATTTCAAAGCTTTAAATATTCACATTTCAAAACTAAATATGATAATTCCATTTATATCTCGATTTAATTTCATTACATTTTGTTTCTGAGATATTTCTTTAATTATTTCAATACATCTAAATACGACTTCAATTTAAAAATTTAAATAAACAAAATATCCCATTTAAATTTATATAAGTTTGAAATATTCATTTAAGTCACTTTTAGTCAAATTCAAGTTATAAAACATATCTTTCAATTTTCAAATTTAATAAATTTCAAATCAACCTTATTTAAGTAAAATTCTTAAATAAATATAATTTCAAATCAATTTCAATTTATCTTTCCAACCCGAATCATTATAAACTCTATATTTGAAAATATAAATTTACATTAATACTTAAACATTATTTTATATTGATTAAATCGACTTTATTAAATCAACTTTATTAAATCTTTAAAATCAATATTTATTACAACCGTATATTTCCTTCAAAACCATAGAAATCATTTTTCAAATATTTATATATAGACCAACGGTGTCTGTATATAATTTTCTACCCTATGGTCAAGTGATACGGATATTTATCAATTCAATCCGTAATTTAAATATATATACGGGTATATATATTTTCAACCCGTAACCCCAAATTCAATTCAAATGAAAATCGCTTGGGTTTATCATTTCAACTCATAACGATTTTCTCCTATTCTACAGATCGTTCGGGTATGTATCATTCAACCCATAGTGAATTCCATATTAACAGGGAACTTGCAGAGTGATAACAGATATGATAAAAATATAACAACAGTAACAGGCATATATCATTAGTGATAAATAACAGATAATGGTGTTAGATGTCACAGGTGAACAGATACAGATAATGGCATATATATAAATATAAATTACAGATAATGTTGTCAGATGTCACAAGTGAACAGATGCAGATAATGGCATATATATAAAAATATAAATTACAGATAATGGTGTCAGATGTCACATGTGAACAGATGCAGATAATGGCATATATATAACAATGTAAATAACTAACAGCAGCATATTTCAATTGACGTTTCAATTGAAATCAAATTTAATAAATATAAGAACGTTAATCAGAGTGATTTCTCACCTTTCGAGGTTAGAGATGAACGAGAATGAGATGTGTTACGAATCCATGCACGAGATCCAAATCAAATCATGATTGGCACGGATATTTTTTGGCGGTAGAGCTGATAAATAGGAATGGACGAAATCGAATCAGAACAGAATTGAATCAACACATTTTAAACATAACAGTTTAACATAAACGGAACAAAATAAATATTATATCCATATATATCTTTCCAAAAAAAATAAAAGTAAATTTTAACTAATAATATATATTCAATATTTTATTACAACCAAAAATCTGTTCAAAATAACATATATGTGAATCAAAACCGAAATCTATATATATATATATATATATCTCATAAAATAAAACATTTTAAATGTCATAAATATACTCCACATATATATGGGTAGTACTGTAAACTAATATATATACACATTATACTGTTTCACCGCAAAACCCAAGACATATATTTATACATAAACCGACTCTATGTAAAACAAATATACCATCAGATTATATTTTTAAAAGTGTATATATTTTACAGTATTTACCAATCTATATTAACGTGCTATCATAAGTTTAAGTAAGAACCATAGTATACTATCACTATACCCATAAACATGCTATATATTAAATCTAAACACATCAAAACTACCTTGTCAACATATAGTAAGTACTGTATATACGAAACGATATAGGACAAAAATGTACATATATAAACTATATTGTATACTGTCATTGTATATTGTATATGCGATCTATTCAAAAAAAATATTGTATATGCGAAACTATATAGGACATAAAATGTACATATATAAACTACCTTTCTTTACAAAGTATATATATTACTAAATCAGATCATATAGATAAATAAACTGACATATGTATAACTTATATAGGTTTATAAGCAACAGATCTTTTTAATATAACCTATGTTTCACATACTCTGACATATATATATTAATATACCAGGCCTATTTATAAAAATTATATATAAAACTTATATATAAATCTATACTATATAACAACACAAAATATATATATACCTGTATACGCCATTGCAAATGAAGAGAGGAATCAGGTTCAAGAGGGAGTGGCATGAGAGGGTGGCGGGTAGATGAGTCTGAAGCTCAGCTATGCAAGGCTGCTTGGGCACAGCATAATGTGAGTTCGGCCGGATCTGAAGCGAGCTCGGCGTGGGGAGGAGGCTGGGAGGAAGTAGGCGATGAGATCTGGGAGACGAGGCAGAGCAGGTGCTAGTGGGAAAGCACGTACGTGCTTCGGGGGCGGGTGTGAGTTTGTGGATTGGGCGGGGAGGCTGGTTCTATGGAAGGGTAGTGGAGGGAAAAGGTGGTGGTCGTGGAAGAGGGAAGGTGGTGTGGCTTGAACGGAAGGAGATGGTTGTCACGAATGACGGCCGCTGTGAGGCAAAGGCGGAGACGATGTCAGGTCATTGGGTGGCTTTTGGGTTTGGTCTCAAGGTGAGGGAGGATGTCGATGGCGTGCACAAGACGGTTTGCTGTTGCGAGGTCGGGGTCGTGCGGTTGCGCAGGAGGTGGGGAAGGCTTGCGGAGGGTGGTGGTGATCAAGGAGGAGGCCGATGTGGTGTTGTTGAGGAGGAAAGAGGAATGGGTCATCTGGTTTTGATGGCGTAGGTGAAGTTGCACGGTCGAAAGAATGGAGATTATATGAAGGAGGCAATTAGCTTTGGTTACAGAAAACATATAAAAGCTTTGATGAAATATTATTTTATTATAAAAGCATGAACTAGAGAGGAAGAGACTCCAAAATGAACGAACCAATAATGATATAAAGTGAACAATGGGAATAGCATAAGTCAAAAAGCTGAATTCTGTGAAAAATAAATGCAAATGGTTGTTTGCTATGTGACGGGGACAAATGAAAAGACAAATGGAAACTGAAAGGCTCAAATGCGGGGCCAATACGACAAACCGTTCAGCGGATTTCGCCGCGTATCGAGTACCAAAACACATAGATAAATATACTGCGGAGATCAGCACGATGAGATGATCAAAACGGTATATTGATATCAGTGGTATGATTGAAGTCTGAATTTGGAAAAATGAAAAATGATGTCTTAGTCAGAAGATGAATTAGAATTCTTGTAACGACCCGTAAATTTCAACCGTTTTAATAACGTAATTAGTTGAAATTTTTGTGAAATTTTAAACGATAAAATTTTGAAATATAAATTTGATATTTGGAATGCGTCCAGTTAAACATAGCAACTGGTAAATTTTCGTCCGAAAATATGAAAGTTTATTTCGCGCGTAAATTACTTCAATTTAATTAGTTAAAAAGCGTTGAAAATAAAATGTTTCCGAAACCTAAATATTTTTACATAGAAAATTCTATACCATCTTCTGAGCAAGATGTCAGTTTGTCGTTTTTCCAAATTCGGACATCTTTGGCTCCGTCGATCTTATTTTACAGTGTTTTTCTTGCATTTTCCGCTAGTAGAAAATTCGAATTTTTATAATTCAACCATACCACTAATATCGATATACCGTTTTGATCGCCTCGTCGTGCTGGCTGTTACGGTATATTCATTTCTATGTTTTGAAGTTCCGGTACGTGGCGAAATGCGTGAAACGATTAGTCGTACCGGTACACGTATTAAAACTTTGGGCTTCCTTATGTCTATTCACTTACCCACTGGTTCAATTCAACGCAGCCTTTCGCTTTTCAAATTCCAGAATTCTAATTGTTCCAACTTCACTATTATAACGGTTGCTTTTTGTAAGCGTTCATTTTCATTCTACCCCGGTTGCTATACTTTGAAAATAAAACAAACTACTCACCTTCTTTCTGTCTTCGTTATATTCTTCTTTAATAAATGCATGCAGTTGTTCTTTCTCTATGCGTTTGTTTCCAAAGCATGTAGTTAATATTGTACATTCCTTCCCACTGAACTCATTTCTCTTGCCATTTTTTTCTTTTTCTCCTCTGTTGCTTGAAACCGAACCTCCACAAACTCAAACCGAAACCCACGACAAACTTCCCCTCCGCGCTCAACAAACCATCCCCTCTGCACCCACCTCCCTGACGCGAAGCCGCCTGGACGGAAACCTCCACCAAATTATGCGACCAAGGACACAACCCGCCCATGCGGCAACGTCGCCACCTCCTTCCCCCTGTCTTCAGCAGCCTGACATTCCCACTTTTCCACAACCCCACCACTTCACCGTTCCATCAGCAAACTTCCACCGAGCTCAGTCAACTCCGAGCCCAAGCCCATCCCCGCCTTATCCCATGGCCAAATCACCTCCAAGTTGCCGACCCTATTCCCTAAACCGAGCGTGCAGCCAACCGACACCCTTGCTTCCACCTCGCCTCTTGCCTATCAACCCCTCCGACCAAGCACCGCCTGCAGTGCCGTATCCACTCATCAAACATCCCGAAGCCTAGCAGCCGTAGCCTCCGATGTCATATATTGGTAATATGTTTTATTTGTAAGGGTTGTTTGAATATATACTATATATATCTATATACACACTTTAAGATCTATTTTTTTTATGCTTTGATAGTTATTTAGGTTAGAGTATATAGATTTATACATATTGGTTCACTTTAGTCCATCAGCTGTTTGTATATATGTTTTTCGGTTAGTTTATATGCAGTTATGTTAATATTAAAAATATGATATGAGTTGTATTTTAAAAAGTAATACATATATTTTGTTTCCAAACATTTCTTGCTACCAGTTTCGATTTTCAACATATATATTATGTCAGTTAACTTGTTTATAGGTATACTATTTCAAAGAAGTTATATTTAAGCTATGTTATGTTTTGTTTTTTTATACACGTAGTCAGTTGTATAAGTTTACTTAAATTTGTATATTATTATGTTAGTTATAGGTATATATGGTCCACGTCTATTGCATTTATAGGTTAGATTTTATGAATTATATACGATACGGTATGAGTTTATATTTATTATATTATAAGGTATGTATATAGGTACGTGTGTCATATTATATAGTTACAACAGTCTACATTAGTTAATATATGTAATTTATATATATGTGATTTGACATTGTTTAAAATGGTAACTGTTAGTGGATGGTTGTGCTTCAAGTTTTCCCCTTTTGTTTTGAAGCACGCTATGCAAACGTATTTGCTGCCATTGTAGTTGGATAGTGTAAACATCTCGGTTTCAGCAAGTGCATGATGAATTTTAATTTCCTTAATAAATAAAAAAAAAATCTAGCATTTTAAACAAGTATATATATACATTGATTTAGAAATATAATACGTATAATGTTTGATCTCAATACACATGTGTTTAAATTTAAGATTAATTTGAAAAAAATGTACATGTATTTTAAAATTGACTGTTGGGTTTAAAGAAAATAATAATAATATATATATATATATAAATGCAGCTTCTATCAAACTGATCCAATTTGTTTTTATCGATTCCTGTTATCAGCTTTGTCCGTCAAAATTCATGCCAATCTTACTTCGCTTTGAGATTTTTTGTTGGATCGGTCGATGGCCTAGATCGTGATTCAATTATAGCTTGTTGTGTATCAAACTTCTCTAGCCTCGAAAGGTGAGCAACCACTCACGATTAATGTTCTTTTATTTATTAAATTTGATTTCAATTGAAACGACAATTGAAATATGCTGCTGTTGATATTTACACTGTTATTACCTGTATCAGTTCACCTGTGACATTTGACAGCATTATCTGTTATATATGCAATGATAATCCAGTTGGCTGTTAATTGATTGATTGTTGATGTTTATATTGGACGTTAAATTGTTAGTGATAAATGATAAATAGTATGCAAAATTGAAATGGATATAGGATAGTTAACAATTTTAAAACTGATGTATATGTTAAATTTGATTAGTTGAATATGACCCCTTTTATTTGTTAAATTAATTGACATGTAGAATAGTGATAATTACATTTTGAACCATCGACGTATATTGGATTAATTGTTGTAGTGTAAAATTGAAATTGAATGACAAGTGAAAAACCGTATAAATAATTAGTGTAATAATCTTTAATCTACATGAAATGATAGTGTAGATTCTAGAAATAATTATATTAATTCGTACAAATAACAATGCGAATTAATACAGTTATTTTGGGATTATTTTTAATTGATTATTGGATTGTTATTGTTTGTTGTTATTGCTTGTTTATTTACTTTGACACCATCCCAGTTATCACACTGCAAGTTCCCTTTGCTATGTTTTGATTTTTGAATTGAATTGGAATCGGGTTGAAATGATAAATACCCAAATTGAACTTTGACCTAGGATAGAGAATTAAATAAAAACCGATTGGTCAATAATTTGATTTAAAAATAAAATGAAGATTTTATTTGAATAAATAATATGGTTTTGAAATGAAGTTGAAATTTGAATTTTTAATGAAAGGAAAATGTTAATATTTAATAATCTGAAACAAAATATTAATAAAGAAATTGATGAAAGAATGTTGTTTAATTTGAGAAATGATTGAATTAACTTTGAAATGATTTAATAATTAAGTTTGAAATTATTAACTTTGAAATGATTTAATAATTAAGTTTGAAATTATTAACTTTGAAATGATTTAATAATTAAGTTTGAAATTATTAACTTTGAAATGATTTAATAATTAAGTTTGAAATTATAATTAAGTTTGGAATTATTAAACTTTGAAATTATTTAATAATTAAGTTTTGAATTATTTAATAATTAAATAAGATTGAATTATTTAATGATTAAATTGAATTGGATTCTTTAATAAGAAAAATTGAACTTTTGAATAAGTGAATTTTACTTCGTAAATAATTGAAATTGAGTTTCTTTATAAATTAAGTTTTGGAAAATTATTTAAGTAAGTAAATAAGTGAAATTGAATTTCTTTAACAAGAAATAAAATGTGATTTATTGAAATTAATGTAAGACTTGAAATTTAAAGAATTTGATTTGATGAATTTAATTTAATTCAATTTGTAAGTTTTGATATAAGGAAGTTGAATTTAAATAATGGATTTAATGGATTGAAATTTAACGGAAATTGTTTTGAATAACAAATTTACTTAACGAATATTAAATGAAACCGATAAATGAATTTAAATTGATTTGAATGTTAAATTAAATTGATTTAAATGATTTCGAAATGAAACTTTTGTACGAACTTGAATCAATATTTGAATTGTTTTCAATATAAAGATTTAAATTGAACTATAAGATTTGGAAACGGTAAATTGGAAGTTTTGAAACGTAAATATTGGAAATTGGTTTTTGGAAAGACAAATGAAATGTTGGTTTACGAATTGAAATTGAAATTGAAATTGATTTGGTTTTGAAATAAATAAACGACCAATCGGTGAAATAATTACGGAAGTTATTAAAGAGACCGAAATTCGGTTATGGATATACTCTCTATCTAAACCAGAAACCACTTTAATAACTATACGCGGAGTGATGATCCAAAATGAAGTGGTTGGATGATGTATGTGATGACTGAAGAAAGAGAACAATAATGGATAGCCTTGACACTTGTGTCAAATTGGAAATGACTAAAACAGGAGCTGTGTCGGGCCAATGGAGGATTAGCTACCTCAAGTGGACACAATTGTTCGAACTACTTATACTTGTTGTCGATTGGTGCACCCTTGATTTTGGGAGTGTTGTTTCACGGTGTTGCGGGCGCTGCGGCGTTGCGTTCTCACCAGTCCGGATCAGGCGAACGGTAGTATCACTACCTTGGGTATTGCCTCATGTGCCTTGTCATACTTGTATTCCATTTATGCGCGACCACTACGATTTTGATTTGTACCTTTAGTATATGGATTTCCCTCTGGTGACTTCCGGTTTTGGGGAAACTACGGTCTTGTATAAGCTTTTGGGAAAAAAAATGTGTTAAGGGTGGAATGGGCCATGACTTAACGCTATTTTGATATCATTACATATTACCGATAGACATTATCTACTTAGCGTACATTACTACCTAGTAGATAGTTTAACGGATCCTTGAAGGATGGTTATTCCAAACATCCTTTGAGTTACTTGTATTTCAATTGCTATTTCACTTGAGTTGGATTTATTAATATAAGAATGTTAATCCTGACTCGAGTGTCTTGTGTTTTGCTTTACGCTCGGGTCAGACTGAGTGTACCAGTATTCGAGACTCGCCTTTGGAGTTGGAGATTGCTTGAAGATCTAGCCATCTAATCTGTTTTCAGTATTCGATGATTCCAGTGATATATTCTGATTTGTATCTGATATATCGTATTACTCTTCCGTTGTATCTGGTTTAACACTGATGTATCGTATTACTCTTCTGTTGTAAACTCTGATGTATTTTATATATTCATATAGTAGCTTCATGAACTACTATCTCTTTTAATTCCGCTGCATTTATTACTCTGTGTCTATGATCTGTGATTATTTATTTACTGTATATGTTCAGTTTTGCCAAATTTAAATTAACAACGCGGTATTTTGACCAATTCAATTCCGGCATGAGTGTCTACCTATACACTTATAATGGATGCGAATGGTCCAAAATGGCGGGTCGTTACAGTTGGTATCAGAGCTTTGGTAGCTCTAGGCAAAACTTAACATATAGAGTAAATGTATTTACAGAATCACTTTCATTCGGGTTTGAATCTCTTCCTTTTGACTCAATTCCTTTGAATTTTGGAACGTTCCCCTCGATTCCAAAATTCATTTCGTGTCCTTCACTATTCGTCTTCTTTCGATCATGGAGCACCCCATAACTCCATTTTGAATGATATCTATAATAGATCGGCGGTCTCGCTAATCTTCGAATGATTCGTAAAGGAGCAAAACTCCTTTACAATAGGCATTGATTTACCAGAGATTTCTGTATCCTCGGTTTACGATGCTATCTATCTCCTGCTATACCTGAATTCTATTTCTTGAGATCGAATGTCGATTTACCTCGGAATTCTACACCGATCTTATTTTTGAAGTCACGGTCGACCCGGTTAAGGTTGCCCGCGATTTATATAAACTTATCCATTGCCTTATTTTGTTATTTAATTATCTCGTCTTTGTTCAAACCTATCTTCGAATCGAAATTCTCTTTGATTTGAGTCTATCAAAAATTTGAATCCCTATCCTTGCTTTGAAATCCATTATTGTATCGTTAAGTGAGGAAGTGTATTGTAAATTAATTTTAAAATGTTTTTATATTATGTTGATTGAGTTGTTGATGTTGATTTGGGTTTTCGATCGATTCGTCTGATCAACGCTATCGATAGGATTTCCAAAACACTTGAACAGAACAAACCGACACAATATTGTTTACAAAATATGGTAAACAAAATAGTTTTGTATGATTATATTAACTAAATTTTTAATGAATTATTGTCAGAAATGATAATATTTGATTTTCATGTATTGTTTTGTAAACAATTTACTATTTCAATATCAATAAATGAATTCATAAACTTGGCTATAATTTGATTTGAAATTTGAAATGTATTTAAATCAAGAATTTGAGAATTTAATTTTTCGAAAATTTCAAACCTTGGTTTTAAAGGGTTTAAAATGTATTATCTAAAGTATTTTCGAATAAAAATCATTTCATAGAAATTTTAGATAAGTGCTCTTCTCTTCGTCGCTGGAAAATAATTTCGGTGATGACGGCCGCATCATCGACATTCATTTTCGAGTTTCGAAGTGGAGAAACCATTCTGTAGCTTTGCTACGGTTTTGTTTTGAAAAAATATTTTGATTTGAATTTCTTCAGTATAATTTGATTTATATATATATAGGTATCTTATTTTAAATTTTAATTTGATTTGATATAAATATATTATAAATATCTCTAAATTGTTTAAAGTAAATCGGAAACCTAATTCTTAAATTTTGTTAAAAGATGATTTTAATTATAAATAAAACCAAAATTTGGAATAATTATTTAAACTTGAATAATTGAATTGGGAAAATTTTATTTGTATATTGTTCAACTGCATCCTAATACAACTTACCTAAATCATTTAGAGTTGAATATGGAATTGGATAATATATATAATATAAATTGTATTTATAAATAAAATCTGAGTGTTTATAATAAATGTTATACACTAAATTTTGATTATAAAGATGTTAATAGAGCTAGATAGGATAATTAGTAAAACCCTGTTAATAATTAATAAATTTGTTTTGAAAGAATTAATAAATTTGTTTTAAAAGAATTAATAAATTGAGATTTGATCAACATATGAAAATACCTTGAATTTAAAAGAAATTAATAGATGTAAATTAATTTAAATCGAAACTTTTATGTTTAAATTAATTTATATGGGTTAAATATATGTAATAGGATATATTTAACAAAACAAATTTAATTGTAATTTGGAATAAAGAAGAATTTAAAATTGTTGAAGAAAATATGATTATAATAAAAGACTATTCAAATTTATGGTTTTAGAAATTTTAAATTGAGGATAATTGGATAATAAGATAATGAATTTAGAAATAGTGAGATTGATTTTAGTGAAATCAAATGGATTAAATCAATTATCGAATATCAATTAATTTAAATTTGAATTTATATGGTTTAAATTAATTATTATTTGTATTTCAAAATCTGTTTTTCTTTCTGGTTGTTTCTATTCTCCTACCTCGTTCCTTTTCGGGGACGAAAAGTTTTGAGTGGGGGAGAGTGTAACGACCCGTAAATTTCAACCGTTTTAATAACGTAATTAGTTGAAATTTTTGTGAAATTTTAAACGATAAAATTTTGAAATATAAATTTGATATTTGGAATGCGTCCAGTTAAACATAGCAACTGGTAAATTTTCGTCCGAAAATATGAAAGTTTATTTCGCGCGTAAATTTACTTCAATTTAATCAGTTAAAAAGCGTTGAAAATAAAATGTTTTCGAAACCTAAATATTTTTACATATAAAAATTATAAACCATCTTCTGAGCAAGATGTCAGTTTGTCGTTTTTCCAAATTCGGACATCTTTGGCTCCGTCGATCTTATTTTTCAGTGTTTTTCTTGCATTTTCCGCTAGTAGAAAATTCGAATTTTTATAATTCAACCATACCACTAATATCGATATACCGTTTTGATCGCCTCGTCGTGCTGGCTATTACGGTATATTCATTTCTATGTTTTGAAGTTCCGGTACGTGGCGAAATGCGTGAAACGATTAGTCGTACCGGTACACGTATTAAAACTTTGGGCTTCCTTATGTCTATTCACTTACCCACTGGTTCAATTCAACGCAGCCTTTCGCTTTTCAAATTCCAGAATTCTAATTGTTCCAACTTCACTATTATAACGGTTGCTTTTTGTAAGCGTTCATTTTCATTCTACCCCGGTTGCTATACTTTGAAAATAAAACAAACTACTCACCTTCTTTCTGTCTTCATTATATTCTTCTTTAATAAATGCATGCAGTTGTTCTTTCTCTATGCATTTGTTTCCAAAGCATGTAGTTAATATTGTACATTCCTTCCCACTGAACTCATTTCTCTTGCCATTTTTTTCATTTTCTCCTCTATTGCTTGAAACCGAACCTCCACAAACTCAAACCGAAACCCGTGACAAACTTCCCCTCCGCGCTCAACAACCCATCCCCTCTGCACCCACCTCCCTGACACGAAGCCGCCTGGACGGAAACCTCCACCAAATGATGCGACCAAGGCCACAACCCGCCCATGCGGCAACGTCGCCACCTCCTTCCCCCTGTCTTCAGCAGCCCGACATTCCCACTTTTCCACAACCCGACCACTTCACCGTTCCATCAGCAAACTTCCACCGAGCTCAGTCAACTCCGAGCCCAAGCCCATCCCCGCCTTGTCCCATGGCCAAATCACCTCCGAGTTGCCGACCCTATTCCCTAAACCGAGCGTGCAGCCAACCGACACCCTTGCTTCCACCTCGCCTCTTGCCTATCAACCCCTCCGACCAAGCACCGCCTGCAGTGCCGTATCCACTCATCAAACATCCCGAAGCCTAGCAGCCGTAGCCTCCGATGTCATATATTGGTAATATGTTTTATTTGTAAGGGTTGTTTGAATATATACTATATATATCTATTGTGATAACCCGGATTTTCGAGCATCTGTTATTTGATAATTAACTGATTTTAACTATTAAAACACTGATTTATAAGTTAAACAAATAATATTATGATAATTAAAATGTCTGGATGTATATATATGGATTTTAAACTATAATAAATGTGGAAAATTTTAAGTATATACATATACAAGTATATAAGTGTGTGTATATACATATGTATATGTCATGAGAAGTTGAATATTTAGAAGTTTGTAGAAAGGTGGATACATATATATATATATCAAAGACTTACATAAGATAAGTATAATTACTTAAAAGTATAAATATAAAAATAAATAAATAAACCTTACTAACATTTAAGAATATATTTTTGCATGTAATATCACAAGTGTAAGCTAATAATATTATCTAAAGCATATGTGTTAACAAAATAGATTAGGAGAATGACAAGTGTCAATTTTCTTTTATTTTCAAAAATAAAAATAAAAATTTAAATCAAAGTTTTATATATACATCATCATTTCTTCTTCTATTCTCTTTCCCTCATATTCCAACTAAACAAGATAAATGCAAGCTTTAAAATCTTAGATACAACCAGAAAAGAAGTAGAAACTATAAACAAAACAAAGATGGAAATCAAGTTCAATTCATCTCAACAATCAGAGTTTCAAAATCAGATCGATTAAAAACAACTTCAAGTCAACCTGAGAAAAGCAAAGTAGATTCAAATCAAAGACCAAGCAAATTCACATTTAAACTCAGGATCAGTATATATCAAGTAGCAGATCAGATCAATATCAAGTGGCAATTCCAGATCAAATTCAAGGCAGATCAGTTTAAGAGCATTTTCCAGTTTTACTCTGTTCAAACCAAATACAGTGAGTAAACTTTTTAATTTGGTTTAAACTAAAATGCATGTGATAGTATTGATTTGCATTGAATCCTCTAGCTCGAATTTATCTGAAATTGAAGTGAGTATGTCTGTATATGTTAATATCTGGTTCTCTGTTGTTCTGTCTGTGACTTTTTGCTTTTAGAAATCCAAATCTTCCAAATCAAACAAATATTAGACTTTGTTATATAAATAAGATTTGTTTGTTAATGTATAATGAAGATTTTAAAAATAGTTTCAAGATTTTTTAAAGCAACAGATAATGTTAAGAAGGAAAATAGCAGAGAAATGCATATTTATGATAAAAATCAACCATCTTAATTTTGGATTTGGATAACATAATTGTGTTCGTAGTAGGGAACTATGAATTAAGATGGTATCGTCTCGATTTTTAGATAAGTATTCGATGTGCATTTCTGGGATGATCGGAATTGGCACTTCCGCCAAATTCCGGCAAATGAAGAGGAACTGGGCATTGGGCTTGGGTCTGGAGGAGGAGGGTAGACAGGCGATCAGAGGAAAAATAGTTGCTTGATTTTTAGGAGACCGGAGTAGGTATGCGAAGGCGAAGTAGGGTTTAGTACGCTGTGTTTGTCGTTGATATTCAAATGGGTTTCGTGACAACGTGATGTGATCGGAGGCGATCGCGAGGCTTGGGGTAGAAGCTGGATGTCGAAACGTGATTGCGGTGAAGGTGGAAGAACTTCTCGAGGCTGGGATCATCGGAGACGAGTGATTTCTGGTGATGTTTGTTTCCAGGTGGTGGGTTTTTCTATCGTTTTCGTTTCTCGATCAATTCAAGGGATTTGGACGATGGTGTTTGATCGCGTGTATCACCGGTGAGATGTAGGGATGGACGTCGATGGTCGGAGTACCGTGGTTCATCGGTGCACGTGCACGAGCACGTTTGAGTGCATCTGGAAGTTGGATTTGGAGAAGAAGCATTTGCTCGGGTTTTCATTCGGGGATAATAGAGTTTTACTCGAAGCAGGAAGCGTGGGTTTTGCCTCGCGTTTGCTTCGGGAATTCTAGGGGTTTGCTCGAGATTTTGTTGAGCAGATTTTAGTTGTTCTGGGTTTTAAAATTTAACTACATTTCTAAGTTTTTAAAAGCAAGTTCTTTTCTAAATAAATGTAAATCAAGTTTCAAGAGTATTTAATTGAATATATTTCCAAATTTAAAATGTTTAAAGTTGTTGATTTCAAAAGTAATTAACTAAATTAATTAATGAGATAATTAAAGGTTAATTACTATTGTAATTAAGAATAATTACCTAATGGGGTAGTTAGTGGATAGTTAATGAACTAGGAGATGAATCATTAACTAGAGATTAAGTGATTAATTGATTTTAAGTTAATTAATTTGTCTAATTAATTAAAAATAATCATTTATAAATTTATTAAGTATAATTACTTAGAGAAGTAATTAATGAATAATTACTTAATGTAATTAAGTAAAAAGGGTTAGTTAATATAATTAATTAAGGGTTAGTTAATTAAATAAAGAATAACCAATTAATTAAAGGGTTAAGGTTAATTAATAATGTGATTAATTACTTATTGAGGTAATAAATTAAAAGAGTAACTAATTAATGAAGTAATTAGAAGATCATTAATTAATTAATGGAAATAATTAAAGATAATTATTGAATGGTTGAGGATAATTAATCTATAATTAAGGTTTAATTACTTAATGTAATTAAAAAGTAATTAATCAAGAATGATTAATAAAAAGGGATAATTAATGAATAATTACTTATTGTAATTAAGGGATAATTAATCAAGGAAGATTAATTAAGATCTAGAGATTTAGTGATTAATTAATTAGAATTAATGTTAAGTAAGATGGATTAAGGTAATCTAAGTAATTAAAGGTTAGTAATTAAATTAATTTGAGATTAATTAAATTAATTAAGAATAAATCAACTTGTTATGGATGGTTGAATAATATTGGGTTACTTGGATTGATTTTATCTCTGATGGGTAATTGTGATGCTATGTGATATGATATGTTCGGGTTGAACTGTGATAATATGGATTATCTATCTGTAATGGAGTTGCTAGTGTGAATATGTTACTATGAATATAAATTGATTTGTTTTCACTTAAACAACTTGGATTTAAGATGACATTGGTTTCGAAGAGACCGGGGTCGGGTATCAATAAATATCCGAAACCACTTCGATTTGAAATCTTCTATAACTCTTTATAAATTTATATGTAATATCAATAGGCCGGTTTGGGATAATATGGACCATTTAAAACTAAGTTGGATACTTAGATATTGTTTTGTGAAAAATAAGTGATGACTATATAAGTTGTTTACGTATAGTAAGTACGAGTTACCCCGGGTTTTAAATAAGTTCTATGAATTGAAATTTCATATTAGATGAGTTTACTCACGCTGGTTTGCAGCCTGACCCGGGTGTTACTTTGATGTAATGCTCGGGTCAGACCGAGTATTACAGATTTCCAGGTAAGGACGTTCTGAAGCTCAGGAGGCGAGCTGGATGGCAGGAACGTATGGAGTTTACCCCTGTGTATTTGAGAGCTTATTGATAGTAGTCTGGGACAGGTTGATAACTGTCTAGTCTATTTGTGTATATGTTGTAACTCTGATGTATTGAATGTAAAGTAACAATTACAGCTTTTCTTTGTATAAATACTATTATTTGTTATTATATTTTATCCGCTGCGAATGTGAGGTTTCTGTGTTTTGATGCTTCTGCTTCTTCTTTTTCTTCTATCTCTTCTTCTTTTCTCTAACTATCTGGAAATTTCGGGATCGAAATTTCCGGGTCGTTACATTTGGTATCAGAGCTAAAGGTTAAGCGAGAACCTTGGCTCTGTTGGGATTACTCGTTAAGGATAGGGTCAATGGTACCCTAGAACGAGTTGAGTGTATATATATATGAGAGCGTAATTGTTATTTTCTTATATAAGGATTTTAAATGATTTTATATAAGAATATATTTTGATATATAAAATGATATTTCTTTCTAATAAATATTAAGGTAATTGGTTGTTAAAATATTGGAATTAAATTAAGTGGTAATAGAAATAAAGCCAAATTAAAATTGAATAAAGATAAGTTTGAAATGAATTCAAACTAAAATTAAAATCTTGAATTTGTAGAAATGTTATCCAGAATAAAGGTAATAATGAATTGGTTTCCAGATATGATAATCTTGGTTATTATCATAAATGGTAATTGTGTTTAATAATGAATGTTGTTAATGATTTAGCAAAATGAAATGTTTAGGGAAGTAAACATTTAAGTGAGTATAACTAATAAATTGGAATTGAAGATAATTTAAAATTGTCAAATTTTAAATCTAAATCCAGAAACTTGAAATTGTTTTAAAGAAATTTGTTTTTAATTAAAACCAAAGGTGGTTTAAAAATTTAAGGTATAACTTGGTGTGTAAAGGAAGTAAATATGTATAAATGAGGATATACATAATATCAAAGATGATTCGAAATAACTCTTAGTGTTGAGTTTTAAATTGGAATATGATATGAAAACCGAAAGTGATAAGTTTTTGAACTTATAAGTGGGAATATTATTAATATAAGGTTTAAAATTTGAATGGGAATTCAAATTGGGTCTAGTTGACTAAATTAAATTGAATTTAACTTAAGGGAAGTTAAATGAGTTTAGAATGAACAACTTGAATTGGGAATTTCAAGATGAAATTGAAATTTAACTTGGAAAGTTAAAAATGGTGAATTTGATTAGTTTAAATGAATGAAGAAATGGATTGTGATAATATATCCATTATAGAGATAAATGAAAATTAAACCTTAATTTGAAATTAAGGATATGGAATCCCTTTTAAACTTAAGATTTGAATATTAAGAATTGAATTTGTAACTTAAAATTGTTTAAGAATCAGTTTCAAAGTTGGAAGATAAAATTGGGCAATAAATTGAATTTTGAAGATAAAATTTCTCTGAACTTTTAATTTGAACTTTAAAATAAGTTAAGTAATGATAATTTAAAAAGTAATTTTGGATTTTGGATCCAGAATTAATTGGTTTAAAGGTTGATTTGATTTAAAGGTAAGGGTTAACTTGACTTAAGTGATTAAATCAATATTTAAAATATTTAACTCAAATTTATATAATTCGAGATGGTTTTAAGTTGAGATTTAAATTTAATTAGTTCAAATTGGATTTGATTTGAATTAATTTGGAATTTGATTAAAGTTGAATAAGTTTAAAAATCAAATGAAAATTGATTTGAATTTGGAAAGGAATTAAGGTTAATTCAACTTGAATTGGGATTAAATCAATTTCAATGGAAATTGAAGTATTGAGTCAATTTAAATGGAAGTAGAAATTTAAATTGAATTGATGGGGAATTGAACGGTTTGACTCTGGACTATTTTCAAAGTAATTTGTTTTAATATAAACCTATTTTTCCAAACTATTTACTATACAAATTCTTCTTCTTAAACCCCAAACTCTCTTATACTTATTTTACAATTATTTTGGAACTATTTAACTATTTTGAAACTGTCTTATAAACTAATTACTATTTTTCAGTTACTTATATCTAATCACTATTTTAAAAACTATTTTGCAATTATCTAACTATTTTATATCTACTTAACTATTTTACAGATATTTTACAAACTATAAAAAAAAAAGAATATGAAAAAAATTGAATAACTATTTTTCAACTACTTATCTATTTTAAATTTTTTCAAGTTATTTTTAAATTTAAATAGGTCAGAGTTCAGACTGTTTATAATTGAAGTAATAACTCAATTGAAAATGGAAGCAATTGAGAATAAGTGAATGGAATTAAAGGAAATGTGAATAGAAAAGAGAATTGATTTGGCTAATAACCAATAAAGATAAATACATAGGATATACGTATATTATTCTATTCGCATAGTGATTTGATCCAGATTCGAACACAGAATTTCGAGATAGTATTATCGATCCGAGTTGGGATTTTTTGCTTGATTTTTCGACGGCGAACCTGGATATGGATTTTTGATTGGTTCTGGATATTCTCTATCATAGCTACGACTATGCAAGGAGAATGACGGTTTCTGATCAAGAAACCAAATCTGAGTCCGCACTAGGAAGTCGGGTGGACGATACTAGTTCGGAAGTGAAATTGTGTGATCGATTGAGTGATCAGATTGATATTGTGTACGGATGATATGTGTGCATCGTACGGATTTGAATGAAATTGATATTGAAGATTGGGGATAAGAACTGTAAAATGGTTTTTGAAAAGAAATATGGTTAATAACTTTATAAAAGATTTATCAAATGTGAATATTTGATTTAGAATAAAATAAAGTTATATATCCTTGTTATATAAGGTAAATCTTCCCTTGTTGAATCTATTGCTAAAAGAAAAGGGTTTTGAAATATTTGAAGTATAAAAGAGGTTTTATACAAAGTTTGAAATGATCCAAAGATTTTCAAAGTATATATATCTATATCTATATATATATAAAGGATCTTATGAGAATGATTTTGGAAAAGGTTTTGGGAACCTATGGATTTTGGAAAGGGCTTTTGATTTTTGAGAAATCAATTTTGGATTTTGGAAAGCCTAGTTTGAGAATTATCGATTTTTGGTAATCGATTTTGTGAAAAGGAGATTTTGATAAATCATAAAGGGTATGATTTGAAGATACTATAAGTATATAGTATAAAATGTTTTGAGTATAGCTCTGGGGAAAAAGGCGCTCCCTTGAAATGAACTTCTCAGGAGTGCCACTGGGTGGTACTGCCTTGAACCCCAAGGGGGGATTCTAAAGTTGATCCTGTGAGGAGTCCGGACAAAACTAGTTCCTGAGGATTATTTGTGTAGCGAAAGTCGAGGGGCTGGTGCCCACAGAGGCATTTGGGTTATTCTGTGACGACAATGTAACTCGATGTCACTGCGATCTACTGCAGACCATAGCGAAAGTCATGTGTGCCGCTGAGATCCAACTGTCTACGTTTGATTTTATATCGGTAGACTGTGACACTATGGTAACATAGAGAAAGTCGTGTGTGCCGCTGAGAGCCAACTGTCTACGTTTGATTTTATATCGGTAGACTGCGACCTATGTGGGAGAAGTTTCATTATTTGGCAGCGAAATTCGGTGGCGCTGATGCCTACAGTTATATGGGTTTGTGCTGTGATAGCAACGTAAGGCCCGGGTATAACTGTGATCTGTAGCGGGTTCCATGGCGTAATCGAGGAGCGCGGAGACCTACAGTTATCTGTGGATTTTGCCGGGACGGCAACGTAACCATCGGGTTAACTGCGACCATGGATGGGGGTGATGATTTCCAGAGCATTCTCACCAAAGATATTTCCTCTATTTTCAAAAATGTTTTCGATATTTCTAATAAATTATTTTCCAAGTATTTTCACTAGGTGTTGAAAACGGGTCTGCTAAGTACTTATAGATTTTCAGTCTTACGCCTGATCAACGTATAACCGAATTTTTGTAAATACGAGGATGGACTTGTTGAAACATCGAGTTATAAAAGTATTTTTATAAAAAAACTATTTTTGTAATACTATATAGATTTTAAAGTGTTTTAAAAAATGATCAAAAGATAATTTATCTGATTTTAAGTATTAAGTAAATTCTAGCCTCGTTCCTTTTCGAGGACGAAAAGATTCTAAGGGGGGAGGAATGTGATAACCCGGATTTTCGAGCATCTGTTATTTGATAATTAACTGATTTTAACTATTAAAACACTGATTTATAAGTTAAACAAATAATATTATGATAATTAAAATGTCTGGATGTATATATATGGATTTTAAACTATAATAAATGTGGAAAATTTTAAGTATATACATATACAAGTATATAAGTGTGTGTATATACATATGTATATGTCATGAGAAGTAGAATATTTAGAAGTTTGTAGAAAGGTGGATACATATATATATATATCAAAGACTTACATAAGATAAGTATAATTACTTAAAAGTATAAATATAAAAATAAATAAATAAACCTTACTAACATTTAAGAATATATTTTTGCATGTAATATCACAAGTGTAAGCTAATAATATTATCTAAAGCATATGTGTTAACAAAATAGATTAGGAGAATGACAAGTGTCAATTTTCTTTTATTTTCAAAAATAAAAATAAAAATTTAAATCAAAGTTTTATATATACATCATCATTTCTTCTTCTATTCTCTTTCCCTCATATTCCAACTAAACAAGATAAATGCAAGCTTTAAAATCTTAGATACAACCAGAAAAGAAGTAGAAACTATAAACAAAACAAAGATGGAAATCAAGTTCAATTCATCTCAACAATCAGAGTTTCAAAATCAGATCGATTAAAAACAACTTCAAGTCAACCTGAGAAAAGCAAAGTAGATTCAAATCAAAGACCAAGCAAATTCACATTTAAACTCAGGATCAGTATATATCAAGTAGCAGATCAGATCAATATCAAGTGGCAATTCCAGATCAAATTCAAGGCAGATCAGTTTAAGAGCATTTTCCAGTTTTACTCTGTTCAAACCAAATACAGTGAGTAAACTTTTTAATTTGGTTTAAACTAAAATGCATGTGATAGTATTGATTTGCATTGAATCCTCTAGCTCGAATTTATCTGAAATTGAAGTGAGTATGTCTGTATATGTTAATATCTGGTTCTCTATTGTTCTGTCTGTGACTTTTTGCTTTTAGAAATCCAAATCTTCCAAATCAAACAAATATTAGACTTTGTTATATAAATAAGATTTGTTTGTTAATGTATAATGAAGATTTTAAAAATAGTTTCAAGATTTTTTAAAGCAACAGATAATGTTAAGAAGGAAAATAGCAGAGAAATGCATATTTATGATAAAAATCAACCATCTTAATTTTTGATTTGGATAACATAATTGTGTTCGTAGTAGGGAACTATGAATTAAGATGGTATCGTCTCGATTTTTAGATAAGTATTCGATGTGCATTTCTAGGATGATCGGAATTGGCACTTCCGCCAAATTCCGGCAAATGAAGAGGAACTGGGCATTGGGCTTGGGTCTGGAGGAGGAGGGTAGACAGGCGATCAGAGGAAAAATAGTTGCTTGATTTTTAGGAGACCGGAGTAGGTATGCGAAGGCGAAGTAGGGTTTAGTACGCTGTGTTTGTCGTTGATATTCAAATGGGTTTCGTGACAACGTGATGTGATCGGAGGCGATCGCGAGGCTTGGGGTAGAAGCTGGATGTCGAAACGTGATTGCGGTGAAGGTGGAAGAACTTCTCGAGGCTGGGATCATCGGAGACGAGTGATTTCTGGTGATGTTTGTTTCCAGGTGGTGGGTTTTTCTATCGTTTTCGTTTCTCGATCAATTCAAGGGATTTGGACGATGGTGTTTGATCGCGTGTATCACCGGTGAGATGTAGGGATGGACGTCGATGGTCGGAGTACCGTGGTTCATCGGTGCACGTGCACGAGCACGTTTGAGTGCATCTGGAAGTTGGATTTGGAGAAGAAGCATTTGCTCGGGTTTTCATTCGGGGATAATAGAGTTTTACTCGAAGCAGGAAGCGTGGGTTTTGCCTCGCGTTTGCTTCGGGAATTCTAGGGGTTTGCTCGAGATTTTGTTGAGCAGATTTTAGTTGTTCTGGGTTTTAAAATTTAACTACATTTCTAAGTTTTTAAAAGCAAGTTCTTTTCTAAATAAATGTAAATCAAGTTTCAAGAGTATTTAATTGAATATATTTCCAAATTTAAAATGTTTAAAGTTGTTGATTTCAAAAGTAATTAACTAAATTAATTAATGAGATAATTAAAGGTTAATTACTATTGTAATTAAGAATAATTACCTAATGGGGTAGTTAGTGGATAGTTAATGAACTAGGAGATGAATCATTAACTAGAGATTAAGTGATTAATTGATTTTAAGTTAATTAATTTGTCTAATTAATTAAAAATAATCATTTATAAATTTATTAAGTATAATTACTTAGAGAAGTAATTAATGAATAATTACTTAATGTAATTAAGTAAAAAGGGTTAGTTAATATAATTAATTAAGGGTTAGTTAATTAAATAAAGAATAACCAATTAATTAAAGGGTTAAGGTTAATTAATAATGTGATTAATTACTTATTGAGGTAATAAATTAAAAGAGTAACTAATTAATGAAGTAATTAGAAGATCATTAATTAATTAATGGAAATAATTAAAGATAATTATTGAATGGTTGAGGATAATTAATCTATAATTAAGGTTTAATTACTTAATGTAATTAAAAAGTAATTAATCAAGAATGATTAATAAAAAGGGATAATTAATGAATAATTACTTATTGTAATTAAGGGATAATTAATCAAGGAAGATTAATTAAGATCTAGAGATTTAGTGATTAATTAATTAGAATTAATGTTAAGTAAGATGGATTAAGGTAATCTAAGTAATTAAAGGTTAGTAATTAAATTAATTTGAGATTAATTAAATTAATTAAGAATAAATCAACTTGTTATGGATGGTTGAATAATATTGGGTTACTTGGATTGATTTTATCTCTGATGGGTAATTGTGATGCTATGTGATATGATATGTTCGGGTTGAACTGTGATAATATGGATTATCTATCTGTAATGGAGTTGCTAGTGTGAATATGTTACTATGAATATAAATTGATTTGTTTTCACTTAAACAACTTGGATTTAAGATGACATTGGTTTCGAAGAGACCGGGGTCGGGTATCAATAAATATCCGAAACCACTTCGATTTGAAATCTTCTATAACTCATTATAAATTTATATGTAATATCAATAGGCCGGTTTGGGATAATATGGACCATTTAAAACTAAGTTGGATACTTAGATATTGTTTTGTGAAAAATAAGTGATGACTATATAAGTTGTTTACGTATAGTAAGTACGAGTTACCCCGGGTTTTAAATAAGTTCTATGAATTGAAATTTCATATTAGATGAGTTTACTCACGCTGGTTTGCAGCCTGACCCGGGTGTTAGTTTGATGTAATGCTCGGGTCAGACCGAGTATTACAGATTTCCAGGTAAGGACGTTCTGAAGCTCAGGAGGCGAGCTGGATGGCAGGAACGTATGGAGTTTACCCCTGTGTATTTGAGAGCTTATTGATAGTAGTCTGGGACAGGTTGATAACTGTCTAGTCTATTTGTGTATATGTTGTAACTCTGATGTATTGAATGTAAAGTAACAATTACAGCTTTTCTTTGTATAAATACTATTATTTGTTATTATATTTTATCCACTGCGAATGTGAGGTTTTTGTGTTTTGATGCTTCTGCTTCTTCTTTTTCTTCTATCTCTTCTTCTTTTCTCTAACTATCTGGAAATTTCGGGATCGAAATTTCCGGGTCGTTACATCTATATACACACTTTAAGATCTATTTTTTTTATGCTTTGATAGTTATTTAGGTTAGAGTATATAGATTTATACATATTGGTTCACTTTAGTCCATCAGCTGTTTGTATATATGTTTTTCGGTTAGTTTATATGTAGTTATGTTAATATTAAAAATATGATATGAGTTGTATTTTAAAAAGTAATATATTTTTTTTTCCAAACATTTCTTGCTACCAGTTTCGATTTTCAACATATATATTATGTCAGTTAACTTGTTTATAGGTATACTATTTCAAAGAAGTTATATTTAAGCTATGTTATGTTTTGTTTTTTTATACACGTAGTCAGTTGTATAAGTATACTTAAATTTGTATATTATTATGTTAGTTATAGGTATATATGGTCCACGTCTATTGCATTTATAGGTTAGATTTTATGAATTATATACGATACGGTATGAGTTTATATTTATTATATTATAAGGTATGTATATAGGTACGTGTGTCATTTTATATAGTTACAACAGTCTACATTAGTTAATATATGTAATTTATATATATGTGATTTGACATTGTTTAAAATGGTAACTGTTAGTGGATGGTTGTGCTTCATGTTTTCCCCTTTTGTTTTGAAGCACGCTATGCAAACGTATTTGCTGCCATTGTAGTTGGATAGTGTAAACATCTCGGTTTCAGCAAGTGCATGATGAATTTTAATTTCCTTAATAAATAAAAAAAATCTAGCATTTTAAACAAGTATATATATATACATTGATTTAGAAATATAATACGTATAATGTTTGATCTCAATACACATGTGTTTAAATTTAAGATTAATTTGAAAAAAATGTACATGTATTTTAAAATTGACTGTTGGGTTTAAAGAAAATAATAATATATATATATATATATATATATATATAAATGCAGCTTCTATCAAACTGATCCAATTTGTTTTTATCGATTCCTGTTATCAGCTTTGTCCGTCAAAATTCATGCCAATCTTACTTCGTTTGAGATTTGTTGTTGGATCGGTCGATGGCCTAGATCGTGATTCAATTATAGCTTGTTGTGTATCAAACTTCTCTAGCCTCGAAAGGTGAGCAACCACTCACGATTAATGTTCTTTTATTTATTAAATTTGATTTCAATTGAAACGACAATTAAAATATGCTGCTGTTGATATTTACACTGTTATTACCTGTATCAGTTCACCTGTGACATTTGACAGCATTATCTGTTATATATGCAATGATAATCCAGTTGGCTGTTAATTGATTGATTGTTGATGTTTATATTGGACGTTAAATTGTTAGTGATAAATGATAAATAGTATGCAAAATTGAAATGGATATAGGATAGTTAACAATTTTAAAACTGATGTATATGTTAAATTTGATTAGTTGAATATGACCCCTTTTATTTGTTAAATTAATTGACATGTAGAATAGTGATAATTACATTTTGAACCATCGACGTATATTGGATTAATTGTTGTAGTGTAAAATTGAAATTGAATGACAAGTGAAAAACCGTATAAATAATTAGTGTAATAATCTTTAATCTACATGAAATGATAGTGTAGATTCTAGAAATAATTATATTAATTCGTACAAATAACAATGCGAATTAATACAGTTATTTTGGGATTATTTTTAATTGATTATTGGATTGTTATTGTTTGTTGTTATTGCTTGTTTATTTACTTTGACACCATCCCAGTTATCACACTGCAAGTTCCCTTTGCTATGTTTTGATTTTTGAATTGAATTGGAATCGGGTTGAAATGATAAATACCCAAATTGAACTTTGACCTAGGATAGAGAATTAAATAAAAACCGATTGGTCAATAATTTGATTTAAAAATAAAATGAAGATTTTATTTAAATAAATAATATGGTTTTGAAATGAAGTTGAAATTTGAATTTTTAATGAAAGGAAAATGTTAATATTTAATAATCTGAAACAAAATATTAATAAAGAAATTGATGAAAGAATGTTGTTTAATTTGAGAAATGATTGAATTAACTTTGAAATGATTTAATAATTAAGTTTGAAATTATTAACTTTGAAATGATTTAATAATTAAGTTTGAAATTAACTTTGTAATGATTTAATAATTAAGTTTGAAATTATTAACTTTGAAATGATTTAATAATTAAGTTTGAAATTATAATTAAGTTTGGAATTATTAAACTTTGAAATTATTTAATAATTAAGTTTTGAATTATTTAATAATTAAATAAGATTGAATTATTTAATGATTAAATTGAATTGGATTCTTTAATAAGAAAAATTGAACTTTTGAATAAGTGAATTTTACTTCGTAAATAATTGAAATTGAGTTTCTTTATAAATTAAGTTTTGGAAACTTATTTAAGTAAGTAAATAAGTGAAATTGAATTTCTTTAACAAGAAATAAAATGTGATTTATTGAAATTAATGTAAGACTTGAAATTTAAAGAATTTGATTTGATGAATTTAATTTAATTCAATTTGTAAGTTTTGATATAAGGAAGTTGAATTTAAATAATGGATTTAATGGATTGAAATTTAACGAAAATTGTTTTGAATAACAAATTTACTTAACGAATATTAAATGAAACCGATAAATGAATTTAAATTGATTTGAATGTTAAATTAAATTAATTTAAATGATTTCGAAATGAAACTTTTGTACGAACTTGAATCAATATTTGAATTGTTTTCAATATAAAGATTTAAATTGAACTATAAGATTTGGAAACGGTAAATTGGAAGTTTTGAAACGTAAATATTGGAAATTGGTTTTTGGAAAGACAAATGAAATGTTGGTTTACGAATTGAAATTGAAATTGAAATTGATTTGGTTTTGAAATAAATAAATGACCAATCGGTGAAATAATTACGGAAGTTATTAAAGAGATCGGAATTCGGTTATGGATACACTCTCTATCTAAACCGGAAACCACTTTAATAACTATATGCGGAGTGATGATCCAGAATGAAGTGGTTGGATGATGTACGTGATGACTGAAGAAAGAGAACGATAATGGATAGCCTTGACACTTGTGTCAAATTGGAAATGACTAAAACAGGAGCTGTGCCGGGCCAATGGAGGATTAGCTACCTCAAGTGGACACACTTGTTCGAACTACTTATACTTGTTGTCGATTGGTGCACCCTTGATTTTGGGAGTGTTGTTTCACGGTGTTGCGGGCGCTGCGGCGTTGCGTTCTCACCAGTCCGGATCAGGCGAACGGTAGTATCACTACCTTGGGTATTTCTTCATGTGCCTTGTCATACTTGTATTCCATTTATGCGCGACCACTACGATTTTGATTTGTACCTTTAGTATATGGATTGCCCTCTGGTGACTTCCGGTTTTGGGGAAACTACGGTCTTGTATATGCTTTTGGGAATAAAAATGTGTTAAGGGTGGAATGGGCCATGACTTAACGCTATTTTGATATCATTACATATTACTGATAGACATTATCTACTTAGCGTACATTACTACCTAGTAGATAGTTTAACGGATCCTTGAAGGATGGTTATTCCAAACATCCTTTGAGTTACTTGTATTTCAATTGCTATTTCACTTGAGTTGGATTTATTAATATAAGAATGTTAATCCTGACTCGAGTGTCTTGTGTTTTGCTTTACGCTCGGGTCAGACTAAGTGTACCAGTATTCGAGACTCACCTTTGGAGTTGGAGATTGCTTGAAGATCCAGCCATCTATTCTGTTTTCAGTATTCGATGATTCCAGTGATGTATTCTGATTTGTATCTGATATATCGTATTACTCTTCCGTTGTATCTGGTTTAACTCTGATGTATCGTATTACTCTTCTGTTGTAAACTCTGATGTATTTTATATATTCATATAGTAGCTTCATGAACTACTATCTCTTTTAATTCCGCTGCATTTATTACTCTGTGTCTGTGATCTGTGATTATTTATTTACTGTATATGTTCAGTTTTGCCAAATTTAAATTAACAACGCGGTATTTTGAGCAATTCAATTCCGGCATGAGTGTCTACCTATACACTTATAATGGATGCGAATGGTCCAAAATGGCGGGTCGTTACAATTCTTCTATGTAAAAATATTCTGGTTTGGAAAAGATTTATTATCATCAATTTTAACTGATATAAATTAGAATAAAATTACACTAGAAAATAAACTTCTAAATTATCTGATGAAAATTTACCAATTGCTATGATTAATTAGACGCATTCCAAATATCAAATTTTTATTTCAAAATTTTATCGTTTAAAATTTCACAAAATTTCAACAAATTACGTTATTAAAACAGTTAAAATTTACGGGTCGTTACACTCTCCCCCACTCAAAACTTTTCGTCCCCGAAAAGGAAGGAGGTAGGAGAATAGAAACAACCAGAAAGAAAATAGATTGGAAAACAAAATAGAACAATTAATTTAAACCATATAATTTCAAATTAAACTAATTAATATTTAACAATTTGGTTAAATCCCTTTGAGTTCACTTAATTTAAATCAATCTATCTATTCTAAATTCATTATCTTATTATCTAGTCATCCTCAATTAACAATTTCTAAATCATCAATTTGTATAATCAATTATTGTACTCATATTTTATTCAACAGATTTAATTCTTTTATTCCAAATTATTATTAAGTTTGTTCCACTTAATATATCTTATTACATATATTTAAACCATATAAATTAATTTAATCCATATAAATTTCAATTTAAATTAATTTATATTCAATAATTGGTTTAAATTTAAGGTATTTCCATAAGTTGATCTAATTTCAATTTGTTAATTCTTTCAGAACAAAATTTATTATATTCATCTCATTCAATTAACTTATTATTCTATCATCTTTATTAGCATTTTTTTATATAATTAAAATCTAAGAGTATAACATTTATTATAAACACTCAAATTTTATTTATAAAATCATTTTATATTGTATATTATCCAATTACATTTTAACTTCTGAATAATTTAGGTAAGTTATATTGAAATGCAATTTAGTACTATACAAATAAAATTTTCAAATTCAATTATTTCAAGTTTAAATACTTATTCAAAATTTAGCTTTATTTATAATTGAAAACATCTTTTAACATGATTTTTAAGAATTAAATTTCCGTTTAATTTCAAACCCTTTAGAAATAATTATGTGTATACTATATATATTAAATCAAATTAAATTTAAAATAATATACCCATATATATATATATATAAATCAAGTCATACCTAAGAAATTCAAATTAAAATATTTTTCCAAAACAAAACCGTAGCAAAGCTACAGAATGGTTTCTTCACTTCGAAACTCAAAAATGAATGTCGATGATGCGGCCGCCATCACCGAAATTATTTTCCAGCGACAAAAGAGAAGAATACTGATTTCCACCTTTTAAAATTCTTTGGAAACAATTTCTATTCGAAAATACTTTCAATAATATATACTTTAAAAATTTAAAACCAAAGTTCGAGATCACCGGAAACTAAATTCTCAAATTTCTAAATTAAATTCATTTCAAATTCCAAATCAATTTATAAACCATATTTATAAATTCATTATAGATCAATAAATGATAATCAAATATTATCATTTCAAACAACCAACATAATTAACTTATTAAATCCCAGAAAATCTTACTTATATATTTATAATATAATCATACAAATTAATTTCATTTACCAAATTTTAAAATAATATTGTGTCAGTTTGCTCTGTTCAAGTGTGTTGGAATTTCTATCGATAGCGTTGATCAGACGAATCGATCGAAAACCCAAATCAACATCAACAACTCAAACAACACACCATATAAAACATTTTTATGTTAATACAAATACACTCCCTCACTTGATAATTCAAGAATGGATTTCAAAGCAAAGATGGGATTCAAAGTAGAGGAACTCTAATCAAATAGAATTCAACTAAAAGATAGACTCGATAGGGAGATAAGATGATTGAATTTCAAATTGGAAGATGGATAAATTTATATAAATCGCGAGTAACCTTAACCGGGTCAATCGTGATTTCATAAATAAGATTGATGCAGAATTCTGAGGCAAATCGACATTCGATCGCTAGAGATAGAATTCGGGTATAGCAAGAGATAACAGTATCGTAAACCGAGGATACAGAAATCTTCGGTGAATCAATACCGCTCGTAAAGGAGTTTCACCCCTTTAAAAATCATTCAGAGACTGGCGAGACCGCCGAATTATTATAGAGATCATTCGAAGTGGAGTTATGGGATACTCCATAATCAAAAGAAGACAAATAGGGAGAGACAAGAATGAATTTTGGAACCGTAGGGAGCGTTCCAATGTTCAAAGGAAACTGAGTCAAAGAAGAAGGAATTCAAGCTCGAACGAAAGTGATTCTGTAATTGAATTTACTCTATATGCTGAGTTTTGCCTAAAACCAGAGCTCTGATACCAACTGTAACGACCCACTATTTTGGACCATTCAAATCGACAATAAATCCACACATGCCGAACTTGAATAATTCAAAATAATAGATTGTTAATTAAATTTGGCAAAACTCAGCATATACAGTAAATAAAATAATCACAGATCATAGACATAGAGTAATATAACAATAATGCAGCAGAAACAAAAGAATAGTAGTTTATGAAGCTACTATATATATAACAGAGTTAAACAAGATACAACAGAGGTCTCGAATACACAGATATCTCAATACAATAGTCAAATACAAGATCTGAATACATTACTGGAATCAACTGAATAACTGATAGTAGAATCGATAGATAGCTGGATCTCCAAGCGAAGCTCCAACTCCAAAGGTGAGTCTCGAATACTGGTACACTCAGTCTGACACGAGCGTAAAGCAAAACACAAAACACTCGAGTCAGGATTAACATTCTTATATCAATAAATCCAACTCAAGTGAAATAACAACTGAAATACAAGTAACTTAAAGGATGTTTGGGATAACCATCCTCTAAGGATCCGTTAAACTATCTACTATGTAGTAGTGTACGCTAAGTAGATAATGTCCAATCAGTAAAGTATGATATCAAAATAGCGTTAATTCATGGCCCATTCCACCCTTAAGACATTTTTATAATGTCATAGTTTATACAGCACCGTAAGCCCTACCGTAAACTAGTGGTTATCAGAGGGTACCCCATAGGTATAACACAAAACAAATCGTAATGGTCGCGAATAGGATAATCGGTATGAAAAGGTACATGAGGCGATACCAACTAGGATACTAGTAGTTGCGTGATCCGGACTGATGTTGAGCATAGCAGCTACTACCTTAACACCACGAAACAACACTCCCAAATCAAAGGGTGCACCCAAATCGAATCACATAAGTAATAGATATGGTATCGAAGAAGTGTGTTCGCTAGAGGTGGAGAACCTCAATAGCCCGGCGCGGCTCCTGTTTTAGTCATGTCAGGGGTCATCCAAAATCGTTCTCTTTCTTCAGTCAACGCGTTCATTAAAACCATCCACTTCGTTCTGGATCAACACTTCGCGAATATTAGTTATTAATGTGGTTTTCGGTATCGACAGAGAGTATGTCCATATCCGATCCCGATCTCTTTAATAACTACGTATTTATTACGTCGATTGGTCATTTAATAAACTTTCAAATAGTTTATATTTCAAACCGAAATATCATTGTCATTTCAAAACCATATCCATACGATATCATTTTCACTTTAAATAAATCCATTTCCAGAATCATATCACTTCCCAAAGTTACATCACTTTCGAAATCGTAAGTCTTTTAAAATCAAACACTTTGGAAATCAAACCTTGAAATTCATAACACATTGAAATCATAGCTTGAAATCATAACATTTTGGAATCCTAACACTTTCCTCTTAAACAGTTTAGATATTAAAATTTGTATATATAGAAAAATAGTTTATACAATAAAATAGTTTATATAAAAATAGTTATAAGTTCAAATAGTTTATAATAAAATAATTTATATTGAAAATGATTTACATTAAAATAATTTATATTAAAATTTATAAAGTAATATATAAATAGTTTTAGATATAGTTTAAAATACTTTATATAAAATGGCTTCCTTAAATTTCACAAAATGATTCACATAAACTCGAATCCCAAAATTAAAATTTAATCAAATCTCAAATCATCAATTTCAACTCGATTCAGCTTCTCAATAAACCATTTCAAATTATCAATTTCAAATACATATTTGAACCACAAAATAAGCCATTTCAATTTCAATATATTTCAAAGCTTTAGATATTCACATTTCAAAACTAAATTTGATAATTCCATTTATATCTCAATTTAATTTCATACATTTTGTTTCTGAGATATTTCTTTAATTATTTCAATACATCTAAATACGACTTTAATTTAAAAATTTAAATAAACAAAATATCCCATTTAAATTTATATAAGTTTGAAATATTCATTTAAGTCACTTTTAGTCAAATTCAAGTTATAAAACATATCTTTCAATTTTCAAATTTAATAAATTTCAAATCAACCTTATTTAAGTAAAATTCTTAAATAAATATAATTTCAAATCAATTTCAATTTATCTTTCCAACCTGAATCATTATAAACTCTATATTTGAAAATATAAATTTACATAAATACTTAAACATTATTTTATATTGATTAAATCGACTTTATTAAATCAACTTTATTAAATCTTTAAAATCAATATTTATTACAACCGTATATTTCCTTCAAAACCATAGAAATCATTTTTCAAATATTTATATATAGACCAACGGTGTCTGTATATAATTTTCTACCCTATGGTCAAGTGATACGGATATTTATCATTTCAATCCATAATTTAAATATATATACGGGTATATATCTTTTCAGCCCGTAACCCCAAATTCAATTCAAATGAAAATCGCTTGGGTTTATCATTTCAACCCATAACGATTTTCTCCTATTCTACAGATCGTTCAGGTATGTATCATTTCAACCCATAGTGAATTCTATATTAATATGGAACTTGCAGAATGATAACAGATATGATAAATATAACAACAGTAACAGGCATATATCATTAGTGATAAATAACAAATAATGGTGTCAGATGTCACAGGTGAACAGATACAGATAATGACATATATATAGAAATATAAATTACAGATAATGGTGTCAGATGTCACAGGTGAACATATTCAGATAATGGCATATATATAAAAATATAAATTACAGATAATGGTGTCAGATGTCACAGGTGAATAGATGCAGATAATGGCATATATATAAAAATGTAAATAACTAACAGCAGCATATTTCAATTGATGTTTCAATTGAAATCAAATTTAATAAATATAAGAACGTTAATTAGAGTGATTGCTCACCTTTCGAGATTAGAGATGAACGAGAATGAGATGTGTTACGAATCCAAGCACGAGATCTAAATCAAATCAAGATTGGCACGGATATTTTTTGGCGGTAGAGCTGATAAATAGGAATGGACGAAATCGAATCAGAACAGAATTGAATCAACACATTTTAAACATAACAGTTCAACATAAACGGAACAAAATAAATATTATATCCATATATATCTTTCCAAAAAAAATCAAAGTAAAGTTTTAACTAATAATATATATTCAATATTTTATTACTACCAAAAATCTGTTCAAAATAACATATATGTGAATCAAAACCGAAATCTATATATATATATATATATATATCTCATAAAATAAAACATTTTAAATGTCATAAATATACTCCACATAAATATGGGTAGTACTGTAAACTAATATATATACACATTATACTATTTCACCGCAAAACCCAAGACATATATTTATACATAAACCGACTCTATGTAAAACAAATATACCATCAGATTATATTTTTAAAAGTGTATATATTTTACAGTATTTACCAATCTATATTAACGTGCTATCATAAGTTTAAGTAAGAACCATAGTATACTATCACTATACCCATAAACATGCTATATATTAAATCTGAACACATCAAAACTACCTTGTCAACATATAGTAAGTACTGTATATACGAAACGATATAGGACAAAAATGTACATATTTAAACTATATTGTATACTGTCATTGTATATTGTATATGCGATCTATTCAAAAAAAAAATTGTATATGCGAAACTATATAGGACATAAAATGTACATATATAAACTACCTTTCTTTACAAAGTATATATATTGCTAAATCAGATCATATAGATAAATAAACTGACATATGTATAACTTATATAGTTTTATAAGCAACGGATCTTTTTAATATAACCTATGTTTCACATACTCTGACATATATATATTAATATACCAGGCCTATTTATAAAAATTATATATAAAACTTATATATAAATCTATACTATATAACAACACAATATATATACCTGTATACGCCATTGCAAATGAAGAGAGGAAGCAGTTTCAAGAGGGAGTGGCATGAGAGGGTGGCGGGTAGATGAGTCTGAAGCTCGGCTATGCAAGGCTGCTTGGGCATAGCATAACGTGGGTTCGGCCGGATCTGAAGAGAGCTCGACGTGGGGAGGAGGTTGAGAGGAAGTAGGCGGTGAGATCTGGGAGACGAGGCCGAGCAACTGCTGGTGGGAAAGCATGTACGTGCTTCGGTGGTGGGTGTGAGTTTGTGGATTGGGCGGGGAGGCTGGTTCTACGGAAGGGCAGTGAAGGGAAAAGGTGGTGGTTGCGGAAGAGGGAAGGTGGTGCGGCTTGAACGGAAGGAGATGGTTGTCACGAATGACGGCCGCTGTGAGGCAAAGGCGAAGACGATGTCAGGTCATTGGGTGGCTTTTGGGTTTGGTCTCAAGGTGAGGGAGGATGTCGATGGCATGCACAGGACGGTTTGCTGTTGCGAGGACGGGGACGTGCGGTTGCGCAGGAGGTGGGGAAGGCTTGCGGAGGGCGGTGGTGATCAAGGAGGAGGCCGATGTGGTGTTGTTGAGGAGGAAAGAGGAATGTGTCATCTGGTTTTGATGGCGTAGGTGAAGTTGCACGGTCGAAAGAATGGTGATTATATGAAGGAGGCAAGTAGCTTTGGTTACAGAAAACATATAAAAGCTTTGATGAAATATTATTTTATTATAAAAGCCTGAACCAGAGAGGAAGAGACTCCAAAATGAACAAACCAATAATGATATAAAGTGAACAGTGGGAATAGCATAAGTCAAAAAGCTAAATTCTGTGAAAAATAAATGCAAATGGCTGTTTGCTATGTGACGGGGACAAATGAAAAGACAAATGGAAACTGAAAGGCTCAAATGCGGGGCCAATACGACAAACCGTTCGGCGGATTTCGCCGCGTACCGAGTACCGAAACACATAGATAAATATACTACGGAGATCAGCACGATGAGATGATCAAAATGGTATATTGATATCAGTGGTATGATTGAATTATAAAAATTCGAATTTTCTACCAACGGAAAATGTAGCAAAAACGCAGAAAAATAAGATCGACGGAGCTAAAGAAGTCCGAATTTGGAAAAACGAAAAATGACTTCTTAGTCAAAGGATGAATTTGAATTTTTCTATGTAAAAATATTCAGGTTTGGAAAACATTTTATTATCATCAATTTTAACTGATATAAATTAGAATAAAATTACGCTAGAAAATAAACTTCCAAATTATCTGATGAAAATTTACCAGTTGCTATGATTAATTAGACGCTTTCCAAATATCAAATTTTTATTTCAAAATTTTATCGTTTAAAATTTCACAAAATTTCAACTAATTACGTTATTAAAACGGTTAAAATTTACGGGATGTTACAAAGTGTGATTAAGAGTTAATGGCAAAAATTATTACAAGTTACTTGTTTATTTAGTCGGTCGAATTGAATTTGGAAACCAATTGCAACTGAAATGAAAAACTTTATATATTAGCTGAGTTCATGATTAATAACTGAAGTTAAATAATAATGTGGAATTCATTGGATGTAATAAAGTAATTGATTAGTAATGAGAATTCATTTAATTCCAATATTGGAATTTGTCGAATATTGAACAATTAAATTGTTTAAATTCAATATTTGAAATTTACTAAATAATTGAATAACAAGAGTTGAATAACTATATAATGGAAAGAGTTGTTCTATAATTTGAATTCGTTTTTAAAGATTTAATCTTAAGTTCATCTTCAAATATTTCAAAAGATAGTGAATTATTGAATAATCAAAATTCTTTAAATTTAATATTACAATTATTTGAATAATTAAATTCTGAATTATAATATGATTGAAAATGAAATCGGAAATTGATGTAAAGTTTATTTAAACAACAATGAAATTTGATATCATTTAAAATTGGATTTAAAAGTGAAAAATTGAAAATTGAAAATTGAAAATTTTATATTTTAATCGACGAGTAAAAATAGCCTTCTGAGGTATAGTCTCGGAATTCGATGAAACCTGTTCCATTGGATCTGTAATAGTTTATTATTATCGGATTTCAAATTTCGTAGCAATCGGAGTTTCCATTTGACCGTGGCAGCTGGAAACGCTTAGAAATGCATTTAATCGGTTTAATTTAAAATCGATCGTTTATTTCCATAACTCACACAGACGATCGAATTAGGCCTTGAAACATGTTCCATTGTGTTCAGAATGTGGGTAAAACCTTACGAACGCCTGTCGGCATGTGTCACTTGGAGTTCGTTCGGAAAATCATGAAATTTGTGAGATTAATATTAAAATAATAAATATAATACTATATAAACTTTTGCACGCAGTAAACCCTAAGTAGGTTCGTGGCCGCCTCCATAATCGTTCAATGGCCGAAATGCTCTCCCTTTCTTCCTTAATTTTCTTCCCATCCACTCATTTATTTCAAAAATTTCCAACTGCATAGTTGAAGAGCTCGCCACGAGCTTCAAATCCATACGGTCAAGATCGTGAACGAGTTGAGGCAGAGGTCTGAATTTTCTCGAGTAGATGGTGCATTCGTTCGCAAATTTTGAAGCGATGGGGGCGCGTGGCGATGCCGCTCGTGGCACGGGGGTCGAGTGGGCTGAGACGCGTCCGGTGGTGGTCTCCGATCGAAGTCGAGGTGAAGGGTGGAGGAGCGGCGATCGGTTGTGGGTTGCGTGTGTTTAGGTTTCCTCGTGTATGACTTTACCTGTACGCGATTTGAAGAAGAAGCACCTCTCGGCCTTGATCTCAGATCTGATTTTGGACGGCCACGATTTGATTAGGTTAATTAAGTAGAAATTGTAATTTATTTTATATAAATATGTCTACGAATCTTTAAACACTCATATCTTCGTCGTACGAGGTCGAAATCGGACGAAACTGGCGACGCCGGAATCGCAGAGACGAGATCTACACTGCTGTGCAGATCCGGGAGTGTTTGGAGCTCGTTAAAATATTAGGTTGAATCGAATACCGTTCGATTTGATTTAAAATTGAAAACTCAAGGTGAGTGTTTTATAACGCTCACAACGTACTACAATATTCTCATGCTAGTTAAATTTGATATTATGAGGTGATATGATTTTTATTAGTCGTTGTTGATAAATTTAACTGTCATCTAGATTGTCATTGAATTTAATCGCAATTTAATTACCGAACATTTATAACTATGAAATTTCCGTGAATTATATTGTTTGTTTGGATGATTGGTTGCGATGGATGCTATTGATTGATATTTGAAATGTTTGGATGTTTATTTGTTTGTATATATCCTGTCATCACCCTTTGAATTAATTACAGATGTAAATTGAATCATTTTGAATAAATTGAGAAATAGGTTGAAATGATATATACCTATGACACTATGATTTGAATTGAAATGATATAAGTCTATCCCTGAAATTTAATTGAAATAACCGATCACTTGACCATAGGATAGAAAATTGTATATGGACACCGGATTGGTTAAATTAAATGATTTTAAAATCTTTGATTTGAATTTTTTTTAAATAGTTTGGATTTAAAAGAAATAAAAATAAAAAATTTGAAATCGAATTTATCGCGAATTTGAGTTTGAAATGTTGAAATAAATTTTGGTTAAATTTTTTTAAATAATTGAAGTTGAGACTTGGAAATTTAAAATCGGGATATGATTGAATTTCGTAAATTGATTTGTTTTTAAAACATTGAACCTTTATTCGAACTTTGAACATTACTAAGTAATAGTGATATAAATACGACATTTTGAAATTGAGCTCGGAATTGAATTATATTGAAGACTGGGGTTTAAAACTGAATATGGAAGGGTAATTTGATTTAAATGTTTGAATTGATATTTTAAAAAAGATCGAGCTCATCATCGTTATAAAATTGAAATTGAAGAAATTAGATTTGAAAAAAAATGGAATTGGATTAATTTGAAATCGAAATCGAAATTGATTTGAGTTGAAATCGAAATTGAATTAACTGAATGGAAATTGGAATTGGTTTGGATTGGGAAGTTGGAATTGAAATGGTTTGACTTTGAAGCTATTTCAAAATTTGGTTTTCCTAAGTTATTCTGCTATATAAACTATTTTAAATACTTAAACTATTTTTTTTTGTTTTGTTAAACTATTTTAACCTATATTAATTATATTAAATTATTTCAACCTATCTTAAACCAGATTAACTTATTTTAATCTATTTTTAAATCTACTTAACCCAATTTAATTATTTTAAACTAATTAACTTATTTTAATTTATTTTAATTATATTTAATCTATTTTAAAGCTATTTAATTTATTTTAATTAATTTAATCTATTTCAAAGCTATTTAATTTATTTTAATTATATTTAATCTATTTTAAAGCTATTTAACCTATTTAATTATATTTAATCTATTTTAAATCTATTTAACTATATTAAATCAATTTAAAACTATTTTAAAATCTATCTTTAATTTTTTGGAATATTTTAACTATTTTTAATTATATAAGCTATTTTTAAACTATTCAAACTATTTTCAAAAATTTCCAACTGGTCAATAAGGTAAATGTTAATATTTAAATCTTGGATTTAAATACGAATTGGGCTAAATGAAGTTACAACCTAAATTGAAACTCGAAACGATTTTTGACATTGAAATGAGATATTGGGCGAAATGATTTTTTGAACTGGAATAGTATATTTTGAGTAGATATGATGATTTTGGAATGAATTTGATTTTTGAAGCGAATATGATATTTTGATATCAATTATGAATTGATTTTGAAAATGCAAAAGAACCATCTGGTGTGTAATAAGCGTTTGGTTGTTAAAGAGACTGGGATTGGATATGGGCATACTCTCTGTCGATACCGAAAACCACTTTAACAACTGTGTACGTGGTGGAGATTCCAGATATGAAGTAGGATGGTTTGGCGACGATTCTATATGGTATGACGTGACCCTGACTCCCGTGAGTCAGCTTAGATGTGACTAAAATCAGGAGCTATACCGGGCCAAGTGATGTCATTCCTCCGATCGGGCACATTTCTTCGATACCATTCTATTGCTTTTGTGATTGATTTGGTGGCCAACCCTCGATTGTTTGGGAGTGTGTGCGAGGTGGGCGGTAGTAGCTGCTATGCATCACCACCAGTCCGAGAGTGCAATTGGTGTTTCTACCCTGGCATCTCCTCATGTGCCGTGTTCACATGCCCTAGAGCGCCTTCTACGAGTTTGTTTTGTACCATACCTATGGAGTGCCCTCTGATAGCCCTCCAGTTTACGGAGGAATTACGGTACTGTATAGACTATGGGAATATATAAAAATGTGTTAAGGGGGATATGGGTAACCCCTTAACGCTATTTTAATAGTTTGCTTTACTATAGACATATTATAATAGCGTATTGTACTACATAGTAGATAGTTTAACGAATCCTTAAGAGATGGAAAATCCCATAACATCTCTTGAGTTATTGCACCCACGTCGACACTGGATAGGAGATGTCAAACCCCGTAAACATCTCTAACGCCGTTAAACTCATCTTTATTTACGATTGATTTAACTTACATAAGGATATTTTAGTTCTGACTCGAGTGTTTTGTTCTTTCATTACGCTCGGGTCAGTCCTGAGTTTTTCAGTTTATTGAAGATCTATTCTGGAGGACGAAGACAAAGATTTTGTATACTATTACTATTATTATCCTTGCATCATGTTGTCTGCTGCATTATTTTATTTGTTCTGTTGTATGTGTATAACTCTGATAAATGATGTATAAATGATAATCAAAAGTATATTAAATAGCTTCATGAACTGTTTATTTGATTATTATAATTTATCTTTCCGCTGCGAGATTATGTGGTTGTTTCTTCTTCCTTTTCTCTTCTTTCTTATTTACCCCATTAACAATCCTCCCTTTTGAATGGTTTGAGTTGACATGTGTGTCTGCCTATGCACTTGGCGGGTGCAGCATGATAGGGAGTTCTCGCATTTGGTTTGGTAGCGAGCTAATGACTCTTAGTCCTACATGTCCTTACGAGGTTGGTGCAATCGAGAGGCTGGCCGTAAAGGCAGAACATAGGTAAAGTTGTATGCTACGGTGGGCGTTACCCCACTGGCAACGTCCCGTTACAGTTGGTATCAGAGCTTTGGTTTAGCGATAACCTTAGCTTTGTGGGGTCTGACTCTTTATAAATAGGGTAGTAATACCCTATGATGAGTCGATGAGTGTATATGTATAAGAGAGCGTATTTGTTAGTGATATAAAAATTGTTTTATACTATGTTGGTTGATTGGTTGAGTGGCTTATGGATTCTGGTCAATACGAGTAATTAACGTCATTGATAGGGATCTCTAAACACTTGAACAGAACAATTCGACATAGTATTGTTTTGAAATTGGGTAAATGAAATAATTTTGCCCTAATTATATTTGGTATCTAAAGAAATAATTTTTAGAAATTATTGTGGTTTCTGTAGCTTGTTTGGTTGTTAGGAATGATAATATTGATTGTTATTATTAATTGGATGTTGTATTTTAATAAATAAGGGTAATTACAAAATAAACAATGATAAAACAACTTGTGGAATGTTTTAAGAATGGAAAATTTTGTAAGAATAGCTTATAAAGGTGACTTATAAATTAAAGTAGATTTAAATTGAGAATTGAATTTAAGACCCGGGGATTTTGAAAATGGTTTTCAAAACTTTGAAGAAAATATGTAGTGATATTAGTTGCAAAATAATTATGGGAAATATTTTGAAAGGAGTTTTTGGAATAAATTCAGTACTCCTCTCTTATGTCGCTGGAAAATAATTTTGGTGATGACTACGCAGCATCATCGACGTTCATTTTCGAGTCTCAAAGTGGGGGAGACTTCTGCGAAGCTTTGCTTTGCTTCGAAATTGTTTTGATAAATGGATTTTGGTTTAAACTCAAAAGGTATGATTTGATATATAAAAGATATAAGTGTATATATATTTATTTCAAATGATTTGAAATGAACCGGGCATTTAAATTTTTAGGTTTTGTTAATTAATAATTTTCAAATTATTTGAAAGAAATGAAATATTGGATAACCAAAACTCATATAAAATAAGGAATTGAGAAATCTAAACTAAAATCTTTTGGGAAAACTTTAGGGCTGAAGTTGTAACTCTTAAAACTGAAAGTAAAGAAAAATTAAACAAGTTAAAATTGTGAACATTCTAATTAAGTAAAATGAATCCTATAATTGTATGGTATCAAATTGCATTCTAATAACATATAATATGACTTACCAAATGTTAAAAAGTTAAAAGAATGATTTAGAGATGTAATGAGATATTATACAAGTAAACAAAACTTAAAAGTAATTAAAATGCATATAAATGGAAATTTGGTTGTGATAAAATGTCATATACTTAAGTATAATATGAAATGATGAATGGCTAAATGGAATAAGTAAGTATAACTTAAGAAAACCGGCCAATGAACCAAATAATATCTTTGTAAATTTTTTATAGAATTGAATATAATTTGCAAAGAAATTGTGAAATTGAAATTTATAGCTTTTGAGGTAATTATAAACTTGGATAAAGTCCAACTTCTTATATATGACTTTTATAGGATGATTATAACTAAAGTGATGGTTAATAAAATGTTCCACAAATAGATTTGTTATTAACTGAAGTTTTGAAATTGAAGTAAATGTAAACAAAGGAATGTGGTATAGCTAAGAATCGATTGAAGAATGAAATTGAATTAAATTAAATTATATAGAATGTTTAAAATGGATATACAAGTAAATAAGGGATATGAATAATGGATAGTGAATAATTAATTGTAAATAAAATAAAGGAAGGTAAATAATTTAGACAAATTGTATAGGAATCTATTGGAAGGTAATACGTAAGTTGTACATATATTATTTTATTCGCATAACCATTTGATCTGAATTCGAGCATAGAATTTCAAGATAATTCATATCGATCCGAGTTAGGATTTTTCACTCGATTCTCGACGACGAACCCTGTATATAGATTTTGGATTTATTCTGGAATTCTCTATCATAGTATATGGCTATGCAAGAAGAATAACAGTTTCCGATCAAGGAACTAAATTTGAGTCCGCACTAGAGAGTCGTGTGAACGACACTAGTTTGGAAGTGAAATTGTGTGATCGAATGAGTGATCAGATTTGATATTGCGTACGGATGATATATGTACTTCGTACAGGTTTAAGAAAAGCTAATATTGAAAATTAAAAATGTGAAATATAAAATGATTTGAAATAAATGATTGGATATCATTGATAAATAAGATGCAGGTGTTTAAAAATCAAGAAAACTTGGATGGCCCGACAAAAGGTATGTGTTTATTTTGTCATTGGATTTGGTGATTTTTGATTGAGCCGCTTGGCTTTTGTTTTCTTTTGTTGGTTTGGGGATCGTAGAGGCGTTTTTGTAGTTGTGCCGATCGAGCCACGCAAAGGAGACTCTGCCGAAATTTTTCGAAAATCCGGGTGTTAGAAAATTTTCAAGTTTTAAAATTTTATAACTCGTTCGGATAACCAACTTGAAAATTTCATAAACCAATCAAAATAGCGTAGTGGAAGTGTAGTAACAACTTTATAAATAAAATTTAATTTTTTTTTAGGTTGATAATTTTGAATAAAATATATCTAATATTGAATTCTTTACTTAGTTCATATTCCCTTCTTTTTCCTTTTCGAGGATGAAAAGTTTTGAGTGGGGGAGAGTGTAACGACCCGTAAATTTTCGATAATTAAAATAGTTAAATCAATAAGATAGTGAATTATTGAATAATCAAAATTCTTTAAATTTAATATTACAATTATTTGAATAATTAAATTCTGAATTATAATATGATTGAAAATGAAACCGGAAATTGATGTAAAGTTTATTTAAACAACAATGAAATTTGATATCATTTAAAATTGGATTTAAAAGTGAAAAATTGGAAATTGAAAATTGATAATTTTATATTTTAATCGACGAGTAAAAATAGCCTTCCGAGGCATAGTCTCGGAATTCGATGAAACCTGTTCCATTGGATCTGTAATAGTTTATTATTATCGAATTTCAAATTTCGTAGCAATCGGAGTTGCCATTTGACCGTGGCAGCTGGAAACGCTTAGAAATGCATTTAATCAGTTTAATTTAAAATCGATCGTTTATTTCCATAACTCACACAAACGATCGAATTAGGCCTTGAAACATGTTCCATTGTGTTCAGAATGTGGGTAAAACCTTACGAACGCCTGTCGGCACGTGTCATTTGGAGTTCGTTCGGAAAATCATGAAATTTGTGAGATTAATATTAAAATAATAAATATAATACTATATAAACTTTTGCAAGCAGTAAACCCTAAGTAGGTTCGTGGCCGCCTCCATAATCGTTCAATGGCTGAAATGCTCTCCCTTTCTTCCTTAATTTTCTTCCCATCCACTCATTTATTTCAAAAAATTCCAACTACATAGTTGAAGAGCTCGCCACGAGCTTCCAATCCATACGGTCGAGATCGTGAACGAGTATGGAAGGGTAATTTGATTATATTAAAGATTGGGGTTTAAAACTGAATATGGAAGGGTAATTTGATTTAAATGTTTGAATTGATATATTAAAAAAGATCAAGCTCGACATCGTTATAAAATTGAAATTGAAGCAATTAGATTTGAAAAAAAATGGAATTAGATTAATTCGAAATTGAAATCGAAATTGATTTGAGTTGAAATCGAAATTGAACTAACTGAATGGAAATTGGAATTGGTTTTGATTGGGAAGTTGGAATTGAAATGGTTTGACTTTGAAGCTATTTCAAGATTTGGTTTTCCTAAGTTATTCTGCTATATAAACTATTTTAAATACTTAAACTATTTTTTTTTTAAACTATTTTAACCTATATTAATTATATTAAATTATTTCAACCTATCTTAAACCAGGTTAACATATTTTAATCTATTTTTAAATCTACTTTACCCAATTTAATTATTTTAAACTAATTAACTTATTTTAATTTATTTTAATTATATTTAATCTATTTTAAAGCTATTTAATTTATTTTAATTATATTTAATCTACTTTAAAGCTATTTAATTTATTTTAATTATATTTAATCTATTTTAAAGCTATTTAACCTATTTAATTATATTTAATCTATTTAAATCTATTTAACTATATTAAATCAATTTAAAACTATTTTAAAATCTATCTTTAATATTTTGGAGTATTTTAACTATTTTTAATTATATAAGCTATTTTTAAACTATTCAAACTATTTTCAAAAATTTCCAACTGGTCAATAAGGTAAATGTTTATATTTAAATCTTGGATTTAAATACGAATTGGGCTAAATGAAGTTACAACCTAAATTGAAACTCGAATCGATTTTTGAAATTGAAATGAGATATTGGGCGAAATGACTTTTTGAACTGGAATAGTATATTTTGAGTAGATATGATGATTTTGGAATGAATTTGATTTTTGAAGTGAATATGATATTTTGATATCAATTATGAATTGATTTTGAAAATGCAAAAGAACCATCCGGTGTGTAATAAGCGTTTGGTTGTTAAAGAGACCGCGATTGGATATGGGCATACTCTCTGTCGATACCGAAAACCACTTTAACAACTGTGTACGTGGTGGAGATTCCAAAAATGAAGTAGGATGGTTTGGCAACGATTCTATATGGTATGACGTGACCCTGACTCCCGTGAGTCAGCTTAGATGTGGCTAAAATCAGGAGCTATACCGGGCCAAGTGAGGTCATTCCTCCGATCGGGCACATTTCTTCGATACCATTCTATTGCTTTTGTGATTTGATTTGGTGGCCACCCCTCGATTGTTTTGGAGTGTGTCCGAGGTGGGCGGTAGTAGCTGCTATGCGTCACCACCAGTCCGGGAGTGCAATTTGTATATCTACCCTGGCATCTCCTCGTGTGCCGTGTTCACATGCCCTAGAGCGCCTTCTATGAGTTTGTTTTATACCATACCTATGGAGTGCCCTCTGATAGCCCTCCAGTTTACGGAGGAATTACGGTACTATATAGACTATGGGAATATAAAAAAATGTGTTAAGGGGGATATGGGTAACGCCTTAACGCTATTTTAATAGTTTACTTTACTATAGACATATTATAATAGTGTATTGTACTACATAGTACATAGTTTTACGGATCCTTAAGAGATGGAAAATCCCGTAACATCTCTTGAGTTATTGCACCCACGTCGACACTGGATAGGAGATGTCAAACCCCGTAAACATCTCTAACGCCGTTACACTCATCTTTATTTATGATTGATTTAACTTACATAAGGATATTTTAGTCCTGACTCGAGTGTTTTGTTCTTTCATTACGCTCGGGTCAGTCCTGAGTTTTTCAGCTTATTGAAGATCTATTCTGGAGGACGAAGACGAAGATTTGGCATACTATTACTATTATTATCCTTGCATCATGTTGTTTGCTGCATTATTTTATTTGTTCTGTTGTATGTGTATAACTCTGATAAATGATGTATAAATGATAATTAAAAGTATATTAAACAGCTTCATGAACTGTTTATTTGATTATTATATTTTATCTTTCCACTGCGAGATTCTGTGGTTGTTTCTTCTTCCTTTTCTCTTCTTTCTTATTTACCCCATTAACAATCCTCCCTTTTGAATGGTTTGAGTTGACATGTGTGTTTTATTTTCAGTTTAAACTGTCCAAAACGGTGGGTCATTACAGGCATCAACGAGAAGGTTACTCAATACTTTAGGGGAAAGTGGATCAAATATTGTGATGTATACTCAATGTTATGCATAGTTACGGGCACTAGCGGGGAGGTTGCTCAATGCTTTAGGGGAAAGTGGGCTAAGGCATTGTGATGTATACTCGATATTGTGCATAAAAAATAGGTTATTAGGCATAACGAGGAAGTTACTCAATGTTTTAGGAGCAAGTGAGCTTAGTCATTATGATATATACCCATTGTTTAGCATAAGATAATGGATGTTAACAAGGAGGTTACTTAATTCTTTTAGGGTAATGCGAGCTCAGGCATTATGTGGTATACTCGACATGACACGTTGACACTCAGATTGAATGCTTGGGATTCATATTAGAAGTTTTTTACTCAGTGTATTCTTTTGGTAGTTCATCATTGAGGATGTTTACTTGATGCATAGTTAGGAACAATAAGGGTTGTTACACTTAGTGTGTAGATTGACTAGTTCCTTATATATAGAACACACACAAAAGAACACCCCTAGGATGTGTAGATTACAACTGAAATTTAATTACTTGTCAATACCATACCACTAGAGATATAATTCACTCTTCAGACCTTATTTGATTCCCTCCATTTCTCCCTCTTTATATCTATTGTATGAGGATAAGGCAATAGGTAAGGTGACTTGGAAAAGGTGTATGGAGAAGGCGACTTAATGCTTGGAGATATATTTATTTATGTCATTTTCGCTAAGAATTTTATTATATTTGTTAGTTATGCTTTGTTGAATTTTTATTTGGAGATACTATTCATGCATTTTTTATATGAGCCACTATTTCTTTTAAAACAACAATGAAACCGGAATATTTTCAGTAATTTTATTTTATTTCTTCCGATGCGAGATATAAAAGTATAAAATCTCTAGAGTCATATTTATCTATGTATCGTATAAACCATAAAAACCTAACGATTTGTACTTCTTTGCATGACGCAAGTTCAAATGCTATTTTTGGGCTTTGGATTTGTGTATACGGAGGTGTAGATTGTTACATTTGGTATCATAGCTTAGCTTAAGCGATTCCTACAAAATTAGGGCATATGATAAAATGTATTTGTAATATTCTATATACACACACACATAGATACACACACACACCCCCCCCCCCCGCATCTTACATAATTTGACTTTAGTTTTTAGCTTTTCTCATATATAAAAAAACAACTTTGAGGTAAAATATGCTATGATTATAACAATTGGGGTAAAACATAAATCCATTACATTTATCATAGTTTACTCCATAAAGAAATTCTAATATATTCCTTATACCAACTAGCAATAGTGGTTAATTTATGGGTTTAAGGATGAAAAAAATGAAAAGTAATACCCTTAGACCCATAGAAAATAAGTATGATATTGATAAGGCGAAATAAAAGCATAAAAAAGACTCCTCAAGGTTAAAGTAGATCTTGATTTGAGGAAATTGTTGCATGAACTTAATTTGATTTGAATTGAGTTGTTAGAGTGTTTCAACATTTAAGTTTGACAAGTATTGGAGGATAGACTTGAGTTAACCATTTTTCAAGTACATGGGCTAAAACCTTATGCCCTTCAAGGCATTGCTAGGTTGCATGATGTAGTTAGGCTTGTGTGTATTAGGTTGTTTTCATCTACTCCAATCTATATGTAAAACCCATCTTTTGGAAAATATTTCCACCGCGCTTTGAAATAAAAAGTTCAAAAATATCACATTTTCTTTTAGAATACACATATGTGAAGGTTTCTTATTTATAAAAGAAAAATTAGAAAGATAAGTTTATATGTCCACTTTTCTAAGCTAAGTTAAACCGTTTTGGAAAAAGTAAATTAGTTGAAGAACAAGTGACATGGTTTTTGTTAAAATAAAATGTTTGTTGAAATTAGCAGAGAATTTATATGCTTATTATTTTTTGTGGAAAATAAGACTAGAAATCAAATATTTTGAAAAAAACAACTTTCACTTGAAATTCGACTAGATTTAGAATAATTACATAGCCTATAAAGTTTGAATTGACTATGGTAAACTGGCTAGAGTAGTTTATGCCAGTGTGCTAAGGAATCACCAGAATTGAATATTGGGTAAAGAAATTTATCATGAAGTATCGACTAAGGGTACATGATTTATGTTGCATGATAATTGCACTCCAACGATATATCACCTAGTTGAGTACCTTTAATGCTAAAAAGTTCTCTTAGACTTATGATTTTGGTTGCTACTTTTGAATGGATTAAATAATAAGATTGCTTAAATGCTTACTGCTTGTATGTTATAGATCTTAGTAAATAAATTATAGACTAGAAACGTGGTACTTGTGTCACAATTGCTGGATGATTAAAGTAGCGATATCACAAGTGAATGTATGTAGTTTAAGTTGAATCGAAATTAGAAGAAAAGTTATGCTATTTTCACCAGTTTAAGAGATCGCCGGAATTTGATGTCATTAGGCGACAATGAAGAATAGTATGAGATTTAAGTTATTTGATGCTAGGTGAGATACTGCACACTTTCGAGTTGTCTTATCCTAGTATCCAAAAGATGAAGTAATAGGTATACTATTGAGATGATTAATATATACATTGAGGTTTGCATAAGGCTATGATTCCGTTAGGGCATACTTCTACTCAAATTATTAGTTACGGAGCATGTGGACATCACTTTATCTAAGTTGGTAGCAAAAATTGCAGAGATTTACCTATGGACGTACATTTGAATCGATTTGGATTGAGTTTACATGGCAATAATAAAGTTGATAATTTAAGGTTAGAAGAATGATGCAGTTGAAAGTACTTAGAAATAAAAGGAGAGAATATGGTCTTTTCAAGTGGATTCTTTCCTGAATTTTTTTTTCCATTTGCTCATTTGTTAGAGTGATTAGTTTATTTAAGAATGGATGAATCGTTGCTATTATTTATTACTATTAAATTAGGAAATTGGATGGTGTTGTATGCTTAGATTTGTTGCTAATGTTTTGAGGTGTGACTTGACTCGTTATATATATATATATATATATATAATGAGATTTGTGTGTATGTATGTATGTATATCGTGTTGCATACACATATAAATTATTAGTATATTTTAGTATGTTTTGCATCCATACCTATATGCCATGATCTTACAATCATATGGGGGTTCCATTAGTATTTTGCACTATTCATATGCCATATTCATGAAATATGTTGATTGATGGATGCGCACTGTTGTTTGCATTTATTTTACTAATGCTATGTATTGTTTATTTATACCTATTTTGCCGTTGCTTTATATTACTACCTAGATTCATATTATAGTTGGCACCTACAAGATATCACAACTTATAGCGCAAGAAATGTTATGAAACATATATGTTTGATATGAATTATTTGGATGTTTTATTTGGATTCTTCATGTGCGGTGTGATTTGAGTGTATGTATTGCACATACACATTGTTGCTATTGGATGGTTGAGTTTACAAATTTCATTTACCATCCCTTGGAATTTCTTTTAAGGAGGGATGAATGTAACACCAATATTTTTTATTAAAAATAAATAATTAAATAAAAATGACATTTTGGTAATTTTATATTAAGCTGAAAAATTAATTTTCTTACAAATGAATGAATTTGGTAAAATTGATTTTTTCTTTAGGTTAACTAGAGTTTTCCACCCCAAATCCATGAATAAAATGCCAAAAACCGATATTGGATAAAGAAGACATGGAATGTTTACCATGGTGTGCATTTCGGGTTTTGTGCCTATTTTAAAATTAAGCTTAAGAATTTATTATAAGAATAAATGAAAATTAATTTAGTAATTATTAATTGAATATGTCTGAATTAGTCTAAAAAGAATACAATGGTTTTATGCGCATTAAAAGAAAACGAGGAAAGGTATTTATATGCACAAACTTGAAATCGCTTAAGGGGAAAGCATTAATTACCATGATTATAAAATTTATAGCTATAATGAAAGGATATGTAACATATAGAGAAGGTAACGATATATTTATGAAAATAATGTATTTAATGAAAGAAACATTACACATTTTAAAAAGAGAAAGTAATAATATAGTTACGAAAAGAATGCATTTCTTAAGGGAATATGTATGTTATCTCTTTATTAGTAAATAATAAGGGTAAATCCTATTTTTGAATGTGGATAGATTAATACCAATTAACTACAAGTTAATTAATAAATTACAAATAAAGAGCAAGGTCCCTAATTACTATAAATACACACACACACACATACACATACGTATGAATATCAATCCATGATTTCTTACAATAGTTAATAAGATATATATATATATAGAATATCAATAAATGTTATCGGTTTGAATTATAATAAATAGTATTGATTTGAATTATAATAAATGGTGTTGATTTCTAATGGCATTAATTGGGGGAAGATAAATGTTATTTTCAATAAGGAAATAAAAGGAAAGGATTTTGCGTATATATAAGGTAAGTGATATATAAATAAAGAAATTTTTCCTAAATCTAAAACTTCACCTAGTTTCCACCTATAAATACAACACTAGCCCCACTAAAAAATTCTTACTCTCTTCTACAATTCCAAATCACTTAATCTAAACCTTTTTCTTCTAAACTCTTCTCAAATTTTAGACAAAAAAACTCCAATTAAAATAAAAGGAGAGAGCTAGCCCAAAAATGTTAGAGAAGAAGATAGAAAAATTGAGGCGAGTTTACAAATCGAATCGGAGGAAGTTCATAAATTCAATTGGATATTTCTTCAAATCGTGTATAAGGTGAATGGAATTTATCTACGATGTGTTTATGAAGTAAATAAGTTATAAGCTTCATTTATACATCTGTTAGAATTAAAAATATGATTTTGATTTGAATCGATGATTCCAAATGAAGATAGTACAAATTGAAGTAACTGAAAAACCCTAAGTAATGATTTAAACACAATAATTATAGGAACTTGGGAGAAGGGTAAATTGGGTATAAATTCACCTCTAAAATATGTCGATTTTAGTTTATTGTAATAGATTTGAATTAATCTCGAAGAACAAAAATGAAGCTTCGTATACACCCTTTAAATTCACCTAGATTTGTTCTAATAAATTCCTAAACAATTTGGAGTATATGTGTATGAACCATTGAGTAGCTAAGTACAATATTTTAGGTAAACTACGTAAAAATTAGAGGTGAATAAAGTTAAAAATATATAAAAAATTACTTGTGTAAAGGTGAACTATACAATTATACTTAAGCCTGGAATAATAGTAAATACAATAAAAAGGAGAAAAAACAACAATACATCAGTCAGATGTTTAAATTCGATGACCAAACATATGGATTTTAGAAAAGTCAAATCATAAAGGAATACATTGAAATCCGACTGGTTTCAAACATCTGAAAAATAGATCAGACATCTGAAAATAAGTCAGGCGTTTGAATTGGAATTAAGATGTCAAATTTCCTATAGGAAATTTTAGTATAGTGAGTCAGACGTCTGAATATGTCGTTCAAATGTCTAAATGGCTAAATGAAGCCTAGTTCAAACCTAGACATGATGCAGGCCAAGTAGGGTGGATTGGGGAAACTTGTTCCTACTTCTTCAAGTTTAGGAAGTCCACATAACTGAATGGAGCTATGCAACAAGATAGAATAGTATCACACATGGTAACATCATCTATTCTCACTTTATGAAGTTATTTAATGTGACAGTCAACGGGTGTACGATTCTATCGCAATTAAATGCTTTGGAGCATAAAGGCACTAATGAGTAGGTTACCCAATGCTTTAGGGGCAAGTAGGCTTAGACATTGTGATGTTTACTCGGTATTGTGCATAGTTACAGGCATTAAAGGGGAGGTTACTCAATGCTTTAGTGGTAAGTGAGCTCAAGCATTATGATGTATGCTTGGTGTTATGAATAGAAAATAGGACATTAGACACTAATGGGGAGGTTACTTAATGTTTTAGAGGAAAGTGGACTCAGACATTGTAATGTATACCCAGTGTTGTGCATAGGATAATGTATGTTAACGAGGAGGTTACTCAATGCTTTCGGGGTAATGTGTGCTTAAGCATTTGAGTTATAATCGACAGGACACGTTGACAATTGGGATCGTATACTTAGTGTTTGCATTAGAGATTATCTACTTAGTGTATTCATTAGGTGGTTCTTCATTGAGGATTTTCACTCGATGCACAGTTAGGTACAACAAGGGTTGCTTCACCTTAGTGTGTAAATTGACAATTCCTTATACATAGGGAACACACACAAAAGAATAACCCTAGGTTGTGTAGATTATAACTGGAATTTATTTACTTATCGACACCATACCATTAGTGGCATAATTCACTCACTGGACCTTGTCCGATCCCCTTAATTTCTACCTCTCTATATCTATTATAAGAGGACAAGGCACTAGGTAAGGTGACTTGGAAAAGGGGCATTGAGTAGGCGACTTGATGCTTGGAGATATATTTATTTATAGTATTTTCCCTATGTACCTTATTATATTTATTAGTCGTATTTTTTTGTTTTTTTAGAGGCGTTATTTACACATTTTTTGAAAGGAAACAGTAATGAAGTTAGAATATTTGCAATATTTGTATTTATTCCTTCTTCTATAAGATCTAAAAGTATGGGATGTCTAGAGTTATATTTATCTTTGTATCATACAAACCATCAAAACCTAATGATTCATATTTCTTGGCACGATGCAAGTACGAATGCCTTTTGGGCTTTGAACTGTTGTATATGGAAGTGTGGGTTGTTACATAAATCATTTGGCTATCAATACGACATCTATTTCTTGAAATATCGCTATGGCCCATCATATAACCCATATGATTGTTGTTTTTGTGCATCGTTTTTCAAACTGGTAGTTTATAACATTCTTTCTAACATACCATCGATGAAGCACCACACAACAAAGTTAATCAAATATTGTTATTCGGGTCAATTTAAACTTAATAACTTGCAATGATGGAACTCGGATATAAATAAACTTGTATAAAATTGTAAATACAAGCATATACCAACAAAAGTTCGTATTACTCAAGCCCATGTTAATTTAAACTACTTTTAAATAGGATTTGTTACTTTAATTCAATTCAAGTCACAAAATATATCTAAATAATTTAAATTTAACCTTTAAAGTTAACATTTTTATCTCAAATTATTTTATATATGTTATGTGGAATTTTCAAAACAATAAACAAGAATTTTAGCAATATTTTCCTTTATTTTAAAGTATTTAAAAACCTCATTTTTGAATTTAAAAGTTGAGGTTTAACAAAATATTTTCAATTCTTTTTTTCTAAAATAAAATACATACCCTTAACCACCTTATAATTCGAACTACCATTAAAACCCATTTAAAATTCCATTTGAGGCATTTTATCTTTATTTTATTTTTGTAATGATTTTTCTTTTATTAAAATATCTATTAATGAGATTTTTCATCTCACAACAACCAATTGAGTACATAGTAATTATAAGGTTAATTACTTCCATAATTATGAATTAATAAATTTAAGTGGTATTAAATTTTCCTTAAGATAGTAATTATGTCACTGTTTGCTTACACAATCAAGAAGTTGCACTTTAATGGTATGCTAAAATGTCAATTCCAACTATAAATCCAATTTTAGCAAGAGAAATGGTAAATATAACTTATTTTAAATAGAAACTAGGAAAGTAAAATAAAAGTAGAGGACATAGAAATTTACGTGATTCTGATTTTGAAAAATCCTACATCCACGGGTCAAACCTTTTCTTACATTTCTCATCCTCGTACAAAGCTTTTTTAATGGTAGAAAAGAGTATAAGTATATCTAGTCATTGTCAGATAATTTATTTTCCCAAAAAAGATCCCTTTCCCTGCTACAGTGTTATGTTATTTATAGTACAATAAAGTCACATAGATTTTGTAACAACCCGAGATTTCGTACCAATTAATTATCGTCTCTAGACGATTAAATCTGGTTGTTAATTGCTGATGGAAGTTTTTAATCGGTAGAAATTCTTTGACAATTTTGATTAAAAGAGTACACGGGCTTTAAAATTTGTATTAGCCCGTTCCCTTTTTATTGGATTGGGTCTGCCTTCTTTTCATTGGGATAATAGCAGCGATTGTTTCCCCATTTATCATTTTTCTCGACCCTAAATCAAAACGAAAAAGGAAAATAAATGGTGGCTCGATGAAATTAGGGCTTTGACTTCTCTCTGGCGATTCTGGATTGGGGTTTCGGCTCGATCTCTGGAATTAGTCTTTCTACGTTGCAACTGAATTAGGGCTTTGCCCTTGTGTTTATGGCTTCGGCCTCGTTCTTCTTGCTTGTGACTTGGCGAACCTGAATTGGGGATTCGGTTTCGAGTTCGCTCGTCTCTATGATGCTCGGCCGCTTCTATCAGGTCGAGTTCGTCGCTGCTTCGAAGCAAGGTGAGTGTTCATCACTCACATCTAATCCAATTCCATCTTTCGAATGTGGTTGGTTTCTCTGATTTTTATGCGATTTTGAACTACGACATCGTTCGCTTCTTTGATTGCTTGGCTTTTACGTTGTTGAAACTTTCCATTATTATGTTTGCTATTTTGGGAAGGTACTTAGTACCCACGGTTTCGATTTTGTGACGATCGATCATTCTTTGATTGTCATTCTAGAAACTTTCCTAATGTAATTCTGAATTTAACATCTTCTCTGCCATTCGAGTTTATCCCTGACCTGCTTTGATGTTTTTCTGACTTTATTTCAGTTTGATTTACTGTGAATCATATTCATTTTGATTTCTCTGGTCTCATATGCATACTGCCTATGCACATGCTTGGTTCAGTTGAACTTGATTTGGTTTGTGATAATGTTCTGATATGTACTGTAACCTTTTGGAGGCAGTTGACTTAACTTTTGCATTTTGAACTTGTTATTGTTCGACCTTGTTTCATTGATGTAGTCTTTGTGCTGCTGATTGCCTTCACTTGACATTGTTATTTATACAGTTTCACTGGTACATTTGAATCTTGTTGTAGCTAGTCCCTGCTTGTCTGATTTATCTTGTACTTGGCATTGGCTTTGCTTCGACACAAATGCTTTACTTGTTCACTGTTGTGCATTCGACATTGCCATGCTATCTCGACTTTGCAAACACCTTGCTTGTACTTGGATACATCACTGTAGTCACTCTTATTGTAGCATACTTGACTATGATATTTCCTTATCACTGTCTGGTTCATCTTGTAGTCACTTGGGCTTGTAGTTGATTCATCTTTGTTCATCGGTTGTTGTTACTGTCTGGTTGCATTTACTTCAAATATGTTGATACTGGGTTGTTTATTCTTGCATACTGCACTTGTACATATTATCACCTGATCTCTGATAACACTGATTGTTTCATTGAGCTTGATTTTAGTTGTATTGCTTGAAGTCTTCATACTAGTGGTCTTTTGTAGCATTGAGTTGCACTGTTCTTTGAGTTGAAGTGCTTCATGTTGTATTCATCTGGCTGGTATACAATTGTAGTTGTTTCCCTATGTACATGCTTTACTCACTTGAACTTGAGTCATTTTATGTTAACCAGACTTGTTCATATTACTTGTAGCTTGACCATTTGTGGTTGTGTAGTTGCCATTGTAGTTGTAGTTGCACTTCTTTGTTTCACTGTGTACATGCTAGTCTCTGATCATGTTAGCTTCACCTGTGATATTGCTTTACTTCCCTGTTGCCATTTTTTAGTTGCACTGGTCATTTCCAGTTGCTTGAACTTCACTTGAGCATCTGATATTCACCTCTGTTACTACTGATCATTTCTATTGAATCTGGGTTGATGTACTTGATCATGTTGCTGTGTACATGCACATTTCATTGTTGCAGTGATCATTGATATTTTGGTCGAGACCATTTGCACTTGATTTGAATCTGATTTGGATTTGACCTTGTGAACATTTGTGAATTTTCAATGTGTACATGTGTGCACATTGTCCATGTCTGCCTGCTTTGACATTTGAGGCCGTGGCATTGAGATTTGAATCTTCATTTGATTTTGGTTCGTTGATCTTTTGTGTATTTCGGGTTGTAGTGGCGAGGCAGTATACGCGTGCGTATACTGCAGCCCTACCAGAATTGATGCTTTAAATTGATTATTTTGTGTTGTCTAATTATCTTCTAGATAATTAGATTATGAGTTTCTATATATTTATTTAACAATTAGATTTTGTTATTAATTGTCGTTTAGAAAATTTTTTTGTTTTCTGAATTATCTGCATTGGTAATCTTTTATCTATCTTTGTTGGTGATTTGGAGTAGCTGATTTATTGCTTAACACTGTTTAGTGTTATATTTGTCGTTATCCGATTCTCTTACCGAGGAGTCGGGTATAGGAGATTTCTGTGACGGTCATCCTTTTTGATATTGATTATTATTACTTTCGTGCACTAATGACTGAGTTTGAATTAGACTGACCCGTGTATTATTTTCTTTTGAATTTAATACTCGGGTCAGACCCGAGTTATTTCAGGTTGTAGATTTCCTGCTTTGAGTTGCTGTTGAGCTATGAAGACTTTTCATATCTTTTGAAGGGGTCTTCGTCTTTTTGTAGTAGTCAGTGTATTGTTTTAGGTTGATATGTATTCATGTATATTAGTCGATAATGTACTTGTATATATATAACTTCCAGAGTCGACAGTTATAGTTGTATCATTTGTATTGTGTCAAATGTATTGTAACTGACATCAGTTATTATATATATGAGACTTTTTGTTCTATCTGTGTTCCGCACTTATATTATCTGTGTTATTTTTATATTTATTGTCCTAAACTATTATAGCCACTGTGTAGTAGCTTTGAGTTTGTATCGGTATGTCGGATTTCCTCCTGAAATAAAAATGCATGTTATACTATCTGACATATCGGTGCTCGCACAAAGCAATTACACGGATGGTCGCTCCTCAACAGCCTTATTCTCCGTGCTAGTTGACAACATTACACCGTAGTGTTCTTGGCTAGCGTGGGTATAGAGATGGGGCGTCACAGCTTGGTATCAGAGCCTGGGGTTTAGGACAATTATAAAACATAACTTAGATGGAACATGTGTTACAACTATTTGTCGATTGTTTTATCTCTCATCTTTGCATATGATCATCTTTGATTGTTAGGTATGAATTCCTAACGCTTATTCATGTGCATTTGATTTTGATTTCGTGAAAGTATTTTGGCTTCTGCCTCCGTTTGCTTTGCGAACTCAAGTTGGGTTTTTGATGATGAGGATTTTGTTCTTGTGTTTTCGGCTTTGAATTGATTTAGCCGATGTTGAATTTGTTCGAATTTGGCCAATTAAAGCTATTTTGGCCTCTGGACTTTGTTCCACTTTTGTGCTATGCTATGGGTGTCATTGTGTACCTGTTACACTATGATGAAAAATAGCTCGACCGGTTCCAAATTGAGTGATTTTGTTTTTTCACTCATATCTAGTTCGAATCTCAGCGATTTTGAACTTGATATTTTGTGTTTTCCTCGGCTTGATTTCCATTCGACTTCGGTCACTTTGTTTTTGTGAAATTGCTAATTTCTTGATTTCCAAGACCCTGATTTTGTTTGCCGTTGAATTCTTTGATGATGATATTGATTCGTTTTGTACTCGACTGTGACCATTAATTGTTGACTTTGACATTGACTTGATTCTTATTTTTATTGAAGTCATTTATGGATTTATGCTCGTTTTGCTTTTTTTCCTATTGATAATCGATTCTTCTTTTCCAATTAGTTGTTATCACCTTTGTCGACTTTGATAACTTCTATTTCCGGAATTTTTGGGTATTTCTGCTTTGATGAATTTGGAATCGAATTCTTTGGATTTTATTCACGTCTTCGAATGTGAATTTTAGTGAATTGATTTGGTTTCCAAATTTAACCGATTCTTGATCATTTCACCGATTTGTTGCTATCATTTATTAGCAACTTTAATGACATTTTCTTCGGTATTTTTGTGAACATACTTTTTGATGGATTCAGTATCGATTTCTTTGGATTCTATTCACATCTTTGTATGTGAATTCTTGTGATTGATTGTTTCTACAATCATTTTTGTGATTTGTCACTTTAAAAATATAAAGGTTTCCTATACTAGTAGTAAATATTAAAATTCTTTTCTCCAAACGATTTCAAAACTATTTTACTACAAAGCTCTTTTCCTAAACCATTTTCCAATCTATTAGTATATACAAACCTTTATTTCACTCGTATGAGAAATTGAATTAAACGGCTTAGTAAAACAAGTGGTATGAAACGCTTGCGTTTACTTCGTCGGTTAACTCCTGGACTTGTTCGATTGAACCTTTTGTGACAATTTTCTAGTGAAGATCTACAATTTGTTCGTAAATATTTGAGTTAAGCAAGTGGTTATGGGACATGAAGCTAAACTCATATATTTACTAGCTTAGTGTAATTGACACTTCTTGATGATCATGACGATCATTTTTGTGATTTAGACTAGCGATTGAGCGATGTCTCTTTGTCTGCGAGGGAGACTAGACCCCGCTTGTGTGATGTTTCTACTCACATATATGAGGTAGCGCCCCATGGTCTCTGGGCCATTCGTGTGTTCGATGGTTTCCGGGCCGTTCGTGTGTCAAAGGTCTTCGGGCCATTCGGGTGTTCGATGGTTTCCGGGCCGTTCGTGTGTCAAAGGTCTTCGGGCCATTCGTGTGTTCGATGGTTTCCGGGCCATTCGTGTGTCAAAGGTCTTCGGGCCATTCGTGTGTTCGAAAAATTAAATGGATAGCTTCCATGAGATAGCTTCTCGTCCATGTGCTCGGACTTCCCCCTTTTTTTTGTGATTTCTGGATTTGGTGTGTTGATTTCTGGAATTTGTTCTGGATTTCGTGTGTCGATTCTAGAATTTTTGTGATTTCTGGATTTCGTGTGTAGATTTCTAGAATTTGTGTTTTCTGGATTTCTTGTGAAGATTTCTAGAATCCGTGCTTCACCAATTTTCGCGATTTCTATTGATAAGTTTTATCAATTTTTGGTGCATTGGTGAATTCGTGTGTCATTGACTTGTTATGAATACAAGTTTAGGGTATGGTACCCCTTTCTATCTTTGAGAAGATTCTTGTGACATTTTTTATGAATGAAAATTCATTGGTATTATATTTTGATGCCAGTTGTTTTGATGAGATTTTGACGTGTTAACTTCAGTAACCGTCAATTTTAAAATGGATTTACAAGCGGTTCTCCCGTAATGCTGATTTTGTTGTCCGTTTTTACGGTATTTTGAGAAGTGCAATTTCCTTATCAAAGTTGCTACTGATGTTGCTAATTTAATCATGTGTTTTCAAAATTCGTTATTTTTTAAAAAGTTGTTTCAAAATATAAATTAAAATTGTTTTCAAAATTTTTACAGTTTGCATTTTCAAAAGAATGAGGAAGCGATTTAAACGTTTCAGCAAAATAGAGGACTATGACCCATTTCTTTTACTGATTCGCTTAATTCCGGACTTGTCCGTTTGAGATTGTGGAATGTTATTTTTAAAATACACAATTATGCACTTTCAAGGAAACGATGAAGAGAATTAAACGATTTAGTAAAACTCGTGGTTATGGGACATGTACGTTTGCTATTTCGGTTAATTCCGGACTCGTTAATTGAAATATTTGTAATTTCTGATTATCGTTTTTGATAATCGGATATTTGTGATTTCTGATTATCGTTTTTGATAATCGGATATTTGTGATTTCTGACATTTGTGATTTCTGATTATCGCTTGTGATAATTAGATATTTGAGATTTGATTATCAATTGTGATAATTAAATATTTGTAAATTTGATTATCAATTGTGATAATTAAATATTTGTAGATTTGATTATCGTTTTTGATAATCGAATATTTGTTGATTTGAGAAATTTGATTATCGTTTTTTATAATTAAATATTCGTTGATTTGAGATTTGATTATCGCTTTTGATAATTAGATATTTGAGATTTGATTATCGCTTGTGATAATTAGATATTTTAGATTTGATTATCATTTTTGATAATCGAATATTTGATGTTTCTGATTATTGTTTTTGATAATTAGATATTGGTTGATTGCTGATTTTATTGAATTGCTGTTTTCTACCTATCTCTGTTGATAGTTAGAGTTTGCTGATTATAAAGTTCGTGTTTTCTACTTATCTGCTGGATAACTAGATATTTGCAGTTTTGCGATTTGCGAATTTTGTTTTCTAATTATCTTTGTTGATAATTAGATTTTCATGTTTTCTAATTATCGTATCGATAATTAGATATTGCTGTTTTGTGATTTCTGAATTCTAATTGTCTAATTAATAATTGAATATTGCTGATATTTGCGTTCATTCAGTTTTGTTATTTTCTGATTATCTATTTGATAGTTATATTTTGTTGAGGATTGCGAATTTCTTTTATGAATTTAAAAGATTTCTTTGAGGTTTGAATTCTCTACCTTTATTTTTCTAGCTTAACCAGTTTATGTTAGAAAATTTATTGTTAATGACGACCTTAATTATGAAAATAGCGGGGACGCAATTTCTATAAGGTGGAGAGTCTGTAACAACCCGAGATTTCGTACCAATTAATTATCGTCTCTAGACGATTAAATCTGGTTGTTAGTTGCCGATGGAAGTTTTTAATCGGTAGAAATTCTTTTACAATTTTGATTAAAAGAGTACACGGGCTTTAAAATTTGTATTAGCCCGTTCCCTTTTTATTGGATTGGGTCTGCCTTCTTTTCATTGAGATAATAGCAGCGATTGTTTCCCCCTTTATCATTTTTCTCGACCCTAAATCAAAACGAAAAAGGAAAATAAATGGTGGCTCGATGAAATTAGGGCTTTGACTTCTCTCTGGCGATTCTGGATTGGGGTTTCGGCTCGATCTCTGGAATTAGTCTTTCTACGTTGCAACTGAATTAGGGCTTTGCCCTTGTGTTTACGGCTTCGGTCTCGTTCTTCTTGCTTGTGACTTGGCGAACCTGAATTGGGGCTTCGGTTTCGAGTTCGCTCATCTCTATGATGCTCGGCCGCTTCTATCAGGTCGAGTTCGTCGCCGCTTCGAAGCAAGGTGAGTGTTCATCACTCACATCTAATCCAATTCCATCTTTCGAATGTGGTTGGTTTCTCTGATTTTTATGCGATTTTGAACTACGACATCGTTCGCTTCTTTGATTGCTTGGCTTTTACGTTGTTGAAACTTTCCATTATTATGTTTGCTATTTTGGGAAGGTACTTAGTACCCACGGTTTCGATTTTGTGACGATCGATCATTCTTTGATTGTCATTCCAGAAACTTTCCTAATGTAATTCTGACTTTAACATCTTCTCTGCCATTCGAGTTTATCCCTGACCTGCTTTGATGTTTTTCTGACTTTATTTCAGTTTGATTTACTACGAATCATATTCATTTTGATTTCTCTGGTCTCATATGCATACTGCCTATGCACATGCTTGGTTCAGTTGAACTTAATTTGGTTTGTGATAATGTTCTGATATGTACTGTAACCTTTTGGAGGCAGTTGACTTAACTTTTGCATTTTGAACTTGTTATTGTTCGACCTTGTTTCATTGATGTAGTCTTTGTGCTGCTGATTGCCTTCACTTGACATTGTTATTTATACAGTTTCACTGGTACATTTGAATCTTGTTGTAGCTAGTCCCTGCTTGTCTGATTTATCTTGTACTTGGCATTGGCTTTGCTTCGACACAAATGCTTTACTTGTTCACTGTTGTGCATTCGACATTGCCATGCTATCTCGACTTTGCAAACACCTTGCTTATACTTGGATACATCACTGTAGTCACTCTTATTTTAGCATACTTGACTATGATATTTCCTTATCACTGTCTGGTTCATCTTGTAGTCACTTGGGCTTGTAGTTGATTCATCTTTGTTCATCGGTTGTTATTACTGTCTTGTTGCATTTACTTCAAATATGTTGATACTGGGTTGTTTATTCTTGCATACTGCACTTGTACATATTATCACCTGCTCTCTGATAACACTGACTGTTTCATTGAGCTTGATTTTAGTTGTATTGCTTGAAGTCTTCATACTATTGGTCTTTTGTAGCATTGAGTTGCACTGTTCTTTGAGTTGAAGTGCTTCATGTTGTATTCATCTGGCTGGTATACAATTGTAGTTGTTTCCCTATGTACATGCTTTACTCACTTGAACTTGAGTCATTTCATGTTAACCAGACTTGTTCATATTACTTGTAGCTTGACCATTTGTGGTTGTGTAGTTGCCATTGTAGTTGTAGTTGCACTTCTTTGTTTCACTGTGTACATGCTAGTCTCTGATCATGTTAGCTTCACCTGTGATATTGCTTTACTTCCCTGTTGCCATTTTTTAGTTGCACTGGTCATTTCCAGTTGCTTGAACTTCACTTGAGCATCTGATATTCACCTCTGTTACTACTGATCATTTCTATTGAATCTGGGTTGATGTACTTGATCATGTTGCTGTGTACATGCACATTTCATTGTTGCAGTGATCATTGATATTTTGGTCGAGACCATTTGCACTTGATTTGAATCTGATTTGGATTTGACCTTGTGAACATTTGTGAATTTTCAATGTGTACATGTGTGCACATTGTCCATGTCTGCCTGCTTTGACATTTGAGGCCGTGGCATTGAGATTTTAATCTTCATTTGATTTTGGTTCGTTGATATTTTATGTATTTCGGGTTGTAGTGGCGAGGCAGTATACGCGTGCGTATACTGCAGCCCTACCAGAATTGATGCTTTAAATTGATTATTTTGTGTTGTCTAATTATCTTCTAGATAATTAGATTATGAGTTTCTATATATTTATTTAACAATTAGATTTTGTTATTAATTGTCGTTTAGAAAATTTTGTTGTTTTCTGAATTATCTGCATTGGTAATCTTTTATCTATCTTTGTTGGTGATTTGGAGTAGCTGATTTATTGTTTAACACTGTTTAGTGTTATATTTGTCGTTATCCGATTCTCTTACCGAGGAGTCGGGTATAGGAGATTTCTGTGACGGTCATCCTTTTTGATATTGATTATTATTACTTTCGTGCACTAATGACTGAGTTTGAATTAGACTGACCCGTGTATTATTTTCTTTTGAATTTAATACTCGGGTCAGACCCGAGTTATTTCAGGTTGTAGATTTCCTGCTTGGAGTTGCTGTTGAGCTATGAAGACTTTTCATATCTTTTGAAGGGGTCTTCGTCTTTTTGTAGTAGTCAGTGTATTGTTTTAGGTTGATATGTATTCATGTATATTAGTCGATAATGTACTTGTATATATATATAACTTCCAGAGTCGACAGTTATAGTTGTATCATTTGTATTGTGTCAAATGTATTGTAACTAACATCAGTTATTATATATATGAGACTTTATGTTCTATCTGTGTTCCGCACTTATGTTATCTGTGTTATTTTTATATTTATTGTCCTAAACTATTATAGCCACTGTGTAGTAGCTTTGAGTTTGTATCGGTATGTCGGATTTCCTCCTGAAATAAAAATGCATGTTATACTATCTGACATATCGTTGCTCGCACATAGCAATTACACGGATGGTCGCTCCTCAACAGCCTTATTCTCCGTGCTAGTTGACAACATTACACTGTAGTGTTCTTGGCTAGCGTGGGTATAGAGGTGGGGCGTCACAGCTTGGTATCAGAGCCTGGGGTTTAGGACAATTATAAAACATAACTTAGATGGAACATGTGTTACAACTATTTGTCGATTGTTTTATCTCTCATCTTTGCATATGATCATCTTTGATTGTTAGGTATGAATTTCTAACGCTTATTCATGTGCATTTGATTTTGATTTCGTGAAAGTATTTTGGCTTCTGCCTCCGTTTGCTTTGCGAACTCAAGTTGGGTTTTTGATGATGAGGATTTTGTTCTTGTGTTTTCGGCTTTGAATTGATTTAGCCGATGTTGATTTTGTTCGAATTTGGCCAATTAAAGCTATTTTGGCCTCTAGACTTTGTTCCACTTTTGTGCTATGCTATGGGTGTCATTGTGTACCTGTTACACTATGATGAAAAATAGCTCGACCGGTTCCAAATTGAGTGATTTTGATTTTTCACTCATATCTAGTTCGAATCTCAGCGATTTTGAACTTGATATTTTGTGTTTTCCTCGGCTTGATTTCCATTCGACTTCGGTCACTTTGTTTTTGTGAAATTGCTAATTGAAGGAATTTGGCGACTTTAATTAGGTGGGAAAATTTTAGCTGAGGGTGGAAGTTTTTCAAATTTGAAATTCAGGCGAGAGATTTGAATTTCGAAAATGTATTCATTTGGTCTTTTTGGCTGGTTTTGAAGATTTGCTCTTCCTACCCTACGAGCTTTAGTCGGCATTGTGATGGACGCATTGACTTGGAGTTAATGGGGCTAAACTAAGGAATTGAGGCGTAGTCTCCTGATAGAATGTATGGAGCTTTCCTATGGAATTACGGCTTGGTCTCCTGGTAGAATGCATGGAGCTTCCCTTATGGTATTGTGGTGCTGTCTTTTGGTAAGGTGCATGGAGTTGCCATATGAAATTTTGGCACAATCTCTTGATATATTGCATGGAGCTTCCCCTATGGAATTTCGAAGCAGTCTCTTGATAGAATGCATGGAGCTTCCCTTATGGAATTGTGGCCTGGTCTTTTGATATAATAATGGTGTTTCCCTTATCGAATTGCGATGTTGTCTTTTGGTAGGGTGCATGGAGTTGCCTTTTGGAATTGCAGCGTGGTCTTCTGGTGGAAGGAAGAGCGGCCTTTGGACCTTGGCATAGTTCCTTTTGGGGGAAAGGCGAATAGTCATTGAGCCTTGGCGCAGTTCCTTTTAGGGTAAGTCCTGCTATTTGTTGGCGCATTACTAATGTGGTTCCCTGGTTTAAATTTTCGGTTACTTGCCTTTCCAATTTTTAACTCAAATAATGCACCTCTTGCAATTACGATCTTCTATAAACTACACAGTTTCCCTTTTTGCTAAAGTCATAGAACTGCATTGCATATGTCATAGAGGAAAAATGGGTGTAACAATTTCCACTCATGTCTAGACGTATGCATTTTGGTGCAGACTTTCAGTCCCCATACCCTTTTTCTCAATTGTCCAGTCGCTCATTTCACATTTAATGCTCCATGTACATGTGTCTTATGACGATTAGTATTTTTTATGTCTATTATATATACGGATCGTTTTGACTTCAAAGAAACATTTCTTATTTTCCGTGTATTTTGATTCGTCGTTGCTAAAATCAAATAGCAATCGATAGGTGGTGAGGACTATATAAATTTCTCCTTCTTCCTTTTATTTTTCTTTACTCTCTCAAAAATCCTAATCTCCACTTCTACATCAATTTTCTTTTTCTTTCTTCACCTATAGAGGCTGGCTTGTAACTTCCTAAGACTTGTAAGTTGAAATTTTCATTTTTATATTTTATTTTTTATCTCTTCATTCTTCTTAGTCATATAGACAGAGTGCATCGTCTCTTTGGACTAGGACGCGGATGAATTCACCCTTTCTTAATTTTCTTTTTAAATTAGTTTTTAAGAAAAAATCGATTTGGTTGACGGGTAATGGTGGACATTGACTTATTTATGGTATTCATTATTACTCTTTTAACGTTATATAACGCTGCTTACCAGTTTTAATCAATCGTGTTGAAACGCCTCCCATCATTTTTCATCTTCTTTCCCCTTTCGTTTATTTGTAATGCATGAATTTCGATGACCTTCCATCTGCTTTTGGCTAGCAATCGGCTTCTTTTCTTGAAATAACATCGACGATTTGTGAAGAAAACCAAGCACAAGGGATTCTTGACCACTTTGGGTTGAATGGTTACACGTTTAGGATTCCTACACTATCCAATCGCATTCACATGCCCCTATGGGTTTTTATATCTATCACTACCGAGCACATCCATGATGGGTTTTACCATCCCCTTCATCCCCTCCTTAAGGAATGGACGATTCAATTGTCCCTCATCTCCTATTACCTGCTTTCAACCACTATTATTTTATATGCTGAGCATCTGATCATGCCTACTTATCGAGAGATATTATTCTTGTATTCGATTTGAGAATGCTGCGTCCAGATGTAAATTATTTCATTATTTTTAGCTTTAAAATCAATTTTCTCGATCTCTGCTCATAAAACTCCAAGATGAGCTTACAAATTCTTTTATATCTCTAATTGCAACAACTTTGTTCCTTCCTTTAAACTCCTTGGTACTGATCATGTTCTTCTCCCTTCTTTTAAAAAATAATAATTTCTTATTGTTTTCTTTTTCTTTTTTAAGTGGGGCTGCCTTCAACGACCTTCCTCTTCTCCATTTTATATAGTAAAACGTCCTAGCAACTTCATCGTAGAGGAGCGGGACTCATTCCAAGCGTGTGGAACTAGAATTCTTAACCTTGACAGAGAATCTCGTAAAGGCTCCAATATTTTCATGAAGGATTTACTACATAAACATGGTTTCCTAAACTCGTAACATCACTTCTCTCGCTCAACAATTATTCATGAATTTGTTGCCTCTGCTCTCTTTTGTATGTTTATTATCGTGTAAAAGCGTAGTCGTGTTTGTGTTGTAACACATCTGCAACTTTGTACTTACACATCCAATATTTTTCCCTTTCTTAATGGTACCTTGTTTGTCATGTGATGGACCCTTTTAATACATTCTTGATCGAATTCCTTAGGTACAATGTCAGACTTTATAGACGCCTTCAAACAAAAGCCTACAACTGGTCGAAAATGGAAATGCATTCATCTCAGGGACAGTAATAAAAGTGAGTCACATGTGGGTAATTCCAATCTTCCGCCTCCTCTTCCTTCCAACGCTACCCCTACCTTGAACCTGCAACCTCTTAACGTAGTTCCAGCCTCCCACTGCATCTTTCATCTCCCCATAGGGAGTGTTGTTTCTGATTTGGCTAAGCAAATGGGGGTCTGATGTTTAATGATGTTTCCACATTTAATTCTACTCCATTCTCCCAATTAACCCTACCAGCCCCAAACACTCCTTCTGCTGACATCTACCGAAGCTTCCCTAAGAACATGTTTTATGTTATGATTGAACACTCCTCCTTTCTATGTTAGTTTTATTATTTATCGTTTACTTTGGTTGTCCGTCTGCTTATGTAGTTGTGCGCCTGGGCTATGAAGTTGCAGTGACGGATCGAGATTGTAGAGCCAGCTTTGACTAGTTCATGGGTTGAGGATGAAAAGTCCAAGAAAGAGCTTGAAAAGCTTAAAGAAAAATATACTAGGCTGGAAACACACGTGTTGAAAGATTAAGATGCTTCGGTAAGGTTCAAGGAAGCCCTGACTGGCACTCGGAAGGCATGGGCTGAAGTGGAAGAGATGGAGAAGCAATTAACTAATAAGCTAGCCCAGACCATAGAAGACATTAAAGGTATAGCTTATGATGTTCTCTATCAGATAATATGCCCAAGCTAAGAGGCAATTTTTTGTTGAGTGTTTAAATGACCCTTAGGCCAAGGTGGACTTTGGGTTTTTAATCAACAAAAATGTTGCCGACACTGAGAGAAGTACTATCATCATTTGTGGTTCCAAGAATGACGTAAGCAAGCATGACCATGTGTCTTAGATGATTTAGATATGGATTTTGTTATCATGTACCTTAAGGGCACATGTTAACAATGATTATTTCAAACTAGAGGACAAAAATTAAAAAGTTAAATACTTATTTTCATACAAAAGTGGATATATGGAATTCAAGACGGTTATTTGTGTAAATTTTACAATCTTAACATGTGCCCTAAGGGCATATGATAACATTTCCCTTTAGATATAAAGGAGGTTTCTCATGATGGCCCCATGTTGATGTTGACTTGGACCCTTAGACTCTTAATACTGGCAAAGTAAACATTTGAATCTTCGCTTGGTCATTATCTAGTAGTCTCTTTAGGATTTTTTTGAAAAGTTTGTGATTATATTTCTAGCATAGTTGAACATTTCCTTCTTATGTTGTGGTTGTGTTAATGCATTCTCTTCTTACAGTGTATTCTAACATTTGTTTGCTTCGACTTAATTTCTATGGCCTATGGGGTGCTTTGCTTCTCTTTGTCAGACATGACTTTGCACTTGGTTTAATTTCTTTTATTTTCCTTTATATGAAGGAATGGTTAATGTCGATAATTCTCTTTTAGTAAATTCACCTGAGGGGAGTTCTTATCTCTATATTCGATGCAACACATTAAGAATATGGAGGGACATGCTTTAGAAAGGTTAACAAAGAGGTCTGTCTTAATTCGGGGAAGGGAAGTTGAGCCTGAAAAGTCCATTATTAGGCTGAGGAGGGAGTCTTAAGATTTGTTATTCAGGATTACAAAAATGATTCATGAAAAGGATGTGCTTTGTGACTTCGTGCTACGCAAATGGGGCTTTGTGCTAAAGGATGCAAGGCTTCCTTTTAGAGCATCCCCATTTGACTTTGTTTAAGAATAGGATTAGGCGTGAACGAAAGTGATTTTTTATACCTGTGTGTTTGCTGAATAAAATGTTTTATGGTTCAAGTTTTAATATGTTTATTGTTTCTTTTATGCTTTTTTGATGGTTTCCTTATCAACTTATTTCCTCTTTAATCTGTAGCTTCTACTCTCCCAACCGGTACTTTCACGGTTTCTTCTCCTGATTATGATAGCTCTCCTTCCACCCTCTGCAGTTCTTACCAAAAGAGTAGGGCTTCTTCGAGCATCCTATAGAGCTACAAGCTCCAAATCCGTCTACTTGAGTCCAGTAGTGCAAATTGGTGAAAAGAAAAGAAGTTGATTGCTTTAGACATTACAGAAGAGTTGCAATCTGAATACAAAGAAAAGATGTTCCAATTCAAAGAGTCCAAGCAAGCTAATGTTCGAAACCACAATTATAATGTGAACTTGATGCAGCGCGATCTGTTAACTGTTCAGATTTGAGTTGTTCCAGGATTTTAGGTCGCTCATGACCTAGTGAAGGTCGCTTCCGAGCTAATGAGATCAGTGTTAAGGAAGGCAAGCAACTAAACGAGCTAAGTGAACAAGCATTAGGTCGCTCCGATCTTTCAAGTATGGACTGGAACGAGATACGACCTAAGTTAGTTCGCGGCGAGGGGTTACGACCTAAGTTAGGTCGCGAGGAGAATGAACGACCTAATGAAGCTCTCATTCCTTTAGGTCGCTCCGATATTTCGAGTGAAGACTGTCTCGAGCTACGACCTAAGTTAGGTCGCGTGAACGAGTTACGACCTAAGTTAGGTTGCGTGAACGGGTTACGACCAAAGTTAGGTCGCCATTAGAATTAGGTCGCGTGAAGAATCCCAGAAGCTGATTTCTTAAGTCGTTGAAGGTTAAGCCGCATCCACCTAAGGTCGCTCGACCTTATGCGCTAAGAAGTTAAGTCACTGCCTTACATTTTTAGGTCGCAAAGTGTTAGGTCGTTCCCGACCTATGTGTTGTAATGTGTTTGTTCTTATGTCACTGTGTTGTATTTGTTTGTTGTTTTTAGGTCGTCTGTTTTTAGGTCGTAGGTCGTGATGTTTAGGTCGTGACCGACCTATGTGTTGTACAAATTTTTGTGTTGTAAATTCTAAGCCTATAAATAGGCAGGTGGTCTTATTTGTAAAAGTTAGTTGATTTTGAATAAAACTTTTGTTTGTTAGCTTTGTGCTTTCATTAAATTGGTAGTTGAGTGTGATCTCCTATCTCCTCTTTCGGCATTCGAGTGCGCTCGAATCAACGATCGTAGAAGCCAATTCACGGTATCAAGTGCGCTTGATCAACGTTTGAAGAATTGCAGATCTTCTTTCACGGTATCGTGCGCGATTAACGTGACGAAGGTAGCTAGAATTCGGTATCTTCGGATCAACGAATTTGGGCCATTCAGTATTTTCCGTTCCATCGATTGCTACTTTCACAGAATCATCATTTTGTTATTCCGCTGCTGCATCATTTGGTATCAGAGCTAGACTTAGCCAATCATAGCTAAGCCGAGTCTTGGAGCCAATATTCTATCGAAGAGTTCAAGTCGTGCATCACTTTGTTATTCAAGGCTGAGAGTTTGAAGTAAAGGCTGTGTCTCAGTTGGTATCGTTTTGAAAGTTCAAGCCGAGATTTGAAGAGTTTGTGAAGATTCAATCATGCCGTCGAGAAGAGCTAATCGACATCAAAATGTTGAAGATTTGTACAAGAGAGAAGATGCCGAACAAATGGAACAACGCATTAGCAATAAATTCAATGAGAAGTTAGATGAAGGTATTGGGAGGTTAGAGAAATTGATGATGGACATGAACCAAGGTCAACGAAGAAGGTCGCCAATCTCGAACCATGGAGGAAATAGAGTTTCACCATCGGTTACGGAAGCGAGGAGGGTGTCGCCACAATCTGATCGAGGAAGGAGAGAATCATCAGTCTCGATGAGGAGAGAATATCATGAGTATAGAGAAGAAGAGAGAAGAACTCCACGAGAGTTTGAACATGAATCATATCATGATGAGGAAAGACAAAGTAGAAGGGATATGCGAGATCATAGAAATGTGAATGGTCGAGATTGATATCGAAGTACATCTGTATTGATGAAGATGGGGGTAGATGTAGTGTTCATTCTAGAGATCGAGGCCAAGTACGAAATGCATATCGGGATGTTGAGGATGACCGTCGATGGGAGTCGGGGATGAAAACTGAAATTCCAGAATTCAAGGGGTGGAATGGTGGTTGAGGAATTTTTGGATTGGCTGTCTAGTGTCGAGGAGATTTTTGACTTTAAGGAAGTTCCCGAGCATCGAAGAGTGAAGTTGGTTGCTACTCGTTTGAAAGGAAGAGCTATGGCACGGTGGCAACAAACCAAACTAACACGGGAGAGGATGGGGAAGTCAAAGATTGAATCATGGGAGAAGATGAAGAAATTGATGAAAGCTACATTTTTACCGTATAACTATCAGTCTCTTATGTATCAACGATTGCAGAATCTGAGACAGGGAACAAAATCTGTGAATGATTATGCGGATGAATTCTATCAGTTGATTGCGAGGAATGATATCATGGAGACGGAAGAACAATTAACAGCTAGATTTGTTGGAGGGTTAAGAATGCAGATTCAAGATATGGTGAATATGTTTGATCCAAAATCTGTGGTTGAAGCACATCAAAAAGCTATTGCTTGGGAGAAGCAAGGAAGGAGAGGGGGTGGTGTGTTTACAAATTCTAACAATCCAATGAAAGGGTCTAGTAGCAGTGCGAATGTTTCAAAGGCTGTTGCAAAACCGATTGTTAATGAAGTTGCTAAGACCAGAATCAATAGTGGTATCAAATGTTTCAATTGTCAAGAGATTGGTCACAAGAGCAATGAATGCCCAAAGCCAAAGAAGCGAGCGATGATTGCTGAGGCAGAGGAAGATGAGGTAGAAGCTAATTGTTCTAATTCACTACATGATGAGGAGGAAGTGAATGTGTCGGGAGATGAAGGGTATTCATTGATGATGAAGAGGTCGTGTTTAACACCAAAACAGGAGGAGGAAACTAGCTGGTTGAGGAGTAACATCTTTCACTCAACATGCACTATCTTGGGAAGGGTTTGCAAGTTTGTCAACGATGCAGGAAGCTGTGATAATATTATCTCTACAGAAGCTGTGAAGAAGTTATCATTAAAGACAGAGAAGCATCTGAAACCTTACAAGTTAGCTTGTTTGAGGAAAGGTGGGGAGGTGAAAGTTGGACGGAGAGCTTGTGTTAATTTTTCGATTGGGAAGAAATACAAAGATGAAATTTGGTGTGATGTTGTGGACATGGACGTATGTCATATATTGCTGGGGAGACCATGGCAGTATGATAGAGCTGTGCAACATGATGGACGTACTAACAGCTACAGTTTTATGTTTGAAGGCACTAAAATCACTTTAATTCCTAAGAAGCGACAACACGAAGAAAGCAAGTTGGAGGAGATTGAAGAGTTGAAAACTTTGTTATCATTGAAGGAGTTTGTTAAGGAGGTAGAAGAGGAGCCTGAAGTATTCTTGTTGATTGGACGTGAGAGTCATGAAGTGGTTGAGATTCCTGAAGAAGTGAAACCAGTGCTGGAAGAGTTTGACGATGTATTTCCTGAGGAGCTACCAATGGAGTTACCACCGTTGAGGGACGTTCAACATCAAATTGATCTTGTTCCAGGAGCTGTGTTACCTCATAGACCACACTACAGAATGAGTCCAAAAGAACATGAGGAGTTGAGAAGGCAAGTGGAAGAATTGCTTGAGCAGGGGCGTGTGCAGGAAAGTTTAAGTACATGTGCTATGCCGGCTTTGTTGGTACCGAAGAAGGATGGAACGTGGAGGATGTGCACAGACAGTAGAGCATTGAACAAGATTACAGTGAGATACAGATTTCCTATGCCTGGACTGGATGACTTGTTGGATCAACTTAGTGGGGCTACTATCTTTTCGAAAATAGATTTGAACAGTGGTTATCATCAAATTTGAATCAGACCAGGGGATGAATGGAAAACAGCGTTCAAGACATGTGAGGGGTTGTACGAATGGCTGGTGATGCCGTTTGGTCTTTCGAATACACCAAGTACATTCGTGCGGGTGATGAATCATATTTTTAGACCATTTATTGGGAAGTTTGTGGTGGTGTATTTTGATGATATATTGATATATAGTGGAAGTCCAGAAGAACACTTGCAACATCTGAGAGAAGTGTTGATGGTACTGCGACAGGAACAATTTTATGCTGCAACGAAAAAATGCGTGTTCATGACGCAGAGTGTTTTATTTTTGGGATATGTTATATCGGGAGGGGGTATACATGTGGATCATAATAAAGTTGAAGCAGTCAGAAATTGGTTACAGCCCAGGACAATAACAGAAGTTAGAAGCTTTCATGGTTTAGCATCATTCTACCGAAGATTTATTCCACACTTCAGTAGCGTAATGGCACCAGTTACTGATTGTATGAAGGGGAAGCAATTTTCATGGTCGAAGGAAGCATGGGTTGCTTTTGAACAGATCAAGGAGCTTTTGACGACAGCACCAATTCTAGTTTTGCCAGATTTTCAGTTGTTGTTTGAATTACATACTGATGCATCGAAGGTTGGAATTGGAGGGGTATTGAGTCAGAAAGGACGTCCAATTGCATATTTCAGTGAGAAGTTATCAGGAGCAAAGATGAGATCTAATACTTATGATGTGGAATTTTATGCTATCATGCAAGCTGTGAAACACTGGAGACATTATTTGTTTCATAAAGAATTTGTTTTATATACTGATCATGAAGCATTGAAGCATATGTAGGGACATGACAAGATTGCAGCTAGGCATGCTTCGTGGATTGCATACTTACAACAATTTACATTTGTGGTGAAGCATAAGTCGGGAATTACGAATCGAGTGGCGGATGCATTAAGTCGAAGGAATCATGTGTTGACTACAATGAAAGTAGAGGTGACAAGGTTTGACGTATTTCCAGATTTATTTGTTGATGATCCTTACTTTTCTAAGATCATGGATGAAGTCAATGAAGGAAAGACAAATGAGTATGTGTTAGTGGATGGTTTTCTATTCAAGGGTAACAGGTTATGTATACCAGAAGGCAGTCTACGAATGACGATTGTGAAAGAATTACATGAGGAAGGTCATGTGGGGAGAGACCGTACATTACAGTTGATTTCGCAATCATATTTTTGGCCTACTATAAGAAAGGAAGTTGAACGATTTGTGGAGAGATGCCATGTCTGTCAAGTGTCTAAAGGGACAGCGACGAATGCGGGATTGTATATGCCACTACATGTGCCTATTAGACCGTGGGTTGATATCAGTATGGATTTTGTTTTGGGTTTGCCTAGAACTCAGCGAGGAAATGATTCTATATTTGTTGTGGTAGATAGATTTTCCAAGATGGCTCATTTTATCGCTTGTAAAAAGACAGCTGATGCCGTCCGTGTTGCTCGGTTATTCTTTAAAGAAGTGTATCGATTACATGGGCTGCCTGAATCTATCATTTCAGATCGGGATACTAGATTTCTAAGCCATTTTTGGTTAAGTTTGTGGAAGATGGTTGGAACGAAGCTGAATTTTAGTAGCGCTTATCATCCGCAAACAGATGGGCAAACGGAAGTGGTAAATCGATCATTGGGAAATTTGCTGCGATGTCTTGTACAGGATAATTTGAGGAGTTGGGATGTGAAGTTGTGTCAAGCGGAATTTGCTCATAATCATGCTATAAACCGTAGTACGGGTTTCAGTCCGTTTCAAGTTGTATACTCAGCAAGTCCGAACGGTCCATTGGATTTGACGACAGTGCCATATCAGAAGGGAGTTGTTAAGCGGGCTAGTGATTTTGTGACTGAGTTGCAAGAGTTCCATAGAACTGTTCATGAACGATTGCTTACATCAAACGAGAAGTATAAACAACTGGCAGATAAGAAGCGAAGGAATGTGAATTTCAGAGAAGGTGATTTGGTTTACGCCGTGTTGACAAAAGATCGTTTTTCAGTGGGAACGTACAATAAGTTGAAAGCTCGAAAAATCGGTCCAGTGGAAATTTTGAAGAAAATCAATGAGAATGCATATCAGTTGAGATTGCCAGATGATGTTCATACTTCTGATGTTTTCAATGTCAAATATTTGATTCCGTATCATGGAGATAAGATTGTTGTGGAAGAGGAAAGTGCAAATTCGAGGTCGAATTTTTGTCAACAGGGGGAGGATGATGCAGCGCGATCTGTTAACTGTTCATATTTGAGTTGTTCCAGGATTTTAGGTCGCTCACGACCTAGTGAAGGTCGCTTCCGAGCTAATGAGATCAGTGTTAAGGAGGGCAAGCAACTAAACGAGTTAAGTGAACAAGCATTAGGTCGCTCCGATCTTTCAAGTATGGACTGGAACGAGATATGACCTAAGTTAGGTCGCGGCGAGGGGTTACGACCTAAGTTATGTCGCGAGGAGAACGAACGACCTAACGAAGCTCTCATTCCTTTAGGTCACTCCGATATTTCGAGTGAAGACTGTCTCGAGCTACGACCTAAGTTAGGTCATGTGAACGAGTTACGACCTAAGTTAGGTCGCATGAACGGGTTACGACCTAAGTTAGGTCGCCAGGAGAATTAGGTCGCGTGAAGAATCCCAAAAGCTGATTTCTTAAGTCGCTGAAGGTTAAGCCGGATCCACCTAAGGTCGCTCGACCTTATGCGCTAAGAAGTTAAGTCACTGCCTTACATTTTTAGGTCGCAAAGTGTTAGGTCGTTCCCGACCTATGTGTTGTAATGTGTTTGTTCTTATGTCGCTGTGTTGTAACTGTTTGTTGTTTTTAGGTCGTCTGTTTTTAGGTCGTCTATTTTAGGTCGTAGGTCGTGATGTTTAGGTCGTGACCGACCTATGTGTTGTACAAATTTTTGTGTTGTGAATTGTAAGCCTATAAATAGGCAGGTGGTCTCATTTGTAAAAGTTAGTTGATTTTGAATAAAACTTTTGTTTGTTAGCTTTGTGCTTTCATTAAATTGGTAGTTGAGTGTGATCTCCTATCTCCTCTTTCGGCATTCGAGTGCGCTCGAATCAACGATCGTAGAAGCCAATTCACGGTATCAAGTGCGCTTGATCAACGTCTGAAGAATTGCAGATCTTCTTTCACGGTATCGTGCGCGATCAACGTGACGAAGATAGCTAGAATTCGGTATCTTCGGATCAACGAATTTGGGCCATTCAGTATTTTCCATTCCATCGATTGCTACTTTCATAGAATCATCATTTTGTTATTCAGCTGCTGCATCAGAACTTAAGAGTCGATGTAGCATCTGTAGAGTCTAAGATACAAGAGTTGGAAAGAGAGCTTAAGTCCTCTCAGGACCGTATTAATGAATCGGAAGGATTGATGAAAAACTCTGAGGATTTTTATGGGCTCATTCATGAGGATGAGATTAAGAAGATTAATAAAATGATTGTATAGTTGTCTCACAAGTTGCGGCTCTATTAGCTAAGGATGGTGAACCTTCTTTTGCTATTGCTCTTCCTGAGATGTTCACTTCCCTCATAGTTCGAGCAACCCTTCAAATTTCGATAAGGAGAAAGCTTTCCAATGAAAAAAGGAATTAACGGCCTTCTACCAGAAGAAGACTAATGAGTTGAAGGTCGTCTATGAAAAGCAATTATAAAGCCTTAGAAGAGCAGGAGTTGAAAAATGCTCTTTAGCCTATAACCTATCTAGCTATTTTTGAAAAAGATAAAAAAGACAAAAGCTAAAGTTTTGAATGATTTTGAATGGTTGCGTCGCATTATGATTGAGCAAATTAATAAAATTGAGGAACAAATACTACAATCCAATCCTACTATGTTGTAACGACCCGGAATTCCAAACACTTCGTATTTAAATATATGAATTATTTAAATATTTGAATCTTGAATTTAATGTGAATAAAATGTGTGTATTGCTTTATATATAAAAATTTGACTTTAAAAAGTTCGATAGCTGGTCAAAAATCGACAATATTTTTAAGGGTGGAAAACTGCCTATTTCAGAGCCTATTATAACACTCAAAAATAGCGCTTTTAAAATGATGTAATTGCTATTTTTAATTTTAAATGCTTCAAAATGACTTCAAACTTAGGTATTCTTCTCAGATCTTTTTACAGGTCTTTTCTTATATATATATATTAATGTATTCTAAAAGTGGTTCAAAAATTTTAATATTTTTAATAATTTATTATGAATTATTAAAGTGAGAGGTTAATTTTTATTAAAAAAACATGTCGTTTTGAAGTTTAAATGAATTATAAAATAAGTATTTTTATGTTATATTTTAAATAAATGTTTTAAACAATATTCTAAGTATTTTAAAGTATTTTTAAGTATCTAGAGTTTTTAGAAAATTAGTTAAATATTTTATTAAAATAAATAGAAGCTTATGTACTGTTATAGCTTTTTAAATGGTTTTTATTATCAAAAATTTTATCTTATAAATAAATTAGTTTGTGTGTGTATATATCATTCTAAAAAGGTTTTTAAACCATAAACAAATGTTTTACAAAGTGGTTTAAAAGTGCTTATTGGCTTAAGCGTGTGTGTTTGTTTAACTTGTTTATGGAAATTCAACAATACTATACTAAACACTAAAAGCCTACGAAGTAGGATTATCAATTTGTTAGAGTTGAGATTGGTTTTCAAGTAAGAGTAGAAGCAATAATGCTCTAAGCTCATAGTTTCCCTCTTAATCGAGGAATAGTTAAGTTGGGAAGGACGGAAACGTGTTAAGTATACGAACCTTTTCTATAAGCGATCGTCTTTAGAACTAGATAGTCAATTAGTCAACTCTCGAACTTAATCAAGTAATATAAGTAAATGAATCTGGGTTGTAGTAAACAACGTTTTAGTAATATTTGTTTTTAACCCTTATTAATTACACTTAGGATTATAATTAGGACTATAATTAGGACTTTAATAAGGGATAATTTAAGAATAATCATAAATGAAATGATTTCGGTTTGTTCCGACATTGTTTAAGTAACAATTGTGTTTGACCCTTGTAAGTATAATTTAATGTTTAAAAAGCAAGTTTTAAAGATAACTACTAAATATGAAATGTTTTAGGTTTGTTATGACAATGTTCAAGCAACACCTGTCTTAAACCCATATGAATGTAATTAGATTTTTAAACGAGAGTTTTAAAGATAATGATTAAGTGTGAAATGTTTTGGATTTACGATAAACAATGTTTTAGTAGCTTTTGTTTTTTAACCATTGAATTGTATTTTAAAGTGAAAAAATATTGTTAAATGATTAGGGATATACTTAAATCTTTAATAACGGAATTTTAAAGATAATAACAAACATGGAATAGTTTGGAATAAAGATAAATGTATATATTTAAAGTATAAAAGAGATAAGGGGTTTATAGTAACAATGTTCGAGTGATATTTTTTTAAACCTCTTTGATTATAATTTAAAGTATGTAAACCTAGTTAAGTGATTTATGAATATACTTATAACATTGAGATAAGTATATGAATACTTTTTGAAGTATTGAAAAGAGTACAAATAAATAGTGAAATATTAGAATACAAGTACATAACTTTTATAAACAAAAATTAAATATAATATATATAAACATACACACAACTAATAAAGGAAGTTTTAATTAATAAATGAATTTTTAATTAATAAAGGAGTATTACCTAATAAAGGAAGTTTTAATTAATAAGAAGTTTTAATTAATTTGGAGTATAATTAATTAAGTGTTTAATTAATTTGGAGTTTGATTAATTTGGAGATTAATTAATTAGGAGTAATCAATCATAAGTTTTGATTAATGAAAGAAGATTTATTAGATAAAAAGGAGTTTTACTAATAAAAGAGGTTTAATTAACAAAGGATTAATTAAATAAAAAGGGGATTACAAGTTAGTTATATGACTTAATCATGCTTTGTTTGAATTAATCGTGCTTTGTGTGTTAACTTATTTATGGAAAGTATTTAGTCATGTACTTAGCACTAAAGCCGATGAAGCATACTTGTTTATATCTGTGAGAGTTAAAAATAATGATCGAGTAGGGTGTAGAAGCAATTGTTGTAATATCCCCTATCTTGAGACCAAAGCTAAACGCTACGGATACTACAACCATTCATAGTATTAACTTCTAGTGACAAATACAGTAATGTTAATGGTATGAACAATATCAGAAGCACATGAATATGAAACAAAATCATAGATTTAAAGAAACAACTTTACTGAATACATTGCAAAACCATGTTTCATATTTCATTACATAATCCCAAACGATTCCCAGGTTTTGATCAAATATAATTATTACAAATTACGCTAGGAGCGATATATGAAGATGCCGTCGTGGATGATCAGAGTACTAAGTAGTCATATCAGTCTTAATACATTACAACGAAAATAAAACTAAATAGTTCCTATATAGCTAGCTTTGCCTCCTGCACGTCTTCGTAAACTTTATTCTTCCAACCTACTAAACCTGAAAAACCTTAACTCTCAATCTACTCAAATTGAATTTTGAGCACCCAAGAGTTTAAGGGGAAAACATAAACTTCGAGTCAGACATAAAGTCTGGTGTGAATAATACTACTACATCTCAGTTTACTAATATTAAGTGATACCACGCCGCTTAGCGAGATGGGTTTCCCCTTACTAATATCCCTTTAAAACATATCTCTTTGTAAATCAGAATCCTACAATCAAACTGATAAAAACAATAATAGCAATATCATATATGCTCATAAATCAGGTAATAAATGGATTATCTGTCCGGAGATATAGTTTTGTTTAGCTAACCACTAACCATTGGCTGACACGGGCCTACTAGACAAAATAAATAATCTAATATCCGTTAGACACACTTATGGACGGTCTGTCCTTAACTTACTTCTCCAAGGGTCAACTGATTCAAATGGTTCTGCCGGCTCACCAATAACCAATCCTTCTTCTCTATATATTCCTTTCTATTTGTAACATCATTTAAGTCTTACATGTGACTAAGCCCTACACACTGGAATTTTGGACTAAATAGCTAAGGCTATAGCTAATGTATAGAGCATGACCCTATACCAGTCCCATCTAGTCATCAAATATCTGAATCATTTACTTAGGTTTAACTACCCATCAAATTTTCCTTAAAAACATCTTTCAAATTGATTTAACCCTTTAAATCATACTTAAACAGGGAAAATATACTTTTTGCTTTACTCTAGTCTCTTTGCCATGATATATGCTTTACATAAAACATTGTTGATGAAAACATTCGAAACCTTTGTTTAAAAGCTTTAAACAATCTCGTTCGAAACCTTTGAAAGTACCCCTTTCAAAACAGGTTAACCACTTTACCTTGAACTCTAGGCCAAAAGGCCAAAACATGCCTTTCAAAAACATTTATAATACACCTTTCGAAACTATTGAAAGTGTCCTTTCAAAAGCTTTATAAAATCTTAGACATCCTCTTTTAAAACACTTCAAATTTGCCTTTTGAAAACTGTTGGGCGTGTTTCCATCTCCTACCGATCCAACACTCTTTCCACACAGAGCCAAACCAGTCCTTGCTCCACTGTCTGCCGAATCAAAGCAACATGCCTCTACCGAACCATCTCCCTCCTCGTGACTACCAAACCAACATCACTCCACTCATCTCCCTCCAAAGAACCAAGGAAAACCGGACCAACTCCACCAGGCCAGATTACATCAGCCCAGGCCCGCCAGCTGCTATATACATCCAAGACCCCTGCCCTCAACCTCACTCTATAAATAGAGGGGCAGGGGTACAACAATGGCGGACAAGTTTGAGAGCTCAAGCATGAAGAGAACTTTCAAACAACTTTCTTTTACTTGTATCAAAGCTTTGTACTTGTAATCAAAACAAGAGAAGAGAAATAACATATAAAGTGGACGTAGGCACATTCTGGCTGAACCACTATAAATCTGCGTGTCTTTTTACAGTTTAGCCCCTGCTTTTCATATATTTGCATAAATCACCCAAATCACTAAGAACAACATAAGATCTACTAAATCATACGACTTTGAGGTGTTTGTCCATTTTTTGTGCAAACATTTTTGGTGCTTTCATTGAGAGGTAGAAGCTCGAAGCTTAAGCTTCATCCACTTAACATTTTTCCTAACAGCATCGTTCGCCACTTGGAAAACATGCCTCCTAAACAGAGAAAAGATGTTAACAAAGGAAAAAACATCGCATCCAGCAGTCTTCCAGATCCAGCTGTCACGAACCAAGTAAATCGTCCTCCTCCAACAGTAGTACCGAATGAAGGACAGGCAAATCCGACCACTCCAGAACAGCCCGCAGCAATTACCAGGGCAGATCTGGACAGGGTTGTGGTTGAAGTAACTAACCGCTTCACGTCCCAAAAGGAAGCTTTGGTGGACCATCTCATGTCACGCTTAAGGGATGCTGAAGAGTCCAACCGCAACACTGAATCATGGGGCGAGTCCCAGTCTGGAGGGTCTCAGAGACAACAAAGATCTTCCTTCTTCGAAGGAGCTAACGGCAGAAGCAGCCATGGTAGAAGCCGAGATCGAGCACAGCCCGAAGTTAGGCCTGAGGAAACGCTTGGAACCGAACCCCACGGGGGAGGTACCGGGCGATGGTCAACTATAGCTGAGCATGTCATACTACCTAACCACGGAAACGCCAGTGAGCGTGGCCGAGCTAGAGTCCAGCCCGAAGTTGGACCCGAGGAAGTACTTAGATCAGAGCCCAGCAGGGGAAGATCAAGGCAAGGGCCAACTATGGCTGACCCTAGCATGCTCCCAGAAGACCAAAGGCAGCCACCGGAAAATATGAGGAATGATAGACGATACCATCCCTACAGATCATCTGGACAGGATCAATCCCGCAAAATAGAGCCAAATTTGTTTCTATCTGCTCCAAATTCTGATGAAAGGATGGCAAGCTTATTCAGAGAGTGCGTCCAACGGGAGCAAAGAGATCGAGGGATAGGCGCTAGGGTGACCAGCCCTTTCGCCCGCAACATCGAAATTGCTATCACCCCCCGAGAATGGAAGATGCCAACAATGGGACCTTACAAAGGAACCTCCGACCCCGTTGTACACTTGCAGAGATACACACAACATATGCTCATGAGTGGAGCGACAGAGGGAGTACTGTGCAAATGCTTTCCACTCTTCTTAGCAGATCTCGCTACCTCCTGGTTTTGTCATCTACCCCAGGGATCCATCAGCTCGTGGGAAATGTTGAAAGAAAAATTTAACAGTCAGTTCCGTATTCATGTGGAACAACCTAAGGACGCTTATTCCTTATCCAGTGTCAAACAGAAACCTGGGGAGAAACTGCAGCAATACCTAACCCGATTCAATGCCGCAGCGGCCGCAGTCCAAGATGCCGATGAGAAGCTTATCCTAATGGCCCTCTGTAGTGGTGTGCATCCGGACACTAAATTTGCTAGAAGGTTGACAAAAGAAAAACCAGCCACTTTACCCGATTTCTTCCATGAAGCCGGGAAATATATGAGGCTTGAGGATGCTGCCGTCGAGGGGCAGTCAGGACAGCAAAGTAAGGCAACTCACAGCAACGCACCTGCGGCGGCAAGGGACGTTCGAAGAAATGATTCCAGAGACAATGCTGGGGGCAAGAAGGGAGAAAAGCGCCTATATCAGCCAGGACCGAGATTCGATACATACACTCCTTTGAACGAAACTGTCGAGAACATCTTCCTTGCCACCCAAGGCAAAGTTAGATACAAACGCCCACCATACAAGAAGGAATCAGATAACGCGCAGAAGTTTGGAAAATTCTGCCGCTTCCACGAATCTCACGGGCATGATACCAATGAATGCCATCATCTCCGAGATTTGATTGAGGAATACATCAGAAGGAAGAAACTGGAACGCTATGTAAAAGGTCAGGACAGGACTCCAACTCCTGCCAATGAAAACCCAAGGCTACCCTCACCAGACACCGGCAGAGGAAACCACAACACTAGCAGCTCTAGTCAAGAGAAGATAGTGGTCCATACCATCTCAGGAGGACCGCACATCGCAGACAAAAGCTGGAAAGAGATGGAAAGATACGGAAAGTCGCTTAGAGAGAGTAAAGACTGTGTCAATACGGTTGTAGAAGAACGCCACCCAAAACGGAAAGAAAGTGATGACATCACATTTGGAAAACGTGACCTAGAAGGAAGGCAATTCCCTCACATGGATCCCATGGTTATCTCTGCCCGGCTCGGTCCCGCCGAAGTTTACCGAATCCTAGTAGACACGGGAAGCTCAGTAAACATCCTGTTCAAGCATGCGTTCGACAAAATGAAGCTATAAATGAAGGATGTATCTCCCTGCGATAAACCACTACACGGTTTCACTGGGGATGCAAAGATGCCCCTCGGGCAACTGGACCTCTTTGTTGAGATTGGAAGCCATCCCCGCTCCGTTGTACGGAAGCAGACGTTTGTGCTAATAGAAAACCATTCGGCCTACAACGCTTTCTTAGGAAGACCAGCCTTATCTGACTTCCAGATTGTCCTAGCCCCATGGTGCCTAAAGATGAAATTTCCAACGGACAATGGAATAGGGGAAGTAGAAGGAGACCAGGACGTTGCTCGAGACTGCTATGTGACTGACCTTCGCAACAACCACAGGAAGGATAAAGGGAAGGGTGTAGAGGTTGCCCTCTGCACGAAAAGTCTAGAAGCATAGCAACTAAAGAAAGCCCCTCCTCTTCGATATACCAGCAACCCTTTCAATGAATTAGACCCTAGGGACAAAGAGGAGGAGGCCACCGTCGAGCCTGCAGAAGCTATGGAGTTTATATCTGTAGACAAGCATGACTCAAGTAGACTATTGAAAATTGGGTCCCAACTAAAAGCAGAATTGAAGGAACAACTCATCGATTTCCTCCGCCACAACTTGGATGTATTCGCATGGTCACACTCTGACATGACCGGAATCTCCCCCGACGTAGCATGCCACATACTAAACATTGATCCTACCAAAGCACCCGTAAAGCAAAGAAAGAGAAGCATGGGGGTAGAGCGATCAGCAGCCTTAGATGAAGAGATGAAGAATCTGCTCGCCAATGACTTCATACGAGAAGCCATCTACCCGGAATGGATCGCTAACCTGGTGCTGGTAAAGAAGGCTAATGGGAAGTGGCGGACATGCATTGACTTTTCCAACCTAAATGACGCCTGCCCAAAGGATTGCTTCCCGCTTCCCCGAATCGATCAGCTTGTAGATAGCACAGCTGGGCACGAACTCTTATTTTTTATGGACGCATATTCAAGATATAACCAAATTCCTATGCATGCTCCCGATCAAGACCACACTAGTTTCATCACTGACCGGGGATTGTACTACTACAAGGTAATGCCTTTCGGACTTAAAAACGCAGGAGCCACCTACCAGCGCCTCGTCAACAAGATGTTTGCGGGGCTAATAGGGCAAACTATGGAAGTATATGTGGATGACATGCTGGTAAAGTCAAGAAAAGCCGATGATCACGTAAGCCACCTAGGCGAGATGCTCCAGGTACTTCGACAGTATGGAATGAAGTTGAATCCACTAAAATGCTCCTTCGGAGTGTCATCAGGAAAATTCTTAGGATTCATCGTCCATGCCAGAGGGATTGAAGCAAACCCTGAACAAGTCCGAGCGCTAAGGGATATCAAGATACCTTCCACTCGGAAGGAAATGCAAAGTTTGAACGGAAAGGTGGCCGCCCTAAGCCGATCCATCTCCAGGGCAACGGACAAGTGCGTCCCCTTTTTCGAAGCTCTAAAGAAAGACAAAGGAAAGTTCGAATGGACTGACGAATGCTTAACCGCTTTCCTTAACTTAATCGAACACCTCCAGAAACCACCGGTACTCTCGACTCCAAGCGAAGGCGAAGAATTATACCTATACCTTGCTGTGTTATCTCACGCCCTAAGCGCTGCCTTGGTACAAGAAGACAACCGCACGCAGCGGCCAGTTTACTTCGTCAGCAAAAGGTTTACGGGGGCAGAAGTCAGATATCCTAAACTTGAGAAGCTAGCATACTGTTTACTAATCACGTCACGGAAACTGCGTCACTACTTCCAGTCCCATTCCATTAAAGTTCTGACCGATCAACCACTGAGGCAGGTACTCCATCGTCCCGACACTTTTGGGCGACTACTTAAATGGTGCATTGAACTAAGTCAGTATGATATCACCTATCACCCTCGCACCGCCATCAAGGGACAAGCTATGGCCGATTTTATTGCAGAATTCACTACCAACGAAGATAAGGAGCAATTGGAAATAGCAGAAGATATCAAGTGGAATCTCTTTGTGGATGGTGCATCGAACGAACAAGGCTCGGGGGTAGGTGTGGTAATAATCACACCCAGGGGAAACAAACTGCACTATGCTATAAGGTTGGAGTTCGCTGCCACCAACAACGATGCAGAATATGAAGCAGTAATAGCCGGACTAGAACTTGCCATAGAAATCGGAGCCAATTCTTTGTGCCTTCACAGCGATTCTCAACTTATTGTTAATCAGATACTAGGAGAATTCCAAGCTCGAGAAAAACGACTCATAGCATATTTAAAGAAGACCAAGTTACTTCTCAGCCGATTGGACCACTACTTAGTCAAACACATCCCTCGGGAAGAGAACCAAGAGGCCGACGAATTGGCGAAGCAAGCAAGTGTAAGAGACGTCGCCATCTTTGGGGCAGTAACCATCTCAAAGCAACTGACCCCGAGTTTTGAGCAAGTGAATCTGATAGCTGCAACCGAGGAATCAACTTGGATGACTCCCATCCGAGACTACCTACAAAGCGGCACGCTACCCAACGGGCGTAACGAAGTCAAGAAAATCTTGAGGAAAGCATCCCGCTACACAATACAAGAAGACATCCTCTATCGACGCGGATTCTCTAACCCGTTATTAAGGTGTGTCGCTGGGAGGGAAGCCAAGGAAATCTTATCCAACATCCATCAGGGAAGCTGCGGAGATCACATCGGAGGGCAAACGTTAGCAAAAAAGATACTCCGATATGGATATTTCTGGCCCACCTTGAGCAAGGACGCCTTAGATTTCGTCAAAAAGTGTGACAGATGCCAGAAGTTTGCTAAGATTCCGCGGCTACCAACAACTGAGATTACTCAAATGACCAGCCCTTGGCCCTTCGTAATATGGGGAATTGACTTAATCGGCGAGCTACCAATGGGCCGAGGCGGGGCCAAATATGCTATAGTGGCAGTCGACTATTTCACCAAATGGGTGGAAGCGGAACCTCTGAATAAAGTATCTTCAGCAAAAGTTATTAACTTCTTGATCAAAAATGTTCTGTGCAGGTACGGAGTCCCACTCAAAATCATATCAGACAATGGACTTCAATTTGACAGCGAGGAATTCACCAACTGGTGCCAAGAACACGGAATTCACAAAAGCTTCTCATCCGTAGCGTATCCCCAGGCAAACGGACAAGTCGAAGCCGTCAACAAAATTCTGAAAACTCTAATCAAAAAGAAGCTCGAAAAGTCAAAGGGCGCTTGGGTGGATGAACTTCCTACGGCACTATGGGCCTATCGCACATCTTTCAGAACATCAACGGGGCACACTCCTTTCTCTTTGGCATACGGATCGGAGGCTATGCTCCCAGTTGAAACCATTGTGCCTTCCCACCGTAGGATCCACTATAACCCAGAAGAGAACGAAGAACTCCTTCACATGTCTTTGGATCTAGTTGAGGAGAGGAGAAATGATGCAGTCCTCAAAGCAGCAGCCCACAAACAAAAAGTGGCGGCACAATACAACTCCAAAGTCAAGCATCGTACCTTACAGGAATGGGATCTTGTCCTCAAGCGAATATTCCCTCGCCCTGGAGCACTAGACCCAATCTGGTATGGACCATATGTAATTCATAAAGATCTCCACAATGGAGCTTATATTTTGTCAACAGTGGACGGAGAGGTGTTCCAGAGGGCATGGAACACCAACACCTCCGTCGATACTTTTCTTAACTTGTACTGCCCATATGAAGTGAATTAACAAAGAGAATCAGTTGACGTAGGCCTTTTCATGCCGAAAAACTTTAAAAAACCTTGTCTCTTTTTTTTAACTTGTTCCTTTATATCTTGGCTGCTTGTTAACATTATCCTTTTCTGTTGAACAAAATCCTATGCACGTAGCATTTCCACTCAATGCACTCCGCAGCGCAACTTCACCTAGACAAGACCTAACAGGTACTACGTGAATCTATGCCCTCGCCAATGAGACACTTTTGCTCCGGCATCCCTCTGCTGCGGGTTAACTCATTTCTCGCGACGACCCTTAAAGCCAACTGTAATGAGCCGATTATAAGCCACCGAGAAGGCCGACTATAGCCGAGGCAGCTCATTACGGCGTTCGGCTCGCCAGCAACTGTGAACTGACTATAAGCCCCAACATAAGGTGTGGCCAGCCAGGGGCAGTTCACAGTTGACGATTGGCACCCACGCTAGTCGGCCACAGTAAATCGAATAATACCCACGATTACGGGCCATAATGGCCCGGGTAGTTACTGTGCGTGATCTCGGCTCCGATGTGTCTTAAGTGCGGCTGTGGTAAAAAAGAATTAACTCCCCGCGGAGGCGTAAGATGGGTGACAAATGTCTCCAAGACCCACAGCTAGGGAAAGTGACTACAAAGCCCGTTTGCCACGAACTTAAGCACATCGAAGGCCTTCCGTGATTGGAAGTTTTACTATTTCACATATTTCAATTTTACTTAAGAAACTTTTCTCCTATCCTCTGTAACAATCCCTGAAGTGCAGGACACGAAACAGGAGACACTCGCTAATAGAAGCGGATACTCACAACAAGATACTGGACCGCATCCCTTACTCGGTCACACAGGATATTCAAAGCTGCCATCTACAAGCAAAATATAAGGGGCGGTATTTCCTTCTTTCATATATGCCTATGATTTGTTCACACCTCACGCTAACACTGGAAGTCATGAAATTATGTTTTAAAACAAGAACCTGACATCAAACACAATTTAATTACAAGAATATGCATAGCTATATTTCTTAGCCAACATGTCAAAATAGCAAAAACATTCAAAAGACGAAAAGATCAGCTTAAGTTAAAGGATTGCACATCAAGAATAGAGCTATTTATTACAAGTAGCAAGAATTACAACCTAAAAGTTACTCTACTGTTTTAAGACTAACATATACTGCCATGTCAAATCCACAAAAAGAATTCTCCAGGTCTAATCAGGGAGCCGGCGGCGTTGGAGTCTTGTCCTTGTCCTGTTGCCCACCTGTCCGGTCAGAAAAAGAAATCATTAGTGATAAGCAACAGAGTTAACAAAAGAAGAATCTAATGAAGTAAAGGTTACCAGCAACTTCCCCTTGATCGTCTTGGTCGTCATCCCCTACTTCCACACCTGCCTCCTCAACCGCGAACAACCGCATCCCCTCTTTCACCGCTGCCTTCTCCTCCTTGGTAAACTGAGCGGTGACCACATTCATCCTGAAAGCCGCTCCACCCTCCTTATCCGCCTCAGCCTTGGCCTCCTCTAGAGCCCTGAGGTAAATCCTAGCCATAACCCGGGGGTAGTCGTCCATCCAAGATAAGCTGCCCTGCTTCCAAGTGCGAAAGTACATGTCCTACAGCATATCGTCCATCATCCCCTCATTTTCCTCAAACTCCCTCATACGGGCCTCAGAAACCGATAGCCATGCAATTGCAGCATCCCTTTCCAGTCGGTATCGCGAGCAGTCAGCCTGAAGGGACCTCCTCATCACCTCCATCTCCTCCTTTAGCCTGACCTGAGTAAGCTCTGCGGCTTCAAGCTTCCCCGACAGCTCCTCTACCTGCTCAAGATCCACCCTTCGAACCTCGTCCACTATCGAGATGGCCATATTTATCTGCTCCTTGCAAGCAGCCTCCATCTTCCGCAATTCCGCCTTACTAGCCTCCTCCATTGTCTTCCTCAACCGCCCGGAGGCAGCCTCATGCTGAGAAATCTGAATGGCCTGATCAGCAAGCTGTTTGGTTTGGTCCGAAACCATCAATCGTAGTCGAATGTTGGCACTCCCAATCTCCTCTCCAGCCTTAACCAGCCGAGCATGATGCCCCATCAGCTTCCTAGTCTCCTCCGCCACCCGATCAATATTAGCCTTGGCCTCGTCTCCCATGGTAACTATCCGAGTGGTAAGTAAATCGAGATCTAAGGACTTAGCCTCATCAAGCACCCGTACCATGGGATTACGGGGAAGAAGGTGCTCACCGGTAACCTCGTCGAAGGTAATATCGTGGGAACCTGGATCCAGATCAGGGTGACCCGCAAATGGATTACGAGCCAAACCAGGACGATCAATCTACGTAACGGTAGGATTTTCAGACGGGTTCGGAGAGAGTGCGAACTCAGTATCCTCCTCTGTGATATCATGAAGAGGCTGAACTGGGGGCTGAGGAACGAGTGAAGGTTCGGATAAGGGATGACTCCTCTTTCTCTTCTAAATACCCTCTTCAATAACCCCGAGAAGAGGACGGTAGCCGACTACATCCCCGGAACGGTGGGTCGGAGTCTTCGGCTTGGCGGAAGCTTTGGAGAGCTTGTATTGTTCAAGCCTGTGCCGAAGATCTGAGGCCTTGGCCGTTTTACCTGCTCCTGATATAAAGAACAAGTGTCACAAGCTTACCTTGATCCATAATTCAAGAAACGTGGTAAACTAAAAGTTAAAAGAAGAAAGGAAACACATCTGTTATACAAACCCTGGGGAGGAGTAGGATACTGCAATAAGTCCTGGATTTCATTCAAGGACGGGAGAGGATCATAAAATATTCCTAAGTCCCTATCAAAAATGGAGCCTGCAGGAGTCAAAAGTTCACCTTGAGTCATCGGAGCCACCTTGGCTGGAATAGTCTGAGAAGACTCACTTGCACCGGTCCCGGGCTTGTCAGCTTTCCCGGATTTCTCTACCAAAGCCGATTCTCCGTCCAGCCCCTCAAAAGCCTGACGGAATGCATCATCCGTCCACTCCTGAATCTCGCCTGCCTGCCCAGGAAGAAAGGCCCCGATGCCATCGCCACCATCATCACCTTCCCGGTCATCTCCTCCCTCACCTCTCACCTCCTCTACGTCTTCCTCCCCCTGGGTAAGAGGACAATTGCTGGGGGAAGGACCGTCAGACTTCTTAAGTTTCTTACCTCCGACAGTTGGAGGTTTTGTGAAAGGTTTCCTCTTGCCACTGTCTACTGTGACACCCCCCTTAGCTTGAGCAGCCGCCCTCTCCTCCACCGTTTCCCTCTGCTTGACTACTGACTGCTGAGGAAGGATCAAGTTATACTCCAGAAGGGTCGCATTTCTGATCAGGTAGGCAGTTGATCTATCTCTCCCGGGGATGGCTTCTATCTCAGCCGCCGTCTGAACCAGGCGATCAGTCTCCACAACCACAAAGCCACCTGTCGCTAGCAAAAATGAAGACGTATGAGAAGAAGCATTGCGACCAAAATGGAAATTATAAATAAAGCATCGACTTACATCCAGAGGTGAAACGCCGAATAGAAACAGAGTCGTCCCTGATGAAGAACCACTCCTTCTTGAACATGCTGTACTTAGAATACAGATCTAAGACCGGCTTGAAGGTTACAGCTGACTCCAAGCTGATGTATGGGGACCCCTTCTTATAGCCTCTCAGATTATATAAGTACCGGATCTCCCGGTTGGAAGGAGCACGCCCATGCTTCCTCTGGAAGATGACGAAGAGGCTCACCAGTATAGTATAGGAGTTGGGTTGAAGCTGGAATGGGGCCACCTTTAGATATGTAAGGAAGCTGGCTACCCAAGCATTAAGAGGCGGGATGGCACCACACATGCAGTGGTATCTGCTGTAGGCAAAGTACCCTTCGGGAGGGTCATACGACATAGCTTCTCTCCCTGGCAATAGCATGCGCGCCCTATCAATTCCGAAAGAGCGGGAGATGACATCGAGTTGCTCTTCCTTGAGGGAGCTAGGAAAGCAATCGAGCGGGGAGTTCAAAAGCTCCTGAGGGCTGTACCCGTCCACCAGTGATCTCGGGGCAGTTCCGTGACGTTCCAGTCCTGGCTGAGCAGGGGGCACTACGGAAGATTCTCCTTCGCCCCGAGACTTCTTTTTATCCGATCGAGTTTCTGCTTTGCGAGACATTATCTACAACACCGGAAAAACATATTGTTAGAGCAGAGGATGTAAACAAGTAAGTGTATAATATGAAATTCCACTCATAAAATCAAAATGCTCAAACTCCCGTTGTCGTTCGGTAAAGTGAATGAAAAGTTTCATTCGGTATTCGGAGTCTCGAGATTCGTTCGGCATTCCCCGTATAGGGTTCATTAAACTCCCATTGTCATTCGGTAAAGTGAATGCAAAATTCTCAAGGCCATTCGGTGGTCCTCATGTCCATTCGGCATTCAAAGTCATCGGTTCCATTCGGTACTTAAGGTCCATTGCCCATTCGGTAAATGAAGGTCATCATTCATCCGGTACTTGCTCATTCGGCAAATCAAAATCAAAAGAAAAAAAAGAGAGGGAGCCATTCGGCGAGGGAAGGCAGAATCACCTGATTCGGTATTCTAACACGGTTCGGCAGTGAGTTTGATTCGGCAAGGAAATCCGATTCGACTATCCCTCTTGGTAAGGAATGAACCATAACTTACAACCCCTACTTATAGGCCAATGCCAACAACCGGACCGATGGATTTGGCACACAGGACCGGATAAGGATTCCTCCAAGCTAAGTGGTATCAAACAAAGCGTGACATATGCCGACATATGCCCCACTTTGGGGGGAAAATGATGGTCATGTTTCCATCTCCTACCGATCCAACACTCTTTCCACACAGAGCCGAACCAGTCCTTGCTCCACTGTCTGCCGAATCAAAGCAACATGCCTCTACCGAACCATCTCCCTCCTCGTGACTACCGAACCAACATCACTCCACTCATCTCCCTCCACCGAACCAAGGAAAACCGGACCAACTCCACCAGGCCAGATTACATCAGCCCAGGCCTGCCAGCTGCTATATACATCCAAGACCCCTGCCCCCAACCTCACTCTATAAATAGAGTGGCAGGGGTACAACAATGGCGGACAAGTTTGAGAGCTCAAGCACGGAGAGAACTTTCAAACAACTTTCTTTTACTTGTATCAAAGCTTTGTACTTGTAATCAAAACAAGAGAAGAGAAATAACATATAAAGTGGACGTAGGCACATTCTGGCTGAACCACTATAAATCTGCGTGTCTTTTTACAGTTTAGCCCCTGCTTTTCATATATTTGCATAAATCACCCAAATCACTAAGAACAACATATGATCTACTAAATCATACGACTTTGAGGTGTTTGTCCATTTTTTGTGCAAACAAAAACATTGGAAACCTTTCATTCAAACACTAAAGGTAAACCTTTCGAAAACATTGGGGAATCTCCCCTTCAAAACCTTCATTAGATACATTTCGAAAGCATTAAGTCCTTTACTTAAACAAACCTCTCAAAAGCATTAGGTTCAAGTAAAAGCTCATGGAATATAATTTCGAAACCATTTAAAACTTTCCTTTCGAAACCTTTGGGTTTAACTTTCAAAATATCAAAAGGGTCTTAAAAGAACTGGGACAAAAGCATCATTTTCTAAAAGCATTTTCCTAAATAAAGAAAGTGGATGGAGTTGAAACCAACCCCTTCGAAATCATAGGAGAAGCAACTTCTAAATTTAAAGCAAAAGAACCCATTCAAAGGCATTGGTTCGAAAGGTAGAAAGCATCAGCATGGGTTTCGACCCCTTTGAAAGCTTATTCTTTAAAATAAAGGCGGCAACCTCTTTCGAAAGCTCTTTCCTTAAAACATTTGACCAAGTCGAAAGCTGTTTCCTTCGAATGCCTCATTTATAACCAAAATGGTTCTAAGTTTATCAAACCTACTTCAACCCCTTCGAAAGCCTATTTCGACTCCATAACTTCGCCTAACTCCAATCCACATTGTACCAAGGCCGATACCATGTGTATTGGTTTTGACTTAGATGTAGGCGGCAGTTTGAGGTCGAAAGGTGCTGCTATAAGTGGCGAAGTAGTAAAACCATATAAAACTTGTTTTTAACTTTATAAAGTAATTTATTTCCAACTAACTTGCTTTGTTTATCAACATATGATTGGTTTTCAATTCTTTTTCAAAATCTTTTCTAAAAGTGCTGCCGAATTTCAACAATTAACCAATTAAACATTAACAAATTGCCCCTTCTCCTTTTATAAACATATATAACATTTAAGTCCCATATCTTAAATAATTTTATATCTTTAATATAATAATTAGGAAAATTCTCCAAATATTCCCATAAATCACTTTTAATATGTTTTTTAACATATTTAAATTTTAACCCAATGCAAATATATAATGGCCGAAATTATTTTTAAACCCAATTTAACCATTTTCTTTACTAGAAAATTCATAATAAATCCACATTAATTAAGAAATTTATGAAACTTGTAACCCATCTCTAAAATAATATTTTTGACCTTATATCAAAATTGCAAGGCATTTAGATGTAATTTTATACGTTTTTCAAATTAAAACTTATCATAAAATCTATATGAAATAGCTTAAATCATCAACAAGCATATATATCCATTTAAACACTCAAAACATGGAATCATTTGCAAAAGAAATTTAGATCTCAACTAGAACCCAAAATCATAAAAATGAGATGTGATCTATTATTCATCTTAGCTTGATGTTAAGGAGTTTGAGATTTGCCATAGAGTTGGTTTAATTAAGCTCCCTTCCTTAATTCTTGCTTATCTTCCCCTTTATCTTCTTCTAATGGTGGCTGGCCTTGCTTGATTTAATTTTTTTGTAAACGTTGAAAGTGAAAGTGGCATGAGTGTTTATGGTATAAGAATATAACATATTCCTATTTTGCCCTTATCTTATTACCCTTATCTATTTCATTTTAATTCTCTTTTGTTCATTATTTAATTAGGCACGGCTACCCTCTAATTGGACAAATCTCAATTCCCTTAACCATTTACATTATTTCATTTAATTTATCTAATTAAATGTCGTAAATAATGTTAATCAAAATTAGGGTCATTACAATTGTGCTCTAACCTTCCAAGTTACACTCTTGATCGAGGGATAGTGGAAGTTGAGAAGGTCGAAAACATGATAAGTATACGAGACTTAGTTTCCATATGCGATCATTCTCATTGTTGCTGAATTTGACAAAAATTAACTTAAGGAATATCTAGAAGAAATACAATAAGTATACGGTATGGTTATTCACTCGATGATGATATTACCTACGTATAAACTCATCTTGATCTTCTATGAAAAATGATAAGGAAATCGTCTAGATAGGAGATGAACTCCACTCTTATGTATTATTTGTTTGTTTTTAGAAGAATCAGAGTTGAGTTAACTGGAAATTTATCAATTGGTTTTAGAGCACTTCGTAAGCGAGGGGAGTGTACTTATATGAGATGACCCAAAACTATAACCACTTCAAAACTATATACGTGATCTATGCTTTAGAAGAGGTTTGTTATATTCGAGATGTAGGAATCTATATGGACATTCATGATCTATTCGATATGCTGGAATCTATGTAGAAATTCGAGATTTGATCGAGATGCTCGAATCCATGTAGAGCTTCACGATCTGTTTAGGATGTAGGAATCCATGTGTGGTTTTGAAATCTGTTGAGTTATTGGATTACATGAGTGGTTCCGAGATCTGTTCGAGTTATGGCTAGTGTGGAAAGGTGCTTAACATGACTTCACCATCGGAAATGACAAAACTAGAGATACGATGGATAGCCAAGGGTATCCCAAGGATGCAAGTGACTCCATTCTAGTGTTGCTTACGGATATGCATATAGAAGCGATGTACTTGGTTCCACAAGGCAAGGTCTGGGCCAGGTATGTATTTCCTATAGTACGTTCCATACAGTTATATGCTGCTCAGAAGGATGTCTTTGATCCTTGTGCAAGAGGACCATTCTCAATGTATCGAGGGCACCTCCACGGAAATCCTTTACAATTATGCGAATGCGCCTTAGCGGTTTTGATTGTATACTCGATATTGTTGTGGTGTATACATAGCACGGCTATTTCTTACATATATTCTACACCTTAGATATTATCTATTATATCGCAATATGTACCTATTATATGATTGAATCTTTTGAGGGGAAAAACCAATCTAGTAATTCAGTTGGTCTCAAAAGGTGTTGTTATATATCATACATATATTTTGTTTCTCACACCATACTTTTGCCTAACCCACGATTTTATTTCCCCTTTATTTCCATGGGTGCTCTTTCAAGCAGTCTGAGGAAAGTAGGTTTTCGTTGATGTTCATTGGGCTCTTGGAGAGGAGCTGGAAGATTTACCTACTATAGTATTTATTTCCATTGCATTACTTTATGTATATATATATATCAGCAATTATAAGGATAGGCTATTATAACTATCCATGCTAATGAAAGTACTTAGATTAGTTACTCTGAAATGCTATATATATTAGAGTAACACTGTATACTGTCTTTTGATATTATATGTTATCATTCCATTATGAGATTCTAATTTTTTCTCCCCTTCTTTGTTTTTTCCTTTACCCAAATAATCGGTCTTTCTGGCACTTCGGTGCTCGACACGTGAATAACATGGATGTATTAGTGCTGACGTTCGAGAGTTGAAAAGGATGGTCGTTACATATGGTATTAGAGCTAAAGGTTAAGTGAGAACCATGCTTTTGTTAAGTGTAACTCATTAAGGGATAGGGTAATGGAATGCCCTAGCATGAGTTAAGTATGTTATATATATGAGAACGTATATGTATTTGTTATATATTAGTAATATGTAAGAATAGGTTGATAGTACTGTAGTCTAATTTATGTAGGGATTAATGATGATTCAGTACCATCCCTCATTTATGAGCTTAGACATGCTCGGCTAGTGTTATACTACCTTTTGGCCAATGCAGTATATCATGGATTTGGCCAAACAGATTTGTGATCATCAAGGGAGGAAGCCCAGAGAGATGATTATCAGGCTTAGATATCGGTTATAAACAAGGCTATGGTTGATGGTCGAGCGGATTCAGACGAATGACACTCTGGAATTGGCTAAGTATGGAATTGACACTTCCCTTAGGCAAGGGATCGGATTGGAATACTTCCCTTAGACAAGGGATCAGATTGGATTAACATGTCTATGGATCGCTCGGATTGGTAGCACAACTCAACGATGATCACTCAGTAACTTAACAAACGACGCATCAACTCGAGAATCAACTTTATAAACAAGAAGTAGGCAATATGGTGGACCCATAGGAGTGTTCGCATGCTGCCACATGTCATGTAAAAGGGATCAGGGCCGACCTCTCTATATAAGTGCAATCGATCTGGATTTTTTTAGGTCAGGTCGGCTTGGCTTGGAGATTCCTGATCCAAATTTTGAGCAAGCTATTTTCATGTCTTTTCTTATAAATACAGTGGGCTTGACATCCATTAAGGGATCTTTTGGCTGGCTATTCTTCATCACTCATATCTTTTCCTTAATTTTCTAATACAAGAACAACTGTACTTGTAATCTTACTGTATAAATAATAAGATTATTGGAGTGGACGTATGCCAGAGTTTGCCCGACCACTATAAAATTTGCATGTTCATTTACTTTTCTGCACTGAATCTATGATCTGTGAACTTATATTATTCTCTGATTGGTATTGTTATTGGATTAGCAGTGCTCTCACAGTACTTAGGTGTTGGTGGCCATTTTTGCCCTCAACATTTTGGTGCTTTCACTGAGGGGGCTAGCACCCACTGATTTAGAGAAGATTTGGAGCTTGGATTTGGATCGATGGTGAGGCAATTAGCGAAGAGACTATTGGAAGAAAGTAATCATCGTAAAGGAAGTCAGGAGGCTTCGTCAGGAGCTGGAGCTAACTAATCCTCCGTCTACATCACCAGGGATGATATGGAGACTATGATGAGAGTGATGTAGGAGCAGATGATGAAGAGCAAGAGGAGGTGATGCAAAATTTCCTTAGGCAACTTGGACAAGCTGGAGAACAAAGTCAAGGATTGGAGTAGCCGGTAATCTGTATCAAGGATTTGAAGCAGTAGGAATCATGGGAAATCATAACGGAGGGTGTGGAAATGGAGCAAATAGGTAGGAGAATGGAGTGAAGCAGCCGAGGGCAGTCCTCGGCCAACTGGGAGGGATCGCCGTCGATCCCTCCAGAGGGGTTAGCTCCGATCTGTAAGGCCTTGGGATCATGCCCCAGGTTTTGGTTGGTCAGGGCGTCGGTAGGCCAGTAGCCGTTCCTGTAGAGTTTGGTGGGAATCGAAATTTGGATGCTCGTCCGGAGGAGTACTTTCCGAGGTTGCCTCACGGAGTGAAGGGGCAGGTTGGAAATGATGATTGGAGGCTTCCTTTGGATAGTAGTGATACATTAGCAGAGATGATCAGGCGGGCTATGAGAGGAGGATTAGTAATAGTGATCTAGAGGATGTGAATAGGAGTCCATTCACTTCTAATATCAAGCATGATAGGAATCCATTAGATTTTAAATTACCTACACTGAGGACATATAATGGAAAAACGGATTCTACTGTTCATCTGATGAGGTATATAAGGCATATGGAAGTGATGGTGGCATTGGAGGAAGTGATGGCGCGATGTTTTTTTTGTAATTGGCAGATATAGCTGCACTTTGGTTTTGGCTATTAGAGAACGGTACTATTGGCACTTGGATGGAGTTGGTAGAAAAATTCATGAGGCAATTTTGAGTCCATGTCATGAGACCCAAGAGCGTGATGACGTTGATAGCACTGAATCAGAGGACAGGACAGTCCCTTCGGAATTTCTTAACGAGGTTTAATGCAGCGGTTACTTCGATGGATTGGCCTGATCCGTCGATAATGGCAGTAGTATTAGGAATAGCTAAGAACAAGGATTTCAAGGTGTCGTTCGAATAGGATCCTCCTAGGGATCTCGGGGAGTTTTATCATCAGGATGAGAGGTTCCTGCAGCAAGAAGATTCTATGGTTGACAAAGAAGAGGTTAACAGAGTTAGAGACGAAGGACCATCTGGAGAAGGTCCGGACAAGGACGAAGGAAAAAAGAAAAGTGAATGATGGCTTCAATGGATCGAAGCAGCAAAGGAGAGAACAAAATTCTCTTCTTATTTGGATTCTCTTCTTATGGCTGGTAAGGAGGGAACCCTCCGAATAGGACTGGACATTAGGATAATACTGCCTATTCCATAAGCTGGATGGGCATCATAAAAACAGCTTCAAGTATTTGAAGGATATAGTTGAGGAACATGTAAGGAATGGTTAGCTATAACAATACGTGAGGACTCGGGCTACGGTGGTGGAACAAGAGCAGCTACCAATCGCCTCAAATGGTAATGGCCTTGGATCGAGGCGTCGGCTCATCATCTCTTAATCGGGATGGCATGGAATAAGTAATAAACTCTATAATAAAACGACTAGGTCACTTACATATTTACGGGATCGGAGTCGGTCCCTAGGCATGCTTTGAGATGATGATAAACCATAGTGTTCGGATATATGAAATTTGGTTTTTCTTGTTTTTGATTTACTGGTTTTCTGGTTGATGAACTCTTAATTTATAATTTGGCAAATAGACTTTGAAATTCTTAAATCTGGTTTAATAAAAAAAATAACAGGCTGCGGTTGTCCCGATCGGAGCGATGGGGCAATAACCGCAAGGTACGAGTCTCTTCACCGAGGTGGGACAGGATGGACTCCTACATGGATTAAGTCTTCGATCGGAGAAGGATACCCCAATAGTCGTGCTATGTCCCGACCGGAGAGATGGGACTGGAGAAGTATGAGGTAGGCCGCTTCATTGGAGAGTGACATGATCGGCCTACTTATCATTGTGCTACTCTTGCTGGAGAGTGAGTGGGGTCCAGCAAGGGTCCAAAGAGACCATGGTCAGCCCGGAGAGGCCATGATTCATTCTTATTGGTCAATGTTCCCCCTTTCATCGGAGATGGACTGAATAGGGTCTAGCAAGGGTTCAGAGAGACCACGATCGGCCTAGGCTGGCAATGACATCATTTTATGTTCAGTGATGCTAAACCAGACTGCAGGAAGTGATGCCGCTTCGCTAGAGAGCGACAGGATTGGCTTGCTTATTGTTGTTCCTCCTTCGTCGAAGAGTGGAAAGGTAGTTTCTAACAAGAGCTCGAAAAGGCTGTGATTGGTCCGGAGAGGCTATGAACCAGGCTATTAGTCTGCCAAGACCTTGGAATTGGTTAACGATTCGGAGAGATCAAGGTTCTAGATTTGGCAAACGATCTGCTGAGATCATTTATTTGGTTATTGGTTTTGGATGGACTTGGACTTGTTATCGGCTTTGGATGGACATGGACTTGGTTATGGATTCAGAATTGGCTATCGACTTGGAGCAGTCGTGGGTCTCATTAACAAACTCCTGGGCAGACACGAAACAACTTATGGCAATTTTGCTTGGCAATGGATCAGGTTATGGATTGGAAAATACAGCTTAATGGATTCTGGACTTTGGACTTGTGATGATTCAAAGCACGCCTCCCAACCGCATGGCTTGTTTTAGGGGGCAAATGTTATACTGCCTTTTGGCCATAGCAGCAAATCATGGATTTGGCCAAATAGATTTTTTGATCATCAAAGGAGGATGCTCGGAGAGATGATTATCAAGCTTGGAAGTTGGTTATAAACAAGGCTATGGACGATGGTCGAGCAAATTTGGATGAATAACACTCTAGAATCGGCTAAGTATGGAATTGATAGTTCCCATAGGCAAGGGATCAGATCGGAATACTTCCCCTAGGCAAGGGATCAGATCAGATTAATATGGCTATGGATCACTCGGATTGGCAGCACAACCCAACGTTGATCACTCAATAACTCAACGAAAAATGCATCAACTCGGAATCATCTTTGGAAACAAGAAGTAGCCAACATTGGGGACCCATAAGAGGGGTTGCATGCCGCCACGTGGCATGCAGAAGGGATCAGGGCCGACCCCTCTATATGGGTGCGATCGGTTTGGATTTTTGTGGGTTGGGTCATCTTGGCTTGGAGATTCCACATCCAAATATTAAGCGAGATATTTACACATCTTCTCCTATAAATATAGCAGGCTTGGCATTCACCGAGGGATCTTTTGGCTGGCTATTCTTCATGACTCTTTTCTCTTCCTTCATTAATTTTCTAAGGTAAGAACAACTGTACTTGTAATCATACAGTATAAATAATAAGATTATTGGAGTGGACGTAGGCCAAAGTATGCCGAACCACTATAAAATTCGCATGTTCATTTACTTTTCTACGTTGAATCTGTGATCTATGAACTTATATTATTCTCTAATTGATATTGTTATTGGATTTGTGGTGCTTTCACATTACTTGGGTGTTGGTGGCCATTTTTTCCATCAACATCCAGTTTATGAGCATCTAATTTTTTTTTGATTTATAAGTAGTTTACCTTTTTACTATATGGGTTGGGTTGATAATAATTGTGGGAAAATTGAAACGAAGACCTTGTGAATTAAGTTTCACAATTTGACTATAAGGCGTTGGATGATAATGTTTGGTTAAGAAGTTAACTTTAGTAAATGATGTTGATTATAATCTAAAGGAAAGATAAGATATTTTGGAATAAATATTTGTGAAATGATTTTATATAAGAAAGTGACTTTATATAAATATGGTTTGTAAGATATGGTTTATAAATAAAAAGGATTTAAAACGTGAATTTGAGAACATAAATCCCGATGGTTTGGAAATTTTTTTTCAAGGTTTCTAAGAAAATAATAGTATTATTATTTAAAAGTACTTAAGAATAGAAATATTTTAAAAAGGATATTAAAGTAGATAGAAAGTACTAAACTAACTTCTGTTGCTGAAAAATAATTACGGAAATGACAACAACATCATTGGCATTCATTTTCGAGTTTCAAAGTAGAGAATACTACCATAGTAGTTCTGCTATAGAGTTGTTTTAGTAAAATAAATTTTGATTTAAATCCCAAAAGTATGGTTTGATATATAAAAGTAATATATATATATATATATTATTTAAAAAATGATTTGTATGAAACCCATTGTTTAGTTCTAAAGTTTTTTTGTTAAGTTATTTTATGGATTCATATATCATATGCATTAGGATAGTTATAATATGTTGTTTGGTAGTTTTCATTTATTGAAATAAAACGGAATTTTCGTCGATTTGGAGCAGTCAAAAAATTTCGAATTGGTATATAAATTAAAGCTACATGTTTTTCTAAAAATATAAAAGATGAGTTTTTATGTCTTTGAGATTTTATGACTCTTAAATTGTGAATATAGTAAAAATTTGAAAAGTTTTAAATTTTTGAACATCCTTTTTATGTAAAATATATAGGGTTGTTTTTATGTACTCTTAGGATGTAGTAGAGTATTATACGAATATAAAATTAAGTTATGGAATGGATTTTAAATAATGATATGTCTTTATAAAATGTTTAAAAACTTAAAGTAATGTTTTATGAAATGATTTATAAATGATTTTAACTTTAAAGTGAGAAATACTATATGTGAAAATGAATATGATATAAAGTGAAAAATAATTGGTGTAGTTAAGAAACCAATGGAACAAAGTATGCAAGTTCTACATATATCATTTTATTCGCATGATAGTTCTTGATCTAGGATTCAAGTACATGACTTCGACATGATTTACACTGGTTTGAACAAAGAAATTTCACTCAATTCTTGACTGCGAACACTTGATATAGATTCTTGATATAATCTAGAGAGTTTCTATTATAGTATATGGCTACGTAAGGAAAACAGAGGTTTCTAATCAAGGAACCTGATCGGAGTCCGCACTAGAGATGTCAAGTGATCTATACCGGTTTGAAAGTGAAATTAATGTGATCGAGAATGTGGTTGGATTTAAAATTTCATACGGATGGTCCATATACATCATACGGGCTTTAGTATATTTGTATACTGTGTTTGTTGGCTTGCGGGGAGTTTGGGGAATGACTCTTCGAATTGTTTGAGTTTTCATGAATAATTGACTAAGTAATAACCTAAGGCTGCTGAGTGAAAGGTACGCTTAGTAGTTAATTTGTCATCGTTGTGCGATGAGAAGGTTGTTGAGCCCGCGCAAACCGTAAACTAGTTTTGCTAGTAATTGTAATACTTTTAAACATCAACATGTTAATTTTTCTTTAGTTGCTCATGGTGAAATTTCAAGTACAAAATATTCTAAGTGGGGAGAATGTAACAACCTGGAATTTCAAAAACTTCATACTTAAATATTTGAATCTTGGATTTAATGTGAATAAATGTGATTATATAATCTTGTTAACCCCCTTTCAATTAATAACTAATGAAGGAAAACTTGTTTTTGAAATTTGTTACAAAAATAAATAGTTCGACGAAATATCGATAATGTGATCGAAAATAGTTTTATCGATAAACGACTTTTGACTAAGCAAAAGTTGTTCGAACTACTTGTGCATGTCTTAGAAACAATTGAATGCATAAATAAAATTTTAAAACACTTAAGTTAATAATAAAATTAACTAGATTGATTATGCTTCTAGATAGGGACACAAATAAGTGATTTAAGGAGCAAAAGGTGGAGTGATTTAAGTGACATGTGTGTAAGGGGTAGGCATGTTTATGTGGAGAAAAGTCTCCTTTGTGGTTGGCCCTAGGGGTTATTTGTGGTCATTTCCACATATCCTCAATGTATAAAAGCACATGCATAGCTTTGCATTTAGGTTTGCAAATTTATTACAAAGAAATCACTCTCTTATTCTCTCTTCTCTTCACAAAGTTCTTAAATTAAAGTAACTCTAAATCAAATTCAAATCAGCCCAAACTCCTTTTATAACCTTAGACAACATAACGAAGCCTTCCATCAACTTGAAGCTAGAATAATAGATTCACCATAGCCCCTACATCTCAAGGTTGTGGGCAAAGGCGAGGGTTTTTGGGTATAGGTCGTGAGCAACAAGGTGAAAGTAGGAAGATTGGGTACTTGCAAGGTTAACGTTGGATGGTGGCTTAAGTTTGGTTGTTAGCTTGTGTATGGGTGAATTTACTCTCCATATAAATGAATATGAAGTCTATATGTTGTTGTTAAACTATATAATTGTTGCTTGAATTTGTATGTGATAATTGTTGTGATTTTTTCTTTGGAAAGAAAAATGGCATATGTAAAGGATTGATATGGACTTGTATGACTTTGTGTAACTTGTTGCATAGTCTTGATATGAATCACATAGGATTTGGTTCGACCTTGATTTGAATCAGACTTGAATTGGAATGGTTTTATAGAGACTAGTCGCTATATAAGCACTTAGGAATTGCTTTGTGTTCGGCAAATTCTATAGAATTTTGAAGAGGGAAGCTTAGGGACTTCTCACCATAGTTATAAGACATTATGTGTGTACTGCTTGCTTTAAAAAATTATACTTTAAAAAGTTTAAAAACTTGTTGAAAATCGACAAAACTTTTAAGTGTGTAAACTTGTCTATTCTAGAGCCCATTATAGCACTATTAAAAGGCTGTAATTGCAATTATTAACTTTAAATACTTCAAAATGACTTCAAACTTAAGTATTCGTCTCCAATCATTTTATAGTCATTTCTAACATATATTAGAGTATTTTAAAAGTGGTTTGGAATTTTTGTATATTTTTCATAATTTATTATGAATTATTAAGGTAGGATGTTAATTTTTACAAAAGAAAACATGTTTTTTCGAAGTTTAAAATGAATTATGAAATAAGTATTTTTATGTAATATTTTAAATAAATGTTATAACAGTATTATAAGTATTTTAAAGTATATATAGTTTTTAGAAAATTAATTAAATTTTTTATTAATATAAATAGATGTTTATGTAATATAAAAGCTTTTTAAATAGTTTTTATTATTAAATTTATCTTATAAATAAATTAGCATACACACACACACACACATATATATATATATGTATGTATATATATTTCTAAAAAGGTTTTAAACCATAAACAAATGTTTTACGAAGTAGTTTAAAATTGCTTGGTGGCTTAAGTGTGTGTGTTTGGTTAACTTATTTATGGAAATTCATTAATACTATACTTAACACTAAAAGCCGACGAAGTAGGCTTATCTATTTATGAGAGTTAAAATCGATGTTCGAGTAAGGATAGAAGAAATAGTGCTCTAATCTACCGACTTCCCTCTTGACTGAGGAATAGTTAATTTAGGAAGGTCGGAAACCTATTAAGTGTACAAACCTTGATTTCTATAAGCGATCGTCTTTAAAACTAGATAGTCGATTAGTTGACTATCGAACTTGACCAAATATTATATGTAAATGAATTTGGGTTGTAGTAAACAACGTTTTAGTAATATTTGTTTTTAACCGTTATTAATTAAACTTAAGATTATAATTAGGATTATAATTAGGACTATAATTAGGACTTTAATAAGGAATACTTTAAGCATGATTATTGTTATCCAACCCTCTAACCAAGCAATATGCGGATAGAATGGACAGGTTGAACTTGGGAGTTATCAAGGCAGGTAGTCTGGAGAGATAGTCATAGAGTCCAGAATTCAAGGACAACTGAGAATTCACAAGGTGTACTTTGAGGGACAAGTGTTACGACTAAATTTTCCATAGTCTTCAACCAGACTTGAACGATCGAATCGGACAAGGTAATATCATAAAATGGCAAGAAAAAGTAAGTATTGAAAAATGAGCGAAAAGAAGTTTAAAATTTGGAAGTTCAAGTTTTTGGAGGAGCCGATTCGAAGCAAACCCACAAAATCCTAAGGTCAGACTAGAAATAGGATGGCCATGGGAAAAAATCCAAGTGCGATCCGAAGTAATCCATGCAGAAACACCAAGCAAGACTCGATATCGACTCCCATGCATGACTCGATATCGATTACTAATGGCTCAGAGAAAACACTCAAAAAACTCAGGTCTGACTCCAAGCGCGACTCGGTACCGACTCCCAGGTATGACTTGGTACCAACTTCTGATGACTCTGAGAAAACACTCAAAAAACTTGGGTCCGACTCTAAGCAGGCAAAGGAAAACCCAGCACATGAAAATCTTAGAAAATCTCAGGTCAAGCCTTAAGTAAAGGCTCAAATTTCTTGGGTTGGACTCCAAGCAAGTTTAACCACTTCAAAAAATTCAAGATATGCAATAATCCACCTATTTTGGAGATCTATATTGACCCTAATATAGGGATCGGTACCAACTTCCAGTTCCACCCTGGGTGATCCCATCTTCTGCCTGCATGCCTTACTTAATGTCAAAAGTCTATTTCCAATGTAACTTTGTTGAATTAATGCAATTCTCTATCGATCTCCATGAACTCCTAAATCTGCAACTCTGTTCTTCTACAACTCCGTCATTGGACCCCAAAATAAGCTATTATTGATACAAACAACTATGTAATCACGAAACTAACCACTATACAAGCCAAAGTGAAGTGTTTAAGATGACCAGTTTGGTCATTTTAGTGATTGGTACCAAGCCATAACCTTGGATTCGTACCAAACCCTAATCTTGGAGTCGTACGGACCCTTTACAACCTGATGATGTGCACCTATTTTTTTAGGACAATTGGTCTAAACTACGTACAACGGCTTGGAGATATTTTGTGCGAGATTTTAGGCTCCCTACCTCTATATATAGGAGGGTAGGGCTCATTTTTTGAGGTCGTTAGGCTTTAGTTCTATTCTAAGCTATATTCTTGTAATTCTGAAAATCTAAGTGTCGAAGTTGTACCGATCCCTAAGAACTTCTGCCTCTAAGTCGGAAATAAGAAATAAAAGATTAAAGTGGATGCAGACCTAGCTTTGCCGAACCACTATAAATTGTTGTATGCTTCTCTTTTCCTCGTTTTTCATTTAGTTTTTCCATATTCTATTCTCTACCTTAATTCTTGGGTGTTTGTACCATTTTTGGTTCAAACATTTTAGTGCTTTCATTAAGAACCATATTCTCAAGCATTTGGATACGTCTTCTACTATTGGATTTCCTATATTCAAAAGATATATCCAATTTCTCTATCTTTTAATTCTACAACTTAGATTTGCAAAGATCTACTACAAGCTTTCTACAAATAGCCGCATCAAGAAGAGATCGTTCTATCAATTCTAGAGCTACTACTAAAGTTGAGAATCATAATCCTCAGAAGGAGATAGAGTTGTCCAAACAACTCAACCCGAGAAAAACTCAAACTGACGTCGTGATCAGAATGGAGATGGATATGATGATGAAGTAGATGGAAGATAAGCTAGTCAGAATGAGAAGAATCAGACGATGCAGCAAAGCCTGAGATTGCTAAATAAGCTAACTCAAAATAGATGTAGAAGGGATTCTAGTTCTTCATCCGAAAGCTCATTATCCTCTAAGCAACGGTATAGGGATAGGAAGCAAAAGAGGACTCGAAATGATACTGAAACTTTGTATCAAGGAGGAAGATGTGCCTAGGCTCAAGTTTGGGGATCTGTACCGAGGTACCGACCCAAGACTAGGGGTTGGTGGACCCCTCCAATGGTGGGCCCAAAGCCCATCTTTTGCAAGGCGGCATGGAGTTGGCTTCATTACGTGCTGGTGGTGGTCAGAATCTGGTGAATCATACTGCTGCTAATGTATTACTTACGTGTGCCAAGCAGTAGGGACAACTGAAGGAATGGATCTCCTGGAATATGAAGAACCTAGGTATCAAGAGCTAAATCGAGAGCGTTCGTCGGGCTGAACACTTGGGGCAGAGCTCGACTGCCGCCGTTCAGTCGAACCTGTTGACTCGAACTATCTAGAGGATATGGTCAGGAGACTTGTTAGTGAAAATCATTTCAGAAACAACGATGAATGGGGCACCTCTCCCAACCGGACTCCATTTACCGTGAACATCCTATGTGAGAGATATCCTCGGAGATTTTCAATGTCGATGATGCAATTGTATGGTGGACAACGGACCTTAGGCAACACTTAACGAGATATGAGTGGCATATGGATTCATTTATTGCTTCTGAAGGTATGAAATGCCACTGTTTCTCGATTTTTTTAGTAGTAGCTATGATGTGGTTAATTAGACTACTGCGGAGGTCTATATCGACTTTTGTTGAGTTGTCGTGAAAGTTTCTAAAATGGTTCCGCTTACACACTTTACGTCCAAAGTATGTGATGTTGCTATTTAAACTCTTTCAAGCTGATGGAGAGTTGCTAAGGGACTTCTTGAATCGGTTCCACATAGCCGTGATGGTAGTTACAGATCCAAAATGAAGATATAATATTGATGGCGCTGATTAAGGGATTTCATCTCGACTCGGATTTCAGGGAATGGTTAGAAAAGAAACCCCCATCGACGATGGACACTTTCTATAGAAAGGCCAATGAGTACTTACGCTTGGAAGAAGCACACAAATGTCCCCGAAGGAATGATGCTGGGGGTTCATCTATAGTAACACAAGGTAATTTCACTGTGAAGTGGACTGGAGGAAACTCTATGGATGTTGCAGTTAATATCGGGGATTCTAACAATCAAAGGAAAAGGTATCGAGGTCCAGGTGGCCAATGCAACAATGACAACGAGCACCTGAGGAACTTGTGATCAGAAGAATATACACCTCTAAACGATATGCTGGAAAACATGTACCTTGCCACATAAGGGATGAAGCAATACAAGAAGCCACCTCGAAAAGAGGCAACAAATGAATAGAAGCGCTTAGGAAAATACTGTCATTTCCATGAAAGTCACAGACATAACACTAATGAGTGTCGACATCTGAAAAGTCTAATTGAGGAGCTGATAAGAAATAACAAGCTCTAGCAGTACATTAAGGAACCGTCGAATAATGGAGAAACTGCCAGACCTCAGGGTCTACCTGCTCTAAGAGAACCGCCTGGGCCCAGCAGACAGGAGCCTAAACAAACTAATGAAAGACTGGTCATCAACTAACCAGTCACCTAAGGATGAAGCAATAGCCTATGATAATGCTGCCTCATTCTTAATTAGCTAGTTTCCTTTCACAAATAGGCCTCCTAAGGACATTGGGGGCATTGTAAATAGGCAGGCCCTGCCATTTCCTCTACTCATTAATAAAATCTGCTTCTTGAACCAATGAAACCGTGTTCTTACAAGCAAAAAATTCAGTGCCTTGAAACCATCAGCACAACCAAGGAATGCTCCTTTATTCTCAAATGATGTATGGGGGAGTAGACTCATTAGCCATTGGGTCAACGATCACATTCGACCCCAAACCTTCTGAGAACCGGCATTGCTCCAGCAATGCTGGGAAGGTACTATTTGTTGGGTCGATAGTTACATTCAACCCTTAACCTTCTGAGAACCGATGTTGCTCCGGCAACACTAGGAAGGTCCTAGCCGCCAGGTTGACAACCACATTCGACCCCTTTGCGAGCCGACGTTGCTCTGGCAATGTTGGGAAGGTCCTAACCGTTGGGTGCATGGTCACATTAGACACCTAACCTTTTGAGAACCAGCATTGCTCCGACAATGCTAGGGAGGTCCTAACCACTGGGTCAATGGTCACACTCGACCTCCGGCCTTCTGAAAATGGCATTGCTCCGGCAATGCTGGGAAGGTCCTAACCGTCGGGTCAATGGTTACATTCGACCCCTAACCTTTTGAGAACCGACGTTGCGGCAAATGCTTGGAAGGTCCTAACCGCTGTGTCAACAGTCACATTCTACTCCTAACCTTCTTAGAACCGGTCTTGCTCCGACAATATCGAGAAGGTCCAAACTGCCAGGTCGATGGTCACATTCGATCCCCAACCTTCTAAGAACTAGCCATGCTCCGGCAACGTTGGGAAGGTGCAAGAGATAACCTTTCATTTCCCATCTTTTATAGAATAAAATATCTTTCCAAGTCAGAGAATTTGTTTTTCCATTACTTAAGAGTTGTGACTTGACCGACTCAAATGTATTTGCATGTGTATAGTGCAGATAAGTACGTACCTAGAGATTGGTGCCAACCAAACTTCTACGGTCCATGATCGGACCCCTGAAGTTCTTCTTGGTATCCGGAGATTGATATCAGTCAACTCTTATCCTTGGATTGGGGGCAAGAGTATAAACTAAAGATGGACATGACATGACCGTCCATCGGCCAACTCTTTGTTGGATCTCAGGTTTTGATTCATGCCAAGGCGATTAAGACGACATAAGAATGATAAAATATTCTGCAAATCTACGACTACAAATTACGAAGATGACTAGACTCGAAGATCATATATCAAGCATGAATTTTGTTTTAGAGTCTAAGTTAGTATTCATATATGTTAAAATCTATCCTCAAGTAGTTCACACTACCTCACATATCGACGATGATTATTTAAAATGAAATTTAAATTATTTTTCAAGCTGGATTTAAAAAATTCACAGCTCAGTCGACTGAATGCACATAGTCAGTCGACTGACGCTATGCACATACACGTGGACGATATGTTTTCAAATTCAGTCTACTGAAGTTCCTCAACCAGTCGACTGACCTGCTTATAACTGTCATATTTATGAAGAGACACTTACTTTCATGAATAGATTTGTTCTTCGCAGAGAGTTACATCCATTGTTACTCTATAGAACCTTTCACCAGAGGTTATAACCCTCCGTCTACTATAAATAAACATGATTTTCAAGATCAATGTACCTAACTTCAATTATCTATTCTGAATTTACAAGATCTTAATTTCTGATTTTCTGCTTTCTTGAACATTCAACTATCTATTTCTTAAAGATACGTTTATAGTTCTACATTTCTTAAGCAATCTAAATCTTCCTAATCTTCATATACACACAATTACTTATATTATACTTGAAGAAAAGATTATAGGAAGGGTGTACTTTATTTGCAAAATCTGTGTTGTAACAAGAGCATGCAAAGTCAAGAAAATATTTCATTTGTATCAAAGTCCTGTTCGGTTGCTCAGGTGGGAAAATCCTGTTCGGTTGCTCAGGTGGTTAAAGTCCTGTTTGGTTGCTCAGGCGGTGTAAATCTATTCCTCTGGGTTAAGTGAGGGTTTCTAGTTTAAATCCCAAAGGAGTCTGGGATGGGACGTAGAATGGGAATTCGAACCAGTATAAAAATCTCTAGTGTCATTTTACTTTACTGCTATTTTAATTTTATAGTTACTTTCCGCACTAGTTAGTAAGTTTAGTATATATTCCATATTACACGATCCTATAACATAGTCACTTTCATTTGGTATCAGAGCAAGGTCATCTTATAACCGTAACACGGTTATCTGATATACTAGTAATATGGAAAACAACACTGGCACAAGTTTTACTGAAGGTCAATCTACTGCACGACCACCACTATTTAACGGGTTGAACTATAACTATTGGTCTACTAGAATGAGAATTTATATGCAAGCAAATGGTTATGAAAACTGGAATATTATTCAAGAAGAATATAACATACCTACTATTGAATATTCACAATGGTATAGCACACAAAAACTAGATGCTAGTGCGAATGCCAAAGCTATGAATATGTTATTTTGTTCATTAGACAAAAATGAGTTTAACAGAGTTTGCATGTGTAATACTGCTTATGAAATTTGGCGTACACTTAAAGTTACACATGAAGGTACAAACAAAGTAAAGCAGAGTAAGATATCTGTGCTCAAGAATTAGTTCCAGAATTTCAAAATGAAGCAAGATGAAATAATAAATGAAATGTACTCTAGATTTCAAGACATATATCATTCTCTCTTAGCATTAGGAGAAAAATATTCAAACTTTGATATTGGTTCAAATATCCTCAACTCTTTAACGGATGAGTGGGAACGAAAGGTCTTAGCGATCGAAGAAGCTAATGACATTTCAACCATTAAACCATAAGTGTTGATAGGAAATCTAATGTCTTATGAAGTTAATCTCCAGACAAATCAAGTACAGGCACAAGGTAAGAAGAATATAGCATTCCAAGCAGAAAAGGATGAATCGGATTCAAATGAGGAAGATATGGCAATTATTGCTAAAAATTTCAAAAAAAATTGAAATTCAGAAAGAGCAACAAATTAAGAAATAACAAGAACAACTTCAGCAGTAATAATAACAACAACAAGCCATCGTCTTCAGCTCTAGAATGTTATGAATGTCACAAGAAAGGGCACACCAAGAAAGACTGTCCTGATCGAAAGAGAGAAAAATTTAAGAACAAGAAAGACAGATTCAAATAGAAAGCCTTCTCTGTTACATAGGATGATTCAGAATCACTTGTCATCTAACAGTGACACAGACAACGATTCTGAACAAGCCAATGTCTATTTTATGGCCACAAATGACGAGGTGAGTGACTTAACTTTTGATGATTTAGTAGAAATAAATTCAGAATTACTTGGTAAACTAAGAAACATCAAAAGAAAATATAAAGACACTCTTGAAAATTTTGAATAGGAGTGAAATTGAGATAGATATTTTAAGAAATGAGAAAGAAATTTTAGAAGAAGAACTTGAAACTTCTCAAGAATCTTATTCTAATATGACATCTCAACTCTCTATGTTAAGTCAAGAAATAGAAACTCAGAAGGAAAAGAATGATGCTCTTTTAGTTGAAAATCATAATTTGAAAGCTAATATTAAAATTTTGGAATTAGATATTTCAATTCTTAAAACAAAATTTGATGATATTACTAAAAATGTCTCTAATTTTAACAAAGGAAGAGAGAATCTTTCTAAATTTATAGAAAATTCTTAGACAGTTTCAAATAAAAGGGGACTGGGATATAAGCAAGTATCAAAAAGTACTCCAAAGAAAAGGAATTCTTTATATAAATTTTTTAAAAGGAACAATGATATTATTGTAAAATAAGTTTCAAAAGTTCTAAATTATTCTAAATCAATTAAGATTTGGTTTCCTAAAACCAACAATTCTTTGATTAGAAACAAATACATAAAATCTTTTATGAAAACTGTCCACAAAAATAAAGATTTTAATTTCAAAAGGAATTCTGAACCCTCTTGGGTTTGGTTTCCAAAGACCTAACTCTTAGGACCCTAACTTTGTTCATACAATTGTTTTGTGTTTGTTGTTGTTTGTATTGTGTATTTGTTATCCTTATTATTGTTGTATGTGTCGTGTGGTTTGTCTTTGTTGATATTATAAGTTATCATATGTGTGTGTGTATGTTCCCATATATCTCTCTCCTTTTTGTCGATAACAAAGGAGGAGAAGAAATGTTGTACTAACAAAATTGACAGGTTCAACAAAAATTTCGTCTCGGATTCAGGGGGAGTTATACAAGGATTTTTTGTCGAGATTTTGCCCATATTTCAATATATCATAAAGAGTTGTCATCAATTAAAAAGGGGGAAAATGTTGGATCTCAGGTTTTGATTCATGCCAAGACGATTAAGACGACATAAGAATGATAAAATATTCGATAAATCTATGACTACAAATTACGAAGGCGACTAGACTCGAAGATCATATATCAAGTATGAATTTTGTTTTAGAGTCTAAGTTAGTGTTCATATTGTTAAAATCTATCCTCAAGTAGTTCACACTCCCTCACATATCAGCGATGATTATTTAAAATTAAATTTAAATTGTTTTTCAAGCTGGATTTATAAAAATTCACAGCTCAGTCGACTGAATGCACATAGTCAATCGACTGACCCTATGCATATACATGTGCACATATATGTTTTCAAATTCAGTCAACTAAAGTTCCTCAACCAGTCGACTGACCTACTTATAACTGTCATATTTATGAAGAGACACTTACTTTCATGAATAGATTTCTTCTTCGCAGAGAGTTACATCCATTGTTGCTCGATAGAACCTTTCACCAGAGGTTGTAACCCTCTGTCTACTATAAATAAACATGATTTTCAAGATCTATGTACCTAACTTCAATTATTTATTCTGAATTTACAAGATCTTAATTTCTGATTTTCTACTTTCTTGAACATTCAACTATCTATTGCTTAAAGATACGATTATAGTTCTACATTTCTTAAGCAATCTAAATCTTCCCAATCTTCATATACACACAATTACACATATTATACTTGAGGAAAGTATTATAGGAAGGGTGTACTTCATTTGACAAATCTGTGTTGTAACAAGAGTAAGCAAATTCAAGAAAACATTTCATTCGTATCAAAGTCCTATTTGGTTGCTCAGACGGGAAAATCCTATTTGGTTGCTCAGGTAGTCAAAGACATATTCGGTTGCTCAGGCAATGTAAACCTATTCCTTCGGGTTAAGTGAGGGTTGCTAGTTTAAATCCAGAAGGAGTCTGGGACTGGACGTACAATGGGAGTTCGAACCAGTATAAAAATCTCTGGTGTCATTTTACTTTACTGCTACTTTTATTTTATAGTTTCTTTCCGCACTAGTTAATAAGTTTAGTATATATTCCATATTACACGATCCTATAACATAGTCACTTTCACTCTTGTCCTTAGATTGGTGGCAGGAGTAAAAAATTAAAATGGACCTGACACGACAATCCATCAGCCTACTCTTACCTTTGATGTGGGGACAGGAGTATAAACCCTAAAAACATATGTGACCTGACCTTCCAACACTAATTCTCACCCTTGATGTGGAGATAGGAGATAAACCAAAATGAACATGATACGACCATTCACCCTCTCGACTCTTATCCATGGATTAGGGTCAAGAGTATATACCAAAACGAAAATGATATGACCGTTCACTCTCGTGACTCTTATCCTTGGATTAGGGGTAGGAATATAAACCAAAACGAACATGATACGACCAAAACGAACATGATACGACTGTGCACTCTCTCGACTCTTGTCCTTGGATTAGGGGAAGGAATATAAACTGAAACAAACGTGATACGATTGTTCACTCTCTCCACTCTTATCTTTGTATTTAGGGCAGGAGTATAAATCGAAACGAACATGATACGACCGTTCACTCTCTCAACTCTTGTCCTTGGATTGGGGTCAGGAGTATAAACCAAAATGAATGTGATAAGACCATCCAATATGTAACATCCCCTATCTGGAGGCCTGAAGCTAAGCTCTACAGATGCTGCAGTCATCCATAGTGTTAAATTCCGATGATCAAATGTGGTAATGTTAATGGTATCCATAATATCAGAAGCACTTGAACATGAAATAAAATCATCACAGATTAAAACAGTTTTCTGATTACATTTCAAAACAACATTTTATATTCCAAGTTACATAATTCCAAAAGTTACTCAGGTTCAGAGCAAATATAATTATTACAAAATACGTCAAGAGTGACATTTGAAGATGCACCATTGGACGACCCGAGTAGTAAATATTTATAACAGACTTAATACAACACGGCGGAAATAAAACATAACAACTCCTAAATAGTTAACTTCATCCGCCTACTCATCTTCGGAAGCTTTGTTTGTCCTCATATTAAACATGTAAATCCTCAACCCTCAGCCTATTCAAATCAATTTTGAGCACCAGAGAGTTTAAGGGGAAAATATAGACTTCGAGTCAGACATGAAGCCTGATGTGAATAATACTATACATCTCGGTTATATGATATTAACTAAGACCACGCCGCTTAGCGAAACTGGTTTTCCCTCACTAATATCCTTTTTAAAAAACATATCTTTTGCAAACCAAAACCCTGGAACCAAGTTGGTTAAAACAATAATATAAATATCATGTAAGCATATAAATTAGGTAATCAGTGGACTATCTATTCGAACGCTATAGTTTGTTTGGCTAACTACTAACCTTTCGCTAACTCGGGCCTACCAGACAAAATAAACAAATAGTCTAACTTCTGTTAGATACTCTTCTAGATTGTCCGTCCCTAACTTACTCCTTCCAAGATCAACTGATCCTAATGGTTTTGTGGGCTCACCAATAACCTGTCCTCACTCTGTATATTCCTTTCTGTGTGTAACATCATTTTAGTCTTACCTGTGACAAAGCCCTAGACACTAGAATTTTGGACTAAATTATCTAGAGGCTAATTGCTAATGTATAGGGTGCGACCCAATACTAGTCACATCTAGTATTCTGATATCCGAGTCATTTCACTTAGGGTAATCTACCCTTAAAAATTTCCTTGAAAACATTTCTTTCAAATCGATTTAACCATTTAAATCATATTTAAACAAGGAAATATACTCTATGCTTTACTCAAATCACATTGACATGTTATATATACTTTATAGAAAACATTGTTGATGACAACATTCGAAACCTTTGAAACTACCCCTTTCGAAACCATTAAAAGTACCCCTTTCGATACAAGTAAGCTACTTTACTTCATGTTTGTACCAAAATTGGGCACAACACTCTTCAGAAGTTTTTAAAGAGATAAAGAGAAGAAATTAAATGGAAAAGGAGGAATTATCTAACAAAAACTCCAAATCTCAGATATGAAAATAATTAACATGCAAGAAGACACAAGAATTTAGAGTGGTTCGGCGTATTGCCTACGTCCACTATGAAGTAGTTTTCTTTATTGATCTTTCTTTGATGTTTACAATTGATTTCAGCAAATTACAACGAATGACAATGATTTGCAACAGTGAAATTCGTTGGTAGCAGCAGCAATGGAGTTCAGATCTGGATCCGACGGAGTCTGGGCGTTGGAGATCTCGAAGAGGAAGAAGAGCCCCTTTTCTGTTGGCTTTGGGGGTCTATATATAGGTGTAGGAGGCTGGTATTTCGCTCAGATCTCGGGAGACCCTCTCTGGCACGTGACCAGGCTCGCGCGCCCAAGCCTGTGAAGTTCCGGTCCGATCCGTGATCGATACGAACAGATTTCATATCGATCAAAATTTCATCCAATGGAGTCGAAATTTGGCGTGGGCATTCTTTAGCACGCACGTAGTCTTCTGTGAAAATTTCATAGCATTTGGACTTGTAGATTAGGATATATGATCGATACAAAATGGGATTCTCGGTTGGCTGTTTCGTTCGACTCGCTCTGTTCGACTCGCTTTCGTTCGACTCAGTGACGTGGCGCTTGAATCTTTGAACCACTCTGCCTTTGATGCTGTTTTGAGCGAGTCGAAGTGTGCACTGATTGAGCGAGTCGAAGTGTGCATCGATTGAGCGAGTCGAAGTGGATCGTCCTGAGGGATTAGAACAAAGGCTCCGTGATGGACACGAAGTGGTCATTGTTTGATCGATTCGATCAGTGGCTTTGCCAATGGAATCGAACTCGATGGAGTCAAAAAGTTGGTTCAAGCGGAGCGAGTCGAAGAAGGCTTTTCTGAGGGATGCGAGTTGAGCGAGTCGAAGCAGGCTTCCCAGATGGATTCGAACGGAGCGAGTCGAAGTGTGCATTTCTGAGGGACGCGAACTGAGCGAGTCGAAGAAGGCTGTTTCCAATCAACTTTGCACCGGTTGTAACTTGAGCATACGAACTCGGATTGACTTGAGATTTGGAACGTTGCCTTCAAAGCTTAGCTTGTCATGTTATATTAATTTAAGCTCGATCCGGACTCGGACAAAATTCGTCGATATCTATAATGAGCCTATGTATAACCGATCTCTGGGTTGTATCGTCATTGGTTTACTCGTCAATTCCTTGGTGTCACAGCCTTGCCAAAAGGCGGGATAACATTTACCCTCCAAAGTGCGCCTTATGGAAACATGACGTGCTTTGAAATGCTGCCATCTTTACTCTGATTAGTTATTGTCTTTTCGATGAAAGCTGTAATCTTCGACTGATTTCCTTGATAATGTAAATTGTTGACTGTTAACTGTTGTACCCTGTATTGTTGCAACTGATTGTTGTATGCCAATGATTAGCCGTTTGTTGTTGTAATCCTTATTAGATGAGTCTCTGATTCCTATAAATCTGGAGTACTAAATATTAGTCCGACATATATGCATATATGTTAACCTGACTCTCGTTTGACGTTTGTACGTTCACGAGTCGTTGTCAGTTTATTTTATATTGAATTCCGTATCGATCCTCTCCCGAACCGATGTGAAGGGTTGAAACGTTGAAGACGACTTTCATTGAACTTATGGATGCGAAGTGAGCATTTCGATTCGATGGAGTTGGCCTCTGGAAGCCATGATTTGATGGATTCGAACTGACTATTCATATCGATGGACGCAGGGTTTGATGGATACGAAGTGCTTGTTCGACTCGATGACGGACACAAAGCGCTTGTTCGACTCGATGATGGACTCGAACTGAACGAGTCGAAGTAGGCATTCCTGATGGCTGCGAACTGAGCGAGTCGGAGTGGAGCGAGACGAAGTAAGCTTTCATGATGGATGTGAACTAAGCGAGTCGAAGTATGCTTCCCGATGGATACGAACTGCTTGTTCGACTCGATCTTGTGGTGACACTTCGTAGCCAGTTGAACGCACTAGGAGGCGAATCGTTTTTTTACCTTTGCTTTCGAGTCCATATAAATACTTTGTACTTAGCCGTTTTTTCACTTTTTACTTTTTGCTTCTCTGCATTGCTTTCGTATCGTTCAGAGCCTCGAGAAAAAGAAGAAAACATTCTTGCCTTCGAACCGATTCATACCTTCAATTACTCGAACTAACTGACAGATTTAGGTAATCCACTAAGCGAATCCCACGCGTGAACGATGAGACTCAATTTTTAACACCAAATCAATCAGAGTTGTGATCGATCAAAAATTCCTTGGCCTCGTCTTCGCGTCGATCTGGAGTAGGGGTTTCGAGATGATGAGACGGAGGCCTTCGTATCGATCGATGGTTGAGCTATGCATCGAATCGACTACTTTGAATACGTAGATTGATACAAAGGGGTTGCGTCTGATGGATTCGAAACGATGGCCTTGGATCGAGTCGAAAAGGATGGCTTTTGATCGAGTCGAAGTGGAGTTCCTTGGAAAGAGTCGAAGTGCGCAGCCCTTGGATCGATTCGAACTTGAAGTTTTAATCGAGTCGAAGTGTTGCGCTCCGATCGATTCGAAATCCTTAGCCCCTTGATTGAGTCAAACTTGCATGCCAAACTTTTGACCGAGTCTAACTTGTATGCAAATGAACATGATCTATCGATGCGAACATGGCCCTCGCGGGCAATACGAATTGAACATTAAAAAATTTGAAACTCCTTGCACATTTGAACAATTGACTCCGACGAGTTTCAAACTTGGAATAATGGACTTAATCGTTTCACCGCATATCTGATTGCCTATCGAAGCTCGTCGATGAAACTGGAACTTATCAAAATGATAACAAACTTTAACTTGGAATAACAGCTAATAGCTAGATGGCACGGTTGTGACGGTCAGCGATGACGGTTCTTCCGACTGAATTCCGAAGACTCGTCGTTTACATGCTTTCTTTAATCATGTGGATCTTTTCAAATGACATACAATACTGCATTGCATAGCATACATTCACACACTTTACACTGGGGGATGCACGAGCGTTATTGGCTGTTTAACAATGATTTTTCATGAGCTAGCTATTCATGGAACCCTCAAGTTCACAGCAGCAGGAACTCCCGAGTTCTATTCCTCCATCCATTGAGATACCGGTTATTGAAGCCGAAGTTATAGATCCAGCCCCGGACGATCGTCTAGGGGCTCGGTTTATTTGTAATCCGCAAGATTCTGTGCCGTTGGGTATCTCTGAATATATGTTAGGATGGATTTGTTTATGGCACGGTTTGTCGCTTGACAACGTGTTACTGCCTGGGCTGAACAACAGGCAACATGATCCCCCGGAGGGGTTTACTGCTTTCAACCGTCATGCTTGCACATCGGGGACACTTCCTCCCTTCAATCAATATATAAGGGAGATGTTATCGTTTCTCGGCATAGCTCCATCTCAGCTACATCCCAATGGGTATGCTTTGTCGAACAACACCTTTACCATGTTTATGGAGATCCTATTTCGACCCCCGAAGACGATCGAGATCAGATATTTATTTAACGTCAAGAGCCGTGGAGACAGCCCTTCTTTCACCTTTTTGAAAGCGGTCAGGAACTGCCACATTGTATTGGGCTCCTGGGGAGGCTAAGTTATTATAAAACTGAATGGTTCTATGTTCGGTGCCCCCCTAGATTTGCTAGGCGATGGTTGCATAGACGTAAGTGTTGTCATTTTTCTCTTGAATCATCGAGATATTATTAATTGACTTCAAAACTGACATACTTCCCCTCTTTTATAGCCGCAATCTCTCGACCTGACGGTGCATACTTCTGAGAGCTAATTCGGATCCTTCAAGTGTTTCCGGGCGAAGAGGGGCATATCGACTTGGTTCTGTCTGACAGAAATTTGAGGACCGTCGGGCTGATAGAACGGAGGTAGAGTATACGGCTGGAATGGACACTTATAGTGGTCCCGAAGAAACGGTTGAAGCGTAAAGCGCCCGCAGTCGTGATAGCCAAAGAAGTTGATCCGTAGAGAACGCCTACCGATACCGAGCTCCCAGCTGGGCCTTCTTCCGATGTTCAGGATTCTGGAGGAAAGAGAAAAGGCAAGGCTGCTGCTCACAACCGTTCTAAGTCTGAAAGATTTAAATCCGTGGTTATGTCCTTACCCGTTCTGGGGATTAGAATTTCAGAGGCTCCTCCCCCGCAAGTAGAGAATCCCTTTGCAGGGCTTGCTGTTATTCTGATTCCGGATTTTGGGAGTTTGGAGTTGATATTTATACTTCGATTCATGCTTTGGAAAATTGAAGTTGGTGTTTACGCTCCGTTTCGCACTCTAGGAATCCGGAGTCGATGTTTATACTCTGATTCGCGCTCTGGGAGTTTGGAGTTGTTGTTTATACTCCAATTCACGCTCTAGGAATTTGGAGTTGAAGTTTATACTCCGTTTCGCACTCTGGGAACTCCGAGTTGATGTTTATACTCCGACTCGCACTCTGGGAGTTTGGAGTTGATGTTTATACTCCAATTCGCGCTCTGGAATTTGGAGTTGATGTTTATACTCCGTTTTGCACTCTGGGAACTCGGAGTTGATGTTTATACTCCGTTTCGCACTTTGGGAACTCGGAGTTGATGTTTATACTATGTTTCACACTTTGGGAACTCAGAGTTGATGTTTATACTCCAATTCATGCTCTGGGAATTTGGAGTTGATGTTTATACTCTGTTTCGCACTCTGGGAACTCGGAGTTGATGTTTATACGCCAATTCGTGTTCTACGAATTTGGAGTTGATGTTTATACTCCGACTCGTACACTGGGAGCTCGGAGTTGATGTTTATACTCCGTTTCGCACTTTGGGAACTCAGAGTTGATGTTTATACTCCAGTTCACGCTCTGGGAACTCGGAGTTGATGTTTATACTCCGACTCGCACTCTGGGAGTTCGGAGTTGAATGAAGGATTGTCGTGTGTCAATATTTCTTTACTTTAATGTGATGGCTGGTCCCCGAGCTTGGGTTTCACTTAGCGAGTGATTGGTTGCGTCGCAGTCACTCCCTATTTGAATAAATTCCACCGTATGGTGGAACTTAGCTCTCCATGCATAGTGATGATCATATGAAGCATTTCAAGTAAATCACAGCTCTGGCTCGAAGAGATTGCATTTTATTGCTAAAATAAGAAAATATGGCAAAGTCAGTTGCCTTATTACAAATTCTAATTTCGAAATGCAGAAACAAATTGCAAAGTGGAAAGTAATCTAAATGGGTAAAGATAGCCTATCATGTGTAATAGCGTCGAAGGCTCTCGCTATTCCTGGCTCTCGGCAGAGTAAGACCGTCGACGGTCGATAATTTGAATGTGCCATCTCCGAGCCTACGTTCAATAACATACGGTCCTTCCCATTTCGGTTTCGTATGCGAAGGAACCAGATAGATTCTTTTGAGGATGAGATCGCCTAGTTCAAAGGTTTGTGGGCGCACCTTGGCGTTGTACAATCGGGCGACTCGACTTCGATGCGCAACTGCCCTCAAATCAGCTTCTTCACACTTTTCATCTAGTAGATCAAGAGATTCAGCAAGTAATATAGCATTCGTCTTTGGATCGTAGTATGTCACACGATGAGAAGGTACTTCTAGTTCAACTGGAATGACGGCTTCTTAACCATAAGAGAGAGAGAATGGAGTGTGGCCGGTCGTGGTCTTGTGGGTTGTTCGATAAGACCATAAAGCCATAGGAAGTTCATTGACCCACTTGCCCCCGACCTTTTCCAGTCATTTTTTCAGAATGGATTTTATAACTTTATTAACCGCTTCAACCTGTTCGTTTGCCTGAGGGTGCGCAATTGCCGAGGATTTCTTTTGGATGCGAAATCGTTTGCAGAAATCTTTAAATTCAGCACTGTCGAATTGGGTTCCGTTGTCCGTAATAATGGTGTGTGGGAGACTGAATCGACATATGATGTTGCGAACCACAAAGTTGATTACTTTCTTCGTTGTAATGGTAGCGAGAGCTTCGGCTTCAGCCCACTTTGTAAAGTAATCAATCACGACGATGGCGTACTTCGCACCACCTTTTGCCAGAGGTAGAGCACCAATGATGTCGATGCCCCACATTGCAAATGGCCATGGGCTGACCATTTGCGTTATCTCGGTAGGAGGAGCTCTAGGAATTCGGGCATATTTCTGGCACCTATCACACTTCTTTGCATAATCCGACGCATCGCAATTCACGGTTGGCCAGTAATATCCGTATCGAAGTATTTTCTTGGCAAGTGCTTGCCCCCCGGTGTGATCGCCACATTCTCCCTCGTGCACGTCGTGCAATACTCATTTAATTTCATCGTGAGCGATACACCAGAGTATAGGGACTGAGTACCCTCTTCTGTACATGATCCCATCCTGGATGGTAAATCGTGAGGCCTTCCGAAGGACTTGTCTCTTTTCACTCCTGCGCTCCGGTAGGGTTCCGTGCTCAATGTAATTTCTGAGTGGAGTCATCCATGAATCCTTTTCGAGGACGGTTTCACATACCCGGTCTATTTCTGCCCGATCAATGCTTGGGGAGGATAGCGCTTCTACAGGAACGAGTCCCATTTGTTGAGCTTCACCTGTGCTGGCTAGCTTCGCCAATGAATCGGCTTTTTGGTTGCGTTCTCGAGGTATACAATAAATGGCATAATAATCAAACTGATTTAGCACTTCCTGAACTCGAGCTAAGTAAGCAGCCAACCTTCGATCTCTTGCTTGATACTCTCCCCATACTTGACACAAAACTAATTGTGAATCACAATAAATTTCCACTTTGATGATTCTCAAATCTCTGGCAAGTTTCAAGCCACCTACGAGGGCTTCATATTCAGCTTCATTATTAGTTGCATGAAAATCAAACTTCAAAGCATAACATATGGATCGGCCTTCGGGAGTTTCAAGGACAACACCAGCGCCCGAACACCGGTCGTTTAATGAACCGTCGGTATAAAGCTTCCAGACGTATTCGGGGGATACACTGGTTTCGGGCAAGTCCTCCGGAATGGTAAATGCAGCTATGAAATCAGCTTGGACTTGTCCTTGTATGGACCGTCATGGAGTGTAAGCGATATCGAACTGGCTCGGTTCAATGTTCCACTTGAGTAACCTACCAGACGTCTCAGGCCGCAAAAAGACCTATCGTAACGGCCGGTCGGTATAAGCAATTATGGGATGTGCCTGGAAATACGGTCGGAGTTTTCTTGATGCAATAACAAGGCAATAAGCCAACTTCTCTAATTTTGGATAATTCCTTTCGGCCCCAGTCAATCGCTTGCTGACGTAGTATACTAGCTTCTGTATCTTGTCTTCCTCTCGAATTAATGCAGCGCTGATAGCATTTTCTGATATTGCCAAATATACGAACAACTTCTCATGATCAATAGGCTTCGACAGGATAGGTGGTGTGGATAGGTGTTGGACTAGTGCTTGGAAAGCGCCTTCACACTCCATGGTCCATTCAAAGTTTCGTTTCCCTTTTCGGATCAGATCAAAGAAGGGAATACATTTGTCAGTGGACTTTGAAATGAACCTGCTCAATGCTGCTACTTTTCCATTGAGACTTTGAACTTGCTTTATGGTTTTTGGAGTCTCGAGATTTCTGATAGCCCAGATTTTCTCAGGATTAGCTTCTATCCCTCGAGCGTTGATGATGAATCCAAGGAATTTTCCGGATGCAACTCCAAAATGGCATTTCAGTGGATTTAGCTTCATTTTGTATTCTCGAAGTATGTCGAACATAGTTTCCAGGTCTTTAACATGGTTGGTGGAGAGTCGCGACTTCACAAGCATGTCGTCTACATATACTTCCATTGTTTTCCCGATTTGATTAGCAAACATCCGATTGACCAATCGTTGATAAGTAGCCCCGACATTCTTGAGTCCGAATGGCATAACCTTGTAACAGTAAAGTCCCAGATTGGTTACGAAGCTAGTATGTTCTTGATCGGGTAAATGCATCGGTATCTGATTGTAGCCAGAATACGCGTCCATGAAGGATAAGAGTTCATGCCCAACTGTCGAATCTACTAGCTGATCAATTCTGGGAAGCGGGAAACTGTCTTTGGGACATGCTTTATTCAGATCAAAATAATCGACACATGTTCTCCACTTTCCGATCGGCTTTCGGACAAGCACGGGATTCGACACCCATTCAGGATATAGCGCATCTCGAATGAACCCGTTCGCTTTAAGCTTTTCTACTTCTTCTTTAAGGGCGGGAGATCTCTCTAGATCCATACCACGCCTTTTCTACTTGACCGGGACATGCCGCGGGTCAATGTTCAGGGTGTGGCTCGCGATGTCCGGCGAGATCCCACACATGTCAGAATGCGTCCATGTGAATACGTCAAGATTCGCTCGTAGAAATTCAACCAATTCCTCTTGAGTTTGCTAGCTTAGCTGAGACCCAATCTTTATCATTTTTGAATCATCGTCATTATCAATTGGGACATCAATCGTCAACTTGGACGGGGATGCTTGACTTTCTTTAGATTCTCCTTCGTCTTCAATTTATCTTGGGTCAAGATCCTTTAGGAATTGGCTAGGGTGCCCGGGCCTGGGCCCGGGCGTTAATTGTCAATTATCAGCAAAACGGACACAGAGAGATTCCTCTACGCCATTTCCTTTTTTCCTTTCACTGTGCCTCCCGCAGCTCAGCAACATAACAGGCTCTGGCAGCAGCCTGATCTCCTTGAATGATTCCCACTCCACGATCAGTGGGAAATTTTAAAGTCAAACACCATGGTGCGATGGCTGCCCTGAATTCAGCAAGGGCCGGTCGGCCCAAGAAAGCATTGTAAGGGGAGTCTATGTCCAAAACAATGAACTGTAACATCCGTACTCTCCGACGTTCTCCTACTCCCAACTCAACTGGAAGTTCCACCATTCCTGTGGGTATAGTAGCACTTCCGTTGAAGCCGTGCATTCGGGATTGACAAGGTTTCAAGTCTGTGGCTTCTATTTTCATTTGATCATAGGCTCGCTTAAACAAAATATTCACAGAGCTCCCACTGTCAACTAAGATTCTCTTCATCCAAGCGGGACCTACTTGAGCTGAGATAACCAGTGGGTCGATTGTGGGGGCTTCGACTTTATCAGCGTCTCTGTTCCTAAACACGATGTTGTCTGTCATCGTCTTCTGTTGCTTGGCCGGAGCCCCTTCATCAAAGTTACTACAACACTCGAAGTCCGCATGCCTGATAGAGCTGGCATACGACTCCATTTCCTTCCAACTTCGATCTGCTGGGTGAGGACCACCATTTATTGTATTGATAACCAACCTCCCGCCTGTCCGAGCGGGTTCCTCCTGTCTTTCCTGATTCGGCGCATGATTCTGATTTGATGGACCCGCACTACCAGACTGCGGCGCCCGCACATACTGATCCAAGTTCCGTTCATGTATCAGTTTTTCAATGAGGTCTTGTAAGTGACGACACTCATTGGTGTTGTGGCCATAACTCTCATGGAATCTACAAAATTTTCCTGCTTGAATTTGTCTTTCAGTTGGTGGTTTCGGGGTAGGTTTCTTGTATTGCATGGTATTGCAAGTCTGCAAATACACATTTTCCAACGACATGTTCAATGGAGTGTAAGTATCGTACACGGAAGCTCTACGCTATGGACCATGATTCTGATCGCGTTTTTTGCTTTGATTTCCATTGTCCCTTTGCTGATTATGTTTATTTTGTACGTTCAACTGAACTTTTCCAGAACTATCTCCGGACTGTTTAACAGCGATGTTACTTTGGATTCCTTCGAGGTTGGGCCCTGCATCATCTTGCTTCCTAGACTGTTTCGCATCCTCCCTTCTCAAGAATTGGGCTGCCTTGTAATAGAAACGGTCCAATGACGCAGGTGGTTTTCCAGCTAACCAATTTCCGAACTGGGAATCAGCATCAGTCCCCTTAGTCAATGCCATCAGGATAGAGTTATCATTGGGATTGCTTATTTCTGCACACGCAGCATGGAATCACTCCAAGTAACGCCTAAGTGTTTCTCCGGGAGCCTGTGTAACACTAGACAGAGTGTTAACGTCTTTAGGCCTCACCACGTGCATACAGAACTGTTCAACAAACTTGGTGGCCATCTTGTCAAAGCTAGAGATAGATCGTGGTGGCAAACGAGTAAACCACATGGTAGCGATGCCCCCTAAGGAAATGGGGAAACTACGACACTTTACTTCATCATCAGCTCTCGCAGCATCAATCAGCCATTCGTACTTCAGGATGTGTTGATTGGGATCAGAATTCCCTTCGTAAACCGGCAAAGTTGGCATTCTGAAGCGCCGAGGTGGTTCAGCATACAATATGTCATCGTTGAAAGGGGTATGACTCCGGGAGATTCCCCAATTGTCACTAGAGAGACCCTGACTTTCATGGATCATTTGGCGGATCACCGTTGGTATATCCGGCATTCGGATACTCGGAGCATGTTGTGCCAAGGTGTGGTCGGGTTCCACAGCGCGAGTTTGGACCGGATGCAGTCGACGGTCCATGCCTCGCCTCCTTGGTTCAACATCCTCAGGGACATAAGGCTCAGGAGTCTGCTCTCGTTGGCTTCGATGAAGATCAGTTCCATTTCCAACATCAACTCCTTGTTCGGTAGAGGCGGTAGTTGCAATGTTGCCTGTGACATGATAAGGAGCAGCACCTCCTCGGGACGAAGGTCCGGTATGATGACTAGTGGATGGTCCAGTTCTGGGTTGTCCAAGATTCGAAGTAGGTTGGTGTCCTGTAGCCTGGGTGTAGCTCACACCCAGCCGTGGGCGTGTGGATCAGTGATGACCATCAGATGAAGCTGAACTCTCTGTGGAAGAGTAGGAACCTTGATCTCTTCTGGATCTTCTTCGCCTTTGGCGATTTAGCTGGTTGGACAACTCCGTGTTGGCGCGCAGTTGTTCAGTTAGCTGTTGCCGACTCTGGATCAGTTCTTGAAGCAGCATCTGAAACTCTTGTCTAGTAATCGGGCATGTTGGATCTGAAGGTTTAGCGGCATCTTGGTTAGATGGAGGCAATTGCACGGGATTCTGCCTGTCCCGTTCTCCACGATCAGCAGTTGTAGAGGTAGTTCGTGTACTCACCATGGTGAATTGATGAAAGTCCTTTCCTAGATCTGATGTAGATCTGAATAGAATGGAAGGGCTTCAAAGTTCTAGATTTGGATCTTCTTCTTGGATTTATGCAATCCGATATAGATAGGAGATCCAAAGAGCAGGAGAAAAATTGGGTTTTTCAGTGAAAGCACCAAAGTGTTTGTATCAAAATTGGGCACAAAAATCTTCGGAAGTTTTTGAAGAGATAAAGTGAAGAAATTAAATGGAAAAAGAGGAATTATCTAACAAAAACTCCAAATCTCAGATATGAAAATAATTAACATGCAAAAAGACACAAGAATTTAGAGTGGTTCGACGTATTGCCTACGTCCACTATGAAGTAGTTTGCTTTATTGATCTTTCTTTGATGTTTACAATTAATTTCAGCAAATTACAGCGAATGACAATGATTTGCAGCAGTGAAATTCTTTGGTAGCAGCAGCAATGGTGTTCAGATCTGGATCCGACGGAGTCTGGGCGTTGGAGATCTCGATGAGGAAGAAGAGCCCCTTTTCTGTTGGCTTTGGGGGTCTTTTTATAGGTGTAGGAGGCTGGTATTTCGCTCAGATCTCGGGAGACCCACTTTGGCACGTGACCAGGCCCACGCGCCCAAGCCCGTGAAGTTCCGGTCCGATCCGTGATCGATACGAACATATTTCGTATCGATTAAGATTTCATCCAATGGAGTCGAAATTTGGCGTGGACATTCTTTAGCACGCACGTAGTCTTCTGTGAAAATTTCATAGCATTTGGACTTGTAGATTAGGAGATATGATCGATACGAAATGGGATTCTCGGTTGGCTGTTTCGTTCGACTCGCTCTGTTCGACTCGCTTTCGTTCGACTCGGTGACGTGGCACTTGAATCTTTGGACCACTCTACCTTTGATGCTGTTTTGAGTAAGTCGAAGTGTGCACTGATTGAGCGAGTCGAAGTGTGCATCGATTGAGCAAGTCGAAGTGGAGCGTCCCGAGGGATTCGAACAAAGGCTCCGTGATGGACACGAAGTGGTCATTGTTCGATCGATTCGATCAGTGGCTTTTCCAATGGTGTCGAACTCGATGGAGTCGAATAGTTTGTTCGAGCGGAGCGAGTCGAAGAAGGCTTTTCTGAGGGATGCGAGCTGAGCGAGTCGAAGAAGGCTGTTTCCAATCAACTTTTCATCGGTTGTAACTTGAGCATACGAACTCGGATTGACTTGAGATTTGGAACGCTGACCTTCATAGCTTAGCTTGTCATGTTATATTAATTTAAGCTCGATCCGGACTCGAACAAAATTCGTCGATATCTATAGTGAGCCTGTGTATAACCGATCTCTGGGTTGTATCGTCATTGGTTTACTTGTCAATTCCTTGGTGTCACGGCCTTGCCAAAAGGCGGGATAACACTTTATAACCTAGGCCGAAGGCCAAAGCATACCTTTTGGAAGCTTTAGAAACCTTCCACTTGAAACTTTTTGAAAACTTTGGGAAACCACCCCTTCGAATCCTTCATTTAAAACCTTTCGAAAGTATTCAAATACTTTTGTGAACAAAACTTTAGAAACCTTTGGGTTCAAATAAAACATGTGGAACAACCTTTCAGAACCATTTAAAAATATTCCTTTAAAAACAATTTGGATTTAACTTTCAACATAACAAAGGGTCTTGAAACAACTAGGTCGAAAGCACTCTTTCGAAAGCAATTTCCTAAGTAAAAGAAGTGGATGGTGTCGAAACCGATCCCTTCGAAAGCATTGGAGAAACGGCTTAGGTTTTATAACAAAGAAACCCTTTCGAAAGCTGCTTTGAAAGGTAAGATACCGTAGCTAGGGGTTTCGACCCCCTTTGAAAGCTTCTTTATAAAACAAAAGCGTAACCTCTTTCGAAACCATTCTTTAAAACCGTTTAACCAAGTCGAAAGCCGTCGAAGTCGAAAGCAATCTTCTCAAAAGCGTAGCAGGCGCATTTCCTTTTAAAAGCAGGGCAAGATTTTGGCCCCTTCGGAACCCATTGTTTCGACTATACACCTTTCGCCTATATCCAATTTGATACATACCAAATCGTTGATACCATGCGCATTGGTTTCGATGGAGATAGAGGTGAAAGTACTTAGTCAAAAGGTAGGTTCTGAAACAGCAAAAGCATGCAAAAACTGTTTTCTTTCTTTTTAAAGTAATTTCTTTCCAACTAACATGCTTATTTGTCAACACATGGTTGGTTGCTAATTTTTTTTCCAAAAATATATTCTAAAAGTGCTGCCAAAATTCAGAATTAAACAATTTAAAACATTTACAAATTACCCCTCCTCCTTTTATAAATATATAAAACATTTAAGTCCCATACCTTAAATAATTTTATATACTTATTAAAACACTTAGGATGGGTCTACAAAAATTCCCATAAATCATTTTTTAACATTTTTTCTAACATATTTAAATTTATGACCCAAAACGTATATTAAATAGCCGTAATTAATTTTAAAACCAATTATCCATTTTCTTCACTAGAAAATTAATAATAAATCCACATTAATTTAGAAATTTATGAAAATTGAAACCCATCTCTAAAATATCATTTCTGACCTTATATTAAAAACACAAGGCAAATGGATGTCATCTAATAGGGTTTTCACTTTAAAAATCATCATAAAATCTATATGAAATAGCATAAATCATCAACAAGCATATATGTCCATTTTAATGATCAAGAACATGGAAAAACATTTGCAAAATAATTCGAATTTCAATCTATAATCGAAAATAATAAAAAAATGAGATGTAACCTATTATTCACCTTAGCTTTGTGATTAAGGAGTTGAGATTTGATCTTGGATTAAGTTGCTTAAACCTCTTTCTCTTATCTTCTTCTTGTTTTCCTTTAATGGTGGCCGGCCTCTTTGCTATTTGATTTTTGATTGTGAATGTGAATAATGAACGTTGCTGAGGGTTTAGGCGATAAGAATGTTGTTTATTCCTATATTGCCCTTATCAACAACCCTAACTTATTCTATTTTATTTTCCCTTAGTTCATTTGTTTAAATGGCACGACTACCTTCTAATTACACAAACCTCAATCCCTTAATCATTTACATTATTTTATTTTATTCAACTAATTAAATGTCCTAAATAATGTCACTAAAATTAGGGTCATTACAGTATTCCCTTCTTGAAAAATTTCATCCTCAAAATTATAATAAGGTACATATACAAATCAAACATAAAGGTAAAACATATCATCGAACAAATCAGAATAAGCATCTCTAATCCTGCTCCCAGTTTCCCAAGTACAGTATCTCTCGTCGTCGCTCCACTAGACTTTAACTAATTAGACTGTCTTGTTCCTTAGCCTCTTCTCATCTCTCTTGACTATACGAACTGGCTTCCTAACTATAGTCAAGTTCTATCCTACTACTAAGTCCTCTAACATAGTCGGTGCTATAATAGTCTCTGGGTCTCGAATACACTTTCTCAAATGAGAAACATGAAAAACATCATGAACTCCTACCAAACTATTTGGTAACTCCACTCGATATGTGAGTTTCTCAATCCTCTCTACAATAGGAAATGGTTCAACAAACCTTGATGCCAATTTCCTTGATCTTCCAAACTGTGACACCTTTTGTCGGTGATACTTTGACGAAAACATGATCTCCTACCAAGAATTCTAAGTCCTTTCGTCTTCTATCAGCATATCTCTTCTACCTAGACTGAACTTCCTTCATTCTAGCTTGAATCAACTCATTCTTCTCTACAGCTTCTCTAACTAAATCCAGACCAAGAACCAACCTATCCCCGGTCTCTAACCAATAAATTGGAAATTTGCATGGCCTTTAATACAAAGCTTCAAACGGTGTCATCCCTCTACTAGCGTGATAACTATTATTATACGAAAACTCGATTAAGTGTAAATGGTCTTCCCATGATCCTCCAAAATCTAGCACAGAAGCTCTTAAAAAATCTTCCAAGACTTTGTTAACTTTTTTCGTTTGCCCATCGGTCTGTGGATGGTAAGCGGTAATCATCTTGAACTTGGTACCTAAAGTGTCATGTAGACTCTTCCATAACTCGCTAGTGAATAAGGAATCTCGTTCACTTATTATACTACCAGGAATTCATGAAGTCTAACTATATTCTTCATGAATAATTTAGCTAAAACAGGTGCCGTCCTAGTTGACTTAACTGGAATGAAATGGGCACTCTTGGTCAATCTATCCACTATGACCCATATACTTTCATTTCCTCGATTTGATCTTGGCAACCCATATATGAAATCCATCTAGATAGAATCCCATTTCCATACTAGAACATCTAATGGCTGAAGCAACCAACTTAGTTTCTGATGTTCGGATTTTACTCGTCGACAGTTCAAACACTACTTTACCCATAAGCCTACATTCCTCTTCATAACTTCCCAGAAGAAACTCCTCTTCAGATCCTAATACATCTTAGTTCCACCTGGATGAATAGTGAACTTCGAACGATGGCATTCCTCAAGAAATTCCTTCCTAATGCTTCCTACATTCGAACACACAACCTTCTTTTCTTCCTCAACCATCCATTTTGGTCAAGTTTGAAATCTTTCAAGTCATCACCCTCTATTCCATCACTTAACCTTCTAATCCACTCAGCTAAAAATGGATCCTTTCCTTGCTTAGAAGCAATCCTTTCGATCATAACTGGTCGAACTTCTAAACATGACATCATAGATCTAGCTTCAGATCTCCACTGTACTCTACATGTCGTCAACGCTTCCAAATCTTTCCACTCAGCTATCATCGCCAACACCGCACTCTAGTGTCTTCTGCTAAGTGCATCTGGCACCTTGTTTCCTTTCCTTAGTGTATATTCAATACCAAAGTCGCAAGTAGCTAAAAACTCTAACCACCTCTGCTGTCTTATATTCAACTCCTTCTGATAGCGATTTATTATCTGTATACAACTTAAATCTCTCTCCCAAAAGATAATGTCTCCACACCTTCAACGCAGAAATCACCGCAGCTAATTCCAAATCATGAGTTGGGTACCTAACCTCATGTAATCTAAGCTGTTGAGAAGCATACGCAATCACTTTACCTTTTTGCATTAACACAACTCCTAACTCTGCTCCATATACATCCGTATATACCACTAATCCCGATTCCCTTCTAAAAAATTAGCACATGTGCATTAATCAATAAGTGTTTCAGCTTTTGGAATGCCTCCTCAAACTTATCAGTCCAAACAAACTTCACATTCTTTCGCGTTAGCTTGGTCATTAGTGTTGTTATCCGTAAAAAGTCCTTAATGAATCTTCGATAATACCCAGCTAATCCAAGAAAACTCTTTATCTCGGTCACTGTCTCGGGTCTCCTCCAATTATTCACCGCTTCAATCTTAGTTAGATCTACGAACAACCCTTTCTCTGAGACTACATGACCAAGAAACCTCACTTCTTTCTTCCAGAAATGACACTTTGAATATTTCTCCTTCAGCTGATGCTACCTCAACGTCTCAAGCATGACTCCAAGATGAACTTCGTGCTCTCTTTAATCTATAGAGTATATCAAAATATCATCTATAAAAATCAGCACAAACCTATCCAAGTGCTATCGGAAAATTTGGTTCATCAAATCTGCAAAGATTGCTAGCGCATTAGTTAGTACAAATGACATTACTAACCATTCGTACGATCCATATCTAGTTCTAAACGCCATCAAAGGAATAATATCATCTACTACTCTAAACTGATGGAACCCTGTCGCTAAATCCAACCGGGAAAATACTTTGGCTCAACTTAATTGATCGAACAAATCGTCAATTCTAGGTAAGGGATATCGATTCTTTATCATCTTCTCATTCAATTTACGTTATTCGATACACAACCTTAACGATACGTCCGGCTTCTTAACAAACACTACAGTTACTCCCCAAGATGAACTACTAGGTCTGATAAAATTATTGCCTTCCAAATCCACCAACTGCACCTTTAGTTCCTTCATCTCGGTAGGTGTCATTCTGCTTGGCGGTCTACACACTAGTTCTGCTCTAGGTACTCAATCTATCCGAAACTCAATGGCTTGTTTCGGTGGTAGTCCTACTACAGGTTCAAGGACATCGGTGAATTCTCTAACAATGAAAATGCGATTTAACTCATCTTCTACCTCTACAACACCCAACAGAGCGTTAACCTCACAACTAGGGTTTTCTACGGAGTATACTATCTGATCTCTACAGTCAGGATGTCTAAGTGATATTACCCTATCATGGAAAAATATCCTAGCATCATATTCCCTTAACTAATTCATACCCAAAATAATTCCGAACCCTACGAAATCAAATACATGCAAACTGCAAACAATGGTATGACCTAGCAATTCAATCTCTAGGTGGTCACACTTCATTCCAAGTGTCGCATACCCTCCTATCGGATTTGCAACCCTTAGGGAAGTAACTAAGTATGAGGGTTCTGGATTAAGCTTATCTACCAAACAAAGAGGTATAAAAGAATGCGATGCACCAGTATCAAATAGAATGCTAACTGACATACCATGAATTGTAAGCGTACCTCCCTACACAGCCTTTCCCTTCTCCTATGTTGTTGGCCTTGAGATAGCTAGCTTCAATGCAAACACTTTGCCTCTTCCATCCTTGGTTGGCTCCTTGCATCGGTTCTTGTAATGTCCAATCTGATCAAAGTTGAAGCATCTGATATTCATCTTTTCGATCACCTTCTTTCAATCACTCGAGCGACATTCATTTGTGAAATGCCCTTTCTTGTCACATTTATAACATACAACCTTTGCCTTCCCTTTCTTAGCAGCTCCTCCCTTCTGAGCTTCTTTCTTGTGGAAAAACTTCTTTTTTTGACTATGCACTACTTGAGCTTCCATTGTCTTATTTCTTTCAAGAAAAGCAAGCATCTCTTCATGTCTCAATGTCATCTCAACAACAACATCACATGGATCCCTAATGTGCGATAATAAAGCCCTAGCAAGCTCGGGCTTCAACCCCTTGATGAACTTCTTATCCCTCTTAATAACAGTATTCACCGTAGCATAACCATATCTCGCTAGCTCATCAAACTTGTTGTATACTCAAGCACACTCATGTGTCCCTGCTCCATCTCAGCAAACTTCTTGAGTAGAGTGGACTTAGCAATTTTTGACATCAACCTTTCCTCGAACCTCCTCTTGAACTCAGCCCAAGTCATTGTCTCCTCATTAACTCGAACCGTAACGATGTTCCACCAGTACAGCGCTGCTCCTTGCGACTATCTAGAAGCGAGCCTTCTCTTCTGCTCATCATTGAGCCATAACTAAGTGAAAATCCTCATGCAATGAAGCAGCCAATTCTCTACTTCGATTACGCCCTCAGTACTAATAAATGGCTTTCCTCCTAACCGAGCATAATCTCTACTCTGAATAGCATAGTTGTTGACCACCAGAGCTTCTTGATTTGCTCTTCCAACTACTCCAACAGCAGCTCTCGCTTGCATCATGTTGACAAAGAACTAATACATTGCTCCCATGTCAACTTGCGGGTCTCCAGCACCCACATGTCCAACTTGTGCCTGACCTGGGTTCTTCCTGGTATTTGGTCTGGCATTTCCATTAGTTGTGGTGCTTCCCCACCAAGGTTAACTCTTCCACTTCTAGCATCCATATCTATATTCGAACCTTCATAAGATATTGGAGAATAGCCTAAGAGAGATAAGAGAATAGAGATATATCATATACTTATATATAGAAAATACAAGTACGTTACTACAGCGTTATCGCATACCCTGATCTATTCTTTAAGTCCTTAGGATTAAGTTTTAAAAAATCATTTCAGTTTAAAGCTTTTTATAAACCTATGCTCTGAAACCAAGTTGTAACATCCCCTATCCGAAGGCCCAAAACTAAGCGCTACAGATGCTACAGTCATCTATAGTATTAACTTCCGGTGACCAAATACGGTAATGTTATGGTATCCATAATATCAGAAGCACTTGAATATGAAATAAAATCATCACAGTTTAAAACACTTTTCTGATTACATTTCAATACAACATTTCATATTCCAAGTTACATAATCCAAACGTGACCCAGGTTCAGATCAAATATTATTATTACAAAATACGCCAAGAGCGACATATAAAGATGCCCCTCTGGATGACTAGAGTACTAAATAGTCATAACATACTTAATACAATACGGTGGAAATAAAACATAACAACTCCTAAATAGTTAACTTCAGCCTCCTACTCGCCTTAGAAAGCTTTATTCGTCCTCCTACTAAAACATGTAAATCCTCAACCATTGGCCTACTCAAATCAATTTTAAGCACCCAAGAGTTTAAGGGGAAAACATAAACTTCGAGTTAGACATAAATCCTTGTGTGAATAATACTATACATCTGGTTATATGATATTAAGTGAGACCATGCCGCTTTGCGGAACGGGTTTCCCCTCACTAATATCCCTTTTTAAAAATGTATCTTTTGCAAACCAAGACACTGCAACAAAACAGGTTAAAACTATAATATCAATATCATGTAAGCATATAAATTAGGTAATCAATGGACTATCTATCCGAACATTATAGTTTTGTTTGGCTAACTACTAACCTTTGGCTGACTCGGGCCTACCAGACAAAATAAACAAATAGTCTAACTTCTGTTAGATACCCTTCTGGACGGTCTGTCCCTAATACTCCTCCCAGGGTCAACTGATCCTAATGGTTTTGCGGGCTCACTAATAACCTATCCTAACCCTATATATTCCTTTCTATCTATAACATCTTTTTAGTCTTACCTGTGACAAAGCCCTACACACAGGAATTTTGGACTAAATTAGCTAAGGGCTAATTGCTAATGTATAGGGCGTGACCTTATACTAGTCTCATCTGGTACTCTAATTTCTGAGTCATTTCACTTAGGGTCATCTACCTTTAAAATTTTCCTTGGAAACATTTATTTCAAATCAATTTAATCGTTTAAATCATACTTAAACAAGGAAATAAACTCGATGCTTTACTCAAATCACTTTGCCATGTTATATATACTTTACACAAAACATTGTTGATGAAAACATTTGATACCTTTGAAAGCACCCCTTTCGAAACCATTGAAAGTACCCCTTTGGATACAAGTAAGCTACTTTACTTTATAACGTAGGCCGAAGAACAAAACATACCTTTTGAAACCTTTGGAAACCTTCCACTTAGAACCATTCGAAAACATTGGGGAACCACCCCTTCGAATCCTTCATTTAAAACATTTCGAAAGCATTCAAATACTTTTTTAATAAACAAACCTTTCGAAACCTTTGGGTTCAAATAAAACATGTGGAACAACCTTTCGAAACCATTTAAAACTATTCCTTTCGAAACAAGTTGGGTTTAACTTTCTATAGAACAAAGGGTCTTAAAACAACTAGGTCGAAAGCACTCTTTCGAAAGCAATTTCCTAAGTAAAAGAATTGAATGGTGTCGAAACCGATCCCTTCAAAAGCATTGGAGAAACGACTTAGGTTTTAAAACAAAGAAATCCTTTTGAAAGCATTACTTTGAAAGGTAAGGTGCGGTAGCTAGGGGTTTCGACCCCTTTCGAAAGCATCTTTATAAAACAAAAGTGCAACCCTTTTCGAAACCATTCTCTAAAACCATCTAACCAAGTCGAAAGTCATCTAAGTTGAAAGCATTCTTCTCGAAAGCAAAGCAGGCGCATTTCCTTTTAAAAGCAAGGCAAGGTTTCGACCCCTTGGGAACCCATTGTTTCGACTATATACCTTTCATCTATGTCCAATTCGCTACGTACTAAACCTTTGACACCATGCGCATTGGTTTCGATGGAGATGGAGGCAGAAGTATTTAGTCGAAAGGTAGGTGTGGAAAGTGGCGAAATAGTAAAAGCATACAAAATTGTTTTCTTTCTTTTTAAAGTAATTTCTTTCCAACGAACCTGCTTATTTGTCAACATATGATTGGTTGCTAATTTCTTTTCCAAAAATCTTTTCTAAAAGTTCTACCAAAATTCAGAATTAAACAATTTAAAACATTTACAAATTGCCCCTTCTCCTTTTATAAATATATAAAACATTTAAGTCTCATACCTTAATAATTTTATACACTTATTAAAACACTTAGGAAAGTTCTATAAAAATTCCCATAAATCATTTTTTAACATGTTTTCTAACATATTTAAATTTCTGATGCAAAACATATATAAAATAGCCGTAATTAATTTTAAACCTAATTATCCATTTTCTTCACTAGAAAATTAATAATAATTCCACATTAATTCAGAAAATTATGAAAATTAAAACCTGTCTCTAAAATATAATTTCTGACCTTATATTAAAAACACAAGGCAAATAGATGTCATCTAATAGGGTTTTCACATTAAAACACATCTTAAAATCTATATGCAATAGCATAAATCATCAATAAGCATATATGTCCATTTTAACGATAAAAAACATGGCCAAACATTTGCAAAATAATTTGGATTTCAATCTAAAACCGAAAATAATAAAAACATGAGATTTATCCTATTATTCACTTATGCTTTATGATTAAGGAGTTGAGATTTGATCTTGGATTAAGTTGTTTGAGCTTCTTCCTCTTATCTTCTTCTTGTTTTCCCTTAATGATGCCCGGCCTCTTTGGTATTTGATTTTTGATTGTGAATGTTAATAATGGACCTGAGTGAGGGTTTAGGATATAAGAATGTTACTTATTCCTATATTTCCCTTGTCAACTACCTTAACTTATTCTATTTCATTTTCCCTTAGCTCATTTGTTTAAATGGCACGGCCTTTTAATTACACAAACCTCAATCCCTTAATCATTTACATTATATTATTTTATTAAACTAATTAAATGTTCTAAATAATGTTACTAGAATTAGGGTCATTATACAATCCTTCACAATTTGCTCAGAGTAGGAAAAACTAAAGATCCATACCCAGCATAAGGTGGAATCTTACCTATGAACTTTGAACTGATTCCCGGAGTTAGGCACGATTGGAAATAAACATCCTAGCGGAGGATGTATGTACTACGTTCTTAAGTAGTTAACTTAAACTAGCACTTGGAGCATGGCACAATCGAAAATCGCGATACCTGAAAGGGTTACATGAACTGCTATCCTAAGTGGTTAATCTCGACCGACGCCTAGACGCATGAGCGATCGCACTCAGAATCCTGTAGAGGAAAATGAAAAGGCCGACTCACCAGCTAAGTTGGCCGGTTTTGGAGATGTACAGCTCATGGGCTTGGTTTTGGTGGAAGTATTATTAGCTCCAAGTGTCAACAAGATGGATGTCGACTGGATCTCAGAGGCTAAACTAGAAAAGGAGTCATGGATGACTCCAACAAAAGACTACTTGTAGAGAGGAATCCTTCTAGAAAGAAGGAATGAGCTATGGAAGCTCCTTCGCTAAGCTTCAAGACATACCCTTCAGTAAGGAGCACTTCATAAGAAGGGATTCTCTGTCCCAATGCTATGGTGTGTTGCCAACGACTAGGCCACATGTGTCCTGAGCGAAGTTCATAAAGGGGCCTATAGTGACAACAACGAGGGAAAAACCCTAGCAAAGAAGATCCTCCACTATGGATACATCTGGCCAACTGTCAACTGAGACACGGTTGATTACAACAAAATGTGTGACAAGTGCCAGAGATTTGCTAAAATTCGGAGAGCCCGACCAACGGAGATTACTCAAATAGTCAGTCCTTTGCAGTTTAAGGAATTGAAATCGTCGGTGTGTTGCTGATATGTAAAGGTAGCGCGAAGTACGTCGCCGTCGTAGTTGACTACTTCACCAAATGGGTGGAGGCAGAGCCATTAGCAACGATCGCCACAAAGAAAGTAATCAACATTGTTGTCCGTAATACCATCTATCATTTTGGAATTATATAGGAAATCATTATCGATAATAGGATCCAATTCGATAGTACATAATTCAAAGATTTTTATCATCGACATCACATATAGAAGAGATTCGTTATGGTGGCACATCTCCAGGATATTGGACAGGTTGAAGCTGTAAACAAGATTATCAAGTGCACTCATAAGAAGCAATTCAAAAAGGGTAAGGGTAAGTGGGTCAATGAACTTCCATTAATACTATTAGCCTACGGATCAGATGCTATGAATCTAGATGAACTAGAAGTACCTTCTTATCGAGTGACTCGATACAATCCAAGAACGAATGAGCAAATCCTTCTGGAGTCCCTTGATATAATTGATGAGAAGCACGATGAAGTTGAGTTAAGAGCAGTTGCACACCTACACCACATCGCCTGGTATTACAATGCCAAGGCCAGGAATCAGACCTTTGAAATTCTTGACTTGGTCCTCAAATCAATCTTCTCTAGCCCTGAAAACTTAGACATGACTTGGAAAGGTCCGTAAGCAATAGGGAAAAGCATGGAGATGGAATTTTCAGGCATTCGATGATTGACGGGATTTCACTCCCGAGGGCATGGAATAGCAAACACTTACGATGTTATTTCACTTAGAAATAAATTTATGCATAATTGATTAATACCATTGCAGGTGTGCAGATGCCCAGAGTTAGGTGGCGACCAATCTTCTACGGTCCATGATCGAATCCTTGAAGTTCAACCTTCCTTGGGGTCCGAAGGTAGATGCCAATCAACTCTTTCAACCCTCGACATTAGGGCAAATCAAAGTGGACATGACATGAACATCCACTCATTTGCTTGGTCCTAGAGTTTGGTAGAGCATTAATGTCTTGTCCAGAGGATGGTAAGCCTAAAGTTCCTTGCCTAGAGCAGGTGTGGAATAGGTTAATGATTTAGTCTGACAATAATCCTGATAAGAAATGGATCGCAAGTACACTAAACGGAAAGTGCATTTCTCAACTACTTTGACAAATTCACAAAAAGATTGGACGAAACAAAAGTCTTTGTTATTCATATTCGAAATAGAACTTGGAAAGAAAAGTGCAGGTTTTATCTACACCTAAGCCGAAAACAAAAGCGGGGGCCGAACCCACACAACGCCAGCCTAAAACAAAAACAGACTCCTACAACTACAAACCAAAAGCGAGTCTAGTTACACAAAACAAACAACGACAACAATGAAGATGATGACCTATATATGTCAACATAAGTACGTGCATATGATCTAGAACTTATACAAGGGAGTGCATTTATATATTTTTACGTAATCATATTCGACACTCAACAAGTAGAGTCAACGAAATGCAGACTCATACCAGGAAAATCCATAAGTGAAACCAGTTTAGAATTAAAAAGCTCAGAACAATAGATCGAGAGAGTACTCTCCAAATTTATAACACTGTTAGCTATGGACATAACTCTTCACAGAAGCAATCCCTGAGAAGGATAACAACCATTCAAAGCATATAGTGGAATTCTTTACAGCAATCTTGACTTGTCTCGATTCAAAGCACATCTTTTTGAAACAAGATGTACGTCGATGGGCAAATGTTATCCTGCCTTTTGATCAGGCAATATGCGGATAGAATGGACAGGTTGAACTTGGAAGTTATCAAGGCAGGCAACCCAAAGAGATAGCCTTAGAGTCTAGAAACCAAGGATAGCCAAGAATTCACAAGGCATATTTTGAGGGGCAAGTGTTACAACCGAATTTGTCGTAGTCTTCGAACGGACTTAAACGATTGAATCGAATGAGCAAACTATAGAGAAACAACCCAAGGACTTTGGGAATATCATAAAAAGGCAAGAAAAAAGAAATATAAAAAAATAAGTGAAAAATGTTGAAAATTTGGAAGTTCAGGTTTTTGGAAAAGCCGACTTGAAGCAAACCCACAAAATCCTCAGGTCAGACTCGAAGATGGATGGCCTTAGGAAAAACTCTAAGCGTGACCCGAAATGATCCATGTAGAAACCCCAAGCAAGATTCGGTATCGAATCCCAAGCATGACTCATTACCGACCCCTTACGGGTCAGAGTAAACACTCAAAAAACTCGGGTCTGACACAAAGCATGACTCGATACCTACTCCCAGGCACGACTCGGTATCGACTCCTGATGACTTGGAGTAAAAACTCAAAAAATTTGGGCCTAACTCCAAGCAGGCAAAAGGAAACCTCAAAACATGACAATCTTAGGAAATCTCGGGTCAAGCCCTAAGTAAATGCTCAAATTTATTGGATTGGACTCCAAGCAAGTTCAACCACTTTAAATAAGCCAAGACAAGCAATAATCCTCCCAAGTTGGGGATCAGTACCGACCCCACTTTGAGGATTGGTACCGACTCCTAGTTCCACCTTGGGTGACCTCATCTTCTGCCTACATGCCTTACTTGACGTCAAAAGCCTATTTCCAATGTCACTTTATTGAATCAATGTGATTCTCTATTAATCTCCACGAACTCCAAAAACTTCAACTTTTTTCTTTTACAACTCCATCGTTTAGACCCCAAAATAAGCTATTGTTGATACAAACAACTATGAAATCACAAAGCTAAGCACTGGACAAGCCGAAGAAAAGAGTTCAAGATGACCAGTTTGGTCATTTTAGGGATCAGTACCTACCCCTAACCTTGGAGTCGTATCGACCCCTTGCAACCTGATAAAGTAGCACCTACTTTTTTTGGAAGAATTCGTCTAAATCATGTACAACGGCTTGGCGAGATTTTAGGCTCCTTACCTCTATAAATATGAGGATAGCGCACATTTTTAGGATCTTATGGCTCTTGTTATATTCTAAGCTATATTCTTGTAATTCTGAAAATCTAAGTGTCGAAGTTGTACCGACCCCTAAGAACTTCTGCCTCCAAGTATGAAATATGCAATAAAAGATTAAAGTGGGTGTAGGCCTTGCTTTGCCAAACCACCATAAATTGTTGTATGTTTCTCTTTTCCTCATTTTCATTTACTTTTACCATATTCTATTCTCTACCATAATTCTTGGGTGTTTATGTCATTTTTGTTCCAAACAGTTATAAATGAAATGTTTTGGGTTTGTTGTGACAATGTTTAAGTAATGCTTGTCTTTAAGCCTTTTAAGTATAATCAAATCTTTAAAAAGCAAGGTTTAAAGATAATGATTAAATATGAAATGTTTTGAGTTTGTTGTGACAACGTTTAAGTATACTTGTCTTAAACTTTTATAAATGTAATTTGATCTTTAAAAGAGAGTTTAAAAGATAATGATTACGTATGAAATGTTTAGGATTCACAGTAAATAATGTTTTAGTAACATTTGTTTTTAAACCCTTGAATTATATTTTAAAGTGGAAAAATATTGTTAAATGACTATGAATATACTTAGATCTTTAATAATGGAATTTTAAAGATAATAACAAATATGGAAACTTTTAGAATAAAGATATAAGTATATGTTTAAAGTATAAAAGAGATAATGGATTTATAGTAACAATGTTTGACTGACATTTTTTTAAATCACTTTGATTATAATTTAAAGTAAGTAAATCTAGTTAAGTGATTTGTGAATATACTTATACCATTGAGATAAGTATATGAATACTTTTTGAAGTATTGAAAAGAGTATAAATAAAAAGTGAAATATTATAATACAAGTGTATCTTTTATAAAAACAAATTAAACACACACACACAAACACACACACACATATATATATATATATGCAAGCAATAAAGGAAGTTTTAATGAATAAAGGAAGTCTTAATTAATAAAGGAGTATTAATTAATAAAGGAAGTTTTAATTAATAAGGAGTTTTAATTAATAAGAAGTTTTAATTAATTTGGAATTTAATTAATTTGGAATTTAGTTAATTAGGAGTAATCAATTAGAAGTTTTGACTAAAGAAAGAAGTTTTATTAGATAAAAATGAGTTTTGCTAATAAAAAAGGTTTAATAAAGTATTAATTAAATAAAAAATGGAATTGGAAGTCAGTTATGTGACTTAAATTTCTTTATGGGAATTAATCTTACTTTGTGTGTTTACTTGTTTATGGAAAGTATTTAGTCGTGTACTTAGAACTAAATCCGAAAAATTAGACTTGTTTCTATCTATGAGAGTTAAGAATGATGATTCTAGTAGGGTGTAGAAACAATTGTGCTCTAACCTACCGAACTTCACTCTTGACTGAGAGATATTAGAAGTTGAGAAGGTCAAAAACATGATAAGTATACGAGATATAGTTTCCTCATGCGATCATTCTCATTGTTGTTGAATTTGACAAAACTTAACTTCAAAAATATCAAGCAGAAATACGATAAGTATACAGTACTGTTATTCAATTAATGATGATATTACCTACATATAAACTCATCTTGCTCTTCAATGACAAATGATAAGGGAATCCGTCCAGAGAGGAGATGAACTCAACCCTTATGTATTGTCTGTGTGTTTCTGGAAGAACCAGGGTTGAGTAAATTGGAAATTTATCGATTGGTTTTGGAGTGCTTGGTAAGCGGGGGAGTGTACTTATATGAGTTGACTTGAAACCGTAACCATTTCAAAATCATATACATGATATATGCTTTGGAAGAGGTTTGTGATCTATTCGAGATGCTGGAATCTATATGGAGATTCATGATCTGATCGAGATGCTGCAATCTATGTGGAGATCTAAGATCCGATCGAGATCTGATCGAGATGCTCGAATCCATGTAGAGATTTATGATCTGTTTTAGGATTTAGGAATCCATGTGCGGTTCTAAGATCTGTTAAGACACTGGAAACCATGTGTGGTTCCGAGATTTGTTTGAATTGTGGCTTATGTGTTGAGATGCTTAATGTAGCTTCACCGTCGGAAAAGACTATAAACAGAGATAGGATGCGTAGCCAAGGGTTTAAGCTAACCCAAGGGTGCAGGTGACTCCATTCTAGTATTGCTTACGGATATGCATGCGGGAGTGATGTACTCGGTTCAACACCGCGAGGCATAGGCTAGCTATATATATAATAATTATGGTACACTCCCTAGAGTTATACGCTGCTTGAAAAGATATATATAATCCTTATGCAGAAGGAGCATTCTCGATGTATTGTGGGAATCTCTATGAAAATTCTACACAATTATGCAAACGCCTTAGTAGTTTTGATTATATACCTAATATTGTTGTAGTGTACACACAACATAACTTATTCTACACCTGTAACAACCCAATTTTAAAAGCTGTAATATTAAATTAATTTAACTAAAATAAAAGTAGTTGTATTCGATTTTTGTTAACTATTATTTCGAACTTCGTATTTTTTTTTCTTAATTAAAATTTATTTATTAAGTTGAATTGAAATAAAACTTAATACAAAAATCAAGAAACCCAGGCCCAAGCCCAAGCCCAACGATTTCATTTCTTTCCTATTTGTTGTACCATGGTGTTTGCACAAAAAATGGACAAACACCTCAAAGTTGTATAATTTAGTAGATCTTATGTTGTTCTTAGTGATTTGAGTGATTTATGCAAATATATGAAAAGAAGGGGCTAAACTGTAAAAAGACACGCAGATTTATAGTGGTTCAGCCAGAATGTGCCTACGTCCACTTTATATGTTATTTCTCTTCTCTTCTTTTGATTACAAGTACAAAGCTTTGATACAAGTAAAAGAAAGTTGTTTTGAAAGTTCTCTCCGTGCTTGATCTCTCAAACTTGTCCCCATTGTTGTACCCCTGCCCCTCTATTTATAGAGTGAGGCTGGGGGTAGGAGTCTAGGATGTGTATAGTTGCTGATGGGCCTGGGCTGACATGATCTGGCCTGATACGTCTTGGTTCGGCATCGCTTGGTTCGGAGATGGTTGGAGTGTAGGGTGGACCGGTAGTTGCTTGGACCGGTGGTGGGATGAGAAGTGCAGTTTGGACCGGTAGTTGCTTGGACCGGTGGTGAGTGAGCAGCTTGGTTCGGCGAAGCTTGGAGGAGAGCTGGTTCGGAGGAGCTTGGAGGTGAGCTGGTTCGGAGGAGCTTGGAGGTGAGCTGGTTCGGCGAAGCATGGAGAGTGAGCTGGTTCGGAGGAGCTTGGAGGTGAGCTGGTTCGGCGAAGCATGGAGAGTGTGTTGGTTCGACGAAGCATGGAGAGTGTGCTGGTTCGGCGAAGCATGGAGAGTGGTCCGGCTTACTTCGTGGACCGGCTTACTTGGTTCGGTAATGGGATGGAAAGGCCTTGGTTTGGTGATGGGGGAGATGGTATTTGGTTCGGCAAAGACGGGATGAAATATATCCAACACTTGCCCCCCAAAGTGGGGTACATGCTTGTATGTGCCGCACTTTGTTTTCTTGTAGCTGAGATAGCTTCATTCGGTCTTAGGTGTGCAGAACCGGTTGGTCCGGACGACTTGTTTTGCTTATAAATAGAGGTTTTAGGTTACTGTTCTCCTTTATCGTTTTGAGATAGCCGAACCAACCTGACTACCGAACCAACCTGAGTACCGAACCAGGTATGTTTGAATGTCGAATGGGCCTATAAATTTGATACCGAATGAACCTTCGAATCTACCCTACCGAATGAACCTTTGCATCTATCCTACCGAATGAACCTTTGCATCTATCCTGCCGAATGAACCTTCGCATTTTCCCTACCGAATGAACCTTCGCATTTGTCTTGCCGAATGAACCTTTGCATTTGCTTGTTTACATCCTCCGTTCTAACAGTACGCTTTTTATGTTGCAGATAAATGTCTCAAAAAGCAGAAACTCGATCAGACAAAAAGAAGTCCCAGGGCGAAGGAGAATCTTCCTTAGTGCCCCCTGTTCAGCCAGGTCCGGAACGTCATGGATCTACCCCGAGATCACTAGTGGACGGGTACGGCCCTCAGGAGCTTATGAACTCCCCGCCCGATTGCTTTCCCAGCTCCCTTAAGGAAGAGCAGCTTGATGTCATCTCCCGTTCTTTCGGAATTGATAGGGCGCGAATGCTGTTGCCAGGGAGAGAAGTTATGCCATACGACCCTCCTGAAGGGTACTTTGCCTACAGCAGATACCACTGCATGTGTGGTGCCATTCCACCTCTTAACGCTTGGGTAGCCAGCTTCCTCACATATCTAAAGGTGGCCCCATTCCAGCTTCAACCCAACTCCTATGCTATACTGGTGAGCCTCTTCGTTATCTTCCAAAGGAAGTATGGTCGTGCTCCTTCCAACCGGGAGATCCGGTACTTATATAATTTAAGGGGCTATAAGAAGGGGTCCCCATAAATCAGCTTGGAGTCAGCTGTAACCTTCAAGCCGGTCTTGGATCTGTATTCCAAATTCAGCATGTTCAAGAAGGAGTGGTTCTTCGTCAGGGACGACTCTGTTACTATTCGGCGTTTTACTTCTGGATGTAAGTTGATGCTTTATTTATAATTTCCATTCTGATTGCGATGCTTCTTCTCATACGTTTTCATTTTTGCTAGCGACAGGTGGCTTTGCGGTTGTGGAGACTGACCGCCTGGTTCAGACGGTGGCTGATATATAAGCTATCCCCGGGAGAGATAGATCAGCTGCCTTCCTGATAAAAAACGCGACCCTTCTGGAGTATAACTTGATCCTTCCACAGCAGTCAGTAGTCAAGCTGAGGGAAACGGCGGAGGAGAGGGCGGCTGCTCAGGCTAAGGGAGGTGCCACGGCAGAGAGTGGCAAGAGGAAACCTTTCACAAAACCTCCAGCCGTCGAAGGTAAGAAACTTAAGAAGTCGGATGGTCCTTCCCCCAGCAATTGTCCACTTACCCAGGGGGAGGAAGATGTGGAGGCAATGCAGGAATCCCTTCTGGTTGACTTCTCGAGATACCGATCGGAGAGAGATGCTGCCGTTGAAAGGTTGTCGGCTTCCGAGGTCCGGATGAGGGAGTTTGAGGAGAATGAGGGGATGATGGACGAAATGCTTCAGGACATGTACTTCCGAACCTGGAAGCAGGGCAACCTATCCTGGATGGATGATTATCCTAGGGTCATGGCTAAGATCTATCTTCGGGCTCTGGAGGAGGCCAAGGCCGATGCGGATAAAGATGGTGGCGTGGCCTTCAGCATGGATGTGGTCACTGCCCAGTTTGCCAAGGGGGAGAAGGTGGCGGTGAAGGAGGGTATGCGGTTGCTTGCTACTGAGGAGGCAGAGGTGCAAGTAGATGATGACGACCAGGATGGCCAAGAAGCGGATGTTGGTGAGTCTTCCTTTTTAGTTTCCCCATTAACTTGGTTGCTTCTCCCTAATGAATCCCTTCTCTATCTGGACAGGTGGACGACATGACAAGGAAAAAACTCCAATGCAGCCGGCCCCTGATTATACTTGGAAAACTCCTTTTGTGGACTTGACAGGGTTGTAGATGTTAGTCTTAAAACAGTAAAGTAGCTTTTAAGTTGTATTATTTTGCTACTTGTAATAAATAGCTCTATTCTTGATGTGTAATTCTTCAACTTAAGCTGATTTTGTCGTCTTCCGAATGTTCGTTGCTATTTTGACATGTCGTATAAGAAATATAGCTATGTATATTCTTGTAATTGAATTGTGTTTGATGTCAGGTTCTGGTTTTAAAACATAATTTCATGACTTGTAATATTAGCGTGTGGTGTGAACAAATTATAGTCATGTATTTGTACACAAAAGAAGAAAATACCGCCTTTCATGTTTTAATCGTAGATGGCAGTTTTGAATATCTTGTATGACCGAGCATGGAACGCAGTCGAATGCCCTGCCATCCAATCGTGAGTCCCTACACCCATTGGCGAGTATCTCCTACTCTGCATCCTGTACTTTAGGGACTGTTATAGAGGATAGGAGAAAAGCTTTTTAAGTAAAATTGAAATATGTGAAAAAGTAAAAACTTCCAATCACGGAAGGCCTTTGATGTGCTTCAGTTCGTGGCAAGCGGGTTTTGTAGTCACTTTCCCTAGCTGTGGGTCTTGGAGACATTTGTCACCCATCTTACGCATCCGCGGGGAGTTAATTCTTTTTTACCACAGCCGCACTTAAGACACATCGGAGCCGAGATCGCGCACAGTAACTACCCGGGCCATTATGGCCCGTAATCGTGGGTATTATTCGATTTACTGTGGCCGGCTAGCGTGGGTGCCGATCGTCAACTGTGAACTGCCCCTGGCTGGCCACACCTTATGTTGGGGCTTATAGTCGGTTCACAGTTGCCGGCGAGCCTAACGCCGTAATGAGCTGCCTCGGCTATAGTCGGCCTTCTCGGTGGCTTATAATCGGCTCATTACAGTTGGCTTTAAGGGCCGTCGCGAGCAATGAGTTAACCCGCAGCAGAGGGATGCTGGAGCAAAAGTGTCTCATTGGCGAGGGCATAGATTCACATAGTACCTGTTAGGTTTTGCCTAGGTGAAGTTGCGCCGTGGATTGCTTTGAGTGGAAGTGCTATACGCATAGGATTTTGTTCAACAGAAAAGGATAAAGTTAACAAGTAGCCAAGATATAAAGGAACAAGTTAAAAAAGAGACAAGGTTTTTTTAAAGTGGTTCGGCATGAAAAGGCCTACATCCACTGATTCTCTTTGTTAATTCACTTCATATGGGCAGTACAAGTTAAGAAAAGTATCGACGGAGGTGCTGGATGTTCCATGCCCTCTGGAACACCTCTCCGTCCACTGTTGACAAAATATAAGCTCCATTGTGGAGATCTTTATGAATTACATATGGTCCATCCCAGATTGGGTCTAGTGCTCCGGGGCGAGGGAAGATTCGCTTAAGGACAAGATCCCCTTCTTGTAAGGTACGATGCTTGACTTTGGAGTTGTATTGTGCTGCCACTTTCTGCTTGTGGGCTGCTGTTTTAAGGACTGCATCATTTCTTCTCTCCTCAACTAGATCCAAAGACATGTGGAGGAGTTCTTCATTCTCTTCCGGGTTATAGTGGATCCTATGGTGGGAAGGCACAATGGTTTCAACTGGGAGTGTAGCCTCCGATCCGTATGCCAAAGAGAAAGGAGTGTGCCCCGTTGATGTTCTGAAAGATGTGCGGTAGGCCCACAGTGCCGTAGGGAGTTCATCCACCCAAGCGCCCTTTGACTTTTCGAGCTTCTTTTTGATCAGAGTTTTCAGAATTTTGTTGACTGCTTCGACTTGTCCGTTTGCCTAGGGATATGCTACGGATGAGAAGCTTTTATGAATTCCGTGCTCTCGGCACCAGTTGGCGAATTCCTCGCTGTCAAACTGAAGTCCATTGTCTAATATGATTTTGAGTGGGACTCCGTACCTGCATAGAACATTTTTGATCAAGAAGTTAATAACTTTTGCTGAAGATACTTTATTCAGAGGTTCCGCTTCCACCCATTTGGTGAAATAATCAACTGCCACTATAGCATATTTGGCCCCGCCTCGGCCCATCGGTAGCTCGCCGATTAAGTCAATTCCCCATATTGCGAAGGGCCAAGGGCTGGTCATTTGAGTAATCTCAGTTGTTGGTAGCCGCGGAATCTAAGCAAATTTTTGGCATCTGTCACACGTTTTGACGAAATCTAAGGCATCCTTGCTTAAGGTGGGCCAGAAATATCCATATCGGAGTATCTTTTTTGCTAATGTTTGCCCTCCGGTGTGATCCCCGCAGCTTCCCTGATGGATGTTGGATAAGATTTCCTTGGCTTCCCTCCCAGCGACACACCTTAATAACGGGTTAGAAAATCCATGCCGATAGAGGATGTCTTCTTGTATTATGTAGCGGGATGCTTTCCTCAAGATTTTCTTGACTTCGTTACGCCCATTGGGTAGTGTGCCACTTTGTAGGTAGTCTCGAATGGGAGTCATCCAAGTCGCTTCCTCGGTTGCAGCTATCAGATTCACTTGCTCAAAACTTGGGGCCAGCTGCTTTGAGATGGTTACTGCCCCAAAGATGGTGATGTCTCTCACACTTGCTTGCTTCGCCAATTCGTCGGCCTCTTGGTTCTCTTCCCGAGGGATGTGTTTGACTAAGTAGTGGTCCAATCGGCTGAGAAGTAACTTGGTCTTCTTTAAATATGCTATGAGTCTCTCTTCTCGAGCTTGGAATTCTCCTAGTATTTGGTTAACAATAAGTTGAGAATCGCAATGAAGACACAAAGAATTGGCTCCGATTTCTATGGCAAGTTCTAATTCAGCTATCACTGCTTCATATTCTGCATCGTTGTTGGTGGCAGCAAACTCCAACCTTATAGCATAGTGCAGCTTATTTCACCTGGGAGTGATTATTACCACACCTGCCCCCGAGCCTTGTTCGTTCGATGCGCCATCCACAAAGAGATTCCACTTGATGTCTTTTGCTATTTCCAATTGCTCCTTATCTTCGTTGGTAGTGAATTCTGCAATGAAATCAGCCATGGCTTGTCCCTTGATGGCGGTGCGAGGGTGATAGGTGATATCATACTGACTTAGTTCAATGCACCATTTAAGTAGTCGCCCAGAAGTGTCGGGACGATGGAGTACCTACCTCAGTGGTTGATCGGTCAGAACTTTGATGGAATGGGACTGGAAGTAGTGACGCAGTTTCCGTGATGTGATTAGTAAACAGTATGCTAGCTTCTCAAGTTTAGGATATCTGACTTCTGCCCCGGTAAACCTTTTGCTGACGAAGTAAACTGGCCGCTGCGTGCGGTTGTCTTCCCTTACCAAGGCAGCGCTTAGGGCGTGAGATGACACAGCGAGGTACATGTATAATTCTTCTCCTTCGCTTGGAGTTGAGAGTACCGGTGGTTTCTAGAGATGTTCGATTAAGTTAAGGAAAGCGGTCAGGCATTCGTCGGTCCATTCGAACTTTCCTTTGTCTTTCTTTAGAGCTTCGAAAAAGGGGACACACTTGTCTGTTGCTTTGGAGATGAATCGGCTTAGGGCGGCCACTTTTCCATTCAGGCTTTGCATTTCCTTCCGAGTGGAAGGTATCTCGATATCCCTTAGCGCTCGGACTTGTTCAGGGTTTGCTTCAATCCCCCGGCATAGACGATGAATCCTAAGAACTTTCCTGATGATACTCCGAAGGAGCATTTTAGAGGATTCAATTTCATGCCATACTGGCGAAGTACTTGAAACATCTCGCCTAGGTGGCTTACATGATCGTCAGCTTTCCTTGACTTTACCAGCATGTCATCCACATATACTTCCATAGTTTGTCCTATTAGCCCTGCAAACATCTTGTTGATGAGGCGCTGGTAGGTGGCTCCTACATTTTTAAGTCCGAAAGGCATTACCTTATAGCAGTATAAACACCGGTCGGTGATGAAACTAGTGTGGTCTTGGTCGGGAGCATGCATAGGAATTTGGTTATATCCTGAGTATGAGTCCATACAAGATAGGAGCTCGTGCCCGGCTGTGCTGTCTACAAGTTGGTCGACTCGGGGAAGCGGGAAGCAATCCTTTGGGCAGGCGTCGTTTAGGTTGGAAAAGTCAATGCAGGTTCGCCACTTCCCATTAGCCTTCTTTACCAGTACCGGGTTGGCGATCCATTTCGGGTAGATAGCTTCTCGTATGAAGTCATTGGCGAGTAGATTCTTTACTTCTTCATCGAGGGCTGCTGATCGTTCTGCCCCCATACTTCTCTTTCTTTGTTTTACGGGCACCTTGGTAGGATCAATGTTTAATACATGGCATGCTATGTCGGGGGAGATTCCGGTCATGTCAGCGTGTGACCATGCGAATACATCCAAGTTGTGGCGGAGAAAATCGATGAGTTGTTCCTTCAATTCGGCTTTTAGTTGGGACCCAATTTTCACTAGTCTACTTGAGTCGTGCTTGTCTACAGATATGAACTCCATAGCCTCTGCAGGCTCGGCGGTGGCCTCCTCCTCTTTCTCCCTAGGGTCTAATTCATTGAAAGGGTCGCTGGTATATCGAAGAGGAGGGGCTTTCTTTAGTTGCTATGCTTCTAGACTTTTCGTGCAGAGGGCAATCTCTACACCCTTCCCTTTATCCTTCCTGTGGTTGTTGCGAAGTTCAGTCACATAGCAGTCTCGAGCAATGTCCTGGTCTCCTTCCACTTCCCCTACTCCATTGTGTGTTGGAAATTTCATCTTTAGGCACCATGGGGCTAGGACAATTTGGAAGTCAGACAAGGCTGGTCTTCCTAAGAATGCGTTGTAGGCCGAATGGTTTTCTATTAGCACGAACGTCTGCTTCCGTACAATGGAGCGGGGATGGCTTCCAATCTCAACAAAGAGGTCCAGTTGCCCGAGGGGCATCTTAGCATCCCCAGTGAAACCGTGTAGTGGTTTATCGCAGGGAGATACATCCTTCATTGATAGCTTCATTTTGTCGAATGCGTGTTTGAACAGGATGTTTACTGAGCTTCCAGTGTCTACCAGGATTCGGTAAACTTCGGCGGGACCGGGTCGGGCAGAGATGACCATGGGATCCATATGAGGGTACTGCCTTCCTTCTAGGTCACGCTTACCGAATGTGATGTCATCACTTTCTTTCCGCTTCGGGTGGCGTTCTTCTATAACTGAATTGACATAGTCTTTATTGTCTCTAAGCGACTTTCCGTATCTTTCAATCTCTTTCCAGCTTCTGTCTGCGATGTGCGGCCCTCCTAAGATGGTATGGACCACTATCTTCTCTTGACTAGAGCTGCTAGCGTTGCGGTTTCCTCTGTCGGCCCCCGGTGAGGGTAGCCTTGGGTTTTCATTGGCAGGAGCTGGGGTCCTGTCCTGACCTTTTACATAACGTTCCAGTTTCTTCCTTCTGATGTGTTCCTCAATCAGATCTCGGAGATGATGACATTCGTTGGTATCATGCCCGTGAGATTCGTGGAAGCGGCAGAACTTTCCAGACTTCTGTGCGTTATCTGATTCCTTCTTGTATGGTGGGCGTTTGTATCTATCTTCGCCTTGGGTGGCAAGGAAGATATTTTCGACGGTCTCGTTCAAAGGAGTGTAAGTGTCGAATCTCGGTCCTGGCCGATATACGCGCTTTTCTCCCTTCTTGCCCCCGGCGTTGTCTCTGGAATCATTTCTTCGAACGTCCCTTGCCACAGCAGGGGCGTTGCTATGGGTTGTCTTATTTTGCTGTCCTGACTGCCCCTCAACGGCAGCATCCTCAAGCCTCATGTATTTCCCGGCTTCATGGAAGAAATCGGGTAAAGTAGCTGGTTTTTCTTTTGTCAACCTTCTAGCAAATTTAGTGTCCGGATGCACACCACTACAGAGGGCTATTAGGATAAGCTTCTCATCGGCATCTTGGACTGCGGCTGCTGCGGCGTTGAATCTGGTTAGGTATTGCTGCAGCTTCTCTCCAGGTTTCTGTTTGACGCTGGATAAGGAATAAGCGTCCTTAGGTTGCTCCACATGAATGCGGAACTGACTGATAAATTTTTCTTTCAACATTTCCCACGAGCTGATGGATCCCTGGGGTAGATGATAGAACCAGGAGGTAGCAAGATCTGCTAAGAAGAGCGGAAAGCATTTGCACAGTACTCCCTCTGTCGCCCTACTCATGAGCATATGTTGCGTGTACCTCTGTAAGTGTACAACGGGGTCGGAGTTTCCTTTGTAGGGTTCCATTGTTGGCATCTTCCATTCTCGGGGGGTGATAGCAATTTCGATATTGCGGGCGAAAGGGCTGGTTACCCTAGCGCCTATCCCTCGACCTCTTTGCTCCTGTTTGACACACTCTCTGAATAAGCGTGCCATCCTTTCATCAGAATTTGGAGCAGATAGAAATGAGTTTGGTTCTGTTCTGTGGGATTGATTCCGTCCAGATGACCTGTAGGGATGGTATCGTCTATCATTCCTCATATTTTCTAGTGGCTGCCTTTGATCTTCTGGGAGCATGCTAGGGTCAGCTACAGTTGGCCCTTGCCTTGATCTTCCCCTGCCGGGTTCTGATCTAAGCACTTCCTCGGGTCCAACTTCGAGCTGGACTCTAGCTCGGCCCCGTTTACTGGCGTTTCCGTGGCTAGGCAGTATGACAGGCTCAGCTACAGTTGACCTCCGTCCGGTACCTCCCCCGTTGGGTTCGGTACCAAACGTTTCCTCAGGCCTAACTTCGGGCTGTGCTCGGTCTCGGCTCCTACCATGGCTACTTCTGTCGTTAGCTCCTTTGAAGAAGGAAGATCTTTGTTGTCTCTGAGATCCTCCAGACTGGGACTCACCCCATGATTCAGTGTTGCGGTTGGATTCTTCAGCGTCCCTTAAGCGTGACATGAGATGGTCCACCAAGGCTTCCTACTGGGACGTGAAGCGGTTAGTTACTTCAACCACAACTCTGTCCAAATCTGCCCTAGTAATTGCTGCAGGCTGTTCTGCGGCAGGAGTGGTTGGGTTAGCCTGTCCTTCATTTGTTACTGCTGCCAGAGGAGGACGATTTACTTGATTCATGACGGCTGGATCTGGAAGACTGCTGGATGCGATGTTTTTTCCTTTGTTAACATCTTTTCTCTGTTTGCGAGGCATGCTTTCCAAGTGGCAGACAATGCTGTTAGGAAAACTCGTTAAGTGGATGAAGCTAAAGCTTCGAGCTTCTAGTTCTCAGTGAAAGCACCAAAAATGTTTGCACAAAAAATGGACAAACACCTCAAAGTTGTATAATTTAGTAGATCTTATGTTGTTCTTAGTGATTTGAGTGATTTATGCAAATATATGAAAAGCAGAGGCTAAACTGTAAGAAGACACGAAAATTTATAGTGGTTCAGCCAGAATGTGCCTACGTCCACTTTATATGTTATTTCTCTTCTCTTCTTTTGATTACAAGTACAAAGCTTTGATACAAGTAAAAGAAAGTTGTTTTGAAAGTTCTCTCCGTGCTTGATCTCTCAAACTTGTCCCCATTGTTGTACCCCTGCCCCTCTATTTATAGAGTGAGGCTGGGGGTAGGAGTCTAGGATGTGTATAGTTGCTGATGGGCCTGGGCTGACATGATCTGGCCTGATACGTCTTGGTTCGGCATCGCTTGGTTCGGAGATGGTTGGAGTGTAGGGTGGACCGGTAGTTGCTTGGACCGGTGGTGGGATGAGAAGTGCAGTTTGGACCGGTGGTGAGTGAGCAGCTTGGTTCGGCGAAGCTTGGAGGAGAGCTGGTTCGGAGGAGCTTGGAGGTGAGCTGGTTCGGAGGAGCTTGGAGGTGAGCTGGTTCGGCGAAGCATGGAGAGTGAGCTGGTTCGGAGGAGCTTGGAGGTGAGCTGGTTCGGCGAAGCATGGAGAGTGTGTTGGTTCGGCGAAGCATGGAGAGTGTGCTGGTTCGGCGAAGCATGGAGAGTGGTCCGGCTTACTTCGTGGACCGGCTTACTTGGTTCGGTAATGGGATGGAAAGGCCTTGGTTTGGTGATGGGGGAGATGGTATTTGGTTCGGCAAAGACCGGATGAAATATATCCAACACATGGTGAACCTGTACCTTATTTTCCCTAATTTTCATGCCCTAGCCTAGAGATCGAATGCAAGCGAAAAAAAATCAAAATCGACGTAGGTCAACGACGGAGCCTTGGCGAGTGCAACTACCCTGGACAAGGGGACGACGCACCTCATGCTGGAACCGAGATGTTAGAAGCGATTTTACAAGGAAGTGGCGAGCGCGACTTGGCTGGCAACATGTTGGGATCCTCGAAGTTGCAGCTGGCAAGGATGGATATATGATGTTTAACCTCTTGCAAAGTCAGTCTTAAGCTATGGCAGCGATTGGATGTTTGATGCATCGATGTGGTTGCTGGTAGTGCAGTAGGCAAGCAAATGGGAAAAGGTGAGTTGTTAAAACTCATGATTTCTATATCTAATTGTGTGATAATAATTGTTATTGAATGATTAAATTGCTTGAATTTATTGCCATGGTTTTAATTTGTTTGATGGACGAATTGTGTGTTGAAATATTAAATTTGATTCGATAATCAATTAAGAAATAGCATACATGTTGAGAACCATTAAAACTCATTGATTTTGTAGCTAAATTATATAATTTTTTTGCATTATTAGTGTGATCGAAAATCACCAAAAAGTGACTCGGACCATTGAAATGGTTCTCTACTTGATGAATGATTTTAAGAGATGGTTTTAAATACTTAAAACCTCAATTGTGATTTCTTCTAATTATGGATTTTGTTTAAAAATTTCTTTTGGAAAGTTTACTAAACCATATTTCTTAACTCATTTATTTATTCTAAATTCTATTTGAAGCTTTAAATGGGTTTTATTTATTTCCAAAATCCTCAAAAATCATCATTTCAATTATATTGGAAATCTAAAAATGTTTTGAAAGGAAATTACATGCACCATTCTTTTAGGAATTATATATGTTATAAAAGAATTACCTTATTTCATATGATTTTTATTATAGAAGTTATTTAAAAATGTTTGGAAGAGTTTTCAAACTTTTTTAAAAGTAAAGTGCTTGTTTCTTCCAGTGATTATAAGGTTTTAAAGTTGATAAACATTTCACGGAAGTAAATATATATGTATAATTTTTTTAAAATAAAGTATGTTATTACTTTATGAAAAGCATTGGTTTGATTCAAAATTTCTGTAAAGAAAATCTATTTTTAAATAAGATCTTTTAACTCTTTCCTTTTTATTTATAAGTGAATAAATCATGATTTTATTTCTGTTGAATTTCATGGTTTTCTATGAAACAAAGAATTTTGATAAACGATTGAATTGTCGGATTGGTATGAGACATTTCGTGCAATACTTTCGCTTATGATTATAATTTATTAAATAGTGTTTGAGTGGAATGTACTAGCTTTTAGTAAATACTTGAATTTAATATCTGGTATAGGACAGTTAGTTAAGTTCTTGTGATTACTTCAGTAACACTTAGAGTTGTATTATCTTAGGGAGTTCAGAATTCATTTTTAGGCTAATAGATCACTAAGATAAGATAACTCATTTTCCATCGACCTGAGGTCGATACATTCTTCCATTTGGGTAGGCAGACCTATTTTGGAGGTATAGGTTTGTTTTGGTATAACATGGCTACCCTTTTGCCCCTTGGATAGGTGTTATATGCATGATTAGTCTATAAACCGGATGACTAATACCTATCAGTTTATTTTGTGTACAATAGATGATGTTTGCCTATTTTTTTGGTTTAGGTAAATTCGCATAGTAGTCTATTTTGTGGGTTTAGACTATTACACTATGTATTGGCGTCTTTTAGGTATTAGACTGTATCGATCTATTTAGTTGTTAGACTGCATGTTTCTGTTTTTAGGCTGATAGTTGACTACTATTATTATTTCATTAGCAATGATTGTTCTTCAGAGATTTTGGGATGGATATTTTGCATCTTGTGGCTCTGAAAATTTTTGAATTGTTATCACCATATTTTTGATGATAGTCCATTTGAGACATGATATGGATTTATGAAGTAGTGATTTGGATTAATATTCCTTAGTACTATATGATTTTGGTTGCGGCATATTTTTAGATGACTTATTTTATAGTTAAGTCGTATGTTTAAGATATCAATATTTGACTTGGTTTGATATGCCTCATTTGGATATTTGGTTTTAGGCATGCTTTGGGATGACTTATTTTATTGTTAATTCATATATTATGATATTAATATCTAACCTCTTCATCAAGATATAGTCTAACCCGTTTATTATTTTAAAGCTCGGGTCAGGCCGATACTCTACAGGTAAAGGGACTCGTTGACCTTTGGATTATGTGCTAACACTGGAGTAAACTATTTTGATTGTTTTAGTTTGCTTCATCCTTGTATATATATTGACATATAGGAGAAAATGTAATGTGTATTATTTAGTAGTCATTGTGTACCTAATACAATATTTTGGATGTGATGTATATATTATGTGGGTCTAGTACTGATATTTTGTAGACTCATATTTTATTATGTATATGCTGTATATTATTCTGCTATGATCTGTGACTCTAATTTTGATTTATTTATATTATATACTTTTCTGAATATTTTAATCTGTTTGTTTATTACTTTGTATTGATTCTGTATACTTCAAAAAAATTAAATTCAGATCCTCAAAAGATAATAAAGACGTATCGATGTTAGTATAAAGATATATTCACATTTGATCGCCCTTAACTAGCCATATTATTTGACGACATTACTTGTAATGTTCTTTAGTAATATGGGTATAGCGATAGGATCGTTACAGCTTGGTATCAGAGCCATGTTCAGAACATTACAGAGTATAATTGACACAAAGTCGAGATCCGAACCTAAACAGACTTAGAGTCCCGTCCCTTGGGTGTGCAGGGTAGAATTAGAATTTTTATTTCTATTAGGGTATAAATATAAATTATTATTGTGAATAATCATCGGGATGTATTTGTAAAAACATTTTGAATTTCTATACAAATCATTGTTATAAAAATCATTCTAAAGGTTGGAAGTCACTTCTGTAAAAGAGTGAGATTTAATGAATAGCATAAATGAGATCTTAGATGGCTTAGCATTGAATATTATTATATCCTAATTGGTTAGTGCTCAGAGTTGCGCAACGGAAGCTGGAAGATAGTTTTTCCGCTGAATGCAATTGTTTGATTAAAATGTATGTTGTTTGCACCAATATTTGTTTTGTTTATGCTTAGTTTAAAAATGTGAAATTAAATAAAAAAGGTATCATTCAAAGAAATTATAAAACCATTTGAATTTGGATGAACCCAATTATTAATAAAAGCCAGCAGTTTCTCCAAAATAGAATCGCGGGGGAATAATAAAAATGTCTAAGCAATTAACAGTTATAAAATATAGAATGATAAATAATATGTATCTAGTTAATTTGGAAATAGAAAATATACTTAATAACAAAATAATATATAATAAAAAATTGATTGGTTGATGGATGCTTGGTTGTTTTAAAATTGTAAATGATTGTGTAAAATTAATACTGAGTAGGAATCACTATTGAGAGTTGAAACCTATTCAATAGTAATAATAAGAACTTGTAGAGTTCACAATGAAGTAATTACCGCAAGAAATATTAAAAATTTAAATTAGTATAAAATAAAGTTTTAATTCATATATATAATTAACTGAGTATTGAGGTGAGTTTGAACTTTGAGGTATTCTTGAAATACTCATGGATTTATGAGTGTATTATGAAATTGTTATCTTGGAATTGATATATATGTATATATTGGAATTGATTGAAAGAAATTTTAATAAAAGCAAGCATCTATTTAAACTAAAATCTTTTTAGATAAAAGATATCCCTATGGGTGAAATTTTAATTATGTTTATTATAGGTAAGCAAATATTTTGAATAAGTATAAGTTATTAAAGGATATATGTATATCTTTTGAAAAATAATTTTGTGTTAAATTGTCTGTGGAGTGCTTTAAGAATTCTGGTAGATGCGTCTGATTAATGTCATTAAAAAGGGTTCCTAAACACTAGGACTAGACATTCAGACATAATATTTTGGGCAATAAAATGTTTTCAGAAATAATACCTAGTAAGTATATAATAATTTTATAAAGAAGATAGAATTTTGAAATAAGTTAAATATTATATATATTAAAATGGATAGTTTGAAAGGATTGTTTTGAAGATAAAATAATATTTTATAGAAGTGTATAAATTATAGTTTTGAAAAGATGCCTTGGGGTATTTTTGATAAATAAAATATAGTATGTAAAATGAGAGTAGGATTATATTTTAAATAAATTTAGCATTTGTAAAATCTTATACGTTCATTTGCATAGATACATGTTAAATAAAATTTGTCTGATATTTTGGATTAATGTTAGGATTTATTTAAAAGTGTAGAATGATATAAAATTTACTTATATTAATTTCCAATTTAAATGAAGTTTGAAATGAAACTATAATTCGATTATGAGTGTAATAAGTAATTGAATATTGAATACTTTGATTTGGTGGGTAAATATTTTTCTCAAGTATGATTTTGCAAAATAAAATAAGATTTAAATTTCTTTATAAAGCTAAGATAAGAAAGAAATTTTGTGAAAGGAATTGATACTTTGTATATAAAGACACACTATATAGCAAAAAAATTGTATTATAAAAAGAAAATCTTGGAAGAATTTTTTTTAAGATAACATGTAGCAAGAGAGAATTCTTTTTGGTTTTATATACACATAACTTCTTGCTAGAAGTTAGCTTTTACAAGTTATTAATTTCAAGTAAGAATTTAATAAAATTTAAAGAAAAGCATTGATAGGATTATTTTCCTTTTTATATATGAAAATAATTCTTTGAGAAATGAATTTGTGTTAAAATGATTTAGAGTGTGAAGTAATAGAAATTATACAAGAGAAATCTTAAAAATATTTTCACATCCTTAATTAGAAAATATTTAATGAGTTGAATATATTGACAGGGTGTAAAATGTTTTTATAAACTATTTTCAAAGTAGAAAATAAGGAAGTAATTAAAAGAAAAAATTTATATATGAATTAAAATTTATTAACTAAGAACTTTGAAGTTCATTTAATATTAATGAATGCATTTCATTGTTTATTAGACAATTAGCTGATTCTTATATTTGGTTCTATTATTAATTATATATTTGGTTCTAGTATGAGTCGTATAATTGATATAGTTCAATAAATGCATGAATTATTTGGTCGGACAATTATAATCTAACATAGGGATTGAATCAATTTGATCTTCTTTTAACGTTACATTAATAAACAACAAGAATCACAACATCCAAAAGTCTAATGCCCAAATGAAAATGCAAAACTAATTGTGTGTGATATGGAATTTTTCAAAATAGGAAATTTTGTTTAAGATATGCGCATATACATCCATTTACCTACAGAATCAAACTATCTCTCTGTGAATAAATTGGTAAATTCAATGAAACTTATGTGCATTACAGTTTCATGGTCTGAAATTTTTTCTCATTCTCTAAAAGCAATGCCAGTTTGCAATTGTAATTAGGTACCATTTTGAATATAAACATAATATCAATGTGCGAAATATAGCTACATAAATTATTATTTATATTTATATGATATTAATGAAAGTAAACATATTCATGTTTGTTTATGTGACGCCCCACCTCTATACTAACAATAACAAAGGTTATTATAAGGAATAACGTCTGCTATTGCGAAGAATAAGGCTTGTTAGAAGTGACCATCCGTAAGTTATGCCTTAGACGAGTATTGATTACATCGATAGGAGTTGTGTAATTTACTCCCAAAGATATATATTCAATCCAATTATAAAACAAAACTATGGTGGCTTAAGAAAAATTCAGAACAACTCATAATAATTACAACACAGATAAGTATAATCACATCAAAACAGAAATATCAGATATATATAGCGGAAGACGAGTCTGGATACATGCTACAACAATCGATAGTTCACATGAACCAAATGTACATATACATATACATCATAACATACATGAGATGAGAGTCAATACACCAAAAGTACTCCTCGAAGTCTAGAAAAAAGATGAAGTGAAATCCCAAAAGCTGAAGCAGCAACTGAATCAGAGATAGCGATTATCCTGAAATAACTCGGTCTGACCCGAGTATTATTTAAAGGAAAATAATAAACGGATCAGTCTAATTTAAACTTAGAAGTGAATGCATCATAAACAACATCAAAGCAAATCAATCATAGTCTCGAATGAGACTATTCAGCTTAATTAATCAACATAGCTTAAATGAAGAAATCTCATTAAACTCCATCAAATCAACTTTCAAATTCACAATTGAATCAAAAACAACAATTTACAAAATCTAGAAATCAAAAATAGACAACTAGAAAATCAGCATAAAAGTGGATCGATCCTAGCAGATGGCGAGTCTAAGCTACGCCGCACGTGCATCTCATATGGCCGAAGCCTACCAAGTACTATCATCATAATTTTTGGCGCCCAACAGATGACCCGAATGTCCAACAGAGTGACCCGAATGTCTAGTACTGGTAATTGACCCGAAGGTCCATCAGATGACCCGAAGGTCCAGCAGAGTGGCTCGAAAGCCCAATAAAATCAACAAAATCTTCAAACATCAAATTCCCAGCAAATATTTCAATTAACGAGTCCAGAATTAACCGAAATAGGAAAAGTGTGGTTCCATACTCTGCACTTTTGCTAAATCGTTTAAATCTCTTCATCGTTTTCTTGAAAGTGCAAATTTGTGTATTTTATAGAAATAAAATTTACGTTCTCAAATGGACAAGTCCGGAATTAATCAAATCAGTAAAAGTAAGGGTTCATAGTCCTTGATTTTGCTGGAACGTTTAAATCGATTCCACATTCTTTTGAAAGCATAAACTGTAAAAAAATTTGGAAACAAATTTTATTTTAAAACGATTTATAAAAACACGTGATTAAAACAACAACATCTATAGCAATTTCGACAAGGAAATTGCACTTCACGAAACACCGTAAAAACGGATATCAAATCAGCGTTACGGAATAGCTGCTTAAAAATTCGCTTTAGATTGATGGTTACTAAAGTGAAAACAACAGTAATTTTTATTCGTCAAAAATCTCATCAAAACAACACGTTTCAAAAATATAAACACCGGAGTAAAATTCCATTATAAAAATAATGGCAACAAAATACGTTTTAAACCAAACGCTGGTTCATTGTAAATTAAACAGTGATTGCTCTACTATATATGAAACGAATATAGCACTGCCCACTTGCACGAAATTTTTTTACTTGGACAAATTGCGTACACAGGTAAAAACTAGAATTATTTGAAGCGGAATACTAAGCAACACATGGAATCAATTAAAGGTCTGGACTCAAAATATACTTTTGTTACAAACACAACATACATGCTCGAAAATGAAATACAACTGGATAGCACGCAAATTCGTGCTATACAACTTGCGTACAAAATGAAGTAATAAAGTAGATGACTAGGCAATATTAACATGACCTGGGTAACACATACTCTGCATGCGATTATGAAGTTGATGAAATAATTGACTCAGACATGTTTTAGGGAATATACAATTTATACACTTAATATTTCAAGCATACAAGCAAAAATTTGTATGCATGCAATTGATGCCTGGGTAATGTATACCAGTGCACACACGCAAGAAACAATGTGAAACAATTTTTCAAGTAATGAAATAAAACAAATCTTTGGACACATCTATTTGCACGCAAACAATTTTTTTTAAAACGAAAATATCCGGGCAACAAAGTTTGTATGCACAGCAAATTGCAAAACAATAAATATAGCATGAACTTGATTTCTAAACTATACAACCTGCACGCCAAAAATGAAGCATAAATAAATGATGCACGTACATAAGCAATGCAAAAGAAGGTGATCATTAGCTTGAACATGTTTTCATGCAATGGTCTGGGATTTTGTGTTGCTCAGGTATGCAAGCACGCAATGATGAAGTAAAGCTTAAATTAGAAATGTGAGTTTTTCCACTCATATTAGATTTGGGTTCAAAAACACTAGCAACTGAGAAGAAAGTAACAATTCAATCTGCCATTACTTTTTCAGAGCAACTTGAAAATTAATTTTTTTTTTCAAATGAAAGATGCAGGCTAACCTTTCTTCTCTCTAAATGTGAACCAGTCAATGATGAAGTGCTGGCAAACATTTTGTACATTAGCATTTAAGGCAAAACGTGCATATGTGAAGAAAGGACACAGCTAGTATATAAAATAATGATGGCTGTAAAATAAAGTGTGTTCAAACTTTGCTAGCAAAAGTGTTCAAATTTTGTTTTATAAACTTGTTTCAATACTGTACCCATATTCACCTATACACGTGAAAGGAAAAATGAAGTTACAACATAGCTCTTAAAATTAGTGACAGTACAACAAAAATATGTTCCACTTTGCTTTAATAAAATTGTTCACAGCAAAGGCAAGTGTTCACATAATTTTGTTTTAACGGTAATAAAATCACGGTTGTTACAAACTCCCCCCTTATAAAAATTGCTTCCCCGCAATTTTCATACTAGAAGTTGTTTATACCACCAATTAATTTACCACAACAAAGATTTAAAATAGAAAAGATGAATAAGAATGCTCACCCCACCCGAAGATGAGAGAAAACCCGGATAAGAACACTCGATGAATTCTTTGGTTTTCCAAGTTTAATCTTTGGGGTTTGCGGACCATTGAATTTTCACAAGCGGGACTTCTTTATTCCGAAGGTGTTTAACCTCTGAAGCTAGCCCACGAATAGGATTTTCCACCATAGACAAGTCGGGTGAGATCTCAAGATCTTGCAACACATGAGGATCAATAATAGAATCTGAATCTCGAAGGCATCGACGAAGCTGGGATACATGAAATACGTCTTGAATTCCCGAAAACTGAGTAGATAGCGACACACGATAAGCAACTGGGCCAATGCATTCTGTAATAGGAAACGGTCCAACATAACGAGGAGCCAATTTCCCGGAGCTGCTGAAACGCACCACCCCCTTCATCGGAGAAACACGAATGAATAAGCGATCGCCAACAGGAAATTCCAAAGGCTTCCTACGATGATCGGCATAAGATTTCTGCCTATTCCGAGCCTCTTTCATTCTCTGTCTGATAATATCAATCTTCTCAGAAGATTCACGAATATAATCGGGGCCGAGAACTAACTTTTCCCCGGATTCCAACTAACAAGATGGTGATCGACACGGTCTTCCGTAAAGAGTTTCGAAAGGAGCCATACCGATACTGGATTGAAAACTGTTGTTATAAGAGAACTCAACAAGAGATAAGTGGTCTTCCCAACTACCACCAAAATCAAGAATACAAGCTCGAAGGAGATCTTCCAAAACTTGATTCACCCTTTCAGTCTGACCATCAGATTGTGGATGATAAGCTGTACTGAGATTAAGCTTAGTGCCCAAAGCTTTCTAAAGGCTCTGCCAGAAACCACTAGTAAAAAGCGGATCTCTGTCACTAACAATAGAACTAGGCACACCATGAAGTCGAACGACTTCTTTAATAAAAAGCTTAGCCAACAAAGGAGCAGTCCGATTGGACTTGATGGGAATAAAATGGGCTGATTTGGTCAATCGGTCAACAATCACCCAAACACTAGTATGGCCCGACCTCGAACGAGGTAGACCATCAATGAAGTCCATAGAAATTTGATCTCATTTCCATAATGGAATCTCAAGAGGCTGCAAAAGACCACTAGGACGATGGTGTTCTGCTTTAATAAGTTGACAAGTCATGCAACTGCTCACATAACTTGCAACATCACGCTTCATACCTTCCCAAAAGTATAAGCGCTTCATGTCAGCATACATCTTGCTACTACCCGGATGGATAGTATACTTAGAACGATGACAGTCCTCAAGAATGTCATTTCTATGATTAGAAACATTTGGCACGATCAACCTTCCCTTCTTCCGAATACAACCATGAATATCAATATCGAAATCCTTTAGATTATCACTTCGGGATTACGGTTTACAACTCTGAATAAGATAAGAGAGATCTGGATCTTGTTTTTGGGCATCGGCAATACGATCCAACAAACTAGGACGAGCTTCCATGCTAAATAAAAGCACGGGAGAATCAGAAACTGAAGGACGATCTCTAATATCACAAAGATATAAAGCTTCCAATATATTCCACTCTGCTAGCATCATGGAAACAACAACTTGCCGCTTGCGACTAAGCGCATCAGCAAATCGATTACCCTTACCAGGGGTATACTGAATATTGAAATCATATGAAGCAAGAAATTCGAGCCAACGCTGTTGCCTCATATTAAGTTCCTTCTGAGTGAATAGATATTTCAAAGATTTGTGATCAGTGAAGAGAACAAAACGCTCGCCCAATAAATAATGTCGCCAAATCTTTAGAGCAAAGACTATAGCAGCTAACTCCAAATCATGGATTGCATAACAAATCTCGTTAGGATTTAGTTGTCTAGAAGCATAGGCAACTACTCTATCTTTTTGCATGAGAACAGCACCGAGTCCATAACCACTGGCATCGGTATAAACAATAAGATCATGATTCCCTTCGGGAACCACTGAGATAGGAGCATGAGTAAGGAGATCTTTTAACTTCAAGAAAGAATTCTCACACCTACCAGACCAAATAAAAGGAACAGCTTTTCTCGTAAGAGTGGTAAGTGGTAATGCAATACGAGAAAAGTCCTTAATGAACCGGCGATAATAACCCGCCAATCCAAGGAAACTACGTATTTCAGTAACGGTCTCGGGTCTCTTCCAATTCTGAATAGATTCGATCTTGGAAGGATCGACAGAGATACCATCGGAAGAAACAATATGACCGAGAAACTTCACCCTATTCCCCCAGAAGCGACACTTGGAGAATTTGGCATAAAGCTGATGTTGACGAAGAGTGCTCAAAACAATCTCTAAATGCTGAATTTGATCGGCTTCAGATTTGGAATAAATAAGAATATCATCTATGAAAACCAAGACGAACTTATCGAGATATTCCTGGAATATCCGATTCATAAGATCAACAAAATATGCTGGAGCGTTCGTCAAACCGAACGGCATAACAAGCCATTCGTAAGAACCATAACGAGTATGGAATGCATTAAGAGGAATGTTACCTTCCGCAACTCATAACTGATAAAAACCGGTAGCAAGATTGAGTTGGGAGAAAATGTTAGCGCCACTTAACTGGTCGAACATGTCGTCGATCCTAGGTAATGGATACCTATTTTTGATAGTGAGCTTGTTAAGCTTGTAATAATCAATGTAAAGCCTAAGAGTACCATCAGGCTTCTTAGCAAAGACAATGGCGGCACCCCAAGGAGATGAGCTAGAACGAATAAAATGTGTGGCTTCCAATTCAGATAATTGTTGCTTGAGTTCCTCATTTTCCTTAGAAGACATCCTCGTAGGAGGACGACTGACAGGATGAGCACTAGAGATAAGATCAATATAGAACTCAATTGCCCTCTTCGGCGGCAAACATGAAATAGGCTCGAAAACATCAGAAAAATCACAAACAACCGTAATATTAGCTATGACATCCTCCGATTCGAAGGAAGAAATGAGAGCATTCAAAGTATGATCCATGCTCCGAAATACAATAGATAACTGCTCGATAGCATCGGGATGCTTGAGATACAAAGTTCTTTCGGGACATAGGATTTGAACCTCATAATGGACGAGCCAATCCATCCCCAAAATCATATCAAAACCAAGATGATCCATAACATGCAGATTCGCATGAAAGGAAAAACCACATAGAATAATCTCAACATCAACACATAACAAACCAAGAGTAGCGGACCCACCAATAGGATTCACAATCCTCAAAGGTTCGCAAAGACTAACAACATCGAAAGGAATAACATCAACAAGCTCCTTCGACACGAATGAATGTGATGCACCCGTATCGAAAAGAACTCTAATAGAACGGCCATGAAATAAAATAAAACCTTCCAAAATAGAAGGAGTAATACCTTTGGGCTGAGAAGAATCACCAGAAGCTTTAGCAACATTAAGCTTCCCAGATTTAAGACCCTTAGAAGCTTTAGGACAATCAGAAATCCAATGACCCTCTTTCTTGCAATAGCGGCAAATGCGAGGTTTAGAACAACTACGGAGAAGATGATCCAAAGAACCACAATTATAGCACGCCCTCCGAATAGAAGGTGCACTACTAGGCTGAGAACTAGAGGTAGCTTGCTTCTTCTTCTTGTTGGAAGAATTAGGCTTATGAAATGGAAATCTCTTTTTGTTGGGGTTCTTAGAAACCTCAATATCATCACCACTATCACGTTCCTGTTCAACAGCTTCAAGACAAAGTGCCGAATCAACAAGTTCCTCAAAAGAGAGCTTAAGCTGAAGCAAAAGAACTTTCTTCAAATACTTCTTCAAACCATCAACAAATCTAAGATTTGTCTTACGCGGAGTGTTAATGAACTCAACTCCATATTTAGGTAAGGCCTCGAAAGATGCAACATAATCAGAAACAGAGGACTTTCCTTGTTTTAACTCAAGGAAACTACGAGCAAGATTAGCCTTTTCCGATTCAGGAACGAACTTAAGTTCGAATCGTTCCTTAAACTGATTCCATGAGAGAGAGGACTCATCAACTTCCACAATAAAAATCTCATACCAATCAAGTGCACGCTCTTGCAACATACTAGATGCCACAAGAATGCGATGATGATCAGAAAGATCCATCCGAGAAAATATGCGCTCATAAGTGCGCAACCAAGTCTGAACCTCCAATACACTTTCCGTTCCCTTGAAAGGCTGGCCTCCAAGGTGGGAATAGTCACTACACATGCGGGCGAAGGTAGACTTGTGAGTAGGAGCTGCGGGAGTAGCAACAGAAGGCTGAGTACTCCTAAATAGCTCCATAATCTGATCAGCTGACATATAGACTCTGTCCGGATGAGAACCACTAGACCGGCCTGCAGAAGAACGCTTCCCTTTACCTCTTCCAACCATAGACTGAGAGAACAATAGAAGATAAGGATTAGTTAAAACAATACAATAATTATAAGAAATTTAACAAATGGAATACTACGGAATATGAGATTTATTTCTAGACATACTCCAACATGTTAAAGTGGAAAGAATAGACTAGAAAGGCACGAATAAAACCCTCGAATAGTTGTAACGCATGTTCCATTCTACTTCTGTTCCGTGTTTATTATAATTTGTTCTGAATCTCAGCTCTGATACCAACTGTGACGCCCCACCTCTATACTCACAATAAGAAAGGTTATTATAAGGAATAACGTCTACTATTGCGAAGAATAAGGATTGTTAGAAGGGACCATCCGTAAGTTATGCCTTAGACGAGTATTGATTACATCGATAGGAGATGTGTAATTTACTCCCAAAGATATATATTCAATCCAATTCTAAAACGAAACTACGGTGGCTTAAGAAAAATTCAGAACAACTCATAATAATTACAACACAGATAAGTATAATCACATCAGAATAGAAATATCAGATATATATAGCGAAAGACGAGTCTGGATACATGCTACAACAATCGATAGTTCACATGAACCAAATGTACATATACATATACATCATAACATACATGAGATGAGAGTCAATACACCAAAAGTACTCCTCGAAGTCTAGACAAAAGATGAAGTGAAATCCCAAAAGCTGAAGCAGCAACTGAATCAGAGATACCGATTATCCTGAAATAACTCGGTCTAACCCAAGTATTATTTAAAAGAAAATAATAAATGGATCAGTCTAATTTAAACTTAGAAGTGAATGCATCATAAACAACATCAAAGCAAATCAATCATAGTCTCAAATGAGACTATTCAGCTTAATTAATCAACATAGCTTAAATGAAGAAATCTCATTAAACTCCATCAAATCAACTTTCAAATTCACAATTGAATCCAAAACAACAATTCACAAAATCTAGAAATCAAAAATAGACAACTAGAAAATCAGCATAAAAGTGGATCGATCCCAGCAGATGGCGAGTCTAAGCTACGCCGCACGTGCATCTCATATGGCCGAAGCCTACCAAGTACTATTATCATAATTTTTGGTGCCCAACAGATGCCCCGAAGGTCCAACAGAGTGACCCGAAGGTCTAGTACTGGTAATTGACCCGAAGGTCCATCAGATGACCCGAAGGTCCAACAGAGTGGCTCGAAAGCCCAACAAAATCTTCAAACAACAAATCACCAGCAAATATTTCAATTAACGAGTGCGGAGTTAACCGAAATAGAAAATGTGTGGTTCCATACTCCGCACTTTTGCTAAATCGTTTAAATCTCTTCATCGTTTCCTTGAAAGTGCAAATTTGTGTATTTTATAGAAATAAAATTTACGTTCTCAAATGGACAAGTCCTGAATTAATCGAATCAGTAAAAGTAAGGGTTCATAGTCCTTTATTTTGCTGGAACGTTTAAATCGATTCCTCATTCTTTTGAAAGCGTAAACTGTAAAAATTTTGGAAACAAATTTTATTTTAAAACGATTTAAAAAAACACGTGATTAAAACAGCAACATCTATAGCAATTTCGACAAGGAAATTGCGCTTCACAAAACACCGTAAAAACGGATATCAAATCAGCGTTACGGAATAGCTGCTTAAAAATTCGCTTTAGATTGATGGTTACTAAAGTGAAAACAACAGTAATTTTTATTCGTCAAAAATCTCATCAAAACAACACGTTTCAAAAATATAAACACCGGAGTAAAATTCCATTATAAAAATAATGGCAACAAAATACGTTTTAAACCAAACGCTGGTTCATTGTAAATTAAACAGTGATTGCTCTACTATATATGAAACGAATATAGCACTGCCCACTTGCACGAAATTTTTTTACTTGGACAAATTGCGTACACAGGTAAAAACTAGAATTATTTGAAGCGGAATACTAAGCAACACATGGAATCAATTAAAGGTCTGGACTCAAAATATACTTTTGTTACAAACACAACATACATGCTCGAAAATGAAATACAACTGGATAGCACGCAAATTCGTGCTATACAACTTGCGTACAAAATGAAGTAATAAAGTAGACGACTAGGCAATATTAACATGACCTGGGTAACACATACTCTGCATGCGATTATGAAGTTGATGAAATAATTGACTCAGACATGTTTTAGGGAATATACAATTTATACACTTAATATTTCAAGCATACAAGCAAAAATTTGTATGCATGCAATTGATGCCTGGGTAATGAATACCAGTGCACACACGCAAGAAACAATGTGAAACAATTTTCCACACACGCAAGTAATGAAACAAAACAAATCTTTGGACACATCTATTTGCACGCAAACAATTTTTTTTTAAAACGAAAATATCCGGGCAACAAAGTTTGTATGCACAGCAAATTGCAAAACAATAAATATAGCATGAACTTGATTTCTAAACTATACAACCTGCACGCCAAAAATGAAGCAAAAATAAATGATGCACGTACATAAGCAATGCAAAAGAAGGTGATCTTTAGCTTTAACACGGTTTCATGCAATGGTCTGGGACTTTGTGTTGCTCAGGTATGCAAGCACGCAATGATGAAGTAAAGCTTAAATTAGAAATGTTAGTTTTTCCACTCACCTTAGATTTGGGTTCAAAAACACTAGCAACTGAGAGCTGAGAAGAAAGTAACAATTCGATCTGCCATTACTTTTGCAGAGCAACTTGAATTTTTTTTTTCAAATGAAAGATGCAGGCTAACCTTTCTTCTCTCTAAATGTGAACAAGTCAATGATGAAGTGTTGGCATACATTTTGTACATCAGCATTTAAGGCAAAACGTGCATATGTGAAGAAAGGACACAGCTAGTATATAAAATAATGATGGTTGTAAAATAAAGTGTGTTCAAACTTTGCTAACAAAAGTGTTCAAATTTTGCTTTATAAACTTGTTTCAATACTGTACCCATATTCACCTATACACGTGAAAGGAAAAATGAAGTTACAACATAGCTCTTAAGATGTAACGACCCGTAAATTTTCGATAATTAAAATAGTTAATTTAATAAGATTTCATGATTTAATGTTGGAAGAATTAACAATTTGTAATTTGATTTATTTATAAAAATAACTAGAATGAATTGCAACAATATTTATCTAAGTTAATTATTAATGAATTGAATGAAATTCCAATCAATTGAAATGACTTAAATATTATAACTTGGTTATAAAGGGATTATAAGAAAACAAATGTAAATATTGGGTTAACTAATGAAATAATATATAGTCAATGGTAATGGAATCAAATTGGTATTGTATAGGAAATTGTGTCATTTGTTGTAAATAATAAACTTATAAGTGTGATTAAAAGTAAATGGTGATAATTACTATAAGTTACCTGTTTATTTAGTCAGTCGAATTGAATTTGGAAACCTATTGCAATGGAAATGAAATTTTATATATTTAGCTGAGTTCATGATCAATAACTAAAGTTGAATAATAACTGTAAATTATTTAGAAATAAAATTTTGAAATAGACTGATTTCGAAGATTTAATAATAACAAGTATTGAAAGATAATGCTACTTATTGAATGAGTTTACGATCAATAGTTGGATTAAATAATAATGCTGAATTTAATAGATGTAAATAAAGTAATGGATTGATAAGTAAAATTTATTTAAAATCTAATATTGGAATTTGTTGAATATTGAACAATTAAATTGTTTAAAATTCAATATTTGAAATTAACTGAATAATTGAATAATGGGAGTTGAATAACTATATAATGGAAATGGTCGTTCTATAATTTAAAAGTTGTTTTAAAGATTTAATCTTATAAGTTCATTTTCAAATAGGCAAATTATAGTGAATTATTGAATAATCAAAATCATTTAAAATTTCAAATTTCAAATATTTGAATAATTGAATTCTGAATATAATATGATTGAGAATGAAACCGGAAGTTGATGTAAAGTTTATTAAAACAGCAATGAAATTTGTTAACATTGAAAATTGGATTTTTAAGTGAATAACTAGAAATTGACAATTTTATATTATAATCGAGACGTTAAAAATAGCGATCCAGGGCACGGTCTCAGAATTCAACGAAACCAGTTCCATTGAAATCCGTAATAATGTATTATTATCGGATTTCAAATTTCGTAGCGTTTGGAGTTATCGTTTGGTTGTACGGGTTAGAAACGCGTCGGATTAAATATCGAAAAATTAATATTTTAATTCGATTCAAAAAGCTATCTTCCACATACGATCAAATTAGCCTCCGAAACCTATTCCATTGTGTTCAGAATGTGGGTAAAACATTACGAACGCCTGTCGGCACGTCTTGTTTCGAGTTCGTTCAGAAAAGTTGAATATATTAATAAAATAATATTCTATACGCGTATATATACATTTGAACTGAAACCCTAGCCTCTAAGCATAACGCAGCCGCCTCTATTCGTTTAATGGCCGATAGGCAACCCCTTCCCACCTTGTTTTTCTCGTAATCCACGCCATATTATCGAAAGCTCTCAACTAGGAAAAGGAAGAGCTCGAGGAGGCAAGCACATCTACCGGTGGAGATCACCGTAGGTGATCGGAGTTGACAGCGGTTTGACGAGGAAGGGTGGCCGTTCTGTGACGACCGCCCATGACCCCTGCACCGAATCTAAAGATAAAGCGCTGTAAAGTGTGCCAGGCGACCATGGACGATTGTCAAGGTAAGATTTAAAACAAAAAGAATCTATCGTATTACTCACAGCGCATGGACAAAATACAATAGAACATATGTATAGTGAAGCTTTACAGAACAAAATGACATCATATAAAACTCCATAATAGTTGAATACAAGCATCCACATATTCAATACATCCAGCCTCACTACAAATCTCTCAGAGAATACAAAACAGCGGAATATCCAGTACATATAAGAAGATAATATGCAACCCTCTAGCTCGTCTTCGATATCAGCATCGTGAGAAGAGAACAGCACCTGTCACCTGCTACCTAGTCTGCCCATCCCAAAAATGGACGAACAGCCCAAGGCAATAAGAATTAAAACATAAAGCCTTGAGTCAGACAACAGTCTTAGTGAGCAGTAAATTAACTAACAACATACCAAAAGAGCATAAAGGAAAAGGAATAGGAATACAACCCTCCCACTCCAACCTCATTCTACAGTGATAGCCCCCAGACACACACTAGGCAGAAGCAAACATAGCAGAGCATACAATTTAAAGTAAAGCTACTATCACTCGAGTCAAGGGCGATGTTTTCCAAGTACCAAGGCCTAAATCAGATAAGCACCCAGAAAATACCGCTCTTGAGTCCGAATGACGATACAACCAAACATCCATGACTCTGGCTATCACTGTTATCATTGCTTCGATATCACCGTTAATTGAATGACCGGCACATTCTTTCAGCCGTCCGTCAAGGGCTAATGAAAACCCCGGTTCTAGACATAACTCCCGCACGTCGTCGCAGCCCGTGCCTAGGACTATCGAATCTGCCCAGAGTACTCGACCATCAACAGTTGGCCGTTGGGACTATCGAATCTGCCCAAACGTACCCTTGCTTAGAGCATGCTAGAACCTTCAACAACGATGCTACCCAAGCCTCCTAGTCATCCTCCTCGACGACTATTCTCATATCCATTCATTATCCTCAACTCGAATCATATCACCGAGTTATCAACATGCTTGGAATGATCCCGTCTGGATTAGACCAAGTCTTCATCATATGATTGCCTCGCTTCATTACATCCTCGCAAAGCCCCATCTCAACATATCATCAAATCTATGCATAAGAGCTTCATCATCCCGCTACATATGCCACGAGCAGCTTTTCCAATTCAAGAGCCTTTCCCTAAGCTTTTGAATCGTCTTCGGTCTAAATCTAATCATCAATCATCTAGTTCATAATAATCAATCAAATCAAACATCAATCCAAGCAATCAAGCATTCAAAAATGATCTAAGTAGACAATTATAACAATAATGGCATTTTCGTAATTAAAGAGTTGAAAGTCCAATAAGCATGAAAACATGGATTATATCTCTACAAACTTGATGAATGAACTTGCATAGGTTAACATATGATAAAATGGATGCAACATCATCATGAACAATGGATCTACATGGATCTACACATAGGATGAAGAAAATGCATGGAAATCACTAATTTAACACCAAATCGAGCCAACAATCCGATCTACTCCTTTGGATCCGCGTGAGAGATAATCACCACTCACCAAATCACCTAAACCAACCCAAATCAACACACTTCAGATCTGGACAGCAAAGGATGAAGCTTGATCTATCACGAATCCGCTTCAAATGAAGAAATCCCTCTTGAAAAGATGAAGATCTTCAATCTAAGCTCTTGAATCTTCAATCTTGATCTTCGATTTGGATGGATGGAAGCACTAGATTAGAGTGGAGAAAAGAAGTGAAGAAGTGTAGAAGTCGAGCCCTCAAAATGGCAGCACTTCGTCGCTTCAAAATCCGGATCCCAAAAAGTGAGAACAACCCCTCCTATTTATAGCTGAAATCTGTCCTTAAGTCGAAATCTGGCTATCTCCCTAAGTCGCTTCCGACCTAAGCCTCTCCGACCTAAGCCTCTCCGACCTAAGCAATGCGCTTCCTTTGACCAATGACTTAGTTGGGTTGCGACCTAACAGCTTAGACTTCTACGCGACCTAACACAACATACGACCTAACAGTTAGATCTACGCGACCTAACACTTAAACTATCCTAGCGACCTAACAACTTAGCAACCTACGCGACCTAACAGTGTTACGACCTAACACATAGCCTAACTCCTAAGGTCGCCAACTTGTTAACTCCTTAGGTCGCCAACTTGTTAACTCCTTAGGTCGCCAACTTGTTAACTCCTTAGGTCGCCAACACGGAACCACTAGGTCGCTAACACGGAACCACTAGGTCGCTAACTCGGAACCACTAGGTCGCTAACTCGGAACCACTAGGTCGCTAACTCAGAACCACTAGGTCGCTAACTCAGAACCACTAGGTCGCTAACTCAGAACCACTAGGTCGCTAACTCAGAACCACTAGGTCGCTAACTTTCCCAGCCGACCTAACACTTAACAAAACTTAGGTCGCTCACAACATTTTCTTAAGTCGCAGACCTTCTCTAAGTTGCCAACAACCCTTAGGTCGCGTACGACCTAGGACTTAGACAAATCTGCCTAAAAATCTGAAATGACATGAAAGTGCTAAAATTCCAGATTTTGACGAACATGTCGATCCGTAAAAAATACGGGTCGTTACATTCTCTCCCCCTTAGAAATTTCGCCCCCGAAATTCCAAGCAATCAAAACTATTCTGTACGCCTATCATCCATAACAATCAACAAACCATGCATCCAATTCTAACTTAGCGTACAGAATTCTAAAACTTAGAACAAGTTACAATATCGCGAGATGAGACGACACCTTAGGGCCATACCTTGAAGAGTTCAGGATGAGCTGCCTTCATCCTCTCTTCCACTTCCCACGTACAGTCGTTATCATCATCACTCCATTGTATCTTGAGCAACTTAACTTCCTTCCTCCTAAGCTGTTTCGTGTCGGTTTCAACAACACGAAGCGGCTTACGAGATCTTCTATCAACTGGATCAACTTCAAAATCTTCACAGCTATCTGCAGAAACTACTGCATTCGAGTCGTGCACATACTTCCGTAGATAAGATACATGAAAAACATTGTGCACACTCGACATCTTCTCTGGTAATTCCAATCTATAAGCGAGCCTTCCAATTCGCTCGATAATCGGGAATGGTCCAACAAATCTCGGAGTCAATTTTCCTTTCTTCCCGAATCGAATAACATTCTTCAGTGGAGAAATCTTCACAAAAACCATATCTCCTACATCGAATTCCAAATCCTTTCGACGCTTATCGGCATAACTCTTCTGACGATCTTGGGCTGCTTTCATTCGTTGCCGAATGATCTCTATACAATCTGAAGTCTGCCGAATCATCTCTGGCCCAAGCATCAGCTTTTCTCCAGTTTCCAACCAATATGTCGGAGAGTTACACGGTCTTCCATACAACGCCTCATACGGTGCCATACCAATACTTGACTGGTAACTGTTGTTGTACGCAAACTCCACCAAATGAAGGTGATCTTCCCATGATCCTCCAAAATCTAAAACACAGGCTCTGAGGAGATCTTCCAAAACTCGGTTGACTCTCTCAGTCTGACCATCTGTTTGAGGGTGATAAGCTGTACTTAAACACAACTCGGTTCCCAAAACTTCCTGGAAGCTTTTCCAAAATCCACTAGTGAACAATGGGTCTCGATCGCTCACTATACTCTTCGGAATACCATGGAATCGAACTATCCACTTAACATACAACTCAGCCAACTTTGATGCAGTCCTAGTCGATCGAACAGGAATGAATCGTGCACTCTTAGTCAGACGATCCACAATGACCCAAATCCCTTCATTTCCCGTTCTGGTTCTAGGCAATCCATCAATAAAATCCATCGACACTTGTTCCCACTTCCATGTAGGAACTTCTAAGGGTTGAAGCAATCCACTTGGCTTCTTCTGTTCAGCCTTTACCAACTGACAGTTCATACACTTGGAAATGAAATCTCCAACATCCTTCTTCATGCCTTCCCAGTAGTAGGTTCTCTTCATATCCCGATACATCTTATTTCCACCTGGATGAATTGTCAACTTCGAGTGATGACTTTCCTTCAGAACTTCACTCCTCAATTCATCTATATCGGGAACCACTAGTCGTCCTTGCTTTCGAAGCCAACCTTCTCTATCGACCTCGAATCCTTTATCCTTTTCTGGCTCCAATCCAGATTCCAATTCACGGATAATCTTGACAAGCTTATCATCTCGCTTTTGACTCTCGCCAATCCTTTCCACAAGAGTCGGTCTTATCGATAAGTTTGCCAACATTTCAGGTTCCAATTCGCATCTAGGCCTGAAGTCAAATCCAGCTAAATACTCGAGACTCTTCCATTCAGAAAACATGGCTCCCAATCCTGCATGTCTTCGACTTAACGCATCAGCCACTGCGTTACCTTTTCCCGGAGTATAAGCTATACCAAAATCATATGATGCTAAAAACTCTAGCCAACGTTGCTGCCGAAGATTCAAATCCTTCTGGGAGAAAAGATACTTCAACGACTTATGATCCGTAAACAACTCGAATCGAACTCCCAACAGATAATGCCTCCACATCTTCAGAGCAAATACAATCGCCGCTAACTCCAAATCATGAGTTGGGTAATTCTTTTCATGCGGCTTCAGTTGTCGACTGGCATACGCAACAACTTTATCCTTCTGAATCAGCACTGCTCCAAGTCCAGTACCACATGCATCGGTGTAAACCACCATCTCATCATTCCCACTTGGAATAGTCAAAACAGGAGCACTCGTCAATCTCTCTTTCAGGATTCCGAAGGCTTGCTCACACTTAGCATTCCAACTGAACACTTGGTTCTTCTTCGTCAATCCTGTTAACGGTGCAGCTATCTTGGAGAAGTCTTTGATAAACCGTCGATAATATCCTGCTAATCCAAGAAAACTTCTCACATCAGATGCATTCTTAGGTCTAACCCAATCCTGGATTGCTACCACCTTAGCGGGATCAACCGCTATTCCATTTCCAGAAATCACATGGCCTAAGAACCTCACTTCACTCTTCCAGAAGTGACACTTCGAAAACTTAGCCTTCAGCTGATGTTTCCGTAAGATCTCCAAAACAATACGCAAGTGCGTCTTGTGCTCTTCTTCAGTTCTGGAATAAATCAGAATATCATCCACGAACACAAGTACGAACTTGTTCAACTGATCTCTGAACACTCTATTCATAAGATCCACAAAATATGCTGGCGCGTTAGTCAATCCAAACGGCATTACCAGCCACTCAAAGAAACCGGATGGTGTCCTAAAAGCAGTCTTCGGCACACTATCCTTAGCCACTCTCAACTGGTGAAATCCCGTTGCCAAATCCATCTGAGAAAACACCTTGGCTTCGTGAAGCTGATCAAACAAGTCATCTATTCTCGGCAATGGATACTTGTTCTTCTTAGTCACCTTATTCAGCTCACGATAATCGACGCACAATCTCAACGACCCATCTGCCTTGGTTGCAAACACAACTGGTGCACCCCACTCGGACGCACTACGCCGAATGAATCCTTTCTGCAAAAGATCATCAACTTGCACCCTCAACTCTTGCTGTTCCCTAGGCGCCATCCGCCTAAGAGGCATCACAACAGGTCTGGCTCCTTCAACTAGATCTATACGAAACTCGATCTCTCTATGCGGCGGCAACCCTTTGACTTCGTCAAAGACATCCTCGAATCCATTAGCGATCGGTACTGATGACAGTCCATCCCGTGGAACAACTAGCGAATACATGAAGCTCATGAAGACGCCTTCTTCATGCTTACATCGTATCACAATCTTTCGCCCCTCCACATTCTTGACTGTCACTTCTAACCTTTCGCAATCAACCTTAGCCGCATACTTCCTAAGCCAGTCCATACCCAAAATAATTCCGAACCCCGCAAAGTTCAGAACAAAGCAATCACAAACAAAAGAGCAACCATGACTCGACACAACTAGACCACGGCATAACATACACAAACAAGACGAACCCCCAACTGGATTAGTCACAACCAATGGCCTATCAACAATATCCGGTGTCAAACCTAACCGGTCAACGAGTTCATTACAAACAAATGAATGCGACGCTCCAGTATCAAACAGAACTCTAACTGGAACACCACATAGGAAAAGAGTACCTTGAACAACCACACTCTTTCCCTTCTCTTCTGTAGTAGGAGCTTTCGAAGACGACGGAACAGCTCCCAAAGCATAGGCTTGCACAATCTGCCTGTCCTTCCTCGGTTCTGGACAATTCTTCCTGAAATGCCCCGGCTTGTCACAGTTGTGACACTTCATCGGTGCCTTCGGATTCTTACAATCCTTAGAGAAATGGCCCTTCTGCTGACAATTGTAGCAAGTCACCTCGCCCTTCGGCTTCTTCTGGCCATCCTTACCCTTTTGCTGCTGCTGCTTCCTCTTCTGGTTTCCACCCTGCTGTGGTTTAGATTCTCCCTTGGTAACAGCAACAACAGGTCCTTCCTTAGGAAACAGACTCTCATGCCTAAGAGCTTTCTCCACAAGCTTCTCAAATGAATCGTCCAAATGATCCACCAACTGTCTCCCAAGATAACTATCCAAGCCGGTCACAAACTTCTCATTCTTCTGATAAGCAGACTCAATATATGACCGGGCATACTTGGACAAAGCTTCGAACTCAGAAACATACTCAAGAACAGACCTTCCATCCTGCTTGAGCTCTACAAACTTCTTGAACAGAACAGACTTCTGAGCTGTAGAAATGAACTTAGCTTCAAATCTAGCTTGGAATTGCTCCCAAGTAATCTCTTCTTCCGGAGTAGTGATGGTAATAGAGTTCCACCAATCAGAGGCTCTCCCTTGAAGCTGCCTTGATGCCAACTTCCTCTTAGTTGCATCATCGATTCCCAAATCACCAAAGATCCTTCTACAAGCATCTATCCATCTCTGGACCTCGATAGTTGATTCTGTTCCCAAGAAAACCTTCCCTCCAAGAGCAGTATAATCCTTGCACAGCTTAGCAAAATCCACTGGTTTCGGAGTTTGGACTTGAACTCCAACATCTACTGCTGTCCCCGGAACTGGTATCCTTCTCATGATCGAAGTCATCATAGCTTCGAACATGGCTGCATAATCAGCAGTCTCTTCAGTAGCACGGCCTTCCCTAGCAGCTGGTCTCCCTCTTCGACTCATTCTCAATATCTATAAAAAGGAATGATTAGAACATCTAGAGAAAAAACTGCATAAAGGGCTCAACTCTACTAAACTACTATATTATATATAGTATTCATCCATCAAAATACAATTACGTCTCTCATACGTGGTTACTTCAGCGAGCGTTGGGTAAAATCGATTAACCAATGCTCTGATACCAAATGTGACGACCGCCCATGACCCCTGCACCGAATCTAAAGATAAAGCGCTGTAAAGTGTGCCAGGCGACCATGGACGATTGTCAAGGTAAGATTTAAAACAAAAAGAATCTATCGTATTACTCACAGCGCATGGACAAAATATAATAGAACATATGTATAATGAAGCTTTACAGAACAAAATGACATCATATAAAACTCCATAATAGTTGAATACAAGCATCCACATATTCAATACATCCAGCCTCACTACAAATCTCTCAGAGAATACAAAACAGCGGAATATCCAGTACATATAAGAAGATAATATGCAACCCTCTAGCTCGTCTTCGATATCAGCATCGTGAGAAGAGAACAGCACCTGTCACCTGCTACCTAGTCTGCCCGTCCCAAAAATGGACGAACAGCCCAAGGCAATAAGAATTAAAACATAAAGCCTTGAGTCAGACAACAGTCTTAGTGAGCAGTAAATTAACTAACAACATACCAAAAGAGCATAAAGGAAAAGGAATAGGAATACAACCCTCCCACTCCAACCTCATTCTACAGTGATAGCCCCCAGACACACACTAGGCAGAAGCAAACATAGCAGAGCATACAATTTAAAGTAAAGCTACTATCACTTGAGTCAAGGGCGATGTTTTCCAAGTACCAAGGCCTAAATCAGATAAGCACCCAGAAAATACCGCTCTTGAGTCCGAATGACGATACAACCAAACATCCATGACTCTGGCTATCACTGTTATCATTGCTTCGATATCACCGTTAATTGAATGACCGGCACATTCTTTCAGCCGTCCGTCAAGGGCTAATGAAAACCCCGGTTCTAGACATAACTCCCGCACGTCGTCGCAGCCCGTGCCTAGGACTATCGAATCTGCCCAGAGTACTCGACCATCAACAGTTGGCCGTTGGGACTATCGAATCTGCCCAAACGTACCCTTGCTTAGAGCATGCTAGAACCTTCAACAACGATGCTACCCAAGCCTCCTAGTCATCCTCCTCGACGACTATTCTCATATCCATTCATTATCCTCAACTCGAATCATATCACCGAGTTATCAACATGCTTGGAATGATCCCGTCTGGATTAGACCAAGTCTTCATCATATGATTGCCTCGCTTCATTACATCCTCGCAAAGCCCCATCTCAACATATCATCAAATCTATGCATAAGAGCTTCATCATCCCGCTACATATGCCACGAGCAGCTTTTCCAATTCAAGAGCCTTTCCCTTAGCTTTTGAATCGTCTTCGGTCTAAATCTAATCATCAATCATCTAGTTCATAATAATCAATCAAATCAAACATCAATCCAAGCAATCAAGCATTCAAAAATGATCTAAGTAGACAATTATAACAATAATGGCATTTTCGTAATTAAAGAGTTGAAAGTCCAATAAGCATGAAAACATGGATTATATCTCTACAAACTTGATGAATGAACTTGCATAGGTTAACATATGATAAAATGGATGCAACATCATCATGAACAATGGATCTACATGGATCTACACATAGGATGAAGAAAATGCATGGAAATCACTAATTTAACACCAAATCGAGCCAACAATCCGATCTACTCCTTTGGATCCGCGTGAGAGATAATCACCACTCACCAAATCACCTAAACCAACCCAAATCAACACGCTTCAGATCTGGACAGCAAAGGATGAAGCTTGATCTATCACGAATCCGCTTCAAATGAAGAAATCCCTCTTGAAAAGATGAAGATCTTCAATCTAAGCTCTTGAATCATCAATCTTGATCTTCGATTTGGATGGATGGAAGCACTAGATTAGAGTGGAGAAAAGAAGTGAAGAAGTGTAGAAGTCGAGCCCTCAAAATGGCAGCACTTCGTCGCTTCAAAATCCGGATCCCAAAAAGTGAGAACAACCCCTCCTATTTATAGCTGAAATCTGTCCTTAAGTCGAAATCTGGCTATCTCCCTAAGTCGCTTCCGACCTAAGCCTCTCCGACCTAAGCCTCTCCGACCTAAGCAATGCGCTTCCTTCGACCAATGACTTAGTTGGGTTGCGACCTAACAGCTTAGACTTCTACGCGACCTAACACAACATACGACCTAACAGTTAGATCTACGCGACCTAACACTTAAACTATCCTAGCGACCTAACAACTTAGCAACCTACGCGACCTAACAGTGTTACGACCTAACACATAGCCTAACTCCTAAGGTCGCCAACTTGTTAACTCCTTAGGTCGCCAACTTGTTAACTCCTTAGGTCGCCAACTTGTTAACTCCTTAGGTCGCCAACACGGAACCACTAGGTCGCTAACACGGAACCACTAGGTCGCTAACTCGGAACCACTAGGTCGCTAACTCGGAACCACTAGGTCGCTAACTCAGAACCACTAGGTCGCTAACTCAGAACCACTAGGTCGCTAACTCAGAACCACTAGGTCGCTAACTCAGAACCACTAGGTCGCTAACTCAGAACCACTAGGTCGCTAACTCAGAACCACTAGGTCGCTAACTTTCCCAGCCGACCTAACACTTAACAAAACTTAGGTCGCTCACAACATTTTCTTAAGTCGCAGACCTTCTCTAAGTTGCCAACAACCCTTAGGTCGCGTACGACCTAGGACTTAGACAAATCTGCCTAAAAATCTGAAATGACATGAAAGTGCTAAAATTCCAGATTTTGACGAACATGTCGATCCGTAAAAAATACGGGTCGTTACACGTTCGTTCGCATTTTCCGAGACAATGGGGGCACCGAGCTTCACTTAGTCGATGGTATGGGAGCGGCGTTAGTAGGCGAAGACAAGGATGGTGGCTGATCGAGTGGTCGATGGGTGAGGAGGCGCGGCTATTCAATGATGAAACAGCGGCCCTGATCTGGAGTTTTGAATGTGCGGCCAGATTTAGGTTGTAAAACAAAAAAGGGATTGGTAAATTAATTATATTTTTAAATCGTATAAACTTGTAAAACTCATATCTCTCTCATACTTTATCAGAATTGGACGAAACTTTTTGCATTGGAATCGTGTTGACGAGCTCTACGTCATGGAATTGATTTGGGGACGTTTGGAGCTAACTAAAATTTTAGGTTAAATCGAAGTCGTTCGATTTGATTTAAAAATCGTAAAATCAAGTTGAGTGTTTTATAATGCTCACAACGTACTAGAATATCTTGATGCTGGTTGAATCTGATATTATGAAGTGATATGATTTTATTAGTCATTGTTGATAAAATTTAACTGTCATCTAGATTGTCATTGAATTTAATATTATAAATTGAAATTGGCAGTAAAAATTAGAATTGGAATTTAATCTCAATTAAATTACCGAACACTTATAACTATGAAATTTCCGTGAATTATATTGTCTGTTTGGATGATTGGTTGCGATGGATGCTATTGATTGATATTTGAAATGTTTGGATGTTTATTTGTTTGTAGATATCCTATCATCACCCTTTGTATTAATTACAGTTGTAAATTGAATCACTTTGAATAGATTGGGAAATAGGTTGAAATGACATATACCTATGACACTATGTTTTGAATTGAAATGATATATATCTATTCCTGAAATTTAATTGAAATAACCGATCACTTGGCCATAGGATATAAAATTATATATGGGCACCGGATTGGTTAAATTAAATAATTTTTAAAATCTTTGATTTGGAATTTATTTTAAATGGTTTGATTTAAAGGAATTTAAAAATCAATTTTATAGAAATTGAATTTATCGTGAATTTGAGGTTGAGATGTTGAAATAAATTTTGGTTAAACAAATTGTTTAATAATTGAAGTTGAGACTTTGAAATTAAAATTGTGAAATGAATGAATTTCGTAAATTGATTTGATTTTTAAAGGATTTAACTTTTATTCGGACTTTGAATATTTTTAAGTAAAAGTGAGATAAAGACAACATTTTGAAATTGAGCTTGACATTGAATTATATTGAAGATTTGGATTTTTAAACTGAATATTACGGAATAATTTGGTTTAAATGTTTGAATTGATATTTTGAAAATCGAGCTCGAAATCATTATAAATTGAAATCGGAATTGAGACAATTGGATTTGGGATGGAATTGAATTAATTTGAAATCGAAAATGATTTGAATTGAAATTGAGATTTGAATCGACTGAATGGAAATTTGAACTTGATTTAGATTGGTAAGTGGAATTAAATGGTTGACTTTGAAGCTATTTCATTTTGGTTCTCCCAAATTATCTTGCTATATAAACCATTTTAAATACTTAAACTATTTTATACTAAACTATTTTAACCTATATTAACTATATTAAATTATTTTTACTTATTTTTAACATATTAACTTATTTTAATCAATTTTTAAATCTACTTAACCCAATTTAATTTATTTTAAACTAATTAACTGTTTCAATTTATTTTAATTAATTTTTATCTATCTTAAAGCTATTTAACCTATTTAATTTTATATAATCTATTTTTAAATCTATTTAACTATATTAAATCAATTTAAAACTATTTTGAAATCTATCTTTAATATTTTAGAGTATTTTAACTATTTTTAATTATTTAAGCTATTTTTTAAACTATTCAAACTATTCTCCAAAATTTCCAACTGGTCAATAAGGTGAAGTGTTTATATTTAAATCTTGGATTTAAATACGAATTGGGCTAAATGAAGTTATAACCTAAATTGAAATGTGAAACGATTTTAAATTGAAATGAGATATTGGGGCGAAATGATTTTTGAACTGGAATAGTATATTTTGAGTAGATATAATGATTTTGGAATGGATTTGATTTTGAAGCGAATATGATATTAAGATATCAATTATGAATTGATTTTGAAAATGTAGAAGAACCATCCGGTGTGTAATAAGCGTTTGGTTGTTAAAGGGACTGGGATCGGATATGGGCATACCCTCTGTTGATACCGAAAACCACTTTAACAACTGTGTACATGGTGGAGATTCCAGAAATGAAGTAGGATGGTTTGGCGACGATTCTATTTGGTATGACGTGACCCTGACTCCCGTGAGTCAGCTTAGATGTGACTAAAATCTGGAGCTATACCGGGCCAATTTGAGGTCATTCCTCTTATCAGGCATATTTCTTCGATACCATTCTATTGCTTTTGTGATTTGATTTGGTGGCCACCCCTCGATTGTTGGGAGTGTGTCTGAGGTGGGCGATAGTAGCTGCTATGCGTCACCACCAGTCCGGGAGTGCAATTGGTATATCTACCCTGGCATCTCTTCGTGTGCCGTGTTCACATGCCCTAGAGCGCCTTCTATGAGTTTGTTTTGTACCATACCTATGGAGTGCCCTCTGATAGCCCTCTAGTTTATGGAGGAATTACGGTACTGTATAGACTATGGGAATATATAAAAATGTGTTAAGGGGGATATGGGTAACGCCTTAACGCTATTTAATACCTTTACTTTACTGTAGACATATTATAATAGCGTATTGTACTACATAGTAGATAGTTTAACGGATCCGAGATGGAAAATCCCGTAACATCTCTTGAGTTATTGCACGCACGTCGACACTGGATAGGAGATGTCAAACCCCGTAAACATCTCTGATGTCGTTACACCCATATTTATTTACGATTGATTTAACTTACATAAGGATATTTTTGTCCTGACTCGAGTGTTTTTTCTTTTCATTACGCTCGGGTCAGTCCTGAGTTTTTCAGCTTATTGAAGATTTATTCTAGAGGACGAAAACGAAGATTTGGTATACTATTACTATTATTATCCTTGCATCATGCTGTCTGCTGCATTATTTTATTTGTTTTGTTGTATATGTATAACTCTGATAAATGATGTATAAATGATAATCAAAAGTATATTAAACAACTTCATGAACTGTTTATTTGATTATTATATTTTATCTTTCCGCTGCGAGATTCTATGGTTGTTTCTTTTTCCTTTTCTCTTCTTTTCTTATTTACCTCATTAACAATCCTTCCTTTTGAATGGTTTGAGTTGGCATGTGTGTTTGATTGTCGATTTAAACTGTCCAAAAAAAGGTGGGTCGTTACAGTTAGTATCGGAGCTTTGGCTTAGCGATAACCTTAGCTTTGTGGGGTCTGACTCTTTATAAATAGGGTGGTAATACCCTATGATGAGTCGCTGAGTGTATATATATGAGAGAGTGTATATATATGAGAGAGCGTATTTGTTAGTGGTATAAAATTTTTTATATTATGTTGGCTGATTTGTTGAGTGGCTTATGGATTCTGGTCAATACGAGTAATTAACGTCATTGACAGGGATCTCTAAACACTTGAACAGAACAATTCGACATAGTATCCTTTTGAAATTGGTTAAATGAAATAATTTTTCCCTAATTATATTTTGTATATCAAGAAATAATTTTCAGAAATTATTATGATTCATCCAGTTTGTTTGGTTGTTAGGAATGATAATATTGATTGTTATCATTAATTGGATGTTGTATTTTAATAAATAAGGGTAATTACAAAATAAATAATGATAAAACAATTTATAGAATGTTTTAAGAAAGTAAATTTTTGTGAGAATAATTTATAAAGGTGATTTATAAATTAAAGTAGATTTAAATTGAGAATTGAATTTTAGACCCGGGGATTTTGAAAATGATTTTCAAAACTTTGAAGAAATATGTGGTGATTTAGTTGAAAAATATTTTTGGGAAATACTTTGAAAGGAGTTTTTTTTGGAATAAATTCAGTACTCCTCTCTTATGTCGCTGGAAAATAATTTCGGTGATGACTGCGCAGCATCCTCGACGTTCATTTTCGAGTCTCAAAGTGGGGGAGACTTCTGCGAAGCTTTGCTTTGCTTCGAAACTGTTTTGAAAAATGCATTTTGGTTAAAACTCCAAAAGTATGATTTGATATATATATAAGATATAAATGTATATATTTATTTCAAATGATTTGAAATGAACCGGGCATGTAAATTTCTAAGTTCTGTTAATTAATATTTTTCAAAATATCTGAATGAGATGTGAATAATCAGAACTTATATAATAAGATGATTAAAAACTCTAAGCTAAATGTTTTGAGAAACTTTAGAGTTGAAGTGTAACTCTTAAAGTTGAAAAGTATTGAAAAGTAAAGAAAATTTAAACAAGAAAAAAATTGTGAACATTCTAATTTAGTAAAATGAATCCTATAAAATTTGTATTGTATCAAATTGCATTCTAATAACATATAATATGACTTACCAAATGTTAAAAAGTTAAAAGAATGATTTAGAGATGTGATGAGATATTATACAAATAAGCAAAACTTAAAAGTAATTAAAATGTATATAAATGGAAATTTGATTATGATAAAAATGTTATATACTTAAGTATAATGTGAAATGTTGAATGGCTAAATGGAATAAGTAAGTAGAACTTAAGAAAGAGAGCAAATGAATTAAACAATATCTTTGTAAACTGGTTATAGAATTAAGTATAAATTTGCAGAGAAATTGTGAAATTGAATTTATGACTTTTGAGATAATTATAAACTTAGATAAAGTCTAACTTCTTATATATGCCTTTTATAGAATGATTATAAACTAAAGTGATGATTAATAAAATGTTCCACAAATAAATCTGTTATTAAATGAAATTATAAAATGAACTACATTATTAACTGAAATTATGAAAATGAAGTAAATGTAAACAAAAGAATTTGGTATAGCTAAGAATAAATGGAAATTGAAATTGAATTTAATGAAATTGTATAGAATGTTTAAAATGGATACGCTAAGTAATTAAGGGATATGAATAATGGATTGTGAACAATTAATTGTAAATAAAATGAAGGCAGGTAAATAATTTAGAAAATTGTATAGGAATCTATTGGAAGGTAATACGTAAGTTGTACGTATATTATTTTATTCGCATAACAATTTGATCCGAATTCGAGCACAGAATTTCGAGATAATTTATATCGATCCAAGTTAGGATTTTTCACTCGATTCTCGACGGCAAACCCTGAATATGGATTTTTGATTTGATTCTGGAATTCTCTATCATAGTATATGGCTATGCAAGGAGAATGACGGTTTCCGAGCAAGGAACCAAATCCGAGTCCGCACTAGAGAATCGTGTGAACGATACTAGTTTGGAAGTGAAATTGTGTGATCGAATAGGTGACCAGATTTGATATTGCGTACGGATGATATATGTACTTCATACAGGTTTAAGAAAGGCTAATATTGAAAATGAAAATGAAAAAATATAAAATGATTATAATTATATGATTGGATATCATTGGTAATTAGAATGCAGGTATTTAAAATCAAGAAAATTTTGATTGCCCGACAAAAGGTACATGTTTAATTTGTCATTGGATTTGATGGTTTTTGGATGGAGCCACTTGGCTATTTGGGTTTCTTTTGTTTGGTTTAGGGCCCGTAGAGGCGTTTTGTAGCTATAGCGGTTGAGCCGCGCAAAGGAGACTCTGCCGAAATTTTTCGTAAATCCAGGTGTTAGAAATTTTCAAGTTTTAAAATTTTACAACTTCTTTGGATATCTAATTTGTAAATTTCATAAGCCAATCGGAGTAGCGTAGTGGAAGTGTAGTAGTGACTTTATAAATAAAATTTCATTGTTTTATGAGTTGATAATTTTGAATACAATATATCAAATGTTGAATTCTTTACTTGGTTCCTTTTCCCTTCTTTTCCTTTTCGAGGATGAAAAGTTTTGAGTGGGGGAGAGTGTAACGACCCGTAAATTTTCGATAATTAAAATAGTTAATTTAATAAGATTTCATGATTTAATGTTGGAAGAATTAACAATTTGTAATTTGATTTATTTATAATAATAACTAGAATTAATTGCAACAATATTTATCTAAGTTAATTATTAATGAATTGAATGAAATTCCAATCAATTGAAATGACTTAAATATTATAACTTGGTTATAAAGGGAATATAAGAAAACAAATGTAAATATTGGGTTAACTAATGAAATAATATATAGTCATCGGTAATGGAATCAAATTGGTATTGTATAGGAAATTGTGTCATTTGTTGTAAATAATAAACTTATAAGTGTGATTAAAAGTAAATGGTGATAATTATTATAAGTTACCTGTTTATTTAGTCAGTCGAATTGAATTTGGAAACCTATTGCAATGGAAATGAAATTTTATATATTTAGCTGAGTTCATGATCAATAACTGAAGTTGAATAATAATTGTGAATTATTTAGAAATAAAATTTTGAAATAGACAGATTTCGAAGATTTAATAATAACAAGCATTGAAAGATAATGCTACTTATTGAATGAGTTTACGATCAATAGTTAGATTAAATAATAATGCTGAATTTAATAGATGTAAATAAAGTAATGGATTGATAAGTAAAATTTATTTAAAATCTAATATTAGAATTTGTTGACTATTAAACAATTAAATTGTTTAAAATTCAATATTTGAAATTAACTGAATAATTGAATAACGGGAGTTGAATAACTGTATAATGGAAATGGTTGTTCTATAATTTAAAATTTGTTTTAAAGAATTAATCTTATAAGTTCATTTTCAAATAGGCAAATTATAGTGAATTATTGAACAATCAAAATTGTTAACGCTAAAAATTGAACGCTAACACCCTGGTGTGTGTAGTAGTAATGTGAAAGCACCACCCGTGATACGGGAATAAGAAATAAGCAGAAAAATAGCAAAAAACAGTTGAAGACAATGATTTTATAGTGGTTCGGCTTAAGATCAAGCCTACGTCCACTTTAAATTCCTTTATTGCTGATTTTGGCTACAAATTGATACAATGCACTTCAAGATACAATACACTTCGATTCTAAAACACTTCAGACTAATAGCTCAAAATTCAATGTGATAAGGCTCTTTGAATCCATGTCGGATGTGCAAGATCTGTTTCGAAGCTTGTTGTAGTGTCTTCAGTGTTTGGAATGCTTGATGTGTTGGATCAGGTCAGAATTCAGCAGAGTAACAGCACTTCAGAAGATCAGCCAAAATTCCCTTTGCCGTTGGAGTAGCCCTAGTATTTATAGGGAAAAATATGGGCAAGATTCGTTCTCTAAGTCTTAGGTCATGAACGACCTAAGTTAGGTCGTAGGTCGGCAGCGACCTAGGGGATGTAATTTCACTTATCTCTAGTGCACTTGGTTTCTTCTAAACGAGTTAGTAGGTTGCACGCGACCTAATATAGGTCGTAGGTCGGCGGCGGCCTAGGGGATTATATCTCGACTGATCTTGAACTCATCTGAAGGAGTTGTTAGGTCATGAACGACCTAATGGATGCGGCATGGAACATAGCTTCATTTCGCTTTTAGCTCGCTAGGTCGTGGCATTGCTTAGGTCGGTATGAAGTTAAGTCGTTAGGTCGTGACTCTCTTAAGTCATTAGGTCGCTGACTCTTTAAGTCGTTAGGTTGCTAATTCTTTAAGTCGTTAGGTCGCTAACTCCTTAAGTCGTTAGGTCGCTAACTCCTTAAGTCGTTAGGTCGTGACTCCCCATAGGTCGTTAGGCAGTTAGGTCGCTAGGTCGTTTCACACCTTAGGTCGCTTCACACCTTAGGTCGCTTCACACCTTAGGTCGCTTCACATCTTTAGGTCGCTAACGAAGAGGAGTTAACATTTGCCCCTCGAAGTACACGCCTAGGTCGTAGGTCGTGTGCTTCGATCCCCTTAACTCGTGCTCTGATGAGTTGTTAGGTCGCGAGCGACCTATCGAGGAAACTAGGTCGTGTGTGTCGATTCGCATTTCACTGCCCCGGGGTATAAATAACTTAGGTCATTCCTCCTTCACCTCATCTATTCTAACATTCTATTCAGCCATTAACAAGTTCCCAAGCTCTCGAAGGCGAATTCAATTACTCGATCATCAATTATCCTTAACATTACATTGTGTAAGTGAACCCGCTTTCTACTCAATCCTCGATTATCATTGATTCACAAACCCCATCTTTTATCTCTGACCGACTTCCTTACGCCGCGTTTCATCACAAATCTCGTTACATCGACTGTTGATGGACTTGAGGTGATTCGATTTGGCTTTAGGCGATTATCTAGAAGAAGGAGATGGGTTTCAGTGCTTTAGGCTAACTGATTTGTGATTTTAGAGGGGATGAGAAGGTAATTGGTGGAGGGAAACGAGGTTTTGGTTTGAGCAGGAGATAGCTTGAGATTCCATTAGAGATGACCTAATGAACATTAGCGACCTATGAACCTTCGCGACCTAGGACTTAGACGAATGCATACTGCCTTGCACTGTTGGATTAGGTTGCGACCTATTGAATTAGCGGCTTATCCTCTTGCGGCATAGGATTTGGGTCGCGGCCGAGCTAGGACTTAAATGATTTGCATTGCTTTGACTTGAGGCCATTTCCTTCATGTGCATTACGACTTAAAAAGTTAATGACTTAACTTAACTCGCAGCATACCTTTTAGATCGTGGACAAGCTAACACTACTTTAGATCGCAGACGAGCTAACACTTAGACATTTGCTGTGGCTTAACTTCCTATGCCTTAAGCTTTTAGGTCGTGAGCATGTCTGAATGACCTAATACTTAACCAAATTTCCATCACCTTGCCCTGAAGCTCTACGCCTTGAACTCTTTGACTTGAACAATGCGACCTAAGAAAATTTGCCTTGGACATTTGCAAAGCTTTGACAGAGCTTGATTGAATTTTCAGTTTGAACAGCCAAAATGAACCGCTTGAACTTCGAACTGTTTGAACTTCTTTACAGATTATCTCTAATGCTAATAACCTATTAAACACAATATTTGCAAAAAACTGGGACGAATATACTGCCATTGACTGCCCACATCGAATGACAGATTAGTCGATAAAGAATAATCAACTTAAATGACCTGTGTGAACGAAATGCTGTAAACTGACCAATTCAAGTGAAGTATTAAAGAAAAACTAAAATAGTTAACTAAAGCTGATTTGTTTGCATTAACACTGCACTTGAGTTTTAAATTAACAAGTCCTAAAATCTTGTAATTGACCAATTGTCAACTAATTTAATTCCAGTTATGTTTGCTTGTTATTTTTATTAGTTCTGCACAACACTTCACACTTTTTAGGAAACGTGCACCTTCACATTTGAACATCCAGTTGCTTATGTAGAATGACTTCTCAACAAGAAGAGGTAATAGTTCAAGCTGGAGAGGCCATTCCTATTCCTGCCCCATTGACTAATCCTCCAGAAAGAATCTCGACCACTTTAACATATAAAGTTTTCCGCCAACTGTGCACTCAGTTCGGCATCCCTGAAGCAGATGCCATACTGCCTGAGAAAAGCGACACTACTGATATTCCACCTTCCGGTTTCGTCGCAGTCAATTGCCAAATGTGCATGAGCGAAGCCATTCCCCCTTTTAACGATTTCCTTCAACAACTTCTTCTTCGACTGTCTATCTCTCCCTTTCAGTTACATCCCAATGGCTATGCCATCCTGATGGGGCTATGTGTGCTATTTAGGAGGACGCTGGATCGTCTTCCGCATTTTGATGAAGTTTGTTACTTGTGCACATTTGCCAAAAATTAAGACCATCCCTCCGTCACGCTTGTGAGAAGTGCTAGGAACCATAAACTGATCATTGGTCTTCCCGATAGTGCTCACGGGTTTCTGAGTCCGTTTTTTTTTCGTTCGTTGTCCTTCGGGATTCTACGCTATCTGGAGAGTAGGAAGTAAGATCATTTATCTTCTTTCCTTATGTTTTCTGAACTATCTGAAGCTCGAGTTGTCAAGTGTTAACTTCGCTCTTTACTTTTTCAGCGCTTCCTCCTCCTTCTAGGGATCTTGGTCACAAACCAACTTTTGAGAGGCTCATGGCTGTGCCGATTGAGGAGAGGAGTATCCAATTTTTGTTGAAAGACGAGTTTTTACATCAATTCGGACTTCTACATTCTTCCCGTTCTTCTCAGCCTCATGAAGTCGCTGATTCTCCAGCAAAGACATCAGATGCCCCAGCTCCTGCTGAAGAACTTACACCGAAAGAACCTACCACTGAGGCTTCACTGGTGAAGTGTTCTACCTCTATTGACATTGCGGGGTCGTCCGGCAAATTTGCACGTGCCCCGGTTATTGAGGAAGAAGAAACTCCTCGTCATTCCGAAAAGGCGGCTGATGTAGAAGTTGAAAAAGAAAGTTCTGCCGGGCACGACGGCGATGACACTTTTGAGGGGTTGAGCGATCTGATGATAACTTCACAGGAGCTTTTCAAAGATGACACTTCAAAAACTATCTCTTCTGCTGTCGAGGCGACTTCCTCTTTACAACAAATTACAATGCCTGTTACACAAGTCGTCACCATTCCCACACCAAAGAGTGGTTTGTAGTCTGACGCGCGTAGTTTACACGCCACACACACTTAGGATGCTTACAACTTTCATTCACTTAACTTTTCTACTTTGAAGATTTCTAAGACTTGACTTTTCTTCAATTTCAGGTTCTCCAATGGGACGAAGCAGTTCATACTACGACAATTTCCAGCGCCATGGAAGCCGTGACACTTATGATTAGAGGCGTTATCTCCCTGGCCCAAGGGAAACTGATGAAGAAAGAGCTGCCAGAAAAGCTCATGAAAGACAAACTTATGAGGAGTGGCAAAGAAGAAAGGATGATGACTCCCGTAAAAGGAAGTCTTATGACGTTAGAAGGAAAGGTCACGTTGCTGAAGATCCGAACAAACGGATCAAACTCAGCGAAAAGGACGCGTCTGCAATTTCTGAAAAGACCACTGCTCCTTCTTCTCTTGACATTCCCTCCGGTTCTCCTGCTCTAGAGAAAACCGACATTCAGACAATTATAAACAGGCCTCAGTATCAAGTCAGGGATGCTCCGCCTAAACTTCAAAGCTGATTCCCAAATTGGTGTCTAAAAGGAGTTCGCTTTGACTTAGACTTGGTTCCCATCGATAAGCAGGCCATGCTGAAGAATCTCGATGCTGTTAATCTTGACATTGAGAGAATGTCTGGATGGAAGAAACTGGTTGACGAGCTTCAAAGAGTTAATCATATGAATCTCGAGGCCATGTTGACTATGGAGAACGATCATTCGGAGTGGAAGAAGATTCTCAAGCAACACGATGCGAAAATGACGAGCATCGCTGACGACAATGCAAGACTTGAGTCTGAAGTTAAGAAACTCAAGGAAGATCTTGCTACTTCTTCCGCTTCGCATTTCCATAAAGAAGAGGTCTTTCAAAAACAAGTGCGAGATGCACATGCTGCTCAAAGAGATGCTGAGACAAAACTTGAGGCAGAGCGGCATGTAGTTGAAAAATATCGCAAAGATACCGCTCAGCTGCGGGAAAGGGTCAACTCCCAAGACTTGGAGATTGCAGCGTTAAAAGCTCGACTTCTTAAAGTTGAGAAAGAGCAGGATAAGGCAGTTGCCGGCCAAGTTGCAGCCATCGCCGAAAAAGAAACAGTTGAGCAGTCGCACGAGGCAACAAAGGCCAAAATTAGCTCGACTTTATTCGACTTTTATATCCATAGCGTCCTGGGGCGCGGGAGCCTCTCATTTCTGGGTCCGACATATGAAACTACTTTGGCCGAAGTGTGGGAAGCGATAATTGACATGTTTGGAGGTGCTGGCTATATAGAAGCGGATCTTGAGGCGACCTATCTAGATGATGAAGCACGTACCGCCCTTGCCAGGGGAAAAGAACAGCTTGCTAGGGAACGAGCCGAAGCAGCAGAAGGAGAGCATTTATAGAAAACGACTTTAACTAACCCCGCTCTTCCTCCAGCTTCGGTCGACCCTGATACCATCGGCTCTAGTTCTTATTCTCCACCTTCTGCAAAAGCCGAAATCAAAATCGCGACAACCGAGCCTCCCACTGTTCAAGTTGAGGAGAAGACCCAGAATGATGCTGAAGCCGAAAACTTTGAAATTGTCGTGATTAAGCCGACTTCTTCAGGTAACCTTGATTCAGATCTGGCTCAAGTGGACTGTTCATTTGATTCAATTGAATTCGATGAATTTCTCGCTTATTACTTAAGTCCCGATGATCCGACATCTTTTCTTTTTTCGGAGAATACTGATTTTAACTTCTTTTCTTCTGTAGCGGAAACACCAAATGCTGCGCAAACTTCTTCGCTTCCAGCTGTTCCTCCTCCATTCCTTCAAGTCACTCCGGCTTCTCAGCCAGGGTCGCAGGAAGAACATATCGAAGCCCATCAAGGCTTGGAGGATCCACCCGCTTCGCAAGAGCAGAAGGCGGAAGATCTTGAGGACAGTGAGAAGACCCCGGAGCATTCTCTCGACGATGACACAAAGCTTTCTGTGTTGTTTACTCCGGGAAGAGAGTCTTCTTCAAAGAGGTAAGGGAAGAGCGCAATGAAGAAGAAGAAGAAAAGCACTTCAGCTGATGAAGAAAAAGTTGAAGAAGATCCAGTTGCGTCTCCTTCTCCTTCCCTTACCCGTCCACGCTGGACTCAGAAATTAATCATCAGGCCGGGCAAGGGTTCTAAAGGTGGCAGGAAGAAGGAGTAATGAGCTGGTCTTTACGCTTCTTGTTTTGCTTTTTGCTTTTTGCATGTATTGACCGGAGATTGTGCGGATACCGGCCTCCGCTTGTCGAAACCTGCACATGTACAAAAATTTCATAGTATGGAATAAAATGGTTCTTTTTACTTGTACAATTTCTTGCCAGTATATGTGAGAATGCATCTATTTCTCATTTTAGTGTAGAATAAACGATTCTTTTTACTTGTACAAACTTTTGTCTGTGTTTGAGAATGCATTTATTCCACATCTTTTTTTTGCGTGATATTGTAATGAGCTTGCGGTATGTTGCTTGAATACTACTTTTATTGATGTAGCTATATTGTATGATATTGCCCCCAGACCACAAGCGGATTGTAATATCTTTTGCTTTGACGAGACTTGTACTCTTATTTTGGAGAATAACTATTCCATTTTTGAGAGAAAAATTATTCTGCTTTAATGGAGCATGTCTCGTTTTTGGAGAAATTTTTACGCTTCAACCTTCGGAGATGGTCACTTCATATTTTTGAGAAGTGAATTCTCCTACGCGATAAAGCGGGCCTCTGAAGAGGGCTTTATGTAGCACTTCAATTTTTAGGAAGAACTTTTCAAGATGAACTAGTTAATCTTCCTTTAAGAGTTGAAGTGTGCCTCCAAAGAGGGCTCTTTTTTTTGTTGTGCCTCGTTAGAGGGCTTTTTGTTTGATTCGCTTGAAATTACTTCCTCACAGTTGAATGGACCCACGGGGCGGACACAAACTGTCCGATCGGATGTTCGTTTGTATGAACGATCGCGACCAGTTAGCAAGGGTCCTGTTCCTTCTGCTTGGGAAGGTGCCCCTCTGGTGGTTCTGTTATCCTTGCTTTTTGAGAAGAGCATTTCATTTTTAAGACGTGCCTCCGAAGAGGTCTTGTGCCTCCGGAGAGGTCTTGTGCCTCCGGAGAGGTCTTATGTGCCTTGGGGAAGGTCTTCTACCTCCGGAAAGGGCAGTATGTGCCTTTGGAGAAGGCTTGTGCTTCGTAAGAGGGCTTGTGGTGCCTCGGGAGAGGTCTTCTGCCTCCAAAGAGGGCAGCGTGCCTCCGAAGAGGTCTTGTGCCTCCGGAGAGGTCTTGTGCCTTCGGAGAGGTCTTTATTTGATTGCCTGAAAGTTACTTTCTCACAGTTAAATGGATCCATGGGGCGGACGCAAGCCACTTAATTGGATGTTCGTTCGCACAAACGATCGCAACTAGTTAATAAAGGCCCTGTGCCTTCCACTTGGGAAGGTGCCCCTTCGGTGGTTCCACCAACCTTTTTGTTGAGAAGAGCGCTTTTCATTTTTTTTGGCGTGCCTCCGAAGAGGGTTTGTGCCTCCGTAGAGGTCTTTATCCTCCGAAGAGTTGCGCCTCCGAAGAGGTCTTGTGCCTCCGAAGAGGGCTTTTGTTGATTGGCTCGCCCATGTCTCTTCGTTGTTTGCTCATTAGTGGTCCCCTGTTATTATCTTCGAGCCCGTGTTCCTTTCTTTTGCAAGCAGTTTGCTCCATCCGAAGGAGTGTACTTCACTGTTAAGTGACTTCACAGGACAGGCACAAGTTATCTAATCAGATGTTTGTTTGTATAGACGATCGTAATTAGTTAACAAGTGTATGGTTCCTTTTCTTTGGAAAAGTGTCCCTTTGGTGGAATCATCAACCTTTTGCGTGAAGTACATCCTATGTTGGATTTAAATTTGGAACTTTTTGTGGCTTGAAATTTGTTTATTGAGTGATTTACGTGGCTCACTTGGCCTTGTGATAGGTAAGCTATGTTTTAATGACCTGCAATATTAAATCGATATTTTAGCAATACATTTAGAGTATTTACACATCGAAATGAAACAGACATTTTATAGCATTAGAGAACAATACAAAAGTTATACATCCATCATCATTTTACAAATTTAAGCAATGTTGTTAAGTAAAAAATGGATGCAAGTGATTGCTGTTCTAGAATTTCCGGATTGAATTCCAATTTCCACTGGATTCATAGTTTTGGATTCATATGCCAGAGAGAGTGAAAGATGCCCCAGCTGTAGTTTTGTGGGTAGTTAGCAGTCGTCCCAACTTCCGCCTGCTGGGTGTGGACCCCCTTTGACAACATTAATGATAAGCTTTTCGGATTCTTGCACTGCAGTGTTGTTGCGAGAGCCGGATAGATGGGCAGGATGTTGTTGCCCCTGAGTGGATGAGGTTGGATCGACTCCGTTTTTCTTCATATATTGTTGGAGTTTACCCTGTATCAGCAATTATTCAATCACATTCTTTAGCTGGCGACATTGGTCAGTGTCATGGCCAGGTTGATTGTGAAATCGGCATAATTTCCCATTATGTACTGTACCTCTCCCCATCTCAGGTGGCTTAGGATATTTGACAACATCCTTTGTTGCAAAGAATATATTTTCCGGTGTATCAGTTAAAGGAGTAAAATCTGAAGGATTAAAGCGGCGTAGTTTCTTCTCATTCCCCTGCTTCTTTCCTCTGTCATTCTCCCTTTTCTGATTTCCAGATTCTCTTTTGTTAGACGCAACATAGTTATTGTTGTCTTTAGCAACAACCACCTTCACTGGTGCAAAAAGGCTCTCTAAGCGCATGAATTTGTCAGCCTTTTTATAGAACTTCTCAAGTGAATTTGGTTCTTTCATTTTTAACCATCTTCCGAATTCACTCGATTTGTCGATGGCTCTCATCAGGTAAGTCAGGATCATATGGGGCTCTGCATTATCTACTTCGGCCAAAGCTATATTGAAACGGTTTAAGAAAGATTTGATAGATTCTCCGGGAACTTTCTCAAGACTAGACAGTGACATCACATCCTTAGCCTTTGAAGCATGCAATCTGAACTGATCCCTAAACTTTCACGTTAAGTCGGAGAATTGATCTAAGGATCGGACTGGTAGCTTTGTGAACCAAAGTAGAGCCACTCCCTCCAAGTACACTAGAAAGTATCGGAACTTAATCTCGTCTGATGCCCTCGCACCGGTCATATGCCAGTCGTACTTATATAGGAAATGATTTGGGTCACTTGTCCCCCTATAAGCCGGGATAGTAGGAGGTACAAATTTCTTTGGAAATTCCGCTTTCAGGATCCTTTCGGTAAACAGAGTTTTACTTGATGCAAATCCCCAGTCACTCTCATTTTCTTCCCTCTGCATGCTCTCTTTCATGATTTAGCCAACCATCTCTGAAAGGTAATCTTTATTGTTCAAAGGCATCGCCGGGTAGGCATTGGTCCTTCTCTCGGAAGTTTTCCTGGGCAAATATTCGTGAAAAGTTAGCTGCGGCCTAGAACCTTCAGCTGGGAAAGGTGGCATTTCGGCAAAGGTTGTTTCATTGTTTTCCGGTTGTCGATTTGCCCCAAGCAGAGCGTTTAATTTGTCCGTCATCAAAGCGTTTTGAGCTTCAATTCGTTGGTATAATCCAGACACTGCATTATCTAATTCAGCCCTTGTGACTCCAACGGTAGGAGTTGCCTGGTTTGCTGTTGGGGAAGCGGAGGTCCCTTCATTAGCATTTCCGGATCTGGATGATCTACCCTTTCTTCCCAGAGCCATTATTTCAGATAGACTTTTGGTTTTTAAGGAAAATCATTCAACGAGTCTTTGCGAAGCAATGGTGAAAAGATTCCTGAGTTCAATTCTCAGTGGAAGCACCAAAATGTTAATGCTAAAAATTGAACGCTAACACCCTGGTGTGTGTAGTAGTAATGTGAAAGCACCACCCGTGATACGGGAATAAGAATAAGCAGAAAAATAGCAGAAAACAGTAGAAGACAACGATTTTATAGTGGTTCGGCTTAAGATCAAGCCTACGTTCGCTATGGATGCGGCATGGAACATAGCTTCATTTCGCTTTTAGCTCGCTAGGTCGTGGCATTGCTTAGGTCGGTATAAAGTTAAGTTGTTAGGTCGTGACTCTCTTAAGTCATTAGGTCGCTGACTCTTTAAGTCGTTAGGTCGCTAATTCTTTAAGTCGTTAGGTCGCTAACTCTTTAAGTCGTTAGGTCGCTAACTCCTTAAGTCGTTAGGTCGCTAACTCCTTAAGTCATTAGGTCGTGAATCCCCATAGGTCGTTAGGCAGTTAGGTCGCTAGGTCGTTTCTGTAGTTAGGTCGCTAGGTCGTTTCACACCTTAGGTCGCTTCACATCTTTAGGTCGCTAACGAAGAGGAGTTAACAAAAATCGTTTAAAATTTAAAATTTCGAATATTTGAATAATTGAATTCTGAATATAATATGATTGAGAATGAAACCGGAAGTTGATGTAAAGTATATTAAAACATAAATGAAATTTGTTAACATTGAAAATTGGATTTTTAAGTGAATAACTAGAAATTGACAATTTTATATTATAATTGAGACGTTAAAAATAGTGATCCGGGGCACGGTCTCGGAATTCGACGAAACCAGTTCCATTGAAATCCGTAATAATGTAGTATTAATGGATTTCAAATTTTGTAGCGTTTGGAGTTATCGTTTGGTTGTACGGGTTAGAAATGCGTCGGATTAAATATCAAAATTTTAATATTTTAATTCGATTCAAAAAGCTATCTTCCACATACGATCAAATTAGCCTCTGAAACCTATTCCATTGTGTTCGGAATGTGGGTAAAACATTACAAATGCCAGTCGGCACGTCTTGTTTCGAGTTCGTTTAGAAAAGTTGAATATATTAATAAAATAATATTCTATACGTGTATATATACATTTGAACTGAAACCCTAGCCTCTAAGCATAACGCAGCCGCCTCTATTCGTTTAATGGCTGATAGGCAACCCCTTCCCCCCTCGTTTTTCTCGTAATCCATGCCATATTATTGAAAGCTCTCAACTAGGCAAAGGAAGAGCTCGAGGAGGCGAGCACATCTACCGGTGGAGATCACCGTAGGTGATCGGAGTTGACGGCGGTTTGACGAGGAAGGGTGGCCGTTCGTTTGCATTTTCTGAGACAGTGGGGGCACTGAGCTTCACTTAGTTGATGGTGTGGGGGCGGCGTTAGTAGGCGAAAACAAGGATGGTGGCTGATCGAGTGGTCGATGGGTGAGGAGGCGCGGCTATTCAATGATGAAACGGCGGCGTGGGTTCTTTTGTTCGAGCTGGGAACGATGAGGGAAGAAGCTTCATTTACGACCCTGATCTGGAGTTTTGAATGTGCGGCCAGATTTAGGTTGTAAAAAAAAGGGATTGGTAAATTAATTATATTTTTAAATCGTATAAACTTGTAAAATTCATATCTCTCTCATACTTTATCAGAATTGGACGAAACTTTTTATGTTGGAATTGTGTTGACGAGCTCTACGTCATGGAATTGATTTGGGGACGTTTGGAGCTAACTAAAATTTTAGGTTAAATCGAAGTCGTTCGATTTGATTTAAAAATCGTAAAATCAAGGTGAGTGTTTTATAACGCTCACAACGTACTAGAATATCTTGATGCTGGTTGAATCTGATATTATGAAGTGATATGATTTTTATTAGTCATTGTTGATAAAATTTAATTGTCATCTAGATTGTCATTGAATTTAATGTTAGAAATTGAAATTGGCAGTAAAATTATAATTGGAATTTAATCGCAATTAAATTACCGAACATTTATTACTATGAAATTTCCGTGAATTATATTGTCTGTTTGGATGATTGGTTGAGATGGATGCTATTGATTGATATTTGAAATGTTTGGATGTTTATTTGTTTGTAGATATCCTATCATCGCCCTTTGTATTATTACAGTTGTAAATTGAATCATTTTGAATAGATTGGGAAATAGGTTGAATTGACATATACCTATGACACTATGTTTTGAATTGAAATGATATATATCTATTCCTGAAATTTAATTGAAATAACTGATCACTTGGCCATATGATAGAAAATTATATATGTGTGATCGAATAGGTGACCAGATTTGATATTGCGTACGGATGATATATGTTCTTCGTACAGGTTTAAGAAAGGCTAATATTGAAAATGAAAATGAAAAAATATAAAATGATTATAATTATATGATTGGTAATTAGAATGCAGGTATTTAAAATCAAGGAAATTTTGATTGCCCGACAAAAGGTACATGTTTAATTTGTCATTGGATTTGATGGTTTTTGGATGGAGCCACTTGGCTTTTTGGTTTTCTTTTGTTTGGTTGGGGGCCCGTAGAGGCGTTTTGTAGCTGTACCGATCGAGCCGCGCAAAGGAGACTCTGCCGAAATTTTCCGTAAATCCGGGTGTTAGAAATTTTCAAGTTTTAAAATTTACAAGTTGTTTGGATATCTAATTTGTAAATTTCGTAAGCTAATCAGAGTAGCATAGTGGAAGTGTAGTAGCGACTTTATAAATAAATTTCATTGATTTATAAGTTGATAATTTTGAATAAAATATAAAAAATGTTGAATTCTTTACTTGGTTCCTTTTCCCTTCTTTTCCTTTTCGAGGACGAAAATTTTTGAGTGGGGGAGAGTGTAACGATCCGTAAATTTTCGATAATTAAAATAGTTAATTTAATAAGATTTCATGATTTAATGTTGGAAGAATTAACAATTTGTAATTTGATTTATTTATAATAATAACTAGAATGAATTGCAACAATATTTATCTAAGTTAATTATTAATGAATTGAATGAAATTCCAATCAATTGAAATGACTTAAATATTATAACTTGGTTATAAAAGGAATATAAGAAAACAAATTTAAATATTGGGTTAACTAATGAAATAATATATAGTCATCGGTAATGGAATCAAATTGGTATTGTATAGGAAATTATGTCATTTGTTGTAAATAATAAACTTATAAGTGTGATTAAAACTAAATGGTGATAATTATTATAAGTTACCTGTTTATTTAGTCAGTCGAATTGAATTTGGAAACCTATTGCAATGGAAATGAAATTTTATATATTTAGCTGAGTTCATGATCAATAACTAAAGCTGATTAATAATTGTGAATTATTTAGATATAAAATTTTGAAATAGACTGATTTCGAAGATTTAATAATAACAAGTATTGAAAGATAATGCTACTTATTGAATGAGTTTACAATCATTAGTTGGATTAAATAATAATGCTGAATTTAATAGATGTAAATAAAGTAATGGATTGCTAAGTAAAATTTATTTAAAATCTAATATTGGAATTTGTTGAATATTGAACAATTAAATTGTTTAAAATTCAATATTTGAAATTAACTGAATAATTGAATAACGGGAGTTGAATAACTGTATAATGGAAATGGTTTTTCTATAATTTAAAATTTGTTTTAAAGATTTAATCTTATAAGTTCATTTTCAAATAGGCAAATTATAGTGAATTATTGAACAATCAAAATCGTTTAAAATTTAATATTTCAAATATTTGAATAATTGAATTCTGAATATAATATGATTGAGAATGAAACCGGAAGTTGATGTAAAGTTTATTAAAACAACAATGAAATTTGTTAACATTGAAAATTGGATTTTTAAGTGAATAACTAGAAATTGATAATTTTATATTATAATTGAGACATTAAAAATAGCGATCCGGGGAACGGTATCGGAATTCGACGAAACCAGTTCCATTGAAATCCGTAAAAATGTATTATTATCGGATTTCAAATTTTGTAGCATTTGGAGTTATCGTTTGGTTGTATGGGTTAGAAACGCGTCGGATTAAATATCGAAAATTTAATATTTTAATTCGATTCAAAAAGCTATCTTCCACATACGATCAAATTAGCCTCCGAAACCTATTCCATTTTGTTCGGAATGTGGGTAAAACATTACGAATGCCTGTCGGCACGTCTTGTTTCGAGTTCGTTCAGAAAAGTAGAATATATTAATAAAATAATATTCTATACGCGTATATATACATTTGAATTGAAACCCTAGCCTCTAAGCATAACGCAGCCGCCTCTATTCGTTTAATGGCCGATAGGAAACCCCTTCCCTCCTCAATTTTCTCGTAATCCACGCCATATTATCAAAAGCTCTCAACTAGGCAAAGGAAGAGCTCGAGGAGGCGAGCACATCTACCGGTTGAGATCACCGTAGGTGATCGGAGTTGACGGCGGTTTGACGAGGAAGGGTGGCCGTTCGTTCGCATTTTCCGAGACAATGGGGGCACCGAGCTTCACTTAGTTGATGGTGTGGGGGCGGCGTTAGTAGGCGAAGACAAGGATGGTGGCTGATCGAGTGGTCGATGGGTGAGGAGGCGCGACTATTCAATGATGAATCGGCGGCGTGGGTTCTTTTGTTCGAGCTGGGAACGATGAGGGACGTAGCTTCATTTATGGCCCTGATCTGGAGTTTTGAATGTGTGGCCGGATTTAGGTTATAAAAAAAAAGGGATTGGTAAATTAATTATATTTTTAAATCGTATAAACTTGTAAAACTCATATCTCTCTCATACTTTACCAGAATTGGACGAAACTTTTTGCGTTGGAATCATGTTGATGAGCTCTACGTCATGGAACTGATTTGGGGACGTTTGGAGCTAACTAAAATTTTAGGTTAAATCAAAGTCGTTCGATTTGATTTAAAAATCGTAAAATCAAGGTGAGTGTTTTATAACGCTCACAACGTAATAGAATATCTTGATGCTGGTTGAATCTGATATTATGAAGTGATATGATTTTTATTAGTCATTGTTGATAAAATTTAACTGTCATCTAGATTGTCATTGAATTTAATGTTAGAAATTGAAATTGGCAGTAAAAATTAGAATTGGAATTTAATCGCAATTAAATTACCGAACATTTATAACTATGAAATATCCGTGAATTATATTGTCTGTTTGGATGATTGGTTGCGATGGATGCTATTGATTGATATTTGAAATGTTTGGATGTTTATTTGTTTGTAGATATCCTATCATCACCCTTTGTAATAATTACAGTTGTAAATTGAATCATTTTGAGTATATTGGGAAATAGGTTGAAATGACATATACCTATGACACTATGTTTTGAATTGAAATGATATATATATCTATTCCTGAAATTTAATTGAAATAACTGATCACTTGGCCATAGGATAGAAAATTATATATGGGCACCGGATTGGTTAAATTAAATAATTTTTAAAATCTTTGATTTGGAATTTATTTTAAATGGTTTGATTTAAAGGAATTTAAAAAACAATTTTATAGAAATTAAATTTATCGTGAAATTGAGGTTGAGATGTTGAAATAAATTTTGGTTAAACAAATTGTTTAATAATTGAAGTTGAGTCTTTGAAATTAAAATTGTGATATGATTGAATTTCGTAAATTGATTTGATTTTTAAAGGATTTAACTTTTATTCGAACTTTGAATAATTTTAAGTAAAAGTGAGATAAAGACAACATTTTGAAATTGAGCTTGACATTGAATTATATTGAAGATTTGGATTTTTAAACTGGATATTAAGGAATAATTTGGTTTAAATGTTTGAATTGATATTTTGAAAATCGAGCTCGAAATCATTATAAATTGAAATCGAAATTGAGACAATTGGATTTGGGATGGAATTGAATTAATTTGAAATCAAAATTGATTTGAATTGAAATTGAGATTTGAATCGACTAAATGGAAATTTGAACTTGATTTAGATTGGTAAGTGGAATTAAATGGTTGACTTTGAAGCTATTTCATTTTGGTTCTCCCAAATTATCTTGCTATATAAACCATTTTAAATACTAAAACTATTTTATACTAAACTATTTTAACCTATATTAACTATATTAAATTATTTTTACTTATTTTAAACATATTAACTTATTTTAATCAATTTTTAAATCTACTTAACCCAATTTAATTTATTTTAAACCAATTAACTGTTTTAATTTATTTTAATTATATTTTTATCTATCTTAAAGCTATTTAACCTATTTAATTTTATTTAATCTATTTTTAAATCTATTTAATTATATTAAATCAATTTAAAACTATTTTGAAATCTATCTTTAATATTTTAGAGTATTTTAACTATTTTAATTATTTAAGCTATTTTTTAAACTATTCAAACTATTTTCCAAAATTTCCAACTGGTCAATAAGGTGAAGTGTTTATATTTAAATCTTGGATTTAAATACGAATTGGGCTAAATGAAGTTATAACCTAAATTGAAATGTGAAACGATTTTAAATTGAAATGAGATATTGGGGCGAAATGATTTTTGAATTGGAATAGTATATTTTGAGTAGATATGATGATTTTGGAATGGATTTGATTTTGAAGCGAATATGATATTTTGATATCAATTATGAATTGATTTTGAAAATGTAAAAGAACCATCCGGTGTGTAATAAGCGTTTGGTTGTTAAAGAGACCGGGATCAGATATGGGCATACTCTCTGTCGTTACCGAAAACCACTTTAACAACTGTGTACGTGGTGGAGATTTCAAAAATGAAGTAGGATGGTTTGGTGACGATTCTATATGGTATGACGTGACCCTGACTCCCATGAGTCATCTTAGATGTGACTAAAATCAGGAGCTATACCGGGCCAATGTGAGGTTATTCCTCTTATCGGGCATATTTCTTCGATACCATTGTAATGCTTTTGTGATTTGATTTGGTGGCCACCCCTCGATTGTTGGGAGTGTGTCTGAGGTGGGCGGTAGTAGCTTCTATGCGTCACTACCAGTCCGGGAGTGCAATTGGTATATCTACCCTAGCATCTCCTCGTGTGCTGTGTTCACATGCCCTAGAGCGCCTTCTACGAGTTTGTTTTGTACCATACCTATGAGTGCCCTCTAATAGCCCTCCAGTTTACGGAGGAATTACGGTACTGTATAGACTATGGGAATATATAAAAATGTGTTAAGGGAGATATGGGTAACGCCTTAATGCTATTTAATACCTTTACTTTACTGTAGATGTATTATAATAGCGTATTATACTACATAGTAGATAGTTTAACGGATCCTTAAGAGATGGAAAATCCCATAACATATCTTGAGTTATTGCACGCACGTCGACACTGGATAGGAGATGTCAAACCCCATAAACATCTCTGACGCCGTTACACCCATATTTATTTACAATTGATTTAACTTTCATAAGGATATTTTTGTCCTGACTCGAGTGTTTTGTCTTTTCATTGCGCTCGGGTCAGTCCTGAGTTTTTCAGCTTATTGAAGATTTATTCTGGAGGACGAAGACGAAGATTTGGTATACTATTACTATTATTATCCTTGCATCATGTTGTCTGCTGCATTATTTTATTTGTTCTGTTGTATATGTATAACTCTGATAAATGATGTATAAATGATAATCAAAAGTATATTAAACAGCTTCATGAACTGTTTATTTGATTATTATATTTTATCTTTCCGCTGCGAGATTCTGTGGTTGTTTCTTTTTCCTTTTCTCTTCTTTTCTTATTTACCCCATTAACAACCCTCCCTTTTGAATGGTTTGAGTTGGCATGTGTGTTTGATTGTCGATTTAAACTGTCCAAAAAAAGGTGGGTCATTACATAAAATTGGTGACAGCACAGCAAAAATATGTTCCACTTTGCTTTAATAAAATTGTTCACAGTAAAGGCAACTATTCACATAATTTTTTTTAACAGTAATAAAATCACGGTTGTTACAGTTTACCATACCGTGCCTACTTGGGAGATCTTATTGACCATTTCTTTGGTTATAAAGTTAGGTTTACTAGATTTCTTATTTCTAATTTTAGATGCTAAAGATTTTATTTGGATGGAACGAAGTTCACAGTAAGATCCATCTCCTAACCAATTAGTATAAGTGTGTGTATCTCAACATCCAATCTAAATCATATTCAGAAACCATCTTTATGGAAATATATAAGAATTCTCAGTATATAGCATATGACCTATTTTGACTATTTTCATTAAAGCTTGCATTGTATATAGTCATGAAGATCATGTTGATAGATAATTCCTTCAACTATTCTGAGTAGACTAAACATATGTTTTGGCAATATATTTTTTAGCAAAGGCTAGCGGGGTTAACAGGGCCCTACCTGATCGTATTGCAATTTTTTGGCAATATATTGAACTACCTTCAAAATGCAGTCGGTTTTAACATTTCCGTGGTGCATTTTGTTTAGCTTTTGCCAAGTCAATATTGACTATAGATATATGGCCATACTGAATTAAGAGTTCTTTAACTACTGGCTAAACTTAGAAGGAAACCAAATAATGCATTGTTTTAAAAAAAATAAAGTGTTGTGTTCATTTAGGCATAACTTTTGAAAAGTTTACTCAATTTTGATGATATTGTACTTTTCGAAATGCTAAGAACATAAGAGACAACTTTTGTTTTAAGTGTTTTGTAAAATTTTGTCTTTTCATAGGCTAAAAATGCGCATTTCCTAAGTGGACTTGCACTTGATTTGCTATTTCAGAATTTGATATCTTTAGTAAAATGATTTAACTCAAGTTATACATGACATTTTTGTAATATGAAAGTTATTTTGGGAAACCAACACACTGCAATTAATTAACTTTTGAAACCATAACCTAATTTTACTGGTTTGACCATTAAAACTTTATCGAAAGTAGGCTAAACATGAACATTGTATTGCTTCTATGTTAAGTGAATGTATACTTATTAAAACCTTCTTAGATAAGACAAGTTAAGAACAGGTGCTCTAGAAGGCCTAGCGCGACTATGTGGCGACTTTGGCTTGCAAATAAGTTAAATAACTTGCTTTAAATGCTAAAATAAAGGTACGGTTTTTGATTAAAATATAGAAGAAATAGAAATATTAATATATATTATGTTTCCAACCACGTGGTCGATGTATATCATATATATTATAATTATGAAATTGTAAATGGCTTTCCGTACAAATGAAATGCTATCGAAATTTTCTAAAAATTTTAAAACTTAGAAGATTTTTCAATATTTTTTTTTCATATGTGAAAAAATATAAATTATTAAACAAGCCTAATTAAATTTATAACATACGATAAGTGTGATTCTAATGTTAACCACTTTGGGAATTGAGCAAGTTTCAACTTGATAGTAAAATTCGAAGAGAGTTAATGTTTGCACGTGTGTTTGATGTTTCCCAAGAAGAAATTGAGAGGATGCAATTTTCTTAAGGTGGAGGTTTGTAACATCCCTGTTTTAAAAGCATTAATATTAAATTAATTTCATTGCAATAAAAGTGATTAGATTATATAAAGTTTGTGCATTATTGGTGTGATCGGAATTCACCAAAAAGATGACTCGAATCATTAAAATGGTTCACTACTTGATGAATGATTCTAAGAGATGGTTTTAAATACTTTAAAACCTCAAATGTGATTTCTTCTAATTATGAATTTTGGTTAAAATTTGCTTTTGGAAAGATTACTAAACCATATTACTTAACTCATTTATTTATTCAAAATACTATTTCAAACTTTAAGTAAGTTTTATTTATTTCAAAATCCTCAAAAATCATCATTTCAGATATAATAGAAATCTAAATGTTTTAAAAGGAAATAACATGTACTATTCTTTTATTAATTATATATACTATAAAAGAAATTATCTTATTTTATATGATTTTGATTATAGAAGTTATTTAAAAATATTTAAAAGAGTTTTCAAACTTTTTAAAAGTAAAGTGAGTAAGTAATTGCTTTATGAAAAGCATTGGTTTGGTTCCAAATTTTAGTGAAGAAAATCTATTTTTAAATAAGATCTTTTAACTCTTTCCTTTTTGTTTATAAGTGAACAAATCTTAATTATATCTCTATTGAATTTCATGGTTTTCTATGAAACAGAAATTCTAATAAACGATTGAATTGTCGGATTGGTATGGGAAATTTCATATAAATCTTTCGATTATTATTATAATTTGTTAAACAAAGTTTTAATGGAATTTACTAGATTTTGGTAAATACTTGAATTTAGTATCTGGTATGGGACAGTTGGTTATATTCTTGTGATAACTTGAGTGATAGTAATTAACACCTAGAGTTGTATTATCTTAGGGTGTTCAAATTTCATTTTTAGGCTTATTGAACCCTGAGAGAAGATAACTCATTTTTCATTGACCTAAGAGTCGATACATTCTTAGATTTGAATAGGCAGACCCATTTTGAAGGTTTAGGTTTGCTATGGAATGGCACGGTTGCCCTTTTGCCCTTTGGACAGGTGTTATATGGATGATTAGTTTATAGATTGGATTACTAATACCTACCAGTTTATTTTTTGTACAGTAGACGATGCTTACTTGTTTTGTTGGTTTTGATAAATTCGCATAGTATTCTATTTTGCTGGTTTAAACAATTACACTATGTGGAAGTGTCTTTTTGGAATTAGATTGTATAAGTCTATTTGGTTGTTAAACTCCGTGTTGTTGTTTTTAAACTAATAGTTGACTACCATTATAATTTCATTAGTGAGTATTATTCTTCAGAGATTTTGGGATGGATATTTAGTATCTTTTGGCTCTGAAGAATTTTGAATTTTTATCCCCATATTTTTTATGATAGTCCATTTGTGACTTGATATGGATTTATAAAATGGTGATTTGGATTAATATGCCTTAGTATTATATGATTTTGATTTTGGCATATTTTGAGATATGACTTATTTTATAGTTAAGTCATATATGTATAATATCAATATTTGATTTGATTTGATATGCCTCATTTAGATTATTTGAATTTAGGCATATTTTGGGATGACTTATTTTATTGTTTAAGTCATATTATGATATCAGTATCTCCTCTTCATTTAGATATAGTCTAACCAGTTTATTATTTTAATACTCAGGTCGGGCGAGACTCTACTGGTATGGGGACACATTGACCATTGGATTATGTGCTAGCACTGGAGTAGACTATTTTGATTGTTTTAGTTTGCTTCATCCTTGTGCATATATTGACATTTAGAAGGATATGTCATGTGTATTATTTAGTAGTTGTTGTGTACCTAATACAGTATTTTGGATGTGATGTATATATTATGTGGGTCTAGTACTGATATTTTGTAAATTCACATTTTATTATGTATATGATGTATATTTTTCTGTTATGATCTGTGACTCTAATTCTGATTTATTTATATTATATACTGTTCTGAATATTTTTTATGACGACCTGCAAATCCGTACCTTTTGTACCGACAATAAACCACACATGTCGACGCAAAGCGAACAGAATTGCAGATGATCATGAGAAAGAAAAGAGAGGGTGAGAAGAAAGAGAGAACAAAGAAGAAGAAAAGAGAAGAAGAAGAGAGAGAAGCAGAACCAAAACAATACAGAATCTCATATCGCAGCGAAATAACATACAACATAGATCAATAATCTTTACAAAGAGAAATTGTAATATACATAAATCAATATCAGAGTACACAATAAGTAATCATCAGCTTGGGCAGTTATAATAACATGTCCTCACAAATGCTGATAATTTACAACAACAACAATGTAAAGTAGTAGAAAAATAAACAGATACATGTATACGACATGAAGATCTCTAGCTCGCTTGCTGAAGCTCCAAAAGCACCAAGTCTGAACCTGTAAATATACTCGGTCTGACCTAAGCATTGAAAGGAAAGAATCTCCGAGAATCCCCGGATCAGTCTGGTAAACCAGCGTGAGAAAAACACATCTCAACTGAATTTTTAAAGTTATCAAAACTTTTCCTTTATCAAAACAAAAGGTATCTCGTAAGACCACGTCCACACATAAACACAGAATTTATAAAATTATCAAAACTTTTCCCTTACGATAACCAAAACCTTTTCATATCAAATCACGTTATATTATAATAGTGTCCATTATACAAATAATAATCAACATAGCTAAAATTGTTACATTATTAAATTCCAGCAATACCAAGCTCTACAAAACAAAATGGCAGGCACGTATGGATTTTGGATTTCCAGACAAATGACTAGGTGAAGGGACTACCTTTCCGAAACAAATCTCGGTACACCTCTAGAGGGATGTACCTAGGGTTGAGATACTCGAAGCCTAAACCAACACAAGACCAGCCTAACCCATCCTGGATAGTACCGAATATGTCATCACTCTGGTCGTTACCGACCTAAATCCGTGGCCACAAGCATACATCAACAATAATCAGATACACAATGTCATAGCATGTAAAGATACATCTAGAAGACTGATGACATCTTATAATGGGAGCGACCCACTTAGCCTTGCTGCTTTTATCCCTATTTCAGTCATTTTCCGGGGAGTGAGGCCAAAAGAGGTATCGATTACCTTTCACATATCACATCATCATCATCTTTGAATGCGACATGTCCATTCCCATTGACTACTAATTGACTTCCACAAGAATACAACTCTTGAGCTCGTATGTCTCAAGGATGGTGTTAAGCTAAGAGAAGTTGCCTTCTCTGCCACCACAAGATGTACGTTTGTAAAAACCAATGTACATAATCTTAGAAATGCAATGTCAAACACTCATCCATATAAGTTTTCCAGGAACAGGACAAACCGAAGGTACTCTCCTACCACATTCTATAGGATTTGTAGCGTCAGCCCATGCAATTGATATTGCATAGCAAAGAGACTACTGCTACTATATGTATATTGGGATTTTAACCTCAAATGATCAACAAGCAGTCATTTACTATGAAAATCCTAAATATCAATATCATCGACCAACCTACACAATCGTCGCATATATGTTGGTCCGAAGTGGTTTTCAAATAAATCTGATCCCGGTCACTTCGCACCAACAACGCAAAAGCATTTCTCAACCTCAAACTGAAACCAAGTCTCATAGACTTAACACATCTCCAACTTTCAACTTGCTATCCTTCGGCCAAGAAGGAAGCTCGATAGATTGGAGTAATCACTCTTCACTACACGAATCAACATTCTCAACACAAACAATAATCAAGCCTACATAGTCAGTTACATACTAAGTGTACGACTAATTAGATTCTACATCAAGTCGAGAAACTAAAATGACCAAATTTGATAGTTGGTTATTTAACTATCAAAGCAACAGACAAAATCTAGCACATAAGTAGTCACTGGGTCTGATTTATTAATCTTTTATAAATCAAATCACTTTCCAATATTCACTTCAAAATATCTTTAAAAAGATAATATTCAAAACCATTTCAATATTTGGAAAATATTTTCATATACTTATTTTAATAATAAGTGAATTCACAATTTATTTTATTTTCAAACCATTTAAACTCCATTTTATAATATCACTTTCCAAAACATTCATTCAAAGAATTATTCTCTTTAAAAACGTGAATATATTTCCTTTTATAAAAATCCATATTTAGCTTATCAAATTAAATTAATTCCACATTTATAAAATAATGTTTATAATTCACATTTCTATTTTATAAAAACTTCCATTTATAAAATTCCATTATTAACCAATTTCCCGTTTGTCTCATTTATATGTCAAAATCCCATTATAAGTTTATTTACTTATAAATTTCCTTATTTACAAATTCATTCTTTTGTAATCTCATTATTTATATAGTCCATTATAAATTCATTTTTAAATTTTAATTACAAACCCATATACAAATTTGATTACAATTCCATTTCTAATATTTATAAAACACTATTTATAAAATTTGTTTCATCAAATCTCTTTATTAATAACATTCCTTTCACAACTTCCTTACTTTATATATCTCATTTACTTATAAGGTTTCATTTATAACTTCATTTTAACACTTATAAAACTCGTTTATAATCCCATTACTTTTATTTATAAAATATCGGTTTTATAAATCTTATATATAACCCATTTATAATAATTTTAAATTCTCAATTTAACTTATTTTACAAAATAGTTAACTTCATATTTCAAAAGTCATATTTAAGTATATTTCACAAAAACATAATTTTTATAACATAAAAATCATAAATTTCTATTTATTTAAAATAAATCCATTTATTTAATCATTCAAATTTTTGAAAAACATATATATTTTCAAAATCACTCTAAAATTCTTTATAAATTGAAATCATCATTTCTATATTTTAAATTCCAAAAATATGGGCCAATGCTGCAAAAGTACTAAATAAAGGGATTCACATCAATAATAGCAATCATGGCATCCATCACATCAAATATCATATAAGACAACATATATAACAATATGTGCAAATAAACATCAACCATAGTGAGGAATCCTGTTGGATCCCTCCAACTTGTCACCTACAACAAATATACATATGAGAAAATATGTATAATGTTTGCTTCGAGGCAGACGCGCATACAAAGGGTCATCCGCTCATACACGGGAACGTATAGGGTCTCATCTGCTCTAATCGGCAGGAATATATCCAACTACTAACTACTATAGCATAACATCCAAACAATCATCACATAGCATAAAATAAATTTATTCCCACTTATATAAAAATATAAGCGGGCCAGAGAGTGTGAGTTTTACTCACTTTGGTTGCGTTCGCCGTTGCAGCGTTTAATTTGATTAAAATTATACTAGCATCTAATTTTAACCAAAATTTTCAACAACTCCAAATCCGTTCAAACTAGCTCTAAAATGTAGTGCTTAACAAGTCGAATCCAACGCAATTCATTTCATGTGAAACGGACCTCGTATGAAATAGTTATGCATTTTATTAAGTTACACAAATTAAAATATAATTAACTAATTACGTAATTAACTTTAAATTAATTACCCAATTAACGTTTAAACTATCTTCCCTCTCTGTTAATACACCTGTATGCATAACCCATTTGTATGCGACGTTCATTGGTTGCTGCTCCCTCCACGTCGCACTAGAAGACGATCCAACGCTGCCGCCACGTACACCAAGCTCCACTCCACCCATGGCCTAAGGCCGCATCTCCACCTTGTAGCCGACGCCTTGAAATTAGCGCTCAAACGCAGCTCGAACGCGGCCAATTTTCTCCTCCATCGTCATGCCATTCCAGATCATAGCCGTTGGTCTTGAAGATCTTGACGAGCTTGAAATTTTTCGTTTAGGAAGTTTTTGTTAATTCACGATGGATTGAGAGGAAAACGAGGGGGAAGTTCGGAGAATTCTGGCCATTAAAATGAAAGTAGCAGCTAGGGTTTCCTTAGAATAAGGTTTTGCAAATTTCAAAATTTTGTGGCCTTATGTTGAAAATTTTCACGCACTATTCATCCGAAAATATTTCGAACTCCAAACGAAGTGTGCCTCTTGGCTTTCATAATGTTTTACCTCTATTCCGAACATAATGGAATATATATCGAAGGTCAATTCCATCATCTACAGAAGATAGGTTTTCAAAATCGAATTGTTTTAATTAAAATCCTTTAATTAATTTTTGTGCATTTCAAGCTCGCACGGTCAAATGGTAAATCCAATCGAAAAGAAATTTGAACTCACTATTACAGATCCAATGAAGCTGGTTTCGTTGAAATCCGAGACAATGTCAAAAATGACTATTTTTACACGTTAATTAAATATTAAAATTTTCAATTTCTGCCAAATCGCTTTTAATTCAATTTTAAAACTTCACTAACTCCATCCAAATTCAATTAGCATTTAAAACAACGTTAGAAATCATTTTTATTCACATTAGGTTCCAATATTCAATTAATTAACTGATTTAACTTATAATATTCATTTTCAATATTTAAATTCAGTTAAATATTCTAAGTTCAGGCGATTGAAAAACTGGGTCGTTAGGTACTTCCCCCTTAAAAGAATTTCGTCCCTAAAATTACTAAGTAAGAAAAAATGCTACAACTCCATTAACTTTTCAAAACCAATTCTAGTTAAAGTGGATTACTAAATCTCTTAAATGTTTAACTTTCCCAAAATCAAATTAGTTACAACTCTTTATAAAATCTTTTCTAAGTGTTCAGATTCATTCATAGTTATTAACTAATACCATTCCAAAATTCAACTAATATCATTTCAAATTATAATAATCAAATTTCTAGTTATAAAATTTTTTCCAAAATTCTCAAAAAATTTCTAGCGCCTTAAATTTCAGAAAATTTCGCCAGCGTCTCCTTTGCGCGGTTCGATCGGAAAAAATCACAATATATATAATATCACAAATATACATCTCATCTCAGTGATGAGGAATCCTGTAGGGAAAAAATGTAAAAGTACGATATGTAATCCGAGATATGTACCTTATATATTATTTAGCGAGCATATACGGCTAATATAGCGCGAAAGCGAGCTCCAAATGCGAAGCAAATGCCATCCGCACCTACTAAACATTCAACAACCAATGAGAAACATGTATAGAAAATAATATCAATATATAACATAACTATACAATAATCATATGAAAATTAAACACATGCACCATAAGAAATCATCAAACAACTAATATCCATCCAATTAGTTTACAACCAAATCAATATGCATTTTCAGTTGTCAATAGTTTTAATTTATTAACTTTCCTTCTTATTAACATTCATTTGATTTGCATCAATTAATTCACATTCCATTGATTCATCTTCAATTGATTAACATTCATTTATTATTATTCATTCTATTTATATTCAATTAGTTTACATTCAGCTAATTTTCACTTCTTCATTTACGTTCAATTCATTAACATTAAATTTATTAACATTCAATGGATTCACATTCAAGTTATTTACTTTCAATTGATTTATATTCAATCTCATTCAATTTGTAATCAAGTTCATTTACATTTACATTCATATTAAATTCAATTTATGTTTAACAACATTTCATTCCATTCACATTTATTCTTATTCAAAATTTATTCATTATTTAGTATACTTCTTTTAATACTAATAACACTTATGATTTATTTCATAAATCCATTACTTAAGTTTTGTTAAAATCATTCAATACAACATTACTTATGTTTATTATCAATTCACAACTTAAGTTATATTCAATTTTAACAAACAACATTTCCAAATCATACTCTATTCATTGATTATTTATTAGTTCAATTCAATTCATTTTGCAACTAAAGTTGAATTTCGTAACTCAAGTTCATATTCATTCCATTACTCCATTTTATTAATTCACTTATTCAATTAATTTTGATATCAATTCCAACTTCATTTAATATTACTTAAGTTAGATTCCTTTTCAAAATTCATTTTATTTAACATAATTTAAATTTCAATTTCTAAAGTCATTTAACTTTTACATAAGTCAAATTTCATATCACTATTCAAATTCAGATTTTTTTTGCTTAACAAATTTTTTTAACCAATTTAATATTCAGTTTTACTTTACATTTTCTCATTTTATAAGTTATACACTTATTTACTTAAAATTCATGAATATTTAATTAAGTTTACTTACTATAATTTCAATTCATGGTTATATAGTCACTTTACAGCTTAAGAGTATATTCATTTTTATTTGATTCATTTTCAAATACTTATCTAATTCATTCACTAACTCCAATTATTTAACTTTTACTTAAGTTAAATTCCAATTTCTTATTTATACCATTTTCAGTTCTTATAAGTTCAAAAACTCATTTTCTTATATATTTATCAAATCATACTTTGGATTTTGAATTTCAATCCTTGTTTGTCACAACAAAACTTCAATATCAACTTACTAAGGTAGCAAATCCATCACACAGAAACTCGAAAATGATACTGATGATGCGGCCGTCATCATCCTTATTATTTCCCAGCAATTGGAGTGAATCCAGTGCTTTAAATTCTTTTAAAAATCATTTCTAATCAAAATACTTCTACATAATATAACATCTTCAAACTTTGAAAAACAACAGTCAAAATCAAGGGGATTCAAATTCTCAAATTTTTAGTTTAAATCCATTTTTATTTATAACTCGTATTTATAAATATACTTATGTAGTTTCATTTCTTATATATAAGATTATTTCACAATTGTAAATCATTTAAATATAATTCCATACTTTATAATTCACTTGCTCATATAATTTATTCTTTTAAAATTGTTGTTTTTATTTAGATTATTCAAACAGCTTTAACTAACTTATATATATTTAAATTTTCAAAAAACCAACAATCAATTTATATACACTTTAATAATTTCTGTAAAATTGTTCCTTTATGTATAAAATATAATTGAGGTAAAATTATTTCATTTACCTAATTTAAAACCAATACTATGTTGATATGCCTTGATCAAGTGTTTAGAAACCCCTATCGATAACGTGGCATCCCACAAACCGACCAGAATTCATAAGTCACTCAATAGATACAGAAACACAATATAAAACATTTTTATATCACTAACAAATACATGCTCATATATATAATACACTCAAACTCAATCTAGGATGCTACTGTCCCTATCTACACTGAGTACACATCAAAGCCTAGGAGCATACTAAACCTAAGCTCTGATACCAGCTGTGACGACCCGCAAATCTGTACCCTCTAAACTGGCAATAAACCACACATGTCGACCCAAAGTGAACAGAATTGTAGATGATCATGAGAAAGAAAAGAGAGGGTGAGAAGAAAGAGAGAAGAAAGAGGAAGAGAAGGGAAGAAGAAGAGAGAGAAGCAGAACCAAAACAATACAGAATCTCACATCACAGTGGAATAACATATAATATAAATCAATAATATTTACAAAGAGAAACTGTAATATACATAAATCAATATTAGAGTACACAATAAGTAATCATCGGCTTGGGAAGTTATAATAACCTATCCTCACAAATGCTGATAATTTACAATAACAACAATGCAAAGCAGTGGAAAAATAAACAGATACGTGCATACGACATGAAGATCTCTAACTCGCCTGCTAAAGCTCCAAAAGCACCAAGTTTGAACCAGCGTGAGAAAAACACATCTCAACTGAATTTATAAAGTTATCAAAACTTTTCCTTTGTTAAAACAAAAGGTATCTCGTAAGACCACATCTATAGATAAACACAGATGGGTTTTTCCCTTACGATAACCAAAAACTTTTCATATCAAATCATGTTATATTATAATAGTGTCTATTATACAAATAATAATCAACATAGCTAAAATTATAACATTATTAAATTCCAGCAATACTAGGCTCTACAAAAAAAATGGCAGGCATGTAGTGGATTTCGGATTTCCATACAAATGACTAAGTGAAGGGACTGCCTTTCCGAACCAAATCTCGGTACACCTCTAGAGGGATGTACCTAGAGCCGAGATACTCGGCGCCTAAACCAACTCAAGACCGGCCTACCCCTTCTTGGATAGTACCGAATAAGTCATCACTCCAGTCGTTACCGACCTAAATCCATGGTCACAAGCATACATCAACAATAATTAGATACACGACGTCATAGCATGTAAAGATACATCTAAAAGAGTGATGACATCTCCTAATGGGAGCGACCCACTTAGCCTTGCTGCTTCTATCCCTGTTTCAGTCATTTTCCGGGAAGTAAGGCCAAAAGACTTATCGATTACCTTTCACTTATCACATCATCATCATCTTTGAATGCCACATTGCCATTCCCATTGACCACTAATTACCTTCCACAAAAATACAACCATTGAGCTCGTATGTCTCAAGGAGGGTGTTAAGCTAAGAGAAGTTGCCTTCTCCGCCACCACAGGATGTACGTTTGTAAAAACCAATGTACGTAATCTTAGAAATGCAACGTCAGACACTCATTCACAAGTTGTCCAAGAACAGGACAAATATAAGGTACTCTCCTACGACATCCTATAGGATTAGTAGCGATGACCCTTGCAATGGATATTTCATAATGAAGAGACTACTGCTACTATATGTATATTGGGATTTTAACCCCAAACGATCAACAAGTAGTCCTTCACTATGTAATCCTAAATATCAATATCATCGAGGAACCTGCAAAATCATCGCATATATGTTGGTCCGAAGTGGTTTTCATATAAGTCTGATCTCGGTCTTTTCACACAAACAACGCAAAAGCGTTTCTCAACCTCAAACAGAAACCAAGTCTCATAGACTTATCACGTCTCTAACTTTCAACTTACTATCCTTCGGCCAAGAAGGAAGCTCGATGGATTGGAGTAATCACTCTGCACTACACTAATCAACATTCTCTACACAAACAATAATCAAGCCTGCATAGTTAGTTACTTAATAAGTGTACGACTAATTAGTTTCTACATCAAGTCGAGAAACTAAAATGACCAAATTTGATTTTCGGTTATTTAACTATCAAAGCAACAAATAAAACCTAGCACATAAGTAGTCACTGGGCCTAATTTATCAATCTTTTATAAATCAAATCACTTTCCAATTATTCACTTCAAACTATCTTTAAAAAGATAATATTCAAAACCATTTCAATATTTGAAAAACATTTTCATATACTTATTTTAATAATAAGTAAATTCATAATTTATTTTATTTTCAAACCATTTAAACTCCATTTTATAATATCACTTTCCAAAACATTCATTCAAAGAATTATTCTCTTTAAAAACGTGAATATATTTCCTTTTATAAAAATCCATATTTAGCTTATCAAATTAAAATTTTCATATTTATAAAACAGTGTTTATAATTCACATTTCTATTTTATAAAAACTTCCATTTATAAAATTCCATTACTAACCAATTTCCCGTTTATCTTATTTATATGTCAAAATCCCATTATAAGTTTATTTACTTATAAATTTCTTTATTTACAAATTCATTCTTTTGCAATCTCATTATTTATAAAGTCCATTATAAATTCATTTCTAAATTTTTATTACAAATCCATATACAAATTTGATTACAATTCCATTTCTAATATTTATAAAACACCGTTTATAAAACTTATTTCATTAAATCTCTTTATTAATAACATTCCTTTTACAACTTCCTTACTTTATACATCTCATTTACTTATAAGGTTTCATTAATAACTTCATTTTAACACTTAAAAAACTCGTTTATAATCCCATTACTTTTATATATATAATATCAATTTTATAAATCTTATATATAAACCATTTATAATAAGTTCAAAATTCTCAATTTAACTTTTTTTTGGCAAGGCCAACGGGGTTGAATGGTCCCCTACCATATTTTATTAACATAAATAATAAATACATGAGGAAAAGGAGATAAGCAGATTGCCTATCTACTACATAGGTTTTTAAAGTGGACCGTCCACTATAATAAAAAAAAGCTTTACTAGCTTAAGGAACAAGAGCCAGGCTACTAGCCTAAACTACTATGCGCTACCATAACTAAGCACATAACATCCCAGCAAGGGTATATGACTAGCCCATAAGGCAAAGGATAGGAATATTAGTCCTTAACAGAGGAGGAGCAAGGACCGGCACTAGGAGGGACCGCATGAGAGACAAAATCAGCAAATAAAGACGTAATACTAGGAACATAGCTAGAACTCTCCGAAGAATTTAAGAAGAATCTATCCCAAGAAGAATCATCCAGAATCCGACGGTTCCAATCAACCATGTATCCATCGAGTGTAAGAGAAAAATCACCATCCAAGACCAAGTAATATAAGCAACACTGCTCACCAACATCCCCAGAAACGAAACGATAGAACCATTTCATCCCCAGATTGAAACACATGTCAGAATCCTCATGCATCCAGGATACCTCAGAAGGAATCCAAGAAAAAGATGGACAAGAAGGAGAAGGAGGAGAAACGAGAACCGGCATAGTTGCCGGAGGGGGATCAGACAAAGAAAGGGGGAGGGAAACAGACTCAGAGACCACAGGAACCAAGGGAGCTTCATAAGGTGGAAAAGGAGGATCGAGGGGTGGGGAGGTAGGAACAGAGACAGGCTGGACAGTTGCGACACAGGGACCAACCTTCGGAACCCAACGACGGGAAGGAGGTTTAGGCAGGGGAACCAACAAAGGCGGAGGAGCAGATGGGGGATGTTTGCAAGAGGAGGCTAGATGACCGAAGGAGTGACAAGAGGTGCAAATATTCGTGGTCCAACCATAGTGAACACGGACCTCAGCAATAACGCCTGGAGCAAGCTAGACCTTAATCGAAGAGGGAAGAGGCTTATCCAAAAAAATTTCAATAAGGGCTTTAGCATAAACAAGTTTATCTCGGGCAGTCGTACTCTCATCAAAACATCTCAACTTACCAATATGGCAGGCTAGCCAGTTCAGACCAATCAGAGGCTGAAGAACTGACGGGATATGCGAGAAGTAAGTCCAAACAGGGATAGATAAAACCTGACCTCTAGCACTAGAAATAGTCGGCGACCATTAGGAAACTATAAAAGGCTTTCCTTCAATAAAGGTTGGCTCAGATTGCAAGACATGAAGGCGCTCTTCTGAGGAGGAGAATTTGAAGTAATACATGGAATCTCGATATATAACTTTAAGTTCACCTTTAAGCTTCCATATCCGTCTACAAAGAGACCTAGGATCGTTGATATGTTGTAGTGGATCAAGGAAGAAACCCACTACAAAGCCAGACCAGAAGTTAGCACCAGCTTCAACTAACTCGGGGAAAAGAAGGGAAACTCCATCTATCACATTAAGATCGAAATTCTTTGGGAAGTATGCACCAGCAATACCAGGAAGAGAGGGGAATAGAGAAGACCATTGTTTGGGACGAGAAACAACATGACCAGACCCTAGAGTAGACAAAGCAGGTTGGACTTTGGTGTTTATAGCATTAGATCGAACACCTTGCAGGCATGGACATGACTCACTGCTGATATTGCGAATAGAACTAGGATCATCTAACCCATTGAGTACAGACCCACACTGATCGGCTATACTAGATACACTAACGTTAAGATAAATTTCAGCCGAAGAATCCATCAATGAAATTATCGAATTCGAACTGTTCACATTAGGAACAGCAGCACTAAAACTAGGATCGTAGGCATCAACAGTTGGCATGGAGGCCATCACTGACGCCAGGGCAGGGAATTCATCAGTCGACGAGATCAACGACGGTTGAGACAAGGATTGCTTAAGAGAAACATCGCAACAGCCAGAGAGAGACGTGTTAGTGACAGCTCGATTAAGACGAAGCGGCGAGAACTTGTTGGCTTTGCGCGACATAAGGGGGAAAAGAGGTGGTAGGAAAAGGAACGAAGAAAGCAGCGAATACCTAAATCGCGATTCGCAAATTGGTATAGTAGCAGGCGAAGGCCATGAGAGATTTCAAAAATCATATTTAAGTATATTTCACAAAAACATAATTTTTATAACAGAAAAATTATCTTTTTATTTATTTAAAATAAATCCATTTCTTTAATCGTTCAAAAATTCTTAAAACATATATATTTTCAAAATCACTCTGAAATCCTTTTTAAATTTAAATCATCATTTCTATATTTTAAATTTCTAAAATATGGCCCAATGCTGCAAAATTACTAAATAAGAGGGTTCACATCAATAATTGCAATCATGGCATCCATCACATGAAATATCACATAATACAACATATATGACAATATGTGTAAATAAATATCAACCATAGTGAGGAATCCTGTTGGATCTGTAACGACTTTCCTTTTTGGATGTTTTAAGCAGACACGCATGTCGAACTCAAACCATTCAAAAGGGCAGATTGTTATGGGGTAAATAAGAAAAAGCAAGCAAAGAAAGAAAACAAATACAAAATCTCGCAGCGGAATAACAAAATATAATGATCAAATAAATAGTTCATTAAGCTGTTTACAAATAACACTGATTAAACCTTTATAATACAGATCAGAGTTACATAAAACAGGAACATATAAATAAATGCAGCGGAACAACATGATGCAATGGAATACATATAATACATAATAATAGTACAAAATCTTTGTCTTCATCCTCCAAAAAGCAGTCTTCGATAAACTGAAAAACTCAGACTAACCCGAGCGAATTGAAAAGACAAAACACTCGAGTCTGAACTAAAAGATCTTATGTAAGTTAAATCTACAGTATATAAATTTGAGTGTAACGACATCAGAGATGTTTACAGAGTTTGACATCTCCTATCCAATGTCTAACGTGAGTGCAATAACTTAAGAGATGTTCGGGATTCCCATCTCCAAAGGATCCGTTAAACTATCTACTATGTAGTACAATATGCTATTATAATAGTGTCTACAATAAAGTAAAGTATTAAAATAGCGTTAAGGCGTTACCTATATCCCCCTTAACGCTATTTTATATATTCCCGTAGTCAATACAATGCCATAAGCTCCACCAAACCAGTGGTTTACCCAGAGGACACCCCATAGGTACAGTACAAAAAAAACTCGTAGAAGGCGCTCTAGGGCATGTGAACACGGCACTCGAGGCAATGCCAGGGTCGATTTACCAATTTCAGAACCGAGCTGGTGGTAACGCATAGCAGCTATTATCGCCCACCTCGGAACACACTCCCATAATCGAAATCGAGGGGTGGCCACCAAATCATCACAAAGTCATAATATGGTATCGAAGAAGCATGTATGATCGGAGGAATGACCTCACTTGGCCCAGGTATAGCTTCTGTTTTAGTAATATCTAAGCGGTCTCATGGGAGTCAGGGTCACGTAAATACCTCAAACATAATCGTGCACCAAACCATCCTACTTCATTTCTGGAATCTCCTCCATGTGCACAGTTGTTAAAGTGGTTTTCGGTATTGGGAGAGAGTATGACAATATCTGATCCCGGTCTCTTTAACAACCGAACGCTTATTTCACACTGGATGGTTCTTTACATTTCCAAAACTGACTTATAAGTTAAATCAAGATATCATATTCTCAAAACCATATCATTTTGAAATCATATTTACTTTCCAAATTATATCACATTTGAAATCATATCACTTTCGAATTCATATTTCCAAAAATATTTTAAATTCTCATTTAAAATCATCATATTCCTCAAATATGTCATTTCACAAAAGGTATCAAATTTCAAATTCCAACTTATCAAGGATTTAAATATAAATACTTCAACTTACACAGTCTGAAATTTGGAAAATAATTTATATAGTATAATAGTTTTAATAATTTTAAAAATAGTTAAAAATCTGATTTAATTATAGATTAAATGGATTTAAATTATCCTAAATAGATTTAAATAGATTAAATAGATTTAAAATAGATTAAATAGATTTAAAATTATATTGAACAGATTTAAAATAGATTAAATAAATTTAAAATAGATTAAATGGATTTAAATTATATTGAATAGATTAAAATAGATTAAATAAATTTAAAATAGATTAAATAGATTTAAATTATATTGAATAGATTTAAAATAGATTAAATAAATTTAAAATAGATTAAATAGATTTAAATTATATTGAATAGATTTAAAATAGATTAAATAAATTTAAAGTAGATTAAACAGGTAAAATAGATTAAATTGGATTAAATAGGTTATAATAGATTAAAATAAATTAAAATAGTTTAAATTGAATTAAAATAGTTAATTTAATTAAAATAGTTTAGATTAGTTTAAAATAGATTTCAACATTATATCCAACATTCCAATAACTCAATTCCGATAAATTCATTTATATTTGACACTTCAACTTTGAAATTTCAATTTAAGTCCTTTGAACAATTCATTAAATCAATTCCAATTTCAGCATTAACGCTTGGATTATCGAAAATAATTTAGTTTATATATATAAATAAATTTCTATTTCAAATGCCAGTTAACTGAATACAAATTTCAAAGAATTAAAATCATTTAATTTAACCAATCCGGTGTCCGTATATAATTTTCTACCCTATGGTCAAGTGATACGGATATTTATCATTTCAATCCACAATTTAAAATTTTACGGTTATATATCATTTCAAACTGTAATCCCAAATTAAATAAAATCCATAAAATCGCTCGAGTCAATCATTTCAACCTATAACGATTTTTCCTTAATCTATAGATCATTCGGGTATGTATCATTTCAACCCATAGGGAACTTGCAGTGTTATAACAATATAAAATACAACATCCAGTCATCCAATATCAATAATCAAACATCCATCACAATCATCATCCAGATCGATCAATAAACATCAATAGATAACTGATAATCAATAACAGGTATTAAATTGACAATTTAAATTCAATATTAAATTAAACGATGATTAAATGCAATAAAAGTCAAATTTAACTAGAATGACAATTTAAACATACCAAACATCAATCAACCAATTCCAAATCATATCACAATTCAGTTTAACTAACATAAGATAGTTGAGTATTGTGAGTGGGTTAAAACACTCACCTTTGATTTTAAATCGATTTAAAAATTCAATTTATGGCCCAAAATTGAACAGTCTCAGAATTCATCCAAACCAGCGTCAAAATGTCAGAAATTTCAATACAATCCCAATGGAAGAAACCACGTCCAAATCCAAGCTCGTATGCAAAAGTTATCGCGATTAGAATATTCAAACTTTAAATTTCAAATTAAAATAAACAATGGCAAACCGGTAATTATTCTCACCATCTAACCCTAGCCAAGAATAGTAATAAGCGCATGCGACCCATTTAAAGCACACAGCTGCCGATGCTTGGCCATCCACCGCGCCTCCTATCGACCACCATTCCACGATCGGGCCTCACCATCGCAACAGCGCCCTCTAGGCACCGCGTCGCCTCGCCCGGCTACCCCATCAACCGCGCCGCCGCCACCATAAACTTACCAATCGTGGCGAATCGAATGACCAATTCGAGGAACGAGCAACCCAGATGCAAACTACTCGACAACTGCAACACCCCTATGCCCTCTGATCGGCCTAAGGACGTAGATCCACCGTACGATCAACCCCTACCCAATGGACGGTCGTAAATAAACCATCGAATTCACGACACACAGACTTAAATCGAAAAACCAACCGCAGATTTGACTTGTTCTTGTTGAGAGCTTCGATATATAATATGATAGGGTTTGATGAATTTGAATTTTCGATTTGGTTTTGAAATTGAATTGAGGGTTTGGAATTTGAATATGTTCTTCCATTGAAAAGAAGGAGATAGATAGGAAATGTACGTACTGAATAATGGAATAAGAAATAGCTAGGGTTTATAACAGGCTATATATAGGCAGATCAGAAATAGAAATGAATGGACTAGATCGATTTGAAAGTTGAACGATAAACGACCCAAAAAGCCCGTTTCGTTCCCGAAACGAAAATAGGTCATCCCATATATCAAAATAGATGTTTTTGATAATTTTAAACTCAATGGAACAGGTTTCAATTCCTAGTTCCATCGTATGAATAAGTTAGCTTAAAATCAGCTTATTTCAAATTGATTTCAGAATTTAATTAAATTGATTTTTAAGCGTTTCGAGCCCGTACGATCAAACGACAGGTCTGATCGCTACGAAACTTGAAACCCTACAATAATTCACCGTTACGGATCCGATGAAACTGGTTTCGTCGAAATCCGAGACAGTGGCCAAAAAAGCTATTTTCACATTAATTAAATAAATTAATATTAAATTAATTAAATCACTTTTTAATTTCAAATTTAATAACTAACAAATTTCATCATTTTTGATTACTAGGACACTTACAATAGTTTAAAACAAATTCACATGTCAATTCAATGTTAATTATTTCCTTAAATACATTGTTCAGTTTCAACTATAATTTACCCAATTAATTATGATTTAATTCCAATAAGTTGATTTAATTTAATTTCAATCTTTTTATTTAATCAATTATTATTCTACAGACATAGTTAACATTGTTTTATATTTCATTGCATTAATATTCTCCAATTTCCATCTTTTATTTGTATTAACTACTATATTTCCATTATATTGAAATTTTTGTCAATTTTTTATAATTTAAAGTCTCAATAAATTAATTTGTCTTTGTTTCACTCTTTTTTATTTAATTATTTCCTTGTAAATATAATTAAAATTTATATACATTTTATTACATTCACAATTTGCAGTTATTGTCTTAACTCACATTAATGTAACATTTATTTACATTTACTTGTAATTGATTAATTAAATTGGTAACAAATAACAATTGCCACCATGTTTACATTTTATAACATTTGCAAGTTTATTATTTACAAACAAATGTTATAACAACTTACACTATACTAATTCTATCCAATTTCAATTTATTACACATTTTTCATAAATTAATCAACATTTAAATTATCAATTTCTCTTTTACTCAAATTATCAATTAATACATATTATTACAATTAATTTACAACCCATACCAATTATAACTTTTTAATCATCTCGTTTAAAGCAGTTATTGGTTACCTTAAATTAATACTACTACATCTCATTCCAATTATATTCTTATTACTAAATCATAAATTTTTATTTCTTCCAACATTAAATCACAAAACTTCATTTAATTAACTATTTTAATTATCGAAATTAACGGTCGTTACACTCTCCCCCACTCAAAACTTTTCGTCCTCGAAAAGGAAAAAGAAGGGACAGGGAATTGCTATATCTTATTAAAAATATTAAATTTATAAACAATAAACTTACATAATTTAATAATTTAAATAAAATATGTAACAACCCTGCTATTAATTAGCTAAATAATTACGATTAATTAGTGTTGATTAGTTTAAAATTGGAATTTCGATTTAGTTTTAATTAAGTTTTGTTTTATTTAAAATGAAATTTTATTTGATTGAATAATTGATTTAATTTATGGATTTTGATTTAATCAAAATATTGTTTAAATCAATTATTGGATTTTTTTATGAAACAGATTAATGAATGAAAAATTAGTTTTTCATTTAAGTAGAACCCTTTGTTAAACATCGTTAAATCAAAAAAGAAAGTAGTTTTAATTTTTAATGGGCCTATACAAAGCCCATAACCTTATTTAAACTAAAATACATATACTTTGCTTTCATAAGACAATCAGATGCATTTTTCTTCTCATTGTTAAAACAAAGGACATCAACTAAAAGAGAGGGTTAACAAATTCTGGAAATCTAAACAAAGCAAGAAACTGGTAAATATCAAATTGCAAATTCATTCAAACCTAAAGCTATTGGAGCCATCGCAGATTAGAGTAGTGACATGGCGGAGGTCGAGCTACGTGGCCGAAGGTGCGGACGTTGGTGGTGGCTACGTTCAGGTGATGGCGGGCTAGGCTAGGCGTCGGGTGGTGATGCAATCATTTAACGCTGCTATTTAATTAAGGATTTAAGGTGAGTAATTTCTCACAAATCTATCTCTAAATTTGTGAATATGGTTTCTAGGTGAATTCTTACTGTAATTGTGAAGATTTTATTGTTAAATTCTATGTGTTGTCTGAAGATTTTGTAGCATTAAATTGAATAAGTCCCTGCCCTTACTTTGAAATCGATACACGTTTTCTTATTAGCTTTGGTTCACTGCATGCTAAAAGAAAACATCCCTGATACTTTTCTTCTTGGTATATTGCCTTGTCTACTTGAATATATCAAATCAGGTCCTTTAATTGTCCTTGCTTTGAAAAAAAATGATCACATAAGCAAGCATACTTGCTTATAAATTTTCGTCCTTGCTACTAGTAAAATTTTTGATTTGCCTTGACTTTTCAATATGCCTTTTTACTTGTCCTCATACTTTGATTTAAAAGTTATGTTGCCTTAAAAATATGGACTTGCTCTCTTGTTTTTTTTTTCAATATATACCTGATGCTAAAATTCTGTAGCTTAATAATATTGACTTGTTGATTGTCCTTTGTTTTAATTTGCATCTCCTTTATACGTACATGTCTTGAAAAAGGGTGTCATCCACTCAAAGCAATTTGCTTGAATTAATTTCCCTCCCTGACACTAAAATTTAGTTTGCCATAGACTTTGTTATTTATTTGTCATGTGTCTTAGGTGAGTCATGCAACCCATGTGCCTAACTTTCCTTATTTTGTTTAGTTAATGTCTGTTGCTTTATTTAGTTGTCATATGATTTATTTTACTTCTATTGTTTAGATAGCTCTGTTTCTTTGCTTGCTTGTCCTATTATTTACTTCTCTTATTGTTTCCTTGTTCCATTGTTTAGTTTATGCCTATATACTAATGTCTTCATCGCGAATAATAGTAACAAAATATTTGTTGGTTTTGTACAATCATATTGCCTGTTGCATTCACAGTTTGTTCACACATGCATGTGCCTTGTTTTGTCAGGCGTTAATTTAGTGCAATGGAATACAATTTTTTTTGAATGCATGTGCTTTTACATATTCCTATGCTTTGCATTATGGCATGTCCTGTGCATGCCTTTAAATATGTATATGCTTTCATCATGTAATCTAACTATTCAATACTATATATGCTTATATATATCTTAATAGCCTGGCACCTTCATTCTAGTTTATAGGCTAGCTTTATACATGTATAACCTTTCACATTTTGTTCTTGAAATAATAACCTGGAAGTGCCTTAAATTACAAAGAATAAAAAATGCATGAATTGCTTTGAAACTTTGGAAATCCACTTATAACTTGGTTTTAAAACTTCTATAGGTAATTTTGTTCAGCACTATATGTATTGTTGTATGCTTATATATGTTACAGTCTCTTATTTAAATTCATGGATGCTTAAGGAATTAACTGATAAACTTTGTAAGCCAGGTTTTATAAAAATTATACGTATAAGAAGTATGTTTAGTTAAACTCAGTTTTTGTTTGAAATTTTATAAGAAAAGAAGTACATATGGTTTCGAAAATTGTACATGCTTTGCTTTAGTATAAGGTCAGGTTTCGTATTCTATGCATAGTTATATATGTACATAAATTGTTAAGACTATTTACATGCCCACATTTCTTCGATTCCTAAAGGACATGCTGTCAATATATTTTAAATATTATATAGCTTTCTATTCATTACCTAGGCTTATGCATGTAATAATGACCTGACACCTTTCTGTTTTTGGAAAAGTGGCCTAGTCTTTGCATTCACATACATTAGAACATCCCTTATGAACTCTTTTGGTTCAGGTCACTTGGTTATATTCAATTTCTAAATGTGTTTTGGAAACAAGTAAACTTAAGTTCATATTTTCTTATAAGCTTATCAGAAATATATATATATAGTTACACTTGGTTACTAATTAATTTTTGAACTAGTATATTAATTAATAATTCATGGTTAGGAAATATTTTATCAGACATGTGAATATTTTATAAAGTTAGATAATAATGAATTTATTAGAAAATTTAAATAAGTGTTATTTTTTAATAAATTCAAAAGAGAAATTGTTTTGAAAACCTTAATTCTATAATTTGGGAAGTACTAGTAATCGACTTGGTGTTATCGATTGGTTTAAATGCTTTCGAATAACGCTTCTTCGAATATGGTATAACTCATTGAATAAAATGTTTGAGTGGAATTTACTAACTCATTAGCGAATACTTGAGCTTAACTGGGTAGTATGGGCTACCTAAGTTAAATTCTAGTGATCACCTTTGGGAAAGTAATTAACACTTTAGAGTTGTATTCTCTTTTGGTGTGCGACTAGTGGTTGCTAGATCCTTAAGAGAATATGGTTCAGGTTTTCCAGTGGTATCCGTAATAAGTGATATTTACTAGCTTTTAGTAAATACTTGAATTTCACCATATGGTATGGGATGTATTGGTTAAATTCTAGTGATTACTGAAAGTGATAGTATTTGGCACTTTAAAGTTTACTCTTTTGGTGTGCGGCAAGTGGCTGCTAGATCCTTAAGAAGTTTATTCCTGGATTTCTTTTCGAACATAATAATTTAATAGTATTAAATAAATGTGGATTTATCGAGTCATGGTTTCTACGATCACCTTGATCGGTATGGACTATCCTTGAGATCATTCTATGATTTCGTGATTCTGTGTTCCCGGTCTGAGTACGATCCTTGGTATCGAATCGGTTCGAGTGATACCAATTTGTTTGTTTGTTTTCCATGGGTTTTGAGTACAATCATTGCGATTGTTTTGGACGATCATTACGATTGGTTTGGATTAAGATCTCTTGGATTCTGGATATTTGGATTCTGTGACTGTCGTGTGTTCGTGAAATAAATATATGTTCTTGTGTCTTGTGATGGATGTTAAGTTAATTCTGTTATTTTGTGTTTATTGACTAGTTCGTGTTTGCGACGTAAACTTATAACCCTGTACTGAGTTAATCATTGATATTTGCGTGCTTAGAGATATTGTGTTTTGTTCTATGAACTCAATCCTAGACATCTGTATTTACTTATATGTTGTTTATTCTGCTGTTATATTCTGTTCTCACCCTATTTGATATTTTGAGATAGTCTGACCCGGGTGTTATTTTGCTCGGGTCCGGCCGAGACTTTTCAGGTTACAGGACAAGTTCACCTTTGAATATTTGGGCTAGCAAGGAGATAAACATTTTTGATTTTTTTTAGTTTATCTCATTTAGGAAATTATGATTATGTTTATAAAATGTATAATTGAGATCAGAGAATTATAAAACTTGTATATTATGTGAGTTTAAAATTTTATTTGGTAGACTCACAATTTGTATATGTATAAGTTGTATTTCATTCCGCTGTAATCTGTGATTGTTATTTATATGATATATTGTTCTGATTTTGAGAAATCGGTGTGTCTATTAATTTGTATTAATACTGTATACGTCAAATTCAGTTCAGATATTAAATGAAAAGGTATAAATGACGTGTTAGTGTTAGTAGAAAGATATATTCATACTCAATCATCCTTAACAAGCCATACTCTGGATTAGCAGACAATATTACTTGTAATATTCTTTGCTAAACTGGGTATAACGGTGGGGTCATTACAAAATACATCAATTTATAAACAATTAAATCCTTTTATATTCAAGTTAGTAAATGTTTGAAAACATTTCACAAAATTTTTTACGTCCAAAATTCATGAAATTTTTTGGCAGAGTCTCCTTTGTACGGAGAGGTCAAGGAGAAATAATAATATCAATAATAACAATATATATCATATTTTTCATAATAAAATATCCCAAACCATGGGAAAAACAATATAATATCGCTAGAAAACTGTAATCCGAGAACGTACCTATTTGTCAGGCAAATAACGCTTATTTTATGAAACCAAAAGCAGTAGCTATTGCTTTCATAAACCTGCATTTCGCTTATATAATCCAAAGAAGTTAATAATTATATAAAAGAGAAATATTTAAGTTGTTTCAATAAATAACAAACAAATCAATACAACATACAACAATCATTTTGCAAACAAACAGTACAAACATCATTTCCAGCAAAGAAATCAATCATCCATTCATAGCAACCAAAACAAATGGTTTTGTCGAGTTCAGAACTTCTAATCATATAAAATGATAAATAAACTATGAAGTAAACCATACACTCAATGGTCGTAGATAACTTTATAGATTATTTATACATTTCTATACAAAATAGAAGTATCATTTCCCAACCAATCCATAAGCCCAACAAACAAAGAATTCAACACATTTTAAGTTTACTCTATTTATCTTTTTCACATCATTTTATTGTTCATTTTTTTTCATACAATGATTTTCTTTAATTCACATTCATTACTTACAAAATTTTAATTTTCATTCATTCATGTAAGGCTTATTTCATTAATTTATATTTTTTACTTACATAAGTTATATCCATTTCAATTGTTTGGATCATAAATAAATTCACTATTAAAGTACTGTATACCTTTTATTTTAGTTTACTTCACATTTACAATTTAGTTTGATTGATTTTTTTTCATTTACTTTTCTTTTTCTCATTCATATAATGTTTATATTCATTAATTTACATTCGTTATTACTTACAAAAGTTCATTTCTCCTTTATTCATACAGTGCCATTTTCTTTCATTTTATTACTTTACATTCATTGCTTAAATAAGTTATTTCTATTTTAATTATTGGATTATCCATTATCAGGTAAGTTTCTTTACAATTTAATTCACCATTAATAGATATTTCTCTTTTTTTTCTCACATTCATTTCTTTTATATAAAGTATTATTGAATATTAACTCCATTTCTAAATCATTTCCAATGTTCTTTGAAGTTATAATCATTCAATTTATATAATACTCATTTTAATTTTAAATGGCTTCAATATTAATTCAAGTTTATAATTATTTACTTACAGCATTAACCTTTTCCATTCAATCTGATTATAAATAGCTTAAAATGTTAACCTAAGTTTATAATCATTTTCTTACATTGTTCACTTTTATTACATTTAATTAGTAGCATTTCAAACTATTGACTTAAGTTTATAACAATTTATAACATTAGAATTTCTTATTTATAGAAGAAATTCCATTGAACACTTTCATTTTTTCCAAGTTTTACTTGTAAAATATTCTATTACATATTCTTATTAACATTTCAACTTTTTAATATTTTGGTAAGTTATATGTATGTTTCTAAGAATGCAATTGAATATTACCCAAGTCTCTCTTATATATTTAGTTAACAAAATGTTCAATAGGTACCATTTCTTATTTTCATTTCCTTTTTATTTATAGTTTTCAAAATTTCAGTTTCTTATCTATTTCATTAATCATTTTAACATCAAATTTCTTATTTTCATTTTAGAAGTTTCTAATTATAAATATAGTCAAGATTCCATTCATTACAATGATTTCAATTTCTAATTTACAAAAACTTAAGAACTAAACAACCGGGTTTCATTTCAATTATTTTAAAATAATATATATGATCATATCTTTTATATATATCAAATCATATTTGGAATTCAAAAATCAAGATTAATTTATCAAAACAATTGTGTAGTAAAATTACTACAATGGTCTTCCCACTTTGAAACTCGAAAATGAACGTCGATGATGCGTGCACTCATCACCGAAATTATTTTCCAACGACGGAGAGGGGAGAACAGAACTTATTTCCTTTAAAATTTTCTTTTTAAAACTTTCTTTCAAATCATCTTGAAATATTCATATCAGAAAATACTTCTAAATAATATTAATACTATATTCCAAAATCTTTCGAAAGAAAATTTTAAAGATTCCGAACTTAAGTTCTAAAATTCCAATTTATATCCATTTTATTTACAATCTCATTTTCAACCAATATTTATAAATTTCAGTACCTAACAAACAAATATATTACAACCAACTATATCATTTATTAAGTTTATTGTTTATGTACAAAGTATACATAATAGGCAAAATTATTTCGTTTACCTATATTTCAAGACAATATTGTGTCGGTCTATCCTATTAAGTGTTTAGAAATGCCTATCGATGTCATAGCGTCCTATGCACCGACCAGAATTTATAAATACAAAACGGAAAAAATTAACACAATACAAAAACCTTTTTTAACACTAACAAATACGCTCTCTCATACATATACACTCAGCGACTCATTCTAGGGTATTACTACCCTAATTAATATGACTCAGACCCCACAAAGTTAAGGTTATCGCTAAACCAAAGCTCTGATACCAACTGTAACGACCTGCCTTTTTGAATGGTTTGAGTTCGACATGTGTCTGGTTAAAACGTCCAAAAAGGCAGGTCGTTACAGGATCCCTCCAACCTGTCACCTCCAACAAATATACATATGAGAAAATATATACAATGCCTGCTTCGAGGAAGACGAGCATACAAAGGGTCATCCGCTCATACACGGGAACGTGTAGGGTCACATCTGCTCCAATCGGCAGGAATATATCCAACTACTAACTACTATAGAATAACATCCCAACAATCATCACATAGCATAAAATAAATTTATTCCCACTTATATAAAAATATAAGCGGGCCAGAGAGAGTGAGTTTTACTAACTTTGGTTGCGTTCGCCGTTGCAGTGTTTAATTCGATTAAAATTAAACAAGTGTTTAATTTTAACCAAAATTTCCATTAGCTCTAAATCCATCTAAACCTGCTCTAAAATGCAGTGTTCAATAATACGAATCCAACACAATTCGTTTCGTGCGAAACCGACCTTATATGAAATAGTCATGCATTTTATAAGTTACACGAATTAAAATATAATTAACTTAACTAATTACGTAATTAACTTTAAATTAATTACCCAATTAACATTTAAACTATCTTCCCTCTCTATTAATATGCCTGTATGCATAAACCCATTTGCACATGATGTTCATTGATTGTCGCACCCTCCACATCGCACTAGAAGACGATCCAACATCGCTGCCACGTACGTCGAGCTCCACTCCACCCATGGCCTAAGGCCACACCCCACCTTGCAGCCAACGCCTCGAAATTGGCCCCAAACGCAGCTCAAACGTGGCCACTCCTTCATTGTCGTGTCGTTCCAGATCATAGTCGTTGATCTTGAAGATCTCAATGAGCTTGACATTTTTCGTTTAGGAAGTTTTTGTTATTTCTCGATGGATTGAGAGGAAAATGAGGGGAAGTTTGGAGAATTCTGGCCATTAAAACGAAAGTTGCGGCTAGGGTTTTGCAAATTAGAAAATTTTGTGGCCTTATATAGAAAATTTTTGTGCACTATTCATCCGAAAATATTTCAAACTCCAAACAAAGCGTGCCGCTTGACGTTTATAATGTTTTACCCCTATTCCGAACACAATGGAATATATATCGGAGGCCAATTCCATCATATACAGATGATAGGTTTTCAAAATTGAATTATTTTAATTAAAATCCTTTAATTAATTTCTATGTGTTTCAAGCTCGCATGGTCAAACGGTAAGTCCAATCGACACGAAATTTGAATAACTCACTATTACGGATCCAATGTAACTTGTTTCGTCGAAATCCGAGACAGTTTCAAAAATGACTGTTTTTACATGTTAATTAAATATTAAAATTTCCAATTTCTGGCAGATCGCTTTTAATTCAATTTTAAAACTTCACTAACTCCATTCAAATTCAATTAGCATTTAAAACAATGTCAAAAATCATTTTTATTCACATTAGATTTCAATATTCAATTAATTAACTGATTTAACTTATAATATTCATTTTTAAATATTTAAATTCAATTAAATATTCTAAGTTCAGGTAGCTGAAAAACTGGGTCGTTACATTTTTAATCTGTGTTTATTACTTAGTATTAATACTGTATACGTCAAAAAAACTCAGTTCAGATCCTCAAATGTTAATAAAGACGTGTCAGTGTTGGTATAAAGATATATTCACATTTGATCACCCTTAACCAGCCGTATTCTCTATATTATTAGAAGACGTTACTTGTAGTGTTCTTTAATAATATGGGTATAGCAGTGGGATCGTTACAACACACTAGACATTATCTATTGTATCGCAATATGTACCTATTAGATGGTTGGATTTTTTGAGGGGAAAACCAATCTGGTGATTCGGTTGGTCTCAAATGGTGCTGTTATATGTCACACATATTTCTTGAGTTTCTCATACCAGACTTTGTCTGACCCATGGTTTTATTACTCCCTTATTTCCACGGGTGCTCTTTCGAGCAGTTTGAGGAAAGCAGGTTTTCATTAATGTTTATTTGGATCTTGGAGAGGAGTTGGATGATTTACCTACCATTGTATTTATATTCGTTGCATTATTTATTTGTGTGTGTGTGTGTCTATATATATATCAACAATTGTAAGGACAAGTTGTTATAACTTTCTAGGTTGATGATAGTACTTAGATTAGTAACTTTGAAATGCTATGTATATTAGAGTAACACTATGTATTGTCTTTTGATATTATATGTTATCATTCTGTTGTGAGTTTCTGATGTTTTTGTTCTCCTCTTCCTTGTTCCTTTTTTTATTCATTTTCTTTTACCCTAACAATTGGTCTTTCCGGCTCTTAGGTGCTCAACATGTGAATACCGTGGATGTATTAGTATCGACATTCGAGAGTTGAAAAGGGCGGTTGTTTGTAGACCTTAGTTATATCTTCTTCTCATTTAGCTACTTTAGTTTCTATGCAGTCAGACTTGGTTGGGAAACTTAAACAAGAAAAAGTCGGGCGAGTTATGGCTGAGATGGACTTAAAACACGTAGTTGATGTCTTCACTCATTTTATTGCCAGATTGTTTAAGTTTTGTTTATAATCAACCTGAGTATTTATAGAGGAACGCAACATGGGTAACCCTTGGACCAAAGCTAACTATGACCTAAGAAGTCCAGTTGTTGGGGTATCGTATTGCTTGTCGGTTGTCATAACTGAGATTCCCTAATCTCAAACTATTTGAACATTTCATTAGAGGAGAAAGCTCATGGAAAGCGAGGAATCTGCGTCATACCAGAACATATACTATATGTTTATTTTTTATGTGTATATATTTGTATTTGTGCTTCATGTGCTAATCTTATAACTAGAACTTGCAATACTATGGTGGGGTGTGTGCATACCTTTTTTGGATTTGTTGTAGACTTTCTTTGTATCTACCTCTAACTTCCATGACATGCATCTTCATTTTCCCTTTTTGTTGAACAAACCACGCGCGCGCATGGGCGCGGACACACACACACACACACACACACACATATATATATATATATATATATATCTGTGTGTGTGTGTCACACACATATATATTTATCCTACATTTGGCATGACTTGTCCCACCAGGGGTGTAGATGTATTATGTTTTGACTGTGAAGTTAGGTTGTGTTTATACAACTTTCTATTTCATTCACATAATTTTAATGCTGGTTTGGGCAGTCTGTCCCTATGTCCACTGTGAGTTTTTGGCTGAAAAGCCCAGCTAATGAATTACAGCTTATGTAGAATTTGCAAGTACATGAAATTTTTTACAAATCAATTTTTATACTAGTTCAGGTCGTCTAATATCCCTACAGGCAATTATCATTTTTATTACTTAAATTGATCAATGGTAGCTTTATACATACCAAAAATTGTACGTAAAAAAGAAAAAGAGAGACGTGTCAAACATAGTATGGTTAGTGAAACTATGTTCCCATTTGGCCTAGAGAGGCGGTATATCCCATTTGAGAGCATTTCTCCAATCACCAGCAGCCCTTCCCAATTTGATCCGAGTGTCCCTTATGTTGGGTTCTTTGTGTTAGACATCACTTTCCTCAAGACCAGGTCCTCCTTATGGAATTTTATTTCTTAAAGACATGAGTTCTATGTCTTAGCCATTCTTTGTCTATAAACAGTGGATCTTATTGCATCTTCATCTCTTCTTTCTTGGATAAAATCCAACCCAACTTTCCCTAAATGTATTATCTACCACATATGACAAATGTCAATGCGATGGTATGCATATTTCGACTGGAAGTATGGTCTCATATACATATCTCAGAGAAAATGGAGTGTGCCTTATAGGAGACCTTATGGCTATGCCCATAATGCTAAAGGTTGCTCTTCTACCCATTTCCCCTTGGCCTTCATGAGCCTTTTCTTTAATGGTTTCTTTATTCTCTTGTTCACTACTTCAACCTGCCAATTTATTTGATGGTGAGCCAGAGAAGAAAAGCTTTTTATGATCCCATTTCTTTCACGTAGATTAGTGAATTCCTTGCTTTCGAACTACGTTCCATTATCATATATATTTTGTAGGGGATTCCAAACCTAGTAATGATATTCCTTACTGCAAAGGTGACCATTTTCTTAGAAGTTATAAGCAAGGGGTTTAGCTTCTACCCATTTGGTGAAGTAATCCACTATCACCACCACGTATTTTGCCCCTCCTTTGGATAGTGGAAGTAGTCCTATCAGATCGATTCTCCATATGTCGAATGGCCATGGGTTGGTCATGGGAATGAGCTTGTGTGAGGGAAGTCTAGTATGCTTGCAAACCTTTGACATTTGTCACATCTCCGTACGAATTCCTATGAATCAGCCAACACTGGTGGCCAGAAATATCCTTACCTAAAGATTTTCTTTGCTAATTTTGTCCTTCCCTCGAGTGGTCTCCACAAAATCCCTTGTGGACTTCCTTCATGATCTTAACCCCTTCTTCTTTGGTTACGTATCTCAAATAAGGGGTAGAGTAGCCTCTCTTTTAGAATACTCCCTCAAAGAATGAGTAGTAAGGAGCCTGATCCCTTATCTTCCTTGTAGTGTTTCTATCTGTTGGCAAAACTTCCTCCAGCAAGAAACTTTTGATAGGAGTCTTCCAGGATTTTGTTTCTTCATGGTCATTTGTTGGAGGGGCTTGATCATCTTGTGTCTCCCATGTTCTCCCTGACCTGCTTCCATGTGACCTTTAGAGCACTATGCCCTTTAGAGCACTTGAACCTATTGCACTTTCGAAATGCTTGGCTCAGCTAAGTGCCCCACTAGAACTTTTTTAATTTCCTGCATAACCTTAGTGCTTGCCAGCTTGACCAGAGTTTTTGCTGATGAATTCTCCTCCTTTGGGATCTTTTCTATATCAAATTGTTCAAATTGAGTTAGCAATTCTTTGGTCAATTCCATGTATTTAGTTAGACTAGGCTCTTTAGGTTGATAGTTCCCATGCACTTGGTTAACGACCAGCTGTGAATCGCTATAAGTTTTAAGATGAGTAACTTTCATTACCGCCCCATATTTAAACCTACTATTAGAGCCTTATATTCTACTACATTGTTGGTTGCTTTGAACTCTAATTGGACTACCCTATATAATTTCTGCTTTTTTGGAGTAACAAGTACATACCATATTCCTACCCCATGTTCATTAGTGTGCCATCTTCATACAGTTGCCAATATTATGAAGGGTCATTTATCTATGTATTGGGTGGCCTCGTTTGTAGGGTACACACTGCACTGAAGTATGTTACTGCTTGTCCCTTGATTTCATCACAAGGTCTGTAGGAGATGTCATATTGGCTTAGTTCGATGGCCCATTCCAGGAGGCGGCCTTTTGTTTCTGCAATATCCACTTTAAAGGATTGTCTATCACTACCTTGATCGGATATGCTTGGAATATGGCCAAAGATTCCTTATTATAAGTAGTACAGTGTATGCTAGCTTTTCGATCATTGTATATCTTAACTATGCCATGTTCAAGCGCTTGCTTGGAAAGTATATGGGCTGTTATACACCTTCTTCTACTTGTACGGTTGCTACACTCATTGTTTGATTAGTTAAGGACATGTATATAAAGAGGTCCTCGCCTAGAACAGGTTTGGTGAGTATGGAGGATTGGCCAAGTGGGCCTTTAGTGCCCTTAAAGCTGCTTTAAATTCCTTAGTCCACTCAAAGTTTCTGCCCTTCTTGATCTGATCAAAGAACATGATGCATATGACTTTAGAGATAAACCTGCTTAAGGCTGTAACTTTCCCATTTAGGCTCATCATATCCCTAGGCCTTTTCGGCACCTTCATATTTCAAATAACCTCAACCTTCTCTGGGTTAGTTTCTATTCCCTTAGCACTCACTATATATGCCAAACATTTCCCTTACTGTATTGCGAAGGTGCATTTCTATGGATTTAGCTTCATCCCTTATAGCTTTAGTGTTGCGAAGGTTTCTTCTAGGTACGTCATATGATCTGAAGCTGCCTTGACTTAACCAACATGTCATCGAAATTACTTCAACATTCTTTCCAATCTAATCTTTGAATATCATGTTTACCAACCTTTGATATATTGCCCCTGCATTTTTCAGCTCGAATAACATCACTTTATAACAATACAAACCTTTTAAGTTACGAAACTCATGTGCTCTTGATCCTGTTTGAACATCATTCTCTGATTGTAGCCTAAGTATGTATCCATGAAGATCGGTAATTCATGTTCACTGGTTGCATCAACCAATTGGCCTATTATCAACAATAGGAAACCGTCTTTAAGGCAGGCATTGTTGAGGTTTGTAAAATCTATGCAGGTTCTTCACCACCCATTTGATTTCCTTACTAAGACAAGATTTGCTTTTCACTTTAGATAATATACTTCTTGAAATAAACCCATTTCTTTTAACTTTTTAATTTCCTCATGACGGGCAAAGTATCTTCCTTGGTCTAGCATACGGCATTTTTATCTAATAGGATGCACATATGGATTGATGTCGAGGGCATCGAAATTATCCCAGGGGCAATCACTTTTATGTATGAGTGAGTTAAGCAAATGCATCCTGAGATTTCTTTAAGAAACTAATCAATTCTTCACGTAGTTCGCTTGTTAAATCTTTCACTATCTTTGAAGGAACTGATGGATCTATCTAAACATTTTCCAGATCATTCACTAGCATAAGGTCATTATTTTTCATCTCTAGTCTCGGGTGTACCTCGTCTTCTACCTTATCCAATCAGGAAGCTATCATGCCATTTTGAGGGGGAGGAGCATTTGACAGATACTACGCATATACATGATTGTGCTCATCCATCTCAACCATATGTGTTGGGTATATTTTGACCCTACCGGACCAAACATCCACCGTGTTCGACTCCCCACCGAATCAGTCTATGCCGAATCAACCTACACGCCGGTCCAAACTACACGACCGGACCAACTCCTCGCCGAATCAAACTACACGACCGGAACAACTCCCCACCGAATCAGTCTATACCGAATCAGCCTACACGCCGGTCCAAACTACACGACCGGACCAACTCCTCACCGAATCAACCTACCACCGAATCAAGGGATGCCGAACCAAGGTGTTCCAGGCCAGATTGTCTCAGCCCAGGCCCGCCAGCTGCTATATACCTCCAAGACCCCTACCCCAGCTTCACTCTATAAATAGAGGGGCAGGGATACAACAATGGGGACAAGTTTTTGAGAGCTCAAGCACGGAAGGAACTTTCAAACAACTTTCTTTTACTTGTACCAAAGCTTTGTACTTGTAATCACAACAAAAGAAGAGAAATAACATATAAAGTGGACGTAGGCACATTCTGGCTGAACCACTATAAATCTGCGTGTCTTTTTACAGTTTAGCCCCTGTTTTTCATATATTTGCATAAATCACCCAAATCACTAAGAACAACATAAGATCTACTAAATCATACAACTTTGAGGTGTTTGTCCATTTTTTGTGCAAACATTTTTGGTGCTTTCACTGAGAAATTGAAGCGCGAAGCTCCAGCTTCATCCGCTTAACAAGTTTTCCTAACAGCTTCATCCGCCACTTGGAAAACATGCCTCCCAAACAGAGAAAAGATGTTAACAAAGGAAAAAACATCGCATCCAGTAGCCTTCCTGATCCAGCTATCGCAAATCAAGTAAATCCTCCTCCTCCAGCAACGGTAACAAATGGAGGACAGGCTAACCCCACCACTCCTGCCACAGAACAGCCTGCAGCAATTACTAGGGCAGATTTGGACAGAGTTGTTGTTGAAGTAACTAACCGCTTCACGTCCCAGCAGGAAGCCTTGGTGGACCATCTCATGTCACGCTTGAGGGACGCTGAAGAATCCAACCACAACACTGAATCATGGGGCGAGTCCCAATCTGGAGGATCTCAGAGACAGCAAAGATCTTCTTTCTTCGAAGGAGCTAACGGCAGGAGTAGCCGTGGTAGGAGCCGAGACCGAGCTCAGCCCGAAGTTAGGCCTGAGGAAACGTTTGGTGCCGAACCCAACGGGGAAGGTACCGGGCGGAGGTCAACTGCAGCTGAGCCTGTCATGCTGCCTAACCACAGAAACACCAGTGAACGGGGCCGAGCTGGAGTTCAGCCCGAAGTTGGACCCGAGGAAGTGCTTAGATCAGAACCCAACAGGGGAAGATCAAGGCAAGGGCCAACTGTAGCTGATCCAAGCATGCTCCCAGAAGATCAAAGGCGGCCACTGGAAAATATGAGGAATGATAGACGATACCATCCCTACAGGTTGTCTGGTCGGAATCAACCCCACAGGACGGAACCGAACTCATTTCTGTCCGCTCCAAATTCTGATGAAAGGATGGTACGCTTATTCAGAGAGTGTGTCCAACGGGAGCAAAGAGATCGAGGGATAGGCGCTAGGGTAACCAGCCCTTTCGCCCGCAATATCGAAATTGCTATCACCCCCCGAGAATGGAAGATGCCAACAATGGAACCTTACAAAGGAACCTCCGATCCCGTTGTACACTTACAGAGGTACACGCAGCATATGCTCATGAGTGGAGCAACAGAGGGAGTGCTGTGCAAATGCTTCCCGCTCTTCTTAGCAGATCTTGCTACCTCCTGGTTCTGTCATCTACCCCAAGGATCCATCAGCTCGTGGGAAATGTTGAAAGAAAAATTCGTCAGTCAGTTCCGCATTCATGTGGAGCAACCTAAGGACGCTTATTCCTTATCCAGCGTCAAACAGAAACCTGGAGAAAAGCTGCAGCAATACCTAACCAGATTCAACGCCGCAGCAGCCGCAGTTCAAGATGCCGATGAGAAGCTTATCCTAATGGCCCTCTGCAGTGGGGTGCATCCGGACACTAAATTTGCTAGGAGATTGACAAAAGAAAAACCAGCTACTTTACCCGATTTCTTCCATGAAGCCGGGAAATACATGAGGCTTGAGGATGCCGCCATTGAGGGGCAGTCAGGACAGCAAAGTAAGACGACCCATGGCAACGCCCCTGCTGTGGCAAGGGACGTTCGAAGAAATGATTCCAGAGACAATGCTGGGGGCAAGAAAGTAGAGAAACGCCTATATCGGCCAGGACCAAGATTCGACTCTTACACCCCTTTGAACGAGACCGTCGAAAACATCTTCCTTGCCACCCAAGGCGAAGTTAGATACAAACGCCCACCATACAAGAAGGAATCAGATAGCGCACAGAAATCTGGAAAATTCTGCCGCTTCCACGAATCCCACGGACATGATACCAACGAATGCCATCATCTCCGGGATCTGATTGAGGAACACATCAGAAGAAAGAAACTGGAGCGCTATGTAAAAAGTCAAGACAGGACTCCAGCTCCTGCCAATGAAAACCCAAGGCTACCCTCACCAGGGACCGGCAGAGGCGACCGCAACGCTAGCAGCTCTAGTCAAGAGAAGATAGTGGTCCATACCATCTCAGGAGGTCCACACATCGCAGACAGAAGCTGGAAAGAGATGGAAAGATATGGGAAGTCGCTCAGAGACAATAGAGACTGCGTCAATACGGTTATAGAAGAGCGCCACCCAAAGCGGAAAGAAAGTGATGACATCACATTCAGTAAACGCGACCTAGAAGGAAGACAGTACCCTCACATGGATCCCATGGTTATCTCTGCCCGACTCGGTCCCGCCGAAGTTTACCGAATCCTGGTAGACACTGGAAGCTCTGTGAATATCCTGTTCAAACACGCATTCGACAAAATGAGGTTGCTAATGAAGGACGTATCTCCCTGCGATAAACCGCTACACGGTTTCACTGGAGATGCGAAAATGCCCATCGGGCAGCTGGACCTCTTCGTTGAAATTGGAAGCCATCCCCGCTCCGTTGTAAGGAAACAGACGTTTGTGCTGATAGAAAACCATTCGGCCTACAACGCCTTCCTAGGAAGACCAGCCCTATCTGACTTCCAGATTGTCCTAGCCCCGTGGTGCCTGAAAATGAAATTTCCAACAGACAATGGGGTAGGGGAAGTGGAAGGAGACCAGGATATTGCACGAGACTGCTATGTAACCGAACTTCGCAACAACCACAGGAGAGATAAAGGGAAAGGTGTAGAGATTGCCCTCTGCACAAAAAGCCTTGAAGCATAGCAACTAAAGAAAGCCCCTCCTCTTCGATACACCAGCGACCCTTTCAATGAATTAGACCCTAGGGACAAAGAGGAGGAGGCCACCGCCGAGCCTGCAGAGGCTATGGAGCTTATATCTGTAGACAAGCACGACTCAAGTAGGCTACTGAAAATTGGGTCGCAGCTGAAAACTGAATTGAAGGAACAACTCGTTGATTTTCTCCGCCACAACTTGGATGTATTCGCTTGGTCACACGCTGACATGACCGGAATCTCCCCCAACATAGCGTGCCACGTATTAAAAATTGATCCTACCAAGGCACCCGTAAAACAAAAAAAGAGAAGTATGGGGGCAGAGCGATCAGCAGCCCTCGATGAAGAAGTAAAGAATCTACTCGCCAATGACTTCATACGAGAAGCTATTTACCCAGAATGGATCGCCAACCCGGTACTAGTAAAGAAGGCTAATGGGAAGTGGCGGACCTGCATTGACTTCTCCAACCTAAATGACGCCTGCCCAAAGGATTGCTTTCCGCTTCCCAGAATCGACCAACTTGTAGACAGCACAGCCGGGCACGAACTCCTGTCTTTTATGGATGCATACTCGGGATATAACCAAATTCCTATGCATGCTCCCGACCAAGATCACACTAGTTTCATCACCGACCGGGGTTTGTACTGCTACAAAGTGATGCCCTTCGGACTTAAAAATGCAGGAGCCACCTACCAGCGCCTCGTCAACAAGATGTTCGCAGGGCTAATAGGACGAACAATGGAAGTATACGTAGACGACATGCTGGTAAAATCACGGGAAGCCAAGGAAATCTTATCCAACATTCATCAAGGAAGCTGCGGAGATCACACCGGAGGGCAAACATTAGCAAAAAAGATACTCCGATACGGATATTTCTGGCCCACCTTAAGCAAGGACGCCTTAGATTTCGTCAAGAAGTGTGACAGATGCCAAAAGTTTGCTAAGGTCCCTCGGCTACCAACAACCGAGATTACCCAGATGACCAGCCCTTGGCCCTTTGCAGTATGGGGAATTGACTTAATCGGTGAACTGCCAATGGGTCGAGGCGGCGCCAAATATGCTATAGTAGCAGTCGACTATTTCACCAAATGGGTGGAAGCAGAACCTCTAAATAAAGTATCTTCAGCGAAAGTTATCAACTTCTTAATCAAAAATGTTCTGTGCAGGTACGGAGTCCCACTAAAAATCATATCAGACAATGGACTTCAGTTTGACAGCGAGGAATTCGCCAACTGGTGCCAAGAACACGGAATTCGCAAAAGCTTCTCATCCGTAGCATATCCCCAAGCAAACGGACAAGTCGAAGCAGTCAACAAAATTCTGAAAACTCTGATCAAAAAGAAGCTCGAAAAGTCAAAGGGCGCTTGGGTGGATGAACTCCCTACGGCACTATGGGCCTACCGCACATCTTTCAGAACATCAACAGGGCACACTCCTTTCTCTTTGGCATACGGATCGGAGGCTATGCTCCCAGTTGAAACCATTGTGCCTTCCCACCGTAGGATCCACTATAACCCAGAAGAAAACGAAGAGCTCCTCAACATGTCTTTGGATCTAGTCGAGGAGAGAAGGAATGATGCAGTCCTAAAAACAGCAGCCCACAAGCAAAAGGTGGCAGCACAATACAACTCCAAAGTCGAGCATCGTGCCTTACGAGAAGGGGATCTTGTCCTCAAGCGAATCTTCCCTCGCCCCGGAGCACTAGACCCAATCTGGGATGGACCATATGTAATTCATAAAGATCTCCACAACGGGGCCTATATTTTGTCAACAGTGGACGGGGAGGTGTTCCAGAGGGCATGGAACATCCAACACCTCCGTCGATACTTTTCTTAACTTGTATTGCCCATATGAAGTGAATTAACGGAGAGAATCAGTGGACGTAGGCATTTTTTCGTGCCGAACCACTTTAAAAAAGCCTTGTCTCTGTTTAACTTGTTCCTTTGTATCTTGGCTGCTTGTTAATTTTATCCTTTTCTGTTGAACAAAATCCTGAGCATATAGCATTTCTATTCAAAGCACTCCACGATGCAACTCCACGTGGACAAGCCCCAACAGGTACTATGCGAATCTATGCCCTCGCCAATGAGACACTTTTGCTCCAGCATCCCTCTGCTGCGGGTTAACTCATTGCTCGCGACGGCCCTTAAAGCCAACTGTAATGAGCCGATTATAAGCCACCGAGAAGGCCGACTATAGCCGAGGCAGCTCATTACGGCGTTAGGCTCGCCGGCGACTGTGAACCGATTATAAGCCCCAACATAAGGTGTGGCCAGCCAGGGGCAGTTCACAGTTGACGATCGGCACCCACGCTAGCCGGCCACAGTAAGTCGAATAATACCCATGAGTACGGGCCATAATGGCCCGGGTAGTTACTGTGCGCGATCTCGGCTCCGGTGTGTCTTAAGTGCGGCTGTGGTAAAAAAGAATTAACTCCCCGCGGAGGCGTAAGATGGGTGACAAATGTCTCCAAGACCCACAGCTAGGGAAAGTGACTACAAAACCCGTTTGCCACGAACTTAAGCACATCGAAGGCCTTCCGTGACTGGAAGTTTTACTATTTCACATGTTTCAATTTTACTTAAAAAACTTTCCTCCTATCCTCTATAACAAACCATAAAGTACAGGATGCAGGGTAAGAGGTACCCGCCAATGGATGCAGAGATTCACAATCAGATGGCGGGGCAGTCAACTGCTCTCCATGCTTGGTCATATAAGATATTCGAAACTGCCATTTACAAACAGAACATGAAAAGCGGTATTTTCTTCCTTTATGTACAAATGCATGACTATAATTTGATTTTTCCACACCACACGCTAACATTGCAAGTCATGAGATTATGATTTAAAACCAGAATCTGACATCAAACACAATTTAATTACAAGAATACACATAGCTACATTTCTCATACGATATGTCGAAATAGCAACAAGTATTCAAGAAATGACAAAATCAACTTGAGCTAAAAAATTACACGTCAAGAATAATGTTATTACAAGTAGCAAGAATTACAACTTGGAAGTTACCCTACTGTCTTAAGACTAACAGATACAACAATGCCAAGCCTACAAAAAGAATTTTTCAGGTTCAGTCATGGAGCTGGTTGCGTCGAAGTCTTGTCCTTGTTCTTTTGCCCGCCTGTCCGGTCATAAAAAGGGTTCATTAGTGATGAGTAACCAAGTTAACAGAAAGACTAGAAAGGAAGACTTACCAGTACTAGCTTCTTGACCATCCTGGTCGTCATTTTCTACCTGCACACCCGCCTCTTCAGCAGCAAGCAGCCGCATACCCTCCTTTACCGCCACTTTCTCCTCCTTGGTGAACTGGGCCGTGACCACATCCATACTGAAGACCGTTCCACCCTCTTTATCTGCATCAGCCTTAGCCTCCTCCAAAGCCCGAAGATATATCTTGGCCATGACTCTGGGATAATCATCCATCCAAGAGAGGTTACCCTGCTTCCAAGTCCGGAAATACATGTCCTGGAGCATGTCATCCATCATTCCTTCGTTCTCCTCAAACTCCCTCATCCGGGCATCGGAGGCCGACAACCTTTCCACGGCAGCATCTCTCTCCAGTCTGTATCTCGAGCAATCAGCTTGAAGGGACCTCCGCATCACCGCCATCTCTTCCCTCAACCTAGCTTGAGCAAGCTCGGCAGCCTCAAGCTTCTCGGACAATTCCTCCACCTGCTCGAGATCCGCTCTCCGAACCTCATCCACCGTGGTAATAGCCATATCAATCCGCTCTTTGCAAGCAGCTTCCATTTTCCGCAATTCGGCCCGACTAGCCTCTTCCATGGTTCTCCTTAATCGCCCAGCGGCAGCCTCATGCTGAGAAATCTGGATAGCCTGATCCGCAAGCTGCTTGGCCTGATCCGAGACCACCAATCGAAGTCGGATATTGGCGCTCCCTATCTCCTCTCCGGCCTTAACCAGCCGAGCGTGATGCCCCATCAGCTTCTTGGCCTCCTCCGCCACCCGATCAATGTTGGCCTTGGCCTCGTCTCCCATAGTGACTATACGAGTGGTGAGTAGATCGAGGTCTAAGGACTTAGCTTCGTCAAGTACTCGTACCATGGGGTTACGGGGGAGAAGGTGTTCACCAGTAACTTCGTCAAAATTAATATCCTGAGAACCCGGATCCAGATCAGGATGACCGGCAAATGGATTACGGGCCAGATCGGGACGGTCGATATGAACAACAGAAGGGTTTCCGGATGGGTGTGGAGAAGATACAAACTCGCTGCCCTCCTCAGTAATATCATGAATAGGCTGAGCCGGAGGCTGAGAACCGAGCGAAGTTTCGGATAAAGGATGACTCCTCTTCCTCTGCTGAATACCCTCTTCGATGACCCCAAGAAGAGGACGGTACCCGACTACATCCCCGGAGCGTTGGGCTGAGGGCTTCGGCTTAGCAGAAATTTTGGAAAGTTTATATTGCTCGAGCCTGTGTCGAAGGTCTGAAGCTTTGGGCGTCTTGCCTGCTCCTGATATAAAGAACAAGTGTCATAATCTTACATTACAATATGATTCAAGGAACGCGGTAAATTGCAAGATTAGAAAAGGAAAAGAAACACAGCTGTGGTTGTACAAACCCTGGGGAGGAGTGGGATACTGCAATAAGTCCCGGATTTCATTCCAGGACGGAAGCGGGTCATAAAATATTCCTAAGTCCCTATCATTAGTGAAGCGTGCAGGGGTCAAGAGTTCACCTTGAGTTGTCAAAGCCACCTTGGCCGGAATAGTCGGAGAAGACTCACTTGCACCAGTCCCGGTTTTGTCCGCCTCCCCGGTCTTCTCTACCAAAGCCGGATCATCACCCAACTCCTCAAAAGCCTGACGGAGAGCATCGTCCGTCCACTCTTGCATCTCGCCTACTTGCCCAGAAGACAAAGCCCTGGAACCATCACCACCCTGTCCATCGCCACCCTCGTCACCAAGACGCTCAACGTCACTCCCGCCCTCCGCCTCACCTCTTTCCTCCTCCGCGTCTATCTCCCCCTGAGTAAGTGGACAATTGCTGGGAGAAGGACCGTCTGACCTCTTAAGTTTCTTACCTCCAACGGCTGGAGGTTTCGTGAATGGTTTTCTCTTTCCACCCTCTGCCGCAACGCCTCCCTTGGCCTGAGCAGCCGCCCTCTCTTCCGCCGTTTCCCTCAACTTAACTACAGACTGCTGCGGAAGGATCAAGTTGTATTCTAGAAGGATCGCATTTCTAATCAAGTAAGCAGATGATCTGTATTTCCCAAGAATGCCTTCTATCTCCGCCGCCATCTGAACCAGGCGGTCAGTTTCCACAACAGGAAAGCCACCTGTCGCTAGCAAAAATGAGAAAGTATGAGAAGAAGCATCACAATCAGGATAGAAATTATAAGTAAAAGCATCAACTTACATCCAGAGGTAAAGCGCCGGATAGAGACGGAGTCGTCCCTAACAAAGAACCATTCTTTCTTGAACATGCTGAATTTGGAGTAAAGGTCCAGGACCGGCTTGAAGGTCACAGCAGATTCCAAGTTAATATATGGGGACCCCTTCTTGTAGCCCCTTAAGTTGTACAAGTACCGGATCTCCCGGTTGGAGGGAGCGCGACCATACTTCCTCCGAAAAATAACGAAAAGGCTCACCAGTATGGCGTAAGAGTTAGGCTGAAGCTGAAATGGGGCCACCTTCAGGTACGTGAGGAAGCTAACTATCCAAGCATTGAGAGGCGGGATAGCACCACACATGCAATGGTACCTGCTATAAGCGAAGTATCCTTCGGGAGGACTGTATGGCATGACTCCTGGACCCGGCAGCAGCATGAGGGCTCTATCAATCCCAAAAGAACGAGATATAACATCGAGTTGCTCCTCTTTGAGAAGGCTAGGAAAGCAGTCAGGCGGGGAATCCAGCAACTCCTGGGGACCATATCCATCCACTAATGACCTCGGGGCGGGCCCATGACGCTCCGATCCTGATTGAGCTGGGGGCACAGCCGATGACTCTCCTTCACCCCCGGATCTCCTCTTATCTGATCGAGTTTCGACTTTTCGAGACATTTATCTGCAAAAATGGGAAAAATATATCGTTAGAATATACAAGCAGTATAATTTGGAATTTCACTGGAAGTTCGAAGTATAAAACACATGTTCACTCGGTACAAGTTCATTCGGGAAACAGATGCACAGTTCATTCGGTAATCTCGGGTTACCCGAGTTCATCCGGCTATTCACGAATGGGATTTCATTCGGCACTCGGTATCCATGAGTCGATTCGGTAAAAACTCATTCGGTGTTCTCATTACGAAGTCTCATTCGGCAGAAAAAATCTCACCTGGTTCGGCTAAGTTGCTTGGTCCGGCTAAATTGCTTGGTTTGGCAAACGCTCGAGATTGATTCGGATACACTTTGATTCGGCAAGAGACAACGGAATGGTTCGGTAGATGGAAAAACGAAGGCCCTAACCATCTACTTATAGACAAAAGCGGGCTACCGGACCAGATGAAAACGGGGAATTAGGATGGTCAAAAACAAAGCAGGATACGTGCATGCACCTACCCTACTTTGGGGGCAAGTGTTGGGTATATTTTGACCCTACCGGACCAAACATCCACCGTGTTCGACTCCCCACCGAATCAGTCTATGCCGAATCAACCTACACGCCGGTCCAAACTACACGACCGGACCAACTCCTCGCCGAATCAAACTACACGACCGGAACAACTCCCCACCGAATCAGTCTATACCGAATCAGCCTACACGCCGGTCCAAACTACACGACCGGACCAACTCCTCACCGAATCAACCTACCACCGAATCAAGGGATGCCGAACCAAGGTGTTCCAGGCCAGATTGTCTCAGCCCAGGCCCGCCAGCTGCTATATACCTCCAAGACCCCTACCCCAGCTTCACTCTATAAATAGAGGGGCAGGGATACAACAATGGGGACAAGTTTTTGAGAGCTCAAGCACGGAAGGAACTTTCAAACAACTTTCTTTTACTTGTACCAAAGCTTTGTACTTGTAATCACAACAAAAGAAGAGAAATAACATATAAAGTGGACGTAGGCACATTCTGGCTGAACCACTATAAATCTGCGTGTCTTTTTACAGTTTAGCCCCTGTTTTTCATATATTTGCATAAATCACCCAAATCACTAAGAACAACATAAGATCTACTAAATCATACAACTTTGAGGTGTTTGTCCATTTTTTGTGCAAACAATATGTAAATAACTTCTCTTATCTCCTTTTGTAGATACTATGGTAATAGGAGGACCTGTTTTAGTATCCACCTTGGAAATTTATTTCGATGTAGTTCTTTGAACTGGTTTTTTATTTTTGTTAATATTTTCATTCAACTCACAAACATAATAGTATAATTTTGAACAATTTTATTGTTAGGATTTAAAGTTGCATGATAAAGTTCCCTAGCTAACAATTGTTCTCCCCTCATCTTCCTATACGTGTTGAAGTGTGGAACTCCATGAGTAAATCCTTATAGGAGAAGACTGCTCCCAGATCTATTAATGCATGTCTCCCTAGGATGGCATTGTATGGAGATTATTGGTCTATAATCAGGAAACTCGCATAAAAGAATTTATGTTATGGTGAAGTTCCAACTGTCACAAGAAGGCGAGATATCCCCACTAGTACCATTACTATATTGTTGAAACCACATATCAGCTCTGGACTTGGCTTTAAGATTTCTACTGGTAACCCCATTTTACCATAAGTTGTATTAAAGATGACATTCACTGAGTTACCTAAATCCGTAAAGACCTTCTTCATTGTGTAGCTTGAAATCCACACAGTGATTATAAAGCAATCTTGATATGGGAATGTCACTCTTGCTGTAATGACCTGTATTTTTGGGTCTTCAAATTTGAATATTTAATTTGTTTAACTATTCGGATTGAATTAATTATAATAAAATCTATGTTCAAATAGTTGTTTGATTTCTAATGGCATATTTCTAATTTAACTTTTAGAATTTTTCCATAATTTTTAATTTAGAAAATATATAAATTTTCGTTTGACATATTTTACTACAAATATTGGCATTTTGAAACATAATAGAATTTAATAACTTGTCTATTTTATTGTTGGTTTGTGATCGCGTTCCACTTCTATACGCGATCATAATTCATTTTCTATCGGCGCCTCATAATCGAGCGCGATCCGGTGTGGGGGGGGGGGGGGTACCGGAATTTATTTAAAAAATCAATATACATATATAAAGTACACTGCTATCTTCCTCTCGGCCGAAATTTTGTTTGTCTGTGTGCGCTCCCCTTCTTTTGGTTTCCCTGTTCCCTCATAGAATTTTGATCACCTGTATATATACATACATATATATATATATACTTGTGTGTATGTATGTATTTATGTATATATGTATATGTATATGTATATGTAGATACTCGACAAGGAAAAGGAAAAGGGGGGTCATCCTTTTAACCTCGGCTCTGCCACTTCTTAATAATATATACATGTATATACTGCCTTACTCTGCCACTTCTTAAAAACATGAACTCAAACTCCTTTTTCTCTCATTCAAAAATCAAAAGCTCACTAACCATCTATTTTTAGCCTTGGCTTTCAACTAAGAAGTTATCATCATCCTCTCTAGTTTTTTTTTTAAAATTGATCACATTCGATTTCGTCGAGAATCGAGTGAGATGTCGCCATGTTACAGTAAAGGAAAGTAAATGGTCATAATCTTCAAAAATCGATTCCTCTTGATCCAGGAAGAATTATTCGTCGACGTATGCATCGTTGGAGTCGGGGCGAGACGTAGTATTTTTGTGGAAGTTTCAGTGGCTTTCTATGATGATGATCGACAATGATGGTGACCTAGGGTTCAATTTTGGCGGAGATAGATACGTCGATGGGAAATCGGAGAGTGGTGTTGGGTCGAGCTTGCGGTCGAATTTGGTAAATTTTGGCGATGAAAAATGTCGCATGTTTTGGGCACTGTACGCGATGGTTTTGGACTGACTTCCGTTTGGTGAGGCCGGAATTTGAGACAATGGGGCGTTGCATTGAGCGGTTAAAGAGTAACATGTTGCTGGGTTTGGTGGCGTTGTTCATTAGAGAACTTGTTCGTGCACGTGCTTGTATTGCAAAACATAGCCATGGCCGAAATGAGTTGGAGGAAGATGGAGTCCTGTAGCAGCGGTTTGGGTAAGGAGATAGTGGGTTCGGCCCATTTGGCATTGGAGGTGAGAAATTCAAAAAATTTTAATGTTTTAAAATTTGTTAAATTTGAATTGTCGTAAAGTGCTTGTTTTAAATCTGTTTTACCTATGGATTTTTGTGTTGCACTCGTATGGACGAGTGCGACGTTATAATGTGACCTATCGATAGTATTGACCATATATAAATTTATGACATATGAAAACAGACTGAATTTAAATTACGTTATTTAAATCAATAACGTCGTTTATATTTATATACCTTATTGATGTTTATTTGGCCAAATAAAATACTTTTGAGTTAAATTGGATTGAATATGGTAATTGGACATCTGTTTAGCGGAATAAAACACAATTCCGCTAATTAAATTAATTTGACATTTAATTAGCCGAATAAATCCATGTTCTACCATTTTATTGATTTGGACATTTGATTATATGTCGTTAATTGATGTGCTACTTGGAATATGTGATATGTTAAACCATGATGGTTAAGTATTGAATTTATTTACATAGTCATTGTGTAATATCCCGGAAATTTTAACAATATCAATTTAATAATCTGTTGAATAATTAAATTGATATGGATAATCTTTGATGATAAGATTTGAATTTAATTTAATAATCTGATTAAATAAGTATTTATTTGTAATTTAAAATCTAATAAGATATTTCTATTTTTAATATATATATATTTATTTATATATATTGTAAATAGAAGCTTTGATAAATTGGAAATTTATATTTAATTTAATCTGGACTTTTCAAAGTTATTTAAATAAATAACATTTTAGTTTTAAATATACTTTAGATAAATCTTTTAATTGGTTAAGATATATTTTACTTAAGTTTAAATAAATAAGATTTACAAAAATGGTTTGTTTTATTTCTTTTTAAATATTTCTTGATAATATAATCTCTTGTTTAAATTATAAAATATGTTATTTTCAAATAACAAGTATAATGTATTATTTTTAATATGTATGAATTTTAAAGACTATAGAATTGTTTTTCACATTTGTATATTTATTATAAAATCTAAGAGCTTATATATAAAAAGATAAATACATTATATACATATAAATAATTCATAAATACATATGTATTACTTAAATAAATTAATAAAAACAAGAATTTACACTTGTAAGCTTTTAAAGATGGTTTAGAGACACTTGTAAATCTTTGAGCATATGTGTAAGTTAACTAAAAGGGACAAGTGGCTATATTTTTCTTTAATAATTAAAATAAAAAAAAAAATTATATGAAAGAAAGAAAAATCTGTTTTCACTTTCAGCTAAAATTCATCTTCACTTCTTTCTCAACTAAATATACAATTCGAATCAATGAAAGAAAAAAATGAAAACCTGGAAATTTAAAATTCAAAGCAAAAGAAGAAGTAAAATCTGGAATTGCAAATCAAAAGAAAGATCAAGGAAATTTCAAATTTCTTCAAACAACCTGAAGATCAGAGAAAGATCAAACAGCAAGAATTTAAATTCAACAAAGCAAAGAGAAAATTCATAGCAGCTAGATTCAAATTCAACTAGGCAAATAGAAGTTCAAAATCAAACATGCAAGCCTGGAAACAGAAAATGTTCTCTGTTCTCTGATTTTTGGTGAGTAACATTTTTACTTAAAATTAACTTAGGAAATTATGATGCATGTCTAATTCTGTGATAAATAATGTTTGATTTACTAGTATATGTATGTGCAAGTTTCTTTGCGAATCTATGATGTGAGTATATCTGTTGTTTTAAAACTTCCCTGATCCTGATTTAAGTCTCTGACTTGAAACAATAAACATGAGACCCCTTTTGTTTTGATGTATATGACTTATAGATAAAGTAACTTGTGTTATATGTTAATATCTAAAAGTATGTTTGTGTGAATATTCATATGTACATTGCTCTTATAGTAAAAACAAATATATGAATGTTGATAACCTGTAGATTACCTCTGTTTAAGTTCTCAAGCTCATGCCTTACTTCCAAAATCATTTCTGCTTGATTATTCTTGATGATAGAACTTAAGGTCCAAACAAAATTAGTTTGTTTGATTGTAAAGTAAGTTTTAAATTTTGTATTTTAACTAAACAAAGCAGACTACTCTGGAAAAACCTTAAAAACAGTTAATAGATAAAATAAGTGATATATTCAAATATCTTGAATTATTAATTCAAGTTTATAAAGTGAATCCCTATACAAAATCCTGATTTTTAAAGCTTGAATCACAATTTTTAATGAACTATTGAATGAGTTATTTGGGTTTGTCTGGAAATCAAGTTTTCGAGCATTTCTGGTGATCACGTGATCGAGGGTGGTCAGGCTTGTGAGAGGTGATGGAGGAGCCTATGGGGATGACTGGAAAATTGGTCGTAGATGGTCATGGCTACGGTGGGGGAAATGGTTGGTGTTCGAAGTTTTTAACCCTAGTTTTACTGCGGCTAGAAGAAGTGATCAATTCGACAAATATAATTGATCGAGTGACTTGGGGTTTTGGTTTTTAGAGGAGGATGGGTTGTCGAAGTCGTCGCTGGAGTTTCAAAGGTGATGGTGGCCGGAGATGGGAGGAATCGCTGTTGACAGGTTTGGTGATGGTTGAGTCTTTCTGTTCCAGGTTTCGAAATTCATCTCGATTTCGATTTCGCGAGAGGATTGAAGTTTGAATGATCGTTGTTTGGTTGGTGGTCGATCGTTGGTTCGTGGGGATGCTCGACGATGGTCGGAGACGCCGCTGGTGTATGTGCACGTGCACGCGATGATATGTGCCTGGGTGAAGTCTGGAATGGTAGCAGTGGAGAGGTCTGGGTTTTCTCGAGTTTTGGTCGAGTGATGCTCGAAGCATTTAGGATGTTGACTCGAAGTGTTTTGGTGAAGTCTCGAGTACTTTTATGTGTTGCCTGTTTTTTTTTAAAGTCTGTTAGTATAAATTTAAATCTAAATTTAAAAACTGTAAAGAAACATTTAAAACAGGAATTGAAATCAAGTTTTAAATTATGGAGTCAGGATTAGTTTTGAATCTTAGATTTAAGATAAATAAGTTTTATAAATTCAAATGTTTAATAAGTTTATATTTAAATGTATTGAAAATTTAAGGGGATTAATTTAAATTCTTTTATAAGATATAAAATTTCTTTAACATATGAAAGTTTTAAATTGGTTTTAAAACTGTGTTAAAAATAAGTTGGTGTTCATTTTAAATCCCAAATTTAAAATGAAATTTTAAAGTAATTTAAAAATGGATATTTTCAAATGTATTTGTGAAAGATCATTTAACCATGGAGAAGAAATGTTTTATCTTAAAGTTAAAAAAAAATTTTAGATCTTTAAGTTAATTTAAATTGGTTTAAATAATTTAATTAATTAATGATTTGAATTAATTAATTTATCATTAAGGAATTGAAATACATTGTAAATGATAATTTGATTATTAATAAAACAAAAGTTTTATCTTAAATTAAATTAGAGATTTGTGTTCATTAAATTTATAAAGAAATTTAATGGATAATTAATTTATTTGATTAATTAATCATTAGGATTAATTAAATAGGTAATTAAAGGTTTAAACAAATTAATTAATAATTAAGATTAATTAATTAGGAATAATTAATTTATAATTAAGGATTAGGAATTAGATATTAATTAATGATTAAGAATTAATTAATAAAGAAATTAAATATTAATTAAGTTATGGTTAATACTTAATTAATTAAATAATTAGAGATTAATAAGTTGTTTATAAAGATTTATTAATTTGAAATTAATAATAATTAATCTAAGTTAATTACTTAAGAAAAGTAATTAAAGAGTTGTTAATAGTTAATGAAGGTCATTAACTATGGATTATTTAATAATTAATTAATGTAATTAATTTTAATAGTTAATTAGATTAATTAATTTAAAGATAATAAAATTTTAGAATTTGTTTTTAATAAATTACTTAGTGGAAGTAATTAAAAGAATTAATTACTCATTGTAATTAATTGAAGTTAATTTGTTTAGTTAAGTTAATTTATTAAGTTAAATTAATTTAGAAAAATCAATGGATTGATTTGTTAAATAATTATTAAGGTATTATTATTTAGGGAAATAAATAATAGATAATTACTGGAAGTAATTAATTGAAGGAAAGTAATTTGAGTTAATTACTTTGAATAATTAATCAAGGGATTAATTAAGGAATTAATTAAGGAAGTAATTAATTTAGTTAGTGAAAGTAATTAAAGGTAGTTAATTACTGATTTATCAAGGTGATTAATAAATGTAGTTAAGGTTAATTAATTTAAATAATTAATTAAAGATAAATTACTTGAATGTAATCAAAAGATAATTAATCAAGATGATTAATTGAAATGAATTATTAGAGGATAATTAATTAATTGATTGTAATTAATTAATGGTTAAGTAAGAAGGATTTATAAAATGAAGTAATTAATTTAATTTACTTTAAATTAATTAGAGACGTTATAAATCATTACTTATGAATGGGTAATAGTATTGAATACTTTGCATTGATTGATATCTCTGATGAGATATATGCTGTGTGATATGGATGTTTAGTTGAATTGTGATGATAATATGGATTATATGTTATATTGATAATGTTGATTATCTGTTGTGAATTATCTTTCTTTGTGTATAAAGATAATTGAATTGAATTGTTTTAACTTTAAAACAACTTGGCCTTAAAAGATACGCTTTGGATTTCGATGAGACCGGGATCGGGTTTCCGTATACCGGATTTCCAGGTCTGGAGACCCGAATACCACATCGATCCAAATTAACGATAGGTCGTGAATCAAGTGAAGATGAAGATTCAGAGTGCAAGGGTTATTGTCGTTAACTCTGAGGGTGATTCCAAAACGAGTGTAACGAGATAATGCCTTCTGTTTCGTTCGAACCCGGAACGAACTTGTATGGATTGAATGCTTTCAGAACATCATCAGGTGGACGATGAGCATTCTAAGTGATGTGTTCTTTTCTAAGGTAATCGTGACCTCAAGCCTCACAAACCGGGAATGGCTAAAACAGGGGAGGTGCAGCAAGGTTAGTGGGTAGCACCCAAGTAGGACAAGGTTACCTCTGTCTAGATGTCCCTTTCTATTTTCGACTTAGTGGTGCGGTTGCTGATCCCAACCGTGAGGTATCTTGTGCGGGAATTATCCAGTAAGGGATGTTCCGACCTTGTGTTGCAGGGGATTGGGAGTGATCCTCGGTACGGTGATCTAGGCCACGTACTGTGACGGGCGGTACCCCGGTAGCCCTGCCATTGTATGGAATCCAAAATCCAATAAGTGCCAACGGACTTGATTGTATAACCCACTTTGTGGCTAGTATGCTGGAATTTAATAATGTAACAATTTCAGCTATTTCATATTTATTTGAAAACCCTAGACCCTATTATAATACAATCGAATTTCCTATCAAATGTTTTGGTTAGCGTAAGGTAAAAACTTACCCATGTTTATGTGTGGGAAGTCTTACGTGATACCTTTTCTTTCAAAAGGTTTTGAAGTTAAGCAAGTTTAACCTGTTACTCACACCAGACCCATGTCTGACCCAAGTTGTTTATTTCTGTTTTATAAACTCTTGGGTACTCAAATTTTTACGAGTAGCCAAGGGATTCAGGTTTAGCTTTGACGAATTGTGGAGGAGCAATGGAGCAGGAGGCTTCAGCGTTGTAGATATATATAGTAGTTCCGCTGTGTCTGTATCTCTGTAATGTATTGAGTTGTAATGTCTAGACAGATGTTTATAACTGTCTAGTAAGTGATGTTTATGCTGTGTAACCCTGTAAAGTGTTGTATACTATGTAATAGTTTATTTTATTAATATAATTTATTCGTTCCGCTGTGAGATCGTTGTTGTTGTTTCTTTCTTTCTTCTCTTCTTTTCTATTTTCTACCCTTTCTTTCTTCATAATGATCCGACTTTCTATGGAGAAAAAGTCGGGTTATTACAGTTGGTATCAGAGCTGTAGGTTGAGCGAATGCCTAAGCTTTTGGTTAAGTGAATATCAGAACACTAGGTTGAGTGAATACCTAGGTTCGGAAGGATTGTTCATTAGAGATAGGATCTGTAGTGTGACGACCCGGCTTTTTCTCCACAGAAAAAGTCGTATCATCATGAAGAAAGAAAGGGATAGAAGAAGAAAGGAAAGAAAAGAAGAAAGAACAACAACATCAGAAACTCACAGCGGAACGAATGAAATATAATTATATCATATAAAATATTACATAGTATCATATACATCAGAGTTACACAACTTATACAACACATATTAGACAGTTATAAACATCTGTCTAATTCATACAACTCAAGTATCACAGATACAGACACAACATATACACAGCGGAATCATCATATATCTACACGGTGAAGCCTCCTGCTCCATTGCTCCTCCAGAATATTCGTCAAAGCTAAACCTGAATCCCTTGGCTACTCGTAAAAATTTGAGTACCCAAGAGTTTATAAAACAGAAATAAACACTTGGGTCAGACATGGGTCTGGTGTGAGTAAACGGGTTAAAATTGTTTAACTTCAAAACCTTTTGAAAACAAAGGTATCACGTAAGACTCCCCACACATAAACATGGGTAAGTTTTTACCTTACGCTAACTAAAACATTTGATAGGAAATCTGATTGTATTATAATAGGGTCTAGGGTTTCCAAGTAAAATACAGAAATAGCTGAAATGCTTACATCTCACATTCCAACATAGTTGGGCACAACTAATACGTACGGCACTTATTGGAGTTTGGATTCCATACAATGGCAGGGCTACTGGGGTACCGCCCGTCACAGTACGTGGCCTAGATCACCGTACCGAGGAGTACGCCCGCTCCCCTGCAACACAAAGCCGGAACCATCCCTTACTGGATAATCCCGAACAAGACAATCCCGTAGTTGGCGCGACCAACCACACACTAAGCCAAATAAAAGAAAAGGGACCTCTAGACAGGGATCTATCTTGCTCTCAGTGGGTGCTACCCACGAAGCCTTGCTGCACCTCCCCTGTTTTAGCCATTCCCGGTTGATGAGGCTTGAGGTTACGATTACCTTTAATCAGAACATATCACTTAGAATGCTCATCGTCCGCCTGACGATGTGCTGAAAGCATTCAATCCATATAAGTTCGTTCCGGGTTCGAACGAAACCGAAGGCATTATCTCGTTACACTCGTTTTGGAATCACCCTCAGAGTTAACGACAATAACCCTTGCACTCTAAATCTTCATCTTCACTTGAGATTCACGACCTATCGTTAATTTGGATCGATGTGGTATTCGGGTCTCCAGACCTGGAATACCGGTATACGGAAACCCGATCCCGGTCTCATCGAAATCCAAAACGTATCTTTTAAGGCCAAGTTGTTTAAAGGTTTAAACAATTTAACTTATCTATACAGATAGATAATTCACAAGTCACAATTGATAATCACATTATCATTTAAACAGATGATTCATAACCAAATAGGTAATCCATATCAACATCACAATAGTTAATCTATATTACCATCATAATGCAACCAAGCATTCATACCATACAACATTACTTATCTCATTTCTGAGATTACATCCATTCAAGACAATCAATGTCATCCATTCATACATAAGCAATGATTTACTTAATCACAACATAATTAATTTAAAATGAATTAAATTAACTATCTCTATCTTTAATTAATTTAAAGTGAATTAAACTAATTACCTCATCTCTTAATTAATTTAAAATAAATTAAATTAATTACTTCATTATAAATCTTACTTATATAATCATTAATTAATTACAAATAAATTAATTAATCTTTCTCTAATTATCCACTTAATTAATCACTTTGATTAATTATATTTTAATTACATTTAAGTAATTATCCTTAATTAATTTCTCAAATTAATTATTCTTAACCAAATATAGAAATTAATCTTTAATTACTTTCATTAATTACATTAATTAATGATTCTAAATTAATTACTTCCATTAATTAACTATAATTAATTACATTGACCCTTAATTAATTGCTTTAATTAATTAAACTTTAATTAATCATTTCTATTAATCCACCTTAATTTATCATAAACAGTAATTATCATCCTATAATTACTTACCTTAATTAATTAACTCCTTAATTAATTATATTAATCCTTTAATTAATTACATCAAGTAATAAATCCTTAATTACTTCTCATTAAGTAATTATCCTTTAAATTAATTACATCTTGTAATTATACATTAATTACTTACAGTAATTACTCTTATTAATTTCATTAAGTATTTATACTTAATCAGCATCAAGATTATCTTTAATTAATTTATAAATTAGTTAACTTAAATTAATCACATCCATTTACTATTTACAATTGAGTAATTTATTCCTTAATTACTCTTTAATTAATCCTTAATTAATCTTTAATTACAAATTAATCACTCCTTAAATAAATAATTAATAAAACCTAATTATTAATTAATAAAAATTAATTACAAATTAAGTACTTCTTAATTACCAATTAGTTTACCTCTAATTACTTAATTAATCAATCTTAATTACTTAATTAACTTTAATTATCAACCAATTAATTAATTAAATGATAAATCATTTATCTCAGTTATCTTCTTAATTATCATTTAAAACCTTACTTGATAATCTTGAAATCAAATTATCATTAACTATTGATAAACTTAAAAACTTAAAATTAAATTAATAATTAAAACACTTTATCTTAATTAATTAACCTTAATTAATTACCTTGATTAATTAAGTTTTAATAAAACAACTTAAGAATTTACTTAATTAATTAAAACTTAAAATAAATTCCAACTTTAATTAACAAACATTAATAAATTAACTATTATTTAAACTAGTTTTAAGATAATTAGTTTTAAACTTGACTTGGTTAAACATAAAAACTTTGAGTATATAAAACATTTTACCCGAGGGAATTCTGGGTTTACTCAAACAGGTACCGAGTTTCTCAACTTTTTCCCCGAGCTTCCTCTTCTCTTTCTTTTTAAAACTTGGTTTAAATTTTAACTGTTATATTATTAAACACTCATGTACATACCCGAAGACGAACCCGAGCAAAATTTTCCTTTCCCCGAGTTCAACCCCGAGACTACCCTGTACAATTCCCTTCTTCCTCTCGAAACAAAAACACTGACACACACAAACTCATGTGCACGTGTACAGATTAACGGCAACTCTCCGACCATCCCCGCCGCCTTCGCCAAGACAGTGATCGGCACCACAATCGATTCCGATCATCAATTCATCACCCCAAAGCCCAAATCGAATTCGAGCTTCTCGATCATCCACTGGAATCAAAACTCGTCGACAAAATCACCACGTGCCACTACATACGACCACTAGACACCCCGCCGATCAACCCAGAGTAGCGTCACGAACCCACGCGTCGATCCCCCCACCACCGGACGATTCCGATCCACCCACGACGTCGCCAGGCCCTCAAGAACATCGACGTCCCAAAACTGCTCGAAAACCCTAAACTGCCATCGACTAACCACCTCGACCATCTAAAAACCCATCCACCATTTTTCCCCTGATCCTCATCCTTCAAGCTACTTCCAGTCCTAAGCATGTCCAACAATACCTCATAGATTGTCTAAATTCGACGAGAAACCAAAAACTGATCAACTCAGAAATTCTCGACAATCCCAATCTTAAAAATCATGAAACTATTATCTAAAATCATCATTTTCTAATACGAATTTGATTATAAATTCCAATCATGAAATTAAAATGATCGATTTTGACTTATATTAGATCATCACTGTAAATCCTTGTTTTTGAAATAAGTTCTCGATATATCCACTTGAATCTATTTTCAAAAATGATATTACAATGTTGCAATCATTTTATCTTTAAAGATTATGGCTTGAATTTGTTTAGATAGGAGATTTGAGAGTTTCTTGAGTCTGTTTACACAACAGAGTCTTTTATATATACATATACACCAATATACAGGGTTGTTCAAACTATATTCCAGTTAAAACATTCATGCACTTCAAAATTTCAACATTACTTCTTAAATCTGTCACATGCATCAAAGAATAAACACATATTTAGTTTTTAAAAGGTGTTTACTCATAGGAAAATAATAGAGAAGCAAGAACATTCATATGCACTGATATTTCATAACAAACTCCTATGTAAACATTCATTCACATCTGTTGGGTATATTTTGACCCTACCGGACCAAACATCCACCATGTTCAACTCCCCACCGAATCAGTCTATGCCGAATCAACCTACACGCCGGTCCAAACTACACGACCGGACCAACTCCTCGCCGAATCAAACTACACGACCGGAACAACTCCCCACCGAATCAGTCTATGCCGAATCAACCTACACGCCGGTCCGAACTACACGACCGGACCAACTCTTCACCGAATCAACCTACCACCGAATCAAGGGATGCCGAACCAAGGTGTTCCAGGCCAGATTGTCTCAGCCCAGGCCCGCCAGCTGCTATATACCTCCAAGACCCCTACCCCCAGCTTCACTCTATAAATAGAGGGGCAGGGATACAACAATGGGGACAAGTTTGAGAGCTCAAGCACGGAGAGAACTTTCAAACAACTTTCTTTTACTTGTATCAAAGCTTTGTACTTGTAATCAAAACGAGAGAAGAGAAATAACATATAAAGTGGACGTAGGCACATTCTGGCTGAACCACTATAAATCTGCGTGTCTTTTTACAGTTTAGCCCCTGCTTTTCATATATTTGCATAAATCACCCAAATCACTAAGAATAACATAAGATCTACTAAATCATACAACTTTGAGGTGTTTGTCCATTTTTTGTGCAAACATTTTTGGTGCTTTCACTGAGAACTAGAAGCTCGAAGCTTCAGCTTCATCCGCTTAACAAGTTTTCCTAACACCATCGTCCGCCGCTTGGAAAACATGCCTCCCAAACAGAGAAAAGATGTTAACAAAGGAAAAAACATCGCATCCAGCAGCCTTCCTGATCCAGCTGCCACAAATCAAGTGAACCATCCTCCTCCAGCAACGGCAACAAATGAAGGACAGGCTAACCCAGCCACTCCTGCCACAGAACAGCCTGCAGCAATTACTAGGGCAGATTTGGACAGAGTTGTTGTTGAAGTAACTAACCGCCTCACGTCCCAGCAGGAAGCCTTGGTAGACCATCTCATGTCACGCTTGAGGGACGCTGAAGAATCCAACCGCAACACTGAATCATGGGGCGAGTCCCAATCTGGAGGATCTCAGAGACAGCAAAGATCTTCCTTCTTCGAAGGAGCTAACGGCAGGAGTAGCCGTGGTAGGAGCCGAGACCGAGCTCAGCCCGAAGTTAGGCCTGAGGAAACGTTTGGTGCCGAACCCAACGGGGAAGGTACCGGGCGGAGGTCAACTGCAGCTGAGCCTGTCATGCTGCCTAACCACAGAAACACCAGTGAACGGGGCCGAGCTAGAGTTCAGCCCGAAGTTGGACCCGAGGAAGTGCTTAGATCAGAACCCAACAGGGGAAGATCAAGGCAAGGGCCAACTGTAGCTGATCCAAGCATGCTCCCAGAAGATCAAAGGCAGCCACTGGAAAATATGAGGAATGATAGACGATACCATCCCTACAGGTTGTCTGGTCGGAATCAACCCCACAGAACGGAACCAAACTCATTTCTGTCCGCTCCAAATTCTGATGAAAGGATGGCACGCTTATTCAGAGAGTGTGTCCAACGGGAGCAAAGAGATCGAGGGATAGGCGCTAGGGTAACCAGCCCTTTCGCCCGCAATATCGAAATTGCTATCACCCCCCGAGAATGGAAGATGCCAACAATGGAACCTTACAAAGGAACCTCCGATCCCGTTGTACACTTACAGAGGTACACGCAGCATATGCTCATGAGTGGAGCAACAGAGGGAGTGCTGTGCAAATGCTTCCCGCTCTTCTTAGCAGATCTTGCTACCTCCTGGTTCTGTCATCTACCCCAAGGATCCATCAGCTCGTGGGAAATGTTGAAAGAAAAATTCATCAGTCAGTTCCGCATTCATGTGGAGCAACCTAAGGACGCTTATTCCTTATCCAGCGTCAAACAGAAACCTGGAGAAAAGCTGCAGCAATACCTAACCAGATTCAACGCCGCAGCAGCCGCAGTTCAAGATGCCGATGAGAAGCTTATCCTAATGGCCCTCTGCAGTGGGGTGCATCCGGACACTAAATTTGCTAGGAGATTGACAAAAGAAAAACCAGCTACTTTACCCGATTTCTTCCATGAAGCCGGGAAATACATGAGGCTTGAGGATGCCGCCATTGAGGGGCAGTCAGGACAACAAAGTAAGACGACCCATGGCAACGCCCCTGCTGTGGCAAGGGACGTTCGAAGAAATGATTCCAGAGACAATGCTGGGGGCAAGAAAGTAGAGAAACGCCTATATCGGCCAGGACCAAGATTCGACTCTTACACCCCTTTGAACGAGACCGTCGAAAACATCTTCCTTGCCACCCAAGGCGAAGTTAGATACAAACGCCCACCATACAAGAAGGAATCAGATAGCGCACAGAAATCTGGAAAATTCTGCCGCTTCCACGAATCCCACGGACATGATACCAACGAATGCCATCATCTCCGGGATCTGATTGAGGAACACATCAGAAGAAAGAAACTGGAGCGCTATGTAAAAAGTCAAGACAGGACTCCAGCTCCTGCCAATGAAAACCCAAGGCTACCCTCACCAGGGACCGGCAGAGGCGACCGCAACGCTAGCAGCTCTAGTCAAGAGAAGATAGTGGTCCATACCATCTCAGGAGGTCCACACATCGCAGACAGAAGCTGGAAAGAGATGGAAAGATATGGGAAGTCGCTCAGAGACAATAGAGACTGCGTCAATACGGTTATAGAAGAGCGCCACCCAAAGCGGAAAGAAAGTGATGACATCACATTCAGTAAACGCGACCTAGAAGGAAGACAGTACCCTCACATGGATCCCATGGTTATCTCTGCCCGACTCGGTCCCGCCGAAGTTTACCGAATCCTGGTAGACACTGGAAGCTCTGTAAATATCCTGTTCAAACACGCATTCGACAAAATGAGGTTGTCAATGAAGGACGTATCTCCCTGCGATAAACCGCTACACGGTTTCACTGGAGATGCGAAAATGCCCATCGGGCAGCTGGACCTCTTCGTTGAAATTGGAAGCCATCCCCGCTCCGTTGTAAGGAAACAGACGTTTGTGCTGATAGAAAACCATTCGGCCTACAACGCCTTCCTAGGAAGACCAGCCCTATCTGACTTCCAGATTGTCCTAGCCCCGTGGTGCCTGAAAATGAAATTTCCAACAGACAATGGGGTAGGGGAAGTGGAAGGAGACCAGGATATTGCACGAGACTGCTATGTAACCGAACTTCGCAACAACCACAGGAGAGATAAAGGGAAAGGTGTAGAGATTGCCCTCTGCACAAAAAGCCTTGAAGCATAGCAACTAAAGAAAGCCCCCCCTCTTCGATACACCAGCGACCCTTTCAATGAATTAGACCCTAGGGACAAAGAGGAGGAGGCCACCGCCGAGCCTGCAGAGGCTATGGAGTTTATATCTGTAGACAAGCACGACTCAAGTAGGCTACTGAAAATTGGGTCGCAGCTGAAAACGGAATTGAAGGAACAACTCGTTGATTTTCTCCGCCACAACTTGGATGTATTCGCTTGGTCACACGCTGACATGACCGGAATCTCCCCCAACATAGCGTGCCACGTATTAAAAATTGATCCTACCAAGGCACCCGTAAAACAAAAAAAGAGAAGTATGGGGGCAGAGCGATCAGCAGCCCTCGATGAAGAAGTAAAGAATCTACTCGCCAATGACTTCATACGAGAAGCTATTTACCCAGAATGGATCGCCAACCCGGTACTAGTAAAGAAGGCTAATGGGAAGTGGCGGACCTGCATTGACTTCTCCAACCTAAATGACGCCTGCCCAAAGGATTGCTTTCCGCTTCCCAGAATCGACCAACTTGTAGACAGCACAGCCGGGCACGAACTCCTGTCTTTTATGGATGCATACTCGGGATATAACCAAATTCCTATGCATGCTCCCGACCAAGATCACACTAGTTTCATCACCGACCGGGGTTTGTACTGCTACAAAGTGATGCCTTTCGGACTTAAAAATGCAGGAGCCACCTACCAGCGCCTCGTCAACAAGATGTTCGCAGGGCTAATAGGACGAACAATGGAAGTATACGTAGACGACATGCTGGTAAAATCACGGGAAGCCAAAGATCACGTAAGCCACCTGGGCGAAATGTTCCAGGTACTTCGACAGTATGGAATGAAGTTGAATCCACTGAAGTGCTCCTTCGGAGTGTCATCAGGAAAATTCTTAGGATTCATCGTCCATGCCCGAGGGATAGAAGCAAACCCTGAACAAGTCCGAGCATTAAGAGACATCAAGATACCTTCCACCCGAAAGGAAATGCAAAGCCTAAATGGAAAAGTGGCTGCCCTAGGCCGATTCATCTCCAAAGCAACGGACAAGTGCGTCCCCTTTTTCGAAGCTCTAAAGAAAGATAAAGGAAAGTTCGAATGGACGGACGAATGCTTGACCGCTTTCCTTAACCTAATCGAACACCTCCAGAAACCACCAGTACTCTCGACCCCAAGCGAAGGCGAAGAATTATACCTATACCTTGCTGTGTCATCTCACGCTCTAAGCGCTGCCTTGGTAAGAGAAGATAACCGTACGCAACGACCAGTTTACTTCGTCAGTAAAAGGTTTACTGGGGCAGAAGTCAGATATCCTAAGCTCGAAAAGTTAGCATACTGTTTACTAATCACTTCACGAAAGCTACGTCATTACTTCCAATCCCATTCCATCAAGGTTCTAACCAATCAACCACTGAGGCAGGTACTCCATCGTCCCGACACTTCCGGGCGACTACTTAAATGGTGTATTGAGCTGAGTCAATATGATATCACCTATCACCCTCGCACCGCCATCAAGGGACAAGCCATGGCTGATTTCATTGCAGAATTCACTACCAACGAGGATAAGGAGCAACTGGAAATAACAGAAGATATCAAGTGGAATCTCTTTGTGGACGGTGCATCTAACGAACAAGGCTCGGGGGCAGGTGTGGTAATCATCACTCCCAGGGGAAATAAACTGCACTATGCTATAAGGTTGGAGTTCACTGCCACCAACAACGATGCAGAATACGAAGCAGTAATAGCCGGATTAGAAATTGCTATCGAGATCGGAGCCAATTCTTTGTGTCTTCACAGCGATTCTCAGCTTATTGTTAATCAAATACTAGGGGAATTCCAAGCTCGAGAAGAACGACTCATAGCATATCTAAAGAAGACCAAGTTACTTCTCAGCCGATTGGACCACTACTTAGTCAAACACATCCCTCGGGAAGAGAACCAAGAGGCCGACGAATTGGCAAAGCAAGCAAGTATGAGAGACGTCGCCATCTTCGGGGCAGTAACTGTCTCAAAGCAAATGATCCCGAGTTTTGAACAAGTGAATCTGATAGCTGCAACCGAAGAAGCAACTTGGATAACTCCCATCCGAGACTACCTACAAAATGGCACACTACCCGACGGGCGTAACGAAGTCAAGAAAATCTTGAGGAAAGCGTCCCGCTACACAATACAAGGAGACATCCTCTATCGGCGTGGGTTCTCTAACCCATTATTAAGGTGTGTCGCCGGAAGGGAAGCCAAGGAAATCTTATCCAACATTCATCAAGGAAGCTGCGGAGATCACACCGGAGGGCAAACATTAGCAAAAAAGATACTCCGATACGGATATTTCTGGCCCACCTTAGGCAAGGACGCCTTAGATTTCGTCAAGAAGTGTGACAGATGCCAAAAGTTTGCTAAGGTCCCTCGGCTACCAACAACCGAGATTACCCAGATGACCAGCCCTTGGCCCTTTGCAGTATGGGGAATTGACTTAATCGGTGAACTGCCAATGGGTCGAGGCGGCGCCAAATATGCTATAGTAGCAGTCGACTATTTCACCAAATGGGTGGAAGCAGAACCTCTAAATAAAGTATCTTCAGCGAAAGTTATCAACTTCTTAATCAAAAATGTTCTGTGCAGGTACGGAGTCCCACTAAAAATCATATCAGACAACGGACTTCAGTTTGACAGCGAGGAATTCGCCAACTGGTGCCAAGAACACGGAATTCACAAAAGCTTCTCATCCGTAGCATATCCCCAAGCAAACGGACAAGTCGAAGCAGTCAACAAAATTCTGAAAACTCTGATCAAAAAGAAGCTCGAAAAGTCAAAGGGCGCTTGGGTGGATGAACTCCCTACGGCACTATGGGCCTACCGCACATCTTTCAGAACATCAACAGGGCACACTCCTTTCTCTTTGGCATACGGATCGGAGGCTATGCTCCCAGTTGAAACCATTGTGCCTTCCCACCGTAGGATCCACTATAACCCAGAAGAAAACGAAGAGCTCCTCAACATGTCTTTGGATCTAGTCGAGGAGAGAAGGAATGATGCAGTCCTAAAAACAGCAGCCCACAAGCAAAAGGTGGCAGCACAATACAACTCCAAAGTCAAGCACCGTGCCTTACGAGAAGGGGATCTTGTCCTTAAGCGAATCTTCCCTCGCCCCGGAGCACTAGACCCAATCTGGGATGGACCATATGTAATTCATAAAGATCTCCACAACGGAGCCTATATTTTGTCAACAGTGGACGGAGAGGTGTTCCAGAGGGCATGGAACATCCAACACCTCCGTCGATACTTTTCTTAACTTGTATTGCCCATATGAAGCAAATTAACGAAGAGAATCAGTGGACGTAGGCATTTTTTCGTGCCGAACCACTTTAAAAAAGCCTTGTCTCTTTTTTAACTTGTTCCTTTGTATCTTGGCTGCTTGTTAACTTTATCCTTTTCTGTTGAACAAAATCCTGAGCATATAGCATTTCTATTCAAAGCACTCCACAATGCAACTTCACGTGGACAAGCCCCAACAGGTACTATGCGAATCTATGCCCTCGCCAATGAGACACTTTTGCTCCAGCATCCCTCTGCTGCGGGTTAACTCATTGCTCGCGACGGCCCTTAAAGCCAACTGTAATGAGCCGATTATAAGCCACCGAGAAGGCCGACTATAGCCGAGGCAGCTCATTACGGCGTTAGGCTCGCCGGCGACTGTGAACCGATTATAAGCCCCAACATAAGGTGTGGCCAGCCAGGGGCAGTTCACAGTTGACGATCGGCACCCACGCTAGCCGGCCACAGTAAGTCGAATAATACCCATGAGTACGGGCCATAATGGCCCGGGTAGTTACTGTGCGCGATCTCGGCTCCGGTGTGTCTTAAGTGCGGCTGTGGTAAAAAAGAATTAACTCCCCGCGGAGGCGTAAGATGGGTGACAAATGTCTCCAAGACCCACAGCTAGGGAAAGTGACTACAAAACCCGTTTGCCACGAACTTAAGCACATCGAAGGCCTTCCGTGACTGGAAGTTTTACTATTCCACATATTTCAGTTTTACTTAAAAAAAAAAACTTTCCTCCTATCCTCTATAACAAACCATAAAGTACAGGATGCAGGGTAAGAGATACCCGCCAATGGATGCAGAGATTCACAATCAGATGGCGGGGCAGTCAACTGCTCTCCATGCTTGGTCATACAAGATATTCGAAACTTCCATTTACAAACAGAACATGAAAGGCGGTATTTTCTTCCTTTATGTACAAATGCATGACTATAATTTGATTTTTTCACACCACACGCTAACATTGCAAGTCATGAGATTATGATTGAAAACCAGAATCTAACATCAAACACAATTTAATTACGAGAATACACATAGCTACATTTCTCATACGATATGTCGAAATAGCAACAAATATTCAAAGAAATGACAAAATCAACTTGAGCTAAAAAATTACACGTCAAGAATAATGTTATTACAAGTAGCAAGAATTACAACTTAGAAGTTACTCTACTGTCTTAAGACTAACAGATACAACAATGCCAAGCCTACAAAAAGAATTTTTCAGGTTCGGTCATGGAGCTGGTTGCGTCGAAGTCTTGTCCTTGTTCCTTTGCCCGCCTGTCCGGTCATAAAAAGGATTCATTAGTGATGAGTAACCAAGTTAACAGAAAGACTAGAAAGGAAGACTTACCAGTACTAGCTTCTTGACCATCCTGGTCGTCATCTTCTACCGGCACGCCCGCCTCTTCAGCAGCAAGCAGCCGCATACCCTCCTTTACCGCCACTTTCTCCTCCTTGGTGAATTGGGCAGTGACCACATCCATACTGAAGGCCGTTCCACCCTCTTTATCTGCATCAGCCTTAGCCTCCTCCAAAGCCCGAAGATATGTCTTGGCCATGACTCTGGGATAATCATCCATCCAAGAGAGGTTACCCTGCTTCCAAGTCCGGAAATACATGTCCTGGAGCATGTCATCCATCATTCCTTCGTTCTCCTCAAACTCCCTCATCCGGGCATCGGAGGCCGACAACCTTTCCACGGCAGCATCTCTCTCCAGTCTGTATCTCGAGCAATCAGCTTGAAGGGACCTCCGCATCACCTCCATCTCTTCCCTCAACTTAGCTTGAGCAAGTTCTGCAGCCTCAAGCTTCTCGGACAAATCCTCCACCTGCTCGAGATCCGCTCTCCGAACCTCATCCACCGTGGTAATAGCCATGTCAATCCGCTCTTTGCAAGCAGCTTCCATTTTCCGCAATTCGGCTCGACTGGCCTCTTCCATGGTTCTCCTCAATCGCCCAGTAGCAGCCTCGTGCTGAGAGATCTGGATAGCCTGATCCGCAAGCTGCTTGGCCTGATCCGAGACCACCAATCGAAGTCGGATATTGGCGCTCCCTATCTCCTCTCCGGCCTTAACCAACCGAGCATGATGCCCCATCAGCTTCTTGGCCTCCTCTGCCACCCGATCAATATTAGCTTTGGCCTCGTCTCCCATAGTGACTATACGAGTGGTGAGTAGATCGAGGTCTAAGGACTTGGCTTCGTCAAGTACTCGTACCATGGGGTTACGGGGGAGAAGGTGTTCACCGGTAGCTTCGTCAAAAGTAATATCCTGAGAACCTGGATCCAGATCAGGATGACCCGCGAAGGGATTACGGGCCAAGTCGGGACGGTCGATATGAATAACAGAAGGGTTTCCGGACGGGTGTGGAGAGGGTACAAACTCGCTACCCTCCTCAGTAATGTCATGAATAGGCTGAGCCGGAGGCTGAGGACCGAGCGAAGTTTCGGATAAAGGGTGACTCCTCTTCCTCTGCTGAATACCCTCTTCGATGACCCCAAGAAGAGGACGGTACCCGACTACATCCCCGGAGCGTTGGGCTGAGGGCTTCGGCTTAGCAGAAATTTTGGAAAGTTTATATTGCTCGAGCCTGTGTCGAAGGTCTGAAGCTTTGGGCGTCTTGCCTGCTCCTGATATAAAGAACAAGTGTCATAATCTTACATTACTATATGATTCAAGAAACGCGGTAGGTTACAAGTTAGAAAAGGAAAAGAAACACAGCTGTGGTTGTACAAACCCTGGGGAGGAGTGGAATACTGCAATAAGTCCCGGATTTCATTCCAGGACGGGAGCGGGTCATAAAATATTCCTAAGTCCCTATCATTAGTGAAGCATGCAGGGGTCAAGAGTTCACCTTGAGTTGTCAGAGCCACCTTGGCCGGAATAGTCGGAGAAGACTCACTTGCACCAGTCCCGGTTTTGTCCGCCTCCCCGGTCTTCTCTACCAAAGCCGGATCATCACCCAACCCCTCAAAAGCTTGACGGAGAGCATCATCCGTCCACTCTTGCATCTCGCCTACTTGCCCAGAAGACAGAGCCCTGGAACCATCACCACCCTGTCCATCTCCACCCTGTCCATCGCCACCCTCGTCACCAAGACGCTCAACGTCACTTCCGCCCTCCGCCTCACCTCTTTCCTCCTCCGCATCTATCTCCCCCTGAGTAAGTGGACAATTGCTGGGAGAAGGACCGTCCGACCTCTTAAGCTTCTTACCTCCGACGGCTGGAGGTTTCGTAAATGGTTTTCTCTTTCCGCCCTCTGCCGCCTGAGCAGCCGCCCTCTCTTCCGCCGTTTCCCTCAACTTAAATACAGACTGCTGCGGAAGGATCAAGTTATATTCCAGAAGAATCGCATTTCTAATCAAGTAGGCAGATGATCTGTATTTCCCAAGAATGGCTTCTATCTCCGCCGCCATCTGAACCAGGCGGTCAGTCTCCACAACCGGAAAACCACCTGTCGCTAGCAAAAATGAGAAAGTATGAGAAGAAGCATCGCAATCGGAATAGGAATTATAAGTAAAAGCATCAACTTACATCCAGAGGTAAAGCGCCGGATGGAGACGGAATCGTCCCTAACAAAGAACCACTCTTTCTTGAACATGCTGAATTTAGAGTACAGGTCCAAGACCGGCTTGAAGGTCACAGCAGACTCCAAGCTAACATATGGGGACCCCTTCTTATAGCCCCTTAAATTATACAAGTACCGGATCTCCCGGTTGGAGGGGGCGCGACCATACTTCCTCTGAAAAATAACAAAGAGACTCACCAATATGGCATAAGAGTTGGGGTGAAGCTGGAACGGGGCCACCTTCAGGTACGTGATGAAGCTGACTACCCAAGCATTGAGTGGCGGGATAGCACCACACATGCAATGGTACCTACTATAAGCAAAGTATCCTTCGGGAGGACTGTATGGCATGACTCCTGGGCCCGGCAGCAGCATGAGGGCTCTATCGATCCCAAAGGAACGAGATATAACATCGAGTTGCTCCTCTTTGAGAGAGCTAGGAAAGCAGTCAGGAGGGGAGTCCAGCAACTCTTGGGGACCATATCCATCCACTAATGACCTTGGGGCAGGCCCATGACGCTCCGATCCTGATTGAGCTGGGGGCACGGCCGAGGACTCTCCTTCACCCCCGGATCTCCTCTTATCTGATCGAGTTTCAACTTTTCGAGACATTTATCTGCAAAAATGGGAAAAATATATCGTTAGAATATACAAGCAGTATAATTTGGAATTTCACTGGAAGATCGAAGTATAAAACACATGTTCACTCGGTACAAGTTCATTCGGGAAACAGATGCACAGTTCGTTCGGTAATCTCGGGTTACCCGAGTTCATCCGGCTATTCACGAATGGGATTTTATTCGGCACTCGGTATCCATGAGTCGATTCGGTAAAAACTCATTCGGTGTTCTCATTACGAAGTCTCATTCGGCAGAAAAAATCTCACCTGGTTCGGCTAAGTTGCTTGGTCCGGCTAAATTGCTTGGATTTGGCAAACGCTCGAGATTGATTCGGATACACTTTGATTCGGCAAGAGACAACGGAATGGTTCGGTAGATGGAAAAACGAAGGCCCTAACCATCTACTTATAGACAAAAGCGGGCTACCGGACCAGATAAAAACGGGGAATTAGGATGGTCAAAAACAAAGCAGGATACGTGCATGCACCTACCCTACTTTGGGGGCAAGTGTTGGGTATATTTTGACCCTACCGGACCAAACATCCACCATGTTCAACTCCCCACCGAATCAGTCTATGCCGAATCAACCTACACGCCGGTCCAAACTACACGACCGGACCAACTCCTCGCCGAATCAAACTACACGACCGGAACAACTCCCCACCGAATCAGTCTATGCCGAATCAACCTACACGCCGGTCCGAACTACACGACCGGACCAACTCTTCACCGAATCAACCTACCACCGAATCAAGGGATGCCGAACCAAGGTGTTCCAGGCCAGATTGTCTCAGCCCAGGCCCGCCAGCTGCTATATACCTCCAAGACCCCTACCCCCAGCTTCACTCTATAAATAGAGGGGCAGGGATACAACAATGGGGACAAGTTTGAGAGCTCAAGCACGGAGAGAACTTTCAAACAACTTTCTTTTACTTGTATCAAAGCTTTGTACTTGTAATCAAAACGAGAGAAGAGAAATAACATATAAAGTGGACGTAGGCACATTCTGGCTGAACCACTATAAATCTGCGTGTCTTTTTACAGTTTAGCCCCTGCTTTTCATATATTTGCATAAATCACCCAAATCACTAAGAATAACATAAGATCTACTAAATCATACAACTTTGAGGTGTTTGTCCATTTTTTGTGCAAACAACATCCAACATTCAAGTAAACATTGCATATCATGTTACTACAACATTTATCAGACATATCAAAACATAGTAACAAATTTTAAACTGTTTTTAAAATTAGGTTTACTCACCTAGCAATGAACATAGACAGAAAACACTACAGGCTGATGGTTTCCAGACTTGTTCCAGTCTTGTTTGATTTTGAACTTCATTTCATTTTGCTTTGTTGAATTTAAATCTTGTTGTTGATCCTTGCATTTAGTTGCTTGTTGTTAGATCTGCCTTATCTGATTATACTTGAAGAATTTGAATCTGATGTTGCCTTTAGTTTTGTTTTCAAGCCTTGTTAAATTTCCAGTTTCCATTTTCTCAGATTTCCAGGTTTTTATCTTTTCTTTTGATTTGAATTTAGTTTTTAGTAGAAAAAGAAAAGAAGATAGATTAGAGCTGAAAGTAAAAACAGATCTTCTTCTTACATATTTTGATTTATTTATTTTAATTATTAAAAAGAATATTGACATTTGTCCTTCTTAGATGTTAATTAACTTACACCTAAACACTCCAAGCTTCCATAAGTTTACAAGTGTTATATAAGGGTTATTTTAATGTTTAATGAATGTTTAACAATTGTTTACAAAAGTTATTATCTTATTTAATAATCTATTTAAACTATATACATGTAATTATGTAATATCCATATGATTATAAAATGTGTATACTTATCCTTTAATAAATATTCATATGAATTCAAGTAACCTATGTTTTGATTCAAATCATATGTTTATAAATTTGAGAAATTTATTTTAACTCTTAATATAAAAATTTAGAACAATTTATAAAATGAAAGAATATTAAAACAAATGAACCTTAGATTTAAATTTTAAATATCATTTCCAAAAGTATTAAATCAAATTTACCTTTCAAATTACAAATTATATATATATTAAAGTTTGAAAATACTTATTAAATTCAAATCAATACTTTTTTCATTTCAATATATATAAATATATATATTCTAAATGGAAAATACTTTTAACATTAATTTTTATAATTACTATATTGAATTTTAATACATAACTTCAAATAACAATATATATACTTATATATTAAAATTTGAAAACATATCCTTTATTAAATTAAAGACTCCCTATTTACAATATATATATATCAATATATATACATTATAAATATAAAACATTTATATAAGTTTTAGAAAGATAAATCTTCCCAATTTAAAATTGTTAGAAAAGATATTCCCAAATTAAAATGTTATTAGTTTTCAAAAGAAATAAACTTGCCAATTTAAAATATTATTAACCTTTAAAATGAATAAACTTGTCAATTTACAAAATAAAATCAACAAATCAATTTAATTATTAATAAAGATTATTAAATTGATATTGCCAAAATTTCGGGATATCACATTCCTCCCCCCTTAAAATAATTTCGTCCCCGAAATTTAAAAGCAAAGATAATTTAATAACCCAGCAAAATTTTAATTTTAATTTCAAACAGCAACCATACATATCAATCATATTCTAACAATCATAGCAAACAATTTAATCAAACAAATTTAACTATCCAGACAAAATTCTGGATAGAATTTCCTCGAGTTTCCCCAAGTATATATATATACCGGGATACTCGTTCTACAGGATCTTAACTAACTTATCTACAAAAATCTAGAACTCCTTCCCATCTATATTACAAATCTGAACAAGATATCATACTAAACTCAAAACCATCTCAACTACCAAATCCTTCTGAACTGCTGATTCCATCCCTCGATGAATCATACACATATTCCTCAGAGATATGTGAAATAAAATGAATTCCAGTTATCCGAACTGGCAACTCAATCCTATAGATCAAAGAACTAATCCTTTTGAGAACACAGAAAAAATCTCATAGTACTTCCGGAGCTTACTCTCCAATTTTTCCAAATCTTATATCTCCTTTGATCGGAGAAAACTTAAATAATATCCAAATTTCAACTTCAAATTCCAAATTCCATCCATTCTTAACTGCATAACTCTCCTGATGATCCTGAGTCACTTCATCCTTCCTGATCAGCTTAGCTCTTGCTGATGCTTCTTGAAACAGACTAGACCAACATCAAACCAATTTTCGGATTCTACTCAACAAAATGGTTCTCCAAAATATGCCGAAATCCAGAACACAACCCTACTCCACAAACATTAGAGCACTTTGAACTACCTCTCCTATCTGAAATAGCCAAACAGTTGCACTTGACAACCTTACTTCCAGATCCTGAAAATTCTTTCACACTTAGAGTTATACTTGAATTTCTTATAGAAATCCTCTACTCCAAGAAAATTACAACCCCCGGTTGCTTCCACTCTAGAATAGCTGCTATCTTGCTTTCGCTGCACAACTCTGATCTTGAACAGGTGAGAATGCCATCGGAGAAACTCGAACACAAACTTGATCATTTCACAGTTCATAAGACCCATAAAATCTTAGTGAGCCATTCTACTTAATCAAAAACATCTCAGCAGAAACTCAACTAGGTGTGATCAATCCCTTTCCAAAGAATACTGAGCCGCTTCACCAAAATTCTTCTCTAGGAGACAACCTTCTACAAAGCTGAATCACGGGTAACTCCACGAATCAAATCGATACAGAATCTCAATCTCCAATAACCCAAGAGAACACTCAAACAATCGCAAGTCACTTTTGCGATCAGCCCGGCCTAATTTCCAAAGATAACTGTTCTCTCTTCACCAATCAGAACAGCTCAACTTAACTATCCAATCCATCGAAGAAATGGATCCTCTTACTGCTTCTGAACTTCACTTCCAGAAAAATTGCTCATTCAGAAAACTTCCTGCCATCACAGAACACTCCGAGCTGCACTGCTGATACTGATGCCAAAGACTCCTTATCCAAAGCTTCTGGAGAAACTCGGACCTCAGACCAAACACAAACATTATGCTAAACTCAGCCACAATACCGAAGCAGACCTACTTCCTCAAACTTGCTCCAAAAGAGAACATCGTCGGAGATATCCATAGTCACTGCATCTCATCAGGCAGTTACTACTTTCCGAGATACCATCACACACTTCTGCTTAACCGACAGATCCAAACTCTACTCATCCAACTGCACTTCAAAGATCGACTCCGAACCTTAACAGGTTTCCTTCAGAGATCAATGAAATTCTTACACCATATCAAAGTTCACTCGAGACGGTATTCGGTCTATAGTCTCGACAGATACTTCCAATCTCAACACTCAAATTCTAACTATTGGTAGTCGTGTTACTCACACTACCACCTTATCTACCTTTATAACTTATATTGGAAAACCCGAACAGGTAACCCAACAAATAGGTAGAAATACATAAATATATATATTTAAAATGATACTTTTTATATAGAAATTATTTCTGGGTAGAATTATTTCATCTACCTCTTTAAAACAATATTGTGTCCGTTGGCCTGGTTCAAGTGTTTAGAGATCCCTATCAATAACGTTAGCTACTCGTATTGACCAGAATCCATATACCACTCAACCGATCAATTAACACAATATAAAACCATTTTATATAACTAACAAATACGCGCTCTCAAGATAGACACCACTTCAGAGCCTAGGTATTCACTTAACCTACTGCTCTGATACCAACTGTGACGACCCGGCTTTTTCTCCACAGAAAAAGTCGTATCATCATGAAGAAAGAAAGGGATAGAAGAAGAAAGGAAAGAAAAGAAGAAAGAACAACAACATCAGAAACTCACAGCGGAACGAATGAAATATAATTATATCATATAAAATATTACATAGTATCATATACATCAGAGTTACACAACTTATACAACACATATTAGACAGTTATAAACATCTGTCTAATTCATACAACTCAAGTATCACAGATACAGACACAACATATACACAGCGGAATCATCATATATCTACACGGTGAAGCCTCCTGCTCCATTGCTCCTCCAGAATATTCGTCAAAGCTAAACCTGAATCCCTTGGCTACTCGTAAAAATTTGAGTACCCAAGAGTTTATAAAACAGAAATAAACACTTGGGTCAGACATGGGTCTGGTGTGAGTAAACGGGTTAAAATTGTTTAACTTCAAAACCTTTTGAAAACAAAGGTATCACGTAAGACTCCCCACACATAAACATGGGTAAGTTTTTACCTTACGCTAACTAAAACATTTGATAGGAAATCTGATTGTATTATAATAGGGTCTAGGGTTTCCAAGTAAAATACAGAAATAGCTGAAATGCTTACATCTCACATTCCAACATAGTTGGGCACAACTAATACGTACGGCACTTATTGGAGTTTGGATTCCATACAATGGCAGGGCTACTGGGGTACCGCCCGTCACAGTACGTGGCCTAGATCACCGTACCGAGGAGTACGCCCGCTCCCCTGCAACACAAAGCCGGAACCATCCCTTACTGGATAATCCCGAACAAGACAATCCCGTAGTTGGCGCGACCAACCACACACTAAGCCAAATAAAAGAAAAGGGACCTCTAGACAGGGATCTATCTTGCTCTCAGTGGGTGCTACCCACGAAGCCTTGCTGCACCTCCCCTGTTTTAGCCATTCCCGGTTGATGAGGCTTGAGGTTACGATTACCTTTAATCAGAACATATCACTTAGAATGCTCATCGTCCGCCTGACGATGTGCTGAAAGCATTCAATCCATATAAGTTCGTTCCGGGTTCGAACGAAACCGAAGGCATTATCTCGTTACACTCGTTTTGGAATCACCCTCAGAGTTAACGACAATAACCCTTGCACTCTAAATCTTCATCTTCACTTGAGATTCACGACCTATCGTTAATTTGGATCGATGTGGTATTCGGGTCTCCAGACCTGGAATACCGGTATACGGAAACCCGATCCCGGTCTCATCGAAATCCAAAACGTATCTTTTAAGGCCAAGTTGTTTAAAGGTTTAAACAATTTAACTTATCTATACAGATAGATAATTCACAAGTCACAATTGATAATCACATTATCATTTAAACAGATGATTCATAACCAAATAGGTAATCCATATCAACATCACAATAGTTAATCTATATTACCATCATAATGCAACCAAGCATTCATACCATACAACATTACTTATCTCATTTCTGAGATTACATCCATTCAAGACAATCAATGTCATCCATTCATACATAAGCAATGATTTACTTAATCACAACATAATTAATTTAAAATGAATTAAATTAACTATCTCTATCTTTAATTAATTTAAAGTGAATTAAACTAATTACCTCATCTCTTAATTAATTTAAAATAAATTAAATTAATTACTTCATTATAAATCTTACTTATATAATCATTAATTAATTACAAATAAATTAATTAATCTTTCTCTAATTATCCACTTAATTAATCACTTTGATTAATTATATTTTAATTACATTTAAGTAATTATCCTTAATTAATTTCTCAAATTAATTATTCTTAACCAAATATAGAAATTAATCTTTAATTACTTTCATTAATTACATTAATTAATGATTCTAAATTAATTACTTCCATTAATTAACTATAATTAATTACATTGACCCTTAATTAATTGCTTTAATTAATTAAACTTTAATTAATCATTTCTATTAATCCACCTTAATTTATCATAAACAGTAATTATCATCCTATAATTACTTACCTTAATTAATTAACTCCTTAATTAATTATATTAATCCTTTAATTAATTACATCAAGTAATAAATCCTTAATTACTTCTCATTAAGTAATTATCCTTTAAATTAATTACATCTTGTAATTATACATTAATTACTTACAGTAATTACTCTTATTAATTTCATTAAGTATTTATACTTAATCAGCATCAAGATTATCTTTAATTAATTTATAAATTAGTTAACTTAAATTAATCACATCCATTTACTATTTACAATTGAGTAATTTATTCCTTAATTACTCTTTAATTAATCCTTAATTAATCTTTAATTACAAATTAATCACTCCTTAAATAAATAATTAATAAAACCTAATTATTAATTAATAAAAATTAATTACAAATTAAGTACTTCTTAATTACCAATTAGTTTACCTCTAATTACTTAATTAATCAATCTTAATTACTTAATTAACTTTAATTATCAACCAATTAATTAATTAAATGATAAATCATTTATCTCAGTTATCTTCTTAATTATTATTTAAAACCTTACTTGATAATCTTGAAATCAAATTATCATTAACTATTGATAAACTTAAAAACTTAAAATTAAATTAATAATTAAAACACTTTATCTTAATTAATTAACCTTAATTAATTACCTTGATTAATTAAGTTTTAATAAAACAACTTAAGAATTTACTTAATTAATTAAAACTTAAAATAAATTCCAACTTTAATTAACAAACATTAATAAATTAACTATTATTTAAACTAGTTTTAAGATAATTAGTTTTAAACTTGACTTGGTTAAACATAAAAACTTTGAGTATATAAAACATTTTACCCGAGGGAATTCTGGGTTTACTCAAACAGGTACCGAGTTTCTCAACTTTTTCCCCGAGCTTCCTCTTCTCTTTCTTTTTAAAACTTGGTTTAAATTTTAACTGTTATATTATTAAACACTCATGTACATACCCGAAGACGAACCCGAGCAAAATTTTCCTTTCCCCGAGTTCAACCCCGAGACTACCCTGTACAATTCCCTTCTTCCTCTCGAAACAAAAACACTGACACACACAAACTCATGTGCACGTGTACAGATTAACGGCAACTCTCCGACCATCCCCGCCGCCTTCGCCAAGACAGTGATCGGCACCACAATCGATTCCGATCATCAATTCATCACCCCAAAGCCCAAATCGAATTCGAGCTTCTCGATCATCCACTGGAATCAAAACTCGTCGACAAAATCACCACGTGCCACTACATACGACCACTAGACACCCCGCCGATCAACCCAGAGTAGCGTCACGAACCCACGCGTCGATCCCCCCACCACCGGACGATTCCGATCCACCCACGACGTCGCCAGGCCCTCAAGAACATCGACGTCCCAAAACTGCTCGAAAACCCTAAACTGCCATCGACTAACCACCTCGACCATCTAAAAACCCATCCACCATTTTTCCCCTGATCCTCATCCTTCAAGCTACTTCCAGTCCTAAGCATGTCCAACAATACCTCATAGATTGTCTAAATTCGACGAGAAACCAAAAACTGATCAACTCAGAAATTCTCGACAATCCCAATCTTAAAAATCATGAAACTATTATCTAAAATCATCATTTTCTAATACGAATTTGATTATAAATTCCAATCATGAAATTAAAATGATCGATTTTGACTTATATTAGATCATCACTGTAAATCCTTGTTTTTGAAATAAGTTCTCGATATATCCACTTGAATCTATTTTCAAAAATGATATTACAATGTTGCAATCATTTTATCTTTAAAGATTATGGCTTGAATTTGTTTAGATAGGAGATTTGAGAGTTTCTTGAGTCTGTTTACACAACAGAGTCTTTTATATATACATATACACCAATATACAGGGTAGTTCAAACTATATTCCAGTTAAAACATTCATGCACTTCAAAATTTCAACATTACTTCTTAAATCTATCACATGCATCAAAGAATAAACACATATTTAGTTTTAAAAAGGTGTTTACTCATAGGAAAATAACAGAGAAGCAAGAACATTCATATGCACTGATATTTCATAACAAACTCCTATGTAAACATTCATTCACATCCAACATTCAAGTAAACATTGCATATCATGTTACTACAACATTTATCAGACATATCAAAACATAGTAACAAATTTTAAACTGTTTTTAAAATTAGGTTTACTCACCTAGCAATGAACAGAGACAGAAAACACTACAGGCTGATGGTTTCCAGACTTGTTCCAGTCTTGTTTGATTTTGAACTTCATTTCATTTTGCTTTGTTGAATTTAAATCTTGTTGTTGATCCTTGCATTTAGTTGCTTGTTGTTAGATCTGCCTTATCTGATTATACTTGAAGAATTTGAATCTGATGTTGCCTTTAGTTTTGTTTTCAAGCCTTGTTAAATTTCCAGTTTCCATTTTCTCAGATTTCCAGGTTTTTATCTTTTCTTTTGATTTGAATTTAGTTTTTAGTAGAAAAAGAAAAGAAGATAGATTAGAGCTGAAAGTAAAAACAGATCTTCTTCTTACATATTTTGATTTATTTATTTTAATTATTAAAAAGAATATTGACATTTGTCCTTCTTAGATGTTAATTAACTTACACCTAAACACTCCAAGCTTCCATAAGTTTACAAGTGTTATATAAGGGTTATTTTAATGTTTAATGAATGTTTAACAATTGTTTACAAAAGTTATTATCTTATTTAATAATCTATTTAAACTATATACATGTATTTATGTAATATCCATATGATTATAAAATGTGTATACTTATCCTTTAATAAATATTCATATGAATTCAAGTAACCTATGTTTTGATTCAAATCATATGTTTATAAATTTGAGAAATTTATTTTAACTCTTAATATAAAAATTTAGAACAATTTATAAAATGAAAGAATATTAAAACAAATGAACCTTAGATTTAAATTTTAAATATCATTTCCAAAAGTATTAAATCAAATTTACCTTTCAAATTACAAATTATATATATATTAAAGTTTGAAAATACTTATTAAATTCAAATCAATACTTTTTTCATTTCAATATATATAAATATATATATTCTAAATGGAAAATACTTTTAACATTAATTTTTATAATTACTATATTGAATTTTAATACATAACTTCAAATAACAATATATATACTTATATATTAAAATTTGAAAACATATCCTTTATTAAATTAAAGACTCCCTATTTACAATATATATATATCAATATATATACATTATAAATATAAAACATTTATATAAGTTTTAGAAAGATAAATCTTCCCAATTTAAAATTGTTAGAAAAGATATTCCCAAATTAAAATGTTATTAGTTTTCAAAAGAAATAAACTTGCCAATTTAAAATATTATTAACCTTTAAAATGAATAAACTTGTCAATTTACAAAATAAAATCAACAAATCAATTTAATTATTAATAAAGATTTTTAAATTGATATTGCCAAAATTCCGGGATATCACATGTAGCAACCTGTTTGAGTGTATATATATATATACGAGAGCGCGTATTTGTTAGTTATATAAAATGATTTTATATTGTGTTAATTGATCGGTTGGGTGGTATATGGATTCTGGTCAATACGAGTAGCTAACGTTATTGATAGGTATCTCTAAACACTTAACCAGGCCAACAGACACAATATTGTTTTAAAGAGGTAAATGAAATAATTTTACCCAGAAATAATTTCTATATAAAAAGTACCATTTTAAATATATATATATATATTTCTACCTATTTGTTGGGTTACCTGTTCGGGTTTTCCAATATAGGATATAAAGGTAGATAGGGTAGTGGTGTGTGTAACACGACTACCAATGGTTGGAGTCTGAGTATTGAGGTTGGAAGTGTATCTGTCGAGACTGTAGACCTAATACCGTCTCGAGTAAGCTTTGCTATGGTAAAGGATTTCATCGATCTCTGAAGGAAACCTTTTAAAGGTTCGGAGTTTATCTTTGAAGTGTGGATGAGTAGAGTTGGATCTATCGATGAAGCAGAAGTGAGTGATGGTACCTTGATACCTCAGGTAATAGTAGCTGTATGATGAGATGCAGTGACGATGGATGTTCCTGAAGATGTTTTCTTTGGAACAAGATTAAGAAAGTGTGTCTGTTTCGGTGTTGTCGCTGAGTTCAGCATGGTGTTTCTGTTTTGGTTTGGAGTTCGAGTTTCTCGAAGAGCTTTGGATAGGAGCATCAGTGTCAGCAGTGCTACTCGAAGTGTTCTGTGATAGCAAGAAGTTTTCTGACTGAGCAGTTTTTCTGGAAGTGAAGATCAAAAGCAGCAGAGTGGATCCATTTCTTCGATAAATTGGATAAATAAGTGTAAGCTGTTCTGATTGGTAAAGAGAGAACAGTCTGTTTGGGATTAGGCTGGGTTGATCGCAAAAGTGACTTGCGATTGGCTGAGTGTTCTCTTGGGTTGTCAGAATTTTTCTGGATGTCTTCAGAGAAGTCAGAAGTTTGTCCGCATCTGAAGGTTGAGTTTTCTTATCGACTGGATTCCAGGAGTGATACCGGTGGTTCAGTCTAGTGGAAGGATGTTTCCTAGAGATGGAGTTGGTGAAGCAGCTCAAGTTTTGCTGGAGTATCTGAGTTTTATTTATGGATCAGTGAACCTTATTTCTGGAAGTGAGTTATCCAGTCTGTGCTTGTGTTCTACCTCAGATCAGAGTTGAGCAGCGAAAGCAGTTTGGAGTGTATCTCTGGATGGAAGAAGTAAGTTTGGAATCTACTGATGTTGTGAAGTAGAGTTATGTTTGGATCTCGTCTGTGTTCTGATTTGGATAAGTAATTGGTCTACTTGGTTGAATGGTCAGTTTGGATAATTGGAATTCATTAAGTTTTACGTATCTCTGAGGGAGTACGTATTTGATCTATCTCTGGTTTTAGAATCTGCAGTTCTGGAAGTTTGGTAGTTGAGTCAGACTCGTCTGTAGTCTGATATTCTGTTTAGTTCTGTAGATCTAGATGAGTAGGAGATCTATAGCTTAGTAGTTTAGATTGTTGTAGAGCGAGTATCCCGGTATATATATGCTTGGGGAAACTCGAGGAATTCTATCTAGAATTTTGTCTGGATAGTTAGATTTGATTGATTGGATGAATTGGTTGCTATGGTTGTTAGCATATGGATGATAGTATATGCTTGTGTTTTAAAATTTAAAATCTTTAATAAGATTATTAAATTACCTTTGTTTAAATTTCGGGGACGAAATTATTTTAAGGGGGGAGGAATGTAATATCCCGGAAATTTTAACAATATCAATTTAATAATCTATTGAATAATTAAATTGATATGGATAATCTTTGATGATAAGATTTGAATTTAATTTAATAATCTGATTAAATAAGTATTTATTTGTAATTTAAAATCTAATAAGATATTTCTATTTTTAATATATATATATTTATTTATATATATTGTAAATAGAAGCTTTGATAAATTGGAAATTTATATTTAATTTAATCTGGACTTTTCAAAGTTATTTAAATAAATAACATTTTAGTTTTAAATATACTTTAGATAAATCTTTTAATTGGTTAAGATATATTTTACTTAAGTTTAAATAAATAAGATTTACAAAAATGGTTTGTTTTATTTCTTTTTAAATATTTCTTGATAATATAATCTCTTGTTTAAATTATAAAATATGTTATTTTCAAATAACAAGTATAATGTATTATTTTTAATATGTATGAATTTTAAAGACTATAGAATTGTTTTTCACATTTGTATATTTATTATAAAATCTAAGAGCTTATTTATAAAAAGATAAATACATTATATACATATAAATAATTCATAAATACATATGTATTACTTAAATAAATTAATAAAAACAAGAATTTACACTTGTAAGCTTTTAAAGATGGTTTAGAGACACTTGTAAATCTTTGAGCATATGTGTAAGTTAACTAAAAGGGACAAGTGGCTATATTTTTCTTTAATAATTAAAATATAAAAAAAATTATATGAAAGAAAGAAAAATCTGTTTTCACTTTCAGCTAAAATTCATCTTCACTTCTTTCTCAACTAAATATACAATTCGAATCAATGAAAGAAAAAAATGAAAACCTGGAAATTTAAAATTCAAAGCAAAAGAAGAAGTAAAATCTGGAATTGCAAATCAAAAGAAAGATCAAGGAAATTTCAAATTTCTTCAAACAACCTGAAGATTAGAGAAAGATCAAACAGCAAGAATTTAAATTCAACAAAGCAAAGAGAAAATTCATAGCAGCTAGATTCAAATTCAACTAGGCAAATAGAAGTTCAAAATCAAACATGCAAGCCTGGAAACAGAAAATGTTCTCTGTTCTCTGATTTTTGGTGAGTAACATTTTTACTTAAAATTAACTTAGGAAATTATGATGCATGTCTAATTCTGTGATAAATAATGTTTGATTTACTAGTATATGTATGTGCAAGTTTCTTTGCGAATCTATGATGTGAGTATATCTGTTGTTTTAAAACTTCCCTGATCCTGATTTAAGTCTCTGACTTGAAACAATAAACATGAGACCCCTTTTGTTTTGATGTATATGACTTATAGATAAAGTAACTTGTGTTATATGTTAATATCTAAAAGTATGTTTGTGTGAATATTCATATGTACATTGCTCTTATAGTAAAAACAAATATATGAATGTTGATAACCTGTAGATTACCTCTGTTTAAGTTCTCAAGCTCATGCCTTACTTCCAAAATCATTTCTGCTTGATTATTCTTGATGATAGAACTTGAGGTCCAAACAAAATTAGTTTGTTTGATTGTAAAGTAAGTTTTAAATTTTGTATTTTAACTAAACAAAGCAGACTACTCTGGAAAAACCTTAAAAACAGTTAATAGATAAAATAAGTGATATATTCAAATATCTTGAATTATTAATTCAAGTTTATAAAGTGAATCCCTATACAAAATCCTGATTTTAAAGCTTGAATCACAATTTTTAATGAACTATTGAATGAGTTATTTGGGTTTGTCTGGAAATCAAGTTTTCGAGCATTTCTGGTGATCACGTGATCGAGGGTGGTCGGGCTTGTGAGAGGTGATGGAGGAGCCTATGGGGATGACTGGAAAATTGGTCGTAGATGGTCATGGCTACGGTGGGGGAAATGGTTGGTGTTCGAAGTTTTTAACCCTAGTTTTACTGCGGCTAGAAGAAGTGATCAATTCGACAAATATAATTGATCGAGTGACTTGGGGTTTTGGTTTTTAGAGGAGGATGGGTTGTCGAAGTCGTCGCTGGAGTTTCAAAGGTGATGGTGGCCGGAGATGGGAGGAATCGCTGTTGACAGGTTTGGTGATGGTTGAGTCTTTCTGTTCCAGGTTTCGAAATTCATCTCGATTTCGATTTCGCGAGAGGATTGAAGTTTGAATGATCGTTGTTTGGTTGGTGGTCGATCGTTGGTTTGTGGGGATGCTCGACGATGGTCGGAGACGCCGCTGGTGTATGTGCACGTGCACGCGATGATATGTGCCTGGGTGAAGTCTGGAATGGTAGCAGTGGAGAGGTCTGGGTTTTCTCGAGTTTTGGTCGAGTGATGCTCGAAGCATTTAGGATGTTGACTCGAAGTGTTTTGGTGAAGTCTCGAGTACTTTTATGTGTTGCCTGTTTTTTTTTAAAGTCTGTTAGTATAAATTTAAATCTAAATTTAAAAACTGTAAAGAAACATTTAAAACAGGAATTGAAATCAAGTTTTAAATTATGGAGTCAGGATTAGTTTTGAATCTTAGATTTAAGATAAATAAGTTTTATAAATTCAAATGTTTAATAAGTTTATATTTAAATGTATTGAAAATTTAAGGGGATTAATTTAAATTCTTTTATAAGATATAAAATTTCTTTAACATATGAAAGTTTTAAATTGGTTTTAAAACTGTGTTAAAAATAAGTTGGTGTTCATTTTAAATCCCAAATTTAAAATGAAATTTTAAAGTAATTTGAAAATGGATATTTTCAAATGTATTTGTGAAAGATCATTTAACCATGGAGAAGAAATGTTTTATCTTAAAGTTAAAAAAAAAATTTAGATCTTTAAGTTAATTTAAATTGGTTTAAATAATTTAATTAATTAATGATTTGAATTAATTAATTTATCATTAAGGAATTGAAATACATTGTAAATGATAATTTGATTATTAATAAAACAAAAGTTTTATCTTAAATTAAATTAGAGATTTGTGTTCATTAAATTTATAAAGAAATTTAATGGATAATTAATTTATTTGATTAATTAATCATTAGGATTAATTAAATAGGTAATTAAAGGTTTAAACAAATTAATTAATAATTAAGATTAATTAATTAGGAATAATTAATTTATAATTAAGGATTAGGAATTAGATATTAATTAATGATTAAGAATTAATTAATAAAGAAATTAAATATTAATTAAGTTATGGTTAATACTTAATTAATTAAATAATTAGAGATTAATAAGTTGTTTATAAAGATTTATTAATTTGAAATTAATAATAATTAATCTAAGTTAATTACTTAAGAAAAGTAATTAAAGAGTTGTTAATAGTTAATGAAGGTCATTAACTATGGATTATTTAATAATTAATTAATGTAATTAATTTTAATAGTTAATTAGATTAATTAATTTAAAGATAATCAAATTTTAGAATTTGTTTTTAATAAATTACTTAGTGGAAGTAATTAAAAGAATTAATTACTCATTGTAATTAATTGAAGTTAATTTGTTTAGTTAAGTTAATTTATTAAGTTAAATTAATTTAGAAAAATCAATGGATTGATTTGTTAAATAATTATTAAGGTATTATTATTTAGGGAAATAAATAATAGATAATTACTGGAAGTAATTAATTGAAGGAAAGTAATTTGAGTTAATTACTTTGAATAATTAATCAAGGGATTAATTAAGGAATTAATTAAGGAAGTAATTAATTTAGTTAGTGAAAGTAATTAAAGGTAGTTAATTACTGATTTATCAAGGTGATTAATAAATGTAGTTAAGGTTAATTAATTTAAATAATTAATTAAAGATAAATTACTTGAATGTAATCAAAAGATAATTAATCAAGATGATTAATTGAAATGAATTATTAGAGGATAATTAATTAATTGATTGTAATTAATTAATGGTTAAGTAAGAAGGATTTATAAAATGAAGTAATTAATTTAATTTACTTTAAATTAATTAGAGACGTTATAAATCATTACTTATGAATGGGTAATAGTATTGAATACTTTGCATTGATTGATATCTCTGATGAGATATATGCTGTGTGATATGGATGTTTAGTTGAATTGTGATGATAATATGGATTATCTGTTATATTGATAATGTTGATTATCTGTTGTGAATTATCTTTCTTTGTGTATAAAGATAATTGAATTGAATTGTTTTAACTTTAAAACAACTTGGCCTTAAAAGATACGCTTTGGATTTCGATGAGACCGGGATCGGGTTTCCGTATACCGGATTTCCAGGTCTGGAGACCCGAATACCACATCGATCCAAATTAACGATAGGTCGTGAATCAAGTGAAGATGAAGATTCAGAGTGCAAGGGTTATTGTCGTTAACTCTGAGGGTGATTCCAAAACGAGTGTAACGAGATAATGCCTTCTGTTTCGTTCGAACCCGGAACGAACTTGTATGGATTGAATGCTTTCGGAACATCGTCAGGTGGACGATGAGCATTCTAAGTGATGTGTTCTTTTCTAAGGTAATCGTGACCTCAAGCCTCACAAACCGGGAATGGCTAAAACAGGGGAGGTGCAGCAAGGTTAGTGGGTAGCACCCAAGTAGGACAAGGTTACCTCTGTCTAGATGTCCCTTTCTATTTTCGACTTAGTGGTGCGGTTGCTGATCCCAACCGTGAGGTATCTTGTGCGGGAATTATCCAGTAAGGGATGTTCCGACCTTGTGTTGCAGGGGATTGGGAGTGATCCTCGGTACGGTGATCTAGGCCACGTACTGTGACGGGCGGTACCCCGGTAGCCCTGCCATTGTATGGAATCCAAAATCCAATAAGTGCCAACGGACTTGATTGTATAACCCACTTTGTGGCTAGTATGCTGGAATTTAATAATGTAACAATTTCAGCTATTTCATATTTATTTGAAAACCCTAGACCCTATTATAATACAATCGAATTTCCTATCAAATGTTTTGGTTAGCGTAAGGTAAAAACTTACCCATGTTTATGTGTGGGAAGTCTTACGTGATACCTTTTCTTTCAAAAGGTTTTGAAGTTAAGCAAGTTTAACCTGTTACTCACACCAGACCCATGTCTGACCCAAGTTGTTTATTTCTGTTTTATAAACTCTTGGGTACTCAAATTTTTACGAGTAGCCAAGGGATTCAGGTTTAGCTTTGACGAATTGTGGAGGAGCAATGGAGCAAGAGGCTTCAGCGTTGTAGATATATATAGTAGTTCCGCTGTGTCTGTATCTCTGTAGTGTATTGAGTTGTAATGTCTAGACAGATGTTTATAACTGTCTAGTAAGTGATGTTTATGCTGTGTAACTCTGTAAAGTGTTGTATACTATGTAATAGTTTATTTTATTAATATAATTTATTCGTTCCGCTGTGAGATCGTTGTTGTTGTTTCTTTCTTTCTTCTCTTCTTTTCTATTTTCTACCCTTTCTTTCTTCATAATGATCCGACTTTCTATGGAGAAAAAGTCGGGTTATTACACATTGATTATGAAAATATCAGTTATTAACTTAGAAAGTTGAATTAAATGATATGGAAGCTTGTTTAAGTACCATTGTGATCGTTAAGCCTCTCTCAAATTTGAAAGGTTAGTTATGGATTTGAAAGTTATTTTAAGAATAATATTTATTTATTATAAGGTTTTAGAGATAATTATTATTTAGTAATAAGATTTTAGATTTTAAAGAAATAGTAATCATTTTTAATAATATTTTAAAGATAAGTAATAATTGTTTTAATAATAATTTAAAGTTAATTATTTTATTAATATGATTCTTAAAAGTATTTCTTAATGTTGTTTAACTATTATTTTAAAATTATTTAATTATTGTTTAAAAATGTTTCAATTACATTTTATTTATTTATTTAAAGTGATTTAACTATACTTTAATTTTTAATTAAAGTTATTTAATTATATTGATTTAAGTTATCTAATTATATTTATAGGTTAATTAATTTTCCTATTAAGATTAGTTTAAAGTTAAGTGATTATTGTTTTAATTACGTTTTAAAGTTAATTAATTATTATATTAATATTGTTTTAAACGTAACTTATTAATACAATAATAGTGCTTAAAATTAATTTAATATATTATTAATGAGATTTGTAAGTTATTATTTTAAATGAGATTTAATTTAAATGAAAAGAAAGATGTTAAATAATAACTTATTATTTAAGGTTATTTTAAATAATTTATGGTTTTTCAAGGGAATCTTACTATAACTTGAAAAGTTTAGCAAATAAGTTGTTTAAATATGGGAAGAGTTTATAAATGGTTTTGGATATCTATGAAAGAATTTATCAAGGAGTTTCTAGAGATTTGAAAAGGAAAAGTGTTATAAATGGTGTTTGAGATTTATAGAAAATGTTTATAAAGAATGTTTATAAATAGATTTAATGTTTATAAAGAATGTTTGTAAATATATTGGATATTTATAAAGAAACTGTATAAATAGATTTGGAGATATTTAAGGAATAAAAGAGATTTATGGAAAGAATGGTTGATTTTCATGGCATAATTCAAGGGGCATGGATTACCTACAGTTTACTATGGATTCGCTGAGATAACAACGTAACCATTGTGTAAGCTACGATCCATAGCCGATATTGAATGATGCTTTACATATCTATTTTTAAATGTCTGCAAGTATTTTGAAAGAAATGTTTTGTGAATATACTTATTCTGGTGAGATAAGTATACAGATATTTGATAAATATTTTGGAAGAGATTTTAATTAATGGAAATTTAATTAATGAGGCTTAGTGATTCCCATGGGAAATATAGTTCTTGTTTTTAATGTTTATTTATTTGATAGTTAAATAACCAACTATCAAATATTGGCCTAAATATGTAATCCTTTACCCTCCACATCCACTTGCCACATCACCATGCCACCTCTCCTTCATGCACCTTATGCCCACTAGGTTGTCCCCCTTCCTTTTGCTTAGCCAACATGTTCTTAATACCAAAGTACTAATGTTGCACATAATGTACTTATGTCTCTCTCAAAACAGATTCAAACTGAGTGATTATTTTCTTGAAATTGTAGAGAAAAGAATTTTTAAGAACTTTCCCTTTGAAAACTTTTTCAAATTCCATGAGTAACTTATCCAAAAATCAATTGGAAGATGACCCATTTTCAGGTTTGGTTTTTATGAATTCGATGATAATCTGAAGTCCCTCTACCTTCCAAGGCCGAGCTTCACCATCCTTGGGCCGTGTGCACCATACCATGGGCGAATACACTAAAGGCCTTCAAAAATCTTTTTTTTGCTAAAGAGGAAGCTAGGATCTACGTTGATATAGAGTTAAAGGGAAATTCGGGTTATTTTGGATAGTTTTTAATTTAAAGGGAAATTCGGGTGAGAAAACTAATTTTTTTTAATTTAAAGTTTTCTAAACTTTAAATATGATGCTTACTTTGATAATGAAATTATTTTTGATGGCTTGTATATTGGTATTGATTAAAATGTTTACATATATGTTTGATGTGATGTATGGTTCAACTTAGAGATCAAAGTTTGAAATGTGTATATGGATTGAAAGTTATGTTCTTTGCTTGGTTGTGTAAACTATGACATGCATATATATTGTGTTTGTATTGTATATGCCAAAAGTTAGCACTTGAGTATGAGGTTATATGTAAAATGAAAAGTTAGTATTTGGAATCATAGTTGCGACATCGAAATCCTTCAATTTTCAAAAACTTGTTTTCCTTATTTACTTTTAGAAATGTTTTCATTTAGTTTCAAAAGCTTTACTTTATTTTTATAAATTTATTTTCTAAGTTTATAAAGTTAAAGTATACAAACAAGAATTTTGAAGCTAATTAAAATAAATGTTCAAGTTTTGGAAACCACTGGTCGTATAGCTATTGGTGCTATAAGTGTAGTTCGTGGAAAAGAACTATTTTTGAAATCTAAAAGTATTTCAACCTAAATATTTCTAAAAAGAGTTTTAAAAACATATTTTAAGTAAATATTAAATAACATTTATTTATTTAATGATTATTTTGTTAATTTATTTAAATAATGTAATTAGTACTTAATCATTAATTAACAGGATAATCGGCACTTAAGTTAGTCAAGGAAGTAAATTATTAATTAGTAATAAATAAAAGGTTAACTATTATCTAATTTATTGTTAAGGATTAATTATTAGTTAATAAAGTTTAAGTATTAATTAATTATTTATTTTAAAAGGGTTTAAGTATTTATTAATCATTAATCAAGTTAAATTTAAGTTAAGAATTAATTAAAACTTAACTATGATTTAATTATTTTAAATGAAGGTTTAATTTATTATTTAATTTTTAATTAAGGAATATTTAATTAATTAATTGAGATTAGTTAATAATTAATTATTAGTTAAAGGTTTAAATTACTATTTTAATTCATCAAAGATTAATTATTTATTAAATAGTTAATTATTATTTAATTATTAATTAAAGGTTTAATTATTTTTAAATAAAAAGTTTAAATGTTATTTAATTATTTAATAAAGTTTTAGAGGTTTAGACCACCTTATTTTTAAAGATTGTTTTTGTTTTCAAGAAGTAACTTTCTTTTATTAGAAGATTTTAATTCAAAAGATTTCTTTGTCGACTATCCTTAAGTAAACCCAATTGAACATGAAATCCAATGACATCTGTTTAGCAGAATAAATCATCGTTCTACTAATTACTTTTACTTGACATCTGTTTGGTAGAATAAATCACTGTTCTACCATAGTTCACCAAGTAAATTATGTTGACATTTATTAGGCAAAATAAAAACTTATTCTGCTATTATATTAACATAGACACGTGTTTAACAGAACAAATCCCCGTCTGCTATTTTGGTAACTTAGACCTTTACTTATATGATTGATTGTTATTGGCCGATTCCCTTATACATGTCTGCTTGTTATGTAAATACATATGTTATAACTTGAAAAGTATACCCATTTAAATGAGAATCATTGTGGTTACTAAGCTTCTTTATAATTCTTAAGGTCAATCATACTTTTAATAATGGTTTCAAGTTAAGTAATGATTTTAGTAAAGTGTTTTAAATAATCATTTTGTTTATCAAAAGGACTTTATTAAATGGGTTTATTAAAGGAGTTTTGTTTTAAATAAGGAATATTTATAAGAAAGTTTTATAAATGAGATTGGGTATTTATAAAGGAAGTTTTATAAATAATTTTGGAGATCTATAAAGAGATATATAAATGGTTTTGATATTTATAAAAGAGTTCTGTAAATTTAACTTGGTGATTTATAAAGAGCTTTGTAAATGGGTTTGGAATTTAAGTAAACGAGATTCATAAATAAAAGAGATTTATTAAGAGGATTTATAAAAGAATTTGAGAGTGGATTTCCTTTAATTGACCTTCTTAATTCTGGTGGTATGGACATTTGTTCCATGCTTAACACCGAAAGTATATTTTTTAAGGTTATCTTTATCTATAGTTTAAATAACATTTGTTTTGATCCTTTGATATGATCTGAAAATGAGAAATCTTTCACAAATGTTTTTTGAATATACTTATGTCAGTGGATAAGTATACAAATATTGATACACCCCACCTCTATACCCACGCTAACCAAGAACACTACGATGTAGTGCTGTCAATTAGCACGGAGAATAAGGCTGTGGAGGAGCGACCATCCATGTAACTTCTTTGTGCGAGCACCGATACGTCAGATAGAATAGAATGCATATCTTTTAAGGAGGAAATCTGACATACCGATACAAACACAAAGCTATCACACGGTGGCTATATATAATCTTCGGAAACAAACATAGAAATAATCATAACATAAATCAGTCACAGACATCCATATCACAAAGGCGGAAGAAGATATGAATAAATATATAACACATGAAAGTGTACATCAGAGTAGTGGTCAGAAAGATCCACGATAATACAAAAGAATAGCATAACGTGCTATACAAAAGAATAAGTACACAACATAGAGTCTATATCTCAAAGGTGTACATCCAAAAACTACTAATCTATGTAGTTAGCCAAAAGTCAGAATAATCTTGAAGGGAAGTCAAGCAGAAGCACCTGTAACATCTCGGTCTGACCCGAGTATTATTTATAAGAAAATAATAAACGGATCAGTCTAGCTATAAATATAAGATGATATGGAATAAAGTAAAAGGCATGACATGAACATGTAATAATCATAACGACATACTACTATAAGTATGTAAATGATAATCAACCAAAGATTAATCAATATCACAAGAATCTTCTCAAAGATAAAATAGGGTATCATACCCTAAACTTGTATTCATAACAAGTCAATAACACATGAATTCACCAATGCACAAAAACTGATATCATATCAATGAAAATCATGAAAATTGGTGAAGCACAAAATTCCAGAAGTCATCATCAGAAATCCAGAAAACACATAAAAAGGAGGAGGCCTAACACATGAATGGGAGCATGAAAACTCACCTACGCGTAAACACATGAATGAGACGCTATCTCATGGAAGCTATCCATTAAATTTTCACACAGGAATGGCCCGAAGACCGTAGGGCGCTACCCTACATATGTGATGGCGAAACATCACACAAACGGGGTATAGTCTCCCTCGCAGACAAAGAGACATCGCTCAATCGCTAGTCTAAATCACAAAAAAAATGATCGTCATGATCATAAGGAAGTGTCAATCACACCAAGCTAGTAAATATATGAGTTTAGCTTCATGTCCCATAACCACTTGCTTAACTTAAATATTTACGAACAAGCTGTAAATCTTCACTAGGAAATTGTCATAAAAAGGGTTCAATCGAACAAGTCCAAGAGCTAACCGACGAAGTGAACGCAAGTGTTTCATACCACTCGTTTTACTAAGTTGTTTAAGTCGATTTCTCATTCGAGTGAAGTAAAGGCTTGTATATACTAGTAGATTGGAAATCGGTTTGAGAAAACGAACTTTTGATATTTAAAATAGTGATGAAATCGCTTTGATGAAAGAGTTTTGATATTTACTACTAGTATTGAAACCTTCATATATCTTTAAAGTGACAAGTCATAAAGCGATTGTTGAAACAATCTATCACAAAAATTCACATTCGAAGACGTGAGCAAAATCCAAGGAAATCAGCTTAAAATGCATCAAAGTGGAAGTTCTGTTAAATGCTTTTCAGATAAGATTGCTTACGCAGAGTTGTACGGGGTTCGACCTGCCCTGTCAGGTCGTGGGGGTCCAGGGGCAGCGCCTCCGGTGGGGTGCGGGGCAGCGCCCCGTCAAAACGGTACTACCTAGTGAAGGCAAGCTGGTCAAGCGACCTAAGGAAAAGTAGGTCATACGACCTAAGGGTTCACGCGAACTAACAGGACCAAGGGTAAGGTCGGAGACGACCTACGACTTAACAGAGTCCTGCAACCTAAGTGATCGAGCGACTTAGTGGGGCATAGGACGGAGACGACCTACGACTTAAGGTCAAGTGACCTAGTGAAATAGCGGGGGAAATATTAGGTCGGAGACGACCTACGACTTAAGGTTTAACTCGCGAACGATCTAGCACTTGCTTATCTCGCGAACGATTTACGACTTAAGAGGGTGTACGACCCAACGACCTAAAGTCGATACGACTTAACGACTTAAGCTCAAATACGAGCTACGAGCTAAGGTCTATACGACCTAACGACTTATCCCAGTACGACCTAAGCCAGGACGAGGTAGCAGAAGGTAACGACTTAACTCTTAACTCGCGCACGACTTAGCACTTAACTCGCGAACGACTCAGCACACCTAGAACGACTTAAGGCCTGGAACGACTTATGCTCCGTGTGACTTTTCAACGCGAACGACCTACGACTTAGGCTTAACTCGTGAACGACCTAGCACTTCCAGAACGACTTAAGTGCAGGAATTTTCCAAAAACGCTGAAAATTGGAGTTTTTCGCCAATCCAATCCAAACCAAATGCAGATATTCATACAAATGCAATAGGGGATCATTCCCAACAGCCAATGGCATCTTTAGGCAAGATGTGAGATCAAAAATCTCACCTTTTCACTAAAATGGATGAAGATGGAGATTGAAAGCAAGGGGAAGCAATCCAAAGCTTGAATCCACTATCTTCTACTTGAATTTGATGTTGAATCTCGGATTTGCAATAGAATTTGTGTTTGGAGTTTTAATTTCCACTTCCCATCACCATTTTTTATGAAGCTTGAATGTTAAAACAAATGGTGAATGAAGTGAGGAAGAGGGGGGCTGAACTAAGGAAGGTGCAGTCCAAACAAAAGTCACAAGCGGGAAAAGTGACGAAAATTTCACTATCTCCAAACATATCGAAGTTTACACTCAAAAAGATCGCAAACATCATTTTGAACTCAATGGGGGTGGTCTCGAGTCCTAATTTGACCGTATGCAAAAAGTAGTTTTTCGGACTAACATCCGACTAACGATAAAATATTTAAATAAAATATTTAAATATAAAATCGATAGATATGCGGGTTGTTACGAATATTTTTGATAAACACTTTTTAAAAGAGTTTTAATAAATGAAAGATTTAGTTTAGGCTCAGTGGTTGTTATACATAATTAAATCTTTGAACTTGTAATTGTTTTTTTATTTGATAGTTAAATAACCGACTTTGAAATCTAGACCAAAATATAACTCTGGAAATATCTAGGAGAAACACATGAGTTATATGGCATAGTCATCTTCGATGATGCTATATAGTGCATATGAATCTTGTTTTGTTCTCCTAGGAGAAATGATAGGGAGTTCCGTCCACTTAAACGGTTAGAGGGTGATCCTTTCTCCTATGTATTATCTGATTATTTCTAAAAGAACTAAGGTTGAGTTTACCAGAACTGTCAAATGTTGTTTCGAAGAGAATGGGATTTGATAAGTATAAATTATACGAAAACTACATTGATCCAACTCAAGCATTTCAAACTGAAGATATCTTGAAGATGATTGAAGATGGAGCTTTAGATGTGCAAGGGCTACTTGCTACTAATCCTAAGGGTGATTCCAAAATGGATGTGGTAAAGTTAGTGCTTTCTGTTCGTTCAGACCAAGAACGAACTTGTATGGATGAATGCTGACACCGCATTAGTACCCAGAGAGCATTGTTAGCAGTCCAAGATGGTTGCTATATAAAAAGGAAATCATAGCTTCAAGCCTCATCAACCAGGAAAATTACTAAAGTAGGGCATGCGGTAGGGCTATGTGGGTCGCTCTCATTAGGGTATGATCATTCCAAGATCTAGTGTCGATATCTCTATGTATGCTTCGGGGCCCAATATGTTTGATCAATCGCAACCAAGAGGTGATCATATTCAGCACTATTCAGAAAAAGGGTAGGGCCGATCCTGAGTAGCTGAGGTGCAATGTGTTGTAGCCTCCCTTACATTTTATTTAGAGATGTACGGATTTGGCGGGTATACCCTTACCCTTCCATAGTTGGAATCCATTTTCCAATACGAGCCTTTCGACTAGATTGTATACCAATTATGCTGGAATTTAATAATGCAACAATTTCGGCTATGATTCCATATTTATTTTAAACCTTGACATTATGATAATATCAAAGGATATACAGAAATGTTAAGGTTATCGTATGTTAAAAACTCGTCCGTGTTTTTATGCGGTGTGGTCTTACGAGATACATTTGATTTTAAAAGGTTTTACAAGTTAAATAAATAAAATTTGTAACAAACCAAAATTTAACCCATAATAATTAATTTGTTAATTAAATAATAAAATAACTTTTTGAAATTATCAGAATTAAGGCACGGAAGTTGCACCATTATGTCCGTGGTAAATTTTCGATCAATTTCCATATATAGAACGTCAGAAATCGAGCTAATATGACCAAGTTATAAAATAAACAAAATAAGGAGAAATATAACGATATATATATATATGTATATATATGTGTGTGTGTGTGTGTGGTCAGGTCGACCGGCCGGTCGACCTGGGCAAGGGGGCGGTCGACCGCCCGGTCGACCCGCCTTGTAATTCGACAGGCGAACGATCGTTAATTCGTTCGAACGAATTAGAGGCCACTGAATACGTCCTTTGCATCCCTTAGTTAAATCCGGTCCCTACCTTTCTGCATCTGTTGGCTCCTATTCAGCCTATGACGTGGTTGCATCATATTCAATCTCCAAATCTAACATACCGAGATCCACTTCTACATATATAAATAGACCCCTAGACCTAACACTTTTTCTCATTCTAGGTTTTCTCCAATTGGGTTCACCTTTCTAGGAAGGACCATAAATGGAATAATTTTTCCAAAGGAGAAAATCGTTATAAATTAAATTATTTTACAACTCCAAGTGGATCCAGAAAGACTAATGGAAAAGCTTAGGACCGGAGGTGAGTGATTGTAATTACTTTAAGATTTCTTTATGTAATTTAAAATAATACGGTTTCTGTTTGCACCAAAAATGGGCACAACACTCTTCGGAAGTCGTTGAAGAGATAAACGCGCAGAATGAAAAATAATACTGTGGATTATCTAACAAAAACTCCAAATAACAGAAAGTAAATTGCAAAGACAAGCGGTTTAGAGTGGTTCGGCGCTTTGCCTACGTCCACTATGAAGTTTGATGATTTTATTGCTCGATTACTTGAAGATTACAGTAGTTAACAATGTAATACAACTGAATTTCAATGCTAAGTGTCAATCTAAAGCAGCGGCGGTGTTCTGGAGTAGATCTGGCAGAATCTGGGCGCTCTTCAGTAGTGTCAATCTAAAGCAGCGGCGGTGTTCTGGAGTAGATCTGGCAGAATCTGGGCGTTCTTCAGTACTTAGAATTGTCCGACCCCTTTTCTGGATGACCAGGGGGTCTATTTATAGGTGTAGGAGGCTGGTATTTCGCCTAAAATGTGGGGAGACCAGTTCTGGTACGTCAGGGGGCCCACATGGCCGAAATCTGGAGACCCGGGCCCACTTTGGGATCGATTCGACCCTTGGTTCGAATCGATCAAGAAATCGTCCAATTGAGCTGAAATTTGGTGTGCACATTCTTCATCATGTGTTTGAGCTTCTGTGAAAATTTCATGGGATTTGGACTTGTAGAACTCGAGTTATGATCGATTCAAGTTGGTGTTATTCGTATTCTGGAGTCGTTCGAATCGATATGCTCGAATCGATTCGTTCGAATCGATCTTCCTGCTCGTGAAGATGGTGACGTGGTGCGCTTTCTTCGAATCGATCCGGTTTCCCTTCCGGATTGACTGGGTCGACTCCACGTTCTTAGCTGTTGTGGCCTAGTGGATTCGAGGTAGCTTATGGGATGGAGTCGAGGCGCATCTATCAGATGGATTCGAAGTAGGCCAAGGGGATGGATTCGAAGGTAAGCTTCCACGATGGATTCGAAGTAGGCCAAGGGGATGGATTCGAAGGTAAGCTTCCACGATGGATTCGAAGTGAAGCAATGTCTTCTGGATTCGAAGTTCCCTCTCTTGATGGATTCGAATTGTAGACAGCTCCAATCGATTCGAACTTAAGGTATCCTTCGAATCGATTCGAAGTATAGCTAACTACTTGGTCCGGCTGGATTCGAACGAGAGCTTCTATGCTGATGGAGTCGAAGCAAGGGAGAGCTGCTGGAGTCGAGGCAATGGAAGTTCGATGGATTCGAACTGTTTCCTGGCCAATGGATTCGAACATAGGCGAAACCTATGGATTCGAACTAAAGGTGCCCTACTCCATCTTTCGTCGACGATATCTCGAGCATACGAACTCGGATTGACTTGAAACTTGGATCGTTGGTTCCCAAGGCTCTGCTTGACGCGTCTTATCAATTGCAGCCCGAACTGGACTCGGACAAAATCCATCGATATCCGTAGTGATCTTTACGTGTAACCGACTTCCGAGACAATCTGTTACCGGTATCTAGTCAAGTCCTTGGTGTCACGGCCTTGCCAAAAGGCGGGATAACAGTTTCCAATAGTTTTACTTCTACTACGGTTTTTGGAATAGCCTTTTTCAGTAATTATGTACAGTTATTAATTATTTTCATTCTATTTCCTTTTAGCTATTCCTTTTAGTAATTTTAGTATTATTCCTATTAATTATAATTTATTACTGTTAAGCATAGCTTTTTATTGATTCATGGTCTATTTCCAGTATTTAATTTTATTTACTGTTATTTATTTCTTATTTGCACCTTTTTCGACATTTTGGATTTTATGCAAGCGTATATTTTCTTCATCCTCCTTTTCTATGTGTATGGATTAGAATAAATTGAACGCGAATATGGATTTTATAAGTAAGAATATTGAATGAAGAAAATAAGATGTAAATTATAAAGACAGTAATAAATAATGGAATTGGACTGTAATAAATAATGGAACTAGACTGAAATTACACCTAATTATAATTAGAATTGGACTAATTAAAGATAATTGGCATAGTTATAACTTAGAATTATAACTAAATGAAGTAAACGATGAAAGAAGCTTATTTTCACACTTAGACCTTGGGTTAAGTAATAAGCATGATTATAACATAGGTTATAATAAGAAAAGGAATAGAACGGGGCTTATTTTAAGGCTTGGGATAAATTAATAAGCATAGAAAGTAAAAATGATAATAAAGGCTTATTTAAATAATTTATCTAAGTTAATAAGCAAAGATGAAAGTAGGACCTGTACCAAATAGCATCCCTAAGGCACGCTTATGCTAAAAATGGTAGTAATTGGTCAAATAGAAGTCCAAATCACGGGAATTTGGATAAGGGGCGCAACTAGATATTATTTGGATGAAGGGCCAGTACCAACATCATTTCCCCCACTTTTTATGGACACATGGTGATCTTCCATTAGCCTGAAGTGAGACGAGGGGCACGCTATGTTGGACGTTTGAGGTAATAAGAAGTTCCAATAGGTGGAGCAAAAGGTAGCATGGCATGGTGGCAGTTACGCATGCGACTTCCATTCGGGTGCGCTCGGTAATAGCTATGAGTTCCAAGCGCTTAGTATGGTGTCTTTAGTAGACACCATTGCCTTCTGTGTAGGGAGCTATATATGTCGTCCGGATCCACAGTAGTTGCTCTATGCATCTTCCGTAGATACCATTGGTTGTTGTGTAGGGAGTTATATAGCGGCTGGTCCATAGTAAGGTCTATGGAGTAGCAGGCCGATCAAAAAGGGTAGAATTAGGGTCACGTCCTAATTACACGATTAGGAATTCAGCCTAATTAAATCAGAACAAGTGCAAGCAACCAAAGTTAACCTATCTTGAGCAATATTTAATCGTATTTATATCCAGCTTATCTCATTCCTATTTCCTTTGTTATCCTTATTTATGCTATAACTGTTGTAGAGTCTATTTCTTTTATCTTGCTTAAAGACTCTAGTAATTACTATCATTCACCAGAGTTTTAGTCTGACCGAATCCTCTATTTCACCCTTTCCCCCCCTTAGGCAATCAAGGGAGAAGCTAGTAGATTGCTGCAGCTTGGAGTTCTTCTTGGAGGAGATTTCTTCTATGTACTTTTATTTTCAGCTTTTATTCTTGTATGCACTGGTTTATTTATGAGGGATAATACGCACTCTGATTTTGAAACTATGATTTTTTATTTCATAAGACACAATGGGTTTTGAATGTTGTATTTGGCACTTGACTTATTTATGAATTAATTCTGAAGCTTTGTTTTTATTAAATACTTATTTAGTTTCCACTGTTTTTACCTATTTTTGTCTTGTGAATCTTAGTCTCTATTAGTTTCAGTTATACCTACAACGCACCATGCCTGCACCATGCCTTTTAATGTGTCCTTCTAGGTATATTAAAGGGTGTGGGGGTGTTTCACTTGGTATTAGAGCCTAAGGTTACAAGATTCCAAAAATTTATTTTTGAAAGTAAAGTATTTTTCAAAGTAACTTGTTTTAAAAGTATTTTTCAGAAAAGAAATTTTAGAATGATTTTAGTGTAAAAGAATTTTTATAAAAATCCCCTCATAAGTCCAGTTCAATCTCCCTTTGACTATTTCCCAAACTATCGTTTTCTTTTAGTAGAATGGCTGAAGCCCCGAACCTTCCCAAGAGTATTCCAGTCCCAACCTGGTTTCATAGGTACTTACAAGCCCCGACTCCATAGGTGCACGGGCCTGCGCCTAATCCTGCACCAATGGGTGGGAATCCCATCACCCCAGCTGCCGCTATCAATTTCTCTAAGCTTTGTAAAAATTTTGCGAGTTTGGGCGGGAAGACTTTTTCTAGCAAGGAGACTTTTGTGGAGGCGAGAGCATGGCTTAGGGACATAGAGAAGGATTTTGGTCTTTTGGGATTGGAGGGTCAGCAGTGAGTTCAGCTAGCCGCTTGGCAGCTAAAGGAGGAGGCATCTTATTGGTAGGAGGTGATCGAGTTAGAGGGAAGGAATATTAATTGGGATGAATTCCGGGAGCAATTCGATAGGAAGTTTTTACCTCAGGCAGAAGAGAGTGTTCAGCTGGAGAAGTTTATCAATTTGAAGCAAGGGAGTTTGTTTGTCAAGAGTACATCAATCAATTCAATGAGCTGTCGCGGTTTGGTATGGACTTGGTGAACACACCACACAAGAAAGCTATGAAGTTTGCGAAGGGATTGAATCAACCCCTTTAGGAATTATTGCTGACTCATGTACCAATGGGAGCTACTTATGAGTCTTTGGTCAAGATGGCGCTTATGTCAGATACAGTCAAGGAAGGAGAGTCTAAAGAGCAGGTTAAGTCAGAAGGTCCAAAGAAGAAGTGGTGGGAAAAGAATAAGAAGAAGAAGAAAGGCGATGGTCCTTAGAAGCAGATTAAGAAAGGGATAAAATGCCATGGTTATGGGAAGGTTGGACATGTGGCCAAGGATTGCTGGAAGGAGAAGATGAAGGGTAAGTGTTATACTTGCGGGCAGCCCGATCATATGAGTAGGAGTTTTCCCCAGAGAACGAGTGCACCAGTTGCGCAGATTCAGGCGTTAGAGACAGCACCTTCCAGTAGCATTCCAGATAGAGGTAGGAAAGTCACAATTGAAGGTTTGATTTCTACATCTAATTTTCCCATTCGGACTTTATTTGATTCTGGAGCATCACACTCTTTCATCTCTAGCTCTCTAGTAGATTGTTTGCACTTGGACATATCATTAGTAGTAGACCCCATTATTGTTTCAAACCCCATAGGAGGATCGACACACTTATCTATGATTTGTAGGGGTTTCAAAATCTTTATCCTAGGCGTAGAGTTTGACTGCGATGCCTATGTTTTGGGATTCTCGGGGTATGGGATAATCTTAGGGATGGATTGGCTATCCACATACGGAGCTATCTTAGACTATGAGCGGAGAGTCAATAGACTTGAGACTTGCAGTGGTAGGACTCTGGAGGTATCTTGCGACCCATAAGGGTCAATAATGTTGAGTTTTCTCTATTCCCTCAATTCATCTTCATCAGAGTTGCATTCGGTTCTCGTCGTCAGAGATTTTGCAGACGTCTTTGAGGAGTTAGGGGACTACCCCCTAAGAGAGAGATTAACTTCAGGATTTATTTGACCGAGAATGCCAAGCCAATAGCGTTACCTGTGAGACACATGACACATAGGGAGAGGAAAGAATTGAGCAAGCAGATTCGTGAGCTCTTGGAGAAGGGATTCATAAGAAGGAGCATATCGGAGTGGGGAGCACCAGTCTTCTTCGCCACTAAGGCAGATGGTTCTCTTCGACTTTACGTGGACTATAGGGAATTGAATAAGCTCACCAAGAAGAACCAATATCCACTTCCTAGGATTGATGATCTTTTTAACCAGTTGGTAGGTTCTTCGATTTTCTCTCAACTTGATTTAGCCATGGGATTCCATCAGCTTAGAGTCACTGATGACATCATAGATAAGACTGCCTTTAGGACACCGGATGGATTCTTCGAATGGTTGGTTATGCCTTTTGGGCTAACCAATGCTCCAGCCTATTTCGTTGATTTGATGAGCCGCGTCTTTAGAGATGTCGTAAATAAGTTTGCGGTGGTATTCATGGATGATATCTTGGTATTTTCCAAGAATATGGAGGAGCATGCTGTTCATTTGGAAGAAGTTCTTCGCACACTTCGTAGTCATCAATTTATAGCTAGGTTTTCTAAGTGTCATTTTTGAAGAGAGTAAGTTCGTTTCTTGGGGCATGTAGTCTCAAAGGAAGGTTTGGCTGTGGACCCTGCCAAGGTTATTGCAGTCCAAGATTGGAAGGTCCCCAAGAACATTACCAAGGTTAGGAGCTTCCTAGGATTGGCAGGCTACTATAGGAAGTTCATTAGAGACTTTGCCAAGATTTTGGCACCACTCACGCGCCTTACTAAGAAGAATAAAGCTTTCATGTGGGACGTGGATTGTGAGGATTCCTTCACGAAGCTTAAGAGAGCCCTTACTAGTGCACCAGTGTTAGTTTTACCCGATGGGGCTAAGCCTTTCACTGTATACGGTGATGCATGTAGAACGGGTCTAGGAGCGATGTTGATGCAAAAAGGGAGGGTAGTGTGTTATGGTAGTAGGCAGTTGAGGACGCATGAGAAGAACTATCCTACCCACAATTTAGAGTTGGTGCCATAGTTTTTGCAATTAAGTCTTAGAGGAACTATTTGCATGGAGAGAGGTTTGAGCTTTTTACCGACCATAAGTCTTTGAAGTACCTATTCTAGCATAAGGACTTGAACTTGAGGCAACATAGGTGGATGGAGTTTTTAGCCTCGTATGATTTTGAGACAGCTTATACCTCTAGCAAGGGTAATGTGGTTGCGGATGCATTGAGTAGAAAGAAGGCAACCCTTAGTCCTTTGTTCATAGAGTGGAGGAGCTTGGAGTTTATTTCTACTTTTTATTTTAAGCTCTCTACGGACATTACTCCCGGATTATTGGCAACCTTAGAGGTAAGGCCTACCCTTATGGATCAGATTGGCTCGAGACAGCGGGAGGATTCAGAACTCATGGACATTATGGATAGGATTAGCTGAGGAGAGGTCTTAAGACATCTCCAATGCTATTCCATTGATGGCAGAGGGTGGTTTAGGAGAGATGGGAGGCTTTGTGTTCCACACACCAGTGACTTGTTGATAGTAGTTTTGGAAGAGGCGCACCATTCCCGTATGACTATTCATCCGGGTTGTGACAAAATGTATCGGGATATGAAGAGGATGTTCTATTGGGGTGGTATGAAGAAGGAATTGGCGGAATTCGTAGCTAAGTGTCTCATATGCCAAAGGGTAAAAGTAGAGCAACAGAAGCCCGGTGGATTACTTCAGCCCTTAGATGTACCGGAGTGGAAGTGGGACAGTGTTTCTATGGATTTCATTGATGGTTTACCTCATTCTAGAAAAGGGAACACTAGCATTTGGGTGATTGTTGATAGATTGACCAAGAGTGCTCACTTAATCCTAGTTAAGAGTAAGCGTATGGGTTCATATTTGACATCCTTGTATATTCGAGAGATAGTCCGTCTACACGGAGGTCCTTCTAGTGTTTTTAGTGATAGAGATCCCATTTTCACTAGTGAGTTTTGGAGAAGCTTACAAGAGGCGCTAGGGACGCAACTTAGGTTGAGTACGGCCTATCACCCCCAGACAGATGGCCAAACGGAGAGGGTAAATATGGTGCTTGAGGATTTGTTGCGGATGTGCATTTTGGACTTTGGAGGAACTTGGGAGGAGCATCTTCCATTGGTTTAGTTTGCGTACAATAATAATTACCAAACAAGTATAGGAATGGCACCATTTGAGGCTTTATATAGGAGACCTTGCAAGTCCCCATCCTTTTGGATAGAGTCTACGGAGAAGTTATTACTTGGGCCCGATATGGTTAGGGAGACCTTTGAGAGGGTGGATTTGATTCGACGAAGGATGAAGACGGCTCAAGACAGACAAAAGTCGTATGCAGATAAGCGGAGGAGAGACTTAGAGTTTGAGGTCGAAGACTTATTTTTTATCAAAATATCCACACTTAGGAAGGTGGTAAGATTCGGATTAAATGGAAAGTTAGCCCCTAGATTTGTTGGACCATTTCCTATCACAGAGAGAGTTGGGAAGATGGCTTACCGAGTGAAGCTACCAGATAGGCTCGTAGGAGTACATGACGTTTTCCATGTTTCGCATTTGCAAAAGTGCTTACATGACTCGATGGAGGTTGTAGAGCCTAGTCAGTTAGAGGAGGTGGAGGTAGAAAGGGAAGCTTCTATTCGGCGTATCCCCACGAAGATTGTTGGAAGAGATATCAAGGGACTAAGGAATAATGAGGTTTCACTGGTAAAAGTGCAATGGGGAGATGATGTTGCAGACGCCACTTGGGAAGTAGAAGAGAAGATTCGTACTTCCTATCCTCATCTTTTTTATGGTAAGTTTTAGAATTCCTTTTTCCATCTTTAGATTTGAATTGGTTCTTTCCTTTATTATCCTTTGGAAGGGTAGAACTTAGGATTTAACCTATGGATGGTAGGATTTGATGTAAGCATATTAATAGAACATGTTATGAATGATGTATGCTAATGATTGCAAGTGCTTGCTGGTGGATGCTATGGACGCATATAGGTACACTAGGCACTATTATTCCTTAGGGATCGGCCTAACTAGGACACTAGAGCATATGCATATGGACATGTGCGCATTTTTATTTTATTTCCATGATTGCTATAAATGGATGATTATCACATGATTGTTGCATTTGGGTGATGTTTGTAGCACGCATATAGAACTATCAGTTATCATTAGGAAATTTTTGCATTCATTTGGATACATGGCATGAACATGATTGCATAAAAAGGAGGTCAACTGAATTAGTGGACCGCCTAATCTTTTGCATTAGTTAGGGACATTTACACTACATTAATTGCATAAGTATCATAAAATGCATTAGAAAAACTTAAGGACCATGGATGAATGGTTGATGATTGAGTAGTTGGTTGTAGAATTGGATGGAAACATTTAGTACATTCTTCCATCCTTAGAGATTTCGGGAACAAAATCCCTTAAGGAGGAGAGAATGTAACAACCCGAAATTTAACCCGTAATAATTAATTTGTTAATTAAATAATAAAATAACTTTGTGAAATTATCAGAATTAAGCCACGGACGTTGCACCATTATGTCCGTGGCAATTTTCTGGTCAATTTCCATGTATAGAACGTCAGAAACCGAGCTAATATGACCAAGTTATAAAATAAACAAAATAAGGAGAAATATAACAATATATATATATATATATATATGTGTGTGTGTGTGTGTGTGTGTGTGTGTGTGGTCAGGTTGACCGCCGGTCGACCTGGGCAAGGGGGCGGTCGACCACCCAGTCGACCCACCTTGTAATTCGACAGGCGAACGAACGTTAATTCGTTCGAACGGACATCCGATGGCTCCTATTCAGCCTATGACGTGGTTGCATCCTATTCAATCTCCAAATCCAACGGTCCGAGATCCACTTCTACACGTATAAGTAGACCCCTAGACCTAACACTTTTTCTCATTTTAGGTTTTCTCCAATTAGGTTCACCTTTCTAGGAAGGACCCTAAATGGAATAATTTTTCCAAAGGAGAAAATCGTTATAAATTAAATTATTTTACAACTCCAAGTGGATCCGGGAAGACCAAAGGAAAAGCTTAGGACCGGAGGTGAGTGATTGTAATTACTTTAAGATTTCTTTAAGTAATTTAAAATAATAGGGTTTCCAATAGTTGTAGTTTTACTACGATTTTTGGAATATCCTTTTTCAGAAATTATTTACAGTTTTTAATTATTTTCAGTCTATTTCCTTTCGGCTATTCCTTTCAGTAATTTTAGTATTATTTCTGTTAATTATAATTTATAACTGTTAAGGATAGCTTTTTATTGATTCACAGTCTATTTACAGTATTTAAGTTAATTTACTGTTATTTATTTCTTATTTACATCTTTTTCGACGTTTTGGATTTTATGCAAGCGTCTATTCTCTTCATCCCCCTTTTCGGCGCGTATGGATTAGAATAAATTGAATTGCGAATAAAAAATTTATAAGTAAGAATATTGAATTAATAAAATAAGATGTAAATTATAAAGACAGTAATAAATAATGGAATTGGACTGTAATAAATAATGGAATTGTACTGAAATTACGCCTAATTATAATTAGATTTGGACTAATTAAAGATAATTGGCATAGTTATAACTTAGAATTATAACTAAATGAAGTAAAAGATGAAAGTAGCTTATTTTCACACTTAGACCTTGGGTTAAGTAATAAGCATGATTATAACATATGTTATAATAAGAAAAAGAACAGAATGAGGCTTATTTTAAGGCTTGGATAAATTAATAAGCATAGAAAGTAAAAATGATAATAAAGGCTTATTTAAATAATTTATCCAAGTTAATAAGCAAAGATGAAAGTAGGACCTATACCAAATATCATTCCATAGGGTACGCTTATGTTAAGAATGGTAGAAAATGGTCAAATAGAAGTTCAAATCACGGGGATTTGGATAAGGGGCCCAACTAGATATTGTTTGGGTGAAGGGCCAGTACCAACAGCATTTACGCTATTTTTCTATGGACACATGGTGATCTCGCATTAGCCTGAAGTGAGATGAGGGCCACGCTATGCTAGACGTTGGAGGTAATAAGAAGACCCAATAGGTGGAGCAAAAGGTAGCATGGGCATGGTGGCAGTTACGTGTGCGACTTCCATTCGGGTGCTCAGTAATAGCTATAAGTTCCAAGCTCTTAGTATGGTGTCTTTAGTAGACACCACTGTCTTCTTTGTAGGGAGCTATATATGTCGTCCGGATCCATAGTAGTTGCTTTGTGCATCTTCCGTAGATACCATTGGTTGCTGTGTAGGGAGTTATATAGCGGTTGGTCCACAGTAAGGTCTATGGAGTAGCAGGCCGATCAAAAAGCGTAGAATTAGGGTCACATCCTAATTACAGGATTAAGGATTCAGCCTAATCAAATCAAAACAAGTGCAAACAATCAAAGTTAACCTCTCTTAAGTAATATTTTATCGTATTCATTTCCAGTTTATCTCTTTCCTATTTTCTTTGTTATCCTTATTTATGCTAGAGCTGTTGTAGTGTCTTTTACTTTTATCTTGCTTAAAGACTCTAGTAATTACTATCATTCACCAGACTTTTAGTCTGACCCACTCCTCTATTTCCCCTTTTTTCCCCTTAGGCAATCAAGGGAGAAGCTAGTAGATTGCTGCAGCTTGGAGTTCTTCTTGAAGGAGATTTCTTCTATGTACTTTTATTTTCAGCTTTTGTTCTTGTATGCACTGGTTTATTTATAAGGGATATTACACACTCTGATTTTGAGACTATGAATTTTTATTTCATAAAACACGATGGGTTTTGAATGTTGTATTTGGCACTTGACTTATTTATGAATTAATTATGAAGCTTTGTTTTAATTAAATACTTATTTAGTTTCCGTTAATTTTACCTATTTTTGTCTTGTGAACCTTAGTCTCTATTAGTTTAAGTTATACCTACAACGCACCACGCCTTTTAATGTGTCATTTTGGGTATATTAAGGGGTGTGGGGTGTTTCCAAATTCCTTGGTATTCAAGTTTCTCATGCTGGTTTTACTAGATTGATCCGACATTATTTTTCTAATAAGCTCGAGCTAGCCCGAGCATATTTTCCAGATTTAGCTGGATCCTTTAGAGCTTTCAGGAGATGAGCTGGATCTCCAAAACGTATTCACATATCTTATATTCTTCCACTATTGTTGCTTCCTTTTCTGTTTTGTGTTAATCGGCATTTGTAAGGACAGGCAGTTATAACTATCCAGGTTGATAATAGGTTAATGTACTCTGATGATGTGTATAATAAAGATGATTTCTTTTTGTAATGACTTGTTCATATTATATATTACTCATCACATTTTGTAAGATTATATTTTGTCTTTTCTTTCTTCACCCTAGATGACATTTCTTTCGGATACGTAAATGATCGTCGCACGAATACCGAGGATGTGTTAAGTTTCATCTTTAGGTCTAAGAAAGGCGGAACGTTATAAATAAGGTCGTAGTTCTAAAACAGATTTTCTATGGAGGGGGCCCTTTATCTAGCGCCAAAATGTTAACGAGATTTTTCATCTCACAACCCAATTGATTGCTGATTAATTATGGGGCTAATCTATTACTTAAAAAGGAAAGTAGAATCCACCTCCTAATAAATTGACACGTGGCCTAACATCTGAACCATTTTACAATATTTGCCTTACTGCGTCCTTTAGTTTTTTTCAACTTCCCAACAACTATTCCCACTATCTGTACCGTGTTCATCTCTTCGCCATACTCATTCTCTATATCCTCCATCTCTGTTCACTCTCTTTTCTTCTCAAAATCACCCCAAAAATAAAAATCATCCACACAAATTTACATTTTTCCTCAATATCCACACTCTCTTCGTCGAATTCTCCTTCTGTCGCAAAGGCTGTATTTTCCCTTTACAGTTTGTCATAAGGGTTGCACTCTGCCGTAATCTCCTTCTAATCGACAATCTATAACGTATTGATACTGGAAATAATGGTGATGCTCTCCCTTTTCAATTTGCATTGATTTTAATATTGTTGTTTTCATCCGTTACATGATTTACTAATGTTTAAATTATTAAATGCTCAGAGCATTCATCCCCAAATCTGCAGGGCTATGTCTGTTCCGCATTAACATACAAAATCTTAAATCCTATTCAACACCGTCAATTTTTTGCAGATTCTATGGTATTCAATTTTGCTTTTTTATTTACTGCCGTTCTTGATTTAATGATTTTCAGTAGTATTATTTTCCATGTTCTTCCATTTCATCTCATATACTCTAGCTTCTTTTCTTAATTTTTGCAGTATATTGGATTCTAATGTCAATGTTTATTTTCTACAGTTTTATAGTTAGTAATACTTGCCACATCTTCGCTAATTACGATTGTTTGCTTTTGAATAGTAATATAGTTGATTTTCTGAACTGGCTATATGCGAATTTAGTTAATGAACTAAATGTTAGAATGCAATTTTCCAGCATAATATTAACCTTTTTTTTTGCTTGATACACTATTTAATGTTAGCATTTTACTTGCTATCATACAACAAATAAAAGTTTGACCTTTGCTTTTAGGATGCCAACTGGCTGTAATATTGAAAAAACCACTTTGATCTCAATTGTTTTCCAGTACTTAAATGACGTTATAACTGGTGCAAACATAGTTGCTACACATTTCTAACTTTATATGTTGCCTCAAACTTATCATCTATAATACTATGCAACTATTTGAGTTATTGCTTAACTGATACATATAAATACATAAATAGATACATACGTACATAAACACACACACATAAACACAGAAGCAAACAGTTAGAAATCTTGTTACCGATTTGTGTTTTGTATTTATAGACATTTTAGTTAGTATGCAAATATATATAAAACTTTTTAAATTGTTGGTTTGGCCGTTAATTACAAACACATAAATGATTTTATTCATTGCAACGAGTTAAATTTATGCGTATCCTTATTTTAGTTGTAAATTAAAATAAAGAATAATGTGCAGTCTATTAGTAAATTAAAATTATTTAAAAAACTTCATATTTGCTTAACAATATAACGTAACTCCAGTTAGTTGTTGGTACAGTTTATGAAAAAATTTAGCCGATCATTTATTAATGGTGTGTACCACTTTCACAATAGCTTTATAGATGTAATGATAGGTTTATTAAGGTTTGGTTAAACTGTGGATACACTGAAAGCTTTAATCTAGCTAGAAGAGAAGGTACCATGTCTAACCTTTCATGGGATTTGTCATGTTCATTAGTTTTTTTAGGCTACTATATTCTTTTATTTAGAAGTCTCATCAAGTTGAATGTGCTCGCTGAAATTTGATTATACATTTGCTTATAACTGATCAATTGCTCGGTCATTACACAACTACAATCTATTTAATTTTTCCGGGTCCATGATCTGGTTTCGTTAATAAAATATAAAAATAACCTAACACTATATTTATCAACTTGACTATTTTCAGTTGTTTGTCCAAAAGAAATCATGGAAAAATACATTGGTTTTGGAAACTCAATGATAATGGCACTGCTGTACCTCTGTTTTTGGGATATTCATGGATGGATTTCTCAATCAATATTTTTGCGTATATCTATATTAGATTATGGTCGACCTGTTTGGATGTTTGTTCTAGGTCATCGAAATGCATCTGCAATATACCATATATTATGTGGACCTTAGAATTATGGGTTGGCCAGTTTGGATGGTTGTTTTATGTTATAGGAATGCATCCACCATATACCATCTATTATGTAGTGTATTATGGAAATCTGGGTATAATTTTGAATATTTTGGGTTGTCTTATGGTCAACTGGACGAACATAACAGTGTGCAATAGCTTATTCCACTTTGTATATCGATTGAAATTATATGCTTACACTACAATTTGTATGCATGGTGCTTTTTGTGAAACGTGTATATTTTTTTTTTGCTAATTGAGATATTGGTATCCTTTAGACTATTAAATAATACTAATACTATGATATTGTTTCAGTTGAAATGTAGATTTTGTTGTTAATGCAGAATTTACTACATAATGTAATATCCCAGTTTTTAATTTCAAATCCATTTTATCTCATATACCTTATCTTAGTTTCTAACTCTAGAATTAAGTTTGTTTGATTCTCATATTTTTGAACCAATGTGGTATAGAAGGCAATCAGTCTGGGCTTCATAATCCTCATCATAAAATCAGAAGAAGAAAATATAGCTAAACCCAAAGCCAAATTAATGTTCGCTTGCGAAGGAGGCGATGTGTATAAAAGGCATGCCAAAAAGAATAAGAATTTTGAAAAACCAGAGAAGAAAACAGCCAGAAAGATAGAGGGTCTTAGTTATGCTGGTAGGCTAAGCGAGTATGAGAAGGTATTGTTGCTGGCATGTATAAGGCATGTGCGAAGCCCAGAGAGATTTTATCTGCTATAAAACGGTATGGTAACCAATGACCATCTGTAAGCAAATATTTACTTCTGATTTAGCAAAAAGTGGACTTAGCTGTAACTTGCTTGGTTGCACGAAACACATATTTACTTTTTATAGAACAAATGAAAACCATCAAGAAACACGGTCAATATGAAAGACGCTTTACAAAAAAGCAGACAGAAAGGAACCTTTTATTAATATTAGTTGTATATGATTTTCATATCATATTCGTTGAGGCATTGCTGTGTGTAATATGATGCAGGCTAGAAAATATAGCATGAACTCTACATATCACTTGAAATATAGCAATAAAGTCAATAAATCCTTTTCCAATTCATTGAATGGCTGACAGTGTTACATGTCATAGCTACCTAACACCAAACTTTCAAACCACCTAATCTGCTTCCTCAAACCTTTCCATGCTTATAAGTTGCTAGCTCCAGAGTTACTCAATTCATATTACGCATATCATCCGAAACTGAATAAGCTTATTTTTAATCATATGTTAACTGCAATGGATGTGCAAAACAATGGTGCTGTTACTGGAGTTCCAGTTGCAAATGTTTCATATGCTACTGGAGTACTAATGACAGAAGAACCTGAATCCCTTTATGGTTTATGTCATAACTGCAAACAAGGTATTGAAAATTTCATTAATTGATTTTATAGGAATATCTTTACTTTCGTTTTAGCATGTTTTACATATAAAGTACGAAAATCTGCAGGGCTTTAAATTTTAAATTGGTAAATATTAATTCAAGAAATAAATAGAATAATGTATTTTTCTTTAAGATAAAATGCAGTCAGCAGTACTAATTTTTGTTTAGTTTCATCTACCTGATATAAATTCAGTACATGAAGTCGCTTATCTACTTTTGTATGGAATTTGTAGATAGAACATTTTTGATTAGTAATTGGATGTCCAAGTTCAAAATCAAAGCAAACAACCATCTACAGGACATCGGGAATGATGGTATTTGATTTTCGAACTAATCATATAAACTTACTGCACATTTAATATGAGTTATCTTATGCTATTTCTTTTAAATTTTAACAGTGAATTTAAGACCAAAGGTTTCTCAAATTATGAGAAGAAATTTAGATAGTGGAGTAAGGTTTATAAAAACAGGTGGAAAAAGAAGAGTATTCAACAAATTATTCTCAGTTTATGGAAATGAGAAGCTTGTGATTTCTTCAAAGTGTTATTTATTCACAACTGTTGGTCCAATAGCAGGAACGCTCTTCATTTCCAACATAAAGATTGCATTATTAAGTGATAAATCACTTAAATTACAATCGACATGCAATGAAAAGAAGATGAGTTTTCGCTACAAGGTATATATGGCAGATAAAGTATAACTCATGGAATATTCTACAAGTTAGGCATTAATGTCTTAAGCAAATGCACTACTACTGCAATAGAATTTTATACAAACATGTACGAATAAAACAAATTTTTAATAAGCAATAGAGCTCCCTGGACCCCCACGACCTAACCGGCTAGGTCAACCGCCGTCAGCGATGGTGTTGACCCGCACCCCCACTTAGGGGGGTTGCCACCCCTTGGACCCTCTTTCGTAATGGTAATCAATTTAAGCAATTTTATGAAAAACTTCCAATATATTATGATGATTGATGATGATTGAGTCCCTTAATAGAAGAAGAGGTGAGAGTAGCTGGAAAATTATAGGTTTACCTACTGATTTAGTCGACTTTGAAATGAAGTAGATAAGATGCATATGAAAAGAGATTGGGCATAACCTACAAAAAAAGTTGAATTTCATTGTTTGTATTTTTTTTTGCTGATTTATACTAGGTTTTTAACGATTAAATGAATTTACTTTCCTCTACACTTACTGTTCTCATACATTCTACTGGAACATATTTATGATTTTCTTTCTTCGGTATAATGATTCAATCTGATAGTATACATATAATACAAAAGTAGTTAACACTTAATATGTATTCCTAATTGTTGTTGCAAATTGCTAGCTGTACTGCAAAAATAATTACTAGAAGATTATAAAGACGACTACTAAGATTATGAAACTGTAATTAGAATTGGAAAATTTGTTCATACCTGACTGTAAATATACAAGACATCATTGACATATGCTTCTAAAACCTTTCCATATTTGAAGCCATTCTTCCTTATATATCAAATTTTGTGGCATGTAATTGACGGTTAAGAATATATATAACTGATTCATATACTTCATTTTTTCAATTCTACATGTAGTGCTTGCTAATAAAAAGATTAACACTGGAACAAGGTATACCTTTACTTTACCGACATTTGATTTATTTTACAAAGGGCAAGATGTATACAAATTTGACTTTTTTTGAACATCGTAAATATTAATCAAAATTTAGCGGTTTTTGTATTTTCGTTATATGCTATTATATCTGTATTTTAGTATATTTTAAATAAGGGTTTTGAAGAAAAAATTGAACATGTCAATTTATATTAAAAATCTACTATATTTTAAAAAAAAGTAACACACAAACATGTGTGTGTATATATGTATGTTACATTTGCAAACACACACCAAAATATACTAAAACTCTACCTTCCTCTTCTACATAAAATTCCTTTATGTTACAACATTATATTCTAAAGTAACTTTTAACATTAATGTAATTTCCAACCATGCCCGTGTGCGTAGCACGGGCCACGCACTAGTTACTTATATAATTATGAATCAACAAACTTAAGTGGTATTAAATTTTCCTTAAGGTAGTTAGTAATCATGGCGTTGTTTTCTTACACAAGTAAGAAGTTGCACTTTAACGGTATGCTAAAATGTCAATTTTAATTTTAAATCCAATTTTAGTAAGAGAAAAGGTAAATAGAACTTACTTAAAATAGAAAGTAAGAAAATGCAATAAAAGTAAAGGACATAGGAATTTACATGGTTTGGATTTTGAAGAATTATATGTCCACGGATCAAATCTTTTCTTATATTTCTCTTCCTCATACAAAGCATTTTTAATAGCAGAAAAGTGTACAAGTATATCTAGTCATATTCAGAGAATCTATTTTCCTAAAAATGATTCATTTCCTTGCTAAGATACTGTCTTATTTTTTGTACAATAAAGTCACATGGATTCCTAATTCCTCCATCCAATTTGTCCCTTTCTACCATTTGATCTGTTCATGTATCATCCATCCATTCTTAGTTATTTTGTGCTTGGATTTTTGACACGACCGAAAGAATTTGGCAGTTTTAATTAGGTGGGAAGATTCTAGTTGGGGCCTGGAGTTTGTCAAATTTGAAAATCAGGCGAGAGATTTAAATTTTGGAAATGTGTTTGGCTGGTCTTTGTGCCCGATTTCAAAGATGCACCCTTCCCACCCTGCGAGCTTTAGTCGGCATTATGATGGGTGCTTTGATTTGAGTTGTTCCAGTTCTTTCTTTTAAAGTGAACTGTGTCATTTCTCTTGAACGAGATAAGACCCTTTACAAAATTGTTGTGTGGTCCTTCCGAATTTGCAACATAACCTTTTGATGGAGTGTATGGGGATGCCCTATGAATTGAGGCACAGTCTCTTGATAAAATGTATGGAGCTTCCCCTATGGAACTGCAGTGCAATAGCTGGATAGGATGCACTACGGAATTGTAGCGTTGTCTTTTGGTAGGATTTGCCCTATAGAATTGCAACACAGTCTCTTGATAGAATGCATGGTGCTTCTCCTTTGGAATTACGACGCAGGCTCTTGATAAAATGCATGAAGTTTCCCTTATGAATTATGGCGCTATATTTTGGTAGGGTGCATGGAGTTGCCCTATGAAATTGCAACGTGGTCTTCTGGTGGAAAAGCGAGCAATCTTTGGACCTTGGCACGGTTCCTTTTAGGGGAAGGAGAATAGTCCTTGAGCCTGGGTGTAATTCCTTTTAGGTTTAGTCCTACTGTTTGTTGGCACATTGCTAACATGGTTCTTCGGTTCAAATTTTTGATTACTTACCTTTTCAGTTTTCGGCTAAATGATTGCACCTTTTGAAATTGTGATCCTCAATTAACTACGTTGTTTCCCTTTTTCCTGAAGTTTTGAACCCATAGTGCATATGTCATAAGGGAAAAATGAGTGTAAAAATATCACTTTTCTATTTTCAATCTTTTTAAGATAATTTTTTATTTCTAAAATAAATCCCAAAATTTTAAAAACATTATTTATTCTATCAAAATAATTTTCCAAGCAACTTTTGGATTTCAAAATATAATTCAAATTACAAATTCAAATTTTAAATCATTATTTCCAAATAAATCCCAAAAGTATCACTTTAGTGAATTTTGATATAATAAAATTTCGAAAATTGTCTTCCAACTCAATTTATCAAAACTAAAATCCCAAATATATTTTTATTATAGTTAATCAATGGCGGGATGCTATAGACTTCCATTCTTAAAGAAATTTTGTCCTGGTAATTATTTAAAGAGTACTATAATTTATTTCTATACATATATAGACATGACAATCAATTGAATCCAAATATCCATGACTTGATAAAATAAATAAATAAATAAATAAATACCCAACGAGTTTCAAATAACTTAGGATGTAATTTTCTAATTTGTTCTTCTATTTACCAGGTGCAATCTTTGGGGTTATCAGACCATTGAATCTTGACTAGTGGAACTTTCTTCTCCCTTAATTGCTACTCCATCAAATCTACAATCTATGCTGGTCGATGGTGAAATTTAAGTTTAGCTCAATTTCAAACTCCTCTAGCTATCTTCGTTCTATAACAGCATCGGATCTTGTAGACATTTCCTCATTTGGGACAGTTGGAACATGTGTACTCTTGATAAATAAATAGGTAAGTCAATTAATATGCTAAACTTCTAATGTGCTCCATAATTGAATAAGGTCTAATATATTTTGGAGATATTTCCTAGCTTTTCCAAATCTTATTGAAACACCTTACCTCTATACCCATACTATTCAAGAGTATTATATAGTAACACTGTCATATAATACGAAGAATGAGGCTATATGGGTACACACATGAATATTCCCTTGAACTTATACTGGTACATATTAAAACATCAAATAAATAACTCATCTATACATACACAGTATCGGTACAGTGCAATAAACACGTGTGCCTCCAGGACAGAATAATACATAATGTATATAGTAAATCACAGAGTACACAGAGTCAAACGTATCGATAACATATAATATACAATAATGATGTAATGGTACAAAAAATATCAACTTTAATCAATCTCCATGTAACATAATGAATCATTAATGTACAACTCAATGTCTTATATATACAGTAAATCAATGTCATATGAGTGTTATACAATATTTCTAATATATATACCTCCTCTAAGCCAAATAAAATAAATGCTGGTCATGTCGCCTTATACCTAAAATGTCTTGGACTGACCCAAGTAAAATAATACACTAGTTAGACTATGTCTAATAAGGGTAATACAGTGTAAATAAGGAAAAATAATAATAACATAATAACTTTAACACAGATTATCCAATCATCAGACAACATGTCAAATGAAGCATATAAATATAATGATGTATGCCTATAGTCTATGTATAATACCATAATTAATTATCTAGGCATCACATCTAACAAATATCTCAATATAACATAAACATCTCGCGCTAATATCAAAAGATGCCATCACCTATTTATAAACACATCAAATAAAAAAAATCATAAAATCAACTCAAATGGGTGAATCATATCTAAAATCATCATTAGATCTAGAAATATCGATAAACAAGATATCATCAAGTAGAATAATGCTAGCACAAAGCACTGCCTAAATATATCTCTCAATTTTGATAAAACGTCATCAATATCAAATAGGATAGGATGCCTAACAAATACTGAGAATCCACTATACACTGGATATAAATCATAGGTATAATCTCCTATCCTCATATCTATATTGTCAAATAGTATCATGACGTGAAATGAATGTATGATAGATACGAAGTCCCAAGTAGAGTCATTTATATAACAACATGCGGCACCTAGCCCATATTAATACTAGTATGAGCTGTATCAATCGTATATGCCAATCTACTACTCCATCAGTACTAGAAGGGAGACTGAAAGCACTAAGCAAGCTCAAGAGACACTAAGTCTCTATAGTCTTTAGTTACCTCACAGTCATTATGACACGTATCCAACGGTGTACTCATCGATGCGAGGACTCTTAAGTCATGACATTACAAATGCCCCTATAGGTAACGTACTACTAGCCTAGGTGACATACAGGCAGTGCACAAAGCCAAGCACTAAGCTAAAAGCACTAAGATACATACACACACACATGGAGCACCACCAATCTAAGGTGTCACAGATCCTAGGTGACCTCACGATCAGACCGCCAGGATGGATACAAGCCATCTTGTCCTCTCTAACAAACCTAATTAGGAGTACATCATAATAGTGGCTTATAGAACCAATACATATAGACATGAAATCTTGGTCATCAATAGGAACAGAGCCATACTCACTAAATATAGGCTCGGAGCCATATATCACTAAGTATCACCTCACACTATCCACTCTATTCCCGTCATGTGATTGTCATCTACTTACAATGAATAACTGAATAAGTATCACAACATCGTCTCATAGCACTTCGTGATATTCAAATGTTTATTCACTACTTATAAACTATGCTCAAACTATCCAGTATTCTATATAACGAGTCCAGAGAATAACTGAAGAAATATTACCGACTGCCCCATCCCAAATGGTATTATAACTGTGTTTATTTAGATTTCTTGTCACATGGAATTATATCATAAAAACATATAGAAGGATGTGCTCACCGTGTCTTCTCAAATTATCCACCAAATCTTTATCAACGGTGAATCACTCATAAAATTGAAATCGATATTAAGAAGATGCCCAGAAATCATTTATAAACATTTTTATAACTCATAATAATAATTTCATAAATAATTATGTTATTAGAATAATACCCTTTAAAATATTTAAAATTCTAAATTGCGAATTTACCATAATTTTCCATAATTTGTAGGTTTAAATAAATAAATGAATCTAAACATAAAATATTCTTTCAAAAAATTTGACAATTACTTAGTCTTTTAGATACTTTGGAAACACTTTAAAATACTCAAGATTGTTTACAGATCCCAAACATTGTAATATTGATTATTTCATAGTCTTAATAATCAAATGTTATTTATAAATAATTTTAAATAATCTAAACCAATTTATCATATTTATACTATTTGGGAAATACACTTTAAAATATCAAAAATACTAATCTAAGAAGTTCTCATAATGTTCTATAATTTATAAGTTTTAAATAAATAATTAAAACTAGATGCAAAATTTACTATTTATTAATTTTTCAACTTTTAACCTTTCAAATATTAACTTAATAATCATTTATTTACTCAGAAAATACATATACTATTTCTGAACTCCTAAGAAATTAGTTTTCAAAACTGAATATTTCAAGTAATAACTATTCCATAATTTTCTATATTCAAATATTATTAGTATGTAATTTTAAAACATATAAATCAATTCAACATATTCATACTTAAATAATTGTCTTTTCTTAACCTAAATTATATTTTGGAACTTCATAACTATACTTTGAAAACCCATAAATAATGATAACTATCTATTTTCCAAACATTATGTATATTTACATTTGAGTAAACAATTAAATACATAATATAAAATTGTAGTTAAATTATTAACTTTTAAAAATATAATAAGTTATATTTCTTACTTTTAAATAGAATACCAGTTCATATACTTAAAGATACTATTAGTATAAATAATTCAATATTGAATATTCCAGTACACCAATCACTACTAAAACAGAAAACATTTAGCATAAATAATTATCAATTTATAATTAAATTAAACATCAATATATGATTTTTTTTCTATATTTAAACACGTTTACAAAACTTTAATTCAATTTACTAACAACCCAATTCACTTCGAAAGCACCTAGAATATTAATTTAATCATTTTTCTTATTTTTCAGAACATATGAACAATTTTTATTTAATTTTAAAAACTATATCTATTTTACTTTCAAAGTAATATTTTTCCCTACTTAAGAAATGTTGTAACTGGGCCAGCCCACAACGGAAGAAATGAGTGAATTTCAAAAAAATTGCCATTTTCGGATCATTAATGGGCCTATGAAGTCTAAATGTATTTAGATCTTATCTAAATCTCTTTTAAATAAAATCAGTATTTTATTTAATACCATATTTTTTTATTAATTTGATTCTAAAACAATAAAGAATGGGATATAAAAATAAGGTTTGAATATATAAAATATATTCATTCCTTAATTGTGTGACAGAATAGTTAAACATAAGGCAAGTATGATCAATTGATAAGATGATGTGTATGAATAAATAAGAATAAGTTTAAAGGCTGTCACGACCCGGTTTTTTCGACCTCCGAAAATCGACATCAATACGTCCACTGTATTACATGCCGAGCAATCGAATGTCGGAAATACCAGACCGTAAGGGAAAGAAGAAAGAGGTGGAAGAAGAAAATAGGAAACAACATCAGAATCTCACGATCGCAGCGGAATAATATACAGTAGATAACAACAGATCTTTATACAAAAGAAAACTATAACTGTTTTATACATTACATCATCAGAGTACAACACAATCAATAACACAACACTAGATTGTTAAATAACTTGTCCTCACAAAAGCTGACTATACAGCTTACACTACACAGTGGAATACACATCAAGTACATGTGATACGTCTCGTCATCCAGCTCGTCTCCTGAGATCCATAGCATCCTATCCTGTATCTATAATACTCGGTCTGACCCGAGCATTATAATAAAATAACAACCGAGCCAATCTGGAAAACCATCGTGAGAAAACACACTCAATTGAATTATTAAAGTTTTCAAAATCCTTTGAAATCAAAGGTATCTCGTAAGACCACGCCACAAATAAACATGCCGGGTTTTTACCTTACGATGACCAAAACATTTTTATTAAAACCGTCTGATATTATAATAGCGTCTATAGAAAGTAAAATAGAATCTAGCTGAAATGCTTACATCTCACGTTCCAGCATAGTTGGGCACAATCAAAACCGTACGGGCGCTTATTGGAAATTGGATTACTTACAATGGCAGGGCTACTGGTATACCTCCCGTCACAGTACCTGGCCTAGATTAGAGTACCGAGGACCACCCCCGATCCCTTGCAACACAAGACCGGAGCTACTCCTTACTGGATAGTCCGAATAAGATAACCCCGCGGTTGGGACCAGCAACCGCCCACAATGCCGAAATCAGAAGGGACTCTAGACAGGGATGACCTTACCCTAATTGGGAGCTACACACTTAGCCTTGCTGCACCTCCCCTGTTTTAGCCGTTCCCGGTTGATGAGGCTTGAGGCTAAGCGTTACCTTTTAAATGAACTCATTTACTTAGAATGCTCACCGTCCTCCAATGACGATGTTCTGATAGCATTCGTCCATACAAGTTGCCCTGGGTCTGGACAAACCGAATCACCATCTTCATCATCTTCACGGTATTCATTCGCTACGTTCAAACCGGATCGAAGTGGTTTTCGGATAATTAAATCTGATCCCGGTCTCTTCGAAACGATCGGCTCATTGGCCAATATTGATAGTCGGTTATTTAACTATCAAATTTAACAATCATTCAACCAATTATTTAATTTCTCCTGAAAAGCACCAAGTCTTTTTAAGTTTAGATTTTAAACAAATTAAATGACTTTGTCCAAAATATACACTTTAAACATTTAAAATAAACTACTTAAACACTTTATTTAAAATACTAGTTATGAAATTCTATAATAATTTTCCAAGTAAAACTTAAGCCAAAACTACTTTTGAAATAAAGCTATTTTATAAAATATAATTATTTAATAAATTTTCCTTTAATCATAATACCACTTTAATCTTTAAAACAATTTACTACTATAATTAACTTAATAAATATTTACTTTAAAATTTTAAAACAATTAAATAATAATTTCCTAAAAACATTCTTTTTAAACACTTTAAAACTTTTAATTTATACTTAGAAATCTTTCTTTCAAAATACACTTGGCTTTTCAGGAAAATTCACTTCCCATTCCAATATAACCGGTCTCATCATTTATAAATCCTTCTCGATTTATCCCAATTTAATTCACGTCCCAATCCCGTAAATTTTCTTTCCTATACTTTTAAAAATAAAACAAATATTTATTTTTAAAATGAATTACCCTTTCCTTATAAATTCCCACCATGAATTTATAAATCCAAATTATCCACTGATAAATATTCACTTTATTTATAAATCCCATAGCCTCATTTTCCTTTATAACCACTGTTTCAAAACCTTTAATCGATTTCAAATCGATTCTTTGAGTTAATTTCATTTTGAAATTTATTTCTGGATTTATCAAAATTACCCCAAACCCTTAATTTCAAATCCACTTGCCTCTTCTGATTTAAAATCTTATTTAAATCTGGAACATCAATTCCTTACTTAATTTCAAAATTCCCTTTTTATTTCTCCCAAACCATTTTAAATCCTGAATTAAAAATAAATCCTTTAATCCTTAAACAATATCATTTAAATCCTCAAAACTCTTTATTTCCCATTTATTCAAAATCCTTATTTTCCCATACCTCGGAATTTATTAAACAGGATTTCAAAATCAACCATTTACCTTTTCCCAATTTCACCCTTTTTATTTACTCAACTTCACTATAAATATTTTACTTAAAACTTTCTTTTTATTTTCCTTCAAAAATCCAATCTTTATATTTTTGATATCTTAAAATAACACAATATATTCAGCAAAACCACAACCTTCAATAATTTCAATTTTCAATATAATCTATTACAGATTATCAAATAAATCATATCACTGAATAGGAAAATAATTTCAATATTTTTGAGGAATCCAGTTCGATCCCTCCAACCTGTTTCCCTACATCCACAGATTTAGTACAGTATAAAAAATACCAATCCCACTTCGAGGGGGATATCACGGTATAAAGGATCATCCTCTATTATGCGGGGCGCATAGGGTCTCATTCGCTATATAATGCGGGAATATCAATCACTCCAATATATATATATATATACTACTATATATAATATCACATCCAGACTGATAATAATTATCAAATTCAATTAATCATCCAATAATTTAATTTAACTAATTAAATTAACCGATAATCCAATTTGAGTGAGATTAACTCACCTTTGACTTTTAATTTGTAATCTGATTCAAACCGGCTATTTCCTTCACGATTTTGGACCTTGTACAAACATTATACGATTTATTAACATTTTTAATAATCGAGCTATTAATTACCATTTAATAATTTAATTAACTAACATTTTAATTTAAACTGATAATTTCCTTTTTAAAAAAACTTTAGTAACTATAATAAATTAAATAAGTTAATTGTACAATTTAGTCACCAAATCCATTATTTTAAAATAAACTAATAAATCTAAAATGTGTGTATATATATTTTTATTTTTGAAACTTCATATATACTTATAAAATAATCTATATAGATTTAAAAATCTAATTTTATATAAACTCAAACATTTAAAAATTCCTACTCTTTCCCAAAATCTTCTGTATATATATATTTTTTCTGACTAAAAAGAAAAGAGTTTTCTGTTTTTTTTAAACTTTATATATATAATTTTTTTCAATCTCTATATAACTAAACAGTAATTTTCTTCCTCTTTAAAATATATATGTTATTAAATTAAATTAAAGATCCAATATTTATACCTTACAGCCTCCGCCCTCTCATTGCCACACAACGCTGCAACTCCAAACCATTGCTGTCTCCATCGCGACCCTAGATCGATGCCAGTCAATCCAAACTGCGACGCTGCCTTAGTGACTTGTCCCATCCACATGTCGCGCACTCATATGAGAACAGCTTGCCTCGACATCGATCCAGAATCCACCCACTTGCCACCGCCACTTCGAGTCTCTTCCCCTATCATCGAACGTGCCAAGCCCATCCATCTGTAACCCGCGATAACATGCCAGATCGACATCGCGACAAACCCTTGCCACCACAACCCGTAGGAGCGAGAATCGAAAGCCCTAAGTACTGATGAATCGATCGATTTGCGGCCTTTAATCATAGATCGATCTCTCTCTCTCTTTTATTTCCTTTGAGCTGAATTTCGTTCGATTTTGGTTACGTCGAACTGGACATAAGAGGAAGATAGGCTTGAGCTTTGAATACGAGTTGAAAGAAGGTGAGAAAGGAAGGCTCAGGTTTTTAAAACGAGGAGGTAGCATGTTTGAGCTGCCTTGCATGGAGAATAGGCCTTGCTACAGTGAAGGAAATGAGAGGGCAAAAAGCTCTGATGTGAAAAAAATTTCAGCTGATGGTGACTAGAATATACAAATATATATATTAATTCAAATTCAAATTGTCTCGATAAATGCAACTTCAAATTTTGACATCCTATCGAGGCGTGCCGCTAGGCGTTCATAATGTTATACCCTTATTCCAAACACAATGAAAAAGGTTCCGAGTCCTGATTCGATCGTATGGAGAAGATAGCTTTTTGGACCCAGTTATTATATTGAATTTTCAATATGAATTTCAGCGCGTTTACATATCGTACGGCCACACGCTAACCCCAAACGCTACGAAATTTGATATCCAATAAAAAATACACTATTACGGATCAAATGGAACTAGTTTCGTCGAATTCCGAGACTATGCCTCGGAAGGCTATTTTAAAATGTCAATTTAAACGATATATTTTTAAAACTAGACAAATCACTTTTAAATTCAATTTTAAAAGTTCTATTATCTTCTGTATTGTTAATACAAATTTTATAAGCCTTCAAACTATTTTTAACAAGCTTAAAACCCAAGATTCAATATTTTACCTAATTCCCAATTATTAAATCCAATAATTAAATTATCCAATAAATAGAGATACTTGAATTTCAAGTTAAAAATTAACCTTTTAAATATTTAAAATCAATTAAATATTCCAATTTCAAATATCCAAAATACCGGGTCGTTACATTCCTCCCCCCTTAAAAGAATTTCGTCCCCGAAATTGCTAGTTAAGAAGAATGGTCCACAACCCATTAACTATTTCCCAAAAACCACACAATTTTCAAACAACTTCCCAAAACAATTTATTGAAACCCATTATCGTTTTTCTAATTCCCACATTCATCCATAGATTTCAACCAATATTATCTACACAACCATTTCAAACTATAATTTAAAACCAAATTAAAATTATCAAAATTTCTTAAAACTTTTTCTAACTCTCTAAATTTTCGAAAAATTTCGCCAGCGTCTCCTTTGCGCGGCTAGATCGGAACAACTACAAAATTGCCTCTACGGCCCCCAAATTTTCAAAAGAAACAAAAGCCAAGTGGCTAGATCAGAAAACCATCAAATTTCATATGCCAATTTAAATACATACCTTTTTGTCGGGCAATTCAAATTTTGTTTTCTGTAATTGAAACATCAATTTATCTTTTGCTTTTAATCACCTGCACCTCACTCAGCAATAATATCCAATCGCAGAATTCAAAATCATCTTATTCATTTATTTTCAAATTTTTCAATATTTGATTTACTTAAGCCCGTATGATATACATATATCATCCGTACGCAATATCAAATTCGATCGCTCACTCGATCATACAATTTCGTTTCCGAACTAGTATCGTTCACCTGACCCTCTAGTGCGGACTCAGATCTGGTTTCTTGATCAGAAACCGTCATTCTCCTTACATAGCCATATACTATGATAGAGAATTTCCAGAATCAATCAAAAATCCATATCCAGGGTTCGCCGTCGAAAATCGAGTGAAAAATCCTAACTCGGAATCGATATAACTATCTCAAAATTCTGTGCTCGAACTGGATCAAATCGCTATGCGAATAAAATAGTATACGTACATCCTACGTATTTATCTTAGTTGATTATTAACTATATCAATTCTCTTTTTATTCACATTTATTTTGATTTCTATTCACTTATCCACACGTATCATTTCACACGCCTTTATTAAATCTTCATTCATATACTAACTTAGTATATCTTCCCAATACAAATTTTACTTAAGAATTTCTCTTAACTTTCTTAAGTTTAATATAAATATTTTATACAACCCCTTATATTTATTTTCACTTCACCACTTAAGCTTTTATATCTATTTTTTTAAATTTTAAATTTCAATTTCATTTGAATTCAATTTACCTTCCACCTTTAAATATTGAATTCTATCAACTATCTTCCATTCATATCATTATTTTAAATTAGTCTCATTTACTAATTTTTTTCTAATTCCAATAAATTTTAATTCACCGAACTTTGTTCCTTTAGTCCAACTCCACTAATTTTTTCAATTTCACTTTCCTTATCATAATTCAAGTTAAATATTCCATTTCGATATTCAATCCCAATTCCATTTACTTATAACTTAAATTAGTTTGTTGATTCACAAATTTATTTCCAACTTAATAAATTTTATTTCAATGGTCATTCCAATTAGCTTACTTAGATTCATTTCCCCAAAAATTCACTTTTATTTAACTTAATTCGGTTAAATTCCATTTCCATTCAAAATTTTAAACTTCCATAAGTTTTCCAACATATTTAAATTCCATTCACTACTCTCTTCCAATTCACTTTATTTAATTGGTTTACCTTCCAATTCATTTTGTTTTCACCCTTACTTTTATTTTAACTCTTTTCCAGTTGAATTTTATTCTAACAAATTTCAAATTTTATAAGTTCCCAAACTTATTTATATTTCATAAACATTTTTAAATAACTCTCCAGAGCTTTTAAACAATTACTTAAACATTCAAAAACATTTTTGAAATCATACATACCCAAACCAAATTATTCCTTTGCATTTCAAAATCAACCTAATTTTGCAAACCAACACCAATCCAAAACATCCAGGTAGCAATTCCTCTCTTGGAAACGCGAAAATGAACACCAATGATGTCGCGATCATCATCGAAGTTATTTTCCAACGACCGAAAAGAGTTTAGTGCTTTTGTCTCTTCAAAAACATTTTCAAATATTTTTAAATCCCAAATCGCACCAGATTTCATATCCAATTCAAAAATATTTCGGAATAATATCACTATCATTCCTCCAAAACCGTTGAAAATCATTTCCAAACCCAAAGGGAATTAAATTTCCCAAATTTTCGAATTTCAAATCCTTTCAATCTATACTCAAATATTACTCTGGAATTTTATCCCATTTCAATTATAAATCACATTTATAATTTACATTTTAAAAACTCCATTTTGTATATGAATTTATTTCTTAACCTTTGGTTATATTATCATCTTTTATTCAATTTCCACAACATAATGATAATAATTTAATATTATCATTTCCTAACAACCAAGCAACCATATACTATAATAATTTACAAAAATTATTTCTTTTATATATAAAAATAATTTTGAGCAAAATTATTTCATTCACCCCATTTTAAAACAATACTATGTCGAATTGTTCTATTCAAGTGTTTAGAGATCCCTATCAATAACGTTAATTACTCGTATTGATCAGAATCCATAAACCACTGTGACGACCCGTTATTTTGGACCATTCAAATCGACAATAATCCACACAGGTCGGACTCGAATACTTCAAAATAGTGGATTGTTAATTTAAATTTGGCAAAACTCAGAATATACAGTAAATAAATCAATCATAGAATCACAGACACAGAGTAATACAATAATACGCAGCGGAATAGATAAAATAGTAGTTCATGAAGCTACTATATAAACATCAGAGTTAAAATAAAATACAACAGGATATCTCAAATACAATGAAGTCTTTAGTACGAATAGATGGCCTCTCTGAACAAATCAACTGGAAAAGCTGAAAGCTGAATCGATAGTTGGATCTCCAAATGAAGCTCCAAACTCCAAAGGTGAGTCTCAAATGCTGTATCACTCGGTCTGACCCGAGCGTAAAGCAAAACACAAAACACTCGAGTCAGGATTAAAATTCTTATATCAATAAATCCAACTCAAGTGAAATATCAACTGAAATACAATTAACTTAAAGGATGTTTAGGATAACCATCCTCTAAGGATCCGTGGAACTATCTACAATGTAGAAATATACACTATAACACCGTGACCATTTCAAATTAATTTATACTTCAAAGCCAAAATATCATTTTTATTTCAAATATATCTATTTTCCAAAATAGTATATTTATTTTATATAATTTATAAGGTAAAGTATTTACAATTACCTCAAATTTCACAAATCGATTCAAATCAACTCAAATTCCAAATTCAAATTTATTCAAAGCTTAATTCATCAATTCAATTCAATTCTAAATATATCATTTAAATTTTCAATATATTTCAAAGCTTATATATTCAACATTTTCAAAGTTAAATTTAACATTTCATATAGCTCTTGATTTAACATCATTATTATTTACTCAGGGAATATTCACTTAATACATTCAATATCCTTTAACTAGCCTTAAATTACATTTCTACTAAATATTTCCTTAAATTTATTTAAACAAGAAATGTTCATTAAATTACTTAAATCAAACCCAAGTTATAAGTCATACCTTAAATCTAAATTTCAATAAGTTTCAAATCGGTTTAATTAAATAAAATTCTTTATCGACTACAATTTCAACTAAATTCAAATTAGCTTCCTAACCTTAACTCATTCAAATTATTACAAAAATCTATTTGAAATATAAATTTAATACTTAAACATATTATATGTATTAAATCCATCTTAATTAAATTAAATATTATTATCCAATCTATATATATCGTTACCATTTATATATAATAATTTAAGAATCAACATTTATTAAAACCATATATTTCTTTCCAAAACCATAGAATTTATTTTCAAAATATTTATATATGGGCCAACGGTGTCTGTATATATATCTATCATATGGTTAAGTGATACAGATATTTATCATTTCAATCCGTAATTTAAATATATACGGGTAGATATCATTTCAACCTGTAATCCCAATTCAATTCAAATGAAAATCGCTTGGGTTTATCATTTCAAACCATAACGATTTTCTCCTATTCTAAAGTCCGTTCGGGTATGTATCATTTCAACCCATAGTGAATTCTATACTAACAGGGAACTTGCAGAGTGATAACAGATATGATAATAATAATAATAACAATAGGCATATATCATCAGTGATAAATAACAGATAATGATGTCAGAAGTCATAGGTGAACAGATACTGGCATATATATAATAATGTAAATAACTACCAGCAGTATATTTCAATTGTCGTTTCAATTGAAATTAAATTTAATAAATAAAAGAACGTTAATCGTGAGTGATTACTCACCTTTCGAGGCTAGATAGATTTGACAAGGAAACGAGCTATGAATTTCAAAGCAATGCTGGATGGACACGATTCGATGAAGAAAACAAGAATGACAGACGAAGCTGATAACAGAAATCGATAACGAATCAGAACCAGATTGACGAAGTTAGATGGTATAAATGAACTTATAACTATAACCAACATTTATATGCAGACTTGCTTTATATAATATATATTTTATATTTTCAGAACCAAAGCAAGATAGAAACTGACTAAAGTAAGTTACAAAATCAACATACCAAGAAAATATAAGGTAACGTATATATTTGATATAAAACAATGTTATATCTAAGTTGCAAATACAATATTAATATAAAACGGTTATACTATGCTTAATATAAAGTAAAGCATCTAAATATGTAGACTATCAACATGTATATGCAGAACAAATGTGAACAATAATTATGAAAACAAATGCAGACCACACTTCACAACCAAATAGGTATTAAATATATATGCCTACCTTCAGACAACCTATGCAGACACCTATATTGGATATCTAACTATATATTTTTTTTATAATTTAACCCCTTTATACTTTCTGAAATCAAGTGTCCATCTATATAATATTTAAAATACATACGTATGCAAACATCTATTTGTATGAGCAACATATATATAAGCTTACAACCTTATATCCTTCCTGACTTTATATAAAAGAATAGAGCCTGATATAATATATGACTTCTAACAACAGATATGGGTTGATAAATTTAGAGAACAATATACAATTTTATACACACACGCAGCACACCTACTACAATTACCCATACATGTATTTATATATATAACTATAAGATACATATATATATACATAGTTAAAGCACTATCAATCTGACCCATTCAAACCGAACAAAAGAGTAAAGTTGAAATAAATTATAAACACATATATATTTATTAAAATGTAACATATACTCTTATATAAAATTGTTTACTGAACTTAAAATAGTCATTTGAAACTGGTAGAGAATATATATAAGCAAATAGGACTAGGAGTATGAGGAAAGTACATATAAATGCGAATAACTTATAATATAAAACTGTATAACTTTATTTAAAAACTTCAGACCACTCTACTTATATACAAGCCAAACTTATATATACGTACATTATAAATTTTATACAGCAGCATATATGTATACTAAACTAGTATCCTTTGTATGTAAATACCTTTAGACAAATAGGTCAGTAACTTAATTAACAACAATATGTATAATACTTTGAACAACATATATATACGAGAGGAAAGTGCACTCACGTGATGTAACAGAGGAGAGTGCTATGCTCGGCCAACTGGGAAGCTCGGTTGTGGAAGGCACAAGGCCATGGAGGAGTAGACATTGGCGGTGGTGGTAAATGGCCGTTGGAGTTTAATGTGGGCTGATGCTAATGGAGGCGAGATGAAGGTCGGGTCGAGGTGGCTCGGATCTGCAAACGGAAATGAACGAGCAATGGGAAATTGTTCGGCGGGAGCTTGATGGCTTCAAGGCTGGCATGGAGGAGCTGCTACGTGGAGGTGGAAGCAAGATCGGGTTTTAGGGACGATGTTGGAGCTTTGGGCGTGAGGCAGTTTCAGGTGAGAGGTGGCGATGGATGTAAGGCGGAGCTCGATGGTGGAAAAGGTGGGAGGAGATTGGCACGTCACAGGAAAAAGGAACAACATGATTTTTTTGGAGACAAGAGGACATTTTTGGTGAAGCATAGTGATAGTTAATGAATATAATTTTTTTATTTTGAATCCAAAACAGATAACGAAAATGGAACGACTAACCAGTTACCAATTGGAACTAGGGAATAGTAACAGCCAAGTTGAATGGTAATAGTCACAGGTGAATTTATGGAGGTAATAAAAGCAACAGCTGTTAAGTTTATACGGTGGAAAAATGAAAGGGTAAAAGGAAGCTAAAAGACTCAGTATGGTTACCGATACGGTCAACCATTTCACGTTTCGTCGCGTATCAGACGCCGAAACACAAATGAAAATACTATGGAGATCAGCACGACGAGACGATCATAACGGTACACAGATACCAGTGATATGATCATCCGATCAAAAGTCGATAATCGGTACCGAAAATGCTGCTAATTTGACTGAAATTAAGATAAACGGAGCAATAGAAGTCCAAATTTGGAAAAACGAAAGATGACATCTGACTCAGAAGAATATTTAGAAATTTTCTATAGAAAAATATTCAGGTTTGAAAAATATTTTATTATCATTGATTTTTAACTGATTTGAATTGGAATAAAGTTATACAAGAAAATAAATTTCCATATAATCATATGAAAATTTACCAATTGCTATGTTGAAATAGACGTATTCCAAATATTAAATTTTTATTTCCAAAATTTTATTATTTATAATTTCACAAAAATTCAATTAATTAAATAAATAAAACCATTAAAATTTTGGGTCGTTACACTCTCCCCCACTCAGAACTTTTCGTCCCCGAAAAGGAAGGAGGTAGGAGAATAGAACAAGCAGAAAAATGTTGATTGAAAGTCAAGAATAAACAATTAATTTAAAACTATATAAATTTTACTCGAAATTTTCATTTGAAACTTTATTTGAAATTCAATTTTCTTTAATACCTTAATATTTTTTCAAACCCATTTGTAAAATTTCTTGTTTCCTTTATAAGTATCATTTATAGGTTTAAATAACCTTTATAAATATATGTAAGCTATTTGAAAACAATTATTTACATTATTACCTATTTTTACAAAGAAGCTATTGAAAACATTTAAATCCATAATTCATAAATAATTAATTTTTTTATCTCAAGATACTTTTCAAATATTATTAATAAATCAATAATCATTTTCTTTAAATATGTTTTATTTAATTAATAACTTCTAAAATATTTATAACACTATTTTTTTTATATTAAACCATATAGTATATAAATAAACAATATTTAAAAGGATATAGTCAACAAGGAAAAGAAGGAGGACTTGGAAAAACAGAATATAAGTGAATAAATAAAGCAGGGCAGATAAGGTAGATTCAAAAGAATAGTATCGGGCACGAATAATTAATTTAGAACCATAAGAATTTCAATTTCAAATATTAATACAGAATTCCTTCGTTGAAAATACTTTTATAATAAAATACTTTTATAACTTGATGTTTCAGCAAGATTATCCTTGTTCCTATAGACTCTGGCAGTGCGTTGATCAGGCGCAAAGCTAGAATTCTCCAAGTACTTAGTAAACTTTTTTCAACACCCAGTGAAAATACTGGAAAACTTTTAAAACAGATATGGAAAGTACAATCCAAACAAAAAAACAAACAAAACATGGATCGCAGATACACAATGGTTACGCCTGGGTCCCCCAGGAAACATCCATACCTTTTAAGCATTCACTGCCTTGCGAATTTCGCCATGATAACAAAACTGTGGACCGTAGGATACATAATGTAACGCCCCACTCTGAGACCTACTGTAACAAAGAGTATTACGGGAGTAATACTATCTGTTAAAGCGGAGAATAGAGTATAGTGGAAGCGACCATTTGTAATCAAGCTATAACTATCTACTGAATACGTCGAAAGGATGGTATCTATATTTTTTTTTCAAGTGGTTCGACATATTCGGTAAATACTTATATCGAAGTTACAAATGGCTAAAGATCTATCAGGACAAAGCATAATAATAAATGATAAAACATCACAGAATAGAATCACATAACGGATATAAAATCCCAGAACAATACATCGTCAATACAGATCCAAATACTATAAGTGGGTACAAAGCCACTGCCCACACATGTGGGTCAAAAATATGTACATATCAAAGTCTGAATAATAACAGAGTAGCGGAATAGTGGACAAATAAAAGCGCTATCTATCACAATAGCAGATAATGTCCAAGCGGAAGCACAAAAGCTAAGTCCAGAGACCTAACCTGAAACAACTCGGTCTGACCCGAGCGAAAACACTCGGGTCAGGCTAGCTAAATAATCAGTAATAACTGAGATATATAATAATGCGGTACATAAATAAAACAGTACTTTTCCTAAGAGAAGAGTATTTTGGACCACATGAATATAATGACGGTCCCTAATCATCAATCAACAGTAAAAATCTCCAAAGAGAATATCAGCTCCAAAGTGATGAATAAATAAAATCGCCTCATATCATCGGCGTAGCCAAAGCTATATAAAGTTGCCCATAGGCAATAATCCCAAGAGTGACCAGAATCTGTAATCAATGCCCAAGCAAAGATCGATGCTCCAAAGAGCAATGGGGATACACTGAAAAGTCAATGAAATCAAACACTGAAAAGCAGTGTCCAGAGACACTGTGAATCCACAAGGTAATCACACTTACATCATATGGTTTCATAGAACCAACACCGAATGGCGGTACTCGAATGGATATAAAAATCATCAGATAATACAAGTATAGCACGTGCACCGACCAGAGTCATTATTGCCAAGAACTGTAGAGTTGTGATCGATCACTCGCACAGATGCGGAACGTGCGAGACGGCAAGATCCTTCCCAGAGGATAAAGGCCCAGAGGCACATGCCGAAAAAAGAAACTGCTCCATAGAACAGGTGTCCAGAGACGGTTGCCCAGAGGCGTGGTGACCCAGAGGTCCAGTACTGGCTGCTCAGAGGCTAATCTGTCACAAACTTCTTGGAGAGGAACCCGTAAAGTGTTAACAATGAGTCCCATACCCCACGTTCGCACTAAACGGTTTACTAACCAATAGCAAGCTCACACTCCAAACAATAAAAAGTCCACCTCGTATCATCGGTAAACTAGACCCAAAGGTCAAAACAATCAATCGAATAGGTCGGGGATTAACCGGAAAGAAAATACACACGGTTCCATAGGCCGGAGATTTCCTTACCGTTTAAGCACCTTTCCACTTCGCTCGACGTGCTAAAAAGTGAGTGTGAGATTTTTATTATAGAAAATAATGGTGCGAAACGGTTTTATAATTGATTTTGAAATCACTTTAAAGCGGTCTTTGAAAACTCTCCGATTATGGAGTAATTAATTTAATAATTAAAAATAATATTTAATAATATTTTTTCAAAGGCCAATTTGAGTAAAAAATCATTTTAAAATCGTTTATAAAATCCGTGTGCGAAATCTAGAGAACAATCTCGAAGAAATCAACGAAAACCAGAAATTCATCAAAAATATTCTAAGTGTTTGTAAACATTCAAAAACAGCTGCGAACCCAAGTTCGGCAATTTATTTGGACCAGCAAACTGTGTCCAACTATCATGAAAATATGTAGGCATGTAGTCCAACATCCCTACTTAAGATGAAAAAAAGAATTTCTGGATTCCGAGTTGAGACGAAGTGGCAGCGACGTCTCAAAGTTAGACCCAGAACAAGATTCACACTGTTTACCAACAGCGACCAGAGTTCAACTTCGACACGAAATTCGAAGTAACAAACTAACTCCGATGTTGTCCAAATTTTTCAGAGATGGAGTTCGAAACTCCACCTTTCCAACGAGACCAAAAACGTCGAATTTCGACTTCGGATGCGATCGCGGCGGCATCGCGAACCCAGCCCGCTTGGGTTGGGGATGAAATACAAACCCCCAGCCCAAGCGGGCTGGGGTGAATTAATCAGCCCCCAGCCCAGGCGGGCTGGGGTTCAGTCTAGCCCAACCCCAGCCCGCCTGGGCTGGGGAAGCCCGAGCCCATGCGGGCTGGGGTCCTGTTAGTCCCCAGCCCAGCTGGGCTGGGGTCCTGTACTCCCCAGCCCGGCTGGGCCGGGGAAGCCCCAGCCCATGTGGGCTGGGGTCCTGTACTCCCCAGCCCGCCTGGGCCGGGGAAGCCCCAGCCCATGCGGGCTGGGGTCCTGTAATCCCCAGCCCGCCTGGGCAGGGGTCCTGTAGTCCCAGCCCAGGCCAGCCCGCCTGGGCTGGGGAAGCCCCAGCCCCAGCCCGCCTGGGCCGGGGAAGCCCCAGCGCATGTGGGCTGGGGTCCTGTAATCCCCAGCCCGCCTGGGCTGGGGTCCTGTAGTCCCCAGCCCGCCTAGGCTGGGGAAGCCCCAGCCCACGCGGGCTGGGGTCCTGTAGTCCCCAGCCCTGGGCTAGGGAGTGGGGGGGAGGCCCCAGCCCGCCTGGGCTGGGCTACTGCGCCCAGGCAGCAGCCTGGGTGCAACCCATGCCTGCTCTGGGCTCGCAGATCATGATTTTCAGCCTGCTTTCAGGATGAACATTTCCAGCCAGCAGATTTTGATAATTTTGGTGATTTTGAGGTGTTTTTTTTTTCAGATTTTGGCATCAAATTTTCACCAATATTATAACTAGTAATAATCACTAATAAATAGTAATTACCATATGATGATTACTACACTATATTAAAGGAAACAAAGGCCAAAGCTTAGCATTACCTCAAAGAAGCAAAGGATCAAGTAGTTTGTGTGCAACAATATCTAAGCAAGCCCAAATCTTCAACCCCAATGAAAAAGATCAAGAAACTTCAAGGACCCAAAAATCAAAAATACAAAACTAAGATTACAACAAGATGGTAGAGATAAAATAGGGATTAAGAAGGATTAGAGAATAGGGGAGATTGCATTACCTTTTGCTAAGATTAAACTAGTTTAGTTATGTAGAGAAGGAGATGGATCTTCTATCCAAGGGAGGCCATTAGTTAGGGTTAGATCTAGGTTTAGGAATTATGAAGAGGAGGGTTAGGGTTTATGGAATGAGTTTAAGATATTATATAGAAGTGGGTAGGCTAATGGGTTTGTTATGAGGGTTTTACAACCCAATAAGGCTTAGTTCAATTACTTAAGTGCATATGTAAAATTAAAAATTTTCTAAGTCCAACTATGTTTGAAGTTATTTTTTTTCTAATGTTATCATGTGAACAAAAATCCTAAGTAGCAACCTAGTTTTAATCAAAACCATATAATTGTCTCATTAGCCAATTAAACCCATTATCACATTTAACAATTCCCCTTTTAAATATTAAATTCCAAAAATATTAATTTCCCAATTTTAAACCCAAAATACTTTAATTTGCAAACCAATTGCAAATTTAAATTCCCAAATTTTTGTTTAGCTCCCTTTTCAACTTAAAATTATAATTTTAATTTATTATTCGGTAATTGCAATCTCAGGGTTGTTACACATAACAATGGTTACGCCTGGATCCCCCAGGAAACATCCATACCCCTTAAGCAATCTCTGCCTCGCGGATTACGCCACTAACACGACCATAGATCGCAGATACACAATGATTACGCTTGGATCCCCCAGGAAACATCCGTACCTTTTAAGCAATCACTGCCTTGCGAATTACGCTATGCAGTCAAGTTCGTAAGACCATGGGTAACGCCATGGAATTCGAAGGACACTCGAGTATCATATCCGAAAAACCAAAAATCAAAGAGAATAATATCGATAGAATGAATCCAAGATGTGGCCACAAATCAGATATCAAGCAGAAGGCACTTTCCATATCTTTACTTCGAAAATATGTATCATATAGTACCTTTTCAAATCACTTCCAAATATCGTACTTATATAAAATCCATTATATATAAGATTTAATTTTCAAATCAAATACTTTTCCAAAATCAAAAGTATATCAAATCACACTTATATAGACTTTAATTATATAAGATTTCACTTTTCAAATTGAGTACCCTTTTTCAAATCCATAGTTTTCGAATCAATTTCATACTCATACAAATCAATTTTATATAAGTTCGACAACTCCCAAATCAAGTATTTAGTAACACAAGGTTCTCAAATTTCAATTTATTTCAATATCAATGTATTTTTCAAAATCATATACGCTTTCACCAAATTATTCTTCCAAATCAAATATCTTCAGTTCCAAAGTTTCCAAAATAATAAATTTAGGAAATAAATCCAAATTTCCAGCTTAATATAATTTAAGTCAACCAATTCATTTCTAAAATCAATAGTCTTCAAAATCATCTTATACTTACATAAAGTCATCTTATATAAGAATCAAAATTTTCTAAAATCAATTACGCTGCATGAAGAGCCATATGGGATTGAATATCTTTGCTTTTATGGGTTATATATCTTTGTAATTTAAATTTGAGATTTTCTTTTAGTAAGCAAAGATATTCTAACCCGACAGCTTTCAATTTCAGCGTCAAAATATATCAATGATATTAGAATATAAGATGTACATACGTCATCATTTCGCAAAATCACATTTGATCGCTCGCTCGATCACACAAGTTCGCTTTCGAACTAGTATTGTCCATTCGACTTCCCTAATGCGGATATCGATATGATTTCTCGACTAGAAGCCATCAGTCTCCTTGCATAGCCATATACTATGATAGAGAATTATAGAATTAAGCCCAAAATCCATTTCAAATATTCGCCATCAAGAATCGAATGAAAAATCCTAACACGAAATGGTGTAATTCACCTTGAACTTGTATACTCAAACCTGGATCAAATTAATTATGCGAATAAAACAGCATGCGTACAACTTATAAATTTATTCCAACTTGTTAAATATATAGTTTCATAAAGATGTTACTAAGTTAAAACATTTAAACTAAATTTTATTCAAAATATTTTGAAGACCAAATTCTTTTCAAAACATTTCAAATCTAAATTTCATATTAGAAAATTTTTAAAATTGCCTTATTCATTTACTTAACAAAACAGTTTCATCTTATTTAAACCATATTACTACATACTTTAACATACATACCAAACTTATATATTTTATACTTTTCAAAATTTCTTAGCTTTGAAAAGTTAACCTTGATTTGGAAGTGCTCGAACCTTCAAAATAGTTGAAGAAATCATTTTCAAATTCAAGAGTTGGAAATCAGCAACAAATCAGCAAATCAATTTTAATAGGTAGGGTTATATCAAATCCAAAACTCGAGGACTGAACACCGGCTCATTTCAAATCATTTCAAATACATTTACATATATCTTTCGAATATCAAACCATACTTCAAAATTTTGAAATCAAAATGGTTTCGCAAAAAAAATCACTTGCGTAGCAATGCTACTAAAGTGGCCTTTCCCTCACTCTGAAACTCGAAAATCAATGTCGATGATGCGTGCACTCATCACCGAAATTATTTTCCAGCGACATAAGTGAGTTCTGGACTCTATTTTCTCAAGCTTCTTTAAAATTTCCTCGAAATCATTGGAACTCATTTAAAGTCATTTGAAATATTTCTTATTCGGAAAATACTTTCAAATCGTATTATTTTATATTTCAAAATCCTAAAACCAATTTCAAAATACCGAAGTTCAATTCTCGAATTTCAAATTTAAAATCCTTCAGTTATAAATCATTTTTAGATAAATCAAATTTCTTATATAATTTTTCAAAATTACAAATCCTTTCGAAACCTCAAATTCTCATTTTAAAAAAAGGTATATAACCTTTATCGAAAACATTTCACTTTTATATATAGAATATAATCATACTTATCAAAATAATAATTTCGGTTTAGAAAATAATTTCTAGAGTACAAACAAACCCGATTTTCAAAGGATGATTCAAGGATGGATTTCAAACAAATATAAAGATTCAACTTAGAGGAACTCTTAATCAAATAGAATTATGATTCGAAGATAAGCTCGAACGAAGATGAGATAATTAAATTTCAAAATAGAAGATGAATATACTTATATAAATTGCGGATGACCCTAGGGTCAACCGTGACTTCAGGAACAAGATCGATGCAGAATTCCCAGAAAAATCAACATTCGATCGCAAGAGATAGCGGCATCTACCAAAGATATAGAAATCTCCGGTGAATCAATGCCAATTGTGAAGGAGTTTCACCCCTTCACAAATCATTCAAAGATTGGTGGGATTCTATTCTTATAGAGATCATTCGAAGTGGAGTTATGGGATACTCCAGAATCAAAAGAATACAAATAGGGAGAGACAAGAATGAATTTTGGAACCGCAAGAACGTTCCAAAGTTCAAAGGAAATCGAGTCAAACGGAAGAGATTCAAACTCGAACGAAAGTGATTCTGTAAATAAATTTACTATATATGCTAAGTTTTGCCTAGAGCTAAAGTCTGATACCAACTGTGACGACCCGTTATTTTGGACCATTCAAATCGACAATAATCCACACATGTCGGACTCGAATACTTCAAAACAGTGGATTGTTAATTTAAATTTGGCAAAACTCAGAATATACAGTAAATAAATCAATCACAGAATCACAGACACAGAGTAATACAATAATACGCAGCGAAATAGATAAAATAGTAGTTCATGAAGCTACTATATAAACATCAGAGTTAAAATAAAATACAACAGGATATCTCAAATACAATGAAGTCTTCAGTACGAATAGATGACCTCTCTGAACAAATCAACTGGAAAAGCTGAATCGATAGTTGGATCTCCAAATGAAGCTCCAAACTCCAAAGGTGAGTCTCAAATGCTGTATCACTCGGTCTGACCTGAGCGTAAAGCAAAACACAAAACACTCGAGTCAGGATTAACATTCTTATATCAATAAATCCAACTCAAGTGAAATATCAACTGAAATACAATTAACTTAAAGGATGTTTGGGATAACCATCCTCTAAGGATCCGTGGAACTATCTACAATGTAGAAATATACACTATAACACTGTGACCATTTCAAATTAATTTATACTTCAAAGCAAAAATATCATTTTTATTTCAAATATATCTATTTTCCAAAATAGTATATTTATTTTATATAATTTATAAAGTAAAGTATTTACAATTACCTCAAATTTCACAAATCGATTCAAATCAACTCAAATTCCAAATTCAAATTTATTCAAAGCTCAATTCATCAATTCAATTCAATTCTAAATATACCATTTAAATTTTCAATATATTTCAAAGCTTATATATTCAACATTTTCAAAGTTAAATTTAACATTTCATATAGCTCTTGATTTAACTTCATTATTATTTACTCAGGGAATATTCACTTAATACATTCAATATCCTTTAACTAGCCTTAAATTACATTTCTACTAAATATTTCCTTAAATTTATTTAAACAAGAAATGTTCATTAAATTACATAAATCAAACCCAAGTTATAAGTCATACCTTAAATCTAAATTTCAATAAGTTTCAAATCGGTTTAATTAAATAAAATTCTTTATCGACTACAATTTCAACTAAATTCAAATTAGCTTCCTAACCTTAACTCATTCAAATTATTACAAAAATCTATTTGAAATATAAATTTAATACTTAAACATATTATATGTATTAAATCCATCTTAATTAAATTAAATATTATTATCCAATCTATATATATCGTTACCATTTATATATAATAATTTAAGAATCAACATTTATTAAAACCATATATTTCTTTCCAAAACCATAGAATTTATTTTCAAAATATTTATATATGGACCAACGGTGTCTGTATATATATCTATCATATGGTTAAGTGATACAGATATTTATCATTTCAATCCGTAATTTAAATATATACGGGTAGATATCATTTCAACCTGTAATCCCAATTCAATTCAAATGAAAATCGCTTGGGTTTATCATTTCAAACCATAACGATTTTCTCCTATTCTAAAGTCCGTTCGGGTATGTATCATTTCAACCCATAGTGAATTCTATACTAACAGGGAACTTGCAGAGTGATAACAGATATGATAATAATAATAATAACAACAGGCATATATCATCAGTGATAAATAACAGATAATGATGTCAGAAGTCATAGGTGAACAGATACAGATACTGGCATATATATAACAAAGTAAATAACTAACATCAGTATATTTCAATTGTCGTTTCAATTGAAATTAAATTTAATAAATAAAAGAACGTTAATCGTGAGTGATTACTCACCTTTCGAGGCTAGATAGATTTGACAAGGAAACGAGCTATGAATTTCAAAGCAACGCTGGATGGACACGATTCGATGAAGAAAACAAGAATGACAGACGAAGCTAATAACAGAAATCGATAACGAATCAGAATCAGATTGACGAAGATAGATGGTATAAATCAACTTATAACTATAACCAACATTTATATGCAGACTTGCTTTATATAATATATATTTTATATTTTCAGAACCAAAGCAAGATAGAAACTGACTAAAGTAAGTTACAAAATCAACATACCGAGAAAATATAAGGTAACGTATATATTTAATATAAAACAATGTTATGTCTAAGTTGCAAATACAATATTAATATAAAACGGTTATACTATGCTTAATATAAAGTAAAGCATCTAAATATGTAGACTATCAACATGTATATGCAGACAAAATGTGAACAATAATTATGAAAACAAATGCAGACCACACTTCACAACCAAATAGGTATTAAATATATATGCCTACCTTCAAACAACCTATGCAGACACCTATATTGGATATCTAACTATATTTTTTTTTATAATTTAACCCCTTTATACTTTCTGAAATCAAGTGTCCATCTATATAATATTTAAAATACATACGTATGCAAACATCTATTTGTATGAGCAACATATATATAAGCTTACAACCTTATATCCTTCCTGACTTTATAAAAAAGAATAGAGCCTGATATAATATATGACTTCTAACAACAGATTTGGGTTGATAAATTTAGAGAACAATATACAATTTTATACACACACGCAGCACACCTACTACAATTACCCATACATGTATTTATATATATAACTATAAGATACATATATATATACACAGTTAAAGCACTATCAATCTGACCCATTCAAACCGAACAAAAGAGTAAAGTTGAAATAAATTATAAACACATATATATTTATTAAAATGTAACATATACTCTTATATAAAATTGTTTACTAAACTTAAAATAGTCATTTGAAACTGGTAGAGAATATATATAAGCAAATAGGACTAGGAGTATGAGGAAAGTACATATAAATGCGAATAACTTATAATATAAAACTGTATAACTTTATTTAAAAACTTCAGACCACTCTACTTATATACAAGCCAAACTTATATATACGTACATTATAAATTTTATACAGCAGCATATATGTATACTAAACTAGTATCCTTTGTATGTAAATACCTTTAGACAAATAGGTCAGTAACTTAATTAACAACAATATGTATAATACTTTGAACAACATATATATATACGAGAGGAAAGTGCAGTCATGTGATGTAACAGAGGAGAGTGCTATGCTCGGCCAACTGGGAAGCTCGGTTGTGGAAGGCACAAGGCCATGGAGGAGTAGACATTGGTGGTGGTGGTAAATGGGTATTGGAGTTTAGTGTGGGCTGATGCTAGTAGAGGCGAGATGAAGGTCGGGTCGAGGTGGCTCGGATCTGCAAACGGAAATGAACGAGCAATGGGAAATTGTTCGGCGGGAGCTTGATGGCTTCAAGGCTGGCACGGAGGAGCTGCTACGTGGAGGTGGAAGCAAGATCGAGTTTTAGGGACGATGTTTGAGCTTTGGGCGTGAGGCAGTTTCAAGTGAGAGGTGGCGATGGATGTAAGGCGGAGCTCGATGGTGGAAAAGGTGGGAGGAGATTGGCACGTCACAGGAAAAAGGAACAACATGATTTTTTTGGAGACAAGAGGACATTTTTGGTGAAGCATAGTGATAGTTAATGAATATAATTTTTTTCTTTTGAATCCAAAACAAATAACGAAAATGGAACGACTAACCAGTTACCAATTGGAACTAGGGAATAGTAACAGCCAAGTTGAATGGTAATAGTCACAGGTGAATTTATGGAGGTAATAAAAGCAACAGCTGTTAAGTTTATACGGTGGAAAAATGAAAGGGTAAAAGGAAGCTAAAAGACTCAGTACGGTTACCGATACGGTCAACCGTTTCACGTTTCCCCGCGTATCAGACGCCGAAACACAAATGAAAATACTACGGAGATCAGCACGACGAGACGATCAAAACCATACACAGATACCAGCGATACGATCATCCGATCAAAAGTCGATAATCGGTACCGAAAATGCTGCTAATTTGACTGAAATTAAGATAAACGGAGCAATAGAAGTCCAAATTTGGAAAAACGAAAGATGACATCTGACTCAGAAGAAGATTTAGAAATTTTCTATGGAAAAATATTCAGGTTTGAAAAATATTTTATTATCATTGATTTTTAACTGATTTGAATTGGAATAAAGTTATACAAGAAAATAAATTTCCATATAATCAGATGAAAATTTACCAATTGCTATGTTGAAATAGACGTATTCCAAATATTAAATTTTATTTCCAAAATTTTATTATTTATAATTTCACAAAAATTCAATTAATTAAATAAATAAAACCACTAAAATTTTGGGTCGTTACAACCACTCAACAAACCAATCAACACAATAAAAAAAAATTTATATTCATTAACAAATACGCGCATATATCTATTAATACTCTCAAACTCAGTCTAGGGCACTACTAACCCTATCTCTAATGAGTAGTTCCCACCAGAACCAAGGTTCTCGCTTAACCTTCAGCTCTGATACCAAAATGTCACGACCCGGTTTTTTCGACCTCCGAAAATCGACATCAATATGTCCACTGTATTACATGCCAAGCAATCGAATGCCGGAAATACCAGACCGTAAGGGAAAGAAGAAAGAGGTGGAAGAAGAAAATAGAAAACAACATCAAAATCTCACGATCGCAGCGGAACAATATACAATAGATAACAGCAGATCTTTATACAAAAGAAAACTATAACTGATTTATACATTACATCATCAGAGTACAACACAATCAATAACACAACACTGGACGGTTAAATAACTTGTCCTCACAAAAGCTGACTATACAGCTTACACTACACTGTGGAATACACATCAAGTACGTGTGATACGTATCGTCATCCAGCTCGTGTCCTGAGCTCCATATCATCCTGTCCTATATCTATAATACTCGGTCTGACCCGAACATTATAATAAAATAACACCCGAGTTAGTCTGGAAAACCATCGTGAGAAAACACACTCAATTGAATTATTAAAGTTTTCAAAATCCTTTGAAATCAAAGGTATCTCGTAAGACCACGCCACAAATAAACATGCCGGGTTTTTACCTTACGATGACCAAAACATTTTTATTAAAACCGTCTGATATTATAATAGTGTCTATAGAAAGTAAAATAGAATCTAGCTGAAATGCTTACATCTCACGTTCCAGCATAGTTGGGCACAATCAAAACCGTACGGGCGCTTATTGGAAAATGGATTCCTTACAATGGCAGGGCTACTGGTATACCTCCCGTCACAGTACCTGGCCTAGATTAGAGTACCGAGGACCACCCCCGATCCCCTGCAACACAAGACCGGAGCTACTCCTTACTGGATAGTCCGAATAAGATAACCCCGCGGTTGGGACCAGCAACCGCCCACAATGCCGAAATCAGAAGGGACTCTAGACAGGGATGACCTTACCCTAATTGGGAGCTACACACTTAGCCTTGCTGCACCTCCCCTGTTTTAGCCGTTCCCGGTTGATGAGGCTTGAGGCTAAGCGTTACCTTTTAAATGAACTCATTTACTTAGAATGCTCACCGTCCTCCAATGACGATGTTCTGATAGCATTCGTCCATACAAGTTTCCCTGGGTCTGGACAAACCGAATCACCGTCTTCATCATCTTCACGGTATTCATTCGCTACGTTCAAACCGGATCGAAGTAGTTTTCGGATAATTAAATCCGATCCCGGTCTCTTCGAAACGATCAGCGCAGTGACCAATATTGATAGCCGGTTATTTAACTATCAAATTTAACAATCATTCAACCAATTATTTAATTTCTCTTGAAAAGCACCAAGTCCTTTTAAGTTTAGATTTTAAACTAATTAAATCACTTTGTCTAAAATATACACTTTAAACATTTAAAATAAACTACTTAAACACTTTATTTAAAATACTAGTTATGAAATTCTATAATAATTTTCAAAGTAAAACTTAAGCCAAAACTACTTTTGAAATAAAGCTATTTTATAAAATATAAATATTTAATAAATTTTCCTTTAATCATAATACCACTTTAATCTTTAAAACAATTTACTACTATAATTAACTTAATAAATATTTACTTTAAAATTTTAAAACAATTAAATAATAATTTCCTAAAAACATTCTTTTAAAACACTTTAAAATTTTTAACTTATACTTAGAAATCTTTCTTTGAAAAATACACTTGGCCTTTCAGGAAAATTCACTTCCCATTCCAATATAACCAGTCTCATAATTTATAAATCCTTCTCGATTTATCCCAATTTAATTTACATCCCAATCCCTTAAATTTTCTTTCCCATACTTTTAAAAATAAAACCACTATTTATTTTTAAAACGAATTACCCTTTCCTTATAAATTCCCACCGTTAATTTATAAATCCAAATTATCCATTGATAAATATTCACTTTATTTATAAACCCAATTTATAAATCCCATAGCCTCATTTTCCTTTATAACCACCGTTTCAAAACACTTAATCGATTTTAAATCGATTCTCTGAGTTAATTTCATTTTGAAATTTATTTCTGGATTTATCAAAATTACCCCAAACCCTTAATTTCAAATCCACTTGCCTCTTATGATTTAAAATCTTATTTAAATTTGGAACATCAATTCCTTACTTAATTTCAAAATTCCCTTTTTATTTCTCCCAAACCATTTTAAATCCTGAATTAAAAATAAATCCTTTAATCCTTAAACAATATCATTTAAATCCTCAAAACTCTTTATTTCCCATTTATTCAAAATACCTATTTTCCCATACCCCGTAATTTATTAAACATGATTTCAAAATCAACCATTTACCTTTTTCCAATTTCACCCTTTTTATTTACTCAAATTCACTATAAATATTTTACTTAAAACTTTCTTTTTATTTTCCTTCAAAAATCTAATCTTTATATTTTTTATATCTTAAAATACCACAATATATTCAACAAAACCACAACCTTCAATAATTTCAATTTTCAATATAATCTATTACAGATTATCAAATAAATCATATCATTGAATAGGAAAGTAATTTCAATATTTTTTAAGAATTCAGTTGGATCCCTCCAACCTGTTTCCCTGCATCAACAGATGTTAGCACAATATAAAAAATACCAATCCCACTTCGAGGGGAATATCATGGTATAAACCATCATCCGCTATTATGCGGGGCGCATAGGGTCTCATCCGCTATATAATGCGGGAATATCAATCACTCCAATATATATATACACACTACTATATATAATATCACATCCAAACTCACAATAATTATCAAATTCAATCAATCATCCAATAATTTAATTTTAACTAATTAAATTAACCGATAATCTAATTTGAGTGAGATTAACTCACCTTTGACTTTTAATTTGCAATCTGATCCTAACCACCTATTTCCTTCATGATTTTGGACCTTGTACAAACATTATACGGTTTATTAACATTTTAAATAATCCGACAATTAATTACCATTTAATAATTTAATTAAATAACATTTTAATTTAAACTGATAATTTCCTTTTCAAAAATCCTTTAGTAACTATAATAAATTAAATAATTTAATTGTACAATTTAATCACAAAATCCATTATTTTAAAATAAACCAATAAATCTAAAATGTGTGTATATATATTTTTATTTTTGAAACTCCATATATACTTATAAAACAATCTATATAGATTTAAAAATCTAATTTTGTATAAACTCAAACATTTAAAAATTCCTACTCTTTCCCAAAATCTTCTGTATATATATATTTTTTCTGACTAAAAAGAAAAGATTTTTCTGTTTTTTTTTAAACTTTATATATATAATTTTTTTCAATTTGTATATAACTAAACAGTAATTTTCTTCCACTATAAAATATATATGTTATTAAATTAAATTAAAGATCCAATATTTATACCTTACAGCCTCCGCCCTCTCATCGCCACACAACGCTGCAACTCCAAACCATTGCTGTCTCCATCGCGACCCTAGATTGATGCCAGTCAATCCAAACTGAGACGCTGCCTTGTCCCATCCACATGCCGCACACTCATATGAGAATAGCTCGCCTCAACAACGATCCAGACTCCACTCACCCGCCACCACCACTTCGAGTCACTACCCCTATCATCGAACGCGCCTAGCCCATCCATCTGCAACCTGCGATAACATCCCAGATCGACATGAACCCTTGTTGCCACTACCCGTAGGAGCGAGAATCGAAAGCCCTAAGTACTGATGAATCGATCGATTTACGGCCTTTAATCATGGATCGATCTCTCTCTCTTTTATTTCCTTTGAGTTGAATTTCGTTCGATTTTGGTTTCTTCGAACTGGACATATGAGGAAGATAGGCTGGAGCTTTGAATACGAGTTGAAAGATGGTGAGAAAGGAAAGCTCGGGTTTTTAAAACGAGGAGGTAGCATGTTTGAGCTGCCTTGCATGGAGAATAGGCCTTGCTACAGTGAAGGAAATGAGAGGGCAAAAAGCTCTGATGTGAAAAGAATTTCAGCTGATGGTTACTAGAATATACAAATATATATATATTAATTCAAATTCAAATTGTCTCGATAAATGCAACTTCAAATTTTGACATCCTATCGAGGCATGCCGCTAGGCGTTCATAATGTTATACCCCTATTCCAAACGCAATGAAAAAGGTTCCGAGTCCTAATTTGATCGTATGGAGAAGATAGCTTTTTGGACCCAGTTATTATATTGAATTTTCGATATGAATTTCAGCGCGTTTACATATCGTACGGCCACACGCTAACCCCAAATGCTACGAAATTTGAAATCCGATAATAATACACTATTACGGATCCAATGGAACTGGTTTCGTCGAATTCCGAGACTGTGCCTCGAAAGGCTATTTTTAAATGTCAATTTAAACGATATATTTTTAAAACTGGACAAATCACTTTTAAATTCAATTTTAAAAGTTCTATTATCTTCCGTATTGTTAATACAAATTTTATAAGCCTTCAAACTATTTTTAACAAGCTTAAAACCCAAGATTCAATATTTTACCCAATTCCCAATTATTAAATCCAATAATTAAATTATCCAATAAATAGAGATATTTAAATTTCAAGTTAAAAATTAACCTTTTAAATATTTAAAATCAATTAAATATTCCAATTTCAAATATCCAAAATTCCTGGTCATTACAAAGGCAATCACATAAGGGACAAAAAGGAAAGATATAAAAGATGACAAAAATGAATGATTCATCTTCCCCTTTTTGATAAACTTGATTTATGCAGCATTCAATTAGCAATCAAAGAATTATTATGACATAAGATTATGAATAGCCAACAATAATTCATACGCATAAACTACCGCCTCATTTAAAATTATTTGTTATTAATAAAGCATTTAAACTAAATAATTTGAAATATAAACATTAAGTTTTATATATACATATATATAGTTATTTCTATATAAAGATTAACCCAAAACTTCTTAATTAATTCAAAATAAACCATATAACATTTGAATTTTCTGATGCATTTATGAACTTATATAAACTTAAATTAGTTAACAAAATATATATGTTTACAATTAAATCAAGAGATTCAACCTATATGAATTTTTTTTTTCAAAAGTGAAACATACTAAATTGAGCAATATATTAACAATCCTTTGAATACTTAAAAAGTATTAGTCATATCAAATAGGGTAACAAATTTATAACTTTATTGTAATTAATTTATTATTAAAAAATCCTTTAATCATGTGTAGGTTTCAATTACAATAAAATGAAGATAATGAGAACAAATAAAATTTCAAATCTAAAGAGATTCAACTTATATGAATAAGTTTTTTTAAAACAAAAGTGAAACACACTAAACTGAGCAATGTATTAACAATCCTTTGAATACTTAAAGAAAGATATTAATCATGTCAAATATGATAACAAATTTATAAATTTATTGTAATCAATATATTATCCAAACATCCTTTAATCAGGTGTGTGTTCCAATTACAATAAGATGCAGATAATAAGAACAAATAAACTTTCAAATATAAGGAGATTCAACCTATATGAATAAATAATTACAAAACAAAATGTGATACAAATTGAACTAAGAAATATGTTAAAACCCTTTAAATAGTAAACGAAGGATAATTGTGATGTCAAATAGGGTAACAAATTTAGAAATTAATTGTAATCAATTTATTATCAAAACATCATTTAATCATATGTAAGTTTCTATTACAGTAAAAATGCAAATAATAAGAACATGTAAGCATTCAAATCAAAAAAATTATGTTTTGATTTGAATGTTTAAACATAGATCTAAAATTAAAATATTGTCAAATCATATGCAAGTTTCAGTTTTGATTTATCTAAATAAAAAAAGCAATCAATTCGCATAATAAACAATTTGACATACATAAACCATTTTCAAATCAAATGAAACAATATTATACACATATAAATTAAGATATTCAATTTTGTTTATTAAACATTATATCAAATTGTTTAGAATAAAAAGATCATACCTTCATTCCAAAGCCTTGAAGTATACCTTGAAATATTGAATTTTTCCTCTAGATGTAGCCAATGAATCGTACGTTGAATGATGAATCAAATCTCCTAGATTCAGAAATCAACCTCCAGATGTTGCAAGGATCAAGAGGAATAAACCACATTTCATAATTGATTTTATTTGTATTTGATTTTAGGAATAATTGAAGCCATGGAAGATCTTATATTTTCAGCGATTAGAGAAGGAGAGAACTAGAAAAGTTACAGAAAGAAGAATGAAAAACGAGAAACTCAATTGTACGTACAGAATGAATTAGAGAATATGTTTTATTTCAAAGAAGGAAACCTTTCCCATTCTTTAATTAAAAGTTCTCTAATTAATTCTCTTGATTCACTTTCTCTTTTCACTCCTATTTCTTTAAATGGTATGGCTGAAAATTATGTGTCATCAAATGACATAAGATTCCATATATTAACGCATGTAATTATCTTTTATTTAATTACAATGATATCATATATCAATGCGCGCAAATGTAACTTTTATAAATGCATTCAAATAATTACAAATAACTCCCAAATATCAAATAAAATAAATAATTATTAATATTTCTCAAATACTAATTAATTTAATTAATTTACAACTTTTTCTAAATTAATTAAATCATGTGGCTTTTCAGAGAATTCATCATTACGGTTGTGCGACTCAAAGGTGTAAATTCAGTTAACGATTAATATTGAATAATTCAAATATTAACATTCACACATCACTTGGCAGGTGGTGTGACATTTTGGCTGAATTCATCGCTTACACATCTTTTGGTAAAATCCAATTTTACTTATTATAAGCGGTACCTAATAGTGACAATTATTCACACCAATTATCTTCGTCAAAACTATATCACCTTGGATTTATGGAATTTGGTAATGGTCAGAATTCCAATATCATCCACATTCAACTTTATAGTCCAAACACAAAGTCTTTGGTTCAATAATAACAATTATTATTAACGGAAATGCTCTGGCTAGAGACTTTGACTTTGAGTTGACTTCATTTGACTATGATACTAACCTCATATAACTGAGGAGACGAATCCTCCGTTGAATAGTGTTTCACTTCCAATGCTTCCACTCGACCCAACTATAGTCGTTCGATGACGCCATGCCATGATTTAACTATAATCAAAGTAGAGCTTCCACATTGAAGATAAATAGTATTCTCAAGTCGGGAGAACTGTGTAAATTAGTCATATCGATATTCTCTGCTTGACCTTAGTTGTATTATCCGACAGAAACTATCTAGTGAGTCATTCCATAGTTATCCAATAACTATCAGTACATAACCCCTTGGTGCCACCAAAGGTCATGAGTAATACACTATCCAACATTTGGAGAGCGTTACGTACTCTAGTCTCAACGAATACATCGATATCCAATCTCGATGCATCTTGACTAGGAACATTTAAAATGGTATATTTGTTTCATCGTGATAAATTACTCACGATTACAACATGTTGTTACTGTTATCACAAAACATACCATTTGTTGATTTTCTGTTAAATATACTTTTAATTAAATTGATTAAATAATATAATCACATTGTATTAAGTATATAATAGAAAGAAAATACCTTTATTTCAAACAAAATTGGTCAACGAGTTAGATATATGTAATAAATTAAATAATTTCCCCTAGGGCATACCCTTAACTCTATCAATAAATATTATTTTTATAAACTTTTATGTAAACTTCCATAAATCAATTCTAATCATTTATTTGTATTTATAATTTTATTTTTCTTAATTCACTATATTTTTATTTGTTTCTATTTTGAATTTTTATTTATTTATTTTGATCGATTTCAATCCAATTCCTATTTTAATAAAATTCAATACATATATCATATAGCAATTCAAACGTTATATATGTATATATATGAGAATTAACATGGAAAAGACATAGGTATGTGAGCATAAAACTCACCAATGATGTAAGGTAGAATGAATAATTAAGGAGCTTCCATCGCATTGCCTGGTCGTCACATACAAAACTACGTTCTAGCCACCATCGCTCCACAAATTGCACTACCAAACTCCATAATCGCTGCCCACGCATCAGCCACTACCATTGTAACGACCCTGAAATTTAAATTGATTTAAATTTATAATTAAATGAATTTTTGAATTAAATGGGGTAAATAAATAAATTTTAGATAAAAATTTGTAAATTTAATTGATAAATTAAGAGCGAGTTTCCCCGATATCAAATATGTTCTGTATAAATCCTTTTAATTTAAAAATATTATAAATATTGCATATATTTGAATATATATGTATATATGATATGTGAGTAAATTTGATAATATATATTTTTATATTTGAGTTGAATTTAAATCTTTATATAAATGGTTTAGAAATGAAGATATATAAGATAGATAGATAAAGTAAATACATTGGATAAAATCCAATGTCAAATTAAATCTAGAAATTTATCTATAATTCAAAATAATGAGAAATAAACAAGTAAAAGATAAATTTTATAGTATAAAATAGAATCTCATGTATACAAAGTAACAAACAAAATAAATCCAAGCATAAGTAAAGAAATACAAAATAATTGGTATTAAAGTAAAAACATAACAAAGTAGACTAATCAAAGCAAGTGAAATATTTGTAAACAAAACAAATACACATTCAAACCAAATAAAAGAAGAAGGTATAGGCTGGAAACAAAGAAACAAGTAGATATATAAGTGGATAGCTTGTAAAGATAGCCATCATGTTATCTCAAAACATTTACAGCCGAAATGAAGATAAAGTATAAACAAAAGAAAACATAAACAAAGTACAAAAGGAAATATCAAACAAGACATAAAAGACCATGGTAATTAATGCAACATGCTTCATGCATTTAATGCAAGCATACCAGCCATGTCCCTAGTACAAAAACAAACATCACCTTTACAACACAACTCCTATGTATCAACTTCCTCATCAGTTCGTCCATTTGATAAAATTATCAAAACTGAAAAAAAAGAAAAGAAAGGCTTCAACTTCAATCTTAAGCAAAGCAAGTAATTTTATTAGCATACAAAAGCAATTCAACAAATCAAAATTCAACTCAAAGCCAAGATGAAGATCAGATTAAAGAGTGATTTTTGTTAGCAGATTTCCAGTTTTAAGAAGCTTTTCCCAAAACAATACTGTGCTATGTTCTTTCTTCTTCTGAAAACAGGTGAGCAACTTTGTTTCTTTTCCTCTGAAAACAGTGAGCAAACCTTCTTTTAAACTGGCCTCCTTTAAATCTTTTATCTGTGAGTAACTATTTTTTTTTAAAAAGATTATAATCTAAGTTAAACATGGCTGAATGTGTTCTCTGTGATAATACAAGTATAAAATGCTGTGAATATATAGTTGTAAATATATACACATTGTTCACTGTTGTAAGGCTGAGGATCCCTGTTCTAGTTTCAGGCTTAAACTTGGTTCAAACTTATTTTGATCTTGATTCAAACCTTGTTAAGATTTAAGCCTTGAACAAATGTGTTATTTATACCATCAGTTTTAGTTTAAAATTTTGTTTAAGTAAACAAACTTATGATATCACTGGAAATGCTTAAAAACTACAGAACCATCTTCATATATGAAATTTTCGAGTTTCTTATTTCACAATTTCATGAATATAAATTGAATACGCATACTTTAATGTGAATTTTAAAACAAAAATTTAGATCTTTAGTTCAATATTCATAGAGTGGTTAGATTTTGAACAAAAATCACATTTGTTCGAATTTACAGTGATTGATTTAATGATAAGTGTTGAAATTTGAATTGAGGCTGGTTTGGACCTCTAGGATGATGAGAAAATTTCCAGATAAATTTTCGAATGTGTGAATTTGTCGAACGATCCCAATGTAGGGTTTAAGGACAGTGGAAGGAGCATCTGGGATTTGGGCTCGTGCACATTCCTCAGTGCACCGAGTGCAACCGGTCGTTGGTGGTTGGAAGTGGGGCGTCAGATGAGGTCGTGGCCGGAATTTCATGGCCATCGGTGGTCGAGGCGACGTGGTTGGAGCGATGCCAGGTTTGAGGAGATGATGGGCTGCGTTTCCAGGTGCGAGTTTTTTCGAACTCGATTTTGATTCGAGCTAGAGTGATGTTTTCTGGGGGTCGTGATCATCTCTGATGATGATGCGCGATATGAAGCAAGTGGAGGTGGTGGCCGGAGTTGATCGAAGTCACGGTGCACGTGCACCGTGCACTTTTGTCTGGTGAAAGGTATTGGAAATGGGGATGACAATTCTCATGTGTTTGCTTGAGTGTTTCAAGAGTTTTACTCGAAGTAGTTTTAGCGTGCTTTAGTTCAAAACTGTTAGGTGTGTGTGTGAAAATGCTCTCAGGGAAACTCGAGTAAATCGCGTGCAAGACTCGAAGCAGAGGCGCGAAAACTCGGAGCAGGCTGTCTGGTCTCGAGGCAGAAGAATGGTTCCAGTTTTAAATAAATTTGATTTCCCAGGTTAAATTCGAGTTCAGAAATTTAACAAGTTTTTAAATAGTAGTTTAAAATCAAATGGTGGATGGATTCAAGAAATACTAGAATTCGAAACTGAAATTTTAAATTTATTTTAATTCTAAATGTTTGAAACAATATATAGTTTAAATAATCAGTTTTAAAAAGAGTAGTTTTTGTTTAAACAAATGTTAAAGGAAATTTTATAACTTTAAGTATCAAGTTGATAATTATTTTATTTTATAAATTTAATTAAGAATTAAGAGGAAATTAAATATAAGTAATATATATATTTAATTTATTAAGAATTAAAGGTTAATTAAGTGTTTAATTTCAAGAATAATTAATTGACTAATTAACTAATGATAATAATTGAATGATAGATAATTAAGTTTATAAATTAATAATTAAGAGATAATTGATCTAAAATTTAAGGTAATTACGTAAAGATGATAAATTTATTAAAGGTGATTAATTAATGATAATTACTTAATATAAGTAATCAAATAGGGATAATTACTTGTTATGATCAATTAAGGGAAATTAATCAAATGGGGAGTTATTAAATGAGATTTGTTAAGATTAATTTATTTTGTAATTAATTAAATAAGTAATTTGAGGTTTAAATTAATTTAATAATTAGAGATTAATTAACGGGTAATTACTGGTTATAATTAATTGATGAATTATAACAGAAGATTTATCAATGATTTAAGAATAATTAATCCAAATGTTTTATAATTAATTAATGATTAATTAACCAAGATTTGTAGTATTCATAAGTAATAAATCTGATTTGAATTAATCAAACAATTAACTGACCTTACTTATGAATGTTTGGATTCTATTGGATGACTTGATTGTTTGATATTTTCCGATATATGATGCTTTGTGATACACCCTGACTTGTATTGTGATCTGTGATAAATTATCTGTGATGTAATCTATTATCTGTGATATATATATCTGTGATCTATACGATAAGCGATATAGTTTATATCGTTTATCAACTATATTTCTGTATTTGATCTGTGATGATTCATCGTGTTGCACTATTGTGTTAAACCCCTGGACCACACTTTTACACACACAAATATGGATTTCACGTGGAAATCGGTTAAGTCACAGATAATTTAAATTTGATGTTTTTGAAATTGAAATTTTAATTTCAATTGATTTTGAAATTGGAAATTTGGGTTTAAAGTGAAAAGCTTTTGAAATGGAATTTCAAAGATAAAAGTTATTTTGAATAACTTAATCGAGTTTTGAAAATTTAAATAATTTGATTTAAATTTGAATTCAAGTTTGAAATTAAATCTATGATTTTGAAACTAGGGATAAAAGATGATATAAATGTGTTTATATGAAGTTAAACCATTTAAAAGTAAAGTTTTGGGAATTTGAATTTAACCCAAGGATTTCAACTCGTATGAATGAATCAGATTTCCCAAAACGAAACTGTTTGTTTTCAAAGGAATAAAAGCTTTCAGATAAGAAAATGAAATTCCAGTTTAATTAAAGGAATTTCAAGATTGAATTGGAATTATTTTTCCAAGTTATGAATGAACTATTTTAAAAAGCTATGAATTAAATCTGTTATCTTAACAGATTTAAAATGATGATTTGTTTAAACCATCCAAAATGAAATTGTTTTGAAAGCTATTAGTTAAATCTTTGATTTAAAGATTTAACGAACTAATTAAACTGAAATGGAAATCGATTTGGAAAATCTGTGAATGAATCTTTGTGAAATTAAGTGAACTTTGTGAATTGAATCTTTTTGTTTAAAAAGATTAAAATGGTAATTTGTTAAACCATTTGAAAAGAAAGTTTGGGTTTAAATTGTGACTTAATTGAAATCCCAATATCCATATATTTTTAAATATTGCGCTCACTATTCGGGTTAGCCGGGAAAAGACATTTGTGTCATATAACCCATTCCGAATAGTGATACGTCGTATATGGATGGCATTTGAAGACCGGTGGTGAAGACCGGATATTTTTCGAAAATGAAAGGACAACCTGTCGAATGTCTCTGCACCGAGTTGCTCCGGTATAGAGATTTATATCACTCTTTTGTGACGGGAAGTCCGGACGTGATTGGAAATTACCCGGAATTGCAAGGGCTTCGTAAGAAGTGCCTTCGGTTCCGTTCGAACCCGGAACAGACTTATATGGATACATGTCTGACATTACGCTTTGAGATATAAAGCTGATTTCTTTCAAATACATTTCTGTTGGTGGCGGAGAATTTATTCTCTTAGCTTAACACCCTTCTCTGAGACGTACGAGCTCAGAGGTTATGTAGTTGAAATTTATCAGCGATATATCCCAATTTGGTAATGTGGCATGCTGAGTGTTGCTGTGTGATGGTCAGTGTTTGATCATTTGCGATATGATCATTTGTTTGATCTTATATCTTTGTGATCATAGGTTGATCATCTGTTTGACCCGAAGCATGGCTTTGTGACAAAGCGTAGCTTTGTGGACGAGACTTCGTCGAACCTCACACCCCAAAATGGTCAAAACAGGAAGGATGCAGCAAGGTTCTAGGGAGTAGCGCCCCTTAGTGTATGTCATTCCTTCTGGATAAAGGTGGTATCATGGTATGGAGCCCAGATACTTAACCTCTGTGGTTGCTGCAAATTTATTACTTTGTGGTTGTTGCGAATCGAGGATCCTCGGGAAGATCGGTGACGATCGGGGGATGGCATACGCGTGTCAGTAGTTACCTATTTTTGCAGAGGTAACCCGGCCTTGTGTTGGTAGAGATCTAACCGTAATGTTAGGTTATTTCTCGGGTCGTCTATTCCAGGGACGTACCCATCGTGGATAGGAAGTTCCTTAGCCTGACCATTTGTTGGAAATCCAAAGAAACAATACGAGCCTTTACGATTTCAATTGTATAACCTGTCTCCTCAGGAGGCAGCTATAGCAGGCATAATATAATGGTACCTACGCTGGCTAAGATTTATATTCTACTTTCGAAATGTTTTCCACTATGCACTAATAATAATATCAAAAATGATTTGATTTTGCGTAGTAAGCATCTTTGACTAACATAAGAAGAAATCTCCTCCAAGTCTGCGTTTGCATTGTGTGTGTGGTGGGAGGTCTTATGGTAGTTTCATTTTCCAAAAGCATTGCGAATTGACTTTAAAATTCTCTGCTGTTTGTTTTTAAAGATAAACTGTTTTTGTTGCTCACACCAGTCCCATGACTGATCCGGAGTTTATTGTTTCTTTCCTAAACTCTGGGTGCCCACCATTTTCCACACGGGCAGTCTAGAGTTGGGTTTATCAGATATTCAGGTTTAGTAGATTATCTGGAGCTGGTTCAGTTCTTGGAGTTCATGGACTGACGTTGCTTATCTTGGAGCATTCTATTGGAGATATTCTATCCGTTGCTGATATTAGTTATCTATTTTTCTTTTCCGCTGCTATTTCTTGTATCATATCTCTGATTGTATATAGATATTCATTGTATCATCATTGTATCTGGATATTGTATCAGATGTTGTATATCTATATTCTTTTTATTCCGCTGTGTTATTTACTTAATGTTGTTATAAGCTCCGGAGAACCAGATTCGGCGTTTGAATCTACGACATTCTGAGTACACGTGGAGTACGGGTGCCGATTTTTCGAAGGCCGATTTTTGGGTCTTTACATTTGGTATCAGAGCTAAGGTTGAACTTTAGTTCAGGAGTATAACACGATAAGTAATTACTCATTAGAGATAGAGTGAAGTAAACTCTAGAATGAGTATCCTCAGATATCCGTTCGAATGTCTCAGTAAATTCTCTTGCTATCCACTGATTGTAAGTATGAGTGCAAGAAGAGGACGAGATAGGGGACTGGGAATACGACTACAAATGTCAATACCCTACAACAGTGGAAATAACTTTCGTATCAATATTCTTTGATTCGTTTCCAAAATTCTTTTCATTGCTTCGTGGTAGCTCCATAAGTAGTTTCGGTGTAATGGTGGCTCTACGAATCGTTGTAGAAAATTCTTACTTCGTATCTTCATCGGTTTCTTATCAGCTTTTTGATTTAAACCTTAATGAATTTGAAATTGGAAATTTTAAATTGAATTAATTTGATTTACAAGAATATGAAGTAAATTTGAATTAAATCAATAAAACGATATCGTTTGAAACCGAATTGAAATTCTATTGTAATTTCTTGTGAATACCAAAGTCCGAAGAGGGACAAGTATATATACTTTGAATATTCCGACTTGAATTCGGAATCCGTATCTTGTGTTGGAGTAATTATAGGAGATTGAATCTATCTATCTCTTTGTTGTTTTCGTGCCTGCGAATTTCGAGGACGAAATTCTTTTAAGGGGGGAAGTTTGTAACGACCCTGAAATTTAAATTGATTTAAATTTATAATTAAATGAATTTTTGAATTAAATGGGGTAAATAAATAAATTTTAGATAAAAATTTGTAAATTTAATTGATAAATTAAGAGCGAGTTTCCCCGATATCAAATATGTTCTGTATAAATCCTTTTAATTTAAAAATATTATAAATATTGCATATATGTGAATATATATGTATATATGATATGTGAGTAAATTTGATAATATATATTTTTATATTTGAGTTGAATTTAAATCTTTATATAAATGGTTTAGAAATGAAGATATATAAGATAGATAGATAAAGTAAATACATTGGATAAAATCCAATGTCAAATTAAATCTAGAAATTTATCTATAATTCAAAATAATGAGAAATAAACAAGTAAAAGATAAATTTTATAGTATAAAATAGAATCTCATGTATACAAAGTAACAAACAAAATAAATCCAAGCATAAGTAAAGAAATACAAAATAATTGGTATTAAAGTAAAAACATAACAAAGTAGACTAATCAAAGCAAGTGAAATATTTGTAAACAAAACAAATACACATTCAAACCAAATAAAAGAAGAAGGTATAGGCTGGAAACAAAGAAACAAGTAGATATATAAGTGGATAGCTTGTAAAGATAGCCATCATGTTATCTCAAAACATTTACAGCCGAAATGAAGATAAAGTATAAACAAAAGAAAACATAAACAAAGTACAAAAGGAAATATCAAACAAGACATAAAAGACCATGGTAATTAATGCAACATGCTTCATGCATTTAATGCAAGCATACCAGCCATGTCCCTAGTACAAAAACAAACATCACCTTTACAACACAACTCCTATGTATCAACTTCCTCATCAGTTCGTCCATTTGATAAAATTATCAAAACTGAAAAAAAAGAAAAGAAAGGCTTCAACTTCAATCTTAAGCAAAGCAAGTAATTTTATTAGCATACAAAAGCAATTCAACAAATCAAAATTCAACTCAAAGCCAAGATGAAGATCAGATTAAAGAGTGATTTTTGTTAGCAGATTTCCAGTTTTAAGAAGCTTTTCCCAAAACAATACTGTGCTCTGTTCTTTCTTCTTCTGAAAACAGGTGAGCAGCTTTGTTTCTTTTCCTCTGAAAACAGTGAGCAAACCTTCTTTTAAACTGGCCTCCTTTAAATCTTTTATCTGTGAGTAACTATTTTTTTTAAAAAGATTATAATCTAAGTTAAACATGGCTGAATGTGTTCTCTGTGATAATACAAGTATAAAATGCTGTGAATATATAGTTGTAAATATATACACATTGTTCACTGTTGTAAGGCTGAGGATCCCTGTTCTAGTTTCAGGCTTAAACTTGGTTCAAACTTATTTTGATCTTGATTCAAACCTTGTTAAGATTTAAGCCTTGAACAAATGTGTTATTTATACCATCAGTTTTAGTTTAAAATTTTGTTTAAGTAAACAAACTTGTGATATCACTGGAAATGCTTAAAAACTACAGAACCATCTTCATATATGAAATTTTCGAGTTTCTTATTTCACAATTTCATGAATATAAATTGAATACGCATATATTAATGTGAATTTTAAAACAAAAATTTAGATCTTTAGTTCAATATTCATAGAGTGGTTAGATTTTGAACAAAAATCACATTTGTTCGAATTTACAGTGATTGATTTAATGATAAGTGTTGAAATTTGAATTGAGGCTGGTTTGGACCTCTAGGATGATGAGAAAATTTCCAGATAAATTTTCGAATGTGTGAATTTGTCGAACGATCCCAATGTAGGGTTTAAGGACAGTGGAATGAGCATCTGGGATTTGGGCTCGTGCACATTCCTCAGTGCACCGAGTGCAACCGGTCGTTGGTGGTTGGAAGTGGGGCGTCATATGAGGTCGTGGCCGGAATTTCGTGGCCATCGGTGGTCGAGGCGACGTGGTTGGAGCGATGCCAGGTTTGAGGAGATGATGGGCTGCGTTTCCAGGTGCGAGTTTTTTCGAACTCGATTTTGATTCGAGCTAGAGTGAAGTTTTCTGGGGGTCGTGATCATCTCTGATGATGATGCGCGATATGAAGCAAGTGGAGGTGGTGGCCGGAGTTGATCGAAGTCACGGTGCACGTGCACCGTGCACTTTTGTCTGGTGAAAGGTATTGGAAATGGGGATGACAATTCTCATGTGTTTGCTTGAGTGTTTCAAGAGTTTTACTCGAAGTAGTTTTAGCGTGCTTTAGTTCAAAACTGTTAGGTGTGTGTGTGAAAATGCTCTCGGGGAAACTCGAGTAAATCGCGTGCAAGACTCGAAGCAGAGGCGCGAAAACTCGGAGCAGGCTGTCTGGTCTCGAGGCAGAAGAATGGTTCCAGTTTTAAATAAATTTGATTTCCCAGGTTAAATTCGAGTTCAGAAATTTAACAAGTTTTTAAATAGTAGTGTAAAATCAAATGGTGGATGGATTCAAGAAATATTAGAATTCGAAATTGAAATTTTAAATTTATTTTAACTCTAAATGTTTGAAACAATATATAGTTTAAATAATCAGTTTTAAAAAGAGTAGTTTTTGTTTAAACAAATGTTAAAGGAAATTTTATAACTTTAAGTATCAAGTTGATAATTATTTTATTTTATAAATTTAATTAAGAATTAAGAGGAAATTAAATATAAGTAATATATATATTTAATTTATTAAGAATTAAAGGTTAATTAAGTGTTTAATTTCAAGAATAATTAATTGACTAATTAACTAATGATAATGATTGAATGATAGATAATTAAGTTTATAAATTAATAATTAAGAGATAATTGATCTAAAATTTAAGGTAATTACGTAAAGATGATAAATTTATTAAAGGTGATTAATTAATGATAATTACTTAATAAAAGTAATCAAATAGGGATAATTACTTGTTATGATCAATTAAGGGAAATTAATCAAATGGGGAGTTATTAAATGAGATTTGTTAAGATTAATTTATTTTGTAATTAATTAAATAAGTAATTTGAGGTTTAAATTAATTTAATAATTAGAGATTAATTAATGGGTAATTACTGGTTATAATTAATTGATGAATTATAACAGAAGATTTATCAATGATTTAAGAATAATTAATCCAAATGTTTTATAATTAATTAATGATTAATTAACCAAGATTTGTAGTATTCATAAGTAATAAATCTGATTTGAATTAATCAAACAATTAACTGACCTTACTTATGAATGTTTGGATTCTATTGGATGACTTGATTGTTTGATATTTTCCGATATATGATGCTTTGTGATACACCCTGACTTGTATTGTGATCTGTGATAAATTATCTGTGATGTAATCTATTATCTGTGATATATATCTGTGATCTATACGATAAGCGATATAGTTTATATCGTTTATCAACTATATTTCTGTATTTGATCTGTGATGATTCATCGTGTTGCACTATTGTGTTAAACCCCTGGACCACACTTTTACACACACAAATATGGATTTCACGTGGAAATCGGTTAAGTCACAGATAATTTAAATTTGATGTTTTTGAAATTGAAATTTTAATTTCAATTGATTTTGAAATTGGAAATTTGGGTTTAAAGTGAAAAGCTTTTGAAATGGAATTTCAAAGATAAAAGTTATTTTGAATAACTTAATCGAGTTTTGAAAATTTAAATAATTTGATTTAAATTTGAATTCAAGTTTGAAATTAAATCTATGATTTTGAAACTAGGGATAAAAGATGATATAAATGTGTTTATATGAAGTTAAACCATTTAAAAGTAAAGTTTTGGGAATTTGAATTTAACCCAAGGATTTCAACTCGTATGAATGAATCAGATTTCCCAAAACGAAACTGTTTGTTTTCAAAGGAATAAAAGCTTTCAGATAAGAAAATGAAATTCCAGTTTAATTAAAGGAATTTCAAGATTGAATTGGAATTATTTTTCCAAGTTATGAATGAACTGTTTTAAAAAGCTATGAATTAAATCTGTTATCTTAACAGATTTAAAATGATGATTTGTTTAAACCATCCGAAATGAAATTGTTTTGAAAGCTATTAGTTAAATCTTTGATTTAAAGATTTAACGAACTAATTAAACTGAAATGGAAATCGATTTGGAAAATCTGTGAATGAATCTTTGTGAAATTAAATGAACTTTGTGAATTGAATCTTTTTGTTTAAAAAGATTAAAATGGTAATTTGTTAAACCATTTGAAAAGAAAGTTTGGGTTTAAATTGTGACTTAATTGAAATCCCAATATCCATATATTTTTAAATATTGCGCTAACTATTCGGGTTAGCCGGGAAAAGACATTTGTGTCATATAACCCATTCCGAATAGTGATACGTCGTATATGGATGGCATTTGAAGACCGGTGGTGAAGACCGGATATTTTTCAAAAATGAAAGGACAACCTGTCGAATGTCTCTGCACCGAGTTGCTCCGGTATAGAGATTTATATCACTCTTTTGTGACGGGAAGTCCGGACGTGATTGGAAATTACCCGGAATTGCAAGGGCTTCGTAAGAAGTGCCTTCGGTTCCGTTCGAACCCGGAACAGACTTATATGGATACATGTCTGACATTACGCTTTGAGATATAAAGCTGATTTCTTTCAAATACATTTCTGTTGGTGGCGGTGAATTTATTCTCTTAGCTTAACACCCTTCTCTGAGACGTACGAGCTCAGAGGTTATGTAGTTGAAATTTATCAGCGATATATCCCAATTTGGTAATGTGGCATGCTGAGTGTTGCTGTGTGATGATCAGTGTTTGATCATTTGCGATATGATCATTTGTTTGATCTTATATCTTTGTGATCATAGGTTGATCATCTGTTTGACCCGAAGCATGGCTTTGTGACAAAGCGTAGCTTTGTGGACGAGACTTCGTCGAACCTCACACCCCGAAATGGTCAAAACAGGAAGGATGCAGCAAGGTTCTAGGGAGTAGCGCCCCTTAGTGTATGTCATTCCTTCTGGATAAAGGTGGTATCATGGTATGGAGCCCAGATACTTAACCTCTGTGGTTGCTGCAAATTTATTACTTTGTGGTTGTTGCGAATCGAGGATCCTCGGGAAGATCGGTGACGATCGGGGGATGGCATACGCGTGTCAGTAGTTACCTATTTTTGCAGAGGTAACCCGGCCTTGTGTTGGTAGAGATCTAACCGTAATGTTAGGTTATTTCTTGGGTCGTCTATTCCAGGGACGTACCCATCGTGGATAGGAAGTTCCTTAGCCTGACCATTTGTTGGAAATCCAAAGAAACAATACGAGCCTTTACGATTTCAATTGTATAACCTGTCTCCTCAGGAGGCAGCTATAGCAGGCATAATATAATGGTACCTATGCTGGCTAAGATTTATATTCTACTTTCGAAATGTTTTCCACTATGCACTAATAATAATATCAAAAATGATTTCATTTTGCGTAGTAAGCATCTTTGACTAACATAAGAAGAAATCTCCTCCAAGTCTGCGTTTGCATTGTGTGTGTGGTGGGAGGTCTTATGGTAGTTTCATTTTCCAAAAGCATTGCGAATTGACTTTAAAATTCTCTGCTGTTTGTTTTTAAAGATAAACTGTTTTTGTTGCTCACACCAGTCCCATGACTGATCCGGAGTTTATTGTTTCTTTCCTAAACTCTGGGTGCCCACCATTTTCCACACGGGCAGTCTAGAGTTGGGTTTATCAGATATTCAGGTTTAGTAGATTATCTGGAGCTGGTTCAGTTCTTGGAGTTCATGGACTGACGTTGCTTATCTTGGAGCATTCTATTGGAGATATTCTATCCGTTGCTGATATTAGTTATCTATTTTTCTTTTCCGCTGCTATTTCTTGTATCATATCTCTGATTGTATATAGATATTCATTGTATCATCATTGTATCTAGATATTGTATCAGATGTTGTATATCTATATTCTTTTTATTCCGCTGTGTTATTTACTTAATGTTGTTATAAGCTCCGGAGAACCAGATTCGGCGTTTGAATCTACGGCATTCTGAGTACAAGTGGAGTACGGGTGCCGATTTTTCGAAGGCCGATTTTTGGGTCTTTACAACCATCAACTTCTCCCATGCACAACTAAGCACCACCTATGCCACTTGAACGACACACGTGCACTCCATTTTGCTTCTCCTGCACCAGTCGTGACTCCCACAAGCTTGAATCGAGTGGCTTATCGTGTTGCCCACGCTCCCTATGCAACTATCCATCGCGTTGCCGATGAAGTAGGGGAGCGCCACCGTGTATGACATCATTCATTTTTCTTCTTCTTTCATAAAAATTCGGTTTTGGAAATAATCAGGAGCTACGGCTTGATTTTGGGTCAAAAGAAGAAAAGGAATTTTCTAGAGAAAAAGAAAATGAAGAAGATGTGGGCTTGGCTTGAATGTGCTATTATTTTAATTCAATTTAGCTTTATTGACGTCTCTTGCATTTATATTTAAATGTTAATCCTTTTCATATATTTTATAATTAAATACATTACGATTTAGTTTAAATTGATTTACACTTCATTCTATAGGTCATAATTCGATAGTTAGTCAATTTTGTTCAATTCAACGCTCGTTTGTTTTATCTAATTATTCATTGTACTATTACAAAATAAATTCATTTTTCATCTATTTCAATCATATATAAAAAAATTATTTACACTTTAAGATATTTATAACTAATTAAAACATTTTTGTTCGATTCCAATATTTTACTCGAAATGGATTTATTAATTTAATTCATCATATTAAATAGAATTTAATTAACTAAAAATTATTTTCCTAAATATTAACTTATAAAAAATCAAATTCGATTATTATTATTATTATTAATTAAATTTATTTATTTATATAACGTACTATTGTAGACTCCCCTCCTTAAATGAATTACGTCCTCGCAATTCCTTTATAAGGAGAATCTCTAACAACTCCTATAACAAAAGATGAATTATCATTTCATTAGCTAACATAATGTATGAATGAACATCTGCATATAAAGATTTATATAACATATAAACGTGATCATCTACATGCATCAATTGCAATAAAATAAATTCTCATTAATAAATATAATTTATATTACAATTGTGCTATTTATTTAATCAAATTTTTATCTAAAGATTTGTATTTTAACCCATATACGATTAAGCACTTAAATATTTTTTAAGTACTGAAATCACGGAAAATTTTGACAAAGTCTTCCTTGTGCGGCTCGCGTTTCAAAATTAAAATAGATAATATAAGCCTCAAATGAGGTCATCCCTATTAGGACTTCTCGCACGGGGTATAACAATCAATATACATACATTTATATACTTTACACTATCATATGCACAAAATATACCTTTCTTTTGCATTTTTCCTATTTTTAGCAAAATAATTTTTTTTCCGCATGTAGATTAATGATTTCCATGCAAATTTTACAGCCATAATTCACGATAGATATGCCTATGCACATGTGACGACCCAACTTCCTACTACCAGAAAGTCGTGTCATCTTGAAGAAAGAAAGGGGTGAGAAAGTAGAAAAGATAGAGAAGAAGAAGAAACAACATCAGAATCTCAACAGCGGAACGAGTAAAATATAATATATCACATAAGAGAATACAAAGTATCATATACATCAGAGTTACACAGATAATATAACAGATACTAGACAGTTATAAACACCTATCTAGTTAATACAACTCAAATACAATACAGAGATACAACACAGAGATACCATCACAGCGGAACACTATACATATCTATAACGCTGAAGCCTCCTGCTCCATTGCTCCTCCACAATTCGTCAAAGCTAACTTGAATCCCTTGGCTACCCGTAAAAATTTGGGTACCCGAGAGTTTAAGAAAAACAGAAATAAACTCCGGGTCAGACATGGGTCTGGTATGAGTAACGAGTTAAAGTTGCTTAACTTTGAAAAGCCTTTGAAAACAAAAGGTATCACGTAAGACTTCCCACACATAAACATGGAAAAGTTTTTACCTTACGCTAACCAAAACTTTGATAGGAAATTCAGTGATATTATAATAGGTCTAGGGTTTTCAAGTAAATAGAAAATAGCCGAAATTGTTACATTCATTAAATTCCAGCATACTAGGTTTACAATCAAATCCGAAGGCACTTATCGGATTTTGGATTCCATACAATGGCAGGACTACTGGGGTACCACCCGTCATAGTACGTGGCCTAGATCACCGTACCGAGGACCCACCCTAAGTCCCCTACAACACAAAGCCGGAACCATCCCTTACTGGACAGTCCCAAACAAGACAACCCCAGCAGTTGTTTGCAACCAACTGCCCACACAACCGAATAAAAAGGGACATCTAGACAGGGGTATATCTTGCTCTCAAGTGGGAGCTACCCACGAAGCTTTGCTGCACCTCCCCTGTTTTAGCCATTCCCGGTTGATGAGGCTTGAGGCTACGATTACCTTTATAGAACTCATCACTTAGAATGCTCATCGTCCACCTGACGATGTGCTGAAAGCATTCAATCCATACAAGTTCGTTCCGGGTTCGAACGAAACCGAAGGCATTATCTCGTTACACTCATTTTGGAATCACCCTCAGAGTTAACGACAATAACCCTTGCACTCTGAATCTTCGTCTTCACTTGAGATTCACGACCTATCGTTAATTTGGACCGATGTGGTATTCGGGTCTCCAGACCTAGAATCCCGGTATACGGAAACCCGATCCCGGTCTCATCGAAATCCAAACCGTATCTTTTAAGGCCAAGTTGTTTTAAAGTTAAAACAATTCAATTCAATATTATCTATATACACACGGATAGATAAATCACAATATCACAGATAGATAATCAACATCATCATCATAAACAGATAATCCATATTATCAACTCAAACAGATAATCAATATTATCAAACAAGTATCCAAATCACCTAGATATTACTCATCTCCTATCTGAGATCACAATCAATCAATGAAATATCATTCATTCATAAGCAACGATTTATAAACACACCATTTATAATTAATTTAAAATGAATTAAATTAATTATCTTATTTCTAATTAATTTAAAGTAAATTAAATTAACTACTACGTTTCATAAATCCTGCTTATTCAACCATTAATTAATTATATATCAAATTAATTAATTCTCTAAGTATTCATCTTGATTAAACACCTTCGATTTGTCATTCTCTAATTACAATAAGTAATTAGTCTTTCAATTAATTCATCGATTAATTATCTTAAATCGTTTATAGTAATTAAACATTCAGTTACTCCATTTAAGTTAATTACATAAGTAATTTATCTTTAATTTAAACTCAATATTAATCCCTTTGATTAATCACATCCCAGTAATTATCCTTAATTACTTATCATATTAATTATCTCAAAATTAATTATCCCTAAAGTAATTACCCAAATTACTTTCCCATAACACTTTTATTTATTACACCAATTAATTATCTTCTAATTACTTTTCTAAGTAATTTAACTCCATTTATTTACATTAAGTATCACACTTATCCATTTATCAAATTGATTATCTCATTTTAAATTAATTATCAAAATCAATCATATTAATTAATTATTCAAAGTAATTCTTTAGTTAATTATCTTTTATTAACTAATAACACTTCTAAATTACTTCTTTAATTAATCTCTAATTAAAACTTAACCTAAATTATTAATTTATAAATTAAATAAGCCATTCTTAATTATCTCATTAATTAAATCACTTAAATATCTTAATTACTCTAAGATAATCGATTTACTTTACTAATGACTTTATTATCATTAAAGTGTAAAACATTACACTTTAAATTCAAATTCAAATTCCATTTGAATATAAGATTCAAAATGTTTATCTATTTAAACATTTATTGGTAAACAAATTTTCCTTTAAAACTAGTTTAAAATAATTTAAACTTTTATTCCATATAAAAATTCAAAAGTAAATTTGGATTCTTATCACAAACTGGATTTAGACTTTGTTTAAATTGAATATACAAATTTAAGCTCATTTAAATTTGTTTTAAAATTACTGCCAGGTTTAACAAAGCCTGGAACAAGAAATTTACTCGAGGCCGTGCTATTTACTTCGAGTCTGTTACCCTCCTGCTTCGAGAAATCAACTCGAATGACTCGAGTCTTCCCCGAGAAACGAAACCACCAAATACAATATCCCACCAGACATTCGTGTGCACGTGCACACGGTCGTCGATCAACTCCAGCCATCGCCGCGACGTCGAGCAACTCGGCAAACACCTCCAGACCACCTTCCGATCATCTGTACTACATCGTCTCCTCGACAACCAAATCGAGACACTTAACCCAAATCTGGAACGAAGCCAGTCACCAGAATTTCCTCGAATCGCCCAACTCCGACCATCTGATGGTCAACAGCTCCGGCCACGAACTTGACTACTACCGAGCTTCCATCACGCAAAATCCCTTAACACTCGATCACCTCACGTCGCCGTACGAACTCGAAAATCATCATCGACCAGAAACTATGCCTAAGCCCTAAAACACTGTCGTGCCCTCGCCACCGTTACCTATAAATTCATCAGACATTTTTCTGATGATCCCTAGCCTTCAAGCTAGCTACGCTCCAAAGCTCGAAATCTACAAACCCACCGATCACCAGAATTTGCCGCAAACCCATATATCAATCATCTCGAGATAACTCATCGCATACCAACTTAAAATTCCTGATTCTATTATTAAAATTCATAATTTCCCAATGCGCATCAGGTTGTAATCAAAAACATAATTTCCAGATAATCGATTTTCTGACTTGAGTTAATTTCTACTGTGATTTCCTATTTTTGAAAAGGCTTACTTAATATAAGTACTTGAAACTATTTTTAAAGTTGAGATCTATCCACTTAAACACTTTTTTGTTTAAACATCAAACTCTAAAAAGAATTAGGGGATGAGGATTTGAATTCTTAAAGTGTTAGAAGCCTGTAAGTATTTAGCAGAGGTGTGTATATTCCTGTTTAAAGACATGCACCCTATCATCCACATATGTACATATACATTCAGGCATACTTACATCCATACAACAATTTCTTCACAACACATTTCAAGTATTATCACATGCCATCAAGATATGACAGGATTTAGATTCGTATAAGGGTAATTTACTCCTAAATTTTAAGAACAGAGAAGTCCAGGCATGCATACATCATACATCACACATTCAACAGTATAAATACATAAACACTTCACAATGCAACCAAAATTATACTTGTAAGTTTAAAAGTGAAGTTACTCACCTCTAATATGAGAGCACCTTTGAAAAACAACAACTTGATTTTTCTTTGAAAACTGCTTTGAAATCTTAAAACTGGAATGGCCTTGATCTTGTTTTGAATTTGTTGAATGATGTTGTTTGAATTTGAAAAAAAATACTTCAGTTTGAAAAAGAAGAAAGAGTGCTTGCTTATTTTATTTTCTCTGGTTTGCTATGAATAGAACAAAGAAAAAGAAGAAGAAGATATACATGTATATATAGAGAATGGTTTCCTGGTTTTAAGCAAGATAGGTACAAAAATACATATTTTCTTTGATCAGGTATTTAGTATATTGGAGCTGAGATAATAGTTTAAACAGTTCGAAATGACAATAAGCTTGCTTTCATTAAATGCTTAGAGTACTATCCTATGCTTTTGAAATTCTTTTCCCTGCATTTATGTTTCAGTCTACAACATTCCTACTAGCCTGCACATACATATTTACCTTACTTTGCATTAACTACACCATACTTATATTATACTTTACTAGTCTACAGCCTGCAACATATACCTATTTTATACAAATTCGAGATGATCATAACATTACTTTGTTTACTTGCCTTATTTTGTTTTCATACATGCCTGCACTACATATATACAAAGATAACTTATATTTTTACTTTGCATTTTTCTACATTCTTGCCTACTAACTTTAGCTATTGCATACTTGCCTTACATATTCTACAACCTGCACTATATATATATTTGCCTAGTCATGTTTTAGTTTAGGCTCAAAGATATACAAAGTTGTATTGTCATCAAAGTTATAATATCAACCTATATATATATATATATCTAGTGTTCATATATACACTCTTACCTTATAATAAAAATTGCTATAGTTATTTGTTGTAGAATTTAAACCTAAGTATTTAAATTCAAATCATAAATGTAGTTATTTTAAAGTTATCAATTAATTACTTACCTATCATTATTTCATTTTATACTTATATTAAGTATTTATAAGGTATCTTTTAATTTAAACAAATTTTAAAAGATTCATTTCTAATTTATAAATCAAAGTTTCTTATAAGATATATATATATATATAACAATTTCTATTTATATTTAAAAATCTACTAAAATTTACATTATATTATTAATAGGGTTGAAAAATAACTCATTATTAAATTAGAACAATTTATAAAAGAAATTATCACTTATTACTTATTTACTTATTTAAATTCAAACTATATTTAAAAAAGAAGAACAAAGCAACCTAATTTATAAATCTTATCCAAATTTAAACTCAAACTAAAATAAATTTAAAACAATTAATATCTTCCTAAGTATTTAAACCATACAGTAATTTATTTTAAATAGCCTTAAAACAAATATATATATATATATATATATATTAATTCAAATTATAATTACCAAAAATATTTAAGTTAGAAAGCATATCTTAATTTATTAAATTTAAACAGATCCTGTCTATTCACAATATATATACAAGTATATAAATAAAACAATTTATTTAGCTTTTTAAAAGATAAATTATCAGCCCAATATTTATTCAGAAGAAAATTATTAGTTCAATTCAAGTCTTATTATTAATTAAAATCAGATCAATTTAATTTTTAAAGCCGATTATTAAATTGATATTGTTCAAAATTTCCGGGATGTTACATTCCTCCCCTCTTAATAGAATTTCGTCCCCGAAATTTAAAACAAAGTTAATTTAATAATCTAATTAAAAATTAATTTTAAAACATAACATATATCAATCATATGTTAACAACCATAACATCCAATCAAACTAACAAACCAATCTAACTGTCCAGACAAAATTCCGGATAGAATACTCTCGAGTTTTCTCGAGTATAAATACCGGGATACTCGCCCTACAGAACCCGAACAATCTAGCTACCAAGCTACAGAGCTACCACTCATCTAGATCTACAACAAGATAGGATATCAGACTATAGACGAGTCTGACTCAATAACCAAAACTCCTTAACTGTTGGTTCTAAAACCAGAGATAACTCATACACGTACTCCCTCAAAGATATGTGAAACACACCAAATCCCAGTTATCCAGACTGACAATTCAAATCTGAAGACCCAACACTTATCCTCAGAAGAACAACAGAAAAGATCGAAAATATCTCGGAGCTGGCTTTCCACATCTTACCCAATCTTATAACTCCCTGAATCAGCGAAAACTTCAACAACAACGGAGTCTCCAACTTCGAATTCCAAATTTCCTCCGTCTCTAATCCACAAAACTCTTCGGACGATCCTGGGTTTCCTACATCCTTACTGATCAGCTCAACCCTTGCTGATACCTCTCGAAACAAACTAAACCAAAACAATCAAACAAAATGATCTTTCCAAGATCAACCAAACTCAAAACACAACTCTACTCCAAAATCAGAAGACAGATCTCACTTCTCACATCCGGAAGAGATAAAACAGATGCACCCCAATCTGACCTCAAATCCTGAAAAATTTCCTGTAGAAACTCTCAAATCCAAAACACTGCAATATCCAATTGCTTCCACACTAAACTACTGCCACCATGCTTCCACTGTGCTACTCTGATCTGAAACAAAAGAGAATGCTGATGACAAACTCAAGCACAGACTGGACAACACATTCCAAAAATATGGTTCAACAGATCCAAAAAGAAAACTCGGAGGTTCCTCCAAAACCAGAGCTAGTTCACCAATCTCAAAAACCATCCTACTACCAAGCTGAACCATCGGTACCACTTCTAGAATCCAGTCGATACCAAACTCAATCTCCAGATGCTACCAAAACTCTGACTTCCTGCAGACATCCAGAAAAATTCTTTGAAACACAAGAGAACACTTAACTATCGCAAGTCACTTTTGCGATCCACCCAGCTTAATTCCAAAGATACTGCCCTCTCTAAACCAAACAGAACAGCTTACACTTATGCGGCCAATCCATCGAAGAAATGGATCTACTATGCTGCTCCTGAAATTACCTCAAGAAAACTGCTAAACCAGAAAGCTTCCTCGCCAACACACAGAACACTCCGAGCTGCGCTGCTGACACCAATGCCATGGAATTCCTAATCCAAAGCTCTTCGAGAAACTCGAACCTCAAACCAAACAGAAACATCCTGCTGAACACAGCCACAACACCGAAGCAGTCGCACTTCCTTAAAACTTGTTCCAAAGTAACATCTTTGGAAACATCCATAGTCACTATGTCTCATCACACAGCTACTACATCCTGAGGTATCAAGATACCATAACTTGCTTCTGTTCAACCGACAGATCCAAACTCTAGCTCATCCAACTACACCATTCAAAGCTCACTCAAGACGATATTAGGTTTACAGTCTCGACATATACACTTCCAACCTCAAACATTTAAACTCCAACCATCGGTAGTCGTGTTACACACACCACTATCCTATCTACCTTTATAACTTATATTGGAAAACCCGAACAGGTAACCCAACAAATAGGTAGAAATATAGATATACATATATATATATTCAAAATTACAAATACGCTCTCTCAAGAAAGAAATCACTAAAGAGCCTACGTATTCGCCCAACCTAGTGCTCTGATACCATGTGTGACGACCCAACTTCCTACTACCAGAAAGTCGTGTCATCTTGAAGAAAGAAAGGGGTGAGAAAGTAGAAAAGATAGAGAAGAAGAAGAAACAACATCAGAATCTCAACAGCGGAACGAGTAAAATATAATATATCACATAAGAGAATACAAAGTATCATATACATCAGAGTTACATAGATAATATAACAGATACTAGACAGTTATAAACATCTATCTAGTTAATACAACTCAAATACAATACAGAGATACAACACAGAGATACCATCACAGCGGAACACTATACATATCTATAACGCTGAAGCCTCCTGCTCCATTGTTCCTCCACAATTCGTCAAAGCTAACTTGAATCCCTTGGCTACCCGTAAAAATTTGGGTACCCGAGAGTTTAAGAAAAAAAGAAATAAACTCCGGGTCAGACATGGGTCTGGTATGAGTAACGAGTTAAAGTTGCTTAACTTTGAAAAGCCTTTGAAAACAAAAGGTATCACGTAAGACTTCCCACACATAAACATGGAAAAGTTTTTACCTTACGCTAACCAAAACTTTGATAGGAAATTCAGTGATATTATAATAGGTCTAGGGTTTTCAAGTAAATAGAAAATAGCCGAAATTGTTACATTCATTAAATTCCAGCATACTAGGTTTACAATCAAATCCGAAGGCACTTATTGGATTTTGGATTCCATACAATGGCAGGGCTACTGGGGTACCACCCGTCACAGTACGTGGCCTAGATCACCGTACCGAGGACTCACCCTAAGTCCCCTACAACACAAAGCCGGAACCATCCCTTACTGGACAGTCCCAAACAAGACAACCCCAGCAGTTGTTTGCAACCAACTGCCCACACAACCGAATAAAAAGGGACATCTAGACAGGGGTATATCTTGCTCTCAAGTGGGAGCTACCCACGAAGCTTTGCTGCACCTCCCCTGTTTTAGCCATTCCCGGTTGATGAGGCTTGAGGCTACGATTACCTTTATAGAACTCATCACTTAGAATGCTCATCGTCCACCTGACGATGTGCTGAAAGCATTCAATCCATACAAGTTCGTTCCGGGTTCGAACGAAACCGAAGGCATTATCTCGTTACACTCATTTTGGAATCACCCTCAGAGTTAACGACAATAACCCTTGCACTCTGAATCTTCGTCTTCACTTGAGATTCACGACCTATCGTTAATTTGGACCGATGTGGTATTCGGGTCTCCAGACCTAGAATCCCGGTATACGGAAACCCGATCCTGGTCTCATCGAAATCCAAACCGTATCTTTTAAGGCCAAGTTGTTTTAAAGTTAAAACAATTCAATTCAATATTATCTATATACACACGGATAGATAAATCACAATATCATAGATAGATAATCAACATCATCATCATAAACAGATAATCCATATTATCAACTCAAACAGATAATCAATATTATCAAACAAGTATCCAAATCACCTAGATATTACTCATCTCCTATCTGAGATCACAATCAATCAATGAAATATCATTCATTCATAAGCAACGATTTATAAACACACCATTTATAATTAATTTAAAATGAATTAAATTAATTATCTTATTTCTAATTAATTTAAAGTAAATTAAATTAACTACTACGTTTCATAAATCCTGCTTATTCAACCATTAATTAATTATATATCAAATTAATTAATTCTCTAAGTATTCATCTTGATTAAACACCTTCGATTTGTCATTCTCTAATTACAATAAGTAATTAGTCTTTCAATTAATTCATCGATTAATTATCTTAAATCATTTATAGTAATTAAACATTCAGTTACTCCATTTAAGTTAATTACATAAGTAATTTATCTTTAATTTAAACTCAATATTAATCCCTTTGATTAATCACATCCCAGTAATTATCCTTAATTACTTATCATATTAATTATCTCAAAATTAATTATCCCTAAAGTAATTACCCAAATTACTTTCCCATAACACTTTTATTTATTACACCAATTAATTATCTTCTAATTACTTTTCTAAGTAATTTAGCTCCATTTATTTACATTAAGTATCACACTTATCCATTTATCAAATTGATTATCTCATTTTAAATTAATTATCAAAATCAATCATATTAATTAATTATTCAAAGTAATTCTTTAGTTAATTATCTTTTATTAACTAATAACACTTCTAAATTACTTCTTTAATTAATCTCTAATTAAAACTTAACCTAAATTATTAATTTATAAATTAAATAAGCCATTCTTAATTATCTCATTAATTAAATCACTTAAATATCTTAATTACTCTAAGATAATCGATTTACTTTACTAATGACTTTATTATCATTAAAGTGTAAAACATTACACTTTAAATTCAAATTCAAATTCCATTTGAATATAAGATTCAAAATGTTTATATATTTAAACATTTATTGGTAAACAAATTTTCCTTTAAAACTAGTTTAAAATAATTTAAACTTTTATTCCATATAAAAATTCAAAAGTAAATTTGGATTCTTATCGCAAACTGGATTTAGACTTTGTTTAAATTGAATATACAAATTTAAGCTCATTTAAATTTGTTTTAAAATTACTGCCAGGTTTAACAAAGCCTGGAACAAGAAATTTACTCGAGGCCGTGCTATTTACTTCGAGTCTGTTACCCTCCTGCTTCGAGAAATCAACTCGAATGACTCGAGTCTTCCCCAAGAAACGAAACCACCAAATACAATATCCCACCAGACATTCGTGTGCACGTGCACACGGTCGTCGATCAACTCCAGCCATCGCCGCGACGTCGAGCAACTCGGCAAACACCTCCAGACCACCTTCCGATCATCTGTACTACATCGTCTCCTCGACAACCAAATCCAGACACTTAACCCAAATCTGGAACGAAGCCAGTCACCAGAATTTCCTCGAATCGCCCAACTCCGACCATCTGATGGTCAACAGCTCCGGCCACGAACTTGACTACTACCGAGCTTCCATCATGCAAAATCCCTTAACACTCGATCACCTCACGTCGCCGTACGAACTCGAAAATCATCATCGACCAGAAACTATGCCTAAGCCCTAAAACACTGTCGTGCCCTCGCCACCGTTACCTATAAATTCATCAGACATTTTTCTGATGATCCCTAGCCTTCAAGCTAGCTACGCTCCAAAGCTCGAAATCTACAAACCCACCGATCACCAGAATTTGCCGCAAACCCATATATCAATCATCTCGAGATAACTCATCGCATACCAACTTAAAATTCCTGATTCTATTATTAAAATTCATAATTTCCCAATGCGCATCAGGTTGTAATCAAAAACATAATTTCCAGATAATCGATTTTCTGACTTGAGTTAATTTCTACTGTGATTTCCTATTTTTGAAAAGGCTTACTTAATATAAGTACTTGAAACTATTTTTAAAGTTGAGATCTATACACTTAAACACTTTTTTGTTTAAACATCAAACTCTAAAAAGAATTAGGGGATGAGGATTTGAATTCTTAAAGTGTTAGAAGCCTGTAAGTATTTAGCAGAGGTGTGTATATTCCTGTTTACAGACATGCACCCTATCATCCACATATGTACATATACATTCAGGCATACTTACATCCATACAACAATTTCTTCACAACACATTTCAAGTATTATCACATGCCATCAAGATATGACAGGATTTAGATTCGTATAAGGGTAATTTACTCCTAAATTTTAAGAACAGAGAAGTCCAGGCATGCATACATCATACATCACACATTCAACAGTATAAATACATAAACACTTCACAATGCAACCAAAATTATACTTGTAAGTTTAAAAGTGAAGTTACTCACCTCTAATATGAGAGCACCTTTGAAAAACAACAACTTGATTTTTCTTTGAAAACTGCTTTGAAATCTTAAAACTGGAATGGCCTTGATCTTGTTTTGAATTTGTTGAATGATGTTGTTTGAATTTGAAAAAAAATACTTCAGTTTGAAAAAGAAGAAAGAGTGCTTGCTTATTTTATTTTCTCTGGTTTGCTATGAATAGAACAAAGAAAAAGAAGAAGAAGATATACATGTATATATAGAGAATGGTTTCCTGGTTTTAAGCAAGATAGGTACAAAAATACATATTTTCTTTGATCAGGTATTTAGTATATTGGAGCTGAGATAATAGTTTAAACAGTTCGAAATGACAATAAGCTTGCTTTCATTAAATGCTTAGAGTACTATCCTATGCTTTTGAAATTCTTTTCCCTGCATTTATGTTTCAGTCTACAACATTCCTACTAGCCTGCACATACATATTTACCTTACTTTGCATTAACTACACCATACTTATATTATACTTTACTAGTCTACAGCCTGCAACATATACCTATTTTATACAAATTCGAGATGATCATAACATTACTTTGTTTACTTGCCTTATTTTGTTTTCATACATGCCTGCACTACATATATACAAAGATAACTTATATTTTTACTTTGCATTTTTCTACATTCTTGCCTACTAACTTTAGCTATTGCATACTTGCCTTACATATTCTACAACCTGCACTATATATATATATATATTTGCCTAGTCATGTTTTAGTTTAGGCTCAAAGATATACAAAGTTGTATTGTCATCAAAGTTATAATATCAACCTATATATATATATATATCTAGTGTTCATATATACACTCTTACCTTATAATAAAAATTGCTATAGTTATTTGTTGTAGAATTTAAACCTAAGTATTTAAATTCAAATCATAAATGTAGTTATTTTAAAGTTATCAATTAATTACTTACCTATCATTATTTCATTTTATACTTATATTAAGTATTTATAAGGTATCTTTTAATTTAAACAAATTTTAAAAGATTCATTTCTAATTTATAAATCAAAGTTTCTTATAAGATATATATATATATATAACAATTTCTATTTATATTTAAAAATCTACTAAAATTTACATTATATTATTAATAGGGTTGAAAAATAACTCATTATTAAATTAGAACAATTTATAAAAGAAATTATCACTTATTACTTATTTACTTATTTACTTATTTAAATTCAAACTATATTTAAAAAAGAAGAACAAAGCAACCTAATTTATAAATCTTATCCAAATTTAAACTCAAACTAAAATAAATTTAAAACAATTAATATCTTCCTAAGTATTTAAACCATACAGTAATTTATTTTAAATAGCCTTAAAACAAATATATATATATATATATTAATTCAAATTATAATTACCAAAAATATTTAAGTTAGAAAGCATATCTTAATTTATTAAATTTAAACAGATCCTGTCTATTCACAATATATATACAAGTATATAAATAAAACAATTTATTTAGCTTTTTAAAAGATAAATTATCAGCCTAATATTTATTCAGAAGAAAATTATTAGTTCAATTCAAGTCTTATTATTAATTAAAATCAGATCAATTTAATTTTTAAAGCCGATTATTAAATTGATATTGTTCAAAATTTCCGGGATGTTACAGCACAACATTCACCTTACAAGCTTAACATGGTGCTAGAATATTAAAAAAGTGCAGAAAATAATTCAAACTTCATTCTTATTGTAACGACCCGGATTTTTGAACGGTTTATAATTAAATACCACAATTATTTAAATATTTAAATCTTGGATTTAATACAGACAAAAATGATTTCAAAAGTTTATTTAAATTCTTTTTAAATAATAAATGGTATTGTAAAATTTAATTTATAATTTAAGTGATTAAAATTGTTCTAAAAATATTCATTTTAATTAACATGTGGAATTAGCATTTCGGGACACTGTCTCAGATTTTAACGAAACTAGTTCCATTCGATCTGGAATAATGAATTGTTGTACGCCGACTAGTTTCATGATGATCGGACGTGCTTGTGGTCGTGCATGCTCGAAAAGTGTAGCATTAAAATAAAAGAATATAAGATATTATTCATTTTTCCATAAATATCATCAATCTTTAAAACCTAATTTAAATTTCCCCCTTTCTTTTTCTTCCATTTCTATAGCTGCCACTCATTCATATTCTATATTCAATTATATCTCGAGCTAGAATTAACGAAATCGTTCGAGTGTGGATCCGTTGGCCTCCTATGGTCCAAGGCTTCGCGATGATGTGTCTCTATTTTGGTGCGCTTGAGTTTGGTTGTGCTCGACTTAGACAGTTGCGAGCTGGGTTTGAAAACTGTGGTCGATCTATGCAGTGATTATCGAAGACGTTATGGGCGTTGGATTGCTAGAGTGTAGGAGAGCTAGTGGTGATGTTTTAAGGTGGCATGTCTGCCTATATTCAGACAAAACATTTACTGTCATGGAGAGGAGAGTTCGATCATGGTGAATGGTGAGGCATGGGGGGTTAAATCGAGTTCGTCATTGTGTTTGTGGTCACGCAAGGATTCGATTGTCGTTGATTTGAGACGCTCATGTGGATGAGGGCAAAGTGCGACAATTTGGGCAGTGGGTTAGGCGTCAAACCGTAAAATGGTGGAGGAGATTGTGCTTGGGTTTATGGGTGTCAGGAAGTCGAGTTTGAGAAGGCGAGTTGTTTGGCGTTGACCGTTCGACAAACGGTGGACTAGTGCTTCAGTTAATGGTGGGAACATGCACGACTTCAATGGGTATCTTCGTTCATATCACTGTGCACGGCTATTTGAAATTGGAGAGGGAAGAAAGGGTGGAAGAGGTAATTGGTTAGTTTAATTATGTTTATAGTTAATTAATTATATTTTACAATTCGAAAACTTATAAAATCAACAACTTTTACATACAAGGTCCAATCGAGGTGCCATTTTCACCGTTGTATTCGTATCAAAGATATCTATGCTTTAGAGTTGGATTCAACAAGTTTGGAGCTAGTGGGAATTTTAATTGAAATCGAGCGGCGTTCGATTTTGGACTAATTGGGAACACGTAAGCGTTAACGGGAGCTTGGGTGATTTTGACTCACTAGTTGAGTGTACAATTATTGTGTATATAATTGTTGTTGTATTGAAAATATAAGTTGTATAACGAATAATACAAGTTATTACTTTTGGACCCCGCCTTATTTTGTAAAACAAGTGATAATAGTATTTGGAGTATAATCTCTATTTGATCATCTAAAACATGTATTATGGCCTGGATTACTTTTTTACATGTTTGATATTGCTTCAAGAAAAGTGATAGTGCGTTATAAATGTTAGAAACGATATAGTCATTATAAACGTGCTTTGAAATCCCTGATATTTGACATATGTTAAGTTGGATAAATTGTGGTATACTATGGAAATCCGTGCGTGTGTGTGTGTGTTGGGTTTTTCTACACATGTTTGGGTATGTTTGACATAAATGGATTAGTTTGGACATTTGTTGAAATTGGAAAGGGAAGCTGTAAATATTAGAAGCAAAAAGGTCGCGATCGATGCACTTTGAAATCACTATGATCTACAATTTTAAAGTTAACTTTGAAAACCATCCTTGCGCTTCTTCGTATTGATTAATAAGTACTGTTAGCGTACTAATTATTGGGAAAATAACTAGGTTTAAATATATTTCTGAAAATCATTTATGGATTCATAAGGGATGGTTTTAAATTACAAAGCAGGGTTTAAACAAGGGTTTTAAAATATGTATAAGTATTTTTAAAAGTTTATTTTTAGTATATAAATGGTTTCAGAAATTTTTAAAGATATTTTTATGAAATAAAAGTGATTTGGGTTTATAGTAACAATGTTTGTGCAACATTTGTTTTAACCCATTTAAATATACTTTTGGAAAGTGATTGGACCTTTCAAATGAAGTTTTAAAGATAACAAGATAGTAAGGTGTTTTGGGGTTTGGTGTAACAACCCATAATTTTGTAAATATTTTTAATTAATTTTTATTTGAAAACTTTGATTTTTAATCATTTAAAAGTGAAATTTTAGAATTTTCTGAAGTAAGTTTGGAATTTGTTTGTAATTTATTTTCCAAATATAATAAAATAAATATGTTCTGAATTTTATATTTTGGTCAACTGAAAGTCAAAGTTGACCACAGTTGAAAATTTGAAATTTGAAACTTTAGTTTCTAATCTTTTTCTTTGAAGCAGAAGATAATTCTGATGTTCGTGCTGCTTTTCGTTTCGTTAAATTCCGTTTTATACCTTTTAAATTTGATAGCTTTCAGCGTTTTACACGCAATTGTTTTCTGCATTTTATTTTCTATTTTCCTATGTTCATTCCTCTATTTTATTTTCTAATTTTATATTTTTGTTTAGCTTTGATTTTTATTTATTTTGTTTTTGATTGGTTTATTTAGACAAATAGGTTTGGAAATTTCAAAAGGGACGTAGGTTTCTTTTCTTGGAAATCAAGTAGGCTTTTCACTTACCCTAGCTATTCACTACCCTCCACTTCTTAGCCGTTCATTTCCCATAACCCTAGCCGCCACTTGTATTTCTTATTCACGTACTAAAACATTTCTCATCTTCTCTCTCTCAAGTTTTCATGGCTCCTCTTCTTCCTCTTTTTCCATTTTCTTTTCTCTTTTCTTTATTGGCCTCAATTTATGCTCGGCCTCCATCTTCACCATGCTTTAGCCGACCACATCTCCTCCTCCACCTCCACCATGACTAGCCAACCCCTCTACATCATCTCCTTCAACCATGGCCGTGACCCATAGATCCAAAACCACCACCAAAACTTTGATGAAAACCATAGCCGAACCCTATGTATACATCACCTTCCTCCTTACTAGCCTCGACCACCCCTTATTCCTCCACCCCCTTTGCCGTTGCCATGACTAGAACCATCACTGACCGTGACCTGATGTGACCTGACCCAAGCCTAGAACCATAGACCGAGCCACTTTAGCATAGGGTCGAACCCAATAGTGCATGCCTTTGCCCTTTTGCCTTCCATATGTTATAACTTCCATCTCTTCACATTCTCTAGCCATAGCCGTGCACTATTGCCTACCATAGCCGATCCTACTTGCATTAAAATCAAGTCATGGCCGAGCACAAGTGAAGATGGTCTAGCCAATTTGCATGGTGGCCGAGCCCAGTGGCCTTGGTCAAGCAATTCTAGGTCACTTTGATTCATATTTTTTCCATTGTTTTAATTTATATTCTTTTGTATCGAATCATATACTTATGTTTGTTATAATTATTTGCTTACAAGATTTGTATCTTGGCTCTCCATCCACTCGAATCTAGTTCGTGCTTTATCGTGCTTTTCAGAGTCTGTTGTTGTGTCTTGAATTGTCATCTCTAGCTCTAAAGGTGAGTTTATCACTCTCGACATTCGTACTTATATAATTGTAAAACAATGACATGTGAATTGTAGAAATTGATATACTATGTTGATTAATTCATATATGCATGTGATATGATTATATGATGTTAAATACTGCTTATATATTTATTACATCACCTGATATGATATTATATGCTCTACTGTTATTTTATTTTCTATATCTCACACTACAAGTTCCCTTTCACTATGGGTTGAAATGATACATACCCGAATGGACTTTAGAATAAGGAAAAATCATTATGAGCTGAAATGATAGGCTCAAGTGATTTTTATTGTATTTTATTTGACTTGGAATTGCGGGTTTGAAATGATAGAACCCGGAGTTTTCTTTTTAAATTACGGATTGAATGATACATATCCGTATCACGTGACCTAGGTTAGAAAATATTATACAGACCCATCGATAATTTTTAAATAATATTTCCTAAAGATTATTAAGTATTTTGAATTTTATTTTATGAAATTTTAACTTAAATTGTGATTTAAAGATTTACAATATAAAGATACATTGGTTTTCGATAAGTTAAAATTTTATAAGTCAATAAGTGGTTTTACTTGAATTTTAAAGATATATTGGTTTTAAATTGAATTTAAAGATCTTCAGTGATGATAAATAATTTAATAATTAAATTTGATTTGATTTGTAAAATAAATAATTTTATGTATATGTTTTGTAAAATAAATAATTTTATGTATGAAATGGATATGTTTTGTAAAATAAATAATTTTATGTATGAAATGGATATGTTTTGTAAATGGATATGTTTTGTAAAATAAATAATTTCCTGTATGAAATGGATTTGTTTTGTAAAATAAATAATTATGATTTAAAATGGTAAAATGTATCTTAAATTATGACTTAACTTTATAATGGAAAGCTTGGTTTCAATTGGAAATGTGAAGTTTGACTTATTAAAAGAATATTTTGTTTATGAAATGGGTATTTCAAATAAAGTGTTAAGTTATTTGTTTAAAATAAAAATTTAAGTAAATAGTACACTTTTGACTTAATAAATGAATTATAGTAAATTTGGATATTTTAATTATAAAATTTATTTTATGTAAACTATAAGTAAATTGATATCCAAATGAATATTTCTGAATCGTGAGATATGTTTTATAAGTTAAAAATGGCTAAAATTGAAGTTTTAATGTTTCTGAAATGTTATAATAAATCTGGAATTGTATTGGCAGCATTTCCAAAATGCTGCTGTTTCTGAAATTTAACTATGTTCTAAAATAACTATAATACTACAACACTTTATAAGTGATGCTGTTTCAGAATTTGAACTATTTCTGAAAATACCAATATGTCTACTACAGCACTTTATAAGTGCTGCTGTTTCTGAAATTGAACTGTTTTGAAATTCTAATAACTACTGTAGCACTTTATAACTGCTGCTGTTTTGAATTTGACAATGTTTTTGAAATGTTAATATATTTACCGTAACACTTTATAAGTGCTATTGTTGCTGAAATTACAATGAACTTTGGAAATGAATATTATTTTGGAAGATTTTGACATCGAATTTAAATGGTTTAAATGAATATGTTTTGAGGTGAAATATAAACCATTTTTGAAATTTATAAGTTAATACAATGTTTCGAAATTGGTATAATTGAACGAATGAACTTAATAATGCTATAACTTTGGTAATGAATATTATTTTTAAGGGTGTTATGATTTTTCTGAATATTATGATTTCCAAATGATAACATTTTAAAATTGATATGGTTTCAAAGTATTATGGTTTCAAAGTGTTTGGTTTCAAAGGTGTTATAACTTTGAAAGTACTATGATTTTGGAAATGAATTTACTTGAAATAGTATTTAATTAAGAATTGTTTGAATATATATTGATTTGCAATTTAATATTTAAGAATATGGCTTTATAAAGTGGTTTTGGCTTAAGGGTATTTAAAAAGGAATATTTCAAGTTTAAATAAATTGAATGAAATATTCGGTGATCGGAAATTTGGGTTTGTTCAAATGATATTTTGGTTTTGAAGTATAAACTAGTTTTGAAATGGATATGATATTTTGGTTTTGAAGCATAAACTAGTTTTGAAATGGATATGATATTTTGGTTTTGAAGTATAAACTAGTTTTGAAATGGATATGATATTTTGGTTTTGAAGTATAAACTAGTTGAAATGGATATGATATTTTTTTTGAGGTATAAATTATTTCGAAATAAATATCCATGGGTTATAATAACGATTGGTTGGCAAAGAGACCTGGATCAGATATGGGCATACTCTCTGTCGATACCGAAAACCACTTTGACAACTGTGTACGCGGTGGAGATTCCAGAATGAAGTAGGATGGTGGCGACGATCCTATTGAGGTATATACGTGGACCCGACTCCCGTGAGTTGGCATAAGGTGGCTAAAACAGGAGCGATCGACGGGCCAATGAGGTAGCACCTCTGATCGGACACACTTCTTCGACACTATTCTAGTACTTTGTGATTGATTTGATGGCCATCCTCGATTTTTGATTTGGGAGTGTGTTCCGAGGTGGGCGGTAGTGGCTGCTATGCGTTTCCACCAGCCCGGATGCTTATTTAGACAAATAGGTTTGGAAATTTCAAAAGGGACTTAGGTTTCTTTTCTTGGAAATCAAGTAGGCTTTTCACTTACCCTAGCTATTCACTACCCTCCACTTCTTAGCCGTTAATTTCCCATAACCCTAGCCGCCACTTGTATTTCTTATTCACGTACTAAAACATTTCTCATCTTCTCTCTCTCAAGTTTTCATGGCTCCTCTTCTTCCTCTTTTTCCATTTTCTTTTCTCTTTTCTTTATTGGCCTCAATTTATGCTCGGCCTCCATCTTCACCATGCTTTAGCCGACCACATCTCCTCCTCCACCTCCACCATGACTAGCCAACCCCTCTACATCATCTCCTTCAACCATGGCCGTGATCAATAGATCCAAAACCACCACCAAAACTTTGATGAAAACCATAGCCGAACCCTATGTATACATCACCTTCCTCCTTACTAGCCTCGACCACCCCTTATTCCTCCACCCCCTTTGCCGTTGCCATGACTAGAACCATCCCTGGCCGTGACCTGATGTGACCTGACCCAAGCCTAGAACAATAGACCGAGCCACTTTAGCATAGGGTCGAACCCAATAGTGCATGCCTTTGCCCTTTTGCCTTCCATATGTTATAACTTCCATCTATTCACATTCTCTAGCCATAGCCGTGCACTATTGCCTACCATAGCCGAGCCTACTTGCATTAAAATCAAGTCATGGCCGAGCACAAGTGAAGATGGTCTAGCCAATTTGCATGGTGGCCGAGCCCAGTGGCCTTGGTCAAGCAATTCTAGGTCACTTTGATTCATATTTTTTCCATTGTTTTAATTTATATTCTTTTGTATCGAATCATATACTTATGTTTGTTATAATTATTTGCTTACAAGATTTGTATCTTGGCTCTCCATCCACTCGAATCTAGTTCGTGCTTTATCGTGCTTTTCAGAGTCTGTTGTTGTGTCTTGAATTGTCATCTCTAGCTCTAAAGGTGAGTTTATCACTCTCGACATTCATACTTATATAATTGTAAAACAATGACATGTGAATTGTAGAAATTGATATACTATGTTGATTAATTCATATATGCATGTGATATGATTATATGATGTTAAATACTGCTTATATATTTATTACATCACCTGATATGATATTATATGCTCTACTGTTATTTTATTTTCTATATCTCACACTGCAAGTTCCCTTTCACTATGGGTTGAAATGATACATACCCGAATGGACTTTAGAATAAGGAAAAATCATTATGAGCTGAAATGATAGGCTCAAGTGATTTTTATTGTATTTTATTTGACTTGGAATTGCGGGTTTGAAATGATAGAACCCGGAGTTTTCTTTTTAAATTACGGATTGAATGATACATATCCGTATCACTTGACCTAGGTTAGAAAATATTATACAGACCCATCGATAATTTTTAAATAATATTTCCTAAAGATTATTAAGTATTTTGAATTTTATTTTATGAAATTTTAACTTAAATTGTGATTTAAAGATTTACAATATAAAGATACATTGGTTTTCTATAAGTTAAAATTTTATAAGTCAATAAGTGGTTTTACTTGAATTTTAAAGATATATTGGTTTTAAATTGAATTTAAAGATCTTCAGTGATGATAAATAATTTAATAATTAAATTTGATTTGATTTGTAAAATAAATAATTTTATGTATATGTTTTGTAAAATAAATAATTTTATGTATGAAATGGATATGTTTTGTAAAATAAATAATTTTATGTATGAAATGGATATGTTTTGTAAATGGATATGTTTTGTAAAATAAATAATTTTCTGTATGAAATGGATTTGTTTTGTAAAATAAATAATTATGATTTAAAATGGTAAAATGTATCTTAAATTATGACTTAACTTTATAATGGAAAGCTTGGTTTCAATTGGAAATGTGAAGTTTGACTTATTAAAAGAATATTTTGTTTATGAAATGGGTATTTCAAATAAAGTGTTAAGTTATTTGTTTAAAATAAAAATTTAAGTAAATAGTACACTTTTGACTTAATAAATGAATTATAGTAAATTTGGATATTTTAATTATAAAATTTATTTTATGTAAACTATAAGTAAATTGATATCCAAATGAATATTTCTGAAACGTGAGATATGTTTTATAAGTTAAAAATGGCTAAAATTGAAGTTTTAATGTTTTTGAAATGTTATAATAAATCTGGAATTGTATTGGCAGCATTTCCAAAATGCTGCTGTTTCTGAAATTTAACTATGTTCTAAAATAACTATAATACTACAACACTTTATAAGTGCTGCTGTTTCAGAATTTGAACTATTTCTGAAAATACCAATATGTCTACTACAGCACTTTATAAGTGCTGCTGTTTCTGAAATTGAACTGTTTTGAAATTCTAATAACTACTGTAGCACTTTATAAGTGCTGCTGTTTTGAATTTGACAATGTTTTTGAAATGTTAATATATTTACCGTAACACTTATAAGTGCTATTGTTGCTGAAATTACAATGAACTTTGGAAATGAATATTATTTTGGAAGATTTTGACATCGAATTTAAATGGTTTAAATGAATATGTTTTGAGGTGAAATATAAACCATTTTTGAAATTTATAAGTTAATACAATGTTTCGAAATTGGTATAATTGAACGAATGAACTTAATAATGCTATAACTTTGGTAATGAATATTATTTTTAAGGGTGTTATGATTTTTCTGAATATTATGATTTCCAAATGATAACATTTTAAAATTGATATGGTTTCAAAGTATTATGGTTTCAAATTGTTTGGTTTCAAAGGTGTTATAACTTTGAAAGTACTATGATTTTGGAAATGAATTTACTTGAAATAGTATTTAATTAAGAATTGTTTGAATATATATTGATTTGCAATTTAATATTTAAGAATATGGCTTTATAAAGTGGTTTTGGCTTAAGGGTATTTAAAAAGGAATATTTCAAGTTTAAATAAATTGAATGAAATATTCGGTGATCGGAAATTTGGGTTTGTTCAAATGATATTTTGGTTTTGAAGCATAAACTAGTTTTGAAATGGATATGATATTTTGGTTTTGAAGCATAAACTAGTTTTGAAATGGATATGATATTTTGGTTTTGAAGTATAAACTAGTTTTGAAATGGATATGATATTTTGGTTTTGAAGTATAAACTAGTTGAAATGGATATGATATTTTGTTTTGAGGTATAAATTATTTCGAAATAAATATCCATGGGTTATAATAACGATTGGTTGGCAAAGAGACCTGGATCAGATATGGGCATACTCTCTGTCGATACCGAAAACCACTTTGACAACTGTGTACGCGGTGGAGATTCCAGAATGAAGTAGGATGGTGGCGACGATCCTATTGAGGTATATACGTGGACCCGACTCCCGTGAGTTGGCATAAGGTGGCTAAAACAGGAGCGATCGACGGGCCAATGAGGTAGCACCTCTGATCGGACACACTTCTTCGACACTATTCTATTACTTTGTGATTGATTTGATGGCCATCCTCGATTTTTGATTTGGGAGTGTGTTCCGAGGTGGGCGGTAGTGGCTGCTATGCGTTTCCACCAGCCCGGATGCTTATTTAGACAAATAGGTTTGGAAATTTCAAAAGGGACTTAGGTTTCTTTTCTTGGAAATCAAGTAGGCTTTTCACTTACCCTAGCTATTCACTACCCTCCACTTCTTAGCTGTTCATTTCCCATAACCCTAGCCGCCACTTGTATTTCTTATTCACGTACTAAAACATTTCTCATCTTCTCTCTCTCAAGTTTTCATGGCTCCTCTTCTTCCTCTTTTTCCATTTTTTTTCTCTTTTCTTTATTGGCCTCAATTTATGCTCGGCCTCCATCTTCACCATGCTTTAGCCGACCACATCTCCTCCTCCACCTCCACCATGACTAGCCAACCCCTCTACATCATCTCCTTCAACCATGGCCATGACCCATAGATCCAAAACCACCACCAAAACTTTGATGAAAACCATAGCCGAACCCTATGTATACATCACCTTCCTCCTTACTAGCCTCGACCACCCCTTATTCCTCCACCCCCTTTGCCGTTTCCATGACTAGAACCATCCCTGGCCGTGACCTGATGTGACCTGACCCAAGCCTAGAACCATAGACCGAGCCACTTTAGCATAGGGTCGAACCCAATAGTGCATGCCTTTGCCCTTTTGCCTTCCATATGTTATAACTTCCATCTCTTCACATTCTCTAGCAATGTAATAACCCGGATTTTTGAAACATCTGTTAATTGATAATTAACTGGATTGAATTAATAAAATGCTGATTTATAAGTGAACAAATAAAATTCTGATAATTAAAAATATCTGAATTATATATAAATGGATGTGAGTTATAATAAATGCTGGATTTTAAATATCTGAAAATAATAACTCTTATAGTAAATCAATAAATATATATATATATAAATAGATATATGTAAACTCTATAATGATGGAAATCTTAAGTATATACATATATAAATCCATTGTGAAAATATATGCTCAGTAAACATATTAATATAATAATTTGACAATAATAATTTAATAATCTTCTTTATAATATTAAAATATTCTCTATATACATTGTGAATAGGAAGTTTTGGGTTGAATTTAAAATAATAATTTTCAAAAGCTATTTCCAGTTAAAATTTAAAATTTTAAAACTCTAGAGATAAATATTTATTAATTAAAAATATGATAGTTAGATAGGATTCAATAAAAAGGGTATTATACTTTCTTTTTAAATTACACATGAACTAAATATAGTTTGTATAAAAAAAATATATATATATAAAAACAATAAAACATAAATTAATAAAAAACATAAGAAAATATATAAAATATTGGTTTTGACATTTGTGAGCTAGGAGTAACATGCAAAGACAAGTGGCATTTGTTTCTTTTAATTGAGAATTTTTTTGAGAAGAAGGCTGTATTCAGCTCAATCTCTTCTTTCTTTCATCTTCTAAAATCTAAAATTAAAAAGAAAAACTAGATCAAAACAATTACAACAACTTCCAGCTTTTAACCTGAGTAAAAGCAAGCTCAATAGATTCAAGTTCAAACTCAACATAAAGAAGATCAGTTCCAAATCAAGTGTTGTTTCCAGATCAATTCAAAGTTTGCTATTTCAAAATCAAGAGCATTTCCAGTTTTCTATTTCAAAAGGGCTGCTCTGTTCAAACAAAATATACGGTGAGTAAATTTTTTTTTTAAAAACAGTTTTAACAAATCTATAGTTGAATTTATTACTGCATGAGGAATTTGCTATGGTGTTGAATAATGGTTTATATGAATACTGTTGTATATCCATGGTTGAGAGTATGGAATGTTGGGTATAGATGAAACTGTTTCTGTACATCACTGTATAATTACAGAGGTTGTTCTTCTTAATGAAAGATGCAAAAATCTTTCAAATCTAAGCCTTATTTGAACTTAATATGTAAATGAAAATTGTTTGTTAACGTTTGATGGTAATTCTAAAAATAGTTTGTGTAATTCTAGTTTACTAATAATTTTAAAAATAAGAATAACAGTAAAAAAATTACTGTTATACAAGATAGATCAAAAATCTTGATTTAAAATTTGGATTATACGAATAAATCAGGGGGTAAAAATCATGATTTTTAGTTTGACGAATTATGAGAATTTGGGTTTTGTTAAATTTGGGAACTTTTGTGAATTGCCAATGATCAAATACACAATTCGAGTTGAAATCTTGGGCGAGGCATGCTTTTGTATCAAGGATGTGGGGAAAAATACTGTTGAATTTTTCCTATGGCCAATTTGTTTGGGAACGATCGAAATAGGGTTTTAGGTTGCTTACGTTTAGGTTGAACTGTAGTGGCATTCGCGACTTGGTTGTTCGACCGGAGGTGATCGCGACGTGGAGGAAACATGCTTGGGACGTGAACGAAGAGGTGGCCGAAGTTCCAGAGACTCCGGTGGTCGGCATGGGTGATGCGAGGAAGTTTTTCTGGTGAGGTTGGGTTTCCAGGTGATGGGTTTTAGCTCGATTTTGTTTTCGTACGAATCGAGGAAGATGGGTTGGTCGATCGTGATATCGTGGTGGAAGACGACTTGCTGGAGGCCTGATCGGAGTTAGTCGACGATTAGGGGTGGTGTGCACGTACACGAGCACATTCGCGTGCATCAGGAAAGTTGGAATTGGGGAAGAAGCTAAAGTTAAGGTTTCGTTCGGGGAAAATCGAGTTTTACTCGAAGCAGGATGTTACGTGGGTGTGACGTGAGTGTTACTTCGAGTTTCTGATGGTTTTACTCGAGAGCTGCTTCGGGTTTTCTATGGTTTGCTCGGGCTTGAATAATAGCAGGCTTAAAGAATTTACAGGGAAATATTTCGAAGTTTTTAAAATCAAAGAAATTTATAGGGTAGTGTTTCTAAGTTTTTAAAACAAAAGTAAAACAAGTTTTTCTGTAAAACTAAATTGTTTCAAGAATATAAGTTTAAATAAGTTTTTATATTAAGTAGATAAGTTTTAAAAAGGTTGAATAAGTGGGTATTAATAAATGAGGTTTGTTTAAAAATTTATTAAATAACTTTGGAAAGTTTATTTAATATGATTTTTAATGATAAATAAGAAGTTAATTAAGATAATTACTTTTTTTTGAAAGTAATTAAATGGAAGTAATTAAGAATTAATTACTTAAGTGTAATTTATTTAAATATGGATTAATTGAGGTAATTAATTAAAGAATAATTAATTAATGGAAGTAATTAAAGGATCATTTATTTATTAATTAATTACTTAATGGGATTGATTAAAGTTTAATTTTTATAAATGGTTAAGGTTAATTCGTTTATATAATTAATTAAAGGCTAATTATTTAATGTAATTAAAAAGAAATTAATCAAGAATGATTGATAAAAAGGGGTAAGTAAAGAATAATTACTTATTGTAATTAAGGAATAATAAATCAAGGAGGATTAATTAAGATAAATAATTAAGAAATGATTAATTAATTTATAATTAATTAATGTTAAGTAAGATGGATTAAGGTAATCCAAGTAATTAAAGGTTAGTAATTAATTTAATTAGAGATTAATTAAATTAATTAAGAATGAATTGACTTGTTATGGATTGGTTGAATGATATTAGATGCCTTGGATTAGTTGATATATCTGATATGTGATTGTGATATGAGATGTTTTGGATGAATTGTGATAATGTAAGTTATCTATCTGTGATAGATTTGTTATATGAATATGATATCCTGAATTTAAATTAAATTGTTTAACTGAAAAATCTTGGTTTAAAGGATGACTTTTGATTCGAAGAGGCCGGGGTCGGGTATCAGAAATATACCCGAAACCACTTCGATTTGTAATCTATAATTCTTTATAGATTTGTTTTGTAAATCGAATAGGCTGGAATGAAATAAATCGAGTAATCTGGATTATTGGAACTAAGTAACGATACTTAGATATTATTTTGTGAAATAAATTGTTTGAATATAATAAGTAAGAACTCGTAGAAGATACGAGTTACCCTGATTTTATATAAGATCTATGGATTGAAATTTCATGTTAGATGAGTTACTCACGCTGGTTTCCAGCCTGACTCGGGTGTTACTTTGATGTAATGCTCGGGTCAGACCGAGTATTACAGAATTTCAGGTAAGGACGTTCTGGAGCTCAGGAGTCGAGCTGGATGGCAGGAACGTATGGAGTGTTTCTATTGTGTTATATTAATGTATATCTGAGACTTGATAATTGTGTATATCCAGTGTCTGTATAAATGTGTAACTCTGATGTATTAAAATGTAATCGACAGATATAATATTGTTTTGTAAACTGTTATTATTTATTATTATATTTTATCCGCTGCGAATGTGAGATGTTGATGTTTCTGTTCTTCTTCTTCTTCTTCTATCTCTTTCTTTTTCATAACAATTCGGAATTTTCGGAGTCGAAAATTCCGGGTCGTTACAATAGCCGTGCACTATTGCCTACCATAGCCGAGCCTACTTGCATTAAAATCAAGTCATGGCCGAGCACAAGTGAAGATGGTCTAGCCAATTTGCATGGTGGCCGAGCCCAGTGGCCTTGGTCAAGCAATTCTAGGTCACTTTGATTCATATTTTTTCCATTGTTTTAATTTATATTCTTTTGTATCGAATCATATACTTATGTTTGTTATAATTATTTGCTTACAAGATTTGTATCTTGGCTCTCCATCCACTCGAATCTAGTTCGTGCTTTATCGTGCTTTTCAGAGTCTGTTGTTGTGTCTTGAATTGTCATCTCTAGCTCTAAAGGTGAGTTTATCACTCTCGACATTCGTACTTATATAATTGTAAAACAATGACATGTGAATTGTAGAAATTGATATACTATGTTGATTAATTCATATATGCATGTGATATGATTATATGATGTTAAATACTGCTTATATATTTATTACATCACCTGATATGATATTATATGCTCTACTGTTATTTTATTTTCTATATCTCACACTGCAAGTTCCCTTTCACTATGGGTTGAAATGATACATACCCGAATGGACTTTAGAATAAGGAAAAATCATTATGAGCTGAAATGATAGGCTCAAGTGATTTTTATTGTATTTTATTTGACTTGGAATTGCGGGTTTGAAATGATAGAACCCGGAGTTTTCTTTTTAAATTACGGATTGAATGATACATATCCGTATCACTTGACCTAGGTTAGAAAATATTATACAGACCCATCGATAATTTTTAAATAATATTTCCTAAAGATTATTAAGTATTTTGAATTTTATTTTATGAAATTTTAACTTAAATTGTGATTTAAAGATTTACAATATAAAGATACATTGGTTTTCTATAAGTTAAAATTTTATAAGTCAATAAGTGGTTTTACTTGAATTTTAAAGATATATTGGTTTTAAATTGAATTTAAAGATCTTCAGTGATGATAAATAATTTAATAATTAAATTTGATTTGATTTGTAAAATAAATAATTTTATGTATATGTTTTGTAAAATAAATAATTTTATGTATGAAATGGATATGTTTTGTAAAATAAATAACTTTATGTATGAAATGGATATGTTTTGTAAATGGATATGTTTTGTAAAATAAATAATTTTCTGTATGAAATGGATTTGTTTTGTAAAATAAATAATTATGATTTAAAATGGTAAAATGTATCTTAAATTATGACTTAACTTTATAATGGAAAGCTTGGTTTCAATTGGAAATGTGAAGTTTGACTTATTAAAAGAATATTTTGTTTATGAAATGGGTATTTCAAATAAAGTGTTAAGTTATTTGTTTAAAATAAAAATTTAAGTAAATAGTACACTTTTGACTTAATAAATGAATTATAGTAAATTTGGATATTTTAATTATAAAATTTATTTTATGTAAACTATAAGTAAATTGATATCCAAATGAATATTTCTGAAACGTGAGATATGTTTTATAAGTTAAAAATGGCTAAAATTGAAGTTTTAATGTTTCTGAAATGTTATAATAAATCTGGAATTGTATTGGCAGCATTTCCAAAATGCTGCTGTTTCTGAAATTTAACTATGTTCTAAAATAACTATAATACTACAACACTTTATAAGTGCTGCTGTTTCAGAATTTGAACTATTTCTGAAAATACCAATATGTCTACTACAGCACTTTATAAGTGCTGCTGTTTCTGAAATTGAACTGTTTTGAAATTCTAATAACTACTGTAGCACTTTATAAGTGCTGCTGTTTTGAATTTGACAATGTTTTTGAAATGTTAATATATTTACCGTAACACTTTATAAGTGCTATTGTTGCTGAAATTACAATGAACTTTGGAAATGAATATTATTTTGGAAGATTTTGACATCGAATTTAAATGGTTTAAATGAATATGTTTTGAGGTGAAATATAAACCATTTTTGAAATTTATAAGTTAATACAGTTTCGAAATTGGTATAATTGAACGAATGAACTTAATAATGCTATAACTTTTGTAATGAATATTATTTTTAAGGGTGTTATGATTTTTCTGAATATTATGATTTCCAAATGATAACATTTTAAAATTGATATGGTTTCAAAGTATTATGGTTTCAAAGTGTTTGGTTTCAAAGGTGTTATAACTTTGAAAGTACTATGATTTTGGAAATGAATTTACTTGAAATAGTATTTAATTAAGAATTGTTTGAATATATATTGATTTGCAATTTAATATTTAAGAATATGGCTTTATAAAGTGGTTTTGGCTTAAGGGTATTTAAAAAGGAATATTTCAAGTTTAAATAAATTGAATGAAATATTCGGTGATCGGAAATTTGGGTTTGTTCAAATGATATTTTGGTTTTGAAGTATAAACTAGTTTTGAAATGGATATGATATTTTGGTTTTGAAGCATAAACTAGTTTTGAAATGGATATGATATTTTAGTTTTGAAGTATAAACTAGTTTTGAAATGGATATGATATTTTGGTTTTGAAGTATAAACTAGTTGAAATGGATATGATATTTTGTTTTGAGGTATAAATTATTTCGAAATAAATATCCATGGGTTATAATAACGATTGGTTGGCAAAGAGACCTGGATCAGATATGGGCATACTCTCTGTCGATACCGAAAACCACTTTGACAACTGTGTACGCGGTGGAGATTCCAGAATGAAGTAGGATGGTGGCGACGATCCTATTGAGGTATATACGTGGACCCGACTCCCGTGAGTTGGCATAAGGTGGCTAAAACAGGAGCGATCGACGGGCCAATGAGGTAGCACCTTTGATCGGACACACTTCTTCGACACTATTCTATTACTTTGTGATTGATTTGATGGCCATCCTCGATTTTTGATTTGGGAGTGTGTTCCGAGGTGGGCGGTAGTGGCTGCTATGCGTTTCCACCAGCCCGGATGCTTAATTGTTATATCTACCCTGGCATTGCCTAGTTGTGCCGTGTCACCTACCATAGCGAGCTTTACTACGAGTTTGGTTTTGTGCCGTAGCCTGTGGAGTATTTAGGGTAGCCTCCCAATCTGGAGGTACGCTGATACTGGATAGACTACCGGGACTATTATGTGTTAAGGGGGATATAGGTAACTCCTTAACGCTATTTAAAAGTAAGTTTATTTTACTATTAGACACTATTATAATAGCGTATATTACTACATAGTAGATAGTTTAACGGATCCTTAAAGGATGGGCGATCCCAAGCATCCTTTATGTTACTTGTGCATTTATATTACAGTTCACTTTAGTTGGTTTACATTGTATAAGTATGTATGTCCTGACTCGAGTGTTTTGTGTTTTTCTTTATGCTCGGGTCAGACTGAGTTGTTCCAGTATTCAAGACTCACCTTTGGAGCTGGAGTTCCGCTTGGATCCATCTATTGACTCTGCTTTCAGTCATTCAGTTGATTCCAGTGATGTATTCAGATCTTGTATTTGACTATTGTATTGAGACATCATTGTATTCATAAATCCTGTTGTATCTTGTTTAACTCTATTATATACATAGTGGCTTCATGAACTACTATATATATTGAGTATTGCCAAATTTTATTTACAATCTATTGTTTTGAATTATTCAAGTCCAACATGTGTGGATTTATTGTTGATTTGAATGGTCCAAAATAGTGGGTCGTTACATTTGTCGTAAAATAATGTTTTAATAGCATTTGTTTTTAAACTTTTGGATAATAATTTAAAGTGTTCAAATATTTTTAGATGAATTGGAAAATACTTATATCTTTAATAACGGGGTTTTAACGATAACGAGTATGAATTGGTTTTCAGTATGTTGTGGCAATTTGTTAGTAACATTCGCCTTTAACCAGTCTTGATTATACTTATGAACGTAAATGGATCTTTAAAAAGAATGTTTTAAAGATAACCATAAGTGAAATGGTTTTAGATTTGTAATGACAGTGTTTGAGTATCATTTGTCTTAAGCTCTTTGTAATAGATTTGTGAATATACTTATACGGCTGAGATAAGTATATGAATACTTTTGGGAAGTATTGAAATGTGTTGAAATGAATAGTGATGTTTTTATTAAATAGTGAAGTTTAATTAATAAATTGAGTTTCATTTATAAAGGGTTTATTGAGTAAAAATGAGTTTTTCTAATGAAGGAGATTTTTAATTAATAAAGGAAGATTAAATAAAAAGGGATTTGAAGTCGTTTATATGATTTTGATCGTGCTTACTTGTTTTGCTCATGCTTTGTGTGTTACTTGTTAATGGGCAGTATACTGGAACTAGTTTCCCATATGAAATTGTTCTCATTTTTATTTTTGTTTGATAATTAAATAACCGACTATCAAATCTTGGCCAAATATGCTTTGGAAAAATTTAGAAGAAACACGGGATATATATAGTACAGTTATCTTCGGTGATGCTACACCATACATATAAACTCATTTTGCTCTTCTAGGACAGTGATAAGGAAATCCGTTCGCTTAATTGGTTAGGAGGTGATCTCCCTGCACTTATGTATGTCTATTTATTTCATACGGAACTGGGGTTGAGATTTTTGGAAAATCGATTGATTGATTTTTGGAGCACCCGGTAAGCATAATCACTCCAAAACCATATACATGTTCTATGCTTCGTGATTGGTTCATTATTGGTTTTGATGCTGGAATATATATGGGGATTTAAGATCTATTTGAGATGCTCGAACACATGTAGTTGTTCTTGATCTATTCAGGATGTGGGAATCCATGTGTGATTCCGAAATCTGTTGAGGTATGGGAATACATTTGTGATTTCGAGATTCATAACGGAATCCATGTGTGATTCCAAGATATGTTGAGATATGAGAATCCACGTGTGTTTTCAGGATCTATCAAGTTGGGGTTTGTCGACTTCTGTTTGAGTGGTGACTCGTTTGCTGGATTGCCGAACGTAGCCTCAGCAATGGGTATGACTAAAACTAAAGATAAGAGACATAGCCAGTAGGGTTGGCAAACCCATAGGGTGCATGTGAATCCAGTTCTAGAGATACTTATTGGGATATGCTTGCGGGAGTGATGCATCAAGTCTTAGCAGACCAGCTATGGTTTTCCTATGGTACATTCACTAGAGATGTACGACGCTTTGGAAGGATACCGCTGATCCTTGAGCAGTAGATTAGAGTCAGCTTTGATCCAAGGAGATCTATGTGGAAATCCTACACAATTAGCGAATGTGCATTAATGGTTGTGATTGTATACCTAATATTGTAACAACCCGAATTCCAGTGGGTCCGGATTTTTCGCAAAAATGCTAAAATCCAAGCCCACTGAAGCCCGAGTTTGGTATCTGTTATCCTGCAAATAGGCAAATACAAATATATCAGAGCTCGAATAAATATTTCATAGCGGAACTGACTAAAATATAATAGTAAGTAAATACTCACCAATATAATAACACTTTCTAAACCAGTGTCTCAAAGCTGGAAAGTCTCTGCCATCTACCTAGCCTGTAGGATTTAATGAGGAGGCGGTCAGAAGTAAATTTCTGGTGAATGGACAAATTATACACTTCTAGGCTTAACTCTACATATATCGTTTTATTTCCGTTTTCTATTATATTAGGTTTATTGGGTTTATAGTACTCTTGCCTTCGTGCGTGAATCGTACCCATCTACTTCCTAGTAGATTAAAACCTAATAACTAATATATATGTAGCTATACGCCCAATGACCGCATCGGTCCTAGGTATTATCCATAGTATCTTTCGTATGCTCCTCAAAAAGGACTCCATCGTCTTGCTCCTAGAGCATTCTATGACTACATCTATAAAAGACAGCTTCGTGATGCCTACAATACAGATGTTCTGTCATCTGCTATGAAAACGTAAAACTGCGTCCGCACTAGCCTATACTAATGCTTGGACATCCACAATGTACCACCCAGTGCGTACCTTGAGGACTATACGTAATCGTTCTGTCTACTCCCTGAATCCCGCTTAACAAGTTCTACCTTGTACGAAACTCTGGCGGGGATTTTCTATATCTGTAAAGGACTGCTTCGTTAGGCCTACAATACAGATATTCTACTTGGTCTGTCTCTTTTCTTGTCGTGGCTATTGCCCCACGCAGCCACCCCTCAACTAATCGAAAGACCTCTAAAGAGCTAAGTGGTTGTTCCCTACTGCAAACAATCTAAACATCCAATTGGTTGTGCTCCTCATCCAATGTCTCGATAGTGAAAGAATCATTGGCCTTTTGGTTTAACTCTAGTCTTTCCCGAACTCGCTTCTTGGTTTGATGCTGGCCTGATATCCGCATGCGACTATCCTTTTGGGTCCTACCCACTAAAACCTACTCACAAGTTAGAGTACGGTGTCATACGAATATCCTACTCCAAACATTAACCTTTTTGACTGCCTACAATGGTCCTACCATGCAAAAGCAGTCAAGGCATACTCTCTTGATGGAACACCTACATACCTGCCTCCGGGGGACTGCTTCGTTAGGCCTACCCCAGAGGGCCATCCTAGAGTACCCTCACATCCAGTTGAAGTCTCGTACTCCCTCTAGCCCAAAATATCTAAGTTGGACGTGCTTCTTCTGTGCTAAAAATCTGTGATGAACTGCTTCGTTAGGCTCTTCATCCTTTGGGCTGTTTCAAACACATCTTACTCTTTTATTAGACCCTATCTAATCTTTTATTTTTGCATTTAGTATACTTTTCTTATTCTGTTGGCTACTTATTTACCCTAATCAGCATAAGCTTGTCCCATCCTCACCTAGATATTGAGAGACCATCAGTTGCTGACTGAAAGGGAATGCTGTTGGTATGGGCCCTGTTTCTATGTTTGCTTATTAACTTAGTGTCAGTTTTAAAATAAGCCTCTTCTGTTATTTCTGCTCTATTTGCTTATTAACTTAATCTAAGTCTTAAAAAAAGCCTTTTCTATTCTTTTTGTTTGAGTATAACCTACGTTATAATTTCACTTGCAATTGTCACTTCTATATTCTTTTATAATCTATATATTATAAATATAATTACAAGTGTCTCTTTTCTATTCTAGTTTGTTTTCTTTTATTATGACATTGAATTCTCTTTAATTCTCTTTTGTTATATGACAATCTTGTCTTGGGCCTACGTCCGACTGTCACAAATTTACTTATCATAATAACTACTTTGCTTTTATTCTGCTATTTGCGCAGTAAATGCAAATTTAGTTACATTACTTCTACTCTTGTAATTAACTTGATTTCTTCTTTACTTCCTTTAATTATTCACTTTATTTTCTTATATTCTAGGAAGTAGTTCTATTCTATTTGGTTAGTTACATAAACGGTGCTAAAAATCCATTTGCATGTTTTAATACTAAATAATGCTATAAACAATAATCTGTAACTGCAAGATATTTCTTTACTTTTTGAGTAGTGCAAAATACAGTAGTGTCACTATTTTACACTAATTCCATTTTTCTTTCTTTTATTCTTGCAATTACGTTTATTGTTATCTTTTAAATATTAAACTATGGAAATGTATTATCTTTTCTAAACCAACCAACTAATCTATCACTACCAATCAAGTTATTAAATTTTCCCCTTTTTATTTATTTTTCCCCTTTTAGCATAATTTACAGTAAATTTCTATTTTTCTCTTTATATTTCAATTTTTCTTATTTTACATCTAATTTCTGTAAATCTAGTGTTTTTCTATTTTAGTCCTTATTTGTGAATTCTTCTCTTTAACTATTTTATTCGCGTAAAAAGGAATAAAAAGAAGCTATCATTTACAGGCTAAATTTCAATTTTAAAATAGATGTAACTGTAAATTTCTTACTTTTAGGCTTATGCCTTTCTCTAACTGTCAAGCCTAATAATATTCATATTCAATAGGATTACTATCTTTCTTTTCCATATAAATAATAACTAAATATAAGCTCTCTTAAACAATTTATAGTTTTCAACAGAACTAATTACCTGAAATAAATGCTGAATTAAAATATTAAAAAGAATCTAACGATAATATATCATAAACGTAAAAGATATCTAATTTAAATCCACTCACCTAAAGTCCTAAGCTTCAATCTCTATCCCTTTTTAATTTTCTATGCTTTTCTCTGCTTTTTTGCCTTTTTGATTCGCTGTAAATTTCCTGATTTGTTTGCGCAATTCTCTGATTTGCTTGTATGTATTTCCTTGCTTAATTTTATTTTTAGTTTGGGGAAAGATTTGATTAACAGAGGAGAAAGGAAGAGGGAGAAGAGAAGAGGAGTTTGCTGTAAACGACAGCAGCTGATTCAGAGAAAATAGTGTGGGCTAGGGTTAAGTTACGTTCAATTTATAGGTGTAGTGAACAACTTGGAACCATCCGATTAACCCTAAAAACAATCCTCACCATCAGAACTTGATTTGTTTACGTTACCTTATAACGTATAACTCTCCAATGTTATTCATTTGTTCCTTTGCTATACGACCCTATTAATCCATGTTTCCTTTTAAATAAGGTTCTCTCATTAATTATCCAATTAATTAGATATTACATATATATATATATATCCAATAATAATTGATTCTTATACGTTATAATTTCTTACCTATTTGAACACGTCAATTAATACCTTTATTAATTGAATGCATATAAAAGTTATACTTTTTAATTTATCCTTATTGATTTACATTCATCATAAGCCTAATTACTTTGTTTGATTTTTGTATGCGTTCTAATTTTTTTTAACTTGGAAACAAATAGTCCTATAACTGGCGTTTACTTCTAGCTAATTAATTTACATTATTAGCTATGGTAAAAATGGCATATTCTTTGATTAATTGACACCCTTTTTAAAACTCTCAACTAATTGTCAATTAATTAATTGACACGTTTTCCCATTTTAATCGACATCCAAATTAATTCCTATGCGTCACTCAATCACACATTTATTAGTCGTACATATTTAAACCGCCAATTCATTACCCAATTAATTGACATATAAGTTTCCCTCTTTTATTAATTGACGCTTACTTAATGTCTTTAATTAATTTCTCAATTAATTGATTGCGTCAATTATAAATTAATATATGTATGTTATCATTTAATTTATTCCCCACATACATTTCCCTTTATTAGAAGATCCTTTAGTTAATTAATGTTATAAAAGTGACATATTCTCTGACTAATTGATGCCTCTATGTCTCTTAATTAATTCCCATTTTAATTGATTGATGCATCAATTAAGCACACATTCATTGGTTGCATATATCTATGTAACCTCTTAATTTTTAAATGTATATATTTGACATTCATATTTTTCACTGTTTTGCAATTATGTTAATTCAATTGATTTTATTTGTCATTAAAGCGCGGGGTGTTACAAATATTGTTTTGATGTACTGCCACCGTAGCTATGTGATTATTTATATTTCACACCATAGACATTATTATAATATCACTGGATTTTATAATAGAAATTATTTGGTTATCATAAGGTAATACCCGTCAGTATTTATTGGTGGTGTGGTCTTATGAGATATCCTTATATTGAAGAGTTTTATGATGTAATAAATCTACATGATTTGAGTTTCTCACGCTGTTTTACTAGACTGATCCTGGTGTTATTTTCTTAATGCTCGGGTGAGCTTAAGTATGTTTTCAGATTTAGCTATGGTTCATTAGAGCACTTAGAGAGGAGCTAGATGATTTCATACCATATTATATTTCTGCTGCATTACTTGTTTTATATCTATCAGCATTTGTAAGGACAAGTAGTTATAACTGTTATCCCGCCTTTTGGCAAGGTAGTGACACCAAGGACTTGACTAGATACCGGTGACAGATCGTCTCGGAAATCGGTTACACGCAAGGATCGCTACGGATATCGATGAAATTTGTTCAAGTCCGGATCGGGCTACAATTGATAAGGCACGTCAAGCAAAGCCGTGGGAACCAAAGATCCATGTTTCAAGTCAATCCGAGTTCGTATGCTCAAGATTTTGTTGACAAAAGATGGAGTAATGCATCCTTAGTTCGAATCCATAGGCGGAGCCTATGTTCGAATCCATCAGACAAGCGTTGCCTCGTATCCATGAGAAAGAGGCTGGTTCGAATCGGTCAAAGGAGAATTGCTTCGACTCCATCAGGCGAAACCGATAGCTTCGAATCCATTGGAGCATTCACCGCCTTCGACTCCATCAAGCAAGTCCTCATATGCCTTAAGTTCGAATCCATCCTCGCATACACCATAGTTCGAATCCATCGAAGGAAGGATCCTTCGAATCCATGCAGTCATATGGACCTCGACTCCATCTCATGAGGCAGCTTCGAATCGATCGAACATAATATGCCTTGATCGATTCGAAGACACCTATCTTCGAGTCCATCCCCTCGGATCTATCGAGTCAAAGTAGCGAGATACACGGAGTTGACTCAGTAAAACTCGGAGCAAAAGATGGATTGACCCGAAGCACACGTGCCACGTCGCTGCAAGCATCGAGTCGACCGAATCGATTCGAACTAAGATCGATTCGAAGTATCCATGTTCTCCAGAAATGCAACATTGAATCGATCATATCTCGAGTTCTACAAGTCCAAATGCCATGAAATTTTCACAGAAGCTTAAACACATGATGAAGAATGTTCACACCAAATTTCAGCTCGATTGGATGATTTCTTGATCGATTCAAACCAAGGGTCGAATCGATCTCGAAGTGGGCCCGGATCTCCAGATTTCGGCCGTGTGGGCCCCCTGACGTACCAGAACTGGTCTCCCCTCATTTTAGGCGAAATATCAGCCTCCTACACCTATAAATAGACCCCCTGGTCATTCAGAAAAGAGGTCGGAGAATTCTAAGTACTGAAGAGCGCCCAGATTCTGCCAGATCTACTCCAGAACACCGCCGCTGCTTTAGATTGACACTTAGCATTTAAATTCAATTGTATTACATTATAAACTACTGTAACATTCAAGTATCGAGCAATAAAATCATCAAACTTCATAGTGGACGTAGGCAAAACGCTGAACCACTCTAAATCGCGTGTCTTTGCAATTTACTTTCTGTTATTTGGAGTTTTTGTTAGATAATCCACAGTTTTAATTTTCATTCTACACTTTTATCTCTTCAAAAACTTCCGAAGAGTGTTGTGCCCATTTTTGGTACAAACACTTTGGTGCTTTCACTGAGAAAAAACCAGCTTTTTTCTCCTGCTCCTTGGATCTACCATCGATACCGGATTGCACAAATCCAAGAGGAAGATCCAGATCTCTAATTCACAATCCTTCCATTCTACTCAGATTTGCATAAAATCTAGGAAAAGGATTCATCATTCAAAATGGTTAGCACGAGAACCACTTCTACAGCTGCTGGACAAGAAGGTAGGGATGGACAGAATCCTGCTCAACAGCAGCCATCCAACCAAGACAACACTGCCCATTCAGATCCGTCTGGGGCAGTCACTAGACAAGAATTCCAGGTGTTGCTTCAAGAGTTGACTCAGAGTCGGCAAAATTGGCCGAACAGTTGCGTGCCAATATTGAATTGACAAACCAACTGAACCGCTAGGGCCGTAGGAGGTCCAGAAGGGACGATGTTTCCCGCTCATCCACTGAAAGTTCTGCCTCATCCGACTATCATCATAGATCTACCCGTCCCCTATTAGACGGAGATCATGCTCAAGCTGCTGGATATCAACCCGCCCTGACTGTCGGGCAATTGAGGGTAGGACCGTCGACCAGCTTCCAGGCTGGGCCATCAGTACGAGGTGGTCGTACTCCACAATATACTACGGACAATCATGTCACAGCTGCCACAGTAGAAACAAGGGTTGATACCAGACATCTTCCGGATTCAAGTCATCAACACCAGGGACGTACTTCTGAACCATACGTCCCGGAAGATGCTGAGCCAAGGAGGCGAAACTTGGACCGTCGACGGCGCCCGGTCCAAACTCGCACTGTGGAACCCGACCACACCTTAGCTCAGCATGCTCAAAATGTAGCAATGCCAGACATCTCGACTATGATACGTCAGATGATCCACGAAAGCCAAGGTCTTACCAACGACGATTGGGGGATTTCTCGAAGTCATACTCCTTTCACGGATGAGATACTATACGCTGAACCTCCTCGGCGATTCAGAATGCCAACTCTCCCTATGTACGAAGGAAATTCTGATCCCAATCAGCACATATTGAAATATGAATGGTCAATGAGCGCCGCAAGGGCCGACGACGTAGTGAAATGCCGAAGTTTCCCAATCTCACTGGGAGGGATTGCAACAATGTGGTTTACAAGATTACCTCCAAGATCTATCTCTTCATTTGACCAATTGGCTAAGAAATTTGTTGAACAATTCCGTATGCATGTCGCTAGAACCAAAGATGTTAACACCTTGTCCAGTGTTACCCAAGCTCGTGGAGAAACACTAAGGCGTTACTTGGAGAGATTCCATGCGGCATGCGTGGAAATTAGTAATCCCAACGACAACTCAATTTTAATGGCATTGACAAAGGGAATTGATCCCGATTCTGAATTCGGAAACTGGTTGGCTGGAAAACCACCCGCATCGTTGGACCGTTTCTACTCCAAAGCCGCTCAATTCTTACGGCAAGAGGACGCGAAACAGTCTAGGAAGAAGGACGATGCGAAACCTGGAAATGAGGGAATACAAAGCAATGTAGCAGTTAAACAGTCCGGTGACAATTTCGGAAAAGTTCAGTTAAACATACAGAACAAACAAACTCAGCCAAGAGGTGGCAATGGTCAAAATAAGAAGAGAGACACGAATCCAGGCCCGCGGCGTAGGGCTCCGATGTTCGAAAGTTATACACCATTAAACACATCGCTGGAAAATGTGTACCTACAAACTTGCAACACTGAACAGTATAAGAAACCCGCTCCGAAGCGGTCATCAGAGAGGCAGATTCAGACAGTAAAGTTTTGTAGGTTTCATGAGAGTTATGGCCACAATACTAATGAATGTCGCCATTTGCAGGATCTCATAGAAAAGTTGATCAGGGAGAGAAAGCTAGATCAATTCGTGCGGGCACCGCAGTCTGGTGGTGCGGGCCCATCGAACCCAAACCGTGCGCAAGACCAAGATAGACAAGAGGAACCCGCTCGTACAGGCGGGAGGCTAGTTATCAATACCATAAGTGGTGGTCCTCATCCAGCGGACAGGAGCTGGAGGGAAATGGAATCGTATGCTAGTTCTATCAGGCATGCGAGCTTCAAATGCTGCAGTAATTGTGAGGATGGAACCCCGGCTAAGCAACAAAAAACGATGTCTGACGATATCATATTTAGAAGCAGAGATGCTGACAAAATCGAAGCTCCAACAATTGACCCACTGGTCATATCTGCCCAAGTTGGTCCTGCTTGGATGAAGAGGATCCTGGTTGACAGTGGGAGTTCTGTAAACATTCTATTCAAACGAGCTTACGATTTGATGAAGATGGAAGCAAAAGACCTGAAACCCTGCCAATCTCGAGTTCATGGCTTCAATGGGAGTGCAACAATACCTACTGGGATAGTGGAACTACCAGTGGAACTGGGGATTGGAGAACGCAGGAGAGTCCGACTGCTGCAATTCGTTGTTCTTGACATCGCTTCACCGTACAATGCATTCCTGGGTCGACCAGCCCTTGCTGAATTCAGGGCAGCCATTGCCCCGTGGTGTTTGACTTTAAAATTCCAAACTGACCATGGTATAGGAATCGTTCAAGGAGATCAGGCAGCAGGAAGAGCCTGTTATGTTGCTGAGTTGCGTGAAGCACAGAAGAAGGAGAAAGGAAAGGGCGTAGAGGAATCTTTCTGCGTCCGTTTTACTGATAATTGACAACTAGCGCCCGGGCCCGGGCCCGGGCACCACTACCAATTCCTTAAAGATCTTGACCCTAGAGATAACGAAGATAAAAATGAAGTCAAGGAGAATCAAGCGTCTCCAGCCGAACTGACTGTGGACGTCCCAGTCAGTGAGGATGACGACTCGAAAGTACTAAAAGTTGGATCTCAACTGGGAAAACAGATACAACAGGAATTGATTGAATTTCTTCAAGCAAATCTCGATGTCTTTGCCTGGACGCACTCTGACATGTGCGGAATCTCACCGAACATTGCAAGTCACTCTTTGAATATTGATCCGCGACATGTTCCGGTCAAGCAAAAGAGGCGTGGTATGGATCCAAAGAGATCGGCCGCCCTTAAAGAAGAAATTGATAAGTTGCAATCAAATGGTTTCATCCGAGATGCTCTATACCCAGAGTGGGTGTCAAATCCGGTAATGGTTCGAAAACCGAACGGGAAATGGAGAACTTGTGTCGACTACTCCGACTTAAACAAAGCTTGCCCTAAAGATAGTTTCCCACATCCTCGAATTGACCAACTCGTAGACTCAACTGCAGGCCATGAATTGTTATCCTTTATGGATGCTTATTCCGGTTATAATCAGATACCCATGCATCTACCCGATCAAGAACATACTAGTTTCGTGACCGATTTGGGACTCTACTGTTACAGAGTCATGCCTTTTGGTTTAAAGAATGCCGGAGCAACTTACCAACGCTTGGTTAATCGAATGTTCGCTGATCAGATCGGGGAGACCATGGAAGTCTATGTGGATGACATGTTAGTTAAGTCCCGATTTTCCACAGATCACGTCAGGGATTTAGATTCAATGTTCCGCATCCTACGTGAATATGGAATGAAGCTTAACCCGTTAAAGTGCCACTTTGGCGTCGCATCCGGAAAGTTTCTCGGTTTCATCGTCAACGCTCGTGGGATAGAGGCAAACCCCGAAAAGATCTGGGCAATAAGGAATTTGCAAACTCCTAGGAACATAAAGCAAGTCCAGAGTCTCAACGAGAAGGTAGCAGCGCTAAGCAGGTTCATTTCAAAATCCACTGATAAATGCATTCCTTTCTTTGATCTAATCCGGAAAGGAAAACGAAACTTTGAATGGACCATAGAATGTGAAGGCGCATTCCGATCGCTGGTTCAGCATCTCTCTACGCCACCGATCTTGTCAAAACCGATTGATCACGAACAATTATACCTTTACCTGGCGGTATCAGAGCATGCGATCAGTGCTGCTCTGGTCCGAGAAGAGGATCGAGTGCAGAAACCGGTCTATTATGTCAGTAAACGATTGACCGGAGCTGAAAGAAATTACCCCAGGTTGGAGAAACTGGCTTATTGTTTGGTCATTGCCTCAAGAAAGCTTCGTCCTTATTTCCAAGCTCATCCGCTTACTGTGTATACCGATCAGCCATTACGACAGGTCCTCACGCGGCCTGAGACGTCTGGAAGGTTACTCAAGTGGAATATCGAACTGAGTCAATTTGACATTACTTATGCTCCGCGGAGAGCCATTCAAGGGCAAGTCCTAGCTGACTTCATCGCTGAATTTACTGTTCCAGATGACTTACCCGAAACCAGCGAGTCCCCTGAATATGTCTGGAAACTTTATACAGACGGTGCATCAAACGATCGGTGTTCGGGCGCTTGTGTTGTACCAGAAACCCCCGAAGGTCGATCCATATGCTATGCTTTGAAGTTTGATTTTCACGCAACCAACAATGAAGCCGAATATGAAGCCCTGTTGACTGGGTTAAAGCTTGCCAGAGATCTGAGAATTATCGCTATAGAAATTTATTGTGATTCACAGTTGGTTGTGTGCCAGGTACGGGGAGAATATCAAGCAAGAGATCGAAGGTTAGCTGCTTATCTAGCCCGAGTTCAGGAAGCACTGGATCAGTTTGATTATTATACCATTTACTACATACCACGAGATCGCAATCAAAAGGCCGATTCATTGGCAAAGTTGGCCAGCACAGGTGAAGCACAGCAAATGGGACTTGTCCCGGTCGAAACTTTGTCCTTCCCAAGCATCAATCAAATAAAAACGAATGATGTGTTGGAAACCTCTCCCAGCAGAGAATCATGGATGACTCCGTATCAAAATTATATTGAGAATGGGATATTGCCTGAGCACCGGAATGAGAAAAGGCAAGTTCTACGAAAGGCTTCGCGGTTCATCATTCAGGACGGGATCATGTATAGAAAAGGTTATTCTGTTCCACTCCTCTGGTGTATCGCTCACGACGAAGTCAAACGAGTGTTACATGATGTGCACGAAGGAGAATGTGGCGATCACACCGGTGGACAAGCGCTTGCTAAGAAAATACTCCGATATGGATATTACTGGCCGACAGTGAACCGAGATGCAGCCAATTATGCCAGAAAGTGCGACAGGTGCCAGAAACATGCTCGAATTCCAAGAGCCCCACCTACCGAGATAACTCAAATGGTCAGTCCCTGGCCATTCGCTATGTGGGGTATCGACATCATCGGCGCTTTACCTCTGGCAAGGGGTGGTGCGAAATATGCCATCGTCGCAGTTGACTACTTCACGAAATGGGTCGAGGCCGAGGCTCTCGCAACGATTACGTCGAAGAAAGTAATAAACTTTGTAGTCCGCAATATCATTTGTCGATTTGGGCTCCCGCATACCATCATCACCGATAATGGGACCCAATTCGAGAGTTCGGAGTTCAAGAATTTCTGCCAACGATTTCATATTCATAAAAAGTTCTCTGCAGTCGCACATCCACAAGCAAACGGTCAGGTCGAAGCTGTTAACAAAGTTATCAAATCCATCTTAAAGAAACGACTGGAAAAGGCTGGGGGCAAATGGGTCGATGAACTTCCTATGGCATTATGGGCTTATCGAACAACTCACAAGACCGCAACTGGACACACCCCATTTTCCTTATCCTATGGCTCGGAGGCCGTTATTCCAGTTGAGACAGAAGTATTTTCTCACCGCGTAACTTATTACGATCCAAAAACAAATGCTATATTACTCGCTGAATCTTTGGATTTGTTGGACGAGAAACGAGAAGAAGCTGATTTGAGAGCGGCCGCATACCGAAGTCGGGTCGCCCGGTTATATAACACCAAAGTTCGCCCCCGAACCTTTGAACTCGGTGATCTTGTCCTCAAGAGAATCTACCCGGTTCCTTCACACATGAAACCAAATTGGGAAGGACCGTACGTGATTACACAAAGACTTGGGGATGGCACATTCAAACTATCAACCGTGGACGGTCTAGTTTTACCAAGAGCCTGGAACAGCGAGAGTCTCCGTCGCTACTACATATAACAGGCTTTATTTATTTCATTATGTTTTTTATTCAGAAACTTACTTTTGCATTTCGAAATTAGAATTTGTAATAAGGCAACTGATTTGCCATATTTTCTTATTTCAGCAATAAAATGCCATCTCTTCAAGCCAGAGCTGTGATTCATTAAATACAATGTACAACATCACGATGCACGAAGAGCTAAGTTCCATCACACAGTGGAATTTATTCAAGTAGGGAGTGGCTGTGAAGCAAGCAACCACTCACTAAATGAAACCTGAGCTCGGGGGCAAGCCATCACATTAGGCCAAGAAATGGGTTGATACACGACAACCCTTCACTTAACTCCGTACTCCCAGAGTGCGAGGCGGAGTATAAGCATTCACTAAACTCCGTACTCCCAAAGTGCGAGACGGAGTATAAACATTTAACTTAACTCCGTACTCCCAGAGCGCGAGGCGGAGTATAAACATTTTCCAAACTCCGTACTCCCAGAGTGCGAGGCGGAGTATAAACATTTTCCTAAATCCCAGAGTACTCCGAGAACGCGAGCTGGGTACAAACTTTTTACTTAACTCCGTACTCCCAGAGTGCGAGGCGGAGTATAAACATTCCTTAACTCCGTACTCCCAGAGTGCGAGGCGGAGTATAAACATTTTCTTAACTCCGTACTCCCAGAGTGCGAGGCGGAGTATAAACATTTGCTAAACTCCGTACTCCCAGAGTGCGAGGCGGAGTATAAACATTTTTCTAACTCCGTACTCCCAGAGTGCGAGGCGGAGTACAAACATTAACTTAACTCCGTACTCCCAGAGTGCGAGGCGGAGTATAAACATTCATTCAACTCCGTACTCCCAGAGCGCGAGACGGGGTATAAACATACGTCAACTCCACACTTATTCCCAATACTGGGGGCAGAACCATAACACGTAACAAGTTGAAAACAAAAGGGAATAAATTTTCATTTCCACTATCAACAAAAAGAATCTGATTACAAAGTGTTTAAAGAAAATTCTGCTAGTGGGAGCCGAATCCACATCTATACACGGCTATAGAGAAATCAACAAAATGCTACCCTACACAACAAAGATTTAAAGAAAGAGTTCAATCTTTCTTCTTCCTTATCTTCTTCTTCGGGGTAGCCCCACCAGATCCGTTGCCTGATTTTCTCCTCGACCGCTTACTCTTTTCAGGCTTGCCCTCCGGCAGCGATATAATGTCAACGTCTTCCTCAGAACTGGAGGCGACGGAAATTCTTCTAGGAGGTCGAGCTAGAGGCATAGGAGTAGTAGCAGGAGGAGGGACAGGAGCAGTTTCGATCACTATGGTACAGCCCGGTGAAATCACCATTAACGGGGCAGGCCCGGGGGGATTCATACCAGCATTCCCTGCTGCCATCTCGGCATCAATCTCAGCAATAATGTCGTCCTCACGAGATACTTGGGCCGCATCAGATGTGCCAATAGCTGGCATAGATGAACTAACGGCCGGAGCAGCCCCACTCACAGCATCAGACGGGTTGGCAGAGGGATCGATGGGTTCATTGAGAAGCTCCTCAATCATTTGAGCGCTGAAAGAAAACATATTTGCATCTCCCTCCTCGCCAATCAAGGTAGAAGTCGTGATGGCTTCAGAAAAAACAACCCCTTGTGTTTGATGTGGAACTAATAAAGCAAGAGGCGCAGAAACAATAACTTCAGTAACTGAAATGCGACAAAACGAAGATTGTTAACCAAGTGTGTTGCTTAAGGTTCTTCACAACTAAACTACGAGAAGCGTTCAAATACCTTCCTTGGTCTGGACCGAAACGTGGGCAGAATCCTCGGCAGAAGATAATAATGGTTGGTCAGGATTATAGGCAGGAACAGGCTGGGGATCTACCGCACCAGTGGTTTCGGGCAATGTTGGAATTACAGCTCCAACACTTGTCCCGTGATGCGTGATCCCCGAGCCTTCGCCTGTCTCTAGAGATTGAACGCCAAGCTTTTCTTTCGCCATAGAGATCACCGCCTCATGAAGGATCTTTCTCTCATCCTCGATGAGCAAGCGCATCTCCAGTTCAAAGTCGTCAAGTGTTCCATCTGGATGCGCTGCTCTTTTCTCATTCACCAGCCGGGTCCAGGCATTGTACAAGATCATGGAGTCATCTCCCAGCCACGCTAAATTTCTGTGTTCCAGCACATTAGCGTTATACGTGACTAAGAGATCGTCAAACTCAGCATCTAGCCTAGACCTCTCCTCCAAGATCTTTTCCTGAATTTCTGCTTCCGCAGACTTAGCCTTGACCGCCGCCGCAGCAAGTTCGGTCCTGAGAGATACTGCTTGGTCGCAAGCCTCTTGAGCAGTGGCGTTTGCATCGTCCTTCTCCTTCACCATTTCAGTGAATTTGGCCTTGAGCTCATTCAGCTCTCTAACGGCTAAGTCTCGCTCAGCCGCAATGGTGGTGTTGCGGTGGCCCATTTCTTCCACCGTGGCGCAGTGTTCCTGCTGCATCCTCGCCAGTTTGGCCACGACATCTTCATGTTTCTGAAGTGTTTCAAGCTCTGACTTCCGGGACGTCTCCACTTCAGATTGAAGGACCTGAATGATGCGTTTCTGTTTGACAATGTCAGCATCACGTTCAGCAATGATCTTCGCCCGGTCAAAAGCTACTCTAGAAGCCTTCACGGCTGCCTTGTACCACTCCTTATACTGAGCGTAGAAGTCGTGGATATAACTATGAGCAGTGGTCTCAGCGTCCGGAGGAATTCTTTTAAAGTTAGGAGGGAAGATATAGCCGTCCATGCAAATTTCAGGGTAGTCATTTTTCATTTGGGCAAGTTTAGCAGCTCCGTCGCTTGTCAACTCAGCTGGAGCTTGTTCAATTATAGCGGCTGCTGTCGGTTCCATTCTTGGCCGCTGAGCATCAGGCCGAGAAGATTGAGAAGGCAGCTGCTGCTGATGAGATGGCCCTGGGAGGTCTACTGGGGCCCTAGGAGGCGGAGGAGAGCGAGATCGGGTTCGGTACTGGTATCCCCGGTCTCTGTCAGAATAGTCATAGCCAGAACGGCCACACGAGTAATCTCTGTCTCTATCATAACGTTCTTGACTTGAATAGCTTCGCCCATGATCCCTATCTGTTTCTCTCCTGCGGGAATCGTAAAATGGAGAAGATTGGCGCACATTCCGAAGCCTATCCAGAGTAGAGCCACGTCCTGACATCTCACCTGCGATAAGAAAGAATTACGGATTAGGATCCCATAAAGCAATGTTTACTATGCAAAAGTCATGAAGTGCTGTGGAAGTGTGTGTAAATGTGTAAACCCCCAAACCGACCGGAAGTGTTGACCGCACTTAAAGGAAAGGGCTCGTTCATGCTTAGGACATCTTGAAATTCCTCCAACCCAGGATTATGAGAAATCGATATATAATCTGGGATAGGAATATCGTCAAGCCCTTTGAAAGAATCTCTCGAATGAGAAGGGGCGGCCTCAGAAATCATGACTCCAGAAGCGGGAAGAAACACATCTACAGATTTTCCCCCCTTGGACTTAAGTTTTTTGGAAACGGCGGCCTTGCCTTTCCGTTTTTCACCCGATTCCTCCAAGTTTCCCGAAAGGTCAGCCATTGGCTCCGAATCTGTATGGGTTCTTTCTTCGTCACTCGCCTCGATTAATCTGATTCTGAGTGACTTCTTCACCTTTCTCTTCTTGGTTTTCTTCTTATCTTTTTTCTTGGAGGCGGGCTTTGCCAATCCCTCGACGACCTTACTTTGATTAACGTCAATCAAACCAAGAATTCTTAAGTTATAATCGTTCAGCACCGAGTCAATATGTCTCAACTCGCTTGGAACTTCTTGAAGACTTCGGACGATACCTTTGAAACGCCCTCCGTCGGGTCTGGAGATAATGGCTGTAAAGGGAATGAAATGTCAATTTTAACACCAAAGAGCTATTGGTCAAGAAAACAGGTTAAGGCACTTACGTCTAGACAACCATCGCCTAGCAAAACCCGGAGGGCACCGAACATAGAACCACTCGTTCTTAAAATAACTCAGTCGGGTCCAAGCTCCCACTACCACTTGGCAATTCCTAACTGCCTCCAGGAATGTAAAAGACGGGCTATCACCCCTACTCTTGAAGTTAAATATGTGTCTGATCTCGGTGGGCCTTGGAGGGCGAAAGAGACAGTCCATGAATATGATAAAGGCACTGTTCAGCAACGCGTGCCCGTTGGGATGAAGTTGTGAAGGAGCAATTCCCAAATATGATAGCATCCCTCTGATATATTGATTGAAAGGAGGGAGAGTTCCGGCCGCGCAAGCATGGCGATAAAAAGCCGTATATCCATCAGGCGGATTGTGCGGTCTATCATCGGCATTAGGTAATAACACATCATCCAGAGATATGTTATGCCTTAAGCATATTCGTCCCAATAAGGATTCGGAGATGTTAGATTGAACCGAATCAACCGGGTCCTCAATAAATATAGCCTCTGGCAATTCATCTGGAGCTGGATCGATTACATCGGCAGGAATATCGGGAATCTCAAGCACCGGAGGAGTCGAGCTCTATACCTCTTGTTGTTGGGAGCTCGAAGATTCCATAAGTAGCTAACTCATCAGAAAGCAACGTTAAGTTCATAAAGAGCCCGTGCATTCCCCAGTGAGAAGTGTATGAATGTGTCGTGCAGTGCAAGTGCTGTGCGTTACTTAACAGATTCAACAAAACTGAGAACAAGATGCAAGCTTCAGAAATTATGAAGCTAATTAGAGCGACCGTCATTGCTGACCGTCTTAAAACATATTATTCAGAATCCATGATTGATTAGTTCAGGATTAATTTTTCAAAGTTACAGTTCCATCGACGAGCTTTGAAGGGCAGTCAAATATGCACAGCAAAAATTTAGTCCGAATATGCAAAGATGAAGCTCGTCGGAGTCATGCCAATAATCATGTGAAGTTCTCGTATCCATGGAAGCTTGTTCGTAAAGATCAAGGTTCGAGTCCACACGGCTTCGAATCGATCTTAAAGGTGTGCCTTCGAATCGGTACAGGTTCGAATCGATACAAACTCGAGTCAAAGCGATTCGAACCGATACAATCCGAATCGATGCAGTTCAGGCTGAGATGGTTTATACTTCGAATCGATCTCTGGAAAAATCATGTGTCGAATGGACGAAGCTTCGTATCGATCATAGTAAGCATAATCTTTGAATCGATCGTAGGTGAGTATACCACAACTCCTCGTATCGATCGCCTCGAATCGATACGATCGATTCATCACCAATGATCGATTCGATCAACATACCTCCACAGATCGATGCGAACGCCACAAAAAATTTGGTTATCTGAGATCGATTCGAAAACCACCCTCCAAGATCGATGCGAGGAAGTCGTTTCTTTTTTCATCCCTGGATTCGATTCCATCCAGATCGATACGAACGTAAGCAAAGGGAATTACATCGAAGCCCGAAGCTTAAAGTATTTAGTCGAATCGCCTACCTAAATACGAGATGAAACTAGAAAGGATTGTTGCGATTCAAAGGAGGGCAAATGGCTTCGATTCACGCGAGTGCTAGATCGATTCGAAGACGTAGAGAAACAGAGCAAAAGTAGAAAAAGTGAAAAGTGAATAGGACCCCGGTATTTATAACAACTTGGTGGCGATTCGCCTCCCGGTATGAGTGACCGGCTTCAACGGGTGAAGACATCGAATCAATACGAAGCGGAAGGTTCGAATCCATAAGCCAGAATGTTAGAATCGACTCAGACTCCCGCATGCATTAGTACTAAGCCACGCTTCGAATCGATTGCCTCGAGTCCATCAAAATTCGATTCGAAGCACAAACGTTAGAAAGGCTTAGAGAACATTCGATTCCAATAGATCAAGGTGTTAATAGAACCACAACAGTGCACGGCCTACTAATACGAATGATCGCTTCGTATCCCACAGTTATCATCAATAGGAATCAAGGTCCATCATCACATCGGTTCGAATCCATCACTAGTGAGTTCCATCGATTCGAAGCCTTTGTTCGACTCCATCCACTACAATACGAACGAGTGTTTCGTATCTACTGAATTCTAAGTTCACCAATACGATGCCGGTCCTTCGACCTTCTATATTGATTTAGGAGAGGATTAATACGAAGGAACTTCCTAGACCAACTAACGGACATGGTTACAACTCAAATTTCACATTGGTTCAGGAGAGGGTCGATATGAAATGCTATAGAGAATACCGGTTTCAACAGAACATGTGACAATTGGACGACGTGAAACTGCGTCTTTACAAAGCACGTCATGTGTACACAAGACGTACTTTGGGGGGCAAATGTTATCCCGCCTTTTGGCAAGGCCGTGACACCAAGGACATGACTAGATACCGGTGACAGATCGTCTCGGAAATCGGTTACACGCAAGGATCGCTACGGATATCGATGAAATTTGTTCAAGTCCGGATCGGGCTACAATTGATAAGGCACGTCAAGCAAAGCCGTGGGAACCAACGATCTAAGTTTCAAGTCAATCCGAGTTCGTATGCTCAAGATATTGTCGACAAAAGATGGAGTAATGCATCCTTAGTTCGAATCCATAGGCGGAGCCTATGTTCGAATCCATCAGACAAGCGTTGCCTCGTATCCATGAGAAAGAGGCTGGTTCGAATCGGTCAAAGGAGAATTGCTTTGACTCCATCAGGCGAAACCGATAGCTTCGAATCCATTGGAGCATTCACCGCCTTCGACTCCATCAAGCAAGTCCTCATATGCCTTAAGTTCGAATCCATCCTCGCATACACCATAGTTCGAATCCATCGAAGGAAGGATCCTTCGAATCCATGCAGTCATATGGACCTAGACTCCATCTCATGAGGCAGCTTCGAATCGATCGAACATAATATGCCTTGATCGATTCGAAGACACCTATCTTCGAGTCCATCCCCTCGGATCTATCGAGTCAAAGTAGCGAGATACACGGAGTTGACTCAGTAAAACTCGGAGCAAAAGCTGGATTGACCCGAAGCACACGCGCCACGTCGCTGCAAGCATCGAGTCGACCGAATCGATTCGAACTAAGATCGATTCAATGTATCCATGTTCTCCAGAAATGCAACATTGAATCGATCATATCTCGAGTTCTACAAGTCCAAATGCCATGAAATTTTCACAGAAGCTTAAACACATGATGAAGAATGTTCACACCAAATTTCAGCTCGATTGGATGATTTCTTGATCGATTCGAACCAAGGGTCGAATCGATCCCGAAGTGGGCCCGGATCTCCAGATTTCGGCCGTGTGGGCCCCCTGACGTACCAGAACTGGTCTCCCCTCATTTTAGGTGAAATATCAGCCTCTTACACCTATAAATAGACCCCCTGGTCATTCAGAAAAGAGGTCGGAGAATTCTAAGTACTGAAGAGCGCCCAGATTCTGCCAGATCTACTCCAGAACACGGCCGCTGCTTTAGATTGACACTTAGCATTTAAATTCAATTGTATTACATTATAAACTACTGTAACCTTCAAGTATCGAGCAATAAAATCATCAAACTTCATAGTGGACGTAGGCAAAACGCTGAACCACTCTAAATCGCGTGTCTTTGCAATTTACTTTCTGTTATTTGGAGTTTTTGTTAGATAATCCACAGTTTTAATTTTCATTCTTCACTTTTATCTCTTCAAAAACTTCCGAAGAGTGTTGTGCCCATTTTTGGTACAAACAATAACTGTCTAGGCTGATGATAGGTGAGTTACTCTAATTGATGTATGTATATAAAGGTTTTCTTTTTGGTAAAGACCTTTTGAGATATTAAATATTGTCATTCCGTATGTGAGATTCTAATATTGTGTTCACTTCTTTCTTGTTTTGTTTCCTTTTCTTTTTATTTTACCCTAACAATTTGTCTTTCCAACACTTGGGTGCTCGACACGTGAATACCGTGGATGTATTAGTGTCGACATTCGAGAGTGGAAAAGGATGGTCATTGCACTTATCTTTTAGAAATAAGTTTTGTATGGTTAGTGTTACCCGGTACCTTGGCCCGGCTACACAAAGGTGATTACGAGGACTAGACTTGACTATTGATGGGAAAGATGGCCACGAGATGACATCAATATAACCAGAGTATGATATCTGAATAGTTTATCCATCCTAGGGTAAATAAGGTCAATGGATAGATGATACAGGACGTCAGAATTACGAAGGTTAGCTTGGTGGGATAGGGGTCGGAATAGATGATTGATAGGTTGAAAATCGTGTGGCCTCCATCGGTTCGGCATAGCAAGTAGAGTACATCGGGTCGGCAAAGTTCGTAGAGTGGATCGGGTTGGCATGGAATTCATGGTGGACCGGGTCGGCACGGTATTAGTGGTGTTTGGGTTGGCAGAACTCACGAAATCATATGGGTCGATATAATGATGGCTCGGGTCGTCATAGAAAATGGAATGTAGATGGGTCGGCATAGAGTATAAAGACCATCATATCGGCATAGTGAGTGACATCCACCGGGTTGGCATAGTGTGTAGAGTTGTTTGGGGTCGGCGTTCCAAGATGGGTTGGCATACTTGAATGGTTCGGCAAAGTATGTGATGAGATGACATGTTGAGAACGGTCGACATACTACAGTGAGGTCGGCATAGCATAGTGTTATGACTTGGGTCGGTATGATTGACATGGTATGTTGGGCTAAGCCTTTCTTATGGTGGGCCCAAATGGTCAGTTTGAAGGCTGCCTTCATCTATAAATACAGGGGCAGGAGGCCATTTTCGGGACTACTTTTTCTACAGAAGCTCTGCCATTTTTTATTCTTCACTTTTGTACTAATAGATTCCAGCTGATCCAAACAGTCTTGTTATGATAATCGAGTGGAATATCAATAAAAATATGAAGTGGATGTAGGCCTAGATTGCCAAACCACAGTGAGATTTATTCTGATCTTCTTTTAGTTAGTTTATTTTAATTTCAATTTCAATTATGGTGTGAACTACGACCAAATTGAACTAAACTACTTCCAAAACAATGCAGGTGACCAAGTACTTATAGTTGGCCGCCATCCAACCCCTAGAGACAGTGATTGAACCTGTATAGTTTCATCAAGACGAGCATGATTCGACCGCTCATCAACTACCATGTGCCTCTGACTTGGGGCTAAGGACTAGAGATGGAAAAACTCGTCATGGTCAGAACCCAATACAAAGCAGACATAACTGACTGTCCATTCATCGACCTCCATATTCGACTTGGAAACCTAAGCAAGGCTTGGAACGAATGTGGCTGGATCATCAACTCCTTGAGTCATAAAATAAAGTTCGACAAAATACATATGCCTATCTTGAAGCTCAGTGATGTCGGGATCTAACTAGAGTGGACGTTATTTGATCATCTACACATCAACTCCTGCCCTGAACACAAGAGACAGTTCGAAAGCCCGACTTGAAGTAACTGTGATGGACTGCCTACTCGTCAACCACCGCTCTCAATACATGGACACGACTGCATCCTAAAACGTATGTGACTTAATTTGTCTTCTCAATAATCCATTATCCTCATTTGCTAGAAAGAAATACAAAGCAAATTGTGCAAGACTCGATCATCCGACCCCAGCATGGACGTGTCCAATCATTCATCGCCTGCTTTTTTCCTCGGATTAATAGGAAGGGCCACAACTACCAAGTGGACAAGAATTGTAATAACCCAGATTTTTCATCGTTTGATTTTGAATATTTAAATGGTTTAAAATATTGGATTTGAAATTATAATTTAGTTAGTAAGATTTTAAAACTGAAATTTTAAGTGATTTCGTAAAAATTGGAAATCGTCAATTTAATCGACGCATTAAAATAGCGATCTGGGGCATAGTCTCGGAATTTGACGAAACTAGTTCCATTGGATCCATAACAGTGTATTATTATTAGATTTCAAATTTTATAGCATTTGGATTTATCGTTTGGTCGTATGATCTGGAAACGCCTAGAAATAATCAAGTTGAATTTAATTTAAATAGTCGATTTAAAAAAAAGCTATCTTCTCCATACGATCGAATTGAACCTCGAGACTTGTTCTATTGGGTTCAGAATAACAGTATAACATTATGAATGCCAGTTGCTATGTTTAACTAAACGAATTCCAAATATCAAATTTATATTTCAAAATTTTATCGTTTAAAGTTTCACAAAATTTTAACTAATTACGTTTTAAAAACAGTGGAAATTTACGGGTCGTTACATTCTCCCCCACTCAAAACTTTTCGTCCTCGAAAAGGAACGAGGTAGGAGACTAGAAACAGACAGAAAGAAAACAGATTTGAAATACAAAATAACAATTAATATAAACCATATAGATTTAAATTTAAATTAATTGATATTCAATAATTTGATTTAACCCATTTGATTTCACTAAAATCAATCTCAACTATTTCTAAATTCATTATCTTAGTATCCCATTTCTTAAATTTATAATTTTTAAAACCATAAATTTGAATAATCTTTTATTATAATCATATTTTCTTTAACAATTTTAAATTCTTCTTTATTCCAAATTATTGTTAAATTTATTCTACTTAATATATCTACTCACATATATTTAACCCATATAAATTAATTTAAAACTTAAAAGTTTCGATTTAAATTAATTTACATCTATTAATTTCTTTTAAATTCAAGGTATTTTCATATGTTGATCAAATTTCAATTTATTAATTCTTCAAAACAAATTTATTTTTCAATTATCTTATTATTCTATTTATCTCTATTAGCATTTTATAATTAAAATTTAAGTGTATAACATTATAACCACTCAAATTTTATTTATAAGTTCAATTTATATTATATATTATCCAATTACATATTCAACTTCTGAATGATTTAGGTGAGTTGTATTAGAATGCAGTTGAACAATATACAAATAAAATTTTCCCAATTCAATTATTCAAGTTCAAATATTAATTCCAAATTTTGGTTTTACTTATAATTAAAGTCATCCTTTAGCAAAATTTAAGAATTAGATTTCCGATTACCTTTAAACAACTTAGAGATATATATAATATATTTATATCAAATCAAATTAAATTTTAAAATAAGATACCTATATATATGTAAATCAAAATATACTGAAAAATTCAAGTCAAAATATATTTTTTCTCAAAACAAAACGTAGCAAAGCTACAGAATGGTTTCTCCACTTCGAAACTCGAAAATGAATGTCGATGATGCGGCCGCCATCACCGAAATTATTTTCCAGCGACAAAGAGAAGAGCACTGATTTCAACATTTAAAATTCTTTGAAAATGATTTATATTCGAAAATATTTTAAATACTATACACTTTAAAACTTTCAAATCAAAGTTTGAAATTACCAGAAATTAAATTCTCAAATTCTTTATTTAAATTCCTTTCAAATCCCAAATCAAATTATAACCAAGTTTCATAAATTCATTTATTATATTATGCAATAATCAATGGTTTACAAAACAACAAATGAAAATCAAATATTATTATTTCTGACAACAAATTCATTAACAATTTAATTTCAGAAAACTTATATTTATATATAATATAATCATACAAAACTATTTTATTTACTAAATTTGAAAACAATGTTGTGTCAGTTTGCTCTGCTCAAGTGTTTTGGAGATCCTATCGATAGCGCTGATTAGACGAATCGATCGGAAACCCAAATCACATCAACAACTCAAACAACACAATATATAAAACATTTAATATTTATTTACAAATACATTTCTTTGCTCGACGATACAAGGATGAATTTTCAAAACAAGAATAGAGGTTCAAATTTGATTGACTCAAATCAAAGAGAATTTTGATTCGAAAATAAGTTTGAAACCGAAGATAAGATAATTCAATTACCACAATCGGGAGGTGGATGAGTTTATTTAATTCACGGGCAACCTTAACCGGGTCGTCCGTAACTTCAAGAATAGATCGTTGTAGAATTTTGAGGTAAATCGACGTCCGATCTCAAGAAATAGAATTCAGGTATAGTAGGAGAAAAATAGCATCGTAAACCGAGGATACAGAAATCTCCTGTAAATCAATGCCTATTGTAAAGGAGTTTTGCTCCTTTACGAATCATTCGAAGATTGGCGAGACCGCCGGTCTATTATAGATATCATTCAAAATGGAGTTATGGGGTGCTCCAGAATTGAAAGAAGACGAATAGTGAGGGACATGAATGAATTTTTGGAACCGCAGTGAACGTTCCAAAATTCAAAGGAATTGAGTCAAAGGAAGAGATTGGAACTCGAATGAGAGTGATTCTGTAAATACATTTACCCTATATGTTAAGTTTTTCCTAGAGCTACCAAAGCTCTGATACCAACTGTAACGACCCGGAATTTTGGACCATTCGCATCCATTATAAGTGTATAGGTAGACACTCATGCCGGAGTTGAATTGCTCAAAATACCGCGTTGTTAATTTAAATTTTGCAAAACTGAACATATACTGTCAAGGTTTTAAATCTCGCTCATCTCGGGCGAGATCTCGGGCGAGATCTCGTTTTCAAGCCTGGGCGATTCGAAACAACTAATTTCGTTTGAATCTCGTCTGACCCAAATCTCGGACGAGATTTCAGTATCTCATCCGGTATCTCGGACGAGATTTAACAGCGAGATATCGGCCGAATTTTTGAATTTTGGAAAAAATCAACTCTTTTTCCGTATTGGACTAGCTCATCCTTTACCTTAATTTAAGCCTTCTTAATTGTACTTTTTTAACCCTTATTTCTTATATAAATCTCATTTAATCTTCGTCTCTTATTTTACGGCAGTGACAAGTGTAAGAAGATGATAAAATCTACATCGATTATGGTAAGTATTTCACTTTATGATTTTCATTTAGGTTTCTGATCCAAATTAATTTACATCCGATTTCATTTTTCTTTTTTCGACACTTTATTGAGTTTTTTTCCTAACCCTATTTTTTTATGGCTATAAATTTTGGGCTTCACTTATTTAACTTTATGTTCTAAATGGATTCCCAATTTGATTTCATTTAGTCTTTGCTGCTATAATTTTTTTCCTCAAGGCTTATTTTTAAGCAATAAAGGAATTCTCTTTCATCTATTAATTTCATTTGATGATTACATGTTCATTCGTACATCATTTTTTTGCTTTTCTTATAATATTACTAAATGTTTGAAATTGTTTGTACTATGTATGCTATTTTCTACATTTGTTTGAAATATCTATGCTATTAGTTGCTTAATGAGATTTTGTTTGCTAATAATTAAATACTATAATCAGACATAGAATATCTTAATTCTACTTGTAGACTTTTGTATTTGAAGTTATAAAATTAAGATTTCCCTTGCAGCACTATAAATCATAAAAGGTAGAAATGAGACATTATATTGTGTAGGAAAGTTAAGTGAATGATCAAACAAAGTAAAGGTGCATATGTTATGGTTTGTTTCTTGTCTACTTTATCTCATATGATATTATATTGAACATTATTCATGAAATCTAGTTATTTGTTTATTTTACATGATATAAGTGATATTTTTCCATACTAAATTACTAATGATAAGCGTGTGATATATTCAAGGTAAGTGCATAGTGTTTTCCTTAAGGTAGTGACTAGTATTATAAATTTAGGTGTATGAAAACTAATTTTCGACATGACATATACTCCGAGATAACTCCGAAATGAATTTTAGAAACCGAGATGTAAATCCAAGATAGACGACCGAGATGCACTCATCTCGTTCGAGATCTCACCGATACGAGATAAGCTATCTAAATTCTTCGAGACGAGACGTGACCGAAATCCAAGATTTAAAACCTTGTATACAGTAAATAAATAATCACAGATCACAGACACAGAGTAATAAGTGCACCGGAAATAAAAGAGATAGTAGTTCATGAAGCTACTATATAAATATATGAGTTACATCAGAGTTTACAACAGAAGAGTAATACGATACATCAGAGTTAAACCAGATACAATGGAAGAGTAACACGATACATCAGATACAAATCAGAATACATCACTGAAATCATCGAATACTGAAAGCAGAATAGATGGCTGGATCTTCAAGCAAAGCTCAAACTTCAAAGGTGAGTCTCGAATACTGGTACACTCAGTCTGACCCGAGCGTAAAGCAAAAACACAAGACACTCGAGTCAGGATTAACATTCTTATATTAATAAATCCAACTCAAGTGAAATAGCAATTGAAATACAAGTAACTCAAAGGATGTTTGGAATAACCATTCTTTAAGGATCCGTTAAACTATCTACTATGTAGTAGTGTATGATAAGTAGATAATGTCTATCAGTAATATAAAGATATCAAAATAGCGTTAAGTCATGGCCCATTCCACCCTTAACATGTTTTTATTCCCAAAAGCATATACAAGACCGTAGTTTCCCCAAAACCGGAAGTCACCAGAGGGCAATCCATATACTAAAGGTACAAATCAAAATCGTAGTGGTCGCGCATAAATGGAATACAAGTATGACAAGGCACATGAGGCAATACCCAAGGTAGTGATACTACCGTTTGCCTGATCCGGACTGGTGAGAACGCAACGCCGCAGCGCCCGCAACACCGTGAAACAACACTCCCAAAATCAAGGGTGCACCAATCGACAACAAGTAATGAGTAGTTCGAAGAAGTGTGTCCACTTGAGGTAGCTAATCCTCCATTGGCCCGGGACGGCTCCGGTTTTAGTCATTTCATATTTGACACAAGTGTCAAGGCTATCCATCATCGTTCTCTTTCTTCAGTCAACACGTACATCATTCCAACCACTTCATTCTGGATCAACACTCCGCGAATGTTAGTTATTAAAGTGGTTTTTGGTATCAACAGAGAGTATGTCCATATCCGATCCCGGTCTCTTTAATAACTTCCGTAATTATTTCACCGATTGGTCGTTTATTTATTTCAAAACCAAACCAATTCCAATTTCAATCAGAGTTTATAAATCAACATTTCGTTTGTCTTTCTAAACCAATTTCCAAAATTTACGTTTCAAAACTTCCAATTTACCGTTTCCAAATCTTATAGTTCAATTTCAATCTTTATATTGAAAACAATTCAAATATTGATTCAAGTTCGTACAAAAGTTTCATTTCGAAATCATTTAAATCAATTTACATTCATTTATCGATTTCATTCAATATCGTTAAATAAATTTATCATTTAAAACAATTTCTAGTAAATTTCCAATTCATTAAATCCATTATAAAAATTCAACTTCATTATATCAAAACTTACAAATTTAATTAAATTATATTCATCAAACCAAATTCTTTACATTTCAAATCTTACATTAATTCCAATAAGTCACATTTTATTTCTTGTTAAAGAAATTCAATTTCACTCATTTACTTACTTAAATAATTTTCCAAAACTTAATTAATAAATAAAACTCAATTTCAATTATTTACGAAGTAAAATTCACTTATTCAAAAGTTCAATTTCTCTTATCAAAGAATTCAAATTTTTATTTAATCATTAAATAATTCATTATTAAATAATTCAAAACTTAATTATTAAATAATTTCAAAGTTTAATAATTTCAAACTTAATTATAATTTCAAACTTAATTATTATATCATTTCAAACTTAATAATTTCAAACTTAATTATAATTTCAAACTTAATTATTAAATCATTTCAAACTTAATAATTTCAAACTTAATTATAATTTCAAACTTAATTATTAAATCATTTCAAACTTAATTCAATCATTTCAAACTTAATTATAATTTCAAACTTAATTCAATAATTTCTCAAATTAAACAACATTCTTTCATCAATTCCATTTTTAATATTTTGTTTCAGATTATTAAACATTAACATTTTCCTTTCATTAAAATTCAAATTTCAACTTCATTTCACAACCATATTATTTATTCAAATAAAATCTTCGTTTATTTTTAAATCAAATTATTGGCCAATCGGGTTTTATTTAATTTTCTATCCTAAGTCAAGTTCATTTGGGTATTTATCATTTCAACCCGATTCCAATTCAATTCAAAATCAAACATAGCAAAGGGAACTTGCAGTGTGATAACTGGGATGTTGTCAAAGTAAATAAACAAGCAATAACAACAATCAATATCAATCCAATAATCAATTCAAATAATCCCGAAATAACCGTATTAATTCGCATTGTTATTTGTACGAATTAATATAATTATTTCTAGAATCTACACTATCATTTCATGTAGATTAAAGATTATTACATTACGGTTTCACTTGTCATTCAATTTCAATTTCATACATCATCAGTTTAAACAACATACAATTGATAGTTCAAGGTGTATTTAAACAATCTTACGTGACAATAAATTTAACAGTTAAAGGGGTCATATTATACAAATGTCAGTTAATCAAATTTAACATTTAACTATCCTATATCAAGTTCAATTTTATACTATTTATCATTTTAACATTAACAATTTAACGTCCAATATAAACATCAACAATCAATCAATTATCAGCCAAACTGTATTATCATCGCATAAATAATTAACAGATAATGGTGTCAAATGTCACAGGTGAACTGATGCAGGCAATAGCATATATAACAGTGTAATTAACTAACAGCAGTATATTTCAATTGTCGTTTCAATTGAAATCAAATTTAATAAATAAAAGAACGTTAATCGTGAGTGATTGCTCACCTTTCGAGGCTAGATAATATAGGAGATGACATGGAAACACACATTGATATGGACACTGAAATTGAGTTACGAATCCAAGCAAAGCAAAGTCGGCACGAATTCAACGATCCAAGCTGATAACAAGAGTTGATGGAACACAACGAATTAGCTTGATATAACAGGAAACAAATATATGCTATAACTTCTCTCTAAACCAAAGGTTTTAAACATATTTTAAAATAAGATATATACATATATATATTCAAAACAGTATTTGACTTTAACCCAAAATTTTGAAACAATATAAACATACACATATAAAACAATAAAATAATATATATAACTGTACTAACGCAATATGAATCAATAACTTACATACACGTTATATTTTAAAACAATGAAACAATATATATATATATATATATATATATTAATATAAACTTATGCATCACACGACTCTCATAAAAGCTATGTATATAACGATATGAACGGAAAACTTATGTAATTTAATTCGAACAAAATTTTATAACTCTATATACTTTAAAATAGATAAGATGTATAAACTAAAACCAACGGCTTATATATAATTTACGTAAAATGTATATATATATATCTATATTCAAACAAACACTTATAAAATAAAATATATAAAAGCTTTAGCATGCATATATACTAGAACATATGTACCATATACATTATTATCAACTGTTTTCAAACGTACAACATATCAACATAAGTTTGTATAATAACATATATGTATCACTATTATAACCCATATTATAGCAACTTATACAAACTATAATAAAGATATCCAACAAAATTTACTAAGTCATACACATCAACTAACAGCATACGAGATATATATGTGCCTATATTATATTATATAAGCTATACATATTAAAATGTAATATATATCACTGTAAGAACTGAGTATATATAAACTCTATGAACTTGTGCTCTATACGTACACTGACTGAAAAGCAAAACTTCAAAAATCTAATATATATACTTATTATATATAAACTAATATAGCATATTCTAAGGTTCACATTTATTATAAAATCAATAACAAAACAAAACAAAAACAAAAAAAAAACAACAAAAAAGAAACAAAAATTATTTTTAAAACACGTACATACTGCAACCATTTACCTATTAACCTTACCACTAACATAAGTATTCAAAATCAAACATATATAATTTACATAAAAAAAATAGGTATATATGTACATATGTAAATTGGACATTGAACAAATATATGCCAAACAACTATATATCCACTCATATTATGAACCTGACATATATATTTATATATGCAGACAACAACACATATATATAACAAAATTTGCATTCAATACCAATATGTAAGCAAAGGAGGCCGTGAGTCTTAGGTGGTGAGGCTGCAGGCTGTTCTCGGTCAGTGTGAAAAGGCAGGAAATTAGGTGTAGGTATCGAGCTGGGGGGCCGGCGCTAGAACTAGGTGGAGAGAGGAGTTCGACACTTGTAGGAGTGGTGAGGCCGATCACGTGGAGGAGAGGACGGGTGGCATGCGTGTGCAAGTGGTGAGAAGGATATGCGAGGACGGTTTCACGTGATGGGAAAATAAGAGGAGCAGTTGGGAATTATATGAAACAGATAAAAATAAAATAAACTTATTTGTGCTTTTCTTTTCCAGAGGAAGAAGATGATAGAGAGTGCAGAGAAAGAAAGAATGAGAAGCAAATAAAGTGTAAGTAAAAGGACGCAAGTAAAAAAAAGGAAAGTGATAAGTCAGGCAACCTAAAAGTTTGTGAACGAAGAGAAAAATGAACGGCAGAAGACAACGCCTCAAGAAAAGCAACCGGTGCATTATATTGAAACCAATGAAAAGAGAGAAAAAAAATGAAACGTCAATCGTTGGTTTCTGGAATTATTAAAGGCAAATGGGTATACGAATTATACGGTGGTTAACTGAAAGGACAAAGAAAACCAAACGGTTCCAGAAAAGAGTACCGATACGGTTGACCGTTTCGCAGTTTCGCCGCGAACCGAACACCGAAACAGAGAAGTGAATATACAATAGTGACCAGCGCGATGAAATAGTTAAAACGGTATACAGATATCGGTGTTTCGATTGAATTATATAAATTCGAATTTTCTAATAGTGGAAAATGCAAGAAAAACGCTGAAAAATAAAATCGACGGAGCCAAAGATGTCCGAATTTGGAAAAACGACAAACTGACATCTTGCTCAGAAGATGGTTTAGAATTTTTCTATATAAAAATATTTTGGTTTCGAAAACATTTTATTTTCATTGCTTTTTAACTGATTAAATTGAAGTAAATTTACGCGCGAAATAAACTTTCATATTTTCGGACGAAAATTTACCAGTTGCTATGTTTAACTAAACGTATTCCAAATATCAAATTTATATTTCAAAATTTTATCGTTTAAAGTTTCACAAAATTTTAACTAATTACGTTTTAAAAACAGTGAAAATTTACGGGTCGTTACATTCTCCCCCACTCAAAACTTTTCGTCCCCGAAAAGAACGAGGTAGGAGACTAGAAACAGCCAGAAAGAAAACAGATTTGAAATACAAAATAACAATTAATATAAACCATATAGATTTAAATTTAAATTAATTGATATTCAATAATTTGATTTAACCCATTTGATTTCACTAAAATCAATCTCAACTATTTCTAAATTCATTATCTTATTATCCCATTTCTTAAATTTATAATTTTTAAAACCATAAATTTGAATAATCTTTTATTATAATCATATTTTCTTCAACAATTTTAAATTCTTCTTTATTCCAAATTATTGTTAAATTTATTCTACTTAATATATCTACTCACATATATTTAACCCATATAAATTAATTTAAAACTTAAAAGTTTCGATTTAAATTAATTTACATCTATTAATTTCTTTTAAATTCAAGGTATTTTCATATGTTGATCAAATTTCAATTTATTAATTCTTCAAAACAAATTTATTTTTCAATTATCTTATTATTCTATTTATCTCTATTAGCATTTTATAATTAAAATTTAAGTGTATAACATTATAACCACTCAAATTTTATTTATAAGTTCAATTTATATTATATATTATCCAATTACATATTCAACTTCTGAATGATTTAGGTGAGTTGTATTAGAATGCAGTTGAACAATATACAAATAAAATTTTCCCAATTCAATTATTCAAGTTCAAATATTAATTCCAAATTTTGGTTTTACTTATAATTAAAGTCATCCTTTAGCAAAATTTAAGAATTAGATTTCCGATTAACTTTAAACAACTTAGAGATATATATAATATATTTATATCAAATCAAATTAAATTTTAAAATAAGATACCTATATATATGTAAATCAAAATATACTGAAAAATTCAAATCAAAATATATTTTTTCTCAAAACAAAACCGTAGCAAAGCTATAGAATGGTTTCTCCACTTCGAAACTCGAAAATGAATGTCGATGATGCGGCCGCCATCACCGAAATTATTTTCCAGCGACAAAGAGAAGAGCACTGATTTCAACATTTAAAATTCTTTGAAAATGATTTATATTCGAAAATATTTTAAATACTATACACTTTAAAACTTTCAAATCAAAGTTTGAAATTACCAGAAATTAAATTCTCAAATTCTTTATTTAAATTCCTTTCAAATCCCAAATCAAATTATAACCAAGTTTCATAAATTCATTTATTATATTATGCAATAATCAATGGTTTACAAAACAACAAATGAAAATCAAATATTATTATTTCTGACAACAAATTCATTAACAATTTAATTTCAGAAAACTTATATTTATATATAATATAATCATACAAAACTATTTTATTTACTAAATTTGAAAACAATGTTGTGTCAGTTTGCTCTGCTCAAGTGTTTTGGAGATCCTATCGATAGCGCTGATCAGACGAATCGATCGGAAACCCAAATCACATCAACAACTCAAACAACACAATATATAAAACATTTAATATTTATTTACAAATACATTTCTTTGCTCGACGATACAAGGATGAATTTTCAAAACAAGAATAGAGGTTCAAATTTGATTGACTCAAATCAAAGAGAATTTTGATTCGAAAATAAGTTTGAAACCGAAGATAAGATAATTCAATTACCACAATCGGGAGGTGGATGAGTTTATTTAATTCACGGGCAACCTTAACCGGGTCGTCCGTAACTTCAAGAATAGATCGTTGTAGAATTTTGAGGTAAATCGACGTCCGATCTCAAGAAATAGAATTCAGGTATAGTAGGAGAAAAATAGCATCGTAAACCGAGGATACAGAAATCTCCGGTAAATCAATGCCTATTGTAAAGGAGTTTTGCTCCTTTACGAATCATTCGAAGATTGGCGAGACCGCCGGTCTATTATAGATATCATTCAAAATGGAGTTATGGGGTGCTCCAGAATTGAAAGAAGACGAATAGTGAGGGACACGAATGAATTTTTGGAACCGCAGTGAACGTTCCAAAATTCAAAGGAATTGAGTCAAAGGAAGAGAATGGAACTCGAATGAGAGTGATTCTGTAAATACATTTACCTTATATGTTAAGTTTTGCCTAGAGCTACCAAAGCTCTGATACCAACTGTAACGACCCGGAATTTTGGACCATTCGCATCCATTATAAGTGTATAGGTAGACACTCATGCCGGAGTTGAATTGCTCAAAATACCGCGTTGTTAATATAAATTTGGCAAAACTGAACATATACAGTAAATAAATAATCACAGATCACAGACACAGAGTAATAAGTGCACCGGAAATAAAAGAGATAGTAGTTCATGAAGCTACTATATAAATATATGAGTTACATCAGAGTTTACAACAGAAGAGTAATACGATACATTAGAGTTAAACCAGATACAACGGAAGAGTAACACGATACATCAGATACAAATCAGAATACATCACTGAAATCATCGAATACTGAAAGCAGAATAGATGGCTGGATCTTCAAGCAAAGCTCCAACTTCAAAGGTGAGTCTCGAATACTGGTACACTCAGTCTGACCCGAGCGTAAAGCAAAACACAAAACACTCGAGTCAGGATTAACATTCTTATATTAATAAATCCAACTCAAGTGAAATAGCAATTGAAATACACGTAACTCAAAGGATGTTTGGAATAACCATTCTTTAAGGATCCGTTAAACTATCTACTATGTAGTAGTGTACGATAAGTAGATAATGTCTATCAGTAATATAAAGATATCAAAATAGCGTTAAGTCATGGCCCATTCCAGCCTTAACACATTTTTATTCCCAAAAGCATATACAAGACCGTAGTTTCCCCAAACCCGGAAGTCACCAGAGGGCAATCCATATACTAAAGGTACAAATCAAAATCGTAGTGGTCGCGCATAAATGGAATACAAGTATGACAAGGCACATGAGGCAATACCCAAGGTAGTGATACTACCGTTTGCCTGATCCGGACTGGTGAGAACGCAATGCCGCAGCGCCCGCAACACCGTGAAACAACACTCCCAAAATCAAGGGTGCACCAATCAACAACAAGTAATGAGTAGTTCGAAGAAGTGTGTCCACTTGAGGTAGCTAATCCTCCATTGGCCCGACACGGCTCCTGTTTTAGTCATATCATATTTGACACAAGTGTCAAGGCTATCCATCATCGTTCTCTTTTTTCAGTCAACACGTACATCATTCCAACCACTTCATTCTGGATCAACACTCCGCGAATGTTAGTTATTAAAGTGGTTTTCGGTATCGACAGAAAGTATGTCCATATCCGATCCCGGTCTCTTTAATAACTTCCGTAATTATTTCACCGATTGGTCGTTTATTTATTTCAAAACCAAACCAATTCCAATTTCAATCAGAGTTTATAAATCAACATTTCATTTGTCTTTCTAAACCAATTTCCAAAATTTACGTTTCAAAACTTCCAATTTACCGTTTCCAAATCTTATAGTTCAATTTCAATCTTTATATTGAAAACAATTCAAATATTGATTCAAGTTCGTACAAAAGTTTCATTTCGAAATCATTTAAATCAATTTAGTTTTAACATTCAAATCAATTTACATTCATTTATCGATTTCATTCAATATCGTTAAATAAATTTATCATTCAAAACAATTTCTAGTAAATTTCCAATTCATTAAATCCATTATAAAAATTCAACTTCACTATATCAAAACTTACAAATTTAATTAAATTATATTCATCAAACCAAATTCTTTACATTTCAAATCTTACATTAATTCCAATAAGTCACATTTTATTTCTTGTTAAAGAAATTCAATTTCACTTATTTACTTACTTAAATAATTTTCCAAAACTTAATTAATAAATAAAACTCAATTTCAATTATTTACGAAGTAAAATTCACTTATTCAAAAGTTCAATTTCTCTTATCAAAGAATTCAAATTTTTATATTATAAATGTTATAATATAAAATTTTAACTCGTTTTGAAACAAAAAATGACGGAATCCATGGCCGCCGCCGCACCTACTTCTCCTATTCCAGCTGTTGCCGATGATGAAGATCGGGAGGGTTGGCAGGAAGTTCGCCGTCGTGGGAAGCAAAAACAAACGGCTTCTAATCCTTGGTCTAACCCTAAAATCACTGCATCTCTTTTTAAACTGAATAAGGCTCAGGGTATTAGATCTTGGTCAGATCTATTCGACAAACACGTTACGATCAAAGAAGATATTACATTTCATCAGCCGGCAATTGATAACTCTGGTAACTTCGCTAATATAGATGATCTGGATTACCAGTTATCTAATGAGATGTGGAATAACTCAATATTTATCTATCTAACGGGTAAACGACCTTACTATGTTCATTTCAATGCTTACATTAAAAGAGTCTGGAAGCCTGAAGGATCTTGGGAAATTTATTCTAGGGATAATGGTTTCTTCTTGGTAAAATTTGAAAATCATACTGACTTTGACAGAGTTTTAAATGGGGTCCCTGGTTTATGGACAACAGACTTATTTTTATGAAAAAATGGGATGCTAATTTTCAATTTGAAAGAGACATGTTAGACACTTATCCTATCTGGGTGAGATTAAATAATCTACATCTATCTTTGTGGAATGCTAGGGGCATTAGTAAACTTGCTAGCATTATTGGTAAACCGTTGGACATTGATGAGTTTACTAGAAAAGTTAAGCGCCTAAAATTTGCAAGAGTATTAATAGAGGTAACAGCTGATGCCACTTTTCCCAAAATAATTAGAGCAAAAGATAACAAAGGTCGTGTTTATGAGCAAGAGGTGGAATATGAGTTTATCCCACCTCTATGTAAGACTTGCAGTTGTTTTGGTCACAGTGATACACAATGTCCAAACCCAACTACACAAAAGTGGATCCCCAAAGCTTCAACATCAGGACATACTACTACTACCACTACACTACCTGAGCATACTGATGACCAGGGTACAAACTTTAACCCTAGCAGCTCAGTACCAAAAAATAACCTAGACCATATTCACAAAGATGTACAACAAAACAATTCAGAAGCTTGTGTTAGTACTGGAAGTCCCACTCCTGAGAGAAGTCATTCCATTCTGGAGGAACAGAATGATTCAACAAAGCAGAAAAATCGTTCTCCATTTCATAATCTTGAGCAACTGAATGAGTTTCCATTGGATAAGCTTGCCCATCTGAATGAAACATTGCTGATTAATGCTGGTGCGGCTGAGGATTCCCCTGAGTGCTCAGCAGCTGTTGCTGTACATTCACCTCAACATGATCAATCCAAGTTTGATTCCCCTCCAAAGGCTGGTATTGAGCAACCTGCTGTTCAACAAGATAAGTCCCCTGCAAATAGTGTGGTACAGCATGAAACCCTACATGCTGTCCAAACCCCATCTCATTTGGAGAATGATGATACAGCTAACAACATTCAGGAAATAAATCAGTTGGGAATTGAATTAGAAGTTGAATCCATAAACTCAGAAGAGGAAAATTATTTATCTGAGCAGTATACTAAAGAAAACCCAAAATATATGGAACAATTTAATACCAATACAGATAAAAAAGGGAAAGGAAGAAACACATTGGCTCGTGTTACGAGGAGCCAATCTCGACACTCTTAATGACTATTATTTGCTGGAATGTTAGGGGTCTAAATGGGGACGTTAGAAGATTAGACCTCTTCAAACTTAGAAATAAATTTAATCCTACTATAATTGCCTTTCTTGAAAATAAGATGGGGGATCATAATATTAATCTTTTTGCTACATTATTTGGTGATGATTGGGGATGGATAGACAATAATTCGGCATCTTCTAAAGGTCGTATCCTCATCACTTGGCATAAATCCATATGGGACCTTTCTATAAAAGATAAATCTGAACAATTCATTACTGTTAATTGTACAAATGTGGGTGGTTTGAGTTTCATATGCACTTTTGTTTATGCACATAATTGGGCTTCTCATCGTAGACAATTATGGTCCTATTTAATACACACTTCCAAGCATATTAATCATAACTGGATGGTCATGGGAGATTTCAATGCTGTTCTAAAAACAAATGAAAAAGAGGAGGAAGTACCCTTAGACTATCCCAAACGGAGGAATTCAATAAATGTATTATAGCAGCTGGCCTTTCTGAAGCAATCCACTCGGGCCTGAAATTTACTTGGTTTAGTGGTGAAGTCAAAAGAATTGCATGTAGACTTGATAGAGTGCTTATTAATGACAAAATCTTATCCAATATCCCTAACTTGAAAATCTCTGTTCTCCCGAGTTCAACCAGTGACCACTCTCCTTTACATATTCAATTTAATCAACATATGAATTTTACTAAAGGAAAGCCTTTCAGATATGGTAATCACTGGCACTTAATTGAAGGTTATGCTGATGTTGTTGATTTCAAGTTAATCCCTAAAACTGATGGTAATAGTTGGTTCTCCATGGTTATGATGTTAAAGGAGCTAAAGATTAAACTAAAAAGTTGGCACAGAGATAGAACAAAAACTCAGGACACTATAAGTCAACTACAACAGAAGTGTGAAAAGATGCAGACTCTCCTTGATGCAGACCCTCTAAATGATAATCTACTCTCTAATTATTTCTCTACTCAGGAGCAACTCAAAGAGGCCTTTCATCTACAAGCTATACAAGAAAAACAAATGGCTAAGGAAAAATGGCTCACTCAAGGGGATGACTGTACTAAAATTTTTTATGCAAAGATGTCTTTCAGGAGGAACTGTAATGCTCTTATTAATTCAATGAATGATCAAGGGGACTTAGCTACTGATATTGCTCAATTTGAACAGGGAGCCATTTCTTATTTCACAAATTTATATAATGGTGAAAATAAGATAACATTACCTCAAATTAATTGCAGGGCAATTGTAACTGATGTGGGCAGGCAGATGCTGCAAGAGACAGTCACTGAGGAGGAAGTAAGAGCTGCTGTATTCTCGATTCATACTGATTCCTCCCCAGGGCCAGATGGGTGGAACTCTAAATTCTATCAACTCCATTGGCATCACCTGAAAAACCACTTGTTAGAAGCTATTCAGGAATCTTTTAATACTGGTAAAATTCTTCATGAAATAAACCACACATTTATCACTCTAATACCAAAGGTGGAAAGTCCTTCAAGGATTGAAGACTTTAGGCCAATTGCTTGTTGTAATGTGCTATATAAGATTCTCAGTAAGGTGATATGTAATAGACTTACAAAGGTTCTCCCTGACCTAATATCTGAATGTCAATCTGCTTTCATTAAAGGAAGACACATATCTGAGAATTCATTACTAGCTCATGAACTGATTAGGAAATTCAGTAAACCTGGAGCTGATAAGTTGTGTCTAAAGATTGACCTTCATAAGGCCTATGACAAAATTACCAGACAATTTATCATTCATGTTTTACAATGTATGGATTTCCCTACTTCATTGATTAATCTTATTGAGGAATGCATCTCTACCCCCACATATTCCATTATCATTAATGGTACACCTAAAGGTTACATAACTAGTAATAGGGGTTTAAGACAAGGTGATCCCCTATCCCCCTACCTATTTACAGTTGCCATGGAATATTTCTCATTACAAATGGAATTAGCTTGTAATAACTCATTGGTTCAACCTCCTTTTAAACTTGATCCTATTGTCAATCATTTGATATATGCTGATGATTTGATTATTACTGTAAGAGCCACCCCAACTGCTGCTCAGTGTTTAATACATATTTTCAAGCAAATGCATTTATATGTGGGTCTAGAGTTAAATACTACAAAGTCCAAATGCTATTTTAGCAAATATTTCACTTCCAAAACAGCAATTTTGGAGATTTTGCAAATTAAGGAGGGTCTACTTCCTGTCAAGTATCTTGGGGTCCCTCTCTCAACTAATGTCATTACTGACAGAGAATGTGGTGAACTAGTTGGAAAGATCAGAGAAAAACTTAATGGTTGGAGTTCTAAATTACTCTCATTTGCTGGTAGAATTGAATTGGTTCATACAGTTATTACTGCTAAAGTTAGATTTTGGCTTCAAACTTTTCACATCGCTGACAGCTCAATTGAGAAAATTAATTCAGCATGTGCTAATTTCATTTGGAGGGGGGATTACATAAAGTTAGTTATGATATACTTTCCAGACCAAAATCTGAAGGAGGAGTTGGACTTGTCAACCTCAAAGACCTACGGAAGACATATCAAGTTAAACATGGTTGGAAAATTATAACCTCTAACACTCTCTGGGCTAGGTGGATGAGGAGTAGATAATTAAAAGGAGTTTTTGGACTATGCATGAGGATATTAACTCATCTGTGGTTTGGAAATGCATTTTAAGGAGCAGAGACCTTTTGAAAACTTGCATCTCAAGGAAAATAGCAAATGGTAGGGATACTTATCTCTGGAGGGACCCTTGGATAAATGGTCATTCCCTTGCTGCCAAATATGGCTGGGGTATGGTTTCATGTATTGGAGAATATGATGATCTTGTAGCATCCATTATCCAGCATAATAAATGGATTCCGGTTCAGAAAGGTCTCCATGTTATTGCTGAGGATGTTAAGTTTGTTCCTATCTATTCCTCTGAATCTAATGATACTTGGACCTGGAACTACACTAAAGATGGTATTTTTACTACTAACAGTGCTTGGGAAGCTCTCCGTACTAAGCATACTATCAGATTTTGGGCAGATCCTATATGGTCTCGATCTAACAACCCAAAGATGGCGTTCACGACTTTCAAAGCCATTAATTTAAGACTCCCCACGGCTGACAGACTTGGTAGACGGGGTATGGAAGTCAACCTCAACTGTCAACTATGTAATTCCCACCCTAAATCTCACAATCATCTTTTTTTGAATGCGAATACTCTACTCGTGTTTTAAGTCAAATTAAGAATAAAAATCAAGTCTTGCATGCAACTTCTTCCCTAGAAGATGAATTAATTTACCTGAGTTCCCGCAAGAAAGAAGATTTGTTGACCCAACTGCAGCTTATTTGCCTCACAACTACTGTTTATCATCTCTGGAAAGAAAGGAATCGACGAGTCTTCCAGAGAACTGCTAAGTACCATCACCAGATTCAGATTGCAATTGAACAAGATGTTAGGATTCTTGTGAAAAGAATTAAAAGCAAGTTTTTTACCTGTGCGTCAGAGCTGGAGAGAAATATCCTTCAAAATTGGAAAGTGGATCCGCCATGATTCTTTGTCTCTGAGCTTTCGAAGTTGAGTTCTGAAGTAGAGCCTACTTTTTAGCTTTCTGAGGGATATATGTTTTACTTTTGCCGGTTAGGCTTCATGTCTTTGTCTTTTTGTATCAAGACTTTGTAAGTTTGTTTCGGTCTTTGAGGCATCAATAAAATTTACCTTTTTCAAAAAAAAAATTCAAATTTTTATTTAATCATTAAATAATTCATTATTAAATAATTCAAAACTTAATTATTAAATAATTTCAAAGTTTAATAATTTCAAACTTAATTATAATTTCAAACTTAATTATTATATCATTTCAAACTTAATAATTCCAAACTTAATTATAATTTCAAACTTAATTATTAAATCATTTCAAACTTAATAATTTCATACTTAATTATAATTTCAAACTTAATTATTAAATCATTTCAAACTTAATTCAATCATTTCAAACTTAATTATAATTTCAAACTTAATTCAATAATCACTACACCACAAAAGGCTTTTAACAGCGTTTGATAAACGCTGTAATATGATACAACAGCGTTATTACAAACGCTGTATAACGACATGATGTCGTATATACATAACTTACAACAGCTTTTATATAAACGCTGTTGAAACATCTCTGTGACAGCGTTTATTACGAGCTGTCAATAATCTTTTTACAGCGTTTTCAAACATGCTGTATTATGTTTCAACAGCGTTTATAATTTAGTTGTCGAAGATGTTCAAATTCTACTTTAACTGTTTACAACAGCTTTTTCTAAACGCTGTTACTGAATCATCAACAATTTCGACAGCATGTTAAAAACGCTGTGATTGAATCATCAACTATTTCGACAGCATGTAATAAACGCTGTTATTGACAGTTTCAAGATAATTACAGCACGAATTAAACGCTGTTGTTTCTTCATTGACAGCATTAAAATAGATGTTGTCTTCTATTTATATGATTTTTACAGCATTAACATTCCACTATATTTGCATATTCCAGAACTACATTTTGAGTATAATCAAGCAACCAGTATATATAACATGTTTTAATGAATAATAATCTGTTAAATAAACTAGCTAAAACAATATTAATATACAAAAAACATCTATAAATCAAGTTTCAATAATATCCATAAACAAAAATAACACAGTAGACCAAGTTATCAAGCAACCAGTATAATCAAGTAATACATACAAGTATACTAACCAAAATATAGTTCTGGCATAAAAAATTACTTCGAATCCATAACTTGTTGCCGCATGTAAGATATCCACCTACCTATAGAGTAAAAGTTCAAAAGTTAGCAAAATAAATCAAAAATACAATTAATACAACAGTAACATGAAATGCAGTATGGAACAAAGGAAGTGCTGAAACCAAACGAACTATCTGATACAAAAGTGTTGAAACAATGGTAACATTAAATGCATTTTCGAAAGGAGAACTGAAGAGCTGAGCATGTTTAGAGTAATAGATTGCTATACAAGTTGCGGTGCATGGCACTGGAGCAGGATGACAGTGTGCAACCATATTTCCCACTTGCATGTAAAAATTAATCTAAAGCTAGTATGTTTCCCACTTGAATGTAAAAATTAAAGCTAGTACTTTTCCCACTTGAATGTAAAAATTAATCTAAAGCTAGTACTTTTCCCACTTGTATGTAAAAAACATTAGATGCTTTTAGAATTTGCAAATCAATGGTAGAAATATAACATATGTAGATGCTTAGTAAATTTTCATAAAACATGGTTAATTTTCAAAAATAAAAATAGTTGGCTTAGATTATTTTTATAAACTAAGTTAATTTTAATTTTTAAATTTTAGTTAATTTTTATAAACTTAGTTAACTTGGTTAATTTTTATAAAATTAGTTAATTTTAATAGCCATGGTTAACTTTTATAAACTCAGTTAACTAATTTAATTTTTTATACAACTTAGTCAACTTTTATAAAACCTTGTTGATTTTCATAAAACATAATTAAATTAGTTACTTTGTTTTTGAGCTTGATTAGTTTTTATTAAACTTAGTTAACTTAGTTAAATTTTTGCAGAACTTAGTTAAATTAGTTAACTTTTATAAGACTTAATTAATTTTTATAAACTTAGTTAATTTTTATTAGACTTGGTTAATTTTTATAAACTTAGTTATAGTTAATTTTTTAAAATTTAATTAACTTAACTATTTTTTTTAAAATTTAATTAACTTGATTAATTTTTTATAAAATTTAGTTATATTTTATAAACTCGGTTAATTTTCGTAAAACTTAGTCTATTTTAGTGGAGGATAAGTATAAAGGATCCAATTAGCAAGAGCAATTTACAGTGATTCCGATGTGTATTTGTTAGATGATCCTTTTCGAGCAATTGTTGCTCCTTCAGGAGCGCATCTCTTTAAATATTTTTTTATAAGGCTAAAATAACACACAAACACTTTGCATATATTTGTTATTTTGTCAATAATGAAAAACTTTACTTTGTCCTTAATCGTATAACTTATTTCCAAAAAGATTATGCTACCCTATCATCACCCGTGTTTCATTCTTAAATATTTCCCACAATCTCTGATGTAGTTTTGTGAATAGATCATTTTTACAAATCATGTAATTTAATCAATTAACTTATTAGGTTAGTTTAGTAGGACATACCCTTATCTGACATTGTTAGCAAAAAAAGCATAAATAAAGATTTTTAAATTGAATTATATGATGCTTTATTAGATTAATCCTAATAGAAGTTTGAGATCAATGATCAACTATATTCCTCATACTAAACTTGGATGTTACATGTGCAATACTGAGTTTATCTCAGTTGTCTATACACATTATGCATGTAACATTTAACAATATATACATAATTGATTTCTAAACCTGATATTTATGTAAAGAAATTAATTTCTATATGCATCTACCTTGTGTAGGAATGCCTAATACACCTCTTCCTTCAAAAACAGTCATATACACAACTCATCAACTCGAATTCTTGAGTGCAGTAGACCTTATTCAAGCAATATTCATAGACAGTTAAATTAAGTAAATTAGCCGACCTTGGTATACCAGCATTTAAGAATTAGTTGCAAGTTATATTAATATCCAACATTGATTAGAAGCATTTTCTTCACGTCATACACACCAAAATGAATATGGCTGAAAACTAAAAATGAACAAATTTTCCTACAGTAGATATAAGAAAATACAGTAGATTTAAGAAACTAGCAAGGATTCGTTACTATATGAACTTGATATTCCTGATAGCTTTGTTGAAAAAAATTACCATCATAATATAACTCTATTGTTACAAAATTAAACCATATCATAGCATAGGCATAAACATGATGCAATGGCACAAATGATAAAATGAGAAACTAATACTTATTATCTTGAAACAAATAAATTGTACATAAAAAATTTGAGTTCTAATAAGAGGACAGATAAGATATACATACCTTACTGACAGGACAACCTTGATGAGTTTCATAAGTGCCTTCTCTTGCCGCAATTTCTAAAGAAGCTTTTATAGCATGATAATATATTATCTCAAAAATATCTCTATTTAGCTATTGAGCCTGAACAAACAGTTGAATAGTTAACGGATGAGGCACAAAGGAAAAAAATTATTCATACAAGTTAAAGACAACCAAATACCTCTTCCGAATCAAAAGGCATACCTAGCAACATAAATGCAGCTGCCAAGCCTCGTACACCTAAACCAATTGGTCTATGCCTCATATTTGACCTCCTGCTCGTCTCAACTAGGTAATAATTAACATCAATTATCTTGTTGAGGTTTGCAGTAACAATTGCTGTTATTTGTCAAAATTATGAGCATATTCAGCAACACTTGACACATAATTACAAAAATAACTAATTATGCATATTAAAATAATATTCTAACCTCAGCTAGCTTGTCAAAATCAAAATATCTGTTCTTAGATCCAATGCTTCCAACCAATTTAGATGGATGAGATTCCAATGGAACAATTTGAAAATTCATAATTGTGTTTATAGTTAGCATGTAAGAAGCTAGTACACAAAGAAGTGTATTATTTGATGTAAGTAGTAGTACCTTCTCTCTAACAAATCTTGCTAGAGCTATTGAAGCCAAATTGCACACAGCAGTTTCATCAGGGCTAATTGAAGACAGACATTATCAATAAAGTAAGGATTGATGGTACCGTAATCAAAGTGTGGGAACGAAATTGATTTTCAATAAAAGGGGGAAAAAGTGATAAAAAAAATTCAAATGCACCTTATTCTGAGGGAGTGCCAACGACCTGTTCGCTATGTTCTATGTGAGTCGAGGCGGAGCCTCTTTCCTGTAGCATTAATCATAGATAAGAGAGGAGGACCCAGTATCTTAATTAGAGGTCCAGTACACCCAATATATTAATTCCGAAAGCCAGTATATTAATTGTGAGGCCAAGAATAAAAGCAAGCTGCATATGGTTGAAAAGTCATGGCTTCAATTAGTCCTATAAAATTTAATTTAACAAATGAAATGTTTAGAGCATTTAAATTAAAATCTAGCAAATCAACCCCTTCAGGTCAATCATACAATCGAAGGAAGATAGAGAAATTGAGAAAAGAGAAGAAGAAGAACCAGTTTTACAATGCTTCACGTCATACATAAATTAGTTTGCATTAAGTGCAAAAGGGAGTTTGCATTGACAAACTACAGTTTCTGTAATATCACGACCAAAAAGATTTACCTACACCATCTGCATGGTAGTATAGCCATTGTGCATAGGTTATACATGATGCAATATGATCAACTAATGATTACTGCTGGTAAATATGATATGATTGCGCCACAAGGAAAAACATGAGTAACAACACAAATTGCAAATATCCTTTTCATGAGAAGATGTATATCATTGAATATAGATTATGTGTAAGTATATATTATGCTAAGATATATGAATATGTTTCAGCACAGTATATATCCTTTACTATATGACTAGAGACAGTCCAATTAATCAAAAAATACTTGATATTACTTTTGTTTGGATCAGTACAACTTGATATATGAATATGTTTCAGCACAGTATATATCCTTTACTATATGACACAACTTATTCCTTCTCTATCCATGCAACCCAAAAAAGGATCGAAAAAAATGATTTTTGATTCTAGATTCAAATAAATCATGTGGCAAGGATATTAATTTGTGACAATAAAATAAGGTAGAAAAATGATTCACCGTTTTATATTATAGTATACCAGCTTAAACATCCCTCTTAGTTTATGCTTATCAAAATTAAGTGCATTTTATTTTGGTCAGACTTGAACGTTAAGTGAAAAATTCATACAACATATGAATTAATAACTAAAGTATAGAACAGAGGGAACTCACCTTGAAACCAATGCTATTTAAGTCGAACTGCACCTTTTAGTTGCTCGACTGAATTAAAAAATTAACCCAAACAAAGAACATCAACATCTATAAATATAAAACCAAAAATTAACAGAGCACGGTATCCCTTTCCAGACTTTACAAAATAAGGTTTTGAATACTACTTTATGTTCCGAGCACATCAGAAGGCAAACCCTTCTTCTTCATCCGTCTTGTATCTACAAGCTCTGGATCTTGGAGTAGCAATTCATATCCAATAAGTCATCGAGTTTGTCATTAGAGATTCAAATTGAGCATGAGCTCAGTTTTGACAAAACCGAGAAGCGCCAATTTGAATCAAAACTGAGCTCAGTTTTGATTGAAATCGGAGCATGAGCTTAGTTTTGAAACAAAGCTCAGTTTTGACAAAACTGAGAGCTCATGACAAAACTGAAAGCCTAATGCAAAATGTATTTCACTTGATTAAAATTTTGTTCATCTGATGGTACACAAACACTCGCACGCACCTAGAATGTCTTTGTGGATGTTTCATGAAATCATGAATACATAATTTGAATATTAAGATAAATTTTATAATATTAGGTACATGCTTATTATGTACTGTTAAATGGTAACGTTTTTTTTAACAAAAACATAATGTGTTTGAAATTCAAGCTTAACATTTATAAAAATGCATAAATATGTGATGTACAAGATAACAGTACGAAACACTTGATCATTTACTATTATATCAAACTATCTACTAGTTGAATGTGGAAACTAAAGCTAGGCATCAATTGCGCGTTGAGTAAAATGATCACAAGGAACTTGACGTTCTTTTAACTCCTTTCATAGTTAAATGTTACTAGCTTCGAGTAAAGAAACTTTATAATGAAGAATCTGAATCACATAGATAACTTGAACTCATGTAGGAAAGAAGCACAAACAAGAAATTATAAACACAATCAACATACTTGAAGTTCTTCAAAAGGACCTCCACCATGAGAAAAAAGAAGCTCAATCTGTAGGTGCTCTAACTGACTACTCAATCTTTGCATTTCAGAACTCACGGGATCACCATCAATCTACAAAGTAAGCGACATCAAAATTATCTATATAATCTATAATAATAATATGATAATGAGAATATTCAAAATATTTAACGATTATAAAGTGGCATAAAATTATTTTGTTTTCAAATGTTTCTGGCTTGGTTTGCATATTAGAGAGTATTTATTGTCTCTTTAGCATTAGTTCCTACATGACTAATGCAAGCTACACATCAAACATATAACAGCCATCAGCACGATATTAGTATCTACAAAGTACTATTTTTTTTAATTAGAACATGATAGTACAAATAAGAAGAATGCACAACTTACCAATCATTATTGTTTTGCTATTTCCCCTAAGAGAATCCTGCCATAAACAAAATTTATTGATAAATAAGCATCTAGACACATTAATTTGTATGAAACATAATATTAACAGTAACTAATTTTAACTAGTTTTTTATTATATAATACTAGTGGCTAATATACATGTGTTACATAACTTGAACAGTACTAATGAAACACACATTTGATTTCTCTTCCACACCAACATATGTTTAAGTTATCTTGATTTGACCAATGTGGTGAAAGTGGTTAAGTTGGATAATCGGTCTATTCCTGAGGTAGTTTCTTCCAGTTTCCTTTTGACTATGTATAAACATTCATTTATCAGTAATGTAGGATATTTGTGAGCTATCAACATTCTATCTTTCTTTATCAGAGACAATGAGGGTAATACAAGCCGTGGTTCCTCACATGATTACTCTTAGAAAAGGAAAAGTTGTAAATATAGGAAGTGTTACTGCTTTGGCTCCTGGACCATGGGCTGGTGTTTATTCTGCTACTAAAGCCGCTATCCATGCACCAGCGGATACTTTTAAGGTAAGTTCAAAACAAGCTTTGTAGTAATTAGATAATTTGTATAAAGCTTACATACACGATAACATGCTTAGTAATTAGATAATTTGTATATAGCTTACACACCCAATAACATGCTTCATTATCGATCCTGAAGTTAAGTGATTATAGCTAACATCTAAATCATTACACACACTTAAAGAAAACATCAGTAAGTTGCCATTAATATGCACTAGCAGAACTTTTTGTGAATGATGCTAATTCATATAGCATTTGCTATATAAAAGAAAAGGAGTTCAGTCACTGTTTATATATTTTGATCTTGTTTTACATTAGTTGTAGGCTGGAACTGAGGAGTTTCAACATAAATGTCATACGTGTAGTTCCAGGTGCAATTAAATCAAATCTAGGAAATTCAACAATGGCCAAGTATAGCTAAATGCCCGAATGGAAATATTATAAACAATTTGAGGCTGCAATATGCTCATGTACTACTCTTTCTCAAGGCCCAAGAGCTACTCCTGTAGAAGAGTTTGCAAAGAAAATTATTGATGTTGTTTTGAAGAAGAGCCCCCTCCTAGGTTTTCTTATGGGCAGCCATCAACTATCTTTGCTATAATTCATTATCTTCCTTTGTTCCTCAAAGATTTTATTTATAGACTTACGCTCAAATGCTGAATTAAATATGAGTCTTTTTATATTGTTTTTAGCCAATCTGTGGACACTAGTCCTGACATAATATTTGGTAAATTATGTTATGTATGATAAACATCTCACAAAATAAGTTTATATATTTATATGTAATTTCTTTGCATACTCAGGCGATGACTTATACTGTCATGTTTGTGCCTTAGTTCTGATATGCAACAAAAATGAAAAGCCTAAATTAATATATATATATATATATATATATCAGTTTGAGAATCCATGGGACAATAGTAAAGAACTTATATAGATATACCCACAGTTTAGTTTTAAGTGTGTTTAATAAAAAAATTAAAGCTTCTTGAAGCATATAAGTATCATTAGTAGAACAATTGATACATGAAACTGATTTGTAGAGAAAATGAAAAGCCTGAAATAAAATATAAATAAATCAACACGATATTTTTATATGCATACCTAGTTACCTTTTGCAAACTATACACAGTCTTCAATGTCATGTCAATCTAAACCTGAAATAAAACTTAAGCCTTGGTGTTCAATAAATGAATAGGAGAAGTTGATTTGATCCTTAACTGTACCTTAGAAGCAAATTTTGATGTATCACTAATTGTGTCTGCAACTTCCAGTTGGAAACCTGAAGAAAAATATAGTAAGAGATAAGTAAAAGATATTATGAGTGCATTACTAAATTGACAAACAAACTTGTAGTAAAAGATATAAGCTCAAAAGTAAATCCAACTATGATCCAAACTAAGCTGATAAACAAATTGATGTTCACATGTCCTCTAAAGAAATTGCTCACGTTAATGTTCACTACTCCCAGTTACCTAATATATGCCCTGTATGTAAAGATTTTGGGAATACATTACAGTTCTACCCATATAATGGAGAGAATCCAAAATAGTTATGTAAATGAGATACAAGCTAAACCTTAAAATTAATATGAAGAAAAAAATATAAGGCTGGCTAATCATAGATCTTTTTGTCATTTTCAGAACTCAAAAAGAACAGTGCCCATTCATAAGCTTTCTACCTCTAAACAACTAGCTAATAAGAAAGTCTATATTTCAAAAGTTGCATCTTCAGAAAACAAATAAGCAACTTTGTTAATTCCCATCAAGGCATTATTGCCATGTGTCTAAATCAAAATGAAAATCATATTCCCTCAACCTACGTCCAATCAACGACTACCCCATCCTTTCACCCATGCAACAACTTATGTTATGTCCCTTATTTCAAATCCTATCTCTTATCTTATCATCAAGCCTAATCCTTTGGAACAAGGAAAAGAATCATCCTCTAGTAACGATCATCATCAAAATCTAGCTTTAACCACTAATGTATCTAGTATTTTGCCCTCTTAGTTGAATTATCCAAATATGAATGCAATCTTAATCATCTTAATGAAACATGAAATTGAGTTTTATTTCTAACTATATCCAGACATGCGCAAGATGTGCATGGTGATACAAATACAATTCCTCACAACAATCAAAACAAAGTTCAATCAAGTTTTCCTAATCATACTAGTACTTCTATTCTGCATTACACTATTCTCAATAGCACCAACTTCTTGGCTTTATCTTCTACTGATACTGAAGTCCTCCCCATTCAACCTCATAACTATGGACACTTTTTCTACATAAAGCCTTGCCCACATCCCTGGTCTACTTTTTTGAATTTTAGGTAAACATGCATCTCCTAATTATCTTGTACTTGGAAAAGCTCTTTGCCATGACATCTCCTTCCTAATCACTTGGGAAACTTGCTACGGCTCATGTTACAATCTCTTGGTTGCTCTCTAACCCAACAGCTTCAACAGCTCCCTCACATGCTCATACACTTCATGATCTGCTTATGTTGTTCAACTATACTGTTCTAGCTTCTATGCGGTTCTATTTTGTATAACTTTTTTGTTAGTTTGTAGCCCATGGCACCTTATATCCATGCAATTCTACTTCTTGCATCTAGTGTACCCTTGCTGTAGACTTCCAAGTACCCTCAATTTGTTATTTGCTATGAATGAATGCAATTCCAGGGTTCTGCAAAGATGCCCATGCAGCAAATTATTAGCAAGCCTAATATGACACATGCACTTGTTTGTTACAAACATTTATTCTTGAACTATGAAAGCATGGGCAAGAAATCCAGACTTGCATTCCTTTGGAGTTTCTTTTTGATGCCTTTACTGCTCTTTGGATGGAACTACTTCTTTTCGTGCTTTTGACATAGATTTGCTTCATTTCCTGATTGTGATACTTGCTTTCTAAGACTACATAGTTTATTGAGCACGTATTGCTTCATTTTGTCTTGTATTGGATGTATAAACTATAAAACCTTTGTAAATTTATAGCTCAATTCAAACTACACTCACTGAAATAATCAAATTCTAGAGGATGAAGAAACTATCAAATTCCTGATTGTGATAACTATTATATTAGAAGTATAAATTACCGAATCATCATCCAGATCTTAATGGCGATTGATACACTAGTGCTCCTAATGGCCATCTAAGCAGCCTTTCGCATGTTGTGGTGGTAGAATTGAAGTTGTTGTTGGACAGAAGCCGGCGATGGCGATTTAGGGTTAAGATTTGTATTTGGGGATATCGAGTTTAAAATTAAAGAATGAACATGAATAAAGTAAAATGTAAAACTAAGATTAGATTTTAAGATAAATGCATGAAGAATGAAATGCAGTATTGGGGATGAAGTATGAGGGTAAGAAGAAAAGGCGGCTAAAAAGAATTTTTATCACCCGCGTTAAAATTTCAGCTCTAACCTAAAATGTCAGCGTTTATTAATCAATCTTATTCCTTTAAAATACCATTAACTGCATTTTATGTTGAAACGCTGACAAAAATTGCTGTCAAAAGTGAATTTTGTTGTAGTGAATTTCTCAAATTAAACAACATTCTTTCATCAATTCCATTTTTAATATTTTGTTTCAGATTATTAAACATTAACATTTTCCTTTCATTAAAATTCAAATTTCAACTTCATTTCACAACCATATTATTTATTCAAATAAAATCTTCGTTTATTTTTAAATCAAATTATTGGCCAATCGGGTTTTATTTAATTTTCTATCCTAAGTCAAGTTCATTTGGGTATTTATCATTTCAACCCGATTCCAATTCAATTCAAAATCAAACATAGCAAAGGGAACTTGCAGTGTGATAACTGGGATGTTGTCAAAGTAAATAAACAAGCAATAACAACAATCAATATCAATCCAATAATCAATTCAAATAATCCCGAAATAACCGTATTAATTCGCATTGTTATTTGTACGAATTAATATAATTATTTCTAGAATCTACACTATCATTTCATGTAGATTAAAGATTATTACATTACGGTTTCACTTGTCATTCAATTTCAATTTCATACACCATCAGTTTAAACAACATACAATTGATGGTTCAAGGAGTAGTTAAACAATCTTACGTGACAATAAATTTAACAGTTAAAGGGGTCATATTATACAAATGTCAGTTAATCAAATTTAACATTTAACTATCCTATATCAAGTTCAATTTCATACTATTTATCATTTTAACATTAACAATTTAACGTCCAATATAAACATCAACAATCAATCAATTATCAGCCAAACTGTATTATCATCGCATAAATAATTAACAGATAATGGTGTCAAATGTCACAGGTGAACTGATGCAGGCAATAGCATATATAACAGTGTAATTAACTAACAGCAGTATATTTCAATTGTCGTTTCAATTGAAATCAAATTTAATAAATAAAAGAACGTTAATCGTGAGTGATTGCTCACCTTTTGAGGCTAGAAAATATAGGAGATGACATGGAAACACACATTGATATGGACACTAAAATTGAGTTACGAATCCAAGCAAAGCAAAGTCGGCATGAATTCAACGATCCAAGCTGATAACAGGAGTTGATGGAACACAACGAATTAGCTTGATATAACAGGAAACAAATATATGCTATAACTTCTCTCTAAACCAAAGGTTTTAAACATATTTTAAAATAAGATATATACATATATATATTCAAAACAGTATTTGACTTTAACCCAAAATTTTGAAACAATATAAACATACACATATAAAACAATAAAATAATATATATAACTGTACTAACGCAATATGAATCAATAACTTACATACACGTTATATTTTAAAACAATGAAACAATATATATATTAATATAAACTTATGCATCACACGACTCTCATAAAAGCTATGTATATAACGATATGAACGGAAAACTTATGTAATTTAATTCGAACAAAATTTTATAACTCTATATACTTTAAAATAGATAAGATGTATAAACTAAAACCAACGGCTTATATATAATTTACGTAAAATGTATATATATATATATATCTATATTCAAACAAACACTTATAAAATAAAATATATAAAAGCTTTAGCATGCATATATACTAGAACATATGTACCATATACATTATTATCAACTGTTTTCAAACATACAGCATATCAACATAAGTTTGTATAATAACATATATGTATCACTATTATAACCCATATTATAGCAACTTATACAAACTATAATAAAGATATCCAACAAAATTTACTAAGTCATACACATCAACTAACAGCATACGAGATATATATGTGCCTATATTATATTATATAAGCTATACATATTAAAATGTAATATATATCACTGTAAGAACTGAGTATATATAAACTCTATGAACTTGTGCTCTGTATGTACACTGACTGAAAAGCAAAACTTCAAAAATCTAATATATATACTTATTATATATAAACTAATATAGCATATTCTAAGGTTCACATTTATTATAAAATCAATAACAAAACAAAACAAAAACAAAAACAAAAACAACAAAAAAGAAACAAAAATTATTTTTAAAACACGTACATACTGCAACCATTTACCTATTAACCTTACCACTAACATAAGTATTCAAAATCAAACATATATAATTTACATAAAAAAAACAGGTATATATGTACATATGTAAATTGGACATTGAACAAATATATGCCAAACAACTATATATCCACTCATATTATGAACCTGACATATATATTTATATATGCAAACAACAACACATATATATAACAAAATTTGCATTCAATACCAATATGTAAGCAAAGGAGGCCGTGAGTCTTAGGTGGTGAGGCTGCAGGCTGTTCTCGGTCAGTGTGAAAAGGCAGGAAATTAGGTGTAGGTATCGAGCTGGGGGGCCGGCGCTGGAACTAGGTGGAGAGAGGAGTTCGGCACTTGTAGGAGTGGTGAGGCCGATCACGTGGAGGAGAGGACGGGTGGCATGCGCGTGCATGTGGTGAGAAGGATATGCGAGGACGGTTTCACGTGATGGGAAAATAAGAGGAGCAGTTGGGAATTATATGAAACAGATAAAAATAAAATAAACTTATTTGTGCTTTTCTTTTCCAAAGGAAGAAGATGATAGAGAGTGCAGAGAAAGAAAGAATGAGAAGCAAATAAAGTATAAGTAAAAGGACGCAAGTAAAAAAAGGAAAGTGATAAGTCAGGCAACCTAAAAGTTTGTGAATGAAGAGAAAAATGAACGGCAGAAGACAACGCCTCAAGAAAAGCAACCGGTGCATTATATTGAAACCAACGAAAAGAGAGAAAAAAAAATGAAACGTCAATCGTTGGTTTCTGGAATTATTAAAGGCAAATGGGTATACGAATTATACGGTGGTTAACTGAAAGGATAAAGAAAACCAAACGGTTCCAGAAAAGAGTACCGATACGGTTGACCGTTTCGCAGTTTCGCCGCGAACCGAACACCGAAACACAGAAGTGAATATACAATAGTGACCAGCGTGATGAAACAGTTAAAACGGTATACAGATATTAGTGTTTCGATTGAATTATAAAAATTCGAATTTTCTAATACGGAAAATGCAAGAAAAACGCTGAAAAATAAGATCGACGGAGCCAAAGATGTTCGAATTTGGAAAAACGACAAACTGACATCTTGCTCAGAAGATGTTTTAGAATTTTTCTATATAAAAATATTTTAGTTTCGAAAACATTTTATTTTCATTGCTTTTTAACTAATTAAATTGAAGTAAATTTACGCGCGAAATAAACTTTCATATTTTCGGACGAAAATTTACCAGTTGCTATGTTTAACTAAACTTATTCCAAATATCAAATTTATATTTCAAAATTTTATCGTTTAAAGTTTCACAAAATTTTAACTAATTACGTTTTAAAAAACAGTGGAAATTTACGGGTCGTTACAGCTGTGGCGGAGAGCGCGACTGCAGAGGTGAGGGTTGCTGTAGTGGCGTCACGCGAAGACTGGGACGAGGTGATATGGGTCATGAATTGAGGTCGACGCGTGATTTCTAGTGGGATGAGCATATGTGCGCGATTAACTAGAGAGGCGTGTGCATGCAATGGTACTGGCAAACGAAGGTTGTGGGATCACGACAACTAAAGGTTGCTGGTAGTTGAAGTTGAAATGGTGGGAGCAGGTGGCTTGAGGAGGTGACAGAAGTTCAAGTCGTGGTCGATATCATGACCTGGAACGAGTCGAGATGTTAAAGGCATGAGTTAATCTCGTGATTAAGCTTGATGTAATCAAGGTTTTAAAATTTGTTGATTAAATTAATTAATGGTTCAAATATTTATAAAATTCATAATTTATTTATACGAGGTCTAAAAATCATGAAAACAGGTCGAGTTTGGGTTCGTAGCTGTGAAATCTACGCAACAGAATTGGTTTGGTGAATATAAAAAATTAAGGTGAGTAAATCTCACTCAACTTGGTTGACTAGTTAATTTATAATTGTTAAAATTAATTATTGGATGATTGGTTGAATTTATATAATTATTATTAGTTGAATGTTATATTATATGTATAGTAGTATATATATTAGTAGTTGGATATATTTTCTGCCTATTGGAGCGGATGAGACACTATGTGCCCCGCATAATAGCGGATGACCCTATATACCGCGATATCCCCCTCGAAGTGGGATTGGTATTTTTTATGTTGTATTAACATCTATGGATGCAGGGAAACAGGTTGGAGGGATCCAACTGGATTCCTCAAAATTTATATTAATTGTTTTTCATATATAGTAATATATGATGTGTTAGAATAATCTGTTACAAATTATTGTTGTGAGGTGAATTATTGGATGCTATAGTAGCATTGGCCTAAATTTTGGTATTTTAAATACCATAAATATTATTTTATATTTTGAAGGAATTAAAAGGAGATTTTGAATATAAAAATATGAATATCGAAGTTTGGCTTATTTTGAAAGAAAATTGATTTGGATAAAACGATAATTTGATTTTTGGGTTGTACTTAACTATTCGAAGAAAAATATATTTTATATAGAGATTCAAAAATGATTTATACATAATATTTTTAAACGATGGATTTTTAAATGATATTTCTGAAAAAAGATATGAATAGGAGTTGAAATCGATATTAAAATAGATTTGTGGAATAAATGAAATTTATATAAAAATGGATTTATAAAATGAAATTTTATAAATACGATTTTTTTATAAACAAGTAAAATACTAAGGAGTTGTAAAAATTTATAAACGATGTTTATAAATAAGGGAAAACGATAGCAGTTGCTAAATTGGGAATATAAAATTCATAGGGTGAATTTATACTAGAATATGGAAACATGATTGAGGAAAATAGTGGATACTATTTTTGAAAGTGGAAATGGTTGGGAGAATCGGAATGAAATCGATGGGTTGTGAATCAAGAGGAATCTATAAATTAATTGGTTATTGAGATTTTAAATATATATTTTATTACTAAGAAATTAAGTTGTTTTTAAAAAGGGAAGTTTTATTTATCAAACTATTTAATTTTGAACTAGTAGAATTGAAATACATCGAAAAGTGAGTTTTTCAAATACTTAATATTTATTTTAATAAATCATAATTTTTTTTAAATCAGTTTTGAAAATTGATTTTTTTATCTAAAAATGAGTAATTGACGTTTATAAAAAGAGTTTCGATATTTTAAATAATTACTTGAACATGTTTTTTTAAAAATAAATTATTATTCTTTTTAAATAATTATATATAGAGAGAGTTTGTAATGATTTAAATTTATTTATAAATCTTCTCGAGGTTAGGAAACAGGTTATTCAGTAGATGGGATTATAAGAAAATTCTCAAAAATGAAATTTGAGGAAGAGTAAGAAAATTTCCAAAGTGGTTAAATAAAAAGTGAACTTTGAAAATGAATTAGGATTCATAAAAGAAGTTAGAAATGTGTGACGACCCAACTTTCCACTACCGGAAAATCGCATCATCGATTAGAAAGAAAGGGGTGAGAAAGTAGAAAGAAAGAGAAGAAGAAGAAAACAACAACAGAATCTCAACAGCGGAACGAATAAGATATAATATATCATATAAATTAATACATAGTATCATATACATCAGAGTACACAGAATATACAGCATATACTAGACAGTTATAAACACCTGTCTAGTTAATACAACTTACACAGCACAGAGATACAACACAGCGGAAATACAAAATAATCACTAACACAGCGGAACCACTATATATCTACACGCTGAAGCCTCCTGCTCCATTGCTCCTCCAGAATTCGTCAAAGCTAACCTGAATCCCTTGGCTACCCGTAAAAATTTGGGTACCCGAGAGTTTAAGAAAAACAGAAATAAACTCCGGGTCAGACATGGGTCTGGTATGAGTAACACGTTAAAGTTGCTTAATCTTTGAAAATCATTTGAAAACAAAGGTATCACGTAAGACTTCCCACACATAAACATGGAAAAGTTTTTACCTTACGCTAACCAAAACTTTGATAGGAAATTCTGTGATATTATAATAGGTCTAGGGTTTTCAAGTAAATAAGAAATAGCCGAAATTGTTACATTCATTAAATTCCAACATACATAGGTATACAATCAAATCCGATGGCACTTATTGGATTTTGGATTCCATACAATGGCAGGGCTACTGGGGTACCGCCCGTCACAGTACGTGGCCTAGATCAACGTACCGAGGAGTACGCCCGCTCCCCTACAACACAAGGCCGGAACCATTCCTTACTGAACAGTTCCGAACGAAACAACCCCAGCAGTTGTCGCGAATCAACTGCCCACTAAGCCGAATATAAAGGGACATCTAGACAGGGGTATATTCCGCTCTCAAGTGGGGGCTACCCACGAAGCCTTACTGCACCTCCCCTGTTTTAGCCATTCCCGGTTGATGAGGCTTGAGGTCACGATTACCTTTTAACAGAACTCATCACTTAGAATGCTCATCGCCCACCTGACGATGTTCTGAAAGCATTCAATCCATACAAGTTCGTTCCGGGTTCGAACGAAACCGAAGGCATTATCTCGTTACACTCATTTTGGAATCACCCTCAGAGTTAACGACAATAACCCTTGCAATCTGAATCTTCATCTTCACTTGCACGACCTATCGTTAATTTGGATCGATGTGGTATTCGGGTCTCCAGACCTAGAATCCCGGTATACGGAAACCCGATCCCGGTCTCATCGAAATCCAAACCGTATCTTTTTAGGGTCAAGTCGTTTTAAAGTTAAAACAGTTTAATTCAATTATCTATATACACAGAGATAGATAAATCACAATATCGCAATGGATAATAACATCACCATCATAAACAGATAATCCATATTATCTACTCAAACAGATAATCAATATCATCATATTTAAAACAAGCATCCATATCACAATAGATATTATTCATCTCATATCTGAGATCATAATAAATTAAGGAAATCAATATCATCCATCATAAGCAATGATTAATAATCACACCATTTGTAATTAATTTAAAATGAATTAAATTAATTACAACTCTCTAATTAATTTAAAGTAAATTAAATTAATTACTTCATTCTATAAATCATGCTTACTTAACCATTTGATTAATTACCAATCAATTTATTAATCATTCTCTAGATTTCCATCTTAATTAATCATCCTAGATTAATTATCTTTTAATTACATTCGAGTAATTTATTCTTTAATTAATTACACAAATTAATTATTTATAACCAAATACAGTAATTAATCTTTGATTACTCTATTTATTAATTAACCATAATTAATTACATTTATCCTTAATTAATTACAATTAATTACTCTTAACACTTATTATCGATTAATTTGTCTTAATGAATCAATCCTTTAAATTTATCATTAATCATATAATTAATGATTCCTAATACAATTTAAATTAACTATTCCATTTACATTAATTACTCTAAGTAATTAATCTTTAACCATAATTATTAATCATCCTTGATTTATCCCATTCAGTAATTAACTACCCTTAATTACTTCACTTAATAAATTAATTACTCCTTAATTAATTTTCTAAATTAATCCCTTGATTAACTTCACAAGGAAATTTAATCCAAATTACTATTATACTCAAAACATCTTCAATCAATTACATATAGTAATTGTCATCAATTACTTCATTAAGTAATTTCACTTTATTAATTACATTTAAGTAATTATACTTATCAAATCATCCAATGGTTTATTCAAATTAATTAAACTAAATTAATTAACTTAAACAAATCGTTTAACTCGATCAATTTTATTAAGTAATAAATTCCTTAATTACTTCCATTAAACATTTTCACAAATGTTTATCTTTAACTAATTTATCTAATTAATTATTAAAATTAATCACATAAATTTACCAATTAATCAACTTAGATGATCCAAATTTACTAAATTAATTATCTTGAGAAATTAATTCCTTTAATTACACTTAAACAAATTCCACAATTAATTTTCTTTAATTAATCAATCTAATTAATTATCAAAATTTTCATATTGATTAATTATAAAACAAATCCTAAGTTAATGACCTTTATTTCTATTAACAATCCTAAATTTCTCTTCTTAAGAAATTTAACTTAGATAAACCCTTATCAATTTCAAATTAATTTATCCTTAACCAAATATTAATTAACCACTAATTATTTAATTAATTCAAGTTTTTAACCTTAACTTAATTAACCTTTAATTACTTGTTTAATTAACATTAAATCATAAATTCAAAATCTAATCTTATCAAATTAATGATCTTATCTCTAAATTAATTATTTCTAATTAATTGGTCTTTAAACTTTAATTAATAAACTTTAAACTCTTAATTACTGAATTTATTAATCCAAATCATTAACTAATTTAATTAGTTAATTATCCATTTTTAATTATCTTAATATTTTAATGAATCCAAATCATTAAATACTAATTTAAAGATTTTAAACCAAATTCCTTTTTAAATTCAAACATTTAAGTGTACTTAAAGTTTAAACTTATTTGCCTCATTTAAAATTATAAACTTTAATCTTTTTCAAACCTAAGATTCAAATTCGATTTGGATTCAAATTTAAAAATTCTGTTTTAAACTTGGTTTTAAATTACGTTTCCGATTTTATATTATAGTTTTAAAAATCAAGAAAACTGCCAGGCTTGTTTTAAATCCCGAAAACCTTTTTTTTTTAAATAATTTTAAACTTTTAATTCATTTCAGATTTGGGTTCAAATATATAAATTTGAATCCACATTCAACTGGATTTAAACTTGGGTTTAAATCTACTACCTAGACTAATTTCATTTAAATTTAATTTAAACTCAAATTACTGTCAGGTTAAATTTCAAAAGCCTGGAACAACACCATCTACCCGAAACAAACCAAGACCTGCTTCGAGTCATTTTCTCCCCCACTTCGAGTAACATGCTCGAACGACTCGAGTAAAACTTCGAGTGAAAAACTTCATCTTCCCAAAAAAAACAGAGTAGATAAACGTGCACGTGCGCGTGCACCATCGACTTCGCCCTCCCTGATCTTCAACGACGATCTACACACATAGGCGATCACCCTCACACCCTCTCGCAATCATCAGATCGACATCCTTAGGTCGAACTCGAAATCGAGTTTCATGCTTCAAAACTAGAAACAAGAACGAAATCTGAAAACGCGCCGTCCTCGACCCCCTGTCCACCAGAAAATCTGAAACTCCGGCTAACTCCTCGTCTTCGTCCAAACTTCCATCCCCCAGAGTTTTATCAAACTCGATCATTCCCAGACATCGTGATGATCACGATTTCCAGACCAGCCGAAACTAGGTCAACAAACTTCATCCACCTCCCATCGTCACCACCGAGCCCTGACCACCTTCCCACTATTTTTCCCCAACTCTCCATACATCCCACTATCATCAGAGAGGAACTCGATCTCTCCAATCACTGGAATCACCAGTGATTTCCAAAACTCCAATTCTGGTCAACCCAGAAATGCTCTTGCAAACCCTTACTAAAAAATGTGATTTTTGTTTTAAAAATCAGTGTTTGGCATAAAGATTTAGTTTATATTATTGAGTTGTTAAATTAACATGTTTGAAAATTTGACAAAACTGAAGTATGACTGTCTTCTTGGATTTCCAGACCCTTTTCAGTTTTATATAACTTTATTAAAAATTTAAACCTACTCTAGGACCAAACAAACAAATTTTGTTTAATACTTAAATCCTAATATAGGGTGGATCAAGAGATACTGTTTTTTTTTGAATAAGTCTTTAGCTTGAAACAAACTAGTGACAGAGGTGCTACAGGGTAATAAACATATTCACATATCAATACATCCATATATATATGCAGAGATCACCACACAAATATATTCACAAAGTAACAACATTCCAAAACTTGACATGCAACCAAAATCAAATTGAAGTTTTCAAAAGTGTGATGTTACTCACCTTGTATTTTGAAAGAACAGAGCACATTATTGTTTTGGGAAAAGCTTTTTAAAACTGGAAACCTGCTTGAACGTTGCTAGCTTGATTCTCCTGTTAGCTTTGGGTTGAACTAAAGCTTTAGTTTGTATGTCTTTGAAAACTTTGGAGTGGAAAATGCTAAGTTTCTTTTGAACGAATTGAAATGAAATAGATTGATATATGGAAAAGAGTTCACAGGATGGCATCATTTTACTTGTACAAAATGACCAGAGATTTTTTTTTCTCTTTAGCTTATCAGGTAGGTTATGGGGCTGAGATGATTTTTTCAACCATTCGAATAGACTTTGTTTTGGCTGGCATTTAATGCAATGGTACTTAATGTCTACAACCTTACCTCATTTCTATTTTTATATTCATAGATATTTTATTTTCACTATGTTCTAGCTTTGCATAATTACAGGTTACCTTCCTTTGCCTGGAAGCTTTACATGTTATTTGTTTATAGATTTGCTTCTTGTCTGCCTATGCTCTATTTTTCCTTGCATATACATATGTATACTTTGTTTATATTTTCTTGCCTACACACTTAAGTACATTTTTTTACTTTGTTCTTCAAGTGTACAAAATTGTTTTACTGAGCAAACAAGAACATATGATTATTTCTTTCCCTTTTATATTCTTACAGCCTAGCAAATAAGTGTTTCCAGAATTTCTAAGTGTCTTTGTATCTTCTTGCCTTCATAATTTTACAAGTTACCTACAGAATGCTTCCAGCCTTGTAAACATATGTGAGCATTCTTATAGACTATATTATTAGATTTTTAGGTAATGTGTTTTACTTTTATTCTCTTTTATTTTTAACTTAAACTATTCAATACTTCATTTACTTATTAATATATATATAGATAAATTTTAAGAAATAAAAATAAAGCCAATTATACAAAAGCTTATACAATTATCTCTTAAATTAAAACATTTTAAATATTTACTCTTTTAAATCTCAAGGCTTTTGAATTCAAATAAATTCAAAATCAAATTTAAACCTCAAGTTGTATATATACATATACAACTACATATTAAATTTGAAAATAACACTTCTATATTAAAAATCTATTTATATTCATATATATAAACCAATATATCAATAATGTTATTTGAAAATAACAATTTGCCAAATTTAATTAATTTATAAAAGAGATTATAACTTCCTATTATTATTTAATAAACTCATATCTCATATTTACTAAACAATATTTTAAAATAAACCTTTTATTTATCTTACCCTAAGCTAAGATATAATTTAAATCAATCAAACATTTATCTTAACTATTTTAAAACCATATGGGTATTTATTTAATAGCTTAATATTAAATTAAAAATCAAATTTCCCAACTATCAAAAATATTAGAATTATAAAATAAGATTCATTTAATTATTAAATTCAACCCAAAGATTTCTATTTATAATATATACAAATATATATATATATATATGGTAAATAGAAAACAATTTATTAGCTTTTAAAAGATAAATTCTCAATTAAATATTTATTCAAAAGAAGATTATTAAGTCAATTCAGATTTTATTAACAAAAATCATCAAATCAATTTAATTTTAAATGCAGATTATTAAATTGATATTGTCAGAAATTCCGGGATGTCACATTCCTCCCCTCTTAAAAGAATTTCGTCCCCGAAATTTAAAACAAAGGTAATTTAATAATCTAATTAAAGATTTAATTTTAAAACACAAGCATATATTAATTATACGCTAACAACCATAGCAAACAACTCATCCAAACAAACAAATCTAATGATCCAGACAAAATTCTGGATAGAGTTCTCTCGAGTTCCCAAGTATATATACTGGGATACTCGCTCTACAGAATCCAAACAATCACTACTAATCTATAGAGCTCCTACTCATCTAGATCTACAAAACCAAACAGATATCAGACTACAAACGAGTCTGACTCAACAACCAACACTCCCTGAACTGCTGGTTCCAAAACCAGAGATGGATCATACACGTACTCCCTCAGAGATACGTGAAACTCATCGAATCCCAGTCATCCAAACTGACAATTCACTCCAGAAGATCAAACACTTATCCTTACCAGAACAAGATAAAATCCAAGATACCTCGGTGCTGACTTCCCAGTCTTACCAACTTGAAACCCCTTCGATCTGAGAGAACTTACTCAAAACCAAATCCTCGACTTCGAAATCCAAATTCCTCCATCTTATATCCACAAAACTCATCTGACGATCCAAGCTGCCTCTATCCCTACTGATGGGCTCAACCTTCGCTGATGCCTCAAAACAACTCATCACAATGATCAACACACAAACAATCCAAGAACACAGCCTCTACTATCATCAGTAGAAAACAACTTCTCCTATCCGGAAAAGAAAAACAGATGCACTCCCAACTGCTTCCGCTGCACAACTCTGATCTGAGTAGAAGAAATGCTGATGGTACACCCGAGCACAAACCGGACAACACATCCCAAAAATATGGTTCAACAGATCCATAAAGAAGAAAACTTAGAAATCCCGAAAGATATCTGACAAGCTAAGAGAACACTCCACTATCGCAAGTCACTTTTGCGATCAATCCAACCCAATATCCAAAGAAAAACTGCTCTCTCTTTACCAATCAGAACAGCTTAAGCTTATCTAGCCAATCCATCGAAGAAACGGATCCACTCTGCTGCTCCTGAACTTCACTTCCAGAAAACTGCTGACAGACGACCTCCTGCCTACCCACAGAACAATCAGAACTACAAATGCTGCCACTGCTGCCAAGGACATCCTAAACCAAACTCCTTGAGAAACTCAGGCCTCAAAGCCAAACACAAACACCCGGCTAAACACAGCCTCAACACCGAAGCAGACATACTTCTTTAAACTGTTCCGAAGAAAATCTTCGGAGACATCCATAGTCACTGTGTCTCATCACACAGCTACTACATCCTGAGGTATCAAAATACCATCACTAGCCTCTGCACAACTGACAGATCCAACTCTACTCAAAGATGGGCTCCGAACCCTAACAGGTTACTACAGAGATTGGTGAAATCCTTACACCGCAAATTCACTCAAGATGGTATTAGGTCTACAGTCTCGGCAGATACACTTCCAACCTCAACAAACTCCAACTATTGGTAGTCGTGTTATACACACCACTACCCTATCTACCTTTATAACTTATATTGGAAAAACCGAACAGGTAACCCAACAAATAGGTAGAATATATAAATTTATATATATATATCAAAATACAAATACGCTCTCTCAAGATAGACACCACTCCAGAGCTTAGGTATTCGCTCAACCTATGCTCTGATACCACGTGTGACGACCCAACTTTCCACTACCGGAAAATCACATCATCGATTAGAAAGAAAGGGGTGAGAAAGTAGAAAGAAAGAGAAGAAGAAGAAAACAACAACAGAATCTCAACAGCGGAACGAATAAGATATAATATATCATATAAATTAATACATAGTATCATATACATCAGAGTACACAGAATATACAGCATATACTAGACAGTTATAAACACCTGTCTAGTTAATACAACTTACACAGCACAGAGATACAACACAGCGGAAATACAAAATAATCACTAACACAGCGGAACCACTATATATCTACACGCTGAAGCCTCCTGCTCCATTGCTCCTCCAGAATTCGTCAAAGCTAACCTGAATCCCTTGGCTACCCGTAAAAATTTGGGTACCCGAGAGTTTAAGAAAAATAGAAATAAACTCCGGGTCAGACATGGGTCTGGTATGAGTAACACGTTAAAGTTGCTTAATCTTTGAAAATCATTTGAAAACAAAGGTATCACGTAAGACTTCCCACACATAAACATGGAAAAGTTTTTACCTTACGCTAACCAAAACTTTGATAGGAAATTCTGTGATATTATAATAGGTCTAGGGTTTTCAAGTAAATAAGAAATAGCCGAAATTGTTACATTCATTAAATTCCAGCATACATAGGTATACAATCAAATCCGATGGCACTTATTGGATTTTGGATTCCATACAATGGCAGGGCTACTGGGGTACCGCCCGTCACAGTACGTGGCCTAGATCAACGTACCGAGGAGTACGCCCGCTCCCCTACAACACAAGGCCGGAACCATTCCTTACTGAACAGTTCCGAACGAAACAACCCCAGCAGTTGTCGCGAATCAACTGCCCACTAAGTCGAATATAAAGGGACATCTAGACAGGGGTATATTCCGCTCTCAAGTGGGGGCTACCCACGAAGCCTTACTGCACCTCCCCTGTTTTAGCCATTCCCGGTTGATGAGGCTTGAGGTCACGATTACCTTTTAACAGAACTCATCACTTAGAATGCTCATCGCCCACCTGACGATGTTCTGAAAGCATTCAATCCATACAAGTTCGTTCCGGGTTCGAATGAAACCGAAGGCATTATCTCGTTACACTCATTTTGGAATCACCCTCAGAGTTAACGACAATAACCCTTGCACTTTGAATCTTCATCTTCACTTGCACGACCTATCGTTAATTTGGATCGATGTGGTATTCGGGTCTCCAGACCTAGAATCCCGGTATACGGAAACCCGATCCCGGTCTCATCGAAATCCAAACCGTATCTTTTTAGGGCCAAGTCGTTTTAAAGTTAAAACAGTTTAATTCAATTATCTATATACACAGAGATAGATAAATCACAATATCGCAATGGATAATAACATCACCATCATAAACAGATAATCCATATTATCTACTCAAACAGATAATCAATATCATCATATTTAAAACAAGCATCCATATCACAATAGATATTATTCATCTCATATCTGAGATCACAATAAATTAAGGAAATCAATATCATCCATCATAAGCAATGATTAATAATCACACCATTTGTAATTAATTTAAAATGAATTAAATTAATTACAACTCTCTAATTAATTTAAAGTAAATTAAATTAATTACTTCATTCTATAAATCATGCTTACTTAACCATTTGATTAATTACCAATCAATTTATGAATCATTCTCTAGATTTCCATCTTAATTAATCATCCTAGATTAATTATCTTTTAATTACATTCGAGTAATTTATTCTTTAATTAATTACACAAATTAATTATTTATAACCAAATACAGTAATTAATCTTTGATTACTCTATTTATTAATTAACCATAATTAATTACATTTATCCTTAATTAATTACAATTAATTACTCTTAACACTTATTATCGATTAATTTGTCTTAATGAATCAATCCTTTAAATTTATCATTAATCATATAATTAATGATTCCTAATACAATTTAAATTAACTATTCCATTTACATTAATTAATCTAAGTAATTAATCTTTAACCATAATTATTAATCATCCTTGATTTATCCCATTCAGTAATTAACTACCCTTAATTACTTCACTTAATAAATTAATTACTCCTTAATTAATTTTCTAAATTAATCCCTTGATTAACTTCACAAGGAAATTTAATCCAAATTACTATTATACTCAAAACATCTTCAATCAATTACATATAGTAATTGTCATCAATTACTTCATTAAGTAATTTCACTTTATTAATTACATTTAAGTAATTATACTTATCAAATCATCCAATGGTTTATTCAAATTAATTAAACTAAATTAATTAACTTAAACAAATCGTTTAACTCGATCAATTTTATTAAGTAATAAATTCCTTAATTACTTCCATTAAACATTTTCACAAATGTTTATCTTTAACTAATTTATCTAATTAATTATTAAAATTAATCACATAAATTTACCAATTAATCAACTTAGATGATCCAAATTTACTAAATTAATTATCTTGAGAAATTAATTCCTTTAATTACACTTAAACAAATTCCACAATTAATTTTCTTTAATTAATCAATCTAATTAATTATCAAAATTTTCATATTGATTAATTATAAAACAAATCCTAAGTTAATGACCTTTATTTCTATTAACAGTCCTAAATTTCTCTTCTTAAGAAATTTAACTTAGATAAACCCTTATCAATTTCAAATTAATTTATCCTTAACCAAATATTAATTAACCACTAATTATTTAATTAATTCAAGTTTTTAACCTTAACTTAATTAACCTTTAATTACTTGTTTAATTAACATTAAATCATAAATTCAAAATCTAATCTTATCAAATTAATGATCTTATCTCTAAATTAATTATTTCTAATTAATTGGTCTTTAAACTTTAATTAATAAACTTTAAACTCTTAATTACTGAATTTATTAATCCAAATCATTAACTAATTTAATTAGTTAATTATCCATTTTTAATTATCTTAATATTTTAATGAATCCAAATCATTAAATACTAATTTAAAGATTTTAAACCAAATTCCTTTTTAAATTCAAACATTTAAGTGTACTTAAAGTTTAAACTTATTTGCCTCATTTAAAATTATAAACTTTAATCTTTTTCAAACCTAAGATTCAAATTCGATTTGGATTCAAATTTAAAAATTCTGTTTTAAACTTGGTTTTAAATTACGTTTCCGATTTTATATTATAGTTTTAAAAATCAAGAAAACTGCCAGGCTTGTTTTAAATCCCGAAAACCTTTTTTTAAAATAATTTTAAACTTTTAATTCATTTCAGATTTGGGTTCAAATATATAAATTTGAATCCACATTCAACTGGATTTAAACTTGGGTTTAAATCTACTACCTAGACTAATTTCATTTAAATTTAATTTAAACTCAAATTACTGTCAGGTTAAATTTCAAAAGCCTGGAACAACACCATCTACCCGAAACAAACCAAGACCTGCTTCGAGTCATTTTCTCCCCCACTTCGAGTAACATGCTCGAACGACTCGAGTAAAACTTCGAGTGAAAAACTTCATCTTCCCAAAAAAAAACAGAGTAGATAAACGTGCACGTGCGCGTGCACCATCGACTTCGCCCTCCCTGATCTTCAACGACGATCTACACACATAGGCGATCACCCTCACACCCTCTCGCAATCATCAGATCGACATCCTTAGGTCGAACTCGAAATCGAGTTTCATGCTTCAAAACTAGAAACAAGAATGAAATCTGAAAACGCGCCGTCCTCGACCCCCTGTCCACCAGAAAATCTGAAACTCCGGCTAACTCCTCGTCTTCGTCCAAACTTCCATCCCCCAGAGTTTTATCAAACTCGATCATTCCCAGACATCGTGATGATCACGATTTCCAGACCAGCCGAAACTAGGTCAACAAACTTCATCCACCTCCCATCTTCACCACCGAGCCCTGACCACCTTCCCACTATTTTTCCCCAACTCTCCATACATCCCACTATCATCAGAGAGGAACTCGATCTCTCCAATCACTGGAATCACCAGTGATTTCCAAAACTCCAATTCTGGTCAACCCAGAAATTCTCTTGCAAACCCTTACTAAAAAATGTGATTTTTGTTTTAAAAATCAGTGTTTGGCATAAAGATTCAGTTTATATTACTGAGTTGTTAAATTAACATGTTTGAAAATTTAACAAAACTGAAGTATGACTGTCTTCTTGGATTTCCAGACCCTTTTCAGTTTTATATAACTTTATTAAAAATTTAAACCTACTCTAGGACCAAACAAACAAATTTTGTTTAATACTTAAATCCTAATATAGGGTGGATCAAGAGATACTGTTTTTTTTTGAATAAGTCTTTAGCTTGAAACAAACTAGTGACAGAGGTGCTACAGGGTAATAAACATATTCACATATCAATACATCCATATATATATGCAGAGATCACCACACAAATATATTCACAAAGTAACAACATTCCAAAACTTGACATGCAACCAAAATCAAATTGAAGTTTTCAAAAGTGTGATGTTACTCACCTTGTATTTTGAAAGAACAGAGCACATTATTGTTTTGGGAAAAGCTTTTTAAAACTGGAAACCTGCTTGAAAGTTGCTAGCTTGATTCTCCTGTTAGCTTTGGGTTGAACTAAAGCTTTAGTTTGTATGTCTTTGAAAACTTTGGAGTGGAAAATGCTAAGTTTCTTTTGAACGAATTGAAATGAAATAGATTGATATATGGAAAAGAGTTCACAGGATGGCATCATTTTACTTGTACAAAATGACCAGAGATTTTTTTTTCTCTTTAGCTTATCAGGTAGGTTATGGGGCTGAGATGATTTTTTCAACCATTCAAATAGACTTTGTTTTGGCTGGCATTTAATGCAATGGTACTTAATGTCTACAACCTTACCTCATTTCTATTTTTATATTCATAGATATTTTATTTTCACTATGTTCTAGCTTTGCATAATTACAGGTTACCTTCCTTTGCCTGGAAGCTTTACATGTTATTTGTTTATAGATTTGCTTCTTGTCTACCTATGCTCTATTTTTCCTTGCATATACATATGTATACTTTGTTTATATTTTCTTGCCTACACACTTAAGTACATTTTTTTACTTTGTTCTTCAAGTGTACAAAATTGTTTTACTAAGCAAACAAGAACATATGTTTATTTCTTTCCCTTTTATATTCTTACAGCCTAGCAAATAAGTGTTTCCAGAATTTCTAAGTGTCTTTGTATCTTCTTGCCTTCATAATTTTACAAGTTACCTACAGAATGCTTCCAGCCTTGTAAACATATGTGAGCATTCTTATAGACTATATTATTAGATTTTTAGGTAATGTGTTTTACTTTTATTCTCTTTTATTTTTAACTTAAACTATTCAATACTTCATTTACTTATTAATATATATATATAGATAAATTTTAAGAAATAAAAATAAAGCCAATTATACAAAAGCTTATACAATTATCTCTTAAATTAAAACATTTTAAATATTTACTCTTTTAAATCTCAAGGCTTTTGAATTCAAATAAATTCAAAATCAAATTTAAACCTCAAGTTGTATATATACATATACAACTACATATTAAATTTGAAAATAACACTTCTATATTAAAAATCTATTTATATTCATATATATAAACCAATATATTAATAATGTTATTTGAAAATAACAATTTGCCAAATTTAATTAATTTATAAAAGAGATTATAACTTCCTATTATTATTTAATAAACTTATATCTCATATTTACTAAACAATATTTTAAAATAAACCTTTTATTTATCTTACCCTAAGCTAAGATATAATTTAAATCAATCAAACATTTATCTTAACTATTTTAAAACCATATGGGTATTTATTTAATAGCTTAATATTAAATTAAAAATCAAATTTCCCAACTATCAAAAATATTAGAATTATAAAATAAGATTCATTTAATTATTAAATTCAACCCAAAGATTTCTATTTATAATATATACAAATATATATATATATGGTAAATAGAAAACAATTTATTAGCTTTTAAAAGATAAATTCTCAATTAAATATTTATTCAAAAGAAGATTATTAAGTCAATTCAGATTTTATTAACAAAAATCATCAAATCAATTTAATTTTAAATGCAGATTATTAAATTGATATTGTCAGAAATTCCAGGATGTCACAAAATGGATATTTGGAATCATAAACAAGGGTATTTCACTTTGAAGATATTAAAGGAAATTAATTAAGAAATCCCAAAACTTAAGAAATTCGTATAAATGAGTTAAGGGATTTACAATATAAAATGGTAAAAGATTTGAGAAATAAGTGAAAGTAAACTCCTATGTTTTTGGAATAAATGATTTAGGAAGATATGCTTATAAATATTTCTTAAGTGTTGGACTGGAAGAAATTGAAGATAGTTTAACTATGAGGACTTTTGTATTAGGAGTATTTTCAAGTGTGAATCATAAAATGAAATTGGAAGAAAAATATTTCTAGGTATTGAAATAATTGAATTGTCCTATTATGGATATAAGTTTGAACGATTTTCAAATATCGAAGTTCTGGAAGAGATTTGAATATATAAATCTTATAAGGATATTTGAAAATAAAGATTTTGTAAAACTTATAGTAGGGCCTAGTGACTGCTTATGGATGTTATTTGATAGTTAAATAACCGACTATCAATTTTGGCCAAATTCGCTGATCGTTTCGAAGAGACCGGGATCAGATTTAATTATCTGAAAACCACTTCGATCCGATTTGAGCGTTACGAATGGATATCGCGAAAATAGTGAAGACGGTGATTCGGTTTGTTCAGACCCAGGACAACTTGTATGAACGAATGCTATCAGAACATCGTCATTGGAGGATGATGAGCATTCTAAGTGGAATTTTTCTTAAAAGGTAAACGTTAGCCTCAAGCCTCATCAACCGGGAATGACTAAAATAGGGGAGATGCAGCAAGGCTAAGTGGGTTGCACCCAATTAGGGTATGTTATCGCCATTCTAGATACCCTTGGATAAACTATAAATTATGGATGTGGTTGTGCATGGAAAAAGTGAGCGCTCGATTTAAGGGTGGGAATACCCGGGGTGATAACATATTTGGTACTATCCAGGTTAGGGGTAGGCCGGTCTTGTGCTGGCAGGGAATCTCAGCGAGGTCCTCGGTACATTTTTCTAGAGGTGTACTGTGACGGGCGGTACCTCAGTAGCCCAGTCATTGTATGGAATCCATTCCCTAATAAGCGCTGTATGGTTTTGATTGTTCCCAACTATGCTTAAACGTGAGATGCAAGCATTTCAGCTATTTTCTAATTTACTTTCTATACACACTATTATAATATTAGATGATTTTGATACCAAATGTTTTGGTTATCATAAGGTAAAAACTCGTCATGTTTATGTGTGACGCGGTCTTACGAGATACCTTTATCTTTCAAAGGATTTTGATAACTTTAATAATTCAAATTGAGTGTGTTTTCTCACGCTGGTTTTCCAGACTGACTCAGGTGTTATTTTATTATAATGCTTGGGTCAGACTGAGTATTACAGATTCAGGATAGGGTGCTATGGAGCTCAGGAGGCGAGCTGGAGGATTCCCAGATGTATTATTCGTACTTGGTTATTCCGTTATGTGTGTTGATATGTGAGGACAAGTTATTTATAATTGTCCAGATTGATGTACTCTGATGATTGTATGTATATTAACAGTTACAGTTTCCTTGTATAAAATCTGTTGTTATATATTATATTTTGTTCCGCTGTGATTATGAGATTCTGTGTTGTTGTTTTCTGTTTATTCTTCTACCTTTTCTTCTTGATGTAGGCCAGTTTGATGAACTCTTAGGTCGCGAACGACCTAACATGCTAAAGTGGTGGGATAAGTCGTTGGAACGACCTAAGGAGTTAAAGCAAGGGGATAAGTCGTTGGAACGACCTAGTGGGCTAAAGCCAATCTCGTATCACTCGGGTTACTTAGGTCGCTCAAAACTAGCTAACGACCTATGATAAGTCGCGAGCGACCTAACGACCTAACTCATTCAGTATGCCGCATTCTTTCCTTAGGTCGCGTACGACCTAACTTAGGTCGCTCAACTATTAGTTCGCTCAACTCACTCATTTTAAGGTCGCTGAAGCAGATTGTCCTATGCCGTTTCCTTTAGGTCGCGAACGACCTATCTTAGGTCGCATGAAGATATCCGAAGCCATATTCTTAGGTCGCTGCTGCCGCGTACTTTTAAGTCGCTCACTGTTGTTAAGTCGTTCAATGTTAGGTCGTTGGGTAATTTCTTGAGTCGCTTATGTGTTGTAATTTGTATATGTTGCATTGTACTTGTGTGTTTTCCTTTTTAGGTCGCGTTTGTTTTAGGTCGCGTCTGTTTTAGGTCGCGTCTGCTTTTAGGTCGCATCTGTTTTTAGGTCGCAAGGTTTTAGGTCATCGCCGACCTATGTGTTGTACAGATTTCTGTTGTGAGAATTGTAAGCCTATAAATAGGCGTGGGATATCACTTGTAATAGTTTAGTTGATTTGAATAAAAACTTTTGTTTATTAGCTTTGTGCTTTCATTAAATTGGTAGTTAAGTGTAATCTCCTATCTCCTCTTTCGGCATTCGAGTGCGCTCGAATCAATGATCGTAGAAGCCAATTCACGGTATCAAGTGCGCTTGATCAACGTCTGAAGAATTGCAAATCTTCTTTCTCGGTATCGTGCGCGATCAACATGACGAAGATAGCTAGAATTCAGTATCTTCGAATCAACGAATTTGGGCCATTTAGTATTCTTCATTCCATCGATTGCTACTTTCACAGAATCATAATTTTGTTATTCCGCTGCTACATCATTTGGTATCAGAGATAGACTTAGCCAATCATAGCTAAGCCAAGTCTTGGAGCCAATTTTATTTGAAGTGTTGAAGATTGGATTTGAATTTTTGAGAAGAATAGTGTTCATCATAAATTGCAACAAGTTTGAAGAATTCGATCCAACTCCTTTCGGATCAAAGATTGAAAAGTGTTTGAATTTGGCCGTGGGAGTTTGTGCGCCAAAATTTGAAGTTTGAGGAGTTAGTGAAGCCGAGCTACATCAAGCAAAGTCGAGCTAAGAGAAGTGTTAGAGCCGAGAGTTTGAAGTAAAGGTCGTACATCATTTGGTATCATTTTGATTTGTACAAGCCAAGAGTTGAAGTTTGATTCATTCGACAATGCCGCCAAGAAGAGCTAATCGCAATCAGAATGTTGAAGCTTTGTATAGAAGAGAAGAAGCTGATGAGATGGAGCAAAGAATAAACGAAAACTTTAGTGAGAAGCTTAATGAAGGGATTGGTCGATTAGAGAAGATGATGTTGGAGATGAATCAAAATCGGAGAAGGGTTTCACCCGAATCTAACCATGGGGGAAGTAGAGTTTCACCACATTCCAATCGAAAGAGAAGTGATGATAATGATCATAGAAGTGTGAGTCGAGATTGTTATAGAAATGATGATGATCGAAGATGTGATAGGAATGTGAATGATCGTGATCGGAGGAATGTAGATCGAAGGGATGTTTGTGGAAGAGATGATCATAGTAGAGATGTTGGTGGTCAGGATCGACATCGATATACATCAGATTTCGAGGAGGAGTTTGATGGTGGTAGTGTTCATGGACGAGGACGAGGACAAGGAAGAAATCAGTCGGAGTATGATCACAAGTGGGAGTCTGGGATGAAGACTGAAATACCGGAATTCAAGGGAGGTATGCAAGCTGAGGAATTTCTTAATTAGTTAGCTTATGTTGAGGAAATATTTGATTTCAAGGAGGTTCCGGAGGATCGTAAAGTGAAGTTGGTTGCTACTAGGTTGAGGGGGAGAGCTATGGCATGGTGGCAGCAAACCAAACTTACTAGAGAGCGGATGGGGAAGTCAAGGATAGTAGTTTGGGAAAAGATGAAGAAATTGATGAAGGCTACTTTCTTACCTTACAATTACCAATCACTAATGTATCAGAGACTACAAAACCTGAGGAAAGGGACGAAGACTGTTACTGATTATGCAGATGAGTTCTACTAGTTGATTGCTCGAAATGACATTATGGAGACGGAAGAACAACTGACTGCTAGGTTTGTTGGTGGACTTAGAACACAGATCCAGGATATGGTGAACATGTTCAACCCTAGATCTATGGCAGAAGCACATCAAAAGGCGTTGGCTTGGGAGAAACAAGGAAGACGTGGGGGAGGTGTGTTTCCAAGTTTTACGGGGCAGAACAAAGGAGCGGGTAGTAGTTCAAATGTTCCAAAAGCATTGAATAAGCCGGTTGTTCATGAAATGGTTAAACCTAAAGTCAACTCCAATTTCAAATGCTATAATTGTCAAGAAGTGGGTCACAAGAGCAGCGAATGTCCAAAACCGAAGAAGAGAACTATGATTGCTGAGGCAGAGGAAGATGAGGTAGAAGCTGATTGTACTAATTCACTACATGATGAGGAGGAAGAGAATGTGTCGGGAGATGAAGGGTATTCATTGATGTTGAAGAGATCTTGTCTAACGCCAAAGCAGGAGGAATAAACTAGCTGGTTGAGGAGTAACATCTTTCAGTCAACGTGCACTATCTTGGGAAGGGTTTGCAAGTTTGTTATTAATGCTGGAAGCTATGACAATATTATTTCTATAGAAGCTGTGAAGAAGTTATCATTGAAGACAGAGAAGCATCTGAAACCTTACAAGTTAGCTTGGTTGAGGAAAGGTGGGGAGGTGAAAGTTGGAAGAAGAGCTTGTGTTAATTTTTCAATTGGGAAGAAATACAAGGACGAAATTTGGTGTGATGTTGTGGACATGGACGTATGCCATCTGTTGTTGGGGAGACCATGGCAGTATGATAGGGCTGTGCAACATGATGGACGCACTAACAGTTACAGTTTTATGTTTGAAGGAACTAAAATCACTTTGATTCCTAAGAAGCGACAACAAGAAGAAAACAAGTTGGAGGAGCTTGAAGAGTTGAAAACTTTGTTATCATTGAAGGAGTTTGTTAAGGAGGTAGAAGAGGAGCCTGAAATATTCTTGTTGATTGGACGTGAGAGTCATGAAGTGGTTGAGATTCCCGAAGAAGTAAAGCCGGTGCTGGAAGAATTTGACGATGTATTTCCTGAAGAATTACCAACGGAGTTACCGCCGTGAGAGACATTCAACATCAAATTGATCTTGTTCCAAGAACTGTGTTACCTCATAGACCACACTACAGAATGAGTCCAAAAGAACATGAGGAGTTGAGAAGGCAAGTGGAAGAATTACTTGAACAGGGGCGTGTGCAGGAAAGTTTAAGTCCATGTGCTGTGCCAGCATTATTAGTACCAAAGAAGGATGGAACGTGGAGGATGTGCACTGATAGTCAAGCACTGAATAAGATTACTGTGAGATACAGATTTCCAGTGCCGAGACTTGATGATTTGTTCGATCAGTTGAGCGGGGCTACTATCTTTTCGAAGATTGATTTGAAAAGCGGTTATCATCAAATTCGAATCAGACCAGGGGATGAATGGAAAACATCATTCAAGACACGTGAGGGGTTGTACGAATGGCTGGTTATGCCGTTTGGTCTTTCAAATGCACCAAGTACATTTATGCGGGTGATGAATCAGATTTTTAGACCATTTATTGGGAAGTTTGTAGTGGTGTATTTTGATGATATACTGATATATAGTGGAAGTCCAGAAGAACATTTGTAACATCTGAGAGAAGTGTTGATGGTACCGCGACAAGAACAATTTTATGCTACAACGAAGAAATGCGTGTTCATGACGCATAGTGTTTTATTTTTGGGGTATGTTATATCGGGAGGAGGTATACAGGTGGATCAGAATAAAGTTGAAGCAATCAGAAATTGGCCACAACTCAGGACGATAACAGAAGTTAGAAGTTTTCATGGTTTGGCATCATTCTACCGAAGGTTCATTCCACACTTCAGTAGCGTGATGGCACCAATGACTGATTGTATGAAGGGGAAACAATTTTTATGGTCGGAGGAAGCAAGGGTTGCTTTTGAGAAGATCAAGGAGCTTTTGACGACAGCACCAATTCTAATATTACCAGATTTTCAGTTGTTATTTGAATTGCATACTGATGCATCGAAGGTTGGGATTGGAGGGGTGTTGAGTCAGAAAGGTCGTCCTATTGCATATTTCAGTGAGAAGCTATCGGGAGCAAAGATGAGATATAATACATATGATGAGGAATTTTATGCTATCGTACAAGCTGTGAAACATTGGAGACATTATATGTTTCATAAAGAATTTGTTTTATATACTGATCATGAGGCGTTGAAGCATATGCAGGGACAGGACAAGATTGCGGCAAGGCATGCTTCGTGGATTGCATACTTACAACAATTTACATTTGTGGTGAAGCATAAATCGAGAATCACGAATAGAATGGCAGATGCATTGAGTCGAAGGAATCATTTGCTGACTACAATGAAGGTTGAAGTGACGGGGTTTGATGTATTACCAAAACTATTTGTTGATGATCCTTACTTTGCGAAGTATGTAGATGAAGTCAAGGAGGGGAAGACGGATGAGTTTGTAATGGTGGATGGTTTTCTTTTTAAGGGAAAACGATTATGTATACCGGAGTGCAGCTTACGTATGAAGATTGTAAAGGAGTTGCATGAGGAAGGACATATGGGCAGAGATCGTACTTTACGATTGATTTCTCAATCTTATTATTGGCCTTCGATGAAGCGGGAAGTTGGAAAGTTTGTGGAAATAAGTCATATTTGCCAAGTTTCCAAGGGAACAGCGACGAATGCGGGATTGTATATGTCGTTACCCGTGCCGATTAGACCATGGGTTGATATTAGTATGGATTTTGTTTTGGGATTACCGAGAACTCAGAGGGGGAATGATTCGATATATGTTGTACTGGACAGATTTTCAAAGATGGCACATTTTATCGCTTGTAAGAAGACAGCTGATGCCTTCCGTGTTGCCGAGTTATTCTTTAAAGAAGTATATCGCTTACATGGTTTACCAGAATCCATTGTTTCTGATCGGGATACTAGATTTCTAAGTCATTTTTGGCTGAGTTTGTGGAAGTTGGTGGGAACAAAGCTAAATTTCAGTAGTGCTTACCATCCGCAGTCCGATGGTCAGACTGAAGTTGTTAACAGATCTTTGGGAAATTTATTACGGTGCCTGGTGAAGGATAATCTGAAGAGTTGGGATATGAAGTTATGTCAAGCGGAATTTGCTCATAATCATGCTATAAACCGTAGTATAAGTTTCAGTCCATTTCAGATAGTGTATTCAAGTTTACCAAAGGGACCGTTGGATTTGACGATAATACCACAACCAAAAGGGACAGTTAAACGGGCTATTGATTTTGTTGATGGATTGGCAGAATGTCATAAAATCGTTCAGGAACGATTGGAGAAAGCAAATGAAAAGTATAAACGATATGCGGATTTGAAACGAAGAAGAGTTGAATTTAATGAAGGTGATTTAGTATATGCTGTACTAACAAAGTAACGTTTTCCAGTGGGAGCATACAATAAACTTAAAGCTCGAAAAATTGGTCCTGTAAAGGTTGTGAAACGGATCAATGAAAACGCTTATAGATTGAAGCTGCCGGAGGATGTGTACACTTCTGATGTGTTTAATGTTAAACATCTTATTCCTTACCGTGGAGACGAACCAGTTGTGGAAGAGCAAAGCGCAAATTCGAGGATGAATTTTTCCCAACCCAGAGAGGATGATGCAGGCCAGTTTTATGAACTCTTTGGTCGCGAACGACCTAACATGCTAAAGTGGTGGGATAAGTCATTGGAACGACCTAAGGAGTTAAAGCAAGGGCATAAGTCGTTGGAACGACCTAGCGAGCTAAAGCTAATCTCATATCACTCGGGTTACTTAGGTCGCTCAAAACTAGCTAACGACCTATGATAAGTCGCGAGCGACCTAACGACCTAACTCATTCAGTATGCCGCATTCTTTCCTTAGGTCGCGTACGACCTAACTTAGGTCACTCAACTATTAGGTCGCTCAACTCACTCATTTTAAGGTCGCTGAAGCAGATTGTCCTATGCCGTTTCCTTTAGGTCGCGAACAACCTATCTTAGGTCGCATGAAGATATTCGAAGCCATATTCTTAGGTCGCTGCTGCCGCGTACTTGTAAGTCGCTCACTGTTGTTAAGTCGTTCAATGTTAGGTCGTTGGGTAATTTCTTGAGTCGCTTATGTGTTGTAATTTGTATATGCTGCATTGTACTTGTGTGTTTTCCTTTTTAGGTCGCGTCTGTTTTAGGTCGCGTCTGTTTTAGGTCGCGTATGCTTTTAGGTCGCGTCTGTTTTTAGGTCGCAAGGTTTTAGGTCGTCGCCGACCTATGTGTTGTACAGATTTCTGTTGTGAGAATTGTAAGCCTATAAATAGGTGGGGGATATCACTTGTAATAGTTTAGTTGATTTGAATAAAAACTTTTGTTTGTTAGCTTTGTGCTTTCATTAAATTGGTAGTTGAGTGTAATCTCCTATCTCCTCTTTCGGCATTCGAGTGCGCTCGAATCAACGATCGTAGAAGCCAATTCACGGTATCAAGTGCGCTTGATCAACGTCTAAAGAATTGCAGATCTTCTTTCATGGTATCGTGCGCGATCAACGTGACGAAGATAGCTAGAATTTGGTATCTTCGGATCAACGAATTTGGGCCATTCAGTATTCTTCATTCCAACGATTGCTATTTTCACAGAATCATCATTTTTTTATTCCGCTGCTACATCACTTCTTCACCCCTAGCAATCAGTGTTTTCCGGCACTTGAATATTCAACATGTTATACAGTGAACATATAGATGTCGATTTTTCGAGGGTCGAAGTATCTGGTTCGTCACAAGAATCCACCATTTGATTGCAAGCTTTATCCTAAATGCTGGGGGCAGAATCCCATTCCATGAGAAAACGTGATTTGACCATTCATTCGACAACTTTCGCCTCGACACGGTAAACGAAGTACAAATCAAACGGGTGAAAATATGACTTCTCTCAACAAAAATCTCTAAGCCCCTGAATCAGACTAGAGTACTCTGAGTCCCTGAAGTAGACTAGGATATAAACAACTTGATAAAAATCTCTAAGTCCATGAAGCGGACTAGAGTACTCTAAGTCCCCGGAGCGTGGACTAGAGTATAAACAACTTGACAAAAATCTCTAAGTCCCTGAAGCGGACTAGAGTACTCTAAGTCCCCGAAGCATGGATTAGAGTATAAACAATTTGACAAAAATCTCTAAGTACCTGAAGTGGACTAGAGTACTCTATGTCCCTAAAGCGGACTAGAGTATAAACGACTTAACAAAAATCTCTAAGTCCCTAAAGTGGACTAGAGTACTCTAAGTCCCTACAGCGGACTAGAGTATAAACGACTTGACAAAAATCTCTGTCCCTGAAGCGGACTAGAGTACTCTACGTCCCCAGAGAGTGGACTAGAGTATAAATGATTCAGCAAAAATTTCTAAGTCCCTGAAGCGGACTAGAGTACTATAAGTCCTCGAAGCATGGGCCAAAGTATAAACGACTCAACAAAAATATCTAAGTCCTCGGAGCGCGAACTAGAGTATAAACAATTAAACAAAAATATCTAAGTCCCCGAAGTGCGGACTAGAGTACTCTAAGTCCCCGGAGCATGGACAAGATTATAAACGACTCAACAAAAATCTTTATGTCCCTGGAGCGTGGACTAAAGTACTCTAAGTCCCCGGAGCGCGGACTAGAGTATAAACGATTCAAAAAAAATCTCTAAGTCCCCGTAGCGTGAACTAGAGTGCTCTAAGTTCTTGGAGCGCGGGCTAGAGTATAAATGATTCAACAAAAATCTCTAAGTCCCCAAAGCACCGACTAGAGTACTCTAAGTCCCCAGAGCGTGGGCTAGAGTATAAATGATTCAACAAAAATCTCTAAGTCCCCGAAGCGCGGACTAGAGTACTCTAGGTCCCTGGAGTGCGGGCTAGAGTATAAATGATTCAACAAAGAACTCTAAGTCCTCAGAGCACAGACTAGAGTACTCTAAGTCCTCGAAGCACGGACTAGAGTATAAACAATTCAACAAAAATCTCTAAGTTCCCGGAGCACGGGCTAGAGTGCTCAAAGTCCCCGGAGCACGAACTATGGTATAAACGATTCAACAAAAATCTCTAAGTCCCCGGAGTGTGGACTAGAGTAATCTAAATCACCGGAGCGTGGGCTAGAGTATAAATGATTCAACAAAAATTTCTAAGTCTTTGGAGCGCGGACTAGAGTAATCTAAGTCCCCGAAGCGCGGGCTAGATTAACCGATTCAACAAAAATCTCTAAGTCCCCAAAGTGTGAACTAGGGTACTCTAAGTCCCCAGAGCATGACCTATAGTATAAACAATTTAGAAAAAATCTCTAAGTCCCCGACTGCGGACTAGAGTACTCTAAGTCCCTAACTACGGACCAAAGCATAAACATTCGGTAGAAAAATTACTGCCCACGAGATAACTCTAAGTCCTCGGAGTGCGGACTGGAGTATAAATACAAAGTGGGTGCGATTTGACCACCCACCAACAAACTCTTATCCCTAGAGTGCGAAAATGAGTATAAAAAATAGACGAGTATGGTTCGACCAATAACTATTCCATAAACCCCAACTTGGACTCGATAAGAGGAGTATAAACTCACTATGGATTGAATTCGACCATCCACGAACTAAAGCTGCTAACCCAAGACTGGGGGCATGAGTACAAACTACTGAAAGTTGAATACGACAGCTCATTATAGCTCCGGCTTGGTGTTCTTTACAACTGAAGGCAACGACTGCAAGGAGGCCTCAATACAAACCAATCGAAATGACATCCAAAGTTATGGGTGACCGACTATATCATACCATCAGATCGAGGGTCAATATCGATCCGCACCAAACACAAATAGCTGTGACCCGAATGTCCCTCGAAAACGTATGACCACCAGAGTGTGGAAAGGAGAATAAACAACGAAGACTTGATCATTAATTCTCCAGCACCCTCCTTCGATCCGTTAGGAGGTGTATGAAACTAGATGAGCATGACTTGACTACACTTGAGCTGATTTTACCCATAGATCTGATTACGGAACATGAATCAAAGTGGACGTGGTTGACCGTCTAGTACCCAACTTATGCTTGGAATCTGACGAAGCATCAAATTATTCTCCCTGGAGAGAAAAACCAAAATACAATTCAATATAGGCTAGACTTGGCCTTCCATCAACTAACCTGATCCCACGATTCAACGGGAAAGAGTGTAAAGCTAAAATGGACATGGCTTGCCTTTCTACTTATTGATGTATGCCCCAGGCTTAGGGGCACGAGCGAGAAACAAGATGAATGTGAACTGACTATTCATCGACCAACTCTATGTCTTTGGAGCTTAGGTGGGAGTATAAACATAGCTCGGACGAGACTCGATAGTCTATACAGTACATTTATCAACTGAGACTAGGAGCAGAAGCATGATCATCCAAAGACAGGCTGCGATAGCTCAATATTGAAACTTATATATAGTGTTTACAATGACTCGAGGCTACGATCGAAAGGATGCCTACAGATTGAACTATCGAATCAATGACCAAGCTCATGTGCAACTGACTATCACTCCAACCCGAACGATGGGTAAAGGATCATAAATACGTTAAATGGAAAGGGCATTACTCGAATATACAAGCAGATTCAAACTCAAAGCAAGAGCTAGCTATGCAGGTGCACGCAACTTGAGACTGACCCCTACTCGACATTTTCTTCAACGTGCTTCTAAGCCAGATCTTTGGCTATTTGTAGATAATCGCTCAAAGCATTTAGAGACCTTCACTATCAGACTTAATAACTCATGACAAGACTCTAGGGTTCGACCGGAGTAACCATCATCATTGACCGTCCCAACCAGATTTCACGTTGATTGTTACGCGAAATTGTTACATTTGAACTCAAAGAATCCAAGATTGCACCTGCTGAGTTGACAGTCGACATTACAGTCAGCCATGGTGACCCATCACAAGTACTGAAGATCGGATCACAACTCAGTGCAACGATGATGAAGGAATTAGCTGGTTTCCTCTAAATAAATCTTGATGTGTTCGCTTGGACCCATTCTGACATACATATGATTTCACTAACTATCGCAAGCCATGCATTGAATATCGACCAGAGGCATAACCTAGTGAAACAAAAGCAACGCGACATGGATCAGGAAAGATTCATTGCACTTAAAGAGGAGGTGGACAAACTCAAAAACAACAAGCTTACCCGCGACACCCTCTACCCAAAATGAGTATCAAGTCCAGTTCTTATGAGAAAAGATAATGGAAACTAGCGGTCATGCGTCGACTACTCAGACCTGAACAAGGCATGCCCAAAAGACAGCTTTCCACTTTTGAGGATCGACCAGCTGGTAGACTCAATCGCTGGATATGAACTACTTTCATTTATGGATGTGTACTCCGGGTATAACCAGATCCTGGCACACGTCCTCGGCCAGGAGCACACCAACTTCATTACCGATCCAGGATTATATCATTATGTTGTGATGCCATTTGAACTAAATAATGCTGAAGCTACTCATTAGAGACTGGTCAATAGGATGTTCAAAGACCAGATCAGGCAATAGACGTAAGTATATGTGGATGATACGCTTGTCAAGCCACAACGATCAAATGACCAGATCGGTGACTTAGCGAAGATGTTCAGTTCTATCCAAAGAATTGAAGTCAACCCTAAGAAGATTCAGGCAATAAAAGACATCTAACTATCAGAGACAATCAAGCAGGTATAGAGTCAAAATGGGAGTTCATCGCCCTAAGCCGATTCATCTCCAGGGCCGTCGACAAGTGTACTATCTTCTTCGACCTAATCATGAGACGGAAAAGGAATTTCGAATGGACATAAGATTGTAAGGACGCATTCCAAGCTTTGATGAACCACTTAAAAAGACCTCCCATCTTGTCAAAACCGGTAGATCATACAGATTTATACATCTATTTAGCCATGTTGGTACACGTCATAAGCATCGCAATGCTATGCAAAGAGAACCAAATCCAAAGACTGGTACATTATGTAACCAAGCGATTGATAGGTACTAAGAGAAGACTACTCAAAGCTACAAAATTTGGCGTAATGCCTAATGATTTCATTATGAAAGCTCCGCTCTTACTTTCTGCTCACCCCATTAACGTCTATGCCTACCAGCCGTTACGATATGTTATACAACAACCTGAGACGTCTGGAAGACTACTCAAATGGAATATCGAACTAAGCTAATTCTATATCACTTATTTCCCTCGAAAGCTATCGAAGGACGAAAATTAGCAGACCTCATATTTGAATTCACCGCATCAGATGACTACTCGAAGAGCAGTGGAGAACCAACCAATAGATGGAAAATGTACACGGATGGAGCATCCAATGATCAGTGTTCTGGCATGGGAGTTGTGTTAATGACTCCCGAGGAATGATCGATCTGCTACGCTCTTAAACTCGACTTCCCTGCAACAAGAAACAGAGCTAAGTATGAAGCCTTGATCGCCAGCTTCAAACTTGCTGGAGAACTTGGAGTGGAAACTTTACATATCTTTTGTGATTCCTGATTAGTGGTATGCAAAGTTAGGGAAGTTACTCTTGCTAGGTGGCATTGTCTTGCTCCTTATCTCGGCCGGGCCCAAGAGCCACTAGTCGACTTCGTGTATAACATCATTACACATATCCTCAGCGAACAAAATGAAAAATGTCAAGTCACTAGCCAAGCTGGCCAGTTTGGGGGACGCGCAACAAACATACTTTGTTTCGGTTGAAGTACTTAATATTCCAAGCATTGACAGATGGAGATCGGCTAGATCTTGGAGATGGAGCTAGAAAAGAGGTCATGGATGACTCCTATCAAAGACTATCTACAATGAGGAATTCTTCCTGAATGGAGGAATGGAAAACGACAGATCCTCCTCAAAGCTTCACGCCGAATCATCCAAGAAGAAGTCATGTATAGAAAGGAGTTTATCCATTCCCATGCTTCGGTGTATCACCCATGATGATATCAAATGAGTCTTGAGTGAAGTCTATGAGGAAGAATGGGGCGATTACACTAGGGGGCAAACCCTGACAAAGAAAATACTCTACTATGGGTATAACTGGCCAACTGTCAATCAAGATGCAGCTGATCAAGTTGGACAATGCAACGAGTGCAAGATGTTTGCAAAAATTGCGAGAGCCTTGCAGATGGAAATTACTCAAATGAATAGTCCATGGCCGTTTGCCACTTGGGGGCACTGACATCATCGTCCTCTTGCCGATCCTAAAGGTGGTGTGAAATACACCATCATAGTAGTTGATTGCTTCACCAAATGGGCAGAAGCGGAACTTTTAACCACGACCAAGATGAAGAAAATAACCAACTTCATTGTCCAGAACGTCATCTGTCATTATGATCTTCCATGAACCATTATAACTGGTAATGAAGCCCAATTCGACAGCGCTAAATTTAAAGACTTCTATCATCAGCATCATATGGAAAAGAGATTTGTGGTAGTTGCTCGCCCTCAATTAAATGGACAGGTTGAAGCTGTGAACAAAATCATAAAGTCCATCCTGAAGAGACATTTGGAAAAGGCTAGAGGTAAATGGGTGAATGAGCTCCCAACAGCATTATGGGCATACAAAACCACCCACAAGTCCACGACTGGCTATACTCCATTCACCATTGCCTACGACTCTGAGGTCGTCATCCCTGTAGATCTTGAAGTCCCCTCTCATCGAGTGACCTTTTACAACCCCTATTTCATTATAAAATAATGTATACACAAGGAATTGCAATCAAATTACAATAAAACTAGAAGGAATTGGCAACGATTTGTGAGCGTATAAAACGCATCCAGGAGCTAATGACAAAAAGGTGTACCTGAACGTGCATGTGTATATTCAAAAAATTTGACTTCTTGAAATCGGCAGAAATTGAATTTTCACTTAGAGTTATTAAAGAAAAGACTGGATCAGATAGCCAAAGCTTACTAGTCCAGTAGAACCGGACACAGATAGCCGTTGATGGAATACAATCCTGAATTTATACTATTAGGTATTGACCAAGCGTCATGACGATCAAAGAGGATACAACACTTTAGGAGGATGAAATGGGAGGATAACAACTATAAAGAAAACTAGAAGGATTTCTTTCTGGAGACTCTAACTTGCTTCAATTCAAAGCACGTCATGTACACAACAAGACATACTTTGGAGGGCAAGTGTTACTTGGTACCTTGGCCCGGCTACACAAAGGTGATTACATGAACCAGACTTGACTATTGATGGGAAAGATGTCTATGAGATGACATCAATATGACCGGAGTATGATATCCGAACAGTTATATCTAGCCCAGGGTAATAGGTCGACGGATAGATGATACAGGACGTCAAAATTACGAAGGTTAGCTTGGTGGGGCAGGGGTCAGCATAGATGATTGATAGGTTCAAAAGTTTGTGGTCTCCATCGGCTTGGCATAGCAAGTAGAATACACCGGGTCGGCATAGTTCATAGAGTGGATCAGGTCGGCATGGAATTTATGGTGGACTTGGTCGGCATGGTATTAGTGGTGTTTAGGTCGGCAGAACTCATGAACGTTCGAGTCAGTATAATGATGGCTCAGGTCGGCATAGCAAATGGAATGTAGCTGGGTCGGCATAGAATATAAAGACCATTGGATCGACATAGTGAGTGACATCCACCAGGTTGGCATAATGTGTAGAGTTGTTTGGGGTCGGCGTTCCAAGATGGGTCGGCATACTTGAAGGGTTTGGTAAAGTATGTGTTGAGATGACATGTTGAGAACGCTCAGCATTATACAGTGAGGTCGGCATAGCATGGTGTTATGGCTCGGGTCGGTATGATTGACATGGTATGTTGGGCCAAGCCTTTCTTATGGTGATCCCAAATGGTCAGGTTGAAGGTTGCCTTTATCTATAAATACAGGGGAAGGGGACCATTTTTGGGACCTCTCTCTTTGGGACTACTTTTTCTGCGGCAGCTCTGCCGTTTTTTATTCTTCACTTTTGTACTAATGGATTCCAGCTAATCCAAGCAGTCTTGTAATGATAATCGAGAGGAATATCAATAAAAATATGAAGTAGACGTAGGCCTAGATTGTCGAACCATTATAAAAATATATGTGCTCATTTACTTCTTCTGGTTTGTTTTCAATTCCATTTTTTATTTAATCTCCATGAGATTCTACGGGTGTTGATGCCCATTTTTGGCATCAACAGCTTATAAACAATATAATAGTTTATGCACAGTTATACACTTCTCATAGGATAATAACTACACATTTTAAAATTTGCTTAAATCTGTTGACAACATGTACATTTACAGTTTTGACATGACTTTATTAATCCAAGTCATTAAATTTGTTTTCTTGCATTTTATTTGTAATTACAATGACAGCAATATGTTGACACTTCTCTATTGTTTTGATTTTTACCAACTTAGTAACTGTACCCCTATCTTTAATGCCTGGTAAGCGTTTAGTAAAAATAGATAACTTGATCCAGGCTAATTTGGAAACCAAATCACTAAGTTTTTTACATTATGTTGATGATATTTTTTTCCATAAAAACAATACACCATTAATAATCAAACATCCATTACATCTAAATAAATTCATTTTAACACATCAAAGTCACAAACAAATATTCATGATCTTACGGGTGAATATTATTTCCATAATATTGTTTTCTTTTTCAAAACATATTATTTATTATTATTCAAACCGTTATGTTGAAATATCTCGTTCTAGTGTTTAGGAATCTCTATCGATAACGTTAGCCAGACGCATCGCCTAGAATTCTTATCCCACTCAACAAACAAGTTAACACAATTTCATTTCGGAAATATCCATAAGTACCACATCCATAAATTATTTAACATTCTTATTCAATAAATATTTTACTACTTTATTTTCAAATCTTCATTTAATACTATACCTATATAATATATATACCTCCCAAAGGTTTTATTAATATTTTTTTATTTAAAACATTTATTAGCTTCCAAAATCATTTAATAATAATAATCAATATTTGGATATATTATAAATCTTTACTCCTATCAAACCTATATGACTTTAAAATATTATCCTAATTAACTTTAATTACAATCTTATATATAAATACGCTTTATAATAAACCATTTCAATAGCCATTAATAATATCAAATGAAGTCCATTCATATTCATTAATAAATATAAATCAATATCACTTTTTGATTAAATACACAAAAATTTCAAAGTCAAATTTTACTCTAGAAATTCCATAATCAGGCAACATAAACGACTAAAATAAATGCACTCAGTGGATTCAAAATATTTCTATTAATTTTCGCTATGCACTCTAATCAAAATCAAAACAAAACTCAACTATACAATCTCAATCGAAACTCCACAATACAATACAAAACCATCCAAAATCATAAATACAAATACTATTGGTTGGACTAACCCTTTCATCCATGCTACTTATAACATCCCCCATTTTGGGGCCTGAAACTAAACGCTATAGATGTTGCAGTCGTCTATAGTATTAGTTTTCAGTGACAAAATGCAGTCATGTCAATGGTATCCATAATATCAGAAGCATAAGAATATGAAAGAATTTTAAACACAATTTCAAAGCAAACATTCACATTATATTTCAAAGATAATATTCCATATTAGTTACATAATCCTGAATGTTGCCTATTGAGACTGATTTATGTTATGCTTATTTTATATTTGTTACTGAAAGCATTATACAAGTCTAAGCTTGGCTTAGAACATGCGACCACATCTTTTCTCGCACGAATCTTGTGGATCTACATCGTGTCCAAGTGGCTTCTAGCATGCTCCAGGAGAGAGCATTAGATTGGTATGAGCTTTTGATTTCGGTAATTATTGAAGCGGATCTTACTTGGGAGCAATTCCGGGAAAGGTTCGAGTTAAAGTTTGTGTTGGAAGCTGAAAAAGTAACTTTAGCCCGACGCTTTATGGACCTTGTTCAAGGTGAATCTTCTGTGACTGATTTATGTTATGCTTATTTTATATTTGTTTCCGAAGGCCACATAGCCACTGTGTAGTAGCTTTGGGTTTGTATTTGACATGTTAGATTTCCTCTTGAAATGAAATGCATGACATACTATCTGACATATCGGTACTCGCCCAAAGCAATTACACAGATGGTCGCTCCTCAACAACCTCCATGTAACATAATGAATCATCAATATACAACTCAATGTCTGATATACATAGTAAACCAATGTCATATAAATGTCATAATATAATCCTAATATATATCTCCGCTAAGCCCAATAAAATAAATGTTGTTCATGTCGTCCCTGTACTTGATATGTCTCGGACTGCCCCATGTAAAATAATATAAGGGTCGGACTATGTCTAATAAGAGAAATACAATGTAAATAAGGAATAATAATAATACTATAATAAGTTAACACAAATTATCCAATCATCTGATAACATGTCAAAGGAAGCATATAATATAATAATGTATGCTTAAAATCTAGGGTACTTTTGGCACAGGTCCTTATTAAGTTTCAAAATTCACGAAAAGTCCTTTACTAAATTTCAGTGTAAATTAGGTCCCTGTTTTTTATTCACGATTATTGCAGAGCATGATGCAACATTTCATAAAAGTTGCTGACATTTCTGCAACATTTCTCTACACTGTGAACATAGTGTATGAAAGTTGCTGAAATATCAACACTTATTTATAAAAGTTGCTGATATTTCAGCAACATTTATGTACACTGTGAACACAGTTTATGAAAGTTGCTGAAATATCAGCACTTATTTATAAAAGTTGCTGACATTTCAGCAATAATTTTTCTTTGTTTTTACAATAAAACTTTGACACAAATAGTTGCTGAAATATCAGCACTTATTTATAAAAGTTGCTGACATTTCAGCAATAATTTTTCTTCGTTTTCAGAAAACAGGGACCCGCTTTACAATGAAACTTTGACAGGGACCCGCTCTACAATATGAAAGTATGATAGGGATGCTTCCCTAATTTCCACTAAAATCTATGTATAATACCATAATTAAATATCTAGGAATCACATCTAATAAATATCTCAAAATCACATAAACATCTTATGCCCAAATCAAAAGATGTCATCACACATTTATAAACACATCAAATCAAAAGAATTATATAATCAACTTAAATGGGTGAATCATACAGATCTAAAATCATCATCAAATCTAGAAACATCAATAAACAAAATATCATTAAGTATAATTAGGCTAGCATGAAGCATTGCCTAAATATATCTCTCAATCTCGATAAAACGTCATCAATACCAAATAGGATAGGCTTCCTATCAAATACTGAGAATCCACTATACGCTGGATATAAATCACAGGTATAATCTCCTCTCCTCATATTTATACTATCAAATAGTATCATGAAGGGAAATGACTGTATAACAGATACGAAGTTCCAAGTAGAGTCATCTATATAACAACATGCGGCACCTGGCCCATATCAATACTACGGTGAGGTGTATCAATCGTATATGCCAATCTACTACTCCGTCAGTACCAAAAGGGAGACTGATAGCACTAAGCAAGCTCTAGAGACACTAAGTCTCTATAATCTTTAGTTACCTTACAGTCATCATGACAAGTATCCACTGGTGTGCTCATCAATGTGAGGACTCCTATGTCATGACACTACAAATGCTCCTATAGGTAACTGACTGCTGGCCTAAGGGACAAAAGGGCAATGGCACAAAGCCAAGCACTAAGCTATATATATACGAAGCTCTATTTATCTAAGATGTCACAAATCTGGGGTGCGACCCCAAAATCAAGCCTCCATGGTGGATACTGGCCATTTGGCCCTCTCCATTAAACATAATTAGGAGTACATTGTAATAGTGGCATATAGAACCAATACATATAGACAAGAAGTATTGGTCATCGTTAGGCATGGAGCCATACTCACTAAATATAGGCACGGAGCCATATATCACTACGTATCACCTCACACTGTCCACTTTAATCTTGTCACGTGAGTGTCATCTACGTACAATGAATAACCAAATATACATCACAACAGTGTTCAATACCACTGCGTGATATTCAAATGTTTATTCACTACTTATAAACTACACTCAAACTATCTAGTATTCTATATAACAAGTCCAGAGAATAACCGAAGAAATATTACCGAATGCCCCATCCCAAAACGGTGTTATAACTCTGTTTATTCAGATTTTTCATTCAATAGAATTATATCATATGTAACGACCCGTATTTTTACGGATCGAAAAGTTCGTTCGAATCTGGAATTTTCAGCATTTTAAGTCGTTTCAGATTTTAGGCAGAATTTTTCAAAGTCCTAGGTCGTGAACGACCTAAGTGATAGGTCGTGACCGACTTATAGGATTGGCAACCTAAAGGATAGGTCGTAGTTGGCGACCTAAGAAGGTGGAGCGACCTAAGAGTTAGGTTGTATGTTAGCTTAGGTCGTAGTTGAGTATGTCGTAGGCGACCTAAGGATTTGGATTTGTATGTTGCAGTTTAGGTCGTAACATTTAAGTCGTAGGCGACTTAAGGAAGTGGGGTGGGTTTACGACCTAAATGTTGTCGTAGTTAAGTCGTGAGCGACCTAGTGTTGTGAACGACCTAAGCATTGGAGCGACCTATAGGATGAAGGAGCTAGGAAGGCAGCGACCTAAGGAAACTAGTAGTTAGTGACCTATAGTAGTTCGCGACCTATAGGAGTTAGCGATCTAATTGTTAGTGACCTAAGAGTTAAGCTGTTTAGGGGTTGGCTGGTTAGGGTAGTTAGGTCGTAAGCGACCTATGGGGTGCCGTGTTAGTTAGGTCGCGTGGATCTAAGTGTTAAGTCGTAGCACTGTTAGGTCGCATGGGTATTCCAGTAAGTTGTTAGGTCGCAAGGTTATAGGTCGTAACACTGGTAGGTCATTGGGTTGTTATGGCGCGTGAGTGATAGGTCGCGTAAGCGCTTAAGCGTTAGGTCGCTGATGCGGTTTAGTGTTAGGTCGTAACCTCGTTAGGTCGTAGGATGGAGAGCTTTGTTAGGTCGCGTAAGACTTAGCAGTTTGGTCGAAGATGTACTTAAGCGCTAGGTCGCAGGTGCGCGTTAGGTTAGGTCGTAGAGGCTGGGGGTTTTGTTAAGTCATAGGTTGGTAAGTCTTTAGGTCGGTAGGTTTTAGGTCGTAGGTCGTGAACGACCTAACTCCGAGCGACCTAGGGAAGATTTCTGCTATAAATATAGGGGGGTTGTTCTCACTTTTTGGGATCCGGATTTCGAAGCAACGAAGTGCTGCCACTTTGAGAGCTCGACTTCTACACTTCTTCACTTCTTTTCTCCACTCTAACCTAGTGCTTCCATCCATCCAAGTTGAAGATCAAATTGAAGATTCAAGAGCTTAGATTGGAGATCTTCATCTTTTCAAGAGAGATTTCTTCATTTGAAGCGGATTCGTGATAGATCAAGCTCGATCCTTCGCTGTCCAGATCTGAAGCGTGTAGATTTGGAGTTGTTTAGGTGATTTGGTGAGTGGTGATTATCTCTCACACGGATCCAAAGGAGTAGATCGGATTTTTGGCTTGATTTGGTGTTAAAATAGTGATTTCTATGCATTTTTGTAAACCTAAGTGTAGATCCATGTAGATCCATTGTTCATGATGATTCGACAACCATTTTTGTATATGATTAACCTATGCAAGTTCATTCATCAAGTTGTAGAGATAATTCTCATGTTTTCATGCTTGTTAGACTTTCAACTCCTTAATTACGAAATTGCCATTATTGTTATAATTGTTCATTTTGCTTATATTTGAATGCTTGGTTACTTGGATTGATGTTTGACATGATTGATTGCTATGAATTAGATGATTGTTGATTGGTTTTAGACAAGGTGGCCGAAGATAATTCAAAAGCTAGGAGAAAGGCTCTTGAATTGGGTAAGCTGCTCGTGGCATATGTAGCGGGATGATGAAGCTCTTATGCGTAGATTTGATGATGTGATGTTGAGATGAGGCTTTGCGAGGATGTGATGAAGAGAGGCAATCATGTGATGAAGACTTGGTCTAATCCAGACGGGATCATTCCAAGCATGTTGATAACTCGGTGATATGATTCGAGTTGAGGATAATGAATGGATATGAGAATAGTCGTCGAGGATGACGACTAGAGGCTTGGATAGCATCGTTGTTGAAGGTTCTAGCATGCTCTAAGCAAGAGTACGTTTGGGCAGATTCGATAGTCCCAACGGCCAACTGTTGATGGTCGAGTACTCTGGGCAGATTCGATAGTCCTAGGCACGGGCTGCGACGACGTGCGGGAGTTATGTCTAGAACCGGGGTTTCCATTAGCCCTTGACGGACGGCTGAAAGAATGTGTCGGTCATTCAATTAACGGTGATATCGAAGCAATGATAACAGTGATAGCCAGAGTCATGGATGTTTGGTTGTATCGTCATTCGGACTTAAGAGCGGTATTTCCTGGGTGCTTATCTGATTTAGGCCTTGGTACTTGGAAAACATCGCCCTTGACTCGAATGATTATTACTTTACTTTAAATTGTATGCTCTGCTGTGTTGCTTCTGCTTAGTGTGTGTCTAGGGGCTATCACTGTAGAAAGAGGTGGAGTGGGAGGGATGTATTCCTATTCCTTTTCCTTTATGCTCTTTTGGTATGTTGTTAGTTAATTTACTGCTAACTAAGACTGTTGTCTGACTCAAGGCTTTATGTTTTAATTCTTATTGCCTTGGGCTGTTCGTCCATTTTTGAGACGGGCAGACTAGGTAGCAGGTGACAGGTGCTGTTCTCTTCTCACGATGCTGATATCGAAGACGAGCTGGAGGGTTGCATATTATCTTCTTATTATATGTACTGGATGTTCCGCTGTTTGGTATTCTCTGAGTGTTATGTAGTGTGGCTTGATGTATTGGCTATTTGGATGCTTGTATTCAACTATTATGAAGTTTTTATATGATGGCATTTTATTCTGTATAGCTTCACTATATATATGTTCTATTGTATTTTGTCCATGCGCTGTGAGTAATACGATAGATTCTGTTGTTTTAATCTACCCTGACAATTGTCCATGGTCGCCTGGCACACTTTACAGCGCACTATCACTAGATTCGGTGCAGGGGTCATGGGCGGTCATCACATTTGGTATCAGAGCATTGGTTAATCGATTTTACCCAACGCTCACTGACGTAACTACGTATGAGAGACGTAATTGTATTTTGATGGATGAATACTATATATAATATAGTGGCTTAGTAGAATTGAGTCCTTTATGCAGTTGTTTCTCTAGATGTTCTAATCATTCCTTTTTATAGATATTGAGAATGAGTCGAAGAGGGAGACCAGCTGCTAGGGAAGGCCGTGCTACTGAGGGGGCTGCTGATTATGCAGCCATGTTCGAAGATATGATGACTTCGATCAGGAGAAGGATACCAGTTCCGGGGGCGGCAGTTGATGTTGGAGTTCAGGTTCAGACTCCGAAACCAGTGGATTTTGCTAAGTTGTGCAAGGACTATACTGCTCTTGGAGGGAAGGTTTTCTTGAGAACAGAATCAACTATTGAGGTCCAGAGGTGGATAGATGCTTGTAGAAGGATCTTTGGTGATTTGGGAATTGAGGATGCAACTAAGAGGAAGTTGGCATCAAGGCAGCTTCAAGGGAGAGCTTCTGATTGGTGGAATTCTATTACCATCACTACTCCGGAGGAAGAGATTACTTGGGAGCAATTCCAAGTTAGGTTTGAAGCTAAGTTCATTTCTACAGCTCAGAAGTCTGTTCTGTTCAAGAAGTTTGTGGAGCTCAAGCAAGGAGGGAGATCAGTTCTTGAGTATGTTTCTGAGTTTGAAGCGTTGTCCAAGTATGCCCGGTCATATATTGAGTCTGCATACCAGAAGAATGAGAAGTTTGTGACAGGCTTGGACAGTTATCTTGGGAGGCAGTTGGTGGATCATTTGGATGATTCATTTGAGAAGCTTGTGGAGAAAGCTCTCAGGCATGAGAGTCTGTTTCCTAAAGAAGGATCTGTTGTTGCTGTGACCAGGGGAGAGTCTAAACCCCAGCAGGGTGGAAACAAGAAGAGGAAGCAGCAGCATCAGAAGGGTAAGGATGGCCAGAAGAAGCCGAAAGGCGAGGTGACTTGCTACAATTGTCGGCAGAAGGGCCATTTCTCGAAGGATTGTAAGAATCCGAAGGTGCCGATGAAGTGTCACAACTGTGACAAGCCGGGGCATTTCAGGAAGAATTGTCCAGAACCGAGGAGGGACAAGCAGATTGTGCAAGCTTATGCTTTGGGAGCTGTTCCGTCGTCTTCAAAAGCTCCTACCGCTGAAGAGAAAGGAAAGAGTGTGGTGGTTCAAGGTACTCTTTTCCTATGTGGTGTTCCAGTTAGAGTTCTGTTTGATACTGGAGCGTCGCATTCGTTTGTTTGTAGTGAACTCGTAAGCCGGTTGGGTTTGGAACCGGATATTGTTGATAGGCCATTGATTGTGACTAATCCAGTTGGGGGTTCGTCTTGTTTGTGTATGTTATGCCGTGGTCTGATTGTGTCGAGTCATGGTTGCTCTTTTGTTTGTGATTGTTTTGTTCTGAACTTTGCGGGGTTCGGTATTATTTTGGGTATGGACTGGCTTAGGAAGTATGCGGCAAAGGTTGATTGCGAGAGGTTGGAAGTGACAGTCGAGAATGTGGAGGGGCGAAAGGTTGTGATACGATGTAAGCATGAGGAAGGCGTCTTCATGAGCTTCATGTATTCGCTGGTTGTTCCACGGGATGGACTGTCATCAGTGCCGATCGCTAATGGATTCGAGGATGTCTTTGACGAAGTCAAAGGGTTGCCGCCGCATAGAGAGATCGAGTTTCGTATAGATCTAGTTGAAGGAGCCAGACCTGTTGTGATGCCTCTTAGGCGGATGGCGCCTAGGGAACAGCAGGAATTGAGGGTGCAAGTTGATGATCTTTTGCAGAAAGGATTCATTCGGCGTAGTGTGTCGGAGTGGGGTGCACCAGTTGTGTTTGCAACCAAGGCAGATGGGTCATTGAGATTGTGTGTGGATTATCGTGAGCTGAATAAGGTGACTAAGAAGAACAAGTATCCATTGCCGAGAATAGATGACTTGTTTGATCAACTTCACGAGGCTAAGGTATTTTCTCAGATGGATTTGGCAACGGGATTTCACCAGTTGAGAGTAGCTAAGGATAGTGTGCCGAAGACTGCTTTTCGAACACCATCCGGTTTCTTTGAGTGGCTGGTAATGCCGTTTGGGTTGACTAACGCACCAGCATATTTTGTGGATCTTATGAATAGAGTGTTCAGGGATCAGTTGAACAAGTTCGTACTTGTGTTCGTGGATGATATTCTGATTTATTCCAGAATGGAAGAGGAGCATAAGACGCACTTGCGTATTGTTTTGGAAATCTTGCGGAAACATCAGCTGAAGGCTAAGTTTTCGAAGTGTCACTTCTGGAAGAGTGAAGTGAGGTTCTTAGGCCATGTGATTTCTGGAAATGGAATAGCGGTTGATCCCGCTAAGGTGGTAGCAATCCAGGATTGGGTCAGACCTAAGAATGCATCAGATGTGAGGAGTTTTCTTGGATTAGCAGGATATTATCGACGGTTTATCAAAGACTTCTCCAAGATAGCTGCACCGCTAACAGGATTGACGAAGAAGAACCAAGTGTTCAGATGGGAAGCTAAGTGTGAGCAAGCTTTCGGAATCCTGAAAGAGAGATTGACAAGTGCTCCTGTTTTGACTATTCCAAGTGGGAATGATGAGATGGTGGTTTACACCGACGCATGTGGTACTGGACTTGGAGCAGTGCTGATGCAGAGGGATAAAGTTGTTGCATATGCAAGTCGACAACTGAAGCCGCATGAAAGGAATTACCCGACTCATGATTTGGAGTTAGCGGCGATTGTATTTGCTCTGAAGATGTGGAGACATTATCTGTTGGGAGTTCGATTCGAGTTGTTTACGGATCATAAGTCGTTGAAGTATCTTTTCTCCCAAAAGGATTTGAATCTTCGGCAGCAACGTTGGCTAGAGTTTTTGGCATCATATGATTTTGGTATAGCTTATACTCCGGGAAAGGGTAACGCAGTGGCAGATGCGTTAAGTCGAAGACATGCAGGATTGGGAGCCATGTTTTCAGAATGGAAGAATCTCGAGTATTTAGCTGGATTTGACTTCAGGCCTAGATGTGAATTGGAACCTGAGATGTTGGCAAACTTATCGATAAGACCTTCTCTTGTGGAAAGGATTGGCGAGAGCCAAAAGCAAGACGATAAGCTTGTCAAGATTATCCGTGAATTGGAATCTGGATTGGATCCAGAAAAGGATAAAGGATTCGAGGTCGATCGAGAGGGTTGGCTTCGAAAGCAAGGACGACTAGTTGTTCCCGATATAGATGAATTGAGGAGTGAAGTCCTGAAGGAAAGTCATCACTCGAAGCTGACAATTCATCCAGGTGGAAATAAGATGTATCGGGATATGAAGAGAACCTACTACTGGGAAGGCATGAAGAAGGATGTTGGAAATTTTATTTCCAAGTGCATGAACTGCCAGTTGGTAAAGGCTGAACAGAAAAAGCCAAGTGGATTACTTCAGCCGTTGGGAGTTCCTACATGGAAGTGGGAGCAGATATCGATGGATTTTATTGATGGATTACCTAGAACAAGAACGGGAAATGAAGGGATTTGGGTCATTGTAGATCGTCTGACTAAGAGTGCAAGATTCATCCCTGTTCGATCGACTAGGACTGCATCAAAGTTGGCTGAGTTGTATGTTAAGTGGATAGTTCGATTCCATGGTATTCCGAAGAGTATAGTGAGCGATCGAGACCCATTGTTCACTAGTGGATTTTGGAAGAGCTTCCAGGAAGTTTTGGGAACCGAGTTGTGTTTGAGTACAGCTTATCACCCTCAAACAGATGGTCAGACCGAGAGAGTCAACCGAGTTTTGGAAGATCTTCTTAGAGCATGTGTTTTGGACTTCGGAGGATCATGGGAAGATCACCTTCATTTGGTGGAGTTCGCGTACAACAATAGTTACCAGTCAAGCATTGGTATGGCACCGTATGAGGCATTGTATGGAAGACCGTGTAACTCTCCGACATGTTGGTTGGAAACTGGAGAAAAGCCGTTACTTGGGCCAGAAATGATTCGACAGACTTCGGATTACATAGAGATCATTCGACAACGAATGAAGGCAGCCCAAGATCGTCAGAAAAGTTATGCCGATAAGCGTCGAAAAGATTTGGAATTCGACGTAGGTGATATGGTTTTTGTGAAGATTTCTCCACTGAAGAATGTTATCCGATTCGGGAAGAAAGGAAAATTGACTCCGAGATTTGTTGGACCATTCCCGATCATCGAGCGAATTGGAAAGCTCGCCTATAGAATGGAGTTACCAGAGAAGATGTCGAGTGTGCACAATGTTTTTCATGTATCATATCTACGGAAGTATGTGCACGACTCGAATACAGTGGTTTCTGCTGATAGCTGTAAAGACTTCGAAGTTGATCCAGTTGATAGAAGACCTCGTAAGCCGCTTCGTGTTGTTGAAACCGACACGAAACAGCTTAGGAGGAAGGTAGTTAAGTTGCTCAAGATACAATGGAGTGATGATGATAACGACTGTACGTGGGAGGTGGAAGAGAGGATGAAGGCAGCTCATCCTGAACTCTTCAAGGTATGGCCCTAAGGTGTCGTGTCATCTCACGATATTGTGACTTGTTCTAGTGTTAGAATTCTGCACGCTAAGCTAGAATTGGATGCATGGTTTGTTGATTGTTATGGATGGTAGGCATACAGAATAGTCTTTGATTGCTTTGTTTGTTTGGAATTTCGGGGGCGAAATTCCTAAGGGGGAGAGAATGTAACGACCCGTATTTTTACGGATCGAAAAGTTCGTTCGAATCTGGAATTTTCAGCATTTTAAGTCGTTTCAGATTTTAGGCAGAATTTTTCAAAGTCCTAGGTCGTGAACGACCTAAGTGATAGGTCGTGACCGACTTATAGGATTGGCAACCTAAAGGATAGGTCGTAGTTGGCGACCTAAGAAGGTGGAGCGACCTAAGAGTTAGGTTGTATGTTAGCTTAGGTCGTAGTTGAGTATGTCGTAGGCGACCTAAGGATTTGGATTTGTATGTTGCAGTTTAGGTCGTAACATTTAAGTCGTAGGCGACTTAAGGAAGTGGGGTGGGTTTACGACCTAAGGTGTTGTCGTAGTTAAGTCGTGAGCGACCTAGTGTTGTGAACGACCTAAGCATTGGAGCGACCTATAGGACGAAGGAGCTAGGAAGGCAGCGACCTAAGGAAACTAGTAGTTAGCGACCTATAGTAGTTCGCGACCTATAGGAGTTAGCGATCTAATTGTTAGCGACCTAAGAGTTAAGTTGTTTAGGGGTTGGCTGGTTAGGGTAGTTAGGTCGTAAGCGACCTATGGGGTGCCGTGTTAGTTAGGTCGCGTGGATCTAAGTGTTAAGTCGTAGCACTGTTAGGTCGCATGGGTATTCCAGTAAGTTGTTAGGTCGCAAGGTTATATGTCGTAACACTGGTAGGTCACTGGGTTGTTATGGCGCGTGAGTGATAGGTCGCGTAAGCGCTTAAGCGTTAGGTCGCTGATGCGCTTAAGTGTTAGGTCGTAACCTCGTTAGGTCGTAGGATGGAGAGCTTTGTTAGGTCGCGTAAGACTTAGCAGTTAGGTCGAAGATGTGCTTAAGCGCTAGGTCGCAGGTGCGCGTTAGGTTAGGTCGTAGAGGCTGGGGGTTTTGTTAAGTCGTAGGTTGGTAAGTCTTTAGGTCGGTAGGTTTTAGGTCGTAGGTCGTGAACGACCTATCTCCGAGCGACCTAGGGAAGATTTCTGCTATAAATAGAGGGGGGTTGTTCTCACTTTTTGGGATCCGGATTTCGAAGCGACGAAGTGCTGCCACTTTGAGAGCTCGACTTCTACACTTCTTCATTTCTTTTCTCCACTCTAACCTAGTGCTTCCATCCATCCAAGCTGAAGATCAAATTGAAGATTCAAGAGCTTAGATTGGAGATCTTCATCTTTTCAAGAGAGATTTCTTCGTTTGAAGCGGATTCGTGATAGATCAAGCTCGATCCTTCGCTGTCCAGATCTGAAGCATGTAGATTTGGAGTTGTTTAGGTGATTTGGTGAGTGGTGATTATCTCTCACACGGATCCAAAGGAGTAGATCGGATTGTTGGCTTGATTTGGTGTTAAAATAGTGATTTCTATGCATTTTTGTAAACCTAAGTGTAGATCCATTGTTCATGATGATTCGACAACCATTTTTGTATATGATTAACCTATGCAAGTTCATTCATCAAGTTGTAGAGATAATTCTCATGTTTTCATGCTTGTTAGACTTTCAACTCCTTAATTACGAAATTGCCATTATTGTTATAATTGTTCATTTTGCTTATATTTGAATGCTTGGTTACTTGGATTGATGTTTGACATGATTGATTGCTGTGAATTAGATGATTGTTGATTGGTTTTAGACAAGGTGGCCGAAGATAATTCAAAAGCTAGGAGAAAGGCTCTTGAATTGGGTAAGCTGCTCGTGGCATATGTAGCGGGATGATGAAGCTCTTATGCGTAGATTTGATGATGTGATGTTGAGATGAGGCTTTGCGAGGATGTGATGAAGCGAGGCAATCATGTGATGAAGACTTGGTCTAATCCAGACGGGATCATTCCAAGCATGTTGATAACTCGGTGATATGATTCGAGTTGAGGATAATGAATGGATATGAGAATAGTCGTCGAGGAGGATGACTAGGAGGCTTGGATAGCATCGTTGTTGAAGGTTCTAGCATGCTCTAAGCAAGAGTACGTTTGGGCAGATTCGATAGTCCCAACGGCCAACTGTTGATGGTCGAGTACTCTGGGCAGATTCGATAGTCCTAGGCACGGGCTGCGATGACGTGCGGGAGTTATGTCTAGAACCGGGGTTTCCATTAGCCCTTGACGGACGGCTGAAAGAATGTGCTGGTCATTCAATTAACGGTGATATCGAAACAATGATAACAGTGATAGCCAGAGTCATGGATGTTTGGTTGTATCGTCATTCGGACTCAAGAGCGGTATTTCCTGGGTGCTTATCTGATTTAGGCCTTGGTACTTGGAAAACATCGCCCTTGACTCGAATGATTATTACTTTACTTTAAATTGTATGCTCTGCTGTGTTGCTTCTGCTTAGTGTGTGTTTGGGGCTATCACTGTAGAAAGAGGTGGAGTGGGAGGGTTGTATTCCTATTCCTTTTCCTTTATGCTCTTTTGGTATGTTGTTAGTTAATTTACTGCTCACTAAGACTGTTGTCTGACTCAAGGCTTTATGTTTTAATTCTTATTGCCTTGGGCTGTTCGTCCATTTTTGGGACGGGCAGACTAGGTAGCAGGTGACAGGTGCTGTTCTCTTCTCACGATGCTGATATCGAAGACGAGCTGGAGGGTTGCATATTATCTTCTTATTATATATATTGGATGTTCCGATGTTTGGTATTCTCTGAGTGTTATGTAGTGAGGCTTGATGTATTGGCTATTTGGATGCTTGTATTCAAGTATTATGAAGTTTTTATATGATGGCATTTTATTCTGTAAAGCTTCACTATATATATGTTCTATTGTATTTTGTCCATGCGCTGTGAGTAATACGATAGATTCTGTTGTTTTAATCTACCCTGACAATTGTCCATGGTCGCCTGGCACACTTTACAGCGCACTATCACTAGATTCGGTGCAGGGGTCATGGGCGGTCGTCACATCATAAGTTATACAGAAGGATGTCATCACCGCATCATCTAAAATTATTAACCTAATCTTTATCAACGGTGAATCACTCATAACATTGAAATCAATATTGAGTAGATGAGAAATCAAAATACCTAGAAATCACGTATAAATATTTTTATAATACATAATATTAATTTCATAAATAATTATGTTATTAGACTAATACCCTTTAAAATATTTAAAATTCTAAATTAAGAATTTACCAATATTTTCCACAGTTTGTAAGTTTAAATAAATAAATAAATCTAAACATAAAATGTTTTTCTAAGAATTTGACAATTACTTAGTCTTTTAGATATTCAAATATTAATCTAAGTATCATTTATATAATTTGGAAACACTTTAAACTACTCAAGATAGTTTATGGAACCCAAACATTGCAAATATTGATTATTTCATTGTCTCAATAATCAAATGTTGTTTATAAATAACTTTATATCATCTAAACCAATTTATCATATTTATACTATTAGGGAAATACACTTTAAAATATCAAAAATACTAATCTAAGAAGTTCTCATAATCTTCTATAATTTATAAGTTTTAAATAAATAATTAAAACAAGATACAAAATTTACTATTTATTAATTTATTAATTTTTCAACTTTTATCCTTAAAATATTAACTTAATAATCATTTATTTACTCAAAAAATAAACATACTATTTCTAAAATCCTAAGATAGTTTTCAAACTAAATATTTCAAATAATAACTATTCCATAATTTTCTATATTCAAATATTATTGGTATGTAATTTTAAAACATCTTAATCAATTCAATATATTCATACTCAAATAATTATCTTTTCTTGACTTAAATTATATTTTGGAACTTCATAAATTTACTTTGAAACCCATAAATAATTATAATTACTTATTTTCCAAACATTATGTATATTTACATTTGAGTAAACAATTAAATCCATAATATACATTTGTAGTCAAATTATTAACTTTTAAGCTATTTACTTTTAAATCAGATATCAATTCATATTTTTAAAGATACTATTACTATAAATCATTCAATATTGAATATTCCAGTACACCTATAATAGCACGCAAACCCGATCCCTTGAATCGACACTATTCTCAAACATCGATTCAAAGTGAACGGAAATACGAACCATTTGGGTTAAAGAAGAAAGAGGTAGAAGAAGAGGAAACAACACAACATCAGAATCTCACATACGCAGCGGAATAAAATATAATAGATAATAACTAATCTTTACAGAAAAGAAACTATATCTGTTATACATACATCCTCAGAATACCACATCAGAGTACAATAAACTCAACTTCACAATTCAGGACAATTATAGTAACTTGTCCCACACAGAATACACAACATACACAACATAGCGGAATATATACCAAGTACGAGTGATACGTCTCGCCATCCAGCTCGTATCCTGAGCTCCACATCATCATAACCTGTATCCTATAATACTCGGTTTTACCCGAGCATTATAATAAAATAACACCCGAGTCAGTCTGGAAAACCAGCGTGACAAAACACACTCAATTGGATTATTAAATTTTTCCAAACCTTTTGAAAACAAAAGCATCTCGAAAGACCATGCCACAAATAAACATGTCGGGTTTTTACCTTACGATAGCCAAAACACTTTTAATCAAATTCGTCTGATATTATAATAGTGTCTATAGAAATTAAAATAGAATCTAGCTGAAATGCTTGCATCTCACGTTTCAGCAATAGTTGGGCACAATCAAAACCGTACATGCGCGTAGGGAGAATGGATTTCCAACGAATGACTAGGCACTAGGGTACCACCTGTCACAGTACCTGGTCTAGATCAGCGTACCGAGGACCACGCCCGATCCCCTGCAACACAAGACCGGAACTACCTAAGGGTAATTCCGAGTAAGATCACCCCAGGGTTGGCGCGACCAACCGCCACACTGCCGAAATAAAAAGGGACATCTAGGCAGGGATGACCTCACCCTAATGGGCGCTACCCACAAAGCCTTGTTGCATAACCCCTGATTTTCAGTCATTCCCGGTTGATGAGGCTTGAGGCTAAGCGTTACCTTTTTAGAACGTTTCACTTAGAATGCCCATCGCCCACCTGACGATGTTCCGAAAGCATTCATCCATACAAGTCTGTTCCGGGTCCGAACGAAACCGAAGGTACTATTCCTACTACATCCATTTTGGAATCATCCTCATGATTAGTAGCGATTAGCGCTTGCACTTCACTGCTCCATCTTCGATTCCAAACTCGTTTCCCCACGAAACGTACAAACCGGATCGAAGTGGTTTTCGAGAAATTAATCTCGATCCCGATCTCTTCGAAACGATCAGCGCATTGGCCAATATTGATAGTCGGTTATTTAACTATCAATTAACATTCACAAACATCCATAAAACAATAATTTTCCAAATTATTTATTAACCTCAAAATATCTTCGCAAGATATATTTCCATTTTCAATCCATTGAAAACAGTTTTCAAACAATCTTCCTCTCACAGAATAAATTTCCCAAATATTTTCTATTTCCACTGAAATCACCAAGTAAAAACACTTTAGATTTTTAAAATAAATTTAAAGCACTATATTACAAAATATACTTTAAACAAAACATTTAAATTAAAACTACTTTAATACTTTACTCAAAGATATATACTTTAAAAATATTCAAAATAAAGCTACTTAATATAATATGAAACTAGATTTTTATCATTTAAAACATAATACCAAACCATATTTAAATAATTACTATTAAAATAAATTTGAAAAATACTTGCTTTAAAATTTAAACATTTAAGAATAATAAATTTTCTAAAACATATTTTAAATCAACTTTAAAACTTTTAGCTTATACTTAAAAGTTTACTTTAGAATCGTACTTGGCTATCCAAGGAAATACACTTCTCTTTACATCTTTAAAAATAAATCACTATTTATTTTTAAACAAATTTACCCATTTCTTTAATAAATTTCCACTGTGAATTGATTCTTCCAAATATCCACTGATATATTACTTCACCTTTATTAACCCAGTTTATAAATTCCAAAATCTCACTTCTCTTTTGAATTCCAATTCCAACACTTAAATCAATTTACAATTGATTTTCAATTTACTTTCCTTTGGAATAAATTTCCTTATTTACTCCATTTATTTCAAAATCCATTAACTTTAAATTTCATTTCTTTATTATGATTTAAAATCTCTTTTATCTGAGAATACCAATTCAGATTTCCCAAATTCCTTTTCTTTTCCCTTTTTTTTAATTACATTTTAAACCTTGAATTTCAAAGTAAATCCTTTATTACTTTAAATAATATCACTTAAGTTCAAATTCATTACTTCTCTGCTTATTTAAAGATCGATAGGATGCATCAAAAGATGCACTTAGTTGAGTTGACTTGACAAAGAATCACTCTCTTGACTTAGAAGATATTCTCTGTTTCCCAACTTTGTCATTATGGAACGCCAACCCAGAAACCTTACTCGGAATTTATTTATTAGAATTTTAAAACCACTTGTATTCTTAGATTTATTCAAATTCTCTATAATTATTTTACTTAAAAAATTTCTTCTTTATTTTCTTTCCAAAAATCTAATTTTATATATATTTTGGTAACTCAGTGTATCGAAATATATTCAAACAACCCATAGCATTCAATAGTCAATTTATCAATACAATCAATCACATAATATTAAACAACCTAAATAAATTTGAGGAATCCAGTTGGATCGCTCCAATCTGTTTCCCTGCATCCACAGATGTTAGCACAATACCAATTCCACTTCGAGGTGGAATATCGCGATATATGGGTTTAATATAATATCATCCGCTATTATGCGGCGCATAGGGTCTCATCCGCTATACAATGCGGGAATATCAATCACTCCAATATATATATATATACTACTATATATAATATCACATCCAGATAATTCAATCAATCAACCAAATATTTAAATTTAACCATTTAAATTTAAATAACAACCCAGATGAGTGAGATTAACTCACCTTTTACTTCTTTTATTTTGCAATCCATTTCCATTTCAGCTATTTTCTCCACGATTTGACCTTGTATAAACAATTTATACAATTTATTAATATTCGAATAATTCAAACAATTAATTACCATTTAAAAATTTAATTAACTAATTATTTAATTTAAACTATTCTTCCTTATAAATAAATCAGTTTTAGTAACTAAAATAATCAAATAAGTTAATTAACCAAATTAATCTCCAAAATATTTTTATTTCAGAATTTAGACTAGTAAGTGAAAATATGTATATATATTAATTAAAAAAAATCTACATATATTTCACAAAAATCTAATTTATATAAACTTTCATATATTTTAAAATTTTCCATTTTAAAAATCTTATTCCCATAAATATTTACTGTTTACATTAAAATATGTATATATTATTTCCTATATATATATATTTTGCTGTTAAATTTCAGATTTCTATATTTCCAAAATTTTATTTATATAATAATCATCTTTCTGTAAATATATAAAAATCTGCATATACATGCATATATTCTTAGTCACTGCATATATATATATACAACTTGCCTTTACTGAAAAATTATGTATATATATATACATATTGAAAGAAACAGAGAGAGGAAATACCCAAAACAATTGCTACCACTACCCCATCCTTCTCGCGAGGCTCCATCACCAAACTTGAAACCATCGAGCTCGCGGCCTATTTCCCACCATCGACAAAGACTTACCTCGCTGACGAACCCTTCTAGATCGCCTTCGACAACGACACGCCTTCATATCCTGTAGCCGCCGCCGCCTCTCCGTTGTTTTACGAATACGACAACTGATGTCGCAACCTAGATCAAGTACGATCTGCCTCCAGACTTAAATCGAGATAGGTCCTGATTCACCCTAGATTTCATCGCTCGATTGAATCTCCCCTATTGAATTGATTTGAACAGGCTTCGGCCATTTATTATTATTTTGGAACGAATTTTTTTTTTTAAACTGGGTTCGATTTCATTTGACTGAAGAAAAAAAGAAGGGCCGGCTTTGAATTTGAATGAAAAATGGGAGGAAGCCTTGTCTTCGAATTGTAAAGGGAAGAAAAACTGTTCGGCCATTATTTTCTTTTTAAAAAAAACGAGAAGTGTGAGATGGAAGATAAGGGATCGTGTGTTCGAGAAGGCAAAGGAAGCATGTTGAAAAAAAATCTAGCTACAGTGCTTCTGAAATAAGGTGAGAAGGTTTTGGTGTGAAGATGTTTGACCAGTCAACAATATATATAATATTATTTAAATTTAAACGTCTCGAAATCGCATCAAAATTTTGACATCCTATCGAGGCGTGCCGCTAGGCATTCATAATGTTATACCCCTATTCTGAACACAATGGAAGAGGTTTCGAGTCCTAATTCGATCGTATGGAGAATATAGCTTTTTGGATCCAGTTATTATATTAAATTGGATATAAATTTCAGCTCGTTTATATTTCGTACGCTCACACAACAACTCCAATCACTACGAAAATTGAAATCCGATAATAATACAATATTACAGATCCAATGGAATTGGTTTCGTCAAATTCTAAGATCGTGCCCCGGAAGGCTATTTTTAAATTCTAATTAAACAACATAATTTTAAAACTGAACAAACCACTTCCAAATTCAATTTTAAAAGTTCTATCACCTTCAGTATTATTAATTTGAATTTTCCAAGCCTACAAACTATTTTTAACTGGCTTAAAACTGAAGATTCAATAATTTACCCAATTTCCAATTTATTAAATTCAATATTTAATTATCCAATAAATAGAGATATTTGAAATTTAAGTTAAAATTAACCTTTTAAATATTTAAAACCAATTAAATATTCCAATTTCAAATATCTAAAAATTTCGGGTCGTCACATTCCTCTCCCCTTAAAAGAATTTCGTCCCCGAAATTACTAGTTAGGAAGAATGGTTCAATACCCATCAATTATTTCCCAAAACCAAACAGTTTTCAATGACTTCCCAAAACAATCTTTTTATCAAAGACACAATATCCCTCTTATTAACCTTTCAAACTTATCCACAAGTCCCAAACAACATTACTTACTTAACAATTCAAATTTTAAATTCAAAACCAAATTTTGAATTATCAAAATTTTTTTAACTTCCTAAAATTTTCAAAAATTTTGCCAGCGTCTCCTTTGCGTGGCTAGCTCGGTACAACTACAAAATACCTCTACGGCCCGCCAATTTCCAAAAGAAAACAAAATGCCAAGTGGCAAAATAAAAAACCCATCAAATATCATACTGAAATTTAAATACTTACCTTTTGTCGAGCAATTCAAATTTATCTTCGAAACCAAAATCCAATTCCATTTATCCTTTGCCCTTAGATACCTGTGTATCCGACTTAGCAATAATATCCAATTACAGATTTGAAAATCATTTTATACCCTTCTTCACAAAAATTTTAATATCCATTTCACTTTAGCCGTACGATGTACCTATATCATCCGTACACAATATCAATTCTGATCGCTCACTCGATCACATAATTTCACTTTCGAAATAGTATCGTCCACCTGATTTCCTAGTGCGGACTCAGATCTGGTTTCTTGATCAGAAACCATCATCCTCCTTGCATAGCCGTAAACTATGATAGAGAATATCCAGAATCAATCAAAATCCATATCCAGGGTTCGCCGTCGAAAATCGAGTGAAAAATCCTAACTCGGATCGGTATAATTACCTCAAAATTCTGTGCTCGAATCCGGATCAAATGACTATCCGAATAAAATAATATATGTTCATCCTACGTATTAATTCAATTGATTATCAACTATATCAATTTCACTTTTATTCACATTCATTTTGATTTTTATTCACTTATCCACAGTGCTTCCAAAATAAGGTGAGAAGGTTCTGGTGTGAAGATGTTTTACCAGTCAACAATATATATATAAGATTATTTAAATTTAAACGTCTCGAAATCGCATCAAAATTTTGACATCCTATCGAGGCATGCCGCTAGGCGTTCAGAATGTTATACCCCTATTTCAAACAAAATGGAAGAGGTTTCGAGTCCTAATTCGATCGTATGGAGAAGATAGCTTTTTGGATCCAGTTATTATATTAAATTCGATATAAATTTCAGCGCGTTTAGATTTCGTACGCTCACACAACAACTCCAATCACTACGAAACTTGAAATCTGATAATAATACAATATTACGGATCCAATGGAACTGGTTTCGTCGAATTCCGAGATCGTGCCCCGGAAGGCTATTTTTAAATTCAAATTAAACAACATAATTTTAAAACTGAACAAACCACTTCCAAATTCAATTTTAAAAGTTCTATCACCTTCAGTATTATTAATATGAATTTTCCAAGCCTACAAACTATTTTTAACTGGCTTAAAACTGAAGATTCAATAATTTACCCAATTTCCAATTTATTAAATTCAATATTTAATTATCCAATAAATAGAGATATTTGAAATTTAAGTTAAAATTAACATTTTAAATATTTAAAATCAATTAAATATTCCAATTTCAAATATCTAAAAATTCCAGGTCGTCACAACACTAATCACTACTATAATAGAAAACATTTAGAATAAATAATCATCATTTTAGAATTAAATTAAACATCAATATACGAATTTGTTTTTCTATATTTAAACACGCTCGCAAAACTTTAATTCAATTTACTAAGAACCTAATTAACTTCAAAAGCCCTTAGAATATTAATTTAATCAAATTTCTTATTTTTTCAGAACATATAAACAATTTCTATTTAATTTTCAAAACAATACCTATTTTACTTTCAAAATAATATTTTTCCCTAGAATTAATAAATATATTTTTTAAACTTTTATGTAAACTTCCATAAATCCAGTCTAATCATTTATTTGTATTTATAATTTTATTGTATTCAATTCATTACATTTATATATTTTTTTTATTTTAAATTTTTTATTTATTTATTTTGATCGATTTCAATCCAATTCCTACTTTAATCATTTCAATTCAATACAAATATCATATAGCAATCCAAATGTAATATATATATATATATATATAAGCGAGAATTAATATGGAAAAGACATAGATATGTGAGCATGAAACTCACTAACAATGCATGGTAGAAAGAATTATTGAGGGGCTTCCCTCACCTTGCCCAATCATCACACACAAAACTATGTTCTAGCCACCACTCCATAATTGCACTGCCAAACTCTATAATAGCTGCCCAAGCATCAGCCGCCACCATCATCTTCTCCCAGGCACAACCAAGCACCGCCTATGCTACCTGAACGACACCCATTCACTCAACTTTACTTCTCCTGCACCAGTTGCAACTCCCATAAGCTCGAAACGAGTGCTTTATCATGTTACCCACGCTGTCTGAACCACCATCCATCGCATCGTCAATGAGCTAGGCGAGGCCACCGTGCATGACATCATTCAATTTTTTTCTTTCGAACAAAGTCAACTTTGGAAAAAAAATAAGGAGCTAGGGCTCGATTTTAGGTCAAAAGAAGAAAGGAATTTTCCAGAGAAAAAGAAAAGGAAGAAGGATGTGGGCTTGGCTTGAATGGCCTATTATTTTAATTCGATTTAGCTTTATTATTGTCCTTGCATTTAGATTTTATTATTTATCCTTGTCATATATTTTATAAATACATTACGATTTAGTTTAAATTGATTTACGCATCATTCTATATGTTATAATTCGGGAGTTGGTCAATTTTATTCAATTCAATACTCGTTTGTTTTATTTAATTATTCATTGTACTGTTACAAAATAAATTCAATTTTCCTCTATTTTAATTATATATAAAGAAATTATTTACACTTTATAATTAATTAAAATATTTTTGTTCGATTCTAATATTTTATTCAAAAATAATTTATTAATTTAATTCATTATATGAAATAGAATTTAGTTAACCAAAAATTATTTTCCTATATATTAACATATAAAAAAATCAAATTCGAATATTATTTTTATTTTTATTATTAATTAAATTTATTTATTTATACAACGTAGAAAGCATGATCGTTACACTTATTTACCCTTTCATCAAAGAATTCTTTATAAATACATAATTCCCTAGACTGAAAACTCTATGTCATTTCTACGTTTATCAGTATAGCTCTTCTGTCTAGACTTAGCAGTTTAATACGATCTATGATAGGCTGTATCTTCTTAGTCATCTCTCCCACCATATCTAGGCCGAATATTAGTCTATCCACAGTTTCCAATGAATAATCTAGAGAATGACACGGTCTTCCATATTACGCTTCAAACGGTGTCATGCCGATACTAGATTGAAAGCTATTATTGTAAGAGAATTCGGTTAAGTGATGATATTCCTCCTATGAACCTCTAAATTCTAAAATGCATATCCTTAGTAAGACTTCTATAACTTGATTTACTCTTCCAATCTGTCCATCTGTATGAGGATGGTATGTAGTATTAAAATTGAGTTGTACTCTCTGGGATGACTAGTAGCTTTGTAAGAATTGAATTGTAAATAACGGATCATAATCGCATACTATATTTTTGGAATTCCATGCAACCATATTATATGTTTTAGAAATAGCCAGGCCAAACTCTCTATATTTCCTTTTGTTGTAACTGGGACGAAATGAGCACTCTTGGTGAGTCAATCAACTATCGTCCATATGTTTTCTATTACCCTACTTTTGAACCAAGCGATCTCTCAATGATCAGAACTGTTACGTTCTCATGAGATTGATCAGTAGAAAAGAATGCATATGAAATGAAAAAAATCTATATGAAGTCCCATGGGTTGGTGCTTAGCCTTGTTGGCTATAAGAATGTACTTATCCATTTTTTGGACAAGTCAAATGATGAGGACCTAAAGAAGTTGATGGTTCAAGTTAGAGGCACAACTTGGTACCTATCCTTTATAGTCACAACTCCATACTGATCCATTTTGTAGCAAATGATGATTTAACATGATTTGGTCAAAGATGAAAGACAAAGACGAAATAAAGCATAGGATGACAAAGTTTCATGACTCGGTATTGATCCATTGTGGTTTACTTTTTTGATAATGATCTATTGCTTTCGTGCTTGAAGTGGAGAATGTGGTCGAGCAATTTTTGATAATTTTGGTGATGGATTCAGTCTATAAATAGTGAGGGAGTGCATTGGAAAAGGGGGCCGATCTTTGTTATTGATTTGATGCTTGACTCTGTCAAATTCTTATCGGAGCTATTTGATACCAAATTGTAAGATCCTCTTTGTAAGAGTAAAGTATAATTGATAATAAATTTAATAGTAGACGTAGGCTATTGATTTTTTCTGAACCATTCTAACTCTTGTACGTCCTTCTCTCTTTTAATCTCTTAACTTTTATAATTTTCTTTGGTTACTTGATTGTGTGTTTATCCCATTTTGGAGCGAACATTTTTATGATTTCACTGAGAATTGCAGAATTCCCAACCGTATGTCTAACTTAGGACTTTGGCTTTAGGCCATCCATAAGATATATCTACAAGTTTTTGTGTTGGAGATTCATGGTTACTTATATTTGGAGAAAGTCTACCATTGGATCTTGCAACAATAGCCACTAGAAAGGATAAGGAGAAATCAACCACCTTAAGACCCATCATTGAAGTAGAAAATGAAGGCTTTCAACATAGAAAGAAAACAAATCAACCCACTCCCATTGGAATCTCAATTGCACTAGAGAACTTGACAAGGGTGGTTTTGATCAGATGGTGGCTGAAATGATTAGAAAGATGTTGGAGAGTCAAAATGCTAGCTTGAAGGAGATGGAACGGAATTTTTCTATGATGACTCGACTACCTCAAACGCAGAAGAAAAACCATAAAGATTCATCATCTTCTAACTCCAAAGAAGAGATTTCTTCTTCATCAGATAGGAATAGGAGAGATGGCAAGTAGAAGATGAAGAGGAGGGATGCTAGAACATCGAAAGTGGGACTTGGAAAGGTTTCTGCTGAAAATCCACAACTTGGTACCGATCGTCCACAACTAGGTATCGATCATTCTTCTATGGTTGCTATTAGCGATTCTAAGGGTGAGTTCCATAAGGAGATTAATGTTGGTGCTAAGCGAGTTCATGATGGTTAAACTGGTGGTGTTCAGACAAATAACGTGGAACCGGCTAGGAAAAAACGATGACAATGAGGGTCTGGATGAACAGCTATCCTAAAGATAGAGGATCCTAAATGTAATGCAACTAGCCGCGAATGTTAGCAAAGTCAAACACTCGGGGTTGTTCCAATGATCACCATCCATTTGCCCAAATCCCTTAGTATCATATTTTAAATATGTTGAAGAGGTTGCTGAACGAGAATCATTATAGAAGTAACGATGAAAGGAACGACATTATCCAAGGCATCTTCTACTGGAATGCGGATGGCATATGGAAAGTACACATGCTACAGATGTTGTAAGATGTAGTGCTCCTTATAATCTTAGATAGAGTTGCTACGATGTGGTTCACTCGGCTTGCATCAAAGTCCATATAGTCTTTCGATTAATTGGAAAGGAGATTTAAGGATCAGTTTAGGCTTCATACCTTACAACCAAAAGATGTAGTGGCTTTGTCGAAGGTCCATTATAATTTCAAAGAGACTTTGAAGGATTTCTTGAAACAGATTAATATTGTAGTGACAGAAGTAAGTAATCCAAAGGAAGAGATTGTCTTAATGGAATTGATTTGTGGAGTTCACCGTGATACGGACTTTGGTAAATGGCTTAAACGAAAGCAACCACCTACCAAGGAAGAGTTTTACCAAAAAGCATCCTAGTTTCTGCACTTAGAAAAGACAAATCTGGTCGTCGTACCAATTGGTTGTAGACTATCGAATGATGTAGGCAGAGCAATGTTTCTATTTAATAGAGCGGTGATAGTTTTAGAAATGTCAGCGTAAATATAGAGAATAATAATTTGAAAAGGAAAAACCAAGGCGTTGGTGGGAAGAGACAAGACACTAAAAAGCGCACAAGGTATATTTGACTTAGAGATTACACTCCATTAAATGATTCTGTTGAAAACATCAACCTTGCTATGCAAGGGACTGATATAGGAAGATGCCTCAGAGGGAAGCAGCTGAAGAGGAAAGGCGCTCGAGAAAGTATTGTCTCTTCCATGAAATATATGGGCATAATACTAATAAGTGTTGACATTTGCCAACATTTGAAAGATATAATTGAAGACTTGATAAGAGAATGAAACTACATTAGTATGTAAGAAACCCGCTGGTCGACGGGCTAATGAATGATAGTCTCCAAGTGAAGATTGCTAAACAAGATCAGGTTGGGTCGAACGGATAGGGACCAAAACAGCCTAAGAAAAGAATTGTTATTAACACTATCTCTAGAGAACCTCATCCAGTGGAAAAAAGCTAGAATGAAATGGAGAGGTTTGGTAGTTCACTGAAGCATGTGCCTTAGGAGACTTGTTTCTCCATCAAAGATGGAACTTCGATGTAACAATAGAGAACGATGAAAGATGGCATTGTTTTTAGAAACAGAGATGCTAATGAGGTAGAAGAATTAACGCTTGATCCCAAGGTGATTACGGCTGTTATTGGGCCAGTTACAGTGCACCGAGTCTTGATTGATTGTAGGAGCTTGGTCAATATGTTGTTTAAGAAACCTTTTGATCAAAGGCGAATTAGTGGATAGGATCCGAAGCCTTGTAAATATCGCATTCAAGGATTTTCTAGAGAAGCCATGGAGCATGTTAAGCATATAGACTAATCTTTCGAGTTAGGTGAAGGAGACCACAAGATTGCACAAGTATAAATGTTTGTGGTGGTTAAAGCATATTCAATATATAATGCTTTCTTAGAGGCGACTGGCCCTTGCTAGTTTTAGAATAGCACTAGCTCTATAGTGCTTGATGATGAAATTCTCTATTGAAAATGGGTAGGAGCTATTCAAGGTGACCAGAGTATTAGCCATAATGTTATGTCAGTGAGCTCAAAGAGGCAAAGCGACATAAGAAAGGAAAAGGTGTAGAGAAGGCTCTCTATGTCAAGACCATCGATACATAGAAACCACCACCTAAGCCCTAGCTCGGATCCCATAGTAAGTTCTATAAACCTAGGTATGTAACGACCCACTATTTTGGACCATTCAAATTGACAATAAATCCACACATGTCGGACTTGAATAATTCAAAATAATAGATTGTAAATATAAATTTGGCAAAACTCAGAATATACAGTAAATAAATCATAGATCACAGACGCAAAGTAATATAACAATGCAACGGAAGCAATGAAATAGAAGTTCATGAAGCTATTATATGTATAACAAAGTTCAACAAGATACAACAGAAATCACGAATACATAGATGTCTCAATACAATAGTCAAATACAAGATCTGAATACATCACTGGAATCAACTGAATGACTGAAAGCAAAATCAATAGATGGATCCAAGCGAAGCTCCAACTCCAAAGGTGAGTCTCGAATACTGGTAAAACTCAGTCTGACCCGCGCGTAAAGCAAAACAAAAAACACTCGAGTCAAGACATACATACTTATACAATGTAAACCAACTCAAGTGAACTGTAATAAAATGCATAAGTAACTTAAAGGATGCTTGGGACCGCCCATCCTCTAAGGATCCGTTAAACTATTTACTATGTAGTAATATTCGCTATTATAATAATGTCTAATAGTAAAATAAACTTACTTTTAAATAGCATTAAGGAGTTACCCATATCCCCCTTAACACGTAATAGTCCCAGTAGTCTATCCAGTATCAGCATACCTCCAGATCGAGAGGCTACCCTAAATACTCCACAGGCTATGGCACAAAACCAAACTCGTAGTAAAGCTCGCTATGGTTGGTGACACGGCACAACGAGGCAATGCCAGGGTAGATATACCAATTACGCACACGGGCTGGTGGAAACGCGTAGCAGCCACTACCGCCCACCTCGGAACACACTCCCAAATCAAATATCGAAGGGTGGCCACCAAATCAATCACAAAGTCATAGAATGGTATCGAAGAAATGTGTCCGATCAGAGGTGCTACCTCATTGGCCCGAGATCGCTCCTGTTTTAGCCACCTTATGCCAACTTACGGAAGTCGGGCCCACATTCATACCTTAATAGGATCGTCGCCACCATCCTACTTCATTCTAGAATCTCCACCGCGTACACTGTTGTCAAAGTGGTTTTCGGGATCAATAGAGAGTATGCCCATATCCGATCACGGTCTCTTTGCCAACCAATCGTTATTATAACCCATGGATATTTATTTCGAAATAATTTATACCTCGAAAAAAAATATCATATCCATTTCAAACTAGCTTATACTTCAAAACCAAAATATCATATCCATTTCAAAACTAGTTTATACTTCAAAACCAAAATATCATATCCATTTCAAAACTAGTTTATACTTCAAAACCAAAATATCATATCCATTTCAAAACTAGTTTATACTTCAAAACCAAAATATCATATTCAAAACTAGTTTATACTCCAAAACCAAAATATCATTTGAACAAACCCAAATTTCCAATCACTGAATATTTCTTTCAATTTATTTAAACTTGAAATATTTCTTTTTAAATCATCTTAAACCAAAACCACTTTATAAAGCCATATTCTTAAATCTTAAATTGCAAATCAATATATTCAAAACAATTCTTAATTAAATACTATTTCGAATAAAATCATTTCCAAAATCATAGTACTTTCAAAGTTATAACACCTTTGAAACCAAACACTTTGAAACCAAACACTTTGAAACCATAATACTTTGAAACCATATCAATTTAAATTGTTATCATTTGGAAATCATAATATTTAGAAAAATCATAACACCCTTAAAAGTAATATTCATTACCAAAGTTATAGCATTATTAAGTTCATTCGTTCAATTATACCAATTTCGAAAAACATTGTATTAACTTATAAATTTCAAAAATGGTTTATATTTCACCTCAAAACATATTCATTTAAACCATTTAAATTCAATGTCAAAATCTTCCAAAATAATATTCATTTCCAAAGTTCATTGTAATTTCAGCAACAACAGAACTTACAAAGTGTTACGGTAAATATATTAACATTTCAAAAACATTGTCAAATTCAAAACAACAGCACTTAGAATGTGATACAGTAGGTATTTTAGTGTTGCGAAACAGTTCAGTTTCAAAAATGGCAGCACTTTGGAAATGTTGCCAATACAATTCCAGATTTATTATAACATTTCAAAAACATTAAAAACTTCAATTTTAACCATTTTTAACTTATAAAACATTTCTCACATTTTAGAAATATTCATTTGGATATCAATTTACTTATAGTTTACATAAAATAACTTTTATAATTAAAATATCCAAATTTGCTATAATTCATATATTAAGTCAAAAGTGCACTATTTACTTAACTTTTATTTTAACGAATAACTTAGCACTTTATTTGAAATACCCCTTTCATAAACAAAATATTCTTTTAATAAGTCAAACTTCACATTTCCAATTGAAACCAAATTTTCCATTATAAAGTTAAGTCATAATTTAAGATACATTTTACCATTTTAAATCATAATTATTTATTTTACAAAACACGTCCATTTAATATATAAAATTGTTTATTTTACAAAACATAAAATTGTTTATTTTACAAAACATATCCATTTCATAAATAAAATTGTTTATTTTACAAAACATATCCATTTCATAAATAAAATTATTTATTTTACAAAACATATCCATTTCATAAAATAAAATTATTTATTTTACAAAACATATCCATTCCATAAAATAAAATCTATTAAAATCACTAGGTTGGATATAAAATTCCATATCAAATAAAATTTAATTATTAAATTATTTATCATCACTGAAGATCTTTAAATTCAATTTAAAACCAATATATCTTTAAAATTCAAGTAAAACCACTTATTGACTTATAAAATTTTAACTTATAGAAACCAATGTATCTTTATATTGTAAATCATTAAACCAAAATTTAAGTTCAAATTTCATAAATAAAATTCAAAATACTTAATAATCTTTAGGAAAATATTATTTAAACTTATCCATAGGTATGTATAATATTTTGTAACATAGGTCAAATGATACAGATATGTATCATTTTAACTCGTAATTTAAAAAGAAAAATCCGGGTTCTATCATTTCAAACCCGCAATCCCAAGTCAAATAAAAATACAATAAAATCACTCGAGCCTATCATTTCAGCTCATAATGATTTTTCCTTATTCTAAAGTCCGTTCGGGTATGTATCATTTCAACCCATAGTGAAATGGAACTTGCAGTGTGAGATACAGAAAATAAAATAACACTAGAGCATATAATATCGTATTAGGTGAGGTAATAAATATATAAGCAGTATATAACATCATATAATCATATCACAAGCATATATGAACATAGCATATTAATTTCGACAATTCACATGTCATTGTTTCACAATTATATAAGTACGAATGTCGAGAGTGATAAACTCACCTTTTAGAGTTAGAGATGACAATTCAAGACACAACTAAAACTCCGAAAAGCACGACAAAGCACGAGCAAGATTTTGAATGGATGAAGAGTCAAGATCCAAATCTTGCACACAAACAATTACAACAATTATAAGTGTATGATTCAACCCAAACAAATATGAATTCAACAATGAAAAATATGAATCAAAGATGAGATAAAATGGCTTCACCTAGGCCATTGGGCTCAGCCACATAGGAAAATAGGCTAGACCATCCACATCATGGCTCGGCCATGATCTGATCTGCAGCATAAAGGCTCGTCCATGGTCACCAAAGTGCACGACTATGGCTTGAGGAAGTGGAAAAATGGCAAGTTACAAGCATGGAAGGCAAAAGGTCAAGGAGATTGGAAGGTTACAAGCAAACATAGGCTTGGCCCTATGCAAAGTGTTCGGACATGATGGTTTGGGTCGGGTCTAGGCAATCAATAGTTACGGCCATGAAGGTGTTTTGATCAAGGCAAAGCAAGGAGGTGGTGTTTGGGTGGAGGTCGAGGCTAATAAAGGAGGAAGTGGTGAAATAAGGTGGTCGACTATGATTTGCATTAGGTTTTGGTGATGTATGGCATCATGGTGGTCTCGGCCTTGGTTTGGTAGAGATGAGGAGGTGATGTGGTCGGCATGGTGATGGTGGAGATGGTGATTGGGTCGGCAATAGGAGCATGGCCGAGCATAAGCATTGGAACCAAAAGAAAAACAAAAGAAATGGAAAAAAGGAGGAAAGGAGAAGCCATGGAAACTTGAATATATTTTTCTTTAGGAAGCAAATGAGGGATGAGAAGGGAGGAGAAACTTTTGTACGTGAATTACAAACTGAAGTGGCGGCTAGGGTTAGAGAAAATGAATGGCTAAGAGATGGAAAGCCTTGAACGGCTAGGAATTAGAAAGGCTTACTTGATTTCCAAGAAAGGAAACCTAAGTCTCTTAGAATTTCCAAGCCCAAAATCCAAATAAAATCAAATAGAAAAGAGATCGGAAAATAAAATAAACGTCTACTCGAAATAAAATAGAAAAAAATAAAATAGAGAATGAACATAGGAAAAATAGAAAATAGAATACAAAAAATCATTGCGTGTAAAACGATGTATTTTGTCACATTTTGAAAAGTACAAAACAGAATTTGACGAAACGAAAAGCAGTACGAATATCAGAATTATGTTCTGCTTCAAAGAAAAAGATTAGAAATTAAAAATTCAAATTTAAAATTTCAACTATGGTCAAACTTTGACTTTCAGTTGACCAAAATATAAAATTTTCAGAAAATATCTATTTTATTATATTTAGGAAAATAAATATCAAACGAAATCCAAAATTACATTGGAAAATTCCAAAAATTCAATTTTAAATGATTTAAAAATCAATGTTTTCAAAATAAAAATTAAATAAAATATTTACAAAATTATGGGTTGTTACACTCTCCCCCACTCAAAACTTTTCGTCCTCGAAAAGGAAAGAGACAGGGAAAATAAGGAAGACAAAATAAAATGAGATAGGATTGAGCCAAGATGAAAAGAAGATTGAACTTATACCTGATAACTATTGTTATAGGTAAATTCAACCAGATGGAGATGATCATCCCAAGATCTTCCATAATCAAGAACACAAGCACGAAGAAGATCTTCTAGAATCTGATTCACTCTTTCCGTTTGACCGTCGGTCTATGGATGGTAAGCAAGTGCTCAGATTTAGATGAGTACCAAAGATTCTTGAAAAGTTTCCAAAACAAACTGGTATAAGCAATACCCTTCCATTCTATAACAAGATAGTTAGAAATAAGGACAACCGAAATGATAGAGTTATGATATGAAATCACAAAGAAAGATGAGAAGAAAGACTTACATTGATCACAGCGATCTTAACTGGATTATCATAAATTCCATTACTAGAAACAATATGTCCGAGAAATCGGACTTCATCCTTCCAGAAATGGTATTTCGAAAATTCAGCCTTCAACCGATGATTCCTAAGAGTCTCCAGAACAGATTTCGAATCTGACTCCTGTTCTTTCCTTGACTTGGAGAAGACAAGGATATCATCAACAAAGACTAAAACAAACTTGGTAAGCACATCACGAAAAACATGATTCATGTAACGACCCGATATTTTCAACCATTCGCATCCATTATAAGTGCATAGGCAGACACACATGCCGGAGTTGAATTGCTCAAAATATCGCGTTGTAAATAAAATTTGGCAAATCTTAGAATATACATTAAATAAATATAATCACAGATCACAGACACAGAGTAAAATAATGCAGCGGAAGTAAAAGAAATAGTAGTTCATGAAGCTACTATCTAAATATGTCAGAGTTACATAAGATACAACAGAAGAAATAGAGTAAAATAAAAGTCTCAATAAAATAACCAAGTACAAGCTGAGTAGAACAACAGAATTGAAATAGATAGGACATGACAAGCAGATAATCTCCAGCGATTCAAATCTCCAAGAGAGTGGAAATCCAAATCTGTGAATAACTCAGGCTGAACCGAGCGTAAAGCAAAACACAAAACACTCGAGTCAAGACAATATATACTTATATAATGTAAACCAACTCAAGTGAACTGTAATAAAGGTACAAGTAACTTAGAAGATGCTTGGGACCGCCTATCCTCTAAGGATCCGTTAAACTATCTACTATGTAGTAATATTCGATATTATAATAGTGTCTAAATAAATAAAGTATAATCATATAGAAAATAGCGTTAAGGGGATGGAGAACCTTAACGCGGTCGGATCTTAAAATTATATTCGTAGTAAAGCTCGATATGGTAGGTGACACGGCACAACTAGGCAATGCCAGGGTAGATATACCAATTACGCACACGGACTGATGGATACGCATAGCAGCCACTACCGTTCCACCTCGAACAACACTCCCAAATCGGAGGATGGCCATCTAATCAATCACAAGTAAGAGTATAATATCGAAGAAATGTGTCCGAGAAGAGGTGCTACCTCACTGGTCCGAGATCGCTCCTGTTTTAGCCACCTTATGCCAACTCACGGGAGTTGGGTCCACGTAACATACCTTAAGAACGTCGCCACCATCCTACTTCATTCTGGAATCTCCACCGCGTACACGGTTGTCAAAGTGGTTTTCGGTATCGACAGAGAGTATGTCCATATCCGATCCCAGTCTCTTTGCCAACCAATCGTTATTATAACCCGTGGTTATAACTTTAAAAACAATACTTTACTTCAAAATAAAATATCATTTCAAACCATATCTTTAACAAAATAAAGATTAAATCAATTCCAAACCATTTCCATATATTTAAATTTTCATATCATTTCAAAACTTCATTTCAAATCATTTTAATATAATAAAATATCATATCCTTACAAAACTTCATTTCAAATCATTTTAATAAAATAAAATATCCTATCAGTTCAAATCCAAATATTCAACTTTAAATACCTTTTAAATTCAAAGATATCATTCATTTACTATCATTTCAAATCACCTTTAAATAGTTTATATTCCAATCAAAATAATTCATTTAAACCTTTTAAAAGTGTAATTATTATATTTTCAAATCAAGTATTCAATTTCCAAAGTTTCAAACCATTCTGAGTTCGTTTACTAAGTCAAAAACCCTAATTATTAAAATTTCAGCATTTCACAGCATTTAAAAACAACTGCTATAGGTTATATTTTAAAACATTTTTAATTCAGTAAAGACAGCACTTAAAACTGCTGTTAAAACTCAGTTTTAGTTGAATTATAGTTCAAAACAGAAAAGACAGCATTTCAGAAGTGCTGCGGTAGTTCAGATTTCAAAACAAAGGTTAAATTTGGTTTCAGCAAAGACTGCAGACCATTATAGCATTTCCAGAGAATGCTATAATAGACCTGAGTTCAATATTAGCCTATAAGTTCAATTACAGCTACTACAGTATTTCAGAAATGCTGTAATAGCTCTTTTTACACAATTTTAGTTCAAAACAGAATCTATAGCATTTCTGAATGCTATTAAAAGTTAATTTCAGGTGTTAATGTATTTCCAGCAATTAAATAACTTTAATTTAAAACACATAAACATTTTAAAAATCATATTTTAACATTTAAAATGTTCATTTACATATCGTTTAACATATATCTTTTCATAATAAATTTCTTATAATAAAATCCAATTTTCAACAATTTACTTAATAAATTTAAGTGTAAAAGTTTCCAATTCTTCACATTTCAACAAATAACTTAACACTTCAAATTTAAATTACCATTTCACAAATTTAACTAAATTTCCAATTTTATTTAATTAACTTAACCCTTTAATTAAAACCAAATTTCACATTTCCTTGTCAAGTTATATTTTAAAAGATCACTTTTAAACATTCACTTATTTAACCACTTAAATTCATAGAAAAATCAATAATAATTTAACAAATCACTTAAATTCAAATTTAATCAAATTATCATATTTACCATTTCCAAATAAAATTTAATATCCATTTTATTTATATAACTTAAATATCATTTTTAACCAAAATTCCAAATTTCCAACTTAAGTTATATTTCAAAAATCTAGTTAAACCATTCATTAATTACATTTTTAACACATGGAAAAAAAATCATAATTTCTTTAATTTAAAACATTTCAAAATCTATTTAAATCAAATTTCATAAATTTATAATTTTTTTAAAATACTTAAAAATATCCAAAACACTTTATAAAATAACCACGGGCCTGTATATAATTTTCTAACCTAGGTCATGTGATACGGATATGTATCATTTCAATCCGCAGTTAAAAAACGAAAAATCCGGGTTCTATCATTTCAAACCCGCAATCCCAAGTTAAAATAAATTAAATAAAAATCGTTCAGGCCTATCATTTCAGCCCATAACAATTTTTCCCTATTCTAAAGTCCATTCGGGTATGTATCATTTCAACCCATAGTGATTCTAGTCTACAGGGAACTTGCAATGGTGATAACTGATATAAATAACAGAATAACATTAAATAACAGTAACATCTGATATAACAGGTGTATAAACATCATATGATCATAATATAGTCAAGTATAACATGATAATATATTTCTACAGATTCATAGGGTGTCAATTTACTAGTTATATAGGTACATATTGTCTGGTGAGAATAACTCACTTGTTTAAGCTGGAGATGACGACCAAACACACAACACAGAATCTTTGAAGGCACGACAACATGAATATGATTTGAGAGTGGAGAGCCAAATATAATTGCCTTGTATACATATAAACAAAACAAGACAATGTATACATAAATATGTAACACAAAACAATATCGAAATGACTTGAAATAAAAAGCAACAGATGGCAAAGTGATTCGACCTTTCTTTAACCATTCAAGAGCTTGACCAAGGGGATCTTTTGCTCAGCCATAGCTGGACATAATCTCAGGTTATGGCATCTAAATAGCATGGCAACAAGGAGATGAAGATGGTAGGAGTTACATATGAATAAGACAAAGGGTCAAGGCAAAATAAGTGGAGTTTTGGTGCATTTTTGGCTCATCCAAAGGCAAGTTGGGCTCGGCCCTTGCATGGTTCAGGTCTGGACAGTAGATGGAGGGGTGTGGGGAGGTCCGGAAAAGGTGATGGTGGCGGCCTATAGTGGTGGCCAAGGTGGTGGATGAAGGTGGTGAAGTAATAGTGGTGACTAGTGCATTGTTTTGGAGTTTTTTTGACATTGTTTTGGGGTGTAGGCTCATCTAGATGGCCATGGCCTGATCTGGTCAGAGGGGATTGGAGGAGGAGCTGCTGCAGATGATGGTGGAAAAGGTGTTGGAGGTGGTGGCCGTGGCTATGGAGAAGAGGCCATGCAAATAGAAGAGAGAAACAAGGCAAAATAGCATAGAAAAAGTAAGAAAAAGTAGAAAGAAGAGAGGGATTTACCAAATTTTTTTGCAAGATGGAGGCCATGATTTTTTTTAGGGTTTAGGAGCTTTGAAAATTCGTGAATAACATGAGGAAGTCGGCTGAAAAATATTGGGGGAATAGAACAGCAAAAATAAAATAAAAGATGTATTGATTGAAAAAGAAACGGTAGAATTCAAAAGGACTAAGCACACAAAAGGTATCAAACTCTTCATATATCTTTAATTCCTTTTTATAACTTTATATTTCTGGAAATGATTATAATCCCAGATAAAATTTCGAAATTTTATCAAAATATAATAATTTATATAAATATTTATCAATCATATAAAGTTAAATTAAGAAAATAGCTAAAAATAGTAAACTAGTCTAGAAAATTTGAAATTGAATAAAATAATTTTAGGAAAATTCATATGAGCTTGTAATATATTTCTAAACATAAATAATAACATAAAATAAAAATATATTCACAAAATAAATATTTAAAATTTAATTTACATATAATTTTTAATGAAGAAAATAGCAGAAAATAGGGAAACAGCCTTTAAAAATAGGAAATCATCATAGTAAATTTTGGAAAAATTCTATTATTATTTTTGTAAATATTTAGAGATGAAAATATACATAAATTAACATATTGACACATATTAAAATAAAATATAACAAAGAAAAAGTAATTTATACAATTTAAAATAGACAAAATTGTTAAATAAACAGTTTATACTAAAAAAATTGAAATGTACATAACTTTTACATTTTAACTCCGTTTTCAACGAAACGAAAAGTAGTGTTCAAGTTATTAAATCTATTTTCATAATAAAAGATAAAAATTATAATTTCAAACTATTTAAAATTTAAATTTAAAGTCAAAGTTTGACTATTTGACCAAAATTCACATTTTCTGGAAATATTAAATTTAGTCATATTTGGAATTCAAATCCACATCAAAATCAAAGTTTATACTTAAAATAACAAAATTTATTCTTTTTCATAAATAAAGCTTTTGAATCTTGAAAAATCAATTTAAAAATATTTGAAAAATACAGGGTTGTTACACTCTCCCCCACTCAAAGCTTTTCGTCCTCGAAAAGGAATGAGGTACGGAAAAGCATAGAAAAGATAGAGTGAAATAAGATTAAAATAAGATGACAAGGAGATTTAAATTACGCCTCATAACTATTGTTATAGGTAAGTTTAACAGGATGGAGGTGATCAAATCAAGAACACAAACACGAAAAAGAACCTCTAGAGTCTGAATCTCCCTTTTCACTTGACCGACGGTCTATAAATGGAAAAACAGTGTTCAGATCCAGATGAGTAACAAAGATTATCAAAGATTACAGAAAGATTTCTAAACAGACTGGTATAAGCAATAGCCTTTCCATTCTGTAACAAGATAAGAGAAATAAGGACAACCAAAAGATAGTTTGAAAAACAAAATAAGATAATAGATTTGTAACCATAATGTTTTGAAATCATAACAATTTAGAGATGTTTATCATTTGGAAATCATACTACTAAAATCATAACACTTTGGAAATGTTATTCTTTAAAAAAAACATAATACTTAGAAAATCATAACACCTTTTAAAAATAATCTTTATTTAAACCATTTTAATTCAAGGTCAAATAATATTCATTTTAAAGTTGTAACATTTCTAAGTTCATTCAATTATAAAACTTCCAAAACATTGTATTTTCAAAATAGTAGCACTTATAAAATGCTACAGTAGGTATATTAGTATTTCAAATCAGTTCAATTTCAGAAATATTCATTTGGATATCATTTAACTTATGACTTATTAAAACAAACTTTTATGAATGGAATATTCAAATCAAACTATACTTCATTTATTAAGTCAAAAGCTCCCTATTTTAGTTAGCTCTTAATTTAACACATAACCTAACACTTTATTTAAAATACCCATTTCATAAATAGATATTCCTTTAATGAGTTACACTTAAAATTCCCATTTGAAAACCAAATTCTCAATTATCAAGTTTTAGTGATGTTAAAATACATTTTAACTATTTAAATCATAATTATTCATTTTTCAAGACATATCAATTTTATAAATAAAATATTTATCATAGTAAATATAACAATCAAATTTCTTTACACATTTATTCATTTAGACATCAATTAAACTATGAATTCAAGTTAAATAAACTTTATTACCAAAAGTCCAATTCAAATGTATTTTATTTTATCTATTCAAAGATACATTATTTATTATACAACATATTCATTTGAGGAAATAACTTTTATTAAATTCCTAGGTTAGACTTAAGGTTCCATATTAAATCAAATTTGATTATTAAGTTATTTAAATAAAATCTCTTTAAATTCCTTTTTCACTATTTACCTTTGTTAATCTTTTATAACTAAAATTTAAGTGTATAACATTTATTATAACCACTCAAATTTTATTTATAAAAATCCTTTCTATATTGTATATTATCCAATTTCATATTCAACTTCTGTGTAATTTTGGTAAGTTATATTGGAATGAAATTGTATGTTATACAAATAAAACTTTCCAATTCAATTATCTCAAGTTTGAATCATTTATCCAAATTTTTGATTTTCTTTTTATAATTGAAATTATTCTTCAAGATGAAATTTAAGAATTAATTTTCCGGTTTCCTTCAAACCAGTTAGAGATAAATAAATATATGTACATAATATGTCAAATCAATTTAAATCTTATATCTATATATATTATAAATCAAATCATATTTAGAAATTCAAATAAATTAAATCTTTCAAAACAAAGCTGTAGTAAGACTACAAAACGGTCTCTTCACTTCGAAACTCGAAAATGAACGTCGATGATGCTGCAGTCATCATCGAAATTATTTTCCAGCGACAAAGAGAAGAGCACTTAATTTTTAAACTTTAAAATCCTTTAGAGACAAATTTTTATTCAAAAATACTTTAAATAATATATCCTTTTAAAACTTTAAACACAAGGTTTGAAACCATCAGAAATTAAATTCTCAAATTCTTGATTTAAATTCATTTCAGTTTCCAAAATCAATTTATAAACATCTATTTATAAATTCATTTATAGAATGATAAATCAAGTATTATCATTTCAAATAATCAATTTAAATCAATTTATTAAGTTCCGTAATATTTACTTATATCAAAATTTATTTCATTAAACAAATTTTTTTTAAAATAATATTGTGTCAGTTTGTTCTATCAAAGTGTTTTAGAAATCCTATCGATAGCGTTAATCAGACGAATCGATCGGAAGCCCAAATCAACATCAACAACTCAAACGACACACTATATAAAACAAAACATAGATTTACAAGTACAATTCAAAATGTTTGGAGATATTTCGAAAACAAAACAAGATGATTAATTATCAAAATATGAAGATGGATAAGCTTAGATAAATTGCGGGCAACCTTAACCGGGTCAACCGTGACTTAATGAATAAGATCAAATGTGTATTTTTTTCTGGGGTAAATCTACATCTGATCTCAAAAGATAGAGTTTGGAGTAATAAAAGATATTAGCATCTAAACCAAGGATAGATATAAATCTCTGGTGAATCGATGCTAATTTGTAAAGGAGTTTCCACCTTTACCAGAAAATTAGAATATTGGCGAGACAGCCAATTCACTATAAAGATCATTCGAAGTGGAGTTATGTGATACTCCAAAATCAAAAGAAGATGAATAGTGAGGGACAAGAATGAATTTTGAAACCGCAGGGAACGTTCCAAAAATTCAGAGGAAATTTGAATCAAGAGGAAAAGATTCAAACTCGAACGAAAGTGATTCTGTAAATAAATCTACTCCATATGCTGAGTTTTGCCTCAAAGCCAAAGCTCTGATACCAACTGTAACGACCCGATATTTTCAACCATTCGCATCCATTATAAGTGCATAGGCAGACACACATGCCGGAGTTGAATTGCTCAAAATATCGCGTTGTAAATAAAATTTGGCAAATCTCAGAATATACAGTAAATAAATATAATCACAGATCATAGACACAGAGTAAAATAATGCAGCGGAAGTAAAAGAAATAGTAGTTCATGAAGCTACTATCTAAATATGTCAGAGTTACATAAGATACAACAGAAGAAATAGAGTACAACAAAAGTCTCAATAAAATAACCAAGTACAAGCTGAGTAGAACAACGGAATTGAAATAGATAGAACATGACAAGTAGATAATATCCAGCGATTCAAATCTCCAAGAGAGTGGAAATCCATATCTATGAATAACTCAGGCTGACCCGAGCGTAAAGCAAAACACAAAACACTCGAGTCAGGACAATATATACTTATATAATGTAAACCAACTCAAGTGAACTGTAATAAAGGTACAAGTAACTTAGAAGATGCTTGGGACCGCCCATCCTCTAAGGATCCATTAAACTATCTACTATGTAGTAATATTCGATATTATAATAGTGTCTAAATAAGTAAAGTATAATCATATAGAAAATAGCGTTAAGAGGATGGAGAACCATAATGCGGTCGGATCTTAAAATCATAATCGTAGTAAAGCTCGATATGGTAGGTGACACGGCACAACTAGGCAATGCCAGGGTAGATATACCAATTACGCACATGGACTGATGGATACGCATAGCAGCCACTACCGTTCCACCTCGAACAACACTCCCAAATCGAAGGATGGCCATCTAATAAATCACAAGTAAGAGTATAATATCGAAGAAATGTGTCCGAGAAGAGGTGCTTCCTCACTGGTCCGAGATCGCTCCTGTTTTAGCCACCTTATGCCAACTCACGGGAGTTGGGTCCACGTAACATACCTTAAGAACGTCGCCACCATCCTACTTCATTCTGGAATCTCCACCGCGTACACGGTTGTCAAAGTGGTTTTCGGTATCGATAGAGAGTATGTCCATATCCGATCCCGGTCTCTTTGCCAACCAATCGTTATTATAACCCGTGGTTATAACTTTAAAAACAATACTTTACTTCAAAATAAAATATCATTTCAAACCATATCTTTATCAAAATAAAGATTAAATCAATTCCAAACCATTTCCATATATTTAAATTTTCATATCATTTCAAAACTTCATTTCAAATCATTTTAATATAATAAAATATCATATCCTTACAAAACTTCATTTCAAATCATTTTAATAAAATAAAATATCCTATCAGTTCAAATCCAAATATTCAACTTTAAATACCTTTTAAATTCAAAGATATCGTTCATTTACTATCATTTCAAATCACCTTTAAATAGTTTATATTCCAATCAAAATAATTCATTTAAACCTTTTAAAAGTGTAATTATTATATTTTCAAATCAAGTATTCAATTTCCAAAGTTTCAAACCATTCTGAGTTCGTTTACTAAGTCAAAAACCCTAATTATTAAAATTTCAGCATTTCACAGCATTTAAAAACAACTGCTATAGGTTATATTTGAAAACATTTTTAATTCAGTAAAGACAGCACTTAAAACTGCTGTTAAAACTCAGTTTTAGTTGAATTATAGTTCAAAACAGAAAAGACAGCATTTCAGAAGTGCTGCGGTAGTTCAGATTTCAAAACAAGGGTTAAATTTGGTTTCAGCAAAGACCGCAGACCATTATAGCATTTCCAGAGAATGCTATAATAGACCTAAGTTCAATATTAGCCTATAAGTTCAATTACAGCAACTACAGTATTTCAGAAATGCTGTAATAGCTCTTTTTACACAATTTTAGTTCAAAACAGAATCTATAGCATTTCTGAATGCTATTAAAAGTTAATTTCAGGTGTTAGTGTATTTCCAGCAATTAAATAACTTTAATTTAAAACACATAAACATTTTAAAAATCATATTTTAACATTTAAAATGTTCATTTACATATCGTTTAACATATATCTTTTCATAATAAATTTCTTATAATAAAATCCAATTTTCAACAATTTACTTAATAAATTTAAGTGTAAAAATTTCCAATTCTTCACATTTCAACAAATAACTTAACAGTTCAAATTTAAATTACCATTTCACAGATTTAACTAAATTTCCAATTTTATTTAATTAACTTAACCCTTTAATTAAAACCAAATTTCACATTTCCTAGTCAAGTTATATTTTAAAAGATCACTTTTAAACATTCACTTATTTAACCACTTAAATTCATAGAAAAATCAATAATACTTTAATAAATCACTTAAATTCAAATTTAATCAAATTATCATATTTACCATTTCCAAATAAAATTTAATATCCATTTTATTTATATAACTTAAATATCATTTTTAACCAAAATTCCAAATTTCCAACTTAAGTTATATTTCAAAAATCTAGTTAAACCATTCATTAATTACATTTTTAACACATGGAAAAAAATCATAATTTCTTTAATTTAAAACATTTCAAAATCTATTTAAATCAAATTTCATAAATTTATAATTTTTTTAAAATACTTAAAAATATCCAAAACACTTTATAAAATAACCACGGGCCTGTATATAATTTTCTAACCTAGGTCATGTGATACGGATATGTATCATTTCAATCCGCAGTTAAAAAATGAAAAATCCGGGTTCTATCATTTCAAACCCGCAATCCCAAGTTAAAATAAATTAAATAAAAATCGTTCAGGCCTATCATTTCAGCCCATAACAATTTTTCCCTATTCTAAAGTCCGTTCGGGTATGTATCATTTCAACCCATAGTGATTCTAGTCTACATGGAACTTGCAATGGTGATAAGTGATATAAATAACAGAATAACATTAAATAACAGTAACATCTGATATAACAGGTGTATAAACATCATATGATCATAATATAGTCAAGTATAACATGATAATATATTTCTACATATTCACAGGGTGTCAATTTACTAGTTATATAGGTACATATTGTCTGGTGAGAATAACTCACTTGTTTAAGCTGGAGATGACGACCAAACACACAACACAGAATCTTTGAAGGCACGACAACATGAATATGATTTGAGAGTGGAGAGCCAATTATAATTGCCTTGTATACATATAAACAAAACAAGACAATGTATACATAAATATGTAACACAAAACAATATCGAAATGACTTGAAATAAAAAGCAACAGAGGGCAAAGTGATTCGACCTTTCTTTAACCATTCAAGAGCTTGACCAAGGGGATCTTTTGCTCAGCCATAGCTGGACATAATCTCAGGTTATGGCATCAAAATAGCATGGCAACAAGGAGATGATGATGGTAGGAGTTACATATGAATAAGACAAAGGGTCAAGGCAAAATAAGTGGAGTTTTGGTGCATTTTTGGCTCATCCAAAGGCAAGTGGGGCTCGGCCCTTGCATGGTTCAGGTCTGGACAGTAGATGGAGGGGTGTGGGGAGGTCCGGAAAAGGTGATGGAGGCGGCCTATAGTGGTGGATGAAGGTGGTGAAGTAATAGTGGTGACTAGTGCATTGTTTTGGAGTTTTTTTGACATTGTTTTGGGGTGTAGGCTCATCTAGATGGCCATGGCCTGATCTGGTCAGAGGGGATTGGAGGAGGAGCTGCTGCAAATGATGGTGGAAAAGGTGTTGGAGGTGGTGGCCGTGGCTATGGAGAAGAGGCCATGCAAATAGAAGAGAGAAACAAGGCAAAATAGCATAGAAAAAGTAAGAAAAAGTAGAAAGAAGGGAGGGATTTACCAAATTTTTTTGCAAGATGGAGGCCATGATTTTTTTTAGGGTTTAGGAGCTTTGAAAATTCGTGAATAACATGAGGAAGTCGGCTGAAAAATATTGGGGGAATAGAACAGCAAAAATAAAATAAAAGATGTATTGATTGAAAAAGAAACGGTAGAATTCAAAAGGACTAAGCACATAAAAGGTATCAAACTCTTCATATATCTTTAATTCCTTTTTATAACTTTATATTTCTGGAAATGATAATAATCCCAGATAAAATTTCGAAATTTTATCAAAATATAATAATTTATATAAATATTTATCAATCATATAAAGTTAAATTAAGAAAATAGCTAAAAATAGTAAACTAGTCTAGAAAATTTGAAATTGAATAGAATAAATTTTAGAAAAATTCATATGAGCTTGTAATATATTTATAAACATAAATAATAACATAAAATAAAAATATATTCACAAAATAAATATTTAAAATTTAATTTACATATAATTTTTAATGAAGAAAATAGCAGAAAATAGGGAAACGGCCTTTAAAAATAGGAAATCATCATAGTAAATTTTGAAAAAATTCTATTATTATTTTTGAAAATATTTAAAGATGAAAATATACATAAATTAACATATTGACACATATTAAAATAAAATATAACAAAGAAAAAGTAATTTATACAATTTAAAATAGACAAAATTGTTAAATAAACAGTTTATACTAAAAAAATTGAAATGTACATAACTTTTACATTTTAACTCCGTTTTCAACGAAACGAAAAGTAGTGTTCAAGTTATTAAATCTATTATCATAATAAAAGATAAAATTTATAATTTCAAACTATTTAAAATTTAAATTTAAAAGTCAAAGTTTGACTATTTGACCAAAATTCACATTTTCTGGAAATATTAAATTTAGTCATATTTGGAATTCAAACCCACATCAAAATCAAAGTTTATACTTAAAATAACAAAATTTATTCTTTTTCATAAATAAAGCTTTTGAATCTGGAAAAATCAATTTAAAAATATTTGAAAAATACAGGGTTGTTACAATTCATCAATCAACAAAGGAAGCATGGGCATTAGTTAAACCAAAAGGCATAACTAACCATTCATAGAAAAACCATTCTCAGTACGAAAAGCAGTCTCGGAAATACTTTCCTCGGCAACACAGAGCTGGAGAAAATCAGTGGCAAGATCAAGCTGAGAGAAGACAGTAGCTCCTTGAGCTGATCAATTCGAAATTCAATTTCCCACTTAGAAGGTAGGAGAATGGAAACAACCAGAAAGAAAATAGATTGGAAAACAGAATAAGATACTAAATTTAAAACCATGAAAATTTCAACTTACATTAATAATTAATTTCATCCATTTGATTTCACTTAAGTTAAATAAATCTTAACTATTTTTAATCTCATTATCTCATCATACAATTATCTTAAATTAACAATTTTCCAAAGTCCTGAATTTGAAAATCATTTATTATACTCATAATTTATTCACTAAATTTCATTCTTCTTTATTCCAAAATTATTATTAATTTATTCCACTTAATATCTAATCATGTTATTAAGTTTATTTACACTTTTTATAACTTCTCCAATTTTATTTATAAATTCATTTAACACCATTTTATATTGTAATTATTCAATTAACCTTTTATTCTATTTACCTATATTAATCTTTTATACTAAAATTTAAGTGTATAACATTTATTATAACCACTCAAATTCTATTTATAAAATCCATTTATATTGTATATTATCCAATTACATATTAACCTTCTTATTAATTCAAATAAGTTATATTGGAATGTAGTAGAATATTATACAAATAAAATTTTCTAATTCAATTATTTGAAGCTTAAATATTATTCAAAATTTTGGCTTCATTTTATAATTGAAATCATCCTTTAAGATAAAATTTAAGAATTAAATTTCCGATTAACTTCAAACAATTTTAGATATAAACAAATATATATACATATATATATATCAAATCAAATTTTGAATCATATATTAATATATATTATAAATCAAATCATATTTTAGAAATCCAAATAAATTTAATTCTTCAAAGCAAAACTGTAGCAAAGCTACAGAATGGTCTCTTAACTTTGAAACTCGAAAATAAATGTCGATGGTGCTGTAGTCATCACCGAAATTATTTTCCAGCGACAAAGAAAAGAGCACTGATTTAAAACTATAAAATTCTTTAGAAACAATTTCTATTCAAAAATACTTTAAATAATATATCATTTTAAAACTTTAAAACCAAAGTTCGAAATCATCGGAAATTAAATTCTCAAATTCATGATTTAAATTCATTTAGATTTCCAAATTAATTTATAACCATGTTTAATAGTTCAATTATTTATATATGGAACAAAAGCCAATGGGTACAAGCTATATAAAAATCAAATATTATTTCTTAACAACCAATTCAATTAACTATCAAAATTCAGAAAATTATACTTATATATATTATAATTATACAAAATTTATTTCATTTACTAAATTTGAAAACCATATTGTGTCGGTTTTCTCTATTCAAGTGTTTTGGGAATTCTATCGATAGCGTTGATCAAACGAATCGATCGGAAACCCAAATCAACATCAACAACTCAAACAACACAATATATATTAAAACATTTTAATATTAATAACAACATACAAAATACACTCCCTCTCTCGATGATTCAAGGATAGGTTTCAAAGAGAGGATAGAGATTCAAGTATAGAGAGATCCTAATCCCAAAAGAATTCAACTAGACGACAGGCTCGATAGGTAGATAAATAGATTTCAAAGAGAGAAGAGAAATGGTTAGACTTATATAAATCGCGGGCAACCTTAACCGGTCAATCGTGACTTCAAAATAAGATCATGGTAGATTTCAGAGGCAGATCGACATTCGATCTCAAAAGATAGAATTCGAATATCGCAAAAGATAGCAGCATTGTAAACCGAGGATACAGAAATCTCTGGTGAATCAATGCCTATTGTAAGGAGTTTCACTTCCTTACAAATCATATAGTGGGGCTATGGGATACTCAAAAAAAACCAAATGAATACGAATAGGGAAAGACAAGAATGGATTTTGGAACTGAGGGAACATTCCAAAATTCAAAGGAAACCGAATCGAAGAAGAAGGAATTCAAGCTCGAATGAAAGTGATTCTATAAATAAATTTACCATACATGCTAAGTTTGCCTAGAGCCAAAGCTCTGATACCAAATGTAACGACCCACTATTTTGGACAATTCAAATCGACAATAAATCCACACATGTCGGACTTGAATAATTCAAAACAATAGATTATAAATATAAATTTGGCAAAACTCAGAATATACAGTAAATAAATCACAGATCACAAACACAGAGTAATATAACAATGCAGCGGAAGCAAAGAAATAGTAGTTTATGAAGCTACTATATGTATAACAAAGTTCAACAAGATACAACAGAAATCATGAATACATAGATGTCTCAATACAATAGTCAAATACAAGATCTGAATACATCACTGGAATCAACCGAATGACTGAAAGCAGAATCAATAGATGGATCTAAGCGAAGCTCCAACTCTAAAGGTGAGTCTCGAATACTGGTACGACTCAGTCTGACCCGAGCGTAAAGCAAAACACAAAACACTCGAGTTAGGACATACATACTTATACAATGTAAACCAACTCAAGTGAACTGTAATAAAATGCATAAGTAACTTAAAGGATGCTTGGGACTGCCCATCCTCTAAGGATCCGTTCAACTATTTACTATGTAGTAACATTCGCTATTATAATAATATCTAATAGTAAAATAAACTTACTTTTAAATAGCATTAAGGAGTTGCCCATATCCCCCTTAACACGTAATAGTCCCAGAAGTCTATCCAGTATCAGCATACCTCCAGATCGGGAGGCTACCCTAAATACTCCATAGGCTACGGCACAAAACCAAACTCGTAGTAAAGCACGTATGGTAGGTGACATGGCACAACGAGGCAATGCCAGCGTAGATATACCAATTACGCACGCGGGTTGGTGGAAACGCGTAGCAGCCACAACCGCCCACCTCGAAACACACTCCCAAATCAAAAATCGAAGGGTGGCCACCAAATCAATCACAAAGTCATAGAATGGTATCGAAGAAATGTGTCTGATCAGAGGTGCTACCTCATTGGCCCGAGATCGCTCCTGTTTTAGCCACCTTATGCCAACTTACGGAAGTCGGGTCCACGTTCATACCTCAATAGGATCGTCGCCACCATCCTACTTCATTCTGGAATCTCGACCGCGTACATGGTTGTCAAAGTGGTTTTCGGTATCGAAAGAGAGTATGCCCATATCCGATCACGGTCTCTTTTCAAAGCATATATGAACATAGCATATTAATTTCGACAATTCACATGTCATTGTTTCACAATTATATAAGTACGAATGTCGAGAGTGATAAACTCACATTTTAGAGTTAGAGATGACAATTCAAGACACAACTAAAACTCCGAAAAGCACGACAAAGCACGAACAAGATTTTGAATGGATGAAGAGTCAAAATCCAAATCTTGTACACAAACAATTACAACAATTATAAGTGTATGATTCAGCCCAAACAAATATGAATTCAACAATGAAAAATATGAATCAAAGATGAGATAAAATGGCTTCATCTAGGCCATTGGGCTCTACCACATAGGAAAATAGGCTAGACCATCCACATCATGGCTCGGCCATGATCTGATCTGTAGCATAAAGACTCGGCCATGGTCACCAAAGTGCACGACTATGGCTTGAGGAAGTGGAAAAATGGCAAGTTACAAGCATGGAAGGCAAAAGGTTAAGGAGATTGGAAGGTTACAAGCAAACATAGGCTTGGCCCAATGCAAAGTGTTCGGCCATGATGGTTTGGGTCGGGTCTAGGCAATCAATAGGTACGGCCATGAAGGTGTTTTGATCAAGGCAAGGCAAGGAGGTGGTGTTTAGGTGGTGGCCGAGGCTAATAAAGGAGGAAGTGGTGAAATAAGGTGGTCGACTATGATTTGCATCAAGTTTTGGTGATGTATGGCATCAAGGTGGTCTCGGCCTTGGTTTGGTGGAGATGAGGAGGTGATGTGGTCGGCATGGAGGTGGTGGAGAAGGTGATGGGGTCGGCAATAGGAGCAAGGCCGAGCATAAGCATTGGAACCAAAAGAAAAACAAAAGAAATGGAAAGAAGGAGGAAGGGAGAAGCCATGGAAACTTGAATATATTTTTCTTCAGGAAGAAAATGAGGGATGAGAAGGGATGAGAAACTTTTGTACGTGAATTACAAACTGAAGTGGCGGCTAGGGTTAGAGAAAATGAATGGCTAAGAGATGGAAAGCCTTGAATGGCTAGGAATTAGAAAGGCTTACTTGATTTCTATGAAAAGAAACTTAAGTCTCTTAGAATTTCCAAGCCCAAAATCCAAATAAAATCAAATAGCAAAGAGATTGGAAATTAAAATAAACGTCTACACAAAATAAAATAGAGAATGAACATAAGAAAAATAGAATACAAAAAATCATTGCGTGTAAAACGCTGTATTTTATCATATTTTAAAAAGTACAAAATAAAATTTGATGAAACGGAAAGCAGAATGAATATCAGAATTATATTCTGCTTCAAAGAAAAAGAATAGAAATTAAAAATTCAAATTTAAAATTTTCAACTGTGGTCAAACTTTGACTTTCAGTTGACCAAAATATAAAATTTTCTGAAATATCTATTTTATTATATTTGGGAAAATAAATTACAAACGAAATCCAAAATTACATTGGAAAATTCCAAAAATTCAATTTTAAATGATTTAAAAATCAAAATTTTCAAAATAAAAATTAAATAAAATATTTACAAAATTATGAGTTGTTACAAGGTACCCATGAAAAGAGCTCCAGAATGCAAGGGTGGCACTAGTGGAGTTGAAGATCAACATCCTGATCGATGAGGATGACCCTACCTAGGTCCTCAAGATTGGATCTCAACTTGGCATAAAGATAAAGAAGGAGCTGGTACGGTTTTTCAAGAAAATGATTGAAGGATTTTCTTGCACTCATTCCGATTTGTGGAATCTCATCGGAGATAATATGCCATACATTGAACATGGACCCATGATGCCCTCCTGTAAAGCAAAAGAGAAGAAATCTGGTCAGGAGCGAACTTCGTTAAAAGAAGAGGTTGATAAGTTGAAGGTGAATGGTTTTATCCACAATGCATTATACCCCAAATGGATATCAAATCCTGTACTGGTCAAAAAGCTAAATGGAAAATGGCAAACATGCATCAATTATTCGGACCCAAATAAGGTTTGCCCAAAAGATAGCTTCCTACTGCCTAGAATTGACTAGCTTAATGATGGAACCATCGAACATGAACTTTTATCCTTCATGGATGCGTATTTCGACTATAATTAGATGGCGATTCACATTCCAGATCAATCACATACCAGTTTCATCACCGATTTGGGGCTGTATTATTATCGACTGATGTCGTTTGGTCTGAAGAATGTTAAAGCAACTTATTAGTGATCGGTAAATTTGACGTTTAAAGATCATATCAGACGGATAGTAAGGTCTATGTGGACAATATGCTTGTGAAGTCATAGCAATCATTGAATCACATGTCTAACCTCTTGGAGATGTTCGATGTGTATTGAAAGTACGAGATGAAGTTTAAACCACTAGAATTTTCTTTTGGAGTTGCATCAGGTAGGATTTTGGGTTTCATAGTAAACTCAAAGGCTTTGAAGCTAACCCTGAGCAAATTAAAGCATTTAAAGAGGTTTCTGTCCTAAATAAAAGGAGGACAATGCTGAGCTTGAATGGGAAGGTCGCTACATTGAGTCAATTTATTTCGACGGCGATGGATAAATAAGTACCATTCTTTGATGCCCTCAAGAAGGAGAAAGAAAAGTTTTTCTAAACAAAGGAGTGTTTGTAAGCATCCTAGAATTTGCTAGAACAAATGGAGAGACCACTGGTTTTATCATAGCCTTTGGAGGGAGAAGATCTTTTCATTTATTTGGCAGTATCTACTCACGCACCGAGTCCAGTCTTGGTATGTCAAGAATCTAGAATCCAAAGGCCCGTGTATTATATCAACAAGCGGTTCATCAAAGCGGAGAAGAATTATTCCAAGCTAGAAAAGATAGCGTATTATTTGCTGATTGCTATAGGGAATTTGTGACCGTACTTCCAGGATCACCCTATAAAAGTACCGTTTGACAAGAAATTGAGACTAGTACTACATCGACTCGAGACATCGGTGAGATTAATGAAGTGGAATACTGAGCTGAGTCAATATGATATAGCTTACCATCCTAGGAGGGTGTTATGAGGACATGCATTGGTTGACTTTATTGCCGAATTCACTATCCAAGATGGAGAAATGGAAGAAGATGTGGTCCAGTAGGCCCAATGGAAATTGTAAGTAGATGGAGCTTCTAAAGAACATAGTTCTGGAGTGGAGTAATTCTTATAATCCTAGAAGGATAAAGGAAATGCTAAGCTTTGAATCTAGAGTACCCAGTGAAATAAAAGAACTAAATATAAAGCATTCATTGCAGGACTCAAGATAGTAGAGGAACTGAGAGTCAAGGCACTACATATATTCGGTGACTCTCAGCTAGTGGTTTGTAAGGTTAATAAATAATTTTAGGCTAAGGGAGCGAGATTTTCCCCTTAGTTGATGAAAGTTCTAGGAATGCTGAATGAAATTGAGTATCATATGATAACACACATTCCCAGAGAAGAGAATATGAAAGCTGATTCATTAACTAAGCTTGCCAGCTTTAGGGATGTGCAGCTCATGGGGCTCGTTCAAGTAGAGGTTATGTTAGCTTCAAGCATTGACCAAATGGATGTTGATTGAATCTAGGAAGTTAAGGAGAAAAGGGAGTTTTGGATGATTCTAATAAAAAAACTATTTGATAAACGGAACCCTCTCAAATGGAAAAAGCGAACGACGAAAACTCTTGCATAATGATTCGTTATGTCAGAAGGAGTACCATGTAGGAAAGAATTCTCAACACAATTATTGTGATGTTTTACAAAGGATGAAACTAAGAAAATCCTTACCGATGTCCATGAAGGAAGCTGTGGCGATCACATTAAGGGGTAGACTTTGGCAAGAAAGATTCTTTGCTACAGATATTTTTGACTGACAATCTATTGGGATGCAACTAATTACACCAGGAGATGTGATAGATGCCAAAGGTTTGCGAAAATAACAAGGGCTCTAGGCATGAAGCTTAAGCGAATGGTTAGCCCATAGTCGTTTGCGATTTGGGGAATTGACTTAATCAGTGTGCTGCCGGTATCGAAAGGCGGAGCGAAGTATGCAATTGTAGATGCGGACTACTTCACAATGTGGACTGAAGCGAAACCTAACCATGATCATGACGACGAAATTGATCAACTTTATGGTGAAGAATATCTTATGCAGATTCGGAGTTCCATAGAAGATCATTAGTGACTGCGGAATTCAATTCAAAAGCATCAAATTCAAATATTTCTGTAACCAGTATAAAATTAAAAAGTGATTTTCGATAGTAGCACACCCACAAGTGAAAGTATAGGTAAAGATGGTGAATAAGATCATTAAATCAATCCTCAAGAAATAATTAACGAAAGCCAAGGCAACTAGATTGATGAGTTACCACTAGCGTTATAGGTTTATTGGATGATTCTTAAGTCTGCAACTAACCATACTCCATTTGCTTTAGCCTACGAATCTAAGGCCATTATTCCAATTGAGCTGGAAGTACCTTCTCATCGAAGGGTGAACTATGATCTTAAGATAAACAAGGAACTCTTATTTGAGTCTTTCAAATTGGTCAACAAGAGATGAGATGTAACGACCTCGAATTTTGGACACTTCATACTTAAATATCCGAATTATTAAAATATTTGAACCATAGATTTAATATGATTAAATTAATTTAATAACCTTGTTAAGCCCGTTTTAATAATAACTAAATATGGTAAACTTGTTTTTGAAATTTTTTTACATAAATATTTCAAAGAAATATCAATAATGTGACCAAAAATCGGTTTATCGATAAACATCATTTTATTCGATATAACTTATTCGAATTCTTTTGTACTTGTTTGACGAACATATGTACATTTTAGGGACAAATTAACACACTTTTCTTTATAAATTCATAAGAATATTCTAGAAGCTTGTAGAAGATAAAGAGGTACTTGTATATAAGGGTATTAAGGTAATTTGTTAAAAAAGGAGGTGTAAAGGAGAAGTGATGGGCATGTGGAGGAATGGGCATGCCATGATAAGGCCAATGAGGTGAGAGCAAGGGTGAGGCTACCATTTGAAGCCTATAAAAGAAGGTGTTTGGCCCTTGAATCACTTTTGGAAATTTTAAAAATAAAATCAACACACCTCATCTCCTTCTCTTCATAAAATTTCCTAAGCAAAATAAATACAAAACATCTTCTACAACATTGCAACACCATTTAACAACTTGGAGTAGAAGATTTGCAGCACAAGACATGTGACAACCCACCTTCCTGACCCCTGGGAATGACACTTAATACATCCACGGTATTAGTGTTCCATTGCCCAAGCATCCAAAAGACGAGTTGTCGTGGGTTAAATAAAAGAACAGAAAAGAAACTCTCACAACGGAACGGTTAATTATAATATACCAATATGATAGTACAAAAGGTTACTCCTTAACATAGAGTTATTAGAGCTACACAAAAGCACTTTTATTATCAGCTTAGATGGTTATAACTACCTGCCTTTACATATGCTGATACAAAATACACACACATAAGTAAACATAACTGCAGGAATAGATAGTCAGGTAGATAAGGAGCCTCCTGCTCATTCATCACCTCCAAAAGAGCCCAAATAAACCTGCTACTCTCGGACTACTCAAATATAAATGAGTGCTAAAAAGTTTAGGGAAAACAAACAACTCGGATCAGACAATAAATCTGGTATAAGTAAAGTCCAAACAAAGGGATGGAAATAAACAACAATATGTGAGACCATGGCATCAAATGTGGAATGGGATTCTCCTCATAAGAACTACATCCAACTATAAGTAATGGGTATAAATAATTAAACATCACAAAGTTTTAAAGGCACATCCCAATACAATTAAGAAAGAAATAAATTCGAGGGTTTGAATCAAAAACAGGGAAAGGGAAAATTTCCAACAATGACTAGGAGTGTACACCCCCATTTACCGAAAGTATACCTCTAAAAAATATACTTGAGAAATACAATAGCTCTCGGTCATGTCCAAGCCAGAGCCCGCCAACTTTACGGAGTATTCGAGTATTTCACATTGCGCATATAACCAAAACCAATCTAGATAAATGTGATAATACCCTAATGGAAGCAACCCCACATAGCTTGGCTTTAACTCGCTCTTTGGGTTTAGTCATTTCCAACAGAAGATATCAATGCTTAAATAAGCAACAAATTATCTTAGATTGACGATACACAAAGAAGGTAGCGGAATCGATAGTCAGTAAATCAACTATTGTGAATAATTAAAATGATCATATATGGAAATTAAATCTCATACCCTTACCACTACTCGTCGATTTCAAACTTATACTATCCATTAGTTGAAAATGAAGTCTGCAAGTAAAGGTAGTGATACCTCTAAGACTTGCTTTGACAATATTTTTAAACTTCGAGGTAGAGACGAGCTTCCATACCTCGATGTTTAGTGCCGAGAATATGACTAAATCATTTCCATATAAGCGACATCATTTATGGAAATTAAATTTCTTATCTTTTGCACAAGCAGGCGTAACCATTGTGTATCTGCGATCTATGGTCGTTTTAGTAGCGTAATCCGCAAGGCAGAGATTGATTAAATGTAACGACCTAGAATTTTGAACAAATTAAATTGAAAATATTTAATTAATTTTAAAATATTTGAACGGTAATTTAATTTGAATCCCCAATACATCTATGAATTTGGCGATTAAATTTTAAAATTTAATCTGTTGAATGTTGAATAAAAATTTGAATCTTCAATTTATAGCTGGAGAAAAATATTTCAAAAGCTTTTAATATTCGTATTGATATTACTGAAGATAATAGAAGCTTCAGAATCGAATGTGAAACTGCTTTGTTCAGTTTTGAACTTTTATCGTCTGAATCGATATTTAAAAATAGCCGTCCGAGGCACAGTCTCGGAATTCGACGAAACCAGTTTCATTGGGTCCGTAATATTGTATTATTATTGGATTTCCAATTTCGTATTTTTCGGAGTTGATATGAGAGCGTACGGCGTATAAACGCGTTGGAAATAAATCGAAAATTCAAATTTAAAAATTATATTTTTATACATATATATTCACACGTTCTCCCTTAAATCACGCCGAAGATCACGAGAATTTATCACACAACCCATACTCGTTCAGTTTTAAAATACTCCTCTCCCTCTTCAGTTTTAAAAAGGCAAAATCAAAGAAAATAAAAATGGCCGAGCTTCTCGTTCGAAATCAAAGTGAAATTCTCGTCCCCCTTCCTTTTATAAACAAAGTCTTCCCCTTCCTCTCTCATTTTCAAAATCGAAATGAAATTAAAATATCGAATTCCCTCCCACGTTTTCGTTCAAAGTCAAATCTGACCGAGTAGAGGAGGAGGAGGAGCTCGCGCTCGAGCTCGCGACAATGTTGGCACGCGTGCAAGTGCCGCCTGGGGGCTTTGATAGATCTCGGTAGGGAAGTCGACTTTCTCGATTTCAAATTGGGAAATCGAGCACGTCGTCGCGATTAGAGGAGGAGCATGGTATCGCCTGTCGCGGCATGGTGGCGCTCGAGTGGAAGCGGTGGTCTGGCGCGAGGCAAGGGGAATTCCGGTGGGTCTTCGGTGATGCGGCGACCAGGGCTGTTCGCGCGAGTGGATGGGAGGCTCGTCAACGTGGAATCGATGATTTGCGGTGGAGGGGAGGAGCAGTTCATGGAAAAGGCGTACGTTTCGCAGTGAGGTAATCCCTGTTTTGGTAAGTTTGATTTAAAATAAAATTAACAACTCTTTTATTCATGCAAGAAAAAAAATGTTGAAGAAGTTATAAAGAACTGATCTTTTTTTTTTGCAGAAGTAAAATATATGCAGTAAACAGAAAAGATATATATATATCCATGCTTTTAGTAAAGAATATGTACTGTTTGGTTTCAGTTGGCAAAGTTTAAATTTATGAAAATGTATATAAGTGAAATAATAAATAGTGTATTTTTGTTAATTTAAAAGAAACTGGTTTAAAATAAATCTTGGGATAATAAAGTTGCCAAACGAAAATTGGTTACTCGATTTAATTCAAATATTAATAAATTTTATAAATTATCTATACAAGGTCAAAACGAGAAATCAAAGCAGAAATGGGAAATGGATGGCAAAATAAAAAGCTAAGGTGAGATCTTCTCACTCAAAATAAATTTGGATTGCAGTTATTGATTGCTATTTGGATGTGATACTAGATATAGTAGGATATATATATATATATATAGCAATATATACATATTGGCATATGTATATATTGGATTGATTTATTTCCCGCATCGTATAGCGGATGTGACCCTATTGCGCCGTTAGTAAGCGGATGATATTTTTATAAAACCCATATACCGCGATATTCCACCTCGAAGTGGAATTGGTATTGTGCTAACGTCTATGGATGTAGGGAAACAGGTTGGAGGGATCCAACTGGATTCCTCACCAGTATTTATTTATTTACAGATATTGTGATGTATATTCTGTTATCATATGATGTTATATGATGTATGGTTGTCGTGATTGACGAATTGGTGCGTTGCATCATCGGATTCATTTTTGAAATTTAAAAATAACGATGTTGATTTTAAAAGAGATTTTTGAAGTGATCTTTGAAAATATACGTTGTATTTAAATTGTTGAATTGATTTATTTTAAATAAATAAACGTTAAAACTTTAAAGTTATAAAAGTTAAGATTTGTGAATTATAACCAAAAGGTAATTTCTTTTGAAATAAATAGTTAAGAAATTTATAAAATTGTTTTAAATGGGAATTTTTGAATTATTAAAAACGATGTATGTAAAAGATGTACAAGATTGATATTTATAACTCTAAAATGTTGGTATTATAAAACGAGTTTTTATAAGCGTTAAAATGAATTTTTAAGAATTTATAAATAAATGAAATTTATAAATTGTGAACTTATAAATGGAAATGATTTTTGTAAAATAAAGGAATTATAAGTATTTAACTTATAATATGGATTGTTGGTATAAGATTTGAGTTATGAATCGAATTGTTAATAAAGGAGATTTATTTAATTGAAGTTGTTAGAAAATAGAAATAGAATTTATAAACGTTGTTTTATAAATTCGAAATCAATTGGATTTGATAAATTAAATATAGAAGGTTATTAAAGGAGATATATTCGCGATTTTGGATAGCGAATTATTATCGAAATAAAATGTGTAGGAAATAGTGAAATATTTGTTAGTGAAGTATATTCACGATTTTGGACAGTGAATATATTTTCAAGTAAAATGGATCTGGTTTCGGGAAGTGATATTGGAATAGAATGAAAAAATGATTTAACGATGTTTTAAAAATGTGTTGAATATCGAAATCATAGATTTCAACATTTATTGTTGAAATAGACGTTTTCGAGAAATATAAGGAATGGTGGACTATAACACTGTTGTTATAGTAAATGATTTTCGAAAGGAAACGTTTTTATCTAGTATTAGGATTTACATATCTATCTTAATTTCGAATCCCTATACTAGTGATTTTTGAGTCGTCGTAACGATGTTTTACGTAACATTCGTTTTGACTCAAATAGATGTTGTTAAAGTAAATGATTTCCTTAAAGAATGAATTTATACTTAATTTTGATTTAAGTATATTGAATATTTTCAAATGTTGAAAATAAATAGTTTTGTGAATTACTTATTTTAAATAAGTATGGAATTGCTTTTCCAATATGAAATGAACTGTTTTTAGATTTTATCTTCAAAGATAAATTGAAATGTGGCAATTGATTTGAAATTGTTTTCAAATGGTTAAGTGTGGAAAATTATATATCTAGTAAAGATATTTTGGAAGATTAAATAATTTGGGAAAATTATTTGGAATCTGATGATGTTGCGCATCTTTATTGATAGTTAAATAATCGACTATCAATAATTACCTTGAATGGGTATTTGTTGTGATTTGCTTGAGTTTGAATGCCACACTTATTTTTGAATAAGCGCTCACTATTCGGGTTAGCCGGGAAAGGACCATGGGGTCGTATAACCCATTCTGAATATGTGATACGTCGTTATGAATTGCATTTGATGACCGGTGTTGAAGACCGGATATTTTTGAAAACGGAAGGATTACCGTCGAGTTACTCTACATCGGCTGATCTCCGATTTAGAGGTTTTATCACCCTTAGTGACGGGAAGTCCGGACGTGATTAGAAAATTATCCGGATTTGCAAGGGCTTCGTGAGAAGTGCCTTCGGTTCTGTTCTATCCCGGAACAGACTTGTATGGTTGTGTGTCTGACGTTACAGATTGAGATATAAAGCTGATTTCTTTCAAATACATATCTGTTAGTGGCGGAGAATTTATTCTCTTAGCTTAACACCCTTCTCTGTGACGTACGAGCTCAGAGGTTATGTAGTTGAAATTTATCAGCGATATATTCCCAATTTGGTAACGTGGCATACTGAGTGTTGCTGTGAAATGATCGTTGTTTGATCATTTATGATATGATCGTTTGTTTGATCATTTATCTTTGTGATCAATGCTTTGATCATTTGTTTGACCCGAAGCATGGCTTTTGAAAAGCGTAGCTTTGTGGACGAGACTTCGTCGAGGCTCACACCCCGGAAATGGTCAAAACAGGAAGGATGCAGCAAGGTTTTAGGGAGTAGCGCCCCTTAGTGTATGTCATTCCTTCTGGATAGAGGTGGTATCATGGTATGGAGCCCAGATACTTAACCTATGTTGATACTGCTTATTATGTGGTTTGTTGCGAATCGGGGATCCTCGGGAAGATCGGTTACGATCGGGGGATGACATACGCGTGTCAGTAGTTACCTATTTTGCAGAGGTAACCCGGCCTTGTGTTGGCAGAGATCCGGTTAGGTTCTCGGGACGTCATTCCAGAGGCGTTCCTTCGTGGCATGGGAAGTTCCTTAGCCTGACCATTTGTTTGAAATCCAAACTCCAATACGAACTTTGTACGGTTTTAGTTGTAGAACCTATCATTCACTTATGGTGGCGCCCCACTATTTGGATGGTAGCTATAGTAGGCATAGTTCGAAATGTCTATGCTGGCTAAGATTTATATTCTACTTTCGAAATGTTTTCTACACTATGCACTAATAATAATATCAAAAAGGTTTAGATTTTTGCGTAGTAAGCATCTTTGACTATCATAAGAAGAAATCTCCTCCAATTCTGCATTTGCATTGTGTGTGTGGCGGGAGGTCTTATGGTAGTTTCATTTTCCAAAAGCATTGCGAATCTATTTTAAAATATTCCTTTGTTGTTTTAAAGATAAACTGTTTTACGATCTCACACCAGTCACCATGACTGACTCAGAGTTTATTGTTTCCCTTCTAAACTCTGGGTGCCCACCAATTTCCACACGGGCAGCCTAGAGTTATATTATCTGGATATTCTGGATATTCTGGAGCTTTGGAAGCAAGCTGGATGGCGAGACGTACATTCGTATTTATTTATTATTCCGCTGTGTACTCTGTATGAGGACAAGTTTACATAACTGTCCATTGTTGTATTGAGTTGTATATTGACTCTGATTGATGTATGTATAAACTGATATAGTTCTTTGTTTTAAAAGACTAGTAATTATCTATTGTATATTGTTCCGCTGCGATGTGTAAGATTCTGATATTGTTTTCTGTTCTGATGTTGTTTTGTTGTTCTTCTTTCTTCTCTTCTTTCTTCTTCTTCTTTTCTTTTTCTTCTATTTTTCTTCTTCTTCTCCCTTTTCTTGTTCTTAAAACCCCTCAGGGTTCGTATATCCCTGCCCCTTGAGTTAATCAATGGAGATTAGTGTTTAATCAAGGAGTACGGATTTACGGGTCTTGACAGCTGGTATCAGAGCATATGGTTAAGCGACAACCCTGCTCTGTTGGGTGTTACTCATTAGAGATAGAGTCAGTAATACTCTAGAATGAGTTTGAGTGTAATAATAGATATGATCGCGTATTTGTTATTGAATATGAAATTGTTTTGTATTGTGTTGACTTATCGGTTGACTGTTTATAGATTTTGGTCGGTGCAGGGTGGCCAACTGTGATCGATAGGAATTTCTAAACTCTTCAACAAGATAAACTGACACAGTATTGTTTTAAAATAGGGTGAATGAAATAATTTTACCCAAAACTATTTTTGTATAAAAAAAGAAATCATTTTCTATGAATTATCCTAGTATATGGATGTTTGGTTGTTAGGAAAGTAATAACATTGAATTTTATCATTGTTATATGGAAATTGAATAAGAAATTAAAATAATAACCAAAGATTTGGAAATAAATTCATTTGAGAAATGAAAGTTATAAATGTGAATTGAAGATAAAGAGATGAATTCATATATGAATAAAATTGTGAATATGAATTGTAAATGTGATTTATGAATGAAAATGGAATTCCAAGAAGATAATTGAAATTAAAATTTATTAATGGAATGGAATTAGTAATGTGAAAGTATAAATGATTTTATAAATAAAAATGTAAATAAGTTGAAGACTTATAAAATATTCAGTAATCTGATAGAAATGAGATTCAATTGGAAATGAATGAGTTTGTGAATGAATAAATAAAATTGCAATTACAAGTGAAAGAAAATGAAATTGAATGTTAAAATTCATTTTGAATTTGTAAGTGAATAAAACCGGAATTGAATTTGATTTGTGAAGTATTAAACTAAAAATTAGTAAGTAAAGCTAATTGAATATTGACCAAATGAATAAGGATTGGAACGAATTAAATTCAATAATTATAAATGAAAGGTAAATTGAATTCGAATTGGAAATCCAGATTAAATGTAAGTAGATTTAACCGAAGTGGTAAATTGAAAATAAATATAATTTGTATATAATGGGTTATATTGAACCTAAGAAATGAAGAGTGAAATTCTTAAGTAAAATTTGATATTGAAATTATTCTAAGTTGATGATTGAATGAAGATAAAAATGGAATGGAAACTGAATGTTGAAAACAAATTTGAATAAAGTGAATTAAAAATTGTGATGAATTAGTAATTGGAACTAATTTAAAATAGTGCAGTTATGAATGAAAAAATATTTGATAAATTCAATATTCAGAAGTAAATAGAATCCAAATTGAATTAAATTGTGAATTGAATTCAAATGAAATTTGGAATGTAAAATTTGATGTTGTAATTGGATATTATGGCTAGTAGGATATACAAGTGCATAAAGGAATTGAAATTTTGATTTCAAAGATAAATTTGAATTGCTCGACAAAAGGTATGTATTTGAATTTCAATATGAGATTTACTGATTTTCTTGTCTAGCCGCTTGGCTTTTTCTTTTCTTTTTGAAATCTGAGAGTCCGTAGGGACGTTTTGTAGTCGTACCGTATTAGCCGCGCAAAGGAGACGCTGGCGAAATTTTTCGAAAATTTAGAGTGTTAGAAAATTTTGAGAAAATTTTGATAGTTTAAAATTTGAATTTGAATTGTTAAGGAAACAATGTTGTTTGGAACTTAGAATTGAAGCTGGAAATTTAGTTGAAATGACAACGAATCTTTAGTAGAAGATTTGTTTTGAAAATTTGATAAAATTATTAGATTGTGAAAAAAAATAGTAGATGAGTTAAGGACTTTTTTTTCCTAACTTGTAATTTCGGGACGAAATTCTTTTAGGGGGGGAAGTTTGTAACGACCCAGAATTTTGAACAAATTAAATTGAAAATATTTAATTAATTTTAAAATATTTGAACGGTAATTTAATTTGAATCCCCAATACATCTTTGAATTTGGCGATTAAATTTTAAAATTTAATCTGTTGAATGTTGAATAAAAATTTGAATCTTCAATTTATAGCTGGAGAAAAATATTTCAAAAGCTTTTAATATTCGTATTGATATTACTGAAGATAATAGAAGCTTCAGAATCGAATGTGAAACTGCTTTGTTCAGTTTTGAACTTTTATCGTCTGAATCGATATTTAAAAATAGCCGTCCGAGGAACAGTCTCGGAATTCGACGAAACCAGTTTCATTGGGTCCGTAATATTGTATTATTACTGGATTTCCAATTTCGTATTTTTCGGAGTTGATATGAGAGCGTACGGCGTATAAACGCGTTGGAAATAAATCGAAAATTCAAATTTAAAAATTATATTTTTATACATATATATTCACACGTTCTCCCTTAAATCACGCCGAAGATCACGAGAATTTATCACACAACCCATACTCGTTCAGTTTTAAAATACTCCTCTACCTCTTCAGTTTTAAAAAGGCAAAATCAAAGAAAATAAAAATGGCCGAGCTTCTCGTTCGAAATCAAAGTGAAATTCTCATCCCCCTTCCTTTTATAAACAAAGTCTTCCCCTTCCTCTCTCATTTTCAAAATCAAAATGAAATTAAAATATCGAATTCCCTCCCACGTTTTCGTTCAAAGTCAAATCTGACCGAGTAGAGGAGGAGGAGGAGCTCGCGCTCGAGTTCGCGACAATGTTGGCACGCGTGCAAGTGCCGCCTGGGGGCTTTGATAGATCTCGGTAGGGAAGTCGACTTTCTCGATTTCAAATTGGGAAATCGAGCACGTCATCGCGATTAGAGGAGGAGCATGGTATCGCCTGTCGCGGCATGGTGGCGCTCGAGTGGGAGCGGTGGTCTGGCGCGAGGCAAGGGGAATTCCGGTGGGTCTTCGGTGATGCGGCGACCAGGGCTGTTCGCGCGAGTGGATGGGAGGCTCGTCAACGTGGAATCGGTGATTTGCGGTGGAGGGGAGGATCAGTTCATGGCAAAGGCATACGTTTCGATTGCGGCAGCGAGGTAATCCCTATTTTGGTAAGTTTGATTTAAAATAAAATTAACAACTCTTTTATTCATGTAGGAAAAAAAATGTTGAAGAAGTTATAAAGAACTGATCTTTTTTTTTTGCAGAAGTAAAATATATGCAATAAACAGAAAAGATATATATATCCATGCTTTTAGTAAAGAATGTGTACTGTTTGGTTTCAGTTGGTAAAGTTTTAATTTATGAAAATGTATATAAGTGAAATAATAAATAGTGTATTTTTGTTAATTTAAAAGAAACTGGTTTAAAATAAATCTTGGGATAATAAAGTTGCCAAACGAAAATTGGTTACTCGATTTAATTCGAATATTAATAAATTTTATAAATTATCTATACAAGGTCAAAACGAGAAATCAAAGCAGAAATGGGAAATGGATGGCAAAATAAAAAGCTAAGGTGAGATCTTCTCACTCAAAATAAATTTGGATTGCAGTTATTGATTGCTATTTGGATGTGATATTAGATATAGTAGGATATATCTATATATATATATAGCAATATATACATATTGGCATATGTATATATTGGATTGATTGATTTCCGGCATCGTATAGCGGATGAGACCCTATTGCGCCGTTAGTAAGCGGATGATATTTTTATAAAACCCATATACCGCGATATTCCACCTCGAAGTGGAATTGGTATTGTGCTAACGTCTGTGGATGCAGGGAAACAGGTTGGAGGGATCCAACTGGATTCCTCACCAGTATTTATTTATTTACAGATATTGTGATGTATATTCTGTTATCATATGATGTTATATGATGTATGGTTGTCGTGATTGACGAATTGGTGCGTTGCATCATCGGATTCATTTTTGAAATTTAAAAATAACGATGTTGATTTTAAAAGAGATTTTTGAAGTGATCTTTGAAAATATACGTTGTATTTAAATTGTTGAATTGATTTATTTTAAATAAATAAACGTTAAAACTTTAAAGTTATAAAAGTTAAGATTTGTGAATTATTACCAAAAGGTAATTTCTTTTGAAATAAATAGTTAAGAAATTAATAAAATTGTTTTAAATGGGAATTTTTGATTTATTAAAAACGATGTATGTAAAAGATGTACAAGATTGATATTTATAACTCTAAAATGTTGGTATTATAAAACGAGTTTTTATAAGCGTTAAAATGAATTTTTAAGAATTTATAAATAAATGAAATTTATAAATTATGAACTTATAAATGGAAATGATTTTTGTAAAATAAAGGAATTATAAGTATTTAACTTATAATATGGATTGTTGGTATAAGATTTGAGTTATGAATCGAATTGTTAATAAAGGAGATTTATTTAATTGAAGTTGTTAGAAAATAGAAATAGAATTTATAAACGTTGTTTTATAAATTCGAAATCAATTGGATTTGATAAATTAAATATAGAAGGTTATTAAAGGAGATATATTCGCGATTTTGGATAGCGAATTATTATCGAAATAAAATGTGTAGGAAATAGTGAAATATTTGTTAGTGAAGTATATTCACGATTTTGGACAGTGAATATATTTTCAAGTAAAATGGATCTGGTTTCGGGAAGTGATATTGGAATAGAATGAAAAAACGATTTAACGATGTTTTAAAAATGTGTTGAATATCGAAATCATAGATTTCAACATTTATTGTTGAAATAGACGTTTTCGAGAAATATAAGGAAATGGTGGACTATAACACTGTTGTTATAGTAAATGATTTCCAAAAGGAAACGTTTTTATCTAGTATTTGGATTTACATATCTATCTTAATTTCGAATCCCTATACTAGTGATTTTTGAGTCGTCGTAACGATGTTTTACGTAACATTCGTTTTGACTCAAATAGATGTTGTTAAAGTAAATGATTTCCTTAAAGAATGAATTTATACTTAATTTTGATTTAAGTATATTGAATATTTTCAAATGTTGAAAATAAATAGTTTTGTGAATTACTTATTTTAAATAAGTATGAAATTGCTTTTCCAATATGAAATGAACTGTTTTGAGATTTTATCTTCAAAGATAAATTGAAATGTGGCAATTGATTTGAAATTGTTTTCAAATGGTTAAGTGTGGAAAATTATATATCTAGTAAAGATATTTTGGAAGATTAAATAATTTGGGAAAATTATTTGGAATCTGATGATGTTGCACATCTTTATTGATAGTTAAATAACCGACTATCAATAATTACCTTGAATGGGTATTTGTTGTGATTTGCTTGAGTTTGAATGCCACACTTATTTTTGAATAAGCGCTCACTATTCGGGTTAGCCGGGAAAGGACCATGGGGTCGTATAACCCATTCCGAATATGTGATACGTCGTTATGAATTGCATTTGATGACCGGTGTTGAAGACCGGATATTTTTGAAAACAGAAGGATTACCGTCGAGTTACTCTACATCGGCTGATCTCTGATTTAGAGGTTTTATCACACTTAGTGACGGGAAGTCCGGACGTGATTAGAAAATTATCCGGATTTGCAAGGGCTTCGTGAGAAGTGCCTTCGGTTCTGTCGATCCCGGAACAGACTTGTATGGTTGTGTGTCTGACGTTACAGATTGAGATATAAAGCTGATTTCTTTCAAATACATATCTGTTGGTGGCGGAGAATTTATTTTCTTAGCTTAACACCCTTCTCTGTGACGTACGAGCTCAGAGGTTATGTAGTTGAAATTTATCAGCGATATATTCCCAATTTGGTAACGTGGCATACTGAGTGTTGCTGTGAAATGATCGTTGTTTGATCATTTATGATATGATCGTTTGTTTGATCATTTATCTTTGTGATCAATGCTTTGATCATTTGTTTGACCCGAAGCATGGCTTTTGAAAAGCGTAGCTTTGTGGACGAGACTTCGTCGAGCCTCACACCCCGGAAATGGTCAAAACAGGAAGGATGCAGCAAGGTTTTAGGGAGTAGCGCCCCTTAGTGTATGTCATTCCTTCTGGATAGAGGTGGTATCATGGTATGGAGCCCAGATACTTAACCTATGTTGATACTGCTTATTATGTGGTTTGTTGCGAATCGGGGATCCTCGGGAAGATCGGTTACGATCGGGGGATGACATACGCGTGTCAGTAGTTACCTATTTTTGCAGAGGTAACCCGGCCTTGTGTTGGCAGAGATCCGGTTAGGTTCTCGGGACGTCATTCCAGAGGCGTTCCTTCGTGGCATGGGAAGTTCCTTAGCCTAACCATTTGTTGGAAATCCAAACTCCAATACGAACTTTGTACGGTTTTAGTTGTAGAACCTATCATTCACTTATGGTGGCGCCCCACTATTTGGATGGTAGCTATAGTAGGCATAGTTCGAAATGTCTATGCTGGCTAAGATTTATATTCTACTTTCGAAATGTTTTCTACACTATGCACTAATAATAATATCAAAAAGGTTTAGATTTTTGCGTAGTAAGCATCTTTGACTATCATAAGAAGAAATCTCCTCCAATTCTGCATTTGCATTGTGTGTGTGGCAGGAGGTCTTATGGTAGTTTCATTTTCCAAAAGCATTGCGAATCTATTTTAAAATATTCCTTTGTTGTTTTAAAGTTAAACTGTTTTACGATCTCACACCAGTCACCATGACTGACTCAGAGTTTATTGTTTCCCTTCTAAACTCTGGGTGCCCACCAATTTCCACACGGGCAGCCTAGAGTTATATTATCTGGATATTCTGGATATTCTGGAGCTTTGGAAGCAAGCTGGATGGCGAGACGTACATTCGTATTTATTTATTATTCCGCTGTGTACTCTGTATGAGGACAAGTTTACATAACTGTCCATTGTTGTATTGAGTTGTATATTGACTCTGATTGATGTATGTATAAACTGATATAGTTCTTTGTTTTAAAAGACTAGTAATTATCTATTGTATATTGTTCCGCTGCGATGTGTAAGATTCTGATATTGTTTTCTGTTCTGATGTTGTTCTGTTGTTCTTCTTTCTTCTCTTCTTTCTTCTTCTTCTTTTCTTTTTCTTCTATTTTTCTTCTTCTTCTCCCTTTTCTTGTTCTTAAAACCCCTCAGGGTTCGTATTTCCCTGCCCCTTGAGTTAATCAATGGAGATTAGTGTTTAATCAAGGAGTACGGATTTACGGGTCTTGACAGCTGGTATCAGAGCATATGGTTAAGCGACAACCCTGCTCTGTTGGGTGTTACTCATTAGAGATAGAGTCAGTAATACTCTAGAATGAGTTTGAGTGTAATAATAGATATGAGCGCGTATTTGTTATTGAATATGAAATTGTTTTGTATTGTGTTGACTTATCGGTTGACTGTTTATAGATTCTGGTCGGTGCAGGGTGGCCAACTGTGATCGATAGGAATTTCTAAACTCTTAAACAAGATAAACTGACACAGTATTGTTTTAAAATAGGGTGAATGAAATAATTTTACCCAAAACTATTTTTGTATAAAAAAAGAAATCATTTTCTATGAATTATCATAGTATATGGATGTTTGGTTGTTAGGAAAGTAATAACATTGAATTTTATCATTGTTATATGGAAATTGAATAAGAAATTAAAATAATAACCAAAGATTTGGAAATAAATTCATTTGAGAAATGAAAGTTATAAATGTGAATTGAAGATAAAGAGATGAATTCATATATGAATAAAATTGTGAATATGAATTGTAAATGTGATTTATGAATGAAAATGGAATTCCAAGAAGATAATTGAAATTAAAATTTATTAATGGAATGGAATTAGTAATGTGAAAGTATAAATGATTTTATAAATAAAAATGTAAATAAGTTGAAGACTTATAAAATATTCAGTAATCTGATAGAAATGAGATTCAATTGGAAATGAATGAGTTTGTGAATGAATAAATAAAATTGCAATTACAAGTGAAAGAAAATGAAATTGAATGTTAAAATTCATTTTGAATTTGTAAGTGAATAAAACCGGAATTGAATTTGATTTGTGAAGTATTAAACTAAAAATTAGTAAGTAAAGCTAATTGAATATTGACCAAATGAATAAGGATTGGAATGAATTAAATTCAATAATTATAAATGAAAGGTAAATTGAATTCGAATTGGAAATCCAGTTTAAATGTAAGTAGATTTAACCGAAGTGGTAAATTGAAAATAAATATAATGTGTATATAATGGGTTATATTGAACCTAAGAAATGAAGAGTGAAATTCTTAAGTAAAATTTGATATTGAAATTATTCTAAGTTGATGATTGAATGAAGATAAAACTGGAATGGAAACTGAATGTTGAAAACAAATTTGAATAAAGTGAATTAAAAATTGTGATGAATTAGTAATTGGAACTAATTTAAAATAGTGCAGTTATGAATGAAAAAATATTTGATAAATTCAATATTCAGAAGTAAATAGAATCCAAATTGAATTAAATTGTGAATTGAATTCAAATGAAATTTGGAATGTAAAATTTGATGTTGTAATTGGATATTATGGCTAGTAGGATATACAAGTGCATAAAGGAATTGAAATTTTGATTTCAAAGATAAATTTGAATTGCTCGACAAAAGGTATGTATTTGAATTTCAATATGAGATTTACTGATTTTCTTGTCTAGCCGCTTGGCTTTTTCTTTTCTTTTTGAAATCTGAGAGTCCGTAGGGACGTTTTGTAGTCGTACCGTATTAGCCGCGCAAAGGAGACGCTGGCGAAATTTTTCGAAAATTTAGAGTGTTAGAAAATTTTGAGAAAATTTTGATAGTTTAAAATTTGAATTTGAATTGTTAAGGAAACAATGTTGTTTGGAACTTAGAATTGAAGCTGGAAATTTAGTTGAAATGACAACGAATCTTTAGTAGAAGATTTGTTTTGAAAATTTGATAAAATTATTAGATTGTGAAAAAAAATAGTAGATGAGTTAAGGACTTTTTTTTCCTAACTTGTAATTTCGGGACGAAATTCTTTTAAGGGGGGAAGTTTGTAACGACCCAGAATTTTGAACAAATTAAATTGAAAATATTTAATTAATTTTAAAATATTTGAACGGTAATTTAATTTGAATCCCCAATACATCTTTGAATTTGGCGATTAAATTTTAAAATTTAATCTGTTGAATGTTGAATAAAAATTTGAATCTTCAATTTATAGCTGGAGAAAAATATTTCAAAAGCTTTTAATATTCGTATTGATATTACTGAAGATAATAGAAGCTTCAGAATCGAATGTGAAACTGCTTTGTTCAGTTTTGAACTTTTATCGTCTGAATCGATATTTAAAAATAGCCGTCCGAGGAACAGTCTCGGAATTCGACGAAACCAGTTTCATTGGGTCCGTAATATTGTATTATTACTGGATTTCCAATTTCGTATTTTTCGGAGTTGATATGAGAGCGTACGGCGTATAAACGCGTTGGAAATAAATCGAAAATTCAAATTTAAAAATTATATTTTTATACATATATATTCACACGTTCTCCCTTAAATCACACCGAAGATCACGAGAATTTATCACACAACCCATACTCGTTCAGTTTTAAAATACTCCTCTACCTCTTCAGTTTTAAAAAGGCAAAATCAAAGAAAATAAAAATGGCCGAGCTTCTCGTTCGAAATCAAAGTGAAATTCTCATCCCCCTTCCTTTTATAAACAAAGTCTTCCCCTTCCTCTCTCATTTTCAAAATCAAAATGAAATTAAAATATCGAATTCCCTCCCACGTTTTCGTTCAAAGTCAAATCTGACCGAGTAGAGGAGGAGGAGGAGCTCGCGCTCGAGTTCGCGACAATGTTGGCACGCGTGCAAGTGCCGCCTGGGGGCTTTGATAGATCTCGGTAGGGAAGTCGACTTTCTCGATTTCAAATTGGGAAATCGAGCACGTCATCGCGATTAGAGGAGGAGCATGGTATCGCCTGTCGCGGCATGGTGGCGCTCGAGTGGGAGCGGTGGTCTGGCGCGAGGCAAGGGGAATTCCGGTGGGTCTTCGGTGATGCGGCGACCAGGGATGTTCGCGCGAGTGGATGGGAGGCTCGTCAACGTGGAATCGGTGATTTGCGGTGGAGGGGAGGATCAGTTCATGGCAAAGGCATACGTTTCGATTGCGGCAGCGAGGTAATCCCTATTTTGGTAAGTTTGATTTAAAATAAAATTAACAACTCTTTTATTCATGCAGGAAAAAAAATGTTGAAGAAGTTATAAAGAACTGATCTTTTTTTTTTGCAGAAGTAAAATATATGCAATAAACAGAAAAGATATATATATCCATGCTTTTAGTAAAGAATGTGTACTGTTTGGTTTCAGTTGGTAAAGTTTAAATTTATGAAAATGTATATAAGTGAAATAATAAATAGTGTATTTTTGTTAATTTAAAAGAAACTGGTTTAAAATAAATCTTGGGATAATAAAGTTGCCAAACGAAAATTGGTTACTCGATTTAATTCGAATATTAATAAATTTTATAAATTATCTATACAAGGTCAAAACGAGAAATCAAAGCAGAAATGGGAAATGGATGGCAAAATAAAAAGCTAAGGTGAGATCTTCTCACTCAAAATAAATTTGGATTGCAGTTATTGATTGCTATTTGGATGTGATATTAGATATAGTAGGATATATCTATATATATATATAGCAATATATACATATTGGCATATGTATATATTGGATTGATTGATTTCCGGCATCGTATAGCGGATGAGACCCTATTGCGCCGTTAGTAAGCGGATGATATTTTTATAAAACCCATATACCGCGATATTCCACCTCGAAGTGGAATTGGTATTGTGCTAACGTCTGTGGATGCAGGGAAACAGGTTGGAGGGATCCAACTGGATTCCTCACCAGTATTTATTTATTTACAGATATTGTGATGTATATTCTGTTATCATATGATGTTATATGATGTATGGTTGTCGTGATTGACGAATTGGTGCGTTGCATCATCGGATTCATTTTTGAAATTTAAAAATAACGATGTTGATTTCAAAAGAGATTTTTGAAGTGATCTTTGAAAATATACGTTGTATTTAAATTGTTGAATTGATTTATTTTAAATAAATAAACGTTAAAACTTTAAAGTTATAAAAGTTAAGATTTGTGAATTATAACCAAAAGGTAATTTCTTTTGAAATAAATAGTTAAGAAATTTATAAAATTGTTTTAAATGGGAATTTTTGAATTATTAAAAACGATGTATGTAAAAGATGTACAAGATTGATATTTATAACTCTAAAATGTTGGTATTATAAAACGAGTTTTTATAAGCGTTAAAATGAATTTTTAAGAATTTATAAATAAATGAAATTTATAAATTGTGAACTTATAAATGGAAATGATTTTTGTAAAATAAAGGAATTATAAGTATTTAACTTATAATATGGATTGTTGGTATAAGATTTGAGTTATGAATCGAATTGTTAATAAAGGAGATTTATTTAATTGAAGTTGTTAGAAAATAGAAATAGAATTTATAAACGTTGTTTTATAAATTCGAAATCAATTGGATTTGATAAATTAAATATAGAAGGTTATTAAAGGAGATATATTCGTGATTTTGGATAGCGAATTATTATCGAAATAAAATGTGTAGGAAATAGTGAAATATTTGTTAGTGAAGTATATTCACGATTTTGGACAGTGAATATATTTTCAAGTAAAATGGATCTGGTTTCGGGAAGTGATATTGGAATAGAATGAAAAAACGATTTAACGATGTTTTAAAAATGTGTTGAATATCGAAATCATAGATTTCAACATTTATTGTTGAAATAGACGTTTTCGAGAAATATAAGGAAATGGTGGACTATAACACTGTTGTTATAGTAAATGATTTCCGAAAGGAAACGTTTTTATCTAGTATTGGGATTTACATATCTATCTTAATTTCGAATCCCTATACTAGTGATTTTTGAGTCGTCGTAACGATGTTTTACGTAACATTCGTTTTGACTCAAATAGATGTTGTTAAAGTAAATGATTTCCTTAAAGAATGAATTTATACTTAATTTTGATTTAAGTATATTGAATATTTTCAAATGTTGAAAATAAATAGTTTTGTGAATTACTTATTTTAAATAAGTATGAAATTGCTTTTCCAATATGAAATGAACTGTTTTGAGATTTTATCTTCAAAGATAAATTGAAATGTGGCAATTGATTTGAAATTGTTTTCAAATGGTTAAGTGTGGAAAATTATATATCTAGTAAAGATATTTTGGAAGATTAAATAATTTGGGAAAATTATTTGGAATCTGATGATGTTGCACATCTTTATTGATAGTTAAATAACCGACTATCAATAATTACCTTGAATGGGTATTTGTTGTGATTTGCTTGAGTTTGAATGCCACACTTATTTTTGAATAAGCGCTCACTATTCGGGTTAGCCGGGAAAGGACCATGGGGTCGTATAACCCATTCCGAATATGTGATACGTCGTTATGAATTGCATTTGATGACCGGTGTTGAAGACCGGATATTTTTGAAAACAGAAGGATTACCGTCGAGTTACTCTACATCGGCTGATCTCTGATTTAGAGGTTTTATCACACTTAGTGACGGGAAGTCCGGACGTGATTAGAAAATTATCCGGATTTGCAAGGGCTTCGTGAGAAGTGCCTTCGGTTCTGTCGATCCCGGAACAGACTTGTATGGTTGTGTGTCTGACGTTATAGATTGAGATATAAAGCTGATTTCTTTCAAATACATATCTGTTGGTGGCGGAGAATTTATTCTCTTAGCTTAACACCCTTCTCTGTGACGTACGAGCTCAGAGGTTATGTAGTTGAAATTTATCAGCGATATATTCCCAATTTGGTAACGTGGCATACTGAGTGTTGCTGTGAAATGATCGTTGTTTGATCATTTATGATATGATCGTTTGTTTGATCATTTATCTTTGTGATCAATGCTTTGATCATTTGTTTGACCCGAAGCATGGCTTTTGAAAAACGTAGCTTTGTGGACGAGACTTCGTCGAGCCTCACACCCCGGAAATGGTCAAAACAGGAAGGATGCAGCAAGGTTCTAGGGAGTAGCGCCCCTTAGTGTATGTCATTCCTTCTGGATAGAGGTGGTATCATGGTATGGAGCCCAGATACTTAACCTATGTTGATACTGCTTATTATGTGGTTTGTTGCGAATCGGGGATCCTCGGGTAGATCGGTTACGATCGGGGGATGACATACGCGTGCCAGTAGTTACCTATTTTTGCAGAGGTAACCCGACCTTGTGTTGGCAGAGATCCGGTTAGGTTCTCGGGACGTCATTCCAGAGGCGTTCCTTCGTGGCATGGGAAGTTCCTTAGCCTGACCATTTGTTGGAAATCCAAACTCCAATACGAACTTTGTACGGTTTTAGTTGTAGAACCTATCATTCACTTATGGTGGCGCCCCACTGTTTGGATGGTAGCTATAGTAGGCATAGTTCGAAATGTCTATACTGGCTAAGATTTATATTCTACTTTCGAAATGTTTTCTACACTATGCATTAATAATAATATCAAAAAGGTTTAGATTTTTGCGTAGTAAGCATCTTTGACTATCATAAGAAGAAATCTCCTCCAATTCTGCGTTTGCATTGTGTGTGTGGCGGGAGGTCTTATGGTAGTTTCATTTTCCAAAAGCATTGCGAATCTATTTTAAAATATTCCTTTGTTGTTTTAAAGATAAACTGTTTTACGATCTCACACCAGTCACCATGACTGACTCGGAGTTTATTGTTTCCCTTCTAAACTCTGGGTGCCCACCAATTTCCACACGGGCAGCCTAGAGTTATATTATCAGGATATTCTGGATATTCTGGAGCTTTGGAAGCAAGCTGGATGGCGAGACGTACATTCGTACTTATTTATTATTCCGCTGTGTATTCTGTATGAGGACAAGTTTACATAACTGTCCATTGTTGTATTGAGTTGTATATTGACTCTGATTGATGTATGTATAAACTGATATAGTTCTTTGTTTTAAAAGGCTAGTAATTATCTATTGTATATTGTTCCGCTGCGATGTGTAAGATTCTGATATTGTTTTCTGTTCTGATGTTGTTCTGTTGTTCTTCTTTCTTCTCTTCTTTCTTCTTCTTCTTTTCTTTTTCTTCTATTTTTCTTCTTCTTCTCCCTTTTCTTGTTCTGAAAACCCCTCAGGGTTCGTATTTCCCTGCCCCTTGAGCTAATCAATGGAGATTAGTGTTTAATCAAGGATTACGGATTTACGGGTCTTGACATTAAAGGGTACAGATGTTTCCTGGGGGATCCAGGCGAAACCATTGTGTATCTGCAGTCTATAGTTTTTTTATTATCATGACGAAATTCGCAAGGCATTGATTGCTTAAAAGGTACGGATGTTTCTTGGGGGATCCAGGCGTAACCATTGTGTATCTGCGATCCATGATTCGATTCGGTTCGGTTGATTTGCTTGGATTGTACTTTCCATATCAATTTTGAAGGTTTTTTCGAGTATTTTTCATTGGGTGTTGAAACAGGTCTACTAAATACTTGGAGAATTCTAGCTTTGCTCCTGATCAACGCATGGCCAGAGTCTGCAAGAATGAGGATAAACCTGTTAAGACATCGAGTTATAAAAGTATTTCGATAAAGTATTATATAAAGGATATTTTAATCATTTTTCTTTCTAAATAATTTAAAATGTTTAAAATATAGTTTATTTATATACTACATCGTTTGATAGTAAATTATTAGTGTTGTAAATATTTTAGAAGTTATTAACTAAATACAGCATATTTAAAGAAAATGATTATTGATTTATTTATAATGTTGAAAAGTATCTTGAGATAAATTAATAAATTTATGAATTATGGATTTAATGATTTCAATAGCTTCTTTTTAAATATAAGTAATGATATAAATAATTGTTTTCAAATAGTTTTCACATATTTATAAAGGTGTTATTTAAATATATAAACGGTATTTATAAAGGAAGCAAGAAATTTTACAAATGGGTTTTGAAAAGTTTTAAAGTATTAAAGATAATTGAACTACAAATGAAGTTTTCAAATGAATATTTCAAGCAAAATTTATATAGTTTTAAATTAATTGTTTATCCTGGTCTTTCAATCTATTTTTTCTTTCTGGTTGTTTCTATTCTCCTACTTTCTTCCTTTTCAGGGACGAAAATTTTTGAGTGGGAGAGAGTGTAACGACCCGTAATTTTAATGGTTTTAATAACGTAATTAACTAAATTTTGTGAATTTTTAAATAATAAAAATTTGAAATGAAAATTTGATATTTAGAATACGCCTATTTAAACATAGCAGACGGTAAAATTCCATCAGTTAATATGGAAGTCTATTTTACTGTGTAATTTTATTTCAATTTAAATCAGTAAATAATAGATGATAATAAAAGGTTTTCCAAACTTGAATATTTTATATAATAAATTTGTAAATCATCTTCTGAGTGTGACGTCATCTTCCGTTTCATCAAATTTGGACTTCTCTAGCTCCGTTTATCTTATTTTCTTCAATTTTGCAGCATTTCCGGTAGCGGAAATTCGAATTTTTATAATTCGACCATATCTCTAACATCTGTATACCGTTCTGTTCGCCTCGTCATGCAGATTTCCACAGTATATTTATTTTTGTATTTTGAGGTCCGAAGCACGACGAAGTGATTGAACAGTTTGTTGTACCCATATTGAGTTCCAGAATGTTCCGTGACCTTTCAATTATCAACCGTTGAAAAATCAATGGTCATTTGCATTATTATTTCATAAATTCCCGTGCTACTTCACGGTTCCCAATATTCAATTCACTGCTAACGTTTATATTCCATCCGTTTATACCCTTCATTTTTCTAACGGTTCAATTGTATAATAATAAAATAACGTTTCTATATAACCTATATAGCATGTGGTCACCCCCCTCTCTCTCCATTTACTTTGAGTCTGTTCATTGTTTTGAGAAGAAAATTTTTATTATATCTAGAGCTTTCATATTTTGGGCATGGATCTGCTATCCCATGTGCTCGGCAAATTACCCTTCCCTGCCATCTCAACGCTACCCTCTCTCTCCTTCCCTGCGCTTGGCTGACCCCATGGCTCCACCTCACGCCAACGACCAACCCGACCGCCACTTCATCGCCAAAACCCCTTCGCCATAGCAGCCTCCACCCGCGTCTCCTCCACCCTAACAGCGACCATCACCCTTCCACTCGCCATTTCTCACCCGCCGTCATTACTCACCCCATGAGCCTTCCTCCAATCCCGACTACCACCCACTCCGACACCGAGATCATCTTCCCCATCCCACTGCTGAGCCTTTTGCACTGCCTCACCAAAATTTGCCAAACCCTTTTATTTTTGTTCAATGCTTGTTTTGGATATACGTATATGAAGGTATATAATTTTTGTCAGTTGTATATATTTCGTTCTGTTTATATATTGTATTTTATTATGGTATGTCATATTACTAGTTACAATATGTTACGTTTTATTGTATAAAGTTACAAATAGTTTACATTATAATATATAAGCATTTATTTCAAATTATGTTATTATAACAATATCTACATGTTCGTAAATATAAAAAAAAACTAAGTCTACATATCTGTTTTTACATATTTAAAGTTGTTCACATATATTTTTGCCTACATAAATGAGGTAGTGTCTACATTTATACCTATTGTTAACATATATATGGTATGTATATGTATTTGGTGTAGCAGGTATATATGCATACAATTGATGGAATTTGGATTTTATTTAAACAATGAATATATTTGCAGTATATGTGTTACTATGTTATATAATATTTATACAAAATGTTACAGAGGTATATATATATCCTATTTTATCATATATAAAATATTAGTTATGGTATATAAACTCATATATATTATATGTTCTGTTGAATATATTTTACATGCTGTGTAAGCTATACATATATATATATATATATATTAGTTATATAGGATGTTATATTATATTTTCTAATAAGTCTATTATATATATATAGAGTTACAGTATTGATAAGTGTATATGGTTAGTATAAACCTTATATGTAATATACATGTGTATGTTTATATATTGTTTTAGATGTATATGTGTGTGTGTATATATAAGTCCGGGATATGATTTACTTTGCCTGCAGCTTTTGTATTACATTATATATACAATGTATGCCTAGATATATTATAGTTTATATAAAGATTTGTTTACTGTTAGTTTATATGGTAGTCTATAAGGTTTTTCATATTTCTATTATAGTTGAATTTATATAAGTTATATTTATACATGTTAGTTTAAGTATATATTGCAATTAGGTATATATTTAGTTATATATTCTGTGGGTTTAGTTATACATATTTATTTATATATATAGTTGTATATACATTTACATATGATTTGGTTTATATTTATAATATATAGGGTCTACTTGATTATATATATAAAGGTTTATAGTTGTTAATATATATTTTATATAATGTTTATAATGTATATATATATATATATTTGAATTTTGCGTTTTGATTTTTCCATTATAATATATAATTGGAAATTTTGAGATGCTTGCTCTTTGATATGTTACAGTATAAGCAAGTTGGTTTGTAAATATTCTGTAAACAAGTATTTTATATATATACTATTTTAAATATGAGTTTAAACTTTTATATTAATTACTGGAGAATGATATATATAGATCTTAAAGTATAATATGTTAGTTTATATAAGTTTTAGAAATATTAATTTCAAGAAAGTATTAATAATAATAATAGTATATATATTCCATTTATATCAAGCTGGTTCAAATTGTTCTCATCAATCCCAGCCTGGCTTTGATCATCAAATTCGTGCCAATCTTGCTTTGCTTTGGAATTCATAGCTTGTTATGTTGTTTATCTATCTAAACTCGAAAGGTGAGCAATCACTCAGGATTAACGTTCTTATATTTATTAAATTTGATTTCAATTGAAACGACAATTGAAATATGCTGCTGTAGTTATTTAAATTGTTATATATGCTATTATCTGTAACTCTTCACCTGTGGGATATGACACCATATCCTGTTGTTTATATTATATTGTTATTGATGATATATGTATGTTATGTTATTATCATATCTGTTATCACTCTACAAGTACCCTGTTAGTATAGAATTCCCTATGGGTTGAAATGATACATACCCGAACGATCTGAAGAATAGGAGAAAATCATTATGGGTTGAAATGATAAACCCAAGCGAGTTTCATTGAATTGAATTTGGGATTGCGGGTTGAAATGATATATACCCGTACATATTTAAATTACGGATTGAACTGATTAATATCTGTATCACTTGGCCGTAGGATATAAAATTATATACAAACACCGTTGGTCTATATATAAATATTTGAAAATGATTTCTATGGTTTCGAAAGGAAATATATATGGTTTTATTAAATTTGAAAATATTATGTATATGAATAAGTTTTGATATAAAATAAATTTAATATTAAGCTTTAAATTTAGTAAAGTCTGATTTTAGTAAAATACAATATGCTTAAGTATTTATTTAAATTTTTATTTTAAAATAGATTTTTAAATGATTTCTATAAGTAAAGGTTAGAAAGATTAACTTGAATTTAGTGTATTTATTTAAGAATTTTATTTAATTAAATCGATTTGAAACTTATTGAAATTGAGATTTAAGATATGATTTTATAACTTGAATTTTGATTTAAGTAATTTAATGAATATTTCACGTTTAAATAAATTGAAGGAAATATTTAGTAGAATTTAATTTAAGGTTAATTAAATGATATTGAATTTATTAAGTGAATATTTCAAAACTAAATAATAATGAAGTTAAAATAAGATATATATGAAATTATCAATTTAGTTTTGAAAGTGCTATAATTTGGAAATAGATATATTTGAAATGGAAATGATATTTTGGTTGTGTAGTATAAATTAATTTGGAATGACCACGGTGTTATAATGACGTTTGGTTGTTAATAGCGTATATTTCTACATTGTAGATAGTTCCACGGATCCTCAGAGGATGGTAATCCCAAACATCCTTTAAGTTACTTGTATTTCAGTTGATATTTCACTTGAGTTGGATTTATTGATATAAGAATGTTAATCCTGGCTCGAGTGTTTTTGTGTTTTGCTTTACGCTCGGGTCAGACTGAGTGATATAGCATTTGAGACTCACCTTTGAAGTTTGGAGCTTCGCCTGGAGATTCAACTATCGATTCAGCTTTCAGCTATTCCAGTTGACTTGCTTAGAGATGTCATCAGTCTGTATTTGAGATATTCTGTTGTATATTATTTCAAACTCTGTTTTTATATAGTAGCTTCATGAACTACTATTTATCTATTCTGCTAAATTATTATTATATTACTCGGTGTTTGTGATTCTGTGATTGATTTATTTACCGTATATGCTGAGTTTTGCCAAATTTAAATTAACAATCTGATATTTTGAGCAATTCAAGTCCGACATGTGCGGATGCGAATGGTTGAAAATACCGGGTCTGTGACGACCCGGAATTTTTGAGCATTTGAAATTGGAATATTTAATTAATTTTAAATATTCAGAGGTTAATTATAAACTTAAATTTCAAATATTGCTATTTATTGAGTAATTTAATAATTAAATTAAATTTATTTGAAGTTGGATAAAATAGTAAATCGGGTATTCTAAGCTAATTAAAAATATTTTGAAGGCTTGGAAAATTCATATTAATAATACTAAAGGTAATAGAGCTTTTAAAATTTAAATTTAAAAGTGTTTTGTTCAGTTTTGAAAATATATCGTTTAAATTGAATTTAAAAATAGCCTTCCGAGGCACAGTCTCGGAATTCGACGAAACCAGTTCCATTGGATCCGTAATATTTCATTTTTATCGGATTTTAAATTTCGTAGCTTTTGGAGTGATTGTGTGAGCGTCCGATAGCCAAAAGTGTTGAATTTATATCAAAAATTTGAGTTGTTATAACGAGATATTTTATACCTAAAAAAATAAATTATTATAAAGGGCAGATCAAAAAATCAACTCAACCATCACCCTATTTTTTTCTCAGCCGACCTACCTACTGATGTACGAGTTAATTAACTTCACATTACCGGTTCTTTCTTTCATTTCAAGCGCGTCGTTCCTCTTATTTTATAATGGTAGCCTTCTTTCAGAAGCAAATAACAGATCAAATTCAACAACGAAAAAAAAGGAAAGATAAAATCGAATTCGAAAGTAACTAAGGAATGGGGAATCGAGCCTTTCCCTTCCATTCTTCATTTCAAACCACGAAGCGATTTAACTCGAGAAAATGAAGACTTCGATCTCAGCATTTGGGAAAGCTCGCGATTCGGTTAAGCTGGAGGGAGAGCTCGCGGTTGAGGTTCTGGTCGCGATTACCTATCGAGCGGCGATTAGGGAAGCTCGAAACGTCGAGAGGCACACGAATAAATCACGGAAGTGATTTGTGAAGTTCTCGAGTATGGGAAGGGGGCAGTTCGAAGACGTGGTTCTAGGCCACGAGTTTGATGTGGTAGTCGCGAGTTCGAGCTGATGTTTGCCTCGCGGAGGCGAAGTGACGATAGCGTCGTGGTGGACTTGGGGTTTGGCGTAGTCACGTAGGGGGCTCTCGGCTGTGATGTTGTCGTTGACGAGGGCTTGGTCATCTCGAAATCGATCGAGCAGTGAGGTACGGTAGTTTAATTTCTGTAATGATTTAAATAGTTATATATACACTATATTAAAATGAGGATAGTGAATTGTTTAGCTAGCATTGAATATAGCAGTTAGTAAATTAATTTATAATTAGAGAAAGAAAAAGGGTATATATTTATATATGAGTGAAAATATAAATTGTTAATATGGAATAATAAAAATAAATAATATATATAGTTAAGTAGGAATATTATGGACAGTCTAGTAAATTTCTGGTATTTTATTAAGAAAAGGAAAACAAATTTTGATAATAAAATTTTATATATAAATATACACATCTATTTTAATAAATATGGGAAATTGGTTTAATAAACTTATTTGATTTACTTTAGTCATAAAAAAAATATTTTATTGATAGAAAATTTGTTTAAAAATAAATTATCGGTTTAAACCCAAATTATTAGCTAAATTAAATGAATAAATAGAGATTAATTATTTGACTAATTTAAATATTAATATACCGTACAAATGCTTATACAAGGTCTAAAATCGAGAAAATACAATTCAGAATGGGACTGGAGTGGAATAGACTGCAAATTTAAAAGCAAAGGTGAGTTAATCTCACTCAGTTGAATTTAAATTTAAATGGTTAAATTTAAATCATTGATTGGATGATTGCATTGATTGATGTGCTATATATATATAGTAGTATATACCAATATATACATATTGGCATATGTATATATTTGAGTTGTTGATATTCCCGCATTTATATAGCGGATGAGACCCTATGCGCCGCATAATAGCGGATGATATTTTATAAAACCCATATACCGCGATATTTCACTTTGAAGTGAAATTGGTATTGTGCTAACATCTGTGGATGCAGGGAAACAGGTTGGAGGGATCCAACTAGATTCCTCAAAATATTTAATTTTGTTTAAATATTCTGTGATATGATTTTTGATATCCCGGGATGAATTATATGGATAATTGGATGTTATGGTTTGGTTGGACCAATTTGGATATACTAAGTTATCAAAATCTCTAGAATGGAATTTTGAAAGGAAATAAAAGAGTAAATTTTTAAGTGAAATAATTCAAGTGAATTAGAATGAATTAATAATAAATTGGAAATAAAATAAAAGTGATTGCAAAATTCTAACAATTTGGAATAAGAAGGAATTAACAAGGGAAATAATAAATTGTAAAGCTTAAGTGATATTATTTGAAAGAATAAAGAATTTATTTTTAAATTTAAGGATTGAATTTAATTAAGTAATAAAGAAGGAATTTTGGAAGATTAAATTGGTATTTTCAATTAAAAAGGGTTTAACTCACAATAAAGAAATAAATCTAAAGTTATTGTATTTTGAAATAAATGAAGTAAGCAAGAAATTTATTTCGAAGTAAAGTAAATGGGAAAATCAATGGGAATTTGATTTGGTTGTTTAAAAATTGGAATTTAAAAGAGAAGTGAGATTTTGGAATTTATAAACTGGGTTTATAAAGTAAAATAAAATATCAGGGAATATTTGAGGATATAAATTCAAGGTGGTGAATTTATAAAGGGATATGAATTGGTTTAAAAATAAGTGTTGATTTATTTTTAAAGGATGTGAAGAGAAGTGTATTTCTCTGGATAGCCAAGTACGTTTTTCAAAGCAATTTTAAATATAAGTTAAAAGTTTTCACGTTGTTTAAAAAGGCATGTTTAGAAAATTTATTATTTCTAATATTTAAATTCTAAAGTAAATATTTTCCAAATCTATTATCGAAATAATTATTTAAAGGGTGACTAGTATTTTATTTAAAAAGGTGAAAACTTAGTTTTATATTGTATAAAGTAACCTTATTTTAAATATTCTTAAAAGTATTATTTTTAATTAAGTATTAAAGTAGTTTTCCAAATTTAAATGTTAAAGTATAATTATAATAAAGTGTTTTAAAGTTATTTTAAAATCTATAGGTATTTTGTACTTGGTGATTCAGTGGAAATAATTATTTGGGAAATGTATTCCGTAAGCGGGAACTGTTTTGAAATTGTTTTCAAATGAGCTTTGAAAATTTGGAAATATATCTTGGAAAGATATTTGGGCAAATAAATAATGTGGGAAATTATTTATTGTGTGATGGTTGCTTGTGGATGTTAATTGATAGTTAAATAACCGACTATCAATATTGGCCAAACGCGCTGATCGTTTCGAAGAGACCGGGATCGAGTTTCCGTATACCGGGATTCTAGGTCTGGAGACTCGAATACCACTTCGATCCGGTTGTACGTTTCGTGTAACGTGTTCGGAGTCGAAGATGGAGCTATAAAGTGCAAGGGCTAGTCGCTACTAATCCTGAGGATATTTCCAAAATGGATGTAGTAGGAATAGTGCCTTCGGTTCCGTTCGAACCCGGGACGGACTTGTATGGACGAATGCTTTCGTGACATCGTCAGGTGGACGATGGGCATTCTAAGGGATGTGTTCTGAAAAAGGTATCGTTTAGCCTCGAGCCTCATCAACCGGGAATGACTGAAAATCAGGGGTTATGCAGCAAGGCTTCGTGGGTAGCACCCACTTGAGAGTAAGGTCATCCCTGTCTAGATGTCCCTTTTATTTCGGCTTAGTGGTGCGGTTGCTGATCCCAACCGTGGGGTGATTTTACTTGGAATTATCCAGTAAGGGATGATTCCGGCTTTGTGTTGCAGGGGAGCGGGCGTACTCCTCGGTACTGTGATCTAGGCCACGTACTGTGACAGGTGGTACCCTAGTGCCTAGTCATTCGTTGGAAATCCATTCTCCCTACGTGCCTTGTACGAGTTTGTTTGTATTACCCACGTTGTGGCTAGTATGCTGGAATTTAATAATGTAACAATTTCAGCTATTTTAATAAGTATTTGTGAATAGACACTATTATAATATCAGAGGATTTTGATAAAAAGTGTTTTAGCTATCGTAAGGTAAAAACCCGACATGTTTATTTGTGGCGCGGTCTTACGAGATGCTTTTATTTTCAAAAGGATTTTTGAAACTTTAATAATCAATTGAGTGTGATTTTCTCACGCTGGTTTTCCAGACTGACTCGGGTATTGTTTTATATGATGCTCGGGTCAGACCGAGATAAACAGGTTCAGATTGTAGCTGTGGAGCTCAGGAGACGAGCAGGATGGTGATACGTACTTCCGTATTTGTTTATTGTTCCGTTGTGTATTTGGATGTATGTCATTGATGTGATGAACTCTAATGATGTATTCTGTAAATATATTGTATAAACAGATATATTTTTCTGTTTGAGTAAAGATCTGTTTTGTATATATTATATTTTATTCCGCTGCGATGTGAGATTCTGTTGTTGATTTTCTGTTTCTTCTTCTTCTACCTCTTCTTCTTTAACACAAATGGTTCGATTTTCCGGGTCTGGAAAGTCGGGTCGTTACAGTGGTATCAGAGCATAGGTTGGCGATAACCTTGGCTCTGGTGGGAATTTTGAGAGTATTAATAGATATGAGCGCGTATTTGTTAGTGAATATAAAATGGTTTTATATTGTGTTGGCTGGTTTATTGAGTAGTTTATGGATTTTGGTCGATGTGTGGGACGCCACAACATTGATAGGAATCTCTAAACACTTGAATAGAACAGTTCGACACAGTATTGTTTTAAATAGGGTGAATGAAATAATTTTGCCCAAATTATTTTGTATATAAAAGAAATAATTATTCGAAATTTATTATAGTTATATTTGGATGCTTGGTTGTTAGAAAATGACAATAATGAGTTAGTCTCATTATTGAGTAGAAATTGAAAACTTATAACCTAAGTTGAAGAATAAATTTATATAACAAATGGAATTTGAGAATATAAATTATAAATGTAATTTATAAGTTGAAATAAAACTTCATATACAAATGTGATCTAAAATTTGAAATAGGATTCCAGAGAAATATTTGGAAATAAATCGGAATGGGTTTCAAATTTGGAATTTTGGGAAAGGTTTAAATTCCTTTGGATTTTAAAGATAGTTTTCAAAGAGTTTGAGGAAATAATAAGTGGTATTATTTCAGGAATATTTTGAGTTGAGTTTGGAATCTGGAAGGATTTGAAATTTAAAAATATTTGAAATGGTTTAAAAAGATAAAAACATTTAATTCTCTTCCGGTCGCTGGGAAATAATTTCGGTGATGACTGCAGCATCATCGATGTTCATTTTCGAGTTTCCAAAGAGAAATTGCTACCAAACTGTTTTAAATTGGAATTGATTGTGAACTGGGTTGGTTTTGAAATTTCAAAGGGATAATTGAATTTACCAAAGGAGTTTGGATGTGATTGATTTCAAAAGTGATTTTGAAATTTTGGAAAATTGTTTAAAACTTTGGAATCTTATTTAAAGTTATTTATGGAATAATAAAAATATTTATTGGCTAAATAAAATGTATAATTCTGAGTTAAAAGATAAAATGTGAATAAAATTTATTTTAAATAGATGGAAGTATGAATATAAAAGAATGTGACTTATAAAATTTGGAAGTAAGATAAATAAGCCAAATAAAATTGCTTGTAACGGTAATGAATATAAAAATCCAAATTTTAAATTATGAAATAGATTGAGCTCAAGTAAAAGTGTTAAGAGTGATTTTTGAAATAAAAATCGAATATTGGGTTTAAAATTTGGGAACAAACTAATTTGATAATAAGTTAGTTAATGGAATTTAAAGTGGTTAAATTTAGATTAAACTGTGAGTTAGCAATAGAGTTTGGAAATAAACTCGAAGTTTAAATAGAATTCGACCTAGACTGACAATGATTTAAAATTTAGCAAAGGTGTTGTAAAAATAAAACGGAATTGGATTAAAGTGGTGATGGTTTGTATTGCAAATAAAATCCAATTTAGTAGAGATAAATTGAAATGGTCTTGCTATTAATCAAATAAATTTGTAGAGTGAAATGAGATTTGATTGAAATAGAATCAAGTTAAATAGAGATGGATTGAATAACTATGGTCTGAGTTGAAAGTAAAATTCAAGTGGGAAGGAATAAATTGAAATAAATTGAATGAGATGGTGTGTAAATGGATTTGAAAGCATTTAAATTTGCATTGGAACCTTATAAACTTACTTATGGAGGTGTTTAGTGGATATTGCTTAGGTTATACAAATGTTAACTATTGAAATTTAGTAAGATGTTAATAAACTTTGAATATTTGTCACTAACCTGTTTAAATTGAGTAAGTACAGGTTTATGGAAGTCGCTTTGCTGGTTTTGACTGCGGTAAATGCTAAAATAAATAGCCGCTTGTTTAAAAATGCTAAAATAAGGTACGCTTACGCAAAAATTCAAAATAGGAAATATGAACTGCATATATTGATATATATTGTGATTTCCGGCCTGAGGCCGATGTATATATATATTTGTGCATCCTGCGATATCGCAGAAGTCCCTCCGTGCAAGGGAGACTCTGCCAAAATTTTCCGTAAATTTTGAGGGTTAGAAAATTTTTGAAAATTTTGAAAATTTTAATTAACGATAAATAATCTAAATTTGCTAAGCAAATGGAAATGGGAACCGGATAATTGAATCTAGTTTAAATATGAATGTAAAGTAAGTGAAATCGAAAGAACTAAGGAAAGTAAGCTTACAAGTAAACTTTTAATTGAGATTTAAATTAATTAGTAAGTGGAACTAATTCAATAGTCAAATGGAAGCCAATTTGAATTCAAATGAAGTTGTGTGGGCAGAATGAATAGTAATGAAAATAAACTTTGATAGTAAGGTGAAAATTAATGTAAGAAGTGTATAAATATTTATATTAAACTTAAGGATTGGAAAAATGAAATTCTTTAAGTGAAGTGGGTATCGAGGAAATTATTCTAAGTGGATAATTGCATGAAGGGTTAAATTGGAAGTTGTGAAATGGGATAGTTGTGAATAAATGGATAACAATCAAAATGAATGTGAATAAAAAGGAAATTGATAAAATGGATAATTCAATTGGGCTAATTACGTAAGATGTACGTATATTATTTTATTCGCATAGCTATTTGATCCGGATTCGAACACAGAATTTCGAGGTAATTATACCGATCCGAGTTGGGATTTTTCACTCGATTTTCAACGGCGAACCTGGATATGGATTGTTGATTGATTCTGGTAATTCTCTATCATAGTTGGTGGCTATGCTAGGAGAATGACGGTTTCTGATCAAGAAACAAAATCTGAGTCCGCACTAGGAAGTCGAGTGGATGATACTAGTTCGGAAGTGAAATTGTGTGATCGATTGAGCGATCGAATGTGATATTGCGTACGGATGATATATGTGCATCGTACGGGCTTAAGTAAAGCAAATGTTGAAAATTTGTAAAGGAAAGTATAAAATGATTTTGAATGTTATGATTTGAATATTATTGCTTAGTAGGATATACAGGTGTATAAAAGCAATGGATAAATTGGGATTTTGATTTTTGAAGATAAAATTTAATGGCCCGACCAAAAAGGTATGTATTTGAATTTCTATATGAAATTTGATTGGGTTTTGGATCCAGCCACTTGGCTTTTTGTTTTCTTTTTGAGATTGGGAGGCCGTAGAGCCATTTTGTAGCAGTACCGAGCTAGCCGCGCAAAGGAGACGCTGGCAAAATTTTTCGGAAATTTAGGGAGTTAGAAAAATTTTGGAAAATTTTGATAATTCAAAATTTGAATTCAAATTTAGATTTGAATTGATAAGTAAGTGATTTGGGTTGAACTTATGAATAAGTTGGAAAGTTAAAAGATGATTAGTGTATCATTAATAAAAGAAGACTTTGGAAAGTGGTTAAAACTGTTCGATTTGGAAAATAGGTAACGGGGATTGAATCAGTCTTCCTAACTAGTAATTTCGGGGACGAAATTCTTTTAAGGGGGGAGGAATGTGACGACCCGGAATTTTTGAGCATTTGAAATTGGAATATTTAATTAATTTTAAATATTCAGAGGTTAATTATAAACTTAAATTTCAAATATTGCTATTTATTGAGTAATTTAATAATTAAATTAAATTTATTTGAAGTTGGATAAAATAGTAAATCGGGTATTCTAAGCTAATTAAAAATATTTTGAAGGCTTGGAAAATTCATATTAATAATACTAAAGGTAATAGAGCTTTTAAAATTTAAATTTAAAAGTGTTTTGTTCAGTTTTGAAAATATATCGTTTAAATTGAATTTAAAAATAGCCTTCCGAGGCACAGTCTCGGAATTCGACGAAACCAGTTCCATTGGATCCGTAATATTTCATTTTTATCGGATTTTAAATTTCGTAGCTTTTGGAGTGATTGTGTGAGCGTCCGATAGCCAAAAGTGTTGAATTTATATCAAAAATTTGAGTTGTTATAACGAGATATTTTATACCTAAAAAAATAAATTATTATAAAGGGCAGATCAAAAAATCAACTCAACCATCACCCTATTTTTTTCTCAGCCGACCTACCTACTGATGTACGAGTTAATTAACTTCACATTACCGGTTCTTTCTTTCATTTCAAGCGCGTCGTTCCTCTTATTTTATAATGGTAGCCTTCTTTCAGAAGCAAATAACAGATCAAATTCAACAACGAAAAAAAAGGAAAGATAAAATCGAATTCGAAAGTAACTAAGGAATGGGGAATCGAGCCTTTCCCTTCCATTCTTCATTTCAAACCACGAAGCGATTTAACTCGAGAAAATGAAGACTTCGATCTCAGCATTTGGGAAAGCTCGCGATTCGGTTAAGCTGGAGGGAGAGCTCGCGGTTGAGGTTCTGGTCGCGATTACCTATCGAGCGGCGATTAGGGAAGCTCGAAACGTCGAGAGGCACACGAATAAATCACGGAAGTGATTTGTGAAGTTCTCGAGTATGGGAAGGGGGCAGTTCGAAGACGTGGTTCTAGGCCACGAGTTTGATGTGGTAGTCGCGAGTTCGAGCTGATGTTTGCCTCGCGGAGGCGAAGTGACGATAGCGTCGTGGTGGACTTGGGGTTTGGCGTAGTCACGTAGGGGGCTCTCGGCTGTGATGTTGTCGTTGACGAGGGCTTGGTCATCTCGAAATCGATCGAGCAGTGAGGTACGGTAGTTTAATTTCTGTAATGATTTAAATAGTTATATATACACTATATTAAAATGAGGATAGTGAATTGTTTAGCTAGCATTGAATATAGCAGTTAGTAAATTAATTTATAATTAGAGAAAGAAAAAGGGTATATATTTATATATGAGTGAAAATATAAATTGTTAATATGGAATAATAAAAATAAATAATATATATAGTTAAGTAGGAATATTATGGACAGTCTAGTAAATTTCTGGTATTTTATTAAGAAAAGGAAAACAAATTTTGATAATAAAATTTTATATATAAATATACACATCTATTTTAATAAATATGGGAAATTGGTTTAATAAACTTATTTGATTTACTTTAGTCATAAAAAAAAATATTTTATTGATAGAAAATTTGTTTAAAAATAAATTATCGGTTTAAACCCAAATTATTAGCTAAATTAAATGAATAAATAGAGATTAATTATTTGACTAATTTAAATATTAATATACCGTACAAATGCTTATACAAGGTCTAAAATCGAGAAAATACAATTCAGAATGGGACTGGAGTGGAATAGACTGCAAATTTAAAAGCAAAGGTGAGTTAATCTCACTCAGTTGAATTTAAATTTAAATGGTTAAATTTAAATCATTGATTGGATGATTGCATTGATTGATGTGCTATATATATATAGTAGTATATACCAATATATACATATTGGCATATGTATATATTTGAGTTGTTGATATTCCCGCATTTATATAGCGGATGAGACCCTATGCGCCGCATAATAGCGGATGATATTTTATAAAACCCATATACCGCGATATTTCACTTTGAAGTGAAATTGGTATTGTGCTAACATCTGTGGATGCAGGGAAACAGGTTGGAGGGATCCAACTGGATTCCTCAAAATATTTAATTTTGTTTAAATATTCTGTGATATGATTTTTGATATCCCGGGATGAATTATATGGATAATTGGATGTTATGGTTTGGTTGGACCAATTTGGATATACTAAGTTATCAAAATCTCTAGAATGGAATTTTGAAAGGAAATAAAAGAGTAAATTTTTAAGTGAAATAATTCAAGTGAATTAGAATGAATTAATAATAAATTGGAAATAAAATAAAAGTGATTGCAAAATTCTAACAATTTGGAATAAGAAGGAATTAACAAGGGAAATAATAAATTGTAAAGCTTAAGTGATATTATTTGAAAGAATAAAGAATTTATTTTTAAATTTAAGGATTGAATTTAATTAAGTAATAAAGAAGGAATTTTGGAAGATTAAATTGGTATTTTCAATTAAAAAGGGTTTAACTCACAATAAAGAAATAAATCTAAAGTTATTGTATTTTGAAATAAATGAAGTAAGCAAGAAATTTATTTCGAAGTAAAGTAAATGGGAAAATCAATGGGAATTTGATTTGGTTGTTTAAAAATTGGAATTTAAAAGAGAAGTGAGATTTTGGAATTTATAAACTGGGTTTATAAAGTAAAATAAAATATCAGGGAATATTTGAGGATATAAATTCAAGGTGGTGAATTTATAAAGGGATATGAATTGGTTTAAAAATAAGTGTTGATTTATTTTTAAAGGATGTGAAGAGAAGTGTATTTCTCTGGATAGCCAAGTACGTTTTTCAAAGCAATTTTAAATATAAGTTAAAAGTTTTCACGTTGTTTAAAAAGGCATGTTTAGAAAATTTATTATTTCTAATATTTAAATTCTAAAGTAAATATTTTCCAAATCTATTATCGAAATAATTATTTAAAGGGTGACTAGTATTTTATTTAAAAAGGTGAAAACTTAGTTTTATATTGTATAAAGTAACCTTATTTTAAATATTCTTAAAAGTATTATTTTTAATTAAGTATTAAAGTAGTTTTCCAAATTTAAATGTTAAAGTATAATTATAATAAAGTGTTTTAAAGTTATTTTAAAATCTATAGGTATTTTGTACTTGGTGATTCAGTGGAAATAATTATTTGGGAAATGTATTCCGTAAGCGGGAACTGTTTTGAAATTGTTTTCAAATGAGCTTTGAAAATTTGGAAATATATCTTGGAAAGATATTTGGGCAAATAAATAATGTGGGAAATTATTTATTGTGTGATGGTTGCTTGTGGATGTTAATTGATAGTTAAATAACCGACTATCAATATTGGCCAAACGCGCTGATCGTTTCGAAGAGACCGGGATCGAGTTTCCGTATACCGGGATTCTAGGTCTGGAGACTCGAATACCACTTCGATCCGGTTGTACGTTTCGTGTAACGTGTTCGGAGTCGAAGATGGAGCTATGAAGTGCAAGGGCTAGTCGCTACTAATCCTGAGGATATTTCCAAAATGGATGTAGTAGGAATAGTGCCTTCGGTTCCGTTCGAACCCGGGACGGACTTGTATGGACGAATGCTTTCGTGACATCGTCAGGTGGACGATGGGCATTCTAAGGGATGTGTTCTGAAAAAGGTATCGTTTAGCCTCGAGCCTCATCAACCGGGAATTACTGAAAATCAGGGGTTATGCAGCAAGGCTTCGTGGGTAGCACCCACTTGAGAGTAAGGTCATCCCTGTCTAGATGTCCCTTTTATTTCGGCTTAGTGGTGCGGTTGCTGATCCCAACCGTGGGGTGATTTTACTTGGAATTATCCAGTAAGGGATGATTCCGGCTTTGTGTTGCAGGGGAGCGGGCGTACTCCTCGGTACTGTGATCTAGGCCACGTACTGTGACAGGTGGTACCCCAGTGCCTAGTCATTCGTTGGAAATCCATTCTCCCTACGTGCCTTGTACGAGTTTGTTTGTATTACCCACGTTGTGGCTAGTATGCTGGAATTTAATAATGTAACAATTTCAGCTATTTTAATAAGTATTTGTGAATAGACACTATTATAATATCAGAGGATTTTGATAAAAAGTGTTTTAGCTATCGTAAGGTAAAAACCCGACATGTTTATTTGTGGCGCGGTCTTACGAGATGCTTTTATTTTCAAAAGGATTTTTGAAACTTTAATAATCAATTGAGTGTGATTTTCTCACGCTGGTTTTCCAGACTGACTCGGGTATTATTTTATATGATGCTCGGGTCAGACCGAGATAAACAGGTTCAGATTGTAGCTGTGGAGCTCAGGAGACGAGCAGGATGGTGATACGTACTTCCGTATTTGTTTATTGTTCCGTTGTGTATTTGGATGTATGTCATTGATGTGATGAACTCTAATGATGTATTCTGTAAATATATTGTATAAACAGATATATTTTTCTATTTGAGTAAAGATCTGTTTTGTATATATTATATTTTATTCCGCTGCGATGTGAGATTCTGTTGTTGATTTTCTGTTTCTTCTTCTTCTACCTCTTCTTCTTTAACACAAATGGTTCGATTTTCCGGGTCTGGAAAGTCGGGTCGTTACAGGGTCATTACAAAAACCGAACATCTAGGTTTGCTTATAGATCATCTAGGTGAAATTCTATGTCTAATCATTTAAGCTACACCCGAATAAATGATATATTATGTACGTTTTCTCTTTGTCATCACTTCATCACTTAGACATTTAGAATTTGATCAATGATCAATATCTAGAGTTGATTGCGTAGAACAACCTTAAGCCCATGGTTTAGCTTGATAACATTTATTGAATAACAGATTTACTTTGGCTAATGACTTTTACATTAAGTTGACTACCAGATACGATGACACTAACCTTTTGAAAGAGACAAATCCTCTCTTGAATAGTGTTTCATTTCAACTATAGTTCAACTCAAACCCAACTATGGCATTAACACGATTATCATTATCATATGATTGACCAAAATGAATGTATAGTTTAGAGACCTAAGACTCATAGTATCCCCATATCAAAAGACCACTACACATTGTCACATGAGATTTGTTAACTTTTAACCTCTCGAAGACCCATGGTAAGTCGTTCTATAATTCTTCCAAGCAACTATACCTACGTAACCCCTTTGTAACGATTCGAGTTTTCGACGCTCGAAAGTCGGCATTAATACGGCCACTATATCAACTACCGAGCAATCGAATGCTGAAAAACCGAATTGTTATGGAGAGAAAAGAAGAGGTAGAAGAAGACAGAAGAAAATGAGAATAGAAAAACACAGAAACAGAAACAATAGCAGAATCTCACATTGGCAGCAGAACAACATATAATAGATATATGAATAATCTTTGAATCAAAGAACTATATCATTTTATACATTACATCATCAGAGTTTACAACAACAATCTACAACACAACTGGACAGTTATATAAACTTGTCCTCATACAGAATACACAGCGGAATAAATAATATCATATACAAGTGCTACGTCTCGCCATCCAGCTCACCACTGAGCTCCAAAGCATCTCCTGAATCTGGAATGACCTGATAACCTGACTTTAGACTGCCCGTGTGGAAATTGGTAGGCACCCAGAGTTTAGCAAGGAAACAATAAACTCCAGGTCAGTCATGGTGACTGGTGTGAGAACTATAACAGTTATTATCTTTAAAACAACAACAACAAAGGAAGTAAAAGACATTCGCAATGCTTTTGGAAAATGAAACTACCATAAGACCTCCCGCCACACACACAATGCAAACGCAGAATTGGAGGAGATTTCTTCTTATGATAGTAGAAAATGCTTACTACGCAAAATCATTCAGATATTATCATTAGTGCATAGTGTCGAAAACATTCCAAAAGTATAATATTAATCTTAACCAGCATACAACCATTATTGTATGCCTACTATAGCTACTACGTTCAATAGCAGGTTATCGCCACATTCCATAGCAGGTTATACAACTAAAACCATACAGGGTTCGTATTGTTTCTTTGGATTTCCAACAAATGGTCAAGCAAAGGAACTTCCTTACACCAAAATGGAAACGCCTCTGGAAAGACGCCCCGAGAACCTAACCGGATCTCTGCAAACACAAGGCCGATGCTACCTCACGCTTTAACCAAGCTGTAACTAGGTAACTAACGCACGAGCTATGTCATCCCCCGGTCGTCACCGACCTTTATCCGAGGATCCTCAACCACAAAGCAACAACCACAAAGTATAATAAATTTGCAGTATCAACATAGGTAAAATATCTTGGCTCCATACCATGATATCACCTTTTATCCAGAAGGAAATGACATACCCTAGGGGCGCTACCCCTAAAAACCTTTGCCGCAACATTCCTGTTTGGACCATTACCAGGTTGTGAGGCTCGACGAAGTCTCGTCCACAAAGCGACGCTTTTTCACAAAGCCACGCTTTTTCACAAAGCCACGCTTTTTCACAAAGCCACGCTTTGATCAAACAAATGATCAATAGCACTTTGTATGCCACATTACCAAATTGGGAATGTATCACTAGTAACCATCAACTACATAACCTCTGAGCTCGTACGTCTCAAAGAAGGGTGTTAAGCTAAGAGAATAAATTCTCCACCACCAACAGAAATGTATTTGATAGAAACCAGCTTTACATCTCAAAGTGTAACGTCAAACACACATACATACAAGTCCGTTCCGGGATCGAACGGAACCGAAGGCACTTCCAAAGAAGCCCTTACAATCCGGATATTCACTAATCACGTCCAGACTTTCCATCACAAGAAGAGTGATATAAATCTCTATACTGGAGCAACTCGGTGTAGAGACATTCGACAGGTTGTCCTTTCATTTTCACAAATACCCGGTCTTCACAGTGGGCTTCAAATGATGTCCATTCACGACGTATCACTATTCGGAATGGGTTATATGACACAAAGTCCTCTTCCGGCTTAACCGAATAATGAGCGTTTGTTTTAAAAACAAATCAAGTGCCATTTCAAAGGCAAATATTGATAGTCGGTTATTTAACTATCAACAACATTCACAACAATCAACCAATTTAAATAATTTTTCCCAAATTATTTATTTTCAAAATATCTTCACAAGATATATATTTTTCCACACTTTAACATTTGAAAACCAATTTCAAATCACATTTTCACAGTTCATCACTTGAAAACCAATTTCAAATCATATTTCCCTACACGGGATATATTTCCAAATATTTATTCATTTCCACTGGAAATTTACCGAGTTCAAAAACTTTATTTCAAAAATATTCCTTAAAAATCCAATTTCAGAATTTCTTCATTTATAATTTAAAACTGCCTTGGAAATATACACGGCTTTTCAAGGAAAATACACTTCCATTTCAAAATGGTCCATTTAAACCAATTAAATAAATCCTTATCGATTTATTCAAATTTACATTCCAAATCTGTAAATTTATTTCCACACTTAAAAATAAATCAATGTTTATTTTTAAAACAAATTTCCCTTTCCTTTATAAATTCCATTATGAATTTAAATTTCCAAATATTCACTTATACACGATTTTAAAGTCGTTTTCCAAATATCCACTTTCAAACACCAAATCAATTACAAATGGATTTATAAATTTATTTCAAATCCCAAATCATTTTACAAATCGATTTCCAAATTTATTTCAACACCAAATCCATTTTAATTCAACACCAAATAAATTTTCATATCGATTTCCCAAAGATCTATTTTCAAATACCAAATCAATTATTAATTGGATTTCAAGAAATTCTTCGCGTTTTTAAAATAAATTCATTTATCTCTTCCAAACCATTTAAACTTCCATTTTAAATAAATTTTCCAACTTTCAAATAATCCTATTCAAAATCCATTTATAAAAATCTTTTACCATATTTTAGAAATAATTCGATAAGATTTCGAAAATCAACTCTATGCTTTTAAAATTCCTTGTTTTAAATTCACCCAATTCTTTCAAAAGAATTTACTTAAAATTTGAACTTTAATTTCAAAATTCCAATTTTATTTATTTCTGGTATCCAACGATACCAAAAATATATTCGGCTAAATTATAGCCTTCAGCACATTCAATCACAAATATAATCATTCACGGATTATAAATAAATAATCACACAGCATATGAAACAAATTCATATAACATATGAAACAAATTCATATAATTTGAGGAATCCAGTTGGATCCCTCCAACCTGTTTCCCTGCATCCACAGATGTTAGCACAATACCAATTCCACTTCGAGGTGAAATATCATGGTATATGGGATTTATAAAATACTATCCGCTATTATGCGACGCAATAGTGTCTCATCCGCTATATAATGCGGAAAATCAACTCCAAATGCATATATAATACCAATTCCACTTCAATGTGAAATTATCGCGGTATATGTTTTTAATAAATAACCTCCGCTTAATATACGGCGAATAGGGTCTATTTAACACAATAGATAACAATTTATCATCCAATCACACAATCAACACTATCAACAATTTTAAATTCAACTATTTAAAATTTAAATCGAAACACAATATTCGATTGAGTGAGGAGTTCTCACCTTGCTTTCAATAACAGTTGCGGTATTTTATTTCGAATAAAATTAAACGCGCGTTTAATTTTACTCAAAATTTTCACTGACTCCAATTGACTCCAATCCTGTTCCATTGCGTAGAGCTCGACAAAATGATTCCAACGCAAAAAATTTCGTCAAAAACGGACCTTGTATGAAGAAGTTACACTATTTTAAAGATTGAACGGATTATAATATAAAAATTTACAATTTTCTTTTATATTTTATACCCTAAATCAATCTGGGCCGTTCATTTTCTTCCACTACAGATCTGGCCGCACCCTCCTCCTTCTTCCTGTGATGCCCCACTCCGAGAGCCTCATTAGCAAAGAGTATTATATGGATAATATCGTCTGCTAATGCGGACAATAGAGTATAATGGAAGCGACCATGTGTAGTCTTACTTTAACTATCTACTGAACACGCCAAAAAGTGGTTTTTATCGCCTCATGTGGTTCGAAAAGTTCAATAAAAACTTAAAGCAAAACTACAATGGCTATAGGATCTATCAGAATAAAATGTAACAACTCAAATGCAATATACATCACAGAACAATAGATCATCATATACACATATACTGATACATGACAGAGTATGCAAATAATACATGTCAAGTGGTATAGCAAACCACGATATACAGACAATCCAAAAGAATACATATCAGAGTTACAACAAAATGGGACTACGCAAAAAGTTATGACAAAAAGAAGCTAGCGGAGTAGTCCATGCGGAAGCAAAATAGGCTAAGTCCAAATGCACCTAACCTGAAACATCCCGGTCCGACCCGAGTATAAAATACACGGGTCAGTCTAGCTAAACAAATCAGTTAGATAAACTGAACAACAATAAACCTGCAATGTTACAAAGTATAACAAATACCTCTAAAAGAGGTAACACAATCATCTAATCAAAAGATGAACATATAAAAACAAGCCTCATATCATCGGCATCTCAATAAACAAAGGATAAGAATCCCAAAGCAAGCCAAAAGGCAAATAACAAATACCCATAAGGTATACAAGTTCCACAAGGTAACCGCTATACATCATGCGGCTCAAAAAGACCAACACCAAAGGGTGATACCAAGGGAATATAATATCAATGAAACATAAGATTGCTCGAGCTCAGTACTGTATAAACAAGGATCCATAAGCCCGAAGGCTCCAAACCCAATATCACTCGTGCGGCTCAAAAAGACCAACACCGAAGGCGATACTATAGGGCAACAAACCCGAAGGCACAAACCCGAAGGCAACATACCCGAAGGTAACATACCGTAGTGGCGAAGGTCCGGAGGCCTAGTACTGGACACCACTAACTGGCGGAATGTGTCACAACTCTCGAAAAGGAATCCGAAAAGTGTTAACGTGAGTCCCATAACCACTCGTTCGCACTAAACGGTTTACTATCCGTCAGTCACTTTCACACTCAAAGTAGTACAAAGTTTACCTCTTCTCATCGGTAAACCAGACCAAAGGTCAAAACGTTCAAACGAATAGATTGGGAATTAACTGAAAAGATGAACGCACGTGTTCATTGCACGCGTTTTATCTAATCATTTAATTCTCCTCCCACATCGCTCGGAGTGCAAAGATGTGTGCGTGTTTTAATTAGAATTTATAAATTTGAGAAGGGAGCTTTTAAAATGATTCAAAAGATTATTTTATAAAAACCCGTGAGTGAAGTCAAGAATAAGTTATCAAAGCCAAAGAGGCAATAACAACCACAAAGAACCAACATGAATCGATAAAATTCGGAAAACCAATCAAAATGAGCATAAATAGGCAAAACAGGGAAACAGGAGCAGGTCAGTCGACTGAAATCCCTGTTCAGTCGACTGAACACTGTCCAGAAAATTCCGGGCTTCAGCTCAGTCGACTGAACCCAATTTCCTGCATTTTCTATCCTATAACAATTGAAGTGCAAACTCTCTCAATTTGCAACCGAACGAGCAACGACACTAAGGGTTTACGCCAATCGACTACCCGGCCATATAAGCTCTTCGATTTATCGCTAAAAACATGATCCAACAACAAAGCTATGATTTTTAGAGTTTTAGACTTCCAAAACACCAAAAATTGCAATGCTCACAAAACCAATCCGAATCAAAAGCAATTTCACATGGATAATTGTTAGGAATTTATACCCAACATCAATGATATCAAGAGGAGTAGATGTGAGTTCAAAACTCACCTTTAACCCAAAAACAAAGAAGAAGGAGCTCAATTACAAGGAGAAGACCAACCAATCTCTACTTCAACCCACAAGCTTCAATCTAAGATCAAAACAAGTATTTCCTAAGTTAGGTTTAGGAAACTTTCTGAAATTGAAGAGGAAAAGAGTTGAAGAAGATGAAGAGGAGGCTTACCTATCCTTCTCTTTGATTTTTGGAGCAAGAATTCGAGTTGCAAGAAAAAACTAGGGTTTTGTAATTTCTAATTCCTCTTCCTCTCCACCATTTTCAGTTTGCTTGAGGAAATGAAATGAAATGGGAGTCCTCGCAATTCTTAAGAAGAAAATAAAGTGTAACAACCAAAAACATATCAACACATAAGAAGAACAGAATAAGAAGTTCACCATAAAGTGCACGAAAGGTTAAGCCCGAACTTGCTTGCTCAGATAATTCTATTGATTCCTAAGCTCAAAATAATTCGGAACACCGACATGGTATAAACAATACGTCAAATGAACCGAAGCTCACAAATGAAGTGCAACAAAATGTCCGATGAACTTGGTAAAAAGATCATTCCATTCGGACATCAACAAAGAAACAATCACTTGTTGCGTACAACTAAATGCATTGGCAACACGATCCCCCTTTTGGGAATAAAAAGAATAAGAGTATTAGAAAAGAGTTCTTCCAAATAATATTCTTTACTGAAAAGCTAAAGCTTCAAATTTCAATTACCTTCATGAAATCATCTTTCTGGAAAAATTTCGTTATTTCCAATCAATTTAGTGTGTCAAATTGTCTCATCAAAGCGTTTAGGATATTCCTATCGATAACGTTGATCAAGCACATCGACCAGAATTCTTAAAGCACTCAATGGGCAATACAATCACAAAATCATCTTCTATATGATAAACATGTTTCTAAAAACTTTTAAAAATTCTCTTTATTCGTTTTAAGAACAAAAATCCCATTTATACTTATAAATAAATCTTATGAAAAAGATTTGCAAAAATTTTAAATTGCTAATTTCCATCCAAAACCAATAAATACTAAAATGGAATCATCGAGATATTCACAGAATACTCAATTCATAAAATGGATGAAATGAGCTAGACAAACTGAATGACATAATAAATCATTCATAAGAATCACAACGAGTGTGGAATGCGGTAAGTGGAGTGCTAACTTCCGCAACTCGTAGCCAAGTCAAAACCGGTGTCAAGGTCGAGCTGAAAAGACCTTAATACCTCACAAAAGATTGCTTAGGTGATAATCCTAAGACAAGACCAAAAATACCAGAAAATTCTCAAAATGCAAGAATGAGAAAAATAACACTTTCCTCATCATGAGGGCTTAAAGATTGAAATGATGCCATCAAATTAGAATCGAAATCATAAAGGAAAAATAGAAATCTACAAAAATAGATGGAGACATACCTCATCCCTGAGAAGAACCTCCAGAAGCATCCGCTATCCTTGGCTTGCCAGATAGAGGATTATTCGGAGCAATAGTACAAGTGGAACTACGATTGCCTTCCTTCTTGCCGTAGCGGCAGAAGAGAGGCTTAGGACAAGATCGAATCATATGATCAGGAGAACCACAATTGAAACATTTCCGAATGGAAGGCGTTCCAGCAAACTGAGACTGAGAATCAGATTCAACGGGGTTTTTCTTCTTGGAAGGGAAAAATTCCGGCTCATCCAATGGAGACTGCTTTTTGTTGGGGTTCTCGCGAACCTCGACATCATCACCACTATCGCAATCCCTCTCGATGGCTTCGAGATGAAGTGCAGAATCAACTAACTCCTCAAAAGAAAGCTTAAGCTCAAGCATCAAAGATTTCTTAAGATATTTCTTAAGACCAAAAACAAACTTCAGATTCTTCTTATAAGAAGTGCTAATAAATTCAAGACCATACTTAGATAAGGCCTCGAAAGATGCAACATACTCAGAAACGGAAGACTCCCCTTGCTTCAATTTAAGAAAGCGCCGGGCCAACAAAGCTTTCTCAGATTCAGGAACGAACTTGAGTTCGAATCGTTCTCGAAACTGAGTCCAAGAAAGAGCAGACTCATCAATTTTGGCTACAAGAAGCTCGTACCAATCAAGGGCACGCTCTCGCAATAAACCAGAAGTTACAAGAACTCTATCATGATCAGAAATATCCATTCAAGAGAATATACGCTCGCACGTGCGAAACCAAGCTTGGACTTCAAGAACGGACTCGGAGCCTTTAAACGGCTTTCCTCCAAGATGAGCGAAATCACTGCACTCACGTGCAAAGGCAGACTTGCGAGGTGGAGACACTCAAGCAGGAACTGGAGGCTGAGTGCTCCTAAATAACTCCAAAAACTGATCAGCAGACATATAAACGCCATCCGGATGTGAGCCACTAGATTGCCCCGCATCCGAACGTCGTCCCCTGCCTCTTCCGGCCATACGCTGAAAGTTAAGATAAGAACAAGATTATTCACAAGATAGATATCATTAATTCAAATGTGGAATACTACGGAACAAAATGCATTCCTAGACGTATTCCCAAATTCCATCTAACCTTTAGTGGTAGGAGGAATAAAGGCACGATGATTCAAAGATTTGTATCACTTATTACACTTTGATGTATCGTAATATGTTCTTCTATTGTGTGTTTACCATATTTTGTTCTGAACGCAGCTCTGATACCAAGTTGTGACGCCCCACTCCGAGAGCCTCATTAACAAAGAGTATTATATGGATAATACCGTCTGCTAATACGGACAATAGAGTATAATGGAAGCGACCATGTGTAGTCTTACTTTAACTATCTACTGAACACGCCGAAAAGAGGTTTTTATCGTCTCATGTGGTTCGACAAGTTCAATAAATACTTAAAGCAAAACTACAATGGCTATAGGATCTATCAGAACAAAATGTAACAACTCAAATGCAATATACATCACAGAACAGTAGATCATCATATACACATATACTGATACATGACAGAGTATGCAAATAATACATGTCAAGTGGTATAGCAAACCACGATATATAGACAATCCAAAAGAATACATATCATAGTTACAACAAAATGGGACTACGCAAAAAGCTATGACAAAAAGAAGCTAGTGGAGTAGTCCATGCGGAAGCAAAATAGGCTAAGTCCAAATGCACCTAACCTGAAACATCTCGGTCTGACCCGAGTATAAAATACGCGGGTCAGTCTAGCTAAACAAATCAGTTAGATAAACTGAACAACAATAAACCTGCAATGTTACAAAGTATAACAAATACCTCTAAAAGAGGTAACACAATCATCTAATCAAAAGATGAACATATCAAAACAAGCATCATATCATCGGCATCTCAATAAACAAAGGATAAGAATCCCAAAGCAAGCCAAAAGGCAAATAACAAATACCCATAAGGTATACAAGTTCAACAAGGTAACCGCTATACATCATGTGGCTCAAAAAGACCAACACCGAAGGGCGATACCAAGGGAATATAATATCAATGAAACATAAGATTGCTCGAGCTCAGTACTGTATAAACAAGGATCCATAAGCCCGAAGGCTCCAAACCCAATATCACTCGTGCGGCTCAAAAAGACCAACACCGAAGGCGATACTATAGGGCAACAAACCCGAAGGCACAAACCCAAAGGCAACATACTGTAGTGGCGAAGGTCCGGAGGCCCAGTACTGGACACCACTAACTGGCGGAATGTGTCACAACTTTCGAAAAGGAATCCGAAAAGTGTTAACGTGAGTCCCATAACCACTCGTTCGCACTAAACAGTTTACTATCCGTCAGTCACTTTCACACTCAAAGCAGTACAAAGTTTACCTCTTCTCATCGGTAAACCAGACCAAAGGTCAAAACGTTCAAACGAATAGATTGGGAATTAACTGAAAAGATGAACGCACGTGTTCATTGCACGCGTTTTATCTAATCATTTAATTCTCCTCCCACATCGCTCGGAGTGCAAAGATGTGTGCGTGTTTTAATTAGAATTTATAAATTTGAGAAGGGAGCTTTTAAAATGATTCAAAAGATTATTTTATAAAAACCCGTGAGTGAAGTCAAGAATAAGTTATCAAAGCCAAAGAGGCAATAACAACCACAAAGAACCAACATGAATCGATAAAATTCGGAAAACCAATCAAAATGAGCATAAATAGGCAAAACAGGGAAACAGGAGCAGGTCAGTCGACTGAAATCCCTGTTCAGTCGACTGAACACTGTCCAGAAAATTCTGTGCTTCAGCTCAGTCGACTGAACAGATGATTCAGTCGACTGAACCCAATTTCCCGCATTTCCTATCCTATAACAATTGAAGTGCAAACTCTCTCAATTTGCAACCGAACGAGCAACGACACTAAGGGTTTATGCCAATCGACTACCCGGCCATATAAGCTCTTCGATTTATCGCTAAAAACATGATCCAACAAAAAAGCTATGATTTTTAGAGTTTTAGACTTCCAAAACACCAAAAATTGCAATGCTCACAAAACCAATCCGAATCAAAAGCAATTTCACATGGATAATTGTTAGGAATTTATACCCAACGTCAATGATATCAAGAGGAGTGGATGTGAGTTCAAAACACACCTTTAACCCAAAAACAGAGAAGAAGGAGCTCAATTACAAGGAGAAGACCAACCAATCTCTACTTCAACCCACAAGCTTCAATCTAAGATCAAAACAAGTATTTCCTAAGTTAGGTTTAGGAAACTTTCTGAAATTGAAGAGGAAAAGAGTTGAAGAAGATGAAGAGGAGGCTTACCTATCCTTCTCTTTGATTTTTGGAGCAAGAATTCGAGTTGCACGAAGAAACTAGGGTTTTGTAATTTCTAATTCCTCTCCCTCTCCACCATTTTCAGTTTGCTTGAGGAAATGAAATGAAATGGGAGTGAATGGATGAAGAGTTAGAGAGCTAGGGGGTTAAGTGGGGTTAAGGGCTGAACCCAAACCCAAACCCAAATAGAAAAAAGTGGCAAAAGTCATCTTACTCCAAACATATCAAAGATTATACTCAAAAAGATCGCAAACGACATTTTGAACTCAATGGAAGTGGTTTCGAGTCTCAATTCGACAGTTTGCAAAAAGTAGCTTTTCGGACTATAACCCGACAAACGACATTATATTTAAATAAAATATTTAAATATACAACCGATAAATATGCGGGTTGTTACACTTCCACAACGTGAAAATCATGTACAACTCCAACCCATAGCCGCCGTTCTAACCCTAATTGCTCCGGCCTCCTCGATGCACGAGACCCCATCACTCCACCATCATTCGAAAGCCCTTGCTTCACTCCACCTTCACCATGAACATTGATGAACTCGGCCCACCCCCTTGCATTGAAATGCGTGCGCAAATGCAGCCAAACACGAGTAATTTTCTTCCTCTACGTTGCGTTTTACGACAACCCATCCGTATGGATCTGAAGATCTCGTGAAGCTCTTCATCTTTCGTGTTGGAAGTATTTGCTAATTCTTTACGGATTGAGAGAGATTAAGGGAAGAAGGAGGAGAATTTCTGGCCATAGAATAGATAAGTGGCGGCTGGAAGAAGAAACCCTAGTGTCTTTGCAAATGTGAAAAAGTTAGGTCCTTTTATAGAAAATTTGCAAAACACTATTCATCGAAAATTTTCCGAACTCCAAATCGAGCGTGCCGGCTGGCGTTTCTAAGGTTTACCCCGCGTTCCGGACATAATGGAACGTGTTTCGGAGGCTAATTCGATCGTATGTGAGAGTTACGGAAATAAACGATCAATTTTAAATTAAACCGATTTAAAACGATTTCAATGCGTTTTGGCTTGCCCCGGACAAAAGACAACTCCGATTGACATGAAATTTGAAATCTTACAATAATATCACATTATGGATCTGATGAAACTGGTTTCGTCGAAATCCAAGACTGTTTGAAAAATGGTCATTTTTAGTCGACAATTAAATATTAAAATATTCAATTTCCACAATTTAACTTTTAATTCAATTTTAAAAGTTTTATAACATAATTCTAACTCCAATATGATTTAACATAACTTTATAAATCATTCTTATACATATTTAATTCAGATTTCAATTATTTACCCAATTTCAAGTATTAAATTAATAATTTAATCGTCCAATTAAATCACTATATCGAAATTAAATAAATTCGACTAATAAATCTTACTATTTAATATTTAAAATTAATTAAATATCTGAATTTCAAATGACAGAAATTCTGGGTCATTACAAACTTCCCCCCTTAAAAGAATTTCGTCCTCGAAATTGCAAAGTAAGAAAAATACTCCAATTTCATTAACTTTTCAGAAATTCATTTCGTGAAAATTTTATATTCACCTTTTCCAAACCTTTAACTTCAACCAAAATAGTGGTTTCCATTTTCTAGTTAAATTCCTACGCTTTTATTTCAATTTGGAAATTGACTTTCCATTAACAAAATTTTTCGAAAATTTCCACTTTTAAATCCAATTCAATTTATTTAACTTTCCTTTAGTTAAATTTCAAAATCATATATTTGATTATGCTAACTCAATTTCATTTCAACTTTACCAAGTTAAAAATCTTTATTACATATTATAAGTCCAAAACTCGTTTATACTTATATTCATCAATTTCAACTTGGATTTTTAATTTCAAATTTGTTTATCACAACAAAACTTAAAATTTCAATTTATTATGGTAGCAAATCCATCACACAGAAACTCGAAAATGATATTGATGATGCTGCAGTCATCACCCTTATTATTTCCTAGCAACAATAGTGAATTCAGTGCTTAATATTCTTTCAAAATTTTCATTTTATTTATAAATCACATTTATAAATCCTTTCTCATATAATTTCTGACGTAGCGGCAAATAACAGAAATGTATGAAATGGTGAAAGTAGCAATCGGTGGATTGAAAATACCAAATGCCCAAATCCGTTGATGTCAAAGATACCGGATTCTAGCCAACTTCGTCACGTTGATCGCGCACGATGCCGTGAAAGAAGATCTACAATTCTTCGAACGTTGATCAAGCGCACTTGATACCGTGAATTGGCTTCAACAATCGTTGATTCGAGCGCACTTGAATGCCGAAAGTGGAGATATGAGATAACACTCAACTACCAATTTCAAAGAGGCACAAAGCACTCAAACAAAGTTTATTCAAAATCAACTAACTATTACAAATGACTCCACCATCCCTATTTATAGGGTTACAACTCACACTTAGGTCGTGAACGACCTAACACCCTGCAACTTAAAAACAAACAGCGACTCAATACAAAGACATGCGACCTAACAGGTAAGCGACTTAACAAATACAACATGAACGACATACGACTTAATATTTACAACACAACAGACACAAGTTACATATATACGACCTAACAGAAATAGTTACAACACAGGCGGCCTAAGCTCCACGCGACTTAAGTCAAAGCAGCATATGCGGCATAAGGTCGTTAGCTCGCTTGAGCGACCTAAAGAAGTGGCTTCTGGAAATCTTCACGCGACCTAGTTCTTGAACGACCTAACCTCTGGGCGACCTAAGCTTCAAGGCGGCTTAAGAACGATCTGCTTCATTCTGTGTTGAGTTAGGTCATTCGCGACCTACTCTTGAGCGACCTAAGGAGAGAGGAAATCTTGAGCGAGATAAGGAAAATGCAGCACCATTTGCTAGGTCGTAGCTCGCTCGCGACTTAACTGTTATCGCGCTAGGTCGTAGCTTATTTAGGTCGTAGCTCGTTAGCTCGCTTGGCGACTTATCATAGGTCGCTGGATCAACCTCTCGTACACAACTCGCCGTTAGGTCGCTCGACAACTTACCATAGGTCGCTGGTTCATCCTTCCTTGCATAATTCGTTAAATCGCTGAATCCATTAACTCGCGAGCGACCTTCACTAGGTCGTGAGCGACCTAAAGTCCTTGAATGACTCGAATCTAATGAGTTGGTAGATTGCGCTGCATCATCCTTCCCCGGTTGGCAAGAATTCGACCTCGAATTTGCACCTTCCTCTTCCACAACAAGCTCATCCCCATGATACGAAATCAACTATTTGACGTTAAAAACGTCTGCAGTGTGAATATGATCTGGCAACCTTAACTGATATGCATTATCATTGATCTTCTTCAAGATCTTTACTGGACGAATCTTTCGCGCTTTCAATTTATTGTACGTTCCCACTGGAAAACGATCTTTTGTCAACATGGCGTAAACCAAATCACCTTCTCTGAAGTTCACACTCCTTCGCTTTTTATCTGCCAGTTGTTTATACTTCCCATTTGATGCAAGCAATCGTTTATGAACAGTTATGTGGCACTCCTGCAACTCAGTCACAAAATCACAAGCTCGCTTAACAACTCCCTTCTGTTATGGCACGGTCGATAAATCTAACGGTCCCTTCGGAATTGCTGAATATACAACTTGAAATGGACTGAATCCGGTACTTCGATTAACAGCATGATTATGTGTAAATTCCGCCTGACACAACTTCATATCCCAGTTCTTCAAATTATCTTTCACAAGACATCTCAACAAATTTCCTAACGATCTATTCACCACTTCCATTTGCCCATCTGTTTGCGGATGATAGGCGCTACTAAAATTCAGCTTCGTTCCAACCATCTTCCACAAACTTAACCAAAAATGGCTTAGAAATCTAGTATCCCGATCAGAAACAATAGATTCAGGTAGCCCATGTAATCGATACACCTCTTTAAAGAACAATCGAGCAACACGGACGGCATCATCTGTCTTCTTACAAGCTATGAAATGTGCCATTTTCGAAAATCTATCCACCACAATAAATATAGAATCATTTCCCCTTTGAGTTCTAGGAAAACCCAAAACAAAATCCATGCTCACATCAACCCACGGTCTAGTAGGCACAGGTAATGGCATATACAATCCCGCATTCGTCGCTGTCCCTTTGGAAACTTGACAAATATGACATCTCTCCACAAATCTTTCAACTTCTTTCCTCATGGATGGCCAAAAATATGATTCAGAAATCAACTGCAAAGTACGATATCTACCCACATGACCTTCCTCATGCAACTCCTTCACAATATTCATTCGTAAGCGGCACTCTGGTATACACAATCGATTCCCCTTAAAAAGAAAACCATCCACCAACACGTACTCATCCATCTTTCCCTTCTCGACTTCATCAACCACCTTGGCAAAGTAAGGATCATCAATAAACAATTCTGGCTACACATCAAATCCCGTCACTTCAACCTTCATTGTAGTCAACAAATGATTCCTTCGACTTAATGCATCTGCCACACGGTTTGTAATTCCTGACTTATGCTTCACCACAAATGTAAATTGTTGCAGGTATGCGATCCACGAAGCATGCCTGGCTGCAATTTTGTCCTGTCCCTGCAAATGTTTCAGCGCTTCATGATCAGTATATAGAACAAATTCTTTATGGAACAAATAGTGTCTCCAATGTTTTATAGCCTGAACAATAGCATAGAATTCCACATCATAAGTATTATATCTCATCTTGGCTCCAGAAAGTTTCTCACTGAAATATGCAATTGGTCGTCCTTTCTGACTCAACACCACTCCAATTCCAACCTTAGATGCATCAGTATGTAACTCAAACAACAACTGAAAATCCGGCAATACTAGAATTGGTGCTGACGTCAAAAGTTCCTTGATTCGCTCAAAAGCAAATCCTGCTTCCTCTGACCATGAAAACTGCTTCCCCTTCATACAATCAGTAACTGGTGCCATCACGCTACTGAAGTGTGGAATAAATCTTCGGTAGAATGATGCTAAACCATGAAAACTTCTAACTTCTGTTATCGTACTGGGTTGTGGCCAATTTCTGATTGCTTCAACTTTATTCTGATCCACCTGTATACCTCCTTCTGAAATAACATATCCCAAAAATAAAACACTATGCATCATGAACACGCATTTCTTCGTTGCAGCATAAAATTGTTCCTGTCGCAATATCATCAACACTTCTCTCAGATGATGCAAGTGTTCTTTTGGGCTTCCACTGTATATCAGTATATCATCAAAATACACCACCACGAACTTCCCAATAAATGGTCTAAAGATCTGATTCATCACCCGCATAAACGTACTAGGTGCATTCGAAAGACCAAACGGCATAACCAGCCATTCGTACAACCCCTCCCGTGTCTTGAACGCTGTTTTCCATTCATTCCCTGGTCGAATTCGAATTTGATGATAAACACTCTTCAAATCGATCTTCGAAAAGATAGTAGCCCCGCTCAACTGATCTAACAAATCATCAAGCCTCGGCATCAGAAATCTGTATCTCACTGTAATCTTGTTTAGTGCTCGACTATCAGTACACATCCTCCACGTTCCATCCTTCTTCGGCACTAACAAGGCTGGCACTGCACAAGGAATTAAACTTTCCTGTACACGCCCCTGTTCAAGCAACTCTTCCACCTGCCTTCTCAACTCTTCATGTTGCTTTGAACTCATTCTGTAATGTGGTCTGTGTGGTAACATAGCTCCTGGAACAAGATCTATTTGGTGTTGTATGTCCCTCAATGGTGGTAACTCCGTTGGTAGCTCTTCAGGAAATACATCTTCAAATTCTTCCAGCACTGGCTTTAATTCTTTAGGAATTTCAACCACTTCATTATTCTCACGTCCAATTAACAAAAATACTTCAGGCTCCTCTTCTACTTCCTTAACAAACTCCTTCAAAGATAGCAAAGTTTTAAGTTCTTCAATCTCCTCCAACTTGCTTTCTTCTTGTTGTCGCTTCTTAGGAACTAAAGTGGATTTAGTACCTTCAAACATGAAACTGTAACTGTTAGTATGACCATCATGTTGCACAGCTCTATCATACTGCCATGGTCTCCCCAACAACAGATGGCATACATCCATATCCACAACATCACACCAAATTTCATCTTTGTATTTCTTCCCAATCGAAAAATTTACACAAGCTCTTCGTCCAACCTTCACCTCCTCACCTTTCCTCAACCAAGCTAACTTATAAGGTTTTGGATGCTTCTCAGTCTTTAATGCTAACTTCTTCACAGCCTCAGTAGAAATGATGTTATCACAGCTGCCCGCATCAATAACAAACTTGCATACCTTCCCCAGAATAGTGCATGTTGACTGAAAAATGTTGCTCCTCAACCAGCTAGAATCATCCTCTTGTTTTGGTGTTAAACAAGACCTCCTCATCATTAAACTACAACCCTCATCTCCTGACAACTCTTCTTCCCCCTCAACATGTGGTGAATTAGTACATTCAGCTTCTACATCCTCATCCTCAACCTCAGCTACCATCACTCGCTTCTTTGGCTTCGGACATTCATTGCTTTTGTGACCAAACTCCTGACAATTGAAGCATTTGATACCACTATTGACCTTGGTCTTAGCAACTTCACTAACGACCGGTTTTGCAACAGCCTTGGAAACATTCGCATTGCTACTAGCCCCTTTCATTTGATTGTTGGAATTTGGAAACACACCACCACCTCTCCTACCCTGCTTCTCCCAAGCTAGAGATTTTTGATGTGCTTCAGCAACAGATCTGGGATCAAACATATTCACCATATCTTGAATCTGCATTCTCAACCCTCCAACAAATCTAGCGGTCAACTGTTCTTCCGTCTCCATGATGTCATTCCTCGCAATCAATTGATAAAACTCATCCGCATAATCATTCACTGACTTTGTTCCCTGTCTCAGATTCTGCAATCGCTGATACATAAGAGATTGATAATTATAAGACAAGAAAGTAGCCTTCATCAATTTCTTCATCTTCTCCCATGACTCAATCTTTGACTTTCCCATTCTCTCCCATGTTAGTTTAGTTTGCTGCCACCATGCCATAGCTCTTCCTTTCAATCGTGTAGCAACCAACTTCACTCTACGATGCTCGGGTACTTCTTTGAAGTCAAAAATTTCTTCAACATTAGACAACCAATCAAAAAATTCTTCCGCTACCATTCCACCCTTGAATTCTGGAATTTCAGTTTTCATCCCCGACTCCCACCGACGATCATCTTCAACCTCCCGATATGCATTTCGCACTTGGTCTCGATCTCGAGAATGAACACTACATCTACCACCATCTTCTTCAAAAATAGATGTACTTCGGTAACGATCTCGACCATCCACATCTCTATGATCACGCATATCTCTTCTACTTTGTCTTTCATCATCACGATATGGCTCATGTTCAAACTAACGTGGAGTTCTTCTCTCTTCATTTCTATACTCATGATGTTCTCTTCTTAATGAAACTGAAGATTCTCTTCTTTCTCGGTAAGATTGCGGTGACACCCTCCTCGCTTCTGTAACCGATGAAGAAACTCTGTTTCCTCCATGTTTCGAGACTGGCGACCTTCTCATTTGACTTTGATTCATATCATTCATCAGTTTCTCTAACTTCCCAATGCCTTCATCAAACTTTTCATTGATGCGTTGTTCCATTTGCTCGGCTTCTTCTCTTCTATACAACGCTTCAACATTCTGATGGCGATTAGCTCTTCTCGGCGGCATTGTCAAAACTTCACAATTCCAACACTTAAACTCTCGGCCTTGATCTACAAAAATTAACTTCAACACTTCACTTGTTCTAACAGGCTCGGCTTGAATTCTTCAATAAGAATTGGCTCCAAAGACTCGTCTTAGCTATGATTGGCTAAGTCTAGCTTTGATACCAAATGACGCAGCGGCAAATAACATAAATGTATGAAACAGTGAAAGTAGCAATTGGTGGATTGAAAATACCAAATGCCCAAATCCGTTAATCTCAAACATACTGGATTCTAGCTATCTTCGTCACGTTGAACGCGCACGATGCCGTGAAAGAAGATCTACAATTCTTCGAACGTTGATCAAGCGCACTTGATACCGTGAATTGGCTTCAACAATCGTTGATTCGAGCGCACTCGAATGCCGAAAGTGGAGATAGGAGATAACACTCAACTACCAATTTCAAAGAGGCACAAAGCACTCAAACAAAGTTTATTCAAAATCAACTAACTATTACAAATGACTCCACCATCTCTATTTATAGGGTTACAACTCACACTTAGGTCGTGAACGACCTAACACCCTGCGACTTAAAAACAAACAACGACTCAATACAAAGACATGCGACCTAACAGGTAAGCGACTTAACAAATACAACATGAACGACATACGACTTAATATTTACAACACAACAGACACAAGTTACAAATATACGACCTAACAGAAATAGTTACAACACACGCGACCTAAGCTCCACGCGACTTAAGTAAAAGCAGCATTTGCGGCATAAGGTCGTTAGCTCGCTTGAGCGACCTAAAGAAGTGGCTTCTGGAAATCTTCACGTGACCTAGTTCTTGAACAACCTAACCTCTGGGCGACCTAAGCTTCAAGGCGGCTTAAGAACGATCTGCTTCATTCTGTGTTGAGTTAGGTCGTTTGCGACCTACTCTTGAGCGACCTAAGGAGAGAGGCAATCTGGAGCGAGATAAGGAAAATGCGGCACCATTTGCTAGGTTGTAACTCGCTCGCGACTTAAGTGTTATCGCGCTAGGTCATAGCTTATTTAGGTCGTAGCTCGTTAGCTCGCTTGGCGACTTATCATAGGTCGCTGGATCAACCTCTCGTACACAACTCGTTGTTAGGTCGCTCGGCGACTTACCATAGGTCGCTGGTTCATCCTTCCTTGCATAATTCGTTAAATCGCTGAATCCATTAACTTGCGAGCGACCTTCACTAGGTCGTGAGCGACCTAAAGTCCTTGAATGACTCAAATCTAATGAGTTGGTAGATTGCGCTGCATCAATTTCACTATTTAACTTTACTTATACAAGATTATTTCACAATTGCAAATCATTTTAATTATAATTCCATACTTATACAATTCATTTGCTTATATATTTTATTCTTTTACAATTGTTGTTTTTATATGATTTATTCAAACAACTTTCATTAATTTATATATATTCTTACATTTCAACAACCAAACAATTCAACTTTATATACACTTTAATAATTCCTGAAAAATTACTTCTTTATATATAAAATATAATCAAGGTAAAATTATTTCATTTACCCAATTTAAAATGATACTATGTCGACTTGCCTCGTTTAAGTGTTTAGAAACCCCTATCGATAATATGGTGTCCCACATACCGACCAGAATTCACAAACAACTCAACGAATAAGCAAACACAATATAAAACACTTTCATATTCACTAACAAATACGCACTCGTATCTATTATTACACTCACACTCATTCTAGAGCACTACTGACTCTATCTCTAATGAGTAACACCCAACAGAGCCAAAGTTATCGCTTAACCATATGCTCTGATACCAAATGTAACGATTCGAGTTTTCGACGCTCGAAAGTCGGCATTAATACGGCCACTGTATCAACTGCCGAGCAATCGAATGCCGGAAAACCGAATTGTTATGGAGAAAAAAGAAGAGGTAGAAGAAGACAGAAGAGAAAGAGAATAGAAAAACACAGAAATAGAAACAATAGCAGAATCTCACATTCGCAGCGGAACAACATATAATAGATAAATGAATAATCTTTGAATCAAAGAACTATATCATTTTATACATTACATCATCAGAGTTTACAGAAACAACATACAACACAACTGGACAGTTATATAAACTTGTCCTCATACAGAATACACAGCGGAATAAATAATATCATATACAAGTGCTACGTCTCGCCATCCAGCTCACCACTGAGCTCCAAAGCATCTCCTGAATCCGGAATGACCTGATAACCTGACTCTAGGCTGCCCGTGTGGAAATTGGTGGGCACCCAGAGTTTAGGAAGGAAACAATAAACTCCAGGTCAGTCATGGTGACTGGTGTGAGAACTAAAACAGTTATTATCTTTAAAACAACAACAACAAAGGAAATAAAAGACATTTGCAATGCTTTTGGAAAATGAAACTACCATAAGACCTCCCGCCACACACACAATGCAAACGCAGAATTGGAGGAGATTTCTTCTTATGATAGTCAAAAATGCTTACTACGCAAAATCATTCAGATATTATCATTAGTGCATAGTGTCGAAAACATTTCGAAAGTATAATATTAATCTTAGCTAGCATACAACCATTATTGAATGCCTACTATAGCTACTACGTTCAATAGCAGGTTACCGCAACATTCCATAGCAGGTTATACAACTAAAACCGTACAGGGTTCGTATTGTTTCTTTGGATTTCCAACAAATGGTCAGGCAAAGGAACTTCCTTACACCGAAATGGAAACGCCTCTGGAAAGACACCCCGAGAACCTAACCGGATCTCTGCAAACACAAGGCCGACGCTACCTCACGCTTTAACCAAGCTGTAACTAGGTAACTAACACACGAGCTATGTCATCCCCCGGTCGTCACCGACCTTTATCCGAGGATCCTCAACCACAAAGCAACAACCACAAAGTATAATAAATTTGCAGTATCAACATAGGTAAAATATCTAGGCTCCATACCATGATATCACCTTTTATCCAGAAGGAAATGACATACCCTAGGGGCTCTACCCCTAAAAACCTTTGCCGCAACATTCTTGTTTCGACCATTACCGGGTTGTGAGGCTCGACGAAGTCTCGTCCACAATGCTACGCTTTTTCACAAAGCCACGCTTTTTCACAAAGCCACGCTTTTTCATAAAGCCGCGCTTTTTTCACAAAGCCACGCTTTGATCAAACAAATGATCAACAGCACTTCGTATGCCACATTACCAAATTGGGAATGTATCACTAGTAACCATCAACTACATAACCTCTAAGCGAGTACGTCTTAGAGAAGGGTGTTAAGCTAAGAGAATAAATTCAACGCCACCAACAGAAATGTATTTGATAGAAACCAACTTTACATCTCAAAGTGTAACGTCAGACACACATCCATACAAGTCCGTTCCGGGATCGAACGGAACCGAAGGCACTTCCAAAGAAGCCCTTGCAATCCGGATATTCACTAATCACGTCCGGACTTCCCATCACAAGAAGAGTGATATAAATCTCTATACCGGAGCAACTCGGTGCAGAGACATTCGACAGGTTGTCCTTTCATTTTCACAAATATCCGGTCTTCAAACCGGTCTTCAAATGATGTCCATTCACGAGGTATCACTATTCGGAATGGGTTATATGACACAAAGTCCTCTCCCGGCTTAACCGAATAATGAGCGTTTGTTTTAAAAACAAATCAAGTCCCATTTCAAAGGCAAATATTGATAGTCGGTTATTTAACTATCAACAACATTCACAACAATCAACCAATTTAAATAATTTTTCCCAAATTATTTATTTTCAAAATATCTTCACAAGATATATATTTTTCCACACTTTAACATTTTAAAACCAATTTCAAATCACATTTTCACACTTCATCACTTGAAAACCAATTTCAAATCATATTTCCCTACATGGGATATATTTCCAAATATTTATTCATTTCCACTGGAAATTTACCGAGTTCAAAAACTTTATTTCAAAAATATTCCTTAAAATCCATTTTCAGAATTTCTTCATTTATAATTTAAAACTACCTTGGAAATATACTCGGCTTTTCAAGGAAAATACACTTCCATTTCAAAATGGTCCATTTAAACCAATTAAATAAATCATTATCGATTTATTTCAAATTTACGTTCCAAATCTGTAAATTTATTTCCACACTTAAAAATAAATCAATGTTTATTTTTAAAACAAATTTCCCTTTCCTTTATAAATTCCATTGTGAATTTAAATTTCCAAATATTCACTTATACACGATTTTCAAGTCGTTTTCCAAATATCCACTTTCAAACACCAAATCAATTACAAATTGATTTTTAAATTTATTTCAAATCCCAAATCATTTTACAAATCGATTTCCAAATTTATTTCAACACCAAATCCATTTTAATTCAACACCAAATAAATTTTCATATCAATTTCCCAAAGATCTATTTTCAAATACCAAATCAATTATTAAATGGATTTCAAGAAATTCATCACCTTTTTAAAATAAATTCATTTATCTCTTCCAAACCATTTAAAATTCCATTTTAAATAAATTTTCCAACTTTCGAATAATCCTATTCAAAATCCATTTATAAAAATCTTTTACCATATTTTAGAAATTATTCGATTAGATTTCGAAAATCAACTATATGCTTTTAAAATTCCTTCTTTTAAATTCACCCAATTCTTTCAAAAGAATTTACTTAAAATTTCAACTTTAATTTCAAAAATCCAATTTTATTTATTTCTAGTTTCCAACGATACCAAAAATACATTCGGCTAAATTATAGCCTTCACCACATTCAATCACAAATATAATCATTCACAGATTATAAATAAATAATCACACAGCATATGAAACAAATTCATATAACATATGAAACAAATTAAGATGTTAGCACAATACCAATTCGACTTCGAGGTGAAATATCGCGGTATATGGGATTTATAAAATACTATCTGCTATTATGCCGCGCAATAGGGTCTCATCCGCTATATAATGCAGGAAATCAACTCCAAATACATATATAATACCAATTTCACTTCAATGTGAAATTATCATGGTATATGTTTTTAATAAATAACCTCCGCTTAATATACGGCGAATAGGGTCTATTTAACACAATAGATAACAATTTATCATCCAATCACACAATCAACACTATCAACAATTTTAAATTCAACTATTTAAAATTTAAATCGAAACACAATATTCGATTGAGTGAGGAGTTCTCACCTTTCTTTCAATAACGGTTGCGGTATTTTATTTCGAATAAAATTAAACGCGCGTTTAATTTTACTCAAAATTTTCACTGACTCCAATTGACTCCAATCTAGATCCATTCCGTAGAGCTCGACAAAACGATTCCAACGCAAAAAATTTCGTCGAAAACGAACCTCGTATGAAGAAGTTACACTATTTTAAAGATTGAACGGATTATAATATAAAAATTTACAATTTTCTTTTATATTTTATACCCTAAATCAATCTGGGCCGTTCATTTTCTTCCACTACAGATTTGGCCGCACCCCCTCCTTCTTCCACAATGTGAAAATCACGTACAACTCCAACCCATAGCCGCCGTTCTAACCCTAATTGCTCCGGCCTCCTCGATGCACGAGACCCCATCACTCCACCATCATTCGAAAGCCCTTGCTTCACTCCACCTTCACCATGAACATTGATGAACTCAGCCCTCCCCCTTGCATTGAAATGCGTGCACAAACGCAGCCAAACACGAGCAATTTTCTTCCTCTACGTTGCATTTTACGACAACCCATCCGTATGGATCTGAAGATCTCGTGAAGCTCTTCATCTTTCGTGTTGGAAGTATTTGCTAATTCTTTACGGATTGAGAGAGATTAAGAGAAGAAGGAGGAGAATTTCTGGCCATAGAATAGATAAGTGGCGGCTGGAAGAAGAAACCCTAGTGTCTTTGCAAATGTGAAAAAGTTAGGTCCTTTTATAGAAAATTTGCAAAACACTATTCATCGAAAATTTTCAGAACTCAAAATCGAGGGTGCCGATTGGCGTTTCTAAGGTTTACCCTGCGTTCCGGACATAATGGAACGTGTTTCGGGGGCTAATTTGATCGTATGCGAGAGTTACGAAAATAAACGATCAATTTTAAATTAAACCGATTTAAAACGATTTCGATGCGTTTTGGCTTGCCCCGGACAAACAAAAACTCCGATTGACATGAAATTTGAAATCTTACAATAATATCACATTACGGATCTGATGAAACTAGTTTCGTCAAAATCCGAGACTGTTTGAAAAATGGTCATTTTTAGTCGACAATTAAATATTAAAATATTCAATTTCCACAATTTAACTTTTAATTCAATTTTAAAAGTTTTATAACATCATTCTAACTCCAATATGATTTAACATAACTTTATAAATCATTCTTATACACATTTAATTCAGATTTCAATTATTTACCCAATTTCAAGTATTAAATTAATAATTTAATCGTCCAATTAAATCACTATATCGAAATTAAATAAATTCGACTAATAAATCTTACTATTTAATATTTAAAATTAATTAAATATCTGAATTTCAAATGAAAGAAATTCTGGGTCGTTATAAGTTGCCCTAATGGTTAGAAGTAGTTCATCGTCCATCATATAGAGATTTATGTACACTAGTCTAAATGGATATAACAATATCTATGTTTTCTAAGAAATTTTTAAGGATAAGTATTTATTTTATATGATTCAATACCCATAGTTATGAACACATTCATAGTTGCAATCGATTAAATACTTTTTCTAAGGATTTTCTACTTGTATATATTTGATGTATTTATAACATTAATTACATCTCAGTATAACAACCATATATAATAGAAAATAAAAACAAAAGCTTACTTTATTTTGAACAAGATTCGCTATGAGAATTAACTTATATAATCAAATTACATAATTGCTACTAAGGCACACCCTTAATTCTATCAAAGAACAACAAGGGATTATGTACTTGTTGTTGTTTGGAATAATCCATTATGACTAAATGACAGTACTTTATGGGTTAATACAACCGAGTCCAAAATAGAAGATCTCATGTAACGACTTGCAGTGGTCTCTTCACACTTGAGAGTATTTTTGATCTTGTGTATCATAACTTTACTTTGATTATGGTCAACCATATGACATCACGATCATGTTACGACAATAGTTGGATACACGTTGATCCACTTGAAATGAAATACTACTCAAGAGAGGATTTGTCTCCTTTGTTGTAGAAGGTAGTATCATAGTAATTAATAGTCAACTTAAAATCCAAATTTTGGTCCTAGTAAATTGGCCAGTCGATAAATGATATTAGATTGAACCAAGGGCTTTAATCTAGCCCTACGCAATTATCTATGGATACTACTGAAGTTTATAATCATTCACCAAACTCCTGATATCTTAGAGATATAGTGACAGAAAAATGAAAATGTGCATAAAATTACCATTATTTAGGGTGCAGCTTAATAAAGATTGAAAATTGGATTTTACCTAAATGATCTGTAAGCAACTAAAAACATGCCCTATATTAAACTTCGGTATATAGGCTTTAATATTTAAATTTTTTAAATATTACTTAGGCTGAGTTCATACCATAGAGTTAGCACAACAATTTTTATTAGGAACTTTTTGAGTTCCACTTTATTAAAAAACTTTATAAATGTAATATATTAATAAATAAAATTAATATAAATGTCATGTTAATTTCATATAGTTTTCATTTATTTATTTTAGGCCGTAGAATTGATTAAAGTAGTAAATAAAAGTTATATATTAATTTAATTATTTGATGGGCCTAAAGGAATAAATAATTAATTAAAATAGTATATTAGGCCTAAGATTTAAATTAATTCTACCTTAGGGAAGTCGACCGTAGATGGAGGGATAATGGGTTTTTGACCATCTCTTACTAAGCAGGTTAGATTTGGATAAAGATGGAAGAAATATAATAAGATATTTTGAATATACTCTGGCTATAAATACTCCACCTCTCTCGCATTTGACTCATACAATCCCAAATCTAAACCCCTAGAATCCATTATCTACATGTTGTAGCCTAAAGTTAGAATTTTCAAATAAAGCTAGGAGGAAGAAGGATCCATACTTAAAAAAGGAAAAGATAGCGATACAGTGCATTAATAACAAGTGAGATTTAAAGGTAAATATTAATTTTGAATTCAATTTTTATAACACCACTTAATTATTTTTTTCCAAAAAAAATTAAATTAAATTATAAGTAGTTTAAAATATAAATATGTATGTATGTGTACATATATTAAAAATATTTTTTATTTGGCCTTAAAATAAATTACATTATATATTACCAATATTGACTAAAGGAAATACACATATAAGTCTGATGATAAATGTATGTATATAATATATTCTTGGGTTTGTTAACATAAAAAATACAAACCATCATTTTCTTTTCAGGTTTATAAGAGCATTTTCTATGTGTGTATATAATAGTAATGATAATGATAATTTTGAGTTTTTAAATTTTAATTTAATAATATATGTTATATATGTGTGTGTTTAAAATTATATTTAGAAAAAAAATTGGTTGAAGCTTTATTAAATAAAATAAAATAAATTATGTTTATCTTATGTATGTGTGTGTAAATATATATATATATATATATTTAAAAATTATACACAAGAAATTATTATTTTTTATTAGACCAAAAGCATTATTAAAAAATATGTAATGAGGTCGAAAGTAAAAATATGAATATATATATACATATATAAGTATATATACTAGAATATATAGTTTATATTTATATAGAGATATATTAACAAGTAATATATATTTATAATTTAATATTAAATATATGCGTTGTATGTGTGCCTTGATATATATAATGTGATCATAAATCCTAATGATAACACATGCACCTTATGTTGTGCGTTTCATATCTCATTCAGACTAGTGTATAATTTTATATTTCATATGTAGTTAATCGTTTTGAATATGCAAGATTTCCTAACAATAAATAAAATATAGATGTATAAAAACTAGATTATAATTGATTAAATTTGAAGTCAATATTATATTAAATTTGATAGAGTTAAGGGTGTACCCTATTGAAAATTATGTAATTTGATTATATAACTTAACTCTTATAAGGAATCTTGTTCAAAATGAAGTATGCTTCAAGTTTTAGTTTTCGATTATGTGTTGTTATATTGGATATAAGTAATGTTTCAACTTTGATAGTTTATTTGACAAATTTTATTTTATTTTAGTATTAAATATAATCAATTTATTTTATTGATATTTATATATTTGCTACTCATGATTACATATATAATATTTCTATAACATGTAAATAACACACACACAGATATATATATATATATCTTCCAATCTACATAGTTCATAAAGTACATAAGAGGGGATGTTTATGTGCTCATTGGAATTTATGACCACATCATATCCAATGTGTATAAATTATATTGTACCACATAATTATAATTGAATATTACATATATATTTATATATTTCCAATTTTATTTCAGCCCACTTAAAATAAAAGCTTAATTTTTTTACATAGCTCATAACTTATAAAAACTAACATATTTACTATATTTTTATATAAATTTAAAATATATGCACACATAATAATTACTATATTAAAATTCATGTTTGAATATTAGGTTTGGCTATGCAAAAAAAATTATATTTTTAGTTTAAAATATAAATTAATATTATATGTATATATATACACATATATGAAATTATGCAATAATTTAAAATTTAAATTATAAATTTAAAACTTATTGACAATGTTAAATTGGGAATATGTAACAACCCGCATATTTTATGATTCATATATTTAAATGTTTAATTTAAATATAGCATCGTTAGTTGAATTTAAGTCCGAGAATGTCACTATTTCGTAAAAGAACAGTCGAATTAGTGAAAAGACAATGTGGATCGTGCTATATGGAAGTGTCTATTTGAAAATACAGTCAAATAGATATTCAGACGTTTGAAATGAATAGTTCAGACGTCTAAAATTGCTCGAGTTCAACTAGAAAGAAAATAGGCTAAAATTGCCATTTTCATACGTATGAAATGAACGAGTCAGACGTCTGAATATTGTACCAGACAATATATGTTTTTCCAGATTCAAACGTCCGATTTGCAAATTTCAGACGTTTGAATGTAGACTGAAATTGAGATCCAACAATTTGGACTCGAGACCACTTTCATTGAGTCCAAAATGGTGTTTGCGACCTTTTTGAGTATAAACATTAATATGTTTTGAGTTGGGTAAAATTTTGAGGTTTTCAATTAGGGCTTTGGGTTTGGGTTTCAGCCCATCAACCTTCTAATAACCTAACCCTTCGTCCAACTCCTCTGCACTCACTCTATTATTTCCTAACACTCAAGCTAAAAGAAAATTGGGGGAAGAGAAAATAAATTAGAAATTCCTAAGCCCCAATTCTCTTAGGAATTATCAACTTCAAGCTAGAAATCAAAGAAAAGCTTAGGTAAGCATCCTCTTCATCTTCTCCATCTCAATCCCTCTTCAATTTTCAAAAATTCCTATAACCTAACTTAGGAAAAACTTCACCTTTGATATTAGATTGAAGATTCTAGAGGTGGTGTTGAAGAGAGATCAACCTATTGCTTGTTCTAGAGCTTATCATTTGTATTTGGGTTTAAAAAGTGAGTTTTTGAACTCACATCTACGTCTATAGCTTTCATTGTTGTTAGGTATGAATTTCTAACATCTATTCATGTTCATTTGTTTTTGATTTGGATTGATTTGGTGAATTTTCCAATTTTTGGTTTTTGAAGTCCAATTTTGTGAAAATCCTTTTATGGGTGATTGAACATGTTTACCGGGGTGTATCGAAGAGCTTATTAGGTTGGGTTGTCACTTAGCATAAATCCTTAGTTGTCGTTGCTCGATCGATCGGTTCCGGTAGGATTTTGCCCCACTTGGGGGCTAGGCTGACTCTGCTCTGGAAGCAGGTTCAGTCGACTGAACCAGTAGGCCAGTCGACTGAACCAGGGGCAGAAAACATTCTGTCCCTGTATCAGTCGACTGACCACCTGGGTCAGTCGACTGACCTAGAAACCGAAAGTTTCCAGGCATTGTGTCAGCCGACTGACCATCTGGTTCAGTCGACTGACCTGCATGTCTCAGCCCAATTTGTCTATTTTGCTTGGGTTTCCAAATTTAATCAATTCGTGTTGATTCGATTTGTTGTTATCAATTAATATCGACTTTGATGACTCCTTTTTCGGGATTTTGGGAATATCCATTTTGATGGATTCGGTATCGATTTATATGGATTTGATTCACATCTTCGAATGTGGATTTTGGTGATTGATTGTTTCTACAATCGTTTATGTGATTTGTCACTTTAAAAATATAAAGGTTTTCTATACTAGTAGTAAATATTCAACTCTTTCACAAAGATGATTCCAACTCTATTTTTAATACAAATCTCGTTTATAAAATCGTTTTCCAATCTATTGGTATATACAAACCTTTACCTCATTCGTGCGAGAAATCCAATTAAACGACTTAGCAAAACAAGTGGTATGAGACGCTTGCGTTTACTTTGTCGGTTAATTCTTAGACTTGTTCGATTGAACTCCTGTGACAATTTTCGAGTGGAAGTCTACAATTTATTCGTAAATATTTAAGTTAAGCCAGTGGTTATGGGACATGAAGCTAAACTTTTATATTTACTTAGTGTGATTCACACTTTTTATTGATCCATGATGATCATTTTGTGATTTAGACTAGCGATGTGCGATGTCTATTTATTTGTAAGGGGACTAAAAACCCTGTTTGTGGAACTTCGGTTCAATTTGGTGGGGTAGCAACCCATGGTCTTTGGGCCGTTTGTGGAGCTTCGGTTCAAAATTGATGGTTAGCGACCATGGAATAGCGTTCCGTTTGTGACACACGTGTTGGTGAGTTTTCATGCTCCCGTTTATGATAGGCCTCCCCCATTTGTGATTTCTAGATTTCTATTTAATGATTTCTAGAATTTGTGTTTCACCAATTTTTGTGGATTGCATTGATAAGCTTTATCAATATTTGTGTTTGTTGAATAATTTAAAGAATATGACATTCTTTTGTTGTTTGAGAAGATTTGAGATATTGTTTGATTTTCGTTGTTAATTGATGTATACTTAACACAATATGGCATTTTTGTTATCATACGTTTTTGGTCATATCTCTTATCCTATATCATTTTATCTGATATTTATAGCTAGACTGATCCGTTTATTATTTTCTTCTTAAATAATACTCGGGTCAGACCGAGATATTTCAGGTGCTTCTGCTTGACTTCTTATCAGGGATCATCATTTGACTTTTGGCTAACTACTTTAGCTTAGTAGTTTTTGTTGTTATACATTCGAGATATAAACTCCTTGATGTATACTTATTCTTTTGTCTAGCACTTGTAACTATTCTTTTGTGATGTAGTGGACCTTGTATGACCACTACTTTGATGTACACTTCTATGTGTTATATTCATATTTGTTTCCGCCTTTGTGATATGAATATCTGTGACTGATTTGTGTTATGTTTATTTCTATATTTGTTTCCGAAGGCCTCATAGCCACAGTGTGGTAGCTTTGAGTTAGTGTTTGATATGTCGGATTTCCTCTTGAAAAGAAATGTAAGTTATATTATCTGACATATCGGTACTCGCACAAAGCAATTACGCAGATGGTCGCTCCTCAACAGCATTATTCTTCGTGCTAGTCGACGGCATTACCCCGTTGTTTCCTTGGCTAGCATGAGTATAGAGGTGGCTAGCTTGGTATCAAAGCAAAACTTCGGAAGAATATAGAATAATCTAGCAAGGATCATTGTCCTAAGTCTTTCTTAGGATTTGTGCCATAGGATTTAATTCGAGTCTTCGTACTGTTCTATCCTATATTCTTTATGATGCCTTGTTTTATCAATTAAATTTGTTTGATATTCATTTTGAAAATAACCTTTTTCCTCTTCTTTCTTTCTTTCTTAAAGAAGAGAAATGGTTAGACTAGGCCGTCCCAGCACCGGTCAATCTAGTGCAACTCCTCAGGATGGAGTATTTATGTCTGCTCAGCAACTTCTATATCTTCTGAAAAATGCTCAAGCTATCGGACCCATTCCAGAGCCTACTCATCCTAAATCTCGGTTTGCACGCTTGTGCAGTGATTACACCAACTTGGTTGGAAAGCCTTTCAAGGGTTCCGAGAGCTTTATAGAAGTCCAAGCTTGGCTTAGGACATGTGATCGCATCTTTTCCCGCATGAATCTTATTGACCTACATCGAGTCCAAGTGGCTTCTAGCATGCTCCAAGAAAGAGCATTAGATTGGTATGAGCTTCTGATCTCCGAAATTATTGAAGCGGATCTTACTTGGGAGCAATTCCGAGAAAGATTCGAGTTAAAATTTGTACCAAAGGCTGAAAAATTATCTCTAGCTCGACGCTTCATTGACCTTGTTCAAGGTGAATCTTGTGTGACGGATTACGTCGCTTCTTTCGAATCTCTATCTAAATATGGGGTCGAGTATATTAATACCCCATTGAAGAAAAATCAGAGATTTGTTTATGGGTTAAATAAGAACCTCAAAAAGCCATTACTTCTGAAATTAGAAGTTTCTTTCGATCAGCTTGTTGATATCACTCTTCGACTCGAAGAGGCCGATAAAGAAAGTGATGTTGAAGTCAAACAAAACCTCAACAAGAAGAGGCCTTTTAAATTCAAGCCTAATCCCAACAAGAAAGGGAAGAAAGCAACTTCGGTAGCAAATACTCCTACCTCTCGTCATGGAGAATGTTACAATTGTGGTTCTAAGGACCATTATGCAAACAAGTGCCCGAAGCCCCTTTCTTGCCGCTATTGCAAGAGTTCAGGTCACACTATATCTTTGTGTCCCAAACTTCAAAGAAAAAAGGAAGGCAAGCTAAATGTTGTGCAAGCCCCTAGTAACACTTCTCGTGGTCAAGGTATTTCTCATTCTATCCTTGATGGCATTATTATATTTCGTGATCTTCCTATTCGAGTTCTCTTTGATACGGGTGCATCTCACTCATTTATATCGAAGGAACTTGTTGATGCTTTATCTTTAAATGTTATGGGCTTGATGACTTCTTTGAGAATTGCGAATACGGTTGGTGGATCCGCAACACTCACTTTACTGTGTAAAGATGTCGAGATTATTTTATGTGATTACTCTTTCCGTGCCGATTTGCATGTTATGCATTCCTTAGTCTTCGGAATGATTTTGGGAATGGATTGGCTTAACCGTTATGAAGCCCATATCCTATGTCCTGAGCGGACTATATATCTTCGACATCCTCAATCTGTTAAGCAGATTTCTATTGTTCATAAAGAATCAAATTCCAATTTGGTAGCATCCTTATATTCTCTAAATCCTCATGATGATGATAATGATGATGAGGAAGATGTCATTTCCCTCATTCACGTTGTTCGTGAATTTCCCGACATATTTGAGCCCATTTTAGGATTACCACCTAAGCGAGAAATCGAGTTCAGAATTAATCTAATCCCTGGAGCTCTACCTATCACTCGTCCTCCTTATCGTATGTCCAATAAGGAAAATGAAGAGATGCGTAAACAATTATCCGAATTGGAATCAAAGCAGTTTATTCAATCTAGTTCCTGTCCTTGGGGAGCTTCTGCTATCTTTGTGAAGAAATCTGATGGTACACTTAGGCTTTGCGTTGACTACCGCAAGCTTAATGATCTCACTATCAAGAATAAATACCCCTTACCTCGGATTGATGATCTATTCGATCAACTTAGTGGTGCTAGAGTCTTTTCACAGTTAGACTTAGCAACCAGATTTCATCAACTTCGTATTGCAGAGGATAGCATTCCTTTGACATCATTCCGCACACGTTATGGATCTTATGAATGGCTTGTTATGCCATTTGGTTTGACGAATGCTCCAACTTATTTCGTTGACCTTATGAATCGAGTTTTCAAAGACTTCGTCGATCGATTTGCATCTTTATAGATGATATTCTTATTTATTTTGAAACCGAGGAAGAGCATGAAAATCATCTTCGATTGTGTTGGAAACTCTTAGGAGCAACCAATTGAAAGCAAAATTTTCTAAATGCCACATTTGGCAATCTCGTGTGAAATTTTTGGGGCATATTATTTCTGAATCCGGAATTTCTGTGGATCCTTCAAAGATTGAAGCGATTCAAAATTGGAAGAGACCGGAGAGTGTGACGGAAATTCGTAGCTTTCTCGGATTGGCGGGCTATTACCGTCGGTTCATAAAAGACTTTTCTAAGATTTCCGTACCTCTTACTAATTTGACAAAGAAGGGAGTTAAATACATTTGGTCAGACAAATGTGAAGCTGCTTTTCAGAAACTAAAAGAACTCCTTTCCAATGCTCCTATTCTTGTGATTCCCGAAGGGAACCAAGACTTCATTGTTTATTCCAATGCTAGTCGTTTTGGTTTGGGAGCCGTTCTCATGCGAAGGGAACGTGTTATCGCTTATGCTTCTAGGAAATTAAAGCCTGCCGAGACTAGATATGCCACTCATGATTTAGAGATCGTGGCTATTGTTTTCGCCCTTAGAATTTGGCGTCATTATTTTTTGGGAGAGAAATTTGTTCTCTACACCAATCATAAATCTTTGAAGTATTTATTTTCTCAAAAGGAACTTAATTTACGTCAACAATGTTGGCTCGAGTTCCTTGCATCTTATGATCTTGATATTCTTTATACTCCCGGAAAGGGAAATCGTGTTGCCTTGAGGCTCATCCTTCTCTTTTTGACCGCATTCTTGAAGCTCAAAAGCATGATCCCGAATTGGTTCTTCTTAGCCAAAGTTGTAGGGATAAAATTGATATTGAAGTTTTGAAAGACTTTGATATTGATGCTCGTGGTGGTATTCGAAAATTTGGTAGACTTATTGTGCCAAATATTATTGATCTTTTTAAGACATATTAGAAGATTCTCATCGTTCTAAATTTACCATTCATCCCGGTAGTAGTAAAATGTACGCTGACATGAAGCGACTTTATTATTGGGATGGAATAAAATCTGATATTGCTAACTTTATTAAGCTTTGCATGACTTGCCAACTTGTAAAGGCCGAACATCAAAGACCCGGTGGGTTATTGCAACCTTTGGAAATTCCAATATGGAAGTGGGATCAAATTTCCGTGGACTTTATTGACGGTCTTCCCCGTTCTCGTTCGGGTCATGATAGCCTATAGGTGATTGTTGATAGACTTACAAAATTCGCCCATTTTATTCCCATTCGGTCCAATCGAACCGTACCTATTTTGGCTAAACTCTTTATCAAGGAAATTGTTAGATTGCATGGAGTTCCTACTTCTATTGTTAGCGATCGTGATCCATTGTTTACTAGTGGATTTTGGAAAGGTATTCAAAAAGCTTTGGGAACGAAGCTTAATTTTAGCACCGCTTATCATCGTCAGTCCGATGGACAAACAGAGCGTGTGAATCAAACTCTTGAAGATCTTCTTCGTGCATGTGTTCTTGATTTTGGTGGAAGTTGGGAAGATCATATTTCACTTGTTTAGTTTTCCTACAATAATAGCTTCCAATCTAGTATTAGTATGGCACCTTTCGAGGCACTATACGGAAGGCCATGCCGATCTCCTTCATGTTGGCTTGAAGCCGGTGAGAAGCTAGTTTTAGGTCCAGATTTTATTCGGGATGCCACAGAAAAGATTGACCTTATTCGTAATAGGATGAAATATGCTCAAAGTAGGCAACAATCCTATTCCAATAATCAAAGAAGGAAATTAGAATTTTCTGTGGGAGATTTTGTGTTTATTCGTGTTTCACCTATGAAGGGTGTTGTGCGTTTCATCCGATCGGGAAAATTAGCACCACGATATATTGGTCCATTTCCCATCACCGAACGCATTGGTTCCGTGGCTTATTTCCTTTTATTACTGGCTCGGTTTTCTGCTATTCATGACGTATTCCACGTCTCTCAATTACGGAAATGCCTTCGAGATTCCGATTCTATTCTTGAGCCCGGTGTTATTGAAGAAATTGAAGTTTCGCCTAAATTGACTTATGAGCAACATCCTATTCGTATCATTGCTACAGAGGTTAAACGCCTTCGAAATAAAGATGTTCCTCTTGTTAAAGTTCAATGGTCCTCAAATCCTAAGGATTGCTCTTGGGAATCTAGAGAATTCATCGAGCGAACACATCCGGACTTACTCTCTCGTGCTCTTTTAGGTTAACTTCTTATTTCAAATTTCTTATCTTTGTGTGGATATGCTTTTATGGTTGTTACTGTTTATTTTCTTCTTAATTATTGCGTGGAAGCAATTTCTTTAAGGAGGGGAGTCTGTAACAACCCGCATATTTTATGATTCATATATTTAAATGTTTAATTTAAATATAGCATCGTTAGTCGGATTTAAGTCCGAGAATGTCACTATTTCGTAAAAGAACAGTCGAATTAGTGTAAAGACAATGTGGATCGTGCTATATGGAAGTGTCTACACTACAACAAAATGTTGATTTAATAGCAAGTAGGGATTGCACAGTAAATTGGCTTGCTGTCATTTGATGCTAATCCCTTTTCTTATTTAATTGATAACGCGTTTAACCGCAGTTAATTAGACAAGAAAATTACTTCGCGGTCTTCTTATTCCTGCTCGCCTAAATTTCGCTATTTCGTTCTCCCCAAAAAAAGATCCTGCTCTAAACCTAAATTCATCCTTCAACCACGACCCCCTCAAATTCAATCTCCATCTCATAAAAGCCCAGAGAAATTCGATCCCCAACTCACGACTCTTTACAACTATCCACGCCTGAAGTTGTCGCCTATTGCTCTGACTCTCCACGCATCCTTGAAGAAGCTGTATTAGTCGTCGTTGAAGAAGCAGTAGCCGACATCGTTGAAGAATCTGTAGCAGGCATCGTTGAAGAAGCTGAAGCATTGAAAACAGTAAGCTTTGATTTGTATGTTGGTATTTTTTTAGTTTCTGTATGTTTTGATCTCTATTTTATTTTGAAATCGGTAAGCTTTTATTTGTAGATAAGTTTGACAATGTTAGCCGAGTTCTGATTTCACTTGCCATGTTAACTGAGTAGATACGTTTGATAATGTTAGGTTTCGTTGTGGCTTCTCTCAAATTTATTTGAGGTCTGGATAAGCAGAGATTCATCAAATCCTGTGATAATAAACATAACTTTGTATTAGTATGAAATAAAGGTATCAAGTTAGTGTTGTTTTAAATGATTCATTAGATGTTGCTGAATCAAGTGTACAATGCGGTAGCATGAGTTTATTAGAAAAATTCATTAGATGTGAACTTTGAGTGCATATATCCTTATGATGTATCTGAATTCCCTTCACAGTTATCTTTTGTTTAATTATAATAAGAATGGGATTCCTTTTGGTTTTGGACAATTTTTTCCTGGGACTTATGGCATTTTGGATACCAGTGAAAAAAAAAGCAGTCAATTTCACCATTATATAGTCTACAATATGCATTAAACCTTCATTATTTCAGGTAAAATTTTCAGAAGTAGAATGTATATGTAGTAATCAGAATATACCTGTGTTGTTGAGAAAGTTGATGTAACTGAGAGCATAATGACCTAGTTTTAAGCTTGAGGTATGCCTTAGTTTCAAGCTATATTTAGTAAAAGCTAAGAAGTCCTATATTCACTAAAAGCTAAAAGGAAGACACACAAACACACACATCAGATTTGAACATAATTATTTTATAAAAGTATAGTGGGATATATTTGGGATTTACCAACTACCGAAGTTTTAAGCTTGAGGTATGCCTTAGTTTCAAGTAGCCAAACTTCATTGGAACCAGAGACGAACCTCAAATATAAACGGAAGTTAACCATTGGTTCGATGCAACCTTTGTTGTATCTACAAGTCAAACTAAACATCAAACAAAAACGCATTCAAGGGCCTAAGTTATGCTTTCATCAACTTACACACTCAATAATTTATATATTCACCTCCAGTATTTCTTCACTGCTTTGAACAGAGTTTCTACCAATAACAGATTTACATTGCTAATTTATATCTAGTTTCACCGTGTGAACTCTGAAAACAATTTTTGTTTTAGTACTAAAAAACATATTAAAATGAAGAAAACAAAATTAATTCATTTAACACAATAACCATGATCAGACTAATCACCAAGGGTAAATATATAAAATATATGTGTTTGTTGTTAATTAAACTGTTCAGCCTCACGCTTTCTATGTTGCTGAATCAGAAAATTGCACAAGAAATTCCATGCAAATTTGTAGTTCAAGTTTGAGAATTTTTAGTTCAAGTTAATAGGGTGATAAGAGCAGTTTGAGAATTTTTGGCCTCGCACTAAACTGGTTTGGAGCAATATGAAATGCATGTATACTATATAGAAAATGAAGTAATAAAGAAATACCCTGCATAGCCATGTTGATACCACAGGTTGCATGTGAAAGTATGAATAAACATGCATTGGAAACAAATTTGTCCATAACATTCATGGTTTACTTTAGTTCAGTCAATATGGAAGTTTGTTATGTTTTATTCCTTTCATTTTGTTGCAGCAGCTTGAAAGTAGGCCAATCATATTTTATAAACAACTTTCGAAAATTGACTTATTCGTTTTCTAGTTCTGATGGTTGCTTTTCCACTTTTCCAAAAATTGATTTTTGCACTTCTATTATTCTGGCCTCTGAAAATATCAAACAATTCAAAATATTATTTTTGTAGTCCTAGTCGTATATTACATGGCAAATTTTTTCGTTGGATGTATCCCTTCGACAGGTATATGAAAACACTTAAGGATTATGTAAGGAACTATTCAAGACCTGAAGGATGCATTGCAGAGAATTATCTCGTCAAAGAATCTATGAGATTTTTTGGTGATTTTCTAAAGAAATCATCACAGTTATGGGAGAAAGAAGGTAGAAACAAAGATTATGAGAATGATGATGCAATACTCGAAGGACGTCCGATATCAACATGCAAGACATTTACATTGACGGCTAATGAGAAGGAAGTTGCTCATTTGGCTGTGCTAATGAATATGGCTATAACCGAGCCATTTTTAGAGTAAGCACATATTGTTTCTTTTTATTGTCTTAATATATGTGTATTTATAAATGTGACTTAGCACCTTTTATATTATGATAGTATGCATTTGGAAGAGCTACAAAGTTCGGACAAGCGCATGGAAAGAAATGCTACATTGCTATGGAAAATTCACACAAAAAACTTTGCCGATTGGATTAAAAAGAAGGTTGATCAAATATTTTAAATTTTATTTATAGGTTTGAAAATATATTTTTTGACTCTACATTGAATGGATTGAATTTTTTCAGATATCTTTAAACTCAAGTGAACATGATGATTTGCTAAAATGGATTGCCTATGGTCCAAGTAGTACTGCTTTGTCCTGCAAAGGATATATAATTAATGGGTTATGTTTTCACACAAAAGATGTTGAGAGAGAAACTCAAAATTCTGGAGTGACTTATGATGCTACTACCATGTGTAGAGCAAGTGCGAAAGATGTCTCTCAAGTAGTTGATGTGGTCACTTATTATGGGGTTTTGACTGACATAATCCTGTTATATTATCATAAATTATAGGGGTTTTTTAATAGAGTAAAAGTAGCAGCACACATCATAAATGAAAATTAATCGATTGGAGTGGGAGCGAAAAATTAGTTGCAGAAGGACAACTACTTTCGAGTGATCCAAAACAACTTGTAAACGATCTCCCTCTTGGACCGGCTGCCGTTGCATTTTGGATAGATAATGCAAAAGTGGAAGATGCTTTTCTATGGAGGCCTACTAAAGGTTTGACATGAGTTGGGGAAGCAGTTGGTATCAAAGTTGCATGGCCTGAGTCAAAAGTAGTTATCGAAACCGTTAACGGTGCATCATCGGATGATCATAGGAGTAATGTCGGAGTTGTCGAGAAGGTAAACTTATTTATAATCGATTCACTTTTTGTCATCTTACGAATTGTTGAAGCACATAATAAAATAGCCTTTTTATTTATTGATAGAGTACAAATTTTATGGGAAATGGTAAATGCAAGTTGATCGATTGGTCGGGAAAGAGAGAAATAGTTGCATTAGGACGTGTGTCTTTAACCGATCTAACTTCAACGGTTCATTGTGTTCCTTTGGGAAAAAATGCAATTAAAGTTTGGGTAGAAATTGCAAAAATGCCAAAAGCACGTCTATGGAGAACAACATCCGAATTAGAAGTCATTGAAGACGCTCTTGGCACTACGATAGCTTGGCCTGCTGCGAACGTTATAATGGAATCAAATTCTAGTAAGTATACTTTCTTTAATTTAATTTAATTTTATTTTTCAGTTCGTGTCACACACAAGTAGCAAGTATCAAGGCTTTAAGTCAGCTTCTTAACAAACTTCTAGAATAATTTCATTCACAGTTGGAACTCTAAAAATGTCCTCCTTTTAAGCTTAACCTCTGACAAGAAGAGGTATAAATAAATACATAACTAGTAGTTACTGTAATTGTGGATTAGTCCCCAACATTTTTTGAGAAATATTCAATCTAGTTACTGTAATCTACTGCTGTATAGTGAGTGAAGTGCTGGCTGTTCGGTGAGGTGTTGATTTGGTTGTAGCAGTTGTTGTAGTGTTAGGTTGTAGGCGATTGTAGGGGATTGTTGGTGGATGTATAGGATGAACAGAGGATGGGTTTTGTGAGTTGTATTTGGTGATGGAGTGTTGTTGCAGGGTGATGGTACTAGATTAGAAGGCGATTTGTGTGAATGGCAGTGGGGAGAGTGAACTTGCAGGGGTGATTTCAGTTGTCAAGTTGACGTTTGTGTGAATGGTTTGGGTGAATGAAGCTTGTGAATGGTTGTTTACTGTAGACTTGTAGGAGGGTGATGAGGTCGTAGTGATGAGTAGTGGGTGAGTGGGGTGTTGCTAATGGTCGTGTAGGTGGATGGTTTTGGTTGTAGGATAATGAGGATGGAAGTTTGGCTTTGATGGAAGTGCAGTTTGTGATTGGTGATATTAGTGTTTGATTGTTTGCAGGTTAGTAATGGTAAGTAGCGAGGTCGATGTCGTGGAAGGGAGAAGCTGAAGTTGTTGTTTGGTTTGTGAAGTATTGTGTGGTTCAGTTTGCTGGATTCGAGAGGTGGTCGGGGTGACGAACTGTGTCTGGTTGTTGGTGGTGAAGTGATGAAATGTTGAGGTGTTTGGGTTGATACAGTGAGGTTTGGAATCATTTCATCTTGTTTATGTTTATGACTGTCATTTTTTCACTCCACTTGTGGTTTAATGATGCACACTATTATGGAGATAATGATTGTTATTTAACTAAACAAACTATTATTTTAGCACAATGAAACAAATTAGAACTACAAGTTGAAGTTTGTAGACAAAAATGCATATTAAGGCAAGTTATGAAAACAGCCTAATTGTAGATAGTCATCAGTACATTTAAATATCAACATAGACATAGTATTAGGCCCTGGGCTACTACTATGGTGATGGTTGCCATTATTATTTTACCAATATCGTTACCAGTGTCAGTGCTGATAGATCAAAATTGTTTATTGTTACTAGTTTGCTTGTATAATTGAAAGTCAGGTGCCCTATGTCCTTTTAAATTCCCTTCTCCTCCGTTCATTGATATAAATACTATCAATTATTTTTAATTATTGATAAAATGAATGGTAGTAGATTCTAAGAGGAGACATCGTATAAATGAGATTTCAGTATAGAGGATCCAAAGTGAATTTTAACACATAGCTACAAAGAAATATTTTTTTAAATAATGAGTTAAGCTTCAAAGTCCTAATTTAGGGAAAAAAATTAAATGTACTTTTTACTATTTACTGTTTTTGACATATTTTATAGAGTTTTGTCTTTTCACTATGAAAAATTAACATTGATATTTTATTACAACTGAATTCGTTATAATTTTTATGGACCTCCAAAAGAAGTCAATTTATAGTCTGTTCTGGAATTTGCATTGATATTTTATCACTAAACCAAACTTAATGCATCCTGCTCAAGAGAGTATATATTTTCTAATTACTTTCTTTTTAGAAACGTGTTTTATACATATGCCAATCATTTGGAATTTTCTACCCTCATGTAACAAATGCTTGAAACTATATTTTTCTGAATAGAACTATTGAAATATCATTAATATATTTGATGAGGTTATGTGACATTTGTTATGGTTGATACGGTTTTTTAAAAATCTTATTGTATTATTTTGAAAAATAATTGACATAAAGTTTTTTCAGTGTGCATTAAGTAGTTCATCTATTTAGGTTGAAAAATAACCTATGTGCTTCGTTTTGACAGGTGTTGTATGATGATACCGGGGTTACTACAAGTTGCAAGGGAGGAAAAATTATTTTGCTGCATTCATTCTCTTTCAAATCGGTCTAAAGCTTGGATTAATGTATTTTGTATTGACGTATATCTTTGCTTTTAGTATGTATCATTTTGGTTAGCTACGGTTGTTATTGTTTTTTTTGAGATCACAAATATTTAATGTTTGAAACTTTGTTTACGAAATATTATCGATATATATATATATATATATATTGTGGTTTGGCTTATGTCTCCATTTGATTACGGACATCATAATGTGATAACTGTGTTTTTTTGAAATTTTATAATATATTCATAGAATTGTAAATTGTAAGCTGGAATGTATGTAGCAGCAATGATAAAAACTTATAGCGTTTTAACTGTGCTATGGAAAGATGGTTTTTCCCAGTTTTAATATACTACAGCATTATGATAGTGCTATACAGTTTTCATAGCAAATAAACAATGCTATAAAAGACAGCTAAACGCTATAAAAAGTAGTTGTATTTATGCATACAATTTACGATTGCAGCCCAAAACGCTGTTGAATTTTGTTTTGTATAGCGTTTTTGGACGCTATTGTATATTTCGTATGTATGGCAACTTATTGTTATATAGCATTCATAAAAACGCTATAGTTTTACTTCATAGCGATTTTTCAAGGCTATTACAAATCATGTTTATAGCACTTTTAAACTGCTATGAAAAGTCCTTGTCCATAGCGTCTCTTATAGCGTTTTTTATGTTGCTATTATAGGTCACTGACCTATAACAACATGTTAATATACAGCATACCAAAACACGCTACAGTAGCCTATAATATCGTTTTTTCAACGCTATTAAAGGGTGTTTTTGTTGTAGTGCTATTTGAAAATAAAGTCAAATAGATATTAAGACGTCTGAAATGAATAGTTCAGACGTCTGAAATTGCTCGAGTTCAACCAGAAAGAAAATAGGCTAAAATTGCCATTTTCAGACGTCAGAAATGAACGAGTCAGATGTCTGAATATTGTACTAGACAATATATTTTTTTCTAGATTCAGACGTCTGGTTTGGAAATTTCAGACGTTTGAATGTAGACTGAAATTGAGATTTAACAATTTGGACTCAAGACCACTTCCATTGAGTCCAAAATGATGTTTGCGACCTTTTTGAGTATAAACATCGATAGGTTTTGAGTTTGGTAAAATTTTGAGGTTTTCAATTAGGGCTTTGGGTTTGGGTTTCAGCCCATCAACCTTCTAATAACCTAACCCTTCATCCAACTCCTCTTCACTCACTTTATTATTTCCTAACACTCAAGCTAAAAGAAAAATGGGGGAATAGAAAAGAAATTAGAAATTCCTAAGCCCTAATTCTCTTAGGGATTATCAACTTCAAGCTAGAAATCAAAGAAAAGCTTAGGTAAGCATCCTCTTCATCTTCTCCATCTCAATCCCTCTTCAATTTTCAGAAATTCCTATAACCTAACTTAGGAAAAACTTCAAATTTGATATTAGATTGAATATTCTAGAGGTGGTGTTGAAGAGAGATCGACCTATTGCTTGTTCTAGAGCTTATCATTTGTGTTTGGGTTTAAAAAGTGAGTTTTTGAACTCACATCTACGTCTATAGCTTTCGTTGTTGTTAGGTATGAATTCCTAACATCTATTCATGTTCATTTGTTTTTTATTTGGAATTATTTGGTGAATTTTCCAATTTTTGGTTTTTGAAGTCCAGTTTTGTGAAAATCCTTTTATGGGTGTTTGAACATGTTTACCGGGGTGTATCGAAGAGCCTATTAGGCTAGGTTGTCGCTTGGAATAAATCCCTAGTCGTCGTTGCTCGATCGATCGATTCCGGTAGGATTTTGCCCCACTTGGGGGCTAGGCTGATTCTGCTCTGGAAGCAGGTTCAGTCGACTGAACCAATAGGTCAGTCGACTGAACCAGGGGCAGAAAACATTATGTCCTTGTATCAGTCGACTGACCACCTGGGTCAGTCGACTGACCTGGAAACCGAAAGTTTCCAAGCATTGTGTCAGCCGACTGACCATCTGGTTCAGTCGACTGACTTGCTTGTCTCAGCCCAATTTGTCTATTTTGCTTGGGTTTCCAAATTTAATCGATTCGTGTTGATCCGATTTGTTGTTATCAATTATTATCGACTTTGATGACTCCTTTTTCGGGATTTTGGGAATATCCATTTTGATGGATTCGGTATCGATTTATATGGATTTGATTCACGTCTTCGAATGTGGATTTTGGTGATTGATTGTTTCTACAATCATTTCTTTGATTTGTCACTTTAAAAATATAAAGGTTTTCTATACTAGTAGTAAATATTCAACTCTTTCACAAAGATGATTCCAACTCTATATTTAATACAAATCTCGTTTATAAAACCATTTTCCAATCTATTAGTATATACAAACCTTTACCTCATTCATGCGAGAAATCTAATTAAACGACTTAGCAAAACAAGTGGTATGAGACGCTTGCGTTTACTTTGTCGGTTAATTCTTAGACTTGTTCGATTGAACTCCTGTGACAATTTTCGAGTGGAAGTCTACAATTTGTTCGTAAATATTTAAGTTAAGCCAGTGGTTATGGGACATGAAGCTAAACTTGTATATTTACTAGCTTAGTGTAATTCACACTTTTTATTGATCGATGATGATCATTTTGTGATTTAGACTAGCGATGTGCGATGTCTGTTTGTTTGTAAGGGGACTAAAAACTCCGTTTGTGGAACTTCGGTTCAATTTGGTGGGGTAGCGACCCATGGTCTTCGGGCCATTTGTGGAGCTTCGGCTCAAAATTTATGGTTAGCGACCATGGAATAGCGTTCCATTTGTTACACACGTGTTGGTGAGTTTTCATGCTCCCGTTTGTGATAGGCCTCCCCCATTTGTGATTTTTGGATTTCTATTTGATGATTTCTAGAATTTGTGTTTCACCAATTTTTGTGGATTGCATTGATAAGCTTTATCAATATTTGTGTTCGGTGAATAATTTAAAGAATATGACATTCTTTTGGTGTTTGAGAAGATTTGAGATATTGCATGATTTTCGTTGTTAATTGATGTATACTTAACACAGTATGGGATTTTTGTTATCATACGTTTTTGGTCATATCTCTTATCCTATATCATTTTATCTGATATTTATAGCTAGACTGATCCGTTTATTATTTTCTTCTTAAATAATACTCGGGTCAGACCGAGATATTTCAGGTGCTTCTGCTTGACTTCTTATCAAGGATCATCATCTGACTTTTGGCTAACTAATTTAGCTTAGTAGTTTTTGTTGTTATACATTCGAGATATAGACTCCTTGATGTATAATTATTCTTTTGTCTAGCACTTGTAACTATTCTTTTGTGATGTAGTGGATCTTGTATGACCACTAATTTGATGTACACTTCTATGTGTTATATTCATATATGTTTCTGCCTTTGAGATATGAATATCTGTGACTGATTTGTGTTATGTTTATTTCTATATTTTTTTCCGAAGGCCTCATAGCCACAGTGTGGTAGCTTTGAGTTAGTATTTGATATGTCAGATTTCCTCTTGAAAAGAAATGTAAGTTATATTATCTGACATATCGGTACTTATGACGCCCTACCTCTATACTCATAATAACAAAGAGTATTAAAAGAAATACTGTCTATTATTACGAAGAATAAGGCTGGATAGGAGCGACCATCCGTAATTGGCCTTACACTAATATTGGTTATCTCGGTAGGAGTGGTATATACTTATTTTTTTCATTTATTATTTATTTACTCCCATCGACATATCCAATCATCAGTATGAAACAAACTACGATAGTTCATAATAGTTTAGGACATTAGATATAACAATAACACAGATAATATAAATGCGGAACACAGATTAACAAAAATCTCATATATATAACCGATGTCAGTTACAATATAGTTGACACGATACATATGATACAACTACAACTTCGACTCTAGAAGTTATATATACAAGTACATTATCGAATAATATACATGAATACATATCGTTCTATACAATGACATGACTACTACAAAATGACACTAACAACTTCAAAAGATGTGAAAAGTCTTCATATCCAGAACAGCAACTCAAAGAAGAAAATCTACAACCTGAAATAACTCGGGTCTGACCCGAGTATTACATTCAAAAGAAAATAATACACGGGTCAGTCTAATTCAAACTCAGTTATTAGTGCATAGAAGCAATAGTAATCAACATCAAATAGACGACAGTCACAGAAATCTCGTATATCCGACTCCTCGATAAAAGAATCGGATAACAGCAGATATAACACTGAACAGTGTTAAACAACAAAGCAGCAATCCAAATCGATTTAAACAATTGAAATGTCAATTTAAAAACAACGATGCTGATTGGCTGCAGTACACGCTAATGTGTACTGCCTCTCCAATACAGTCTATGGAATATTCAGAAGATCAATGAATCCAAAATCCAACGGATACAACTCAATCGAAATGAACCATTTCAAATACAACCTCAAAATATTGAATGGAACCAACGAAATAATTTAACGATCGAAATATCAACTAAATCTGTCAATCCTGCTAGGGCTGCAGTACACGCACGCGTGTACTGCCTCGCCACTACAAAACAACTCAAAGCAATACTAAACAAGATCAAAGGCAACACGTGAAACAAGTTCCACATGTCGCAAAGCAAGGCACAGGGAAATAGCAAACTGAAGGCGAGAGCACCAAAGATATGGCACTACAACACTCAACAGAAAAGACGCAGATCAGCCTCATTAGAAAATAAGGTCATCAGTGAAGCAAAATGACAAAATGCAAATGATACAAGGCATCAATGCAATGTATCAGATTCGAGAACCAGGCAGTGCAGCAGCGAAAAACTTCAATGAACAACTCCAACATGAATATACAGGTTACAAATGTCACAGACCTGAGTGCAACAGTGAATGGTCACAAGTGCACTAGTTCAAAATTTTTACAAGTACATGGTCGTATTCGAGTAAAGACCACAGGCAACAGATCACCTATATGTACAACAAATAGCATGCAGCATAGGTGAAGCAGAGATGACATGCAACAATGCAACAATATGAAAACAGAATGAATGACTCAGATGTGCAACTGCAAATGACAGAGAAGATACCCAATAGTAACAGGGAAGCAATTCAGATGAATGCACAACTACACTTCATCACGAATACAGCAATGAAAGCAAACCAGACTCCAAGAGTTACAACAAAGATATGGCAAAAACATGTAACTATACAAGATCAACCAATGTACACAGGTGAAGACAACAAACTTAAGTAAAATCAACAAACTCAAGTCTAAATGAATAAGTGACAGTGAAGACCAACAGCAACATGAACAAGGGACACGAATACATGCAAATGAACTGTAATGAACAAAGTGGAACAGCAGCCTCAAGGGAACACAAACTAAAGACACATGCGCATAAGTCAGGATAACATAAGCAACATGTAGTGATATATATGCAGGAACCAAGTGAAGAAACTGCAGTATCAAACATACATGAAACTGGACCAATGGGCAGAGACCAGAATACTATTAAGACTTCAAGCTAGAAGCAAGAGAAATTTCAAGGACAGTTTCAAATTAGAATCTAAGTGGCTGAAGTCAAAAGAAATCACCATCAGAGTCAAGTCAGTGCCAAAGCTATGGAACACAAAACAACTCAAAGCCGATGCCAACCCAAAAATGCAACATCCAAAGATATCAGATTCGAACAAATTCAAAACTGAGGCAGCTAGCAACACAAAACAAGTATGCTCGTAAGTATATATATGTATGAATACATATATATACCAACAACAAATGAAACAGCACTTTAATATAAGCACAGTTAAATGAAATCCCAATCTAAGTCCTAAGCCAGCAGAAAATCATCCATTAACAACCTCACAACCCAAAGTCAAAAGAATGGAAATCAAACAATTCAAGTTCGAAACCGAGTTAAACAAAAACGAAATCAAAGGAACACGAACATCTGTAAACAACCTGGCATAACGAATAAACTTCAAAAGGCCAAATAAAAATGAATTCGGCACTCGAACAATGATGTCCACAAAAACAACAGAAATGGCCGAAGCCTAACTTATACAGAAACAGGCAACCGAGAATCAAACCCAACCACTAACAATGTCAGTGTTGAAGACCACGAAAATAATAAGCAGACGAGCTTAACCATTTGAATTAGATGTGAGTGCCGAGAACACTCACCTTAGCCACGAATGAAGCAGCCGAAGTCCTAATTCCAAAATCGAGCGAAGAGTAAAGAGGATGGCGATCGATCGATAATTCAAACACACGATCATTCCAACTCGATCGATTACAAAGGGCCAAGAGCAACTCAGAGAAACGAGCGAACACAATCCATCTCAAGTCGGCATTCCAATCAAAGCCCCAATTTTTTTGAAGAGCCAAAATACAAATCACAGAGGAACGAACTAACTGGAATCGATCGCAAGCAACAACAACCAGAATTAGATCGTCGATCAAGGTTGCAAAACCCTAATTTTTGAAGCAGGAACGAAGTCACAAATTCAATCGAGGCCGCCATTTTTAATGCTTTCGAACGTTTAGGGTTTGGAATGAGAATAAAATAAAGAGGGACGGTTTACAAGGTTATCACGACAATCAAAAGAACAAAGGGCTAGCTTTTCTTTAAAGCCCAACAACATTTAACTCAACATCTTAAAGAATTTTACAGCCTAAAAAGTATTTCAATATGATTAAAACTACTGATAGAAATTTGTTATCAATTTCAATCGTCTAGTGACGATAACAAACTTTTACAAAAAGGATTCCGACTCGATTAAAATCTACATTAGCAATTAACAATGATTTAATCGTCATTTAAAAACTGACGCGAAAAACCGGGTTGTTACAGACTCCCCTCCTTAAAGAAATTGCGTCCACGCAATCATAGGGAATAAATGGGTAAAAGGTAACAACCAAAAGAGCATGGCAATGTCGAATGTATAAGCAAAGCAAGTGTCAGCGGGGAAGTATTAGATAAGAAATCAAAAGGTTCGACTGCTTCAAATCAAAAGAATCAACATCGTGGGAATCAGGGATCAAAATCAGACGACTAACACAAGCAAGAACAATCGAGTTCCAGCAACTAAAAGAGAAGGAAAAACAGAGCAGAAATCCCATACAGAGCACGAATTGAATGTGAGTAAATCAAATTACTCACCTGAATCGCCATAGAAAAAGACGAAGCTCAAATCTCAAAAATCGCAAATATTCAATCATCAAAAACGATAATCAAATTTCTCAAATCAACAAATATTCGATTATCACAAGCGATAATCAAATTTCAAATTCAACAAATATTCGATTATCAAAAACGATAATCAAATTTCAAATTCAAAAAATATTCGATTATCAAAAGCGATAATCAAATTTCAAATTCAACAAATATTCGATTATCAAAAACGATAATCAAATTTCAAATTCAACAAATATTCGATTATCAAAAGCGATAATCAAATTTCAAATTCAACAAATATTCGATTATCAAAAACAATAATCAAATTTCAAATTCAACAAATAATTGATTATCTCAAGCGATAATCAAATTCCAAATTCAATAATTATTTGATTATCTCAAGCGATAATCAAACTTCAAATTCGACAAATATTTAATTATCTCAGGCGATAATTAAATCTCAAATCAACAAATATTTAATTATCTCAAGCGATAATTAAATCTAAAATCAACAAATATTTAATTATCTCAGGCGATAATTAAATCTCAAATCAACAAATATCTAATTATCACAAGCGATAATTAGAAACAACAAATATTTGATTATCAAAAACGATAATCAGAACTCATATCAACAAATATCTAATTATCACAAGCGATAATTAGAAACAACAAATATCTGATTATCAAAAACGATAATCAGAACTCATATCAACAAATATCTAATTATCACAAGCGATAATTAGAAACAACAAATATCTGATTATCAAAAACGATAATCAGAACTCATATCAACAAATATCCAATTACCTGCAGATAATTGGAAGCAACAAATATCTAGAAATCAATTAAGAAGACTAGAAAATCAACATAAAAGCTTGGATCGATCCCATCAGATGACGAGTTTTTAATTCGCCGCACGTGCATCAACAAATGGCCGAAGCCTACCAAGTACTCAACATAATTTTGGCGCCCAACAAATGACCCGAAGGTCCAACATATGACCCGAAGGTCTAGTACTGGTATTTGACCCGAAGGTCCAACATATGACCCGAAGGTCCAACATAGTGGCTCGAAAGCACACGAAAACATCAAATATTTCAATTAACGAGTCCGGAATTAACCAAAATAGTAAACGCACATGTCCCATAACCACGAGTTTTACTAAATTGTTTAATTCTCTTCATCGTTTCCTTGAAAGTGTAGAATCATCAAAACAACAGATATTCAATTAACGAGTCCGGAATTAACCGAAATAGTAAAAGTGTGGTTCCATACTCCGCACTTTTGCTAAATCGTTTAAATCACTTCATCGTTTCCTTGAAAATGCAAAATTGTGTATTTTGTAAAAATACACTTTACATTCTCAAACGGACAAGTCCGAAATTAAGCGAATCAGTAAAAGAAAGGGGTCATAGTCCTCGATTTTGCTGAAACGTTTAAATCGCTTCCTCATTCTTTTGAAAGCGCAAACTGTTAAAATTCCTGAAAGCAATTTTATTTATTTTGCAAAAATAACAATTCACATTCTCAATTGGACAAGTCCGGAGTTAAGCGAAACAGTAAAAGAAAGGGGTCATAATCCTCGATTTTGCTGAATTGTTTAAGTCGCTTTCTCATCCTTTTGAAAACGCAAACCGTTAAAAATTTATAAAAAAAATTTCATTTTTAAAACGAGTTTCCAATCACGTGATTAAAGCAGCAATATTAGTAACAATTTCGATAAGGAAATTGTACTTCTCAAAATACCGTAAAAACGGTCACAAATCAGTATTGCGGAATAACCGCTTGAAAATCCACTTTTAAAACTTGACGGTTACTGAAGCCAAGGTGACAGTAATTTTTAAACGTCAAAATCTCATCAAAATAATTTACATCAAAATGTAATATCAGTGAATTTTCATTCATCAAAATGCCACAAAACACCGTGCTTCAAAATATAGCATTGGTGTAAAATCCCGTTATAAAAATAACGGCAACAAAATACGTTTCATAACCAAGCATCGGTTCAACGTAAAACAAATGCAATAACGTGCAATTCAAATTTTTGCACGTACTACAAAATGAACAAAGAAATCATTTGAATGTATCTTCAATGAAGATAATTCAAAACAGCAAAATCTAATCAATAGATGATTAGTACAAAAGAAAGCCAGCGAAAACTTCAACAAAAATCACATATCAATTTCGTATTTTGATTTTTAAATCAAAAAGATTATCAGTTGTACTCAGCGAAGACAGTTTCACTGTTTCCGCTGCGCACTCTGATAAACAGAACACAAATCAATCAAATCATCAAAACACAATTTAATCAAAACAACAAAACACAATTCCACTCTTATTTTTAAATAAAGATATTTAAAAATTTCATCAAAATTTCAAAACTTTAGTTTTGACTCAAATCACAGATAAAACATCGACTAATAGTTGTAACATATGTTCCATCCAAGTTATGTTTTATATTATGTCCATAAACCCTAAGCTCTGATACCAACTGTGACGCCCCACCTCTATACTCATAATAACAAAGAGTATTAAAAGAAATACTGTCTATTATTACGAAGAATAAGGCTGGATAGGAGCGACCATCCGTAATTGGCCTTACACTAATATTGGTTATCTCGGTAGGAGTGGTATATACTTTTTTTTCATTTATTATTTATTTACTCCCATCGACATATCCAATCATCAGTATAAAACAAACTACGATAGTTCATAATAGTTTAGGACATTAGATATAACAATAACACAGATAATATAAATGAGGAACACAGATTAACAAAAATCTCATATATATAACCGATGTCAGTTACAATATAGTTGACACGATACATATGATACAACTACAACTTCGACTCTAGAAGTTATATATACAAGTACATTATCGACTAATATACATGAATACATATCGTTCTATACAATGACATGACTACTACAAAATGACACTAACAACTTCAAAAGATGTGAAAAGTCTTCATATCCAGAACAGCAACTCAAAGAAGAAAATCTACAACCTGAAATAACTCGGGTCTGACCCGAGTATTACATTCAAAAGAAAATAATACACGGGTCAGTCTAATTCAAACTCAGTTATTAGTGCATAGAAGCAATAGTAATCAACATCAAATAGACGACAGTCACAGAAATCTCGTATATCCGACTACTCGATAAAAGAATCGGATAACAGCAGATATGACACTGAACAGTGTTAAACAACAAAGCAGCAATCCAAATCAATTTAAACAATTGAAATGTCAATTTAAAAACAACGATGCTGATTGGCTGCAGTACACGCTAACGTGTACTGCCTCGCCAATACAGTCTATGGAATATTTAGAAGATCAATGAATCCAAAATCCAACGGATACAACTCAATCGAAATGAACCATTTCAAATACAACCTCAAAATATTGAATGGACCCAACGAAATAATTTAACAATCGAAATATCAACTAAATCTGTCAATCCTGCTAGGGCTGCAGTACACGCACGCGTGTACTGCCTCGCCACTACAAAACAACTCAAAGCAATACTAAACAAGATCAAAGGCAACACGTGAAACAAGTTCCACATGTCGCAAAGCAAGGCACAGGGAAATAGCAAACTGAAGGCGAGAGCACCAAAGATATGGCACTACAACACTCAACAGAAAAGACGCAGATCAGCCTCATTAGAAAATAAGGTCATCAGTGAAGCAAAATGACAAAATGCAAATGATACAAGGCATCAATGCAATGTATCAGATTCGAGAACCAGGCAGTGCAGCAGCGAAAAACTTCAATGAACAACTCCAACATGAATATACAGGTTACAAATGTCACAGACCTGAGTGCAACAGTGAATGGTCACAAGTGCACTAGTTCAAAATTTTTACAAGTACATGGTCGTATTCGAGTAAAGACCACAGGCAACAGATCACCTATATGTACAACAAATAGCATGCAGCATAGGTGAAGCAGAGATGACATGCAACAATGCAACAATATGAAAACAGAATGAATGACTCAGATGTGCAACTGCAAATGACAGAGAAGATACCCAATAGTAACAGGGAAGCAATTCAGATGAATGCACAACTACAGTTCATCACGAATACAACAATGAAAGCAAACCAGACTCCAAGAGTTACAACAAAGATATGGCAACAACATGTAACTATACAAGATCAACCAATGTACACAGGTGAAGACAACAGACTTAAGTAAAATCAACAAACTCAATTCTAAATGAATAAGTGACAGTGAAGACCAACAACAACATGAACAGGGGACACGAATACATGCAAATGAACTGTAATGAACAAAGTGGAACAGCAGCCTCAAGGGAACACAAACTAAAGACACATGCGCATAAGTCAGGATAACATAAGCAACATGTAGTGATATATATGCAGGAACCAAGTGAAGAAACTGCAGTATCAAACATACATGAAATTGGACCAATGGGCAGAGACCAGAATACTATTAAGACTTCAAGCCAGAAGCAAGAGAAATTTAAAGGACAGTTTCAAATTAGAATCTAAGTGGCTGAAGTCAAAAGAAATCACCATCATAGTCAAGTCAGTGCCAAAGCTATGAAACACAAAACAACTCAAAGCCGATGCCAACCCAAAAATGCAACATCCAAAGATATCAGATTCGAACAATTTCAAAACTGAGGCAGCTAGCAACACAAAACAAGTATGCCCGTAAGTATATATATGTATGAATACATATATATACCAACAACAAATGAAACAGCACTTTAATATAAGCACAGTTAAATGAAATCCCAATCTAAGTCCTAAGCCAGTAGAAAATCATCCAATAACAACCTCACAACCCAAAGTCAAAAGAACGGAAATCAAACAATTCAAGTTCGAAACCGAGTTAAACAAAAACGAAATCAAAGGAACACGAACATCTCTAAACAACCTGGCATAACAAATAAACTTCAAAAGGCCAAATAAAAATGAATTCGGCACTCGAACAATGATGTCCACAAAAACAACAGAAATGGCCGAAGCCTAACTTATACAGAAACAGGCAACCGAGAATCAAACCCAACCACTAACAATGTCAGTGTTGAAGACCACGAAAATAATAAGCAGACGAGCTTAACCAATTGAATTAGATGTGAGTGCCGAGAACACTCACCTTAGCCACGAATGAAGCAACCGAAGTCCTAATTCCAAAATCGAGCGAAGAGTAAAGAGGATGGCGATCGATCGATAATTCAAACACACGATCATTCCAACTCGATCGATTACAAAGGGCCAAGAGCAACTCAGAGAAATGAGCGAACGCAATCCATCTCAAGTCGGCATTCCAATCAAAGCCCCAATTTTTTTGAAGAGCCAAAATACAAATCACAGAGGAACGAACTAACTGGAATCGATCGCAAGCAACAACGACCAGAATTAGATCGGCGATCAAGGTTGCAAAACCCTAATTTTTGAAGCAGGAACGAAGTCACAAATTCAATCGAGGCCGCCATTTTTAATGCTTTCGAACGTTTAGGGTTTGGAATGAGAATAAAATAAAGAGGGACGGTTTACAAGGTTATCACGGCAATCAAAAGAACAAAGGGCTAGCTTTTCTTTAAAGCCCAACAACATTTAACTCAACATCTTAAAGAATTTTACAGCCTAAAAAGTATTTCAATATGATTAAAACTGCTGATAGAAATTTGTTATCAATTTCAATCGTCTAGCGACGATAACAAACTTTTACAAAAAGGATTCCGACTCGATTAAAATCTACATTAGCAATTAACAATGATTTAATCGTCATTTAAAAACTGACGCGAAAAACCGGGTTGTTACAGTACTCGCATGTTTCCTGGAGATTCGACCAGGTAACTAGTACTCGGCATCCAATGGAACTCGGCATCAAGGCTGCTCGGCATACAAGAACGCTCGGCATACAAGGGCGCTCGGCATCAAGGCTGCTCGGCATACAAGGGCACTCGGCATCAAGGCTGCTCGGCATACAAGGGCGCTCGGCATCAAGGCTGCTCGGCATACAAGGGCGCTCTGCATCAAGGCTGCTCGGCATACAAGGGCGCTCGGCATCAAGGCTGCTCGGCATACAAGAGCACTCGGCATCGAGACTGCTCGGCATACAAGAGTACTCGGCATCAAGGCCACTCGGCATAAAGAGCACTCGGCATCGAGACTACTCGGCAACAGTAATACTCGACATCCAGGAGACATTCAGCATGCACAACTGCTCAGGATACCGGTATCGTTCGGCATGCATACACCGTTCGTTCAAGAGCTTGAGATGGAGGCACGTTCGGCCTCAACAGACAACCATCCTACACTTCCCACGACACCAACATACCGTTCGGCATAGAAGGAATGGTTCGGCGCAGAGCGTTCGGCACGCCTGGTTCGGCATACAGCGACCACTGCACTGGGGCTTGAGCGTTCGGCTATCCAGCCCACTTGGGAAGTCCAGCCCATATTCGCCTATAAATAGAGGGGCAGGGTCACAGTGAAATGGATCCTTTTTTGGAGAGAAAACACCGGGGAGACTCTGCCATTTTCAAGACTCATCTTCTCTACTTAACAACTTCATTCAAGTATTTGATTCACGAATTGTATTTGTAATCAACTATAAAGAAGTTCAATAAAGTTTAACCTCAAAGTGGACGTAGTCAATTACGCTGAACCACTATAAATTTGGTGTTCTTACTTTCTGTATTTAGATTAGCACTGTCTTCTCTGTTTAATTTGATTTCATCACTTATATCTCTTCACAATCTTCTTCTACGAGGTTAGTGACCAATTTTGGTGCTAACACTTTGGTGCTTTCACTGAGAATCGAATTCTCAGACCTCAAGGATCTGCTTTGAAGCTACTGGATTGAACAAATCCCCCAAAGAAGATCCGACTCACTGATAGGACATCCGTTGATTCTACTCAGAGTTCATACCAATAACTCTACAATGGCAAGACCACGGACCAGGTCAGCTTCTCATAATGCGGATGCCCGCGAGACTGCTAGCGTGCAACAAGCAGGACCTAGCAATCAACCAGCGATCCCGAGTGCAGGGATTGCCGCTCAAGAACAGACTCCAGTTGTCACCAGAGTAGAGTTCAATGACTTGATGAGAGAACTTAGGGAAAGCAGGAGACAACTGGGAGAACAGATGCAAGCTAATGCCAACCTGATGGCACAACTCACTCAACAGCAGCAACAGAATGCTGGGGGCAATCCCGCTGCTTACTCCTCATCTGACAGCTCTACTTCATCTGATGAACCTCCCAGGCGCAGACGCCGCAAGACTGATGCTGCGCGAGCAGATGCTGCTGTTCGAACAGCTGGAGACCGCGACCAAGCAAAAGCTGGAAGCTTCAGGACCGGGATACAGATGGAAGATAGAGGCCCAGATCATCAAAATGCTAACGATGTCGAACCTCAAGATGCACGATTGGCAGACCGCCAAGAGAGGAGGCATCAGCATGGACAGGCGCGTAGAACAGACTCCGACCTTCCGCCTTCCATACAGACACCAGATCTGACAGCCATGATCAGGCAGTTGATGAAGGAAAATCAGGGGTTATCGAATGATGATTGGGGAGTGTCAAGAAGTCATACTCCGTTCACGGATGTTGTGTTGCAAGCGGCGTACCCCAGGAAGTTTAGTATGCCTACTATTCCTGCATATGAAGGAAAGACTGACCCTAGACAACATGTCATGAGGTACGAGTGGATGATGGATTCAGCCAGAGCGAATGATGCCACCAAGTGTAGGTGTTTTCCGATTACTCTATCTGGGATCGCCACTATGTGGTTCACCCAACTTCCTCCGCGATCCGTATCAAATTTCGAAGAGTTGGCGAAGAAGTTTATTGAGCAGTTCAGGATACACACTACGCGCCCAAAGGACGTGATGTCTCTGTCAAGTGTAATCCAAAATCCTGGCGAATCGTTGAAGGAATATTTGCAAAGATTCCACGTGGCAGCAACTGAAGTCAGTAATCCCAATGACCATGCAATTCTGATGGCTGTAATGAGAGGTGTGGATCCAGACTCTGAGTTTGGAGACTGGCTGGCAGGAAAACCTCCAGCTACGCTAGAGCGTTTCTACTCTAAGGCACACCAGTTCATAAGAAGAGAGGAAGCTAGGTGGGTACGACGAGATAAGGCGCCAGGGCCTGTCCAAGAGTCAATAAAGAGCAACATCGCTGTGAAGCAATCGGGAGACAGCTCGGGAAAGGTCCAAGTCAACGTCCAGAACAAACCTGGGCAACCCAAGGAGTCCGGAGGAAGGAGTCAAGGGAAAAGAAAAGAACCAGGAAAGTGGAAGTCGAGAATTCCAAGCTACAGCGAGTACACTCCGCTAAACGCCCCACTTGAAAACATTTACCTATCCACATGCAATACTTTCCAGTACAGAAAACCACGTCCAAAAGAATCAACTGAAGAACAGAAGCGGACCGGGAAATATTGTCGCTTCCACGAGACTTATGGACACAATACGGAAGAATGTAGACACTTGCACGACGCTATCGAGAAGTTGATCAGGCAGAAGAAATTGCAAGAATTTGTGAAGGATCCACAAGAAGGAGGACAGGGAACGTCCAACCCAGGTCGTGCACCAGCTCCACGTCATCCCGAGGAGCCTGCCCGGACCGTTGGTAGACTGGTCATAAATACAATTATCGGCGGGCCCCACCCCGCGGATAAGAATTGGCAGGAGGTGGAGCGATATGCAAGTTCCTTGAAGCATGCTGATTTTGAGTGTTGTTCGAACATGGAGGACGGAGCCCCTGCTAAGCAGCAGCGCGTAATGACAGACGATATTGTGTTCAGAAGCAGAGACGCTGATCAGGTAGAGGCTCCGACCATCGACCCCATGGTCATATCTGCAACGATCGGACCAGCATACGTAAAAAGAATTCTGATTGATTCTGGGAGTTCAGTCAACATCATCTTCAAGAAGGCCTACGATTAAATGAAGCTAGAAACAAAAGACTTGAAACCATCCAAAGCTCGTATCCACGGCTTTAACGGCGCTTCAACTAATGCAGTGGGATATGTCGAGTTACCAGTTGAACTGGGACAAGGCGAGCGTCGGAGAGTGCGAATTCTACCCTTTGTAGTTTTGGATGTGGACTCTCCGTATAACGTTTTCTTGGGCCGACCAGCCCTGGCGGAGTTTAGGGCTGCGTTAGCCCCATGGTGTTTAACTTTGAAGTTCCCGACTGACAAAGGAGTAGGCGTTGTTCACGGCGATCAAGCAGCTGGTCGTTCCTGTTATGTGGCCGAGCTCCGAGAGGCCCACCGGAGGGAGAAAGGAAAGGTTGCGGACAATCCCGTCCGCATCCCCAATGCGGATAATTAACAAGTAGTGCCCGAGCCCTGGCTCGGGCATAGTTCTCGGATCTACGGAGATATAGATCCGAGAGACGACAATGAGAAACCCAGGGAAGAGAAGGCGGCACCGGCTGAATTAACAGTTGACATTTCAGTTAGCCGTAACGACCCTTCGCGAATACTGAAGATCGAATCACAACTAGGCCCCGCAATGACTGAAGACCTTAGCGACTTCCTCCGGGCGAACCTTGATGTTTTCGCCTGGACGCATTCTGATATGTGTGGGATTTCTCCGGCCATCACGAGTCATATGTTGAACATAGACCCGAAATATGTCCCAGTCAAGCAAAAAAGGAGAGGAATGGATCTGGAGAGATCCGCCGCTCTTGGAGAGGAGGTGGACAAACTCAAAGCAAATGGGTTCGTCCGCGACGCCCTCTACCCGGAATGGGTATCCAACCCCGTGCTAGTAAAGAAGACGAATGGGAAATGGAGGACTTGCGTAGATTATTCCGACTTAAACAAAGCATGCCCTAAGGACAGTTTCCCGTTGCCTAGGATCGATCAGTTGGTCGATTCCACCGCAGGACACGAGTTACTGTCATTCATGGATGCGTACTCAGGATACAACCAAATCCCAATGCATATTCCGGACCAAGAACACACCAGCTTCGTTACAAATGTCGGGTTGTATTGCTATGTAGTGATGCCCTTTGGATTGAAGAATGCTGGAGCAACTTACCAACGTCTGGTGAATCGAATGTTCAAGGACCAGCTGGGTAAGACCATGGAAGTCTATGTGGATGACATGCTCGTGAAGTCACGATGGTCAAACGACCACATTCAAGACTTGGCTGAAATGTTCGACATACTCAGGTTTTATGGCATGAAGATCAACCCGTTGAAGTGTTCTTTCGGCGTCGCATCAGGGAAGTTTTTGGGATTCATCGTCAACGCTAGGGGAATCGAAGCCAACCCAGAAAAGATCCAAGCTATTCGAGATGTACAAGCGCCCAGGACTATAAAACAGGTACAAAGCTTGAACGGAAAAGTAGCTGCGCTGAGTCGATTTATATCCAAGGCAACTGACAAGTGCATCCCGTTCTTTGACATAATAAAGAAAGGAAAGAGAAATTTTGAATGGACGTCTAGCTGTGAGGAAGCATTTCGGGATCTGGTGAGGCATCTGGAGAGCCCACCAATGCTATCAAAGCCAGTCGATCATGAGATGTTGTACGTATACTTGGCTGTATCCCCACATGCGATAAGTGCGGCTTTGGTACGAGAGGAGGATCGAGTCCAAAAGCCGGTGTATTATGTTAGCAAACGTTTAACAGGGGCCGAGAGGAATTACCCTAAAATCGAGAAATTGGCTTATTGCTTGGTGATTGCATCACGCAAGCTGCGCCCATACTTTCAAGCGCATTCAATCGGTGTTTATACCGATCAACCCCTGAGGCAGGTACTCCAACGACCGGAAACTTCTGGAAGATTGCTAAAATGGAACATCGAGTTGAGCCAATTCGATATCGCGTACTTACCACGGAGAGCCATCCGAGGGCAAGCGTTAGCAGACTTCATCGCTGAATTTACCATACCCATCAAACCGGACGATCACGACATCATTCCCCCCCTTCGATGGAAATTATACACTGACGGCGCATCAAACGACCGTTGCTCCGGCGCGGGCGTAGTTCTTGTAACTTCGGAAAACCGATCGATCTGTTATGCCCTAAAGCTCGATTTCCCGGCTACAAATAACGAAGCCGAATATGAAGCACTGATCGCTGGCTTGAAGCTCATCAGGGAGCTCGGGATCGAATCAGTCGAAATCTTTTGTGACTCGCAGTTGGTGGTTTACCAAGTACGGGGAGACTACCAAGCAAAGGGACGAAAGCTTGCTCCGTACCTCATTCAGGTCCAAGAACTACTATCAAATCTTGAGCATTATGACATCTCACATATCCCGTGCGAACAGAACAAAGAAGCCGACTTGTTGGCTAAGTTCGCAAGTACCGACGATGCGCAACAAATGGGATTGTATCCCGTCGAAGTCTTGCATGCCCCGAGCATAGACGAAATGAAAGTCGATCGCGTGTTGGGAACAGAAATCGAGAAGGAATCGTGGATAACCCCATTCAAACTGTACCTGACGACCGGGGCTTTACCAGGAAAAAGAAGCGAAAGACGGCAGGTCCTTCGAAAGGCCGCGCGATACGTAATGCAGGATGGGTCCATGTATCGAAAAGGATTCTCGGTCCCGTTATTGCGGTGCATCGCTCATGATGAAACAAAGCGAGTCTTGAGAGAGGTTCACGAAGGGGAATGCGGCGACCATACTGGGGGGCAAACGCTAGCAAAGAAGATCCTCCGCTATGGATATTACTGGCCCACCGTAAACCGGGATGCCGCGGACTACGCAAGAAAATGCGACAAGTGTCAAAGATATGCAAAAATCCCGAGGGCTCCATCAACGGAACTCACACAAATGATCAGTCCCTGGCTATTTGCGATCTGGGGAATCGACATAATCGGCTCTTTGCCTTTATCTAAAGGTGGTGCGAAATATGCAATAGTTGCAGTCGACTATTTCACGAAATGGGCTGAGGCAGAACCTTTGGCCACTATCACCTCTAAGAAGGTCATTAACTTCGTTGTACGAAACATTATATGCCGCTTTGGCCTTCCACGCACCATCATTACAGACAACGGAACGCAATTCGAAAGTAGAGAGTTCAAAGAGTTCTGTTTAAAGTACGGCATCGAGAAAAAGTTCGCCGCCGTTGCACACCCAAAAGCTAACGGACAAGTCGAGGCCGTTAACAAAATAATCAAGTCCATACTAAAGAAGCGTCTGGAGAAGGTTGGAGGCAAGTGGGTAGATGAACTCCCGACAGCATTATGGGCGTATAGAACTACCCACAAGTCCGCGACCGGCCACACTCCGATCGCCTTGGCATACGGCTCTGAAGCCGTTATACCCGTGGAACTTGAAGTTCCATCGCACCGAGTGACATACTATGATCCCAAGACGAACAAAAACCTCTTGCTGGAATCACTGGACTGCAACGACGAAAAGCGTGAAGAAGCTGAATTAAGGGCGGCGGCGCACAAACATCGAGTCAAGCGTTACTACGACGGTAGAGTCCGCCCAAGAATCTTTGATGTGGGTGATCTCGTTCTGAAACGAGTCTTCCCGGTACCATCACGCATGAATCCCAGCTGGGAAGGTCCATACGCCATTGAACGGAAGCTTGAAGAAGGAACATTCAAGCTAGCGACCGTTGATGGCGCGACACTCCCCCGAGCATGGAACAGTGAACATTTGCGGCACTATTACATTTAGCATGTTTTCCTTTCTTGTTGTAGGCACTGTTATTTCCTGCATGTTTCCCTTCAATAATGACTTAGTTTCCTTGTGAAAGTTGTAATCAAGCAATTTAGTTGATTTTCGTTAATAAAGGCTTGAAGCCATATTTTCTATGAAGTTTCTATATCTCTTAATTGGATGATAAATTACATTATCATTCACGACATGCAGGCTCGTACGAACGATTTCAAATCTCCGAATCCCCAGAGTGCGGAGCGGAGTACTCTAATTCCCCAGAGCGCGGACTAGAGTATAAACGATTTCAAATCTCTGAATCCCCAGAGTGCGGAGCGGCGTACTCTAAGTCCCCAGAGCGCGGACTAGAGTATAAACGATTTCCAATCTCCGAATCCCCAGAGTAAGGAGCGGAGTACTCTAAGTCCCCAGAGCGCGGACTAGAGTATAAACGATTTCAAATCTCTGAATCCCTAGAGTGCGGAGCGGAGTACTCTAAGTCCCCAGAGCGCGGACTAGAGTATAAACGATTTCCAATCTCCGAATCCCCAGAGTGCGGAGCGGAGTACTCTAAGTCCCCAGAGCGCGGACTAGAGCATAAACGATTTCCAATCTCAGAATCCCCAGAGTGCGGAGCGGAGTACTCTAAGTCCCCAGAGCGCGGACTAGAGTATAAACGATTTCGAATCTCCGAATCCCCAGAGTGCGGAGCGGAGTACTCTAAGTCCCCAGAGCGCGGACTAGAGCATAAACGATTTCCAATCTCCGAATCCCCAGAGTACGGAGCGAAGTACTCTAAGTCCCCAGAGCGCGGACTAGAGTATAAACTATTTCAAATCTCCGAATCCCCAGAGTGCGGAGCGGAGTACTCTAAGTCCCCAGAGCGCGGACTAGAGTATAAACGATTTCCAATCTCCGAATCCCCAGAGTACGGAACGGAGGACTCTAAGTCCCCAGAGCGTGGACTAGAGTATGAACAGTCTCAAGTCTCCAAGTCCCCAGAGCACAGTGTCAGCAAACCTAATAAAGACAAGAGAATCATTCAAACAAAAAGAAACTAAAATTTTATTCGATAAGTCCAAAATGGGGATACACGATCACTCCTACAAAATTCAGGCCTATACAAACTACGAGTTGCGGAAGATAAAAACAATTACAAAACCTAAGCAGGAAACTTGTTGAGCAAGTGCATCGATTATTTCTTCGACTTCTTCTTCTTGTCTTCCTTTGGTGTTTCCGACGACTCCTCTCCCTCACGCTTTCTCTTGGACTTTTTGCTTGCTAGAGAAACGGAGTCAGGAGTAGGAGGCGGAACATCTAGTGGTCTGGACCTGCCCGGGAGAATGATTTTCAAAGGTCTGTTACGCGGGTCAGTGAGTTCCAATATTTCAGATTCAACTTTGACTTTGACCTTTTTCTTCTCCTCGTCGGCGAGACGGTCCTTCATGCTCATCTCTGAAGTATGCTCAGAGGCGCCAGTGATTTTAATTTCATCGCTTCCTTCGGCAGGAGACGAAGTATCAAGTTTGTCATCATCAAGCGCCCCGATCACTTGAGCGTCTGGACCAGGAGTTACTCCTGCGTGAGCAACGTCGCTTGTTTTCTCTGCTTCCTCCTTGGCATCATCGCTCCTCGGAGTTGGCTCGGCGTCAGAACGACCTACATGAAAATACAAGAAATGGGCATTAGAACGAATAACCATTGCTGAAAAATGACGAGATCTCTTCGACTTCTAGAGAAAGAAGAATTTCCTACCAGGATCCGGTTGGCTATCGGTGGCGCGCGGGGTTTCACCCTCCAGGATAGGTGACAGCACATGAACGCCAAGCCCGGGATCTTCGGGATCATAACTGGCATGCTGCTCGAATGGATCAAGCATCGACCGACCGGCCGATTGAGCAGCATAAGGAGCGGCGATGTGAGGAGTAGTAGTGTCGGCCTCTGACGGGCCAGCTTCGTTGTTCTTCTCTTTCGAAGGAAAAGAGCCTTTGCCATAAAGAGCCAATGCTGCGGATAAATCCGATGGCTCATTCCCCCTCAGGAACTCCTTCACCAATGCATCCTCGTCGACCTCTTCGGAGCCTGACTCGACTTTCCTGATCTTTATCAGAGTTTCCCATGCCTCAGCCAGGGATTCAAGGTAGCCGTCGCCCAAGAATGTTAAGTCACGGTGCATAAGGACGCGGGCTCCGTACTCGGCGATCAACGGGTCAAACATACTTTTGACCTCTTCCCTGCCGGCCTCTGCGGCCGCCTCAAGGCGAGGATCAAGCTCCTCCACATCCATTCTTTTGCCCTCCTCACGGGCCTCATCCTTCATTTTTTCGACCCCGGCAAGTTCATCGTCGAGTTTTGTCTTTAGGAGTCGGGTAGCAACAATCTCATCACAATATCGCTGTGATTCTTCCTGAGCAGCTATTTTGTCTTCTTTCTCCTTGGAGAGTAGTTCTTTCAGCTCTTTGACTTGAGTAGCGAGCGCGTCCCTTTCTTTTTGGACAGAGTCTTTTTCTAGGGCAAGGGCGCCGCTGCGCTGGACTGCTTCGTCAAGCTCCTTTTTGTGAGCCACCTCTAAGCGAGTAACTGCCTCAGCAGTATCTTTTGCACCTTGTTCAGCGGCTTCTAGCTTTGACTTATACGAAGCGAGCTCTTCGTCTTGGAGTTTGATGATTTTCTTATCGCTGTCAGCCTCCAGATTCAGACGGTCAATCTCGTGTTGACGCTCGACATATACTTCCGAGATCTTCTCCACCAAGTGCACGAATGCGTCATGTTGAACATAGACGTCATTGTTGCAGGCAATGGCACTTTGCTTCACGTGCCCAGGAATGTGATGGATGGCTAGGAGGAATTTCAAGCCATCAAAGCAGATTTTCGGAAACTTGGCCTTAAGGTCGACCATCTTTTCCGCAACAGTCGGGTCCACTGCAGGAGTAGGAGGAGGAGGCTTTGAGAATTTCGTTCTTTTACGTTGCTCTCGAACTTGCCTCGTACTCGATGAACTGGAGTGCTGTTCTCGAGCAGCATCAGACTGATAACCCTTCTGCAAAGACTTCTCCTTATCCGGCTCAGTTGGAGGAGGAAGATCGCGGGACTGAGAAGATTGAGAATGTGCTTTCTTGCGGTGAGACGACTCGCGAGGACGATTGTCCCTACCTTCATAATCACCTCGGTCCCTGCGTCTGCCTGAACCGGAATCCCGTCCTGAGTGATGGAATATAGAAGACCCCTGAAGGCGATCAAGTCCGTGAGAGCGGCCCATATCACCTGCAAAGAATGGAAATAACAACGAGTTAAGGGGAATTCACGAATTAAAAAGACTTGAAGTATATTATGGAATGCGCATGTGCATGTGTGTCCTAGTGTTCTCCCCGACGGACCCGTTCGTTTATCTTTGCTAATAGGAGTGTTGTCTCCTTGAGCCGGGAGTTGAACTCCTACATTGCCTCTAGCGGGCGAAGAGAATTTGAGAGATTCAGGGTCATCGAACCCGTAATTAAGTAAATCATCGGGGATGGACAGGTTGGACAGACCCCTCAGAGAACTTTCCAGGTGCTGCGAAGAAGCCTCTTTCTCAGGAGGGATAGGCGTAACTTTTGAGGTGCCACCAACTTTCTCCTTTTGAACCGTATATTTCAACTTCTTCTTTCCCTTCGAATGGGAGGATGATGTCTCAATATCCTGAACTTCGATTGCCGGATTCCAAGCGGGACCCACGTTCTCGCCCTGAGTTTCGGGGGCATCATCCTCTTTGCGCTCGCCTTCTTCGTGCGTGTCGGGAGCGCGACGCGACGACGGTCCGGCAAGTTTTTTCCCTTTACCAGATGGAGGTTTGGGAATTGTAACACCTTCTGGAAGGCTGATCCGACGACCAGGGGCTAGCAAGCCGAACCCCGATAGCGATTCATTTGAAATGATAGTCCGAATGTCTCGATCCTCAGCAGGAAGAGCTCTAATGGCTTCAACAGCCTTAGAATATCCTCGGCCTTCCGGACATGGGTTGATACTTGAAAAGATGAAATGAAGAGTTAGGAAAAGCATGACTCCGATTAAAAACAAATAGTGATTCAGCAGAGAGACTTACTGCCTTCAACCCATCTCCTAGCGAAACCGGAAGGGCAGCGCACATAGAACCATTCCTGTTTGTACAGGGCGAATTTGCTGCATGCCCCTGTCAGGATCTGGCATTTGTGGTATGGCTCGAGGAACATAAAAGAAGGATTGTCTTTCCGTCTCTTGAACATATAAATGTATCTGATATCACCAGGGGTTGGAGGTCTGGAGAAGACAGCCATGAAAAGTAAATAAGTCCCATAAAGGAATGCATGGCCATTCGGATGGAGCTGCGATGGAGCTATGTCTATATACTGCAGCACATCCCGGAGAAATAAATTGAATGGAGGCACGCTGCCCATCCAACACATGAACTTGTTGCAGGCGGTGTACCCGACTGGGGGCAAATGAGGGCGGTCGTGTCTCGAAGGAACTAACACTTCGGCAAAAGGAATCCCGTGAATGGAGCATATCCGTCGCAGAGCAGCTTCGTTGATCTTTGAGGCTTGAGAATCGATCGGATTGTCTAGTAAGATGGTTGACTCCAGAGCATCAGGCGCCAAGTTATGAGCGGGAGAGGTTGACGGGTTAGAAGTATCTGCGGCTCCCTGCCTCGATGACGGCCCAGGCCTGTCGGACATGGTAGCGGAGCTAGATTTTCTCGACATCCCGAATAAATAATGAACCTGGCTAAATGCTTGAGAAAGCTATACTTAAAAAACGTTGAACGTTAGAATTAGCAACACGATTCTCCCCCCCCCCCCCCGTGTGGTGTGTGAACTAGTGCAAGCAATTGTGTACAGGCAATAAGAATGTTTTAAAGATATAATAATTAGCTTCGAATCATCGCCTTCGAAGACCGTCATCACTGACCGTCTCAAAAAGCTCGCATTGAGGTGATTACAGTTCTAGATTCAAAAGACATATGATTTCTAAAGTAACCGGCCTAAGTGTAGTTTGACATTTATACTGGTCGGCATTTAAGTAATGGTCGGCAATTGTACTGTTCGTCCTAAGTATAGGTCAGTATGAATGTTTGCTCGGCGTGTCGAGCGCTCGGCTAAAGGTCTTGTTCAGTTAAGGCATTGTCCTGATAAGAGTTCTGTTCGGCATTCAAGATTATTCGTCCTAAGTATAGTGTTCGGCTGTGTTTTGCTCGGTCTAAAGAGTGTTCGGCAATTGTATTGTTCGGCATGTCAATTGTTCGGCTGAATTCAATGTTCGGCATGTCAATTGTTCGGCTTGGGTTATCGTTCGGCTAAGTTATTGCTCTACATTTTAGTAATTGTCCAGCATTGATACCGTTCGACATTCAAGACTGTTCGGTTTGGGTTATCGTTCGGCTAAAAGTGGCGCTCCACCACGATTTCAACTCCACCCTACACCTTCTCCATCTGCGCCGAACGACAGGGACAGATCGCCCGGCGAAGACTACGCCGTTCAGCATCCCATCTTTCTCTTCCTTCCATTCTTGTTCGGCACGAAGGAGCTAGCCCTAACTAGACAACTCCAAGCATGCAAGCCATTTCTGCTCGACGCATATTATACGATCATAGAAAGGTCACGTTTCCCATGAAAACAACCTAAGTCTTGTGTTGAAGTAATCTAATCACAGAAGGATTGATACCTAGTTTGAAAGTCGAAGTTGAGGAAGGATCGATTAGGTCTCAAATCTGATAAGATGGCAAGAATTGCAAGTCTCTAGGAATGACAGAAAAGAAGGCGTAAAAGGAAAAGAGACGACAAGGACCTGGTTATATAGAGGGTGGTAGAAGTTGAAGAGGCTATACCCGGTAGAACCGGTCAACACCGAAGCGTTCGGCATCATAGCAGAGTATCGTTCGGCACACGAGGTACGTTCGGCTTCGAGCGTATCGTTCGGCATCCAAATCTCGTTCGTCTTGCACCTCCTTCACTAACATTCTCGAGAAGGTACCTCCGAGGTAAATTGTACCAGATTCAAAGCGCATCACGTTCGGCCACGCGATACACTTTGGGGGGCAAGTGTTTCCTGGAGATTCGACCAGGTAACTAGTACTCGGCATCCAGTGGAACTCGGCATCAAGGCTGCTCGGCATACAAGAACGCTCGGCATACAAGGGCACTCGGCATCAAGGCTGCTCGGCATACAAGGGCGCTCAGCATCAAGGCTGCTCGGCATACAAGGGCGCTCGGCATCAAGGCTGCTCGGCATACAAGGGCGCTCTGCATCAAGGCTGCTCGGCATACAAGGGCGCTCGGCATCAAGGCTGCTCGGCATACAAGAGCACTCGGCATCGAGACTGCTCGGCATACAAGAGTACTCGGCATCAAGGCCACTCGGCATAAAGAGCACTCGGCATCGAGACTACTCGGCAACAGTAATACTCGACATCCAGGAGACATTCAGCATGCACAACTGCTCAGGATACCGGTATCGTTCGGCATGCATACACCGTTCGTTCAAGAGCTTGAGATGGAGGCACGTTCGGCCTCAACAGACAACCATCCTACACTTCCCACGACACCAACATACCGTTCGGCATAGAAGGAATGGTTCGGCGCAGAGCGTTCGGCAGGCCTGGTTCGGCATACATCGACCACTGCACTGGGGCTTGAGCATTCGGCTATCCAGCCCACTTGGGAAGTCCAGCCCATATTCGCCTATAAATAGAGGGGCAGGGTCACAGTGAAATGGATCCTTTTTTGGAGAGAAAACACTGGGGAGACTCTGCCATTTTCAAGACTCATCTTCTCTACTTAACAACTTCATTCAAGCATTTGATTCACGAATTGTATTTGTAATCAACTATAAAGAAGTTCAATAAAGTTTAACCTCAAAGTGGACGTAGGCAATTACGCTGAACCACTATAAATTTGGTGTTCTTACTTTCTGTATTTAGATTAGCACTGTCTTCTCTGTTTAATTTGATTTCATCACTTATATCTCTTCACAATCTTCTTCTACGAGGTTAGTGACCAATTTTGGTGCTAACATCGCATAAAGCAATTACGCAGATGGTCGCTCCTCAACAGCCTTATTCTTCGTGCTAGTCGATGGCATTACCCCGTAGTGTCCTTGGCTAGCGTGAGTATAGAGGTGGGGCGTCACAGAATATATATATATATATATATATATATGTATGTATGTACGTATGCAGGGACGAAGCTGCTGGGAAATTAGGGGCTGTGGCCCCACTTGATTTTTAATATTGTCTACAGAGAATAATTTTTTACATTTTATTGTGTTGCTTTGTTATTTTGGCTATAATTAGAAAGAAAAAACAATAAGTTAAGTAGTTGATGGTACTATGTATGTTTTATAGGGTAGAGTTGTACTCAAATACTTGGTTAGTTGACTAGTTGATTTGCTTTTTGGGTGTTCATTTCATTTTGAAATATCGTAGACAAATTAGCAAAACATAATTGGCCCCTACGTTGTTAAATTCCTGTTTTCATCCCAGTATGTATGTATATATGTATGTATATGTATATGTATATCCGAAGTTGAAATAATACACTTTTTATATTTTTTGTCGAATAGAAAAAGCTTAATTTTTAATGTTAAAAATTTATGAATATATATATTATAATATATATGTGTATTTATATATATATAAATATATATATTATTTGGATATTATAAATATATTTCTATATATATACATATATTATTGGTTGAAAGTTTTAAACAATTGTTTATTTTTGTAAATATACATACATACATATTATATATATATATATATATAAATTACTACTTATTCAGTAAAAAATTAAATTAAGATCAAATATAATTATTTATGTGTTTACATATACATTTATAGATCTATATATATAATTCAAATTTATATTGATTTTTTTTACCTATAGATCCAACTGGTTGTTGAAATGTCGTATTGTTAACCTTTCCTCTTTAGTACGGTCCCTTCTTCCTCCTAGCTAGGTTTGTAAATCAAATTTAGCGGCTCCAACTTGTTGTTAATATGGTCTAGGGTTGTTGTATGTTTAAAATGAGAAACAAGTGTAATATTTATAGCCACCAGATATCCCGAATATTCCTTCTTTTTCTCCTATCTTCGTTCCAGATGGTCGAAGAGAAAAATTCAAACCCTCATTCTACCTCGTATATGCCCCCATGAATTATTCCATGTTGTTGGACTTAACAAATATCATATATAGTAGTTAAATAAATATTTATTTCAACTTATATATTTAATTAAGTTAATATATAACTTTTATATATTGTTACTTAATTCTAAAGTCCTAACTAATTATTTGAAAGTCTTACAAAAATAGTGCAACATTTGTACTAATTTACTATTAACTTATGGCATTTATAAATTAATTTAGACAATTTAGACTTGAAAAATTGCTAACAAAACTATTGAACTGACTCTTTGGTGTGAACTCTATCCTTAACAAAATGTTAAAGCTTGTAAGTATAGTATCGGACACAAGTTCAATTACTTTTAAATCATTTAGGAAAAATCCAATTTCCAATCTTTAAAAACTACACGTAAGTAACATTATTTTATGCACATTTGCTTTTCGTCATCACCATATCACTAAGATATATAGAGTTTTATCAATGGTCAAAAACTCCAATATATCCGTAGTTAATTGCATGGTGCTACTTCGAAGCCCTTTTTGATTAGGTAACGTTTATTGATTAATTGATTTACTTTGACCAGAGATTTTGGCTTTAATTTGACTACCAATTACGGTGATACTAACATTCCATAACGAAGGAGATGAATCATCTCATGAGTAATGTTCCACTTCAAGTAGTTCAACATGTATCCAATTATGGTCGTAACATGATTGTGATGTCATATAATATAGTCATAATCAAAGTATAGTCTAGATACTTAAAATCAATAATATTCTAAAGTCCAAAGACCATCACATATCGTTACATGAGATCTTCTATTTTGACTTAAATGTTTTAACTCGCTAAATACACTTGTTGAGTCGCTTCATAGTTATTCAAAACAACCACTAGTACATAATCCTTTATGTCCCAATAGTCATGGGTAATTCATCATTTATTGTATGAGGAGCATTACATACACTAGTCTCAAGTGATGTGTCAATATTTTTTCTCGATATATCTTGAGTAGCAATAATTTAAGGATAAGTAATTTAAAAAGTAGATTCAAAACCCATTGTTTGTTTTTTTTAAAATAAAGGTACTTTAGAGATGAAAAGGTTCGCATATACTTCCATAATATGTCTCGTTAAAATCTTGCAACCCCCCTAACCTAAGTAGGTGCCTTGCATGGAAAAAGAGTACATATCATGTCCATATATTAACAATACAACAGAAAGAGGGCCATGAACCCAGGCTGTCAAATAGAATGAGGAGTAAAACAAAGTAAATACACACTCAAAACCATCCATACGATCAACCTGGGGCAACAAAACAAATAAAGACACAAAAGACAAAACCAAAAAACAAAAGAAAAAAACTAAAACACGTGTATTAATCCTCCAACATAAAACATGAAACAACTCCAGTTAAAAGGATACGCGTATCCACAAGCAGGAGAGAGATGAACGATCACTTTCCTTTTCTAAAAATTCAGATCTAAAAACTCTTTCACCCAAGACAATAATTGCAGTAGGAACAAAACTCTAGTGAAGCAAGAAAATTAAAGGAAGCTCGAATTAGAAATCAACATGGAGTTCAAGGCAGACGAAGCTCATGATATGGGTCGATTTTAATGCCATGATTTGATAAGATAAATTTAATGTCTTTACTTATCATCTTGGAATCCACTTTATTTTGAATTAGGCATATGCAATCTTGAAATTAGCGATATTCTTTATGTGCTTAAATAGATGATTATTAGTCTGGTTTTGCCACATTGTTTCCAAAATATTATGAAATTCAAAAAAATAATTCCAAGATTGATTTGCAATTTCTACATAATTTCTTCTAAAACTTGTTTAGAATATGTGCATTTAAAGAATAATTCGTCCCTGTCTTCATTGTGGTTTAAACAGAGCACGCAAGATTGATCAATGTTATTATTCCATTTACTGATTCTATCTTTCATGCTCAATCTGTTTAACTTAGCTAGAAGGGAATAAGTCGACATTTTAGGAGCGCAATACTTATCCCAAATAATACTGGACCAATTAAATTCTGAATGCTTGCTTCTGATATGATCCCAGGCTGACTTGATACTGAACTGACCATTATTGCTAGGAATCCAAAACCAGAAATCTTGTTGCATTTGATGATGAATTTTAATATTTTGCACTATATTTTGTATCTAAGTAGGAACATTATGCTCTTTCGATTCATTACCAGAAATAAAAGTAGAAACTTTTCTATTAATATCACCAGATAAAGACATGGAATGCCAACCATAATTTTCCACCAAAGAAGTTCCATTAATCCGTGGATCTAGCCAAAAGTCAGTGTTTTCACCATTGACAATTTTTTTATCAATAAAACCGTTACACCATTGTCTAGCTCTAAGTAGAAATTTCCAAGTATAGGATGCATTGTTTTTCATAGAAGCAGTCCAGAAATTTTTCTTTTTGTAGTATTAATACACATCCATTTAGCCCAGAGAGATTCCCCTTAAATAAACTTCCAGATCAATTTAATTGCAACAGCCTTTGCAATATCATCAATTCTCCTAATACCAAGGCCAGCCTCATTTTTTGTTTTACAGACATCTTCCCAGTTCAATTTATGAACTTTGAATTTCCAGATAAAATTAGCACATAGAGAATTGATTCTTTTAATAACAGCCATAGGGAAGAGGGTGAATTGTAACCAAAATTGAACCATTGGGTGAATAACTGTTTTCACTAGTTCAATTCTACCACTGATATTGAGCATTTTATTGTTCCAATGGCTAATTTTTTTTTATTTTATGTATTAAGTATCCAAAGTCCCTTGCTTTGAGTTTGTTGTTAGATAATGGAATACCTAAATAAGTCAAAGGAAGATTTCCAATATTGATATTTAAAATATCAACTATATGTTGCTTATTATTGGCCCATTTACTAAAGAACAAGTGGATTTATTTTCATTTAAGTCAAGGCCAGTTAAGCATTTCAACATCTGGAAAAAGTGCATAATGCATTCTGCATTTTTTATGTTAGCTTTAGCCAAAATTAAAATATCATCCGCATACAATAAGTGGGTGACCATAGGATCAATTGTATAAATAGGAGTGAGATTACCTTTCAAGTACTCCACATTTAGATTAATTGTGAGGAACTCCATAGCGATAACAAATAAGTATGGCGAGAGAGGGTCTCCTTATCTTAATCCCCTTGAGCTCTCAATAAGACCAGCCGGGGAGCCATCAATTAACACCGAAAAAGAAGGAGTAGATATACACTCGTAAATAAGGTTAGCAAATAGCATAGGGAATCCCATGGAAATCAACATATGATGAATAAACTCTCTACTTATTTTATCATACGCTTTATGCAAATCAATTTTCAGGCAAAAATTGTTTGAGTTATTTCTGTTAAATCCTCTAACCATTTCATATGCAAGTAAGGAAATCACCGTAATAAGTCTTCTAAGAATGAAAGCATTTTGATTATATGAAATAAGGTCATTCATATAAGGTTTTAGTCGATCAAAGAGAAGATTGGCTAAAATCATATATGAGACATTGCACAGAGAGATTGGTCTGAAGTCAGGCATATCAATTGCATCAGGTTTTTTGGGAATAAGATAGATAAATGTACGATATATTTCTCTTATTATTTTACCATTTTGGAGGATGCCATTCGTAGCATCCCAAATCTCATTTTGTAATTGTTCCCAGTAAACTTTGTAGAATTTTTAATTAATGTCATCTGGCCCTGAGGTGCTGTTGTCATCAATCTGGAAAGCTGTAGATTTTATCTCCTCTAAATGAAATGGTTTGCATAAGTTATTCCTTGCATTTTCAGAAAGAATTTTTTTGCAAGTAATGCTTGGAAATTGCTTTGTGGGCTGAGATGATGAAAATATATCAGAGAAGTATTTAACAGCTTCCTGAGCAATTTTTTCGGATGCTGATGACCATGATCCATTAGAATTAAGAATATAAGTACTTCTTCGAATAGGTTTGAGAACATTAACATTGTTGTAAAATAAGGTAGATGGTCTGTCCCTTTTAACTAGCCAGTTTAACTTCATTCGTTGATCATTGTTTGTAGCAATCTTCCTCATAATTGATTGAACCTGGGCAGTTTTTTAGGAGTATTGTTCTATCAACTTATTATTCAAAGGATTTTAAATTAATTGTTTATATAATTCGTTAGCCTCTTCTTTCATTTGATCAATAACATTATAAATGCTACATTTACTTTTAATCCAAGTCTTCAGTGCAGATTTAGCTTCTTTTAATCTGCATAGAAGAATGTAGAGAGAAGTACCATGGAATTCTTGAGCCATAGCATCATGGAGAGATGACTTATATCCTTCCTAAAGGGGCCAAGATTTGTTGTACCTGAAAGGTATTTTATTTCTCTTCTTGTTATGGAGTATGAATTTGACATTAATAGGGGCAGTGGTCACTAATAGAGTGTTTGCTAAAATAAATACAAATTGATTAAATGTATCCATCCATAAATTATTAACAAAAACACGATCAATCTTGCTGTGAATAGAAAAATTGAGGCCTCCCCTCCATGTGAAATAATTACCAATAAATTCTGGTTCCACAAGTTTAGATGAGTTAATGCAATCTATAAAGTATGGATCACCCATCGAATTATAGAGCCCATTATTAATTCTTTCATTAAACGAAAGTATAGAATTAAAATCACCCGCCACAATCCATGGAAGATTAAAACTTTTAGACTGTTCAACTAGATAGTTCCATAACTCCATACGCTTCATCTCATCATTGAAAGCATAAATCATTGTGCACAACATACTAATACCATTGGCATTATATAGGATACAAGAAATGAATTGATCGCTAGAGTGTAAAATAATGTTCGACCATTGTGATGAATCCCACATGATTAAGATTCTACTTTTTTTATTACTGGAAGTATTATGCCATCAATGTGATGAATATTGATACCATCAATGTGATGAATATTGATTCTACTTTTTTATTACCATAAATATTATGTAAGATTCTACTTTTTTATTACTGGAAATATTATGCCATCAATGTGATGAATATTGTGATGAATCGATCTTGACCATAAAGCTATCAATGTTATTTGTTGGTAATTTATTTTCAAGAAAATCGAAAAAAGAATATCTTTTACTACTAAGAAATCACAAAATTTCCATTTGTTTAGGTAGGGCATTCATACCTCGGATGTTCCAAAAAAGAAACTCCATCTATAAACAAGTTTCTAAAGTGCTACTTTCAATGGAGATAGCAGCCTTGGATTTCTTTTGTTTTGTTTTTTTCCCTTTTAGCTGATTAACCAAAATGGCCCATGCAGGGTTTTCCTTAACATCAGAAGAAGAGGTAGCTTTAAACTCAAAAGGAACTTCCTTAGTTCGAATTTTTTTTGGTAGATTTTGGTCTGGTGCCATGCTGGGATTCAGCTCTTTGGTCAATTTTAGCAATGCATGGAGGGGATTCAACATATCCATCAGGAAGCTCATCAGAATTTATTTTTCCTTCATTACCGCTTTCGTCAATTGCTTGTGTATCCATTTCAGAAGTTAAAGAAATAGTATTTTGATTTGTGTTTGAATTAAAAGTCGAAACTTGGACATTTGACTGGACATTTGTTTAATCTTTCTGAGTTTGAACTGTCTTGATATTAGAGTTATCGTCTATATGAATATTGATACCTATCGAACTCAGTTCTGGATTAACTTGCGTAGTTGTAATGTTTGATAAGGCAGCCAAATTAGTTTCTTCTTGACTATTATCATTGATATGCATTCCATTGTTGTCATTCAAATGGTCCTGTTGGGGAAATTTAGGCCGCCAAGCTTTGGTAAATTGACAGTAAGCTTCAATATGTCCAAAGCTAGAACAGTTAGGACAGATAGTCGGTTTCCATTCATACGAAACCTCTTGCCAAATGATGTCATCATTAAAAGTTTGTAACAACCTTGTATTTTTCAAATATTTTTTTATTGATTTTACAGATTCAAAGGCTTTATTTATGAAAAAGAATAAATTTTGTTATTTTAAGTATAAACTTTGATTTTGATGTGGATTAGAATTCTAAATATGACTAAATTTAATATTTCCAGAAAATGTGAATTTTGGCCAATAGTCAAACTTTGACTTTTAAATTTAAATTTTAAATATTTGAAATTATAAATTTTATCTCTTATTATGAAAATATATTTAATAACATGAATACTGCTTTTCGTTTCGTTGAAAACGGAGTTAAAATGTAAAAGTTATGTACATTTCAATTTTGAGTATAAACTGTTTATTTAACAATTTTGTCTATTTTAAATTGTATAAATTACTTTTTCTTTGTTATATTTTATTTTAATATGTGTCAATATGTTAATTTATGTATATTTTCATCTCTAAATATTTTCAAAAATAATAATAAAATTTTTCCAAAATTTACTATGATGATTTCCTATTTTTAAAGGCTGTTTCCCTATTTTCTGCTATTTTCTTCATTAAAAATTATATGTAAATTAAATTTTAAATATTTATTTTCTGAATATATTTTTATGTTATGTTATTATTTATGTTTAGAATATATTACAAGCTCATATGAATTTTTCTAAAATTTATTCTATTCAATTTCAAATTTTCTAGACTAGTTTACTATTTTTAGCTATTTTCTTAATTTAACTTTATATGATTGATAAATATTTATATAAACTATTATATTTTAATAAGATTTCGAAATTTTATCTGGGATTATTATTTTTTTCCAGAAATATAAAGTTATAAAAATAAAATAAAGTAATATGAAAGGCCCTAAACCTTGTATCTTCCTATGTGCTTTTATAGTCCACCTTCTTTACGTTTTAACCTAACTTATCATCAATTAGACATTACTATTCCTCATTCATTTTGTTTCAGCCAACTTCCCCATATTATTCACGAATTTTCAAGCTCCAAAACCCTAAAAAAAATTCATGGCCTCCATCTTGAAAAAAAATTAGGTAAATCCCTCTTTTCTTTCTACTTTTTTTTCTTACTTTTTCTATGCAATTTTGCCTTGCTTTCTCCCTTGTTTAGATCGGCCTCTCCCCTTTGTTCCACGGCCACCACCTCCTTCCATCTCTTCCAGACCACCACCACCATCTACCCCCTTGATGGCCAAACCCCTCAAACTACAACCTAGATGCCTAGATTCATGCTTATTTCACCTCTACATGCTCATCCACTTCAACCACCACCCAAACCACCACCATAGCCGCCACCACTCCCCTGACCTGACCTCGACACACCCCTCCCCACCTCTGTCCAGTCATGACACACCATAGGCCGAGCCCAATCCCCATGGCCGAGCCCTTGTTTTGACCAAAAACCACCTAGTTGCCTTCAAAACCACATCACCTCCTCATGTACAAACTCCATGTTGTCTTGCCTTGAACCCGAGCTATGTTAGCCCAAACCTGACCCAAAACTTGACCACGTCTGAACCACATCAGACCCCAAAGCCATACCAAACAATAGAGAAGGCAAAGCAAAAGACTGCGTAGTCGTATCTCCTTTTATTTCAATGTTATTGCATTTTAAAGTCGTATTGAATTTTGCAGTTTTGATTGTTTGTTTTGGGTTGTACACAAGAGTTGTAGATTGGATTCACTCTCCACTCAAGTCCATAGTCTTGTCATCGTGCTTTTGTTTCCATTATGTCAGTTGGTTTTGATATCTCCAGCACAAACAGGTGAGTTATTCTCACCAGACAATATGTACCTATATAACTAGTAAATTGACACCCTGTGAATCTGTAGAAATATATTATCATGTTATACTTGACTATGTTATGATCATATGATGTTTATACACCTGTTATATCATGTGTTACTGTTATATAATGTATTTTGTTCATTTATATCTGTTTATCACACCACAAGTTCCCTGTAGACTAGAATCACTATGGGTTGAAATGATACATACCCGAACGGACTTTAGAATAGGGAAAAATCATTATGGGCTGAAATGATAGGCCTGAATGGTTTTTATTTAACTTATTTTAACTTGGGATTGCTGGTTTGAAATGATAGAACCCGGATTTTTCTTTTTAAACTGCGGATTGAAATGATACATATCCGTATCACTTGACCTAGGTTAGAAAACTATATACAGGCCCGTGGTTATTTTATAAAGTGTTTTTGGATATTTTGAAGTATTTTAAAAATATAAATTTATGAAATTTGATTTAAATATATTTTGAAATGTTTTAAAATAAGGAAATTATGATTTTTCTATGTGTTAAAAATGTAATTAATGAATGGTTAAATTGGATTATTGAAATATAACTTAAGTTTGGAATTTGGAATTTTGGTTAAAAATGATATTTAAGTTCTATGAATAAAATGGAAATTTAATTATATTTGGAAAATGGTAAAATATGATAAGTTGATTAAATTTGAATTTAAGTGATGTATTAAAGTATTATTGATTTTTCTATGAATTTAAGTGGTTAAATAAATGAATGTTTAAAGGTGATCTTTTAAAATATAACTTGACTTGGAAATGTGAAAATTGGTTTTAATTAAAGGTTTAAGTTAATTAAATAAAATTGGAAATTTAGTTAAATTTGTGAAATGGTAATTTAAATTTGAAGTGTTAAGTTTATTTGTTGAACTGTGAAGAATTGGAAACTTTTACACTTAAATTTATTAAGTAAACTGTTGAAAATTGGATTTAATTATAAGAAATTTATTGTGAAAAAGATATATGTTAAATGATATGTAAATGAACATTTTAAAATGTTAAAATATGATTTTAAAATGTTTATGTGTTTTAAATTGAAGTTATTTAATTGCTGGAAATACATTAACACCTGAAATCTACTTTTAATAGCATTCAGAAATGCTATAGATTCTGTTTTGAAGTAAAATTGTGTAAAAAGAGCTATACAGCATTTCTGAAATGCTGTAGTTGCTGTAATTGAACTTATAGGCTAATATTGAACTCAGGCCTATTATAGCATTCTTTGGAAATGCTATAATGGTCTGCAGTCTTTGCTGAAACCAAATTTAACCCTTGTTTTTGAAATCTGAAATACCGCAGCACTTCTAAGATGCTGCCTTTTCAGTTTTTGAACTATAATTCAACTAAAACTGAGTTTTAACAGCAGTTTTAAGTGCTGACTTTGCTGAAATAAAAATGTTTTCAAATATAACTTATAGCAGTTGTTTTTAAATGCTGTGAAATGCTGAAATTTTAATAACTATGGTTTTTGACTTAGTAAACGAACTCAGAATGGTTTGAAACTTTGGAAATTGAATACTTGATTTGAAAGTATAATAATTACACTTTTAAAAGGTTTAAATGAATTATTTTGATTGGAATATAAACTATTTAAAAGTGATTTGAAATGATAGTAAATGAATGATATCTTTGAATTTAAAAGGGTATTTAAAGTTGAATATTTAGATTTGGAAAGATTGATATTTGATATATTAAAATGATTTGAAATGAAGATTTGGAAAGATTGATATTTGATATATTAAAATAATTTGAAATGAAGTTTTGGAAAGATATGATATTTTAAATATATGGAAATGGTTTGGAATTGATTTAATCTTTATTTTGATAAATATATGGTTTTGAAATGATATTTTATTTTGAAGTAAAGTATTGTTTTAAAAGTTATAACCACGGGTTATAATAACGATTGGTTGTTAAAGAGACCGGGATCGGATATGGACATACTCTCTGTCGATACCGAAAACCACTTTGACAACTGTGTACGAAGTGGAGTTTCCAGAGTGAAGTAGGATGGTGGCGACGACCCTAAGTTATATATGTGGACCCAACTCCCGTGAGTTGGCATAAGGTGGCTAAAACAGGAGCGATCTCGGACCAGTGAGGTAGCACCTCTTATCGGACACACTTCTTCGATTCCATTCTATTACTTTTGATTTTTGGTGGCCACCCTTCAATTTGGGAGTGTTGTTCGAGGTGGATGGTAGTGGCTCCTATCCGCTCCATCAGTCCGTGTGCGTAATTGGTATATCTACCCTGGCATTGCCTTGTGTGCCGTGTCACCTACCATATCGAACCCACTACGATTATGATTTTAAGATCCGACCGCGTTAAGGTTCTCCATCCCCTTAGCGCATTTTCTATATGATTATACTTTACTAATTAGACACTATTGTATATACCGTATATTACTACATAGTAAATAGTTTAACGGATCCTTAAAGAATGGGCGATCCCCAGCATTCTTTAAGTTACTTGTACCTTTATTACAGTTCACTTGAGTTGGTTTACATTATATAAGTATATATTGTCCTGACTCGAGTGTTTTGTGTTTTGCTTTACGCTCGGGTAAGCCTGAGTTATTCACAGATTTGGATTTCACTTTTTGGAGATTTGAATCGCTGGAGATTATCTGCTTGTCTTGTCCTATCTATCTCAGTTCTGTTGTTCTACTCAGCTTGTACTTGGTTATTGTATTTAGACTTCTGTTGTACTCTATTTCCTCTGTTGTACTCTATTTCTTCTGTTGTATCTTATGTTACTCTGATATATTTACATAGTAGCTTCATGAACTACTATTTCTTTTACTTCTGCTGCATTATTTTACTCTATGTCTGTGATTTGTGATTATATTTATTTACTGCATATTCTGAGATTTGCCAAATTTTATTTACAACGCGGTATTTTGAGCAATTTAATTCCGGCATGAGTGTCTACCTATACACTTATTATGGATGCGAATGGTTGAAAATATCGGGTCGTTACAATTGGTATCAGAGCTTTGGCTTTGAGGCAAAACTCGGCATATGGAGTAGATTTATTTACAGAATCACTTTCGTTCGAGTTTGAATCTTTTCCTCTTGATTCGAATTTCCTTTGAATTTTTGGAACGTTCCCTGCGGTTCCAAAATTCATTCTTGTCCCTCACTATTCATCTTCTTTGATTTTGGAGTATCACATAACTCCACTTCGAATGATCTTTATAGTGAATTGGTTGTCTCGCCAATATTCTAATTTTCTGGTAAAGGGGGAACTCCTTTACAAATTAGCATCGATTCACCAGAGATTTATATATATCCTTGGTTTAGATGCTAATATCTTTTATTACTCTAAATTCTATCTTTTGAGATCAGATGTAGATTTACCCCAGAAAAAAATACACATTTGATCTTATTCATTAAGTCACGGTTGACCCGGTTAAGGTTGCCCGCGATTTATCTAAGCTTATCCATCTTCATATGTTGATAATTAATCATCTTGTTTTGTTTCCAAAATATCTCCAAACATTTTGAATTGTACTTGTAAATCTATGTTTTGTTTTATATAGTGTGTCGTTTGAGTTGTTGATGTTGATTTGTGCTTTCGATCGATTCGTCTGATCAACGCTATCGATAGGATTTCTAAAACACTTTGACAGAACAAACTGACACAATATTATTTTAAAAAAATTTGTTTAATAAAATAAATTTTGATATATAAGAAAATTTTATGGAACTTAGTAAATTGATTTAAATTGATTATTTGAAATGATAATACTAGATTTATCATTTATTGTTCTATAAATGAATTTATAAATAGTTGTTTATAAATTTATTTAGGAACTGAAATGAATTTAAAACAAGAAATTTAAGAATTTAATTTCCGATGGATTTCAAACCTTGTGTTTAAAGTTTTAAAAGGATATATTATTTAAAGTATTTCCAAGTAGAAATTTGTTTCTAAAGGATTTTTAAGTTTAAAAATTTAGTGCTCCTCTCTTTGTTGCTGGAAATAATTTCGGTGATGACTACAGCATCATCGACGTTCATTTTCGAGTTTCGAAGTGAAGAGACTTTTCTGTAGTCTTGCTACAACTTTGTTTTGGGGAATTTAATTAATTTGAATTTCTAAAATATGACTTGATTTATAATATATATAGAGATATATGATTTAAATTTGATTTGACATATTATGTATATATAATTACTTATTTCCAAATGGTTTGAAGATGTTCGAAGATTCAAATTCTTAAATTATTTTATCTTGAAGAATAATTTCAATTATAAAAAGAAAAAAAATCAAAAATTTGGATAAATGATTCAAAATTGAGATAATTGAATTGGAAAGTTTTACTTGTATAACACACAATTGAATTCCAATATAACCTACCTAAATTACACAGAAGTTGAATATGGAATTGGATAATATACAATATAAAAGGGATTTTTATAAATAAAATTTGAGTGGTTATAATACATGTTATACACTTAAATTTTAGTTATAAAAAATTAAAAGAGGCAAATAGTGAAAAAGGAATTTAAAGTGATTTTATTTAAATAACTTAATAATCAAATTTGATTTAATATGGAACCTTAAGTCTAACCAAGGAATTTAATAAAGGTTATTTCCTGAAAAGAATATGTTGTATAATAAATAATGTATCTTTGAATAGATAAAATAAAATACATTTGAATTGGACTTTTGGTAATAAAGTTTATTTAACTTGAATTCATAGTTTAATTGATGTCTAAATGAATAAATGTGTAAAGAAATTTGATTGTTATATTTGCTATGATAAATATTTTATTTATGAAATTCTTGAAAAATGAATAATTATGACTTAAATAGTTAAAATGTATTTTAACATCACTAAAACTTGATAATTGAGAATTTGGTTTTCAAATGGGAATTTTAAGTGTAACTCATTAAAGGAATATCTATTTATGAAATGGGTATTTTAAATAAAGTGTTAGGTTATGTGTTAAATTAAGAGCTAACTAAAATAGGAAGCTTTTGACTTAATAAATGAAGTATAGTTTGATTTGAATATTCCATTCATAAAAGTTTGTTTTAATAAGTCATAAGTTAAATGATATCCAAATGAATATTTCTGAAATTGAACTGATTTGAAATACTAATATACCTACTGTAACATTTTATAAGTGCTACTATTTTGAAAATACAATGTTTTGGAAGTTTTTATAATTGAATGAACTTAGAAATGTTACAACTTTAAAATGAATATTATTTGACCTTGAATTAAAATGGTTTAAATAAAGATTATTTTTAAAAGGTGTTATGATTTTCTAAGTATTATGTTTTTTTTAAAGAATAACATTTCCAAAGTGTTATGATTTTAGTAGTATGATTTCCAAATGATAAACATCTCTAAATTGTTATGATTTCAAAACATTATGGTTACAAATCTATTATCTTATTTTGTTTTCAAACTATCTTTTGGTTGTCCTTATTTCTCTTATCTTGTTACAGAATGGAAAGACTATTGCTTATACCAGTCTGTTTAGAAATCTTTCTGTAATCTTTGATAATCTTTGTTACTCATCTGGATCTAAACACTGTTTTTCCATTTATAGACCGTCGGTCAAGTGAAAAGGGAGATTCAGACTCTAGAGGATCTTTTTCGTGTTTGTGTTCTTGATTTGATCACCTCCATCTTGTTAAACTTACCTATAACAATAGTTATCAGGTGTAATTCCAATCTTCTTATCATCTTGTCTTAATTCTATTTCATTCTATCTTTTTCTGTGCTTTCCCGTACCTCGTTCCTTTTCGGGGACGAAAAGTTTTGAGTGGGAGAAAGTGTAACAACCCTGTATTTTTCAAATATTTTTTTATTGATTTTCCAGATTCAAAGGCTTTATTTATGAAAAAGAATAAATTTTGTTATTTTAAGTATAAACTTTGATTTTGATGTGGACTAGAATTCCAAATATGACTAAATTTAATATTTCCAGAAAATGTGAATTTTGGTCAATAGTCAAACTTTAACTTTTAAATTTAAATTTTAAATATTTGAAATTATAAATTTTATCTTTTATTATGAAAATAGATTTAAAAACATGAATACTGCTTTTTGTTTCATTGAAAACGGAGTTAAAATGTAAAAGTTATGTACATTTCAATTTTGAGTATAAACTGTTTATTTAACAATTTTGTCTATTTTAAATTGTATAAATTACTTTTTCTTTGTTATATTTCATTTTAATATGTGTCAATAAAATAATTTATCTATATTTTCATCTCTAAATATTTTCAAAAATAATAATAGAATTTTTCCAAAATTTACTATGATGATTTCCTATTTTTAAAGGCTGTTTCCCTATTTTCTGCTATTTTCTTCATTAAAAATTATATGTAAATTAAATTTTAAATATTTATTTTCTGAATATATTTTTATTTTATGTTATTATTTATGTTTAGAATATATTACAAGCTCATATGAATTTTTCTACAATTTATTCTTTTCAATTTCAAATTTTCTAGACTAGTTTACTATTTTTAGCTATTTTCTTAATTTAACTTTATATGATTGATAAATATTTATATAAACTATTATATTTTGATAAGATTTCGAAATTTTATCTGGGATTATATTTTTTTTCAGAAATATAAAGTTATAAAAATAAAATAAAGTAATATGAAAGGCCCTAAACCTTCTATCTTCCTATGGGCTTTTATAGTCCACCTTCTTTACGTTTTAACCTAACTTATCATCAATTAGACATTACTATTCCTCATTCTTTTTGTTTCAGCCGACTTCCCCATATTATTCACGAATTTTCAAGCTCCAAAACCCTAAAAAAAAGTCATGACCTCCATCTTGAAAAAAAAAAAGGTAAATCCCTCTTTTCTTTCTACTTTTTTTTCTTACTTTTTCTATGCAATTTTGCCTTGCTTTCTCCCTTGTTTAGATCGGCCTCTCCCCTTTGTTCCACGGCTACCACCTCCTTCCATCTCTTCCAGACCACCACCACCATCTACCCCACCAGATCTGACCATGGCCGAACCCCCTTGATGGCCAAACCCCTCAAACTACAACCTAGATGCCTAGATCCATGCTTATTTCACCTCTACATGCTCATCCACTTCAACCACCACCCAAACCACCACCATAGCCGCCACCACTCCCCTGACCTGACCTCGACACACCCCTCCCCACCTCTGTCCAGTCATGACACACCACAGGCCGAGCCCAATCCCCAGGGCCGAGCCCTTGTTTTGACCAAAAACCACCTAGTTGCCTTCAAAACCACATCACCTCCTCATGTACAAACTCCACCTTGTCTTGCCTTGAACCCGAGCTATGTTAGCCCAAACCTAACCCAAAACTTGACCACATTTGAACCACATCAGACCCCAAAGCCATACTAAACAATAGAGAAGGCAAAGCAAAAGACTGCGTAGTCGTATCTCCTTTTTATTTCAATGTTATTGCATTTTAAAGTCGTATTGAATTTTGTTGTTTTGATTGTTTGTTTTGGGTTGTACACAAGAGTTGTAGATTGGATTCGCACTCCACTCAAGTCCGTAGTCTTGTCATTGTACTTTTGTTTCCATTATGTCAGTTGGTTTTGATATCTCCAGCACAAACAGGTGAGTTATTCTCACCAGACAATATGTACCTATATAACTAGTAAATTGACACCCTGTGAATCTGTAGAAATATATTATCATGTTATACTTGACTATGTTATGATCATATGATGTTTATACACCTGTTATATCATCTGTTACTGTTATATAATGTATTCTGTTCATTTATATCTGTTTATCACACTGCAAGTTCCCTGTAGACTAGAATCATTATGGGTTGAAATGATACATACCCGAACGGACTTTAGAATAGGGAAAAATCATTATGGGCTGAAATAATAGGTGTAAAGACCCAAAAGTTGGCCTTCGAAAATCGGCACCCATACTCCACTTGTACTCAAAATGCCGTAGATTCAAATGCCAAATCTGGTTCTCCGGAGCTTATAACAACATTAAGTAAATAACACAGCGGAATAAATGAATAATACATTGATATACAATATCTGATACAACAGTGTGATACAATGAATATCAATATACATCAGAGATATGATACAACAAATAGCAGCGGAAAGAAAAATAGATAACATCAGCAGCGGAACAAATAACTCTAAGATAGTCTTCAAGAGAGAACTCCAGCAGTAGCTCGAACTCCCAATAACGATACACCAAGAATAAGCAAGTGCAGTCCGATCCAAAGACTGAACTAGCTCCAGAAAATCTACTGAATCTGACTATCTGAAAAACCCAACTCTAGACTGCTCGTGTAGAAAATTATGAGCACCCAGAGTTTAGGAAATGAACAATAAACTCCGAGTCAGTCGTGGGACTGGTGTGAGCAACAAAAACAGTTTATCTTTAAACAACACAAAAGAATTTAAACATTGAAAACCGCAATGCTTTTGGAAAATGAAACTACCATAAGACCTCCCACCACACACATAATGCAAACGCAGAATTGGAGGAGATTTCTTCTTATGATAGTCAAAGATGCTTACTACGCAAAATCAAATCATTTTGATATTATTATTAGTGCATAGTGGAAAACATTTCGAAAGTAGAATATAAATCTTAGCCAACATACAACCATTATTGTATGTCTACTATAGCTACTATGTTCAATAGCAGGTTACCGCCACATTCCATAGCAGGTAATACAACTAAAACCGTACAAGTCTCGTATTGTTTCTTTGGATTTCCAACAAATGGTCAGGCAAAGGAACTTCCTATCCACGATGGGTACGTCCCTGGAATAGACGACCCGAGAACCTAACCGGATCTCTGCCAACACAAGGCCGGGTTACCTCTGCAAAAATAGGTAACTACTGACACGCGTATGCCATCCCCCGATCGTCACCGATCTTCCCGAGGATCCCCGATTTCCAACAAACCACATAGTAATAATAATGCAGTAACCACAGAGGTTAAGTATCTGGGCTCCATACCATGATACCACCTTTATCCAGAAGGAATGACATACACTAAGGGGCGCTACTCCCTAGAACCTTGCTGCATCTTTCCTGTTTTGACCATTTCCGGGGTGTGAGGCTCGACGAAGTCTCGTCCACAAAGCTACGCTTTGTTCACAAAGCCATGCTTCGGGTCAAACAAATGATCAACCTATGATCACAAAGATATAAGATAAACAAATGATCATATCACAAATGATCAAACACTGATCATCACACAGCAACACTCAGCATGTCACATTACCAAATTGGGATATATCGCTGATAAATTTCAACTACATAACCTCTGAGCTCATACGTCTCAGAGAAGGGTGTTAAGCTAAGAGAATAAATTCTCCGCCACCAACAGAAATGTATTTGAAAGAAATCGGCTTTATATCTCAAAGTGTAATGTCAGACATGTATCCATACAAGTCTGTTCCGGGTTCGAACAGAACCGAAGGCACTTCTTACGAAGCCCTTGCATTTCCGGGTATTCACAATCCCGTCCGGACTTCCCATCACAAAGGGTGATAAAATCTCTATACCGGGGACCAGTCGGTGCAGAGACATTCGACGAGTTGTCCTTTCGTTTTCGTAAATATCCGGTCTTCAACACCGGTCTTCAAATGCTATCCATATACGACGTATCATTATTCGGAATGGGTTATATGACACAAATGTCTTTTCCCGGCTAACCCGAATAACGAGCGCAATCTTCAAAAACATATGGATATTGGGATTTCAATTAAGTCACAACTTAATAATTCAACTTCTTTCTTCAAATGGTTTAACAAATTACCATTTCAAATCTTTTAAACAAAAAGATTTATTTACAGAGTTCACTTAATTTTCACAAAGATTCATTCACAGTTTTTCCAAAACAATTTCTGTTTCAATTGGATTAACTCGTTAAATCTTTAAAATAAAGATTCAACTTATAGCTTTCAAAACAATTTTATTTCAAAGGGTTTAAACAAAATATCATTTTAAATCTGTTAAAATTAAACAGATTCAATTCATAGCTTTCAAAAAGAATTCATTCATACTTGGAAAACCATCTTTCAATTCATACTTGAAATTCCTTTAAATTGGAATTTCATTTTATATATATATATATATATATATATATATGAAAGCTTTTATCATTTGAAAACAAACAGTTTTCATTTAAGAAAAATCCAATTTTATTTACACGAGTTAAAGTCCTTGAATTATATTCACATTCCAAAATCAATACTTTTTAAAATAGTTTAACCCATATATAAACATCTTTAATCCCTAGTTTCAAATTTTAGAATTTTATTTCAAATATTGAATTTAAATTTAAATCAAATAATTTAAATTTCAAATTCAATCAAGTTACTCAAAAATAACTTTCATCTTTGAAATTCCATTTCAAAAGCTTTTCACTTTAAACCCAAATTTCTAATTTCAAAATCAATTGAAATTAAAATTTCAATTCCAAAAACATCAAATTTAAATTATCTGTGACTTAACCGATTTCCACGTGAAATCCATATTTGTGTGTGTATAAGTGTGGTCTAGGGGTTTTAACACACAATAGTGCAACATCAATCATCACAGATATATCGATAAGCGGTAAAATCGATAACGCTTATCTTCATTCACAGATTCATAGATAAAATAAATTTATCAGTCATCACAAAGATTCACAATTACAATTCGATGTGGGTTTCGGATAACCAACTGGAATCCGACTCCCTGTCGCATCGAAATTCAAGTGCCGTTTCACGGCAAAGAGTTTCATATTCACATAACAATATATATACATCACAGATAAGTAAATTACAGATCGTAACATAATCAGGATATATCACAAAGTATCACAATCAGGGATATCAAACAATTCACATTCAATAGAATCCAAATATTCATAAGTAAGGTCAGTTAATATCTGATTAATTCAAATCAGATTAATTTCTTATGAATAAATTTCTAATCCTGGTTAATTAACTTCAATAATTTACAAATCATCTTGGTAAATTACTCTTTAATCATTTGTTTATTAACCGTTAACAATAAATTAATTAACCTTTAATTATAGTTCATCAATCTTTAATTATTTAAATAATTAATTTTTTTATTTATAAATTTCACCATTTAATTGATTGTCTTCAATTAATAATTTAACCTTTAATTAATTACCATTTAATTAATTATCCTTAATTATAAATTAATCAGCTTTAAGTTAATAATTTAAACATTAAATCCACTTCTCAATTACTTAATTAAGTTTTCTTTAAATTAAATCCCTTTCGAATATAAGTTTAAAACATTTTAATTAACTTAATTAACTTCAGAAATATTGTTATTTCAAAACCTTTCAAAACAAATTCATATTTGTACTTAACAACAATCTTTATTTTTAAGAAAAATAAGTTTAGAAATTAAATTGACTTAAATTGTTCAAGTTACAAAAACTGGAAATCAACAACTAACCCGAGGCAAATAGAAACTGCTTCGAGTCATCCTCCCTCCTGCTTCGAGTCAAACGTTCAAATTACCCGAGTCAATTTACGTTTCCCCGAGCCTATTGCCCAATCACTCGCGAATCACCCAGCTGCTTCGAGCAATTTCATGAATTCCCCCAGTCGCCCCCGAGTTCCAGCTCGTCTTCATCTTCCCCAAATTCTCGAACGCACAGATACGCCACTCCAAACGTGCACGGGCACGTGCACCTTCCCTCCGTTCGACTCCAGTCCGTGTCGAGACCTCCAGCACGTCGCCACGGCCACACTCAAACGTCCCCACCAACTGGAACCCATTGATTCACTGGCCATCGAAATCGAGGCCACTCGATCAAACTAGAACGAGACCTTCAATCGGAAATCCCCTCGCACACCATCCTCCGACCACAAACGCGCCACCTCCTCCGACTACGTCTCCGTCCAACCCCACACTAGCCTTCCCCTGAGTGCTGTAACACTCGATCATCTCAGCAAGCCTCATCGATCAAAATTCTAACACCCTCCAAAACTAGGTTACCAGAATTAGATTACCTTCTGCCGCCACCCCAACACTTCGTTCAACCACCCAGTATTTTTCCCGTGACCATCCTAGGCCCCTCCATTCCCACGAGGCATCTCGACCTCCCTAGATCATCACATTGCCGGAAATCAGTCGAGATTCCCAAACCAGATGAACACAAACTGCTCTCAATCCCTCTCACTAAAAATCATGATACCACCTTTAAAAATCATGTTATCGTATGGGGATTTAGTTTAGATATCTGAATTCGAAAATTAAGACATTCGAAAATGGACAATTTTGAGTGGATTCAGATAATTTTGGGTTCCCAGTGACAAGCTTAAGTTGTTTTAACCTTAAATAAATTTTAAAACCTAGTTTATGATGATACAAACATCCTTTGTTTGAATTTGAAGTTCAGTCATCAATCAGAAAAGGAGTTAATGATTTTTTGAATCAACAGTTTGAGTTTTAAGCTGGAAACAGGTTTGATCTCTGTAAGTATGGAACAGAACTAAGGTTTTATAACCTCCAGACATGTACATATACAAATATACACTTATACCAGCATTCTTCACATACATCAAGCATAAAAACAGATTCAGATATACTTATAGTTTAAAAAAAGAAAGTTACTCACATGGTTTTATTGAAGCAGAGAAGAACAGAGAAGCTCTACCACCTTAAACAGGCTTGAGAAACTGAAAGCTGGAAACCTTTCCTTGTATTGATTTGGATTGATCTAAGTTGTTTGATTTTGTTTTACTCCTTTCATTTTTTTTTCTTTGTTTCTCAGTTTCGAATGAATGAAGTTGATGTATACAATTTGAATGTATATGGTGATGTTGTTTGTACTGGGTGATGTTGGAGGTATGGCTGAGAAGGTACTAAGTCGTGCTTGCATTTATTATCATGTACACACTTACCTTTATTTTACTTTACTTTATTTTGTATCTTGCTTCATTTCGGCTGGGAAGATGATTTTGTGTGCTAGAGGATATGCTTTGTTTTGTTTACTTGAGTATATTTTATTTCTTGTTTTGTTTACAACTTATACTTGTTGTCTTGTTTTACTTAATTATGCATTGGTTCAAAAATATGTTTATTTGTTTTATTACTTCGCAATGTTATCTTACTTATATATTTATTATCTTATATTTAATTTATAATTTCAAATTATTATTAACCATCAATTATTAATATTTATTATTATCAATTATTTATTTACAATTTAAACTCAAGTCAAAATATATATATCTATATATTTATTATTTTCAAATTCACTCATTTTTGAATCGGGGAAACTCGCTCCAATTTTCTAGTTAAATCTACAAATTTTTATCAAAAATTTATTTAATTACCCAATTTAATTCAAAAATTAAATAAATTATTAATTTAAATAAATTCAAAATTTCAGGGTCGTGACAAACTTCCCCCCTTAAAAGAATTTCGTCCTCGAAATTCGCAGGCACGAAAACAAAGACAGATAGATCAAAGATAAATTTGATCTCCTATAATTCCTCAAACATAAGATACGGATTCCGAATTCAAGTCGGAATATCTCAGAATACATACCAATTTTTGTCCTTCTTCGGACTTTGGTATTCACAGAAATCTCAATAGAATTTCAAAATTCGGTTTCAAACGAAATCGTTTTATTGATACAATTCAATTTTAGCTTCATACTCGATTAATCAATTTAACTCCATTTAAAATTTCCAATTTATTTCAAATTTCTAACCTCAAATTTCAAATTTCAAATTCAATAAAGTTTAAATCAAAAAGCTGATAAGAACTGATGAAGATACAAAGTAAAGATCCTCGACAATGATCCGTAGAGCCATCATCACACCGAAACTTCTTTCTTATAGTTGATACGAAGCAATCAAAAGAATTTGGAAACGAATCAAAGAATATTGATAGAGAAAGATTGTTTCCACTGTCGCAGGGTATTGACCATTTATAGTCGTATTCCCTTATCCCCTATCTCATCCTCTTCTTGTACTCATACTCACTATCAGTGGATAGCAAGAGAATTTACTGAGACGTTCAGACGGATATCTTAAGGATACTCATTCTAGAGTTTACTTCACTCTATCTCTAATGAGCTACTTAACGTGTTATACTCCTGAGCTAAAGTTCAACCTTAGCTCTGATACCAAATGTAAAGGACTACCGTCGGCGGCCACCGGTAGGCTTTGCAACCATCCCAGTCCCACCGTGGCTTACACTGGCACCTCGCATTTACTTTTACGGCCAGCCTCTCGACTGTCACGGCCTCTGCCTAACCAACCCATCCCTCTCAGGGACATGTAGGGGTAAGAGTCCCCCGTTCGCCACCAAACTGCGAAGCGAGAACCCCCTATCATGCTGTAATATAGCAAATGCGATCCATATACGACGTATCATTATTCGGAATGGGTTATATGACACAAATGTCTTTTCCCGGCTAACCCGAATAACGAGCGCAATCTTCAAAAACATATGGATATTGGGATTTCAATTAAGTCACAACTTAATAATTCAACTTCTTTCTTCAAATGGTTTAACAAATTACCATTTCAAATCTTTTAAACAAAAAGATTTATTTACAGAGTTCACTTAATTTTCACAAAGATTCATTCACAGTTTTTCCAAAACAATTTCTGTTTCAATTGGATTAACTCGTTAAATCTTTAAAATAAAGATTCAACTTATAGCTTTCAAAACAATTTTATTTCAAAGGGTTTAAACAAAATATCATTTTAAATCTGTTAAAATTAAACAGATTCAATTCATAGCTTTCAAAAAGAATTCATTCATACTTGGAAAACCATCTTTCAATTCATACTTGAAATTCCTTTAAATTGGAATTTCATTTTATATATATATATATATATGAAAGCTTTTATCATTTGAAAACAAACAGTTTTCATTTAAGAAAAATCCAATTTTATTTACACGAGTTAAAGTCCTTGAATTATATTCACATTCCAAAATCAATACTTTTTAAAATAGTTTAACCCATATATAAACATCTTTAATCCCTAGTTTCAAATTTTAGAATTTTATTTCAAATATTGAATTTAAATTTAAATCAAATAATTTAAATTTCAAATTCAATCAAGTTACTCAAAAATAACTTTCATCTTTGAAATTCCATTTCAAAAGCTTTTCACTTTAAACCCAAATTTCTAATTTCAAAATCAATTGAAATTAAAATTTCAATTCCAAAAACATCAAATTTAAATTATCTGTGACTTAACCGATTTCCACGTGAAATCCATATTTGTGTGTGTATAAGTGTGGTCTAGGGGTTTTAACACACAATAGTGCAACATCAATCATCACAGATATATCGATAAGCGGTAAAATCGATAACGCTTATCTTCATTCACAGATTCATAGATAAAATAAATTTATCAGTCATCACAAAGATTCACAATTACAATTCGATGTGGGTTTCGGATAACCAACTGGAATCCGACTCCCTGTCGCATCGAAATTCAAGTGCCGTTTCACGGCAAAGAGTTTCATATTCACATAACAATATATATACATCACAGATAAGTAAATTACAGATCGTAACATAATCAGGATATATCACAAAGTATCACAATCAGGGATATCAAACAATTCACATTCAATAGAATCCAAATATTCATAAGTAAGGTCAGTTAATATCTGATTAATTCAAATCAGATTAATTTCTTATGAATAAATTTCTAATCCTGGTTAATTAACTTCAATAATTTACAAATCATCTTGGTAAATTACTCTTTAATCATTTGTTTATTAACCGTTAACAATAAATTAATTAACCTTTAATTATAGTTCATCAATCTTTAATTATTTAAATAATTAATTTTTTTATTTATAAATTTCACCATTTAATTGATTGTCTTCAATTAATAATTTAACCTTTAATTAATTACCATTTAATTAATTATCCTTAATTATAAATTAATCAGCTTTAAGTTAATAATTTAAACATTAAATCCACTTCTCAATTACTTAATTAAGTTTTCTTTAAATTAAATCCCTTTCGAATATAAGTTTAAAACATTTTAATTAACTTAATTAACTTCAGAAATATTGTTATTTCAAAACCTTTCAAAACAAATTCATATTTGTACTTAACAACAATCTTTATTTTTAAGAAAAATAAGTTTAGAAATTAAATTGACTTAAATTGTTCAAGTTACAAAAACTGGAAATCAACAACTAACCCGAGGCAAATAGAAACTGCTTCGAGTCATCCTCCCTCCTGCTTCGAGTCAAACGTTCAAATTACCCGAGTCAATTTACGTTTCCCCGAGCCTATTGCCCAATCACTCGCGAATCACCCAGCTGCTTCGAGCAATTTCATGAATTCCCCCAGTCGCCCCCGAGTTCCAGCTCGTCTTCATCTTCCCCAAATTCTCGAACGCACAGATACGCCACTCCAAACGTGCACGTGCACGTGCACCTTCCCTCCGTTCGACTCCAGTCCGTGTCGAGACCTCCAGCACGTCGCCACGGCCACACTCAAACGTCCCCACCAACTGGAACCCATTGATTCACTGGCCATCGAAATCGAGGCCACTCGATCAAACTAGAACGAGACCTTCAATCGGAAATCCCCTCGCACACCATCCTCCGACCACAAACGCGCCACCTCCTCCGACTACGTCTCCGTCCAACCCCACACTAGCCTTCCCCTGAGTGCTGTAACACTCGATCATCTCAGCAAGCCTCATCGATCAAAATTCTAACACCCTCCAAAACTAGGTTACCAGAATTAGATTACCTTCTACCGCCACCCCAACACTTCGTTCAACCACCCAGTATTTTTCCCGTGACCATCCTAGGCCCCTCCATTCCCACGAGGCATCTCGACCTCCCTAGATCATCACATTGCCGGAAATCAGTCGAGATTCCCAAACCAGATGAACACAAACTGCTCTCAATCCCTCTCACTAAAAATCATGATACCACCTTTAAAAATCATGTTATCGTATGGGGATTTAGTTTAGATATCTGAATTCGAAAATTAAGACATTCGAAAATGGACAATTTTGAGTGGATTCAGATAATTTTGGGTTCCCAGTGACAAGCTTAAGTTGTTTTAACCTTAAATAAATTTTAAAACCTAGTTTATGATGATACAAACATCCTTTGTTTGAATTTGAAGTTCAGTCATCAATCAGAAAAGGAGTTAATGATTTTTTGAATCAACAGTTTGAGTTTTAAGCTGGAAACAGGTTTGATCTCTGTAAGTATGGAACAGAACTAAGGTTTTATAACCTCCAGACATGTACATATACAAATATACACTTATACCAGCATTCTTCACATACATCAAGCATAAAAACAGATTCAGATATACTTATAGTTTAAAAAAAGAAAGTTACTCACATGGTTTTATTGAAGCAGAGAAGAACAGAGAAGCTCTACCACCTTAAACAGGCTTGAGAAACTGAAAGCTGGAAACCTTTCCTTGTATTGATTTGGATTGATCTAAGTTGTTTGATTTTGTTTTACTCCTTTCATTTTTTTTTTCTTTGTTTCTCAGTTTCGAATGAATGAAGTTGATGTATACAATTTGAATGTATATGGTGATGTTGTTTGTACTGGGTGATGTTGGAGGTATGGCTGAGAAGGTACTAAGTCGTGCTTGCATTTATTATCATGTACACACTTACCTTTATTTTACTTTACTTTATTTTGTATCTTGCTTCATTTCGGCTGGGAAGATGATTTTGTGTGCTAGAGGATATGCTTTGTTTTGTTTACTTGAGTATATTTTATTTCTTGTTTTGTTTACAACTTATACTTGTTGTCTTGTTTTACTTAATTATGCATTGGTTCAAAAATATGTTTATTTGTTTTATTACTTTGCAATGTTATCTTACTTATATATTTATTATCTTATATTTAATTTATAATTTCAAATTATTATTAACCATCAATTATTAATATTTATTATTATCAATTATTTATTTACAATTTAAACTCAAGTCAAAATATATATATCTATATATTTATTATTTTCAAATTCACTCATTTTTGAATCGGGGAAACTCGCTCCAATTTTCTAGTTAAATCTACAAATTTTTATCAAAAATTTATTTAATTACCCAATTTAATTCAAAAATTAAATAAATTATTAATTTAAATAAATTCAAAATTTCAGGGTCGTGACAATAGGCCTGAATGGTTTTTATTTAACTTATTTTAACTTGGGATTGCGGGTTTGAAATGATAGAACCCGGATTTTTCTTTTTAAACTGCGGATTGAAATGATACATATTTGTATCACTTGACCTAGGTTAGAAAACTATATACAGGCCCGTGGTTATTTTATAAAGTGTTTTTGGATATTTTTAAGTATTTTAAAAAAAATTATGAAATTTGATTTAAATAGATTTTGAAATGTTTTAAAATAAAGAAATTTTGATTTTTCTATGAGTTAAAAATGTAATTAATGAATGGTTAAATTGGATTATTGAAATATAACTTAAGTTTGGAATTTGGAATTTTGGTTAAAAATGATATTTAAGTTATATGAATAAAATGGAAATTTAATTATATTTGCAAAATGGTAAAATATGATAATTTGCTTAAATTAGAATTTAAGTGATGTATTAAAGTATTATTGATTTTGCTATGAATTTAAGTGTTTAAATAAATGAATGTTTAAAGGTGATCTTTTAAAATATAACTTGACTTGGAAATGTGAAAATTGGTTTTAATTAAAGGTTTAAGTTAATTAAATAAAATTGGAAATTTAGTTAAATTTGTGAAATGGTAATTTAAATTTGAAGTGTTAAGTTTATTTGTTGAAATGTGAAGAATTGGAAACTTTTACACTTAAATTTATTAAGTAAACTGTTGAAAATTGGATTTAATTATAAGAAATTTATTGTGAAAAAGATATATGTTAAATGATATGTAAATGAACATTTTTAAATGTTAAAATATGATTTTAAAATGTTATGTGTTTTAAATTGAAGTTATTTAATTGCTGGAAATACACTAACACCTGAAATCTACTTTTAATAGCATTCAGAAATGCTATAGATTCTGTTTTGAACTAAAATTGTGTAAAAAGAGCTATTACAGCATTTCTGAAATGTTGTAGTTGCTGTAATGGAACTTATAGGCTTATATTGAACTCAGGCCAATTATAGCATTCTCTGGAAATGCTATAATGGTCTGCACTCTTTGCTGAAACCAAATTTAACCCTTGTTTTTGAAATCTGAATTACCGCAGCACTTCTGAAATGCTATCTTTTCTGTTTTTGAACTATAATTCAACTAAAACTGAGTTTTAACAACAGTTTTAAGTGCTGCCTTTGCTGAATTCAAAATGTTTTCAAATATAACTTATAGCAGTTGTTTTTAAATGTTGTGAAATGCTGAAATTTTAATAATTATGGTTTTTTACTTAGTAAACGAACTCAAAATGGTTTGAAACTTTGGAAATTGAATACTTGATTTGAAAGTATAATAATTACACTTTTAAAAGGTTTAAATGAATTATTTTGATTCGAATATAAACTATTTAAAAGTGATTTGAAATGATAGTAAATGAATGATATCTTTGAATTTAAAAGGGTATTTAAAGTTGAATATTTAGATTTGGAAAGATTGATATTTGATATATTAAAATGATTTGAAATGAAGATTTGGAAAGATTGGTATTTGATATATTAAAATGATTTGAAATGAAGTTTTGGAAAGATATGATATTTTAAATATATGGAAATGGTTTGGAATTGATTTAATCTTTATTTTGATAAATATATGGTTTTGAAATGATATTTTATTTTGAAGTAAAGTATTGTTTTAAAAGTTATAACCACGGGTTATAATAACGATTGGTTGTTAAGGAGACCGGGATCGGATATGGACATACTCTCTGTCGATACCGAAAACCACTTTGACAACTGTGTATACGGTGGAGTTTCCAGAATGAAGTAGGATGGTGGCGACGACCCTAAGGTATATACGTGGACCCAACTCCCATGAGTTGGCATAAGGTGGCTAAAATAGGAGCGATCTCGGACCAGTGAGGTAGCACCTCTTATCGGACGCACTTCTTCGATTCCATTCTATTACTTTTGATTTTTGGTGGCCACCCTTCGATTTAGGAGTGTTGTTCGAGGTGGACGGTAGTGGCTGCTATCCGCTCCATCAGTCCGTGTGCGTAATTGGTATATCTACCCTGGCATTGCCTTGTGTGTCGTGTCACCTACCATATCGAACCCACTACGATTATGATTTTAAGATCCGACCGCGTTAAGGTTCTCCATCCCTTTAACGCTATTTTCTATATGATTATACTTTACTAATTAGACACTACTATATATAGCGTATATTACTACATAGTAAATATTTTATCGGATCCTTAAAGAATGGGCGATCCCAAGCATTCTTTAAGTTACTTGTACCTTTATTACAGTTCACTTGAGTTGGTTTACATTATATATGTATATATTGTCCTGACTCGAGTGTTTTGTGTTTTGCTTTACGCTCGGGTCAGCCCGAGTTATTCACAGATTTGGATTCCACTTTCTGGAGATTTGAATCGCTGGAGATTATCTGCTTGTCTTGTCCTATCTATCTCAGTTCTGTTGTTCTACTCAGCTTGTACTTGGTTATTGTATTTAGACTTCTGTTGTACTCTATTTCCTCTGTTGTACTCTATTTCTTCTGTTGTATCTTATGTAACTCTGATATATTTACATAGTAGCTTCATGAACTAATATTTCTTTTACTTCCGCTGCATTATTTTACTCTGTGTCTGTGATCCGTGATTATATTTATTTACTGCATATTCTGAGATTTGCCAAATTTTATTTACAACGCGGTATTTTGAGCAATTCAATTCCGGCATGAGTGTCTACCTATACACTTATTATGGATGCGAATGGTAGAAAATATCAGGTCGTTACAAAGTTAGAATAGGAATCTTATTCGGAAATTCAAACGAGTTATTATTTCTATCAAGACTCTAGCATAGGCAATTTTAATTATACCTTCAGTGAATTTGTCTAATTTGATGGGAGAACCAAGAACCGAGGCAATACGGCTTATCCCATCTTTCGTCCAGTAGTCAAGGCAAGCGGACCCAAATCGGGATGGAGTTAACGAGTTCTTTGTTAAGTTGCATCCCAAGAGTCCATCTCTTCATCATCAAGTTGTAACATTAGGGACTACCTTCTAGGATTCTTTCACAATTTTGTTTTTTTAAATTTAATAACATAGAACCCATTCTCTTTAGAATATATAGAGAATTCTTCTTCAGGCTTCCATACTCTAGTAATATAGTCCCTGAAATATGGATAATATGGTTTAGGACCAACAACATAAATCACAATGGCGTTATCCCACTATTTTCTAGCATCCTGAACAACTTCAACAGGCATTTTGGCACATTGCATCGAGTTAAATTCACGGGGTTGATAGAATTTTAACGAGACAGAGACCAGAATATTATTACCCTTGACAACTTCATTCCATGCCCTGCTAGACGAAGTGGAAAAATTCCATTTGCTAGTAGAAGGCCTATTTTCAGATTGAGTTGGGCGGTTGAAATTATTGTGGTTGTGAGCAAGATTCTGGTGAACGTTTAGAGGTAGAGATGAGCGTGATTTATTATTCAGAGAAGTGTTGGATCCAACATTAGATCTATTAATCTGTTGCACTGGTTTTGACTGACATTTCCATTTGTTTGATCGGACTTGGGTGAATCCATCGTCATTTCCAATATCGGTTCTAGAGTTTGGAATCAGAGCAAAGCCCGGAGGTAGATCTAGGCTGTGAGGAGGCAAATCAGGGGGAAGGGGGATCCACGTCTGGAAAAGGAAGGGGAAGACATACGGGAAAAGCAAGCTGAAGGTAGGCGATAAGGAGCAAATACTTATCATAATGATTTCTACATTTACATATTTAATATATATAGATAATTACTTATATCATAATCTTATAATAAATACAATAGAAATCAAAACAAAAATATATTTCATTTCCAATAAATTTCTACAAGGGTTAAATTATATAAAAAATTACATGATTGCTCTCAAGGACACACTCTTAACACTATAATAATTTGAGCTTTCTCAGCTACTAGCATCTTAGTAGTCATGAGTACAAGTAACCATGCTAGTTACAAACACCTACACACTAATCGTTTTCAGTTCTAGAGGACCTCTAAGATCGTAAGAGCATAACCAGCAATGTCTTATTCAAATTGAACAAGTAGATTGGATTAGCCAGAGTGTAACCAAATATGGTTTGTTTAGTGAACCGTGGTGGAAAATTTAAGTTGTTTCAATGGATGGTTGAGTGAATAGAGGACATGTTGATAAAACAATGAATCTTTGATGTTTGATCTATAACAATGAATGCTTCATCATTTTATATTTAAAACAGCGAAGGCTTCACTGTTTTATTTTCTCTATCAATGTTCTGAAAATGCCATTTTAACAGCTAGTTAATATCCTACACTATATATTATCATCCCATCTTTCATTCACTAGGTTTGAATCCTCAAAATCGCTCGGGTCGGCGATTTTAACAAAAGCTTGTGCCACTCCCTTACGACTCATGTCTGAGCGACCACCTTAACTACCTCCATGACCCCTTCTACCTTCGCGACCACTGACGTTCTCCATGCCCGTCTCTTAAGCTGATGCAGCTTCAAATGACTTTTCTATATTGTGCACATATCTAAAAGGAACAATCACATTCTCTATGCCACCGCCACCTCCTCCGTCGTCACCACTGCCATGCAAAATTTTTTTTATCAATCTAGTCATTTCAAGACATGTAGATCACAAAAACAATGTCTAATTTGTGTATTTTTTGTTGGATTTAAGGAATTGGGGTGAAAAAATTGGTAAAATGCGGTTTTGGGTTTTTTTTTATCTCGGGTTTGCAAGGTGAAAATGTGGAGGGATTAGAAAGAAACTTGTAGGTTGCTATTTTGGGGGAGAAAGTTACAATGGCTATTGCCGTTTTAATAAAACAAAAAAGCGTCTCCATTTTATTTCCACTCCATTTATTTGTTGAACTGGTCTGGTGGCTAGTTTTTCTTTCTCTATGTGCATAGCTCATTTGTTCCGTATAAAAATAAGAGAGAATGGGTAAGTGACATAGAATGTTGTTGGTAATGGACTAACAAACTCGTGTTGACTAGTGCACAATATGTGTATCTAAGTCTTCAAATTAGGTCTCCTTACTTTAAAAAATGCCTAAATAACCAACATTTCCTCAACCTTCATAAGGAACAAATATTGGTCATCATGCTACTTTAGAACAAGCAAGAAGACAAAATAAGGTAAATAAATGCCTAAAATAAATTGGGTAACTTTTTATGCTATCTTATATGCACACATGTTCACAAATTGGGGAGCATCTCCCCTAAGTTTAACAGAAAGAAAGACATTCCTTGTAGGATTGCAACTCTAATATTCTCTAGACATCATCAAGCTCATCGCGGATTTCATCTACCAAACTCCAAAAGTGCTCATTACACTGTAAGCACACCAAAATCACCATTGATTTTCTTTTTGCTGGTCTTTTCTTTATCAAAGAAAAACATAACACTGACCAATCCTGATCATCATTCCATTCAACTACTCATCTTTTATGTAGCACAAATTACCTCCTTGCTACTTCTATACATGGAATATTTTCAAAGTATTTTACATCCTTCTAATAAATGCATATCTTGCATTTTCAGCTCGATCTCTTACCGAACAATGGTTAGATCTCTCCACCACATTAAGTACTTCTTTGATTTTGCTAGGTAAGTACTTCCTTAACATCGATCTACTTTTTGCTCGATCTCCAATGCATAACATCTTCCTAGTTTCATTGTCAAGTATTGTTGTCCCTTTTGTATACAGAAATGTGTTTGTGGCTCAATCTCAAAAATATAACATCGCAAAAAATTTCAATCGATCATCTGGAAATTGTAACATTTAGGCACTTTGACAATTAACTTAGGAAGGTCCTTAATTTATTGAACTTGTACCTATGAACACTCATAAGTTAGATGCTTGTCTCATTTGACACCTAAGCATCCTACGGATGGAACACCAACCAGATTAGATGTGTCCATCATCGAAATCATGGAAATTTTGCTGATTTAGGCCAGTTTTTTTCAAAATAACACAAACTGGCATGTTTTGAAAGTAATTACAAAAATAGGCTTGTTTTGGACACCTCAGCATTGATTGGGTTTACTATGAAGGCGATTTTTCAAAATTCTTCCAAAGGCAATTTTGCAAAAATCGCCTTATCAATAGTTTGGTAATAATCATACAAAAGAACATTGGATGCAGAAAATTATTGAAGGCGGCTTTCCAAAAGTCGCCTATAGGTGATTTTTGAAAAATCTACTTTGGACGACTTTTCAAAAGTCTCCTCCAATAATTTCCCAACCAACAGCCGACGTGGCCAAAACAGACATATTCTTGTAAAAACTTCTGAAACAGGCATATTCTTGTTATTTTTTCTAAAAACTGACCTATATGAGCAAAATTTCGTAAAATCATCAGCATTGCCACCAAAATTCATGCCTCTAGTCATCGTCAATGAATTTTCTTCCTTAGTGAAATACAAATATGGAAGTATGGGTCCAAAATGCCCTATTTTGATTTTGGCACATCATAATCTTTATTCTAATCAATGACTAAGGGAATTTTCTCCAAATACAAGGAAAAATTGTCATACAACACATCAAAGCATTCCAAAACCTTATTCTACGAAATTGGAAAATAGTATCACCAAATGAGTTTATTGAAAATCAAAGAATTTACATATCTCATATGCTTGTGAACATTAAAATTTATAATATAACAAGGTAATTTATAAAGTTAAGGTAAGCCTTATGGGTAATTATGAAATTTGATTATGCAAATTAACTCCCGTGAGAAATCTTGTTTAAAGGAAAGTATGCGTTTTATTTTTGATATATGTAAATATACATAAACATTACAAGAAAACACCAATTTCAAAACTTGCATTGGTCGTTGTAATAGGTCTTTAACAATGGTTTTGGGAAAGTAGTATCAGATCAAGTTATACCAGAGTCGAAGTTTCTTACAACTACTTTGTCCATTGCAAGAGAGCGTTGTAAAATGATTTTATTACAATTATTTATGACCATTATAGTGCACCTATAAATTTGATATTATTTTAAAATTGAATTGAACTAAAAAGTCATAATCCTATTGTCTGCACTAACGTCATTCAACGTGTTTTTGTCTTTACAATGTTAAAACAGAAAAATGCTCTTCAAACAATCACTGAAACAACTACAATGCATGGAGAAAATAGATATGGATAAAACCTTCATAATACTCATATCACAAGTCTCACTTTTATCCTTTATTTATTTATGCAAGCTTCTTGTTATTTAACACTGTTATAACAAGTCACATACAAGCCCAATTCAAGAATGCTTAACATGACTGCCTAACCTAACAACAATCCCAAGGATATCCCTAATATATCCAACTTCCCGACCATACTAACATCCTTAACCAGGGCTCCAAAGCTTTTGGCCATGGCCTCCTCTAATCAGAATTCTAAGGGCTCTTCAATCCCCCTCCTCGATTCTCCAGCATCTCCTCATCTTCTTTCTTTTCCAAATCAAAAGGATAAGCCCCTGACCAAGAAAATGATGGTTTTCAAATGGTCCGAAACCGTCACAAGAATCCATCGGTGAAATTCCAGAGGCAATCTCAAAGACATGCCACCACTCTTCCGGCAAGAACGACGCCAAGAGGGCTGGGTTTCAATCAGAGATATAATCAACCGTTAGGGAGCAGATGGGTTCACAATGCCTCAAGAACTCACTCATCTAAAACAACTAACATAGTAAAACCATCATCTTCTTGGGCGGATCTAGTTAGAAAAGGTGGGCTCAATTCCATTGCTGATCTGGGTTACTCAGCACCTATCAAATTAGGTGACAAAAGAATTGTTGTTGTTAAAGAAGAGATCAGCCAAAGAACCGAGGATAAACGGTGTAATTTTTTAGTGGCTTATGTGTTTGGAACACGCCCCTATTATCATCATTTCAGAGATTTTGTTATTAAAACATGGAATCCAGTTGATAAATTTGAGATCTATACAAGAAACAATGGCTTGTCTATCATCAGATTTTCCAATGAATCCGATTGCAACAGGGTTATTCAAGGCGAGCCATTCTTTATTAATGGCTGTAACGACCCGATATTTTCAACCATTCGCATCCGCACATGTCGGACTTGAATTGCTCAAAATACCGCGTTGTAAATAAAAATTTGGCAAACTCGTCATATATAGTAAATAAATAATCACAGATCACAGACACAGAGTAATATAATGCAGCGGAAATAAAAGAGATAGTAGTTCATGAAGCTACTATATAAATACATCAGAGTTAAGTAAGATACAATAGGAATACCAAGATACAACAGGAGTAATAGTATGATAATCAGGTACAAATCAGAATACAACTGGAATCAACTGGATATTACAAAATGAATAGATATCAGGTTCTTCAAAGCAAAATTCCAGCTCCAAAGGTGAGTCTCTAATGCTGTATCACTCAGTCTGACCCGAGCGTAAAGCAAAACACAAAACACTCGAGTCAGGACATACATATTATACAATGTAAACCAACTCAAGTGAACTATAATAAAGGTACAAGTAACTCAAAGAATGCTTGGGATCACCCATTCTTTAAGGATCCGTTAAACTATTTACTATGTAGTAATATTGCGCTATTATAATAATGTCTAATATAAAATAAACATACTTTAAAATAGCATTAGGGCTTTACATTTAATCTGAACTCACCCTAACACGTAATAGTCCCAGTAGTCTATCCAGTATTAGCATACTCCCAAAAATGGGGGCTACCCTCGATACTCCACAGGCTACAGGAGAAATCACAACTCGTAGTAAAGCTCGATATTGTAGGTGACATGGCACACAAGGCAATGCCAGGGTAGATATACCAATTACGCACACGGACTGATGGAAACGCATAGCAGCCACTACCGCTCCACCTCGAACAACACTCCTAAATCAAGGGATGCACCCAAACAATCACAAAGTAATAGAATGGTATTGAAGAAGTGTATTCGATAAGAGGTGCTACCTCATTGGCCCGAGATCGCTCATGTTTTAGCCACCTTATGCCAACTGACGGGAGTTGGGTTCACGTATATACCTTTAGGATCGTCGCCACCATCCTACTTCATTATGGAAACTCCACCGCGTACACAGTTGTTAAAGTGGTTTTCGGTATCGACAGAGAGTATGTCCATATTTGATCCCGGTCTCTTTAACAACCAATCGTTATTATAACCCGTGGTTATAATTTAAAAAACAGTTTATACTTCAAAATAGAATATCATTTCAAATCCAAATCTTTATCAAAATAAAGATTAAATCAATTCCAAACCATTTCAATATATTTAAAATATCATATCATTTCAAATCATTTCAATATATCAAAATATCATATCCTTTCAAAAACTTCATTTCAAATCATTTTAATATATCAAAACATCATATCCTTTCAAAAACTTCATTTCAAATCATTTTAATATATCAAAACATCATATCCTTTCAAAAACTTAATTTCAAACCATTTATTTGAGTTCAAATCCAAATATTCAACTTTAAATAACTTTATATTCAAAGATATCATTCATTTATTATCATTTCAAGTCACCTTTTAAATAGTTTATATTTCAATCAAAATAATTCATCTAAACCATTTAAAAGTGTATTTTTTATACTTTCAAATCAAGTATTCAATTTCCAAAGTTTTAAACTATTATGAGTTCATTTACTAAGTTAAAAACCATAAACATTGAAAATTTCAGCCTTTCAAAGCATTCAGAAAAAGCTGTTATAAGTTATACTTGAAAACATTTTAATTCAGCAAAGACAGGATTTTAAAACTGCTGTTAAATCTCAGTTTAGTTGAAATTTAGTTTAAAACAGCAAAGACAGCATTTCCAGAAATGTTGTAATAGCTCAGGTTTCAAATTAAAGGGTTTCATTAAATTCAGCAAAGACAGCAGAACACTACAGCAGTTACAGAGCTGCTGTAATAGACCTGAGTCAAGTTTCAGTCTATTTAGTTCAACTACAGCATTTCAGAAATGCTGTAATAGCATTTTTATTCAATTTTAGTTCAAATAAGAAATCATAGCATTTCTGAATGCTATTAAAGAAATTTCCAGATTTTAGTGTATTTCCAGCAAATAATAACCTTCAATATTAAACCTTTTAAACATTATAAAAAATCATATTTTGACATTCAAAAATGTCCATTAAATTACTCTTTTAATTTATGATTTTACTTTACAAATCCAAATGTACAATTTTCTTTTCTTCACATTTTTAACAAATAAACTTAACACTTATCTTTTATTTCCATTTCACAAATTAAACTAAATTTTCAATTTTATTCAATTAACTTAAACCTTTAATAAAAACAAAATTCACATTTCCAAGTCAAGTTATATTTTAAAATTACACTTTTAAGCATTCATTTATTTAACCATTTTAATACATATAAAACTCAATAACACTTTATTAAATCATTTAAATTCAAATTCAAATCAAATTATCATATTTACCATTTTCAAAATATAATAAAATTTCCATTTTATTTATATATGTGACAACCCGGAGTTTTATAACGATTTATTTTTGTCCAATGACGATTAAAATTGTTGGCAATTGCTGTGGAAGTTTTAATTGGTTGAATTCTTTTAAAAGTTGAGTTGAAATTCTTTTGATAATTTGATAAAAGGGTATGTGGGCTTTCAAATTAATTCGGGCCGCTCCCTTTTCAATCAATTCGACCCGTTCCCTTTTTGTTGAGATAAGGGATGTACTCGCTCCCCTTTTCATTTTCCTGGAGCCAAACCCTAAAATAAATCGAACGAAGAAAAATGGTGGCGGCTCTTGTTCGTTCGATCCTCTTCCTTCGACAATTAGGGTTTTCTTGAAATTCAGAAGAAGCCGACTACGATTGTTAGACTATAAGCTCCGGCGTGCTTGCTCCATCGAATGATCGTCCTTCGATCTCACAAGGGCTGCTAGGGTTTCGTGCTTGGCTCGTTCGACATAGGGATGCCACAGCTTCTACTCGAAGCTATTCGACTCGTCAATCTCGTGCTCGTCAGTACAAGGTGAGTGGATAACTGCTCACATCTAATTCATGCTTTGGGTTATTCAGAGTTCGAAGCTCTGTGATTTTCGTTATTTCTATTTTGTGGCTATCTTGACTTCGAATATGCTGTTGATTTTCGTGACTTGGGTCTTTACTGGATTGTGGGATACCTTGATTTATTCGGCTTTGATGATTTTGAACTGTTCAAATTCGTGGGTTTAGTATCGATGTTTTATCTCTGGAATTTGGTTTTTGTGAATTTTCCTTGTGGACTTTACTGGGATTTATTGCTTTTGTTTACCGGCCCTTGTGAGCTTCGTCACTGGCCACCTTCTCTGTTAGTCTTATAGTTAATGTGTTTTAGTTGGTTGCATGTTCATTGGACTCTAGCTCGAATTCATCTTCGAGGGACACCGTACTCGATGTTGTCTGCCGTTTGTATACTTGCATCATCTCTACTTGATATTGATACGGTCTAGCCCCTCTTGTATATATGAACTTTCTCAGCTTCAATTTGCTGACTCCATTGTATGCGAACAATTTCATATTGAGGTCCACTGCTGGCATTTTTGTCTACTGTCGTGTAGTCTTCATGACTTCACTTACACTTGTCTGCATTGCACTACTTCATGTATGCTTGTCCTCATATTCATGATATTGGTATCACGTTTCACTGAGTTTTAGCACTTGTTTGTCTGGCATCTGAACTGCTGCCATGTTGCCTTTGCATTATTTGAAGTCTAATTTGAAGCAGTCTTCATTTTAAAGTCACTTCTGTTTCATGTTTAGAACTGGACTGACCATATGTACATTTTTTGAAATACTTGCATTCAATTTGACCTTGTTGGTGGGGTTCCTGTTGCATACGTGTTTGAAGCTCGTTGTTTTGACTTGCCTCGAGTTTCACTGCATTCATATATGTACTTGTTCACACGCGTGAGCTGTCGAACTTTTCGTAGCTGCTGCACTTTTTGATTTAGTGTACATATGCATGCATCTTTGCATTTGTGTTTTCATTGGTGTCTGCACTTGAACTTGGTCTTGTACTTGTTCACTATAGCTGCATTTAAGTTGTTACTTGATCCACTTGAACTTGGGTCAGTGGTCTTGCTGAAGTCCAGTTTTGTAAGACTGTTGTACCATGATTTTAAACTTACCTTAAGTAAAATTCGGGACTAGTTTATATGATGATTTTTGGTTGGTTTGTATATGACACTTCACTGCTGTCTGCATTTAAATAATTCGTGAGATGATCGAGTTGCTGTCATTATTGTTGGCACTGACTTCATCATGTTGGCATTCTTTTATCTGGTTTGTTGTTTTCGCCTATGTGCTTCGACTTTGGCATTTGCCTTGCTCTAGACTATGAAGTTAATACTGTCCAGTTACAGTATTATATAAAAGTTTACAATTCGTACACTCATGTTTTGGAGACTGTTTGCACCCAGTTGCATTTTAGCCTCTATATATATGTATGCAGTCACGTATGTATATACATCATTTGATATGTATATATGTATGTTCGAATTTGCATTTTTGCTCTTGGAGTTATTGACTTGGTTATGAGTTTTGTTTGGTTATGAGCTTTGACTTCGGCTCAGTCATTGATTTTGAAACTGCATTCTGGTTTTGCCTCGACCACTGTCTGCATTCGCTCCAAATATTGTTGACACGGGATTTTGTATTTGGATTCAGTTTGTTTCTTTCTTTTATTAAGGCATTGGGTCTGGAGTCACTTGTTCAAGTTGGCACTAGTCCATTGCTAAGTTATTTCACTGGTGCATTTCCTTTTTGTGGTGCACATTCCTGTTTCACTGTCCTTATGAGTATGCTACCTTCTCTTCATAGCAGGTTGAGCTGGTATATTTGTCACAGAGCATTCGAACTTGGTTGCATTGGATTTAAATCCACTGTCTTAACTTGTACTTGATTTGTTGTTGGTTCTTTTTAACCTGTCTCTGAGATGTACTGTGACTATCCATTTTATATGTCGCAGTCTTGAGTTTTATGTAATGGTCATGAGTGCATTTCGTTGATTCAGTCTGTTAGTCGAGCTTGCATTTGATCTGGGTATTCATTGTTGCCATATTAGCTACACTATATCTTCATGTAGCTGCACCTTTGAGTTTGGTCTTGCGTTATGCGCCGCCATTGTTTTATATACTTTGGTATCTGATTGCATCCCAATTTCATTTAGTTGTCTCTGATCTAGTTGGCACTGCTTATTCTAGCTGTATTCATGTGTGTCTGCTACACATGTCTCACTTATGCATATTGTTACATTGCTCAAGGTCCTAAATTGATTTGGGTTGTTTTGTAGTGGCGAGGCAGTACACGCGTGCGTGTACTGCAGCCACCCAGAATTGATAGTTTTGAATTGATATTTTTCTTTGCGTCGTGATGCATTGATCTTTTATGCCGTATTGGCGAGGCCGTACACGCGTGCGTGTACGGCAGCCAATCAAACTTTGATGGTTTTAAAGTGACAATTTCAATTGTTTTAAATTGATTTAGTTGATTTGATAAATTGTTTATTTATCTCTGTTGATGATTTAAATCTGTTGATTTATCGATTAACACTGTTTAGTGTTACATATGCCGTTATCCAATTCTCGCATCGAGAGTTGGATATACGAGATTTCCGTGACTGTCATCTTTTTGGTATTGATTATTACTGCCTATATGCACTAATAAACTGGTTTGAATTAGACTGACCTGGGTATTATTTTCTTTTGAATGTAATACTCGGGTCAGACCCGAGTTATTTCAGGTTGTAGATTTCCTGATTTGAGTTGCTGTTTGAGCTATGAAGACTTTTCACATCTTTTGGAGTAATCGTGTCATAATATAAGTTGATATGTATTCATGTATATTAGTTGATAATGTACGTGTATATATAACTTCCAGAGTCGACAATTGTAGTTGTATCATATGTATTGTGTCAACTGTACTGTAACTGACATCAGTTATATATATGAGACTTTTGTTTTTATCTGTGTTCCGCATTCTTTGTGTATCTGTGTTGTTTTTATATATATTGTCCTAAACCATTATGAACCATCGTAGTTCGTTTTATACTGGAATTGGGTATGTCGATGGGAGTGAATAGATAAGAGATGAAAAAAAAAATTAAAATATATACCACTCTTATCGAGGTAACCAATACTAGTGTAAGGCCAACTACGGATGGCCGCTCCTACCCAGCCTTATTCTTCATAATAACAGACAGTATTTCTTTTAATACTCTTTGTTATTGTGAGTATAGAGGTGGGGCGTCACAATATAACTTAATTTTCATTTTAAACCAAAATTCCAAGTTTTCCAACTTAAGTTATATTTCCAAAATTCACTTTAACTAGTCATTTATTCAACATTTTTAACTTATAGAAAAATCATAAATTCTTTATTCAAACCATTTAAAAATCTATTTAAATCAAATTTTCATAAATTTACATTTTAAAATACTTAAAAATAATTCAAAACACTTTAAAAATTAGCCACGAGTCTGTATATAGTTTTCTAACCTAGGTCAAGTGATACGGATATATATCATTTCAATCCGCAGTTTACAAAGAAAATCCAGGTTTTATCATTTCAAACCCGCAATCCCAAGTTAAAATAAAATAAATAAAAATCGTTCAGGCCTATCATTTCAGCCCATAATGATTTTTCCCTATTCTAAAGTTCGTTCGGGTATGTATCATTTCAACCCATAGTGAATCTAATCTATAGGGAACTTGCAGTGTGATAAACAGGTATAAATGAACGGTTTAACAACAAATAATAGTAACAGATAATATGACAGGTAAAATAACAGGTTTAACATCATATAATTAATAATCAAAGGCAGTTATAACATCATATATAATATTCTACACATTCAATTGTTGTTAATTCACATTTGCATAAGTATAAATGTCAGGTGAGATTTACTCACCTTTTGTGCTGGAGTTATCAATTCAAATGATACAAACAGATACTAGAAAGCACGATGACACAACGATCGATTCAAGTGGAAGAGAACCAAGCTACGGAACATGTAACGACCCAGAATTTCTATCATTTGAAATTCATATATTTAATTGATTTAATTATATTAACAAGTAAGATTTGTAAGTCGAATGAATTTAATTTTGAATATCTAGATTTAATTGGATAATTAAATCGATAATTTGATATTTGAAATTCTAGAAATAATTGGAATCTGAATTGAATATGTTTGAAAATGGTTTATAAAGTTATATTAAATCATATTGGAATTATAATGATGTTATAGAACTTTTAAAATCGAATTAAAAGTTAATTTGTGAAAATTGAATATTTTAATATTTAATGGACGACTGAAAATAATCATTTTTCAAACAGTCTCGGATTTTGACGAAACTAGTTTCATCGGATCCGTAATGTTGAATTATTGTAAAGTTTCAAATTTCGTGTCAAACGGATGTACGGTTTGTCCGGGGAAAGCCAAAACGTATCGAAATCGGTTTAAATCGATTTGATTTAAATTTGATCGTTTATTTCCATAACTCTCACATACGACCGAGTTAGCTCTCAAAACATGTTCCATTGTGTTCGGAACGCGAATAAAACCATAAAGACGTCAGACGGCACACTCGATTTGGAGTTTGGAAAATTTTCGATGAATAGTGTTTTGGAGAATTTTCTATATAAGGCCCTCTATTTTTTTCACATTTGCAAAGACATTAGGGTTTTAAACCCTGGCCGCCGTTCTTATCTATTTCTAGGGCCAGAAATGCGCAACGTTCTTCCCTCTTCTTCTCCAAATCCGTAAACAATTACAACAAACCTTCAACTACAAAGTTGAAGAGCGTATCAAGATCTATAATTCCAACGGTTGAGATCGAAAATGGTCGACCACGTCAGCGGCAATTCACTTCCATTCGTCGCACGTTCGTATGCGTTTTTTGAGTGAGATTGGCGACCGAGTTTCAAGTGCTTTTGGCCGAGGGTGTGTCGTGTGATGGCCGTTCGTTTGAGGGTGTCCGATCATCGTCAATACGATGGAGGTGGTCGTGAAAATTCAAAGGATGAAGGCGGCTATGGGTTCTCGTTCACGTTTGAAAACTGGAAGAGGGGGAAAGAAGGTGCGTGCGGGCCAGATGTGGAGGCAAGGATTTGAACGATTGTGATGGAGTAGGGTTTGTAAATAAAAAAAAAATTGTATAAATTATATTATAAATTCGTTCAAACTTTAAAACGTGATAACTTTTTGATGCGAGGTCCGATTCGCACGAAACGACTTGTGTTGGGTTCGTTTTGCCGAGCGCTACGTAATGGAACTAGATTGGAGTTGATTGGAGACTGTAACGACCCAGAATTTTGAACAAATTAAATTGAGAATATTTAATTAATTTTAAATATTTGAACGATGATTTAATTTGAATTCCCGATATAACTTTGAAATTGGCGATTTAATTATAAAAATTTGAATCTTCAATTTAAGCTAAAGAAAAATATTTCAAACGCTTGTAAAATTTATATTGATAATTCTGAAGATAACAGAAGCTTCAGAATCCAATTTCGAATTGATTTGATCAGTTCTGAAATTTATATCGTTTGACCGATATTTAAAAATAGTCGTTTTTCAAATAGTCTCGGAATTCGACGAAACCAGTTCCATTGGGTCCGTAATATTGAATTATTGTCGGATTTCAATTTTCGTATTTTTCGGTGCTTGTATGTGGGCACACGCCAGGAAAACGCATTTGAATTTTTAACGAAATTCAAATTTAAATCTATATTTTCATTAGTCAACTATAGCACGTTCCTCCCTTAAATCACGCCGAAGATCACGAGAATTTATCGTGAAACCCATACCTCTTTCATTTTTTAAACATCTCGTCCTCATCTCTTTTCAGTTTTTAAAATCAAACGAGAAAATTTAAATGGCCGCTTGTTTGTATTTTTTTTCTTCAAATCGAAATCTTCTTTTCAATTTCGTTCGACTGCATAAAATCGCGTTCGAATATGGAGCTCGCGGTAATAAGAGCAAGCAAGAAGGGCGAGTGACTGCTCGCGTGAAAGAAGGGAGTTCGCGTACGCCTCGAATGGCGATGGCAGAGGTCGCGACGTCGAATGGCATAGGAGCTAGAAGCTTGCGGCGGGTTTAGGCGAACTAGGGTTCGCGTCCAGTGTCGCGACATGGCGATGATTTTCAGTAGGCTGTAGCCCTGTGAGGTAGAAGGTGGAGTCTTCGAGTTCGGTAGTGTGGGATGTTGATGGCGGCGACAAGAGGAGGGCTCGATTTCGAGCACTCAGGTGGAAAACTGAGTGCGAGGCAAGGGCGTAGCAGATCGTGACTTCGACTATGGCGATGCGAGTCAGCTAGGGCTAGTTTCGCGATGGTGGTCGTCGATCTGGGGATGTTGATCGAGACAGTGAAGGTAAAATTTATTTTCTTTTTTCAAGATTCAATGTATACATATATACGAATATATATATGTATTTGATTTTATAAGTAAAGGTATATACAGTTGCTAAAAAAAAAATTCAGCAAATAAAAATTTAGTTTTAAAAATTTAAATCTTTGGTTAAATGTTGCATATGTATATATGGGATTAATTTCAAAGAAAGGAGAAAATAAAATAAAATAAATATGCAAGTATACATTTTTTTTATTAGTTTAAATTAACTTATTTAATTTTTAGTGATTAAAGATATTTTTAATAAGGAAATTTTGAGTAAGTTGTTTAATAGTTGGAAAGATTATTTAAGATACGTATTTTAAATGGTTTAAAAGAGATAAAAGAATTTATTTTAAAAGAAATAAATTTAGAAATTAAAATTGGTTTTAATAAAACTATCAGTTAATTAAACTATTAAAATGAAATCACCAATGAATCAAAATAGTCAAATGAAATTTATTATTCGATCTGTTCGAATATTAATATGTCGTATAATTGTTTATACAAGGTTAAAACTGTGAAATCAAGTCGGAAATGGAAATTGGATGGCAAATTAAAAAGCTAAGGTGAGATCTTCTCACTCAGATTTAATTTTGAATTGCAGTTATTGATTTGGTTGATTTGTTTGGATGTGATATTAGATATAGTAGGATATATCTATATATATAGCAATATATACATATTGGCATATGTATATATTGGATTGATGATTTCCCGCCTCGTATAGCGGATGAGACCCTATTGCGCCGTTAGTAAGCGGATTTTTATAAAACCCATATACCGCGATAATTCCATACTGGAGCGGAATTGGTATTGTGCTAACATCTTTGGATGCAGGAAAACAGGTTGGAGGGATCCAACTGGACCCCTCATATTGATTGAATTTATTTCTACTGTGATGTGTTAATCTGTGAATGATTATTGATGTTATTAATCATATTGATGTCTGGAAATTGTTTGAAAGCTAAAATTTAGCTGAATGGATGTTTGATATCATTGGATTCCAAAAATAAATGAAATAGAATTTTTGAAATCAAAATAGAAATTTTTAAGTAAATAAATTTTTAGAAATTGAATAAATTCGAAGAAAGGAATTTTAAAGTATAAAAAAGTTAATTTTTATATTCTTATCGAATTAATTCCAGAATCAAGTGAAAACGTTAAATAAATGAATTTCGTATAATAGTGATTTTAAATTGAAGAATTTAATTAAAATTTGGATTTCTAAATAGTTGGAAAAAGAAAAAAGGGATTTATTTTCTTTAAGAGGAATTTGTTTAAAATGAAATAAGTTGGAAGTCCAATTATAAATTTAATTGGAAAATTTTAGAAAAAATCAATATAAAATGATTTGGGATGGGAAATTAATTTAGAAATGAATATTGAAATTGATTTGGTATTGAAGTAAAATTAGAAATCAATTTGGGATTTGATTTTGGGGTTAAAAGTGAATATTTGGGAATGTGGATTTAAAAATGGAAATGGTGTTAAAATGGGTTTATTTACAGTTTGTAAAGTTTAAAAGAACGATTTCTTTTAAAATAAATAAATTATAAGTATTTAACTTATAATATGGATTTTTGATGTATACGTTGAGTTATAAAATTGAATGGGTCATTAAAGGAAATTTATAAAATCGAAGTTGTTATAGAATAGAAAATAGAATTTATAAACGTTGTTTTATAAATTCGAAATAGATTGAATTGGATAAACTAAATATAGAAGGACATTAAAGAAGATATATTCGCGATTTTAAATAGCGAATTTTTATTGAAATAAAATGTGTAGAAAAGACTGAAATGTGGTTAGTGAAGTATATTCACGATTTTGGACAGTGAATATATTTTTAAGTAAAATGGATAGGGTTTTGGGAAAGCGATATTATGAAATGAAGTTAATTGTTTTAAAAGATGTTTTAAAACGTGTGAACTATCGAAATCATAGATTTCAACATTTATTGTTGAAATAGACGTTTTCGAAAAATAAGGAAATGGTGGACTATAACACTGTTGTTATAGTAAATGATTTCCGAAAGGAAATATTTTATATAGTATTGGGATTTATATATCTATTTTAATTCTGAATCCCTATACTAGTGATTTCGAGTCGTCGTAACGATGTTTTACGCAACATTCGTTTTGACTCAAATAAATGAGATTTAAGAATGATTTCCTTAAAGAATGAGATATATACTTAATTTTGATTTTAAGTATATCGAATATTTTCTAAGTGTTGAAAATAAATGATTTGTGAATTACTTATTTTTAAATAAGTATGGAAATGCTTTTCCAATGTGAAATGAACTGTTTGAGTTTTTATCTTTTAAAGATAAATTGAAAAGTGAATATTTGAAATTGTTTTCAAATGGTTAAGTGTGGAAATTTTATATCTTATAAAGATATTTTTTTGAAGAATAAATAATTTGGGAAAATTATTTGGAATCTGATGATGTTGCGCATCTTTAGTGATAGTTAAATAACCGACTATCAATAATTACCTTTAGATAGGTATTTGTTGTGAATTGGATGAATTTGAATGCCACACTTGTTTTTAAATAATCGCTCACTATTCGGGTTAGCCGGGAAAGGACCAGGGGGTCGTATAACCCATTCCGAATATGTGATACGTCGTTATGAATTGCATTCGAAGACCGATGTTGAAGACCGGATATTTTTGAAAACGGAAGGATTACCGTCGAGTTACTCTACATCGGCTGATCTCCGGTTTAGAGGTTTTATCACCCTTAGTGACGGGAAGTCCGGACGTGATTAGAAAATTATCCGGAAATGCAAGGGCTTCGTGAGAAGTGCCTTCGGTTCTGTTCGATCCCGGAACAGACTTGTATGGATTGTATGTCTGACGTTACAATTTGAGATATAAAGCTGATTTCTTTCAAATACATTTCTGTTGGTGGCGGAGAATTTATTCTCTTAGCTTAACACCCTTCTCTGAGACGTACGAGCTCAGAGGTTATGTAGTTGAAATTTATCAGCGATATATCCCAATTTGGTAACGTGGCATACTGAGTGTTGCTGTGAAATGATCAGTGTTTGATCATTAGCGATATGATCATTTGTTTGATCTTATATCTTTGTGATCATAGGTTGATCATTTTGTTTGACCCGAAGCAGGGCTTTTTGAGAAAGCGTAGCTTTGTGGACGAGACTTCGTCGAGCCTCACACCCCGGAAATGGTCGAAACAGGAAGAATGCGGCAAGGTTCTAGGGAGTAGCGCCCCTTAGTGTATGTCATTCCTTCTGGATAAAGGTGGTATCATGGTATGGAGCCCAGATACTTAACCTCTGTGGTTACTGCATTATTTTTCTATGTGGTTTGTTGGAAATCGGGGATCCTCGGGAAGATCGGTGACGATCGGGGGATGGCATACGCGTGTCAGTAGTTACCTATTTTTGCAGAGGTAACCCGGCCTTGTGTTGGCAGAGATCCGGTTAGGTTCTCGGGTCGTCTATTCCAGGGACGTACCCATCGTGGATAGGAAGTTCCTTAGCCTGACCATTTGTTGGAAATCCAAAGAAACAATACGAGCCTTTACGATTTCAATTGTATAACCTGTCTCCTCAGGAGGCAGCTATAGCAGGCATAATATAATGGTACCTATGCTGGCTAAGATTTATATTCTACTTTCGAAATGTTTTCCACTATGCACTAATAATAATATAAAAAAGAATTTGATTTTTTTTGCGTAGTAAGCATCTTTGACTATCATAAGAAGAAATCTCCTCCAAGTCTGCGTTTGCATTGTGTGTGTGGTGGGAGGTCTTATGGTAGTTTCATTTTCCAAAAGCATTGCGAATTGACATTAAAGTTTTCCTGATTGTTTATTTTAAAGATAAAACTGTTTTACGATCTCACACCAGTCACCATGACTGACTCGGAGTTTATTGTTTCCCTTCTAAACTCTGGGTGCCCACCAATTTCCACACGGGCAGTCTAGAGTTAGGTTATCAGGATATTCTGGATATTCTGGAGCTTTAGAAGCAAGATGGATGACGAGACGTAGTATTTGTACCTGATATATTTATTCCGCTGTGTATTCTGTATGAGGACGAGTTTATATAACTGTCCATTGTTGTATATTGACTCTGATTGATGTATGTATAAACTGATAAAATTCTTTGTTTAAAAGATTACTGATTTATCTATTATATATTGTTCCGCTGCGATATGTGAGATTCTGATATTGTTCTGTTTCTGTTGTTGTTCTTCTTTCTTCTGTTTTCTTCTTCTTCTACCTTTTTCTTCTATTTAAAACCCCCACTATTGGAGTTTCCGGCACTCGATTGCTCGGCAGTCGATAAAGTGAGTATCGATGTCGAATTTTCGAAAGTCGAAAATTTCGGTATGTGACAGAGACAGTGAAAATTTTGAGTAAAATTAAACGAGCGTTTAATTTTATTCGAAATAAAATACCGCAACCGTTATTGAAAGCAAGGTGAGAACTCCTCACTCAATCGAATATTATATTTCGATTTAAATTTTAAATAGTTGAGATTTAAAATTGTTGATAGTGTTAATTGTGTGAATTGAATGATGATTGCTATTTATTATGTTAAATAGACCCTATATGCCGTATATTAAGCGGAGGTTATTTATTAAAAACATATACCGCGATAATTCCATCGTGAAGTGGAATTGGTATTATATATGTATTTGGAGTTGATTTCCCGCATTATATAGCGGATGAGACCCTATTGCGCCGCATAATAGCAGATAGTATTTTATAAATCCTATATACCGCGATATTCCACTTCGAAGTGGAATTGGTATTGTGCTAACATCTGTGGATGTAGGGAAATAGGTTGGAGGGATCCAACTAGATTCCTCAAATTATATGAATTTGTTTCATATTATTGTATGAATTTGTTTCATATGTTGTGTGATTGTTTATTTATAATCTGTGAATGATTATATTTGTGATTGAACGTGTCGAAGGCTATAATTTAGCCGAATGTATTTTTGGTAACGTTGGATACCAGAAATAAATAAAATTGGATTTTTGAAATTAAAGTTGAAATTTTAAGTAAATTCTTTTGAAAGAATTGGGTGAATTTAAAAGAAGGAATTTTAAAAGCATAGAGTTGATTTTCGAAATCTTATCGAATTATTTCTAAAATATGGTAAAAGAATTTTATAAATGGATTTTGAATAGTATTATTCAAAAGTTGGAAAATTTATTTAAAATGGAATTTTAAATGGTTTGGAAGAGAAAAATGAATTTATTTTAAAAAGGTGATTAATTTCTTAAAATCCAATTAATAATTGATTTGGTATTTGAAAATATATCTTTGGGAAATCGATATGAAAAATTATTTGGTGTTGAATAAAAATGGATTTGGTATTGAAATAAATTTGGAAATCGATTTGTAAAATAATTTGGGATTAGAAATAAATTTAGAAATCAATTTGTAATTGATTTGGTGTTTGAAAGTGGATATTTGGAAAACGACTTGAAAATCGTGTATAAGTGAATATTTGGAAATTTAAATTCACAATGGAATTTATAAAGGAAAGGGAAATTTGTTTTAAAAATAAACATTGATTTATTTTTAAGTGTGGAAATAAATTTACAGATTTGGAACGTAAATTTGAAATAAATCGATAAGGATTTCTTTAATTGGTTTAAATGGACCATTTTGTGATGAAGTGTGAAAATGTGATTTGAAATTGTTTTCAAAGTGATGAAGTGTGAAAATGTGATTTGAAATTGGTTTTCAAATGTTAAAGTGTGGAAAAATATATATCTTATGAAGATATTTTGAAAATAAATAATTTGGGAAAAATTATTTAAATCTGATGATTGTTGTAATATGTTGTTGATAGTTAAATAACCGACTATCAATATTTGCCTTTGAAATGGCACTTGATTTGTTTTTAAAACAAACGCTCATTTTTCGGTTAAGCCGGGAGAGGACCTTTGTGTCATATAACCCATTCCGAATAGTGATACGTCGTGAATGGACATTATTTGAAGACCGGTGTGAAGACCGGGTATTTTCAAAAATGAAAGGACAACCTGTCGATTTTCTCTGCACCGAGTTGCTCCGGTATAGAGATTTATATCACTCTTCTTGTGATGGGAAGTCCAGACGTGATTAGTGAATACCCGGATTGCAAGGGCTTCTTTGGAAGTGCCTTCGGTTCCGTTCGATTCCGGAATGGACTTGTATGGATGTGTGTTTGACATTACACTTTGAGATGTAAAGCTGGTTTCTATCAAATTCATTTCTGTTGGTGGTGGAGAATTTATTCTCTTAGCTTAACACCCTTCTCTGAGACGTACGTGCTCAGAGGTTATGTAGTTGATGGTTACTAGTGATACATTCCCAATTTGGTAATGTGGCATACAAAGTGCTGTTGATCATTTGTTGATCAAAGCGTGGCTTTGTGAAAAAGCGTGGCTTTGTGAAAAAGCGTGGCTTTGTGAAAAAGCGTAGCTTTGTGGACGAGACTTCGTCGAGCCTCACAACTCGGTAATGGTCGAAACAGGAATGTTGTGGAAAAGGTTTTTAGGGGTAGCGCCCCAAGGGTATGTCATTTCCTTTTGGATAAAAGGTGATATCATGGTATGGAGCCCAGATATTTTACCTATGTTGATGCTGCAAATTTATTATACTTTGTGGTTGTTGCTTTGTGATTGAGGATCCTCGGATAAAGGTCGGTGACGACCGGGGGATGACATAGCTCGTGTGTTAGTTACCTAGTTACAGCTTGGTTAAAGCGTGAGGTAGCGTCGGCCTTGTGTTTTCAGAGATCCGGTTAGGTTCTCGAGGCGTCTTTCCAGAGGCGTTTCCATTTCGATGTAAGGAAGTTCCTTTGCCTGACCATTTGTTGGAAATCTAAAGAAACAATACGCGCCCTGTACGGTTTTAGTTGTATTACCTGCTATGGAATGTGGCGGTAACCTGCTATTGAACATGGTAGCTATAGTAGGCATACAATAATGGTTGTATGCTGGCTAAGATTAATATTATATTTTCGAAATGGTTTTTGACACTATGCACTAATGATAATAATATCGAATGATTTTGCATAGTAAGAATTTTTGACTATCATAAGAAGAAATCTCCTCCAATTCTGCGTTTGCATTGTGTGTGTGGCGGGAGGTCTTATGGTAGTTTCATTTTCCAAAAGCATTGCGAAATTGTTTTGTTTTCTTTGTGAAGATAAACTGTTTTAAGTTCTCACACCAGTCACCATGACTGACCTGGAGTTTATTGTTTCCTTCCTAAACTCTGGGTGCCCACAAAATTTCCACACGGGCAGTCTAGAGTCAGGTTATCAGGTCATTCTGGATTCAGGAGATGCAGTGGAGCTCAGTGGCGAGCTGGATAGCGAGACGTATCACTTGTATATGATATTATTTATTCCGCTGTGTATTCTGTATAAGGAGAAGTTTATATAACTGTCCATTGATGTATTGTGTTGTATATTGTTGTTGTACACTCTTATGATGTAATGTATAAAATGATATAGTTCTTTGATTTAAAGATTATTCATTTATCTATTATATGTTGTTCCGCTGCGAATGTGAGATTCTGATATTGATTCTATTTCTGTGTTTTTCTGTTCTCTTTCTTCTGTCTTCTTCTACCTCTTCTTTTTCTCCATAACAATTCGGTTTTCCGGCATTCGATTGCTCGACAGTTGATACAGTGGACGTATTATTGTCGATTTTCGAGCGTCGAAAAGTCGAGTCGTTACATTTGGTATCAGAGCATATGGTTAAGCGACAACCTTGGCTCTGTTGGGTGTTACTCATTACAGATAAAGTCAGTAGTACTCTAGAATGAGTGTGAGTGTAATAATAAATATGAGCGTGTATTTGTTAGTGAATATAAAAGTGTTTTATATTGTGTTTGCTTATCTGTTGAGCTGTTTGTGAATTCCGATCGGTATGTGGGACGCCATATTATCGATAGGGGTTTCTAAACACTTAAACGAGGCAAGTCGACATAGTATCATTTTAAATTGGGTAAATGAAATAATTTTACCTCGATTATATTTTGTATATAAATGAAATAATTTTTTTCAGAATTATTAAAGTGTATATAAATTGATTGTTTGGTTGTTGAAAATGTAAGAATATATATGAATTAATAAAAGTTGTTTGAATAATCTAAATAAAAACAACAATTATGAAAGCTTAAATTATATAAGAACAACAATTGTATGAGTATAGAATTATAATTAAAATGATTTACAATTGTGAAATAATCTTGTATAAGTAAAGTGAAATAGTGAAATTATATGAGAAAAAGATTTATAAATAAAAGGAAATTTTGAAAAGAATTTAAGCACTGAATTCACTATTGTTGCTGGGAAATAATAAGGGTGATGACTGCAGCATCATCAGTATCATTTTTGAGTTTCTATGTGATTGATTTGCTACCAATAGTAAATTGAAAAATTGAAGTTTTGTCGTGATAAACAAAATTTAAATTAAAATCCAAATTGAAATTGATGAATATAAGTAGAAATGATTTTTATACTTATAATATGATTTGGAAGTTAAATAAATAAGTTGTATAACCTATAGAATGGGTAAAGGTAAGTGAAACCAAATGATAAAATGGTTAAATGAATTTTGTTAAGAAAAACAAAATTTGAATTGGATTTATAAGTGGAAATTTGAAATGGAATTCAACTTAATTTGTAAAATTAATTAGCAATTGAATTAATAAATGGATTGAATGTTTATTAATCGAATGTAAATAAATTGATATGGAATAATGGATATAAGTATTAATTCATTAAAAGCTAATAAATTGGAAGTTGAATAATTGAATGGAAATTGAATAATTCAATGAAAGCCAATTTAATATTAAACCAATTGGAATTAAAAGTGTTGAACCAAATTGAAAGTAAATTGAATAAATTTGGTTGTGTTGAATGACATTGGTTGTTATATGATTGTTGGTTGATTGTATAGAATATAATTCATTAAGTGTTAATGAAATTGAATTGATAAAAATTGAAATCTATGTAATTGGATTTAAATTGAAAGTGAACCAACTTGAATGTAAATTAGTGAATGTGAACTAATTGAAAATGAATACATGTATAGTTTGAAAATTTTGTTGAAAGCATTCGAATTCGTTTTGAAACCATATAAAATTGCTTATGTGAATTATTTGATTGCATTGCTTATGGAAACTTTGTATTCGTTATTGAAAATTAATGAAATGTAAATGAATTTCCAATATATGTCACTTACATGTTTAAATTAAGTAAGTACAGGTACCGTGGTTGCCGTTCGGCTGATTTGGGTTGCGCTAAAATGCTAAATAAATAACTGCTTTGCTTAAAAATGCTAAAAAGGTACGCCTACACAATAAAAATAGGAAATATGAACTATTTTTCTGCTTTTCCAACCGTGTGGGTTGATGTATATATATTTATGTCTATTGTGATCCTACTACGATCGAACCGCGCAAAGGAGACACTGGCGAATTTTTCTGAAAATTTAAGGCGTTAGAAAAATTTTGAAAATTTTTTGTTAATGAAAAGTCAATTTCCAAATTGAAATAAAAACGTAGGAATTGAACTAGAAAATGGAAACCATTATTTTGGTTGAAGTTAAAGGTATGGGAAAAAGGTGAATATAAAATTTTCACTAAGCGAATTGTTTGAAAATTTAATGAATTTGGGGTATTTTTCTTACTTTGCAATTTCGAGGACGAAATTCTTTTAAGGGAGGAAGTTTGTAACGACCCAGAATTTCTGTCATTTGAAATTCATATATTTAATTGATTTTATTATATTAACAAGTAAGATTTGTAAGTCGAATGAATTTAATTTTGAATATCTAGATTTAATTGGATAATTAAATCGATAATTTGATATTTGAAATTCTAGAAATAATTGGAATCTGAATTGAATATGTTTGAAAATGATTTATAAAGTTATATTAAATCATATTGGAATTATAATGATGTTATAGAACTTTTAAAATCGAATTAAAGGTTAATTTGTGAAAATTGAATATTTTAATATTTAATGGACGATTGAAAAATATTTAAAAATGGGGACCCTCCCTCTTCTTCCCCCCTTTCCCGCTGAACCTTCCTGTCAACCATCCCCTCTGCCGCAATGTCCTTCCTCACCCATTCTTGTACCACCTTCTGCTGTTGTCCATCCCCTGTCAACTCCCTTACCAACCGTCACCCCTCTTGTTTGTGCCAAAGCCACCCCTCTTGTCAGTGCCCAAGCCCTATCCCTACCACCACCTACCACAACTTCCTCCCCTTCAGCTTCTCTAAACCTTCCTACCCCTCCGGTGCTTCCATTTCCACAACCCCAACGAGCTTGGAACTCTCTTTTCAAAGCTAAACCAATCAATGCTGGGAAATATGAACCACGCGACATTCAACTGAAATTTAGCGGTGATGCTCCGGTACCACCTGATGAGGTAGTTATGGCAGGTAACTCGATGTGGAAAGAATACCTGGTGGGTTTTTTTCTTGATACTCCTTTGTCGTACTCTACTGTGTTGTATTACCTTAAGAAAGCGTGGAAACTTCGTGGATCCATTTCTGTTAAGTCAGATGGATTCATGTTCCTGTTTAAATACTCTAATGAAGATGATAGGAATAGAATCTCTGAAGCAGACCCTGTTGTTATGAGGAATAAACTGTTTATTGTAAAACCATGGGACGAGAATGTTGGCAATTGTAACGACCCTAGATTTTAATTTAATTTAAATTAATAATTTATTGAATTTTGGAGTTAAATTAATAATTAAATGAATTTTTGAATAAAAAATTGTGAAATTAAATTGATTAAATGGAGCGAGTTTCCCCGATATCCAAGTATATTCTGTATAAATCATTTGAGATTAAAATATTGTAAATAGTGTATATGTGAGTATATGTGTGTATATTGAATGTATATATATATATATATTTAGGTATATACGAGCAAATTTAATATATATTTGAATTGATGGTTAAAGATGGTTTGAGTTTATAAAATAAATATAAGACAAACATGTTAGCAAACTTGTACAGGGCAATCTGGAAACAATGGTTAGAATGCATGCAAACTTAAAGGAATTAGAGGCAAAGTAAAATGTATATGCTGTGACTTGTTGATGAAGCCGAGCAAGTATGTATAAAAGAAATAAGATATGTACAAAATAAAAACAACAAGTACAAGTATTAATTGCCTTCATTTATTAGCAGCCATACCTCTAGCATACAAAAGAATGTATCAACCTGGGAAAACAAGACATAGTGTAAACAAAAGATAAAATAAAATAATAAAACAAAGTATAGGTGAATAGCTTGTAAAAGATAGCCATCATTTTATCTCAAACATTTACAGCCGAGGTCAAGAAGAAATAAACAAATATACATGGTACAAAGCTAATAAATGCAAAGATATGTATTTGTACATGGCAAATTAATGCAGCCCCAAAAATGCTACATTTCAGCCACCAAGCAAAGAAACCATTTCTGAAAATTTGTACAAAGTGTACACTGTTTTGCCTAAAGAAATGAAACCCTGTAACCATTTTCAAATCAGAGAAAAATGATGATACCCTGTAACTCATTGTATACATCAACCTATAAGCAACTCTCCCCATATTATCTTTCATTTCTGTCTCGAGCTAAATAAAAAGTAAGATACAACTTATTTTAGAAACCTAAACAAACATTCAACAACAACCAGCAACTATAATTAAAAAAGAGCAAGATGATGGGCAGGAAGATCAGAGTAAAAAGACATTTTCCAGTTTCAAAACTGTTTTCAAACAGGGTGTTCTGATCTTTCACAAAAATCCTAGTGAGTAACATCACAATCTAAAAATGGTTAAGTATAATTGTTCTGTATATGCTTCCTTCTGGAATTTATTTGCTTGAGTATATTTTGCTTAGTATATCTCTGGGTATGGTTGAACATAGTGATGGGTATCTCTGTGAATATCTCTGATCTTAGTCACAGACCTAAGTATACATCCAAATTCATTTGTTCTTAATTCTAGCTTTAACAAGGCTTAAGCTTTGACAAAAAAAAACCTTGTATTATCAGAGACATGAGTTTTAAATTTGATTTAAGGAAAACAGTTGTTTTGTTTTGTCAAATGTAAAACAACAGTGGGAAAAATTTAAATAAGAAAAAAATCAATCGATATAATTCATGTATTCAGGTATATGAACCAAAAGCTTAAACTAAAACTTGAATTTTAAAACTAAAATTAGTATTTTTAGTTTGGGCATGAGAGTGCAGTTCTCGAGTGAACGGAAAATGGAATTTCGATGATTTCTACCGACCTACTTGATGGTGGGGGTCGAGGCTTTTCCTGGAGGTAGGAGAGTGACCAGAGAGGCTGGGAAAAATAGTGAGAAGGTGGTCAGACTCCAGTGGAGGCGGTGGCGATTGTTTGAAAATATTTAACCTATTTTTAGACGAGGCCAATATTTTGATTCGTTCTTCGTATTGGATGGATCGAGTGTTTCGTGGCTTTGAGAGATGGTGGAAGGGTGGTCGATGAAGGGATGGCCGGAGTTTCAGTGTTTACGATGGTCGGAGGATCGAAGACGAGGAGTTTTCAGGTTTTTGGTGGGGATGTGCCTGTTGCCGCCAGGTCGGTTTGGGGGAACTCGAATTCGATTTCGAGTGGATGATGAAGTTTTGATGGTCGCGACGTGATGCAGGGATGGTCGGCGACTTGTTCGTTGGCTGGGTAGTGGCCGGAGGTGGCTGGAGCCACGGTGCACGTGCACCGTGCATTTGTGTAGCACTGAGGATTTGGGTCGTGGTTGAGTGATGTGCTTCGAGGAAAATGGAATTTTACTCGATGATGATTTCGAGTTTTGTTCGCGTGATATGGAGTTTGGGTTGACGCGGGTACAAATTGGGGAAGACTCGAAGTACCACTCGAGTTAGAGCAAGGGAGGTTTCGGGTTTGTGGTTTTTTCTTTCAAACTGCTGTTTTTTTTATGAAGATAAGTGAAAGTGTTTAACAATTAAGTTTGTAGTTAATACTATAATTGATTTTCAAAATTTAAAGGAAGACTTCTAAAGGTTTAATTAAGTTGAACAATTAAATCAATTAACTAATTTATAATTGTAATTAGAGTTTGAATTAATTATGTTTAAGTAATAGATAAACTTGTAATTAACTACTTAAGTTAATAAATGAATGGTTAAAAGTTAACTAATGATTTAGGAAATCTATAACTTAACATGAATTAAAAGTGATTAAGAAATGTTATTAGATAATTAACTAAGGGTTATTAAGTATTGATTAAGGTGATTAATTTTAATAATTTATTAGATAAGTAAATTTTGTTAACCCATAATAAATTGTTTACATGTAATTACTTAATAAAAGTACTTAAGGATTAATTACTTATTGTACTTAATTTTGAATATTTTGATTAATTAAAGTTAATTAATTTTGTTTAATTTGGTTTAAGAAAATCATGAGATAATGTGGTAATTTACGATTAATTGTTATGAGGCGATTGCTTAATGGCAATTAATTAAGAATTAATTTATTAGTTAATTAAGGAATAATTAAATAATTAGGGGTTATTTTATGATTTAAGGTGGATTGATTTATTAATTAAGGTTAATTAATTTATCATTAAAGGTTAAGTTATAAATAATTAAAGAGTAATTAATCAAATTGATTTGTAATTAAATAATATTAATTAATCCGGATTAGAAATTCATAAGTAATTAATCTAATTTGAATAAATCAGATAATTAACTGACCTTACTTATGAATATTTGGATTTGATTGGATGATTAAATTGTTTGATATCCCTGATATATGATGCTTTGTGATACGTTCTGATTTGTGTTTTAATCTGTGATGTAATTTAGTATCTGTGATATATACATATCTGTGATCTGTAAGATAAGCGTTATAGTTTATATCGCTTATCAACTATATCCTGTATTTTGATCTGTGATGATTCATCGTGTTGCACTATTGTGTTAAACCCCTAGACTACACCTTTACACACACAAATATGGATTTCACGTGGAAATCGGTCAAGTCACAGATAATTTAAATTTGATGTTTTTAAATTTGAAATTTTAATTTCAATTGATTTTTGAAATTGGAAATTCGGGTTTAAAGTGAAAAGTTTTTGAAATGGAATTTCAAATATAAAAGTTATTTTGAATAACTTAATCGAGTTTGAAAATTTAAATAATTTGATTTAAATTTGAATTCAAGTTTGAAATTGAATCCTATGATTTGAAACTAGGGATTAAAGATGATATAAAGGTGTTTGTATGAATCTAAACCATTTAAAAAGTAAAATTTTGGGAATTGGAATTTAACCTAAAGACTTTAACTTGTATAAATGAATCAGATTTCCAAAAATGAAAACTGTTTGTTTTCAAATGATAAAAGCTTTCATATATATATATATATAAGAAATGAAATTCCAAGTTAAAGGAATTTCAAGTACGAATTGAAAAAAAGGGTTTTCCAAGTTATAAATGAATTCTTTTTGAAAGCTATGAATTAAATCTGTCTATTTTCAGATTTAAAATGATGATTTATTTAAACCATTCGAAATGAAATTGTTTTGAAAGCTATGAGTTAAATCTTTGATTTAAAGATTTAACGAATTAATCAAATTGAAAGGGAAATTGATTTGGAAAATCTATGAATGAATCTTTGTGAAATTAAGTGAACTTTGTGAATTGAATCTTTTTGTTTAAAAGATTAAAATGGTAATTTGTTAAACCATTTGAAAAGAAAGTTTAGGTAATAAGTTGTGACTTAATTGAAATCCCATTATCCATTTGTTTTTGAATATTGCGCTCACTATTCGGGTTAGCCGGGAAAGGACCTTTGGGTCGTATAACTCATTCCGAATAGTGATACGTCGTATATGGATCGCATTTGCTATATTACAGCATGATAGGGGGTTCTCGCTTCGTGGTTTGGTGGCGAACGGGAGACTCTTACCCCTACATGTCCCTGAGAGGGATGGGTTGGTTAGGCAGATGCCGTGACAGTCGAGAGGCTGGCCGTAAAAGTAAATGCGAGGTGCCAATGTAAGCCACGGTGGGACTGGGATGGTTGCAAAGCCTACCGGTGGCCGCTGTCTGTGGATCGTTACATTTGGTATCAGAGCTAAGGTTGAACTTTAGCTCAGGAGTATAACACGTTAAGTAGCTCATTAGAGATAGAGTGAAGTAAACTCTAGAATGAGTGTATCCCTAAGATATCCATCTGAACGTCTCAGTAAATTCTCTTGCTATCCACTGATAGTGAGTATGAGTGCAAGAAGAAGACGAGATAGGGGACAGGAAATACAACTATAAATGGTCAATACCCTGCAACAGTGGAAACAATCTTTCTCTATCAATTTTCTTTGATTCGTTTCCAAATTCTTTTGATTGCTTTGTGACAGCTACAAGAAGAAGTTCCGGTGTGATGATGGCTCTACGAATCGTTGTAGAAATTCTTACCTTGTATCCTCATCGGTTTCTTATCAGCTTTTTGATTTAAACCTTAATGAAATTTGAAATTGGAAATTTTAAAGAAATTGGAAATTTTAAATTGAGTTAAATTGATTAATAGAATATGAAGTTAAATTTGAATTAAATCAATAAAACGATTTCGTTTGAAACCGAAAATTTGAAATTCTATTATAAATTTCTTGTGAATACCGAAGTCCGAAGAGGGATAAATTGGTATGTATTATGAGATATTCCGACTTGAATTCGGAATCCGTATCTTGTGTTCGAGTAATTATAGGAGATCGAATCTGTCTATCTCTGTCTTTGTTTCGTGCCTGCGAATTTCGAGGACGAAATTCTTTTAAGGGGGGGAGTTTGTAACGACCCTAGATTTTAATTTAATTTAAATTAATAATTTATTGAATTTTGGAGTTAAATTAATAATTAAATGAATTTTTGAATAAAAAATTGTGAAATTAAATTGATTAAATGGAGCGAGTTTCCCCGATATCCAAGTATATTCTGTATAAATCATTTGAGATTAAAATATTGTAAATAGTGTATATGTGAGTATATGTGTGTATATTGAATGTATATATATATATATATATTTAGGTATATACGAGCAAATTTAATATATATTTGAATTGATGGTTAAAGATGGTTTGAGTTTATAAAATAAATATAAGACAAACATGTTAGCAAACTTGTACAGGGCAATCTGGAAACAATGGTTAGAATGCATGCAAACTTAAAGGAATTAGAGGCAAAGTAAAATGTATATGCTGTGACTTGTTGATGAAGCCGAGCAAGTATGTATAAAAGAAATAAGATATGTACAAAATAAAAACAACAAGTACAAGTATTAATTGCCTTCATTTATTAGCAGCCATACCTCTAGCATACAAAAGAATGTATCAACCTGGGAAAACAAGACATAGTGTAAACAAAAGATAAAATAAAATAATAAAACAAAGTATAGGTGAATAGCTTGTAAAAGATAGCCATCATTTTATCTCAAACATTTACAGCCGAGGTCAAGAAGAAATAAACAAATATACATGGTACAAAGCTAATAAATGCAAAGATATGTATTTGTACATGGCAAATTAATGCAGCCCCAAAAATGCTACATTTTAGCCACCAAGCAAAGAAACCATTTCTGAAAATTTGTACAAAGTGTACACTGTTTTGCCTAAAGAAATGAAACCCTGTAACCATTTTCAAATCAGAGAAAAATGATGATACCCTGTAACTCATTGTATACATCAACCTATAAGCAACTCTCCCCATATTATCTTTCATTTCTGTCTCGAGCTAAATAAAAAGTAAGATACAACTTCTTTTAGAAACCTAAACAAACATTCAACAACAACCAGCAACTATAATTAAAAAAGAGCAAGATGATGGGCAGGAAGATCAGAGTAAAAAGACATTTTCCAGTTTCAAAACTGTTTTCAAACAGGGTGTTCTGATCTTTCACAAAAATCCTAGTGAGTAACATCACAATCTAAAAATGGTTAAGTATAATTGTTCTGTATATGCTTCCTTCTGGAATTTATTTGCTTGAGTATATTTTGCTTAGTATATCTCTGGGTATGGTTGAACATAGTGATGGGCATCTCTGTGAATATCTCTGATCTTAGTCACAGACCTAAGTATACATCCAAATTCATTTGTTCTTAATTCTAGCTTTAACAAGGCTTAAGCTTTGACAAAAAAAAAAACCTTGTATTATCAGAGACATGAGTTTTAAATTTGATTTAAGGAAAACAGTTGTTTTGTTTTGTCAAATGTAAAACAACAGTGGGAAAAATTTAAATAAGAAAAAAATCAATCGATATAATTCATGTATTCAGGTATATGAACCAAAAGCTTAAACTAAAACTTGAATTTTAAAACTAAAATTAGTATTTTTAGTTTGGGCATGAGAGTGCAGTTCTCGAGTGAACGGAAAATGGAATTTCGATGATTTCTAGCGACCTACTTGATGGTGGGGGTCGAGGCTTTTCCTGGAGGTAGGAGAGTGACCAGAGAGGCTGGGAAAAATAATGAGAAGGTGGTCAGACTCCAGTGGAGGCGGTGGCGATTGTTTGAAAATTTTTAACCTATTTTTAGACGAGGCCAATATTTTGATTCGTTCTTCGTATTGGATGGATCGAGTGTTTCGTGGCTTTGCGAGATGGTGGAAGGGTGGTCGATGAAGGGATGGCCGGAGTTTCAGTGTTTACGATGGTCGGAGGATCGAAGACGAGGAGTTTTCAGGTTTTTGGTGGGGATGTGCCTGTTGCCGCCAGGTCGGTTTGGGGGAACTCGAATTCGATTTCGACTGGATGATGAAGTTTTGATGGTCGCGACGTGATGCAGGGATGGTCGGCGACTTGTTCGTTGGCTGGGTAGTGGCCGGAGGTGGCTGGAGCCACGGTGCACGTGCACCGTGCATTTGTGTAGCACTGAGGATTTGGGTCGTGGTTGAGTGATGTGCTTCGAGGAAAATGGAATTTTACTCGATGATGATTTCGAGTTTTGTTCGCGTGATATGGAGTTTTGGTTGACGCGGGTACAAATTGGGGAAGACTCGAAGTACCACTCGAGTTAGAGCAAGGGAGGTTTCGGGTTTGTGGTTTTTTCTTTCAAACTGCTGTTTTTTTTATGAAGATAAGTGAAAGTGTTTAACAATTAAGTTTGTAGTTAATACTATAATTGATTTTCAAAATTTAAATGAAGACTTCTAAAGGTTTAATTAAGTTGAACAATTAAATCAATTAACTAATTTATAATTGTAATTAGAGTTTGAATTAATTATGTTTAAGTAATAGATAAACTTGTAATTAACTACTTAAGTTAATAAATGAATGGTTAAAAGTTAACTAATGATTTAGGAAATCTATAACTTAACATGAATTAAAAGTGATTAAGAAATGTTATTAGATAATTAACTAAGGGTTATTAAGTATTGATTAAGGTGATTAATTTTAATAATTTATTAGATAAGTAAATTTTGTTAACCCATAATAAATTGTTTACATGTAATTACTTAATAAAAGTACTTAAGGATTAATTACTTATTGTACTTAATTTTGAATATTTTGATTAATTAAAGTTAATTAATTTTGTTTAATTTGGTTTAAGAAAATCATGAGATAATGTGGTAATTTACAATTAATTGTTATGAGGCGATTGCTTAATGGCAATTAATTAAGAATTAATTTATTAGTTAATTAAGGAATAATTAAATAATTAGGGGTTATTTTATGATTTAAGGTGGATTGATTTATTAATTAAGGTTAATTAATTTATCATTATAGGTTAAGTTATAAATAATTAAAGAGTAATTAATCAAATTGATTTGTAATTAAATAATATTAATTAATCCGGATTAGAAATTCATAAGTAATTAATCTAATTTGAATAAATCAGATAATTAACTGACCTTACTTATGAATATTTGGATTTGATTGGATGATTGAATTGTTTGATATCCCTGATATATGATGCTTTGTGATACGTTCTGATTTGTGTTTTAATCTATGATGTAATTTAGTATCTATGATATATACATATCTGTGATCTGTAAGATAAGCGTTATAGTTTATATCGCTTATCAACTATATCCTGTATTTTGATCTGTGATGATTCATCGTGTTGCACTATTGTGTTAAACCCCTAGACTACACCTTTACACACACAAATACGGATTTCACGTGGAAATCGGTCAAGTCACAGATAATTTAAATTTGATGTTTTTAAATTTGAAATTTTAATTTCAATTGATTTTTGAAATTGGAAATTCGGGTTTAAAGTGAAAAGTTTTTGAAATGGAATTTCAAATATAAAAGTTATTTTGAATAACTTAATCGAGTTTGAAAATTTAAATAATTTGATTTAAATTTGAATTCAAGTTTGAAATTGAATCCTATGATTTGAAACTAGGGATTAAAGATGATATAAAGGTGTTTGTATGAATCTAAACCATTTAAAAAGTAAAATTTTGGGAATTGGAATTTAACCCAAAGACTTTAACTTGTATAAATGAATCAGATTTCCGAAAATGAAAACTGTTTGTTTTCAAATGATAAAAGATTTCATATATATATATATATATAAGAAATGAAATTCCAAGTTAAAGGAATTTCAAGTACGAATTGAAAAAAAGGGTTTTCCAAGTTATAAATGAATTCTTTTTGAAAGCTATGAATTAAATCTGTCTATTTTCAGATTTAAAATGATGATTTATTTAAACCATTCTAAATGAAATTGTTTTGAAAGCTATGAGTTAAATCTTTGATTTAAAGATTTAACGAATTAATCAAATTGAAAGGGAAATTGATTTGGAAAATCTATGAATGAATCTTTGTGAAATTAAGTGAACTTTGTGAATTGAATCGTTTTGTTTAAAAGATTAAAATGGTAATTTGTTAAACCATTTGAAAAGAAAGTTTGGGTAATAAGTTGTGACTTAATTGAAATCCCATTATCCATTTGTTTTTGAATATTGCGCTCACTATTCGGGTTAGCCAGGAAAGGACCTTTGTGTCGTATAACTCATTCCGAATAGTGATACGTCGTATATGGATAGCATTTGAAGACCGGTGTTGAAGACCGGATATTTTTCGAAAATGAAAGGACAACCTGTCGAATGTCTCTGCACTGAGTCGCGCCGGTATAGAGATTTATATCACTCTTTTGGTGACGGGAAGTCCGGACGTGATTGAAAATTATCCGGATTTGCAAGGGCTTCGTGAGAAGTGCCTTCGGTTCTGTTCGAACCCGGAACAGACTTATATGGATACATGTCTGACATTACACTTTGAGATATAAAGCTGATTTCTTTCAAATACATTTCTGTTTGGTGGCGGAGAATTTATTCTCTTAGCTTAACACCCTTCTCTGAGACATACGAGCTCAGAGGTTATGTAGTTGAAGTTATCAGCGATATATCCCAATTTGGTAATGTGGCATGCTGAGTGTTGCTGTGTGATAATCAATGTTTGATCATTTGTGATATGATCTTTTGTTTGATCATTTATCTTTGTGATCATAGGTTGATCATCTGTTGACCCAAAGTGTGGCTTTTTGAAAAAGCGTAGCTTTGTGGACGAGACTTCGTCGAGCCTCACAACCCGGTAATGGTCGAAACAGGAATCGTGCGGCAAGGTTTTCAGGGGTAGCTCCCCTAGGGTATGACCATTCCTTCTGGAAAAGGGTAGTATCATGGTATGGAGCCCAGATACTTACTCATGTGGATACACTTTCTTTATGATGTGTGATGTTGGTTATCGAGCGCTCGGATAAAGGTCCCAAAGGACCGGGGTGGCATATCTGAGGTTTCTTTTATCCCTTGGGAAAAGGGGTTGCCGGCCTTGTTTGGCAGAGAACAGTTGGTTCTCGGAACGTCCCGCCAGAGGCGTTTCTTTCGTGGAATAGGAAGTTCCTTAGCCTGACCATTTGTTGGAAATCCAAACAAAACAATACGAGCCCTGTACGGTTTTAGTTGTATTACCTACCATGGAATGTGGTGGTAACCTGCTATTGAACATGGTAGCTATAGTAGGCATAAGTGCGAAATGTCTATGCTGGCTAAGATTTATATTCTACTTTCGAAATTGTTTTCTGCACTATGCACTAGTAATAATATCAAATGATTTGATTTTTGCGTAGTAAGCATCTTTGACTATCATAAGAAGAAATCTCCTCCAATTCTGCGTTTGCATTGTGTGTGTGGTGGGAGGTCTTATGGTAGTTTCGTTTTCCAAAAGCATTGCGAATTGACTTTAAAATTCTCTGCTATTTGTTTTAAAGATAAACTGTTTTTGTTGCTCACACCAGTCCCATGACTGATCCGGAGTTTATTGTTTCTTTCCTAAACTCTGGATGCTCAAAAATTTTCTACACGAGCAGTCTAGAGTTTGGTTTTTCAGATAGTCAGATTAGTAGGTTATCTGGAGCTAGTCAGTCCTTGGACGACTGACCTTGCTTTTCGCTAGCTATGGATTGGAGCATTCTATTGGAGATATTCTATCCGCTGCTGTTGTTAGCTATTTTCTTTTCCGCTGCTATTTCTTGTATCATATCTCTGATGTATATAGATATTCATTGTATCATCATTGTATCTGGATATTGTATCAGATGTTGTATATCTATATTCTTTTTCTTTTTCGCTGTGTTATTTACTTAATTGTGTTATAGCTCCGGCGAATCGGATTTGAACGGTCGAATCTGCGGCATTCTAGTACAATGTGAAGTACGGATGTTGATTTTCGAACGGGCAAAACCCGATACGTTACAGCAATAGTTGTAGTAGTATCAAATCTGTCCCTGTTTGGATTAAGTTATCAAACATCCCCTTGTTTGCATGGTCTCCTTTGGGTATAAACTGGTTAGCTGCAAGAATTGGTAAACTTCTTTGCATGGATGCCTCGACTGAAAATTTTGAAAGAATCACCTACGCAAAATGCTTAGTAGAAGTTACTCCCAAGTATGAACTGCCTGAACGATTTACTGTTCAACTGCTTGATGGGTCTGAACAGGAAGTTATAGTAGAGTACTTGTGGAAGCCTGAAATATGTATTTTTTGTAAAGAGTTTGGGCATTTAGATAGCACTTGCAAGAAGTCAGTAGTTGAAGAGAACATTAAGAAATGTGAAGAAACTGAACAACAGAAGAGTGGTGAAATGAAGCAACACAATGAGAATAAAGGAAAAAACTCAGGCAAACAAGTTACAGTGAAGCAAGTGTGGCAAAAGGTCAATAGGTACAAGGGAAAAAATTTAGATGTAAGTAAGGAGATGGAAAATAAAACAAATATAAACACAGTAGCAGAGGAACTTAATGAACTTGTTGGAAGTGAAGGGAACAGTTCTAGTTTGGAAGTTATTAAAGTACCAGGTGATGTGGAACAAGTATGTAATATTCAAACACAAAACAAATTTAATGTGCTGCAGTATGAAGAGATTGAGCAAGTTATAGTAGATATTAATGAGATAGAGGATGGGGAAATCAACCCGGCTGACATTTGTGGTGAATTAAATAGAGATATCTCTCAGATCAATGCCAATTTGAATGACATTTCTGTTATTAATAACAAAATCCCAGTTTTGGCTACTGATAAGCAACATTTTCAAGTTGATGCAACTGCTACCGGTAGCAATAACAAGGAGAATGGTAACTGTGTGTCAGTTATGCATGCGCAAGCTGATACTTATGACACTGAACAGGATAAAGCATGGTGCAATGCAATTGAATCATTCATAACACAACTTATTCTCTCAAGCCATAGGCCTGACTCAGTTGTTCAACCTTTAGTTCATACCCCCTACAATTTCTCCATTGATCTGCCTGGTTGGCCATCAAACCTTACCCTCCCGCAACCAAAGCCTATTCCAACCAAGGACCCTCCCACCTCACATCATTCCTCTCCTTTCAGGCAAATTGAAACAAGATCTCTGTCTGCTCAGAGAAGAAACAAATCCTCCTCCCAACAATAATTGTTTTATGTATAAAAAAATCGCAGCTGGGAATATCAGAGGAGTGCATAGCAAAATTAAACTTGATCAAGTTAAAAAGTACATATCTGCTTATAACATTTGTCTAGTTGGATTGCTTGAAACAAAACTTAACCTATTGTTATCCACAAAAGCAGCAACTTACATTGATCCAACCTGGGAATTCCATCACAACCTTGACACTGCTTCTTATGGTCGAATCCTGATCTTGTATGATCCTAAAGTAATTACCCTATCCCCTATCCTTTCAACTAGACAGTTCACCCATCTTCATGTTTTTGAAACTCTTTCTCAAACCTCTTTTTATGTCACCTTCGTTTATGCCGATAACTCTATTCTTTCACGTAACACATTCTTCAACTCCTTGCCACCATTACGTCAGGCTTCACATCCCTGGGTTGTGCTTGGCGATTTCAATTCATGTTTTAATTTCACTGACAAATGTGGGGGTAACCCTCTTACCCCAACAGACATTGCTAATTTCAACTTATCTATTGAACAATCTGACTTGGTCATGGTTAATAGGTCTGGTGCAAAATTTTCATGGAACAATAGAAGTCGTAGTGGAGTTCGAACGTTCACGACTATAGATCATGCTTTCTGCAACATCCAAGCTCTTCACCTCTGGCCCACCTTATCTGTCTTCCTCCCTCAACCTATATTATCTGACCACTCACCACTAATATTAACCCTGGGTCCCCATTTGCGAAAGGAAAAAAGAAGTTTCAAATTTTTTGATGCTTGGCTGAAGCATGACCACCTACTTGAATTAGTTTCTCAAGTTAGCAATGAATTTATTTGCTATGGTAACCCCATAAGTTTTGCAGGAAGTTGAGAAGAATCAAGCAGGAAATCAAATTGTGGGCCTATGCAACCTTTGGAGCTGGCAGCCTTCTTTCCACAACTCTTAAGGAACAACTGAAGAAGCAACAAGAATACATGATGGAGCATCCCCTTGATGAGCAAGCAGCAGCAGAAGAAAGCAAACTATTTTCTGATGTTAACAATGCCTTATGCTTAGAAGCTAACATGAAGAAGCAGCAACTGCATGCCAAGTGGTCTATTGAAGGAGACAAGAACACCAAGTTCTTCCATGATGCTATTAAGGTCAAACATACAAGAGATAACATATTTAGTATCCTTGATGATCAGGGTAACCAATGTGACACTGTAGAAATTGTTGATCAAGCTTTTGTTAAATACTTCTCCACATTGCTTGGTAATGACTCTGGGTTCTCCCCTGACCTTGAACTAATCTCAACACTTACCTTGCCTACTATATCTCCCCTGGCAGCTCTTGATTTAATAAGGCCTATAACTAATGATGAAATAAAAGCTACGTTATTTTCAATGAACAAACATTCTGCAGGAGGGCCTGATGGTTTTAATGTGTCATTCTTCATTGCTTCTTGGGGTGTTCTTGGTCATGATTTTTGTCAAGCTATCCACAATTTCTTTTCAAAATGCAAACTGCTTGGGGAAGTGAATAGTACTAACATAGCCCTGATACCTAAAGTATACCCACCATCTAGTGTCTCTTCGTTCAGACCGATATCCTGTTGTAATGTCTTATATAAATGTATTACGAAAATTCTTGCCACTCGTATGATTAGTGTTATGCCATCAGTTGTCTCCATGAACCAGGCAGCCTTCCTTCCTACTAGAAACATTCTTGATAATGTTCTGCTGACACAAGAACTGCTTAACGGTTATTCTAGAGTTAATGTGTCTCCTGCTGCCACACTAAAAATTGACATATCTAAAGCTTATGATTCTATACATTGGGCTTCAATTGTGAGGATCATGGAAGTCATGGGGTTTCCCAAAATTTTTGTGTCATGGATATATGTGTGCATCTCCACCCCTACTTTCTCTGTTGTATTAAACGGTAGACCGGTTGGGTATTTCAAAAATAGTAAAGGAATTCGCCAGGGAGATCCCATATCTTCCTACCTATTCTTGTTAGTTATGGAAGTTTTCACAGTTGTGCTTAAAGAGAAGTACACTCAGAAGCTAATCAAGTACCACCCCAAGTGCTCTGCTCTCCAAATTCAATCATTGATGTTTGCTGATGATGTTTTGTTATTTACTAAACCAGATATTCCCTCTATGACCGGAGTTGTTGAGCCTCGCCACTCCTTTTACTGCCTGACTGGTCTTTCTATTAACAAAGCAAAATCTTCCTTGTTGCTTGCTGGAGTCAGTGAAACCCAAGCTGCTGCCCTACATCTGCACACTGGCTTCAACAACATGGACAATGACATGAGGTATCTTGGACTTCCTTTACTCACCAAAAGAATTTCTAATGCTGACTGTGTCCCCTTATACAATAAGATCACATCTGTTATGGGTGTCTAGGCTAATAGGCAACTGTCACAAAGTGGAAGGCTTGTCCTTATTAAGTCAGTTGTTTTTTCATCTTTAGTCTACTAGGCTAGGTGCATTATCCTACCTACCAAGCTGTTGCACATGGTGAGGTCTGCTATGCATAGGTATTTCTGGACTGGTAGCATTCACAACAGGAAGTTGATACCATGCTCATTCACTAAATTTGAAACTCCAATTAAACTTGGGGGGCTAGGTGTTATTAATGCTAGCAAGTGGAACTGTGCAGCCATTAGTTCTCATTTTGAAGACCTCATCAATAAAAGAAGCAGTGTTTGGGCAAAATGGGTTTGGCAATTTTACATTAAGAATAAATACTTTTGGTGCATGGAGATCCCCCAATGCTGCAGTTGGATTTGGAGGAGCATTCTGAAATTAAGAAATGTTTACCTCCCTTTGATACAATATCATGTTAATGCAAAATCTGATGTTAGCTTCTGGCATGATCCTTGGCCGGGCAGAGGTCTCATCCTTTCAAAAGTTTGTGACTACCTTCATGTTCAACAGTCTGGAATTCATTATGATGCTCATGCCAATGTTTATGTTCATGATGGGATTTTGCAATTGCCAAGCAATAGTAATCAAATGATCAGGCAATTATGGTCTGAGGTTCAAAACAACTACAGCAATACTAATCAAATGCAGGCAGTTACTTGGGACTTGAGGCCTCACACAATCAGAGGTGTGTACACAAATATTTCTGTGCATGACACGCTGCCTTCTTCAAAATGGTGCTCAGTGATCTGGTCTGATGATTCTCCTCCAACTGATAACATGATGATGTGGAAAGTCATAAACCATGCTCTACTGACTAGAAGTAAATTGAAGTATTTTGGTATGACATGCACCTCCTTATGTCTTTTCTGTGATAAGCATGAAGAAACCACTGATCACATCTTTTTTGATTGCCCTGCTCTAAAAATTGTGATGGCCAGAGTCAGTTCCAATACTGGTTTTAATCTAACTGCTGGGGGTTCTGCATTGATATTGAGTATCATTTACAAAGCAACAAGGTGGAGAAAGTTTGAGACTAGAATTTTGGTTGTCTGTTTGAAAAAATATCTCATTGCTGTTTGGAAAGAAAGAAACACTGCTGTTTTCGATAATCTCAGAAGGAAGAATGAATTATTATAGCAAGATGTTAGGAGAACCACTCATTGGCAATTGATGAATTGCAACACTAAATTTCCAGACTCGCTGATCCATGTTTGGGTTTGATGTTTAGTTGTTGTTTCTTCAATTGTTTTTATTCTCTTTTTATTTTTTTTATTTTTTTTCCCTTTCTTCATTCATGTACTGTCCTCTTTTATTGTGTTGCAATAAAACTGGTAGGGGTCCAGTCAACCTCGCTGGCTTTGCCAAAAAAAAATAGTCATTTTTCAAACAGTCTCGGATTTTGACGAAACTAGTTTCATCGGATCCGTAATGTTGAATTATTGTAAAGTTTCAAATTTCGTGTCAATCGGATGAACGGTTTGTCCGGGGCAAGCCAAAACGTATCGAAATCGGTTTAAATCGATTTGATTTAAATTTGATCGTTTATTTCCGTAACTCTCACATACGACCGAATTAGCTCCCAAAACACGTTCCATTGTGTTCGGAACATGGGTAAAATCTTATAAACGTCAGCCGGCACGCTCGATTTAGAGTTCGGAAAATTTTCGATGAATAGTGTTTTGGAGAATTTTCTATATAAGGCCCTCTATTTTTTTCACATTTGCAAAGACAATAGGGTTTTAAACCCTGGCCGCCGTTCTTATCTATTTCTATAGCTAGAAATGCGCAACGTTCTTCCATCTTCTTCTCCAAATCCGTAAATAATTACAACAAACCTTCAACTACAAAGTTGAAGAGCGTATCAAAATCTATAATTCCAACGGTTGAGATCGAAAATGGTCGACCACGTCAGCGACAATTCACTTCCATTCATTGCACATTCGTATGCATTTTTGAGCGAGATTGGCGACCGAGTTTCAAGTGCTTTTGGCCGAGGATGTGTCGCGTGATGGTCGTTCGTTTGAGGGTGTCCGATCATCGTCAAAACGATGGAGGTGGTCGCGAAAATTCAAAGGATGAAGGCGGCTATGGGTTCTCGTTCATGTTTGAAAACTGGAAGAGGGGGAAAGAAGGTGCGGGCCAGATGTGGAGGCAAGGATTTGAACGGTTGTGATGGAGTAGGGTTTGTAAATAAAAAAAAATAAAATTGTATAAATTATATTATAAATTCGTTCAAACTTTAAAACGTGATAACTTTTTGATGCGAGGTCCGTTTCTCACGAAACGACTTGCATTGGGTTCATTTTGCCGAGCGCTATGCAATGGAACTAGATTGGAGTTGGTTGGAGACAGTGAAAATTTTGAGTAAAATTAAACGCGCGTTTAATTTTATTCAAAATAAAATACTGCAACTGTTATTGAAAGCAAGGTGAGAACTCCTCACTCAATCGAATATTATGTTTCGATTTAAATTTTAAATAGTTGAGATTTAAAATTGTTGATAGTGTTAATTGTATGAATTGAATGATGATTGCTATTTATTATGTTAAATAGACCCTATACGCCGTATATTAAGCGGAGGTTATTTATTAAAAACATATACCGCGATAATTCCATCGTGAAGTGGAATTGGTATTATATATGTATTTGGAGTTGATTTCCTGCATTATATAGCGGATGAGACCCTATTGCGCCGCATAATAGTGGATAGTATTTTATATATCCCATATACCATGATATTCCACTTCGAAGTGGAATTGGTATTGTGCTAACATCTGTGGATGCAGGGAAATAGGTTGGAGGGATCCAACTAGATTCCTCAAATTATATGAATTTTTTTCATATTATTGTATGAATTTGATTCATATGTTGCGTGATTGTTTATTTATAATCTGTGAATGATTATATTTGTGATTGAATGTGTCGAAGGCTATAATTTAACCGAATGTATTTTTGGTATCGTTGGATACCAGAAATAAATAAAATTGGATTTTTGAAATTAAAGTTGAAATTTTAAGTAAATTCTTTTGAAAGAATTGGGTGAATTTAAAAGAAGGAATTTTAAAAGCATAGATTTGATTTTCGAAATCTTATCGAATTATTTCTAAAGTATGGAAAAAGATTTTTATAAATGGATTTTGAATAGTATTATTCGAAAGTTGGAAAATTTATTTAAAATGGAATTTTAAATGGTTTGGAAGAAATAAATGAATTTATTTTAAAAAGATGATGAATTTCTTGAAATCCAATTAATAATTGATTTGGTATTTGAAAATAGATCTTTGGGAAATCGATATGAAAATTTATTTGGTGTTGAATAAAAATGGATTTGGTATTGAAATAAATTTGGAAATCGATTTGTAAAATGATTTGGGATTTGAAATAAATTTAGAAATCAATTTGTAATTGATTTGGTGTTTGAAAGTGGATATTTGGAAAACGACTTGAAAATCGTGTATAAGGGAATATTTGGAAATTTAAATTCACAATGGAATTTATAAAGGAAAGGGAAATTTGTTTTAAAAATAAACATTGATTTATTTTTAAGTGTGGAAATAAATTTACAGATTTGGAACGTAAATTTGAAATAAATCGATAAGGATTTATCTAATTGGTTTAAATGGACCATTCTGTGATGAAGTGTGAAAATGTGATTTGAAATTGTTTTCAAAGTGATGAAGTGTGAAAATGTGATTTGAAATTGGTTTTCAAATGTTAAAGTGTAGAAAAATATATATCTTGTGAAGATATTTTGAAAATAAATAATTTGGGAAAAATTATTTAAATCTAATGATTGTTGTTATATGTTGTTGATAGTTAAATAACCGACTATCAATATTTGCCTTTGAAATGGCACTTGATTTGTTTTTAAAACAAACGCTCATTTTTCGGTTAAGCCGGGAGAGGATCTTTGTGTCATATAACCCATTCCGAATAGTGATACGTCATGAATGGACATTATTTGAAGACCGGTGTGAAGACCGGGTATTTTCGAAAATGAAAGGACAACCTGTCGATTTTCTCTGCACCGAGTTGCTCCGGTATAGAGATTTATATCACTCTTCTTGTGATGGGAAGTCCAGACATGATTAGTGAATACCCGTATGTGCCTTCGGTTCCGTTCGATCCCGGAACGGACTTGTATGGATGTGTGTCTGACATCACACTTTGAGATGTAAAGCTGGTTTCTATCAAATACATTTCTGTTGGTGGCGGAGAATTTATTCTCTTAACTTAACACCCTTCTCTGAGACGTACGAGCTCAGAGGTTATGTAGTTGATAGTTACTAGTGATACATTCCCAATTTGGTAATGTGGCATACGAAGTGCTGTTGATCATTTGTTGATCAAATCGTGGCTTTGTGAAAAAGTGTGGCTTTGTGAAAAAGCGTGGCTTTGTGAAAAAGCGTGGCTTTGTGAAAAAGCGTGGCTTTGTGAAAAAGCATGGCTTTGTGGACGAGACTTCGTCGAGCCTCACAACTCGGTAATGGTCGAAACAGGAATGTTGTGGCAAAGGTTTTTAGGGGTAGCGCCCCTAGGGTATGTCATTTCCTTCTGGATAAAAGGTGATATCATGGTATGGAGCCTAGATATTTTACCTATGTTGATGCTGCAAATTTATTATACTTTGTGGTTGTTGCTTTGTGATTGAGGATCCTCGAATAAAGGTCGGTGACGACCGGGGGATGACATAGCTCGTGTGTTAGTTACCTAGTTACAGCTTGGTTAAAGCGTGAGGTAGCGTCGGCCTTGTGTTTTCAGAGATCCGGTTAGGTTCTCGGGGCGTCTTTCCAGAGGCGTTTCCATTTCGGTGTAAGGAAGTTCCTTTGCCTGACCATTTGTTGGAAATCCAAAGAAACAATACGCGCCCTGTACGGTTTTAGTTGTATTACCTGCTATGGAATGTGGCGGTAACCTGCTATTGAACATGGTAGCTATAGTAGGCATACAATAATGGTTGTATGCTGGCTAAGATTAATATTATATTTTCGAAATTATTTTCGACATTATGCACTAATGATAATAATATCGAATGATTTTACGTAGTAAGAATTTTTGACTATCATAAGAAGAAATCTCCTCCAATTCTGCGTTTGCATTGTGTGTGTGGCAGGAGGTCTTATGGTAGTTTCATTTTCCAAAAGCATTGCGAAATTGTTTTGTTTTCTTTGTGAAGATAAACTGTTTTAAGTTCTCACACCAGTCACCATGACTGACCTGGAGTTTATTGTTTCCTTCCTAAACTCTGGGTCCCATAAAATTTCCACATGGGCAGTCTAGAGTCAGGTTATCAGGTCATTCTGGATTCAGGAGATGCTGTGGAGCTCAGTGGCGAGCTGGATAGCGAGACGTATCACTTGTATATGATATTATTTATTCCGCTGTGTATTCTGTATGAGGACAAGTTTATATAACTGTCCATTGATGTATTGTGTTGTATATTGTTGTTGTACACTCTGATGATGTAATGTAAAATGATATAGTTCTTTGATTTAAAGATTATTCAGTTATCTATTATATGTTGTTCCGCTGCGAATGTGAGATTCTGATATTGATTCTGTTTCTGTGTTTTTCTGTTCTCTTTCTTCTGTCTTCTTCTAACTCTTCTTTTTCTCCATAATAATTCAGTTTTCCGGCATTCGATTGCTCGGCAGTTGATACAGTGGACGTATTAATGTCGATTTTCGAGCATCGAAAAGTCGAGTCATTACAGAACATGTGTTACAACCTAAAACAAAACCAAGATAAATAAAAATTCAATACAACATTGAATTTGAATAACTTTGAAATGAAAAGCAAATCGAACACACAAACTTTTGCCTTGTTTTCTACATATGCTTGCATGGCCTAGGGGATGTTTTGGTTCATGTTTGGACATGCTTTGGCTCAGGTTTGATTATGGATTGGGTCTGGTTTGGACTAAGGGATGCACGGCTACAAGCTAGAGATGATGGGGAAGTTACAACATAGGCATGTGAAGAGTTTTATGCAATATGGTGGAGGTTTGGTTCATCTTTGGCTCGGTCTACAAGGTCCTAGGCTCGGCCATGACTTGCTACAGGTCTGGTCAGAGGAGAGGGGGATGTTCAGGTGGTGTACAAGTGGTGGTGGTGGAGTCTAAGGAGTTGGCCGTGGCAACCAATGAAGGGGAGGTGATCATAAGGTCGACTAGACCAGGTTTCAAGGTGTTTTTTTCAATATTTTTATGAAGTTTTGATCAAGGGGTAGCCATGGCACCTTCAGGTCAGAGGAGAGGGCTGGTGTGGACATGGATTAGGTGGAGAAGAAGTGGTGATGGTCAGTGGAGGAGATGGTGGAGGTGTTAGGCCAAGCAGAGCAAGAGAATCCAAGGCAAAACATTGAAAAAAAAACAAAAAGAAAAGGAAGAAAAGTAGAAGGAAAGAGGAGGCCATTACCCAAAACTTCTTAGCAATGAAATGAAATGAGGAACTAAAGTATTCATGTGGAAAAAAAAATGAATACATGGCTAAAACACTTAGGATGTACGGCCAAAAAGAGAAAAGGAAAAGGTGGGCAAATGAAAAGTCTTTGGAAATGAAAGGATTTAGGTTAAAACTCTTTAAACTCTTCATACTTCTTTTTCTTTAATACAAATAAAACAAAATAAAATCAGTAATTTGACTTGAAAAATCGAAACAAAGTAATATAAAATAAAAGTAAATAATAAAATTTAAAGAAAATGGAAAAAGAATTAAAGAAATTGCTTAAAATTCAAAACAGGGTTCAAAAATTTCAAATAAATCATCATTGGCTTTGGAAAAATATCTACTCCATTTTAAAAATATTATAAAGCAAAATTTTGAAATAAAATAATTTTTAAAACATATAAAAAGTGAAATAAATAATTAAATTTAGAGAAAATAGAAAAAGAACTAAAGAAATTGTTTAAAAATTGGAAACAAGACATGACAATTACAAATAAGATACCATTGACTCTAGAAAAATTTCTACTTCACTTTAAAATAAATAAAAGGTCAAATAAATAAATAAATGAGGAACAAAATAAAGTGGGAATGAGAATAAAATAAGATCTTGAGAAAATAGACTAATAAATAAAGAACTTCTTTAATTAATTGAAACTAGAAAATAGAAATTGTAAACAAAAGTACAACTGACACTGGAAAATGTCAATTACACTCTCAAAATGTTTTAAAAACCAAAATAGATACATAACATGTTATTTTACCCATATAAATATAAATTAGAACATTACATGACCAAATAAAATATTATTTATATAATTTAAAATAAACAATTTTATTAAATACAGCAAATTACACACAATATTTAAAAGTGCATAACTTTCACATTATAAATCAGGTTTCAACGAAACGAAAAGCAGTATTCTTAAAATTTTATTTACTTTCATAATAAAAGATAAAATTTAAATTAAAAGTCAAAGTTTGACCATATTGACCAAAATTCACTGTTTTGGAAAATACTCTATTTATTCATGTTTGGAATTATAATTCACATTCAAATCACAATTTATATTTAGTATAACAAAATTATTCATTTTAATAAATAAAATAAAGTTTTTAAATCAGGAAATTCAATTTAAAATAATTACAAAATACAGGGTTGTTACAATGGAAAACTTATAATTTTAAAAAAGTAGGACAAGAAAATGATTCTTGATATATCCACATATCCAATTTGGATAAGAGTGCCAGAATTAAATCACATATTATGGGATAGAGAAGCATTTGCAGCAATAGCTAGTGTAGTAGGCATCCCGATAAAACTTGATGAGCCTACGGCCAATGAGACCAGACTCGGTTATGCAAGAATTTCAGTAGAAATCAAAGTCAATGAAGTTGTACCAGATATTGCCTACATCACTATGCATGATGGAGAAAATATTACATAGAAAATCGAATATGAGTGGATTCCACCAAGATGTATGAAATGTGCTTGCTTTGGACACCTCACTGAAGCTTGCTTATCAAGGCCAGTTTGGAAAGAAAAAAGAAATACAAACTCCAATATAGTTTCGAGAACAACTAGATTCAGAGAAATCAAGAACGAGCAAGTTCCACTAAATCAAGAAAAAAATATACAGGTTAAAAACGTTGTTAACTCTGAAAATGATGTCCTTCTAAACTTCCTTCCTTTCTTGATAATAATATAATTTCAGAGGAAATTCAATTCTTTGAAAAAAAAGGAAAACACTTTGGATTCAGAAATATCAAAGGATGATATGGTAATCATATGCGATGATAAGCAAACAGAGAGTTCCTTTTTGCAAGTAGCTTCAAAAAGCACCAAAGGTAAAGAAACATGCTTTAGTGTAGCCAACGAAACTGGACAGCAGAAGGAAAATTTTGGTTTTGCTGTTAAAATTGATTCAGATGGCATTATGAATGAAAGTACAAACAATAGTGTTCTGAGGATCAATATGTATAGTTCATGGTCCTTCCCCCCTCCCCAACAGGAAGAAACAAGTTTATTTACAGAAAATATCTCAAATGATATACAAAAAGAAAATTCAGCAATCTTGGCTAAAAGTAGCATTGATAAGGGCTTTGCTATCTCTGAGTCACTGATTGAGAATGCAGGCCTCCTCCTATCTTCATCTTCCTCTCCTACCAGCAACAAAAGGAAAAAAACCAGATAAAGGGGAATATAGGAAATTATGGACAGTGATAATGATGATATCACAAATTCTAAAGGCTTTGAGAAGAAGTATATCTTCAAAAATCCAGATTGGGATGAATTTCTAAAAGTTAAAAGCAAAAAAGACTAAGAAAATAGGAGGGAAAACATTTGAAAGCATAGAAGTTAGCAGCAACCTTTCTTTATAGCTGCAGAGATATCCTTTACATATATCCTTTATAATATTTAATTATTATGTCTATTGTTTCTTGGAATGTAAGGGGATTAAATTCCCTTGAAAGGAAATTGGATTTCTCAAAATTATTAATTTCCTATAAACCTAGTATTGTTGGTATTTTGGAGATAAACTTAATGATAGTAATCTAGCTAATTTTCAAAGCAGATTTTCAACTAACTGGAATGTTATCCATAATAATTCAACGGGGGATTATGGTAGGATAATTATAACTTGGGATCCCAGCATTTGGGAATTATGTCAATATACTCTTAATTTGCAATATATTCATTATAGTTTGAAAAACAAAGGGGATTTTCAATTAAATGTGACTTTTGTTCATGCTTTAAATTTTGAGAAAGATAGATTTTTATTGTGGAATAATTTGGAACAGTTAAATAATAGTATTAGTAATTCATGGATTATAATAGGGGACTTTACAAGGTAATGAAAGCTTTTGAAAGAAGTGGAGGAAATTTCAATTCCTTTTAAGAAATTAGAATTCCTCTTAAATTTTATGTTAAAAATGGTTTAATTTAACCCTTTATTAAAGGAAACGAATTTACTTGGAAATCGGGAGAGTTTTAATACATTCACTGTAAACTGGATAGAATTTTAGTCAATCAAATTTTTACAAAAAAAATTCCCAACTTTAAACGTTATACTTTACCCCAAGCAACCAGTGATCATACCCCATTATAACTTATTTTTTCTCAAGAGAATATTATTAAGAATAACTTTCCTTTTAGATTCAAAAATGGATGGGTTTATGATAAGGAATACAGACTGGTTGCTAAAAATAGCTTTCATATTTCAATAGAAGGCTCGGCTTAATACAAGTTTAGGAAACTTCTACAACAAATTGAGGCAAATCTGAAAAATTGGAATAAAAATAAAAACAATATGAAATCAATCAAATTAGGGAGGAATGTGTGAGATTGCAAGACAATATTGATCTAGATTGCTCATACTCTTTACAAATAAATATTTTTTTCCATAGGCAAAAAAACCTAGCTAAATTATTGCATGTTGAAGCTGTCAACTTAAGGCAGAAAGCCAAAATAGATTGGCTTACTAGTGGTGATCTGCCAAGTAAATTTTTCTATGTAAAGATGTCACGTAGAAAATACTGTAATGCCATAGGAAAACTACTTAATGACAATGGGATTGTTATTAATGAAGCTTCACAATTGGAAAAGGAAGCTATTAAGTACTTCTCTGATCTGTATAACTCTGATGGGAGCCCAGGTATGTTCCAAACATCACTCCTAAATACTTATTGCATGAAAATAGTGAAGAAATCTTACTTGCTCCAATTTGTTTGGAAGATACAAAAAAATTGATTTTACTGCTAAGGACGACAAAAGCCCAGGCCCAGATGGCTTTGGGGCTAAATTTTATAAAACTCATTGGGTGGAGTTAAAAAGCATTATATTTGAGGCTGTTAATGAATTCTTTTAGGCAAACTCTTGAAAAATATTAATCACACTTTTATTACTTTGGTGCCAAAAATAAAAGTTCCTAACTGTCTTGGGGATTTCAGGCCTATTGCCTATTGTAATTTCTTTTACAAAATTATTGCCACAATTTTAATTAATATAATAAAAACATTTCTAAAATTTTTAATTTCATAAAACCAAAGTGCTTTTATCCCAGGTAGATTTATTGTTGAAAATACTCTATTGGCACATGAGTTATTAAGAAATTTCAATCAGGCTGGGAAAAATAATATGTGTATAAAAATTGATTTACATAAAGCATTTGACAAAATAAATAGGAATTTTATTATTTTTATGATGAGGCAACTAGGTTTCAAGGAAAAGTTTTGTAACCTAGTAAAAGAATGCATATGTAATGTAACATATTCCATCCTCATTAATGGTTCCCCCTGTGGGTTTATACATAGAAATAGAGGAATAAGACAAGGAGATCCTTTATCTCCTTATCTAATTACTTTAGCTATGGAATACTTTACATTACAAATGGAAAAGGAACAATTGAATAAAAATTTAAAACCAGTTAATTCAATTATTCCTTGTATTACTCATCTTCTCTATGATGATGATTTATTAATATTTCTGAATGCAGATGTTCAAAATGCAGAAATCATAAGAAAAATATTTGACAACCTCAAACATTATGCAGGACTCCAAATTAATGAAAGTAAGAGTAAGGTTTACTTCAGTAAAACATGCAAGAGCACGAAGGAGATACTTAATGTTTTAAAGTTTCAACAAAGTGAACTTCCAATCAAATACCTAGGACTCTCTCTCAGCTGTAATCAAATCAAAGATAAGGACTGTGCCAAATTGCATGATATCTTCAAATAAATTTGATAATTGGTCTAGCAACTTGCTATCAATTGCAGGAAGAGTTGAACTCACCCACACGGTCATCACAGCTATAGTCATGTATTGGATGAAATCTCACAATATCCCAATTAAAGCAATGGAAAAAATAGAAAATTATGTGCAAACTTCATTTGAAGTGGGAAATATCATAAAATTTCTTGGAATACAGTCACAAAAACAAAGAAAGCGGGAGGTATAGGAATATGAAATTTTGTTGACTTGAATGAAGCTTGCAATTACAAACTATTTTAGAAATTCATTGAAGGCAAATCACTTCAGGCCAAATGGATGATAGCCAAATATATCAAAAAATGAATTTTTGGTCCATGCCGATGGAAAATCATCACTGTCATACATGGAAAAGCATTCTAAAATGCAGAGAAATAGGAACAAAATTAATAGAAAGAAAATTCAAAGAAGGTAAACAAACCAGCCTCTGGTTTGATCCATGGATCAATGGAAAATCTTTGATCAATTTGCTTGGCTGGAGTAATCTTTATCAGTTTGGGGGAGCCAATACAAAAGTAGAAAGCGTTATACAAAATTCATTATGGAATACCCAACTACAACCAGCAGCATCCATATTCAATTCCAAAATAAATAAAATAAAAATTGATCCAAGCTAAGATGAAGACAACGGGATCTAGAAACTCTCATCAAAAGGAAAATTCTTATTTAAAAACACTTGAGATTTCATTAAAGGGGAGGAAATGGAAGTGGATTGGTACAAAACAATCTAGAGTACATCTAACTGTCCAAATATGGCATATTGCACTTACTTTGCAATTTTAAATCGACTACCAACAAGAGACAGATGTGCAAAGTGGGATAAAAACAAAGGAAACATCAGCTGCCTATTATGTAAAAAAGAAGCAGAAAATATTGAACATCTTTTCTTTGATTGTTCATATTCAAGACATACATGGTTCATAACCAAAAGCAAATTAAATCTCAATCAACAATTGGCGCTTCAAAATATCAGAGAAAGTATACAACATATTCAAAAAGTATTCAAAGGAAAGAAAAAAGAATTCAATAAAGCATGTGTAGTTCTAACTACAGTAGTATACTTTTATGAAAAGAAAGGAACAATAGACTACACAATAACATTGAAAAGACTTTCAATTATGGAAAGCCATTGAAATAGAATATGGTAAATTCTATTTAAACACAGATAATTACATAGTAGCCTCCCTAAAATAAATAAAATTTTAAAGATTAAAATATCCTTAAAAAGCCGCATACTTTCTTTCTTCTCAATTTCATTATCTTCTTATGTCAATTTCTTACTGTCTAAACCAACGCTTCTTCAAAACCCTAGTTTCTAAATCAGTGAAGAAAAAATTCAATTTTTCACTACTAAGTTATTTTTTGGGTTTACGGACTTTTTTAATTGTAGTTCTGAAGAAAATATGAATTAGGTTTCTAAATCAGTGAAGAAAAAATTTAAATTTTCATTACTAAGTTTCTAAATCAGCGAAGAATAAAATTATAGCCCTAGTTTCTAAATCAGTGAAGAAAAAATTCAATTTTTCACGTTTTGCGTGATGGGAAGGGTAGTTCTGGAAATGATGGGGGCTACTAAGTTATTTTTTGGGTTTACAGACTTTTTAATTTTAGGGGGTTGCTAAGTAAATACTCGAGTTGAAATAGAATTTGCCATAGAATATAATATTATACTCCAAAAGGCTTGCAAGACAATCAACCTCAGTAGTCAAAGCCATAATATTTGTGATTCAGACAACTTTGAAGAAAAAGTTGAAGAACACTTACAAAGGGGGAAATTCACCTTTGAGAATTCCCTTTAATTAAGCAAGGGCAGATGGTCAAATGAGCCAATAGATCAACATGGCAGTAATTGTAATCAAGCTTTAGCTGAAGGTGGCCATTCCAAAACCCAAACCAGAAAGGTTTCCTACAAGGGAAGCAAACAAAATTTTGTTAATTATAAAACAAATAATGTAAATATTTTTAAATCTAACAATTTATTTTGTTTACCTGATTTGAATAGGAGCTACCACATACTCAACTTTGAGCTCGAGCAAAATGACAACATGCAACTGATAAGTAGTGACAAAAAGTTAAGTGTTAATCAATTAAAGACCAAGCCTGAATATAATAGCAATCACTTATTTGCTTGGATTCATAAGGAAAACACTTGCAACATAACTGATGGTGGCCTTTTCAAAAATCAATTCAAGAACGATTCCTGCAAGGGAAGTAACAAGGCTGTTATTAAAAACAAATTAGTTAATATTGCAGATTCTTATACTAATCATAATTTGTATATACCTGAATTGAATAGAAGCTACTGCGTTCTCAACAGTAAACTAGATCATGATAGAAATTTCTTTCTAGCCATCAATGATCAAAAATTAGGAAATTAACTTTACAAAAGCAAACTCAATAATAAAGTTTATTACTTATCTGTCTAAGAAAGAGGCGAAAATAAGAAGACGCAAGAGATAGAGAATATTCCAATCATTGTGAATAGCATCAAACTCCAAAATCATACGAAGTTAACAGCTAGTTCAGATCTAGACTCAAATCCAATGGCATATGAATATAATAATCATTATCAAAAGGCTGCTGATGTAATTCGAGAGCCCCAAATAGATTTATACATGTAGGCTCCAGATTTTGAAGCTTCTACTAAACATGCTTTAGATCTAAAGCTAGAAGATGCTTCAGTTAGCAAAGCGATACTCTCTAAGGAAGTTGAAGCAAAAACAACTCTTCAGATCCATTTTTGCTCAAATCCAAGGCTACAAGAACTAAACTGCAACGACTTGAAGGCTTGGAAGCCTCCTTGATTCTCTTATCTCATTTTATTTTGAGTAGCGAGTTGGAAGTTTTCGTCTTCCGCCATGATTTTATTTTGTTGAGAGTCGGTAAAATGGAGGCACTTTGTAACCCTAAATGAGCTAGAGTTTGTTTTAAGTTCTGTTGTATTGTACTGGGGTGGGTTGTATTCGGGTAATACCCGATTTCCTTTTGTGTTTGGGCCTTTCCTATTAATAATGTTTCAAAAAAAAAATTCCGACCTCACTCTTTGCTCTTTAGCGGGCTCACCGACACTGCACCATTCTTCACTGCTCATTCATACGCAGCATCAACATCCTCGTAAGAGAAGCATACTGCTACCGGTCTCACTCATCCTTGGACTTTGTTGTGTGCACGTGTCCACTCATTTCATTTGTTTCTTTTTGGTACACAGGTTGTAAAGGCTATTTTCCTCTGCCCGCTTTCCAGTTCTCCCTATCTGTTCCATTTTTAAATGCTAAGTGCATTTCATGCATCAAAGCAAAATATACATATATAAAGAAATATACAAAGGAGAGGTACCCGTGAGATTCTAATCTTGAAACATCGTAACTAAACGCACTGGCATAGAATGCGACCGATTTTGCAAACTCTATTATTTGTACTTTCATAAAAGAAGAACCAACGATAACAAAATTAAATTATTACGAATATCTCCACTTTAACATCAACTTCTAGCAAACCCTTAACTTAAATTCAGGAGTTTCCAAAGTCTTGTTTTTTTTTCACTTTCGAAACTGCTTTATAAGCCTTAAAATAATAATAATAATAATTATTATTATTCGAACATAAGCATATCATAATGTTAACTCCTCTTTGTTAACGACCTAAAGATGCAAAGCGACCTACGACTTATGGGGAGCAGCGACCTACGACCTATGGGGAGCAGCGACCTACGACCTATGTGGAGCAGCGACCTAACGACTCAATTAGTAAGCGACCTAAAGTGTGAAGCGAGCTAAGGTGTGAAGCGACATAAAGCATGTGCGACCTAAGCAATGCCGCGACCTACCGACCTAAGAAGACAGCGACTTAAGGGATCCTACTACCTAACGACTTAAGAAAGAAGTGGTCTCAACGACCTACGACCTATGTTAGGTCGCGTGCGACCTAATAACTCGCTCAGAAGAATCTAAGCACAAACGAGATAAGACAGATCTCATCCCCTAGGTCGCTGCCGACCTACGATCTAACTTAGGTCGTTCACGACCTAAGACTTAGAGATTGGATTCTGCTCAGAATCTCCCCTATAAATACAGCCCTAACTCCAACGGCAAGAGGACTTTTGGCTGATCTTCTGAAGCGCTGTTACTCTGCTGAACTCTTAACTCATCCAACACATCAAGCATTCCAAAGACCGAAGACACTACAACAAGCTTCGAAAGAGATCTTGCACATCCGACATGGATTCAAAGAGTCTTATCACATCAAAGTTTGAGCTACTAGTCTGAAGTGTTTTGGAATCGAAGTGTATTGTATTTTAAAGTGCATTGTATCAACTTGTAACCAAATCAGCAATAAAAGAATATAAAGTGGACGTAGGCTTAATTACGAGCCGAACCACTATAAAATCGTTGTCTTTTACTGTTTCCTGCTATTTTCTGCTTATACTATGTTCTCGTACCAACGGGTGGTGCTTTCACTTTTTCTTTACACACACCAGGTGTTAGCGTTCAATTTTTAGCGTTAACATTTTGGTGCTTTCAGTGAGAATTGAACTCAGGAGTTTTTCCACCATTACTTCGTGAAAGTTTTCCAAAAGAATCTCTCTAAAGACCAGAAGTTTATCTGAAATCATGGCTCCTGGAAGAAATGGTAGATCTACCAGATCCGGAAATGCTCATGAGGGAACCTCCGCTTCCCCAACAGCAGATCAAGCAACTCCCACCATTGGAGTCACAAGGGCTGAATTAGACGATGTTGTATCTGGATTATACCAACAAATTGAAGCTCAAAATGCTTTGATGATGGACAGATTAAACATTCTACTTGGGGTAAATCGACAACTAGAAAACAATGAAACAGTCTTCTCTGAAGATGTTCACAATTCCCAAGAGAAAGATATTCCTCAAAGAGCAGCTGGCACCGCCGAAGCGCCACCTTTCCAAGCTGAAGGTCCAAGGCCGCAGCCAACTTTTCGTGAGCATTTGCCCAGGCAAACTTCTAAAAGAATGGCTGATGTCTACCCAGCGATGCCTCCGAACAATGAGGAATACCTATCAGGGATGGTCCGCCGAATCATGAAAGAGAGCATGCAGAGGGAAGAAAATGAGAGTGATTGGGGATTTGCACCAAGCAGAACTCTGTTTACTGAAAGGATCCTGAAAGCAGAGTTTCCAAGAAAATTTGTACCTCCTACTATCCCGGCTTATAAAGGGACAAGTGACCCTAATCATTTCCTGTATAAGTACGACTAGCATTTGACCAGTGCAAGAGCATCAGACGAGATTAAAGGCAGATACTTTCCAGTGTACTTGGAGGGAGTGGCTCTACTTTGGTTCACAAAGCTACCAGTTCGGTCCGTAGATCAATTCTCTGACTTAACTCGAAAATTCAAGGATCAGTTCAGGTTGTATGCTTCAAAAGCTAAGGATATAATGTCACTGTCCAGCCTTGAACAAGTGCCCAGAGAATCTATCAGATCTTTCTTAAACCGTTTCAATATAGCCCTAGCCGAAGTGGATAATACAGAACCCCGTATGGTCCTGACTTACCTAATGCGAGCCATCAACAAATCGAGTGAATTCGGAAGATGGTTAAAAATGAAAGAGCCAAACTCACTTGAGAAATTCTATAGGAAGGCCGACGAATTCATGCGCCTAGAGAGCCTTTCTGCACTAGCGAAAGTGGTTGTTGTCGAGGTCAAAAATAATGATCTTGCTTCTCACAGAGGAGAATCTGGAAACCAGAAAAGGGAAAATGACAAAGAAAAGAAGCAGGGGAATGAGAAAAAACCTCGCCGCTTTAATCCTTCAGATTTTACTCCCTTAACTGACACACCGGAAAATATCTTTTTCGCGACAAAAGATGTTGTCAAGTATCCCAAACCACCTGAGATGAGGGGAAGTGCAGTGAATAATGGGAAATTATGTCGATTTCACAATCAACCTGGCCATGACACTAACCAATGTCGCCAGTTAAAGAATGTGATTGAAGAATTGCTGAAACAGGGTAAACTTCAACAATATGTGAAGAAAAACAGAGTCGACCCAACCTCATCCACTCAGGGGCAGCAACATCCTGTCCATCGATCTGGCTCTAGCAACAACACTGCAGTACAAGAATCTGAAATGCTTGTCATTAATGTTGTCACAGGGGGTCCTCACCCAACAGGCAGGAATTGGGACGACTGCTGACAACCCACAAGACTGCAGCTGGGGCATCTTCCAATCTCTCTGGCATATAAATCCAAAACTACGAGTCCAGTGGAAATGGAAACTCAATCCGGAGATCCTGGAACAACAATCACTTGCATCCATTTTTTACTTAACAACCTTGTTTAGATTTATAAAATGATGGTGGATGTATAACTCTTGTATTGTAAACCGCTGAGAAATCAGTGTGATTCAATAATAAAGAACTATGAATCTTGTGTCTTTTGCTATTTTAAATTGCCTATCTCATTTCGATGTGCAAATGTCTTAAATGTGTTGCTAAAATATCGATTTAATATTGCAGGCAATCAAAGCAAAGCTTACATATTCAACACATCACAAATTCAAGCGATTCCCATAAATCACTCAACAAATAAATGTCAAGTCATAAAATCCTAAAATTCAACTCCTACAAGAGAAGTGCTATTCACAAACAGTTGATGGTTCCACCAAAGCGGGCACCTTCCTAACGAGAAGGTTCCAGACCTTTGCTAACCAATTGCGATCGTTTGTGCAAACGAACGTCCGGTAAATTAGCTTGCGTCTGCCCCGTGGATTCACTCGACGATAAAGTACACTTCTCTGGAAGAAAGCAAACAACTTGCAGAAGAATGGAACATGTACTTAAAGTGATGACAAGGAATCGTTAAGAAGCAAATGGTGGAAGGACGCAAGCAACAAAGCCCTCTTCGGAGGCCAAGCACTACTCTTCGGAGTCCATGCTACTCCTCAGAGTCCACGTGCCACTCTTCGGAGTCCAAATGCTACTCTTCAGGGTCCATGCTACTCCTCAGAGTCAAAACACTACTCCTTAGAGTCCTCGTGCTACTCTTCGGAGTCCACAAGCCCTCTTCGTAGGCAAGAAATTGCTTCGGAGGCACAAGACTTCTACGTAGGCAGAAAATTGCCTCAGAAGCGCAAGGCCTTTTCGGAGGCACACAAACGACGACCTCTTCGTAAGCAGGAAATTGCTTCGAAGGCACAAGCCCTCTTCATAGGCAAGAAATTGCTTCGGAGGCACAAGACTTCTTCGTAGGCAGAAAATTGCCTCGGAAGCATAAGCCCTCTTCGTAGGCAAGAAATTGCTTCGGAGGCACAAGACTTCTTCGTAAGCAGAAAATTGCTTCGGAAGCACAAGCCCTCTTCGTAGGCAAGAAATTGCTTCGGAGGCACAAGACTTCTTCGTAAGCAGAAAATTGCTTCGGAAGCACAAGCCCTCTTCGGAGGCACAAAAATAAAGACTTCTTCGTAGGCAGAAAATTGCTTCGGGAGCACAAGCCCTCTTCGGAGGCACAAATCTTCGGAGGCATAACATATCAAACAAGCTCTCTTCAGAGGCACACTTTTACTCTTAATGGTGAAATGCTAAACAAAGCCCTTTAACAAGGCACATCCAAAACTTCGTTGATGGAACCACTAAAGGGGCATTTTCTCAAAAAAAAAGATTCCAGGCCACAGCTAAATACATATGATTATTTGTACAAATAAGTATCCGGTAAAAAACCTGACGTCTGTCCCGTGGATCCATCCAACGATGAAATATAACTTTCTGAGAAGCAGATCAAAACATTCTTTAAAAAGCTCGCTTCACTGCGTAGGGGAATCCACTTTTCAACAAATAAAAGTGATCATCCCTGAAAGTAGAAGTGTTCTTTTAAAAAGAAAGAAAAAGAGAAACTTCTCCGATACAAAGCATATTCTATTAAAAGCAGAATAATATTTCCTCAAAATGGAAGAATTATTCTCTAAAATAAGAGTACAAGTCTTTTCAGAATATTCCAGTAAGCCGTGGTATGGGGGCAGATAGCTATATTAATAAAAAAAATGCTTAAACATCATACCACGAGCTCACTGCAATATCATATAAAGTAAATAAAGAAACTTGTGCAAAAACAAGGAATAAATGCGTTCACACATATATTAACAAGAAATTGTACAAGCAAAAGGAACTATATTATTCCATACTATGAAATTTTTGCACATGTGTAGGTTTCGACAAGCGGAGTCCGGTATCCGCACAATCCCCGTTCAATACATGCAAAAAGCAAAAAGCAAAACAAGAAGCCTAAAGTCCAGCTTATCATTCCTTCTTCCCGCCACCCTTAGAGCTCTTTCCCGACTTGATAACTAGTTTTGGAAGCCGTTGTGGACGGTTCGGGGGGGGAAGGAGAAAGAGGAGTAGTCGGATCTTCTTCTACTTTATCTTCTCCAGCTGAAATGCTTTTCTTCTTCTTCCTCTTTGCGCGTTTCCCTTTCCTCTTTGAAGAAGATTCACTTCCCGGAGTAAGCAACGCAGAAAGTTTTGTATCATCATCATAAGACTGTTCTGGGGTCTTCTCACTATCCTCAAATTCTTCCGCCTTCTGCTCTTGCGAAGCGGGTGGATCCTCCAAGCCTTGAAGGGCCTCTATTTGCTCGTCCTGCGATCCCAGCCCAGATGTAGGAGTGATCTGAAGGGATGGAGGAGGAACAGCTGGAAGGGGAGAAGTTTGCGCAACATTCAGTGTTTCCGCTACAGAAGAAAAGAAGTTAAAATCAGTATTCTCCGAAAAAAGAGAAGATATTGGATCATCAGGACTTAAGTAACAAGCGATAAATTCATCGAGCTCAGTTGAACCGAACGAATCGAACGAGTAATCTACTTGAGCTAGATCAGACTAGGAATTACCTGGAGAAGTTGGTTTAATCACATTGATTTCAAATTGTTCAGCTTCAATATTGTCCCGAGTCTTCTCCTCGTCTTGAACAGTGGGAGGCTCAGTAATTGTGGTTTTGATTTCGGCTTTTGCAAGGGGTGGAGAATAAGAACTAGAGCCAATGGTATCTGGGTCGACCGGAGCCGGAGGACGAGCGGGGTCAGTTGAAGTCGCTTTCTCTAAACGCTCTCCTCCTGCTGCTTCGGCTTGCTCCCTAGCAAGCTGCTCTTTTCCCCTAGCAAGGGCGGTGCGTGCTTCATCATCCAGATAAGTCGCCTCAAGATCCGCCTCTGCATAGCCAGCACCCCCGAACATGTCGATTATCGCTTCCCACACTTCAGCCAAAGTAATTTCATATGTTGATCCCAGAAACGAGAGACTCCCGCACCCCAAGACGCTATGGATATAAAAGTCAAATAGAGTAGAGCTGATTTTTGCCTTCGTCGCCTCGTGCGACTGCTCAGCCGCTTCTTTTTCGGCAATGGCTGCAACTTGGCCGGCAACTGCCTCATCCCGCTATTTTCAACTTTAAGAAGTCGAGCTTTTAATGCTGCAATCTCCAGATCTTGCGAGCTAACTCTTTCCCGCAGTTGAGCGGTATCTTTGCGATATTTGTCAGTAACGTGCTGCTCTGCCTCAAGTTTCATCTCAGCATCTCTTTGAGCAGCATGAGCATCTCTCACTTGTTTTCGGAATACTTCTTCTTTTTGAGAGTGCGAAGCAGAAGAAGCGGCGAGATCTTCCTTGAGTTTCTTGACTTCGGACTCAAGTCTCGCATTGTTGTCAGCAATGCTCGCCATCTCTCCATCATGTTGCTTACAAGTTTTATCCCACTCCGACTTGTCATTCTCCATAGTTAGCATGGCTTCAAGGTTCATGCGATTAACTCTTTGAAGTTCGTCGACAAGTTTCTGCCAGCCAGACATTCTCTCGATATCAAGTTTGACTACATCAAGGTTCCTCAGCATAGCCGGCTTATCAATCGGTACCAAGTCTAAGTCGAAGCGTACTCCCCTTAAGCACCAATTTGGGAATCCGCTTTGAAGTGTAGAAGGAGCATCTTTGACTTGATACTGAGGCCTGTTGATAATTGTCTGAATGTTAGGTTTCTTAAGAGCAGGAGAACCGGAGGAGATGTCAAGATGGTTAGGAGCATCGGTCTTTTCAGAAATCGCAGATGCTGATTGACCGCTAAGTTTGACCCGTTTGCTCGAATCGTCAGCAATGCGACTCTTCCCTTTATCATCATGGGATTTCCTTTTATGAGAGTCATCATCCCTTCTTCTTTGACACTCCTCATAATTTCGTCTTTCATGAGCTTTTCTGGCAGCCCGTTCTTCATCTGTTTCTCTCGGGGCAGTGAGATAGCGCCTAAAATCATAAGTATCGCGGCTTCCATGGTGCTGGAAATTGTCATAGTACGAGCCAGATCGCCCCATCGGAGAATCTGAAAGTGAAAAAAGACAAGTCTTAAAAATCTTCAAAGAAAAGAAGCCGAGTGCATTTAATCGCAAAAAATCCTAAGTGTGTGTGATGTGCAAGCTACGCGCATCAAACTACAAACCACTCTTTGGTTGAGGAGTGATAGCAAATTGTGAGGTAGAAGTCAACTTTTGAGCTGACAAAGTTTGTTGCAAGGAAGATGTCACTTCAGCTGCTGGAGATGTGACTTTCGTTGTATCGTCTTTGAAAAGCTCTCGTGAAGTCACCATTAGGTCACTTAGGTCACCAAAAATGTCTTCGCCGTCATGCCGAGCAAAACTCTCTTTTTCAGCCTCTTCATCGGCTGCCTTCTCGGGGCATTGAGGGAGTTCCTCCTCTTCGATAACCGGAGAGAGTGTAAGCTTGCCAGATGATCCCACAACATCGGCAGAGGTGGAACACTTCACCAGCGCAGCCTCTACAGTAGGTTCCTTCGGAGCAATCTCTTCTGCTGAAACTGGGGCATCCGATATCTCTGCTTGAGAATTAGAAACTTCATGAATCTGAGTAGATCGGGAGGAGTGAAGAAGTCTGAATTGATGTAAGAACTCGTCTGTCAACAGAAATTGGATACTCCTCTCCTCAACTGGCACGGCCATGAGCCTCTCAAAAGTTGGTTTGTGACCAGGATCCCCAGAAGGAGGAGGAAGCGCTGAAAAGAAAAGAGCGAAGTTAACGCTTGACAACTCGGGCTTCGAAAAGTTCAGAAACATAAGAAACGAAGATAAATGATCTTAATTCCTACTCTCCAGATAGCGTAAAATCACGGAGGACAGCGAACGTAGAAAAACTGACTCAGAAATTCGTGAACACTGTCGGGAAGACTAATGATCAGTTTGCGGTTCCTAGCACTTCTCACAAGCGTGATGGAAGGATTGTCTTTATTTTTGGCAAATGTGCACAGATAACAAACTTCGTCAAAACTCGGAAGACGATCCAGCATCCTCCTAAATAGCACACATAGTCCCATCAGGATGGCATAGCCATTGGGATGTAACTGAAAGGGAGAGATAGACAGCCGAAGAAGAAGCTGCTGAAGGAAATCGTTAAAAGGAGGAATGGCTCCGCTCATGCACATTTGGCGATTAACGGCGACCAAACCATGAGGTGGTATGTCAGCAGTGTCGCTTTTCTCAGGCAGTATGGCATCTGCTTCAGCAATGCCGAACTGAGTGCACAGTTGGCGGAAAAATTTATATGTTAAAGTGGTCGAGATTCTTTCTGGAGGATTAGTCAACGGGACAGGAATAGGAATGGCCTCTCCAGCTTGAACTATTATCTCTTCTTGTTGAGAAGTCATTCTACACAATCAACTGGATGTTCAAATGTGAAGGTGCACGTTTCCTAATAAGTGTGAAGTGTTGTGCAGAACTAATAAAAATAACAAGCAAACATAACTGGAATTAAACTAGTTGACAATTGGTCGATTACGAGATTTCAGAACTTGTTAATTTAAAACTCAAGTGCAGTGTTAATGCAAACAAATCGGCTTCAGTTAACTATTTTAGTTTTTCTTTAATACTTCACTTAAGTCAGTTGGTTTACAGCATTTCGTTCACACGGTTCATTTAAGTTGATTTTTCTTTATCGACTAATCTGTCATTCGATGTGGGCAGTCAATGGCAGTATATTCGTCCCAGTTTTCTGCAAATATTGTGTTTAACAGGTTATTAGCATTGGAGATAATCTGTAAAGAAGTTCAAACAGTTCAAAGTTCAAGCGGTTCGTTCTAACTGTTCAAACTGAAAATTCAGTCAAGTTCTGTCAAAGCTTTGCAAATGTCTTAAGTATTAGCTCGTCCACGACCTAAAGGATATGCTACGAGTTAAGTTAAGTTAAGTTGTCGACCCTTTAAGTCGTAATACATATGAAGGAAAAGGCCTCTAGTCAAAATAGCATAAATTTCTCCAAGTCCTAGCTCGGTCGCGACCTAAGGCTTATGCCGCAACTAGTTAGGTCGGTCAAGTGTGCTAGGTCGCAAGGGTTCGTGGGTCGCTCAAATTCACTGGGCCGTTTTTGATGAAGAACTCGAGCTATCTTCCATTCAAGCTAATGCCTCGCTTCCCTTAACCAATTGACCTCCTATCCACTCAGTAATTCGTCAACCCGCCAACTCGAGATCCATAAACCAATAACCCGTTAACAATCTCCTCATCCCCTCTAATGTCGCGAATCAGTTAGCCTAAAGCACTGTAACCCATTGTCTAAAGCCAGGACAAACCACCTCGAATCCATCAGCAATCGATTGAAACGTGATTCGTGATGAAGCGTGGCATAAAGAAGTGGGTCGGAGATGAAAAATGGGATTCATGATTCAATGATAATCGAGGATTGAGTAGAAAGCAGATTCACTTACACAATGGAATATTAAGGATAATCGGTGATTGGTCAGATTGAATTCGCCTTTGAGAGCTTGGGAACTCGATGATGGCAGGATGGAATGATAGAACAGATGAGGTAAAGGAGGAACGACCTAAGCTATTTATACCCCGGGGCAGCAAAATGCGAATCGGCACTTGCGACCTAGTTTCCTCGATAGGTCGCTTGCGACTTAACAACTCTTCTGAGCATGAGTAAAGGGGATCGAAGCACACGACCTACGACCTAGGCGTGTACTTCGAGGGGTAAATGTTAACTCCTCTTTGTTAACGACCTAAAGATGCAAAGCGACCTACGACTTATGGGGAGCAGCGACCTACGACTTATGGGGAGCAGCGACCTACAACTTATAGGGAGCAGCGACCTACGACTTATGGGGAGCAGCGACCTATGACCTATGGGGAGCAGCGACCTAACGAATCAATTAGTAAGCGACCTAAAGTGTGAAGCGAGCTAAGGTGTGAAGCGACATAAAGCATGTGCGACCTAAGCAATGCCGCGACCTACCGACCTAAGAAGACAGCGACTTAAGGGATCCTACTACCTAACGACTTAAGAAAGAAGTGGTCTCAACGACCTACGACCTATGTTAGGTCGCGTGCGACCTAATAACTCGCTCAGAAGAATCTAAGCACAAACGAGATAAGACAGATCCCATCCCCTAGGTCGCTGCCGACCTACGATCTAACTTAGGTCGTTCACGACCTAAGACTTAGAGATTGGATTCTACTCAGAATCTCCCCTAAAAATACAGCCCTAACTCCAACGGCATGAGGAATTTTGGCTGATCTTCTGAAGCGATGTTACTCTGCTGAACTTTTAACTCATCCAACACATCAAGCATTCCAAAGACCGAAGACACTACAACAAGCTTCGAAAGAGATCTTGCACATCCGACATGGATTCAAAGAGTCTTATCACATCAAAGTTTGAGCTACTAGTCTGAAGTGTTTTGGAATCGAAGTGTTTTGTATTTTAAAGTGCATTGTATCAACTTGTAACCAAATCAGCAATAAAAGAATATAAAGTGGACGTAGGCTTAATTACGAGCCGAACCACTATAAAATCGTTGTCTTTTACTGTTTCCTGCTATTTTCTGCTTATACTCTGTTCCCGTACCAACGGGTGATGCTTTCACTTTTTCTTTACACACACCAGGTGTTAGCGTTCAATTTTTAGCGTTAACAATAATTCGTATCAGATCACCGTTGCATCTGAAAGATGTTGCAGCTTTGGATGATAAAACATATAATAATGAACTATAATAATACAATAAATCTTTGACATTTTCGAAATACTAGAAAACACAAAAAAAAAGTCATTCAGTGTCAACATCCATAGAAATTCAAGGAAGCAATGGTGATAAGCATACTCTTGTCTAAAGTAATGAACTACAATAACAGGAGGGCGATATCATAAATATGCAAGGATACATTTTTATTTTTATTTTACCAAAAGAACCTCTCATTTTGCAAAACTAAAATAATATAACAAATACACTTGAAAATTCAAACTGTAATGCATGTCAGAAGTGAGAAGTTCCTAGAGCAGCTCCAAAAAAAAAGCAAGCCTATATTGAACAATCCATGAAAGATCAATTTCGAGAGTGCGGCGCTGTTGAGATGTTTTCTATCCACCTATGTAAGTCTCCTGGGCATTCCCCGATTGCAGTTCAGAAAGCTTGTTATAAACTCCCATAGTAGGATTTCCATGCACTGATGAAATTATCGGCACCCCTCGCATCTTCCGTTATGCGTGCACTTCATTTAGTGGTAGAAGAGGTAAGACCATTGAACGAAGCTTTTTTGATGTCAACGTCATAATTGGATAGCCCTACATCCGCTTTAGAGCACATATATTTTCATAGCAACATTTATTTGTAACAAAAGAAATCTCTTGTTGTTACATGCTACCAATCTCATATATATGTTTATCTTCTTTTAGAATATCTTCCGATGTGAGACTAATCATAATCTAATCTACGCACCGAAATTTGGTTGCCCTGGTTGAAAAATTATCATAAACTAGTGCAAACCTAATTGAAGATAAGGAATAAGCGAATGCAGTTATCTGGTTATATCAAAGAGGCTATCATCATCTACCACTGATACTTTATCCAACGGTGCAGAATATACAAGTTATAACATAGCAGTTTGGGCCTCACCCTAAAGCCCAATTCCATCTGTTTATATACCATGCTATATTGTATAGAAAAATCACTGAGTATTGTATCAATTGTAAAAGAACTATGTATCAAATATATCTCAATAAAATTTCATATCTTTCTTCTTCAAAATTCACTTATCATATTGCAGAAATCTTAATATGGTATCAGAGCTCAAAGCTTAACAGCCAAATCATAGGATCCAATTTACTCATCAGAAAAAAAACTCATCATCTGAGTATTCACCACTCATCAGAAGACAGAGTCTCATCATCGAGTGGGCAGATTCAACTGAGAAAATCAAGTGTCATGCCTGAGTTCAAAGAACTAGGCTGCATCAGGCCTTTCTTGTCAAATCTTGAAGAAATCAATCAAAGAAATCTCAAAACAGATAAAAGAAATCAAGAATCATCTCAAAACTAAAGAAAGTGCCCATCAGCAAGACTTATCAGAGTTTAGACAAAAGAAGGTTCTCATCATCTAAATCTTGCAGTAGCATCAAACCTAGTTGTGAGCAATTCTTGTTTTCTAATTCTTGATCTCTGTCTTTGATTGATTTTCTTTGCTTTATCTCTAGTTTTGTTTGACTGTCTGAGTATAACTTGAATTCATCATGACTGATGATTCAATCTCTGCCACATCTGTCAATATGACTGATAATCATCAACCCTATACTACAGTTGAAAAACTTGTTAACATTGTAGTTAGTCCTCAAACCAATCTTGTAACTGCACACTTGAGCGAAGATAATTATCTTCTCTGGAAACTGCAGATTGAAACTGCAATCCAAGGATATGGACTTGAAGGTCACATTCTTAGAACCATTGCAATTCCTCCCAAATATAAAACTGTTGAAGAAAACAAAACTGTTATTAATGAGGAGTATACAAAATATCATAGACAAGACAGACTCATCTGTTCTTGGCTATTGTCATCGATAAATACAAAATTATTATCTCATGTCATTGGATGCAAGACAGCAAATGATATATGGTCAACAATAGAAAAGGTGTTCAACACATAGTCTGCAGCCAAAGTGATGTATCACAAGAGACAACTACAAAGCATGAAAAAAGATGGCAATACTATGAAAGAATATCTTTTTAAGGTAAAAGCCACTTGTGATCTTTTGGAGGCTGCAAATCATAAGGTTTCAGATTCAGAACAAATTTTAACCATTCTAAATGGATTAAGCGATGATTATGAGTCAGTAGTCGCTGTTATTGCATCTCAAAAGGAGTTACCATCTGTTGATGATGTTTACTCCATATTACTAACCCATGAAGCTAGAATAGATAATAAGAAATCACAAGACTCTGACTTCTCCATCAACTACACTACTAACTCCAAGAACAAAGGTCAAAGCAATAACAGGTCAGATCAGAATATACAAAGAGGAGGAAATTCTAATAGATCTAGAGGAAGAGGCAGATGGAATAAGAGTAATAATAGACCCAAATGCCAGATTTGCGAAAAAGTGGGTCATACAGCAGTCAAATGTTATTTCAAATACTCAAATCAGACCAGTGGTCAAAGAAATAACAACCTAAGTGCTAACATGGCTCAAGCTAATTCAGAAACCTAGACAAGTGGTGAAAAGAATCACAACTCTAATGATACAGCAAGGCCAGAAAGCACTCAAGATGATTACTGGTACCCAGACTCTGGTGTAACAAATCATATTACAAATAATCTTGATAATTTGAATCTTGGCAACATGGAGTATAGAGGTAAACAATCAATTTGCATGGGAAATGGTAAGTGTATCAATATTACTCATATTGGTAATGCTTATATTAAAGGCAAGAAACAATTGTTTTTACATAACTTATTAAGAGTACCCAGAATAAAGAAAAATCTCATTAGTGTATCCCAATTTGCCAATGACAATAAAGTCTATTTTGAATTTTACCCTACATACTGTTTAGTTAGAGACATACTGACAAAAGACATTTTGTTGCAGGGTGATGCTGAAAAAGGACATTATAAATTCAAATCTGTCAATAACAATGTGTCCTCAGTCAATCAGAAGTACTGTAACATGTGTGTGGAGCAAGACTCCAAAAGTGTATTTGATACATGGCATTACAAACTTGGTCACCCAAGTGTGAAAGTTGTAAAGCAGGTTCTTAATGAAAATGGAATATCTTTTGATAATGTCTCATTACCATATGTCTGTACATACTGCCAAATGGGCAAAAGTCATAAATTGGAATTTAATGAGTCTTTAACAGTTTATTCAAAACCATTAGATTTGGTTGCTATAGACTTATGGGGACCAGCACCCATATGTTCAGACTTTAAATATAGGTACTATGTTTCTTTTGTTGATGCACACACTAGACACACATGGATTTATTTTTTAAAATACAAGACTAAAACCTATAATGCTGTTATAAATTTCATAGTCATGGCTGAAAAGCAAACTGGCAATCAAGTTAAAATAATACAATCAGATGGGGGAACTGAATTTAAGACTCTCAGTGATTATTTTAGAGGGAAAGGAATAATGCACAGAATTACTTGTCCATACACTTCAGAAAAAAATGGGTTAGTTGAAAGGAAACATAGACACATAGTTGAAACTGGGATTAGTTTATTAGCTCATGCATCACTGCCACTAAAGTTTTGGCCTGAGGCCTTTAATACTTTTGTATACCTCATTAATAGATTACCAACAAAGGTAATAGGTGGGATAAGTCCAGTAGAGAAATTATATGGGATTAAACCTGACTATCATAGCTTGAAAACTTTTGGATGCTTATGCTTTCCTTACTTAAGACCCTACAATGCTAACAAACTTAACTTTAGATCTAAATCTTGTACTTTTCTTGGATATACTACTAATCAGAAGGGTTACAAGTGTTTGGATGAAAATGGAAGAGTTTTTATTAGTAGACATGTTGTATTTAATGAAAATGTTTTTCCATACAATAATTCAGAGATAAAAATAACCAATAAAGTGTACAATCCAAAAGTTTCAATACCTGACTTACCAATCTACTCTGAATATGAGTCTCAGAATGAAGAGGTGAGGTCTACTAGAGATCACCACACTCAATCCACTGTATCTAATCAACATAACTCTGAGTGGACAGGTGATCCTAGTCATGCCATTCACTCTCCTGTACAAATAGAAAGTGAAAAGAATCAGACAGAAGAAGATGCACATCAGAGTAATACAAGAGACATATCAAGTCAAGCAAATGAGGAAAGCTCACCTCATACTGAAACTCATACAAAGCCCAGTCACCTTATGATTACCAGGGCCAAAAGTGGCATCTTCAAGCCCAAGATATACAATACAAGCATAATCTCGCATGAGCCAGAAACATATGAGCAAGCTGCAAAAGACAAGAACTGGACAGCAGCTATGGATGAAGAATACAAAGCACTTATAAATAACAATACATGGAATCTTGTATATCCTCCAGACAACAAAAACATAGTTGGGTGCAAGTGGACATACAAGTTAAAGAAAAATCCTGATGGCACAATTAGTAGATACAAGGCAAGACTTGTTGCAAAAGGATATACTCAGCAATATGGATTTGATTTTAAGGAGACTTTCTCTCCAGTAATCAAACCAACCACTATAAGGCTTATTCTTACCATTGCTCTACACAAAGGGTGGCATATAAGACAATTAGATGTCAATAATGCATTTTTGAATGGCATCTTACAGGAAGATGTATATATGCAACAACCACCATGATATATCAAGCAGGAAAACTATGTGTGCAAACTAAATAAAGCCATATATGGACTCAAACAATCTCCAAGGGTCTGGTTTGATAGACTAAAGGGATTTTTATCAGATATGAAGTATCAGTCTATCAAATCAGACAACTCTCTATTTGTAAAGATTAATGATTTAGTGACTATTTACATACTAATATATGTTGATGACTTAATCATTACAGGAAACAGCAATGAAGAAATCAACAATGTCATCAAATGACTGAACAAGGAATTCTCAATTAAAGATCTGGGGAATATCAACTACTTCTTGGGTATAGAAGTATTGAGAAAAGGAAACTCTGAACTAATATTATGTCAGAAAAAGTATATTCAGGAACTACTCACTAAAAAAAATGGATGGTGCAAACCCACAACCAACTCCTATGGTCAGCAACCATCAACTATCTAAAAATAGGGGAGAAGCCATACATAATATCAAACAATATAGAAGTGTTGTAGGAGCATTACAATATGCTACTATAACACGGCCAGACATTGCTTACAGTGTTAACAAGGTGTCTCAATTTATGCAGGAACCACTGGATGAACACTGGAAAGCAGTTAAGAGAATACTCAAATATCTCAAAGGAACTCTAAACTATGGACTGCTATTCAAAACATGCAACAACTTAAACATAACTGGATATTCAGACGCAGACTGGGCAACAAATCTAGATGACATAAGATCTGTCAGTGGATACTGCATATATGTCAGAAACAACCTAATATCATGGTGCTCAAAGAAGCAAACTACAATATCCAGATCTAGCAAGGAGGCAGAGTACAGAAGCATAGCTAATGCCACAGCAGAAATCATGTGGTTACAATCTATACTAAAAGAACTGAAAATAGAGAATACAACAAAACCAGTGCTATGGTGTGATAATCAGAGTGCGGTGTTCATGACTGCCAACCCAGTGTTACACTCGAGAACCAAACATATCGAAATTGATATGTTTTTCGTTCGCGAGCAAGTTCAAAAAGAGAATTTGCAAATCAATCACGTACCTGCCACTTACCAAAGGGCAGACACGCTCACAAAAGCCCTAAGCACAAAGAACTTCACAAAGGTCAGATCTGACCTTTGAGTTGAAAGCGTCGAAGACAAAACTGTCAACAAAGAACCAGACTCAAAATCTTAGCACCAAAATCCAAATCGAAGAAGACAAGGTGTCGAAGAGAGCTGCAATAAGGATATCTCAACATCTCAGCACCAAAATCCAAATCTAAGAAGACAAAGTGTCGAAGAAAGCTGCAATAAGGATATCTCAACATCTTTCTGCTCTCTAGTTGAACACTAGCCTGAATCTCAACAAATCGCCATCAAACCCTAACCCTAGCTGCTCGGGTTTGAGGGGGCAATTGAAGATAAGGAATAAGCGAATGCAGTTATCTGGTTATATCAAAGAGGCTATCATCATCTACCACTGATACTATATCCAACGGTGCAGAATATACAAGTTATAACATAGCAGTTTGGGCCTCACCCTAAAGCCCAATTCCATCTGTTTATATACCATGCTATATTGTACAGAAAAATCACTGAGTATTGTATCAATTGTAAAAGAACTCTGTATCAAATATATCTCAATAAAATTTCATATCTTTCTTCTTCAAAATTCACTTATCATATTGCAGAAATCTTAATCGTGCTACGCACACGGACGTCATCAAACTAACCCTATATAGTGATGTTTTTTTTAGATTCAATAATTGAGGATGCTTAATGGAGGTAGATATTGTTAATAACTGGAAAGACTTTGTTATTATCATATATTACCTTTGGATTATTTGATAATGAAGTTGATCTACTTCATGATTAAAGGGAAAGGATTTATTTTAGCACTAATTTTGTTGGATTTTGTCAAACTCATCACCAATATTTAAGTTACTGAACAACATAAAACACCATTTGGATACTCTATGCTAGGTAATATAGAGTCATAATCGTATAATTTTTATTTGAGTAATTACAATCACGCAACGCAACTCAGATTATATAAATAATTTGATTGAAATACTTTGAAGGCATTCACTTTCATGAAATGGCATTAAAGAAATATACCAAAGAACATGCTAATTATTGAAGATAAAAAGAAAAAAATTTACAACGCAACTGCCTATTGGTGAATCACCTTTATTATAACAACAGTATAAGTATAGCCCTTTAAGAGAACAGTAGTCAGTTCAAACAAATTAATATATGTAATTAAACTTTTAAACAAAATAATGTGGAAAGATTGATATATCATGAAGCTGACTTGAGTGAAATTGTGTTATGCACTCTAGTTAAAATTATGTTTGCCAATCCTTCTTGAAATGCTGGTCACTTCAGGAGCTTCATGCCTCGTCATCTCCGACCCAATAACTCATAACCTAAAATATATAAATATTTAGGGCTTAATAATCCAGAATAAAGTGATATTAATTGTCGAAACGGTAGCTTATATTGACTTCCATAATTGTAATGAAGAAATGAAATGTTTGAATTGTAGCAACACAGACAAATAACATTGTCAACACTAAATCAACATGGAATAAAATATTTTAATGGGACTAACGTTTTGTTGAACTGATAATTCCTTAACAAAAAATAGTTAAAAGTTCATTGCTTACTACTTTGCAATACAGTCTGCCAGTCTTTGCATAAAGGGACTAATTGAAGCAACTCACACGAACAGGCCAACATTAGGCAATCAAAAAGTAAAGGTAGACAAATTCAAACATTTCCATTAAATAGTAAAAGCAAGGTCACCCAATGTAATTTTAAGGCTAGCCTACCAAAGGAAACCAATTTGGTAACATAAACAAATTCTTTTAGTCTAATAAAGAGGAGACCCTTGAGAAGCTTATCAAATTCGGAAGTTTCAATGTCGAAGAACATTGGAGGAATAGTGCAATCAATTGAAACTTAACTATGTCCTGGGAATATGAGAAAATGAAATCCAAACACATTTATGATTAAATCTTTTTATCAAGTGTGTTTGACTTATATGTAGTCACATAGAATATCCACCATAGAAAATTAGTGAAACAATAATGACATAAAATACTATTTCAGATTGAACCATCTATTCAAAAAAAAGATTTATTGGCAATGCATATCTACAATAGTGCATAAATTTTTATGGGTTAGCTCACATTGAAATCAACAAAAATAAATCCATACGGACATTAGTGCATATCTACGAAAGATAAATTTTACGTTGTCTTTAAACTCATATGGACATAAAATACTGAAAAATGATTCTTTGTCGATGCTTGCAATTGATGGCATATAATAGTGAAATTACCTTATTCTAAGGTTCATAGTTAATCATTTGGTTGTATTAGCTTTCTTATGCCCACTGGTTGACAAAGGAGACCCGACCCTACGAATAAATGTTATAGGAGGGCCTAATGAGGAACTATCTTTTTAGTCTACACAATATATGCCCATGCAGCTGTTTCCGTGTATACAATATATATTCATAACAATATAATAAATAGATTTATTATTCAAAATGTTTGAATTATTATTTTTAAACGTGCAACTTTATGCCAATACATCGCACATTTTTTATAACCGTTTTAGACCCTTCCACTTGCAATTTTTTTGTTAAAATAACTATTAGTGAACCACGATATGTATCGTTAAAGGGACAATGTTTGTTGCTATGTTAATAGTTCATCTTATAAAAAGATAACCTAAAATAGAACTTCGTAATACTATTAGCTTAAGTGTTTCTTGATAAGTAGCATTTTGATTAAAGCATATGGGAAAGTGTTAATTCCATAAAGTTAAATTCAAGTGGGTAGACAAATGCAAAAATGGATACACTTGGAACTTGCAGTACGTTGATTAAAAGTCTAGGGACTATCTTTTGTTGCAAAAAAAAATTAATGAATGGTAAAATATCAACTTTTAAATTTGCAAAACCCAAAAGTAAAAAAAATCACATTTGATTATAACAGGTTAAGGAGAAGATAGTAAACCTTAGCAACCATGCTGTAAGCAAGGCATGTATCTTTTTCTGTTCCAGGCAACAGAAATACAATACTACATAGGCAAAACTATCTATATCCATGCAACAAATATAATGCATCGCGTTTCATTTAATAAAGCATGATCCATCCGCAAGTCTAAATATAACAAATTATGTTAAGCTCTACAGCCTTCTGAGCTTCTAATATTTCAACATTATCTAATGCAAAATTTAGTTGCTAATTGGCAGGCACTCTTCAAAATCAATTTGGCTTCCTTAGCTTCAGCAATAGGGAACTTTTGCTCGATAATTCTTATCAGCTTAGGTTACAAAACAATACCTATTGTCTCCCCATCTTTCATGAACTACATGTTTCCAGCCGTATATAATAAGGATAAGTCATCGACGTCGTCGTCATTTTTGTGTATTAGTTTTCGTTAAAGTTGGTATTGAAAGTTGAAAGCTGAGGATGCTTACATGTTTTATCTGAAGGGAAAATGCAAATGAATTGCTTACTTAAGAAGATGAAGGGATCACATTATTGTAGGTGATCCTGGATATTAGAAATCAACAAAAATAAATCCATATGGACATTGGTGCATATCTACGAAAGACAAATTTTACGTTGTCTTTAAACTCATATGGACATAAAATACTGAAAAATGATTCTTTGTCGATGCTTGCAATTGAGGCATATAATAGTGAAATTACCTTATTCTAAGGTTCATAGTTAATCATTTGGCTGTATTAGCTTTCTTATGCCCACTGGTTGACAAAGGAGACCCGACCCTACGAATAAATGTTATAGGAGGGCCTAATGAGGAACTATCTTTTTAGTCTACACAATATATGCCCATGCAGCTGTTTCCGTGTATACAATATATATTCATAACAATATAATAAATAGATTTATTATTAAAAATGTTTGAATTATAATTTTTAAACGTGCAACTTTATGCCAATACATCACACATTTTTTATAACCGTTTTAGACCCTTCCGCTTGCAATTTTTTGTTAAAATAACTATTAGTGAACCACGATATGTATCGTTAAAGGGACAATGTTTGTTGCTATGTTAATAGTTCATCTTATAAAAAGATAACCTAAAATAGAACTTCGTAATACTATTAGCTTAAGTGTTTCTTGATAAGTAGCATTTTGATTAAAGCATATGGGAAAGTGTTAATTTCATAAAGTTAAATTCAAGTGGGTAGACAAATGCAAAAATGGATACACTTGGAACTTGCAGTACGTTGATTAAAAGTCTAGGGACTATCTTTTGTTGCAAAAAAAATTAATGATATGGTAAAATATCAACTTTTAAATTTGCAAAACCCAAAAGTAAAAAAAAATCACATTTGATTATAACAGGTTAAGGAGAAGATAGTAAACCTTAGCAACCATGCTCTAAGCAAGGCATGTATCTTTTTCTATTCCAGGCAACAGAAATACAATACTACATAGGCAAAACTATCTATATCCATGCAACAAATATAATGCATCGCGTTTCATTCAATAAAGCATGATCCATCCGCAAGTCCAAATATAACAAATTATGTTAGGCTCTACAGCCTTCTGAGCTTCTAATATTTCAACATTATCTAACGCAAAATTCAGTTGCTAATTGGCAGGCACTCTTCAAAATCAATTTGGCTTCCTTAGCTTCAGCAATAGGGAACTTTTGCTCGATAATTCTTATCAGCTTAGGTTATAAAACAATACCTATAGTCTCCCCATCTTTCTTGAACTACATGTTTCCAGCCGTATATAATAAGGATAAGTCATCCACATCGTCATCATTTTTGTGACGACCCGACTTTCATCGACCAGAAAGTCGCATTGTCAATAAGAAAGAAAGGGATAGAAAAGAGAAAATAAGAGAAGAGAGAAAGAAACAACATCAGAATCTCAACAGCGGAACGAATAAATTATATTAATAACATAGTCTATTACATAGTATACAACAATTAACAGAGTTACACAGCATATACATCACATACTAGACAGTTATAAACATATGTCTAGACATTACAACTCAAATACATACAAGACACTATCACAGAGATCAACACAGCGGAACACTATATATCTACGAATGCTGAAGCCTCCTGCTCCATAACTCCTCCATAGATTCGTCAAACCTAACCTGAATCCCTTGGCTACTCGTAAAAATTTGAGTACCCAAGAGTTTATAAAATAGAAATAAACACTTGGGTCAGACATGGGTCTGGTGTGAGTAACATGTTAAAGTTGCTTAACTTTGAAAACCATTTGGAAAGAAAAGGTATCTCGTAAGACTTCCCGCACATAAACACGGAAAAGTTTTTACCTTACGATAACCAAAACATTGATAGGAAATCCAGTTATATTATAATAGGTCTAGGGTTTTCAAATAAATATGAAATTGTTACATTATTAAATTCCAGCATACTAGCCAACAAAGTGGGTTATACAATCAAGTCCGTTATCACTTATTGGAAATTGGATTCCATACAATGGAAGAGCTACTGGGGTACCGCTCATCACAGTACGGGGCCTAGATCACCGTACCGAGGATTACTCCCAATCCCCTGCAACACAAAGCTGGAACCATCCCTTACTGGATAATTCCGAATAAAATCACCCCACAGACGGCCGTCGCCAACTACACCACTAAGCCGAAATAAAGGAACTCTCTAGACAGGGATGACCTTACTCTCAGTGGGTGCTACCCACGAAGCCTTGCTGCACCTCCCCTGTTTTAGCCATTCCCGGTTGATGAGGCTTGAGGCTACGATTACCTTTAATCAGAACACACCACTTAGAATGCTCATCGTCCACCTGACGATGTTCTAATAGCATTCAGTCCATACAAGTTCGTTCCGGGTTCGAACGAAACCGAAGGCATTATCTCGTTACACTCGTTTTGGAATCACCCTCAGAGTTAACGACAATAACCCTTGCACTCTGAATCTTCACCTTCACTTGAGATTCACGACCTATCGTTAATTTGGATCGATGTGGTATTCGGATATCCAAATCTGGAAACCCGATCCCGGTCTCATCGAAATCCAAAACGTATCTTTTAAGGCCAAGTTGTTTTAAAGTTAAAACAATTCAATACATTATCTATATACACAGAGATAGATAATCCATATTATCATCACAAACAGATAATTCACATTATCCTTTCAATTCAACCAAAACATCCATATCACATATCAGCATATATCTCATCAGAGATATCAAACAATGCAAAGCACTCAATAACATTCATCCATCCCTAAGTAATGATTTATATCATCTCTAATTAATTTAAAGTGAATTAAATTAATTACTTCATTCTATAAATCTTGCTTACTTAATCATTAATTAAACCAATTAATTAATCATACTCTAAGTATCCAATCTTAATTAATTAATCCTGATTAATTATCCTTTAATTACTTTAAGTAATTAATCCTTAATTAATTTCACAAATTAATTATCTTAATCCATTACAGTAATTAATCTTTAATTACTTCATTAATTAATTAACTATACTTAATTACATTAATCCTTAATTCATTACAATTAATTAATTACTTTAATCACTTATTATTGATTAATTAATCTTAATTAATCAATCCTTAATTACATCATTAATTATATTAATTTAATGATCCTTAATTACTCTTAATTAATTATCCTATTTAAATTAATTACATTTAATAATTAATCTTTAATTAGTCACATTTATTAATCACCTTTGATTAATCTCATTTAGTAATTAACTACCCTTAATTACTTCTTCATAAATTAATTATCTTCTAATTAATCCCTTGATTAATTATTCAAAGTAATTAAACTCAAATTACTTTCATTATTAAATCTCCTTTAATTAATTACATCCAGTAATTACCTTTAATTACTTTCCTAAGTAATTACACTTCATTAATTACATTTAAGTAATTATACTTATCACATCACCAAGTGATTAACTTAAATTAATTTAATTAATTAATTTAAGCTTATCAAATTTATTTAATTAATTACCTTAAGTAATTAATTCCTTTAATTACTTCCATTAAGTAATTTATACTTAACCAATTTCATATTAATTAATAAATCTAATTAGTTATTAAAATTAATCATATTAATTAATTATTTAATAATCCTAATTAATGATCTCTCATTAATTATTAACAATTTAACTTAAATCAACCATTATTAATTACAAATTAATTAATTCTTAATTACCAATTAATAAATCTCTTAATTACTTAATTAATTGCTCAATTAATCTTAAATCACTTGATTAATTAATCCCTAATCATTTATTAAAAATCTATACTTATCTAAATAAATGATCCTTAATTCCAAATTAATTAACCCTTAATTAATTTACTTAAAATCTTAATTATTTAATTAATTAACACCAAATCATTAATTAATTAAATTATTAAATTACTCTTTAATCACCTTATTAATTTAATGAATCCTAAATCATTAAATCTTACTTAATCTTTAAGTTATGGTATTAGCCTTTATAACAACTTTAATTATTATTAACAAAAGACTTAAAACATTTTACCTTAAAATCTTTCTTTAATTCATTTCAAATTAAAGATTTAAATTTGAATTACAAATTTAACTTTAACCAATTTTAAATCAAATTTACAAAACCTTTTTAATCCAAATGTTAAAGAACATTTAACATTTATAAAAGAAATTTATAAGATTTTTTAAACAAATTCATTTAAAAATTCAAGCCTTTTTAAATATACTTTAAACAATTTAAATTTGTTAAAACATTATAAATTTTATAAACTTATTATCTTAAATCTAGAAAACCAATTTTAAACTTGAACCCGTATGAAAACTTGATTTAAAACATGGTTTAAATCCTGTTTCAAACCTTTTTTAAAAACTCATTCAAATTTAAAACACTGCCAGGCTTTAAAAACTGTTATAACCCACACGAGTCTCCCCTGAAACGAACCCGAGCCAGCACCCCGTTTTCTCGAGTATGACTTCGAGCCAACTCATCAATTTACTCGAGTACAACTGTATCTTCCTCAAACTCAAAACACTGATACACCTGACACTCATTCACGTGCACAGGCAAATTTATCGCCTCCGACCATCGATTCCAACTCCGGCATCACGACCATGACCACCTCTCACGATCCTGATCACCAGAAACTCGAACAAACACCTCAATCAAATTCGAGTTACCTGTCATAAAAACAGGAACGAAACTAAAACCTGTCAACGTCCTTCCCTTGAAACTCCGACCACCATTTCCTTTAAAACTCCGGCGAAGACCTCGTCAACCCACCATCTTCCAGTACCCAAAGCCCCAGGCAACTCGATCAACAGAGGAAATCGAAACCCAACAAAACTTTAACCCAGTAAAACTAGGTTTAGAAACTCAATCGACCAACCATTATCACCACGATCATCTATACGGCCATCCAACATTTTTCTCTTAATCACTGATATCTCCTCTTCCCCCAGAATGAACCACGACCCTCCAGATTACATTGATCATCAGAAATCGATCGAAACCCAATTTTCGTTCATACTAGAATATCTCATCATTTAAAAATCTAAAAATCTTGATTTCTCATCTAAAAATCATTATTTGGTTTAAAGATTCAGTTAATAATCCTGGATTTCTAAATTAACATATTTGAATTTTATATAAAACTTAAACTTCCCTGTTCCTTTTTATTTACAGAGTAGTTTTCATTTTATTTTAACTTAATAAAATTTTAAACTGTAATCCATGATTTAAAGAAACAAATATAGTTTGAATTCTAAGTCCTGTCAGAGATTATATCAAGAGGAATTAAATTTGATCATGATTTAAACTTATAAAAGTAAGAACAGGTAAGAACAGGTATAACAGTAAGCATGCATCTATATATCCAACTATATACATAGAAATTTCAATCATATTCATCCATACAATACACATTTTATTCCAGAATTCCACATGCAAACAAATACCTATATACTTAAATTTATAAGAAGAAAGTTACTCACCTATTTGAGAATGAACAGAGCTTATTCTTTGAAACAGTTTTGATTTTGAAACCTTTAAAACTGAATGCTTGATTTTCTTTGAAAACTGGAATGCTAGCTATAGAAACTTGCATGCATGCTATACTCTTGATTGTTGAGATGTTGCTTTAGATCAGGTGTACTTGCTTTTGACTTGAAAAGAAAAACAGGCTTTGATTCCAGGTTTTTAAAGAAATGCAGTCTTGATTTTTGAAAAATGGTTAACAGGGATTTGATCTGAGATTATGGTTTGAGGAATTTGGTTACAGATTGTTTTTGAGAGGAGGATTGAATTACAGATTTGTTATGAGGATTTTGGTTAGAGTTTATTAGCTTTTGGAATGAAGATAAGAAAAGAAATGGAAATAAAGAACAATATTCATATAGGCTGAAAATAATTTCTTAAAAATAAAAGAAAATAGAAATTAAAAGATTGACACTTGTCTTTATATGTGTTAATTAGTTTACACTTGTTATAACCAAGTCTTTAGAGAATTACACATGTCTTTTAAGTAATTTGTATTTATTTTAAATGTAAATAAAAAGCCTTTTATTAATTTATAAATTTACAATTTCTTATATATATATATATAGATAATTTTTAAAGAAATAAACCAATCATACTTATAAATAAGAGCTTATCCAAATATCTATAAAAATCCAAATATTTAAATATTATCCCTTTTTAAATTCAAATTTAATTTTAAATTCAAATTCAATTTATATTTTAAAAATCCAATTTAAAGTCAATTTAAAACACACATTCAATTTGAAATAACAATCCTATTTCTTAAAGTCTATTTATATCTATATATAAAACAATATATTATAATTATTATTTGAAAATAATACATTTGACAAATTTTAAATAAATTATAAAAGAGGTTATAAATTCCTATTATTATTAAATGAATTAACATATCATATGTAAATTGTATTTTAAACTTATATATATATATATATACACACACTCTTAAATCATATTAATTAAGCAATATTTTAAAAAGAAAATAAAATAAACCTTATTATTAATCTTATTTTAAACCATATAGTTATCTGTTTAAATAGCTTTGAAAAGCTTAATATTAAATAAATCATAATTTCCAAATTATCAAAAATGTACATTAGAAATATAAAAACAAGATCTTATTTATTTATTAAATTTCAAATCCAAAGCTTATCTATTTATAATATATACACACATATATATACATTATAAATAGAAATCATTTTATAAATTTTTAAAAGATAAAATTCACTAATTAAATATTTATTTAATTAGATTATTAAATCAATTTAAACATTTTTAATAAAGATTATCAAATCAATTTAATTATTTAAACAGATTATTAAATTGATATTGTCCATAAATTCTGGGATATCACATTCCTCCCCCCTTAAAAGAATTTCGTCCCCGAAATTTAAAACAAAGGTAATTTAATAATCTATTTAAATCACAAGCATATATTATCATCCATATGCTAACAACCATAGCAACCAATTCACTCAATCAAACAATTCTAACTATCCAGACAAAATTCTAGATAGAATTCCCTAGAGTTTCCCTAATAAATACCGGGATACTCGCTCTACAGAATTCAAACAATCAATACTACTAAGCTATATAGCTCCTACTCATCTAGATCTACAAAACCAAACAAGATATCAGACTATAGACGAGTCTGACTCAACAACCAAATCTCCCTGAACTGCTAGTTTCAAAACTAGAGATAGATCAAACACGTACTCCCTCAGAGATACGCAAAACACAATGAATCCCAGTTATCCAGACTGGCAATTCAATCCAGTAGATCAAAGCACTTATCCAAATCAGAACACAGAAAAGATCCAATATTCCTCCGTCTCTTATCCACAAAATCCTTCAGACGATCCTGGGCTGACTACAAATCCTTCTTGATCAGCTCAATCTTCGCCGATGCTTCTAGAAACAAACTAGACTAAAAATAACTCAACAAAATGATCCTCTCAAGATCTACCCATAATCCAAAACACAACTCTACTCCACAATTCTCAGTAGATTCCAAGCTTACTTCTCCTATCTAGAGATGCACTCCCAAACTTCTTCCGCTGCACCACTCTGATCTGGAGTAGAATAAAATGCTGATGAAGAACACAAGCACAGACTGGACAACACATCCCATAAAATCTCAGATAACCCAAGAGAATACTCAGCAATCGCAAGTCACTTTTGCGATCAACCCAGTCAAAATGCAAAGAAACTGTTCTCTCTTTACCAATCAGAATAGCTTATACTTAACTATTCAATCCATCGAAGAAATGGATCCACTCTACTGCTTCTCAACTTCACCTTCAAAAAAACTGCTCAGCCAGGAAACTTCCTGCCAACACACAGAACATTTCCGAGCTGCAACGCTGCCACAGATGCCAAAGACTTCCTTATCCAAAGCTCTTCGAGAAACTCGAACCTCAAATCAAACAGAATCACCATGCTGAACTCAGCCACAACACCGAAGCAGACACACTTCCTTAAACTTGTTCCAAAGAAAACATCTTCGGGACAATCCATAGTCACTGCATCTCATCACACAGCTACTTCTTCCTGAGGTTGCCAAGATACCATCACTTGCTTCTGCTTAACCGACAGATCTAACTCTACTCATCCAACTTCAAAGATAAACTCCGAACCTTAATAGGTTTCCTTCAGAGATCGATGAAATCCTTACACCACTGCAAAGTTCACTCGAGACGGTATTTGGTCTACAGTCTCATCAGATACACTTCCAACCTCAAACATTCAAATTCCAACCATTGTAGTCGTGTTACACACACCACTACCCTATCTACCTTTATAACTCATATTGGAAAACCCGAACAGGTAACCCAACAAATAGGTAGAATAAATATATATATATATATAGTTATATAAAAATTACAAATACGCTCTCTCAAGATAGACACCACTCCAGAGCCTAGGTATTCACTCAACCTACTGCTCTAATACCACCTGTGACGACCCGACTTTCATCGACCAGAAAGTCGCATTGTCAATAAGAAAGAAAGGGATAGAAAAGAGAAAAGAAGAGAAGAGAGAAAGAAACAACATCAGAATCTCAACAGCGGAACGAATAAATTATATTAATAACATAGTCTATTACATAGTATACAACAATTAACAGAGTTACACAGCATATACATCACATACTAGACAGTTATAAACATTTGTCTAGACATTACAACTCAAATACATACAAGACACTATCACAGAGATCAACACAGCGGAACACTATATATCTACGAATGCTGAAGCCTCCTGCTCCATAACTCCTCCATAGATTTGTCAAAGCTAACCTGAATCCCTTGGCTACTCGTAAAAATTTGAGTACCCAAGAGTTTATAAAACAGAAATAAACACTTGGGTCAGACATGGGTCTGGTGTGAGTAACAGTTTAAAGTTGCTTAACTTTGAAAACCATTTGGAAAGAAAAGGTATCTCGTAAGACTTACCGCACATAAACACGGAAAAGTTTTTACCTTACGATAACCAAAACATTGATAGGAAATCCAGTTATATTATAATAGGTCTAGGGTTTTCAAATAAATATGAAATTGTTACATTATTAAATTCCAGCATACTAGCCAACAAAGTGGGTTATACAATCAAGTCCGTTATCACTTATTGGAAATTGGATTCCATACAATGGAAGAGCTACTGGGGTACCGCTCATCACAGTACGGGGCCTAGATCACCGTACCGAGGATTACTCCCAATCCCCTGCAACACAAAGCCGGAACCATCCCTTACTGGATAATTCCGAATAAAATCACCCCACAGATGGCCGTCGCCAACTGCACCACTAAGCCGAAATAAAGGAACTCTCTAGACAGGGATGACCTTACTCTCAGTGGGTGCTACCCACGAAGCCTTGCTGCACCTCCCCTGTTTTAGCCATTCCCGGTTGATGAGGCTTGAGGCTACGATTACCTTTAATCAGAACACACCACTTAGAATGCTCATCATCCACCTGACGATGTTCTGAAAGCATTCAGTCCATACAAGTTCGTTCCGGGTTCGAACGAAACCGAAGGCATTATCTCGTTACACTCGTTTTGGAATCACCCTCAGAGTTAACGACAATAACCCTTGCACTCTGAATCTTCACCTTCACTTGAGATTCACGACCTATCGTTAATTTGGATCGATGTGGTATTCGGATATCCAAATCTGGAAACCCGATCCCGGTCTCATCGAAATCCAAAACGATCTTTTAAGGCCAAGTTGTTTTAAAGTTAAAACAATTCAATACATTATCTATATACACAGAGATAGATAATCCATATTATCATCACAAACAGATAATTCACATTATCCTTTCAATTCAACCAAAACATCCATATCACATATCAGCATATATCTCATCAGAGATATCAAACAATGCAAAGCACTCAATAACATTCATCCATCCCTAAGTAATGATTTATATCATCTCTAATTAATTTAAAGTGAATTAAATTAATTACTTCATTCTATAAATCCTGCTTACTTAATCATTAATTAAACCAATTAATTAATCAAACTCTAAGTATCCAATCTTAATTAATTAATCCTGATTAATTATCCTTTAATTATGACGCAGCGGATTAATCAAAACGATCTTCAATCGATGAAAGTAGCAATCGGTGGATTGATGGATACTGAAATGCCCGAACTCGTTGATCCGAAGATACCGAACTCTAGCTATCTCTGACTCGTTGATCCGAATATACCGGGAAAGAGATCTACGATTCTTCAACGTTGATCTTGCGCACAAGATTCCGTGAATCGGCTTCAGCAAACGATGATTCGAGCGCACTCGAATGACGTAAGTGGAGATAGGAGATACACTCGACTACCAATTGAAATTGAAAGCACAAAGCTAACAAAAGAGAATTTTATTCAATATTCAACAAACTTTTACAAATGGGACTCACGGCCTATTTATAGGCGAACAATTTTACAACAGAAATTTCTCCAACTCCTAAGTCGTTTCCGACTCATAGCTACGCTCTACGACTCATCATAAGTCGTATACGACTTATCAACTTACAATACAAATGTCACAACCAGGTACATGACTTAACGACTTAACAAATCAACACTCCTTATTTACAAAGCATACGACTCACGACTTATTACAAGAAAGCCTAGCGACTTAGCAAACAGAAAATACAACATAGAAAAATACATCTTTTAAGTCGTTGCCGACTCATCAACTCCATTTGACTCAACTTATTTACAACAGATGCCATACGACTTATACTCCAGTAGCGACTTAGAAAACAATCGGTTCAGATTAACTCGTAAGGAGAATCTACGGCATGGATTAAAGCGGCATCAGAATATACAGCTCTAGGCCTCTACGACTTAACCCAGTTTCGATAAGTCGTGGACGACTTATACCAGCCTCGCCCTTGAGTCGTGGATGGCTTATCTCCTCACCTTCCTTGAGTCGTAGACGACTTATCACTTGTGTATTCTTCCCCTTGAGTCGTGAGTGACTCATCTCCCTGTTAAGTCGTAGACGAGTTATAGTTGCTTCGTTAAGTCGTAAACTCGTCACATCTTTCCCTTTGGTCTTCCAGTTGAGTCGTGGACGACTCATCACCGCCTCCTTAAGTCGCATACGATTCATGCCTGTCTCTATGAGTCGTGGACGACTCATCACCGCTTCCTTAAGTCGCATACGATTCATGCCTGTCTCTATGAGTCGTGGACGACTCATAGCATTGCCCTTAAGTCGTAGACGACTTATATCTGCCGTGTTAGTTTTATCTCGTGGACGACTCAGGACTTCATCTCTGGGTTTAGCTGCATCATCCTCCCCAGGTTGAGAGAAATTCGACCTCGAATTTGCACACTCTTCATTCCCAACAAACTCATCCCCATGATATGGTACGAGATGCTTAACATTGAATACGTCAGATGTATACACATCATCTGGCAGCCTTAGTTTATAAGCATTTTCATTGATTCGTTTCACAACTTCCACCGGACCAATTTTCCTGGCTTTCAACTTGTTGTATGCGCCCATTGGAAAACGATCTTTTGTTAATACCGCATAAACCATACCACCTTCATGAAATTCAACATTCCTTCATTTCAAATCTGCAGATTGTTTATATTTCTCATTTGCTTTCTCTAATCGTTCTTGAACGATTTTATGACACTCCGTCAGCCCTTCAACAAAATCAGCAGCTTTCTTAATTGTCCCCTTTGATTGTGGCACTACCGTTAAATCCAACGGTCCCTTTGGTAAGCTCGAATAAACAATCTGGAATGGACTGAACCCAGTACTTTGATTCATAGCATGATTATGAGCAAATTCTGCCTGGCATAACTTCACATCCCAACTCTTCAGATTATCTTGTACAAGACACCTCAGCAAGTTTCCCAATGATCTGTTCACCACCTCAGTCTGTCCATCAGTTTGCGGGTGATAAGCACTACTAAACTTCAGCTTCGTTCCCACCATTTTCCACAAACTCAACCAAAAATGACTCATAAATCGAGTATCTCTATCCGACACAATAGATTCTGGCAATCCATGAAGTCGATAGATCTCCCTGAAAAATAACTGAGCAACATGAACAGCATCCGCCGTCTTTTTACAAGCAATAAAATGAGCCATTTTCGAAAATCGATCAACCACCACATAAATGGAATCGTTACCATGCTGTGTCCTCGGCAATCCCAACACGAAGTCCATACTTACATCAACCCATGGTTTAATTGGTACAGGTAACGGCATATATAACCCAGCATTAGTCGCAGTTCCTTTCGAAACTTGACAGATATGACATCGATCCACAAACCTCTCCACCTCTTTCCTCATCGATGGCCAAAAGTAGGACTGTGAAATCAGCTGTAAGGTACGGTCTCTCCCGACATGTCCCTCTTCGTGTAACTCTTTGATAATCTTCATTCTCAGACTACCCTCCGGTATGCATAATCGACTTCCTTTAAAAAGAAACCCGTCAACCGACATAAACTCATCGGTCTTCCCTTCATTGTTCCCTTCAATAAATTTCTTAAAATAAGAATCTTCTGCAATCTGCTCCGGCAATAATTCAAACCCAGTCACTTCAACCTTCATTGTTGTCAACAAATGACTCCTCCTACTCAAAGCATCAGCCACACGATTTGTCACCCCTGACTTGTGTTTAACAACAAAAGTAAACTGTTGCAGATATGCAATCCACGATGCATGTCTCGCTGAAATCTTGTCTTGCCCTTGCAAATGCTTCAGTGCTTCATGATCAGTATACAGAACAAACTCCTTCTGAAATAGATAGTGTCTCCAGTGTTTAATAGATTGTACAACAGCATAGAATTCCACATCATATGTACTGTATCGCATCTTTGCTCCTGACAACTTCTCACTGAAATATGCAATTGGACGTCCTTTCTGACTCAACACTCCTCCAATCCCAACCTTGGATGCATCAGTGTGTAGTTCAAACACTAGCTGAAAATCAGGTAATAGTAGAATTGGTGCAGACGTCAAAAGTTCTTTGATTTGCTCAAAAGCAACCCCGACTTCCTCCGTCCATGCAAACTGTTTACCTTTCATGCAATCTGTAACAGGTGTCATCACACTACTAAAGTGTGGAATAAACCTTCGATAAAATGAAGCCAACCCGTGAAAACTACGAACTTCCGTTATCGTCTTGGGTTGTGGCCAATCTCTAATTGCTTCAAATTTACTTTGGTCAACCTGTATTCCTTTCTCTGAAACAACATACCCCAAAAATAAAACACTATGCGTCATGAACACGCATTTCTTCGTTGCAGCATAGAATTGTTCTTCACGAAGTATAATTAACACTTTCTTCAAATGCTGAACATGCTCTTCTTGACTAGCACTGTAGATTAGAATATCATCAAAGTAAACCACCACAAATTTCCCAATGTTTGGCCTAAAAATTTGGTTCATCACCCTCATGAATGTACTTGGGGCATTCGATAGACCAAACGGCATTACCAGCCATTCATACAAGCCTTCCCTCGTCTTGAATGCTGTCTTCCATTCGTCCCCTGGTCTAATGCGAATCTGATGATACCCGCTCTTCAAATCAATCTTAGAAAAGATAGTAGCTCCGCTTATTTGATCTAACAAGTCATCCAACCTCGGCATTGGAAATCTATATCTCACAGTAATCTTATTCAATGCCCGACTATCAGTGCACATCCTCCACGTTCCATCCTTTTTTGGTACCAATAAAGCTGGTACAGCACAAGGACTTAAACTCTCCTGCACACGCCCCTGTTCAAGCAATTCCTCTACCTGCCTCCGCAACTCTTCATGTTCCTTCGGACTCATTCGATAATGTGGTCTGTGTGGCAACACAGCACCTGGAACAAGATCTATCTGATGTTGTATATCCCTCAACGGTGGCAATTCCGTTGGTAACTCTTCTGGAAATACATCGTCAAATTCTTTCAAAACGGGTTTAACTTCTTCTGGAATCTCAACCTCTTCACTGCTCTCTCGCCCAATTAACAAAAACACTTCAGGTTCCTCCTCTACTTCCTTCACAAACTCTTTCAACGATAACAAAGTTTTGAGCTCTTCAATCTCCTCCAACTTACTTTCCTCCTGTTGTCGCTTCTTTGGAACTAGAGTAATCTTTGTGCCTTCAAACATGAAACTGTAGCTGTTGGTACGCCCATCATGTTGCACCGCCCTATCATACTGCCATGGTCTCCCCAGCAACAAATGACAAACGTCCATGTTCACAACATCGCACCAGATTTCGTCTTTATATTTCTTCCCAATTGAAAACTTCACATAAGCTCTACGTCCAACTTTCACTTCACTTCCCTTCCTTAACCAAGCTAACTTGTACGGTTTAGGATGTTTCTCGGTTTTCAACTCCAACTTCTTCACCACTTCTGTAGAGATAATATTATCACAACTCCCAGCATCAATAACAAATTTACAAACTCTTCCCAGAATAGTGCATGTAGATTGAAAGATATTGTTCCTCAACCAACTACTTTCCTCCTCTTGCTTCGGTGTTAAACAACTTCTTCTCATCATCAATGCGTACCCGTCATCTCCTGACAGTAAGTCTTCCTCCTCAACTGGTAAAGAATTAGAGCATTCAGCTTCTTCATCCACATCCTCAACTTCTGCAATCATGGTTCTCTTCTTTGGTTTTGGACACTCACTGCTTTTATGACCCAATTCCTGACAATTGTAACATTTGAAACCATTGTTAACCCTTGTCTTCTCAACCTCCTTCACCACTGGTCTACTGATAGGTTTAGAAACATTAGAACTTCCTCCAACACCCTTCGCTTGATTGTTAGAATTAGTAAACACACCACTTCCTCGTCTCCCTTGTTTTCCCAAGCCAACGCTTTCTGATGTGCTTCTGCCACAGATCTTGGATCGAACATATTAACCATATCCTGAATCTGCATTCTCAATCCCCCAATGAACCTAGATGTCAGCTGCTCTTCTGTTTCCATAATATCGTTCCTTGCAATAAGTTGATAGAATTCATCAGCATAGTCATTAACTGTCTTTGTGCCCTGCCTCAAGTTCTGCAAACGTTGATACATCAAAGATTGATAATTGTATGGTAAGAACGTTGCTTTCATCAATTTCTTCATCTTCTCCCAAGATTCAACTTTTGACTTTCCCATTCGTTCACGTGTAAGTTTGGTTTGCTGCCACCATGCCAAAGCTCTACCCCTCAGCCTCGTAGCAACCAACTTCACTCTACGATGTTCTGGAACTTCTTTGAAGTCAAAAATCTCCTTAACATTAGCAACCCAATCTAGAAATTCCTCTGCTTGCATACCACCTTTGAATTCAGGAATTTCAGTCTTCATCCCCGACTCCCACTTGTGATCATACTCAGAGTAATTTCTTCCTTGTCCTCGTCCTTGTCCTTGAACACTACCACCATCATACTCCTCTTCAAAATCAGATGTATATCGTTGTCTATCTCGTCCACCCACATCTCTACTACCATTACGCCTTCCACCTTCATCCCTTCTATCGACATTCCTCCGTTCACGATCATTCACGTTCCTCCCACGCCCTTGATCATTTTCAACACTTCTGTCTCGATTGGAATGTGGCGAGACTCTACTACCCCCATGGTTAGATTCTGGTGAAACCCTTCTCCGATTTTGATTCATATCCGTTATAAGCTTCTCTAACCGGCCAATTCCTTCGTTAAGCTTTTCACTAAAATTCTCATTGATTCTTTGCTCCATCTCATCAGCTTCTTCTCTTCGATACAAAGCTTCTACATTTTGGTGGCGATTAGCTCTTCTTGGCGGCATTCTTGAAAATTTCACAACACTTCAAAATTCAAACACAATTCGAACTTTGATCCAAAATGAAATGGATCGAAAACTTCCACTTTGTAGCAAATCGCGATGAACACGATGGACAAAGTTTCGGCCTCCAATGCAAATCCGAACTTCAATCTTCAAACAAATGCGAACAACTTCAAACTTCAAAACTCTTCAAAATGATTAGGCTCCAAGTCTCGATCTAACTATGATTGGTTAGAACAAGCTCTGATACCAAACTGACGCAGCGGATTAATCAAAACGATCTTCAATCGATGAAAGTAGCAATCGGTGGATTGATGGATACTGAAATGCCTGAACTCGTTGATCCGAAGATACCGAACTCTAGCTATCTCTGACTCGTTGATCCGAAGATACCGGGAAAGAGATCTACGATTCTTCAACGTTGATCTTGCGCACAAGATTCCGTGAATCGGCTTCAGCAAACGATGATTCGAGCGCACTCGAATGACGTAAGTGGAGATAGGAGATACACTCGACTACCAATTGAAATTGAAAGCACAAAGCTAACAAAAGAGAATTTTATTCAATATTCAACAAACTTTTACAAATGAGACTCACGGCCTATTTATAGGCGAACAATTTTACAACAGAAATTTCTCCAACTCCTAAGTCGTTTCCGACTCATAGCTACGCTCTACGACACATCATAAGTCGTATACGACTTATCAACTTACAATACAAATGTCACAACCAGGTACACGACTTAACGACTTAACAAATCAACACTCCTTATTTACAAAGCATACGACTCACGACTTATTACAAGAAAGCCTAGCAACTTAGCAAACAGAAAATACAACATAGAAAAATACATCTTTTAAGTCGTTGCCGACTCATTAACTCCATTCGACTCAACTTATTTACAACAGACGCCATACGACTTATACTCCAGTAGCGACTTAGAAAACAATCGGTTCAGATTAACTCGTCAGGAGAATCTATGGCATGGATTAAAGCGGCATCAGAATATACAGCTCCAGGCCTCTACGACTTAACCCAGTTTCGATAAGTCGTGGACGACTTATACCAGCCTCGCCCTTGAGTCGTGGATGGCTTATCTCCTCACCTTCCTTGAGTCGTAGACGACTTATCACTTGTGTATTCTTCCCCTTGAGTCGTGAGCGACTCATCTCCCTGTTAAGTCGTAGACGAGTTATAGTTGCTTCGTTAAGTCGTAAACTCGTCACATCTTTCCCTTTGGTCTTCCAGTTGAGTCGTGGACGACTCATCACTGCCTCCTTAAGTCGCATACGATTCATGCCTGTCTCTATGAGTCGTGGACGACTCATCACCGCTTCCTTAAGTCGCATACGATTCATGCCTGTCTCTATGAGTCGTGGACGACTCATAGCATTGCCCTTAAGTCGTAGATGACTTATATCTGCCGTGTTAGTTTTATCTCGTGGACGACTCAGGACTTCATCTCTGGGTTTAGCTGCATCAAATTACTTTAAGTAATTAATCCTTAGTTAATTTCACAAATTAATTATCTTAATCCATTACAGTAATTAATCTTTAATTACTTCATTAATTAATTAACTATACTTAATTACATTAATCCTTAATTCATTACAATTAATTAATTACTTTAATCACTTATTATTGATTAATTAATCTTAATTAATCAATCCTTAATTACATCATTAATTATATTAATTTAATGATCCTTAATTACTCTTAATTAATTATCCTATTTAAATTAATTACATTTAATAATTAATCTTTAATTAGTCACATTTATTAATCACCTTTGATTAATCTCATTTAGTAATTAACTACCCTTAATTACTTCTTCATAAATTAATTATTCCTTAATTAATTATCTTCTAATTAATCCCTTGATTAATTATTCAAAGTAATTAAACTCAAATTACTTTCATTATTAAATCTCCTTTAATTAATTACATCCAGTAATTACCTTTAATTACTTTCCTAAGTAATTACACTTCATTAATTACATTTAAGTAATTATACTTATCACATCACCAAGTGATTAACTTAAATTAATTTAATTAATTAATTTAAGCTTATCAAATTTATTTAATTAATTACCTTAAGTAATTAATTCCTTTAATTACTTCCATTAAGTAATTTATACTTAACCAATTTCTTATTAATTAATAAATCTAATTAATTATTAAAATTAATCATATTAATTAATTATTTAATAATCCTAATTAATGATCTCTCATTTATTATTAACAATTTAACTTAAATCAACCATTATTAATTACAAATTAATTAATTCTTAATTACCAATTAATAAATCTCTTAATTACTTAATTAATTGCTCAATTAATCTTAAATCACTTGATTAATTAATCCCTTATCATTTATTAAAAATCTATACTTATCTAAATAAATGATCCTTAATTCCAAATTAATTAACCCTTAATTAATTTACTTAAAATCTTAATTATTTAATTAATTAACACCAAATCATTAATTAATTAAATTATTAAATTACTCTTTAATCACCTTATTAATTTAATGAATCCTAAATCATTAAATCTTAATTAATCTTTAAGTTATGGTATTAGCCTTTATAACAACTTTAATTATTATTAACAAAAGACTTAAAACATTTTACCTTAAAATCTTTCTTTAATTCATTTCAAATTAAAGATTTAAATTTGAATTACAAATTTAACTTTAACCAATTTTAAATCAAATTTACAAAACCTTTTTAATCCAAATGTTAAAGAACATTTAACATTTATAAAAGAAATTTATAAGATTTTTTAAACAAATTCATTTAAAAATTCAAGCCTTTTTAAATATACTTTAAACAATTTAAATTTGTTAAAACATTATAAATTTTATAAACTTATTATCTTAAATCTAGAAAACCAATTTTAAACTTGAACCCGTATGAAAACTTGATTTAAAACATGGTTTAAATCCTGTTTCAAACCTTTTTTAAAAACTCATTCAAATTTAAAACACTGCCAGGCTTTAAAAACTGTTATAACCTACACGAGTCTCCCCTGAAACAAACCCGAGCCAGCACCCCGTTTTCTCGAGTATGACTTCGAGCCAACTCATCAATTTACTCGAGTACAACTGTATCTTCCTCAAACTCAAAACACTGATACACCTGACACTCATTCACGTGCACAGGCGAATTTATCGCCTCCGACCATCGATTCCAACTCCGGCATCACGACCATGACCACCTCTCACGATCCTAATCACCAGAAACTCGAACAAACACCTTAATCAAATTCGAGTTACCTGTCATGAAAACAGGAACGAAACTAAAACCTATCAACGTCCTTCCCTTGAAACTCCGACCACCATTTCCTTTGAAACTCCGGAGAAGACCTCGTCAACCCACCATCTTCCAATATCCAAAGCCCCAAGCAACTCGATCAACAGAGGAAATCAAAACCCAACAAAACTGTAACCCAGTAAAACTAGGTTTAAAAACTCAATCGACCAACCACCATCGCCACGATCATCTATACGGCCATCCAACATTTTTCTCTTAATCACTGATAGCTCCTCTTCCCTCAGAATGAACCACGACCCTCCAGATTACATTGATCATCAGAAATCGATCGAAACCCAATTTTCGTTCATACTAGAATATTTCATCATTTAAAAATCTAAAAATCATTATTTGGTTTAAAGATTCGGTTAATAATCCTGGATTTCTAAATTAACATATTTGAATTTTATATAAAACTTAAACTTCCCTGTTCCTTTTTATTTACAGAGTAGTTTTCATTTTATTTTAACTTAATAAAATTTTAGACTGTAATCCATGATTTAAACAAACAAATATAGTTTGAATTCTAAGTCCTAGCAGAGATTATATCAAGAGGAATTAAATTCGATCATGATTTAAACTTCTAAAAGTAAGAACAGGTAAGAACAGGTATAACAGTAAGCATGCATCTATATATCCAACTATATACATAGAAATTCAATCATATTCATCCATACAATACACATTTTATTCCAGAATTCCACATGCAAACAAATACCTATATACTTAAATTTATAAGAAGAAAGTTACTCACCTATTTGAGAATGAACAGAGCTTATTCTTTGAAACAGTTTTGATTTTGAAACCTTTAAAACTGAATGCTTGATTTTCTTTGAAAACTGGAATGCTAGCTATAGAAACTTGCATGCATGCTATACTATTGATTGTTGAGATGTTTCTTTAGATCAGGTGTACTTGCTTTTGACTTGAAAAGAAAAACAGGCTTTGATTCCAGGTTTTTAAAGAAATGCAGTCTTGATTTTTGAAAAATGGTTAACAGGGATTTGATCTGAGATTATGGTTTGAGGAATTTGGTTACAGATTGTTTTTGAGAGGAGGATTGAATTACAGATTTGTTATGAGGATTTTGGTTAGAGTTTATTAGCTTTTGGAATGAAGATAAGAAAAGAAATGGAAATAAAGAACAATATTCATATAGGCTGAAAATAATTTCTTAAAAATAGAAGAAAATAGAAATTAAAAGATTGACACTTGTCTTTATATGTGTTAATTAGTTTACACTTGTTATAACCAAGTCTTTAGAGAATTACACATGTCTTTTAAGTAATTTGTATTTATTTTAAATATAAATAAAAAGCCTTTTCTTAATTTATAAATTTACAATTTCTTATATATATATAGATAATTTTTAAAGAAATAAACCAATCATACTTATAAATAAGTGCTTATCCAAATATCTATAAAAATCTAAATATTTAAATATTATCCCTTTTTAAATTCAAATTTAATTTTAAATTCAAATTCAATTTATATTTTAAAAATCCAATTTAAAGTCAATTTAAAACACACATTCAATTTGAAATAACAATCCTATTTCTTAAAGTCTATTTATATCTATATATAAAACAATATATTATAATTATTATTTGAAAATAATACATTTGACAAATTTTAAATAAATTATAAAAGAGGTTATAAATTCCTATTATTATTAAATGAATTAACATATCATATGTAAATTGTATTTTAAACTTATATATATATACTCTTAAATCATATTAATTAAGCAATATTTTAAAAAGACAATAAAATAAACCTTATTATTAATCTTATTTTAAACCATATAGTTATCTGTTTAAATAGCTTTGAAAAGCTTAATATTAAATAAATCATAATTTCCAAATTATCAAAAATGTACATTAGAAATATAAAAACAAGATCTTATTTATTTATTAAATTTCAAATCCAAAGCTTATCTATTTATAATATATATACACACATATATATACATTATAAATAGAAATCATTTTATAAATTTTTAAAAGATAAAATTCACTAATTAAATATTTATTTAATTAGATTATTAAATGAATTTAAACATTTTTAATAAAGATTATCTAATCAATTTAATTATTTAAACATATTATTAAATTGATACTGTCCATAAATTCCGGGATATCACAATTTTTGTGTATTAGTTTACGTTAAAGTTGGTACTGAAAGTTGAAAGCTGAGGATGCTTACATGTTTTATCTGAAGGGAAAATGCAAATGAATTGCTTACTTAAGAAGATGAAGGGATCACATTATTGTAGGTGATCCTGGATATTAGAAATCAACAAAAATAAATCCATACAGACATTGGTGCATATCTATGAAAGATAAATTTTACGTTGTCTTTAAACTCAAATGGACATAAAATACTGAAAAATGATTCTTTGTCGATGCTTGCAATCGATGGCATATAATAGTGAAATTACCTTATTCTAAGGTTCATAGTTAATCATTTGGCTGTATTAGCTTTCTTATGCCCACTGGTTGACAAAGGAGACCTGACCCTACGAATAAATGTTATAGGAGGGCCTAATGAGGAACTATCTTTTTAGTCTACACAATATATGCCCATGCAGCTGTTTCCGTGTATACAATATATATTCATAACAATATAATAAATAGATTTATTATTTAAAATGTTTGAATTATTATTTTTAAACGTGCAACTTTATGCCAATACATCGCACATTTTTTATAACCGTTTTAGACCCTTCCGCTTGCAATTTTTTTTGTTAAAATAACTATTAGTGAACCACGATATGTATCGTTAAAGGGACAATGTTTCTTTTAATACTCTTTGTTATTGTGAGCATAGAGGTGGGGCGTCATAGTTGGCATCAGAGCGAGGGGTTTATGGACATAATGTATAACATAACTAGATGGAACATGTGTTACAACTATTTGTTGATGTTTTTATTTATGCCTTGAGTCAAAACTAAAGTTTTGAAATTATGATGAAAATTTTAAATATCCTTATTTAAAAATAAAAGTGAAATTGTGTTTTGATGATTGATAAATTTGTGTTCTGTTTATCAGAGTGCGCTGCGGAAATAGTGAGACTGCCTTCGCTGTGTATGGCTGATAACCCTTTTGATTTAAAAAATCAAAATATGAAAATGAAATAAATTTCATTGTGTTGTTACATAGATGTGTTTATTTTGTTTTCTTTGAAAATTTCGAATCCGATTTGAGGATCCGAAGTGATTGCAGTTATGTGATTTTGTTGAGATTTTTGCTGTTTTAAATTATCTTCATTGAAGATATAATCGAGTGATTTCTTTGCTCATCTTTTGGTGTGCATGCAAATATGAGTTGCACGTTACTGCATTGATTTTACATTGAACCGATGTTTGGTTTTAAGACGTATTCTGTTGCCGTTATTCTATAATGGGATTTTTATACCAGTGCTAAATTTTTGAAGCACGGTGTTTTGTTGACATTTTTAATGAATGAAAATTCACTGGTATTACATTTTGATGTGAATTATTTTGATGCGATTTTGACGTATAAAAATTACTCTCGCTTTGGCATCAGTAACCGTCAAATTTTAAAGTGGATTTTCAAGCGGTTATTCCGCTATGCTGATTTGATACCCGTTTTTAAGGTGTTTTGAGAAGTGCGATTTCCTTATTGAAATTGCTACTGATGTTGCTATTTTAAATCACGTGTTTTGAAAATTGTTTTTAAAATAAAATTGTTTTTAAAATTTTTACAGTTTGTGCTTTCAAAAGAATGAGGAAGCGATTTAAACGCTTCAGCAAAATTGAGGACTATGAACCCTCACTTTTACTGTTTCGCTTAATTCCGGACTTGTCCGTTTGAGAACGTAAAATGTTATTTATTTAAAATACACAATTTTGCACTTTCAAGGAAACGATGAAGTGAATTAAACGATTTAGTAAAACACGTGGTATAGGACATGTGCGTTTGCTATTTTGGTTAATTCCAGACTCGTTAAGTGAAACCTCCGTTGTTTGATGATTCTGATGATTTGTTGGGCTTTCGGGCCACTCTACTGGACCTTCGGGTCATTTGTTGGGCTTTCGGGCCACTCTGCTGGACCTTCGGGTCATCTTATGGACCTTCGGGTCAAATACCAATACTAGACCTTCGGGTCACTCTGCGGACCTTCGGGTCATCTGATGGGCGCCAAAAAATTAATAGTACTTGGTAGGCTTCGGCCATATGTTGTTGCATGTGCGGCGTAGCTTAGACTCGCCAGCTGCTGGGATTGATCCACCTTTTATGAAAGTTTTAAACAAGGCATATATATATATACATGTATATGTATAAAAAGTATATATAGGTAATATGTTTAAAGTGTTAACATTTATGTAGTTATATATATATAGTTTATATACTATTTTATCTGGGTTACATATAAGTAAGTATATATATGAGTATATTATATTATATAAGTCTATTATATAAGTTATGATGGGTCAGTTTATATATATATATATATATATATATATATAAGTTACATAAGTTTGTATATAATCTATTTAATTTATATATAACTCATATATCTGTATATAAGTATATGCTGTATATATATTTAGTTTACTGTAAGTTTATATATACCAACTTATATAGTAGTGATATATATTGTTGATTTCAAGTATATATGTATATAGGCTTGTATATATAGTTGTTATCATATATAAGTTATAATAGTGTTATATATATATATATGTTATTATATAAACTTATATTTGATTTGTTGTATGGTATATAATATAGTATGCAAGCTATATGTATAGTTGATATATTGATCTTATTTATAAGCTCTACATATTGGTTATGATTTATATTATATAGTTGATATACATATATCTTAGTAGGTCTGCATATGTTATGGGTTTGGTTTATTTAACATTTATTTTAATATATATATATATATATCTTATTTTAAATATATGTTTAAAAATTGGTTTAGAGAAAAATTACAACATATATTTTGTTTCAGTTATATCAAGATGGTTCTGATTCGTTTTCATCAATTCCTATTTATCACCTTTGTCGTCAAATTCGTGCAAATCTTGCTTTGCTTTGGAATTCGTACTTGGATTCATAACTCATCTCATTCTCGTTCATCTCTAGCCTCGTAAGGTGAGCAATCACTCACGATTAACGTTCTTATATTTATTAGATTTGACTTCACCTGAAACGACAATTGAAATATGCTGCTAATTTGAACTGTTAATTACTTAATTATTATATATGACATGCTATTATCTGTAATTGTTCATTTGTGAGATATGACACCATATCTTGTTGTTTATATTTTGTTTTATAACTGATGATATGCATGTTGTTGATATATTATATTATTTTCATAATTGTTCTCACTAGGCAAGTTCCCTGTTAGTATAGAATTCCCTATGGGTTGAAATGATACATACCCAAACGATCTTGTAGAATAAGAGAAAATCATTATGGGTTGAAATGATAAACCCAAGCGATTTTCATTGATTTTGAATTTTGGGATTGTGGGTTGAAATGATATATACCCGTAGATATTTAAGTTGCGGATTGAAATGATAGATATCCGTATCACTTGACTGTATGATAGAAAATTATATACAGACACCGTTGGTTTATATATATTTTGAAAATGATTTCCAAGGTTTTGAAAGGAAATATATGGTTTTAATAAATATTGATTTTAAGATATTATATATATAAATGTTATTTTTATAAAGGTTTAAATTTTAGATTTTTTAAAAATTATATGTTCTAGAAATTTTAAATTTATAAGTTAGTTTTGAAAATATAATTTTTAAAATTTTACTTATAATTTTACTATTTTAAAAATATATAAAATAGACTTAATATAAAATAAATTTAATAATAAGATTTAATTTAATAAAAATTAATTTAATTAGTATATAATATCTTTTAAATATTTATTTAAAAATTTATATTAATATTTTAAAATATATTTATAACTTTAATAATAAAGGTTGGGAAGATAAATAAGTGTTGACTTGAAATTTTAAATTGGTTAATAATTGAATTGAAGAAAAAATTGATTTAAACTTATTAGTTTTGAGATTTTGAAAAGATAGGATTTTAACTTGGTTTATTCCTTGATTGATAAAAAGGCGAGTAAATGAATATTCTCAATTTTGAAAAAAATTGAGATTTAATATTGATTTAAATATATAAATTGGGATTTAAATTAATTGTCATAAAGATGGTTAAGTGAATATTTTCCAATTTGAATAAAAATTAAAGTTAAACGTTGAAATATAAATGAAATTTATATATTGTAAATGTTTGAAAAATTTAAACTTGAATCTTTGAACTTTAAATTGAAATGGTTAACTGGAACTGATTTAAATTGAATGGTGGAATTTAAGATGTTTTGAATCGATTTGCGAAATTGGAGGAAACTATTTTTATTACATAAAGTATTTTAATACCTATATAAACTATTTTAATATATAAACTATTTTAATTTCTAACTATTTTAATATATATACTATTTCAATATCTAAACTGTTTCGGTGGAAACTGCTAGTGTTTCAAAAGTGTTATGATTTCAAAAGTGTTATGATTTCCAAGTGTTATGATTCCAATGTACTATGATTTCGAAAATATTATAATTTTTAAAGTGTTTCGATTTTGGAAATGAATATTATTTAAAGCGAATAATGATATCGAATCGATATGGTTTTGGAATGAATATGATATTTTGATATGAAGTATAAACTATTTGAAAAATGAAATGACCACGGTGTTATAATAACGTTTGGTTGTTAAAGAGACTGGGATCAGATATTGTCATACTCTCTGTCGATACCGAAAACCACTTTAACAACTGTGTACGTGGTGGAGATTCCCGAAATGAAGTAGGATGGTTTGGAGACGATTCTATATGGTATGACGTGACCCTGACTCCCGTGAGTCAGCTTAGATGTGACTAAAACAGAAGCTATACCGGGCCAAGTAGGGTCATTCCCCTTATCGGACACATTTCATTGATATCATTCTATTGCTTTTGTGATTTGATTGGGTACACCTTTGATTTGGGAGTGTGTCACGAGGTGGGCGGTAGTAGCTGCTATGCGTTACCATCAGTCCGGGAGTGCAATTGGTATATCTACCCTGGCATTTCCTCGAGTGCCGTGTTCACATGCCCTAGCGTGCCTTCTACGAGTTTGGTTTGTACAATACCTATGGAGTGCCCTCTTATAGCCCTCCAGTTTACGGAGGAATTGCGGTACTGTATAGACTATGGGAATATATAAAAATGTGTTAAGGGGGATATGGGTAACGCCTTAACGCTATTTTAATAGTTTACTTTACTATAGACATATTATAATAGCGTATATTACTACGTAGTAGATAGTTTCACGGATCCTTAGAGGATGGAAATCCCGAGCATCCTTTAAGTTACTTATTTCTGTTGACATTTCACTTGATTTGAATTTATTAATATAAGAATGTTAATCCTGACTCGAGTGTTTTGTGTTTTGCTTTACGCTCAGGTCAGACTGAGTGTCACAGCATTTGAGACTCACCTTTGGAGTTTGAAGTTTCGCTTGGAGATCCATCTATCTATCCAGCTTTCAGTCATTTCAGTTTATTCCAGTTGATTACTCCGACTTGTCATCTGTTTGTATTCGAGACTACATTGTATTTAAGATATTCTGTTGTATTTTATTTCAAACTCTGTTATTTATATAGTAGCTTCATGAACTACTGTTTATCTTTTCCGCTGCTTATTGTTATATTACTTTGTATCTATGATTCTATGATTGATTTATTTGCTGTATATGCTGAGTTTTGCCAAATAATAAATTAACAATATGGTATTTTGAGCAATTCAAGTCCGACATGTGCGGATGCGAATGGTTTGAAATATCAGGTCATTACAAATGTTGTTTAATTCATATAGACAAGCAACAGATTAAGCAATAATAAAAATCAGTTAATCACAATTGAATATCAATTTGCAATTCACAGTTCAGAATATTTAGGGCATTGCATTTATGTATAATCATAATTTAGAGCATTTTGTAACAACCAATCTCTGGTTGCCCTGATTTTGAAAGGGAATAGTTGCCGCCTACATTCAGAAATTGTTGACACCCTCAAATTCCAACCAAGTTCATCAAAGGCCACTTGGAGTTTATTAGAGGGGTGCTGGAGGATGTTAGGCAGGTGTTAGGTGCTCTGGTTGCTGAAGATATGGCATGAAGAGGAAGATATATAGGTGTATCAGTGTGTGCATGTTGTGCACATGCACAACTGATACATAGTATTTCTGGGCCTAATTGTTGCCTGTTTGAATCGGTCAAGTGTGTTTGTACTGGGCTTCTATAGTTTGTGTGTCAGGGTCGAGTTCATGTCAAGTTGGGTCGGTTTGGGCTTGTGCATTGTGGTCCGGTTTAGTCAATTAGTTGTACGTCTGGCTGTGTATATATATGGGTACAAGCACTGTAATTTGTGTGGAAAAAATTAAAAACTAGTTATTTATTTTCTTCTAGTTTCAGACTTTCATTTACCATTTTCTTGCTTCAATCCTTTCACCTGCACACCAAACCTGCAATATTGTTATCATTTCCTTTCAAACCACCACACAACATCACCAGAAATCCATCACTCCACCATGAATAAAGACATAGACCCATTATGCTCTTCCAATGTGGTCTCAGAACAACCAACTGCGGATGCTTCAAACCCCCAGATCGATCCAAACATCACCAGCAACTTTTCCCAAACCCCACTTCAAATTCAAGATCAATAACAAGCTTGGCTTCGGCAAGAAGAAATCAACAATCAAACAACCTATTCTCTCGAGAAAATGGAGCATGCTACCTAAGAATTGAACACAAAATTCGAAGGGATACACAACGTACTCACCACTTTAGTCCAAGATATTCAGGAAATCATGAACCAGCCATTTTATCCTCCTCCACAACCACCCATTCACTATCATGAATCTCATCTACAAAACCCATATACTACCCTAATGCATGTCTTTCCTCACTCAGGTCCTCAACAACCCCCAAGAAATTCTGCAAATGCTCCAAGAAACCATCAAAACCCTCCTAATTTTCATCAAGAACCACCTATAGCCACCTTTTACCCAGGCCAACCTACCTAAATAACTACTACCCTGATAATTATCCGAGATACTCTCCTTTATCATTTTTAAAACATGACTTCCATGTGTTTTCTAATAAGGACATAGTGGCTAATTGGCTAAGGCAAGTAGAGCAATTGTAATGACCCTAAGAAGAAAATAAAATAAAATAAAGAAAAATGAAAGTTACATTTATTTTAAGAAATTCTAGAATTATAATATATATATATATTGCATTAAAACAGAAAAGAAAATTTGTTAATAAATAAAATTGCATTGGAGCTTCTGTTTGATAAAATGCAAGGAGTTAAGGTAATTAAAAATTGGAATTCAAATCAAATGTAGTTCCATGTCCAAATAATTATATAAATACATATATTCAATATATAGGGTGTTTTCTGTTTTATTTAAAGATAGAATAAAATGAAGATTAATAAAAAGAATTAAATGTCTTATGTTTATGATGGAAATAATTAGCATGACATATGTGATCTTTTTTTAAAAAAAACACATAAAGATGTATGAAGAGCTACTGTTTTGACTAAAGGCAGAAATATATATATATATATATATATATATATATACACAAGATCAAATAAGAATTTCCATATCTTATATTTATTTCAAGCCAATAGCATAGTGTGAATGATTTTACATTACATGATTATGTATGATAGTATGCATGATTGAATGGAGATGGTGGTAGGTAGAAAACACAAAGGGGATTTTCAGTTTCTTTAAACTTATAAAAAAAAATATAAACAAAGGGGCCACATGCATATGGCATGAGTAAAATGTAACGACCCGTATTTTTACGGATCGACAAGTTCGTCAAAATCTGGAATTTTTAGCATTTTAAGACACTTCAGATTTTGAGTATAATTTGTCTAAGTCCTAGGTCGTGAACGACCTAAGAGCTAAGACGTGACCGACCTATAGAATGGTAGCGAGTTAAGAGCTATGTTGTAGACGACTTAGGGATGTGGTGCGACCTAAGGATGTTGGGTTTAGGTCGTAGACGACCTAAGATAGGAGACTTAAGGGTTTTGAGTGACCTAAGAGATAGGTCGGTAACGACCTAAGGAGGACCAGCAGTTAGGTTGTGTAGTGGTTTAGGTCACGAGTTAGTTTGGGACAACCTATAGAATGTTAGCGACCTAAGGGAAGCGCGAGCTAAGGAACTTACGACCTAGTTGTTAGCGAGTTAGCGACCTAGTATATAGTTAGGTCGGCAACGACCTAAGAAAGCTGGGGTAGCAGTAAGCGAGAGTGGTAGGTCGTAATACTGATTAGGTCACGTGGGTGCTAAGTTGTTAGGTCGCAGGGTTTTGTAAGTTAGGTCGTAGCTTAGTAAGTTGTTAGGTCGCGTGTGTTTTAGTAGTTAGGTCGTAAGCGACCTAAGGGGTGCTTTGTTCGTTAAGTCGAAGGATGGGTTCCCTCTTAAGTAGTAAGTCGTATACCCAGTTAAGTCATAACCTCGTTATGTCGTAGGTCGGCAAGGTAGTTAAGTGCTTGGTCGCGTTAAGATGTGTGTTTTGTAGGCAGTTAGGTCGGCAACGACCTAAGTTAGGTCGTGGACTTCTAGGGTTGTTAAGTCGCGATGTGTTAGGTCGCTGAGGAGTTGAGTCGTAGCTTATGTGTTAAGTCGTGCGTTGCGTTAGGTCGTAGGTCGCTGGGTGTTTGGATGCGCAGAAGTGTTAGGTCGGAGAGGCTTAGGTCGTGAGTCGGAAGCGACTTAGGGAGATAGCCAGATTTCGACTTAAGGAATTTCAGCTATAAATAGGAGGGGTTGTTCTCACTTTTTGGGATCCGGATTTTGAAGCGACGAAGTGCAGCCATTTTGAGAGCTCGACTTCTACACTTCTTCACTTCTTTTCTCCACTCTAATCTAGTGCTTCCATCCATCCAAGTTGAAGATCAAGTTGAAGATCAAATTGAAGATCCAAGAGCTTAGATTGAAGATCTTCATCTTTTCAAGAGAGATTTCTTCGTTTGAAGCGGATTCGTGATAGATCAAGCTTCATCCTTCGCTGTCCAGATCTGAAGCGTGTTGATTTGGGTTTGTTTAGGTGATTTGGTGAGTGGTGATTATCTCTCACACGGATCTAAAGGAGTATATCGGATTGTTGGCCCGATTTGGTGTTAAAATAGTGATTTCCATGCATTTTCTTCATCCTAAGTGTAGATCCATATAGATCCATTGTTCATGATGATGTTACATCCATTTTATCATATGTTAACCTATGCAAGTTCATTCATCAAGTTTGTAGAGATATAATCCATGTTTTCATGCTTATTGGACTTTCAACTCTTTAATTACGAAAATGCCATTATTGTTATAATTGTCTACTTAGATCATTTTTGAATGCTTGATTGCTTGGATTGATGTTTGATTTGATTGATTGTTATGAACTAGATGATTGATGATTATATTTAGATCGAAGGTGATTCAAAAGCTAAGGGAAAGGCTCTTGAATTGGGAAAGCTGCTCGTGGCATATGTAGCGGGATGATGAAGCTCTTATGCATAGATTTGATGATGTGATGTTGAGATGAGGCTTTGCGAGGATGTAATGAAGCGAGGCATCATGTGATGAAGACTTGGTCTAATCCAGACGGGATCATTCCAAGCATGTTGATAACTCGGTGATATGATTCGAGTTGAGGATAATGAATGGATATAAGAATAGTCGTCGAGGAGGATGACTAGGAGGTTTGGATAGCATCGTTGTTGAAGGTTCTAGCATGCTCTAAGCAAGAGTATGTTTTGGGCAGATTCGATGATGGTCGAGTACTCTGGGAAGATTCGATAGTCCTAGGCACGGGTTGCGACGACGTGCGGGAGTTATGTCTAGAACCGGGGTTTCCATTAGCCCTTGACGGACGGCTAAAAGAATGTGCCGGTCATTCAATTAACGGTGATATCGAAGCAATGATAACAGTGATAGCCAGAGTCATGGATGTTTGGTTGTAACGTCATTCGGACTCAAGAGCGGTATTTTCTGGGTGCTTATCTGATTGAGGCCTTGGTACTTGGAAAACATCGTCCTTGACTCGAGTGATAGTAGCTTTACTTTAAATTGTATGCTCTGCTATGGTTGCTTCTGCTTAGTGTGTGTCTGGGGGCTATCACTGTAGAATGAGGTTGGAGTGGGAGGGTTTTATTCCTATTCCTTTTCCTTTATGCTCTTTTGGTATGTTGTTAGTTAATTTACTGCTCACTAAGACTGTTGTCTGACTCAAGGCTTTATGTTTTAATTCTTATTGCCTTGGGCTGTTCGTCCATTTTGGGACGGGCAGACTAGGTAGCAGGTGACAGGTGCTGTTCTCTTCTCACGATGCTGATATCGAAGACGAGCTAGAGGGTTGCATATTATCTTCTTATATGTACTGGATATTCCGCTGTTTTGTATTCTCTGAGAGATATGTAGTGAGGCTTGATGTATTGACTATTTGGATGCTTGTATTCAACTATTATGAAGTTTTATATGATGTCATTTTGTTCTGTAAAGCTTCACTATATATATGTTCTATTGTATTTTGTCCATGCACTGTGAGTAATACGATAGATTCTGTTGCTTTAATTTACCTTGACAATCGTCCATGGTCGCCTGGCACACTTTACAGCGCACTGTCTCTAGATTCGGTGCAGGGGTCATGGGCGGTCGTCACATTTGGTATCAGAGCATTGGTTAATCGATTTTACCCAACGCTCACTGACGTAACTACGTATGAGAGACGTAATTGTATTTTGATGGATGGGTACTATATATAATATAGTAGCTTAGTAGAGTTTGAGTCCTTTATGCAGTTGTTTCTCTAGATGTTCTAATCATTCCTTTTTATAGATATTGAGAATGAGTCGAAGAGGGAGACCAGCTGCTAGGGAAGGCCGTGCTACTGAAGAGACTGCTGATTATGCAGCCATGTTCGAAGCTATGATGACTTCGATCATGAGAAGGATACCAGTTCCGGGGGCAGCAGTTGATGTTGGAGTTCAAGTCCAAGCTCCGAAACCAGTGGATTTTGCTAAGTTGTGCAAGGATTATACTGCTCTTGGAGGGAAGGTTTTCTTGGGAACAGAATCAACTATCGAAGTCCAGAGATGGATAGATGCTTGTAGAAGGATCTTTGGTGATTTGGGAATTGATGATGCAACTAAGAGGAAGTTGGCATCAAGGCAGCTTCAAGGGAGAGCTTTTGATTGGTGGAACTCTATTACCATCGATACTCCGGAGGAAGAGATTACTTGGGAGCAATTCCAAGTTAGGTTTGAAGCTAAGTTCATTTCTACAGCTTAGAAGTCTGTTCTGTTCAAGAGGTTTGTGGAGCTCAAGCAAGGTGGAAGATCTGTTCTTGAGTATGTTTCTGAGTTTGAAGCTTTGTCCAAATATGCTCGGTCATATATTGAATCTGCTTATCAGAAGAATGAGAAGTTTGTGACCGGCTTGGATAGTTATCTTGGGAGGCAGTTGGTGGATCATTTGGATGATTCATTTGAGAAGCTTGTGGAGAAAGCTCTTAGGCATGAGAGTCTGTTTCCTAAGGAAGGATCTGTTGTTGCTGTGACTAGGGAAGAGTCTAAACCCCAGCAGGGTGGAAACAAGAAGAGGAAGCAGCAGCAGCAGAAGGGTAAGGATGGCCAGAAGAAGCCGAAAGGCGAGGTAACTTGCTACAATTGTCAGCAGAAGGGCCATTTCTCTAAGGATTGTAAGAATCCGAAGGCACCGATGAAGTGTCACAACTGTGACAAGCCAGGGCACATAAGGAAGAATTGTCCAGAACCGAGGAAGGACAAGCAGATTGTGCAAGCTTATGCTTTGGGAGCTGTTCTGTCGTCTTCAAAAGCTCCTACTGCTGAAGAGAAGGGGAAGAGTGTGGTTGTTCAAGGTACTCTTTTCCTATGTGGTGTTCCCGTTAGAGTTTTGTTTGATACTGGAGCGTCGCATTCGTTTGTTTGTAATGAACTCGTAGGCCGGTTAGATTTGAAGCCGGATATTGTTGATAGGCCATTGGTTGTGACTAATCCAGTTGGGGGTTCGTCTTGTTTGTGTATGTTATGCCGTGGTCTAGTTGTATCGAGTCATGGTTGCTCTTTTGTTTGTGATTGCTTTGTTCTGAACTTTGCGGGGTTCGGAATTATTTTGGGTATGGACTGGCTTAGGAAGTATGTGGCAAAGGTTGATTGCGAGAGGTTGGAAGTGACAGTCGAGAATGTGGAGAGGCGAAAGATTGTAATACGATGTAAGCATGAGGAAGGCGTCTTCATGAGCTACATGTATTCGCTGGTTGTTCCACGGGATGGACTGTCATCAGTGCCGATCGCTAATGGATTCAAGGATGTCTTTGATGAAGTCAAAGGGTTGCCGCCGCATAGAGAGATCGAGTTTCGGATAGATCTTGTTGAAGGAGCCAGACCTGTTGTATGCCTCTTAGGCGGATGGCGCCTAGGGAACAGCAAGAGTTGAAGGTGCAAGTTGATGATCTTTTGAAGAAAGGATTCATTCGGCGTAGTGTGTCCGAGTGGGGTGCACCAGTTGTGTTCGCAACCAAGGCAGATGGATCGTTAAGATTGTGTGTGGATTATCGTGAGCTGAATAAGGTGACTAAGAAGAACAAGTATCCATTGCCGAGAATAGATGACTTGTTTGATCAGCTTCACGAAGCTAAGGTGTTTTCTCAGATGGATTTGGCAACGGGATTTCACCAGTTGAGAGTGGCTAAGGATAGTGTGTCGAAGACTGCTTTTAGGACACCATCGGGTTTCTTTGAGTGGCTGGTAATGCCGTTTGGATTGACTAACGCACCAGCATATTTTGTGGATCTTATGAATAGAGTGTTCAGAGATCAGTTGAACAAGTTCGTACTTGTGTTCGTGGATGATATTCTGATTTATTCCAGAACGGAAGAGGAGCACAAGACGCACTTGCGTATGGTTTTGGAAATCTTGCGGAAACATCAGCTGAAGGCTAAGTTTTCGAAGTGTCACTTCTGGAAGAGTGAAGTGAGGTTCTTAGGCCATGTGATTTCTGGAAATGGAATAGCGGTTGATCCCGCTAAGGTGGCAGCAATCCAGGATTGGGTTAGACCTAAGAATGCATCTGATGTGAGAAGTTTTCTTGGATTAGCAGGATATTATCGACGGTTTATCAAAGACTTCTCCAAGATAGCTGCACCGTTAACAGGATTAACGAAGAAGAACCAAGTGTTCAGTTGGGATGCTAAGTGTGAGCAAGCTTTCGGAATCCTGAAAGAGAGACTGACGAGTGCTCCTGTTTTGACTATTCCAAGTGGGAATGATGAGATGGTGGTTTACACTGACGCATGTGGTACTGGACTTGGAGCAGTGCTGATGCAGAAGGATAAAGTTGTTGCGTATGCTAGTCGACAACTGAAGCCGCATGAAAGGAATTACCCAACTCATGATTTGGAATTAGCGGCGATTGTATTTGCTCTGAAGATGTGGAGGCATTATCTGTTGGGAGTTCGATTCGAGTTGTTTACGGATCACAAGTCGTTGAAGTATCTTTTCTCCCAAAAGGATTTGAATCTTCGGCAGCAGCGTTGGCTAGAGTTTTTGGCATCATATGATTTTGGTATAGCTTATACTCCGGGAAAAGGTAACGCAGTGGCAGATGCGTTAAGTCGAAGACATGCAGGATTGGGAGCCATGTTTTCAGAATGGAAGAGTCTCGAGTATTTAGCTGGATTTGACTTCAGGCCTAGATGCAAATTAGAACCTGAGATGTTGGCAAACTTATCAATAAGACCCACTCTTGTGGAAAGGATTGGCGAGATCCAAAAGCGAGATGATAAGCTTGTCAAGATTATCCATGAATTGGAATCTGGATTGGATCCAGAAAAGGATAAAGGATTCGAGGTCGATCGAGAGGGTTGGCTTCGGAAGCAAGGACGACTAGTTGTTCCCGATATAGATGAATTGAGGAGTGAAGTTCTGAAGGAAAGTCATCACTCGAAGCTGACAATTCATCCAGGTGGAAATAAGATGTATCGGGATATGAAGAGAACCTACTACTGGGAAGGTATGAAGAAGGATGTTGGAAATTTTATTTCCAAGTGTATGAACTACCAGTTGGTGAAGGCCGAACAGAAGAAGCCAAGCGGATTGCTTCAACCATTAGAAGTTCCTACATGGAAGTGGGAGCAGATATCGATGGATTTTATTGATGGACTACCTAGAACAAGAACGGGAAATGAAGGGATTTGGGTCATTGTGGATCGTCTGACCAAGAGTGCGAGATTCATTCCTGTTCGATCGACTAGGACTGCGTCAAAGTTGGCTGAGTTGTATGTTAAGTGGATAGTTCGTTTCCATGGTATTCCGAAGAGTATAGTGAGCGATCGAGACCCATTGTTCACTAGTGGATTTTGGAAGAGCTTCCAGGAAGTCTTGGGAACCGAGTTGTGTTTAAGTACAGCTTATCATCCCCAAACGGATGGTCAGACCGAGAGAGTCAACCGAGTTTTGGAAGATCTTCTTAGAGCTTGTGTTTTGGATTTCGGAGGATCATGGGAAGATCACCTTCATTTGGTGGAGTTTGCATACAACAACAGTTACCAGTCAAGCATTGGTATGGCACCGTATGAGGCACTGTACGGAAGACCGTGTAACTCTCCGACATGTTGGTTAGAGACTGGAGAAAAGTTGATACTTGGGCCAGAGATGATTCGACAGACTTCGGATTGCATAGAGATCATTCGACAACGAATGAAGGCAGCCCAAGACCGTCAGAAAAGTTATGCCGATAAGCGTCGAAAGGATTTGGAATTCGACGTAGGAGATATGGTTTTTGTGAAGATTTCTCCACTGAAGAATGTTATTCGATTCGGGAAGAAAGGAAAATTGACTCCGAGATTTGTTGGACCATTCCCGATCATCGAGCGAATTGGAAAGCTCGCCTACAGATTGGAGTTGCCAGAGAAGATGTCGGGTGTGCACAATGTTTTTCATGTATCATATCTACGAAAGTATGTGCACGACTCAGATACGGTGGTTTCTGCTGATAGCTATGAAGATTTCGAAGTTGATCCAGTCGATAGAAGACCTCGTAAACCGCTTCGTGTTGTGGAAACCGACACGAAACAACTTAGGAGGAAGGTAGTTAAGTTGCTCAAGATACAATGGAGTGATGATGATAACGACTGCACGTGGGAGGAGGAAGAGAGGATGAAGGCAGCTCATCCTGAACTCTTCAAGGTATGGCCCTAAGGTGTCGTGTCATCTCGCGATATTGTAACTTGTTCTAGTTTTAGAATTCTGTAACGACCACGACTTTCTCTCCATAGAAAGTCGTATCGCTAATAAGAAAGAAAGGGATAGAAAAGAGAAAAGAAGAGAAAGAGAAAGAAAACAACACAAATACTCACAGCGGAAACGGAACAAAATATATTAATAACATAAACTATTACATAGTTTACAACAATTTACAGAGTTACACAGCATATACATCACTTACTAGACAGTTATAAACATCTGTCTAGACATTACAACTCAAATACAAGACAAGACACTATCACAGATATCAACACAGCGGAATACTATATCTACGAACGCCGAAGCCTCCTGCTCCATTGCTCCTCCAAAATATTCGTCAAAGCTAAACCTGAATCCCTTGGCTACTCGTAAAAATTTGAGTACCCAAGAGTTTATAAAACAGAAATAAACACTTGGGTCAGACATGGGTCTGGTGTGAGTAACAGGTTAAACTTGTTTAACTTCAAAACCTTTTGAAAGAAAAGGTATCACGTAAGACTTCCCACAAATAAACATGGGTAAGTTTTTACCTTACGCTAACCAAAACATTTGATAGGAAATTCGATTGTATTATAATAGGGTCTAGGGTTTTCAAGTAAAATACAGAAATAGCTGAAATGCTTACATCTCACATTTCAACATAGTTGGGCACAACTAATACGTACGGCACTTATTGGAGTTTGGATTCCATACAATGGCAGGGCTACCGGGGTACCGCCCGTCACAGTACGTGGCCTAGATCACCGTACCGAGGATCACTCCCAATCCCCTGCAACACAAGGCCGGAACATCCCTTACTGGATAATTCCCGCACAAGATACCTCACGGTTGGGATCAGCAACCGCACCACTAAGTCGAAAATAGAAAGGGACATCTAGACAGAGGTAACCTTGTCCTACTTGGGTGCTACCCACTAACCTTGCTGCACCTCCCCTGTTTTAGCCATTCCCGGTTTGTGAGGCTTGAGGTCACGATTACCTTAGAAAAGAACACATCACTTAGAATGCTCATCGTCCACCTGACGATGTTCTGAAAGCATTCAATCCATACAAGTTCGTTCCGGGTTCGAACGAAACCGAAGGCATTATCTCGTTACACTCGTTTTGGAATCACCCTCAGAGTTAACGACAATAACCCTTGCACTCTGAATCTTCATCTTCACTTGATTCACGACCTATCGTTAATTTGGATCGATGTGGTATTCGGGTCTCCAGACCTGGAAATCCGGTATACGGAAACCCGATCCCGGTCTCATCGAAATCCAAAGCGTATCTTTTAAGGCCAAGTTGTTTTAAATGTTAAAACAAATTCAATTCATTATCTTTATACACAAAGAAAGATAATTCACAACAGATAATCAACATTATCAGATAATCCATACAATTCAACTAACATCCATATCACACAGCATATATCTCATCAGAGATATCAATCAATGCCAAGTATTCAATACTAACACCCATTCATAAGTAATGATTTATATTATCTTTTAATTTAAATTGAATTAAATTAATTACTTCATTTTATAAATCCTTCTTACTTAACCATTAATTAATTACAATCAATTAATTAATTATTCTCTAATAATTCATTTCAATTAATCATCCTTGATTAATTATCTTTTAATTACATTCAAGTAATTAGCCTTTAATTAATTTCAAAAATTAATTATTCTTAACCATTTATAGTAATTAACCTTTAATTACTTTATTAATTAATTAACTATAATTTATTACCTTAATCCTTAATTAATTACATTAATTAATTACTCTATGATTACTTATCATTGATTAATAAATCTTAATTAATCAAACTTTAATTACATCATTAATTATATTTTAGTTAATAATCCTTAATTACTCTTAATTAATTATCCTATTTAAATTAATTACATTAAGTAATTATTCTTTTATTTATCACCTCTATTAATTAATCACATTAATTAATTTAACTTTAATAAATCACATTTATTAATTACTTAATATTAATTTATCACATTAATTAACCTTTATTAATTATCTAAGTAATTAATCCTTAATTACCTTTTATTAATTACTTCCATAAAGTAATTACCCTTTTTAATTAATTAACCTCTAATTCCTTTCATTAACTAATTATTCATTCACTAATTACATTCAATAATTATACTTAATCAATTTCCAAAGTGATTATTCTTAATTAACCAAAGTAATTATCTTTGATTAATTACATTAATTAGCTGTCTTCAATTTATTAAGTAACTATACTTTAATTACCTAATAAGACCTTAATTTATCAAGATAAACTATTTACCTTAATTAACATTTTAATTAAATACCCTTTAACTTATCTCCTTTAAATATACTTAAAAACTTTGTTTAATCTTTAAGAAAAATTATTACCTTTAAAATAAACAAATTTTAAATCATTTAACTTTATATGTAAACTTGAAACTTGTTTAAAAAATCATGTTTAATAATTTGTTTTCATTAAGTTTTTAAAACCTGGAACTCACCAAAAATGAACCCGAGCTCGTCAACAAAAATTACCGAAGCAAAACACAATTTTACCGAGACACTCGTCACCTTACCCGACTTCGAGAAAACCCATGCATTATCTCGAGTTCGACCCGAGAACAAAGCTTCTTCCCCAAAACTCCTTCATTCCAGATATCACCGTGCATACGTGTGCACGTTGCACACCATTTCGACCACCATAGATCGACGCCGCGATCTCCGACAACCCATCGACAACCACGTCGACCCTTACTTCCACTCAGATCAACGGAAACGGCCATCTTCCAAAATCGGGCAAATCGATCAACTGGGATCTAATTACAGATCGACAAAATTCCACCACGACGATGATTCCGACCACCAGCATCCACGCCGCTTCATTCAGAACAACGTCACGATACCCAACTTTGACTCCACCACATGCGATTGCCTCCGATACTTCCCAGACGACACACGCTCTCAACAAACATGCCGACCAAGAACAGTTCCTAAACCCTACTTCTCCAATCACAGACCACCACGATGATCAGAAAAATCTCCCCCTATTTTTACTGAGTTCCCCCACCTTCCATCCTCCTCCAGTCGAAGCCACGACCACCATAGATATTCCGACCACCATAATTTCCTCAAAAACCCAAATCTAAACAACTAAAGACATCTCAACATATACGAGTTTAAAAATCTCGAAATGTTTATCAAAAATCATTGTTTTCCAATATAAATCAATTTACGAAACCAAACATGAAATCGTGAATATTTATTTTGACTTAAATATGTTTTTTACTGTTATATCTTTTTTTTTTCAATTACCAAATTTTAATACTTGGAATTATTTCTAAAATTGATATTATATAGTTATGAACAGTTTTAATTTAGGATTCTAGACTTGAAATCAGATTTAGGAGAAGATATAAACTTTTGAAAACTGTTCTTGAACCTGTGAATAATAACAGAGCAGATGTATAAACATGTACAGGCAAAATCTCAAACAGATCTAATGTTCATTCATACATGTTCAACCAGACATTCAAGTAATCATTGTATATTATTCTCTCTACCAATTTCCATTGCATGCAACAAGTTTAATCATATAATTTTTAACTGTTTTTAAGGTAAGAGTTTTCTCACTATAAAATGTTAAACAGAGAAACATTATATACATATGCATAGATATTTCCACATACATCACACTATATACATATACATACACATCTATGCATTTATATAGACTATATTACTTCAACAAGCATCAAGCTTAAGACCAGTTTTAATCTGTTTTTAAAAGAAATTTACTCACCAGAAATGTTGAACAGAGGACTGCTTTTGAAAATAGCTTGAAAACTTTTTTTTTTTAAATGGAGTTGCTGGAATTTGCTTCTTTGTTTTGAAACTGGAATGGAAACTTTAGTTCTCAGGTTTGCATGCAGGCATGACTTCCAGATTGCATTTGAAAACTTGGGAAATTGATTACAGGCTTGAAACAGAAACAGGCTTTTTATTTTCTGGTTGAAGAATTTGATTTTGATTTGCAAACTTGTTTTCAGTTTATTGAATTTGATTTCTGGTTGAGTAGTGTTTGCAGGCTGAAGATAAAAAGGGTTTTACAAGTTTTAATCTTGCATTTGAGAAGGTTACAGGTTTGCAGGAACATTGCAGATTTAGTTTTGAATTTGAACAATGTTTTACAGGCATTGATTTGGTTTGAGAAATTTTACTGATTTCAGTTTTGTTTTTGAGAAAGGGTTTTCTTGCTTTTGGAAAATGAGAAAAGAATGAGAAGGGAAAAGAGATGTATATATAGATTAAATTTTGATTTATTGAAAATTAAAGAAAATAAAATAAATAAGGGACACTTGTCTTTTACCATTATTAGTTTTATTACACATGTACTATTATGCTTTAATATGATGACATTTGTTCTTTAAGTATTTTATTTTAATTTAAAATGTTAAATAAAGCTTTTAACTTAATTTATTAATTCTTATGTAAATATATATATGAATTTCTTTTTAAAGAAAATGTAATAAAACAAATTATATATATATACAAATAAAAGTTTATCCAAATATTTTTAAGATCCAAAACATTTTAAATATTTATCCTTTGAATTTCAAAATAAATTCCAAATTCATATTCAAATAAAAAAAATTGAAAATCTAATTTAAAAATCAAGTTATATATATACATATAACTACACAAATTCAATTTGAAATAACAATTTATCAAAACTTAAATAATTTATAGAAGAAATTATTCCTTAATATAAATTACTTATTTTACTATCTTTACAAATGAATTAATGTTTCTTTTATAAAATTGTATTTTAAACTATATATATACATTATTCAAATCATATTTAGCAAGCTATATTAAAAATAAAATAAAATAAAACAAACCTTTTTGTTAATTCATTTCTATTTTAAACTTAAGCTAAAATAAATTTAAACAATTAACATTTATCTTGAGTATTCAAAAACCATATAATTTATTTATTAAATAACTTTGAAAAGCTTTATATTAAATTAAATCATAAATCCCAAATTACCAAAATATATTAGAATTTGAAAATTATGTTTTATTTGTTAGATTCATCTAAAGCTTTTCTATTTACAATATATACAATTATATATATACATTATAAATAGAAAACAATTTAATTAGCCTTTAAAAGATAATATTTACCAATTAAATATTTATAAAAGTAGATTGTTAAACCAATTTAAATCTTTACTAACAAAGATTATTAAATCAATTTAAATTTTTAAATAGATTATTAAATTGATTATTGCCCAAAATTTCCGGGATATCACATTCCTTCCCCCTTAAAATAATTTCGTCCCCGAAATTTAAAGCAAAGGTAATTTAATAATCTACTTAAGATTTTACTTTTAAAAACACAATCATATGTTTTCAACCATAGCAACCAATCATCCAAACAAACAATTCTAACTATTCAGAGAAAATTTTTGGATAGAATTTACTCGAGTTTCCCTAAGTATATATATATACCGGAATACTCGCTTTACAAACAATCTAAACTACGAAGCTACAGAGCTCCTACTCATCTATCTATAAAACTAAATAGAATATCAGACTACAGACGAGTCTGACTTACAACCACATCTCCTTGAACTGCTGTTTTCAAAACCAGAGATAGATTAAACTCGTACTTCCTCAGAGATACGGAAACACAATGAATCCAGTTATCCAAACTGACAATTCAATCTTGTAGACCAAGCTCCTATCCAAATCAGAACACAGAAGAGATCCAAAATATCTCGGAGCTGACTTCCCAGACTTACTCAATCTTATAGCTCCTTTGATTGGAGAAAACTTATCAAAATTAAATCTCCGTCTTCGAAATTCAAATTACTTCGTCTCTTATATCAAAAATTCTTCTGACGATCCTGGGCTGCCTACAACCTTCTGATCAGTTCAACCTTCGCTGATGCCTCCAGAAACAAACTGGATCAAAAACAACCCAACACAATGATCTCCTCAAGATCAACCAAAACCAAAACACCGATTCTACTTCTCAAACAGAAGATTAAACTTACTCCTTTAATCCAGAAAGGATAAACAGGAGCACTCGCCAAAACTGCTTCTGCTACACAACTCTGATCTGGAGCAGAAAAAAATGCTGATGAAGAACATCGAGTATAAACTGGATAGCACATCCCGGAATATGGTCCCTCAAATCCTTAAAGAGAACTCGGATACTCCAACAAAACTTGAGCTGCTTCGCTAAACTCCATCTCAACAAACCATCCTTCAACTAGCTGAATCACCGGTTCCACTCCTGGGATCCTAGTCGATACGAAAACTAAATCTTCAGTTGCGGACAAACCTCAAACTTCCCTGAAGACATCCAAAAAAATTCTGATAACCCAAGAGAACACTCAGCAATTCGCAAGTCACTTTTGCGATCAACCCAACCTATTTCCAAAGAAAAACTGTTCTCTCTTAATAAATCAGAACAGCTCATACTTAACTATCCAATCCATCGAAGAAATGGATCCACTCTACTGCTTCTGAACTTCATCTTCAGAAAAAAAAACTGTTCAGCCAGAAAATTTCCTGCCAATGCACAGAACACTCCGAGCTGCACTGCTGCCACAGATGCTCCTATCCAAAGTTCTTCGAGAAACTCGGACTCCAAACCAAAGCAGAAACACCATGCTGAACTCAGCCACAACACCGAAGCATACACACTTCCTTAATCTTGTTCCAAAGAAAACATCTTCAGGAACATCCATCGTCACTGTATCTCATCATACAGCTACTATTACCTGAGGTATCAAGATACCATCACACACTTCTGCACATCCGACAGATCCAACTCTACTCATCCACACTTCAAAGATAAACTCCGAACCATTACAGTTTCCTTCGGAGATCGATGAAATCCTTCACCACAGCAAAGCTTACTCGAGACGGTATTGGGTTTACAGTCTCGATATATACTTCCAACCTCAACATTTAAACTCCAACCATTGGTAGTCGTGTTTCACACACCACTACCCCATCTACCTTTATAACTTATATTGGAAAACCCGAACAGGTAACCCAACAAATAGGTAGAAATATATATATATTTAAAATGATACTTTTTATATAGAAATTATTTCTGGGTAAAATTATTTCATTTACCTCTTTAAAACAATATTGTGTCCGTTGGCCTGGTTCAAGTGTTTAGAGATCCCTATCAATAACGTTAGCTACTCGTATTGACCAGAATCCATATACCACTCAACCGATCAATCAACACAATATAAAACCATTTTTATATAACTAACAATTACGCGCTCTCAAGATAGACACCACTTCAGAGCCTAGGTATTCACTCAACCTACTGCTCTGATATTTACTTAACCAAAAGCTTAGGCATTCGCTCAACCTCTGCTCCGATACCACTGTAACGACCACGACTTTCTATGGAGAGAAAGTCGTGGTCGTTACAAATTCTGTACGCTAAGCTAGAATTGGATGCATGGTTTGTTGATTGCGATGGATGGTAGGCGTACAGAATAGTTTTTGATTGCTATGATTGTTTGGAATTTCGGGGGCAAAATTCCTAAGGGGGAGAGAATGTAACGACCCGTATTTTTACGGATCGACAAGTTCGTCAAAATCTGGAATTTTCAGCATTTTAAGACACTTCAGATTTTGAGTATAATTTGTCTAAGTCCTAGGTCGTGAACGACCTAAGAGCTAAGACGTGACCGACCTATAGAATGGTAGCGAGTTAAGATCTATGTTGTAGACGACTTAGGGATGTGGTGCGACCTAAGGATGTTGGGTTTAGTTCGTAGACGACCTAAGATAGGAGACTTAAGGGTTTTGAGCGACCTAAGAGATAGGTCGGTAACGACCTAAGGAGGACCAGCAGTTAGGTTGTGTAGTGGTTTAGGTCGCGAGTTAGTTTGGGACAACCTATAGAATGTTAGCGACCTAAGGGATGCGCGAGCTAAGGAACTTACGACCTAGTTGTTAGCGAGTTAGCGACCTAGTATATAGTTAGGTCGGCAACGACCTAAGAAAGCTGGGGTAGCAGTAAGCGAGAGTGGTAGGTCGTAATACTGATTAGGTCGCATGGGTGCTAAGTTGTTAGGTCGTAGGGTTTTGTAAGTTAGGTCGTAGCTTAGTAAGTTGTTAGGTCGCGTGTGTTTTAGTAGTTAGGTCGTAAGCGACCTAAGGGGTGCTTTGTTCGTTAAGTCGAAGGATGGGTTCCCTCTTAAGTAGTAAGTCGTATACCCAGTTAAGTCATAACCTCGTTATGTCGTAGGTCGGCAAGGTAGTTAAGTGCTTGGTCGCGTTAAGACGTGTGTTTTGTAGGCAGTTAGGTCGGCAACGACCTAAGTTAGGTCGTGGACTTCTAGGGTTGTTAAGTCGCGATGTGTTAGGTCGCTGAGGAGTTGAGTCATAGCCTATGTGTTAAGTCGTGCGTTGCGTTAGGTCGTAGGTCGCTGGGTGTTTGGATGCGCAGAAGTGTTAGGTCGGAGAGGCTTAGGTCGTGAGTCGGAAGCGACTTAGGGAGATAGCCAGATTTCGACTTAAGGAATTTCAGCTATAAATAGGAGGGGTTGTTCTCACTTTTTGGGATCCGGATTTTGAAGCGACGAAGTGCTGCCATTTTGAGAGCTCGACTTCTACACTTCTTCACTTCTTTTCTCCACTCTAATCTAGTGCTTCCATCCATCCAAGTTGAAGATCAAGTTGAAGATCAAATTGAAGATCCAAGAGCTTAGATTGAAGATCTTCATCTTTTCAAGAGAGATTTCTTCGTTTGAAGCGGATTCGTGATAGATCAAGCTTCATCCTTCATTGTCCAGATCTGAAGCGTGTTGATTTGGGTTTGTTTAGGTGATTTGGTGAGTGGTGATTATCTCTCACACGGATCCAAAAGAGTATATCGGATTGTTGGCCCGATTTGGTGTTAAAATAGTGATTTCCATGCATTTTCTTCATCCTAAGTGTAGATCCATATAGATCCATTGTTCATGATGATGTTACATCCATTTTATCATATGTTAACCTATGCAAGTTCATTCATCAAGTTTATAGAGATATAATCCATGTTTTCATGCTTATTGGACTTTCAACTCTTTAATTACGAAAATGCCATTATTGTTATAATTGTCTACTTAGATCATTTTTGAATGCTTGATTGCTTGGATTGATGTTTGATTTGATTGATTGTTATGAACTAGATGATTGATGATTAGATTTAGATCGAAGGTGATTCAAAAGCTAAGGGAAAGGCTCTTGAATTGGGAAAGCTGCTCGTGGCATATGTAGCGGGATGATGAAGCTCTTATGCATAGATTTGATGATGTGATGTTGAGATGAGGCTTTGCGAGGATGTAATGAAGCGAGGCATCATGTGATGAAGACTTGGTCTAATCTAGACGGGATCATTCCAAGCATGTTGATAACTCGGTGATATGATTCGAGTTGAGGATAATGAATGGATATAAGAATAGTCGTCGAGGAGGATGACTAGGAGGTTTGGATAGCATCGTTGTTGAAGGTTCTAGCATGCTCTAAGCAAGAGTACGTTTTGGGCAGATTCGATAGTCCCAACGACTAACTGTTGATGGTCGAGTACTCTGGGCAGATTCGATAGTCCTAGGCACGGGTTGCGACGACGTGCGGGAGTTATGTCTAGAACCGGGGTTTCCATTAGCCCTTGACGGACGGCTGAAAGAATGTGCCGGTCATTCAATTAACGGTGATATCGAAGCAATGATAACAGTGATAGCCAGAGTCATGGATGTTTGGTTGTAACGTCATTCGGACTCAAGAGCGGTATTTTCTGGGTGCTTATCTGATTGAGGCCTTGGTACTTGGAAAACATCGCCCTTGACTCGAGTGATAGTAGCTTTACTTTAAATTGTATGCTCTGCTATGGTTGCTTCTGCTTAGTGTGTGTCTGGGGGCTATCACTGTAGAATGAGGTTGGAGTGGGAGGGTTGTATTCCTATTCCTTTTCCTTTATGCTCTTTTGGTAAGTTGTTAGTTAATTTACTGCTCACTAAGACTGTTGTCTGACTCAAGGCTTTATGTTTTAATTCTTATTGCCTTGGGCTGTTCGTCCATTTTGGGACGGGCAGACTAGGTAGCAGGTGACAGGTGCTGTTCTCTTCTCACGATGCTGATATCGAAGACGAGCTAGAGGGTTGCATATTATCTTCTTATATGTACTGGATATTCCGCTGTTTTGTATTCTCTGAGAGATATGTAGTGAGGCTTGATGTATTGACTATTTGGATGCTTGTATTCAACTATTATGAAGTTTTATATGATGTCATTTTGTTCTGTAAAGCTTCACTATACATATGTTCTATTGTATTTTGTCCATGCGCTGTGAGTAATACGATAGATTCTGTTGCTTTAATTTACCTTGACAATCGTCCATGGTCGCTTGGCACACTTTACAGCGCACTGTCTCTAGATTCGGTGCAGGGGTCATGGGCGGTCGTCACATAAAATAAAGTCATGAAAATAGTATGAAGTGTTTAAAAAGCTTGATTCCCGAAATAACTAATTGAGGTAACCAAAAATGTGCATTTCCAGTTGAGGACCACACAGGGAAATGATTTGTGCATAAACATCTATGGGTATCAAGGAAATTACCCATTTTTCTTAAACCCTAGAATGATTTTATAAATACCTGCACATGACCATATCCACCATTCTCTTGGGATCAAAAATAAAATAAAATAGGAAAAACATTAGCTTGAGACTTTGGAGGATTTGCTGTTCAAGGGATTAAGGCAGAAAAAGGAGAACATTATGTCAGTATTTATCCCTTTGTATGCAATGGCATTAAGTCCTCGTGTAGGCAGCCTAAAATGATTATAAGTTGTTTAAAAATCTCTGAAGTGATTTGTTATGGGTGAGATGAATGTTGTTTGTGCATTCTTGTTTGGAGTTTTAATCTGTATGTAGGCTTTTAAAGTCAAAATGGTTTGAGCATTTTTTTTTGTTCTATTTTATCATTGCTAAAAATGGATACAAATTATTTAGGGAATAGGCAGCAAGACAGTGATCTAGCTCATGTTTATTTCTTGGATAATGAAGCATGAAACTAAATGTTCATATCATGAGTTAGAGGAGAATTTCTGGGTTAGTAGGACTATGATGCTTAAACTATTCATAGGAAAAATTATAGGCAAACTGGGGTATTTTCTGTAATAAGAAAATAAAAATAAATGGGGAACATGTGGTTGAACCAGAAAGTAGTAAAGAGGATAAGCCTTTCTGAAACATGAATGAATTGTGAGTTTTTATGATTGAATTCATAAGTAGAAGCTTAGTAAAATAAGCTGAAACTGGAGGGGAATTTATAAAAGAAAATTAAACTGGTCATTTGGGAGTTAGTCAATGATCTGCTTGCTTTAGGTGGGAGCAAGTATATGCATGGTGCAACTGCACCCTGAGGCCTTTGTGTGTTGGAATAAAATTAAATAACATGGGAGTTTCCTTCACAATGCATACATGGTGTTCATTTGACAAGGAGTTAAAGACCATAAAATAAATGGGGGAATGGGGTTTAAAAATCTGGATCATAAATATTCAGACATGGAGATAAATTAATCAAGTTAAATTTTGTGCTTTGATTAATTACTGGGTGAAATTGGGAGCATAAAAATCTGAGTTTACTTATTCAGAAATGGAGAAAAATGTATCAAGAATTATATATATATATATATATTTATTTATTTTGGTTGCTTACTGGGTATTGTTTGAATAAATGAATGTGTCTTTGTGCCACTTGGTATTAATCAAAACATGCTAAGAATAAAATCTGCTAAACTAGGAAGACATTGCAAGATCACCAAAATTTATGAATATGTATACAAATTTGATAAATGCTCATACCAGTGAAAACTGACCTTTTTGTTTGCCCTTGCAATCATCTGGGTGTCTCATTATAATTGGGGCAGCTCTGTGAATTGCTTGTAGGGAATTGAAGTTGGCTTGATGGATGAAGAAGGCAATTAGCTGCTAGTATAAATAAGAGATATCAGTTTTAAATTTGCAGTTGCTTTGTAAAGAATTTGTAACGACCCACTATTTTGGACCATCCAAATCGACAATAAATCCACACATGCCTGACTTGAATGGCTCAAAATATCAGATTGTTAATTTAAATTTGGCAAAACTCAGCATATGCAGTAAATAAATCAATCACATAATCACAGACACAGAGCAATACAATAATACGCAGCGGAATAGATAAAATAGTAGTTCATGAAGCTACTATATAAACATCAGAGTTAAAAATAAAATACAATAGAATATCTCCAATATAGTGAAGTCTTCAGTACAAATAGATGACTTCTCTGAACAAATCAACTAGAAGAGCTGAAAGCTGAGGCGATAATTGGATCTCCAAAGGAAGCTCCAAACTCCAAGGGTGAGTCTCAAATGCTGTATCACTCGGTCTGACCCGAGCGTAAAGCAACACAAAACACTCGAGTCAGGATTAACATTCTTATACTAATAAATCCAACTCAAGTGAAATATCAATTTAAATACCAGTAACTTAAAGGATGTTTGGGATAACCATCCTCTAAGGATCTGCAGAACTATCTACAAGGTGGAAATATACATTATAACACCGTGGTCATTTCAATTTAATTTATACTTCAAAACCCAAATATCATTTCATTTCAAATATAACTATTTTCCAAGATAGTATATATATTAATTTATAAAGTAAAGTATTTATAATTTCCTCAAGTCTCACAAATCGATTCAAATTAACTCAAATTCCAAATTCAAATTTATTCAAAGCTCAATTCATCAATTCAATTCAATTCTAAATATACCATTTAAACTTTCAATATATTTCAAAGCTTTAATATTCAACATTTTCAAAGTTAAATTTAACAGTTTCATATAGCTCTTGATTTAACTTTATTATTATTTAAATCAGGGAATATTCACTTAATAAATTCAATATCATTTAACTAGCCTTAAATTTCATTTTCTACTAAATATTTCCTTAAATTTATTTAAACAAGAAATATTCATTTATTTAAATTAAACCCAAGTTATAAATCATATCTTAAATCTCAATTTCAATAAGTTTTAAATCGGTTTAATTAAATAAAATTCTTAACTAAATTCAAATTACCTTCCCAACCTTAACTTATTCAAATTATTACTGAAATCTATTTTGAAACACAATTTTAAATACTCAACCATATTATATGTATTTAATCAATCTTAATTAAATGAAATATCATTATTAAATCTATATAAATCATTACCATTTATATACAAAGTTTAAGAATCAATATTTATTTAAAACTATATTTTTCTTTCCAAAACCATAGAATTCATTTTCAAAATATTTATATATATGGACCAACGGTGTCTGTATATATATATATATATATCATATGGTTAAGTGATGCGGATATTTATCATTTCAATCCAAAATTTAAATATATACGGGTAGATATCATTTCGACCTGTAATCCCAATTCCAATTCAAATGAAAATCGCTTGGATTTATCATTTCAACCCATAACGATTTTCTCCTATTCTAAAGTCCGTTCGGGTATGTATCATTTCAACCCATAGTGAATTCTATACTAACAGGGAACTTGCAGAGTGATAACAGATAATATAAAATATAACAACAGGCATATAAATACTAGATACTGGTGTCAGATGTCACAGGTGAACATATACAGATAATAGTAATAACAGGCATATAAATACTAGATACTGGTGTCAGATGTCACAGGTGAGCATATACAGATAATAGTAATAACAGGCATATAAATACTAGATACTGGTGTCAGATGTCACAGGTGAGCATATACAGATAATAGTAATAACAGGCATATAAATACTAGATACTGGTGTCAGATGTCATAGGTGAACATACACAGATAATAACATATATAAAAATTTAAATAACTACAGCATCATATTTCAATTGTCGTTTCAATTGAAATCAAATTTAATAAATACAAGAATGTTAATCGTGAGTGATTGCTCACCTTTCGAGGCTAGAGAAATTTGACAATGAAATGGGTTACGAATCCATACACAAATTTCGAAGCAAAGCACGATGGACACTGGTTTGTCGGACAAGCTGATAAATAGGAATTGACGAAGTCAAATTAGAACTGGATTGATGTGGATGGATGGTATAAGTGCATATATATATGACTATATATGACAATTAAATATATACATATTTCAAAAATCATTGTTTTTACACTAAACACATATAAATAAATAAATAAATTCTATATACATAATATAATTTGAAATAAATACTAATGTATATATACTATATTCCTAAAAATGCAAAACACTTACATATATAATGCATTTAATTCGAGAATATCTATATATATACTAAATAATCAATTCAAACATACCTCAAAATTAATATTTAATTTCAAACACATAAAACAAAGTCTCTATATGTATAAATTTGAAAACTAACTAATGAATACACCTTAATAGTTAAACTCTATATATACACAATATTACAACCAAATGTATATATATACAAACACGTATATAAAATTGTACAAACCTGTACATACATATAAATATATACAGTAACAAATATTATACCTATATATACTAGACTAGTAGTGCTGCATCTTACAGCCTTTATAGGCCATAACTTCACACAGGAATGCAATCTATAAATGTACATACTGTAACTATATTGTATAAAACATTTAACTGTAATAACATAGTATACTAATATATTGTATGCCAAATTTCGAGACATATATATAACATACTTAGGTAAACTTTATAAATAGTATAGCCTTTATAACTAACTGGCATATATACACCAACATGTATATACGAACTAATATAAACTAACCTTGTATAAAATAAGTATATACACATTACACCTCTAAAACAATATATGAACATACATATGTAATAAAATTTATACAACTGTAAATGATAATATGAGCTTTCATACATGATAGTATCATATACAGTAAATCAACTTACTTTACTCTAAAATATATACATACAAGTGCAAGTATGAAAAGTTATCTTATTTTCAAGTCAATACTTTATTGAAATTAACATGTATATATACAAATCTCAATATATATATATTTTTATATTAGCAGAACTTGTACATAAAAATTTATTAAAATATCAACCTGGTTATGTAAAACTTCTTATACGATTATGTTTGTAAACCATAGATTATACAACAGCTAATATATACAAAATTTACGAAAATCCAACATAGATACCATCATACAAATTCAAAACAACTGCAATTATACATGTATAACGAACAATTTTGAGAGAGCATAAACGTATAGTATATATCTATATATAGAGTAGATTTCCAATTATCAAAATATAAAATAAGCTTTATATCACTACCTCAAAGTGAGACCGATCATTCTCATGGCTGCGTGAGGGGAAGAAAAGTTTACAAGGTACGAGAGGCTGGAGAGATTGTGTGATCTGGTGGTGGTAGGTGAGGCGGTTCACAGAGGAGGCTCGGGAAAAGTGACGAAAGGGAGGGAAGCTCTGGTGATTCGGTGCTTGGGTTGTGGCCAAGGGGAGGAAGGCAAAGCCGACGTGGAGTTCGAGATGGTGGATGAGGGGGGGTCGGCGATGGGTTGCTCGGTACAGCAATAGAGAGAGGGGAGGGCGAACGGGCTTGGCAGCGGAGGGAGTAGGTGTGTAGAGGGAAGACGTGAAGGACTGGGGAGCGGTTTCACGTGATAAAAGGAAATGAAGGCATTATAGAAAAAACAAGATGTAGAGAAAGTAAAGAAAGAAAATGAATCAATATAAAACTGAACAGCAATCTTGAAAGTTGAAACAAATGGAACGTTACGAGTCAGCCACCAATTTAATTCAGTAATAAATAAATTAACGGTAGGATATCAAAGGACAACCGATTTGAATTTGTAGTGGTGGGATAGCGAAAGTCAAGATTTACGGTACCGTTATGTGAACGGTCTATTGTTCCCGTCGCATACCGGACCTCAGAATATAGGAGTAAATATACTGTGGTGATCAGCGCGACAAGACGATCAAAACGGTATACAGATATCAGTGGCACGATCATCCGATCAAAAGTCGATAATCTGTACCAAAAATGCTGCTATTTGGCCAGAATTAAGATAAACGGAGCAGTAGAAGTTCAAATTTGGAAAAACGAATTTCATAGTCTGATTCAGAATGATCTGAATAAATTTTCTCTTGTTGACATATTTTGGTTTCGGAAAACTTTTAAATTCACTGTTATTAACCGGTTTGATTTGAAATGAAATTTTACCGGAAAATAAACTTTAATATTATCAGATGAAAATTTACCAGTTGCTATATTAAAATAGACGTATTCCAAATAATAAATTTTTATTTTCAAATTTTATTGTTTAAAATTTCAATTAATTTAGCAAATAAAAACATAAAAATTTTGGGTCGTTACACTCTCCCCCACTCAAAACTTTTCGTCCCCGAAAAGGAAGGAGGTAAAAGGATAGGAACAACCTAAAAGCAAAATAGATTGAAAGACAAGGTTAACAATTAATTTAAAACTATATATATTTTACTTAAAATATTCATTTGAAACTTCATTTGCAAATCAATTATCTTTAATGATTTACTACTTTTCAAAACCCATTTGTAAAATTTCTTTCTTTCTTTATAAATACTATTTATATGCTTAAATAACAACTTTATAAATATATGAAAACTATTTGAAACAATTATTTACATTATTACTTATATTTATAAAGAAGCTATTTGAAAATATTAAATCCAAAATTCATAAATTTATAAATTCTATCTAAAATACTTTTCAAATATTATTAATAAATCAATAATCATTTACTTTAAATATGTTATAGTCAACAAGGAAAAAAAAAGAGGACTTGGAAAAATAGAATATAGGTAAATAAATAAAGCTGAGCAGATAAGGTAGATTCAAAAGAATAGAATTGGGCATGAATAATTAATTCAAACCATTAGAATTTCAATTTCGAATATTAATACAAAATTTCTTTGTTAGAAATACTTTTATAATAAAAAAAAAAAATTTTACAACGAAACAAATTTTATTTCGAAAATACTTTTATAACTCGATGTTTCAACAAGTTTATCCTTGTTCCTGTAGACTCTAGTAGTGCGTTGATCAGACGCAAAACTAGAATTCTCCAGGTACTTAGTAGACCTGTTTCAACACCCAGTGAAAATACTGGAAAAACTTTTAAAAACAGATATGGAAAGTACAATCCAATCAAAAACACAAACAAAACCTTTGTCTAACCATGGTTCGCAGATACACAATGGTTACGCCTGGTTCCCCCAGGAAACAATCCATATCCGTAGGCTTTCTCAGCCTGCGAGTTACGCCATGATGACTAGTAGAATGCAGGATACACAATGGTTATGCCTGGATCCCCCAGGAAACAATCCGTACCCCCAGGCAAGACTCAGCCAAGCATTTGCGCTACTATTCGCGACCTACACAGATTGCAGGATACACAATGGTTACGCCTGGATCCCCCAGGAAACAATCCGTACCCCTAAGCAAGACTCAGCCAGGCAGTTGCGCTGTGCAGTCACGAGAGAAACATAAGACCATGGGTAACGCCATGGAATTCGAAGGACACTCGAGTATCATATCCGGAAAACCAAAAATCAGAGAGAATAATATCGATAGAATGAATCCAAGATGTGGCCACAAATCGGATATCAAGCAGAAGGCACTTTCCATATCTTTACTTCGAAAATATGTATCATATAGTACCTTTTCAAATCACTTTCAAATATCGTACTTATATAAAATCCATTATATATAAGATTAAATTTTCAAATCAAATACTTTCCAAAATCAATAGTATATCAAATCATACTTTTATAGATTTCAATTATATAAGATTTCACTTTCAAATTGAGTACCCTTTTTCAAATCCATAGTTTTCGAATCAATTTCATACTCATACAAATCAATTTTATATAAGTTCGACAACTCCCAAATCAAGTATTTAGTAACACAAGGTTTTCAAATTTCAATTTGTTTCAATATTAGTTCAATTTCAAAATCATATACAATTTCACCAAATTATTTCTTCTCAAATTATACATCTTTAGTCTTAAAGTTTCCAAAATAATAGATTTTAGAAAATAAATCCAAATTTCCAAATCAATATAATTTAAGTCAGCCAATTCATTTCCAAAATCAAATGTTTTCAAAATCATCTTATACTTACGTAAGGTCTATCTTATATAAGGATCAAATTTTTCAAAATAAATTTCGCTGTATGAAGAGCCATATGGGATTGAATATCTTTGCTTTTATGGGTTATATATCTTTGTAATTTAGACTGGAAATTTTCTTTTAGTAAGCAAAGATATTCTAACTCGACAGCTTTCAATTTCAGCGTCAAAATATATCAATGATATTAGAATATAAGATGTACATACGTCATCATTTCGCAGAATCGCATTTGATCGCTCGCTCGATCACACAAGTTCGCTTTCGAACTAGTATTGTTCATTCGACTTCCCTAATGCGGATTTCGATATGGTTTCTCTACTAGAAGCCATCAATCTCCTTACATAGCCATATACTATGATAGAGAATTCTAGAATCAAGCCTAAAATCCATATCAAATATTCGCCATCAAGAATCGAATGAAAAATCCTAACACGAAATGATGTAATTCACCTCGAACTTGTGTGCTCAAACCTGGATCAAATTAATTACGCGAATAAAACAGCATACGTACAACTCATATATTCATTCCAACTTGTTAAATATATAGTTTCATGAAGATGTTACTAAGTTAAAACATTTAACTAAGCTTTATTCAAAATATTTTGAAGACCAAATTCTTTTCGAAACATTTCAAATCTAAATTTCATATTAGAAAAAAATTTAAAATTGCCTTATTCATTTACTTAACAAAACAGTTTCAACTTATTTAAACCATATTACTTCATACTTAAACATTCGAAACAAATTTATATAATTTATCACATAGTTCATACCTTTCAAAATTTCTTAGCTTTGAAAAGTTAACCTTGATTTGGAAGTGCTCGAACCTTCAAAATAGTTGAAGAAATCATTTTAAAATTCAAGAGTTGGAAATCAGCAACAAATCAGTAAATCAATTTTAATAGATAGGGTTATATCAAATCCAAAACTCGAGGACTGAACACCGGCTTACTTCAAATCATTTCAAATATATATATATATATACATATATCTTTCGAATATCAAATCATACTTCAAAATTTGAAATCAAAATTGGTTTCGCAAAATCACTCGCGTAGCGATGCTACTAAAGTGGCCTATCCCCCACTTTGAAACTCGAAAATCAATGTCGATGATGCGTGCACTCATCACCGAAATTATTTTCCAGCGACATAAGTGAGTTCTGGACTTCTATTTACTCAAACTTCTTTTGAAATTTCTTCGAAACTCATTAAAATCATTTGAAACATTTCTTATTCGGAAAATATCATATTATTATTATATATTTCAAAATCTTAAAACCAATTTCAAAATACCGGAGTTCAATTCTCGAATTTCAAATTTAAAATCCTTCAGGTTTAAATCATTTTTAGATAAATCAAATTTCTTATATAGTTTTTTTTTTCAAAATTACAAATCCTTTCGAAACATCAATTTCTCATTTAAAAAAAAAATTATAATCTTTATCGAAAACATTTCACTTTTATATATAGAATATAATAATTTCGATATATAAAACAATTTCTAAGATATAAACAAGCCTGATTTTTCAAAGGATGGTTCAAGAATGGATTTCAAAACAAAGATAGAAATTCAAATTAGAGGGACTCTAATCAAATAGGATTCTGATTCGAAAATAAGTTCGAACGAAAATGAGATAATTAATTACAAAACAGTAGATGGAAACACTTATATGAAACGCGGGCGACCTTAACTGGGTCAACCGTGACTTCGAGAATATAATCGATGCGGAAATCTAAGGCAAATCGACATTCGATCGCCAGAGATAGAATTCGGCATAACAAGAGATGGAAACATCAAAACCGAGGGATATATAAATCTCCGGTGAATCAATGCCTATTGTAAAGGAGTTCCACCCCTTTACAATCATTCAAAGATTGGTGGGATCACCTATTCTTATAGAGATCATTCGAAGTGGAGTTATGGGATACTCCAGAATCAAAAGAATACCAATAGAGAGAGACAAAAATGAATTTTTGGAACCGTAAGGAACGTTCCAAAGTTCAAAGGAAATCGAGTCAAAAGGAAGAGATTCAAATTCGAACGAAAGTGATTCTGTAAATAAATTTACTATATATGCTAAGTTTTGCCTAGAACCTGGCTCTGATACCAACTGTAACGACCCACTATTTTGGACCATCCAAATCGACAATAAATCCATACATGCCTGACTTGAATGGCTCAAAATATCAGATTGTTAATTTAAATTTGGCAAAACTCAGCATATGCAGTAAATAAATCAATCACATAATCACAGACACAGAGCAATACAATAATACGCAGCGGAATAGATAAAATAGTAGTTCATGAAGCTACTATATAAACATCAGAGTTAAAAATAAAATACAACAGAATATCTCCAATACAGTGAAGTCTTCAGTACGAATAGATGACTTCTCTGAACAAATCAACTAGAAGAGCTGAAAGCTGAGGCGATAATTGGATCTCCAAAGGAAGCTCCAAACTCCAAGGGTGAGTCTCAAATGCTGTATCACTCGGTTTGACCCGAGCGTAAAGCAACACAAAACACTCGAGTCAGGATTAACATTCTTATACTAATAAATCCAACTCAAGTGAAATATCAATTGAAATACCAGTAACTTAAAGGATGTTTGGGATAACCATCCTCTAAGGATCTGCAGAACTATCTACAAGGTGGAAATATACATTATAACACCGTGGTCATTTCAATTTAATTTATACTTCAAAACCCAAATATCATTTCATTTCAAATATAACTATTTTCCAAGATAGTATATATATTAATTTATAAAGTAAAGTATTTATAATTTCCTCAAGTCTCACAAATCGATTCAAATTAACTCAAATTCCAAATTCAAATTTATTCAAAGCTCAATTCATCAATTCAATTCAATTCTAAATATACCATTTAAACTTTCAATATATTTCAAAGCTTTAATATTCAACATTTTCAAAGTTAAATTTAACAGTTTCATATAGCTCTTGATTTAACTTTATTATTATTTAAATCAGGGAATATTCACTTAATAAATTCAATATCATTTAACTAGCCTTAAATTTCATTTTCTACTAAATATTTCCTTAAATTTATTTAAACAAGAAATATTCATTTATTTAAATTAAACCCAAGTTATAAATCATATCTTAAATCTCAATTTCAATAAGTTTTAAATCGGTTTAATTAAATAAAATTCTTAACTAAATTCAAATTACCTTCCCAACCTTAACTTATTCAAATTATTACTGAAATCTATTTTGAAACACAATTTTAAATACTCAACCATATTATATGTATTTAATCAATCTTAATTAAATGAAATATCATTATTAAATCTATATAAACCATTACCATTTATATACAAAGTTTAAGAATCAATATTTATTTAAAACTATATTTTTCTTTCCAAAACCATAGAATTCATTTTCAAAATATTTATATATATGGACCAATGGTGTCTGTATATATATATCATATGGTTAAGTGATGCGGATATTTATCATTTCAATCCGAAATTTAAATATATACGGGTAGATATCATTTCGACCCGTAATCCCAATTCCAATTCAAATGAAAATCGCTTGGATTTATCATTTCAACCCATAACGATTTTCTCCTATTCTAAAGTCCGTTCGGGTATGTATCATTTCAACCCATAGTGAATTCTATACTAACAGGGAACTTGCAGAGTGATAACAGATAATATAAAATATAACAACAGGCATATAAATACTAGATACTGGTGTTAGATGTCACAGGTGAACATATACAGATAATAGTAATAACAGGCATATAAATACTAGATACTGGTGTCAGATGTCACAGGTGAGCATATACAGATAATAGTAATAACAGGCATATAAATACTAGATACTGGTGTCAGATGTCACAGGTGAGCATATACAGATAATAGTAATAACATGCATATAAATACTAGATACTGGTGTCAGATGTCACAGGTGAACATACACAGATAATAGCATATATAAAAATTTAAATAACTACAGCATCATATTTCAATTGTCGTTTCAATTGAAATAAAATTTAATAAATACAAGAATGTTAATCGTGAGTGATTGCTCACCTTTCGAGGCTAGAGAAATTTGACAATGAAATGGGTTACGAATCCAGACACAAATTTCGAAGCAAAGCACGATGGACACTGGTTTGTCGAACAAGCTGATAAATAGGAATTGACGAAGTCAAATTAGAACTGGATTGATGTGGATGGATGGTATAAGTGCATATATATATATGACTATATATGACAATTAAATATATACATATTTCAAAAATCATTGTTTTTACACTAAACACATATAAATAAATAAATAAATTCTATATACATAATATAATTTGAAATAAATACTAATGTATATATACTATATTCCTAAAAATGCAAAACACTTACATATATAATGCATTTAATTCGAGAATATCTATATATATACTAAATAATCAATTCAAACATACCTCAAAATTAATATTTAATTTCAAACACATAAAACAAAGTCTCTATATGTATAAATTTGAAAACTAACTAATGAATACACCTTAATAGTTAAACTCTATATATACACAATATTACAACCAAATGTATATATATACAAACACGTATATAAAATTGTACAAACCTGTACATACATATAAATATATACAGTAACAAATATTATACCTATATATACTAGACTAGTAGTGCTGCATCTTACAGCTTTTATAGGCCATAACTTCACACAGGAATGCAATCTATAAATGTACATACTGTAACTATATTGTATAAAACATTTAACTGTAATAACATAGTATACTAATATATTGTATGCCAAATTTCGAGACATATATATAACATACTTAGGTAAACTTTATAAATAGTATAGCCTTTATAACTAACTGGCATATATACACCAACATGTATATACGAACTAATATAAACTAACCTTGTATAAAATAAGTATATACACGTTACACCTGTAAAACAATATATGAACATACATATGTAATAAAATTTATACAACTGTAAATGATAATATGAGCTTTCATACATGATAGTATCATATACAGTAAATCAACTTACTTTACTCTAAAATATATACATACAAGTGCAAGTATGAAAAGTTATCTTATTTTCAAGTCAATACTTTATTGAAATTAACATGTATATATACAAATCTCAATATATATATATATTTTTATATTAGCAGAACTTGTACATAAAAATTTATTAAAATATCAACCTGGTTATGTAAAACTTCTTATACGATTATGTTTGTAAACCATAGATTATACAACAGCTAATATATACAAAATTTACGAAAATCCAACATAGATACCATCATACAAATTCAAAACAACTGCAATTATACATGTATAACGAACAATTTTGAGAGAGCATAAACGTATAGTATATATCTATATATAGAGTAGATTTCCAATTATCAAAATATAAAATAAGCTTTATATCACTACCTCAAAGCGAGACCGATCATTCTCATGGCTGCGTGAGGGGAAGAAAAGTGTACAAGGTACGAGAGGCTGGAGAGATTGTGTGATCTGGTGGTGGTAGGTGAGGCGGTTCACAGAGGAGGCTCGGGAAAAGTGACGAAAGGGAGGGAAGCTCTGGTGATTCGGTGCTTGGGTTGTGGCCAAGGGGAGGAAGGCAAAGCCGACGTGGAGTTCGAGATGGTGGATGAGGGGGGGTCGGCGATGGGTTGCTCGGTACAGCAATGGAGAGAGGGGAGGGCGAACGGGCTTGGCAGCGGAGGGAGTAGGTATGTAGAGGGAAGACGTGAAGGACTGGGGAGCGGTTTCACGTGATAAAAGGGAATGCAGGCATTATAGAAAAAACAAGATGTAGAGAAAGTAAAGAAAGAAAATGAATCAATATAAAACTGAACAGCAATCTTGAAAGTTGAAACAAATGGAACGTTACGAATCAGCCACCAATTTAATTCAGTAATAAATAAATTAACGGTAGGATATCAAAGGACAACCGATTTGAATTTGTAGTGGTGGGATAGCGAAAGTCAAGATTTACGATACCGTTATGTGAACGGTCTATTGTTCCCGTCGCGTACCGGACCTCAGAATATAGGAGTAAATATACTGTGGTGATCAGCGCGACAAGACGATCAAAACGGTATACAGATATCAGTGGCACGATCATCCGATCAAAAGTCGATAATCGGTACCGAAAATGCTGCTATTTGGCCAGAATTAAGATAAACGGAGTAGTAGAAGTCCAAATTTGGAAAAACGAATTTCGCAGTCTGATTCAGAATGATCTGAATAAATTTTCTCTTGTTGACATATTTTGGTTTCGGAAAACTTTTAAATTCACTGTTATTAACCGGTTTGATTTGAAATGAAATTTTACCGGAAAATAAACTTTAATATTATCAGATGAAAATTTACCAGTTGCTATATTAAAATAGACGTATTCCAAATAATAAATTTTTATTTTCAAATTTTATTATTTAAAATTTCACAAAATTTCAATTAATTTAGCAAATAAAAACATAAAATTTTTGGGTCGTTACAGAATTTAACAGTCAAACTTCATGTTGTAGTAATTGTTACTTGTAGGAAACTTTCTAAGTATTTGGATTAAAAATATGTACTTAAGTAAACCTGTTGTGAGTGACTATTGATGATGTTTGGTTAACTAATGATTTTATGAATGTCTGATTTGGAGAAAATAAGGGAATGGACATATCATATAGATATGATATGTGTGTATGATAATCTCTGATTTTTATTGCCTGAATTTGCATTATGATTTTATGAAAATTAAAAAGCTAAGGTGGTTGATTTAAAAGTGAACTCACAAGATTTGAGTAGGGGAATTCAGTAGAAAAGAATTTGTGCATGGCAGGTAAGTGATACAGACATGTGCATGAATTCTGGAGTGAAAAATTGATTAACATGTATTTGTGTATTTGATTTCAAAAAAAAACAAATGGATTGAAAGAAATAAACTTGGAAGAAATTATATTTTAAATAATGGATTGAATACATACATGGATGCATTTCCTGGAAATTTAAACTAGGCAGAAACATGCTTGTGTTAGGAGTGGATCTTTGTAGAAGTTTGTTAATATGAGGGATATGGGTTTGCAAGTGGTAAAAGAGGGACTATGGCCGGCCTAGATGGCCATGGGTCAAACTCTTGTAGCCTGGAACCATTTCATTTCAATTCATGGAGTGTAAGTGTTTCCAGAATAAAACAAAAGAAAACTCCAAGAAACCCTCAAATAACACCAAGTATTTCCAATAAAACACCAAGTACTTAAGCCTGTACCATGATAAACTTAAAAATGCAAAATGACTTCAATTATTCATCCTGAAATGATAAATAGAAATTAGTTCCAATGATCATGCCTGCAAGTATAATTGTTGAAGTGATTTCATACAAGTATTTGATAACTATCATAAGGTCAATTAAATACCATTTTAATGTTAATAAAATTATTTAGGCAGAAAGTCTAGAAAGCATAAGAAAAATGCACTGTGCATTGCAATATTGAATATATAAGTATTATAATTGCCAAAATGTATCTCTGGCAGTAGAACAAAAATTTAGGGAAGAAATAAATGGTGATGTTATCAAAAAATATAGTATGTTGTTGCCTGTTTGATTAAAATTCATTTTGCAAATTTGTTAACTCTGAAAGGCAAAGGAAAACAATTATATATCATCAAATATGTAATTGTCTTAATATGTTTTGTGAACTGATATGATTATATTGGTACATCCAGGGTCTTGGGAAAAATATTTGGAAATTACTTAAATGTTCAAATACAGAAGAAATGGGGTTAGTGGTGAATTCCTTTTGTATGCTAAAAAAAATCTATGTGTTTTAGAATGAGGGTCACCACAGTTGGTATCAGAGCTATGTTTTAAATAACGTAGTAAATATTATTGTATGCATATGGAAGTTTGAATGCATTGTTTGAATTATTAGTGTTGAATGCTTTTGTTTAATGTCTGAATAAAAGAAATTTTGTGTGCAAGTGATACATGCACAGAGTGCACAGAAATAAAATAAACAAAGTAAAGACACCAAGAATGATGGGGGTAAATAAACTAACATAGAAATCATATTTATAGCAATATGGTAGGACCAAGACATCACACAGGTGCAGGTCCATCACGTAAGCCACCTGTGATAAACATGGAGGATTTTGTGAGAGCTTTGAGAGATGGAATAGCACCAAGGCATGATAACCCTCATGAGGAGCTCTCCAAACTGCTTAAGACATGCACCAACTTAGGAGGAAAGGATTTTGAAGGCACTGAAGGAGCTATGGGTGTTCAAACTTGGATAAGAACTAGGGAGAGAGTCTTTGCAGATATGCAAGTGTGACATCCCGGATTTTTGGCAGTATTATTTTAAATAAATATTTAATTGAATTAATTAGAATACAGCTTATTATTTTAAAAACAAATATATGTAAAGACAAAATAAAATAAATACATAAATATATTATAACCACAACAAAATAAAAGAAAACAAACAATATAAATAAAATAAAAATAGAAACTTATATTATAAAGTAATATTGTAAAAGACAAGTTAAAAAGAAAGGAAACAAACATATATACATAGTTAAGTATGAAAAATAAATAAATAAATAAATAAAAATGCAAGAATAAAAGGATAAGTGCATAACCATGTACATACACATATAAGAGAATATGTATGCATATATATATATAAATTTAGGTAAGTGTAGACATGGTAGAAGAAGCATCATCATGACTTGAATTAAATGCAAGCACACAACCTCATAAATACACATCTTTTCCAGCCTACAAAACATTGTACCAAGTCAAACAAATCAGCATATAAAAATCTCTGAAGCTTATTGAAGAAGGCAGCCTACCCCTATACATAACTATTTTCCTATATATTTGTATATCTCTTTTGTCCCAGTTCGTTCACAAAAGAAACTTAGCAAACCAGAAGAGAGAAAAAATATAAACATGATTCAACAACTTCATCAAATAAACAAGCAGATTCAAAGGAAGCTACAACTTTTCAAAACAGGGTTTTTGCTCTGTTCAAACTCTGATTTCCAGTTTTAAAGATCAGTGAGCAATCAAATATAGAGACAGTTCAAATTTCTAGATCAAAAGCAAGTTTTTCCTGGCCTTCTCTGTTTTCAGTTTTCAAGGTGAGTAATCTTACCCACTCGATCTTGGATCTGTTACATGTTTGGATATTTATAGTTGTTGAGAAAATGTTGAAGTTTACATCTGCATGTTTATATGTATATAAATCTTATGAATATGTGAATTTAAACATGTAAGCCAGGCATATATCCCTGTTTTTATGCTTACAGGCAAGAAAACAGAAACAAAAATCATAATCTCATCTTAAATCCTATATAGGCTTTGATGCGTAAATGGGAAAGGCTTAATTAACAAAGTATTTGTTTTAGAAATAGTCTCAAGAAAAATATCAAGTAAATATTTTAAATGAAAATAGAGTTTCAGTAAATGCACGATTTTATCAAAATCTCGATCTAAATAAATTATGTATTCGAGTATATAATCTGATGTATTATCTAAAATAATGATTTTTAAAAATTAAATCATGAATTTTAGGTTTGTAAATCGCGTGATTATGTGTGTTGAACGGAAATTAGAACTTTGTCGATTTCGGGTGGTCTCGAATGTTTTAGACTATAGGGTTTTGGTCGAAGGTGGCCACGGGGTTGACTTGCATGGGAAAAATGGTGATTGATTTTATTGATCATCGGAGGAGTCGAATGGCGACGATCTAGGGTTTAAGCCGAGCATTTGGTTGCAAATGGTTTCATGGCAATTCCAGTCTCCTCATCGCGACGAACTAAATCGCATATAAATGAAATCGAAGAGGGGAGCAAGGTGAGGCTTTGGATGAAATGGCGTAATTCTATATGATCGGAGAAGGGAGAATTTGAGGTGGAGTTGATCGTATTTTTCTGCTTAATGGGTTCAAGTTGATCGATTTTGATTTGCTCGAGGGATCGGGTTTTTGTTGGGTTGCTCGTGTAGTAGTGATCATCGTTGACTTGCGGAGGGTCTCGGTGGCGATCGGAGAGGTTCTGGCCGTTCGTGCACGTGTACACGTTCCTCGACGTGTCAGTTGGGTGCTGCTGTGTTTTGAATAGGAAGAGGAAGCGTGTGTTCGGGTAAATCTGGGTTTTGCTCGAAGTGGTGGGGAGTTGGGCTCGAGAGGGTAATGGGAATTTATGGTCTGGGTCAAATAATTGGGTAGGAAGTTATGTGTCGATCCAAAGTTTAGACAGTAAACTTTGGTCAAACTATTAAGCAAGATTCAATTCAGTAATTACCTAGTTCCAAAGAAGATGATGAGCAAGTTTTCAAAGCAAGTTTTCCCATAGTATAAATTTTAAAGTTAATATTTGAAACTTATTTGGACTTGGGTTGAAATAAGCATATACAAGTAATTAACTTGTGTAATTTATTACAGATATTTTATGATTAAAGGATTTATTGATAATTAAAGGTTAATTAATCAACTTAAGTAATTTAAAGATTTATTAATGTGATGAATTACGGATTAATTAATTTAAAATTTAAGGTAAATTATTCAAGTAATAGTTTCTTAGTTAAAAATATAATTACTTAATGTAGTTATAGAAATTGCTTAATGGGAGTAATTTAGGGATAGATAACTATTTAATATCACTTAGTTTTAGTTAAATTTTAAGTCTATTTTAAGCTTAATTTATAATGTAATTGAGTAGAATTAAAAGATGAAATGTTTTGTCATTTATTTAACTTAAGGACTTTTGTAAATTTACGAGCTAATGATAATAAATCCTAAGTTTATTAAATTCTGATGATGATTAAGTAAGTGATCAAGATAAATGAATTATCTTAAATTTATTTAAGATGGTGATCAGGACTATTAATTAGTAAATTAATTGATTATAAATTTTAGGTTAATCAATGTCGATGGTTAAGGCTAATAAATCTATATGGTAATTAAAGGTTAATTACTTAATGTAATTAAAGAATAATTAATCAAGATGATTAATTAAGATGGATGATTAAAGAATGATTAATTAATTGTGTTGTAATCAATTATTATTAAGTAAGCAGGATTAAAGTGATCCAACTGATTAAGGCTGGTGATTAATTTAGTGGAAGATCGATTAAATTAAATAGGAATTATATATCTAATAAATCTTACCTATGGATGGCTGAATGATATTTGATAACTTGAATTATTGATTTGCGATTGACGTGTGCTGTGATATAAATGAGTTGAACTGTGATAATATAGATTACCTATCTGATGAATTGTTATGTGATATGGTATTCCTGAATATGAACTGTATTGATTAAAACTTAACAATTCGAATTAGAGATGACATTGAATTCGAAGAGACCGGGATCGGGTATCAGTAATACCCGAACCCACTTCGATTGGTAACATACAATGATTCTTTATGGGTTGAATTGTGAAATCAACAGGCTGAAATGGAATAATTTAAATGACTGGACTATTTAAAACTAAATAAAGGTACTTAGGGATTGATTGTGGAGGTAAGTGTTGAGCATAACAAGTAATGAACTCGTAGTGGAGTATGAGTTACCCGGGTTTACTTTATGATTTGAATTTAGTATTTCATGTTATATGGGTTTACTCACGCTGGTTTCCAGCCTGACCCGGGTGTTACTTTGATGTAATGCTCGGGTCAGACCGAGTATTATAGATTTTCAGGTAAGGACGTTCTGGAGCTCAGGGCAAGCTGGATGGCAGGACGTATGGAGTGTTTCCGCTGTGACTATTATTTTTGTTTATCTGAGATATTTGATTCGTGTATGCTCAGTGTTGTGTATGAGAGTAACTCTGATGTATTATAAAATGTAAATTGACAGATATAGTATTCTTTTGTAAACTGTTATTATTTCATATTATATTTTATCCGCTGCGAATGTGAGGATCTGTGTTGTGTTTCTGTTTCTTCTCTTCTATCTTTTTCTTCTTTTTCATAACTATCTGGAATTTTCGGGATCGAAAATTCCGGGTCGTCACAGTTGGTATCAGAGCAAAGGTTAAGCGAGAACCTTGGCTCTGGTGGGTATACTCATAAAGATAGGGTCAGTAGTGCCCTAGAATGAGTTGAGTGTAATATATATGAGAGAACGTACTTGTTATTTTCCTATATAAAGATTTTAAATGGTTTTAAAGGTAAATGATTTTATATAAAATTATATTTGATATATATATATAAAGCAATATTCCTTAACCAATAAATGTTAAGGTAACTGGTTGTTAAATTATTGGAATTAAATTAAGAGGTGATAGGAATACAACCAAATTGAAATTTAATAAATATAAGTTTGAAATGGATTCAAACTGGAATTAAAATCTTGAATTTGTGAAAGAGTTTCAGAATAAGATGATAATGAATGGTTTCCAGATATGATAATCTTGGTTATTATCATAATTGACTGTTGCGTTTGATAATAAATATGTATTAAGGAGTAAGCAAAATGAAATGTTTAGGGAAGTAAAACATTTAGATAAGTATAACTTATAAATTGGAATTAAAGATAATTTAAATTGTGAAGTTTTAAATCTAAGTCCAGTTAATTTGAAAATTGTTTCAAATTGATAAAGAAATAATAAATAATGGTATTTAATTTAAATGGAAGGATCCTATTTCAACAAAGGTTGGTTGGAATTTGTTGAAACCCAAGGTGGTTTAAAATTTAAGTATAACTTGGTGTGTAAAGAAATAATATGTATATACATAAGGAATATACATAATATCAAAATGGGGTGAAATAAACTCTTAATGTTGAGTTTTAAATTTGGAATGTAATGTGAAAACCTAAGGTGATAAGTTTTGAACTTATAAGATTATTAATGTGAAGTTTAAAATTTGAAGTGGGAATTCAAATTTGAGTAAGTTTGACGAGATTAAATTGAATTTAACTTAAGGGAAGTTAAATAAGTTTGGAATAAACAACCTGAATTGGAAATTTCAAGATGAAATTGAGATTTAACTTAGGAAAGTTAAATGGGTTGGTTTGGTGGGGAATTGTATGTGATCTCAGATAGGATTGAGATCTGGAATGGGTAGTGGATGATGAATGCTTTAAATAAATTGGATGTTTATTTATCTTAATATCATCCTGTTATTATCAGTAATTATGAGACTGTGAATTTGATTGATTAAATGAATTAAGAGTAGATTGAGGTAATATCTAATTCATTATTTGAAACTAAATGGAATTAAACTTTAATTTGAAAATTACTTAAGTAATTTTGATTTTTAAAGATAAAAATTAAACTTGAGAAAATGGGATCACTTTGAACATTAAGATTTGGATGTTAAAATGAAAATGTAAACTGAAATTGTTAAGCACTGGTTTCAAAATTGAAATTGGGTAATAAATTGAATTTTTAAGGTAAAATTGTTTTGAACTCTTATTTGAACTTTGAAATAAGCTAAGTAAAGATAACCAAAAATGGAATTTTGAGAATTAGACTCAGAATTAAATTGTTTAAAGATTTGGATTATTAATTTAAAAATAAAGGTTAATTTGATTTAAGGGGTTAAATCAACTTTTGAAAATTTAACTCGAATTTATATGATTCGAGATTGTTTAAAATTGAGATTTAAATTGAATTAGTTCAAACTGAATTTGATTTGAATTAATGGGAATTGTGATTTATGATGGATAAGTGTAAAATTCAAATGGGAAATTTGAATTGGATTAATTAGAAATAAAATTTAAGTTATTCAAATTGGGATTGAGTCAATTTAAATGAAAGTGGAAATTTAAATTGAATTGATGAAAATGGAGATGGGATATTAAACAGTTTGGCTCTGGACTATTTTTTTTAAATAAATCATTTTGATAAGAACTGTTCTAAATCTATTTTCCTAACTATTACTATTTTTCTTTAACAATTCCAGAACTATCTTATACTTATTTTATAACTACTTTTGAAACTATTTAGCTATTTTACAACCATCTTATTTACTAATTACTATCTTTTTAGCTACTTTATAACTAGTTACCATTTTACAACTAATTTGTAATTGTTTTACTATTTTTCAACTATCTTACAACTACTTAACTATTTTACCATCTATTTTTCAACTAATAATTATTTTTCAACTACTTATCTATTCTTCAAAAAAAAAATTCAAGCTATTTTCTAAAAATAAACTGGTCGGAGTTCAAACTGTTATTGTTTAAATACCCAACTGAGATAAGAATTGAAGTGATAATCCAAATAGGGATTAAGGCAAAAGTGAATAAGTGAATGAAAATTTAGGTGAATGTGAATAGAAAAGGGAATTGATTTAACTGATAATCAATGAAGATAATACGTAGGATGTACGTATATTATTCTATTCGCATAGTGATTTGATCCAGATTCAAGCACAGAATTTCGAGATAGTATTATCGATCCGAGTTGGGATTTTTCACTCGATTTTCGACGGCGAACCTGGATATGGATTTTTGATTGATTCTGGGTATTCTCTATCATAGTTGTGACTATGCAAGGAGAATGACGGTTTCTGATCAAGAAACCAGATCTGAGTCCGCACTAGGAAGTCGGGTGGACAAATACTAGTTCGGAAGGGAAATTGTGTGATCGAGTGAGCGATCAGATTGATATAGCGTACGAATGATATGTGGACATCGTACGAGTTTGAATGAAATTGATATTGAAATTTTTTTTGGATAAGCACTGTAAATGATTTTGAAATTTAAAGTATATTTTATGAAATATATAATGAAGTAAAATGGGAATTGAACATTTCTATGATTAAGATTTACTTTATGGAAGTAAGCAATATGGTAAATGACTTTATAAAAGAGTAATCAAAATTAGAATATTTATTTGGACTAAACAAAGTTATATATCTTCTTTATATATGGAAAAATCCCCTTATTGAATCTATTGTCAAAAGGAAATGATTTTTGAAAGTGTTTGAAGTATAAAAGTGAATTTATACAAGTACAAATTGATTCAAAGATTTTTCAAAACTTTTATATATATGTATTTGTAAAAAGGGATTTGTGAAAATGATTTTTGAGGAAATATTTTGGGAACCTATGGATTTGGAAAGGCTTTTGATTTTGAGGAAATCAATACTGGAATTTGGAAAGCCTAATTTGAGAATTATCGATTTTGAGAATCGATTTTGAAAAAAAAGAGCTTTATATGTGATTCATACTTGGTGTATGATTTGGAAAAATACTATATGTGTATAGTATAAAGTGTTTTGAAAGTGGCTCTGGGAAAAAGGCGCTCCCTTGAATGAACTTCTCAGGAGTGCCACTGAGTGGTACTGCCTTGAGCCTCTAAAGGGGAGGTTCTAAAGTTGATCCTGTGAGGAGTCCGGACAAAACTAGTTCCTGAGGATTTTTGGGTAGCGAAAGTCGATGGCGTTGATGCCTACAGGGGCATTTGGGTTATGCTGTGACGACAGTGTAGCTCGATGTCGCTGCGATCTACTGTGTGGGGACCATAGCGAAAATCGTGTGGAGGATGAGTGCCAACAGTCTACACTTGATTCTGTCGGGATGGCAGCGCAACATCGGTAGACTGCGATCTATGGTCGAGTGGAGGAGTTTCATTCTTTTGGCAGCGAAATTCGGTGGCGCTGATGCCTACAGTTATATGGGTCTTTGCTGTGATAGCAACGTATAGCCCGGGTATAACTGCGATCTGTAGCGGGTTCCATGGCGTAATCGAGGGGCGCGGAGACCTACAGTTATCTGTGGATTTTGCCGGGACGGCAACGTAACCATCGGGTTAACTGCGACCATGGATGGGGGGTGATGATTTCCAGAGCATTTTTACCAAAGATATTTCCTCTATTTTCGAAACCGTTTCAATATTTTTAATAAAATTATTTTCCAAAATTTCACTAGGTGTTGGAAACGAGTTTACCGAGTACTTATAGATTTTCAGTCCTACGCCTGATCAACGTACGACCGAATTTCTCTAAGAACAAGGATGAACTTGTCAAAACATCGAGTTATAAAGGTATTTTTATAAAAACTATTTTAGTAATATTATATAGATTTTTTTTAAAGTGATTTAAAAATGATTAAAGAATATTTATCTGATTTTAAACATTTTCATAAATTCCGGTTTCGTTCCTTTTCGAGGACGAAAAGTTTTAAGGGGGGAGGATTGTGACATCCCGGATTTTTGGCAGTATTATTTTAAATAAATATTTAATTGAATTAATTAGAATACAGCTTATTATTTTAAAAACAAATATATGTAAAAACAAAATAAAATAAATACATAAATATATTATAACCACAACAAAATAAAAGAAAACAAACAATATAAATAAAATAAAAATAGAAACTTATATTATAAAGTAATATTGTAAAAGACAAGTTAAAAAGAAAGGAAACAAACATATATACATAGTTAAGTATGAAAAATAAATAAATAAATAAATAAAAATGCAAGAATAAAAGGATAAGTGCATAACCATGTACATACACATATAAGAGAATATGTATGCATATATATATATATATATAAATTTAGGTAAGTGTAGACATGGTAGAAGAAGCATCATCATGACTTGAATTAAATGCAAGCACACAACCTCATAAATACACATCTTTTCCAGCCTACAAAACATTGTACCAAGTCAAACAAATCAGCATATAAAAATCTCTGAAGCTTATTGAAGAAGGCAGCCTACCCCTATACATAACTATTTTCCTATATATTTGTATATCTCTTTTGTCCCAGTTCGTTCACAAAAGAAACTTAGCAAACCAGAAGAGAAAAAAATATAAACATGATTCAACAACTTCATCAAATAAACAAGCAGATTCAAAGGAAGCTACAACTTTTCAAAACAGGGTTTTTGCTCTGTTCAAACTCTGATTTCCAGTTTTTAAGATCAGTGAGCAATCAAATATAGAGACAGTTCAAATTTCTAGATCAAAAGCAAGTTTTTCCTGGCCTTCTCTGTTTTCAGTTTTCAAGGTGAGTAATCTTACCCACTCGATCTTGGATCTGTTACATGTTTGGATATTTATAGTTGTTGAGAAAATGTTGAAGTTTACATCTGCATGTTTATATGTATATAAATCTTATGAATATGTGAATTTAAACATGTAAGCCAGGCATATATCCCTGTTTTTATGCTTACAGGCAAGAAAACAGAAACAAAAATCATAATCTCATCTTAAATCCTGTATAGGCTTTGATGCGTAAATGGGAAAGGCTTAATTAACAAAGTATTTGTTTTAGAAATAGTCTCAAGAAAAATATCAAGTAAATATTTTAAATGAAAATAGAGTTTCAGTAAATGCACGATTTTATCAAAATCTCGATCTAAATAAATTATGTATTCGAGTATATAATCTGATGTATTATCTAAAATAATGATTTTTAAAAATTAAATCATGAATTTTAGGTTTGTAAATCGCGTGATTATGTGTGTTGAACGGAAATTAGAACTTTGTCGATTTCGGGTGGTCTCGAATGTTTTAGACTATAGGGTTTTGGTCGAAGGTGGCCACGGGGTTGACTTGCATGGGAAAAATGGTGATTGATTTTATTGATCATCGGAGGAGTCGAATGGCGACGATCTAGGGTTTAAGCCGAGCATTTGGTTGCAAATGGTTTCATGGCAATTCCAGTCTCCTCATCGCGACGAACTAAATCGCATATAAATGAAATCGAAGAGGGGAGCAAGGTGAGGCTTTGGATGAAATGGCGTAATTCTATATGATCGGAGAAGGGAGAATTTGAGGTGGAGTTGATCGTATTTTTCTGCTTAATGGGTTCAAGTTGATCGATTTTGATTTGCTCGAGGGATCGGGTTTTTGTTGGGTTGCTCGTGTAGTAGTGATCATCGTTGACTTGCGGAGGGTCTCGGTGGCGATCGGAGAGGTTCTGGCCGTTCGTGCACGTGTACACGTTCCTCGGCGTGTCAGTTGGGTGCTGCTGTGTTTTGAATAGGAAGAGGAAGCGTGTGTTCGGGTAAATCTGGGTTTTGCTCGAAGTGGTGGGGAGTTGGGCTCGAGAGGGTAATGGGAATTTATGGTCTGGGTCAAATAATTGGGTAGGAAGTTATGTGTCGATCCAAAGTTTAGACAGTAAACTTTGGTCAAACTATTAAGCAAGATTCAATTCAGTAATTACCTAGTTCCAAAGAAGATGATGAGCAAGTTTTCAAAGCAAGTTTTCCCATAGTATAAATTTTAAAGTTAATATTTGAAACTTATTTGGACTTGGGTTGAAATAAGCATATACAAGTAATTAACTTGTGTAATTTATTACAGATATTTTATGATTAAAGGATTTATTGATAATTAAAGGTTAATTAATCAACTTAAGTAATTTAAAGATTTATTAATGTGATGAATTACGGATTAATTAATTTAAAATTTAAGGTAAATTATTCAAGTAATAGTTTCTTAGTTAAAAATATAATTACTTAATGTAGTTATAGAAATTGCTTAATGGGAGTAATTTAGGGATAGATAACTATTTAATATCACTTAGTTTTAGTTAAATTTTAAGTCTATTTTAAGCTTAATTTATAATGTAATTGAGTAGAATTAAAAGATGAAATGTTTTGTCATTTATTTAACTTAAGGACTTTTGTAAATTTACGAGCTAATGATAATAAATCCTAAGTTTATTAAATTCTGATGATGATTAAGTAAGTGATCAAGATAAATGAATTATCTTAAATTTATTTAAGATGGTGATCAGGACTATTAATTAGTAAATTAATTGATTATAAATTTTAGGTTAATCAATGTCGATGGTTAAGGCTAATAAATCTATGTGGTAATTAAAGGTTAATTACTTAATGTAATTAAAGAATAATTAATCAAGATGATTAATTAAGATGGATGATTAAAGAATGATTAATTAATTGTGTTGTAATCAATTAATATTAAGTAAGCAGGATTAAAGTGATCCAACTGATTAAGGCTGGTGATTAATTTAGTGGAAGATCGATTAAATTAAATAGGAATTATATATCTAATAAATCTTACCTATGGATGGCTGAATGATATTTGATAACTTGAATTATTGATTTGCGATTGAGGTGTGCTGTGATATAAATGAGTTGAACTGTGATAATATAGATTACCTATCTGATGAATTGTTATGTGATATGGTATTCCTGAATATGAACTGTATTGATTAAAACTTAACAATTCGAATTAGAGATGACATTGAATTCGAAGAGACCGGGATCGGGTATCAGTAATACCCGAACCCACTTCGATTGGTAACATACAATGATTCTTTATGGGTTGAATTGTGAAATCAACAGGCTGAAATGGAATAATTTAAATGACTGGACTATTTAAAACTAAATAAAGGTACTTAGGGATTGATTGTGGAGGTAAGTGTTGAGCATAACAAGTAATGAACTCGTAGTGGAGTATGAGTTACCCGGGTTTACTTTATGATTTGAATTTAGTATTTCATGTTATATGGGTTTACTCACGCTGGTTTCCAGCCTGACCCGGGTGTTACTTTGATGTAATGCTTGGATCAGACCGAGTATTACAGATTTTCAGGTAAGGACGTTCTGGAGCTCAGGGCAAGCTGGATGGCAGGACGTATGGAGTGTTTCCGCTGTGACTATTATTTTTGTTTATCTGAGATATTTGATTCGTGTATGCTCAGTGTTGTGTATGAGAGTAACTCTGATGTATTATAAAATGTAAATTGACAGATATAGTATTCTTTTGTAAACTGTTATTATTTCATATTATATTTTATCCGCTGCGAATGTGAGGATCTGTGTTGTGTTTCTGTTTCTTCTCTTCTATCTTTTTCTTCTTTTTCATAACTATCTGGAATTTTCGGGATCGAAAATTCCGGGTCGTCACAGCAAGTCAATGACCAAAGGAAGAGACAGATAGCTTCAAGAAGGTTGAAGGGGGTTGCACTGGATTGGTGGGAAGTTGTGATAGCAGGAAGGCCATAGAATGACATCACTTGGGATGAATTTAAGGCCATGCTTGAGGCTAGGTTTGTCCCAGCATCTGCTAAGGCCACACTGCTAGAAGACTTCATTAGATTAAGGCAAGGAGGCATGAGTGTGAATGAGTACACTTAGAAATTTGAAGGATTGTCTAAGTATGGAATGGTGTTGATAGGGAATGAAGAAGCAAAGAATGCAAGGTACATTCAAGGCTTGAACCCCAGTCTGTCAAGGGCAATGTTGCCATATAAGGATAAAACCTTTGATCAAGTAATTGATCTAACTCTCTCATTTGAGCAACATGATGCCACCAGAGAGAAACTCAGGAACATGAAGTTCAACAAGAAGAAGGGAGGTCAGAACAAAGTACAACCTTATGACAAGAACAAGGAAAACAAAGGAGTTAAGAAGGGGGAAGGAGCAGTAGCACCTGAAAGCAAGAAACTCACTCATTGTTTTAATTGTGGAAAAGCTGGACATTATAGTAACCAATGCCCTAACCCTAAAATACCTAGAGGAGGCTGCTATAATTGTGGAAGGATGGGTCATCTAAAGAAGGATTGCCCAGAGACTAATAAAAGAACAGCAAGGATAGGAGCTTTGGCAGCCAACAACACTGGAAATGTTGGGCAACTTGAAGATATAATTTTTATTCATACCCAACCAATATCAGTAATATATGACACTGGTGCCTCACATTCACTAATATCTCTGGAAATTACTAAGAAGTTAGCACTTGCTTGTGTTTCTATTGATCAACCCTTAACTGTACACAGCCCCATAGGGAGTCATTGTATGTTAGGGATGAAGTGTATGGGTCTGAAATTAATTATAGGGGGTTATGAATTTAATTCAGATCTATATACTTTAAATTATCCTGGTATTGGGGTAATTTTGGGGGTGGATTGGTTAATGAAAAACAAAGCAATTTTAAATTTAGAAAATCTTACTATTTCTTTGGAGACAAATGAAGGCAAAAGAATTACCATCTTAAGTGAAATAGCAAAGAATACATGTTTTAATAAAATCTGGAGTATTAATGAAGTTCAAAAGGAATTAAAAATGGAGGAAATCCCAGTAGTCAATGAATATATAGATGTGTTTGGAGAAGTGAGGGGAATTCCTCAAAACAGAGCAGTTGAATTCAAAATAAAATTAATGCCAGGGACTAGCCCAATCATTAAGAAGCCTTATAGAATGGGTCAAAAAGAGTTAGTGGAATTAAAACACCAACTAGAAGAGTTAGAAGAGAAGGGGTTCATAAGATCAAGCAGTTCTAGTTGGGGTTCCCCAGTGCTCTTTGTTAAGAAGCATGATGGAACAATGAGGATGTGTGTGGATTATAGGGATTTAAATAAGGTGACCATCAAGAATAAATATCCACTGCCTAGAATAGATGATCTATTTGATCAATTGCATGAGGCTAAAATATTTTCAAGGCTAGACTTAGCCTCTGGATTTCACCAAATGAAGGTTGCAGAGGAAAGCATTGAGTACACAGCCTTTAACACAAGATATGGCCTTTATGAATTTCTAGTGATGCCATTTGGTTTAACCAATGCTCCCTCCTATTTTGTAGACTTGATGAATAGAATTTTCAGAGACTTCTTGGATAAATTTGTTTTGGTATTTATAGATGACATATTAATTTATTCAAAGTCAGAAAATGATCATGCTATGCATCTACATTTAGTATTATCCAGGCTTAGAGAACACGAATTAAAAGCCAAGTATTCAAAGTGTATATTTTGGCAACATGAAGTCAAATTCTTAGGACACGTAGTGTCACAGCAAGGGGTGAGTGTGGATCCAAGCAAGGTCATTGCAGTCCAATCATGGAGTAGACCCAAAACAGTGACTGAGGTGAGATCATTCTTGGGTTTGGCAGGGTACTATAGGAGGTTCATCAAGGATTTTTCAAGAATAGTCGCGCCAATGACCAAGCTAACAAAGAAGAACCAACCATATGTGTGGACTGAGCAGTGTGATCAAGCCTTTGAAAAATTGAAGCAAGCATTGGTGGAGGCTCCTGTCTTGCAAATCCCAGAGGTAAATGAAGGAATGGTTGTATACACTAATGCTAGTGGGTCTGGGTTAGGTGCAGTGCTCATGCAACATGGCAAGGTGGTGGCATATGCATCAAGACAACTTAAACCCAATGAGACCAAATATGCAACTCATAATTTAGAATTAGCTGCAATAGTGTTTGCATTAAAACTTTGGAGGCATTATTTGCTTGGGGCAAAATTTGAATTGTTCATAGATCATCAAGCATTGAAATATTTATTTTCTCAAAAAGATTTGAATATGAGGCAAGCAAGGTGGTTGGAGTTTCTAGCTGCATATGATTTAGATATTCTGTAAACTCCTGGAAAAGCTAATAGGGTGGCAGATGCTTTGAGTAGAAATCATATTAGGTTAGAAAGTTTGATGATTGATGAATTTAAAAACCTTATAGTGCTTGGGGAGGCAAACATATATAGCAAAGATGGAGTGAATTTTAAAAAGCATGGTGATATGGTGGAGTATGGTACACTGGGATTAATCACAGTGAAATCTAACCTGGTGGAGAAAATTGGTGGCATGCAAGATCAAGATCAAAATTTAAAGGAGAAGAAAGAAATGTTATTAAATAACATTGAGTCAGAGAATTTTAGAATAGATTCCAAGGGTTATTTGAGGAAAAATGATAAGCTTTGTGTACCAGACTTTGCAGAATTAAAGGAAGAAATCATGAATGGGCATCACAAAACCAAGTACACCATACACCCTTGTGGTACCTAAATGTATCATGATTTGAAAAGGAGCTACTGGTGGCCAGGAATGAAACAAGCAGTGGCAAAATATGTGGCAAGGTGTTTAACTTGTCAGCAAGTCAAGGCAGACTATCAAAAGCCCTCTGGCATGTTGCAACCTTTGGAGGTACCTCAGTGGAAATGGGAAAGTATTTCCATGGATTTTGTGGATGGTTTGCCTAGAACTAAGAAAGGTAATGACAGTATATGGGTAATTGTTGATAGACTCACCAAGTCTGCTCACTTTGTCCCTGTCAGGTCAGACAGAAATGCACATAGGCTTGCACAATTATTTATTAAGGAGGTGGTGAGATTGCATGGCATACCAAAGACCATTGTAAGTAATAGAGACACTTTGTTCACCTCAAGATTTTGGGAGAGTTTCCAGGAAGCAATGGGAACTCAACTTTGTTTAAGCACTGCCTACCATCCTCAAAGTGATGGGCAAACAAAGATAGTGAATAAAATATTGGAAGATTTACTTAGAGCATGTGTGCTTGATTTTGGGGTTAATTGGGAGGATCATATCCACTTGGCAGAATTCACTTACAACAATAGCTATCAGTCAACAATAGGAATGGCTCCCTTTGAAGCCTTGTATGGGAGACCCTGCATGTCTCCTGCCTGTTGGTTGGATGTGGGAGAGGGTGTAATATTGGGGCCGGATCATGTTAAAGAAACTTCCAACATGATTGAGTTAGTTAGGCATAGAATGAAGGCAGCACAATCAAGACAAAAGTCTTATGCAGATAGAAAGAGGAAGCCAATGGAATTTGAAGTAGGAGAGTATGTTTTTCTGAAGGTGTCACCAATGAAGAAGGTGTTCAGGTTTGGGAAATTTGGTAAGCTCTTACCAAGATTTGTAGGACCATATGAAGTCATACAGAGAATTGGTACCATGGCCTATAAGCATAAGTTACCAGTAGAATTGAGTGGTGTACATCCAGTATTTCATGTTTCTCAATTGAGAAAGTGGATACATGATGAAGGAGCAATTTTAGAGTCACCTACTCAAATTCAAATTCATAAGAATTTGGCCTATGCAGATGAGCCAGTGGGAATTGTTGCTAAGGAAGAAAAGAGGCTGAGAAACATGGTGATTAAACTAGTAAAAATTCAATGGAGCCTGGATCCCAATGATTGCACATGGAAGGTTGAAGACAAAATGAGGGCTAAATACCCCAATTTGTTTTCTGATGGAAAGGTATGTTTAAGTAGCTTTATGATAGCTTTCTGAATAACTTTATATATATATATATATATATATATATATATATATATATATATTGCTTACTTTCAGGAAATATGAGTATGGAGTTAAAACAGACTATGAATTAGTGCTTTTATTTGAAGAATTAGAAAGAAATTATGGGGACATAATTCCTTTAAGGGGGAGGGTATGTAATGACCCTAAGAAGAAAATAAAATAAAATAAAGAAAAATGAAAGTTACATTTATTTTAAGAAATTCTGGAATTATAATATATATATATATATATTGCATTAAAACAGAAAAGAAAATTTGTTAATAAATAAAATTGCATTGGAGCTTCTGTTTGATAAAATGCAAGGAGTTAAGGTAATTAAAAATTAGAATTCAAATCAAATGTAGTTCCATGTCCAAAGAATTATATAAATACATATATTCAATTATAGGGTGTTTTCTGTTTTATTTAAAGATAGAATAAAATGAAGATTAATAAAAAGAATTAAATGTCTTATGTTTATGATGGAAATAATTAGCATGACATATGTGATCTTTTTAAAAAAACACATAAAGATGTATGAAGAGCTACTGTTTTGACTAAAGGCAGAATATATATATATATATATATATATATATATATATACAGGATCAAATAAGAATTTCCATATCTTATATTTATTTCAAGCCAATAGCATAGTGTGAATGATTTTACATTACATGATTATGTATGATAGTATGCATGATTGAATGGAGATGGTGGTAGGTAGAAAACACAAAGGGGATTTTCAGTTTCTATAAACTTATAAAAAAAATATAAACAAAGGGGCCACATGCATATGGCATGAGTAAAATAAAGTCATGAAAATAGTATGAAGTGTTTAAAAAGCTTGATTCCCGAAATAACTAATTGAGGTAACCAAAAATGTGCATTTCCAGTTGAGGACCACACAGGGAAATGATTTGTGCATAAACATCGAAGGGTATCAAGGAAATTACCCATTTTTCTTAAACCCTAGAATGATTTTATAAATACCTGCACATGACCATATCCACCATTCTCTTGGGATCAAAAATAAAATAAAATAGGAAAAACATTAGCTTGAGACTTTGGAGGATTTGCTGTTCAAGGGATTAAGGCAGAAAAAGGAGAAAATTATGTGAGTATTTATCCCTTTGTATGCAATGGCATTAAGTCCTCTTATAGGCAGCCTAAAATGATTATAAGTTGTTTAAAAATCTCTGAAGTGATTTGTTATGGGTGAGATGAATGTTGTTTGTGCATTCTTGTTTGGAGTTTTAATCTGTATGTGGGCTTTTAAAGTCAAAATGGTTTGAGCATTTTTTTTTGTTCTATTTTATCATTGCTAAATATGGATATAAATTATTTAGGGAATAGGCAGCAAGACAGTGATCTAGCTCATGTTTATTTCTTGAATAATGAAGCATGAAACTAAATGTTCATATCATGAGTTAGAGGAGAATTTCTGGGTTAGTAGGACTATGATGCTTAAACTATTCTTAGGAAAAATTATAGGCTAACTGGGGTATTTTCTGTAATAAGAAAATAAAAATAAATGGGGAACATGAGGTTGAACCAGAAAGTAGTAAAGAGGATAAGCCTTTCTGAAACATGAATGAATTGTGAGTTTTTATGATTGAATTCATAAGTAGAAGCTTAATAAAATAAGCTGAAACTGGAGGGGAATTTATCAAAGAAAATTAAACTGGTCATTTGGGAGTTAGTCAATGATCTGCTTGCTTCAGGTGGGAGCAAGTATATGCATGGTGCAACTGCACCCTGAGGCCTTTGTGTGTTGGAATAAAATTAAATAACCTAGGAGTTTCCTTCATGATGCATACATGGTGTTCATTTGACAAGGAGTTAAAGACCATAAAATAAATGGGGGAATGGGGTTTAAAAATCTGGATCATAAATATTCAGACATGGAGATAAATTAATCAAGTTAAATTTTGTGCTTTGATTAATTACTGGGTGAAATTAGGAGCATAAAAATCTGAGTTTACTTATTCAAAAATGGAGAAAAATGTATCAAGAATTATATATATATATATATTGGTTGCTTACTGGGTATTGTTTGAATAAATGAATGTGTCTTTGTGCCACTTGGTATTAATCAAAACATGCTAAGAATAAAATCTGCTAAACTAGGAAGACATTGCAAGATCACCAAAATTTATGAATATGTATACAAATTTGATAAATGCTCATACCAGTGAAAACTGACCCTTTTGGTTGCCCTTGCAATCATCTGGGTGTCTCATTATAATTGGGGCATCTCAGTGAATTGCTTGCAGGGAATTGAAGTTGGCTTGATGGATGAAGAAGGCAATTAGCTGCTAGTATAAATAAGAGATATCAGTTTTAAATTTGCAGTTGCTTTGTAAAGAATTTAACAGTCAAACTTCATGTTGTAGTAATTGTTACTTGTAGGAAACTTTCTAAGTATTTGGATTAAAAATATGTACTTAAGTAAACCTGTTGTGATTGACTATTGATGATGTTTGGTTAACTAATGATTTTATGAATGATTGATTTGGAGAAATAAGGGAATGGACATATCATATAGATATGATATGTGTGTATGATAATCTCTTATTTTTATTGCCTGAATTTGCATTATGATTTTATGAAAATTAAAAAGCTAAGGTGGTTGATTTAAAAGTGAACTCACAAGATTTGAGTAGGGGAATTCAGGAGAAAAGAATTTGTGCATGGCAGGTAAGTGATATAGGCATGTGCATGAATTCTGGAGTGAAAAATTGATTAACATGTATTTGTGTATTTGATTTCAAAAAAAAACAAATGGATTGAAAGAAATAAACTTGGAAGAAATTGTATTTTGAATAATGGATTGAATACATACATGGATGCATTTCCAGGAAATTTAAACTAGGCAGAAACATGCTTGTGTTTGGAGTGGATCTTTGTAGAAGTTTGTTAATATGAGGGATATGGGTTTGCAAGTGGTAAAAGAGGGACTATGGCCGGCCTAGATGGCCATGGGTCAAACTCTTGTAGCCTGGAACCATTTCATTTCAATTCATGGAGTGTAAGTGTTTCGAGAACAAAAGAAAAGAAAACTCCAAGAAACCCTCAAATAACACCAAGTATTTCCAATAAAACACAAGGTACTTAAGCCTGTACCATGATAAACTTAAAAATGCAAAATGACTTCAATTATTCATCCTGAAATGATAAATAGAAATTAGTTCCAATGATCATGCCTGCAAGTATAATTGTTGAAGTGATTTCATACAAGTATTTGATAACTATCATAAGGTCAATTAAATACCATTTTAATGTTAATAAAATTATTTAGGCAGAAAGTCTAGAAAGCATAAGAAAAATGCATTGTGCATTGCAATATTGAATATATAAGTATTATAATTGCCAAAATGTATCTCTGGCAGTAGAACAAAAATTTAGGGAAGAAATAAATGGTGATGTTATCAAAAAATATAGTATGTTGTTGCCTGTTTGATTAAAATTCACTTTGCAAATTTGTTAACTCTGAAAGGCAAAGGAAAACAATTATATATCATCAAATATGTAATTGTCTTAATATGTTTTGTGAACTGATATGATTATATTGGTAAATCCAGGGTCTTGGGAAAAATATTTGGAAATTACTTAAATGTTCAAATACAGAAGAAATGGGGTTAGTGGTGAATTCCTTTTGTATGCTAAAAAAATAAAAAATCTATGTGTTTTAGAATGAGGGTCACCACAACAATTCTTTAGATTTCATCATACAAAGGAAAGATATTGGGTGGATATTTATTCTTTTTACCTCAAGAAGGAGGCATTGCAATGGTATCACTAGTATACCAATAACGTACCTACCCATAGATCTTAGCGTGTGCTTAAGGAAGAAATTATGGTTAGATTCAACCTCAAGGAGATGGAGAGACATTATGAAACCCTAGCTGGACTCAAATAAAACACTACTCTATTAGCTTCTCTCAACAAATTTGGGAAACTCCAAGTAAAGATTGATACTCTTCCCCCAAAATTCCTTATAAGTATATTTGTTGGAGACCTCAAGGAGGAGATAAGATATGATGTACTCACTTCTAGACCTGTTAATGTCAAAGAGACTGTTTCTTTAGCCAAAATGTTTGAAAGCAAGTATGTTCATACCAAGAAAAACATCAAGAACTCAAACTCTAACTTCACTTTTTCAAGAAACAATAATGAAGATGGCAGAGGACCTCCTCGGTTTTCCAAAACCCTATCATACCCTAATCCTAACCTTGTTAATAAATCCAAATACTGGAAAGAAACCAATTTGGAAGCTTTGGCCAGAAGTAAAGGCCTCGCACCTAATCAAATAATTAAAATGAGGAGACAAAACTTATGTTATTGATGTAAAGAGAAGTTGCATGGAGACCATAATTGGAAAATTTCTTAGGTTTATGAGTTGGAGGGGGTAATGCCACTGCAAAATGATGATATTCAAGAATATGCAGAAACAGTTGAACCACCAGAGACAAAAACCATGGTTGAAGAGCCCTTATCCATAACATTACAGGCTATGTGTAGAATTCTTGCATTATCTACTATCAAAGTGAAAGGAATTATACAAGGAAAATCAGTCCAGATCCTCATTGATTCTGGATCTACCCACGGCTTTATTAATGAATACTCAGCCAGAAAATTTTGGTTGAAGGTGGATGAATCTAAAAATTTTGTAGTTGTGGCCAATGGTGAGAATTTGACTGGATCTAGAGTATGTAATGATGTTATTCTCAAGTGTCAAGGGTGTACTATGCTAATAAACTTACTCTTGTTCCCTTTAGAAGGATGTCAAGTGGTGCTTGGTGCTCAGTGGATGAAAAGTCTGGGTGAAGTTACCCATAATTTGGATAGACTACAAGTTAAATTCCACCATAACAACAAGCCATGTGTATGGCAAGGCCTTAAGCAAGATGAAATGAAGGTTATTGACAAGAAGAAGATGAATAAGGAAAGTGCATAGGGTCAACTTGTCACGATGTTGTGCTTTCAGATCATTCCTGAAGCAAAGCCTATGTCATATATACCACTAGAAATTGATGAACTTCTGAAACAATATCATGAAATCACTTCCACTATTCATAACCTTCCTCCAAAGAGAACACATAACCATAAAATTCCATTGCTACCAGATTACAAACCATTGCCTCAAACCATATAGACATTCCTATCACATCAAAAATGAGTTAAAGAAAATCATTAGTGAAATGTTGGAGAATAGAATCATCAAGCCTAGTAATAGTTCTTATTCATCTCCAGTGGTGACGGTAAGGAAGAGGGATGGCACATGGAGGATTTGTACTGATTATAGGAGTCTTGCTGCTCAGACAGTGAAGGACAAATTCCTTATACCCCTAGTAGAAGATTTGTTTGATGAACTTCTTGGTTTCAAGTACTTCTCTAAACTAGATTTAAGATCTAATTATCACCAAATTCGTATGTATGAGCCTGATATCCATAAAACAACATTCAAGACCTATGAAGGCCATTATGAGTTTCTTATGATGCCTTCTGGGCTAGTCAATGCACCCTCCACCTTCCAAGCCATATGAATGATTTGTTTAGACCACATTTGAGAAAATTTATGTTGGTATTTTTTGATGACATATTGATATATAGTAGAATATGGAATGAGCAACTCAATCATCTTGAATTCACCTTTCAGATTTTGCAACAAAATAAACTAGTGGTGAAATTATATAAATGCAGTTTTGTAAAGGAAACCCCTGAATATTTAGGGCACGTGATTTATGCCCAAGGAATAGTTGTTGATCTTAACAAAGTATAGGAAATTGTAGATTGGCCTTTATCAAAAATTCTAAAGGCTTTGAGAGGATTTTTTGGGATAACTAGATATTACAGGAAATTCATAGGGAATTATGGGATAATTGCTAAAACTATGACAAAAATGTTAAGGAAAAATTCCATCAAGTGGAATGATGAGCTAAGCAGGCCTTTGAACAGTTGAAACACTGCTTGATTGACCCTCCTATTCTAGCTATGCCTCATTTCAACCAACCTTTTGCTAAAGATTGTGATGCAAGTGGACATGGTGTAGGAGAAGTATTATCACAAGGTGGAAAACCTCAAGCATTTATGAGCAAAGGACTACTGGGAAAAATTTATCACTTTCTACTTATGAAAAAGAGTTGTTGGCCATTATCATTGCAACCAAGAAATAGGCACAATATCTAATGGGAAGACAATTCATTATTAAGATTGATCACCAAAACCTTAAGTTTTTATTATCTCAGAAACTATACATTAGTTCTTAGCACAAATGGCTAGTTAAGTTGCATGGTTTTGATTAGAAAGTGGAGTACAAAAGTGGAAGGGAAAATATAGTAGCGGATTCATTGTCTAGAAAGGAAGAAGAGTTACAAGAAGGAGAACACTTGCATGCCATCTCAGTTGTACAAACCCCTTCGTTATAAGAGTTGAAACACACTTTACAGTCCTCATTATGGTATCAATAACAACTAGAAAAATCGAAAGGCTTGTATTACCAGCAAGCAAATATAAGGTGGTGGATAGTTTAATCTTTTACAATGGAAAGAATTTAATTGATCATCATTTAGAAAGTCTTCTACAACTGCTTATTAAGGATCATCACTCATCACCTTCAGTGAGACATTCTGGTATAAAAGGTACTCTTAAGAAATTGAAGCAAGTTTTTTATTGGAGGGGAATGAGAGAAAATGTAGTGAAGTATATCATTAACTTAGCTGCTAACTTTACCTTCCACAATGATACTCTTTTGTAATTTATTCATACTTGGATTTGCCAATCTCACAAGAATTTTAAGCAAGGATTCACTATAAAGACAAATCTGACGTCATTACCAAAGTTTGTAACATTTTCAACTTGTCTCAGCTGAAGAGCCTACACTTGCTACCTAGTTCTCAATACTAAAAAAGCTTTATGTATGTGATATATGTTCAATCCAGCTTTTAGATACAAAGAGAAATCATTCATACACAGCCCTGCATTCAACTAGCTCGCATTCATACATATTTACTGAAAATAACAAGGAGTACCTCAATTTCAACAATGCTCACAATTTATATACACCTTTTATAACTATTACTACCCTTGATTTATTCAACCATTACATCCTACGTCACCCCTCTCATTTCACACCATGTAATATTCTAAAGTCATTTTGTTGCGACTTCCTACAAATGGTGCATCATTTATTAACTGATTGAAATATTGTGGAGATTTTGCAAATATATCACCAAATGATGATTCACTGACCTCTTCATCAACAGAGAGAAAGAAGCACGGTGCTATGATTCTTAATTCTCCTCCTTTATTTAACTTCATTTCTGTTGCACATAAAACATTAACCCCTGAAAATAAAATCAATGTGCACAATGAAACAAACATGCACATATATACAAGATTACCCGATCACAGTCTCATCTACTGTACTTAAACAATACCTGCCACTACCACCAGTAGTAACAGCACCATTACCTCTACCTCTGTATAACAAAGCTGAGATCCTTACATGCATTGAGTTAGATATTATGCAACCAGAAGTCGGTCCCTACCCTAATTTATATCAGTAACATGCCTTTTAAACATGAATAGAACATTCATACACAAATTGTATGACGTACAAACTTTTGTTTTCATAGTATAAATTTTGTAACACCCAGCATTTTTAGATAATTAAATAATTAGATAACGATGAACAGTGAAAATAAGCATTTTTGGAATTGTCAGAATATGGCCTTGAAACTCATATCATTGTGTTCGTGATGATTTTTTGATCAATTTTCATATATAACTTGTCGAAATCCGAGTTAATATGAAGAAGATACGAGTGAATAAGAAACCAAAAAAACGAAAAAATAAATAAATAAAAAGGACCTTATAGGTCGACCCCCATCCTCCCCAGGTTGACCCGCAATGATGTAGGGTCGACCCGCACTTTTGCGGAGCCGAAGTTTGTTTTGGTGACGACTTCGGTTGATTTTATTCGATCGGAGCTGTACGTTGATAGATCTGATGGCTCCAAACGACCCTATGATATGGTGGCTTCAGATTCAATCTGCTAAATCCAATGGCCTGAGATCCCTATGCTACACTATAAATAGAACCCTAGGCCTAGCTATTTTCTCACAATCGGATTTTCTCCCAATTGGGTTCATTTCCTGAGGCTGAACCCTAGAGAAAAAATATTTCTAGGGAGAAGATCTTCTTAATAAAAATATTAGATGCCTTAGAAGGGGATCCATGAAGGCCATGGAGAAAATCTAAGGATGACAGGTGAGTGGATTTAAATTATATCTCTTTTATGTTTATGATATATAATATCGTTAGATTCCCATTAAATATTTAATTCAGCATTTATTTCAGTAATTAGTTCTACTAATTAGTTATGTTGAAACTGTAAATTTTATTAGGGAAGTTTACTTATATTTAAATGTTATTTATATGGAAAAATAAAGGAATCCAATTAAATATAAGTAATATTAGGCTTAAAAGTTGTAGAGAAAGGCATAAGCCTAAAAGTGAGAAATTTACAGCAAATTGTGTTAAATCGGGAAAAATGAATTAAAAAGGGGAAAATTTAAATAACTTGATTTGGAAGTTAATGATAGATTAGTTGGTTGGTTTAGAAAAGGGAATACATTTCCATAGTTGAATATTGTAAGAACAATGATAAACGTAAGTGTAAGATTAAAAGCAAGAAAAATGGAATTGGTGCAAAATTGAGACATTACTTTATTTTGCATTACCCAATAATTAGAGAAACAATAAAAGAAATATCTTGCAGTTACGAGTTATTGTTTATAGCGTTATTTAGTATTAAAATATGGAAATGGATTTTTAGCACAGTTTTTGTAACCAACCAAATAGAATAAACTACTTCCTAGAATAGAAGAGAATAACGTGAAGCATTAAAGAAATTAAACAAGAGGAAATAATCAAGTTAAATATTTGACAAGACTTAATAAACAGAAAATGTGACTAGATCTGCATTTATTGCGCAGATAGTAGAGTAAAAAGTAAAGTAGTTATTATGATAAGTAATTTGCGACAGTTGGATGTAGTCCCAAGCTAAGACTGTCATATGATATAAGAGAACTAAAGAGAATTTAGTATCATAATAAAAGAAGACAGACTAAAATAGAAAAGAGGCATTTGCAATTACATTTGTAACATGTAGGTTATAAAAGAAAGAAAAGAATATAAAAGTAACAATTACAAGTATAATTGTAACAGGAAGGTTATAATTAAAAAGAAAGAAATAGAAGAGGCTTATTTTATCAAACTTAGATCTTGGACTAAGTTAATAAGCAAAATAATAGAAGTGGCCCATACCGGCAACATTCCCTTTCAGGTCTAGGACTGATGGTCTCACGCATAGGTGGGGATGGGCTTGCTGATTAGGGTAAATAAGTAGCCAACAGAATAAGAAAAGTAAACTGAACGCATAGTAAAAGATTAGACGTAGGGTCTAATAAAATGGTATGGTGCGTTTGGAGCAGCCCGAAAGAGAATATGGATAAAGAGCCTAATGAAGTAGTTCATCGTAGATTTTAGTACAGAAAGAGCACGTCCAACTTAGTTAATTCAGGCTAGAAGGAAGTACGAGACTTCAACGGGACATGATGATACTCTAGGATGGCCCTCTAGGGTAAGCCTAACGAAGCTGCCACTATAATAAAATTTGCTTTTTGCAACTTTATATAACAGCGTTTAATGCAAAAGGCTGTAATTGTTCAATCTACTTTTAACATGCAACTAAATGGAAAGTCCAAAATGCTGTTTAACTAGGGCAGAAAAACTAAAATCGCTGCTAGTCATTCGTGAGGTGGGAGACGATTATTTTGGGCGGCCTTGTTTTTTCCTCTATGTGAAATTCGCCCGCGCTTGTTATATCCCCTTTCTTTTGTACTCCCAAAAACATCGAAAACTTTTCTTCTCCGTCGTTCATTTCCTCGAGCACGCCTTTCATCGAGCACACCTGTGAAACGTCCCTCCTCGAGCTCGCCTTTCATCGAGCACGCCTGTGAAACGTCCCTCCTCGAGCACGCCTTTCATCTCCAACTCCATAGATTCGCCTCTCCGTAGATTCGTGGAGTCGTCGCTCTTTCTCTTCTCCGTTGGTTTGTGGAGTCGTCGCTCTTCCTCTTATCCGTAGATTCGCGTCAAGGGTATGTTCTCTGTTATACTCCGTTAGATTAAGTACGAAAACAGATATTTTCTAAACACTGTCATTTTGGATATACCTGTGAGAAGAAAAGATATTGTAAGACAATAGACCTTTTAGATCCTAAGCACGGACCATTTCTGAGATTTTTTTTAATTCTTTATTGAATATTGATGTTCTGTATATCAGTATTTGCAATATTTCAATGATTTTAAATGACCGCCTTATGATTGGTATTGGGTAGAAATCGAGCATTGAGAGTTGTATACATGTTTCACATTATGTTTTTGCAGTGGGTGAACATGCTAATGGTTGTACTAATGTTAAACTTTTATTATTTTCCTTTTAGTAATAGGGGAATTAGGTTCCTTACATAAAGTCATGCTAATAGGAATATTAGGCTTAACCTTCGAATGTTCACTTTAATATACACGGATTTTGTTTTGTTTGAATGTACATTTGTATAAATGTTATGGAAAATAATTATTATAAAATATTGTCAGGAATAAATCTAATATCATTGCCATATGAAGTTGTGACAAAAATTATCATGTTTCATTTTACAAAGTGTGCGCACTTGATAATTAGCAGACGGTTTCGCTATCCATTGATCATAAATGTGAATTTTATAACTTAAACACATTAGTATTATATAGAACGTAATTCATTTATGATCATTAAAACTGAACTAACTATGCCTTGAATCGAAACCACATTTAAGTTTTGATGCTAAAATCTTAATAACACTCGAAATTTATGTCCTTCCAAGCAAAGTTAATAGTGTATTCTTGTTCTAATTTGTCTAATTATCCATTGAGACAAAAAACAAAAATATTAATCTGAAATATTGTTTAAAAAAGCTCTAACCATCTTCCCAAGAATGGTATACATATTTTGATTCTCATTCTTGTTAATAAGCCATGCACTATGGATTTTCATCCATTGAATTTTTGTCCATAATTTCTTGTTAGAAGTGCATGATATTTATTAAGAACAGAGAACTGTGTCACTATCTTGGAGTTAAATGATGCAGCTACTGTCTAAGTAAGATGGCTTGACAGTTATAATAAATCAGGTTATACTTGATAGCACTACCGACTCTATCAGAGATTATCTTAAGAAGAGAAAAGCTAGAAGTCATGATTTCAGTGAAACGAATGCTAGATTATATATGTAGGAGAGATTTGAATATGAGTTCTGGTAGAACAGGCTGATTTTCTTGTAGTCCAAATTTTCAAAATTTTGTGGATTTTTTGGTGAATAATGTCTACCATCATCAATTAATGTTTGGTAACATAGGCCCTTCTAACTTTGGTTAACTAAAGATTAGAACATCTAAGTTTAAGTCAAATGAATCAATAAATTTGTAGATTTGATTAGCATATTCCGCTTGTCAATTCATATGATCAACATGCTCCATAATCGAGGAGGAGCAGAAATAATTAACACAAACGGTTGTTAATTAATGTTAGAATGCTTTTTCTGGATATAGAGTAAATTTTGTTTATTTAGAAAATAAAATTGACAATGATATTTTTGTCTTTTTTATAAACCAATGTGATGTCACATTGTGTGTTCACTCTTCTTTCTGTTTGGTTTTCAAGTTCCATTCTTATGCATTTCACTGATTTTTAAAGTGACATATCTAAGACTATCATATAACAAAAAATGAAAATATAATATTTAGAATTGACCAATAATATGTTTCATCGGGCTCTATCACTACAAACTTCTATAATTTAGTTGGCATTGTCTGAAGTTGAGCTGAAACCTTAAAATAAATTGTTTAGAAGTGATGAATAATATGGTTTTGATTTTTCCTTTTAGAAAACTTTACAAATTAGTGATCGGCTTGAAATAAAGTTTAATCAGCTTGGCTTCATTCTATTATTATGTTTGGATGACAGTTATGGTCGCTTCTGCCATTGAAAATACAGTGATGAAATTCAATTTATAGTTCATTGTAGTTAAACTAGTATTGTGAAAGTGGTTACTCGGGGTTAAGACACAAAGCCAATCCTTATTCTGATGGGTACATTGTTGGATAAATCAGCAAGTGACAGTTACTAGATAGAGTCATCCTCTATAGGAGGTACTTGGTCAAAGGTGAGGTGGAAATGTGGTTGTTTGAAACTGAAAGATGATGTGGTGTACAGGAGGTACTTGGTCAGAGGTGTTCGGTGTGGAAGTGGCTTGGATGGTTTTTGTATTGAGTGGGGAGGAGTATGTATGGGTAGTATTGAAGTGACGTTGATCTACAACATTGGTAGTCATTTCATTATTGAGTCGAATACCTATACTAAGTGTCCATTTCCTCAAAATGTGTTTATAGGCTAACAATATACCATGCTTTAATAACCAAAAATATTTATTCTCTAGTGATAACTCCAATCACAATTATAGTTAGTTGTTATTTTGTTTGCATTCAATAACCGATTATTACTTCAAAATTTAGAAATTTACTTCCTTACATATTGGTTGGTGATGGATAAAAGTTGGGTGCATCTACACAGGTAACAATATAATACTAAATATATTTTGAGAGTTAAATCATATATTTTAACGTCAAAGTTAATAGTTATTTCATTTTATTCATAGAGCTAGTAGCGAGTATGAGCAAGGAGCTTGGAAGTTTGTGCATGCTGCTTTGAGAAATTCAAGAAATCCAGAAAAGATTTTATGTCCTTGCTCAGATTGTCGAAATCTTAGTCATCATTATGGGAAGATTGTTGTTGAGCATTTGATTATAAGAGGAATGGATCCGATATACAAGGGTGGTAGGTGGTACAATCATGGCGAACAAATAACTATAACCCCGTTGTATCCTGGTTGCACCGATCAAACTAAATTATCTGCCATTATTGCCTTATATAATCTAAAATGTGAGACTGGGTTGTCCGATAATGGATTCGATAAACTTCTAAATGTGCAACAACTATTGTTGCCAAAGGATAATGTACTTCCTAGGACTTTTTACGAGGTGAAAAAATTTCTCAAAGTATTTGATATGGGTTTTGAGAAAATTCATGCTTGTCAGAATGATTGTTGTCTTTTTAGAAGAGAGTACAAAGGTTTGGATAGTTCTCCAAAATGTGGGTTTTCGAGATGGAAGAGGAATGAACGTACAAATGAAATTATGCATGGTATTCCAGTTAAAGTTTTGAGGTATTTTCCAATCATTCCAAGATTTAAAAGAATGTTTAGATCTCAAAAAATGGCAGAAGATTTAATATGGCATTTTAACAACAAAAGTGATGATGGGAAAATGCGTCATCCTGTTGATTCTGTAACATGGAATGTGGTAGTTGAGAAATATGAATCGTTTGCAGCAGATCCACGCAATCTAAGGCTTGGCCTAGGTACTGATGGTTTTAATCCATTTTTAACATTGAGTTCGAAATATAGTTGTTAGCCCGTGATGCTAGTGACATACAATCTCTCGCCACTGTTATGCAAGAAAAAAGAAAATATCATGCTAACATTGTCGATTCCTAGTCCAAAGCAACCAGGAAATGATATAGATGTATATTTGGTGCCATTGGTAGAAGACCTGCAACATTTATGGATTAATGGAGTTCAAACTTATGATGCATTTAGTAGATCGCTTTTTACTATGAGAGCAATTTTACTATGGACGATAAATGACTTTCCAGCATATGGTAATCTGGCTGGATGTTGTGTGAAGGGTAAAAAAGCTTATCCATTATGCGGTGTCAACACTCATCATCGATGGTTGAAGTATAGTCGGAAAAATGTCTACATGGGTCATAGGAGATTCTTACCACCCTCGGATTCGTTGAGAAAACAGAAATCCTGGTTTGATAATACTATAGAAAAGGGTCGTAGACCTAGAATTTTAACAGGAAGAAACATCTCTAATATTTTGAAAAACTTTCCAAACGATTTTGGAAACGAAATTGATAATAAAAGCAAGAAAGGAAATGGTAAAAAGAAGCCAAGCAAGAAGCAACATAGTAAGAAAAGAAAAAGTTCTACTTTCAAACAAGATGATGATCCTGCAAAAATAGAACTATCAGGATGGAAAAAACGATCAATATTTTTTGATTTACCATATTGGGAGGTTAGTGCTATTATTTTTTAATGAATGAATAATATTTATATATATTAATGAAGTATAACAATATGATTTTTGTAGGAACTTCCCGTGCGTCATAATTTAGACGTAATGCATGTAGAAAAAATGTTGGTGAAAGCATAATAGCGATGATGTTGCATGATAGGAAATCAAAAGACGGAATTAATTGCAGAAAAGATTTGGAAGATTTGAGAATCCGGCATGGCCTTTATGCACAATCTCGTGGGAAAAAAACATATCTTCCACCAGCTCCATATACATTGTCCACTTTCGAGAAAAAAACATTTTGCCAAAGGTTATATGATTTCAAGAGACCTGATGGTTATTTGATGCAGCGCAAGGCATAGGTCGTATCCGACTTAAGGAAGTCGAGATAAGTCGTCCACGACTTAAAGGAGCGCCACGAGATAAAGGTGTAAGTCGTACACGACTTAAGGAAGCAGTGATGAGTCGTCAAGGCGTAAGTCGTACGTGACTTAAGGAGGCGGTGATGAGTCGTCCACGACTCAACGGGAAAACCAAAGGGGAAGTTGCGACGAGTTTACGACTTAACGAAGCAACTATAACTCGTCTACGACTTAACAGGGAGATGAGTCGCCCACGACTCAAGGAGGAGAATACACAAGTGGTAAGTCAGCTGCGAAGGTGATAAGTCGGCAACGAGTTACGACTTAGTTGAGTCGACTGGATTCTTTAAGTCGGAAACTGGGTTAAGTCGTTGAAGTTATTTCCTAAGTCGTCCAAGCCTGAGTCGCGTGAAGATGCTGCTATGTTTTAAGTCGTCTGTTTGTAATAAGTCGTATACTTTGGCTGCGTCATAAGTCGGAGTATGTTGAGTCGTGTGTTGTTGGTTGTAGTTGTTATTTTGTACATCTTGTTAAGTCGTTTTGTATAAGTCGTAAGTCGTGATGTTATGTTGTAATCTGATAAGTTGTGAACGACTCATGATGAGTCGTAGGTCGTAGGGGATAAGTCGTCACCGACTTAAGACTTGTATAATTTTCTGTTTTGCGTGTTGTAGCCTATAAATAGGCGAGTTATATCATTTGTAAAGGTTGTTGATTTTTGAATAAAATTCTCTTTTGATTGCTGTGTGCTTTCATCTAAATTGGTAGTTGAGTGTAATCTCCTATCTCCTCTTTCGGTTAATCGAGTGCGCTCGATTCAACGATTGTAGAAGCCGATTCGCAGAATCAAGTGCGCTTGATCAACGCTTGAAGAATTGAAGATCTTTGAACCCGGTATCGTGCGCGATCAACGAGTTCGGGATAGCTAGAATTCGGTATCTTCGGATCAACGAATTTGGGCATTTCAGTATCTTCCAATCCACCGATTACTACTTTCACCGATTGAAGATTGTTTTGTTTAATCCGCTGCGTCAGTTTTGGTATCAGAGCTTGTTTTAGCCAATCATAGCTAGATCGAGACTTGGAGCCTATTCATTTTGAAGTTGAAGTGAAGATTTGAGTTTGTTTTTCACGGCCAAGAGCTAGTTGAAGTTGATCGGATTTGTGATTTGGATAAGTTGTGTCCATCGTGTTCATCGCGAAGTTGCAACAAAAGTGGAAGTTTCGACCCTTTTATTTTGGATCAAAGTTCGAATTGTGTTTGAAGTGTTGAAGAGTTTTGTGAATTTTCAAGTATGCCACCAAGGAGAGCTAATCGACATCAAAACGTTGAAGCTTTGTATCAAAGAGAAGAAGCAGATGAGATGGAGCAAAGAATCAATGAAAACTTTAGTGAAAAGCTTAACGAAGGAATTGGCCGGTTAGAGAAGCTTATGACGGAGATGAATCAAAATCGGAGAAGGGTTTCACCTGAATCTAACCATGGGGGTAGTAGAGTCTCGCCACATTCCAATCGAGACAGAAGTGTTGAAAATGATCAAGGGCGTGGGAGGAACGTGAATGATCGTGAACGGAGGAATGTAGATAAAAGGGATGATGGTGGTAGACGAGAAGGTAGTAGAGATGTGGGTGGACGAGATAGACAACGATATACATCTGATTTTGAAGAGGAGTATGATGGTGGTAGTGTTCGAGGACAAGGACGAGGACAAGGAAGAAATCACTTTGAGTATGATCACAAGTGGGAGTCGGGGATGAAGACTGAAATTCCTGAATTCAAAGGTGGTATGCAAGTGGAGGAATTTCTAGATTGGGTAGCTAATGTTGAAGAAATTTTTGATTTCAAAGAAGTTCCAGAACATCGTAGAGTGAAGTTGGTTGCTACGAGGCTGAGGGGTAGAGCTTTGGCATGGTGGCAGCAGACCAAACTTACACGTGATCGGATGGGAAAGTCAAAAGTTGAATCTTGGGAGAAGATGAAGAAATTGATGAAAGCAACGTTCTTACCTTACAATTATCAAACTCTGATGTATCAACGTTTGCAGAACTTGAGGCAGGGCACAAAGACTGTTAATGATTACGCAGATGAGTTTTATCAGCTGATTGCAAGGAATGATATTATGGAAATGGAAGAAAAACTGACATCTAGATTCATTGGGGGATTGAGAATGCAGATCCAGGATATGGTGAATATGTTTGATCCAAGATCTGTGGCGGAAGCACATCAGAAAGCGTTGGCTTGGGAGAAGCAGGGACGACGAGGAGGTGGTGTGTTTACTAATTCCAACAATCAAGTGAAGGGTGTGAGTGGGAGTTCTAATGTTTCTAAACCTATCAGCAGACCAGTGGTGAAGGAGACTTGGTTTACGCAGTATTGACAAAAGATCGTTTTCCGGTGGGAACGTACAACAAATTGAAGGCGCGAAAAATTGGTCATGTACAAGTCGTGAAACGGATTAACGAAAATGCTTATAAGTTAAAGTTGCCAAAAGACGTGTACACTTCTGATGTATTCAATGTTAAGCATCTCATACCGTATCAGGAAGTTGATTGTGTCGCAGAGGAGGAAGGCACAAATTCGAGGACGAATTTTTCTCAACCAGGGGAGGATGATGCAGCGCAAGGCATAGGTCGTATCCGACTTAAGGAAGTCGAGATAAGTCGTCCACGACTTAAAGGAGCGCCACGAGATAAAGGTGTAAGTCGTACACGACTTAAGGAAGCAGTGATGAGTCGTCAAGGCGTAAGTCGTACGCGACTTAAGGAGGCGGTGATGAGTCGTCCACGACTCAACGGGAAAACCAAAGGGGAAGTTGCGACGAGTTTACGACTTAACGAAGCAACTATAACTCGTCTACGACTTAACAGGGAGATGAGTCGCCCACGACTCAAGGAGGAGAATACACAAGTGGTAAGTCAGCTTCGAAGGTGATAAGTCGGCAACGAGTTACGACTTAGTTGAGTCGACTGGATTCTTTAAGTCGGAAACTGGGTTAAGTCGTTGAAGTTATTTCCTAAGTCGTCCAAGCCTGAGTCGCATGAAGATGCTGCTATGTTTTAAGTCGTCTGTTTGTAATAAGTCGTATACTTTGGCTGCGTCATAAGTCGGAGTATGTTGAGTCGTGTGTTGTTGGTTGTAGTTGTTATTTTGTACATCTTGTTAAGTCGTTTTGTATAAGTCGTAAGTCGTGATGTTATGTTGTAATCTGATAAGTTGTGAACGACTCATGATGAGTCGTAGGTCGTAGGGGATAAGTCGTCACCGACTTAAGACTTGTATAATTTTCTGTTTTGCGTGTTGTAGCCTATAAATAGGCGAGTTATATCATTTGTAAAGGTTGTTGATTTTTGAATAAAATTCTCTTTTGATTGCTGTGTGCTTTCATCTAAATTGGTAGTTGAGTGTAATCTCCTATCTCCTCTTTCGGTTAATCGAGTGCGCTCGATTCAACGATTGTAGAAGCCGATTCGCGGAATTAAGTGCGCTTGATCAACGCTTGAAGAATTGAAGATCTTTGAACCCGGTATCGTGCGCGATCAACGAGTTCGGGATAGCTAGAATTCGGTATCTTCGGATCAACGAATTTGGGCATTTCAGTATCTTCCAATCCACCGATTACTACTTTCACCGATTGAAGATTGTTTTGTTTAATCCGCTGCGTCATTATTGCTTAAATTTTAGAAGTTCTGTGTCGTTGGAGGATTGTAAAATTATTGGCTTGAAGTCACATGACTACCATGTTCTAATGCAACAATTATTACCAGTTGCAATAAGAGGACTGTTGCCAAAAAAGCCAAGAAGGACAATAATTCGTTTATGTTCGTTCTTCAATAAATTATGCCAGCGTGTTCTTGATAAAGAAAAACTGCAACAACTTGATGATGAAATTATTATAACTTTGTGCAAAATTGAAAGATATTTCCCACCTTCTTTCTTTGACATAATGATAAACTTGACCGTTCATCTTGAAAGAGAAGCCCGATTGTGTGGACCGGTTCATTTCCGTTGGATGTACCCTTTTGAAAGATATATGAAGACGCTTAAACATTATGTAAGAAATCATGCACGTCCCGAGGGTTGTATTGCAGAATCCTATCTTGTAGAAGAGTGCATGAGATTTTTTAGTGAATTTTTAAAGAAATCAATACAAACAGAGAAGGAAGTCCGAAATGAAGATCATGAAGATGATTCCATACTCGAAGGACGACCAATTTCAGCTTGTAAAACTATTACATTGTCCGCCAATGAGAAGCAGATTGCACATTTGGCTGTGTTAATGAATATGACCGTGGTGGAATCATTTCTAGAGTAAGTAACTATTACAATTTGTTATTACCATTTCATACAATTTGTACCAACAAATACAACTTAGTATATTTTTTGCGCTATAATAGTTTGCATTTGGAGGAGTTACAACACTCAAACAAGCTCATGGAAAAAAATGCAACTTTACTTTGGAAAACCCATATAGATAACTTTGCCGATTGGATTAAAAAGAAGGTGAGTGGAATTTTGAAATATTATCTCATTAACATTAGATTTATTATTATTGAGATCTATTTTAAATAACTATTTTTTTATAGATATCTATTGATTCAATGGATCACGACACGATGTTAAAATGGATTGCATATGGTCCAAGGAGTAGTGCATATTCCTCTAGTGGATATATCATTAATGGACAACGTTTTCACACAAAACATATTGAGAGAGAAACTCAAAATAGCGGGGTCACTTATGATGCGACTACTATGTATAAAGCAAGTGCAAAAGATACTTCCCAAGTAGTTGATGTTGTTACTTATTATGGGATATTGACTGATATAATTTTGTTAGACTATCATGTTTTTTATATTCCCGTCTTTAAATGTCATTGGGCAAAGATAGGGAATGGTGTGAAGGTAGAAGATGGATTCACCCTTGTTAACTTACATCAAAACCAAGCTTCATTTTCAAAAGATCCATATATCCTTGCATCTCAAGCGAAACAAATTTTTTATTCAAGAGAAGACGATTCTTCTAATTGGTATGTTGTGATGAAGTCACCATCAAGAAGCTTTCATGAGATAGATATAGATGAATCATTTGAGGAAGTTAGCTTTGCTATGGAGAATTACGAAGATATTGACATGGATGTTGATGATTTCATTGAGGATGTTAGTTATGTTAAGGAAGATTGTGAAGGCATACTTGAGTAGTTTGAGTTGTTTTTGTTTTCCTATAACTGATATGGTGGCTAGAAATAACGAGCATTTGAGACGTTCCCTTTTCAAATGTTCGTTGCTCACGAATGAGAGATGACACAATTAGTGACCCGGTAGCTCTCAAGTCTCAACTACTAAATTTTGCTATGTGTTCAGATGTGATATACCGTCTAAAATCCTTTATATTTCAAATTGCTTCCACTAATATAAAATTTTGACACACATAATAGCACGTGATGGTCATAGCAATAGCACGTGATGGTCTCAAGCCTCTCCTACCACCTCTAGTTCTTGGTCATAGCAATAGGGAGAAGAAGAAAAAAAAAAGAAAAAAAAGTGGCACATTTTATTAACAGAATAGTTAACACTTTTATTATTTAAGTTTGAAGAGGTGTGAATACATGCACATGCATGTCTGTAAACTAAGGAATGTATTACTGATTGTTTTGAATTATTTATGTAGATATTTCAGCTATCCAGCTGAATGTTGACCTTCATTCATTTAAAGATGCTTACCCTTGATGCCTTATTATTTAGAACAAAATATTCAAGTCTGATTTAGTTTGATAAATTTTGGTGTAAATTTGAATCTTAAAAGGATAAGCTTAGTAACATAAGCATTAGAAGCTTAAGTGATCATGAATATACCCCAATTTATTGTTTTTGATTTTTGCTTCATATCTATACAGGAAATAAAGAGGATTACTCGAAAACAAAAACAAAAGAAAAAGAAGCTGAAATTGCACTCAAGGAGTCTAATGAACAGAATAAGCATGTTGAAGACAACAATGTTCAAAATGAAGACAATAACGTTCAAAATGTAAACAACAACGTTCAAATTGAAGACAACCGACAATTAGTTGAAGGCAATAATCAAAATAAAAACAATCCTTGTGCACTTGAAGACAACACAATGCAAAATGAACAAAATTTGGAAGACATGATGGAAACCGATGGACCTGTTCAAGATGTGAGGGAAAATTTAGTTCGGAAAAGAATTGCTAGAGGTCCTACTAAAATGAAGAGACTTCCTTCAAATTTCGCAAATCGGGTTGAAGTTGAATTTAATGAGAGTGGCGTTCCGATAGGAAAAGGGTCAATCCACTTATCTTCTTATTTAGGACCACTTGTACGGGAGCATGTTCCAATCACGCTTACTGATTGGAGACGTCTTGGTCATGATTTGAAAGCTGTCTTATGGGATTGCATTCAGGTATATTTTGGAGTATTATTGTAGACATAATAGCAAAAGAGATACGTATGAGTCAGTACAAGTCTAGCATATTATGTATACTGCATCCTCAATTGCACTTTATAGCTATTGTTTTTTTCATAATTTAATTCTAATATTAGATCATAACTTTATTTGAGTAAAAGTAGAAAGGAGAATCAAATTATAAAGAGCTTTCATGTGATGCTCCAATATGAAATAATTGTTGTAGTTCAGTAATGTGTTCCACTATGTGCACACGCATCGTGCTTTTGCAAGGGTTTTAACTGGTAGTCTGGACAGTATTTCCGCCATGAGTTCAAATGGAAGTGAGTTTTGGCTACAGTCATTTTCCATAATTTATTTTTTGCATGGCATGTGTTTTCATCTTCATTATGATGTTAAAGAATGCATCCAATGTTATTTTTAAGTGATTATTGCATGATGATTAAAACATGCAAAGGCAGAGTGAATTCTGTAGTTCCTCATTTGTATTTTCTGCTACAACACTGTCAGTTCATGCATATCAGTTCCTGTTCTCATTCTTCTGCTTTCATTCTTACATTTTTTGATTTGTGTATTTAGTTTTAGTTTTTGTTTAGTGTTAAAAAAAATAAAAAATAAAAACTTGCCTTTTCATTTCTCTCCCTTTATCTCTATATTGATGTGCCATTATCTCTTTATCTCTATTTTGCCATAAAATTTTAGTTTTAGTTTTAACTGGAAGACAACATAAAGTATCATGGATATAGTTTTATTTTATTTTTATTTTTTTATAGTATCTTAGTTTTATTTCTATTCTTATTTACTAATTCATCAACAGGTTATTATTATTTTTGTTCATTCTTTGCAGAAGGAAATTTTTGTTGGTAGTGGAACTTAGGTAGCTAATTGGTAAAACTTGTTGATGCAAATACATTCTTTTTTCTTATTTTTTAAAAATATTTTTGACATTTGATCGAGTTAGTAAAACTATTTCAAGGTTACTCATTTTCTCTTGATTAATTTTTGATTCAACGAAATCATTTCAATCAATTGCTCAAAATCTTCTATATTAATGTAGTTTTGTTGAATAACACAAATATAGTTTTTTAAGGATTGTGAGAGAAAGATAGGATAGCAAATGTATGTTTATAGTTTGTGCAGATGATAAGATATGAATCCATGTATATCTGTAATATATAACATGATAAGTAAGCAAAAAGTACTTTTGCTTGAATAAATGATGCATAAATTTGTTGATATTAATTATTATGAACGGTCATATTGAGATATCTACAATGTAGACGACTTTTTGTGTAAATTAGAAACATTACTATTTAATATTATAATGCCAATGATCTAACATGATCTATTGCAATTTATGATGAGTTTTCACGTTCTTATAAACAAAAGGAAGGTATAGTTGCCATTTTCACTTCTAATATTTGAGAGATATCTTTGTTTGAAATCTAATGCTAACTAACTGCTTCACAATGTTGTTTTAGTTTTCATAAAAAGAGACGATATCAATGATAAAATCATACATATAGTTTTAAAGTTACTTTATGTACTTAGATTATTTTATATACAAAATGTATAGTTAGGCTGGAATAACACATTTTGTATTTTCACCCATGGATGTTGAATTTTCATAATTTCATATGTTTAATAATATGTAATATATGCAACTATCCTGTATAGAATCCAATGTAGAAATGACTTGCGTGTTATTTCTAACGAATGTGCTAATTTCAATTTAATCAATTAATGGATACAGGCTAGATTTAAGGTGGATGAGGAATGGCAAATGGTCTCTATATTTCAGCAAATGGGTTGTATTTTTAGGTGTTCAAAATGTAGATTAGTCAATCAATTAGTAAAAGCAAAGTCAAAGGAGGAAAGACTTCGACTCAAACCAGATAATATTGGAAGTATGACAGAGTGGAATGATTTTCTCAAGTTGAAAACAAGTTCAAAATTTAAGGTAAATTACATCTAATTGGTCATTCTTTCAATGAATGAGATAACTTTTTGATGTGTTCTATTTTTTTTTAAATCCAGATAAAAAGTAACATATACAAGGCTCTTAGGCGCAAGCAAGTGCCACACACATGCAGCCGTAAAGGAATGGCTCGATTAGCTGCGGATATGGTGAGAATTTTTTGGTTAACAACTTGTGTTTGTCATGCCATCTATTTATATAGTTATAACAATTGTTCTATTCAATTTTTATTATTGTAGAAAAAAGAGAGTTCCAACCCCTCTACCATTTCTAGAACTCATGTTTGGATTAGATCTCGCACTCGAAAAAATGGTGAACCAGTGAGCTTGGTTGTTAAAGATACAATTGTATGTGCTTTTGTTTCTATTTGATTATTATCAAATCACTTTAGAATATTGTAATAATTATGGAAATTGTAATAAATGTTAACATTTGCAGGAGCAAATTAAAAAAATTGACACTGAATCACAATCCAGCTCAACAACTAATGTGAGAGAAGATGCTCTTTCAATAGTGTTGGGACAAGATAGACCTGGACGATTAAGAGGAATGGGAAGAAGTATGACATACACCAAGTTTATTATGTCACAAGCTAATCAAAAACAAGCAAACCAACTTCAAAATAGAATAAGCGATTTGGAGAAGACGGTTCAAATGCTACATAATAAGGTTATCACTTCCTGAGTACTTTCATATCACCATCATATGTCCTTTCCTTACAGCAGTAATATGCTCTTCTTGATTTTATTCAGTCCAGCATTGGAACAAAAAAAATCAGTTTATCGCTTCCTAAGTAAAAAGATTGGTTGTTATGTATGACCCCTATGCAGTCCTTTATCATCTACATATTTATGATTTCAAATAATGTATATTGTAACGTGTTAGGTATTTTATATGCTGATATGGGAAAATGTCACTAAGAAGTACAGGTTAGTTCTTGGGTTATTTAAAAGTAAATATCGGTAGCCTTTACTATACAATGACCATGAACAAACAAATTAAAATATTATACTATTCTAGTTTAGGTGTTGTACCACAATTTATACTCATACAAACAGTGTAAATTTGTGCTCGTACTACGTGAGTCCTTAAGTACATGTTAAAGAACATCATAAAGCATAAAACTTTTGCTTTTGTAACGTTTCATTACTCTTGTTTTTGAACATCATAAAGCATCCACAGCTTGGAGTCAGAAAGTGCACGATGCATGATCAAATTTTTGAACAATTCTTTGTCCTGCTATCAACTACATAATTGATTTGGATATGAAAATAAATGCTTGCTAAATTATTTATTCACCGCTTTTACATCAATAACCAGAATTAAGTTGTAACAAAAGATAAGCTAGTTCAGTTAAATGGCCAATCAAATACAAAAGCAAGAGCAATCAATATTGTTCGTCAACCTTAAAAAACAAATGTAGATGATAAAAAACAATCAATACTGTACAAAATAAGAAAATTGCATATTTGAAATTGAATGTTCATCTTGATTGACAGTATTTTTTGTTTTGATTCAGCTAATGCAGCAATCAAGAATGGACGAACAACCAAGAAGGGACGAAGATGAGAATGCGTCTCAAGCGGTAAAAGTTATTTATATTATTCATGTGACATCATTTGAATTTGAATTTGAATTTGAATTTGAATTTTTAGTCAAGTATTTACCGTGATTGTTTTTGACTAATTTTAGAATAAGTATGACAAAACACATGCCAAGTGTAATTTATTGGATTGGACCGGGATTGATGAAATAGTTGCCGAAGGAAGAGTCCTTTCAACTGACCCGGAAGAGCTTGTATATAACATTCCTCTTGGACCGAAAGCCATGAAAATTTTAATAGTTATTCCAAAGAAATTGGATGATTTCTTATGGAGGTCTACACCTAAGATGCTCTCACAAATTGGAGAAGCTAAGAATGAGATAGTAGCATGGCCAGCTGATAGAGTTGTTTTGCACACAATGATTCACTTTGAAAAGGATGACGTTATGGTAAACTTAATTTTTTTCATTTATTCGGTATCTTTATGAATTAAATACAAAATTTATACTTAATTTTGTTTTCATATGTTCTAATTTGTTTTTATAGAGTAATAGTAGCAGTACAAATATCAAATGCAAGCTGTATGATTAGACCGGAAGCAAAGAACTAGTTGCTGAAGGAAAGTTTTACTCTAGTGATCCAAATCAGCTTGTGATTAATATTCCTCTGGGACCATCCGCCGTGCTTGTTTAGATTGATGAGGCTAAAAAACCAGATGCATTCTCGTGGAGACCACCAGCTGGTATGACATATGTTGGAGAAGCTATTGGCAGCAAAATAGCTTGGCCAGAAACAAATGTAGTAGTTGGAAATGTAAATGCTACAACGTCTTCTCGTACGGCTAACGTTGTATTATCTTCAACGGTAATGTGTATTCCTTATATACTGATTTATCCAAACATATGCATTGACAAGCTTTTATTTTCAGGATCACTTCTATTTTCAAAACAAATTTAAACGGTTTCATTTGTTGCATGACAGAGCGCAAACTCCAAGACAGATACTAAATGCAAGTTGATCGGTGTTCATGGAGCCAAAGAAGTAATTGCTGAAGGGCGTGTGGCTTCAACCGACCCTAAAGCATTAGTCCATTTTGTTCCACTAGGGGAAAATGCAGTCAAAGTTTGGGTTGATGTTATAAAAGTTCCAAATGCGCTTTTGTGGAGACCTACTTCTTATTTTGAGATTATTGAAGATGCACTTGGTTCGACTATAGCTTGGCCTTCCACGAATATTATAACCGAATCAACTTCAAGTAAGTATGAATTATCTTTTTTTTATGATGAAGTGTTTATATATTGATGAAGAACTTTATAGCATTATCTCTATATTGATAAATATATTGAGAAAAAGGAAAAAATAAATATGAGAAAAAGTACTAAACAAGAATTGTTTTCTTTTTTGGAAGCTTATACTAACAAGAGTTTATAGTAAAAAAGTTATAAAAAAAACTTATTCAAAAATTAAATGATCTCTTCTTTTTTTTGTACATTTTTTTCTTTTTTTTTGTAAATGGACTTTAAACACAAAACGTAAAAACTAGATACAACACACAACACGTACGCAAAACAAATTAAACAAAACAAGACAACACCAAACCAAATTAACATGCAACAGCAAAACACTAGGCAATAACACACACATAAATTAGCAAAGAAAAGAGGGGAGAAAAAAAGAAAATAACAAGTGGATTTGGTATATATGCTGGCAAATGATGTTGTGGTGGCGGAGATGGAGGCAGTTTGTGTTGCAGGGTGTCTTGGGAGGTTGTAGTGTTTGAATTTGGGTTCGGTGTAGTGAGGAAACTGGATTTGGTAGGGAGGTATTAAGGAGTTGCTGTGAAGGGTTATGTAAGTCTGGTTGTTGTGTTTCAGGGGTGGTTGGTTGGAGTTCGGTTTGTTTTTGGATAAGAATGAGCAGTGCAGTCAGATGATGAAGGAGGCAGGTGGTTGAATGCGTGAGTTTGAGAGGCTGTGGGTTGTTGTCGTGTTTGGGTTCGAATGGTTGAAGGTTGCAGATGGTTGCGTGTGCAGTTGTATGTAGAAGGTAGGTTTCAAGTGGAATTGCAGTGAGATGATGACTGAAGTTTGTGATGTGATGACATGACACAGTGAGGAAGAGTGGTGATGTGTAGGTTGGAAGTTGAAGTAAGCAGTTATGGTTTGGGGTTAATTGCAGTTCTACGACGATGTGTGGATTTTTTAAGGCAGATTGTGAAGTGGTGATGGGTTTGATGCTGATAAGTGAAGGTGACAGGTTTTGAGTGTGTCGGTTTGAACTGCGGAAGGTCGGCAAGGAGTGTAGCGGTGATGAAGGAGTTTGTATAAGAGATGGATTGATGGTATAATGATTTGGTAAGTGGTTGTTGATGATGGTGGGTGGTGTGTAAGTGTTGCAGAGGGATGTGTCTGAGGCAGTGTGGGTTTGTTCGAAGGTATGGTTGTATAGTAGTTTGCAGGCAGTGAGAGGTTGTGGGTTTTTCAGGTGGAGGAAGGTCGCGATTTGAAAGTGGAACAGTTGCCAAGGTTGGTGTATGAAGGAGTAGATGCTGATGGTAGTTGGTTTCTGGTGGTAGGAGTGATGTAGCTAGTTTGTTGAGTGTTGAGTGAAAGGGAATGTTGAGTAAGGTATATGAAGAGAAGGAAGGGTGGAATGGTTCAGGTGAGTTATGAGTTTGTCGGAGGTGCTGTTTGTAAATAGGTTGTAGGGTAGGGGTTGTAGATATATGCAGTGATATGCAGTGATGTATGAAGACAGTTTGGAGGTGGGTGGTTTTGCAGTCTGATAAATGGAAGGCAGTGGTTTTGGTGGGACAGTTTGAAGGTGATGATGGGCAGAAAACAAAATTAATTAGACAACAAAATAAGAAAAAAATTAGACAACAAAATAGGATGATGATGGGCAGTATGATGGGTTTTTTGGTGGGACAGTTTGAAGGTGAGGGTGTTCGGGTAGTGCAGGTGTGATTCAGGTAGAGGTATGGTTGACTGTTTGGTTTCTAAGGAGGAATTGGTGCATTAGCTTGTTGGTTGATGAATGGTGGTGTATGCAGTGATAAACAGAGATGAAGAAGTGGAATGGTACTAGGTTGATGGAGGATGTGCAAATAGTGATGAAGTATGTGCACTGATTGAACTAGCAAGGGGATGATGAGTGAAGCACCAGGTGCAATGCAACTAAAACTGTAAACGCATATACTAAGTGTGTGAATCTAAATCCTAAATTTAGTGAAATGAAACTGAAAAATGACGTACGAATTGCATATACAGTGTACCCAAAAATGTTGTATGTACCACATGTATGTAAGGACCGATATAGTGATGCTGATTTTGTGAACATATACAGTGTACCCAAAATTAAGCTAATACAGTGATGCAGATTTTGTGAACAAATTTGTATTAGGAAAATCGTTTGCACAACTTGAGCCACCACTTTTCTTGTTTTGCTTAATTGTCTAACTTTGCAAAATGTTGATCCACCACTTTAACTGTTTTCCAGAGTAAGGACCGGATCAGCGACTCATTACCAAGCTAACCGACTTACTTAAAGAAACGGATGGAAGAAAGGAGTTTATTCAGTAAGAATATCAGTTGGCCTTACTCAGATTTTATGTAGTTTAACATATGTTGGGTTGTTCTGGTTATTACCACTAAGAACAGTTGTCATTTTGAATACCTCGATTTCTCAATTTGGAATCATTTCCTACATTGGGCATTGTTGCTGATACCGGAGCAATGTTGCTCCCTAAGCACTTTGCTTTAGTTTTAGCCTTTTTTTAATTTAATGCACAATTACCTCAACCCTACCAAGCATTTTTGCTGATGTTTTTTTTTACATCTTAGCAGTTTCAAAGTGGGCATTCTTATGTAATTTGGCTGACCTAGTTGAGGATGAATTGTTGAAGATGACGAGATTGGACTCTACACACTACTCATATTTTGCTTTATTTAATATGCTATTTTTGTAAAACAATGTTGCTATCATATTTGCTTTACTTAATATGCTATTTCTATAAAACAATGTATGAAATGTTGTATACGATTATCGTTTATTTTGCGTATGAAGATAGTGCATTTTTAATTATGTTTAATATAACATGCGAAGACTATATTTATGGTGATTCAATTAACTAATGTTATACGATATAAAATTTTATAGTTGGCGGGAATGTTTGCAGGTGTAGAAGAGTAGACTGAATTAAGAAGGCTGTGGAAAAGGGGATGAAATTATGGTAATATTTATATATAACAACGTTTTATAAATGCTGACAAATGGAAAAACGTATATGAAACATAACTGACCAAAACGCTGTGAAATTAAACTCACATGCAGCGTTTTATTTCTGCCAATAAATCTTTAGTTACAAGTGTTTATAAATGCTGTAACAAAAGTATCGCAGCGTTTCTCGAATGGCTGTCCAAAAGAGGGGTGCGTGGTGGGTAAGGACATGTTGCAGCGTTTATTGGAAGGCTGTAATAAATAACATGCTGCGATACACTATTTCTTTTGCAGCGTTTGAAAAATGTTATGGTACATCTTGACTCTATAACAGCTTGTCGTTAGACAGCGATCTTCGTAACGCCGTTAAACTATGTAACAGCATTTCTAAAACGCTGCGAAAGGTCATTTTTGTTGTAGTGTGCACCTCTGGAGGCAGGTCTGTAGGTGTTCCATCAAGAGAGTATGCCTTGACTGCTTTTGCATTGCAAGCCTAACGAAGAGGACCTTTGTAGGCAGTCAAAAGGTTGATGATGGAGTAGGATATTCGTATGACACCATATTCTAGTTTGCGAGTAGGTTATAGTGGGCAGGACCCGAAAGGATAGTCGCATGCGGAGATCAAGCCATCATCAGTCAGAGCGAGTTCAGGAAAGACTAGAATTAAACCAACATGCCAATGATTCTTTCACTATCGATACATTGGATGAGGGGCACAGCCAATTGGATGTTTAGATTGTTTGCAGTAGGGCACAACCACTTAGCTATTGAAAGGTCTTTCGATTAGTTGAGGGGGGGCTGTGTGGGGCGATAGCCACGATGAGAAAAGAGATAGACCAAGTAGGATATCTGTATTGTAGTCCTAGCGAAGCAGATCTTTACAAATATAGAAAATCGCCGATTGCGTTCCGTACAAGGTAGACCTTGTTGCCGGAATTCAGGGAGTAGACAGAACGATTACGTGTAGTCCTCAAGGTACACACTGGGTGGTACATTGTGGATGTCCGAGCACTAGTATAAGCTAGTGCGGATGCAGTTTTACGTTTTCATAGTAGACGATGGAACATCTATATTGTAGGCCTCACAAAGCTATCCTTTGCAGATGTAGTTACAATACGCTCTAGTAGCAAGACGATGGAGTCCTTTTCGAGGAGGATATGGAAGGTACTATAGGTAGTACCTAGGACCGATGCGGTCTTCGGACATGTAGCTACATATATATATTGGTTATTTGGTCTTAATCTACTATGGAGTAGATGGATACGATTCACGTACAGAGGCGAGAGTATTATAAACCCAATAAACCTAATATAGCAGAAAATGGAAATAGAACGATTGATGCAGCCCAGACTGATGATGTCTTAGGTCGCGAGCGACCTAACGTGCTGATAAGTCGTGTGCGACCTAACGATGAACGAGCTAATGAGATAGATCAAGCATTGGGAGGAAATACGGCGAGTTATGCAAGGAAAGGGAAGCCAGCGACCTACAATAAGTCACTCAACTATAGGTCGCTAAGCAGTAATGTTTGCTTAGGTCGCGAAGACTTAGGTTGCTCAACTTTAGGTCGCTCGAAGATTTCCAGAAGCGATGTTCTTAGGTCGCTTGATCTTATGCCGCTTTCTTTAGGTCGCGAACGACCTACCATATGCAGCTGGAAGATAGGTCGCTGGAAGATAGGTCGCGGGAAGATAGGACGCGGGAAGATAGGTCGCTCGACCTTATGTCGCTATGAAGATATGCCGCACTCTCACATGCCAATCTCCTTAAGTCGCGTCAACTTTAAGTCGCAATCACCTTAGGTCGTAAGTCGTATACCGCATTGACATAGGTCGCTGACCTTAAGTCGTTCTCTGATTGGTGCTGTTGTCTATTTTAGGTCGCTCGACCTTATGTGATGTTGTATGTGATGATGTGTTGTACTTAGGTCATATATTTGTAACTCGTGTATATTGTATCTGTTGTACTGTGTTGTGTTGTAATGTTTTAAGTCGTTTGATGTTGTAAAAGTTAGGTCGTTAACGACCTATGTAAGGTCGTAGGTCGCGTGGTTGTTTTTAGGTTGTGATGGCCTTGTAAATATGTTGTATTGTGATTGTTTGTTTTTAGGTCGAAGGTGTTAGGTCGTTGCCGACCTATGTGTTGTAATCTGTTGAGTCGTGTTAAGTGTTGTAACCCTATAAATAGGGATGGTGGTGTCATTTGTAATAGTTAGTTTATTTTGAATAAAAACTTGTTTGTGTGCTTTGTGCCACTTCTCAAATCGGTAGTTGAGTGTGATCTCCTATCTCCACCTTGGGCATTCGAGTGCGCTCGAATCAACGATTGTTGAAGCCAATTCGCGGAATCAAGTGCGCTTGATCAACGTCGAAGAATCGTAGATCTTTAAACACGGTATCGTGCGCGATCAACGTGTTTGAGATAGCTAGAATCCGGTATCTTTGGATCAACGGATTTGGGCCTTTAGTATCTTCAATTCCCCGATTGCTACTTTCACCGATTTATCCATTTTAGTTATCCGCTGCTGCATCATTTGGTATGAGAGCTAGACTTAGCCAATCATAGCTAAGCCGAGTCTTAGAGCCAATTCTATTGAAGAGTTCAAGCCGAGCCAATCAAGTTATTCCGAGCTAGTTGAAGTGTGAAGTTCAATTGAAGAACAAGCCGAGAGTTAAAGTTTGTGAGATTTGACAATGCCACCAAGGAGAGCTAATCGCCATCAGAATGTTGAAGCGTTGTATAGAAGAGAAGAAGCCGAGCAAATGGAACAATGCATCAATGAAAAGTTTGATGAAGGCATTGGGAATTTAGAGAAACTGATGAATGACATGAATCAAAGTCAAAGGAGGAGATCGCCAGTCTCGAACCATGGAGGAAACAGAGTTTCGTCATCAGTTACGGAAGCGAGGAGGGTGTCGCCGCAATCTTATCGAGAAAGAAGAGAATCGTCAGTTTCCTTGAGAAGAGAACATCATGAGTATAGAAATGAAGATAGAAGAACTCCACGTGAGTTTGAACATGAACCATACCGTGATGATGAAAGACAAAGTAGAAGGGATATGCGGGATCATAGGAATGTGGATGGTCGAGATCGTTATCGAAGTACATCTGTTTTTGATGAAGATGGTGGTAGATGTAGTGTTCATTCGCGAGATCGAGACCAAGTGCGGAATGCATATCGGGTTGTAGAAGATGATCGCCGATGGGAGTCGGGGATGAAAACTGAAATTCCAGAATTCAAGGGAGGATTGGTAACGGAGGAATTTTTGGATTGGGTTTCAAATGTTGAGGAAATTTTTGACTTCAAAGAAGTTCCCACGGATCGAAGAGTGAAGTTGGTTGCTACGAGATTAAGAGGGAGAGCTATGGCGTGGTGGCAGCAGACTAAACTTACACGGGAAAGAATGGGAAAGTCAAAGATTGTTACATAGGATAAGATGAAGAAGTTGATGAAAGCTACTTTCTTGCCACACAATTATCAATCTCTTATGTATCAACGTTTGCAGAACCTAAGACAAGGGGCAAAATCAGTGAATGAGTATGCAGATGATTTTTACCAATTGATTGCGAGGAATGATATTATGGAAACAGAGGAACAGCTAACAACTAGGTATGTTGGAGGGTTGCGAACGCAGATTCAAGACATGGTGAATATGTTCAATCCAATGTCTGTGGCTGAAGCGCACCAGAAAGCGTTAGCATGGGAGAAGCAAGGCAGAAGAGGAGGTGGTGTGTTTACGAATTCCAACAACCAGAACAAGGATGTTAGTAGCAGTGTGGATGTTTCCAAAGTCTCCAGTAAGTCGATTGTGAATGAAGCCAGCAAAGCAAAGGTCAATAGTAATCTCAAATGTTTTAATTGTCAAGAGTTGGGCCATAAAAGCAATGAATGTCCAAGGCCAAAGAAACGAGCAATGATTGCGGAGATTGAGAATGAAAATGCAGAGGTAGAGTGTGTCAATTCGATACCAGTTGAAGAAGAAGAATTATTGTCTGGAGATGAGGGTTGTAGTTTGTTGATGAGGAGGTCGTGTTTGACACCAAAGCAAGAGGATGATTCCAGTTGGTTGAGGAGTAACATTTTCCAATCAACGTGCACTATCTTGGGAAGGGTTTGTAAATTTGTCATCGATGTAGGAAGCTGTGATAATATCATTTCTTCAGAAGCTGTAAAGAAGTTGTCATTGAAAACAGAGAAACATCCAAACCCCTACAAATTAGCTTGGTTGAGGAAAGGAGGGGAAGTGAAGGTTAATCGAAGAGCTTGTGTTAATTTTTCCATTGGGAAGAAATACAAAGACGAAATTTGGTGTGATGTAGTTGACATGGATGTATGCCATCTGTTGTTGGGAAGACCATGGCAATACGATAGAGCTGTGCAACATGATGGTCGCACAAACAGTTATAGTTTTATGTTCGAGGACACGCGAATCATTTTGGTTCCTAAAAGGCATCAACAGAGTGAAAACAAATTGGAGGAGATCGAGGAGCTAAAGATTTTGTTGTCTTTAAAGGAATTTGTTGATGTGGAAGATGAAGTCGATTGTTTTCAATCACCAAAGTTTGACGGAGATGAAGTTGTTGATTTTCAACCAACAAAATCTGATGAACATGAGGTTGAAAATTCACAATCAGCAAAGTTGGATGAGGGTGAAGAAAGTAAGTTAGGAGATGAAGAGGGTAATTTGTTGATGAAGGAGGTGGATTCGACTAGTCTACAATCTACAAAAGAGCTTGTTAAAGAAGTGGAGGGTAGTGTAGAAGTATTCCTGTTGAATGAAATTGAAACCAGCAAAAGTGTTGAAATTATCGAAGAGGTTAAGCCAATGGTGAATGAATGTGAAGATGTAGTTCCTGCAGAAATGTTCAAAGAATTACTGCCACTGAGGAACGTACATCATGTTAATCAAGTGTCAAGTGCTATTGTACCGTATATGCCACGTAATCATATGTGTCCGACAGAGCAGGTAGAGTTGAGAAGATTGGCTGATGAGATACTATTCAAAGGAAGGCAGTTGTATACTCCTGATCGCAGTTGGCAAATAAAAGTTATCAAAGATGTGCGTGTAGAAAGACATGTGGGCCGTGATCATACCATGCAGTTGATTACAACGTTTTGTTTGGGGCCGTCAATAAGAAAAGGGGTTGAAATGTTTGTTCAGAAGAGTCAGAGTTATCAAATTTCAAAAGAGACCGCAACGAAGTCAGGATTATGTATGTCATTACCTATACATACTAGAGCATGGGTGGACGTAAGTATGAACTCTGTATTGAATTTGATGAAGATGCAAAGTGACAGCGAAAATATCTACTTGATGGTTGAACGATTTCTTGTTGGTACATACATCAAGCTTGATGCTGGAGGGATGGATCGTTTGGAAATTATGAAGGAAATTAGTGAGAATGATTGTAAGTTGAGCTTGCTGGATCATCGTCCTATGACTAAAGTTGACAATATCAAACACTTGATTCTGGTTCACGAGGATGAGAGTGTCGAAGACGAAGCAACTGTAAATTCGAGGACGAATTTCTGTCAACCGGGGGAGGATGATGCAGTCTAGACTGATGAAGACTTAGGTCGCGAGCGACCTAACGTGCTGATAAGTCGCGTGCGACCTAACGATGAACGAGCAAACGAGATAGATCAAGCATTGGGAGGAAATACGGTGAGTTATGCAAGGAAAGGGAAGCCAACGACCTACGATAAGTCGCTCAACTATAGGTCGCTAAGCAGTAATGTTTGCTTAGGTCGCGAAGACTTAGGTCGCTCAACTTTATATCGCTCGAAGATTTCCAGAAGCGATGTTCTTAGGTCGCTCGATCTTATGCCGCTTTATTTAGGTCACGAACGACCTACCATATGCCGCTGGAAGATAGGTCGCGGGAAGATAGGACGCGGGAAGATAGGTCGCTCGACCTTATGTCGCTATGAAGATATGCCGCACTCTCACATGCCAATCTCCTTAAGTCATGTCAACTTTAAGTCGCAACAACCTTAGGTCATAAGTCGTATATCGCATTGCCTTAGGTCGCTGACCTTAAGTCGCTCTCCGATTGGTGCTGTTGTCTATTTTAGGTCGCTCGACCTTATGTGATGTTGTATGTGATGATGTGTTGTACTTAGGTCAAATATTTGTAACTCGTGTATATTGTATCTGTTGTATTGTGTTGTGTTGTAATGTTTTAAGTCGTTTGGTGTTGTAAAAGTTAGGTCGTTAACGACCTATGTAAGGTCGTAGGTCGCGTGGTTGTTTTTAGGTCGTGATGGCCTTGTAAATATGTTGTATGATGATTGTTTGTTTTTAGGTCGAAGGTGTTAGGTCGTTGCCGACCTATGTGTTGTAATCTGTTGAGTCGTGTTAAGTGTTGTAACCCTATAAATAGGGATGGTGGTGTCATTTGTAATAGTTAGTTGATTTTGAATAAAAGCTTGTTTGTGTGCTTTGTGCCACTTCTCAAATCGGTAGTTGAGTGTGATCTCCTATCTCCACCTTCGGCATTCGAGTGCGCTCGAATCAACGATTGTTGAAGCCGATTCGCGGAATCAAGTGCGCTTGATCAACGTCGAGGAATCGTAGATCTTTAAACACGGTATCATGCGCGATCAACGTGTTTGAGATAGCTAGAATCCGGTATCTTTGGATCAACGGATTTGGGCCTTTGGTATCTTCAATTCCCCGATTGCTACTTTCACCGATTTATCCATTTTAGTTATCCGCTGCTGCATCAACGATACATGTAGAATTATGCTTAGAAGTGTATAATTTGTCCATTTACCAGAACTTTAGTTCTGACCCCCTCCTCATAACATCCCACAGGTTAGATAGATGGCAGAGATTTTCCAACTTTGAGACACTTGCTTCGAAAGTGTTATTACCTTGGTGAGTATTTACTTACTATTATATTTTAGTTAGTTCCACTGTAAGATATTTATTTGAGCTCTAATATATTTATTTTTGCCTATTTGCAGGATACCAGATACCCAACTCGAGCTTTAGTGGGCTTGGATTTTAGCATTTATGCGAAAAATTCGGACCCACTGGAATTCGGGTTGTTACGAATTTCCAGCCCATTTCAAACCAATCAATGCTTTAAAAACTATTAAAATAAACATCAAACTTGAGTACTATACTGAATTTCAATAACCCATTTAAGTTATATTACTTTGACAACAAAGAACACACTGAAGTCTGAATATAAAGCACAATAGTAACAAATTATAACAACAAATAACATGACAATATAAAATAAAAATCAAATTTAATATTCAAAATAGTACAACACCATATAAAATATTTTGACACCTTTAACTTAAAACAACCAATTGTTAACTAAAGGACAAGTGGTCTTGTTGTGACCAAACTTTCGACATTTTCCACATCTTTGTTTCTTCTTAGTTTCACCAATAGAAGGTTTTCATTTGATAGCTGAACGACCAGGGCCACGTTTAGGATTGGAGGATAAATGTCGGGATTTTCTTGAAGAATTTCAGGCTTACCAGTATTTGGAACATGAGATATAAGAAAAAAAATATGATGCACGAAAGTATGAAGTAGAAAAATAATGATCAATATACTCATAAACATTCAAACTTTGAGATCTAATAGCCTAAATAGCACATGGACAAGGAAATCCATCAATAGTCCACATATTGCAGCTTCATCATCGATGTAAAAGTTCAACATGTTGTAAATCTTTAGACAATACTTCAAAACAATATTCATCAGACTTCTTAACGATCCAACCATGACCCAAACTAATAAAAGAATTTAAACACGTTTCCATTGTTGGACATATTTCAGATTTCCATGTTTGACTCAATTGTCGATGTTTTGAAATTTGATCCAAAATTTTAATTCAAATAGAGTCTAGACAAGATATTATTGGGAGATGCCTTTCTTCAATGACCAACGAATTGAAACTTTCGGCAATATTAGATGTCATTTCACCATATCTTTTACCTGGAAAGAAAGCATTTGCAAAGTGTTCAAATTTAACTCCATTAAAAAATTTCAAAGCTACGTTACCCCCTAAAATCTCCAAATAGTTTAAATGCTACTTCAAACTTTGAATGAGTAGAAGCATATGCAACATAAAAAAACAGCTTAACTATCCATTCCTTTCTAGGATCACTTCCCAACATAGCACGCAAGTTGTTTTTCATATGGTATATACAGCAGTTATGACAAGAATTTGAAAACAATTTCGAAACAGAAAATATTATAGCTAGATGCCTATCCGATATAAGATTTATAATTCGATCATCTGACAACATTGATCGTAGATTAGAAAGAAACCAATATCAGTTACTTTCATCTTCTCATGACATAATAGCATGAGCTATTAGAAAAATACCTGAATAAAGTGAAAAATTAAAGAAAAGTTAATTTAATTCTAACAGGACGATAAAAAAAATTTGATCATTACTAATATTATAATAGAGTACAACAAATTTGGTAAAAAAATTCTAAACTCTACAAAAACAAAAATACATACCATTATTTTGTTATGTTGTTTAACATGTTTTAGATTGGTTTAAAATACATGCTGGTTTATGAGACACCATGAGGCAAACTACATGGTTACAAACATGATACCTTTAATTGAATTGAACTTTATTCATATAGCTTTGTGAATGTAGACTTTGAACTGAAGAATGATTTTTGCAATGCACTAGGGAAAATAGTTCAACATCGACTCTCAAACATTGATTCAAACAACATAATACATGTTTAGGAACAAAATTCTGCATTTTGTTTGACAAATGTAGTGGAGATTTCTAATTTCGATATAGCAAATTTGTTATTTTGCTAATAAGGAGCATCATATACTAGGAGAGGTCTATAAAGAAAGCAATACATTTTCTAAATTTTAAATTATGAAATATTTTCCGAGTAGCATGTTATCAAGTTTGTTTGGAGGAGTTTTTTGCTGTTGAATCAACAAAATTATGTGTCATGTCAAAGTCTCTTGTTAGTTCATTTTACTTACAAAATTTTACAAAAAAAACTCATTTTTTTATTGCAGGCTCCTACGTCAGTTTGTGCTATATTTCGCCAACCTTGCACCCAATTAGCAGAAGAAAAGACAAAGATACAGTTGAGCTTGTTACAATAAATAATACATACCACCATTTCATTAAGCTATAGATAAATACATAACATCATTTCATTATGCTACAGATAAATAATAAAAGGAAAAAAAATACATACCATCATTTCTATTTTTTGCATCTGCAGACATTAAGCATCCATAGTTTCTTCCTTTCATAAATGTTCCATCAAGAATTATCATAGGTCTGCAATACACAAAACCTTTCTTACAAGCATCATGCTCTATAAATATTCTTTCAAATTGGGAATTATATGGATTAAGTTCCAAATTAATATAACTTCCAGGATTAGTTTTCTTCAAAGCACCAACATACCAATTAAGTTGATGATATGACAAAGAAATAGAATAATGAATCTCTTCTATTGCTAGTTGCTTCCCTTTATATGCAAAGTAGTAACTCAGTATAATATCATATTCAGTTCTAAAATGATCAACTATATCTTTATTTCTAGTAAGAGGATTACTACGAATAAAATAGATCACCAATCTTTTAATAAGTTTACTTGATATAGGTGGATGATTGATATTAACAACACCAGCACCACATAAATGAACAAGATAACTCGTTTTAAGTACAAAATAGCCTGGAAGATTAAATTTAGTTAATGCATGCACATGAAATTGGCAACCAACCCTAGAACATCTTGCAGTTACTCTAACTATGTCATTTTTGATCATCTTCATCCTATAACCACCACAAAGGCAATACAAAAGTAATTTGAGCTTAAACTCACTAATGCCTCCATGGAATATTTGACCATTTTCAGTAAATATAGGAATATAACGGTCCTTCTTTAAAAGAAACTTTAAATCACAATGAGCATTCTCATTAGACATAGTAAAAGCACAACTTGAAACATTATTTGTAGAACTAGTGATAGTAATAGCTGAATTACTAGAAATATCAACATCTTCAGAAGACATGCTTAGATTAACATTTATATAAAAATAATCTTCATCTTAAAACATAGAAAGGCACAATCTAGATTGCAAGTCAGAATCTGTTTCAATAATTCGGGTTTTGTTTTCCAAATTAAAAGACAACTCCAAAGAAGATGGTACATATTCTTGAAAAACATTGCATAGACTAACATTCAAATCATAAAGAGAATACCCAATAGCAACCGATCTCTTGCTATAACTAATACCCTTATTAACAAATACAACCAAAACACCTTCATTGTTATCATCGGAACTGCAACAACAGAAAAAGAAGACATTATATTTTGAATTTGAAATAACACAATAAAAAAAAGTACTAAAATTATATTATAAGCATAAAGTAGAATAAACATAAACACAATAATTTGCAAACACTAAAAAACATTTAATAAAATAAACCTAAATTAAATTTTAATAAACAGAAGTAATATGTTTACCAAAAATGATAATCTACAACAATTCCACAGTAAAACGCAAGCCATATTTCAGTTTTAATTTTTTAACAGAATAAATACATACTGTAAATCAATATAAATATATGAACAAAGAAGAGTTGCACATATGCAAAATGAAAAAAGTAATTCCAGTTTTAATTTTTTAACAGAATAAATACATACTGTAAATCAATATAAACATATGAACAAAGAAGAGTTGCACATATGCAAAATGAAAAAAACTAAACAGAACCAAATAATACGTACCTTGTAACAGGAATGTTCAGATCCATAATACCAGAAAAGAGTTGAAAATATAATATAAGCAACTGTAAATAAAACAAAAAAAGCTAAAGTAAAACAAAAACTAAAAGCAATATAAAATTACATGATCTCAAAAAAATGGAATACCTTGATAGGTACAAAACCCTAGATCAAATGCATAATGAGAGCGGTATACCGTCGATCTAGAAATTTTGGAATAAGAAACTTAAAATCCAAATAGAAACACTAGCTGAAAATGGATATCGAGATCCATAAAAAAGAAAAAAAAATACGCGAGCTATGGAATTTGATTGCAAGAAAAAGACAAAAGAAAGAATAATGGCAGTGAATCAAATGTAAAGGCAAAATGGGAATAAAATAACAAAAAGTTATTAAGAAGGACTAAAATAAAATGGGTAAACGTAGGGATGTTTTGTATACAAGCATTGAAAACAAGGACTTGAGAACCAGTCCTTGTTTTCTGGAAATAAAAATGAAGGATAAACGGAGGGAAAGTAATCCTGGTTTTATTTTTTTGGTTTTTCCCCTTGTTTCATGAACTATTTAATTAGATAAAAAATTATCATCGATACCGAAAAATTAGATGGACAACATTTTATGTTGAATTTTTTTATCTTTAACTAAAAGTCTTTTTGCCGATTTCACCAAATTTAAATTCTGTGAATATTTTTTTTTAATTGGTTAAAAAATTAGATCAAATAAATTTTTGAAATTCAATTTCCAAATTTTAACGATTAATTCTATAAATAAGTGGATATTTGTTTTAAGAACGAAATTGTTTTACTTTTTATTTCAAAGGACAACCAACTTTTGTTATTCACATCAAGGACAAGTTTTAAATTTTAATTGGATAAAATCCAAACATTTTAAATCAAGGACACAAAATGACATTTCACAAATAATAAAAATTGATTACGAATTTTTTTCTGAATTTGAGAAAAAAATAATAAAAATTGATTATGGAAATATTTTTTTCTTGTGAATGTGGGAGAAAAGAATATTGGAAAAAACAGGACGGAAAGCTAAATGCATATAGCTTCGTTATTCGGTGCTAAGAATTTTCAAATGCTAAATGAGACTAGCTTTCAAATTGCTTAGTTCTATATTTTTAGTGTTATAATATAACGGTATTTTTAAGTTATAAAGCTATATTCATTTAGCTTTTCGAGCTGTTTGCTTCTATATTTTTATGATAGCATTAATCGACTAAAAAATTTTGAAATCATCTTTTTCTTGCAGTTCGAGTGTCATTCTTTTTTTTATTAGTTTAATGAAGATGAGTAATTAAAATAAATTTGAAGTTTGCATAATCTAACACGGTCTTCGTCCTTGATTTAATTAATTAAAGTTAGTAGTCCTTGGATCAATTTTTTTTCTAAAATGTGTCCTTAAAACTAAATACCCTGATGAAAAGTCCTTTTTACCGATTTTTTCATATTCAAATTCAAATTCTGTGAACTATTTGTTCTTCAACTGGTTAAAAGATTAAATCAAATAAATTTTAAGATTTCATTTCCAAATTTTAACAATTATTCAAATTTTATGAAGTTGCCTTTTTTGCATTTTGTTATGCATCTTCAATCTTTTGCACAATTGATTACGACGAACATTAAAATATGTGCGATGATTTCAAACCTATGAGTACGGCAACTATAAATAGCTATTGTTATAAATCAATATTTACAACGACAAGACTACAAAGTTGTTAAAGACATGTATTATACCAACAAAATAATGGAAGTTGTTGAAAACAATTTTGCCACAACTTTCAAGAAAAATAATTGTTAATGACGTTTATTACAATGGTCAAACTATGAATTATAAAGGAAAAGTTGTAATATGGTCATTTTGTTGTAGTGAAAGTTAAAAATACATTATAACGTATAAGTAGAAATATCGTGGATAGTAAAGTGTTTAGATCACAGCTACAAAAAGGTTTGTAACCATGAGTAATGGATCATACTAATAAACTCTTAATATTAAAAGTTTCTAGTCATTTATTTCATGGACCGGATAATGGATATCGTGATAACCGTTGTGGACGGCAGCCAAATTTTGGTGTATGTTAGCAAGTATAGTACATTTTAAATACCAAATATGATGTTCCACATCAAAAGAATATTCATGTACTCTGTTGAATTAGCAAACAAGCGATCTAAATCCAGTACAGCACACCTTCTCAAAAATTATGATTAATCGAAACACTTGTTTGTTTATTCATTTTTGTTTTGATTACATTTAGAGTGGGGGTTTCTAGGCTCAAGGAAAAAGTTGGAAAAAACTTTAGTTTTAGAGACAAGAAGTTTGTTTTTTAGGCTGAAGGACATTTTCTAGTGTAAATCACAGAATGATAGTTGTAACTATCATTTTCTGTTTACAGTAGAAAGTGTCCTTCAGACTAAAAACCAAACTTGTTGTCCCTGAGCCTAAATTTTTTTGCAACTTCTTCTCTGTGCCTATTTTCCTGTTTAGAGTACTTCTCATATTGTGTCTACTTTTGATAGATGTTTTATATATCATAAATTACATATGTTATATAGTTAGTAATAACCTATGAATTTATTATCTCTTCTATATTACTAGTGTGTAACCCGTGCATTGCACACGACGATGTTGTTAAAAAATAACATTTACATATTAATTATTGCTAAAAGTGTATTTTATTATGCAATATATGATAAGTTTATTATGATATATCAATTGACTAAGTTGATAGATTAGTTTAAAATTTGGATTATGTAATTAATTTAAATGTATGGATTATAATGTAAAATTTCGGAAAATAACCATGAAAGATTTATAAATAATTGTAGATTCTTTTAGAAGTAGGTACTTGAATTTAAAATAGTGTGAAAAGTTTAGTAGAATAATTATAAAGTGGTTAAATATAGGATTTTGAAAACAAAATATCTAATTTGAAAGAATTCAAAAAAATAGAAATAATTTCTAGAATTAATGAGACAACTTCAAACTCTTTTGTTTTGCTATTATTTAATAGATAACATACGCTTGTATCGCTACTGCATCGCAAACTATCTGAGTGGTACGAGAGTGAGAGAACAGTGAACAAGTATGCTTCTTACCATATGATGTTTGAGTATTGTGTCACATATAAGTCATAGGAGAATACTTTTATACTATGTTTCATATCCTAACGCAAACTGTTTCGAGTGCTTTTCTTTGAAGAACTGTTGAAAATTAAACTTGACTTTAGGCTAGATTATTGGACTTAATTTGGGCCACAAATAAAGAAGTAAAGCTAAAAGAGAATTCTAGAGAAAGTTAGAAAGAAACATCTTGATAGAATTATCTAGATATATGTTGTCATGGTAGAAGAGGTTCTAGAATTTTCCATTCTCAAATTGTAATAAAATAACTAGAATCTAGAGTTTTCTTATCTAAAGATATTTTGTATGAAAGTTATAGAAAACTCTAGAGAATAGTTGTATACCGTAGGATCAAACACATCTCCACCGTTCATTTGAGATGTGAATTACTATAAATAGGAGTGGTGTATCTCAATTGTAAGCAAGAAAAAAATTGTAAGCAAAAGTTTGTAATAAAGTACAACTTTCTCCTTTAAAAATCAATCTCTCATTTCACACTTGCTATCCAATTAATCTTCAACTTGAAAAACTGCTAACATTGGTATCAGAGTAAGGTTCTTAGTCAAGAAAATATGGCAAGCGGCATGACACCATTTCAAGTTCCATTGCTAAAGAAGGAGTACTATGATAATTGGAGTATTCGCATGAAGGCGTTTCTCGGTTCACAAGATGTGTGGGATATCGTTGAAAATGGGTATATTGAACCTGTCGATATCACCACTTTATCCCAAACTCAATGGGATAATTTGAAGGATTCAAGAAAGAAGGATCGTAAGGCTCTTACTCTCATTCATCAAGGCTTGGATGAATCTATGTTTGAGAAGGTAGCAAGTGCGCAAAGTAGTAAGGAAGCATGGGAGATTTTGGAGAATGCATTCAAAGGCATCGATAAAGTGAAGAAGATAAGACTACAAACTATGCGAGGTGAGTTTGAAGCTTTACATATGAAATCAACCGAATCGATTGATGATTATTTTTCACGAGTTTTGACATTAGTAAATCAAATGAAAAGATATGGTGAAAAATTGGAGGACTCTAGAGTGGTCGAGAAAATTCTACGATCTTTAGATTCAAAATTCGATTACATAGTTATAGCTATTGAAGAATCTAAAGATCTAGAATCCATGACCGTTGATCAACTCATGGGATCACTTCAAGCCCATGAAGAAAAATTAAAGAAAAGGGTTAAAGAAGAGCCATTGGAGCAAGCTCTTCAAACCAAACTCACCTTAAACGAGAATGAAACATTTAGAAATATAAGAAGTCATAGCCAAAGAGGAAGAGGTCGAGGTCAAAGCTGTGGAAGAGTTGGTTACAAATTTTTCAATAAAGAGGAGAGAAGCCAAAACGCATATGCTACAAGAGGTCGAGGAAGAGGAGGAAACATGAAACAAAATGGAAGACCAAGGTATAATAAAACACAAATTAAGTGTTATAATTGTGATAAATTTGGGCATTTTGCTTCCGAATGTAGATCTACTTCTAATAAAGTTCTAGAGAGATCTAACTTTGCTAAAGATGAGGAAGAATATTCTACACTACTTTTGGCACAAAAGGGAGATGCATGTGGTGATAACAATACATGGTATTTGGATACGGGGGCTAGCAATCATATGTGTGGAAGAAGGAACATGTTCACGGAACTTGATGAATCAGTAAGTGGAAACATTTATTTTGGTGATGAATCTAAAATTCCGGTTAAGGGAAAAGGAAAAATATCAATTTGCTTAAAAAATGGAAAACATGATTTTATCTCTAACGTATTTTATGTGCCTAATATGAAAAGTAACATTCTAAGCTTGGGGCAACTTTTAGAAAAGGGATACGACATTCATATGAAAGATCATAGCCTTCTCGTGAAAGATGCTAAAGGAAATCTGGTTGCTAAAGTAGAAATGTCAAAAAATAGAATGTTTCCACTACATATTTCAAATAATATTGCCAAATGTTTAAAAGCATGCTAAAGGACATCTTAATTTTGTGGGTTTAAAGTTGTTAAATAATAAAAACATGGTGAAAGGTTTACCACGAATCGATCATGTAACGATCCGTAAATTTCAACTGTTTTAATAACGTAATTAGTTGAAATTTTTGTGAAATTTTAAACGATAAAATTTTGAAATAAAAATTTGATATTTGGAATACGTCTAGTTAAACATAGCAACTGGTAAATTTTCGTCCGAAAATGCGAAAGTTTATTTCGCGCGTAAATTCACTTCAGTTTAATCTGTTAAAAAGCGATGAAAATAAAATGTTTCCGAAACCAAAATATTTTTACATAGAAAAATTCTAAATCATCTTCTGAGCAAGATGTCAGTTTGTCGTTTTTCCAAATTCGGACATCTTTAGCTCCGTCGATCTTATTTTTCAGTGTTTTTCTTGCATTTTCCGCCAGTAGAAAATTTCGAATTTTATAATTCAATCATATCACCGACATCTGTATACCATTTTGATCGTCTCGTCGCGCTGATCTTCGTAGTATATTAGGTTGTGTATTTCGATGTCCGGTGCACGGCTAAATGTTCGTTACAGATAACCATACCTGTAACCAGTTATGGTCTTTTGGTCTCTGACACCATTTCATATTCCACCATCTACATTTCGTATTCCATCCTTTCGCAACGTTTTCCTTTTCATTTTTTTATCTGTTCTTTCGGTTGCAAATTTATTTTCATAAAAAAAAATCAAACAAAGCTATCCACTTCTTTCACTGGAAAAAAAAAAGAAACTCCACCTTCTAATTTTCTTTTCACGTTCCTTTCATGGCCGAGAGCCACCAACCCACTTTTCCTTATGAACTTGCTCCGCCTCCTTTGAGCTCGCAACCTCCTCTGGCCTCACACTCGCACCACCCATCAACCGACCGTGCTCCAGCCCCTCCGCCTCAACCCCCGTCCTCCCCTGGCATAGCAGCCCAGTTCCCACGGCAACCCACTGAAACTCGCCTCCTCCCAGAAAACCGAGATCCCATGCAGCTCCACCCTAACAACTGTGAACACCGGACCCGCCTCGACAAACATCCCTCCTCCGACCTTCACCTCCCCTCTTTCTGCGTGCAGCACCTTCCCTCACAGCCTGCCATTTCCTTCACGTGAAGAGCACACAACCCAAGACTTCATCAATCTCCGCCATTCCCTTGTCTCCTATGGCCTCGCCGAAGCCACCTCAAGCTTGACCGAAGCTATCGCAACCATCATCCACCATCCCCGCCACCTTGATCCGATCGTCGCCTCCCACTTCACCACCGCCGCAACCGTTTGCCGCCCCTGCTTGTTCCCCATCACCTCACGCGGTAACTCCACAGTTTGCAGCACTATATATATATATATATATATATATTGGTTGCCGTATTTTATAAGGTGCGTTGTTAAACGTATTGTTTTTCTGTATATATAAAGATTTATATAAGTTGTTCGTATATATATTATACAGTACTTTACCTAGTGATTTCTAGTTATATATATAAGAGTGTTATATAAAGAAGTGTTATAAATATATGCTATTTGTATATTTTGCTTGCGTACGCTAGTTTATACCTATATGGATTAGGTTGTATATATTGTTGTTATTAAATACAGGTTATGTATTTGAAATTTTATTTTTATTGTTGGTATATATATATTATAAAGTCAAGTTTGCATAAATCTAGTTTTATCGGATACTTTATATTACTTTGTAATATGACTCTTGGCTATACATATATTTATAGTATTTTATATAATGTTTAGATCTAAATTAACTTTACTGTAAGGTTTATATATTATATTATATGGTTGGTTATGGATAGTACTTTATATTTGCGCATATGCCTATATATATTTAGTTTTATATATACGTTAGTTTACATAAGTTCGAGTTGAAAATATTGGAGATTAGAGATTCATCCCATTTGGTTTAAATTTAATGATGAATTTGTGACATACAATTATATACAACGTGTATATGTATATAGGGTCTGATTTAATACGTATGTGTTTCAAAAATTTAATATTAGTTCTAATACAGGACGGGTCTTATAGTACAACATATATTAGGTTGCATATGTTGATTTTGGTTTGGGTTTTATTATTTGAAAATTTTATAGATATTGTTTAAATATAACATATGTGTTAGTCTATATATTACTTTATTTCAACACACGAATTTAGTTTTATATATTTTCTGTCCCCACCAACCTGATTGAGTGTTCTCATTTATTTCTATTTATCAACCGTGTCCGTCCTAATTCGTACCAATTCAGCTTTGTTCCGGAATTCATGCTTGGATCCATAATTCAATTCATCGTCAAATTTCTCTAACCTTGAAAGGTGAGCACTCACTCACGATTAACGTTCTTTTATTTATTAAATTTGATTTCAATTGAAACGGCAATTGAAATATGCTGCTGTTTGATATTTACACTGTTATTACCTGTATCAGTTCACCTGTGACATCTGACACCATTATTTGTTAATTATTTATGTGATGATAATACAGTTTGGCTGATAATTGATGGATTGTTGATGTTTATATTGGACGTTAAATTGTTAGTGATAAATGATAAATAGTATGCAATTGAACTTGATATAGGACAGTTAAATGTTAAATTTTGATTAAATGACATTTGTATAATATGACCCCTTTAACTGTTAAATTTATTGACACGTATGATTTGTTTAATTACACCTTGAACCACTGAATGTATGTTGTTAAATTTTATGATGGATGAAATTGTAATAGATGACAAGTGAAAACCGTAATGTAATAATCTTTAATCTACATGAAATGATAGTGTAGATTCTAGAAATAATTATATTAATTCGTACAAATAACAATGCGAATTAATACGGTTATTTCGGGATTATTTGAATTGATTATTGGATTGATATTGATTGTTGTTATTGCTTGTTTATTTACTTTGACACCATCCCAGTTATCACACTGCAAGTTCCCTTTGTTATGTTTTGATTTTGAATTGAATTGGAATCGGGTTGAAATGATAAATACCCAAATTGAACTTTGACTTAGGATAGAAAATTAAATAAAACCCGATTGGTCAATAATTTGATTTAAAAATAAAATGAAGATTTTATTTGAATAAATAATATGGTTTTGAAATGAAGCTGAAATTTGAATTTTAATGAAAGGAAAATGTTAATATTTAATAATCTGAAACAAAATATTTACAATGTACTTGATGAAAGAATGTTTTTTAATTTGAGAAACGATTAAATTAAGTTTGAAATTATAATTAAGTTTGAAATTATAAAATTAAGTTGAAATTATAATTAAGTTTGAAATTATTAAACTTTGAAATGATTTAACAATTAAGTTTAAAATTGAATTAAGTTTGAAGTTATTAAACTTTGAAATTATTTAATAATTAAGTTTTGAATTATTTAATAATTAAATAAGATAGAATTATTTAATGATTAAATTGATTTGAATTCTTTAATAAGTAAAATTGTATTTTTGAAAAAGTGAATTTTACTTCGTAAATAATTGAAATTGAGTTTCTTTATTAATTAAGTTTTGGAAAATTATTTAAGTGAGTAAATAAGTGAAATGGAATTTCTTTAACAAGAAATGAAAATGTGATATTTTTGGAATTAATGTAAGACTTGTAATTGAAAGAATTGATTTGACGAATTTAGTTTAATTCAAAATTGTAAGTTTTGATTTTATGAAGTTGAACTTAAGAATTGATTTAATGAATTGGAAATTTAATAGAAATTGTTTTGAATGATAAAGTAACTTAACGAATATTGAATGGAATCGATAAATGAGTTTAAATTGATTTGAATTTTAAATAAAATTTGTTTAAATGATTTCGGAATGAAACTTATATACGAACTTGAATCAATATTTGAATGGTTTTAAATAGATATTGAAATTGAATTATAAGATTTTGAAATGGTAAATTGAAGTTTTGAAACGTAAATTTTGGAAATTGATTTCGAAAGACAAATGAAATGTTGATTTACGAATTCTAATTGAATTGAAATTGATTTGGTTTTGAAATATATTAAATGACCAATCGGTGTAATAATTACGAAAGTTATTAAAGAGACCAGAATCGGTGATGGATATACTCTCTATCTAATCCGAAACCACTTTAATAACTATACGCGGAGTGATGATCCAGAATGAAGTGGTTGGATGATGTACGTGATGACTGAAGAAAGAGAACGATAATGGATAGCCTTGACACTTGTGTCAAATTGGAAATGACTAAAACAGGAGCTGTGCCGGGCCAATGGAGGATTAGCTACCTCAAGTGGACACACTTCTTCGAACTACTTATACTTGTTGTCGATTGGTGCACCCTTGATTTTGGGAGTGTTGTTTCACGGTGTTGCGGGCGCTGCGGCGTTGTGTTCTCACCAGTCCGGATCAGGCGAACGGTAGTATGACTACCTTGGGTATTGCCTCATGTGCCTTGTCATACTTGTATTCCATTTATACGCGACCACTACGATTTTGATTTGTACCTTTAGTATATGGATTGCCCTCTGGTGACTTCCGGTTTTGGGGAAACTACGGTCTTGTATATGCTTTTGGGAATAAAAATGTGTTAAGGGTGGAATGGGCCATGACTTAACACTATTTTGATATCTTATTATTACTGATAGACATTATCTACTTATCGTACACTACTACATAGTAGATAGTTTAACGGATCCTTAAAGGATGGTTATTCCAAACATCCTTTAAGTTACTTGTATTTCAATTGCTATTTCACTTGAGTTGGATTTATTAATACAAGAATCTTAATCCTGACTCGAGTGTCTTGTGTTTTTGCTTTACTCTCGGGTCAGACTGAGTGATCCAGTATTCGAGACTAACCTTTGGAGTTGGAGCTTTGCTTGAAGATCCAGCCATCTATTCTGCTTTCAGTATTCGATGATTCCAGTGATGTATTCTGATTTGTATCTGATGTATCGTATTACTCTTCTGTTGTAAACTCTGATGTATTTTATATATTCATATAGTAGCTTCATGAACTACTATCTCTTTTATTTCCGCTGCAATTATTACTCTGTGTTTGTGATCTGTGATTATTTTATTTACTGTATATGTTCAGTTTTGCCAAATTTAAATTAACAACGCGGTATTTTGAACAATTCAACTTCGGCATGAGTGTCTACCTATACACTTATAATGGATGCGAATGGTCCAAAATAGCGGGTCGTTATAGTTGGTATCAGAGCTTTGGTAGCTCTAGGCAAAACTTAACATATAGGGTAAATGTATTTACAGAATCACTCTCATTCGAGTTTCGATCTCTTCCTTTGACTCAATTCCTTTGAATTTTGGAACGTTCCCCTCGGTTCCGAAATTCATTCGTGTCCCTCACTATTCGTCTTCTTTCAATTCTGGAGCACCCCATAACTCCATTTTTAATGATATCTATAATAGATCGGCGGTCTCGCCAATCTTCGAATGATTCGCAAAGGAGCAAAACTCCTTACAATTGGCATTGATTTACTGTAGATTTCTGTATCCTCGGTTTACGATGCTATCTATCTCCTGCTATACCTGAATTCTATTTCTTGAGATCGAATGTCGATTTACCTCTGAATTCCACTTCGATCTTATTCTTGAAGTTATGGACGACTCAGTTAAGGTTGCCCGTGAATTAAATAAACTCCTACATCTTCCGATTGTGGTAATCGAATTTTCTTATCTTCTGTTTCAAACTTATTTTCGAAAAAATTCTCTTTGATTTGAGTCCATCAAATTCGAATCTCTATCTTTGCTTTGAAATCTATTCTTGTATAGTCGAGCGAGGAAGTGTATTTGTAAATTAATATTAAAATGTTTTAATATATTGTGTTGTTTGAGTTGTTGATGTTGATTTGGGTTTTCGATCGATTCGTCTGATCAACGCTATCGATAGGATTTCCAAAACACTTGAGCAGAGCAAACTGACACAATATTGTTTTCAAAATTTGTTTGATTATATTGTAAAAATATAAGTAAAATTTTCTGGAATTTAAAAAGTTAATTAAATTGGTTGTTTGAAATGATAATATTTGATTATCATTTATTGTTCTAAATGAATTTATAAATATGGTTTATAAATTGATTTGGAATTTGAAATGAATTTAATTCAAAATTTTGAGAATTTAGTTTCCAGTGATTTCGAACTTTGGTTTTAAAATTTTAAAGTATATATTATTGGAAGTATTTTCGAATAGTAATCGTTTCCAAAGAATTCTAAAATGTTGAAATCAGTGCTCTTCTCTTTGTCGCTGGAAAATAATTTCGGTGATGGCGGCCGCATCATCGACATTCATTTTTGAGTTTCGAAGTAAAGATACTATTCTGTAGCTTTTCTACGGTTTTGTTTGAAAAATATTTTGATTCGAATTTCTTCAGTATAATTTGATTTATATATATATAGGTATCTTATTTTAAAATTTAATTTGATTTGATATAAATATATTATATATATCTCTAAACTGTTCAAAGTTAATCGGAAATCTAATTCTTAAATTTTGTTAAAGGATGATTTTAATTATAAATAAAACCAAAATTTGGAATAAATATTTAAACTTGAATAATTGAATTGGGAAAATTTTATTGTATATTGTTCAACTACATTCTAATACAATACCTAAATCATTCAGAAGTGAATATATAATTGGATAATATATAAGATAAATTGAATTTATAAATAAAATTTGAGTGTTTATAATAAATGTTATACACTAAATTTTGATTATAAAGATGTTAATAGAGTTAGATAGGATAATAAGTAAACTCTGTTAATAATGAAATAAATTTGTTTTGAAAGAATTAATAAATTTGTTTTGAAAGAATTAATAAATTGAATTTTGATCAACATATGAAAATACCTTGAATTTTAAAGAAATTAATAGATGTAAATTAATTTAAATCGAAACTTTTATGTTTTAAATTAATTTATATGGGTTAAATATATGTGAGTAGATATATTAAGTAGAATAAATTTAACAGTAATTTGGAATAAAGAAGAATTTAAAATTGTTGAAGAAAATATGATTATAATAAAAGACTATTCAAATTTATGGTTTTAGAAATTGTAAATTGAAGAAAATGGGATAATAAAATAATGGATTTAGAAATAGTTGAAATTGATTTTAGTAAAATCAAATGGATTAAATCAATTATTGAATATCAATTAATTTAAATTTGAATTTATATGGTTTAAATTAATTGTTATTTTGTATTTCAAATCTGTTTTTCTTTTTGGTTGTTTCTATTCTCCTACCTCGTTCCTTTTCGGGGACGAAAAGTTTTGAGTGGGGGAGAGTGTAACGATCCGTAAATTTCAACTGTTTTAATAACGTAATTAGTTGAAATTTTTGTGAAATTTTAAACGATAAAATTTTGAAATAAAAATTTGATATTTTTAATACGTCTAGTTAAACATAGCAACTGGTAAATTTTCGTCCGAAAATGTGAAAGTTTATTTCGCGCGTAAATTCACTTCAGTTTAATCTGTTAAAAAGTGATGAAAATAAAATGTTTCCGAAACCTAAATATTTTTACATAGAAAAATTCTAAACCATCTTCTAAGCAAGATGTCAGTTTGTCGTTTTTCCAAATTCGGACATCTTTAGCTCCGTCGATCTTACTTTTCAGTGTTTTTCTTGCATTTTCCGCCAGTAGAAAATTTCGAATTTTATAATTCAATCATATCACCGACATCTGTATCCCATTTTGATCGTCTCGTCGCGCTGATCTTCGTAGTATATTAGGTTGTGTATTTCGATATCCGGTGCACTGCTAAATGTTTGTTACAGATAACCATACTTGTAACCAGTTATGGTCTTTTGGTCTCTAACACCATTTCATATTCCACCATCTACATTTCGTATTCCATCCTTTCGCAATGTTTGCCTTTTCATTTTTTTATCTGTTCTTTCGGTTGCAAATTTATTTTCATAAAAAAAATCAAACAAAGCTATCCACTTCTTTCACTGGAAAAAAAAGAAACTCCACCTTCTAATTTTCTTTTCACATTCCTTTCATGGCCGAGAGCCACCAACCCACTTTTCCTTATGAACTTGCTCCGCCTCCTTTGAGCTCGCAACCTCCTCTGGCCTCACACTCGCACCACCCATCAACCGACCGTGCTCCAGCCCCTCCGCCTCAACCCCCATCCTCCCCTAGCATAGCAGCCCAGTTCCCACGGCAACCCACTGAAACTCGCCTCCTCCCAGAAAACTGAGATCCCATGCAGCTCCACCCTGACAACTGTGAACATCGGACCCGCCTCGACAAACATCCCTCCTCCGACCTTCCCCTCCCCTCTTTCTGCGTGCAACACCTTCCCTCACAGCCTGCCATTTCCTTCACGTGAAGAGCACACAACCCAAGACTTCATCAACCTCCGCCATTCCCTTGTCTCCTATGGCCTCGCCGAAGCCACCTCAAGCTTGACCGAAGCTATCGCGACCGTCATCCACCGTCCCCGCCACCTTGATCCGATCGTCGCCTCCCACTTCACCACTGCCGCAACCGTTTGCCGCCCCTGCTTGTTCCCCATCACCTCATGCGGTAACTCCATAGTTTGCAACAATATATATATATATATATATATATATATATATATATATATTGGTTGCCGTATTTTATAAGGTGCGTTGTTAAACGTATTGTTTTTCTGTATATATAAAGATTTATATAAGTTGTTCGTATATATATTATACAGTACTTTACCTAGTGATTTCTAGTTATATATATAAGAGTGTTATATAAAAAGTGTTATAGATATATGCTATTTGTATATTTTGCTTGCGTACGCTAGTTTATACCTATATGGATTAGGTTGTATATATTGTTGTTATTAAATACAGGTTATGTATTTGAAATTTTATTTTTATTGTTGGTATATATATATTATAAAGTCAAGTTTGCATAAATCTAGTTTTATCGGATACTTTATATTACTTTGTAATATGACTCTTGGCTATACATATATTTATAGTATTTTATATAATGTTTAGATCTAAATTAACTTTACCGTAAGGTTTATATATTATATTATATGGTTGGTTATGGATAGTACTTTATATTTGCGCATATGCCTATATATATTTAGTTTTATATATACGTTAGTTTACATAAGTTCGATTTGAAAATATTGGAGATTAGAGATTCATCCCATTTGGTTTAAATTTAATGATGAATTTGTGACATACAATTATATACAACGTGTATATGTATATAGGGTCTGATTTAATACGTATGTGTTTCAAAAATTTAATATTAGTTCTAATACAGGACGGGTCTTATAGTACAACATATATTAGGTTGCATATGTTGATTTTGGTTTGGGTTTTATTATTTGAAAATTTTATAGATATTGTTTAAATATAACATATGTGTTAGTCTATATATTACTTTATTTCAACACACGAATTTAGTTTTATATATTTTCTGTCCCCACCAACCTGATTGAGTGTTCTCATTTATTTCTATTTATCAGCCGTGTCCGTCCTAATTCGTACCAATTCAGCTTTGTTCCGGAATTCGTGCTTGGATCCATAATTCAATTCATCGTCAAATTTCTCTAACCTTGAAAGGTGAGCACTCACTCACGATTAACGTTCTTTTATTTATTAAATTTGATTTCAATTGAAACGGCAATTGAAATATGCTGCTGTTTGATATTTACACTGTTATTACCTGTATCAGTTCACCTGTGACATCTGACACCATTATTTGTTAATTATTTATGTGATGATAATACAGTTTGGCTGATAATTGATGGATTGTTGATGTTTTTATTGGACGTTAAATTGTTAGTGATAAATGATAAATAGTATGCAATTGAACTTGATATAGGACGGTTAAATGTTAAATTTTGATTAAATGACATTTGTATAATATGACCCCTTTAACTGTTAAATTTATTGACATGTATGATTTGTTTAATTACACCTTGAACCACTGAATGTATGTTGTTAAATTTGATGATGGATGAAATTGTAATAGATGACAAGTGAAAACCGTAATGTAATAATCTTTAATCTACATGAAATGATAGTGTAGATTCTAGAAATAATTATATTAATTCGTACAAATAACAATGCGAATTAATACGGTTATTTCGGGATTATTTGAATTGATTATTGGATTGATATTGATTGTTGTTATTGCTTGTTTATTTACTTTGACACCATCCCAGTTATCACACTGCAAGTTCCCTTTGTTATGTTTTGATTTTGAATTGAATTGGAATCGGGTTGAAATGATAAATACCCAAATTGAACTTTGACTTAGGATAGAAAATTAAATAAAACCCGATTGGTCAATAATTTGATTTAAAAATAAAATGAAGATTTTATTTGAATAAATAATATGGTTTTGAAATGAAGCTGAAATTTGAATTTTAATGAAAGGAAAATGTTAATATTTAATAATCTGAAACAAAATATTTACAATGTACTTGATGAAAGAATGTTGTTTAATTTGAGAAACGATTAAATTAAGTTTGAAATTATAATTAAGTTTGAAATTATAAAATTAAGTTGAAATTATAATTAAGTTTGAAATTATTAAACTTTGAAATGATTTAACAATTAAGTTTAAAATTGAATTAAGTTTGAAATTATTAAACTTTGAAATTATTTAATAATTAAGTTTTGAATTATTTAATAATTAAATAAGATAGAATTATTTAATGATTAAATTGATTTGAATTCTTTAATAAGTAAAATTGTATTTTTGAAAAAGTGAATTTTACTTCGTAAATAATTGAAATTGAGTTTCTTTATTAATTAAGTTTTGGAAAATTATTTAAGTGAGTAAATAAGTGAAATGGAATTTCTTTAACAAGAAATGAAAATGTGATATTTTTGGAATTAATGTAAGACTTGTAATTGAAAGAATTGATTTGACGAATTTAGTTTAATTCAAAATTGTAAGTTTTGATTTTATGAAGTTGAACTTAAGAATTGATTTAATGAAGTTGAACTTAAGAATTGATTTAATGAATTGGAAATTTAATAGAAATTGTTTTGAATGATAAAGTAACTTAACGAATATTGAATGGAATCGATAAATGAGTTTAAATTGATTTGAATGTTAAATAAAATTTGTTTAAATGATTTCGGAATGAAACTTATATACGAACTTGAATCAATATTTGAATGGTTTTAAATAGATATTGAAATTGAATTATAAGATTTTGAAATGGTAAATTGAAGTTTTGAAACGTAAATTTTGGAAATTGATTTCGAAAGACAAATGAAATGTTGATTTACGAATTCTAATTGAATTGAAATTGATTTGGTTTTGAAATATATTAAATGACCAATCGGTGTAATAATTACGAAAGTTATTAAAGAGACCGGAATCGGTGATGGATATACTCTCTATCTAATCCGAAACCACTTTAATAACTATACGCGGAGTGATGATCCAGAATGAAGTGGTTGGATGATGTACGTGATGACTGAAGAAAGAGAACGATAATGGATAGCCTTGACACTTGTGTCAAATTGGAAATGACTAAAACAGGAGCTGTGCCGGGCCAATGGAGGATTAGCTACCTCAAGTGGACACACTTCTTCGAACTACTTATACTTGTTGTCGATTGGTGCACCCTTGATTTTGGGAGTGTTGTTTCACGGTGTTGCGGGCGCTGCGGCGTTGCGTTCTCACCAGTCCGGATTAGGCGAACGGTAGTATCACTACCTTGGGTATTGCCTCATGTGCCTTGTCATACTTGTATTCCATTTATACGCGACCACTACGATTTTGATTTGTACCTTTAGTATATGGATTGCCCTCTGGTGACTTCCGGTTTTGGGGAAACTACGGTCTTGTATATGCTTTTGGGAATAAAAATGTGTTAAGGGTGGAATGGGCCATGACTTAACACTGTTTTGATATCTTATTATTACTGATAGACATTATCTACTTATCGTACACTACTACATAGTAGATAGTTTAACGGATCCTTAAAGGATGGTTATTCCAAACATCCTTTAAGTTACTTGTATTTCAATTGCTATTTCACTTGAGTTGGATTTATTAATACAAGAATCTTAATCCTGACTCGAGTGTCTTGTGTTTTTGCTTTATGCTCGGGTCAGACTGAGTGATCCAGCATTCGAGACTCACCTTTGGAGTTGGAGCTTTGCTTGAAGATCCAGCCATCTATTCTGCTTTCAGTATTCGATGATTCCAGTGATGTATTCTGATTTGTATCTGATGTATCGTATTACTCTTCTGTTGTAAACTCTGATGTATTTTATATATTCATATAGTAGCTTCATGAACTACTATCTCTTTTATTTCCGCTGCAATTATTACTCTGTGTCTGTGATCTGTGGTTATTTTATTTACTGTATATGTTCAGTTTTGCCAAATTTAAATTAACAATGCGGTATTTTGAGCAATTCAACTCCGGCATGAGTGTCTACCTATACACTTATAATGGATGCGAATGGTCCAAAATAGCGGGTCGTTATAGATCATATGAATCAACTATGTGAAGGATGCTTATTTGGAAAACAACCAAGGAAAAGTTTTCCAAAAGAATCCAACACAAGCGCTAAAGAACCACTAGAGTTAATTCACACCGATATTTGTGGTCCAATAAAACCGTGCTCACTTGGAAAATGTAATTACTTTGCTTTGTTTATTGATGATTATAGTAGAAAAACTTGGGCCTATTTCCTTAAACAAAAGTCCGATGTATTTGATGCCTTTAAGAAATTTAAAGCTTTTGTAGAAAATGAAAGTGGTTATAAGGTAAAAGCCATGAGGTCCAACCGAGGTGGAGAATTTACCTCTAAAGAATTTGAGAAATTTTGTGAAGAAAATGGAATTCACCGTCCCTTAATCGTCCTGTATACTCCACAACAAAACAGGATCGTAGAAAGGAAGAATAGATCTCTACTTAATATGGTCTGGAGTATGTTGAAAAGTAAGAGAATTCCAAAAGAATTTTGGGCCGAAGCCGTTGAATGTGCAGTGTATTTAGCTAATCGCTCTCCAACTCGAAGTGTGTGGAACAAAACCCCCGAAGAAGCTTGGTGTGGAAGAAAACCATGTATAACACATTTGAGAGTATTTGGAAGCCTAGCATATGCCCATGTGCCCGATCAAAGGCGTTCCAAATTGGATGATAAAAGTGAAAAATATATATTCATTGGCTATGACTCAAGGTCAAAAGGGTATAAGTTATATAATCCTATAAATGGAAAAGTTGTTGTTAGTCGAGATGCGGAGTTTGATGAAGAAAACACTTGGGATTGGAGCACACAAGAAGTTGATTATAATTTCCTTCCCTTTTACGAAGAAGAAGAAAGCAGTGATGTGTAAGAAGAGCCGACTAGTCCAACACCGTCATCTCCATCAAGCACTCATCAAGAAACTCCACAAGAAGAAAGCTCAAGTGAAAGGATGTCGCGCATGAGATCTTTACAAGAACTATACGAGGTAACACCACTTTGTGATAATATTACTTTATTTTGTCTTTGTTAACTCATATTTTCGTGATGACCTAAAACTCTGCGACTCAAGACTCTGCGACCTAAGGAACTTAACGACTTAAGGAGCAGAACGATTTAACGACCTAGCAGGCTTCACGATCTAGTGCCTCCAGACTTCACGACCTAAGAACTTAGTGACCTAAGAAAGTCTGCGACCTAGAGTGGCTGCGAGTTAAGGAACCCTGCGACCTAAGAACTTAGCGACCTAAGAAAGTCTGCGACCTAAAGTGGCTGCGAGTTAAGGAACTCTGCGACCTAAGGACTTCACGACCTAAGAACTTAACGACCTAAGGAAGTTAGCGACCTAAGGGACCTAACGACCTAAGAAGTGTCGCGACCTAAGAGCTTTACGACTTAGCAGACTCTACGAGCTACCGACCTAAAGTTGTTTACGACCTAACTCCTGAAGTAAACTTCACGAGCTAACGACCTAAAGACTCCACGAGCTAAAAGAAAAGAAAGGCATGACCTATCTTAGGAGTCCTACGACTTACCACTTCAGATGAATCTAAGTGCAACTCCATCAGCCTAGCCTCCTAAGTTGCAAGATGACCACGACCTATCTTAGGTCGCTCGCGACCTACGACCTAACTTAGGTCGTACGCGACCTAAGACTTGGAGCAATATTTCTGTCTAGAATCACTCCTATAAATACCCCACTACCTTCAACATGAAAAGGACTTTTTGGCCGATCATTTCTTGAAGCGTCATTACTCTACCGAATTCTCAACTCATCCAACATTTGAAGAACTTCAATCACTCAAGACATTACAACAAGCTTTGAGAGAAATCTACCGCATTCAACACGAATTCGAGGAGATCTTCGACATCGAAGCTTGAGCTAATAGTCGAAAGTGTTGAGGAATTGAAATACATCGTATTTCACAAGTGTATTGTATCATTTTGTAACCAGATTCAGTAATAAAGAGATTCAAAGTGGACGTAGGCTCGACCTCAAGCCGAACCACTATAAACTGCTGTCTTTTACTGCTTTTTCACTATTTTACTGCTTAATTCATGTTCCCGTCACACGGGTGGTGCTTTCACAACTCTATTACACACACCAGGTGTTAGAGTTCAATTTTTAGCGTTAACATTTTGGTGCTTTCATTGAGAGCTGAACTCAAGAATACATTCACGATTACTTCACAGAAGTTCGTGGAAAAAGTTTCTTTCAAGACCAGAAGTATGTTGGATATAATGGCACCTGGAAGGAAATGCAAGTCTGTCAGATCTGAAGATGTTCATGATAATACTGCCACTTCTCCCTCTCCAAGTCAAGCAGCTCCGAGTGTCGGAGTGACGCGAGAAGAATTAGATGCTGCTGTATCCGGGTTGTACCAGCAATTTGAGACTCAGAATACTCTAATGATGGATGTTAACTCCTCTTTAGAAACGACCTACGAGTTAAGAAATGGATGACTCAGATTGACGTGATTCAAGAAGCTAACGAGGTAAAAAGCCTACGACCTAAGTGGTCTTGACGACTTACGACCTAGCGACTGAAGAGAACTTACGACCTAAAAGCTTCATGAGTTAGCGGACTACAACCCACAGTGGTTTACGACTTAACAAGTTTACGACTCAGTGGATGTACGACTTAAGAGCTTCACGACTCAACGAGTTAAGCTACCTACGACTTAAGAAATCAAGAGGTTTTCGACTTAACTACTCAGCGAGTTAAAGTCTATACGACTCAAGGGATCTACGACTTAAAGAGTTAGACAACTTACGACTTAAGAGACTCAGTATTTAGCTAAAGTCGTCCACGACCTAACAATGTACGAGTTAAAATGCCTGCGAGTTAAGAAGTCTGCGACCTAAAATGTCTACGACCTAGGACTCAGCGACTTAACTTGCCCAGCGACCTAACTACCTTAAAGAACCTTGCGACCTAACTGCTAAAGGGACATTGTGATCTAGCAATGTTGCGACCTAAAGATCTACGACTTAAGGGATACGCGACTTAGGAGTAAGTCGTATACGGGTTAAGGACTTGCCGACTCATGGTTTGCTATAAGTCGCCAGCAACTTAAGACTTGGAGAGGACGAGATCAGGAACAACTACAACTCTCTCAATTCTGACTTACGACTTACCACTTGGAGCAAACCACGTACTTCATCACTGCATTTCCTAAGTCGCTCGCGACTTACGACCTTGCTTAGGTCGTACGCGACCTAGGACTTAGCGTGTTTTCTGCCTATAACTCAGAGCTGCTCCTATAAATACCCCATCACTTCCAACATTGAGGGGACTTTTGGCAATTCATTTCTTCAAGCGTCCATACTCTACTGCACTGATAATTCACTCAACAAGTAAAGATCTTCCAACACTCAAGGCACTACAACAAGCTTCGTGAAGGACTTCATTCATCCGATACGGATTTAGCAAGATTCATCACCGAAGATTGAGCTAGTAGTCTAGATTGTTGTGTGATCAAGTTATATTGTATTTGACAAGTGATTAGTATCGATTTGTAACCGAATTCAGCAATAAAAGATTATAAAGTGGACGTAGGCTCAATTACGGGCCGAACCACTATAAACCTGTTGTTCATTTACTGCTTTTCTGCTATTTTTAGCTTATATTCTGTTCCCGTACCAACGGGTGGTGCTTTCACAATTCTATTACACACACCGGGTGTTAGCGTTCACTTTTTATCGTTAACATTTTGGTGCTTTCACTGAGAACCCAACTCAGGCGATCATCCACCGTTGCTTCGCAAAGATTCATAAAAAGAACCTCTCTTAAAGACCAGATCCAAAATAATGGCTCCTGGAAGAAGAGGTAGACCTATCAGATCCGGAAATGCTCACGAAGAGACTTCCGCTTCCCCAACGACAAACCAAGCAACTCCAACCGTTGGAGTCACCAGGGCTGAATTGGACGATGCAGTTTCTGGATTATACCAACAAATTGAAACTCAAAATGCTTTGATGATGGATAGATTAACTGCTTTGCTCGGGGCAAATCGTCAACCAGAATACCATCAAACTACTCTTCCTGAAGTGCCACCTTTCCAAGCTGATGGTCCTATGCCGCAACCAACTTGTCATGAACATATGCCCGGGCAAACTTCCGAGGGAAGAACTGATGCTTGCCCGGGGGTGTCTTTGAACAATAAAGAGTACCTGTCTGAAATGGTTGGCCGCATCATGAAAGAGAGCATGCAAAGGGAAGAAGATGAGGCTGACTGGGGATTCGCGCCAAGCAGAACTCCGTTTACTGAAAGGATCCTGAGAGCGGAGTTTCCAAGGAAATTTGCACCTCCTACTATCCAAGCCTATAGGGGAACCAGTGACCCTAATCATTTCTTATACAAATACGATTGGCATATGACCGGTGCAAGAGCATCAGACGAGATCAAGTGTCGATACTTTCCAGTATACCTGGAAGGTGTGGCTTTACTTTGGTTCACAAAGCTTCCAGTTCGGTGTGTAGATAAGTTCTCCGACTTAACGCAAAAGTTCAAAGAACAGTTCAGATTGTATGCTTCAAAAGCTAAGGATATAATGTCACTGTCTAACCTGGAACAAGCGCCCGGAGAATCAATCAAATCTTTCTTAAGCCGTTTCAATATAGCTTTGGCCGAAGTAGAAAATGCGGAACCACGCATGATCCTGACTTATTTGGTGCGAGCCATTGATAAATCGAGTAAATTTGTAATATGGCTAAAGATGAAAGAACCGAACTCACTTGATAAATTTTATAAAAAGGCCGACGAGTTCATTCGCCTTGAAAGCCTTTCTACGACATCGAAAGTGGTTGCTGCCCAAACTAATAATAACAATGTCCCATCTAATAAAAGAGAATCTGAAAGTCGGAAAAGGGAGAATGAAGGAGGAAAGAGCCAGGGAAATGAAAAGAAACCTCGCCGCTTTAATCCTTCGGATTATACTCCTTTAACTGATACACCAAGAAATATCTTTTTTGCAACAAAGGACGTTGTCAGGTACCCTAAGCCACCTGAGATGACGAGAGGTGCAAAGCGTAATGGAAAATTCTGCCAATTTCACAATCAACCTGGCCATGACACTGACCAATGTCGCCAGTTAAAGAATGTGATTGAAGAATTGCTGGAGTAGGGTAAACTCCAACAATACGTCAAGAGGAACGTAGTCGATCCAACCTCATCCACTCGGGATCAACAGCATCCTACCCATCAATCCGATTCTCTCAACAACACTGCAGTGCAAGATTCAGAAAAGCTTGTCATTAATGTTGTCACAGGAGGTCCACACCCAGCAGGCAGAAGTTGGGATGACTACTAATGGTCCACAAAACTGCAACTGGGGCATCTTTCACTTTCTCTGGCATATAAATCCGAAGCTGCAAATCTGGCACAAATGGAAATCCAGCTTGGAGATTCTGAAACAACAATAACTAGCATCCATTTTTTACTTAGCGGCATTGCTTGAATTTGTAAAAATTATAATGGATGTATAACTTCCGCATTGTAAACCGCTGAGAAATCAGTGTGACTGAATAATGGAAAACTATGCATTCTGTGTTTTCTATTATAAAATGCCTGTTATATTTCGATGTTTAAATACTCTAAATGTATTGCTAAAATGTCGATCTAATATTGCAGGTCATTAAAGCAAAGCTCACCCATTGCAAAGCTAAGCAAGCCTTACAAATCATTTATTAAAGCAAATACCAAGCAACAAAGAATTCCATATTCAAATCCTATACAAGAAGAACCTCACATAAAAAGTTGGCAACTTCACTGGGGCAAGCCTTCGTTAACCAGTTGTGATTGTCAATATGAACAGGCATCCAGCTAGGTAACTCGTGTTTGTCCCATGAAGTTATTCAACAGTGGAGTCCATTTCTTCGGATAAGGCAATTTACTTACAAAAGGAACGAAGATACGCTTGGGAATGATAATAAAAGATCGCTAATGGGAAGATGATGGGGGAACATGGCCAAGCAAGCACGGAAGCAACCAAAAGGAATTTTGCTCCTCAATAAAAGGGCCGGTAGAACCACCAAAGGGCCCTTGCTATCTGATCGTGATGCATCCGATCAGGCAGCTTGCGTCTGTCCCGTGGATCTACTCGCCCCTGAGAAGCAACCTTCCTGGCGCACCAACCAACTGATGCTCCTTCCCAAAGACCAACCGAAGCCCTCTAACGAGGCACGCCAATAAATGGGAGAGCTTTCCTCAATCAAAAAGATCGGTGGGACTACCAAAGGGGCACTTTGTTAGTTAATTGCGATCATTTGTGCAAACGAACATCCAATCAAGCAACTTGCGTTCGCCCCGTGGACCCCTTCGACCATGAGAAAGTAACTTCCAGGCAATCAAAAGCTCTCTTCGGAGGCAAAAGCCCTTTTCGGAGGCACATTTCACCCGTGTAGAAGTGCAAAATGCTTCTCTTCGGAGACCCACTTCACCAGTGATGAAATGCTAAAAAGCCCTTTTCGGAGGCACATTTCACCCGTGTAGAAGTGCAAAATGCTTCTCTTCGGAGACCCACTTCACCAGAGATGAAATGCCAAAATTGCTTCTCTTCGGAGACCAAAATTGCTTCTCTTCGGAGACCAAAATTGCTTCTCTTCGGAGACCAGAATTGCTTCTCTTCGGAGACCAGAATTGCTTCTCCTCGGAGACCAGAATTGCTTCTCCTCGGAGACCAAAATTGCTTCTCCTCGGAGACCAAAATTGCTTCTCTTCGGAGACCAAAATTGCTTCTCTTCGGAGACCAAAATTGCTTCTCTTCGGAGACCAAAATTGCTTCTCTTCGGAGACCAAAATTGCTTCTCCTCGGAGACCAAAATTGCTTCTCTTCGGAGACCAAAATTGCTTCTCCTCGGAGACCAAAATTGCTTCTCTTCGGAGACCAAAATTGCTTCTCTTCAGAGACCAAAAGACCTCTTCAGAGGCGTACTTCACCTTGCTTGAAGTACCAAAAATAAACCCTTTACTGGGGCATAAAATCAAAACCTTCTTCAGAAGCTCATTTCACTGTGCAGGAAAATTCACTTTTAAACAAATAAAAGTGATCATTCCCAGAAGTCGAAGTGTTCTTCAGGAAGAAAAAGAAAATAAAAATTTCTCCAAAGACAAGATATACTCTATTAAAAGCAGAATAATTCTTCCCTTAAAAAGTGGAAAGTTGTTCTCTAAAATAAGAGTATCGGTCTTGTGAAAGCAAGAAATATTACAATATACTTGTGGTATGGGGGCAACATTATACAATTCAGTTACATTAATAAAAGTAATATACAAGCGACATACCACAAGTTCATTGCAATATCACGTAATAAAGATGTGGAATAAATGCGTTCTTGAAACACAGACAAAAAGTTTGTACAAGTAGAAAGAATCGTTTACTCTACACTTCAAATGAAAAACAGATGTATTCCTACATACACAAGAATTTGTACAAGAAAAATATTTATTTATTTCAACACTATGAGAAATTTTTACATTGTACAGGTTACAAAAAGAAGAGAAGACCGGTATCCGCACAATCTCCGTTCAATGCATGCAAAAAGCAGAAAAGACAAAATCAAACTCATTTCTCCTTCTTCCCACCCTTGGAGCTTTTACCCGGCCTGGTAATTAGCTTCGTAGGCCGTATCGGAGAAGAAGGAGAAAGAGACTCAGCCGGATCGATCTCTGCTTCATCCCCAGCAGTAGAAGAACTCTTCTTTCCTTTCTTCGAAACCACACGTTTCCCCTTCTTCTTGGAAGAAGACTCACTCCCCGGAGTAAGAAATGTAGAAAGTTTTGTGTCGTAGTCAAAAGACTGCTCCGGGGTCTTCTCGCTATCTTCCAGATCTTCTGCTTTCTGCTCCTCGGAAGCAGGTGGTTCGTCCAAGCCTTGAAGGGCTGCTATCTGTTCTTCCTATGGACCTGGTTGGGAAGCTGGAAGAGGAGTAACTTGAGAAGGAGGAGGAACGGCAGCTGAAGAAGGAGAAAATGGTACAGTTTCCGGCACGTCCGCTGCATAATAAAAGAAATCAAAATCAGTATTCTCCGAGGAAAAAGAAGACAGTGGATCGTCAAAGCTTAAGTAATAAGTAAGAAGTTCGTCGAACTCGGTTGAATCGAATAAGCAATTCACTGAATTCGTCTCGTCAAAGTTACTTGGAGAAGCCGGTTTAGCGAGATCAATCTCAAATTCCCGAGCCTGAAAGTCCTTCATTGCCTCTTCTTCTGTAGGAGTGGTCACAACTAGATGTGAAGGATGAGAGCCGGAATCCATAATGTTTGCATCAGCCGAAGTGGAAGTATGAACAGGGGCAGGTAAAGGAGCTTCCTCTTTTGAAAGCTCTTCTCCCAGTGATTCAGCCCGCGCTTTAGCAAGCTGCTCCTTCCCTCTAACAAGAGCGGCGCGAGCCTCATCATCAAGATAGCGAGCCTCAAATTTTGCTTCCTCAAATTTTGCTTCATCATAGCTGGCACCTTTAAACATATCAAGTGCGGCTTCCCACACTTCAGCCAGAGTGATTTCATAATCTGGACCCAGAAAAGCAAGGCTCCCACGACCCAGAACGCAGTGTAAATAAAAGTCGAATAAGGTAGAACTGATGTTTGCTTTCGTTGCCTCATGTTATTGCTCAGCCGCTTCTTTTTCGGCAACGGCAGCAACCCTACCAGTAATAGCCTCATCACGAGCTGTCTCAGCTTTAGCAAGTCGAGACTTTAGTAACTTAATCTCCACGTTCTGGGAGGTGACCTTTTCCCGCAGTTCGGCGTTTTCTGTGCGATACTTCTCATTAACGTGCTGTTCGGCGGCAAGCTTCATTTCTACATCTCTTTGTGCAGCATGTGCATCCCGCACTTGCTTCTGAAAGACTTCTTCTTTTTGAGTATATGATGCAGAAGAAGAAGCGAGATTTTCCTTAAGCTGCTTAACTTCAGACGCAAGCTTTGCATTGTCGTCTGCAATGCTCGTCATCTCCGCATCATTCTTCTTACGCCATTTGTCCCATTCTGATTTATCGTTCTCCATGGTCATCATCGCCTCAAGGTTAAAATGGTTGACCCTTTGAAGTTCATCAACCAACTTCTGCCATCCAGACATTCTTTCAATATCAAGCTTGACAGCATCGACATTTCTCAGCATTGCCTGCTTATCAATGGGAACCAAATCTAAGTCAAAACGGACTCCTCTTAGACACCAATTCGGAAATCGGCTCTGAAGCGTTGGAGGGCCGTCTTTAACTTGATATTGTGACCTGTTAATGATGGTTTGAATATCAGATTCCTTTAGAGGAGGAGAACCGGCCGGAATGTCAGAAGAAATGGGAGCGTTAGTCTTCTCAGAAATAGCAGACACGTCACTTGGCTTAGACCGTTTGCTCGATTCATCAGTAATATGAGTTTTCCCTTTGTCATCATAAGACTTTCGCTTATGAGAATCGTAAGTTCTGTAAGAAGAATCATATCGATCAACATCTCTTCTTCTCTGCCGCTGCTCATAATCCCATTTTTCTTGAGCCTTCCTTTGGGCTCGTTCCTCATCTGTCTCTCTCTGGTCACCAAGATATTTCCTGAAGTCATAGGATCCACGGCCTACATGGCGCTGAAATGAGTCATAATATGAGCCGGAGCGTCCCATCGGAGAATCTGAAAAACGGAAAATAAGTAAAGCTTAGAAATTTCCAGGAAGAAAGAGTAAATGCTTATAAGTGCAGAAAAATCCTAAGTGTGTGCGGCATGCGAACTACGTGCGTCGAACTACAAACCACTTTTTTGTGTGGGAACGGAGACGACGGGTGTAGAAGGCGTCGAGGTCTGTTTCAAAGAGGAAGTCGCTTCAATGACAGGAGAGTTCGCCTTTGGAATATTATCCTTGAAAAGCTCTTGAGAAGTTATCATTATGTCACTCAAGTCATCAAAGGTGTCATCATTATGATGCTCAGCAGAATTCTCCTTCTCAACTTCCACATCAGTTGATTTTTCAGAAACTCGAGGATTTTCTTCCTCTTCGATAATTGGGGCAAGTGCCGACTTGCTGACTGACCCTACAACGTTAGTGGACGCAGAACACTTTATCAAAGCAGCCTCTACGACGGGTGCTTCTGATTCAATTTCTTCTACATAAGCTGGGGCATTCGAGGCCTCTGCTCGAGAGCCTGAGGCAGCTAACGTTTCCACATCAGAACTAGAAATTTCATGAATCTGAGTGGAGCGGGAAGGATGTAAGAGTCCAAATTCATGGAGGAACTCATCTTTCAATAGAAATTGAACACTCCTCTCCTCAACCGGCACGGCCATAAGCCTCTCAAAGGTAGTCTTGTGACGAGGTTCCCTAGAGGGGGGAGGGAGCGCTGAAACAGTAGAAAAAGAAGTTAACACTTGACAATTTGGACTTCGAAGAATTTAGAAAACACAGGGAAAAGATAGATAATCGTACTTCCCACTCTCCAAATGGCGTAAAATCCCGGGGGACAACGAACAAAGAAAAATTGGCTCAGAAACCCAGGAACGCTCTCGGGAAGACCAATAATCAGTTTACGGTTCCTGGCGCTCCTTACAACTGTGATAGAGGGATGATCTTTATTTTTGGCAAAAGTACACAGATAGCGAATTTCTCTGAAACTGGGAAAACGGTCCAGCATTCTCCTAAAAAGCACACACAGTCCCAGCAGGATGGCGTAGCCATTAGGGTGTAGTTGAAAAGGGGAGATAGATAATCGAAGGAGAAGTTCTCGAAGACAGTCATTAAACGGAGGAATCGCTCCACTCAAGCACATTTGGCGGTTCACTGTGACAAAGCCGTGGGGCGGCCTATCAGCAGTGTCATTCACTCCAAGGAGCAAAGCGTCAGATTCAGCAATGCCAAACTGGGTGCATAGTTGACGGAAGACTTTATGATTCAGGATGGTAGGAGTCCTTTCCGGGGGATCATTCAAAGGGGTAGCAATTGGAAAAGCTTCTCCAGCTGGTTCCAAGTCTTCTTGATCAGATGCCATTCTACACAATCAGCTGAATGTTCAAAAGTGAAGGTGCACGTTTCCTAAAAGTGTGAAGTGTTGTGCAAGGCTAATGAAAACAAGAAAAAGCAAGTATAACTGGAATTAAACTAACTGACAATCAGTCGATTACGAGATTTCAGAACTTGTTAATACTCAAGTGCAGTGTTAATGCAGACAAAACAGTTTTAGTTTACCATTACGATTTTGCTTTAATGCTTCACTTGAATTGGTTATTGTATAGCATCTCACTCATACAGTTCATTTAATTTAATTTAATCTTTATCAACTAATCTGTCATTCGATGTGGGCAGTCGATGGCAGTATATTCGTCCTAGTTTTTTGTAAATGTTATAACAGGCAGTTAGAATTATTGACAATCTACAAAAGAATGCAACAAAGTTCAAACAACTCAAGTCTCAACATTCGAGGCAGTGCAAGATTTGTTCAAGTTGTAACTCGATCACGACTTAGCATGGGTCAGAATTTCCTAAGTTATAACTCGTTCACGACTTAGCATGGGCTAGAATTTCCTAAGTTCTAGCTCGTTCACGGTTTAAAAGATAAGACAGTTTGAAACCAAGGCTTTGCAAATGTCCAAGGCATGTTCTCTTAAGTCAGATCATTCAAGTCCAAGAATTCGAAGCAATGGAGTCTTAAGTTCTTAAGTCGTTCAAATAAATTCGTGAGTTACGAGTTAAGGACTATCTCATTCGCGACCTAGTCATTCACATGTGCTCGCAAGTTGAGGATTAAGTGCTAACTCGCCAACGGTCCATGAGAAATTGCAACAAGATAGGTCATTAACTTTTTAGGTCGTAAGTCGCACAAAAGAAAAGTCAAAATAACATTTTTCTAGCTCGGCAACAACCTAAACCCAATGCTGCAGTGAGCAACCAGAAAAGTTAAGTCGTGCGCGATCTAAGCTGAGAAAGTGTTAGGTCGTTCTCAGGGGATCTCGAGCTATCTCCTACTCAAACCAGGGCATCAGTTCCTCTCTTCAAATCCCTTCCTCCACTAAGAATCCCATTCCTCATAAATCAGCCAACCTAATGCACTGAAACTCTTCCCCTTCTTCTCACAAATCACCGAAAGCCAAATCAAACCACTTCGATTTCCTCGGCGATCAATTGAAACGAAAATCGTGAAGCAAGGCACAAGGTAATCGAAATTGATAGTTCGGTGATAGCTGAGGATTGAATAGAGAATGGGATCACTTACGCAATATGAAATTGAAGATGATCGATGAACGAGTAGTTGGATTCGCCTTTGAGAGCTTGAAATCTTGTTAATGGCAGAATGAAAGTTAAGTCAGATGAAATGAAGGAGGAACGACCTAAGATATTTGTACCCCAGGGCAATGAAATGCGAACCGGCATCTCACGACCTAATTCCTTGCTAAGTCGTTCACGACATAACACCTACGAGCGCGAGAGAAGATCGAAGCACACGACCCACGACCTAGGCGTGTACTTCGAGGGGCAAATGTTAACTCCTCTTTAGCAACGACCTACGAGTTAAGAAATGGATGACTCAGATTGCCGTGATTCAAGAAGCTAACGAGGTAAAAAGCCTATGACCTAAGTGGTCTTGACGACTTACGACCTAGCGACTGAAGAGAACTTACGACCTAAAAGCTTCACGAGTTAGCGGACTACAAGCCACAGTGGTTTACGACTTAACAAGTTTACGACTCAGTGGATGTACGACTTAAGAGCTTCACGACTCAACGAGTTAAGCTACCTGCGACTTAAGAAATCAAGAGGTTTCCGACTTAACTACTCAGCGAGTTAAAGTCTATACGACTCAAGGGATCTACGACTTAAAGAGTTAGACAACTTACGACTTAAGAGACTCAGTATTTAGCTTAAGTCGTCCACGACCTAACAATGTACGAGTTAAAATGCCTGTGAGTTAAGAAGTCTGCGACCTAAAATGTCTACGACCTAGGACTCAGCGACTTAACTTGCCCAGCGACCTAACTACCTTAAAGAACCTTGCGACCTAACTGCTAAAGGGACATTGCGATCTAGCAATGTTGCGACCTAAAGATCTATGACTTAAGGGATACGCGACTTAGGAGTAAGTCGTATACGGGTTAAGGACTTGCCGACTCATGGTTTGCTATAAGTCGCCAGCAACTTAAGACTTGGAGAGGACGAGATCAGGAACAACTACAACTCTCTCAATTCCGACTTACGACTTACCACTTGGAGCAAACCACGTACTTCATCACTGCATTTCCTAAGTCGCTCGCGACTTACGACCTAGCTTAGGTCGTACGCGACCTAGGACTTAGCGTGTTTTCTGCCTATAACTCAGAGCTGCTCCTATAAATACCCCATCACTTCCAACATTGAGGGGACTTTTGGCAATTCATTTCTTCAAGCGTCCATACTCTGCTGCACTGATAATTCACTCAACAAGTAAAGATCTTCCAACACTCAAGGCACTACAACAAGCTTCGTGAAGGACTTCATTCATCCGATACGGATTTAGCAAGATTCATCACCGAAGATTGAGCTAGTAGTCTAGATTGTTGTGTGATCAAGTTATATTGTATTTGACAAGTGATTAGTGTCGATTTGTAACCGAATTCAGCAATAAAAGATTATAAAGTGGACGTAGGCTCAATTACGGGCCGAACCACTATAAACCTGTTGTTCATTTACTACTTTTCTGCTATTTTTAGCTTATATTCTATTCCCGTACCAACGGGTGGTGCTTTCACAATTCTATTACACACACAGGGTGTTAGCGTTCACTTTTTATCGTTAACAATGGAGAAATTGAATGCTCTGCTCGGGGCTAATCAAAGACCAGTAAACAATGAAGAAAACTATGCTGATGCTATTCATAACTCCGAAGGGAGAAATATTCCTCAAGGGGGATCAGGTGCTCCTGAGGGGGCACCCCTCCAGGCTGAAGGATCCAGGCCATCACCAGTTCTCCGCGAACATTTACCCGGGCAAACCTCCGAGAAAATGGCCGAAGTCTACTCCGCAAAGTCGTTAAACAATGAGGAATATCTCTCCGGCATGATTCGGCAAATAATGAAAGAAAGCATGCAGAGAAACGAAGATGAGAATGATTGGGGATTTGCTCCGAGTAAAACTCCATTTACTGAGAGGATTCTAAAGGCTGAGTTTCCGAGAAAATTCATTCCTCCTACCATTCCTGCTTATCGAGGAACAAGTGATCCGAATCAATTCTTGTATAAATATGATTGGCACATGACTGGCGCCAGAGCAACTGATGAAATTAAATGCCGATATTTCCCGGTATACTTGGAAGGTGTGGCACTACTTTGGTTTACCAAACATCCAGTACGATCTGTTGATCAATTTTCCGATCTAACTCGAAAATTCAAGGAACAATTCAGATTGTACATTTCAAGAGCAAAGGATATAATGTCTCTCTCAAGTCTTGAACAGAACCCTGGAGAGCCCATCAAATCCTTCCTGAATCGCTTTAATTTAGCCCTAGCCGAAGTTGATAACGCAGAACCACGAATGATTTTAACCTACTTAATGCGGGCTATTGACAAGTCAAGCGAATTTGGAAAATGGTTGAAGATGAAGGAACCAAACTCGCTCGAAAAGTTCTACAAAAAGGCTGATGAGTTCATGCGCCTAGAAAATCTCTCCGCGTCAGCTAAAGTTGTGACTACAGTGGTGGAAAATAATGCTCCGGCTCAGAACAAAAAAGAATCTGTAAATCAAAAAAGGGAGAGTAATGGTGGAAAGAAGCAGAAGGATCTCAAAAGGCCCCGCTTTCTCAAGCCTTCGGATTTTACTCCTCTAACTGATACACTGGAGAATATTTTCATCGCCACTAAGGATGCTGTTGAATTTCCAAAACCACCGGCAGTAAAAGTTGGGAAAAATGCTGCTCAAAGCGGAAGATTTTGTAAATTTCATAACCAACCAGGCCATGATACCAACGAGTGCCGCCACTTGAAAAGCATGATTGAAGAATTGTTGAGAGAAAATAAGTTGCAGCAGTATGTTAAAAGGAATAGAAAAGACCCTTCTTCATCTAACCAGGGGCAACTACCCCCAGCTCATTCATCTGGTTCAGGAGAGAGGCCTGCTGAAAAGGAAAGACCTGTTATCAATGTGATCACAGGAGGACCTCATCCGGCTGGCAGGAGTTGGGGTGAGATGGAAAGGTATGCTAGAGCCTTGAAGTATGCCCCAGCTGAAGAAAGTGTCTTAATCTTGGAAGATGCTGCACCTCTGAAGCAGCAAAAGACTTTTCATGATGATATTATGTTCAGAACCAGGGATTCTATTAATGTGGAAGCTCCTACTGAGGACCCTTTAATTGTCTCTGTCGGTATAGGGCCGGCTATTGTCAGAAGAGTGCTGGTTGATAGTGGCACCTCATGCAACATACTCTTTAAAAAGACATTTGACCAAATGAAAATTCCAATGACAGACGTACAAGCTTCTTCACACAAGATTGTCGGGTTTACAGGAGAGCTGAAACAACCAATTGGAACGGTGGACTTGTTTGTTGAAATGGGCGAAGGGCATAAGAAGGTGGTTCGGAAGCAAACTTTTGTAATTGTTGATGGATTCTCCGCCTATAATGCTTTCTTGGGTCGGCCTACTCTTGCTGCTTTCAGGGTCGTCCTCGCTCCATGGTGCTTAACAATGAAATTTCCCACTGATAATGGGATTGCTGTCATTAAGAGAGATCAGAGCGCGGGGCGAGAATGTTATCTTGTAGAGCTCCGAGAGGCCAGGAAAAAAGAGATGGGAAAAGATGCGGCAGCTCCGCTCCGCATCAAAAAACCAACCTTGTAGCAGCTATGGGGTGGCCCCTGTACTGGCGAACACAGCAATGCAAGGAAAGAAATGGACCCCAGGATAGCCAGTATAGGTGAGAATAGAGTGGTACCCGTGGAAGTAACGGTACCAATATCTGTTGACTCAAAAGACCCAAACAAAGTACTCAATGTGGGTTCACAACTGAGCAAAGCAGTTCAAAACACGCTGATATCATTCTTAAAAGCCAATTTGGATGTGTTCGCTTGGTGTCATGCTGATATGTGTGGGATCTCCCCGGAAATTGTTGTACATACTCTGAATATTGATCCAAAATTCACACCAGTGAAACAGAAAAGAAGAACCAAAGGCCCAGAAAGGTCGACAGCGCTAAAGGAAGAAGTCGATCGGCTCATGGAGAACGGCTTCATCAGAAACTCCACTTATCCAAATTGGGTTTCAAATCCAGTACTGGTTAACAAGGCAAATGGAAAGTGGAGAGTATGCATCGATTTTTCGGACCTGAACAAAGCATGCCCCAAAGATTGCTTCCCGCTGCCCAGAATCGATCAATTGGTGGATGGAACAGCTGGGCATGAGTTGTTATCATTTATGGACGCTTACTCCGGGTACAATCAGATTATGATGCATGAGCCGGATCAGGAAGACACAAGCTTTATCACAGATGTGGGTCTCTACTGCTACAAAGTTATGCCTTTCGGATTGAAGAATGCTGGGGCAACCTACCAAAGGCTCGTCAATGCAATGTTCAAACCTCAGATTGGCAGAACCATGGAAGTTTATGTTGACGATATGTTGGTAAAGTCAAAGAAAGTTGTAGACCACATGGGTCACTTAGAGGAAATGTTTGCAATTCTTCGAAAGTACGGAATGAAGCTCAATCCATTAAAGTGTTCGTTCGGAGTAGAGTCCGTGAAATTCTTGGGTTTTATTGTGAGCGCTAGGGGCATCGAAGCCAATCCCACTCAAATCACAGCTCTAAGGGAGGTCAAAGCCCCTAAAACAAAGAAGGAAATGCAAAGCCTTAATGGAAAAGTCGCTGCTCTGAGTCGTTTCATTTCCAAGGCCATAGATAAATGCATTCCCTTCTTTGACGCTCTAAAGAAAGGAAAGAAATTTTTTGAATGGACTCCCGAATGCCAGAATGCTTTCGATGAACTAATTCATCATATGGAAACGCCTCCAGTTCTTTCCAAGCCTACTGATGGTGAAGACCTTTTCATCTATTTAGCAATTTCATCTCATGCCCTCAGTGCAGCGCTTGTACGAGAAGATATGAAGATACAACGTCCAGTCTATTACATCAGCAAACGGTTCACTGGGGCAGAGATGAATTATTCGAAGATAGAAAAGCTCGCCTATTGTTTGCTAATTGCTTCTAGGAAGTTGAGGCCATACTTTTAAGCTCATCCTATCAAGGTCCTTACCGATCAACCTCTAAAGCAAGTCCTGTTTCGTCCTGAAACTTCGGGCCGTCTTTTGAAATGGAACATTGAACTCAGCCAATATGATATCACTTACCATCCCCGGAGAGCAATCAACGGACAAGCTTTAGCAGATTTCATCGCAGAGTCTACTGACAAAGGTGATAGTGAGAATGAAATAACTGATGGCATTCCAATCCAATGGAAGTTGTATGTTGACGGATTGAGAAATGATTACTGTTCTGGGGCAGGGGTTGTGCTCGAAACCCCCGAAGGACGATCGTTGTGTTATGCATTGAGACTGGAATTTCCTTCAACGAACAATGAAGCAGAGTATGAAGCTCTTATTGCCGGTTTGAAAATTGCCAAGGAACTGGACATCAAAGTGTTACAAATTTTTAGCGATTCCCAACTTATTGTTTGCCAGGTAAAGAAAGAGTTTCAAGCTAAAGGTGGAAATCTGCCCGCATACTTGTCAAAGGCATGTGAGCTTCTCGAAGATTTTGATCATTACACGATAAGTCACATTCCTCGAATAGAAAACATGAAAGTGGATTCTCTAGCAAAGTACTCAAGTTCTGAGGAGGCTCAATTATTGGGATTAATCCCTGTGGAAGTTCAGTCATCTCCAAGCATCAATGAGATGAATATTGATTGGATCATGGCTGCGTCTCAAGAGCATGAATCATGGATGACTCCAATCAAAGAATATTTGCTCAATGATTCACTACCAGAAAGTTCGAAAGAACGCCGAAAACTGTTACGGAAAGCGTCAAGATATATAATTCAAGACGGCCAATTATACAGACGGGGATTCTCAATGCCATTGCTCCAATGTGTAACTAAGGAAGAAGCCAAGACAATTCTAGCTGAGGTACACGGAGGAGAATGTGGAGATCATTCAGGTGGTCATACCCTAGCCAAGAAAGTTCTCCGATATGGATATTTATGGCCGGATATTAATCGAGATGCTGCTATTTACTCCAGGAAGTGCGACAAATGTCAAAGATTCGCAAAAATCCCAAAAACGCCTTCCACCGAGCTCACACAAATGGTCAGCCCATGGTCGTTCGCCATTTGGGGAACAGACTTGATTGGACCGTTACCGATCGCTAAATCGGGAATCAAATATGCTATTGTTGCTGTTGATTATTTCACTAAGTGGGCTGAAGCAGAACCCTTGGCCACCATTACCTCTAAAAAGATGATAAATTTCGTAACTAAAAATATCATTTGTAGGTATGGTGTGCCGCAGAAGATAATCACAGACAACGGCACTCAGTTTGAAAGTGAAGAATTCCAGGATTTTTGCAAACGGTTCAGAATTCAAAAAAGTTTCTCAGCAGTGGCTCATCCGCAGGCAAACGGGCAAGTGGAAGCAGTAAACAAAATTATCAAGTCAACCATCAAAAAGCAACTTGAAAAAGCAAAAGGTGGTTGGGTCGATAAGCTGCCACTAGCACTATAGGCATACAGAACTACTCACAAAACTGCGACTGGGCACACTCCATTTTCACTAGCATATGGATCAGAGGCAATGATTCCAGTGGAAGTAGAAGTTCCTTCACACAGAAGAATTCACTTCAACGAGGTTGAAAATAAGAAACTGCAACTTGAAGCCCTTGATTTTCTTGATGAAAAAAGAGAAGAAGCTAGACTCAGAGTTTCAGCTTATCAACAAAGGATAGCCAGGCACTTCAACTCTAAAGTTCGCAAACGCAGCTTTGAGGTCGGAGATTTAGTCTTGAAAAGGATCATGACAGCCACCGGGGTGTTTGGGCCAAACTGGGAAGGGCCATATGACATAGGCAGTAAACTTCTTGATGGCACCTTCAAACTCATAATTGTTGAAGGAGTCCAATTCCAAGAGCCTGGAACAGCAACCACTTACGTCCTTATTTTACTTTAAAAAAAAAGCTTTGCTCAAGATTGTAAAATAGTGATGAATGTATCAGTTGTATTGAAAGACATTGTAAATCAGTGTAAGTTAATAAAAGCTATAAAGTGGATGTAGGCCCGATTCTTGGCCGAACCACTATAAATCTTGTGTTCTTTACTATTTTATAATGCCTGTTTCATTTCGATATGTAAATACTTTAAACGTATTGCTAAAATGTCGATTCAAAATTGCAGGACATTAAAAACAAGGATAACTCGTCACAAAGCCAAACGACCCCTATAAATCACCTATTAAGCAAATACCAAGCGACAAAAATTCCAGATTCACGTCCTATGCAAGAAGAACTTCACATAAAAAGTTGGCGACTCCACTATGTCAAGCACTCGTTAACTGGTTGCGATCGTCGATATAAAAAGACATTCAACCAAGTAACTTGCGTTTGCTCCGTGAAGTCACTCAACAGTGAAGTCTACTTCTTCGGATAAAGCAATTTACTTGCAAAAGAAAGGAAGATGCGCTTGGAAATGATAATAAAGGATCGCTGGTGAACAGATGATGAGAAAGACATGGGCAGGCAAACAGAAACGCAACCTCCCTGGAACACCAACCAAACCCCTCTAATGAGGCACCACAAGCCCTCTTCGGAGGCACATGCCCTCTTCGGAGGCAAAAGCCCTCTCCTGAGGCACCACAAGCCCTCTTCGGAGGCACATGCCCTCTTCGGAGGCAAAAGCCCTCTCCCGAGGCACCACAAGCCCTCTTCGGAGGCACATGCCCTCTTCTGAGGCAAAAGCCCTCTCCCGAGGCACCGCAAGCCCTCTCCGGAGGCACAAGCCCTCTTCGGCGGCACAAGCCCTCTTCGGAGGCACAACTCTTTTAGAGGAGCCCTCTCCGAAGGCATGCCCCAAAATAGAATACTCAAACAAAAAGCCTACTCCGGAAGCACATTTCAACTCTCAAAGGAAGGTTAACTTATTCATCTCAAAAAGTTCCTCCTAAAAAAGTTGAAATGCTACAAAAAGACCTCTTCGGAAGCACATTTCACCGTTCTTGAAGTACCAAACTTAAGCTCTCTACCGGGGCACAAAATTAAAACCTTATTCAAAAGCTCACTTCACTGCGTAGGAAAATCCACTTTTTAACAAATAAAAGTGATCATATCCGAAAGTTGAAGTGTTCTTTAGAAAGAAAGAGAAAGAAAAAATTTCTCCAGTATGAAACGTGTTCAATTAAAAGCAGAATAATATTTCCTCAAATCGGAAGAATTATTCTCTAAAATAAGAATACAAGTTTTTCCAGAATATTGCAGTGAGCCATGATACGGAGGCATATACCTATATTAATAGAGACAACGCTCAACCATCATATCACGAGCTCACTACGGTATCGTATAAAGTAAATAAAGAATCATTTATTCTACATTAAAATGGGAAATAAATGCATTCTCACATACACAAGAATTTGTACAAGTAAAATAGCTATTTTATTCAATACTATGAAAACTTTTTACATTGTGCAGATCACAAAAAGAAGCGGGGACCGGTACCCGCACAATCTCCGGTCGATACATGCGAAAAGCAAAATAAGAAAACAAGAGCCTAGCTTATCACTCCTTCTGCTTGCCACCCTTAGTACCATAGCCTGCTTTGATGATTAATTTCGGAATCCGGCGTGGACGGGTCAGAGAAGGAGGAGGAGAAGGTGTAGCCGGATCTTCCTCTGCTTTATCTTCTCCAGTGGAAACACTTTTCTTCTTCTTCTTCATGATGCGCTTCCCCTTCCTCTTTGAAGAAGATTCGCTTCCCAGAGTAGCGAGCCGTGTAGAAAGCTTTGTGTCATCATCAAGAGACTGCTCCGGGGTTTTCTCGGTATCATCAAGTTCCTCCGCCTTCTGCACTTGCGAAGCAACCGGATCATCCAGGCCTTGAAGAGCTTCAATTTTTTCTGCTTGTGATCCCGGTTGAGAAGCAGAAGGAGGAGTAACTTGAGTAGAGGGAGGAATGGCAACTTGAGGAGTAGAAGTTTGTGCAGTATTCGATGCTTCCGCTATAGAGGAAAGAAGTTAAAATCAGTATTCTCCGGAAAAGTAAAGATGTTGGTTCAGTGACACTTAAGTAACAATTGAGAAATTCATCAAACTCGGTTGAAGCAAATAAATAGTCTGCTAGACTTGGATCAACATCGAAGTTACCTGGAGAAGTTGGTTTGATCACATTGATTTCAAATTGTTCGGCTTCAATGTCTCTTGAGTCTTCTCCTCGTCCTGAGCAGTGGAAGGCTCAGTAGCTGTGGTTTTAAGTTCGGCATTTGCAGGAGGTGGAGAATGGGAACTAGAGCCAATGTTTTCGGGATCGACCGAAGCCGGAGGACGAGCAGAGTCAGTTACAGTCACTTTTTCTAAACATTCTCCTCCCGCTGCGTCGGCTCGCTCCCTAGCAAGCTGCTCTTTTCCCCTGGCAAGGGCGGCGCGCGCCTCATCATCCAGATAAGTCGCTTCAAGATCCGCCTCGAAATATCCAGCACCTCCAAACATGTCCATTATTGCTTCCCACACTTCGGCTTAAGTAGTCTCATATGTTGGTCCCAAAAAGGAGAGACTACCACGCCCTAGGACGCTGTGCAGATAGAAATCAAACAAAGTGGAACTAATTTTGGCCTTCGTCGCCTCATGCGACTGCTCAGCTGCCTCTTTTCCAGCAATGGCCTCATCGTGCTCTTTTTCAGTTTTTGACAGCAGAGTTCGTAACCGCATAATTTCCAAATCCTGGGAATTTGCCTTCTCTCGTAGCTGGGTGATGTCGGCGCGATAGATTTCTGTCATCTTCTTTTCGGCTTCAAGTTGGGCCTCAGCATTTCGTTGTGTAGCATGAGCATCGCGAACTTGCTTTTGAAGTAATTCTTCCTTTTGAGTAAAGGAAGTAGAAGAAGTAGCAAGCTCGTCTTTGAGTTTTCTAACTTCAGTCTCAAGCCTCTCGTTGTCTTCAGCAATACTTGTCATTTCCGCGTCATGCTGCTTGCAAATTTTGTCCCATTCCGTCTTGTCGTTTTCCATGGTCAGCATGGCTTCAAGGTTCGCACGATTGACACTTTGAAGCTCATCAACAAGTTATTGCCATCCAGATGTCCTTTCAATATCAAGTTTGATGGAATCAAGGTTACGCAGCATAGCTGGTTTATCGATCGGAACCAGGTCAAGATCAAAACGCACCCCTTTTAAGCACCAGTTCGGAAATCGACTTTGAAGAACAGGAGGGGCATCTTTGACCTGATACTGGGATCTGCCGATGATCGCCTGGATGTCAGATTTCTTTAAAGCAGGAGAGCCGGATGGGATATTAGGAGAAATAGGAGCATCAGTCTTTTTCGAAATTGCAAACGCGTCCTTTTCGCTAAGTCTGGTCCGCTTGCTAGAATCATCAGCAATGTGACTCTTCCCCTTGTCATCGTAAGATTTCCTTTTATGAGAATCGTCACTTCTGCGGGAAGAGTCATATCGCTCATCCCTACTCCCATAGTGCTGTTCATCTTCTCTTTTGCGGCGCTCTTCATAATCCCGTCTCTCACGAGCTTTTCTAGAGGCCCTTTCTTCATCGGTCTCCTGACGGGAAGGAAGATAGCGCCTAAAGTCATAAGAATCGCGGCCTCCATGACGCTGGAATTTGTCGTAATACGATCCGCTCCGCCCCATCGAAGAATCTGAAAAAGAAAAAGAGACAAGTCTTAATATCTTCGAAGAAAAAGAATTTAGGTGCATATAAGTGCCGAAAAATCCTAAGTGTATGAGATGTGCAAACTACGCGCGTCAGACTACAAACCACTCTGTGGTGTAGGAATGGCAATGGCTTGTGTTGAAGGTGTTGTAATTTGTTTCAAAGAAGAAGTCGCTTCAACAATGGGAGAGATCGCTTTTGAAATATCATTTTAAAAAGTTCCTGAGAAGTTATCATTATATCGCTCAAATCATCAAAAGTATCATCGCCGTGATGCCCAGCAGAACTCTCTTTTTCGACTTCCACGTCAGCCGTCTTTTCAGAAATGTGAGGATTTTCCTCCTCTTCAATAACTGGAGAAAGTGTTAACTTGCTGGATGACCCCGCAACATTAATGGAAGCGGAACACTTCACCAGTGAAGTCTCACTGGTGGGTTCTTTCAGTAAAGGTTCGTCGGCAAGGGCTTGGGCATCTGACGTCTTTGTCGGGGAATCGGGAACTACTTGAGGCTGGATGGAATGGGAAGAATGTAGGAGTTCGAACTGGTGCAAAAGTTCATCTTTTAACAAGAATTTAGCGCTCCTCTCTTCCATAGCTACAGCATTTAAAGTTTCAAAAATCGACTTGAGGCTGGGATTCCTAAGCGGGGGAGGAAGTGCTGAAAAAAGAAAAGGATGAGGATAAGCATTTGATAAATTCGGGTTCCGACAAGCTCATGAGATGAATAGAGAAAGGTGATCTTACTCCCGACTCTCCAGACAGAGTAGAATCCCGGAGGACATCGAACAAAGAAGAATTGACTTAGGAAAATGTGAGCACTCTCGGGTAAATCCAAAATCAGCTTCCGGTTTCTGGCGCCTCTTACAAGCACGATTGAAGGATGATCTTTGTTCTTAGCAAAGGTGCATAAATAGCAAATTTCATCGAAGCTCGGGAGACGGTCGAGCGTCCTCCTAAACAGAACACACAACCCCATCAGAACGGCATAACCGTTGGGGTGTAGCTGGAAAGGCGAGATGGATAATCGAAGAAAGAGTTCCTGGAGAAATTCGTTGAAAGGTGGAATGGCTCCGCTTAAGCACATCTGACGATTCACTGCGACAAAACCGAGAGGTGGCCTGTCAGCAGTGTCGTTTGCTCCAGGAAATATAGCATCTGATTCGGCAATACCGAACTGAATACACAGTTGTTTGAAAACTTTGTGGCTTAGTGTAGTCGGAGTTCTTTCCGGAGGATCGATCAGTGGATTAGCAATCGGGAAAGCTTCCCCGGCTGGTCCTGAATCTTCTTATTGAGATGTCATTCTACACAATCAACTGGATATTCAAATTTGAAGGTGCACGTTTCCTAAAAAAGTGTGAAGTGTTGTGCAAAACTAAAACGATAACAAGCAAGTATAACAGAAATTGAAATAGTTGACATTTGTCGACTATAAAGTTTCGAGACTTGTCATTTTAAGTTCAAATACAATGTTGTGTTGATGCAAACAAATCAGCGTAAGTTGATTATTTCAGCTTTGCTTTAATACTTCATTTGAATTTATCGTTTCACAACATTTCATTCACAAAATTCATGTAAGTTAATTGTTCTTTGTCAACTAATCTGTCATGCGATGTGGGCAGTCAATGGCAGTATATTTGTCCCGTTTTCTCTGCAAATGTTGTATTTAAACAGGTTATTAGCATTAAAGTCAAGACAATCTGAAAAGAAATGCAACACAGTTCAAATTCAAAAATTCAGTCAAGTTCTGCTCAAATTTCCAAGTGTTAGGTCGCTCACGACCTAGCATAAGTCGAAGCATTTTTAAGTCGTGCTGTGAAAATTAAAGCGTTCAGGGCTGTGCAGAGATGGTTCAAGTTCTAGGTCGTTCAGCGACCTATCATAGGTCGAGGCATCTTTAGGTCGCACAATGCAACTGAATGAATCAAGGCGATGCAATTTTCTCTAAGCCCTAGGTCGCACACGACTTGGCATAGGTCGGAAACTCTTTAGGTCGCAAAAAAGGTTGTTCGGTTTCGTTTAAGTTGCAGATATTCTTAGATCGCAAGGCTTAGGTCGCCAAGAATCCCAGCACGACCTAACTTTTAGGTCGTCTAGATCTGGTAGGTCGCTTACTTCCTCTCCACGCAACACCTTACTGGACCCGATAACCCAATACCGCCATTACAAAAGAATTTGTCATCCTCTTCATTTCAATCTCCACATACCACCAAATCGCCCAGCAAGTCGATTACAAACCCCTCCGACCATTGTAAAAGTCACTATGTGTTCATGAATCACCACAACGTATCAAACGGCGATCAAAAATCGATCGAAATAACCATTCAAAAAATGGAGCATGGCGCATGAAATTATACTTGGGTCGGAAAATGTGGATTCACGATCGAGCGGCGATAATGGAGGAGTAGAGATTGGATCCACTTACGTAATATGCTGGTAGGAATGGATCGGTGATTAGTTGAATTGAATTCGCCTTCGAAAGATTGAGAATTCGACAATGGCAATGAAAGTTCAGAACAGTAAGGTGGGGAGGAAGGAGCGACCTAACTAATTTATATGGGGCTAAGAGAGGAAGGCGAACAGGCATACAAGTTAGCACAAGTTTTAAGTCGTTCACGACCTAGCAAAGTTAAGTCGAAGCACACGACCTATGGCACAGGCCTGCACTTCGAGGGGCAAATGTTAACTCATATTTTCGTGCCGACCTAAAACTCTGCGACTCAAGACTCTACGACCTAAGGAACTTAACGACTTAAGGAGCAGAACGATTTAACGACCTAGCAGGCTTCACGATCTAGTGCATCCAGACTTCACGACCTAAGAACTTAGCGACCTAAGAAAGTCTGCGACCTAGAGTGGCTGCGAGTTAAGGAACCCTGCAACCTAAGAACTTAGCGACCTAAGAAAGTCTGCGACCTAAAGTGGCTGCGAGTTAAGGAACTCTGCGACCTAAGGACTTCACGACCTAAGAACTTAACGACCTAAGGAAGTTAGCGACCTAAGGGACCTAACGACCTAAGGAGTGTCGCGACCTAAGAGCTTTACGACTTAGCAGACTCTACGAGCTACTGACCTAAAGTTGTTTACGACCTAACTCCTGAAGTAAACTTCACGAGCTAACGACCTAAAGACTCCATAAGCTAAAAGAAAAGAAAGGCATGACCTATCTTAGGTCGCCTACGACTTACCACTTCAGATGAATCTAAGTGCAACTCCATCAGCCCAGCCTCCTAAATTGCAATATGACCACGACCTATCTTAGGCCGCTCGCGACCTACGACCTAACTTAGGTCGTACGCGACCTAAGACTTGGAGCAATATTTCTGTCCAGAATCACTCCTATAAATACACCACTACCTTCAACATGAAAAGGACTTTTTGGCCGATCATTTCTTGAAGCGTCATTACTCTGCCGAATTCTCAACTCATCCAACATTTGAAGAACTTCAATCACTCAAGACATTACAACAAGCTTTGAGAGAAATCTACCGCATTCAACACGAATTCGAGGAGATCTTCGACATCGAGGCTTGAGCTAATAGTCGAAAGTGTTGAGGAATTGAAATACATCGTATTTCACAAGTGTATTGTATCATTTTGTAACCAGATTCAGTAATAAAGAGATTCAAAGTGGACGTAGGCTCGACCTCAAGCCGAACCACTATAAACTGCTGTCTTTTCTTCTTTTTCACTATTTTACTGCTTAATTCATGTTCCCGTCACACGGGTGGTGCTTTCACAACTCTATTACACACACCAGGTGTTAGCGTTCAATTTTTAGCGTTAACAGTCTTTTTGCAAATTGTGAGCCAATAGATTTCGAAGAAGCACAACAAGACAAAAGATGGAAGAGTGCTATGGATGAAGAAATCAAAGCTATTGTGAAAAATGATACATGGGAGATGGCTGATTTACCTAAAGGACACAAAGCTATTGGAGTAAAATGGGTATACAAAGTAAAGAAGAACGCTAAAGGAGAAGTTGAAAGGTACAAAGCTAGATTGGTAGCCAAAGGATACAAGCAAAGAGCAGGTATAGATTATGACGAGGTATTTGCTCCTGTTGTCCATTTAGAAACTATAAGATTATTAATTTCTTTAGCGGCTCAAAACAAATGGAAAATATATCATATGGATATGAAATCGGCTTTCTTGAATGGTACTATAGAAGAAGAAGTTTATTTGGAGCAGCCACTTGGTTATAAAATTAAAGGACATGAAGATAAAGTTTTAAAATTGAAAAAGGCACTTTATGGTTTGAAACATGCCCCTAGAGCATGGAATACTAGAATTGATAAATATTTTCTAGAAAATAACTTTATAAAATGCCCCCATGAACATGCTCTTTACATAAAAACAAATCAATGTGGAGATATCTTGATTGTATGTTTGTATGTGGATGACTTATTCTTTACCGGAAATAATCCAAAAGCATTTGAAGATTTTAAGAAGGAGATGAGTTTAGAGTTTGAGATGACTGATATTGGACTCATGTCATATTATCTTGGTATCCAAGTGATTCAAAGCGAGCACGGCATATTTATTTCACAAGAAGCATATGCAAAGAAAATATTGAAGAAATTTAAGATTGATGGAAGTAAAGCAGTTAATACCCCAATAGAATGTGGAACAAAGCTCTCAAAATATACCAAAGAAGAAGATGTGGATCCCACATTATTCAAGAGTTTGGTTGGTAGCTTAAGATACCTCACATGCATAAGACCCGATATACTTTATGGTGTTGGACTCATTAGCCGCTATATGGAAGCTCCTACAACATCACACTTGAAGACTGCAAAAAGGATTCTTCGATACATCAAAGGTACCATTGATTTTGGTTTTTTATACTCAAGTTCTAATAATTTCAAGTTGATTGGTTACAGTGACAACGATTGGGTTGGAGATGTTGATGATCGTTAAAGTACGACTGGATTTGTCTTCTTAATGGGAGATACAGCCTTCACCTGGAGCTCAAAAAATCAACCAATTGTGACGCTTTCCACTTGTGAAGCTGAGTATGTTGCTGCTTCAACTTGTGTTCGTCATGCTATTTGGCTTTGAGATCTATTGAGGGAGTTGCATATACCACAACACAATGCAACAGAAATTTACATGGATAATAAGTCAGTTATCGCTCTAGCCAAGAATCCCGTCTTCCATGAACGAAGTTCACACATCGATACACGTTATCACTTTATTCGAGAGCGGATTGCAAAAAAGGAAGTACAAACAAAGTTTATTAACTCAAGAGCAAGTAGCAGACATTTTTACAAAGGCATTAAAGAATGAAGACTTTCAAAGACTGCGGAAGATGCTTGGAATGACAAAGTCAAGTTTACGGGAGGATGTTGAAAATTAAACTTGACTTTGGGCTAGATTAATTATTGGACTTAATTTGGGCCACAAATAAAGAAGTAAAACAAAAAGAGAATTCTAGAGAAAGTTAGAAAGAAACATCTAGATAGAATTATCTAGATATATGTTGTCATGGTAGAAGAGGTTCTAGAATTTTTCATTCTCAAATTGTAATAAAATAACTAGAATCTAGAGTTTTCTTAGCTAATGATATTTTGTATGAAAGTTATAGAAAACTCTAGAGAATAGTTGTATACCGTAGGATCAAACACATCTCCACCGTTCATTTGAGATGTGAATTACTATCAATAGGAGTGGTGTATCTCAATTGTAAGCAAGCAAAAAAGTGTAAGCAAAAGTTTGTAATAAAGTACAATTTTCTCCTTTAAAAATCAATCTCTCATTTCACACTTGCTATTCAATTAATCTTCAACTTAAAAAATTGCTAACAGAACTGTGATTGTGCTTCTTGGTTGTTTGAGCTTTCGACATGGAATCCTACTCGTGTTTTTGAGAGATATTGTTTTGGAGATTTCTGTATCTAACATTTCTGGATTTAATAGCTCATTTTTAGTATGTATATATGATATATCGGTGTTGATTAGTATGCTAGATTCGTTATACCTTTATTAGTGAATCAAATGGATGAAGTTATATCTTATGGAAGAGTTATAATGTAAGTTTATATTCGTTCCATAGTTTCCAGTTAGCATTTACGGCTTGTTTCCACGTATGTTCAAGTCTATGTACCCTCAGCGTCGCACTAAATTTGTTAAATTTGTTAGGAATGATTTGAATATGTTTGCTGTTTTAGACCCTTTAGATATTTGTATACAAAGGTATCAGTATACTACATCCCTAGACACACTTATCGTGGTGGGTAAATTTATATTTGAAGAATGATTTAATGAAGCTAATTGTGAAGATTTGTAAGGCTCCGTTTGAGAGTTTCTTAGTACCGGTTGTGAGAGGGTCTTAAAGTACCGGTTTGACCGTAAATGATCGTAGCGGTTTTGATTGGTTTACATAAAATGTCGTCACAACCGATCAATACATACTTGAGAGTTTAATATATACATCGCCTTTGAGAGTTTTCCATTAAAGTAGTCTTACATATATATATCCTTATGTTTATTTTTTAGTTTTATTAAGATTATTTCTACAACGTAATTAATGAATATATAATTGGAAAAAAAAATTATAACCCCTCCAAACAGCCCAATTTGATGGGTTGAGAATTGTTGTCAAAATTATGCTACATCGATTTTATAGTCAAGAGATGCCGGTGTCAAAACGATATTAACGTACAAAATAGAAATTTTTTTTTTTTTATTTTCCGTGTTGAAAAATAATATAAACAGTGAAGCAATCAAATCTTCCGTCGTTCATTTTATCCCCTTCGTCCAAGCGTTACCTTAACTTCCAAGCGGAGATTAAGTCTTGTGCTTCCATGATCCACGCCTAATTAAGTACCGTGTTCTTATATTTCATGCTAATTCTTTGAAATTGAAAGAATAAGAAATTTAGTATAACAATATTTCACAGAATTCAAATGTCTCCGGTTGATCATAGTTTGAGTTTCCCCTGGTTTCTTCTATTCTCCATAGAGTATATTCATTTGTGCTGTTTGACTTTATGCTATTATCCTTGTAGGACGTCCATGAATAAATGTAAAGTGTTAACTAGATTGTATGCTTTTTAGTCAAATTAAATTTTTTACCATGAGCAAACTTAAGTTTAAATTTACCTAGTAAAGTTGATTTTATTTTACATTTTACGAGGGTCCAAAACCAGAATTTTAGTAGAGAGTCGACATATGTCGGGTGATCTAACATGGATGGAAAGAAGAAAATGGTTTGTTTTAGGTTGCGTCCTTTAAAGTTTTAAACACAATTTTCTTTAACCTCCAAAAGCCGCACCCAAGCATCAAACACGGTGTCCTAAGGTCTAAACTCCAGTATTTGTTAACTGTACATGTCTGTATCACAACTATTATTTAAGTTACCAGTACAACTTCACAACAATTGAAAAACCGAACTTTTGAATATATATATCACTTGAGAAAAAAATAACCGACTTTTTGAATATATCACTTGAGAAATAATAGTATTCATTGCAATTTTAAGTTAATTGCACCATCAACGAAATCGAAATGAGATCATATATAAACGTGAACTATAAGCAATAAAAAATACAAAAAATGAAGAATAAATGATTAACGAGTTCATGGCCCATGGTTCATTGTACCAACACTTGCATGGCATGCAAAGACGGTAAGAAGAGCTGAACGGTAGGAAGAGCGATGACAGCAGTGCAAGTGGTTAGAGGCTTCGAATTCCTGCATGGATAATATATGCATGCCCTCCGGTCATTCATAGAAACATCAAGCCTAAGTAGCTATAGGGAAGTTAACAAATGAATCTTTTCCCAGTATGGTAATAAGATAAGATAAGATATTTTATTTTATTATATTTGGGTTATGGGCTTGGTTTTGTAGCCCGATTTAATTTGTATCAGCCAACACATTATCTGAATTACTTGTGTTTACATTTTTTTTTCCCACCAGCACCTAACATGAATCATGGGCACGATCTAGTTGGATCTAAAATGTATGCTGTCATATGTTCTGTATCTACCACGCAAATGCATATATTTCCTAGTAACTTAGAGACTATATATCATACGGTCATTTTGCTTGAATACATTTACTTGAGATAATATTAGTTTATATCTGGTATGTTCTCTTTGTATGTTTATTTGAGACAAAACTTGATAGTTTTGAGTGGGATTATGGGCAGTCTACTTGTCCATCCGACAAAAGTTGTAAAATCTGAGTCAACTTGCATGTGTTCACAGTGATGATCAATTAGATTATATGCTTTGAAATGGCTACTATCGTTCTATATATGCAATGTACATGAGTGAAAAAGAAAATGACATGTTTTTATTTCAAAGAGGCCGACTAGGTCAGAGCTTCCCTTGGTTCATCAAATTAAAAGAACAAAAGGTTGATCGAGTTTTCTACCAAAAATACAACGATTTAATTTGATGACAAAGTCAGTTACAGAACTAATTTGATGACAAATCCGAAATTTGTCCGCGTCCGTATCCGAAAAGCGGGTAAATATCCGATATCCGAAAAAACGGATGCGGATACAGATACGAAGACATCCGCATCCAAAAATTATCTGTCCGGTTTATGTCAAGATTATAGTTCAAATTATGTGTATTTTAATGCAATAAATGATATTCGTTTATTATTTTATTAAGTTAGTAGTTTATATTATACGCACTTATTGCTTATTAACTTCTCGAAATTATTTATTATCATCATATTTATTAATTTTTAATACTTTTATAATCAATGAGATTGAAAAATATTTATGTTAAACTAAAATTTTCTTTTTATGATTCTTGATTTATCGGTCGTTAGCGAATAAGATAATTATCCAATATCCGTTCGTATCCGCGGATGCGGATATTCGATATCCAAAAATGATTTCGGATCCGGATGCGGATAAGGCACTATCTGCATCCGAAAGCATCCGTTGACAGGCCTACCAACAATGCTTCAATTTACATTGAAGTTCAGTTATAAAACTTATATTAAAAATGCCTATAAAAACAAACATGCTGAGACTACAAGTTTAAAAATGCTTATAAAACAAACATGCCTGTAATTTAAGACTACAAGAATTATCATGATACCACACCATCGTCGTTTAAGATAGTTAGAAAATGAAATGCTCACGTGCTGATCAACTGAAGAAACAGAACCTTATGTCTTCAGTTTAATATCGGGTCTGGGCTTGGGCCATGTAAACAAGCCCAACATTATATTGGGTTGTATATAACAAGCTATAGAGAACTGTAAAATTTTCTGTTTTTCATTTTGATGAATACAATACAATTCTCATTTTATCTCAATACTTTCTGATCTTCTATAATCAGTAAATACAATATTTTGTTATTATCAAAATCTTATATGGTATCAGAGCCATTCAAGCCTCACGGCAGCAGTATCAACAATTGAATTCAAAGAATTCAAAGCAATCTCTGGGACCTAACAGCAGTGATCTTGATACAAGATCAACACACAATTCTTCATCAGAAAGAAATCATCATTTGAAGGCATCTTAACCCATCAGGTTATATCTCATCATTTGGGTTAATTATAGAATTTGCAATATTTTGTGAAAAACAGGTACCATACCAAGAAATCATTTAGATTTCTGGTTGCAACAAGCTTTTCATCAAAAGTTCAAGCAAATTCTTGCAAGAAAGTTCAGAAAATCAAAAAATCAATTCAAGAAAGCAGTCAAAGACTTAAAGAAAGCAATTGCCGTGCCAAGATTCATCAGAACAAACTCATCATTTGAATCTTGGCTGCAACAAACCTGTTCTTGTCTGTAATAGAGTGATCTTGAATCAGTAAATTTTCTGAACTATTGATTTTCTTGCACAAGTCATTGAAATCCTTAATCATGGCTGAAGGAGATACTACTTCAGCAACTTCAGATAACACCAACAATCCACAACAGTTCACTGATGCAACAGAAAAGTTGATCAAAACAGTTGTTAATGTAAAAATCGACGCTAACACCCAGGTGTGAGTATTAGTAAAGTGAAAGCACCACCCGTTGGTATAGGAACTAGAAATAAACAGAAAATAGCAGAAAAGTAAAGAGACAGCAGTTTTATAGTGGTTCGGCTCGAAATTAAGCCTACGTCCACTTTATCTTCTTTATTACAAGTTCGATTACAAGCGTTACAAGAATTCCTTCGATTACTCAACAATCGATACAAGTGATTCGCACTACAATGCAAAAGAGATTCTCGAATTCATCTTGAATGTAGTTGATCTTCTCTTTAGGTAGTTTCAAATGTTTGTGGCAGTAGAAGTGTTGTAGAAGTCGTGAATGCAGTAGAGTTTCGGCACTTCAAAGTCCGGAAAAGTCCCCCCTCAGTTGGAGCAGGTGCAGTATTTATAGGGAAAAAACTGTGCTGAACCATAGGTCGTGAACGACCTAAGGTAGGTCGTAGGTCGCGAGCGACCTAAGGTAGGTTGTGGGTCGCCAGCGACCTAGAAGACATGGCTTGATAGAGTTGCACTTGATCTGTCTGAATGGGTTGGTAAGTTGTAGGTCGTGAGCGACCTAGAAGAGTAGTTGGCGACTTAACCATGTTGAGATACCTAGTGGAGCGACCTAGGTAAGCTGCGAGGGTAGCAGCGATTTAGTGCGGGTCGTCCTATATCTTAAGCGACATAAGGATGTGAAGCTTGTAAGTCATGGGTCGTACACTTGATAGGTCGTGATAACCTTAGGTCGCTAGGTCGCTAGGTCACTTGTGACGTTAGGTCGCTAGGTCGCTGGATCTATCTGCTGTGGTATACTGTTGCCCCGTGTTGATAGTTAGGTCGCTAGGTCATTCCATCCTTTAGGTCGCTAGCTCGTTCTGGCTTGTGCTAGTTGCTAAGTCATCATATGTTTAGTTCGTTAGGTCGCTTATACTTTTAGGTCGTTAGGTCGCTGTTCCTGTAGGTCGTTAGGTCGTTGGTTCTTTAGGTCGTTAGGTCGCTTATCACTCTAGATCGCTGGGTCGCGGAAAAGAGGAGTTAACAACAGTCATCAGTCTTCAAAGCCAGCTAATCACTGTGCAACTAGAGGAAGACAACTATCTCTTATGGAAATTACAAGTTGAAACAGCTATGCAAGGATATGGATTAGAAGGCTTTATTCTTGGATCAGTTTCAACTCCTCCAAAATTCATCGCTGATTCACAAAATAAGATGATCAGTAATGAAGAATACACAAAATTCTACAGACAAGATAGATTGATAAGTTCCTGGCTACTGTCATCAATTAACACAGAGTTACTGTCACAAGTCATAGGGTGCAAATCAGCAAATGATATATGGATCACTGTTGAAAGGATATTCAATACTTAGTCTGCTGCTAAAACCATGCACTATAAAAGACAATTGCAAAATATTACTAAAGGAAATCAGCCAATGAGAGACTATCTTTCACAAGTTAACAACATCTGCAATATGTTAGAAGCAGCAGGACACAAAGTGTCTAAAACAGAACAAGTTCTAAGCATCCTAAATGGACTCAGTGAGGAATATGAAGCAGTTGTTGCAGTTGTGTCCTCACAACCAAGCTTACCACCTGTACAGTTTGTACATGCCACACTTCTTGCACATGAAGCAAGAATAGATCATAAAAGATCCCAAGAAACAGACCTGTCAATCAACTATGCATCCAACTCTAAAAACAAAGGGCAGAATCAAAACAAGCAAGGTCAACCTTATCAGAGAGGAGGCAGTTCAAACAGATCTAGAGGTAGAGGTAGGTGGAACAACAACAACAACAACGGACCCAAATGTCAAATCTATGAGAAAATTGGTCATACTGCTGTTAAATGCTATTTTAGATTCAATGCCAACTATGTACCAAATCAAAATCAAAACAATCAAGGAAATGGAAAGTCTGGTGCTAATATGGCTCAAATACAATCAGACACTAACAATAATGGTGAAGTCAATCAAAGCACAATCACAACATCAGAACACATACATGATGAAGGCTGGTACCCAGACTCAGGAGCAACCAATCATATAACAAATAGTCTTGACAACTTAAATCTTGGCAATAAGGAATATAGAGGTAAACAGTCCATATGCATGGGGAATGGTGAGTCAGTCAACATTACTCACACTGGAAGAACCAGTATTAATGGGAAAAGACAACTATATTTAAACAACTTGTTGAGAGTACCAAAAATAAAGAAAAATCTTATGAGTGTGTCACAATTTGCAAAAGACAATAATGTATACTTTGAATTTTATCCTGATTATTGCTTAGTTAAAGACATACTAACTAATGAAAATCTCTTGTAGGGTGAAGCAGTCAAAGGTCTATACAGATTCAATCTCTAAAACAGTAGCAAATGTGAGAGAAATCAGAGGTGTTGTAATATATGTGAAATGAGTCAGTCTAAAGAAAAGGGAAATGTGTTTGATTTGTGGCACTACAAGCTTGGCCACCCAAACACAAATGTTGTGAAACAAGTACTTGTGAAAAATAATATTGTGTTTGATGATATTTCCTTGCCATATGTATGTACATATTGTCAAACGGGGAAAAGCCATAAGTTACCCTTCAATGACTCACTAACCAAGTATTCAAAACCTTTAGAATTAGTTGCAAATGATTTATGGGGACCTGCCCCAATTTATTCTGACTATGGTTATAAATATTACATATCTTTTATTGATGCTTATTCTAGATATACATGGATTTATTTCTTAAAGGCCAAATCAGAAGCTTATAATACAGTGATACACTTCATATCATTAGCTGAAAAGCAAACTGGCAATCAAGTTAAAATTATTCAGTCAGATGGTGGTACTGAGTACAAAACCCTTAGAGATTACTTTTCTAAGAAGGGAATTGTACACAGAATCACATGCCCCTATACATCTGAACAAAATGGTCTAATAGAAAGAAAGCACAGACACATAGTCAAAACTGGACTAACACTGCTTGCTCAAGCATCATTACCACTAAAATTCTGGCCTGATTCCTTTAATACTGCTGTACACTTAATCAACATACTACCCACAAAAATCTTTAAAGGAATCAGTCCAGTAGAAAAGCTATTAGGTGTTAAGCCAGACTATCAGAGTTTGAAAATGTTTGGGTGTTTGTGCTTTCCCTACATAAGACCATACAACAACAATAAATTGTCCTTCAGGGCTAAACCATGTACCTTTATAGGATATGGGTAAAATCAAAAAGGATATAAATGTCTAGATGAAAGTGGCAAAATTATAACTAGTAGACATGTTGTGTTCAATGAGCATGTTTTTCCTTTTAAGAACAAAGGTGTAAAAACAACTCAAAAGATACAGAATCCATAGAATTCTGTACCTAGTATACCTGTCTACAGCGATGACTTCCATCCTGAGGTGATTGAAAGGACTGCTGAGGGTTAAGATCCACAACTCACAATGTCAAACAGACAGGGTCATGAATCATCAAGCTCACCCAGCTATCTCAGTCAAAGTCCTGCAATTTCAAGACATCAAACAGAGTCAGTTGATGAAAGAGAAAATGAAAGCATACCAGTACAATCAGAAAATAATCATACAAGTACAGATATATCACCACAGAACAGAACTGGTCATCCAATGATTACAAGGTCAAAAAGTGGAATCTTTAAACCAAAATTATACACAGCTGCATCAAATCTAGATGAACCAGAAAACTTTGAACAAGCTGCAAAAGACAATAACTGGAAGGCAGCAATGGATGAAGAATATAATGCATTGATAAAGAACAACACATGGGAACTTGTACACCCACCAGATAATAAAAACATCATAGGATGCAGGTGGACATACAAATTAAAAAAGAATCCTGATGGATCAGTGTCAAGATACAAAGCAAGACTGGTAGCAAAAGGCTACACACAACAATATGGGTTTGATTTTAATGAAACCTTTTCCCCTGTTGTCAAACCAACCACTATAAGAATTATTCTAAGTATTGCTCTATATAATCAGTGGAACATTAGACAATATGATGTTAATTATGCCATCCTGAATGGAACATTACAGGAAGAAATATACATGGAGCAACCACAAGGGTACAGAGATAATACAAGTCATGTGTGCAAGCTGAAAAAGGCCATATATGGTCTTAAGCAGGCTCCAAGAGTCTGGTTCGATAAACTGAAGGCCACACTATCTTATCTTGGCTATCAGTCTATAAAATCAGACAATTCCTTATTTGTTAAAAACAACAATAAGACAAGTGTGTATATTCTAATATATGTTGATGATCTACTTGTTACAGGAAATGATGAGGATGAAATTAAAAATCTTGCTCAATATCTTGACAAAGAATTCTCCATCAAAGATTTGGGTCTACTAAACTACTTTCTAGGCATAGAAGTCAAGAGGAAATCAAAATCAGAGATCATCCTCAGTCAGAGAAAGTATATTCTAGAGCTATTGGAAAAGGCAAAGATGGACAATGCCAAACCTCAGCCTACTCCAATGATAAGCCATCAATACTTATCTAAAAACAGGGGAGAAAACATAACAAACACTAAACAATACAGAAGTATTGTTGGTGCTTTACAATACTTAACCATTACAAGACCAGACATATCTTTCAGTGTTAACAAAGTTTGTCAATTTATGCAGGAACCAAGAGATGATCACTGGAAAGCAGTAAAAAGAATACTAAGATACATAAAGGGAACTGTAGATTATGGACTGCTAATGAAGAAAAACAACAATTTAAATATAACTGGATACACTGATGCAGATTGGGGAACCAATCTAGATGATCGCAGATCAACTACTGGATACTGCATATATATAGGAGACAATCCAGTGTCATGGTGCTCAAAGAAACAAGCAGTAATCTCACGATCCAGCACTGAGGCCGAATACAGAAGCGTTGCAAGTGCAACTGCTGAGATAATGTGGATACAGTCTTTACTACATGAACTAAACATCAAATCGCAAGTCAAACCAACATTATGGTGTGACAATCAAAGCACGGTATATATGTCAGCAAACCCAATTTTACACTCAAGGACAAAGCATATAGAGATAGATTTGTACTTTGTCAGAGAACAGATACAGAAAGGGAACTTGCAGGTAAATCACTTACCATCAGCTTACCAAAGGGCTGACACACTTATCAAGGCCTTGTTGAAGCAAAACTTCATCAGATTCAGAGAAGAACTGAAGGTGGTCACTGGTCTCACAAATCCAACTGAATCTGAAGAATCATCAAAGTTCACTGAACGAAAGTCAGAAACTCCAAGACATACACCAGCAAATCCATCGTATCGTCTGCACTGATCCCTAAAGCAATTGAATTATTCAGATCAAAGGAATCACTCAGATCCATACAGTTTTGACCCAGATCTGATGAAGGAAAAATCATCAATTTTTGAGGCGGCGCAAAGAGAAGCAGCCATGAAAACCCTAATGTCGGTTTGAGGGGGCAAGTTAGAAAATGAAATGTTCACGTGCTGATCTACTGAAGAAACATAACCTTATGTCTTCAGTTTAATATCGGGTCTGGGCTTGGGCCATGTAAACAAGCCCAACATTATATTGTGTTGTATATAACAAGCTGTAGACACTACAAAAATTATAATGATTTAAGACTTCTAATAATGGTCTTAACTTAAATTATTCAGTCTTTAGTTTCTCTTTAAGACCCAACAGAGACAGATAATGTGGTATCTAAAATCAAGTCTCTAATTTTGTAAAGACCAAGAAAATTTGTCTCAACAAAACTTAAGACTAATCAATTTGTCTTAAATAAATCACCGAGTTTAAGACTCCCTAAAGACAATAATATGGTCTCCAATGTATATAGTAAAGACCACAGAACACGGTGAAAAAAGAGTCTCAAATTATCATATTAACAAGCACCTCTTTAGCACATATAAAAGTACCATAAACAGTGAGATTTCAGTTTCACGTACAGATCAAAAATATGAACACACAACCCCATCCCATCATGCATTAAAATATGAACACACAGTACAATATGCACACAGTACAACTTTACTGCTGCAGTGCATATGCGTTGCAGACAGGTATTTCTCATAACATAATTCATAACCCAAACAAATACATACAAACATGATTCATAGTTCACGTACAGAAATAACAAGTAAATCACAAACAAAGATGTGTACTGTAAATAGGAGGAAAATAAAATAACATGTGCAAACCAAAATACAAACAGTTTAATAAGATTGAACAGCTCCATAATATAATTCATAAACCAAATTACAAACAAAGATGTCCTAGTTTCCAAATCAAAGCCAAAACAAATACAAAACACTAAACATGTTAAAGGAGGAAAAGAAAAACAGTTTCATTCTAAGTTGTCATCATTGAGGGATTGATGAAATGTACCATGATGAGGCATTGCTTGATATTGTCCAGGTTGCAGGTTATACTCATTTGTGATAGGTCCAAGTAGCTGCGTAAATGGCCCAGGTTGCTGTGAATAGTTTCCAAAAGTCTGTTGGCATGACACAGGAATAGATTGGAAGTTTGATGGTGTTTGGTGATATGGAATGGATGGTTGCGCAAACTGAAAAGTTGACTGGGGAAATTGTCCGGGTTGTTGAGGAATTTGATTAGCATGTTGGAGGAACGAAAATTGCTGGAGCGTTTCTTGTGTTTGTTGTGGCTGTGGTGGTGCAGCAGAACCGTACTTGCTGGTTATTGCCAGTTGAACTTCCTTTTCGATCAACTTTTTGATCTCTGGTGTCAATATAACGCTTGCAGATGAATTGGGCGTTGTAGCATCTTCGTGGCAAGTGATATTATCTGGTAAATTTGAAGATTTGGAGCCTTTATTTAAGAGACTACTTGTATCGATGTATGGTGCTCCATACTCTGCCTCTTGTTAGTCCCCCGGAAGCCTCCACCCAAAGTCGTGGATTCCATTCCTCTACATTCTCGTTTAACTCGGCTTTTTTTTTCATGTATGTTTCCTGCAGAAAAAAAATATTTAGCATTGTTATCATTGCAGATAGCAAAGTATTCCTAACAGTATATATGAGAGTTTTTCTTTTTATATGACCTTATATTTCCTTGTAAAAATTTACTGGCTGTAGGTTAGTAAGTTTGCCAAAACTTATGATATATGTTTAGGGTTTGAACTGAATCCAAATCTTTCGTAACTCAATCAAACTTTTATACTACCATTTACAATTACTGCTGACTGTATCGTAACTTTAAATTAAAAAAGCATATTTGTTTATAATATTACATCTGTATTGTGCAACTTCTTGGATAATTTTCACACGTCAGTGGCTGTAAATGTGAGAAACATAAATTCTCATTATTAAACAAGTTGCTAGAAATAAAAAAACTATAAAGATGTAGATTGATGTTATAAAAAAGTCAAACATCTACAACCGACCATTATTAATTTAATATCCATGTTTATCAGGTGAGTAGATTAATTTACTAAACTATCGACATGTGTGTTGTTCGACACAATAAAATATATAGTAATTATTGTGAGTTGTATGTCACATAAATCCAATGTTATTACTATAGCTATCATAGCTTCCTTAATTCAAGTATAGTTGAAATCAAAAGTCAAGTGAATTAAGGAAGCTGTATCCTTAATATGTATCACAAATTCAAAAGTTAAATCACAAAAGTTATTAATCTATACTTGTTATAGTTAAATCACAAATTCAGATTCTGGATTTAGTATAGCTATACTTGAATTAAGGAAGCTGGAATAGTAATAAATCCAATGAATTCAAATATACTTGAATTAAGGAAGCTGGAAATACAAATTTATATAAGCTTTAGTAATAAATCCAGTGAATTCAACTATAGTAATAAATCCCGTGAATGAAAAAAATCTAGTGAATGTATACCATTCAACTATAGTAATAAATTTGTATAAGCTTTAGTAATAAATCCAGTGATTTCAACTATAGTAATAAATCAAGTTAAGATGTATACTTGTTAATGTCATTAAGCTATAGTAATATCAAACAGTGAATTCAACTATACTTGAATTAAGGAAGGTGGAAATACAAATTTGTATAAGCTTTTAATAGTTAAATCACAAATTCCGATTCCGGATTCACTCAAGAGGTCGCTTGTCTCAAGGTTTATATTATCAGACGTTTGCTTTCAAAATCCTATTGCTACTACTGATTCTAACGCCATGTCCAAGTTATTAATCCTAAAATCAGAAATGGGACTGACTAATAAATCATTTAATTTAACAACAAAGCTGGTTGTCAATAAATCCAGTGAAGATGTACTTTATGCCAAATCCAAAGGGGAGGAATTAGAAAATCTTATACTAAACTTTCTTACATATCCTTTGGGATCCATCATTAAGTTTTTGAACAAATATTCATCCTTAGGCTGTATAAGCAATCTATATCAAAGCGCTGTGCTGATTTTGTCAAGTAGAAAGCAACATACTGTAGATGACGGTAAAGCTGGGTAATATTCATGAGTTTAGTATATTGTAAACTTGGGTCTATGCAGTGTGCAATTTTTAATTCTAAGTTTTTATGATTAATGTAAGAATTTTTTTTATAGTTTTAATTACATCCTAACATTAAGGGGGCCTTCCCCACCTCCTTGAACACATGTCCCAACACATTTTGTAGTGCATGACCACTCTTCTCGACTTTAGCATTGTATCCTTACTTTGCTTCTTATCCTCTCCTTTATTTATATTAAATTTAACATGACTACACAATCAATTTAGTATTAAATATCTAAAGCAGTATTAGCATAAGTAATACAGAAAATATAGAAAAAATCCCCTGCCAAAAACAGGAAAAGTATGCAATGCGAGAAATTAACGCAATGACATCAGTTGATAAGTTAATCGTAGTTTAATGATGATTGTGACTGAAAAGGAAAATGTATCCAAAGTTAGATTTATCCAATACCTTAATATTTATAAGTTCATGTGTACTTGATGAGTCAGTAAAAGATAGTCAACAGCTGAATTTTCAATCAAAAAAACTTACATAAACTTTTTTTGATTTGCTATCAATGCTAGTAAGTCGTGTTATGAAACTTTGGAATTCTTTCAGAAACACTATTCAACGCCACATAAAGTACAAATGACCAACCAGATATAACATGCAATGAACTTATTTCAAAAGAAGGCAAGTGCACGTTGTTGATGGTAAAACAACGGTTTATAATTTGACTCATGATCACAAGGTTCTAGACTAATTAAAAAGATTTCGGTATAGAAGTCTTGCAACAGTTGGAGTTGAGAACCTTGAAGCTTGCAGTATCATGAACGATAAGAAATGAACAGTAGAAAAATATGCACAAGACAAGAGAATTTAGAGATAGAAGCATCAAATATTGCAATTCATTCAAATGCGCAAACAATTTCTTTTGGACTTGGAGTCTTACCGATGATAATAACTTCTCATTCAAAAGTTGTTGGGTACAGGTTAGGACTAAATATCAAACAGCAAATAGGTGTTTTGAATAAAATAAATTGCCAAAAATGGCAATTTGCACTTTTACTAATTGAATTGTCAGAAATCATTTGCAAAAGGCTTGTTAATGAAAAAGGAAAATGCTTTCTTAATAATCCTTTTGATTTATCAGAAATTTAGGAAGCTATTTTTTCAATAGAGGATGAAAAAGCCCACGGCCAATTGGATATTATGCAAATTTCTATAAATTACATTGGAATAGATATAGTAAAGGATTGTAGAAGCTTTACAAAGTGCATTATTAGTGGAAAAATTATCAGAGAATTAAACTGTACCTTTTTAGCTTTGGTACCAAATACTTTTCTAACTGCAGGTATAAGTAGTTTTAGGCTAATTGTGTGCTGTAACTACTTATATAAAGTTTTTCTAAAGTTATTTGTAACAGATTAAAACCACTAATGGATCATTAGATTTTCCATAAGCAATGTGCGTTCATCGCTGATAGAAATATCATAGATGGCATTTTATTGGCTCATGAACATATTAGAGGGTTTTATATTACTGGGAGTGGGAAAATGTGTAATAAAATAGACTTAAAAAAGCATATGATAAGCTAAACAAGGAAATTCATTATTCATATGCTTAGAATAATGGATGTCCCATAGAAAAGGGTGTAGATTATTGATGAACTCATTAATACAACAAGCTTTGGATTTTTATATCAAGGAATTTTTTATGGTTATTTTCAAAGTAATAGAGGAATTGGTAGGGAGACCCATTGTCTCCTAACTATTCTCTATTGCAATGGAATATCTAAGCATCAAATTGGATACCAAGTTAACACGCAACAATATAAGAGAAATTCATGATGTATCTTCTACTTTGACACACATTATATATGTTGCTTACATTTTAATATTCATGAAAGCAGATGTTGAAGGTGCTATGGCAGTGGCTTTTTTTTCAAAACTAGAAAATTATGTTGGGTTTCAGATAAACACGGCGAAAACAAGAGTCATGTTTAGCAAAGATAGTGCAAATAAGGAGTAAATCTTAAATGTATTGACACTTGTTGAAGGAGAACTACGAACAAAATACTTTACGTATTTCTTTATCAGTGCATTATATTAAAGATGACACGTCCAATGGTCATTTAGATAAAATAGGGAAAAAAAGTTGATGGTTGGAAATGCAGCTTATTATCATTAGTTGGTAGACTGGAACTAATCAGAGCTTGTATTTATTCAATAGTACAATTTTGGACACAAAGTTTAAAGCTACCGAAAGAATACATTTACAAGATAATTCAAATAATCTATTATTTTTAGTGGAGAGGTAAAAAAGCTAAAACTGCATGGGGTGTAGTATGTATTCCTAAATCTGAAGGTGGCATGTGGTTAAAAAAATTGCACAAATGAATGAAACATCGAGTATCAAATTAATATGGAAAATACTGGATAAACAAGGCTTAAGTGGAAAGTGGTTTCATAGTAAGTATGTTGGTGAAAATCCTTTTCGAAGATTGACATCAATAACAAATATTCATGCACCTTTAAAATTTTATTGCTATCAAGATATAAAGCATTGCAAGTCATAGAAAGGAGAATTGGAGATGCCAAATCAACAAAACTATGGTAGGCCCCTTGGGTAAATGGCAGCATTTTACTTCACAAATAGGTATTTAAGCTTTGAGTACCATATAGGACGTGAAAATCTTAAAGTAAGTAGAATAATGAACAATGGCAGTTGGGATCCATACAGTCTGGCTCATACTATTAACTTGTAATGGAAATTAGCAATATAAGCATACATAGCAACAAAGACAAAGATTTCTCATACTATAAGAAAACAATTGATGGAGAGTTTCATTTTAAACAGTCATGGGAAAAACCAAAGAATTTTGTTTCCCTATATAACTGCAACAAATTATTTGACCGAACATATAGGTATCTATTTTGATTCTAAGTGCATTTTCTGCGACCCATTTAAACTTTGTTTGCGAATACAACTTGCGAATCTGTATTAATAAAATCAATCAACGAATATACTACTTGCAAATTTCAATTAATAAAATCAGTCGATGAAAAATAAATTTAATAGAAAGAATTTGAACCTGTTATGTAGGTTGATTATACTACTTGCAAATTGCTCAACTTCCTCAGATCGAAAACCTGAAGTTAAGATTTTTGCATCAAGGCGACTGCTTGCGAACTGATCAACTTCCCCAAATTGAAAACCTAGAGTTCAAATTTCTTCAACGAGATGAGAAGAAAGAATGAAGTACTGTAAATCGAACTAGAAGTTGGAAAAGCAAACCTCTTTCTTCTTCAGTTCACAATCGATTGCACGTCGCCATTAATTATATATCTTCGATTTTCCTTTTTGTTTTTTGTTTATTTTTTTTGCGTGAAGAGCTAGCCACGTTTCGGCTGAGAGTTAATACGGAGTAATCGCGATTTTTTAGCTTAGATCCGTATTTTGATACTAAAGACCGGTTAAAAACCTAAAGTGAGTCACTTTTTGTTTTAGGCTGTGACTCTATCATGTAGTCTTTAATTGGGCTTGCTTTAGAGACCCAAAAAACTGAAGTCTTTATAAAAAGTCTTAAAACTATATTTTTTTTGTAGTGAGAGAACTCTAAAATTATTCTGTTTTTCATTTTGATGAATACAATACAATTCTCATTTTATCTCAATACTTTCTGATCTTCTATAATCAGTAAATACAATATTTTGTTATTATCAAAATCTAATAAAGATGAAAAAAAATCCATTTTTTCCATATTTAAATACGCTAATTCACCATTTGCCTCCTAACATAATCCATCTTTTACATTATAATATTCGAACCTATTAGTTATTCCATCAAGTACACAGTCAAATGGTTTCCTTGATACTTTGCCATAGGCAAAACAAGAGCATGCCCATGCAGTACAATAGCGTAGAAAATTTTAGGCGTCCAGTAAATGTTGTTGCCGTGTTTGCTAGCGAATACACTGAACCTTGTATCATTCATAGTAAGCACAGAAAGACACAGGTTGCTTCTCAGATTCGACAATCTCATATGGTAAACATGTATATTTCAAAGAACATGGCGGATACAGCAATGAGAACTTTTCACTTTTGAAGCTGAAGCAGAGGAAGGCAATAAGAACTTCTCTGTGATATATTAATGTCAGTTACAGATCATTTGTACTTTTATTAAAGGTAAACATACAGGCAAGGTTTCATGCAAATGAAGCAATGCAAGGTTGTCTTTTTTTCCATTTCTTTTTTTTTTACTGCATCCACTAACAAGTTAACGCCGCACAAATAACTATGTGGTATTGAATGATTACATATGATATGTACAAATATGTAAGGTTTGAGGTAAACTAAAATTGTACATAACATTGCCAACCGTTCTCAGTAACTTAGCACATATAACACTGAACATAGATGATAAATTATTATGTGTCACAAATTAAAACATCTCCATATACACAACAAAAAGTAACTAAACCATATTCAGCCAGCAATGAGGACATTGACACCGTTGAGTTGATGTAATTGTGAATCGTAGTCATGTCTGGAGAACATTGTACCGAAGATGCAGGCAATATGTAACTGAAAAAAGCAAAATTATCAAAAAAAAAAAAAAAGTAACGTACCAAAGTAACCCTTCTGAACAACTGACTGAAGTTTTGCACAACCAAACTGTGTTACACTGACAAATCAATCTTCACCCTGCTGTAACACAAATGATACTACAAATGCTTTATGCTCTTAACTTACAACACGGCTAATGAGATGCGGTGAGATAATTAAAACACTCACCTAACACAGCTTTGGTGTAGCACAACAACATCTTTGAAAATTTCCCAGTCGAGCAACAAACTGTAACTGGAATTTGCAAAAAATGAAACGACTACAATCTAACTATCTGTAGGTCTGATGAATATAGATTTGATTACAGCCGACAAACAAAGGAAACGTAAGCATAAAAATTCGACTGGAAATGTGGAAGAAACGGACGGAGATTATGTAAACCGAGAACAACGAGATTCATTTTGAGGAACCAACTATCACGTGTTTGAATTTTGGCGATACTTTATGAAAAATTGAAGTATCAAAAGTACCATGATATCGAAGAAGACGGTTCGCAAATTGGAGTTCGGAGAAGAAATATATGGTGTGTGGAAGGTGATGCACTACTGAGTGCACATGCTCTCAGACGTTCGGGATAAGCTCAGTGCACAGGCTCTTAGACGTCTGAGCTACAGGAAGAAGACTTCCCGCATGTTCTCTCAGACGTCTGGGAGAAGGTCACAGACGTCTGGGACACCGAGAAATTATTTCTCGAGTCTTTTGCCAGACATCTGACAGCATGGACCAGACGTCTGAGCCGGTGTATGCTGCCTATTTTATCCGTGTTGACTGGATTGATTTGTGAAGGTTTCAAGGAGCAAATCGATCATTTGCCTGAACAAGATTTCTTCATATATAAGCTATTTTCAGAATTCAAAGATATGATGATCCAAGAGATTAAGGATTTTATTCTCCATTAAAGTAGGGTTTATCTAAACCTTGTTTTTCTTCAATTCTTTTCTCTACAAATCTATTCTATTTAAATATTGATTATTGTAATCAATCTTTGATACTCTTCTCATTGGTATTAATAAAGGATCTCTCTCAAGAGTGGATGCATACTAGCAAGACGTTAGTGGAACCACTATAAGTCGTGTGTGATTTAGTTTTTCATTATTGCTTTGTTTTATTGCTTGTTTGGTGGTTGTGATTGGTTTTATTTGGATTGTATTAAGATTAGGATTGAGATATTGATCGGCTGTTTTTATACCTCCTAAAACAATCTCGTTTTCCGTTATGCTTTGGGTTTTAAATTTGAGTGGTCTTGAGTTTAAAATTCCTAATAACATTTGATATCGGAGCATTTGGTATTGGTAAGTGGTCGTGGAAATGCCGAAATCGGATAATACCTCGGGTAGTCCCTCAATAGTTGGTCCAAGTAGTGTAGTGTTTTATGTACGTGGATCGTACGCAGCTTCAGGATCTCAATTAGTTATAGACAAGCAGAATGACGATAATGATTTAGAAAAGTGGCAATGAAAGATGAAAGCGGTTCTTAGACGGAATCGTGTACATCGGGTAATATTTGATACACATTTGTTACTGGTGGACATCTCGGAAGATGAAAGCAGATTGAACCTCGGCTTAACGACTCGGATTTAATAAATGATAATCAAAATAACAAAATTGGTTTGAGGGCCTATAAATGTAGGCATGTCCGTCACTTTTCTTCTCATATATTCTGAACTGAGCAGCGGAGCTCTACCATTTCGTTTTCTTCACTACTTCTAGAGATTATAAAGATACTATATATATATATATATATATATATATATATATATATATCTGTGTGTGTGTGAGTTGAATAGAAAAATAAAAGAGAAGAAGAGAAGGAGTGAATTAATTTTGCAAAAATGGTAGATCCTAGAATTATAAATTTAGACTTCACCTAACTCAAATCTCCCATCAGATCTATAATTTTAATGGCTATGTATACATTCCTCATATTTTCTGAACTGAGCAGCGTAGCTCTGCCATTTCTTCTTCTGCACTACTTCTAGAGATTATAATACTATGTGTGTGTGTGTGTGGGGGGGGGTGAAGAACAGAAAATAAAAGATAAGAAGACAAACAGTGAATTAATTCTGCGGAAAAGGTAAATCCTAGAATTATATATTGAGACTCCACTTAACTCAAATCTCCTATCAGAACTGTAATTCTAATAGGTATGTATATATTTTTAAATACATATTTTTGTTTGAAAAGAAAATGAGTCAAGAAAGAAGAATGGATTTGGATCAAGAGATTTGAAAGCCAAAAGATGAGTGGAAAATTGTATAATTTACATAATACTAAATTTATATCGTTGAAATTATATATATATATGTATATATATATATAATGAATGGGATCATTTATGTAATACTAAATTTACATAATATATACTTAATCTATATCATTGAAAATTACACACACACATATAATGAAGTTTGAATATAAGATCCCGCGATAATGATCATTTAAAGAACAAGATACAATAATCGGCTAGTTTTGCTTCCGTTTGCATCATTCTCTCTCTAGCGTAACTCAAAATTTATTTGTTCACAAACATCATGACTCTAATTAAAGTAAGCACATTTGAGAATGTAAAATGAATGGGATGTTGTACAATAATATTTTTCTATCACCAAAAGCAGAATTCTCTTGCTTCGCATATTTGCTGTTATAAAGAATAGAAAAACAACTACCTACGTAATGAGCTATAATTTATTAATCAACATTCAAGGGACTCAAAAACTAGATATAAGAGGGATAGCCCAAAAATTAAAAATTCGATATACGCTTTTTTACACTATGTTCGACGCACCCCGATCGAATTTCAAGCTTAAATTCGGTACAACCCCGTCGAATTTCAACCTAAATTCGGCAGACCCCATCGAAACGCTCTCTTATATCCAAATTTGGAGTGGCATTAACAATGCCTTAACCTAACTATTCGGGTCTATTACCAAAAATAAATATAGATATCCCAACTTCACTTCTTGAGAAATTCGATGGTTCCATGAATATAAAACAAAACCATATGTAAGTTACTAACATACATCAAAATTCAAGGACAATTGAAAATCTTCAACATTTCTAATAAAATGCAATAAGGAGCTAGAGAAAGGAATTCATACCATTTGAAAGTGCCCTATTAACTTTCGCTTTTTTTCTTTCATATTTCAACATATAACTTATTTGCAATAAAAACTAAAGTAACTTACATATACTTCTCCTATCTCTAATACTAAAAGTATTTCAAAATAATCAAAACTTATGTGATAGGACTAAAAATTACTTATCTAAATAATAGGCGTTGATGGTGATTGCCCGTACACATAAGAATTCTTTTTGTGACCTCTTAGTTTTGGGCACTGTAGCAATTGTCACTGTGTTTTGATCCACACCATTTCGCTTTTTGAGCGTACAACGTCTCTCTTAGCCATTTGTAAGTGCATAAATTTATTATTTTTGATCTTTCACTTCATGGTTGACGCTTGTTGCACATATAGAGGCTCGTACTAACACTAAGTTGTATTTTCCTTTCCCACCTCATATATTAAGAATGTAAGATTGTAAAATTTAATGGAAGTTAATCATCTTATAGGCATACTTTTTTTTTTATTCTCATAAATTATGTACATCAAAGATAATCCATGTCAATTTGGAAAAACACAGTAAAATGCCAAAGAAAATTCGATTAAAGCACACTTTCGGATAAAAGACAAAATCCTCATGCCATCTTTAGATAACATATAGCAAGCTTACATTAAAAATTAAACTGATGTTTGCAATAATTTTTCATAAACAAAGTATTTCATTAAACTGTCTATGCACAAAAATGAAAAAAATGATTTATACAGGTAATAAGTCATCAGTAGAAACAATCCCACATTAACATTGGAAACGCAACACATTAATTATTCTATACATATCTTTTGACATTACAAACATATAATGTCATTTCCTAAAATAGAAAAGTTGAAGATAGCTTGAATATTTGTGTTCTTTTAGACAAACCAACATGACTAAATTCAATCATAAAGTTGACTTGTAAATATTATAATCAAGGAGAGAGATATACATAAGAAATTATAGCGATTTCCTCTTAGATAGTTCTGCCCAACAAAATATAGTATTGATAACATTAGGAACTCAGAAATTCTTGTGTGCATTTGATTAAGCCTCGGTCACCAACATGATGAGTATCTTCCAATTCTGTTTATCTGTAACTACAATCTGCATGCAAATGGAGCATGATCATACACTTATTCTAGAATTCTAAAAGTAAATGTATTATGCACATCAGTATAATTAAAACTTTAAAGGAATAAATGCACGTAGAGTCTCAATCCTGTTTATCTGTAACTATAATCTGCATGTAAATGGAGCATGATCATACACTTATTCCAGAATTCTAAATATACATGCATTATGCACATCGGTATAATTAAAACTTTAAAGGAATAAATGCAGACAGAGCCTCATGCAAGGCCCTGTTCTAATAAAATCAGAAAAAATGAGCTAAAATTAGGCTTAGATGCAATTGTAATTATGTTAAGGTCATGTGAAACATATGATAATTATTAGCTAGTAAACATTGGATTTTAAATTTCAAAACACACTAAAGTTAATTTTTTAATTCATTGTAATTTTATATATCATATGCATGCACACATGTAACTTCAACGAATAAGATGAACACTGGCATAGTGGTTGTATCAACATTCAAACTGTATTCAAACAAATATTTATAGCTTTCAAACAATAAAATCTTTTGATTTGTAAATTTTTTTCCATGAAAGTACAAAACAAAGTATGTGATTCATCATTAACGTTATTGACTATTCAAACACAACAAATCCATTGCTCCAATGAGTAAAAGTAAATGTGTTACTTGCTTATCCGGTCAGCCTGCTCAAAGACAATATCAACCATTCATCTCAACGGTCCGCATCTGTTTTCATTTCTGTCCGAGATCATGGGCCAAGGCCCAAACATTATGTATCTTATAAATAGTTTGTTCTATCTGTAATTCATTTGTACTGATTGTGATAATAATAACAAAGCAATTACTTCTTCTATCATCTTTCTTAATATCCAACAATCAAGTGATCTTACATTTCTAACTTGGTATCAGAGCCAAAACTGTTGTGCTAACTGCATCAATAACAGTTGTGAGTCCATCAGAATCATTTCATCACGTGGACTCCTCTCATCAAGGATTCAAGATCCCTTCACGTGAGAGTTAAGGCTGTTCTCCAATACTCAGTGCCACGCCAGATCCATATCGGCTGCATCAGAGTACTAAAGAAAGCTTATGGTATGTTAAAATTCCAAACAGAAAGAGCAAACTGATCAAGAAGATCATGAAAACTTCCAGTTGAATCAAGAGTATCAAGAAAACTCATCAGAAAGCAATTCTTTCACAAATAATCAAGAAATCATCATTTAAGTTTTGTACGATACTGTCAAGATTCAACCAAAGAAAATTTTCTTGAAAATCCCAATTCAAAAGCAAGCTCAAGTTTAGATTTCACATACCAGATCTCAGGATTCTTTCTTCCTGAAAATCATCTGCATTCATCATGGCGAATCTGGATGAAGATGCTGTAAGTCCTCAATCATCCAACACAAGAGTTTCTCAGAACCAGTCTCAGACAGATCAAATAAATGATCTGATGAAGGCCATAATCAAGCCTCAGAGTCAAATGATATCCATCCAGCTTGATGAAGGAAATTTCTTGCTCTGGAAATTACAAGTGGAAACATCCATTAGGGGTTATGGGTTAGAAGATTATATTCTTGGCACAAGAATTACTCCACCAAAATTTATTAAAAATAATGAAGATAAACTGGTACCAAATCAAGAACACTTAGCACACCAAAGGCAAGATAGCCTTGTATGTGCCTGGATGATGTCATCCATAAGTGCTTCTATCCTGCCTCAACTTATAGGCTGTAAAACTGCCCAAGAAATATGGACAACAATTGAGAGAAACTTCACCTCTCAGTCATCTGCAAGAATTATGCATCACAGAAGACAACTACAGAATATTAGAAAGAATGACATGACCATGAATGAATATCTACTCAAAGTAAAGAACTTGTGTGATCAACTAGCTTCAGCTGGACACAAAGTTTCTGAGTCAGAACATGTTCTATACATAATCAGTGGGTTAGACAGCGAGTATGAAGCAGTTGTGGCTATTATATCCACTATGGAACCTACACCTCACTTACAGTTTGTGTATTCCACACTTCTTTCCCATGAAGGAAGGATAGAACACAACAAAACTATAAGTTCTGATATCTCTGTCAACTACACATACAACAAAGGCAAACAAAGCTCTAATCCCAGAGGTCAGTCCAACTTTCAAAGAAGTGGACCATCCAACAGAGGAAGAAGGGGAGGCAGAAGTAACAACAACAATAAAATAAGGTGCCAAATATGTGAGAGGTATGGTCATGGAGCAAATAAATGTTACTTTAGATTCAACAAGAACTACACTCCATCACAACAAGATAGCAGTGCAAATATAAACATAGTCACTGCAACAAAGGACAGCAACTCAAAACAAACAGAAGTTCTAAACACTGAAAATACAACAAGCAATGATACTGGAGATGACTGCTGGTACCCAGACTCAGGAGCTACAAATCATGTAACCAACAACCTCAACAATCTAAACCTGGGAAACAAAGAATACAAAGGTACGCAGAATCTTTCTGTTGGTAATGGCAAAACTATACACATTACACACACTGGAAATGCAAGTATACATGGATGCAAACAACAACTTATTCTAAGGAACTTACTAAGAGTTCCTTCAATCAAAAAAAATCTAATGAGTGTTTCCCAATTTGCAAAAGATAATAAGGTATATTTTGAATTTTATCCCAGTACATGTATAGTCAAAGATATACTGACACAAGAAGTTGTTTTGCAGGGTAAAGAAAACAATGGGTTATACAAATTTGATTTTTCAAATTCAAAAAATACTGAGAACAATACCCATGTAATGAATGTTACTAGTGATCTTAAGAATAGTAGTAAATTTGATTTGTGGCATTGTAAGCTAGGACATCCCAGTTTACAAATTGTAAAACATATCATGAGTAACAATAACATTCAATGTAGCAGTATTCCTGAATCTTATTTTTGTACCTATTGTCAATTGGGAAAGAGTCATAAACTTGCATTTTCAGATTCACACACAACTTACACAAGACCCCTTGAGTTAATTGCTAGTGATCTTTGGGGACCAGCACCTATTACCTCTGATTATGGATACAAATATTACATATCATTTATAGATGCTTACTCAAGATTTGTTTGGATTTACATGCTAAAATCTAAATCTGAAACCAGTAATATAGTTATGTAGTTCATTAATAAAGTTGAAAACATGACTGGAAATAGTGTTTGTACATTTCAGTCAGATGGTGGAAAAGAATTTCTTCCTTTAAAGACTTTCTTTGAAAAGAAAGGTATTAATCACAGGACTACATGTCCATACACATCTGAACAAAATGGAATCATTGAAAGAAAACATAGACATATTGTTGAAACTGGGTTAACTTTATTAGCTCAAGCCTCTATGCCCTTGAAATTTTGGCCAGAGGCATTTAACACAGCTGTACACTTGATAAATATACTACCAACTAAAATTCTTAAACTCAAGTGTCCACAAGAAGTGTTAACTACTATTAAACCAGACTATGAACATCTGAAGGTGTTTGGGTGTCAATGTTTTCCTTGTTTAAGATCCTATAACAAACACAAATTAGACTTCAGATCTACCCCTTGCACCTTCTTAGGTTATTGTACTAAACAAAAGGGGTATAGATGTCTAGACAGCAAGGGAAAGATATATATATATCTAGGCATGTAAGATTCAATGAGCAGGTATTTCCATACAGCAATACTGAAATCAAAACTACTGAAAAAGTGAGGAATCCAAAGTTTGTGATTCCTGATTTACCTGAAGAAATTGAGATCCTGCCATCAATACAACCTACAAGGAATGACATCTATCCAAGCTCTCAACATACCATGACTGCTAAAGAGTCAGGTCAAGAGCAAGCATCACATGAAGATGATGGCAACAATCAGAATTTTCAGAGTCCAGAACTGAGCAGGGCAAGCCATGAACAAATCACCAGAGAGAATACCATGGAGAGCAGCAGCTCAAACCACTGTCATGACAACACTGTCAGAAATAATTCCAACACTCATCCAATGTTAACTAGAGCAAAGTGTGGTATCTACAAACCAAAAATTATCAACAACATAGTTATTCACGAAGAACCATCTTCCTACATAGAAGCTGCTCAAAATGATAAATGGAGAGCTGCTATGCAGGAAGAATACAATGCTCTAATTAACAAAGGAACTTGGAATCTGGTAAAAAGACCAGAAAACAAAAATATAATTGGGTGCAGATGGACTTTCAAATTAAAAAAAAATGCTGATGCTTCAATTTCTAAGTATAAAGCAAGGTTGGTTGCAAAAGGATATTCACAACAATATGGGTTTGATTTCTCAGAAACATTTTCCCTAGTTGTGAAACCCTCCTCAATTAGAGTTATTCTAACCATTGCTTTAAACAAAAATTGGAGCATCAGACAGTTAGATGTTAACAATGCTTTTCTTAATGGTGTATTACAGGAAGAAGTATACATGGAGCAACCAGAAGGGTTCACTCAGAAACCAGACAGAGAACTTGTGTGCAAACTTAATAAAGCCATTTATGGGTTGAAGCAGGCACCAAGAGTCTGGTTTGACAAGCTCAAGACAACTCTCATGAATTTTGGCTACAATTCACTAAAATCTGACAACTCTATATTCTCTAAAATTAATGAATTTGCCACCACTTATATTCTAATTTACGTTGATGATTTCATTATTACAGGAAGCAGTGAGTCAGAAATCAAGGAAATCACTACAATGCTAAACTCAGAATTTTCAATTAAAGACCCGGGTGATCTAAATTACTTCCTTGGTATTGAAGTTCAAAGAACTTCTAAATCTGAAATGCATCTCAATCAAAAGAAATACATTTCAGAAATATTATCTAAAGCCAAAATGGACAAAGCTAATCCCTTACCAACTCCAATGGTTACAAATCATCAACTATCAAAATACAAGGGTGAGGCAATTCAGAATATAAAGCAATATAGAAGCATAGTGGGTGCACTTCAATATGCTACAATAACAAGACCAGACATTTCATTTTGTGTCAATAAAGTTAGCCAATTTATGCAAAATCCTCTGGATACTCACTGGAAGGCTGTAAAAAGAATACTTAGATATCTCAAGGCAACAATAGATCACGGTCTTATCCTAAAATCAAGTCACACACTCAATATAAATGCCTACGCTGATGCTGACTGGGGGACCGATACAGATGATCGAAAATCAACATCAGGCTACTGCATTTACTTAGGAAAAAATCCTATATCATGGAGTTCAAGGAAACAAAGCACTGTATCAAGATCTAGCACAGAGGCCGAATTCAGGTGTGTGGCAAGTGCAGCGGCAGAGGTTATATGGCTAGAGTCACTTCTAAGTGAACTCAATATCAAAACTGATAATAAGCCAACAATCTGGTGTGACAACGTCAGTGCTATTTCCCTAACCTCAAATCCAGTTCTTCACTCTAAAACTAAGCATATTGAATTGGATCTATACTTTATCAGAGAACAAGTAATCAAAGGAAAATTAAGAGTTGGATACATACCATCTCTGCATCAAAAAGCAGATATACTTACTAAACCTCTGTCGAAGCCAAGTTTCACGAGATTAAGGGAAGAGCTCAACATTGACGTAGCCAACTCAAGCCAGAGATCCAGGAGAGAAATCTTTATACCAGACTAGAGCTTAATCTGGTACTATTAACCTTTGAGAGATAGAAGATCTGATGTTGCCGATTTTTCTCAAGAGGAACGCAGCCGCCATTTTCCTTTCTTTTCACAAACCCTAAGGTTCTCGGGTTTGAGGGGGGAAGTAAAAGTAAATGTGTTACTTGCTTATCCGGTCAGCCTGCTCAAAGACAATATCAACCATTCATCTCAACGGTCCGCATCTGTTTTCATTTCTGTCCGAGATCATGGGCCAAGGCCCAAACATTATGTATCTTATAAATAGTTTGTTCTATCTGTAATTCATTTGTACTGATTGTGATAATAATAACAAAGCAATTACTTCTTCTATCATCTCTCTTAATATCCAACAATCAAGTGATCTTACATTTCTAACTCAATGCACACACATAAATCTACCACTCTCCTTACATCAGGTTTGTTGATATTCACCATTAGATCAATTAAGCATTGCATATCTACGGCATATCCAAAAAATAATGGCCTCAGATCATCCAGCATATCACAGTAGCAACCTGTTAAAAAAGTTACTTATGTGATAGGACTAAAAAAATTTAGTAGTTGTGGCTGACTATATATGAACGAGTTAAAAAAAGATAAATGAATAAGATTGAAATATTTTTGCTTCACTGATAATTAAAAGTCTCGGTGGAAACTTTCGTCATTTCAAAAATAGTCATAGACACTTTCAGTAGGAGTAGAAATAAAGTTATGAATCTCTGTATTGGCTGGAGAGATATAACATGAATAATTGTGTGAGGCATGAAAGATAAGTAGATAAATGTCAAATTAAAGACATTTATTCTTTGTGCCAATGTAAAGTTGAAGTTTCATTTGGGTGTTTTCCTATAATATATAGATAGATTAAAAGATAATACTGTTAATAATTAATTCTTGCATAAAAATGACGAGAATGACAAAGTTCAGACAAATTTTGGCCATTAGGACAACAAATTTAATTTATAGTGTAAGGACAAAGTTTTCCCAAAAATAAAGTACAAGTCCAAAATTATAATTGGTTGCCATGACATTTTCAACACTAAAATTAAGGTTTCTTATATCTCATGTAATTTGAGCCATGGATGAGGGCCTCTGCGACCTTTAATAGTGGTGCCATAGTTATAGACATCGACGGAGTAGGTGTCGAGAGTAAAGCTGTGGTCAAGCTCAGTATTGGAGGTGATGGAGGATGTAACGAGTTTTACGATGATGAAGAGTAGAGATGATGATGGAGAATTATGTGATGATTGTTAGAAACGGATCAGCACGTTGCGGGATAAATTGACAAATTTCAATAAAATTATTCCATTTTAGATCTTATTGGACCTTATGAAATCTAAATTTGTTTACATCTTATCCAAATTTGTTTACATCTTATCCAAATTTGTTTTTAAATAAAAAAAATATTTTATATAATTTATAATTAAAGTTTTATATTAATGTTGTGTTTAATATATAGTATGAAACATACATATGTGTGTACGTGCACGTGCAACATAAATAGTGTAAATGGTTAAATATGCTCGTGTATAAATGTTGGGATTTACGCCGCAATGGACATGTTAGTCTGTTTATATACATGTGTGTTGTCTAATACATATGTGTGTATGTATGTATGTATGTATGTATATACCTATACACCTTTGTGTTATTATAGAATAATATTTGTAAATGTAATCTTTGTATAAATGTATATATAAAATTTACGTTGTAATGTATAAAGCAATTATAAGTTTAATATAAACAATTGTGAATTTCAAATTCAAATATAAAAGTCAAATTTTAAATTTAAATTTGGATTTACAAAATAAAATATCTAGTAATTTCATATTCAAATTAATATATTAGTTTTGAATATGTATATACATACATACATACATACATATGTATATAATACACACACATACATATATATTTATACACAAACATACACACATTGAATTTTTTTTAAAATATATATGTATAATATATATTTGTACATAAAATAATATTTAGAAATTAGTGTGTGTAATGTTAATATACTTAAACATGTTATCAAAGAGGAACTTTGAGGAGGGGATAATTCTTTCAATTTGGTCCCTATGCTTTTAAATGATTAGAGGCAGTGATAATACTTTGGATTTAGATCTCAATGGAAATTTGCAACAGTAAAACTAATAGATGCGCCTAAAGTATTTCAGAAACTAAGGTAGTGTTTGGTTTGTTGTAGTTTTGGATTTTTGTCCATGCAAAAATATACATGACGCATGTATATTGCCGAAAACGACTATTTTAGAAAACGAAGTTAACATACAAAATAGAAAACAACTTTTTTTTCTTCTGTGTTTTGAAAAATAATACAAACACGTGAAACAATCCATTCATCAATCGTCCCTCTATCCCTTTCGTCCTACCGTCCGTCTTTCCTTCATCTTTTTCGTCGTTTCTTCACTCTTTTCATACTTGACAAATACGTTGAAAATCAAAAATACAAAATTCATTTTTAAATCGGACATATCGGCTGCCTTTTACCATTAGGAATCGCAAGTTCTGAGTTAGTGGTAGCAGTAGTTGTCCGAATGTTAGTTTTGGCACGAGATTTACAGTTTGACAGTCGGTACACGACAGCTCTACAACGGAGCACGAAAATTTATTCATGGCGATAGAGATGCGGCTATCATTAAGTAACTGCAAATCGATGAAAGCACAAAATCCGTTAGTGAAGAAAGAGATGCGGCTGATGAAGTAACCGCAAGTTGATGAACTGAAGCGACAAAATGAATTTGTAAAGAAAGAGATGCAGTTCTTTGAACGCCCTATGGGAAAGATGCACGGGAACAGCTGAGGTTTTGCGGCTTTGATGAACTGGACCGTCGTGAAGGCAGCACTATTCAGTCTCGATTAATTACTTGGAGCGGCTCTCTTGATTCGCAATATAGAAGGTTTTATGTACCAATCTTCTGGAATTTCTTATTTCCTACCATGAATCTCGATTCGTTAAGGAATACTACAAAGATTCGCAGCTCGACTGTACAAGTTCAAGTTTTAACAATGGCCGACTCATGAGGAAATGACTGGCAAAAATTCGAATGGGTACAGTCATGTGAGATCGGTTTAGGAAGAAAGAGACCACGTGATGCGGTTGATTTGGGGATATACTCAAGTCACGAGTGGGTGTGGGTGTAGGTAACTGCAGATGAGCGGTTACTGCAACCATTTTAGTGGAGGAGAGACTGGTAGAGAGGAGCAGTTTAGAAACTTGCAAGAAATGGGATTGTACGTGGGCACCAAAATGTGCATTGTGGGCCAGAAGTTTCAGAAGCAATTGGGCTTTATGATTTTGGGTCTACGGTTGCCAAATGTTTTTTTTAAGGCCTATTGTATCTTGTTTTATTTGTTTTAGATAATGCTTTGTAAGTATGGTTATAGTGTATCTTGTACTTTGTAGCTTCTACTTTATGAAATAAAGTGTACCAAAATTTAAAAAAAAGTAAATTAATAATAAATATGTGTATGTATAAACATACATATTTTCCACTATGAAAAAGAAAATCCTTTTTTCAGTTTTAAATTGTTTTAATTTAAAAATAACTTTTTAGTTAATTAATTCCATAGGGAATTAATGCTAAATTATTATTTTTACTTACGAAAACAATTTTGGACTTGTACATACTATATTAAAATATACATACACATATTTTATGTAATTTATATATGTGTATATATAATTAGATATAACATTTAAATTAAATAAATTAACTATATTATATTCGGATTTAATATATATACATACATACATACATATATATATATGTGTGTGTGTGTGAGAATTTTTTATGTATTTTTGAATCTATAAGTGTGTATGTGTATACATATATATTAATAATATATATAACATACTTTACTAAATAATATTTATATATAAATCAAGTTTTTTTTAAATTATTTTAATAATATTATTTTTGATTTTTTTAAGGCCATGAGAAATATGTATGAAAATACATACATACATACATACATACATATATTTATTACATATTTGTAATATCATCTAATGAAGACATCACCAATATATCTAGATTCATGATAAAATATTTATACTACCTTAGCATATGATAATAAATGAACAATTGTATATGAATATGTATATGCAAGTATAGAAAAGTTTACCATGTCAATAGCTTGGATAAAACACCTTGAGATGTTGCTCCTTGAATCTGATTATAAAATCTAGAAAGAGCCATCACTCTGAATGCAACAACAACCAGTCTTCGAATTTGACCTAATTTGTATATTTGGAAGCTTGAAATATGAGGACGAGAGAGGCAAGGGTGGCCGGCCTGAACTTGGGAAAGTGAAGGCTTCAATTAACCTTTTCTGGAATGGGATGTGAGCTATATAAATAGCTAGGGTACAAAAGAGCAAAAGGAGGATCTAGGTCCACACTTTTCTCTTACCCATTCCCACCTTTTGAATCATCATTCACTCCCATCCAACCATCCATATAGCGGACAATACCAGCCCTTATTTAGGTCTCCTGACCGCTTCAAGCCTGATAAGGTAAATGTGCAATTAAATCCAATTTAAATACATATTGATTCATATATGGTACGTGTGTTTGTAACTATTATATACGCACTATTTAATATTGATCAATGCAAATTAAATAAATTTTTATAATTAATTTTTCATAAATATTATTAATTAAATTATAATAATTATAATTAATAAAATCAGGTGATAGTAGGAGTATTTAATATTTCGGTTATGTGACTCTTAGGTCTAAATTTGGTCAGTAATTAATATCGAACAATTCAATTATTAACGTTCACACGTCACTTAGCAAGTGGTGTGACATTATGACCAAATTTATCGCTTACATAGATTCGGTAAAATCCAATTTTACTTTATTTAAGCGTTACACGGTAATGAAAATTGTTTATATTAATTCTCTTCGTCAAACCTATATCATATTTGAACTTATGGAATTTGGTAATGGTCACAATTCGAATATCGTCCATATTCAACTTTATAGTCCAAACACAAAGTCCTTGGTTCAATAGTAACAATTATTATTAACCGAACCGCTTTTCCAAAAATTTTGACTTTGACTTTGAGTGGATTTCGGTAAACTGTGATTCTAACCTCATATAACTAAGGAGATGAATTCTCTCTTGAATAGTGTCTCACTTCTAATGATTATACTCGACCAAACAATAGTCGTTCGACTGATGTCGTGTCATGATTTAACTATAATCAAAGTGAAGTTTCCACATTGAAGCTCTGCAGTATTCTCAAGTCGAGGGAATCGTGTAATATTCTCACATCGATATTTTTAGTTAAAACTTAGTTATATTAACCAACAGAAAACTATTGAGTGGGTCATTCCATAGTTATCCAATAACTATTAGTACGTAACCCTTTGGTGCCCAACGTTCATGAGTAATATGATATCCAACATTTGTAGAAGATTATGTGATATAGTCTCAATGAATATATCGATATCCAAACTCAATACATCTTGACTAGGAATATTTAAAACGGTATGTTTATTTTATTATGATAAATCACTCATGATTACAACATAATGTAACTACTATATCATTTATGAATTTTCTATAAAAACATACTTTTAATTAACTAGTACAACAGATTCTATTAAGTATATAATAGAAAGAAAACACCTTTTATTCCGAACAAGATTGGTTAGCGAGTTAGATATATGTAACAAATTACATAATTGCCCTTAGGGCATACCCCTAACTCCATTAATCTCTCACTTGCACTTAGGGCTAATTATGGAATCTATATCCTATCATTTCGATTAGTTTGATGAGAACCGATCGAGTTAGTCCCTTCGTGAATGGATCTGCTATATTGTTTTAATTATCTACTCTATCAATCAACTATCTCTAGTTGATAAACAACCTTTATAATGTGGAACTAGTCCGAGTATGTTTCTCGATTTCTTGTAATGACCCAAAATTTCAAACACTTCGTATTTAAATATCAGAATTATACAAATATTTAAATCTTGGATTTAATATGATTAAATTGATTTAATAACCTTGTTAAACCCCTTTTAATTAATAAATGATGTTGATAAACTTGTTTTTAAATATGTTTACAAAAATAAATAGTTCAAAGAAATATTTATACTGTGGCCAAAAATCATTCTATCGATAAACAACTTTTTACTAGATAAAAGATGTTCAAACTTTTTGGGCATGTCTAATATATTAATGGGTAATTACTTAGCAACTAAAAATATTTAGTGTTAATGGATAACTAAATATGAATGGTAAAAAATATTAGCAAGTGGATTGAGGAGAAGATATTTTGGTGAATAGTGAAAGATATTTTCCTAAAGGGATAAGGTGTAAAGTTGGCATGTGAGGGGGAGCATGCATGGTGACCATCCATGGAGGATGAGAGGTTAGTGGTTACCTCTTGGCGACTTCTACTTGAGGCCCTTCATGTGTTGCATTAATCCATTTGTTAAATTTTAAAGATAGAAACACATAGTCTTAATCCTCTTTTAACTTCACTAATTAGTCTTTAATCAAAGTAGCTCTTCTTTAATCTCCACCAAACTCAAGCGTAAGCTTATCGCAACATAGCAACATCGAATATCAACTCATAGCTTGAAGAAATAGTGCACAAACCCTCCATTAAGGTTGGGCCGTGAGCAATATAGTGGAAGGGGAGGTGACCACCGAGTGCTAAGGTGGAGCAATGGTGGAAGCTTTGGCATGTTTGGTGATGGTAGGAAGTATTCATGTGATTCTAAGTGGCTTTTGCTTATGTTAGCTTGGTTTGGGGTGGGTTTACTCACCACTTGATAGTATATAATGTGTATATGTGTGTGCTTGAATATATGTTAAGTATTTAATTAATAAAGTTATAACTTTGGACCATACTTGCTTTTGAAAGCACATGACAACTCTATATTGTAAACTGTCACTTCTATTACCCCCTACAACATGTAATGCGACCTTAACTTTGTGTTTACATGTTTTATTTGGTTGTATATGGCTTGAAGTGTGTTTGAAAATGTTCGAAGCGAGAAAGGTCACTATAAGTGCACTTTTAATCCCTTGTGTTTTAACTTGTGTTAAATGATTATATGCAAATATATTATGTAAAAATATATCTTCGTTGTTCTCTGTACTTATAAAGTATATGGGATAGCTCGGAAATGACATGGAAAAGTATATAAATAATGGAACAAAGTTGTAACATTTAGAAGCGAAATAGTCGCTATAGATGCACTTTGATATGCTTTGTTTTTGTAGGATTTTGTAAAGACATCCTTAAGGGTTTCTTTGTGTGGTTGTTAAGTAAAACAAGCAAAGTGCTTACTATAAAAAAATTGGACTTTAAATCGATTAATAACTAATTGAAAACCGATCGAATATTTAGCTAGTTTTGTGGCAAGAAGAGGAAATTGCAACATTTTCCAACTGTAAACATTCTGTGTGTTTCTGAACTTATGACAGCATTTCTGTTAAATGCTGTTGTTTGAGACTTTAAAAGGTTTAAAAATGTTACTTAAGTAGAATATTTTTCCGAAATCTTTTTGGGGATGTTAATAACATTAATTAGAGTATTTTAAAAGTTGTTTGAAGTTCAACTATATTGTAACAACCCTGTATTTTACAATTATTTTTAAATTGATTTTTCCAGATTTAAAAGCTTTATTTATGAAAAGAATAAATTTTGTTATTGTAAATATAAAAACTTTGATTTTGTATGTGGATTTGAATTCCAAATACGACTAAATTTAATATTTCCAGAAAATGTGAACTTTGGTCAAATAGTCAAACTTTGACTTTTAAACTTAAAAATTTAAAAGTTTGAAATTATAAATTTTATCTTTTATTATGAAAATAGATTTAATAACATGAATACTGCTTTTCGTTTCGTTGAAAACGGAGTTAAAATGTAAAAGTTATGTACATTTCAATTTTTAGTATAATTTGTTTTATTGTGCAATTTTGCCTATTTTAAATTTTATAAATCATATTTTCTTTCTTATTATTTATTTTAATATGTATCAATATGTTAATTTATGTATATTTTCATCTCTAAATATTTTTAAAAATAATAATAGAATTTTCCAAAATTTACTATGATGATTTCCTATTTTTAAAGGCTGTTTTCCTATTTTCTGCTATTTTCTCCATTTAAAAATTATATGTAAATTAAATTTTAATATTTATTTTGTGAATATATTTTTATTTTATGTTATTATTTATGTTTAAAAATATATTACAAGCTCATATGAATTTTCTAAAATTTATTCTATTCAATTTCAAATTTTCTAGACTAGTTTACTATTTTAAGCAATTTCCTTAATTCTTTTTATATTTTCTTTAAATTTAATTATATATTTTTATTTTATTTCACTTTGTTTCGGTTTTTAGATGTACTTGCTGAATTTTATTTCATTTTATTTGATTTAAAAGAAAAAGAAGTATGGAAGGTTTTAAAAGCTAAGAAACGTAAAGTCGTTTCACCGTTTCTTTTACCGTTTCTTTTTCAATCAATACATCAGTTATTTTGGCCGTTTCTTATACTTTCTTCAGCTTTAACTCTCTCTTATTCACGTGAATAACTTCTAAAAATTTCAGTTCTCATCTCCTAAAACTCACGGCTAAGAAAAATTTGCCAATGGCTTCCATTCTCTACTTCTTCTCTTCACTTTTCCTCTTTTCTTTCAATGATTTTGCTTGATCTCTTCACATGTTTGCTTGGCCTAGCCTCTACCACCTTCATCCCCATCATCACCTCCTCCATCTACTACAGCAAACACTCCCTTCCCTCTGACCAAGACAGGCCATGACCTTCCACTTGAAGCCATCACCACAAAACTCCACAAAACATTGCCTAGAACACACATATCATCACCTACCCTCCATATCTTGCTTTGGCCACCCCCTTAGCCACCACCACCACTTGCTACATGACCTTTGGCTGCTGCTACTCATCACCCAAACCTCTATCCAGACCTGTACCAGATGATGTCCGAGCCATTTGACCCATAGACCGAGCCAAAAGTTGAACCAAACTCCACTATGTTGCCTAGTCTCTTGATTTCTTGTGTTGTAACTTCCTCCACATGTTCTAGCCTATATGCCATGCATTCCTATGATCAAACCTGAGCCAAAGTCATGTCAAACCTGACCTAAATAAACCCCTAGGCCATGCAAAGCATTTTAGAAAACAAGGCAAAAGATTTGACATTCAAATCTCTTTTCATTTAAAAGTTATTCCATTTCAAGTGCGTTGAAATTGTGTTTGTTTTGATGTATGTTTTGGGTTGTAATACAAGAGTTGTAGCTTTGGATCTTGCTCTCCACTCAAGTCCGTAGTCTTGTCATCGTGCTTTTGTTTCCATTGTGTCATTGGTTTTGATATCTCCAGCACAAACAGGTGAGTTATTCTCACCAGACAATATGTACCTATATAACTAGTAAATTGACACCCTGTGAATCTGTAGAAATATATTATCATGTTATACTTGACTATATTATGATCATATGATGTTTATACACCTGTTATATCATATGTTACTGTTATTTAATGTTATTTTGTTATTTATATCAGTTATCACCATTGCAAGTTCCCTGTAGACTAGAATCACTATGGGTTGAAATGATACATACCCGAACGGACTTTAGAATAGGGAAAAATTGTTATGGGCTGAAATGATAGGCCTGAACGATTTTTATTTAATTTATTTTAACTTGGGATTGCGGGTTTGAAATGATAGAACCCGGATTTTTCTTTTTTTAACTGCGGATTGAAATGATACATATCTGTATCACTTGACCTAGGTTAGAAAATTATATACAGGCCCGTGGTTATTTCATAAAGTGTTTTGGATATTTTTAAGTATTTTAAAAAATTATAAATTTATGAAATTTGATTTAAATAGATTTTGAAATGTTTTAAAATAAAGAAATTATGATTTTTTTTCCATGTGTTAAAAATGTAATTAATGAATGGTTTAACTGGATTTTTGAAATATAACTTAAGTTGGAAATTTGGAATTTTGGTTAAAAATGATATTTAAGTTATATAAATAAAATGGATATTAAATTTTATTTGGAAATGGTAAATATGATAATTTGATTAAATTTGAATTTAAGCGATTTATTAAAGTATTATTGATTTTTCTATGAATTTAAGTGGTTAAATAAGTGAATGTTTAAAAGTGATCTTTTAAAATATAACTTGACTTGGAAATGTGAAATTTGGTTTTAATTAAAGGGTTAAGTTAATTAAATAAAATTGGAAATTTAGTTAAATTTGTGAAATGGTAATTTAAATTTGAAGTGTTAAGTTATTTGTTGAAATGTGAAGAATTGGAAACTTTTACACTTAAATTTATTAAGTAAATTGTTGAAAATTGGATTTTATTATAGAAATTTATTGTGAAAAAGATATATGTTAAATGATATGTAAATGAACATTTTAAATGTTAAAATATGATTTTTAAAATGTTTAGGTGTTTTAAATTGAAGTTATTTAATTGCTGGAAATACACTAACACTTGAAATTAACTTTTAATAGCATTCAGAAATGCTATAGATTTTGTTTTGAACTAAAATTGTGTAAAAAGAGCTATTACATCATTTCTGAAATGCTGTAGTTGCTGTAATTGAACTTATAGGCTAATATTGAACTCAGGTCTATTATAGCATTCTCTGGAAATGCTATAATGGTCTGTAGTCTTTGCTGAAACCAAATTTAACCCTTGTTTTGAAATCTGAACTACCGCAGCACTTCTGATATGCTGTCTTTTCTGTTTTGAACTATAATTCAACTAAAACTGAGTTTTAACAGCAGTTTTAAGTGCTGTCTTTGCTGAATTAATTTTTTTTTCAAATATAACCTGTAGCAGTTGTTTTTAAATGCTGTGAAATGCTGAAATTTTAATAATTAGCGTTTTTGACTTAGTAAACGAACTCAGAATGGTTTGAAACTTTGGAAATTGAATACTTGATTTGAAAATATAATAATTACACTTTTAAAAGGTTTAAATGAATTATTTTGATTGGAATATAAACTATTTAAAGGTGATTTGAAATGATAGTAAATAAACGATATCTTTGAATTTAAAAGGTATTTAAAGTTGAATATTTGGATTTGAACTGATAGGATATTTTATTTTATTAAAATGATTTGAAATGAAGTTTTGTAAGGATATGACATTTTATTATATTAAAATGATTTGAAATGAAGTTTTGTAAGGATATGATATTTTATTATATTAAAATGATTTGAAATGAAGTTTTGAAATGATATGAAAATTTAAATATATGGAAATGGTTTGGAATTGATTTAATCTTTATTTTGATAAAGATATGGTTTGAAATGATATTTTATTTTGAAGTAAAGTATTGTTTTTAAAAGTTATAACCACGGGTTATAATAACGATTGGTTGGCAAAGAGACCGGGATCAGATATGGACATACTCTCTGTCGATACCGAAAACCACTTTGACAACCGTGTACGCGGTGGAGATTCCAGAATGAAGTAGGATGGTGGTGACGTTCTTAAGGTATGTTACGTGGACCCAACTCCCGTGAGTTGGCATAAGGTAGCTAAAACAGGAGCGATCTCGGACCAATGAGGTAGCACCTCTTCTCAGACACATTTCTTCGATATTATACTCTTACTTGTGATTGATTAGATGGCCATCCTCCGATTTGGGAGTGTTGTTCGAGGTGGAACGGTAGTGGCTGCTATGCTTATCCATCAGTCCGTGTGCGTAATTGGTATATTGATGCAGCGCAGAAAGTTAAAGGCCTAGGTCGCTCACGACCTAAGAAGCTAGTAGGTCGCTCACGACCTAGCGAGATAGAGGAGGGAGCAAGTAATGCTGGAAAAAGTGGCAGTGCCCAAATTGGTGAAGTGCTAGGTCGCATACGACCTAACAAGGCTTTTAGGTCGCTCCAACGACCTACCGAAGATTTTCAAGCTAACGAAAGACTGGAACGACCTAACTTGTTTTTAGGTCGCATACGAGCTAACGAGTTAAGGTATAGGTCGTGGGAACGACTTAACATATCACCAGGGAAAGAACTACGACCTAACGGGTTTGAGGATGCCGAGTTAGAACAAGGAGATAGGTCGCTGGAACGAGCTGAGAAGGTACTACGACCTAACAAATTACGACCTATGATAGGTCGCAAGGAAATAGAACGAGCTAAGCTAGGACGCGAAGGCTTAGGTCGCAAAGTCTTGGGTCGTGGAGACTTAGGTCGCGAGGCCTTAGGTCGCGAAGAATTTCTGAAGCCGCTTCTGTTAGGTCGCAAACGAAAGGATGCCGTTCATTGTTAGGTCGCAAGCTCTAGATGCCATTGATTTCCTTAAGTCGTTGAGTTGGGATACCGCAAAGTTCTTAAGTCGCAAAACTCTGGATGTCGTTGATTCTTATGCCGCATTGATCTCTGCCGTTGATTCTTAAGTCGCTGAAGGAAGCAGATGTATTGAAGTTAAGTCGCGTCTGTTTTAGGGTCGCAATGTTTTGTAGGTCGCAGGTTATAAGTCGTGTACGACCTAAGTATTGTAAGTCGTTATATTGTTTGTACGTTGGTTGTAATATGCGAATGTATTGTAATATGAACTGTTAGGTCGCTGCCGACCTATACTAAGTCGTGTCTGTTCTTAAATCGCGTCATGTTAGGTCGTAGGTCGTTTCCGACCTAAGTACTTGTAATATTTTGGAGTTTTCTGTTGTGTTGAGTTGTAGCCTATAAATAGGCGTGTATGGTCATTTTGTAAAGGTTGTTGATTTTTGAATAAAATTCTCTTTTGATTGCTTTGTGCTTTCATTCAAATTGGTAGTTGAGTGTAATCTCCTATCTCCTCTTTCGGATAATCGAGTGCGCTCGATTCAACGATTGTAGAAGCCGATTCGCGGAATCAAGTGCGCTTGATCAACGCTTGAAGAATTGAAGATCTTTGAACCCGGTATCGTGCGCGATCAACGAGTTTGGGATAGCTAGAATTCGGTACCTTCGGATCAACGAATTTGGGCATTTCAGTATCTTCCAATCCACCGATTACTACATTCACCGATCGACATTGTTTTTGAAATATCCGATGCGTCAGTTTTGGTATCAGAGCTTGTTCTAGCCAATCATAGCTAGATCGAGACTTGGAGCCTATTCAATTTGAAGTTTAAAGAGAAGCCGAGCTTGAAGTGTTGAGCCGTGGCCGAGAGGAAGAAGTGTTCATCATTGTTTGAAGTTGGAAGATCGGATTTGTATTGGAGGCCGAAACTTTGTCCATCGTGTTCATCGCGATTTGCTACAAAGTGGAAGTTTTCGATCCGTTTCATTTTGGATCAAAGTCCGAAAAGTGTTTGAATTTGAAGTGTTGAAGAGTTTGTAAAGTTTTCAAGTATGCCGCCAAGAAGAGCTAATCGCCATCAAAACGTAGAAGCTTTGTATCGAAGAGAAGAAGCTGATGAGATGGAGCAAAGAATCAATGAGAATTTTAGTGAAAAGCTTAACGAAGGGATTGGACGATTAGAGAAGATGATGTTAGAGATGAATCAAAATCGGAGAAGGGTTTCACCTGAATCTAACCATGGGGGTAGTAGAGTCTCACCACATTCCAATCGAGACAGAAGTGTTGAAATTGATCAAGGGCGTGGGAGGAACGTGAATGATCGTGAACGAAGGAATGTAGATAGAAGGGATGGTGGTAGACGTGAAGGGAGTAGAGATGTTGGTGGTCAGAATCGACATCATTATGCATTTGATTTTGAAGAGGAGTATGATGGTGGTAGTATTCAAGGAAGAGGTCAAGGAAGAAACTATTCTGAATATGATCACAAATGGGAGTCGGGGATGAAGACTGAAATTCCTGAATTCAAGGGTGGTATGCAAGCGGAGGAGTTTCTAGATTGGGTAGCTAATGTGGAGGAAATTTTTGATTTCAAAGAAGTTCCAGAACATCGTAGAGTGAAGTTGGTTGCTACGAGGTTGAGGGGTAGAGCTTTAGCATGGTGGCAACAAACCAAACTTACACGTGAACGAATGGGGAAATCAAAAGTTGAATCTTGGGAGAAGATGAAGAAGTTGATGAAAGCAACGTTCTTACCTTACAATTATCAATCTTTGATGTATCAACGTTTGCAAAACTTGAGACAAGGAACGAAGTCTGTTAACGACTATGCTGATGAATTCTATCAACTTATAGCGAGGAATGATATTATGGAAACAGAAGAACAATTGACATCTAGATTCATTGGGGGATTGAGAATGCAGATTCAGGATATGGTTAATATGTTCGATCCAAGATCTGTGGCAGAAGCACATCAGAAAGCATTGGCTTGGGAAAAACAAGGGAGACGAGGAGGTGGTGTGTTTACTAATTCTAACAATCAAGCTAAGGGTGTTGGTGGAAGTTCTAATGTTTCTAAACCTATCAGTAGACCAGTGGTGAAGGAGGCTGAGAAGGCAAGGGTTAACAATGGTTTCAAATGTTACAATTGTCAGGAATTGGGACATAAAAGCAGTGAGTGTCCAAAGCCAAAGAAGAGAACCATGATTGTAGAAGTTGAAGATGAGGATGTTGATGGGGAGTGTTCTAGTCCAGTTGAGGAAGATGAGCAGGATGTTGCGTCAGGAGATGAAGGTTGTAATCTAATGCTGAGGAGATCGTGTTTAACACCGAAGCAGGAGGAAGCTAGTTGGTTGAGGAGTAATATCTTTCAATCGACATGTACTATTCTGGGGAAGGTGTGTAAATTCGTGATTGACGCAGGAAGCTGTGATAATATTATTTCAACCGAGGCTGTGACAAAGTTGAAATTGAAGACAGAGAAACATCCGAGTCCATACAAGTTAGCATGGTTGAGAAAAGGAGGAGAAGTGAAAGTGGATAGACGAGTTTGTGTTCCATTCTCTATTGGGAAGAAATACAAAGATGAAATATGGTGTGATGTAGTAGAGATGGATGTTTGCCACTTATTATTGGGAAGACCATGGCAGTATGATCGAGCAGTACAACATGACGGTCGGACCAATAGTTACAGTTTTATGTTTGAAGGCACGAAGATTATCCTAGTTCCAAAGAAGAGACCACAAGGAGAAAGTAAATCAGCAGAAATTGAAGAGCTGAAAACTTTATTATCTTTGAAGGAGTTTGTTAAGGAGGTTGAGAAAGAGCCTGAAATATTTTTATTGATTGGGCGTGAGAGCAAAGAAGAGGTTGAAATTCCAGAAGAAGTTAAACCAGTTTTGAAAGAATTTGACGATGTATTCCCAGATGAGTTACCAAAGGAGTTACGGCCTTTGAGAGACATACAACATCAAATCGATCTTGTTCCGGGAGCAGTGTTGCCACACAGACCACATTATCGAATGAGTCCGAAGGAACATGAAGAGTTGCGGAGGCAGGTAGAGGAATTGCTTGAACAGGGGCGTGTGCAGGAGAGTCTAAGTCCTTGTGCTGTACCAGCTTTATTGGTACCCAAAAAGGATGGAACGTGGAGGATGTGCACAGATAGTAGAGCATTGAATAAGATCACAGTTAGATACAGATTTCCGATGCCAAGACTTGATGATTTATTGGATCAAATTAGTGGGTCTGTAATCTTTTCTAAGATTGACTTGAAGAGCGGTTATCATCAGATTCGCATTAGACCAGGGGACGAATGGAAGACAGCATTCAAGACGAGGGAAGGCTTGTATGAATGGCTGGTAATGCCGTTTGGTCTATCGAATGCACCAAGTACATTCATGAGGGTGATGAACCAAATTTTTAGGCCATACATTGGGAAATTTGTGGTGGTTTACTTTGATGATATTCTGGTCTACAGTGCTAGTACAGAAGAGCATGTTCAGCATTTGAAGAAAGTGTTAATTATTTTTCGGGAAGAACAATTCTATGCTGCTACAAAGAAGTGTGTTTTTATGGCGAAGAGTGTTTTGTTTTTGGGGTATGTTGTATCAGAGGAAGGAATACAGGTTGACCAGAGTAAAATCGAAGCTATCAGAGATTGGCCGCAGCCCAAGACGATAACGGAAGTTCGTAGTTTTCACGGGTTGGCTTCATTCTATCGAAGGTTCATTCCACACTTTAGTAGTGTGATGGCGCCTGTTACAGATTGTATGAAAGGCAAACAGTTTTCATGGTCAGAAGAAGCAGGGGATGCTTTTGGGAAGATCAAGGAGTTGCTGACGACTGCACCAATTCTAGTATTACCAGATTTTCAGTTGTTGTTTGAACTACACACTGATGCGTCAAAGGTTGGGATTGGAGGCATGTTGAGTCAGAAGGGGCGTCCAATTGCATATTTCAGCGAGAAGTTGTCAGGAGCGAAGATGAGATACAGTACATATGATGTGGAATTTTATGCTGTTGTGCAATCTATTAAACACTGGAGACACTATCTGTTTCAGAAAGAGTTTGTTCTTTACACTGATCATGAAGCATTGAAGCATTTACAAGGACAAGACAAGATTTCAGCGAGACATGCATCGTGGATTGCATATCTGCAACAGTTTACTTTTGTTGTTAAACACAAGTCAGGGGTGACGAATCGTGTGGCCGATGCTTTGAGTAGGAGGAGTCATTTGTTGACGACAATGAAAGTTGAAGTGACAGGTTTTGAATTATTGCCGGAGCAGATTGCAGAAGACTCTTATTTTAAGAAATTTGTTGAAGGGAACAATGAAGGGAAGACTGATGAGTTTATGTTGGTTGACGGTTTTCTTTTTAAAGGAAGTCGATTATGCATACCGGAGGGTAGTCTGAGAATGAAGATTATCAAAGAGTTGCACGACGAGGGACATGTTGGGAGAGACCGTACCTTACAGTTGATTTCACAGTACTACTTTTGGCCATCAATGAGGAAAGAGGTGGAAAGGTTTGTGGAGCGTTGTCATATTTGTCAAGTTTCGAAAGAAACAGCGACTAATTCTGGTTTATATATGCCGTTACCCGTGCCTGTAAATCCATGGGTAGATATCAGTATGGACTTTGTGTTGGGATTGCCGAGGACACAGCGTGGTAACGATTCCATTTATGTGGTAGTTGACCGATTTTCAAAAATGGCACATTTTATTGCTTGTAAGAAGACGGCGGATGCTGTTCATGTTGCTCAGTTGTTTTTCAGGGAGATCTATCGACTTCATGGATTGCCAGAATCTATTGTGTCAGATAGAGATACTCGATTTCTGAGTCATTTTTGGTTGAGTTTGTGGAAAATGGTGGGAACGAAGCTGAAGTTCAGTAGTGCTTATCATCCGCAAACTGATGGACAAACAGAGGTGGTTAATAGATCATTGGGAAATTTGTTGAGGTGTCTTGTACAAGATAATCTGAAGAGTTGGGATGTGAAGTTATGCCAGGCAGAGTTTGCCCATAATCATGCTGTGAATCGAAGTACTGGGTTCAGTCCATTTCAGATAGTATATTCGAGCTTACCGAAGGGACCGTTGGATCTAATTGTAGTGCCACAATCAAAGAAGACAGTTAAGAAAGCTGCTGATTTTGTTGAGGGGATGACGGAGTGTCATAAAATCGTTCAAGAACGATTAGAGAAAGCAAATGAAAAGTATAAACAATCTGCAGATTTGAAACGACGAAATGCTGAGTTTAATGAAGGAGATATGGTTTATGCAGTGTTAACAAAAGATCGTTTTCCAGTAGGCGCTTACAATAAATTGAAAGCACGGAAAATTGGTCCGGTAGAAGTTGTAAAATGAATTAATGAAAACGCTTATAAGTTGAAGCTGCCGGATGATGTGTATACGTCTGACGTGTTCAATGTTAAACATCTTATACCATATCATGGGGATAAGTCTATTGTGGAAGAAGAAGGAGCAAATTCGAGGTCGAATTTTTCTCAACCTAGGGAGGATGATGCAGCGCAGAAAGTTAAAGGCCTAGGTCGCTCACGACCTAAGAAGCTAGTAGGTCGCTCACGACCTAGCGAGATAGAGGAGGGAGCAAGTAATGTTGGAAAAAGTGGCAGTGCCCAAATTGGTGAAGTGCTAGGTCGCATACGACCTAACAAGGCTTTTAGGTCGCTCCAACGACCTACCGAAGATTTGCAAGCTAACGAAAGACTGGAACGACCTAACTTGTTTTTAGGTCGCATACGAGCTAACGAGTTAAGGTATAGGTCGTGGGAACGACTTAACATATCACCAGGGAAAGAACTACGACCTAACGGGTTTGAGGATGCCGAGTTAGAACAAGGAGATAGGTCGCTGGAATGAGCTGAGAAGGTACTACGACCTAACAAATTACGACCTATGATAGGTCGCAAGGAAATAGAACGAGCTAAGCTAGGACGCGAAGGCTTAGGTCGCAAAGTCTTGGGTCGTGGAGACTTAGGTCGCGAGGCCTTAGGTCGCGAAGAATTTCTGAAGCCGCTTCTGTTAGGTCGCAAACGAAAGGATGCCGTTCATTGTTAGGTCGCAAGCTCTAGATGCCATTGATTTCCTTAAGTCGTTGAGTTGGGATACCGCAAAGTTCTTAAGTCGCAAAACTCTGGATGTCGTTGATTCTTATGCCGCATTGATCTCTGCCGTTGATTCTTAAGTCGCTGAAGGAAGCAGATGTATTGAAGTTAAGTCGTGTCTGTTTTAGGGTCGCAATGTTTTGTAGGTCGCAGGTTATAAGTCGTGTACGACCTAAGTATTGTAAGTCGCTATATTGTTTGTACGTTGGTTGTAATATGCGAATGTATTGTAATATGAACTGTTAGGTCGCTGCCGACCTATACTAAGTCGTGTCTGTTCTTAAATCGCGTCATGTTAGGTCGTAGGTCGTTTCCGACCTAAGTACTTGTAATATTTTGGAGTTTTCTGTTGTGTTGAGTTGTAGCCTATAAATAGGCGTGTATGGTCATTTTGTAAAGGTTGTTGATTTTTGAATAAAATTCTCTTTTGATTGCTTTGTGCTTTCATTCAAATTGGTAGTTGAGTGTAATCTCCTATCTCCTCTTTCGGATAATCGAGTGCGCTCGATTCAACGATTGTAGAAGCCGATTCGCGGAATCAAGTGCGCTTGATCAACGCTTGAAGAATTGAAGATCTTTGAACCCGGTATCGTGCGCGATCAACGAGTTCGAGATAGCTAGAATTCGGTATCTTCGGATCAACGAATTTGGGCATTTCAGTATCTTCCAATCCACCGATTACTACATTCACCGATCGACATTGTTTTTGAAATATCCGCTGCGTCATATATCTACCCTGGCATTGCCTAGTTGTGCCGTGTCACCTACCATATCGAGCTTTACTACGATTATGATTTTAAGATCCGACCGCGTTAAGGTTCTCCATCCCCTTAACGCTATTTTCTATATGATTATACTTTACTTATTTAGACACTATTATAATAGCGAATATTACTACATAGTAGATATTTTAACGGATCCTTAGAGGATGGGCGGTCCCAAGCATCTTCTAAGTTACTTGTACCCTTATTACAGTTCGCTTGAGTTGGTTTACATTATATAAGTATATATTGTCCTGACTCGAGTGTTTTTGTGTTTTGCTTTACGCTCGGGTCAGCCTGAGTTATTCACAGATTTGGATTTCCACTCGCTTGGAGATTTGAATCGCTGGAGATTATCTGCTTGTCATGTCCTATCTATTTCAGTTCCGTTGTCCTACTCAGCTTGTACTTGGTTATTTTATTGAGACTTTTGTTGTACTCTATTTCTTCTGTTGTATCTTATGTAACTCTGACATATTTAGATAGTAGCTTCATGAACTACTATTTCTTTTACTTCCGCTGCATTATTTTACTCTGTGTCTGTGATCTGTGATTATATATATATATTTATTTACTATATATTCTGTGATTTGCCAAATTTTAATTACAACGCGGTATTTTGAGCAATTCCACTCCGGCATGAGTGTCTGCCTATGCACTTGGCGAGTGCAGCATGATAGGGGGTTCTCGCATTTGGTTTGGTAGCGAGCGGATGACTCTTACTCCTACATGTCCCTGCGGGGTTGGTGCAGTCGAGAGGCTGGCTGTAAAGGAAGAACACAGGTACAGCTGTATGCTACGGTGGGCGTTACCCCACCGACGCGGTCCGTTACAATTGGTATCAGAGCTTTGGCTTTGAGGCAAAACTTAGAATGTATGGTAAATTTATTTACAGAATCACTTTCGTTCGAGTTTGAATCTTTTCCTCTTGATTCGAATTTCCTTTGAATTTTTGGAACGTTCCCTGCGGTTCCAAAATTCATTCTTGTCCCTCACTATTCATCTTCTTTTGACTTTGGAGTATCACATAACTCCACTTCGAATGATCTTTATAGTGAATTGGCTGTCTCGCCAATATTCTAATTTTCTGGTAAAGGGGGAAACTCCTTTACAAATTTGCATCAATTCACCAGAGATTTATATCTATCCTTGATTTAGATGCTAATATCTTTTGTTATTCCAAACTCTATCTCTTGAGATCGGATGTAGATTTACCCCAGAAAATCCACATTTGATCTTATTCATTAAGTCACGGTTGACCCAGTTAAGGTTGTCCGTGATTTATCTAAGCTTACCCATCTCTCTACTCTATTTAACCATCTTGTCTTTTGTTTCTAAACTATCTCCAAACATTTTAAATTTACTTGTAAATCTATGTTTTGTTTTATAGATTGTGTTGTTTGAGTTGTTGATGTTGATTTGGGTTTCCGATCGATTCGTCTGATCAACGCTATCGATAGGATTTCTAAAACACTTTGACAGAACAAACTGACACAATATTATTTTAAAATTTGGTTAATGAAATAAATTTTGAGATATAAGTAAATTTATGGAACTTATCATTTATAGTTCTATAAATGAATTTATAAATAGTTGTTTATAAATTTATTTGGGAACTAAAATGAATTTAAAACATGAAATTTAAGAATTTAATTTCCGATGGATTTCAAACCATGTGTTTAAAGTTGTAAAAGGATATATTATTTAAAGTATTTCTAAGTAGAAATATGTTTATAAAGGATTTTAAAGTTTAAAAATTTAGTGCTCTTCTCTTTGTCGCTGGAAAATAATTTCGGTGATGACTGCAGCATCATCGACATTCATTTTCGAGTTTTGAATTGAAGAGACCATTTTGTAGTCTTACTACAGCTTTGTTTTGAAAGATTTAATTTATTTGAATTTCTAAATATGATTTGATTTATAATATATATAGATAGATGATTTAATTTGATTTGACATATTATGTATATATAATTACTTATCTCTAAATAGTTTGAAAGGAATCGGAAGTTTAATTCTTAAATTTTATTTTAAAGAATAATTTCAGTTATAAGAAGAAAATCAAAAATTTGAATAAATAATTCAAACTTGAGATAATTGAATTGGAAAGTTTTACTTGTATAACACACAATTTCATTCCAATATAACTTACCTAAATTACATAGAAGTTGAATATGGAATTGGATAATATACAATATAAAAAGGATTTTTTAAATAAAATTTGAGTGGTTATAATACATGTTATAAACTTAAATTTTAGTTATAAAAGATTAACAGAGGCAAATAGTGAAAAAAGAATTTAAAGAGATTTTATTTAAATAACTTAATAATCAAATTTGATTTAATATGGAACCTTAAGTCTAACCTAGGAATTTTAATAAAGGTTATTTCCTGAAATGAATATGTTGTATAATAAATAATGTATCTTTGAATAGATAAAATAAAATACATTTGAATTGGACTTTTGGTAATAAAGTTTATTCAACTTGAATTCATAGTTTAATTGATGTCTAAATGAATAAATGTTTAAAGAAATTTGATTGTTATATTTGCTATGATAAATATTTTATTTATGAAATAGATATGTCTTGAAAAATGAATAATTATGATTTAAATAGTTAAAATGTATTTTAACATCACTAAAACTTGATAATTGAGAATTTGGTTTTCAAATGGAATTTTAAGTGTAACTTATTAAAGGAATATCTATTTGTGAAATGGTTATTTTAAATAAAGTGATAGGTTATGTGTTAAATTAAGAGCTAACTAAAATAGTGAACTTTTAACTTAATAAATGAAGTATAGTTTGATTTGAATATTCCTTTCATAAAAGTTTGTTTTAAATAAGTCATAAGTTAAATGATATCCAAATGAATATTTCTGATATTAAACTGATTTGAAATACTAATATATCTACTGTAGCATTTTATAAGTGCTGCTATTTTGAAAAGACAATTTTTTGGAAATTTTTATAATTGAATGAACTTAGAAATGTTACAACTTTAAAATGAATATTATTTGACCTTGAATTAAAATGGTTTAAATGAAGATTATTTTTTTAAAAGGGGTTTTGATTTTCTAAGTGTTATGTTTTTTTAAGAATAACATTTCCAAAGTGTTATGATTTTTAGTAGTATGATTTCCAAATGATAAACATCCCTAAATTGTTATGATTTCAAAGCATTATTGTTTCAAATTTATTATCTTATATTGTTTTTTTAAACTATCTTTTGGTTGTCCTTATTTCTCTTATCTTATTACAGAATGGGAAGGCTATTGCTTATACCAGTCTGTTTAGAAATCTTTTATAATCTTTGTTACTCATTTTGGAATCTGAACACTGTTTTCCATCCATGGACCGTCGCTCAAGTGAAAAGGGTGATTCAGACTCTAGAGAATCTTTTTCGTGTTTGAGTTCTTGATTTGATCACCTCCATCTTGTTAAACTTGCCTATAACAATAGTTATTCGGTGTAATTCCAATATTCTTATCATCTTGTCTTAATTCTATTCATTCTATCTTTTTAGGTGCTTTCCCGTACCTCGTTCCTTTTCGGGGACGAAAAGTTTTGAGTGGGGGAGAGTGTAACAACCCTGTATTTTACAATTATTTTTAAATTTATTTTTCCAGATTTAAAATCTTTATTTATGAAAAGAATAAATTTTGTTATTGTAAATATAAAAACTTTGATTTTGTATGTGGATTTGAATTCCAAATACGACTAAATTTAATATTTCCAGAAAATGTGAATTTTGGTCAAATAGTCAAACTTTGACTTTTAAACTTAAAAATTTAAAAGTTTGAAATTATAAATTTTATCTTTTATTATGAAAATAGATTTAATAACATGAATACTGCTTTTCGTTTCGTTGAAAACGGAGTTAAAATGTAAAAGTTATGTACATTTCAATTTTTAGTATAATTTGTTTTATTGTGCAATTTTGCCTATTTTAAATTTTATAAATCATATTTTCTTTCTTATTATTTATTTTAATATGTGTCAATATGTTAATTTATGTATATTTTCATCTCTAAATATTTTTAAAAATAATAATAGAATTTTCCAAAATTTACTATGATGATTTCCTATTTTTAAAGGCTGTTTTCCTATTTTCTACTATTTTCTCCATTTAAAAATTATATGTAAATTAAATTTTAATATTTATTTTGTGAATATATTTTTATTTTATGTTATTATTTATGTTTAAAAATATATTACAAGCTCATATGAATTTTCTAAAATTTATTCTATTCAATTTCAAATTTTCTAGACTAGTTTACTATTTTAAGCAATTTCCTTAATTCTTTTTATATTTTCTTTAAATTTAATTATATATTTTTATTTTATTTCACTTTGTTTCGGTTTTTAGATGTACTTGCTGAATTTTATTTCATTTTATTTGATTTAAAAGAAAAAGAAGTATGGAAGGTTTTAAAAGCTAAGAAACGTAAAGTCGTTTCACCGTTTCTTTTACCGTTTCTTTTTCAATCAATACATCAGTTATTTTGGCCGTTTCTTATACTTTCTTCAGCTTTAACTCTCTCTTATTCACGTGAATAACTTCTAAAAATTTCAGTTCTCATATCCTAAAACTCACGGCTAAGAAAAATTTGCCAATGGCTTCCATTCTCTACTTCTTCTCTTCACTTTTCCTCTTTTCTTTCAATGATTTTGCTTGATCTCTTCACATATTTGCTTGGCCTAGCCTCTACCACCTTCATCCCCATCATCACCTCCTCCATCTACTACAGCAAACACTCCCTTCCCTCTGACCAAGACAGGCCATGACCTTCCACTTGAAGCCATCACCACAAAACTCCACAAAACATTGCCTAGAACACACATATCATCACCTACCCTCCATATCTTGCTTTGGCCACCCCCTTAGCCACCACCACCACTTGCTACATGACCTTTGGCTGCTGCTACTCATCACCCAAACCTCTATCCAGACCTGTACCAGATGATGTCCGAGCCATTTGACCCATAGACCGAGCCAAAAGTTGAACCAAACTCCACTATGTTGCCTAGTCTCTTGATTTCTTGTGTTGTAACTTCCTCCACATGTTCTAGCCTATATGCCATGCATTCCTATGATCAAACCTGAGCCAAAGTCATGTCAAACCTGACCTAAATAAACCCCTAGGCCATGCAAAGCATTGTAGAAAACAAGGAAAAAGATTTGACATTCAAATCTCTTTTCATTTAAAAGTTATTCCATTTCAAGTGCGTTGAAATTGTGTTTGTTTTGATGTATGTTTTGGGTTGTAATACAAGAGTTGTAGCTTTGGATCTTGCTCTCCACTCAAGTCCGTAGTCTTGTCATCGTGCTTTTGTTTCCATTGTGTCATTGTTTTTGATATCTCCAGCACAAACAGGTGAGTTATTCTCACCAGACAATATGTACCTATATAACTAGAAAATTGACACCCTGTGAATCTGTAGAAATATATTATCATGTTATACTTGACTATATTATGATCATATGATGTTTATACACCTGTTATATCATATGTTACTGTTATTTAATGTTATTTTGTTATTTATATCAGTTATCACCATTGCAAGTTCCCTGTAGACTAGAATCACTATGGGTTGAAATGATACATACCCGAACGGACTTTAGAATAGGGAAAAATTGTTATGGGCTGAAATGATAGGCCTGAACGATTTTTATTTAATTTATTTTAACTTGGGATTGCGGGTTTGAAATGATAGAACCCGGATTTTTCTTTTTTTAACTGCGGATTGAAATGATACATATCTGTATCACTTGACCTAGGTTAGAAAATTATATACAGGCCCGTGGTTATTTCATAAAGTGTTTTGGATATTTTTAAGTATTTTAAAAAATTATAAATTTATGAAATTTGATTTAAATAGATTTTGAAATGTTTTAAAATAAAGAAATTATGATTTTTTTCCATGTGTTAAAAATGTAATTAATGAATGGTTTAACTGGATTTTTGAAATATAACTTAAGTTGGAAATTTGGAATTTTGGTTAAAAATGATATTTAAGTTATATAAATAAAATGGATATTAAATTTTATTTGGAAATGGTAAATATGATAATTTGATTAAATTTGAATTTAAGCGATTTATTAAAGTATTATTGATTTTTCTATGAATTTAAGTGGTTAAATAAGTGAATGTTTAAAAGTGATCTTTTAAAATATAACTTGACTTGGAAATGTGAAATTTGGTTTTAATTAAAGGGTTAAGTTAATTAAATAAAATTGGAAATTTAGTTAAATTTGTGAAATGGTAATTTAAATTTGAAGTGTTAAGTTATTTGTTGAAATGTGAAGAATTGGAAACTTTTACACTTAAATTTATTAAGTAAATTGTTGAAAATTGGATTTTATTATAGAAATTTATTGTGAAAAAGATATATGTTAAATGATATGTAAATGAACATTTTAAATGTTAAAATATGATTTTTAAAATGTTTAGGTGTTTTAAATTGAAGTTATTTAATTGCTGGAAATACACTAACACCTGAAATTAACTTTTAATAGCATTCAGAAATGCTATAGATTTTGTTTTGAACTAAAATTGTGTAAAAAGAGCTATTACATCATTTCTGAAATGCTGTAGTTGCTGTAATTGAACTTATAGGCTAATATTGAACTCAGGTCTATTATAGCATTCTCTGAAAATGCTATAATGGTCTGTAGTCTTTGCTGAAACCAAATTTAACCCTTGTTTTGAAATCTGAACTACCGCAGCACTTCTGATATGCTGTCTTTTCTGTTTTGAACTATAATTCAACTAAAACTGAGTTTTAACAGCAGTTTTAAGTGCTGTCTTTGCTGAATTAAAAATGTTTTCAAATATAACCTATAGTAGTTGTTTTTAAATGCCGTGAAATGCTGAAATTTTAATAATTAGGGTTTTTGACTTAGTAAACGAACTCAGAATGGTTTGAAACTTTGGAAATTGAATACTTGATTTGAAAATATAATAATTACACTTTTAAAAGGTTTAAATGAATTATTTTGATTGGAATATAAACTATTTAAAGGTGATTTGAAATGATAGTAAATAAACGATATCTTTGAATTTAAAAGGTATTTAAAGTTAAATATTTGGATTTGAACTGATAGGATATTTTATTTTATTAAAATGATTTGAAATGAAGTTTTGTAACGATATGATATTTTATTATATTAAAATGATTTGAAATGAAGTTTTGTAAGGATATGATATTTTATTATATTAAAATGATTTGAAATAAAGTTTTGAAATGATATGAAAATTTAAATATATGGAAATGGTTTGGAATTGATTTAATCTTTATTTTGATAAAGATATGGTTTGAAATGATATTTTATTTTGAAGTAAAGTATTGTTTTTAAAAGTTATAACCACAGGTTATAATAACGATTGGTTGGCAAAGAGACCGGGATCGGATATGGACATACTCTCTATCGATACCGAAAACCACTTTGACAACCGTGTACGCGGTGGAGATTCCAGAATGAAGTAGGATGGTGGTGACGTTCTTAAGGTATGTTACGTGGACCCAACTCCCGTGAGTTGGCATAAGGTGGCTAAAACAGGAGCGATCTCGGACCAGTGAGGTAGCACCTCTTCTCGGACACATTTCTTCGATATTATACTCTTACTTGTGATTGATTAGATGACCATCCTCCGATTTGGGAGTGTTGTTCGAGGTGGAACGGTAGTGGCTGCTATGCTATCCATCAGTCCGTGTGCGTAATTGGTATATCTACCTGGCATTGCCTAGTTGTGCCGTGTCACCTACCATATCGAGCTTTACTACGATTATGATTTTAAGATCCGACCGCGTTAAGGTTCTCCATCCCCTTAACGCTATTTTCTATATGATTATACTTTACTTATTTAGACACTATTATAATAGCGAATATTACTACATAGTAGATATTTTAACGGATCCTTAGAGGATGGGCGGTCCCAAGCATCTTCTAAGTTACTTGTACCCTTATTACAGTTCGCTTGAGTTGGTTTACATTATATAAGTATATATTGTCCTGACTCGAGTGTTTTTGTGTTTTGCTTTATGCTCGGGTCAGCCTGAGTTATTCACAGATTTGGATTTCCACTCGCTTGGAGATTTGAATCGCTGGAGATTATCTGCTTGTCATGTCCTATCTATTTCAGTTCCGTTGTCCTACTCAGCTTGTACTTGGTTATTTTATTGAGACTTTTGTTGTACTCTATTTCTTCTGTTGTATCTTATGTAACTCTGACATATTTAGATAGTAGCTTCATGAACTACTATTTCTTTTACTTCCGTTGCATTATTTTACTCTGTGTCTGTGATCTATGATTATATATATATATATATATATATATTTATTTACTGTATATTCTGAGATTTTCCAAATTTTAATTACAACGCGGTATTTTGAGCAATTCAACTCCGGCATGAGTGTCTACCTATACACTTATAATGGATGCGAATGGTTGAAAATATCGGGTCGTTACATATATTTTAATAATTATTTAATTAATTTTTAAAGTAAAGGATTTTTAAATATAAAACATGTTTTTTTAGCCTTTTTGTTAAATTTCTAAATTTATTATTTTCGTATAATATTTTACATATATATTTATAACTTATTTATAAGTAGTTTTAAATTATTTATATATATAAATTTGGAAAAGTAAGTAAAGTATGTTATAAAAGGATAAGTGGTTTTGGTTATAACACTTGGTAATAATAAATAGTTTTCAGAAGTTTTTAAAAAGTACATTACATTGTTACGTAAGCATTGTAACGACCCGTATTTTACGTATCGGTGGATCGTAAAATATATTTATTTGATTCATATGAGGTCGTGTGACTCTAAAACTTTAAAAAATGACTACAAGGGACGTCTTGTAGATTTTGAATTTCGAACCCATAAATTCTTGTAAGGCCTATAAATTTTGATAGGGATTGAATTGGGGTCTGTAACCACTTCCAATAGATCAGGCTTGTGGTTTCTCTTTTCGTAGAGTAGTCATAGTAGGAAAACAGACTAACCGTTTAGGAGATATGACCATTTTAAAATTTGTTTGTTGCTGGGTATATTAATGGTTAATTAGAGAGGTTTAGGGGATAATCCCAAGGCTCAACTCAAAATTTGTGCCAATAGTGACTGAAAAAACAACCGCCAAATCATTTCTATTCTTTCTAAATTAGATCAAAACCTCCATTAGCCTTAAGATCATCAAAAAGCTTCCTTTTTTCTTAATCCTAGCCTAAATCATCATTAAAAGGGTAATTAGCAAATGAGATTGTAGATCTATCACTTTGGTGCTTGGAGATTCACATTTCTTTGTTGTTCATCTCGGATCTAGGAGAAAAAATTGGTATTTTGGGTATTTGGTGAGTGGTTCTTCACCTCTCAGTACCCTATGCATGTTCATATAATTAATACAGATGTTTTAACATGATTTTGATCTTTATAAACATTTTCTAACTTTAATCGCATCTTTATACATGTTATGGCATAAATTAAAAAGGTTTTAAAATTGTTTCGCAACCCCTTTTGATCACATTGATATGTTAGTGAGTGTGAAAGTTAGATCTGGATTAGGATTCATATGAAGATCATGTTTTGATTAATTACATGTATGTACGGAGGTATATGGATGATATTTCAGTTTGGTATGTTGTGCTTTGATATGGTTTGCTAGTGCTTTAGGTAGTTAAGAAAGAGGTTGTCGATTTGGGTAAAACGAAGGCAAAAGTGGTCAAAATCGAACGAAACTTGGAGGAGGGGCTCTGGATCAAGAAAGGAGCCCAAGGTTTAAGTTGCATGAAGTTTAGGCCGTGGGATTCAAGCGGTGGCGAGATTATTGCTGGGTTGAGTGTTTGCAGATCTATTCGACGAGATGGCAAAGCTAGGGTACTTAGGCTACAAAACTTCAAGGAAGAATTTTGGTTAAAGTTAGGAAGAGGTCCAGGAACTCAAATTTTATAATAGAATAAGTGTAGTTATTGTTACTGATCACTTTTGATCGATATCGAGTTGATTTTCTGGTATCTAGGTGGAGCTTGTAGCTTGGGGTGCTCGAGTAATGAAGCATAGAGTTCTAAGCATGTCGAAAGAAGGAAATGGGATGGAAAATGCTTAGCCAAATTCTAGCTAAGTATAAATGAACGAAATCATATCGGTAGTGATCACTTTTGGTTGGTTCTGACATGAATTTTGGGGTCCATGGGTTATGGAACTTCCAAGAGAGCAAGTTGTTGGCTCTACAGGCTATGTTGAAGGTGTTTGTTCTTCACTTGGGGTTTGATGGTGAATGGAGTAAGGTTCCAATAATGGTGGCTCGATGTTGAAAGGAGTCATGAGAATGATTGTCCACAATTGACGGGTTCTTGGAAGGGTGACCCGTGGATAAACGGTTGAATGGTTGTATCGTGGAAAAAAGGAATGTAGAATGTTTCCTTAAGGATAATGGAAACTGGATGGAATAAATTAAAGGGCTCGGATATGCACGCTAAGGGATTTTTGATACTCAAAGTGTTTTCTGATGTACTCAAAAGTAGGGGTATTATGAGGACGCTTATGGGTACTTTTTTAGCTACCTCGGGTCAGTAGAATGGATCTGTGTACCTGGACCAGTGGAACGAGTCTAGTATCAGCTTCGGGCTAAAGGCGAGTACACTGAAAATTGGGATTTATCCATTAATTCCTAACAGAGGATCGGTCATGCAAGTTATCTTATATCTAGGGCACAATGAGTGATAGTGAGGATTGCTTGATGGATGCTATGTTTGCTTTGGTTGTTTTCTCACGTAGTATATCACTCTAGGGATGTCACTTGAGATGGTATTATAGATAGAGATACCTGGAAACCTATCATTTTACTTAGATTTTTGTACACCTTTATGATGTTCGTAGAGTAGAATATTATGTTCGTTATGTAGTTGTAGGGACATATCAAGTATGGTTTGTATACCCTTGTTCCTTACTATATTGACTTGAATAGTATTTTGAGATTCATTTGTCGCTCACACCAGACTATTGTCTGACTCAGGTTTTATGCTTTGCTTCCTATTATCTTGGGTGCTCTTAAATGAGTAGGCTAGATAGAAGGTCAAGATGATACGCGGTGGCAGTGCAAAGGATGAGCAAGATAGAGCTTTCTCGTTTTATATATGGATATACTATTTCTTATTTCGTCGTGCAACAGTGTGGAGCCTAGGCAGTGTTTTCTTTTCTATGAGGTAGTTTATTTGAGTTTTATTCCATTTGTATAAACTCTATTACTATGTTGTATAACACATTGGATCTGTACTCTGATATTTGGTTCACTTAGTTATTACTGTCTCTCCTATTTTATATCTATGATGATTATTATTTTATTCAATGAGATATACGACAGGTTTTGTGATGTTTTATTTCTTTTTAACCCTTGACAATCATCCAACATTAACCGAGCACGGCAGTAGTGAACTATTTAGTTATATTGGGTGCCGATGGTGCAGGGCGATCATCACATTTGATAACAGAACTTAGTTTACACGATTAACCAGAGTTGATACCATGGTCCAGTAGACATAGGGAAGGAGTTATCACCCTAGATTGGATCGAGAGGATGCGTGTGTATGTATGTGTGTGTGTATGTGTGTGTGTGTATATGAGAGAGAGCATAATTATTATATATTTTGGTTTTCAGAACTATATAGCAGTATATATAGTATATAAGTAGCATGCACTTGCGAGTACCATTCATTTGATTTTCTTTACGAGAGACTGATCATTCTTACTATAGATCAAGAATAAGCTGGCATATAAGAAACAATGTGAGGAACTCCGTCTCTAGAGTTGAAGAAGGAGTGAGTTTGAGGAATTCTTACCCTGACTTGCAGACATGTTCAATATGATGATGGCAAACATGTTGTAAAATGCCCAAGCGGCCTCTCCAAATGTGGTTGTTGGTGGTGGTGCTCAAGTTCAAGTGTCCAAAATTGAATTTACTAAGGTGAATAAGGATTTTTTCAGTCTTGGTGGCAAACCATTCTAAGGAACGGGATCGGCTATGGAAGTGCATGGTTGGTTGAATAAATGCAAGAGGATTTTTGATGGCCATGAATTGGATGATGCGATGAAGAGGAGGTTGGCTTCCCGATAGCTTAAGGGTAGAGCCATGAATTGATGGAATGCTATCAGAGTTTCTAATATCGAGGATCAGTTTACTTTGGACCAGTTCATAACCCAATTTGAGGAGAAGTTCATTCCGTCTTATCGAACATCGGTGCTATTCAGGAAAGTTACTAATTTGAAGCAGGAAGACATGTCTATTTTCGAGAATATTGTTGAGTACGACATTTTGTCAAAATATGGGATGTCTTTCATTGATGCTCCACTTATAAAGAACGAGAAGTTTCTTATGGCTTTAGACGACTATTTAGGGGAGAAGTTGGTGAGCCACATCGATGAGCCATTTGAGAGACTTGTCGAGAAAGCTCTTCGTCGAGAGAGTTTGTATCCCAAGTCCAAATCAACTATTGTGGTTAAGGAGGAGCCAAAACCGCAACAAGGCGGTGAATGCAAGAATAAATGAAATGAGAAAAGGAAGAAGTTTCTAAGAAAGAATGCTTATTAGAAGGTGAAGTGGGATCCTATCTGTTATGGATGTGGAGACAAGGGTCACTTGATTATAGACTGCAAAGCTGATGGAAAGAAGATGCGTTGCAACTACGGCAAGTTTGAAGATATGCAGAAGAATTGCTTAGAACCAACACAGTAGAAACAAGTAGTGAAGAAATATGCTTTGGATGTTATCCCAACTTCGTCGAGTACTCCCTCAGTGAAGGAGAAGAGGAGAGCATTGTTATTCAAGGCATGCTTTCCATTTATGATGTTTCCATATGTGTTTTGTTCAATATCTGGGCTTCTCATTTCTTCATATCTAGTGACCTGGTAGATAGATTGAGATTGAAACCCGAAATAGTTGACTAACCTTTGATTATGACGAACATACTTGGACGATCCACTAGCCTGTGCATGGTTTGTCGTGGTTCGTATTATTGTGACATGGATGTTCTTTTGTTTATGATTGCTTTTTTTGAATTTCACTGGGTTCGGGATTATCTTAGGGATGGACTGGCCGAGGAAGTATTCGGTAGTGGTCGATTGAGAGAAGCTGTCAGTGACGATTGGGGCTGTGTAGGGGAGGATTGTGATGATTGGCTTCCTACCGGAGGATGGGTTTATGGTAGCTTTCTATATTCGCTCGAGGTTCCATAAAATGAATTGTCATCTATGTCTAGCATTAGAGAGTACCTGGACGTGTTTGAGGAGGTGACCATATTACTACCACACTGGGAGAATGAGTTTCGCATAGGCTTAGTAAAGGATGCCAGACCTATAGTTATTCCTTTGAGGCCTATGGCACCCATAAAGTAGAAAGAGTTGGAAGTGCAAGTGAATGACTTATTGAAGCGAGAGTTCATTCCTAGGTACATAGCTGAGTGAGGCACACTTGTAGTATTTGCCACTAAGGGAGATGGCTCTGTGAGGTTGTGTATATATTACTGTGAGATGAATAAGGTAACAAGGAAGAACAAATATCCACTCCCACATATTGATAACTTGCTCGATTAGCTCCATGGTGAAAAGGTGTTCTCTCAGTTGGAACTTGCGATGGGATTTCACCAGTTGAGAGTAACAAAGGAGAGTGTGTCAATTACTGCATTTCGTAAAGTGTCTGGATTCTATGGGTGGTTGGTTATTCCATTCGAGTTAACCAATGCATTACCATACTTTGTTGATCCCATGAACCATGGCATACAGTGTCATGCTTGTGTTCGTAGATGATATTCTGGTCTATTCCAAGAAGGAGGAGGAACATAAGATGCACTTGAGGATTGCGCTTGAAGTACTTTGGAAGCACAAGTTGAAAGCAAAGTTTTCAAAACTTCACTTCTGGAGGAAGGTAGTGAGATTCTTGGTCGTGTCAACTCTGAGTAGGGCATCATAGTAGATCCTGCCAAGGTAGCAATGGTTCAGGATTGGAACCAACTCAAGAATGCTACGGATGTGAGGAGTTTCCTAGGATTGGCATGATATTATAGATGTTTTATCAAGGAATTCTTGAAGATAGCAGTGTTGTTGACCAATTTGACAAAGATGAATTAGAATTTCATTTAGGACGCGAAGTGCGAGCACACGTTTGTAAGTCTGAAGGAGAAGTTGACGAGTGCACTAGTATTGACTATTCTGAGCAGGATTGAGGAGCTGAAAGTATACACAGATGCATGTGGTACTGGACTAGGTGCAGTGTTGATGCAGAGGGGAAAAGTTGTTGCTTATCTTACTCGACAGCTGAAATCGCACGAGAAGAATGAAAAGACGGTAGGATCGAGTAATATGGAATAGTATAAAAGCAGTGCGGAATAATAGAACAATTAGCAGATAATAGTAAATAATAAACGAGCACACCAGGAATTTTTATACTGGTTCGAACTTCCCGTTCTACGTCCAGTCCCAAACTCCTTCTGGAATTTCACTAAAACAACAACCCTCACTTTACCCGGAGGAACAGGTCTATACAACCCTTGAGCAGCCGAACAGGGACCTGAGCAACATAACAGGATTTCGCCTCAATAGCCGAAGAGGACTTCACTTTGCCCGAGCAGCAGAACGGGACTTTTACAAACAATATTTCTTGACACTATGTGTTCTTGAGTAACATGAATTTCTCAATTATAGTACACCCTTCCTATAATCTTCTCCTTTATGATATATGTGAATTCGTGAAGAATAAGGAAGTAAGAAAGTGAATTTGAATGATGTTGAAAGCACAAGTGTATTAGAATCAAGAATTTTGAGAGTAGAATAATAATTAATTGAATTGTTGTTGGAAAACTTGATTCTAATGTGTTTATATAGATAATAAATAGTTGCAATTGTTCGTGAAGAGTTATCATCAAGAGTTATGATCATATCTGTTGGATTAAAGATTGCAACTCTTCACGAATGGAAGTGCCTTTTTAGAAAACTAGTCGTTGTAAATATTCAGACTTCTGAAATTAAAAATTCAGACTTCTGAAATGCAACGAAATCAAACCAGAAAGAAAATAGGCAAAAAATTGCCAGATTCAGACGTCTGAACTATCCAATTCAGACGTCTGAATATTGTATTCTACAATATTAATATTTCCAGATTCATACGTTTGGATTGGAACATTCAAACGTCTGAATGTAACATAAAAATGAGATTTTTCCTTTAAACCAAATATATGCATATGAAATGATAATGAGATGCAATATATATCATATAAGAGAGATTTTAACATATTTTAACTTCTAGACAAGGACTCAAAACAACCTTATATATAAAATTATACATAGTCGAATCTTTTAATAGATTAATCCCTGCAAAAACAAGTTAGTATATAAATGATTGTATAGTTGTCATAGTCAAAATATCGTATTTACGAAATACTGTAAACATGAAGTTTTAACAAAGAAGTATCCACTGGTAGTTATGGTGTTTGCTTTAATGATTTGGAGGCATTATCTATTAGGATAAAGGTTCGAGTTGTTCACGGACCACAAATCCTTGAAGTACCTCTTACTTTAGGGGGACCTCAACTTTCACCAGCACCGATGGTTCGAACTCTTGGCCTCTTATGACTTTGACATTTCCTATAAGCCTGGTACGGGGAATGTAGTCGCTGATGCTTTGTGTAGAAGACATGACAATTTAGGAGTGATGTTCCTAGAATGGAAGTAGTTGGAGTATATATGTAATGCTCCACCTCTATACCCTTACTATCCAAGAGTACTACTATGTAATACTATTGAATAAAATAGAGAATGATGTTATATAAGGTACACATGTGAATATCTGCTTGGGCTAACAAGGGTAAGTATTTAAAAATCATATATATATATATATATCATTTATATGTACATGTATCGGCACAAACCAATAAACACGTATGCCGCTAGGATAGAATAATACACAATATATAGTAAATGATAGAGAATACGGAATCAGAATCGCGGTGATAATATATATACAAAATATACAAGGTATGTCCAATGTTCAATACAAGGATATACACATACAAAATTATATAATACTCAGATTATATACAATAATAATATATACTAGTTTCCTCTATGCCTAGATAACACAGGCCGGTCTCATCGTCACTGTACCTGAAATGTCTTGGACTAACTCGAGTATTATGTAAATCTGTGCAGTTAAAGCGCTCGGCGAATTCAATGCGGCGGAGGTGCAAAAAGTCATAGTGGGGATATAGTGAGGATATAACGGGATATAGCGGATGACTCTAAAATAGCATATAAAGCTCGTACTTAACGTTTTTACAAATATATAAATGGTAATTAAATGAAAAATTAACATTCAATTGAATTATAATTAATACATAAATAACTTTAAATAAAAAACATGTGTGAATATAATATAAATAAACGTAAAACTGTTATATAACATAATTGAATTTAGTTGAATATTAGAGTATTTTCATTTCTAAATATATATTAAAAATTCAATTAAATAAATTAATTTCATAATTTTTATAATGTATAAATGTCATTTTTCAATTCATTTCTTTTAAAGAAGATATAGCGGAAATAGCGGAATATAGTGGGAGTAACGGGATATAGCGGAAATAGCGGAATATAGTGGGAGTAACGGGATATAGCGGAAATAGCGGGGCTTAAAGCGGAAAGGATATATTTGGGGCTATACAGAAATATCGTAGCGGTAGAAATCTGCTATGAGATATAGCAGAGTTATAGCGGGGTAATAGCGGGGCATTAACTACACAGACGTAAATAACACGCGGGTGAGACGTGTCCAAATCAAAGGTTAATACACATATGTATCTCAGTATATGCAGTGTATTATAATATGATAACATCATTAGGATAATTCTAGACAACACTCATGTTATCAATAAATATGTTGTAATATATGCATGGTGTATAGATATATAATTGAAATATCACAGTCAACTATAAATACGTCACATAACATCAAATGTCATAAGACCATGCATAAAGAAGTCATTAACCATACAGAAGTACATCAAAACAGAATTCGTGGAATTAACATCAACCGAGTGAGTCATCCATATCAAATAATCATCATTAAAAATCTAGAAATCATTAATAAATGAGATACCACAAAGTATAATCAAGCTAGCACATGACATTGCCTAAGTACATCTCTCCATCTCAAATAATAAAATCACATCATCAATATATATATACACACACACACATATATATATATATACATATATATATATACATATATATATATATATATAATAGTAATAAGCCGCACATCTGGAAAATCATGTATAAAATATATAATATATATGAGAATCCATCATACTCTGGACATCTATCATAGGTATAATCTCATCTCCTCATATGGAATATTATAGAATATATCATGACAGGTAAATGACTATACGTAAGACATGTAGTCCTAGGTAGAGTCATATCAGAATATAAATAGTATATGTCTATCCACCATACACCTCGGAACCAGATAGGAGGCGACAACATGTTTTCTTGCTTCAAGAGCCATATGTGTGTCTGTCTGTCATGACTCCTACAGTCATCGGTAACCTTCCCTTGGTATCGTGATTCCACTTTTGTACTCTTCTATGCGAGGACTCTACTCGGTCACGACCTTGCATATTTCCCCTATAAGTAGCTAACTACTGGCCTAGGTGATAAATTGGCAAATGCACACAACGATAACACATGACTATATATATAAGGTGTCATGAATTTGAGGTGCGACCCCACGATCTGGCTGCCAGGGTGGATACCGACCAATCTGGTTCATTCTCGAAAACATAAAGGAAGTAGGACAAAGATAGATAGACACATAATATCTATACTCTATAGCTAACACATGGCTCTAATCATATGCGACACACGACTCTATATAATGGCCAACACACGGCTCAATACAATTGCTAACAAACAGGTATACACGTGACTCACTACAGCGAGTTCTATCGTACATAACGAGTCACTTCTGAGTCACATAGATTCGAGTCCCGTCACGTGTGTGCCATCTACTTACAATGAATAATCGAATAAATATCACAACAATGTCCCATATCACCATGTGATAATCAATTGTTTATTCAGTGTTATAAACTGCATCCAATCTCCAAATATTCTATATAACGAATGCAGAGAATAACAGAAGAAATATTACCCAAAGTCCCATGCCAAGCGGCATTATAACTCCGTTTATTTACATTTCTTGCTAGACAGAATTAAAGTCATCATAAACAAAATATCCCAAATATAGCAATATCACGAGTCTATACAAAAGGATGCCATCACCGTATCATATCAAAACATTACACGAATTAATATCAATGGTGAATCATTCATAGATTCAAAATTAATTATAAGAGAATAAATTAAAAAAGTGTTGCACTGTTTTGATGTGTTGGTGTACTTTCAACTATTTTTTCGTTTTTATAATCCACCAAACAACCTATTACATTAAAATCTTCTTCCTTATCATACAAACTTTCTAGTTTTTCTTTATCTTCTCTCATACTAGCATGCTCTGAATAAGTACCCTTATCATTGCAATTTTGACCACTCTAATTACCGTGTAGCCCATTCAAGTTCATAATACTGCTGCAACTTTTCTGACATTGAGGAACACAAATATTATCCTTCAAACTGGCACACACTTGCACAAACTGAGAGCGAACTAAACTCTTCAACTAGTCATGAATATCGGTATACTCAATTATATGTAAATTTGTTTTATTTTTGACTTCATCTGCCATTACTATTGCAATGTCCTTTTGTAACTGTACCGCATCAAGTATCAATTTCTTTTGTGTCCTATTCAAGTCCAACATTTTACTACCCTCATGTACACTTATCGGTTCACTTCCATGCATGTACACATCACTTTTAGACATTGTAACAACTACAGACTTCTCAACAGCATCATTAATATAGAAATTGATGTGTACATATCAGTATCGTCTATGTGCTTGTTTTTCAATTCATCAACGTATTTGTTACCAGTTTCATCATGATTATCATTTCCCAAGTTGTCCTTGCATATCTTTGTCAAAACTATCCTCTGAAATAAAATTTAAAGCATCAAAACTCTTTGATATAGCAACCACACAACTAAACTCCTGGATCTCTTTGCTATACATCTTTTATCATTGATATATCTGTCATCTTCAATGTCCATTCATCAGACTTTTTCCTTTTGCTGTCTCCAACAATAGCAATATAACTAGCATAATTTTCCATACTATTCGTGGACTCTAACATCAACACTGCAGGGTCGCATAGCATTGGATCTGGAAATGATATTGTAGAATTATCCACCCTTATATCAGCCAAGAAATCAGCTCCTGCCTCACTCAAACAGTCTTTATTTTTTCCCAATGATTGATGTACATTAACACTTTCATTATCAAGATTATTACCAACATCAGAACCTTTAATTTGAATCCCAATTTTTTTCTCAAAGTATTTACAAATATTGACCAAATTTATAGCATTAAAATGTATTAACGTTTCCTCTAATAATTAAATTCTGTCGGATCTTTTTAACCATACATGATCAAGAAGAACACATTTAAGTTTCCTCAATTTCAACACAAAGAAAAACCCATGTTCAGTAATACTAAGCTTTTCCACAAAAGACTAAGACTCTGTTTGGCTTGTCGTTTTTAGTTTTGTGTTTTCGTCTATACGAAAACGCGTCCGTTGTATGTATAGTTGAAAAACAAACAATTTTGAAAAATGAAATTAACATATAAAATAGAAAACAAGTTTATTTTGTTTTTCGTGTTTCGAGAGATAATAAAAGCACGGAGAACAATCAAACTCTTTTGTTGTCCGTTGGTCGTCCCAACGGCTAAGAATTATAAATCTTCCCTTCTTATTTCTTGCTATTTCTTAGTATAAGTTGAAAACACAAAACTCAAAATACAAAACGAAACCAAACGGGCCCTAATTTTTTAATTGTCGATTCCTAATCTCTTGATTTCATCGAATACCTATTCCTCTTATGACCAAAAACTCCACATCTGAAGCAATGTATAGGTTCACGGCAATCTTTGGCAAAGTGTTCTTTCCCTCCACATCTATAGCAGTAAAAACCCCTCCTATAATTGATCCAATCTTCCATATTAAGTTTTTTATTAGAAAACGACCATCCTAGATTTTCTTTTACGACTTGTGCATAAGAGCGGTAGTTGTGTAATTGAGAGACATTTAATTTTGGGAGAGAAGGAAAGGATGAATGATAATGTGAATTGCAAGCTTGCAAAATTGAGGATGAACCAAATTCTCAGAAGTTGTAAGCCGCCATTGTAGACCGTAAAATTTAAAATGTGAAATAATGTGAGATTATTAATGTTTTTTTATTATATTATCCATTAAGTTTTTAGGTTTTATAAATTTGAATAATTGTTTTATGATTTTTGAATTAAGAAAATTTGAAAAGATAGATTTAATATTTGGAAATAAATTATTATAACAAAAACTCTTTTTAACTAATTTGAGTATTTCATGAATATTAATTATAAATAAATAACTTAAAAGTACTTATTTTTATAATATAGTTTCATCTTATTAATTAATATCTATTTTATGATAAATATTTTTATAGACTATTCTTTTAATATATATACATTATAATTTATTATTTGTAAATTTGTATATTGTATAATATTTTGACATAATTATTTTCAATTTATATGAATTTTTTTTATGAATATAAAGACGGCTATTTTGTTGTTTTAAATAAAGTTTCTAAAAGAACTAATAAAATCTAAAACACATATTACCTACTTACGAAAGTCTAATTATCTTACCTAATGAATTCTAATAAATAAATTAAAAAAACTACCTTTTTTGAGTTACTTCCAGCTTCCTTTAGTGTCCGTGGCTTTTGCTTTGTGGTCAACTGAAGCTTGTTTATCTTCTATTAGGAAGCACAGATTTGCATTTTCTATCTCTGAGTCACTGTTGCTTGATGTATAGTCTGAATCATCATGTGTTAGATTATAAGCCTGTTTCCAATTTTTGTTGAAGGAGTCTGTTTTGGTAGAGAACTTCGAGTTTTTTTTTTGATTTGGATAGTCCCTTTGAAAATGTCAGGTTTTGTTGCATCCAAAGCATTTGATGGTATTTTCGCACCCGAATTTGTTTGGATTTCCGTCGATCCTTCTGAATTTGTTTCATTTAATTTGTACTTCAGGAATTTTCTGAAATACCTAGTCATAAACGCTATTTCCTCATCGGCATCCGATCCTTCATCTCCATGAGTAGCATTGAATGCCAGTGTTTTCTTCTCACCGAACTGGCTTTTGTTTCTACCGTGCAATTGAACTTCATGTAACATTAAATTAACTAATAATTCTTCTACTTTCATTTTACTGATATCATTGGCTTCTTCTATGGCCAGATTCTTTTAATCCCATTCACTTGTAGGTGGTTAAGAATCTTTCAGACTTGATCCTCTTTATTGTATTCTTCTCCTAATGAAATAAAAGCATGTAATATGTCTTGAAATATATAATACATGTCAGAAATAGACTCACTTGGTTTCAATTTAAATAACTTAAGTTGGTTAGTTAACATAGAAATCTTAGTTTGTTTAACCTTACTAGTGCCTTCATATTTAACTTGCAGTCCATAATTCATATGTAGACTTACATGTAGAAACTCTACCAAATTCATTTTTATCTAGCGAATAGAACAATATATTCGCAGCTTTTAAGTTACTAAGTGCTTGTGCCTTTTGCTTCTTTATCCACCGAGCATATGCAATCTCGGATTCCTGTACTCACTTTGGGTAATATTCCAAATTTCAAAGCCATTGGATGGTAAATAAATTTTCATTCTATATGACCGATATGCATAATTACTACCATTAAAAAGTGGGGGTCTAGCAATTGATTGACCTTCTACAAAAGTGGTTAAAAGTGTGCTACTGATGTTTGTAGCCATTAGAATTTTCAAAAATCAAATTACGATTTTTTGAAAACCATGTGATCTGATACCAAATGTGTTCTTTTCACGAGGAATTTTATCTCACCTCAGTGGCCTACACTAGTCCCTCAAACTTTGGTTTTACATCTAGCCTCTCAACTCCACAGGACATGTAGGGGTAAGAGCTAATGCTTCGCTGTTCGTCGACAGAATTTCTATCGAGTTAGAAAACCGTCGAACGAATTTAGAATTAAAATTTACCGCAAACGCACGGCGTACACTTTGTAGTACGTGGCGAATACGGATCGATCCACAGGGAATTATGAGAGATTCAAAATCTATTCAATCAAATTAGACCAAAGTGAGATGAAAGTTGTTAACTACAGAAAGAAGCTAAAACTAGAATTAAAATATGATTTAAAAACTATTGAACTAGAGAATAATTTAGGAGCAAATCCACTCTCATATTTTTGTAAATCAACAAACAACAATTTGTGATCTCTAGCTTTGATATGAAGTGAAATATTGTTGTATTTATCATAAGTATGGTTTGTTTATATTATTAATTAACATAACTCAAACCATCAAACTATAATACAACAAATAAACCACTTATAATTCTCATGAAAATGAAGCCAAAGCAAAAGCTATTTTAAGTATGATCTATTTACTATTGTAACTAGTATTATAGATCATCAAATTTCATTTTTACTTTAATTTCACAATCAAAAATGGATTAGCAAATGATGATGCAAATTGTGTTTAAGTTGAATAAGAATAGCTCATTTGCATAAACAATATAAGCTATCAAACCCACTTGTATAAACTTGCATCAAAACTCACTTCATGAAGCATAAACCAAATGAGATCATAAATCATAAAATGTTGAAATTACATAATATTTAAGAGCTTCATTACCCCTAAATTGAAGGGGTTTAGCTACTCATTTGTGGCATTGAAGCAACACAAGTAACTTTCAACATTAAAAAAAGAAGAAACTATAGCATAAGCAAAGAAGAGAATGTAATGAAACTACTTTCAACAAAAGAAATTAAGTTACACTACTTGCATGAATGTAAAACTATTCTACTAACAAAGAAAAGAAAAGAACATAAATAAAAGCATTAACATAAAAACAAAGAAAAGCATGTAGAAAAAGGAGAAGAAAGAGGCTTGGAAGCCATTTTTATTTCATAGAATATTGAGCTTACAATTTGATCTCTTAATTTTCTAAGTAAAATGAAAGAGTAGAAGATAGTTTCATGTACATAAGAGAGCTATATATACATGTATAAAACCCTAATTCTATTTTTAGGGGGCTTTCTAATATGCCCTTTAGGAAGTGTGGCCACCAAGTAACCATTGCCACTAATTAATCCATCATTTGTTGTGCATGAAGCTTTAACCTCCACTTAGTTGTCTATTAGCTCATAATTGTATATTTAGGTAAGTGGGTGGGGTCCTCCATGATCTTGAACTTGAATTATTTCCTCTTCATTCCTTTGTATTTCATTTGTGCATGCATGTATCTTCATATAAGTCTCTTCCATATGCATCCAAATTCCTATAAAAATTATCAGAAAATGTCCAAGTAAAAATTCTTATATTGACACAAGCACAAAAATGACCATTCTACCCCTGAATGAAGATGAAAATATGATGGTTTGAAAATAATTGAATTTTGGTTTTAAACATGTTAAAATGCCCAAATATGATGTTTATTTAAATAAAAAGAGATAAAATATGGATGTAAATATATGCACATTTACGTGCACATCAAATACCCCCACACTTATCTTTTTATTCGTCCTCGAATAAAAGAATACTAAGATAAATCCATTTTCGTTGGGAGCACGATTGCATTGAGCGTATGCAACAAGCCGTTAAACCTCTGGGTGTCCCCAGTAGGACGAGTGTTGTCTCGTGAGGGTTTTCAGTGGATACTACCCACAAAATCCAGATGCAAAGTGAAAATATTTACAAAATGCAAGATTTATTTACAATGGGATGAATGCAAGTTCTTGAAAATATTTACAAATGACGGATTTACTCTTAAATCGACACAAAGAAGTTAAATATAAGTGTTGGTCATTATCTTGAAAATTTAAGTCATCTACTCGTAAAAATTTCCAACCAAAATCAAGTCATCATAACAAATAACAATAGTTTAACTCGTTGTTTCGGTTGATAACAAAGTGTAACTATGAAATAAATCCTTAGTTGATTATCAAAGTTTATCAAAGTGGTATTCTCGTTTCTTTTCAATAACAAGTTAAATCAAACAAGTTAAAATGGTGCTTGGATTTCAATTGCTTACTCTCTCTTACTTGAAAATGTCATTGATATTGACAATATTTACATATGCCTAACTCAGGTAAACTGATGCCAGATATATTACCCGTGCACTGCTTTGTAGACTTATGTAAGGGGAATATAGAGCGTGGCGAGTGAACACACAAGTGTGAACACTTATCGACTGTAGGCGTTATTAAAAAGAATTTTTATATACATACACCTAACTCAGATAAACCGAGGCCAGATATACCGATCATGCACTGCCTTTCGGGCTTACGTGAGAAGGGTACAGAGCATGGCGAGTGAACACACAAGTGTGAACACATGACTCTAGGTGTTAAAAAAATATATATACATATATACAAATGTTTTTTTATAGAAAAAGAGAGTTTTGCAAAATCATCTTAGCACCATTTAACTTACAAGATAAAAATGTTATATCCTTTACATTAAATTTACCATTTTTTTTAAACAAAGATTTTCAATTAGAACATACTTCATAATTAACACATATGAACCTTCCTATATACTAGTTAAACCATTGTTATTTGTAATCAAACTTCATTTTTATTTTTGTTAAGACAAATAAATTTTCAAAAATTTCAATTTATTAACCAAAACTTATACTTATCCCATAGTGTTTCCTCAAAAATAAATCAAAATGCTAAAAAGAAAATGTTTTTGAGATTTTGAAATTTTGAGATTTTTTTTAAGTTAAAAGAAAAATGAAAGTTGAAAAATGCCATGAAACTAAAAAAATGAAAATGAGATTCCCCTCCACACTTTATTTTGACGGTGTCCCCACAGTCAATGCATGATATAATGAGTGTAATGGGGAAAACTATGTACATATTTACAAAAGAGGGTTAACATTCTTACTAGACGTAGCTTGGCTCATGAAGGATCATGAGCTCCTCCTCTTGGTTATTTGGCAATTCCAAGAAAGGTTTCAGACGAGGACCGTTGACTTTGAAAACCGTTCCATCCCTGGGGTTTTCAATTTCTACGGCACCATGTGGAAAAATAGTTCGTACCACAAATGGTCCGGTCCATCTCGATTTAAGTTTCCCAGGGAATAAATGATGCCTTGAGTCATAAAAGAACTTTTTGGTTAGGCGAAAACGTTTTCCTTAGGATTGACTTGTCATGAAAAACTTTGGTTTTTTCTTTGTAAATTTTATCGTTTTCATACGCGTCGTTCCTAAGTTCTTCTAGTTCATTGAGTTGTAGTTTTTGGTTTTCGCTAGCTTTCTCAAGATCAAAGTTTAAGTTCTTAATTGCCCACAGCGCTTTGTGTTCGATTTCAACGGGTAAATGGCAAGCTTTACTGTAAACTAAATGAAATGGGGACATCCCAAGGTTAGTTTTAAAAGTAGTACGGTAAGCCCAAAGCGCGTAGGTCAATTTCTGAGACCAATCTTTTCGATTTTTATTGACAGTTTTCTCCAAGATTTGTTTTATTTGTCGATTTGAAACTTCAACTTGGCCACAAGTTTGAGGATGATACGGAGTGGATAACTTGTGGGTTATCGAGTATTTTTTCATTAAAGTTTCAAAAGAACGGTTGCAAAAATGGGTGTCGTTATCACTGATTATTGTACGAGGTGTGCCGAACCTCGAAAAGATGTTTTCTTTAAGAAATTTCACAACAATTTTATGGTCGTTGGTTTTGCAAGGAACGGCTTCGACCAATTTTGAAACGTTATCGACAGCGAGAAGGATATACAAGTTTCCAAAAGAATTGGGAAAAGGTCCCATAAAATCTATACCCTATACATCAAAGATTTCGATCGTAGGAATGGAGTTTAGAGGCATCATATCTCGTCGAGAAATTCATCCAAGCATTTGACATCGATCGCAAGTTTTACAAAATTCAAACGAGTCTTTGAAAAGAGAAGGCCAATAGAAACCACACTGAAGCACTTTTTCCATGGTTTTTCGTGGACCAAAATGTCCACCACACGCTTGATCGTGGCAAAATGAAAGAACACTCCTAATCTCATTATTCGGAATGCAACGTCGGATGATTTGGTCGGGACAATATTTGAACAAGTATGGATCGTCCCAATAGAAATACTTTACTTAGGACATGTGAAAGCGTTCAATCATGTCGGAAAAGATTCCAACCATGCATCGTTGGAAGGTCGCAGGAGCGTTACAAAGTCCGAATGGCATACATCGATAAGCAAAGGTACCGAATGGACACGTGAAAGTCGTTTTCTCTTGATCTTCGAGAGCGATGGGAATTTGGTTATAGCCGGAAGAACCATCAAGGAAGCAGTAAAATTCATGGCTGGCTAAACGTTCGAGCATTTGGTCGATAAAAGGAAGGGGGAAGTGATCTTTTCGTGTTGCGGCATTTAGTTTTCGATAGTCAATGCAAACACGCCAACCCGTTTGAGTACGAGTTGCAATAAGTTCATTTGAATCGTTCTTGACAACGGTTAGCCCAGACTTTTTCGGTACAATGTGAATTGGGTTAACCCATGAACTATCGAAGATTGGGTAAATGATTCCGTTGTCGAGAAGTTTAAGAATTTCATCATGCACCGCATCTTTCATTTTTGGGTTAAGCCTTCGTTGTGCGTCACGAACAGGATTGGCATCGTCGATTAAATAAATGCAATGTTGGACAAGAGCGGGACTAATTCCCTTTATACCGGAGATCGACCATCCAATCGCTTCCTTGTTTTTCGAAAGAATAGAGAGAAGAGAAGCTTCTTGATCAAGAGAGAGAGTTGCGGAAATTATGACGGGCAACGTTCCGTTATCACCTAAGTATGCGTACTTAAGGTGACCGGGAAGTGGTTTGAGGTCCAATTTTGGGAGTTTTTCAATCAAAGAGTTTGATTGAGATTCAGACTCAACTTGAAGCGATTCAAAGGGAAGAGTGTATTCAATCTCGTTGGGAATTTCATGAAACAATTTTTCGTACTCGGCCTCGCGTTAATCATTAAAATCAAGTGTTTCGTTTTCAATGTTTTCGTGAATGGCACTAACTTCCAACGTTTGGTCACGAGGTTCGTTCGATTGGCTTTCAAGATTGAAAATGTTGAGATCCAAAGTCATGTTTCCAAAAGAGATTTTCATCGATCCGTTATGACAATTGATTAAGGCATTTGAGGTGGCTAAAAATGGTCAGCCTAGAATCAATGGAATTTGACATGCGGGATTTGTCACGGGTTGTGTTTCGAGAACAATAAAATCAACGGGGAATATGAATTGCCCTACTTGAATGAGCACGTCTTCGATTTCTCCCACGGGCTTCTTAATGGAACGATCGACAAATTAAAGCGTGACTTTTGTGGGTTTGAGCTCACCTAAGCCTAATTGTTCGTACATGGAATATGGAATCAAGTTGACACTCGCGCCTAAGTCTATCAAACATTTGTTAATCGTTTTGTCATCAATTGTACACGAAACCGTAGGGCAGCCAGGATCTTTGTATTTGACGGGCATGGATTGGGACAAGACTTCACTCAAACTGGCGGCTAAGAAGACTTTTTTGGGCACTTGAGTGTGTCATTTTTGGGTGCTCAAGTCCATAAGAAATTTCGTGTACGTTGGGACTTGCTGAACGATGTCAAGAAGCGGAATGTTAACTTTGACTTGTTTAAAAATTTCCAACATCTTTTCCATTTGGTCCTAGCGTTTCTTTGGTCGAAGACGATGTGGAAATGGAACACGATACCCGGTAGGTGGATCTACTCGAGTAGAGGAAGAAGAATTTTGGTTAGCATTTGATTCAGCGTTTGGATCCACACTGTTCTGAGTCGTTCGTTGTTTTAGAAGTGTCGAGAGATGTTTCTGGTAAATCGTTTGGATTAACGACTTGATTATCGATTTGTCTACCGGAACGTAAAGTTGTGATAGCATTCAATTGGGTAACGTTGCTATCTTGAACAACATGGGCTTGATTTGAATTTGCGTTTTGATTTCTGGGATTTGAAATTGGTTGGCTTGGGAATTTTCCTCATTCATGTTTGCTCACAGACGTGGCTAATTGACTCATTTGCATTTCGATTTTTGCAATTGATTGGTTCGTGTTTTGCATATATGAAGTCAATAAATTTTGCAAATTGCTGTTTGATTGAAGGCTTTGAGTAGTTGCTTTGGCCAATGTTTCAAGAGTTTTCTCAAGTGAAGTTAAACGTTTATCGTCTTGGGGAGGATGAACATAATTCGATTGAAAATTTGATTGTTGCAGTTGATTATGCGACGGACCCGCAAAGTTTGGTTGAAAATTGTTAGCCTGAAAGGGAGGATTCGAAGCATTATTCGGAAATGCTTGATAATTGGGACGAACCGTATTCGTGTTGGGATTGTTTTGGTTCCACGCAAAATTGGGATGGTTTCTCCAACCAGGATTGTACGTTGGAGAAAACAGGTCGTTTTTGGCTTTATTGAAAGCATTGATTTGTTCGACAGAATTGGGACACTGATCGGCTATATGATTAGGATCATTGCATTTATAACACATCGGTTGGGAAGCTTGGTTCATTTGATTCGATGAAAAAATGTTATCGAATTTTTTAATCATTGCGTCGATCTTAGCTTCCAAAGCAACAGAAGATCCTATCGAGTTTGCACTCGATCGTGAGTAAATTGATTTTTCGTTCGATCGTTCCCATTGAGATTATTTTTCAGCGAGGTTTTCAAGAAATTGCCAAGCATCTTCGTGATGTTGAGCAAGAAAGTTGCCTTGGCACATTGATTCAAGCATGGTTCGTGAGCTATTTTCGAGTCCATCATATAAAATTTGGCAAATCGTCCATTTTTTGAAGTTATGGTGTGGACATTTTATCAAAAGTTCTTTGAATCTTTCAAAATATTTTCCAAATGGTTCTCCCTTGAATTGATGAAAATTTACAATTTCATTTCAGATTCTACTCGCTTTTTCCAAAGGGTAGAACTTTTTTAAGAAAGCTTTTACGAATTCTTCCCACGTTTTAATCGAGTTCGATGGTAAGCTGTACAACCATTTTTCAGCATAATCCGTAAGAGCAAATGGGATTAATTGAAGTTTGATTCCATCATCAGAAAGTTGTTGAAGTTTAATGGTTGCGCAAACTTGTTCGAATTTAGTCAAGAAAATGTATGGGTCATCGTGCTCGAAATTGCCAAATTTCGGAAGCGTGACAATTTGGTTCGAGTGAATTTCGAAATGGTTACCTGTAGGGGTGGGTAACGTGATGCAAGATGGAATAGAAACTCTATCGGGAAAGATTTTATCCATAAGAATTCGATGGGCGTTTTCGTTTGCCATTTCGGGAGGATCATCTGTTCGAGTTAAACGGTTTGTAGAAAGGTCGCGAGTCCAACGATTTATTGTTGTGTCATGAGTCCAAGTACTCACGCACAAGTGAAAGTCGAGAAGAGAAAGAAGTTAGAATTGAGTTTGGTGAATGAAAGAAGATTTGAAAATCGAAGTGAAAATTTTTTTTAGAGGAAGAAAAATATTTACCAAGTGAAATTTATTTTCAAAAGAGAAGTTTGATTTTTGGTTTTTCAAATTTTTATATTTTTTTTCGTTTTTGTAAAATTTTTTTAGTTTTTTGAATTTTCAATTTTTTTTAAAAGGTTTTAATTTTTTTTTGTGAAATTTAAAACTAAGTTAAGAAAAATTTACAATTTTTTTTTGGATTTTGGATTTTGGATTTTTTTTATATATGCATGAACTAATGCAACTAAATGAATGCAAAGGACTTAATTACAGTTTTTTGTCCTTAGTATCTCATAACCCAAAATTGTATAATCACACTTTGTCTTAAATCATCAAAAATATTTCTCAGACAGGTAACAGGCAGGGGTTATCGGTGCACCACGAATCACCGTAGCAATGCAGCCGAAGGTTTAAGTACCTTCAAAGGAACAACCAGTATAATATTTACGTATCACCGTAATTTTTATAACTGGTTACTACTCTGCCGTAGCCTAGATACCAAGAAATAAAATTGTTCAAAGAAAACAATTGTGAAGATACAATTAAGCCCTAGATGAGCTCGCGACACCCTTAAGTCGAATGTCTAACCTTTATTATTAGTCAAATTCTACGATGAAATGCGTTTGTGGGCTAAGGAAATGGTGATGAAATCCCTCACCTTATGTGAATTGGGGCATTGCCCTTAGAAAAGAAAATAAGATGAGATGGATGCAAAACAAAAATTAAACGTGAATTTACAATGCAACTAAAATGAAGTTTGTTTTTGTTTTTGGATTTTGAAATTTTTTTTGTATATATAAATGCAAATGCAAGCAACCAACAATGCACTAGAGATGAAAGTACAATACCAGAGCATGTAGATTATTAACAATTTTTTTTAAGCGGCAATTTTTTTAATAAGCAAGGAGCAATTTTTTTTTTGGGCAAGCAGTTCTTCCTTTTAATCTGCTTTGACAACCTAAAATGAAAAACAAGATATATTCAATTGTATTTTTTTTTGAAAAGGAAACTTAAAAGTGAGGTTTTACTTAATTTTTTTTTAGTTTTAAAAAATAATATAAAAGGAAGAACAAAAACAACACAAAATAACGGGTGTAAAATAAATGAAAATAACAAATTGAAACGTGTAATTTAACCCCCTTTTTTTCAAAAGCTTGTGATTTTTTTTAAAAAGATGTATGGAACTAATTAATTCCACAAAACAAATTGAAACAACTAATGCCACAAAACTAAACTAATTAAAACAAATATATACTCGGCCTTCAAGCCCAGCCCGCTAAGAACAAAAATCACACTTCCTTAAAAAAAATACGGCTTACAACTAGCTTTCTTCTTAAAAAAAAAACTTCAGACGAATTCAAATTCGTTTTAATTCCTCAACTCGAAATCGCGGTTTCGAATTCAAGGGGTTCGATGTTCGAAGAGTGAGGGCGAATGAAGTGGTCGAGAGATTTCAAAGAGGCAGCTGTAGATTTGGGGATTTTTGTGGTTCGAGACCGAGGGTATTTGGTTCACGTTATTTTCTGGCGATACTCGATCTTGGAGGTTTCGAGTTGAGGGAGGGCAGTGCTCGCGATTGTTAATGGAAGGTGGGTGGTCGATTGGACGTAGAAGATGGAATTTGGGTTACAGTGTTTAGGTGAGGCGATTTTGACTGGAGGCGATCTCGGCAGAGGAAGTGGGTGAAGTGAGGATGCAGTGGTTTGTCGGCGGTTCGCGAGTTGAAACTGGTGATGTTCGAATTGAGGCGTTTGGCAAGATGAAGTGATAGAGCGTTGAGATTTCGATGCGGCAACAGTTGAAAGCGGTTGCAGTGTAGTTTGCGACTGTTTATGGGTGGTGATCGATGGCTCAGGGTGGTGTGAAGTTGCTGTCGAGGTGGTACGTTGGTATGTTTGGTCTGAGGAGATGTATGCAAGGTAGTAAGTTTCCCTTTTTTGTTGTTTTTGTTGTTTGGAGATGAGAGGCAGTCAGTGGACTAGTTGAATGATGTAGCAGTTTGTTGCTTGTCAGAGGTGGATGGTATGGTTTGGTGGGAAGAACTTCTTCGAGTGGTTTGAATTTCAACAGATGTTGCAGTGTAGTTGATATGCCTCTGGTATATGCAGGATATTAGTGGGTTGATAAGTCACAGTGACTTTGCAAGGTTGTGATGAGCAATATGGAGGCAGGTAAAAGCAGTTGTATATGTATGGGGGAGAATGTTGGTTTGAAAGGTGAAGTGTGGGATAGTCGTATGTGAATGTCACCGTGATGAAGTGATTGAATGCAAGGTATGCTGGTGGTTTGGTTCTGGAGGTTTGTGGTGAAGGGTGATTTGATGAACTGTGGTCAGTAAGGTATGTCTGAATGGTTTGTGACTGTATTGCACAAAGTTATGGGTTAGGGAAGATTGTAGATGTTTTGCACAGTGTTGATGTAGCAATTTTTCTTTGTGAATGTAATGTAGGCAGAGAGTGTGAAGGAGTAGTGAATGATGTTTGTATTGTGAAGAGGATGGTGAATTGTGGTATGGAGTGTTGCAGGGAGTAAATATGGGTATTGAATTGAATGATGATGGAGTTGTGGATGTTTGTTGGTGTTAGCAGAAGTTGATGAACTGAAAATGGTGGCAGAAAGTTTTTGACACAGCAGTTGTGGTCTGAAGGGATGAATTGACAGTATTATGTTGAGAGGCAGTTTTGGTTAAATGCTTGGAGTACTGTATGGAAAGGCTGTGGTGAGATACTGTGCACGGTTGCAGAGAAATGTGATGTGTTTGGTGGTGTGTCAAGTGGTTACAGAGGTCGTGTTTGTATACTTATGAAGGCACTGTTGCACTGTTGAGATATGGGTGGTTGTAGTTGATCAGTAGCAGAGGTTATGTAGATAGGTGGTGATGAAAGAGGGGTTGGAGGAACAGAAACAACAAGTTGTAACAGAGAATGGTGAAAAGAAATTGCAATGTAACAGTGAAAAGAATTTGTAAAAGCAATGTAAAATGTGATAAAGAAGGAATGGAATAAAAGATTTTTTTTCTTTTTGAATGAAAATGTGTGTTTTTTATATATATTAGCAATGCAAATGAACAAACAACTAAAAAACAATAACAACACACAAACAACAAAAAATGCAAACAAAAATCTCACGAATGCAATTTTTTTTTTAAATGCAAGTTAGTTAACACATACAACAACAAACAATAAAATCAAACAAAAATAATTCGAAGAATAGAAAATCAAAATCAAAAAACTATTCCCCGGCAACGGCACCAAAAACTTGTTCGTCGACGGAATTTCTATCGAGTTAGAAAACCGTCGAACGAATTTAGAATTAAAATTTACCGCAAGCGCACGACCTACACTTTGTAGTACGTGGCGAATACGGGTCGATCCACAGGGAATTGTGAGAGATTCAAAATCTATTCAATCAAATTAGACCAAAGTGAGATGAAAGTTGTTAACTACAAAAAGAAGCTAAAGCTAGAATTAAAATGTGAATTAAAAACTATTGAACTAGAGAACGGCAAATCCACTCTCATATTTTTGTAAATCAACAAACAACAATTTGTGATCTCTAGCTTTGATATGAAGTGAAATATTGTTGTATTTATCATGAGTATGGTTTGTTTATATTATTAATTAACATAACTCAAATCATCAAACTATAATTCAATAAATAAACCACTTATAATTCTCATGAAAATAAAGCCAAAGAAAAAACTATTTTAAGTATGATCTATTTACTATTGTAACTAGTAATATAGATCATCAAATTTCATTTTTACTTTAATTCACAATCAAAAATGGATTAGCAAATGATAATGCAAATTGTGTTTATGTTGAATAAGAATAGATCATTTGCATAAACAATATAAGCTATCAAACCCACTTGTATAAACTTGCATCAAAACTCACTTCATGAAGCATAAACCAAATGAAATCATAAATCATAAAATGTTGAAATTACATAATATTTAAGAGCTTCATTACCCCTAAATTGAAGGGGTTTAGCTACTCATTTGTGGCATTGAAGCAACACAAGTAACTTTCAACATTAAAAAGAGAAGAAACTAGAGCATAAGCAAAGAAGAGAATGTAATGAAACTACTTTCAACAAAAGAAATTAAGCTACACTACTTGCATGAATGTAAAACTATTCTACTAACAAAGAAAAGAAAAGAACATAAATAAAAGCATTAACATAAAAGCAAAGAAAAGCATGTAGAAAAAGGAGAAGAAAGAGGCCTGGAAGTCATTTTTATTTCATAGAACATTGAGCTTACAATTTGATCTCTTAATTTCCTAAGTAAAATGAAAGAGTAGAAGATAGTTTCATGTACATAAGAGGGCTATATATACATGCATAAAATCCTAATTCTACTTTTAGGGGGCTTCCTAAAATGCCCTTTAGGAAGTGTGGCCATCAAGTTACCATTAGCCACTAATTAATCCATCATTTGTTGTGCATGAAGCTTTAACCTCCATTTAGTTGTCCAATAGCTCATAATTGTACATTTAGGTAAGTGGGTGGGGTCCTCCATGATCTTGAACTTGAATTATTTCCTCTTCATTCCTTTGTATTTCATTTGTGCATGCATGTATCTTCATATAAGCCTCTTCCATATGCATCCAAATTCCTATAAAAATTATCAAAAAATGTCCAAGTAAAAATTCTTAAATTGACACAAGCACAAAAATGACCATTTTGCCACAGAATGAAGATGAAAATACGATGGTTTGAAAATAATTGAATTTTGGTTTTAAACATGTTAAAATGCCCAAATATGATGTTTATTTAAATAAAAAGAGATAAAATATGGATGTAAATATATGCACATTTACGTGCACATCATTCGCCACATATCACATTGTGAGAACCCCGTATTTAACACCCTATAAAATAACCAGTAATTAATTTAAAAAAATTAATAAGTAAATTATAGGGATCCAAAATGAAATTTGAGAAAACATCAGCAATTAGCCACAAAACTAGCACCATTTTGTTTGTGGTGATTTTCTGAGCAATTTTCATATATAAAGCTTTACGATTGGAGTTCAAGCAAAGAAGTATCGATGTTTGAAGATTTCAGATAAAAAAGAATTCTAAACGAGTTAAGGAAATTAATACTAATGATAAATTGAGCATTAAAAATAATGTTAACCAAGGAATTAAATCATCGGACCCACCATCAATCCACAGCTAAATCGAGCCAGTTGACCGCTCATATCGACTGGTTTATCAGTCGGTTAGGGCCAGAGCAGATTAAACCTCGTCCTAACAGCTCAGATTTAATAAATGATAATCTAACAAACATAATTAGTTCGAGCACCAATAAATATAGGCCTAGCTCCTCACTTTTCTTCTCATATATTACGAACTGAGCAGTAGAGCTCTACTATTTCTCATTCTCCACTACTTCTAGAAATTATAAAAATAATATATATATGTGTTTGGGAGAAGGATAGAAAAAAGTGGAGTGAATCAATTATGCAAAAAGGTAAATCCTAGAATTATAAATTTAGACTTCACTTAACTCAAATCTCTCATCGGATCTATAATTCTAATGGCTATGTATACATTACTCATATTTTCTAAACTTAGTAGCAAAGCTCTGGCATTTCTTCTTTACCACTACTTTTAGAAATTAGAAAAATACTATATATATTTGTGTGTGTGTGTGTGTGTGTGGGTGGGAGAGAACATGAATAAAAGAGAAGAAGAGAAGGAGTGAATCAATTCTGCGAAAAAGGTAAATCCTAGAATTATACATTAAAAATCCACTTAACTCAAATCTCCTATCAAATATATTGTTCTAATGGGTTTGTATACATTTTTAAATACATATTTTTGATTAAAAAAAGTAGTCATTTAAGAAGAATGGATTTGGATTTGGATCTGGAGATTTGAAAGCCAAATGGTGAGTGAAAAATTATATAACTTACATAATACTAAATTTATATGAATTCTATTTTTGTTATTATGTCTAAGTGAAAATCATTGAATTGTAGGCTTAAATAAATGAATCTAACTTGAAATCCTTACATACATATTCAATTAAATGTTTAACTTTGATGAAAATGGTATATACACCATAGATCTAGAATTTAGGGAGAATAGTCCCAAAAATTTGTGAAATATGATATTTATAAAATTGTGTAGTTATTCCAGATTTTTCCTATCTGGGTTATTTTTATCCAGCTTTGTGACCAAGCTACATCTGGACGAGTCAGAAGAATTGAACAAAGAAATCACCAAGAAAGAATCTAGAGTGTTAATTACTAAACTCGGAGATCGAGTAGGACCAACAGATAAAGTCATAAACATGCCAAAGGCTCCTAAAATAGGCAACACACCAGCATGCCAATGCCCAAAACACAAGATCCACCCAAAGGGATGGATCAGGACCGATCCTCAACTCCTTCTCGGATTCATCAATACTTCACACCATATGAAGTTAAAGTGTCCTTGGATTAACACATATTGTATGGAGTGGTTCGCTAGAAAGAAACAACCCAAGCACTCCGTAGACAAGTCGAGTGCTGTCAACCAATGTTCAAACTGAGGAATTCGATTACATCCAATCTCGTATAGATGCAACTAGGCTCCAAGAACAAGGGCATAAGTCAAAAAAGTCACTACAACAACTCAAAGAAGGTTTCCCAATCAATCTTATAGATTGATACAGATCCCTGCTAATGGATCAGTACCGATCCCCAAAACTTGATGACATGGCCACAGACTTCTCCAAGCAACTTCTTCCCAAACATGGGAAATGTGGGTGTGAACATGGTGGAGATGATTTCGATGACCTTTAAATATAAATAAAGGGGCAGGGTGATGTTTTGAGGGATCCTTTGAATGGTTTACGAATTTACATATTCCTTTTGTAATTTAGGAATCATCACTGATGCATATGAACAATTCTTATAAACAGCAACCAAATCAGCAACAAAGTTAAGTGAACGTAGGCAATGATTATCTAAACCACTATAAAGTTTGTGTGTCTTGTTATTTCTCATTTTAATTTACTTTCTTCACTTAACTCTCTACTTTCATTTTCTAGGTGTTTGTGCCACTTTTTGGTATAAACATTTTGGAGCTTTCATTGAGAGTACTCAGATTTGTTAACTTGAAATGTGAAATTAGAAAAGATAATGAGACCATCAACCAAGGAAATTGCTACTGGAGGAAGCCAACAAGGGTATGAGAAAGCCAAGAAGTGTCCTTAGGATCCAACCCCTTTAATCTACATAACTAGAGATGAGATGGAGATGATAATGATTGAGATGCAGGAAAGAATGATAGCCCGCCAAGAAGAGATGACGGAAGGATTCTTCAGAAGAATGGAACAATGAACGACAATTGGAATAGCTAAAAACCGGATCCAAATGCCAAAATGCAACACAAACACGGTTGTAATCGAAGCGGAGCAAGTCAGAGCAACCTCCATAGAAGAACCATGGATCGGCACCGATCCAAGGGTACGAATCGATACCGCTTCAAGGATCTATGAGGCAAATACTTACTTGAATCCAGAACTTGGAAATACCCATTTAAGGAATGCTTGTGAGAATCAGAACGCGAATCAGAACACAAATGTACTGCCGAAGTAGTGCATGCTAGAATTTTCCCTTAGGAAGAGAGGGCATAATGAAATTGTGGAACCGAGACTTCCATTAGATGAAAACGATAGATTGCTTGGATAGTTTCACGAGCAATGAGAGGTGGACAGCCAAACCAGAGCCTGGAAGATGTGACCAGAAACCCATCACTCCTCATATACGATATGCAAGTAATCCGCCTGATTTCAAGCTGCCGATGCTTGATTTGTATGATGGAAGAACTGATCCAATAGTTCATTTAATGAGATACATCTGACATATGGAGGTATTAGGTGCATCTAAATAAGTAATGGCATAGTGTTTCCCCTTGTATTCAACAGACTGAATGGCACTGTGGTTCCGACAGTTGGAAAACGATTCCATTAGCACATGGGCCGAGTCAGTAAACATATTTATTAAGCGGTTCATAGTGCATATTTCATGGCCAAAGAATGTGATGACGTTATCAAGCATGAAGTAGAAGGTTGGAGAGACCCTAAGGAGTTATTTGACTAGGTTCAATAAGCAGCTGCTGCATTTCATAGGCCGGATCCATCGGTGGTTTTGATGGAGGAAGTTTAAGGAGTTGCTAGTAAAATGTATTTTAAGATTGCTTTGGAAAGGGATCCACCGGTAGATCTCGTAGAATTTTACCATGAAGTTGAGAGATACTTACGTCAGGAGGATGCTGAGGCTGAAAAGGCAGAGTAAATGCTACAGATGGTGGAACTCCGTTCGAAGAATGATTTATTAAAGATAAAGGAAAACGAAAGGCTGATGATGGCTTTGAAGGACCAAAGTGGCAGAAGTGGGAATTGAAGTTCTCTTCTTACACAAGGTTGAGCAAAACACGGGGAGGATTTACCTAGATACCAGTGGGCAGATTCCCTACTGGAAACCGATGAGATCAAGAGAACCCACCGATCGAGAAAGAAGATCAAGAAAATACTACCTTTTACTTGAGCTAGACGGGATGAAACAAATGATTGTAGGCACCTTTGTTACCTGATTAAGGAACAAGTTAGGAACAACCAGTTGCGATAATACGTGAGAAACCGAGTTGCAATGATGGAACATGAGCAGCGATTATCTGCAACAAATGGAAGCAGCCTTGGATGTAGGTTGAGGATAGCTATCTCATAATCGGGATGGTAGGGAGTCGGGTTCGATTGCCGTAATTTTCTTTTTGTTTTCAATAAACGATGCAATATTACAATCAAGCCACTTACTCATGCATGGGACCTTGATCGGTCTTTAGGCACACTATAAGTCAAATGTTAGGTTGTAATACCTAAATGGATGTTGTGATGTATGTTTGATGTTTAAATTGAGATTTTACGAATGCTATATTCTATAAAATCATGCGAATGTGATAACTGATATTGATTTTGAAGCATCGACGGAAGTTGGTCGCCCCTTGATATTAGTTTATAAATAGATTAAACGCGGTTGTCCCAAACGAGGAGATATGGCAACAAATCATAAGGTACAAGTTCCCTTGCCGGAGAGCAGGTAGATTGGACTTGTATAAGAGCAAGTCCCCTCACCAGAGAGTGAGTGGTTTAGCCTTGCTCAAACGTTGAGTTCCCTTGCCGAAGAGCGAGCGATTTGACTTGGCAAGGATCCGAAGAGATCGAACCATAGTTTGGATGCTTAACGATCCAGAGAGACCGTGGATTTACTAAACGATACAGATAGATCAAGGTTTAACTATCGGCCAAGACAGGTCACAGATTAAACTAACGACCCAAATAGATCGTGGATTAGGCTAACAATCTGGAGTGGCTAGGAATAGAATTAGTCATCGAGTGCATGACCTGGAGAAATCAAAAACTAGACTTTGGTTTCAAACACACTTGATCATGAAACAATTCGATACCGATTATTGAATCGAGCCATTAATTTTGTTATGTGCTTGTTAACTCTGGATGAACCCGGGGAGATCGTGATCTATGATATACTATACGATATGATGATTCCAAGGAACATACAACGGTGGTTATTTTTGATAAACACTCGAGTCCTTAACTACAGTAGTCTGGAACGACCTTTGATTTATAGGTGAATCCGATGGAACCGAACGATTCACCGATGTATAGCTAGTTAATAGCCAGAAAATTTGGCTACTCGTGAATAATCAGTTTTAATATTTGTTTTTGAACAAAGCACGCCTTCTATTCACAATGCATGCTTTGAGGGAGGCAAATGATATCCAGCTTTGTGACCAAGCTACATCTGGACGAGTCAAAGCAATCAAATAGAGAAATTACCAAGCAAGAATCCAGAGCGATAGCTGTTAAAGTCGAAGATCGAGTATGACCAACAGATGAAGCCATAACTATGCTAGAGGCTCCTAAAATAGCCAACACACCAGCATGCCAAGGCCCAAAACTCAAGATCCACCCTAAGGGATGGATCGGTACCGATTTATGAGTAGGGATCGGTATCGATCCCCAACTCCTCCTCAGGTTCATCAATACTTCACACCATGTGAAGTTAAAGTGTCCTTGAACTGACACATGTTGTATGGAGTGGTTCGCTAGCAAGAAATCACCCAAACACTCGGTAGCCAAGTTGAGTGCTATCAATCAACATTCAAACCAAGGAATTTGATTACATCCAAACTCGTATCGATGCAACTACAAAGAACAAGGGCACAAGTCAAACAAGCCACTACAACAAATTGAAGAAGGTTTCCCAATAAATCTTATGGATCGGTATCGATCCTTTCTCATGGATCGGTACCGATCCCCAAAACTTGATGACATGGCCACGATCTTCTCCACCCAACTTCTTCCCGGATGTGGGAAACATGGGTATGAACGTGGTGGAGATGATTTCGGCGACCTTCAACCATAAATAAAAGGATATGGTGATGTTTTGAGGGATCCTTTGAGTGGTTTATGAATTCACATATTCCTCTTGTAATTTCAGGGATCATCATCGATCCATAAGAACAACTTTTGTAAACAACAACCAAATCAGCAACAAAGTTAAATGGACGTAGACAACGATTAACCGAAACAATATAAAGTTTGTATGTATTATTATTTCTCATTTTAATTTACTTTCTTCACTTAATTCTCTACTTTCATTCTTTGGGTGTTTGTGCCACTTTTTGGTATAAACAGTTGTAAATTGTTAATCATTCAGTCGGAATGCTTTAATTTGATTGGGATTTAATTTTTCTATATTTAAATTCATAGAAATTGTAGAATGATTTAGTTTTATTAATCTCCATGTGAATTTCCATAAATTATCCAACCTCATAGTATATATGAAAAGTGCATCGTTTGAAATAAGAAGGAATATGTCCAAACGAAAGAGATGTCGAAGTATGGATTTCTCCATAATTTGCACTGTCTATTTCAATAAAAATAAAAAGATATAATTCCTTGAAATTGCAAAAGCAGCACGTCCCATTTTTTGGTAGTTTATGGTAAGTTTGCACGGTGACATTTCCTTTTTGGAAAAGACATGATTCCAATGCATTAAAATGTAGAAATAAATATTTTGGGGGAATTTACACATAAGTGTATATCTAGAAAATCCCAAAATGTAGAAACTAAAAAGTAAAAATCATAAATACAAATAATCCCATTTACTATTTAAATATATATATATATATATGGTAACGTGCAATTAGTTGTACGTTATCATATTAATTACAAATAAACACTAAAATACCAATAATGTAATAAATTAAGGAATTAATGGGAAGTTACGGTAATTAAGCCAATGGGTATAAACCCATTTAATGAATTTAATCACAGAGACCAAATATGACATTAATGAAGAAATTAAATAGGCATGGTAAATTAATTCTGAAACGTACAAATAAATGTCATTAATATTTGTCCAAATTTGAATATAAAAGACCATTTGTGAATGGCATTAATTAGAGGTAAAAGAACCAGTAAATGATATTTAATAACATCATTGAAATAAGAAGTTAAAGGTAGTAAGTGTATAAAATAAAAGGGAGGTTCATAAAAAGTAAACAAATGAATACTAATGAATGAACCTAGGATGCGTAATAATTTCCGTAGTTGAAATTATATGGCCTCAATAATACATTTGCAATGGGTGTGAATTAGTGGGCCTAGGTCAATATTTAGATTAATTATAAATGACTTGGTTTAGTATGGGTTGGGATGCGATGTCGGTAGAGTTACGCAATGGAAGTTTTCCCTCCACAAGGGGCTACTAGCAATTGTGTATACATACAACTGATGTAGGACATCTCCAACTATAAGACCCATGGAGGATATACGTTTGCGTATGGCTTTAGGGAAATTCCAAGAGGGGTTTGCTTTATGATTAAGGTATTAAATGGTTGTTGAGTCTGTCTCTTTCCTATTTAAGAAGTATTAAATGGTCGAAATTATCTTATAGGCACGTTAGTGAAAAATCTCTTGGGGGAGGTCCGCTTCAGGATTGAGGTATTAAATGGCCGGTGTGTCTACCTCTTCCTTATATAAGAAGTACTATGTGGCCTATAAGAGATTTTCTACGATGTCAGCTAGGGAGTACCAAGAGGGATTCACCTTGGGTTTAGGTATTCAATGGCTAGAGAGTCTACCTATTCCTTGTTAAAAAGGTCTTAAGTGAGCCAGTTACTTTCTCTCGCATCGTGAGGATATGATGGACGGGAGATAGGCGGTTGAACCTAATATAATTAATAGTTGCATTGTATCCACGTATATAGCCATGAAGTTAGGCTTGTAGGGCGTGTTGACTATTGATTACATTACGAAGGGGTCCTCTTTGGAATCGAGGTATTAAATTGTTGTTGGGCATGCTTCTTCCCTACTTAAGAAGTAGTAAGTGACCAAAGTGTCATTTCTGGGGGGTACAACAACGGTTACATACACATGCATAACTTATACCTCAAAGTACGTTGGATATATCATACGTGCGTATGAAACTAAATGACTAATCCATGAATAGTAGACATAACACTTATATGGAAATCATTCAACATAAACTAGTGTTATGGATAAAGTTTGTAACTTACCAGTCACCAGAACATTGTTTTGATTCCCTCCTCATTACAACCCATGGGATAGATTTAGAGGGACATGATACTGGTACAAGATGGCAATGATAGGTGGACAGGTCTTCTCATTCATGCTCTACACTGATAAGACAACTGGGTATCCAAGGAATTATATTGGTTCTAAGGTAGTAGCATTAGTCGATTTATATCTTTTTTATTATATTTTACTATTCCATTGTAAGATCATATAGATAGCTCTCTGATACACTTATGTTTATTATAGGTTATCAACACCAATGATCCGTGCCTTAACAGATTTGGGTTTTCGATTTTGTCGAAATTCGGGCCTATTAGGGTGCGGGTTGTTACATTTGGTATCAGTACTTATGTTAGTTGATCATAAGAATTAGGATATGCTGAGTGAACGCATTTGTATTTGTACCTAGATATATATATATATATATATATCTGTGTATGTATTACACACAAAACTCTACAAAGTTCTGACTATAGAATTAGTTGCGACTATATTATGAAAAGATGGATAAAGCAACTATGAGTTGGGATAATAATTTGGGTTAAATTTATACACCTATCCCGATTACCCCATGGATGTAAGTCGTACCGTAAGGCATCGACTTTAGAAGAACACGAGTACGACATATAGAAGGGTCTCTAAAGCTGGATGGTACTTGACTCCTTTTGTTGGACCTAGAATTCTCTATGATTGTGGATTTCACTGGATTGCCAATTGCTGATGTACATTTCATCCAAATAGATGGGAAGTAAGAGCCTATATGTTGCAAATACTGGAGGTAAGGTATAAATATGAATGGACCAGTTCCTATAAGAAGGTGTGCATTAACCACCGCAAGATGATGGCCGAATTTTAATATGATGGAGATAAGAATAATTAACAAAGAAGAAAAGTCCAAAATATGGGGCAAATAGAAACCCATTCCAAGTCTAACCTTATGTAATAGAATTTAGTAAAACAAGATTTTGAAGTTTCTCAAATTATTTGAAATTGCTTTTAAAAGAATTTATTTAGAAATAGAAGAAACATATCATTAAAAAGTAGTTATTTTTGAAAAGTATGTAAATATTAAAATTTTCATCACATAAAATATCTTTTAGAAATAGATTCTTGAAAAACAAGAAAATTTAGAAATTTTAACTAAAAGGGCTATTTAGAAATTCCTAGTTGAAATTAAAACTTGTTAGGCTGAAAATTCCAATTAAAGGGTTTTTGATAAAAGGACCTTTCTTTTTTGAAATAAATTAAAAATAGAGCATATTTTTGGCTTAATGATTTTTTATTTGAATTTTTATAATTCTTTTAAGGGGTGGAAGATTGGAAGTGGTACTAGATTTAAAATGGGTATAGATAATGGAAGGGTAAAAATGCCCGATATAGGAAAAATATTCCCATATAAGGAATACAAGGAAAAACAACTCAAATAGACTTATACATAAAAAGCGAACAGTTTCATGTTAATTAAGAAAACCACAATGGCTGTAGTAGTAAGCAAAAGCGCTATAATGATCGAATTAAGAAAATGATCAAATAAAAGAGAAAAAGAGCTATATAAGAAGGAGCGATTTAAATAGAAGGGTCGAAGGAATTTAAATAGTAGCAACATTAGAAAATTTAAATAGAAGCAATGTTAGAAATTTATATTAAAACAGTATAATAAAAAACAACGGAAAAATGAATAGTTTCCATAAATATGCACAGTAATTGCACATATCCTTTAAATGTTCCCCCTCATATGCTATTTGAGTCTCCGCTAAAGCTAAAAGTGGAAATAGCATGAGTAGCAAGAAAATAATAGAATAAAATTAGTCCATGTCTACTTTAGTTTTTATTATTTAAAGTTATAAAAGATATCGTGGAAACACCATAATAGTGCATTTTTGAAAAATGATTTGTTATATTAACTAAGTTTTTGAATGCAAAACTTATTAAATGGTTTGAGTTAAATTCATACTTTTTAAGAAATAATCTCTATTGTAAAAGAGCCTTAAAGGGAAAATTGATTTGGTAACTATTCATACACTAAAAACTTGACTCTTGTTATTTGAAATAAAGGAAATAATGTACTGTTTAAAGAAAAAGATCTTTTTTAAAAAATTTGCTAACATTAACCTTTGAACTTAATAAATAAACTTACTTCATAAATCCTAAATTATAGTTTTAAAAATTATTACACCTACAATTAAAGTTGGTTAAAATGAGGAACTTTTCATGGCTCCTTTTGGAAACCAAGCAATTGAAGTGTACGTGCAGTACTAAGGATCGTGTAATATGATATATAAATGCGGAAACTGATAATAGCAGTAAAATAAAAATTAAAGTAAGCACACCATGAATTTTTATACTGGTTCGAACTTCCCGTTCTACGTCCAGTTCCAGAATACCCTCTGGATTTAAACTAAACTCCTCACTTAACCCGGAGGAATAGGTATACGACACCTGAGCAGCCGAACAGGAATTTTTCCGCCTCAACAGCCGCAGAGGACTTCAACTTAATACAAATAATTTGTTGACGAGTGTGTTCTGAATAACACTGATTGTCTTTTGATAGTACAGCTTTCCTATAATCAAATCCTCAAGTGTATATATGTGTGTGAAGATTTAGAAGGAAGATAATCACGTAAAATCGAAGTATATGAATTAATTCAAGGATTCTAGTGATATTGAATAAGAATGAATGCTTTTATTTGCAGAGAATAATAGAGAATAGATTTAAGAATTATATACAAGAATCGGTAATTGTAGAAGTGAATTGAACATGTTTATATAGTTGTAGAATAGTTACAATCTTTCATGAAGAGTTTCAATCAAGAGTTGTGTCCATATCTGTTGGATTAAAGGACATTCCTCTTCATGAACAATTGCACCTCTTCAGAAAACTAGCCGTTATGTTCTGGTCGGTTGACCGAGAAACGTGGGCCGGTCAGCTGAGTTTACAGACATGAATAAAACGGTGCATATCTGTGCACTGGACACAGAGTCGGTCGGCCGAAGCTTCTGGTCGGTCGGCCGACCTGCTGTTAATTGCACAGTGACACTTATTTTTGTAAAAATCAATTTGTGTGTATGTGTAATTACTTGAGGAATGATTTTAACAAATTTCTAATACTCAATAAAATAAAATACTCATACTAATATCTGGATTGTAGTCTTGTCTCCTTTGTAGTGTTCAATATACGGTTATTCTCCTTTTTGTCGCTTTCATATAGTATTCTCGTCGTATGATATTGAAGCTTGTGTCATGAATCAAAACTCATGAATCAACATTCTCCCCCTTTTTGATTGATGACAATACTTATGTGACGCAATAGTATTATAATTCTCCCCCTGAATATATGGCGACTTTTCTGCAAAAAACTTTATTAGCTTTCATATATTTCTCCCCCTTTGTCATCGACAAAAAGGAATACTTACTAGATGTAATATGTAAAAGAAATATGGAACATATAACATATGTAAGAGAACATCAAGTTATAACTATTACATATTAATAATGTTTTCGTACTACAACATCTAACAATAGACATAATGTTCATAAAGAAATTCTTGAAGTTAAATTGTAAAACAGTACGAGTACTCCTCATCATCATCGGAATCCCAAAATTCTGGACGAATATTTTCTTCCGGAGGAACATGTTCCTTGCCACGTCTTTGAGTGTGAGGAGCGTGAGTTCCCGACGTACCGAAACTTGAGTTATTTGAAGTAGACCAAGAGAAATTTGGTGCCGGTCTTAAATCCTAGCAAAATTATTTTGTTTCTTAAATCCTAGTCCAGATTTGTTGTTAGAGGATTGAGAATTTTCAAGTATTCTAGAAAGATTCTCTCTTCCATTATTGAAATTAGATACATTTTTAGAAATATCATCAAATTTTATTTTAAGACTAGATTTTTCTAACTCTAAATCCTTAATTTTAGAGTTTAAACTATTATTTTCGAAAAGTAAAGCATCATTTTTATTTTTCTGAATTTCTAATTCTTAAGATATTGATGAAATTTGAGAAGATAAGTTAGAATTTGATTGTTGAGAAATTTCAAGTTCTTCTTCTAATATTTTCTTCTCATCTTTCAGCATATCTACTTCTAAAACTGTCCTATCTAACTTTCTTTGCAACTCCTTATTTTTCTTTTTAAGTTGCTTTGCTAAATTTACTAATTCAGAATTAATTTCAATTAAATCTTCAAAAGTAAGATCAATTACATCGTCTAACGAAGCCATGAAGCACACATTTGCTTGTTCATTATCACTTTCACTCTCTGATGAGGATGATGAGTCAGTGTCGTCCCAAGTGACTGAAAAAGCTTTTCGTTTGGTTTTGTCCTTCTTGAAATTATTCTTTTTGCGCTCTGGACAATCCTTCTTCATGTGTCCTTTCTTATGACATTCATAACATTCCATTGCTGAAGATGATGGTTTGCTGCTATTGGAATTGTTGTTGGAATTATTTTTGTTTCCCTTGAATTTGTTTCTGTTGAATTTCAAAAACTTTTTGAAATTTTTAGCGATCATTGCCATATCTTCATTATTTGAGTCGGAATTATCTTTTTCTACTTGGAATGCCACATTTTTCTTTTCTTGTGCTCCATTTCTTTTTGCCTGCAAATTTACTTCGTAGGACATTAAATTACCTATCAATTCTTCTGGTTTTAATGTTAACAAATCACTTGCTTCTTCAATGGCTAGGACTTTTCTTTCCCATTCGTCCGTTAAAGAATTTAAGATTTTTGTAACAACATCAAAATCAGTACACTTTTGTTCTAGTGATAGTAAAGCATGATAAATATCCTGGAATCTAGAGTACATGTCATTTATAGATTCATTTGGCCTCATTTTGAAATTTTGAAATTGATTTTTTCAACATAGAGATTTTGCTTAATTTAACTTTGTTCATTCCTTCAAGTGTTATTTTAAGATTTCTCCAAATTTCATAACCAGAAGTGCACATGCTAACTCTATTGAATTCATTTCTATCTAATGCACAAAATAAAATATTCATAGCCTTTGCATTTGATGTAGCATCTAGTTTTTGTGTGTTACTCCAAGTTGAGTATTCTCCAGTAGGAGCTGTGTACTCACTTTGTATAACATTCCAGATATCAAATCCACTAGATTGCATATAGATTCTCATTCTAGTTGACCAATAATTGTAATTTATACCATTAAAAAGTGGAGGTCGTGAAGTTGATTGACCCTCTATGAAACTAGTATTAGTGTTAGTGTCAAAATCGTTAGTATGTGTTGTTGCCATATTACTAGAAATAAATATCAAATAACTTTGTGACGGTTTATAGGATAACCTTGCTCTGATACCAAATGAAAGTGTACGTGCAGTACTAAGGATCGTGTAATATGATATATAAATGCGGAAACTGATAATAGCAGTAAAATAAAAATTAAAGTAAGCACACCAGGAATTTTTATACTGGTTCGAACTTTCCGTTCTACGTCAAGTCCCAGAATACGCTCTGGATTTAAACTAAACCCCTCACTTAACCCGGAGGAATAGGTATACGACACCTGAGCAACCGAACATGAATTTTTCCGCCTCAACAGCCGAAGAGGACTTCAACTTAATACAAATAATTTGTTGACGAGTGTGTTCTGAATAACACTGATTGTCTTTTGATAGTACAGCTTTCCTATAATCAAATCCTCAAGAGTATATATGTGTGTGAAGATTTAGAAGGAAGATAATCACATAGAATCGAAGTATATGAATTAATTCAAGGATTCTAGTGATATTAAATAAGAATGATTGCTTTTATTTGTAGAGAATAATAGAGAATAGATTTAAGAATTATATACAAGAATCGGTAATTGTAGAAGTGAATTGAACATGTTTATATAGTTGTAGAATAGTTACAATCTTTCATGAAGAGTTTCAATCAAGAGTTGTGTCCATATCTGTTGGATTAAAGGACATTCCTCTTCATGAACAATTACACCTCTTCAGAAAACTAGTCGTTATGTTCTGGTCGGTTAACCGAGAAACCTGGGCCGGTCAGCTGAGTTTACAGACATGAATAAAACGGTGCATATCTGTGCACTGGACACAGAGTCGGTCGGCCGAAGCTTCTGGTCGGTTGGCCGACCTGCTGTTAATTGCACAGTGACACTTATTTTTGTAAAAATCAATTTGTGTGTATGTGTAACTACTTGAGGAATGATTTTAACAAATTTCTAAGACTCAATAAAATAAAATACTCATACTAATATCTGGATTGTAGTCTTGTCTCCTTTGTAGTGTTAAATATACGGTTATTCTCCTTTTTATCGCTTTCATATAGTATTCTCGTCGTATGATATTGAAGCTTGTGTCATGAATCAAAACTCATGAATCAACAGCAATTGTTGAATTTAATAAAAAGTTTCTATGTTTATATTTTCAAAGATAAAAATTTAGGTTAAGTAATTCATGACTATGAAGTTTAATAATTTTATAAGGAGTGGTGAAAATCAAACCAACTTTGATATGGATTAGATAAAGACGACTGCCTAGGTAAGACGGGGTAAAAGTTAAGGTTATGAATAAAATAGCTACGAATACTCGTAAAGTAGCAACAATGGATCCCCGTTGAATATAACGAATATTGGTTTGATCTTAGGAATGTTTTATTAGCTTGTGTGAAAGCCTAAGAAGAACCCACAAAGGAACGAGGAATGATATCAAAGTACACTTCTGCGAGTTCTATAGTATACTCGCATGAAAGATCAAAGATAGTGAAAATAAAAACCATAATTTGAGAATACTATCAAGAGATTTTGGTCGAAAGAAAGGTAGTAATATAATTGGAGAAGAGGGTAATGAGTTGATAAACACATATAAAGGAAGTTGGTTGACTTAGGATTTAAGAAGGCAAGATAGGTGGTAGGAAAATTATTTCACCAAGCTAATTTTCCAATGAGTTATTCTAAATGTGCATAGTTTATATTTCTTACCTACCGTAGTTTATCCTATAATTGGTTGTAATAATTGAAGTGGTGGATGTACCTTATTTGTTAAAAGCCAAAAAGGTAAGTTAAGACATGTGGGTTATAGTAGAATGACATACTAAAAATGTCCATTTTATTTCAGTAAGAAGTGATATGGCCACAACATCATTAATAATAGTAGATGTTGAACGGCAGGTTCCAACAATTGTTTATTTTTGGTCATTTGGGGTTGTAATCGTTAGTTGTCTTTTTTGAGTATTGAAAACGCGTATGATATGATATGAGATATGTTCCTATTTTATTACTATGTTGATATTTTGGATGAGCTTTGACCACTATATGTATTGAAAATAGTGTAAGTAGGAAAATCTCATATGGACACTTAAATAACGATTAATGTAATGTAAGACTGGAATGTCATAAAATAGATTAGGAAATTAATTATATTAGCAAATAAAAATAGAGAATGCTTGACTCGTAAAAATGTAGCAAGCCAAGGACAGGGAATGTTTGTTATGAAACTCACGAGACACTATCCCTATGCCTTAAAAACTAAAATTTATGAATGTACTTGCATGTTTTTTGTTGTTCTAAAATAAAAGAAAAGGTTTTAAAAAATTTAATATTAACCATGTAACATGCTAGGGTTAATCATATGCGTTGACTCATTGACTAAATCCTGATTATGCCAAGAGGCGGCTAGATTTTTTTTAAGGTGTAAAGGCAAATGCTTTTGAAAAAGTATTCAAAAAAAATATCAAACTATTTTACGAATTTAATTAAAAAGGAAAAGGATTTTTGAACGAAAAATGAGAAAATATCTGATTTTCAAATGCCACATACTTAGCGTAGGGAGGGTCGATGTGTTAGTGACTATGAATTTTACTGTTCAGTAAGTGTGACAATACACAAAGCACGAATAATAACAAAGGAAAAATGCTGTTTTAGCTTTGGAATTTCTATTTCCATACTTTGTTGGTAGTAAAAAAATTGCTTTTAAAAGTAATTCAGTTTTAAAATCTAAAAATAAACGTCCTTTTGCGATATTACTTGGAAAAGTTGGAAAAATTTTGGAGGCAAAAGAGAAAGTTTCAAGGAACAACAAAATTGGTACACAAAAGAAGGGTGGAAATATAAAATTATCCATTTAAATTCCTTTTCCAGCATAAGAGTATAGATTTAGAAAAACTGGATTTTCAAAATTTTGGATGTTTGAAATGGTGCGTTAAATATTGGATTGTATGGATTGGATGCAAAATTGGTTGAACCATACTGCAATTCGTAGGATTGTGGAAACTATTGTGTGAAAACATGGATTTTGATTATTGAAAACTTATTATACATATATAGCTGCCAATATATATGGGCTGTTTGCATAATATTTTCAATTTTTTTAAAGAATGCATTCATATAGGAGGCACGATTTAGACTTTTCAGCATGCATATCATATGTGTTGTGATACACCGTTCACTTGTACACGATTGGTTGCAAAATTGGTTGTACACTAATTGGTTGGATAGTTTAGAATGGGTGCGGGCTATGTTACATGGTTCAGTCCTGGAGGGAATCTTAGGGATGAAATCTTTTAAGGGGAAGAAGGTAACACCCCGTAAAATAAACAGTAATTAATTTAAAAGAGTTAATAAATAATTTATAAGGATCAAAAATGGAATTTGAGCAAACATTGGAATTTCTCCATTAAACTTGCACCATTGTTCTCGTGGCTATTTTCTGAGCAACATTCATACATAAAGCTTCACGATCAAAGTTCAAATGAAGAAGTTATCGATGTTTGAAGATTTCAGATTGAAAATAAATCAAAACGAGTTAAGGAAATAAACATTAACGGTAAACTAGGCAGAATTAAATCATTGGACCTACATTCGGTCGACAACTAAATAGAGTCGGTCAATCGGTAGCAGTCGACTGCTCATATTGATTAGTCGACCGGTCGGTCAGGGCAGTATAGATTGGACCTCGGCCTAACGTTCTAGATTTAATAAATAATAATCTAACGAGCAGAATTGATCTTCTCATATTTTATGAACTGAGCAGCGGTGCTCTATCATTTCTCCTTCTCCACTACTTCTAGAAATTATAAAAATACTATATATACACACACATGGGAGAAGAATAGAAAATAAAAGAGAAGAAGATAAGGAGTGAATCATTCTGCGAAAAATGTAAGCCCTAGAATTATAAATTTAGACTCCACTTATCTCAAATCACATATCAGATCTGTAATTCTAATTGGTATATATACATTTTTAAATACATATTTTTGGTTGAAAAGAAAAGGAGTCAAGTAAGAAGAATAGGTTTGGATATGGAAATTTGAAAGTCAAAAAATGGGTGGAAAATTATATAATTTACATAATACTAAATTTATATTGTTGGAATTCTATTTTTATTATTATGCCTGAGTGAAAAGAACTGAATTGTAGGCTTAAATAAATGAATCTAACTTGAAATCCTTGCCTACATTTTCAGTAAATTGTTTAACTTTGATGAAAATGGTATATAAACCTTAGATTTGGAATTTAGGGAGAATAGTCCTAAAAAAAGGAATATAAATAATCATGTTTATTATATATATAAATATATATATACTAACGTGCAACTAATTGTACGTTATCATATTAATTACAAATAAAATGCTAAAGTACAAATAATGTAATGAACTAAGGAGTTAATGGGAAGTTACAGTAACCAATCCAATATGGGTATAAACCCATTTAATAAATTAAATTACACAGACCAAATATGACATTGGTGAAGAAATTAAATAGGCATCGTAAATTAATTCTGAAATGTATAAATAAATGTCAATAACATTTGTTTAAATTTGAATATAAAAGACCATTTATAAAGGGTATTAATTGAAGATAAAATAAGCAGTAAATGACATTTAATAACATTAATAAAATAAGAAGATAATGATAGTAAGCGTATAAAATAAAAGGGAAGTTCATAGAAAGTAAATAAATGAATACTAATGAGTGAACTTGGAAGGCGTAATAATTTCCATAGTCGAAAGTATATGACATCAATAATTTGTTTGCGACGAGTGTGAAATAGTGGACTTAGCCTAACATTTAGATTAATTACAAATGATTTGGTTTATTATGGGTTGGGATGCGAGGTCAGTAGAGTTACACAATGGAAGTCTGCCCTTCGCAAGGCGCTATCGGCAGTTGTGTATACATACTACTAATGTGGGACATCTCCAACTATAGGACCCGTGGAGGATATTCGTTTGCGTATGCGTTTGGGGAAATTCTAGGAGGATTCTGCTTTATCGTTGAGGTATTAGATGACCGTTAAATCTGCCTCTTCCCTATTTAAGAAGTATTAAATGATCAAATTATCTAATAGGTGTGTTATTAAAAATTTTTTTAGGGAGGTCCACTTCGGGGTTGAGGTATTAAATGGTCGGAGTGTTCATCTCTTCTCTATCTTAGAAATATTAAGTGGCATATAAGAGATTTTCTACGATGTCAGCTATGGAGTACTAGGAAGGTTCACTTTAGTTTAGGTATTAAATGGCTGGAGAGTCTACCTAGGGTTTAAGTATTAAATGGTTGGAGAGTCTGCCTATTCCTTATTTAAAAGGTCTTAAGTGACCCAGGTACTTTCTCTCGCATCATGAGGATATGATCTGATGAGAGATGGATTGTTGAACTCAATATATCCAGACTTGCATTGGTTTTGTGTATATAGCCATGGAGTTAAGCTTAGAGGACTAGTTGATTGTCGATTACGTTACGTAGGGCCTGCTTCGGCGTCGAGTTGTTAAATAGTCATTGGGTCAGCCTCTCCCCTATTTAAAAAGAATTAAGTGGTCGGGGTATCCTTTTTGGGGCGTACAACGACGCTTACACACACACATGTGTATACACTTATAGCTCGCAGTAGGTTAGATATATCGTACGCGCATATGGAATTAAATGACTAATCCATGAATAATTGATATACCACGTAAATGGAAATCAATCGGCATAAACTAGTGTTATAGATAAAGTATGTAATTTACCAGTCACAAGAACATTGTTCTGACCTCTTCCTCGTTACAACCCATATGATAGATTTAAAGGGACATGATACCAGTATAAGACAGTAGTGGTAGGCAGACATGTCTTATCATTCATGCTCTGCACTGATAAGACAACTGGATATCCAAGGAATAATATTGGTTCCATGGTAGTAGCCTTAGTCAGTATATATGTTATTATATTTTACTATTCCACTATGAGTTCGTATAGATTGCTCGTTGATATACTTAAGTTTATTATAGGTTACCAACACCAACTATCCGTGCCCTAAAGGACTTGATTTTTCAATTTATTCGAAATTCGGGCTCATTAAGATGTGGGTTGTTACACCTTATCATGCTTTAACCAACTCCGATACCAAATGCAGATGGAGTGATGATAGGCATGATAACCTAATCTTTACTACGACGGAATGGATCTTAAGACAATTTTACACTAGAGGGAGTATGAACAGTGTACTTAAACTTTTTATCAACATACTTGCAAATTTCAAACTTTATGATAGAAAATTCAAACACCTGTAATATTATAATCATAGAACAATCAAATAATGGTACATAAATGTAGTAAAAGTAAAGGTAAAGAACACACTAAGAATTTTATACTGGTTCGGATTTCCAATTCTACATCCAGTCCTATACCATGTATAGAATTTCACTAATCACGTCTTGACTTTAAATCCGGTGGCAAGAACACCCTCTACACCTCTTGAATTTGACTCAGATGGAAAGGACACCTACTAGAATTTAACTTGGTTAACCAACACACCCTTTGGAATTTGACTCAAGTAACCAGAACACATGTGACGACTCGGAATTTTGATATTTGAAATTGGGATATATAATTGATTTTAAATATTCAAAAGATAATTATTAACTTGAAGTTCAACTATCGTTGTTTATTGGGTGATTTAATTATTTAATTAGATTATTCGAATTTGGGTAAATTATTGGATCTTGATCTTTAAACCTGTCAAAAATAATTTGAAGGCTCGTAAAATTCATATAAATAATACTGGAAGTGATAGAACTTTTAAAATTGGATTTAAAAGTGGTTTGTTCAGTTTTGAAATTTTATCGTTTAAATTGAATTTAAAAATAGCCTTCCGAGGCACAGTCTCGGAATTTGACGAAACCAGTTCCATTGGATCCGTAATATTGAATTATTATCGGATTTCAATTTTCGTAGAATTTGGAGTTGTTGTGTGAGCGTATAATATATAAATGCACTGAAATTTATATCGAAATTTAATATTATAACTGGTCCAAAAAGCTATCTTCTCCATACGATCGAATTTGGACTCGGAACCTTTTCCATTGTGCTCGGAATAGGGGTATAACATTATAGATGCTTAGCGGCATGCCTCGATAGGATGTCAAGATTTTAAGCTATAAATTCAAGATAATTTAAATTTAAAATTTGAATATAATATTTGTTTGACCAGTCAATTTTTCCTTCACGTCAAAACTTTTTCACCTCTTTTCAGAGCACTGTAGCTTGTTATCTCGAACAAGCTAACATCTTCTCTTGTCTCCTTCCCCTTCTTCTTTTTAAAACTGCAAGATTCCCCTCTATTACTCAGTTCGAAAAAGAAAGAAAAAAAATGGGGACTTCTAAATTCGTTTAAAATCTAGTTCCATTTTCATCTCCGTTCAAACAATTGAAGTCCAGTTTTCCCTCCTTCTTTTCCCTAAAATCTCGACTTTCCCATTCATCTCTACAGATAGAAATCGATTCGTGCGTATAAAAAAATATATTTCAAAATCGAGATTTCCCTTTCGAGTTCGAAAACGAAGAAGCAGATAATGGCCTTCCTTCCAGTTGAATCCAAACGAGGAATTCGCGAACCATGTTCTTTTCCCCAAATTCAAAGTCGCGAATGTTGATTTCGATTAGAAGTTCACATCAGGGGGCGGCAACGTGGGGCTCCGCGAACGCGATTAGGGACGGGGAGGTCACGATGTCTCTTGATACTTGCTGGCGTGCGGTTTTCGAGCTCGAGCTCGAACTCCAGCTGCTCGATAGTCGACGTGAAGAGGGGCGTGGGGGTGTTGAGCTGAACAGCGGCATTTCCGCGAGCTCGACCTGATGACAGGGAAGATTTTCTCGTGTTCGCTTCTTTCGTGAGGTATGGGAGTTGCTTTTACTTGGATTTATATTATTTATAGGTAATCAGACAAAAATATATACACACATATATTTACAGATGAGCTTTTGAAAAAGAAAATATATTGTAACATCCCGAAATTTTTCGACTTTCGAAAATTCAACATCGATACTCACTTTATCGACTGCTGAGCCATCGAATGCCGGAAACCCGAAAAGTTATGGTTTTAAGAAAAAGAAAAAGTAGAAGAAGAAGAAGATAGAAGAAAAAGAGAAGAAGAACAACAAAACAACAACAGATACAGAACAGAGACAATATCAGAATCTCACATATCGCAGCGGAACAATATATAATAGATAAATGAATATCATTTAAAAACAAAGAATTATATCTGTTATTACATTACATCACATCATATCATCAGAGTCAATAAACAACAATGGACCGTTATATAAACTTGTCCTCATACAGAATACACAGCGGAATAATTATATCAGATACAAATACTACGTCTCGTCCTCCAGCTTATCTCCAAAGCTCCAGAATATCCAGAATATCCTGATAATCTAACTCTAGGCTGCCCGTGTGGAAATTGGTGGGCACCCAGAGTTTAGAAGGGAAACAATAAACTCCGAGTCAGTCATGGTGACTGGTGTGAGATCGTAAAACAGTTATTCTTTAAAAATAAACAGCAGAAAATTTTAAAGTCAATTCGCAATGCTTTTGGAAAATGAAACTACCATAAGACCTCCCGCCACACACACAATGCAAACGCAGACTTGGAGGAGATTTCTTCTTATGATAGTCAAAGATGCTTACTATGCAAAAATCAAATTCTTTTGATATTATTATTAGTGCATAGTGTAGAAAACATTTCGAAAGTAGAATATAAATCTTAGCCAGCATAGGTACCATTATAGTATGCTTGCTATAGCTGCCATATTAGATGGCAGGTTCTACAACTAAAACCGTACAAGGCTCGTATTGTTTCTTTGGATTTCCAACAAATGGTCAGGCAAAGGAACTTCCTATCCACGATGGGTACGTCCCTGGAATAGACGACCCGAGAACCTAACCGGATCTCTGCCAACACAAGGCCGGGTTACCTCTGCAAAAATAGGTAACTACTGACACGCGTATGCCATCCCCCGATCGTCACCGATCTTCCCGAGGATCCCCGATTCGCAACAAACCACATAGATAATAATAATGCAGTAACCACAGAGGTTAAGTATCTGGGCTCCATACCATGATACCACCTTTATCCAGAAGGAATGACATACACTAAGGGGCGCTACTCCCTAGAACCTTGCCGCATCCTTCCTGTTTCGACCATTTCCGGGGTGTGAGGCTCGACGAAGTCTCGTCCACAAAGCTACGCTTTCTCAAAAAGCCCTGCTTCGGGTCAAACAAAATGATCAACCTATGATCACAAAGATATAAGATCAAACAAATGATCATATCACAAATGATCAAACACTGATCATTTCACAGCAACACTCAGTATGTCACGTTACCAAATTGGGATATATCGCTGATAAATTTCAACTACATAACCTCTGAGCTCGTACGTCTCAGAGAAGGGTGTTAAGCTAAGAGAATAAATTCTCCGCCACCAACAGAAATGTATTTGAAAGAAATCAGCTTTATATCTCAAATTGTAACGTCAGACACACAATCCATACAAGTCTGTTCCGGGATCGAACAGAACCGAAGGCACTTCTCACGAAGCCCTTGCATATCCGGATAAATTTCTAATCACGTCAGGACTTCCCGTCACTAAGGGTGATAAAACCTCTAAATCGGAGATCAGCCGATGTAGAGTAACTCGACGGTAATCCTTCCGTTTTCAAAAATATCCGGTCTTCAACACCGGTCTTCAAATGCAATTCATAACGACGTATCACATATTCGGAATGGGTTATACGACCCCATGGTCCTTTCCCGGCTAACCCGAATAGTGAGCGATTATTCAAAAATAAGTGTGGCATTCAAATTCATCCAATTCACAACAAATCCCTACTCAAGGTAATTATTGATAGTCGGTTATTTAACTATCAATAAAGATGCGCAACATCATCAGATTCCAAATAATTTCCCGAATTATTTAATTTCCAAAAATATCCTTACTAGATATATTATTTCCACATTTGAAAACAGATTTCAAATATTCATTTTCCAATTTATCTTTAAAAGTTCACTTCATATTGGAAAAGCATTTCCATACTTATTTAAAAATAAGTAATTCACAAATCATTTATTTTCAACACTTAGAAAATATTCGATATACTTAAATCAATATTAAGTATACATTTCATTCTTTCAGGAAATCATAAATTTTACATCCATTTGAGTCAAAACGAATGTTGCGTAAAACATCGTTACGACGACTCAGAATCACTAGTATAGGGATTCGAATTTAGATAGATATATAAATCCCAATACTACATAAAAACATTTACTTTCGGAAATCATTTACTATAACAACAGTGTTATAGTCCACCATTTCCTTATTTTTTTTGAAACGTCTATTTCAACAATAATTGTTGAAATCTATGTTTCCATACTTAACACGTTTTAAAACATCTTTTAAAACAACTTCATTTAACAATATTCCTTTTCCCAAAATATATTGATTTTATTCAATAATATATATTCACTGTCCAAAATCGTGAATATAATTACTATCCCAATTTTAACAATTTCTACACATTTAACTTAAAGGATAATTCGCTTTTCAAAATCACGAATATATCTCCTTTAATAACTTCAATGTTAATTTATCAAATTCTATTGATTTTTAATTTATAAAACAATGTTTATAAATCCCATTTCTATTTATAAAACTTCGATTTCTAAGTTATCCAATTCAACTTATATATCTCAATTATATACCGGAAGTCTATATTATAAGTTAAGAACTTATAATTCATTTATTTACAACATCTATTCATTTCTCATCTAAATGTCAAAATCCGATTTATAAGATAATTGCTTATAAATCTTTTTGTTTTACAAAATCTATTCAGTTAATAACTTCACAATTTATGAATCTATAAATTTCAATTCACTTATGGAATCCATTTTTATTTGACTTTAACCTTTAATAAAACTCATTTCAAAATTCCAATATTCTTAATTTATAAAAATATCAATTTTTTATAAATCTTTTTATATGAATTGTTTAAAATACTTCAACAATTCCAATTTAAACTATTTCATAATCTTTATCAATTATTTATTTCAAAAATAACATTTTTGTCGTATTTCACAAAAATCACAAATTTACTAACATTAAAATTTTAACATTTATTTATTTAAAATAAACCAATTCAAAAATTTCAATAAAACGTATATTTCTACAAATCACTTTAAATCCCCTTTTTAAAATAAAAGTCGTTATTTTTACATTTCAAAACTGAATCCGATGATGCCACAACACCAATCAGTCCATCACAACAGTCAATATCATATATCAATATGATAACGGAATATATCAAAATATCTGTAAATAATCAATACGGTGAGGAATCCAGTTGGATCCCTCCAACCTGTTTCCCTGCATCCACAGATGTTAGCACAATACCAATTCCGCTCCAGTACGGAATTATCGCGGTATATGGGTTTTTATAAATCCGCTTACTAACGGCGCAATAGGGTCTCATCCGCTATACGAGGCGGGAAATCATCAATCCAATATATACATATGCCAATATGTATATATTGCTATATATATAGATATATCCTACTATATCTAATAACACATCCAATAGCAACAATCAGTCAATAAATAACTGTCAAACACAATTTATTTTGAGTGAGAAAATAATCTCACCTTCGCTTTTAATTTGCAATCCCACTTCCATTCTCGGCTTGATTTCTTGATTTTAAACCTTGTATAAATATTTTACACAATTTGTAAATATTCGAATCAATCGAATAATTTATTCTAAACCAATTTCTTCATAAATAGATTTATTTAACCAACATTCCAGTTTCAACCTAATATTCTCTAACCATTTCTAAAACAATTAAATTAAACAAATCTTCTTTTAACAAATTTAATACAATTGATTTTAAATTATTCTTTTTAACAATTTATTTAATAAAGTTTTAAAACTAAACTAAATTCATTTTAACTCAAAAGTTCATTTTTTAAACTAAATTCCCTATATATATATTCTTCAGTAAATTATTTTACTATAACAACAAATTGAATTATAATATATATATTTTCTTTTATAAATAACCTCATAACCATTTTAAACTTCCCATTTTCCCAAATTTAAACTATACATATATATGTTGAATTCAAATTTAAATTCAAGAAGAAAATTCGAATACCTCACTGCGGCATTCTCAGCTCACCATCGCGACTACGTCGCCTCGTCGAACTCGCGTGAACCTCCTCGTCCACCATCCCCCATGTTTCTCGACCTCACGAGAAGAGCACGCGACTGCGATCTCACCACGCGCCTTCCCCTTCCAGCGAGTGCCTCCATCTCGCGAACGTCACTAGCCTCCTACTGCCATCGCCAATCCCCTGGCATCGTACATGCGAAACCCTAAATCGAATACTGGAATCGCGACATTGTCGCTGCCTCCTCGATCGCGAAGCCCCAGACTTCACCGTGGACCACTGCCGCGACACCCTTTGATCTTGCAACCCTAACTTCGCCACCTTTCCCCCTCACGTTCGCGGCCACCCAACACTGCTACTGTCTCGCGACGAGCACGAGACTCCTGTTCGAACTCACGGTGGTCGCCTGCTTCGATTCGAACGCGACTCACCCAATTTCGAGCCGCCGCGATGATCTCCTCAACCAGAATTTCGCGAATGATACTCGCGATCGAACTGCTGACTTTGATTCGTTAGGGAAGAGGGAACGAAGTGTTTTGTTTTGTGAATCTCTTTGTTTGAATGTCTCGCGACCTGCCCTAATACAAAACTCGATCGCGACTTTTAAATTGATTTCCAGTCGCCATTGTTTTATTTAAATTTCTCTATTCTGAGTGAAATGGGCTTCGGCCATTTTTTTCTTTGATCGAGAGTTTTTGAATGAAGGGGAGGAAGGTACGTGATTTTACAGAGATGAGTCGTGCTTTCACGATTTCATACCGTGATTCACTGCGTGATTAAAGGAGTGAGATAAGGGATGTTGTCCCTTGTTTAAATTTTTAAAATTTAAATTTAAATTCAATTTGTTTCGGTACAATTTTTAACGCGTTTATCTGTCGTATTCTCACCCAACAACTCCGAACGATACGAAATTTGAAATCCGGTAATAATTCAATATTACGGACCCAATGGAACTGGTTTCGTCGAATTCCGAGACTGTGCCTCGGACGGCTATTTTTAAATATCGATTCAACGATTAAATTTCAAACTGAACAATTCACTCCCAAATTCAATTCTGAAGCTTCTGTTATCTTCAGTAATATCAATACGAATTTTAAAGGCTTTTGAAATATTTTTCTTCAACTGTAAATTGAAGATTTAAATTTTTATTCAGCATTCACTAGATTAAATTTTATAATTTAATCGCCAATTTCAAAGTTATACCCGGGATTCGAATTAAATTACCGTTCAAATATTTAAAATAAATTAAATATTCTCAATTTAATTTGTTAAAAATTCTGGGTCGTTACAGACTTCCCCCCTTAAAAGAATTTCGTCCTCGAAATTACAAGTTAGAGAAAAAGGTCCTTAACTCGTCTACTATCTTTCCACATTCAAATAGTTTTATCAATTTTCCAAAACAAATCTTTCTACTAAAGATTCGTTATTATTCATACTAAATTTCCAACTTCAATTATAAGTTTCAAAACAACATTGTTTAACTTCAAAATTCAAATTCGAGTTTAAATTCAAATTTTAACTTTCAAAATTTTCTCAAAAATTTTCTAACGCCCTAAATTTTCGAAAAATTTCGCCAGCGTCTCCTTTGCGCGGCTAATACGGTACCACTACAAAACGTCCCTACGGACTCTCAGATTTCAAAAAGAAAAAGAAAAAGCCAAGCGGCTAGAGAGAAATCATCAAAAACTCATATTATAATTCAAATACATACCTTTTTCGAGCAATTCGAATTATCTGTGAAATAAATTTTCCAATCCCTTTATACCTGTATATCTACTAGCCATGATATCTAGTTACAGCATTCAATCATTTTGCAAATTTGATTACAAATTTTCTAACATCAACTTCTTATACCATTTCTAGTTTACTATTGAAGTTATATCCATTATCATTCAATTTCACATTTCACATTCATTTGAGTTTTTAATTCCCAATTTCAATTCAATTTGGATTTAATTCAATTTTTGAATATTAAATTTCGTCAACTATTCTTTATTTACAACTGTACTATTCTAGATTAGTTTCAGTTACTAATTCATCACAAATTCTAATTCATTTACAATTTCAATTTTGTTTTCAATATTTAATTTCAATTCCAGTTTTATTCTTATGTTCAATATAAATATTCCATATGAATTTTAATTCATCTTTCATTTCACATTTATAATTATTCAATCCACTTCATTTCTTACAAATTCGAAATGAATTTCAACATTCAATCTCACTTTTATGTACTTGCAATTGCAAACTTATTCATTCATTCACGATTTTATTCTCATAATTCAATACTCAATTCCAGAGTCTTTTTAACCTTTTCAAAACCACTTTGAAAACAATTCAAATTATCCTTTGAATTTTATAAAACAAAACTCCAACTTTTCCAAACAACTTTCATTTAAAACAATCGGCAGCAATTCCTCTTTTGGAAACCCGAAAATGAACACCGGTGATGTCGCGATCATCATCGGAATTATTTTCCAGCGACCTAAAAGAGTTTAGAGCTTTTCATTCCCTCAGAATACTTTTCAAAACCTTTGAAATTCATTTTCAAATCAAAAAGGAAATTAAACTTTCCAAATCTCCAAAATTTTCAAATCCTTTTCAAAACCTTTCCAAATACTTCTCTGGAATCCCGTTTTAATTTACAATTCACATTTATAATTTACATTCTCAAATTTCACTTGTCTGTGAATTAATTTCTTAACTTTGGAGTAACGATTTCAATTTCTTATTTAATTTCAATGAGAATAATTCAATGTTATTACTTCTAGCAACCATGCAACCATATACTATTATAATTTATAGAAAATAATTTCTTTTCTATACAAAAATAGATTTGGGTAAAATTATTTCATTTACCCCATTTTAAAACAATACTGTGCCGAACTGTTCTATTCGAGCGTTTAGAAACCCCTTCGATCCAGTTTTGCAAGACTGTGCCGACGAAGGTTCATATACCACTCAATAAACCAATCATCACAATATAAAACAATTTTATATTCAAATAACAAATACGCGCTCATATCTATTATTACACTCAACTCATTCTAGAGTACTACTGACTCTATCTCTAATGAGTAACACCCAACAGAGCAGGGTTGTCGCTTAACCATATGCTCTGATACCAAATGTAACATCCCGAAATTTTTCGAAAATTTAGGGCGTTAGAAAATTTTTGAGAAAATTTTGAAAGTTAAAATTTGAATTTAAACTCGAATTTGAATTTTGAAGTTAAACAATGTTGTTTTGAAACTTATAATTGAAGTTGGAAATTTAGTATGAATAATAACGAATCTTTAGTAGAAAGATTTGTTTTGGAAAATTGATAAAACTATTTGAATGTGGAAAGATAGTAGACGAGTTAAGGACCTTTTTCTCTAACTTGTAATTTCGAAGACGAAATTCTTTTAAGGGGGGAAGTCTGTAACGACCCAGAATTTTTAACAAATTAAATTGAGAATATTTAATTTATTTTAAATATTTGAACGGTAATTTAATTCGAATCCCGGGTATAACTTTGAAATTGGCGATTAAATTATAAAATTTAATCTAGTGAATGCTGAATAAAAATTTAAATCTTCAATTTACAGTTGAAGAAAAATATTTCAAAAGCCTTTAAAATTCGTATTGATATTACTGAAGATAACAGAAGCTTCAGAATTGAATTTGGGAGTGAATTGTTCAGTTTGAAATTTAATCGTTCGAATCGATATTTAAAAATAGCCGTCCGAGGCACAGTCTCGGAATTCGACGAAACCAGTTCCATTGGGTCCGTAATATTGAATTATTACCGGATTTCAAATTTCGTATCGTTCGGAGTTGTTGGGTGAGAATACGACAGATAAACGCGTTAAAAATTGTACCGAAACAAATTGAATTTAAATTTAAATTTTAAAAATTTAAACAAGGGACAACATCCCTTATCTCACTCCTTTAATCACGCAGTGAATCACGGTATGAAATCGTGAAAGCACGACTCATCTCTGTAAAATCACGTACCTTCCTCCCCTTCATTCAAAAACTCTCGATCAAAGAAAAAAATGGCCGAAGCCCATTTCACTCAGAACAGAGAAATTTAAATAAAACAATGGCGACTGGAAATCAATTTAAAAGTCGCGATCGAGTTTTGTATTAGGGCAGGTCGCGAGACATTCAAACAAAGAGATTCACAAAACAAAACACTTCGTTCCCTCTTCCCTAACGAATCAAAGTCAGCAGTTCGATCGCGAGTATCATTCGCGAAATTCTGGTTGAGGAGATCATCGCGGCGGCTCGAAATTGGGTGAGTCGCGTTCGAATCGAAGCAGGCGACCACCGTGAGTTCGAACAGGCGTCTCGGGCTCGTGCTCGTCGCGAGACAGTAGCAGTGTTGGGTGGCCGCGAACGTGAGGGGGAAAGGCGGCGAAGTTAGGGTTGCAAGATCAAAGGGTGTCGCGGCAGTGGTCCACGGTGAAGTCTGGGGCTTCGCGATCGAGGAGGCAGCGACAATGTCGCGATTCCAGTATTCGATTTAGGGTTTCGCATGTACGATGCCAGGGGATTGGCGATGGTAGTAGGAGGCTGGTGACGTTCGCGAGATGGAGGCACTCGCTGGAAGGGGAAGGCGCGTGGTGAGATCGCAGTCGCGTGCTCTTCTCGTGAGGTCGAGAAACATGGGGGATGGTGGACGAGGAGGTTCACGCGAGTTCGACGAGGCGACGTAGTCGCGATGGTGAGCTGAGAATGCCGCAGTGAGGTATTCGAATTTTCTTCCTGAATTTAAATTTGAATTCAACATATATATGTATAGTTTAAATTTGGGAAAATGGGAAGTTTAAAATGGTTATGAGGTTATTTATAAAAGAAAATATATATATTATAATTCAATTTGTTGTTATAGTAAAATAATTTACTGAAGAATATATATATAGGGAATTTAGTTTAAAAAATGAACTTTTGAGTTAAAATGAATTTAGTTTAGTTTTAAAACTTTATTAAATAAATTGTTAAAAAGAATAATTTAAAATCAATTGTATTAAATTTGTTAAAAGAAGATTTGTTTAATTTAATTGTTTTAGAAATGGTTAGAGAATATTAGGTTGAAACTGGAATGTTGGTTAAATAAATCTATTTATGAAGAAATTGGTTTAGAATAAATTATTCGATTGATTCGAATATTTACAAATTGTGTAAAATATTTATACAAGGTTTAAAATCAAGAAATCAAGCCGAGAATGGAAGTGGGATTGCAAATTAAAAGCGAAGGTGAGATTATTTTCTCACTCAAAATAAATTGTGTTTGACAGTTATTTATTGACTGATTGTTGCTATTGGATGTGTTATTAGATATAGTAGGATATATCTATATATATAGCAATATATACATATTGGCATATGTATATATTGGATTGATGATTTCCCGCCTCGTATAGCGGATGAGACCCTATTGCGCCGTTAGTAAGCGGATTTATAAAAACCCATATACCGCGATAATTCCGTACTGGAGCGGAATTGGTATTGTGCTAACATCTGTGGATGCAGGGAAACAGGTTGGAGGGATCCAACTGGATTCCTCACCGTATTGATTATTTACAGATATTTTGATATATTCCGTTATCATATTGATATATGATATTGACTGTTGTGATGGACTGATTGGTGTTGTGGCATCATCGGATTCAGTTTTGAAATGTAAAAATAACGACTTTTATTTTAGAAAGGGGATTTAAAGTGATTTGTAGAAATATACGTTTTATTGAAATTTTTGAATTGGTTTATTTTAAATAAATAAATGTTAAAATTTTAATGTTAGTAAATTTGTGATTTTTGTGAAATACGACAAAAATGTTATTTTTGAAATAAATAATTGATAAAGATTATGAAATAGTTTAAATTGGAATTGTTGAAGTATTTTAAACAATTCATATAAAAAGATTTATAAAAAATTGATATTTTTATAAATTAAGAATATTGGAATTTTGAAATGAGTTTTATTAAAGGTTAAAGTCAAATAAAAATGGATTCCATAAGTGAATTGAAATTTATAGATTCATAAATTGTGAAGTTATTAACTGAATAGATTTTGTAAAACAAAAAGATTTATAAGCAATTATCTTATAAATCGGATTTTGACATTTAGATGAGAAATGAATAGATGTTGTAAATAAATGAATTATAAGTTCTTAACTTATAATATAGACTTCCGGTATATAATTGAGATATATAAGTTGAATTGGATAACTTAGAAATCGAAGTTTTATAAATAGAAATGGGATTTATAAACATTGTTTTATAAATTAAAAATCAATAGAATTTGATAAATTAACATTGAAGTTATTAAAGGAGATATATTCGTGATTTTGAAAAGCGAATTATCCTTTAAGTTAAATGTGTAGAAATTGTTAAAATTGGGATAGTAATTATATTCACGATTTTGGACAGTGAATATATATTATTGAATAAAATCAATATATTTTGGGAAAAGGAATATTGTTAAATGAAGTTGTTTTAAAAGATGTTTTAAAACGTGTTAAGTATGGAAACATAGATTTCAACAATTATTGTTGAAATAGACGTTTCGAAAAAAATAAGGAAATGGTGGACTATAACACTGTTGTTATAGTAAATGATTTCCGAAAGTAAATGTTTTTATGTAGTATTGGGATTTATATATCTATCTAAATTCGAATCCCTATACTAGTGATTCTGAGTCGTCGTAACGATGTTTTACGCAACATTCGTTTTGACTCAAATGGATGTAAAATTTATGATTTCCTGAAAGAATGAAATGTATACTTAATATTGATTTAAGTATATCGAATATTTTCTAAGTGTTGAAAATAAATGATTTGTGAATTACTTATTTTTAAATAAGTATGGAAATGCTTTTCCAATATGAAGTGAACTTTTAAAGATAAATTGGAAAATGAATATTTGAAATCTGTTTTCAAATGATTAAGTGTGGAAATAATATATCTAGTAAGGATATTTTTGGAAATTAAATAATTCGGGAAATTATTTGGAATCTGATGATGTTGCGCATCTTTATTGATAGTTAAATAACCGACTATCAATAATTACCTTGAGTAGGGATGTAACAACCCAGTATTTCGTACCAATTAAATTTCGTCTCTAGACGATTGAAATCGATTGTTAAGTGCTATTGCAGATTCGAATCGATTTAAATCCTTTTTAGAGTTGTGAAATTCTTTTATAAAATAGTTTGGGCTTTGAAACTTGTTTTGGCCCATGCTTTTTCCTTTTTGCCGTGATAATCATCTAGACCAGCCGGCCCTTCCTCCTTTTTACTTTAGCTCGTTACTTCTCTTATTCTTCTTTGAGAGAAATGATGGCGGGTTAGCTACTGAATTAGGGCTTGTGGAAAAATTGGGGATTTCGTTCCTCTTGCGCTCTGATTTTTTTTGGGCTTTTCGAAGTGCCGTTCCTACTTCGATCGCGTTGATGGTTATTCGAGAATTTTGCCTGGCACGATCGATTTCTTCTTCGTCTTGCTCACGGCTGCCTCCTCGAGTGTTCGTTGTTCTGTCGATTGATGCCTGCTTGCCTTGTGATGTTGGTGCTTGCGACTCCTTCTCTCGAGTTCGTCTCCGCTTCAAACAAGGTGAGTAATTCCCCTTACTCACATCTACTTCGAACCGTTTGAACTTAACTGTAAAGCTTGATTTTTGTTTGATGTTAAACTGCATAATTTTTGGGCTTCGGCTTTGAAACATTTGCAATGCTTGGCCCCCCTTCGGTTCCATTATCTCTGGGCAGTTGTTCATTTGAGTTTGTGGATTGCTACTGCTGTTTTGGTTGGTAGTTGTGTTGTCGTTACCAGACTTAGATTCTTGTACCAGGTCTTCTGGCCTTACTGTATCTTCATTTGTATATATATGTATATATATGCATTCATGTGTATATATATATGATTGTTATTACTTTTGGTCATTTTCTTGTACCCTTTTGAGCTTGAGCTCACTGTGTTGTCTCGACCAGTCCACTTCTGATTTCACTGCATATGTTTTGAGTCACTGTTGCATACTTATCCATTATATAGTCCCTGATATCGAGTTGTGAACATGAGTTAGGTTCCATCGAGTCTGAATTTGTACTCTGGTAGTCATTATGCATCCCTTACCTGTTACACTGGCAGTGGATAGAATGCCTGTTCTTTGTTCTGTTTACTCAAGTTTGTTTAGCGAGTTGCCTCTGCGTGTAGTTGGGTTGGCGTCGATCTGTAGTTGTCTCCATCCTGTACATTTGTCTGCAGTGTTAGTATATTCACTTGATAGCCAAGTGGGTCATTTTAGTTGGACTTATTCACTTATGGTTTCACTATATGGCAGTGCATTTTTGGTGAGCTGAGTATTTTGACTGATATTCAGTTTCATAAGCATTGATCTGGAGTGTTGGTTGCATTCAATCTTCACTTGAGTCTGATTTTAAAGGGGTATGCACACATGTTGTTGCATCACTTGTTGTCATGCCCGTGCTCAATATTGTTCTGCATACATTTATATAGGTGTGCATGATTTTTACTTCATTGTTTAATTGCATATAAACTTGGACTTCCTTTGGTTCATTTGATGTTGCCATCTTGTTTGCTTTCACTTCCAATCTGCATCTTCAGTTGAGTAACTGTCACTGTCTTCTTTGTACGCTTGAAGTTCATTGTTACATTTATTCACTGAATTTTTATGTTGTAATCTGCAATCACTAAAGGTTGATTTGAGCCTGCATTGTAGTTTTCGAGCAGTTGTTTTAGGAGCCGTGTGGAATTCGGCAAGCATCACTTAATTGCATTCCACTATGTGATTACCACTATCATCAGTTTTAGTTGCACTCCTCTGGTCTCTTCATTTTGACACTGTTTTGTCGATGATGTTGCCCTTGTACATGCTTCACTGCATCATCTCTACCTGTTGCACTTGCAATGATGTTCTCCATTTCATGTTTGAATTCATACTTGTCTGCACTGCATGTGTGCAGTTTTACTATTTTGGGTTCAGGTCAGCACTTGATGTTCGCATTTCTGCACACTCTGGTCTTTATGCTGTTGAATCCTTTGTGTAGTTTGTTTGATCACTTCACCCTTGTGTATTTGAAGTCTGCATTCTTTGTTGGCTCCATTGTAGTTGTAAATGCACCATAGCTTGCTGTAGCTTTACTGAGTGGCATGTACGATCCTATAGGCTGTTTGCTTATATTCCTTTGACCTGATGCTAAACTTTGACATTGTTTGGTTTTGTTCGAACTTGTTTGGTTGCCGTTGCTTGAGACAGCTAACCACTTCTAATTCATTTGAGTTGAACCCGATTTCGGGGTTTGACCTTGCGATCATTGTGACTTGGTTCACTTTGACACTGCATATCCATGTGTCATTTTCACTTGCATCTGTTCATCCTTGAGCACTTGCTGACCTGCTGCATTTTCGTAGCAGTTTTACCCTTGTCCCGTGTGGTGACTTTATATTCCGTTGTGGCGAGGCAGTGCACGCGTGCGTGCACTGCAGTCACACCGAATTGACAGATTTTAGTCGATATCTCTTTTATCCTTAATTCATCGATCTGTTGCGTAATTCGTAGGCTGTATTGGCGAGGCAGTACACGTTAGCGTGTACTGCAGCCAATTAGCATTGTTATTTTTAAATTGACATTTCAATTGCTTAAACTGCGTTGGATTTCTGTTTTTTGTGGATTAACACTGTTTAGTGTTATATCTGCCGTTATCCAATTCTCGTATCGAGAGTTGGATATGCGAAATTATTGTGACTGTCGTCTATTTAAATTATTACTGCCTATATGCACTAATAAACTGGTTTGAATTAGACTGATCCGGGTATTATTTTCTTTTGAATGTAATACTCGGGTTAGACCGAGTATTTACAGGTTGTAGATTTTTAGCTTTGGGTTGCTGCTAGAGCTATGAAGACTTTTTATATCATTTGAAGTGGTCTTCGTCCTTTTGAAGTAGTCAGTGTGTCTGTTTTAAGATGATAATGTATTCATGTATATTAGTCGATAATGTACTTGTATATATAACTTCTTGAGTCGACAATTGTAGTTGTATCATTTGTATTGTGTCAAATGTATTGTAACTGATATCAGTTATTGTATATATGAGACTTTTCGTTCCATCTTTATTCCGCATTTATGTTATCTGTGTTATTTTTATATCTATTGTCCTAAACTATTATAGCCACTGTGTAGTAGCTTTGAGTTTGTATCGGTATGTCGGTATTCCTCTAAAAATGAAATGCAATGTTTTATGATCTGACATATCGGTGCTCGCACAAGGCAATTACATAGATGGTCGCTCCTCAACAGCCTTATTCTCCGTGCTAGTTGACAGCACTACACCGTAGTGTTCTTGGCTAGTGTGGGTATAGAGGTGGGGCGTCACAGCTTGGTATCAGAGCCTGGGGTTTAGGACAATTATAAAACATAACTTAGATGGAGCATATGTTACAACTATTTGTCGATGTTTTATCTCTCATCTTTACATATGATTATTTTTGACTGTTAGGTATGAATTCCTAACGCTTATTTTTGTGTGTTCCTAATCTGGATTTCCCTTCGACTTCGGTCACTTTGTTTTTGAGAAATTGCTAATTTCTTGATTCTCAAGACTCTGATTTTGTTTGCCGTTGGTTTCTTTGATAATGATGATTGATTCATTTTATACTCGACTGCGGCTATTAATTGTTGACTTCGACGTTGACTTGATTCTTACTTTTGTTGAAGTCATTTATGCATTTCTGCTCGATTTGCTTTGTTTTTCCAGTTGATAATCGATTCTTCTTTTCTAATTAGTTGTTATCACCTTTGTCGATTTTGATAACTTCTATCTCTGGAATTTTTGGGTATTCCTACTTTGATGAATTTGGAATCGAATTCTTTGGATTTTATTCACGTCTTCGAATGTGAAATTTTAGTGAACTGACTTGGTTTCCTAATTTAATCGATTCTTGATCATTTCCCCGATTTGTTGCTATCATTTATTAGCAACTTTGATGACATTTTCTTCGGGATTTTTGTGAACATACTTTCTGATGGATTCAGTATCGATTTCTCTGGATTCCATTCACATCTTCGTATGTGAATTCTTGTGATTGATTGTTTCTACAATCATTTTTGTGATTTGTCACTTTAAAAATATAAAGGTTTTCTATACTAGTAGTAAATATTAAAATCCCTTTTTCCAAACGATTTCAAAACTATTTTACTACAAAGTTCTTTTTCTTGAACCATTTTCCAATCTATTAATATATACAAGCCTTTATTTCACTCGTATGAGAAATTGAATTAAACGGCCTAGTAAAACAAGTGGTATGAAACGCTTGCGTTTACTTCGTCGGTTAACTCCTGGACTTGTTCGATTGAACCCTTTTCGTGACAATTTCCTAGTGAAGATTTACAGCTTGTTCGTAAATATTTAAGTTAAGCAAGTGGTTATGGGACATGAAGCTAAACTCATATATTTACTAGCTTGGTGTGGTTGACACTTCTTTATGATCATGACGATCATTTTTATGATTTAGACTGGACCTCATCGGTGTGATTTCGTCTCACACATATCTCTTGGGCTTTGAGGATTGTCTAGACACCAGTGTGTGATTTCGTCTCACACATATTGCACGGTTAGACTAGGCCTCATCGGTGTGATTTCGTCTCACACATATCTCTTGGGCTTTGAGGGTTGTCTGGATACTCTTTGTGTGATTTTTATGATTTAGACTAGCAACTGTGCGATGTCTCTTTGTCTGCGAGGGAGACTAAACCCCGCTTTGTTGTAGGGTAGCGCCCTACGGTCTTCGGGCCATTCCTGTGTGAAAATTTAATGGATGGCTTCCATGAGATAGCGTCTCGTCATGTGATACCGGTCGGTGAGTTTTCATACTCCCATTTTTGTGATAGGCCTTTCCCCTTTTCTTTTTATGATTTAGACTAGCGATTATGCGATGTCTCTTTGTCTGCGAGGGAGACTAGACCCCGCTCTGTGTGATGTTTCGACATCACATATGTGGGGTAGCGCCCCACGGTCTTCGGACCATTCCTGTGTGAAACTTTATTGGTTAGCCACCAAGAGATAGCGTCTCGTTCATGTGATACCGGTGTTTTGGAGTCTTCATACTCCCATTTTTATGCTAGGCCTCCCCCCCCTTCATGTGTTTTCTGGATTTCTTGTGATGATTTCTAGAATTTGTGCTTCACCAATTTTCGTGATTTCTATTGACAAGTTTTGTCAATTTTTGTGTATTGGTGAATTCATGTGTTATTAACTTGTTATGAATACAAGTTTAGGGTATGATATCCCTTTCTATCTTTGAGAAGATTCTTGTGACAATTTTTGATGAATGAAAATTCATTTGGCATTATATTTTGATGCCAGTTATTTTGATGAGATTTTGACGTGTTAACTTCAATACTCGTCAATTTTGAAATGGATTTACAAGCGGTTCTCCCGCAATACTGATATTGCTAATTTAATCACGTGTTTTTTTAAAATTCTTTATTTTTAAAAAGTTGTTTCAAAAATATAAATTAAAATTGTTTTCAAAATTTTTACAGTTTACATTTCCAAAGGAACGAGGAAGCGATTTAAACGTTTCAGAAAAATCGAGGACTATGACCCCTTTTCTTTTACTGATTCGCTTAATTCCGGACTTGTCCGTTTGAGAATGTGAAATGTTATTTTTAAAACACACAATTCCGCACTTTCAAGAAAACGATAAAGAGATTTAAACGATTTAGCAAAAGTAAGGAGTATGGAACCATACTTTTACTACTTCGGTTAATTCCGGACTCGTTAATTGAATATTTATGACTTCTGATTATCGTTTTTGATAATTAGATGTTTGTGCTTCTGATTATCGTTTTTGATAATCAGATATTTGTGAAATTTGATTATCGTTTGAGATAATTAAATATTTTTTCGATTTGATAATCGAATCTTTGTGTTTCTGATTATCGTTTTTGATAATCAGATATTTGTGAAATTTAATTATCGTCTGAGATAATTAAATATTTTTCGATTTGATTAAATCGAATGTTTGTGCTTCTGATTATCGTTTTTGATAATCAGATATTTGTGAAATTTGATTATCATTTGTGATAATTAAATATTTTCCAATTTAATTATCGTCTGAGATAATTAAATATTTTTTCGATTTGATTAATCGAATATTTGTGTTTCTGATTATCGTTTTTGATAATCAGATATTTGTGAAATTTAATTATCGTCTGAGATAATCAAATATTTTTCGATTTGATAATCGAATATTTGTGTTTCTGATTATCGTTTTTGATAATCAGATATTTGTGAAATTTGATTATCGTTTGAGATAATTAAATATTTTTTCGATTTGATAATCGAATCTTTGTGTTTCTGATTATCGTTTTTGATAATCAGATATTTGTGAAATTTAATTATCGTCTGAGATAATTAAATATTTTTCGATTTGATTAAATCGAATGTTTGTGCTTCTGATTATCGTTTTTGATAATCAGATATTTGTGAAATTTGATTATCATTTGTGATAATTAAATATTTTCCAATTTAATTATCGTCTGAGATAATTAAATATTTTTTCGATTTGATTAATCGAATATTTGTGTTTCTGATTATCGTTTTTGATAATCAGATATTTGTGAAATTTAATTATCGTCTGAGATAATCAAATATTTTTCGATTTGATAATCGAATATTTGTGATTTCTGATTATCGTTTTTGATAACTAGATATTCGTGAAATTCGATTATCATTTTTGATGATTGAATATTTGCGATTTTGAGATTTGAGCTTCGTCTTTTTCTCTGACGATTCAGGTGAGTAATTTGATTTACTCACATTCAATTCGTGCAGTACGTGATTTCTGCTCTGATTCCTTTTCTTTTAAATGCTGGAACTCGATTGATTCTTGCTTTTTGATAGTCGTCTGATTTTGATTCCTTGATCCCCACGATGTTGATCCTTTTGACTTGAAACAGTCGAACCTTTTTGATTCTATGTCTGACACTTCCTTGATTTCAATACCTTCCTGTTGACCTTTGCTTTGCTTATGCATCCGACATTGCCATGCTCTTATGGTTGTTACCCTTTTATCTATTTATTCCTTATGATTGCGAGGACGCAATATTTTTAAGGAGGGGAGTCTGTAACAACCCAGTATTTCGTACCAATTAAATTTCGTCTCTAGACGATTGAAATCGATTGTTAAGTGCTATTGCAGATTCGAATCGATTTAAATCCTTTTTAGAGTTGTGAAATTCTTTTATAAAATAGTTTGGGCTTTGAAACTTGTTTTGGCCCATGCTTTTTCCTTTTTGCCGTGATAATCATCTAGACCAGCCGGCCCTTCCTCCTTTTTACTTTAGCTCGTTACTTCTCTTATTCTTCTTTGAGAGAAATGATGGCGGGTTAGCTACTGAATTAGGGCTTGTGGAAAAATTGGGGATTTCGTTCCTCTTGCGCTCTGATTTTTTTTGGGCTTTTCGAAGTGCCGTTCCTACTTCGATCGCGTTGATGGTTATTCGAGAATTTTGCCTGGCACGATCGATTTCTTCTTCGTCTTGCTCACGGCTGCCTCCTCGAGTGTTCGTTGTTCTGTCGATTGATGCCTGCTTGCCTTGTGATGTTGGTGCTTGCGACTCCTTCTCTCGAGTTCGTCTCCGCTTCAAACAAGGTGAGTAATTCCCCTTACTCACATCTACTTCGAACCGTTCAAACTTAACTGTAAAGCTTGATTTTTGTTTGATGTTAAACTGCATAATTTTTGGGCTTCGGCTTTGAAACATTTGCAATGCTTGGCCCCCCTTCGGTTCCATTATCTCTGGGCAGTTGTTCATTTGAGTTTGTGGATTGCTACTGCTGTTTTGGTTGGTAGTTGTGTTGTCGTTACCAGACTTAGATTCTTGTACCAGGTCTTCTGGCCTTACTGTATCTTCATTTGTATATATATGTATATATATGCATTCATGTGTATATATATATGATTGTTATTACTTTTGGTCATTTTCTTGTACCCTTTTGAGCTTGAGCTCACTGTGTTGTCTCGACCAGTCCACTTCTGATTTCACTGCATATGTTTTGAGTCACTGTTGCATACTTATCCATTATATAGTCCCTGATATCGAGTTGTGAACATGAGTTAGGTTCCATCGAGTCTGAATTTGTACTCTGGTAGTCATTATGCATCCCTTACCTGTTACACTGGCAGTGGATAGAATGCCTGTTCTTTGTTCTGTTTACTCAAGTTTGTTTAGCGAGTTGCCTCTGCGTGTAGTTGGGTTGGCGTCGATCTGTAGTTGTCTCCATCCTGTACATTTGTCTGCAGTGTTAGTATATTCACTTGATAGCCAAGTGGGTCATTTTAGTTGGACTTATTCACTTATGGTTTCACTATATGGCAGTGCATTTTTGGTGAGCTGAGTATTTTGACTGATATTCAGTTTCATAAGCATTGATCTGGAGTGTTGGTTGCATTCAATCTTCACTTGAGTCTGATTTTAAAGGGGTATGCACACATGTTGTTGCATCACTTGTTGTCATGCCCGTGCTCAATATTGTTCTGCATACATTTATATAGGTGTGCATGATTTTTACTTCATTGTTTAATTGCATATAAACTTGGACTTCCTTTGGTTCATTTGATGTTGCCATCTTGTTTGCTTTCACTTCCAATCTGCATCTTCAGTTGAGTAACTGTCACTGTCTTCTTTGTACGCTTGAAGTTCATTGTTACATTTATTCACTGAATTTTTATGTTGTAATCTGCAATCACTAAAGGTTGATTTGAGCCTGCATTGTAGTTTTCGAGCAGTTGTTTTAGGATCCGTGTGGAATTCGGCAAGCATCACTTAATTGCATTCCACTATGTGATTACCACTATCATCAGTTTTAGTTGCACTCCTCTGGTCTCTTCATTTTGACACTGTTTTGTCGATGATGTTGCCCTTGTACATGCTTCACTGCATCATCTCTACCTGTTGCACTTGCAATGATGTTCTCCATTTCATGTTTGAATTCATACTTGTCTGCACTGCATGTGTGCAGTTTTACTATTTTGGGTTCAGGTCAGCACTTGATGTTCGCATTTCTGCACACTCTGGTCTTTATGCTGTTGAATCCTTTGTGTAGTTTGTTTGATCACTTCACCCTTGTGTATTTGAAGTCTGCATTCTTTGTTGGCTCCATTGTAGTTGTAAATGCACCATAGCTTGCTGTAGCTTTACTGAGTGGCATGTACGATCCTATAGGCTGTTTGCTTATATTCCTTTGACCTGATGCTAAACTTTGACATTGTTTGGTTTTGTTCGAACTTGTTTGGTTGCCGTTGCTTGAGACAGCTAACCACTTCTAATTCATTTGAGTTGAACCCGATTTCGGGGTTTGACCTTGCGATCATTGTGACTTGGTTCACTTTGACACTGCATATCCATGTGTCATTTTCACTTGCATCTGTTCATCCTTGAGCACTTGCTGACCTGCTGCATTTTCGTAGCAGTTTTACCCTTGTCCCGTGTGGTGACTTTATATTCCGTTGTGGCGAGGCAGTGCACGCGTGCGTGCACTGCAGTCACACCGAATTGACAGATTTTAGTCGATATCTCTTTTATCCTTAATTCATCGATCTGTTGCGTAATTCGTAGGCTGTATTGGCGAGGCAGTACACGTTAGCGTGTACTGCAGCCAATTAGCATTGTTATTTTTAAATTGACATTTCAATTGCTTAAACTGCGTTGGATTTCTGTTTTTTGTGGATTAACACTGTTTAGTGTTATATCTGCCGTTATCCAATTCTCGTATCGAGAGTTGGATATGCGAAATTATTGTGACTGTCGTCTATTTAAATTATTACTGCCTATATGCACTAATAAACTGGTTTGAATTAGACTGATCCGGGTATTATTTTCTTTTGAATGTAATACTCGGGTCAGACCGAGTATTTACAGGTTGTAGATTTTTAGCTTTGGGTTGCTGCTAGAGCTATGAAGACTTTTTATATCATTTGAAGTGGTCTTCGTCCTTTTGAAGTAGTCAGTGTGTCTGTTTTAAGATGATAATGTATTCATGTATATTAGTCGATAATGTACTTGTATATATAACTTCTTGAGTCGACAATTGTAGTTGTATCATTTGTATTGTGTCAAATGTATTGTAACTGATATCAGTTATTGTATATATGAGACTTTTCGTTCCATCTTTATTCCGCATTTATGTTATCTGTGTTATTTTTATATCTATTGTCCTAAACTATTATAGCCACTGTGTAGTAGCTTTGAGTTTGTATCGGTATGTCGGTATTCCTCTAAAAATGAAATGCAATGTTTTATGATCTGACATATCGGTGCTCGCACAAGGCAATTACATAGATGGTCGCTCCTCAACAGACTTATTCTCCGTGCTAGTTGACAGCACTACACCGTAGTGTTCTTGGCTAGTGTGGGTATAGAGGTGGGGCGTCACAAGGGATTTGTTGTGAATTGGATGAATTTGAATGCCACACTTATTTTTGAATAATCGCTCACTATTCGGGTTAGCCGGGAAAGGACCATGGGGTCGTATAACCCATTCCGAATATGTGATACGTCGTTATGAATTGCATTTGAAGACCGGTGTTGAAGACCGGATATTTTTGAAAACGGAAGGATTACCGTCGAGTTACTCTACATCGGCTGATCTCCGATTTAGAGGTTTTATCACCCTTAGTGACGGGAAGTCCTGACGTGATTAGAAATTTATCCGGATATGCAAGGGCTTCGTGAGAAGTGCCTTCGGTTCTGTTCGATCCCGGAACAGACTTGTATGGATTGTGTGTCTGACGTTACAATTTGAGATATAAAGCTGATTTCTTTCAAATACATTTCTGTTGGTGGCGGAGAATTTATTCTCTTAGCTTAACACCCTTCTCTGAGACGTACGAGCTCAGAGGTTATGTAGTTGAAATTTATCAGCGATATATCCCAATTTGGTAACGTGACATACTGAGTGTTGCTGTGAAATGATCAGTGTTTGATCATTTGTGATATGATCATTTGTTTGATCTTATATCTTTGTGATCATAGGTTGATCATTTTGTTTGACCTGAAGCAGGGCTTTTTGAGAAAGCGTAGCTTTGTGGACGAGACTTCGTCGAGCCTCACACCCCGGAAATGGTCGAAACAGGAAGGATGCGGCAAGGTTCTAGGGAGTAGCGCCCCTTAGTGTATGTCATTCCTTCTGGATAAAGGTGGTATCATGGTATGGAGCCCAGATACTTAACCTCTGTGGTTACTGCATTATTATTATCTATGTGGTTTGTTGCGAATCGGGGATCCTCGGGAAGATCGGTGACGATCGGGGGATGGCATACGCGTGTCAGTAGTTACCTATTTTTGCAGAGGTAACCCGGCCTTGTGTTGGCAGAGATCCGGTTAGGTTCTCGGGTCGTCTATTCCAGGGACGTACCCATCGTGGATAGGAAGTTCCTTTGCCTGACCATTTGTTGGAAATCCAAAGAAACAATACGAGCCTTGTACGGTTTTAGTTGTAGAACCTGCCATCTAATATGGCAGCTATAGCAAGCATACTATAATGGTACCTATGCTGGCGAAGATTTATATTCTACTTTCGAAATGTTTTCTACACTATGCACTTATAATAATATCAAAAGAATTTGATTTTTGCGTAGTAAGCATCTTTGACTATCATAAGAAGAAATCTCCTCCAAGTCTGCGTTTGCATTGTGTGTGTGGCGGGAGGCCTTATGGTAGTTTCATTTTCCAAAAGCATTGCGAATTGACTTTAAAATTTTCTGCTGTTTATTTTTAAATAATAACTGTTTTACGATCTCACACCAGTCACCATGACTGACTCGGAGTTTATTGTTTCCCTTCTAAACTCTGGGTGCCCACCAATTTCCACACGGGCAGCCTAGAGTTAGATTATCAGGATATTCTGGATATTCTGGAGCTTTGGAGATAAGCTGGAGGACGAGACGTAGTATTTGTATCTGATATAATTATTCCGCTGTGTATTCTGTATGAGGACAAGTTTATATAACGGTCCATTGTTGTTTATTGACTCTGATGATATGATGTGATGTAATGTAATAACAGATATAATTCTTTGTTTTTAAATGATATTCATTTATCTATTATATATTGTTCCGCTGCGATATGTGAGATTCTAATATTGTCTCTGTTCTGTATCTGTTGTTGTTTTGTTGTTCTTCTTCTCTTTTTCTTCTATCTTCTTCTTCTTCTACTTTTTCTTTTTCTTAAAACCATAACTTTTCGGGTTTCCGGCATTCGATGGCTCAGCAGTCGATAAAGTGAGTATCGATGTTGAATTTTCGAAAGTCGAAAAATTTCGGGATGTTGTTATAGTCCACCATTTCCTTATTTTTTTCGAAACGTCTATTTCAACAATAATTGTTGAAATCTATGTTTCCATACTTAACACGTTTTAAAACATCTTTTAAAACAACTTCATTTAACAATATTCCTTTTCCCAAAATATATTGATTTTATTCAATAATATATATTCACTGTCCAAAATCGTGAATATAATTACTATCCCAATTTTAACAATTTCTACACATTTAACTTAAAGGATAATTCGCTTTTCAAAATCACGAATATATCTCCTTTAATAACTTCAATGTTAATTTATCAAATTCTATTGATTTTTAATTTATAAAACAATGTTTATAAATCCCATTTCTATTTATAAAACTTCGATTTCTAAGTTATCCAATTCAACTTATATATCTCAATTATATACCGGAAGTCTATATTATAAGTTAAGAACTTATAATTCATTTATTTACAACATCTATTCATTTCTCATCTAAATGTCAAAATCCGATTTATAAGATAATTGCTTATAAATCTTTTTGTTTTACAAAATCTATTCAGTTAATAACTTCACAATTTATGAATCTATAAATTTCAATTCACTTATGGAATCCATTTTTATTTGACTTTAACCTTTAATAAAACTCATTTCAAAATTCCAATATTCTTAATTTATAAAAATATCAATTTTTTATAAATCTTTTTATATGAATTGTTTAAAATACTTCAACAATTCCAATTTAAACTATTTCATAATCTTTATCAATTATTTATTTCAAAAATAACATTTTTGTCGTATTTCACAAAAATCACAAATTTACTAACATTAAAATTTTAACATTTATTTATTTAAAATAAACCAATTCAAAAATTTCAATAAAACGTATATTTCTACAAATCACTTTAAATCCCCTTTTTAAAATAAAAGTCGTTATTTTTACATTTCAAAACTGAATCCGATGATGCCACAACACCAATCAGTCCATCACAACAGTCAATATCATATATCAATATGATAACGGAATATATCAAAATATCTGTAAATAATCAATACGGTGAGGAATCCAGTTGGATCCCTCCAACCTGTTTCCCTGCATCCACAGATGTTAGCACAATACCAATTCCGCTCCAGTACGGAATTATCGCGGTATATGGGTTTTTATAAATCCGCTTACTAACGGCGCAATAGGGTCTCATCCGCTATACGAGGCGGGAAATCATCAATCCAATATATACATATGCCAATATGTATATATTGCTATATATATAGATATATCCTACTATATCTAATAACACATCCAATAGCAACAATCAGTCAATAAATAACTGTCAAACACAATTTATTTTGAGTGAGAAAATAATCTCACCTTCGCTTTTAATTTGCAATCCCACTTCCATTCTCGGCTTGATTTCTTGATTTTAAACCTTGTATAAATATTTTACACAATTTGTAAATATTCGAATCAATCGAATAATTTATTCTAAACCAATTTCTTCATAAATAGATTTATTTAACCAACATTCCAGTTTCAACCTAATATTCTCTAACCATTTCTAAAACAATTAAATTAAACAAATCTTCTTTTAACAAATTTAATACAATTGATTTTAAATTATTCTTTTTAACAATTTATTTAATAAAGTTTTAAAACTAAACTAAATTCATTTTAACTCAAAAGTTCATTTTTTAAACTAAATTCCCTATATATATATTCTTCAGTAAATTATTTTACTATAACAACAAATTGAATTATAATATATATATTTTCTTTTATAAATAACCTCATAACCATTTTAAACTTCCCATTTTCCCAAATTTAAACTATACATATATATGTTGAATTCAAATTTAAATTCAGGAAGAAAATTCGAATACCTCACTGCGGCATTCTCAGCTCACCATCGCGACTACGTCGCCTCGTCGAACTCGCGTGAACCTCCTCGTCCACCATCCCCCATGTTTCTCGACCTCACGAGAAGAGCACGCGACTGCGATCTCACCACGCGCCTTCCCCTTCCAGCGAGTGCCTCCATCTCGCGAACGTCACCAGCCTCCTACTGCCATCGCCAATCCCCTGGCATCGTACATGCGAAACCCTAAATCGAATACTGGAATCGCGACATTGTCGCTGCCTCCTCGATCGCGAAGCCCCAGACTTCACCGTGGACCACTGCCGCGACACCCTTTGATCTTGCAACCCTAACTTCGCCGCCTTTCCCCCTCACGTTCGCGGCCACCCAACACTGCTACTGTCTCGCGACGAGCACGAGCCCGAGACGCCTGTTCGAACTCACGGTGGTCGCCTGCTTCGATTCGAACGCGACTCACCCAATTTCGAGCCGCCACGATGATCTCCTCAACCAGAATTTCGCGAATGATACTCGCGATCGAACTGCTGACTTTGATTCGTTAGGGAAGAGGGAACGAAGTGTTTTGTTTTGTGAATCTCTTTGTTTGAATGTCTCGCGACCTGCCCTAATACAAAACTCGATCGCGACTTTTAAATTGATTTCCAGTCGCCATTGTTTTATTTAAATTTCTCTGTTCTGAGTGAAATGGGCTTCGGCCATTTTTTTCTTTGATCGAGAGTTTTTGAATGAAGGGGAGGAAGGTACGTGATTTTACAGAGATGAGTCGTGCTTTCACGATTTCATACCGTGATTCACTGCGTGATTAAAGGAGTGAGATAAGGGATGTTGTCCCTTGTTTAAATTTTTAAAATTTAAATTTAAATTCAATTTGTTTCGGTACAATTTTTAACGCGTTTATCTGTCGTATTCTCACCCAACAACTCCGAACGATACGAAATTTGAAATCCGGTAATAATTCAATATTACGGACCCAATGGAACTGGTTTCGTCGAATTCCGAGACTGTGCCTCGGACGGCTATTTTTAAATATCGATTCGAACGATTAAATTTCAAACTGAACAATTCACTCCCAAATTCAATTCTGAAGCTTCTGTTATCTTCAGTAATATCAATACGAATTTTAAAGGCTTTTGAAATATTTTTCTTCAACTGTAAATTGAAGATTTAAATTTTTATTCAGCATTCACTAGATTAAATTTTATAATTTAATCGCCAATTTCAAAGTTATACCCGGGATTCGAATTAAATTACCGTTCAAATATTTAAAATAAATTAAATATTCTCAATTTAATTTGTTAAAAATTCTGGGTCGTTACATATATAGAGGTTAGAAAAAAATATACAGATAACCAGTATTTGATTTTTTTACAACAAGGTCTATTCACTATTTATTCTTTGTAGTTTAAAGATATATTTTAAATAGTTAACAGAAATCATACTTATATGATTTTAGAAATAAAGTTTAGAATGTGAAGAGTTATATAAAATTGGATTTTTGTAATCTATATAAATATATTTTATATAAGTAAATAATTTTAAAAGAAATTAAATATACATATTTTCACTTAACCAGTTATTTAAAATAATAATAATAATAATAATAATGTATTACGAAGATTTATTTGTTTAATAAGCTTATTTAATTATTTTAATTACTAAGAAAAAAAAGTATATAATGTATTAAAGGAAATTTTATTTTAATTTTAATAATTAATTAATTCAATCTATTAAATGGAAATTAATTGTTCAATTAGTCAAATATTAATAAAATCATATAATGTCTATTCAAGGTTTAAAATCTGAAAGGAAACAAGCTGGCCTGGAGCGGATCGCAAAACAAAGATAAAGGTGAGTTAATCTCACTCATCTGGTTGCTATTTAAATTTAAATAGTTATATTTAAATATTTGGTGAATGATTGGATTGATTTGATATGATAGTATATATAGGAGTATATATCAATATACATATTGGCATATGTATATATTGGAGTTGATATTCCCGCATTATATAGAGGATGAGACCCTATGCGCCGCATAATAGCGGATGATAATATTTAAAACCCATATACCGCGATATTCCACCTCGAAGTGGAATTGGTATTGTGCTAACATCTGTGGATGCAGGGAAACAGGTTGGAGGGATCCAACTGGATTCCTCAAAATATTTAATTCTGTTTAAATATTCTGTGATATGATTGTTGATATCCTGTGATGAATTATATAAATAATTGGATGTTATGGTTTGGTTAGACCTATTTGGATATGCTAAGTTATCAAAATCTCTAGAATGGAATTTTTGGAAAGAAATAAAAGAGTAAATTTTTAAGTAAAATAAATTTTAGTGAATTGGAATAAATTAATAATGAATTGAAAATAAAATAAAATAAAAGTGATTGCAAAATTCTAACAAATTTGGAATAAGAAGATTTTGAATTAACAAGGGGATAATAAATTATAAAGCTTAAGTGATATTATTTGAAAGAATAAAGAATTTATTTTTAAATTTAAGGATTAAATTTAATTAAGTGATAAAGAAGGAATTTTGGAAATCTAAAATTGGTATCTTCAGTTAAAAAAAGATTTTCACTCAAAATAAGGAAATAAAATCTGGAAATTAACGAAATTCGAAATAAATGAAGCAAGTAAGGAAATTTATTCCAAGTAAAGTAAATTGGGAATCAATTGTAAATTGATTTAAGTGTTTTGGGATTTGAAATTTAAATAGAAGTGAGATTTTGAAATTTTTTAGCTGGGTTATTAAGTGAAATAAAATATCGGTGGATATTTGGGATATAAATTCAGAGTGGGAATTTATAAAGGAATGAAAATTTGTTTAAAAATAAATGGTGATTTATTGTTTTAAAAGATGTGGAAGAGATGTGTATTTCCCTGGATAGCCAAGTACGTTTTCAAACCAATTTTAAATGTTGGTTAAAGGTTTTAATGTTGAAATAAAAAGACATGTTTTAGAAAATTCATTATTTTTAAATATTAAATTCTAAAGTAAGTGTTTATTTTCGAATCTATCATTTTAGTAATTATTTAAAGGTGATTTGATATTATGTTTAAAAAGAGGAAATTTAGTTTATATCTATAAAGTGGTTTTATTTTAGATATTCTTAAAGTATATATTTTAATAAAGTAGTTTGAATTCAATGATATAAAGTATATTTAAATAAAATACTTTTAAATTATTTTAAAATCTAAAAGTATTCTGTGCTTGGTAATTTCAGTGGAAATAAATATTTGGGAAATTATTCCGTGAAAGGAATATGTTAGAAATCGTTTTCAAATGGGTTGAAAATGGAAATTTATCTTGTGAAGATATTTTGAGGTAAATAAATAATTTGGGAAATTATTTATTGTTTGATGATGTTTGTGAATGTAAATTGATAGTTAAATAACCGACTATCAATATTGGCCAAATGCGCTGATCGTTTCGAAGAGACCGGGATCGGGATTTATTTCTCGAAAACCACTTCGATCCAATTTTGTACGTTTCGTGTGGAAACGAGGTTGATATCGAAGATGGAATAGTGTTTTCAGTTCCGTTCGAACCCGGAATGGACTTGTATGGATGAATGCTTTCGAAACATCGTCAGGGGACGATGGGCATTCTAAGTGAAACGTTCTATAAAGGTAACGTTTAGCCTCAAGCCTCATCAACCGGGAATGACTGAAAATCAGGGGATATGCAGCAAGGCTTCGAGGGTAGCTCCCACTTGAGAATAAGGTCATCCCTGTCTAGATGTCCCTTTTGATCTCGGCTTAGTGGTGCGGTTGCTGATCACAACCGTGGGGTGATTTTATTTGGAATTATCCAGTAAGGGATGGTTCCGGCCTTGTGTTGCAGGGGAGCGGGCGTACTCCTCGGTACTGTGATCTAGGCCACGTACTGTGACAGGTGGTACCCCAGTGCCTAGTCATTCATTGGAAATCCATTCCCCCTACGTGCCTGTACGATTTTGATTGTGCCCAACTATTGTTGAAATGTAAGATGCAAGCATTTCATCTAGATTCTATTTTACATTCTGTAGACACTATTATAGTATCAGCGGATTTTAATAAAAATGTTTTAGCCATCGTAAGGGAAAAACCTGACATGTTTATTTGTGGCGTGGTCTTACGAGATGCTTTTGATTTCAAAGGATTTTTGAAACTTTAATAAATTTGATTGTGATTTTCTCACGTTGGTATTCCAGACTGACTCGGGTATTGTTTTATTATGATGCTCGGGTCAGACCGAGTATTATAGGATACAGGATATGATGCTATGGAGCTCAGGGATGAGCTGGATGGCGAGACGTATCTCCCGTACTTGTTTATATATATATATTCCGCTGTGTTGATTGCTGTACTCTGTTATATTGAGAACATGATATGATTATTGTCCGGTTGTATGTAAGTGCACTCTGGTGTATACTTTGATGATGTATTGTATAAACAGATATAGTTTTGATTTGTGTAAAGATCTGTTATTGTCTATTATATTTTATTCCGCTCTATGGTTAGATTCTGATGTTGTTACTACTTTCTTCTTCTACCTCCTCTTCTTCAATCCAAATGGTTCGTATTTCCGATTCTTTCTTGGGTTCATTAATGGAGATTAATGTCGATTCAAGGGGTACGGAAGTGCGGGTCGCTACACTTGGTATCAGAGCGAAGGTTAGCGATAACTTTGGCTCTGGTGGGAATCACTCATTGAAATAGAGTCTGTAGTACTCTAGAATGAGTTTGAGTGTATTAATAGATATGAGCGCATATTTGTTAGTGAATATAAAATGGTTTATATTGTGTTGGTTGGTTTATTGAGTAGTTTATGGATTCTGGTCAATACGAGTAATTAACGTTATTGATAGGGGTCTCTAAACACTTGAATAGAACAATTCGACATAATATTGTTTTAAAATGGGTAAATGAAATAATTTTACCCAAATTATTTTTGTATATGAAAGAAATAATTTTTAGTAATTATTATATATATATGTGGTTGCTTAGTTGTTAGGGAATGATAATAATAAATTATTATCACTATTGTGAGAAATTAAATATGAAATTGAAAATTATAACTAAACGCTAGGAAATAAATTCATATACTAATGAAATTTGTAAATGTGATATATAATTTGAAATAGAATCCTAGAGAAATATTTGAAATGGGAATGAGATAAAATTTTAGAGTAATGTTGGATATAAAATTGGATGGATTTTGAATTTGAAGTTTAGGGAAAAGTTTAAATTCCTTTGGATTTGAAGATAGTTTTCAAAGGTTTTGGAGAAATAATGGTGATATTATTTCGGTAATATTTTTGAAATTGGATTGAAAGCTGGAGAGATTTGGAATTTAAAAATACTTGAAGGATCTTTTTAAGGGATAAAAGCATTTAACTATCTTTCGGTCGCTGGAAAATAACTTCGGTGATGACTGCAGCATCATCGATGTTCATTTTCGAGTTTCTAGGAGAGAAATTGTTACCGAATTGTTTTAAATTGAAATTGTTTGCGAATTGGGTATGGTTTTTAAATTCAAAGGAATAATTGAATTTCCAAAGAATTTTGGATATAGTTGATTTCAAAGGTGAATTTGAAGTGTTGAGAAATTGCTTAAACTCTGGAATTTTATTTAAAATATTTATGGGTTAATAAAAAAAAAAATATTGGCAAAATAAAATGTATAATTCCGAGTTAGAAAGTAAAATGTGAAATGAGATTGATTTTAAATAGACGAAAGTATGGATAAATAAGTTGTGACTTGTAAAATTTAGAAGTGGGATAAATAAGCCAAATGAAATTGTTTTGTAATTTGAGAAATGGATAAAAGTCCAAAACTTGAATTATAAAATAGATTGAACTCAAGTAAATAGTTAAAGTGATTTTTGAAATAAAGTCAAATATTGGGTATTAAATTGGAATAAACTACTTAATTAATTAATGGGATATGGAAATGGAATTTAAATTGGTTAAATGGAAGTTGAATTGTAATTTAATAATGAAATTGGGAATGAACTTGGGTTATAAATAAATTCAACTTGAATTGTTGGTGAATTAAATATAATTGGAAGTGTAGTCGAATAAAATAGAATTGGATTATAATAGCGATGGTTTGAATTTGTGAATAAAATACAGGTAAGTAGAAATAAATTGGAAATGACCCTGTTATTAATAAAAAGAATTCAGGAATAAATTATTGAATGTGAAATAAAATTCAAGTGAATAGAAATAAAATTGAAATGGCTCTATTATTGATATAATACGTTGGAAGTGAATTGAAATGAGGAATAAAGTTTAAATGGGTTGAACGACAACACTAATTGAATTCAAATCGAATAGAACCTAATTGAATGTGTCGAGCTAAATAAAATGGTTTTGAATGAGACTAGTTTGGTTAATAAAATGGTTGCAAATGAATCAAATGGAAAAATTGAGTATAAATTGAGCTGAAATCAATTCAAAATGATTATAAGCTTAAGTAATTGTTTATTTACACAAATATCGCCGAATTTATATAGAAATAATCGTCGTTTGACGAAACGGGATTAAATAAATTCTATGAATTGATAGAAGTGAAATAAAAGTGATTTTGAAATCAATTGAATTGAAAATAAGCTTGTTTTAATTAAAAATAAATGGAATGTAAGAAATTGAGTTGTAAACCATTTAAATTGAATGAAGTTGTATATAAATGGGTTGTAAACAATTAAAATTAATGTTGGAACCCTATAAGCTGCTTTTGAATGTTGTTTAACCTGCATTGCTTATGAAAACTCTCCTGTTTGCTAGTTAAATATGTAAAATGTTGTTAAGTTATATGATTTTGGTACTTACATATTCAAATTGAGTTAGTACAGGTTCAAGGAAGCCGTTTGGCTGGTTTTGATCGTGCAAATTGCTAAAATAAATAGCCGCTTTGCTTAAAAATGCTAAATAAGGTATGCCTACGCAATTAAACTAGGAAATATGAACTGTTTTTGTTTTTCCGACTATGTGGGTCGATGTATACATATTTATCTCTTTTGCCAAATTGCAAAAGCTCCTCCGTACAAAGGAGACTCTGCCAAAAAAATTCGGAAATTTTGGAAGTTAGAATTTTTTTTAAATTTTTGGAAATTTCCACTAACGACAAATGTTTTAAAAAGAAGCAAGCAATTAAAATAGAGACTGAATAGCGAAATCTAATTTAAAATTTGTGTATATAAAGTAAGGCGAATAAATTCAATGTTTAAAGTTGAAGACAAATTGAATTCAAGCAAAATTTGTTAACGTAAAAATCGACGCTAACACCCCGGTGTGTGTATGAGTTATGTGAAAGCACCACCCGTTGGTACGGGAACTAGAAATAAGCAGAAAATTGCAGAAAAGTAAAGAGACAGCAGTTTTATAGTGGTTCGGCTCGAAAATAAGCCTACGTCCACTTTATCTTCTTTATTGATGATTCGATTACAACTCTTTACAATACACTTTGATTACAACACACTTTAGACGAGTAGCTAGAACTTCGATGTAGAAGACTCTTTTGAATTCATGTTGAATGTGTTTGATCTCCTCTTGAAGTTCGTTGAAGCATCTTCGGTGTTTGGAGTGCTTGAAGTGTTGGATGAGTTGAGAAAACAGCAGAGTATCGGCGTTCCAGAAATGAGCCCCAAAAGTCCCCTTCAAGTTGGAGTTGGTGCAGTATTTATAGGGAGTTTCTGGAGTTAGGTCGTAGGTCGTGAGCGACCTAGGGGAAGGTCGTAGATCGTAGGTCGTGGGCGACCTAATAGGCACGGTTTACGGCTTAACAGGGGTGCACTGCATCACTTGAACACATTGCTAAGTCATAGGTCGTGAACGACCTAGGGGCGAAGCGGCATAGAAGTTGTCTCGGTCTAGATTAGGTCGCTAGCGACCTAAGGAGACAGAATGCATGCGGTCCTTTTCTGCTTTTAACACGCTAGGTCGCTCCCCTCTTACCTCGTTAGGTCGTTAGATCGCTGGAACCTTTATGTAGTTTAGGTCGTTAGGTCGTTGGAACCTTTATGTCGTTAGGTCGTTGATTCGTTTAAGTAGTTAGGTCATTGTATCACATAGATCTGCTTTATGCTTTAGGTCGCTAGGTCGCATCTGTTAGCCCGTTCATTCTCTAAGATGTTAGGTCGTTTCCATAGTTAACTCGTTAGGTCGTTGGGTCGTCAAAAGAGGGGTTAACAAAATTGGAAATGAAAATTTGAATGAAAATTTGGAAAAATACATTTAGATTTGGAAGTAATTACCCAGATGGAATTGTAATGGCACAATGAAATTTAAACTGGAAGTTGGAAAATGGAAAACTTTGAATAAGTAAATAACTATCAAAATGAATGTGGATGGAAAGAAATGTATAAGATGATTTTGAAATTATTTTTGGATATTATTGTTAAAGAGGGCATAGGTGTTTAAAAAGAGAAAGGAAATTGAGATTATTGATTTTAAGAGAATAATTTAAATTGGCTCAGCAAAGGTATGAATTTAAATTTCTGTATGAAATTTGATTGGGATTTGGATATAGCCACTTGGCTTTTTGTTTTCTTTTTGAGTTTCGGGGCCGTAGAGCCATTTTGTAGTAGTACCTAGCTAGCCGCGCAAAGGAGATGCTGGCAAAAATTTTCGAAAATTTAGGGAGTTAGAAAAATTTTGAGAAAATTTTGATAATTCAAAATTTGGTTTCAAATTCAAATTTAAATTGTTAAGAGATATTGATTGGAACTGATAGATAAGTTTGGGAAGCTAGTAGAGGATTAGTGTATCTTCAATAAAAAGGGGTTGTTTGGGTATCGTTAAAGCAATTGGTTTTGGAAAGTAATTAAAACACCTTTTGGATTGAGGAAATAATTGACGGGTGATGGACCATTCCTCTTAACTGGTAATTTCGGGGATGAAATTCTTTTAAGGGGGGAGGAATGTGACGGCTCGAAATTTTGATATTTGAAATTGGGATATATAATTGATTTTAAATATTCAAAAGTTAATTATTAACTTGAATTTCAACTATCGTTGTTTATTGGGTGATTTAATTATTTAATTAGATTATTCGAAGTTGGGTTAATTATTGAATCTTGATCTTTAAACCTGTCAAAAATAATTTGAAGGCTCGTAAAATTCATATTAATAATACTGGAAGTGATAGAACTTTTAAAATTGGATTTAAATGTGGTTTGTTCAGTTTTGAAATTTTATCGTTTAAATTGAATTTAAAAATAGCCTTCCGAGGCACAGTCTCGGAATTTGACGAAACTGGTTCCATTGGATCCGTAATATTGTATTATTATCAGATTTCAATTTTCGTAGAATTTGGAGTTGTTGTGTGAGCGTACGATATATAAACGCGCTGAAATCTAATATTATAACTGGTCCAAAAAGCTATCTTCTCCATACGATCGAATTTGGACTTGGAACCTTTTCCATTGTGCTCGGAATAGGGGTATAACATTGTAGACGCTTAGCGGCACGCCTCGATAGGATGTCAAGATTTTAAGCTATAAATTCCAGATAATATAAATTTAAAATTTAAATATAATATTTGTTTGGCCAGTCAATTTTTCCTTCACGTCAAAACTTTTTCACCTCATTTCAGAGCACTGTAGCTTGTTATCTCGAACAAGCTAACATCTTCTCTTGTCTCCTTCCCCTTCTTCTTTTTAAAAACACAAGCTTCCCCTCTATTACTCAGTTCGAAAAAGAAAAAAAATGTTAACTGCTAAATTCGTTTAAAATCTCGTTCCCTTTTCATCTCCGTTCAAACAATTGAAGTCCAGTTTTCCCTCCTTCTTTTCCCTAAAATCTCGGCTTTCCCATTCATCTCTACAGATAGAAATCGATTCGTGCGCATAATTTTTTTTTTTCAAAATCGAGATTTCCCTTTCGAGTTCGAAAATGAAGAAGCAGATAATGGCCTTCCTTCCAATCGAATCCAAACGAGGATTTCGCGAACCCTGTTCTTTTCCCCAAATTCAAAGTCGCGAATGTTGATTTCGATTAGAAGTTCACATCAGGGGGAGACAACGTGGGGCTCCGCGAACGCGATTAGGGACGGGAGGTCGCGATGTCTCTCGATACTTGCTGGCATGGGGTTTTCGAGCTCGAGCTCGAACTCGAGTTGCTCGATAGTCGACGTGAAGAGGGGCGTGGGGGTGTTGAACTGAACGGTGGCATTTCAGCGAGCTCGACCTGATGACAGGGAGGATTTTCTCATGTTCGCTTCTTTCGTGAGGTATGGGAGTTGCTTTTACTTGGATTTATATTATTTATAGGTAATCAGACAAAAATATATATATACAGATGAGCTTTTGAAAAAGAAAATATATAGAGGTTAGAAAAAAATATACAAATAACCAGTATTTGATTTTTTTACAACAAGGTCTATTCACTATTTATTCTTTGTAGTTTAAAGATATATTTTAAATAGTTAACAGAAATCATACTTATATGATTTTAGAAATAAAGTTTAGAATGTGAAGAGTTATATAAAATTGGATTTTTGTAATCTATATAAATATATTTTATATAAGTAAATAATTTTAAAAGAAATTAAATATACATATTTTCACTTAACCAGTTATTTAATAATAATAATAATAATAATAATAATGTATTACGAAGATTTATTTGTTTAATAAGCTTATTTAATTATTTTAATTACTAAGAAAAAAAAGTATATAATGTATTGAAGGAAATTTAATTTTAATTTTAATAATTAATTAATTCAATCTATTAAATGGTAATTAATTGTTCAATTAGTCAAATATTAATAAAATCATATAATGTCTATTCAAGGTTTAAAATCCGAAAGGAAACAAGCTGGCCTGGAGCGGATCGCAAAACAAAGATAAAGGTGAGTTAATCTCACTCATCTGGTTTCTATTTAAATTTAAATATTTGGTGAATGATTGGATTGATTTGATATGATAGTATATATAGTAGTATATATCAATATATATATATATATATATTGGCATATGTATATATTGGAGTTGATATTTCCGCATTATATAGCGGATGAGACCCTATGCGCCGCATAATAGCGGATGATAATATTTAAAACCCATATACCATGATATTCCACCGCGAAGTGGAATTGGTATTGTGCTAACATCTGTGGATGCAGGGAAACAGGTTGGAGGGATCCAACTGGATTCCTCATAATATTTAATTCTGTTTAAATATTCTGTGATATGATTTTTGATATCCTGTGATGAATTATATGAATAATTGGATGTTATGGTTTGGTTAGACCTATTTGGATATGCTGAGTTATCAAAATCTCTAGAATGGAATTTTTGGAAAGAAATAAAAGAGTAAATTTTAGTGAATTGGAATAAATTAATAATGAATTGAAAATAAAATAAAATAAAAGTGATTGCAAAATTCTAACAAATTTGGAATAAGAAGATTTTGAATTAACAGGGGGAATAATAAATTATAAAGCTTAAGTGATATTATTTGAAAGAATAAAGAATTTATTTTTAAATTTAAGGATTAAATTTAATTAAGTGATAAAGAAGGAATTTTGGAAATCTAAAATTGGTATCTTCAGTTAAAAAAAGGTTTTTACTCAAAGTAAGGAAATAAAATCTGGAAATTAACGAAATTCGAAATAAATGAAGCAAGTAAGGAAATTTATTCCAAGTAAAGTAAATTGGGAATCAATTGTAAATTGATTTAAGTGTTTTGGGATTTGAAATTTAAAGAGAAGTGAGATTTTGAAATTTTTAAGCTGGGTTATTAAGTGAAATAAAATATCGGTGGATATTTGGGATATAAATTCAGAGTGGGAATTTATAAAGGAATGAAAATTTGTTTAAAAATAAATGGTGATTTATTGTTTTAAAAGATGTGGAAGAGATGTGTATTTCCCTGGATAGCCAAGTACGTTTTCAAACCAATTTTAAATTTTGGTTAAAGGTTTTAATGTTGAAATAAAAAGATATGTTTTAGAAAATTCGTTATTTTTAAATATTAAATTCTAAAGTAAGTGTTTATTTTTGAATCTATCATTTTAGTAATTATTTAAAGGTGATTTGATATCATGTTTAAAAAGAGGAAATTTAGTTTATATCTATAAAGTGGTTTTATTTTAGATATTCTTAAAGTATATATTTTAATAAAGTAATAAAGTAGTATGAATTCAATGATATAAAGTATATTTAAATAAAGTGCTTTTAAATTATTTTAAAATCTAAAAGTATTCTGTGCTTGGTAATTTCAGTGGAAATAAATATTTGGGAAATTATTCCTGAAAGGAATATGTTAGAAATCATTTTCAAATGGGTTGAAAATGGAAATTTATCTTGTGAAGATATTTTGAGGTAAATAAATAATTTGGGAAATTATTTATTGTTTGATGATGTTTGTGAACGTAAATTGATAGTTAAATAAGCGACTATCAATATTGGCCAAATGCGCTGATCGTTTCGAAGAGACCGGGATCGGGATTTATTTCTCGAAAACCACTTCGATCCGATTTTTTACGTTTCGTGTGGAAACGAGGTTGATATCGAAGATGGAATAGTGTTTTCAATTCTGTTCGAACCCGTAATGGACTTGTATGGATGAATGCTTTCAAAACATCATCAGGGGACGATGGGCATTCTAAGAGACACGTTCTATAAAGGTAACGTTTAGCCTCAAGCCTCATCAACCGAGAATGACTGAAAATCAGGGGATATGCAGCAAGGCTTCGTGGGTAGCTCCCACTTGAGAGTAAGGTCATCCCTGTCTAGATGTCCCTTTTGATCTCGGCTTAGTGGTGCGGTTGCTGATCACAACCGTGGGGTGATTTTATTCGGAATTATCCAGTAAGGGATGGTTCCGGCCTTGTGTTGCAGGGGAGCGGGCGTACTCCTCGGTACTGTGATCTAGGCCACGTATTGTGACAGGTGGTACCCCAGTGCCTAGTCATTCGTTGGAAATCCATTCTCCCTTCGTGCCTGTACGGTTTTGATTGTGCCGAACTATTGTTGAAATGTGAGATGCAAGCATTTCAGCTAGATTCTATTTTACATTCTGTAGACAATATTATAATATCAGAGGATTTTAATAAAAAAATTTAGCTATCGTAAGGGAAAAACCCGACATGTTTATTTGTGGCGTGGTCTTACGAGATGCTTTTGATTTCAAAGGATTTTTGAAACTTTAATAATAAATTTGAGTGTGATTTTCTCACACTGGTATTCCAGATTGACTCGGGTATTATTTTATTATGATGCTCGGGTCAGACCGAGTATTATAGGATACAGGATATGATGCTGTGGAGCTCAGGGATGAGCTGGATGGCGAGACGTATCTCCCGTACTTGTTTATATATATATATTCCGCTGTGTTGATTGCTGTACTCTGTTATATTGAGAACATGATATGATTATTGTTCGGTTGTATGTAAGTGCACTCTGGTGTATACTTTGATGATGTATTGTATAAACAAATATAGTTTTGATTTGTGTAAAGATCTGTTATTGTCTATTATATTTTATTCCGCTGCGATGGTTAGATTCTGATGTTGTTACTACTTTCTTCTTCTACCTCCTCTTCTTCAATCCAAATGGTTCGTATTTCCGATTCTTTCTTGGGTTCATTAATGGAGATTAATGTCAATTCAAGGGGTACGGAAGTGCGGGTCGCTACAACATATATCCCTCTTTAGCACAAGAGGCAGGACAACTCCCTTTATGATCTCATCTTAACTTTCACTCTAGTAGTAAAGATCACCCTTTAACAAGTACTAATGGACTACAAGAAATTGAATCTTTCAATCACAATTCCAAGTAGTTTGTTGTTACAATTTCCTATAGACCTTCAATAGTGGAATATCTTTGCATTTGAGTATAATAGAATGAAGATCAAAGAGTTAATGATGTAGAACAGAAGTGAATCTTCATTGATATTTTGTATGAATGTAGAGAAAGAAAATTGATGATGAAATCTGCAGCACTTCGTTGAAATCTTAAAGGGAATGAGAGAGGTAAAGAAAGCATTTAGAATTTTTGTTAAAAATTCAAAATCAAAAGCCTTTAAATAATAGTTGAAGAGTTGTGTCCATTCATGAAAGGATAGCACCATAAATTGCTTCTTTTGAAAATTTAATAAACACCTCATCGGTTTATATATCGACATACATATTTTTGATATGTCGACATATACAAATTAATTAGTATATTTTCAGAGACACTATGAATATGTTTTAAAATATATTTCTTTTTGAAAACTCTATTAAAATTTATTTATAATTAAATTAAATATTACTCTTTTATAAATTATTTTGAGTGGAAAAATAATTTTCAAAGTGAAGATAATCAAAGATACGATACTACTCAGGCCTTTAACATTTAGTCTAAGACTCGACAAACTACCGACAAAACTGCCTTGAGCTCTTCATGCTTTATTCTTGAATTCTTCAAAATTCATGAGTCTTCAAATATATCTCGATCAACTCTTGGTTTATACACATCAGTCCTTCAAGCTTTTATTCAATCACCACTTGTATAAGCCTATTAAATATTCCTGTTATCTTACACAATATATTATATAACTTGAGAAAACATTAGTAACGATATTTATATGGTTGTTGTCATCAAAATATGTACCTTAGGTATTAACATCAATAACAATTTCCAAGTAAATGAAGAGTTAAAGTCTTCTCGTACAACCCAAAATTTATATTTTATGGACATGGTTCATTAATGCCAACAAGTGTTGATCTCGGGGGTCGAACTTGTGTCCTTTAATTTTGTTAGACTAAACAACCAAGCAATTGAGCCAACCATGCTGGAAAAGTCCAGAAATTCTTTTTATCAAAATATCTACATTGCATCCAAATTCCCCGAGTATTGTTCTTCTCTAAATATTTTCAAAGTATTTTTAACGCCGATGAATCATATATATCAACAGGCGTTTCCACCTTATGCCTCCTTGTTTAGGTTTGCAAATTGTATTCCAATTTACTAGATACTTTCTACCTTGCCATAAAAATTTGAATATATATTCTCAATTTCATTTATCCCATTGTTGGGCATTTTACATATTTACATCCAAAAAAATACAGTGGATTGAATAATTGTTTTTATCAACTCTTGCCTTCCAGTTAACGTAAAAAATCTACCACTCCAACTTAACCTTTTCTTAATTTTATCAATTAGAAAATTAAAATTAGATCTTTTCAAAGAAGAACTACTATGCGGAGTACTCAAATAAGTAACAGGTAAATTTAGAATTTCAATCGATAAAATTTTGGTAATTCTTGATTTCAAACAAACACCTTTAATAAAAAAATTATATTTTTATTCATTTATTACCAACCCCACATTATCTTCCAAATTTCGCATGATATTTTTTATTCGTATTGCATTTTCAATTGATGTTTTAGCAAATACTAAAAAGTCATCAACATATAAAAGGTGATTAATGACTAGGTTATTTTTATATATTGGGTTTAGACTGCCTTCTATAAGCTTCCACTCAAACATTAATGACACATATTCAGTTAATAGTGCAAATAAATATGGAGAGAGTGGATCTCCCTATCATAAACCTCTTTTGTTGTTTAAATAACCATAAGGGGATCCATTGATCAATATAGAAACTTAGGGGTGGTAATACATCTATAAGACAACTTTAAGTGGAACCCCTATCGACGATAAAATATAGCATACAAACTCTATACTAACCTTATCATATGCTTTTTGCAAATCAACTTTAAGGCATATATTTGACCCTTTCCCGTTGAAGGTCCTGACTATCTCATAAGCTAGTAAAGAAGTCTCACTTATATTTCTTCCTGGGATAAAGGCATTATGATTATATGATACCAATTCATTTATATGTCACTTAATTATTTTGCATCATATGTTTGAAATTATGTTGTATATAACCGCAATAAAAAATAGGACTATACTTTGAAACGCATTATGAATTTTCCTTTTTTGGAACTAAAGTTATAAAAATATATGATTTATTTCATTTATGAATTAAACTAAACTAAAACTTATTAGAACCTCCAATTTATGTTTCATTGGTAACAACTATACAAGATTGCGGGTATATGCTACAAGAAGACACCATGCTCAAAGATATCTAGACTTAAAGAGAAAAGAAGATTCATTGGCCATACTAAGGTTATTCTATTGTAAAAGGGTCCAAGATAAAATATTTTTAAGGTCTCCTTGAGTATATATGCATACACGATCACACACAATTTCATATACGTCAAAATTAAGGTGAAAAACTATTTTTACACGTCACAGACGTCTATGGTAAAACCACAGACATCTGTAACAATTCTTGGATTAAAAATTAAAATAAGTCACATACATTAAAGCATTTTATCATAGACGTTTGTTATGGGCAAAAACTGTCAAATCTGAAAAGACACTTCTGTTTTGAAACAAAAGGAAATCATCTTTCAACGAAAGGTTGCAGCCATTAAAATGAATACTTTCTCAAATAGTAAAAACTCTTCATCTGCACCTTTTTGAATCTATAAATACAACTTTGATTGAGAAGTAGAAATCATCTAACTTGAATGAACCTATTTTTTACTCTCTTGATTTCTAAACACTCTCTTGCATATACATTGTTCGCATACTCTCAATCTATTGTAACCAAAATAGAATTTTGGTTAAATCACTTCGTATAACTCAAAGCATTCATATTCATATACTCAAAAGGAGATCATAGGAAGATTTGTACTATAAGTCAAAAATCATGTTATTTGGAACACAAGATTGTCAGAGATACTTTTGTATAAGCATATTTCTTTGGGCGAAGTGAGGGTAATTTGTTTAAAAGAACTACAAAAGGGGAGCTTTGGGACTGGAGGTCCGAACCAGTATAAAAACTCTGGTTTGCATGCTTTTTATACGTTACTATTTATTTTCTATTATTGCGTTAACTTATACACTTGTATATTATACACAAGTTAGATAATGTACAATCCAAAGGATTTTTCAATTAGTATCAGAGCAAGATCATTTCAATCTACAATAACACATATTGAAATCATTAAAATGGCAAGTACATTTCAAGAAGGTCAATCAACTGCTCGTCCCCCACTATTTACTGGTTCTAATTATGCTTATTGGTCAACACACATGCGAATTTTTATGGAAGCAAATGGATTAGAAATATGGCTAGCAACTCAAAATAAATATGAAGTATTTGACACTGATATTGGCACATGGACTAATGCACAAAAAGCAGAGGCATCTAACAATGCCAAAGCTATCAATGTTTTATTTTGCTCACTCGATAAAAATGAATTTTCACGAGTCATGCTTTACATTACTGCTTATGATATATGGCGTACATTACAAATTACCCATGAAGGTGTAAACAAAGTTAAGCAAACAAAAATTTCTATTCTACAAAATCAATTTTCATCTTTTCAAATGAAATCAAATGAGTCAATTATTGACATGTATGATAGATTTCAAACTATACAACATGATCATGACACTAGGAGTTAAATTCACTGATTTTGATTTAGTCACACGAATTTTGAACTCTTTGAGAAATTAACGGGAAAGAAAAGTGTTAGCCATCAAAGAAGCTAATGATCTTTTCCAACTCAAAATCGAAGACTTAATAGGAAATCTGATGTCGTATGAAGCTAATTTACAGGCAAGAAAATAACAAAATCAAGAAACGAAGAACATCGCATTTCAGGCAAGTAATAACAACTTCGACTTGGAAGAAGATGAGATTGTTTTCATAGCCAAAAATTACAAGAAGTTCAAGAAGTTCAAAAATATGACGAAATTTCAAAACAACAGCAACACAGATTCCTCAAATCAAACAACAATGAAGTGCTTCAGGTGTGATAAATTTGGCCATATGAAAGACTATCCACTGCTCAACAATGATAGAAAGAAAAACAAATTCAAAAATTTCAGTAAAAAGAGAAGAGCATTTCAAGTAACTTGGGATGACTCCGACTCTTCCTCATCATCCGATAGAGATAGTAACTCAGAACAAGCAAATGTTTGCTTCATGGCTAACACAAATGAGGTACGTCCTGAATTAACATATGCTGAAATCAGTATAGAATCAGATGACAAGTATAGAGAATTAAAAGAATTTAGTAAAGAAAATATGGGAAAATTAAATAGAGCTGAATTAGAAATTGGATTGTTAAAAGACGAGAAAACTATTTTAGAAGAAGAATTAGAATTAGCACAAAAAGAATGTAGAATATTATCATCTCAAAATGCTACTTTGACACATGATATAGAGAATAACAAAAAAGAGAATTATAAACTTGAAAAAGAAAAGTATGAATCAAAATAAAATTTAGAATTAGCTATATAGAAATTTCTGATCTCAAAAATAAATTAGATAAAATTACTAATAATGTTTCAAAATTTAATAAAGGAAAGTAAAATCTAGATAATTTGATAAAGATTTCAAAACCATAAGGAAATATAAAGGGATTAGGATTTAACTAAAAAATTCATAAACATTCTAGAAATAATCTGGTTTCTAATAATAATCAAAGATTAAAGAAATATAGTACATTATATGCAAATTTTAGAAAAACAAAATCTAAATATAAAAATAAGAAAACAAAAATAATTAAAATATGGATTCCTAAAACAACCAACAAATAGATAAGGAAAAACACATAGATTTATATCTAAAAGGTATAGTTCATAATGAAAATTACATCTCTAAAGGTTCAAAACCCTTATGGGTATGACTACCTTCTCCTACTAACTCATAGGTCCTTAACGGAGAAATTGGGGACCAATTAATTTTTTATATTATTTTGCAGATACCCAAAAACAAAATTAGTAATAAGGAGAAATGTATACTCGATAGTGGATGCTCTAAATTTATGACGGGAAATGCACACATCCTAACAAACATCACTTTCGTGGACGGTGGCACGGTCACTTTTCAGGATAATTCCAAAGGATATTCTATCAGAATTGGAAACGTCATCAATGTCTTTGAAAAAGATAAATGCAATATCTTTGATCAAAATAAAACTTTAATTTTTGAAGGAACAAGAAATTGAAATATTTATATTCTAAACATGATTATTAATCATAATAATGATTTATGCTTAACCGCAAATCACGATTATCCATGGATATGGCATAAACGATTTTGTCACATAAATTTCAAATATATAAACAAATTAGCTAAAAACAATTTGGTAAGAGGATTACCCAAAATAAATTTCAAAGTTAAAAATCCATGCGATGCATATCAACTTGGAAATTAAAGAAAAGTTCGTTTAAATCTAAAAAGGAAATCTCTAGTAAACAACCCAACTCAAGTACGTTCGGTAAATCAAAATAAATATGTCTTTGTAATTGTAGATGATTTTTCAAGATATACTTGGATGCTATTTTTAAAACATAAAAGTGATACATTCAAAATGTTTAAAATTTTTGCTAAACGAATCATGACTCTAATGGATTTAAAAATAAAAAGTATAAGAAGTAATCACGGTGGAGAATTTGAAAATGAATTATTTATAAAATTTTATAATAAAAAGGGAATTACTCATAATTTTTCATTTCCTTGAACACCACAACAAAACAGAGTAGTTGAAAGAAAAAATCGGACCTTGCAATAATGTGCTCGAACTCTCCTAAATGGCAGTGTCTTACTAAAGAATTTTTGGGCCGAAGCATTGCTACTGCATGTTACGTATTAAATCGCGTAACTCTTAGACCTATAACTAAAAATACATGTTATGAAATGTTCTACAAATAGAAACCAAAAGTATCATATTTTCGAATATTTGGATCAAAATGCTTTATTCTAAATACAAAAGATAATCTTTGTAAACTCTATTCAAAAGCCGATGAAGGTATTTTTGTTGAATATTCCAATCAAACTAAAGCTTAAATAATTTTAAACAAACGAACAAATGTTATAGAGGAAAGTCTTCATGTCTCATTTGATGAAAACTTTAAAAATATAAATAAAGACGACAAAGAAATTTTTGACACTAATCAAAATAAAGCCATTGAAATTATGATTGAAAATAATAATGATAATCAAAATAACAGTGATTTGAAATCACCACCCCAAATTTTAAAAGATCATCCTATTGATAACATAGTTTGAAATCTAGATAACAAAGTTTCAACTAGAAGTCAAATAAATCAAATGAGTAATGTATCATTTATATCTAATTATAAACCAAAAAATTACATGGAAGCATCAAATAATGATTTCTATATTTTAGCAATGCAAGAAGAACTTAATCAATTTGAACAAAATAATGTTTGGGAACTAGTAACAAGGCTAAACGATTAATTAGTAATTGGACCAAAATGGGTTTTTAAAAACAAAGCTAACGAAAATGGAAATATTATGCATAATAAAGCATGATTAGTGGCACAAGGATACAATCAAGAAGAAAGAATTGATTATGAAGAGACTTTTGCACCCGTGGCACATCTTGAAGCCATAAGAATATTACATGCTTTTGCATGTCATCATAACTTTAAGCTATTTCAAATGGATATTCAAAGTGCTTTCTTAAACGGTTTGTATAAAGAAAATGTTTATCTAGAACAACAATTGTTCATGAAAAATATCCAGATCATGTTTTTAAACTTAAGAAAGCATTATATGGTTTAAAACAAGCATCTCAAGCTTGGTATGATCGATTAAAACCACATTTAATTAATTTCGATTTTCAAATTGGTAAAATAGATAAAACATTATTTATTAAAAGAGAATAGAAGAATATTTTAATTGTTCAAATTTATGTTGATGATATTATATTTGGATCAACTAAATAAAATTTATGTAATGATTTTCTGAAATAATGAAAAACGAATTTGAAATGTCTCATATGGGTGAATTGAATTTTTTTAGGATTATAAATAAAAATTAAATAATGGAATTTTTTTAAATCAAGAAAAATACTCTAAATAATTACTAAAACGTTTTGGAATGGATAATACATCAAGCAAACCCACCCCAATGAGTACTACTACTCCTTAAGACAAAGATGAACATGGAAAAGAGTTCGATCAAAAACTATATTGAAGCATGATAGGATCCTTACTATACTTAACCGCTAGTAGACTAGATATTATGACGAGTGTTTGTTTATTTGCAAGATTTCAAGCACAACCTAAAGAATCACATCATTGGGCAGTTAAAAGGATTTTATAATATTTAACCAACACTAAAGGTTATGGTCTATTTTTTCCAGTAGGCAATACGTTTGAACTTATATCTTATAGTGATGCAGATTTTGGTGGATGTAAATCGGATAGAAAAAGTACAAGTGGCATATGTCACTTTGTTGGTCAATCGTTAGTTTCATGGTTTAGTAAAAAGCAAAATTGAGTTTCTCTTTCAACATATGAAGCCGAATATATTTTTCCTGCATTAGCTTGTGCTCAAGTAATATACATGCAACAAACACTTAAAGACTATGGAAAAATAATAAAAAAATCTCCAATATATTGCGATAATAATAGGGCTATAAATTTATCTAAAAATCCAATTAATCATTCACGAACAAAACATATAGATATTCGTCACCATTTTATGAGAGATAATGTTGAAAAAGAAATAATAACTCTTGAATTTGTTAACACCGAAAATCAAATAGCTGATATTCTTACAAAACCATTAAGTGAACTAACTTTTGAATTTAAGACGGGATCTAGGAATTTGTTCTTATAACGAATTGGTTAACTAAAGTTATAGAAATAATATTTTGTTCACTTAAATTTGTATTAGCCCATATGCAATTTCAACTGAACAATTAATTCTATAACTTAGAATTAACAACAACCACATAACTTTTTTTTAAATAACAACCATTTGAAAAAAACTAGTATCTGTTAAATTCTTATGACTTAACTCATTTTCCTCAACTTATTTTCTAAATATAGCAAAATCTTATCTTATAAATTCAGGTAATATTCTACTTAAAAAAATAAATAAAACAAAATTATTAAAGCAGATAAATATAATGTCTTTCGATCAGGACTCCACCTATTTGACCATCGATTATAAATCACCCTCGTCAGATAGTGCTTACATATCACTAACTAAATCCATACCGACATCAACTCATTCAGACTCTCTAAACATTGTTGCATCACCAACATACCACACTATTTTTCTCCTAAAGGAAAGAAAGCTAAACGATTAATTGATCTAAATCAACATCTCTCACCGAAAAAGTTGATGAGATAGTACTTACATATCACTAACTAAATCCATACCGACATCAACTCGTTCAGTCTCTCTAAACATTGTTGCATCACCAACATACCACACTGGTTTTCTCCTAAAGCAAAGAAATCTAAAAGATCAACTGATATAAAATAAATATCTCTCACCGACAAAGTCGATGAGATATATCCTTATAACCAAGAAATGATCGGCGTTCAATGTGAAATGTATTACGAGCCACGATGTCAAGGATCTCAACTAAATTTTCTGGAAAAGTGTATACTAGCAATTTATGGTCATTCGCCAACAAAAAATTTCATATATCAAAAGTCTCCTCAATTACAAGAAACTCCTACAAAAGCACATAACATTACTCCGAGAAATCTATGCAAACTGGGACCATCAAACCAAGCTTGAATTGACACTCCACCTCGTCCAAGTTGGTCTCCACTAAAGAAATTACTTGACGATACAGAAGTTGAACCAAATTTGTGGGATATACAACAAATCAATAATTTTGAATTCTCTGAAAAAACTAAAACTTATGTTACACATCATATAAATTATTTTTGTTTATTAATTTTTGGTATGTATACTGTTTATTATACTAAAATTTTAATTTTCACTGATATTTTATATATATGTCAAAAATTACATATCACAGATGTCTATGAATATACCACATACGTCTATCACCAGTTACATGTAAATTTTCCCTGTAACGTTTGTGGAAACTTCATAGGCATCTGTCAAGACCCTCTGTTTAAATCTTTTGTAGCCATAGACGTTTGTGGAACCATCACAGACGTCTATCAAATCTCTCTGCCTCATTTTTACCGAAGCCACAAACGTTTGTGACTACCTCACAGACGTCTATCGCTGCTTCGGCAACAACTTCCCAACAGCTATATATAAACAACTTTACCCTTCTTTTCACTTTACCTCCATTTTAACTCCTAACTTCTGAAACCATAGCTTTCAAAACATTCAAACTCTTCAACCAATGGCTCCCAAGAAGGTTACCGTCTCTAAAAAGAAAAAGCAAGGCCAATCTTCCTCCTCCTCTCAAGCCTCGGTCACGCAAGCTCACATTAACCAATGGCTTCGCAATAATCCAAATGCAATCAAACGATTCGAGCGCTTTCCCAAAAGAAGATCCACTCTAGTCCTTTTTATTGCCTTGGCAATGTGATGAAATATGAAATTCTAGGAATTACTACGGATGCCGGTTGCTGCATCTTGATAAGCTATGATGCAAATAAGGTAATCATTGATCCTCTAGCTATTTACCTCTTCGACTCTAATCTATATAGTATGGAGATTTGGAATCCGAAGAATGATGATGGTTGGTTGTGGTCAAGTGTTTATGAAAAAGAAGTTAAAATTGATGTATATATGGTTGTTGTATTTTAGGATGTTCTTATAAGGTGATTGAATTAACGGATATACCATATCACGGTCTTTTACCTAGGGATGAAGTTACCTATCAAATATGGGATGATAGAATGCCATAATGGAAATCTATTTACCTTTGCCCGCATGCTAGACTACTAAACCGAATGATAATTAACACAATAATTCCCCGTTTAGGTAGTCACGAACAAATTTATCCCAATGACCATAGAGATTTATATGTAATATTTGGTTGCCTACCGGTTAATTGGGAAAATTTTGTTCATGACCAAATTAAAGGTTTTTGATCTCAGCATCGTCATTCCATTGTATATGCTCCATATATAATGAGCATCTTGCAAAATCTTGAAGTACCTTCGCTCAGATCACAATACAAAGAAATTCCAATAATAAATAGTGGGCCACGATATCTATCACTGATGCATCTTCCCAAAAGCCCACCTCATATCATCCCCTTCAACCAATGGACTCAACAACAACAACAAGAACACCATGGTCCTCCTCCAACTAGCACTCCTTAGCAAACATGCTCCTCTCATCCTTCCTAACAACCTCCTTCATCTAGCCATGGTGCCGAATATTATCCAAACTATGAAATACAAGAACTCGCATTGAAACAACGATAAACGAATCTCTTCGTGATTTGGCAATCGAAAACCAAAGAATAATCATGGTCAATCAGCGAGCTTTAAATAGAATGATGACTGGATTGGAACGTTCTTTCTCTATTAGGGTGACAAAGATGGAGAAGACTTTGGACAAAGTGGTCTCCACTTTAGGCAAAGTGATGCGCAAAGTACGTGGTCGATCTTCCTCACACTCATCATCTTCGCCTTCCCTAACACCTCCACCTTGGGTTCAAACACCAGTTATCGGTCTCAAGCCTCGCCCAAAGGTATGCCACATGATAGAGGTGACTAAGGAAAGACTCTTTTTCACGCATAACCTAAGGAAGAAGAAGAAGACAGTGATGAAATGTACGTGTCTGATACTCCACATGTCCAACAACCATCATACATGGCATTTCAAGGCCTTCCAATTCACAAAGATGAGGAGTACAATGACCAAACGCAATGGCCAAGTACATATGAGTAGGATCCATCCTCTTACTGGGAGTATTACGAGAACTACAGAGGCTTATCTTATTCTCAAAATCAGTACAATTAGAGTTTTCTTTTGTTTTGCAGCTATTATGCTTGTTTGTTTTCCTATTTATAACTTTTGATACAATTGCTTCTAATTTTATTTTGAACTTTCATATTTGATTCTCCATGATCTGAAGTGATAACAAGCTATGACTATTTAATATCTCCGTATCTTATATCATTTCCCTCCATTTTGATAATGACAAAGGGGGAGAAGTCTATGCATATACATAAGGGGAGACGCATATACATAGGGAGACAAACATAAACAAACAAACATAATAATACTTTCATTCTATAGTTGATATTTTGATTATATAGTTATATTTCACTGTATAGTTGAATTTTTATTGTATAGTTGTCATCATCAAAAGGGGGTGATTGTTAGAGCCTCCAATTTTTGTTTCAATGATAACAACTATACAATCATGTACATATATAAACCTTATCAAGATTGCAGGTATATGCTACAAGATGACACCATGCTTGAAGATATTTAGACTCAAAGAGAAATGAAGATTCATTGACCATACTAAGGTTATTCTATTGTAAAAGAGTCATAGATAAAGTATTGTTAAGGCCTCCTTGAGTATATATGCGTACACGATCACACACAATTTCATATACATCAAAATTAAGGTGAAAAACTGTTTTTACACCTCACAGACATCTAAGGTAAAACCACAGACGTTTGTGACAATTCTCGGGTTAAATATTAAAATAAGTCACAGACGTCCGAGTATTTTACCAAAAATGTTTGTCATGGCCAGAAACTATCAAATCTGAAAAGACACTTCTGTTTTGAAACAAAAGGAAATCACCATTCAATGAAAGGTTGCAGCCATTAAAATGAATAGACTTTCTCAAATAGTAAAACTCTTCATCTGCACCTTTTTGAATCTATAGATATCACTTTGATTGAGAAGTAGAAATCATCTAACTTGAATGAATCTATTCTTTACTCTCCTGATTTCTAAACACAATCTTGCATATATATTGTTCACATAGACTCAATCTATTATAACCAAAATAGAATTTTGGTTAAAGCAATTCCTACAACTCAAAGCGTTCATATTCATATACTCAAAAGGAGATCATAGGAAGATTTGTACTATAAGTCAAAAACTGTGTTATTTGGAACACAAGATTGTCAGAGATACTTTTGTATTAGTCTACTCCTCCGGGGGAAGTAAGGGTAATTTGTTTAAATGAAATATCGAAGGGGAGCTTTGGGATTGGACGTAGAACGGGAGGTCCGAACCAGTATGAAAATTCTGGTTTGCATGCTTTTTATACGTTACTATTTATTGTCTACTATTGCATTTACTTATACACTTGTATATTATACACAAGTTAGATAATATATGATCCACAAGATTTTTCAAAAATACCATTGATTACTGGCACTAGATCCACTTATATCAAGGTGTAATGAACCTAAAAAAACTTAACCTCAAATCCATCAGGCCCTAGGCCATTAGTTTCACCTATTTGGAAGTAGCATTTTTAATTTCTTCCTTAGTGATATTTGCTTCCAATTTTGGTTTTGCATTCTCTAACAAAATTTATTTACATGTTGTAACTGGAAAACTAGACTGAAAAATCTATTTACATAACCTAACAAGAAAACTAGACTGAATGTAACTGGTATTATTTAACTCAAAATAGTTGATAGCATTTCTTTTTAGCTCCTTTTCATATGCTACCACCCTGCCCTGCAGCTCAATTAGTTGAGAAATAACTTTCTTATTTTTTGTAGTAGACATTTAGGTATAGAAAAATTTAGAACATTAATCCCCATCTTTCAACTACATAATTCTTTATTATTGCTGATTATCAAAGGCATGGCCATGCATTAATTTTTCCAACTTGAATAAACTACCTTTGTAAAGTTGAACTCACTTGCATTAGTTGAAGTTTGCAACAACTATAAACATAATAAATTATTCACTTCCCTTTTTTTTTCAATCATGTTGTGTAAACTTTCTCTACCATTATTCCATTCTTAATAGGCCTTTTCACATTCTTCAACTTGCATACGAACTTGAATAATGGGTTATCCTCTACTATTTTGTTCCAAGCCCTACTTACAAAAGGTTGTAACCATTAAATTACCCTCATGCATTATTATATCTAAAAGAAACATTTTTATTCATTATTATTTCTAAAAAAATTAATTATTATTGGACAATGATAACTCGTTTAATGGTTCATCACATTAGCATGGGAATTAGGGAACCATAATTAAATAAACTATTTAGGAACCTCTATCAATCTTACTATGAGTAAAGAATTCGTTACCCTTCCCAAGTATAGTCATTACTTTTATATTACATTTCTTAAGGTCCTACTTCCATAATTATAGTATAAAATTCCACATTTGCATTTGATGTTGAGCTTTGAGGTCCTGTACTATCATAATTATAAAATACATAGTTAAAATCATTGCAATTGTCCAAGGTGAGTTCATATTATTTCCCAACTATTTAATATACTCCCATAGAGATATTCTGTGTTTGAGTATACAATCCAGACACATTTGTGAACATTAATCCCATCCCACCACGGTTTTGCATAAAACAGGAAATAAACTATTCACTACTATCAATTACACTTACTTTTCAAATTTTATGATCCCAAAACATAAAATTCCTGGTTTTAATTGATGTTTCATTATTACAAATATGTTCCCATTTTGGTTTAAAGCTTTTCACATAGATCTTCATATTATCATCACTTAACTTATGCTCTAATAACATAGTCATCGATGGTTTGCTATTATTCACATGTCCCCTACATCATACTTCCTAGTTGGGGAATTTAATCCCCTATCGTTCCAAACAAGGAACGTCATTAATTATTACTACGAGAGTTACCCCTATTTTCAGAGCAATAAGGGGTTTCGATCTCCTTAATCTTCTTGTTTTTCCCGTCCTTAGATTTTATTTGTGTTACCAAATCTGTCCATGTAGGATTATCAATTACATCGGATGAAGCATTTGCCTTAAATTCAAACAGAGGCTATTCTAATTTCATTCTTCCAGTCTACCTTGTTGAGACATTCACTGCCACACTCCTTGAAGGTAAAGTTTCAAAACTATTCCCTAAAATTCCTTCATGCTCCGCATTAAAACTATCCTCAATCATTATAATGTCACCTTCTTCTTTTAAATTAATAACCGTTTACCTATCTTCTTCATATACATTCATTAAATCTGTTATACCACATCCATTGTCTTCTACTGTTTGTTTTGAGACTTCCATGTAAAATCTTAGTAAAGAGCTAAGTATAATAAATACAATGAAATGTATTTTGGTTTAAATTGGAATTTTAAGGAATAAAATCGATTTTTGAGATTTAAAATTTAATTGAATCGTGATAAATATTTTCAAATGGATAAAAATTTGGAATGTTAGATAAATGAGGTTAAAAAGTTATTTTAGAGATTTTATTGAATTAAATTCAAAAAATTTGACTTTTGGGTTTATTTTGAAATAATATATGAAATATCGATTTAAAAATTCAAATATCATGTTTGAATTATGGTATGTAAATCCAAAAGTCATTTAAAATTTATATTTATGGAAAAAATAAATTTATGAATTTTGAAGTTTACTTGGTGGAATAAAAAATTATTTTAAAATTAGGGTTAAAAGCGGTATTTTAACTATTAAAAAATTAGATCGAGTAGAAATAAAATTTGAAAAATTATCCCTGGCTTGAATAATTTTTATAATTGTTTAAATAACTTAAATTGGTGAGAACGTGTTAATTACTTTGAGATTTAAAATGAAAACTCATTTTCTTTTGAAAATGAGCCTAAACTATTCCAGGCCCAAAAATCCATAACCCATTTATATTTTCTAAAGTCGACCAACCTTAACCCTCTTGAAAAATTAGCACATGCATTAGTAGGTGATGCATGAAGGAGTTGCAGACCAGCCAGGGTGCGCACGTGAAATGATAGGCACATGGTGACAACAAGCTGGCTGGACACATGGTTTGGAAGTAGCGATGATGACGCCTAGAAGGGGAGTAGACAGAGGACACGGTTGAGTGAAGGCAAAGGAGGTGTGACATCTGGCAATGGTGTTTGGTACTAGCGGTTATTGCTTCTATGTGCATTTCAAGCTAAACAATGGAGCATTGATTCCTAAATTGCTTGCACCATTTGTGGGTGGTAACTTACATATTAAAACTTTATATCAATATCTCTTTGGATTTGTTACTTATGGATGATTATAATCTCAACGAATATAATATTGATTATACCCCGGCTGAATTGAAGTATCAAAAGAGGAAAATTCGGATTTTTAGTCGTTGTGAGTATAACATATTTGTTTTATTTTTGAAAAATATTGTTACAACCCTGGTTTTATGTTTTAATGATGACAACTATGTTTTTATGTATATCTAATATACAATATTATGAAGGTAGAAGGAGCACATTAGTCAGAGAATCAAGGAGAGACCAATGTGGATTATCTACATATCAAAAGCTATGGAAATAATCATCTACATGTAAAAAGCTATGGAAATACTTCGTCAAGTCAAATATATGTATTTGGTCTTAGATACACTTGTAAAATCTCCTTGGTAGTTCATATGCACACACTCACACACCTACATACGAATATTTTCAAATATCAAAGAGTTAAAAAATATTTTACAAACTGCTTTATATAAGATATGAAATTACACAGTTTAGTCGACTGAATATATTCTTAGTCGATTGAAGGTAGTCAATTGAGAATACTATCCAGTCGACTGAACTTCAATATTTTATTATACATATTTGTTTTCAAATTTTGCCGCATAATTCAAATTTCTTATTTAGTAGACTGACTTTTTTATACCCAATCGACTGATTACCCTGTAAAGGCTATTTTCTTAAAAGTCATCTCCAATAGTTGCGATCGTTCGTGAGCATCTTTGCGAATGGTAATTGCTGCAATTGAATGATTACAACTATTCAACGTAACCCTTTGATATTTATATATAGAGATCAACATCTGAAGTCATTTCTTTTTACTTTCTCAATTCACTTTCTTGATCTCAATTCTCCCTTGAGTAGTTCTAAACATTATTGCATTCAAATCTTATTCTTTACTGAAGAATCACTTGCTTCACTTCCATAATCATGGAACATGCATCTTGAATCATCAAGGAGATTATAGGAAGTCTTGTACTATAATTGACTGTATTCGAGTTATCAAGAACTCATTAGAAGTCAGAGAATTATTCTTGTTCTATGAAGTCCGATTAGAGATCTTTAGGCAAAGGTTGAAGTCCTATTTGGCAGCTCAGGCATTTTGTAAGATACATGTTCCTCCGGGTTATGTAAGGATTGGTTAATTCTAGAAGGAGTCTTGGACTGGATGTAGGATTAGAGGTCCGAATCAGTATAAAAATCCTGGTGCGTTTGCTTTTATTTACTTTACTATATTCTGCTAGTTAGTATTGCTTGGTTTTGATTATATACAAGAATACATATTTAAGCCATATTATATAAGATCCCTGTGTACTTTCATTTGGTATCAGAGCAAGGTCATTTCAAATTACCATAACAAAGTATTTGAATAATCATTAGAATATGGCTAGCACCTTTTTATAGGATCAGTCAACTGCACGTCCTCCACTATTCACTAGATCTAACCATGCTTATCGGTCCACACATATGAGAATATTTATGAAAGCTAACGGTATTGAAATCTGGAAAGCTACTCAAATTAAGTATGAAGCTCCTGCTACTAAAATGAGTACTTGGATAGAAGTTCAAAAGACCACAGTGACCAAAAATGCCAAAGCTATGAATGTTTTATTTTGTTCATTTGATAAAAACGAGTTCTCAAAAGTTATGCTTTGTAAAACTGCTTATGATATCTAGTGTACACTACAAGTCACTCATGAAGGCACGAATAAAGTAAAACAAACAAAAATATCTATTTTACAGAATTAGTTCTCGTCATTCAAAATGAAAGTAAAAGAGGCTGTTATAAACATGTATGCTAGATTTCAAACAATTCAACACGATCTCATGGCACTAGGAGTTATTTTTATAGATTTTGATCTAGTCATGCGCATTTTAAACTCTTTAACTATTGAATGGGAAAGAAAAGTTTTAGCTATCGAAGAAGCTAACGATCTTTCTCAACTCAAAGTTGAAGAATTAATAGGAAATTTGATGTCGTACGAAGCTAATTTGCAGGCAACGAAAGAGCAAAATCAAGAGAAAAAGAGTATATCTTTCCAAGCCAATGACGGTGACTCGGACTTAAATAAGGATGAGATTATATTTATCGCCAAGAACTACAACAAGTTCAGGAAATTCAAGAAGTTCATGAAGGCTCAAAACGGTAGAAACTCTACCTCAATCAAATGCTTCGAATGCAACAATTTCGAATGCATAAAGAAGGACTGTCCAAAACTAAACTAGGAAAAGAAGAAGGGAGAATTTGAGAAGAAAAGAAAAGCGTTTCATGTTACATGGGATGATTCAGACTCGTTCTCTTTGTACAGTGATACCAATAGTGGCACGGAACGAGCAAATGTTTGTTTCTTGGCTACTAGTGAGGTAAATCCCAAACTCTCTTATAATATTATTTTAGAAATAAGTATAGAATTAGAAGATAAACTTAGAGATCTAAATAAATTATACAAAGAGAATATAGGTAAATTGAATAGAGCTGAACTTGAAATTGGCTTATTAAAAGATGAGAAAAGTATTCTAGAGGAGGAACTAGAAATTTCACAAAAATCTTATGAAAACTTATCTTCTGTTTGCGCCAAAATTGGTCACAAACCCCGAATGTTGTGAAAGCACCAGTGTATGAATATAAACCAACAATAATCACACACAAATCTCAAATCTAAGCAAACAGAGTATCACAATTCAGAAATAATGAACAGAAACACGAGATTTATAGTGGTTCGGCGATCTTGCCTACGTCCACTTTGAAGTTGATGATTTTATTGATGTTCACTCGATGATTACAATCTCTTCTAATGTAGTACAACTGATTTTCTGAGCTAAGCCTGAATCTAAGGAAGCAGTGGTGATTCTGAGTAAATCTGGCAGAGTCTGGGCGCTCTTTAGCTCCTAAAATTGTCCGACCTCTTTTCTGAATGACCAGGGGCTCTATTTATAGGTGTAGGAGGCTGATATTTCGCCTAAATTGAAGGGAGACCAGTTCTGGCACGTGAGGGGGCCCACATACCCGCTTTTAGGAAATCCGGGCCCACTTTGGGATCGATTCGACCCTTGCTTCGAATCGATCAAGATTTGCTCCGATTGAGATGAAATTTGGTGTGAACATTCTTCATCATGCGCTTAAGCTTCTATGAAAATTTCATAGCATTTGGACTTGTAGATCTCAAGTTATGATCGATTCAAGTGATGATCTTCGTCATATGGATTCGATCGAATCGGTAGGGTCGAATCCATATGTTTGGCCTATGGATTCGAATTAAGGCTCGTTCTATGGATTCGAACTAAGGCTCAGCCTATGGATTCGAACTAAGGCTCGTTCTATGGATTCGAACTAAGGCTCGGCCTATGGATTCGAACTAAGTCTCGTTCTATGGATTTGAACTAAGGCTCGGCCTATGGATTCGAACTAAGGCTCGTTCTATGGATTCGAACTAAGGCTCGGCCTATGGATTTGAACTAACGCTCGTTCTATGGATTCGAACTAAGGCTCGGCCTATGGATTCGAACTAAGGCTCGTTCTATGGATTCGAACTAAGGCTCGGCCTATGGATTCGAACTAAGGCTCGTTCTATGGATTCGAACTAAGGCTCGGCCTATGGATTCGAACTAAGGCTCGGCCTATGGATTCGAACTAAGGCTTGTTCTATGGATTCGAACTAAGGCTCGGCCTATGGATTCGAAGCAAGGACATAGGATGGATTCGAAGTAAGGTCATAGGATGGATTCGAAGTAAGGTCATAGGATGGATTCATAGGATGGATTCGAAGTAAGGTCATAGGATGGATTCATAGGATGGATTCGAAGTAAGGTCATTTTCTCTATCTTGAATCGATCATAGCTTGAGCATACGAACTCAGATTGGCTTGAAACTTGAACCGCTGGTTTCTACGGCTTTGCTTATCATGTCCTGTCAATTATGGCTCAATCCGGACTCGGGCCAAATTCATCGATATCCCCGGTGAACTTGCGATGTAACCGATCTCCAAGGCTGATTGTCATTGATTTCTAGTCAGTTTCTTGGTGTCACGGCCTTGCCAAAAGGTGGGATAACATCTTCTCAAAATGCTGCTCTAATGGATGAAATTAAAGATAGCAAAGCCGAGAATGATAAGCTTATCAAAGAGAATTATGAATTAAAATCTAGTCTAGACTTAGCCAGAGATGAAAATTTTGAACTAAAGCAAAAATCGAACAATTTACTAATAATGTTTCGAAATTTAATAAAGGAAAGCAATATATAGAAAATTTAATTAAAATTTCAAAACCTTCAGGCAACGGAAATGGACTTGGTTTCAAAGCTAAACAAGGTAATAAGAACTATAGTACTTTGTATACTAAGTTCAAGAAGTCCAAAGAAAATGTTAAAACAAGTGATTCAAATTCAAAAATTGTGAAAATTTGGATTCCAAATACTAATAATAAATTGATTAGGCAAAAGTATATAGATGACTATCTTGTAAATGTCGTTAATAATAGTAATTATATTTCTGAAGGTTCCAAACTCACTTGAGTATGGTTACCTTCTACTAACACGTATAACCATCATGTAGAAAGTGGGTACCAATGAAACTCCTACATTTTTTGTTGGTGTCCACAAAAACCAAATAGTCTATATGTTTACTATGTTCCTATGTGAATCTACCTTGTTGGAATTTCGTAGAGTTATTAACATTTAAATAAATTATTTTAATAATGATACCACTAATGTGATTCTAAATATTTTTAGGTATAATGCAATCCTTAAGCAATTTTTTAAGTAAGCGAATAAAGTTATATATGTATGTATGTATGTATGTATGTATGTATGTGCGCGCGCGTGCGAATGTACTTTTCAAACATATGTAATACAATGCATATATATATATATTTTTAAATAAGAATATATAAGAAAATAAAATATTCAGAGTATATAAGTTATAAAATATAACAACAGGTTCAAAAGAAAAAAAATATTCAGAATATGTTTTTCCATTCATTCAGTCAACTAAAGATGATTCTCAGTCGACTAAACCCCTATGTCATCTATAAAAATATATACCCAGTCGACTAACAGCTATTAATATAGATGACTAAACTCATATTTAATCTCTGGAACCAAAAATGTCCATTTCAGTTGACTGAAATGAATGCTTAGTCTACTAAACCAGGGTAGTTCAGATGACTAATCTTATATATTTTTTAGTCGACTAAAAATTGCAATTCGCTCTCAGGAAACTACCCTGTATAGATTCAGTCAATTGAATGGTTTGACCAGTCGACTGAACTATGGTTATTTGTGTTGAACTCATGTACTTGTGTTTTAAACAATGTGGTGTTGTAATTTGCTTATGAACTTTGATATGAACTTATGTTTATGTTGCATTTTTCAAGTTTGTCAAGTATGTGTTTATGCATTTGCCTATATGATTTGCATTAACTTCCAATAAATGTTTGAATTTCATCATTATCCCCTATGATATATCTTTGTATACTATAATCTCTATTGTGTTCTCCACTTTTTGTTGATGCCAAAGAAGGAGAGGATATTGATATGGGGAACACTTATTAAATGGGAGAAATACAAATGTTTTTAATCAATAATTCATGTAGTTCTCACATTAAAAAGGAGGAGATTATTATAGCCCCGATTTTACATTTTAATGGTGGAAATTATACCTTTATGCATATCTTATATACAATATTATGCGGGTTGAAGGAGCACTTGAATCAGAGAATCAAGGAGAGAGCAATGTAGGCCATCTACATATCAAAAGCTATGGAAATACAATTCGTCAAGTCAAATATATGTATTTGGTCTTAGATACACTTGTAAAATCTCCTTGGTAGTTCATATGCACACACTCACACATCTGCATACAAGTATTTTAAAATATCAATGAGTTGAAAAATATTTTACAATCTGCTTTATATAAAAACTAAAATTGCACAGTTCAGTCAACTGAATAGAGTCTCAGTCGACTGAGGGCAATCAATTGAGAATACTATTCAATTGACTGAACTTTAATATTTTATTATACATATTGGCTTTTTAATTTTTCAATGTAATTCAAATTTCTTATTTAGTAGATTGACTTTTAATGCTCAGTCGATTGATTACCCCATAACGACTATTTTCTTAAAAGTCATCTCTAATAGTTCGATCGTTCGTGAGCATCTACGTGAATGGTAATGGCTGTGATTGAGCGATTGCAACTATTCAACGTAACACTTTGAAATCATTTTTTTAACTTTCTTAATTCACTTTGTTAATCTCTATTCTCTCTTGAGCAATCTTAAACAGTCTTGCATTCAAATCTTATTCTTTACTCAAGAATAACTTGCTACACTTCCATAATCATGGAGCATGCATTTTGAATCGTCAAGGAGATTATAGGAAGTCTTGTAGTACAATTGACTATATTCGAGTTATCAAGAACTCATCAGAAGTCAGAGAATTATTCTTATTTTGTGAAGTCCTATTGGAGATCTTTAGGCAAAGGTTGAAGTCCTGTTTGGCTGTTGTAATGACCCACAAATTTATCAGTTTGATAAATTATATATATTTTTAAAATATTAAAATTTAAGCTTTTTAACATAAACTATGATGTTTTGAATAATAAATAAGAATAGTAAACCTATTTTGAATAAGTATTTACAAAAATATATACTTTGGAAAAATATCGATAAAATAGCTGGAAATCATTTTATCGATAAATAGCTTTATAATCAACAGAAGTCGCCCAAGGGACTGGATACATATATCCATGTATGTAAGAATATGAAATAAAAATTATTTATTTTATTTTTGGAAATAAAATGTATTTATGACATCATTAATAATGTCATCATATTTAATAATTAATTAATGAATTTAAATTGAAATTTAATGATTTGATAATTATTATAATTATCCATATAATTGTTTTAAAATGATAATAATTCATTCTAATTAGTTATATAGTGAAAATAAATCATTTATAATAGTTGGGTAAAAGATATATACTTGATTTAAAAATATAAAAAATTTGTATCGTTTTATCGATATAACAACACTTTTTGTAAACAATTATTTAATATGGATTTTTATGGTTTTATAATTCAAATAAGATTATTTTAATTAATTAATGATGATGAGAAATTAGTTTTCAAATTTTTTTTATATTTATATATAATTTAATTTATAAGTGAAAATGTGACCGGGAATCGGCATTCCGATTTTTAACGGTTTAATGAATGGAAATTGCTCGAAGTTGCTGCAACGATGTTTATATGTCTTTTGCACATATATAACAAACACATACACACCCTAATATATATACATAACACACATATACATATATGGTAAAATATATCTAAGATATTTTAGAAAACTTCATCCTTAAGCGATGCAAAGTCAATGCACATGCCATGATGTGTTGGAGGAACATAGGGAGGAGGAAATAAACTGTAAGATGATGGGAAAGGAGAGTGTGGGTAGAGGATAGAAAAGGAAATGCACATTTAGATATTTTTCCACGTTTTTTTCCTATAAATACCCACCCCATTCTTTCATAATTTTCACTCATTTCTTCACCTTCTTCTTCCTCTATTCAAAGATTTTTAATGGCTTCTTCCTTAGGAAAAATTATGAAGAAAAATATCTCCAAATAGAAATAAAATTATATACATATACAAAAGAGATCAAAACATCTCAAATCCAAGTGAAATCACATTCACTCCCCCTCTATAACTCACGCCACCCCTATTCCCCACCCAAGGCTGAGCACCACCACTCCAAAGGTCAAAGCCAAACACATCAAAGGAGAAAGAGCAAGTTCAAGGAGGTCTGGAGCAAGGAAAAGAGGAGGAACAGTCGAATTAATTTCAATAACCTACGGGAGAAGTTTGGAGGAGAGTAACTAATAGTGAGTACTCAAGTTTTGATTTAATTATTTAAAACTTAAAATGATGATATGCATGTTTAATTAGTTAATTGATATGCTTGGTTGAAAATTGGTTGATTATATGATTGGTTTTAAAGTTCATAACTTGGTAGAGATTAATTATGAGAAATCATTATAAAAAATGGTGAACTGATTAATCATGGTTTATGTATGGAAAATAAATCCACATAAATATGTGTATGGAGTTTAGTGAACCTCTTAATAGTTTTGAAATATAAAAAGTTTGAAAATGAATACTATAATAATATTATGAAATAGTTTAAAAGTGAATATGAGATTTAATATGGAAAATATTAGTTGAAATGGTTTTAAACTGTTTATAAATGTTTTATAAACATTAAAACTCAATTTTAAAAAGTTTTGACATGATATGGAATGGGAGTCAAAATAGACGTGTCGCGTAACGGCAATTTGCGATTACGCGCCATAATCGATTTATAGAATGGAAACAGAGTCAGAATTCTTTGGAATAAGAATTGTCCAAATTCTTATAATAATAGTTTTCAAACAAAAGAAAATGATCAAGATTTCATTCAGTAGGTTTTTAAGTATGAGCAAAACAAGTTTGCAAAATAGTCGCGGTTTGGTAGTTTAGAAACCAAAAAGGAAAATTCTTTAAAATGGATATTTTTAACTCTTTAAAAATATGAAATAAATTCTATAAATATATTAAGATGTTTTAAAAGGGATTTGAGTTAAAAAATGGACATTCAGATGATAGAAAAGTTGTTTTAATCAAAGAAGCTTTAAAAACACTATATGCAGCACTTTTCGCGACAGTTTTAGTAACTTTTGTAAATCACGGTTTTAACTTAGTTATTCTTTCCCTAATATTTTCAAATAAATAAATAAGTGTTTTAAAGATGGTTTGGAGTTTCATAATTATTTTAAAAGAGTTTAAATAAATGATCAGAAGAAAAACTGTTATAACTACGTGATTTAATCTTACCTCTAAAAGCCGACGAGTAGACTAGATTTTCTATTCATGAGATCTAGATGTGAGATGATTAAACTAAGGAGACTTTCAGGAGCGACCAGTGCCCTGACTGACCTGGCCTCTTTCCTAGGTGAGGAATAGATAATGTCGAAATGTCAGAAATGAGACAAGTATAAAATATTCAAATTTTACAAATTTAATTTCATACAACTTGAATTGTATAGAAATTATCTACTTAATCATGGTATTGAATTTTGAGGAGGGAGCTCGTGCTATTCTTGTGAATTTAAAAGGCGATTTCACCCTTATTCGATGGATAGTAAAGGTTGAATACGAAGATTAACATTGAGTAAAATTGATATAATTTATATAGATTATTTTTACTCAATATTAACTGGTTTTGAACCTACCTTCTTAAGATAACATGGTTTCAACTCAATTAAGAGTTATTATTTTAAAATAAGAAATCTTCGTTAAGATTTAAATAAATAGTTTGGAAATGTTTTCCTAAGTAAAGGTAAAATGATTAGGAAATTATTCCAAGATTAAAAAGGGTTTAATTAACCAAAGAATTTGATAAATGAGGCTCAATGATTCCATATGCTCTTGAGACAATAAATGGAATAGTTGAAAATAATATATCACTGAAAGATAATTGAATGAATGGAAAGATTAATTAATTAGATTATGTTTGATAATCAACTATATACTTGACATCTTTTTATCGATAATTGGTTTGGAGAAACCAGAGTCAAATTTTGGTGATTCCTATCCGAAAACCACTTTAAAACAATGTATATGTTCGGAAGTGAAGATATATTGAAGATAATTATTTTGAAGATGGAGATCTTCATGATGAAGAGCTGCTTGCCACTAGCCCCGCGATTTCAAATTATATATATATATATATGTTGGCAGTAGTGCTCTATTATGAAAATCTTTGATGGAAGGACCACTCGCTACTAAACCTAGGTGTGACGCCCCACCTCTATGCTCACAATAACAAAGAGTATTAAAAGAAATACTGTCTGTTATTACGAAGAATAAGGCTGGATAGGAGCGGCCATCCGTAGTTGGCCTTACACTAGTATTGGTTATTTCGATAGGAGTGGTATATATTTTTATTTTTCATCTCTTATTTATTTACTCCCATCGACATACCCAATTCCAGTATAAAACAAGCTACGATGGTTCATAATAGTTTAGGACAATATATATAATAACAACACAGATACAAAAAGAATGTGGAACACAGATAACAAAAGTCTCATATATATATAACTGATGTCAGTTACAATACAGTTGACACAATACATATGATATAACTACAACTATCGACTTTGGAAGTTATATATACACGTACATTATCAACTAATATACATGAATACATATCAACCTATACTATGACACGACTACTCCAAAAGATGTGAAAAGTCTTCATAGCTCAAACAGCAACTCAAAGTAGGAAATCTACAACCTGAAATAACTCGGGTCTGACCCGAGTATTACATTCAGAAGAAAATAATACACGGGTCAGTCTAATTCAAACTCAGTTATTAATGCACAGAAGTAATAATAATCAAATAACAATTAGACGACGGTCACATAAATCTCGTATAGCCGACTCCTCGATAAGAGAATCAGATAACGGCAGATATAACACTAAACAGTGTTAAACAACATATCAGTAGATCCAAATCATCAATAAAGATAGATAAAAAGATTATCAATGAAGATAATTTAGAAAACATTAGAATTTCCTAAACGGCAATTAACACAAAATCTAATTATTAAATAATTAATTAGAAACTCATAATCTAATTATCTAGAAGATAATTAGACAAAAACAAAATAATCAATTTAAAACATCAATTCTGGTAGGGCTGCAGTATACGCACGCGTATACTGCCTCGCCACTACAACCTGAAATACACAAAAGATCAACGAACCAGAATCAAATGAAGATTCAAATCTCAATGCCATGGCCTCAATGGTCAAAGCAGACAGACAGGGACAATGCGCACGTATGTACACATTGAAAACTTACCAACAAACACGAGGTCAAACCCAAAATAACGGATTCAACTCAAGTGAATTCGAAAAAAAACCCAAATGCATTAATGCAATGCTAACCAACAAGGGCAATCTGCAACAAAACTGTAGTCACCTCCAACCAGCATATAAATCATACACAGCAAGCTCCAGATGGTACGCAAGTAAAAAGGCAACAATAGAAGAAGCACAAATGAAACAGAGGAGACACATGGAAGTACAGACCACAGATGCAAGAAACAGCCGTGGATACAAATGCATCACTGAGATCAATATACAATGTGTACAGCCACTAGCACATACAGATATACAGTATGAACTACAAGGAATGAGGACTCAATGCACGAATTCGAAGAACAATGGACAACAGACTGTACATGATGGCAGCAAAACATCAAGACAATACCCCAAAGAAAACAACAAGGTCAGGTCTGGACAGCATGTATAGATAAGCACATGTATGCAACAGTGTAAAGCAAGGCTATTACAGGGTGCAATAGATACAAATGTAGACTGTACATGATCTGTGCAGTGAAACCAAGGCATGGATGTAGACAGAACTACAAGTTCTAAAGTGAAGGCACCGCATCATAAAAGTATTTGCAGACAGACTTGAAACTTGTAAACAAGACACAAATACAACATAGATCAATTCACATACACTCTTAAAGTGAATCGTTAACAACACTGAAGTACCACATCAAGATCATAAGCCACCCGATAACAGAAAATGCAACATGAAGTAAAAAGGCAAAAGTGAAGACTTCATGAAGCACACGTGCCCAGACTCAACAACAAATGCAAATACAATGTATCAGTACCTATGAGAACTAACTAAGTGCATATAGACCGAGCAGTGTTATATATATACACAATGAAAGCATGTACTCGAGGCAACATGTACTAGTGGAGGGTGAATGCAACAAAACAACTCCAGATCAATGCATATGAAACTGAATATAAGTCAAAATACTCAGCTCACAAAAATAGATGCAGTGTAGACAGTGAAGTGTAGACTGACTTAACAATACAAGCAAAGCTAGCAACTACCTATAACAGTGGTGCAGTATATATCAAGCATACACGAACCAGACCCCAAGAAGTCAGGAAACGGCAATATAAATACAATTATAGACATTCATCTCCATATCAAGTGAAACAGTAGCAGCCAGCAAGTGGCACAGCGAGTTCGAAAAAGGCAGAGAAGATTTCAAAGCATTTATCAGTTATAACAAAATCAGGCAGCAGTTTTGAACCAACATGCCAAAGTCTGAAAATCACTTCGAATGAACAAAGTCACAAAATGAAGTCACAATGAAACTGCACTGGACAAGTGCAGACAAATGAACAGTTTTCTCAAAGCCACGATCCAAAATGAAATCATCATTCCAGTCAAAGAACGAAATCAAGTTACGGCCGATGAAAATTCACCAAATCAGCTACGAACAAAAGCCAATGTCAAATAATTTCGCAAATAAAAGTCAAGCACAAAGTCAAGTCTCAGTCTACAAATTTTAACAAAATCAAGTGGCCGAAGATGACAGAGGCCCAAAGTCGAACAAACAACATCGTCAAACTCGATTTCGAAAATCAACAAAGCCGTGGGTAACCCAAAATCGAACCAAACATGAAAATGCAGACAACTACAAAATCAACATCGTTCAAACGAGATCAAAGGACCGAAGTCAAGTGAAACCGAGGTGGCCACGAAAACCAACAATGCCAGAAAACCCAAACAAGCAAGGATTCGAACCATATCGCAGTTTAAAATCGCATAAAAACAGAGAAACCAACAACATTCAAATGATTGAATTGAACCAGATGTGAGTGATGGACACTCACCTTTGTCGAAACGAAGACGAGCACGGCTAATCGGAAGGAGACGCGAACGATACCATCAATCGACGAAAGAAAGTGGAGCTACGGCCAGCAGCGCCTTCGAATTCCTAAAGCCCTAATTTTTAAAAAAGGCGGCGAACGAAAAGAATGAACGAGCAGCCATTTTTTATTTCTTTCGTTTGGTTTAGGGTTTTGAGTTTGAATCAATGAAAGGGAGACGATATTCCTTTTTGATAATTATCACGGCCCAACAAATAAAAGAGAACGGGCCAATAAAATAAAAGAAAATATTTATTTAAATCCCTAAACCCTTAAACAAATCTTTGAAAAGAATTACAACCCGAATCAAAACTCCAAATCAGCAAATATCTACCAACACTAATCACTTAACAGCGATAATTAATTGTTACGAACTCCCAGGTTGTTATAGACTCCCCTCCTAATAAAAATTGCATCCCCGCAATTTTCATAATTAAGGTCGTCAATAACAATTATTGTTCTAACATAAACTGGTTAAGCTATAAAATTAAAGTCGGGAATACAAACGCCAAAGAAATCTTTTAATTTCAATAAGAGAAATTCACAAATTTTCAACAAAACCTAATTATCAAATAAATAATCAGATAACAACAAAAATGAATAAATGCAATATTCAGCAATATTCAATTATCAATTAGATAATTAGAATACAGAAAATCACAAAGCAGCTATATCTAATTATCGATACGATAATTTAAAAAACAGCAAAATCTAATCATCAACAAAGATAATTAGAAAACAAAATTCGCAAATTGCAAAACTGCAACATCTAGTTATCCAACAGATAAATAGAAAACATGAATTCATAATCAGCAAACTATAACTATCAACAGAGATAGATAGGAAACAGCAATTCAATATGATCAACATAACCCAAAATCAATTAGAGACTAGAAATCTCAAAATCATCAAAACGATAATTAGAAAACACAATTATCTACTTAACAAAACGACAATCAGAAAACATCAGATAATTATCACGAATCAACAAATATTTAGTTATCACAAACGATAATTAAATCTCAAATCAACAAATATTCAATTCTCAAAAACGACAATTAATTCTCAAATCACAAATATTCAATTATCCAAAAACGATATTTAAATCTCAAATCAACAAATATTCAATTATCAAAACGATAATAAAATTTCAAATCAACAAATATTCGATTATCAAAAACGATAATCAAATTTCAAATCAACAAATATTCGATTATCAAAAACGATAATCAAATTTCAAATCAACAAATATTCGATTATCAAAAACGATAATCAGAATCAACAAATATCTAATTATCACAAGCGATTATTAGAAACAACAAATATCCGATTATCAAAAACGATAATCAGAATCAACAAACATCTAATTATCACAAGCGATAATTAGAAACAACAAATATCCGATTATCAAAAACGATAATCAGAATCAACAAACATCTAATTATCACAAGCGATAATTAGAAACAACAAATATTCGATTATCAAAAACGATAATCAGAAACAACAAATATCTAATTATCACAAGCGATAATTAGAAACAACAAATATCCGATTATCAAAAACGATAATCAGAATCAACAAAGATCTAATTATCACAAGCGATAATTAGAAACAACAAATATCCGATTATCAAAAACGATAATCAGAAACAACAAATATCTAATTATCACAAGCGATAATTAGAAACAACAAATATCCGATTATCAAAAACGATAATCAGAAACAACAAATATCTAATTATCATAAGCGATAATTAGAAACAACAAATATTTAATTATCGATACGATAATTAAATCTCATAACATCAGATATCTAATTACCTGCAGATAATTAGAAACAACAAATATCTAGAAATCAATTAAGAAGACTAGAAAATCAACATAAAAGCTTGGATCGATCCCATCAGATGGCGAGTTTTTAGTTCGTCGCACGTGCATCAACAAATGGCCGAAGCCTACCAAGTACTCAACATAATTTTGGCGCCCAACAAATGACCCGAAGGTCCGCAGAGTGACCCGAAGGTCCGCAGAGTGACCCGAAGGTCTAGTACTGGTATTTGACCCGAAGGTCCATCAGAGTGGCCCGAAAGCCAAACAAATGACCCGAAGGTCCAACAAAGTGGCTCGGAAGCACACGAAATCATCAAATATTTCAATTAACGAGTCCGGAATTAACCAAAATAGCAAACGCACATGTCCCATAACCACGTGCTTTACTAAATCGTTTAATTCTCTTCATCGTTTCCTTGAAAGTGCAAAATCATCAAAATCATCAAAACAGCAGATATTTCAATTAACGAGTCCGGAATTAACCGAAATAGCAAACGCACATGTCCCATACCATGTGTTTTACTAAATCATTTGATTCTCTTCATTGTTTCCTTGAAAGTGCAAAATTGTGTATTTTGTAAAAATACATTTTACATTCTCAAACGGACAAGTCCGGAGTTAAGCGAATCAGTAAAAGAAAGGGGTCATAGTCCTCGATTTTGCTGAATCGTTTAAATCGCTTCCTCATTCTTTTGAAAGCGCAAACTGTAAAATTCCTGAAAATAATTTTTATTCATTTTATAAAAATAACAATTCACATTCTCAACTGGACAAGTCCGGAGTTAAGCGAATCAGTAAAAGAAAGGGGTCATAATCCTCGATTTTGCTGAAATGTTTAAGTCGCTTCCTCATTCCTTTGAAAGCGCAAACTGTTAAAAATTTATAAAACAATTTTCATTTTAAAACGATTTTCCAATCACGTGATTAAAGCAACAACATCTGTAGCAATTTCGAAAAGAAAATTGCACTTCTCAAAACATCATAAAAGCAAATCTCAAAATCAGTATTGCGGAATAACCGCTTGAAAATCCACTTTTAAAATTTGACGGTTACTGAAGCCAAAGCGACAGTAATTTTTAAACGTCAAAATCTCATCAAAATAATTTACATCAAAATGTAATATCAGTGAATTTCCATTCATCAAAATGCCAACAAAACACCGTGCTTCAAAAATTTAGCACCGATAAAAAATCCCGTTATGAAGATAACGACAACAAACGGCAACAAAATACGTTTCATAACCCAGCATCGGTTCAACGTAAAATTAATGCAGTAACGTGTAACTCAAATTTGCACGTACTACAAAATAAACAAAGAAATCATTCGAATGTATCTTCAATGAAGATAATTCAAAACAGCAAAAATCTAATCAATAAATGATTAGCATAAAAGAAACCAGCAAAACTCTTAACAAAATCACATAACTGCAATCGCTTCAAATCCTCAATTCGGATTTGAAATTCTCAAAGAAACAAAATAAACATAGCTATGTAAACAGCAAATGAAATTTATTTCAATTTCATATTTCGATTTTCAAATCAAAAAGATTATCAGTTGTACTCAGCGAAGACAGTTTCACTGTTTCCGCTGCGCACTCTGATAAACAGAACACAATTTAATCAAATCAACAAAACACAGTTTCACTTTTATTTTTAAATAAAGATATTTAAAAATTTCATCAAAATTTCAAAACTTTAGTTTTGACTCAAAGCACAAATAAAAATACCGACCAATAGTTGTAACATATGTTCCATCTAAGTTATGTTTTATATTATGTCCATAAACCCCAAGCTCTGATACCAACTGTGACACCCCACCTCTATGCTCACAATAACAAAGAGTATTAAAAGAAATACTGTCTGTTATTATGAAGAATAAGGCTGGATAGGAGCGGCCATCCGTAGTTGGCCTTACACTAGTATTGGTTATTTCGATAGGAGTGGTATATATTTTTATTTTTCATCTCTTATATATTTACTCCCATCGACATACCCAATTCCAGTATAAAACAAGCTACGATGGTTCATAATAGTTTAGGACAATATATATAATAACAACACAGATACAAAAAGAATGCGGAACACAGATAACAAAAGTCTCATATATATATAACTGATGTCAGTTACAATACAGTTGACACAATACATATGATACAACTACAACTGTCGACTCTGGAAGTTATATATACACGTACATTATCAACTAATATACATGAATACATATCAACCTATACTATGACACGACTACTCCAAAAGATGTGAAAAGTCTTCATAGCTCAAACAGGAACTCAAAGCAGGAAATCTACAACCTGAAATAACTCGGGTCTTACCCGAGTATTACATTCAAAAGAAAATAATACACGGGTCAGTCTAATTCAAACTCAGTTATTAATGCACAGAAGCAATAATAATCAAATAACAATTAGACGACAGTCACAGAAATCTCGTATAGCCGACTCCTCGATAAGAGAATCGAATAACGGCAGATATAACACTAAACAGTGTTAAACAACATATCAGCAAATCCAAATCATCAATAAAGATAGATAAAAAGATTATCAATGAAGATAATTTAGAAAACATCAGAATTGCCTAAACGGCAATTAACACAAAATCTAATTATTAAATAATTAATTAGAAACTCATAATCTAATTATCTAGAAGATAATTAGACAACAACAAAATAATCAATTTAAAACATCAATTCTAGTAGGGCTACAGTATATGCATGCGTATACTGCCTCGCCACTACACCCTGAAATACACAAAAGATCAACGAACCAGAATCAAATAAAGATTCAAATCTCAATGCCACGGCCTCAATGGTCAAAGAAGACAGACAGGGACAATGCGAACGTATGTACACATTGAAAACTTACCAACGAACACGAGGTCAAACCCAAAATAACGGATTCAACTCAAGTGAATTCGAAAACAAACCAAAATGCATTAATGCAATGCAAACCAACAAGGGCAATCTGCAACAAAACTGCAGTCACCTCAAACCAGCATATAAATCATATACAGCAAGCTCCAGATGGTACGCAAGTAAAAAGGCAACAATAGAAGAAGCACAAATGAAACAGAGGAGACACATGGAAGTACAGACCACAGATGCAAGAAACAGCCATGGATACAAATGCATCACTGAGATCAATATACAATGTGTACAGCCACTAGCACATACAGATATACAGTATGAACTACAAGGAATGAGGACTCAATGCACGAATTCGAAGAACAATGGACAACAGACTATACATGATGGCAGCAAAACATCAAGACAATACCCCAAAGAAAACAACAAGGTCAGGTCTGGCAGCATGAATAGATAAGCTCATGTATGCAACAGTGTAAAGCAAGGCTATTACAGGGTGCAACAGATACAAATGTAGACTGTACATGATCTGTGCAGTGAAACCAAGGCATGGATGTAGACAGAACTACAAGTTCTAAAGTGAAGACACCGCATCATAAAAGTATTTGCAGACAGACTCGAAACTTGTAAACAAGACACAAATACAACATAGATCAATTCACATACACTCTTAAAGTGAATCGTTAACAACACTGAAGTACCACATCAAGATCATAAGCCACCCGATAACAGAAAATGCAACATGAAGTAAAAAGGCAAAAGTGAAGACTTCATGAAGCACACGTACCCAGACTCAACAACAAATGCAAATACAATGTATCAGTACCTATGAGAACTAACTAAGTGCATATAGACCGAGCAGTGTTATATATATACACAATGAAAGCATGTACTCGAGGCAACATGTACTAGTGGAGGGTGAATGCAACAAAACAACTCCAGATCAATGCATATGAAACTAAATATAAGTCAAAATACTCAGCTCACAAAAATAGATGCAGTGTAGACAGTGAAGTGTAGACTGACTTAACAATACAAGCAAAGCTAGCAACTACCTATAACAGTGGTGCAGTATATATCAAGCATACACGAACCAGACCCCAAGAAGTCAGGCAACGACAATATAAATAAAATTATAGACATTCATCTCCATATCAAGTGAAACAGTAGCAGCCAACAAGTGGCACATCGAGTTCGAAAAAGGCAGAGAAGATTTCAAAGCATTTATCAGTTATAACAAAATCAGGCAGCCGTTTTGAACCAACATGCCAAAGTCTGAAAATCACTTCGAATGAACAAAGTCACAAAATGAAGTCACAATGAAACTGCATTGGACAAGTGCAGACAAATGAACAGTTTTCTCAAAGCCACGATCCAAAAAGAAATCATCATTCCAATGAAAGAACGAAATCAAGTTACGGCCGATGAAAATTCACCAAATCAGCTACGAATAAAAGCCAATGTCAAATAATTTCGCAAACAAAAGTCAAGCACAAAGTCAAGTCTCAATCTACAAATTTTAACAAAATCAAGTGGCCGAAGATGACAGAGGCCCAAAGTCGAACAAACAACATCGTCAAACTCGATTTCAAAAATCAACAAAGCCGTGGGTAACCCAAAATCGAACCAAACATGAAAATGCAGACAACTACAAAATCAACATCGTTCAAACGAGATCAAAGGACCGAAGTCAAGTGAAACCGAGGTGACCACGAAAACCAACAATGCCAGAAAACCCAAACAAGCAAGGAGTCGAACCATATCGTAGTTTAAAATCGCATAAAAACAGAGAAACCAACAACATTCAAATGATTGAATTAAACTAGATGTGAGTGATGGACACTCACCTTTGTCGAAACGAAGACGAGCACGACTAATCGGAAGGAGACGCGAACGATACCATCAATCGACGAAAGAAAGTGGAGCTACGGCCAGCAGCGCCTTCGAATTCCTGAAGCCCTAATTTTAAAAAAAGGGGGCGAACGAAAAGAACGAATGAGCAGCCATTTTTTATTTCTTTCGTTTGGTTTAGGGTTTTGAGTTCGAATCAATGAAAGGGGCACGATATTCCTTTTTGATGATTATCACGCCACAACAAATAAAAGAGAACGGGCCAATAAAATAAAATAAAATATTTATTTAAATCCCTAAACCCTTAAACTAATCTTTTTAAAGAATTACAACCCGAATCAAAACTCCAAATCAGCAAATATCTGCCAACACTAATCACTTAACAGCGATAATTAATTGTTACGAACTCCTGGGTTGTTACACTAGGGGTGATTCCCGATAGGATGTAATAGGAGAGTACCTTCGGTTTGTCCTATTCCTGAACAATTTGTATGGATGAGTGTCTGACATTGCATTTCTAAAGACCACGTACATTGAAATCTACAAACGTACATCTGTTTGGCGTGTATGAGGTAACTCTCTTATACTTAACAACCTTCTCTGAGACGTACAAGCTCAAAGGTTGTACATTCATGGAAATTAAAGTGTGTTGTTAGAAATGGCAATGTGGAATTCAAAGTGGAACTTGTTATGAGAAAAGAGAAGCATGGCTATGTAGAAATTGAGCGTAGCCTCACGAGCCTCACATCCCGGTAATGGTACGGGTAATTACGTGGTCTGCAGGACATAAATTTTGGCTATCGATTTTATGTGTATGAAGGAGTCTAGTGGAATCTAGATCTTCAAGGCATCTATTGCCTTATGGATAGATATAGCAGCATCCGAGTCCTTGAATGAGTAGCCATTGGATATGCTGATCCATCGGAGTGGACAACATAGGATAGCAATGTCTGAGTCCTTGGATGAGTGGCCATTGAATATTATAGTTATTGTGCTAAGAGTTTCATATCAAAAGAAAATGCCACTAGTTCCCTATCATGTTGAAAATCTAATTCTAATATGAACTTTACAGTTTTGATTTCCAAAATAACTGTAATGCCTTGCAAACATTCTAGTTACCCCTTGTCGTCATATGTAATTAATGTAACCATTTCGATTGTTTTATATTTATTTGAAAGGTGTTTTCAAAAGAATGTTATTAATGATAATAACAAATTGTTTAAGTATAAAGTATGTTGGTGATTATATGGTAAAAACCCATCTGTGTTTATGTGCGGTGTAGTCTTATGAGATAGCCTTTCTTTTCCAAAAAGATTTGTTAAGCAAAAATCTATGACTCCATCATATGATTATGGTTCGAGTTTTCTCACACAGGTTTATCAAACCTGATCCAGGTGATTTTAATACTCAGATCAGATCCGAGTAGTTTCTGGTTTAGCTGAAGATGCTTGGAGTTTCCAAAGAAGAGCTAGAGATCTTCATCAACGTATGAACGTATTCTATTTTTCCGCTGCATTTGTTTTGTTGTTTTCAGCATTTGTAAGGACAGGGATTCATAACTGTCCAAGCAGAGCTTAGGTTAGACTCTGATATATGTACTTTAAATTTATCAACGGTAAAAGATTTTGTGATTAATAATATATGTTATTCCATTCGTTTGCGATTCTGTTCTGCCTTTATTTCTTTCTTACCCTTGATCAATCTGCCTTTCCGACACTTGAATTTGTGGCACGTGAATACCGAGGATGTATTAGTGTCAATTTTCGAGAGTGAAAAGGTGGGTCATCACATTTATTATCAGAGCTTAGGTTGAGCGAACACCTATGCTTTGGTTGGGTAAAACTCATTATAGATAGGGTTAGTAATAGCCTAAAATGAGTGACTTATTAGAGATAGTGTTAGTAACTCCCTAAAATGAGTTTGAGAGTATATATATGAGCGCGTATTTGTTATTGGATATAAAGATGTTTTGTGATGATTGATTCGTTGAGTGGTTTATGAATTCTGTTCGATACATGAAGAGCTCCATGTAATCGATAGCATTCCTAAATACTTAAACAAGGCAAATCGACACACTGTTTAAAAAGGATTATATTTTATATACAAAAAAGATATAGATATTTTTGGAAATTATAAGATACATTCCCTTTAGAAAGTTCAATGAATAAGGTCTTGATCTATTTTGTGATGATTGAAATAATCTTCTAAGTATCGATCATATGTTGGCTTAGGCAAAATGGTATCATAAACTTAGTAAATTATTCTCCTTATCATTGGAGGATCTAGGCAAGTTCAAATCCAAACATGTTGAAATAAGTTATTTGGATAAAAGTTTTTTTTTTAGAAATTGATGGTGTAAAACTTCTAATGATATCTTGGTATATCACTTAGGGGTAGGATGGCCTTTTATATGCTAAGTGATGAGTGTTGGGAGAATCTAAAGCAGGCACGAAGAATGCCTGCACAATAAGCAGAAGAAAAAGCAAGAGTATGTTCGTATGCTGGCATTTGCTGCGTTAGATGTCTGAAAGAAGGACATTAAGCAGTCCTGTGTATGGACAGGATAAAAAGGAAGAAAGAGAAACCTGTTCGGAATGATATAGTTTGTTTCAAGTGTAAAGGGAAATGGTATTTTATACTAAGTGCCCTAAAACAAAGAAGAAACCCAAAATCCCAACAAGAAAAGAAAAGTGTTATTACCACTACAAAGAATTAGGATATATAGTCAAAGATTATCCTTTAAGGAAAGGAGAAAAGCCGGCTAAGGTACATGCCATTCAAACGGCACCCACTATAGTCGCAACTAAAATTAGTAGGAATACATGGTTTTGCAGTTCATGTGAAGAATGGGGAAATTTCTGGATGGACTGTCCAAAGAAAAAGATTGGGACGGTTGGCTTAGGTACCAAGGATAAAGCACCATCTACCTCAGAAGGGGTCCAAGAATAGTGTGTATAGCAATCTTAGTATCTATATAATGATTTTGTAATCTTTAAATTTATCCTTTAAGTCTTTGATAAAGGCTAAGGTTGGGAGTGATGTATAAATATGATGCTAGTTAATAAATCACCTTTTGGATTATTCACTCTGTACATTTCTTCTATCTTATATCCAATCAATTTAATAAGATATTTAGAAATAAAAAGTTTGAAGGAATGTTATAAAGAAGTATCTTTATAAAAGTATTTAAATCAAGAAATTCATTCAAGAATATATTTTATAAATAAAAGTATATCTTATAAAATAAAGAGTAAGTTGCAAAAATAAAAGGACTTTTGTAAAAGATGAATTTGAAATATATGTATAATAAAAAGGGATTTTGAGAATTCATATCCTAATATTTTAAAAGGCGTAAAATGATAAAGGGAAAGTTATGAAATAATTTTGGAAATTAAAATGGAATTTATTAACAAAGAAATTTCAAAAGAAGTTTGAAATAAAATTATAATAGTAATATTCCAAGTAAAGGATAATTGATTTCTTTTGAAAAAGAGAGAAATATTTTGGGGCAAATATTTTAAAATGATTATCAAAGTGTTAAAATAAAAGATGAAAGTTTTATAGAACGTTTTCATAAAGATTTTTAAATATTAATAAGTATGTATGTTGTAAGTAGATCATTTCATCGCACGATTCTGATCTAATATTCGAGTGCGGTGTTTACACCAGTCCAAAAAAGGATTTATCACTTAATTCATGATGAAGAACATTGATGAGTGTGCATGGTTGAATACTTAAGTTTTCTATCATAGTTGAGATCTATGCAAGGAAAACTAAAATTCTGATCGGAAAGACTGATCGGAGTTCGCACTAGAGGATTGGGGGATCAATACTAGTTTGAAAGTAAAGTTGTGAATCCGAATAGTAGATTGAATCAGATATTGCGTATGGATGATCTATATACATCATATGGGTGTAAGTTTAAAAATAAATATTTTGGGCAAACACCTTTGGGCTTTGCGTTGTAATTTCAAGGACGAAATTCTTTTAAAGGGGGAAGTCTGTAACGACCCACAAATTTATCACTTTGATAAATTATATTTGTTTTTAAAATATTCAAATATAAGCTTTTTAACATAAATTATGATGTTTTGAATTATAAATAAGAATGGTAAACTTATTTTGAATAAGTATTTATAAAAATATACACTTTAGAAAAATATTGATAAAATAACCGAAAATCTTTTTATCGATAAACAGCTCTATAATCAACAGAACTCGCGCACAGGACTAGATACATACGGTTATTTATCCATGTATGTAAGAATATTAATTAAAATTATTTATTTTATTTTTGGAAATAAAATGTATTTATGACATCATCAATAATGTCATCATATTTAATAATTAATTAATGAATTTAAATTGAGATTTAATGATTTAATAATTATTATAGTTATCCAAATAATTTTTTTAAAATGATAATAATTCATTTTAATTAGTTATATAGTGAAAATAAATCATTTATAATAGTTAGGTAAAAGATATATACTCGATTTATAATATAAGCAAATTCGTATCTTTTTATCGATATAACAACACTTTTTGTATACAATTATTTAATATTGATATTTATGGTTTTATAATTCAAATGAGATCATTTTAATTAATTAATAATGATGATAAATTATTCTTCAATTTATTTTTACATTTATATGTAATTTAATTTATAAGTGAAAATGTGATTGGGAATCGGCTTTTCGATTTTCAATGGTTTAACGAACTGAAATTGTTCGAAGTGGTTGCAACGTTGTTTATGTCTGTGCAAGTATATAACACAAACTTACACACCCTAACATGTACCCATATATATATATATATATATATATATATATATATATATATATAGACACACACACACAAACACATACATAACACATGTATACATTTTTGTATACATATGTGGTAAAAAATATCTTAGATATTTTAGAAAACTTCATCCTTAAGCTATGCAAAGTCAATGCACATGCCATGAAGTGAAGTGAAGTGATGGAGGCACATGGGGAGGGAGAAATAACGTGCAAGATAATGGGAAAGGAGGGGTGTGGGTTGAGGGTCGAAAAGGAAATGCACACTTAGATATTTTTCCAAGTTTTTTTCCTGTAAATACCCACCCCATTCTTCCATAATTTTCACTAATTTCTTCGTCTTCTTCTTCCTCTTTTCCAAGCTTTTTAATGGCTTCTTCCTCAGGTAAAAAATTTGAAGAAAAATATCTCCAAATAGAAATAAAATTATATACATACACAAACACTACAAGAAAATCTTCATTTGGTTGCAATAAGTGGCAACATTTATCCTTAAGTGCAACTAATAATAATTTATCCTAGTTTATAAACATATCCAAATATTTTCCATTCATCCCGCCTTTTAAAATTTTTGCTGCTCCAACAAAATTTGTTCTGCTTTGTTCTGTCACGTTTTCCTTCCTCGATACATAAAAAAATTAAACTCTTCCTTTACTCCTTTTCAATGCCTGGAACTTTTTTCTCATTTCGCTTCAGCATAACTCACCTCCTGTAACAACCCTGGTTTTTGAGATTACATGTTAATATTAAATTAAAACGGTAGTTATAATTTAATATTGTAAATTAAAATAAAATTGGAGATTTTAAACTGTTTATTTGGAATAAACAATGTATTTTTAAAATAAAATGAGAAAAATAAAGTTTGGAACTTTATTTTATTTATTTGAGTTAATAATGATTGGAAAATGGGTTTTATTTGGAGAAAATGCAATAATTGTATTAATTATTGTCAGTTACTTCTTTTAATAATTTTTTTAAAAAAGTATGTGATTTTTAAAGGTTGTTTATTTAAATAAAAAGGTGGAAATTGGTTTTAAAATATGTTTTGGTTATAAATAAGGTTTGTGAATGGTCTGAAATATTTTTCTAAGTGAGAAATGTATTTCTGTTGAATTTTAGAAGTTAAAAATGTGAACTTTTGCATTTATTGGTCAAAATAGTGTATTTTTGCAAATTAAGGTTTTTAATAATAATAATTTTTTAAAAATAAAAATTAATCTTTTCATATAGTGTAAAATAATTTATTTTATGTGTATGTAAATTTACATATTTTGTTTGGTTGAAAATTGGAAAGAAAATGACTTTGTTTTATTATATAGTGTAATATATGTGCATTTGATTTAAGTGTTGATTTTGTAACTTAGGCCATTTAGTTTTTTCTTCTTATTTGGGTCCTAAAAGTCCATTAGCCTAATCTAAGAGATAAGGAAATGAGAAAAACTTCTCCTGTACGTACAGGAAATCATTCTCATCTCCTTCCTCTAGTCAGTGAAAAAAAAGGAAACTCATTTCCTCTTACAAAGCCTAGCCAAAAATCATCAAATTAGACTCAAATTTAGTGTTTTAAAATTCAATTAGAAGCTGAATATACAGATAATCAAAATCTAAAACCTAATATTTCATCAAAAATCCAAACTTGTGAATGATTGTTTGTTAACTACTTTCTTCTTTCTTGCATGCACATGTTTCATAGTTTTATAGGTTATTTGAAGCCTATTCCACCTCAAAGCTTGCCTCTTTCAACACAAATTCGAGTTTTTATCTTCACTGCAGCAAGTTGAGTTGATTCACTCACATATTCTAGCAAAACAAAGGTTCAAATTGCCAAAAAAATCTTTGAAAAATTTGATAGCATGCCTTTTGTGAAATTGAGTCTGGGTGCTGTTTTGCATGCATTTTTCTTTTAATTCCGGCAATGAAATGCTGCTGGATTTTCTTATATTGATAGTTCATGTGTCGTAGAATATATATGCAAAATTTGATAGCAAAAATCTTTCGATTGTTACCTGAATACCTTGCTGCAAAATCAATGCACAGCCTGGAAATTACATGTACACATTTTGTTGTGTGTTGCTGCAAACATGGCCCGAGTACATGTTTGAGACATCATAACTTTTACATTTCCAGTCGGAATTCATCGGTTTTTTTTTTAAATCTAGAGTGTAGTACTATAAGAATACCAAATTTCAAGTGATTTTGATCTATATAGCTTATAGAAATATGCTGCCAAACTTTGATCCGGAGCATGTTTTTACCCAGATTTTTAGAGTGAAAACACTGCCTGGGTTCAACTTTGAGATATCATAACTTTCTCATAATTTATCCAAATTGCATGGTTCTTTTTTTGTTTGAAAGATAAAGTTTTTTACTATATGAATACTTATTTTGAGCTCAATCCGATGCATTTTGGTCCTCTTTTTTATGTCGGAAAGTTGAACTCGGAATGGATTTTCAGGCCTGGGCACATTCTTGTTGAACTGTTACAAACATGGTCTGAGTCCATGTTTGAGACAGCGTAACTTTTTCATTTTCTGTCGGAATTCATTGATTTTTTTTTGTTTGAAAGATGAAGTTTTCTACTTTGTTCAAACCAATTTTTAGTTCAATCAAAGGTTATTTGTCCACCTGTTTTATGTCCGAAATTTAAACCCAGAGAAGATTTCAGACCTGGGTATTATTTTGCCTAAGCGTTTTTATGTTCTTTCTCCGTCCGACTTTTGACTTTTACTTCATGTTTTGTGATATTTCTGCAATGTTTTGAGGGCTATAATTCCTATCAATAGGCTAGCCAAGTCTTGATGAATTTGAAATTCAAATTTGAATGACAGTTTTGAGTGATTTCTTTGATTTCGAGCACAGATTTTTCCAAACAATTTGAAATAATTTTTAAAATAAATTGGAATTTAAAATAATTATTATGTAATATTTAAATTATTTAAACTATAAAATCTACTTATTCTCTATAATAAGGGAATTTTTAAATATTGTCTTCAAAATTGATTTCGGAAAATGGTTTTAAAAGCTTATTTTCTCAAACAAATTATTTTATATATAAAATACATTTTTTTGCACTATTCGAGCAAATGAGAAGAAGAATTAAATGGTTTGGTAAAACACGTAGTATGGGACACGTGCGTTTATCTTATCGGTTAATCCCTGACTTGTCCGTTTGATCGTTTTGACCTTCGTGTCGAGTTTACCGATAAGATGAGGTAAACTTTTTACTGCTTTGAGTGTGAAATTTGCTGGCGGCTAGTAAACCGTTTAGTGCGAACGTGTGGTGTGGGACGCATGTTAACACTATTCGGGTTCCTATTCGAGAGTGTGTGACACATTTGTCATTGTGGCGTGCCAGTACTGGACCTTCGGGTGATTGCTATTGTGGCGTTTGCCATTGCGACGTTTGCCATTGTGGCGTATTTGTCTTCTAGAAGTTTGCCATTGCAGTGTATTTGCCATTGCGGCGTATTTTCCATTGCGGCGTATTTGTCATTGTGACGTTTTGCCTTCGGGCGAGGTACCTATTTGAGATAATAGTACTTAGCAAGGCTTCGGCCACATGCACGTGCAAACACTTTTGAGATGGTTTCTTTAACTATTTTCCCTAGAGTATCGCCCCTTTCCGGAATTGATCCTTTGAACCATTCGATATATATTTGTGGCGATTATCTTTCGGGAATTTGAACTCTTGGAAGTTCTATTTTTGAGATTTGAATTGCCTACGCTGGCGTTATATTTGATTTGCCTTTTAGCGTTTACTTGAGATTTTATTCTCCACTTTGGAGATATATTTGCCTTATGGCATGTTTGAGATGAAATCTCTTTATGCATGTTTTGGATTTGCCAAGATGGCGAGTTTAGGTTTTCCCCTTAACCATATTTGATGTTTTATGAATGCCGATGATATGAGGCTCGCTACTTTTAGCGTTTTATGGGTTATTTTAATATGGTTGTGTAGTGATACCATATTATCACTTGATGTAATCATACACTTTAGTTGTCTCTTCTCACTCAAGAATATTATCCTTATGCTCATATTATCGCTTATCCTTGTTAACTGATTTTTTTAGCTAGATTGACCCGTGTATTTTATACTCGGGTCAGACCGAGGTATTTCAGGTTAGGTATATTTGGACTTAGCTTATTATGCTTCCGCATGGACTCTATTCTGCTAGCTCTTTTTGTTATAGCTTTTTGTGTAGTCCTTTTTAGTTTCTACTATGATATGTATATTCTTTTGACTCGCTTGTATATTGTGGTTGCTATACCACTTGACATAAATCATTTTGTATACTCTGTGATGTATCTGTATATGTATATATATGTGATGATTTACTATTCTGTGATCTGTTTTGCATTCGAGTTACTGTATTTTGTTCTGATAGATCCATCAGCCACCTATGGTTTTGTATTAAGTATTTATTGGATATGTCGATCCACTTGAGATGAAAAAAATTTAAAGCATTTGTCGACGTATTCAATAGATATTTAAGACAAGGCTATAGATGGTCGCTCCTAACTAGCCCTATTCTCCGCATTAGCAGACAGTATTACCCAGTAATACTCTTTGTTAATGTAGGACTCGGGGTGGGGCGTGACACCTTTTCCCACGCTTCTTCCATCTTCATCGTTGTGCTAGCATATTCCACCGTCATCTCGCGCTAGTGCTCTCCAATCGTGCTAGCCCTCTCCGTTATGTCTAATTTCGCGAGGTTTCTACATAAACCCTGAGTAGGTATGAACTTTATATTTCAATTGGATCGAGTATTTCTGTCTAATTTTTGATTCAACTATAAATTATATGATTTGACTATTTGGGTTATGCAAATTTTGTCCAAATGATCAATAATGGCTTCACAGAGATTAGATTCATGGATGAGATAAAGAAAGCAGATTCCGTGCATGCTAAGCCTGTAAAATTTACAAAGCCTGAAATGCCAAAAATATCTTTGGATGTGAGTATCTTTAAATAATTTTGTTAGTAAATTTCTTTAGGCATACTTTTTGGTTCTGACAACTTGTGTTTGATGTTTAAGTAACTATTTTCTTATATGCTTTTGTAATATAAAAGCTAAAAATACATCGTTTGAGTAATTTTAGGTAACATGAACTAGTTATTATATACCGTATAATATAGATGTGATGATAGCACCAGAAATAACAGCATAACCTCTGATTACAAACTGGATCTCAATGTGATATGTGAGATATATATGGTATTTATTGCATTGATAATTTTACTATGTTATAACAGAGACTTGCTATTCTTATTAGGCGTATATTTACGGTAAAATGCGTCAAGAAAACATAAGTCTAAATTTTTGGTATTTTGCTAACCACTAAACCTTAAGTCTACAAGTTATATTCAATTCATGGTATGTTTTCTCGCCAGATGAATATAAATCATGTTGTTCATAAACAGTCACACAGTCATACTGGTTTTAGATTGTGAAGGTTCCATGTATTACAATCTGGTAGCTCTTCGAATATATATTGTATATTGATGTTGCCTTCCAGATAAAGATTCTTACGGCATAACCTTTATCTGAATTCTGAATAACATTTTTTTGCTTCTATATTGACATGTCCAGACTATGTGCTGGGATTCATCCTTATAGAACCAGGGTTATTCTATGTTCTTCACTGTCTTACAATGGAAATCTCTGCAAATATTGGAGGTTGGATAGCTGACACATTTGGTAGTAGAGGGATATCTGTTGCTGTAGTTAGAAGGGTATATAAGTTGTAGTACTTTAGTATTTTCTTCCAGTTAAAAGTTAATGTGACAATCATATGAGTTCACTATAGAAATATGTACATACCTTATGTGGAAGTTTTACCACGTGTTCCCATAGTTTATTATTAGATGAATATTTAATATTTCTGAAATATTTTCCTTACAGATAATGAAATCAATAGGATTTCTTAGACCAGCTTTCTTTCTAATGCAACTGAATCATGTTAGCTCTCCTGCAATTACTGTATTATGCATGGCATGCAGCCAGGTGAGTTGATATGTACATCAATGAGATTGCTAATATTATGACATACAAAATATTAAATATTAAGACAGTCCAATGCCAAAACATTTTTTACTGAATTTTTATACAGGGGACTGATTCATTTTCCCAGTCTGGTTTATATTCCAACCATCAAGATGTCGGCTCGTGTTACTGTGTATGTATTATTATTGTAGTAAAGAAATATCTTTTGCTAGAAATTAAGATTTATACAATAACTCTTAAAGTTATAAATAAATATGTATAGCTATTATTGCACTGAGCCTTTTGCAGGGTGTATCGCTTGGTCTTTTAAACACTGCTGGAGTTTTAGCTGGTGTCTTAGGCACAACAACCACTAGCTACATTTTGCAACATAGTTAGATCATCCCTTCCTTTTCTTTTCAATTTTTAGTATAAATCTTTGTACACACATGACACCCAAAGCGATTGATTGGTTATATTCAATTCAATTCAATATAAGCCTATGCGGTGTTTTGTTTGTTGAAACTTCAGTCTTAAAAGAGCATCTTGCAACTACTTGAGAAGTCAAACATCAAGCATGGCGCAACCATCTACAATGTCAAAGGGAAAACACGGACGGATCCTGACATGCATCCACACACCATATGGCATTCCAACCATTCTTGATCTAATTTAGATCTCTAATGACACGGATCGGACCCCACTTGCTCCTAGCCTCATGCACTTGATTGAGCTCACTGGGCATGTTAATATTACATTGCTTTATAACTAAACTAGTGAAGATGCTGTTGATGTCCGCAGTCAAATTGTACTACAGGTATGCATATGTTAATGTTGGAGTATGCCACATCAGCAAGAAGATTCCAGATCTGTTTTTCTATTGGTCCAAGTAGACAATTTAGTTGCAAAAGCTTTGTATATATATTCATAAAGATACTTTGTACAATTTAATTTTTCAAGAATAATAAAAATAAAACTTTCGATGAATTCTATCATGGTATCAGAGCGGAATTCTTGATCCTAGCTCGATCTTCCGCAATTTCTCTGAAATCGTCCTCTAATCAGATCTGAATTCTATCATGCCTGAAATTGAACAAAATACTTCTAATCTTCCTCTTAAACAAAATCCTGATAGTATTTACTACATACATCCTTCAGATGCAAACTCAATTCAACTTGTTTCTTTAAATTTAATGGTGAAGGTTTTACCAGTTGGAAGAGATCAATGTTACTTACCTTATCTGCAAAGAATAAGGTAGGCTTTGTTAATGGAGTGATTAAGAAACCAGTTGATGAAAGTTGTGCAGAATTTAAGGCTTGGGAGAGGTGCAATGATCTAGTGTGTTCATGGATATTGTTCAATCTGGATGAAAGCATAGCAGGGAGTGTTATGTTTAGGAGAGGTGCTAGAGAAATATGGCTAGATCTAGAAGAAAGGTATGGCTACACATCTTTGGCTCAGATTTATGGACTTGAACAAAAATTGTCAGAAATTACTCAAGGAACACAGTCCGTATCAGAGTTCTTTACTGGAATCAAGTCTATTTGGGATGCAATTGATGAAGCACATCCATTACCTTATTGCACATGCAATAATTGCACCTGTAACCTCACGAAGAGAATTTATGAAAGGCACCAAGAGAAAATGGTGATCCAATTCATGATGAAACTATCTTAGCAATATGCAACAATCAGAGGCAACATGTTAATGATGCAATCTTTGCCAAAGGTTACCGATGCATACAGGATGTTTGCACAAGAGGAAAAGCATAAGGAGATTTCACAGATGCATTCACATACTGAGCCAATGGCTTTTGCTGCTGAGAAGAGACGATTTAATGATAATTTTCAGAGCAAAAACACTAAGAGTCAGAATATTGACAACTCTCAAAGACAGACCAATTTTCAGAAACAAGGCACTTACAAGCAGGCAGGGAATGGAGCTAATATTGACAAGCCTGGCTCTAAATATTACTGTACTCATTGTGAAATTCCAAGGCACAGTGTTGATAGATGCTTCAAGATCCATGGCTATCCACCTAATTTCAGAGGATTCAAAGAGAAGAAAGTAGCTGTTGTGGCCGGCAATGATGCTGTTGACATAGAGGTAGATAAAATGGCAGGAAAAGTCCTTTCTGTTGAATAGTATAATCAACTGATGAACATCCTGAATTCACAGAAAATTGGTGACAAAAGTGAATCATCCAACAAACATGTATTGATGGCAGGTAACTTCTGTCTTTTGTCATGTTCTAACTCTAAATGGTTACTTGATAGTGGTGCTACTGACCACATTTGCTCTGACTTGACATATTTCTCTGAATTCAAACCTATTAGCAATGTTGCAAATTACATTACCATACCTGATGGCACAAGAGTTTGTGTTAAACACACTGGTACTGTCAAGTTGAACAATAATATCTTGTTGCATGATGTTTTACACGTTCCAAAATTCAAATTCAATCTGATTTCAGTTCATAAATTTTGCAAGGATCTAAAGTGTGAACTTCATTTTACTCATGATCAATGCTTTGTGTGTTGTCAGAAGGGAACCTTAATTCCAGTTGGTAAATTGAGAGCTGGCCTTTACAATGTAGAAGCACAGAAGAATAATGCTCAAAGTGATGATTTACATCATTACAATAAAGTCTGTCTTGCTGCTGTTGAAAATGCTAAGTTGTGGCATCTTAGATTAGGACATTTACCTTTTGATCAATTGAAAATAGTTCAGTTTAGTCCTGAAATAAGATCTTGTTTGAAAGACACTATTTGTCAAGTTTGTCCTAAGGCTAAACAAACTAGGTTAGCTTTTCCTAGTAGTACAATAAAGACTACAAGTCCTTTTGAATTGATACATATTAATGTTTTGGGTCCTCATTGTGTGAAAACTCCATCTGGTTGTAATCAATTCTTGACTATTGTGGATGATTTTAGTCGTTTTATTTGGATACATTTGTTAAGAAATAAAAGTGAGTCTGTTTGTGTCATGAAAAATTTCTTGAAAATGGTGCAAACTAGATTTACTTCTTCTGTAAAGTGCATAAGATCTGATAATGCTAGTGAGTTATGTGAAGGAGAGATGAAAATCTTGCTTCAAGATCATGGTATACTGAGTCAACAGAGTTGTAGTGGCACTCCACAGCAAAATGGAGTGGTTGAGAGGAAGCATAAGCACTTGTTAGAAACTGCTAGAGCTTTATACATTCAATCCAGGGTTCCGGACAGATTTTGGGGTGATTGTGTGCTATGTGCAGCATATTTGATCAACAGAATGCCATTGAAAGCTATTTGAGGTAATACTCCTTATTTTAGATTGTATGCGGAAGAGCCTAAACTTGACCATTTAAGGATTTTTGGATGTCTTTGTTATGTGACTACCTCAAGAGTGCAAAGATCAAAGATGGATGAAAGAGCTAAGCCATGTGTATTACTTGGCTATTCTGACAGCAAGAAGGGTTACAAGATCTTAGATATTGATACAAATAAAATAAGCATTACTAGAAATGTGAAGTTTTATGAAAGACATTTTCCTTATCATCTTTTTCATAGATCAAAATCTCCCCATTCTAACTATTCTAATGCTATATTTCTACCAGCATGTTCTGCACCCATTTTTCATGAAACTCCTGATTTTTCTTCTTCAAATACCATTTTTCCATCAAATGTTAATCCTCCTCAGTCTATTATTCCCACAGTTTCAGATTTGTCAGATTTACAGATTCACACTACTTCTTCTTCTTCTATTCCTTCACATCCTACATCAGTTGTTGACATCACTGATCCAGTATCAGTTGCACAGCCAGTTCTTAGAAAATCTACAAGAATCCATTAAACACCATCTTATTTGAATGATTACACATGTAATATAGCAGCCAGTAGTTCTGTTTCAGATCACTGGTGCAATCTGGTTGCATATACATCTTTCCCTGCAGAACATAAAGCCTTCTTGTCTCAAACTTGTGACATAAAGGAACCTTTAAATTACAGAGAAGCAGCAACACAGTCAGTTTGGGTGGAGGCAATGCAAGCTGAGTTGAAAGCTCTTGAAGCAAATAATACCTGGGATCTTGTTGATCTTCCAAAAGAAAAAAAGGCAATTGGTTGTAAATGGATTTTTAAAGTCAAATTGAAATCAAATGGAGAATTAGAGAGGTGTAAGGCAAGATTGGTTGTACAGGGGTTTAGTCAGAAATATGGTGTTGACTATGCTGAAACTTTCAGTCCTATAGTGAAAATGAGTACTATAAGGAGTTTGATTGCAGTAGCAGCCAGTAAGGGTTGGCATTTGTTTCAGTTAGATGTCAATAATGCTTTCCTTCATGGTGATCTCAAAGAGGAAGTGTATATGAAAGTTCCAGATGGTGTTCCAAATCCTGAAAATAAAGTTTGCAAGCTTAAAAAGTCTCTTTATGGACTAAAACAAGCTTCAAGACAATGGCATGAAAACTGGCACACTCATTGCATAAGTTAGGGTTTGTTAAATCTCATCATGATCATAGCCTATTTATAAAGAAATGTGCAAACAACATTTTCATTGCTGCAGTTATGTGGATGATATCATAGTGACAGGCACTGATGCAGATGCAATTGAAGCTTTGAAAGTTCATCTCCATAATGAGTTTAGTATTATAGATCTTGGCAGATTGAATTATTTTTTAGGTATTGAAGTTGGTTATTTGCCTAATGGGATAGTTTTGAGTCAGAAAAAGTTCACTAAGGATCTGCTTGCAGAGTGTGGTTTTGATCTAACAAAGAAAGTTTCAACTCCTCTTCCTTTAAATGCAAAGTTATAGGCAGATTATGGTGAGTTGATTCCTGATGTTGAACATTACAGATCACTAGTTGGTAAACTTAATTTTCTTACCAATACTAGACCTGATCTAGCTTATGCTGTGCAAACTCTTAGTCAATTCATGCAATCTCCTAGATCTTCTCATCAATCAGCCCTACATCATACCCTTAGGTATCTTGCTCATACTGAAGGGCAGGGTATCTTGTTAAAAGCTTCAGATCAGCTTTGTTTACAGGCATATTTAGATTCGGATTGGGCTTCATGTGCAGACTCTAGAAGATCTATAACTGGTTTTGTTCTTTTACTTGGTGGTTCTGCAATCACTTGGAAATCTAAGAAGCAAAGTACAGTCTCAAAGTCATCATCTGAAGCTGAGTATAGAGCTATGGCAGCAGCAACATCTGAAGTTACTTGGATTGTGAGGTTATTGGAAGATTTAGGCATTACAAAGCTTAAACCTGTTGTTCTGCATTGCGATAACCAGTCTGCCCTACATATTGCTCGCAATCCAGTCTTCCATGAAAGGACTAAACATATTGAAATCGACTGTCATTTTACTCGTGAAAAAGTTCTTGAGGGAGTACTTCAACTTACTTATCTTCCAACCCAAAATCAGTTAGCAGATGTGTTTAAAAAGATTTTACCCTTAGAGCAGTTCAAAGATCTTCTGTCCAAGTTGGGTATGTCTTCTTAGCCATTCCAACTTGAGGGGGGGTGTTGGAGTATGCCACATCAGCAAGAAGATTCCAAATCTATTTTTCTATTGGTCCAAGTAGACAATTTAGTTGCAAAAGCTTTGTATATATATTCATAAAGATACTTTGTACAGTTTAATTCTATTAGTTAACAAAGGCATACTTTTTTTTTGCATCTGTTGAGATATTTTTCCTTCAGAAGAATGTTTTTATGTTAATGTATTGTACGCCAAAAAATTGGAAAGAAATTATACTTTGTTCTTTGATCTCAACTGTTGAATAGAAAGTTCAGTGAAAACTAAAGAAAAGATTCCTCAGTTAGTTCTGAAAATTGGATATAGAACTATGGTTTTGATTCATTGAGTATCGGTTAGTTTTGAAAATTGTACACCAAAAACTTATGCCAATGAATAACAATATAATTTTTAAATTATGAAGTATTGCGGTGAACTTTTGAATATCCAAAACTCATCATAATATAAAAGCTTGATAGTTAGGCTGTATAACCATTGCTCCATTGAGTTTCATATCCATTAAATGCTTGATATGAAAAAGGTACCTGTCCAAAAGAACATAACATACCACCTACAAATAGTTTTAGTTGTACAACAAAAGCAAAAACATTGACAGAAAGCAGAGTATATTGAGACACCTGATTCGGTTCATAAAAGAACGATAAATTCATGGTTTTCAGTAAAGTTTGTTTCCTAAGTCCTAGAAAATAGTGATAAACTAAAATAGGGTTATCGTGCATAAGAAAATAGAGGCAGACTAGGTATGATCTTCTAAGAAGCAATATTTCTAACTTATTATGAGATGTTTTTTTGAAAAAGGATTAAATTCGTGCTTGCTTGGTTAGTTTCGTTTCATTTTATGTGTAGCAAGTGTTTGCAACCTTACAGTCGTGTCTACAGAGAGAGCTAGGATGTGGAAACTTTCATATTTTAGTTCCCTACAAATAATAAATGTTTTTTCCCTACAAATAATCAACGTTTACACACTTAGCGCATAGAGACTACGTATCTTTTCTGGATGATAATCGCAACCAACTACTTTGATTCTCACTATTAGTTAGTCGTCAATTCTGCATTTTTTGCATTTTTAAATTTATTTGTTATACTTATTTTATATTTGTTATACTTATTTTATAATTATTGGATATATAATACTCAAGAGTTGTAGGTATTAAATAAGTTTTTCAAAAGTTAAAATATCTTTCAGGAATGAGCATCAGCTTAAAAAATCAAAATTTTTCCTAGGTGGTGGAATAGAGAACAAGGATGAAAATTCAGATATTTTGGGGATATGTGAAGGGTAACTTAAGTTGAGATATTTGGGCATCCCTCTATCTAGCAAAAACATTAAAAGCTAGGATTTCCAAATGCTATTAGATAGAATCAAGGGAAAAAATTCTGGTTGGGAAACAAAACTGCTTAGTGTTGTAGGTAGTTTAGAATTTATTAAATATACCATTTATCTGATGATACTTTACTAGCTTCAATGCTTTAGCTTACCAAAAAATATTCTAAATAAGATAAAGCATATTTGTCTTAATTTTTTATGGAAGGGTAAGATAAGTAAAATTCCTTAGGTGGTGGTGTGTAAGAACAAAGATGTAGGAGGTATTCCTTAGACATTTTGAAGAGTTAGATACTATGGTGTTTGTAAAGCGGATTTGGAAAATTATTAATGAAGAAGGCATTTGAACTAAGTTGATAAGGAGTAAGTATTTGAAAAATCGGTCCTTTTGGGAGATTCAGATTAGATAGGGTGACTTTGGAGTTTAGAAAGACATGTTAATAAACATAAAGGAAGCTCTGAAATGTATTGAACAAAGAATAGTTGATGGAAAAACTACTTCCATGTGGTTCGACCCCTGGGTTAGCTGAAGTAGACTCATTAACATATTAGGGGTTAACACTATGGAGACATTAAGAGGTGAAGTCATGATGGTCAGAGATATTATCAACGATAATGGCTGGAGAACTCAAAGATACAGCTTTCTTGGAAAAACAAGAAATGAAATTGAATGTATCAAAAATTTTAGATATAAAGAAGAGTATTACTGGGCCTGGCCTTGTAACAAAAATAATAAATATAATTTTAAGGCGATTTGGCTAATGGTAAGAAAATCTTTCAACAAAGTTCCTTGGTCTGGATTAGTCTAGAGAAATGTGAATATCCTTAAAATGGTAGTGTGTTTGTATAAAGTAATAAACAATTTTTTGCCTACTAAGAAAAGACTTATCCTTATAACATTGACAGTGTGTGTGATCTGTGCAACCAACAAGAAGAAGATGTAGAGCATCTCTTTTTTGAATGTATATTTAGTGTTGCACCAAATATATATTTATTTGATATACCATGCTGCACCAGATATCGAGAAGCGTATATCCTATCATGTGACCCAATAATTAGTTAATTTTCATTGCTCGTAGAGAATTTCTAGTTTAAAATTATAACTCATCCTTATATTTTTTAACAGTGGCGTTTGTTTTTATCATTAAACGTGTAACTAATCCCTTTATATTTGAAATATATATAGTTCATGAAGTTATAGATGGTGCTAGTAATTGTCCTTGTTGGAGTGAGAAAATTCCAAATTTGTGAGTGTAACATTTTGGTTTTACTTCTCATTTCATATAATATGTTAAATAATATCATGTATCAATTAACAAAGTTTATGAAATTTAATTACGTTTATAGAAATTACCTAAGTTAATAATAATAATAAAATTAACTTAATCGAGTTATAATGATAATAATAAATTAATTAAGCTAATAAAAATTAATTAAGTTTTGTTAAATTCAAATAAGTTTAAAATTAACTAAGTTTAAGTTAACTAAAATTTATAAATAATAATAATATAACTAATTTAACAAAGTTTATAAATGATGATGATTTAAGTTTATAAAAATTTACTAAGTTTATAAAAATTTACTAAGTTTATATAAATTTGCTAAGTTAATAATAATAATAATATAGTCATGTTAACCGAGTTTTAATAATAATATAGTAATAAATTAACTAAGTTATGTTAAAATTAAACAAGTTTTATAAAATTAACTAAATTTAAGTTAACTAAATTATATAAATAATAATAATATAACCAATTTAACAAAGTTTCATAAATAATAATGATTATGATGATGAATTAACTAAGTTTATAATAATAGTAATAGTAATAATAATAAAAATATAATTAAGTTAAATAAGTTTTAACAACAACAACAACAATAATAAATTAACTAAATTAACCAAGTTAATAAAAATTAACTAAGATTTGTTAAAATTAAACAAGTTTTATAAAATTAACTAAGTCTAAGTTAATTAAATTTTATAAATAATAATAATATAACTAAATTAACAAAGTTTTATAAATAATAATAATGATGCTGAATTAACTAAGTTTATAATAATAATAATAATAATAATAATAATAATAATAATATAATTAAGTTAATCGAGTTTTAATAGTAATATTAATAATAATAAATTAACTATGTTAACCATGTTAATAAAAATTAACTAAGTTTCAGTTAACTACATTTTATGAATAATAATAATATAAATAATAAGTTTATTGTAATAATAATAAGTTAATTAGGTGTATAAAAATTAACTAAGATTATAATAATAATAGTAAATTAACCAAGTTTACAAAAAAATTATAAGTTCAAGACAATTTATAAAAACTAACCAAGTTATTAAAGTCTAAGTTTGAGATAATTTATAAGTTTAAGTTAATTAAAATATAACTTACGACATTTTAAATTTTAGCAATTGGGATAATTTATAAGTTCGAGTTAATATAAATAAAGTTATAAATAAGTTAACCGAGCTTTATAAAAAGTTAACTACTTTTTATAAAAATTAACCAAAATTTTAAAAATTAACTAAGTTTTATATAATTTTAACTACGATTTATAAAATTTAGATAAATTTAGACAAATTAATTAATTTTTATTAAAATTTAACCGAGTTAATGAGTTTTTAATAATTAATTAAGTTTATTATAAAAATTAACCAAATTTTATAAAAATTTAACTAAGTTAACTAAGTTTTATAAAATTATTTAAATTTAATAAAACTTAACCAAGGATGTTCAATATAATTTAAATATTCAAAACAGTTTCGTAATCATTCGTTGATTGTTAAGCTTGTCTGCAGGTAATTAGCATTTTATGAGTAAAGACCAGCTACAGCAAAGAATTGTAGGTAATCAAGTAATGAACGTGGCTTTAATTGTTATATATGCTATAACATTTTGTTAATACTTGTTGTGTAAACTTATTTGTGAATGGTTATGGATATTATATTTGATTATGTGATTAATCTGTTTTTTCAATTGTTTGAATATGATGATTATGTGATTGATTGATTGTTGGTTTGAATACGACGATTATATGATTGTTTACTGGTTTTAATAAGACCATTATGTGAGCGATGGTTGGAAAAGATACAAGCCATTAACAAGAAATGGTAGCATGTACAGTCCGTTCAAAACAGTTAATAACTTTCAGTAGCCTCTAAAAAGCACTGCAGAAATAAATATAAACCGCCGCAATACGACTTTCGTAGCGTTGATAAAACACTACCAAAACTTTTAGTAGCGTTTCTGTAAACACTACGATCCGACATGCTACTAAAAGTATGAAACTTTTTGTAGCATTTCAATAGATCAAGTTTTCGTAGCGTTTTCTACAATGCTACAAAAAGTTTCAGACTTTTAATTGCATGTCGTATCACAGCGTTTAACGAAAGGCTATTAAAAGTTTTAGCAGCGTTTTTTCAAGGCTACGAAAGGCCTTTTCTGGTGTAGTGAAAAGAGATCAAAACTCCTCAAAACCAAGTGAAATCACCTCCACTCCCCCTCAATAACTCACGCCACCCCTATTCCCCACCCAAGGCCGAGCACCACCACTCTAAAGGTCAAGGCCGAGCACATCAAAGGAGAAGGAGCAAGTTCAAGGAGGTCCGAAGGAAGGAAAAGAGGAGGAAGTGCCGCCGAATTAATTTCAATAAGCTACGGGAAAAGTTTGGAGGGGTGGAACTAATAGTGAGTACTCAAGTTTAGATTTAATTATTTAAAACTTAAAATGATGAGATGCATGTTTAATCAGTTAATTGATATGCTTGGTTGAAAATTGGTTGATTATATGGTGATAACTTGGTTGAGACAAATTATGAGAAATCATTATAAGAAATGGTTAAGTGATTAACCATGGTTATTTATAGAAAATAAATCCATACAAATATGTGTATTGAGTTTATTGAGCCTCCTAATGGTTTTGAAATAAAAAAATGTTAAAAATGAATATTATAATTATATAATATTACGAAATAGTTTAAAAGTGAATATGAGATTTAATATGGAAAATATTAGTTGAAATTATTTGAAATGGTTTATAAATGTTTCATAAACACTAAAACTCAATTTGGAAAAGTTTTGACAAGATATGGAATGGGAGTCAAAATAGGCGCGTCGCATAACGGTAATTCGCGATTTTGCGCCGTAAAATTTTAAATTCACTTATAGAATGAAATCGGAGTCGGAATTCTTTGGAATAAGAATTTCGAACTTTTATAATCATAGTTTTCAAACAAAAGAAAATGATCGGTATTTCATTTTGTAGATTTTGAAATATGTGCAAAACAAGTTTCCAAAATAGTCGCGGTTTGGCAGTTCAGAAACCAAAAAGGAAAATTCTTTAAAATGGATATTTTTAATTCTTTAAAAATATGGAATAAATTCTATAAATATAAAACTTTTTAAATGGGATTTGAGTTATGAAAATATATTTTCAGATAATAGGAAAGTTGTAATCAAAGAAACTTTAAAAACACTATTTGCAGCACTTTTCGTAGTAGTTTTAGTAACTTTTGTAAATCACAGTTTGACTTAATTATTCTTTCCCTAATATTTTATAAATGTTTTCAAATAAATAAATAAGTATTTTAAAGTGATTTGGAGGTTTCATAATTATTTTAAAAGAGTTTAAATAAATGATTAGAAGAAAAGTTGTTATAAATAAGTGATTTAATATTGGCTCTAAAACCCGCTGAGTAGAGTGGATTTTTCTACTCATGAGATCCGAATGTGAGATGCTTAAACTAAGAAGATGTTCAGGAGCAACTAGTGCCCTGACTCGCCCGGTCTCTTTCCTGAGTGAGGAATAGATAAGGTCGAACTATCGGAGACGAGAAAAGTATAAAAGATTCAAATTTACAAATTTAATTTCATACAACTTGGATTGTATAGAAATAATCTTATTATACTTGGTATTAAATTTCGAGGAGGGAACCCATACTATCTATGTGAATTTAAAAGGTAATTTTACTGTTATTTCACGGATAGTAAAGGTTGAATACGAAGATTAACATTGAGTAAAATTGATATAATTTCTATAGGTTCTTTTTACTCAATATTAACTGGTTTTGAATTTACTTCTTAAGATAACATGGTTTCAACTCAATTAAGAGTTATGATTTTAAAATAAGAAATCTTTTTTAAGATTTAAATAAATAATTTGGATAAGTTTTCCTAAGTAAAAGGTAAAATGATTTGGAAATTATTCCAAGATTAAAAAGGGTTTAATTAACTAGAGAATTTGGTAAGTGAGGCTCAATGATTCCATATGCGCTCTTGAGAAGATAAATGGAATGGTTGAAAAGAATATATCTTTGAAGGATAATTGAATGAATGGAAAGATTAATTAATTGGATGATGTTTGATAATCACATATATACTTGAGATCTTTTTATCGATGATTGGTTCGGAGAAACCGGAGTCGGATTTGAATGATTCCTATCCTAAAACTACTTCGAACCAATGTATATGTTCGGAAGAGGACATGTTGAAGACAATGATTTTTAAGATAGAAATATTCATGATGAAGGGATGCTTGCCACTGGCCCCACGATTTCATATTGTATATATATGGTGGCAGTGGTGCTCTTTATGAAAATTTTCGATGCAAGGACTACTCACTACTAATCCTAGGGGTGATTCCCAACAAGATGTAAAAGGAGAGTACCTTAGGTTTATCCTATTCCTGAGCAACTTGTATGGATGAGTGTCTGACATTGCATTTTTAAAAATCATGTATATTGATCTCTACAAACGTACATCTGTTTGGGGGTGTAGGAGGTGACTCTTTTATACTTAACACCCTTCTCTAAGACGTACGAGCTCAAAGGTTTTACATTCATGGAAATCAATAGTATATTGTTAGAAGTAGCAACATGGTATTCAAAGTGGAACTTGTTATGAGAAAAGAAAAGCGCGGCTTGGTGAAAAGCAAAGCGTGGTTTTGTAGAAATTGAGCGTAGCCTCACGAGCCTCATATCCCGATAATGGTACGGGTAATTATATGGTCTACAGGACATATAATTCGGCAATCAGTTTTATGAGTATGAAGGAGTCCAGTTGAATCTGGATCCTCAAGGCATCTATTTCCTTATGGACATATACAACGGCGTCTAAGTCCTTGGATGAGTAGCCGTTAGGTTTGCTAATCCATCGGATTAGACAACATAATATAGTGGTGTCTGAATCCTTGGATGAGTGGCCATTAAATACTATAGTTGTTGCACTAAGAGTTTCACATTGGAATAAAAGGCCACTAGTTCCCTATAATGTTGGAAATCCAATTCCGATTCAAACTTTACGGTTTTGATAGTATTCCCAAAATAGCTATAATGCTTGCAAACATTCCAGTTACCCGTTGCTATCAAATGTAATTAATGTAACAATTTCGGCTGCTCTATATTTATTTGAAAGGTCTTTTCAGAAGAATGTCATTAATGATAATAACAGATTGTTTAAGTATAAATGGTTATTATAAGGTAAAACCCGTCCGTGTTTATATGCGACGTGGTCTTATGAGATACCTTTTTTTTCCAAGATCTGCTTATCACAAATCCATGACTCTGTCATATGATTATGTTTTAAGTTTTCTCACGCTAGTTTATCAAGCCTAATCGGGTGTTTTTAATACTCGAGTCAGATCCGAGTAGTTTCAAATTTGGCTAAAGACACATGGAGTTTCCAAAGAAGAGATGGAGATCTTCATCAATGTATGAACGTATTCTATTTTTCCACCGCATTTGTTTTGTTGTTTTGAACATTTGTAAGGACAAATATTTATAACTTTCCAGGTTGAGCTTAGGTTACACTCTGATATATGTATTTCAAATTTTTTCTCTATAAAATATTTTGTGATTAATAATATATGTTATTCCATTCACGTGAGATTTTGTTCTGCCTTTATTTCTTTCTTACCCTTGATCAACTTGCCTTTCCGGCACTTGAATTTGTGGCACCTGAATACCGAGGATGTATTATTGTCAATTTTAGAGAATTAAAAGGGCGGTTTGTCACAGCTACTCAAGCATTTTGTAAAATACATGTTCCTCTAGGTTAATTTATGGTTGGTTAGTTAATTCTTGAAGTAGTCCGGGACTAGACAGAGGACGGGAGGTCCAAACCAGTATAAAAATCTTAGTGTGAATGCTTTTATTTACTTTACTTTATTATACTCTGTTAGTTAGTATTACTAGTTTTGATCATATACATGAATACATATTTAGGCCATATTATACAAGAGCCTGTGCATTTTCAAATATGTGAATGTGTTTGTTGCTATAATGATGTTGTTGTGAATCTTTAAATTGATTGATTGCTGCATATAAATCTTTGCATAGTAACATTGTTGAAGTGTGCAATGTTCATGATGTTGGCCTCTTGAAAATCATGTTGAAAATTTTAATTTAATGCATACTGAAAGATTTGAACTAAGAATTTGCATCAGAAATTGGTTTTGAGCACGTCTATACTTTAAAAATTATTTAAAGGTCTGTTTTATGTATAATGATATTTTAAAAATATTATTTTGAATCCATTCAAATTATTTTAAATATTTGAGATAAATTTAAAAGAAAATTGAAAAATGATTTTTGGGAAAAAAGGATGTGCATACATGTTTTGAAATCAAGGTTTTAGTATGATTTTATACCTGAAGCTTCTACAAAAGCTTTATAGAATATTTTCAAAATATAAAGTCCATATTTTTGATATAAATGGATACACGTGTATGTAATATCATTTTGTGTACATTGCATGTTGCATATTCATGTTGTATTATTAAAAAAATCGATGTTTTAATGCATTATAATAAATAGAAGCTAATGATTAAGTTAAGTATGAAACCAACCATGAGGATAGACTTCAAATGTTACTATGATGTTAGGTTGTGTTATAAGGATGATGTTATATGATATGTCTATATTGAATTGTACGAGATATGATGCTATGTGATATTGCTAATAAAAATTATATATATTGTTGTGATACTTGGTTTGCTATGAACCCATTATAGAAGTATTTTGCTATGTCCACATCAATAGATGCTATGATGGCCTTTTATTACTATATATGATATATTTACATGATTGGTTGATTAAATATTACCATGTTTGAATAATTTTACCAAGTTATATAATAATATCCCATATGATGCTATGTGATGCTATATTTATTGAATTGTCGTTTATAGCTAATTATTGATGAATTAATGCTATAAGATGTTATGTTGCACACACATGACATTTATATGTGAAAAATATAGGATATAATGCCCTTTCGAGAACGGATGGCATCAGAGAGGCTAAATAAATATAAATGCATAAGATAAACTATAGCAATTTACTCCCCTTGGGTTATGGTGATTGTTTGCACCAAAAATGGTCACAAACCCCAAGTGTAGCGAAAGCACCAGTGTATGAATATGAATCAGCAATATTCAAACACAAATCTCAGATCTAAACAAACAACAAACAACAATCCAGAAATAATGAACAAAAACACGAGATTTATAGTGGTTCGGCTATCTCCGGCCTACGTCCACTCCAAAGTTTTTATCTTTTATTGATCGATGCTTGAAGATTACAATTTCCTATCGCGTAGTACAACGGATTTTATGATTATAATCTGAATCTAAGGCAGAAATGGTGATCTGGAGTAAATCTGGCAGGGTCCGGGCGCTCTTAGCTCTCACAATTGTCCGACCCCTTTTCTGAATGACCTGGGGGTCTATTTATAGGTGTAGGAGGCTGATATTTCGCCTAAACTGAAGGGAGACCAGTTCTGGCACGTGAGGGGGCCCACATGCCCGCTTTTTGGAAATCCGGGCCCACTTTGGGATCGATTCGAAGCTATGTTCGAATCGATCAAGAAATTGTCCAATCGAGCTGAAATTTGGTGTGAACATTCTTCAACATGTGCTCAAGCTACTGTGAAAATTTCATAGCATTTGGACTTGTAGATCTCAAGTTATGATCGATTCAAATTGACGTTCTTCGCCCTATGGATTCGTTCGAATCGATATGGTTCGAATCCATAGGGTCGAATCCATGCTTCTGCACGTGAAGACGGTGACGTGGCGCGCAATCTACGAGTTGATACTCCTTTTTCTCCGAGTTTACTGGGTCGACTCCATCATTTTCGCTGCCTGGACTTAGTGGATTCGAAGATAGTTTCCAAATGGAGTCGAAGCTTCTACAACTTATATCGATTCGAAGGATCTGTCCTCGATGGATTCGAAGTAAGTACTGGCTTCGATGGATTCGAAGTGTGATCCGTTCTAATCGATTCGAGGCAGAGGCTTGCGTTAGATGGATACGAACGATGGCCTCGTCCCTATCGATTCGAAGCGAGGCTTAGGACCAATTCGAAGTATAGTGACATCTATGGATTCGAACTAAAGCTTGTTCCATTGGGTCCGCTCTGATGGGTACGAAGCAGATGGAGTCGAACTTGTTGGAGTCGAAGGTGATGGATTCGAAGTGAGGTGTGGGTATGGAGATGATGGATTCGAACAGTACCTTCTTCCTACCTTGTATCGATCGTATCTCCTCCGTACAAACTCCGATTAACCTGAAACTTGAAACGTAGCCTCTCCTAGTCCTCATCATCATCTCCAATCGATTCCGTCCTGATCGGAGCTCGGCCAAATTTTGACGATATCCATTGCAGCCTTGTTTCCAAGTGAACTCCAATCCTGATATCCATCCTTTCTTGTCGATTTGTTTGGTATTCCGGCTTTGACCAAAATGCGGGATAACATTTGCCCCCCAAAACATGCCTTGTGATAAGAAGGCGTGTTTTGAATAGTTCCGTATTTGATATCCAAAGTCCATAGCCACATCATCCAAGTGCATCATCCTTGACTGCTCGGAGTCGATGCCCAACTCCAAACCCAATAACCAAAGCCTTAGACAAATCCATATCCGTTTGAACCCGACGACCAAATCCTAATCCATCCTTATCAAATAGACAATAACCGAATCCAGGACCTCTCCGGGTCGATATCCAAATCCATAACCTCTCTGGGCTCTTGCCAAGCGCAATCCACACCTGACGACCGTGGTCCAGTGTCCCTGGACGTAAGTAATGCCATGGCTTAAGTCCTAAGCCGAATCCTGGTCACTCCGGACCCTTGTTGAGCATAGTCCATACTCAACGACCTGAAACAATAATCGATAGTAGGGGGCCTAAGTCCTAGGCCAAATCCTGGTCACTCCGGACCCTTGCCGAGCATAGTCCATACTCGACGACCTGAATGAGTCACTTTACCGCGTTCGGGCAGAATGACTCACCCCTTGCCAGGCATAATCCATACCTGACGACCGTTTATCAAAAACCAAAAAGAATCCAATCAAGATCCAATCCAAAATCCAAATCAAATCGGAAAACCAGAAATCAAAATCATCATCCAAAACGGAGAACAATCATCCGAGTGAATGCCAAAACCAGATAAACGAGTAAAATCAGGAGTTCAATCCAAACTCCAAAAACCAAACCAGAAAAATAAGGATCCAATCCAAAAACAAAAGAAAACAGATTTCGCAAACCATGGCTTCGCATTTTATCATCATTCAGAGCATGCCTAGGGGCTATCTCCGTCCCCATACATGTGTAAATGACTCGGTTGCTCGCCAATGGTTTGTTACTTATTTCAAATTATCCTGATCAATTGATGACCAATCGACCATTATTCCTATGCCTCATATCCTCATGGTTTGAGGTAGGCGGTGGTTGCTCCTGCTCCACCGCTGCATTCCGAGCCCCAACATACTGCCTCAACTGTCCATTCCTCACATGCTCCTCAATTATGTCCTTTAAATGCCTGCAGCTGTTGGTATCATGCCCGTCCAAATCGTGGAAGAGACAATGCTTTCCTGATGCCCTCTCCCGCTCGGATGGTTCTCTCCTAGCCGGCCTCCGGTAAGGAAGGCGATTCCGAGTTTCCATGTATATCCGCTCCTGCGTCTCGTTTAATTCTGTGTATGTGGAAAACTTTGGATCCTTCCATTGCTTCCTGGTTTTTCCTGAATCGTCATCCAGCTTCCTTTTTCCTTTATCTTTATCCGAGCTTCCGTTGGACGGTCCTCCACCCCCAGTCACATTCACCTCCTTTAACTTTAAGTCCATACATGCATCTTCTTGCCGAAGGAACCTTTCAGCTTCATGGCAGAATTCCCCGAGATCCAGTGGCGGGTCTCGTACTAAAGATACCTTAAAATCTGAATCCTCTCTGACTCCCGACACTACCGCCATCAAAACCATCGATGGATCCGACCGATCCACCGAAGAAACCGCCGCATTAAATCGAGTTAAAAATGCTCTAAGCGATTCGTCCGCTCTTTGCTTTACCGATGTTAACGTCATCACGTTCTTAGGTCTTTTGATATGAACCCGAAACTGTCCCAAAAACCTGTCCACCAATTCCCTCCAATTCCTGATAGATCCTTCCTCCAGCTGCCTAAACCACATTGCTGCTAGGTCTGTCAAGTATAAAGGGAAACATCTGGCCATTACTTCGTCCGATGCCCCCAGCACTTCCATGTGTCTAGTGTATCTCATCAAATGATCAGTCGGGTCAGCCTTTCCATTATATACTTCCACGCTAGGTAACTTGAACTTAGGTGGATTCTGAGCCATCCTGATTTCCCGAGCGAACGGACTCCTGTTCACTCCTTCCAAGTCTCTATTGGTCGAACCTCCACGCATAGTTTTCCTAATGATTTCCATTAATCCAGCATTGCCTGTTAGGTGTTGCCCCCATGCTCCCGAGGGAATTCCGGCACATATTCTTCATGTGGCTCATTAGCCGCAACATTGGCTCTAGCCTGTTGAACTCCTTCCAAAGGTCCTTCTGCATGGGATCCTGTGGGCCTGCCCCCAAGCCCTTGTTGATTACCTTCCGGTTCTGTATTCTGTCCTCCATTGGGTTCTGCAACCCTAGTTCCTTGTTCCACATTTGCATTCGCTATAGTTGGCCCAAGGTTCTGTGTTCCTGCAGCTCTCATCTGCTCGAAGAAAGTCTGCATCATATCCTGTTGACTCTTCAGCAACCTCTCATGTAATGAATTCGCCATAGCTTCCATTTCGTCTCTAGTAATGTAGATCGAAGCTTGTCCTTCTCCAGCACCAGAGGATGCCTCTTGACTTCCTCCCTGTTGGCTTCTCTCAGCTCTTTGCCTTCTACTTGTTTGTCGAGTCATTGTCTTTCAAATCTAAACTTCAATCCGATGTAGCGGGTGCTAGTCCCTCTCAATGAAAGCACCAAAGTGTTTGCGCCAAAAATGGTCACAAACCCCGAATGTGGTGAAAGCATCAGTGTATGAATATAAATCAGCAATATTCAAACACAAATCTCAGATCTAAACAAACAACAAACAGCAATCCAGAAATAATGAACAAAAACACGAGATTTATAGTGGTTCGGCTATCTCCGGCCTACGTCCACTCCAAAGTTTTTATCTTTTATTGATCGATGCTTGAAGATTACAATTTCCTATCGCGTAGTCCAACGGATTTTATGATTATAATCTGAATCTAAGGCAGAAATGGTGATCTGGAGTAAATCTGGCAGAGTCCGGGCGCTCTTAGCTCTCACAATTGTCCGACCCCTTTTCTGAATGACCTGGGGGTCTATTTATAGGTGTAGGAGGCTGATATTTCGCCTAAACTGAAGGGAGACCAGTTCTGGCACGTGAGGGGGCCCACATGCCCGCTTTTTGGAAATCCGGGCCCACTTTGGGATCGATTCGAAGCTATGTTCGAATCGATCAAGAAATTGTCCAATCGAGCTGAAATTTGGTGTGAACATTCTTCAACATGTGCTCAAGCTACTGTGAAAATTTCATAGCATTTGGACTTGTAGATCTCAAGTTATGATCGATTCAAATTGACGTTCTTCGCCCTATGGATTCGTTCGAATCGATATGGTTCGAATCCATAGGGTCGAATCCATGCTTCTGCACGTGAAGACGGTGACGTGGCGCGCAATCTACGAGTTGATACTCCTTTTTCTCCAAGTTTACTGGGTCGACTCCATCATTTTCGCTGCCTGGACTTAGTGGATTCGAAGATAGTTTCCAAATGGAGTCGAAGCTTCTACAACTTATATCGATTCGAAGGATCTGTCCTCGATGGATTCGAAGTAAGTACTGGCTTTGATGGATTCGAAGTGTGATCCGTTCTAATCGATTCGAGGCAGAGGCTTGCGTTAGATGGATACGAACGATGGCCTCGTCCCTATCGATTCGAAGCGAGGCTTAGGACCAATTCGAAGTATAGTGACATCTATGGATTCGAACTAAAGCTTGTTCCATTGGGTCCGCTCTGATGGGTACGAAGCAGATGAAGTCGAACTTGTTGGAGTCGAAGGTGATGGATTCGAATTGAGGTGTGGGTATGGAGATGATGGATTCGAACAGTACCTTCTTCCTACCTTGTATCGATCGTATCTCCTCCGTACAAACTCCGATTAACCTGAAACTTGAAACGTAGCCTCTCCTAGTCCTCATCATCATCTCCAATCGATTCCGTCCTGATCGGAGCTCGGCCAAATTTTGACGATATCCATTGCAGCCTTGTTTCCAAGTGAACTCCAATCCTGATATCCATCCTTTCTTGTTGGTTTGTTTGGTATTCCGGCTTTGACCAAAATGCGGGATAACAGTAACAAACCATTGGCGAGCAACCGAGTCATTTACACATGTATGGGGACGGAGATAGCCCCTAGGCATGCTCTGAATGATGATAAAATGCGAAGCCATGGTTTGCGAAATCTGTTTTCTTTTGTTTTTGGATTGGATACTTATTTTTCTGGTTTGGTTTTTGGAGTTTGGATTGAACTCCTGATTTTACTCGTTTCTCTGGTTTTGGCATTCACTCGGATGATTGTTCTCCGTTTTTGATGATGATTTTGATTTCTGGTTTTCCGATTTGATTTGGATTTTGGATTGGATCTTGATTGGATTCTTTTTGGTTTTTGATAAACGGTCGTCAGGTATGGATTATGCCTGGCAAGGGGTGAGTCGTTCTGCCCGAACGCGGTAAAGTGACTCATTCAGGTCGTCGAGTATGGACTATGCTCGGCAAGGGTCCGGAGTGACCAGGATTCGGCCTAGGACTTAGGCCCCCTACTATCGATTATTGTTTCAGGTCGTTGAGTATGGACTATGCTCAACAAGGGTCCGGAGTGACCAGGATTCGGCTTAGGACTTAAGCCATGGCATTACTTACGTCCAGGGACACTGGACCACGGTCGTCAGGTGTGGATTGCGCTTGGCAAGAGCCCAGAGAGGTTATGGATTTGGATATCGACCCGGAGAGGTCCTGGATTCGGTTATTGGCTATTTGATAAGGATGGATTAGGATTTGGTCGTCGGGTTCAAACGGATATGGATTTGTCTAAGGCTTTGGTTATTGGGTTTGGAGTTGGGCATCGACTCCGAGCAGTCAAGGATGATGCACTTGGATGATGTGGCTATGGACTTTGGATATCAAATACGGAACTATTCAAAACACGCCTTCTTATCACAAGGCATGTTTTGGGGGGCAAATGTTATCCCGCATTTTGGTCAAAGCCGGAATACCAAACAAATCGACAAGAAAGGATGGATATCAGGATTGGAGTTCACTTGGAAACAAGGCTGCAATGGATATCGTCAAAATTTGGCCGAGCTCCGATCAGGACGGAATCGATTGGAGATGATGATGAGGACTAGGAGAGGCTACGTTTCAAGTTTCAGGTTAATCGGAGTTTGTACGGAGGAGATACGATCGATACAAGGTAGGAAGAAGGTACTGTTCGAATCCATCATCTCCATACCCACACCTCACTTCGAATCCATCACCTTCGACTCCAACAAGTTCGACTCCATCTGCTTCGTACCCATCAGAGCGGACCCAATGGAACAAGCTTTAGTTCGAATCCATAGATGTCACTATACTTCGAATTGGTCCTAAGCCTCGCTTCGAATCGATAGGGACGAGGCCATCGTTCGTATCCATCTAACGCAAGCCTCTGCCTTGAATCGATTAGAACGGATCACACTTAGAATCCATCGAAGCCAGTACTTACTTTGAATCCATCGAGGACAGATCCTTCGAATCGATATAAGTTGTAGAAGCTTCGACTCCATTTGGAAACTATCTTCGAATCCACTAAGTCCAGGCAGCGAAAATGATGGAGTCGACCCAGTAAACTCGGAGAAAAAGGAGTATCAACTCGTAGATTGCACGCCACGTCACCGTCTTCACGTGCAGAAGCATGGATTCGACCCTATGGATTCGAACCATATCGATTCGAACGAATCCATAGGGCGAAGAACGTCCATTTGAATCGATCATAACTTGAGATCTACAAGTCCAAATGCTATGAAATTTTCACAGTAGCTTGAGCACATGTTGAAGAATGTTCACACCAAATTTCAGCTCGATTGGACAATTTCTTGATCGATTCGAACATAGCTTCGAATCGATCCCAAAGTGGGCCCGGATTTCCAAAAAGCGGGCATGTGGGCCCCCTCACGTGCCAGAACTGGTCTCCCTTCAGTTTAGGCGTAATATCAGCCTCCTACACCTATAAATAGACCCCCAGGTCATTCAGAAAAGGGGTCGGACAATTGTGAGAGCTAAGAGCGCCCGGACTCTGCCAGATTTACTCCAGATCACCATTTCTGCCTTAGATTCAGATTATAATCATAAAATCCGTTGTACTACGCGATAGGAAATTGTAATCTTCAAGCATCGATCAATAAAAGATAAAAACTTTGGAGTGGACGTAGGCCGGAGATAGCCGAACCACTATAAATCTCGTGTTTTTGTTCATTATTTCTGGATTGCTGTTTGTTGTTTGTTTAGATCTGAGATTTGTGTTTGAATATTGCTGATTTATATTCATACACTGGTGCTTTCACCACATTCGGGGTTTGTGACCATTTTTGGCGCAAACACTTACTTATTTCAAATTATCCTGATCAATTGATGACCAATCGACCATTATTCCTATGCCTCATATCCTCATGGTTTGAGGTAGGCGGTGGTTGCTCCTGCTCCACCGCTGCATTCCGAGCCCCAACATACTGCCTCAACTGTCCATTCCTCACATGCTCCTCAATTATGTCCTTTAAATGCCTGCAGCTGTTGGTATCATGCCCGTCCAAATCGTGGAAGAGACAATGCTTTCCTGATGCCCTCTCCCGCTCGGATGGTTCTCTCCTAGCCGGCCTCCGGTAAGGAAGGCGATTCCGAGTTTCCATGTATATCCGCTCCTGCGTCTCGTTTAATTCTGTGTATGTGGAAAACTTTGGATCCTTCCATTGCTTCCTGGTTTTTCCTGAATCGTCATCCAGCTTCCTTTTTCCTTTATCTTTATCCGAGCTTCCGTTGGACGGTCCTCCACCCCCAGTCACATTCACCTCCTTTAACTTTAAGTCCATACATGCATCTTCTTGCCGAAGGAACCTTTCAGCTTCATGGAAGAATTCCCCGAGATCCAGTGGCGGGTCTCGTACTAAAGATACCTTAAAATCTGAATCCTCTCTGACTCCCGACACTACCGCCATCAAAACCATCGATGGATCCGGCCGATCCACCGAAGAAACCGCCGCATTAAATCGAGTTAAAAATGCTCTAAGCGATTCGTCCGCTCTTTGCTTTACCGATGTTAACGTCATCACGTTCTTAGGTCTTTTGATATGAACCCGAAACTGTCCCAAAAACCTGTCCACCAATTCCCTCCAATTCCTGATAGATCCTTCCTCCAGCTGCCTAAACCACATTGCTGCTAGGTCTGTCAAGTATAAAGGGAAACATCTGGCCATTACTTCGTCCGATGCCCCCAGCACTTCCATGTGTCTAGTGTATCTCATCAAATGATCAGTCGGGTCAGCCTTTCCATTATATACTTCCACGCTAGGTAACTTGAACTTAGGTGAATTCTGAGCCATCCTGATTTCCCGAGCGAACGGACTCCTGTTCACTCCTTCCAAGTCTCTATTGGTCGAACCTCCACGCATATATAGTCTTCCTAATGATTTCCATTAATCCAGCATTGCCTGTTAGGTGTTGCCCCCCATGCTCCCGAGGGAATTCCGGCACATATTCTTCATGTGGCTCATTAGCCGCAACGTTGGCTCTAGCCTGTTGAACTCCTTCCAAAGGTCCTTCTGCATGGGATCCTGTGGGCCTACCCCCAATCCCTTTTTGATTACCTTCCGGTTCTGTATTCTGTCCTCCATTGGGTTCTGCAACCCTAGTTCCTTGTTCCACATTTGCAGTCGCTATAGTTGGCCCAAGGTTCTGTGTTCCTGCAGCTCTCATCTGCTCGAAGAAAGTCTGCATCATATCATGTTGACTCTTTAGCAACCTCTCATGTAATGAATTCGCCATAGCTTCCATTTCGTCTCTAGTAATGTAGATCGAAGCTTGTCCTTCTCCAGCACCAGAGGATGCCTCTTGAATTCCTCCCTGTTGGCTTCTCTCAGCTCTTTGCCTTCTACTTGTTTGTCGAGTCATTGTCTTTCAAATCTAAACTTCAATCCGATGTAGCGGGTGCTAGTCCTTCTCAGTGAAAGCACCAAAGTGTTTGCACCAAAAATGGTCACAAACCCCAAGTGTAGCGAAAGCACCAGTGTATGAATATGAATCAGCAATATTCAAACACAAATCTCAGATCTAAACAAACAACAAACAGCAATCCAGAAATAATGAACAAAAACACGAGATTTATAGTGGTTCGGCTATCTCCGGCCTACGTCCACTCCAAAGTTTTTATCTTTTATTGATCGATGCTTGAAGATTACAATTTCCTATCGCGTAGTACAACGGATTTTATGATTATAATCTGAATCTAAGGCAGAAATGGTGATCTGGAGTAAATCTGGCAGGGTCCGGGCGCTCTTAGCTCTCACAATTGTCCGACCCCTTTTCTGAATGACCTGGGGGTCTATTTATAGGTGTAGGAGGCTGATATTTCGCCTAAACTGAAGGGAGACCAGTTCTGGCACGTGAGGGGGCCCACATGCCCGCTTTTTGGAAATCCGGGGCCACTTTGGGATCGATTCGAAGCTATGTTCGAATCGATCAAGAAATTGTCCAATCGAGCTGAAATTTGGTGTGAACATTCTTCAACATGTGCTCAAGCTACTGTGAAAATTTCATAGCATTTGGACTTGTAGATCTCAAGTTATGATCGATTCAAATTGACGTTCTTCGCCCTATGGATTCGTTCGAATCGATATGGTTCGAATCCATAGGGTCGAATCCATGCTTCTGCACGTGAAGACGGTGACGTGGCGCGCAATCTACGAGTTGATACTCCTTTTTCTCCGAGTTTACTGGGTTGACTCCATCATTTTCGCTGCCTGGACTTAGTGGATTCGAAGATAGTTTCCAAATGGAGTCGAAGCTTCTACAACTTATATCGATTCGAAGGATCTGTCCTCGATGGATTCGAAGTAAATACTGGCTTCGATGGATTCGAAGTGTGATCCGTTCTAATCGATTCGAGGCAGAGGCTTGCGTTAGATGGATACGAACGATGGCCTCGTCCCTATCGATTCGAAGCGAGGCTTAGGACCAATTCGAAGTATAGTGACATCTATGGATTCGAACTAAAGCTTGTTCCATTGGGTCCGCTCTGATGGGTACGAAGCAGATGGAGTCGAACTTGTTGGAGTCGAAGGTGATGGATTCGAAGTGAGGTGTGGGTATGGAGATGATGGATTCGAACAGTACCTTCTTCCTACCTTGTATCGATCGTATCTCCTCCGTACAAACTCCGATTAACCTGAAACTTGAAATGTAGCCTCTCCTAGTCCTCATCATCATCTCCAATCGATTCCGTCCTGATCGGAGCTCGGCCAAATTTTGACGATATCCATTGCAGCCTTGTTTCCAAGTGAACTCCAATCCTGATATCCATCCTTTCTTGTCGATTTGTTTGGTATTCCGGCTTTGACCAAAATGCGGGATAACAGTGACATATGCATGATGCAATTTGAATATGTTAATGCTTGTTATGCAAGCTACAAGATGAATGTGCTTATATATGATTTTATTGCCCATTATGTCATGCATGCTATGATTTGACGTTAAGTGATAAATGTTATTTATCCCGTTATGTCTTATTTGATAAATGATATGAGATGCGTGTAACGACCGGGAGATTTTTCGACCCCGAAAATCGACATTAATATGTTCACTATATAGAGTGCCAAGCAATCGAGTGCCGAAAACACTAGGTTGTTAGGGTTTAAGAATAAAAAGATAGAAGAAGAAACCGAAATAACAACACATAATCTCACAATCGCAGCGGAACAAAATATAATATACAATAATAGCTTTTTATACAAAAGAAAAATTGTAACTATTAATATACATACAATTTATCAGAGTACAATTATCAACATATAAATCTGGACAGTTATAATAACTTGTCCCTAAATGCTGAATATACAACCTACACTACACAGCGGAATATAATCAAATACGCGTAATACTCTCTGCCATCTAGATCGTCTCCTGAGCTTCCAAGCAACCTAACCTGAATTTGTAATACTCGGTCTGACCCGAGCATTACAATAAAGTAACACCCGAGTCAGGCTGGAAACCAGCGTGAGTAAAACACACTTAATTTGAATTACTTAAGTTATCGAAATCCTATGAAATACCAAGGTAACTCGTAAGACCACATCACATGTACACGACGGGTTTTTATCTTATTATAACCAAAACACTTTTACAGAATTGCATCGATATTTTTATAGTGTCTCAGTACAATACTTGTTTAAAATAGTCAAATTTGTTACATTTAAAACAAAATCCGGTAAACTAGACTCTAACATTTAACCCGTAATGGTTTGTGGTGGTTATTGGAGCGAAGTGGTTTCAGATAATGCAGATATCCAATCCCGGTCTCTTTAAACTCAAAACGATAAATTTTAAAAGGCCAAATTGTTTAAAATAAAAAATTCATATTTAGAGTGTCAATATTCTCATATGGGAATTTATTACATATATTTATTTTTCAATAAATGTATCAACGTTTTACTCCAAACATCTCAATTTGTTTAGCTACTTAATGACACAGACACAAATACTTGAAATAAATATTCAAGAGCAATAAAGCCAAACATATATCGTTAACCTAATTTAATGATAAATAATTAATATTAAATAATTCACAATTGAGATTTAACCAACTTAAGTTAAACTGGATCTACTTATGTTTTTAATCCAATAAATGATTAATTAGGGAAATTATAAAATAGTTTATTATTAGTTAATTTAACAATCTATTTAATAACTAAATTATTAATGAACAAAAGATTTAATCAATTTAGACTTAATTAATTATCCATTTTAACTAGTTAATTGATTTTATTTTATATTACAGAAAATTAACAAAATTACTTTAGATTATAACACCGGGTGACATGATCACACCGCAAAGATTTTTATGTCGATTGGATTAATATTGAAAGGAAAATAATTTTTTTAAATTTGAAAGATTAATTTAAAAATTAACAATTCATTTAAAAATTTATTGATATAATAACAAATAATAAATTCAATAAAAGATTCCTTATTGTTTCACATAAATTATTTAAATCATTCAAATTTTACATTGCATAAAACCTGACGATCTTAACTCAGATAAAAATACATAACGTTAGGATCCTGATGTAGAAATTCCACGTGATTATTGGAAAAATAGAGATTAAATTTTTGATTCATGCAATTAATTTATCAACCCTTTTAATTTATTTTCATTTTTCTCTTTTCCCTTTTTTTTCTTTTCTCTCTTCCTTTTTTTCTTTTCTCTCTTCCTTTATTTTTCTTCTTTCCTTTTTCCTTTTTTTTTGTCCTTTGGCCCATGTCCATCCGACCCAAACTCCTTCTTCTCTCTTCAGTTTCTTTTCCTCCCTCTCTCCTTTCTTTCACTCGAAACACCCAAACGTGCACGACATCGTGTACGTGCACATGGCCACCCTTCCATGAATCATGCCGCCGACCCCTCGCGCAAGCCACCTATGACCCTCTCCTCTTAACTACACACCTGGAATTTCGATCGAGCCTCTGGTTCGAAAAGTCGAACTCCCCACCAAAATACTGGAACAACCCAAAACCATTCTTACCCCTCGTCTTGCCAACCACCACCAAACTTCACCGAGAGACTCGCCATCACGTCCTCTTCCATTTCCCACTGGACCGCACGTCCATCATGTCGCCTCGTCATCGCCATTGCCACCTAACCAAAACACAAAAACAAGGGCTCTAAAACTCTAGTTCGTCCACAACTGGCCACCATGAACACCTAAAATTTTCCACGCCATTTTTCTCCAAAGCGCCTCCACCCAAACCTCCTCCACGACGAACCCCATGCCCCATAATATCCTAGGTCGCCGGAATTCGATAATAAGCCCAAATTCTTTCAACTTGACATTCCTTCCTCCATGCTTCATTAAAAATCTCCAAACCAAGCTTAAAATTCAAGTTTTTGAACAACAATTTCAACCATATAATCCATTAATTAAATTTTGATGTTTTGATTTTCGACCATACCTGACTTCTTACTGTAAAATATGTTTTCACTTAACTATACTCGATAGAATCGAATGAATTTTTTTTTAAAATATACTAAAATCAAAAATAAACAAATTTTGTTTTGGAACTAAGTTTTAAAACCAAATAGATTTCGAGTTACTGATTTTTAAAGATGAAGACTTTACCTGTTTATCAAAAGGAAAATAAGAATAAAGGCTACTTTAGGAGGAGTACAGTATTTTCTTGGTTACAGGTTTGTCTAACTTGCATTTACAAAAGCATGTATACCTAGCTACCTTGTATACTTGTCATAAGTAAAAGATTTATTCAAATCACAGCTATGTGGAAAAAAATACAATAACTAGTAAAAACTTTTGATGTTTACTCACAGGCTTTAGAAAAAGAAGTCACTGCTGCTTCTTTTGTTTTGCTGTAGCTTTGAGATCTTCTACAAAGTTTTTTAATGGTAGCTTTTATTTGTGAGAATGTTAAACGTGAATAACCAAGGCAGTGTATATATAGAAGAGAATGGGAAGGAACACGGCTGAAGCTCATGTTTATGAACAGTGCTTTGATTTTTTTATTTTCTTTTATTTTCTTTAATTTGATTTGAAAATTGTTGACTTGATTTTGATAAGTTGATTTGATCTTTTATGGTGATTTGATTTATTTTTTGCTTGAATTGATATGCATTTATGCCAATGTTCCCTTGTATGCAAACATACATCATATATATATATATATATATCTATGTATGTATGTATGTATAGATGTCCTATAGCTTAGACCATAAGCACATGTTTTTGTTTACTAACATGTATATATAACATGCCTAAGTATAAAGCAACACACAAGTATCTAATTCTTTATTCATATATATATATATATATATATATATATATTATTTTATTTAATATCATAAGTTTTGCATGTATATATCTATATATATTCCATACACACTATTCTTTAAGCATATATACATACACATATACTTACATTTATTTTGTCATCTCATACATATATATTTACATTTATTCAAATTTTCATATACATTACTTCATATGGGCATATATACATATATATATATACTTATATATATATATTTAAACATCATAAAGCTTTAAATATATGGATATTTATCTTAAATTCTAGATGGTGGAGTTTATATACATATATCAATAAAATTCATCATACCTAGAATTTATATTTTAAAATTAAACATAGTTTTCAATTACTATATAGATTCAAATATTTTAAATACCAGAAAACTCATCTATTCGACTTATAAAAATCAATATTCCAATAAATTAAAATCAGTTAATTACCCCAATAACAGGTGTCAAAAATTCGGGTCGTTACGTTCCTCCCCCCTTAGAACTTTTTGTCCTTGTAAAGGAACGAAACAAGAATTAGAATTTTGATGTATATTATTAAACAAATCATTCTTTAAAACATTTAAACTCTTACTCTTTTATTATACTATTTAAAATACATACACTTTAAATTACATAGTATTACCAAGCTAGTTTGATATTAGAACATTTTTCCTAACTCGATGTCTTAATTAGTCCATCCTTGTTCTTATAGAAATTTAGTCATACGTTGATCAGGTGTAGGACTGAAAATCTATAAGTATTAGTAGACCCGTTTCAACACCCAGTGAAAATACTTGAAAATCTTTTTTCAAAAATGATATGGAAAGTATCACCCCCCCCATTTCCTTCTTACCACCATGGATCGCAGTTAACCCGATGATTGCGTCGCCATCCCTATGAAATCATAAGAAAACTATAGGCATCAACACCTCTCGACTTACGCCATGGGAACACCATAGTCCACAGCTACACAAAGGTTGCATTGCTATCACAACAAAACCGTAAGTAGTCTATAAGCAATCTCTGCCCTTCGAATTACGCAAATGAAACTATACCACATATATCGCAGCTACATAAAGGTTGCATCACTATCCCAGTGAAAGAAAACGTAGACTGTAGGCAATCGCTGTCACCCGAACTACGCTATGGAACCAAACTACATAGATCGCAATCTACCGATGTTATGTCGCTCTCACAGCGAGATCAAACGTAGATTGTAGGCAATCACTGCCTCCGAAATTACGCTATGTGTTAACGATAAAATGTGAACGCTAACACCAGGTGTGTGTAGAATAATTGTGAAAGCACCACCCGTGTGACGGGAATAAGAAGTAAGCAGTAAAATAGCGAATAAGCAGTAAAAGACAGCAGTTTATAGTGATTCGGCTTGAGATCGAGCCTACATCCACTTTGAATCTCTTTATTACCGAATCTGGTTACAATGTGATACAATTCACTTATGAAAACAATACAACTTGATCTTGAAAACAATCTCGACTACTAGCTCAAACTTCGATGATGAAATTCGATGAATCCGTGTTGGACGTAAGAAATTCCTCTCGAAGCTTGTTGTAGTGTTTCGAATGCTTGAAGATCTTCAATTGTTGAATGAGTTGAGAGTTCAGCAGAGTAACGACGCTTTAGAAATGATTTGTCCAAAAGTCTTTTGCTCATTGGAGTTGGAGCTCTATTTATAGGATTGGTTCTGGGTGATATTCTGTTCTTCAAGTCCTAGGTCGGAGACGACCTAAGTTAGGTCGTAAGTTGTAGGTTGGTGACGACTTAGGGAATCCTTATACCGATTTCCCTTTTGATTTTGTCTTTGCCTGCTTAGGTCGTCAGCGACCTATCATAGGTCGTGGGGCTGTATGTTGTTATATCCCTTAAGTTGCTAGGTCGCAACTTTCTTTAGATCGTACGTATTTAGGTCATCTAGACTTTTAAGTCGTAGACTTCTCTTAAGTCGTGGATCCTAAGTCGGTGACGACATAAGGAATATGGCTTACTCTGGTTGCAACTGACTCTTTTGAACAAGTTAGTAAGTCATGCGCGACTTAGTATAAGTTTTAAGTCGGCAACGACCTAAAAGATGCAGTACTGCATTTGTTTCCTTAAGTCGGTGAGCTTTTAGGTCGGTACAGAGTTAACCCGTTACTCCTTGGGTCATTGAGCTGTTATCTTCTTAAGTCGGTAAGCTCTTAGGTCGGAACCTCCTTAACTCGGTAGGTCGTAAGTTCCCATAGGTTGTTAAGCTGTTAAGTCGGTAGCCCTTGTTAACTCGCAATTTGTTAAGTCGGTAGGCTTCCTTAGGTCGTAGCCTGTTAAGTTGGTTCATACTTTAAGTCGTAATTGCCTTAGGTCGCAACCCACTGAGTCGGTGGCCTCTTTAAGTCGCGAACAAAAGAGGATTAACATTTGCCCCTCGAAGTATATGCCTAAATCGTAGGTCGTATGCTTTGATTCTCTTAACTCTTTTGGTTAGGTCGGAAGCGACTTAATATAAGTCTTAGGTCGTACACCGTGCAGGTCGACTCGCCTTCCAGTGTATAAATAGTTGAGCCATTCTTCCTCTTCATCACTTATTCTTCTTCTCGAATAAGCCATTGACGCAATCTCGAGCTCTCAGAGACAAATTCCAACCCTCCAATCGCGGCTCATCTTCCTATTATATTTCGTAAGTCGATCCGATCTTCGTTCACCCATGTCCATTGTCGAATTGATAACTTCCCAATTTTCGACTTCCATTTGTTTTTAGGCACCGCGATTCATTATGAATGACCCTTCGATTGTCCTGCAATTGCCATCGACCATGTTGTAGTTGTGATAGGATAGTAATACATCAGATTCACATCAAATCTGAGGCGATTCAAATTGGCTTTTTGGGTGATCCAATGGTGTGATGGAATGAAGATCGTCATTGACTGTGAGGCTATTGGGTTAATGGGTTAAGAGTTAGGGAGGAAAATTGGTTGAGGTACTGGCTCGGTCACGACTTAGTGATTTCGTGTGATCCAGTGACATCCATGGTTTAAGTCGGAACCGACTTAGCAGTTTCGTGCGACCTAAGTTTTGAGTCGCTTCCGAGTTAGGACTTGGAGGATTTCTTGTTGCCTCGAATTAGAGCCTTTTCTTCTTTATCCGGCCTAAGACTCGGGGACTGCTGACCTGAAATGCCAACGACTTGTAGTATAAACGACTTACCCTAGCTCACTTCATAACCTTTAAGTCGTGGACGAGTTAGCACATGTGTTGTCTTGAACTGAAGCTGTATATCTTTATAAGTGTTATGGTTAATGACCCAGAGAATTAGGGAACCAACGACTTAACTTAACCCATAGGAAATCTTTCTTAAGTCGTCGCCAAGTTAGCACTTGAAACTTTTAAGCTTTGCCTGGACTTTGAACTGTTGAATTATGAACTTTTGAAAGCTAACAACCTGCTTAATACAACATTCACAGAATACTGGGACGAATATACTGCCACTGACTACCCACATCGAATGACAGATTAGTCGATAAAGAAAATATCAAATTAAATGAACTGTATGAGTGAAATGCTATACAATAACCAATTCAAGTGAAGTATTAAAGCAAAATCGTAACAGTCAACTGAAACCGATTTGTCTGCATTAACACTGCACTTGAGTATTAACAAGTTCTGAAATCTTTTAATCGATTGATTGTCAGCTAGTTTAATTTCAGTTATATTTGCTTTTTTGTTTTCATTAGTTTTGCACAGCACTTCACACTTTTTAGGGAACGTGCACCTTCACATTTGAACATTCAGCTGATTGTGTAGAATGTCTTCTCCACAAGAAGAAATAGAGCAAGTTGAAGAAACATTTCCAGTTGCTGTTCCGCTGAATGATCCTCCAGAAAGGGTCTCGACCACTTTGAACTACAGAACCTTTAACCAGTTGTGTATTCAATTCGGAATTGCTGAAGCGGACGCACAACTACCTGGGAAGCCTGATAATGCTGATAGCCCTCCTCGTGGTTTCGTTGCGGTAAACCGACAAATGTGCCAGAATGGAGCTATCCCTCCTTTTAATGACTTCTTGCGAACACTTCTTCTACAACTAACCATCTCCCCTTTCCAGCTGCATCCCAATGGATATGCTATCTTGATGGGACTTTGTGTGCTATTTAGGAGAACGTTGGATCGTCTCCCAAGTTTTGATGAAATTTGTTATCTGTGTTCTTTTGCCAAAAACAAAGACCATCCTTCCGTTACAGTTGTGAGAAGTGCCAGAAATCGCAAGCTTATCATTGGTTTTCCTGAGAGCGTTCACGGGTTTCTGAGCCAATTCTTCTATGTTCGCTGTCCTCCAGGATTTTACACTATCTGGAGAGTAGGAAGTAAGATCGCTTATCTCTGTTTCTTATGTTTTCTTGAACTTGCCGAAGTACGAGTTGTAAAGTGTTAACTTTGCCCTTTTTTCTTTTCAGCCCTTCCTCCTCTTTCTAGAGATTCCGGTCACAAAGCGACTTTTGAAAGGCATATGGCGGTGCCAGTTGAGGAGAGGAGCATTCAATTTCTATTGACAGACGAATTTTTACATCAATTCGGGCTTTTACACTCTTCCCGCTTTACTCAGCCTCGTGAAGTTTCTACATTTCCAACGCAGTCATCAGATGCCCCAACCTCAATAGAAGAGATGGCTCCAAAGGAGCCATCTGTAGACACTGCACTAGTAAAGTGTTCTACTTCTATTGATGTTGCAAGAACGTCCAGCAAACTGGCACTTGCTCCAATTATTGAAGAGGAAGAAAATCCTCGAGTTTTTGAAAAATCAGCCGATGTGGAAGTTGAAAAGGAGAATCCTGCTGAGCACCATGGTGATGACACCTTTGATGACTTGAGTGATATAATGATAACTTCTCAAGAGCTTTTCAAGGATAATATTCCAAAAGCGAACTCTCCTGTCGTTGATGCAACTTCCTCTTTGAAACAAGCTTCGACGCCTTCTACACCTGTCGTCTCTGTTCCCACATTAAAGCGTGGTCTGTAGTCTGACGCACGTAGTTTGCACGCCGCACACACTTAGGATTTTTTCAGCACTCATAAGCACTTATCCTCTTTTTCTGGAAATTTCTAAACTTACTTCTTTTCCGTTTTCAGATTCTCCGATGGGGCGTACCGGCTCATACTATGACTCATTTCAGCGCCATGGAGGTCGTGGATCTTATGACTTTAGGAAATACCTTGGTGACCAGAGAGAGACAGATGAGGAAAGGGCTCGAAGGAAGGCTCAAGAAAGGCGGGATTACGAGCAGTGGCAGAGAAGAAAAGACGCTGAGCGATATGATTCTTCTCACAGAAGTGACGATTCCCACAAGAGAAAGTCTTATGATGACAAGGGGAAGACTCATATTGCTGATGAATCGAGCAAGCGATCCAAGCCAAGTGATGCATCTGCAGTTTCTAAGAAGACTGATGCTCCTATCTCTTCTGATATTCCGGTCGGCTCTCCTCCTTTAAAGAAATCCGACATCCAAGCGATCATCAGCAGGCCCCAATATCAAGTTAAAGACGGCCCTCCAACGCTTCAAAGCCGGTTTCCGAACTGGTGCTTAAAAGGAGTTCGTTTTGACCTGGATTTGGTCCCAATCGATAAGCAAGACATGCTGAAAAGTCTTGACGCAGTTAGGCTTAACATTGAGAGGATGACGCAATGGCAGAAACTCGTTGACGAACTCCAAAGAGTCAATCATATGAATCTTGAAAACATGCTGACTATGGAGAACGATAAGACTGAATGGGCTAAAATCTGCAAGCAGCATGACGCGGAAATGACGAGCATTGCTGATGATAATGCGAGACTTGAGTCCGAGGTTAAAAAACTCAAGGAAGATCTCGCCGCTTCTTCTGCTTCACAATCTCAAAAAGAAGAAGTATTTCAGAAACAAGTGCGGGATGCGCACGCTGCTCAGAGGGATGCTGAGATGAAATTTGCGGCTGAGCAGTTTGTGGTTGAAGAGTACCGCAAAAATAATGCTTAGTTGCAGGAAACAGTTAGCTCCCAGAACGTGGAGATTGAATTGCTAAAGGCCCAACTTGCTAACGCTGAGAAAGAGCGTGATGAGGCTGTTGCTGGTCGAGCTGCAGCTGTCGCCGAAAAAGAGGCAGCCGAGCAATCGCATGAGACAACAAAAGCTAGCATCACCTCCACCTTATTTGACTTTTATCTGCACATCATTCTGGGTCATGGGAGCCTCTCTTTTCTGGGTCCTGACTATGAGGTTACCCTGGCCGAAGTATGGGAAGCAGCAGTTGACATGCTTGGCGGGGCCGGCTATGATGAGGCGGAACTCGAGGCACGCTACCTTGACGAAGAAGCTCATGCTGCTCTTGCCAAGGGAAAAGAGCAACTTGCTGAAGCCAGAGCTGGAATAGTGGCAGAAGAACATCTAGAGAAGAAAATATCTTTAACTGCCCCTGTCCACACTTCGACTTCGACCGACGTCGATATCGTTGGTTCCAGCTCTCACTTTTCTTCTCCTGCAAAAATCGTCGAGGCCAAGCCCGTCACAACCGAATCTCCCCTTACTCATATCGAGGAGCAGAGCCAAGAAGACACTGAGGCTGATAAATTTGAAATTGACTTGTCAAAACCGACTTCTCCAGGTAATTTTGGTGTCGATCCAGATCCAGTGAATCATTTATTTGATTTAACCGAGTTTGACGACCTTCTTACTTATTACTTAAACTTTGGTGAACCGATAACTTCTCTTTTCTCGGAGAATACCGATTTTAACTTCTTTTCTTCTACAGCGGAGGTACCGAATACTGCACAAACTTCAACTCCTTTAGTTGCCACTCCTCCACCTTCCCAAGTTACTCCTCCTTCTGCTTCTCAGCCGGGATCACAGGCAGAGAAAATTGAAGCTCTTCAAGGCCTGGATGATCCGGCCGCTTCGCAGGAGCAGAAGGCGGAGGATTTTGATGACATCAAGAAGACCCCGGAGTGGTCTCTAGATGATGACACGAAGCTTTCGACATTGCTTGCTACTCCGGGGAGTGAGTCTTCTTCGAAGAGGAAGGGGAAGCGTGCCATAAGGAAGAAGAAGAATATTTCCACTGGAGAGGAAGCAGAAGTTGATCCAGCCGTGCCTCTTTCTCCTTCTGCCCCGACCCGTTCACAACGGCTTCAGAAACTAATCATTAGGCCGGGTAAAGGCTCCAAAGGTGGCGGGAAGAAGGAATAGCAAGCTGGATCTTCTACTTCTTATTTTTGCTTTTTGCATGTATCGACCAGAGATTGTGCGGGTACCGGTCCCCGCTTCTTTTTTGCAATCTGTATAATGTAAAAAGTTTTCATAATATTGAATAAAATAGCTATTTTACTTGTACAAATTCTTGTGTATGTGAGAATGCATTTGTTTCTCATTTTAGTGTAGAATAAACAATTCTTCTTACTTGTACAAACTTTCTGGTTTGTGTTTGAGAATGCATTTATTCCACATCTATTTTTCATGATATTGCAATGAACTTGCGGTATGTTGCTTGCATATTCCTTTTATTAATGTAATTGAATTGTATAGTGTTGCCCCCATACCACAAGTGCATTGCAACATTTCTAACTTTCACAAGACTGATAATCTTATTTCAGAGAATAACTATTCCACTTTTAAGGGAAGAATTATTCTGCTTTTAATAGATCATATCTCGTTTTTTTGGAGAAATTTTTATTTTCTCTTTCTTTCTGAAGAAAATTTTGTAGCATTTTAACTTTTTTAGGAGGAACTTTTTGAGATGAACAAGTTATCCTTCCTTTGAGAGTTGAACTGTGCTTCCGGAGAAGGCTTTTTTGTTCGAGTATTCTATTTTGGGACATGCCTCCGGAGAGGGCTCCTTAAAGAGTTGTGCCTCCGAAGAGGTCTTATGCCTCCGAAAAGGGCTTGTGCCTCCGAAGAGGGCTTGTGGTGCCTCGGGAGAGGGCTTTTGCCTCCGAAGAGGGCATGTGCCTCCGAAGAGGGCTTGTGGTGCCTCGGGAGAGGGCTTTTGCCTCCGAAGAGGTCATGTGCCTCCGAAGAGGGCTTGTGCCTTCGAAGAGGGCTTGTGCCTTCGAAGAGGGCTTGTGCCTCCGAAGAGGGCTTTTTGATTGCCTGGAAGTTACATTCTCATGGTTGGATGGATCCACGGGGCGGACGCAAGTTGTTTGATTGGATGTTCGTTTGCACAAACGATCGCAATCAATTAACAAGGGCCTTGTTCCTTCAGCTTGGGAAGGTGCCCCTCCGGTGGTTCCACCAAACTTTTTTGATTGATAGAAGCACTTTCATTTTTTGGCGTGCCTCGTTAGAGGGCTTTGTTGACCTTTGGGAAGGAGCGTCGGTTGGTTGGTGTGTCAGGAAGGTTGCGTCTCAGGGGCGAGTAGATCCACGGGACGGACGCAAGCTGCCTGATCGGATGCATCACGATCAGTCAGCAAGGGCCCTGTTCCTTCTACTTGGGAAGGTGTCCCTTCGGTGGTTCTACCGGCCCTTTTATTGAGAGGCATACCTCCTTTTGGCTGCTTCTTTGTTTGCTTGGCAATGTTCTCTCATCATCTGCTCATTAGCGATCTTTTATTATCGTTTCCAAGCGCATCTTCTTTCCTTTTGCAAGTAAATTGCCTCATCCGAAGAAGTGGACTTCACTGTTGAACGACTTCACGGGACAAACGCGGGTTATCTAGTTGGATGTCTGTTCATATTGACAATCTCAACTGGTTAACAACGGTTTGCCACAGTGGATTCGCCAACTTTTTATGTGAAGTTCTCCTTGTATAGGATTTGAATTTGGAATTTTTTTTTGTTGCTTGGTATTTGTGTAACAGGTGATCTATAGAGGTCGCTTGGCTTTGTGACGAGTGAGCCTTGTTTTAATGTCCTGCAATTTTGAATCACATTTTAGCAATACATTTTAAAGTATTTACTTATCGAAATGAAACAGGCATTATGAAATAGTAAATAACACAAGATTTATAGTGGTTCGGCCAAGAATCGGGCCTACATCCACTTTATAGCTTTCATTCATTTACACTGATTTACAATGTTTTACAATACAACTGATACATTCATCGCTATTTTACAATTTTGAGCGAAGCTTTTTTCAAGTAAAATAAGGACGTAAGTGGTTGCTGTTCCAGGCCCTTGGAATCGGATCTCCTTCAACAGTTATGAGTTTGAAAGTGCCATCAAGAAGTTTACTGCCAATGGCATATGGTCCTTCCCAGTTTGGTCCAAACACACCAGTTGCTGTCATGATCCTTTTCAAAACTAAGTCTCCGACCTTAAAGCTGCGTTGGCGAACTTTAGAGTTGAAGTGCCTGGCTATCCTTTGCTGATAAGCTGAAACCCTGAGCCTAGCTTGTTCTCTTTTTTCATCAAGAAAATCAAGTGCTTCAAGTTGCAGATTTTCATTTTCAGCTTCATCGAAGTGAATTCTTCTATGTGAAGGAACTTCTACTTCTACTGGTATCATCGCTTCTGACCCGTATGCTAGTGAAAATGGAGTGTGCCCAGTCGCAGTTTTGTGAGTGGTTCTGTATGCCCATAGTGCTAATGGAAGCTTATCGACCCAACCACTTTTTGCTTTTTCGAGTTGCTTTTTGATGGTTGACTTGATAATTTTGTTCACTGCTTCCACTTGCCCGTTTGCGTACGGATGAGCCACTGCTGAGAAGCTTTTTCGAATTCTGAACCGTTTGCAAAAATCCTGGAATTCTTCACCTTCAAACTGAGTACCGTTGTCTGTGATTATCTTCTGTGGCACACCATATCTGCAAATGATATTTTTCGTTACAAAATTTATCATCTTTTTAGAAGTAATGGTGGCCAAAGGTTCAGCTTCAGCCCATTTGGTGAAATAATCAACAGCAACAATAGCATATTTGATTCCGGATTTAGCGATCGATAAAGGTCCAATCAAGTCTATCCCCCAAATGGCGAACGACCATGGGCTAACCATTTGTGTGAGTTCGGTGGAAGGTGCTTTTGGGATTTTTGCAAATCTTTGACATTTGTCGCACTTTCTGGAGTAAATAGCAGCGTCTCGATTAATATCCGGCCAGAAATACCCATTTCGGAGGACTTTCTTGGCTAGAGTTTGACCGGCTGAATGATCTCCACATTCTCCTCTGTGTATCTCGGCTAGAATTGTCTTGGCTTCTTCCTTAGTTACACATCGGAGCAGTGGCATTGAAAATCCCCATCTGTATAATCGGCCATCTTGAATTATATATCTTGACGCTTTCCTCAATAGTTTTCGACGTTCCTTAGAACTTTCTGGCAGGGAACCATTGAGTAGGTATTCTTTGATTGGAGTCATCCATGATTCATGCTCTTGAGACGTAGCCATAATCCAATCAACATCCATTTCATCAATGCTTGGAGCTGACAGAACTTCTACAGGAACTAATCCCAGTAATTGAGCTTCTCCGGAACTTGAGTACTTTGCTAGAGAATCTGCTTTCATGTTTTCTACCCGAGGAATATGACTTATCGTGTAATGATTGAAATCTTCGAGAAGTTCACATGCCTTTGACAAGTATGCGGGCAGATTTCCACCTTTAGCCTGAAACTCTTTCTTTACCTGGCAAACAATAAGTTGAGAATCGCTGAAGATTTGTAACACTTTGATGTTTAGTTCCTTGGCAATTTTCAAGCCAGCAATAAGAGCCTCATACTCCGCTTCATTGTTCGTTGAAGGAAATTCCAGTCTCAATGCATAACACAACGATCGTCCTTCGGGGGTTTCAAGCACAACCCCTGCCCCAGAACAGTAATCATTTCTCGATCCGTCAACATACAACTTCCACTGGATTGGAATGCCATCAGTTGTTTCATTCTCACTATCACCTTTGTCAGTAGATTCTGCGATGAAATCTGCTAAAGCTTGTCCGTTGATTGCTTTCCGGGGATGGTAAGTGATATCATATTGGCTGAGTTCAATGTTCCATTTTAAAAGACGGCCCGAAGTTTCAGGACGAAACAGGACTTGCTTTAGAGGTTGATCAGTAAGAACCTTGATAGGATGAGCTTGAAAGTATGGTCTCAATTTCCTGGAAGCAATTAGCAAGCAATACGCAAGCTTTTCTATCTTCGAATAATTCATCTCTGCCCCAGTGAACCATTTACTGATGTAATAGACTGGACGCTGTACTTTCATATCTTCCCGTACAAGTGCTGCACTGAGGGCGTGAGATGAAATTGCTAAATAGATGAAAAGGTCTTCACCGTCAGTAGGCTTGGAAAGAACCAGAGGTGTTTCCATATGACGAATTAGTTCATCGAAAGCATTCTGGCATTCGGGAGTCCATTCAAAAAATTTCTTCCCTTTCTTTAGAGCGTCAAAGAAGGGAATGCATTTGTCTGTGGCCTTGGAAATGAAGCGCCTCAGAGCAGCGACTTTTCCATTGAGACTTTGCATTTCTTTCTTTGTTTTAGGGGCTTTGACCTCCCTTAGAGCTGTGATTTGAGTAGGATTGGCTTCAATGCCCCTGGCGCTCACAATGAAACCCAAGAATTTCCCGGATTCTACTTCGAACGAGCATTTCAATGGATTGAGCTTCATTCCGTACTTTCGAAGAATTGCAAACATTTCCTCCAAGTGACCCATATGATCTACAGCTTTCTTTGACTTTACCAACATATCGTCAACATAAACTTCCATGGTTCTACCAATCTGAGGTTTGAACATTGCATTGATGAGCCTTTGGTAGGTTGCCCCAGCATTCTTCAATCCGAAAGGCATAACTTTGTAACAGTAGAGACCTACATCTATGATAAAGCTTGTGTCTTCCTGATCCGGCTCATGCATCATAATCTGATTGTATCCGGAGTAAGCATCCATAAACGATAACAACTCATGCCCAGCCGTTCCGTCCACCAATTGATCAATTCTGGGCAGCGGGAAGCAATCTTTGGGGCAAGCTTTGTTTAGATCCGAAAAATCGATGCATACCCTCCACTTTCCATTTGCCTTCTTAACCAGTACTGGATTTGAAACCCAATTTGGATAAGTGGATTCCCTGATGAAATTATTCTCCATAAGCCGATCAACTTCTTCTTTTAACGCTGTCGACCTTTCTGGACCTTGAGTTCTTCTTTTCTGTTTCACTGGCGTGAATTTTGGATTAATGTTTAGAGTATGAACAGCAATTTCTGGGGAGATCCCACACATATCAGCATGACACCAAGCGAACACATCTAGATTGGCTTTTAAGAATGATATCAGCGTGTTTTGAACTGTTATGCTTAGCTGTGAACCCACATTGAGTACTTTGTTTGGGTCTTTTGAATCAACAGATATTGGTACCGTTACTTCCACAGGTACCACTCTATTCTCCTTTGTACTGGCTTTTCTGGGGTCCATTTCTTTCCTTGCATTGCTGTGTTCGCCAGTACAGGGGCCACTCCGTAGCTGCTACAAGGTTGGTTCTTTGATGCGGAGCGGAGCTGCCGTATCTTTTCCCATCTCTCTTTTTCTGGCCTCACGGAGCTCTACAAGATAACATTCTCGCCCCACGTTCTGATCTCCCTTAATGACAGCAACCCCATTGTCAGTGGGAAATTTCATTGTTAAGCACCACGGAGCGAGGACGGCCCTGAAAACAGCAAGAGTAGGCCGACCCAAGAAAGCATTATAGGCGGAGAATCCAACAACAATTACAAAGGTTTGCTTTCGAACCAACTTCTTATGTCCTTCACCCATTTCAACAAACAAGTCCACCGTTCCAATTGGCTGTTTCAGCTCTCCTGTAAATCCGGCAATTTTGTGTGAAGAGGCTTGTACATCTGTCATTGGAATTTTCATTTGGTCAAATGTCTTTTCAAAGAGTATGTTGCACGAAGCACCACTATCAACCAGAACTCTTCTGACAATAGCCGGTCCAATACCGACAGAGACAACCAAAGGGTCCTCAGTAGGAGCTTCCACATCAATAGAATCCATGGTTCTGAACATAATATCATCATGAAAAATCTTCTGCTGCTTTAGAGGTGCAGCATCTTCCAAGATCAAGACACTTTCTTCAATTGGAGCATACTTCAATGCTCTAGCATACCTTTCCATCTCACCCCAACTCCTGCCAGCTGGATGAGGTCCTCCTGTGATCACATTGATAACAGGTCTTTCTTTTTCAGCAGGCCTCTCTCCTGAACCAGATGAATGAGCTGGGGGTAGTTGCCCCTGGTTAGATGAAGACGGGTCTTTTCTATTTCTTTTCACATACTGCTGCAACTTATTCTCTCTCAACAATTCTTCAATTAGGCTTTTCAAGTGGCGGCATTCGTTGGTATCATGGCCTGGTTGATTATGAAATTTGCAAAATCTTCCGCTTTGAACAGCATTTTTCCCAACTTTTACTGCCGATGGTTTTGGAAAATCAACAGCATCCTTAGTGGCGATGAAAATATTCTCCGGGGTATCAGTCAGAGGAGTAAAATCCGAAGGTTTGAGGAAGCGGGGCTTTTTGAGATCTTTCTGCTTCTTTCCACCATTACTTTCCCTCTTCTGATTTGCAGATTCTTTCTTGTTCTGAGTTGTAGCATTATTTTCCACCACTGTTGTCACAACTTTAGTTGATGCAGAAAGATTCTCTAGGCGCATGAACTCATCAGCCTTTTTGTAGAATTTTTCGAGCGAGTTTGGTTCTTTCATATTTAACCATTTTCCAAACTCGCTAGACTTGTCAATAGCCCGCATTAAGTAGGTTAAGATCATTCGCGGTTCCGCGTTATCAACTTCTGCTAGGGCTAAATTAAAGCGATTCAAGAAGGATTTAATAGGCTCTCCAGGATTCTGTTCAAGACTTGAGAGAGACATTATATCCTTTGCTCTTGAAATGTACAATCTGAATTGTTCCTTGAATTTCCGGGTCAGATCAGAAAATTGATCGACGGATCGCACAGGAAGCTTGGTGAACCAAAGTAACGCCACTCCTTCTAAGTATACCGGGAAATACCGGCATTTAATCTCGTCAGTTGCTCTGGCACCAGTCATGTGCCATTCATGTTTGTATAGGAATTGATTTGGATCACTTGTTCCTCAATAAGAAGGAATGGTGGGAGGAACGAATTTTCTCGGAAACTCAGCTTTTAAGATCCTTTCAGTGAATGGAGTTTTACTCGGAGCAAATCCCCAATCATTCTCATCTTCGTTTCTTTGCATGCTTTCCTTCATTATTTGCTGAACCATGCTAGAGAGATATTCCTCATTGTTTAGAGATTTCGCGGAATAGACTTCGGCCATCTTTTCGGAGGTTTGCCCAGGTAAATGCTCACGGAGAACTGGTGACGGCCTGGATCCTTCAGCCTGGAGGGGTGCCCCATCAGCAGCACCTGATCCCCCTTGAGGAATATTTCTCCCTTCGGGATTGGGAGCAGCATTAGCAAAGTTTTCTTCATTACTTACTGGTCTTTGATTAGCCCCAAGCAGAGCATTCAGCTTTTCCATCATCAGATTATTCTGAGTTTCCATCTGCTGGTACAGTCCGGATACAGCAGCATTTAACTCTTGTCGCGTCACACCGACGCTTGGAGCTGTCTGATTTGGAGAAAGAGAAGTGGCAGTATTGTCGCGGTCATCATCAGTTCTGATAGACTTTCGTTTCCTTCCAGGAGCCATTATGTCTGATAGACTTCTGGTTTTGTAGGAAATTCTTTCAACAAACTTCCGTGAAGCAATGGTGAGTGGTAGCCTGAGTTGGGTTCTCAGTGAAAGCACCAAAATGTTAATGATAAAATGTGAACGCTAACACCAGGTGTGTGTAGAATAATTGTGAAAGCACCACCCGTGTGACGGGAATAAGAAGTAAGCAGTAAAATAGCGAATAAGCAGTAAAAGACAGCAGTTTATAGTGGTTCGGCTTGAGATCGAGCCTACATCCACTTTGAATCTCTTTATTACTGAATCTGGTTACAATGTGATACAATTCACTTATGAAAACAATACAACTTGATCTTGAAAACAATCTCGACTACTAGCTCAAACTTCGATGATGAAATTCGATGAATCCGTGTTGGACGTAAGAAATTCCTCTCGAAGATTGTTGTAGTGTTTCGAATGCTTGAAGATCTTCAATTGTTGAATGAGTTGAGAGTACGGCAGAGTAACGACGCTTTAGAAATGATTTGTCCAAAAGTCTTTTGCTCGTTGGAGTTGGAGCTCTATTTATAGGATTGGTTCTGGGTGAGATTCTATTCTTCAAGTCCTAGGTCGGAGACGACCTAAGTTAGGTCGTAAGTCGTAGGTTGGTGACGACTTAGGGAATCCTTATACCGGTTGCCCTTTTGATTTTGTCTTTGCCTGCTTAGGTCGTCAGCGACCTATCATAGGTCGTGGGGCTGTATGTTGGTATATCCCTTAAGTTGCTAGGTCGCAACTTTCTTTAGATCGTACGTATTTAGGTCGTCTAGACTTTTAAGTCGTAGACTTCTCTTAAGTCGTGGATCCTAAGTCGTTGACGACATAAGGAATATGGCTTACTCTGGTTGCAACTGACTCTTCTGAACGAGTTAGTAAGTCATGCGCGACTTAGTATAAGTTTTAAGTCGGCAACGACCTAAAAGATGCAGTACTGCATTTGTTTCCTTAAGTCGGTGAGCTTTTAGGTCGGTACAGAGTTAACCCGTTACTCCTTGGGTCATTGAGCCGTTATCTTCTTAAGTCGGTAAGCTCTTAGGTCGGAACCTCCTTAACTCGGTAGGTCGTAAGTTCCCATAGGTTGTTAAGCTGTTAAGTCGGTAACCCTTGTTAACTCGCAATTTGTTAAGTCGGTAGGCTTCCTTAGGTTGTAGCCTGTTAAGTTGGTTCATACTTTAAGTTGTAACTGCCTTAGGTCGCAACCCATTGAGTCGGTGGCCTCTTTAAGTCGCGAACAAAAGAGGATTAACACTATGGAACTGCGATAGATCACAGTTGCACAAAGGTTACGTTGCTATCACAGCAAAACCCAATGTAACTGTAGGTATAATACCCCTCAATTTACGCTATCCAACAAATGATCACCAGGAACTCATGAGTTTTGTCCGAACGTCCTCTAGGATCCCAATTCTTATTGAACCCACCCTGTGGATTCCTAGGCAGAACCACCCAATGGATCTCCTACTCTAAGTTTTGACTTTCGTGGGGGTGCCTTTCCATACTTTTGGTTTCAAAACATATCATACTATATAAAAAGTACCTTTCAAATCATATACTTCATATGTATTACATATAAATTTTATCAATATAAAATCGATATCTTCTAAATCGATAGTTTTAAATTCGGTTTACCCAATTTCCAAAATTGACTATTTTTCCAAAATCAAATGTCTTTAAAAATCAATTCCAAAACTATTTCAGTTTCATATGCATATGAGATCATTCTTTTCAACTCGAATAATTTCGGATCAATAATTCTTTTGGATCCGCTTCATATTTATACTTCATTTAGTATTTCAAATATCTTTCAAAGATTATTTCTTTTTAGTTATAAATTCCATAAGGGGAGTTTGAATATATAACTAGTATATATAATCTCATTAATGCAAATCAAAAATTTCCAAGTTCGATTACTTTCTAAAGCCATTGGCAACATTTCTTACTTCTTATAAGGTAAATTTTAGTTATAGTAACTGTTCAATCTTCATTTTTAAAATCATCATATTTCTCAAAATATACTATTTCACTTCAAAATATTTTTTGCCTTAATATCTTGATTTCGGTTCCAATTCAAAATTGCTTCGAATTTGCATTTGGGTTATAACTTCAATTTAACCCAATTTGTATTTAAATCCATGATTTTAATATAAACAATTTCCACTCTGACCAGTTTGAATTTAGAAAATAGCTTAAATAGTTTTAAAATAGTTAAATAGTTAGTATAAGATAGTTTGGGTTTTTTAAAAAGAATGGTTTGTATGGTAAATAGATTGGAAAATCAAAATAATTTGAATATTTAAGAAGATAGATTATAAATAGTTTATATTAAAATAATTTATTTGACAATAGTTTCAATGTCAAACTAATTCAATTCCCAATCTTCCTATTCAATCGATTTCAATTTCCGTTTCCATTAAATTGATTCAATTCCGATTTCAATTTGAATTAACTTCGATTCCGATTTTAATTCAAATCAAATTAGATTTCGATTTAAAATAAATTCAATTTCAACTTCAATTCCAATTAATTCAATTCAATTCCAGTTTGAATTAATTTCAATTCCATTCTCAATTCTAAACCATTTTAATTTATATAAATTCGAGTTTAATTTTCAAAATATCGATTAAATCACTTAAACCAAATTAAGCTTTAATATTCAATTTAAAAATCCAAATCTTTAAAAATAATTCAATTTCGAGCCCAAATTTCGAAATATCCATTTAAATTACTTTTGCTTGGATTTATTTCAAGGTTCGGGTGAGAGTTCAATTTTTTTAAAACCAAATCAATTTTTTCGGAATTCAATTGATTTCTCAATTATAACTTCAAAATTTCAAACTCGATTCTTGAAACAATTCCAGTTGACAAGTTCATTTTTAACATTTCAAATTCGAGTTCAAAAATGATTTCATTTCTATAAATTCGATTTTATTTCTTAAAATCAAAATTATTTAAATAGTTTCAAATCAAAGTTTTATTTCTATTTAATTTTCAAGAATGGATACATATCATTTCAACCTATTTCTTAATTTATTCAAAATAATTCGATTTACAGTTTTATATACTGTAAATAATATACAGGATTATAACAGGATATATCAAAATAAATAAACATCCAAATCATCTAAAACATCAATCAATAGCATCCATCACAAATTTTCAGAATTCGAAACCCGTTTTATTTCAAAAATCGTTTTGAAATCATTCATACATAACTTCTTTTGCACCCCTTATCAAATCTATACCTTTTCTTTTACAATTTAATTTATTTAACTTCCATAAGTTAAATTCTAAATTTATCTTGAAATTTCAAATTTTAGGTAATAAGTTCAAACTTATTTAGCTTGGCCTGAGTAAATTTTCCAATTCATTTAAACTTGCTCAATTTAAATTTTTACATTCTAAAATTTAATTCTCACACTTCATTTCTTATCAACATCAATTCCTAAGTTCAATAACTCATTTTTCTTTTAGGTTATACTCCTCATTTCAATGGGAATTCCAGAATTCCAACACCCTGCATTTATTTCAATTCACCTTGAAATCATATATATATATATATATTCCATTAATATACCAAATCACACTTTTTAAATTTAAGCCAACCTTGGTTTTTATCCAAAATAAATTCTTCAGAATTTTAAAACAACCCTTGTTTTAAAACAAAATTTTCTATATAAAAAATATTCTAATAATATTACTGAAATGACCCTCTCTTTTTATACCTTAATTTGTAAGGAATTTTTTTTTACATAGAGATATATATATATATATATGAGATATACATATACATATTTCTGAAGCCTAGAGTCATTTTTTTTCTATCAAACAACATATATCCAGGATCAAAATAATTAACCAATATAAATATATCAGTACATTCACAAAGACATGCACATACATGTGAGGATGTATATGCCTCTCTTGTTTGAATCAGAGTTCTGGAAAACAAGAGGATATTTGATTGATTGAGTTTAATCAATCCATACATAGTTCAGTTCAAATATATGCAATAAAATTTCCATTCATGCATGAATACCTATATATATATATAAACTCCTGATTCTTTGCTAAATTCTCTAGGGAGTATAAATCCTAGAAACCAGATAATTGTAATATGATTGTCTATAAATTAATGGTTTGGTGCTTGTGCTCTGGGAAAATGATATAAGTTCCTATCATTATCTATGTTTGATTTTCTTATAAAATCTGTCTAGAGTACAGGCCCTATTCTGGAATATTTTTAAGTGATATATCACATTCAAAACTTAATTCTTTGATACTAGGATGCTAAGCTAAAACAAATGCAAACATGTCTGAGTTTCCTGTAGCCATGAGCATCCATAACATGGTTCAACCAGGCTCTTTGTTCTGGTGTAACCCATAGGGTCTTAAAAACGCATATGATCAAAACCTGAGTGAAATGGACTTCAGATTCATGTAAAAATACAGAGGAAAAGGTGTGTTAATATCTGTACAAAACATGTTTATGTGTGTATATAGCTGCAACTATTTTGGATCTGGCTTTCAACTCCCATATTACAGATTCTTCCTTTATTTAAAAATAAGGCATGAAACATTTGTATAAAACAAGTTGAATTATGGAAACATTACAGTCATATAAAACATTCTCCCTATGCTTATTATCTTTGGTATACATATGCCATGGTAGAAAAATAAGATCATTTAATTTTTCTGAGAATCAATTATCCAGATATCCCAAAACTTAAATCCTTTTTAAAGACTCAAGATTGACTAATACATTTATAAAATGTAATCATTCAAATTTAACATAGTGTTCTTGCTAAATCCACTTACAAGATTTTGATTAACTTCTTTAACATATCAGATACTAACTAGATTTATAGATTCCAGATACAAGTCAATTTCTTAACAAAATACTTAGCAAAATATCCATCCAATATTCAACACTTAATACAAGTAGCAATTTAAATTATCAATACATGCAGATTTCATCATTTAGGCTCTTATCTAACTAAGTTTAACATGCTATAATCTTCTTCTCAAAGCCTTGCTCCTACTCCTACTTAGTTGCTGCAATCCCTGAAAATGCATTTGAAGCTGTCCCATATTAAATGGGACACCCCATATGCCATTAGCACACTAGGGTCAGACACATGTCTGGTATGAGAAAATCCACTAAAACAATTTGTAAATCAAGTTAAAGTTAAAACATGAATATATGTATATAACTCTGTCTTTAGAAAACAAGTAATTCATGTGTGCATGTTCTATGTCAGTGTGCAGGTGCACACTTAAATCTGCCTTTCCAGACACCTCAAGAAGACATGGTACATTCATACATTCATATATTTCAATCATGAATCAAATAAACACCCATACAAACAAGGAAATCACCCAAAATGAATTAAATCATTTATTCACTGTCCAGATTTCATTCCAGGAAAACTCTAGTTCCTCTTTATATCAAATTCTCTTACCTTGATATATTTATCTATCTTGGTCTCATCTGCAATTAATTGAATCAATGGACACACTGTAATGAACTAATTCACTCCATTACACAAAGATCTCAGGACTTAAACAAGCCATGTGTCAACATGTATTACTCAAGAAAACAAGTCATTCCTACAGTGTTCTTGACCCCAATTTCCTAATCAGGTTTAAGTTAATAATAACTCTTTTGATTTTTCATGACTAAACCATTCAGTGATCCATTTCACTAACTAAAACATCCATATCAGGGAATCTCATTTTATTCATAACCAAACAGAGACAAACAGGCAAACAACCATTGGTGACTAAATAAATAAGATTCTGTATGTATATATATATATATATATATATATATATTCTGGTATTTTTAAAAGGGGTATGGGCAACTAACATTGGCTTATGGCTTTTGGGAGAGTTTTCCCTTTTGCAAACATTTGTGCTTGAGTTAAACTCAGAATGCCAAGTTTCACTGAATCACAAAATTTGTTTGCTATGTATATGAACATTTTTATATTTTCATTGAATCAGGAGCATGCACATAGGCAACCCTGTTGCACCCCTAATTCCTTTTTATCTCAAGCCTCAGCACTTATACATGAGTATATTGCAACTCAACATTGTTTACATCTTTCTGGGTTGAGCCAAAACCAATACTACTTGCCTATTTTCAACATTTTATTTTCTGGGTATTTGTTTATGTTCCTAAACATTAACATATCAGAGATCTGGGTTTATAAAACATATATGTATACTAACAATACTTAAAACTTTCATATAATAAAACAAGTAGAACAACCAAAAAGAATCAAAACATTCTCAGTTCTAAAATCACAGATAAGCATTCACATATGAAAATACACTTTCAAGAAAATTACTTATAACTGGCTGCCTACATTAGGACTTATTGCCTTAGATTTTGAGTGAGTTTTCTCACCTAGCTCTCTTTCACTTCCTAATTGACTGGTAAGCCTCTACCTTCAAATCTTTTCTTCACTTGTATTATATTTATATAATATCTATATATTTTTCTCAAGAGCTATCCGGGAAGAAGAAGGTGTCTCCTCTCACTGCCTATTTATGCAGGGTTTTTCTTAGGGTTTAAGGCACTAGCTAAAGACATTTTTGCCCATCAGAAATTATGCCATTTGCATTTAGTTTTTAAACCCAAAATCTTACCCTCCCCGGCTTGGGTTTGTGAAGAGAAAGTGGTTATATCTTTTTGGTTAATTTCAGAAATTTGCTTTTCCAGAAAATACTTTTCCCTTTTGTCTACTATCATGCTATAAGTGTGACTTGATTTTATTATTTATCAAATACTTTTCGTAATTCTGCCTATACCAAGCATTTCTCTGTTTTATCTTATTTTTTTCTATTTTCAGCTTTCATTTAAATAGTATGTACTTCCTTTATTTATTTATAAGAGGATTTCTTCTTTTTCTTTCTGCCCATATTTAAAATATGTTGGTATATTTTATTTTGCTGATTTGAACTCTAGTACATTATTAACATATCTATATATATGTATATAAATCTTACTAAATTAATTAGTATACTCATCGGTATATATATTTATACATTATTTTGTACTGACACACACATGTACATGTACACTCAGAAATACTTAGTAGCATCCATATATATATATATATATTTACTTTTGCATATAGCTTTTAAGGATTTGACCTATATATATATATATATATATATATATATATATTTCCATACACATCAACATGTATTTATTCTTAGAGTTCAGGAATTTAGCTTTAGTTCATGTGCATTTCCTGTGCACACATGTGCACATATACAGATACACTACATCAAGCTATATCAATTTCCTTATAAAATTTGTTTAAAAATTATTTTAAACTTATTTATATTTTTTAGAATAAATTCCTAAAATCTTGGGTCATTACATACACCCCTCCTTTTAGAAATTGTGTCCCACAATTTTCCTAAGCTTAAAATAAATTTTAAACTTATTCCAGAGAACATATACATTCTCAACCCAATAAATTTTTAGTTCTATCATAATAACTAAAAATATATACACCTAAAAAGGAAAACAATCAAAAATCAGAATTACCTTTAATCTGAAAATAGCTTAGGATAATTCATCCTAACTTTGTCTTCTAATTCCCATGTGCAATCACTAGGATCAAGACTCCACTGTACCTTCACAAGTTTCAGAGATTTATTCCTCAACTTCTTCACATCTTTTGCCAAAATTCCCACGGGATCCTTCTCATAAATCAAATTAGGATTTATCTACACTTGGGTTGGGGTCTCAAGAATTTCTGCCTTGTCATGAACTCATCTCCTCAATTGTGATACATGAAAAACATCATGCATCCCTTGCATGTTTTCTGGTAATTCCAACTTGTATGCCAAGGAACCAATTCTTTCTAGAATTTTGTATGGCCCAATATATCTTGGGGTTAACTTGGCTTGTTTCCCAAACCTCAATACATTTTTCATAGGTGATATTTTGATGAAAACAAAATTTCCTACTTCATATTCCACCTGCTTCCTTTCATGTCTGCAAATTTCTTTTGCCTATCTTGAGCTGCTGCCATTCTTCTCCTTACCAACTCAATTTTCTCTTTAGTTTCTTGTATGTACTCAGGCCCTAAAATAGCTCTTTCCCCTGCTTCTACCCAACATACTGGTGACAAGCATGGCTTGCCATACAAGGCTTCAAATGGAGCCATTCCTATGGTGCTTTGATAGCTGTTATTGTATGTAAATTCAGCTAAATGGAGATAGTCTTCCCAGTTGCCTCCAAAATCCAGTGCACATGCCCTTAACAAGTCCTCTAGAACCTTGTTCACCACCTCAGTCTGCCCATCTGATTGTGGATGGTAGGCAGTGCTTAAGCACAATTCACTTCCCATGGCTTCTTGAAAACTTCTCCAGAATCTTGAGGTGAAGATGGTATCCCTATCACTCACAATGGTTTTGGGAATGCCATGCAATCTTACCACTTCTTTCACAAATAGTTGTGCTAACTTTGGTGCATTCATTTCTGATTTGACTGGGATGAAATGTGCCACTTTAGTTAGCCTATCAACTATTACCCATATGCTTGTGTTTCCTCTTTTAGATCTAGGCAGTCCATCTATAAAATCCATAGATATATCTTCCCACTTCCACTGTGGTATGCTAAGAGGTTGCAACAACCCTGATGGCTTCTTTGTTTCAGCCTTGACTTGTTGGCAAGTCATACATTTTGCAATATATTTGGCTACATCTGATTTCATTCCCTTCCGCCAGAAATCTCTTTTTAAGTTTTGATACATCTTTGTACTGCCTGGGTGTAAGGAGTATTTACTTCTATGATATTCATTCAATATTTCCTCCTTCAACTCCATGTTTTCTGGCACACATATTCTATTCTGGTTTCTCAAATAACCATTTTTATCAATATCGTAATTTATCACTTCCTCCCCCTTTAATATGAGAATTTTCTTCTCCAATAAGTTTGTGTCTTGTTCTTGCATTTTACTCACCTTAAAAGTTAGTTCAGGTTGAAATGTTATCAAACTCAACTTCCCTCTATTTTCATGTGCACCATGCACATGTACATCCATGTGCACACAGTCTTTCTCCCCAATTTCTAATTCAGCAAGCAAAGACAAATCTTTAAATTCTTCTATCATTATCATGGCTAACTTAGCATGTTGTCTACTTAGAGCATCAGCAAGTTTGTTTGCTTTACCTGGTGTATAGAGTATATCTAAATCATAAGCAGCTAAGAACTCCACCCATCTATGTTGCCTCATGTTTAAATCTTTTTGTGAAAATAAATACTTTAAAGACTTGTGGTTGGTGTAAAGTTCGAACTTAGTGCCTAACAAATAATGTCTCTAAAGTTTTAAAGCATAGATCACAACTGCTAATTCAAGATCATGTGTGGCATACCTTACTTCATGGGGTTTAAGTTGTCTGGATGCATATGCAATGACTTGGCCTTGTTGCATCAACACTGCACCCAAGCCAAATCCACTAGCATCAGTATATACCACTAATTCTTCATTTCCCTGGGGTACTTTCAGAATTGGAGCATTCACCAATGCCTCCTTCAACTGTTCAAAAGATTTCTCACACTTCTCTGACCAAACAAAAGCTTGGTTCTTCCTGGTTAAGTTAGTAAGTGGTGTAGAAATTTTTGAAAAGTCTTTTATAAATCTCCTATAATATCCTGCCATCCCCATAAATCATCTCACTTCACTCACTGTGCTAGGCCTCTTCCATGCTTGAATAGCCACTACTTTATTGGGGTTTACAGAAATCCCTTTGGCAGAAAAGACATGGCCAAGGAAATGTACTTCCTCTTTCCAAAATACACATTTTGAAAATTTTGCCTTTAAATCTTTTTCCCTTAATCTAGACAAAACCAGGTGCAAATGATTTTTATGTTCTTCCACTGTTTTGGAATAAATTAAAATGTCATCTATAAAAATCAGCACAAACTTGTCTAAATATTCTCTAAAAGTTCTATTCATTAAATCCACAAAGTATGATGGTGCATTAGTCAAACCAAATGGCATAACCAAAAATTCATACAACCCATACCTAGTGTTAAAGGCAGTGTACTTAACACTTGACTCCTCCACCTTCATTTGATGAAAACCAGATGCTAAATCTAGTCTAGAAAATACTCTTGCCCCTGCTAATTGATCAAAAAGATCATCTATTCTTGGCAATGGGTATTTATTTTTAATAGTTACTTTGTTTAATTCTCTATAATCTATACCGAGTCTTAAAGAACCATCTTGTTTCTTAACAAATACCACTGGTGCTCCCCAGCAAGAATTACTTGGTCTTATAAAACCCTTTTCTTCCAATTCCTCTAACTGTTTCTTTAATTCTTTTAGTTCATTTGGCCCCATTCTAGTTGGCTTTTTAATTACTGGGCTTGCTCCTGGAACTAGATTGATTTGAAACTCTATTGGTCTATGGTGTGGAACACCCTTAACTTCCCCAAACACATCCAAATATTCATTGACTATGGGAATTTCTTCAATGGTTAGTTCACTGAAATCTTTTTCTGAGTCAACTAAATGATATAGTTTTCCTTCCTTCGCTACTTCACATAAAACTGTGATTCTCTGGCCTCTAGAGTTTTGCAATGATATGGTGGATGAGTCTAAATTAATTATGGCTTTAAATTGCCTTAACCAGTCTACCCCCAATATAACACCTATATTTGGGTATTTCAAAACATATAAATTGAAAATAAAAATATTTCCTCCTATGTTTAATTCCACATCCACACAAATCATGTTTAAAACACTAGAACTCCCCAGTGGACTTTGTATATGCAATGGGGTTTCAACCAATATGCAATTTAGTTTTAGCATTTTAACTAGTTCATAAGAAATCAAAGAGTGAGTTGCCCCAGTATCATATACTACTGCTATGGGTATGGTACAAATAAGTAATGTACCTTCCACTTGGCTATGGTTTTCAGTATTACTCTCAACTGTGGCTTTGCCTTATCCTTCCAAATTTGCCAATTTTCCTTGCTGTTTATACTCAGGACAATTCCTCTTCATATGCCCCTCTTTCCCACATAGATAGCACTTGAAAGCTCCTACTTTCAATTCTGGACACCTAGGCTTGATATGCCCTTCCTTTCCACACTGATGGCACACAATTTTCTTCTTGGTTTCCTTAGTCTTGACATCTCCAGTGCCTTTGTTACTGACCTCTTCCTTCTTCTTATCATAAGGGTGATACCTCCCCTTACCCTTCTTGGTGTTATTGTTCTTAAAATTTCTGAACTTCTCCCTCTCCTTGTCATGCTGCTCCAACCTCAAAGCCAAGTCTATTACTTGATCAAATGTCCTGTAAGCATAAGGTAACATGGCTCTGCTAAGTCCTGGGTTCAAACCTTTAATGTACCTATCATTCTTGGATGCTTCATCTGCCACAAGCATTGCTCCATATGTGGAAAGACCCTCAAACTTTTGAGTGTATTTAGTGACACTCAAAGTTCCTTGCCTAAGTCTAATAAATTCTTCTAGTAAGGTGGTCTTAGCTGATGCTGGTACGAATCTTGCTTCCAACATCTCTTTGAATTGATTCCAAGTGATTTCATTCTCACCTCTCCCTGCAATGATTACTTCCCACCAGCTTAAAGTTGCTCCTTTCAACTGTCTTGAAGCCACTTGCCTCTTCCTTTGATCACCAAGCTGCATGTCATTGAAAATCCTATCCAATGTTCTCAACCATGCTTGAATTTCCATAATACTTTCTGTCCCTTCAAAGCTTTTGCCTCCTAAATGAGTATAAGTCTTGAGTAATTTGGAGAGCTCTTCATGGGGATTTTCTTGCCTTTGTCCTGCCCCATCCCTAAATGCTCTTACCAAATCTTGCAGATTGACCATTGGTGGTGCATTGGAGGATCCAGCTCCCTGATTTGGTGGTCTTCCTACCATAGTTTGCTAATAATAATTTACATAGCTGGTTAGTTTTTTTTAACTCAAACTTGATCATCCAGTGATCAATCCCTAAAAAATATTTTACTTATACTTTGTTTCTTAAGTTTTTTTTTAATTTCATAGAAAGATTTGATTTTAATTTTCAACTATGTTTTAGTAACATAGCTCTGATACCAAATGAAATGACCCTCTCTTTTTATACCTTAATTTGTAAGGATTGTTTTTTTACATATATATATATATACATATATATATATATATGAGATATACATATACATATTTCTGAAGCCTAGAGTCATTTTTTTTCTATCAAACAACATATATCCAGGATCAAAATAATTAACCAATATAAATATATCAGTACATTCACAAAGACATGCACATACATGTGAGGATGTATATGCCTCTCTTGTTTGAATCAGTGTTCTGGAAAACAAGAGGATATTTGATTGATTGAGTTTAATCAATCCATACATAGTTCAGTTCAAATATATGCAATAAAATTTCCATTCATGCATGAATACCTATATATATATATATATATATAAACTCCTGATTCTTTGCTAAATTCTCTAGGGAGTATAAATCCTAGAAACCAGATAATTGTAATATGATTGTCTATAAATTAATGGTTTGGTGCTTGTGCTCTGGGAAAATGATATAAGTTCCTATCATTATCTATGTTTGATTTTCTTATAAAATCTGTCTAGAGTACAGGCCCTATTCTGGAATATTTTTAAGTGATATATCACATTCAAAACTTAATTCTTTGATACTAGGATGCTAAGCTAAAACAAATGCAAACATGTCTGAGTTTCCTATAGCCATGAGCATCCATAACATGGTTCAACCAGGCTCTTTGTTCTGGTGTAACCCATAGGGTCTTAAAAACGCATATGATCAAAACCTGAGTGAAATGGACTTCAGATTCATGTAAAAATACAAAGGAAAAGGTGTGTTAATATCTGTACAAAACATGTTTATGTGTGTATATAGCTGCAACTATTTTGGATCTAGCTTTCAACTCCCATATTACAGATTCTTCCTTTATTTAAAAATAAGGCATGAAACATTTGTATAAAACAAGTTGAATTATGGAAACATTACAGTCATATAAAACATTCTCCCTATGCTTATTATCTTTGGTATACATATGCCATGGTAGAAAAATAAGATCATTTAATTTTTCTGAGAATCAATTATCCAGATATCCCAAAACTTAAACCCTTTTTAAAGACTCAAGATTGACTAATACATTTATAAAATCTAATCATTCAAATTTAACATAGTGTTCTTGCTAAATCCACTTACAAGATTTTGATTAACTTCTTTAACATATCAGATACTAACTAGATTTATAGATTCCAAATACAAGTCAATTTCTTAACAAAATACTTAGCAAAATATCCATCCAATATTCAACACTTAATACAAGTAGCAATTTAAATTATCAATACATGCAGATTTCATCATTTAGGCTCTTATCTAACTAAGTTTAACATGCTATAATCTTCTTCTCAAAGCCTTGCTCCTACTCCTACTTAGTTGCTGCAATCCCTGAAAATGCATTTGAAGCTGTCCCATATTAAATGGGACACCCCATATGCCATTAGCACGCTAGGGTCAGACACATGTCTGGTATGAGAAAATCCACTAAAACAATTTGTAAATCAAGTTAAAGTTAAAACATGAATATATGTATATAACTCTGTCTTTAGAAAACAAGTAATTCATGTGTGCATGTTCTATGTCAGTGTGCAGGTGCACACTTAAATCTGCCTTTCCAGAAACCTCAAGAAGACATGGTACATTCATACATTCATATATTTCAATCATGAATCAAATAAACACCCATACAAACAAGGAAATCACCCAAAATGAATTAAATCATTTATTCACTGTCCAGATTTCATTCCAGGAAAACTCTAGTTCCTCTTTATATCAAATTCTCTTACCTTGATATATTTATCTATCTTGGTCTCATCTGCAATTAATTGAATCAATGGACACACTGTAATGAACTAATTCACTCCATTACACAAAGATCTCAGGACTTAAACAAGCCATGTGTCAACTTGTATTACTCAAGAAAACAAGTCATTCCTACAGTGTTCTTGACCCCAATTTCCTAATCAGGTTTAAGTTAATAATAACTCTTTTGATTTTTCATGACTAAACCATTCAGTGATCCATTTCACTAACTAAAACATCCATATCAGGGAATCTCATTTTATTCATAACCAAACAGAGACAAACAGGCAAACAACCATTGGTGACTAAATAAATAAGATTCTGTATGTATATATATATATATATATATATTCTGGTATTTTTAAAAGGGGTATGGGCAACTAACATTGGCTTATGGCTTTTGGGAGAGTTTTCCCTTTTGCAAACATTTGTGCTTGAGTTAAACTCAGAATGCCAAGTTTCACTGAATCACAAAATTTGTTTGCTATGTATATGAACATTTTTATATTTTCATTGAATCAGGAGCATGCACATAGGCAACCCTATTGCACCCCTAATTCCTTTTTGTCTCAAGCCTCAGCACTTATACATGAGTATATTGCAACTCAACATTGTTTACATCTTTCTGGGTTGAGCCAAAACCAATACTACTTGCCTATTTTCAACATTTTATTTTCTGGGTATTTGTTTATGTTCCTAAACATTAACATATCAGAGATCTGGGTTTATAAAACATATATGTATACTAACAATACTTAAAACTTTCATATAATAAAACAAGTAGAACAACCAAAAAGAATCAAAACATTCTCAGTTCTAAAATCACAGATAAGCATTCACATATGAAAATACACTTTCAAGAAAATTACTTATAACTGGCTGCCTACATTAGGACTTATTGCCTTAGATTTTGAGTGAGTTTTCTCACCTAGCTCTCTTTCACTTCCTAGTTGACTGGTAAGCCTCTGCCTTCAAATCTTTTCTTCACTTGTATTATATTTATATAATATCCATATATTTTTCTCAAGAGCTATCCGGGAAGAAGAAGGTTTCTCCTCTCACTGCCTATTTATGCAGGGTTTTTCTTAGGGTTTAAGGCACTAGCTAAAGACATTTTTGCCCATCAGAAATTATGCCATTTGCATTTAGTTTTTAAACCCAAAATCTTACCCTCCCCGGCTTGGGTTTGTGAAGAGAAAGTGGTTATATCTTTTTGGTTAATTTCAGAAATTTGCTTTTCCAGAAAATACTTTTCCCTTTTGTCTACTATCATGCTATAAGTGTGACTTGATTTTATTATTTATCAAATACTTTTCGTAATTCTGCCTATACCAAGCATTTCTCAGTTTTATCTTATTTTTTTCTATTTTCAGCTTTCATTTAAATAGTATGTACTTCCTTTATTTATTTGTAAGAGGATTTCTTCTTTTTCTTTCTGCCCATATTTAAAATATGTTGGTATATTTTATTTTGTTGATTTGAACTCTAGTACCTTATTAACATATCTATATATATGTATATAAATCTTACTAAATTAATTAGTATACTCATCGGTATATATATTTATACATTATTTTGTGCTGACACACACATGTACATGTACACTCAGAAATACTTAGTAGCATCCATATATATATATATATATATTTACTTTTGCATATAGCTTTTAAGGATTTGACATATATATATATATATATATATATATATATATTTCCATACACATCAACATGTATTTATTCTTAGAGTTCGGGAATTTAGCTTTAGTTCATGTGCATTTCCTGTGCACACATGTGCACATATACAGATACACTACATCAAGCTATATCAATTTCCTTATAAAATTTGTTTAAAAATTATTTTAAACTTATTTATATTTTTCAGAATAAATTCCTAAAATCTTGGGTCATTATAATTACTTATTATTCCTTCAAAACACTTTCAAACACATTTCAAAATTTCCGGGACTTAGATTCAAAACTTCTCAATTGAAATTCATTTTAATTTATAAGTCATATTTATAAATTATGCTTATATAATTCCTTTCCTTAAAATATTCCAAATATTTTATCATTGTTTATTTTGTAATACACATCCTTTATTAAGACCCAACAACCAATTTATAATAATAATTAATATTATTATACCTAGAAACCAAACACATTCCATAGATTCCATAGTAATTTCCTGAAAAATATTATTTAAAATATAATCAGGGTAAACCTATTTTTATTTCAAAATACTTTGAAAAAGTCTTCTGAAATTTCCGGAATTTAAAATTCTGGTTTTGATCTATTCTTAGCTTAACCCATTTGCATAATTCATTCTTATCAAATTTATATTTGGTTATATATATTTAACCACTTAAATCTTATAATCTTATTTGATTACCATAATAACAACCAATCTCCTTAATATACTATAATAATTCAGAAATATTATTTCTTTTTATGTCAAAATAAAATCTTATATAAAAATTATTTTAAAATCATTTTTAAAATCATTACATAAAAAAATAACAAGTACGCCCTCATATATATAATACACTCAACTCATTCTAGGGCACTACTGACCCAATTTCTAATGAGTAATCCCCACTAGAGCCAAGGTTCTCGCTTAACCTTTAGCTCTGATGCCACGTGTAACGATCGGTAGATTTTTCGACCCCAAAAATCGACACTAATACGTTCACTGTATAGAGTGTCGAGCAATCGAGTGCTAGAAATACCAGGTTTTTAGGGTTTAAGAAGAAAACGATAGAAGAAGAAACAAAAATAACAACACAGAATCTCATAATTGCAGCGAAACAAAATATAATATACAATAACAGCTTTTTATACAAAAGAAAAATCGTAACTATTAATATACATACAATTTATCAGAGTACCATCATCAACATATAAATCTGGACAGTTATAATAACTTTTCCATAAATGTTGAATATACAGCCTACACTACACAGCGGAATATAATCAAATACGTGCAATATGTCTCTGCCATCCAGCTCGTTTCCTAAGCTCTAAAGTAACCTATCCTGAATCTATAGTACTCGGTCTAACCCGAGCATTACAATAAAGTTACACCCGAGTCAGGCTGGAAACCAGCGTGAGTAAAACACGCTAAATTTGAGTTACTTAAGTTATCGAAATCCTATGAAATACCAAGGTAACTCGTAAGACCACGTCACATATACACGACGGGTTTTTATCTTATCATAACCAAAACACTTTTACAGAAATCCATCGATATTTTTTATAGTGTCTCAATACAATACTTGTTTAAAATAGTCAAATTTGTTACATTTAAAACAAAATCCAGTAAATTAGACTCTAACATTTAACCTATAAAGGTTCTTGGTGGTTATTGGAGCGAAGTGGTTCCGGATAATGCAGATATCTGATCCCGGTCTCTTTGAACTCAAAACGATAAAATTTAAAAGGTATAATTGTTTAAAATAAACAATTCATATTCAGAGTGTCAATATTCACATATGGGAATTTATTACATATGTTTATTTTTCGATAAACGTATCAACGTTTTACTCCAAACATCTCAATTTGTTTAGCTACTTAATGACACGGACAAGAAACTTGAAATAAATATTCAAGAGCAATAAAGCCAAACATATATCGTTACCCTATTTTAACGATAAATAATTAATATTAAATAATTCACAATCAAGATTTAACTAACTTAAGTTAAACTGGATCTACTTATGTTTTTAATCCAATTAATGATAAATTAGGGAAATTATAAAATAGTTTATTATTAGTTAATTTAACAATCTATTTAATAACTAAATTATTAATTAACATAAGATTTAATCAATTTAGACTTAGTTAATTATCCATTTTAATTATTATAATTTATTTTATTTTATATTACAGAAAATTAACAAAATTAGTTTAGAATATAACACCGGGTGACATGATCACACCGTAAAGATTTTTATGTCGATTGGATTAATATTGAAAGGAAAACAAGGTTTTTAAATTTGAAAGATTAATTTAAAAATTAACAATTCATTAAAAAAAATTTGATATAATAACAGATAATAAATCCAATAAAAGATTCCTTATTGTTTCAAATCAATTACTTAAATCGTTTAAATTTTACATTACATAAAACTTGACGATCTTAACTCGGATAAAAATACATAACTTTGGATCCTGATGTAGAAATTCAACGTGACTATTGGAAAAATAGAGATTAAATTTTTGATTCATTCAATTAATTTATCAACCCATTTAATTTATTTTCATTTTTCTCTTTTCCTTTTTTTTCTTCTCTCTCTTCTTTTCTTTTTTTCTTTTATCTCTTCCTTTCATTTTCTTCTTTCCTTTAGCCTTTCTTTTTTTTCCTTTGGCCCATGTCCATCCGGCCCAAACTCCTTTTCCTCTCTTCAGTTTCTTTTCCTCCCTCTCTCCTTTCTTTCACCCGAAACACCCAAACATGCATGACACCGTGTACGTGCACACAGCCACCCTTCCACGAATCACGCCGCCGACCCCTCGCATAAGCCACCTACGACCCTCTCCTCTTAACTACACGTTTGGAATTTCGATCGAGCCTATGGTTCGAAAATTTGAACTCCATACTAAAATACTTGAACAACCCAAAACCTTTCTATCCCCTCGTCTGGCCAACCACCACCATCGATCACCACCAAACTTCACCGAGAGACTCGCCATCACGTCCTCTTCCATTTCCCCCTAGACCACATGTCCATCACGTCGCCTCGTCACCGCCATTGCCACCTAACCCAAACACAAATATAAGCGCTCTAAAACCCTAGTTTGCCCATGACCGGCCACCACGAACACCTAAAATTTTTCACGCCATTTTTCTCCGATGCGCCTCCACCCAAACCTCCTCCACGACGAACCCCATGTCCCATAATAGCCTAGGTCGCAGGAATTCGACAATATGACCAAATCCCTTCAACTCGACATTTCTTCCTCCATGCTTCATTAAAAATCTCCAAACCAAGCTTAAAATTCAAGTTTTTTAACAACAATTCCAACCGTATAATCCATTAACTAAATTTTGATGTTTTGATTTTCGACCATACCTTGACTTCTTACTGTAAAATCTGTTTTCACCTGACTATACTCGATAGAATCGAATGAAACAAATTTTAAAATATACTAAACTTAAAAATAAACAACCTTTGTTTTGGAACTAAGTTTTAAAACCAAATAGATTTCGAGTTGCTGATTTTGAAGATGAAGACTTTACTTGTTTATCAAAAAGAAAATAAGAACATAGGCTACTTTAGGAGGAGTACAGTATTTTCTAGGTTACAGGTTTGTCTAACTTGCATTTACAAAAGCATGTATACCTAGCTACCTTGTATACTTGTCATAAGTAAAGGATTTATTCAAATCACAACTACCTTGTATACTTGTCATAAGTAAAGGATTTATTCAAATCACAGCTACCTTGTATACTTGTCATAAGTAAAGGATTTATTCAAATCACAGCTATGTGGAAATAAATATAACAACAAGTAAAAACTTTTGATATTTACTCAAAGGCTTTAGAAAAAGAAGCCACTGCTGCTTCTTTTGTTTTGCTGTAGCTTTGAGATCTTAGTTCTACAAAAAAAATTAATGGCAGCCTTTTTTGTGAGAATGTTAAACATGAATAACCATGACAGTGTATATATAGAAGAGAATGGGAAGGAACAGGGCTGAAGCCCATGTTTATGAACAATGCTTTAATTCTTTTTTTATTTTATTTTTTTCTTTAATTTGATTTTAAAATTGTTGACTTGATTTTGGTAAGTGGATTTGATCTTTTATGGTGATTTGATTTATTTTGTGCTTGAATTGATATGCATTTATTCTAATGTTCCCTTGTATGCAAACATACATCATATAGATATATATATATATATATATGTATGTATAGATGTCCTATAGCTTAGACCATAAGCACGTATTTTTGTTTACTAGCATGTATATATATAACATGCCTAAGTATAAAGCAACACACAAGTATCTAATTCCTTATTCATATATATATATATATATATATATATTATTTAATATCATAAGTTTTGCATGCATATATCTATATATAATTCTATACACACTATTCTTTAAGCATATATACATACACATATACTTACATTTATTTTGTCATCACATACATATATATTTACATTTATACAAATTTTCATATACATTACTTCATATGGGCGTATATACATATATATACTTATATATATATATAAACATCATAAAGCTTTAAATATATGGATATTCTATCTTAAATTCTAGATGGTGGAGTTTATATACATATATCAATAAAATTCATCATACCCAGAATTTATATTTTAAAATTAAACATAGTATTTAACCAATATATAGATTTAGATATTTTGAATATCGTAAAACTCATCTATTCGACTTATAAAAATCAATATTCCAATAAATTAAAATCAGTTAATTACCCCCAATAACAGGTGTGCGGGTCGTTACAATGCGCATCTTATACGCTATGTGAGATGCATATTAAAACCTTGTAAAGACGTTGGGATATAAACGATATTTAGTGTGTAATGTCGTTAGTGAGTCCGATTTGAATAAATGTATTAATACTATGATCGATACGAGGTATGCTACTAGACAGTACTATCCATCCTAGCCGATAGATTTGAGATCACAACTTGAATCATGATGAACTGGTCTAACGTCACTTTGTCTTCCAAATGATCTATTGCATAGACACACCATGAGCAGGCGCTATGAAAACGAGGATTAGTAGCGACAATGATGGAGACATGATGAGGCAGTTACTACTGCACAACAGAATGAGTGCCAGAGATCCAAAAAGTACTGTGCAACTAAGGGATCATGTGGGGGTACCGGTAGCTTGTGATTGGGGGATAAACAGATGAAATAGGTTGTGATATCTTGAAGTCAAGGCTGAGTCTAGAAAAGACTGGTCGAGGGGATGCAGAAGAAATAGGATATAAGCCTAGGTGTTGGTCAAGTATTGATAAAACGAATATGGTTATTTAGAAACGAACACCTCATTTATGCTTGTATACTTATGATGTGATTAATAAGTGTAATGATTGCAACCTAAATATATGGATAGGAGTGATTACTTAGTTGATTAAAGTTGGAGCCATGGGTCATGTAATTTAGAGCCATGACATGTATGTTAAAACCAGTCTCTGTGTGCGCGCGCACGCTTTGAGATGTGGGTTGGGTATTATTCTAGCGAGTGTGTGCCATTTTTGAGAGTAAAAGCATATCATATATTGTTATGCCCAACACACTCGCTATGTTATGTATTGAGCATAGTTACACTCATAGTTAGTTTCTAACCTGACTTGGGGTTTGTTATGTATTTAACAATCTCGGGTCAGACTGAGGTTGTTATATAGGTTTGGTGTTATATATGCTTATAGGCTACGACATTGAAATAGAGCCGATGATGATGGAGGATGCTCGATTGGCTTGTATTGACTATCTTATATGATTTGACGACATGTTCATGGATTGAGACTAGGTTGTATTTGATTATAGGATGTATTGTGTTGTTTAGCCATGTATTGGATATAAGTTGTATATATGAGATACCGTACCAGATTTCATATATGATATAAATTATCCGTTATCTTTTATCAAGCTCTATTTCTAATTAAATTGGGCATTTTCTTCTATGTGTCTCTAATACTGTATTATTCAATCTAGGAAACTCGTATATGTTGTATCGGGACATGATACATATTATTTCGTACATTTTCAAGTATTGTAATGTACCTATATTGACCCAAAGTACCATGTATGAAAGATCACTCCTTTTAAGCCTTTTGATCCAAGCTATCGGGTGGTTGACTCTCTCTAACAGTTTGATCACTGGGATGAGGGCATCACTTTTTAGCATAAGAGCTATGATCAGAATAATATAGAGATAGTGTAACTTCCCAAAAATGTGAACACTTTGTATATAAATAGTAGAATTATGTATTTAATATTAATTAAATGGATTTAATAGCATTATTAAACTTATTTAAATAATAATGGTAAATTCATTTTGTAAATTTGTTTACATAAATAAACAGTCCGGTAAAGAATTGAAAATGTGACCGAAATTCGGTTTCGGATTTTCAACTTTTTACCAAACGAAAGTTGTTGCACATACATACGTTTATGTATACATATAGAAAATAGGAGTTCATTTAGCACTAAACAAACTAAACAGCCTAAGCATCACTAGGAGTTTCTAGAAATAATTAGTAAGGTAATTAAAAAGAAGACTTTTGCTAATTTTTGCTCCTTTTTATGTGATGTAATGGCAAGTACTCAAGGCCGCATGGAGTAGCACATAGGTGTATGATAAGGAAGCTGAAATGACTAGGGTTAGGAGGGTAATTTGGCTAAGGGGTAGTGGATGTCATTTTCCATTTTGCCTTAGTCTATAAAAGAGCCCTTCCATTTTCATTTCTCACTTTACATTCCATTCATTTCATTTTCTATTTTTGGTTCTCCTTCTTCTACTTTTGCTATCTCAAATACTCCTAACAAAAACCATATCAAAACATAATCTTTCCTCATCTAAATCATTTTAAAAGCTTGAAATAATACTGCAAACATCATCACCTTCTCAAAATTGCAAGTTTTGGAGCAAAGCCCATCCATTTCTACCGTGGCCATGAGCATGTCTTGGCCTCCCTAGGCTAGGGGATTAGCATTTGGAAGGAAAGGGGGAGTTTGGAGCTAGTTTGGGTTAAGGGTAGGAAGTAGAGTGTGTTGCTTTGTTGTGGTAGGAAGTGTTGGCTTCATCTTTGATTTGAAAGTGAGTTAATCTCGCTTTAAAATGGTTTTCAAATTGAAAAAAATGTTGTAAAATATAAATTATTTTTTATACTTGTGTATATTGCTTGCTTGGATTTGATTCTCTCTTGGAAGCAGATGGCATAAATAACCATTGTTATGCGGGGGACAAAGCAGAATGAAGTCGAAGTATATTCGTAGTGAATAGGTCACTACGGAATACTTCAAAGAACATACACATATGAGATTTACAATGGACTTTTATAAAGAGACCCTAAGAGGTTTCTCATCAATGTTGATTTACTTTTTATTTAGGTTGCTTATATTGAACTTTGGTTTAAATATATGTGTGATTTATTAGTTGTTTGTGAAAGTGTCGTTATAGCAACTATCGCTATACCGACACTTATGAAATCTCCTTTTTCGATCTTTGTTAATTTCTCTTGTGCTTGTGTTTGCATCATCAAATATTTGGTCACGCTTTTGAGCTTTTAAAAATTATTATTTGAACCAAGTTTTGATGGCTCGAAAAAGGTTATAACAATTAACTGCAAACTGTTTAACAGTTAGAAAGGTTATGGCAGCGTTTTTGCAGTTCAAAAGTCAAGTTTTAAAATAACTTTCAATTGTGTTTATTTGACTTCAAAATCCTCTGAATTTTTATGAATGCATACTAGAGTCATAGTATGTTGTTCTAAAAATAAAATAGAGTATTCATACTTTGTAAAAATATGGAGAAAACTCCATTTTGAAAGGAATCAATTTAAAGGAATTTTCTGTACACTTTTTAGTGGCACTTTTGCGGCACTATTTCCAACTTTTATAAAAACGGTTTTAAACTTGATTTTGTTTCTTTAATCTTTTCGGAGTATCTTTCTAACGTATATTAAAGTGTTTTAAAGGTGGTTTGGAATTTATATAAATAGTTTAAAGGATTTAATGTAAATTATAAAAGAAGAAGTTTTTATTTTGAAAATAAGGAAAGGAAATGGTTTTAATTTTAATATATATTAAACTTAAGATTTTATTTTTAAGTAATATTTAAAATGGATGTTTTAAAAACTGTATTTCATGTATTTTTGAGTTTACTAATAGTGTAAAGGAAGCATGGATTACAACACCATTGTTGTAATAAATGTTTTTTGAGAATTGAGAAAAGAATTCATGGATTATAACACTTTTATTATAATGAATGATTTCGTAAAGTTATTAAGCAAACTTGTTTCTTGACTAAATAAGTGTTGATATTCTTAAATATTTGGAGGAATTTTTTTTAAAGATGATAATAAGTTGATTTATAAATGATATTAATAAATGAAAAGATCTTTAAAAAAAATGTTTTCAAAATAAAGCTTAGTGTAATTGGTTTTGGGTTTATAGTAAACAATGTTTTATTGACATTTGTTTTTTAATATTATTTTTAATACACTTAGAAATATAATTAGCTCATTAAAGGAATATTTTAAGGAGTATTTTTAAAAGTATTTTATAAATATCTCTGATGTGAAAATCAAGCACAAGTGGGAGTCAAATGTTTTTAAAAGTTTGATTCGTTTATAGAAAATATTTAGCCTTACATTTAGTACTAAGCATTAAGGGAACCGCTGCTATCTTTAAAGTTCAAAATGTATGTCGAGGCAAGGTCTGAGAGGCAACGTTGCCCTAACTTATCTGGCTCATTGTTAACCCTGGGATAATGGCTAGGTTTAGGATCGACAAGTGGTGATAAGTGTAAGAGATTTAATTTCTATAAGTGATATCACTTATATGGAAAGGATTTAGGCATGTGATTAGCACTAAATGTTAAGGGAACTCATGTTATTCTTAAAGTTAAGAATGTATGTCTTCCAAGGTAGGAAGCAACATTGCCCTAACTTGTCCGGCTTTATTATTTTCGTCGGGGTAGTACTAGTTTGAGATCAATGAGTTATAATAAGTATATGAGATTTTAATTTTCATATACGATCATTTTTGTTATTCCCGATATTTGATTCACTGACTATCGATTTTGACATCCTTCTTTGTGCTTCGTTCATTCAAGACGATTTATTGCTCATTTTGAGTGTTGATATCCTTCTTTGGGTTTCATCAATCTAAGACGGTTTGTAGCTCATTTTGAGCATTAGCATCCAGCATCAGAAATAACAAAAATCCAAGAGATAGTGGGAGCCAATCTATGTGGGTCGCACCCATTAGGTATATCCACATCTATCTAGAGAGGCTTCGGTTGCATGCATGCGGCATATGGATATATTCAGATTCTCGAATGTCATTTATGGGGGTATAGCTTGGAATTTCCTGAGAGTGATGCGTTTTTGGCGTGGGCTCTCAAGTTTATTGTATCTGTAACGACCCGGTATTTTCAACCATTCGCATCCGCACATGTCGGACTTGAATTGCTCAAAATACCGCGTTGTAAATAAAATTTGGCAAAATCTCAAAATATACAGTAAATAAATATAATCACATATCACAGACACAGAGTAAAATAATGCAGCGGAAGTAAAAGAAATAGTAGTTCATGAAGCTACTATATAAATATATCAGAGTTACATAAGATATAACAGAAGAAATCGAATACAATGAAAGTCTCAATATTATAACCAAGTACAAGTTGAGTAGAACAACGGAATTGAAATAGATAGGACAGGACAAGCAGATAATCTCCAGCGATTCAAATCTCCAAGAGAGTGGAAATCCAAATCTGTGAATAACTCAGGCTGACCCGAGCGTAAATAAAAATACAAACACTCAAGTCAGGACATACATACTTATATACTGTAAACCAACTCAAGTGAACTGTAATAAAGGTACAAGTAACTTAAAGAATGCTTGGGATCGCCCATTCTTTAAGGATCCGTTAAACTATATACTATGTAGTAATAATCGCTATTATAATAATGTCTAATCAGTAAAGTATAATCATATAGAAAATAGCGTTAAAGGTATGGAGAACCTTAACGCGGTCGGATCTTTAAATCAAAATCGTAGTAAAGCTTGATATGGTAGGTGACACGGCACAACTAGGCAATGCCAGGGTAGATATACCAATTAAGCATCCGGACTAGTGGTGACGCATAGCAGCCACTACCGCCCACCTCGAACAACACTCCCAAATCAAGGGTGGCCACCAAATCAATCACAAGTAATAGAATGGTATCGAAGAAGTGTGTCCGATAAGAGGTGCTACCTCCTTGGTCCGTCAATCGTTCCTGCTTTAGCCACCTTATGCCAACTCACGGGAGTTAGGTCCACGTATATACCTTAGGATCGACGCCACCATCCTACTTCATTCTGGAAACTCCACCGCGTACACAGTTGTCAAAGTGGTTTTCGGTATCGACAGAGAGTATGTCCATATCTGATCCCGGTCTCTTTAACAACCAATCGTTATTATAACCCATGGTTATAACTTTTAAAACAATACTTTACTTCAAAATAATATATCATTTCAAACCATATATTTATCAAAATAAAGATTAAATCAATTCCAAACCATTTCCATATATTTAAAATATCATATCATTTCAAAACATCATTTCAAATCATTTCAATATATCAAATATCATATCTTTCCAAAACTTCATTTCAAATCATTTTTAATATATCAAATATCAATCTTTCCAAATCTTCATTTCAAATCATTTTAATATAATAAAATATCATATCCTTACAAAACTTCATTTCAAATCACTTTAATATAATAAAATATCATATCCTTACAAAACTTCATTTCAAATCATTTTAATATAATAAAATATCCTATCAGTTCAAATCCAAATATTCAACCTTATATACCTTTTAAATTCAAAGATATCGTTCATTTACTTTCATTTCAAATCACCTTTAAATATTTTATATTCCAATCAAAATAATTCATTTGAACCTTTTAAAAGTGCAATTATTATATTTTCAAATCAAGTATTCAATTTCCAAAGTTTCAAACCATTCTGAGTTCGTTTACTAAGTCAAAAACCATAATTTTTAAAATTTCAGCCTTTCGCAGCATTTAGAAAAAGCTGTTATAAGTTATACTTGAAACATTTTTATTCAGCAAAGACAGCATTTAAAACTGCTGTTAAAACTCAGTTTTTAGTTAAATTATAGTTCAAAACAGAAAAGACAACATTTCAGAAGTGCTGCGGTAACTCAGATTTCAAAACAAAGGTTTTATTTGATTTCAGCAAAGACTGCAGACCACTATAGCATTTCCAGAGAATGCTATAATAGACCTGAGTTCAATATTAGCCTATAAGTTCAATTACAGAAACTACAGCATTTCAGAAATGCTGTAATAGCTCTTCTTACACAATTTTAGTTCAATTCAGAAACTAGCATTTCTGAATGCTATTAAAAGTTAATTCCAGATTTTAGTGTATTTCCAACAACTAAATAACTTCAATTTAAAACACATAAATATTTTAAAAATCATATTTTAACATTTAAAATGTTCATTTACATATCATTTAACATATATCTTTTTCACAATAAATTTCTTATAATTAAATCCAAATTTTCAACAATTTACTTAATAAATTTAAGTGTAAAAGTTTCCAATTCTTCACATTTCAACAAATAACTTAACACTTCAAATTTAAATTACCATTTCACAAATTTAACTAAATTTCCAATTTTATTTAATTAACTTAAACCTTTAATTAAAACCAAATTTCACATTTCCAAGTCAAGTTATATTTTAAAAGATCACTTTTAAACATTCATTTATTTAACTACTTAAACTCATAGAAAAATCAATAATACTTTAATAAATCGCTTAAATTCAAATTTAATCAAATTATCATATTTACCATTTTCCAAATATAATTAAATTTTCATTTTTATTCATATAACTTAAATATAATTTTTAACCAAAATTCCAAATTCCAAACTTAAGTTATATTTCAATAATCCAATTTAACCATTCATTAATTACATTTTTAACTCATAGAAAAATCATAATTTCTTTATTTTAAAACATTTCAAAATCTATTTAAATCAAATTCATAAATTTATATTTTTAAAAATACTTAAAAATATCCAAAAACACTTTATAAAATAACCACGGGCCTGTATATAGTTTTCTAACCTAGGTCAAGTGATACAGATATATATCATTTCAATCCACAATTTAGAAAGAAAAACCGGGTTCTATCATTTCAAACCCGCAATCCCAAGTTAAAATAAGTTAAATAAAAACCATTCAGGCCTATCATTTCAGCCCATAATGATTTTTCCCTATCCTAAAGTCCGTTCGGGTATGTATCATTTCAACCCATAGTGATTCTAGTCTACAGGGAACTTGCAATGTGATAAACAGATATAAATGAACAGAATACATTATATAACAGTAACGGATGATATAATAGGTGTATAAACATCATATGATCATAACATAGTCAAGTATAACATGATAATATATTTCTACAGATTCACAGGGTGTCAATTTACTAGTTATATAGGTACATATTGTCTGGTGAGGATAACTCACCTGTTAAAGCTGGAGATTAGCGATCAAAACACACAGAATAGATTCCAGAAAGCACAACAAGCACGATATAGCATGACTTTTGATTTGAATGAATGGAGAGCCTTGATATTTATCTTGTAAACAATAACCAAACAAGACAATATACACATAAATATTCAACGCAAACAATGTTGAAACAATGAAGTTAAGAAGCAACAACGGAATAGATTACTTGATTGTGCTTTAACCATTCAAAATCTCGAACAAGTGGTTCATTTTCTCAGCCATGATGATGATGAGTGTGGGAGAGACAAGGTTAACTTCCTCGAATACATAAGACAAAACAATACAAACAATATAAGTTTTCAAATGCACAGTACGATAGAATAATATAGAATCAACTGCACGAATCAAAGTAGAATTGCTTTGCACTTGCTTCCAACAACCTTCAGGTTTAGCCATATGGTGTACTACAGGTCGAAGGCAAGATTTGGATCAGGTTTTGGTTGCCTAAGGGTCTGCCAAACATGTTTAGAGGATAGCAAAAGGTGAGTATGCATGAAACAACACAACAAGGCAAAACAATGTCACTTTAACATGGATTCAAGGCAATTCAAGGCTAGGCCAAGGCTCATGGGTCACGGCCAGAGGAGTGGAGTCCAAGGAGATGACGTGGCAGAGGGTCCAGGTGGTGCTGGAGGTGGTGTTGGTGACGGCCATGGGTGGTGGAAGGTGATGGTACCAAAACTAGGTCAGCTTAAGTGCATAGGTGATGGATTTGTGGATTTTTGTGGTGGTTCTTGCCTTGGGGTTGCTCGTCCTGCCATGGTAGTGATCTAGGGTGGTTGATGATCAGGCTATGGAGTGGTGGAGGTTGGCCTAATGTAACATTCCCCCTTCTGACCGCCTCCAGTCGGTATTTAAACAAACTAGAAACGTTCAAAAGGACGAATTGTTATTTAGTTTATAAGGTTTAAACAGAATCAGCTACAGAAACACAGAATAATAATATTTCATTTCTATAAATCTTTTTATATACATCAGAGTTTTATACAATTTAATACTGATACAGCGGAATATCTTAAAATACAATTTTTCTGAAACTAAATGATTCTTTACTCTCTCTCTCTAACTTCGCTGCTCGAAAATCTTCAAGCTGTAAAATACTCGGTCTGACCCGAGTATTATATTCAAAAGAAAATAATACACAGGTCAGTCTAATTCAAACCAGTTACTAGTGCATATAGGCAGTAATAATCAAATAGACGACAGTCACAATAATTCCCGCCTATCCAATCCTTTTAACAAAGAAATCGGATAACGAAAATTTTAACACTAAACAGTGTTAAACAATAAATCAGCAGATTTAAATCATCAACAGAGATAAATAAACAATTTATCAAATCGACTAAATCAATTCAAAACAATTGAAATTGTCACTTTAAAACCATCAGAGTTCGATTGGCTGCCGTACACGCACGCGTGTACGGCCTCGCCAATACTCCATACGAAATACGCAAAGAGATCAATGGATCAAAACACAAAGGAAATATCAATTCAAGATTTGTCAATTCCGGGTGGCTGCAGTACACGCACGCGTGCACGGCCTCGCCACCACATTAATAAAACAGTTCATGTTACAACTACACACTGATCAAGACATGAGCCAGACAAATGAATTCAAGAAATTGGTTCACCATGCAACAGCAAACTCAAAACAACACTACAAGTACCAGATTCAAGGACCAGGTATGACATGCTAAATCTAATTCAAAAAAAAACCCCAAATTGGTATTTATACATTAGTTTAAAATAACATAAACTTGTACTTTCCAAAAAAAAATTATTCTAAAACCCATAAACACTCTCTATTATTTAGTAACTAATATATAATATATTTTGTTTCAATTATTAACTAAGATTCTAGTTCAAACTTAGTAACCCAGCGTATCTGTATACGTAGATTTTTGTAATAAGGTTGTAAGAAAAAAAAAATTACATTAAGCTCATTTGTTGCCAAACAAGTTAAAAACTAAATATAACCAAGTGATCCGAACCAAAGTATTTGTAAGGCAAGTTCTAAGGTATGAACATGCAAGGATGAAGCTACATTTCCAAAAGAAAAAGAAAGTGATAGATCCTTAAAATAAGCATGTACAAGTACTAGATACTAAGCTATATAATACACCCAACATGACAGCACACAATGTTTAATTGAGTAAGGAACTATATATATAGGTCTACACGACCCTTAAAATTGACAGTTAACTTCTTCATGCTATGAAACAAAGTCACACTCACCAACTTTTTTTTTATACAAGGTTGCCTAAACAATTAAAGAAAGTGTCAGTCTATAGATAAGTACAAGACAAGACTATTATTTCAAAATTAAGTTATCAATATAAAAGTCAGGCTTTGAAACTAGAGCATGGAGTTTTCGAAACTTATGTTGTATTGTTAAACAAAACTTACCATCAGAAGTTTTAAAACCAAATTCTATGTGAATTTCCAAGGTCTCAAAGCAATTCAAGAAGAAGTACATTGCCTGAAAGTAAGCAACACAACCTGACTGCCCAAGACTCAACTTTATCCATTCATCCATACAAAAGCAAGTAGAATAAGGCAGCATACCACACGACCATGCAAATGAAACCAAATAATACCGACCGTACAATGTAATAGTGCAAAAGACATGCCTGCATATTAACACTCAAACAACTAACTTTAATATCATCAAGGTACCATAGCAGTTTTAGATTCAAAAAGGATAGTTTGCTCACAGTGTTCTTAAAACCTAGATCTTGCAAATTCAAACATAAATTGTTCAAACATCAAAACTTAAAGGAGGTTGAGGGGTGAGATTTCAAAATTTTTTTTTTAACTTATCCCATGTCTGTAAACAGCGATCAAGAGCATATACAGGCATGCCCATTCACAACTTCATTTTTAAACAACATGCAGGCACAGAATATCAAGGTACAGAGTAGATAAGTGGGTTTGCTCACCGCCACTTAATAATGTAGATTCAACGAAGTAAGGTGGAATTGAAACTATGGTATTCGAGTAAGTTGAAAAGTCAGAAATAAATCTCTAGTATCAAAATCAACTCAACTAAATAAATTCGAGACCGTGGTAACCAAATAATGTAACTGAGTCACAAATCGACACCGAGAGTATCCGGTGTCAGATTTATACTAACTGTAACTTAATCAGTAAGAAGTCGATATCGAAACAGTTCAAAAACTCACCAAAAACATCAACACCGAAACAACAAATGGCTGAGACGAAGCCCAATGAAAATCAGAGAAAATCCAAAATCGAAACAGAGATGACAGAAAAAAAATCGACTAGTTCAAAATCAACATCGAAACCAAAGACCACGAAAACAAACAAGCAAACGAATTCGAACTGTTCGAATCAGATGTGAGTAACATAAATTACTCACCTTCGCTATCGGATTGGGGCAGCTACAGATTGAAGGAGCCGCGATTGAAGAAAAATTGAAGCCCTAATTTGGATCGAAGGACGAAGCCGCCATTAAATTTCTTCGTTTTTTTTAGGGTTTGCGAATGAAAAATCAAAGAGGAACGACTGAATAAAATAAAAGGAGAAGACAACATACGTGATGGCGAGAATACAGGGTAGGGTGGCTGATAGGTACGCGACTTCGGCTGAGATGATATAAAATATTGTGTACTAGAGATCTTGTAATATATTTTTTTATTTTTTTTTATTTATATAAATATTTTCTTTTCAGATTCAATTTGTTTTCAACACAAACTTCAATGCGTTTATATATCGTATGTTCACACAACAATCCCAATAGATACGAAATTTTAAATCCGGTAAAAATTCAACATTACGGACCCAATGGATCTGGTTTCGTCAAATTCCGAGACTGTGCCTCGGAAGGGTATTTTTTTTTTAAAATCCAATTTAAACGATACAATTTCAAATCTGAACAAATCGCTTTTAAATTCAATTCTGAAGCTTCTATTACCTTCAGTATTATCAATATGAATTTTCTAAGCCTTTAAATTATTTTTAACCGGCTTAAAATTGAAGATTCAATTTTATTCAACTTTCAATAGATTATTAAATTCAAAGATTTAATCGCTAATTCATTCTGATAATTTGAAATTCAAGTCAAATCATCATTCAAATATTTAAAATTAATTAGATATTTTCAATTTAAATTGTTCAAAATTCAGGGTCGTTACAATCTCCCCTCCTTAAAACTTTTCGTCCACGAAAAGAAAAGGTTGTTAAAATTTCATTAATATTTATACCCTACTAATTTTTTTTATTTTTTATTTCCAAGCTCAATACTTATTAAAAATAAATAAATATAGAGTGAACTCTATATTCATGATTTGTTCACACTAGCTTTGTTCATTGATTTCTACAATCAAAACGCAAAAGTCTTTTACCAAATTTTCGACTTACAAAACTCGGATTTAAATCTGAAATTCTTCATGTTAGGGATTTGCATATTATATCTTTTCCAAAGCTGTGGACTTTCAAAACATTACAAAGATCCTCTTCTTTAATTCATTAAGTCGGAATTTTCAAATTTTAATTTCAAACTATTGATTTGCTATTTACAGTTTGAAAATACTTGCTAACTCGAAATTTAACAAGTCCATCTTCGTTCTCACAGACATTAGACATACGCTGGCCAGGCGCAGGTCTAAAAATCTCCAAGTACTAAATATACTTGCTTCAATTCCCAGTGAAAATACTTTAAAAAAATTCTTTTTCAAAAATGGATATGGAAAGCACGTTCCCCCATTGTGACGACCGCCCATGACCCCTGCACCGAATCTAGAGATAGAGCGCTGTAAAGTGTGCCAGGCGACCATGGACGATTGTCAAGGTAAGATTTAAAACAACAGAATCTATCGTATTACTCACAGCGCATGGACAAAATACAATAGAACATATGTATAGTGAAGCTTTGCAGAACAAAATGACATCATATAAAACTCCATAATAGTTGAGTACAAGCATCCAAATAGTCAATACATCAAGCCTCACTACATATCTCTCAGAGAATACAAAACAGCGGAATATCCCGTACATATAAGAAGATAATATGCAACCCTCCAGCTCGTCTTCGATATCAGCATCGTCAAAAGAGAACAGCACCTGTCACCTGCTACCTAGTCTGCCCGTCCCAAAATGGACGAACAGCCCAAGGCAATAAGAATTAAAAACATAAAGCCTTGAGTCAGACAACAATCTTAGTGAGCAGTAAACTAACTAACAACATACCAAAAGAGCATAAAGGAAAAGGAATAGGAATACAACCCTCCCACTCCAACCTCATTCTACAGTGATAGCCCCCAGACACACACTAAGCAGAAGCAACCATAGAAGAGCATACAATTTAAAATAAAGCTACTATCACTCGAGTCAAGGGCGATGTTTTCCAAGTACCAAGGCCTAAATCATATAAGCACCCAGAAAATACCGCTCTTGAGTCCGAATGACGATACAACCAAACGTCCATGACTCTGGCTATCACTGTTATCATTGCTTCGATATCACCGTTAATTGAATGACCGGCACATTCTTTCAGCCGTCCGTCAAGGGCTAATGAAAACCCTGGTTCTAGACATAACTCCCGCACGTCGTCGCAGCCCGTGCCTAGGACTATCGAATCTGCCCAGAGTACTCGACCATCAACAGTTGGCCGTTGGGACTATCGAATCTGCCCAAACGTACTCTTGCTTAGAGCATGCTAGAACCTTCAACAACGATGCTATCCAAGCCTCCTAGTCATCCTCCTCGACGACTATTCTCATATCCATTCATTATCCTCAACTCGAATCATATCACCGAGTTATCAACATGCTTGGAATGATCCCGTCTGGATTAGACCAAGTCTTCATCATATGATTGCCTCGCTTCATTACATCCTCGCAAAGCCCCATCTCATCATCACATCATCAAATCTATGCATAAGAGCTTCATCATCCCGCTACATATGCCACGAGCAGCTTTTCCAATTCAAGAGCCTTTCCCTTAGCTTTTGAATCGTCTTCGGTCTAAATCTAATCATCAATCATCTAGTTCATAACAATCAATCAAATCAAACCTTAATCCAAACAATCAAGCATTCAAATATGATCTAAGTAGACAATTATAACAATAATGGCATTTTCGTAATTAAAGAGTTGAAAGTCCAATAAGCATGAAAACATGGATTATATCTCTACAAACTTGATGAGTGAACTTGCATAGGTTATCATATGATAAAATGGATGTAACATCATCATAAACAATGGATCTATATGGATCTACACTTTGGATGAAGAAAATGCATGGAAATCACTATTTTAACACCAAATCGAGCCAACAATCCGATATACTCCTTTGGATCCGTGTGAGAGATAATCACCACTCACCAAATCACCTAAACAAACCCAAATCAACACGCTTCAGATCTGGACAGCGAAGGATCAAGCTTGATCTATCACGAATCCGCTTCAAATGAAGAAATCTCTCTTGAAAAGATGAAGATCTTCAATCTAAGCTCTTGAATCTTCAATCTTGATCTTCGATTTGGATGGATGGAAGCACTAGATTAGAGTGGAGAAAAGAAGTGAAGAAGTGTAGAAGTCGAGCTCTCAAAATGGCAGCACTTCGTCGCTTCAAAATCCGGATCCCAAAAATGAAGAGAACAACCCCTCCTATTTATAGCTGAAAACTGCCTAAGTCGTAACTCGGCTAACTCCATAGGTCGTCTCCGACTTACGACCTAAGATTCCCACCGACCTAAGCCTTAGCCAACAACTCCGACCTAACAGACAAGCCTACGACTTAACATGCGCGCGACCTAACTTATTCGAGCTACACGACCTAATACACGCGCGCTCCCTCCTAAGTCGCCTGGACGACTTAACAACTTAGCACCATTCGACTTAACACTTATACGACTTATAAAACCTTGCGACCTAACAACTTTGCAACCCACGCGACCTAACAGTGTTACGACCTAACACATAGCCTCTCTTAAGGTCGCCAACTTGTTAACTCCTTAGATCGCTAACCCACCCAGTCGACTTAACTACTAAGTCGCTAACCTGATATCCCAGCTCCTCTAGGTCGTTGCCGACCTAACTATAACTACATCCTATAGGTCGCTCGAAACCTTAACTCGAACTGCCGACCTAACACTTAACACCCAAACACTTAGGTCGCTCACAACATTTCCTTAGGTCGTTGCCGACCTAACTCTACCCCAGAATACTTAGGTCGCCTACTACTCTTCCTTAGGTCGCCTGAACCTCTTAAGTCGGTCAGTTCTTTAGGTCGTTAACTCGCCCTGCCGACCTAATACTTAACTAAATCCTAGGTTGCAAAATTCTATAGGTCGCTCCAACTAACCCACGACCTAACACTAACTCGCCGAATTCCTTAACTCGGTCACGACTTAGCTCTTAGGTCGTTCACGACCTAGGACTTAGACAAATCTCCCTAAAAATCTGAAATGACTTAAAAATGCAAAAATTCCAGATTTTGACGAACTTGTCGATCCGTAAAAATACGGGTCGTTACATTCTCTCCCCCTTAGGAATTTCGCCCCCGAAATTCCAAGCAATCCAAAAACTATTCTGTACGCCTACCATCCATAGCAATCAACAAACCATGCATCCAATTCTAACTTAGCGTACAGAATTCTAAAATTAGAACAAGTTACAATATCGCGAGATGACACGACACCTTAGGGCCATACCTTGAAGAGTTCAGGATGAGCTGCCTTCATCCTCTCTTCCACCTCCCACATACAGTCGTTATCATCATCACTCCATTGTACCTTGAGCAACTTAACTACCTTCCTCCTGAGCTGTTTCGTGTCAGTTTCAACAACACGAAGTGGCTTACGAGGTCTCCTATCGACTGGATCAACTTCGAAATCTTCATAGCTATCAGCAGAAACCACTGTATTCGAGTCGTGCACATACTTCCGTAGACATGATACATGAAAAACATTGTGCACACCCGACATCTTCTCAGGTAACTCCAACCTATAGGCGAGCTTTCCAATTCGCTCGATGATCGGGAATGGTCCAACAAATCTCGGAGTCAATTTACCTTTCTTCCCGAATCGGATAACATTCTTCAGTGGAGAAATCTTCACAAAAACCATATCTCCTACATCGAATTCCAAATCCTTTCGACGCTTATCGGCATAACTCTTCTGACGATCTTGGGCTGCCTTCATTCGTTGCCGAATGATCTCTATACAATCTGAAGTCTGCCGAATCATCTCTGGCCCAAGTATCAGCTTTTCTCCAGTTTCCAACCAACATGTCGGAGAGTTACACGGTCTTCCATACAATGCCTCATACGGTGCCATACCAATACTTGACTGGTAACTGTTGTTGTATGCAAACTCCACCAAACGAAGGTGATCTTCCCATGATCCTCCGAAATCCAAAACACAAGCTCTAAGAAGATCTTCCAAAACTCGGTTGACTCTCTCGGTCTGACCATCCGTTTGGGGATGATAAGCTGTACTCAAACACAACTCGGTTCCCAAAACTTCCTGGAAGCTCTTCCAAAATCCACTAGTGAACAAAGGATCTCGATCGCTCACTATACTCTTCGGAATACCATGGAATCGAACTATCCACTTAACATACAACTCAGCCAACTTTGATGCAGTCCTATTCGATCGAACAGGAATGAACCTTGCACTCTTAGTCAGACGATCCACAATGACCCAAATCCCTTCATTTCCCGTTCTGGTTCTAGGCAATCCATCAATAAAATCCATCGACACTTGTTCCCACTTCCATGTAGGAACTTCTAATGGCTGAAGCAATCCACTTGGCTTTTTCTGCTCAGCTTTCACCAACTGGCAGTTCATGCATTTGGAAATGAAATTCCCAACATCCTTCTTCATTCCTTCCCAGTAGTAAGTTCTCTTCATATCCCGATACATCTTGTTTCCACCTGGATGAATTGTCAACTTCGAGTGATGACTTTCCTTCAGAACTTCACTCCTCAATTCATCTATATCGGGAACAACTAGTCGTCCTTGCTTCCGAAGCCAACCCTCTCGATCGACCTCGAATCCTTTACCCTTTTCTGGATCCACTCCAGATTCCAAATCACGGATAATCTTGACAAGCTTATCATCTCGCTTTTGGCTCTCGCCAATCCTTTCCACAAGAGAAGTTCTTATCGATAAGTTTGCCAACATCTCAGGTTCCAATTCGCATCTAGGCCTGAAGTCAAATCCAGCTAAATACTCGAGATTCTTCCATTCAGAAAACATGGCTCCCAATCCTGCATGTCTTCGACTTAACGCATCAGCCACTACGTTACCTTTTCCCGGAGTATAAGCTATACCAAAGTCATACGATGCCAAAAACTCTAGCCAACGTTGCTGCCGAAGATTCAAATCCTTCTGGGAGAAAAGATACTTCAACGACTTATGATTCGTAAACAACTCGAATCGAACTCCCAACAGATAATGCCTCCACATCTTCAGAGCAAATACAATCGCCGCTAACTCCAAATCATGAGTTGGGTAATTCCTTTCATGCGGCTTCAATTGTCGACTGGCATACGCAACAACTTTATCCTTCTGCATCAGCACTGCTCCAAGTCCAGTACCACATGCGTCGGTGTAAACCACCATCTCATCATTCCCACTAGGAATAGTCAAAACAGGAGCACTCGTCAATCGCTCTTTCAGGATTCCGAAAGCTTGCTCACACTTAGCATCCCAACTGAACACTTGGTTCTTCTTTGTCAATCCTGTTAACGGTGCAGCTATCTTGGAGAAGTCTTTGATAAACCGTCGATAATATCCTGCTAATCCAAGAAAACTTCTCACGTCTGATGCATTCTTAGGTCTAACCCAATCCTGGATTGCTGCCACCTTAGCGGGATCAACCGCTATCCCATTTCCAGAAATCACATGGCCTAAGAACCTCACTTCACTCTTCCAGAAGTGACACTTCGAAAACTTAGCCTTCAGCTGATGTTTCCGCAAGATCTCTAAAACAATACGCAAGTGCGTCTTGTGTTCTTCTTCCGTTCTGGAATAAATCAGAATATCATCCACGAACACAAGTACGAACTTGTTCAACTGATCTCTGAACACTCTATTCATAAGATCCACAAAATATGCTGGCGCGTTAGTCAATCCAAACGGCATTACCAGCCACTCAAAGAAACTGGATGGTGTTCTAAAAGCAGTCTTCGGTACACTATCCTTAGCCACTCTCAACTGGTGAAATCCCGTTGCCAAATCCATCTGAGAAAACACCTTAGCCTCGTGAAGCTGATCAAACAAGTCATCTATTCTCGGCAATGGATACTTGTTCTTCTTTGTCACCTTATTCAGCTCACGATAATCCACACACAATCTCAATGATCCATCTGCCTTGGTTGCGAACACAACTGGTGCACCCCACTCGGACACACTACGCCGAATGAATCCTTTCTGTAAAAGATCATCAACTTGCACCCTCAACTCCTGCTGTTCCCTAGGCGCCATCCGCCTAAGAGGCATCACAACAGGTCTGGCTCCTTCAACTAGATCTATACGAAAATCGATCTCTCTATGCGGCGGCAACCCTTTGACTTCGTCAAAGACATCCTCGAATCCATTAGCAATCGGCACTGATGACAGTCCATCCCGTGGAACAACTAGCGAATACATGAAGCTCATGAAGACGCCTTCCTCATGCTTACATCGTATCACAATCTTTCGCCCCTCCACATTCTCGACTGTCACCTCCAGCCTCTCACAATCAACCTTAGCCGCATACTTCCTAAGCCAGTCCATACCCAAAATAATTTCGAACCCCGCAAAGTTCAGAACAAAGCAATCACAAACAAAAGAGCAACCATGACTCGACACAACTAGACCACGGCATAACATACACAAACAAGACGAACCCCCAACTGGATTAGTCACAACCAATGGCCTATCAACAATATCCGGTTCCAAACCTAACCGGCCTACTAGTGCATTACAAACAAATGAATGCGACGCTCCAGTATCAAACAGAACCCTAACTGGAACACCACATAGGAAAAGAGTACCTTGAACAACCACACTCTTTCCCTTCTCTTCAGTAGTAGGAGCTTTCGAAGACGACGGAACAGCTCCTAAAGCATAGGCTTGCACAATCTGCCTGTCCTTCCTTGGTTCTGGACAATTCTTCCTGAAATGCCCCGGCTTGTCACAGTTGTGACACTTCATCGGCACCTTAGGATTCTTACAATCCTTCGAGAAATGGCCCTTCTGCTGACAATTGTAGCAAGTCACCTCGCCTTTCGGCTTCTTCTGGCCATCCTTACCCTTTTGCTGCTGCTGCTTCCTCTTCTGGTTTCCACCCTGCTTTGGTTTAGATTCTCCCTTGGTAACAGCAACAACAGGTCCTTCCTTAGGAAACAGACTCTCATGCCTAAGAGCTTTCTCCACAAGCTTCTCAAATGAATCGTCCAAATGATCCACCAACTGTCTCCCAAGATAACTATCCAAGCCGGTCACAAACTTCTTGTTCTTCTGTTAAGCAGATTCAATATATGACCGGGCATACTTGGACAAAGCTTCAAACTCAGAAACATACTCAAGAACAGATCTCCCACCCTGCTTGAGCTCCACGAACTTATTGAACAGAACAGACTTCTGAGCTGTAGAAATGAACTTAGCTTCAAATCTAGCTTGGAATTGCTCCCAAGTAATCTCTTCCTCCGCAGTATTGATGGTAATAGAGTTCCACCAATCAGAGGCTCTCCCTTGAAGCTGCCTTGATGCCAACTTCCTCTTAGTTGCATCATCAATTCCCAAATCACCAAAGATCCTTCTACAAGCATCTATCCATCTCTGGACTTCGATAGTAGATTCTGTTCCCAAGAAAACCTTCCCTCCAAGAGCAGTATAGTCCTTGCACAACTTGGCAAAATCCACTGGTTTCGGTGTTTGGACTTGAACTCCAACATCTACTGCTGCCCCCGGAACTGGTATCCTTCTCATGATCGAAGTCATCATAGCTTCGAACATGGCTGCATAATCAGCAGTCTCTTCAGTAGCACGGTCTTCCCTAGCAGCTGGTCTCCCTCTTCGACTCATTCTCAATATCTATAAAAAGGAATGATTAGAACATCTAGAGAAACAACTGCACAAAGGACTCAAACCCTACTAAGCTACTATATTATATATAGTAATCATCCATCAAAATACAATTACGTCTCTCATACGTAGTTACTTCAGCGAGCGTTGGGTAAAATCGATTAACCAAGGCTCTGATACCAAATGTGACGACCGCCCATGACCCCTGCACCGAATCTAGAGATAGAGCGCTGTAAAGTGTGCCAGGCGACCATGGACGATTGTCAAGGTAAGATTTAAAACAACAGAATCTATCGTATTACTCACAGCGCATGGACAAAATACAATAGAACATATGTATAGTGAAGCTTTGCAGAACAAAATGACATCATATAAAACTCCATAATAGTTGAGTACAAGCATCCAAATAGTCAATACATCAAGCCTCACTACATATCTCTCAGAGAATACAAAACAGCGGAATATCCAGTACATATAAGAAGATAATATGCAACCCTCCAGCTCGTCTTCGATATCAGCATCGTCAAAAGAGAACAGCACCTGTCACCTGCTACCTAGTCTGCCCGTCCCAAAATGGACGAACAGCCCAAGGCAATAAGAATTAAAAACATAAAGCCTTGAGTCAGACAACAGTCTTAGTGAGCAGTAAACTAACTAACAACATACCAAAAGAGCATAAAGGAAAAGGAATAGGAATACAACCCTCCCACTCCAACCTCATTCTACAGTGATAGCCCCCAGACACACACTAAGCAGAAGCAACCATAGCAGAGCATACAATTTAAAATAAAGCTACTATCACTCGAGTCAAGGGCGATGTTTTCCAAGTACCAAGGCCTAAATCAGATAAGCACCCAGAAAATACCGCTCTTGAGTCCGAATGACGATACAACCAAACGTCCATGACTCTGGCTATCACTGTTATCATTGCTTCGATATCACCGTTAATTGAATGACCGGCACATTCTTTCAGCCGTCCGTCAAGGGCTAATGAAAACCCCGGTTCTAGACATAACTCCCGCACGTCGTCGCAGCCCGTGCCTAGGACTATCGAATCTGCCCAGAGTACTCGACCATCAACAGTTGGCCGTTGGGACTATCGAATCTGCCCAAACGTACTCTTGCTTAGAGCATGCTAGAACCTTCAACAACGATGCTATCCAAGCCTCCTAGTCATCCTCCTCGACGACTATTCTCATATCCATTCATTATCCTCAACTCGAATCATATCACCGAGTTATCAACATGCTTGGAATGATCCCGTCTGGATTAGACCAAGTCTTCATAATATGATTGCCTCGCTTCATTACATCCTCGCAAAGCCCCATCTCATCATCACATCATCAAATCTATGCATAAGAGCTTCATCATCCCGCTACATATGCCACGAGCAGCTTTTCCAATTCAAGAGCCTTTCCCTTAGCTTTTGAATCGTCTTCGGTCTAAATCTAATCATCAATCATCTAGTTCATAACAATCAATCAAATCAAACCTTAATCCAAACAATCAAGCATTCAAATATGATCTAAGTAGACAATTATAACAATAATGGCATTTTCGTAATTAAAGAGTTGAAAGTCCAATAAGCATGAAAACATGGATTATATCTCTACAAACTTGATGAGTGAACTTGCATAGGTTATCATATGATAAAATGGATGTAACATCATCATAAACAATGGATCTATATGGATCTACACTTTGGATGAAGAAAATGCATGGAAATCACTATTTTAACACCAAATCGAGCCAACAATCCGATATACTCCTTTGGATCCGTGTGAGAGATAATCACCACTCACCAAATCACCTAAACAAACCCAAATCAACACGCTTCAGATCTGGACAGCGAAGGATCAAGCTTGATCTATCACGAATCCGCTTCAAATGAAGAAATCTCTCTTGAAAAGATGAAGATCTTCAATCTAAGCTCTTGAATCTTCAATCTTGATCTTCGATTTGGATGGATGGAAGCACTAGATTAGAGTGGAGAAAAGAAGTGAAGAAGTGTAGAAGTCGAGCTCTCAAAATGGCAGCACTTCGTCGCTTCAAAATCCGGATCCCAAAAATGAAGAGAACAACCCCTCCTATTTATAGCTGAAAACTGCCTAAGTCGTAACTCGGCTAACTCCATAGGTCGTCTCCGACTTACGACCTAAGATTCCCACCGACCTAAGCCTTAGCCAACAACTCCGACCTAACAGACAAGCCTACGACTTAACATGCGCGCGACCTAACTTATTCGAGCTACACGACCTAATACACGCGCGCTCCCTCCTAAGTCGCCTGGACGACTTAACAACTTAGCACCATTCGACTTAACACTTATACGACTTATAAAACCTTGCGACCTAACAACTTTGCAACCCACGCGACCTAACAGTGTTACGACCTAACACATAGCCTCTCTTAAGGTCGCCAACTTGTTAACTCCTTAGATCGCTAACCCACCCAGTCGACTTAACTACTAAGTCGCTAACCTGCTATCCCAGCTCCTCTAGGTCGTTGCCGACCTAACTATAACTACATCCTATAGGTCGCTCGAAACCTTAACTCGAACTGCCGACCTAACACTTAACACCCAAACACTTAGGTCGCTCACAACATTTCCTTAGGTCGTTGCCGACCTAACTCTACCCCAGAATACTTAGGTCGCCTACTACTCTTCCTTAGGTCGCCTGAACCTCTTAAGTCGGTCAGTTCTTTAGGTCGTTAACTCGCCCTGCCGACCTAATACTTAACTAAATCCTAGGTTGCAAAATTCTATAGGTCGCTCCAACTAACCCACGACCTAACACTAACTCACCGAATTCCTTAACTCGGTCACGACTTAGCTCTTAGGTCGTTCACGACCTAGGACTTAGACAAATCTCCCTAAAAATCTGAAATGACTTAAAAATGCAAAAATTCCAGATTTTGACGAACTTGTCGATCCGTAAAAATACGGGTCGTTACACCCATGGAACACAGTTTACCCGGCGGTTACGCTACTATCCCAGTAGAATCGCTTCTAACTGTAGATTTCACATCTCTCTTGAATTTCGCCATGGTTGTTGCCATAGATCGCGGTCCACACGGCGGTTACGCTACTATCCCAGTAGAATCGCTTGTAACCGTAGGCATCTCGCCCCTCAAATTTCGCTTTGGCATTTAGATTGCAGTTTACCCGGCGGTTGCGCCACTATCCCAGTGGAATCGCTTGTAACTGTAGGCATCTCGCCCCTCAAATTACGCTAACATACATCATAATCAACATGATCCCATCACGAGGGATTCTAGTCCAAATGGACATTCCAACTTATGGAAAATTCTACGTAGCTACGAATTTCAAATGGACACTCTTCACGAGTTCCAATACCTTCTCTAATAATAAATGGAAGGTACTTTTCCATATCCTCAGTTTAGAAAACATAATATCATATATATGTAGTACTTCATTTCACATTTCGTACATATCATATCCATGTAAACATACATAAGATTTCCATAACAATGTCTTTCTAAACTAACGGTTTTCAAATTTACCGCATTCATATATATAAGTTCTAAAAACTTACATATCCATATTCATAACAAAATAGAGGGTTTCAAAATTTTCCTCTAAGTCGATTTGGAAATTTTAAGGTTATCTCAAACCTAATTCATATTCATAATTCCATTTATTATCGACTTTCACATTCGATTTGAATTACACGTTACATCGTCAATTCTCAACACAGAATTGATGTCTATCGATATATAACCTCTGAGCTCGTACGTCTCAGAGAAGGGTGTTAAGCTAAGAGAATAAATTCTCCGCCACCAATAGATATATATTTAATAGAGATCAATTGCTATGTCATCAATTCACAATGTTAGACATACAATCCAAATCATCATCTGAAATTCAAAGCTCAACTTATATTGTCTTTGATGTCGAAGTTAAACTCAATTTTTAACTCAACGATTCAATCTTTTTGAAAAATTTCAAATTGAACAAATTGTTCAAATTCTCTCATTTAACTTTTCAACTTCGACTTCAAAAATGAATTTCAAATCATTTATTCCTTACGGAATATATTCACAACATTTCATATTTGGAAAAACATTTCCATACTTATTTAAAAATAAGTAATTCACAAATCTAATCTATTTTCAACATTTGAAAATATTCGATATACTCAAATCAAAATTAAGTATATATTTCATCTTTAAGGAAATCATTCTCTTTCACACATTTATTTGAGTTAAAACGAATGTTACGTAAAACATCGTTACGACAACTCAAAATCACTAGTATAGGGATTCGAAATTTAGATAGATGTATAAATCCCAATACTATACAAAACATTTCCTTTCGGAATCATTTACTATAACAACAGTGTTATAGTCCATCATTTCCTTATATTCGAAAACGTCTATTTCAACAATGAATGTTGGAATCTATGGTTTCGATATTCAATGCCTTTAAAAACATCTTTTAAAACAATTAACTTCGTTTTAAAATATCACTTTCCCAAAACATGTCCATTTTATTCAATGATATATTCACTGTCCAAAATCGTGAATATAAATTTCTTAAATTAACTTCTAAAATTCACTTATCAAAATAAGTGATTTCGGATTTATAAACAACGTTTATAAATTACAATTCTATTTATAAAGACTTCAATTTATAGTTTGAATTCCGCATACTTTTCACAATATTGGTTTTAAACCAACTTCAAATTTTCCAATATTAAGTTTTCCACTTAACTTAATTCTCTGCAAGTTCAAATTTAAATTCATCACTGAATCTATTAAATTTATTATGGATTGTCATGTTGACAACTTCAAAATTTTCAAATCTAAATCCCATTTGAACTTTGCATCTGCTTCCTATTTCCAAAATAATCAACTAGTTCTTTAGTAAATCATTCATCGAATTGGTTTTCAATTTAATCACATCTGATTCATTCACATTGGATTTTACTAACATTCATTCATATTCAATTAGTTTACTTTCAATTCAAATCAAATTTGATTCTATTTAGATTTACTTATCTTTCAATTTGAATTTAATTTACATAGCTTTCAAATTCCATTAATCCAATTTCATTAATACTTAATGAATTTCTATACAATCAACTCTTAATGACATTTCTATTTTATGTTTTATCCACTAATTCACTTTTACAATTAAAGTTGAATTTCCTTTATATAACTCAAATTCATGTTCATTACTTCCCTTTATTAATTCATTTTGATATCAAATTCAACCTCATTCAACATTACTTAAACTATGTTTCATTTTATCTTTACTTGCATTTATTTTTACTATACAACTTAAGTTCGCCTCAAATTTATTTGAAATTCTATTTTATTTAACTTTTACTAAAGTCAAATTCATCTCACTATCCAAAATTCAGATTTTGTTTTACTTAACAAAACTGTTCAACCATTTTACCAACTGGTTTTACTTAAATTTTCTCATTTTATAAGTTATGCTGCTTATAAATTTAAACTTCCCAATTCATATTGTATAATCACTTATCTTTTAAGTTTAAATTTCCATTTCAATAATTTATCTAATCCAATTCAATTTATTTAACTTCCTTTAGTTAAATTTCCAAATCATATATTTATTAATACTAATTCAATTCAATTTAACTTTTCTTAAGTTAAAAATCTTTATTTTCAAAAACAATTTTATACTTCTTTAGATTTGAAAAACATTTTCTTTAAAGTGTTTCTAGTAACTATTCATATTAAACACCATAAACTAAGCTTTGTGTAAACCAAAGCTCTGATACCACTCTGTAACATTCCCCCTTCTGACCGCCTCCAGTCGGTAATTAAACCAACTAGAAACGTTCAAAAGGACGAATTGTTATTTAGTTTATAAGGTTTAAACAGAATAAGCCACAGAAACACAGAATAATAATATTTCATTTCTATAAATCTTTTTATATACATCAGAGTTTTATACAATTTAATACTGATACAGCGGAATATCTTAAAATACAATTTTTCTGAAACTAAATGATTCTTTACTCTCTCTCTCTAACTTCGCTGCTCGAAAATCTTCAAGCTGTAAAATACTCGGTCTGACCCGAGTATTATATTCAAAAGAAAATAATACACAGGTCAGTCTAATTCAAACCAGTTACTAGTGCATATAGGCAGTAATAATCAAATAGACGACAGTCACAATAATTCCCGCCTATCCAATCCTTTTAACAAAGAAATCGGATAATGAAAATTTTAACACTAAACAGTGTTAAACAATAAATCAGCAGATTTAAATCATCAACAGAGATAAATAAACAATTTATCAAATCGACTAAATCAATTCAAAACAATTGAAATTGTCACTTTAAAACCATCAGAGTTCGATTCGCTGCCGTACACGCACGCGTGTACGGCCTCGCCAATACTCCATACGAAATACGCAAAGAGATCAATGGATCAAAACACAAAGGAAATATCAATTCAAGATTTGTCGATTCCGGGTGGCTGCAGTACACGCACGCGTGCACGGCCTCGCCACCACATTAATAAAACAGTTCATGTTACAACTACACACTGATCAAGACATGAGCCAGACAAATGAATTCAAGAAATTGGTTCACCATGCAACAGCAAACTCAAAACAACACTACAAGTACCAGATTCAAAGACCAGGTATGACATGCTGAATCTAATTCAAAAAAAAACCCCAAATTGGTATTTATACATTAGTTTAAAATAACATAAACTTGTACTTTCCAAAAAAAATTTATTCTAAAACCCATAAACACTCTCTATTATTTAGTAACTAATATATAATATATTTTGTTTCAATTATTAACTAAGATTCTAGTTCAAACTTAGTAACCCAGCGTATCTGTATACGTAGATTTTTGTTATAAGGTTATAAGAAAAAAAAATTACATTAAGCTCATTTGTTGCCAAACAAGTTAAAAACTAAATATAACCAAGTGATCCGAACCAAAGTATTTGTAAGGCAAGTTCTAAGGTATGAACATGCAAGGATGAAGCTACATTTCCAAAAGAAAAAGAAAGTGATAGATCCTTAAAATAAGCATGTACAAATACTAGATACTAAGCTATATAATACACCCAACATGACAGCACACAATGTTTAATTGAGTAAGGAACTATATATATAGGTCTACACGACCCTTAAAATTGACAGTTAACTTCTTCATGCTATGAAATAAAGTCACACTCACCAATTTTTTTTTTATACAAGGTTGCCTAAACAATTAAAGAAAGTGTCAGGCTATAGATAAGTACAAGACAAGACTATTATTTCAAAAGTAAGTTATCAATATAAAAGTCAGGCTTTGAAACTAGAGCATGGAGTTTTCGAAACTTATGTTGTATTGTTAAACAAAACTTACCATCAGAAGTTTTAAAACCAAATTCTATGTGAATTTCCAAGGTCTCAAAGCAATTCAAGAAGAAGTACATTGCCTGAAAGTAAGCAACACAACCTGACAGCCCAAGACTCAACTTTATCCATTCATCCATACAAAAGCAAGTAGAATAAGGCAGCATACCACACGACCATGCAAATGAAACCAAATAATACCGACCGTACAATGTAACAGTGCAAAAGACATGCCTGCATATTAACACTCAAACAACTAACTTTAATATCATCAAGGTACCATAGCAGTTTTAGATTCAAAAAGGATAGTTTGCTCACAGTGTTCTTAAAACCTAGATCTTGCAAATTCAAACATAAATTGTTCAAACATCAAAACTTAAAGGAGGTTGAGGGGTGAGATTTCAAATTTTTTTTTTAACTTATCCCATGTCTGTAAACAGCGATCAAGAGCATATACAGGCATGCCCATTCACAACTTCATTTTTAAACAACATGCAGGCACAGAATATCAAGGTACAGAGTAGATAAGTGGGTTTGCTCACCGCCACTTAATAATGTAGATTCAACGAAGTAAGGTGGAACTGAAACTATGGTATTCGAGTAAGTTGAAAAGTCAGAAATAAATCTCTAGTATCAAAATCAACTCAACTAAATAAATTCGAGACCGTGGTAACCAAATAATGTAACTGAGTCATAAATCGACACCGAGAGTATCCGGTGTCAGATTTATACTAACTGTAACTTAATCAGTAAGAAGTCGATATCGAAAAGTTCAAAAACTCACCAAAAACATCAACACCGAAACAACAAATGGTTGAGACGAAGCCCAATGAAAATCAGAGAAAAATCCAAAATCGAAACAGAGATGACAGAAAAAAAATCGAATAGTTCAAAATCAACATCGAAACCAAAGACCACGAAAACAAACAAGCAAACGAATTCGAACTGTTCGAATCAGATGTGAGTAACATAAATTACTCACCTTCGCTATCGGATTGGGGCAGCTGCAGATTGAAGGAGCCGCGATTGAAGAAAAATTGAAGCCCTAATTTGGATCGAAGGACGAAGCCGCCATTAAATTTCTTCGTTTTTTTAGGGTTTGCGAATGAAAAATCAAAGAGGAACGACTGAATAAAATAAAAGGAGAAGACAACATACGTGATGGCGAGAATACAAGGTAGGGTGGCTGATAGGAACGCGACTTCGGCTGAGATGATATAAAATATTGTGTACTAGAGATCTTGTAATATATTTTTTTATTTTATTTTATTTATATAAATATTTTCTTTTCAGATTCAATTTGTTTTCAACACAAACTTCAATGCGTTTATATATCGTATGTTCACACAACAATCCCAATAGATACGAAATTTTAAATCCGGTAAAAATTCAACATTACGGACCCAATGGAACTGGTTTCGTCAAATTCCGAGACTGTGCCTCGGAAGGGTATTTTTTTTTAAAAAATCCAATTTAAACGATACAATTTCAAATCTGAACAAATCGCTTTTAAATTCAATTCTGAAGCTTCTATTACCTTCAGTATTATCAATATGAATTTTCTAAGCCTTTAAATTATTTTTAACCGGCTTAAAATTGAAGATTCAATTTTATTCAACTTTCAATAGATTAAATTCAAAGATTTAATCGCTAATTCATTCTGATAATTTGAAATTCAAGTCAAATCATCATTCAAATATTTAAAATTAATTAAATATTTTCAATTTAAATTGTTCAAAATTCAGGGTCGTTACACCTAAGGTCTGGTTGAAGAGGAGCCAATCACTTTAATTGAGAACAAGAGCAATTTCTAATAAGAAAATATAGAAAACAAGAGAAAGGAGAAGAATTTACCTAATTTTTTTTGCATGATGGAGGCCATGGTTTTTTTTAGGGTTTTGGAGCTTTGAAAATTCGTGAATAACTGGAGGAAGATGGCTGAAAAAAAAGAATGAGGAATAGTTAGGGTTAATTGGTGAAAGGTTAGGTTAAAAGTAAAAAGATGGACTATAAAAGCCCATAGGAAGATAGAAAGTTTAAGGCCTTTCAAATTTCTTTATTTTATTTTATTTAACTTTATATTTCTGGAAAAGGATAATAATCCCAGGTAAAATTTCGAAATTTGAGCAAAATATAATAATTTATATAAATATTTATCAATAATATAAAGTTAAATTAAGAAAATAGCTAAAATAGTAAACTAGTCTAGAAATTTGAAATTGAATAGAATAAATTTTAGAAAAATTCATATGAGCTTGTAATATATTTTTAAACATAAATAATAAAATAAAATAAAAATATATTCACAAAATAAATATTTAAAATTAAATTTACATAAAATTTTTAATGAAGAAAATAGCAGAAAATAGTAAAACAGCCTTTAAAAATAGGAAATCATCATAGTAAATTTTGGAAAAATTCTATTATTATTCTTGAAATATTTAGAGATGAAAATATACATAAATTAACATATTGACGCATATTAAATAAAATATAAGAAAGAAAAATATGATTTATAAAATTTAAAATAGGCAAAATTGCACAATAAAACAAATTATACTAAAAATTGAAATGTACATAACTTTTACATTTTAACTCCGTTTCCAACGAAACAAAAAGCAGTGTTCAAGTTATTAAATCTATTGTCATAATAAAAGATAACATTTAAGATTTTATATAATTTAAATTTGAAGTTTAAAAGTCAAATATTGAACAGTTTGACCAGAATTTCACTTTTTAGTAAAATATTCAATTTATATCAGTTTGAAACTATAACTCACATAATCATCAACATTTATATTTAAAAATGAAATGTTTGAAATGAAACAAGCTTAAAAATAATTTCAAAATAAAATAAAAATCAAATTTTAAATATAGGCCAAAATCTAGGGTTGTTACACTCTCCCCCACTCAAAACTTTTCGTCCCCGAAAAGAAATGAGGTACGGGAAAGCACAGAAAAAGATAGAATGTTATAGGATTAAGACAAAATGACAAGAAGATTGAAACTATACCTGATAACTGTTGTTATAGGTAAGTTTAACAAGGTGGTGGTGATCTTTCCAAGATTCTCCAAAATCATGAACACAAGCACGAAAAGATCCTTAAAAATCTGATTCACTCTTTCCGCTTGACCGACGGTCTGTGGATGAAAGCTGTGCTTAGATTCAAAATGAGTAGCAAAGATTATATAAAGATTTCTAAATAGAAAGATTATAGGAAGAGGCCTATACCAGTCTATTTCAAGATAAGGAAAAATATGAACAACCAAAAGATAGTTTGAAAAACAAAATTAGGTAATAAGTTTGAAAAACAAAATAAGATAATAGGTTTGAAATTTATATGGTTTCAGCTTAAACTGATAATTAATTTTACACAAGTTAAATAAATCTTAACTACCTCTAATTACATTATCTTATCATCCAATTTTCTTAAACTAACAATTTCAGAAATCATGGATTGGAAAAATCATTATTATACTCATAATGTACTTAATAAATTTAATTCCTCTTTATTCCTAATTAAAGTTAAATTTATTCCTCTCAATATATTTTATCATCTATGTTAAATATACTTACACTTATTATAACTGTTTTAATTTATTTTTAGTTCCTTTAACATCATTTTGTATTGTAAGTTATTCAATTAACCTTTTAATCTATTTACCTCTGTTAATCTTTTATAACTAAAATTTAAGTGTATAACATTAATTATAACCACTCAAATTTTATTTATAAAAATCTTTTTATATTGTATATTATCCAATTACATTGTTAACTTCTAAAAATTTAGGTAAGTTATATTGGAATGCAATGGTGTATTATACACATAAAACTTTCTAAAATTAATATACAGTATAAAAATTCTAATTCAATCATTTCAAGCTTGAATATTTATTCAAATTTTGATTTTTTTTATACTTGAAGTTATTATTTAAGATAGAATTTAAGAATAAAATTTCCAATTCCTTTCAAACCATTTAGAGATAAATAAATGTATGTACATAATTTGTCAAATCAAATTTAAGTCATATATCTATATATATAATAAATCAAATCATCTTTTAGAAATTCAAATCAATTAAATTTCCCAAAACAAAGCTGTAGCAAGACTACAAAATGGTTTCTTCACTTCGAAACTCGAAAATGAACGTCGTTGATGCCGCGGTCATCATCGAAATTATTTTCCAGCGACAAAGAGAAGAGCACTAAAATTTTAAAACTTTAAAATTCTTTGGAAACAAATTTCTGTTCACAAATACTTTAAATAATATATCCTTTAAAACTTTAAATACAAGGTTTGAAACCATCGGAAATTAAATTCTCAAATTCTTGATTTAAACTCATTTCAGTTCCCAAATCAAATTTATAAACAACTATTTATAAATTCATTTATAGAATGATAAATCAAGTATTATCATTTCAAATAATCAATTCAAATCAATTTATTAAGTTCCATAATATTTACTTATATACAAATTTATTTCATTAACCAAATTTTAAATAATATTGTGTCTGTTTGTTCTGTCAAAGTGTTTTAGAAATCCTATCGATAGCGTTGATCAGACGAATCGATCGGAAGCCCAAATCAACATCAACAACTCAAACAACACAATATATAAACAAACATAGATTTACAGGTATAATTCAAAATGTTTGGAGATATTTTGGAAACAAAACAAGATGATTAATTAACAAAATATAAAGATGGATAAGCTTAGATAAATCGCGGGCAACCTTAACCGGGTCAACCATGACTTAATGAATAAGATCAAATGTGGATTTTTTTTCTGGGGTAAATCTACACCCGATCTCAGGAGATAGAGTTTGGAATAACAAAAGATATTAGCATCTAAACCAAGGATAGATATAAATTTCTGGTGAATCGATGCAAATTGTAAAGGAGTTTCCATTTTTACAAGTCATTTGAGTATTGGCGAAACCGCCAATTCACTATAAAGCTAATTCGAAGCGGAGTTATGGGATACTCTAGAATCAAAAGAAGATGAATAGTGAGGGACAAGAATGAATTTTGGAACTGCAGGGAACGTTCCAAAAATTCAAAGGAAATTCGAATCAAGAGGAAAAGATTCAAACTCGAACGAAAGTGATTCTATAAATAAATCTACTCCATATGCTGAGTTTTGCCTCAAAGCCAAAGCTCTGATACCAACTGTAACGACCCGGTATTTTCAACCATTCGCATCCGCACATGTCGGACTTGAATTGCTCAAAATACCACATTGTAAATAAAATTTGGCAAAATCTCAGAATATACAGTAAATAAATATAATCACAGATCACAGACACAGAGTAAAATAATGCAGTGGAAGTAAAAGAAATAGTAGTTCATCAAGCTACTATATAAATATATCAGAGTTACATAAGATATAACAGAAGAAATAGAATACAACAAAAGTCTCAATATTATAACCAAGTACAAGCTGAGTAGAACAACGGAATTGAAATAGATAGGACATGACAAGCAGATAATCTCCAGCGATTCAAATCTCCAAGAGAGTGGAAATCCAAATCTGTGAATAACTCAGGCTGACCCGAGCGTAAATAAAAATACAAACACTCGAGTCAGGACATACATACTTATATACTGTAAACCAACTCAAGTGAACTGTAATAAAGGTACAAGTAACTTAAAGAATGCTTGGGATCGCCCATTCTTTAAGGATCCGTTAAACTATCTACTATGTAGTAATATTCGCTATTATAATAATGTCTAATCAGTAAAGTATAATCATATAGAAAATAGCGCTAAGAGGATGGAGAACCTTAACGCGGTCGGATCTTTAAATCAAAATCGTAGTAAAGCTCGATATGGTAGGTGACACGGCACAACTAGGCAATGCCAGGGTAGATATACCAATTACGCATCCGGACTAGTGGTGACGCATAGCAGCCACTACCGCCCACCTCGAAAAACACTCCCAAATCAAGGGTGGCCACCAAATCAATCACAAGTAATGGAATGGTATCGAAGAAGTGTGTACGATAAGAGGTGCTACCTCCTTGGTCCGTCAATCGCTCCTGTTTTAGCCACCTTATGCCAACTCACGGGAGTTGGGTCCACGTATATACCTTAGGATCGACGCCACCATCCTACTTCATTCTGGAAACTCCACCGCGTACACAGTTATCAAAGTGGTTTTCGGTATCGACAGAGAGTATGTCCATATCCGATCCCGGTCTCTTTAACAACCAATCGTTATTATAACCCGTGGTTATAACTTTTAAAACAATACTTTACTTCAAAATAAAATATCATTTCAAACCATATATTTATCAAAATAAAGATTAAATCAATTCCAAACCATTTCCATATACTTAAATATCATATCATTTCAAAATTTCATTTCAAATCATTTCAATATATCAAATATCATATCTTTCCAAAACTTCATTTCAAATCATTTTTAATATATCAAATATCAATCTTTCCAAATCTTCATTTCAAATCATTTTAATATAATAAAATATCATATCCTTACAAAACTTCATTTCAAATCATTTTAATATAATAAAATATCCTATCAGTTCAAATCCAAATATTCAACCTTATATACCTTTTAAATTCAAAGATATCGTTCATTTACTATCATTTCAAATCACCTTCAAATAGTTTATATTCGAATCAAAATAATTCATTTAACCCTTTTAAAAGTGTAATTATTATATTTTCAAATCAAGTATTCAATTTCCAAAGTTTCAAACCATTCTGAGTTCGTTTACTAAGTCAAAAACCATAATTTTTAAAATTTCAGTCTTTCGCAGCATTTAGAAAAAGCTGTTATAAGTTATACTTGAAACATTATTATTCAGCAAAGACAGCATTTAAAACTGCTGTTAAAACTCAGTTTTTGTTAAATTATAGTTCAAAACAGAAAAGACAGCATTTCAGAAGTGCTGCGGTAACTCAGATTTCAAAACAAAGGTTTTATTTGATTTCAGCAAAGACTGCAGACCACTATAGCATTTCCAGAGAATGCTATAATAGACCTGAGTTCAATATTAGCCTATAAGTTCAATTACAGCAACTAGAGCATTTCAGAAATGCTGTAATAGCTCTTCTTACACAATTTTAGTTCAATTCAAAAACTATAGCATTTCTGAATGCTATTAAAAGTTAATTACAGATTTTAGTGTATTTCCAGCAACTAAATAACTTCAATTTAAAACACATAAACATTTTAAAAATCATATTTTAACATTTAAAATGTTCATTTACATATCATTTAACATATATCTTTTTCACAATAAATTTCTTATAATTAAATCCAAATTTTCAACAATTTACTTAATAAATTTAAGTGTAAAAGTTTCCAATTCTTCACATTTCAACAAATAACTTAACACTTCAAATTTAAATTACCATTTCACAAACTTAACTAAATTTCCAACTTTATTTAACTAACTTAAACCTTTAATTAAAACCAAATTTCACATTTCCAAGTCAAGTTATATTTTAAAAGATCACTTTTAAACATTCATTTATTTAACCACTTAAACTTGTAGAAAAATCAATAATACTTTAATAAATCGCTTAAATTCAAATTTAATCAAATTATCATATTTACCATTTTCCAAATATAATTAAATTTTCATTTTTATTCATATAACTTAAATATCATTTTTAACCAAAATTCCAAACTTAAGTTATATTTCAATAATCCAATTTAACCATTCTTTAGTTACATTTTTAACTCATAGAAAAATCATAATTTCTTTATTTTAAAACATTTCAAAATCTATTTAAATCAAATTTCATAAATTTATATTTTTAAAAATACTTAAAAATATCCAAAAACACTTTATAAAATAACCACGGGCCTGTATATAGTTTTCTAACCTAGGTCAAGTGATACAGATATATATCATTTCAATCCGCAATTTACAAAGAAAAACCGGGTTCTATCATTTCAAACCCGCAATCCCAAGTTAAAATAAGTTAAATAAAAACCATTCAGGCCTATCATTTTAGCCCATAATGATTTTTCCCTATTCTAAAGTCCGTTCGGGTATGTATCATTTCAACCCATAGTGATTCTAGTCTACAAGGAACTTGTAGTGTGATAAACAGATATAAATGAACAGAATACATTATGTAACAGTAATGGATGATATAACAGGTGTATAAACATCATATGATCATAACATAGTCAAGTATAACATGATAATATATTTCTACAGATTCACAGGGTGTCAATTTACTAGTTATATAAGTACATATTGTCTAGTGAGGATAACTCACTTGTTAAAGCTAGAGATTAGCGATCAAAACACACAGAATAGATTCCAGAAAGCACAACAAGCACGATATAGCATGACTTTTGATTTGAATGAATGGAGAGCCTTGATATTTATCTTGTAAACAATAAGCAAACAAGACAATATACACATAAATATTCAACGCAAACAATGTTGAAACAATGAAGATAAGAAGCAACAACGGAATAGATTACTTGACTGTGCTTTAACCATTCAAAAGCTCGAACAAGGGGTTCATTTTCTCAGCCATGATGATGATGAGTGTGGGAGAGACAAGGTTAACTTCCTCGAATACATAAGACAAAACAATACAAACAATATAAGTTTTCAAATGCACAATACGATAGAATAATATAGAATCAACTGCACGAATCAAAGTAGAATTGCTTTGCACTTTCTTCCAACAACCTTCAGGTTCAGCCATATGGTTTACTACAGATCTAAGGCAAGATTTGGATCAGGTTTTGGTTGCCTAAGGGTCGGCCAAACATGTTTAGAGGACAGCAAAAGGTGAGTATGCATGAAACAACACAACAAGGCAAAACAATGTCACTTTAACATGGATTCAAGGCAATTCAAGGCTAGGCCAAGGCTCATGGGGCATGGCCAGAGGAGTGGGGTCCAAGGCGATGACATGGCAGAGGGTCCAAGTGGTGCTGGAGGTGGTGTTGGTGGCGGCCATGGGTGGTGGAAGGTGATGGTACCAAAACTAGGTCAGCTTGAGTGCATAGGTGATGGATTTGTGGATTTTTGTGGTGGTTCTTGCCTTGGGGTTGCTCGGCCTGCCATGGTGGTGATCTAGGGTGATTGATGATCAAGCTATGGAGTGGTGGAGGTCGGCCTAAGGTCTGGTTGAAGAGGAGCCAATCACTTTAGTTGAGAACAAGAGCAATTTCTAATAAGAAAATATAGAAAACAAGAGAAAGGATAAGAATTTACCTAATTTTTTTTGCAAGATGGAGGCCATGATTTTTTTAGGGTTTTGGAGCTTTGAAAATTCGTGAATAACAGGAGGAAGACGGCTGAAAAAAAAGAATGAGGAATAGTTAGGGTTAATTGGTGAAAGGTTAGGTTAAAAGTAAAAAGGTGGACTATAAAAGCCCATAGGAAGATAGAAAGTTTAAGGTCTTTCAAATTTCTTTATTTTATTTTTTTATAACTTTATATTTCTGGAAAAAGATAATAATCCCAGGTAAAATTTCTAAATTTGAGCAAAATATAATAATTTATATAAATATTTATCAATAATATAAAGTTAAATTAAGAAAATAGCTAAAATAGTAAACTAGTCTAGAAATTTGAAATTGAATAGAATAAATTTTAGAAAAATTCATATGAGCTTGTAATATATTTTTAAACATAAATAATAACATAAAATAAAAATATATTCACAAAATAAATATTTAATATTAAATTTACATAAAATTTTTAATGAAGAAAATAGCAGAAAATAGGAAAACAGCCTTTAAAAATAGGAAATCATCATAGTAAATTTTGGAAAAATTCTATTATTATTTTTGAAATATTTAGAGATGAAAATATACATAAATTAACATATTGACACATATTAAATAAAATATAAGAAAGAAAAATATGATTTATAAAATTTAAAATAGGCAAAATTGCACAATAAAACAAATTATACTAAAAATTGAAATGTACATAACTTTTACATTTTAACTCCGTTTCCAACGAAACGAAAAGCAGTATTCAAGTTATTAAATATATTGTCATAATAAAAGATAAAATTTAAGATTTTATATAATTTAAATTTGAAGTTTAAAAGTCAAAGATTGAACAGTTTGACCAGAATTTCACTTTTCAGTAAAATATTCAATTTATATCAGTTTGAAACTATAACTCACATAATCATCAACATTTATATTTAAAAATGAAATGTTTGAAATGAAACAAGCTTAAAAATAATTTCAAAATAAAATAAAAATCAAATTTCAAATATAGGCCAAAATCTAGGGTTGTTGCAGTATCTAGAGGTATACTTTTGGTGTAGGGGGCGCATCCTCCTAGTCATGTTGGATAAATTGATTCCCCTTGTTTTGTTTCAGACCTTGGATTCAATCCTTTCTTGATTGCATCGAGAAGTGCCTTGGGCTCTTCTCTATGTTTAATTATTTGTGTCCATTCTTTAAGTTTCGCATTTGGCAGTGTGTTCTCTTTGATTTTTATACGTTCATTATATTTCTTGAGTTTTCTCACGTTGGTTTTACAGACAGATCCAGGTGTTATTCTATTACAATGCTTGGGGCAGACCGAGTTTTTTCCAAGTTGTCATTGGTGGGATATAGAGCTCATAGAGAGAGACTGGATATTCACTTACCGCAGTATTTTTATTTTCCGCTGTATTATTAAGTATACCCATCAACAATTGTAAGGTAATGAAGTTATAACTATCCAGGCCAATGAGATTTATTTTTAATTCTGATTTACCATGTATCTTAGAGTGATAGTTTTTACTGTCTTTGTTATATTATATGTCGTCGTTTTGTTATCTGATTCTACTTCCTCTGTTCTTTTTCTTTTTATTTTACCCTAATAATCTGCCTTTCCAGCACTTGGATGCTTGGCATGTGAATATCATGGATGTATTAGTGCCGACTTTCAAGGGTTGAAAAGGCGGATCGTTATAGATAGAGATATATTTATACCTTAGAGGATTGAGACTCAAGATGTTTTACCCATTTTTGTTTGATTCATACATGTGATGTGTGAGTCGTTGAATGAATGAAAGGATTGATTATCAGGGTAGATTACATATATTTGTGTGTATACATACATACATTCATACATATATCCGTATTTGTAGTGATGATTTAAAAGTTTAATTATTATTTACAGAAAAATTAATATTCATGCGTATGCTATGAGTATATGTGTGTGTTTATGATATGTTAAAATGAATTTTACTTGGATGTAATGGATGCTTGCTTGATGTTTGATTGATAGTGCTGTATATGTTTTTAAATGAATATTTAAAATAAGTACGAGTCATGATTTTAGAAGAAATCTTTTGGTTTTCAAGGAGGAAATTTACTTGCGAAAATATTTTAAAGGAAAACATGAGTTTTGTAAAGAAGTAAGAAGGCTTATCTATATATGAGCATTTTGAAAAGAGAAATATATTTTTGGAGATAAAAGTATTTAAGGAAAATGGTACTTATTTTGTATGTATATATGTGTGTGTGTGTGTGTGAGAATATGAGGATATCACCAAGAATAAGTTGATGAGATTTGTTTATAAAGAAAAGTAATATTGAAATTTATTTTCAAGAAAAATGATTTCGGAATTTATTATGTCAACTTGTCCATTGAGTGTTTTAGGAATTCTAACTGATACGTCTGATCAGCGTTGTCGATAGGGATTCCTAAATATTTGAATGAGTTGATTTGACATAACAATATTTTAAAATGTGCGCAAATAATATTTTTGATATGGAAAAAAAGTATATTATTTTGAGAACATAAAATTTATTATATAGGGATGTGTTCCTATTTTATAAAGTGATCTTATAATGATAGTATCTATTTCAACCGAAATGTCAAAAAGATTTAGTATATATGTGGAATTTAGAGTAAATATCCAATGATTTATTCAATATCTTAAAAAATATAAGTAGCTTATATGCAAAGTTTGTATGATTTTGATACGACATATGCAGCCATTTTGTGCTACAAGAGTAGAGATCTATGGCGAGTCATTGTTGGTATATTTTCTTATGAGGTCAACAATACGGCCACTCGACGAAACGAGTAACCAAGACCGCAGCAAGGCAATGTTGTTTATATTAAATTTATGTAAGTTTGGTTGAGTTTTATTTATGTATTTATGTTTATTGATTTATGTGCTTGGTGCTTAGTTACATATTGTATTGCATATTATATAGTTATGTGATGTTGATAATGAATGGCTTGTGTGTGTGAAAATGCTTAGATATATTTTGGTGTATGAATTTAAATTTTAAAAGATATTTTAAAAATTCTTATGTCTTTCCAATATTGGTAGATTTTGGTAGATAGATATAAGTATGAGTTTGAATTCAAAAGGTAATTTTAAAAATGCGTTCATCTATAAAATGTATATTTAGTATAAACATATGACCATCCTTATTTTTGGGATAAATTAATAAATAAGTAAATGCTTTGAAATTTAGTTTATCTATTTTCGAAAATGAAACACTCTTTTGAAAATTATATTTGCGAAAGGAATGTGCATTTGGAAATATCATTCTAAAGGAAGGAAATGAATTAAATAATTTTGAAGTTTGGAGTGCTACTTATTTTGAAAATGTGTATGGTTTCAGAAAAGAATATTTTATATAGTTGACTTAATAATAAAGGTTTAAAGATCATTTTGAATGAAAAATAAACTTATGAAGTAAATGAGTTTAGAAAATAGTATATTTTGAAAATTAAGTAAAGTTTCCAAAGAAAATAATTATTCGACAAAAGTAAATAGAAAGTAAAACAGAAAAAATGCAAGTGAATACTTTTGAGACTTAGCGCAATAATGAGATTTCTAAAGAGGAAAACTAGAAATGAACTATTTTACATTATGTCCGAAGTTTGTTATTTTAGATGAAAACAATATGTAATTTTTGAATATATATGTACTTTGTAAGGTATAAATATTTGAAAATTTGAACGTATCTTGGTGTGCTTGTTCTATTATGAAAATGTCATTATTTTGTGATGTAAATGTAACGACCTAGATTTTCGACCCTCGAGAATCGACACTAATACGTCCACTGTATTGCGTGCGAGCAATCGAATGCTCAAATAACCCCAAAAGTTTGGGGAAAAGAAAAAGGAAAGAAGATAGGAAGAAAACTAAACAACACAGAATCCCATAGCGGAACGAATAATCTATAATATACAACAAATCTTACACAAAAGCAGTACCGTAATATGTATATATATAGACATCAATCAGGAGTATGCTAACCTATTTTAGCCTGGACCGTTATAACAACATGTCCTTACAATTGCTGGTGGACACAACAATGAATAGATAAAAAAAAATAACCACCTACGTGAGTACGTCTCTGTGCCTCCAACTCGTCTCCTGAAGCTCCAAAGCATCCAACCTAATCTGTAATATGCTCGGTCTGACCCGAGCATTATAATAAAATAACACCCGAGTCAGTCTGGAAAACCAGCATGAGAAAAAACACCCAATTGGATTTTTTTAAGTAATAGAAAACCATTTGAAGATCAAAAGTATCTCGTAAGACCACGCCGCACATAAACCCGGATGAGTTTCTACCTTACGATAACCAAAACATTTCATATAAAATTCTCTGATATTATAATAGTGTCTAAAATACAAATACTTATTAATCTTAGCCGAAATTGTAACATTAATAAAATTCTAGCATAATAGGTACAAAACTAAAACCATAAAGATTCGTATTGGAGAATGGATTCCATACAATGACTGGGCTACTGGGGTACCGCCCGTCACGGTGCATTTCTAGAAAAATAACACCATGGTCGAACCTATTGACCCCTGCCAACATAAGGCGGACCTACCCTTTACTGGATAGTACCGAATAAGATCAACCCTCGGTTGGGATCAGCAACCGGACCGAAGCATAAATGAGTTAATAGTAGGGACTCTAGATGGGGATGACCTTACCCTCATGGGATCAACCCACCTAGCCTTGTTGCATCTCCTCTGTTGTAGTCATTCCCGGTTGATGAGGTTTGAGGCTACATTGTACCTTTATATAGCACTTCCCACATGGAATGCTAATACTGCCTTCCAAGCAACAATGCAATACCAGCATTCATCCATACAAGTCCTTTCTGGGACTGAAAGAGACATTTAAGAGCTCCATCTTCAATTTCATCATCTTTATGATGTCTTCACTTCAAAGCGCATTTGTTGGATCGAAGTGGTTTTCTGATAACATATCTGATCCTGGTCTCTTCGAAACAACATTCAATAATTCCCAGTAAACTCAACCTCGGTTCTTTAAGAAATAAACAGTCAAAGATAAGATCGGAGATCACCTTCTAACCGTTAGTGGATAGATTTCCTTATCATTGTCCTAAGAGAACGAAATAAGATTTATACGCACGGTACAGCATCATCGGAGATGACTGTGCCATATAACTCACGTGTGTCTCCTAAATATTTCCAAAGCTATGTTTGGGTCCATTTTTAATAGTTGATTATTTATCGAATAACAAACATTCAGTCAGGGATTTATTCCATAGGGAAAAAGCAGCCTTGGTTCAGCATATAAGCAATCACTTACCTCCTTTTATAAACCTTTCATAAATAAAACCATTTGTAAATTACTTGCATAAGAATACTTTTACAAAGATATATCCACCAATTCTTATATTTTCAATACTTAGAAAATATCCATATACTTATCTTAACGGTATAAATATATTTACAAACCGAGAAAGATTACCTTTTTATTTGATTCAAAAATCATTCATAAACTCCATATAATTCTCTAAAACCATTTATAAACCATTTTATAAAACTTATGGAACCATTATAAAACCTCTTTTATACATTCCAATCGATTATAAATCCACTTTGCACACTTCTGAAACCTATTTATAAACCCTTTATAAATCTCTAAACCATTTATAGAACTTCTTTTATAAATCTATAAACCCATTCCTTAAGTTCATTTATAAATATCTAACCATTTATAAAACTCTTTACCTTATAGATAATCTTCCTTACGTCCAAACCATTTTATAAGCTCCATTATAAAATCCAAGTCTTTCAACTCTATTTATGGGCCTCGATAACATTTATAAATAATTAAAAATCTTTTACTTTAAAACACCATTATATGATAATAAACATAAAAACATTATAAAAAAATGAAAATTATTAATTTTAAAACATCTTAAAAATAATAAATAATAATTTCAAAATATTGTTAAAGAAACAATAATAATTAATCTTTACCATTTTTATAAATAATAATAATTTATTTTCAAAACCTTATTAATCTTATTATTAATTTCAAACCATAATTATTCTTGAAACAATTAAACTTTTAACATTTTGATAAATTCTTTAAATCCATAATACTATGAAAAATAACTTTAAAAGAATACTAATATAATTAAATAACCTTAAAATAATACTACTATAATTAATTAATTTTAAAACAATATGAACATAATTAAATACTTTTAAAACAATATTAATTTAATTAAATAACTTTAAAATAATATTAATATAATTAAATAACCTTAAAACAATATTAATAAAATTAATTACTTTTAAAAAAAAATCAACTTAATTAAAAAACTTTTAAAAAATATTACTATAATTAATTAACTTTAAAACAATATTAATATAATTAAATACTTTTAAACAATACTAATTTAATTAAATAACTTTGAAATAATATTACTATAATTAATTAACTTTAAAAAAATATTAATATAATTAAATAACCTTAAAATAATATTACTATATTCAATTAAATTTAAAACAATATTAATATAATTAAATTGTTTTAAAACAATATTAATTTAATTAAATAACTTTAAAACAATATTAATATATAACCTTAAAACAATATTAATAAAATTAAATACTTTTAAAACAATATTAATTTAATTAAATAACTTTAAAATAATATTAATATAATTAATCAACTTTAAAATAATGTTAATCTAATAATTACTTTTAAAACAATATTAGTTTAATTAAATAACTTTAAAATAATATTACTATAATTAATTAACTTTAAACAATGTTAATATAATTAAATACTTTTAAAATAATATTAATTTAATTAAATAACTTTAAAATAATATTACTATAATTAATTAACTTTAAAATAATATTAAATGTAAAAAAATCATCTTTTTTAAAAACAATATATTTCTGAAACCCATTTTCGGATTTAAAATCATTTTTTGTCTTAAACCCAATTTCAATTCAATTGGCAATTTATAGTATTTCAAAATAATAATTCAGGCCAATGGCTACCAAATGCTCAACCAATACTGATATTGATTTTTTATGATCACTAGATTTTTGTTTCTAAATATAGAATAGTGTTAAAACCATTGTGTCTACTATCAGGTTCATTATTTGATAATCCATATAAAAGGAATATTATCGAAACAATTTAACAATAGTGAGGAAACCCATTGGATCCCTCCAACCTGTTTCCCCCTACATCACAAATGTTATATAATCATAAAATATAAATTAACTGCTTCAACGTGGGATCCGTATACAAAGGGTCGTCCGCTCTTACACGGGGACGTAATAGGGTTTCATCTGCTCCAAGGGTGGGAATATATCCAAACCAACAATATAAATATAGTAATCATCCAAACAACAATTCAACAATTTTTAACAACTATATATCATATTAGTTAACCAAAATGGTGAGTTTAACTCACTGAAACTTTCTGTTGTCGCCGAGGCATTTCGGTTTGGAACTAAAACCGAACGACGTCCAATTTTAGCCAAAATTTCAACAGTTTCCAAATTTGTCTAAACAAGTTCCATCGCGAAGCTAACATCATTACGAGCACAACGCAAAAATCCATGCCTTGACTGGACCTCGTATGAGAGAGTTATTAAAATTTTAAGTTATCGATTTTTAAATTAATAATAAATAAACTAATTACAATCATTTACATGATTTAATTACCAACCCAAACAAATCTTTCTTCCCACTCTTGTATGTGAACAGAGCACAGCAAGGTCATTCCATGGTCGTCGGTTCCCTTCATCCCGCCGAGACCTACTACATGCCACCATCGCCGATTGCACACCGCCTCCCTGCTCGACGCCGTCGTGCCAAATGCCACCGCCGTTCGCCCATGCAACAAAACCTTGCGCGCATGTTTACCTCACTACTGCCATCGCCACATGCCATGCCGCACTACCAAATTTCGCCAGCATATAGCCCTTGACTTCTTCTCCCACTTTCCATCAAACCTCATCGCCAAACGAGCCACCCATTTGCCAAAAAACTCAAAAGAATATCCAATGTTCATCGACAAACTATGGCCACCTCGTGATGAATGACGATGATCCAACCATCTAATAGGTCGAGCTCGATGTCGGCAACATTTCTCTAGTTGGTGACTTCACTTGAAAATCCTCGAATTGGTCCTGATGATCCTCGACCATAGGATGAGGCCATGATCTTTACATTTTAAATTTTCCAAAATGAATTTTCTGATTTGGCCAAGTATATAAAGGGAGAAGGGTAATATGGCTAAAGCATGGTCGAACAGTGTGAGTATGGCATGCATAGTGAAGAGCATGGTCTAGGATATGGGAGTGTGTGTGTGTGTGTGTGTGTATATATATATATGTATGTATATATGTGTGTGTGTGTGTATATGTGTGTGTGTATATATATGTATACATATGTGTGTGTGTGTATGTATATATATATATATATATTCGAAAACATCAAGTTACAAAACGCTCGAAAATATCAAACCCCTAATGAGACGTGCCACCTAGCATTCTATATGTAATAGCCATATTTCAAACGCAATGGAACTTGTTTCGAGACCTAATTCGATCGTATGCAGAAGATAGCTTTCCAAACCCAATTATTATATTAATTTTTTGAAATTAATTTCTACGCGTTTCGATCCCGCACAACCAATGATACATCCAATCGTCTTGAAATTCTTTGTCATACTATAATATGCTATTACGAATCCAACGAAACTGGTTTCGTCGAAATCTGAGATAGTACCTCGGAAGGCTATTTTTATATGTTAATTAATACGAGTTATTTTCAAAATCAGTTAAATCAGTTTTAAATCCAATTTAAAAAATTTATTATCTTCATTCTTATTAAATAGAATTTAAATAAGCTCTGAAGTTATGTTTATCCATTTTAAAACCTAAGATTCAATTATTTAAACAATTTCAATTTTTAAATTCAATAAAATAAATTATCAAATATATCGTAATATTTGAAATTTTAGCTATTTGACTTATAAAAATAATTATTTAATATTGAAAATCAATTAATATTACAAAAATTAAATAACTTCAATTCTGGATCGTTACACTCTTTCCCCCTTACAAAGAATTTCGTTCCCGAAATTGCCAAGGTAAGAAAAATGCCAAAACCCATTACTTTTTAAAACCAATTAGTTGAAATAACTTACCGAATCCTTTTAAGCCTTTTGTAATGACCCAAGATTTTAGGAATTCATTCTGGAAAATATAAATAAATTTAAAATAATTTTTAAATTAATTTTGGAAGGAGATTGTTGTGGCTTGATAGTGTATCAGTATGTGTGTACATGTGTGCACAGGGTATACACATGAACTAAAGCTAAAAAAAAAAAATCTCTGAACTTTAAGAATAAATACATATTGATATGTATGGAAATAAATAAATATATATATATATATATATATATATTAAAATCTTTAAAGCTGAATGCATAAGTAAATATAAATATATGTATGCTACTGAATATTTTTCTTAAGTATACATGTGCATGTGTGTGTCAATACAGAGTGATATATATATATAAACATATACATGTGCTAATAAAATACTAGAGTTCAAACTAGTGAAATAAAATATATATATATATATATAGACATATTTTAATATAAGCAGAAAATAAAAGGCAAGAAGATATAAAAAGAACTAATTCTCTTATAAATAAATGAAGGAGGTACATACCATTTACATGAAAGCTAAAAATAGGAAAATAAGATAAAAACAGAGAAGTTCTTGGTATAGGCAGAATTAGAAAAGAGTATTTAATAAATAACAAAACCAAGTCACATTTTTAGCATGATTGTAGACAAGGGGGAAAAGTATTTTCTGAAAAGCAATCTCTGAAAGAAAAATGTGTAACCACTTTTCTCTTCACCCAAATTAAGCCGGGGAGGGGGTAAAACTTTGGGTTAAAATTCAGATAACATGATTTTCTGGTGGGCAAAAATGGCTTTAGCCAATACCCAAAACCCTAAGAGAGACCCTGCATATATATACATGTATATGCAGCAGCCTCCTCTTCTCTTCAGAAAAGAATTTTGAAAAAAAAAGGAAGAAAAACAATACCACAGAAATCATAAGACAAGGGAAGAAAGAGAGCTTGAGGATAAGAGCAGGAGTTCATCAGTTAATTAAGGAAACAAAGGAGAGAGCTCGGTGAGAAAACTCACTCAAAAATATAAGGCAATAAGTCCTAATGTAGGCAGCCAGTTAAAAGTATTTTCTTAAAAGAATATATTCATATATATATGTTTATCTGTGAATCTAAACCTGAATATGTTTTGATTTTCTTTGGTTGATTACTTGTTTTATTATAACAAAGTTTTATGTGTTGTTAGCATACATATCTGTTTTATACACTCAGATCTCTGATATGTTAATATTTAGGGATATAAACAAATACCCAGAAAATAAAATGTTGAGAATAGGCAAGTAGTATTGGTTTTGGCTCAACCCAGAAAGATGTAAATAATAATGAGCTGCAATATACTCATGTATAAGTGCTGAGGCTCGAAATAGAAAGGAATTAGGGGTGCAATAGGGTTGCCTATGTGCTGATGCCTCTGGTTCAATAAAATGCATAGCAAACCAAATTTTGTGATTCAGTGAAACCAGATTATTCTGAGTTTAACTCAAGCACAAATGTTTGCAAAAGAAAAACTCTCTCAGAGATCATAAGCCAATGTTAGTTGCCTAAACTCCTTTTAAAATACCAAGATGAATATATGTATATGCAGAAACCTTATTTTGTAATCACCATTGGTTGTTTGCTTGTTTACCTCTGTATGGTTATGAATAATATGTGATGCCATGTATGGATGTTTTGGCTATTGAAATGAATTACTGAATGGTTTTGCCATGAAAAAGAGTTACTATTAACTTAAACCTGATTAGGATATTGGGGTCAAGAACACTGCAGGAATGACTTGTGTGCTTGAGTAACATAAGTTGACACATGGCTTGTTTAAGTCCTGAGATCTTTGTGTAATGGAGTGAATTAGTTCATTACAGTGTGTCCATTGATTCATAAACATTGCAGATGAGACCAAGGATAGATGAATATACCCAGGAAATAATACTTGCAATAATGAGGAAACTAGAGTTTTTCCAGATTTGAAATGTGAGAATTGAATAAATGATTTAACTCATATTGGTTATTTTCCTGTTTGGTATGAATGATTGGTTGTCTATGATTGAGATGTATGCTTGAATGTATGTGCCATATTTATATATGTAATCTCTGGAAAGAAAATTAAAGTGTGCACATGCACATGACACAGAGCATGCACACAAGTATTTACCTGATTCCAAAAAGGACAGAACCATATGTATATGTATTTAACTTGATCTTAATCTAAGTAATAAGATGCTTTTGTGAATTTTCTCATACCAGACATGTGTCTGACCCTAGTGTGCTAATGGCATCTGGGGTGTCTCATTAAAAATGAGGCAGTTTCCAATGCTTTTTCAGGGATTGCAGCAACTAAATAAGAGTAGGAGCAAGGCCTTGAGAAGAAGATATAGCATGCTAAAAACTTAGTTAGATAAGAGCCTAAATGTTGAAATCTGCATGTATTGACAATTTAAATTGCTACTTGTATTAAGTGTTAAATATTGGATTGATATTTGTAGGCATTTTGTTAAGAATTTGACTTGTATCTGGAATCTATGAACTTAGTTAAATTTCTGTTATGATTAAAAAAGGGTTTTGATCAAATCTTGTAAGTGGATTTAGCAAGAACACCATGTTAAAAATTGTATGATTACATTTTATAAATGTATTAGTCAATCTTGAGTCTTTGAAAAAGGATTTAAGTTTTGGAAAATCAGGACAGTTGATTCTCAGAAAATTAAATGGTTTTATTTTCTACTATGGCATATGTATACAAAAGAAAATAGACATAGGTTGAATGTTTATATGTCTGCAAGGTTTTCATGATTCAATTTGTCCAATACAATTGTTTCATGTCCTATTTTTAAACAAAGAAAGAATCTGAAGTAAGGTAGATAGAAACCAGATTCGAATAGTTGCAGATATATATGCACATAAATATGTTTAGTGCAAACATTACCACATCTTTTTCTTTGCACTTGTAATAGAAATCTGGATTTCACTCAGATTTTAACCAAATGCATTTTAAATGCCAGACAGATCTTATAAGAAGAAATACAAGTCTGAATGATGATAAACACTTCTATCATCTTCAAAACCTAAGAACCATACTCTTAATTCATATCAATCCTGAAGCCTTCCAGGATTTAGGAATGAGTTTCAAAAATGATTAAGCAAGGATTATTGTTTTGTATGATGGATTTTTAGGCAAAAATGAAAATATATATATATGTGCAGATAGGTAGATAACAGATTCCAGACTGCACAAAAGAAAAAAAAAAAGAAAAACCAAAAATTGTGTTTGAACCGACCAGCATAGCACTCGAACTCGTGACCTTGTATGTATAAGTTAGGCGCGTTTCCATTACGCCTAGATGTTGCTTGTGTTTCCTTAGGATCCACTTTATTTTATACTGATTTTGACACTATTCAGAACTTAACACAAACATCTATATTAAAAGCTTGTTTACTACTGATTATTTCTTGATCACTTCTTAGTTAGTATAAACAGACTAATGTGTTTGTTCCCAGTGGATTGTTTGATCAAAAAAAATAATATATGAAATAAATTAGCAATCCAACATCCTCTTGTTTTTCAAAACTCTGATTCAAACAAGAGAGGCATATACATCCTCACATGTATGTGCTTATTTTTGTAAATGTACTGATATATTTATATTGGGTGATTATTGTGATCCTGGATATATTTGATTTATTGGAAAAAAAGAAAGTGACCCTGAGAATGATAATTGAAATGGATGATATATCTATATATAAATATATATATATATATATATATATATATATATATATATCCTCTTTACTTAAAAAAAAAATTTCCTTATGAAATTAGAGTATAATTTGGTGGGTCATTTCAGTTGGTATCAGAGCTATGTTATTCAACATAGTAGAAGTAAGGATCAAGTCCTTAGATAGAAATAAAATTAAAAGGAACTAAATATCTAACTAACCAGCTATGTAAATTATTATTAGCAAACTATGGTAGGGAGACCACCAAATCAGGGAGCAGGATCTTCCCATGCACCACCAATGGTCAATCTGCAAGACTTGGTGAGAGCATTTAGGGATGGGGCAGGACAAAGGCAAGAAAATCCCTATGAAGAACTCTCAAAATTGCTTAAGACATATACTCATTTAGGAGGCAAAAGCTTTGAAGGGACAGAGAGTATCATGGAGATTCAAACATGGTTGAGAACATTGGAAAGAATTTTCAATGACATGCAACTTGATGATCAAAGAAAGAGGCAAGTGGCTTCAAGACAGCTGAAAGGAGTAGCTTTAGGCTGGTGGGAAGTAATCATTGCAGGAAGGAATGAGAATGAAATCACTTGGAATCAATTCAAAGAGATGTTGGAAGCAAGGTTTGTACCAGCATCAGCAAAGACTACCTTGTTAGAAGAATTCATTAGGCTTAGACAAGGGACCATGACTGTCACAGAATACACTCAAAGGTTTGAGGGGCTTTCCACATATGGAGCAATGCTTGTGGCAGATGAGGCATCTAAAAATGATAGGTACATAAAGGGTTTGAATCCAGGACTTAGCAGAGCCATGTTACCCTATGCAGACAAGACTTTTGACCATGTGATAGACTTAGCTTTGAGGTTGGAGCAGCATGACAAGGAAAGGGAGAAGTTCAGAAATTTTAAGAGCAATAATAACAAGAAAGGTAAGGGGAGGTATCACCCTTATGATAAGAAGAAAGAAGAGGCTAGTAACAAAAACACTGGAGATGTCAAGGCTAAGGAAGACAAGAAGAAAATTGTGTGCCATCAGTGTGGAAAGGAAGGGCATATCAAACCAAAATGTCCAGAATTGAAAGGAGGAGCTTTCAAATGCTATCTATGTGGGAAAGAGGGGTATATGAAGAGGAATTGTCCTGAGTATAAACAGCAAGGCAAATTGGCAAATTTGGAAGGAAAAGGCAAAGCCACAGTGGAGAGTAACACTGTAAACCATAGCCAAGTGGAAGGTACATTACTTATTTGTACCATACCCATAACAGTAGTATATGATACTGGGGCAACTCACTCCTTAATTTCTTATGAACTGGTTAGAATGCTAAAACTGAATTGCATATTGGTTGAAACCCCATTGCATATACACAGTCCATTGGGGAGTTCTAGTGTTTTAAATATGATTTGTGTGGATGTGGGATTAAACATAGGGGGAAATATTTTTATTTCCAATTTATATGTTTTGAATTACCCAAATATAGGTGTTATATTGGGGGTAGACTGGTTAAGGCAATTTAAAGCCATAATTAATTTAGACTCATCCACCATATCATTGCAAAATTCTAGAGGCCAGAGAATCACAGTTTTATGTGAGGTAGCTAAGGAAGGAAAACTATATCATTTAGTTGACTCAGAAAAAGATTTCAGTGAACTAACCATTGAAGAAATTCCCATAGTCAATGAATATTTGGATGTGTTTGGTGAGGTCAAGGGTATTCCACACCATAGACCAGTAGAATTCCAGATCAATTTAGTTCCAGGAGCAAGCCCAGTGATTAAAAAGCCAACTAGAATGGGGCCAAATGAACTAAAGGAACTAAAGAAACAGTTAGAAGAATTGGAAGAAAAGGGTTTTATAAGACCAAGTAATTCTTGCTGGGGAGCACCAGTGGTATTTGTTAAGAAGCAAGATGGTTCTTTAAGACTCTGCATAGATTATAGAGAATTAAACAAAGTAACTATTAAAAATAAATACCCATTGCCAAGAATAGATGATCTTTTTGATCAATTAGCAGGGGCAAAAGTATTTTCTAGACTAGACTTAGCATCTGGTTTTCATCAAATGAAGGTGGAAGAATCAAGCATTAAGTACACTGCCTTTAACACTAGGTATGGGTTGTATGAATTTTTGGTTATGCCATTTGGCTTGACCAATGCACCATCTTACTTTGTAGATTTAATGAACAGAACCTTTAGAGATTGTTTAGACAAGTTTGTGCTTATTTTTATAGATGACATTTTGATTTATTCTAAGACAGTGGAAGAACATAAGCATCATTTGCACCTGGTTTTGTCTAGACTAAGGGAAAAAGATTTAAAGGCAAAATTTTCAAAATGTGTGTTTTGGAAGGAGGAAGTACATTTTCTTGGCCATGTTATATCTGCCAAAGGAATTTCTGTGAACCCCAATAAAGTAGTGGCTATCCAAGCATGGAAGAGGCCAAGCACTGTGAGTGAAGTGAGGTCATTTATGGGGATGGCAGGATATTATAGAAGGTTTATAAAAGATTTTTCAAAAATTTCTACACCACTCACTAACCTAACCAGGAAGAACCAAGCTTTTGTTTGGTCAGAAAAATGTGAAAAATCTTTTGAACAATTGAAGGAGGCATTGGTGAATGCTCCAATTCTAAAGGTACCACATGGAAATGAAGAATTAGTGGTATACACTGATGCTAGTGGATTTGGCTTGGGTGCAGTGTTGATGCAACAAGGTCAAGTCATTGCATATGCATCCAGACAACTTAAACCCCATGAAGTAAGGTATGCCACACATGATCTCGAATTAGCAGCTGTGATATATGCTTTAAAACTTTGGAGACATTATTTGTTAGGCACCAAGTTTGAACTCTACACTGACCACAAGTCTCTAAAATATTTGTTTTCACAAAAAGATTTGAACATGAGGCAACACAGATGGGTGGAGTTCTTAGCTGCCTATGATTTTGACATACTCTATACACCAGGCAAAGCAAACAAAGTTGCAGATGCTCTAAGTAGACAGCATGCTAAATTGGCTATGATGATGATGGCAGAATTTAAAGATTTGTCTTTGCTAACTGAGTTAGAGATTGAGGAGAATGGGTGTGTGCAGATGCATGGTGCACAAGAAGATAAAGGGAAGTTAAGCTTAATGACACTTCAACCAGATTTAATTCTGAAGGTAGGAAAAATGCAAGAACAAGATGCTCACTTATTAGAGAAGAGAATGCTCCTCTCAAGAGGGGAGGAAGTAATGAATCACCACATTGATAAAGATGGTTATGTGAGATACCAGAATAGGATGTGTGTACCAGAGGACATAGAATTGAAGAAGGAGATATTGGATGAATATCACAGAAGTAAATACTCCATACACCCAGGTAACACAAAAATGTATCAAAATTTGAAAAGAGACTTCTGGTGGAAGGGGATGAAATCTGATATAGCTAAGTACATTGCCAAATGTATGACTTGCCAACAAGTCAAGGCTGAAACTCAAAGACCATCAGGGTTGATGCAACCTCTTAGTGTACCACAGTGGAAGTGGGAAGACATATCTATGGACTTCATAGATGGACTGCCTAGATCTAAGAGAGGTAATACAAGTATATGGGTGATAGTGGATAGGCTAACCAAGGTAGCACACTTCATCCCAGTCAAGTCAGAAAGAACAGCACCAAAACTAGCTCAAATTTTTATAAAAGAAGTGGTAAGGTTACATGGCATTCCCAAAACCATTGTGAGTGATAGGGATACCATCTTCACTTCAAAATTCTGGAGAAGCTTTCAAGAAGCAATGGGAAGTGAACTATGTTTAAGTACTGCCTACCATCCTCAATCAGATGGGCAGACTGAGGTGGTAAACAAAGTTTTGGAGGACATGTTGAGGGCATGTATATTGGATTTTGGGGGCAAATGGGAAGATTATCTTCACCTAGTTGAATTTACCTACAACAACAGCTACCAAAGCACCATAGGAATGGCTCCATTTGAAGCCTTGTATGGTAAACCCTGCTTGTCACCTATTTGCTGGGTAGAAGCAGGAGAAAGGTCTATTTTAGGACCTGAGTACATACAAGAAACCAAGGAGAAAATTGAGTTGATAAGAAGAAGAATGACAGCAGCTCAAGATAGGCAAAAGAAATTTGCAGACATGAGAAGGAGGCAGGTAGAATATGAGGTGGAAAATTTTGTTTTCATCAAAATCTCACCCATGAAAAATGTGCTGAGGTTTGGAAAACAAGGCAAATTAACCCCAAGATATATTGGACCATACAAAATTCTGGAGAGAATTGGTCCTTTGGCATATAAGTTGGAATTACCAGAAAACATGCAAGGCATACATGATGTTTTTCATGTATCACAATTGAGAAGGTGGGTCCATGACAAGGCAGAAATTCTTGAAACCCCAACCCAAGTGCAGATAAATCCTAATTTGATTTATGAAAAGGATCCAGTGGGAATTTTAGCAAAAGATGTGAAGAAGTTGAGGAATAAATCTCTGAAACTTGTGAAGGTACAGTGGAGTTTAGATCCTAGTGATTGCACATGGGAATTAGAAGACAAAGTTAGGATGAATTATCCTAAGCTATTTTCAGATTAAGGTAATTCTGATTTTTGATTGTTTTCTTTATTTTGGATGAATATATTTTTAGTTAGTATAGAACTAAGAATCTATTTGGTAGAGAATATACTTGTTCTCTAAATTAAGTTTAAAATTTATTTTAAGCTTAGGAAAATTGTGGGACACAATTTCTAAAAGGAGGGGTGTATGTAATGACCCAAGATTTTAGGAATTCATTCTGGAAAATATAAATAAATTTAAAATAATTTTTAAATTAATTTTGGAAGGAGATTGTTGTGGCTTGATAGTGTATCAGTATGTGTGTACATGTGTGCACAGGGTATACACATGAACTAAAGCTAAAAAAAAAAATCTCTGAACTTTAAGAATAAATACATATTGATATGTATGGGAATAAATATATATATATATATATATTAAAATCTTTAAAGCTGAATGCATAAGTAAATATAAATATATGTATGCTACTGAATATTTTTCTTAAGTATACATGTGCATGTGTGTGTCAATACAGAGTGATATATATATATAAACATATACATGTGCTAATAAAATACTAGAGTTCAAACTAGTGAAATAAAATATATATATATATAGACATATTTTAATATAAGCAGAAAATAAAAGGCAAGAAGATATAAAAAGAACTAATTCTCTTATAAATAAATGAAGGAGGTACATACCATTTACATGAAAGCTAAAAATAGGAAAATAAGATAAAAACAGAGAAGTTCTTGGTATAGGCAGAATTAGAAAAGAGTATTTAATAAATAACAAAACCAAGTCACATTTTTAGCATGATTGTAGACAAGGGGGAAAAGTATTTTCTGAAAAGCAATCTCTGAAAGAAAAATGTGTAACCACTTTTCTCTTCACCCAAATTAAGCCGGGGAGGGGGTAAAACTTTGGGTTAAAATTCAGATAACATGATTTTCTGGTGGGCAAAAATGGCTTTAGCCAATACCCAAAACCCTAAGAGAGACCCTGCATATATATACATGTATATGCAGCAGCCTCCTCTTCTCTTCAGAAAAGAATTTTGAAAAAAAAAGGAAGAAAAACAATACCACAGAAATCATAAGACAAGGGAAGAAAGAGAGCTTGAGGATAAGAGCAGGAGTTCATCAGTTAATTAAGGAAACAAAGGAGAGAGCTAGGTGAGAAAACTCACTCAAAAATATAAGGCAATAAGTCCTAATGTAGGCAGCCAGTTAAAAGTATTTTCTTAAAAGAATATATTCATATATATATGTTTATCTGTGAATCTAAACCTGAATATGTTTTGATTTTCTTTGGTTGATTACTTGTTTTATTATAACAAAGTTTTATGTGTTGTTAGCATACATATCTGTTTTATACACTCAGATCTCTGATATGTTAATATTTAGGGATATTAACAAATACCCAGAAAATAAAATGTTGAGAATAGGCAAGTAGTATTGGTTTTGGCTCAACCCAGAAAGATGTAAATAATAATGAGCTGCAATATACTCATGTATAAGTGCTGAGGCTCGAAATAGAAAGGAATTAGGGGTGCAATAGGGTTGCCTATGTGCTGATGCCTCTGGTTCAATAAAATGCATAGCAAACCAAATTTTGTGATTCAGTGAAACCAGATTATTCTGAGTTTAACTCAAGCACAAATGTTTGCAAAAGAAAAACTCTCTCAGAGATCATAAGCCAATGTTAGTTGCCTAAACTCCTTTTAAAATACCAAGATGAATATATGTATATGCAGAAACCTTATTTTGTAATCACCATTGGTTGTTTGCTTGTTTACCTCTGTATGGTTATGAATAATATGTGATGCCATGTATGGATGTTTTGGCTATTGAAATGAATTACTGAATGGTTTTGCCATGAAAAAGAGTTACTATTAACTTAAACCTGATTAGGATATTGGGGTCAAGAACACTGCAGGAATGACTTGTGTGCTTGAGTAACATAAGTTGACACATGGCTTGTTTAAGTCCTGAGATCTTTGTGTAATGGAGTGAATTAGTTCATTACAGTGTGTCCATTGATTCATAAACATTGCAGATGAGACCAAGGATAGATGAATATACCCAGGAAATAATACTTGCAATAATGAGGAAACTAGAGTTTTTCCAGATTTGAAATGTGAGAATTGAATAAATGATTTAACTCATATTGGTTATTTTCCTGTTTGGTATGAATGATTGGTTGTCTATGATTGAGATGTATGCTTGAATGTATGTGCCATATTTATATATGTAATCTCTGGAAAGAAAATTAAAGTGTGCACATGCACATGACACAGAGCATGCACACAAGTATTTACCTGATTCCAAAAAGGACAGAACCATATGTATATGTATTTAACTTGATCTTAATCTAAGTAATAAGATGCTTTTGTGAATTTTCTCATACCAGACATGTGTCTGACCCTAGTGTGCTAATGGCATCTGGGGTGTCTCATTAAAAATGAGGCAGTTTCCAATGCTTTTTCAGGGATTGCAGCAACTAAATAAGAGTAGGAGCAAGGCCTTGAGAAGAAGATATAGCATGCTAAAAACTTAGTTAGATAAGAGCCTAAATGTTGAAATCTGCATGTATTGACAATTTAAATTGCTACTTGTATTAAGTGTTAAATATTGGATTGATATTTGTAGGCATTTTGTTAAGAATTTGACTTGTATCTGGAATCTATGAACTTAGTTAAATTTCTGTTATGATTAAAAAAGGGTTTTGATCAAATCTTGTAAGTGGATTTAGCAAGAACACCATGTTAAAAATTGTATGATTACATTTTATAAATGTATTAGTCAATCTTGAGTCTTTGAAAAAGGATTTAAGTTTTGGAAAATCAGGACAGTTGATTCTCAGAAAATTAAATGGTTTTATTTTCTACTATGGCATATGTATACAAAAGAAAATAGACATAGGTTGAATGTTTATATGTCTGCAAGGTTTTCATGATTCAATTTGTCCAATACAATTGTTTCATGTCCTATTTTTAAACAAAGAAAGAATCTGAAGTAAGGTAGATAGAAATCAGATTCGAATAGTTGCAGATATATATGCACATAAATATGTTTAGTGCAAACATTACCACATCTTTTTCTTTGCACTTGTAATAGAAATCTGGATTTCACTCAGATTTTAACCAAATGCATTTTAAATGCCAGACAGATCTTATAAGAAGAAATACAAGTCTGAATGATGATAAACACTTCTATCATCTTCAAAACCTAAGAACCATACTCTTAATTCATATCAATCCTGAAGCCTTCCAGGATTTAGGAATGAGTTTCAAAAATGATTAAGCAAGGATTATTGTTTTGTATGATGGATTTTTAGGCAAAAATGAAAATATATATATATGTGCAGATAGGTAGATAACAGATTCCAGACTGCACAAAAGAAAAAAAAAAGAAAAACCAAAAATTGTGTTTGAACCGACCAGCATAGCACTCGAACTCGTGACCTTGTATGTATAAGTTAGGCGCGTTTCCATTACGCCTAGATGTTGCTTGTGTTTCCTTAGGATCCACTTTATTTTATACTGATTTTGACACTATTCAGAACTTAACACAAACATCTATATTAAAAGCTTGTTTACTACTGATTATTTCTTGATCACTTCTTAGTTAGTATAAATAGACTAATGTGTTTGTTCCCAGTGGATTGTTTGATCAAAAAAAAATAATATATGAAATAAATTAGCAATCCAACATCCTCTTGTTTTTCAAAACTCTGATTCAAACAAGAGAGGCATATACATCCTCACATGTATGTGCTTATTTTTGTAAATGTACTGATATATTTATATTGGTTGATTATTGTGATCCTGGATATATTTGATTTATTGGAAAAAAAGAAAGTGACCCTGAGAATGATAATTGAAATGGATGATATATCTATATATAAATATATATATATATATATATCCTCTTTACTTAAAAAAAAAATTTCCTTATGAAATTAGAGTATAATTTGGTGGGTCATTTCACCTTTAACTTTCAAAAACCAATTTGTTGAAACCATGTTATTTCTTTTGCTAAGTTACCAAATTCATTCATATGTTCCAACTAATATCATCCCATTCAATCATTTTAGATTATAACTCAAAATCAAATTTTAGTTATCAAAAATTTCTTCAAACTTTCTCGAAAATTTTCTAACGCCTTAATTTTACGAAATATTTCACCAGCGTCTCCTTTGCACAGCTAGATCAGAACAACTACTAATCACCACTATGACTCAAACCAACAAAAGAAAACAAAAGCCAAGCGGCCCACTATAAAACCATCAAATCCAATAACAATTTAAACGTGTACCTTTTAGTCAGCAACCAAATTTTACTTATGAAATCAAAGGAATCAAACTAGCTCTTGCTTTTATACTTGTACCTTATTTAATAATGATATCCAATCATATAGTTCATAATCATATTATTCTGCAATTTCAATTTTCAACATTTGCTTTTCTAAAGCTTGTACGATGTACATATATCATCTGTATGCAATATCAAATATGATCGCTTATTCGATCACACAATTTCACTTCCGAACTAGTATCGTTCCCACGACCACTCTAGTGTGGACTCAGATCCGGTCCCTTGATTAGAAACTGTCATTCTCCTTGCATAACTATATACTATAATAGAGAATTCCAGGATTAATCAAAAATCCATATCCAGTGTTCTGCGTCAAGAATCGAGCGAAAAATTCCAACTCGGATCAATGTAAATCATCTTAAAATTATGTACTCGAATCTGAATTAAATCGTTATGTGAATAGAATCATATACGTAAAACTTACGTATTTATTTCAATTGATTTCTTAGCTATACCAAATTCCTTTTATTCACATTCACTTTATTATTTAGTATGTTCTTTCAATACCAATGTCACTTAATAAATATCCCATCAAATTTTACTCAAGTTTATAAACATTTCATACCACTCTTCTTATGTTTATTACCACTTCACAACTTAAGTCCATATCCATTACAATCAATTTCAATTCCGTTTAACTCAATTCATTTTCCAATTTCAATATTCAATTCAAACCATTTTCAATTCACTAACTTATTTAATTAGTCCATCTCATTAACTCATTCCAAATCACAATCATTTTCCTTTCAAAAATAATTATTTCATTTAACCAAATTTAGGTTAATTTTCCTTTCAAAATTCATTTTGTTTAACTTTTCTTAAGTTAAATTTAATTCATAGTTAAATTTCAAATTTACTTTTCTTAGCATTCATATTCAACAATTTAAACATTGTTTTAACTTACGAATTCTCAAAATTTATAATTTATCAAACTTATTTTTTCATATTTTCATAAATACTCAAATGAAAATTTCCAGAGTTTAAACACCTTGTCTTCATTTCAAATTATTTGAAATCATATATATACATAATCCCCTTCGTATATCAAATCATTCTTTTGAATGTAAAAATTAAAGCTAGTTTTACCAAAACAAAACTCCAATTGTAGCAATTCCTCTCTTGAAAACCCGAAAATGAACGTCGACGATGTTACATTCATCATCAAAATTATTTTCCAGCGACCAAAGTGAGTTCAGTGCATTTATTTCTTTAAAATCCTTTATAAATATTTCTGTTCAAAATATTTTCCAAATAATATTATCATTCAAAACTTTGAAAAACCATTTCCAAAACTAACGAGATTTAAATTCTCAATTTCCCAACTTTTAAATCCTTTAATTTACAAATCATTTTTATAACATACTTCTGAATTCTCATTTCCTTTCAATTTATAAATCACGTTTATAAATCATATATTTATATAATCTCACTTTGGTTATATAAAATCATTTCTTAATTGTTAATCCTTGTTTACATTATAAAAACATCTTTTATTCGGTCGCAAACAACAAACAACAAATGATAATAATCTAACATTATTATTTTCTAACAACCAAGCACACCATATATATCATAATAATTTTCTGATAAATTATTCCTTTATATATAAAATATAATAGAGGTAAAATTATTACATTTACCCAATTTCAAAACAATACCATGTCGAATTGCTCTGCTCAAGTGTTTAGAGACCCTTATCAATGACGTTAATTACTCGTATTGACCAGAATCCATAAACCACTCAACAAATCAACCAACATAATATAAAATATTTTTATATCACTAACAAATACACGCTCATATATATATATATACACGCTCAAACTCATTCTAGGGTGCTACTGACCCTATCTTTAATGAGTAATCCCCACCAAAGCCAAGAGTCTCGCTTAACCTTCAGCTCTGATACCAAATGTAATGATCGGGATTTTTGACCCTAGAAAATCCACACTAATACGTCCATTGTATTGCGTTCCAAGCAATTGAATGTCAGAAAAACCCTGAAAGTTAGGGAAAAATAAAAAGGAAAGAAGATAGGAAGAAAACTAAACAACACAGAATCTCACAGCGGAACATATAATCTATAATATACAACAAATCTTTACCGAAAAGCAAAACTATAATATGTATATATATACACAAACATCAATCAAAGTATAATAACCTATTTCAGCCTGGACAATTATAACAACCTGTCCTTACAATTGCTGGTGGACACAACAATGAATTGAGCGGAAAAATAACCATCTATGTGAATACGTCTCTGGGCCTCCAACTCCTCTCCTGAAGCTCCAAAGCATCCAACATAATCTGTAATATGCTCGGTCTGACTCGAGCATTATAATAAAATAACACCCGAGTTAGTCTGGAAAACCAACGTGAGAAAACACACCCAACTGGATTTTTTAAGTTATAGAAAACCATTTGAAAATCAAAAGTATCATAAGACCACGCCGAACATAAACACAGATGGGTTTCTACCTTACGATAACCAAAACATTTCATATGAAATTCTCTGATATTATAATAATGTCTAAGATACAAATACTTATTAATCTTAGCCAAAATTGCTACATTAATTAAATTCCATCATAATAGGTATACAACTAAAACCATAAAGGTCGTATTGGAGAATGGATTCAATACAATGACAAGGCTACTGGGGTACTTCCCTTCACGGTGCATCTCAAGACAAATAACACTGAGGTCGAACCTATCGACCCCTGCCAACACAAGACCGACCTACCCTTTACTGGATAGTACCAAATAAGATCAACCTCGGTTAGGATAAGCAACCGGGCTGAAGCATAAATGAGTTAAAAGTAGGGACTCTAGATGGAGATAACCTTACCCTCATAAGAGCGACCCACCTAGCCTTGCTGCATCTCCCCTGTTTTAGTTATTCTTGGTTGATGACGCTTGAGGCTACATTTTACCTTTATATAGCACTTACCACTTGGAATGCTAATACCGCATTTCAGGCAACAATGCAATATCAGCATTCATCCATACAAGTCCGTTCTAGGACTGAACGAAATACTTGAGAGCTCCATCTTCAATTCCATAATCTTTATAATGTCTTTACTTCGAAATGCATTCGTTGGATCAAAGTGGTTTTCGGATAACATATCTGATCCCGGTCTCTTCAAAACAACATTCGATAGTTCCCGGTAAACTCAATCATGATTCTTTAGGAAATAAACTATGACGACCCGGATTTTTGAATGTCTGTTAATCGGGTAATTAACTGAATTACACATTGGGATATTGACTTTATAAGTAGAATAGATGAGTTTCTGTTATGTAAGTTATCTGGATATGTATAGATTGATTTAAAACTATAATAAATGTTGAATTATAAAATCTCTAGATGTGATAAACCTTATAGGAAATAAATAGTTTATTTTGGCTATTGACTGTTTATATATATATATATATGTATGTATGTATGTATATTTGGGAAAGAAACTATGGTTTGGGAACTTAAAAATAAATCTCTCAAGAATATTTAAATATAAAACTCTACCCTATTAACCCCCAATATATATTTATATAGAGATGAATATAAATTAAATACTTAAGCCTTGGCTAAGAATATAAATATAAATATAAATACATGTTCAAATAGGAATAAAAGTATATAAGTAACCTATATTGTTGTATGTAGTATAAAGAAAAACAATAAGATTAACCATGGTAAAATATATATGGATATTTGTATGTATGTGAGGCAAACCAGACACAAAGAAATACTTGTATACATATGTATGAGATATGTATAAAGATGGATATGTGTTTGTAAACACAAGAGGGGACATACATTTAATGCATATTCCATCAGCGATAAAACATCAAATCTCCTTCTAATAAATCACTTCACTTTCACAATTCATGTCAGGTCAAGAATCTCTGACCAAAGGATAAATTACATAAAGAAAATCAAAATGAAAATAAAAATTTTAAAAAAATTAAGGAGGCTTACTAGTGAGACGACCTGCCCTTCTCGACTCTTGAAAATCGACACAAAATTTACCACAGTATAATATGCCGACGATCGAGTACCGAAAAAGACAGATTGTTGAGGAAAAAGAAAGAAGATAGAAGAAAGAAGGAACTAAACAACATTAGAATCTCACAATCGCAGTGGAACAAAATATAATAAATAATAACAGATCTTTACACAAAATGAAACCATATCTGTTTTATATATAATACATCATCAGATTATATCACAAGTAAACAACAATTACCAGCCTGGCAGTTATATCAGCCTGCCTCACCAATTGCTGGTAATTTCAAACAACCATAGCAGCGAAATAAACAAGTACGAATAATACGTCTCGGACTCCAGCTCCACTCCTGAGCTCCAAAGTATCCAATCCTAAACCTGAAATACTCGGTCTGACCCAAGCATTATAATGAAATAACACTCGAGTCAGTCTGGAATACCAGCGTAAGAGAAATACATCCAAACTGATTATTAAAGTTTCAAAAATCCTTTGAAATCAAAAGCATCTCGTAAGACCACGCCACAAATAAACATGTCGGGTTTTTACCTTACGATAGCCAAACACTTTCTTATCAAATCCTCTGATATTATAATAGTGTCTATATACAAATACTTATTCAAATAGCTGAAACCGTTATATGATTAAATTCCAGCATACTAGCCACAAAGTGGGTTCTACAAACAAAAACCGTAAAAGGCGCGTAGGGAGAATGGATTTCCAACTAATGACTAGGCACTGGGGTACCACCTGTCATAGTACCTGGTCTAGATCAGCGTACCGAGGACTACGCCCGATCCCCTGCAACACAAGGCTGGAACTACCCCTTATTGGATAATTCCGAGTAAGATCACCCCACGGTTGGGATCAGCAACCGCACCACTAAGCCGAATAAAAAGGGACATCTAGACAGGGATGACCTCACCCTAATAGGTGCGACCCACATAGCCTTGCTGCATAACCCCTGATTTTCAGTCATTCCCGGTTGATGAGGCTTGAGGCTAAGCGTTACCTTTTTAGAACATATCCCTTAGAATGCCCATCGTCCACCTGACGATGTTCCGAAAGCATTCATCCATACAAGTCTGTTCCGGGTTCGAACGGAATCGAATGCACTACTCCTACTACATCCATTTTGGAATCACCCTCAGGATTAGTAGCAACTAGCCCTTGCACTTCACTACTCCATCTTCGATTCCAAACTCGTTTTTTCCACGAAAACGTACAAACTGAATCGAAGTGGTTTTCGGGAAATAAATCCCGATCCCGGTCTCTTCGAAACGATCAGTGCATTGCCCAATATTGATAGTCGGTTATTTAACTATCAAAAACATTCACAAACATCCACCAAACATAAATAATTCCTCAAATTTATGTTTTCTCAAAATATTTTCGCAAGATATATTTCTATTTTCAACCCTTTAAAAACAGTTTAAACCCACTTCCTTTTACGGAAATAAATTTCCCAACATTTTCTATTTCCACTTAAATCACCATGTACAAACACTTAATATTTAAAATAATTTAAATCACTTTATCCAAAATATATTTTAAGAATATTTAAGGTAAAACCATTTTTATAAAATATAAAACTAACTTTAAAATAAAAGTTAAGTCGTACTAAATTTTAAAATAAGAGTTACAAACTTCTATACAAGTTTCAATAAAACTTTAATCGAACTATCTTTAAATAAATCCATTTTATAAATATAAATAATAATAATATTATTTTAAAAACAAATTTAAAACTTTTAACTTTTACTTAAAAATCGGCTTGAAAACGTACTTGGCTTCTCAGGGAAATACACTCCCATTTCAGAATAAACCAAAGTATTCTTTTATAAATCCCGCTGGATTTATCTCAATTCAAATTTACGTTTAAATCCCGTAAATTTCTTTCAAAACTTTTAAAAATAAACACCTTTTATTTTTAAGAACACTTCCCATTTCCTGGAAATCACTTCCAAAATATATGCTTCAATTGTTTAAAATAAGTTTTCCAAATTCTTTATTCAAAATGTACTTTTTGGAAAAAAAACTATAAAAGTTTATATTGGGTAACTTAAATCAAAAATTTCCTTTTAATATAAAGTTATTATATTGAATATCTATGTTAAAGTTTACTTTAGAAAGCAAAATACTAATTTACCTTTAAAATAATTAAATACCATAATTACTTAAATAAATATTCACTTGTACTTAAAAATGATTAAAATAATATTTTCTCTCTAAATATTCTCAAACATATTTTAAACTGCCAATTTATATTTTGAAAGCTCTCCTTTGAAACCTACTAAATTTCCAGGAAAGATACACTTCCCATCCTTTAAAAATAATCTCACTATTATTTTAATCCATTTCACTTCTTATAGAAATTCTCATTGGAAATCTATACTTCAAATTTATTTCCCAATAAAATCTCATTCAATTTATAAACCCAGTTTATAAATTTCCATTTCTCATTTCCTTTTTAATCACAGTTTCCAAAACCACTTCAATTTCCAATCCAATTTCTTGAATTTAATTTCCTTAAAACCAATCCTTAAAAATTCCTTTTCATTTCCCTTTGATCCCAATTTATTTCATTATATTTTAGAATTCCAGATTTAATTTATCCAACCATAACACAACATAATTTAATTTCCAAATTAATCTATCACAGTATATAAATAAAATACATCATAAATTATGAAAATAATTTCTACATTGTGAGGAATCCAGTTGGATCCCTCCAACCTGTTTCCCTACATCCACAGATGTTAGCACAACAGCAAATATCAATCCAGACTGATATTAATATTCATATTCAACCCATCACTCAATTATTTAAATATTAACTATTTAAATCAGCTGAAATTCCAGATGTGAGTGAGATTAACTCACCTTGAATTTTGAAACATCGAGCGTTTAAATTCTAAATTAAATCGAATCCGTTCGATTTAATCCAAAATTTTCACTTGCATAAAACGATTCCAGATCTGCACCACAGCGGGCTGCTCGTCGCTGCGATTCCGGCGCCACCAAATTCATCGAATTCTTATCACGCATGTGAGAGATATGAATTTTCAAAGGTTCGAATATAATTTATAAACAATACTATTCTTTTATTATAAATTTACCCAACACGATCTGGGCCGCACATTCTTGAATGCAAATCACGGTCGCTCCTGACTTCTTCCCTATTCACGCGAACTACAGACAACACGAACCCATTCACGATGAACGTTGACCACAAGCTGCTGCCCCTACGATCATCTAGGGCATGATCGACCACGGGCATTCGAACGGCCCACGCGCCCCCCACCTACGTCCAGAGTCCGGTTGAACTCGACATCACCCCCTTCACCTATTTCGCGCATGAACGATCGGTCATCAAGGTTAAAAATTCGTCGATTCACCACACCAAACACGATCTTGACCGTTGGATCTAAGCATCTCTCCGCCCTCTACAATCTTCATGTTGGAGTTTCTTGATATAATTGTGTGGATTTGGAGAAGAATTGAGGGGAAGATCGAAGTGTTTCGGCCATAGAACGAAATAGAGCGGTGGCTGCGAATATCTCCTAGGGTTTCACTGCTATGGGTGTATATATATACGTATAACGAATTATTTTAATATTATTTCCAAATATTTTCGTGCTTTTACAAACGATCACCAATTAAAACTTGTCGCCTGGCGTTCATAAGGTTTTACCCGCATTCCGAACACAATGGAACGTGTTTCTGAGGCTAATTCAGTCATATATGCGAGTTACGGAAATAAACGATCAATTTTAAATTAAATCGATTAAAATAGTTTCTATGCGTTCTGATCTGTCACGGTCAAATGACGACTCCGATTGCTACGAAAATTGAAATCCGATAATAACTAACTATTATGGATCCAATGGAACTGGTTTCGTCGAATTCCGAGGCTATGCCCCGGAAGGCTATTTTAACACGTCGAATAATTCGAGCAATTTTCAAAATCGCCGAAATCATTTAAAATTTCACTTTTAAAATTTTACTAACTTAATTATAAATCATATAGAACTTACATTCACATTAGACATCATTCTGATTCATTCCGAATCAAAATCCGATTATTTGCATTATTATATTATTAAATCCCATTATTAAATTAATATAAAATCCCAAATTTGACTTATCGACTTTTGATCCCATCCAAAAGTCCAACATTAAAATTCAAATCAAACTAGACTCAAAATAAATCTTAGAAACCATTTTCATACCCATTTACATCCAGATTCACAAATTATCCCAATTTCAAATATATAATTATTATTATCCAAACCCAATTGAACTGCCATATTTGAAATTATAACTAATTCAATTAATTTAACCAAAATCTCCTTATTTCAAAATCAAATTATAATTCACATTCACATTTAAAACGAATTAAATGTTCAAAATCTAACGACCAAAATTCCGGGTCGTTACATTCCTCCTCCCTTATAAAAATTTCGTCCTCGAAATTTGCAAAGGTAGGAAAATGCTACTAACTCATTTACTTACCCAACTTACATAGCTAAAACTTACATTCACTTTACCAAAATTCTTAGCTCAATTCCAAAACCATTTGCTTCATTACTAACTCAAAAACCTTGTTTCAACCTCATTTCAAAAATCGACCTTTTCTTATTAACTCAAAATTTTCAAAATTCCAAAAAAATTTCTAACTCCCAAAATTTTTGAAATTTTTTGACAGCGTCTCCTTTGTACGGAGAGCGATTTACAATATCACAATAGATATAAATATATATACATCGACCCACATGGTGGAAAACAAAATATTTCACCATATATATATCATTTTCCAATTTTATTGTGTAGGCATACCTTAGATTAGCATTTTAAAAGCAAGCGGCTAATTTATTTTGCATTTACGCGCTCCAACTCAATCAATTTCCTCCCGTACCTGTACTTGCTCAAACAAAAACATGAGTTTTCAATAATATGAAATTTTTAATAACAATCCATTCATTTAACAATCCAAACACATCAATTACAAATCTCAACAAATAAATTTCAAAATCCAACATGTTAACCATAAATTATAAGCAACCACAAGGTTTCAACTCTATTTTAGTTTCCTTCATAAATCCACATATCATTTAATTCCACACAAAACGATTCACAATCAAGTTCACTACATACAATTCATAATTGCATCAACTAATCTCATATCCATATCAATTTTGTTTATAAGCCCCACTTACATAATTTCTCCTTACACAATTCCAAATTGATTAATTTGCATCACATTCATAATTCACTTCAATATGGTTAACATGTGCCTTACTTACATCAATTTACTTCAATTCAATTCCAAATTGATTCACAATCAAATTTTATTTTCAATTTGATATACTTGCATTTCTTTAATAATCCACTTCATTTATATGCAAAACCACTTAATCATATTGCACTTAAACCAATTGATTCAAAACCCATTTTATTTGCTTCTTCAAATCAATTCACTTTCGTTTACAACAAAACGACCAATTCCTATGAAAGTTTGTTGTTATTCAAACAAGTAACCATTTCTTAAGCTTATAACCATTTTAAATTAATTCCAACTCAAATTATATTAATTTTACTCCATTCGGAATTATTCACAACCCAAACATTCTTACTTCATTTCAATATTAGATTAAATCCTTACTCTTACATTCTTATTTCATCACAATCATTAATTAAAATCCTTTCGCTTGCATTTCAATTTTATTATCTAAACAAATTTCATTCAAGACCCCTTATAAAGCTTGACCACAATCATTTTCCAATTAGCTTAAGTTATTTCAATTTCATAATATTTCCGTCTCTTCTAATATCAATTTTATTTGATTTTATTCACCTTCTCAATTCATTTCTAAATTTATTAATAACATGACCATTCCAATTATTCCATGCCAGAACTGGATTTATTTTTCTTTTCAAGTTTTTTTTAATAAGCTACCAAAATTTCATCCATGCCAATACAAATTCCATTTAATTTAGTTTACCCTAGATTCATCTTCAACTTCTCTTTATTTAATTTAGCTTACGCTAAATTCATTTTCATACAATCCCTTTTGAATTCAGTTGAGTGAGAATTTAATTCATTCAATACTATTTCAACTAAATTAAATTTTCTTTCAATTCAATTCTTTTCCAATTTTAATTCAAGTTCAACCAAATTTTATTCGGCCAACTTAAATTCATATCATTTCCTTACTAATTTAAATAGGAATTTAATTCCATTCAATATTATTTATAACACAACTGATTTTTTTTATGTTAGTTCAATTCAACCCAAACTCAACTAAATTTTACTTCTCAATATATAAGCTTCAACACTTATTTATTAACCTAAGTCCATCCACATTTCATATTTCACTATGCCTTATCCCACTTTATATTTCATTTAGTATTTAAATTTGGATTTTCCATAAAATACCATGTGACGACTCGGGTTTTGCCCGCTCGAAAATCAACATCCGTACTTCACATTGTACTAGAATGCCGCAGATTCGACCGTTCAAATCCGATTCGCCGGAGCTACAACAACATTAAGTAAATAACACAGCGGAAGAAAAGAATAATACATTGATATATAATATCTGATACAACAGAGTGATACAATGAATATCAATATACATCAGAGATATGATACAAGAAATAGCAGCGGAAAAGAAAATGATAACAACAGCAGCGGAACAATATCAATAGAAGTGATAACTCCAAAATGATCTTCAGACAAGAATCAATCCACAACTCCAAGATAAGCAACTCCGATGAATGAACTAGCTCCAGATAATCTACTAAACCTGAATATCTGAAAAGAAACCCAACTCTAGACTGCTCGTGTGGAAAATTATGAGCACCCAGAGTTTAGGAAGGGAACAATAAACTCCGGATCAGTCATGGGACTGGTGTGAGCAACAAAAACAGTTTATCTTTAAACAAACAACAAAAAGGCTTTTAACATTGAAATCCGCAATGCTTTTAGAAAATGAAACTACCATAAGACCTCCCGCCACACACACAATGCAAACGCAGAATTGGAGGAGATTTCTTCTTATGATAGTCAAACATGCTTACTACGCAAAATCATTTGGATATTATTATTAGTGCATAGTGCAGAAAACATTTCGAAAGTATAATATTAATCTTAGCCAGCATAGACATTTCGAACTATGCCTACTATAGCTACCATCTAAACAGTGGGGCGCCACCATAAGTAGATGGCAGGTTCTACAACTAAAACCGTACAAGTTCCGTATTGGAGAAATGGATTTCCAACAAATGGTCAGGCTAAGGAACTTCCTTCCGCCGCATGGGAACGCCTCTGGCGGGACGTCCCGAGAGACAAACTGCTCTCTGCAAAACAAGGCCGGGTTACCCCTGTAACAGGTAACTCACGAATATGCCACCCCCCGGTCCTTTGGGACCTTTATCCGAGGCCTCGATAACCAACATCACACATAATAAAGTGTATCCACATGAGTAAGTATCTGGGCTCCATACCATGACACCACCCTTTTCCAGAAGGAAATGACATACCCTAAAGGGCGCGACCCTCATAACCTTGCCGCAACATTCCTGTTTCGACCATTTCCGGGTTGTGAGGCCCTGACGAAGTCTCGTCCACAAAGCTACGCTTTGTCACAAAGCCATGCTTTGGGTCAACAGATGATCAACCTATGATCATAAAGATAAATGATCAAACAAATGATCATATCACAAATGATCAAACACTGATCATCACACAGCAACACTCAGCATGCCACATTACCAAATTGGGATATATTGCTGATAAATTTCAACTACATAACCTCTGAGCTCGTACGTCTCAGAGAAGGGTGTTAAGCTAAGAGAATAAATTCTCCGCCACCAACAGAAATTTATTTGAAAGAAATCGGCTTTATATCTCAAAGTGTAATGTCAGACATACAATCCATACAAGTCTGTTCCGGGATCGAACAGAACCGAAGGCACTTCTCACGAAGCCCTTGCAATTCCGGATAATTTCCAATCACGTCCGGACTTCCCGTCACTAAGGATGATAAAACCTCTATATCGGGGATCAACCGATGCAGAGTAACTCGACGGTAATCCTTCCGTTTTCAAAAATATCCGGTCTTCAACACCGGTCTTCAAATGCCATCCATATACGACGTATCACATATTCGGAATGGGTTATACGACCCAAAGGTCCTCTCCCGGCTAAACCGAATAGTGAGCGTAATATTTAAAAACATATGGATATTGGGATTTCAATTAAGTCACAACTTATTATCCAAAACTTCCCTTTTCAAATGGTTCAACAAATTACCATTTACATCTTTTTAAACAAAAAGATTCATTTCAACAACCCTCAACGGTTTAAACAATTTTCACACTTTAATCTTTTAATCAAAAGATTCATTCACAGATTTTCCAAATTAATTCCCATTTCAATTTGATTAACTCGTTAAATCTTCAAATCAAAGATTTAACTTACAGTTCTCAAAACAATTCCATTTCAAATGATTTAAACCAATCATTATTTTAAATCTGTTAAAAATAAACAGATTCAATTCATAGCTTTCAAAAAGAAGAATTCATTCATAACTTGGAAATTATCTTCATTTCAAACTAGAAATCATTCAACACAAATTAGAAGTTCATTTCTTATGTGAAAGCTTTTACTATTTGAAAACAAATAGTTTTTATTTCGGAAAATCTTATTCATCCATACGAGTTAAAGTCTTTGGGTTAAATCCAAATTCTCAAAATTTCACTTTTAAATGGTTTAGATTCATACAAACACATTTATAACATTTTCAATTCCTAGTTTCAAATCATAGGATTCAATTTCAACCTTGAATTCAAATTTAAATCAAATTATTTAAATTTTTCAAGACTCGATTAAGTTATTCAAAATAACTTTTATCTTTGAAATTACATTTCAAAAGCTTTTCACTTCAAACCCAAATTTCTAATTCCAAAATCAATTGAAATTAAAATTTCAATTTCAAAAATCCATATTTGTGTGTGTGAAAGTGTAGTCCAAGGGTTTAACACAATAGTGCAACACGATGAATCACCACAGATCAAAATACAGGATATAGTTGATAAGCGATATAACTATAACGCTCATCTTCATTCACATATCACAGATATATATAAATTTCAGATAAATAAACTACAGTAAAGATTACACACAAATCAGAATATATCACAAAGCATCACATATTAGGGATATCAAACAATCAAGTCATTCAATCAAATCCAAATATTCATAAGTAAGGTCAATTAATTGTTTGATTAATTCAAATCAGTTTAATTACTTATGAATTTCTAATCCGGGTTAATTAATCATCAATTAATTACAATAAGTGATTATCCCTAATTACTTTCATTTATTAATAAATTTTCTAATTAAAAACTTATACTTAAATTAATTACCTGAATTAATCAATCATCTAAATTAATTATCTCTTACTCAAACACATCCCTCTATTTGAAATATGATAATTACTAATATCACTATTTAAACCAAAACAATTTTAAAACATTAAACCTTAAAATGAAATCTTTAGAATTTGTTTGAAGCTTGTTTTGGGAAAACCTGGTTAATGTTTCTTTGAAAAATTTACACGCCTTAAAACTTTATCATGTTGTTATTTAAAAATCTGGTTATTTAAAATTTTGGAAACCTGGAACCATGTTTTCTTTTAAATCGTAAAACCTGGCACTCAAATTGAAACAACTCGAGCCCAAACAAGCTTTTCCCGAGCAACCACTCGAGATTCCCCACCTCTCTCGTCTTCGAGTATTTTCTCAAATCACTTCGAGTTTGCCCCGATAAAACCTCATCTTCCTCAAACAACTTCAACTCCCCAGATTCAACGTGCACACGGTGCACCTGAAACATCGCCGCCGACCTCTGGCGATGGCCGCGACCATCCCCAACAACCCCACGAACCCATGTGAACAGAAGGGCGAACCCAGATCGCACGGAAACCCAACAATTTGAATTCGAGCCTTCTCGACTGGACCTAAAAACCACCATGGCCGGAAAACATCCCCTCTCCGACACCTCCAACCTTGATATCATCTGCCCTCTTTCTCAAAGCTTCCCCACACCTTCCAGCCTCCATCCCCATCATCGCGATCGAGCCAGAAACCATGACGAAATCGCAAATGCCCTGAGAACCCGTTCGACAAAACACAGTCGAAAACCCTAAATTCGAGTTGCCTGATCTCTCCGTTCATCAAGAAATCTTTCTGCTATTTTTCCTAACCTCTACAATCCTCCGGCTACCTCCAGAGCCAGTCGCAAAGCGCCTCCTTCTCTAGTTCGCCAGAAAACGATGAATTCTCCAAAACCTATCAACCCACAAAGCCTCATCGACCATAATCTTAAAAATATCAAAACCCATATTAAAATTCATGATTTTCCCCTTCAAACCAAACCACGACACTCCTAATCATCGCGATCGCCTGCGGTAGCTCAAAATGCTCGAGACAGTGCAACCAAAACTGCTCTTCAACCAAAGCTCTAAAAATTATAATTTTTGATTTAAAAATCAAGGTTTAGTATGTGTTTTCACTTGAGATATCTGAATCCTCAAAACAAGGAATTTGATTTTAACATATTTAGAATGTACAGGGTTTTTCTTAGTTTACTAGTGGAGATTATTAGTTGTTTAAGCTTATTTAAATTTTTACCACTTATATTCCAGTTAAACAAACAATTCTCGTTTATATCCCACATCCAAACAGTTTTTTAAAACAGGAGAGGAAAAGTTGTTTGCATATTTCTTCAAGAAATGTCATCTGATATCAGAACAGGGAAGAAATCAGACTTATCCAGATTTTACACAACATACATATATATAACATACCTCATCACAGAGAAAACAAGCTGTGTCAGCCTAAGTTAAAATTTTAAATTAAAGTGTTACTCACTGTGCTTTGAAGAACAAAGCTTTCATCATTTTGAAACTGTCTTGAATTGCAAGCTGAAGTTCTCACCTTAATTCTCTGGTTTGTAGTCGATTGCATTGTTATTTTAATTGAAGTATTGTTTGAGTGAAACGAAATGATGCAGAGTGTGATGGATATAAGAGGAATGAAGCTTACAGGTGATATCTTATTTGGTACAAACTTTAGCAGTGATATTTTCTTGCTTTGTCTACTGATGTCTGGTTTGGTGGCTAAAGAGATGATGGCATTTATTGTTTTGTACAATTCGTATATATATATATTTTTCCTTCGGCTGCAACCAAATATGAAGATGTTGATTTGGTGGCCAAACATTAATTAGCTTGTACCATTACCTTTATTTTATTTGCTTTGTACCATACCTCATTTATAAATTTTTCTTTTCTTTTCTTTAGTCTCGGCTGTACCAAAAATATGAGATATTGTTTATACTTGTTCAAGCCTATGCATGTATATATTTTGTTTATACATACTTATCTCATATTTTCACTTGCCTGTACACATTCTAGTTTGATAATGAAATGTAAAGGATTGTTATTAAATTTTGTTACTTTCCCTATTGATACTAATATGTTATTTATTTATCTAGTGTGTTTGTTGTCAAATTTATCAATTTACTTGTTATCCAATTATGTTGTATTTCCTTTTTACTTTGTTTCTTACTTGACTGTATATTTAGTTTATTTTATTTATTTTCTTGTTGCTTTACAATAAATTTTACAAATTGTCTTTAAAAATTCAGTTAATTATCAATTTAAATTTTATTAAAATCCGGGGTCGTTACAGACTTCCCCCCTTAAAAGAATTTCGTCCTCGAAATTACCAAGGAGACAAAAAGACAGATGGAGAATATTTCATCAACTCAAACTGAATATCTATTCTGCATTTGGCTTACCAAATCAGAATATCAATAATAGATACAAGAACGAATCTGTTTAACACTTCACAAAATATTCGGGTTATCCAGATCTACAAAACATGCAGTGGCATCGGTTAGTTCGAAAGGATAACTAACCATTCGTAGAATATATCCGGACCCAAAGAATAGATAGATATATGGATACGATTTCAAAACTCTCAGTTTAGAAACTAAATTATATCTATCAACTATAGCAATCAAAGCAACCAAGGCAACCAATACATCCAAACAAACAAGTCTGGCCTATCTGGAGTTTATGTCCCATATTAATATATATCGAATCTTTTCCTGGATCTACCAGAAATAATCGAAGAATTGAGAAAAGAGATGTTGAACAAAAGAGATTGATAGAGAAAATTTGTTTCCACTATTGTTACAGAGTATTGACCATTTATAATCGTATTCCCCTATCTCATCCTCTTCTTGCGCTCATACTCACTATCAGTGGATAGTAAGAGAATTTACTGAGGCATTCAGACGGATATCTGAGAGATTACACATTCTAGAGTTTACTTCACTCTATCTCTAATGAGCTACTTAACGTGTTATACTCCTGAGCTAAAGTTCAACCTTAGCTCTGATACCACATGTGACGACTCGGGTTTTGCCCGCTCGAAAATCAACATCCGTACTTCACATTGTACTAGAATGCCGCAGATTCGACCGTTCAAATCCGATTCGCCGGAGCTATAACAACATTAAGTAAATAACACAGCGGAAGAAAAGAATAATACATTGATATATAATATCTGATACAACAGAGTGATACAATGAATATCAATATACATCAGAGATATGATACAAGAAATAGCAGCGGAAAAGAAAATGATAACAACAGCAGCGGAACAATATCAATAGAAGTGATAACTCCAAAATGATCTTCAGACAAGAATCAATCCACAACTCCAAGATAAGCAACTCCGATGAATGAACTAGCTCCAGATAATCTACTAAACCTGAATATCTGAAAAGAAACCCAACTCTAGACTGCTCGTGTGGAAAATTATGAGCACCCAGAGTTTAGGAAGGGAACAATAAACTCCGGATCAGTCATGGGACTGGTGTGAGCAACAAAAACAGTTTATCTTTAAACAAACAACAAAAAGGCTTTTAACATTGAAATCCGCAATGCTTTTAGAAAATGAAACTACCATAAGACCTCTCGCCACACACACAATGCAAACGCAGAATTGGAGGAGATTTCTTCTTATGATAGTCAAACATGCTTACTACGCAAAATCATTTGGATATTATTATTAGTGCATAGTGCAGAAAACATTTCGAAAGTATAATATTAATCTTAGCCAGCATAGACATTTCGAACTATGCCTACTATAGCTACCATCTAAACAGTGGGGCGCCACCATAAGTAGATGGCAGGTTCTACAACTAAAACCGTACAAGTTCCGTATTGGAGAAATGGATTTCCAACAAATGGTCAGGCTAAGGAACTTCCTTCCGCCGCATGGGAACGCCTCTGGCGGGACGTCCCGAGAGACAAACTGCTCTCTGCAAAACAAGGCCGGGTTACCCCTGTAACAGGTAACTCACGAATATGCCACCCCCCGGTCCTTTGGGACCTTTATCCGAGGCCTCGATAACCAACATCACACATAATAAAGTGTATCCACATGAGTAAGTATCTGGGCTCCATACCATGACACCACCCTTTTCCAGAAGGAAATGACATACCCTAAAGGGCGCGACCCTCATAACCTTGCCGCAACATTCCTGTTTCGACCATTTCCGGGTTGTGAGGCCCTGACGAAGTCTCGTCCACAAAGCTACGCTTTGTCACAAAGCCATGCTTTGGGTCAACAGATGATCAACCTATGATCATAAAGATAAATGATCAAACAAATGATCATATCACAAATGATCAAACACTGATCATCACACAGCAACACTCAGCATGCCACATTACCAAATTGGGATATATTGCTGATAAATTTCAACTACATAACCTCTGAGCTCGTACGTCTCAGAGAAGGGTGTTAAGCTAAGAGAATAAATTCTCCGCCACCAACAGAAATGTATTTGAAAGAAATCGGCTTTATATCTCAAAGTGTAATGTCAGACATACAATCCATACAAGTCTGTTCCGGGATCGAACAGAACCGAAGGCACTTCTCACGAAGCCCTTGCAATTCCGGATAATTTCCAATCACGTCCGGACTTCCCGTCACTAAGGATGATAAAACCTCTATATCGGGGATCAGCCGATGCAGAGTAACTCGACGGTAATCCTTCCGTTTTCAAAAATATCCGGTCTTCAACACCGGTCTTCAAATGCCATCCATATACGACGTATCACATATTCGGAATGGGTTATACGACCCAAAGGTCCTCTCCCGGCTAAACCGAATAGTGAGCGTAATATTTAAAAACATATGGATATTGGGATTTCAATTAAGTCACAACTTATTATCCAAAACTTCTCTTTTCAAATGGTTCAACAAATTACCATTTACATCTTTTTAAACAAAAAGATTCATTTCAACAACCCTCAACGGTTTAAACAATTTTCACACTTTAATCTTTTAAACAAAAGATTCATTCACAGATTTTCCAAATTAATTCCCATTTCAATTTGATTAACTCGTTAAATCTTCAAATCAAAGATTTAACTTACAGTTCTCAAAACAATTCCATTTCAAATGATTTAAACCAATCATTATTTTAAATCTGTTAAAAATAAACAGATTCAATTCATAGCTTTCAAAAAGAAGAATTCATTCATAACTTGGAAATTATCTTCATTTCAAACTAGAAATCATTCAACACAAATTAGAAGTTCATTTCTTATGTGAAAGCTTTTACTATTTGAAAACAAATAGTTTTTATTTCGGAAAATCTTATTCATCCATACGAGTTAAAGTCTTTGGGTTAAATCCAAATTCTCAAAATTTCACTTTTAAATGGTTTAGATTCATACAAACACATTTATAACATTTTCAATTCCTAGTTTCAAATCATAGGATTCAATTTCAACCTTGAATTCAAATTTAAATCAAATTATTTAAATTTTTCAAGACTCGATTAAGTTATTCAAAATAACTTTTATCTTTGAAATTACATTTCAAAAGCTTTTCACTTCAAACCCAAATTTCTAATTCCAAAATCAATTGAAATTAAAATTTCAATTTCAAAAATCCATATTTGTGTGTGTGAAAGTGTAGTCCAAGGGTTTAACACAATAGTGCAACACGATGAATCACCACAGATCAAAATACAGGATATAGTTGATAAGCGATATAACTATAACGCTCATCTTCATTCACAGATCACAGATATATATAAATTTCAGATAAATAAACTACAGTAAAGATTACACACAAATCAGAATATATCACAAAGCATCACATATTAGGGATATCAAACAATCAAGTCATTCAATCAAATCCAAATATTCATAAGTAAGGTCAATTAATTGTTTGATTAATTCAAATCAGTTTAATTACTTATGAATTTCTAATCCGGGTTAATTAATCATCAATTAATTACAATAAGTGATTATCCCTAATTACTTTCATTTATTAATAAATTTTCTAATTAAAAACTTATACTTAAATTAATTACCTGAATTAATCAATCATCTAAATTAATTATCTCTTACTCAAACACATCCCTCTATTTGAAATATGATAATTACTAATATCACTATTTAAACCAAAACAATTTTAAAACATTAAACCTTAAAATGAAATCTTTAGAATTTGTTTGAAGCTTGTTTTGGGAAAACCTGGTTAATGTTTCTTTGAAAAATTTACACGCCTTAAAACTTTATCATGTTGTTATTTAAAAATCTGGTTATTTAAAATTTTGGAAACCTGGAACCATGTTTTCTTTTAAATCGTAAAACCTGGCACTCAAATTGAAACAACTCGAGCCCAAACAAGCTTTTCCCGAGCAACCACTCGAGATTCCCCACCTCTCTCGTCTTCGAGTATTTTCTCAAATCACTTCGAGTTTGCCCCGATAAAACCTCATCTTCCTCAAACAACTTCAACTCCCCAGATTCAACGTGCACACGGTGCACCTGAAACATCGCCGCCGACCTCTGGCGATGGCCGCGACCATCCCCAACAACCCCACGAACCCATGTGAACAGAAGGGCGAACCCAGATCGCACGGAAACCCAACAATTTGAATTCGAGCCTTCTCGACTGGACCTAAAAACCACCATGGCCGGAAAACATCCCCTCTCCGACACCTCCGACCTTGATATCATCTGCCCTCTTTCTCAAAGCTTCCCCACACCTTCCAGCCTCCATCCCCATCATCGCGATCGAGCCAGAAACCATGACGAAATCGCAAATGCCCTGAGAACCCGTTCGACAAAACACAGTCGAAAACCCTAAATTCGAGTTGCCTGATCTCTCCGTTCATCAAGAAATCTTTCTGCTATTTTTCCTAACCTCTACAATCCTCCGGCTACCTCCAGAGCCAGTCGCAAAGCGCCTCCTTCTCTAGTTCGCCAAAAAATGATGAATTCTCCAAAACCTATCAACCCACAAAGCCTCATCGACCATAATCTTAAAAATATCAAAACCCATATTAAAATTCATGATTTTCCCCTTCAAACCAAACCACGACACTCCTAATCATCGCGATCGCCTACGGTAGCTCAAAATGCTCGAGACAGTGCAACCAAAACTGCTCTTCAACCAAAGCTCGAAAAATTATAATTTTTGATTTAAAAATCAAGGTTTAGTATGTGTTTTCACTTGAGATATCTGAATCCTCAAAACAAGGAATTTGATTTTAACATATTTAGAATGTACAGGGTTTTTCTTAGTTTACTAGTGGAGATTATTAGTTGTTTAAGCTTATTTAAATTTTTACCACTTATATTCCAGTTAAACAAACAATTCTCGTTTATATCCCACATCCAAACAGTTTTTTAAAACAGGAGAGGAAAAGTTGTTTGCATATTTCTTCAAGAAATGTCATCTGATATCAGAACAGGGAAGAAATCAGACTTATCCAGATTTTACACAACATACATATATATAACATACCTCATCACAGAGAAAACAAGCTGTGTCAGCCTAAGTTAAAATTTTAAATTAAAGTGTTACTCACTGTGCTTTGAAGAACAAAGCTTTCATCATTTTGAAACTGTCTTGAATTGCAAGCTGAAGTTCTCACCTTAATTCTCTGGTTTGTAGTCGATTGCATTGTTATTTTAATTGAAGTATTGTTTGAGTGAAACGAAATGATGCAGAGTGTGATGGATATAAGAGGAATGAAGCTTACAGGTGATATCTTATTTGGTACAAACTTTAGCAGTGATATTTTCTTGCTTTGTCTACTGATGTCTGGTTTGGTGGCTAAAGAGATGATGGCATTTATTGTTTTGTACAATTCGTATATATATATATTTTTCCTTCGGCTGCAACCAAATATGAAGATGTTGATTTGGTGGCCAAACATTAATTAGCTTGTACCATTACCTTTATTTTATTTGCTTTGTACCATACCTCATTTATAAATTTTTCTTTTCTTTTCTTTAGTCTCGGCTGTACCAAAAATATGAGATATTGTTTATACTTGTTCAAGCCTATGCATGTATATATTTTGTTTATACATACTTATCTCATATTTTCACTTGCCTGTACACATTCTAGTTTGATAATGAAATGTAAAGGATTGTTATTAAATTTTGTTACTTTCCCTATTGATACTAATATGTTATTTATTTATCTAGTGTGTTTGTTGTCAAATTTATCAATTTACTTGTTATCCAATTATGTTGTATTTCCTTTTTACTTTGTTTCTTACTTGACTGTATATTTAGTTTATTTTATTTATTTTCTTGTTGCTTTACAATAAATTTTACAAATTGGCTTTAAAAATTCAGTTAATTATCAATTTAAATTTTATTAAAATCCGGGGTCGTTACAGACTTCCCCCCTTAAAAGAATTTCGTCCTCGAAATTACCAAGGAGACAAAAAGACAGATGGAGAATATTTCATCAACTCAAACTGAATATCTATTCTGCATTTGGGTTACCAAATCAGAATATCAATAACAGATACAAGAACGAATCTGTTTAACACTTCACAAAATATTCGGGTTATCCAGATCTACAAAACATGCAGTGGCATCGGTTAGTTCGAAAGGATAACTAACCATTCGTAGAATATATCCGGACCCAAAGAATAGATAGATATATGGATACGATTTCAAAACTCTCAGTTTAGAAACTAAATTATATCTATCAACTATAGCAATCAAAGCAACCAAGGCAACCAATACATCCAAACAAACAAGTCTGGCCTATCTGGAGTTTATGTCCCATATTAATATATATCGAATCTTTTCCTGGATCTACCAGAAATAATCGAAGAATTGAGAAAAGAGATGTTGAACAAAAGAGATTGATAGAGAAAATTTGTTTCCACTATTGTTACAGAGTATTGACCATTTATAATCGTATTCCCCTATCTCATCCTCTTCTTGCGCTCATACTCACTATCAGTGGATAGTAAGAGAATTTACTGAGGCATTCAGACGGATATCTGAGAGATTACACATTCTAGAGTTTACTTCACTCTATCTCTAATGAGCTACTTAACGTGTTATACTCCTGAGCTAAAGTTCAACCTTAGCTCTGATACCACATGTGACGACTCGGGTTTTGCCCGCTCGAAAATCAACATCCGTACTTCACATTGTACTAGAATGCCGCAGATTCGACCGTTCAAATCCGATTCGCCGGAGCTATAACAACATTAAGTAAATAACACAGCGGAAGAAAAGAATAATACATTGATATATAATATCTGATACAACAGAGTGATACAATGAATATCAATATACATCAGAGATATGATACAAGAAATAGCAGCGGAAAAGAAAATGATAACAACAGCAGCGGAACAATATCAATAGAAGTGATAACTCCAAAATGATCTTCAGACAAGAATCAATCCACAACTCCAAGATAAGCAACTCCGATGAATGAACTAGCTCCAGATAATCTACTAAACCTGAATATCTGAAAAGAAACCCAACTCTAGACTGCTCGTGTGGAAAATTATGAGCACCCAGAGTTTAGGAAGGGAACAATAAACTCCGGATCAGTCATGGGACTGGTGTGAGCAACAAAAACAGTTTATCTTTAAACAAACAACAAAAAGGCTTTTAATATTGAAATCCGCAATGCTTTTAGAAAATGAAACTACCATAAGACCTCTCGCCACACACACAATGCAAACGCAGAATTGGAGGAGATTTCTTCTTATGATAGTCAAACATGCTTACTACGCAAAATCATTTGGATATTATTATTAGTGCATAGTGCAGAAAACATTTCGAAAGTATAATATTAATCTTAGCCAGCATAGACATTTCGAACTATGCCTACTATAGCTACCATCTAAACAGTGGGGCGCCACCATAAGTAGATGGCAGGTTCTACAACTAAAACCGTACAAGTTCCGTATTGGAGAAATGGATTTCCAACAAATGGTCAGGCTAAGGAACTTCCTTCCGCCGCATGGGAACGCCTCTGGCGGGACGTCCCGAGAGACAAACTGCTCTCTGCAAAACAAGGCCGGGTTACCCCTGTAACAGGTAACTCACGAATATGCCACCCCCCGGTCCTTTGGGACCTTTATCCGAGGCCTCGATAACCAACATCACACATAATAAAGTGTATCCACATGAGTAAGTATCTGGGCTCCATACCATGACACCACCCTTTTCCAGAAGGAAATGACATACCCTAAAGGGCGCGACCCTCATAACCTTGCCGCAACATTCCTGTTTCGACCATTTCCGGGTTGTGAGGCCCTGACGAAGCCTCGTCCACAAAGCTACGCTTTGTCACAAAGCCATGCTTTGGGTCAACAGATGATCAACCTATGATCATAAAGATAAATGATCAAACAAATGATCATATCACAAATGATCAAACACTGATCATCACACAGCAACACTCAGCATGCCACATTACCAAATTGGGATATATTGCTGATAAATTTCAACTACATAACCTCTGAGCTCGTACGTCTCAGAGAAGGGTGTTAAGCTAAGAGAATAAATTCTCCGCCACCAACAGAAATGTATTTGAAAGAAATCGGCTTTATATCTCAAAGTGTAATGTCAGACATACAATCCATACAAGTCTGTTCCGGGATCGAACAGAACCGAAGGCACTTCTCACGAAGCCCTTGCAATTCCGGATAATTTCCAATCACGTCCGGACTTCCCGTCACTAAGGATGATAAAACCTCTATATCGGGGATCAGCCGATGCAGAGTAACTCGACGGTAATCCTTCCGTTTTCAAAAATATCTGGTCTTCAACACCGGTCTTCAAATGCCATCCATATACGACGTATCACATATTCGGAATGGGTTATACGACCCAAAGGTCCTCTCCCGGCTAAACCGAATAGTGAGCGTAATATTTAAAAACATATGGATATTGGGATTTCAATTAAGTCACAACTTATTATCCAAAACTTCTCTTTTCAAATGGTTCAACAAATTACCATTTACATCTTTTTAAACAAAAAGATTCATTTCAACAACCCTCAACGGTTTAAACAATTTTCACACTTTAATCTTTTAAACAAAAGATTCATTCATAGATTTTCCAAATTAATTCCCATTTCAATTTGATTAACTCGTTAAATCTTCAAATCAAAGATTTAACTTACAGTTCTCAAAACAATTCCATTTCAAATGATTTAAACCAATCATTATTTTAAATCTGTTAAAAATAAACAGATTCAATTCATAGCTTTCAAAAAGAAGAATTCATTCATAACTTGGAAATTATCTTCATTTCAAACTAGAAATCATTCAACACAAATTAGAAGTTCATTTCTTATGTGAAAGCTTTTACTATTTGAAAACAAATAGTTTTTATTTTGGAAAATCTTATTCATCCATACGAGTTAAAGTCTTTGGGTTAAATCCAAATTCTCAAAATTTCACTTTTAAATGGTTTAGATTCATACAAACACATTTATAACATTTTCAATTCCTAGTTTCAAATCATAGGATTCAATTTCAACCTTGAATTAAAATTTAAATCAAATTATTTAAATTTTTCAAGACTCGATTAAGTTATTCAAAATAACTTTTATCTTTGAAATTACATTTCAAAAGCTTTTCACTTCAAACCCAAATTTCTAATTCCAAAATCAATTGAAATTCAAATTTCAATTTCAAAAATCCATATTTGTGTGTGTGAAAGTGTAGTCCAAGGGTTTAACACAATAGTGCAACACGATGAATCACCACAGATCAAAATACAGGATATAGTTGATAAGCGATATAACTATAACGCTCATCTTCATTCACAGATCACAGATATATATAAATTTCAGATAAATAAACTACAGTAAAGATTACACACAAATCAGAATATATCACAAAGCATCACATATTAGGGATATCAAACAATCAAGTCATTCAATCAAATCCAAATATTCATAAGTAAGGTCAATTAATTGTTTGATTAATTCAAATCAGTTTAATTACTTATGAATTTCTAATCCGGGTTAATTAATCATCAATTAATTACAATAAGTGATTATCCCTAATTGCTTTCATTTATTAATAAATTTTCTAATTAAAAACTTATACTTAAATTAATTACCTGAATTAATCAATCATCTAAATTAATTATCTCTTACTCAAACACATCCCTCTATTTGAAATATGATAATTACTAATATCACTATTTAAACCAAAACAATTTTAAAACATTAAACCTTAAAATGAAATCTTTAGAATTTGTTTGAAGCTTGTTTTGGGAAAACCTGGTTAATGTTTCTTTGAAAAATTTACACGCCTTAAAACTTTATCATGTTGTTATTTAAAAATCTGGTTATTTAAAATTTTGGAAACCTGGAACCATGTTTTCTTTTAAATCGTAAAACCTGGCACTCAAATTGAAACAACTCGAGCCCAAACAAGCTTTTCCCGAGCAACCACTCGAGATTCCCCACCTCTCTCGTCTTCGAGTATTTTCTCAAATCACTTCGAGTTTGCCCCGATAAAACCTCATCTTCCTCAAACAACTTCAACTCCCCAGATTCAACGTGCACACGGTGCACCTGAAACATCGCCGCCGACCTCTGGCGATGGCCGCGACCATCCCCAACAACCCCACGAACCCATGTGAACACAAGGGCGAACCCAGATCGCACGGAAACCCAACAATTTGAATTCGAGCCTTCTCGACTGGACCTAAAAACCACCATGGCCGGAAAACATCCCCTCTCCGACACCTCCGACCTTGATATCATCTGCCCTCTTTCTCAAAGCTTCCCCACACCTTCCAGCCTCCATCCCCATCATCGCGATCGAGCCAGAAACCATGACGAAATCGCAAATGCCCTGAGAACCCGTTCGACAAAACACAGTCGAAAACCCTAAATTCGAGTTGCCTGATCTCTCCGTTCATCAAGAAATCTTTCTGCTATTTTTCCTAACCTCTACAATCCTCCGGCTACCTCCAGAGCCAGTCGCAAAGCGCCTCCTTCTCTAGTTCGCCAGAAAACGATGAATTCTCCAAAACCTATCAACCCACAAAGCCTCATCGACCATAATCTTAAAAATATCAAAACCCATATTAAAATTCATGATTTTCCCCTTCAAACCAAACCACGACACTCCTAATCATCGCGATCGCCTGCGGTAGCTCAAAATGCTCGTGACAGTGCAACCAAAACTGCTCTTCAACCAAAGCTCGAAAAATTATAATTTTTGATTTAAAAATCAAGGTTTAGTATGTGTTTTCACTTGAGATATCTGAATCCTCAAAACAAGGAATTTGATTTTAACATATTTAGAATGTACAGGGTTTTTCTTAGTTTACTAGTGGAGATTATTAGTTGTTTAAGCTTATTTAAATTTTTACCACTTATATTCCAGTTAAACAAACAATTCTCGTTTATATCCCACATCCAAACAGTTTTTTAAAACAGGAGAGGAAAAGTTGTTTGCATATTTCTTCAAGAAATGTCATCTGATATCAGAACAGGGAAGAAATCAGACTTATCCAGATTTTACACAACATACATATATATAACATACCTCATCACAGAGAAAACAAGCTGTGTCAGCCTAAGTTAAAATTTTAAATTAAAGTGTTACTCACTGTGCTTTGAAGAACAAAGCTTTCATCATTTTGAAACTGTCTTGAATTGCAAGCTGAAGTTCTCACCTTAATTCTCTGGTTTGTAGTCGATTGCATTGTTATTTTAATTGAAGTATTGTTTGAGTGAAACGAAATGATGCAGAGTGTGATGGATATAAGAGGAATGAAGCTTACAGGTGATATCTTATTTGGTACAAACTTTAGCAGTGATATTTTCTTGCTTTGTCTACTGATGTCTGGTTTGGTGGCTAAAGAGATGATGGCATTTATTGTTTTGTACAATTCGTATATATATATATTTTTCCTTCGGCTGCAACCAAATATGAAGATGTTGATTTGGTGGCCAAACATTAATTAGCTTGTACCATTACCTTTATTTTATTTGCTTTGTACCATACCTCATTTATAAATTTTTCTTTTCTTTTCTTTAGTCTCGGCTGTACCAAAAATATGAGATATTGTTTATACTTGTTCAAGCCTATGCATGTATATATTTTGTTTATACATACTTATCTCATATTTTCACTTGCCTGTACACATTCTAGTTTGATAATGAAATGTAAAGGATTGTTATTAAATTTTGTTACTTTCCCTATTGATACTAATATGTTATTTATTTATCTAGTGTGTTTGTTGTCAAATTTATCAATTTACTTGTTATCCAATTATGTTGTATTTCCTTTTTACTTTGTTTCTTACTTGACTGTATATTTAGTTTATTTTATTTATTTTCTTGTTGCTTTACAATAAATTTTACAAATTGTCTTTAAAAATTCAGTTAATTATCAATTTAAATTTTATTAAAATCCGGGGTCGTTACACCAACCATCTTACTTTGGTTTCACAATTCCATTCCTATTCATAAGTTCACCAACTTATTTATTTAAAAGCTTATATTACTCATTTGAGTCCATTTTCATCTTATAATCACAATCCTAGATTATATATATAACACTTAATAGCTTAAGGGTATACATTTTCATTTTACAATTATAACCCATAATTATATTCATTTTACATTTCAACTTTATCCAAATTAGTTCAATTCCAATTCACATTTTATTAACTTATCTTGAGTTAAATTCAAATATATCTTATTCACCCTCATATACTCAAATTAAATTTTAACTTCAGGATTAAAATTCCATTCTTCTTTCTTATTAATATCAACTTCTCTTATAAGTTCAATAGTTGATTCATTTTAACTTTATAGAATTCCCAGAATTCAATTTCCCGGTTTCATTTCAAAACCATTTTGAAATAATAATCAACACATACCCACTTGGTATATCAAATCAAATCTCAGGATTCCAAAACAATTTGGTCTTACTCAAACAAATTTCCCCTTTTGAAATTCCTAAAACAACTTGTATACCCAACAAGTCCAAACAAATATCATAACCAATCACCCGGTAGCAATCCATCACTTTAGAAACTCGAAAATGGATTCTGATGATGTGGCCATCATCATCAGGATTATTTTCCAGCGACTGAATTGAGTTCAGTGCTTCCATACTTCCACAATTCCATTTTCAAAACAATTTCCATTCAAAAATAATTCCCAAAATAATACTTCATTATTTCCTTCAAACACTTTGGAAAACATTTCAAACATTCCCAAGATTTTAAATTTCCAAACTTTTGTTTAAATTCATTTAAACACCTTTCAAAATTTCCGGGATTTAAATTCTGGTTTAAATCAAATTTTAGTTATACTTCTTTTGGATAAGTCATACTTACAGAATTTATTTGGTTATAAACCATTTCAAATTTATATTCTTATTTGATTACAATTTTAATAACCAAACATCCAAATATATATAATAATTTCAGAAAATCATTTCTTTTATATCAAAATATAATTTTGGGTAAAATTATTTCATTTACCCACTTTAAAACAATACTATGTCGGTTTATCTTGTTTAAGAGTTTAGAAATCCCTATCGATACGGTTGTACTTCCCGTACTGACCAGAATTCATAAACACTCAACCGATAAGTCAACACAGTATAAAATCGGTTTTTATATTCACTAACAAATACGCTCTCATATCTATTATTACTCTCAAACTCATTATAGAGTACTTCAGACTCTATTTGTAATGAGTAATTTCCCCCACCAAAGCCTAGGTTATCGCTAACCTAAGCTCTGCTACCAAGTGAGACGATCCGCCCTTCTCGACTCTCGAAAATCGACACAAAATTTACCACAGTATAATATGCCAACAATCGAGTGCCGAAAAAGACAGATTGTTGAGGAAAAAGAAAGAAGATAGAAGAAAGAAGGAACTAAACAACATAAGAATCTCACAATCGCAGCGGAACAAAATATAATAAATAATAACAGATCTATACACAAAATGAAACCATATCTGTTTTATATATAATACATCATTAGAGTATATCACAAGTAAACAACAATTACCAGCCTGGCAGTTATATCAGCCTGCCTCACCAATTGCTAGTAATTTCAAACAACCATAGCAGCAAAATAAACAAGTACGAATAATACGTCTCGGACTCCAGCTCCACTCTTGAGCTCTAAAGTATCCAATCCTAAACCTGAAATACTCGGTCTGACCCGAGCATTATAATGAAATAACACCCGAGTCAGTCTGGAATACCAGCGTAAGAGAAATACATCCAAACTGATTATTAAAGTTTCAAAAATCCTTTGAAATCAAAAGCATCTCGTAAGACCACGCCACAAATAAACATGTCAGGTTTTTACCTTACGATAGCCAAACACATTCTTATCAAATCCCTTGATATTATAATAGTGTTTATATACAAATACTTATTCAAATAGCTGAAATTGTTACATGATTAAATTTCAGCATACTAGCCACAAAGTGGGTTCTACAAACAAAAACCGTAAAAGGCGCGTAGGGAGAATGGGTTTCCAACTAATGACTAGGCACTGTGGTACCACCTGTCACAGTACCTGGTCTAAATCAGCGTATCGAGGACGATGCCTGATCCCCAGCAACACAAGACCGGAACTACCCCTTACTGGATAATTCCGAGTAAGATCACCCCACGGTTGGGATCAGCAACCGCACCACTAAGCCGAATAAAATGGGACATCTAGACAGGGATGACCTCACCCTAATGGGTGCGACCCACATAGCCTTGCTGCATAACCCCTGATTTTCAGTCATTCCCGGTTGATGAGGCTTGAGGTTAAGCGTTACCTTTTTAGAACATATCCCTTAGAATGCCCATCGTCCACCTGACGATGTTCCGAAAGCATTCATCCATACAAGTCCATTCCGGGTTCGAACGGAACCGAAGGCACTACCCCTACTACATCCATTTTGGAATCACCCTCGGGATTAGTAGCGACTAGCCCTTGCACTTCACTGCTCCATCTTCGATTCCAAACTCGTTTTTTCCACGAAAACGTACAAGCCGAATCGAAGTGGTTTTCGGGAATTAAATCCCGATCCCGGTCTCTTCGAAATAACTAGCGCATTGGCCAATATTGATAGTCGGTTATTTAACTATCAAAAACATTCACAAACATCCACCAAACATAAATAATTCCTCAAATTTATGTTTTCCTCAAAATATCTTCACAAGATATATTTCTATTTTCAACCCTTTGAAAACAGTTTAAACCCACTTCCTTTTACGGAAATAAATTTTCCGACATTTTCTATTTCCACTGAAATCACCAAGTATAAACACTTAAGATTTAAAATAATTTAAATCACTTTATCCAAAATATATTTTAAGAATATTTAAGGTAAAACCATTTTTATAAAATATAAAACTAACTTTAAAATAAAAGTTAAGTCATACTAAATTTTAAAATAAGAGTTACAAACTTCTATACAAGTTTCAATAAAACTTTAACCGAACTATCTTTAAATAAATCCATTTTATAAATATAAATAATAATCATATTCTTTTAAAAACAAATTTAAAACTTTTAAATTTTACTTAAAAATCTGCTTTAAAACGTACTTGGCTTCTCAGGGAAATACACTCCCATTTCAGAATAAACCAAAGAATTCTTTTATAAATCCCGATGGATTTATCTCAATTCAAATTTATGTTTAAATCCCGTAAATTTCTTTCAACACTTTTAAAAATAAACACCTTTTATTTTTAAGCACACTTCCCATTTCCTGGAAATCACTTCCAAAATATATGCCTCAATTGTTTAAAATAAGTTTTCCAAATTCTTTATTCAAAATGTACTTTTTGGAAAAAAACTATAAAAGTTTATATTGGGTAACTTAAATCAAAAATTTCCTTTTAATATAAAGTTATTATATTGAATATCTATGTTAAAGTTTCCTTTAGAAAGCAAAATACTAATTTACCTTTAAAATAATTAAATACCATAATTACTTAAATAAATATTCACTTGTACTTAAAAATGATTAAAATAATATTTTCTCTCTAAATATTCTTAAACATATTTTAAACTGCCAATTTATATTTTGAAAGCTCTCCTTTGAAACCTATTAAATTTCCAGGAAAGATACACTTCCCATCCTTTAAAAATAATCTCACTATTATTTTTAATCCATTTCACTTCTTATAGAAATTCCCATTGGAAATCTATACTTCAAATTTGTTTCCCAATAAAATCTCATTTCATTTATAAACCCAGTTTATAAATTTCCATTTCTCATTTCCTTTTTAATCACAGTTTCCAAAAACACTTCAATTTCCAATCCAATTTCTTGAATTTAATTTCCTTAAAATCATTCCTTAAAAATTCCTTTTCATTTCCCTTTAATCCCAATTTATTTCATTATATTTTAGAATTCCAAATTTAATTTATCCAACCATAACACAGCACAATTTAATTTCTAAATTAATCTATCATAGTATATAAATAAAATACATCATCAATTATGAAAATAATTTCTACATTGTGAGGAATCCAGTTGGATCCCTCCAACCTGTTTCCCTGCATCCACAGATGTTAGCACAACATCAAATATCAATCCAGACTGATATTAATATTCATATTCAACCCATCACTTAATTATTTAAATATTAACTATTTAAATCAGCTGAAATTCCAGATGTGAGTGAGATAACTCACCTTGAATTTTCGAAACGCCGAGCGTTTAAATTCTAAATTAAATCGAGTCCATTCGATTTAATCCAAAATTTTCACTTGCTTAAAAGGATTCCAGATCTGCACCACAGCAGGTTGCTCGTCGCTGTGATTCCGGCGCCACCAAATGCGTCGAATTCTGACCACGCATGTGAGAGATATGAATTTTCAGAGGTTCGAATATAATTTATAAACAATACTATTCTTTTATTATAAATTTACCCAACACGATCTGGGCCGCACATTCTGAACGCAAGTCACGGTCGCTCCTGACTTCTTCCCCATTCACACGAACTATAGACAACACGAACCCATTCACGATGAACGTTGACCACAAGCTGCTGCCCATACGATCATCTAGGGCATGATCGACCACGGGCATTCGAACGGCCCACGCGCCCCCCACCTACGGCCGGAATCCGGTTGAACTCGAAGTCACCCCCTCCTCGTATTTTGCGCATGAACGACCGGTCTTCAAGGTCGAAAATTCGTCGATTCACCACACCAAACACGATCTTGACCGTTGGATCTGAGCTTCTCTCCGCCCTCTACAATCTTCATGTTGGAGTTTCTTGATATAATTGTGTGGATTTGGAGAAGAATTGAGGGGAAGATCAAAGTGTTTCGGCCATAGAACGAAATAGAGTGGCGGCTGCGAATATCTCCTAGGGTTTCACTGCTCTAGGTGTGTATATATATACGTATAACGAATTATTTTAATATTATTTCCAAATATTTTGGTGCTTTTACAAACGATCACCATAAAACTTGCCGCCTGGCGTCCATAAGGTTTTACCCACATTCCAAACACAATGGAACGTGTTTCTGAGGCTAATTCGGTCATATACGCGAGTTATAGAAATAAACGATCAATTTTAAATTAAATCGATTAAAATAGTTTCTATGCGTTTTGAGCTGTCACGGTCAAACGATGACTTCGATTGCTACGAAAATTGAAATCCGATAATAACTAACTATTACGGATCCAATGGAACTGGTTTCGTCGAATTCCGAGGCTGTGCCCTGGAAGGCTATTTTAACACGTCGATTAATTCGAGCGATTTTCAAAATCGTCGAAATCATTTAAAATTTCACTTTTAAAATTTAACTAACTTAATTATAAATCATATAGAACTTACATTCACATTAGACATCATTCTGATTCATTCCGAATCAAAATCTGATTATTTGCGTTATTATATTATTAAATCCCATTATTAAATTAATATAAAATTCCAAATTTGACTTATCGACTTTTGATTCCATCCAAAAGTCCAACTTTAAAATTCAAATCAAACTAGACTCAAAATAAATCTTAGAAACCATTTTCATACCCATTTACATCCAGATTCACAAATTATCCCAATTTCAAATATTTAATTATTATTATCCAAACCCAATTGAACTGCCATATTTGAAAGTATAACTAATTCAATTAATTTAACCAAAATCTCCTTATTTCAAAATAAAATTATAATTCACATTCACATTTAAAACGAATTAAATGTTCAAAATCTAACGACCAAAATTCCGGATTGTTACACTTACTATGTACAGAACCTATCTTTTCCTATATATCTCTCCTCTACCTTCTTCATTCTTCATTCATTTGAAAATTAGTAAAGTAACAAATATAAACATTTCTACATTTTTTTCAACTTAAAATCAAATCTAAACTAAACTCAACAAAGAAAAAAAAAGCAGCAGATCGCTGATTCAAGACCAATGTCCTCTGTTCAAAGAAGAACTGTGAGTAAACTAATCCCTCATACTGTATATATTTGGCCATGAAAAATTAAGTATGTTGATATGTATGCTTGGACATAAATATATATATATATATATATATATATACTCATATAAGGATATATGCAAGTGTTTAACCAGAGGATCTCAACCTGCACTTATTTTCTTTCACCTCTGCCTTGTCAATTTTAATGTCCTGACTAACTTCAAATTTCTTTCCTCTTGACCTAATTAGATTTAGGATATGATGTGAAAAGAAAATTTGTTTGTTTTTTGTTATACTTTATTTTAAAAATGGTTTTGTGTGATGTTATCAAGTAAAGACATGGAATGTATAATTTACAAATAGTTAAACCCAAATTGTAAAATATCGAATGTCATGATCTACTCTCTAGCTTATATGAACGAGACCGGGATTGAAAATGATAAATTTTGGTGTTATTTTCATGTTTTTAAATTATGCATATAATGGGATATCGGGGGATGAACGTGGTTTGGTCTTTGACCAATTTACGACGATTTGGGTCGCGAAGGAAGGTCGGGGCCTTGGTCGAAGGAAGGTGAAGGACTGGCGGGGAAAAATGTTGTGACGAACGCCCATGACCCCTGCACCGAATCTAGAGATAGTGCGCTGTAAAGTGTGCTAGGCGACCATGGACGATTGTCAAGGTAAATTAAAACAGCAGAATCTATCGTATTACTCACAGCGCATAGATAAAATACAATAGAACATATGTATAGTGAAGCTTTACAGAACAAAATGACATCATATAAAAACTTCATAATAGTTGAATACAAGCATCTGAATATTCAATACAACAAGCCTCACTACAACACTCAGAGAATACAGACAGCGGAACATCCAGAACATATAAGAAGATAATATGCAACTCTCTAGCTCGTCTTCGATATCAGCATCGTGAGAAGAGAACGGCACCTGTCACCTGCTACCTAGTCTGCCCGTCCCAAAAATGGACGAACAGCCCAAGGCAATAAGAATTAAACATAAAGCCTTGAGTCAGACAACAGTCTTAGTGAGCAGTAAATTAACTAACAATATACCAAAAGAGCATAAAGGAAAAGGAATAGGAATACAACCCTCCCACTCCACCTCTTTCTACAGTGATAGCCCCCAGACACACACTAAGCAGAAGCAACACAGCAGAGCACACAATTTAAAGTAAAGTAATAATCATTCGAGTCAAGGGCGATGTTTTCCAAGTACCAAGGCCTAAATCAGATAAGCACCCAGAAAATACCGCTCTTGAGTCCGAGTGACGATACAACCAAACATCCATGACTCTGTCTATCACTGTTATCATTGCTTCGATATCACCGTTAATTGAATGACCGTCACATTCTTTCAGCCGTCCTTCAAGGGCTAATGGAAACCCCGGTTCTAGACATAACTCCCGCACGTCGTCGCAGCCCGTGCCTAGGACTATCGAATCTGCCCAGAGTACTCGACCATCAACAGTTGGCCGTTGGGACTATCGAATCTGCCCAAACGTACTCTTGCTTAGAGCATGCTAGAACCTTCAACAACGATACTATCCAAGCCTCCTAGTCATCCTCCTCGACGACTATTCTCATATCCATTCATTATCCTCAACTTGAATCATATCACCGAGTTATCAACATGCTTGGAATGATCCCGTCTGGATTAGACCAAGTCTTCATCACATGATTGCCTTGCTTCATCACATCCTCGCAAAGCCTCATCTCAACATCACATCATCAAATCTACGCATAAGAGCTTCGTCATCCCGCTACATATGCCACGAGCAGCTTACCCAATTCAAGAGCCTTTCTCTTAGCTTTTGAATCATCTTCGGTCTAAATCAAACCATCAATCATCTAATTCATAACAATCAACCAAATCAAACATTAATCCAAGCAATCAAGCATTCAAATATGATATAAGTAGACAATTATAACAATAATGGCATTTCCGTAATTAAAGAGTTGAAAATCCAATAAGCATGAAAACATGAACAATATCTCTACAAACTTGATGAATGAACTTGCATAGGTTAACATGTGATAAAATGGATGTAACATCATCATGAACAATGGATCTACATGGATCTACACTTAGGATGAAGAAAATGCATGGAAATCTCTATTTTAACACCAAATCGAGCCAACAATCCGATATACTCCTTTGGATCCGTGTAAGAGATAATCACCACTCACCAAATCACCTAAACAAACCCAAATCAACACGCTTCAGATCTGGACAGCAAAGGATCGAGCTTGATCTATCACGAATCCGCTTCAAACGAAGAAATCTCTCTTGAAAAGATGAAGATCTTCAATCTAAGCTCTTGAATCTTCAATCTTGATCTTCGATTTGGATGGATGGAAGCACTAGATTAGAGTGGAGAAAAGAAGTGAAGAAGTGTAGAAGTCGAGCTCTCAAAATGGCAGCACTTCGTCGCTTCGAAATCCGGATCTCAAAAAGTGAGAACAACCCCCTCTATTTATAGCAGAAATCTCTCTAAGTCGTAACTCGGCTATCTCCTAAGTCGTCTCCGACCTAAGCCTCTCCGACCTAACAGATATGCGCGCCTCAACTCCTACGACCTAACACTTCTGCGCATACGACCTAACTATTAAGTCGACCTACGACTTAACCACTAACTCCTAAGTCATCTACGACTTAACACAGATTGCGACCTAACACTTAGACGAAACCCAGCGACCTAACACTTAGACGAAACCCAGCGACCTAACAACTTAGCAACCCACGCGACCTAACAGTGTTATGACCTAACACAATACGCGACCTAAGACTTAGCCAACCCCTCCGACTTAACCCCCTTAGGTCATCCAACGACTTAACTATTAAGTCGTTAACTAACTTATTTCTTAGGTCGGTCAATCCCATAGGTCGCTCACTCTACTAAGTCGCTAACCTGCTACCCCAGCTCCCCTAGGTCGTTGCCGACCTAACTATGCTAACCCGGTAACCACTAGGTCGCTAACTCCACTAGGTCTGCCTACCCTTGAGTCGCCATATCCTTAAGTCGGTCAGTTCTTTAGGTCGTTAACTCGCCCTGCCGACCTAATACTTAACTAAATCCTAGGTTGCATAATTCTATAGGTCGCTCCAACTAACCCACGACCTAACACTAACTCGCCGAATTCCTTAACTCGGTCACGACTTAGCTCTTAGGTCATTCACGACCTAGGACTTAGACAAATCTGCCTAAAAATCTGAAATGACTTAAAATGCTAAAATTCCAGATTTTGACGAACTTGTCGATCCGTAAAAATACGGGTCGTTACATTCTCTCCCCCTTAGGAATTTCGCCCCCGAAATTCCAAGCAATCAAAAACTATTCTGTACGCCTACCATCCATAGCAATCAACAAACCATGCATCCAATTCTAACTTAGCATACAGAATTCTAAAATTAGAACAAGTTACAATATCGCGAGATGACACGACACCTTAGGGCCATACCTTGAAGAGTTCAGGATGAGCTGCCTTCATCCTCTCTTCCACCTCCCACGTACAGTCGTTATCATCATCACTCCATTGTATCTTGAGCAACTTAACTACCTTCCTCCTGAGCTGTTTCGTGTCAGTTTCAACAACACGAAGCGGCTTACGAGGTCTTCTATCGACTGGATCAACTTCGAAATCTTCATAGCTATCAACAGAAACCACGGTATTCGAGTCGTGCACATACTTCCATAGATATGATACGTGAAAAACATTGTGCACACCCGACATCTTCTCCGGTAACTCCAATCTATAAGCGAGCTTTCCAATTCGCTCGATGATCGGGAATGGTCCAACAAATCTCGGAGTCAATTTTCCTCTCTTCCCGAATCGAATAACATTCTTCAGTGGAGAAATCTTCACAAAAACCATATCTCCTACGTCGAATTCCAAATACTTTCGACGCTTATCGGCATAACTCTTCTGACGGTCTTGGGCTGCCTTCATTCATTGCCGAATGATCTCTATGTAATCCGAAGTCTGTCGAATCATCTATGGCCCAAGCATCAGCTTTTCTCCAGTTTCCAACCAACATGTCGGAGAGTTACACGGTCTTCCATACAACGCCTCATACGGTGCCATACCAATGCTTGACTGGTAACTGTTGTTGTACGCAAACTCCACCAAATGAAGGTGATCTTCCCATGATCCTCCGAAATCCAAAACACAAGCTCTAAGAAGATCTTCCAAAACTCGGTTGACTCTCTCGGTCTGACCATCTGTTTGGGGATGATAAGCTGTACTCAAACACAACTCGGTTCCCAAGACTTCCTGGAAGCTCTTCCAAAATCCACTAGTGAACAATGGGTCTCGATCGCTCATTATACTCTTCGGAATACCATGGAATCGAACTATCCACTTAACATACAACTCAGCCAACTTTGATGCCGTCCTAGTCGATCGAACAGGAATGAATCTTGCACTCTTGGTCAAACGATCAACGATAACCCAAATCCCTTCATTTCCCGTTCTGGTCCTAGGCAATCCATCAATAAAATCCATCGACACTTGCTCCCACTTCCATGTAGGAACTTCTAATGGCTGAAGCAATCCACTTGGCTTCTTCTGCTCGGCTTTAACCAACTGGCAGTTCATACACTTGGAAATAAAATTTCCAACATCCTTCTTCATGCCTTCCCAGTAGTAGGTTCTCTTCATATCCCGATACATCTTATTTCCACCAGGATGAATTGTCAACTTCGAGTGATGACTTTCCTTCAAAACTTCACTCCTCAATTCATCTATATCAGGAACAACTAGTCGTCCTTGCTTCCGAAGCCAACCCTCTCGATCGACCTCGAATCCTTTATCCTTTTCTAGATCCAATCCAGATTCCAAATCACGGATAATCCTGACAAGCTTATCGTCTCGTTTTTGGCTCTCGCCAATCCTTTCCACAAGAGAAGGTCTTATCGATAAGTTTGCCAACATCTCAGGTTCCAATTCACATCTAGGCCTGAAGTCAAATCCAGCTAAATACTCGAGACTCTTCCATTCTGAAAACATGGCTCCCAATCCTGCATGTCTTCGACTTAACGCATCTGCCACTGCGTTACCTTTTCCCGGAGTATAAGCTATACCAAAATCATATGATGCTAAAAACTCTAGCCAACGTTGCTGCCGAAGATTCAAATCCTTTTGGGAGAAAAGATACTTCAACGACTTATGATCTGTAAACAACTCGAATCGAACTCCCAATAGATAATGTCTCCACATCTTCAGATCAAATACTATCGCCGCTAACTCCAAATCATGAGTTGGGTAATTCCTTTCATGCGGCTTCAGTTGTCGGCTGGCATACGCAACAACTTTATCCCTCTGCATCAGCACTGCTCCAAGTCTAGTACCACATGCGTCGGTGTAAACCACCATCTCATCATTCCCACTTGGAATAGTCAAAACATGAGCACTTGTCAATCGCTCTTTCAGGATTCCGAAAGCTTGCTCACACTTAGCATCCCAACTGAACACTTGGTTCTTCTTCGTCAATCCTGTTAACGGTGCAGCTACCTTGGAGAAGTCTTTGATAAACCGTCGATAATATCCTGCTAATCTAAGAAAACTTCTCACATCAGATGCATTCTTAGGTCTAACCCAATCCTGGATTGCTGCAACCTTAGCGGGATCAAACGCTATTCCACTTCCAGAAATCACATGGCCTAAGAACCTCACTTCACTCTTCCAGAAGTGACACTTCGAAAACTTAGCCTTCAGCTGATGCTTCCGTAAGATCTCCAAAACAATTCGCAAGTGCGTCTTGTGCTCTTCTTCCGTTCTGGAATAAATCAGAATATCATCCACGAACACAAGTACGAACTTGTTCAACTGATCTCTGAACACTCTATTCATAAGATCCACAAAATATGCTGGCGCGTTAGTCAATCCAAACGGCATTACCAGCCACTCAAAGAAACCCGATGGTGTTCGAAAGGCAGTCTTCGGCACACTATCCTTAGCCACTCTCAACTGGTGAAATCCCATTGCCAAATCCATCTGAGAAAACACCTTAGCTTCGTGAAGCTGATCAAACAAGTCATCTATTCTCGGCAATGGATACTTGTTCTTCTTAGTCACCTTATTCAGCTCACGATAATCCACACACAATCTCAACGATCCATCTGCCTTGGTTGCAAACACAACTGGTGCACCCCACTCGGACACACTACGTGTAACGACCCAGAATTTTGGACCATTCGCGTCCATTATAAGTGTATAGGTAGACACTCATGCCGGAGTTGAATTGCTCAAAATACCGCGTTGTTAATTTAAATTTGGCAAAACTGAACATATACAGTAAATAGATATAATCACAGATCACAGACACAGAGTAATAAATGCAGCGGAAATAAAAGAGATAGCAGTTCATGAAGCTACTATATGAATATATAAAAATACATCAGAGTTTACAACAGAAGAGTAATACGATACATCAGATACAAATCAGAATACATCACTGGAATCATCGAATACTGAAAGCAGAATAGATGGCTGGATCTTCAAGCAAAGCTCCAACTCCAAAGGTGAGTCTCGAATACTGGTACACTCAGTCTGACCCGAGCGTAAAGCAAAAACACAAGACACTCGAGTCAGGATTAACATTCTTATATTAATAAATCCAACTCAAGTGAAATAGCAATTGAAATATAAGTAACTCAAAGGATGTTTGGAATAACCATCCTTTAAGGATCCGTTAAACTATCTACTAGGTAGTAATGTACGCTAAGTAGATAATGTCTATCAGTAATATAAAGATATCAAAGTAGGGTTAAGCAGGGCCCATACACCTCTTAACCTGTTTATTCCCAAAAGCATATACAAGACCGTAGTTTCCCCAAAACCGGAAGTCACCAGAGGGCAATCCATATACTAAAGGTACAAATCAAAATCGTAGTGGTCGCGAGTAGGATAATCAGTATGACAAGGTACATGAGGCGATACCAACTAGGATACTAGTAGTTGCCTGATCCGGACTGATGTTGGGCATAGCAGCTACTACCCCAACACCGCGAACAACACTCCCAAATCGAGGGGTGCACCCAAATCGAATCACAAAAGTAATAGATATGGTAACGAAGAAGTGTGTCCGCTAGAGATGGCGATCCTCAATGGCCCGGCGCGGCTCCTGTTTTAGTCATATCAGGGGTCATCCAAAATCGTTCTCTTCCTTCAGTCAACGCGTTCACCAAACCATCCACTTCATTCTGGATCAACACTCCGCGTATAGTTATTAAAGTGGTTTCGGTTCAGATAGAGAGTATATCCATTACCGATCCCGGTCTCTTTAATAACTTTCGTAATTATTACACCGATTGGTCGTTTATATATTTCAAAACCAAATCAATTTCAATTTCAAATAGAATTCGTAAAACAACATTTCATTTGTCTTTCTAAAACAATTTCCAATATTTACGTTTCAAAACTTCCAAATTCTCTGATTTAAAATCTTATAATTCAATTTCAATTTCTATTTAAAACAATTCAAATATTGATTCAAGTTCGTATATAAGTTTCATTTCGAAAACATTTAAATTAATTTAATTTAACATTTAAATCAAATTAAATTCATTTATCAATTCCATTCAATATCGTTAAATTAATTTATCATTCAAAACAATTTCTATTAAATTTCCAAATCATTAAATCAATTTCTTAAATTCAACTTCATTAAATCAAAACTTACAAATTTAATTAAATTAAATTCATCAAATCAAATTCTTTACATTTCAAGTCTTACATTAATTCCAAAAATATCACATTTTTATTTCTTGTTAAAGAAATTCAATTCACTTATTTACTTACTTAAATAATTTTCCAAAACTTAATTAATAAAGAAACTCAATTTCAATTATTTACGAAGTAAAATTCACTTATTCAAAATTTCAATTTTCACTTATTAAAGAATTTCAATTAAATTTAATCATTAAATAATTCAATCTTATTTAATTATTAAATAATTTCAAAGTTTAATAATTTCAACTTAGTTATTAAATCATTTCAAAGTTTAAGAATTTCAAACTTAATTATAATTTCAAACTTAATTCAATCATTTCTCAAATTAAACATCGTTCTTTCATCAATTACATTTTTAATAGTTTGTTTCAGATTATTTAAACATTAACATTTTCCTTTCACTTAAATTCAAATTTCAACTTCATTTCAAAACCATATTATTTATTCAAATAAAATCCTTATTTTATTTCAAAATCAAGTTATTGACCAATCGGGTTTTATTTAATTTTCTATCCTAAGTCAAAGTTCAATTTGGGTATTTATCATTTCAACCCGATTCCAATTCAATTCAAAATCAAAATATATCAAAGGGAACTTGCAGTGTGATAACTGGGATGGTGTCAAAGTAAATAAACAAGCAATAACAACAACCAATATCAATCCAATAATCAATTCAAATAATCCCGAAATAACCCTATTAATTCGCATTGTTATTTGTACGAATTAATATAATTATTTCTAGAATCTACACTATCATTTCATGTAGATTAAAGATTATTACATTACAGTTTTTCACTTGTCATCTATTTACAATTTCATACATCATTAATTTAACATCATACATTCAGTGGTTCAAAGTATAATTAAACAAATCCTACGTGTCAATAAATTCAACAGTTAAAGGGGTCATATTATACAAATGTCAGTTAATCAAATATAACATCTAATTATCCTATATCAAGTTCAATTTCATACTATTTATCATTTTAACATTAACAATTTAACGTCCAATACAAACATCAACAATCAATCAATTATCAGCCAAACTGTATTATCATCGCATAAATAATTAACAGATAATGGTGTCAGATGTCACAGGTGAACTGATACAGGTAATAGCATATATAACAGTGTAATTAACTAACAGTTGCATATTTCAATTGTCGTTTCAATTGAAATCAAATCTAATAAATAAAAGAACGTTAATCGTGAGTGAGTGCTCACCTTTCGAGGCTAGAGAGAACAGTCAATGAAATGAGTTACGGATCCAAGCACGAAATTCCAAAGCAGAGCACGATGGATACAAGTTCGATGGACAAGCTGATAGATAAGAAATCGATGTGAATAAAACAATTAGTTTTGATATAAACTGAATATATATACATTATTATTATACTGTATATATACTTATATAAAACGCAAAGTATTAACATATATAGTATATCTTTAAATCGATATTTTAAATAAGATAAATATACTTACTATGCTATAACGTATACAATTTCCTACATACGACGTATATTACAGACATATATTAAACTATACGTATTATTCATACAAATACAACTTTCATATATATGCACTGTACTATATGTGAAATATATACTAGCAAAATAATACTTATAACAACATACGTATAACATATATTATATACAGTAACTATAAAACTGAAATATAACACTATATATAATAACTAACTATACTTCAAAATATAACAAAACTGTTATACGTATTCATTAAACATGTTAACTAATTGTATAAAATAAAACTGTAACATCTATGTTTCCTAAGTAGCTACTATATAAAATATATTCACAAGTAACATAGATCCAAACAGTTAGCATATATTTGCTCTAAACAAAATACTTTGTATATAAAATATGTGCTTACGCTAGTACATAAACACATAAACTTATAGAAAAGAAGACAGTAAAACATGTACAGTACTTCTTCTAAGATATAATAAAATTATATTCAGCTTACTAGCTACAATATATGCCTATCTAACTTTACACATAAATTACTATTTATATTTTATAAACACTGTCTTACACACTCACGCATACACACTACACACGCATATATATATATACACACACTACGCACATACATACTTTAGAAATCAATACTAACAAACGATAGTTACCAAAGCTGAGATAACAAAATGTAGTTGTAATATAATATACATAACTGTAATACAAATCTATAATATGACTTTGATATGTAGAAGTTGCGACCAATATAAAATCAAAAACATATTATGGTTACTAGTGTAACTTATATATACCTGGTTACTAAAAAAAAATACTGCAACTTTATATGCCGTAAAACATACTTATATAATTATCATATAATTTTACATATAAAATATACTTGCATAAACCTCATGTTAAATATATATATCAGATCCCAAAGAAGAATCTAGCGGAGCTAAATAAACTTACACTGTAAACTTGTAGGCAAATATAAAGTATATATAGAAATTGAAATTATGTATTGTATATATATCCCTAGATCCAACAATATGATATAATACCTTCGTGTACACGCTGGCAGAGATTGCTCTGGAGGGTAGGCTGCACGAGTTTGTTGGTCGGAGCTAGTTGCTCACGTGGAAGAGAAGGAAGGGAGAAGCGGAGGTGGACAGCTTTGGGTGGGAACGCGCGATGGAATGGGAAGGCCAGGATGAAGATATAAAGTGCCTGGTTGCAAGAAGAAAGGAAAGAAAGAGAGAGGAGCTGCTTATTCGGTTGGCCGAGGCGTTGGAGGCTGTTCGCATGAAAGAAGACGTAGAGCGGGTTGTTGATGGAGGGAGGGTCGGTTGCTGACTGGGTCGAAGCGGTGGTGGGTGGTGGCGGCGTTCGACAGAATTTGCGGTAGTTGTGGAGGAGGATGAAAAATGAAATCTGTGAAGGGATAGGAGAGACGTGAGCACACTTTATTTTCTTTGAATGGTGACAGTTTCCAAAGAAGAAAAGGTGATTGGTAAGATTTAGGAAGTAAATAAATGAACAGCCACATGCTTTGTATTCTTAAATTTGAACCGAGTGAAATTAGACTAGGGAGCACCAAAAGGTACAAATGAACAGTTGTAAATTGAACGTATGGGGAAAGTAAAGGTCATAGTCAATTCAGGTATGCTTAGCAGTCACGGTTCAAAATTTTAGAACGCAAAAGAAAACAAAAAGTCAAGTATCCGGTAACGATATGGGGTCGTTTTACAGATTTCGCCGTCTACCAAACGTCGAAACGCACATACGACTATACTGTGGAGATCAGCACAACGAGACGGTCAAAACGGTATACAGATATCGATGGTACGATCATCCGATAAAAAGTCGATATCGGTACCAGAATGCTGCTATTTTGTAGAAAATAAGAACGACGGAGCAATAGATGTCCGAATTTGGAAAAACGGCAAACTGAAATGTTGCTCAGAAGATGGTTTAGAATTTTTCTATGTAAAAATATTTTGGTTTTGAAAACGTTTTATTTTCACTGCTTTTTAACTGATTAAATTGAAGTGAATTTACGCGCGAAATAAACTTTCATATTTTCGGACGAAAATTTACCAGTCGCTATGTTTAACAAGACGTATCCCAAATATTAAATTTCTATTTCAAAATTTTATCGTTTAAAATTTCGCAAAATTTCAACTAATTACGTTATTAAAACAGTTGAAATTTTACGGGTCGTTACACTCTCCCCCACTCAAAACTTTTCGTCCCCGAAAAGGAACGAGGTAGGAGAATAGAAACAACCAGAAAGAAACCAGATTTGAAATACAAAATAACAATTAATTTAAACCATATAAATTCAAATTTAAATTAATTGATATTCAATTATTGATTTAATCCATTTGATTTCACTAAAATCAATCTCAACTATTTCTAAATTCATTATCTTATTATTCAATTATCTTAAATTTACAATTTCTAAAACCATAAATTTGAATAGTCTTTTATTATAATCACATTTCCTTCAACCATTTTAAATTCTTCTTTTATTCCAAATTACTGTTAAATTTATTCTACTTAATATATCTTATCACATATATTTAACCCATATAAATTAATTTAAACCATAAAAGTTTCGATTTAAATTAATTTATTTTTTACTAATTGCTTTCAAATTCAAGGTATTTCATAAGTTGATCAAATTTCAATTTTTCAAAACAAATTTATTAATTCTTCCAAAACAAAATTATTTCATTATTAACTGAGTTTTACTTATTATCCTATCTAACTCTATTAACATCTTTATAATCAAAATTTAGTGTATAACATTTATTATAAACACCCAAATTTTATTTATAAATTCAATTTATCTTATATATTATCAAATTACATATTCAACTTCCGAATGATTTAGGTAAGTTGTATTAGAATGAAGTTGAACAATATACAAATAAATTTTCCAAATTCAATTATTCAAGTTTAAATATTTATTCCAATTTTTTTGTTTTATTTATACTTAAATCATCCTTTAACAAAATTGAAGAATTAGATTTCCGATTTACTTTAAACAATTTAGAGATATATAATATATTTATATCAAATCAAATTAAAATTTAAAATAAGATACATATATATATATATATATAAATCAAATTATACTGAAGAAATTCAAATCAAAATATTTTCAAAACAAAACCGTAGCAAAACTACAGAATAGTATCTCCACTTCGAAACTCGAAAATGAACGTCGATGATGCGGCCGCCATCACCGAAATTATTTTCCAGCGACAAAGAGAAGAGCACTGATTTCCACACTTTTAAAAATTCTTTGAAAACAATTTATATTCGAAAAATACTTTCAATAATATATACTTTAAAATTTAAAAAAACAAAGTCCGAAATCGCCGGAAACTAAATTCTCAAATTTCTGAATTAAATTCATTTCAAATTCCAAATCAATTTATAAACCATATTTATAAATTTATTTAGAACAATAAATGATAATCAAATATTATCATTTCAAACAAACAATTTAATTAACCTATTAAATTCCAGAAAATTTTACTTATATTTTCACAATATAATCAAACAAATTTATTTCATTTTCCAAATTTGAAAATAATATTGTGTCAGTTTTCTCTGTTCAAGTGTTTTGGAAATCCTATCGATTGCGTTGATCAGACGTATCGATCGGAAACCCAAATCAACATCAACAACTCAAACAACACAATGTATATTAAACATTTTAAAATATTAATTTACAAATACATTTCTTTGCTCGACGATACAGGAATAAATTTCCAAAATAAGGATAGGGATTCAAATTTTTGTTGACTTAAATCAAAGAGAATTTTGATTCGAAAATAAGTTTGAAACAGAAGATAAGATAATTCAATTACCACAATCGGAAGATGGATGAGTTTATTTAATTCACGGGCAACCTTAACCGGGTCGTCCGTAACTTCAAGAATAAGATCGATTTTGAATTCCGAGGTAAATCAACACTCGATCTCAAGAGATGGAATGCAGGTATAGCAGGAATAGATAGCATCGTAAACCGAGGATACAAAAATCTCCGGTAAATCAATGCCTATTATAAAGGAGTTTTGCTCCTTTACGAATCATTCGAAGATTGGCGAGACCGCCGATCTATTATAGATAACATTCAGAATGGAGTTATGGGGTGCTCCAGGATTGAAAGAAGACGAATAGTGAAGGACACGAATGAATTTCGGAACCGAGGGGAACGTTCCAAAATTCAAAGGAATTGAGTCAAAGGAAGAGATTGAAACTCGAATGAGAGTGATTCTGTAAATACATTTACCCTATATGTTAAGTTTTGTCTAGAGCTACCAAAGCTCTGATACCAACTGTAACGACCCAGAATTTTGGACCATTCGCGTCCATTATAAGTGTATAGGTAGACACTCATGCCGGAGTTGAATTGCTCAAAATACCGCGTTGTTAATTTAAATTTGGCAAAACTGAACATATACAGTAAATAGATATAATCACAGATCACAGACACAGAGTAATAAATGCAGCGGAAATAAAAGAGATAGCAGTTCATGAAGCTACTATATGAATATATAAAAATACATCAGAGTTTACAACAGAAGAGTAATACGATACATCAGATACAAATCAGAATACATCACTGGAATCATCGAATACTGAAAGCAGAATAGATGGCTGGATCTTCAAGCAAAGCTCCAACTCCAAAGGTGAGTCTCGAATACTGGTACACTCAGTCTGACCCGAGCGTAAAGCAAAAACACAAGACACTCGAGTCAGGATTAACATTCTTATATTAATAAATCCAACTCAAGTGAAATAGCAATTGAAATATAAGTAACTCAAAGGATGTTTGGAATAACCATCCTTTAAGGATCCGTTAAACTATCTACTAGGTAGTAATGTACGCTAAGTAGATAATGTCTATCAGTAATATAAAGATATCAAAGTAGGGTTAAGCAGGGCCCATACACCTCTTAACCTGTTTATTCCCAAAAGCATATACAAGACCGTAGTTTCCCCAAAACCGGAAGTCACCAGAGGGCAATCCATATACTAAAGGTACAAATCAAAATCGTAGTGGTCGCGAGTAGGATAATCAGTATGACAAGGTACATGAGGCGATACCAACTAGGATACTAGTAGTTGCCTGATCCGGACTGATGTTGGGCATAGCAGCTACTACCCCAACACCGTGAACAACACTCCCAAATCGAGGGGTGCACCCAAATCGAATCACAAAAGTAATAGATATGGTAACGAAGAAGTGTGTCCGCTAGAGATGGCGATCCTCAATGGCCCGGCGCGGCTCCTGTTTTAGTCATATCAGGGGTCATCCAAAATCGTTCTCTTCCTTCAGTCAACGCATTCACCAAACCATCCACTTCATTCTGGATCAACACTCCGCGTATAGTTATTAAAGTGGTTTCGGTTCAGATAGAGAGTATATCCATTACCGATCCCGGTCTCTTTAATAACTTTCGTAATTATTACACCGATTGGTCGTTTATATATTTCAAAACCAAATCAATTTCAATTTCAAATAGAATTCGTAAAACAACATTTCATTTGTCTTTCTAAAACAATTTCCAATATTTACGTTTCAAAACTTCCAAATTCTCTGATTTAAAATCTTATAATTCAATTTCAATTTCTATTTAAAACAATTCAAATATTGATTCAAGTTCGTATATAAGTTTCATTTCGAAAACATTTAAATTAATTTAATTTAACATTTAAATCAAATTAAATTCATTTATCAATTCCATTCAATATCGTTAAATTAATTTATCATTCAAAACAATTTCTATTAAATTTCCAAATCATTAAATCAATTTCTTAAATTCAACTTCATTAAATCAAAACTTACAAATTTAATTAAATTAAATTCATCAAATCAAATTCTTTACATTTCAAGTCTTACATTAATTCCAAAAATATCACATTTTTATTTCTTGTTAAAGAAATTCAATTCACTTATTTACTTACTTAAATAATTTTCCAAAACTTAATTAATAAAGAAACTCAATTTCAATTATTTACGAAGTAAAATTCACTTATTCAAAATTTCAATTTTCACTTATTAAAGAATTTCAATTAAATTTAATCATTAAATAATTCAATCTTATTTAATTATTAAATAATTTCAAAGTTTAATAATTTCAACTTAGTTATTAAATCATTTCAAAGTTTAAGAATTTCAAACTTAATTATAATTTCAAACTTAATTCAATCATTTCTCAAATTAAACATCGTTCTTTCATCAATTACATTTTTAATAGTTTGTTTCAGATTATTTAAACATTAACATTTTCCTTTCACTTAAATTCAAATTTCAACTTCATTTCAAAACCATATTATTTATTCAAATAAAATCCTTATTTTATTTCAAAATCAAGTTATTGACCAATCGGGTTTTATTTAATTTTCTATCCTAAGTCAAAGTTCAATTTGGGTATTTATCATTTCAACCCGATTCCAATTCAATTCAAAATCAAAATATATCAAAGGGAACTTGCAGTGTGATAACTGGGATGGTGTCAAAGTAAATAAACAAGCAATAACAACAACCAATATCAATCCAATAATCAATTCAAATAATCCCGAAATAACCCTATTAATTCGCATTGTTATTTGTACGAATTAATATAATTATTTCTAGAATCTACACTATCATTTCATGTAGATTAAAGATTATTACATTACAGTTTTTCACTTGTCATCTATTTACAATTTCATACATCATTAATTTAACATCATACATTCAGTGGTTCAAAGTATAATTAAACAAATCCTACGTGTCAATAAATTCAACAGTTAAAGGGGTCATATTATACAAATGTCAGTTAATCAAATTTAACATCTAATTATCCTATATCAAGTTCAATTTCATACTATTTATCATTTTAACATTAACAATTTAACGTCCAATACAAACATCAACAATCAATCAATTATCAGCCAAACTGTATTATCATCGCATAAATAATTAACAGATAATGGTGTCAGATGTCACAGGTGAACTGATACAGGTAATAGCATATATAACAGTGTAATTAACTAACAGTTGCATATTTCAATTGTCGTTTCAATTGAAATCAAATCTAATAAATAAAAGAACGTTAATCGTGAGTGAGTGCTCACCTTTCGAGGCTAGAGAGAACAGTCAATGAAATGAGTTACGGATCCAAGCACGAAATTCCAAAGCAGAGCACGATGGATACAAGTTCGATGGACAAGCTGATAGATAAGAAATCGATGTGAATAAATCAATTAGTTTTGATATAAACTGAATATATATACATTATTATTATACTGTATATATACTTATATAAAACGCAAAGTATTAACATATATAGTATATCTTTAAATCGATATTTTAAATAAGATAAATATACTTACTATGCTATAACGTATACAATTTCCTACATACGACGTATATTACAGACATATATTAAACTATACGTATTATTCATACAAATACAACTTTCATATATATGCACTGTACTATATGTGAAATATATACTAGCAAAATAATACTTATAACAACATACGTATAACATATATTATATACAGTAACTATAAAACTGAAATATAACACTATATATAATAACTAACTATACTTCAAAATATAACAAAACTGTTATACGTATTCATTAAACATGTTAACTAATTGTATAAAATAAAACTGTAACATCTATGTTTCCTAAGTAGCTACTATATAAAATATATTCACAAGTAACATAGATCCAAACAGTTAGCATATATTTGCTCTAAACAAAATACTTTGTATATAAAATATGTGCTTACGCTAGTACATAAACACATAAACTTATAGAAAAGAAGACAGTAAAACATGTACAGTACTTCTTCTAAGATATAATAAAATTATATTCAGCTTACTAGCTACAATATATGCCTATCCAACTTTACACATAAATTACTATTTATATTTTATAAACACTGTCTTACACACTCACGCATACACACTACACACGCATATATATATATACACACACTACGCACATACATACTTTAGAAATCAATACTAACAAACGATAGTTACCAAAGCTGAGATAACAAAATGTAGTTGTAATATAATATACATAACTGTACTACAAATCTATAATATGACTTTGATATGTAGAAGTTGCGACCAATATAAAATCAAAAACATATTATGGTTACTAGTGTAACTTATATATACCTGGTTACTAAAAAAAAATACTGCAACTTTATATGCCGTAAAACATACTTATATAATTATCATATAATTTTACATATAAAATATACTTGCATAAACCTCATGTTAAATATATATATCAGATCCCAAAGAAGAATCTAGCGGAGCTAAATAAACTTACACTGTAAACTTGTAGGCAAATATAAAGTATATATAGAAATTGAAATTATGTATTTTATATATATCCCTAGATCCAACAATATGATATAATACCTTCGTGTACACGCTGGCAGAGATTGCTCTGGAGGGTAGGCTGCACGAGTTTGTTGGTCGGAGCTAGTTGCTCACGTGGAAGAGAAGGAAGGGAGAAGCGGAGGTGGACAGCTTTGGGTGGGAACGCGCGATGGAATGGGAAGGCCAGGATGAAGATATAAAGTGCCTGGTTGCAAGAAGAAAGGAAAGAAAGAGAGAGGAGCTGCTTATTCGGTTGGCCGAGGCGTTGGAGGCTGTTCGCATGAAAGAAGACGTAGAGCGGGTTGTTGATGGAGGGAGGGAGGGTCGGTTGCTGACTGGGTCGAAGCGGTGGTGGGTGGTGGCGGCGTTCGACAGAATTTGCGGTAGTTGTGGAGGAGGATGAAAAATGAAATCTGTGAAGGGATAGGAGAGACGTGAGCACACTTTATTTTCTTTGAATGGTGACAGTTTCCAAAGAAGAAAAGGTGATTGGTAAGATTTAGGAAGTAAATAAATGAACAACCACATGCTTTGTATTCTTAAATTTGAACCGAGTGAAATTAGACTAGGGAGCACCAAAAGGTACAAATGAACAGTTGTAAATTGAACGTATGGGGAAAGTAAAGGTCATAGTCAATTCAGGTATGCTTAGCAGTCACGGTTCAAAATTTTAGAACGCAAAAGAAAACAAAAAGTCAAGTATCCGGTAACGATATGGGGTCGTTTTACAGATTTCGCCGTCTACCAAACGTCGAAACGCACATACGACTATACTGTGGAGATCAGCACAACGAGACGGTCAAAACGGTATACAGATATCGATGGTACGATCATCCGATAAAAAGTCGATATCGGTACCAGAATGCTGCTATTTTGTAGAAAATAAGAACGACGGAGCAATAGATGTCCGAATTTGGAAAAACGGTAAACTGAAATCTTGCTCAGAAGATGGTTTAGAATTTTTCTATGTAAAAATATTTTGGTTTTGAAAACGTTTTATTTTCACTGCTTTTTAACTGATTAAATTGAAGTGAATTTAAGCGCGAAATAAACTTTCATATTTTCGGACGAAAATTTACCAGTCGCTATGTTTAACAAGACGTATCCCAAATATTAAATTTCTATTTCAAAATTTTATCGTTTAAAATTTCGCAAAATTTCAACTAATTACGTTATTAAAACAGTTGAAATTTTACGGGTCGTTACACTACGCCGAATGAATCCTTTCTGCAAAAGATCATCAACTTGCACCCTCAACTCCTGCTGTTCCCTAGGCGCCATCCACCTAAGAGGCATCACAACAGGTCTGGCTCCTTCAATTAGATCTATACGAAACTCGATCTCTCTATGTGGCGGAAACCCTTTGACTTCGTCAAAGACATCCTCGAATCCATTTGCGATTGGCACTAAAGACAGTCCATCCCGTGGAACAACTAGCGAATACATGAAGCTCATGAAGACGCCTTCCTCATGCTTACATCGTATCACAATCTTTCGCCCCTCCACATTCTCGACTGTCACCTCCAGCCTCTCACAATCAACCTTAGCCGCATACTTCCTAAGCCAGTCCATACCCAAAATAATTCCGAACCCCGCAAAGTTCAGAACAAAACAATCACAAACAAAAGAGCAACCATGACTCGATACAACTAGACCATGGCATAACATACACAAACAAGACGAACCCCCAACTGGATTAGTCACAACCAATGGCCTATCAACAATATCCGGTTCCAAACCTAACCGGCCTACGAGTTCATTACAAACAAACGAATGCGACGCTCCAGTATCAAACAGAACTCTAACTGGAACACCACATAGGAAAAGAGTACCTTGAACAACCACACTCTTTCCTTTCTCTTCAGCAGTAGGAGCTTTCGAAGACGACGGAACAGCTCCCAAAGCATAAGCTTGCACAATCTGCTTGTCCCTCCTCGGTTCTGGACAATTCTTCCTGAAATGCCCCGGCTTATCACAGTTGTGACACTTCATCGGCACCTTCGGATTCTTACAATCCTTCGAGAAATGGCCCTTTTGCTGACAATTGTAGCAAGTCACCTCGCCTTTTGGCTTCTTCTGGCCATCCTTACCCTTCTGCTGCTGCTGCTTCCTCTTCTGGTTTCCACCCTGCTGTGGTTTAGACTATCCCCTGGTAACAGCAACAACAGGTCCTTCCTTAGGAAACAGATTCTCATGCCTAAGAGCTTTCTCCACAAGCTTCTCAAATGAATCGTCCAAATGATCAACCAACTGTCTCCCAAGATAACTGTCCAAGCCTGTCACAAACTTCTCATTCTTCTGATAAGCAGACTCAATATACGATCGGGCATACTTGGACAAAGCTTCGAACTCAGAAACATACTCCAGAACTGATCTTCCACCTTGCTTGAGCTCCACAAACCTCTTGAACAGAACAGACTTCTGAGCTGTAGAAATGAACTTAGCTTCAAATCTAGCTTGGAATTGCTCCCAAGTAATCTCTTCCTCCGCAGTATTGATGGTAATAGAGTTCCACCAATCAGAGGCTCTCCCTTGAAGCTGCCTTGATGCCAACTTCCTCTTAGTTGCATCATCAATTCCCAAATCACCAAAGATCCTTCTACAAGCATCTATCCATCTCTGGACTTCGATAGTTGATTCTGTTCCCAAGAAAACCTTCCCTCCAAGAGCAGTATAATCCTTGCACAACTTAGCAAAATCCACTGGTTTCGGAGTTTGGACTTGAACTCCAACATCAACTGCCGCCCCCGGAACTGGTATCCTTCTCATGATCGAAGTCATCATAGCTTCGAACATGGCTGCATAATCAGCAGTCTCTTCAGTAGCACGGCCTTCCCTAGCAGCTGGTCTCCCTCTTCGACTCATTCTCAATATCTAAAAAAAGGAATGATTAGAACATCTAGAGAAACAACTGCATAAAGGACTCAAACTCAACTAAACTACTATATTATATATAGTATTCATCCATCAAAATACAATTATGTCTCCCATACGTAGTTACGTCAGTGAGCGTTGGGTAAAATCGATTAACCAATGCTCTGTTACCAAATGTGACGACCGCCCATGACCCCTGCACCGAATCTAGAGATAGGGCGATGTAAAGTGTGCTAGGCGACCATGGACGATTGTCAAGGTAAATTAAAACAGCAGAATCTATCGTATTACTCACAGCGCATGGATAAAATACAATAGAACATATGTATAGTGAAGCTTTACAGAACAAAATGACATCATATAAAAACTTCATAATAGTTGAATACAAGCATCTGAATAGTCAATACAACAAGCCTCACTACAACACTCAGAGAATACAGACAGCGGAACATCCATAACATATAAGAAGATAATATGCAACTCTCTAGCTCGTCTTCGATATCAGCATCGTGAGAAGAGAACGGCACCTGTCACCTGCTACCTAGTCTGCCCGTCCCAAAAATGGACGAACAGCCCAAGGCAATAAGAATTAAACATAAAGCCTTGAGTCAGACAACAGTCTTAGTGAGCAGTAAATTAACTAACAACATACCAAAAGAGCATAAAGGAAAAGGAATAGGAATACAACCCTCCCACTCCACCTCTTTCTACAGTGATAGCCCCCAGACACACACTAAGCAGAAGCAACACAGCAGAGCACACAATTTAAAGTAAAGTAATAATCATTCGAGTCAAGGGCGATGTTTTCCAAGTACCAAGGCCTAAATCAGATAAGCACCCAGAAAATACCGCTCTTGAGTCCGAGTGAAGATACAACCAAACATCCATGACTCTGGCTATCACTGTTATCATTGCTTCGATATCACCGTTAATTGAATGACCGGCACATTCTTTCAGCCGTCCTTCAAGGGCTAATGGAAACCCCGGTTCTAGACATAACTCTCGCACGTCGTCGCAGCCCGTGCCTAGGACTATCGAATCTGCCCAGAGTACTCGACCATCAACAGTTGGCCGTTGGGACTATCGAATCTGCCCAAACGTACTCTTGCTTAGAGCATGCTAGAACCTTCAACAACGATACTATCCAAGCCTCCTAGTCATCCTCCTCGACGACTATTCTCATATCCATTCATTATCCTCAACTCGAATCATATCACCGAGTTATCAACATGCTTGGAATGATCCCGTCTGGATTAGACCAAGTCTTCATCACATGATTGCCTTGCTTCATCACATCCTCGCAAAGCCTCATCTCAACATCACATCATCAAATCTACGCATAAGAGCTTCGTCATCCCGCTACATATGCCACGAGCAGCTTACCCAATTCAAGAGCCTTTCTCTTAGCTTTTGAATCATCTTCAGTCTAAATCAAACCATCAATCATCTAATTCATAACAATCAACCAAATCAAACATTAATCCAAGCAATCAAGCATTCAAATATGATCTAAGTAGACAATTATAACAATAATGGCATTTCCGTAATTAAAGAGTTGAAAATCCAATAAGCATGAAAACATGAACAATATCTCTACAAACTTGATGAATGAACTTGCATAGGTTAACATGTGATAAAATGGATGTAACATCATCATGAACAATGGATCTACATGGATCTACACTTAGGATGAAGAAAATGCATGGAAATCTCTATTTTAACACCAAATCGAGCCAACAATCCGATATACTCCTTTGGATCCGTGTGAGAGATAATCACCACTCACCAAATCACCTAAACAAACCCAAATCAACACGCTTCAGATCTGGACAGCGAAGGATCAAGCTTGATCTATCACGAATCCGCTTCAAACGAAGAAATCTCTCTTGAAAAGATGAAGATCTTCAATCTAAGCTCTTGAATCTTCAATCTTGATCTTCGATTTGGATGGATGGAAGCACTAGATTAGAGTGGAGAAAATAAGTGAAGAAGTGTAGAAGTCGAGCTCTCAAAATGGCAGCACTTCGTCGCTTCGAAATCCGGATCTCAAAAAGTGAGAACAACCCCCTCTATTTATAGCAGAAATCTCTCTAAGTCGTAACTCGGCTATCTCCTAAGTCGTCTCCGACCTAAGCCTCTCCGACCTAAGCCTCTCCGACCTAACAGATATGCGCGCCTCAACTCCTACGACCTAACACTTCTGCGCATACGACCTAACTATTAATTCGACCTACGACTTAACCACTAACTCCTAAGTCATCTACGACTTAACACAGATTGCGACCTAACACTTAGACGAAACCCAGCGACCTAACACTTAGACGAAACCCAGCGACCTAACAACTTAGCAACCCACGCGACCTAACAGTGTTACGACCTAACACAATACGCGACCTAAGACTTAGCCAACCCCTCCGACTTAACCCCCTTAGGTCATCCAACGACTTAACTATTAAGTCGTTAACTAACTTATTTCTTAGGTCGGTCAATCCCATAGGTCGCTCATTCTACTAAGTCGCTAACCTGCTACCCCAGCTCCCCTAGGTCGTTGCCGACCTAACTATGCTAACCCGGTAACCACTAGGTCGCTAACTCCACTAGGTCTGCCTACCCTTGAGTCGCCATATCCTTAAGTCGGTCAGTGCTTTAGGTCGTTAACTCGCCCTGCCGACCTAATACTTAACTAAATCCTAGGTTGCATAATTCTATAGGTCGCTCCAACTAACCCACGACCTAACACTAACTCGCCGAATTCCTTAACTCGGTCACGACTTAGCTCTTAGGTCGTTCACGACCTAGGACTTAGACAAATCTGCCTAAAAATCTGAAATGACTTAAAATGCTAAAATTCCAGATTTTGACGAACTTGTCGATCCGTAAAAATACGGGTCGTTACAAATGTCGGCGGTATTCTCGTTGGTGGCGGGTCGGAGGAAGAATAGGGTTTTAGGTACGTTTGTGGTCGAGGTGGGTTTTCGTTGGGTTCGGCGTCGTGGTGGCAACAGAGTGATGCGGTGAAGGGGAAAAGGAAGATGGGAGTCAAACGCAGCTCCAGGCAAGGCGGCAAGGTCTCTGGTGGTCAGTGACAGTGGCGCGGGGTGGAAGTAGGTGGTCTGGTTGTTTCCAGGGAATGGTGGATTGCTCGAATTTGATTTCGAGCATTAGCGTGGATTTCTGGGGGTCGAATCGGTGGAAAAGGTCGTCGGCGACTTGGTGGTGTTGTCGATGATGGTCAGCGCTACCTCGATGGGATGTGCACGTGCACGGCGGAGTTTGTGCAGGTGAGGGAGCAGGTAAGATCAGTTAGTAGGAAAAAAGAAAAGAAAAGGGAGAAGAAAGAAGAGGAGTGATTTCTCTGGGTAATTGGGTTAGTGGGCCGATGGGCCAATCGTTTTTTAGAAAAAAAAAATATAAATAAAATTTATCAAAGGGAATTTCAAAACCAAATTACTATAAAATTGAATGCTTTTAAAACTTAAATGCACTGATATATTAACACATAGAAACTGAGTTTCCTTGTTCCCTTAACACCTGCTAATACCTTATTTAATAATAAATTTGAAATGGTTTACAAATTAGTTATGGTTAATATAAATAAAGTAATTTAAAACTTTAAATTAACCCAAACCTTAGGTTAATAAATGTCAATTCAAATAAAATGAATTAAACTTAAATTAATTAAGCTTAGGATAATTATATATATATATATTAATTATTCATTAATTCCTAAAGTTTATTAAGGTAAATAAATAATTGTAATTAAGTTAAGGGTTAAGGAAAAATAAAGGGTTTAAGACCGTTAATCAATTAGAAGTCTTAAGTTAATTATACATGTAAATTATTGATTAATTCCAAATATTTAATTAAAACAAAATAAAATGGTTTGTAATTAGTTTAATAATAATTATACAGGATTTGAAATAATTAATTCTGTTTAAATTAAAGAGATGATTGTGTGACTAGTTAATCTAGTCTATGAATTGTTTAAATTGGATTAAGTACATTGGATTGCTTTGTTTCTCTAGTATGTTGTTTCCAGTTATTCTGTGATATGAAATAACCTGAAAGGAACAGTTAAATATAAAATGTGAGACGTTTTATTTGAATAGGTATTGTGATGGAACTTTTATATGTTGACATTCTGAAAATTGAACTGTTTTGTTAAAAACAACTTGGCTTAAAAGATGACGTTTGGATTCGAAGAGACCGGGATCGGATATCAACGATATCCAGAACCACTTCAATTTGATAATCATTATAAATCTTCACGGCTTTGATCATAAAATCAAATAGGCTAGATTTGAATAAAATGAGTAAACTGGGTTACCATAAACAATTAGCTGTATCCAGACATTATTCTTATATCGATGGATTTTCTGTAAAAGTGTTTGGTTTTAATATGATAAAACTCGTCAGATATACGAGTTACCCTGGGTTTTAAAGAAGTTTTATAACTTAAGTATTTCATATCCAATGAGTTGACTAACGCTAGTTTCCAGCCTGACTCGGGTGTTACTTTATTGTAATGCTCGGGTCAGACCGAGTATTATAGATTTTCAGGTTATGACGCTTGGAGCTCAGGAGACGAGCTGGATGGCAGAGACGTATTGAGTATATTCCGCTGTGTATTATAGGCTATTTTATCCAGTAATTGAGGACAAGTTATTATAACTGTCTAGATTATTGTACTCTGATATCTTGTCTATTTATACTGACAGTTACAGCTTTTCTTTGTATAAATGCTGTTATTTCCTATTATATATTGTTCCGCTGCGATTGTGAGATTCTGTGCTGTTGTTTCTATTCTTATTCTACCTCCTTTTCTTTTTAACCCTAACAGTCTGGGATTTCCGGCACTCGATTGTTTGGCACTCGATACGGTGAATGTATTAGTGTCGATTTTCGGGGTCGAAAATCTTCGGGCCGTTACAGTTGGTATCAGAGCTGAAAGGTTAAGCGAGAACCTTGGCTCTGGTGGGGATTACTCATTAGAGATAGGGTCAGTAGTACCCTAGAATGAGTTCAACGTATTATATGAGAGCGTACTTGTTATTTTCTGTAACGCCCCGGGATTTTGCCCGCTCGAAAATCAGCATCCATACTTATACATCGTACTCGAATGCCACAGATTCGACCGTTCAAATCCGAGTCGCCGGAGTTTATAACAACATTAAGTAAACAACACAGCGGAATAAAAAGAATATAGATATACAACATCTGATACAATATCCAGATACAATGATGATACAATGAATATCTATATACATCAGAGATATGATACAACAAATAGCAACGGAAAAGAAAACGATATCATCAGCAGCGGATAATCTCCATCTCCAAAGCACTAATCCAGAAATAGTTAGAACTCCCAATAACGATGCACAAAGATAAGCAAGTGCAGTCCATATCCATAGACTGAACTAGCTCCAGAAAATCTACTAATCCTGACTATCTGAAAAACCAAACACTAGACTGCTCGTGTAGAAAATTTTGAGCACCCAGAGTTTAGAAAAGAAACAATAAACTCCGGATCAGTCATGGGACTGGTGTGAGAACCAAAAACAGTTTATCTTTAAAAACAAATAGCAAAGGATTTTAAAGTCAATTCGCAATGCTTTTGGAAAATGAAACTACCATAAGACCTCCCACCACACACACAATGCAAACGCAGATTTGGAGGAGATTTCTTCTTATGATAGTCAAAGATGCTTACTACGCAAAATCAAATCATTTTTGATATTATTATTAGTGCATAGTGTAGAAAACATTTCGAAAGTAGAATATAAATCTTAGCCAGCATAGACATTTCGAACTATGCCTACTATAGCTACCATCCAAACAGTGGGGCGCCACCATAAGTAGATGGCAGGTTCTACAACTAATACTGTACAAATCTCGTATTGGAGTTTGGATTTCCAACAAATGGTCAGGCTAAGGAACTTCCCATTGCCACATGGAAATGCCTCTGGAATGACGTCCCGAGAACCTAACCGGATCTCTGCCAACACAAGGCCGGGTTACCTCTGCAAAAATAGGTAACTACTGACACGCGTATGCCATCCCCCGATCGTAACCGATCTTCCCGAGGATCCTCGATTCCAACAACCACATAAGAGTAATAATAATGCAGTAACCACATAGGTTAAGTATCTGGGCTCCATACCATGATACCACCTCTATCCAGAAAGAATGACATACACTAAGGGGCGCTACTCCCTAGAACCTTGCTGCATCTTTCCTGTTTTGACCATTTCCGGGGTGTGAGGTACGACGAAGTCTCGTCCACAAAGCTACGCTTTGTCACAAAGCCATGCTTTGGGTCAAACAAATGATCAAAGTAATGATCACAAAGATATAAAATCAAACAAATGATCATATCACAAATGATCAAACAATGATCATCACACAGCAACACTTAGCATGCCACATTACCAAATTGGGAATATATCGTTGATAAATTTCAACTACATAACCTCTGAGCTCGTACGTCTCAGAGAAGGGTGTTAAGCTAAGAGAATAAATTCTCCGCCACCAACAGAAATGTATTTGAAAGAAATCGGCTTTATATCTCAAAGTGTAATGTCAGACATGTATCCATACAAGTCTGTTCCGGGTTCGAACAGAACCGAAGGCACTTCTTACGAAGCCCTTGCAATTCCGGGTATTCACAATCCCGTCCGGACTTCCCATCACAAAGGGTGATAAAATCTCTATATCGGGGCCAGTCGATGCAGAGACATTCGACGAGTTGTCCTTTCGTTTTCGAAAATATCCGGTCTTCACCACCGGTCTTCAAATGCTATCCATATACGTCGTATCACTATTCGGAATGGGTTATATGACACAAATGTCTTTTCCCAGCTAATCCGAAAAATGAGCGCAATATTTAAAACATATGGATATTGTGATTTCAATTAAGTCACAACTTAATAATTCAATTTCTTTTTAAATGGTTTCAATCGATTACCATTTCAAATCTTTTGAACAAAAAGATTTATTTCACAAAGTTCACCCAGTTTCAACAAAAATCCATTCACAGATTTCAAAACAATTTCCGTTTCAATTGGATTAACTCGTTAAATCTTTAAAACAAAGATTCAACTTATAGTTTTCAAAACAATTTCATTTCGAATGGTTTAAACAAATCATCATTTTAAATCTGTTAAAGATAAATAGATTCAATTCATAGGTTTCAAAAAGGATTCATTCATAGCCTTTCAAAACATTTCAATTTCATTTTAAATTTGAAACTTTTCAACACAAATTGGAAGTTCACTTCTTATATGAAAGCTGTTATTATTTGAAAACAAATAGTTTTCGTTTCAGAAAAATCCAATTATATTTTCACGAGTGAAAGCCCTTGAATTGTATTCACATTCCAAAATCAATACTTTTAAAATAGTTTAACCCTTATATAACGGGTATAACATCTTTAATCCCTAGTTTCAAATTATAGAATTCAATTCAAATATTGAATTTAAGTTTAAATCAAATTATTTAAACTTCAAAACTTTATCAAGTTATTCAAAATAAATTTCATCTTTGAAATTCCATTTCAAAAGCTTTTCACGTTAAACCCAAATTTCTAATTTCAAAATCAATTGAAATTAAAATTTCAATTTCAAAATATCAATTTGAATTATCTGTGACTTAACCGATTTCCACGTGAAATCCATATTTGTGTGTGTAACAGTGTAGTCCAGGGGTTTAACACACAATAGTGCAACATCAATCATCACAGATATATCGATAAGCGGTATAATCGATAACGCTTATCTTCATTCACAGATTCATAGATAAAATAAATTTATCATTCACAAAGATTCACAATTACAATTCGATGTGGGTTTCGGATAACCAACTGGAATCCGACTCCCTGTCGCATCGAAATTCAAATGTCATTCTATGGGTCAAGGGTTTCATATTCACATAGTAATATATCACAGAAATAGAAATCACAGCTAAGTAAATTACAAATCACAGCATAAATCAGGGTATATCACAAAGCATCAAATATCAGGGATATCAAACAATTCAACATTCAATACAATTCAAATATCCAAAAGTAGGACCAATTAAATTATCTGATTTATTCAAATTAAATTAATTACTTATGAATTTCTAAACCTGGTTAATTAACATTCATTAGTTACAAATCATTTTAATTAATTATTCTTTAATCATTTAATTAATCAATTTTAATTATTTAATTACTTTTAATTAAGTAATTATCTTCACGTAATTAATTACCTTTAATTACTTATATTAATTTATCTTAATTAATAAATCAACCTTTAATAAATCACATAAATTAATTAATTCTTAATTAATTATCATTCCTTAACCACCTTCATTTATTAACCTTCAATTAATTAATCATCCTCAAATTAATTACCATAATTAATTTACCTTTTTACTAATTACATCATTTCATTACATTTGAAACACCCAAGAATTTAGTTACAAAATTAAACCAACATATTATTACATACTCAAAACAATATTTAAACATTTCCCTTAAAATTTAATCTTCAAAATTTGTCAAAAACTTGTTAACACTTTGCTTTGAAACTTGTCTATATATTTTGTTATTAAAACTTTATTTTTTTCCAAAACCTGGTTACAAAAGTTCTACACGTTATTAAAACTTGAGAACAAAACGACTACTCGAGGAAACACTCCAGATTCCCGAGCCAGATTCAAAAATACCCGAGCAAACTAACTAAAACTCCGAGCAACTTCACATCGCCTCTTAACTTCGAGTCACTCACGAGTCTTCCCCGAGCTACAACACTTTTTCCCCGAGCGTCACCCTAGTGCTTTCTTCTTCTTCTACTGACCCTATCTTCTTCTCCCCTTTCCCTTTTTATTTATAAGCTGCAGATAAACCCACATACTCGCGCACGCACCCAGGTAACCCGAAGCATCTCTCCATCCTACTCGAGCATCGCTCGAGTCGAACCAACCATGTCCTCACTGACACGCTCACGCCACCGTGCACGTGCACGGTGGTTCGCCGACCCTCCGGCATCTCGCACCATCGCCAACAACCCACAAATTCCCTCGATAATCGAAACACGAGCCCAGATCAACACGAATCGACCCAAAACAAAATCGACCCATCTGTTCGAGCCAGCTATAACGAACACTTCACACCAAAACGCCTCGTCCCCCAAATGTCGACCCTGCGGCGACGTAGCTCCACCTGCATCTCAGCCAGACTTTGTTCGAGCATTTCCCAAACTCGCGAGGCACTCGATCATGCAACGATGACGGAAACGAAGATATGCCGAGCATCGAAAATCATATGAACTAAACCCTACTCTCGATCCAAACCCAAAATCTATGCATTCGAAAAAAATTCTAACATTTTTCTGGTGATCTCACATCAACACTCTAGCTTCATGTCAAATTTCATCAACAATAATTGATTGAATCATCTGTTATTCATATAAAAGTATTTTCGGTTCACTAACAAACTGCTCTGTGAATAGTTAATTAAAAATTATGATTTTTTTGTCTTAAAAATCATAGCTTTGTATGTTGTTTCAACATATAAATTCAAATTTACAAATCAAGTTATTCGAATTTTGATCCTTACTTTACTTTTACTGGTAACTTGAATAAACAGTATTTATAAAATACTGTCAAACTCCAATCAAGGTTGCAAGCCTTTGATTTAAGATAAACAACTTGAATTAGCAACAGTACCTAAGTTTAAAACATTTATATGAAGAAGTGTTTACAAATTTCTTTGCTTTACTTTGTTCAGATACTCAAAATTTCTGAAGAACAGCTACATATGCTACCAGAGCAATAGAAAGTACTAAGGGCTACTTATTTAAGCAGATATCAAAGCACATATCATTTGCAAACTAAAGATACAAGTTTAACTTGAAAATAGTAAGTTTACTCACATGTAAATAAGAAGAGTTGCTCACCTGTTTATACTTAGAACAGAGAAGATGGACAGAGAACTGAAATTGTTGAAACTGGAAATAGATTTAGTTGCCTAAACTTGCATGCTTGAATTTGCTAGGTTCTTTTCAACTTCTTCAGGTTTGGTTTTCAAACAATGTTTTCTAGTTTGCCTTTTTCTTTCTCAGTTTTGAATGGAACGAACTGATGTGAGGAGGTTGATAAAAGAAAATGGGTTTACAGGTGATAATGTTACTTGTACAAGTGATATATTTTATGTTGGGTTTGTACAACACAAGACAGGGATATTTTCTTTTGTTTTGTAGGCTGAAGTGATCAATGGTGGCTGCATTTAATGTTTGAGTACTTCATGTTTCACATCTCCCTTCTTTTGCTTTAGCCATACTTGACTTCGGCAGGTTTTTTTTTCTTTTTTTTTTCTTTTTTTTAATACTTATGCTTTTTGTTAGCTTGTTTCCTTTGTCAGGTTGCTTTTTCTTTCATGTACAAATATAAAGTTGTTATTGTCATTTGTTATGTTTCTCTTCTTTGTTTTTGATGGCTGCAGCTTATTGTATTGGGCTAGAGATGAAAGTATTCAATGCATATGTACCCTATGTCTTCTTTGCTTATCTTAGTTGTACAAAAGATGTCATAATTTGTTTGCCTAGTTTGTTTTCGAGATTGTGGTGGCTGATATTTTATGTTGATGGCTAAAGATTTTTGTCTTCATACTTATATTTAAAACTTTGTTTTTTTTTCATTGCTTTGTATTTTTAGTTTAAATTTTAAATTATTATTATTAAATCTCTAAGATTTATTATCTTATTTTTGTATTACTATTTAAATTCAAATTTTCATGGGTTATAAAATTTACATTAATTATTTATTTACAATTTGATTTCAAATCCAATATATACATATATGCTATTTGAATCGGGAAAACTCGCTTCACTTCTTCAATTAATTTACTATTTTTATTCAAAATTTCATTTAATTATTAATTTAAATAAATTAAAAATCCAGGGTCGTTACAAACTTCCCCCTTTAAAAGAATTTCGTCCTCGAAATTGCCAAGGAGATACAAAGATAGATGAAGAATGTTTCATCGAATCAACTGAACGTTTATTCTGCATTTGGCTTACCAAATCAGAATATTTATAACAGATATAAGAACGAATCTGTTTAACACTTCACAAGATACTCGGGTTATCCAGATCTACGAAATATGCAGTGTCATCGGTCAGTTCGAAGGGATAACTAACCATTCGTAGAATATATCCAGACCCAAAGAATAGACAGATATATGGATACAATTTCAAAGCTTTTAGTTCAGAACTAAAGTATACCTATCAACCATAGCAATCAAAGCAACCAATACATCCAAACAAACAATTTTGGTCCATCCGGAGTTTATGTCCCATATTAATATATCGAATCTTTTCCTGGATCTACCAGAAATTATCAAAGAATTGAGAAAAGATGACGAACAAAAGAGATTGATCGAGAAAGTTATTTCCACTGTCGCAGGGTATTGACCATTTATAGTCGTATTCCCTTGTCCCCTATCTCGTCCTCTTCTTGCACTCATACTCACTATCAGTGGATAGTAAGAGAATTTACTGAGACGTTCAAACGGATATCTGAGAATACTCATTCTAGAGTTTACTTCACTCTATCTCTAATGAGCTACTTAACGTGTTATACTCCTGAGCTAAAGTTCAACCTTAGCTCTGATAGCAAATGTAACGAACCGGGATTTTGCCCGCTCGAAAATTAGCATCCATACTTATACATTGTACTCGAATGCCACAGATTCGACCGTTCAAATCCGAGTCGTCGGAGTTTATAACAAAATTAAGTAAACAACACAGCGGAATAAAAAGAATATAGGTATACAACATCTGATACAATATCCCGATACAATGATGATACAATGAATATCTATATACATCAGAGATATGATACAACAAATAGCAGCGGAAAAGAAAACGATATCATCAGCAGCGGATAATCTCCATCTCCAAAGCACTAATCCAGAAATACTTAGAACTCCCAATAACGATGCACAAAGATAAGCAAGTGCAGTCCATATCCAAAGACTGAACTAGCTCCAGAAAATCTACTAATCCTGACTATCTGAAAAACCAAACACTAGACTGCTCGTGTAGAAAATTTTGAGCACCCAGAGTTTAGAAAAGAAACAATAAACTCCGGATCAGTCATGGGACTGGTGTGAGCAACAAAAACAGTTTATCTTTAAAAACAAATAGCAAAGGATTTTAAAGTCAATTCGCAATGCTTTTGGAAAATGAAACTACCATAAGACCTCCCACCACACACACAATGCAAACGTAGATTTGGAGGAGATTTCTTCTTATGATAGTCAAAGATGCTTACTACGCAAAATCAAATCATTTTTGATATTATTATTAGTGCATAGTGTAGAAAACATTTCGAAAGTAGAATATAAATCTTAGCCAGCATAGACATTTCGAACTATGCCTACTATAGCTACCATCCAAACAGTGGGGCGCCACTATAAGTAGATGGCAGGTTCTACAACTAATACCGTACAAATCTCGTATTGGAGTTTGGATTTCCAACAAATGGTCAGGCCAAGGAACTTCCCATTGCCACATGGAAACGCCTCTAGAATGACGTCCCGAGAACCTAACCGGATCTCTGCCAACACAAGGCCGAGTTACCTCTGCAAAAATAGGTAACTACTGACACGCGTATGCCATCCCCCGATCGTAACCGATCTTCCCGAGGATCCTCGATTCCAACAACCACATAAGAGTAATAATAATGCAGTAACCACATAGGTTAAGTATCTGGGCTCCATACCACGATACCACCTCTATCCAGAAAGAATGACATACACTAAGGGGCGCTACTCCCTAGAACCTTGCTGCATCTTTCCTGTTTTGACCATTTCCGGGGTGTGAGGTACGACGAAGTCTCGTCCACAAAGCTACGCTTTGTCACAAAGCCATGCTTCGGGTCAAACAAATGATCAAAGTAATGATCACAAAGATATAAAATCAAACAAATGATCATATCACAAATGATCAAACAAGGATCATCACACAGCAACACTCAGCATGCCACATTACCAAATTGGGAATATATCGCTGATAAATTTCAACTACATAACCTTTGAGCTCGTACGTCTCAGAGAAGGGTGTTAAGCTAAGAGAATAAATTCTCCGCCACCAACAGAAATGTATTTGAAAGAAATCGGCTTTATATCTCAAAGTGTAATGTCAGACTTGTATCCATACAAGTCTGTTCTGGGTTCGAACAGAACCGAAGGCACTTCTTACGAAACCCTTGCAATTCCGGGTATTCACAATCCCGTCCGGACTTCCCATCACAAAGGGTGATAAAATCTCTATATCGGGGCCAGTCGATGCAGAGACATTCGACGAGTTGTCCTTTCGTTTTCGAAAATATCCGGTCTTCACCACCGGTCTTCAAATGCTATCCATATACGTCGTATCACTATTCAGAATGGGTTATATGACACAAATGTCTTTTCCCGGCTAATCCGAAAAATGAGCGCAATATTTAAAACATATGGATATTGTGATTTCAATTAAGTCACAACTTAATAATTCAATTTCTTTTTAAATGGTTTCAATCGATTACCATTTCAAATCTTTTGAACAAAAATATTTATTTCACAAAGTTCACCCAGTTTCAACAAAAATCCATTCACAGATTTCAAAACAATTTCTGTTTCAATTGGATTAACTCGTTAAATCTTTAAAACAAAGATTCAACTTATAGTTTTCAAAACAATTTCATTTCGAATGGTTTAAACAAATCATCATTTTAAATCTGTTAAAGATAAACAGATTCAATTCATAGCTTTCAAAAAGGATTCATTCATAGCCTTTCAAAACATTTCAATTTCATTTTAAATTTGAAACTTTTCAACACAAATTGGAAGTTCACTTCTTATATGAAAGCTGTTATTATTTGAAAACAAATAGTTTTCGTTTCAGAAAAAATCCAATTATATTTTCACGAGTTAAAGCCCTTGAATTGTATTCACATTCCAAAATCAATACTTTTAAAATAGTTTAACCCTTATATAACGGGTATAACATCTTTAATCCCTGGTTTCAAATTATAGAATTCAATTCAAATATTGAATTTAAGTTTAAATCAAATTATTTAAACTTCAAAACTTTATCAAGTTATTCAAAATAAATTTCATCTTTGAAATTCCATTTCAAAAGCTTTTCACATTAAACCCAAATTTCTAATTTCAAAATCAATTGAAATTAAAATTTCAATTTCAAAATTATCAATTTGAATTATCTGTGACTTAACCGATTTCCACGTGAAATCCATATTTGTGTGTGTAACAGTGTAGTTCAGGGGTTTAACACACAATGGTGCAACATCAATCATCACAGATATATCGATAAGCGGTATAATCGATAACGCTTATCTTCATTCACAGATTCATAGATAAAATAAATTTATCAGTCACAAAGATTCACAATTACAATTCGATGTGGGTTTCGGATAACCAACTGGAATCCGACTCCCTGTCGCATCGAAATTCAAATGTCATTCTATGGGTCAAGGGTTTCATATTCACATAGTAATATATCACAGAAATAGAAATCACAGCTAAGTAAATTATAAATCACAGCATAAATCAGGGTATATCACAAAGCATCAAATATCAGGGATATCAAACAATTCAACATTCAATACAATTCAAATATCCAAAAGTAGGACCAATTAAATTATCTGATTTATTCAAATTAAATTAATTACTTATGAATTTCTAAACCTGGTTAATTAACATTTATTAGTTACAAATCATTTTAATTAATTATTCTTTAATCATTTAATTAATCAATTTTAATTATTTAATTACTTTTAATTAAGTAATTATCTTCACGTAATTAATTACCTTTAATTACTTATATTAATTTATCTTAATTAATAAATCAACCTTTAATAAATCACATAAATTAATTAATTCTTAATTAATTATCATTCCTTAACCACCTTCATTTATTAACCTTCAATTAATTAATCATCCTCAAATTAATTACCATAATTAATTTACCTTTTTACTAATTACATCATTTCATTACATTTGAAACACCCAAGAATTTAGTTACAAAATTAAACCAACATATTATTACATACTCAAAACAATATTTAAACGTTTCCTTTAAAATTTAATCTTCAAAATTTGTCAAAAACTTGTTAACACTTTGCTTTGAAACTTGTCTATATATTTTGTTATTAAAACTTAATTTTTTTTCCAAAACCTGGTTACAAAAGTTCTACACGTTATTAAAACTTGAGAACAAAACGACTACTCGAGCAAACACTCCAGATTCCCGAGCCAGATTCAAAAATACCCGAGCAAACTAACTAAAACTCCGAGCAACTTCACGTCGCCTCTTAACTTCGAGTCACTCACGAGTCTTCCCCGAGCTACAACACTTTTTCCCCGAGCGTCACCCTAGTGCTTTCTTCTTCTTCTACTGACCCTATCTTCTTCTCCCCTTTCCCTTTTTATTTATAAGCTGCAGATAAACCCACATACTCGCGCACGCACCTAGGTAACCCGAAGCATCTCTCCATCCTACTCGAGCATCGCTCGAGTCGAACCAACCAAGTCCTCACTGACACGCTCACGCCACCGTGCACGTGCACGGTGGTTCGCCGACCCTTCGGCATCTCGCACCATCGCCAACAACCCACAAATTCCCTGGATAATCGAAACACGAGCCCAGATCAACACGAATCGACCCATCTGTTCGAGCCAGCTATAACGAACACTTCACACCAAAACGCCTCGTCCCCCAAATGTCGACCCTGCGGCGACGTAGCTCCGCCTGCATCTCGGCCAGACTTTGTTCGAGCATTTCCCAAACTCGCGAGGCACTCGATCATGCAACGGTGACGGAAACGAAGATATGCCGAGCATCGAAAATCATGTGAACTAAACCCTACTCTCGATCCAAACCCAAAATCTATGCATTCGAAAAAATTTCTAACATTTTTCTGGTGATCTCACATCAACACTCTAGCTTCATGTCAAATTTCATCAACAATAATTGATTGAATCATCTGTTATTCATATAAAAGTATTTTCGGTTCACTAACAAACTGCTCTGTGAATAGATAATTAAAAATTATGATTTTTTGTCTTAAAAATCATAGCTTTGTATGTTGTTTCAACATATAAATTCAAATTTACAAATCAAGTTATTCGAATTTTGATCCTTACTTTACTTTTACTGATAACTTGAATAAACAATATTTATAAAATACTGTCAAACTCGAATCAAGGTTGCAAGCCTTTGATTTAAGATAAACAACTTGAATTAGCAACAGTACCTAAGTTTAAAACATTTATATGAAGAAGTGTTTACAAATTTCTTTGCTTTACTTTGTTCAGATACTCAAAATTTCTGAAGAACAGCTACATATGCTACCAGAGCAACAGAAAGTACTAAGGGCTACTTATTTAAGCAGATATCAAAGCACATATCATTTGCAAACTAAAGATACCAGTTTAACTTGAAAATAGTAAGTTTACTCACATGTAAATAAGAAGAGTTGCTCACCTGTTTATACTTAGAACAGAGAAGATGGACAGAGAACTGAAATTGTTGAAACTGGAAATAGATTTAGTTGCCTAAACTTGCATGCTTGAATTTGCTAGGTTCTTTTCAACTGCTTCAGGTTTGGTTTTCAAACAATGTTTTCTAGTTTGCCTTTTTCTTTCTCAGTTTTGAATGGAACGAACTGATGTGAGGAGGTTGATAAAAGAAAATGGGTTTACAGGTGATAATGTTACTTGTACAAGTGATATATTTTATGTTGGGTTTGTACAACACAAGACAGGGATATTTTCTTTTGTTTTGTAGGCTGAAGTGATCAATGGTGGCTGCATTTAATGTTTGAGTACTTCATGTTTCACATCTCCCTTCTTTTGCTTTAGCCATACTTGACTTCGGCTGGTATTTTTTTTTCTTTTTTTCTTTTTTTTTTAATACTTGTGCTTTTTGTTAGCTTGTTTCCTTTGCCAGGTTGCTTTTTCTTTCATGTACAAATATAAAGTTGTTATTGTCATTTGTTATGTTTCTCTTCTTTGTTTTTGATGGCTGCAGCTTATTGTATTGGGCCAGAGGTAAAAGTATTCAATGCATATGTACCCTATGTCTTCTTTTCTTATCTTAGTTGTACAAAAGATGTCATAATTTGTTTGCCTAGTTTGTTTTCGAGATTGTGGTGGCTGATATTTTATGTTGATGGCTAAAGATTTTTGTCTTCATACTTATATTTAAAACTTTGTTTTTTTTTCATTGCTTTGTATTTTTAGTTTAAATTTTAAATTATTATTATTAAATCTCTAAGATTTATTATCTTATTTTTATATTACTATTTAAATTCAAATTTTCATGGGTTATAAAATTTACATTAATTATTTATTTACAATTTGATTTCAAATCCAATATATACATATATTTGCTATTTGAATCGGGGAAACTCGCTTCACTTCTTCAATTAATTTACTATTTTTATTCAAAATTTCATTTAATTATTAATTTAAATTAATTAAAAATCCAGGGTCGTTACATTTTCTTAAATGATGATTTTTAAAAATGATTTTAAAAAAAATTGGTATATAAAGAAATAATTTTTCTAAGTTATTATAGTATATTAATTTGATTGGTTGTTGTTATTGAAATTAAATGAGATTATAAAATTTAAAGGTAATGTGTATATAACCGAATAGAAATTTGATAAGAATGAATTACACAAGTAAGTTAAGTTAAACAAGAAATTGAGTCAAACCTGAATTAAAAATTTTGAAATTTACAGAAGTATTTTTTTTCAAAGTGTTTTGAAATGAAATAAATATACCATGGTTTCATTTATCAGGAAGTTATTATGGAATATATGGTGTGTTTGGCCCCTGAATATGATAATATTGATCTTTATCATAAAATTGGTTATTGTAAAGGATGTTTATCACAGAATAAACAATGATAAAACATTATGAAATGTTTAAGGAAGTGAAATTATCTAAGTTGAATTTATAAATGTGACTTATAAATCGAAATGGATTTAAATTGCGAAGTTTTAAATCTAAGCCAGAAGAATTTTGAAATTGGTTTCAAAGTGTTTAAGGAAGTAATAAAGGATATTATTTAGAATTTTTTTGAATATAGAAATCTTTGTTTAAAGACAAGGGTTGGGGGAAGATGAATTTGTTTTGGATTTAAAAACCTAGGATGGTTTAAAATTTTAAAGTGTGATTGGATATGTGAATAGAATATATATATATATATGTAGATACAGATATGATTTCAAAGTTGATTTGAAATAGATGTTAAGTGTTGAATTGTGGAATCCTTCTGAGAATATGAAGTATAACCCTAAGAAGAGTAAGTTTTTGAACTTATAAGTGGGAAGGTATATTGATAAAAATTTAAATTTGGAATGGAAAATTTAAATTGAGTAGGGTTAAATGAATTGAACGAATGGGAAATTTAACTTAGGGAAAGTTAAATAATTTTTGGACGCACAACTTGAATTGGGAAAATTTCAATGTGAAATTGAAATTTTAACTTAAGGAAGTATGGATTTGATAAAAGGCTATGTGTGGATAATTTCAAACAGTTTTTGAAATAAAACGAGTCTGGAATTCTGAAATTTGTGGTGGATGCTATTGATTGGTGTTTTAGGTAATTTGGATAATTTGGATGTTTATTTGCTTTGTTATATCCTACTATCATCCTGTTTGTTATTAACAGTATATATAAAAATGTGAAGTGGATTATCTCGAATAAACTAAAAGGTGGATTGAAATGATATACATCCATTGCTGAAAATTAAATGGAAATAAGAACTTTATTTTGAAACCATTTAAATGATTTTGATTCTTTGAAATAAATTTGAATTTATAGAAAGGGTATCATTTTGAACTTAAGTTCGAAATGTTAAAAATGGATTGGTCAACCGAAACTGTTTAAGAATTTGGTTTTAAAGTTTGAAGTATGATTGGGAAATAAATTGAATTTCGAAAATTGATTGGTTTAAAAAGATTTAAACTCTTACTCGAACCTGGAAATAAGTTAAGTAGAGATAATTTAAATGAATATTAGAAATTTGGACTCATAATTGAATTATTTTAAAGACTTGGGTGTTAAATTAAAGGTTAAGGAGTTAAATTGATTTAAGTGGTTAAATCAACATCTTGGAAACCGAACTCGAATTTATATAAATAGAGATGGTTTAAAATTTGAGAATGGAATTGAAATTAATTCAAAGGTGAAATTAAATTGAATTAAGTGGAATTGTAATCGAAGTTGAATAAGTTTAAATTCAAATGGGAATTGATTTGAATTAGAATGGGAATCGAAGTTAATTCGAATTGAATTGGAATTGAATCAATTTAGATGGAAGTGGAGATTTAAATTGGAAATTGATTTGAAGTGGAGATTGGAAACTGAATCAGTTTGGCTCTGAAACTATGTTTAAATAAACTATTTTAATATGAACTGTCTAAAATCTATTTTCTTGAATATTTAAGTTATTTTGATTTCTCCAAGCTATTTACCATACAAACCATTCTTTTTAAAATACTCAAACTATCTTATACTTACTATTCAACTATTTTACAACTATTTAACTATTTGACGACTACTTAACTATTTTAAACTATTTAAGCTATTTCCTAAATTCAAACTTGTCAGAGTAAAAATTGATTATATTTAAATCATGGATTTAAATACGAATCGGGATAAATTGAAGTTATAACCCAAATGGAAATTGAAGCAGTTTTGTAGTGAAAGAAAAAACGGATATTGAAGCAAAAATGATTTGAAGTGAAAGAGTATATTTTGAGAAATATATGGCGCCAAAAATAAAGAGTAAATAGTCTCTATAACTGGGAACTTACTTTGCAAGAAAAAAAGTAAAGTGACAAATGACTTTGAAAAGGAAATCGAACTTGAAAATTTGATTTGGCATTAATGAGGTTATATATATTGGTTATATATTAAAAACTTTCCTTATCGAAATTATAACCAGAAGAAATGATCTTTTAAAGATATTTGAAATATAAAGTGGAATTTATATAAGAATGAAATGATTCGGAAATTATTCAAGTTGAAGAATAATCTTATATATATATATATAAATGATTTTATATGTATATGAGAGTGGAACTGAAAGGGTTTTTGGAACTCATTGTTTTTGAAAGGCCTTTGATTTTGGCAAAAAAAACAAATTTTGGGAATTTGGAAAGCCAAGTTTGAGAATTATTTTGGGATATCGATTTTTTGTCAATGGGATTGATATGTGATACATATAAAGAGTATGTTTTGAAAGATACTATATGTGTATAGTATAAAATGTTTTGAGAATGCTATAGGGAAAACGGTGCTCCCATTTAGAGTTGAAACTTATAGTAGGAGATCCACTTGGTGGTTCTGCCTTGAGCCCTAAGGGGGTTCTAAATTTTGATCCCAGAGGACGTCCGGACTAAACTGTAGCTCCTTTGGATTGTGATTGGGGTAGCGAAAGTCGAGGGCGCTGATGCCTACAGATATATTGGGGTTATGCTGTGACGGCAGTGTAACTCTGGTGTAACTGCGATCTACTACGTTTCCATAGAGTTAGTCGAGGGGCATTGATTGCCTAAAGTCTACATTTGATTTCGCTGGGAGAGCGACGTAACATTGGTAGATTGCGATCTATGTGGTCCATAGCAAAAGTCGTGTGGCAGTGAGTTCCTGCAGGCTACATTGGGACTCGACTGATGTAGTCTGCGATCTATGTGGTGAAGTTTCATTTGGCAGCGAAAGTCGAGGGCGCAGATACCTACAGTTACATTGTTTTTGCCGTGATGGCAACGTAACCCTGGGTGTAGTTGCGATCTGTGGCAGTTCCATGGTGAAATCGAGGGGTGCAGATGCCTACAGTTTTCTATGGATTTCGCCGGGATGGTGACGTAATCATCGGGCTAACTGCGATCCATGGAGGGGGTGATGATTTCCAAAGCATTCTCCCAAAAAGTTTTTCCAAATAATTTCACTGGGTGTTGAAAACGAGTTTACTAAGTACTTATAGATATTCAGTCCTACGCCTGATCAATGTATGACTAAATTTATGTGAGAACGAGGATGGACTTGTTGAGACATCGAGTTATAAAACGTATTTTTATATAAAACAGATTGGTAATATTATGTAGTTTTAAAAGTGTTTTAAAATTTCAAAATAAAAGAGTAAAAGAGTTAAAATGTTTAAAGAATAATTTAACCAAAATACACAGTAAAGAAAAATTTCTCACTTCGTTCCTTTTCGAGGACGAAAAGTCTAAAGGGGGGAGGAATGTGATGACCCGGATTTTTGAACGTCTGTTAATCGGGTAATTAACTAAATTACACATTGGGATATTGACTTTATAAGTCGAATAGATGAGTTTATGTTATGTAAGTTATCTAGATATGTATAGATTGATTTAAAACTATACTAAATGTTGAATTATAAAATCTTTGGATGTGTTAAATCTTATAGGAAATAAATAGTTTATTTTGGCTATTGACTGTTTATATATATATATATACATATACATATATATATATATGTGTGTGTGTGTGTATATTTGGGAAAGAAACAATGGTTTGGGAAATTAAAAATAAATCTCTCAAGAATATTTAAATATAAAACTCTACCCTATTAACCCCCAATATAAATATTTATATAGAGATGAATATAAATTAAATACTTAAGCCTTGGCTAAGAATAAAAATATAAATATAAATACATGTTCAAATAGGAATAAAAGTATATAAGTAACCTATATTGTTGTATGTAGTATAAAGAAAAACAATAAGATTACCATGGTAAAATATGTATGGATATTTGTATGTATGTGAGGCAAACCAGACACAAAGAAATACTTGTATACATATGTATGAGATATGTATAAAGATGGATATGTGTTTGTAAACACAAGAGGGGACATACATTTTATGCGTATTCCATCAGCCATAAAACATCAAATCTCCTTCTAATAAATCACTTCACTTTCACAATTCATGTCAGGTCAAGAATCTCTAACCAAAGGATAAATTAGATAAAGAAAATCAAAATGAAAATAAAAATTTAAAAGAAAAATGAAGGAAGCTTACTGTGTACAGAGCCTACCTTTTCCTATATATATCTCCTCTGCCTTCTTCATTCTTCATTCATTCGAAAATTAGTTAAGTAACAAAGATAAACATTTCTGCATTTTTTTCAACTTAAAATCAAATCCAAACTAAACTCAACAAAGAAAAAAAAAGCAGCAGATAGCAGATTCAAGGTCAATGTCCTCTGTTCAAAGAAGAACTGTGAGTAAACTAATCCCTTATATTGTAATATATTAGGCCATGAAAAATTAAGTATGTTGATATGTATGCTTGGACATAAATATATATATACTCATATAAGGATATATGCAAGTGTTTAACCAGAGGAGCTCAGCCTGCACTTGTTTTCTTTCACTTCTGCCCTGTCAATTTTAATGTCCTCACTAACTTCAAATTTCTTTCCTCTTGACCTAATTAGATTTAGGATATGATGTGAAAAGAAAATTTGTTTGTTTTTGGTTATACTTTATTTAAAAATGGTTTTGTGTGATGTTATCAAGTAAAAACATGGAATGTATAATTTACAAATAGTTAAACCCAAAGTGTAAAATATCGAATGTCATGATCTACTCTCTAGCTTATATGAACGAGACCAGAATTGAAAACGATAAATTTTGGTGTTATTTTCATGTTTTTAAATTATGCTTATAATGGTATATCGGAGGATGAACGTGGTTTGGCCTTTGACCAATTTACGGCGATTTGGGTCGTGAGGGAAGGTCGGGGTCTTGGTCGAAGGAAGGTGAAGGACTGGCGGTTATAGGAAAAATGTCGGCGGGGTTCTCGGAGCGACATGGTGGCGGGTCGGAGGAAGGATAGGGTTTTAGGTATGTTTGTGGTCGAGGTGGATTTTCGTTGGGTTCGACGTCGTAGTGGCGACGGAGTGATGCGGTGCAGGGGAAAAGGAAGATGGGAGTCAGATGCAGCTCCAGGAAAGGCGGCGAGGTCTCTGGTGGCAGTGACGGTGGCGCGGGGTGGTAGTAGGTCGTCGGCTTGCTTCCAGGGAATGGTGGATTGCTCGAATTCGATTTCGAGCATCAGCGTGGATTTCTGGGGGTCGAATCGGTGGAAAAGGTCGTCGGCGACTTGGTGGTGTCGTCGATGATGGTCGGTGCTACCTCGATGGGTTGTGCACATGCACGGTGGAGTTTGTGCAGGTGAGGGAGCATGTAGGATCAGTTAGCAGGAAAAAAGAAAAGAAAAGGGAGAAGAAAGAAGAGGAGTGATTTTTCTGGGTAATCGGGTTAGTGGGCCGATGGGCCAATGTTTTTTTTAGAAAAAAAAATATAAATAAAATTTATCAAAAGGGAATTTCAAAACCAAATTAATATAAAATTGAATGCTTTTAAAACTTAAATGCACTGATATATTAACACATAGAAACTGAGTTGCCTTGTTCCCTTAACACCTGCTAATACCTTATTTAATAATAAATTTGAAATGGTTTTCAAATTAGTTATGGTTAATATAAATAAAGTAATTTAAAACTTTAAATTAACCCAAACCTTAGGTTAATAAATGTCAATGCTAATAAAATGATTTAAACTTAAATTAATTAAGCTTAGGATAATTATATATATGTTAATTATTCATTAATTCCTAAAGTTTATTAAGGTAAATAAATAATTGTAATTAAGTTAAGGGTTAAGGAAAAATAAAGTGTTTAAGACCGTTAATCAATTAGAAGTCTTAAGTTAATTATACATGTAAATTATTGATTAATTCTAAATATTTAATTAAAATAAAATAAAATGGTTTGTAATTAGTTTAATAATAATTAAATAGGATTTGAAATAATTAATTCTGTTTAAATTAAAGAGATGATTGTGTGACTAGTTAATCTAGTCTATGAATAGCTTAAATTGGATTAAGTACATTGGATTGCTTTGTTTCTCTAGTATGTTGTTTCCAGTTATTCTATGATATGAAATAACCTGAAAGGAACAGTTAAATATAAAATGTGAGACGTTTTATTTGAATAGGTATTGTGATGGAATTTTTATATGTTGACGTTCTAAAAATTGAATTGTTTTGTTAAAAACAACTTGGCTTAAAAGATGACGTTTGGATTCGAAGAGACCGGGATCGGATATCAACGATATCTGGAACCACTTCAATTTGATAATCATTATAAATCTTCACGGCTTTGATCATAAAATCAAATAGGCTAGATTTGAATAAAATGAGTAAACTGGGTTACCATAAACAATTAGCTGTATCCAGACATTATTCTTATATCGATGGATTTTTTGTAAAAGTGTTTGGTTTTAATCTGATAAAACTCGTCGGATATACGAGTTACCCTGGGTTTTAAAGAAGTTTTATAACTTAAGTATTTCATATCCAATGAGTTTACAAACGTAGGTTTCCAGCCTGACTTGGGTGTTACTGTAACGACCCATAATTTTAGATAATTAAAATTCGAATATTTAATTAATTTTAAATATTAATAAATGGAATTTAGAAGTCGAATGATTTATTTTTCGAATATTGGGTTTTATTTGATAATTAAATCGATAAATTAAATAGTGAAATTCCAGAAATAATTAAAAATCGAGTTTAAAATGATTTAAATTGATTAGGAAAATTTTATTTAATCATACTGGAGTTATAGAAAGGTTATAGAACTTTTAAAATTGAATTTGGAGTTAATCTGTGAAAATTGAATATTTTAATATTTAATTATCGACTGTAAAAATAGCCAATTTTCGAACAGTCTCAGAATTGAACGAAACTAGTTCCATTGGATCCGTAATAGTTAGTTATTATCGGATTTCAATTTTTGTAGCAAACGGAGTTGTCGTTTGACCGTGGCAACTCGAAACGCATCGATATCGTTTTAATTTTAAAACGTCGAGTTAAAATAGTCATTTTTCAAACAGTGTCGGATTTCGACGAAACCAGTTTCATCGGATCCGTAATGTGATATTATTGCATGATTTCAAATTTCGTAATTTTTGGATTTACCATTTGTCCGGTACAAATTAAAACGCCTCGAAATCAATTTAAATCGGTTTAATTTAAATTGATCGTTTAAATCCATATCTCACACAGACAATCGAATTAGCTTTCGAAACCTGTTCCATTGTGTCCGGAACGCAGGGTAAACCCCAGAAACGCTAGTCACCGCACGTAAATCGGAGTTTGGGTTAACCGGGATGAATAGTGTTCGACGAATTTCTTATAAAAGCAACTCAATTTTCCATTTTTTCACAAAATAAAACAAACTAGGGTTTTGAAACCCAGGCCGCCATCTTCAAAGTCGAAGGCCAGAAATTCACGAGCCTTCCCTTCAATTTCCTCCCAATCCATGCGAAATTGGATGAAACTTTCAACTGCAAAGATCGAGAGCTCGTCGAGAGCTTTACATCCAACGGTCAAGATTGGTTCTTGAGCTGTAAATCGGTGGGATTTCTCTTGCAAAGGTGGGCAGATCGGCGACGTTTTCGAGCCTCTATGCTCGACCGAGTTCGCCGTTCCCTTGGCTGTGGGTGGCGCACGTAGAGGCGGAGGTGGCGGCGCTCCCTGATCGATGAAAAGGCAAACGTTGTGGTCGCGTAAATTAGGGCATATAGGCGGCCGGTGGGTGTTTCTCGCGTACGTCATTTACTGAAGGGGGAAGAAGGATGCGTGGAACGGTTGGGATCTGGGGGAGCAAAGATGGACAGCCGTGATTAATTGTAGGGTTTAAATATAAAATAAAAATGTAAATTAACATATGTTTAAATTCGTATTAACTTTAAAAATACACATCTTTTTGTTGCGTGATCAGAATTTGACGAAACAAAATGCGTTGGAATCGTATCGTCGAATACTACGCGATGCAACTGGATTGGAGTCGTTTGGAGCTAGTTTGAATTTCGGGTAAAATTAAACGCGCGTTTAATTTTATTCGAAATAAATGCTGAAATCGGAATTGAAATCAAGGTGAGATCTTCTCACTCAAATGAAAGTGGAATTTTCAGTTATTTATTTGATTGCTATTGGATGTGATATTAGATATAGTAGGATATATATCTATATATAGCAATATATACATATTGGCATATGTATATATTGGATTGATTGATTTCCCGCCTCGTATAGCGGATGAGACCCTATTGCGCCGTTAGTAAGCGGATATTTTTATAAAAACCATATACCGCGATAATTCCGTACTGGAGCGGAATTGGTATTGTGCTAACGTCTTTGGATGCAGGGAAACAGGTTGGAGGGATCCAACTGGATTCCTCAACTGTATTTACTTATTTACAGATATTGATGTATATTCTGTTATCATATTGATATATGATATTGACTGTTGTGATGGACTAATTGATGCTGTTGCATCATCGGATTCAGTTTTGAAATGTAAAAATAACGACTTTTACTTTAAAAAGGTTTTTAAAGTGATTTTTGAAAATATACGTTTTATGGAATTTTTGAATCAATTTATAAACGTAAAATTTTAAAGTTATAAAAGTTATAATTTTTAGTGAAATATAACCGAAGTGTCGTTTTTGAAATAAAAGTCGATTTATTTATAAAATGGTTTAAGTTGGGATTTTTGAATAACTATAAACGATTTGTATAGAAAGATTTATAAAATTGATATTTTTGTAAATCAAAATATTAGACTTATAAAACGAATTTCATAAGTGTTAAAAAGAAGTATAAATGGATTTCATAAGTGGATGAAATTAATAGATTTATATTGTGAAGTTAAAAATGAATGAAGTTGTAGAATAAAGGATTTATAAGTAATTTGCTTATAAATTGGATTTTTGCCTTTAAATGGAATATTGATCGAATTTGTTCATAAATGATTCTTTTTGAAAGTTGAAATCGTTATTAAGTACAAATGCGATTTATAAACGTTGTTTATAAATCCGAAATCACTTATTTTTATAAGTAAATTTTAGAAGTTAATAAAATGAGATTTATAAACTGGAGTTGTTATATAAAATAGAAAATGGAATTTATAAACGTTGTTTTATAAATTCGGAAATCAATCAATCAAATTTGATGAATTTAAGATAGAAGGTTATTAAGGGAATTTTATCCACGATTTTGGATAGTGGACAATTCTTGAAATAAATGTGTAGAAAATATTTAAATATGGTTAAGTGAAGTATATTCACGATTTTGGATAGTGAATATGTTTTAAGTAGAATGGATATGGTTTTGGGAAAGCAATATTATAAAATGAAGTTAATTGTTTTAAAAGATGTTTTAAAACGTGTTAAGTATCGAATACATAGATTTCAACATTCATTGTTGAAATAGACGTTTTCGAGAGATAAGGAAATGGTGGACTATAACACTGTTGTTATAGTAAATGATTTTCGAAAGAAAATGTTTTACGTAGTATTGGGATTTATATATATCTATCTTAAAATCTGAATCCCTATACTAGTGATTTCGAGTCGTCGTAACGATGTTTTACGCAACATTCGTTTTGACTCAAATAAAATGTGTTTAAAGAATGATTTCCTTAAAGAATGAAATATATACTTAATATTGATTTAAGTATATCGAATATTTTCAAATGTTGAAAATAAATGATTTGTGAAATACTTATTTTTAATAAGTATGGAAACGCTTTTCCAATATGAAATGAACTGTTTTGAGATTTTATCTTTTAAAGATAAATTGAAATGTGGAAATTGATTTGAAATTGTTTTCAAATGGTTAAGTGTGGAAATTTTATATCTAGTAAAGATATTTTTGGAAGATAAATAATTTGGAAAATTATTTGGAATCTGATGATGTTGCGCATCTTTATTGATAGTTAAATAACCGACTATCAATAATTACCTTGAATTGGTATTTGTTGTGAATTGGATGAATTTGAATGCCACACTCATTTTTGAATAATCGCTCACTATTCGGGTTAACCGGGAAAGGACCATGGGGTCGTATAACCCATTCCGAATATGTGATACGTCGTTATGAATTGCATTCGAAGACCGGTGTTGAAGACCAGATATTTTTGAAAACGGAAGGATTACCGTCGAGTTACTCTACATCGGCTGATCTCCGGTTTAGAGGTTTTATCACCCTTAGTGACGGGAAGTCCGGACGTGATTAGAAATTTATCCGGAAATGCAAGGGCTTCGTGAGAAGTGCCGTCAGTTCTGTTCGATCCCGGAACAGACTTGTATGGATTGTGTGTCTGACGTTACAATTTGAGATATAAAGCTGATTTCTTTCAAATACATTTCTGTTGGTGGCGGAGAATTTATTCTCTTAGCTTAACACCCTTCTCTGAGACGTATGAGCTCAGAGGTTATGTAGTTGAAATTTATCAGCGATATATCCCAATTTGGTAACGTGGCATACTGAGTGTTGCTGTGAAATGATCAGTGTTTGATCATTTGTGATATGATCATTTGTTTGATCTTATATCTTTGTGATCATAGGTTGATCATTTTGTTTGACCCGAAGCAGGGCTTTGTAGAAAGCGTAGCTTTGTGGACGAGACTTCGTCGAGCCTCACACCCCGGAAATGGTCGAAACAGGAAGGATGCGGCAAGGTTCTAGGGAGTAGCGCCCCTTAGTGTATGTCATCCCTTCTGGATAAAGGTGGTATCATGGTATGGAGCCCAGATACTTAACCTCTGTGGTTACTGCATTATTATTTTTCTATGTGGTTTGTTGGAATCGGGGATCCTCGGGAAGATCGGTGACGATCGGGGGATGGCATACGCGTGTCAGTAGTTACCTATTTTTGCAGAGGTAACCCGGCCTTGTGTTGGCAGAGATCCGGTTAGGTTCTCGAGTCGTCTATTCCAGGGACGTACCCATCGTGGATAGGAAGTTCCTTAGCCTGGCCATTTGTTGGAAATCCAAAGAAACAATACGTGACGTGTACGGTTTTAGTTGTATTACCTTCTATGGAATGTGGCGGTAACCTGCTATTGAACATAGTAGCTATAGTAGGCATACGATACTGGTCGTATGTTGGCTAAGATTAATATTATACTTTCGAAATGATTTCTACACTATGCACTAAAAATAATATCAAAAAGGATTTGATTTTGCGTAGTAAGCATCTTTGACTATCATAAGAAGAAATCTCCTCCAATTCTGCGTTTGCATTGTGTGTGTGGTGGGAGGTCTTATGGTAGTTTCATTTTCCAAAAGCATTGCGAATTGACTTTAAATCTTTCTATTGTTTATTTTAAAGATAAACTGTTTTGCGATCTCACACCAGTCACCATGACTGGCTCGGAGTTTATTGTTTCCCTTCTAAACTCTGGGTGCCCACAAATTTCCACACGGGCAGTCTAGAGTTATGTTATCAGGATATTCTGGATATTCTGGAGCTTTGGAAGCAAGCTGGATGGCGAGACGTAGTATTTGTATCTGATAGTATTTATTCCGCTGTGTATTCTGTATGAGGACAAGTTTATATAACTGTCCATTGTTGTATATGACTCTGATGATTGATGTATGTATAAACTGATATAGTTCTTTGTTTTAAAAGACTAGTGTTTATTTATTATATATTGTTCCGCTGCGAATGTGAGATTCTGATATTGTTTTCTGTTTCTGTTGTTGTTCTTCTTTCTTCTCCTGCTTTCTTCTTCTTCTCTTTTTCTTCTATCTTTTCTTCTATTTCTTTTTCTTAAAACCCCTCACTATTGGAGTTTCCGGCACTCGATTGCTCGGCAGTCGATAAAGTGAGTATCGATGTCGAATTTTCGAAAGTCGAAAATTCCCGTACGTGACAGCGTGGTATCAGAGCATATGGTTAAGCGACAACCCTGCTCTGTTGGGTGTTACTCATTAGAGATAGAGTCAGTAGTACTCTAGAATGAGTTGAGTGTAATAATAGATACGAGTGCGTATTTGTTAGTGAATATAAAATTGTTTTATATTGTGATGATTGGTTTGTTGAGTGGTATATGGATTCTGGTCGGTATTGTCCGTACAACTCTATCGATAGGGATCTCTAAACACTTGTATAGAACAATTCAGCACAATATTGTTTTAAATAGGGTAAATGAGATAATTTTGCCCAAAACTATTTTTGTATAGAAACGAATTGATTTTCTATGAATTATCATAGTATATGGATGTTTGGTTGTTAGAAAAATGATAACATTGAATTATTATTATTATCATTGAAATTAAATAAGAAATTGAAATTATAACTCCAAAGTTAAGAAATAAAATTCACATACAAATGAAATTGAAGAATGTAAATTTTAGATGTGAATTGTAATTTAAAACGGAACTCCAGAGAAGTTTTTGGAAATGTTTTGAAAAGAATTTGAAAATTTTGGAGATTTGGAAAGTTTAAATCCTTTTTGGTTTGAAAGTGATTTTCAAAGGTTTTGAAAAGTATTTTGGAGGAATGAAAAGCTCTAAACTCTTTTAGGTCGCTGGGAAATAATTCCGATGGTGATCGCGACACTATCGGTGTTCATTTTCGGGTTTCCAAAAGAGAAATTGCTGCCAAATTGTTTTAAATGGAAGTTGTTTGAAAAATTTGGATTTTGTTTTGGAAATTCAAGGATGATTTGAATTGTTTTCAAAAATGGTTTTGAAAAGGGTTGAAAAGACTCTGGAATGCTATATAAAAATATTGATGAGAATAATAAGCAAGTTGATAACTTATACAATTTGAATTTTGATAGAATAAATTTAACTTAAAGAATGAAGTTAAATCAAAGTAAGTATAAGTGAATAAATAAAAAAATCCAAGTAGTAATTTTTGAATATAAGTTATATAACTTATAAAATTGAGAATTTGAATTGGATTGATAAACGAATTCAGCTATTGAAGCTAATTGAATGAAGATAAAATTGAAATTGTAAACTGAATCCAAATTAGATTAAAATTGTGAATTGAATTCAAATGAATGTGAAATGTAAAATGGAATGAAAATGAATATGTATAACTTCGACAGTGAAGTAAAAAAAATGATATAAGTAGTTTATATTGAAAATTTTGTAATAGAATTTACAAAATGGTTTGAATATGTAACTAGATATTATGGCTAGTAGGATATACAGGTGTATAAAGGGATTGGAATTTTAATTTCGAAGATAATTTGAATGGCTCGACAAAAGGTAAGTATTTGAATTCGAATATGAGATTTGATGACTTATTTCTCTAGCCGCTTGGCTTTTTCTTTTTCTTTTTGAAATCTGAGAGTCCATAGCGACGTTTTGTAGTCGTGCCGTATTAGCCGCGCAAAGGAGACGCTGGCGAAATTTTTCGGAAATTTAGGGCGTTAGAAAATTTTTGAGAAAATTTTGAAAATTTAAAATTTGAATTTAAACTCGAATTTGAATTGAGAAGTTAAACAATGTTGTTTGAACTTATAGTTGAAGTTGAAATTTAGTTGAATTAATAATGAATCTTTAGTAGGAAGATTTGTTTTGATGAATTGATAAAACTATTGAATTGTGAAAAACAGTAGACGAGTTAAGGACCATTCTTCCTGACTTGTAATTTCGAGGACGAAATTCTTTTAAGGGGGGAAGTCTGTAACGACCCAGAATTTTAGATAATTAAAATTCGAATATTTAATTAATTTTAAATATTAATAAATGGAATTTAGAAGTCGAATGATTTATTTTTCGAATATTGGGTTTTATTTGATAATTAAATCGATAAATTAAATAGTGAAATTCCAGAAATAATTAAAAATCGAGTTTAAAATGATTTAAATTGATTAGGAAAATTTTATTTAATCATACTGGAGTTATAGAAAGGTTATAGAACTTTTAAAATTGAATTTGGAGTTAATCTGTGAAAATTGAATATTTTAATATTTAATTATCGACTGTAAAAATAGCCAATTTTCGAACAGTCTCAGAATTGAACGAAACTAGTTCCATTGGATCCGTAATAGTTAGTTATTATCGGATTTCAATTTTTGTAGCAAACGGAGTTGTCGTTTGACCGTGGCAACTCGAAACGCATCGATATCGTTTTAATTTTAAAACGTCGAGTTAAAATAGTCATTTTTCAAACAGTGTCGGATTTTGACAAAACCAGTTTCATCGGATCCGTAATGTGATATTATTGCATGATTTCAAATTTCGTAATTTTTGGATTTACCATTTGTCCGGTACAAATTAAAACGCCTCGAAATCAATTTAAATCGGTTTAATTTAAATTGATCGTTTAAATCCATATCTCACACAGACAATCGAATTAGCTTTCGAAACCTGTTCCATTGTGTCCGGAACGCAGGGTAAACCCCAGAAACGCTAGTCACCGCACGTAAATCGGAGTTTGGGTTAACCGGGATGAATAGTGTTCGGCGAATTTCTTATAAAAGCAACTCAATTTTCCATTTTTTCACAAAATAAAACAAACTAGGGTTTTGAAACCCAGGCCGCCATCTTCAAAGTCGAAGGCCAGAAATTCACGAGCCTTCCCTTCAATTTCCTCCCAATCCATGCGAAATTGGATGAAACTTTCAACTGCAAAGATCGAGAGCTCGTCGAGAGCTTTACATCCAACGGTCAAGATTGGTTCTTGAGCTGTAAATCGGTGGGATTTCTCTTGCAAAGGTGGGCAGATCGGCGACGTTTTCGAGCCTCTATGCTCGACCGAGTTCGCCGTTCCCTTGGCTGTGGGTGGCGCACGTAGAGGCGGAGGTGGCGGCGCTCCCTGATCGATGAAAAGGCAAACGTTGTGGTCGCGTAAATTAGGGCATATAGGCGGCCGGTGGGTGTTTCTCGCGTACGTCATTTACTGAAGGGGGAAGAAGGATGCGTGGAACGGTTGGGATCTGGGGGAGCAAAGATGGACAGCCGTGATTAATTGTAGGGTTTAAATATAAAATAAAAATGTAAATTAACATATGTTTAAATTCGTATTAACTTTAAAAATACACATCTTTTTGTTGCGTGATCAGAATTTGACGAAACAAAATGCGTTGGAATCGTATCGTCGAATACTACGCGATGCAACTGGATTGGAGTCGTTTGGAGCTAGTTTGAATTTCGGGTAAAATTAAACGCGCGTTTAATTTTATTCGAAATAAATGCTGAAATCGGAATTGAAATCAAGGTGAGATCTTCTCACTCAAATGAAAGTGGAATTTTCAGTTATTTATTTGATTGCTATTGGATGTGATATTAGATATAGTAGGATATATATCTATATATAGCAATATATACATATTGGCATATGTATATATTGGATTGATTGATTTCCCGCCTCGTATAGCGGATGAGACCCTATTGCGCCGTTAGTAAGCGGATATTTTTATAAAAACCATATACCGCGATAATTCCGTACTGGAGCGGAATTGGTATTGTGCTAACGTCTTTGGATGCAGGGAAACAGGTTGGAGGGATCCAACTGGATTCCTCAACTGTATTTACTTATTTACAGATATTGATGTATATTCTGTTATCATATTGATATATGATATTGACTGTTGTGATGGACTAATTGATGCTGTTGCATCATCGGATTCAGTTTTGAAATGTAAAAATAACGACTTTTACTTTAAAAAGGTTTTTAAAGTGATTTTTGAAAATATACGTTTTATGGAATTTTTGAATCAATTTATAAACGTAAAATTTTAAAGTTATAAAAGTTATAATTTTTAGTGAAATATAACCGAAGTGTCGTTTTTGAAATAAAAGTCGATTTATTTATAAAATGGTTTAAGTTGGGATTTTTGAATAACTATAAACGATTTGTATAGAAAGATTTATAAAATTGATATTTTTGTAAATCAAAATATTAGACTTATAAAACGAATTTCATAAGTGTTAAAAAGAAGTATAAATGGATTTCATAAGTGGATGAAATTAATAGATTTATATTGTGAAGTTAAAAATGAATGAAGTTGTAGAATAAAGGATTTATAAGTAATTTGCTTATAAATTGGATTTTTGCCTTTAAATGGAATATTGATCGAATTTGTTCATAAATGATTCTTTTTGAAAGTTGAAATCGTTATTAAGTACAAATGCGATTTATAAACGTTGTTTATAAATCCGAAATCACTTATTTTTATAAGTAAATTTTAGAAGTTAATAAAATGAGATTTATAAACTGGAGTTGTTATATAAAATAGAAAATGGAATTTATAAACGTTGTTTTATAAATTCGGAAATCAATCAATCAAATTTGATGAATTTAAGATAGAAGGTTATTAAGGGAATTTTATCCACGATTTTGGATAGTGGACAATTCTTGAAATAAATGTGTAGAAAAGATTTAAATATGGTTAAGTGAAGTATATTCACGATTTTGGATAGTGAATATGTTTTAACTAGAATGGATATGGTTTTGGGAAAGCAATATTATAAAATGAAGTTAATTGTTTTAAAAGATGTTTTAAAACGTGTTAAGTATCGAATACATAGATTTCAACATTCATTGTTGAAATAGACGTTTTCGAGAGATAAGGAAATGGTGGACTATAACACTGTTGTTATAGTAAATGATTTTCGAAAGAAAATGTTTTACGTAGTATTGGGATTTATATATATCTATCTTAAAATCCGAATCCCTATACTAGTGATTTCGAGTCGTCGTAACGATGTTTTACGCAACATTCGTTTTGACTCAAATAAAATGTGTTTAAAGAATGATTTCCTTAAAGAATGAAATATATACTTAATATTGATTTAAGTATATCGAATATTTTCAAATGTTGAAAATAAATGATTTGTGAAATACTTATTTTTAATAAGTATGGAAACGCTTTTCCAATATGAAATGAACTGTTTTGAGATTTTATCTTTTAAAGATAAATTGAAATGTGGAAATTGATTTGAAATTGTTTTCAAATGGTTAAGTGTGGAAATTTTATATCTAGTAAAGATATTTTTGGAAGATAAATTATTTGGAAAATTATTTGGAATCTGATGATGTTGCGCATCTTTATTGATAGTTAAATAACCGACTATCAATAATTACCTTGAATTGGTATTTGTTGTGAATTGGATGAATTTGAATGCCACACTCATTTTTGAATAATCGCTCACTATTCGGGTTAACCGGGAAAGGACCATGGGGTCGTATAACCCATTCCGAATATGTGATACGTCGTTATGAATTGCATTCGAAGACCGGTGTTGAAGACCGGATATTTTTGAAAACGGAAGGATTACCGTCGAGTTACTCTACATCGGCTGATCTCCGGTTTAGAGGTTTTATCACCCTTAGTGACGGGAAGTCCGGACGTGATTAGAAATTTATCCGGAAATGCAAGGGCTTCGTGAGAAGTGCCTTCGGTTCTGTTCGATCCCGGAACAGACTTGTATGGATTGTGTGTCTGACGTTACAATTTGAGATATAAAGCTGATTTCTTTCAAATACATTTCTGTTGGTGGTGGAGAATTTTTTCTCTTAGCTTAACACCCTTCTCTGAGACGTATGAGCTCAGAGGTTATGTAGTTGAAATTTATCAGCGATATATCCCAATTTGGTAACGTGGCATACTGAGTGTTGCTGTGAAATGATCAGTGTTTGATCATTTGTGATATGATCATTTGTTTGATCTTATATCTTTGTGATCATAGGTTGATCATTTTGTTTGACCCGAAGCAGGGCTTTGTAGAAAGCGTAGCTTTGTGGACGAGACTTCGTCGAGCCTCACACCCCGGAAATGGTCGAAACAGGAAGGATGCGGCAAGGTTCTAGGGAGTAGCGCCCCTTAGTGTATGTCATCCCTTCTGGATAAAGGTGGTATCATGGTATGGAGCCCAGATACTTAACCTCTGTGGTTACTGCATTATTTTTTTTCTATGTGGTTTGTTGGAATCGGGGATCCTCGGGAAGATCGGTGACGATCGGGGGATGGCATACGCGTGTCAGTAGTTACCTATTTTTGCAGAGGTAACCCGGCCTTGTGTTGGCAGAGATCCGGTTAGGTTCTCGGGTCGTCTATTCCAGGGACGTACCCATCGTGGATAGGAAGTTCCTTAGCCTGGCCATTTGTTGGAAATCCAAAGAAACAATACGTGACGTGTACGGTTTTAGTTGTATTACCTGCTATGGAATGTGGCGGTAACCTGCTATTGAACATAGTAGCTATAGTAGGCATACGATACTGGTCGTATGTTGGCTAAGATTAATATTATACTTTCGAAATGATTTCTACACTATGCACTAAAAATAATGTCAAAAAGGATTTGATTTTGCGTAGTAAGCATCTTTGACTATCATAAGAAGAAATCTCCTCCAATTCTGCGTTTGCATTGTGTGTGTGGTGGGAGGTCTTATGGTAGTTTCATTTTCCAAAAGCATTGCGAATTGACTTTAAATCTTTCTATTGTTTATTTTAAAGATAAACTGTTTTGCGATCTCACACCAGTCACCATGACTGACTCGGAGTTTATTGTTTCCCTTCTAAACTCTGGGTGCCCACAAATTTCCACACGGGCAGTCTAGAGTTATGTTATCAGGATATTCTGGATATTCTGGAGCTTTGGAAGCAAGCTGGATGGCGAGACGTAGTATTTGTATCTGATAGTATTTATTCCGCTGTGTATTCTGTATGAGGACAAGTTTATATAATTGTCCATTGTTGTATATGACTCTGATGATTGATGTATGTATAAACTGATATAGTTCTTTGTTTTAAAAGACTAGTGTTTATTTATTATATATTGTTCCGCTGCGAATGTGAGATTCTGATATTGTTTTCTGTTTCTGTTGTTGTTCTTCTTTCTTCTCCTGCTTTCTTCTTCTTCTCTTTTTCTTCTATCTTTTCTTCTATTTCTTTTTCTTAAAACCCCTCACTATTGGAGTTTCCGGCACTCGATTGCTCGGCAGTCGATAAAGTGAGTATCGATGTCGAATTTTCGAAAGTCGAAAATTCTCGTACGTGACAGTTACTTTATTGTAATGCTTGGGTCAGACCGAGTATTACAGATTTTCAGGTTAGGACGCTTGGAGCTCAGGAGACGAGCTGGATGGCAGAGACGTATTGAGTATATTCCGATGTGTATTATAGGCTATTTTATCTTGTAGTTGAGGACAAGTTATTATAACTGTCCAGATTATTGTACTCTGATATCTTGTATATTTATACTGACAGTTACAGCTTTTCTTTGTATAAATGTTGTTATTTCCTATTATATATTGTTTTGCTGCGATTGTGAGATTCTGTGTTGTTGTTTCTATTCTATTCTACCTCCTTTTCTTTTTAACCCTAACAGTCTGGGATTTCCGACACTCGATTGTTCGGCACTCGATACAGTGAACGTATTAGTGTTGATTTTCGAGGTCGAAAATCTTCGGGCCGTTACATAAACAGTCAAAGATAAGATCGGAGATCACCTCCTAACCGTTAGTTGTCAGATTTCCTTATCATTGTCCTAGAAGAACGAAACAAGATTTATACGCACAGTACAGCATCATCAGAGATGACTGTGCCATATAAATCATGTGTTTCTCCTAGATATTTCTGAAGTAATGTTTGGGTCCATTTTCGATAGTCGGTTATTTAACTATAAAATAATAAACATTCAATTAGGGATTTATTCTATAAGGAAAAAAACAACCTTGGTTCAACATATAAGCAATCACTAGCCGCCTTTTGTAAATCTTTCATAAATAAAACCATTTGTAACTTACTTGCATAAGAATACTTTTACAAAGATATATCCACGAATTCCTATATTTTCAATACTTAGAAATTATTCATATAATTATCTCAACGGTATAAATATATTTACAAAATAAGAAAGATTCCCTTTTTATTTGATTTAAAAATCATTCATAAGCTCTTTATAATTCTCTAAAACCATTTATAAACCATTTTATAAAAACTTTTGGAACCATTCATAAAACTTCTTTTATACATTCCAATCAATTATAAATCCTATTTGCACATTTCTGAAACTCATTTATAAATCCTTTATAAATCTCTAAACCATTTATAAAACTTCTTTTATAAACCTATAAAGACATTCCTTAAGTCCGTTTATAAATATCTAACAATTTCTAAAACTCTTTACTTTGTAAATAGTCATCCTTACATCTCCAAACCATTTTATAAGCTCCTTTATAAATCCAAGTCTTTCAACTCTATTCATGGGTCTTGAAAACATTTATAAAGAATTAACCTTTTAACATTTTGATAAATTCTTTAAAACCATATTACTATAAACAAATAACTTTAAAACAATACTAATATAATTAAATAACCTTAAAATAATATTACTATAATTAATTAACTTTAAAACAATATCAATATAATTACATACTTTTAAAATAATATAATTTAATTAAATAACTTTAAAATAATATTAATATAATTAAATAACCTTAAAAAAATATTTATAAAATTGAATACTTTAAAAGCAACATTAATTTAATTAAATAACTTTAAAATAATATTATTATAATTAATTAATTTCAAAAGAATATTAATAAAATTGAATACTTTTAAAACAATATTAATTTAATTAAATAACTTTAAAATAATACCATTATAATTAATTAAATTTAAAACAATATTAATATAATTAAATAACCTTAAAATAATATTACAATATTCAATTAACTTTAAAACAATATTAATATAATTAAATACTTTTATAACAATATTGATTTTATTAAATAACTTTAAAATAATAATAATATAATTAAATAACCTTAAAATAATATTAATAAAATTAAATAGTTTTAAAACAATAGTAATTTATTTAAATAACTTTAAAATAATATTACTATAATTAATTAACTTTAAAACAGTGTTAATATAATTAAATACTTTTAAAACAATATTAACTTAATTAAATAACTTTAAAATAATACTACTATAATTAATTAACTTTTTAAAACAATATTAATATAATTAAATACTTTTATAACAATAGTAATTTAATTAAATAACTTAAAATAATATTACTATAATTAATTAACTTTAAAACAATATTAAATATAAATAAATCATCTTTTTTAAAATCAATATATTTCTGAAACCCATTTTCATATTTAAAATCATTTTCTGTCTTAAACGCAGTTTCAATTCAATTGGTAATTTATAGTATTTCAAAATACTAATTTCAGGCCAATAGACGCCAAACGCTCAACCAATATTGATATTGATTTTGTATGATCACTAGGTTTTTTTTTAAACATAGAACAATATTATAACCATGGTGTCCACAATCAGGTTCATTATTCAATAATCCATATAAAAAGAATATTATCGAAAGAATTTAACTAGCGAGGAATCCCATTGGATCCATCCAACATGTTTCCCCGCATCACAAATGTTATATAATCATAAAATATAAATCAACCGCTCTGAGATTCGTATACAAAGGTTCATCCGCTCTTACACGGGAACATAATAGGGTCTAATCCGCTCCAAGGGTGGAAATATATCCAAACCAATAATATAAATATAGTCGTCCAAACAATCATTCAACAATTTTTAACAACTATTTATCATACTAGTAACTAAAATGGTGAGTTTAACTCACCGAAACTTTCTGTTGCCACCGAGGCATTTCGGTTTGGAACTAAAACCGAACGACGTCTGATTTTTGCCCAAAATACAACAGTCTCCAAATTCATCCAAACCTGTTCCATCGCAAAGCTAACATTATTACGAGCGCAACATAAAAATCCATGCTTCGATTGGACATCATATGAGAGAGTTATTAAATTTTTAAGTTATCGATTTTTAAATTAACAATAAATAAACTAATTACAATCATTTACATGATTTAATTACCAACCCAAACAAATCTTTCTTCCTACTCTCGTATGTGAACAGGAGCACAACAAGCTCATTCCATGGTCGTGAGTTCCCTTCATGCTGCTGCGACCTTCTACATGCCGCCACCACCTCCGCCGATCTCACGCCCCCCCCCCCCCCCGCTAGTCGCCGCCGCACAAAATGCCGCCGCCGTTCACCCCAGCAACAAAACCCACTGCCCACGTTCACCTCACAACCGTTGCCGCCACAGGCCATGCTGTGCCACCAAATTTCACCAGCATATAGCCCTCGACTTCCTCTCCCACTTTCCTTCAGACCTCATCCCCAAACAAGCCACCCATTCGCCAAAAACCTCAAAAGAAGATCCAACGTTTGTCGAAGAACTGCGGCCACCTTGTGATGAAAGACAACGATCCAACCGTCCAATAGGTTGAGCTCGATGTCCGCAACATTTCTCTAGTTGGTAACTTTGCATGAAAATCCTCGAATTAGTCCGGATGATCCTTGGCTATAGGATGAGGCAATGATTTTTAAATTTTAAATTTTTCAAAATGAATTCTCTGATTTGGCCTAGTATATAAAGGGAGAAGGGTAGTATGGTTGAGGCATGGCTGAACAGTGTGAGTATGGCATGTATAGTGAAGAGCATGGACTAGGATATGGGAATACACACACACACACACATTTATTCAAAAATATCAAGTTACAAAACGCTCAAAAATATCCAACCCTTAATGAGACGTGTTGCGTGGCGTTTTATATGTAATACCCTTATTTCAAACACAATGGAACTTGTTTCGAGACCTAATTTGATCATATGCAGAAGATAGCTTTTCAAACCCAATTATTATATTAAATTTCTAAAATTAATTTATACGCATTTCAATCCCGCACAACCAAACAATACATCCAATCGTCATGAAATTTGTTATCATACAATAGTATACTATTACAGATCCAACGAAATTGGTTTCGTCGAAATCCAAGAGAGCGCCTCAGAAGGCTATTTTTATATGTTAATTAAAAGGAGTTATTTTCAAAATCAGTTAAATCACTTTTAAATCCAATTTAAAAGTTTATTATCTTCATTCTTATTAAATAGAATTTAAATAAGCTTAGAAATTATTTTTATCCAGTTTAAAATCCAAGGTTCAATAATTTAAACATTTCAATTATTAAATTCAACAAAATATTTTATCAAATAAATCGTTATATTTGAAATTTTAGCTATTTGACTTATAAAACTAATTATTCAATATTTAAAATCAATTAAATATTACAAAAATCAAATGACTGAAATTCTGGGTCGTTATAGTAAATCGCAACAACCACTTTTAAGAGAACTAGTGTGAACTCATGTTATGCATAAAGACTGCAGCTATAATTTTTTGAAAATCTGGTTAAGTGTATTTTTTATGAGTAACTCATGTAAAACATTATTTCCAAGATTTAATTTACATTTAAATATTCTTTATATTTTGAACACTCAAAATTAATTATCTAGAAAACACGTTTATATGTCATTATGTATGTTTGTAAAACTACATTTATGCACCATACAAAAGAAGACTAAAATAATTATGTAATACACCTATAAATAATTATGTAGATGCATACATCAAATTTTAAGCTATAAGGCTAAAACATTGACTGAGATCATTATGAATATATAGTGACTCATACACAATGACTCAATTCAAGTAATTATGCGCACAAACAGAAAACATAAAAATGAATTGCATCACACATACGCTACCACTGTACAGTAATGGAAAATTTCATAAATTAGTCTATATGTGATTAGTAAACGTAAAAGGAATAATGTCAAACACTTAAAGTTTTAAGCTATAAAACATATTACAAAAAAATTAGAAATCTTAGGAATGTCCGGTGATAATACATAATCAGCTGGTTACTCTTCTAATCGTTGTTTCATATCCCCCAATTTCAATTACCAAGGAAACTAATATTTCTAGCCATCAAGGTGAAACTATAGTACAAAGATTGATATTACAATATAAAGAGTTGGAAATATCAAAATATGAAAGAACAAAATAAATGGGAAATAAAGACATTGGAACTACCCAAATCCTTAAATTGGATCCTTCTTCCATTTTTCCTTTATACTACCGTGTCTTTATTAGTATCAAGTAAACAACAAAAGAATTAGAAAAAACAATTATCAGATGAAATGAAATTGGTAAAAAAAAGCATGTAAGTAATAGACTTGGTGTATAAGGGTTCCTGAGGAATGCTTATGTCTAGCTAGGGTTTAACATGACAAAAATGTAAATTATAATCTGGAATTTATGTATCTAATTAGAGGTTTAATTTTGTTAAGATTATATATGTGAAATAAATTCCATTAGGTAAGTAAGGTATTATTTGAATTTGTTATTCTTTTTATAAAGATTTTAGGGGAAATTAATTTAAAGGACAAAAATTTGTATATTTTTAACCTCAAGGACACGACCTCAATATTTTACCCACAAGGACAAACATTCTCCTAAATTTTTTTCATAAGGACAAACATTCTTTCAAAATTATTCATAAGGACAAACATTTTTTCAAAACTGCTACCGAACTAAAAATTGATACCTAAAAACCGCTACCGATAACTACAAACTGATACCTAAAAACTTAAAAACTGATACCTAAAGAAAGTTGTCCTTCAGGCTAAAATACTGAAGGTCTGTCCTTGGGGCTAAAATACTGAGAAATTTTGTCCTTCACAACAATTTCCTGAAGATTTTATTCGTTACATAAATGTTATCATGCTACTCTTCAATTTGAATCTAAAAATTATTAATTTTTGCTGAAGTACATTATTTTGATAAATTTGAGGTTTCTTAGTTATGCATAACAAATTTGTTTGGATAAATAAATGCATGTTTAAATTTGAAATAACGACATTAGAAGTACCAAAATCCTTAAAATGGATCCTTCTCCCATTTCTCCTTTACTACTTCCTTTACTTTATTAGTATCAAGTAAACAGCAAAAGAATTAGAAAAAAAATTACCGAATCAGATGAAACTGGTAGAAAGTTATTCAATATTCAGAATTTATAAAGTTCATCACAATCTTATAGGAAAGTCTACAAAAGAAGTATGTAAGTAATAGACTTGGTGTATATAGGTTCTTGAGGAACGTCCATGTCAATCTAAGGTTTAACATGACTAGAATATAGATTATAATTTGGAATTTATGTATCTATTTAGATGTTTAATTTTTGTTAAGATTATATATGTGAAACAAATTTCATTAGGTAAGTAAGCTATTATTTGAATTTTTTATTCTTTTTATAAAGATTTTATTCGTAACGTGAATGTTATCATGTTACGTTCAATTTGAATCTAAAAATTATTAATTTTTTCCTAAGTACATTATTTTGATAAATTTTAGGTTTCTTAGTTATGCATAACAAATTTGTTTGGATAAATAGATGGATGTTTAAATGGGAGATAACGATATTAGAACTACACATGTCCTTAAATTGGATCCTTCTCCCATTTCTCCTTTACTACTTCCTTGTCTTTATTAGTATCAAGTAAATACCAAAAGAATTAGAATAAAGAATTACTGGATTAAGTGAAACTGGTAGAAAGTTATTAAATATTCAGAATTTATAAAATTCATCAATCTTATAGGAAAGCCTACAAGAAAAAGTATGTAAGTAATAGACTTAGTATATATGGGTTTTTAAGGAATGTCTATATCTAGCTAAGTTTAACATGACCAGAATGTAGATTATATCTGGAATTTATGTACCTATTTAGAGGTTAAATTTTTGTTAACATTATATATGTTAAATAAATTCCATTAGGTAAGTAAGGTATTATTTGAATTTGTTATTCTTTTTTTAAAGATTTTATTTTTTATGTGAATGTTATCATGTTATTGTTCAATTTGAACCTAAAAATTATTAATTTTTGCCGAAGTAAATTATTTTGATAAATTTTAGGTTTCTTAGTTGACAAATTCTATTTAAACACACCATATTACTTAGTAGCCCCTCATTTTTCGAAAAAAAAGTTTATACCCAAATTTCTATTAAGTAGCCTCCCTCTTTATTTTACTTGTTTCCATCTCTACCCCTATTTAGTTTATACCCGAATCATTTTCCAGTCATGTTACATAAACACACACGTCAACAAAACCCTAACACAGTCTCGCTTTCCTCCCATAGCCTCGCCTCAACTTCTGTCGCAAGCCATCAGGGTTCATCGGCACAACAAGTTGCAAGCCGAAGCGACAACCCACGTAGTTCATCAATACAGTATGTACGGGGATGGTGATTTAAGGTTTACTGTGTCGTCAAGGTTGGAAGAAAGGTGTTTTGGTCTTTAAAATTTAAGTATTTTAAGGAGGGCTACTAAGTAAATTGATGTGTTTAAATAAAATTTGCCTTCTTAATTATGCATAACAAATTTGATTGGATAAACAAATGACTCGTTTATAGTTGAAATGTTAACATTATTCAATTCGTAAAGTTTAAATTTTAAAAATGTCTATAATGATTTTGAAATGATTGGATAGAAATTTAGAATATGAAGAATTTAGTTTAAAAAATTAATGAGTAGACCAATAAAACATGCGAATTTTTTGGTAATATAGATGATGTAAATGAAAATATTATGAGAGAATTAGAAGAAGGTAAGTTCTTTTATTTTACAATTATGTAATAGATTTGAGTTTAAAAGTCACTATGAACACATGTTTACAGGTCGCAAAGCATAAAAACAAAATCTATTAATGCTTTGAACTATGCATGCGCGCGCATATATTAATATCTACTGGGTAAAAGGTAATTTAAGAAGGAATAAATTAGTTTTTCATAGCATTATGAAAATCAATGTCATTGAACCAACTTGAATATATATATATATATATATTCTCAAGCATTATTCATTTTTTCCACATGCAAAGTTTATGTTTTTTGCTTCTTTTATTTTGTTTATTCAAAATACTTCACCAAAGATCAAGTTAAATCAAAATAAATGAAAAAGTAACTAATTTTGACATTATTTAACACATTAGCTACCATATTAATTGTATTTATTAATGAATTTATCAATTACATTTATGCCCAAAATTTTGTTTAATTGAATTTAAATTAGTGACACTAAATCAATTTTAGCTTAAATATTAAATATTATGTCTAATTTTCTCAATTAACAATCCTATTTTCATTAGATTGTTCTTATTTAATCATCTGCTAAAAAGTAATATTATCAAAAAAGAATAAGAATATAATACGGTTCCTTTCCTTATTAGTAAATAACAGGTACCTATTATTTTGATTCATCGACTGAATTTAGCTATTGTAACAAATCAATTTCTTTTGGCATATTATCCTGTAAAAATAAAAAAATGATATAAAAAAGGAATCGTCAAATGGAGAATCTCCAAACCTTTAGTCATTTTTAGTTTGAAGTTATAACTCTTTATATCAATAATATCCCTCTACCGTTTCAAAATCTCATATCTTAAATTAATATAAAATTCCATACCTTAATTTGATATTCAATCAAAGAAAAAGATATTAAAATTCCTCCAGAAACATAACTAGAATCTTTTATAGAAGGAAGGAAATTAATATCCATGTTATTTTTCATATTTTAGATTATAATGAAGATTGAGAAAACTAAGATTGAGATTGAGATAAGTTTCTCCCATAGTCATAAAATTAAATATTTATGGTTTATGGTTTGGAGATGAAAAGACAAATTTTATGACGCAATAATATACATGAAATGGAAACTAAGAAGAAAGAGAAAGGTAGATTATATAAATGACCATTCAGTAATTTAATAAGATTGTATAAGAGGAGAATGCATTGTTTGATTATTCCCTGAACAAAACCTTTTTAATTTAAAATTTGACACTTTCCATTCCCCTTAGTCAAAATGATTCACCATTTAATTCACTATAAATAATTTTTGCTCCTTCTACCAACATAAGGAATTATTATTTTTATTTAATCTTATTTAGTAAAATTACAATTCAATCAGATCATAAATATAAAGTGGGGATATGAATCCATATCTACTACTAACAATGTATGTAACTTTTTATGTTTAGAACAATATTTAGTTTTGAAATCCAACGCCCTAAAAGATAGAAAGAGAGAAAGAAGAAAAAAGGTTATTAAACAACAATTAAAATACTTTAGTATAATTAGAATAAGTTATATCAACCACTAAACCATGCTCATAAGCTTTGTATCTTACGTGCAACATTGAACCACCATGCATAATCTTGAATTAAATACCCTAAGAGAAAGAGAAAAAACATCGAACCACCATGTGAAATTAATATATAGTTATATATGAAAATTTTAGAAGCAAATAATATAAGATTCAAACTTATGAAACATAAAAATAAATTTTTATCATAATGTAGAAAAATACTCATAAATAATAATTTTTCAACATTAGTAGGATCAATAATAAAATTATTAGAGTGTTTAAATAGATATTAAGCAATCAACAACATAATTAGAATAAATCCTTTCATCCCGATTATATATCGGATGAATAAATTAGAAGATTATAAAATTAGTTACAAAATGTATAAATTAAAATTTGGATTAATATAAAGTAGGATTTTACAATAACGGAGAATGAAGATGAACGGGGAAGATGTGGAATTAAAATAATGGATAAATGGATTTAAAAGAGTGTAAAAGAAATACTTAGAGTAATAAACTGACATTAATTCAAAAAGTTTATGAAAATAAAACGAAGGATGAATATGAAAAGGTTAATTTACTTTTGATAATATGTAATAAAAACATATTAGAAAAGAGACTGGATGATTAAATGAAGTATTACAAAGTAATTATAAATGTGGTAATTAATTTAAGGATGAGAAATATGTAAAACAAATAGTTTAATCACAAAAAAATACTTAACTCTCTAACTTTTAAGAAAAAGAAAAGGAATGGTTAAACATTAAAGTACTTAAATTATAGAATGGGTTGCTAGTATTATAACAAAAAAACATATATTTGATTGGTACATATATAATATGTCGCACTTTTTATTTGATTGATGCAAACAATTATAACAACCATATAGCTATCTATTCTTTGGGTCCGGATATATATTCTACGAATGGTTAGTTATCCCTTCGAACTGACCGATGCCACTGTATATTTCGTAGATCTGGATAACCCGAGTATCTTCTGAAGTGTTAAAATAGATTTGTTCTTGTATCTATTATTGATATTCTGATTTGGTAAGCCAAATGCAGAATATAGATATTCAGTTTGAATTGATGAAATATTCTTCATCTATCTTTGTGTCTCCTTGGCAATTTCGAGGACGAAATTCTTTTAAGGGGGAAAGTCTGTAACGACCCCGAATTTTAATTACATTTAATTGATAATTAAATTGATTTTTGAATAAAAAAATTGTGAAATTAATCGATTTATTGATGCGAGTTTCCCCGACCTCAAAATAAAATTGATTTAAATCATTCGAAATTTAAAAATATTGTAAATATTGTATATACATTTGATTTGAATTTAAATTGTAAATAAATGGTTTAATAATAAATAATAATAATAGATAAGTAAATTAAATGTTGGATAGTTAAACTTCAAAAGGAAATTGAAATATATATATATATATAACATAACTTATATAGTTTGTAAAATAGGAAGTAAACATATTAGATAAAATTCTAACAACATGTAAATACAGCAAACCAAATAAGTTTGTACACTTGCAAAATGAAGAAACATATAAATATCTAAGTATTACAGTACAAACAAATAAATGCAAATATCTCTAGCACCCCACAAAATCTTCTCAATATCATTTCCAGCCGAGTGAGAAAATGCAAGGCAAGTACAAACCAAATATAATATACTACCTTTATATAGAAAGCAAACCAGACAAAGTAAAAGGAAAATAAAATAGGATTTCATGTAAACAAAGGTGGGAACATGAGCATTTAATGCTATCTTCTCAAGCAAGGAAGAGAATCATATCAGCCGAAATATACTTTGCAAAGTTGAAGAAAGAAAAAAGATCTCTGACCAAACCAAAGAATCCCTGTACTTGTATGTGAACCACTTGTACAACCAAAGTCTTCTTTAAACTTCTTTTATACATCAATATATCTCATTCCAGTTCGTCCATTCAACTGGATAATCTTTGAAGTAAACCAAAATTTCAACTTTTAATAACAATACAAATTCATTCAACCTGAGATCAGTGTCAACACCAATACGAATCAAAGCAAACCAAAGGTCAAAGGAAGAATTTCAACTTGAAATGTTCAAGCATGTTTCAATATAAAGCTCTGTTCATCTCCATAAAACACGGTGAGTAAACAATTTATTTAAAATCTAAATTAGTTAATGATGGTTGCTTGTGAAATCTTTGTGATGATATCTTGCATATATATATAAGAATATGATTCTGTTTATATGTAGAGATAAATGTGTTTCATGTTGTTATGTTTGAACTTATATGACTGTTGATTTAATTACCTATGTTCCCTATTACAGAGTTTAACAATTTAGGTTTAATCCATTCCTTTTTCCGCTGATCTTTATTTTGGACTACTTATCAAACAAGGATGGTTTGTTAGTCTTAGATTAAACTTAGAAATGAAGTTAAGGGAAAGATATTTGAATGTTAACTGTAAAAATAGAAAGAACAGGGAAATTCTTAAGACCCTGTAAAAATCCATCATAGAAATTTGTAGTCTCAGGATTGTAATTCGAATATACTTCGCAAATTTGGATTTTTAAAATTAAAATGAAGATTTTTAGTGCTGTGTTTCAAGAGTAATGTGAATTTGAATAAAACTTGTATTTTTTCCAATTTCTAACGTTCGAACTAATTTTAGATGTTGAAACTCTGGTTGAAGCTTGCTTGACACTTGTTGATAACAGGAAAAATGTTAAAGAATTTTTCTACTTCATAAATTAAGTGAACGGGATCGAGATAGGGTTTAGGGTTCGTATATGTTATGATCTGGCAATGTGACGAGTTCGATTTCTTCTCGTGATCGAGCTTCGCGATACTTCGGGGAAGGATGGCTTGGAGTGTTGTCGAGGTGTGGTCGGAATTTGGTCGACTCCGGTGGTCTATGCAGCGGTGGCGAGGCGTTTCACTGAGGGTTGTTGGTGTCAGTTTTTCGAGCGAAAGCCTGGATTTTTGATTTAATGTTTATCGCGTGCTACTGGGTGGTCGAAGGACTTGCGGGGCTCGGCGGTGATGCGTAAGGATGGTCGGAGGCATGGTCGTAGTTCAGGGAAGGATGTGCACGTGCACGTTGTATCTGGGAGTATCGTGGAGTTTGGGGAAGAAGAGGTTCTTCGCGTGAGTTGTTCGAGAATCTGGAGTAGTTTCCTCGAAGCGAGGTCGGGATTGTTGGGGTTTAACTCGAGTTCGTGCTCGAGTAAGTTGAAGGTGATGAGCCTGATTTTCTGTTTTAGTGTCTACTGTTTTTATACTTTAAAAATTTTAATTAAGTTTTGTAAAATGGGGGAAGAAGGAAGAAAACTCGGGGAGAGCCCAGAGTAGTATTCGGGTAGGACCCGAAGTGAGAAAGGAAGCCCAGTTTTTATTAAATGTTTTAAAAATAAGATTTTGAAATTAAAAACAAATTTGTTTAAACTCTCTTTACACCATTACTAAATAAATGTTAAGAAATTGATTTTTAAAGATAAAAGGGTTTTTAAATGAAGATGGGAACTAAGGAATGTTTATCTTAAGTAAAAAAAATGTTTTATTTTCTTGGTGTTAATTAAGTTAATTAGGAAATTAAGTATAATTAGTTAATTTAATTAATTAAAGATAAAGGTTAATTAAATGGTTAATTTAAGAATAATTAAGTAATTTAATTAATTAATAGTTATAATTGATTAACTAGTAATTAGAGATTAATAAATTGGAAATTTATTAATTAAGAAAATTTAAGGTCAATTAATTTGTAATTAAGAAGTACTTAGTGAAATTGAGTGTATTGCTTAATAACTTGGTTTTATTAATTAATTAATGAATAAGAAATGATTGATCTATAGAGATTAATTAAGGATTAAGTGATTTGTTATTAAGTTTATTAATTGATAATTAAGGTTTATAAATTAATAATTAAAGATCAACTAATTCATGAATTAAGAACTGATTAGTTAATAATTAAGAGTTAACTAATAAATTTGAAAGAAGATTTATTTCAAATAATTTGTAATTAACTTATGATAATTAACCCGGATTAATAATCGATACATCCGATTTAAATGAGTCAGTTGATTAATAAATTCACTTGTGAATGTTTGGACTTGACTGAATGATTGATGGTCGATATCCCTGATATATGATGCTTTAAGATACACCCATTATCTGTGATGTAATTTATTATCTGTAATTTTTATATATCTATGATCTGTGCATGAACGATAAGCGTTATAGTTTATATCGCTTATCAACTATATCCTGTATTTTGTGATGATTCATCGTGTTGCACTATTGTGTTAAACCCCTGGACTACACCTTTACACACACAAATATGGATTTCACGTGGAAATCGGTTAAGTCACAGATAATTTAAATTTGATGTTTTGAAATTGAAATTTTAATTTCAATTGATTTTGAAATTTGAAATTTGGGTTTAAAGTGAAAAGCTTTTGAAATAGGATTTCAAAGATAAAGGTTATTTTGAATAACTTAATCGAGTTTTGAAAATTTAAATAATTTGATTTAAATTTGAATTTAAGTTTGAAATTGAATTCTATGATTTGAAACTAGGGATTAAAGATGAGATAAATGTGTTTAAATGAAGTTAAACCATTTTAAAAGTAAAATTTTGAGAATTTGGATTTAACCCAAGAACCTTAACTCGTATAAATGAATCAGATTTCCAAAATGAAAACTGTTTGCTTAAAAGAATAAAAGCTTTCAGATAAGAAATGAAATTCCAGTTTAATTAAAGGAATTTCAAGATTGAATTGAAAAATGGTTTTCCAAGTTATGAATGAATTCTTTTTGAAAGCTATGAATTGAATCTGTTATTTTTAACAGATTTAAAATGATGAATTGTTTAACCATTTGAAATGAAATTGTTTTTGAAAGCTATAAGTTGAATCTTTGATTTAAAGATTTAACGAGTTAATCAATTGAAATGGAAAATTGATTTGGAAAATCTGTGAATGAATCTTTTGTTTAGAAGATTAAAGTGTGGAAACTATTTAAACCATAAAGGTTGAATCTTTTTGTTTAAAAATTTGAAAATGGTAATTTGTTAAACCATTTGAAAGGAAAGTTTTGGGTAATAAGTTGTGACTTAATTGAAATCTCAATATCCATTTGTTTTAAAATATTACGCTCACTATTCGGTTTAGCCGGGAGAGGACCTTTGTGTCACATAACCCATTCCGAATAAGTGATTCGACATTATGGATCGCATTTGAAGACCGGTGTTGAAGACCGGATATTTTTCGAAAATGAAAGGACAACCTGTCGAATGTCTCTGCACCGAGTTGCTCCGGTATAGAGATTTATATCACTCTTTTGTGATGGGAAGTCCGGACGTGATTGGAAATTATCCGGATTTGCAAGGGCTTCGTGAGAAGTGCCTTCGGTTCTGTTCGAACCCGGAACAGACTTGTATGGTTACATGTCTGACATTACACTTTGAGATATAAAGCCGATTTCTTTCAAATACATTTCTGTTGGTGGCGGAGAATTTATTCTCTTAGCTTAACACCCTTCTCTGAGACGTACGAGCTCAGAGGTTATGTAGTTGAAAGTTATCAGCGATATATCCCAATTTGGTAATGTGACATGCTGAGTGTTGTTGTGTGATGATCAGTGTTTGATCATTTGTGATATGATCATTTGTTTGATCATTTATCTTTGTGATCATAGGTTGATCATCTGTTGACCCAAAGCGTGGCTTTTTGAAAAAGCGTAGCTTTGTGGACGAGACTTCGTCAGACCTCACTCCCCGGAAATGGTCGAAACAGGAATGTTGCGGCAAGGTTATGAGGGTCGCGCCCGTTAGGGTATGTCATTTCCTTCTGGAAAGGGGTGGTATTATGGTATGGAGCCCTGATACTTACTTATGTGGATACACTTATTTATTATGTGTGATGTTGGTTACCAAGGCCTCGGATAAAGGTCCCAAAGGACCGGGGGGTGGCATATTCGTGAGTTACTTGTTACAGGAGTAACCCGGCCTTGTTGGCAGAGAGCAGTTTGTCTCTCGGAGCGTCCCGCCAGAGGCGTTTCCTTCGTGGCATAGGAAGTTCCTTAGCCTGACCATTTGTTGGAAATCCATTTCCCAATACGAATCTTGTACGGTTTTAGTTGTAGAACCTACCATCTAATATGGTAGCTATAGTAGGCATAGTATAATGGTACCTATGCTGGCTAAGATTAATATTATACTTTCAAATTGTTTTTCACTATGCACTAATAATAATAATCCAATGATTTGCGTAGTAAGCATGTTTGACTATCATAAGAAGAAATCTCCTCCAATTCTGCGTTTGCATTGTGTGTGTGGCAGGAGGTCTTATGGTAGTTTCATTTTCCAAAAAGCATTGCGAATTGACTTTAAATTCTTTTGGTTGATTGTTTAAAGATAAACTGTTTTTGTTGCTCACACCAGTCCCACGACTGACTCGGAGTTTATTGTTCCTTTCCTAAACTCTGGGTGCTCATAATTTTCTACACGGGCAGTCTAGAGTTGAGGTTTTCAGATATCCAGGTTAGTAGATTATTTGGAGCTAGTCAGTTTTTGGACGACTGACCTTGCTTTCCGCTAGCTATGGATTGGAGCATTCTATTGGAGTTATTCTATCCGCTGTTGATGTTATCGTTTTCTTTTCCGCTGCTATATCTTTGTATCATATCTCTGATGTATATAGATATTCATTGTACCATCATTGTATCTGGATATTGTATCAGATGTTGTATATCTATATTCTTTTCCTTTTCCGCTGTGTTGTTTACTTAACTGTGTTATAAGCTCCGGCGAACCGGATTTGAACGATCGAATCTGCGGCATTCTAGTACAATGTGAAGTACGGATGTTGATTTTCGAGCGGGCAAAATCCGTCTCGTTACATGTGGTATCAGAGCTAAGGTTGAACTTTAGCTCAGGAGTATAACACATTAAGTAGCTCATTAGAGATAGGGTGAAGTATACCCTAGAATGAGTATTTCTCAGATATCTGTCCGTAAGCCTCAGTAAATTCTCTTGCTATTCACTGATAGTAAGTATGAGTGTAAGAAGAGGATGAGATAGGGGACAGAGCAATACGACTATAAATGGTCAATACTCTGTAACAACAAGGAAACAATCTTTTCTCTATCAATCTCTTTTGTTCAACATCTTTTCTCAACTCTTCGATAATTTCTGGTAGATCCAGGAAGAAAATTCGATATATATTAAAATGGGACGTAAACTCAGGAATGGCCAAAAAATTTTGTTTGGATGTATTGGTTTCTTTGTTTGCATTGGTTGATAGGTATACTTTAGTTTCTAAATTAAAAGGATTGTATCCATATAGCTATCTATTCTTTGGGTCCGGATATACATTCTACGAATGGTTAGTTATCCCTTCGAACTGACCGATGCCACTGTATATTTCGTAGATCTGGATAACCCGAGTATCTTCTGAAGTGTTAAAATAGATTTGTTCTTGTATCTATTATTGATATTCTGATTTGGTAAGCCAAATGCAGAATATAGATATTCAGTTTGAATTGATGAAATATTCTTCATCTATCTTTGTGTCTCCTTGGCAATTTCGAGGACGAAATTCTTTTAAGGGGGAAAGTCTGTAACGACCCCGAATTTTAATTACATTTAATTGATAATTAAATTGATTTTTGAATAAAAAAAATTGTGAAATTAATCGATTTATTGATGCGAGTTTCCCCGACCTCAAAATAAAATTGATTTAAATCATTCGAAATTTAAAAATATTGTAAATATTGTATATACATTTGATTTGAATTTAAATTGTAAATAAATGGTTTAATAATAAATAATAATAATAGATAAGTAAATTAAATGTTGGATAGTTAAACTTCAAAAGGAAATTGAAATATATATATATATAACATAACTTATATAGTTTGTAAAATAGGAAGTAAACATATTAGATAAAATTCTAACAACATGTAAATACAGCAAACCAAATAAGTTTGTACACTTGCAAAATGAAGAAACATATAAATATCTAAGTATTACAGTACAAACAAATAAATGCAAATATCTCTAGCACCCTACAAAATCTTCTCAATATCATTTCCAGCCGAGTGAGAAAATGCAAGGCAAGTACAAACCAAATATAATATACTACCTTTATATAGAAAGCAAACCAGACAAAGTAAAAGGAAAATAAAATAGGATTTCTTGTAAACAAAGGTGGGAACATGAGCATTTAATGCTATCTTCTCAAGCAAGGAAGAGAATCATATCAGCCGAAATATACTTTGCAAAGTTGAAGAAAGAAAAAAGATCTCTGACCAAACCAAAGAATCCCTGTACTTGTATGTGAACCACTTGTACAACCAAAGTCTTCTTTAAACTTCTTTTATACATCAATATATCTCATTCCAGTTCGTCCATTCAACTGGATAATCTTTGAAGTAAACCAAAATTTCAACTTTTAATAACAATACAAATTCATTCAACCTGAGATCAGTGTCAACACCAATACGAATCAAAGCAAACCAAAGGTCAAAGGAAGAATTTCAACTTGAAATGTTCAAGCATGTTTCAATATAAAGCTCTGTTCATCTCCATAAAACACGGTGAGTAAACAATTTATTTAAAATCTAAATTAGTTAATGATGGTTGCTTGTGAAATCTTTGTGATGATATCTTGCATATATATATAAGAATATGATTCTGTTTATATGTAGAGATAAATGTGTTTCATGTTGTTATGTTTGAACTTATATGACTGTTGATTTAATTACCTATGTTCCCTATTACAGAGTTTAACAATTTAGGTTTAATCCATTCCTTTTTCCGCTGATCTTTATTTTGGACTACTTATCAAACAAGGATGGTTTGTTAGTCTTAGATTAAACTTAGAAATGAAGTTAAGGGAAAGATATTTGAATGTTAACTGTAAAAATAGAAAGAACAGGGAAATTCTTAAGACCATGTAAAAATCCATCATAGAAATTTGTAGTCTCAGGATTGTAATTCGAATATACTTCGCAAATTTGGATTTTTAAAATTAAAATGAAGATTTTTAGTGCTGTGTTTCAAGAGTAATGTGAATTTGAATAAAACTTGTATTTTTTCCAATTTCTAACGTTCGAACTAATTTTAGATGTTGAAACTCTGGTTGAAGCTTGCTTGACACTTGTTGATAACAGGAAAAATGTTAAAGAATTTTTCTACTTCATAAATTAAGTGAACGGGATCGAGATAGGGTTTAGGGTTTGTATATGTTATGATCTGGCAATGTGACGAGTTCGATTTCTTCTCGTGATCGAGCTTCGCGATACTTCGGGGAAGGATGGCTTGGAGTGTTGTCGAGGTGTGGTCGGAATTTGGTCGACTCCGGTGGTCTATGCAGCGGTGGCGAGGCGTTTCACTGAGGGTTGTTGGTGTCAGTTTTTCGAGCGAAAGCCTGGATTTTTGATTTAATGTTTATCGCGTGCTACTGGGTGGTCGAAGGACTTGCGGGGCTCGGCGGTGATGCGTAAGGATGGTCGGAGGCATGGTCGTAGTTCAGGGAAGGATGTGCACGTGCACGTTGTATCTGGGAGTATCGTGGAGTTTGGGGAAGAAGAGGTTCTTCGCGTGAGTTGTTCGAGAATCTGGAGTAGTTTCCTCGAAGCGAGGTCGGGATTGTTGGGGTTTAACTCGAGTTCGTGCTCGAGTAAGTTGAAGGTGATGAGCCTGATTTTCTATTTTAGTGTCTACTGTTTTTATACTTTAAAAATTTTAATTAAGTTTTGTAAAATGGGGGAAGAAGGAAGAAAACTCGGGGAGAGCCCAGAGTAGTATTCGGGTAGGACCCGAAGTGAGAAAGGAAGCCCAGTTTTTATTAAATGTTTTAAAAATAAGATTTTGAAATTAAAAACAAATTTGTTTAAACTCTCTTTACACCATTACTAAATAAATGTTAAGAAATTGATTTTTAAAGATAAAAGGGTTTTTAAATGAAGATGGGAACTAAGGAATGTTTATCTTAAGTAAAAAAAATGTTTTATTTTCTTGGTGTTAATTAAGTTAATTAGGAAATCAAGTATAATTAGTTAATTTAATTAATTAAAGATAAAGGTTAATTAAATGGTTAATTTAAGAATAATTAAGTAATTTAATTAATTAATAGTTATAATTGATTAACTAGTAATTAGAGATTAATAAATTGGAAATTTATTAATTAAGAAAATTTAAGGTCAATTAATTTGTAATTAAGAAGTACTTAGTGAAATTGAGTGTATTGCTTAATAACTTGGTTTTATTAATTAATTAATGAATAAGAAATGATTGATCTATAGAGATTAATTAAGGATTAAGTGATTTGTTATTAAGTTTATTAATTGATAATTAAGGTTTATAAATTAATAATTAAAGATCAACTAATTCATGAATTAAGAACTGATTAGTTAATAATTAAGAGTTAACTAATAAATTTGAAAGAAGATTTATTTCAAATAATTTGTAATTAACTTATGATAATTAACCCGGATTAATAATCGATACATCCGATTTAAATGAGTCAGTTGATTAATAAATTCACTTGTGAATGTTTGGACTTGACTGAATGATTGATGGTCGATATCCCTGATATATGATGCTTTAAGATACACCCATATCTGTGATGTAATTTATTATCTGTAATTTTTATATATCTATGATCTGTGCATGAACGATAAGCGTTATAGTTTATATCGCTTATCAACTATATCCTGTATTTTGTGATGATTCATCGTGTTGCACTATTGTGTTAAACCCCTGGACTACACCTTTACACACACAAATATGGATTTCACGTGGAAATCGGTTAAGTCACAGATAATTTAAATTTGATGTTTTGAAATTGAAATTTTAATTTCAATTGATTTTGAAATTTGAAATTTGGGTTTAAAGTGAAAAGCTTTTGAAATAGGATTTCAAAGATAAAGGTTATTTTGAATAACTTAATCGAGTTTTGAAAATTTAAATAATTTGATTTAAATTTGAATTCAAGTTTGAAATTGAATTCTATGATTTGAAACTAGGGATTAAAGATGAGATAAATGTGTTTAAATGAAGTTAAACCATTTTAAAAGTAAAATTTTGAGAATTTGGATTTAACCCAAGAACCTTAACTCGTATAAATGAATCAGATTTCCAAAATGAAAACTGTTTGCTTAAAAGAATAAAAGCTTTCAGATAAGAAATGAAATTCCAGTTTAATTAAAGAATTTCAAGATTGAATTGAAAAATGGTTTTCCAAGTTATGAATGAATTCTTTTTGAAAGCTATGAATTGAATCTGTTATTTTTAACAGATTTAAAATGATGAATTGTTTAACCATTTGAAATGAAATTGTTTTTGATAGCTATAAGTTGAATCTTTGATTTAAAGATTTAACGAGTTAATCAATTGAAATGGAAAATTGATTTGGCAAATCTGTGAATGAATCTTTTGTTTAGAAGATTAAAGTGTGGAAACTATTTAAACCATAAAGGTTGAATCTTTTTGTTTAAAAATTTGAAAATGGTAATTTGTTAAACCATTTGAAAGGAAAGTTTTGGGTAATAAGTTGTGACTTAATTGAAATCTCAATATCCATTTGTTTTAAAATATTACGCTCACTATTCGGTTTAGCCGGGAGAGGACCTTTGTGTCACATAACCCATTCCGAATAAGTGATTCGACGTTATGGATCGCATTTGAAGACCGGTGTTGAAGACCGGATATTTTTCGAAAATGAAAGGACAACCTGTCGAATGTCTCTGCACCGAGTTGCTCCGGTATAGAGATTTATATCACTCTTTTGTGATGGGAAGTCCGGACGTGATTGGAAATTATCCGGATTTGCAAGGGCTTCGTGAGAAGTGCCTTCGGTTCTGTTCAAACCCGGAACATACTTGTATGGTTACATGTCTGACATTACACTTTGAGATATAAAGCCGATTTCTTTCAAATACATTTCTGTTGGTGGCGGAGAATTTATTCTCTTAGCTTAACACCCTTCTCTGAGACGTACGAGCTCAGAGGTTATGTAGTTGAAAGTTATCAGCGATATATCCCAATTTGGTAATGTGACATGCTGAGTGTTGCTGTGTGATGATCAGTGTTTGATCATTTGTGATATGATCATTTGTTTGATCATTTATCTTTGTGATCATAGGTTGATCATCTGTTGACCCAAAGCGTGGCTTTTTGAAAAAGCGTAGCTTTGTGGACGAGACTTCGTCAGACCTCACTCCCCGGAAATGGTCGAAACAGGAATGTTGCGGCAAGGTTATGAGGGTCGCGCCCGTTAGGGTATGTCATTTCCTTCTGGAAAGGGGTGGTATTATGGTATGGAGCCCTGATACTTACTTATGTGGATACACTTATTTATTATGTGTGATGTTGGTTACCGAGGCCTCGGATAAAGGTCCCAAAGGACCGGGGGGTGGCATATTCGTGAGTTACTTGTTACAGGAGTAACCCGGCCTTGTTGGCAGAGAGCAGTTTGTCTCTCGGAGCGTCCCGCCAGAGGCGTTTCCTTCGTGGCATAGGAAGTTCCTTAGCCTGACCATTTGTTGGAAATCCATTTCCCAATACGAATCTTGTACGGTTTTAGTTGTAGAACCTACCATCTAATATGGTAGCTATAGTAGGCATAGTATAATGGTACCTATGCTGGCTAAGATTAATATTATACTTTCAAATTGTTTTTCACTATGCACTAATAATAATAATCCAATGATTTGCGTAGTAAGCATGTTTGACTATCATAAGAAGAAATCTCCTCCAATTCTGCGTTTGCATTGTGTGTGTGGCAGGAGGTCTTATGGTAGTTTCATTTTCCAAAAAGCATTGCGAATTGACTTTAAATTCTTTTGGTTGATTGTTTAAAGATAAACTGTTTTTGTTGCTCACACCAGTCCCACGACTGACTCGGAGTTTATTGTTCCTTTCCTAAACTCTGGGTGCTCATAATTTTCTACACGGGCAGTCTAGAGTTGAGGTTTTCAGATATCCAGGTTAGTAGATTATTTGGAGTTAGTCAGTTTTTGGACGACTGACCTTGCTTTCCGCTAGCTATGGATTGTAGCATTCTATTGGAGTTATTCTATCCGTTGTTGATGTTATCGTTTTCTTTTCCGCTGCTATATCTTTGTATCATATCTCTGATGTATATAGATATTCATTGTATCATCATTGTATCTGGATATTGTATCAGATGTTGTATATCTATATTCTTTTCCTTTTCCGCTGTGTTGTTTACTTAACTGTGTTATAAGCTCCGGCGAACCGGATTTGAACGATCGAATCTGCGGCATTCTAGTACAATGTGAAGTACGGATGTTGATTTTCGAGCGGGCAAAATCCGTCTCGTTACAATTCATATCAGATCCAATGGAGTTCTAATTTTCTTCCTAATAGTTGACGAAGTTAGAAGAAACAAAATTATCGAGGCAGATCCGATTTATCAAGGGTGTTTTTTTTATTATCACTACGTGGAATCTCGCCATTGATAGTATGAGTGAGCAAGTGAGATACGTGTCAATATGGGTTCACTTAAGCAAAATCCCTTCGGTTGTTTGGTCTCTAGTAGGTATAGATTTCATAGCAAATCATATAGGGAAAGTTAATTGTTTCAATGAGTGGACGGAAAGATTAAATCGATTTGAATATGCTAAAGTTCTCAACGACGTAACTCCCGACAAGCCTCTTCCAAATAAAATCCCAATGCAAATCTCGAAAGACGAGGTGTCTAATGTGATTGTTATTTATAATTGGACTCCTGACATTTGTGAACACCGCAAAGTATTTGGTCACACTGTTTTAAATTGTGAGATTGCAATAGCTAATGCTCTAGAGAAAGTTAAAACTAAATCATAAGAAAACGTCAGTTCTGGAGCTAATAAGGATGCAAAACAACATAGTAATTCTGAGCAATGGATAGAAGTTAGAAATAACAAGCATGGCGATTTTGCAAACCAGGCACTGCACATAACATCTAAACAAAAAACCCATGTTAATGTTGTTCCATTTTCAAATGGAGAAAACAACGGTGCACAGTTGAATAAAAGGCTAATAATTTAAATCTAAGTGGCAAATATGTCCCTAGAGATGAAATAATAGAAGTACATTCGGCACATGCCATGACCTCATCTTCGTGTCCCAATAACCAAGCAAGCCAATCTGATCCCTCCATATCAATTGTCAAGGAAACGTCACTTCAAGCTCATTCCATTGAAGTATCGAACACATATACATCACGCAGCTCAATGCAATTCCACTTGCACCTACCAACATTAATAATACTAATATATAAGTGGGTTGAGGGGCTTCATTGGTTAGTAAACCTACGGTGCTGGTAAGGTTGGTAACCTAGTATACTTATGGCGTTTTCTTCTTTCTATGCTGTTGGCCAGTATACTCTCCTCCAATAAACCGAGGAACGAGGGAAGCTAAACAACTGGAAGACTGGACTGTAGGCCTATCAAACGGGTTGGGTTGGGTCAAAATGGGTTGGGTCGAGTTTGACCCAACTCATTTATGACCAATTCTTTTTTACCCATTTATGACCCAACCCACTTACTAAGCGGGTTGCTCATTTAACCCATTTAAAGATTTAAACTTAATTTGACTAATAAAAAACAAATAAATATAAAATAATTCTAATTCTAATTTTTATGTTTTGAGTTCCGATAAAAATTTAAAATTCTAATTTTCATCAAAATTCAAATACGGGGATGCGGTAGCTTATTATTTTCTAAGTACAACTGTCAGTTCCATTGGAAAACTACAGTGTGCGTTCACACGATGAATTATCTGAGTGTTCTATACTGTCCGTAATTTAGGTGGGAGTTAATTGGTCGAAGTCCCGCCTGATTCTGAGTTAGAACGATAGTCTGAACAAAAAAAATAGCGGCTTCTGCACTAGGCGGAGTTCAAATATGTGGATGTGGTAGCCTGTTATTTTCTACGTACAACTGTCAGTCCCTTGGAGAACTACAGTGTGCGTTCACACGATGAAGTATCCGAGTGTTCCATACTATCCGTAATTTAGATTGGAGTTAATCGATCGAAGTCTCGCCTGATTCTAAGTTAGAACGAAGGAATTATTGTAGTTCGAACAAAAAAAATAGCGGCTTCTGCACTAGGCGGAGTTCAAATATGTGGATGTGGTAGCCTGTTATTTTCTAAGTACAATTGTCAGTCCCCTTGGAGAACTATAGTGTGCGTTCACACGATGAAGTATCCGAGTGTTCCATACTATCCGTAATTTAGATTGGAGTTAATCGATCGAAGTCTCGCTTGATTCTAAGTTAGAACGAAGGAATTATTGTAGTCCGAACAAAAAAAATAGCGGCTTCTGCACTAGGCGGAGTTCAAATATGTGGATGTGGTAGCCTGTTATTTTCTAAGTACAATTGTCAGTCCCCTTGGAGAACTACATTGTACGTTCACACGATGAAGTATCCGAGTGTTTCATACCGTCCGTAATTTAGATTGGAGTTAATCGATCGAAGTCTCGCCTGATTCCGTGTTAGAACGAAGGAATTATTCCAGTCCGAACAAAAAAAATAGCGGCTTCTGCACTAGACGGAGTTCAAATATGTGAATGTGGTAGCCTGTTATTTTCAAAGTACAACTGTCAGTCCCCTTGGAGAACTACAGTGTACGTTCACACGATGAAGTTTCCGAGTGTTCCATACTGTCCGTAATTTATATTGGAGTTAATCGATCGAAGTCTCGCGTGATTCCGAGTTAGAACGAAGGAATTATTGCAGTCCGAACAAAAAAAATAGCGGCTTCTGCACTAGGCGGAGTTCAAATATAGGGATGTGGTAGTCTGTTATTTTCTAAGTACAACTGTCAGTCCCCTTGGAGAACTACGGTGTGCGTTCATACAATGAAGTATCCGAGTGTTCCGCACTGTCTGTAATTTAGGTGGGAGTTAATCGGTCAAAATCCCGCCTGATTTCGAGTTAGAACGAAGGAGTTATTGCAGTCCGAACAAAAATTATAGCGGCTTCTGCACTAGGCGGAGTTCAAATATGGGGATGTGGTTGCCTATTATTTTCTAAGTACAACTGTCAGTCCCCTTGGAGAACTACAGTGTGCGTTCACACGATAAAGTATCCGAGTGTTCCACACTGTCCGTAATTTAGACGGGAATTAATCGGTCGAAATCCGCCTGATTCCGAGTTAGTACGAAGGAGTTATTACAGTCTGAAAAAAAATAGCGGTTTCTGCACTAGGCGGAGTTCAAATATGGGGATGCGGTAGCCTATTATTTTCTAAGTACAACTGTCAGTATCTATGAAAAACTACAATTTATGTTCAAAATTCTTATTTTTCAAATTTATATTATAATTTAATGTTTTTTAATAAATTGGTAAATGGGTTACCCATTTACAACCCTTTTAAAAATGAGTCGACTCAACCCATAATCCATTTAATTATATTTATAAATAGGGTAAATGGGTTGGGTTAATGGGTTGGGTCAAATTTTGATAGGTCTACCGGACTGACAAGAGTGTTCTTCCTATCACAACGTGGGAAGCATCACTATGGGAAGGACGAAGGGATAAGGCAGCAACTACTGGGATGTAGCCCCGGTCCAAACACCAAGGAATTCTTCGTTTTGGGTAGAAGTATTGGTCCTCAACCTCCTCATGCAGATTTCAATTCCCATGCAGATTCCTTGGAGAATTCAATGATATCAACCCCATCACATGCTCGTGCAAGCCTCATCCCAAATGGAAATCAAAACGCAGGATCAACTCAAGTTTATTCATTCATTCAACACGGAAACCCTTTCTCACTGCTATCAGAAGGTAATGAATTAACCTCTCAAGCTACCATACTTGATCCGAATTCAACCCAGACTTCCAAAGGCCATTCAAAAGCAGCTCGACTTCAGTCACACTCATCCTCTCCCACTCTTGATGTTAACCTCTCCATTCGACAATCTGGCCCACCTAATTTTCCCTTCACTCCTCCTTCGAAATCCTCAACTCCTACCAAACTTTCCCGCCAAGACAATAAAAGGGGATATACCCCTTCGGCAATAATCACCAGGAGCAAGTCACTAGAGCTTACGGATGATAAGGATAAAGTAGTTCACTATAACAAATCTGACGTTCAATCAGCATCAAAATCCACTACGCAATCCATCTTCCACCACAATAACATCCAATCATCTCCTTCCCAATGATAGACAACGTTTCAGTGTGGAATATAAGAGGGCTAAATGATCGCTCTAACCAAACAGCAATAAAGGAATATATCTTAAGTAACAAAGTATCCTTTATGGAAATAATTGAAAATAAGCTCAACACCATAACTACCCCCCAAGCAATGACCTGCATTAACAAGGATTGATCCTATCACCATAACTTGAATGAAGCTCCATTTGGAAGAATAATTACCATGTGGAATCATGTTGTTTATGTTGTTACCCATGTATCATCATCCAAGCAATTCTGTCATTACTTACTCAACCATTTAGCCACAAAATCCAACTTTTTTGTCGTTGTTCTATATTATGAGAACTCTCTTCACATGAGAAACTCCTTCCTCTCCACACTTCATGAGCTAAAACATAAGAACAACCTATGGTTGGCTATGGGTGATTGGAACTGCATGTTGCACTCTTGTGATAGAGCAGGTGACCAGCCTCTGTCGGCAAAGGACCTTCACCATCTCAATCAAGCCATTTACTCAGCAAACCTCATTGGATGCCCATCATCAGGCCTCTACTCCACTTGGTAACAAATCTAAATCAAACCAGCCAACCTTAAGTAGGCTTGAAAAAACCTTCGTAAACAATCATCTCCTTTCTGCTTGGCCAACTATTACCACAGAAGCTCTTCCTCCAAACCTCTCTGATCACTCCCCTCTCCTCATAAAATTTGGCCCTCCCCAAAAGTCACACCCAACCTCATTCAAATTCTTCAACGTTTGGCAAGAGCACCCTTATTTTCTTAACATTGTAAATCAAGAATAGTCTATCCCAATTCATGGCAACCCAATGTACACCCTTCAGCAAAAGCATAAAAACACCAAAATTGCCCTTAAAGCCTGGAGTAAGGAAGTATATGGAAATGGAAGAAAGAAATCTCAAATAATAAATCACCAACTATACATGCTCTAAAGCAATCTATATGAAAATCCATCTTCTCTCAATAATCAGTTATCTAACAATCATTTGTTTTTGTAGGAAATGGAGCCATTTGAAGCTTTAAAGAAAGCTTATAACGAGGAAGCAAATATGATGAAACAGAAACTAAAAAAATGGGATGTTCAGGGGGATAAATACATCCTTCCACCATAATTGCATCAAAGTTAAATCGACTCATTCAAAAATCAACAACATTCAAGACAAGGAAGGTTTAGTGCCCAATAACCAAGAAAGCATAGGACAAGCCTCTATATCTCACTTCAAGAATATACTAAGATGTGCAAATAATCCCAGAATAGATACATCTTGTACAGACTACCTTTCTCTTCCCTCCCTTGACCAGTCACATCAGATTTTGCTTCAGTCGGAAATTAATAATGATGAGGTAATTCAAGCCCTTTTCTCCATAGACAAGCAAAGCTCTAGAGGGCCTGATGGTTTCAATGCAAGCTTCTCATTAAACCAGATTTCATGGGAGCAATTCATAGTTTCTTTAGATCTGGTAAAATGCTCACTTCGATTAATGCTTCTATCATTTGCCTAATCCCCAAAACTAAGCTTCCTACCTTAGTTAATCAGTTCAGGCCTATAAGCTGCTGCAACACAATTTATAAAGTTATTTCCAAGGTGCCAGCGAATAGACTCAAACAAGTAATGCCCCTATTGATTTCCAATAACCAATGAGCTTTTCTCAAAGGAAGATCGATTATAGATAATATCCTATTGACACATGAACTTCTTAGAGGGTATGACATGCAAAATATATCGCCTAGATGTTATATAAAAGTTGATTTAATGAAGGCTTATGACTCTACTAAATGGCAAGCTATGAAGTACGCTCTTCTTAGAATGGGAATTTTGGATAAATTCATCCAATGGATAATGGCTTGCATTACTACAACATCCTTTTTTATTAATATTAATGGCCAAATATATGGATATTTCAGTGGTAATTAAGGTCTAAGACAAGGAGACACGTTAAGCTAGGGCTGTTATGGTAACGGTAAATTTAACATTACCGGTCAATCGGTTACCATTTTAAAGTAAAGTCGATTTAACAGCATAATCGGTATGTTAACAGTAAATTTACTATTTTTTACGGTAAAACATCGGTAATATTTTTTCAAAACCAGCGGTAACGGTAATTTATCGGTCCATTCATAATACATTGATATTCATGTAAGATGTTGTATTATGGGCATTTAGAAGCAAGAAAATAGTTCAATTTATTTCAGTAATTCAACTCAAATGATGATAAATAGACTTCTTTTCTATGTCTTTTATTAAGTGACCCAATAAGATATATAATGAATCATCATTCGGTGTAAAAATATATCAACTTATTATTTTTTTAGATAAACGGTAATTTACCATTACTAGTGTAACGGTTACCAGTTTATCGGTATGTCAGTCATCTGTATACCATTCAATCGGTAACGGTAACGATAAATAATTTTAGTTTACCAGTAAAAACGGCACGATAACGGTATTTATAAAATGGTAACGATAACCATTACCATAACAGCCCTACGTTAAAGCTCCTTTTTGTTTCTTTTGGTGATGAAAATGCTAAATGTCATGCTTAATCATAACTACAATTCTAGATCTATTGATTTCCATCCCAAGTGTAAATCCCCCAAATTTCTAATTTGTGTTTTGCTGACGACCTTGTCATTTTCACAAAACCAAACTCCCACTACATAGCTTGCATTATGGACACCTTGAATCAATTTTCAACCTTATCCGGACTGAACATGAATATCCAAAAATCCTCCATAATGTGTGCTGAATTCCCCCACCATAGAAGACAATTCTCTACCAACAAACTAGACTGCAGCCAATGCATCAAACGATGATGTCTTATTTGGGGCATACCTCTAGCCACTACTCGTATTTCCAAGCAACACTGTATTCCCCTATATGAAAAAATAACAGGTAAAATGAAGCAATGGCAAAATAAACTTTTATCTATTGTGGGACACCTCACCATAATCACATCTATCATATTTTCGATGCAAACTTACTACTCAAGAATGTTTATTTTTCCCAAGAAGTTGCTGAAAATGGTTGAGCAAGCATGCAAACACTTCCTATGACATAGAGATCCATTCTCTAAGAATGCTTCCCCTATCTCATTTTCTAAAACCCAAATGCGGCTACCCAAGGAGGGTTTAGGAATAGTCAACCTAAAGCTATGGAACATCGCCGCTATATCAGCTAACTTTAAACCCTTATTAATAAAAAGCAAAGTTTGTGGAAGGAGTGGAGAATTAGGTAATACACAAGAGGGCGGGATTTCTGGATTATAGAAACAAAACATGATTCTAGTTGGATATGGAACTGCATCCTTTATCTTAGAGGCATTATGAAGAAGCATATTCAATATACCGTAGAAGAGAATTCCACATACGCTTTTTGGAGCATCCAATGGAACGAAAAAGCAAACTTCTATGTGAAACTCTTAACCATCGGCAAAAACAACAATGGAGAATCCATAGCAATGCAAAAGTCAAAGATTTCATTCAAATGTCTAAAATTTCCTTCCTTACAGCGGCAATCAGATCATTCGGGACCGTTGGTACAATGTCACAAAGTCAGGCTACATAAAATCTGAAGATATAGAAATTTTATGGGGACATCCTCCTCGGAAACACTCAATTAAACATGCTTATACACTGCTGAATAACCAAGAGGTAACAACGATAGATCCATGGAGTAGTAGAACGTGGGATGGAGCGGACACTCAGAAAGAAAACCAATTGATGTGGAGAGTGCTAAATAATGCATTGCTTACCAAAGATAAGTTATTTAGAACGGGGATGAGATAAACGAAGCAAGCTGCCCTTTCTATGTATCGAAAGAAATAAGAAATGAACCAGTGACTCGGCCCCAACGTATACAAATATCATTTTATCAACAGTTTGGGTTACTTGCGTCTCGGGCAAACCCAAAGCCCAATAAGCTATTTACAATAGTTTTCTCTATAAATACCGAATGTATATGCTGTAACAAATCATTCTGAGATACAGCAAACATTATATCTCTCTGATTGTAACATTCAAGTGAAGAATTTACATTTCTTTTCAAATTCTTTCTCTGTGAAACTAACAGTGAGAGCACCACTCGTTTATTTTTCACATATGAGTATGTCCATGAGGTATGCCGTAAATTGTGACGTAGTGCTGGTTATCAGCAACTAAACATTTTAAATGAAGAAGAATGGTATACAATTTTCAAAGAAACAAGGTGGAAGGAAGGCAATTATCAGGAAACCTAGGTAAAGGTAAATAAGAAACTGAGCGCTACATCAACCATGAAAATTATAGACTTGTATGGAAAATGAGCCTATCAGTGGGATTAAGCACAAGAGCAAGTGGCGGATCTAGCTAATTCATCCATTTAGGAACGGTATGGACAGCATCAACACACAATACAACAGCAGTGATAGGATCAGGCGTTTTATCTTTAGCATGGAGTGTAGCTCAACTGGGCTGGATCGCGGCCACTGCTGCCATATTGGTTTTTGCTGCTGTCGCTATGATCCAGATTCGTGTACTCTCCGACTGCTACAGGCACTAATAGAAGAAGTGGAGGAACAGAGGAAATGAAATGGTACTTCTGGTGGTAATTATGGAGTAGAAGATCTCCAATTACGGATGACAAACTAAGTGAATTTTTGGGTGGAGACTGCTATATGGTTGGAATTTCGTATTCGGTATTGGTAGAATATTTCTTTTCTTTTGTTATTCCAAATTGATATCTGTATCGAATTGGTAACTCATGAATTGAATTTGGTAACTCATGAATTGAATTTGGATGTTGTTTTCTTAAAAAAAAAAAAAAAAAAAAAAAATCTTGCTAGCCATAGTGAAGTCACTTTTTCAGGAAATCTGGAGGGAAAGGAATACAAGGCTGTTTGAACAAGTGAAGAAAAAGGAAAATGAGATAGTGGCGAAATGCCTGTTTACGGTAAAAAGGAAGATCGACAGATGGATAAGGGAAGGTCTCAAGTTCTAGAAGGAAGAGGGAGTAACGGACCCTGATGCTTAAGTGGGCCAATAATCGGGCCTCTTCGTCTATTTCATTTTTTGTTATTTACGCCCTTTCATAGCTACTTGCATTTACTTGTACTTTTTAGACCAGTTTTTAGTAACAAGAGGTATGGGCGCTCTTTATAATCCTGCTTAAAGTCTAGAAAAAAACAACAAATTGAATACTGAATTGAATGAAAAGACAAATAAAAAACTAAACTTATTGATCGATCTCAATCGAATTAGAAGGTTTTCAGAGGACTTCAAATAATGTTTCCATAAAAGTAGTAACATTGAAAATAAAATAAAAAATACAATCACTGTAAAATATGTACATGTTCACAAATAATTTAAGATAAAGGCAATGTGAAGAACTATTAGCGAATTAAATCGAATTCTAATCAAAATAAAAGAAATAAAGATCGATCAAAGTTTTTTTTGCAAAGAATCCTTAATTTGGTTTATATAGTGAATATTGAACATGAGAGTGAAATTATCGAACATGGGAAATAAACAAGGAAATACAAAAATTCTTACATTGAAAATGAAGAGAAGAGGAAAAAAACTATTGCTAGAATATAAATACAAATTAAATGCAGAATTATTGTACGTGGGAATAAGAATGTTACAAAGGGAAATATATGCTTGATCGATCCAGTCAGCCAAGATTTTTTTGTAGGCTCTTTAGATCGGTAACATTGAAAGCAAGGTAGAAATATGATGCGATACATCAATAAAATCATATATAATTTAAGTTGATTGCAAAGTTATGAACTATTGGTGAATTGAATCAAATTCTAGTTAGAATAAAAAAGTCCAAAATACCAATCAAAACTTGTGTTCCAGAATTACCATGGAAGTAAAATCAAAATCTCTTACCTACAACCAAAGAAAGATGATTGGAGTAACTTTTTAAAATAATGATATCTCTTAACCTGATTTTTTCAACCTTGATCTATAAAAAAGACCATTTCTTAGAGATTAAGAAATATTTTATTTTACATATTAATTTATTTTAATATCAACACCAAATCAACTTTAATTCATATTAACCAATATAAAATCAAACAAAAAATATTGCATACACAAAAGCATGAAGCATACTATAAAACATGAAAGAGAGAATTCTATGATTACAACCAAATGAGCAAATTATCCACTTGGATTCAAATTGAAAAAACATAGGATATGATAGTATTTATGGATTTAAAATTTTATTTTAGATAAGAAGTTGAGAAAATGAAAGTAAGAAGAGAAAATGAACATAGAACATTTTTGAATAGCTGAAATAGAAAATGATTTATTTTAGATAAGAAATTGAGAAAATGAAAGTACGAAGAAAAAATGAGCATTCTGAATAGCTGAAATAGAAAATGAAATGGCATATTGTTATTAACATATAATGGACATTAACTTTGGAGCTTGGAATGGTAAGTAATTATTAGAGTGGCAAGTAAAAAAATTTCTCTCAAATCAACAACAAAAGAGGATTGGGAGTAAGAATGAATGAGAAGTAAGAATATATATGGTCTCATATTCTTTTTTTATATAATAGAAAGAATAGATAGATAGAATATATAAAATACATAAGAATTTATTTTTTATATAAAAATATAGGAATAAGAAGGGTAAAAGACACGAAGCAATGAGAGAACATAGTGGACATCAGTTTTAATATTATAATATAGATTTGAATATTTCAAGTCTAATATTTGGTTCTTTTATTGTTTGAAATCCTTAAAAAAATAAAGAATCCTTTGTATTACCTATACCAAATATAAATGCATTATTTATTATGAGTGATAAATCTTTTAATATAGAAGCATTTTTAATAAACTTGGATATGCCTAATTTATTTGAAGCACAAATAGGAAATTGGTCTACTTTGATGGGTACTACCAATATGGTCATAAATTTTGATTTTTAGTTTGATTTTGGGGAATCTTCTTTCATTTGAAATATATTTTAATATGGAACAGCTTTCGTGTTTGTCACTTTCACTTTTCAAAATTTAGAAACTTATTGATGTTAATATCAGTTTCATGTTGAATTAAAATTCTAGTATGTGCCTTAACTTTTGAACTACAGTGCTATGTTGTTTTGATCATAACTTTCAAGTCTCTTATCCACTTTCGATGGTCTTATAGTTTTCAGAAAGACAAAATAAAAAAGAACAACTTTGCTTTGAAAGTTATATGAAATTTTATTTTTTGTTAGGCGAAAACTGCATTTTAATAAGGTGGGCCTACGCGATAAATTTCATTTCAGAATTTGTGTTGTTAAGCAAACCCACCATAACTTTTGACGTACTACACATTTTCATAATCTGGAAGAATTTTTGGAAAATCTATAAATTATGCCACAACTCTAATTTTTTTTGGAAAAACCAGCCGGTTTTATAGTGCACCGTCTACTTTTTATTACCAAGGTAATAAAAAACAGTTACAAAATAGGAGAAAGGCAAAATGATCTTAGTTACTATAAGAAAGTGAAAAATACATCCCAGGAGTTAGGCAAAGGTGCCTAAGCTACTAAAAATGACCAAAAAGCTATTCCTCCTCCGAAGAGGAGGAGCTACTTCCATCGTTCGAAGACGCTTGTCCACCCACACACGGGTCGTCGCCTATGGCACGAGCGAAGGGACTAAAACGAACCGCAAGAGATTGGTTATAGACAACAGACTCCAAGGAGAAAATGAAAGACCTACCCCATGTGGCATCAACTAACATATCTTCATTCCTTTTCGCAAGGTGGCCTTCCGTAGCAAGAACCAACGAATCCCTGATATGCAATAATATAGACATTTGAGGTCGTCCAGCTCATCATCTGACACAAAATAGAAGAAGTAATCCTCTAAAGGGCTATATCTCATGGCATCCTTAACATGAATCCAAGCATTTTCCTGCGCATCCCAATAGAAAGGTGTAGTAATTGTAACATCAAGGGATGAGGAACAGGGCACCAGAGGTTACTCAATAGGAGCAACAACTGGCTTCACAACAATGTCAACAATAACCAAATCAGGACCATCCTCAAAAACCTCTTCCAATACGAGAGGCAGGCTAGCAGACTCAGAGGAGGAGTTCCTAACTTTAGGAACCCACTTCCTAATGGGTGGACAAGGTAATATAATCTTAGGTGGAGGAGGCGAATCCAAAGAGGAGGAAGGGAGCTTGCAAGAGCCGGCAAGATGTCTAAAAGAATGACAAGTAGTACATATATCTAGCGCCCAACCATATCTAACACGGACTTCCACCACATGCCCTTCAGCAAGTTGAACTCTAATTGAAGAAGGGAGAGGCTTATCAGGGGAAATTTTGATTAAAGCCTTAGCATGGACCAATCTCTAACGGGACAACGTATTTGAATCAAAATATTTTAATTTACCTATGTTGTAAGCTAACCAATTCAATCCAATCAATGGTTGCAATACAGACAGAAGGAGCGAAAAATAGGTCCAAATAGAAATAGATAAAACCTGTTCACGAGCACTAGCCACATTAGAAGACCAAATCGTGATAATGAAAGGTTTGCCACCAATAAAGGTTGGGTCGGCCTCAAGAACACGTTGGTGTTCGTCAATGCTAGAAAATTTGAAGTAGTACGTAGAATCAATATATAGTACCCGAAGATCACCACTAAGTTTCCACAAACGGCGGCATGTATTTCTAGCTTCTTGAACCTTGAGATTAGGCTCCAAAAAAAACCCACTAAATACCCCGACCAAAACGCAGCCCTCGCTTGCATGACCTCAGGAGGAGGAATCATATTACCGTTAACCTCTTTAATCTCAAAGTCAAAGGGTATGAAATCACCGACATTTCGAGCTCGGGAATGGAAAAGCGAGGACCAAGGCTTGAGGCATAAGGGTTGGTCTTGGCTGTAAAAGAAGGCTGGCCAGCAGAAGTAGAAGGCACAATGACATCACTCGGAGGAACATTGGGGAGGACTATGTTGGATAAGGAGATGTTAGTTTCAAGTTTGCTAGAATTGTCAAAAATACAAGCACCTTTTGTGCTTAATAACTTTTTATCCATACTAATGCACTGACGAGTGCTTAGGCCAATCAAATTTCCAACATCGGTAACCAACTCCATATCACCTCGATTATCACCAACAATTGACTTATCAACCTCGGTCCACCGACTAACTGCACTACCCACAACAACGGTAATCAATGGGGATAGAGGGGAAACTAAATCGAATGTAGAAACGTTTATACCAGAGATCGGCATGGTCCTTGGATCGCAGAGAGAGACATCCAAGGCAGCGAAGCGGTTGACGATGCTTAAATGGGAATCAGATCTAGGTTTAGAGGCAGCAAAATGCCGATTAGGAGAAGTGGATCCCAAAGGAGGAAAATCAATAGCACTTGGAGTGAACAACGGAGAAGCACGACCATCAGCAGAAGTTGGACCATTAAACGGGCACCCAGACCTCGACATGGACAGACCATCAGAGATGGGGACTAACAGGGATGAAGAAGCACGAAGATGGGGACTAACAGGGATGAAGAAGCACGACCAAGAGGCGTGAAAAGGTTGAGAAGGGGGAAGTGAGGAGCAGGAGGAGGAGAGGAGGTTGAACGGAGAAGCGACATCAAGACGTCGTCAATTGTAGTGAAGGGAGGCAAAAGCCATTTTCATTTTTTGAATTTGAGGCTATAACTCTAATTTTGAAAGCGTAAAATAATTTTTTGTTTTTGACACTTTAAAGTTAGTTGGAAAGTAGCCTAAACTAAAATGATATGTTGTTCTTTTGTTACTTGGATAATGTTATTTAGAAATGGACGCCTCGTTTGCACGCGTATACTTATGGTGTGTTTAATAAGTATAATGATTACAACTCATGTTTGTGGATAGAAGTCATTCCTTGGTTAATTAGAATTGCAGCTGTGAGTCACGTAATTTAGAGCCATTTCATGTGTACTACAACTTATATGTACTTCGGGATGTGAGTTGGGTATTAGTCTAGCGAGTTTGTCATAATTTTGAGAATAAAATAATATCATATATTGTTATACCCAACACAGGCTTTATGTTATGTGCAACGAACCGTTATTTTCCGACAATTAAAATATTGAATTTAATAAGATTTTGTAATTTAATATTAAAAGAAATAAAAATTTGTGATTTATTAATGAGAATAATAACTAGAATGAAATTAACAATGTTAAGGTAAGGTAATTGATAACTACTCTAATGCAATTTCAATTAATTGAAATGATTGTAAATATAAAAAAATTGATTATAAATGGTAATAAGTAAATGAACCAAATGTTGTATTAAACGGTGAAATTGTATATAATTAATTGAAATTGGTTAATGAAGAATAATTAAGGAGGATTTATTGTAAAGGACAAAATATCCAAATAATTTATCCTCAAGGACACATGCCTATAATTTTATCCTCAAGGACAGGCCCAAAGCCCATTTTTTCTCAAATGCACAAATCTCTCTTCCCCGTGCCCATTCAATCCCGTTTTCAGCTCCGACCACCTTATCCCGCGTCAACGCCACCTCCTCACCAGCGCCGCCGCCTCCTCACCAGCGCCACCATTGCCACCTCCTCCTTCATACGTTTTGGAGCAACCACCTCGTGCCACCTCCTCCATCCGTTTTGTGTTCAGCATCGCCGCAGCGTCACCTCCTCACCAGCGTCGTGCAACTACCCCATGTCACCTCGTCCACCCGCCAACGCCACCCCCTCACCAGCACCATGCTCTTAAAAGCTGATACTGATACCAGTTTTTAGGTATCAGTTTTGAAATTTTAGGTATCAGTTTTGAGATTTTAGGTATCAGTTTTGAAATTTTAGGTATCAGTTTTGAAATTTTAGGTATCAGTTTTGAGATTTTAGGTATCAGTTTTGAAATTTTAGGTATCAGTTTTGAAATTTTAGGTATCAGTTTTGAAATTTTAGTTTGATCTCCATCCCTAACTTTTCACGGTCGCTCTCCGCTTCCTCGCGTTCTCTTTTCTTCTCCGCGAGCTCCTTCGTCTTAGATTTTTTCATAGACTCCATCTTCTTCCGAATTCGCCTCTCGAACTCCACGCGCAGGTCCTTGATTTCTGCCAAGGTGTTGTCGAGATCTGAGAGGTCGACGTCTCGGCTGGAGTTTATTGGGTTGGAGAAGGAAGCGATGGTGTGGGTTTTGTAGCAAGATCTGGAGTTGGAGAGGCAAGTTGCAGTGATTTGTCCTTGAGGATAAAATTTTAGCGGGCTGTCCTTGTGATTAAAAAAAACCCTAATTTTTGTCCTTCACATAAATTTCCTCAATAATTAATCAGTATGTGAATTTATTAGTTTTGTTTGTTAACAATAAACATAGAAATGTGGTTGAAATCATAAGTTGTAACAATTATTTAATTATCAATTCACTATTTGATTCGCTGAAAATAAATTGGAAATCAATTGCAATTAATCCAATTAAATATTGCAGTTAATGTGAATTAAGAGGATAACTGTAGAATATTGAGGTAATAATATGTAAACCAATGTTAATTATATCCATTAGATAACGATTGATTGAATAAAAAGATTGAAATCAAATTTAATCAATTTATTAGAATTTAAATTATAATTAATGGGTTTATTGCAATTGAAATTAAACACTGTAATTAGTGAAATAATTAACATTGAATTTGACATGGGAAATGGATTTTGAAAAGATTGTTAATTTCTGTGTAATTAGAAATGACAAATTTTTTTAATTATAAAAATTGAATTAAAAAGTGATTTAATCAATTTAATAATAATTTATTTAATTAACGTGAAAATAGCCATTTTGGACACTGTTTCGAATTTCAACGAAACCAGTTTCATCGGATCCATAACGATGAATTATTGTAGGATTTCAAGTTTCGTAGCGATCAGACTTGTCGTTTGATCGTGCAGGATCGTAATGCGTAGAAATCAATTTAATTGAATTCAATTGAAATAAGCTGATTTTAAAAGCTAACTTCTTCATACGATAGAATTAGGACTTGAAACCTGTTCCATTGAGTTTAAAAATATCGAAATCATCTATTTTGATATATGGGATGACCCATTTTCGTTTCGGAAGCGAAATGGGCTTTTCGGGTCGTTATTGTTGTTCGTATAAATCCGATACGTGTTCATTTTCTTATCGGGCTTTGTTTATATAAATAGTTTTGTTTAAAACTAGCAGCCTTTTTATTTCTCATTACTGTACGTACTGAAATTTCTATCGTTCCTCTCTTCTCAATGGCTGAAAACCTAAATCCCCAAATCCAAATTCAAATCAAAATCAATTTCAAAAATTAAAACACCTCAAACCATATCGAATTATATATCGTTGGAAAGCTCTCGACGAGCGCAATCTAATGTAGTGATTTTTTTTTGATTTGGTTCATCATTTGCCAGAAATCGGTGATATATTCATGACCGTACATAGGCCATAGCTTCGTTTAACGGTGGATCTTCACGATGGCTCGATCGAATAGCATGGGCGCGTAGAGGGTGACGAGCAGTTTCAATCCATACGGCTACTTGGGTCTGGATGTGCACGACTTCGCCACAATCGGCCAGAGAATGGTGGTAGCAGCGGCAGCCTTGGAGGTGCCGATCAGGGTCGCGAGGGGGTCTTTGGGGGCGGCCTGGTCCGTGCTTGGCAATGAAGCACGTGGATCTAGGCGAAGTCGACCGAGGGAGACGTGATTTTTGATCAAGGGTTCAACTTCGTGGCGGCCTGTTCTATAGTCGATCGTGTGACAGTAGGGTTTTGGGGAGAGAAGGCGTGTGTACGTGTGTGCTTTGGTTTATTATTTTGATTTTAATTTAAGTTTTGAACGTTCTAACTTATATAACTTTTGCATACGAGGTCGGATTTACGCGCGGTTTATTCCACTGCGATCGTATCGGAATTTTGGACATTATGAAACTAGTTTGGACGAATTCTGAGACAGTTGAAATTTGGACCTTATTTTGGATTTCAAATCAATTGGAAATCAAAGGTGAGCGTTTTAATCCACTCACAACTACTAAATTATCTTATCTTAGTTAAATTGAATTTATGATATGATTAGAAATTTATTGGTTGATATTTGGTATATTAAAATTGTCATTCTAGTTAAATATGACTTTTATTGAATTTAATCGCCATTTAATTTAATATTGAATTTTAAATTGCCTATTAATACCCGTTATTGATAATCAGTCAATTGTTGTTATTTATTTGTTGACTTGAATGGTGATTGTGATGGATGTTTGATGGTTGATATCGGATGAATGGATGTTATATTTATATTATTATAATACTGCAAGTTCCCTTAGTTGCTGTTAGAAATTCCCAATGGGTTGAAATGATACACACCCGAACGATCTGATAGATTAGGGAGAAATCGTTATGGGTTGAAATGATAGACTCAAGCGATTTCATGGATTTGAAGTTAAACTTGGGATTGCGGGTTGAAATGATATATACCCATAAATGTAAAAAATAATTGCGGACTAAAATGATAAATATCTGTGTCACTTGACCATAGGATAGAAAATTATATACGGACACCGGATTCGTTAAATTAAATGATTTAAATTCTTAAAATTTGAATGATATTTGAAATAAAAATTGACTTGTATAAACTGAATTAATTTCGAAATCCAAGCTTTAAATGTTGAAATTGGAGATGGTTTGATGAATTGTTTAAAGATTAAAATGGAAATTTCAAAGTTTAATTTTGAAGCATAAATGAAATTTATCGAAGTTGAGTTATTGAAATGTTTGAATATAACTTTGAAATCTATTTAATTTGAAGTGGTTTAAATTGATAATTCAAACATGGATTTGAAATCGATATTGATTAAATGGTTTTAAATGAAAATCTGAATTGAAGGACCAATTTTAGTTAGATGATTTGAAAGCTGGACATGATCAAGATGTGTTGGAATGTAAGAAATGACTTAATTTTGATATTAATTTCAAATTAATTATTTTGATATAAACTATTAAAGATTTATTATTTTAAAAAAATCCTAATTTCTAAGATTTTCAAACTACTGAACTATTTAAGCTATTTTAATCTATTTTAAAACTATTAAACTATTTTAATCTATTGTAAACTATTCCAATCTATTTTTAAATTATTTAAACTATATTAAACTATTTTAATCTATTTTAAACCATTTAAACTATTTTAAAGTATTTTAAACCTTTTTAAAGTATTTAAACTATTTTAATCTATTTTAAACTATTAAAAACCATTTAAAACTATATTTAAGTATTTTAACCATTTAAAAGCTATTTTAAAACTATTTAAACTATTTTAAACTATGTAAACTATTTTCTAAATCTCAGACTGTGTAAAGTGGAAGTGTTTAAATTTAAATCCTTAATTTTTAAAGCGAATATGGTTAAATGATGTTATAACTTAAGTTGGGATTTGGGATGATATTTGCTAGTGAAATGACATATTTAAGTAAATATGATGATTTTGAAATGAGGATTTAATTAACCTACCGTATCGATATGATTTCGAAAGTGAATATGATTTTGAAAGTGATATGGTTTGAATTGAATATGATATTTTGATATCAATTATGAAACGGTTTGGAAATTTAAAAGAACCATCCGGTGTGAAATAAACGTTTGGTTGTTAAAGAGACCGGGATCGAATATTGTCATACTCTCTGCCAATACCGAAAGCCACTTTAACAACTGTGCACTTGGAGGAGATTCCAGAATGAAGTAGGATGGTTTGACGAATGATTCTATATGAGGTATTTACGTAGCCCTGACTCTCGTGAGTCAGCTTGATGTGGCTAAAACATGAGCTATACCGGGCCAAGTGAGGTCGCTCCTCCTATCGGGCACATTTCTTCGATACCATACTATGACTTTGTGATTGATTTAGTGGCCACCCCTCGATTTTGATTATGGGAGTGTGTTCCGAGGTGGGCGGTAGTAGCTGCTATGCATTACCACCAGTCCGGGAGTGCAAATGGTAGAATCCTACCCCGACATTGCCTCGCATGCCGTGTCACATGCTTTATTGCACCTTCTACGAGTTTGTTTTGTACCGTACCTATGGAGTGCTCCCTGAGTAAACCACCGGTTTGGTGGAGCTTACAGTATTTGTATAGACTACGAGAATATATAAATGTGTTAAGGGGGATATGGGTAACGCCTTAACACTATTTTAATACTTTACTTTACTGTAGACACTATTATAATAGCGTATTGTACTATGTATGTAGATAGTTTAACGGATCCTTAGGAGATGGAATCCCGAACCTCTCTTAAGTTATCGCACTCACGTTAGACACTGGATAGGAGATGTCAAACCCCGTAAACATCTCTGACGCCGTTACACTCATATTTATTTACTGTTGATTTAACATACATAAGATCTTTTAGTTCTGATTCGAGTGTTTTGTTTTTTCGTTACGCTTGGATCAGTCTGAGCTTTTCAGTGTATCGAAGACTGCTTTTGGAGGACGAAGATGAAGATTTAGTACTATTATTATATTTATTATGTTTATCCCACTACATCATGTTGTTCCACTGCATTTATTTGTTTGTTTCTGTTGTATGTAATTCTGATCTGTATTGTACAGGTGTAATCAAGTATTATTTGCAAATAGCTTCATGAACTGTTTATTTGATTATTATATTTTGTCATTCCGCTGTGAGATTCTGTATTTTGTTTTCTTTCTTTTCTCTTCTTTTTCTTATTTACCTCATAACAATCCTTCCTTTTGAATAGTTTGAGTTTGACATGTGTGATTTATTGTCGATTTAAACCGTCCAAAAAGGTGGGTCGTTACATTTATTAAGTACAATTACACTTACAGCTAGTTTCTAGCCTGACATGGGTTTTTTTAATGCAGTTAACAACATTGGATCAATCTGAGGTTGTTATACATGCATGGTGTTATACTTGTATGTGCTTTGTGGGCTATGACATAGGGATGGAGCCGATGACAATAGTGGATATTCAGTTGGCTTATACTGACTATCTCATATGACGTGATGACATGTTCATGAACCGAGACTCAGTTATATTTGATTATAGGATGTATTATGATGTTTAGCTTAGTATTGGATATAAGTTATATATATGAAATACAATACCATATTTTCAAATATGACATATATTTATATATATTATTTGTTAATTTTTATTCAACTCTGATTTTGATTAAATTGAGTTTATTCTTCTATATGTATCTACTGTATTATTCAGTTTGGGCAGCTCGTATATGTTGTTTTGTGATGAAAAGCGATGCATATTATATCATATGTTTCAGGTATTGTAACACATCCATATTAACGGAAAGTAGTGTGTATGAGAGATCGCTCCTCTCGAGCCCTTTGATTCGAGCCGTCAGGCGATTAACTCCCTCTGATAGTTTGGTCATTGGGACCGTGGAGTCACATTAAGCAATTTCATTTTTCCCTTTCTTCTCAGCAACAGGCTTTAAATTTTGTATATCCGAGCTTTTATTACTGTAACTAGTTTGACCATCTCCATTTATTGTATTATTGTGAATAACCTCAGAGTTTATACGGACTGTTCTATTTTTTTTGAAGTTTTTGAGTTGCCTTTATTTTGCACTTGCTTGTATTGCTTGTTTATTTGTATGTTTAGTTGTTGCATATTATTTCCTTGATCTGCCTGCATCTCACCATTATCCACACGGTATCTTGTGTGTTTTTGGTACCTATTGCTTAATTGAATTACATGCACTTTTTGTGTGCCCAAAACAACTACAAGATATGCAAATTTGAGGTCTTCACTCGTATATCACCTCTTTCCATATTGAACGAGTATCATGCTTTTCAATACATATGAATCCAACTAATTTGGTTGTGACTAAGTTGTTATCGACTTTAATTGTAAGTAACTTTTCATTTTTTTTGTAAATTGTATAAATCTTACTAAGATTAACATTGTAAAAAGTAATTTGATGCTCAAATTTGATGCTATGGTAGAATATAATAAAGAATCTTCCTTAAACTTGATCATAAATATAATTAATTATCGTTATCATTTCCCTAGAAAATTAATGATATTACAAAAATATTAATTTACATTTATACTCTAAATATCATTAAATATCTTAACTTTATTCTAATTTAAAATTGATGAAATATTTTTACTTATGATGTTTACCTCATTTTCTTTCACTTATTAGTGGTTGATAAGATTGAAAATAATTATGTTTGATAATTAATTAGATTTTATGATATCTTCATGTTTTTCGAATATGCTTGCGTTTATTTCTAGTTTCTTTTTTAGCTTTGGTATAAATTTCTGAAAAAAGTTATATGAATTAATTTTATTAAATGTTTAAGTGACATTAGTAATGGTTAAGTTGATGTAAATAGTAAAATAAAACGTATCGACCAACTTCAAATACATCTATAAAATTCATCCTATTCTCACAAATGACTCAACATCGAGTGAAATACATGTATAAAATTACTCACAAATGACTCAACATCAACTAAATTAGCAATCAAACAATTAAAATTTACGCAGTACTACATAACAGAGCAAGCAGCCTGTGGCTCCTCTTCATAAAAGAACCCACAACTCTTCTGCCCATAAAAACCCTGCGGTGCATCATACACAAACACGGGAGGCTGAACCACCACCTGAGGTGGTGCCATCACCTCACAGTCAAACCCTCTCCCACACCATGGGCACCTGTTATTACCATAATACCCCCCATACCATGGCTTACATCCACAGCTGCATACAGGTCCAGGCCAACACGGCTGGCACCCATGATCCGGTGCTTTAACTACTGGAACCGGGTCTTTTTTAACCGGTTTAGGTGCTGGTGGGTTTGGTTCTTCCTTTTTTGGTTTGGGATCTTCTTTGATTTGGATGTCCTTGATCACCTTGCATGCTCTGCAGCACAGCTTCTTGCACATCCTTTTTGGATCGAAAGGGCCCGACACTGTTACAGTGTTGTTCTTCTCATCGTACACTACTGTCTCTATTTTCTCCTTCTCTAAAGTTATGCACAATTTAAATTCAAATTTAGATGTTTCTTTATTAAATTGGAATGTTCGAATGAATATAGGGTTGTTATGAAGGATGATTACTTTGGAGGTTGATTATGGTTTTACGAATCTTTTTGTAGCAACTTTTGCAATCGAGATCAACCTTCATCACTATAGTGGAAATCTATGATCATGCAAACGAAATAGGAAGATTATTCTAAACAAGTTTTAATAGACTCCTGGCTCTAGATGTGAACATAAATGGAAATTAAAGGTCCAAAGGTTACAAAGTTCATAAATTGACAGGTTTCCAATGAAACATCAGCGTACATAATTTTGATTCTTAACAATGAATACAGTATATACCAAAAGGAGAAAACTTTTAAAGAAACATATATACCTTTGCTGCCATGTCTGAAAAATGTGAATAAGAATATGGAGAGATAAAAGAGGGTGGAAGATTTCTCCTATATAAAGGGTGTTGAAAGTAATGCTCACGATGTCGCATATTTAATGAGTACTGTAGCTAAACACGAAGATAATTAATGTAAACCAAATTCATTTAACTAATTAAGTGACATTATGGAAACAACCGCGAAATTTGAAGTACCATTGTGCCACTTGGTAGCCAAGCAATATTATAAATATGAAAATGACATCCGACGTCGTTATTCCAGAAAAAAATGACATCTATATCATTGTATTTAAATCAACCTCAAACGCTAAATATTGATCAGCAGGAAATTAAAGAACCAGGATACTGATATGCTTGTATTTTGAAATGTTATCATATACATAAATGTTAGAGATTAGATAATAACAACATTTAGCTATTATCCATCTAACAATCAATTAGGGGACAGATACCGACATTAATATCTAATAAAAGGCGCTATGATGAAAAGGATGCACAAAGATGCCACATACATTTTTCACATATGCACCTAAAATACTCATATTGTTTTCCAGATATTTATAATTTGCGCACTTGTTCTTTTGGTCAAATTCTACTACTAGATATCCTTCTTGCGGTGGAGTGAAGCATAGATTCATATGTATTGTAATTAGTCAACTGCTTTGCTTTTTAATTGCATGTTCATTTTTGTCGACATAGCTACCACATTGGAGAGTAAATAAAGTTTTTCTAATATATTTCTGATATTTTGGTAGCTATCGCAATCAGGGTGTATACATAAGATATTATGCGAAAATTGAAACTTAGATTGTGTTAATTATGCAAAAATCAAAGCACAGAAAGTTTTGATCCCTGAACATGCTTGCACCAGTGTACGTTACATATATGCTGATGAATAATCAATAAATTAGGGAGTATCTCTTAAATAACTATGCAGGAAACTAAATAATTCTCACATTCAGCATCTAAGGATAGTGGATCTTATGATGTGTAATGTAACGCTCAAAGGACATTAGTAACTGCAACTTCATGAAAATTACTAAAGATTCTTGGTTTTCCTACCTTGAGAACTTTTTTGCCTAATGCCCTCAACAACTCCACAGCTTCACTTATTTTTCATAGCTGTGAATAGTACATATCATGTTATTCAAACAAGGGCATTCTATTTCATTAAGGGGTCTACACAAAAACTTTTAGATTAGCAGGTTATAAAATTCTAATTAAAATTTGATTATGATGATGGAGATGTTATCAATTAATTATATTTTCTTTAATTATTTGGGCTACAATTGAGTTGTTTTGGTATATCATAAATATTCATAAAAAGAAATGGGAAGCTATTATAAATTGTTATCCCGCCTTTTGATCAGGCAGTATACTGACGAACCTGATGAATTAAACTTCGAATTTATCAAAGCAAGACGCTCGGAGAGATGACCACGAAGCCCATAACCAAAGTACAACCAAGACCACAAGGTAAGCATGTGCTCGCTCCAAAAATTCAAGAGTTGGAAACCACCAGAGTTAGGTGTCGGTACCGACCTCACCCCATGGGTCAATTCCGATCAATATTCCTTGGTCCAGTGGGGTCCATCTTCTGCCTATGAGCTCTTTTTAATAGTAGAACCCTATTTCCAGTGTTGTTTTGTTGATTTTATGCAACTCTCTATCGATCACCACGAACTCCTGAATCGGCAACTTTTTTTTTCCACAACTCCGTCATTTGAAGTCAGAAACAAGCTATTATTCTGCAAACAACTATGGAATCACGAAGCTAACCACAAGACGAGCCGAAACGAAGGATTTAAGACGACCAGTTAGGCCATCTTAGGGGTCGGTACCGACCCATGACCTTGAAATCATACCGACCCATACAAAAGTGATGATGTGGCACCCTATTTTTTGGAGAAGCAGTCTATGGCGTAGAAAATGAGGTGGAGATATTTTGTGCAAGATTTTAGGCTTCCTACCTTTATATACCAAGGAGCATGACTTATTTTTCATGATCTTTTGATCTTGATCTCTCTTCTTTAATTTCTTGTAATCTCTATCGAAGTTATACCGACCCCTAGCGGAGTCGTACTGACCATAAGAACTCCTGCATGTGAACAACAATATAATAAAGGACAACTTGAAGTGGACGTAGGCCAGAGTACGCCGAACCATTATAAATCTGTGTGTGCACTTTCTTACTTAGTTTTTCATTTATTTTCTTCACTTTTATTTCTCTACTTACTTTTCTTAGGTGTTTGTATCATAAATATTTTGATGCTTTCACTGAGAACCACTTGAACTCGCTGATTTAAGATTGAAAAAGGATTCTAAATAGCTAGACAATCAACTAGAAGTACTGTTGCTGGAGGAAATCAACAATGGGGCAGCCAAGAGGCATTCTCGGGAGCTAACCCCCATATACCTACATAACCAGGGATGAGATGGAAAACATGATTAACAGACTACAAAAAATGATGATAGCACACCGAGAAGAGATGATGAAGAATTTCTTCAGAAGAATGAGACAAATGGAAACAGCCAAAGTCGTTGCAAATCAGAATCAAAGACCAAAAGCTGGAGAGCAGGTAATTGGAAGCAGAGTAGGATGACCCAGGATAAACCCCGAGCTGAACATACGGGTCGTACCGACCCACAAGCATGGTTGGTACCGACTCCCAAGGGCTCGGGGGCATAGGTCATCCTGGCCTAGGAGGGAACGATGTGCGTCCTAGAGATGATACAGAGTGTTTGAATGTAGCTCAGAATGCAGAAGCACAGCCGGAGGAGTATATACCTTCCCTCGTAGAGTCAAGGGGCAGGTTGAGAATGCTAACCATAGAGTTCCTTTGAATAGCGATGACAGACTAGCTGAGATGGTGAGACGGACTATGAGGGGTAGATTGCTTAACTAGATCTTGGAAGATGTGAGTAGGATTCCGTTCACTCCGAATATTCGGTACGCTAGGAATCCATATGATTTCAAGTTACTCGCGTTGGAAACATATGACGAGAATCCAGATCCAACGGTTCATTTTATAAGGTGCATCTAACACATGTAGGTGTTGGGTGCGTCTGAAGAGGTTATGAGACGGTGTTTCCCTTTATATTTGATAGGTTTGGTAGTGTTATGGTTGACAGTTGGAGAATGGTTCCAACAGCACATGGGTCGAGTTGGTGAACAGATTCGTGAAGCATTTTCGGGTCCATATCTCACGACCCAAGAATGTAATGACATTGGCAAGTATGAAGCAGATGGCCGAACAAACCCTCGGGATTTATTCGAGAAGGTTCAATGCGACGGCAGATGTAGTTGATAAGCTAGATCCTTCGATGGTTTTGATGGCGGCAATTTCAGGAATAATCACTAAGACAGATTTCAAGATTACACTGGAGTGGGATCCTTTTAGGTAACTCGTAGAATTTTATCATGAGGCTGAGAGACACCTACTTTAGGAGGACGTTGAGGCTGCTTAGGGAGAAATCAATACTGTGGATGGCGGACGATCGCTTGGAGAAGGATCCAGCAAAATCTAAGGAAAGAGAAAGACGAATGACAACTTTAACAGATCAAGCAATAAAGGAAGGAATCGAAATTCTCTTCATAGTCAGACTTAAATGAGACCCCGAAGCGGATTCATCTGGATACTAGGGGACAAACCCCCTATCGAAATCCGGCAAGAAGAGAACTCACGGAGCTTGAAAGGACATCTGGAAGACCGTATATTCTATAAGCTGGATGGGCATAACACAATGATTGCAAGAACCTACAGGGTCCGATCTAGGAACAGGTTAGAGATAACCAATTACGACAATATGTAAGAAGCCAAGCTGCGGTGGTGGAACAAGAGCAACCATCAAGCATAGCAAATGGAAGTGGCTCTGGATCAAGGTCAAGGATAGTCATCTCTTGATAGAGATGATAGGGAATCACGTCTGGTTCTCGCGTTTATTTTTCCTTTTTCAATATACCATGCAATAATACAGTCTGGACACTTACTCGTATATGGGATCCCGAATGGTCCCTAGGCACGCTCTGGGTTGGATGTTGGACTATAATGCCCGGCAAGGCAGTTACCTTGATGTTAGATTTTATGTTGTTTTTGATATTTGAATTTGATTATTGAAATCCACATTGAATGTGATGACTAATATTGATGTTTTAATGTCCTGTCCCAAAAGACGAGACCGGTGTGCAATGTACAAGTCCTGGCGTTGGAGCACGAGCGGATGGACTTGTACGATATTAATCGCTATAGAGTCCAATCCAGAGGGACGAGGCCAGAGTGCAAGAAGTAAGTCCCCTCACTGGAGCATGAGTGGACGGGCTTACTTGTCGTTGAGTTCCCTTGTTGAAGAGCGAGCGGATTGGGCTCAGCAAGGGTCTTATTGATCATGTTAAGTCCTGACCGGAGAGTTGAGACAAGAGAGCAGGAGGTAGGACACTTTACCGGAGAGCGACTAGATGGGCTTAATTATCGTTGATCCTCTTGCTGGAGAGCGAGAAGATTGGGCTCAGCAAGGGTTCGGAGAGACCATGGATTTGATTATCAGCCTTGAATGGCCACATATTTGATTAATGGCCCTGAACGACCATGGATTTGATTAACGGTCTAGCGAGACCACGGGTTTACTTACCGGCCTTGAACGGCCATAACCTCAATTAGCGATCCTAAGAGATCGCAGATTTAACTATCGGCCCTAAACGACCATAGATTTGAATAACGGTTTGGAGAAATCATTCTCTTAACTTAAACATTAAACGATCCAAAGAGATCGCACATTAACCTAAACATCGAACAATCCGGAGAGACCGTATGTTAAACTGAATATGAAACGATCCAGAGAGATCGAACCTAAGAATGAAAACATATTTGATTATGATAAAAGGATTTGAATGCCTCATAATCGGAATTGAATTGACAAATCCCGGATGAACATAGAACGATTTTGATATGTGATGTTATAACTTCGAATAAAATAGGAATAATGATGATGTACAGATTAAACTAAAGCAAAGTCAAGAATTTTAGGCTATAACGGATTTGGAACAACCCGTGATTGACAAAAGTGTAAGTCTACGGGGTGGATCGTGTAGTGTATATGCAAGTATATGTGACAAAATATATAATGCAACTAAAATAATATTAATCTAAGTAAATATAGAATAAGCACACCAGGATTTTATACTGGTTCGGACCTCCCGTCCTACGTCCAGTCCCGAAGCTCCCCTTCGGAATTCGACTATCAAAAACCCTCGCTTCGCCCGGAGGAATAGGCTTGGTTACAATGAGGTCTTCTTGCCAAATGTGTGTTCTAGTATAACACGGATGTTGACTAATTAGTACAATTGCTTCCAATGTTTCTCTCAAGAATATTGTCTATGAAGAACTGAGTATATGGAAGAGTGAATACAAGTAAAGATTGCTAGAGTACAAGATTAAGAATATAGTATAGAGTTAGAAAGCGTAAGTATGTAAGGTAAGGTCTTTCTCTTGATTCTTGATGCTATATATAGTTGTAGATAGGTATCTTGAGTAGTTATGTCCATTAACAAGTGCTCTACAGTTGCTTATGTTGATGATGAAGAGTTGCAGTGAAGAGAAGCGAAGATGTCCATTTGTATGTGGCAGTTGAAGTTCTTATTTGAAATCCGAGTTTGAATTCAGACGTCTGATATCATATATTTTTTGAATATGGTAGATTTTTAGATGTCTGAGTGCTAATACCAGATGTTTGGTTTTGACAGTCTGCTGTTCCAGAGAACTGATTCAGACGTCTGGCTTGTGCACCCAGATGTTTGATATTGTGCATATTAGTTTTAGTGCTCTTGTTCTTGTGCTTCTTTGTTCCTATCGACTTGTAGTCTCTTGTAGTGTCCTTTGGGCCTCTTTCTTATCTTTCTAGTGATGTTGTTCTAGCAAGTACCTGTATATATATATATATATATATATATATTTGATTTTCGTTGTATAGTTGTTGTCATCGAAACCGTAGATTGGATTTTCTAACATTCTCCCCCTTTTTGATGATGACAACTATACAATGTACTTAAATATAATTTGATAAATCTCCCCCTGAATATGTGCTTTCCATTATTTCTCCCCCTTTGGCATTATCAAAAAGCGTTAGTATCTTTTTCACTTAGAGAACGTAATATGAAATATGTACAAATTGTAGGAAGGTTATATCAATATAAACAGAAATAACAAACCAAAAAGCATTTTTCATTAATCAAATTGATTGATTACATGCATAGATTTTATTATTTTAGTACAAAAGATGGAATCCTAAAAACTAAGGATTTTTTAGGGAAGCTTTATCTTGATCATCTCCTTCATCTTCTTTCTTGAAAGAGCTAGCTTGTTTTTATGGAGATGTCGGAGTTTGTTGGAGAGGTTCTTTTTCCTCTTCAAAAATTTTAGAGTGTTTTGACGGAGGAGGAGAAGGCATTGGAGTTGGCCAATCTTCCGAAGGTGGTGTAGGACCACAAACTCGTTGAAGAACCTCTTTAAGAACTGATAGTGTTAGTTGAAAGCGATTCTTCAACTATAGCTAGGCGTGAAGCAAACGTTGTTTCAAAACTATCGATACGCTTAGCCAAAAAAATTTGATTTCTTGACAGAATGAGTTGATTTTGGAGAGTTAAGTCGCGAATACTCTCATCTGGATTCGTCTCAGTGCGGGTCTCCAAAATCTCGTCTTGGCGCGAATAATCAAAAGGTGCAGGAGGAGGAGGAGTATGCTCGCGTTGTTGCTCTTCCTCTTGTGATTGTTCTGGTTGTTGTTGGGGGTGGAGGCATAGCTTGACTCGCTTGACGTCGTTGCATCCATTCATCAAATGATATAAAATCCGGAGGATTTTCTGGTAAATGCATTAGATAGAAAATTTTTGTGGACGCATATTTCGGAGAAATCTCTTCAAAAGTTGATAAATATGAAGGGATGTTGTGAGCCCGCAGAAGACGCATGATGTATGTAGGGTAGATGATGGATGGGCATGATCGAGTCCAATAGTGTTTGAGCTCATCAAATATGAATTTCGCCCAATTAACCCTTGTTCCATTGAAGATAGCATATAAAGCCTTGTGTTCTAGCTTTGTGATTTGCTCATGACTACCAAGGCGAGGAATGACAGTGTTGATTATCATTCTAGTGAGAAGTCTCGCCTTAGGTCTTAAGTATTTTGATGCAAATCTAGGCATTTCATCTTCCCATATTTGATGTGTGATATTATCTCTCGGTTTGAAACGCCTATCCGGAATATTATATAAATCTTCTCCGGTGTCGGAACATCCGAGAGTTCGGCCTATGATCCCTGGAGTTAGTCTAATAGTGTTGCCGTAAACACTTGACCATAGCAAATTATCGTCATTATCGGTATTCCAAACTGCTGTGCTATCTAAATTAGCATAGAATAGGAATATCGCAAGTTGGTCTATTTGGATATTATTCGAGTTGAAGGAGATCAACAGACGTAACCCCGCATTTTCGCATATTTCATCCAAGTCGTACATAGGAAATTTAAGTAAATTGTAGAAAGGACCTGTATAAAGCTTCTTCTTTTGAATGTCTTCATATCTTTTGATTGAATGTGGTGCGCGATTCATACATCTCTCAATTTGATCGTCAGAGCAAATTTGTGGGTTGGATGAAGTAGCTTGGTCTTGCTTGCGCTCAGAGATTTTAGGGTTTTTCGTTTTGGGTGCCATTAGATTTGATCGTGTTTGGAGGAAAAAATGACTTTGAGTATGTAGGATATTGAAATTTCAGAAGAAACGAAATGAAACGAAAGTGAGAAAAAGAAAAAATAGACGTTAGCAGGTTACTTAAGAGTGTCGATTGAATTTCAGACGTTTGGAAGGTGAATAAGACGTCTGATTTAACCTAGTTTGAAGACAGTAAATAAGATCAGACGTCTGGTTGTTGGTGGTAGACGTCTGGAAGAGATCGAGTTAGAAATTTCAGAAGGCAAAGAGTTTTGTCAAACGTCTAGAAGTAAAAACAGACGTCTGAAATTTGCTTTGTTTTTATGTTGAGAAGGCAGAAACATTTGTTAGACGTCTGAAATAGGCTCTTGCCCTTTTTTTTATGAGGCAGAAAGTATTTTCAGACGTCTGGAAGATTATATCAGACGTCTGATATATGCACGATATTAAAAAATTGTGTGATACAAGAGTGTCAGACGTCTGATAGCATTGTTAAGACGTCTGAAATGACCAGTTTGTCTAAAAATAGCCTAGTTTTGAAGGGTGTTGCTTATTTTTCGAGATATTTATTTTAATAAAACATAATATTATTATTTGTGAAGAAGAATACAAATAGACTTAGATAAAAATACAATGAGAATAAGTATATTTATTTAGGTGACGATGAAGCATTGCGATCTTTAGACTTGCTATCCCTTCATGGCTTGAGTGGAGACCAAATGCTTCCAAATTCGTTGGTCTTTGGGGAATCAGATAATTGTCTAGATGAAGGATCCGAAGGTGTTCGATAAGAGGAAGAGGGATCCAAAGAATTGCAAGGAATCAGAAGAGGTTCATGTACATCCTTCTTCCATGAATTGCAAAATTTGATCGCAACTTGCTCCAGAAAACTTAATCGTCTTGTAGTGACTTTTTGTTCAAAGTATAATTCTCGTTGTAACTCTGTTTGTTGCTTTTGGTAATGATGTATATCATCAATTTTCTCCTTGGTGTTAGGAGAGACAAATAGAGATCGTTTGGTCCGTTTTTGATCGGGAGTGAATCCTGTGTGGTAGGAAGACCACTTATGGGTCGGTTCCTGATCTGGTGTAGGCGTAGGAAGTTGACGAGGGGTATCCGCTGAACTATCCGAGGTTGGTGTTGAAAAGGAGAGGTGAGAGTTCTCGGAAGAATGTTTTTGTTTTGCTTTTGTTTAAAAGGGAGCCAATAAAATCTGTATTTTATTTGTAAAAGTAGGAGCTATTTATTCATGTTGTAAAAAGTTATAAATAGTTAAAACAAACATTCTAAAAAATCGTTGGTTAGTGTTACAAGATTTTGTTTGTAGATTAAAACTTTTTTAACCAAAAATAAACAAATGAAACTCAGAATTAGCTGATAATATCATTAAAAGAACATATTCCTAAATCGCGTCGTAGTTTAACAAACGTTTGTTCATTTAGTGGTTTTATGAAAATATCTGTTATTTGATTCTCAGTGTTTATGTATTCTAATATAATAATTCCTTTCTCTACATTATCGCGTAAAAAGTGATGTCGTATATCCATGTGTTTAGTACGTGAGTGATTTACAGGGTTTTTTGATAAATTTATTGCACTTGTATTATCGCAATATATTGGTGATTTATCGATAACTTTTCCGAAATCCTTAAGTGTTTGTTGCATGTATATCACTTGTGCACATGCTAAGGCCGCTGAAATATATTCGGCTTCACAAGTGGATAAAGAGATAAAGTTTTTCTTTTTGCTAAACCATGAAACCAATGATTGTTCAATAAAATGACACGTTCCGCTAGTACTCTTACGATCTGTTTTACATCCACCGAAATCCGCATCGCTATATGAAACATGTTCAAATGATGATCCTTTAGGGTAAAACAAACCGTAATCTCTAGTACTAGATAGATATGGTAAGATACGTTTAACAGCTCTTTGGTGAGATTCTTTTGGTTTTGCTTGAAATCGGGCACAAAGGCATACGCTCATCATAATGTCGGGTCGACTAGCCGTCAAATATAGTAAGGAGCCAATCATACTACGATATAATTTTTCATCAAAATCTTTTCCATTATCATCTTTTTCTAAGTGAACACTAGTACTCATTGGTGTTGGTTTGCTTGAAGTTTTATCCATTCCAAAGCGACGTAATAAATCGTTACAATATTTTTCTTGATGTATAAAAATACCATTTTCAAGTTGTTTTATTTGTAATCCTAAAAAGAAATTTAATTCAACCATGTGAGACATTTCAAAACCACTTTTCATAATATTTGAAAATTGAGAACAAAGATTTTCGTTAGTTGAACCAAAAATAATATCGTCTATGTAAATTTGTACGACTAAGATGTCATTATTTTCTCGTTTAATAAATAAAGTCGTATTTATTTCACCTATTTTAAACCCAGAAGTAATTAAATGATTTTTAAGACGTTCATACCAGGCACGGGGGGCTTGCTTTAAACCATATAGGGCTTTGTGCAATTTAAAAACATGATCGGGATATTTTTCGTGAACAAATAATGGAGGTTGTTCAACATATACGTTTTCTTTAATAAAACCATTTAAAAAAGCACTTTTGACGTCCATTTGAAATAATTTAAAATTGTGATGACTTGCAAAAGCAAGTAATGTACGTATGGCTTCGAGTCTTGCTAGTGGAGCAAAAGTTTCGTCATAGTCTACCTTCTTCTTGATTATAACCCTGAGCGACTAAACGTGCTTTATTCCTAACTATATTTCCGTTTTCATCTGCTTTGTTTTTAAATACCCATTTTGTTCCAATAACTGATTGATTTTCTGGTCTTGGTACTAATTCCCAAACATTATTACTTTCAAATTGATTTAATTCTTCTTGCATGGCTATTATCCAAAAATCATCGTTTGAAGCTTCTTTATAATTCTTTGGTTCAAAAGTTGAAACAAATGCAATATGACTTATTTGGTTGAGTTGATTTCTAGTTACTCTGTAATTAAGATCCCCAATAATATTACCTTTTGGATGGTCTTTTAGAATTCTAGGGGGTAACACTAGAGTATTATTTTGTGCATTTGTCTCATTATTAGATGAGTTTGTTATATTTGTTATAGGAATAATTTCTTCATCGTCATTAGTATGATTATTAAGGAAATTTTCATCAAATGAAACATGTAAACTTTCTTCAATTATGTTAGTCATTTATTAAAAATTCTATATGCCTTTCTACGATCCGAATATCCAAAGATTCCTTCATCGGCCTTGGGGTCGAATTTTCCTAATTTTTCTTTTGTATTTAATATAAAACATTTTGATCCGAAAGTTTTAAAGTATGATACTTTAGGTGTTCTTCCAAAAAATATTTCGAAGCAATTATGTTTAGTCATAGGTCGTATGGTTACTCGATTCAAAACATAACAAGCCGTAGCACTAGCTTCAGCCCAAAAATATTTTTACTATTTAATAGTGTTCGTGCACATTCTTGTAACGTACGATTTTTCCTTTCTACTACACCATTTTGTTGTGGTGTGCGGGGAAAAGAGAAATTATGACTTATACCCTTTTTTTTACAAAAATTAGTAAAAAGATCATTTTCGAATTCTCCACCGTGATCACTTCGAATATTCTTAATTTTCAAATCCATTTGAGTTTTAATTCTTTTAGCAAAAATTTTAAACATACCAAAAGAGTCACTTTTATGTTTTAAAAATAAAGTCCATGTATATCTTGAAAAATCATCAACTATTACGAAAACATATTTGTTGTGATTTATAGATCATACTTGAGTTGGACCAAATAAATCTAAATGTAATAATTTTAATGGTTGTTTTGTAGAAATATTATTTTTAGATTTAAAAGTGCTTTTCTTTAGTTCACCAATTTGGCAAGCGTCACATAAATTTTATACTTTATAATTTATTTTAGGTAAACCTCTAACTAGCTCATATTTTGCTAATTTATTAATATATTTAAAATTAATATGACATAATCGTTTATGCCATAACCATGGATCGTCATGTTTGGCGGTTAAACATAAGTTTGAATTTTGATTTATATTCATATTTAAGACATAAATATTTTTGTTTCTAAATCCCTCAAAGATAAGTTGTTTGTTATTATCGAAAATATTGCATCTATCTTTTTCGAAATTGATTTGAAAACCTTTATCATATAATTGACTAATGCTAAGTAGGTTGTGTTTTCAATTTTCTACTAACAAAACCTTTGTAATAATAAGAGAGTTAGAAATACCAGAGTTGATGACTTCTCCGATGCCAACGACATATCCTTTTGAGTGATCTCCAAATGTTACTGTTTCACCATCGATATATGTTATATTTGATAACATTTTTGCATTTCCAGTCATATGCTTGGAGCATCCACTATTAAGTATCCATTTCTCTTTATTTTTTATTTTGGGTACCTGCAAGATAAAAATGATTTAATTGGTACCCATACACTTTGATAGGGTCCTAGATGTTAGGAGGAGTAGGTAGCCACACCCAAGAAGGTTTGGTACCTTTATGAATATAATTTTTATTATAGACTACGTTATCTAGGAAATTATTAATATGTTTTTGTCTAATCAATTTATTATTTGTCTTAGGAATCCAAATTTTTATATTTTTGGTATTCGTATTAGACTTAGGTAATCCTTTAGTCTTTTGATAAATAAAACTATATTTCTTAATATTATTCCCTTTTTGTTTAGGAATTTTTTAAAATCCTATTCCATTTCTATTTCCTGAAGGTTTTGAAGTTTTGATAAGATTTTCCAAATCTTGTTTTCCTTTATTAAATTTTGAAACATTATTTATAATTTTATCTAATATTCTTTTAATTCAAAATTTTCAATTTTCAATGTTTCTATATTACTTTTCAAGTTGATATTTTCTTTTAACAAGATATCCTTTTCTATTTTAACTTTTCCAAAACCGATAGATATAGTCTCATATTCAGCCAAACTACTTTTAACTTTTTCTTGAGATAATTCTAGTTCCTCCTCTAAAATAATTTTTTCAACTTTTAACATTCCTATTTCTAGTTCTAATTGATTTATTTTGGCTATGTGTTCTTTATTCAATTTTTTAATTTGTCTAAATTTATCATCTAATTCCATGCTAAGCTCTAATAATTCATCATAGTTAAGTTCAGGACATACCTCATTAGTTTATGCCATAAAACATACATTAGCTTGTTCTCCGTCATAATCGCTGTCACTGTCTTACGATGATGAAGAATCTGAGTCATCCCATGTTACTTTGAAAGCCTTCTTCTTTTTGAATTTTTCAAATTTGTTCTTCTTTTTATCATTGTTGAGCTTAGGACAATCTTTCTTCATATGTCCAAATTGATCACATTCATAGCATTTGATTGACGTTTGATTTGTTGAACTTAATTTTCCTCCTTTATGAAATCTGGTCGTTTTCCTAAACTTCTTGAATTTGTTGTAGTTTTTGGCTATAAATACGATTTCTTCTTCATCTAAATCAGAGTCTTCATTTGTTGCTGGAAATGCTATGTTTTTCTTCTCCGAATTTTGTTCTTTTCTTGCCTGCAGATTAGCTTCATAGGACATTAAATTTCCTATAAATTCTTCAACTAAGAGTGTTGAGAGGTCATTAGCTTATTCGATAGCTAATACTTTTCTTTCCCACTCTGGAGTTAAAGAATTGAGTATTCTAGATACTAAGTAAAAATTTGTGAATTTAACTCCTAGTGCCATTAAATCGTGTTAAATAGTTTGGAATCTAGAGTACATGTCCACTATAGATTCATTTTGTTTCATTTTAAATGAAGAGAATTGATTTTGCAAAATTGAGATCTTAGTTTGTTTAACTTTGTTAGTGCCTTCGTCTGTAACTTGTAAGGTATGCCAAATATCATATGCAGTGTTACATAACATGACACGTGAAAATTCATTCTTATCTAATGAACAAAATAAAACATATTCATAGCTCTGGAATTATTAGAAGCTGCGGTTTTTTGTGTATCATTCCATGTATTCATAGCAGTAGTAGGTGCTTCATATTTATTTTGAGTGGCTGACCAAATTTCTAATCCATTAGCTTCCATAAAAATTCTCATATGTGTTGACCAATATGCATAATTAGAACCATTAAACATTGGGGGACGTGCTGTGAATTGTCCTTCTTGAAAAATACTTGCCATATTAAAGTGATTCAAATACGTGTTACTGTACTTTTATCAAACCTTGCTCTAATACCAAATGTAAGTCTACGAGGTGGATCGTGTAGTGTATATGCAAGTATATGTGACAAAATATATGATGCAATTAAAATAATATTAATCTAAGTAAATATAGAATAAGCACACCAGGATTTTATACTGGTTCGGACCTCCCGTCCTACGTCCAGTCTCGAAGCTCCCCTTCGGAATTCGACTATCAAAAACCCTCGCTTCGCCCGGAGGAATAGGCTTGGTTACAATGAGTTATTCTTGCCAAATGTGTGTTCTAATATAACACGGATGTTGACTAATTAGTACAATTGCTTCCAATGTATCTCTCAAGAATATTGTTTATGAAGAACTGAGTATATGGAAGAGTGAATACAAGTAAAGATTGCTAGAGTACGGAGATCAAGAATATAGTACAGAATTCGAAAGCATAAGTATGTAAGGTAAGGTCTTTCTCTTGATTCTTGATGCTATATATAGTTGTAGATAGGTATCTTGAGTAGTTATGTACATTAACAAGTGCTCTACAGTTTCTTCTGTTGATGATGAAGAGTTGCAGCGAATAGAAGCGAAGATGTCCATTCGAATGTGGCAGTTGAAGTTCTTATTTGAAATCTGAGTTTGAATTCAGACGTTTGGTAAATGTCTCAGACGTTTGATACCATATTTTTTTGAATATGGTAGATTTTCAGACGTTAGAGTGCTAATACCAGACGTTTGGTTTTGACTGTCTGCTATTCCAGAGAACTGATTCAGACGTCTGGCTTGTGCACCCAGACGTTTGATATTGTGCATATTAGTTTTAGTGCTCTTGTTCCTGTGCTTCGTTGTTCCTATCGACTTGTAGTCTCTTGTAGTGTCCTTTGGGCCTCTTTCTTATCTTTCTAGTGATATTGTTCTAGCAAGTACCTGTATATATATATATATATATATATGATTTTCGTTGTATAGTTGTTGTCATCGAAACCGTAGATTGGATTTCCTAAAAAAAGAATCTGAATGAATTAGACAATACATCAAGATTGAATTAGCTAGAGAGCTCAACTATCAGAGATTGACATCATATTTATTCTTGAGCAAAGCACACATTCCATTCGCAAGGCGTGCTTTGGGGGGCAAGTGTTATCCCGCCTTTTGACCAGGCAGTACATAGACAAACCCAACGAATTAAACTTTGAAGTTATCAAGGCAAGACGCCTGAAGAGATGACCACGAAGCCCAAAACCCAATTACAACCAAGACCACAAGGTAAATATGTGCTCACTCCAAGAATCAAAGAGCCGGGAACTCCAGAATTCTCCTATAAATACCCCACCTATTCCAACGAATGGCAGACTTTTGGCTCATTTCTGGAACGCCGATACTCTGCTGTTTTCTCAACTCAACCAACACTTCAAGCACTCCAAACACCGAAGACGCTTCAACGAACTTCAAGAGGAGATCGAACACATTCAACATGAATTCGAAAGAGTCTTCTACATCGAAGTTCTAGCTACTCGTCTATAGTGTGTTGTAATCAAAGTGTATTGTAAAGAGTTGTAACCGAATCATCAATAAAGAAGATAAAGTGGACGTAGGCTTAATTTCAAGCCGAACCACTATAAAACTGCTGTCTCTTTACTTTTTTGCTATTTTCTGCTTATTTCTAGTTCCCGTACCAACGAGTGGTGCTTTCGCATTACTAATACTCACACCGGGGTGTTAGCGTTGATTTTTACGTTAACATTTTTGGTGCTTTCACTGAGAGCCCAACTCAGGAACATTCTCACCATTGCTTCGCAACGTTTGTTGAAAGAATCTCTCTGAAGACCAGAAGTTTATCTAAAATCATGGCTCCTGGAAGAAAGAGTAGATCTACCAGATCCAGAAATGCTCATGAGGGGACCTCTGCTTCCCCAACAGCAAACCAGGCAACTCCTACCATTGGAGTCACCAGGGCTGAATTAGACGATGTAGTATCTGGATTATACCAACAAATTGAAGCTCAAAACGCTTTGATGATGGACAGATTAAACGCTCTACTTGAGGCAAATCGACAACCAGAAAACAATGAAACAACCTTTGCCGAAGATGCTCATAATTCCCAAGAGAAAGGTATTCCTCAAAGAGCAACCGACACCGCCGAAGCGCCACCTTTCCAAGCTAAAGGTTCAAGGCCGCAGCCAACTTTTCGCGAACATTTGCCCAGGCAAACTTCCGAAAGAATAGCTGACGTCTGCCCGGTGATGCCTTTGAACAATGAGGAGTACATATCAGGGATGGTTCTTCGAATCATGAAAGAGAGCATGCAGAGGGAAGAAAATGAGAACGACTGGGGATTTGCTCCAAGCAAAACTCCGTTTACCGAAAGGACCCTGAAAGCAGAATTTCCAAGGAAATTTGTACCTCCTACTATCCCGGCCTATAGGGGGACGAGTGACCCTAATCATTTCCTATATAAGTATGACTGGCATATGACCGGTGCAAGAGCATCAGATGAGATTAAATGCCGATACTTTCCAGTGTACTTGGAAGGAGTGGCTCTACTTTGGTTCACAAAGCTACCAGTTCGGTCCATAGATCAATTCTCGGACTTAACTCGAAAATTCAAGGATCAGTTCAGGTTGTATGCTTCAAAGGCTAAGGATATAATGTCACTGTCCAGCCTTGAACAAGCTCCTGGAGAATCTATCAGATCTTTCTTGAGCCGTTTCAATATAGCCTTGGCCGAAGTGGATAATGCAGAACCCCGTATGATCCTGACTTACTTGATGTGAGCCATCGACAAATCAAGTGAATTTGGAAGATGGATAAAAATGAAGGAACCGAATTCACTTGAGAAGTTTTATAAAAAGGCCGACGAATTCATGCGCCTAGAAAGCCTTTCTGCGCCAGCGAAAGTAATTGTTGCCGAAGTCAAGAATAACGATGTTGCTTCTAACAAAAGAGAGTCCGGAAACCAGAAAAGGGAAAATGACGAAGGAAAGAAGCAGGGGAATGAGAAGAAACCTCGCCGCTTTAATCCTTCAAATTTTACTCCCTTAACTGATACACCGGAAAATATCTTCTTCGCAACGAAGGATATTGTCAAGTATCCCAAACCACCTGAGATGGCGAGAGGTGCAATGCATAATGGGAGATTCTGTCGATTTCACAATCAACCCGGCCATGACACTAACCAATGTCGCCAGTTAAAGAATGTGTTTGAAGAGTTGCTGAAACAGGATAAACTACAACAATATGTGAAGAAAAACAGAGTCGACCCAACCTCATCCACTCAGGGGCAACAACTTCCTACTCATCAATCCGGCTCAGATGACAAGGCAGCATCGCAGGAATCTGAGAGGCTTGTCATTAATGTTGTCACAGGGGGTCCTCACCCAGCAGGCAGAAGTTAATCAAAGTGCTGCTAACTACCCACAAAACTACAACTAGGCACCTTTCATTCTGTCTGGCATATGGATCCAAAACATTGAATCCAACGGAAATGGAAGTTCAATCCCGAGATTCTGGAATAGCAATGATTGCGTCCATATTTCACTTAAAAAGCATTGCTTAAATTTGTAAAATGATGTTGGATGTATAACTCTTGTATTGTAAACCACTAAGAAATCAGTGCGAATCAATAATAAAGAACTATAAGTCTTGTGTTCTTTAATACTATAAGATGCCTATCTCATTTCGATATGCAAATATATTAAAAATATTGCTAAAATGTCGATTTAATATTGCAGGTTATCAAAGCAAAGCTTACCTATTCAACACATCACGAAGCCAAGCGATTCCTACAAATCACTCAACAAACAAATGCCAAGCCACAAAAGTTCCTAAATTCAACTCCTACAAAAGAAGTTCTATTCACAAACAGTTAGTGATTCCACCAGAGCGGGCACCTTCTTGACAAAAAGGTTCCAGACCCTTGCTAACCAATCGCGATCGTTTGTGCAAACGAACATCCGGTAAAGTAGCTTGCGTCTGCCCCATGGATTCACTCAACGATAAAGTACACTTCTCTGGCAAAAAGCAAACAAATTGCAAAAGAATGGGACATGTACTTGAAGTGAAAACGAGGAATCGCTAAGAAGCAGATGGTGGAATGACACAAGCAACAATGCTACTCCTCAGAGTCCACGTGCTACTCTTCGGAGTCCAAATGCTACTCCTCAGAGTCCTCGTGCTACTCTTCGGAGTCCAAATGCTACTCCTCAGAGTCCTCGTGCTACTCTTCGGTGTCCAAATGCTACTCCTCAGAGTCCTCGTGCTACTCTTCGGAGTCCAAATGCTACTCCTCAGAGTCCACGTGCTACTCTTCAGAGTCCAAATGCTACTCCTCAGAGTCCTCATGCTACTCTTCGGAGTCCAAATGCTACTCCTCAGAGTCCTCGTGCTACTCTTCGGAGTCCAAATGCTACTCCTCAGAGTCCTCGTGCTACTCTTCGGAGTCCAAATGCTACTCCTCAGAGTCCTCGTGCTACTCTTCAGAGTCCAAATGCTACTCCTCAGAGTCCACGTGCTACTCTTCGGAGTCCAAATGCTACTCCTCAGAGTCCACGTGCTACTCTTCGGAGTCCAAATGCTACTCTTCGGAGTCCAAATGCTACTCCTCGGAGTCCTCGTGCTACTCTTCGGAGTCCAAATGCTACTCCTCAGAGTCCACATGCTACTCTTCGGAGTCCAAATGCTACTCCTCAGAGTCCACGTGCTACTCTTCGGAGTCCAAATGCTACTCCTCAGAGTCCTCGTGCTACTCTTCGGATTCCAAATGCTACTCGTCGGAGTCCAAATGCTACTCCTCAGAGTCCTCGTGCTACTCTTTGGAGTCCAAATGCTACTCCTCAGAGTCCTCGTGCTACTCTTCGGAGTCCAAAATGCTACTCCTCAGAGTCCTCGTGCTACTCTTCGGAGTCCAAATGCTACTCCTCAGAGTCCTCGTGCTACTCTTCGGAGTCCAAATGCTACTCCTCAGAGTCCTCGTGCTACTCTTCGGAGTCCAAATGCTACTCCTCAGAGTCCACGTGCTACTCTTCGGAGTCCAAATGCTACTCCTCAGAGTCCACGTGCTACTCTTCGGAGTCCAAATGCTACTCTTCGGAGTCCAAATGCTACTCCTTGGAGTCCTCGTGCTACTCTTCGGAGTCCAAATGCTACTCCTCAGAGTCCACATGCTACTCTTCGGAGTCCAAATGCTACTCCTCAGAGTCCACGTGCTACTCTTCGGAGTCCAAATGCTACTCCTCAGAGTCCTCGTGCTACTCTTCGGAGTCCAAATGCTACTCTTCGGAGTCCAAATGCTACTCCTCAGAGTCCTCGTGCTACTCTTCGGAGTCCAAATGCTACTCCTCAGAGTCCACATGCTACTCTTCGGAGTCCAAATGCTACTCCTCAGAGTCCACGTGCTACTCTTCAGAGTCCAAATGCTACTCCTCAGAGTCCTCGTGCTACTCTTCGGAGTCCAAATGCTACTCCTCAGAGTCCATGTGCTACTCTTCTAAGTCCAAATGCTACTCTTCGGAGTCCAACTGCTACTCCTCAGAGTCCATGTGCTACTCTTCGGAATCCAAATGCTACTCCTCCGAGTCCACGTGCTACTCTTCGGAGTCCAAATGCTACTCTTCGGAGTCCAACTGCTACTCCTCTGAGTCCACGTGCTACTCTTCGGAGTCCAAATGCTACTCTTCGGAGTCCAACTGCTACTCCTCGGAGTCCACATGATGCTACTCTTCGGAGTCCAAATGCTACTCTTCGGAGTCCACGTGCTACTCTTCGGAGTCCAAATGCTACTCCTCAGAGTCCACGTGCTACTCTTCGGAGTCCAAATGCTACTCTTCGGAGTCCAACTGCTACTCCTCAGAGTCCACGTGCTACTCTTCGGAGTCCAAATGCTACTCCTCCGAGTCCACGTGCTACTCTTCGGAGTCCAAATGCTACTCTTCGGAGTCCAACTGCTACTCCTTCGAGTCCACGTGCTACTCTTCGAAGTCCAAATGCTACTCTTCGGAGTCCAACTGCTACTCCTCCGAGTCCACGTGCTACTCTTTGGAGTCCAAATGCTACTCTTCGGAGTCCAACTGCTACTCCTCAGAGTCCACATGCTACTCTTCGGAGTCCAAATGCTACTCCTCAGAGTCCACGTGCTACTCTTTGGAGTCCAAATGCTACTCCTCAGAGTCCACGTGCTACTCTTTGGAGTCCAAATGCTCCTCTTCGGAGGCACAAGCCCTCTTCGGAGGCACACAAACAAAGACCTCTTCTTAAGCAAAAAAAACTACTTCGGAGGCACAAATCTTCTTCGGAAGCACTAAACAAGTGAAGCCCCTTAACGAGGCACATCCAAAAACTTCGTCGATGGAACCACTAAAGGGGCGCCTTCTCAAAAAGAAGGTTCCAGGCCGCAGCTGGATACTTATGATTATTTGTACAAACAAATATCCGATAAAATAGCCGACGTCTGTCCTGTGGGCCCATTCAACGATGAAATATAATTTTCTGGCAAATAGATCGAAGTTTTCTTCGGAAGCTAACTTCACTACGTAGAGGAGTCCACTTTTCAAAAAAAAAAACAAAAACAAAAAAGTGACCATCTCCGAGAGTTGAAGTATATATAAAAAGAAAAGAGAAAGAAAACTTCTCCAATACAAGGCATACTCTACTAAAAGCAGAATAATGTTTCCTCAAAACGGAAGAATTATTCTCTAAACTAAGAGTACAAGTCTTTTCAGAATATTTCAATGAGCCATGGTATGGGGGCATATAGCTATATTAATAAAAACAACGCTCAAACATCATACCACGAGCTCACTGCAATATCATATAAAGTAAATAAAGAAACTTGTGCAAAAACAAGGAATAAATGCATTCACACATATACTGACAAGAAATTGTACAACTAAAAAGAACCATTTTATTCCATACTATAAAATTTTTGTACATGCACAGGTTCCAAAAGACGGGGGCCGGCACCCGTACAATCTCCGGTCAATACAAACTTCTACGTACAAGCAAAAAGCAAAACAAGAAGCATAAAGTCAAGCTCATTACTCCTTCTTCCCACCACCTTTAGAGCTCTTGCCCGGCTTGATGATTAATTTCTGAATCCGGCGCGGACGGGTTGGAGAAGAAGGAAAAGGAGGTGTAGCTGGATCTGCTTCCACCTTTTCTTCACCAGTAGAAGCACTTTTCTTCTTCTTCTTCGAAACTGCGCGTTTCCCTCTCTTCTTTGAAGAAGACTCACTTCCCGGAGAAATCAATGCAGAAAGCTTTGTGTCATCGTCATAAGGTTGCTCCGGGGTCTTCTCGCCCTCCTCAAGTTCTTCCGCCTTCTATTCTTGCGAAGCAACCGGATCGTCCAAGTCTTGGAGAGCTTCTATTTTTTCTGCTTGCGACCCCGGTTGAGAAGCAGAAGGAGGAGTAACTTGAGAAGATGGAGGAACATCAGCTGGAGGAGGGAAAGTTTGTGCAGCACTTGGTATTTCTGCTACAGAAGAAGAAAAGTCAAAATCAGTATTCCTCGCAAAAAGAGGAGATGGTGGCTCATCAAGACATAAGTAATAAGCGAGAAATTCATCAAGCTCAGTTGAAGCAAACAAGTAGTCCGCTTGACCTGGTTCAACGTTGAAGTTACCTGGAGGAGTCGGCTTTATGATGTCAACCTCATAGGCTTGTGCTTCGGCGCTTTCTTCGCCTTCGTCTCCGCCCTGTGCAGTTGAAATTTCGGTTTTGGCTTTAGCAGGAGGCGGAGAATGGGAACTGGAGCCCATGATATCAACGTCGGCCGAAATCGAAGTATGGACGGGGGCAGTTAAAGGTGCTTCTTTTCCTAGATGCTCCTCTTTCGTCGATCCGGCTCACACTTTAGCAAGTTGCTCCTTTCCTCTAGCGAGAGCGGCACAAGTTTCATCATCAAAATAATGCGCCTCAAGGTCTGCTTCAGCATAGCCAGCACCTCCGAGCATATCAATTACGGCCTCCCACACTTCAGCCAAGGTGATCTCATACTTCGAGCCCAAAAATGAGAGACTACCACACCCCAGGACGCTGTGCAAGTAAAAATCAAATAAAGTAGAGCTGATATTGGCTTTGGTTGCCTCATGAGATTATTCGGCTGCAACTTGGCCGGCAACTGCCTCATCACGCTCTCTTTCTACTTTCGAAAGTCGGGCTTTTAGCCTTTCAATCTCCATGTCTTGGGAGTTAACTCTTTCCCGCAGCTGAATGGTATCCTTGCGGTATTTTTCAATTACATGCCGCTCTGCCTCAAGTTTTGTTTCGGCATCTCTTTGGCTGGCATGGGCATCTCTTACCTGCCTTTGGAGTACCTCTTCCTTTTGAGTAAAAGAAGTGGAAGAGGTGGCAAGATCTTCCTTGAGTTTCTTAACTTCAGACTCAAGTCTCGCGTTATCATCAGCGATGCTCGTCATTTCTGCATCATGTTGCTTAAGAATTTTCTTCCACTCCGAATGATCGTTTTCCATAATTAACATGGCTTCGAGATTCATATGATTAACCCTTTGAAGCTCGTCAACCAGTTTTTGCCATCCAGACATTCTCTCGATGTCAAGCTTAACGGCGTCGAGATTCCTTAGCATGGCCTGCTTATCAATGGGAACCAAATCCAAGTCAAAGCGCACTCCTTTCAAACACCAATTTGGGAATCGGCTTTGGAGTGTAGGTGGAGCATCGCTGACTTGATACTGAGGCCTGTTAATAATTGTCTGAATATCGGTCTTCTCGAGAGCAGGAGAACCGGAGGGGATGTCTATAGAAATAGAAGCAGCAGGCTTTTCAGAAATTGCAGACGCGTCGCTAAGCTTGGCCCGCTTGTTTGGATCTTCAACGATGTGACTCTTCCCTTTATCATCATGAGATTTTCGTTTATGGGAATCATCATCTCTTTGAGAAGAGTCATATCATTCATCCCGTCTCTTGTATCGCTCCTCATAGTCCCGCCTTTCTTGAGCCTTCCTAACAGCTCTTTCTTCGTCAATTTCCCTACGGGCAGGGAGATATCGCCTGTGATCATAAGTGTCACGCCCTCCATAGCGCCGGAAGTCATCATAGTACGAACCGCTTCTCCCCATTGGAGAATCTGAAAATGAAAAAGACAAGTCTCAAAAATCTTCGAAGTAAAGAAGCTAAGTGCGTATAAGTGCCAAAAAATCCTAAAGTGTGTGTGGCGTGTAAACTATGCGCGTCAAGCTACAAACCACTCTTCGGCTTGGGGGTAATGTCAACTTTTGCAGCTGGCGTTAACTCTTGGGTTGATGGAGTTTGCTGCAAGGCGGATGTCGCCTCAATTGCTGAAGAAATAGCTTTAGTAGTAACAGGGTCATCCTTAAAAAGCTCTTGTGAAGTTATCATTAAGTTGCTTAGCTCATCAAAAGTATCTCCACCGTCATGCTTAGTAGAGCTTTCTTTTTCAACTCCTTCTTCAATCACCGGGGAAAGTGTAAGCTTGCCAGATGACCCCACGACATCGGCATGAGTAGAACACTTCACTAGTGCAGCCTCTACAGCAGGTTCTTTCGATGCAATTTCTTCTGCAGAAACTGGGGCATCTGATGTATCTGTTTGGGAACTAGAAACTTCGTGAATCTGAGTAGATCGAGAGGGGTGTAAAAGTCCGAACTGGTGCAAAAACTCGTCTTTCAGCAAAAATTTAATGCTTCTCTCTTCAGCAGCCACATCACTTAATGTTTCGAAGGTTGGCTTGTGGCTGGGATCTCTAAGCGGAGGAGGAAGTGCTACAAAAAGTAAAGATTGAAGTTAAGTACTTGGCAATTCAAGTTTCAAGAAATTCGGAAAAAGCGAAGTGAGCAGAGATAAGCAATCTTACTTCCAATTCTCCAGATAGCATAGAACCCCGGGGGACAGCGAACGAAGAAAAATTGGCCTAAAAACCCATGTGCACTCTCGGGCAAGTTTAGAATCAATTTACGGTTTCTTGCGCCTCTCACAAGTATAATTGAAGGGTGATCGTTGTTCTTCGCAAAAGTGCACAAATAGCAAATCTCTTCAAAACTTGGAAGACGGTCGAGCATCCTCCTGAACAGCACACACAACCCCATCAAGATGGCATAACCATTGGGGTGTAGCTGGAAGGGAGAGATAGTTAATCGAAGAAGAAGCTGTCAAGAAAATCGTTAAAGGGAGGAATAGCTCCACTTAAGCACATCTGACGATTAACTGCGACAAAACCAAGAGGTGGCCTGTCAGCAGTATCGTTTACTCTAGGAAGCAAAGCGTCCGTTTCGGCAATACCAAACTGAATACATAATTGACTGAACGCCCATTGATTCAGAGTGGTTGAAATTCTTTCTGGAGGATTATCCAAGAGACTAGCTATGGGGAAGATTTCTTCAGCTTGTCCAACTGTCTCTTCTTGTTGAGAAGTCATTCTATACAAGGAACTGGATATTCAAATATGAAGGTGCACGTTTCCTAAAAGTGTGAAATGTTGTGCAAAACTAGTAAAATGACAAGCAAATATAACTAGAATCAAATTAGTTGACATGTGTCGATTATAGAATTTCAGGGCTTGTTATTTTAAGTCCAAGTACAATGTTGATGCAAACAAATCAGCTTTAGTTGATTATTTTAGCTTTTCTTTAATACTTCACTTGAATTTGTTGGTTCACAGCATTTCATTCACATAGTTCATTTAAGTTGATTATTCTTTATCGACTAATCTATCATTCGATGTGGGCAATCAATGGCAGTATATTCGCCCTAGTTTTCTACAAATGTTATGTTTAACAGGTTGTTAGATTAAAAGTTAGTGTAATCTGTAAGGAAGTGCAACAAATTTCAAATAGTCCAAAGTTCAAACAGTTCAATCAAGTTCTTTCAGAAGTTTACAAATGTTCAAAATTTGGTTCATCTCTTAAGTCTTCCAACGACCTAGCATAGGTCGGAGCTTCCTTAGGTCGCACTGTGCAAGTCGAAGAGTTCAAGGCTTCAAGTCAAGATAATGCCAATTTGTCTAAGTGTTAGCTCGACCGCGACCTAAAACCTATGTCGCAAAAAGTTAGGTCGTTAATTTGTTAAGTCATAAGTCGTTCTGCTTGGAATTCATGTGCAAATCTAGCCAATTCCTAGGTCGTTTGAATCCTGGGGCGACCTAAAAGTTAAGTCGCAGATGTGAAGGTCGTTCAGCTTTCTTTAGGTCGCAAGGATCCTTAGGTCGCGAGCGATCTTAGGTCGTTCAGATACACTAAATCACTAACTTCTTCTCCACTCAACAGCTCACTATCTCATTAACTTGCAAACCTGATAACCCATTATCACCTCTCATAATAAAATCCATCACTCTCTCAATGAAATCGATCACTCTCTCAGTGAAATCTGTTACCTCTCCATACCACTAAATCACCCAAAACCAATTCAAATCATCTCAGATTTGTAATTCGTCCAACATCCTGCCATGTTCTCGTGCATCACAACAACGACACAGCTAATAGCGATCGAAAATTGATCGCAACATGACTCGAAAGAGAAACGCGACGTACGAGATTGGTCGGGGATTTGAAGATTGGAATTCGTGGTTCGATGGATGGATAAAGATCGAGTTTACTTACGTAATATGATGGTAAAGATGAATCGACGACTGGATAGGTTGAATTCGCCCTTGGGAGCTCGAAGATTCGTTAATGGCAGAGCGGGAAATCAAAGCAGTTAAGTGAGGAAGAAGCAGCGACCTAACAGTTTATATGGGGTAAAGAAAGGAAGGCGATGGGCACGCGAGTTAGCACATGATTTAGGTCGCTCACGACCTAGCAGAGTTAGATCGAAGCACACGACCTATGACATAGGTCTGTACTTCGAGGGGCAAGTGTTAACTCCTCTTTTAAAGTGACCTAGCAACCTAAAACATCCAGCGACCTAACGACCAAAAGTCTCAAGCGACCTAGCGACCTAAAACCCCCAGTGACCTAACGACCGAAAACATCCAGCGACCTAACGATCGAAAACATCCAGTGACCTAACGACCAAAAGTCTCAAGCGACCTAACGACCTAAAACCCCCAGCGACCTAACGACCTAAAGCTCCAGTGACCTAACATCACAAAGCAACCTAACGACCTAATGCTTCAGTGACCTAGCGATCTAGAGGCCCAGCGACTTAACAACCAAGCGACCTAGCATAGGTCGGACCAACTTAAGTCGATCCACCAAATATCTCAACACAGTTAGGTCGCCGACTGCTCTGTAGGTCGCTCACGACCTACAATTTATTACCTCGTTCAGACAGATCAAGTGCTCCCCTGTTAAGCCGTAAACCATGCCCACTAGGTCGCCCACGACCTACGACCTACCTTGAGCCGTTCATGACCTATGACTTGTCAATATGTTGAAATGGTCAAGTGCAGAACTATTAAGTTGTAGCACGTACTCCCTAGGTCGCTTACGACCTACGACCTACCTTAGGTCGTTCACGACCTATGGCTCACCCCAGAATTCTCCTATAAATACCCCACCTATTCCAACGAATGGCAGACTTTTGGCTCATTTCTAGAACGCCGATACTCTGCTGTTTTCTCAACTCAACCAATACTTCAAGCACTCCAAACATCGAAGACACTTCAACGAACTTCAAGAGGGGATCAAACACATTCAACATGAATTCGAAAGAGTCTTCTACATCGAAGTTCTAGCTACTCGTCTATAGTGTGTTGTAATCAATGTGTATTGTAAAGAGTTGTAACCGAATCATCAATAAAGAAGATAAAGTGGACGTAGGCTTAATTTCAAGCCGAACCACTATAAAACTGCTGTCTCTTTACTTTTCTACTATTTTATGGTTATTTCTAGTTCCCGTACAAACGGGTGGTGCTTTCACATTACTAATACTCACACCGGGGTGTTAGCGTCGATTTTTATGTTAACAATAAGGAAGACATCCACGCCTTTGCTCTTCAAAACAATCAGCCCAAAGGTCGCTCTGAACGTCTAGAAAAGCCTAAATTATATTGTTCTCTTTGTAAGCGATTGGGTCATGATGATAATACTTGCTTCAAGAAACATGGATATCCAGATTGGTGGGAGGATCGAAACCGTGGACCTTTGAAGGGAATACACGGGCCCATGCTGCTCCACCATAGGCTGCACCGCCGGCTGCTGCTCCACGTGGTCGCCCCAAATCGGTGGCTTCTCTAGGTGATTTGAAACCGGAGCAGCTTCAGATATTATTAAATAGGACAATTTTTCGATCAAGGCACCGCAAAAAAACAAATTATAGAACTAGGCCTCAGCAAAAACTAATTATCAAAATAGGTCTCGTTTAATTTATAACCTGTGCATTTTTTGAATGCACAAGTCATAATTTTTTTACGTAGAACTTGCGCATTCCATAAGTGCGCAAGCTTTAATTTAAAGCTTGCGCACTTTTGAAATGCGCAAGCTCATTTTCGGGCATCAAATAGACAAATAGCTGAATCTGAGCTCATTACATCCCCTATCTCTTTTCTTCCTAAAACCCTTCCCATTCCCAACATCAAATCCATTCAAAATCCAAATACCTTAACTCAAAAACATCGTTCCTCATCCATTCCTTCAAACAACCACTCGATTGCGAATAAAATGGAAGTAAGCTCTTCATCTACGTTGATTAGAGGTAATTATAGTTTGATTACTACTGTAGAAACGATTGTTGTTGTTAGTGGAAGAGGTAGTGTTGATGATGTCGATGTGAATGTACTCACATTGTTAGTTTCTTTGTTGAAAATGCAAAAGGATTTGAAGTATTCATTTAGCAAAAACCCTAACTTTGTACATAGTTTTTGTATTGATAAACGGTTGTTGTTGTTTGTAGAATTGTCTCCTGGGCCCGAAGATAGAAGTGTTCTCTATCTTCAAGAACACCATATGAGCCAAAACGACACATTAATGGAGGTAAATGTTCGATATTGGTATACCGGGGAATGGAAATATGAAGTCCTAATTTTAATTTGTTTATACATTGCAGGGTGTTGAAACTGTGAAGATATGCGATCATTCGAGCAAGCTCAAGGAGATCGATTATAAAGATACAAGATTGGAGCCGAATCTACGAATCTCCAGATTTTGGAAAGCTATGCAAATCGACTACATTCGGCTCGATCATCACCTTCTTACTGCTTTATGCGAAACAAATACGTTTCATATGAGGTCGGGGAGATGACAGTGACTCTAGCGGATGTGCATTTTCTTTTCGGTCTTAAAGTAGACGGTCGCCCGGTATGTTTGCAAAATTTAGATATCAATTACATCGAATTGGCTCATGACTTGCTTGGTATTTTTCCGCCTAGAGAGGCGGTTAAGTCTAAAAGTGAATTATCAATGACTTGGTTTAAAAGTGAATTTTCTGAACCACTACCCGAAGGGGCGACCGATTTAGATATACTTCGCCGCACTCGTGCCGTGGTATTGTTTTTTTTGAGTTGCCGATTATTTCCCAATCATTCGAAAGGGAGATTAAGTTTGAAATTTTTACCTTTTTGGATGATTTGGCTGACTGTGGTTATCATTCTTGGGGTAGTGCTGTTCTCTGCTCTTTGTATAGTGAGTTATCGAACGTTGCCTTGCAATGTCGAAAATTTTTAGGGGGTTCTGCAACGTTGTTGCAACTATGGTCATGGTCGCATATTGCCATTGGACGGCCGTCTATTAGAATTCCTACCGACTTAGATCCGTATCTTCCATTCGGGGCTAGGTGGAACTATGCTAGGAGTTGGCGTGAGACGCCAAGAAATGTACAGTTTTACCGTAATGAGTTGGATTTGTTGGCGGATGATGCGGTTACATGGGAACCATATTCATTAGTGTATAAATTTGGACATTCGGAAATTGAGTATTCGTTCACCGGTTGGATTGCTAAGAGCCGACTGATTCTATTTTAGACTTTGAGTTGTATGCACCTGATCGGGCTATGAGACAGTTTTCCTTTGATTATCAGCACATTCCCGATCCTGTCGTCCCACTTGACCCAGAACCCACCAGCTGGATGGCATTTTTGGAGGAAAGTATTGCTATTTGGGAATCAAGAATTGATCGTGCCGAATGAGCACGCGAGTCTCCGATACCTTTGAGCGAGTACGAGTATTGGTATTAGTGAATTACTCGTCGTTATAATCTTAAAAGGTCGACAAGGAAGTTGGTTGCGTACACTCCCCGTGCTCCTCTAGAACGTGATGTGGTAAGTGTTGTAATTTCAAATTTTGTATAGTTCAATTTTTATGTCATATTGATGCATTGTTATGATTTATGGTTTAGGTAAGCAGAATATACAGCGCTTAGGATATGGTAGGCGAAATAGAAGAAAGTCATATAGAGCCGGACATGGTAAAAAGCAAGTGCATTGATCTACGATGAATACCTAAAACGATTTTGGGTCGGAACAAGCTAAGAAGGCCGGCCAAGCCGCTGCGCGTTGTAGAAGAGCCACCACGTTGTATAGAGGAGACACATACCACAGTAGCGGGTGGACAAGCCCAATGGGAGGAGGCACATGGAGAGTGGAGGCATCACAACATCCCAGTGGCGAAACTACAGCTGGATGGCCCGCTTGGCCCGAGGTAGAGCATCAATACACCGGCGGAGAAACTCATGTTGAATGGCCCGTTTGGCATGAAGGAGAACAACAATTCGGATATGTTGGACAGTGGAAAATTCAACAAGAAGAACTCATTTTTGGGTCAAGTCAATAACAAGAAATTCCGCTTCCGACACCCGCTCCTACATTCGAAGAAGGCCAAGGATCGGCTCCCATCGTGTACAAACGGAAGAAGAAGAAGAGAGACACCACTTGAGCTTAGATGGATTCATGATTGACGGTGTTGGTCTTGTTGTTGGTGTTTCTTTGGTTGGGTTAGGTTAGGGGTTGTTGACTTGTATGTTTCTATGTTATTGTATGACCCGTTCAACCTTTTTTGGATGATTTTCAATTGTCAGTTGGATTGTGTTATTTATTTTGTTTTGTGATGGTATTGTTAATGAAATGGTGTGTGCATGCTCTCATTTTTGCAATTTGTGGTTTTGTAGTGTGGTAGAGCGGCACTGTGTTTGGAACTGACCCAAAAAATAGCTTGCGCATTTGTGGAATGCGCAAGCTATATTGTCAATATAGCATGCGCATTCCACATATGCGCAAGCCATTTTTGGGTTATTTACAGCAATCCGCAAATGCTACATTTGCTCTTTTGTAGCATAGGTGAAACGCTGCAAATAACCCAGTTCTACGCTTACATATAGCTTGCGCATTTCTGGAATGCGCAAGCTATACAGCTTGCGCATTCCATATATGCGCAAGTGTGTATTTGTCCCTGTCCGAGACAGAGAGCTATTTCAACACCATAAATCAATCAATTTCAAACAAAAAGTATGAACAACATTCTATATAACATGCAAACACCATTTGAAAACAAAGTCACAGCATGCCACAACATCCGAAAAAGTTTCAACAAGTCATACAGTAACATAGACGTTCTACTTCTATTACAATTCAATGCTGACAAGTTTTCTTCTTGTGGCCAATAGAACCACATTTGCTACATCTATTATGGCCGGATGAAGATGGCGGATCCATGAAACCTTTTATTCGAGTAGAGCGAGGACGACCTGAATTTCTACGCACAGGCGGTGGTTGTATAATTGGACCATCGTAGACGTTCCAATGTCGACTATCTGGTACAGGGTGGAATAAAGGAGCATAAGCTGCGGAATACATAGCCTTCGTGAACCACGTGGAGATTAAGTCAAAATACGCTCTATTAGCACCACCCGAACCACGTGAACAAGCCGCTAATACATGGGAGCACGGAAAATGATCTAATGTTGGCATGTTGCACGAACATTTGGCAACATTATCTTCGATATTCACCGTATAATCAAACATATGCACATCTTTCACCTGCCATTCAACGAAGCTATATCTCTCTATAGCCATGAGCCTCGATTCTTCCATTCTTCTCCGCGCTAATGCTTCCCACCTAGGTGCGAGCTGCGACGTCCACTCTTCCCCTTGAGTTCGTCATTCGACGAAGTAATGGTTCAGTCGATGAAACGTACGTGCAACTAATGATCTAACAGGTAAATTCCTAGTTCCTTTGAGCATACCGTTAAAGCTTTCGGAAACATTGGTCGTCATCATATTGAATCTTACTCCGCCGTCATGACAAAGAGTCCAGCTTGATTCCTGGTCTTTCAAACTTCTTTCAATCCACGCATCAGCATCTCGATTTACATCCTTTAACTGTTTTCGAAGATCATTATATTTTACGACCTCCGATGTCGTGGCACATGCGTGTAATAAATTTCGTAGCTCATTCGTGCCAAACCCCGCTTTCTTGAAATTTGCTTTAATACGATGGATACAAAAGCGATGATGATGTTCAATTGCCCAAGCTTCTCTAAGAACACGTGGAATTCCTTTCATATGATCCGAGATAAAGGTGATACATCTAGTACGTACGGATGGAATATAATTCCATATGCAACGAAAAAACCAACTCCACGTTTGCCACGACTCTGTTTGTACAATAGAAAAAGCTAAAGGAAATAGCCCTTGATTTGCATCCACCCTAGTTGCTACTAGTAATGTACCTAGATACTTCTCGTATAAATGAGTGCCATCAATAGAAAATATGGGTCGACAATGGTCGAAGGCTTGAATAGAAGGTCCGAAAGCCCAAAAAGCACCATCAAAAACACCACGACTATGAATAACATCATATACGGTTCCGGGGTTGGTATGTTGTAGGGCACTAAGATATTTCGGCAATTCCGCATACGACGATTCCCAATTGCCATAAATCATTGCAACAGCTTTCTGCAGTCCGTGCCAGGCTCGAAAATAACTCACTTTAATATGAAACATGTTGGACATTGTCTCTTGAATAGTTCTTGCAGTCATGTTTGTTTTAGCTTTAATCAACAGAAGTATTTTGCTGCATATAAACTTAGTAGTTGCCTGTCGATGGTTTGAGTTGATGGTTGCATTTAAACAAGTGTGATCGCTGCCATATGTAGTTATCTTCCACCAGTTTGAATTTTTTTCTTACCAAAAGGCTTGCATGAACTCGCCAAGGGCATGTTTCTTCCACATCACAACGGACTGTGTATTGATTTGCACGCGATTTCAGAACTTGAAACGAAACTGAACATTTAATCGCCCATTCACATAATTGTTCAACAAGCTTCTGCTTACTTTTTAAAAAATTAACTCAACTCGTGGACCTTTCTCCGCACATTCTCTTCCAAAAACTTCAACGTCTTGTTGATAATTTTCCATTATTGATTTCACCATCATTGATGCCGTGCATAAATCATCGGCTAGAGCCTCTTCATATGTGATTTGTTCTTCTTCCGCATTTACATCATCAGCCTCCTCAATGTCTGCATATATGGTTGCATCATTGTTAACTTCCATTTGATGGATCCAAGTTCTATCCTCATCATCCGCACAAGCTACTTCCATGCTATCCAATTGTCCACAACTCTCATGTGGAGTAAGAATATGATCATCGGAACCATCGTCATCACAACCAGTAAATGCATCTTCGACACTAGGAATACAAAAAACAAAGGTCATATATTTTGCATTAACGTAAGTCAAAATACAAGTGCCAACATATAATAGTACTCACTTTTCAAACATTTGCGACTGATTTGGATTTATAGCATTCTGCATCATATGTTGTTCCTGACTAGAAGAGACTCCAGCCATTCCAATGTACCTATGAAGTAAGTTTGTAAACTCTCCACCTTGATGGCTTGAAAGATACGACGGATACGCCAAACATTGTGTTTTTTGTAACTGTGTGGTGTGCATATACTCATCCCCAGAGATTACTGCAGCTTGTGTTTCAACCACATTTTCATGTTCCACTCTCACAACGTAGATTTCTACCACTCTCATTCCAACTGAAAAGGTGGAGTTCAAATCGTCGTCGTCTTCCAAATCAATAGCGGATGCACCATCATCCAGAACCCATTTCACCGCTAAATTTAAATCATATATCAAAGGATTTGCTTTTGTCACTTCAAATGCCCTTTGTTTAAGCTCTTCGAAACTACAATGATTTTTTATTGTTGATCCTTTTCGCTTCTCGCCCACATATCTAGGTTTACCTTCTTCATCAACCAACAATTCGCCATCAAAGTAAAATATAGTCGGAACCTTTGACATTATCTGCAAAATAAGTTCCAATACCACATCCATAGTTTTTGTTCACTGACATAACTATAAACATCAATTTGATGAATTATTACCTATTTTTTCTAAGTAGATTTTGCTTCTGCAGGCAATCTTCAACCAAAAGCAGTCAACTCAATCTTTAAAAAAACCCAAACAAGCAAATCAATATAATAATGTAACCAATATATTTCATCATTAAAGTCAACACTATCAAATGAATTTCAAAAACATAATAAACTATCCACCATACACACATTACGGGTTACAACAAATAGAAACATTTTCGCAACAACATATTACAAATACAACGGTTCAACATAAAATCCAAATATGACAACTTAACCAAGTCCCAAACCTCTACCACATTCTAGGTCTTCCACTGTTTGTCCTTAGTTCTTCATTCACACTTTTCAAACGACTTATTTCGGCTTGCAATTTGTGGGCATACTCAAGTCCCCTTTCGCACAGGGGTTGATCAATCCATTTAAAATAATTGCAACAATCATATTCACGAGGATTCAATCTATGTTCGTTGTATGAACTACACCCGAAAAATCTTCGTCTAGCATTCTTTTCCTTTCTGCAAACAACCACTACACACATATCTCCGCAATAACAATTTGGACATGGTCGTTGTCCCCTTGGCATGGATGGACCAACAGGATGTATAGGCATCAGCAAATTTCCGCTAACTGTATGTTGATGACCGAGCATTTACGCAGAAATAACTTCACATAAACGAGCGTGTAAGGTTGATGATCCTGAATGGAATTTACGCGGTACTGGTTTAAACTGTGTTTCCAGAACATGATCGACATCAAAGCCAATATGACTTGAACTTGCAACTCTGATTTTCCCTTCAACCTCATCAAAATGTTTCATCAATGTTTCGTTGTCTATCTCCCAATCATTAATATCTACCGTTATAATAAACAATAAACAATTAAGGTGTAAATTAGGGTTTTTAATTTACTACTACTAAAATAGGGTTTCCTAGTTCATCAAACACTAAGAACTAATTCAACAACAACACCATTGTCTAATAATTAACACCACCACCACCAATAACTCTTCATTTTCAACAACATCAACAATAGCAAAATTACATCTTAATTTTCAAAAACATGAATTATTACCTTTGTCTTGTAACGATGAAGAAGATGACTCCATATATAATTTAGCAACTATTTGGTTAATAAGGTGATTGTGGATTTGGATATAGAAGAAAAATGAGTTTGAATTGGGAAATGGGGAGGGTTTGGGGAAGAAAGTAGAAATATTGATAAATGAACTCAGATCTGTGCTCTCTGTCTATTTGATGCTAAAAAATGAGCTTGCGCACTCCATAAGTGTGCAAGCATTAAATATAGCTTGCGCATTTATGGAATGCGCAAGTTATAGTTAAAAAAATTTAACACTTGCGCACTCCATATTTGCGCATGTTAAAACCAAAACGAGGCCTACTTTGGCAATTAGTTTTTTCTGAAGCCTAAAACCAAAATATGTTATTTTCTAATGCCTAAAACCAAAAATTGTCCTATTAAATATGATTTATAATCGCCAACATGATCAGATGATGGGTGAGTCTTCTTGGATTATTGATAGTGGTGCTTCTCATCATGTTACTGGCACTGAATCGTGTCTGACTAGTGCCCATACTATTGCACCATGCTATGTTGGGTTACTTGATGGAGCCCATGCCATTGCAACTAAGGCTGGTCGTGTTTTGTTAACTGATGGGTTGATACTTGAGCATGTTTTATTTGTACCAAAGTTACATTGCAATTTAATCTCGGTGTCATAGTTGATTGATGTTTCTAAATGTTTATTATGATTCACTGATTTATTATGTGCTATACAGGACCTACACTCGGGGAGTCTGATTGGAGCCGGCGAATGTAAGGATGAACTCTATTACTTTCGGCAGATTCCTACAGTGTTTATGGTAACGGTTCCAGGGATTACAGATTTTGAGTTGTGGCATCGTCGTCTGGGGCACCCATTAGATAGGGTCGTCAAGTTAATTCTTGCTATTTCTTCCAGTACTTACAGAAAGAAATTGAATAAAGCATGTGATATTTATCCTCAAGCAAAACAAAAACGTGATAGTTTTCCTGTTAGTGATAGTAAAGCTAGTAGAATTTTTGAAATTATTCATTTTGATTTATGAGGACCAAATAAGATACCCTCTTCATGTGGAGCACATTATTTTTTGGATGATTTTTCAAGAGCTGTATGGGTTTATTTATTGCGTTCAAAAATAGAAGTTTATCAAGTTTTTTGTTCACATTTTGCTATGATTCTCCGTCAGTTTGAAACGAATGTCAAATTAGTAAGGAGTGATAATGGTACATAGTTTAAATGTATGTTGGATTATTTTGGTGCTAATGGAATTATTTTTCAAACCTCTTGTGTTGGGACTCCTCAACAAAATGGTCGTGTGGAACGAAAACATCAACATATTCTTAATGTAGGACGTGCTTCGATGTTTCAAGTCAACCTTCCTATTAATTTTTGGGGAGAATGTGTGCTCGGTGCAGTGTATCTCATTAACATAACTCCGTCTGGTTTGCTACAAAAACAAAACTCCATTTGAAATTCTTTTCGGCCAAGCACCTAATTTTGATATACTTAAGGTTTTTGGTTGTTTAGCTTTTGCACACAATCAAAAGGTCAAAGGTAATAAATTTTCTTCTCGGAGTAGGAAGTGTGTTTTTATTGGTTATCCACATGGAAAGAAGGGTTGGAAATTGTATGTTCTTCAGACAGGTGACATCTTTATATCCAGAGATGTTAAGTTTCAAGAAAATAAATTTCCTTACGAGAATGTACCTAATTATCAAGAGACTTCTTCCTCGCCGCTACCTGATTCTAATATGGAGATCAATGTTGATTTTTTTGATGACTTAGAGTCTGATTTGGTTGATGTACAAGCAGCCCCTGAGATTGGGACTGAAGCTGTATTAGATCCTGATACGCCTCCTATTATTGTGCCTCCTGCGATTATGCCTTCACCAGCATTCGTGGATGTCTTGGGGCATGGCTTGTGGGACAACCGTCCCTCAGTTCTTCTTTGTGATTTTGTTACCCACACTGTACGATCTTCGAATCCATCTGCATGTTCATCATCTTCTTCCAAATCCTCAGGTACTTCTTATCCTCTAGCACATTATGTGAATTATAATAAGTTTTGTCCATGACACCGTGTTTTTCTTGCAGCTATCACAGAAAGCATTGATCCTCGTTCTTTTATAGAATTTATGCAAGATGAAGGTTGACATAAGGCTATGAAAAAGGAGATTGATACTTTAGAAGTTAATGGCACCTAGGAAATGGCCACTTTACCTCCACATAAAAAGGCACTTGGCTCTAAATGGGTATACAAAATCAAATATCATGCCGATGGGTAGGTTGAGCTCCTTAAGGCTCAGCTAGTTATCTTTGGCAATCATCAGACTGAGGGCGTTGATTATAATGAAACTTTTGCTCCAGTTGCGAAAATGGTCACTATTCATGCCTTATTAGCAGTTGCCTTAGTCAAAAATTGGGCTTTGCATCAGATGGATGTTCATAATGCTTTTTCGCACGGTAAACTTGATGAAGAAGTTTACATGAAACTTCCTCCTGGTTTCAATGTTTGCACTCCTTGTTTAGTGTGTCGTCTCAGGAAGTCTTTGTACGGTTTACGACAGGCTCCGCGGTGTTGGTTTGCTAAGTTAGCCGCTTCTTTGAAGACCTATGCTTTCCTAGTCCTATTCAGATTACTCTTTGTTTACTTTACATCAGGGATCGGTCCAACTTAATGTCCTTGTATATGTTAATGATCTGATTATTTCTAGTAATGATGCTTCTGTTGTTGGTCGTTTCAAGGTTTATTTGCATGAGTGTTTTTATATGAAAGATTTGGGTGTGATGAAGTATTTTCTTGGCATTGAGGTTGCTCGGAGTACAGAGGGAATTTTTTTATGCCAATGAAAATACACTCTTGATATTATTGCTGAAGCTGGTTTGGTGGGGACTCGTCCTACTAGCTTTCCCATTGAGCAGAATCACACATTGGCTCTCGCCAAAGGTCCTTTGCTCGCCGATCCTGAAAGGTATGGATGACTTGTTGGTCATCTCATTTACTTATCCTTCACACGTCCTGACGTGGTTTATACAGTTCATATCTTGGCTCAGTTTATGCAAGAACCTCGTCTGGAATGCGGCGCTTCGCACGGTTCGATACATAAAAGGGTGTCGGGTCAAGGCATTCTTCTTTGCACTGATTGCGAGTTATCTCTGACAGGTTGGTGTGATTCTTATTAGGCCACTTTCCTTTTGACTTGACGGTCTCTTACTGGTTGGATAGTGTTTCTTGGTTCTTCCCCGATTTCTTAGAAGACAAAGAATGTAACGACCCAAAATTTTTAATCGTTTGATTATTAAATGTTTAATTAATTTTAAATAAGTGAATTTTAGAATTTAACAACTTATAATTCAAATATAGGGAATCTTTAAATATTTGAATTGTGAATTAAATGTTAATTAAATGGATTTAATAATTTTATTTAACTCCATTTAATTAATAAATAATATTAGTGGGTTCAATTTGTAGATTTATTTACAAAGGTAAATAGACCGGATAAATATTGATAATTGAATATTTAAATATGTGAAATTAGCCTTTTGGGACACAGTCTCGAATTTCGATGAAACCAGTTTCATTGGATCAATAATAGTGAATTATTATAGGATTTCAAGTTTCGTAGCGATCAGGCTTATCGTTTGGTCGTGCGAGCATGAAACATGTAAAATTTATTTTTAGAACTTTAATTAAAATAAATTGATTTTGAAAAGCTATTCTTTGAATATGATGGAATTGGCATTCGATACCTATTACATTGTGCTCGAAATAGGGGTATTTAGCTAGGAGCGTCAGGCGGCATGTCTCGTTCGGAGTTCGTCAATTTTAAGGCGTGAATAGTACCGGATAGGATTTCTATATAAGGACCTCAACCCTTTCATCTTTGCTAAAACCCTAGGAGATTAACCCTGGCAGCCATTTTAGTTTTGTCCATCCAACAGCCAATATTGCTCCGACCGATAGAGGCAAAATTAGGTAACAGGTTGAAGAGGAAAAAGGTGTGCCTCGTCTTCACCAATTCATCGCTACCATCTGATCTTCCATCAGTGGCCTACGGCGGCCTAGATCTGGTCGAGAAGTCAGTAACTGTTTTGGGTCTGTCCTCGACATTGGCAGCACGACGAGCGACGTCGTGGGTGGCGTGGGGTTGCGCCAAGCCAAGGCTTCACGTGAGAGGAGTTTGGCGATCTCCGGTGACATATGGCGGCGGCGGCTGGTGGTTGAAGTGAAGTCGACGTGTAACAGCCCGAATTCCAGTGGATCCGGATTTTTTGCAAAAATGCTAAAATCCAAGCCTACTAAAGCCCGAGTTGGGTTTCTGATATCCTACAAAGACAAATATATCAGAGCTTAGATAAATATCTCACAGCGGAACTAACTAAAATATAATAGTAAGTAAATACTCACCAATATAATAACACTTTCTAAACAAGTGTCTCAAAGCTGGAAAGTCTCTGCCATCTACCTAACCTGTATTGAAGACTTAATTTCGATATACGATCGTTTTATGTCCTCGATAGTTGGTATCTTAGTTATCGGTTACTTCAGCCACTTTATTTTCGTCACTCAAAAATGATGTGTTGCTCCTTTGAGCTTTGTTATCCTTTGTAAGAAATGACTAAACCCAAAGATTGAGTGGGGTCCAAGCTATGTGGGGTTGCTCCCATTAAGGTAATTTCACATCCACTCTAGAGTGGATTCGGTGTTGCGCATTGAGATGTGAAGTACTCGGATACTCGGTAACAATTGGCGGGGTCTGTCTTGGAGGTTTCCGAGAGCCATCAAAGTTCTCAAGTATATTTCTAGAGATATACTTTCGGTAATGGGGGCGCACCCTCCTAGTCATTTGTTGGAAAATTTCCTTTCCTTATTTGATTCGAAAACCCTGAATCTGATTTATCTTTAAATTGCCCTGAGTAGAGCCAACTTCTCATCACGGTATTTAAGTGTTTATTTAGTCCATTCTATCGAGTTTGGACTGTAACTTTATTTAGCCCATTCTATCGAGTTTGGACTGTTACTTTATTTAGCCCATTCTATCGAGTTTGGGCTGTTACCTTATTTAGCCCATTATATCAAGTTGGACTGTTTTCTTTGTTCTATCCATTATGTCCAGTTTGGATTTTACTCTGTTTATTTCCATTCTTTCAAGTCTGGTTTAATATTATTTATGCTCAATCACATTTGGATTTGTTTCCTGATATTTATTTCTGCTCTTGCCTATATGGATGTTATTCTTATGAGGTAAAAACCCGTTCCGTGTTATCGGCGTTCTCACAGAATTTTTATATATGTTCCCCATTTTTCGAGTTATCTCATGCTGGTATTTCCAGACTGATCGGGGTGTTATTTATTTATAATGCTCGGGTCAGACTGAGTATTTTCCCAGGTTGGCTTTGGTGTTATGGGATTCATGGAGGAGAGCTGAAGATTCACCTATCGTAGTTTTTCTATTTTCCGCTCTATTTATAGTAAACCTATCGGCATTTGTAAGGTCGGGATTTTATATTTGTCCAGCTGATAAGGTTTGTTTTAACTCTGATATACATTTTATTTTTGAAGTGACAGTTTCTACTATCCTTGTTATATTATATATTGTCGATTCCGCTATGAGATTCTGTTCCTCTGTTCTCTGTTCTTTTTTTATTTACCCTAACAATCTGCCCTTTTGTCGATTGGACATGCGACATTAGAAAAAGTGTAGTGTTTGGTGTCGACTTTCGATGGTCAAAAAGGTGGATCGTTACATTTGGTATTAGAGCTGAAGGTTAATCGAGAACCTAGGCTTTGGTAGGGTTTGGCTCATTAGAGATAGGGTAAGCGACACCCTAGAATGAGTTTGAGAATATTATATATACGAGAGCGTATTTGTTAATGTTATAAAAACATATTATGTTAATTGGTCTATTGAGTTTTAGTGAATTCTGGTCGAGACGTTGGAAGCCACGATATCAATAGGGATTTCTAAACAGTTGACCAAGGCCAACGTACATGGTATTGAAATTTTTGAAAATTTGGCGAATTGAATATTTGCCTAGGATTATATTTTATATATATAAAGGAATAATTTTCAAAACTCTATATAGTTATATAGAGTGTTGGTTTAAATTGGATAATATTTATTTATTATCACTATTGCTTGTTCGGTTATGCTTAACTTAAATAAAAAGCAAAGACTGTTGTGTGTCGATTGCTAAATTGTGCTCGGTTTATTTAGGAGCGTTTATCACTTTGATTTAAAATGAACCCTTTGTGAATTAATTTTCACAATTTAACTAAAAAGGTGTTCGAAGGATATGATTAAGTTAAGAAATTTGCCATTTAAAAATAGTGAGTTAATGATTGAACTTTAATAAAAAGTTGTTAATATAATCTAAATAGTGAGATAAGATATTTAGAGAATAAATATTCGATATAATTTTATTATAATAAAGAAGGATTATTATAATATGAAATCATTTTTATATAAGGAAAGTTTGATATAAATTTAGTTTGAAAATATGTTTAAAACGGATTTTTAATCTAAATCCCAGAGTTTTTGAATATAATTACAGAGGAATTTTTGAGAAATGAAATGGTTATACTTTTGAAAATTTAAAAATAGAAAATAGACTGGGAAGTAAAATTTGAAATGAAATGCATTTTCTTTGGGATAATTAGGAGGAAATTATTTCGATTAGTTTTGTGATAATCTGAATAATCTTCTAAGTGACGATCAAATGTTTCCTTAGGCAAACTTGTGGAATACTTATAAATTATTCTTGTTATCATTGTGCGATCGAAATGAGTTCAAATCCAAATAAACCCAAAGTGAGTTTTAATAAATAAATTGTTTGAAGTTATTATATATAAAATTATATGAAGTATGATTTCAAAGGTAAGTTTTAAAATCAAAACCGGGTATCTAATTTTTAAGTACCCTAAAGGGGAATTGGTTTCATAATAAAAAGTAATGCTAATAAGAGATTTTCTAGATAAATAATTTTTTTTCCTTAGATAGGATAAGGGATAAATTAGAAACGGGTAAATTGGTTAAATTAATAAAGAAGGTTTTGATAAACATTGTTTTTGTTAAAACCATACAATTGTTTGAAACATCTAAGTAGTATGAACTACTTGTTGATTGAGTCAACTCATAAATATTAATCGTTTTAACACTATATGTTAAAAAGGTTAATAGGTTGACTCGGTTTTAAGAAATCATAAATTGATTTGATCTCCATCTGTATCTTTGAAAAGGTTAAAACTAAAATTTATATGTACTCTTAGGATATAAAAGAATATTATATACGTAAATAAAGGGAATAAGATATGATTTAATGTTTTATAAAGAAATAACTTTATAAGGTATTTTAAAACTTGGGTGAGAAATTATGAGATAACTCATAAATAATTTTAGTATTGAATAAAGTACTAAGTGAAATTATAAGTGAATTAGAAATTAATATAATTAAGAAAACTAATAGAATATAGAGTATAACTTTCCATTTTGCCCAAGTTAGTTTGGATAATATTCAGAGCAATAACCAAAGGCTAATGAGCAAAACAGTACGCTTAAATAGTTAGCTATATTTTTGGACAATTAAGAAAGTTTTGAACCCAAGTTAAAATTTGTTTGTTAGTCATTTGACATTTTTAAACAATGTCAAGTGAAAAATTTTCCCTTATGGAATTTGATTTATTGTTAGTGTTAGTTTATTCCTCCACAAAATTTGATTCATTGGATTTGATTGAATTGAATGGATTGGTGGTGTGATGTCTTATACCATTATCTATAAAATTTTAAATTTATAGACAAAGGATTTTAAATGGTTGTTACGAGGACCTAAATCCCGGTGATTTTGGAAAAGAATTTTTTTGAAGATTTTGAGACGGGATTGGTATTTATTCACTCTAGTTGTTGTTTTTGGAGGAACCGGAATACCACTGGATGCTCCATATTGTTTTGATTCTAGAGTTTCACCATAATTTATTTGGAGGAATCCCCTCCTTATCATTTTGATTTTGATCTTTGATTTTTCTCGTTTGAGAAATTTGAAAATAGATTTTTGAACTGAAAAAAGGGTATTTGGATCTAAATTTATCATTTGAAAATTATTGATTGCATATCATCTATTTCAGGAGATTTTCTGTATTTTGTTGCATATGATTGAGATATGGTTGTTGGTTGCATGTAGATTTATATTAGATTAGTTTTGCTTGTAGAGTTACATCATATTACTTTTGTCAGCTTGATTTTGTTTTAGATTTTGTAAATACATGGATGCAATAGAGCCGTTTGATTCTTGTGCACCTGCATTTACATAGAAGTTAATAAATTACTTGCCAAAATATAAATCAAGACATGAAAAAGGTGCGTAATAAATTCAGAAAATTTAAATTGGTTGATGATTTTATGCCCCAAATATGGGAGGCTACTTGGCTCTTGTTTTCTTTTGATTGGTTTGGAGCCAACTGAGGCAATTTGTAGTTGTTCTGATCGAACCGCGCAAAGGAGACGCTGGTGTAATTTTTCGAAAATTTAAGAGTTAGAAATTTTTAAGAATTTTGGAAAATGTTTGAAAGCTGAAATTTGATTTTCTAAGTTATATCTGGGATAAATGAATAGAAGAAAAGTAGTTGGTATGTGAATGAATTTAAAATACTGGGAAATTTTAAAATCTATTCCAGCTAATTGGTTTTAGAAATAATTTTGACAACCCATTTTAATTAATAAGTTTTAAACTTAAGGGTTTGGAAACATTTTCTTCCTTAGGATTTCGGGGACGAAATTCATTTAAGGGAGGAGAATGTAAAAACCCAAAATTTTTGGTCATTTGATTATTAAATGTTTAATTAATTTTAAATATATAAATAAGTGAATTTTAGAATTTAACAACTTATAATTCAAATATAAGGAATCTTTAAATATTTGAATTGTGAATTAAATTTTAATTAAATGGATTTAATAATTTTTTTAACTCCTTTTAATTAATAAATAATATTGGTGAATTCAATTTGTAGATTTATTTAAAAAGGTAAATAGACCAAATAAATATCAATAATTGAATATTTAAATCTGTGAAATTAGCCTTTAGAGACACAGTCTCGGATTCGATGAAACCAGTTTCATCGGATCCGTAATAGTGAATTATTATAAGATTTCAAGTTTCGTAGCGATCAGACTTATCGTTTGGTTATACGAGCTTGAAACGCGTAGAATTTATTTTTAAAACTTTAATTAAAATAAATTGATTTTGAAAAGCTTTCTTCTGAATATGATGGAATCGGCTTTCGGTAATTATTCCATTGTGTTCGAAATAGGGGTATTTAGCTAGGAATGCTAGGCGACACGTCTCCTTTGGAGTTCGTCAATTTTAAGGCGTGAATAGTATTAGATAGTATTTCTATATAAGGACCTCAACCCTTTCATCTTTGCTAAAACCCTAGGAGGTTAACCCTGGCTGCCATTTTAGTTTTGTCCATCAAATGGCCAATATTGCTTCGGCCGCTAGAGGCAAAATTAGGCGACAGGCTGAAGAGGAAAAAGGTGCACCTCGTCTTCGCGAATTCATCGCCACCATCTGATCTTCCATTAGTGGCCTACAGCGGCCTAGATCTGGTCGAGAAGTCAGCGACTATTTTGGGTCTATCCTTGGCATTGGCAGCACGACGAGCGACGTCGTGGGTGGCGTTGGGTTGCGCGAGGCCAGGGCTTCACGTGGGGGGAGTGCGGCGATCTCTGGTGACGTATGGCGGTTGGCGGTTAAAGTGAAGTCAACGAGTTTGAATGTAGCAGTTTAATTTTTGAACGAAGATGGATTAGTATATATTTAGGTTAACTAATTGTAATTAATTATTTAATTACTTAATTGATTCAAGAATCTTATAAATGCAATTTATATTTCATACGAGGTCGGTTTGAACGCGGTGAGTTGCGTTGTACTCCTGAAAGCATTATCTACGTTTTGGAGGTGGACTGAACGAGATAGGAGCTTGTTGGAATTTATGCTAATAACGAATGCTCGTTCAATTTTAACTCAAATCGGAACGAGTCGACGATAACTGGAATCAAGCTGAGTTTAACTCACATTCAATTTTATTATATCGTATCTATGATGTTATAAATGTTTATTGGTTGTTTGGATGTTAGTTAAATTGTTTGATTGCTTGTTTGGTTGAATTTCCGTTCGGAATATGGATGACATATTAAATTGATCGCTACAAATCCCATATGATCATCTATTTATTGTACATAACCATTGTTTTGCAGGGAAAATCTATAGAGAGACCCAAAGGGGGTTTCCCGTCCATAAATTATTTATTTACATCCATATGCTGTTATTGATAGTTTATTGAAATTAATTTCTGATATTCCATTTAATAGTTTAAATGTCGTTAGAACAATTTTCGCTATACCATAGTTTATTGAATTTTATTCCCAAAACCCTATCGCATGAACTTGAGCTTGTGTTTCTGCTGAAAAGAATATTGAAAATTTATTAATCATTTTGATTAATGATAATTTAAATTAATTAATCTTTTAAATTAATTAATTGTGAGATTAATTAACTAATTTAATAAATGATGATTAAAAATTAGTTTATCTTTAGATTTAATTAATCATTTTTCTAATGATGTTTTATACTTAATTAATCGTTCTAACTAATGATTATTTGAGTGTAATTAATTCTTTTAATTAAGGATAATGAGGTTCAATTAATTTATTGAAATTAATTAATTATTTTAATTAACGGTAATTGAAATTAATAATCATTTTAATTAATGATATTTAAAAGTAAATAATCATTTTAAATAATCATATTTGAATCTAATTAGTCATTTTAATTAATGACTGTTTTTAAAATTTAATTAATTATTTTAACTAATGATTTTTAGAATTTAGTTAAATCAGCTTAATTAATGATGTTTTATAATTAAATAAATCATTTTAACAAATGATTTTTTAATTAATATTTCTAGCTAATAGAGTTTGAATTTAATTAATCCGATTAATTTATGATTATTTTAAACTTCGTTAAGTTTTTTAATTAATGGAATTTAAAATTACCTATCATTTTAATTAATGATGTTTGCGATTAATTATACATTTAATTAATGACTATTTCAATTTAATAGATTCTTTTAATTAATTGATTTAATATAGGTGATTAAACTAAATTAACTAATATAATAAAAATTACTTTAATAAACCGATTTAATGAAGATTTTAAAATTTATTTACCAATGTTATAAAAGTGTTTGTAATTAATTATCTATTTTATTATAGATAATGAATTTTTTATTTAAAAGGATTTTAAATGTAATTAATTATCCTTTGGGATAATTAATATTCTTTTTAAAGTATAAAAAGGAATTGGAACTCGATTATTGAGATGATAAGTTGGATAATCTTCTGGGTGTTCGGTCTGATGTTGGTTTAGGCCTTCGGGGTCATGCACTTGGAAAAATTATTCTCTTAATGTTTTAACAATCTGAAACTAATTCTAAAAGTGTTTTACCAATACGGAAATCAAGCCAAAAAGTTCAGTTCGTTTTTAAAAAGAAAAGGTTGATTCATTTACGGAAATGAATTATTTCTGTAAAGCGAATCACTTATATGGAAACGATTTATTTGTATAATTAGCACTAAACATCGAAAAAGTAGATTTGTAGCTATTTCGAAAGTTAAGAATAATTGTGTGACATGACTTTGAGGTAAGACTACCTTGACTCGTCCGATATTATTATTAATCCAGAAATAGTACAAGTTTGAATTCAATAAGTGGTGATATGACTACAAGACTTAATTTCCATATACGATCGTTTTATGTCCTTGATAGTTGGTATCTCAGTTAACGGTTATTTAAGCCACTTTATTTTCATCACTCTAAGATGATGTGTTGCTCCTTTGAGCTTTGTTATCCTTTGTCGGAAATGACTAAACCCAAAGAGCGAGTGGGGTCTAAGCTATGTGGGGTTGCTCCGATTAGGGTATTTTCACATCCACTCTAGATTGGATTCGGTGTTGCGCATTGAGATGTGAAGTACTCAGATACTCGGTAACAGTTGGCGGGGTCCGGTTTGGAGGTTTCCAAAAGCCATCGGAGTTCTCAAGTATATTTCTAGAGGTATACTTTCGGTAAGGGGTCGCACCCTCCTAGTCATTTGTTGGAAAATTTCCTTTCCTTATTTGATTCGAAAATCCTGAATCCGTTTTAGCTTTAAATTGCCACGAGTAGAGCTAACTCCTCATCACGACATTTAAGTGTTTATTTATTCCATTCTATCGAGTTTGGACCGTTACTTTATTTAGCCCATTCTATCGAGTTTGGACTGTTACTTTATTTAGCCCATTTTATCGAGTTTGGATTGTTACCTTATTTAGCCCATTCTATCAAGTTGGACTATTTTCCTTGTTCTATCCATTCTGTCCAGTTTGGATTTTACTCGGTTTATTTCCGTTCTTTCAAGTTTGGTTTAATATTATTTATGCTCAATCATATTTGGATTTTTTTTCTTGATATTTATTTCTGCTCTTGCCTGTATAGATGTTATTCTTGTGACGTAAAAACTCATTCCGCGTTAGCTGCGTGGTCTCACAGAATTTTTATACATGTTCACCAATTTTTGAGTTATCTCACGCTGGTATTTCCAGACTGATCAGGGTGTTATTTATTTATAATGCTTGGGTCACACCGAGTATCCCAGGTCGGCTTTGGTGTTATGAGATTCATGGAGGGGAGCTGAAGATTCACCTGTCGTAGTTTTTTTATTTTCCGCTGTATTTATAGTATACCTATCGACATTTTTAAGGTCAGGATTTTATAACTGTTCAGCTGATAAGGTTTGTTTTAACTTTGATATACTTTGTATTTTTGAAGTGACAGTTTCTACTGTCCTCGTTATATTATGTGTTGTCGATTTCGCTGTGAGATTTTGTTCCTCTGTTCTCTGTTTTTTATTTACCCTAATAATCTGCCCTTTTGTCGATTGGACGCGCGACATTAGAACACAGTGGTAGTGTTTGGTATCAACTTTCGATGGTCAAAAAGGGGGGTCATTACAAAGGAATAACACATGGTGTCATGTTCTTCTACTGAGGCCGAATATCATTCCATGGCAGCTGTCACTTTGGAGTTGAAATGGCTTAAAGCTTTGCTTGCAGGTTTGGTATCTCTCATACGCCAACCATGCGCTTATACTGTGATAGTCAATTGGCACTCAACATTGCTCAAAATCCTATCTTTCATGAACGTACCAAGCATATTGAAGTTGATTGTCATTATGTTCGTATTGGCATTATTTCTACCTCTCATGTGGCTACGGATAATCAGCTTGTCGACATCTTCAACAAAGCTCTCGGAAAGCGCACATTTCTGCATTTACTTCGCAAGTTGGGCATTTTAGACCTCCATGCTATAGCTTAAAGGGGTGTGTTAAGATTAATTATAGGCTATATTTGCTTTATGTTTGATATGGGCTTAAGCCTTATTCTCTTTCCATCAGTTTGTATATATTAACCTAAGGGTGAATTAATAAGGATGGGGGGGCAACACATTATTACAATTTTCTCATAAAGCATTGGATGTTTCCAGCTTAATAACTTGCTTGTTAAATTAGTGTATTACCCACAAGTTGAATAATAAAACATAAATCATATGGTACATATACACATGCAGGAAGGAAATTTACAAATCAAAATCTGTTTTTTTATGAATAAACACCAAAATTACGACACCTTAGTCATATGAGTGGTGGTAAATTTATTTCAAAATCTAGAAATGTGCAAAATGAAGAAAAATTATTTTCTTTGTTGAAAAAATTTATATTAATTATGAGTCAATAAAATCATTATTTAAGCAATAATACATGCATCTAAATTAAATATATGATTTATGCATTACACATTACATGTGTGGCATGTACATTTACCACCAAACAAACATTTAGACTACATACACACATACATACATACATACATATTATATATGTATGTACGTACATACGTATGTGTGTATTTATATGCATATATATAATGAAGTTTGAATGTAGGATCCTACGGCAATGACCATTTATAGAATATTAAAGTACATGACACAAAACTCGGCCAGTTTTTCTTCCTTTACCATCATTCTCTCTCTGAAATAACTTAAAATTAATTCATTAGCAAACATCGCCGTTGTAGGTAAAGCAAGCACAATTGAGAAAGTAAAATGAATGGGATGTTGTATTATAATAATTTTCTATCACTAATAGTAGAATTTTCTTGCATTGCTTAATTTTCATTTTAAGGATTAAAGAAAGGACTCTTCGCATTATGAGCGATAATTTTTTATCAACATTCAACGGATTGTAACTCAATAACTTGACTATTCAGATCTTACAAAATATGAATCAAGGTATCCCAAATTTTACTTCTTGAGAAATCCCATAGACCCACAAATATAAAATGACACTATATGTAAATAACTAACATACATTACAATTGAAATTTTTCAGGGGAATTGTAAACAATCCAATTTTTATGGCTGCCCATAGTGATCAGATTGACTTTTCTCCTCAAATCTTTCCTCCTCCGCAAAATCTCAACCCACTTTCACTGCCAAATCTTTAAAAGAAACCCCATGATATTGATGAGAAGGGGTTCCAAATAGTAAGGAATCGACAGAGGAACCAAAATCAACATAACCACCTCCAACAAACCCAAGAAAGGCCAAGATTCTTCTAGTATTAATACAAAAATTGTCAGAGATACTATAAAACTACCCCTAATGCTAGATCAAAATCAAGGAAAGCAAATCCTCAATTTTGACCTAAGGCCATTATCATCAGCTAACCGAAACAGCCTTCCTCTTGGGTAGAGATGATTAAAAATGGGGGTTTTAATTCAGATTTTGATTTAAAATATGTTGCTCCAATCATCTTGAACAAAAATAAAATTATAGTGGTGAAAGAAGAAGTCAGCAGAAGAACATAAGCTAAATGGAATAGGTCGGTTATTGCCTATGTCTTTGGCAATCGCCCAGCCTATCATTATTTCAAGACATTCATGTCAAGAACTTGGCATCCACATGTAACTTTGATATTCACACTAAAAATAATGGATTCTTTATTATCAGATTTGCAAACCCATTAGATTTTAAAAAGGCAGTAAATGGTGGGGGCGTATTTAATGAATGGAAAGTTAATTATCGTGAAAAAATGGTCCAGTTAAGTAAAACTTGATAAAGATTTGCTCTTAACTATCCCAATTTTGATCAGGCTTCCCAAACTTAATCTGATACTGGATAAGGAAGCCTTTAGCACAATTGCAAGTGTTGTAAACGTCCCATTAAAGTTAGACGAGCCAACAGCTAAAGAAACTCACCTCAATTATGCAAGAATATTGGTTGAAATCAAAGCAGATGCTGAATTGCTAGAAGAGGCTTACATAACAATGCATGATGGTGAAATTTGGTGCAAAAAATTGAGTATAAATGGATTCCTCCAAGTTGCAAAACATGTGCTTGCTTTGGTCACAATCTTGAAAGTTGTACTATCAAGAAAGTTTGGAAAGAAAAGTCAAATATGGATAAAAACATGCAAGTTATTGATGAAGAATCTGATGAAGAATGCATGATTGTTGAAGAAAATGCATGTGTGAAAAATATGGCATCTGGAGAAAACAGAGTGTAGACAATCTCAAAACCTTTGAAAGAACTTTAGAAACTCCAGTAAATTAATACATGGAAATAAACAATGCAATGTTACAGAGCCAAGATGTAAACCAAGGAGTCTCAAATCCTACAATTTCTAATAGCACTTATGAGTTGAATGTGGATGCGTATCAAAATGTGATCTTGCAAGGACCCAGTCAAGACAAGAGGTTAAGTGGGGTTGAAGATAAAGATTTGAGCATATAAGAACCCACTGTCAAATAGCAATACAAGCAAATAATATCAACCAAGCATCATCATGCCAATTATAAGTGAACGAGTTTTATATGAAATAGGTCATTGAGCATCCCCCTAAAACTCAAGTATAACTACAGATAATGAATATATGGATATGGAATACAACATATGCAAAGCGAATGAACATAATTCTTCTTAGAGGAATGTCATTGCAATAATAGCCACTTCACAAAGAGTAGGAGCATATTCAAATCTCTTAATTCAAAATGCAACAAAGCTGCTATCATCTACTTCCTCTCGTGCAAACAAAAACAAAATAAAGAAGAGTAGAATAAAGAATATCAATGAAATCATCTCCTCAGACAGTGCAAATACTACCGAAGAAGGGGAATTTAGAAGCAAATGGATTATGGAAAACCCAGACTGGGAAAATCAACTTAAAGTGCATGATAAAGTCTCTTGTAAAAAAGGGAAGGAGAATAGTGAAGGAGGAAATTCATAGACTTTCACTATGACCGGGATAAATATCCTTTATAGTATCCTTTATAAGTAATCTTTGCATATAATATACCAGTATACATCAATTGCTGCTTGGAATATAAAGGGACTTAACTCCTTAGAAAGAAAATCATATTTAGCAAAAAAAAATTAAACTCTTATGAACCTACCATCTTAGGAATACTTTGAACATAATTAGATAATAATAAAATAGAATTTTACCATAGCAGATCACTAAATAATTGGGGAATAATAAATAACAATACAACGGGTAGAAATGGTAGAATAATGATTTTATAGGATCCAAATATCTAGGAAATAAAACAATATTTTATGAATCTACAGTATATACATTATATATGTATAAATAAAGGAGGTCTAATTTAAGAAACTACCTTTATTTTATGCATCGGATAATGAAAATGAAAGCACCTTACTTTGGAAACAACTAGAACTATTAGACAAAAGAATGAATAACCCCTGGTTATTACTAGGGGATTTTAACATAGTTCTACATGCTTTTGAGAAAGGGGGGGGATACCCCATACCTTTTTAAAATATATAAATAGTAAACAATTTTATATTGAAAATAGGGTTGGTAGAGCCCATAATTTATGGCAATAGATTTACTAGGAAATCAAGAAAATGTAGGAATATTCAGTGTAAGTTAGATAAAATATTGATAAATCAAGAATTTATAAAATATTTTCCAAATTTCAATTGTAACATGCTTCCCCAAGCATCTAGTGATCATATTCCACTACTAGTATTTCTCTCAAAAAATGTTATAAATAAGAAGAAGAAAAAATTCCCTTTTAAATTTGTAAATGGTTGGACACATGGAAGCTCATATAAGGAAGTAGTTAAAAATAGTTTTGCTGTCTCTATACCAGACACCACCCAATTTAGACTCAACAAATTTCTACAAAAAACTAGAGAAAATTTGAAAAAATAGAACAAAAGAAATTCAAAAACCAGAAATTAAGCTGATAAGGGAAGAATGTGAGTGTTTGTAGAATAGCATAGATAAAGATAGCTCGGACCTTTCTCAAGTAAATAAAAAATTTCAAACTCAAAGAAAATTAATTAGTGCTCTTCATATACAAGCAATAAACATGAAATAGAAAGCAATGGTGTATTGGCTCTCTAATTGGGATGGATCTAGCAAATTATTTTATGCCAAAATGTCCAATAGAAAACATAGAAAGGACATAGGGTGTAACAACCCATGATTTTAAGGTGCCCTGAATATTTAGATTCTTAGATGTTTAAATATTTAATTATATTTTAATCAATGAGCCGAAAACTTGATTTTCGAAGATGGACTTTTTAGGACTCGGGATTATTTCCATTGGGTCCAAAAGGTCCGAGCGAGCCAGAATGAATATAAGCATCGATATATTCCGATTATTTGATTTCGACTTAGGAGGTCGTGTTCGGTTCATAAATTGAGCGACTCAAAAAGCTAACTTTTGTATACACTAGAATTAGGTTCCGAAAATAGTTCCATTGAGTTTGGAATATGGGTATTTGGCTAGGAACACCAGTAAGCATGCCTCGATTGGAGTTTGTGTATTTTGGAGCGTAAATAGTGTCGAGTGGATTTCCTAAATAAGGACCCCTATCCATCTTTATTTGCTCAAAACCCTAATTGAAATCCTAGCTGCCATTTTTATTCACCTCTATCCAATGGCCATTATAGCTTCGGCTACTAGAAACAGAGTTAGGGGAAGGGGTAAACACTAAAGTTATGCGGGGTGGCCAAGGGAACTCATCGATGGTGGTGGATTGCTATAGTTCGATGTGTGGAGGCGGTAATCTCGAGATGAACAACGGAACATATTTAGCCTAGATCTTAGTGGTGGCGGCGTTGTAAGGGACGATGTCGGTGGCTTTGGGTTCAACGGAGGCTGGGCTACCCACCATGGGGTTGCAGCGGCGCGACATCGTCCCTAGCGGTGGTGGCGAACGAGAAAGGCGAATTCGGGGTTTCAATAATTAGCGGCCTGGATTAGCTAGGGTTTAAAATCAAGGTTAATTTTTGATTAAATGATGTAATTATTAATTAGTTATATTATTTAATTCGCAAATTTTATAAAACTCATATCTATTTCATACAAGATCCAAATCGAACGCGGTCAGTCGCGTTGCACTCATAACGACGTTAACTACATTTTGAATTGGATTGGTTGAGATTGGAACTTATAGAATTTCAAAATAAAATCGAATGCGATTCGATTCGATTTTAGACGAAATTAGAATGCTTCGGCGATAACTGAAATTTTGGTGAGTTAAACTCACCTTTTTGGTTAATCAATATGTTATATAGTAGAGAAAACTTATTGGTCGTATGCTTGGATGTTTGTTTGATTGTTGGGTTTAGACAAATTATCATTTTTGAAAATGGATAATGTATAAAGTGATAAAATAATATTAATTTAATATAATTACGTTGTTTAAATAATAACGTAGTTAATTTAAGCATACTTCTTTGGTGTTATCTATTTGGCCAAATAAACATCTTCTTATAATAAATGAAAAAGTTTATTTTGAATGACATCTATTTAGTAGAATAAATCCAAGATCTGCTATTATATAAATTTGGATATTTATTTAAGTGCTAGTTGATTTTTACTGTATGAGTAGTATATTAACAATTGACTGTTAATTCTAGATCTGGTTTACATATATGTCTGTTTATGTAAATACCTGTAATTTAACTTGAGAAGTTAAATTTAATTTAATGGTAGCTTATTTAAGTATCATTGTGGTCGCTAAGCCTCTTCCTGATATTGGAAAGTTATGGATTTAAATTAACTTCAATTTTATAATTTGAAGTAAAGTGATTATTTAATTATTATTTTAACAAAGTGTTTTACATAATTATTCCTATAATAAAATTAATTATTATATCATTTAAAATGTTTTAAAGCTAATTATTATATTTATAATGTTTTAGAATTAATTATTTTATTAGTGTTGTTTAAAGATAATTAATTATTTATTAAGGTTGTTTGAAGACAATAAATTATTTTATCAAGGATTGTTTATAGCTAGTTAATTACTTTATTAGTTTATTGTTTAAAATTTAAGTAATTACATTTTTAAAAGTTGTTTAAAGTTATTTTTTATACTATTTAAAATGTTTTTAAAAGTTAATTATTTTAGCATTTAAATGTTTTTAAAATGTTTTATTATTATATTTTTAATAATGCATTTAAAGTTTTATTATTATATTATTAAGAATGTTTAATGTTTATTTTTATGATGTTAAAGCTTTTATTCATTATAATTAAATAATAAATTGTTTATAAAAGGATTCCCTTTTATAAAAAAAATTTATTAAAGGAGTTTATGAATTTGAAGGAGATTTGAAATTGGAAAAGAAGTTTGGTTTTTAAATGATTTTAGAAAGGCGGTTTATAAATTGTTTTAAAGATTTGAAAGGGAAATTTTATAAATGGATTTTTGTGATTTATAAAGAGTATTTTATAATAAACTTAGAGATTTAAAAAGAAGCTTTATAAATAGATTGGAGATTTATAAAGAAGTTTTATAAATAGATTGGTGATTTATAAAGAAGCTTTATAAATACAATATTTGGAGATTTATAAAGGGGATATTTATATAAAATAAAGAGAATTATGGAAAAGAATGGTGTTTTGGGTTATTTATATCTCCATTTAAACTACATTTGGATTTGATCATTTTAAAATAATTTTGAAATGGAATGTTTGGTGAATATACTCATACCATTTTATAAGTATGTGACAAGGTTTTTCCAAGTTTTGAAAGGAATGGTTGGTGAATATACTTATCCCGATGAGATAAGTATATGAATATTTTGATAAATATTTTGAAAAGAGATTTAGTTAATGAAAGATTAATCTAAGAGGCTTGGCGGTTTCCATGGGAAATGTAATCTTTGTTTGGAATGTTTGTTTATTTGATATTTAAATAACCGACTATCAAATCTTGGCCTAAATATGTAATCCTTCGTAACTTTGGTGGTATGGAAATATTCTTTCCCTACTTAACACAGAAGAATTTAACTCTAGAAATATCTAAGGGAGACATAGGGATTATATGGTACAGTTACCGTCGATGGTGCTATACAATACGTATAAACTCATTTTATTCTCCTAGGATGAATGATAAGGAAATTCATCCGCTTAAACGGTTAGGAGGTGATCTCTGCTCTTATGTATTGTCTGATTTTTTCCAAAAGAACCAGTATTGATTATTGTGAAAATTGATCGATTGGTTTTGGAACACCCAGTAAGCGGGAGAGTGTACTTATATGAGATGACAAGAAATCATAACTACTCCAAAAACATATACGGGTTCTATGCTTGGAGGAGATTCGAGTTTTGTTCGAGTTATTGGTATCCATGTGTGGTTCTGGGACTATAACAACCCAAAATTTAAGGAGGAATTAATAAATAATTATAAGTGAAAAGAAATAGTGTTTATAATTAGAATTCGTTTGAAATTAGTATTGATATTAATTGGCAGTAGATTTATTGAAATGTTTCAATTAGAAAGGGAAAAAGGAATTAAATTGTAATGATTGAGTTTAATATAAGAACTTGCATTTGTGTCAAAATGGAATGTACATTTTAAATAAAAATAAATGCATGTTTTGAGATAAATAAAATAAACTTCTCATTTTTTAATATATGTATGATTTTATAAATAGGGAGTTTTTTTTGTTACAAAAGAGGGGAAAAAAGGTATAACGGTGTATTTAAAAAGAAGGCATCCACATTTATAAAGTTAGATGACGATGTTCAAATGAGATGTGTTACTGGAAATGAGATAAAATGTAACCATATATTTATAAAAAGAAGGCATTTAATAAAATAAACATTATATTTTGAAAAGAAAAGGCAAGAGTGTATTATGGAAGGTTTACATTTCTTACAGAAAATATAAGGTATGTTATTTCTTTGTTAGTGAAGAATAAGGGTCAGTTTGATTTTTAAACATAAAAAAATTAATAACAATCAATTAATGTAATTGATTGCTCAATTTAAAGGTAAAGAATTAGGTTACTAATTAATACACAACATATATACACGTTTGTGGACATATGTTATTTATCTAATTACAATAGATGTGAATATGGAAAAAAATGCAGACATAACAATTCACATGTTATTTAATGAATTCATATTTGAATATATAGAATATTGACATAACAATTCACATGTTATTCATATAATTAATTCAAACGTGAATATATACAATACTGGCATAAGAATTTCTAGTTATTTATTAATTTATTTTAGACATAAACATGAAGAAGTATTGACATGTTAATTTACTTATTTCAGATGTAAATGTAGAAAGGTATATATATGTTGTTTATTTATTTATTTCAGACGTAAACATGTAAATTAAATGGGATGTTGAAAACTGAAATGAAACAGCGAATAAAGTGAGACGCATGGAAATTTAATATGAAATAAAATGTCACAAATTAGAAATTAATTGAGGAGAAGAAAACATTATTAATAGTTTGTATATTATTGAGGGTGTAATTAATTAAATTAAATATAAGATAAGGCGCTGACAAGGAGCACTGTAAGATTTGACACAACAATGAGTCAGCAGAAGTTTCTAGAGATTCTAATCTACTGTTGAAAGCACACCTAAAACACTATAAATAGGACCTAAACTAACCTAGGTTTTCACTCTAAAATCAAAACCTAGCCTCCATTTCTCTCTCTCAAATATTTACCTACATTCTTCATTTATAAAATAAGATTATATTATATATATACATTCAAATAAAAGACGAAGATTATACAAATTAGAGGAGATTTCTAAAGAATTTTGGTTGCTGTAAAAAAAGGGATTCTAGCTTTTGTCTCAGGCGAGTGATTGTAATTATTTAGATTTTTAAGTAATTTAAAATAATAGGGTTTCCAATAGTTGTAGTTTTACTACGATTATTGGAATAACCGTTTTAGTAGTTTATTTACAGTTTTTAGAATTATTTTCAGTCTATTTATTTTAGCTATTCTTTTCAGTTGATTTTAGTTTATATTTGTTAATTATAGTTTTTCCATTTAATTATAGTTTATTTACAGTATTTTAATTTATTTACTGTTATTTATGTGTTATATATACAATTTATTTACTGTTATTTATGCGTTATTTACATAACTTAGAATTATAACTAAAAAGAGTATAAGATGAAAGAAGCTTATTTTTACACTTAGACCTTGGGTTAAGTAATAAGCATGATTATAACGTAGGTTATAATAAGAAATAGAACAGATGAGGCTTGTTTTAAGAATTAGGATAAATTAATAAGCAAAGATAGTAGAGATAAATTGTAAAGGTTTATTTAAATAATTTATCTAAGGTAATAAGCAAAGATGAAAGTAGGACTTGTACCAAATAGCATTCCCCTATTATTTCTATGGACACGGTGTTTCACATTACCTGAAGTGAGACGAGGGGCATGCTTATGCTAATAATGGTAGTAATTGGTCAATACGTAGAAGTCCAAATCATGGGGATTTAGGCAAGGGGAGCAACTAGATATTGTTTGGATGGCGGGCCAGTACCAACAGCATTTCCCCTATTATTTCTATGGACACGGTGTTTCACATAATCCTGAAGTGAGACGAGGGGCACGCTTATGCTTGAGTTTCATGTAATAAGAAGATCTACTAGGTGGAACAACAGGTAACGCGAGCTTAGTGGTGGTTATGCGTGCGACTTCCAGTGATGGCTCGTAAATCGTTATGAGTTCTAAGTGCACTACACCATAAATGACCTTCTGCAACATTTTTGCAAGGTGTTGCCAGCTAAAATGTTGCGATAGCTATAAAATTTTGGTCCTACTGCAACGTTGTATTTTTGGTGTTACCTTAGCCATAAAAATGTGTTGCTCTAGCTAAACAAGTGTAACACGATGCAACATTTTTATATAGTGTTGCTATAGATGTTTTCAAATTAAAAAATTAATAAAATTAGCAATCCGCGTGAATACGATCCAACGGTCTACATTTAATCTGATTGTTAACATGGATCACCGCTACAATTTGCCCTAAATTTTCGTTTTCCCACTTTACTGTTCATACCATTTCGTTCTCACCCCCAATTTCCAAATCCAAATCCCCAATTTCCAAATCCCTAATTTCCAAATCATATTTTCGTTCCCATTTCGTTCTCACCCCCAATTTCGCTGCTGTTTTCCTACATGTCGATACACAACCTCCCCCAAATCCTACCTACCGCAGCCCCCAACAAAACTCCACTACCCCCCTCCGTTTCTACAGCCTGATTCCGATGGTCATCGAGCACACATCCCGTGGCCAGCGTGCCTGCGATATCTTTTCCCGGCTTCTCAAAGAGCGCATCATCTGCCTTAACGGACCCATCGAGGAGGATACGTCGGCGATAGTTGTGGCTCAGCCGCTGTTCCTCGAATCTGGTGGTTTCGTGACGGCACGGTTGGCAATTTATGATACTTTGACCAGATCTGATGCTTGAATCTTTCTCGCCAATGTTCAGAAGAAGTTCGATTCTGATGAAGCTTTGCTCGATTGCTTCAAAAAGTACCATTTTCGGATTCAAGGAAGATGTCAAACGCAGATTTCTTGTTTGAGAGAATGCCGCTTAAATTTTCAAATTGGCCAGCAATCATAAAACCAGTTTCAATTCCTTGATTGATTGCTCGAATTGCTTTGACTTCGTCGTCGGGTGCGATGTGATATTATTTGGTATGTTTTATGCCTTCTGGTTTACTTGATTATTCTCGATTTTGGTTACACTCGCATGCTTTTGCCGATGATGAATTGGGATTTATTTATAGGCTTTATTTCCTATAATCTCGGGTTTAATCTTTCTGTTGGACTTTGATAAATCTGGTATGTTGGATTGTGATGATGTATTGGTATGTTGGATTGCGATGATGTATTGGTATGTTGGATTTTGGTTCACTGGCTTGATTTTGCTTTGCCGATGATGAATTGCGATGTGATATTATTTGGTATGTTGGATTTTGATTCACTGGCTTGTTTTTGATTTATGGTCTGAGCTTGTTAGCTCCTTTCTGCTGCATTTGTTAAACCAGAACATGAACTGGTGCTCCAAGTCCTCTGTATATCATATTACTGCCTATGTTTCTCTTGTACATGCCTGATGCATTCACTGTTTTTTCTTGATGGGCTGCCTATGTGTACTGCTGTGTTTCTTGCACTGGCTTGTCTATATTTTGCTGAACCTGGTTCTTGTTTGTTTTGTTGGTTGCTTGGCCCTGAGTTGAATCCAGTCGATGACTCGGGTTTGACCTTGTGTCGTGTCCTTGTATCCATGTGTTGCATTCATGTTTGGCTTATGCACTTATGAAAAGAAACAACCCAAATACCTGAGGCAAATATTATAACAAAAATATTTTCATTTTCTGTTTGAGTTAAATATTATTTTCCAGATTACTGCTTTTGAATTATATATGACAGGTATTGAAGACTGGACAGCTGGATACAAGCTTGAAGACAGAGTCAAATCAAATGTGCATGAGTGTATGAATGCATGAGCTGAAGACAGGTTTCAAAGAAGGTCGATCCCCGCCGGGACTGCGGTGCCCCGGACCCCCGCCGGCGCTGCGCCCGGACCCGCTTCTCGGCTCGCCTTCGGCTCGGCACTCGGCTCGCCTTCGGCTCGGCATATATTTGTCAGTGTCGGTGTATGTATAAATTGAAACTGCATATGTAATGAGTGAACTGAGTGATGTAGTGAGGAATATCTGTATATGTGAATATCAGTGTTATATATCATTGAATTGTAAAATAGTGGAGTCAGGAATTTGTACTATTTCAAATGTTGAAATAAAATGTTTATTTAAATAAATTACTGTTTAAATATCAAATTCTGTGTAATAGCATTTTATTAAATAAATATTTATTTTTATTAAAAAATCAAATATGTTCTACATTGTGGGCCCCACAAATTCAAAAAGTTCATATCTATAGCAACATTTTGGAATGTTGCTACAGATACCTATGGGTGTTGCCATAGACCCAAATAGGGTTCTATTGCAACAATATTACTTATGTTGCCTTAGATAGTCAAAATGTTGCCTTTGAGGTCTAAGGCAACGGCAAAAATTGCATCACCCTAAAAGTGTTGCCATAGACCTATGGCAACATTTTTCGGGCCTGAGCCAACATTTTCTTTGTGTTGCAGTAGGCCATTTATGGCGTAGTGGTGCTTAGTATGTGTGTCTTTCGTAGACACCATTGCCTTCTGTGTAGGGATATATATAACGTCTAGTCCATAGTAGATACTTTGCATGTCATTCTTAGACACCATTGCCTTTTTTTGTAGGGAGCTATATAGCGTCTAGTCCGCAGTAGATCTATGGAGTAGCAGGCCGATCAAAGGGTAGAATTAGGCTTTCAGCCTAATTATAGGATTAAGAATTCAGCCTAATCAAAGAAGCTATCAAAGACATGTGCAAACAATCAAAGTTAATCAATCATGACAATTTAGTTAATTTGTATTTATTTCCAGCTTATTCCTTCTCTCTATTTCCTTTCTTTCCCTTTACATACTAGAACTGTTGTAAAGTATATTACTTTTACTTTGCTTAAAGATTCTAGTAATTACTATCATTCACCAGACTTTTAGTCTGACCCACTCCTCCATTTTCCCCTTTCCCCCTCATAGGCTAGCAAGAGCAAGGACGATAGATTGCAGACACTTGGAGACTTCTTTGGCAGAGATTTCTTATGTATTTCTCTTCTTTATTTTCAGTTTTTAGCTTATTCCATGTACTGGCACATTGTGAGGGATAGTTTGTACTATGATATTTATGAGACCGAGGTTTTGATTTCATGAGACATATATTGGTATTTTGAGACATATGATGTATTTGGTTTTATAATTCTATATTATGAAGTTTGACTTTTAGTAATTATTATTTAATTGTTTCTGCTTTTTTATCTATTTTGTCTTGTGAATCTTAGTCTCTACTAGTTTTAGTTATACCTACAATGAACCATATCTTTTAATGTGTCCTTTTGGGTATATTAAAGGGTGTGGGGTGTTACAGAGATGCATTAGGGTATGGGAATCCATGTGTGATTTCAAGATCTATGTTGAGATGTGGGAATTCATGTGTGATTCTAAGACCCGTTAGGGTATGAGAATCCATGTGTGGTTTCGAGATCTATTCGAGTGAAGACCCTGGAATGTCGGATGTAGCCTCATCAGCGGTAATGACCATAACCAAAGATAAGATGCACAACCAGGGGTTTAGCTAACCCATAATGGTGTAGTCATCTCCTTCTTAGAGTTACCTACAGTTATTATGCATGCATGGAGCGATACATTCGACCTGCGTGGCCAGCTATGTATTTCCTATCGTACATCACTAGGGATGTATTATTGGTTCAGAAGGATAACCCCGATCCTTGTGTAGGAGAACCGTTCTTGAAGTACCAAGGGCACCTCCGTGAAATCCTACACAATTAGTGAACGCGGCTTAGCAGTTTTTGACTATATACCTATTATTGTTGTGATGTATACTCACAATCATCACAACTACTTGCTTACACATATTTTCACCCTTAGACATTATTATAATATCACTAGATTTTCTAATATAAATGGTTTGGTTATCATACGATAAAAACCCGTCTGTGTTTATGTGTGGCATGGTCTTACGAGACACCTTTTATTTTGAAAGGGTTTTATCAAAATAGAAATCAATATGACTGGATTGAGTTTTCTCACGCTAGATTACCAGATTGATTTGGGCGTTATTTTCTTATAATGCTTGGGTTACCCTGAGCATATATTATAGATTTAGTGATGGAAGCTTTGGAGCTTCAAGAGATGAGATGGTTGCCTCCAAGACATATTCACGTATTTTTTATTTCTGCTGCATTTTCTATTTGTTTTATCTATCAGTAATTGTAAGGACAGGCTGTTATAACTGTTCAGACAGATGATAGATTGGTATCTCTGATTGGTGTGTGTATATATAATACAGTTTCCTTTTGAAAAAATCACTGTGCATATTATAGATTAATCAGTAGATGTGAGATTCTGTTTTATCTTTTCTTTTCTTTCACCCCAACAATCCGTCTTTTCGACACTTGGATGCTCGACACATGAATATCGTGGATGTATTAGTGTCGACTTTTAAGGCTCGAAAAGGTGGGTCATTACAGTTGGTATCAGAGCTTCGTTTGAGTGAACAACTAGGCCTTGGTGGGGTAAAACTAATTATACATAGGGTTAGTAATAACCTAGAATGAGTAACTTTTAAACCATAAAGTTCACTCAAGAATGTTGGTATGAAAGAAGGCTTTCGAAAGCATTAAAATAAATTCCGAGAGAATCGAATGGGTGCCGCAAGCATTGCGCACTTCCATAGGAAATGAAATCCAGAGCTTCCACTAACACCACCACTTTCGCATAGTTCGAACCTTTCGAAACGATTGGTTATGCCACTGTTTACTTCTAGCAGAAGGAAAGTCAATCGGAACTACCCTTCCACAAGTATTAAAAGTTGAACTTCCACGATAGTTAAAGGAATTACCGTCGAAAACAACCTTCTGCAACCATCATTTGTCCATTAATGAACTCCATCCACATTAAGTAATCTTTCCACCACCATTACAACCTTTCGAACCAATCCAAACACCCTTCTGCACATGTCCAAGTAACCTACCGTAACTCTGATTCTGGGTTTTGAAGGTGATGAAGAAGTCAGAAATGTTTCCGCTTATACTTAGATAGCACAATGAAGTACCATGGTTCATTTTCCACCAAAAGAAGCACGCCTTTCGACGGTGTCGAAAGGCTCCAAAAGCATTTGAAAGCAGTAATTATGAATATTAGATCAATATCCATCAATATGTTGCTTACGATAGAGACAAAAGGGGCTAATTTAAACATGCTAAAAGACCCACCTACAACTTCGAAACCGTGAAAGCGAAGGATCAAAGGTGGAATGATGGATACAAAAGGTTGGTGAAAAGATCTTTCGAAGGCTTTGGAAGGATGGATACGAAAGGTTGGTGAAGAGATCTTTCAACAGCTTCAAAAGGACGGACGCGGAAGGGTCCAACGCGCATCTATAAATACGACCCTAGGGGTCCAAGTTCGGGACCGATTTTTGGATTCTTACATTTCTTTGTCAAATCAAGTTCTTGAAACCCTAAACTAAATTAGGGAAAAATTCTATTACTTGTAATCCATTTGTAAGAAATAAAAGGGGAGGATGCATGAGCTTGATATTGATTTTGAATATGAGAATGATCATCTCGGGCCATAGCTTGTCTAATAACCAATTTCACATGATACACACTTATCTTCTTAACCTTTTATTAGCATATGTTACATTATAGAATCTATTTGGATACCTTGACTTTAAAGCATATTATCATTACGTCCAAAGCTCGTGTGGCGTTAAAGAAACGTGATGATGATAATTTAATGTTATTGAGTCCATTGGACATATAACATTTATCTAAAATAAGGCTCTATAGCATACTGAATCCACTTTTTACTCAAATTTATGTATATTAGGTTTCAAATCCTTTCGAAGGGTACCAGACCTTTGAAGGGGCCCTCTTTGTAATCGATGAATTAGACCCTATGGGGAGGACTTCTTCCAAAGGCATTTGGATGCTTTAGATATATCTTGGCCTTCAAAGAAGATCACCCCTATAGAAACTGTATCGATATCTTCGAAGGGGTCCATTCGAATGGGTTTATGACCTCATTTTGATTCCTTTGAAAGGGACGATAAACATGACATCAACACCGAATCTCGATTCTGACAATACAACCCCTTTTGAAGTCCTTCTAAAGGGGTCTTCTTTTGATTTACATTCAACCCAATGCACCTTAGTATGTTAATGATTATATTGTTAACATTTTTTTGGCACTGCTTATATGAAGTTTCACTTATGGAATATGCACACCTATTCTTTTCGAAAGGGTTCCTTTCGAAGGAATAAGACCTTTTCTACTCAGTTAATATATTTTGTTCCCATTGGGTTACGACCATATATTGCTTGAACTAATTCGAAAGGGGTTTCAAGGGTGTCATTCACTACTCCCACCTTATTTTGGGGGTTAACAAGAAATCTTATTAACCTAACTCATTAGAAATAGGGTTAGTAACACCCTAGAATGAGTTGAGTGTATTATCTATAAGAGCACGTATTTGTTAATGATTATAAAATGATTTATATTGCATTGATTTATCTATTGAGTTGTTTATGAATTCTGCTCAAGATGTTGGACTCCATAGTATTGATAGGGGTTTCTAAACACTTAAACAAGGCAAATCGACATGATATTGTTTTTAAATTTGGTAAATGAAATAATTTTACCTAGGATTATTTTATATATTAAGGAATAATTTTTATAAAAATTATATAGATAATTTTGTGTGTTGTTGTTAGGAAATGATAATATTCAATTATTATCATTCATTATTTAATTAGTCATGCTCACACAGTTAAGAGCATTGACTTTGTTGTGATTGAGTAGTTGTGTCAGCCAGTTTATAGGCATTGATTATTGTGGTTGATTATGAGTAGTTTTATCCTTTTCTCTACAGGGGTTGGGTAGATAGTAATATAGGGGAACATTTAAAACTAACACCTTGTGAATTCAGTTTCACAATTTGATTATAAGGTGCTCAATGATAATGTTGAGTTAAAATTTAACTTTAATAAAAGTTGTTTATTATAATTAAACAAAGCAACATTTGTGAAATGATTTTATATAAGAAAGTGAAATTATCTAAGTATAATTTATAAATGTGGTTATAAATAAAATGGATTTAAGATGAGAATTTGAGAACTGAAACCCTGATGTCGTTGAAATTTGTTTTTCAAAGCTTTAAAAGAAAATAATAGTAGTATTATTTGAAAGAATTTTTGAATGAAAATATTTTTAAAAAAGGAGATAGAAAGCACTGAACTTACTTGGGTCGTTGGAAAATAATTCTAATGATGACTGCAGGATCATCGATGTTTATTTTTAAGTTTCTAAGTGAGGAATTGCTATTTTATCCGGCTACTTGGCCCGATAATAAGGCGATAGTTGCAGAGAATATAGTTTAACCTAAATGGGACTCAAGCTAAGAAAGGATTGGAGGTATAAGGGATCAGTGTAACATGTTCCGGTCGACCTATGTATGTGGTTCGGTATTCGATGATGGGTCGGTTGGAGTAGGATCGCTATTATGGAAGAACATGTGTGGGTCAGCCTTAGTAGATCGGTCATGTAGGGTCGATCAGGGTAGATAAGTCTAAGTGGATCGGTTATGGAGGGTCGGTCTAGGTGGGTTGGCATGTATGGATCGGCCGTGTTGGGTCGGCCTAAGTGGTTCGGTATGGATGGGGTCGGCCTTAGAGGGAATAGTTCACGTGGATCAGTCCTTGGTGGTTCGGCTTCGGAGGGATTGTGAAAGGTGGATCGGCCTTTAGTGGTTCGGCCATATGGGATCGGTCAGCATAGCTGGAAGTTAGGAATGGAAGAATAGGTCGGCATGAGTATAAGAGCGAGTTACTTCGGGGTAAAGGCCAGGTTGCTTCGGGCACGAGTAAGATCTACTGCGAGTCAGCATCCAGGGAATCCAGGATCGGAATGAGTGGATCAGTGGTAGTGGGTCGGCATGCCTGGTTCAGTCTACCTAACCTATCAGCTATGGGTCGAGCTGTCTTAGTCATGGGCCTGGACGAGGGTACCAGCCTATCTTCGTCTATAAATAGAGGGGCATGGGTCCAGTTTAAAGGATCTTTTTATCGAGAACTCCAGGGAGACTCTGCCATTTTCTGCACTCACTTTCTTCTTACTCAAACTTGTATTCAAGTTGTTTGTTTACAGATTGAATCTATACTCAAGTATTTGAAAAAGCAATAAAGATTACATTCAATGTGGACGTAGGCAGTTACGCCGAACCACTATAATTTTGGTGTTCTTGTTTCTATTGTTGTTTTTGCATTCTACTATGATATTCCTCTATTTTAACTTACTATCTTCATTAATCTCTCTACACAAATCTATTCTAGGGTGTTAGTGACCAATTCTGGTGCTAACATTTTGGTGCTTTCACTAAGAACGTTCATTTTCAGGCCATTAGGATCTGCTTTGTTGTTACTGGATTAAGGAAATCCCTCGAAGGAGATCCAAGTTTATTCTCAGAAGTTCATAGATTCTATTCAGAGTTCCTACAGATAACTCTATGATGACAAGACCACGTACCGGATCCGCCTCCCACAACGCTGATGCTAATGAGACGGCTATAGTCTAACAAGTAGGACCCAACAGTCAGCAAGCTAATGCAGGTGTAGAACCCACCACCATCCCAATCTAAGCAAAAGTTGTCACCAGGGCAGAGTTCAATGAGCTGATGAGGGAGCTCATGGAAAGCAGAAGACAGCTTAACGAGCAGATTCAAGAAAACACCAACCTGATGACCCAGATTGCTTAGCAGCAGCGTCAAAACGCTAGAGGAGGCCTTGCTTCCTACTCATCATCCAACAGCTCCACTTCGTCAGATGAACACCTCAAGCGTAGACGCCGTAGGACTGGAATGGCACAAAATGGAGCAACAGAGCAATTGGTAACGAGTCGCCAAGGACAAACCAACAGAAATGATCCAGATTCCTTAGTTGGAACCGTGGCTCCTCAACTACACTTGGGGAGTCGCACCCAACCTGGAGTGATAAACTTAGGATCTGGAGCACGCATGGGAGCTGGTAGACCACCTCACCAAGATCGTAATGAAGCGGGTCCTCAGGATGCACGTTTAGCTGATCGCCGACCAAAGAGGCACCAGCCGGAGCAATCGCGCAAGATGGATATCGACTTGGCAACCCCCTTTCAAACTTTGGATTTATCAACCATGGTCAGGCAGATGATGAGGGAGAATCAGGGCTTGACTAATGACGATTGGGGCGTATTAAAGAGTCATACTCCATTTACATATAACATTCTACAAGGTGAGTACCCCAGAAAGTTTAGCATGCCTACTATACCCGCTTACGAAGGAAAGACCGACCCTCGATAGCACATAATGAGATATGAGTGGGTGATGGACTCAGCTAGGGCAAACGATGCGACTAAGTTTAGTATCCATGCTACTAGCCCAAAAGACGTGATGTCGCTATCTAGTGTGATTCAGGCTCCCGGTGAGTCATTGGAGGACTATTTACAAAGGTTCCACGTTGCTGCTACCGAAGTTAGTAATTCGAATGACCACGCCATCCTTATGGCTGTCATGCGAGGAGTGGATCCGAAGTCTGAGTTTGGCGACTAGCTAGCAGGCAAACCACCGACTACCCTGGAATGCTTTTATTCGAAGGCGAACCAATTAATGAGAAAGGAAGAGGCCAGGTGGTCAAGACGGAGCAGTATGCCAGGACCCGTAAGGAAGCGGTGCAAAGCAACATTGTGGTAAAGCAATATGGCGAGGACTCTGGTAAGGTCCAAGTCATTGTTCAAAATAAGCAGGAGCAATCAAAAAGAACCGGAGGAGGAAATTCCGAATGAAAGAGGGAAGCATGAAAGTGGAAACCAAGGATCCCGACCTATAACGAATATACACCCCTGAACACATCTTTGGAGAATATTTATCTACCAACCTGTAATACCTTTCAATACCGAAAGCCACCCCCAAAGGAATCGACTGAGGAACGGAAGCAGATCAGGAAGTATTGTCGATTTTAGGAGACCTATGGGCACAATACTAAAGAGTGTAGACACCTCCATGATGCTATAGAAAAGTTGATTTGCTATAAGAAGTTGTAGTAGTTTGTTAAGATCCGCAAGAAGGCGGACAGAAGGCATCCAACCCCAATCACGGGCAAGCTTCACGCCGACCTAAGGAGCCTGCTCGGACCGGAGGAAGACTGGTCATAAACACGATAATCGGTGTGCCTCATCCTAAAGACAAGAGTTGGCAAGAAATGGAACGCTATGCTAGTTCCTTGAGGCATGCGGACTTCAAGTGCTGCTCTAACATAGAAGACGGTACTCCGGCGAAACAACAGCGAATGAGGACGGATGATATAGTATTCAGGAGTAGGGATGCCGATCAGGTGGTGGCACCTACCATTGACCCGATGGTTATCTCAGTTATGGTCGGACTGACACTTATGAGAAGAATACTAATTGATTGTGGGAGTTCTGTTAATATTATCTTCTAGAAGATGTATGACCAAATGAAGATGGATGCGAAGGATCCGAAACCATCTATAGCCCGCATTCATGGCTTTAATGGTGCAGCTACTGATGTAGTAGGTTTTGTCGAATTGCCAATTGAACTAGGAAAAGGTGAACGTGGGAGGGTACGGATCCTACCGTTCATTGTGTTGGATGTTGATTCCCCATATAATGTTTTTCTAGGCCAACCGGCCCTAGCGGAGTTTAAGGCAGCTTTGGCCCCGTGGTGTTTGACCTTGAAATTTCCGACAGACAATGGAGTTGGTGTACTGCATGGCGATTAAGCAACTGGTCGTGCTTGTTATGTGGCTGAGCTGAGAGAGGCCCAGCGAAGAGAGAAGGGAAACGGTGTGGACAATCCTGTTCGCATCCATGTTGCTGAAAATTGACAAGTAGCGCCTGAGCCTTGGCTTGGGCAACACAGTCGGATCTATAGAGACATAGCTTTGAGAGATGACGATGAAGAACCCAAGGAGGCCAAGGTGGTGCCGGTTGAACTGACGGTTGACATTCCAGTCAGCCATGATGACCTTTCATGGATGCTGAAGATTGGATCACAGCTCGACCCCTCGATGATGAAGGATCTTACTGATTTCCTCTGAGCGAACCTTGATGTTTTCGCTTGGACCCATTCTTATATGGGTGAGATTTTTCCCGCCATCGCAAGTTATATGTTGAACATTGACCCGAAGTATATGCCAGTGAAACAAAAGAGGAGAGGCATGGACCCGAAGAGGTCCGTTGCTCTTAAAGAGGAGATGGATAAACTCAAAGCCAATGGGTTCATCCACGATGCCCTCTATCCTGAATGGATATCTAATCCCGTACTGGTGAGGAAGGCAAACAGGAAGTGGAGGACCTATGTTGATTACTCGGACCTGAACAAGGCATGCCCTAAGGATAGTTTTCCATTGCCTAGAATTGATCAGCTGGTCGACTCGACAGCAGGACACGAGTTATTGTCATTTATGGGTGCGTATTCGGGATACAATCAAATCCCAATGCACATCCCGGATTAGGAGCATACCAATTTTGTCACAGACATTGGATTGTACTGTTATGTAGTAATGCCTTTCAAGTTGAAGAATGCAGGGGCAACTTATCAACGTTTGGTGAATCAGATATTTAAAGACCAGATTGGTAGAACGATGGAAGTCTATGTGGATGATATGCTCGTGAAGTCACGACAGTCAAACGACCACATTCGAGACATAGTAGAGATGCTCGATATACTCAGATTTTACGGAATGAAAATCAATCCATTGAAATGTTCCTTTGGCGTTGCGTCGGAGAAATTTTTAGGTTTCATGTCAACGCGCGAGGAATCAAAGCGAGCTGTGATGCCCCACTCCGAGACCAACATTAGCAAAGAGTATTACTAGGTAACACCGTCTGCTAATACGGAGAATAGAGCTGGATAGGAGCGACCATCTATAGCCTTGTCTTAATTATCTATTGAATACGCCGACAATTGCCATACATTTTTTGTTCTTTCTCAAATGGATCGACATATCCAATAAATACTTAATACAAAGCCATAGGTGGCTGAAGGATCTATCAGAACAAAATATAATAACTCAAATGTAATACACATCACAGAACAGTGGATCATCAAATACATTTACACATATACAGATACATTACAGAGCTTACAAAATGATACATGTCAAGTGGTAAAGCAAACCACAATATACAGGCGAGTTAAAAGAATACATATCAGAGTTACAGCCAAAAAGGACTACACAAAAAGCTATAACAAAAAGGAGCTAGCAGAATAGTCCATGCGGAAGCAAAATAGGCTAAGTCCAATGTACCTAACCTGAAACATCTCGGTCTGACCCGAGTATAAAACACACGGGTCAGTCGAGCTAAACAAATCAGTTAGATAAACCAAATGATAATGAACATGCAAGATCATAAAGTACCACAAATATCTCTAAAAGAGATAACTCGATCATCTAACAGAAGATGAAACATAACAAGCCTCATATCCTCGGCAACTCAAATAAACAAAGGATATCATATCCCAAAACAAGCCAAAAAGGCAAATAACAAATACCAGTAAAGGTAACACAAGTTTCCACAAGGAAATCGCTATATATTGTGTGGTTCAAAGGACCTACACCGAAGGGCAATACACTAGGGAAATATAATTGTCAAAGAACCAAAAGATAATGCACGTACTCAGTACTGTATAACAAGGATCCACAAGTCCGAAGGCAACACACCCAAGTATCTCTCGAGCGGTGATGAAGGACCAACTCCAAAAGCGATACTATAAGGCATCAAACCCAAATATCTCTCGAGCGGTGGCGAATGAACAACTCCTAAAGCGATACTATAGGCAACAATCCCAAATATCTCTCGAGTAGTGGCGAATGACCAACTCCTAAAGCGATACTATAGGGCAACAAACCCAAATATCTCTCGAGCGGTGGCGAATGACCAACTCCTAAAGCGATACTATAAGGCAACACCCGAAGGCACAAGCCCAAAGGCAACATATCCGAATATCTCTCGACCAGTGGCGAATGACCAACTCCAAAAGTGATACTATAGGCCAAACACCCGAAGGCAACATGTGTCACCAACTCTCAAGAAGGAACCCGAAAAATGTTAACGTAAGTCTCATACCACACGTTCGCACTAAATGGTTTACCAACCGTTAGTCAATTTCACACTCAAAGCAGTACAAAGTTCACCTCATCTCATCGGTAAACCAGACCCAAAAGTCAAAACGGTCAAACGAGTAGGTTAGGAATTAACTAAAAAGATAAACCCACGTGTTCATAGCACGCGTTTTATTTAATCATTTAATTCTCCTCGCTCGAAGTGCAAAATTGTGTGTATTTTACATAGAAATTATAAATTGGAGAAACGAGCTTTTAATACAATTTAAAAAGATCATTTTATAAAAACCCGTGTATGAAATCAAAAAGGAATCATCAAAGTCAAAAATGCGATAACAACTAATTGGATCGACAAGAATCGATCAAAAATGGAAATTCACTCAAAAATAGGCAAATAGGCAAAAATAGGCAATCCCAGACGTCTGATTTAATGTCCAGACGTCTGGATTTATTTACTGGAAATTCAGAAAACTTCCAGACGTCTGGAGGGTGGCTTCAGACGTCTGGCATGTTGCTTCAGACGTTTGAAAAGTGGTATCAGACGTCTGAAAAGTGGTATCAGACGTCTGACACAATGTTTCAGACGTCTGAGAGGTTATTTCAGACGTTTGACTTTGTTTTCTGCCATTTTTATAAATCTCTGCCGTGTTTATTTTGTTCCAGGTTTAAAACCGGACGTCTGAACTTGCATTTCAGACGTCTGAAGACCTGGTTTTGGCAACAATTTTCCTAGGCCTTGATGGCCAAAACGAATGGGAAGTTATCGGACGAGCAACGAAGACTAGAGGATTATGCCAACCGACAACCCAGTCTTATAGGCTCTTCGATACACCCTAAACAACATGTCCAAATATCCACAATAGGATCTTTAAAGATTTAGTCTCCAAAACACCAAAATTTGGAGAATTCACCATATCAATCCAAATCAAAAGCAAAGGAACATGAATAGATGTTAGGAATTCATACTTAACAACAACGAAAGCTATAGACATAGATGTGAGTTGAAAAACTCACCTTTTAACTCAAAAACTAGTGCGAACCCGTGCTTCGCATACGGATTGTAGCTATATTTTGTTTTTCAATTATCAGTGTATCTTTGTTTGTTTTCTTGTAGAATTAACATTATGGTGCTAATTAAGTTGTACATTTCAATTGATTTTTCTAATAAAATGTTTAAATTTAAATTGCTAGATAAAATACACTTTGGAGAATAAAAAATGTTAAAACTTTGAGTTTTCGGTGTGACATAATCACATTGGTCTATTTCTTGATCGAATTTTCTAACTTTGATAATTTTCATAGCTAAACATGAAGCCAAAAAAGTTATTCTAAGTATTGAATTTTTCTTATATTGAAAACAGAATATTTTACCCATGCTTTGCAATGCCTTATTGTTAAGGTCAAACTTATTTCTCTTGCTCAAGCTTAAATTATTGTTCTAAACATATTTGTAGACTTCAATTATAATTATCTGCCCAACAATCAGTGTGAACATCTAAATGTATCCATACACACAACCTATAAACAAAAGAATCCATCTAAATGTAGTCATTCAAGTAGTAGCTCTCAATATATATTTAACAAACATAAGGTGGTGAAAATTGACTGTAAGAATTGAAAATTTATTTTTATCCTTTACAATCACATTAAGTTTTCGTTGCATCTATTATATACATATGACAATAACAATAACAATAATTTTATAAAAATAAATACCTATGCACCTAGTTACAAAAGATGCCTGAAAAATTGTATTTGAAGACAAATCTATGACACAGAATATGTTCAATTTCAACCTAAGGGAAAAAGTTGAACAACTAAAGTAATTATTTCTGTCTTTGAGTGTGTGTGTGTGTGTGTGTGTGTGTATATATATATATATATATATATATATTAATTGCACATAGGCAACTTAATGCCTTTATCCCCAAGTAATGATGATGACAAACCACTCTGTCTCCCTGCAAAAATAAGAAATGAAAGTAGATGTAATCATGTTAAACACAAACAACATTGAGTAGCATACGGACAGATATGAAACTATTATAGCTACAGTTTGCTAGAGTCCTCCATGACTTAGGATACATCAAAGTAATATGTAGGGTTTGAAGTACACATGCTTATACTCTAAATAAAATAAGTCACTATAGAAAAGACACCCATATTAGCGAGACTGAAAGCAGGTTATCCAAAGCGGGGAAACTCTCTAGAGGCTAATGAATTTTAGTGAATGTTCTATGTCAATAGAAATAGAGGCTAATGTACCTTAAATAAGTGTTATATTAATGGAAATAAATTATGGTTTTACATAAACATAAGATAAAGCCTTCCTCATGGTGGATGACTATTTGATGTGGGTATAAGTTTGTTGAATGTTTCATTACCTAATTTCTGAATTTTTAGCATATGTTTCTCCGTCTTTATTTTTGCACAGTACTATCTCACGCATATTGATCATATTTTATGTATATAATATCAACAAAAACACATCCTTTTTGTTGTTTTTCAGATAGAAAAATCTACTTTGTTCAATTTACATGAATGATTGTTGCCGTAACTCCTCATTTAAGGTTCTGAGTAGATCTTGTATCAACATCGCTGTTCGAAAATAACAATATAAAGTCCCATTAAACAGTAGATCATCATGTCCAATTTTTGGTAAAGGACTATATGCATATAACTATTTAAACAGAGAAAAGAGGTTTGCGCCTCTACTGAACTAAGCTTGAATGTTAGGCAACTTACCAATTTTTATTATCTTATCTAAAATATGATATTAGTTCTAATGAAACCAGATCCTTTCTATCTAGGGGAATTTTTCCATACATCCTTATAATTAGAAAAACTAAGCTTTAAGTCCCTACCGATTTCCTTTTATAAAATACATTAGTATTTTCAGAAAAATAAGCGTCATTCAAGGGGTATTTGGGTAATCTTACTAATCTGTTTGTTAGGAATATTAAATAATTTGATTTTGATATGTTTTTAGACACATGCATTTTATACAGAATTGCAAGTCCAGTTAAGGAAACCTGTGTGGATCCAATTATCTAATTATATTTATGAATAAAGCATTATAGTGTTAAAAGGTACCATAAAAAAACTCTCAGATATTAACAAAACAAAAGGTATATAGCAAATTTTATGCTAAGGTTTAATAATTTATCTAATTCAAATAAGGTCTTAATTTATTCTATTTTTTATCTTCAAATTAATTGCCTTTTTCACTATCTAAAAACCTACTTTCCTAAATTGTTAGATTATACCGTTAATGATGGAGCGAGAGGAAAAATTCTCGGAAACCAAGAAAGGAAAAATAAAAATGCATGCATATGTAAATTCTTCTATATAAAAACCTTGTGTGTTTATTCTATTTCTAAGGATATCATTCAAAAATATGTCAAAGATATAAATTAGAAGGAGAAAATAGTTAAGAAATATATCATCATACTAATAGATTATAGCATCTTTTATGCTAAAGCTTAGAATTTTACCCTATTCAAACGGCTGATTTGACATGCATGCATCATTACATACAGCTCCTTGTCAGCATTTTTGAAAACCTTGTCTCCCTGTTTTGTTTCCATTAAATCATCCCTATATACATGTTCGAAGCAAATTACAATATTTTAGAAACAAAAACCCAAGTAAAAGAAGCTCACAAATAACATCACAACAAAAGGATTATAGCATCTTTTATGCTAAGGATTAATAATATGCCTTATTCAATAGAGGTGATTTGTGTATGTGTGTGTGTATGCAAATATTGGTTCGTTAACTTATTCGGTTTTAAATCTTCAAATTAAATACTCTATTCACTGCTTGAAAACATACTTTCCTAAATTGTTCTAGTATATCTGTAATGGTGGAGAAAGTGGAAACTTTCTTGGAAATCAAGGAAGAAAAGATAAAAGCTTATAACAAAGCAGCATGCATATTCGAATTCTTTTGGAAATCATCAAATCAGCATTACCTATTTATTTTGTTTCCAAGATATCATTCATAAATAGTTTGATTTTGGTGTAAATACATCACTATTTTATGAATAGGGAAAGTATGTTTTAAACACATGCATTCTATACGAAATTGCAAGTCCAGTTAAGGAAACCCATGTGGATCCAATTATCCAATTATATTTGTGAATAAATCAATATAGTGTTGAAAGGTAGTATAAAAAACTCTCGGATATTATCAAAACAAAAGGTGTATAGCAACTTTTATGCTAAGATTTAATAATTTATCTAATTCAGATATAGGTCTCCTTAACTTATTCTGTTTTTTATTTTCAAATTAATTATTTTATCACTGCCTAAAAACATACTTTCCTAAATTGTTCAATTATGCAGTTAATGATGGAGCAAGAAGAAAAATTCTCGGAAACCAAGAAAGGAAAAATAAAAACACATGCATATGTACTTCTACATAAAAACCTTGTGCGTTTATTCTATTTCAAAGGATATCATTCCAAAATACATCCAAGAAATAAAAGTAGAGGGAGAAAAAAGTTCACAAATATATCATCATCATAATAAATTATAGCATCTTTTAGGCTAAAGCTTAAATTTCACCTTATTCAAAATAGCCGATGTGACATGCATGTACAGTACACAGTTCCTTATCCACGTTTTTGAAAACCTTGTCTCCCTATTTAGTTTTCAGTATATCCTCCCTATATAAATGTACGAAGCAAATTACAATACTTTAAAAACTACAACCCAAGTAAAAGAAGCTCACAAATAACATCACAACAAAAGGATTATAGCATCTATTATGCTAAGGATTAATAATATACCTTATTCAATAAAGGTGATATATATATATATATATAATACTTCTAATCAATTTTTTCTTAGCAAAAAACATAGTGACATGTCTAAATTATTATACTCTACACATCAAAAATACAAAAATAAATTGGAAAGAGTAAAAGATAATAATACAATTTTCAATTTTTGAAGTCGTAAATAAGCTATACTTCGAACTATCACATGTACTTGATCAATACATATAACGAATACATTCAGTCTATTACATATATTTCACATTCATGTAGGCTTGACTGTGTATGATCCTGACCACACCTTATTCACAATTTCAAACCAAAAAGCACACCATTTTCTACCAATAAAGTGCAATAAATGTGACATAGTGACAAAAACAAATGCACGGAGGATGGATAAAACCAAGACAACAAAACCTTATTACATATGCTAAAAGCAATTTTTTGTCCAAAAAATAGAAAATCTGAAATATAGTCAAACATAACATTATCTCTCGTATAGCCCATCTCTTCTTTTAATAAGACATTGGACTATTTAGTTTTTCCAACATGTATCTCTTGTTCTTCAACATGCAAGAATTCACGATTTCTCCAATTTATATTAGAAGTTCATGTCTTTTACCAACTATATTCATTTTAAGATATGTATCATGTACTTGTATTTTCTTTTCTAATTGCGTATAAACCAAGTTACTGACCATACACATGTTCAAGTTAGCTCCTTTTCTTTAAATGTGAGATGTGTAGGCTTTGTTAGTCTATTGTGTAATATCTGCAAAATATAAATCAATAGGTAGTTATTAACTTAAAGTTTATGTTGATACATTGAATCGTGTGACTTTGTTACCAAGTAATTAATTTCAAAAGCTAAAAAGCAAACAAAATGGAGAAATTTCATGGGCTAAGAAAATCTTGAAAAATGTGATCAAAACTACTTAGAAGAAATTATGATCATGCTGAAATCTATATTGATAAAGGATTTATAAAGATTGTTATAAATAAAGTTTTTCAGAATCCTTAGATATAGAAAGGTCAACAAAAATGATCAAAGCATATGAATATTTTTAGTATGCTAAAATTATACATGGTTGAAGTATTATCCATAAAGCCATCCCTTTTCTCTTCAGCATACAATTCATCAAATGAATAGGTCTAAATATTTTAAGGTTCAGTATTGAGACTGTTGTATGTTCTACAGTTTAGTCAAAGATAACTATGATGGAAGTCCATATATGCAATGGTATGAGCTACTATAAACATCAATTATTTAGCTTGCAAAACATGAGGTGAAGTACATTCACGTGTGTGAGCAAACCCAAAATAAATTTTAACATTGATTGCCAAGTAATATATCAAACCAGACATACGTGTTTGGTATATATTAGTGAATGCCCTTGGATAAGAATTAAAATTGTTCAAAACTAATTCAAACATTTATTAACATATTAATAGGCTGTACCAAAATTATCCTAACTAAGCATATCAGACTATGTTAACTTGTTAAACATTGTCAAAAAAAATCCTTTTGAAATGAAAAAAGTCAAATGAAGAAGCATGATACATGCTCTATATAATGAATTCATGGAATGCAGTGAATAATATTTGAAATGTAATTTATTTGTCACAGTGTAATAGAAATAAAAAATATAGAAATAAAGTAGTTTAATACTAATGTCTTATGCGATAACTCAAGTGAACCCATAATTATAGTTGACTGGAGACGACGGTTTTAACAATTGACTTAAGCATTCCATTTGATTCAATTTTTTGGCATACGCTTTTAACAGTTCCAATCAATATTGTATTCCTTTTAGCACTAATCTTCTTAAGATGAAATAAGTTATACTCTATTCAACATAATTTTTTTATCAACCTTCAATGCTAATTTGAAGGAACTTATAAAGACAAAGATATATGTATATAAAGTATTGATGAAAATCTTAGTTCAATTTCTCTATCCCAATTGCTCGTCTATTATGTCATGCTCATCACAGACATTGATTTATATATCATAACATCATCTTAATAGTACCGTGAGTCATATTAATAAACTAAAGGAAAATTATGATATACATCCTTATGATAAAAAAAATAGTTTTACGTCCCTTCCAATTTTCTTGTATAAATTATATCCTTAATTTTTAGAAAAAAAGCTTAAGTTCAAAAGATAGTTAGGTAATTTTACCAAACTTAACGTGTGATCTTATGATACATGTCCATAACTCATAATTACCGTAATATACGTCGTAGTGGTCACTTTTAAATTTGAAAACGGAAGAAGTAAAAAAAAAAAGAAATTAAAAGAAGATGATGTAGAGAATAGTTTTTAAAAAGGAGGGATGTGAAACAAATAAGCTTAGAAAAGAATTATATTTCCTCAATTTTTACTAAATTATACCATATAATGGATGAGTGTAAATTGGATACACGGACAGAAGAAATAGTAACATAGGAATTGAGAGATCCTTTGTGGTGGTTGTTGTATGGAATGAACATGTACACATATTATTTAAGCAATGATATAGAGAGCAACATTAAGTATCTAGATCATGCAAAAGAGACCAACGATGTCACCTTGAACAATATATAATCTTTCTATATAGGTTTTTTTCCTATCAAACCTTCTATTTTATACAAAATTAGAGCAATAATACAATAAGCAATTGAGTTATACATTTGATGCGTGCTATGGCAATCTTACATTCTATTGTTTTTGCATTATTTATTTATGAAGTCCTAGGCCTCCTATAATTTGACCAAGGTAAAAAAAAAGCTGCTTATAAGATGTAATGTAGATAAAAATTTAACCATGAAATAGAAGACGGTGTTGTTATCTTAGCTGAAAATGTAGTTTCATTCATCATGCACACACTTTTCTAAAGCAGCAAATGAATTAAGAATTAACTGCTGCAAAGTTCTTTATAAGCTAAAAACAAATTCTGAATTTATGTTTTATAACAAATAAAGATTCAGCGTTGTAGAATTTATTCCATTCTTATGCAACAGATAAAAGTTGGAGTCCACTTAAGCAGTAACTAAAATTTGAATTTTTTTCCGTACCTCTATTAAGTTATGTATTATATAACTCGATTAATAATTGAAAGAACTCCACTACATCTCAATACATTTATATAACACAACACTCACCCATTATGTACCTTCAACAATAATTTGATTCCAGATCTAGAATATAGATCGATAGAAGTATGAGCTATAAAATAATATAAATGTTCGCTTGACAGCAACACTATCTTTAACTACTTTGTAAAAATTTATTACTTTTATTTACGTGATAAAATAACAAATAAGGTACATGGATCATTTTCTATATAAATATATTGACTGAGCAAAAAAAACTAAAGAAGGAATGAAATGGACATGTGAACTTTGAAACATAAAAATAGAAAAATCATATGAACAAAAAAGCTGAAAAATTCTAGAAAAGAATATTGGCTGATAAAACCCAAGTGAAATTTTTTAGTTTTATAGATAAATTGATCAAATAAAATCAAAAGAATAGCATTCCTTCCCCAGTTATTTTTGATGTATTACTTGTTTTTTTTAAAGCACTTGGAGAAGGAGCTTTCTATTGCTGGAATCTCTAAACTAATGTATTGGAAATTTAGACTGATAGTTTCCATGTATAGGTTATCACTTAACAGTTTTTTTAATAAGAAATGGTGTATCCATACTTAAAATCAGAGATATAAGTTTGTGTTTTAAAGATCAAAATTGGAGCATAACATATGCTGCAAGCCATTTACATACGAACTTTTAATTCACCTTAGTCTACATGTATCTATTTACACATACAAATATGCACCTTAGAATTAATACACCAATTAATTTCATTTAGATGAATTAGTGAGACAATTTACTTATATGTGACTTACTTATCCATAATCACTTATCTATAGACACACATTAAGGACTGCTAACACATTTAAACTCAGTAGATCAAGTTGAATAGCAAAGCTTCTCTACATAGGTGTGTATTGTCTAGCAAGGGATTTCAGATATGTTTATACAGATGAGCTTAATCCCTAGATTGCTAGGCATGTAGGATCTAATTTAATTTTATAAAAAATGAACGGTCTCCATTAAATTTTTTCTTGTATTTTGATAAAGGCTATAAAAAGGAGTAGAAAATAAAAAAATAAAGCCAATCAATAGGAAATAGAGGTGTCCTCATAACTATATCGTTAGAAATGAATAAGATATTGGATGAGTTTCAAAAATATTGATATACATACTTTTGGACAGTAGGTCAAGCATGAGCTGGTAGATGCTAAAATGGCACACAAGTGGTATATATACCTGCACCATTTTCATTATAGCTAATATCTTTCCAGTATAGAAGTAATCTAATTGAATTTGTTGCACTTCACTCTCATGAACACCTCCTAAAAGATGAGTGACAACGATATGTTTTTAGAAATGCAACGATACCCAAAATTTTGTGGTAAAATCACTGTTAATTTAGAAAAAAATAGTAGTGTATGGGATAACTAATTGATGAATCAATAAAAATCAGTAGAAACACATGATAAAAAAGGAAATGGAAGTCCCTAAATCAAATTAGTACCAAAAGTCACAAATTGTAATCATATTACCTCATTAGATGATCAACAAACTTAATTTAGAAGTAGATATTAGTTTGGTGATTAATATTAGCACCATGCACTAATATCCACTAATAGACCTTTCAAACAGCATTTTGATAATTCCATGTTGGAGCAGTACCGTAGGAAATACAAATAGAAGTTTAATGGAAACGGTAAACTAATATATCTCTAGCTTTTAGGAAAATGCGAATATCTAAATTAACTAACCTGTATTATGTAGTAACCTATAAAATGGCTGGCTACCTGGCGGAATAAAACTGAGTAAGTATGGGAAAGTCACCGGAAAATAGCAGTGGAGGAAAACGGAGGATGACCAAGCTTCCATCGAAGAACAGCCTTTGGAGATACCCACTCTTGACCATCAATGATCTGCCCGAGGTTTGATAAAGAAAATTTGGATCTAGGGTTAGGTTTAGGTTTAGAGAGAACAGAGAAGGAGATGTGTGGAACAGTAAAAAGGAAATGAAGCGTATGAAGAGAAGAGAATAATAAAAACACGGCTGTTCATTTCAGAAAATTATCACAGGGCATTTGTGATAGGGAAGGGACGAAAGAGAAAGAGTCCGTGACTGTTCAGTTGCCAAATTTCAAGGAGACCTGTGTGAGCTTGAAATTTAACTCACTAATAATAATATAGTATAGACAAGGATGAGAAGCTCAAACGCAAAGAAAAGATCAACCACTCTTCACTTCAACTCTACAAGCTTCAATCCAAGATCAAAGACAAATATTTCCTAAATTAGGTTATAGGAAATTTCTGAAATCAAAGAGAGATTGAGATGGAGAAGGTGAAAAGAAGGCTTACCCAAGCTTCTCTTTGATTTTGGAGCAAGAATTTGAGTTTGCAAAGGAAACTAGGGCTTGGAATTTATATTTCCCATTCTCTTCCCCCATTTTCAGTTGAGCTTGAGTGTAAAGAAATGAAATGAGTGAACGGATGAAGAGTTAAAGAGTTAGAGTAATAAGTTGGGTTAGTGGGCTGAAACCCAAACCCAAAAGCCCAAATAGAAAATAGCAAAATTCTACCCAACTCCAAACATACCGATGCTTATACTAAAAAAGATTGCAAACGCCATTTTGGACTCAATGGAAGTGGTCCCGAGTCCTAATTCGACCGTTGGCAAAAAGTGACATTTCAGACTTAAATCCGACTAACGACGCTATATTTAAATAAAACATTTAAATATACAATCGTAAAATATGTTGGTTGTTACAGGTCTCCCCTCCTTAACAAAATTGCGTCCGAGAAATTTCTAGAGAAGAATTTGTAACAACTACATACTTACATCACCCAAAAAGGAAAGAAAATAAGCTTGAGATAAAGAGATATTCTTACCATTGCTAAGCACAGATAGAAAACCCGGATAGGATCGCTCGATAAACTCTCTGGTTTCCCAAGTACAGTCTTTGGGATTAGCGGACCATTGAACTTTAATGAGCGGCACATCCTTGTTTCGAAGGTGTCTCACCTCCGAGGCAAGTACGCGAATAGGCTGCTGTACAATGGATAAGTCAGGTGAGATCTCAAGCCCTTGCAAATCAGAAGAATCGATAACGGAATCCGATTCTCGAAGACACTTCCGAAGCTGAGAGACATGAAACACGTTGTGAACTCCGGATAGATGAGCTGGAAGTGAAACTCTATAAGCCACAGGGCTAATACGTTCAGTAATAGGAAATGGTCCTACAAAGCAAGGAGCCAATTTCCCTATCATACTGAAGCGCACAACCCCTTTCAAAGGAGAAACACGAATAAAGACTAGATCATCAACCGAGAACTCGAGAGGCTTCCTACGGTTATCCGCGTAGAATTTCTGGCGGCTCAGTGCCTCTTTCATTCTCTGACGAATAAGAACAATCTTCTCAGAAGAATCATGAACAAAATCTGGGCCAAGAATAAGCTTCTCCCCAGATTCCAACCAACAAGAAGATGATCAGCATGGCCTTCCGTATAAGGCTTCGAAAGGAGCCATACCGATATTGGACTGAAAACTATTGTCGTAGGAGAACTCTACAAGGGGTAGATGATCCTCCCAACTACCTCCGAAATCAAGAATACAAATACGGAGTAGATCTTCTAAGATACGATTCACCCGTTCAGTATGTCCATCAGACTGTGGATGATAAGCTGTGCTGAAATTAAACTTTGTTCCTAAAGCTTGCTGAAGACTCTGCTAGAAATGACTTATGAATAAAGGATCACGGTCACTCACAATCGAGCTAGGAACACCGTGAAGTCTCACGATTTCCTTGATATATAACTTAGCCAAAAGAGAAGCAGTCCTATTAGATTTAATAGGAACAAAATGAGCTGACTTGGTGAGGCGATCAACAATAACCCAAATGCTAGAATGGCCTAATCTTGTACGAGGTAGGCCATCAATGAAATCCATCGAAATCTGATCCCATTTCCACAATGGAAACTCTAGAGGCTGAAGGAGACTAGAATGGCGCTGATGTTCGGCTTTAATATGTTGACAAGTCATGCAATTACTCACTTAACTCGCCACATCGTGCTTCATGCCTTCCCAATAATAAAGGCGATGCATATCGACATACATCTACTAATGCCAGGATGAATGGTATACTTAGAACGATGACAGTCATCAAGAATGTCATGCCTAAGTGCAGAATCAGAAGGCACAACAATACGGTTCTTCTTGCGAAGACACCTATGAAAATCAATGCTGAAATCCCGCAACGCCTCATCACGGGATTCAATCACACAAAGCTGAATAAGATGCACAAGATCAGGATCTCGCCGCTGAGCTTCGGCAATATGATCCAACAGAGAGGGTCAAGCTTCCAAACTGAATAATACTAGCGGAGAATCAAAGGATGGAGCTCGATCACGAATATCATAAAAAGATAGAGTCTCAAGAATATCCCATTCGGCAAGCATCATAGAAACGACAGCCGAATGTCTGCGACTAAGCGCATCAGCAATACGATTTCCCTTACCCGGGGTATATTGGATATCAAAGTCATAGGAGGCAAGAAACTCGAGCCAACGGTGTTGCCTCATATTGAGTTCCTTCTGAGTGAACAAATACTTCAAGGATTTATGATCGGTATAGAGAATAAAGCACTCACCTAATAAATAGTGTCGCCAAATCTTCAAGGCGAAGACAACGACGGCTAACTAGAGATCATGAGTGGCATAGCGAACTTCAATCGGACGTAGTTGCCTAGAAGCATAAGCAACTACCTGATCCTTCTGCATAAGCACGACACCGAGACCACTACCACAAGCATTAGTGTAGACAACAAGATCATGATTCCCCCCGGGAACCACAAGAATAGGAGCATTAGTGAGGAGTTCCTTTAATGTCTGAAAGGAAGCTTCACACTTATCGGACCAAATATAACGAATGCCTTTCCGAGTAAGGCTGGTGAGAGGAAGCACAACACTGGAAAAATCCTTAATGAATCGACGGTAATAACCTGCCAATCCAAGGAAACTACGAACCTCGTGAACATTCTCAGGCCTCTTCCAATTATGGATAGCTTCGATCTTTGAGGGATCGACAGAAATGCCTTCGGAAGATACAACATGGCCTAAGAACTTAACCTTTTTCTTCCAAAAATGGCACTTGGAGAATTTGGCTTTAAGCTGATGGTGACGAAGAGTACTCAAGACAATTCTCAAGTGATTAGCATGCTCGGTTTTAGACTTAGAATAAATAAGAATGTCATCGATGAACATAAGGACGAACTTATCGAGATATTCCCGGAATACTCGATTCATAAGATCAACAAAGAAAGCAGGGGCGTTCGTCAAACCGAACGTCATAACGAGCCACTCGAAAGAACCATATCGAGTGCGGAAAGCTATAAGAGGTATGCTATCTTCCGCGACTCGGAGCTGGTGAAAACCAGTGGCAAGGTCAAGCTGAGAGAAGACCTTAGCGCCACTCAATAGATCGAACATATCATCGATCCTAGGCAACGGATACTTATTCCTGATGGTCAACTCGTTAAGCTTGCGATAGTCGATGCAGAGCCTAAGAGTTCCATCGGACTTCTTCACGAAGATGACCGCGGCACCCCACGGTGAAAAAATGGACCGAATCAACTGCTTGGACTCAAGCTCTAAAAGCTGCTTCTTGAGCTCCTCATTTTCTTTTGTAGACATCCTCGTAGGAGGATGGCCAACTGGCTGCGCGCCTGGAATGAGATCAATGCGGAACTCGATCGCCCACTTGGGTGGCAAACCCAAAACCGACTCAAAAACATCAGAGAAGTCACAAACAATAGGAATACGAGATATATCATCATCATCATCTCGTGATTCAAGAGAATATAAAGCCATTTCGGAATTATCCACATTCCGAAGAACAAGTGATAGCTGAGTAGATGAATATGGGTGTCGAAGATATAAAATTCTTTCAGAACAAATAATCCTGGCATCGTATCTCACTAGCCAGTCCATACCCAAAATCATATCAAATTCCAGATAGGAAATAACGTGCAGATTCACATGAAAAGAAAAGCCACATAAAACAATCTCAACATCATCACAAAGCATGCTAAGGGTTGCAGATCCCCTAATAGGATTCGCAATCCTCAACGAAGTAACCATATAAGAAACATCCAAAGACAAATCATCGACGGGCTTTTTCTGTACGAAAGAATGCGTAGCACCCGTATCGAAAAGAACTCGAATACTACGGTCATGAAATAAAATAAAACCTTCCAAAATAGATGGAGATATACCTTTGGGCTGAGAAGAACCTCTAGAAGCCTTAGCAACAAAAAGCTTGCCAGACTTGGCACTAGCAGGAGCAATAGGGAAGGTGGAAATACGATGACCTTCCTTCTTGCAATAACGGCATAAGAGAGGCTTAGGACAGGCTCGAATCACATGATCAGGAGAACCACAATTGAAACACTTCCGAATGGAAGGTGTTCCAGCAGATTGAGAGTTAGAACCAGATTCAACAGGCTTTTTCTTCTTGGAAGGGAAAAACTCCCGCTTATGAAATGGAAACTTCTTCTTATTGGGGTTCTTGCGAACCTCAACATCAACACCACTATCACACTCCTTTTCGATGGCTTCGAGACGAAGTGTCGAATCAACCAACTCCTCAAAAGAAAGCTTAAGCTGGAGCATTAAAGACTTCTTAAGATATTTCTTAAGGCCAGAGACAAACTTCAGATTCTTCTTATAAGAGGTGCTAATGAATTCAAGACCATACTTAGATAAGGCCTCGAATGATGCAACATATTCAGAAATGGGAGACTTCCCTTGCTTCAACTCAAGGAAGCGACGAGCTAATAAAACTTTCTCAAATTCATAAACGAATTTGAGTTCGAATCATTCCCGAAACTGAGTCCAAGAAAGAACAGACTCATCAAGTTCGGCTACAAGAAGCCCGTACCAATCAAGGGCACGCTCTTGTAATCAGCTAGAAGTTACAAGAACTCGATCATGGTTAGAAAGATCCATACGAGAAAAGATACGCTCGCATGTGCGAATCCAATCTTGGACCTCAAGAACGGACTCGGAGCCTTTGAATGGCTTTCCTCCAAGATGAGAGAAATCACCGCACAGGCATGCAAAGGCAGACTTGCGTGGAGGAGATGCACGAATAGGAGTTGGAGGCTGAGTGCTCCTAAATAACTCCAAAAATTGATCGGCAGACATATAAACGTCGTTCAGGTGAGAGCCGCTAGATTGCCCAGCATCCGAGCGTCGTCCTCTGCCTCTTCCGGCCATTAGCTGAAAGTTAAGATAAGATAAAGATTATTCACAAGGTAGATATCATTAATTCAAATATGGAATACTACGGAATAAAATGCATTCCTAGACGTATTCCTAAAATTCTATCTACCCCAAAGGCACGGAAAGAATAAAGGCACAATGATTCGAAGATTCGTAACATTCGTACTACCCTTTGATGTACCGTAATATGTGTCTCTGTTCTATGTTTATCATATTTTGTTCTGAACTCAGCTCTGATACCAAGCTGTGACGCCCCACTCCGAGACCCACATTAGCAAAGAGTATTACTAGGTAACACCGTCTGCTAATACGGAGAATAGAGCTGGATAGGAGCGACCATCTATAGCCTTGTCTTAATTATCTATTGAATACGCCGACAATTGCCATACATTTTTTTTTCTTTCTCAAATGGATCGACATATCCAATAAATACTTAATATAAAGCCATAGGTGGCTGAAGGATCTATCAGAACAAAATATAATAACTCAAATGTAATACACATCACAGAACAGTGGATCATCACATACATTTACACATATACAGATACATTACAGAGTTTACAAAACGATACATGTTAAGTGGTAAAGCAAACCACAATATACAAACGAGTCAAAAGAATAAATATTAGAGTTACAGCCAAAAAGGACTGCACAAAAAGCTATAACAAAATGGAGCTAGCAGAATAGTCCATGCAGAAGCAAAATAGGCTAAGTCCAATGTACCTAACTTGAAACATCTCAGTCTGACCCAAGTATAAAACACACGGGTCAGTCTAGCTAAACAAATCAGTTAGATAAACCAAATGATAATCAACATGCAAGATCATAACGTACCACAAATATCTCTAAAAGAGATAACTCAATCATCTAACAGAAGATGAAACATAACAAGCCCCATATCCTCGGCAACTCAAATAAACAAAGGATATCATATCCCAAAACAAGCCAAAAAGGCAAATAACAAATACCAATAAAGGTAACACAAGTTTCCACAAGGAAATCGCTATATATCGTGTGGTTCAAAGGACCTACACTGAAGGGCGATACACTAGGGAAATATAATTGTCAAAGAACCAAAAGATAATGCACGTACTCAGTACCGTATAATTGTCAAGCAACACACCCAAGTATCTCTCGAGCGGTGACCAAGGACCATCTCCAAAAGCGATACTATAGGGCAACAAACCCAAATATCTCTCGAGCGGTGGCAAATGACCAACTCCTAAAGCGATACTATAGGCAACAAACCCAAATATCTCTCGAGCAGTGGCGAATGACCAACTCCTAAAGCGATACTATAGGGCAACAAACCCAAATATCTCTCGAGCGGTGGTGAATGACCAACTCCTAAAGCGATACTATAGGGCAACACCCGAAGGCACAAACCCGAAGGCAACATATCTGAATATATTTCGAGCGGTGGCGAATGACCAACTCCAAAAGTGATACTATAGGGTAACACCCGAAGGCACAAGCCTGAAGGCAACATTTGTCACCAACTCTCAGGAAGGAACCTGAAAAATGTTAACGTGAGTCTCATACCACACGTTTGCACTAAACGGTTTACTAACAGTTAGTCAATTTCACACTCAAAGAAGTACAAAGTTCACCTCATCTCATCGGTAAACCAGACCCAAAGGTCAAAACGGTCAAACGAGTAGATTAGGAATTAACTGAAAAGATAAACACACGTGTTCATAGCACGCGTTTTATTTAAACATTTCATTCTCCTCCCTCCTCGCTCGAATAGCAAAATTGTGTGTTTTTTACATAGAAATTATAGATTGGAGAAACAAGATTTTAATACAATTTAAAAAGATCATTTTATAAAAACCCGTGTACGAAATCAAAAAGGTATCATCAAAGTCAATAATGTGATAACAACTAATTGGATCGACAAGAATCGATCAAAAATGGAAATTCACTCAAAAATAGGCAAATAGGGAAAAATAGGCAATCCCAGACGTCTGATGTAAAGTCCAGACGTCTGGATTTATTTACTGGAAATTCAGAAACCTTCCAAACGTATGGTGGGTGGCTTCAGACGTCTGGCATGTTGCTTCAGACGTCTGAAAAGTGGTATCAGACGTTTGATACAATGTTTCAAACGTCTGAGAGGTTATTTCAAACGTCTGACTCTGTTTTCTGCCATTTTTATAAATCTATGCCGTGTTGATTTTGTTCCAGGTTTAAAACCAGATGTCTGAACTTGCATTTCAGACATCTGAAGACCTGGTCTGGGCAACAATTTGCCTAGGCCTTGATGGCCAAAACGAATGGGAAGTTATCGGACGAGCAACGAAGACTAGAGGATTACACCAAGCGACAACCCAGTCTTATAGGCTCTTCGATACACCCCAAACAACATGTCCAAATATCCACAATAGGATCTTTAAAGATTTTGTCTCCAAAACACCAAAATTTGGAGAATTCACCATATCAACCCAAATCAAAAGCAAATGAACATGAATAGATGTTAGGAATTCATACCTAACAACAACGAAAGCTATAGACGTAGATGTGAGTTGAAAAACTCACCTTTTAACTCAAAAACAAGGATGAGAAGCTCAAACGTAAAGAAAAGATCAACCGCTCTTCACTTCAACTCTACAAGCTTCAATCTAAGATCAAAAAAAAAAATTTACTAAATTAGATTATAGGAAATTTCTGAAATCAGAGAGAGATTGAGATGGAGAAGGTGAAAAGAAGGCTTACCAAAGCTTCTCTTTGATTTTGGAACAAGAATTTGAGTTTGCAAAGGAAACTAGGGCTTGGAATTTCTATTTCCCATTCTCTTCCCCCATTTTCAGTTGAGCTTGAGTGTAAAGAAATGAAATGAGTGAATGGATGAAGAGTTAAAGAGTTAGAGTAATAAGTTGGGTTAGTGGGCTGAAACCCAAACCCAAAAGCCCAAATAGAAAATAGCAAAATTCTACCCAACTCCAAACATACCGATGCTTATACTCAAAAAGATCGCAAACGCCATTTTGGACTCAATGGAAGTGGTCCCGAGTCCTAATTCGACCGTTTGCAAAAAGTGACATTTCGGACTTAAATCCGACTAACGACGCTATATTTAAATAAAACATTTAAATATACAATCGTAAAATATGCGGGTTGTTACACGAACCCAGAAAAGATTCAAGCTATTCGAGACGTACAAGCACCCAGAACTATAAAGCAAGTGCAAAGCCTGAACGGGAAAGTCGCTGCGTTCAGTCGATTTATATCCAGAGCAACCAACAAGTGTATTCCTTTCTTTGATGTGATAAGGAAAGGGAAAAGAAATTTTGAATGGACGCCGGATTGCAAAGACGCATTCCGAGCTCTAGTGAGCTACCTAGAGAGGCCCCCTATACTGTCAATGCCTGTAGGCTATGAGGAATTATATATTTACCTAGCCGTATCCCAGCATGCCATCAGCGCAGCTTTGATTCGTGAGGAGGACCGAATCCAAAATCCGGTGTACTATGTTATTAAGCGTTTAACGGGGGAAGAGAGAAATTATCCCAAGATTGAGAAGCTGGGTTACTATTTGGTGATCGCATCATGCAAACTCCGCCTATATTTCCAGGCACATCTGGTCAGTATCTATACCGATCAACCTTTACGGGAGGTGCTCCAACGACCAGAGACTTCTGGAAGGTTACTCAAATGGAACATTGAGCTAAGTCAGTTCGACATCACTTACCTACCACAGAGGGCTATATAGGGACAAGCGCTAGCAGATTTCATTGCAGAGTTCACTATATTAGACGAGCCAAGTGGAAGTGATGTGATTCCCGCTGGTCGATGGAAGCTATATACCGATGGAGCATCCAACGACCATTGTTCTGGGGCTGGTGTTGTTCTTGTAACTCCTAAGAACCGATCGATTTGTTATGCTTTGAAGCTTAACTTCCCCGCTACGAACAACGAAGCTGAGTATGAAGCGTTGATCGTTGGATTGAAGCTTGCCAAAGAACATGGAGTGAAATCGGTTGAAATCTTTTGTGACTCACAGTTGGTGGTATACCAAGTATGGGGAGAGTATCAGGCAAAGGGACAAAGGCTTTCCCCATACCTCGCTCGGGTTCAAGAATTGTTGGCCGACCTCGAATACTATGATATTTTGCACATTCCACGCGAACAAACCGGGGAAGTCGATTCCTTGGCAAAATTTGCAAGCACTGGCGATGCACAGCAGATGGGCTTGGTTCCCGTTGAAACTTTACATGCCCTGAGTATAAATGAGATGGAGGTTGATTTTGTGGGGAGACGGAAACTGAAAGGGAGTCGTGGATGACCTCGTTCAAAGAATACTTGTTACATGGAACCTTGCCCGATAGAAGGAACAAGAGACGACAAGTCGTTCCTAAGGCCTCGTGGTATATAATGCATGATGGAATGATGTATTGGAAGGGATTCTCCGTTCCCTTACTTAGGGGCATCGCCTACGATGAGATAAAGCGAGTTTTAAGAGAAGTCCATGAAGGAGAATGTAGCGACCATACTGGAGGGCAGACTCTAGCCAAAAAGATACCCCGCTATAGATACTAGTGGCCAACCGTGAATCGGGACGCAGCGGACTATGTAAGGAGATGCGACAAATGTCAGAAGTATGCAAAGATTACGAGAGCACCACCAACGGAATTCACACAAATGGTTAGTCCATGGCCGTTTGTGATATGGGGGATCTATATTATCGGCTCCTTGCCAATCTCCAATGGTGGTGCAAAATAAGCAATTGTCGCGGTTGATTACTTCACAAAATGGGCAGCAGCGGAGCCATTAGCTACGATCACCACCAAAAAGGTCATTAACTTTTTTGTGCGAAACATTATATGCCCCTTTTGTCTCCCACGGACTATCATTACTGATAATGGAACTCAATTTGAGAGTAGAGAATTCAAAGAGTTTTGTCGAAAGTATTGCATTGAGAAAAGGTTTGCCGCAGTCACTCACCCTATGGCGAATGAGCAAGTTGAAGCCGTTGATAAGAGAATTAAGTCCATCCTGAAATACATTTGAAGAAGGCTAGAGGCAAGTGAGCTTTCAATGGCACTATGGGCATACAGAACCACCCACAAGTCTGCGACTGGCCATACTCCCTTCGCATTGGCATACGACACCGAAGCAGTTATACCTGTGGAACTTGAAGTTCCTTCCCACCGGGTGACTTATTATGATCCTAGAACAAACCAAGATCTTTTACTGGAGTCATTGGATTTTTTCGATGAGAAGCGCGAAGAAGCTGATCTAAGGGCGGCCGCACACCAGCACCGAGTTGCCCGATATTATAATGAAAAAGTTTGACAAAGAACTTTCGATGTTGGCGACCTTGTTTTGAAACGAGTTTTTCTGGTCCCATCACATATGAATCCCACATGGGAAGGTCCTTACGTCATCGAACGAAGGCTTGGAGAAGGAACCTTCAAGCTAGCGACTATTGATGGCGTGACACTCCCTCGAGCTTGGAATAACGAGCATTTGTGCCGTTATTATACTTAGTTTACTTCTTTTGCATTTTAGTAGCAATTGTTTATGGTACATGTTTCTTTTATTGTTCTTTGTTTCCGGCAGGTAACAAGACAAGTTCAGTTTGTCCCTATTTTCTACAATCAATAAAAGCTTGAAGCTATTTTTGTGAACTGTTGGTGTTCCATGTTTTATAATTTTATGATAAGATTAATTTGCATTAATTTGTATGGTGTATGAAAGAACACATAAAACTAAAAGTCGACCAGCTATGTACTCAAAAATCTCTAAGTCCCCAGAATGCGGATTAGAGTACTCTAAGTCCCCAGAACGCGGACTAGAGTATTAACGACTCAAAAATATCTAAGTCCCCAGAGTGCGGACTAGAGTACTCTGAGTCCATAGAGCGTGGACTAGAGTATAAACGGCTCAAAAATCTCTAAGTCCCCAGAGTGCGGACTGGAGTACTTTGAGTCCCCAAAGCGTGGACCAGAGTATAAACGACTCAAAAATCTCGAAGTCCCCAGAGTGCGGACTGGAGTACTCTTAGTCCCCAGAGCGCGGACTAGAGTATAAATGACTCAAAAATCTCTAAGTCCCCAGAGTGCAGACTGGAGTAATTTGAGTCCCCAGAGCGTAGACTAGAGTATAAACGACTCAAAAATCTCTAAGTCCCTAGAGTGGGGACCAGAATACTCTGAGTCCCTAGAGCAAGGAGTAGAGTATAAACGAATCAAAAATATCTAAGTCCCCAGAGTGCGGACTGGAGTACTCTGACTCCCCAGAGCGTGGACTAGAGTATAAATGACTCAAAAATCTCTAAGTCCCCAGAGTGCGGATTGGAGTACTCTTAGTCCCCAGAGCGTGGACTGGAGTATAAACGACTCAAAAATCTCTAAGTCCCCAGAGTGCGGATTGGAGTAATCTTAATCCCCAGAGCGTGGACTAGAGTATAAACGACTCAAAAATTTCTAAGTCCCCAGAGCGCGGACTGGAGTACTCTGAGTCCCTAAAGCGCAAACTAGAGTATAAACGAATCAAAAATCTCGAAGTCCCTAGAGTGCGGACTGGAGTACTCTGAGTCCCTAGAGCGCGGACTAGAGTATAAATGACTCAAAAATCTCTAAGTCCCCAGAGTGCGGACTGGAGTACTCTGAGTCCCCAGAGCGTGGACTAGAGTATAAACGACTCAAAAATCTCTATGTCCCCAGAGCGCGGACTAGAGTACTCTGAATCCCTAGAGCGTGGACTAGAGTATAAACGACTCAAAAATCTCGAAGTCCCCAGAGTGAGGACTGGAGTACTCTGAGTCCCCAGAGTGCGGACTTTAGTATAAACGACTCAAAAATCTCTAAGTCCCCAAAGTGCGGACTAGAGTACTCTGAGTCCCTAGTGCGCGGACTAGAGTATAAACAACTCAAAAATCTCTAAGTCCCCAGAGCGCGGACTAGAGTACTCTGAGTACCCAGAGCACGGACCAAAGAATAAACGAAAAAAATTTTAAGTCTCATAATGTGGACAGAAGTACTTTAATTCCTTTGAAAGTGGACTGGAGTTTAAATGACCCGCAAGACTATGAATTTCAATTTCAGATTAACTTATAAGTTATGCGATGAGAATCTGTGAATGCAAAGAAACAAAATTTTATTTACTTCTCAAAAATTTCCTTACAACTTCCCCAAAAGTTCGGAGGCCAAGTCTATCTACATCGACTACTGATAAAAGAAAAGAAAAAAGGAAAGGAAAGCAACTACATGGTTCTAAATTATTTAAGCTAAGAAAAATGTTGTGAGACGATGGCTACTTCTTCGGTTTTCTTTCCCTTTTCGGCTTTTCCGAAGTCTCCTCATCTGAGCGTCTTTTCCTGGACCCTTTCCTTCCCAGCAACGTGGTACCTGAGGAAGGAGGAGGAACTTCCAAGGGTGTGGTCACACCGAGGAGAATGACCTTCAATGGCCTATTTAGAGGATTGTCGAGCTCCACCACCTTGGGTTCTGTCTTAACTTTGATTCTCTCTTTCTCCTCCTCCTCGAGTTGTTCCTTCATGCTAAGCTTGGAAGTGTGCTCAGAAGTGCCTGTGATTTCGACATCGTCGTGTTCTTCTACAGGTGAGGGGTCTTCAGGTTTATCCTCATCTAGCGCACTGATCACCTGAGCATCAGGACCAGAGGTATCTCTGGTGTGAGGTGCCTCAGCCTCTTTTTCTTCCCGCTCCGTAGTGACATCGCACCTTGGAGTCGGCTCGGGACTAGAGCGACCTATATGAATCCATGAAAAGCAAATTTTAGAGCACATCCGCTACTTGCCAAAAGCGATGATTTCCTGAACTTTAGAAGGTGAAGTTACGTACCAGCTTCCAATTTATTTTCAATGGTCCTCAGAGTATCACCCTCGGGGATTGGGGATAAAATGTGAATGCCAAGTCCGGGCTTCTCCAGGTCATAATCGACTGCTGTTCGGGTGGCCCAAGAGACGAAGTATCGACCGATGGAACATGAGGAGGAACTTGAGACTCAGTGCCGAACGGGCCAACAATATCTTCCTTACCCTTTGATGTCAGGGAGTCTCTTCCAAAGAGGGCTTTTGCCGCAGATAAGTCTGAAGGCTCATTTCCTCGGAGCACTGCCCTCATAAGAGTGTAACGACCCATAATTTCGCTACTTCGAAAATGAGAGATTTCGTTTGTTTTAAATTTAAAATAAGGTTTAAAACTTAAATAAATAAGTTATATATAATAGATAATAATGAAGAAATTATTTATTCTTATAGCTGATAATTTAAAAAGTATAAATTTGGTTTTTAGAACAAATCAACAAAAGTTAAGTTTTGTTAAAAATAAATAGATAAATAAATAAATCAACAAAAGATTTTAGAACAATAACTTCCCCACCACCTCTTGCCGTGAACTTGGTCCAGGCTTGTAGGATATAGTGGTGGAGCTTGACTTCTTAGACATTTCAGGAAGACACTTGGTGTGAATAAATACTTGTTTAAGCTATACTTGACAGATAATCGATATTAGATATAACGATAATATATTCCCCCATGTTATGTGTGAACTAGTGCGACGATTCAAACATGAGTACAAAGAAATTGAAGTTTTAAAGACAAGTGTGGCGTGATAAAGCTTTAAGGTGTCGTCTTTGGATACCGTCATCGTTGACCGTCTCCGGCAGTTTGTTATATGATCGGTAGCAGAAATATTGGAATCAAGCACTGGCATCATAAATTATGAAGGCTGTTACTTGCATTTGTTGGGTTAGATTCGCATTCAGAATTACATAAGCTATGAAGTTGTTAGTCCAAATTAAGTCCTAGCGCTTATATGCTTTGATCCTTGTCATTATTCAGAATTTTATGCTCAGTCATGGAAATATGTAGTCCTGATGTATGCGGTGTTCAAGTTAAAATGGTCTTGATTGCCAAATGCCGACCCCAACACTCAATACCGACCTGGACGGTAAATAGTCTATACCGATCGACTCTATAAACATAGATAACCGACCCACTCTATAAACATAGATAACCGACCCACTCTACTATGGACTACCGACCGCCTCTCTAGAAAAAAATAACCGGCCCACTCGTTTTCTCGAATCACCAACCCACACTATCTCACCAGGTGCCGACCCACACTCTCTCAGAGAACCGATCCACACTCACTCTCAAGTCACCGAACGGCCACACCGCAGCATATACCGAGCCACTCTATCTCTCTCGGTACCGACCCACTCTCTCTCTCTCTCTCTCTCTCGGTGCCAACCCACTCTCTCCTTCAAACCACCGACCCACTACCTAGCTCAAGCTACCGACCTACTCTTTCTCTCAGAGCACCAAACCCCGTAAATCACCGAACTCCTCTCTCTCATGAAACAATGAACCCTCTTCTCCTATACATCACCGACCTCCTTTCCAATCAACACCTACGCTAACTCCACTCAACCTAGTGCAAACCCACATTAAAAACGTTTCGTTAGCCACGCATATCCTATCACTCATCATGTCCCTCTCCTCTCCCAATCATTGCGTAAAGCTGTGGGCACATACAGTTCTAACCTAGTTCGAGTTCAAGGAGGCATGACCTAGGAGTTTAAAATAGTACATGGAATCTCACCTAAGCGTTAGTTTGAGGTTGGGGCGAGTGATTCTTTTGGGCTTGGAAGTTGAGGGGAATGGGGCAGCACATTTGGAAGATGATGAAGTGATGTGGAGAAGCGCGCAGTTCGGTGGAGAGGAGGAGTTTGGGTTTGGAGTAGTGATGAGGAAGGCAAGATATGAAGTAAGAGAAGGCTTGTAAAAGTAAAGTAAAAGTGAGAAGAAGGAGAAGGAGTGTAGGCTTTTATATGGCGAAAGGGGAGATGAACATGCATTATCCTATAGATCTGGTCAACATGCTTTAGTGGGTTGGTGAGAAAACGTGCCGACCGTTACCAGGTGTACCGACCATGTGGATCGGTATTCGTATGCCGATCCACCCCTTATTTAAAAGAAAAAGAAAATATAAATAATAAAAACAATAACAGATAGAAATTTATTTAAATGAATAATAAAAATAAATATAATGATAATAAAATAAAATGTGTATACAAGAGTATATACACATATGATGGTAATAGAGGATGGTAGTGTGATAAAGAGACGGATACTACCGGGTAAGTGGAAAAGCGTGGGTTTGGAAAACCCACCGCGATTCAACCTTCGAAAGGTTGTATAAATTCAGCTTTTGAAAAGTTAAAACATGATTTTAAGAACCTCTTTGAGAATGAGCTAGTACGTTCAGACACGAAGCTTCATCGAAGGCCAATGAAAAGCGACAGTCGGTTATCATTCTGAATGAGCTTGCCTCTGAAAGCGGAGATTGCTCGTTGATTTAAAGCGCGTCATGTTGATTCATACAACGCACTTTGGAGGGAAAATGTTACCCGGCTACTTGGCCCGACTACAAGGCGATGGTTGCAGAGGATATAGTTGGACCTAAACGGGACTTAAGCCAAGAAAGGATTGGAGGTATAAGGGATCGGTGTAACTTGTTTGCGTCGGCCTATGTATGTGGTTCGGTATTCGATGATGGGTCTGTTGGAGTAGGATAGCTATTATGAAAGAACATGTGTGGGTCGGCCTTAGTGGATCGGTCATGTAGGGTCGGTCAGGGTAGATAAGTCGAAGTGGATCAGTTATTGAGAGTCAGTTTAGGTGGGTCGGCATGTGTGGATCGACCGTGTTGGGTCAGCCTAAGTAGTTCGGTATGGATGGGGTCGGCCTCAGAGGGATTAGTTCATGTGGGTCGTTCCTTGGTGGTTCGGCTTCAGAGGGATTGTGACAGGTGGATCGGCCTTTAGTGGTTAGGCCATATGGGATCGGTCAGCATAGTTGGAAGTTAGGAATGGAAGAATGGGTCAGCATGAGTATAAAAGCGAGTTACTTCGGGGTAAAGGCCATGTTGCTTTGGGCACGAGTAAGATCTACTCCGAGTCAGCATCTAGGGAACCTAGGATTGGGATGGTTGGATCGGTGGTAGTGGGTCGGCATGCCTGGTTCAGTTTACCTAACCTATCAGCTATTGGCCGAGCTGTCTTAATCATGGGCCTGGATGGGGGAACCAGCCTATCTTCGTTTATAAATAGAGGGCTAGGGGTCTAGTTTAATGGATCTTTTTTTGAGAACTCCAAGGAGACTCTGCCATTTTCTGCACTCACTTTCTTCTTACTCAAACTTGTATTCAAGTTGTTTTTTTACGGATTGTATCTGTACTCAAGTATTTAAAAAAGCGATAAAGACTACATTCAAAGTGGAAGTAGGCAGTTACGCCGAACCACTATAATTCCGGTGTTCTTATTTCTATTGTTGTTTTTGCATTTTACTGTGATATTCCTCTATTTTAATTTACTATCTTTATTAATCTCTCTGCACAAATCTATTCTAGGGTGTTAGTGACCAATTCTGGTGCTAACATGCTACCATGGTAGTTTTGCTTCATAATTGTTGGTTATTTAAATTCTAAAGTTTCGATTTAAATTCAAAAGTATGATTTGATATACAAAAGAGATATGTATATTATTATTTCAAACTGTTTTGCAATAAAATCCAGGTGTTGAAATTCTAAAGTTTCCATTTAAGTTGTTATATGGATGCACTTGTCCTATGCATTAGGGTAGTTTGGTTTTGCATCTCATTTTCATGTGTTGTTTGGTAGTTATCATTTATTGAAATAAATGGAACTTTTAACGATTTTGCACAGTCGAAACCTCCAAGTTTGTTGAGAACTTGAAGCTAAATTTTGTTAGGAGATATAAAGGTTGAGTTTTTGTAATTATTGAATAGTGGGGATAGTAAGTTAAAAACAAGTTTTAAATTTGCTGAATATTCTGGTTAAGTAAAACGATAGTGAAATTTGTATATATACTCTTAGGAGGTAGAAGTGTGTTATACAAATATAAACTTAAGTTCATGTGTTATGGAATGGTTTTAAATAATGGTTTGTTTTTATGAAATGTTTATAAACTTAAGAAAAGTTTTATGAAATGGTTCATAAATGATTTTAATATTAATTGAAATGTTATGGGTGTAGTTAAATGTGATTTAAGGTGAATGTGAATGAAAGTGATTGGTGTAGGTAAGAAACAAATGAAATAAATCCGTAAGATGTACGTAGAATATTTTATCGTATAACTGATCTTGACCCAGATTCGAACACATGATTTCGAGGTGATTCACATCGGTCTGAACAAGGATTTTTTACTCGATTCTTGACGATGAACATTTAATACGAATTTTTGATATGATCCCAAAGTTCTCCATCATAGTATATGGCTATGCAAGGCGAACGGCGATTTCTAATCAAGGATCTGATCGGAGTCCGCACTAGAGAAGTCGAGTGAGCGATACTAGTTCAGAAGTGAAATTTGTGTGATCGAGCAAGTGATCAGATTTGATATTGCGTACAGATGACATATGTACATCGTACGAGCTTTAATGTAATTTTATGTTTTTGACATTAGAAATGTAAATTACATGATTTGATATGGCTTGTGGGTTTGAGATTATTGTATTTGTGGTTTGGCGTGCTTAGACTTAGGTTATATGTTGTTTGAGTTGTAGTATTGTTTCATTTTTCATGTTTAACTCTCTTTTGGGTTATGTAAGTGAGTTTTAGGTACATCAAAGCAAATGCAAACTTACTGCTTTTGGTTTCATGAGTAGAGTTGTTGCCCGACAAATTGGTATGTAGCAGTTTTAGAATTTGGTGATTGATTGGTATTTTATGCCCCAAATACGGGAGGACATTTTTGGGCTTTGTTTTCTTTTGTTGGTTTGGAGCCATTTGTGGCCAATTGTAGTTTTTGGATCTAGCCACGCAAAGGAGGTACTGCCGAAATTTCTCGAATACTTAAGCAAAGGTTGAAAGGAAGGTTAGCGTAAAGATTTTTTTTGATATGACCGATAGTCGTAAGAATCAGTGTCGAAGATTATTGGAATAAGCCCTGAGTGAGTTAGGAATTTTAGTAACAATATGGAAAGTTGTCACTATAGTTGCAATTGTTGTTACGTATTCGTTTCGAGTGTTTATAACTCGATTCAGATGTGAGTGCCTTGTTGGCCGACACGTGCACTTGTGGGTAGGATAGTGTCCAGGATAGATTAGTGTGGAGTTGCCGTTTGGCATAAGTTGAAGATAATTTTTATATATCATCAAATATGCTTGGGTGTTGGGGTTTGTTGCTTATTCCTTTACGATTTCGGGGATGGAATCTTTTTAAGTAGCCAGAGTGTAACAACCCGTATTTTTAGGGTGCCCTGAATATTTATACTCTTGAATATTTAATTATTTAATCGTTTTATTTTATTGATGAGCTGAAAACTCGATTTTTGCAGACTGACTTTTTATGACTCAAGATTATTTTCATTAGGTCCAAATGGTCCGGGCGACCCAGAATGAGTATAAGCATCGATATATTCCAACTATTTGATTTCGAGTAAGATTATCGAGTTCGGTTTGTAAACCGAGTGACTTGAAAAGCTAACTTTTGTACATGTTGAAATTATGTCCCGAAAATAGTTTCGTTGAGTTCGGAATATGGGTATTTGGCTAGAAACGCCAGTAAGCACGTCTCGATTGGAGTTCGTGTATTTAGGGGCGTAAATGGTGTTGAATAGATTTCCTTTATAAGGACCACCACCCATCTTCGTTTGCTCAAAACCCTAATTGAAACCCTACCTAGCAATTTTATTTACTCCATCCAATAACCAGTATAGCTACATTCCCCAAGAGGCCAAGTTAAGGGAAGAGGTCAACATGAAAGTTGTGCGGGGTGGCTAGGGGAACTCATCAACGGTGGTGGATCGCCGGCGTGTGGAGGCGGCAATCTCGAGATGAACAATGGAAATTCTTGGGCCTAGATCTCGGCGGTGGCAGCGTTATAAGGGATGAGGTCGGTGGCTTTGGGTTCGATGGAGGCTAGTTTACCCACCATGGGGTTGCGGTGACGCGATATCATCTTTGGGGGTGACAGCGAACGAGAAAGGCAAAGTCAGGGTTTCGATAATTAGCGGCTTAGATTAGCCAGGGTTCAATTAGGGTTAATTAGTGATTAAATGATGTAACCATTAATTAATTATATTATTTAATTCACAAATTTTATAAAACTCATATGTATTTCATACAAGGTCCAAATCGAACACGGTCAGTCGCGTTGCACTAGTAGTGACGTTAATACATCTTGGAATTAGATTGGTTGAGATCAGAGTTTGTAGAATTCCAAGCTAAAATCGAACACTATTCGATTTTAGATGGAACCAGAACGCTTTGACGATAACTGAAATTTTGGTGAGTTAAACTCACCTTTTTGGTTAATCAGTATGTTATATAATAGGTAAACATTATTGGTTGTATGCTTTGATGTTTTATTTGTTTGGTTGTTGGGTTTGGATAAAATATCATTCTTGAAAATGGATAATGTATAAAGTGATAAAATAATATTGATTTAATATAATTACGTGTTTAAATAATAACGTAGTTAATTTAAGCATACTTCTTTGGTATTATCTTTTTGACCAAATAAACACCGTTTTATAATAAATGGAAAAGTTTATTTTGAATGACATTTGTTTAGTAGAGTAAATACAATTTCTGCTATTATATAAATTTGGATATTTATTTAAGCGCTAATTGATTTTTACTGGATGATTAGTATTGTAACAATTGACTATTAATTGTGGATCGGGTTTGCATATATGTTTGTATATGTAAATACTTGTAATTTAACTTGAGAAGTTAAATTGAATTTAATGGTAGTTTGTTTAAGTATCACTGTGGTCACTAAGCCTCTTCCCGATTTTAGAAAGTTATGGATTTAATTAACTTCCATTTTATAATTTGAAGTAAAGTGATTATTTAATTATTATTTTAACAAAGTGTTTTATATAATTATTTCTGTAGTAAAATTAATTATTATATCATTTAAAATGTTTTAAAGTTAATTATTATATTTATAATGTTTTAGAATTAATCATTTAAATGTTTTTAAAATGTTTTATTATTATATTTTTAATAATGCATTTAAAGTTTTATTATTATATTATTAAGAATGTTTAAAGTTTATTTTTATGATGTTAAAGTTTTATTCATTATAATTAAATAATAAATTTTTTATAAAAGGATTCCTTTTTATAAAAAGAATTTATTAAAGGAGTTTATGAATTTGAAGGAGATTTGACATTGGAAAAGAAGTTTAGTTTTAAATGATTTTAGAAAGGAGGTTTATAAATGGTTTTAGAGATTTGATAGGGAAATTTTATAAATGAGTTTTTTAGATTATAAAGAGTGTTTTATAATAAACTTGGAGGTTTATAAAGAAGCTTTATAAATATATTGGAGATTTATAAAGAAGTTTTATAAATAGCTTGGTGATTTATAACGAAGTTTTATAAATAGAAGATTTGGAGATTTATAAAGGAGATATTTATAAAATAAAGAGATTTATGGAAAGGAATGGTGTCTTGGGTTATTTATATCTCCGTTTTAATGACATTTGGGTATGATCATTTTAATATGATTTTGAAATAGAAAATCTTTCTAAGTGTTTAGTGAATATACTTATACCATTTTATAAGTGTGTGAAAAGGTTTTTTCGAGTTTTGAAAGGAATGGTTGGTGAATATACTTATCCCGGTGAGATAAGTGTATGAATATTTTGATAAATATTTTGGAAAGATATTTAACCAATGAAAGATTAATATAAGAGGCTTGGTGATTTCCATGGGAAATGTAATCTTTGTTTGGAATGTTTGTTTATTTGATAGTTAAATAATCGGCTATCAAATCTTGGTCTACATATGTAATCGTTCTTAATTTTGGTGGTATGGAAATATTCTTTCCCTACTTAACACCGAAGAATTTAACTTTGGAAATATCTAAGGGAACGGGGATTACATGGTACAGTGACCATCGGTGGTGCTATACTATATGTATAAACTCGTTTTGTTCTCCTAGTACGAATGATAAGCAAATATGTCCGCTTAAACGGTTAGGAGGTGATCTCCACTCTTATGCATTGTCTGATTTTTTCCAAAAGAACAGGAATTGAGCACTGCGAAAATCGATCGATTGGTTTTGGAACACCGGTTAAGTGGGGGAGTGTACTTATATTAGATGACTCGAAACCGTAACCACTCGAAATCCATATACTGGTTCTATGCTTAGAGGAGATTCGAGTTTTATTCAAGATGTTGGAATCCATGTGTGATTCCGAGACCTATTGTGGTATGGGAATCCATGTGTGATTCCGAGATCTATGTTGAGAGTGGTAATCCATGTGTGATTCTGAGACAAGTTAGGGTATAGGAATCTATGCGTGATTCCAAGATCTATATTGAGATGTGGGAATACATGTGTGATTTCAAGACCCGTTGAGGTATGGGAATCCATGTGTGATTTCGAGATCTTTGTTGAGATGTGGGAATTCGTGTGTGATTCCGAGACCTGTTAAGGTATGGGAATCCATGTGTGGTTCCGAGATCTTTTCGAGTGGAGACTCATGTGTTGGAATGCCAGACGTAGCCTCATCAGTGGTAATGACTAAACCCAGAGATATGATGCATAGCTAGGGGTTTAGCTCACCCATAAGGGTGCAGCCGTCTCCTTCCTAGAGTTACCTACATTTATTATGCATGCACGGAGTGATGCATTCCGCCTGCATGGCTAGCTACGTATTTCCTATTGTACATCACTAGGGATGTATTGTTGCTTCGAAAGGATAAGTTTGATCTTTGTGCTGGAGGATTATTCTCGAAGCACTAAGGGCACCTCCGTGGAATCCTACAAAATTAGCGAATGCGCCTTAGCTGTTTTTGATTATATACCTATTATTTTTGTGATGTTCACTCACAGGCATCATAGCTACTTGATAATAGATATTTTCACTGTAACAACACAAAATTTAACCCGTAATATTTAATTCGTTAATTAGTTAAATAATAAAATAACTTTGTGAAATTATCATAATTGGGCCACGGGAGTTGCACCATTGTGTCCGTGGTAATTTTCTGGTCAATTTCCATATATAGAACGTCAAAATCCGAGTTAATATGAGCAAGGAACAAAATAATTAAAGAAACGGATAAAAAAAGAATATATAGGCCAGGTCAACCGACAGGTCGACCTGGGCACAAGGGCGGTCGACCCGCCTGCCTATTTTCGTGAACGAACGAACGTTCGATCATTCGAAAGTTAAACACGTAGTTTCCGTTGTTTAAACTGATCTGGTCCTTCAATTCTTGCATCCGATGGCTCCTATTCAGCATATGACGTGGTTGCATCCTATTCAATCCCCAAATCCAATGGTCTGAGATCCACTTCTACCCCTATAAATAGAACCCTAGGCCTAACACTTTTTCTCATTCTAAGATTTTCTCCAATTGGGTTCACCTATTCAGGAAGGACCCTAAGCGGAATAATTTTCCAAGGAGGAAATCGTTTTAAATAAAAATATTTAACAACCCCAAGTGGATCCGTGAAGGCCCAAAGGGAAGAGCTAAGGACTAGAGGTGAGTGATTGTAATTATTTTAAATTTCTTTATGTAATTTAAAATAATTGGTTTCCAATAGTTGTAGTTTTACTACGATTTTTGGAGTAACCTTTTTAGTAATTTACTTACAGTTTTTAGAATTATTTTCAGTTAATTTTAGTTTATTTCTAGCTTTTCCATTTATTTACAGTTTATTTACAATATTTTAGTTTATTTACTGTTATTTATGCATTATTTACATCTTCTTCTTATGCCTTGGATTTCCTTCTATTTTCAGTTTTCTTTTATTCCTCCTTCTTCTTCTTCGCGTATGGATTAGAATAGAATTAACGAGAAATTGGATTAAATTATACAAAATCTGAAATAATGGAATATAAGATGTAAATTATAAAGACTATAATATAAATGGAATTGGACTGAAATTATGCCTAATTATGATATTAATTGGACTGAATTAAAGAGATTGGCCTAGTTATAACTTAGAATTATAACTAAAAAGAATAAAAGAAGAAAAGAGGCTTATTTTCACACTTAGACCTTGAGTTAAGTAATAAGCATGATTATAACGTAGGTTATAATAAGAAATAGAATAGAATAAGGCTTATTTTAAGACTTAGGATAAATTAATAAGCACAAATAGTAAGAACAAGAGTAAAGGCTTATTTAAATAATTTATCTAAGTTAATAAGAAAAGAATTAAAGTAGGACCTGTACCAAATAACATTCCCCTATTATTTTCTATGGGTATGGTGTTTCACATAAACCTGAAGTGAGACGAGGGGCACTCTTATGCTAGTAGTGGTAGTAATTGGTCAATATAGAGATGTTCAAATCACAGGGTATTTGGACAAGGGTGCTATTAGATATTGTTTGGATGACGGGCCAGTACAGGCAGCATTCCCCTATATTTTCTATGGACACGGTGTTTCACATAATCCTGAAGTGAGACGAGGGACACGCTTATGCTAAGTCGAGGTAATAATACGACCCAACAGGTGGAGCAACAGGTAGCATGAGCATGGTGGCAGTTACGCGTGCGACTTCCATTTCGGTGCTCAGTAATCGCTATGAGTTCCAAGCGCTTAGTATGTGTGTCTTTCGTAGGCACCATTGCCTTCTATGTAAGGAGCTATGTATCGTCTAGTCCACAATGGGTGGTTTGTGTATCTTTCATAGTTACCATTGGCTGCTGTGTAGGGAGTTATATAGCGTCTATTCCACAGTAAGGTCTATGGAGTAGCAGGCCGATCAAAGGGTAGAATTAGGATTTCAACCTAATTATAGGATTAGGAATTCAGCCTAATCAAGCAGCCATCAAAGACAAGTGCAAACAATCAAAGTTGACCTATCTTATCAATTGTAATAGTTTAATCGTATTTTCCGGTTTATCTCTTTCCTATTTCCTTTGTTTCCTTTTGTATATACTAGAACTATTGAAGAGTCTATTACTTTTACTTTGCTTAAAGATTCTAGTAGTTACTATCATTCACCAGACTTTTAGTCTGACCAACTCCTATATTTTCCCCTTTTTCTCCCCATAGGCAATCAAGGGAGAGGACAGTAGATTGCAGTTTCTCGGAGGTTTCTTGGAGAAGATTCTGCTATGTATTTCCCTACTTTTATTTTCGTTTATCTTTCTTTGTACTGTCACTTGAGAGTGATATTTATACTCTGATTTTTGTTGAGACCATGAGTTTTTATTTCATGAGACATATTGGGTTTTGAGACATGTATGATGTATTTGGTATTTGACTTATTTGGTTTATGAAGCAATTATGAAGTTTTTGTTTTGAATAAGTTATTATTTTAGTTTCCGCTGTTTTTACCTATTTTTGTCTTGTGAATCTTAGTCTCTGTTAGTTTCAGTTATACCTACAATGCACCATACCTTTTAATCTGTCCTTTTGGGTATATTAAGGGGTGTGGGGTGTTTCACTTGGTATCAGAGCGAGGTTACAAGATTCCTAAAAAATTATTTTAAAAATAAAGTATTTTTAGAAACGACTTTTTTTTAAAATTACTTTTCAAAAAGAACTCTTAGAAATGTTTTTAAGAATAAAAGAGTTTTTATAAAAATCCCCTCATAAGTCCAGTTCAATCTCCCTTTGACTCTTTCCTAAACTATTTCTTTCTTTTTGTAGAATGGGTGATGCCTCGAACCTTCCCGAGGGCATTCCAGTACCAGATTGGTTTCGTAGGTACTTACAAGCCACGACTCCAAAGGTCCACGGGCCAGCGCCCAATCCTGCACCAGCGGGTGGGAACCCCATCAACCCACCTGCCGCCATCAATTTCTCTAAGCTTTGTAAGGATTTTGCGAGTTTAGGCGGAAAGACTTTTTCTGGCAAGGAGACTTTTGTGGAGGCGAGAGCTTTGCTTAGGGACACCGATTGGATATTTGGCTTATTAGGATTGGAGGACCAACAGCAGGTTCAGCTAGCCTCTTGGCAGCTGAAAGAGGTGGCTTCTTACTAGTGGGAGGTTGTTAAGTTGGAAGGAAGAGAAGTCTATTGGAATGGGTTTAGGTAGAGGTTTGAGAGGAAGTTTCAGTCTCAAGCGGAAGAGAGTGTTCAACTGGAGAGGTTTATCAATTTGAAGCAAGGGATTTTGTCCGTCAAGGAATATATCGATCAATTCAATGAGATGTCACGGTTTGGTATGGAATTAGTGAACACGCCACATAAGAAAGCTATGAAGTTTGCGAAGGGATTGAATCAACCCCTTTAGGGATTATTTTTGACTCACGTATCGATGGGAGCTACTTATGAGTCTTTGGTTGAGATGGCGCTTATGTCAGATGCGGTCAAGGAAGAAGAGTCTAAAGAAGTGGTTAAGTCAGAAGGTCCAAAGAAGAAGTTGTAGAAAAACAACAAGGAGAAGAAGAAAGGTGATGGCCCTCATAAGCAGATTAAGAAGGGATCGAAGTGCAATAGCTGTTGGATTGTTGGACATATCGCCAAGGATTGCAAAAGGGAAAAGATGAAGGGAAAGTGCTTCAATTGCGGGCAGCCCGGTCATATGAGTAGGAGTTGTCCCCAGAGAGCTGGTCAGAGAGCAAGTGCACCAGTCGCACAGATTCAGGCGTTAGACGTGGCACCTTCCAGTAGAATTCCAGATAGAGGTAGGAAAGTCACAGTTGAAGGTTTGATTTCTATATCTGATTTTCCCTTTCGAACTTTATTCGATTCTGGAGCATCACACTTGTTTATTTCTAGTTCTCTTGTGGATTGTTTGCACTTAGACATTTCTTTAGTAGTGGACCCCATCGTTGTTTCAAACCCCATAGGTGGATCGGCACACTTGTCTATGGTTTGTAGGGGTTTGAAAATTTATATCCTAGGCGTAGAATTTGACTGTGACGCCTATGTTTTGGGATTCTCGGGGTATGGGATGATCTTGGGTATGGATTGGCTATCCACATATGGAGCTATATTAGACTGCTAGGGGAGAGTCGTTAGATTAGAGACTTGCAGTGGTAGGACTCTGGAGGTATCTTGCCACCCGCAAGGGCCAGTCATGTTGAGTTTTCTCTATTCCCTCGATTCATCTTTAGCAGAGCTTGATTTGGTTCCTGTCGTCAGAGTTTTTCGGACTTCTTTGAGGAGGTAAGGGGACTACCCCTAAGAGAGAGATTGACTTCAGGATTTATTTGACCGAGAATGCTAAGCCAGTGGCTTTACCTGTGAGGCACATGACACCTAGGGCGAGGAAAGAGTTGAGCAAACAAGTCAGTGAGTTTGTGGAGAAGGGTTTTATAAGAAGGAGCATATCGAAATGTGGAGCACCAGTCGTCTTCGCTACTAAGGCAGATGGTTCTCTTCGACTTTGCGTTGATTATAGAGAATTAAATTATCTCACAAAGAAGAACCGATATCCACTCCCTAGGATTGATGATCTTTTTGACCAATTAGTTGGCCCTTCGGTATTCTCCCAACTTGATTTAACCACGAGATTCCATCAGCTTAGAGTCGCCGATGACAACATAGATAAGACAGCGTTTAGGACTCCAGATGGACTTTATGAGTGGTTGGTTATGCCTTTTGGGCTAACCAATGCCCCATCCTACTTTGTTGATTCGATGAGCCATGTCTTTAGAGAAGTCCTAAATAAATTCGTAGTGGTATTCATGGATGACATCTTGGTATTTTCCAAGGATATGGAGGAGTATGTTGTTCATTTAGAGGAGGTTCTTCGCACACTTCGTAGTCATCATTTGAGAGCTATGTTTTCGAAGTGTCACTTTTGGAGAGAGGAGGTACGTTTCTTGGGCCACGTGGTCTCGAAGGAAGGTTTGGCTGTTGACCCTGCCAAGGTTTTTGCAGTACAAGATTGGAAGGTCCCCAAGAATGTCACCGAGGTTAGGAGCTTCCTAGGATTGGCTGGCTATTATAGGAAGTTCATTGGAGACTTTGCCAAGATTTCGGCACCACTAACGCGCCTTACTAAGAAGAATAAAGCTTTCGTATGGGACATGGATTATGAGGATTCCTTCACAAAGCTTAAGAGAGCCCTTACTAGTGCACCAGTGTTAGTACTACCCGATGGAGCTAAGCCTTTTACTGTATACACTGATGCATGTGGGATGGGCCTAGGAGCGGTTTTGATGCAAGAAGGGAGGGTGGTATGTTATGGTACTAGGCAGTTGAGGACGCATGAGAAGAACTACCCTACCCACGATTTGGAGTTGGCTGCCATAGTTTTTGCACTCAAGTCTTGGAGGCACTATTTGCTTGGAGAGAGGTTCGATCTTTTCACTGACCACAAGTCACTGAAGTACCTATTCTCGTAGCAGGACTTGAACTTGAGGCAACAAAGATGGATGGAGTTTTTAGCCTCGTACGATTTTGAGATAGCTTATACCCCTGGCAAGGGTAATGTGGTTGCAGATGCATTGAGTAAAAAGAAAACAACCCTTAGTCCTTTGTTCATAGAGTGGAGGAGCTTGGAGTTCATTTCTACTTTTGATTTTAAGCCCTCTACGAACATTACTCCCGGATTGTTAACGGTATTAGAGATGAGGCCTGCCTTTATGGATCAGATTGGCTCGAGATAGCGAGAGGATTCGGAGCTTATGGATGTGATGGATAGGATTAGCCGAGGAGAGGTCTCTAGACATCTCCAACGTTATTCCATTGATAGAAAAAGGTGGCGTAGGAGAGATGGGAGGCTTGTGTTCCCCGCGCTAGTGATTTGTTGAGAGCGATTTTGGAGGAGGCACACCATTCCCGTATGACTATTCATCCGGGTGGTGACAAAATGTATCGGGATATGAAGAGGATGTTCTATTGGAATGGCATGAATAAAGACGTGGTAGAGTTCGTAGCTAAATGCCTCATTTGCCAAAGGGTAAAAGCAGAGCAGCAGAAGCCCGGTGTATTACTTCAGCCCTTAGATGTGCCAGGATGGAAGTGGGACAGTATTTCTATGAATTTTATAGATGGTTTACCCCGTTCTAGGAAGGGGAATACTAGCATTTGGGTGATTGTTGATCGGTTGACCAAGAGTGCCTCATCCCAGTTAAGAGTAAGCGCACAGCATCATATTTGGCATCCCTTTATATTTGAGAGATAGTCCGACTACACAGAGTCCCTTCTAGTATAGTGAGTGATAGAGATCCCATTTTCACTAGTGAGTTTTGGAGGAGCTTACAGGAGCCGCTAGGGACGCAACTTAGATTGAGTACGTCCTATCACCCTCAGATGGATGGCCAAACGGAGAGAGTGAATAGAGTGCTTGAGGATTTGCTATGGATGTGCATTTTGGACTTTGGAGGAACTTGGGAGGAGCATCTTCCATTGGTTGAGTTTGTGTATAATAACAGTTACCAAGCGAGCATAGGAATGGCACCATTTGAGGCTTTATATGGGAGACCTTGCAAGTCCCCTTCATGTTGGGTGGAGTTTACAGAGAAGTTGCTACTTGGGCCTGACATGGTGAGGGAGACATCAGAGAGAGTGGATTTAATTCGGTGAAGGATGAAGACAGCCCAAGATAGGCAGAAGTATTATTGGGATAAGCGGAGGAGAGACATTGAGTTTGAGGTTGGAGACTTAGTTATTATCAAAGTATCCCCGCTTAGGAGGGTGGTAAGGTTCGGATCGAATGGAAAATTAGCCCCCAGATTTGTTGGACCATTTCCTATCATAGAGAGAGTTAGGAAGATGGTTTACCGAGTGAAGTTACCAGATAGGCTCGCAGGAGTGCACGACGTTTTCCATGTTTCACACTTGCGAAAGTGCTTACATGACTCGGCGGAGGTTGTAGAGCCTGGTCAATTAGAGGAGGTGGAGGTAGAAAGGAAGCATCTGTTCTGTGTATCCCCACGAACATTATTGAAAGAGACAACAAGCGACTAAGGAATAAGGAGGTTCCTTTAGTAAAGGTGCAATGGGGAGATGATGTTGCAGATGCCATTTGGGAAGCTGAAGAGAAGATTCGTACTTCCTACCTCATCTTTTCGATAGTAAGTTTTTAGAATTTCCTATTTCCATCTTTAGTTTTGAATAGGTTCTTTCCTTTATTATCATTTGGGAGGGTAGAACTTAGGATTTAATTTATGGATGGTAGGATTTGATGTAAACATGTTATGAGAACATGTTATAAATGATGTATGCTAGTGTTTGCTAGTGGATGCTAATGGACGCATATAGGTACACTAGGCATTATTATTCTTTAGGGATCGGTTTAACTAGGACACTAGAACATATGCATATGAATGTGTGCTCATTTATATTCTATTTTTCATGGTTTCTATAAATGGATGATTATCACATGATTGTTGCATTTGAATGTTGTCTGTAGCACGCATATAGAACTATCAGTTGTCATTAGGGAATTTTTGCATTCATTTGGATACATGGCATAGACATGATTGCATAAAAGGAGGTCAACTGAATCAGTGGACTACCTAATCTTTTGCATTAGATAGGAACATTTACACTACACTAATTGCATAAATATCATAAATTGCATTAGAAAAACTTAAGGACAATGCATGAATCGTCGATGACTGAGTAGTTGGTTGTAGAATTGGATGAAAACATTTAGTACACTCTTTTATCCTTAGAGATTTCGGGGACGAAATCCCTTAAGGAGGGGAGAATGTAACAACCCAAAATTTAACCCGTAATAATTAATTCGTTAATTAGTTAAATAATAAAATAACTTTGTGAAATTATCAGAATATAGCCACGGGAGTTGCACCATTTTGTCCGTGGTAATTTTATGGTCAATTTTCATATATAGAACGTCAGAATCCGAGTTAATATGAGCAAGGAACAAAATAATCAAAGAAACGAAAAAAAAGAATATATAGGCTAGGTCAACCGGCTGGTCGACATGGGCACAAAGGCAGTCGACCGCCAGGTTGACCCGCCTGCCTATTTTCGTGAAAGAACGAACGCTCGTTCGTTCGAAAGTTGAACACATAGTTTGCATTGTTTAAATTGATCCAGTCCTTCAATTCTTGCATCCGATAGCTCCTATTCAGCCTACGACGTGGTTGCATCCTATTCTATCCCCAAATCCAATGGTCTGAGATCCACTTCTACCCCTATAAATAGAACCCTAGGCCTAACACTTTTTCTCATTCTAAGATTTTTTCCAATTGGGTTCACCTATTCAGGAAGGACCCTAACCCCAAGTGGATCCGTGAAGGCCCAAAGGGAAGGGATAAGGACTAGAGGTGAGTGATTGTAATTATTTTAAATTTCTTTAAGTAATTTAAAATAATAAGGTTTCCAATAATTGTAGTTTTACTACGATTTTTGGAGTAACCTTTTTAGTAATTTATTTACAATTTTTAGAATTATTTTCAGTTAATTTTAGTTTATTTCTAGCTTTTCCATTTATTTACAGTTTATTTATAGTATTTTAGTTTATTTACTGTTATTTATGCGTTATTTACATCTTCTTCTTACGCCTTGGATTTCCTTCTATTTTCAGTTTTCTTGTATTCCTTCTTTTTCTTCGCGTATGGATTAGAATAGAAATACGCGAAATTGGATTAAATTATAAGAAATCTGAAATAATGGAATATAAGATGTAAATTATAAAGACTATAATATAAATGGAATTGGACTGAAATTATGCCTAATTATGATATTAATTGGACTGAATTAAAGAGATTGGCCTAGTTATAACTTAGAATTATAACTAAAAAGAATAAAAGAAGAAAAGAAGCTTATTTTCACACTTAGACCTTGGGTTAAGTAATAAGCATGATTATAACGTAGGTTATAATAAGAAATAGAACATAATAAGGCTTATTTTAAGACTTAAGATAAATTAATAAGCACATATAGTAAGAACAAGAGTAAAGGCTTATTTAAATAATTTATCTAAGTTAATAAGCAAAGAATTAAAGTAGGACCTGTACCAAATAGCATTCCCCTATTATTTTCTATGGGTACGGTGTTTCACATAAACCTGAAGTGAGATGAGGGACACGCTTATGCTAGTAGTGGTAGTAATTGGTCAATATAGAGATGTTCAAATCACGGGGGATTTGGACAAGGGCGCTATTAGATATTGTTTGAATGACGGTCCAGTACCGGTAGCATTCCCCTATATTTTTTATGGACACGGTGTTTCACATAATCCTAAAGTTAGACGAGGGGCACACTTATGCTAAGTCGAGGTAATAATACGACCCAATAGGTGGAGCAACAGGTAGCATGAGCATTGTGGCAGTTATGCGTGCGACTTCCATTTCAGTTCTTAGTAATCACTATGAGTTCCAAGCGCTTAGTATGTGTGTCTTTCATAGACACCATTGCATTCAGTGTAGGGAGTTATGTATCGTCTAATCCACAGTGGGTGCTTTGTGTATCTTTCGTAGTTACCATTGGCTGCTGTGTAGGGAGTTATATAGCGTCTAGTCCGTAGTAAGGTCTATGGAGTAGCAGGCCAATCAAAGGGCAGAATTAGGATTTTAGCCTAATTATAGGATTTGGAATTCAGCCTAATCAAGCAGCTATCAAAAACAAGTGTAAACAATCAAAGTTGTCCTATCTTATCAATTGTAATAGTTTAATCGTATTTTCCAGTTTATCTATAAAGCCCCACCCTGAGACCCACATTAACAAAGAGAATTACATAGTAATTCTATCTGCTAATGCGGAGAATAGGGCTGGTTAAGGGCGACCATCATAGTCTTGCATTAGATAAGAGCTAAGTATATCGGGTTTTGACACTTATTTTTTTTTCATTATATCTCGAGTAATCGACATACTTAATTCCTTTCTAATACCCTACTATGGTGGCTACAGGATAGATTCAGAAACAAACTATGATAACGATACAATCTCAAGTCACAGAACAACAATACAGATAATATACATATACACTTACATCAAATGTAATACAACATGCCACAAGTGGTATTCAACCACAATATATACATACAACCCCACAAAAGAATAGATACAACATAAGGTTCCCAACAAAAGACTACTGCACAAAAACTATGTCATAACCAAAGTCGATGTAGAAGCCCAAAAGGTAAATCTAGCATAGGTCCAAAAGCTAACCTGCAACTCAGTCTGACCCGAGTAATAAATACACGGGTCAAGCTAACTAGAACTTGATATTAGTAAAAGATAAAGGAATATAAGTACATAAGGGAAACATTCCTTTAAAGATAAAGGAATGATATAAGAAAGTCTATTTATACAACTAAGAATTGGTATTCCATAGAGACTCAAAGTTAATCACTTGATAAGGTTTAACATAGCGTAAAGGTTTCACATTCAAGGGCTATACAATGTAAATAAACATAAGCAATATATAAGCCATATGTGAAATCATCAAAATCTCCAAATCAAAACTCATGAAACTCAATAAGAGTTTATAATCCCAATATCGAAATCACCATAAAACACACATATATATAAGCCTTTCCCTAACTCAAGGCTATAAGTAAATTCATCATCTCAAATTGGTGAATCGAAATTAAAAACTCATAAAAATTCCCCGGATTGGCCAAATACCATTTGCATGCTGAAGCGATGCTGCACGTGCCATCCTCCCAGCACTATATATATTTGGTACCTCTCCCAGACGACCGAAGTTGTAAATCTCAAACGATCGAAGTCGTCATCCTAGATGACCCGAAGGTCTATAGTATTGGCAATCACAGAATGTGTCACAACTCTGAGATAGGAACCCGAAAAGTATTAACGTGCATCCCATACCACATGTTTACACTTAACGGTTTACTAACCGCTAGTCATTGCCACATTAGAAAAGTGAAATCATCATAAAATTCCAAAGCTTGGAAAACTCAGACTCGCCTTATCTCGTTAGCAAGTAAAACACTATAACGGGCTCTCATTGATCATACTCCTAGAATAGGAGATCTCGAACCACAACCCGCCAAATATTGGCCTTCCCAGGTAATTCCTAAAGATAGGAATTATAATCTCAAAAATTCACCATAAATTGGCTAAATAACTCAGGAATCAACAACCCAGATAGTTTCGATCGTACAAGTCCGGAATTAACCGATAAAGTAAACTCATATGTCCCATATCACGGGTTTCACTAAACCGTTTAATTCTGTTTCTCATTCGTCCGAACGGTGTAAAAATAATGTATATTATTTATAAAATAATTTACGTGAGAAAACGGGATTTTAAAATAATTTTCTTAAACCATTTTGAAGACATTTTATTGAAAATTTTGCTTGAATATATCTAAATACCTTGAAATAATTTAATAAAAAATTAAAAATGTTTTATAATAAAGGTTTCAAAAACGAAACTATATAAAAAATTTCTCAAAACTTATTTTGAAGAAATAGTGCTTGAAAATCAAGAAAATGTTGGAAATACACCCAATCGATATTCAAATTTAAATCAAATTTAAATTCAAAATTTTAAATTCCAATTTCCTCCAAATCTCGGCTAACCCATTGATGGATATCATAGCCCATAACCATCATAAAAAACATCTCAAAATTGCAAAGGAATTGGCCCCAAAATCATAGCAAAAAACGACAAAGTGTTGCGAAATGTATAAAAACAATGGCCACAACTTCTCGTACCTTGGCCAACAGGGGTCGACCCAGGCCTTCAGGACGGTCAACCGCCTGGTCGACCGCCAGGTTGACCTAGAGGGGGCTGGTCGACCTGCCTTTCGACCCAGGCTACGGAGTTGATTCCTGTGTGCATTTTTAGACCCGTACTCAACTTTGAACAGCAATTAGACATAGTAAACGATCAAGTTTTGTAGTGAAAATTTACGTGCATGTAGTTTAACAACTAAAATACAATTCGAAAAGGATCCAGTAGTAATTCAAGTTAAAATCAAGAGGTTATGGCCACTCAAAGTGGCCACTACATATCAGAAACCAAAGAACAAACAACATGGAAATATATATATATACAAAACTATCTTCAACAATGATTTTTACAGGCAGAACATTATTCCAGTTAGCAATTGTGAGCTTTTACACTCACCTTAGCAAATTAGCAAGAGTTTGGGCGATTTCAAAAAGAAGTTGGAAGCTTTTGGTGGAGAAACGACCTTCAACAACCTGTAGAAGCTAGAGAAGAAACATGCAGAACAAATAGAATTTGTTACGGACAATTCATATTTAATTCAAGATTTTTGATGAGATAAATTTAGTGTTGGTGGAGATTACCTTTTCCAATCTTGGTTTGGTGATATTTCTCTTTGAATTTGTAGCAAATTTTGAGTGGAAATTGAATTTAACATGAAGTAGCCATGGATTTCTATTTTCTTTTACTATGAATGTTTTTGGAGAAGAAGGTGGAATGAAAGTTACGTACAGGCTATTTCCTTCTCACCAGAAGTTTCCAGATTAGCCAAATGGGTTCAAATATTAACCCAATATGCCAAACCCAATTTTTACTTAGTGAAATTACAAATAAATTTACATTTACAACATATATTATCAATATATATACCAATTTTCTCATTTTAAGCCAAGTAAAATATTACAACCCATTGTATGAAAATAAAATTGTTATTAAAACAAAATAAAATTTATTTCAACAATAAATTGTTATTTTTATAAATAAAACATTATCTTTATTTATATTTCACAATTTACACAATTTTATTATAAAACACTATTTTTACTACAACAATTTATACAAAAATTGTTTTCTTGTCAAATAAATTACAATAAATCATTTTAGGTTATTATAGGTTTTAGTATACATGTAATTTAATTCTTTAATTTTGGTTCAATTAGTCTTATTTTGGTTTATATTACTTTCTTTCTTAATACATATATATGTATATAATTTATATAAATATACATATATATGTATTATTCTAACTTTTCTTTTCTTAGTCACCTTCCAGACACAGGTATGGGTTATAGAGTGTTAGATTCATCTTGCAGGTACTTATGTCTTCAGATTGCTGGATTTCGGATTGTTGCGAGGTCATTAGAGTAGAGTTTTCCTCTCAGGGTCACTTGCGGTTCCATCACAGAGGCATGACACTTTCATCTATATTGTGGTGTACTATATTCAGCTTCACGCCGGAGTAGTTGCTTATCCATTTTTTCAGATCCAGATGCATGGATTTTTCTTTTTTAGTTTGTGTCGACATTCAGCATCTTTAGGATTATCTTTAGCTTTCTGGGTACTTCTAACACCTCAATATCGGGTGGTGGCCATGCCGGAACTCGATATTGGGGTGAGATGGGTGGTGGCCATGCCGGAACTCATCTTCGGGGTACTTGATTTTCTTTGATACTTGTATATAGCTTTTGTTACCTGTCAGGCATGTTGGCAGCGCCTTTTTCATTGTGATATATATAGTTGCATGTGTGCTCTCCTCTATTTATAGAGGTTCACAAATTTTTTCCAAAAATAAATTAATCATTTTAACTCTTTTTAATCATCAAAATATTATCTTCAAACAATATTTCATCTTTTATTTTAATAAAACACATAATACCTTCATATTTCTCATTTTAAATTCAATAAAAGATTAATATTGGCAATATTTTCCAATATTGTTGTATTTGCCAAAATAAAATTACAAATTGATCATTTTCACTCCAAATTCTCAAAATAAAGTTTTTAAAACCTTATTTCCATTGCTTTATATTTATTTCAACAATTTAACGTTGAAATACATCACCTAATTAATTTATTAGCTCCAAACTAATAAATACCGAATATTTCAATTTATTTAAACCAAATACTTATCTAATCCATATTTTATTCCCAATTAAACAAAATAAAGTTCTAAACTTTATTTTTGCCATTTTAATTACAAAATTTATTATTTATTCCAAATAAACAATTTAAAATCTCCAATTATATTTTAATTTAAAATATTAAATTATAACCTCCGTTATAATTTAATATATACAGGTAATCTCCAAACCAGGGCTGTTACATTATCTCTTTCCTATTTCCTTTGTTTCCTTTTGTATATACTAGAACTATTGAAGAGTCTATTACTTTTACTTTGCTTAAAGATTCTAGAAGTTACTATTATTCACCAGACTTTTAGTCTAACCCACTCCTCTCTTTTTCCTTTTTCACCCCATAGGCAATCAAGGGAGAGGGCGGTAGATTGCAGCTGTTCGGAGGTTTCTTGGAGAAGATTCTGCTATGTATTTCCCTACTTTTATTTCCGTTTTTCTTTCTTTGTACTGGCACTTGAGAGGGATATTTATACTCTGATTTTTGTTGAGACCACAAGTTTTTATTTCATGAGACATATTGGGTTTTGAGACATGTATGTTGTATTTGGTATTTGACTTATTTGGTTTATGAAGCAATTATGAAGTTTTTGTTTTGAATAAGTTATTATTTTAGTTTCCGCTATTTTTACCTATTTTTGTCTTGTGAATCTCAGTCTCTCTATTAGTTTCAGTTATAACTACAACGCACTACGCCTTTTAATGTGTCCTTTTGGGTATATTAAGGGGTGTGGGGTGTTTCATTCACCCTTAGACATTATCATAATATCACTGGATTTTCTAATATAAATGGTTTGGTTATCGTAAGGTGAAAACCCATCCGTGTTTATGTGCGGCGTGGTCTTACGAGATACTTTTATTTTGAAAGGGTTTTATAAAAATATAAATTAGTATGATTGGATTGAGTTTTCTCACACTAGTTTACCAGACTAATCTGGGCGTTATTTTCTTATAATGCTCGGATCAGCCCAAGCATAAATTTCAGATTTAGTGATGGATGCTTTGGAGCTTCAAGACACGAGTTGGATGCCTCCGAGACGTATTCAAGTATCTTTTTATTTCCGCTGGATTATCTGTTTGTTGTATCTATCAACAATTGTAAGGACATATTGTTATAACTGTAACATCCCACATTTTTAGATAATTAATTAATCAAATAATTATAGATAGTGAAAATGAGCATTTTGGAATTGTCGGAATATGGCCTCGAAACTTATACCATTGTGTTCGTGGCGATTTTCTGATTAACTTATATATATAATATGCCTCGAACGGTATGAAAATGTTATTGACGTTCGAAGTTCCCTATCGAAAAATAATTATACATGTAAATGTGCATAAATATATTTGTTTATAAATATATGCGCGTATAAATTCCAAAAATAACGCGCATTTGAATTTCAAAACAAACGCGTGTCATAAAGGTAATTAATTGACATCGGCAATTAGAGGTAATTAATTAACATTAGTAGGCAATGTTAATCAAATTAGCAATTAAGGGAAGTTAATTTACATTAATTAGCAACGTTTGAATTTCAAAATAAACATGTGTTATAAAGTGAATTAAATTTGCAATTGATGGAAATTAATTAGAATGAATAGGCAACAGTTAAAAGTTAACGTTTAAAAATAGAGAAAATAAATTAATATGTATAAAACAAAAAGGCTAGACACGCCAAAACTGACACGTTTTGCTTGTTTTTAACGGCTCTCTATAACTAAATGTGCAGAGCTAGCCTTCAAACCCATATTTTTCTAAATGTGCGTGGAAGCCCTATCATATTTCTTTCTCCTTCAATTCATCAGAAATCAAATATATTAGATTTAGGTTTTCTGATTTGCAATTTGGAGGTAGAAACTGTAGTTCTATAAAAGAGATGTCCAAATTAAGCTGTCCGTATGAGGTGAGGTTTTAGATCTGGTTGCTAGTTTATCTGTTTATTTTTCTTTAATTAGATCCAGATTTATAACCATACAAATTCCAATTTATGGATCCAAATAGGGTTGCAAAGAGGAAGACTTTGGGTAATAGAACTGGACTAAAAATCAGATCTAGAATTCAGAGTGTTTTCTTTTCAGGTGAGTGGATTTAAATTATATATCTTTTATGTTGATGATATATATTATCGTTAGATTTCCGTTAAATATTTTAACTCAGCATTTGAACTAATTTCAGTAATTAGTTCTACTAGTTAGTTATGGTGAAACTGTAAATTTTATAAAAGAAGTGTACTTATATTTAAATGTTATTTATATGAAAAAAGAAAGGAATCCAATTAAATATAAGTGATATTAGGCTTAAAAATTGTAGATAAAGGCATAAGCCGAAAAGTGAGAAATTTAGAGTAAAATATATCAAAGCGTGGAGAATGAAATAAAAAGTGGAAATCTAATGAATAACTTAATTTGGAAGTTAGTGATAGATTAGTTGGTTGTTTAGAAAAAGTGGATACATTTCCATAATTTAATATTGTAAGCAAAATGGTAAATGTAATTGCAGGAATAAAAACAAGAGAAATGGAATTAGTGCAAAATAGTGACATTACTGTATTTTGCATTATCCAATAATTAAAGATATAACGAAAGAAGTATCTTGCAGTTACGGGTTACTGTTTATGACATTATTTTGTATTAAAATATGGAAATGGATTTTTAACACAGTTTTTGTAACCAACCAAATAGAATAGAACTACTTCCTAGAATAAAAGTGTATAACGTGAAGCATTAAAAAAATTAAAGAAGAAGAAATAATCAAGTTAATTATTTGACAAGACTAGAAATAATAAACATAAAATGAGACTAGATCTGCATTTATTGCGCAGATAGTAGAGTAAAAAGTAAAGCAGTTATTATGATAAATAACTTATGACAGTTGGACGTAGTTCCAAGGTAAGACTGTTATATAATATAAGAGAACTAAAGATAATTTAGTATCATAATAAAAGAAGACAGACTAGAATAGAAAAGAGACACTTGCAATTACATTTATAACATGTAGGTTATAAAAGAAAGAAAAGAATATAAAAGACAATTGCAAGTATAATTGTAACACGTAGGTAGGTTATAATTAAAAAGAAAGAAATAGAAGAGGCTTATTTTATCAAACTTAGATCTTGGATTAAGTTAATAAGCAAAAATAATAGAAGTGGCCCGTACCGGCAGCATTCCCTTTCAGGTCTAGGACTGATGGTCTCACACATGAGTGGGGCTGGGCATGCTGATTAGGGTAAATAAGTAGCCAACAGAATAAGAAAAGTAAACTAAACGCATAATAAAAGATTATACGTAGGGTCTAATAAAATGGTAAGGTGCGTTTAGAGCAGCCTGAAGGGAACCTGAATAAAGAGCTTAATGAAACAGTTCATCGTAGATTTTTAGTACTGAAAGAGCACGTCCAACTTAGTTATTTTGGGCTAGAAGTAAGTACGAGACTTCAATGGGACGTGAGGATACTCTAGAATAGCCCTCTGTGGTAGGCCAAGTGAAGCTGCATCCCCGGAGGCAGGTCTGTAGGTGTTCCATTAAGAGAGTATGCCTTGACTGCTTTTGCATTGCAGGCCTAACGAAGCGGACCTTTGTAGGCAGTCAAAAGGTTGATATGGAGTAGGATATTCGTATGACACCGTACTCTAGTTTGCGAGTAGTTTATAGTGGGCAGAACCAATAAGGATAGTCACATGCGGATATCGGCCATCATCAGTCAGAGCGAGTTCGGGAAAGACTAGAGTTAAACCAACAGGCAAATGATTCTTTCACTATCGAGACATTGGATGAGGGGCACAACCAATTGGATGTTTAGATTGTTTGCAGTAGGGAATAACCACTTAGCAATTGAAAGGTCTTTCGATTAGTTATGGGGGGACTGCGTAGGGCCATAGCCAAGATGAGAAAAGAGACAGACCAAGTAGAATATCTGTATTGTTGGCCAACGAAGCGGACCTTTATAGATATAGAAAATCCCCGGCAGAGTTCCGTACAAGGTAGACCATGTTGGCGGAATTCAGGGAGTAGATAGAACGATTACGTGTAGCCCTCAAGGTACGCACTAGGTGGTACATTGTGGATGTCCGAACACTAGTATAAGCTAGTGCGGATGGAGTTTCACGTTTCATAGTAGACGATGGAACATCTGTATTGTAGGCCTCACAAAGCTGTCCTTTACGGATGTAGTTACAGTACACTCTAGTAGCGAGACAATGGAGTCCTTTTCGAGGAGGATACAGAAGGTACTATGGATAGTACCTAGGACTGATGCGGTGTTTGGACATGTAGCTATATATATATTGGTTATTAGGTCTTAATCTACTAGGGAGTAGATGGGCACTATTCATGCATAGCGGCAAGAGTATTATAAACCCAATAAACCTAATATAACAGAAAATGGAAATAGAACGGTATATGTAGAATGATGCTAAGAAGTATATAATTTGTCCATTCACCAGAACTTTAGTTCTGACCCCCTCCTCATATCATCCTACAGGTTAGATAGATGGTAGAGATTTTCCAACTTTGTGACACTTGTTTAGAAAGTGTTATTACCTTGGTGAGTATTTACTTACTATTATATTTTAGTCAGTTCCGATGTGAGATATTTATTTGAGCTTTCATATATTTATCTTTGCCTATTTGCAGGACACCAGACACCCAACTCGGGCTTCAGTGGATTTGGGTTTTAGCAATTTTGCGAAAAATCCGGACCCACTGGAACTCGGGTTGTTACATTTGGTATCAGAGCTTTGGTTAGTAGATCCTAAGTAAATTGGGAAATATGAGTGAACGTATTTGTATTTTTGAATAAAATATAAATATATTATGTACTAAAATCCCAATAGTCCCCAATTATAGATTTTAACATATGGAAAGTTTCTAGAAGTATATTTGTGCATAATTAGCTAGTCGGGTTTGGGATGACCCAAGGGTGTTGAGCCCTATGTTATTGCCGATTTATAGTGTACAATAAGCTATGTTTTGAGAGAAGATTGGTATTCATATGTTATAGGAAGTGGGAAAGTTCCCTAGGGATAGTAGGAGAGTATTTTTATTTTGGAAGGAATAAGAGATTTTTGTAAGGAAATGAGATTTCCAAGGTTTAGGAGGGTATTCCTAGGGTAGTAAGAATAAAATCCACTTTATGTCTTGCCCAATAAAATGAAACTTTTGGAATTGAAAAGTTGAAAAATATAATTGTTTATAAGTTTAAGGAAGTAAATATTGGGTTTAAAAAAGAAGAAGATGTAAATTAAATATTAGTAAATTAATAAATTACGTAGAAAACGTTTATTTTAAGTGAATATAGATTAAACATACTTTAATCTGTTGGAATGAAATAAATAATGATATAATTTTCTATGAAATCAAATCACAAATAAAGATGTTTTGTGCAAATTATAAGGAATACGTGAAAGAGATGTACAAGGTATGGAAAGCACCATATTTTGTATAGCCTATTTTGATAAATTATAAAATAAATTCCTTGTAATTTCACATAAACATGAAATCCTCTTTTGAAGGATTCATAGAAGGTTTTAGAGTTAATGGTTTCTCATAAGAGAAAGTAGTTCCAATACATTAAGGTATAAAATTAGGTGCAATAAGAAGCGTAATAATTAGAGACAATGTTAGTTAGGAGGGATATTATAGAGAGCCTTAATAGGAAAGCTAAGCAATGAAAATTTCATATTTTTCCATTGATTATGCGCATCGGTTGCTTGCCTTTGTAGAAAGTCCCCATTTGTAGTAAGTTAGAAACTTCTCCAAGGTTAGGTAATTGGAAGAGTAGGAAAGTTTAAGGATTTTTGATAGAATAATTGTTCTTATCAACTCCGGTTTTCGTAAATTTGAAAATCTATAAAAAGAAGATGTTTTGAAAACATGTGAGGACATTTTTGGAAGTAAAAAAATGTTTTAAGGACAAGCAAGGCATGTTTTTAAAGAAAAATGGTTTGGTGAAAAGGTAAATAAGTTTTTGGAAGAGAAAAACTTAGTAAACAGTTAAATTTAAAAATCCAATTTTTTTATGGAAAGCCGTTAAGGTCTTTTAAAGAAAAAGAGGAATAAGTTTTGAACTTAGAATTTGTAAGTTTTCCCCTCTAGTTTTGGGGAATAATTTAAATTCAAAGAGCTGTAAAGATAAAATGTTAAGTAACTAAGTACCTTTGAATTTAATAGAAACTTCAAATTAACACTTTTAAAGGCAAGGATTTTGGGATTTGATGTTTCAAAATTTTAGAAGCTTTAATTTTTGAAATGAAATGATAAATACCAAACCATACTACTAAATATGGAGTAGATAGGAATCATTTCCTAGGTGTGACGGGAAAAGTGTAAGGCTATGTAGGAGATAGCAGTGATTACTTTTAGTAGTAATAATAAAAGTTCCCGTAAAGTGTATATGACACTAGTGAGAACCTAGGAATGTTGCTTCATGTGTGTAGACTATAGAAGAATAGTGAAGTGATATTAGTAAGATAGTAAAACACACGTTGTTGGGATAGGTAGACCTTAGTTGGGGAAAACTGAAAGGCAAAGGTAAAGAGAAATTTTTCCCAAGCTTAGTTGCCTTTTTAGGTAGAGACTGTATAGATTGAAATCCTTATTCGTTGCAATAAATGAGACTTGGTTATTTCATTTTGAGTATGGAGTGGAAGAGATGAATAGATCATAATCATCGTGAGTAATACAGCGTAAGTTAGTAACGAGTAATAGGCGGCACGAGGAGCATATGAGTTACTTGGATTCCTAGAGTAGGACCTTTCTGTGTCAGGGTGGAGATGGTCCTAGGCCTCCTAGCCCTAGATGATAGCTGTGTTTAGCTGCTATATTTATTTATCTAGTATCGCTTTGTAGTAGGACTTGTTTTCTCTTTTAGTTATGAGATTGTACTCCTATGTAAGCATTTTGTCTTTATTATTGCAAGTCAATACTGATTAGTATGATGCTCTTTTTCTGTGATGTTCACAAGAAGAGAATAAAAACATAGGACGTAAATAATAAAAGAAAAGTAAAAGCAGATAAAAGCAACTAAAAGAAAAACAGTAAAATCTAAAGAAAGCGACAAAATCATCAATAAAAATAAATGAAAATTGCAAAAGAAAAATAAATTTTTTTCCAAAAAATAAGCTTGGGAAATTTTTTGGAAAGGAAGTTTTTCTTGTGTAAACCATGCTTGGGAAAGAAAATAGAGATTTTATAGAATAGCGGCATAAGTTCCAAGTACGGGGAAATAGGTGTGCAAAAGTAAAATGGTAAATGTGAGGTTTTTCATTTTCTACCTTCTTTCTAACATAAGAAATCGAGTTTGGAAAAATTAGATTTTTCTGAAATTCGAATATTAAAAGTTGTGTGGTAGGATTTGAATGTAAAAAATTTGTTGAACTACGCCCCTATTTAGTAGGAGTGTGGGAAAAATTGGATGAAAAGTGCTTTGAGTTTTCAAAAGAGTGCATTCATATAAAAATTGCAAGTTTATTTAGGATGTGTGCATCATGTTTTAAAAGGAATTTTTAAAAGAGAAAAGCATTCATATAGGAGGTACCGCTTAGAAATTCATGGACATGCATATATTTATTATTATACGACACTTTGCACAAGGACACGGATGGTTGCAAAAATTGGATGTACACAAGATGGATGTGTTTGATGCGAGGAATTACATAGTTTTACCCTTGTCGAATTTTGAGGATGAAATTTCCTAAAGGGTGGGAGAATGTAACTCCCCGCATTTTTAGATATTAAATAATCAAATAATTATAAACAGTGAAAATGAGCGTTTTTGGAATTGTCGGAATATGGCCTCGAAACTTATATCATTGTGTTCGTGGCGATTTTCTAATTAATTTACATATATAATATGCCTTGAACGGACTACGTATGAAAAATATTGACGTTCGAAGTTCCGTATCAAAAATAATTATACGTGTAAATGTGCGTAAATATATTTGTTTATAAATATATGCACTTATAAATTCCAAAAATAACGCGCGTTTGAATTTCAAAATAGACGCGCGTCATAAAGTAAATTAATTGACATCAGCAATTAGAGGTAATTAATTAACATTAGTAGGCAATGTTAATCAAATCAGCAATTAAGTGAAATTAATTTACATTAATTAGCAACATTTGAATTTCAAAATAAACATATGTTATAAATGGAATTAAATTTTCAATTGATGGAAATTAATTAGAATGAATAGGCAACGGTTAAAAGTTAACGTTTAAAAATAGAGGAAATAAATTAATATGTATAAAATAAAAAGGCTAGACGCATTAAAACTAATGTGTTTTGCTTGTTTTTAACGACTAGATTTCAATCGCTTTAAACGAACGGACGACATTGTTTTGGCTCTCTATAAATAAACATGCAGGGCTAGCCTTCAAAGCCATACTTTTCTAAATGGGTGCGGAAGCCCTCTCGCTTTTCTTTCTCCTCCAATTCCTCAGAAATCAAATATATTAGATTTAGGAATAAAAACAAGAGAAATGGAATTAGTGCAAAATAGAGACATTACTGTATTTTGCATTATCCAATAATTAAAGAAATAACAAAAGAAGTATCTTGCAGTTACGGGTTATTGTTTGTGGCATTATTTTGTATTAAAATATGGAAATGGATTTTTAACACAGTTTTTTTAACCAACCAAATAGAATAGAACTACTTCCCAGAATGAAAGTCGATAACATGAAGCGTTAAAGAAATAAAAGAAGAAGAAATAATCAAGTTAATTATTTGACAAGACTAGAAATAATAAACATAAAATGTGACTAAATATGCATTTATTGCGCAGATAGTATAGTAAAAAGTAAAGCAGCTATTATGATAAATAACTTATGACAGTTAGACGTAGTCCCAAGATAAGACTGTTATATAATATAAGTGAACTAAAGAAAATTTAGTATCATAATAAAAGAAGACAAACTAGAATAGAAAAGAGACACTTGCAATTACATTTATAACATGTAGGTTATAAAAGAAAGAAAAGAATATAAAAGTGACAATTGCAAGTATAATTGTATCACGTAGGTAGGTTATAATTAAAAAGAAAGAAATAGAAGAGGCTTATTTTATCAAACTTAGATCTTGAATTAAGTTAATAAGCAAAAAATAATAAAAGTGGCCCATACCGGCAGCATTCCCTTCAGGTCTAGGACTGATGGTCTCACACATTGGTGGGGCTGGGCATGCTGATTAGGGTAAATAAGTAGCCGACAGAATAAGAAAAGTAAACTAAACGCATAATAAAAGGTTAGACGTAGGGTCTTAAAAAATGGTAATGTGCGTTTGGAGCGGCCCGAAGGGAATCTGGATAAAGAGCCTAACGAAGCAGTTCATCGCAGAATTTTAGTACAGAAAGAGCACGTCCAACTTAGTTATTTTGGGCTAGAAGGAAGTACGAGACTTCAACGGGATGTGAGGATACTCTAGAATGGCCCTCTGGGGTAGGCCTAACGAAGTTGCACCCCCGGAGGCAGGTTTGTAGGTGTTCCATTAAGAGAGCATGCCTTGACTGCTTTTGCATTGCAGGCCTAACGAAGCGGACCTTTGTAGGTAGTCAAAAGGTTGATGATGGAGTAGGATATTCGTATGACACCGTACTCTAGTTTGCGAGTAGGTTATAGTGGGCATGAACCATAAGGATAGTCGCATGCGGATATTAGCCATCATCAGTCAGAGCGAGTTCGGGAAAGACTAGGGTTAAACCAACAGGCCAATGATTTTTTCACTATCGAGACATTGGATGAGGGGCACAGCCAATTGGATGTTTAGATTGTTTGCAGTAGGGCATAGCCACTTAGCTCTTGAAAGGTCTTTCGATTAGTTGTAGGGCGGCTGCTTGGGGCCATAGCCAAGATGAGAAAATAGACAGACCAAGTAGAATATCTGTATTATAGGCCTAACTAAGCAGACCTTTACAGATATAGAAAATCCCCGACTGAGTTCCGTACAAGGTAGATCTTGTTCATGGAATTCAGGGAGTAGACAGAACGACTACGTGTAGTCCTCAAGGTACACACTGGGTGGTACATTGTGGATGTCCGAGCACTAGTATAAGCTAGTGTGAATGCAGTTTCACGTTTCATAGTAGACGACAGAACATCTGTATTGTAGGCCTCACAAAGTTGTCCTTTACATATGTAGTTACAGTACGCTCTAGTAGCGAGATGATGGAGTCCTTTTCGAGGAGGATACAGAAGGTACTATGGATAGTACCTAGGACCGATGCGGTCTTTGGGCATGTAGCTACATATATATTGGTTATTAGGTCTTAATCTACTAGGGAGTAGATGGGTACGATTCACGCACAGAGGCGAGAGTATTATAAACCCAATAAACCTAATATAACAGAAAATGGAAATAGAACGGTATTTGTAGAATGATGCTTAGAAGTGTATAATTTGTCCATTCAGCAGAACTTTAGTTCTGACCCCCTCCTCATATCATCCTACAGGTTAGATAGATGGCAGAGATTTTCCAACTTTGTGACACTTGTTTAGAAAGTGTTATTACCTTGGTGAGTATTTACTTACTATTATATTTTATCAGTTCCGCTGTGAGATATTTATTTGAGCTCTGATATATTTACCTTTGCTTATTTGCAGGATACTAGACACCTAACTTGGGCTTCAGTGGATTTCGGTTTTAGCAATTTTGCAAAAGATCCGGACCCACTGGAACTCGGGTTGTTACAATAACTGTCCAGACTGATGATAGATTGATATCTCTGATTGATGTATATGTATATATTACAGTTTCCTTTTGTAAAGATCATTGTGTATATTATAGATTACTCGGTACGATTGAGATTTTGTTCTGTATTTTATTTTCTTTCACCCCAAAAATCTATCTTTTCAGCACTTGAATGCTCGTCATGTGAATATCCTCGATGTATTAGTGTCGACTTTTAAGGGTCGAAAATGCAGGACGTTACATAGGTAAATTGCTAGATATTAATGGAGTTGTAATCAGTTAAGCTTCTAAAATAGAGGTAGAAGCAATCAATTATTTTAACTCCTTATATAATACATACTCATACCCTAAAAGTTTTCCTATTGTTGATACTAAATACATACTGAATCCAAATAGTCAAGACATACTATTAGCTCCTATATGTATAGAAGAAATTAAGGGCATTATCTTTAATGCAAATATTGTCAAAAGCCCTGGTCCAAGTAGATTTGGGGCCAAATTTTATAAAACTCACCGGGATGATATAAAAAACATAGTATTTGATGCAGTAAATGAATTTTTTGTGAATGGGAAAATACTGAAAAACATAAATCATACTATTATTTAACTTGTGCTAAAAAAATTACCTAATGAGTTAGAAGATTATATGCCAATAGTGTGCTATAATTTTATTTATAAAACCATTGCTGTAATATTCTGTAAAAGTATTTCTGCAATATCGTATATCTAAAAATCAAAGTGCCTTTATCCCACGGAGGCTAATTATAGAAAATATTTTATTAGTACATGAAAGGATTTGAAATTTTAATCAAGGTATTAAAAATAAAATATGCATCAAAATTGACGTGCACAAAGTCTTTGTTATAATAAACAGACATTTTATCTTGCATATGATGAAGCAACTTGGCTTTAATGATAAATTTTGTAACGTGATTAGAGAAGTGGAAATTAGCCACAAGGGCCTCTTTAGCAAGTAGAATTAGTTTCTAGGACACACAATTGAAATAATTACTTTCAAGGACAAAATGTAAAATAATTAGTTTCTAGGGCCTAAAAACCTATGAAATTATGTCCTTGAAAGTAATTGGACTGTTGACTTTGTCCTTGAAAATAATTATTCTGCTGACTTTGGCCTTGAAAGTAATTTCTTTGAACGTGTGTCCTAGAAACTAATTGGACTGCAAAGTTTGTCCTTCTGGTGAAATGCCCCATTAGAGAATGTATTGACAATGTTACATATTCAATACGTATAAATGGTTTTGCTAGTGATTTTATTCATAATATTAGGGGAATAAGACAAGGAGATCCTCTTTCTTCTTGCTTATTCACCATTGCAATGAAGTTTTTCTCTTTACAAATGGAAACTGAACAAATCAATGGAAATTCAAAAACCACTGGTAGAATTAAATTGTTTATAACAAATTTATTATATGTTGATGAATTGTTATTATTTTTAAATGTAGATGAGCAGAGTGCAAACACCATGGAAAAAATATTTAGGAAATTAAAAGCCTATGCTGGGATAGAAATTAATGGATGTAAAAGCAAAGTATACTTCAGCAAACAATGCAAAAAAAGGCAAAAATACCGAACATATTAAAATTCCAAGAGGGACTACCAGCGAAATACTTAGGGCTACCAGTCAAAATGAACCAGATCAATGACAGAGATTGTACAAGACTATGATTTAATACATAATAGACTAGAAGGATGGTCTAGCAAATTACTATTTTTAGCTGGAAGGCTAGAATTAACACATACTATCATCACTGTTTTTATCATATATTGGCTACAAGCACATAACATCCCAGCAAAAGCAATTCAAAAATAGAAAAAATGTGTGTGAACTTCATTTGGAGAGGCAAATATCACAAAGTTTTTTGGAATACTATATGCAAATCAAAGAAAACAGGTGGCTTGGAACTAAGAAATTTCAAAGACCTAAGTACAGTAATTAATCTCAAATTACTTTGGAATTTTCTTGAAGGAGTCTATGAGCCAAATGAATGAAAGAAAAGTATGTTAAGAATAAAAATTTTAAGCAATGCTAGTGGAATAATATTAATCTTAGACTTGGAAGAATATATTAAATTGCAGAGATATCGGAATCAAACTCATTGAAAGACAATTTAAAGATTGGGAGCAAACCAATTTGTTGTTTGACCCATGGATATATGAAAATTCACTGGTAAAGCAATTGGGATGGTGTAACATCTACCAATTTGGAGATTCAAATGCAAAAGTGGACTGCAAAATACAAAATCACAACTGGAATATACAATTAAACCCAACAACATCGATATTTAAAGCAGTAACAGAAAAAAGCACAACTAATCCCAACCTTCCCGATAAGAAATGGAATTGGAAGTTAAGTACAAAAGGAAAATTTCTTTCAAAAGCACATGAGAATATATAAAAGGAATTAAAGTAGAGAGATTGGTTTTCTATCATTTGGAACAGATTAAACTATCCAAAAAGGGCGCATTGTGCTTATTTTGCACTTTTGGACAGACTACCAACAAGAGAAAGATGCAAAAATGGTACAACAAAAGTGAAACACATTGTCTACTATGCAAAACAGAACCTGAAAACAGTAATCATATCTACTTTGACTACATATACTCAAGGCACATTTGTTCAATTGCAAAAGCAAAATGTAACTTTAGCAAATACCAAGCTCTTCAAAACATAAGAAGCAGTATTCAATGCATCTAACTTGAAAATAAAAACAAGTCAAAGGTGTTCAACTTGGCTAGAATAATTCTTACACTGTAATATATCACCTATGGAAAGAAAGAAATGGAAGACTTCACAACAACAATGAAACTAATAGCTTGCAACTATGGAAAAAAGTTGAAAAAGATTATCATTCATGATAAGAAAATCGAACAAAATAGCATGAAATTCAAAAAATCACAAACAAATACATGATTTATGGGATATGGACAATTACGATGATCGATTGGAGACATACTAACAAAGGGGAAAGTATTCTACCAATACTTTCCATGGCGGAGCCAATAGATACATCAACAGTTGCTAGGGTTGCGCTTAGAGGTGGTCAATCAAAAGACCATACTTGATGCAACACCTATAAGGATGAAAAGTCAATGAACATCAAACGCAAAGAACAATTTATCAAAAGGTAAAATTTTACCTGATATGAGCGAGGACTACCGTTCTAAAAAAACAGCCTTCTGAGCACTATTTTCTACAAAATCACAACGAGCTAAGAGACTTAGACATTATCCCGAATACTAATGGAAAATATTGTTGGAGCAAAATTAATTACAAGATTTATCACTTATCTATGTGGCAAAAAGGAGAATCTAGCCATTCAAGATCCGATGATAGTCAGAGGTATAGAAAATTAAAGACACAAGCATCAACGGTGAATCTTGCTAGAGAACAAAGGGATAATGAGCCACGAAAGCTTAGGAAGCCTCCCAGACTTACGAAAAATTGGAGAAGAATATATCAAACTTCGATCGACAGAAGCTCCGTCATTTTTTTTTCTAGCTTTCTCAATTTAGAGAATGTTTTGATTGTGTGGCTAGGATATCTACCCTAAGTAGTATGTGTTGTATTGAGTAACCTAAAACCTTTTTTTAATTGGACTGTAGGCCTTGTAACATGTTTATCACTTTCAAAAAAAACGTACATCAAAATTCAAGGACATTTGGAAATATTCAACATTTCAATATTTTTTTAATTTTTTCCTTTCACATTTCAACAGACAACTTATTGGCAACAAAACTAAAGCAGCTTTCATATGCATTTGCTGTCTCCAATGTTAAAAATATTTCAAAATAATCAAAACTTATGTGATGGAACTAAAAATTATTTATTTGAATTTAACGATCAAGAATTTAAAAATGTTACTGAATATATATCGATGAATTAAAAAAAGATAAAAGAATAAAGATTGAAAATATTTTTTTCTTACCATTAATTAAATATACTTGATTAACATTGATAATCAATAGTCTCGGTGAAAACTTTATCATTCAATAATTGTCGTAAATGCTTCCAACAGGAGTGGAAATGAAGTCATGAATCTAAGCCTTGGTCGGAAAGATATACTTTAAATAATTGCGTGAGACGTGGAATGTAATTAGATAAATGCCAAACTAAAGGAATATTTATTCTTTGTGCTAATGTAAAGTTGAAGGGTTTTCTGTATTCTAAAAGTTTCTTTTGGGTGTTTTCCTATAATTTATATATAGATTAATATTTAATATAGTAATAATGAATTCTTACATAAAAATAACATGAAGGACAAAGTTCAAACAACTTTAGGCCATAAGTGAAAGTCTATAGTATGGTGGATCGATTTATACAAATGACAAGTATGTGGCTAATTTAAACTATATTGTATTAATATTAAAATATGCAAATAAGTAAAATCACACCAGGGATTTTATACTGGTTCGGACCTACCGTCCTACGTCCAGTCCCGAAGCTCCTCTTCGAAATTTCCTTTAACCGAATAACCCACACTTCACCCAGAGGAACAGGTTTACAATAGCAGAGTTTCTTTGTCAACTGTGTGTTCTCTATTACATGGATTTTAACTATATAGTGCAAATGCTTCCAATATATATATCTAAGGATTGTTATCTATGAGGAAATATATATTTGGAATTGTAGAGTACAAGTATAGATTGCTGGAGATCAAGAGTATATTAGAGTATAAGAGTAGAAAGCACAAGTAAATCAGTTAAGGTCTTCTCTTGAATTCCTGATGTTATTTATAGTGGTAGAGAGATCCTTTGTGTAGTTGCATCTGTTCGCAAGTGCTCTAAGGTCGCTTCCAATGGTGATGAAGAGTTGCAGTGAAGAGGAGCGATCGTGTCTTTTCAAATATGACAGTTGTACTTTGAATATACACACCCGAGTTCAAAATCAGACGTCTAGAAAATATTTTAGACGTCTGGTCTTCATATATTTTTTGTATATAGTTGCTTGTCAGACATCTGAGTATATGTACCAGAAGTCTGGTTTTGACTGATATGCGAACCAGAGAATTCAGTCAGACGTCTGGTAAGTGCACTCAGACGTCTGAATTTGTGCATGTTGCTTTTCCTACGCCTGTATCATTCCTTTTCCAATTCTCTCGACTTGTAGCCTCTTGATACTTCTTTTGAGTCTTTGTTCTTGTCTCTTTGGTGATGTTACTTTACCAATTACCTGTAAATATAGATATATATATGCATATTCAATTTCCATTGTATAGTTGTTATCATCAAAACCATATAATTGATTTCCTAACAATCTCCCACTTTTTGATGATGACAACTATTCAATGTACTTATATATAGATTATAAATCTCCCCCTGAATATGTGCTTCTTTTGATTGTTTTATGATTATACTTATATTTCTCCCCCTTTGGCATTATAAAAAAGAATTATAAAACTGAAGCCAATCGTCAAAACAAACAAAGAAAGTTTCATTAATCTTGAAGTATGATTACAAGCATAGATTTGTACAAAAAATGATATTCCAAAAACTAAGTTCTATGATTCCCTAAATCTATGATTCCTTTGGAGAAGCTTCATTTTGATCATCTTCCTTTGGTTCTTCTTTTTTAGAAGTGCTAGCCTTTGAAGGAGATGTCAAAGCTTCTTTGAGAGGTTCATCCTCAGAGAGTTTTGAATGTTTTGCGGGAGGAGAAGATACTGGGTTTGGCCAATCATCAGAAGGTGGTGTTGGACCGCGAACCCGTTGAAGTACTTCTTTAAAAACCGTCAAGACAGTGGAAAGGGAATCTTCAACAGTGGCTAGGCATGTAGAAAATGACATTTCGAAGTTGTCAATTCGCTTAGCCAAAATCTTTTGATTTTGAGATAAAATTTGTTGGTTTCGTAGAGTGAGATCTCGAATACTTTCGTTGGATTTGTATCCATTTGAGTCTCCACTATTTCCTCTTGTCCCGGATAATCAAAGGGTGTGGGAGGAGGAGGAGTTGCTTCTCGATGTTGTTCCTCCTCTTGGGGTGGATCAATGTGAGGTTGAGGAGGAGGCTCAACTCTTCTAGATTGACGATTTTGCATCCAATCTTCGAAAGACACGAACTCTAGAGGTGATTCGGGTAGATGCATCAGAGAAAAGAACTTGGTGGAAGCATACTTAGGCGAGATTTCTTCGAATGTAGATAGATAGGATGGGATATTATGTGAACGAAGAAGCCTCATAATATAAGTTGGATAAATAATTGACGGCCTTGATCGAGACCAAAAATGCTTTAGCTCGTCGAAGATAAATTTGGCCCAATTTATTCTTGTCCCACTAAACAGAGCATATAGGGCTTTGTGCTCTAATTCGGTGATTTGCTCGTGACTACCCATTCATGGAATAATTGTGTTAATTATCATTCGGGTTAGAAGTCGAGCTTTTGGACGTAGAAACTTGGAGGCAAATTTTGGCATTTCATCCTCCCAAATTTGGTGAGTTATATTGTTCCGTGGCTTAAAGCGCATATCCAAAATATTGTATAGATATTCTCCTGTGTCAGAGCATCCTAGTATGCGACCAATTATGCCTGGAGTTAATCTAATCGTGTTTCCATATACACTAGACCAGAGCCAGTTATCCTCATTTTCAGTGTTCCACACTAAAGTACTGTCTAAATTCGCATAGAATAAAAATATGGCTAATTGATCTATTTGAACATCATTAGGGGTAAAAGAAATTAGGGTTTCACATAGTTCATCGAGGTCATACATAGGGAATTTAAGAAGATTGTAGAATAGACCTATGTGGAGTTTTTTCTATTGGATGTCTTCGTACCTTTTGATGGAATGTGGTGCTTTATTCATCCACCTTTCGATCTATTCATCAGAGCATACTTGAGGATTTGAAGATGAAGCTGGTTGGTCTTGTTTTCTCTTTAACATCTTGGCATTCTTTGTGCGAGCAGGCATTTTGATTAGTTATGCTTAAAAACGAATATTTAGAAGGATAATCGTCTCTGAGAAAATCGTAGGGTATAAAATTTTTGAGGTAAAAGTGAAAAAAATGATGTTATCTGGTCGATTATAAACAGTCGATTGGGAATCAGACGTCTATATTGGAGATCAGACGTCTGGTATGCCCTAATTTGAGTGCAGCAGATAAAATTAGACGTCTGGCTTTTTGATGTAGACGTCTGGTTTTAACGAATTTGAAAATTCATAGAGACAGAGAACTATGGCAGACGTCTGGATCTTAGTTCAGATGTCTGAAATGTTCTGATTTTTATTTGTAGCAGATAGAGCAAAATTTCAGATGTCTGGTGGGTGTATCAGACGTCTGATATATGCACAGTTCTTAATTTTGAGACTTATATCATTGTGTCAGACGTCTGAATACAAGAGGCAGACGTCTTTTATAAGCAGTGTGGCTAAAAATAGCTTAAAAATTGATGATTTTGCTTATTTCTCGAATCTTTATAACAAGTAATTTTATTGTTATAAAAAATAACAAATAATTATATATACAAATATAATTTATTTAGAAGGCGATGGAGTTTTGCGATCTCCTCAGTTGTCATCCCTCCATGGTTTAAGAGGAGACTATATATTACCATGTTCGTGGGTTCTTGGAGAGCCAGAAAATCGTCTTGGTGACAGATCTGAAGGAGTACGATATGAAGATGAGGGATCTAAAGCACTACAAGGTTTTGGGAGGGATCATGGACATCTTTCTTTCGTGACGAACAAAACTTCATCGCTACTTGTTCCAAAAAGCTTAGGCGACGTGCTGTGACTTTTTGCTCAAAATATAGTTCTCTTTGAAGATCTATCTGTTGTTTCTGATAATGATGAATTTCATCAATTTTCACTTTTGTGTTAGGAGATACAAACAGAGATCTTTTGGTCTTCTTGTTATCGGGAGTAAATCTCGTATGATATGAAGTCCACCTATGCTTTGGTTCATGAATTGGTGTGGGTGTAGGAAGTCGCTGGGGTGTATCAACCGAGCTATCTGGCGTAGGCATTGAGATGGAGATATACGAGTTATCAGAAGACATGGCTATATTTTGTTTGATGAGAAAATAAAAGAATTGTATTGATATATTTTTCTCTTGAAGTATAGCTTTTTATATATGTTAAAAAATTATTTTTAGAGAAACTAACTATCTAAAAAAACATATGGTGTATGAATTACTGATTATAATTTGTGGATAGAAGAATACTTGACTAAATATAAGCCATATGAAGCAAGAATTACTCAGTAATAAGATCATGAAGGGAGCAAATTCCTAAATCACGTCAGAGTTTAATAAAAGTTTGTTCACTTAATGGTTTTGTAAAAATGTCGGCTATCTGATTTTCTGTATTTACGTATTCTAATAAGATATTTCCTTTTTCAACATTGTCTCGTAAAAAATGATGCCATATATCTATATGCTTAGTTCGCGAGTGATTGACCGGGTTTTTTGATAAATTTATTGCACTTGTGTTATCACAATATATTGGAGATTTATTGATCTTTTGCCGAAGTCCATAAGTGTTTGTTGCATGTATATTACTTGTGCACACGCTAGAGCTGCTAAGATATATTCGGCTTCGCAAGTAGATAAAGATACACAATTTTGCTTTTTGCTAAACCATGAAACTAATGATTGTCCGATAAAGTGACATGTTCCACTAGTACTCTTACGATCTGTTCTACACCCTCCAAAATCTGCATCACTATATGAGACTAGCTCAAATGATGATCCTTTAGGGTAAAACAAACCATAATCTCTAGTACTAGATAGATAAAGTAGGATACGCTTAACAGCTCTTAGATGAGATTCTTTTGGTTTTGCTTGAAATCGAGCACAAAGACATACACTCATCATAATATCGGGTCGACTAGCCATTAAATAGAGTAAAGAGCCAATCATGCTTCGATATAATTTTTCATCAAAGTCTTTTCCGTTTTCATCTTTTTCTAAATGAACAGTAGTACTCATTGGTGTTGGTTTGCTTGAAATTTTATCCATTCCAAAGAGTCGTAATAAGTCGTTACAATATTTTTCTTGGTGAATAAAAATACCATTTTCAAGTTGTTTTATTTGTAAACCTAAAAAGAAATTTGATTCTCCCATGTGAGACATTTCAAATTCATTTGTCATAATTTTTGAGAATTGACTACATAGATTTTCATTAGTTGAACCAAAAATAATATCGTCTACGTAAATTTGCACAACTAGAATATCGTTATCTTCTCGTTTAATAAATAAGGTTGTATCAATTTTACCTATTTGAAAACCTGATGAAATTAAGTGATTTTTAAGTCGTTCGTACCAAGCTCGAGGAGCTTGTTTTAAACCATATAAAGCTTTTTGTAATTTAAAAACATGATCGGATATTTTTCATGAGTAAATAAAGGGGGTTGTTCAACATATATGTTTTCTTTAATAAAACCATTTAAGAAAGCACTTTTGACATCCATTTGAAACAATTTAAAATTGTGATGATTTGCAAAAGCGAGTAAGGTTCGTATGGCCTCGAGTCTTGCTATAGGTGCAAAAGTTTCGTCGTAGTCGATTCCTTCTTCTTGATTATAACCTTGAGCAACTAAACGTGCTTTATTTCTTACAATATTTTCATTCTCGTCAGCTTTGTTTTTAAATACCCATTTTGTTCCTATAACCGATTGGTCTTCAGGTCTTGGAACTAGTTCCCAAACATTACTGCGTTCAAATTGATTCAATTCTTCTTGCATAGCCATTATCCAAAAGTTATCATTTGAAGCTTCTTTATAATTTTTTGGTTCAAGATTTGACACAAATGCTACATGGCTTATTTGGTTAAGTTGATTTTTAGTTACTCTAGAATTGAGATCTCCAATGATATTATCTGTTGGACGATTCTTAAGAATCTTAGGAGATAATATTAAAGTGTTATTTTGTACATTTGTTTCATTATTAATAGAATTTATTGAATTTGTTATTGGAATAGTCTCTTCATCATCATTAGTATGACTGTTAAATTAATTTTCGTCGAACGAAACATGTAAACTTTCTTCAATAGTGTTATTTCGTTTATTGAAAATTCTATATGCTTTGCTACGATCAAAATATCCAACAAAGATACCTTCATCGGCCTTTGGATTTAATTTTCCTAAGTTATCTTTTGTATTTAATATAAAGCATTTTGAACCGAAAGTTTTAAAGTATGATACTTTAGGTTTTCTTCCAAAGAATATTTCAAAACAAGTTTGTTTAGTCATAGGACGTATGGTTACTCGATTTAATACGTAACAAGATGTGGCAATAGCTTCTGCCCAAAAGTGTTTTGGTAAACCGCTACTATTCAGTAGTGTTCATGCACATTCTTGTAACGTACGATTTTTTCTTTCTACTACACCATTTTGTTGAGGTGTTCGAGGAAAAGAAAAATTATGGCTTATTCCTTTCTTATTGCAAAAATTAGTAAAAAGATCATTTTCGAATTCTCCTCCGTGATCACTTCGAATATTTTTAATTTTCAAGTCCATTTGAGTTCTAATTCTTTTAGCAAATATTTTAAACATTTCAAAAGTATCGCTTTTATGTTTTAAAAACAAGGTCCATGTATACCTTGAAAAATCATCAACTATGACGAAAACATATTTGTTGTGATTTATAGATCGTAATTGTGTTGGACCAAATAAATCTAAATGTAATAATTCTAATGGTTGTTTTGTAGAAATATTATTTTTAGATTTAAAAGAAGTTTTCCTTAGCTTTCCAATTTAACAATCGTCACATAAATTTTCTACATTGTAATTTATTTTAGGTAAACCTCTAACTAACTCATATTTTGCCAATTTATTAATACTTTTCAAATTGATGTGACAAAAACGTTTATGCCATAACCATGGATCATTATGTTTGGCGGTTAAACATAAATTTGAATTTTTATTTATATTCATGTTTAATACATAAATATTTTTGTTTCTGAAACCTTCAAATATAAGTTGTTTGTTATTATCTAAAATATTACATCTATCTTTTTCGAAATTTATTTGAAAACCTTTGTCACATAATTGACTAATGCTTAGTAGATTGTGTTTTAGATTTTCTACTAATAAAACATTTGTAATAATAGGAGAGTTAGAAATACGATAATTGATGACTTCTCCAGTGCCAAGACATATCCTTTTGAATTATCTCCAAAGGTTACCGTTCCACCATCGATGTATGTTATATTTGATAACATTTCTGAATTTCCAGTCATATGCTTGGAGCATCCGCTATCTAGTATCTATTTCTCCTTATGTTTTATTTTGGGTACCTGCAAAATAAAAGATGTTTTAATTGGTACCCATATATTTTTGTTAGGGTCCTAATTGTTAGGAGAAGGTAGCCATACCCATGATGGTTTGGTACCATTGTAAATATAATTTTTATTATAAACTACATTCTCTAAGAAATTATCAATATGTTTTTGTTTAATCAACTTATTATTTGTCTTAGGAATCCAAATCTTCATAGTTTTGGTATTCATATTAGACTTAGATAAACTTTTAGTTTTTATATACAAAATATTTTTTCCATCATTTCCTATTTGTTTAGAAATATTTGTAAATCCTATTCCATTTCTATTTCCTGATGGTTTTGAAGTTTTGATAAGATTTTCCAAATCTTGTTTCCCTTTATTGAATTTTGAAACATTATTCGTGATTTTATCTAATTTTTCTTTTAATTCTAAATTTTCAATTTTCAATATTTCAATATTGCTTTTCAAATTGACCTTTTCTTTTAGTAAATCATCCTTTACTATTTTAGTATTTTCAAAATCAATAGTAATAGCCATACTTTCTATCAAATTATTTTGAATTTTTTCTTGAGATAATTCTAGTTCTTCTTCTAAGATAATTTTTTCATCTTTTAACATTCCTACTTCAAGTTCTAATCTATTTATTTTAGCTATATATTCTTTGTTCAATTTTTTAATTTGTCTAAATTTATCATCTAATTCCATGCTAAGTTCTAATAGTTCGTCATAGCTAAGTTCCGGACATACCTCATCAGTTTGTGCCATAAAACACACATTGGCTTGTTCTCCATCACTATCATTATCACTTTCAGATGATGAAGAATCCGAATCTTCCTATGTTACTTTAAAAGCCTTCTTCTTTTTGAATTTTTCAAATTTATTCTTCTTTTTATCATTATTGAGTTTAGGGCAATCCTTCTTCATATGTCCGTATTGATCACATTCATAGCACTTAATTTGAGCGAAGTTCATTGTGTTGGACTTTCCTTCTTTTTGAAATTTTATCATCTTTCTAAATTTCTTGAATCTATTATAATTCTTGGCAATGAAGACTATCTCTTCTTCATCTAAATCAGAGTCATCATTTTTGGTTGCTGGAAATGCTATGTTCTTCTTTTACGAATTTAGTTCTTTTCGTGCCTGCAAATTAGCTTCATATGACATTAAATTTCCTATCAACTCTTCAGTTTTGAGAGTAGAGAGATCATTAGCTTCTTCAATAGCTAATACTTTCCTTTCCCAATCTGGTGTCAAAGAGTTGAGTATTCAAGAAACTAAACCAAAATCGGTAAATTTAACTCCTAATGCCATAAGATCATGTTGGATAGTTTGGAATCTAGAATACATATCAACAATAGTTTCATTTTGCTTCATTTTAAATGACGAAAATTGGCTTTGCAAAATTGAAATCTTAGTTTGTTTGACCTTTGTTGTACCTTCATGTGTGATTTGTAAAGTACGCCAAATGTCAAATGCAGTTGTACATAACATGACACGTGAAAATTCATTTTTATCTAGAGAATAAAATAAAACATTCATAGCTTTAGCATTGTTTGATGCTTAGGTCTTTTGTGCATCAGTCCATGTGTTCATAGCAGTAGTAGGTGCTTCATATTTATTTTGAGTGGCTGACCAAATTTATAGACCATTAACTTCCATAAAAATTCTCATATGTGTTGACCAATATGCATAGTTAGAGCCATTAAAAAGTGGTGGTCGTGCTGTGAATTGTCCTTCTTGAAAAATACTTGCCATATTAAAATGATTCAAAAACGTGTTACTGTAATTTGATCAAACCTTGATCTAATACCAAATGAAACTCTATAGTATGGTGGATCGATTTATACAAATGATAAGTATATGGCTAATTTAAATTATATTGTATTAATATTAAAATATGCAAATAAGAAAAATCACACCAGGGAATTTATACTGGTTCGGACCTCCCGTCCTACGTCCAGTCCCGAAGCTCCTCTTCGGAATTTCCTTCAACCGAATAACCCTCACTTCACCCGGAGGAACAGGTTTACAATAGCAGAGTTTCTTTGTCAATTGTGTGTTCTCTATTACACGGATTTTGACTATATAGTGCAAATGCTTCCAATATATATATCTAGGGATTGTTATCTATGAGGAACTATATATTTGGAAGTGTAGAGTACAAGTATAGATTGCTGGAGATCAAGAGTATATTAGAGTAGCACAAGTAAATCAGTTAAGGTCTTCTCTTGAATTCCTGATGTTATTTATAGTGGTAGAGAGATCCTTTGTGTAGTTGCATCTGTTCGCAAGTGCTCTAAGGTTGCTTCCAATGGTGATGAAGAGTTGCAGTGAAGAGGAGCGATCGTGTCTTTTCAAATATGACAGTTGTACTTTGAATATACACACCCGAGTTCAAAATCAGACGTCTGGAAAATATTTCAGACGTCTGGTCTTCATATATTTTTTGTATATAGTTGCTTGTCAGACGTCTGAGTATATTTACCAGACGTCTGGTTTTGATTGATATGCGAACCAGAGCAGTCGGACGTCTGGTAAGTGCACTCAGACGTCTGAATTTGTGCATGTTGCTTTTCCTGTGCCTGTATCATTCCTTTTCCAATTCTCTCGACTTGTAGGCTCTTGATACTTCTTTTGAGTCTTTATTCTTGTCTCTTTGGTGATGTTACTTTACCAATTAGCTGTAAATATAGATATATATGCATATTCGATTTCCATTGTATAGTTGTTATCATCGAAACCATAGAACTGATTTCCTAACAATAAGGACAACAACTTTAATTTTTAGTGTAAGGATAAAGTTTTTTACAAAATAAAGCAAAAATCCAAAATTTAAGTCAGTAGGTCATGACATTTTCAACATTAAATTAAGGTTTTTTATATCTCATGTGATTTGAGCAATGTAGGAGTAGCTCAACGACCTTAAATGGTGGTGCAGCAGTTACAGACATCAATGGAGTAGGCATTGTTGGTAAAGTTGTGGTCAAGATCAATATTGAAGGTGATGGAAGAAGGTTGTAGCGGGTTTTACGATGATGAAGAGTAGAGATGATGATGGAGAACAATGCGAAGATGTTAGTGATGTCAAACCGAATTTGTTAATCATGGGAAAGAGTAGGCATGTCAATGTTACTAATTTTCGCTAGAACCCAGGCTGAAAATGCCTAGTTAACGTAGGTACATGTTTAGCTTTAACTAGTTAGGCCCGATCTGGTTATTATTATGGCCGTTAATGGTTCGAAAAAAATTTCGGCAGAGTCTCCTTTGTATGGAGAGGCTCGGGAGAAATAATAATATCAATAATAACAATATATCACATAATTTTCAAAATAATATAATCCAACAGCAGGAAAACAATATAATATCGCTATAAAACCGTAGTCCGAGAACATACCTATTTGCTGGGCAAATAACGCTTAATTACGAAACCAAAAGCAGTGGCAATTGCTTCCATAACCTTTATTTCACTTATATAATCTAAAAGAGTTAATAATTATATAAAATGAAATATTTAAAGTTGTTTCAACCACTAACAAACAAATCAATATAAACAACAATCACTGGCAACCACAACATACAATCATCATGTGAAATCAATACAAATCAATTATCCATCCATATCAACCAAAACAAATAGTTTGTTCGGGTTAAGACACTTTTAATCACATAGAATGACAAATAACCACTAAGTATACCATTTACTCAACAGTCTTAGATAAACTCAATAGATTATTCATACATCTTAAACAATTAGAAGTATCCTATCCCAAACAACCCATAAACCAAAACAAACAATAATTTACAATGTACTTGAGTTATTCTTATTAAATTTCTTTCACAACATTTACAGTTTTTATTTTCCTTTTCATTCATACAAGGATTATTTCTTTAACTTACATTTATCTCTTACAAAATTTTTTCCGTTCATTCATTTAGTGTTTATTTCATTTATTTTCCTTTATTACTTACAAAAATTCATTTTCATTTAATCATATCATGTCAATTTCTTTTTATTGCATTACATTCATTTTATTATTTACTTTAATTATAAATAGTTTCAATATTAACTTAAGTTCAAAATCCTTTACTTACAGTACTCATTTTCTATTTCACTTAATTAGTAGTATTACAATTTTAACTCAAGTTTATAACTATTTTCATATCAAATTTCTTATTTATAAAAGTAAATTTCATTTAACACTTCCATTACATAAGTTTTGCTTGTAAAAATTTCCATTACATATTCTTTTAACATTTCAACTTTTTATAATTGGTAAGTTATATATATGCCTTTAAGAATGCAATTGAAAGTTACACAAGTTTGACTTACTTATTTTAATCAACAAAAATTTACAATAATCATATCTTTCAGATTTTCATTCTTTTACTTATAGGTTACAAATTTCAAATTCCTTGTATATTTCAGTTATAACTTAGCATATAATTTCTTATTTTCATTTAGAAGTTTCAATTATTAAATAGTTAAAATTTTTATTCCATTTCAATAATTGAAATCTCTAATTTATAGCAATTTAAGAACTAATGCCGGGTTCCATTTCAAATCATTTAAAATAACATATACATATATATATATACTCATAACTTTTATATCCAATCATATTTAAACTTTAAATTTTTTATTTGTTTATCAAAATAGATTTGTAGTAAAACTACTACAATGGCTTTTCCACTTTGAAACTCGAAAATGAACGTCGATGATGCGTGCACTCATCACCGAAATTATTTTCCAACGACAGAGAGGGGAGTACATAACTTATTTCTTTCCAAAATTTCATTAAAACAATTCTTTCAAATTATATTGAAATATTTATATTAGAAAATACTTCTAATAATATTATTATTATATCCCATAATCATTCGAAAGAAATTTTCAAAAATCCCGGAACTTAATTTCTAAATTTCCAAATTTCATTTATTTTATTATTTTATTTTACAACCAATATTTATAAATTTCACTACTTAACAACCAACATATTACAATCAAATATATATCATTTATCAATCATTATTTTATATATATAAAATATACAATAGGTGAAATTATTTTTTACCTATATTTCAAAACAAATATTGTGTCGGTCTGTCCTATTAAGTGTTTAGAAATCCCTATCAATGTCATAGCGTCCTATGTACCGACCAGAATTTATAAATACAAAATGGAACAAATTAACACAATATAAAACATTTTATAACACTAACAAATACGCTCTCTCATATATATATACACTCAGCGACTCATCCTAGGGTACTACTACCCTATTTAATATGAGTCAGACCCCACAAAGCTAAGGTTATCGCTAAACCTGGCTCCGATACCAACTGTAACATCCCGCCTTTTTGTACGCTTTAAGCAGACACACATGCCGACTCAAACCATACAGAAGGGCAGATTGTTATTGGAGTGAATAAGAAAAAGCAGGGAAAGAAAAAAAACAAAACAGAATCTTGCAGCGGAATGAGAAAATATAATAATCAAATAACAGTTCATGAAGCTGTATACAAAACATTTAATTATACTTATACAATACAAAATCAGAGTTACACATATCAAAGATAAACAAATAATAATGCAGTGGAACAGTATGATGTTGTAACAACCCTGTATTTTGTAATTATTTTAAATTGAATTACCTGATTTAAAAACTTTATTTTATTTATTAAAATGGATAAATTTTGTTATTTTAAATATAAATTTTGATTTTTATGTGAATTATAATTCCAAACATGAATAGATAGGGTATTTTTCCAAAAATGTGAATTTTGGTCATTATGGTCAAACTTTGACTTTTAATTTAAAAATTTAAAAGTTTGAAATTTTGAATTTTATCTTTTATTAAGAAAGTAAATAAAATTTTAAGAACACTACTTTTCGTTTCGTGGAAATCTGATTTATAATGTGAAAGTTATGCCCTTTTAAATATTGTGTGTAATTTGCTGTATTTAACAAAAATTGTTTATTTTAAATTATATAAATAATATTTTATTTGGTCATGTAATGTTCTAATTTATATTTATATGGGTAAAATTACATGTTATGTATATATTTTGGTTTTAAAACATTTTTAAAAGTGTAATTGACATTTTCTAGTGTCAGTTGTATATTTTGTTTACAATTTCTAATTTCCAGTTTCAATTAATTAAAGTAATTCTTTATTTATTTTTCTATTTTTCTTAAGATCTTATTATATTGTCATTCCCACTTTATTTTGTTCCTCATTTATTTTATTTACTTGACCTTTTATTGGTTTTAAAGTGAAATAGGAATTTTCTAAAGTTGGTGATATTTTATTTGAAATTTTAAGCCCTGTTTTGAATTATTAAAACAATTTCTTTAATTCTTTTTCTTTTTTCCTTAAACTTATTTATTTATTTCAGTTTATTTTTTTTTCATTTTCTAAGGCATTGACTGAAATTTTATTTATTTTATTTAATTAAAATAGAAATGGAAATTGAAAGGACTTAAGCTTTATAACGTGTGACTTTTCGGCTGCTAGTCTTTTCATTTCTCCTTGTCTTTTCATTGCCTTGAGTTTTTGGCCGTATACCTCATTGTAGCCGTGAGTTTCTCACTTCAATTTCACGTGAAAAACTCCTTCTCTATCTCATTTGCATGCTAAAACAAAAAAATGGGTAATGGCTTCTCTCTTCTTCTCTTTTTCCTCCATTTTTATTGATTTTTGCCTAGATCTATTCATGCTTTGCTCGGCCAAACCCTCCACCATCTCCACCATAGCCTCCACCACCTTCCTCCTCCCCTTCCATGGCTTCAAACCCCTCTCTTCCCCTCTGACCAGATCAGGCCATGGCCTTTAAGTGAAGACAAACACCTCAAAAGTTGCACAAAACCTCCAAATGTCATGTTAGCCTACCCTAGTTGCTTCATACCTTCATCCATCACCTTGGCCACCACCTTTAGCCGCCACCACCACCTTGTCCAAACCACTACTCATTATTTAAACTACTGTCCAGATCTGACCTGACATGAAGACCCCATGGCCGAGCCTATATGTGGTCATAGCCGAGCCAAAATGCACCAAAACTTCACCTATTTGCCTTGAACCCATGTATGCTCCATGTTGTAACTCTTCAACCACCTTCATCCATTTGTAACCTGACCAATATGATACCATACCTGACCCAAACCCGCTTCAATGGCCGAGCAAAAGATCCCCTTGGTCGAGCTCTTGAATGGTTAAAGAAAGGTCGAATCACTTTGTCCTTTGTTGCTTTTTATTTCTAGTCATTTCGATATTGTTTTGTGTTATATATTTATGTATACATTGTCTTGTTGGTTTGTTGCTTACAAGGTCATCTAGGCTCCCATTCACTCAAATCAAAAGTCGTGTTGTATTGTGCTTGTCGTGCCTTTTGAATCATTTTGTTGTCGTAGTGGTCTTCAGCTTAAAAAGGTGGGTCTTTCTCACTCTGACATATTTACTTATGAAATGGTGAATCGATAACAAGTGCTTAGTAATTTAAAATGTTATGAAAGTTTATGATGATCATATGATATACTATGCAATGTTATTTCCATGTTTAAACTGTTAATTATCACCTGACATCTGATATATGACATTATATTATGATATTGACATTGTTTATATTGTTTATGAATATATTCACACTGCAAGTTCCCTGTTAGAATAGAATCGCTATGGGTTGAAATGATACATACTCGAACAGACTTTAGAATAGGGAAAAATCGTTATGGCTGAAATGATAGGCCTGAACGATTTTTATTTATTTTTATTTACTTGGGATTGCGGGTTTGAAATGATAGAACCCGGTTTTTCCTTTTAAACTACGGATTGAAATGATACATATCTGTATCACTTGACCTAGGTTAGAAAACTATATACAGGCCCATGGTTATTTTTATAAAGTATTTTGAATATTTTAAATAGTTGTAAAAGTGTAAAATTATGAAAATTTAGTTTAAATTGGATTTTTAATGTTTAATAAAGAAATTTGGATTTTTTTAGAAGTTAAAAATGTAATTTAAATGAATGGTAAAAGTGAATTTTTGAAATATAACTTAAGTTTGGAAATTTGGAATTTTGGTTTTAAAATGATATTTAAGTTATATAAATAAAATAGAAATTTATTTATATTTGGAAAACGGTAAATATGATAATTTGATTTGAATTTGAATTTAAATGATTTAATAAAGTGTTATTGAGTTTTCTATGTATTAAAATGGTTAAATAAATGAATGATTAAAAGTGTAATTTTAAAATATAACTTGACTTGGAAATGGGAAATTTGGTTTTAATTAAAGGTTTAAATTAATTAAATAAATTGGAAATTTAGTTTAATTTGTGAAATGGTAATTTGAAAATGTAAGTGTTAATAAATTGTAAAAGGTAAAAATGGGAAAATTGTACATTTAAATTTGTTAAGTAAAATTATTGGAAAATTGGATTTTATTGTAAAGTTTACTTTATAAAAATCATAAGTAAAAAGATATTTAAATTTACATTTTTGACTGTTAAAAATATGATTTTTAAAATGTTAAAAGGGTTTAAAATGAAGTTTATTATTTGCTGGAAATACACTAAAATCTGGAAGCATTCAGAGACGCTATGATTTCTGATTTGAACTAAAATTGAATAAAAGAGCTATTACAGCATTTCTGAAATGTTGTAGTTGTCGTAGTTGAACTAAAAAGACTAAAACTTGATCTATTACAGTAGTTCTGTAACTGCTGTAGTGGTCTGCTGTCTTTGCTGAATAAATTTAAAACCCTTATTTTGAAACCTGAGCTATTATAGCATTTCTGGAAATGTTGTCTTTGCCGTTTTAAACTAAATTTCAACCAAAACTGAGATTTAACAGCGTTTTTAAATGCTGTCTTTGCTGAATTAAAATGTTTTCAAGTATAACTTATAACAGCTTTTTTCTGGATGCTGTGAAAGGCTAAAATTTTCAATGTTTATGGTTTTTAACTTAGTAAATGAACTCAGAATAGTTTAAACTTTGGAAATTGAATATTTGATTTGAAAGTATAATAATTACACTTTTAAATGGTTTAGATGAATTATTTTGATTGAAATATAAACTAATTAAAAGGTGAGTTGAAATGATAATAAATGAATGATATCATTGAATTTAAAAGGTCTTTAAAGTTGAATATTTGGATTTGAACTCAAATGATGATTTGAAATGAAGTTTTGAAAAGATATGATATTTTGATATATTAAATGATTTGAAATGAAGTTTTGGAAAGATATGATATTTTGATATATTAAAATGATTTGAAATGAAGTTTTGAAATGATATGATGTTTTGATATATTAAAATGATTTGAAATGAAGTTTTGAAATGATATGATGTTTTGATATATTAAAATGATTTGAAATGAAGTTTTGGAAAGATATGATATTTTGATATAATTGAAATGATTTAAAATGATGTTTTGAAATGATATGATATTTTAAATATATTGAAATGGTTTGGAATTGATTTAATCTTTATTTTGATAAAGATTTGGATTTGAAATGATATTCTATTTTGAAGTATAAAATATTATTTTAAAATTATAACCACGGGTTATAATAACGATTGGTTGTTAAAGAGGCCGGGATCGGATATGGACATACTCTCTGTCGATACCGAAAACCACTTTAACAACTGTGTACGCAGTGGAGTTTCCAGAATGAAGTAGGATGGTGGCGACGATCCTAAGGTATATGCGTGGACCCAACTCCCATGAGTTGGCATAAGGTGGCTAAAACAGGAGCGATCGACGGGCCAATGAGGTAGCACCTCTGATCGGACACACTTCTTCGATACCATTCTATTACTTTGTGATTGATTGGGTGCACCCCTTGATTTGGGAGTGTTGTTCGAGGTGGGCGGTAGTGGATGATATGCGTCACCACCAGTCCGGATGCGTAATTGGTATATCTACCCTGGCATTGCCTTGTGTGCCGTGTCACCTACCATATCGAGCTTTACTACGAGTTGTGATTTCTCCCGTAGCCTGTGGAGTATCGAGGGTAGCCCCCATTTTGGGAGTATGCTAATACTGGATAGACTACTGGGACTATTACGTGTTAAGGGCTATATGGGTAACCCCTTGACGCTATTAAAAAGTATGTTTATTTTATATTAGACATTATTATAATAGCGAATATTACTACATAGTAGATAGTTTAACGGATCCTTAAAGAATGGGCGATCCCAAGCATTCTTTAAGTTACTTGTACCTTTATTACGGTTCACTTGAGTTGGTTTACATTGTATAAGTATGTATGTCCTGACTCGAGTGTTTTGTGTTTTGCTTTACGCTCGGGTCAGACTGAGTGATACAGCATTAGAGACTCACCTTTGGAGCTGGAGTTTCGCTTTGAAGAACTAGATATCTATTCATTTTGTTATCCAGTTGATTCCGGTTGTATTCTCAGTTGTACCTGATTATCATACTGTTACTCCTGTTGTATCTCGGTATTCCTATTGTATCTTACTTAACTCTGATGTATTTATATAGTAGCTTCATGAACTACTATTTCTTTGTTTCCGCTGCATTATATTACTCTGTGTCTGTGATCTGTGATTATTTATTTACTGTATATTCTGAGTTTTGCCAAATATAAATTAACAATTCGGTATTTTGAGCAATTCAAGTCCGACATGTGCGGATGCAAATGGTCCAAAATAGCGGGTCGTTACAGATGTAGTGGAATAATATAGTAAATAATAATAGTACAAATCTTCGTCTTCGTCCTCTAGAAATAAGGTCTCCAAATCCTAAAATGCTCAGGCTGACCCGAGCAAATTGAAAAGACAAAACACTCGAGTCGAAACTAAAAGATCTTATGTAAGTTAAATCAACGGTAAATAAATATGAGTGTAAACGACGTCGGAGATGTTTATGGGGTTTGACATCTCCTATCCAGTGTCTAATGTGAGTGCAGTAACTTAAGAGATGTTCGGGATTCACATCTCCTAAGGATCCGTTAAACTATCTACTATGTAGTATACGCTATTATAATATGTCTACAGTAATATAAACTATTAAAATAGCGTTAAGGAATTACATTTTCCACCTTAACACATTTTTATTACCCATAGTCTATACACTACTGTAATCCCGCCCGTACTAGACGTCGTCAGAGGGCACTCCATAGGTATGGTATAAACTAAACTCGTAGAAGGCGTGCTAGGGTAGGTGACATGGCACAACTAAGCAATGCCAAGGTAGATATACCAATTACACTTCCGGACCGGTGGTAACGCATAGCAGCTACTACCGCCCACCTCGGAACACACTCCCAAATCAATAAAATCGAGGGTGGCCACCAAATAAATTGCAAAGTCAGAATATAGTATCGATGGAATGTGCCCGATCGGAGGAATGACCTCACTTAGCCCGTCAATTGCTCCTGTTTTAGCCACCTTATGCGAACTCACGGGAGTCAGGTCTACATATGTATACCTTTAGGATCGCCGTCGCCATCCTACTTCATTCTGGAATCTCTACCCCGTACAGAGTTGTCAAAGTGGTTTTCGGTATTGGCAGAATGTATGACAATATCTGATCATGGTCTCTTTAACAACCAATCGCTTATTACACACTGGATGGTTCTTTTACATTTCCAAAACCATTTTATAATTGATATCAAAATATCATATTCAATTTAAATTATATCATTTTCGAAATCATTACTTACTTTCCAAATCATATTCACCTTTGAAATCATATCACATTGAAATCATAGTTCGAAATTATATTCCTTTCAAAAGTCATATTTCCAAAATAGGCTAAACTCTCATATCAAAATTATCATATTAAACCAAATATGTTATTTAGATCCCAACTTAGGTTATAACATCATTAACAATATTCACTTAAAAATCGAGAATTTGAATATAAACCCATCCATTTTACTTAGTTTGGAATTTAGAAGAAATAGTTTTAAATAGTTATAGATAGTTAATATAGATTTAAAATAGATTAAATATAATTAAAATAGATTAAATAGCTTTAAAATAGATCAATTAGATTTAAAATAAGTTAAAACGGATTAATTAGTTTAAATAAATTAAATGGTTTAAAATAGGTTAAAATTAATATAATTAATATAGGTTAAAATAGTTTAATACTTTGAAAACCTTAATAATTAGAAATTTTTAAATAATATATTTTAAAACAGTTTATATTAAACAATAATTTGGAATTAATATCAAATTAAACTATTCATTTCATTCCAACACATTTTGACCATTACAATGTCCCAAAACACAATTTCAAATTTTTTCGATTCAGAATTCTAAATAAATATTAAATTCAATATCGCTTAAATCCATGTTAAAACATCGATTTAATTACTCCAATTTCAATATATTTCAAAGCTATACTTCAACGATTTTTTATAACTCAATTTCGATAAACTTCACTTGTATTTCAAATTCACTATACATTTCAATTTTTATTCCGTTAACCATGCCTTTAAAACAATTCAATCTTTTTATATAAAACTCGAAATTCGGTAAAAATTCAATTTATATAAATCAGATTTTATTTCAAAAAAAATATCATTTAATCCAAAGCAAAATTTAAGGATTCAAAATAATTTAAATTTAACCAATCCGGTGTCCGTATATAATTCTCTACCCTAGGGTCTAGTGATACGGATATTTATCTTTTCAATCCAAAATTTATAATTTATATTTACGGATATATATTATTTCCATCCGCAATCCCGAAAATATTAAATCCATAAAATCGCTCGAGTCTATCATTTCAACCCATAACGATTTTTCCTTAATCTATTGATCATTCAGGTATGTATCATTTCAACCCATAGTGAACTTGCAGTTTATAACGATATAAAATAAAACATCCATTCATCCAATATCAACAATCAACATCCATTACAAACATCATCCAAATCAATCAATAAATATCAATATAGAACTGATAATCAATAACAGGTATTTAATTGGCAATTTATATTCAATAATAAATTGAATAACGATTTAATTCAAATAAATTCAAATTAACTGAGATGATGATTTAAAATATACCAACAGTTATTTAATTGGCAATTTATATTCAATAATAAATTGAATAACGATTTAATTCAAATAAATTCAAATTAACTGAGATGATGATTTAAAATATACCAACAGTTATAAATAAATTTCTAATCACATCATAAATTTAATTTAACAAACATAAGAAATTTTAGAAGTTGTGAGTGGGTTAAAACACCCACCTTTTGAATTTAAATCGAATTTAAACCCAAAATTTGAATGGTCTCAGATTTCATCCAAACCAGCGTCAAGGTCTCCGAAATTTCGATACGATCCCAGTGGATCAAACCGCGTGTGAATTGGACCTCGTACGCAAAAGTTATGACGATTATAGGATTTAACGATTTAAAAATTAAAATAATAAAATAAATACAAGAAAAAGAAATTTACACGTCACCGTTAGTTGCCTTCGTTCCAAACCCTATTCATGCTCCAGTTCTCCAGCTTTTAGCTGCCTTGACCATGCGACATTCACCACCGAACGTCCAACCTCGGCCAGTCGCGGCCAAGACGTGCCACCCAAACGAGCCGCGCCGTCCCCCTCTTGGCCTCACGATCTCCACGTGATCGGTCACGTCACCTAGCAGCGATGAACTACCCAGCCAACGCCGTTTCCATAACCCTAAGTGAAATTTCCAGGCGAATCCGACCGTCATCGACCCCTATGAACCACACGGATGCTAACCCCTCGGCGATCTCCACCCGTCCACACCAATAGCTCGATGATCGATCGAAGACCGTCGAACCTCAACGAACGACCGAGACTTCATCACCCAAATCCGGCCACACTGAAACCCAGATTGAAAAATAGACCGCCGATCTGACTTGCGCTCGTCGAGAGCTTCAGATCGATATATAATCTGATATATTTTGAGGAGTTTAAATTTCCAGAATTGGTTTTGATTTTGAATTTGTAATTTGGGAAATTGTTTGTCTGCCATTGGCAAGAGGAGCTGAGAGATAGATGTACGTACAGACAAATAAAATAAGAAGGAGCTAGGGTTTATAACTGGTTATTTATAGGAAAAGCTGAGATAGAAAAGAATGGACTAGATTTGATTTGGGTTTTGAACGATAAACGACCTAAAAAGCCCCTTTCAACTTCGGAACGAAAATGGGTCAACCCATATATCAAAATAGATGCTTTCGATAATTTTAAAATCAATGGAACTGGTTTCAAGTCCTAATTCCATCGTATGAAGAAGTTATGCCAAAATCAGCTTATTTCAAATTGATTTCAATTGATTTCAATTAAATTGATTTCAAGGCGTTTCGAGCCCGTACGATCAAATGACAAGTCCGATCGTTACGAAACTTGAAATCCTATAATAATTCACCTTTACTGATCCGATAAAACTGATTTCGTCGAAATCCGAGTCAATGACCTAAATGGCTATATTTCAGTTAATTAAATAAATTAATCAAATCACTTTTTCCCGTTTAAATTTTAATAATTTACAACTTCTATCATTTTTGATTTCTTAATCACTTACAATATTTTAAACAAATTTAGATGTCAATTTAAAGTTGAGTAATCCATCAATTTCACTGTTTAATTTCAATTTCATTAAATTCAGAAATTATAAGTTTAATTTTCAATAATTTCATTTAATTGACCTTTCATCCTATTATTCAATCCATTATTATCAAATGGATGAAATTAACATTTGTTCATGATTTATTACATTAATATTCTCAATTTCATCTTAATCTCTATTAACGTAATATTTAAATATTTAATTTTATTTGTTTGCAATTAATCCAATTATTATAATTTGAATTCCAATAAATTAATAAATCTTGATTTCCATTCTTTTTATTCAACCAATTGTCATATTATGAACAAAATTAGCATTATTTTCAAATATTAATTTAATTTGCATTAATATAATATTTAATTACATTTATTGAAATTTATTTTCAATTTAAATTAACAAGCTAAATAAATAGGTAATATACAATAATTGTTACCATTAACTTTTAATTACACTTATAAGTTATTATTAACAAACAAATGTTGCAATTGCTTACATAACACTGTTTTTATCCAATTATCATTAAATATATACTGATTCATCAATTAGTTCAATATCTACACTTGTTTCCTTATATTCAATTTATAGCCAAATTATAGCATTTACATTATTTCAATTGATTGGGATTTCGTTCAAGTTGTTAATAATTAACTTTAATTAACATTGTTACATTTTCATTTTAGTTATTATTTCATTATTAAATTACAAATTATTATTTCTTTCAATATTAAATTACCAAAATCTCACTAAATTAACAAATTTAATTATCGAAAATTACGGGTCGTTACAAATGCAATTAGAAAAAGAGGCGTTACCTGATCAACGATGATGGAAGGCATGGATTGGGGAGCGACATGGAGCGATGAACGGCGTGGAGTGATGACAGCCGCGGAATGGAAAACGTAGCTTTTTTCGTAATTGTGAAAATGTAGCTTAATAGGTTTTCTCCGTAAAGTGCAATTTTTTTATCTAAAGTGATACATGTGAAAAGGTAGTTTAATAGGTTTTCTCCGTAAAGTGCAATTTTTTTATCTAAAGTGATACATGTGAAAAGGTAGTTTAATAGGTTTTCTTCGTAAAGTACAATTTTTTTGGAAAAGCTACACACATATATATATTTTAAATGTTATCTAAGTTTCAAAAGTTAGTACAGTTTAATAAACTGATATGGGCATAGGGAATCCGTAAGAACTTCTCTACGCATCTTTTAGGCCAGTTTATCTCCTAAGCCAGTTTGTGCAAGTAGAAAATAAGTTAAAAACAATGCTCGGGGTTGGGAAATCCCTACACATTCCTTAAACTTTTTTCACGTAGAAAACTAAGGCATGTGTTGGGAAGGCTTAGGGATTTCCCTACGCCCGTGTTAAATCTCATTAAATTTGTTAGGCGTAGGAAATACATCTGAAAATATATGTCTTTCCCTATGCCATTACGTTTTCACCTATGTGGCATTGGGTTCACGCAAGGAATTCTGCGATTCGTTTTCTCATCACAAACCCTAATTGAAACTCATTGCATTGAAAATCCTAATCGCAACTCGTCGCAAATCCTAACTCGAGCCATTATTTGATACTGCAAGCTTAAGGTATGCCTATAGTTTGGTTGAATTATGTATCACTAAAATTTAACATTATTCTTCGTTAATCTATTATTTCTGTTATATAGGATTTGGTATTTCCTACCTTGTGATTCATTTAAAAGCCAAATTCATGCAACTTAGTGAAATTGAATATTATGCGATCTGTTTCCTGGAGATTTGACAAGGCAACTATTACTCGGCATCCATCCTGTGGAACTCGGCATCAGGGAGTGTTCGGCATCTAGGAGTACTCGGCGTTGTACTCGGCATCCAGTGGAACTCGGCATCAGGGAGTGTTCGGCATCTAGGAGTACTCGGCGTAGTACTCGGCATCCAGTGGGACTCGGCATCCAATAGCACTCGGCGTCAAGGAGTACTCGGCATCCAAGAGTACTCGGCATTAGAAGACGTTCGGCGTATATGATTACTCGACATGGCAGGATCATTCGGCCAAAGGTATCGTTCGGCCAGAATGCATCGTTCGGCTAGAGAGCGTTGCTCGGTCAAGCACTTCGGATAGAGGCACGTTCGGCTTCGACTGACAACTACTCTGCACTTCCCACACATCAAACATACCGTTCGGCATAGGAAGGATTGTTCGACATCATTCTGTTCGGCCTACCTGGTTCGGCATGCAGCGACCACTATAATTGGGCTAGAGTGTTCGGCTGCCGAGCCCATTTGGGAAGTCCAGCCCATCTTTGTCTATAAATAGAGGGGCATGGTCACAGTGAAAAGGGACCTTTTTCGGAGAACACTGGGGAGACTCTGCCATTTTTGAGACTCATCTTCTCTACTTAAGAACTTCATTCAAGCATTTGATTCACGAATTGTATTTGTAATCAACTATTAAGAAGATCAATAAAGTTTAACCTCAAAGTGGACGTAGGCAATTATGCTGAACCACTATAAATTTGGTGTTCTTACTTTCTGCATTTAAATTAGCATTCTCTTCCTTGTTTAATTCAATTTCATCACTTATATCTCTACACAATCTTTCTCTACGAGGTTAGTGACCAATTTTGGTGCTTTCACTGAGAATTGAATTCTCAGACCTCAAGGATCTGCTTTGAAGCTACTGGATTGAACAAATCCCCCAAAGAAGATCCGACTCATTGATAGGACATCCGTTGATTCTACTCAGAGTTCCTACCAATAACTCTACAATGGCAAGACCACATACCAGGTCAGCTTCTCATAATGCGGATGCCCATGAGACTGCTAGCGTGCAACAAGCAGGACCTAGCAATCAACCAGCAATTCCGGGTGTAGGAATTGCCGCCCAAGACCAGACTCCAGTTGTCACCAGAATAGAGTTCAACGACTTGATGAGAGAACTCCGGGAAAGCAGGAGACAACTAGGAGAGCAGATGCAAGCTAACGCCAACCTGATGGCACAACTCACTCAACAGCAGCAACATAATGCTGGGGGCAATCCCGCTCCCGATTCCTCATCCGACAGCTCAACTTCTTCTGATGAACCTCCCAGGCGTAGACGCCGTAAGACTGAAGCTGCGTGGACAGGTGCTACTGTTCAAACAGTTGGAAACCGTGACCAAGTCGGAGCTGGAAACTTAGGAATTGGAGTACAGATGGAGGCTGGAGGCCCAGACCATCAAAACGCTAATGATGTCAAACCTCAAGACGCACGATTGGCAGATCGCCAGGAGAGGAGGCATCAACATGGACAGTCACGTAGAACAGACTCTAACCTTCCGCCTTCCATACAGACACCAGATCTGACAGCCATGGTCAGGCAATTGATGAAAGAGAATCAGGGCTTATCAAATGATGATTGGGGAGTATCAAAAAGTCATACTCCATTCACAGATGTTGTGTTGCAGGCGGCGTACCCCAGGAAGTTTAGTATGCCTACTATCCCGGCGTATGAGGGAAAGACTGACCCCAGACAGCATGTCATGAGGTACGAATGGATGATGGATTCAGCTAGAGCAAATGATGCCACCAAGTGTAGATGCTTTCCAATTACTCTGTCTGGGATCGCTACTATGTGGTTCACCCGACTTCCTCCGCGGTCCGTATCAAATTTCGAGGAGTTGGCAAAAAAGTTTATTGAGCAGTTCAAGATACACACTACTCGTCCGAAGGACGTAATGTCTCTGTCAAGTGTATCCAAAATCCTGGGGAGTCATTGAAGGAATATTTACAAAGATTCCATGATGCGGCGACTGAAGTCAGTAATCCCAATGATCATGCGATTCTAATGGCTGTAATGAGAGGTGTGGATCCAGATTCTGAGTTTGGAGACTGGTTGGCAGGAAAACCTCCGACTACGCTAGAGCGTTTCTACTCAAAGGCACACCAGTTCATAAGGAGAGAGGAAGCTAAGTGGGTAAGACGAGATAAGGCACCAGGACCTGTCCAAGAGTCTATGAAAAGCAACGTTGCTGTGAAGCAGTCCGGAGACAACTCGGGAAAGGTCCAAGTCAATGTCCAGAACAAGCCTGGGCAGCCTAAGGAGTCCGGAGGAAGAAATCAAGGGAAGAAGAGAGAAGCGGGGAAGTGGAAATCGAGAATTCCAAGCTACAACGAGTATACTCCGCTGAATGCGCCTCTTGAGAACATTTACCTATCTACCTGCAATACTTTTCAGTACAGAAAGCCACGTCCGAAAGAATCAACCGAGGAGCAGAAGCGAACTGGGAAATATTGTTGCTTCCATGAGACTTATGGGCACAATATGGAAGAGTGCAGACACCTGCACGACGCTATCGAGAAGTTGATCAGGCAAAAGAAATTGCAAGAATTTGTGAAGGATCCACAGGAAGGAGGACAGGGAACGTCCAACCCAGGTCGCGCACCGACCCCGCGTCACCCCGAGGAGCCTGCCCGAACCGTGGGTAGACTAGTCATAAATACTATTATCGGCGGACCTCACCCCGCGGATAAGAATTGGCAAGAGATGGAGCGGTATGCAAGCTCCCTAAAGCATGCAGATTTTGAGTGCTGTTCAAACGTGGAGGATGGGACTCCTGCTAAGCAGCAGCGCGTAATGACAGACGACACAGTGTTCAGAAATAGAGATGCTGATCAAGTAGAGGCTCCAACCATCGACCTGATGGTCATATCTGCGACGTTCGGACCGGCATATGTGAAGAGAATTCTGATTGATTGCGGAAGTTCTGTCAACATCATCTTCAAGAAGGCTTATGACCAAATGAAAATGGAAACAAAGGACTTGAAATCGTCCAAGGCTCGTATTCACGGCTTTAACGGCGCTGCGACCGATGCAGTGGGTTATGTCGAGTTACCAGTTGAACTGGGACAAGGCGAGCGTCGGAGGGTGCGAATTCTACCCTTCGTAGTTTTGGATGTGGATTCTCCATATAATGTTTTCTTGGGCCGGCCGGCCCTGGCTGAGTTTAGGGCAGCATTGGCCCCGTGGTGTTTAACTTTGTAGTTCCCAACTGACAAAGGAGTAGGTATTGTTCATGGCGACCAAGCAGCTGGTCGTTCCTGTTATGTGGCTGAGCTCCGAGAGGCCCACCGGAGGGAGAAAGGAAAGGTTGTGGACAATCCCGTCCGCATCCTTAATACGGATAATTGACAAGTAGTGCCCGAGCCCTGGCTCAGGCATAACTCTCGGATCTTCAGAGACATAGATCCGAGAGACGACGATGAGAAACCCAGGGAAGAAAAGGCAACGCCAGCAGAACTAACGGTTGACATTTCAGTTAGCCGAAACGACCCTTCGCGGATACTGAAGATCGGATCACAGCTTGGCCCCGCAATGACTGAAGACCTTAGTGACTTCCTCCGGGCGAATCTTGATGTTTTCGTCTGGACGCATTCTGATATGTGTGGGATTTCTCCCGCCATCGTGAGTCATATGTTGAACATAGACCCAAAATACGTCCCGGTTAAACAAAAGAGGAGAGAAATGGACCCGGAGAGGTCCGCTGCTCTCAGAGAGGAGGTGGACAAACTCAAAGCCAATGGGTTCGTCCGCGACGCCCTCTGTCCTGAATGGGTATCGAACCCCGTACTGGTGAAAAAGGCAAATGGGAAATGGAGAACTTGCGTAGACTATTCCGATTTGAACAAAGCATGCCCCAAGGACAGCTTCCCGTTACCAAGGATCGATCAGTTGGTCGACTCCACCGCAGGACATGAGCTGTTATCATTCATGGATGCATACTCGGGATACAACCAAATCCCGATGCATATTCCGGACCAAGAACACACCAGCTTCGTTACGGATGTCGGGCTATATTGCTATGTAGTAATGCCCTTCGGACTAAAGAACGCAGGAGCGACTTATCAACGTTTGGTGAATCGAATGTTCAAGGACCAACTTGGTAGGATGATGGAAGTCTATGTGGATGACATGCTCGTGAAGTCGCGACAGTCAAACGACCACATTCGAGACTTGGCTGAAATGTTCGACATACTCAGGTATTATGGGATGAAGATTAACCCTCTGAAGTGTTCCTTCGGCGTTGCGTCGGGGAAGTTTTTGGGATTCATCATCAATGCTAGGGGAATTGAAGCTAACCCCGAAAAGATCCAAGCTATTCGAGATGTGCAAGTACCCAGGACTATAAAGCATGTACAGAGCTTGAATGGAAAAGTAGCTGCGCTAAGTCGATTCATATCCAGGGCAACCGACAAGTGCATCCCTTTCTTTGATATAATAAAGAAGGGGAAGAGGAACTTCGAATGGACGTCTAGTTGCGAGGAAGCATTCCGGGATCTGGTGAGGCATCTGGAAAGTCCACCAGTGCTGTCAAAACCAGTAGACCACGAGATGTTGTACGTATACTTGGCTGTATCCCCACATGCGATAAGTGCGGCTTTAGTTCGCGAGGAGGATCGAATCTAGAAACTGGTGTATTATGTTAGCAAGCGTTTAACGGGGGCAGAAAGAAATTACCCTAAAATCGAGAAATTGGCCTATTGCTTGGTGATTGCATCACGTAAGCTACGCCTATATTTTCAAGCTCACTCGGTCAGTGTCTATACCGATCAACCCCTGCGGTAGGTACTCCAACGACCAGAAACTTCCGGAAGGTTGCTAAAATGGAACATCGAGTTGAGCCAGTTCGATATCGCCTACTTGCAACGGAGAGCCATACAAGGGCAAGCATTAGCAGATTTTATCGCTGAGTTTACCATGCCCATAGAACCAGATAATAATGACGCCATTCCCCCCGTTCGATGGAAATTATACACTGATGGGGCATCCAACGACCGTTGTTCCGGTGCGGGTGTAATTCTTATAACTCCGGAAAATCGATCAATCTGTTTTGCTTTGAATCTTGATTTCCCAGCTACAAATAACGAAGCAGAATATGAAGCATTGATTGCTGGCTTGAAGCTCATCGGAGAACTCGGGATCAAATCAGTTGAGATCTTTTGTGACTCACAGTTGGTGGTTTACCAAGTGCGGGGAGATTACCAAGCCAAGGGACAGAAGCTTGCTCCGTACCTTGTTCAGGTCCAAGAACTACTGTCGAATCTCAAGTATTATGACATTTCACATGTCCCGCGCGAACAGAATAAAGAAGCCGACTTGTTGGCTAAGTTTGCAAGCACAGGCGATGCACAGCAAATGGGATTGTATCCCGTTGAGGCCTTGCACGCCCCGAGCATAGACGAGATGAAAGTTGATTGTATATTGGAAACGGAAATCGAGAAGGAATCGTGGATAACCCCATTCAAACTGTACCTGACGACCGGGACTTTACCAGAAAAAAGGAGCGAAAGATGGCATGTCCTTCGAAAGGCTGCGCGATACGTGATGCAGGATGGATTAATGTATCGAAAAGGGTTCTCAGTCTCATTATTACGGTGCATCGCTCATGACGAGACAAAGCGGGTCTTAAGAGAGGTTCACGAAGGGGAATGTGGCGACCATACTGGGGGGCAAACGCTAGCAAAGAAGGTCCTCCGCTACGGATATTACTGGCCGACCGTAAACCGGGACGCTGCGGACTACGCAAGAAAATGTGACAAGTGTCAAAGATATGCGAAAATCCCGAGGACTCCATCAACGGAACTCACACAAATGGTTAGTCCCTGGCCATTTGCAATCTAGGGAATCGACATAATCGGCTCTTTGCCTATATCCAAAGGTGGTGCGAAATACGCGATAGTTGCAGTCGACTATTTCACAAAATGGGCTGAGGCAGAGCCTTTGGCCACAATCACCTCTAAGAAGGTCATTAACTTCGTTGTACGAAACATTATATGCCGCTTTGGCCTTCCTCGCACCATCATTACAGACAACGGGACGCAATTTGAAAGCAGAGAGTTCAAAGAGTTCTATTTAAAGTATGGCATCGAGAAGAAGTTCGCTGCCGTTGCACACCCAAAAGCTAACGGACAAGTCGAGGCCGTTAACAAAATAATCAAGTCCATACTAAAGAAGCGTCTGGAGAAGGTTGGAGGAAAGTGGGTAGATGAACTCCCAACAGCACTATGGGCTTATAGAACTACCCACAAGTCCGCGACCGGCCACACTCCATTCGCCTTGGCATACGGCTCGGAAGCCGTTATACCCGTAGAACTTGAAGTTCCATCACACCGAGTGACGTACTATGATCCCAAGACGAACCAGGACCTCTTGTTGGAATCACTGGACTGCATCGATGAAAAGCATGAAGAGGCCGAATTAAGGGCGGCAGCGCATAGACACCGAGTCAAGCGTTACTACGACGGCAGAGTCCGCCCAAGAACTTTTGATGTAGGTGATCTCATTCTGAAACGAGTTTTCCCGGTACCATCGCGTATGAATCCCAGCTGGGAAGGTCCATACGTCATTGAACGGAAGTTTGGAGAAGGAACATTCAAGCTAGCGACCGTTGATGGCACGACACTCCCCCGAGCATGGAATGGTGAGCATTTGCGGCATTATTACATTTAGCATGTTTTCCTTTCTTGTTTTAGGCACTGTTATTTCCTATGTGTTTTCGTTCAGTCGCAACTTAGTTTCTTTTTAACTATGTAATCAAGCAGTTTAGTTGTTTTTCATTAATAAAGGCTTGAAGCCGTATTTTCCACAAATCACTAATGTTCCTATATCTCATGATCAGATGACGAACTACATTATCCTGTACGATTTACGGACTCGTATAAACGATTTCAAATCTCCGAATCCCCAGAGCGCGGATCGAAGTACTCTAAGTCCCCAGAGCGCGGACCAGAGTATAAACGATTCCAAATCTCCGAATCCCCAGAGCGCGGATCAGAGTACTCTAAGTCCCCAGAGTGCGGACTGGAGTATAAACGATTTCAAATCTCCGAATCCCCAGAGCGTGGATCGAAGTACTCTAAGTCCCCAGAGTGCGGACTGGAGTATAAACGATTTCAAATCTCCGAATCCCCAGAGCGTGGATCGGAGTACTCTAAGTCCCCAGAGTGCGGACTAGAGTATAAACGATTTCAAATCTTCGAATCCCCAAAGCGCGGATCGGAGTACTCTAAGTCCCCAGAGCGCGGACCAGAGTATAAACGATTCCAAATCTCTGAATCCCCATAGCGCGGATCGGAGTACTCTAAGTCCCCAAAATGCGGACTGGAGTATAAACGATTTCAAATCTCCGAATCCCCAGAGCGCGGATCGAAGTACTCTATGTCCCCGGAGTGCGGACTGGAGTATAAACGATGCAAACCTCCGAATCACCAGAGCGTGGATCGGAGTACTCTAAGTCCCCAGAGTGCGGACTAGAGTATAAACGATTTCAAATCTTCGAATCCCCTGAGCGTGGATCGGAGTACTCTAAGTCCCCAGAGTGCGGACTAGAGTATAAACTATTTCAAATCTCCGAATCCCCAGAGCGCAGATCGGAGTACTCTAAGTCCCCGGAGTGCGGACTAGAGTATAAACGATGCGAACCTCCGAATCCCCTGAACGCGGATCAACTTACTCTAAATCCCCGGAGCGCAGATTTAGAAAAAAGTCCAAGTACTCGAGAAATGTGGAACAAGAAGTATGCCATGTCTGGAAATGTTTGAACAACACGAGAATGGACTGGGAGGTAATGCAACTCATAAGAACTTGAGTTATGACTACAGTTAGTCAGCAAACCAAAGAAAAGCAAGAGAATCATTCAAACGAAAAAGAAACTAAACTTCATTCAATAGTTCAAAATGGGGTTACACAGTTACTCCTACAAAACTCAGAGTTAAGAACCTATCTATACAAACTACAAGCTACAAAAGATAAAAGCAACTACAAGACTTAAGCAAGAAGCTCGTTGAACGAGTGTATCGATTATTTTTTCGGTTTCTTCTTCTTGTCTTCCTTTGTTTTTTCCGACGACTCCTCTCCTTCACGCTTTTTCTTGGATTTCTTGCTTGCTAAAGAAGCGGAGTCAGGAGTAGGAGACGGAACATCTAGTGGTTTGGACCTTCCCGGGAGAATGATTTTCAAAGGTCTGTTCCGCGGGTCGGTAAGTTCCAGTATTTCAGGTTCAACTTTGACCTCGACCTTTTTTCTTCTCCTCTTCGGCGAGGCGGTCCTTCATGCTCATCTTTGAAGTATGCTCAGAGGCGCCAGTGATTTCGATTTCATCACTCCCTTCGGCAGGAGATGAAGTGTCAAGCTTATCATCATCTAGCGCCCCAATCACTTGAGCATCGGGACCAGGAATTACTCCCGCATGAACAACGTCACTTGTTTTCTCTGCCTCCTCCTTGGCGTCATCGCTCCTCGGAGTTGGCTCGGGGTCAGAGCAGCCTGCATGAAAACATAAAGAATGAACATTAGAACGAATAAATGATGGAAAATAACAAGATCTTTTGACTTCTAGAAAAGAAGAGTTTCCCTCCAGAATAGGAGATAGCACGTGAACGCCAAGCCCGGGATCTTCAGGATCATAGCCAGCATGCTGCTCGAACGGGTTAAGTGTCGGCCGACCGGCCGGTTGAGCAGCGAGAGGAGCAGCAATATAAGGAGCCGTAGTCTCAGCCCCAGACGGACCAGCTTCATCACATTTCTCTTTTGGAAGGGGAGAGCCTTTGTTATAAAGCGCCAAAGCTGCGGATAGATCCGCTGGCTCATTCCCCCTAAGAAACTCCTTCACCAAAGCATCCTCATCGACCTCTTCAGAGCCCGACTCGATTTTCCTGATCTTTACTAAGGTTTCCCAGGCCTCAGCTAGGGATTCGAGATAGCCATCGCCCAAGAATGTTAAGTCACGATGCATAAGGACGCGGGCTCCATACTCAGCAATCAACGGGTCAAACATGCATTTGACCTCTTCCCTGCCGGCTTCTACGGCCGCCTCAAGGCAAGAGTCAATCTCCTCCGCAGCTTTTCTTTTGCCCTCCTCACGGGCTTCATCCTTCATTTTCTCAACCCCAGCAAGTTCGTCATCGAGCTTCATTTTCAGAAGACGAGTAGCAACGATTTCATCACAGTATCGTTGTGATTCTTCTTGAGCAGCTACCTTATCCTCCTTCTCCTTGGAGAGTAATTCTTTCAGCTCTCTGACTTGTATGGCGAGCACGTCCCTTTCTTTTTGAACGGAATCTTTTTCTAGGGCAAGGGCACCGCTGCGCTGGACTGCTTCATCAAGTTCCTTCTTGTGAGCCATCTATAAACGAGTAACTGCCTCAGCAGTATCTTTTGCGCTTTGTTCAGCGGCTCCCAGCTTCAACTTGTACGAAGCGAGCTCTTCGTCTTGGTGCTTGATGATGTTCTTGTCGCAGCCAACCTCCAATTTCAGGCGATCAATCTCATATTGACGCTCAACGGACACCTCCGAGATCTTTTCAACCAAGTGTACAAACGCGTCATGTTGAACATAGACGTCGTTATTGCAGGCAATGGCACTCTGCTTCACGTGCCCGGGAATATGGTGAATAGCCGGGAGGAACTTCAGACCGTCAAAGCAAATTTTTGGAAACTTGGCCTTAAGATCGACCATCTTTTCCGCTACAGTCGGATCAACCGCGGGAGTACGGGGAGGAGGCTTTGGAAGTTCCGCTCTTTTTCGTTGCTCCCGAACTTGCCTTGTACTCGATGAACCGGAGTGTTGTTCTCGAGGAGCATCAGATTCGTAACCCTTCTGTGAAGACTTCTCTTTATCCGGCTCAGTTGGAGGAAGAGGATCACAGGACTGTGAAGATTGAGAATATGCCTTCTTACGGTGAGACGACTCGCGGGGACGATTGTCTCTATCTTCATAATCATCTCTGTCCCTGCGTCTGCCTGAACCTGAGTCCCGTCCGGAATGATGAAATATGGAAGAGCCATGAAGGCGATCGAATCCGTGAGAGCGCCCCATGTCACCTGCAAAGAATGGAGATAACAACGAGTTAAGAAAAATCCGGGAAATAAGAAAAAACTTGAAGTGTATGATGGAATGCGTATGTGCGTGTGTGTCCTAGTGTTCCCCCCTACGGACCGATTCTTTTATCTTTACTAATCGGAGTATTGTCTCCTTGGATCGGGAGTTGAACTCCCGCATTGCCTCTAGCGGGCGAAGAAAGCTTAAGGGCTTCAAGATCGTCAAACCCGTAATTAAGTATATCATCGGGGATAGAGAGATTCGACAAACCCCTTAGAGAACTTTCCAGGTGCTGTGAGGAAGCCTCTTTCTCGGGCGGGATAGGCATAACTTTTGAAGTGCCACCAACTTTATCTTTCCGAATTTTGTATTTTAACCTCTTCTTTCCCTTCGAAGGGGAGGACGACGTTTCAATGTCGTGAACTTCGACAGCCGGATTCCAAGAAGGACCCACATTCTCGCCTTGAGTCTCAGGAGCTTCATCCTCTTTGTGCTCGCCTTCTTCGTGCGCATCGGAAGTGCGGCGTGATGACGATCCGGCCTGTTTTTTCCCTTTACCGGATGTTGGCTTGGGAATAGAAACGCCCTCCGGAAGGCTAATCCGGCGACCAGGGGCAAGCAAGCCAAACCTCGATAATGACTCGTTTGAAATGATGGTCTAAATGTCTCGTTCCTCGGCAGGAAGAGCTCTAATGGCCTCAACGGCCTTAGAATATCCTCGGCCCTCCGGACGCGGGTTGATACCTAAAAAAGATGAAACGAGGAGTTAGAAAAAGCATGACTTCGCTTAATCGCGATTGATGACTCAGCGAAGAGACTTACTGCCTTCAACCCATCTCCTCGCAAAACCAGGGGGGCAACGCACGTAGAACCATTCCTGTTTGTACAGGGCGAATTTACTGCATGCTCCTGTCAAGATTTGGCATTTGTGGTACGGCTCGAGGAACATGAAGGAAGGGCTGTCTTTCCGTTTCTTGATCATATAGATATATCTGATGTCGCCAGAGGTTGGAGGTCTAGAGAAGACGGCCATAAAGAGTAGATAGGTCCCATATAAACGCATGACCGTTCGGATGTAGCTGTGACGGAGCAATGTCGATGTACTGCAACACGTCCCGAAGGAACAAGTTAAACGGAGGCACGCTGCCCATCCAACACATGAATTTGTTGCAAGTGGTATATCCGACTGGGGGCAGGTGAGGACGATCGTGTCGCGAAGGGACTAACACATCGGCGAAAGGAATCCCGTGGATGGAACATATCCGTCGGAGTGCGGCTTCATTGATCTTTGAAGCTTGTGAATCGATCGGATTGTCCAGTAGAATTGTTGCTTCCAGGGCATCGGGTGCTAAGTTATGAGCAGGGGAAGTCGACGGATTAGAAGTATCAGTGGATTCTTGCCTTGATGACGGCCCAGGCCTGTCGGATATAGTGGCGGAGCTAGACTTTCTCGACATCCCCAATAAATAATGAATCTGGCTAAGTGCTCGAGAAAACTATACTTGGAAAAACGTTGAACGTTAGAATTAACAACATGAATTTTCCCCCCGCGTGATGTGTGAACTAGTGCAAGCAATCGTGTACAAGCAATAAGAATCTAGATATTTCAAAGATATATAGATGAGCTTCGAATCGTCGCTTTCGAAGACCGTCATCGCTGACCGTCTCAAAAGCCCGCCTTGTGGTGACTACAGTTTCAAATTCAGAAAACGAATGTTAATCTAAGTTCAGGTTTATGTGTGATAGTGTGCTTTAGTGCCGGTCCTTGTTTTGCTATATGAATAGGCAAGTTTAATAAGTGTTCGGCCTAGTTCCTGTTCGGCTAAAGGTATTGTTCGGCATGTTCGGCTAAGTTTTGTCCGGCCAGAACAGGTTTCAGCATTTACAAACGTTCGGCATTCATGTGGTTCGGCATCTGTGTTGTTCGGCGTTTGTATTGTTCGGCATTTATATTGTTAGGCATTTATGTTGTTCGACATTTATACTGTTCGGCACCCAAGGTTGTTCGGCATTTGTGACTGTTCGGAAAAGCATCATTCGACCGAAATCTTGTTCGGCCGGGACAACATTCGACATCCTATTTGGCTCATACTCCTTCCACATCTTTCCATTGCACTGCCCGGCATATGACGAATCGTGCCGAGCCAAGGTTACGCCGAGCGCCAACGCTCGACACACCGTCCTCTACAGCGACCTCATTCCCCCTTTTCTTCCTCCATCCACACCGAACCACAAAGACGAATCGTTCGGTGAGTCACACCGAACCATCCTATTTGGCATTCTAACCAACTCCTACCTTCCTCCACATCATCTGGCCCTAAAATTCCACGCAACATCTACAATTTACGGACTCGAGCTTCATGTTGGAACCCCTTTGTGGATTTAGTTAGAGGGATTGTTACCTAGTTAGAAGATCACGACTTAGAGAAATTTGAAGTTGAGGCCGCGGTTTTGATTAGCGCCGAATAGGTTAGGAAGAGTTATTAAGTCCTTGAAGATTGTTGACAGGCGAGTTTCTCGAAAACAAGATAGGAAAAGTGAGCGTGAAAAGAGAAGGAGGAAGAAGGTATCGACTTTTATAGGATAGAAGGAGAAGTCGAAAAGGCCATATCCGGTGGAACCGGTCAAGGTCATATCGTTCGACATCGGCGCACAATGGTTCGGCACTGAAGTATCGTTCGGCAAGGAAGCATCGTTCGGTTACGAATGTCTCGTCCGGCATTTGGAACACGCTCGGCACACACCTGAATCGCTGAAATTCACAAAAGGGGCATTTCCGTTCGAGGTTAGCCAAGGGTTTGAGACGTGACGAAAAGATTCAAAGCGTACCACGTTCGGCCACGCGATACACTTTGGGGGGCAAGTGTTTCCTTGAGATTTGACCAGGCAACTATTACTCGGCATCCATCCTGTGGAACTCGGCATCAGGGAGTGTTCGACATCTAGGAGTACTCGGCGTAGTACTCGGCATCCAGTGGAACTCGGCATCAGGGAGTGTTCGGCATCTAGGAGTACTCGGCGTAGTACTCGACATCCAGTGGGACTCGACATCCAATAGCACTCGGCGTCAAGGAGTACTCGGCATCCAAGAGTACTCGGCATTAGAAGACGTTCGGCGTATATGATTACTCGACATGGCAGGATCGTTCGGCCAAAGGTATCGTTCGGCCAGAATGCATCGTTCGGCCAGAGAGCGTTGCTCGGTCAAGCACTTCGGACAGAGGCACGTTCGGCTTCGACTGACAACTACTCTGCACTTCCCACACATCAAACATACCGTTCGGCATAGGAAGGATTGTTCGGCATCATTCTGTTCGGCCTACCTGGTTCGGCATGCAGCGACCACTATAATTGGGCTAGATTGTTCGGCTGCCGAGTCCATTTGGGAAGTCCAGCCCATCTTTGTCTATAAATAGAGGGACAGGGTCACAGTGAAAAGGGACTTTTTTTCGGAGAACACTGGGGAGACTCTGCCATTTTTGAGACTCATCTTCTCTACTTAAGAACTTCATTAAAGCATTTGATTCACGAATTGTATTTGTAATCAACTATTAAGAAGATCAATAAAGTTTAACCTCAAAGTGGACGTAGACAATTACGCTGAACCACTATAAATTTGGTGTTCTTACTTTCTGCATTTAAATTAGCATTCTCTTCCTTGTTTAATTCAATTTCATCACTTATATCTCTAAACAATCTTTCTCTACGAGGTTAGTGACCAATTTTGGTGCTAACACGATCCTTTCCATGTTATTGAACCCCTCGAATTCTTTTTGATGATGCTTATAGCTGTTATGTTAAATAATAAAATTTAAATAGGGTAATAGCTTTGACCATTTTGTGTGGAAGTTGTTTTATTGTTCACATCATTTAGTTTATGGGTACCTGTCAGTATTTTATTTTTAACATAATAAGTTCAAAATTTTGATTTTGTTTGTCAGAAGCGTGCTTTTTTCAAAAAAATTGAAGATAGCCTTTATTTCAAAATAAAAATTTGTTATTTAATCGGTAGGAAATAGCTTTGACCATTTTGTGTGGAAGTTGTTTTATTATTCACATCATTTAGTTTATGGGTACCTGTCAGTATTTTATTTTTAAAATAGTAAGTTCAAAATTTTGGTTTTGTTTGTCAAAAGTGTATGCTTTTTTCAAAAAAAAAAAAAAAAAATCAAAATAGCCTTTTTCTGAAAAAAAATAATTTGTTATTTAATCGGGAAAATGAATGTTAAATCCGACTGCCCTTTAAAAGGTTATTGTTTTCAAAAATTGAAATTGTTGGGTGTAATTCAAGGATGACGTGATATTGGTGAAAATAGCATATTTTATGAAAAGTATTATATCTCATTTGCATTTGAAATATTCATCGTTATTTTTAGCTGCAATCATTATCAAATATTTGTATTTGTGAATTGTGATTATCAAATGGATATCGGATTTTTGGATATTTGGTTACAGTTATAGATGTGAGTAAACAAGTAATCTTTTTGGTGAATAAGAAATATTTGAAAAGTTACAATATTGTGTTAAATAGAAAATGACGACAAAAAAAAAAGTGTTTTACAACAAGTTTGCATTTCAAATGCAATAAAACCTTAAATATCAATCATTTATTATTGTATAATCTATAGTACACAGAAAATAAGCTTGATATAACTAGATGAATGTATCTTGTGAATGTTGCAAGTTATTTTCTGTCTTCTTACATTATATATTAAGCATGTTGATTCATATTTCAAAATGTTACCTGGGTCATGCCAATCTCAAACTTAATCTAAATCCACTCATGTCCGTTGTTGTTGCATGAATAGAATGAGACAGATTAGGCTAATGTCGCTACAATGGTAGAATTTTGTTGAAGGATCCAAACAGAAATTTGATGAATATGACAATATAATCTAATTTATAAGACTTTGGACATAAAGGATCATTTGGAATGTGTCAATACATAAATTTGGTACTGATAAAGTGTGGTTTGGTGGCTTTTTGATTTCATGTAATTACGACGTAATTAGTATGCTGTATGTCCATGTAGCTGTCAGTTAACATTATTTAGAGGATGCTGTAAAGCTTCATGTGTCTGTCATTCTTAGATGTAGCTGTAACTTGACATCATTTAGAGGATGCTGTAAAGCTTCATGTGTATCATTTGTAGTATGTCTGTTGTTTTTCATGTTGTAAGCATCTTGTTGTACACCGTTGACATCCTAATTCACAAAACAAGCACTCTATTCATGCAATGAGAGGAAACACAGAAGAAGTTTATTCTAATCTATCTTAAATATAATACAATATTATAAATGCCAAAAGAATGTATAAGTAGTTATAGTTTGGTCCTCATTGACATCAGCAAGAAATTATTGTAGTAGAGAAGTTATAGAAATGTATAATTTATCTTTAGCCTAAAAATAAGATCTAAACCAACAATACCGGTAAATTATAAATATTCATAACACTAATAAGTATTTATTCATCACTTCGTTTTCAACGTTTTTCAGTTACAGTATTCATATATTATGTGATTTTGTATGTTTCCGAAGTTCAAATTTCACATTTTGAATATTCATATATTTGAAACTTAAATTAATTCTTTTTAGTTTCTTCTACAAATTGAAGTTTGGTAGTTTTTTTTCTTTTCTAAATTTTGTTTTCCTCTCGGTTTCCACCGAAACTGAAACACAAGGACTGGATTCTTGGTGCTTCAGCCGACATTTCAAATCTCGGTAAAAGGGCGTTTCTATGACTGTTTATAGAATCTGTTATCTCCTTTAACTGTTACATGATCATGTTTTGAAAAGTATATGCGTGAATTCAGTCATGTCTTTTCAGAGTTTGACATGTGAAAATGCTACAAGGATGAAGTTTATGCATAATATAGAACGGGAATCAGTCGGCCTAAAAAAACAATACGCTTAGCGAGAAACATGTTAAGGCTTTGGATCTTTCCTATAAACCAGTATGATCAAAACTTTAAAGTCAAACATGTATACCATTTGTTAGTTTTAAAAACAAATTGTGGTTACAACAAGAAGTTTATGTGATGTCTTGGTTGGTTTCTAGCATTTATATTGTAATATTCTCGTGTTGCATACCCCCACGTTCTGAAGTGAATTTATGCAGCACTTACTGTAGAACATTTGGGTCATATTTAAAATATGGGAGTTATCTGTCAAGAGTATCTAATCTAAATTATCTCAGTATCTTGGTCATAGTATAATTAAGTAGGCTAGCAAATTAATACTTATATATCACTCACTTTCAGCTATGTACAATTATGGTTTTTTTTTCTGACACTGTATTTTTTTTATTATGCTATTGAGAAAGCAAGTTTTATTATTTTTGATCCACTTTTTGGATGATTTGTAAGTTTTGAACATGGACATGGCATTTTTTATTAAATAATTCCTTGTAAAAAAGATAGCGGAGCAAAAAATGTATACTGTATTTTCTTTTTCAATTGGCATCTTAAGTGGTAATCAGATCGCATAAAACATAGCTTATATTTTCTTAATGGCACTTTGTATGGCTTCTCTTATGATGGATTGGCATCAATATTGCAGTTTTTTGATTCATTATTTTATACAATTTTTTTATATTAGGAAATATGAGTCAAAACGTGCATCAAGTTGATTTGAATGCATCGCCCTTGCCTAATAACGATAAGCTGCCATTTCCAGAACATGTAAATCATATCCAAGGAGTGTCAACATCACAGTCATTCTTTCAAATGGTAAAATTTTCCACCTTTTTCAACTTTTGCAATGCTGGTTAAGCATGTTCTTTTCTGTTGCTATAAATGATATTTATAGTCAATTCTGGTACTATTTATTTCACATTTTCAGGGAAGTATGACAGAATACGAATTATACAGATTTGAATGTATTGCCTTCACCCAACAATGATGATGACCAACCATTAGATAACACTTCATATTGTGAAGTCACTTTGAAAAAGACATAGGCTAAAGGTCTAGGTGATTCTTTCAACAATGACGACGACCAACCATTAGATAATACTTCATACTGTCATCTGAATTTCAGTTTAGAATGACAATGTAGATAAGATTATGTTTGAACAATACGGGTGATGAAGTACCCGAACAAGAGCTACGACAGTCTGGCAAAGGAATTTCAAAATTGAAGGATTCAGAAGAACGTGCAGACTTGGAGTTATTGCATGCTTGTGCTGGAAGTATGGTGAAAGTGCCAGCAATCAACTCTTTAGTGTACTACCCCCAAGGTCATGCATAACATGCTTAATTTCCCCTTAACAACCTTCACAATATGAACAAGTCTCACGTGCTTTGTTGTGTAGTTTCCCTAAAGTTAATGGCTGATCCTGAAACGGATGAAGTTTATGCCATAATCCGCCTAGTCTCTGTAAAGCAAAATCCCGTAGCTATCAACAATGCACCGGCTGAAGTGGTCGAAATGCCCATATCATTCACAAAGACTTTGACTCAATCTGATGCAAACAATTGAGGAGGCTTTTTAGTGCCTAGGCAGTGTGCTATTACAGTTTTCCAAACTTGAACTACCAAGATGAGCCTCTAGTCTAAAGCATATCTTGCATAGATGTGCATGGAGAGACATGGACTTTTAGACATATATACAGTGGATCACCTAAAAGACATTTGTCAACCACCGGTTGGAGCACGTTTGTGAGTCAAAATAAGCTCGCGGCCTTTGACTCCATTGTGTTTTTAAGGAAGGAGAGTGGAGAGATTCATATAGAAATAAGAAGGATGAAGCCTTCTTATACTTCAATGAAATTCCTTAGTTTTAACAACAGTGACATGTTAAGTTAGAGGACAAGGAGTCGATAATGGAGGCACTAAAGAATGCATTGAGTGGACAGGGAGCTAGTGTACTATCAGTTAGATTTTGCGAGGAACTCAGAAATGATAAACTGAGAAATTTGAATTGAAAAGAAATGAAGAATTTGATTTTTGAAAATACTTAATTACATTCAATAGCCTGTATTAGGCTTTATATAAGATTGTATACATATAAATGGGCTTGGGCCTTTGGTTGCTTTGAATACCCGCATCCTTCGGTTGCTTTGAGATATATCAAACGGTGAAGCCGCATATTCTTTATTTCCCCCCTCAAACCAATATTAGGTTTAGGGTTTCTTATGTCTTCTCAGATCCATGGCGGCAACAAGAAGCGATCTTCCGTTCCTTCGATTATCCACAATAATCAGATCTTTACAGCAAGTTTCTAGAATTTGCTGCGAGTTCTCCTTTCATTTGAGAATTCTCAACAACTTCGAACTTCATTCCAGTGTTCGATACATGTTCTTCTGTTCCAGATCTGGTTTTAGTATCGTCCTTGAGTGGCTTGCTTGCTGTAGCTATGGCTCTATGAGATGACTTGGCCTGAGTTTCTCTCTCTTTGCTGGAGACCAATTTTCCGAGATCTGCCTTGCTCTCTACTTTCAGTTCGGCTCGAAACTTCAGGTAATTTCTTGCAGACAACGCCTTGGTAAGTGTGTCTGCACGCTGATAAGCTGAAGGTATGTGGTTGATTTGTAGATTTCCTCTTTGAACTTGTTCACGAACAAAATATAGATCGATTTCGATGTGTTTTGTTCATGCGTGCAATACTGGATTTGCTGTCATGTATACTGTGCTTTGATTATCACACCATAATATTGGTTTGACTGTTGTGTTGATTTCTAGTTCCTTTAGTAGTGATTGTAGCCAAATTATCTCTACAGTAGCACTTGCAACACTTCTATATTCTGCCTCTGTGCTTGATCGTGATACAGTGGTCTGTTTCTTTGAACACCATGACACTGGGTTGTCTTCAATGTATATGTAGTATCCTGTTATAGACTTTCTATCATCTGTCTGTAGCCTAGTCTGTGTCTGCATATGCTGTGATGTTTAAGTTATTGCATGCTCTTAACTTTAATCCAAAATCTGCAGTTCCTTTAAGATATCTGAGAATCCTTTTTACTGCCTTCCAATGTTCATCATGTGGTTCCTGCATAAATTGAGAAACTTTGTTAACACTGAATGATATATCTGGCCTAGTAATAGTACTGTATTGTAATGCTCCTACAATACTTCTATATTGTTTAATATTTAATATGGATTCTCCCCTGTTTTTGGATAGTTGTTGATTGCTTACCATAGGAGTCGTTGAGATTTTGCCTCATGCATCTTTGATTTGATAAGTATCTCTCTAATATAGTTTGTTTGACTTAGTAGTATCTCTGTGTCTGTTTTTCTATTGACTTCAATGCCCAGAAAGTAATTGAGATTGCCAAGATCTTTGATGGAAAATTTCTTGTTAAGATATTGTATGATGCTTGTGATTTCTGCTGTGTCATCACCTATTATAATCATGTCATCAACGTATATTAGAATGAAAATAATATGATTATTATGATTTTTGACAAATAGGGAGTTATCAGATTTGGTAGATTGATAGCCTAGAGAAGTTAATGTGCCTTTCAGTCTATCAAACCATACTCTCGGTGCTTATTTCAAGCCATATATGGCCTTGTTTAACTTGCAAACTTGATGATCATTCTGTTTATATCCCTGTCGCTGCTCCATGTAAATTTCTTCTTGTAGAATGCCATTTAAGAATGCATTGTTAACATCTAGTTGCCTTATGTCCCAACTTTTGCTTAAGGCAATTGTGAGCATAACTCTGATGGTTGTTGGCTTTACCACTGGTGAGAATGTCTCACTGAAATCGAATCTATACTGTTGAGTATATTCCTTGGCAACTAGTCTTGCCTTGTATTTGGACACGGTTCCATCAGGTTTTTTCTTCAGTTTATAGGTCCATTTGCATCCTATTATATTTTTTTTCCTGGAGGATGCACAAGGCTCCATGTTTTATTCTTCATTAATGCTTGATATTCTTCATTCATTGCTATCTTCCAGTTTTCATTTATGTATGCTTGTTCAAATGACTCTGGCTCTTCAACATTCATTGTTGCTGCATAGATTTATGGTTTGAATATTCCTCGTTTGGATCTTGTAATCATGTGATGACCTGGTCTGATTGGTAATCCAGTATCTGTTGATGTTGAATTATCAACTTCACCAGTGTTGTCCTGAGATTGTTCTTGAAATCTGTCAGTACTGATTCCTTGACTTTGATTGTTTGATGTAGTGGGTGACTGTACAGGTATATCAGGCTGTTATTCTGTTCCATGACCTGGTTCTGGTAACATAGTGTGTTGTGGATCAGAAACACCTGCTTCCTCGAGATTCCATGTCTTAGAATACACACGTATATTTGAGATAGATGTTCCAGGATTATATATTTTCTGAGTAGTCTTTATATTTGCAGAAGCAAAAAGGAAATATCCTTTCATTGAACACTACATGTCTGCTAATAAATATATTTCCTGAACTGTCCAAGCATTTGTAACCATTCTGCTTGGTTGCATAACCCAGAAATGTACAGGGATGAGATCTGAAATCCAATTTATATCTATTATATGGTCTTAGATAGGGATAACACAGACACCCAAAAGTTCTAAGACTATCATAATTGGGCTTAATTCCCATGAGTTTTTCAATTGGGCTCACTCCATTTAGTACTTTAGTTGGAAGTCTATTGATTAAATATACTGAAGTACTAAATGAGTCAGGGTAGAACTTCAGGGGTAGAGATGCCTGAGCCAGTAAAGTTATCCGTGTTTCTACTATGTGTCTGTGTTTTCTCTCAACTAGACCATTTTGTTCAGAGGTGTATGGACATGTGATTCTATGTATTATACCTTTGTTTAAGAAGAATTTGTCAAGTGACTTATATTCACTACCACCAACACTTTGAACTACTTTAACTTTATGACAAGTTTGTCTCTCAGCTTGGTTAATAAAATGTATGACAGCATTGTAAGTTTCTCCCTTAGTTTTTAGAAAGTATATCCATGTGTATCTACTAAAGGCATCAACAAAAGAAATGTAATATCTATAGCCATAGTCAGAACTAATGGGTGGAGGACCCCAAAGATCAGTTGTAACTAGTTCTAGTGGCATTTTGTATTCAGTAGTAGAGTTAGCAAAGGGTAATTTATGACTTTTGCCCATTTGACAGTAAGTACAGACATATGGTAAGATAGGATCACTAAAAGAAGCTTTAATTTCTTTCAAAACCTATTTTACAACATTTGCATTAGGATGTCCCAACTTATAATGCCACTGATCAAATACACTTTTATTGTTTTCAACAGATGATACTTCACAATTATTGCTACACTTTGCTTTCTCAACAGTGTTTCTGCAGTTAGTCGCAGTGAACCTGTACAGCCCATTCACTACATCACCCTACAAAAGTTTTTCACCTGTTAGTATGTCTTTAACTAAATATTATTTATGGTAAAATTCAAAGTACACATTATTATCATGTGCAAATTGAGAAACACTCATAAGATTTTTCTTAATTCTTGGTACTCTTAATAAATTGTTCAGATATAATTGCCTTTCACCTTTGATGTAGGCATTACCAATATGAGTGATCCCAATAGGCTTACCATCTCCCATAAATATTAACTGTTTACCTCTGTACTCCTTGTTGCCAAGATTTAAGTTGTCAAGATTATTTGTCAAATGATTGGTTGCACCTGAATCTGGGTACCATGCTTCATCTTGTATGTGTTCTGATCTTGCTGTTTCATCTTGATGTTGATTCATGTTGCCACTACATTGTTTATTAGATTCTTGCTGAGCTTGTGCTATGTTTGCAGTGTAGTTGCCATTTCTTTGATTGTTTGAGTTTTATCCTGGTACAAAGTTGGCATTGAATCTGAAATAACATTTTGGTGCAGTGTGACCAATTTTCTCACAAATCTGACACTTTGGTTTGTTGTTGTTGTTGCTCCATCCCCCCTACCTCTTCCTCACACAGCAGTGTTTCCCTTTTGATATTGCTGATTATTGTGATTTTGATTCCTGTTTTTATTGTTGTCTGAGGCAAAGTTGATAGACATCTCACTGTCTATTGGTTTCTTGAAATCTAATCTTCCTTCATGTGCAAGGAGGATAGAGCTGACATACTCAAGAGATGGTAGGGTTTCTTGAGAGGATATTACAACTACCACTGATTCATACTCATCACTTAAACCAGTTAAGATGGTTAAAACTTGCTCTGTATTTGACACTTTGTGTCCTGCAGCTTCAAGCATATCACATATGTTCTTGACCTTTGCCAGATAGTCCTTCATTGTTTGACTTTCTTTTCTGACATTTTGCAACTGTCTTTTGTAATGCATTACCCTTGCTATAGATTGAGTGTTGAAAATTCTTTCTACTGCTAACCAGATTTCATTAGCAGTTCTGCAGCCAATTACTTGAGGAAGTATTTTAATATTTATTGATGAAAGTAACCAAGAACTTATAAGACTATCTTGCCTTTGATACTTTACATATTCTTCATTACTTACAGTTTTGTTTTCTGAATCAGTGATAAATTTGGGAGGAACAACAGTGGTGCCAAGAATGAATCCTTCCAAACCATACCCTCTTGCTGCAGTTTCGACTTGAACCTTCCAAAGGAGATAGTTATCTTCTTCAAGTTGAGCAGTGATGAGTTGTATCTGGGGACTGATTGTGGCTTTCAGGAGATTTTCTGCTGCAATAGTGGATTGGTGTGGTGGATTGGATGTATTATCAGAAGTTTCTGAGTTGTCGTCAGCCATGATGAAGCTTCTTGAATTAGGAAATGCTTGAGAAGTCTGAAATCAGATAGAGTGATCAAGATCTTGCTTCTGTAGAATCCAGGTATGTTGCAACCTGGTTTAGATGATGATGCTTAATCTGATAAACCAGTGGTTTGGCACTTGCCTTCTTTCTGTTTTGACGAGTTTCTTGAATTCTTGACTGATTTTTGATTTCTTCTTCAACTTAGGCCTTGATCAATGAGAAAGACTCAGTGCAGCCAGAGTTTTCTAGGCGAGCCACTAGTCTTTGGAGACAAGTCTTACGCTACCTGAATGATGATAATATTTCTGATGGGTAACTAATCTCCAAATGATGAGATTTCTCTGATGGAGATTAGTATCTTCTTCTTCTTTTATTTTTTAAGAATTTTGATGCAGTTTTGCCTTGTAAAGGCTCTGATACCAAGTTAGATTTTGTGAGGAACTCAGAAATGATAAACTGAGAAATTTGAATTGAAAAGAAATGAAGAATTTGATTTCTGAAAATACTTAATTACATTCAATAGCCTGTATCAGGCTTTATATAAGATTGTATACATAAACGAGCTTGGGCCTTTGGTTGCTTTGAATACCCGCATCCTTCGGTTGCTTTGAGATATATCAAACGGTGAAGCTGCATATTCTTTATTTACTATCCAAGGGAAGGTACCTTAGAATACGTTATGAAGGCAGAAGTGGTGAGAGAGGCAACAATGATACTGCAATGTTCAGGAACGAGATTCAAAATGACAGTTGAATCGAGGGATCAATCATGGATTAGTTGGTTTATGGAAACTGTTACTGGGGTAATCGATAGGCAAAAGTCATATGGTAACAACTTGAGGTGAGATGGGAAGATGCAGTAAGAGTTTTGGAAGATGTAAAGAGAGTGAACCCATGGTTGGTGGAACCGGTTTCACTATATTTGCTAAGTAGTTGTTTATACAGAGGAGTAAAGTTGGTTTTTGTTTCACTATATTTGCTTTTGAAGTGCTTTAATTTTCCACATTTAAGAGTTATGCATGATGGATTCGGCGATTCTGCCTTTGAAGCTTTGGAGGTGGTTTTTGATTCAATGATTGTTTGTTTGGAGAATATTAAGCTGCAATATTTACTGTACTATAAAATCTAGTAAGAATTGTTCTTTATTATACATTTATTATTGTATTTTTTTTGTTGCTTATAATTTAAATGATTTCCTCTCGAGCAAGCAATGTTTGATGATGTAATTAATTTAAAGTGCAATAAATTTTTTTTTTCAAATGATATATTTAAACGGTCGGTTTCTTCACCTTTATCTGATGGTACTAGTAGTGCTACTATATATGGTTTGCATTTCAAACCTGATAGTTTTTCTACGTTAATTTTCAAGGTACACACACTTTAGGTATCACCCGAATTAAGTTTAAAATGTTTGGTTTGGATCCAACGGAACCCAATCCAAGTAGAGTCGGGATTGAATCAGTCAGTATTGGCTCGACATTCCTACTCTCTCAGTCCCACTTGATCTTCCTTGCACAACCTTATATGCTAGCTTTCCTTCTCTTACTTATCCAACGATTGCCAGCTTGATATCTCATGATATCCAATAACCCTCTCGTGGGTTTACAATTGACCAGGTAAATGATTCCCTAACACATGATTCTACTCCAAAGCAAGCCTTAATTATTCTAGCTAGAACAAACCATGAAATTTTGTATACACCCATGTTGACTCTATGATGGAATGCTATGCAAACATTTTGTCTCAGCGGAGGATGTATTTGAGGTGAGAATTAACTATTGGAAAGATCAGTTTGTAGGGTTCTTCCTATAAGACTTCATCCTATACTTTGGTGGTACCTGAACTTAAAAGAACTTGTAGGCTAAGAAGGTTTGTTAAAGCAAATTTGGATGGCACAAAGTTTTATTTCTTCTTTTTCCATGGTGATAGGATGAAAATTTTATAGGTTTGATCCGATTATTATGAAAGGAAAATATCTTTGTAATCGTAACTTGGAGTCTATCGATTTGATCAATAGTGAATTTTTTTTAATCTGTTCTAATTTATGTTCATATTACTGAGATTGCATTGGCTCCTTGGTTGCTTGTTGAAACAAATTGGTTTGCAAGCTGGTAAAGTAATTTAGTTTATTCGTACGAATCAACAGAGAAACTAGAAAGATTCGGATATGCAAAAGCCCCAACCGAAATATCTTCTGATGAAAAGCTGTTAGATTCCTTCGCTACTAAGTGTGTGTGTGCGCGCGCACACACACACTCACACATGCATACATATGTTAGGTGCAAAGTGTTTGGTCATGACTATAATAGAATTCCCAATGTTGCAACGCATGGTTATCATCTAGAGGAAGAAGACTTTCCACTAAGAACTTCACTAACCATGAACAAAAGAAAACATAATTTTCCGATAACTAATTAGTGTTTGATTTCAAACTAGTTTTGTGTTCTTCATTTTCAAAGTGTACTTTAAATTGCATGAAAGAGTTGAAGAGGGTCGAAAAATATCGTTTTGGAAAACGGTTTTAACATATAAAATTGAAAATAATTTTTCAAGTTTTCTGGTATTTGGAAAATATCAAAAAACTACATTTTTTCTTCTCCTTCCCTCATTGTTATAATGACTAGGATTTTTTCAACTTCTTATTTTCTCATATGTTATAACATCTCGTTGTCGAAAAGCAATAAATTAGAAATTTAATAATGAAGATTAATCAATAAATGAGATTTAATATAATAAACCTGAAATTTTACAAATGATTTGTAAAATCAGAAGGGAGCTATTTTATTAAAAATGGAAAGAATTTTATTCATGATAAAAATTAATTTAGTTATTTTGAAATTACAAGGATAGGTTGATAATTTGAAATAAAATGATAGACTAAATTTTTATACTAAAAGGTAATTGAGATAAATAACTTTATAATTTATTCTAATAATAGAAAGAACTGATTTATAATATTCAAGGGATTTGAAGTTTAAATAGGGATTAAAAAAAGTTATTAAATTAAAATAGATAAAATTATAGAAAATAGTTTTATAAAATTGTAAATAATATGTAGATGTTAAGAAAGTTTAATGAGGTGTCATTGGATAAGTTAATGGGCTAGTATATGAAAGTGCTAGTTTATTTCATTGAAAAGAAAAGGAAGAAAGCGAGTTAGTAATAATCAAGACCAACTCATTTAGCCCAAAACAAAAATATTTCATTTCATGGAATCCAGAGATTTCTAAATCTAGACATCCCCCCACTTTTTAAATATAAACATCACTTTAGTATCAGGATGCTTCTTCACTTCATCAAAATTCAAACCCTTCATCTTTCTCTACTTCTCTAAAAATCAAGATCAAATAAAATAAAATTCTATAAATTCTCAAACTTGAAAATAAGCTTCTTGACAACACCCTACACCATATGCCAAGTTAAAGATCAAGTTTGATCAATATTTATCGAGGTGAAAAATTTACAGTGAAGGAAAACAAGGCACGAGAAGGAACTAAAGTAGAAATTTGCATTCTTCAACTTAAGGTGAGTATTATATGTATAGTATGATACAAATATGTATGGAATGTTGATATGTGGTTATGCAATCAAAATTTATTATTTATTGAATGATCAAATTTCCTTTCTTCTCTTGATTTTGAATTCATGAGGATAACTGAATGAATTTGGGTGTGTAACAACTTGCCTTTTCGACCCCTAAATGTTGGCACTAATACATCCACGGTATTCGCGTGCCGATCACCCAAGTGTCAAAAAGACGAATTGTTAGGGTTAAATAAAAGAAAAGAAAATAGAATAACGAAGGAGGAACATAATATCAGAATCTCACAACGAAATGATAATATATAATATCAAAAGATAGTATAAACTGTCATTCTAAGATACAAAGTTTTTTAAGTTACAGTAATCAGCCTGAACAGTTATAACAGCCTATTCTCACAAATGCTGATATATACACATAAAGCAAAGTAGCGGAAATAAATACTACAGTAGGAAATCATCCAGCTCATCTCTAGAAGCTCCAAAGCATCCACGGCTAAATCTGGAAACATACACAGGGCTAACCCGAGCATTATGGAAAAAATAACACCTGGATCAGTTTGGTAAACCAACGTGAGAAACTCAAAAAATATGAGTGACATGAAACAGTAACCATTGAAACCGTACGAATTTCCAAAACGATTTTCCCCTCAAAGATACAAACCGTTCATTAAGTTTAACATATAGTGATATGATATATAATGTCTAGAGTGTAGCACATAATTCATATCAAATAGTTGCTATGCGAATCCACAACAATAATATGTATACAATTAATACCGCCAAGGCGCGTTAGAATATATGGATTTTCCATGGAGTTCTCTTTGGGGAAGCTGAATCCGAACTCCATGACAAGGATCATAAACCACCTTCCGAGCAACGTATATATCAAGATAGGATATACTCTAAGGTAAACAAAACCGGAACACCCTCGGTGTGTGATCCGAGCCATACCAACTCCCACTAGCAACAATCGATAAGCATCTATGGACATGGAGTTGATATAACCTTGAGGTTTGCTAAACCTCCCTGGCCATGCCCCTTCTCCGTTTTCTGTCATTTTCCCGATGTCGAGGCTACGTTCGGCATCTTTCACACAAGTCTTCATCACTCGAACAGAACACAAATCCTCAAATGGATTTCATCATCTCGAACAGGTCACGAATCACTACATGGATTCCATCATCTCGAACAGATCATGAATCACTACATGGATTTGAGCATCTCGAACAGATCTCGAACCTCCACATAGGTTCCCCGCATAAGTACTCCGATGAATACTAACATTGTCCTCTCCCTTGGAATACTCCTCAAGATAGACAGTCCCATATGATAGCATTGTTTGAAATGTCAACGCTGACCTATCCCTTGAACTTAACCTTCAGATAGACAGTTCAACTCTATAACATTCCATATCACAACCGCTTCCAGAACATAGATCGCATATATGGTTTTGAAGTGATTATGGGTTTTGAGTCATCTCATATAAGTACACCCTTCTCGCTTATCGGACTCTCCAAATCTAATCGATGAATTCTCGGTTAACTCAGTTCCGGTTCCCTAAGAAGTTAGCGAAAGCTAGAGACGTTTCGTACCAATGCTCCTCCTTGGGGGTTCTCATTGATATGAAATTGTGAAGCCTTTCGATAAGTTCTTAAGTCAATATTTGTTCAAGTTCGATAATCGATTAATCGATTATCTAGTCAAAACAATTGCTTATACAAATCACGATTCGTACGCTTAACTCGTTTCCGACATTCAAACTTATCTATTCTTCGCCTAAGAGTGAAGCCATGTAAATTTGATCACCGGTTGCATCAAGCCTTACCTAGACATTTTGTTCTTGAATCTCACAAATAGATAAGTCTACCTCGTTGGCTTTTAGTGTTAAGTATAGTATTAATGATTTCCATAAACAATAAGAAATCAACACGATTACGATGTTTCCGACATTTTCCAACTTACTATTCCTCGATCAAGAGGGAAGCTCGGTAGGTTAGAACTCTATTATTCCACCCCTACCCGACATCAATCTTGATTCTCACAAATAGATAAGACCTACTTCGTTGACTTTTAGTGTTAAGTGTAGTTAATTACTTTTCAAACAAGTAATTAAACAATCAACCATTTGGCTATTTAGCAATTCTAACCCTTTTTCTAAACCTTCCGTTTATACTTTTAACATCCTTAAAAATACATGTAATAGGTTTTAAAACGTTTATCCAGAATTTTACTTGAAAATAACACTTTACAAAATCCCTTAAAAACTTGAAAACGACATGTTTTCCCACCTTGAAATCACGTGCTCGAATACTGGATCAAGGTCAGTCATGCAAATAAAACAATCTACGTACAACTTATATATTCATCTTATTGGTTTTTAACTACACCAATTCCTTTTTAATCACATTCATTCATCCAAATAGTATGTCATTCAATAATAAATCACTTATGAATAATTTTATAAAACAAAACTTCAAGTTTATCCACATTTTTTAACTTAAGTTCATTCTCGTATAATACTCCATTACATCCTAAGAGTATATACCAAACATCAAATTTGTTTTACTTAACAAGTATGTTTAATCATTTAACACTTGTTTAACAATTCGGAAGTTCCCAAATGTCCAAACTTGCCAAAAATCCCATTTCATTTTAACAAATGAAAACTACCAAACAAAATATTATATCATGATGCACATCCATGCTTTCCTAATGCATAAGATACATGTGTCCATGAAATAACTTAACAAGAAAACTTTAGAACTAAACATCGATTTTCATTTCAAATCACTTGAAATTTCACACACACACACATACATTTATCTTTTGTATACAAAATCATACTTTGGGATTAAATCAAAATCTATTTTACCAAAACAACTTTATAGCATCCCACACTTAGAAACCCTAAAATTAATGCCGATGATGTTAAAGTCATCACCAAAATTATTTTCAAGCGGCAAGAGTGAGCTCGGTACATCCAATTCATGCCTTTCAAAATTATCCAAAATCATTTCAAAACGGTATCAAATACTTCGTAAATGTTACTAAGTACCATGATCTTAATTTCATAAACCAATTTCCTAAATACTTACTTTAAAATAATACTACTATTATTTTCTCCAAAATCTTGGAAAACATTTTCAAAGATACCGGGATTTAAGTTCTCAAACTCTCTATTTAATTCCTCTTTGTTTATAAACTATGTTTTATAAACCATACGTATATAAAATCACTTTCTTATATAAAGTTGCTTCTTTATATAAATATTTTCACAAATATATATCTTTGTTTAGATTATAATAAACAACTCTGGTTAAAATTCAATTTAACCCAACATGATCATTGAATGCCTCATAGTCAAATCGTGAAACTTAATTCACAAGGTATTCGTATTTATTGTTCCCATAAATTACTATCTACCCAACCCATTGTTTTAAGAAGGTAAATTTCTTATAAGTTAGCAAACTATAGTGAACGCCCATAAACTGGACGAGAACAACTAATCAAACAATAAATGGTAAAAATTGAATATCATTATTTCTTAACAAACAAACACACTATAAATAACTATATCAATTTTTCTTTAGAAAATTTCCTGTTATATATAAAATATAATCCTAGGTAAAATTATTTCATTTACCAATTTTCAAAACAATATTGTATCAGTTTGCTTTGTTCAAGTGTTTAGAAACCTCTATCGATAACGTTGATCAGACGTATCGATCAGAATTCATAAACCACTCAACAGACCAATTAACATAATATAAAACATTTTTATAGCACTAACAAATACACTCTCATATGTATAATACACTCTCATATGTATAATACACTCAACTCTTGCTAGGGCACTACATTACCCCATCTCTTAATGAGTCATACTCTACCAAAGTCGAGGTTCTCACTTAACCTTCAGCTCGGATACCAACTGTAACGACTCACCTTTTCGATCCCCAAATGTCGACACTAATACATCTACGGTATTCACGTGCTGGGCATCTAAGTGCCGAAAAGATGAATTTTTAGGGTTAAATAAAAGAAAAGGAAATAGAACAAGGAAGAAGGAACATAATATTAGAATCTCACAACGGAATGATCTAAAATAATATAAAACAATAGTATAAACTTTCATTCTAAGATACAAAGTTTTACAGAGTTACAGTAATCAACTTGGAAAGTTATAATAACATGTTCTCATAAATACTGATATACACACACAAAGCAATGCAGCGGAAATAAATACTATGGTAGGAAATCATCCATCTCATCTCCAGAAGCTCCAAAGCATCCACGGTTAAATCTGGAAACATACATAGGGCTGATCCGAGCATTATAAGAAAATAATACCCGGATCAGTTTGATAAAGCAGCATGAGAAACTCAAGAAATATGAGTGACATGAAATAGTAACCATTGAGACCCTACGGATTTCCAAAACAATTTTCCCCTCAAAGAAACCAACCATTCATTAAGTTAAACATATAGTGACATGATAGATAATGTGTATAGTGTAGCACAAAAGTCATATCAAATAGTTGTTGTGTGAACACCACAACAATAATAGGTATAAAATCAATATCGCTAAGGCGCGTTCGCATATATGGATTTTCCATGGAGATCTCTTCGGGGAAGCCGAATCGTAACTCCATGACAAGGATCAGAAACTACCATTTGAGCAAAGTATATCTCTAGATGGGATATACTCCAAGGTAAACATAACTGGACCACCCTCGGTGTGTGATCCGAGCCATATCAACTCCCGCTAGCAATAATCGATAAGCATCTCTGGGCATGGAGTTAATATACCCTTATGGTTTGCTAAACCTCCCTGCCCATGCCCCTTCTCTGTTTTCTGTCATTTCCCCGATGTCGAGGTCGTTCGGCATCTTTCGCACGAGTCTTCATCATTCGAACAGAATACAAATCCTCAAATGGATTTCATTATCTCAAACAGCTCACGAATCACTATATGGATTCCATCGTCTCGAACAGATCACGAATCACTACATGGATTTGAGCATCTCGAATAGATCTCGAATCACTACATGGATTTGAGCATCTCGAACATATCACGAATCACTACATGGATTTGAGCTTCATGTATTCGCTGGTTGTTCCACGGGATGGACTGTCATCGGTGCCAATCGCTAATGGATTTGAGGATGTCTTTGATGAGGTCAAAGGGTTACCGCCGCATAGAGAGAATGAGTTTTGTATCGATCTAGTTGAAGGAGCCAGACCTGTTGTGATGCCTCTTAAGCGGATGGCGCGTAGGGAACAGCAGGAGTTGAGGGTGCAGGTTGATGATCTGTTACAGAAAGGATTCATTCAGCGTAGTGTGTCCGAATGGGGTGCACCAGTAGTGTTTGTAACCAAAGCGGATGGATCGTTGAGGTTGTGTGTGGATTATCGTGAGCTGAATAAAGTGACTAAGAAGAACAAGTATCCATTGCCGAGAATAGATGACTTGTTTGATCAGCTTCACGAAGCTAAGGTGTTTTCTCAGATGGATTTGGCAACGGGATTTCACCAGTTAAGAGTGGCTAAGGATAGTGTGCCGAAGACTGCTTTCAGGACACCATCCGGTTTCTTTGAGTGGCTGGTAATGCCGTTTGGATTGACCAATGCACCAGCATATTTTGTGGATCTTATGAATATAGTGTTCAGAGATCAGTTAAAAAAGTTCGTACTAGTGTTCGTGGATGATATTTTGATTTATTCCAGAACTGAAGAAGAGCACATGACGCACTTGCGTATTGTTTTGGAAATCTTACGGAAACATCAGCTGAAGGCTAAGTTTTCGAAGTGTCACTTCTGGAAGAGTGAAGTGAGGTTCTTAGGCCATATTATCTCTGGAAGCGGAATAGCGGTTGATCCCGCTAAGGTGGCAGCAATCCAGGATTGGGTTAGACCTAAGAATGCATCTGATGTGAGAAGTTTTCTTGGATTAGCAGGATACTATCGTCGATTTATCAAAGACTTTTCCAAGGTGGCTGCACCATTAACAGGATTGACGAAGAAGAATCAAGTATTCAGATGGGATGCTAAGTGTGAGCAAGCTTTCGGAATTCTGAAAGAGCGACTGACAAGTGCTCCTGTTTTGACTATTCCAAGCGGAAATGATGAGATGGTGGTTTACACCGACGCATGTGGTACTGGACTTGGAGCAGTGCTGATGCAGAAGGGTAAAGTTGTTGCGTATGCAAGTCGACAACTGAAGCCGCATGAAAGGAATTATCCGACTCATGATTTGGAGTTAGCGGCAATTGGATATGCTCTGAAGATGTGGAGACATTATCTATTGGGAGTTCGATTCGAGTTGTTTACAGATCATAAGTCATTGAAGTATCTTTTCTCCCAAAAGGATTTGAATCTTCGACAGCAACGATGGCTAGATTTTTTGGCATCATATGATTTTGGTATGCCTATACTCCGAGAAAAGGTAACGCAGTGGCGGATGCGTTAAGTCAAAGACATGCAGGATTAGGAGTCATGTTTTCAGAATGGAAGAGTCTCGAGTATTTAGCTGGATTTGACTTCAGGCCTAGATGTGAATTGGAACCTGAGATGTTGGCAAACTTATCGATAAGACCGACTCTTGTGGAAAGAATTGGCGAGAGCCAAAAGCGAGACGATAAGCTTGTCAAGATTATCCGTGATTTGGAATCTGGATTGGACCCAGAGAAGGATAAAGGATTAGAGGTCGATCGAGAGGGTTGGCTTCGGAAGCAAGGACGACTAGTTGTTCCCGATATAGATGAATTGAGAAATGAAGTTCTGAAGGAAAGTCATCACTCGAAGTTGACAATTCATCCAGGTGGAAATAAGATGTATTGGAATATGAAGAGAACCTATTACTGGGAAGGTATGAAGAAGGATGTTGGAAATTTTATTTCCAAGTGCATGAACTGCCAGTTGGTAAAAGCCGAACAGAAGAAGCCAAGTGCATTGCTTCAGCCATTAGAAGTTCCTACATGGAAGTGGGAGCAAATATCGATGGATTTTATTGATGGGCTACCTAGAACAAGAACGGGAAATGAAGGGATTTGGGTCATTGTAGATCGTTTGACTATGAGTGCAAGATTCATTCCTGTTCGATCAACTAGGACTGCATTAAAAATGGTTGAGCTGTATGTTAAGTGGATAGTCCGATTCCATGGTATTCCGAAAAGTATAGTGAGCGATCGAGACCCATTGTTCACTAGTAGATTTTGGAAGAGCTTCCAGGAAGTTTTGGGAACCGAGTTGTGTTTGAGTACAGCTTATCACCCCCAAACAGATGGTCAGACCGAGATAGTCAATCGAGTTTTGGAAGATCTCCTTAGAGCTTGTGTTTTGGATTTCGGAGGATCATGGGAAGATCACCTTCATTTGGTGGAATTTTCGTATAATAACAGTTACCAGTCAAGCATTGGTATGGCACCATATGAGGCATTGTATGGGAGACCGTGTAACTCTCCGACATGTTGGTTTGAGACAGGAGAAAAGTTGATACTTGGGCCAAAAATGATTCGACAGACTTTAGATAGCATAAAGGTCATTCGGCAACGAATGAAGGCTGCCCAAGACCGACAGAAAAGTTATGCTGATAAGCGTCGTAAGGATTTGGAATTCGACGTAGGTGATATGGATTTTGTGAAGATTTCTCCACTGAAGAATGTTATTCGATTCGGGAAGAAAGGAAAATTGACTCCAAGATTTGTTGGACCATTCCCGATCATCGAGCGAATTGGAAAGCTCGCCTATAAAGTGGAGTTACCAGAGAAAATGTCGGGTGTGCACAATGTTTTTCATGTATCATATCTACGGAAGTATGTGCACGACTCGAATACAGTGGTTTCTGCTGATAGTTGTGAAGATTTTGAGGTTGATCCAGTCGATAGGAGACCTCGTAAGCCGCTTCGTGTTGTGGAAACTGACACGAAACAGCTTAGGAGGAAGGTAGTTAGGTTGCTCAAGGTACAATGGAGTGATGATGTTAATGACTGTACATGGGAGGTGGAAGAGAGGATGAAGGCAGCTCATCCTGAACTCTTCGAGGTATGGCCATAAGGTGTCGTGTCATCTCACGACATTGTAACTTGTTCTAATTTTAGAATTCTGCATGCTAGGCTAGAATTGGATGCATGGTTTGTTGATTGCTATGGATGGTAGGCATGCAGAATAGCTTTTGATTGCTCTTGTTTGTTTGGAATTTCGGGGCGAAATTCCTAAGGGGGAGAGAATGTAACGACCCGTATTTTTACAGATCGAATGTTTGTAAAACAGTTTTCATTAGGTCGTATAGAAGATAAGTCGTATGGTAGCTTAGGTCGTGGGGTAGGTTAGGTCGGTTGGAGCGACCTATAGGAAGTTGGCGACCTAAGGATTGGAGCGACCTAAGGAAGTTGGCGACTTAAGGTAGTGGACGACCTAAGAGTTAGCAATCTACAGGAATCGGCGACTTAAGGAAAGACAACGACCTAATGGAGTTAGCGAGTTAGCGACCTAAGGAAGTTAGGTCGTGGGCGAGTTAAAGTTGTTAGGTCGCGAGAAGGTTAGGTCGGCATCTCAGTTAGGTCGTAAGTCGTGCATATGATAGGCCGTATATCTGTTAGGTCGCGCGCATATGATAGGTCGTATATGTGTTAGGTCGCGCGCATGTGTTAGGTCGTTAGACGACCTAAAGGTCCTAAGTCGTATCTCGTTAAGTCTTAGGTCGTGACATTTTTCGGTCGTGGAAGCGCATATGCGGTAGGTCGCTAGGTTGTGCGCGTGTGTGTGTGTGGTTAAGTCGCGTGAAGGCTTAAGGGGTTAGGTCGTTGAGTGTTAGGTCGGAGGATTTGTTAGGTCGTTGGTCGCGATAGTTAGGTCGTGAACGAAGTGCTGCTATTTTGAGAGCTCGAGTTCTATACTTCTTCACTTCTTTTCTCCACTTTAATCTTGTGATTCCTTCCATCCAAATCGAAGATCAAATCGAAGATCCAAGAGCTTAGATTGAAGATCTTCAACCATTGAAGAGAGATTTCATCGTTTGAAGCGGAATTTTAGCGGATCAAGTTAGATTCTTCGCTGTCCAGATCTGAAGTGTGTTGCTTTTGAGGTGTTTAGAAGATTTGGTGAGTGGTGGTTATCTCTCACACGGATCCAAAGGAGTATATTGGATTGATGGCTTGATTTGGTGTAAAATAGTGATTTCCATGCATTTTCTTAAACTTAAGTATAGATCCATTGTTCATGATGATTTGACAACCATTTTACTACATGTTAACCTAGGCAAGTTCATTCATCAAGTTGTAGAGATATTGCTCATGATTCATGCTTGTTAGATATAGACTATTTATTTACAAGATTGCCATTATTGTTATAATTGTTTATTTGATCATGTTTGAATGCTTGATAACTTGGATTAATGTTTGACTTGATTGATTGTTGTAAATTAGTTAATTGATGATTTGATTTGGACAAGATGGTCGAAGATTATTCAAAAGCTTAGGAAAAGGCTCTTGAATTGGAAAAGCTGCTTGTGGCATATGTGGCGGATGATGAAGCTCATATGGATAGATTTGATGATGTTGATGTTGAGATGAGGCTTTGCTATGATGAGATGAAGCAAAGCATGTTATGAGATAGCCTTGGTTTAATCCAGACGGGATCATTCCAAGCATGTTGATAACTCGGTGAAATGGTTCGAGTTTGAGGATAATGGTTTGCTCGAGAGGCGCTTGAGCTAGTATGAGAATAGTCGTCGAGGAGGATGACTAGAAGGCTGAGATTTCATCGTTGTTGAAGGTTCTAGCAGGCTCAAAGCAAGAGTACGTTGGGCAGATTCGATAGTCCCTAAAGACTAAGATTGTAGTCGAGTACTCTGGGCAGATTCGATAGTCCTAGGCACGGGCTGCGACGACGTGCAGAGATCTGTCTAGAACCGGGGTTGCCATTAACCCTTGACGGACGGCTGAAAGAATGTGTCGGTCATTCAATTAACGGTGGTATCGAAGCAAAGATAACAGTGATAGCCAGAGTCATGGATGTTTGGTTGTATCGTCATTCGGTCTCAAGAGCAATGTTTTCTGGGTGCTTATCTGATCTTGGTTTAGGCCTTGGGGGTTTGTACTTGGAAAATGTTGACCTTGACTCGAGTGATAATTGCTTTACTTTAAATGTCTGCTTTGCTATGTTTACTTCTGCTTAGTGTGTTTGGGGGCTTTCACTGTAGAAAGAGGTGGAGTGGGAGGGTTGGATTCCTATTCCTTTTTCCTTTATGCTCTTTTGGTATGTTGTTAGTTAATTTACCGCTCACTAAGACTGTTGTCTGACTCAAGGCTTTATGTTTAACTCTTATCGCCTTGGGCTGTTCATCCATTTTGGGATGGGCAGACTAGGTAGCAGGTGACAGGTGCTGTTCTTAGTTTCTCACGATGCTGATGACGAAGACGAGCAGGAGGCTTGCATATTATTTTCTTACTATATGTACTGGATGTTCCGCTGCTTTGTGTAATTCTCTGAGTGTTATGTAGTGAGGCTTGATGTATTGACTATTCAGATGTTTGTATTCAACTATTATGAGGTTTAATAGAGATTCTGTTCTGTAAAGCTTCCCTATATATACTTTCTATTGTATTTTATCCATGCACTGTGAGTTATACGATAGATTCTGCTGTTTTAACTTAACCTTGGCAACCGTCCATGGCTGCCTGGCACAATTTACAGCGCACTATTTCTATGTTCAGTGCAGGGGTCATGTGCGGTCGTCACACCTATTCCTTGGACTTAACCTTAGGGTAGATAGTTAACCTCTATGACATTCCATATCACAACCGCTTCCAGAACATAGATCGCGTATATGGTTTTGAAGTGATTAAGGGTTTTGAGTCAACTCATATAAGTACACCCTTCCCGCTTATCGGACTCTCCAAAACCAATCGATGAATTTTCGGTTAACTCAATTATGGTTCTCTCAGAAGTAAGCGAAAGCTTGAGACGTTTCATACCATTGCTCCTCCCCGTGGGTTCTCATTGATATGCAATCGCGAAGCCTTTCGATAACTTCTTAAGTCAATATTTGGTCAAATTCGATAATCGACTAATCGATTATCTTGTCAAAACAATTGCTTATACAAATCATGATTCGTACTCTTAACTCGTTTTCGACATTCCAACTTAACTATTCCTCTCCCAAGAGTGAAGTGTAATGATACGATCTTTCGACGCTCGAAAGTCGACATCAATACGTCCACTGTATCAAATGCCGCACAATCGAATGCCGGAAAACTGAATCATTAGGGTTGAAAAGAAGAGGTAGAAGAAGACAGAAGAAAAAGAAACAGAAACAACAACAGAATCTCACATTCGCAGCGGAACAATATATAATAAATTAATGAATAATCTTTATAACAAAGAACTATATCAGTTTATACATACATCATCAGAGTTTACAACAACAACACGCATCACAGGACAGTTACATAAACTTGTCCACATAACATAACACAGCGGAATAATACTAGTATAAGTAATACGTTTCGCCATCCAGCTCGCCTCCAGATCTCCACAGCAACTGCTGAATTCTAGAATGACCTGATAACCTGACTCTAGGCTGCCCGTGTGGAAAATTATGGGCACCCAGAGTTTAGAAAGGGAACAATAAACTCCAGGTCAGTCGTGGGACTGGTGTGAGATCTTTAAAACAGTTATTTTCACAGAGAAAATAAAAATTGTTCGCAATGCTTTTGGAAAATGAAACTACCATAAAGCCTCCCGCCACACACACAATGCAAACGCAGAATTGGAGGAGATTTCTCCTTATGATAGTCAAATATGCTTAATACGCAAAATCCTTTTAATATTATTATTAGTGCATAGTGTGGAAAATATTTCGAAAATATAATATCAATCTTAGCCAACATACAACCATTATTGTATGCCTACTATAGCTACTATGTTCAATAGCAGGTTACCGCCACATTCCATAGCAGGTTATACAACTAAAACCGTACAAGGTTCGTATTGTTTCTTTGGATTTTTCCAACATGGTCAGGCTAAGGAACTTCCTATGCCACATGGGTACACCTCTGGAGGGACGTCCCGAGAACTAACTAGCTCTCTGCCAACATAAGGCCGAGTTACCTCACGCTTCTTGGTGCAATGAAGCTGTAACTAGATAACTCCACACACGAGTATGCCACCCCCCGGTCGTTTGCGACCTTTATCCGAGGGCCCTCGATCACAAAGCAACAATCACACAGTAAAATAAGATTGATGCAACCACACAGGTAAAGCATCTGGGCTCCATACCATGATACCACCTTTTTCCAGAAGGAAATGACATACCCTAAAGGGCGCAACCCTCATAACCTTGCCGCATTTTCCTGTTTTGACCATTTCCGGGGTGTGAGGTCCGATGAGGCCTCGTCCACAAAGCTACGCTTTACACAAAAGCCATGCTTTGATCAACAAATGATCAGCAACACACATCAACACTTAGCATGCCACACTACCAAATTGGGAGTATATCACTGATAACCTTCAACTACATAACCTCTGAGCTCGTACGTCTCAGAGAAGGGTGTTAAGCTAAGAGAATAAATTCTCCGCCACCAACAGATATGTATTTGAAAGAAATCTGCTTTATATCTCAAAGTGTAGTGTCAGACATACAACCATACAAGTATGTTTCGGGTTCGAACAATACCGAAGGCACTTCCAAAGAAGCCCTTGCAAATCCGGGTATCCACAATCCCGATCGGACTTCCCATCATATATGGAATCTCTATACCGTAGCTACTCGGTGCAGAGACAATCAATAGGTTATCCTATCGTTTTCTCAAACACCTGGTCTTCACACCGGTCTTCAAATGCTATCCATTTACGTCGTATCATTATTCGGAATGGGTTATATGACACAAAGTCCTCTCCCGGCTAAACCGAATAATGAGCGCTTGTTTTTAAAACAAATTCAAGTGCCATTTCAAAGGCAAACATTGATAGTCAGTTATTTAACTATCAAACAATATTCACAACAATCAACTAATTTAAATAATTTTTCCCAAATTATTTATTTTCAAAATATCTTCGCAAGATATATATTTTTCCCACACTTCAACATTTTGACAACCAATTTCAAATCACTTTTTACTTGCAGAATAAAATTCCCGATATTATTTATTTCCATTGTGAATTCAAAGTTTCAAATATCCACTTTCAAACAGCAAATTAAATTCCAAATTGATTTCTAAATTTATTTCAACACCGAATCAAATTTCAAATTAATTCTACCCTTTATTTCAAATACCAAATCAATTTTCATATTGATTTTCCAAATTATTTTTCAAATCGATTTCCAAATTTATTTCAACACAAAATCCATTTTCATTCAACACCAAATAAATTTTCATATCGATTTCCCAAAGATTTATTTTCGAATACCAAATTAATTATCAAATTGATTTCCAGAAATTTACCACCTTTTAAATAAATCTCTTTATTCTTTCCAAATTATTTAAAATTCCATTTTCAATAAATTCTTCAACTTTTAAACAATATTATTCAGAACCCATTTATTAATATCTTTTCCAATATTTTGGAAATAAGTCGATAAGATTTCAAAAATCAACTTTATGTTTTTAAATTCCTTCTTTTAAATTTACCCAATTCTTTCAAAAGGAATTTACCAAAAATTCCCAACTTTAATTTCAAAAATCCAATTTTATTTACTTCTGGTATCCAACGATACCAAAAATACATTCGGCTAAATTATAGCCTTCAATAAATTCAATCATCAATATAATCATTCACAGATTATCAATAAATCATCACAAAACATATGAAACAAATTCATATAACATATGAACAAATTCATATAATTTGAGGAATCCAGTTGTATCCCTCCAACCTGTTTCCCTACATCCACAGATGTTAGCACAACAATTAAATACCCATTCCACTTCAAGGTGGAATATCGCGGTATATGGGATTTATAAAATATCATCCGCTATTATACGGCACATAGGGTCTCATCCGCTATATAATGCGGGAAATCAACAACTCCAAATATATATATATATATATATATATATAGACACACTATCATATATACTATCACATCCAAACAATCAATCAATCAATAATTGAAATTCAAATTTTAATTTGAGTGAGAAGATCTCACCTTTAATTTGCAGTCCATTTTCCATTTCGGCTTGATTCTCGATTTTAGACCTTGTATAAACAATTTTATACAATTTATTAATATTCGAAATAAGTCAAACAATTCAACTGCCATTTTAAAATTTTAATTCAACTAGTAATTTCAATTTTTTTAACTGATGATTATATTTTAACTAATTTCTTTTAATAAATTTATTGAACAAAAAATTAAATTTAAAACTAAATTTAATCCAACATTTATTCTATAAAATATCCTTATCGATTAAAATAATTAAAAAAGTCTATTAACATATTAATCCCATATTACATTATTTAAAATAATTGGTAATTAAACAAATGCATATATGTGTACTTATTTATTACCTTTAAATTAAAACAGAAATCTTTTATCTTACTGTAAAATTATTACAGTACTATAAAAAAATAGAATTTCACTTTACTGTAAATTCTTATATTTTCTTTCTGTATATATTTTACTGTATTTAACACCTTCATTTATAAAATTAAATTAAAATAAAATGATACCTTCATTTACTGTATGGCAATTACAGCTAAGGTTTGACTGGTCAAACAAATATATTTTCTATTCAAATTTAAATTTAAAACATCTTGAACCATAACCTAAAATTTTAATCTCCTAACGAGGCATGTCGATAGACATTTATAATGTTATACGCCTATTCCGAACACAATGAAAAAGGTTTCGAGTCCAAATTCGATCGTATGGAGAAGATAGCTTTTTGGACTCAGTCATAGTATTGAATTTCGATTTAATTTCAGCGCGTTTGCTTATCGTACGATCACACAACAACTCCAATCACTACGGAAATTGAAATCCGATAATAGTACAATATTACGGATCCAATGGAACTGGTTTCGTTAAATTCCAAGACTATGCCTCGGAAGGCTATTTTTTAAATATCGATTTAAACGATAAAATTTCAATACTGAACAAAACAGTTTCAAATTCAATTCTGAAAGTTCCATTACCTTTAGTATCATAAATATGAATTTTCTAAGCCTTAAAATTATTTTTAATCATCTTAAAAATCAAGATTCAATATTTTACCCAATTTTAATATATTAAATTCAATAATTAAACTGCCAAATTCATTCTGATATTTGAATTTCAATGAAACTATCTTCCAAACCTTCAAACTCAATTAAATATTCAAATTTCAAATGTCAAAAATTCAGGGTCATTACATTCTTCCCCACTTAAAAGGATTTCGTCCCGAAATTACAAGTTAAGAAGAATGCTCCAATACCCGTTAACTATTTTCTCAAATCCAAATAGTTTTAAACAACTTTCCAGAATAATCTTTTATTAAGACACACTAATCTTTTCTAACTTTCCAAACTTATTCATAAGTTCAAACAATGATACTTACTCAACAATTCAAATTTAAATTCTAAACCAAATTTTGAATTGTCAAAATTTTCCCAAAATTTTTCTAACTCCTTAAATTTTTGAAATTTTTTGCCAGCGTCTCCTTTGCGCGGCTAGCTCGGTACGACTACAAAATGTCCCTACGGACTGCCAAATTCCAATAGAAAACAAAACGCCAAGTGGAAAAATCAGAATCCCATCAAATTTCATACTGAAATTTTAAATACATACCTTATTGTCGAGCAATATAAATTATCTTCATAATCAAAAATCCAATTTCCTTTTCCTTTATAACCCCTGTATGTTTTTCTTAACAATGATGTCCAATTACAACATTCAAAAACCTTTTTGCACGTTTATATTTTGATTTCTGTGCACTTATTCACAATCACCATTTTACAACTTCTTACATTTATTTTCACTTCATTAACAAAGTTATATATTCATTTCCATTCAACTTTGCATTTTCAATTCCAGTTGAATTCAATTTACAATTTCAATTCTATTTGAATTCATTTTATCTTCAAAAACCAAAAATTCACTTAGTGAAAACTCGATATTCACTTTTTTCCCAAACTTTCAACTTCGACCAAAACAATGGTTTTCATTTTCTAGTTCAATTCCTACGTTTCCATTACAATTTGAAAATCAATTTCCCGTTATCAAAATTTTTCTAACTCCCAAAATTTTCAGAAAATTTTGGCGGAGTCTCCTTCGTACGGAGGAGCTTTTGCAATTTGACAAGGAAGATAAATATATATACATCGACCCACATGGTCGGAAAAACAAAAACAGTTCATATTTTCTATTTTTATTGCGTAGGCGTACCTTTATTAGCATTTTAAGCAAAGCGGCTATTTTTTTAGCTATTTGCACACTCAAATCCAGCCAAACGGCTTTCCTGAACCTGTACTTACTCAATTTAAACACGTAAGTGACATATATAGGAAATCTATGAACATTTTATTCATTTTCAATAACAAACAAGTAGTTTTCGTAAACAATACACTCAAAATTATTTCCATTAGAAATTCAATTCAATTCAAGTGATTTACAGCTCACTTTCTTACATTCTATTCATTTTTAAGCGAAACGAATTCATATTTATTTCAATTGATTCAAAAATCAATTTTTTTTAGCTTTCATTAACTCATATAACTTTATACAATTTCGTTTGCATCAAACGACAACCATTTCTATGCAAATTTCGACGATATTCACTTAATAGAATATCCATTCTAGTTTATAACTAATTTAAATTGATACCAACTCAATTTATTTTAATTCCATTTCATTGGAAACCATTTCACAAAACTCAACAACAACGCTTTTGTCCAAATATTTCTTAAGTCATTTCAACTCAAAACTCAAGTTCATTTTCCTTGTAAACAATTTCTAATTTAAATCTTGATTTGATTTTTTTTTCATTTATCAAATCCATTCCATCAACTAATTTAATTCAATTAGTATATTCACTTATCCTTTTTAAATTCCAAATTTCCATATTCAATTCATCTGAATTTATTTTATCAACAACAAGGAAATTTCGATTTATTTTTTCTACTTACTTGAATTTATATGAAAATTCAAACCATTTTTATTTCCAACCTTTATTATCATTAGTCTGCTTTGAACTAATTCTACAACTTCATTTTATTCTACACAATTTAAGCTGGATTTCAATATTCACAATTACCATTTCACAATTTCCAGTTTAATCTTCATTAATTTAGAATATTTTCTCAACTCCAAATTCTACTTAAGAATTTCATCATTTTGGTTAATAACCACTTATATTTAAACAGGATTTCAAATTCCATATGAATTCAATTTACTTTTCAATTCATAAATATTGAATCCAATTTTATTTCAATACTTCGCTTCATTTGGTCCAACTTGACAAATTTTCCACTTTACTTTGTTTATCACAAATCAAAGTAGGTTTCCAAACTCAATTATATTCCATAAATATTTTAAATAAGATTCCAGAGTTTTTCGATCTTTTCAAAACCATTTTTTTTCTCTTTTCTTTCAAAATCAATTCAAATTATCCTTTGAATTTCCAAAACCATTTTCAAATTAAAGGAATTCAATCTTTTGAATTTTCATCCAAATCCTTTTAATCCGTATTTCAAAAATTATTTTGGCACTTTATTTCAATTTATAAAACTCATAAATTCACATTACCAATTTCATTCCATTAATGAATTTTATTTTCAAATATTTTCCTAGAATTCTATTTCAAATTATAAATCACATTTACAATTTGCATTTACAAATCCCATTCGTATATGAATTCATTTCCTTATACTTTCAATTCATATTTATAAATTTCATTTGTTAAATGAATTTATTTCCAAATCTTTGGTTATACCATTATTTCTCATTCCGTTTCCATATAACAATGATAATAATTCAATATTATCTCTTCCTAACAACCAAGCATCCATATACTATAATAATTTATGGAAAATGATTTCTTTCTATACAAAAATAATTTTGGGTAAAATTATTTCATTTACCCTATTTAAAAACAATACTGCGTCGATTTATCTTGTTTAAGAGTTTAGAAACCCCTATCGATTACAGTTGGCCAAACTGCACCGAGCATAATCTATAAACAATCAACTGATAAGTTAACACAATATAAAACAATTTTTTACATTCACTAATAAATACGCGCTCATATCTATTATTACACTCACACTCATTCTAGAGTACTACTGACACTATCTCTAATGAGTAACACCCAAACCAATTGCTCTGATACCACTTTGTAACGTTACGATCTTTCGACGCTCGAAAGTCGACATCAATACGTCCACTGTATCAAATGCCGCACAACTGAATGCCGGAAAATTGAATTAGTAGGGTTGAAAAGAAGAGGTAGAAGAAGATAGAAGAAAAGGAAACAGAAACAACAACAGAATCTCACATTCGCAGCGGAACAATATATAATAGATGAATGAATAATCTTTATAACAAAGAACTATATCAGTTTATACATACATCATCAGAGTTTACAACAACAACACGCATCACTGGACAGTTATATAAACTTGTCCACATAACATAACACAGCGGAATAATACTAGTATATGTAATACGTCTCGCCATCCAGCTCGCCTCCAGATCTCCACAGCAACTGCTGAATTCCAGATTGACCTGATAACCTGACTCTAGGCTACCCGTGTGAAAAATTATGGGCACCCAGAGTTTAGAAAGGGAACAATAAACTCCAGGTCAGTCGTGGGACTGGTGTGAGATCTTAAAAACAGTTATTTTCACAAAGAAAATAAAAATTGTTCGCAATGCTTTTGGAAAATGAAACTACCATAAGGCCTCCCGCCACACACACAATGCAAACGCAGAATTGGAGGAGATTTCTCCTTATGATAGTCAAATATGCTTAATACGCAAAATCCTTTTAATATTATTATTAGTGCATAGTGTGGAAAACATTTCGAAAATATAATATTAATCTTAGCCAACATACAACCATTATTGTATGCCTACTATCGCTACTATGTTCAATAGCAGGTTACCGCCACATTCCATAGCAGGTTATACAACTAAAACCGTACAAGGTTCGTATTGTTTCTTTGGGTTTTTCCAACAAATGGTCAGGCTAAGGAACTTCCTATGTGACATGGGTACGCCTCTGGAGGGACGTCCCGAGTATTAACTAGCTCTCTGCTAACACAAGGCCGAGTTACCTCACGCTTCTTGGTGCAATGAAGCTGTAACTAGATAACTCCACACACGAGTATGCCACCCCCTGGTCGTTTTCGACCTTTATCCGAGGGCCCTCGATCAAAGCAACAATCACACAGTAAAATAAGATTAATGCAACCACACAGGTAAAGCATCTGGGCTCCATACCATGATACCACCTTTTTCCAAAAGGAAATGACATACCCTAAAAGGCGCGACCCTCATAACCTTGCCGCATTTTCCTGTTTTGACCATTTCCGGGGTGTGAGGTCCGATGATGTCTCGTCCACAAAGCTACGCTTTACACGAAAGCCATGCTTTGATCAACAAATGATCAGCAACACACAACAACACTTAGCATGCCACACTACCAAATTGGGAGTATATCACTGATAACCTTCAACTACATAACCTCTGAGCTCGTACGTCTCAGAGAAGGGTGTTAAGCTAAGAGAATAAATTCTCCGCTACCAACATATATGTATTTGAAAGAAATCTGCTTTATATCTCAAAGTGTAGTGTCAGACATACAACCATTCAAGTATGTTCCGGGTTCGAACAAAACCGAAGGCACTTCCAAAGAACCCCTTGCAAATCCAGGTATCCACAATCCCGATCGGACTTCCCATCACATAGGGAATCTCTATACCGTAGCTACTCGGTGAAGAGACAATCAATAGGTTATCCTATCGTTTTCTCAAACACCCGGTCTTCACACCGGTCTTCAAATGCTATCCATTTACGTCGTATCATTATTCGGAATGGGTTATATGACACAAAGTCCTCTCCCGACTAAACCGAATAATGGGCGCTTGTTTTTAAAACAACTTCAAGTGCCATTTCAAAGGCAAACATTGATAGTCAGTTATTTAACTATCAAACAACATTCACAACAATCAACCAATTTAAATAATTTTTCCCAAATTATTTATTTTCAAAATATCTTCGCAAGATATATATTTTTCCCACACTTCAACATTTTGAAAACCAATTTCAAATCACTTTTTACTTGCGGAATAAAATTCCCGATATTATTTATTTCCACTATGAATTCAAAGTTTCAAATATCCACTTTCAAACACCAAATCAAATTCCAAATTGATTTCTAAATTTATTTCAACACCGAATCAAATTTCAAATTGATTTTACCCTTTATTTCAAATACCAAATCAATTTTCATATTGATTTTCCAAATTATTTTTCAAATCGATTTCCAAATTTATTTCAACACAAAATCCATTTTCATTCAACACCAAATAAATTTTCATATTGATTTCCCAAAGATTTATTTTCGAATACCAAATCAATTATCAAATTGATTTCCAGAAATTTACCACCTTTTAAATAAATCTCTTTATTCTTTCCAAATTATTTAAAATTCCATTTTCAATAAATTCTTCAACTTTTAAACAATATTATTCAGAACCCATTTATTAATATCTTTTCCAATATTTTGGAAATAAGTCGATAAGATTTCAAAAATCAACTTTATGCTTTTAAATTCCTTCTTTTAAATTCACCCAATTCTTTCAAAAGGAATTTACCAAAAATTTCCAACTTTAATTTCAAAAATCCAATTTTATTTACTTCTGGTATCCAACGATACCAAAAATACATTCGGCTAAATTATAGCTTTCAACAAATTCAATCATCAATATAATCATTCATAGATTATCAATAAATCATCACACAACATATGAAACAAATTCATATAACATATGAAACAAATTCATATAATTTGAGGAATCCAGTTGTATCCCTCCAACCTGTTTCCCTGCATCCACAGATGTTAGCACAACAATTAAATACCATTCCACTTCAAGGTGGAATATCGCGGTATATGGGATTTATAAAATATCATCCGCTATTATGCGGCGCATAGGGTCTCATCCGCTATATAATGCGGGAAATCAACAACTCCAAATATATATATATATAGACACACTATCATATATACTATCACATCCAAACAATCAATCAATCAATAATTGAAATTAAAATTTTAATTTGAGTGAGAAGATCTCACCTTTAATTTGCAGTCCATTTTCAATTTCGGCTTGATTCTCGATTTTAGACCTTGTATAAACAATTTTATACAATTTATTAATATTCGAAATAAGTCAAACAATTCAACTGCCATTTTAAAATTTTAATTCAACTAGTAATTTCAATTTTTTTAACTGATGATTATATTTTAACTAATTTCTTTTAATAAATTTATTGAACAAAAAAATAAATTTAAAACTAAATTTAATCCAACATTTATTCTATAAAATATCCTTATCGATTGAAATAATTAAATAAGTCTATTAACATATTAATCCCATATTACATTATTTAAAATAATTGGTAATTGAACAAATGCATATATGTATACTTATTTATTACCTTTAAATTAAAACAGAAATCTTTTATCTTACTGTAAAATTATTACAGTATTATAAAAAAAATAGAATTTCACTTTACTGTAAATTCTTATATTTTCTTTCTGTATATATTTTACTGTATTTAACACCTTCATTTATAAAATTAAATTAAAATAAAATGATACCTCACTACAAATCTGAGAACCACGGCCAACATCCACGCTGCTCCTCACCCCAGCCTCGCGCGTGCTCGAGAGCTACGACCCAACTTCGTGAACACCTCGTGCCGCCGCTATTCCAAATCGAATGACGAACTTCTCCCCCAGCGCGCGCGAGCGCCACCGCCTCGAACCCTAGGTCGCTCCTCTCTCTCGCGGTCGTTGAACCCCATCGATTGCTTGGATTCGAAATGAAGTAGAGGAGAAAGAGGAACGAGGAGCCTCCCTTACTCGATTCGAACGGCTGCCTTGAGGAAGAAGAATGAACGGAGTCGCCAATTCCTGCTCTGGCCCACTCGCGATTTCGATTATCATTCCAGTCGCTCACGATGCTCGCGAATTTGACTCGCGGATAGACGAAATCGATACTACATCTTGTTCGAATTCGAACGAGGAAGGGCGCCTCGTCTTCGTGCTGTCCCCATTTTTTTTATTTTTCTTTGCTTTCGTTTTTATTTGGATTTGATTTTAGAGGAGCGGCCATTAGATTTGATTTTTTTTCTTTTAACTTCTAGATTGATCAGTTAGTTGTGTGATTTTGAAAGAAATGGAGGGGAGACAAGAGAACACGTTCACGTGCTAAATCGACAAGCTACAGTGCTTCTGAGTTGATAAAAGGCAGCTGATGTGAGGCAATTATAGCTGAGGTTTGACTGGTCAAACAAATATATTTTCTATTCAAAATTAAATTTAAAACATCTTGGAACCATAACCTAAAATTTCAATCTCCTAACGAGGCATGCCGATAGGCATTTATAATGTTATACGCCTATTCCGAACGCAATGAAAAAGGTTTCGAGTCCAAATTCGATCGTATGGAGAAGATAGCTTTTTGGACTCAGTCATAATATTGAATTTCGATTTAATTTCAACGTGTTTGCTTATCGTACGATCACACAACAACTCCAATCACTACGGAAATTGAAATCTGATAATAGTACAATATTACGGATCCAATGGAACTGGTTTCGTTGAATTCCGAGACTATGCCTCGGAAGGCTATTTTTTAAATATCGATTTAAACGATAAAATTTCAATACTGAACAAAACAGTTTCAAATTCAATTCTGAAAGTTCCATTACCTTTAGTATCATAAATATGAATTTTCTAAGACTTAAAATTATTTTTAATCATCTTAAAAATCAAGATTCAATATTTTACCCAATTTTAATATATTAAATTCAATAATTAAATTGCCAAATTCATTCTGATATTTGAATTTCAATGAAACTATCTTCCAAACCTTCAAACTCAATTAAATATTCAAATTTCAAATGTCAAAAATTTAGGGTCGTTACATTCTTCCCCACTTAAAAGGATTTCGTCCCGAAATTACAAGTTAAGAAGAATGCTCCAATACCCGTTAACTATTTTCTCAAATCCAAATAGTTTTAAACAACTTTCCAGAATAATCTTTTATTAAGACACACTAATCATTTCTAACTTTCCAAACTTATTCATAAGTTCAAACAATGTTACTTACCCAACAATTCAAATTTAAATTCTAAACCAAATTTTGAATTGTCAAAATTTTCCCAAAATTTTTCTAACTCCTTAAATTTTTGAAATTTTTTGCCAGCGTCTCCTTTGCGCGGCTAGCTCGGTATGACTACAAAATGTCCCTACGGACTGCCAAATTCCAATAGAAAACAAAACGCCAAGTGGAAAAATCATAATCCCATCAAATTTCATACTGAAATTTTAAATACATACCTTATTGTCGAGCAATTTAAATTATCTTCAAAATCAAAAATCCAATTTCCTTTTCCTTTATAACCCCTGTATGTTTTTCTTAACAATGATGTCCAATTACAACATTCAAAAACCTTTTTGCACGTTTATATTTTGATTTCTGTGCACTTATTCACAATCACCATTTTACAACTTCTTACATTTATTTTCACTTCATTAACAAAGTTATATATTCATTTCCATTCAACTTTGCATTTTCAATTCCATTTGAATTCAATTTACAATTTCAAATCTATTTGAATTCATTTTATCTTCAAAAACCAAAAATTTACTTAGTGAAAACTCGATATTCACTTTTTTCCCAAACTTTCAACTTCGACCAAAACAATGGTTTTCATTTTATAGTTCAATTTCTACGTTTCCATTACAATTTGAAAATCAATTTCCCGTTATAAAAAATTTCCAAAATATTTTCAAAATTTTTCTAACTCCCAAAATTTTCAGAAAATTTTGGCGGAGTCTCCTTTGTATGGAGGAGCTTTTGCAATTTGACAAGGAAGATAAATATATATACATCAACCCACATGGTCGGAAAAACAAAAACAGTTCATATTTCCTATTTTTATTGCGTAGGCGTACCTTTATTAGCATTTTAAGCAAAGCGGCTATTTTTTTAGCTATTTGCGTGCTCAAATCCAGCCAAACGGCTTTCCTGAACCTGTACTTACTCAATTTAAACACGTAAGTGACATATATAGGAAATCTATGAACATTTTATTCATTTTCAATAACAAACAAGTAGTTATCGTAAACAATACACTCAAAATTATTTCCATTAGCAATTCAATTCAATTCAAGTGATTTACAGCTCACTTTCTTACATTCTATTCATTTTTAAGCGAAACGAATTCATATTTATTTCAATTGATTCAAAAATCAATTTTTTTAGCTTTCATTAACTCATATAACTTTATACAATCTCGTTTGCGTCAAACGACAACCATTTCTATGGAAATTTCGATGATATTCACTTAACAGAATATCCATTCTAGTTTATAACTAATTTAAATTGATACCAACTCAATTTATTTTAATTCCATTTCATTGGAAACCATTTCACCAAACTCAACAACAACGCTTTTGTCCAAATATTTCTTAAGTCATTTCAACTCAAAACTCAAGTTCATTTTCCTTGTAAACAATTTCTAATTTAAATCTTGATTTGATTTTTTTTTCATTTATCAAATCCATTCCATCTACTAATTTAATTCAATTAGTATATTCACTTATCCTTTTTAAATTCCAAATTTCCATATTCAATTCATCTGAATTTATTTTATCAACAACAAGGAAATTTCGATTTATTTTTTTCTACTTTCTTGAATTTATATGCAAATTCAAACCATTTTTATTTCCAACCTTTATTATCATTAGTCCGCTTCGAACTAATTCTACAACTTCATTTTATTCTACACAATTTAAGCTGGATTTCAATATTCACAATTACCATTTCACAATTTCTAGTTTAATCTTCATTAATTTAGAATATTTTCTCAACTCCAAATTCTACTTAAGAATTTCATCATTTTGGTTAATAACCACTTATATTTAAACTGGATTTCAAATTCCATATGAATTCAATTTACTTTTCATTTCATAAATATTGAATCCAATTTTATTTCAATACTTCGCTTCATTTGGTCCAACTTGACAAATTTTCCACTTTACTTTGTTTATCACAAATCAAAGTAAGTTTCCAAACTCAATTATATTCCATAAATATTTTAAATAAGATTCCAGAGTTTTTCGATCTTTTCAAAACCATTTTTTTCTCTTTTCTTTCAAAATCAATTCAAATTATCCTTTGAATTTCTAAAACCGTTTTCAAATTAAAGGAATTCAATCTTTTGAATTTTCAATCCAAATCCTTTTAATCCGTATTTCAAAAATTATTCTAGCACTTTATTTCAATTTATAAAACTCATAAATTCACATTACCAATTTCATTCCATTAATGAATTTTATTTTCAAATATTTTCCTAGAATTGTATTTCAAATTATAAATCACATTTACAATTTGCATTTACAAATCCCATTCATATATGAATTCATTTCCTTATACTTTCAATTCATATTTATAAATTTCATTTGTTAAATGAATTTATCTCCAAATCTTTGGTTATACCATTATTTCTCATTCCGTTTCCATATAACAATGATAATAATTCAATATTATCTCTTCCTAACAACCAAGCATCCATATACTATAATAATTTATGGAAAATGATTTCTTTTCTATACAAAAATAGTTTTGGGTAAAATTATTTCATTTACCCTATTTAAAAACAATACTACATCGGTTTATCTTGTTTAAGAGTTTAGAAACCCCTATCGATTACAGTTGGCAAAACTGCACCGACTAGAATCTATAAACAATCAACGGATAAGTCAACACAATATAAAACAAATATTTACATTCACTAACAAATACACGCTCATATCTATTATTACACTCACACTCATTCTAGAGTACTACTGACTCTATCTCTAATGAGTAACACCCAACAGAGTCGGGGTTATCGCTTAACCAATTGCTCTGATACCACTTTGTAACGATACGATCTTTCGACGCTCGAAAATCGACATCAATACGTCCACTGTATCAAATGCCGCACAATCGAATGCCGGAAAACCGAATCATTAGGGTTGAAAAGAAGAGGTAGAAGAAGACAGAAGAAAAAGAAACAGAAACAACAACAGAATCTCACATTCGCAGCGGAACAATATATAATAGATGAATGAATAATCTTTATAACAAAGAACTATATCAGTTTATGCATACATCATCAGAGTTTACAACAACAACACGCATCACTGGACAGTTATATAGACTTGTCCACATAACATAACACAGCGGAATAATACTAGTATAAGTAATACGTCTCGCCATCCAGCTCGCCTCCAGATCTCCACAGCAACTGCTGAATTCCAGAATGACCTGATAACCTGACTCTAAGCTGCCCGTGTGGAAAATTATGGGCACCCAGAGTTTAGAAAGGGAACAATAAACTCCAGGTCAGTCGTGGGACTGGTGTGAGATCTTAAAAACAGTTATTTTCATAAAGAAAATAAAAATGGTTCGCAATGCTTTTGGAAAATGAAACTACCATAAGGCCTCCCGCCACACACACAATGCAAACGCAGAATTGGAGGTGATTTCTCCTTATGGTAGTCAAATATGCTTAATACGCAAAATCCTTTTAATATTATTATTAGTGCATAGTGTGGAAAACATTTCGAAAATATAATATTAATCTTAGCCAACATACAACCATTATTGTATGCCTACTATAGCTACTATGTTCAATAGCAGGTTACCGCCACATTCCATAGCAGGTTATACAACTAAAACCGTACAAGGTTCGTATTGTTTCTTTGGATTTTTCCAACAAATGGTCAGGCTAAGGAACTTCCTATGCCACATGGGTACGCCTCTAGAGGGACGTCCCGAGAACTAACTAGCTCTCTGCCAACATAAGGCCGAGTTACCTCACGCTTCTTGGTGCAATGAAGCTGTAACTAGATAACTCCACACACGAGTATGCCACCCCCCGGTCGTTTGCGACCTTTATTCGAGGGCCCTCGATCACAAAGCAACAATCACACAGTAAAATAAGATTGATGCAACCACACAGGTAAAGCATCTGGGCTCCATACCATGATACCACCTTTTACCAGAAGGAAATGACATACCCTAAAGGGCGCGACCCTCATAACCTTGCCACATTTTCCTGTTTTGACCATTTCCGGGGTGTTAGGTCCGATGAGGTCTCGTCCACAAAGCTACGCTTTACACGAAATCCTTTTTTTGATCAACAAATGATCAACAACACACAGTAACACTTAGCATGCCACACTACCAAATTGGGAGTATATCACTGATAACCTTCAACTACATAACCTCTGAGCTCGTACGTCTCAGAGAAGGGTGTTAAGCTAAGAGAATAAATTCTCCGCCACCAACATATATGTATTTGAAAGAAATCTGCTTTCTATCTCAAAGTGTAGTGTCAGACATAAAACCATACAAGTATGTTCTGGGTTCGAACAAAACCGAAGGCACTTCCAAAGAAGCCCTTGCAAATCCGGGTATCCACAATCCCGATCGGACTTCCCATCACATAAGGAATCTCTATACCGTAGCTACTCGGTGACGAGACAATCAATAGGTTATCCTATCGTTTTCTCAAACACCCGGTCTTCACACCGGTCTTCAAATGCTATCCATTTACGTCGTATCATTATTCAAAATGGGTTATATGACACAAAGTCCTCTCTCGGCTAAACCGAATAATGAGCGCTTGTTTTTAAAACAAATTCAAGTGCCATTTCAAAGGCAAATATTGATAGTCAGTTATTTAACTATCAAACAACATTCACAACAATCAACTAATTTAAATAATTTTTCCCAAATTATTTATTTTCAAAATATCTTCGCAAAATATATATTTTTCCCACACTTCAACATTTTGAAAACCAATTTCAAATCACTTTTTACTTGCGGAATAAAATTCCCGATATTATTTATTTCCACTGTGAATTCAAATTTTCAAATATCCACTTTCAAACACCAAATCAAATTCCAAATTGATTTCTAAATTTATTTCAACACCGAATAAAATTTCAAATTGATTCTACCCTTTATTTCAAATACCAAATCAATTTTCATATTGATTTTCCAAATTATTTTTCAAATCGATTTCCAAATTTATTTCAACACAAAATCCATTTTCATTCAACACCAAATAAATTTTCATATCGATTTCCCAAAGATTTATTTTTGTATACCAAATCAATTATCAAATTGATTTCCAGAAATTTACCACCTTTTAAATAAATCACTTTATTCTTTCCAAATTATTTAAAATTCCATTTTCAATAAATTCTTCAACTTTTAAACAATATTATTCAGAACCCGTTTATTAATATCTTTTCCAATATTTTGGAAATAAGTCGATAAAATTTCAAAAATCATCTTTATGCTTTTAAATTCACCCAATTCTTTCAAAAGGAATTTACTAAAAATTTCCAACTTTAATTTCAAAAATCCAATTTTATTTACTTCTGGTATCCAACGATACCAAAAATACATTCGGCTAAATTATAGCCTTTAACAAATTCAATCATCAATATAATCATTCTCAGATTATCAATAAATCATCACACGACATATGAAACAAATTCATATAACATATGAAACAAATTCATATAATTTGAGGAATCCAGTTGGATCCCTCCAACCTGTTTCCCAGCATCCACAGATGTTAGCACAACAATTAAATACCCATTCCACTTCGAGGTGGAATATCATGGTATATGGGATTTATAAAATATCATCTGCTATTATGCGGCGCATAGGGTCTCATCCGCTATATAATGCGGGAAATCAACAACTCCAAATATATATATATATATACTATCATATATACCATCACATCCAAACAATCAATCAATCAATAACTCAAAAATTCAAATTTTAATTTGAATGAGAAGATCTCACCTTTAATTTGCAATCCATTTTCCATTTCGGCTTGATTCTCGATTTTAGACCTTGTATAAACAATTTTATACAATTTATTAATATTCGAAATAAGTCAAACAATTCAACTGCCATTTTAAAATTTTAATTCAACTAGTAATTTCAATTTTTTTTAACTGATGATTATATTTTAACTAATTTCTTTTAATAAATTTATTTAACAAAAAATCAAATTTAAAACTAAATTTAATCCAACATTTATTCTATAAAATATCCTTATCGATTAAAATAATTAAATAAGTCTATTAACATATTAATCACATATTACATTATTTAAAATAATTGGTAATTGAAAAAATGCATATATGTATACTTATTTATTACCTTTAAATTTAAATAGAAATCTTTTATCTTACTCTAAAATTATTACAGTATTATAAAAAAACAGAATTTCACTTTACTGTAAATTCATATATTTTCTTCCTATATATATTTTACTGTATTTAACACCTTCATTTATTAAATTAAATTAAAATGAAATGATACCTCACTGCAAATCTGAGAACCACGGCCAACATCCACGCTGCTCCTCACCCCAGCCTCGCGCGTGCTCGAGAGCTACGACCCAACTTCGTGAACACCTCGTGCCGTCGCTATTCCAAATCGAACGACGAACTTTTCCCCAAGCACGCGCGAGCGCCACCGCCTCGAACCCTAGGTCGCTCCTCTCTCTCGCGGTCGTCGCCCCCCATCGATTGCTTGGATTTGAAATGAAGAAGAGGAGAAAGAGGAACGAGGAGCCCCCCTTACTCGATTTGAACGACTGCCTTGAGGAAGAAGAATGAACGGAGTCGCCAATTCCTGCTCTAGCCCACTCGCGATTTCGATTATCATTCCAGTTGCTCGCGATGCTCGCGAATTTGACTCGCGGATAGACGAAATCGATATTACATCTCGTTCGAATACGAACGAGGAAGGGCGCCTCGTCTTCGTGTTGTCCCCATTTTTTTATTTTTCTTTGCTTTCGATTTTATCTGGATTTGATTTTAGAGGAGCAGCCATTAGATTTGATTTTTTTTCTTTTAACTTCTGGATTGATCAGTTAGTTGTGTGATTTTGAAAGAAATGGAGGGGAGACAAGAGAACACGTTCACGTGCTAAATCGACAAGCTACAGTGCTTCTGAGGTGATAAAAGGCAGTTGATGTGAGGCAATTACAACTAAGGGTTTACTGGTCAAACAAATATATTTTCTATTCAAATTTAAATTTAAATCGTCTTGAAATCATAACCTAAAATTTCAATCTCCTAACGAGGCATGCCAGTTGGTATTTATAATGTTATACGCCTATTCCGAACACAATGGAAAAGGTTTCGAGTCCAAAGTCGATCGTATGGAGAAGATAGCTTTTTGGACTCAGTCATAGTATTGAATTTCAATTTAATTTCAGCGCGTTTGCTTATCGTACGATCACACAACAACTCCAATCACTACGGAAATTGAAATTCGATAATAATACAATATTGCGGATCCAATGGAACTGGTTTCGTCGAATTCCGAGACTGTGCCTCGGAAGGCTATTTTTTAAATATCGATTTAAACGATAAAATTTCAAAACTGAACAAAACAGTTTCAAATTCAATTCTGAAAGTTCCATTACCTTCAGTATCATAAATATAAATTTACTAAGCCTTAAAAATATTTTTAATCATCTTAAAAATCAAGATTCAATATTTTACCCAATTTTAATATATTAAATTCAATAATTAAATTGCCAAATTCATTCTGATATTTGAATTTCAAATGAAACTATCTTCCAAACCTTCAAACTCAATTAAATATTCAAATTTCAAATGTCAAAAATTCAGTGTCGTTACATGAAGTCAGGTAAGTTTGAGCACTGGTTGCACCAAGCCTTGCCTAGACACTTCATTCTTGAATCTCACAAATAGATAACTCTACTTCGTTGGCTTTTAGTGTTAAATATAGTATTAATGATTTCCATAAACAATAAGAAATTAACACGATTAACACGTTTCCGACATTCTTCGACTTACTGTTCCTTAATCAAGAGAAAAACTCGGTAGGTCAAAGCTCTATTGCTCCATCCCTACTCGACATCAATTTTAACTCTCACAAGTAGATAAGACCTACTTCGTTGACTTTTATTGTTAAGCATAGTTAACTACTTTTCAAACAAGTAATTAAACAATCAACCATTTGGCCATTTAGCAATTCTAACCCCTTTTCTAAACCTTTTTTTTATACTTTTAACATACTTAAAAATACTTATAATATGTTTTAAAACATTTATCCAAAATATTACTTCACAATAACACTTTACAAAATCCCTTAAAAACTTGATAACGACATGTTTTCCCACAAAATATCTCTTCTTTAAAAATTCACAACTAATTCTTAAAAATTCATAAATATCTCAAACCACTTTCGAAATACTCTAATATGAGTTAGTAAACACTTGTAAAAAGAATTAAATAAAATATTTAAATATCTTTTCAAACCTTTTGAAGTCCAAAATCAAGTCTTATCGGGGCAGCTTTTGCACTAGTGATGTTTTATCCACTTTTCGAGATGTTACGTAACTTTTCACTATTCAATCTTTTAATAGCAATAAACATATATATAAAACATTATAAATATGGCAAGAAACCCCTATGGTTCTTTCTACAAAGTTCCATAAACATTGCCAAAAACAAGGCAATTCCGAACTGCATCTATAGCGACTATCGCTATAAGTGCACTTTCAAATCCGAGTCTGATCTAAACCAAAGTCCATCTATAACCTATGTTCTTTGTTCAAGGTCTTGTTACAAGTCATATAAGTCGATACGCATAAATCATATATGTCACTTACTTTTAAAGTAAGAATCAAATCAAACCAATGTTTTAACATTAGTTAACAACAATTCAAACAACTTAAAAATCATTTAACACAAACATATATGTGTTATATTTTCATTCAAAGGGAGGTGTTAACTCACCTTTAACCAAAAAAAGCCAAGATCTAAGAACCCAAGCAAAACCTCCACCTTACAACACCTTTCCTTCTTCTCCTCCTTCTTGCCTTCACCTTGCTTATTTTCCTTCATTTCCCATTGAATGCTCACGACCTCTCCTTCTTTGGCATTTTGGCTTAACTTCTTAAAATTTTGCATTAGTGGAAGGTGTTCTAATATTGTACTAAGCCTTGTGGCAAAATTTGAAGTTGTTTGGAGTTTATTTTCAACTATTTCTTTCTAGAACATAAGAGAGGAAGAAAAGAGAAGCCATTGATTTTTATAACTCAAGCTTTGTAAATTTTGTAATTATTTCTAAGGGTACACCTTTGATTATATAGGCTTGCGCAAGGAATTACTACCACCTTCTACCTCTTATGGAAGGTCACAATGGAGCCTTCTTCTCACATGATAACTTTATCACTTCTTCTTTATGCTATTTACCATTATACCCTCACCATGATAATATCTCTTATCCATTAGAACATTCGAAAATGTTTCATGCTTTATGAAGAGGAGAATGTGTTAATTAGTTGCTAATGTGTTCATTTGATTATTAGACAAGTGCATAAGAGTTCGAACAACGTATATCGACTAAAAAGCTATTTATCGATCAATCGATTTTCGGTCACATTATCGATTTCTCTTCAAAGAATATATTTTTGTAAATAAATTTCCAAAACAAGTTTACCATCATTACTTATGATTTAAAAAGGAGTTAGAAAGCTTATTAAATCATTTTAATAACATTTAATTCAAGATTCAAATATTTATATAATTTAGATATTTAAATACGAAGTATTCGAAATTCCGGGTCGTTACAAGGTATGTTGTAGTACAGGCATATACTAGTGTATGAACTCAATCAAGAGAAGAAGCAATAAGTCAAATTAAAATGGGTGGAAATTCGATCAAATTAGGGATATACCAAATGCAACACCGATGCATCAATGTGCATCCACCGGTCCACTGGTGTGCACATTTCCTATACCTTGAAGCTTAATATATATAAGGGATAATAACAATAAAATATAAATAAATTATATAAAATATGAATAAAATAAATAACAACACCAACATATCCTAGATTTAATTTGGAAGTATAATTCAAATTGTTTTAATAGTTATATGGAGTAATTTTATAATAATATATAGTTGAAATATTATGCAAATTTAGGAAATTCTTACTTTAAATTGAAATAAACATACGGAAATTAAATACAAATTATATAACATAAATTCAAACTTATATTATGACTGAATGCTATTTAAATGGAATTATTAATTTCAACAATGGGATTATTACTTAATAAATTGATTTTGGAGTTAACATATTATTTTCCAGTATGGCTACTTTCTGATTTAGATATATTATCATGAATTTATTAGAATATTTAAAGATGTTTGCCTATTTATTTAAATATTTCTAAGTGTTATTTTAATATAGTAGAGTATCCTTTGGTATATAAATATTACTAACATTATTTAAATAATGTTTATTATTTTTCCTATAAATATAATTACTTTGATAAATCATTTGTATACTTGTATTTTCTGTGTAACAGGAAATTTGAATAAATGGAGTTATAATCCCATCTGATATGAGACTTTCAATAATATTTCTCTGGTTATTCATCAGACTTGCTGCATAGAAATATAGTGTGGATTGAGTGTATTTTATGAGCATTGGATAAACGTTCGAATAACACATAGTGGTATGAGACTCCATAATGATATTCGTTCGGTTATTTACCATATGTAAATGTCACTCTTACGAGGATTCATTGTGTGATGTGAGGCTCGCTGCGGTGAGCAATGATATTTATACCTATAGTCGTGTGTCAGCATATGTATATGGCTATGTTTTAGCCACCGAGTATATATACCATGTATCTGTCTATCTTTGTCCAACTTCTCTTATGGTACAAGAGTGAAATAGATTAGGCTAGTATCCGCCCTAGCGGCCTGACTGTGGGGTCGAACCTCGAATTCATGACACCTTACATTTATAGTTGTGTGCATTCTCCCCTGTGTCACCTAGGCCAATAGTCTATTACCATAGGGGAATGTGATGGGTCGTGACCGATTCCTCGCGTTGTCAAGCACACAAGTGGATAATGTCACGATGACCATGAGGGTAGCTTAAGACTATAGGATCCATGTTATATGGACACACGGGTGGCTCCTAGAGCAAGTAGATGTGTTGTCAGTCTCCTGGCTAGTTCCGATGTATGTGTGGTAGATAGAAATTTACTGTTTATATTCCTATGAGGTGATGTGTATGACTATGCTACAGATCTTATGTCTAAAGTGTAGTCGGTCCCTACGTTATCCATACACTTATCTATTGACATTATATTTTTAGCTACATTGAGGAAATAGCCATTATTTTATAGATAGATGTATGGATTGATGTTATATTTATGAGTTTTGATTGTTTCATCCATACTTAGTTTATGTAGTTGATTGATGATTGGATGATTTGTTTTGGCTAGGTCATGCTATATTTTCCATTATGTGATATATTTTATTACATTATCATGGATAATATCATTATCATTATATTACTTGGTATTATATTCAAACATAGTTTGATCCGTGTGTTATTTATAATACCCAGGCTAGTCCGAGACGTTGCAGGATCAAGTACACAATAGTTTGCTGGATTCACATAGGTTTTGTTGGGATAGTAGTTATTATAGAATGATACATTCCTTATGTATTTCGTAGCCTCATTTATGTATGTTATATGTTGTGATGTGATGTATGTATATAGTAGGCTATAGACTATCATTTTTGTAGCCCTTCTGGACTTTGTATATTTGATGTTGTAACGACCCTGAATTTTTGACATTTGAAATGTGAATATTTAATTGAGTTTAAATATTCGAATGATAATTTAATTTGAAACTCAAATATCAGAATGAATTTGGCGATTAAATTATTGAATTTAATTATTGAAACTGGGTAAAAATTTGAATCTTCAATTTTAAGCCGATTAAAAATATTTTCAAGGCTTAGAAAATTCATATTGATTATATTGAAGATAATGGAAGTTTCAGAATTGAATTTGAAACCGTTTTGTTCAATTTTGAAATTTTATCGTTTAAATCAATATTTAAAAATAGCGTTCCGAGGCACAGTCTTGGAATTCGACGAAACCAGTTTCATTGGATCCGTAATATTGTTTTATTACAGGATTTTTAATTTTGTAATTTTCAGAGCTATTGTGTGATCGTACGAGATAAAAACGTCTGGACAATAATTAATCGATTTAATTTAAATATAAATTTATATACTCAAATCACCAGCCACCATAGTTTCTGATTTGCGTCGACCTACTCTATGCTTCATGTTCTCTTGTCTCCTTCGTACCATTCCTTTTCTTTTCCCCTGATTCATCTGTTAACTGGTACGAGAGAGAAGATGATTTTTTAAAATCAAAACCAAAGGAAAGAAAATACTCTCGTTCAAAATAAAAACAATGGCCGAAGCCTCCTTCATTCAGAAACAAATCGCGAGCCAGTTAGAATTTAAAAATCTCGATTTCCTTCCCTCTTCATAAATCAAAACGAAAACTTTTCGTTCCTTCAGTAAAAATGGCCAACGACTTTTTGTCTAAAAGAAAATCAAAATCCCTAAAGAAAGAAAAAAAATCTCGTTCTTCATCTCGAATTCGAGATCGATTTTTAAAGGGGGACAGAGGCGCGTGCGCGCGCGAGGAGCGGCAGCGCGAGCGAGTCGCGGGGCAACTGGAGGCGCAATTCCTAGGGCGTGATAATCGAGGCAGGTCGCGGTATGATCAAGCATCGCGATTTAGGGCCGCACTCGAGTTTGACAATCAAAGAGGCGATGGGAAGTGGGATCGCGATTGGGAGGTTCAAGAGGATTAGGTTCGACGAGATTTGGGTGGGAACGCTGTTCATAGCGAGCTGTGGTGATAGGAGGCTTCTTCATCTTCTTCGATTTTGACTCTAGGGAAGTCAGTTCGAGGACGAACGTGGGTTTTTCGTTTTGGTCGCATAGCCGGGGGGTTGTTGCTGTGAGGTATAATCGTATCTCCATTTATTTATTTTTCCTTTAATTCAAATACATATAGAATGCAGTATTTGAATTACAGTAAGGTTTGAAAATAAAATAAATATGTATAACTTAAAAAAAATAATATAATCATTGTAGTAAAAATTTTTTTAAAACAGATCTGTTTCCTTTTAATTTAATACATGTATATAGGTTTGGAAAATGAAATTTGTTTATTTGAATTCAATGTCTATATAGGGTTAAATTTATAGAAGGATGCAAAACAATTTTTATTTTTATAAGGTTTAGTATAAATACGTGTAAACAGTAAAATGAAGATAAATCTATTTTCAATTAAATAAATATATACATATAAGTGAAATAGTTATATATAGGATTCTGAAAGTATAGGAATTTTAAAACAGTATAGAGTTTATAAAGACTAGATTTTTAAAGGAAGAAATTTGTTTAAAACTAATTATTAGTTAAGTCAAATTTTAAAATGGAAATTTAATTGTTCGATTTATTCGAATATTAATAAATTGTATAAAATTGTTTATACAAGGTTTAAACCCATGATGAAATGATCAAATGGGGATGGGATTGCAAATAAAAAGCAAAGGTGAGATCTTCTCACTCAAAAATGAAAAGTGGATTTTTTGCAGTTATTGATTGATTCATGTTTAGATGTGATATTAGATATAGTAGGATATATCTATATATATATATAGCAATATATACATATTGGCATATGTATATATTGGATTGATTGATTTCTCGCAATTATATAGCGGATGAGACCCTATTGCGCCGTTAGTAAGCAGATGATATTCTTATAAAACCCATATACCGCGATATTCCATCTCGAAGTGGAATTGGTATTGTGCTAACAGGAAATTATTGTCAAGGACAAAAAATTTCAGCGTTTTTGCCTCAAGGACAGACCTTCAATATTTTATCCTAAAGGATAATTTTTTTAGGTATCAGTTTTTAGTCATTGATAGCAGTTTTTAGGTATCAGTTTGTAGTTATCGGTAGCAGTTTTTAGGTATCAGTTTTAGCTTGGTAGCAGTTTTGTTGTCCTTATGAATAATTTTGGAAAATATTTGTCCTTATGAATAATTTTTAGAAGAATATTTGTCCTTATGATAAAAATATTGAGGTTGTGTCCTTGAGGCAAAAAATATACAAATCTTTGTCCTTTAAATTAATTCCCCCTTGTGCTAACATCTGTGGATGCTGGGAAACAGGTTGGAGGGATCCAACAGGATTCCTCAAAGCATTTGAATTGATTTCATATGTTGTGTAATTTATTATTTATAATCTGTGTATGATTATATCTGTGATTGAATTTGTTAAAGGCTATAATTTAGCCGAATGTATTTTTGGTATCGATGGATACCAAAAATAAATGAAATTGGATTTCTGAAATTAAAAATTGAATTTTTGATGGTTTGGAAGAATAAAAGAATTTATTTAAAAGGAGATAAATTTGTTTGAAATCAAATTGATAATTGATTGGGTATTTGAAATAAATCTTTGAGAAATCGATATAAAAATTTATTTGGTGTTTGAATGAAAAATTGATTTTTGTGTTGAGAATAAATTTGGAAATCCATTTGTAAAAATGATTTGGTATTTAGGATTAAAAGTTAGAATTAATTTGAAATGTGATTCGGTGTCGAAGTAAATTCAGAAATCAATTTGAAATTCGATTTGGGATTGGAAATAAATTGAGAAATCATTTTGAAAGTTGATTTGGTGTTGAAAGTGAATATATGAGAAAACGATTTGAAAACCGTGTAAAAGTGAATATGTGAGAATGTAAATTCCGAATTGAATTTGTAAAGGAAACAGAAATTTGTTTTAAAAATAAATATTGATTTATTTTTAAAGTGTGGAAAATATGAGTTGAAATCGGATTTTCAAAGTGATGAAGTGTGGAAATAAATTTACAAATTTGAAATGTAAATTTGAAATAAATCGATAAGGATTTATCTAGTTGGTTTAAATGGACCAAAATATGATTTGAAATTGATTTTCAAATGTGAAGTGTGAAATATGATTTGAAATTGGTTTTCAAATGTGAAGTGTGGAAAATGTATATATCTTTTGAAGATATTTTGAAATAAATAATTTGGGAAAAATTATTTGAATTGATTGATTGTTGTGAATGTTGTTTGATAGTTAAATAACAGACTGTCAATATTTGCCTTTGAAATGACACTTGATTTGTTTTTAAAACAAACGCTCATTATTCGGTTAAGCCGGGAGAGGACCTTTGTGTCATATAACCCATCCCGAATAGTGATACGTCGTGAATGGATTGCATTTGAAGACCGGTGTGAAGACCGGATATTTGTGAAAATAAAAGGACAACCTGTCGAATGTCTCTGCACCGAGTTGCTCCGGTATAGAGATTTATATCACTCTTTTTGTGATGGGAAGTCCGGACGTGATTAGTGAATATCCAGATTGCAAGGGCTTCTTTGGAAGTGCCTTCGGTTCCGTTCGATCCCGGAACGGACTTGTATGGATGTGTGTCTGACGTTACACTTTGAGATGTAAAGCTGGTTTCAATCAAATACATTTCTGTTGGTGGCGGAGAATTCATTCTCTTAGCTTAACACCCTTCTCTGAGACGTACGAGCTCAGAGGTTATGTAGTTGATGGTTACTAGTGATACATTCCCAATTTGGTAATGTGGCACACGAAGTGCCGTTGATCAGTTGTTGGTCAAAGCGTTGCTTTTTGAAAAAGCGTGGCTTTGTGAAAAAGCGTGGCTTTGTGAAAAAGCGTTGCTTTGTGGACGAGACTTCGTCGAGCCTCACAACCCGGTAATGGTCGAAACAGGAATGTTGCGACAAAGGTTTGTAGGGGTAGCGCCCCTAGGGAATGCCATTTCCTTCTGGATAAAAGGTGATATCATGGTATGGAGCCCAGATATTTTACCTATGTTGATTATACTTTGTGATTGTTGCATTGTGATTGAGGATCCTCGGATAAAGGTCGGTAACGACCGGGGGATGGCATAGCTCGTGTGTTAGTTACCTAGTTACAGCTCGGTTAGAGCGTGAGGTAGCATCGGCCTTTTGTTTGCAGAGATCCGGTTAGGTTCTCGGGGCATCTTTCCAGAGGCGTTCTATTTCGGTATAAGGAAGTTCCTTTGCCTGACCATTTGTTGGAAATCCAAAGAAACAATACGAACCCTGTACGGTTTTTAATTGTATTACCTGCTAAGGAATGTGGTGGTAACCTGCTATTGAACGTAGTAGCTATAGTAGGCATACAACAATGGTTGTATGTTGGCTAAGATTGATATTATACTTTCGAAATGTTTTCCACACTAGACACTAATAATAATATCAATTGATTTTGCGTAGTAAGCATTTTTGACTATCATAAGGGGAAATCTCCTCCAATTCTGCGTTTGCATTGTGTGTGTGGCGGGAGGCCTTATGGTAGTTTCATTTTCCAAAAGCATTGCGAAATTGTTTTATTTTCTTTACGAAAATAACTGTTTTACGATCTCACACCAGTCACCATGACTGACTCGGAGTTTATTGTTCCCTTTCTAAACTCTGGGTGCCCAAAATTTTCCACACGGGCAGCCTAGAGTTATGTTATCAGGATATTCTGGATATTCTGGAGCTTTGGAGATGAGCTGGATGGGGAAGCGTACTATCGTACATGTTTATTTATTCCGCTGTGTATTTTGTATGTGGACAAGTTTATATAACTGTCCAGTGATGTGTATTGTTGTAACTCTGATGATTGATGTATGTATAAACTGATATAGTCTTTTGTTTTAAAGATTTTTGATTTATCTATTATATATTGTTCCGATGCCAATGTGAGATTCTGTTATTGTTTCTGTTCTGTTCTTTCTTTTCTTCTGGCTTCTTCTACCTCTTCTTTTTAACCCTAAAGTTTCGCGTTTCCGCCATTCGATTATTCGACAATTTGGTACAGTGGACGTATCGGTGTCGAGTTTTCGGAAGACGGATTTGCAGGTCTTTACAAGTGGTATCAGAGCATCCGGTTAAGCGACAACCCTTGGCTCTGTTGGGTATTACTCATTAGAGATAGAGTCAGTAGTACTCTAGAATGAGTGTGAGTGTAATAATAGATATGAGTGCGTATTTGTTAGTGAATACAAAATTTCTTTTGTATTGTGTTGACTTATCGGTTGATTGTTTATAGATTCTGGTCGGTGCAGTCTGGCCAACTGTAATCGATAGGGGTTTCTAAACTCTTAAACAAGATAAACCGACACAGTATTTTTTAAATAGGGTAAATGAAATAATTTTATCCAAAACTATTTTTGTATAGAAAAGAGATGATTTTCTATGAATTATCATATTATATGGATGTTTGGTTGTTAAGAAGTGATAGTATTAAATTATTATCACTGTTATATGAAAAACAAATAAGAAATAAAATGATATAACCAAAAATTGGAAGATAAATTCATTTGACAAATGAAATTTATAAATATGAATTGAAAAAAGATAAGGAAATAAAATTCATATACGAATGGAATTTGTAAGTGTAAATTGTAAATGTGATTTATAATTTGGAATAGAATTCCAAGGAAGTATTTGAAATAAAATTCATCAATGGAATGTAAATAAGTTGATAACTTATAAAATATTTGAAATCTGATTGGAATGAGATTCAAATTGAAAATGAATGAATTTATGAATGAACAAATGAAGCTACATTTGTAAATAAATGAATTGGAATTGAAAAATGAAGTATGAAATTTGATTTGAATCAAGTTGAATAAAATAAAATGGATTAAATTCAAGTAAACTAACTTGATAAATTATTAATCAATGAAATAGTGAATTGGAAGTTGAGTTAGTAAATCAAAATTGAATTGTGGGTTGAATGAAATGGTTTGAATTTGTATATAAATTCAAGTAAGTAAGAAAGAAAAAAATAAATTGAAATTTCCTTGTTATTGATAAAATAAATTCGAGACGAATTGAATATGGAAAATTGAAATTTAAAATGGATGAGCGAATATACTAATTAAATTAGTAGATGGAATAGATCTGAATGGTTTTCAATGAGGTTTGATTTATGGAATGCCAATTTAAATTGAATGGAATCAATTGGAAATGCAGTACTATACATTTATGACATATTATGTTTTCCAAAATAAGGATATGAAAAAGTACCTTCCATTGAAAAATTTGTGAAGGTGTTGGAACTCAGTATGAGTATCCATTTGATCGGGATGGGATCATGTTGATTGATCATGGTGTATGCTAGCGTAATTTGAGGGGTGTGATACCCACAGTTACGAGTGATTCCACTAGGATAGTGGCGCAGTCGCCATGTAAACTGCGATCTAGATGCCACAGCGAAATTCGAGGGGCGAGATGCCTATGGTTACAAGCGATTCCACTGGGATAGTGGTGTAACCGCCGTGTGAACTACGATCTATGGCAACAACCATGGCGAAATTCAAGAGATGTGAAATCTACAATTATAAGCGATTCTACTGGGATAGTAGCGAAACCGCCAAGTAACTGTGATCCATGGGGGAATGTGTTTTCCATATCCATTTAAAAAAAATGATTTTTAAGTGTTTTCACTGGGAGTTAGAAAAATTTGGAATTTTTGAAAATTTTCACTTAACGACAAGTGATTTCAAATTTGATTTGAGATAAAGGTAAATGAAACTCAATATTCAGAAATAGAAGATGAATCGAATTCAAGTTAAATTCGAAATGAAAATCTGAATGAAAATCTGAAGATAAATGAATTCAAATTGAATTGAAATTGTCAATTGAATTCAAATGAAATTGAAATGCAAAGTTGAATGGAAATGAATATATAACTTTGTTAATGAAGTGAAAACGAATATAAGAAGTATGTAATACTTATATTGCACTTAAGAAATGAATGAATCAAATTCTTAAGTAAAACGGGTATTGAGAATCCAATAAGTAAATTTGGCCATTGTTGTTAGGTAAAACATACAGGGTATTTGGAATTGGATTTTAATTTTGAAGATAATTTAAATTGCTCGACCAAAAGGTATGTATTTAAATTTCAGTATGAAATTTGATGAGATTCTGATTTTGCCACTTGGCATTTTGTTTTCTTTTGGGATTTGAGAGTCCGTAGGGACGTTTTGTAGTCGTGCCGTATTAGCCGCGCAAAGGAGACGCTGGCGAAATTTTTTGAAAATATCGGGTGTTAGAAAATTTGTGAGAAAATTTTGAAAGTTTAAAATTTGAATTTAAATTTAAATTTGAATTTTGAAGTAAACAATGTTGTTTGAAACTTATAATTGAAGTTGGAAATTTAGTTGAATTAATAACGAATCTTTAGTAGAAAGATTTGTTTTGATAAATTGATAAAACTATTTAGATTGTGAAAAACAGTAGACGAGTTAAGGACCATTTTTCCTAACTTGTAATTTCGGGACGAAATTCTTTTAAGGGGGAAAGATTGTAACGACCCTGAATTTTTGACATTTGAAATGTGAATATTTAATTGAGTTTAAATATTCGAATGATAATTTAATTTGAAATTCAAATATCAGAATAAATTTGGCGATTAAATTATTGAATTTAATTATTGAAACTGGGTAAAAATTCGAATCTTCAATTTTAAGCCGATTAAAAATATTTTCAAGGCTTAGAAAATTCATATTGATTATATTGAAGATAATGGAAGTTTCAGAATTGAATTTGAAACTGTTTTGTTCAATTTTGAAATTTTATCGTTTAAATCAATATTTAAAAATAGGGTTCCGAGGCACAGTCTTGGAATTCGACGAATCCAGTTTCATTGGATCCGTAATATTGTTTTATTATAGGATTTTGAATTTTGTAATTTTCAGAGTTATTGTGTGATCGTACGAGATAAAAACGTCTGGACAGTAATTAATCGATTTAATTTAAATATAAATTTATATACTCAAATCACCAGCCACCCTAGTTTCTGATTTGCGTCGACCTACTCTCTGCTTCACATTCTCTTGTCTCCTTCGTACCATTCCTTTTATTTTCCCCTGCTTCATCTTTTAACTGGTACGATAGAGCAGATGATTTTTTAAAATCAAAACCAAAGGAAAGAAAATACTCTCGTTCAAAATAAAAACAATGGCCGAAGCCTCCTTCAATCAGAAACAAATGGCGAGCCAGTTCGAATTTAAAAATCTCGATTTCCTTCCCTCTTCATAAATCAAAACGAAAACTTTTCGTTCCTTCAGTAAAAATGGCCAACGACTTTTTGTCTAAAAGAAAATCAAAATCCCTGAAGAAAGAAAAAAAAATCTCGTTCTTCATCTCGAATTCGAGATCGATTTTTAAAGGGGGACAGAGGCGCGTGCGCCCGCGAGGAGCGGCAACGCGAGCGAGTCGCGAGGCAACTGGAGGCGCAATTCCTAGGGCGTGATAATCGAGGCAGATCGTGGTATGATCAAGCATCGCGATTTAAGGCCACACTCGAGTTTGACAATCAGAGAGGCGATGGGAAGTGGGATCGCGATTGGGAGGTTCAAGAAGATTGGGTTCGACGAGATTTGGGTGGGAACGCTATTCATAGCGAGCTGTGGTGATAGGAGGCTTCTTTATCATCTTCGATTTTGACTCTAAGGAAGTCAGTTCGAGGATGAACGTGGGTTTTTCGTTTTGGTCGCATAGCCGGGGGGTTGTTGCTGTGAGGTATAATCGTATCTCCATTTATTTATTTTTCCTTTAATTCAAATACATATAGAATGCAGTATTTGAATTACAGTATGGTTTGAAAATAAAATAAATATGTATAACTTAAAAAAAATATAATCATTGCAGTAAAGAAATTTTTAAAACAGATCTGTTTCCTTTTAATTTAATACATGTATATAGGTTTGGAAAATGAAATTTATTTATTTGAATTCAATGTCTATATAGGGTTAAATTTATAGAAGGATGCAAAACAATTTTTATTTTTATAAGGTTCAGTATATATACGTGTAAACAGTAAAATGAAGATAAATCTGTTTTCAATTAAATAAATATATACATATAAGTGAAACAGTTAATATATGTGTATATAGGATTTTGAAAGTATAGGAATTTTAAAAAAGTATAGAGTTTATAAAGACTAGATTTTTAAAGGAAGAAATTTGTTTAAAACTAATTATTAGTTAAGTCAAATTTTAAAATGGAAATTTAATTGTTCGATTTATTCGAATATTAATAAATTGTATAAAATTGTTTATACAAGGTTTAAACCCATGATGAAATGACCAAATGGGAATGGGATTGCAAATAAAAAGCAAAGGTGAGATCTTCTCACTCAAAATTGAAAAGTGGATTTTTTTGCAGTTATTGATTGATTCATGTTTGGATGTGATATTAGATATAGTAGGATATATCTATATATATATAGCAATATATACATATTGGCATATGTATATATTGGATTGATTGATTTCCCACAATTATATAGCGGATGAGACCCTATTGCGCCATTAGTAAGCGGATGATATTTTTATAAAACCATATTCCGCGATATTCCACCTCGAAGTGGAATTGGTATTGTGCTAACATCTGTGGATGCTGGGAAACAGGTTGGAGGGATCCAATAGGATTCCTCAAAACATTTGAATTGATTTCATATGTTGTGTAATTTATTATTTATAATCTGTGTATGATTATATCTGTGATTGAATTTGTTGAAGGCTATAATTTAGCCGAATGTATTTTTGGTATCGTTGGATACCAGAAATAAATGAAATTGTATTTCTGATATTAAAAATTGAATTTTTGATGGTTTGGAAGAATAAAAGAATTTATTTAAAAGGAGATAAATTTGTTTGAAATCAAATTGATAATTGATTGGGTATTTGAAATAAATCTTTGAGAAATCGATATAAAAATTTATTTGGTGTTTGAATGAAAAATTGATTTTTGTGTTGAGAATAAATTTGGAAATCGATTTGTAAAAATGATTTGGTATTTGGGATTAAAAGTTAGAATCAATTTGAAATGTGATTCGGTGTCGAAGTAAATTTAGAAATCAATTTGAAATTCCATTTGGGATTGGAAATAAATTGAGAAATCATTTTGAAAGTTGATTTGGTGTTGAAAGTGAATAAATGAGAAAACGATTTGAAAACCGTGTAAAAGTGAATATGTGAGAATGTAAATTCTGAATAGAATTTGTAAAGGAAACAGAAATTTGTTTTAAAAATAAATATTGATTTATTTTTAAAGTGTGGAAAATATGAGTTGAAATCGGATTTTCAAAGTGATGAAGTGTGGAAATAAATTTACAAATTTGAAATGTAAATTTGAAATAAATCGATAAGGATTTATCTAGTTGGTTTAAATGGACCAAAATATGATTTGAAATTGATTTTCAAATGTGAAGTGTGAAATATGATTTGAAATTGGTTTTCAAATGTGAAGTGTGGAAAATGTATATATCTTTTGAAGATATTTTGAAATAAATAATTTGGGAAAAATTATTTGAATTGATTGATTGTTGTGAATGTTGTTTGATAGTTAAATAACATACTATCAATATTTGCCTTTGAAATGACACTTGATTTGTTTTTAAAACAAACGCTCATTATTCGGTTAAGCCGGGAGAGGACCTTTGTGTCATATAACCCATCCCGAATAGTGATACGTCGTGAATGGATTGCATTTGAAGACCGGTGTGAAGACCGGATATTTGTGAAAATGAAAGGACAACCTGTCAAATGTCTCTGCACCGAGTTGCTCCGGTATAGAGATTTATATCACTCATTTTGTGATGGGAAGTCCGGACGTGATTAGTGAATATCCGGATTGCAAGGGCTTCTTTGGAAGTGCCTTCGATTCCGTTCGATCCCGGAACGGACTTGTATGGATGTGTGTCTGACGTTACACTTTGAGATGTAAAGCTGGTTTCAATCAAATACATTTCTGTTGGTGGCGGAGAATTTATTCTCTTAGCTTAACACCCTTCTCTGAGACGTACGAACTCAGAGGTTATGTAGTTGATGGTTACTAGTGATACATTCCCAATTTGGTAATGTGGCACACGAAGTGCTGTTGATCAGTTGTTGGTCAAAGCGTTGCTTTGTGAAAAAGCGTGGCTTTGTGAAAAAGCGTGGCTTTGTGAAAAAGCGTTGCTTTGTGGACGAGACTTCATCGAGCCTCACAACCCGGTAATGGTCGAAACAGGAATGTTGCGACAAGGGTTTGTAGGGGTAGCGCCCCTAGGGAATGCCATTTCCTTCTGGATAACAGGTGATATCATGGTATGGAGCCCAGATATTTTACCTATGTTGATTATACTTTGTGATTGTTGCATTGTGATTGAGTATCCTCGGATAAAGGTCGGTAACGACCGGGGGATGGCATAGCTCGTGTGTTAGTTACCTAGTTACAGCTCGGTTAGAGCGTGAGGTAGCGTCGGCCTTTTGTTTGCAGAGATCCGGTTAGGTTCTCGGGGCGTCTTTCCAGAGGCGTTCTATTTCGGTATAAGGAAGTTCCTTTGCCTGACCATTTGTTGGAAATCCAAAGAAACAATACGAACCCTGTACGGTTTTTAATTGTATTACCTACTATGGAATGTGGTGGTAACCTGCTATTGAACGTAGTAGCTATAGTAGGCATACAACAATGGTTGTATGTTGGCTAAGATTGATATTATACTTTCGAAATGTTTTCCACACTAGACATTAATAATAATATCAATTGATTTTGCGTAGTAAGCATTTTTGACTATCATAAGGGGAAATCTCCTTCAATTCTGCGTTTGCATTGTGTGTGTGGCGGTAGGCCTTATGGTAGTTTCATTTTCCAAAAGCATTTCGAAATTGTTTTATTTTCTTTGCGAAAATAATTGTTTTACGATCTCACACCAGTCACCATGACTGACTCGGAGTTTATTGTTCCCTTTCTAAACTCTGGGTGCCTAAAATTTTCCACACGGGCAGCCTAGAGTTATGTTATCAGGATATTCTGGATATTCTGGAGCTTTGGAGATGAGCTGGATGGCGAAGCGTACTATCGTACTTGTTTATTTATTTCGCTGTGTATTTTGTATGTGGACAAGTTTATATAACTGTCCAATGATGTGTATTGTTGTAACTCTAATGATTTATGTATGTATAAACTAATATAGTCTTTTGTTTTAAAGATTTTTGATTTATCTATTATATATTGTTCCGCTGCGAATGTGAGATTCTGTTGTTGTTTCTGTTCTGTTCTTTCTTTTCTTCTGTCTTCTTCTACCTCTTCTTTTTAACCCTAAAGTTTCGCGTTTCCGCCATTCGATTATTCGACAATATGGTACAGTGGACGTATCGGTGTCGAGTTTTCGGAAGACGGATTTGCGGGTCTTTACAAGTGGTATCAGAGCATCCGGTTAAGCGACAACCCTTGGCTCTGTTGGGTATTACTCATTAGAGATAGAGTCAGTAGTACTCTAGAATGAGTGTGAGTGTAATAATAGATATGAGTGCGTATTTGTTAGTGAATACAAAATTTCTTTTGTATTGTGTTGACTTATCGGTTGATTGTTTATAGATTCTGGTCGGTGCAGTCTGGCCAACTGTAATCGATAGGGGTTTCTAAACTCTTAAACAAGATAAACCGACACAGTATTTTTTAAATAGGGTAAATGAAATAATTTTATCCAAAACTATTTTTGTATAGAAAAGAGATGATTTTCTATGAATTATCATATTATATGGATGTTTGGTTGTTAAGAAGTGATAGTATTAAATTATTATCACTGTTATATGAAAAACAAATAAGAAATAAAATGATATAACCAAAAATTGGAAGATAAATTCATTTGACAAATGAAATTTATAAATATGAATTGAAAAAAGATAAGGAAATAAAATTCATATACGAATGAAATTTGTAAGTGTAAATTGTAAATGTGATTTATAATTTGGAATAGAATTCCAAGGAAGTATTTGAAATAAAATTCATCAATGGAATGTAAATAAGTTGATAACTTATAAAATATTTGAAATCTGATTGGAATGAGATTCAAATTGAAAATGAATGAATTTATGAATGAACAAATGAAGCTACATTTGTAAATAAATGAATTGGAATTGAAAAATGAAGTATGAAATTTGATTTGAATCAAGTTGAATAAAATAAAATGGATTAAATTCAAGTAAACTAACTTGATAAATTATTAATTCATGAAATAGTGAATTGGAAGTTGAGTTAGTAAATCAAAATTGAATTGTGAGTTGAATGAAATGGTTTGAATTTGTATATAAATTCAAGTAAGTAAGAAAGAAAAAAATAAATTGAAATTTCCTTGTTATTGATAAAATAAATTCGAGACGAATTGAATATGGAAAATTGAAATTTAAAATGGATGAGCGAATATACTAATTAAATTAGTAGATGGAATAGATCTGAATGGTTTTCAATGAGGTTTGATTTATGGAATGCCAATTTAAATTGAATGGAATCAATTGGAAATGCAGTACTATACATTTATGACATATTATGTTTTCCAAACTAAGGATATGAAAAAGTACCTTCCATTGAAAAATTTGTGAAGGTGTTGGAACTCAGTATGAGTATCCATTTGATCGGGATGGGATCATGTTGATTGATCATGATGTATGCTAGCGTAATTTGAGGGGTGTGATACCCACAGTTACAAGTGATTCCTCTAGGATAGTGGCGCAGTCGCCGTGTAAACTGCGATCTAGATGCCACAGCAAAATTCGAGGGGCGAGATGCCTATGGTTACAAGCGATTCCACTGGGATAGTGGTGTAACCGCCGTGTGAACTGCGATCTATGGCAACAACCATGGCGAAATTCAAGAGATGTGAAATCTACAGTTATAAGCGATTCTACTGGGATAGTAGCGAAACCGCCGAGTAACTGTGATCCATGGGGGAACGTGCTTTCCATATCCATTTAAAAAAAATGATTTTTAAGTGTTTTCACTGGGAGTTAGAAAAATTTGGAATTTTTGAAAATTTTCACTTAACGACAGGTGATTTCAAATTTGATTTGAGATAAAGGTAAATGAAACTCAATATTCAGAAATAGAAGATGAATCGAATTCAAGTTAAATTCGAAATGAAAATCTGAATGAAAATCTGAAGATAAATGAATTCAAATTGAATTGAAATTGTCAATTGAATTCAAATGAAATTGAAATGCAAAGTTGAATGGAAATGAAAATATAACTTTGTTAATGAAGTGAAAACGAATATAAGAAGTATGTAATACTTATATTGCACTTAAGAAATGAATGAATGAAATTCTTAAGCAAAACGAGTATTGAGAATCCAATAAGTAAATTTGGCCATTGTTGTTAGGTAAAACATACAGGGTATTTGGAATTGGATTTTAATTTTGAAGATAATTTAAATTGCTCGACCAAAAGGTATGTATTTAAATTTCAGTATGAAATTTGATGAGATTCTGATTTTGCCACTTGGCATTTTGTTTTCTTTTGGGATTTGAGAGTCCGTAGGGACGTTTTGTAGTCGTGCCGTACTAGCCGTGCAAAGGAGACGCTGGCGAAATTTTTCGAAAATATCGGGTGTTAGAAAATTTTTGAGAAAATTTTGAAAGTTTAAAATTTGAATTTAAATTTAAATTTGAATTTTGAAGTAAACAATGTTTTTTGAAACTTATAATTGAAGTTGGAAATTTAGTTGAATTAATAACGAATCTTTAGTAGAAAGATTTGTTTTGATAAATTGATAAAACTATTTAGATTGTGAAAAACAGTAGACGAGTTAAGGACCATTTTTCCTAACTTGTAATTTCGGGACGAAATTCTTTTAAGGGGGAAAGATTGTAACGACCCTGAATTTTTGACATTTGAAATGTGAATATTTAATTGAGTTTAAATATTCGAATGATAATTTAATTTGAAATTCAAATATCAGAATGAATTTGGCGATTAAATTATTGAATTTAATTATTGAAACTGGGTAAAAATTCGAATCTTCAATTTTAAGCCGATTAAAAATATTTTCAAGGCTTAGAAAATTCATATTGATTATATTGAAGATAATGGAAGTTTCAGAATTGAATTTGAAACTGTTTTGTTCAATTTTGAAATTTTATCGTTTAAATCAATATTTAAAAATAACGTTCCGAGGCATAGTCTTGGAATTCGACGAAACCAGTTTCATTGGATCTGTAATATTGTTTTATTATAGGATTTTTAATTTTGTAATTTTCAGAGCTATTGTGTGATCGTACGAGATAAAAACGTCTGGACAGTAATTAATCGATTTAATTTAAATATAAATTTATATACTCAAATCACCAGCCACCCTAGTTTCTGATTTGCGTCGACCTACTCTCTGCATCACGTTCTCTTGTCTCCTTCGTACCATTCCTTTTCTTTTCCCCTGCTTCATCTTTTAACTGGTACGAGAGAGCAGATGATTTTTTAAATCAAAACCAAAGGAAAGAAAATACTCTCGTTCAAAATAAAAACAATGGCCGAAGCCTCCTTCATTCAGAAACAAATCGCGAGCCAGTTAGAATTTAAAAATCTCGATTTCCTTCCCTCTTCATAAATCAAAACGAAAACTTTTCGTTCCTTCAGTAAAAATGGCCAACGACTTTTTGTCTAAAAGAAAATCAAAATCCCTAAAGAAAGAAAAAAAATCTCGTTCTTCATCTCGAATTCGAGATCGATTTTTAAAGGGGGACAGAGGCGCGTGCGCGCGCGAGGAGCGGCAGCGCGAGCGAGTCGCGGGGCAACTGGAGGCGCAATTCCTAGGGCATGATAATCGAGGCAGGTCGCGGTATGATCAAGCATCGCGATTTAGGGCCGCACTCAAGTTTGACAATCAGAGAGGCGATGGGAAGTGGGATCGCGATTGGGAGGTTCAAGAAGATTGGGTTCGACGAGATTTGGGTGGGAACGCTGTTCATAGAGAGCTGTGGTGATAGGAGGCTTCTTCATCATCTTCGATTTTGACTCTAGGGAAGTCAGTTCGAGGACGAACGTGGGTTTTTCGTTTTGGTCGCATAGCCGGGGGGTTGTTGCTGTGAGGTATAATCGTATCTCCATTTATTTATTTTTCCTTTAATTCAAATACATGTAGAATGCAGTATTTGAATTACAGTAAGGTTTGAAAATAAAATAAATATGTATAACTTAAAAAAATATAATCATTGCAGTAAAGAAATTTTTAAAACAGATCTGTTTCCTTTTAATTTAATACATGTATATAGGTTTGGAAAATGAAATTTGTTTATTTGAATTCAATGTCTATATAGGGTTAAATTTATAGAAGGATGCAAAACAATTTTTATTTTTATAAGGTTCAGTATATATACGTGTAAACAGTAAAATGAAGATAAATCTGTTTTCAATTAAATAAATATATACATATAAGTGAAACAGTTAATATATGTGTATATAGGATTTTGAAAGTATAGGAATTTTAAAACAGTATAGAGTTTATAAAGACTAGATTTTTAAAGGAAGAAATTTGTTTAAAACTAATTATTAGTTAAGTCAAATTTTAAAATGGAAATTTAATTGTTCGATTTATTCGAATATTAATAAATTGTATAAAATTGTTTATACAAGGTTTAAACCCATGATGAAATGATCAAATGGGGATGGGATTGCAAATAAAAAGCAAAGGTGAGATCTTCTCACTCAAAAATGAAAAGTGGATTTTTTGCAGTTATTGATTGATTCATGTTTGGATGTGATATTAGATATAGTAGGATATATCTATATATATATATATATAGCAATATATACATATTGGCATATGTATATATTGGATTGATTGATTTCTCGCAATTATATAGCGGATGAGACCCTATTGCGCCGTTAGTAAGCAGATGATATTCTTATAAAACCCATATACCGCGATATTCCATCTCGAAGTGGAATTGGTATTGTGCTAACATCTGTGGATGCTGGGAAACAGGTTGGAGGGATCCAACAGGATTCCTCAAAACATTTGAATTGATTTCATATGTTGTGTAATTTATTATTTATAATCTGTGTATGATTATATCTGTGATTGAATTTGTTAAAGGCTATAATTTAGCCGAATGTATTTTTGGTATCGTTAGATACCAGAAATAAATGAAATTGGATTTCTGAAATTAAAAATTGAATTTTTGATGGTTTGGAAGAACAAAAGAATTTATTTAAAAGGAGATAAATTTGTTTGAAATCAAATTGATAATTGATTGGGTATTTGAAATAAATCTTTGAGAAATCGATATAAAAATTTATTTGGTGTTTGAATGAAAAATTGATTTTTGTGTTGAGAATAAATTTGGAATTCGATTTGAAAAAATGATTTGGTATTTGGGATTAAAAGTTAGAATCAATTTGAAATGTGATTCGGTGTCGAAGTAAATTCAGAAATCAATTTGAAATTCGATTTGGGATTGCAAATAAATTGAGAAATCATTTTGAAAGCTGATTTGGTGTTGAAAGCGAATATATGAGAAAACGATTTGAAAACCGTGTAAAAGTGAATATGTGAGAATGTAAATTCTGAATAGAATTTGTAAAGGAAACAGAAATTTGTTTTAAAAATAAATATATATTTATTTTTAAAGTGTGGAAAATATGAGTTGAAATCGGATTTTCAAAGTGATGAAGTGTGGAAATAAATTTACAAATTTGAAATGTAAATTTGAAATAAATCGATAAAGATTTATCTAGTTGGTTTAAATGGACCAAAATATGATTTGAAATTGATTTTCAAATGTGAAGTGTGAAATATAATTTGAAATTGGTTTTCAAATGTGAAGTGTGGAAAATGTATATATCTTTTGAAGATATTTTGAAATAAATAATTTGGGAAAAATTATTTGAATTGATTGATTGTTGTGAATGTTGTTTGATAGTTAAATAACAGACTATCAATATTTGCCTTTGAAATGACACTTGATTTATTTTTAAAACAAACGCTCATTATTCGATTAAGCCGGGAGAGGACCTTTGTGTCATATAACCCATCCCGAATAGTGATACGTCGTGAATGGATTGCATTTGAAGACCGGTGTGAAGACCGGATATTTGTGAAAATGAAAGGACAACCTATCGAATGTCTCTACACCGAGTTGCTCTGGTATAGAGATTTATATCACTCTTTTTGTGATGGGAAGTCCGGACGTGATTAGTGAATATCCGGATTGCAAGGGCTTCTTTGGAAGTGCCTTCGGTTTCGTTCGATCCCAGAACGGACTTGTATGGATGTGTGTCTAACGTTACACTTTGAGATGTAAAGCTGGTTTCAATCAAATACATTTTTGTTGGTGGTGGAGAATTTATTCTCTTAGCTTAACACCCTTCTCTGAGACGTATGAGCTCAGAGGTTATGTAGTTGATGGTTACTAGTGATACATTCCCAATTTGGTAATGTGGCACACGAAGTGCTGTTGATCAGTTGTTGGTCAAAGCGTTGCTTTGTGAAAAAGCGTGGCTTTGTGAAAAAGCGTGGCTTTGTGAAAAAGCGTTGCTTTGTGGACGAGACTTCGTCGAGCCTCACAACCCGGTAATGGTCGAAACAGGAATGTTGCGACAAAGGTTTGTAGGGGTAGCGCCCCTAGGGAATGCCATTTCCTTCTGGATAAAAGGTGATATCATGGTATGGAGCCCAAATATTTTACCTATGTTGATTATACTTTGTGATTGTTGCATTGTGATTGAGGATCCTCGGATAAAGGTCGGTAACGACCGGGGGATGGCATAGCTCGTGTGTTAGTTACCTAGTTACAGCTCGGTTAGAGCGTGAGGTTGCGTCGGCCTTTTGTTTGCAGAGATCCGGTTAGGTTCTCGGGGCGTCTTTCCAGAGGCGTTCTATTTCGGTATAAGAAGTTCCTTTGCCTGACCATTTGTTGGAAATCCAAAGAAACAATACGAACCCTGTACGGTTTTTAATTGTATTACCTGCTATGGAATGTGGTGGTAACCTGCTATTGAACGTAGTAGCTATAGTAGGCATATAACAATGGTTGTATGTTGGCTAAGATTGATATTATACTTTCGAAATGTTTTCCACACTAGACATTAATAATAATATCAATTGATTTTGTGTAGTAAGCATTTTTTACTATCATAAGGGGAAATCTCCTCCAATTCTGCGTTTGCACTGTGTGTGGCGGGAGGCCTTATGGTAGTTTCATTTTCACAAAGCATTGCGAAATTGTTTTATTTTCTTTGCGAAAATAACTGTTTTACGATCTCACACCAGTCACCATGACTGACTCGGAGTTTATTGTTCCCTTTCTAAACTCTGGGTGCCCAAAATTTTCCACACGGGCAGCCTAGAGTTATGTTATCAGGATATTCTGGATATTCTGGAGCTTTGGAGATGAGCTGGATGGCGAAGCGTACTATCGTACTTGTTTATTTATTCCGCTGTGTATTTTGTATGTGGACAAGTTTATATAACTGTCCATTGATGTGTATTGTTGTAACTCTGATGATTGATGTATGTATAAACTGATATGGTCTTTTGTTTTAAAGATTTTTGATTTATCTATTATATATTGTTCCACTGCGATTGTGAGATTCTGTTGTTGTTTCTGTTCTGTTCTTTCTTTTCTTCTGTCTTCTTCTACCTCTTCTTTTTAACCCTAAAGTTTCGCGTTTCCGCCATTCGATTATTCGACAATTTGGTACAGTGGACGTATCGGTGTCGAGTTTCGGAAGACGGATTTGCGGGTCTTTACAGATGTATTAGGTTTATTCACTGCGTTCTGACTCTGAGTATATATTATTTATACTATGTGCTATGTATTGTTCTATCCTAGAAACACACTTGTTTATTATTTAGTGATGGGACCATGTACATTTATAGTAAATATTATATTTGAGATATGTACCGGTTTTAAGCCAAGGGAATATTCACGTGTGTAAGCTCAATATCGCCTCATTCTCTATATTGCCAAATAATATTACTTTTGGTAATATGGGTGTAGAGGTGTGGTGTTTCACATGTCATTTGACATATATAATAAAAATTCAAAATACAAAACTCGTTTTCAACGCGGACACTATCTAATCCTTTCCAACATGAAAAATTATTTTAGTTTTCAACTCGTCTTCTACAAGATCTTCTTGAAACCTCAGAGCCTATAATGTTTCAGTTCCGTACCTTTTCCATTGACCATGTACATGCTAATTCTAGTGAGCCTATTCATGCCAAGTCCTTAATGCCATGTGAATAAATTCCTCTTAATTTCTCTAATGCTTAATCTCCACCATGTGATTCTTGCCAGTGCAATGATGTGACATCCTCTGCATATGATATTAAAACCCATGGATCAAGCATCTCCAATTTCTTTTTCAAATATGGAAAATCATGGTCATCAGTTCCCTAACCTTACGGTCTGGTCCTAGCTTTTTTACCTGATTGAAGAGTGCATCATGTCCAACATGTCAAAAGTGGCCGATGCTTCAATATTATGGCCCATCGGTTTGCTATGTTGGGATAAACTGTTGAGATTGTTCTATCGGCATCGGATTTGGCATGTTGGATGCATTCGACGTGTCAGACGATAATAGCAATTAGCAACAGCTTAAATGTAACGACCCGCTATTTTGGACCATTCAAATCGACAATAAATCCACACATGTCTGACTTGAATAACTCAAAATAACAGATTGTAATAAAAATTTGGCAAAACTCAGCATATGCAGTAAATAAATCAATCACAGAATCACAGACACAGAGTAATACAATAATACGCAGCGGAATAGATAAAATAGTAGTTCATGAAGCTACTATATAAACATCAGAGTTAAATAAAATACAACAGAATATCTCAAATGTAGTGAAGTCTCCAATACAACAGATGACTTCTCTGAACGAATCAACTAGAAGAGCTGAAAGCTGAGGTGATAGTTGGATCTCCAAAGGAAGCTCCAAACTCCAAAGGTGAGTCACAGATGCTGTATCGCTCGGTCTGACCCGAGCGTAAAGCAAAACACAAAACACTCGAGTCAGGATTAACATTCTTATATAAATAAATCCAACTCAAGTGAAATATCAATTGAAGTACGAGTAACTTAAAGAATGTTGGGATAACCATCCTCTAAGGATCTTCAGAACTATCTACAAGGTGGAAATATACATTTTAACACCGTGGTCATTTCAATTAAATTTATACTTCAAAAACCAAATATCATTTCATTTCAAATATATCTATTTTCCAAAATAGTATATATATATATTATTGATTTGAAAAGTAAAGTATTTAATTTCCTCAAGTCTAGCAAATCGATTCAAATCAACTTCAAATTCCAAATTCAAATTTATTCAAAGCTCAATTCATCAATTTAATTCATTTCTAAACAGATCATTTAAATTTTCAATATATTTCAAAGCTTTAATATTCAACATTTTCAAAGTTAAATTTAACAGTTTCATATAGCTCTTGGTTTAACTTCATTATTATTTAATCAGGGAATATTCACTTAATAAATTCAATATCATTTAACTAGCCTTAAATTACATTTTTACTAAATATTTCCTTAACTTTATTTTAAACAAGAAATATTTATTAAGTTACTTAAATCAAAACCAAGTTATAAGTCATATCTTAAATTCCAATTTCAATAAGTTTCAAATCGTTTTAATTAAATAAAATTCTTTAATGAATACATTTCAACTAAATTCAAATTTTCTTCCCAACCTTAATTTGTTCAAATTATTACCAAAATCTATAAAATATAAATTTTTCTTCCTAACTCCATAAAATTTTATTTTCAAAATATTTAAATATATGGACCAACGGTGTTTGTATATATTTCTATCATATGGTAAAGTGATACGGATATTTATCATTTCAATTCGAAATTCAAATATATACGGGTAGAAATCATTTCGACCCGTAATCCCAATTCCAATACAAATGAAAATCGCTTGGGTTTATCATTTCAACCCATAACGAAATTCTCCTATTCTAAAGTCCGTTCGGGTATGTATCATTTCAACCCATAGTGAATTCTATACTAACAGGGAACTTGCAGAGTGATAACAGATAATATAAAATATAACAACAGGCATATATCATCAATATAAATAACAGATACTGGTGTCAGATGTCATAGGTGAACAGTTATAGATAATAGCATATATAACAATGTAAATAACTACAGCAGCATATTTCAATTGCTATTTCAATTGAAATCAAATTTAAAAAATAAAAGAACGTTAACCGTGAGTGATTGCTCACCTTTCGAGGATAGATAGATTTGACAAAGAAATAAGCTACGAATCCAGGTACGAATCTTAAAGCAAGGCAAGATTGAACGTGAATTGGACGAACAAGGCTGATAATCAAGAATTGATGAACTGAATCAGAATCAATTTGATATTTACATAAATATTTGTTATTTTATTAAAATTAATACTTTAGTCAAAATATATATATATATAGTTAAAATAAAATATAAAATAAATCAATTTAGTTCAAAACCATTAAAAATCCATGTATTCTCCTTATAAAACCATACACATAATCAATCTACAAATGCAGACGCCACATAATATATGCAGACAAATGTGTATATGCGAATAACTAAATATGTATAAACAAATATGCAGACTTAACCTTATATTTACTAATATATATAAATATGTGACTAATATATATATATATATATATATACCGTAACACGTATAAAAATTAATATAACTTGCATAAAACACTCAAACACATAAATATAATATATATATATACCTCCCATACTTACATACACATGTACAGTTAACAAAAATTAAATTTTATATACTATATACAACAACATAAAAGTATAAGTTTATATAAAATAATTTAACTTTAAAACAAACAGAGACTAGTATAAACACCCCATAATAGACTTAATATAACTACCAATATATACCATATCGACTAGTATCCCTTAGATATTGTATACACTGTATAAGTATATAAGTTACAACAACTTCATCTTTAACCAAATAAATATAACAGCCTATAACATACACCATAACTGAATATATATATAACATATAACCAACTCATATAACGTTACATATATCCGATCTTATATATATAAACCAACTAAAAAAAAAATTAAATATTATAAACAAATATATTTAAAGTTCTCAGCAAACACACTGATATAAACAATATATAACAACTTATATAACTTACATGTACAAACTAACCTATCATACCAGTTATATAACACATATATAATATACAGACTATATAATAACAACAAAAAAAAATGCAGACTAGATTTATATCATCTAACATATGTATAGTATATGACTGACCTAACTGATATTGACAAATACATAAAACCACAACCGTTTCATAGAGCTAACAAAGTAGAAAATACATGTACAAACATATACTACTGTACATACAACTGACCACCATATATATATACTACCGATATTAATAAATAAACAAACATAGTTATATACATAGCATATAAAAGATGCAGATCCAAAAGGCTTGATGTACATCACCTTATGAATATGTATGTACCCTTTTCCACAGCAAAGAAGAAGAAATAGAGGCAGGCGCAATAAGGCTGGATGAGGAGGCTTCACGATGATGGGAAATGGAGGCTAATGGTTCGGAGGGAGGACGTGGGGCTGGTTCGGTGATGGGTTGTCACGGGCGGAGGACGTGAGGAAGTGGAGGCTGACGTGGCGGAGGCGAGGTCAGGTGGTTGAGCAGCAGGGGAGGGTGGCCGAACGTGTGATGGAGGGAAAGGTATAGGCGAATGTAAAATGGCAGTGGGGAAAAGGCAAAAGATGATGGAGCTGCGGCACTAGTGGGATGACGCGGGTTTAGGGGAAGGATGAAATCGAATGGAGGACAGATAAGGAGATGGTGAGCTGGAGAAAATGAGATCCAAAAGGAGGAGAAATAGTAGGCAAAATGAATGGTAGAAGAATTCAAAGCAACGATTTGCTTGAGTACAAAAAACGTATTAAATTAAAGCAACGAATTTAAAGCAATGGTCACGAAACTCCAGCTGGCTCATTCAAAGCAATAATTATTGTTGTTTGGACAGTACGCTTCAAAGTTTGGAACCGAAGGAAAGTGAAAAGTTAAAAGTGGTACCGTTACAACGGATCGTTATCAACGTTTCTGTTGTGTATCGGACTTCAAAATACGGAAATAAATATACCGTAGAGATCAGCACGACGAGACGATCAAAACGATATATAGATATCAGTGGTACGATCATCCGATCAAAAGTCGATAATCGGTACCGAAAAATGCTGCTATTTTGCTAGAATTAAGATAAACGGAGCAGTAGAAGTCCAAATTTGGAAAAACGAATTTCGCAGTCTGATTCAGAATGATCTGAATAAATTTTCTCCTGTTGACATATTTTGGTTTTGGAAAACTTATAAATTCACTGTTATTAACCGGCTTGATTTGAAATGAAATTTCACAGGAAAACAAACTTCAATATTATCAGATGAAAATTTACCAGTTGCTATATTAAAATAGTCGTATCCCAAATAATAAATTTTAATTTTCAAATTTTATTGTTTAAAATTTCACAAAATTTCAATTAATTTAACAAATAAAATCACCAAAAGTTTAGGGTCGTTACACTCTCCCCCACTCAAAACTTTTCGTCCCCGAAAAGAGAGAAGGTAGGAGAATAGAACAACTAGGCAGAAAAGGTAGGTTAAAAGACAAGATTAACAATTAATTTGAAACTATATATAAATTTTACTTGAAATATTCATTTGAAAACTTCATTTACAATTCAATTATCTTAAATACTTTAATATCTTCCAAAACCCATTTGTAAAATTTCTTGCTTCCATTTTAAATACCATTTATGTTTAAATAACACCTTTATAAAGGTATGAAAACTATTCCAAGACAATTATACATTATTACTTATTTTTACAAAGAAGCTATTAAATCCATAATTCATAAATTTATTAATTTATCTCAAGATACTTTTCAACATTATTAATAAATCAATAATCATTTCTTTAAATATGTTGTATTTAATTAATAACTTCTAAAATATTTAACACTAAAATTTTCTATTTATAACACTATTTTTTTTATATATTTATTAAACTATATAGTAGATAAATAAACAATACTTAAAAAGATATAGTCAACAGGGAAAAGAAGGAGGACTTGGAAAACAGAATATAGGTGAATAAATAAAGCTGAGCAGATAAGATAGATTCAAAAGATTAGCATCGGGCACGAATAATTAATTCAAACCATTAGGATTTCAATTTCAAATATTAATCCAAAATTTCTTTGTTGGAAATACCTTTATAATAAAATACCTTTATAGTCGAAACAAATTTCCTTTCGAAAATACTTTTATAACTCGATGTTTCAACAAGTTTATCCTTGTTCCTATAGACTCTGGTAGTGCGTTGATCAGGCGCAAAACTAGAATTCTCCAGGTACTTAGTAGACCTGTTTCAACACCCGGTGAAAATACTGGAAAAACTTTTAAAACAGATATGGAAAGTACAATCCAATCAAACGAACAAAACCTTTGTCTAACCATGGTTCGCAGATACACAATGGTTACGCCTGGTTCCCCCAGGAAACAATCCATATCCGTAGGCTTTCTCAGCCCTGCGAGTTACGCCATGATGACTAGTAGAATGCAGGATACACAATGGTTACGCCTGGATCCCCCAGGAAACAATCCGTACCCCCAGGCAAGACTCAGCCAAGCATTTGCGCTACTATTCGCGACCTACACAGATTGCAGGATACACAATGGTTACGCCTGGATCCCCCAGGAAACAATCCGTACCCCTAGGCAAGACTCAGCCAGGCAGTTGCGCTATGCAGTCACGAGAGAACGATAAGACCATGGGTAACGACCCGATACCAACTGTAACGACCCGCTATTTTGGACCATTCAAATCGACAATAAATCCACACATGTCTGACTTGAATAACTCAAAATAACAGATTGTAATAAAAATTTGGCAAAACTCAGCATATGCAGTAAATAAATCAATCACAGAATCACAGACACAGAGTAATACAATAATACGCAGCGGAATAGATAAAATAGTAGTTCATGAAGCTACTATATAAACATCAGAGTTAAATAAAATACAACAGAATATCTCAAATGTAGTGAAGTCTCCAATACAACAGATGACTTCTCTGAACGAATCAACTAGAAGAGCTGAAAGCTGAGGTGATAGTTGGATCTCCAAAGGAAGCTCCAAACTCAAAAGGTGAGTCACAGATGCTGTATCGCTCGGTCTGACCCGAGCGTAAAGCAAAACACAAAACACTCGAGTCAGGATTAACATTCTTATATAAATAAATCCAACTCAAGTGAAATATCAATTGAAGTACGAGTAACTTAAAGAATGTTGGGATAACCATACTCTAAGGATCTTCAGAACTATCTACAAGGTGGAAATATACATTTTAACACCGTGGTCATTTCAATTAAATTTATACCTCAAAAACCAAATATCATTTCATTTCAAATATATCTATTTTCCAAAATAGTATATATATATATTATTGATTTGAAAAGTAAAGTATTTAATTTCCTCAAGTCTAGCAAATCGATTCAAATCAACTTCAAATTCCAAATTCAAATTTATTCAAAGCTCAATTCATCAATTTAATTCATTTCTAAACAGATCATTTAAATTTTCAATATATTTCAAAGCTTTAATATTCAACATTTACAAAGTTAAATTTAATAGTTTCATATAGCTCTTGGTTTAACTTCATTATTATTTAATCAGGGAATATTCACTTAATAAATTCAATATCATTTAACTAGCCTTAAATTACATTTTTACTAAATATTTCCTTAACTTTATTTTAAACAAGAAATATTTATTAAGTTACTTAAATCAAAACCAAGTTATAAGTCATATCTTAAATTCCAATTTCAATAAGTTTCAAATCGTTTTAATTAAATAAAATTCTTTAATGAATACATTTCAACTAAATTCAAATTTTCTTCCCAACCTTAATTTGTTCAAATTATTACCAAAATCTATAAAATATAAATTTTTCTTCCCAACTCCATAAAATTTTATTTTCAAAATATTTAAATATATGGACCAACGGTGTTTGTATATATTTCTATCATATGGTAAAGTGATACGGATATTTATCATTTCAATCCGAAATTCAAATATATACGGGTAGAAATCATTTCGACCCGTAATCCCAATTCCAATACAAATGAAAATCGCTTGGGTTTATCATTTCAACCCATAACGAAATTCTCCTATTCTAAAGTCCGTTCGGGTATGTATCATTTCAACCCATAGTGAATTCTATACTAACAGGGAACTTGCAGAGTGATAACAGATAATATAAAATATAACAACAGGCATATATCATCAATATAAATAACAGATACTGGTGTCAGATGTCATAGGTGAACAGTTATAGATAATAGCATATATAACAATGTAAATAACTACAGCAGCATATTTCAATTGCTATTTCAATTGAAATCAAATTTAAAAAATAAAAGAACGTTAACCATGAGTGATTGCTCACCTTTCGAGGATAGATAGATTTGACAAAGAAATAAGCTACGAATCCAGGTACGAATCTTAAAGCAAGGCAAGATTGAACGTGAATTGGACGAACAAGGCTGATAATCAAGAATTGATGAACTGAATCAGAATCAATTTGATATTTACATAAATATTTGTTATTTTATTAAAATTAATACTTTAGTCAAAATATATATATATATAGTTAAAATAAAATATAAAATAAATCAATTTAGTTCAAAACCATTAAAAATCCATGTATTCTCCTTATAAAACCATACACATAATCAATCTACAAATGCAGACGCCACATAATATATGCAGACAAATGTGTATATGCGAATAACTAAATATGTATAAACAAATATGCAGACTTAACCTTATATTTACTAATATATATAAATATGTGACTAATATATATATATATATACCGTAACACGTATAAAAATTAATATAACTTGCATAAAACACTCAAACACATAAATATAATATATATATATACCTCCCATACTTACATACACATGTACAGTTAACAAAAATTAAATTTTATATACTATATACAACAACATAAAAGTATAAGTTTATATAAAATAATTTAACTTTAAAACAAACAGAGACTAGTATAAACACCCCATAATAGACTTAATATAACTACCAATATATACCATATCGACTAGTATCCCTTAGATATTGTATACACTGTATAAGTATATAAGTTACAACAACTTCATCTTTAACCAAATAAATATAACAGCCTATAACATACACCATAACTGAATATATATATAACATATAACCAACTCATATAACGTTACATATATCCGATCTTATATATATAAACCAACTAAAAAAAAATCAAATATTATAAACAAATATATTTAAAGTTCTCAGCAAACACACTGATATAAACAATATATAACAACTTATATAACTTACATGTACAAACTAACCTATCATACCAGTTATATAACACATATATAATATACAGACTATATAATAACAAAAAAAAAATGCAGACTAAATTTATATCATCTAACATATGTATAGTATATGACTGACCTAACTGATATTGACAAATACATAAAACCACAACCGTTTCATAGAGCTAACAAAGTAGAAAATACATGTACAAACATATACTACTGTACATACAACTGACCACCATATATATATACTACCGATATTAATAAATAAACAAACATAGTTATATACATAGCATATAAAAGATGCAGATCCAAAAGGCTTGATGTACATCACCTTATGAATATGTATGTACCCTTTTCCACAGCAAAGAAGAAGAAATAGAGGCAGGCGCAATAAGGCTGGATGAGGAGGCTTCACGATGATGGGAAATGGAGGCTAATGGTTCGGAGGGAGGACGTGGGGCTGGTTCGGTGATGGGTTGTCACGGGCGGAGGACGTGAGGAAGTGGAGGCTGATGTGGCGGAGGCGAGGTCAGGTGGTTGAGCAGCAGGGGAGGGTGGCCGAACGTGTGATGGAGGGAAAGGTATAGGCGAATGTAAAATGGCAGTGGGGAAAAGGCAAAAGATGATGGAGCTGCGGCACTAGTGGGATGACGCGGGTTTAGGGGAAGGATGAAATCGAATGGAGGACAGATAAGGAGATGGTGAGCTGGAGAAAATGAGATCCAAAAGGAGGAGAAATAGTAGGCAAAATGAATGGTAGAAGAATTCAAAGCAACGATTTGCTTGAGTACAGAAAACGTATTAAATTAAAGCAACGAATTTAAAGCAATGGTCACGAAACTCCAGCTGGCTCATTCAAAGCAATAATTATTGTTGTTTGGACAGTACGCTTCAAAGTTTGGAACCGAAGGAAAGTGAAAAGTTAAAAGTGGTACCGTTACAACGGATCGTTATCAACGTTTCTGTTGTGTATCGGACTTCAAAATACGGAAATAAATATACCGTAGAGATCAGCACGACGAGACGATCAAAACGATATATAGATATCGGTGGTACGATCATCCGATCAAAAGTCGATAATCGGTACCGAAAAATGCTGCTATTTTGCTAGAATTAAGATAAACGGAGCAGTAGAAGTCCAAATTTGGAAAAACGAATTTCGCAGTCTGATTCAGAATGATCTGAATAAATTTTCTCCTGTTGACATATTTTGGTTTTGGAAAACTTATAAATTCACTGTTATTAACCGGCTTGATTTGAAATGAAATTTCACAGGAAAACAAACTTCAATATTATCAGATGAAAATTTACCAGTTGCTATATTAAAATAGTCGTATCCCAAATAATAAATTTTTATTTTCAAATTTTATTGTTTAAAATTTCACAAAATTTCAATTAATTTAACAAATAAAATCACCAAAAGTTTAGGGTCGTTACACTAAATTATTGTATTTCCAACATTTCCAACATTCTTAATTGTACTCCTTCTTCCTCTTTTTCTCTATCTTCAACTTCCACAAGTCAAACAATCCATGGTTGAACCATATGATGAAACTAACAATTTAAATTCCAACGTTGAAGATTTGATCAATATATATGCTATTATGAGACATAGCGCACTACAGAAAGAGCCAAACTAACAAACCCGCACTTCAACATAAAAGGGAATTCACTGGGTAAAGATATACTTTGTGGTCATATAGAATATTACCAATGAAACTTTCCATGAAAAGACTTTGTTTCATGACATTATGAAAGCTAAGGTTTAAAGCCAACATCGAAAATGTGTGCTTGGGAAATGGTAGCCATTTTCTGTATGCAGTAGTTTTGGCTCTTCCTATATAGCAGGTTGCTAAAACAATTCGAAGATTGGATAGCACGGTTTGTGTTTATTTTCACTATGTTTTTAAAATTGTGGAGTTAATGTCTAATGGTATTATTAGGCCGATCAACCCTTAATTTTATAGAGTCCTAGAACTAATTACGACATTGCATTGATTTTACCCATACTTTAAAAACTGTATCGTGGTTGATGGTACACATGTAGTTACACATGTGACTGCTATTGATGTCTAACCGTATATTTGACGTGAGGACTTTGCTACATAGAATATTATGGATACATGTGTATTTGATTTAACCTTTACGTTTGTAAGGGTAGGGTGTGAAGGAACTGCACATGATGCTATAGTTTTTCATATAGCCTTAACCAACAAAATTTTGAATTTTCTTCATTTGCCACTAGCACAATACTACTCGGTTGATTCAAGATATCTACTGGTAGATGAGTACTTACCTCTGCACCATTATGTTAGATATCTTACTCTTGATTTTAATGAAACAGAGAATAAATCAAAGACTAAAAATGAATTTTCATATTCTATCATTCGAGTTTACGTATGACAATGGAAGAAAAAATTTATGATCTTACATAACATGTTGACATATAAATATAAAATTCAAGTAAAGGTAGTTATTGCTAGAATGGTTGCTCATAATTTCATAGGGAGATACAATAAATGTGACCCTAAATCTATGGTATATAACATTGATATCGAGCTAATTCCAAAAGAATTTCTACAAGAATGCTATAGTATTCGAGCATCCAGGAATAATGATAATGAACCGGTTGAAAGAAATATTATAAATTCTATATCAATCATTTGAGATAATATATGAAATGAACTAGTTATTGTTGGACTATGTTAGAAACTATTTATATTTCATTACTCTATTTGTATTTATATAATTGTATTTGTGTCATTGTTGTATTTATACTTTGAACTTGAGTGATATAATCATTGTACTTGTATCATTATTGTTTTTGTAATTTTAAATTATTGTATAAGTATAATTGTATCTTTTCTAAATTATTATCAAATATTTTCATTAATTTATAGTTTAATATCAGTTTACATTCTTAAAATGTGATCTATATTAAAAAATACAAATACACAAAATATAGTTAGTAATAAAAAAACAATTAATACACCTTTAAATTCCCTTTCCTTTCCCACCTTTGCTACACAAGAATGCATTCTCCTTTCACTAAACGTTCCCCTTTCAATCCCCATGGAAATGCACATCTCTCATGCCTTTTTTTACGAAAGAACGCACCTTATATTGATTCACATTACATTTAATAGTTTTATTGTGCATAGGTGTGGGCATCTATTTTGAGTAAAAATATTAAATGGAACTGAAAATGAAAAGGATTCAGGTCTATTTGGTTCGAAAACAAGTTTTTTGTTTCCGCTCTCAACAGTGCATGTAAAAATGCATGGAATATGGGTAGTGGTGGAAAATGACCAATTAGAAAATTTGTTTTAGCATATAAAATGGAAAAACAATTTTGTCTCCATTTTCGCTTTTTGGATAATACCAGAAAGTATCTTGTTCCATCCTCCCCTTCTCTTTGTTCTAATGATTATGATTTCCACCTCTTTTTTCCGCCATCACAAATTTGAAGTACATATGGAAAATACAAAATTCAAATCATGTTTTAAAGCCAAATAGGCCCATGAAAATCAAACAACACTAAATTGAACTGATTCTTCCAATTAGTTTAGTCGGTGACTGATATATCTGAACTAAAATGGTAAATAAGAGAATTTATCATATGTTATTACTCAAATTTTCAAATTACTCAAAGCAAATAACAAATTTACGATCGGAGTGTTTTATTAAGTATTATCTTATGTTATGGACAAAGTTAATGCCTCTCATGCACAGTGAAGCTTTACAGAACAAAATGACATCATATAAAACTCCATAATAGTTGAATACAAGCATCCACATAGTCAATACATCCAGCCTCACTACATATCTCTCAGAGAATACAAAACAGCGGAATATCCAGTACATATAATAAGAAGATAATATGCAATCCCCCAGCTCGTCTTCGATATCAGCATCGTGAGAAGAGAACAGCACCTGTCACCTGCTACCTAGTCTGCCCGTCCCAAAATGGACGAACAGCCCAAGGCAATAAGAATTAAAAACATAAAGCCTTGAGTCAGACAACAGTCTTAGTGAGCAGTAAATTAACTAACAACATACCAAAAGAGCATAAAGGAAAAGGAATAGGAATACAACCCTCCCACTCCAACCTCATTCTACAGTGATAGCCCCCAGACACACACTAAGCAGAAGCAAACATAGCAGAGCATACAATTTAAAGTAAAGCAATTGTCACTCGAGTCAAGAGCGATGTTTTCCAAGTACAAATCCCAAGGTCTAAAACCAAGGTCAGATAAGCACCCAGGAAATACCGCTCTTGAGACCGAATGACGATACAACCAAACATCCATGACTCGGCTATCACTGTTATCTTTGTTGCGATATCACCGTTAATTGAATGACCGGCACATTCTTTCAGCCGTCCGTCAAGGGCTAATGGTAACCCCGGTTCTAGACATAACTCCCGCACGTCATCGTGACCCGTGCCTAGGATTATCGAATCTACCCAGAGTACTCGACCATCAACTTAGTCTTTTGGGCGTCCCCATGTACTCTTGCTTAGAGCATGCTAGAACCTTCAACAACGATGGGATCTCAACCTCCTAGTCATCCTCCTCGACGACTATTGCCATACTAGCTCAAGCGCCTCTCGAGCATCCATTATCCTCAACTCGAATCATATCACCGAGTTATCAACATGCTTGGAATGATCCCGCCTGGATTAGACCAAGTCTTCATCATATGATGCCTCGCTTCATTACATCCTCGCAAGGCTTCATCTCAACTTCACATCATCAAATCTATGCATAGGAGCTTCATCATCCTGCTACATATGCCACGAGCAGCTTTTCCAATTCAAGAGCCTTTCCCTTAGCTTTTGAACCACCTTCGATCTAAATCTAGTCATCAATCATCTAGTTCGTAACAAGCAATCAAATCAAACATCAATCCAAGCAATCAAGCATTCAAAAATGATCTAAGTAGACAATTATAACAATAATGGCATTTTCGTAATTAAAGAGTTGAAAGTCCAATAAGCATTAAAACATGGATTATATCTCTACAAACTTGATGAGTGAACTTGCATAGGTTAACATATGATAAAATGGATGCAACATCATCATGAACAATGGATCTACATGGATCTATACATAGGATGAAGAAAATGCATGAAAATCACTATTTTAACACCAAATCGAGCCAACAATCCGATATACTCCTTTGGATCCGTGTGAGAGATAATCACCACTCACCAAATCACCTAAACAAACCCAAATCAACACGCTTCAGATCTGGACAGCGAAGGATGAAGCTTGATCTATCACAAATCCGCTTCAAATGAAGAAATCTCTCTTGAAAAGATGAAGATCTTCAATCTAAGCTCTTGAATCTTCAATCTTGATCTTCGATTTGGATGGAAGGAAGCACTATATTAGAGTGGAGAAAAGAAGTGAAGAAGTGTAGAAGTCGAGCTCTCAAAATGGCAGCACTTCGTCGCTTCAAAATCCGGATCCCAAAAAGTGAGAACAACCCCTCCTATTTATAGCTGAAAACTGCCTAAGTCGTAACTCGGCTATCTCCTTAAGTCGCTGCCGACTTAACACTATGCCGACCTACGACCTAAAAACCCCTACGACTTAACAGAGCCTCCGACCTAACCCTTAGCCAACAACTCCGACCTAACAGACAAGCCTACGACTTAACATGCGCGCGACCTAACTTATTCGAGCTACACGACCTAATATACGCGCGCTCCTTCCTAAGTCGCCTGGACGACTTAACAACTTAGCACCATTCGACTTAACACTTATACGACTTATAAACCTTGCGACCTAACAACTCAGCAACCCACGCGACCTAACAGTCTTCGACCTAACGACTTAGCCTATGCGCGACTTAACAATCTCGCGACCTAACTCTTAAGCCAATACGCGACCTAAGACTTAGCCAATACAACAAGATTCTAACCCCTTAGGTCGTCCAACGACTTAACTACTAAGTCGCTAACCTGCTATCCCAACTCCTCTAGGTCGTTGCCGACCTAACTATACTAAGTACATCCTATAGGTCGCTCGAAACCTTAACTCGCCAGAAACTCTTAAGTCTCCTATCTCTTAGGTCGTCTACGACCTAAACCCTTAAACATCTACGCGACCTAACATAAGTCGCGAACAAACTGGGATACGACCTATCTACTAAGTCGTCTAGACGACTTAACTATCCAATACTTCACTTAGGTCGCTCACCACATTCCTTAGGTCGTTGCCGACCTAACCATGCTAACCCGGTAACCACTAGGTCGCTAACTCTTTAGGTCGTTAACTCGCCCTGCCGACCTAATACTTAACCAAATCCTAGGTTGCATAATTTTATAGGTCGCTCCAACTAACCCACGACCTAACACTAACTCGCCGAATCCCTTAACTCGGTCACGACTTAGCTCTTAGGTCGTTCACGACCTAGGACTTAGACAAATTGCCTAACAATCTGAAATGACTTAAAAATGCAAAAATTCCAGATTTGACGAACTTTTCGATCCGTGAGAAATACGGGTCGTTACATTCTCTCCCCCTTAGGAATTTCGCCCCCGAAATTCCAAGCAAACAAAGCAATCAAAGACTATTCTGTACGCCTACCATTCATAGCAATCAACAAACCATGCATCCAATTCTAGCTTAGCGTACAGAATTCTAAGACTTAGAACAAGTTACAATATCGCGAGATGACACGACACCTTAGGATCATACCTTGAAGAGTTCAGGATGAGCTGCCTTCATCCTCTCTTCCACTTCCCACGTACAGTCGTTATCATCATCACTCCATTGTATCTTGAGCAACTTAACTACCTTCCTCCTAAGCTGTTTCGTGTCGGTTTCAACAACACGAAGCGGCTTACGAGGTCTTCTATCAACTGGATCAACTTCTAAGTCTTCACAGCTATCAGCAGAAACAACTGTATTCGAGTCGTGCACATACTTCCGTAGATATGATACATGAAAAACATTGTGCACACCCGACATCTTTTCAGGTAACTCCAACCTATAGGCGAGCTTTCCAATTCGCTCGATAATCGGGAATGGTCCAACAAATCTCGGAGTCAATTTACCTTTCTTCCCGAATCGGATAAAATTCTTCAGTGGAGAAATCTTCACAAAAACCATATCTCCTACGTCGAATTCCAAATCCTTCCGACGCTTATCAGCATAACTCTTCTGACGGTCTTGGGCTGCCTTCATTCGTTGCCGAATGATCTCTATGCAATCTGAAGTCTGACGAATCATCTCTGGCCCAAGCATCAGCTTTTCTCCAGTTTCCAACCAACATGTTGGAGAGTTACACGGTCTTCCATACAATGCCTCATATGGTGCCATACCAATACTTAACTGGTAACTGTTGTTGTACGCAAACTCCACCAAATGAAGGCGATCTTCATATCCCGATACATCTTGTTTCCACCTGGATGAATTGTCAACTTCGAGTGATGACTTTCCTTCAGAACTTCACTCCTCAATTCATCTATATCGGGAACAACTAGTCGTCCTTGCTTCCGAAGCCAACCCTCTCGATCGACCTCGAATCCTTTATCCTTTTCTGGATCCAACCCAGATTCCAATTCACGGATAATCTTGACAAGCTTACCATCTCGCTTTTGGCTCTCACCAATCCTTTCCACAAGAGTGGGTCTTATTGATAAGTTTGCCAACATCTCAGGTTCCAATTCGCATCTAGGCCTGAAGTCAAACCCAGCTAAATACTCGAGACTCTTCCATTCTGAAAACATGGCTCCCAATCCTGCATGTCTTCGACTTAACGCATCTGCCACTGCGTTACCTTTTCCCGGAGTATAAGCTATACCAAAATCGTATGATGCCAAAAACTCTAGCCAACGTCGCTGCCGAAGATTCAAATCCTTTTGGGAGAAAAGATACTTCAACGACTTGTGATCCGTAAACAACTCGAATCGAACTCCCAACAAATAATGCCTCCACATCTTCAGAGCAAATACAATCGCCGCTAACTCCAAATCATGAGTCGGGTCATTCCTTTCATGCGGCTTTAGTTGTCGACTGGTATACGCAACAACTTTATCCTTCTGCATCAACACTGCTCCAAGTCCAGTACCACATGCGTCGGTGTAAACCACCATCTCATCATTCCCACTAGGAATAGTTAAAACAGGAGCACTCGTCAGTCGCTCTTTCAGGATTCCGAAAGCTTGCTCACACTTAGCATCCCAACTGAACACTTGGTTCTTTTTCGTTAATCCTGTTAACGGTGCAGCTACCTTGGAGAAGTCCTTGATAAACCGTCGATAATATCCTGCTAATCCAAGAAAACTTCTCACCTCTGATGCATTCTTAGGTCTAACCCAATCCTGGATTGCTGCCACCTTAGCGGGATCAACCGCTATTTCATTTCCGGAAATCACATGGCCTAAGAACCTCACTTCACTCTTCCAGAAGTGACACTTTGAAAACTTAGCCTTCAGCTGACGTTTCCGCAAGATTTCCAAAACAATACGCAAGTGCGTCCTGTGCTCTTCTTCCGTTCTGGAATAAATCAGAATACCATCCACGAACACAAGTACGAACTTGTTCAACTGATCTCTGAACACTCTATTCATAAGATCCACAAAATATGCTGGCGCGTTAGTCAATCCAAACGGCATTACCAGCCACTCAAAGAAACCGGATGGTGTCCTAAAAGCAGTCTTCGGCACCCTATCCTTAGCCACTCTCAACTGGTGAAATCCTGTTGCCAAATCCATCTGAGAAAACACCTTAGCTTCGTGAAGCTGATCAAACAAGTCATCTATTCTCGGCAATGGATACTTGTTCTTCTTAGTCACCTTATTCAGCTCACGATAATCGACGCACAATCTCAACGACCCATCTGCCTTAGTTGCAAACACAACTGGTGCACCCCACTCGGACACACTACGCCGAATGAATCCTTTCTGCAAAAGATCATCAACTTGCACCCTCAACTCTTGCTGTTCCCTAGGCGCCATCCGCCTAAGAGGCATCACAACAGGTCTGGCTCCTTCAACTAGATCTATACGAAACTCGATCTCTCTATGCGGCGGCAACCCTTTGACTTCGTCAAAGACATCCTCGAATCCATTTGCGATTGGCACTAAAGACAGTCCATCCCGTGGAACAACTAGCGAATACATGAAGCTCATGAAGACGCCTTCCTCATGCTTACATCGTATCACAATCTTTCGCCCTTCCACATTCTCGACTGTCACCTCCAGCCTCTCACAGTCAACCTTAGCCGCATACTTCCTAAGCCAGTCCATACCCAAAATAATTCCGGACCCCGCAAAGTTCAGAACAAAACAATCACAAACAAAAGAGCAACCATGACTCGACACAACTAGACCACGGCATAACGTACACAAACAAGACGAACCCCCAACTGGATTAGTCACAACCAATGGCCTATCAACAATATCCGGCTTCAAACCTAACCGGCCTACTAGTTCATTACACACAAACGAATGCGACGCTCCAGTATCAAACAGAACTCTAACTGGAACACCACATAGGAAAAGAATACCTTGAACAACCACACTCTTTCTCTTCTCTTCAGCAGTAGGAGCTTTCGAAGACGACGGAACAGCTCCTAAAGCATAAGCCTGCACAATCTGCTTGTCCCTACTCGGTTCTGGACAATTCTTCCTGAAATGCCCTGGCTTGTCACAGTTGTGGCACTTCGCCGGCGCCTTCGGATTCTTGCAATCCTTGGAGAGATGGCCTTTCTGCTGACAGTTGTAGCAAGTCACTTCGCCTTTCGGCTTCTTCTGACCATCCTTACCCTTCTGCTGCTGCTGCTTCCTCTTCTTGTTTCTACCCTGCTGGGGTTTAGACTCTTCCCTAGTCACAGCAACAACAGATCCTTCCTTAGGAAACAGATTCTCATGTCTGAGAGCTTCCTCCACAAGCTTCCTAAATGAATCGTCCAAGTGATCCATCAATCTGGGAGCCTGTACTTGATCCCCAACATCTACTGATGGCCCCGGGGCTGACATCCTTCTCCTAATCGAAGTCATCATGGTTTCGAACATAGCAACATAATCAGCAGCCCCTTCAGTAGCACGGCCTTCCCTAGCAGCTGGTTTCCCTTTTTGACTCATTCTCAATATCTATAAAAAGGAATGATTAGAACATCTAGAGAAACAACTGCATAAAGGACTCAAACCTACTAAGCTACTATATTATATATAGTAATCATCCATCAAAATACAATTACGTCTCTCATACGTAGTTACTTCAGCGAGCGTTGGGTAAAATCGATCAACCAATGCTCTGATACCAAATGTGACGACCGCCCATGACCCCTGCACCGAATCTAGAGATAGTGCGCTGTAAAGTGTGCCAGGCGATCATGGACGATTGTCAAGGTAAGATTTAAAACGAAAGAATCTATCGTATTACTCACAGCGCATGGACAAAATACAATAGAACATATGTATAGTGAAGCTTTACAGAACAAAATGACATCATATAAAACTCCATAATAGTTGAATACAAGCATCCACATAGTCAATACATCCAGCCTCACTACATATCTCTCAGAGAATACAAAACAGCGGAATATCCAGTACATATAATAAGAAGATAATATGCAATCCCCCAGCTCGTCTTCGATATCAGCATCGTGAGAAGAGAACAGCACCTGTCACCTGCTACCTAGTCTGCCCGTCCCAAAATGGACGAACAGCCCAAGGCAATAAGAATTAAAAACATAAAGCCTTGAGTCAGACAACAGTCTTAGTGAGCAGTAAATTAACTAACAACATACCAAAAGAGCATAAAGGAAAAGGAATAGGAATACAACCCTCCCACTCCAACCTCATTCTACAGTGATAGCCCCCAGACACACACTAAGCAGAAGCAAACATAGCAGAGCATACAATTTAAAGTAAAGCAATTGTCACTCGAGTCAAGAGCGATGTTTTCCAAGTACAAATCCCAAGGTCTAAAACCAAGGTCAGATAAGCACCCAGGAAATACCGCTCTTGAGACCGAATGACGATACAACCAAACATCCATGACTCGGCTATCACTGTTATCTTTGTTGCGATATCACCGTTAATTGAATGACCGGCACATTCTTTCAGCCGTCCGTCAAGGGCTAATGGTAACCCCGGTTCTAGACATAACTCCCGCACGTCATCGTGACCCGTGCCTAGGATTATCGAATCTACCCAGAGTACTCGACCATCAACTTAGTCTTTTGGGCGTCCCCATGTACTCTTGCTTAGAGCATGCTAGAACCTTCAACAACGATGGGATCTCAACCTCCTAGTCATCCTCCTCGACGACTATTGCCATACTAGCTCAAGCGCCTCTCGAGCATCCATTATCCTCAACTCGAATCATATCACCGAGTTATCAACATGCTTGGAATGATCCCGCCTGGATTAGACCAAGTCTTCATCATATGATGCCTCGCTTCATTACATCCTCGCAAGGCTTCATCTCAACTTCACATCATCAAATCTATGCATAGGAGCTTCATCATCCTGCTACATATGCCACGAGCAGCTTTTCCAATTCAAGAGCCTTTCCCTTAGCTTTTGAACCACCTTCGATCTAAATCTAGTCATCAATCATCTAGTTCGTAACAAGCAATCAAATCAAACATCAATCCAAGCAATCAAGCATTCAAAAATGATCTAAGTAGACAATTATAACAATAATGGCATTTTCGTAATTAAAGAGTTGAAAGTCCAATAAGCATTAAAACATGGATTATATCTCTACAAACTTGATGAGTGAACTTGCATAGGTTAACATATGATAAAATGGATGCAACATCATCATGAACAATGGATCTACATGGATCTATACATAGGATGAAGAAAATGCATGAAAATCACTATTTTAACACCAAATCGAGCCAACAATCCGATATACTCCTTTGGATCCGTGTGAGAGATAATCACCACTCACCAAATCACCTAAACAAACCCAAATCAACACGCTTCAGATCTGGACAGCGAAGGATGAAGCTTGATCTATCACAAATCCGCTTCAAATGAAGAAATCTCTCTTGAAAAGATGAAGATCTTCAATCTAAGCTCTTGAATCTTCAATCTTGATCTTCGATTTGGATGGAAGGAAGCACTATATTAGAGTGGAGAAAAGAAGTGAAGAAGTGTAGAAGTCGAGCTCTCAAAATGGCAGCACTTCGTCGCTTCAAAATCCGGATCCCAAAAAGTGAGAACAACCCCTCCTATTTATAGCTGAAAACTGCCTAAGTCGTAACTCGGCTATCTCCTTAAGTCGCTGCCGACTTAACACTATGCCGACCTACGACCTAAAAACCCCTACGACTTAACAGAGCCTCCGACCTAACCCTTAGCCAACAACTCCGACCTAACAGACAAGCCTACGACTTAACATGCGCGCGACCTAACTTATTCGAGCTACACGACCTAATATACGCGCGCTCCTTCCTAAGTCGCCTGGACGACTTAACAACTTAGCACCATTCGACTTAACACTTATACGACTTATAAACCTTGCGACCTAACAACTCAGCAACCCACGCGACCTAACAGTCTTCGACCTAACGACTTAGCCTATGCGCGACTTAACAATCTCGCGACCTAACTCTTAAGCCAATACGCGACCTAAGACTTAGCCAATACAACAAGATTCTAACCCCTTAGGTCGTCCAACGACTTAACTACTAAGTCGCTAACCTGCTATCCCAACTCCTCTAGGTCGTTGCCGACCTAACTATACTAAGTACATCCTATAGGTCGCTCGAAACCTTAACTCGCCAGAAACTCTTAAGTCTCCTATCTCTTAGGTCGTCTACGACCTAAACCCTTAAACATCTACGCGACCTAACATAAGTCGCGAACAAACTGGGATACGACCTATCTACTAAGTCGTCTAGACGACTTAACTATCCAATACTTCACTTAGGTCGCTCACCACATTCCTTAGGTCGTTGCCGACCTAACCATGCTAACCCGGTAACCACTAGGTCGCTAACTCTTTAGGTCGTTAACTCGCCCTGCCGACCTAATACTTAACCAAATCCTAGGTTGCATAATTTTATAGGTCGCTCCAACTAACCCACGACCTAACACTAACTCGCCGAATCCCTTAACTCGGTCACGACTTAGCTCTTAGGTCGTTCACGACCTAGGACTTAGACAAATTGCCTAACAATCTGAAATGACTTAAAAATGCAAAAATTCCAGATTTGACGAACTTTTCGATCCGTGAGAAATACGGGTCGTTACAATGCCTCTCATGCACAGTGCAGTTGCTTAAGGTAATCAGCTTCCACCGATGGGGTCAAGAGTTCGATCCTCGCCAATTACACTATACATATTAAAGTACCAAAAGTATGGATTGGAGTTCTGGATCTTACAAAAACAAATTTAATATATTTGTTGCACAAAAATCATGTTTTGTTTATTACAAACCAAAGGTAGAATATATAATATATTGTAATATTATGAATTTGGATAATCTGATAAAAGTTCGATTAATTAGGTTAAGTCAAATTGATACCAAATAAAATTATTTTTCTAATGTTTTAATTTTGTAATTAAATCAAATCGATGGAAGAACTGATTTGATTAGTTGATTCCTTCTAAACAAATATTGCTCACCTCTTCTAAGTAGCATGCTAAGGCAACGTATAAGTCATGCACCCCAATTGTCTTTGGTTTAACTCTTCAAACTAAAACTGACATCTCACTATTAACCCTTCAATTGATTTGTAGTCTCTTCAAATGGAACATGAAAGTACCACTACAAAATTTGATGTTTACATCATTTGAAATTCTCAAAAACAAAACTTCTTCCTTCCCGACGCTTTTTGACATGCAATCAATTTTATAGCATCCGGATCTTTGATAAAGCAAGTAATCTATATGCAACAAACATAAACTCTCTCTACTAGGTACATCCCTGAAACAGAACCGTATTTTCTTTAACCTCATATCATATTCGTACCTCCTCCATGGTTGATTCGCACTACCCCATAAGTTGGCTCTCTTCGACCAAATGTGAAAAATAACATCGATAAACTTGAGCATGATCAACTTCAAACATCCAAACAAAACAATTCTTAAAACCAATAAGAAGAAAAGAAAAAGCAACATGCATGGTAGATAAAGAGATGGATCTCAACATAGGAACCTCATTGATAATAATAAGCATAAAATGGTTTACAAGGCATTATGCCTCTACCAATAACTCCTAATAGTTCTATTGCATTACATAACTTCGAAGTTTTGAATATTAAACGTGCTCACAATTAATGTCAATGAAATAACAAACATTATATAGTTTCGTAATCTTTATCTCAATTGTATAATTAAAAGAAAGAACTAGGTAACTGTAACAACCCAAAATTTAAGCTATAATAATTAATTAACGAATTAATTAAATAATAAAATAAGTTTGTGAAATTGTCAGAATCGAGCCATGGGAGTTGCACCATTGTGTCCGTGGTAATTTTCTGGTCAATTTTCATATATAGTTTGTCAAAATCCAAGCTAAAACGAAGAAGTTATGAAATAAACAAGAAAACAACAAAAAGAAACAAATATAAGCAAAGGGTCAGGTCGACCCAGACATGAGTTAGGTCGACCTTAGTGTCGACCCCCATAATATATTGGTCGACTCGCATTTGCATTTCGACGTTGTTTTGTCCAGATTCGTTTGTACGCGTCATTTTTCCATTTCTCTTCAATCCTATGTGTTCGTGCTTCCATCCAACGGTTCCCAACGAGCCTATGACGTGGTTGCACTAGATTTAATCTTCAAATCCAACGGTCTGAGATCTCTAAACTACACTATAAATAAGGCCCTAGGCCTAGCTATTTTTCTCATTCAGATTTTCACCTATCTGGGTTCATTACCTGAGGCTGGACCCTAAATAGAATATTTTTCTAAGGAGAAGATCATTTTTATAAAAATATTCTACGCTCTAGAAGTGGATTAAGGAAGACCAAGGAATAGAGCTAAGGACCAAAGGTGAGTGTTTTGTAATTATTTTAGATTTTTAAGTAATTTAAAATAATAGGCTTCTCAATAGTTGTAGTTTTTCTGCAATTTTGAGACAATTTCTATATAAGTTATTTACAGTTAATTTTTAAAGTTCATTTCAGTCTATTTTATTCAGCTATTTTTATTTATCTATTTTATTCAGTTATTTACAGTTATTTACATTTATTTATATCTATTTTACGTTAGAATTCATCCTGTAAATGTTAGTTTCTTTTTATTCCTTTTTACGCGAATAAAATAATAAAAAAGAGAATAATTCGCAAATATGGATTAAATAGAATTAAACATTAAAATTTCAGAAATTAGATGTAAAATAAGAAAAAACTGTAATAATATGAAAATAGACTGAACTAGGCAAATTTAAGACATTTGCAAGCATGTTTATAACTAATGGTTATAACTAAAAAGATGAAACAGAAGAGTAACAATTATAACGTAGGTTATAATTAAGCAAAAAGGATGGAAAGACTTATTTTAAAACTTTAACTAAGTTAATAAGTAAATTATAACATAGGTTATAATTAGAGATAAAAGAAGAGGCTTATTTTAAGATTTATAAACAAATATAGCAGAGATAACAGAAAAGGCTTATTTTAAAGACTTAGATTAAGTTAATAAGCAAATAAGAGCAGAAATAATAGAAGAGGCTTATTTTAAAGAACTTACACTAAGTTAATAAGCAAGAATAGAATAGGGCCCGTACCAACAGTATTTCCTTTCAGACAAGGACTGATGGTCTCACAATGGATTAGGTGAGGCTGGGTCGGACCCTTTCAAACTAGAACTGATGGTCTCACAATTGCTAGGTGAGGCTGGGACATGTTAACTAGGGTAAATAAGTGGCCAATAGATATAAGCTCAAATCGGAGGATTTGGGCAAGGGGCTCAACTAGATTTTGTTTGTTAGGACCCGTACAAACAGCATTCCTTTTCAGACTAGTACTAATGGTATCACAAAACACTTAGGTGAGGCTGGGCAGGACCCTTTCAGGCTAGGACTGATGGTCTCACAATAGATTAGGTGAGGCTGGGCACGTTGTGCTGACATGGTGCATAAGAGGTCACAAGAGGGGGCGACAGTGAGTGTGTACCAACAGTGACCGAGCATGCGGCATCGTTTAGGGTTGTAATTCGCTACTGCGTTCCAAGCGCTAAACATGTGTCTTTTGTTGTGGGACCCATAGGACGAGACTAGCTCACTGTGGCACAACAGAGATAGAAGGTCGATCAACTGGTAGAATTAGGACTTCAGCCTAATTAAAATAGGATTCAGATTTCAGCCTAAGCAAAGCAGCTATCTAAGACAAGTGCAAACAATCACAATCCAAGTAAACAATTAAACAGTATTTTATTCTAGCTTTATCTTTTCTTTAGTTCCTTCTAAACTAGAACTGTTGTTAAGTCTATTATCTTTATTTTGCTTAAAAATGCTAGTAGTTACTTTCACTCACCAAACTTATAGTCTGACCCACTCCTCTATTTCCCCTTTTCCCCCATAGGCCAGGAGAGGCAAGGATAGTTGATTCAGATTTCTTGGAGATACATTCCCATAGTTCTTCATGTATTCTTCTTCTTTTCAGTTTTCTTTTCATTCGGTTTTTGATGTACTGGTACTTATGAGAGGGGTGATTTTTATTATCTATGTACTCTGATGATGTAAGAATAAGATGTATTTTTCATAAGACATGAGTATTTGGTTTTTTGACATTCTGTTTTGAAATGAAGCTTAATTTTGAATATCAAGTTATTATTTAAATGTTTCCGTTGTTTATGTTTATTTGTCTTGTGAATCTTAGTCTGTGATGCTTTAGTTATACCTATAACACACCATATCTTTTAGTGTTTCCTTTTTGGGTATACTAAAGGGTGTGGGGTGTTTCACTTGGCATCAGAGCCAGGTTACAGGATTCCTAAAAACTTGTTTTAAAAGTGAAGTATTTTTCCAAAATAACTTATCTTCAACTAAAATTATTTTTCTGAAAGAAACTCTTATTATAGAAATGGTTTCCAAGTATAAAAGAGTTTTTATAAAAATCCCCTTAAGGTCCAGTTCAACCTTCTTTTGATTCTTTCGAGCCTAAATTTTCTTTTTTTTACATAGTATGGCCGACTGGTTCTGTAGAGCTACGGTACCAGAGGTGCAAGGGGAATCGCCTGATACAACACCAGCAGGTGGAGATCCCATTAATCCACCTGCCATATCCAATTTTTCTAAGCTATGCAAGGACTTCGCTAATCTAGGTGGCAAGACGTTTTCCGGCACGGAGGATTTTGCGGAGGCACAAGCTTGGTTGAGGGATATGGAGCAAATATTTGGGATGTTAGGATTGAAGGACCGATATAAAGTTCAGCTTGCATCTGGGCAACTGAAGGGAGAGGTTAAAGAGGTTCCTAAATCAGAAAACTCTAAGAAGTAGTGGTGGAAGAATAAGAAGGACAAGAGGAAAGAAGTAGGACCTCAAAAGCGGATCAGGAAAGGCGGGAAATGTCATGGTTGTGGATTGGTTGGGAATTTTGCAAAGGACTGTAAGAAGGGCTCGATGAAGGGGAGGTGTTATAATTGTGGGTAGCCTGGACAGCTTAATAGAGCTTGTCCTCAAAGGACGGGGCAGAGAGCAGGCACACCTACAGTGCAGGTACAGGCTTTGGATGCAGCACCTTCTAGTAGTGGATCAGATCGAGGTAGGAAAGTCTCTGTAGAAGGTTTGATCTCTATTTCAGATTTTCCTAATTGGACTCTTTTGATTCCGGAGCATCGCATTCTTTCATTTTTAGTTCCTTGGTTGATTATTTGCACTTAGATATTTCTCTAGTAGTAGACCCTATAGTTGTTTCAAACCTTATAGGAGGATCGACACATTTATCCATGATTTGTAGGGGTTTGAAATTTTTTATACTAGGTGTAGAGTTTGATTGTGACGCCTATGTATTGAGATTTTCGGGATATGGGATGATTTTGGGGATGGATTGGCTATCCACTTATGGAGCGATAATAGACCGCGAGAGGAGAATCGTCAGATTAGAGACATGCATCGGTAGGACTCTCAAGGTATCTTGCGACCCATAGGGCTCAGTCATGTTGAGCTTCCTTTATTCCCTTGATTCGTCACTAGGAGAGTTAGATTATGTTCCAATCATTAGAGATTTCCCAGAAGTTTTGGGGGGTTAGGGGACTACCCTCTAAGAGAGAGATCGACTTTAGGATCTATCTAAACGACAATGCTAAGCCAGTGGCATTGCCTGTGAGACATATGGCTCCTAAGGAGAGGAAAGAGTTAAGCAAACATTTTGGTGAGCTATTAGAGAAAGCTTCATCAGACGGAGCATATCTGAGTGCGGAGCGCCAGTCATCTTCGCTATAAAGGCGGATGGTTCCCTTTGACTTTGCGTAGACTATAGAGAGTTGAATAAGCTCACGAAGAAGAACTGTTACCCATTTCCTAGGATAGACGATCTTTTCGATCAGTTAGTTGGATCTTCACTATTTTCTCAGCTTGATTTAGCTACTGGATTTCATCAGCTTAGGGTCGCTGACGATAGCATAGATACGACAGCATTTAGGACACCTAATGGATTCTTTGAGTGGTTGGTTATGCCGTTTGGGCAGACCAATGCCCCAGCCTATTTTGTAGATTTGATGAGCCATGTTTCTCGAGATGTCCTAAATAAGTTTGTTGTAGTATTTGTGGATGACATTTTGGTGTTTTCCAAGAGTATGGAGGAGCATGCTATTCATCTTGAGGAGGTTCTTCGTACACTTCGCATTCATCAGTTGAAGGCAAAGTTCTCAAAGTGTCACTTTTGGCATGAGGAGGTGTGTTTCTTGGGGCATGTAGTCTCAAGAGAAGGATTAGCAGTTGATCCCGCTAAGGTGGTAGCTGTACAAGATTGGAAGGCCCCCAAGAACGCTACCGAAGTTATAAGCTTCCTAGGTTTAGCTGTTACTATAGGAAGTTTATCAGAGATTTTGCTAAGATTTCAGCACCGCTTACTCGCCTCACTAAGAAGAATACGACATTCGTATGGGACGTAGATTGTGAGGATTCCTTCACGATGCTAAAGAAGGCCCTTACTAGTGCACCAGTGTTAGTTTTACCCGATGGAGCTAAGCCTTTTACAGTATACACTGATGTATGTGGGATGGGTCTTGGGGCAGTATTGATGCAAGAAGGAAGGGTAGTATGCTATGGAAGTAGACAGTTGAGGACTCATGAGAAGAACTACCCTACCCATGATTTGGAGTTAGTTGCTATTGTTTTTGCGTTCAAGTCTTGGAGACATTACCTGCTAGGAGAAAGGTTCGAGCTTTTCACTGACCATAAATCATTGAAGTACATATTATCACAAAAGGATTTAAACTTGAGGCAGCAGTGTTGGATGGAGTTTCTAGCATCATATGACTTTGAGATAGCTTACACCCCTGGTAAAGGAAATGTGGTTGCAGATGCATTAAGTAGGAAGAGAGCAACCCTTAGTACAATGTTCGTGGAGTGGAAAAGCCTAGAGTTTATTTCCACCTTTCATTTTAAGCCCTCTACGGACATTACCCATGGATTGTTGGCAGCACTTGAGGTTAAGCCTACCCTCATAGATCAGATTGGCTCGAGGCAGCGAGAGGATTCAGAGCTTGTGGATATTTCGGAGAGGATTAACAGAGGAGAGGTCTCTAGACATCTCCAACGATATTCCATTGATAGTAAAGGGTGACTAGGGAGAGATGGAAAACTTTGTGTCCCCCGCACTAGTGATTTGATGAGAGCAGTTCTAGCAGAAGCACACCATTCTCGAATGACTATTCATCCGGGAGGTGATAAGATGTATAGGGATATGAAGAGAGTATTTTATTGGAGTGGCATAAAGAAGGATGTAGCAGAGTTTGTAGCTAAGTGTCTTGTATGCCAAAGAGTTAAGGCAGAGCAACAGAAGCCCGGTGGATTGCTTCAACCATTTGATGTACCCGAATGGAAGCAGGATAATGTTTCGATGGACTTTATAGATGGCTTACCCCGATCTAGAAAGGGGAATACCAGTATTTGGGTGCTTGTAGATCATTTGACTAAGAGTGCCTACTTCATTCTGGTCAAGGGCAAGAGGACAACACCTTATTTGGCATCCTTATATGTTCATGAGATAGTCCGACTTCATGGAGTTCCCTCTAGCATAGTGAGTAATAGAGACTCTATATTTACTAGCGAGTTTTGGAGAAGCTTGCAAGAGGCTTTAGGGACGTAGCTTATATTGAGTACGTCCTATCACCCTCAGACGGATGACCAAATGGAGAGAGTTGATAGAGTTCATGAGGATTTGTTGAGGATGTGCATTCTTGATTTTGGAGGAACTTGGGAGGAGCATCTTCCTTTAGTGGAGTTCGCTTATAATAATAGTTATCAAGCTAGCATTGGGATGGCACCTTTCGAAGCTCTTTATGGAAGACCGTGAAAGTCACCTTCATGTTGGTTGGAGTCTATAGAGAGATTGCTACTTGGTCCCGACATGGTTAGAGAGACTTCAAAAAAGATCGACTTAGTGAGAAGGAGAATGAAGACGGCCCAAGATAGGCAGAAATCCTATGCAGATAAGAGGAGAAGGGACATTGAGTTTTAGGTAGTGGAACCTAGTCAACTCGAGGAAGTTGAAATGGAGAGAGAAGCATCGGTTCGTTTTATTCCTACTAAGATCGTTGGGCGTGATATCAAGAAGCTTAGGAATAAGGAAGTCCCTTTGGTTAAGGTGCAGTGGGGAGACAGCATTAAAGACGCTTGGGAGGCTGAAGAGAAAATACGTACCTCTTATCCGTTTCTTTTTGAATGGTACGTTTTGAAATTCCTATTTCCATCTTTAGTTTTGAATAGGTTCTTTCCTTTAGTATCCTTTGGGAGGGTAGATCTTAGGATTTAACCTATGGATGGTATGACTGAATGTAAACATGTTACTAGAACATGTTACGTATGATGGACGCTAGTGGTTGCAAGTGTTTGCTAGTGGATGCTAATGGATGCATATATATACACTAGGCACGATTATCTCTTAGGGATCGGCCTAACTAGGTCACTAAAGCATATGCATATGGATGTGTGCACATTTGCATTTTTATTTTATTTCCATGGTTGCTATAAATGAATGATTATCATATGATTATTGCATTTGGATGATGATTGTAGCACGCATATAGAACTATCAGTTGTCATGAGGGAATTTGCATTCATTTGGATACGTGGCACGGACATGATTGCATAAAAAGGAGGTCGACTGAATCAGTAGATCGCCTAATCTTTTGCATTAGTTAGGGACATTGACACTACACTATTTGCATATTTTTATCATAAAATGCATTAGAAAGCTTAAGGACAATGGATGTAATGGACGGCTGTTGAGTATATGGTTGTAGAATTTGGATGAAAATATTTATTTCATTCTTTTGTCCTTGGAGATTTTAGGGACGAAATCTTTTAAGGAGGGGAGAATGTAACAACCCAAAATTTAAGCTATAATAATTAATTAACGAACTAATTAAATAATAAAATAAGTTTGTGAAATTGTCAGAATCGAGCCACGGGAGTTACACCATTGTGTCCATGGTAATTTTCTAGTCAATTTCCATATATAGTTTGTCAAAATCCGAGCTAAAACGAAGAAGTTACAAAATAAACAAGAAAACAACAAAAAGAAAAATATATATAAGAAAAGGGTCAGGTCGACCCAAATATGGGCTAGGTCGACCTATAGGTCAACCCAAACATGAGTTAAGTCGATCTTAGGGTCAACCCCCATAGTATATTGGTCGACCCGCCTTTGCATTTTGACATTGTTTTGTCCAAATTCGTTCGACTGCATCATGTTTCCATTTCTCTTCAATCCTGTGCGTTCGTGCTTCCATCCGACGGTTCCCAACGAACCTATGACGTGGTTGCACCAGATTTAATCTTCAAATTCAACAGTCTGAGATCCCTAAACTACACTATAAATAAGACCCTTGTCCTAGTTATTTTTCTCATTCAGATTTTCTCCTATCTGGGTTCATTGCGTGAGTCTGGACCCTAAATAGAATATTTTTCTAAGGAGAAGATCTTTTTGATAAAAATATTCTATGCTCTAGAAGTGGATCAAGGAAGACCAAGGAATAGAGCTAAGGACCACAGGTGAGTGTTTTGTAATTATTTTAGATTTTTAAGTAATTTAAAATAATATGGTTCTCAATAGTTGTAGTTTTTCTACAATTTTGAGACAATTTCTATATAATTTATTTACAGTTAATTTTTAAAGCACTTTGCAGTCTATTCTATTCAGCTATTTTTATTTAGCTATTTTATTCAGTTATTTACAGTTATTTGCATTTATTTACATCTGTTTTACATTAGAATTCAGCTTGTAAATGTTAGTTTCTTTTTATTCCTTTTTACGCGAATAAAATAGTAAAAAAGAGAATAATTCGCAAATATGGATTAAATAGAATTAAACATTAAATTTTCAAAAATTAGATGTAAAATAAAAAAAACTGTAATAAAAAGAAGATAGACTAAAATAGGCAATTTTGAGACATTTTGTGACACCCCAACTCTATGCTCATAATAACAAAGAGTATTAAAAGAGATACTGTCTATTATTACGAAGAATAAGGCTGGATAGGAGCGGCCATCCGTAGTTGGCCTTACACTAATATTGGTTACCTCGATAGGAGTGGATATACTTTTCATTTTTCATCTTGTTTATTTACTCCCATCGACATACCCAATTACCAGTATAAAACAAACTACGATGGTTCATAATAGTTTAGGACATTAGATATAATAATAACACAGATAATATAAATGCGGAACACAGATAAAACAAAAGCCTCATATATATATAACTGATGTCAGTTACAATATAGTTGACACAATACATATGATACAACTACAACTGTCGACTCTGGAAGTATATATACACGTACATTATCAACTAATATACATGAATACATATCATCCTATACAATGACACGACTTCTACAAAACGACGAAAACTACTTCAGAAGATATAAAAAGTCTCCATAGCCCGAACACCATCTCAAAGCAGGAAATCTACAACCTGAAATAACTCGGGTCTGACCCGAGTATTAAATTCAAAAGAAAATAATACATGGGTCAGTCTAATTCAAACTCAGTAATTAATGCACAACAGCAATAATAATCGAATATCAAATAGACGACAGTCATAGAAATCTCGTATATCCAACTTCTCGATAAGAGAATTGGATAACGACAGATATAACACTAAACATTGTTAGACAACAAATCAGCATATTTAAATCATCAACAAAGATAAGTGAAAAGAATATCAATGAAGATAATCTTAAAACATCAGAATTGCCTAAACGGCAATTAACAAGAACAAAATAATCAACTTAAAACATCAACTCTGCTAGGGCTGCAGTATACGCACGCGTATACTGCCTCGCCACTACAACCTGAAACACACAAAAAGTCAACAACCCAAATTCAAATGAAGATTCAAAACTCAATACTACGGCCTCAATGGTCAAAGTAGACATGTACAAGGTGCACGTATGTACACATTGAAAATTTACAAACGCACACGAGGTCAAACCCAAAATAACGGATTCAACTCAAGTGAATTCGAAAACAATTCTACATGTATGCACTGTAAACTGGATAGTGCAACTATCATACTCACGATCCAAAAGCCATAGAACAACTCAACTCAACTACAGGTGAGTTAGTGAAACGACAAAGTCCAAATGAAACTGGACTAATAAACAAAACCAAAGACAGGTGGATAACCAATGTAGCAACTCAGGTCAATGAATACTTCGTAAATGCAGACCTGATTAGAGCGACAACAAATACAAGTATCAACTTTGAACAAAACATAACTGCCTATGGTTTTGCAACGGCATGTAGAATTCAAGTCCAACGTAGACAACAGGTTTTTCAAATCAAGTCACGAAATAAGTGAATCTGAACAAGTCAAAAACCATAGTCATTCAAAATAGTCAAATGGCCAACTCCAAATTATCAGACAATTCCATATATGAAGTATGAACAAAAATATAGGGACGAAAATCCTATTTAAACCACAACCTCATAAAAGACGCCAGCAAACATTGAAGACTGTAGCTCATGGCTACAGCAACAAGTACATAAGGTAAGGCATTTGACAGTAATAATAATGTCAAGTATATCAAACCAGAAAGTCATGAAATAAAATCAAAATAAGGTCGGAGGTAGTTCCAACCCAAATCAGCAAGTAAAATCGACCAAGGACGAAAGTACAACCAGTGACGATGAAGAATATGGCCAAAGTCGAACCAACCAATACATGCAACTAAAAACCAACAAAGGCAGTACTAATAAAGAGTGTGCCAAATGAGCTTCAACTAAATATCAATGCAGACCCACATGTACATGACTCGATAACAATAGCATGAAGACATCAAACAATACAAAACTGTCAAGTATACAGGAATGAAGATCTCATAACTGAAGTCCATTTTTCAAGCCAATAAAAATCAACTTTAAAATTTACTATGAATACTGCCTAAGTCATGAATGGTAAGGAACTATGCTATAGAAATTATCAAAGCAGCAATGTTCGAAATCGATGTTACAGGGATGACCAAAATTAACAACGACACAAATTAAATCGAAACCGAAGACAACTAAAACAAAGTCGACTCCTTGGCAATCAAATTAACAATGTCAGAGAGACAAAATAACCAAGGTACAAAAAATCGAGCCATAACTTAAACAAGTCAGATGTCATAAAGTCACTGTAACTAGGAAAAGCAATGTGTACATAGCTGTAAATCGATGACCTCAGACCATCAAGTTCAACGGTCGAACGTCATCAACCTAGTGATTCCACAGTCAAAACAAAATGTCCAAAGTCATAAAGCAGCAGTAAAACGAACAAGAACGGAAGTGCCACTAGAAGCAGTAACCAAAGTTGAACTAAACAACATCATCAAACTCAAATCAAAGAATCGTCAAAGCCGAAACTCATCAAATTATACGAACCCGATAAACTCAGAGAAATCATCGACATCAAACAAAATTGAACTATTGAAGCACAGTAGAACTAGATGTGAGTGAAATAATATCACTCACCTTGGTTTTCTAGCAGCTGATAAATCGACGCAAGCAACAAAGATAATTCCAGAGTCGCCACAAAAGAAGACGAAGCAGAAGCTTCAATTCGCCAGCAAAACGAACAAGGGCAAAGCCCTAATTCAGACGAGCAAACATTGAAGAAGATCGAGCCAGATTCGCCAGAGAATCGAAAAATCGCCGAAGCCCTAAATCGCCATTTCTATTTCTCGTTTTGATTTTAGGAGTTAGGGTTACGAATGAAAAAAAATGGAGAGGGGATCGACTATAGCCTTAGATAATATCACGGCATTAGGCAAAACTATGGGCTAAGAAAATTTGTAAAGCCCACCTCCATTTCAACAAATTTTTGAAAGGAATTTAAACCGGGTTTTAAAACTCCAAACAGCAACTAACAACTCAATTAAATCGTCATTTTGACTATGATTAAAAATTACAAACTCCCGGGTTGTTACAGACTCCCCTCCTTATAAAAATTGCGTCCCCGCAATTTTCATAATGAAGGTCATCAACAACTATTATTCTTCTAACATAAACTGGTTAAGCTAGAAAAATAAAAGTCGCTAATTCAAATACCACGGAAATCTTTTATCTTCATAAAAGAGATTCACAAACTCTCAACAAAGTCCAATTATCAAAAGATAATCAGAAGGCAGCAAACGGAATAAATGCAAACATCAGCAATATTCAATTACCAATAGATAATTATAATACAGAAATCACAAAACAACAATATCTAATTATCAATACGATAATTAGAAAACAACAAAATCTAATTATCAACAAAGATAATTATGAAACACAAATCACAATTCGCAAAACTGCCAATATCTAGTTATTCACAATTAACTAGAAAACACAAACTTCATATAAACAAACTCTAACTATCAACAGAGATAGAAAGAAAACAGCAATTCAATAAAAATCAGCATAATCTAGATTCAATTAGAGACTAGAAAATCTTGTATCAATAAAATCAGCAAACATCCAATTATCTAAACGATAGTCAGAAAACAAATTAACAATTATCAAATTACCAATTATCTACTTATCAAAAATGACAACAAATATTCAATTATCAAAAACGATAATCAAATTTCAAATCAACTAATATTCAATTATCAAAAACGATAATCGAATTTCAAATCAACAAATATTCAATTATCAAAAATGATAATCGAATTTCAAATCAATAAATATTCAATTATCAAAAACGATAATCGAATTTCAAATCTACAAATATTCAATTATCAAAAACGATAATCGAATTTCAAATCAATAAATATTCAATTATCAAAAACAATAATCGAATTTCAAATCAACAAATATTCGATTATCAAAAACAATAATCAAATCTCAAATCAACGAATATTCGATTATCAAAAACTATAATCAAATCTCAAATCAACAATATTTAATTATCAAAAGTGATAATAAAATCTCAAATCAACAAATATTTAATTATCTAAAGCGATAATTAAATCTCAAATCACAAATATTCGATTATCAAAAACGATAATCACATTTCAAATCAACAAATATTCGATTATCAAAAACGATAATCGAATTTCAAATCAACAAATATTCAATTATCAAAAACGATAATCGAATTTCAAATCAATAAATATTCAATTATCAAAAACGATAATCGAATTTCAAATCAACAAATATTCGATTATCAAAAACGATAATCAAATCTCAAATCAACGAATATTCGATTATCAAAAACGATAATCAAATCTCAAATCAACAATATTTAATTATCAAAAGTGATAATAAAATCTCAAATCAACAAATATTCGATTATCAAAAACGATAATCACATTTCAAATCAACAAATATTCGATTATCAAAAACGATAATCGAATTTCAAATCAATAAATATTCAATTATCAAAAATGATAATCAAATTTCAAATCAACAAATATTCGATTATCAAAAACGATAATCAAATCTCAAATCAACGAATATTCGATTATCAAAAACGATAATCGAATTTCAAATCAACAAATATTCGATTATCAAAAACGATAATCAAATCTCAAATCAACGAATATTCGATTATCAAAAACGATAATCAAATCTCAAGTCAACAATATTTAATTATCAAAAGTGATAATAAAATCTCAAATCAACAAATATTTAACTATCTAAAGCGATAATTAAATCTCAAATCAAAAATATTCAATTATCAAAAACGATAATCGAATTTCAAATCAACAAATATTCGATTATCAAAAACGATAATCAAATCTCAAATCAACAAAATATAATTATCAAAAGCGATAATTAAATCTCAAATCAGCAAATATTTAATTATCAAAAGCGATAATTAAATCTCAAATCAACAAATATCTAATTATCACGAGCGATAATTAGAAACAACAAATATCTGATTATCAAAAACGATAATCAGAACTCATATCAACAAATATCCAATTACCTGCAGATAATTGGAAACAACAAATATCTAGAAATCAATTAAGAAGACCAGAAAATCAACATAAAAGGTTGGATCGATCCCATCAGATGGCGAGTTTTTAATTCGCCGCACGTGCATCAACAAATGGCCGAAGCCTACCAAGTACTCAACATAATTTTGGCGCCCAACAAATGACCCGAAGGTCCAACAAATGACCCGAAGGTCTAGTACTGGTATTTTACCCGAAGGTCCATCATATGACCCGAAGGTCCATCATAGTGGCTCGAAAGCACACGAAAGCATCAAATATTTCAATTAACGAGTCCGGAATTAACCGAAATAGCAAACGCACATGTCCCATACCACGTGTTTTACTAAATCGTTTGATTCTCTTCATCGTTTCCTTGAAAGTGCAAAATCATCAAAATCATCAAAACAACAGATATTTCAATTAACGAGTCCGGAATTAAGCGAATCAGTAAAAGAAAGGGGTCATAGTCCTCGATTTTGCTGAAACGTTTAAATCGCTTCCTCATTCTTTTGAAATCGCAAACTGTAAAATTTCTGAAAAAAATTTTATTTATTTATTTATTTTATTTAAAATAACAATTCACATTCTCAACTGGACAAGTCCGGAGTTAAGCGAATCAGTAAAAGAAAGGGGTCATAGTCCTTGATTTTGCTGAATCGTTTAAGTCGCTTTCTCATCCTTTTGAAAGCGTAAACTGTTAAAAATTTTATAAAACAATTTTCATTTTTAAAACGATTTTCCAATCACGTGATTAAAGCAGCAACATCAGTAGCAATTTCGAAAAAGAAATCGCACTTCTCAAAACATCGTAAAACGAATCTCAAAAATTAACATTGCGGAATAACCGCATGAAAATCCACTTTTTGAAAAATTTGACTTTTACTGAAGTCAAAGCGGCAGAAATTTTCAAACATCAAAATCTCATCAAAATAATTTACATTAAAATGTAATACCAGTGAATTTTCATTCATCAAAATTGCCACAAACACCGTGCTTCAAAAATTTAGCATTGGTGTAAAAATCCCGTTATAAAAATAACGGCAACAAAATACGTTTCATAACCAAGCATCGGTTCAACGTAAAATTAATGCAGTAACGTGGAATTCAAATTTTCACGTACTACAAAATGAACAAAGAAATCATTCGAATGTATCTTCAATGAAGATAATTCAAAACAACTAAATCTAATCAATATATGACTAGCATAAAAGAAACCCAGCAAAATCTCAACAAAATCACATAGCTGCTATCGTTTCGAATCCTCAATTCGGATTCGAAATTCTCAAAGAAACAAAATAAACACAGCTATGTAAACAGCAAATGAAATCTATTTCAATTTCACATTTTGATTTTTAAATCAAAAGATTATCAGCTGTATTCAGCGAAGACAGTTTCACTGTTTCCGCTGCGCACTCTGATAACAAATCACAAATCAATCAAATCATCAAAACACAATTTCACTTTTATTTTTAAATAAAATATTTAAAAATTTCATCAAAATTTCAAAACTTTAGTTTTGACTCAAAATACAATTAAACATCGACAATTAGTTGTAACATATGTTCCATCCAAGTTATGTTTTATATTATGTCCATAAACCCCAAGCTCTAATACCAACTGTGACGCCCCACCTCTATGCTCATAATAACAAAGAGTATTAAAAGAGATACTGTCTATTATTACGAAGAATAAGGCTGGATAGGAGCGGCCATCCGTAGTTGGCCTTACACTAATATTGGTTACCTCGATAGGAGTGGTATATACTTTTCATTTTTCATCTTGTTTATTTACTCCCATCGACATACCCAATTACCAGTATAAAACAAACTACGATGGTTCATAATAGTTTAGGACATTAGATATAATAGTAACACAAATAATATAAATGCGAAACACAGATAAAACAAAAGCCTCATATATATATAACTGATGTCAGTTACAATATAGTTGACACAATACATATGATACAACTACAACTGTCGACTCTGGAAGTTATATATACACGTACATTATCAACTAATATACATGAATACATATCATCCTATACAATGACACGACTTCTACAAAACGACGAAAACTACTTCAGAAGATATAAAAAGTCTTCATAGCCCGAATAGCATCTCAAAGCAGGAAATCTACAACCTGAAATAACTCGGGTCTGACCCGAGTATTAAATTCAAAAGAAAATAATACACGGGTCAGTCTAATTCAAACTCAGTAATTAATGCACAACAGCAATAATAATCGAATATCAAATAGACGACAGTCACAGAAATCTCGTATATCCAACTTCTCGATAAGAGAATTGGATATCGGCAGATATAACACTAAACAGTGTTGGACAACAAATCAGCAGATTTAAATTATCAACAAAGATAAGTGAAAAGAATATCAATGAAGATAATCTTAAAAACATCAGAATTGCCTAAACGGCAATTAACAACAACAAAATAATCAACTTAAAAGATCAACTCTGGTAGGGCTACAGTATACGCACGCGTATACTGCCTCGCCACTACAACCTGAAACACATAAAAAGTCAACAACCCAAATTCAAATGAAGATTCAAAACTCAATACTACAGCCTCAATGGTCAAAGCAGACATGTACAAGGTGCACGTATGTACACATTGAAAATTTACAAATGCACACGAGGTCAAACCCAAAATAACGGATTCAACTCAAGTGAATTCGAAAACAATTCTACATGTATGCACTGTAAACTGGATAGTGCAACTATCATACTCACGATCCAAAAGCCGTAGAACAACTCAACTCAACTACAGGTGAGTTAGTGAAACGACAAAGTCCAAATGAAACTGGACTAATAAACAAAACCAAAGACAGGTGGATAACCAATGTAGCAACTCAGGTCAGTGAATACTTCGTAAATGCAGACCTGATTAGAGCGACAACAAATACAAGTATCAACTTTGAACAAAACATAACTGCCTAAGGTTTTGCAACGACATGTAGAATTCAAGTCCAACGCAGACAATAGGTTTTTCAAATCAAGTCACGAAATAAGTGAATCTGAACAAGTCAGAAAACCATAGTCATTCAAAATAGTCAAATGGCCAACTCCAAATTATCAGACAATTCCATATATGAAGTATGAACAAAAATATAGGGATGAAAATCCTATTTAAACCACAACCTCATAGAAGACGCCAGCAAACAGTGAAGACTGTAGCTCATGGCTACAGCAACAAGTACATAAGGCAAGGCATTTGACAGTAATAATAATGTCAAGTATATCAAACCAGAAAGTCATGAAATAAAATCAAAATAAGGTCGGAGGTAGTTCCAACCCAAATCAGCAAGTAAAATCGACCAAGGACGAAAGTACAACCAGTGACGATGAACAATATGGCCAAAGTCGAACCAACCAATACATGCAACTAAAAACCAACAAAGGCAGTACTAATAAAGAGTGTGCCAAATGAGCTTCAACTAAATATCAATGCAGACCCACATGTACATGACTCGAGAACAATAGCATGAAGACATCAAACAATACAAAACTGTCAAGTATACAGGAATGAAGATCTCATAACTGAAGTCCATTTTAAAAGCCAATAAAAATCAACTTTAAAATTGACTATGAATACTGCCTAAGTCATGAATGGTAAGGCAACTATGCTATAGAAATTATCAAAGCAGCAATGTTCGAAATCGATGTTACAGGGATGAACAAAATCAACAACGACACAAATTAAATCGAAACCGAAGACAACTAAAACAAAGTCGACTCCTTGGCAATCAAATTAACACTGTCAGAGAGACAAAATAAACAAGGTACAAGAAATCGAGCCATAACTAAAACAAGTCAGATGTCATAAAGTCACTGTAACTAGGAAATGCAGTGTGTACAGAGCTGTAAATCGATGACCTCAGACCATCAAGTTCAACGGTCGAACGTCATCAACCTAGTGATTCCACAGTCAAAACAAAATGTCCAAAGTCATAAAGCAGCAGTAAAACGAACAAGAACGGAAGTGCCACTAGAAGCAGTAACCAAAGTTGAACTAAACAACATCATCAAACTCAAATCAAAGAATCGTCAAAGCCGAAACTCATCAAATTATACGAACCCGATAAACTCAGAGAAATCATCGACATCAAACAAAATTGAACTACTGAAGCACAGTAGAACTAGATGTGCATGAAATAATATCTCTCACCTTGGTTTTCTAGCAGCTGATAAATCGACGCAAGCAACAAAGATAATTCCAGAGTCGCCACAAAAGAAGACGAAGCAGAAGCTTCAATTCGCCAGCAAAACGAACAAGGGCAAAGCCCTAATTCAGACGAGCAAACATTGAAGAAGATCGAGCCAGATTCGCCAGAGAATCGAAAAATCGCCGAAGCCCTAAATCGCCATTTCTATTTCTCGTTTTGATTTTAGGAGTTAGGGTTACGAATGAAAAAAAATGGAGAGGGGATCGAGTATAGCCTTAGATAATATCACGGCATTAGGCAAAACTATGGGCTAAGAAAATTTGTAAAGCCCACCTCCATTTCAAATTTTTTTTTAAAGGAATTTAAACCGGGTTTTAAAACTCCAAACAGCAACTAACAACTCAATTAAATCGTCATTTTGACTATGATTAAAAGTTAAAAACTCCCGGGTTGTTACACATTTGCAAGCATGTTTATAACTAATGGTTATAACTAAAGAGATAAAACAGAAGAGTAACAATTATAACGTAGGTTATAATTAAGCAGAAAGGACAGAAAGGCTTATTTTAAAACTTTAACTAAGTTAATAAGCAAATTATAACATAGGTTATAATTAGAGACAAAAGAAGAGGCTTATTTTAAGACATATAAGCAAATATAGCAGAGATAACAGAAAAGGCTTATTTTAAAGACTTAGATTAAGTTAATAAGCAAATAAGAGCAGAAATAACAAAAGAGACTTATTTAAAGAACTTACACTAAGTTAATAAGCAAGAATAGAATAAGGCCCGTACCAACATCATTCCCTTTCAGACTAGGACCGATGGTCTCACAACTGATTAGGTGAGGCTGGGCAAGACTCTTTCAGACTAGGACTGATGGTCTCACAATAGCTAGGTGAGGTTAGGACATGCTAACTAGGGTAAATAAGTGGCCAATGGATAGAAGCTCGAATTGGGGGATTTGGGCAAGAAGCGCAACTAGATTTTGTTTGTTAGGACCGTACCAACAACATTCCCTTTCAGACTAGTACTGATGGTCTCACAAAACACTTAGCTGAGGCTGGGTAGGACCCTTTCAGGCTAGGATTGATGGTCTCACAACAGATTAGGTGAGGTTGAGCACACTTATGCTGACAGGGTGAGTAAGAGATCACAAGAGGGGGGTAACAGTGAGTATGTACTAATGGTGACCGAGCGTGCGACATCGATTAGGGTTGTAATTCGCTACTGCATTCCAAGTGCTAAACATGTGTCTTTTGTTGTGGGACCCATAGGATGGGACTAGCTCATAGTGGCATAATAGAAATAGAAGGTCGATCAACGGGTAGAATTAGGACTTCAGCCTAATTAAAATAGGATTAGGAGTTCAGCCTAATCAAAGCAGCTATCTAAGACAAGTGCAAACAATCACAATCCAAGCAAACAGTTAAACAGTACTTTATTATAGCTTTATCGTTTCTTTATTTCCTACTAAGCTAGAACTGTTGTTAAGTCTATTATCTTTATTTTGCTTAAAATGCTAGAAGTTACTTTCACTCACCAGACTTATAGTCTGACCTACTCCTCTATTTCCTCTTTTGCCCCCAAAGGCCAGCAGAGGCAAGGATAGTTGATTCAGATTTCTTGGAAATACATTCCCGGAGTTCTTCATGTATTCTTCTTCTTTTCAGTTTTCTTTTCATTAGGTTTTTGATGTACTGGTACTTATGAGAGGCGTGATTTTTATTATCTATATACTCTGATGATGTATGACTAAGATGTATTTATCATAAGACATGATTATTTGGTTTATTCTGTTTTGAAATGAAGTTTAATTTTGAATATCAAGTTATTATTTAAATGTTTTCACTATTTGTATTTATTTGTCTTGTGAATCTTAGTATCCGTGATGCTTTAGCTATACCTATAACGCACTGTATCTTTTAGTGTGCCCTTTTTGGGTATACCAAGGGGTGTGGGGTGTTTCGGTAACATTCTCACAAAAAGAGAAGCTACCAACATTTAACCATCTTGGAACTTAAATAACAATTTTTCCCAATTACCTTTTAGTAGGTTTATGATCCCCAATAACTCAAACATTTACACATTTTATCAAAACCATTTTAATAAGCACTTCATCCTTTTTCTTGCAAACCATATCCCTTCATATTTTAAACTTTGTATAATCATCATCAACGGGGATAAGCTAACTTCTTCCAAAGAGAAAATGCTTGACACCTTTCTTAACCAAAAGCAGTCTCATAAGCAATGGGTCATTTATTAGGACTTGGATTACATGATGCCCTCTTTTGATCAATCAGAAAGAGTCACTTTATATGTGAGAGGAACTAATCCCTTAAATCATGCAATTACTTGCTCCGAACTTATTCAATTAACTCCACCAGTACTACATTCATTAGGACGAATAAGAGTAAACCTAGTGAAAGGACTGTTAATATAAACGGATAGAGCATTTTAATTTTCAATACTCACTTCCTTAGCAACTTTATTTGTTACCATTCTCTTACTTGGCCTTTCCGATTGTAGCTCACTAATCCTATCCACTATTGGTTCTACCATGATAGGTATATCATATTTTTATTTGTTTAGTACTTAGTCTAATCATAATAATTTTATCTCCAATGTGAAATAGGCTTAGTCAACAACTATAAAGGGAAATCAAATGTGTAAATTTTGAAAGGAAACTCAAAGCTACGAAGGATGATCTCAAAAAATGGGTAGAGAAATATATGGAAAAGTTAATAAACTTTCTTCGTCCTTTCAACTCATCATAATCCAAATATTCTTAGATAATTCACTTGCATGTCTTGCTTCTAAATCTGAATCTAACCTTACAGCCACTTCTCTCTCACATATTGAATAATCACCGTTGCAAGAAAAATAGGAACAAAATAGAGATGGATCAGGTCAAATTTGATCTAATACATTCAAGACATAAACAAAACCCAGCCCGTTTGACACATTTAATAAACGGGTTTACCCAGCCCAATATATTTATCGAAAGAATCCGTTAGAACCATAGTTATTGGTTTTGATGACAACAATCACATAAATATTATTACTAATGACTTTTTAAGTTACGATGATAATAGTATGGGAAATACATGTATCCACTTAGAATTATTGTATGGATATAGACGAATCTAGAAGACCAGGAGGAATCAAGCAACTCAAGGAGACCAAGAGGAATCAAGCATATATAGGAGATTCATGTAGATCAAGGAGACAAAGGACAATGCTAAGAGGATATAAGAGATCCAAGAAATAAAGACTGGAAGAGCACAAGATATTTTAGTTAGTCAATACTATGTGCAAAGAGTCTTACAAATATTTTTTAAAGAACCTATAACACATTTTTGAAACCTCTCTTTAAGAAACCTAAATATTCTTCTTTGAAACCAATTTACATAGTTTTTTAGTTCTCGTTATTTCCACTTACTCCTCCTCCTCTAGTACTTCACAAACAAGTTCTCTTACTACAATATGCATATACATTTTGAATTCATATTCTTTCACTTTCATTGTTCACGAATCCGGTGTTTACAAAAGATCGAAGGGTTCTTACTTGAATTGTATATCATTCTTTCTCCGGTTTCATCTTTTCCTCAAAGGTTTCAATTACAAACTACTAATATATATCCATAGGATCATTGTATAGAAGACTATGAGATTTCGTATTCGAAAGATACGATTTCTTATAGAATTACTCTATACTACTTGAATGGTAACCCGCCACCCATAGAAAGCCAGGATTGTATAAGTGTTCTTGACTACTCGTGGAACATCAAGAGGCTAGGAGTGTCCTTCCACCTATGAAAAGTAGAGATAGGTGTGTTTGCCATTTAATTCAAAGCCAAATTGTATAGGTGTACTTGCTACCCATGGAATTGCAAGGTTTTGTTATAGTGGAAATTTTGTATGAGGTACATGACTGGATGTAGGATTGGGAACCGAACTAGTATAAAAGTTCTTGGTATTACTCCTTTTACTTTATTGCTTTTTACAGTTATATTATTATCTACCTATATTTATGATTCTAAATTGATAAATCTTGAAAAATACAACTTAAAGTATTGGCAAGTTTAAATATAGTATTCCCCCCTCAAGTAGTATAATAGCCTTAAGATCCATTCCGCACAAGTATTATGGTATCTCACGTAACCCACACTTAGTATCAGAGTGATAGGTATTCAAATACTCATCATTTGAGTTTTGGAAAGTTTAAATGGCTAGTGATGCTAATAACACTCTCTTTAAGACATTTGTAGAAGCTGAATCTGCTGCTAGAACCCTACTATTTAGTAGTAGTAATTATGTATATTGGTTATGTAGAATAATTTTTTTTTACAATCTATTGGTTTAGATATATGGAATATCACACATACTGTGTACACTAAGCCCCTGACTAATTTTGCATAATGGATAAACTTACAAAAGGCGCAAGCACTCAATAATTCAAAGGCTGTGAATAATTTATTCCATGCCTAAGATAAAAATGAGTTCAATAGAATGTCTGTTTGCAAAACTCCTTATGAAATTTGGAGAACATTGCAAGTCATAGACGAAGGCACCGGTAAAGTAAAACAAATCAAGATTTCTATGTTAACTAATATGTTCAAACTTTTCAAATGAAACAAAATGAATTATTTATGACATGTATTCTAGATTTCAAGATATAGTACATGCACAAATATCATTAGGAAATAATTTCACTAAAGAGGACCAAGTCCGTAAGATCTTAAACTCACTTTCTAGTGAAAGGGATCAAAAGACTTTAGAAATCGAAGAAGCCAATGATATTAGTACAATAAAAGCAGGAGAGTTAATTGGTAATTTAATGTCGTATGAAGTACAATTGTCTGGAAGTAAAGAAAGCCAAGCAAATAAAAATAAATCTCTAGCATTTAATGCTACAACAGATTATTAAGGATAAAATGAAGATGGCGATGATGGTAGTATGGCAAGAAATATCAGAAAATTCTTAAAGTACAGGAAAAGGAATAAATTTAGAAGGATGGACAATAATGCGAGTAATTCATGAAATGGAAGTTGTGACAACCCACATTTCGGAAAGTTCAAGTCGACAATAAACCACACATGTCCAACTCAAAACAATCTAAAACATAGATTATCAATGGGGTTTTATTAAGAAGAATAAGAAAAGAAAGAAACAAACGCAGAATCTCACAGTGGAATGACAAAATATAATAATCAAATAAACAATTTATGAAGCTATTTTACTATACATTTGATTAAAATTTACAACATCTATCAAAGTTATAGATACAACAGAATAATAAAATAATGCAGCAGAACAACATGATGCATGGAAATAATACTAGTAATAATACACCAAATCTTCGTCTTCGTCCTCTTGAATAAATGATCTTTAATGCATTGAAAACTCAGGGCTGACCCGAGCATAAAGTAAAACAATACACTCGAGTCAGAACTAAAATATCCTTATGTGAGTCAAATCAAAATCACATATAACATGAGTGTAATAGAATCAGAGATGTTTACGAGGCTTTACATCTCCTTTCCAGTATACAACGTGTTTGCAATAAATCAAGAGATGTTATGGGATATTCCATCTCTTAAGGATCCATCAAAATATCTATATATAGTAGAATACGCTATATATGTAATGTCTAATAAATAAAATAAATATTTTTCCTAACGTTAAGGCTTTACATTAATCCCCCTTAACGCGTTTTTAAGCATTGTCGTACAGTTGGCATATAACACAATTAGTGGCATGTCTGTAGATAGGGATGCGCCGTGATACGACAACACTAAACGAAACCCGTAGTGGTCTCGTATAAGGATAAAAGTATGACAAGGCACGTAAGGCAACGCCTGGATACTACCAGTTCGGGTCGGAGGACTGGTTGTAACGCATCGTAGCCACGACCGCCCACCATGTCTATCCATCCCACATCGAGTCAAAGGAAGGTCATCCCAAATCAAGGTGCACCAACCGAAACCAACATCAAAGGTAATAGTATGGACTGAGTCTAGAAAGAAAATCGAAGAACAGATGTCCGCTAGAGATAGTTACCCTCATTGGCCCTGTCAAGCCGTCCCGTTTTAGTCATTTCAAATTGACACAGTGTCGGGGCTATCCATCATCATTCTCTTTCTTCAAATCCAGCAATGTACACAAAATCCAACCACTTCATTCTGCAGTCTCCTTCGCATACACAATTGTTAAAGTGATTCCAACATTGATGAAAAGTACGCCAATAATCGGCCTTGGTCTCTTTAACAACCAAACGTCGTTTTACACACCGTTTAATTCTTTTACATTTCGAAAACGATTCAAACTTGATATCAAAATATCATATTCACTTTAAACTATCATTCATTTCAAAATTATCACATTCACTTCGAAATCAATTTCATTTCAAAAATCATTTTGAATTTTGACTTTGGTTATAACTTCATTTTAACCACATTCGTATTTAAATCAACGATTTAAATATAAATAGTTCCCAACTTGAATAGTTTGAATTTTCAAAAATAGTATCAAAATTTTAAATAGTTAAAGAAGCTTAAATAGTTAAAATAGTTCAAAAGTTAAATAGCTTGAAAAATTAAATAGTTTGAAAAATTAAGATAGTTAAAATAGTTTCAATATTAAAATAGTTTATATATTAAATGATTTGAAAATTTAAATAATTTAAAATTTAAAATAGATGAATTTTAAAACAGTTTATAGTAAAATAGTTTATAGTGAAAATAGTTTCAAATTTAAACCGTTTCTTTCCATTTCCAATAAACCTGTACTCAGGCCCAAATCTCAAATCAAACGGATTCAATTTCAAATCTTTCAATTCAATCGACTCAATTTCGATTTAAATTTAAATCAACTCAATTTTGATTTCAATTCGAATTAACTTCAATTTCGAAACATTTCATTTCAACTTCAAATTCAATTCAACGATTTGATTCAATGGTTCAAATTTCAATTCAATTCTTATTTTAAACCATTTCAACTTATATAAATTTTATGTCCAATTTCAATCTACCGATTTAAATCACTTAAATCAAATTAAACTTCATTATTCAATTTACGGTTCAAATCTTTAAAATAATTCAATTTCCATATTCAAATCATTTTTAAATTATAACTTCAAATTTTAAATAGCATTCTTTAAACAATTTCTTTTAACCAATTTCAATTTCAACATTTCAAGCTCGAGTTCGAAAATAATTCAATTTTCATAAATCAATTGTTTTATTCTTTAAAAATGATATCATTTAAATAATTTCAGCTTCCGGCACAAACTTTAACTCGAACCTTTCCCGGAATTGCTCCCAAGTAAGATTCGCTTCAACAATTTCCGAAACCAAAAGCTCATACCAATCAAATGCTCTCTCATGCAGCATGCTAGAAGCCACTTGGACTCGATGTAGGTCCACAAGATTCATGTGAGAAAAGATGTGATCGCATGTTCTAAGCCAAGCTTGGACTTCTATAATGCTTTTGGAACCCTTGAATGTCCTTCCACCTAAATTGGTGTAATCGCTTCACAAGCATGAAAACCCAGATTTAGGATGAGTAGGTTCAGGAATGGGTTCGGCAGCTTGGGCATTCTTTACAAGATCCAAAAGTTGTTGAGCAAACATGAATACGCCATCTTGAGGAGTAGCACTAGATTGACCGACGCTAGGATGGCCAGGTCTAACCATTTCTCTTCTTTAAGAAAAGAAAAAAGAGGAAAAAAGGTTATTCTCAGAATAAATTCAAATAAACTAGATTGATAAACAAGGCATCATAAAAGGAAATAGGATAGAACAGGTCTTAGGACTCGAATTAAATCCTATGGCATGATTCCTAAGGGAGACTTAGGACAATGATCCTTGTCATAAAATCCTATATTGTTCCGAAGTCTGGCTCTGATAACAAGCTGTGATGCCCCATCTCTATACTCACACTAACCAAGGACACTACTGGGTAATGCTGTCAATTAGTACGAGAATAAGGCTGTTGAGGAGCGACCAACTATGTAATTGATTTGAGCGAGAACCGATATGTCAGATAGTATGTCATGCATTTCATTTCAAGAGGAAATCTGATATATCCAATCCAAACTTAAATCTACTACACAGTGGCTAAGTGGCCTTCGAAATTAATATAAAATAAGCATAATACAAAAATCAGTCACAAATATTCATATCACTAAGGCGGAAATAGATATGAATATAACATATAGAAATGAACATAATAGTAGTGGTCGTACAAGATCCACTACAAGCCAAAAGAATAGGTGCATGTGCTACACAAAAGAATAAGTATACATCAAGGAGTCTCTATCTCGTATACATGAAAGACAAAAACTACTAAGCTAAAGTAGTTAGCCAAAAGTTAGAAGCTAATCCCTGCTAAGAAGTCAAGTAGAAGCACCTGAAACACCTTGGTCTGACACGAGTATTATTTAAGAAGAAAAATAATAAACGGATCAGTATAGCTATAATTATCATGTAAGATGAGACAGGATAAGAGATATGACAAAAATACATGATAACAATAATACCATGCTGTGACAAGTATATATTTGATAACATTGAAAATCATACAATATCTCAAGTTTTCTCAAATACCCAAAAAGAATATCATATTCTTTAGCTTATTCACCAAACCTCAAATATCGACAAAAAATATCAATGCAAATCACAAAAATTGGTGAAACAAAAATTCTAGAAATCAATAATTAGAAATCCAGAAAACGCAAAGGGGAAGGCCTATCACAAACGGGAGCATGAAAACTCACCGATACGTGTATCACAAACAGGATGCTATCCTATGGTCGCTAACCCATAAAATTTGAGCCGAAGCTCCACAAACGGCCCGAAGACCATGGGTCGCTACCCCACCAAATTGAGCCGAAGCTCCACCGAAATGGGGTTTAGTCCCCCATGCAGACAAAGAGACATCGCACATCACTAGTCTAAATTACAAATTGATCATCATTGATCAATAAGTGTAAATTACACTAAGCTAGTAAATAAATGAATTAGGCTTCATGTCCTATAACCACGGGCTTAACTTAAATATTTATGAACAAATTGTAGACTTCCACTCGAAAATTCTCATGAGATTTCAATCGAACAAGTCCAAGAATTAACCGACGAAGTAAACAAAAGTGTTTCATACCACTTGTTTTGCTAAGTCGTTTAATTGGATTTCCCATACGAATGAGGTAAAGGTTTGTATATACTAATAGATTGGAAAACGGTTTTAAAAACGTGCTTTGTATTAAAAATAGTGTTGAAATCGTTTTTGTGAAAGAGTTTTAGTATTTACTACTAGTATTAAAACCTTTGTATTTTAAAGTGACAAATCAAAGAAATGATTGTAAAAACAATCTATCACCAAAAATCCACATTCGACGATGTGAATTAAAACCATAAAAATCGATATCAAATCCATCAAATGGAAACACCAAAAATCCAAAAAAGAAATCATCAAAGTCTGTATTGATTGACGATAACTATTCGGATCGTCAAAGATCGATAAAAATTGCAAATCCACTCAAAAACAAGCAAAATTCATCAGAACCAGATGTCTGGTTGGTTTGACCAGACATCTGACCCTAGGCACTGCCATTTTATTTTATTTTTTCGTTTTTATAATTTTTTTCCAAAAGCCCCTACCAGACGTCTGGAATTTTCAACCTGACGTCTGGTTGCCTGGGCCTGGGCAGAATTTGCTTAGGCCAATGATGGCCAAATCAATTTGGAGGCGATATGATGAGCGATGGAGGATAGGGATTTATGTCAAGCGACAACCCAGCCCTATAGGCTCTTCGATACACCCCAAATAACATGTCCAAACATCCAAGATAGGATCTTTAAAGATTTTGACTTCAAAATACCGAAATTGGAAAATTCACTAAACCAATTCAAATCAAAAGCAATCGAACATGAAATAGATGTTAGGAATTCATACCTAACAACAATGAAAGCTATAGACATAAATGTGAGTTCAAGAACTCACCTTTAAACTCAAAAACAAGAAATGAGAAGCTCTAAAACAAGCCTAGACCAATTCCTCTTCACTACACCTCTATAATCTTCAATCTACCATCAAATGTAAAGTTTTTCCTAAGTTAGGTTATTGGAAAAATCAAAAATTGAAGAGGGATTGAGATGGAGAAGATGAAGAGGATGCTTACCTAAGCGTCTCCTTGATTTTAGAACTAGAACTTGAATTCCTAAGAGAAACTAGGGCTTAGGAATTTTAGTTTCCTCTTCCCACCATTTTTCCTAGGGCTTGATTGTTAGGAATTTAGAAAATGGAATGAATGAATGAAGAGGAGTGGAGTGGGAGTTATTAGACAGAAGAGTTTGGGTCTCTTATTGGGTTAATGGGCTAGAACCCAACCCAAAGCCCGATTGAAAATACCAAAATCCTAATCAACTCCAAACATATCGATGTTTAAACTTAAACAAGTTGTAAATGTCATTTTAAACTCAATGGAAGTGGTATCGAGTCCGGATTCGACTGTTTACAAAAAGTCACATTTCGGAATTTAATCCAACTAACGATGCTATATTTAAATAAAACATTTAAATATATAATCGTAAAATTGCGGGTTGTTACGACAGTGCTCAAAAAGACTATTTTTACAAGTTAGTTAAAACGAGTAATTTCCAAAAACAAATTTATTCACTTTAAATTCAATTCTAAAGGTTAACAATTTTCATTCATGTTTAAATAAAATTTAAATCAACTTTCGACATCATTTTCATTCATATAAAATTCAGTATTCAATTATTTAAATAATTCCAATATTAAATATAACAATTAAATTGTCAAATAAATCACTATATTTGAATTATAAGTTATTTAACTTATAAAATTTTCTTTTAAAATGAATTCAAATAATAAAACAACTACTTCCATTTTACAGTAATTCAACATCAATGCAATTATTGTATACAATAAAGATTATTCATTTCTTACCAAACAAATGTTATCTTATTGAATTTTGTTATTTAAAATTTTATCTAAGTTCATGTCCAATAAATTACATTAATAATTCATTAAATTTTTATTCCTAACCATTTTTGTTCAATAATTATATTAAATTTAATAATTTAAAATAGTTAAAAATATGGGTCGTTACAATCTCCCATACTCAAAACTTTTATTCCTCGAAAAGTAACTAAATAAGGAATCTAACATTTGATATATTTTACTCAAAATAATCAACATACAAAACATTAAAAATCTTATTTGAAAACCTTTACTACGCTCCCGCTATGCTACTCTGATACCGGCTTATTTGTAAACAAGTTATAAAATTTTAAAATCTCAAAATTTTTCTAACTCCCGAATTTAGGAAAAGTTTTGGCAATGTCTCCTTTGCGCGGCTCGATCGAAAATTTTTATAATATATATATATAACACAAATATACATCTCATCTTAGTTATGAGGCATCCCGTAGGGAAAAACATAAAAGTACGGTATGTAGTCCGAGATATGTACCTTATTTATATTAATATGAGCGAGTTCGCTCATATTAAGCGAGCAAAAGCATGTCGAATAACATATACATCCAAATAGTCTTTATATGTACCTATGTCAACTCAAGTTTGAATTTTAGTCGCTTATAATGAGATATAGTAACATGTATGAGTTTAATAGAACCAAATAACATGAAATCTAAATCCAAATCATAAGCACAAGCACCAATACACAACATAATAATCATATGCACTCAAAAGCAGTATTAACAATGATTTACAACAGAAGAAACCATCCAACAATTAATATTCATCCAATTGGTTTGCTCCCAATTTATTTACATCTATTTCATTTACATTCAATTTATTCATATTTCAATTATTTCACTACATGTTTAACACATTTCATATCAAATCATTTCTGGACTATTTTATAAAATCGTTTTATTAATTCATTTCATTTCAATAAGTTAAAATTATTAATTTACAGAGAATGTAAGAACTAAACACCGGGTATCTTTCCAAATAATTTTGAAATAATATATATACTCATATCTTTTATATATAACAAATCATATTTAGAGATTTTAAATCAAAACCTATTTATTAAATCAAACGTGTAGCAAAGCTACTAAATGGACTCCCCCACTTTGGGACTCGATAATGAATGTCGAGGATGCGGCCGTAATTGTCAAAATTATTTTCCAGCGATAGAAGGGATGAGTACATGGCTTACTTCCTTTTAAAATCCCTTTGAAAACAACTTCTATTGGTAAATATTTTAAATAATACTAATATTATTTACAAAATCTAAGAAAATAATTTCAAAAGCATTGGGATTTAAGTTCTCAAATTCTAAGTTTAAATTCATTTATAACTTAATCTAAAATTAGATTTTACTTAAGTTCATTACTTAAGTTCATAAATATCCATAAACTCAAATTAGTTAAGTTAATACTTACAAACTTAGTTTTATAACCTATTCACTTCATATTCAATTTATTTTATAAATCCATTCATTACATAATTTAAACTTAAAGTTTAAATTTATTTCTTACCACTTTCAGTTAAGTGAATAAACACTCCTTGATTCAAGTTCAAATTAATACAATACTCTTCTATCCCAAAAGAGTATATATATACCAATTCAGATTCATTTTTCATATCCAAATTTATTAAACAAACTTCCAAACCCTATTTATCTACTATTATAATAGTTCAAAAATAACAAATTTATGAACTACCAAAACATGGCGGTTTTGAAAATTTTATTTTGGCATAACTTGAGTTTTATTAAACGAAATCTTGATTTTTCACTTTCATATGAAAACTTTGATTATAATGGTTCGAAAAATTCTCGTTTGAATGAATTCCAACTTATATTGAATCCTACACGTTCATTTAAAGTTTCAGGTCGCGAAATCGCGAACTGCCAAAACATGATGCGTTTATTTTAATTTATATTCCAATCTATTATAAACAAGTTCAAACACTTTTAAACATTACCAAACAAGTTCAAATACCATTCACATAATCACATTAACCTTACTTTGTTGGAAATCTCATAATTTAAACACCAAATTTTACATTTCAAATCATTTTGAAATAATACCTCCATATTTACTTTATATATCAAATTGTATCTTTTAAATATAAATAACTAATTTTAACCAGAAATAAATCCCTTTTGGTAGGAATTCTCACTCAGAAACTTGAAAATGTATACTGATGGTGCTGTAGTCATCCTTAGAATTATTTCCCAGCGGCTAAAGCGAGTTCAATGCTTTTATTTCTTTCAAAATCTTTTCAAAATATAATTCTAGTCAAAACACTTTCAAAATAATATTATTATTATTTTAGAAAACTTTGAAAACAATTTTTGTAAATCAACGGGATTTTAAATTCTAAAATTTCAGCTTTTAAATCATTTCTATTCATAAGCCATATTACGAATAGACTTATAAAATTTCATTACCTTATTATGAAAACATTTCATTAATTTGCATCTTTATTATTGTAAACAATTCCTATTGTAATTAGTTTTCAATTCAATCTAATTATCGAACGCTTCGTGAAGTAGAGTTCACAAAGTATTTGCATTTAGTTTAGTTCAACCAATAATCGATGATAACTAAACATTATCATCTCCTAACAAAAAACATCCATAAATAAATTTTAATATTCATAAACCTATATAATTATTTATGGAAGATTATTTCTTTTTATATATAAAATACAGTTTAGGTAAATTATTTCATTTACCCCATTTCAAACAGTATTATGTCGACTTTCCTCGTTTATATGTTTAGAAACCCCTATCGATAACATGGCGCCTCATGTACCGACCAGAATTCATAAACAACTCAACAGATAAGTAAACACAATATAAAACATCTTATAACACTAACAAGTACATACTCTCATATATATATATACACTCAAACAAACTCATTATAGGGTATTACTACCCTATCTCAAATGAGTCAAACCCATCAAAGCTAAGGTTATCGCTAAACTAAAGCTCTGATACCAATTGCGATGACCCACATTTCGGAAGGTTTAAGTCGACAATAAACCACACATGTCCAACTCAAAACAATTCAAGACACAGATTATCAATGGGGTTTTATTAAGAAGAATAAGAAAAGGAGGAAACAAACACAGAATCTTACAGCGGAATGACAAAATGTAATAATCAAATATACAGTTCATGAAGCTGTTTATATTATACATTTGATTAAAATTTACAACATCTATTAGAGTTATATATACAACAGAATAATAGAATAATGCAGTAGTAGAACATGATGTAGGGAAATAATACTAGTAATAATATACCAAATCTTCGTCTTCGTCCTCCAGAATAAGTGGTCTTCAATGCACTAAAAACTCAGGCCTGACCCAAGCATATAGTAAAATAATACACTCGAATCAGAACTAAAATATGCTTATGTGAGTCAAATCAATATCACATATGACATGAGTGTAATAGCATCAAAGATGTTTATGGGGTTTTACATCTCCTATCCAGTTACAACATGCTTGCAATAACTCAAGAGATGTTACGGGATTTTCCATCTCTTAAGGATCCGTCAAAATATCTATATATAGTAAAATATGCTATATATGTAATGTCTAATAAATAAAATAAATATTTTTCATAGCGTTAAGGCTTTACATTAATCCAACATAACGCGTTTTTAAGCATTGTCATACAGTTTGCATATAACACAACCAGTAGCACGTCGGTAGATAGGGATGCGTCGTGAAACAAAAACACTAAACCAAACTCGTAGTGGTCTCGTATAAGGATAAAAGTATGATAAGGCATGTGAGGCAATTCCCAAGGTAGGATGCTACCAGTTAGGGTCGTAGGGCTGGTGGTAACCCATTATAGCCAAGACTGCCCACCATGTCCATCCATGCCATATCGAGTCAAAGGGAGGTCATATCAAATCAAGGTGCACCAATCGAAACCAACACAAAGGTAATAGTATGGATTGAGTCCAAAAAGAAAATCGAAGAATAGATGTCCGCTAGAGGTAGCTACCCTCATTGCCTTATCAAGCCGTCCTGTTTTAGTCATTTCAAATTAACAAAGTGTCAAGGCTAACCATCATCGTTCTCTTTCTTCAAATCAAGCAACGTACACCAAATCCAACCACTTCATTCTGAAGTCGCCTCCGCATACACAGTTGTTAAAGTGCTTCCAACATTGACAGAGAATATGCCAATAATCGGGTCCGCTCTCTTCAACAACCAAACGTCGTTTTACACACCGGTTGGCTCTTTTACATTTCGAAACTGATTCATACTGGATATCAAAATATCATATTCACTTCAAAATATCATTCATTTCAAAATTATCATATTCACTTTGAAATTAATTTCATTTCAAAAATCAATTCGAATTTCGACTTTGGTTATAACTTCATTTTAACCACATTCGTATTTAAATCATTCCCACCTTTAAAAGTTTGAATTTTTGAAAATAGTTCAAAAATTTTAAATAGTTAAAGTAGCTTAAATAGTTAAAATAGTTTAAAAGTTAAATAGCTTGAAAATTTTAATAGTTTGAAAAATTAAGATAGTTAAAGTAGTTTTGATATTAAAATAGATTATATATTAAATGATTTGAAAATTTAAATAATTTGAAATTTTAATAGTTGAATTTTAAAACAGTTTATAGTAAAATAGTTTGTAGTGAAAATAGTTTCAAATTTAAACTGTTTCCTTCCGTTTCCAAAAAATTTAGACTCAGGTCCAAATCTCAAATCAAACGGATTCAATTTCAAATCTTTCAATTCAATCGACTCAACTTTGATTTAAATTCAAATCAACTCAATTAAGATTTAAAATCGAATAAACTTTAATTTCAAAACATTTCGTTTCAACTTCAAATTCAATTCAACGATTCGATTCAATGGATCAAATTTCAATTCAATTCTTATTTTAAACCATTTCAATTTATATAAATTTCATGTCTAATTTCAATTTACCGATTTAAATCACTTAAATAAAATTAAACTTCATTGTTCAATTTATGGTTCAAATCTTTAAAATAATTCAATTCCCACAATTCAAATCATGTTTCAATTATAACTTCAAATTTCAAATTGCATTCTTTAAATAATTTCTTTTAACCAATTTCAATTTCAACATTTCAAGATCGAGTTCGAAAAAAATTCAATTCTCATAAATCAATTGTTTTATTCATTAAAAATGATATCGTTTAAATAATTTCAAAACCAAGAATTTTAAAACCATTTAATTTAACCAATCCGGTGTCCGTATATAATTTTCTATCCTATGGCCAAGTAAATAGTTATTTTAAATTTAAATTTCAGTAATGGATATATATCATTTCAATCCAAATCAAAATGTCATAGGTATATATCATTTCAAATTATTTCTTAATTTACTCGAAATAATTCAGTTACAGTTATATATACTGTCAATAATATACAGGTTGATAACAAGGATATATAAAATAAATAAACACACAAATCATTCAATACATCAACCAATAGACATCCATTACAATCAACATCCAAATCAGCCAATAAATCATGATAGTTAACTAGTTATCAATACCGGGTATTTAACTAGCAATTCAATTTCAATTTCAAATTTAACTTTCGATTAAAATTCCTAACAGTTCAATTCATATGTCAATTCAACTGTTGGTTAAATTATCAAACAATAGTCAATAAAGATATATAACTTCATGAGTTCAATTTAACAAACATCAGAAATATCGTAGTGTTCGTGAGCGGGTTTGTAACGAACTGGATTTTCGAACCCTATAAGTCGACACTAATACACCCACTATATTGTGTGCCGAACAACTAAGTGTTGAAAAGACAGATTGTTAGGTGAAAAGAAAGAAGATAGAAGATAGAAGAAACTAAAAGCAAACACAGAATCTCACAACGCAACGGAATAAAATATATTAATCAACATAATTCTTTACAAAGTCATTTCAAAAATGATACATCAGAGTTACACTAATACAATTTCTAACCTAGGACAGTTATAACAGCCTGTCCTTATACATCAGATATAAAGTATATTGTATACAACGGAAACAAGATAATAACTAGCTATTGATGAAGCCTCATGCTCCGAGCTCCTCCAAAATGCATCCGTGTAAAAACCTGAATTACTTGGCTGCTCATAAAAATTTGAGCACCTAAGAGTTTTAGGGAAAGAAAATAAAACTCCGGGTCAGACATGGGTCTGGTGCGAGTAAACTCAAACAACTTGATTATTACATTTCAAAACCTTTTAAAAATCAAAGGTGTCTTGTAAGACCACACCGCACATAAACATGGACGGGTTTTTACCTTACAATAACCAAAACACATTTATAGAAAATCCAATGATATTATAATAATGTCTAAAGTACAAATACTTATTAATCTTAGTCAAAATTATTACATTAATTAAATTCAAGCATACTAGGCTTTACAATCAAAACCGTAAAGGCACGTATTAGAGAATGGATTCCATACTATGACCAGGTAAGGATCTACCTTTGATGGGTGCATCTCTAGATCAATGCACTCGGGTCTGACAAGAACATCTTGTACCCTGCCACATAGAACTGGCCTACCATTTGACTAGTAGTACCGAATTGTCACCATCCCCATCTTCCAACCTTAATCGAGATCTCTCATGCACAACCAAATCCATAAAAATAGGATAATCTAGAAAGATGATGACATACCCTAACGGGAGCGACCCACTTAGCCCTACTGCATGCCTTGTTTTAGTCATTTCCCGGTTGATGAGGCTTGAGGCTATATTTTACCTTTTTGAATAGCAATCTCACTTGGAATGCTAACACAACCATTCAGGCAGTAATGCAGTGCCAACATTCATCCATACAAGTTGTCCATGATAAGGACAAACCGAAGGCACTACTTCTACTACATCCATTTTGGAATCACCCTCAGGTCTAGTAGCAAGCAACCCTTGCACTTCAATGCTCCATCTTCGATTCCATATTCTTCAAGATGTCTTCAGTTCGAAACGCTTGAGTTGGATCAAAGTGGTTTTCGGATAACAGATCCGATCCCGGTCTCTTCAAAACAACTTTCAATAATTTCTGGTAAACTAATCCCCGGTTCTTTAGGAAATAAGCAGATAAAAGATAAGAGTGGAGTTCACCTCTTAACCGTTAGTGGACGTATTTCCTTATCATTTATTCTAGAACAACGAAACGAATTTATACGTACAGTATAGCACCACCGACGGTAACTGTACCATATAATTTCTGTGTTTCTCCTAGATATTTCCAAATTTAAGTTTTGGTCCAGATTTGATAGTCGGTTATTTAACTATCAAATAAACAAACAATAAAACATTGATTAAATTATATATGAGATCCTCTAAGCCTTTATTAATTAATTTTTAATTAATAAAATCACTTTCTAAAACTTTATCAAAGGATCTTTTCTAAAACACTTTTCCCAAACCACTAACATCCCTTTTACTTGGAAAACAATATAAACATTTACCAAAACATTTGGAAAATTCTCTCTTCTCACATTCAATATGAAATGGCCAAACCATTCCCTTTCAAAACATCACTTACTATAAAACTCGTTCACTTTATAAAACCCATTCACTTATTCCTTATAAAAATTCTTTTATAAGTTCACTTCATATTTCAAACCTCTTTACAAATTTTCAAACTTGATTTAAAATGCCTTTCAAAAATATCTAAAATGATTTATAAAATCTCTTCCTATTTTTAAAACTATTTAAAAATCTTCCTTCATAATTCCTTTATAGAGTCTCCTTTATAAAATATCATTTTCAAGCTATCATTTGTAAATCACTTTAGGTAAAACCCTTTATTTAATAAACCCCTTTTTAAAAACAAGATATGATTTTAAAATAACTTTATAAAATAATAATAAAATTTGAAAACCATTTATAACCTTTAAACCCAATCCATTTAGGAATTAAAGTTAATTTATAAACATACTTTAGAAAATCAAAAAGCGGCTTAGCGATCCCAATAGTAAAGTTACCATTCAGTTTCAATTCCAATTCACTTAACAGTAGGTCATCATATATGTAAATACACTCATATCCAAATCAGGGAATAACATGTCAAGTCGAACTAACTAGCATATACGTGTCCAAATAACATAACAGCAGGATGGTGATTTGTCCTGCTAAACAGATGTCCAAACAATTCAACCAAATTTATAGCAGAACGGGGATTTATTCTGCTAAACACAGGTCCACACAAACAAATAAACAATCAATCAATTTGTAGCAGAATAGGGATTTATTCTGCTAACACATGTCTAAACAACCAAACAATCTACATTATAACTCATTCACAGTTATACGTTTCTTAATGGTATCGATACTTAAATCACTTGTATTCACAACCATCTTTGAAAAAGCATTACCTTCAAACAATTTTACTTTTGAAAACCAAAGGATTTAAAACTTTAAACCCTTTTTAAAGTAATTAATTATAAGTTAAATCATAATTAATTGTAATTGAATCTTAAATTAATTTAATTAAATAGTTAAACAATAATTAACTATTAATTAAACCCAAATTAATCCTTTATTAATTATTAGATAATTAATTAAACCTTCATTAATAATTAAATGTTAATTAATCTCAATTAATTAATTAAATAATCTTTATTTAAACTTAAATAATAAATTAGACCTTTTATAAATAATTTATTATAAATTAAATCTTAATTAATTTATAACTTAAAAATAATTAAACACTTGATTAATAATTAATTAATAATTAACCTTATACTTAATTAATTATAAAATACAAATAAATCATTTACTTAACTCATAATTAATTTCCAAATTAATTAACTTAATTAATAATTAATTAAAATAAATCTTAACTTTAAAAGATAATTAATTAATAATTAATCTTCACTTAATTATAATTATTAAACATTTTTTAATACTTAAATAATTATTAATTATTAAAAACTTAATTAACTTCCTAAAACATTATTAAGTTTATAAAACATTTACAAAAACTTTTTAAGTTTAAAAACCTGTAACGACCCATAAATTTTGATTGGTTTTAATAACGTATTTAACTGAATTTTTTTGAAATTTTAAATAATTGAATTTGAAAATAAAAATTTATTATTTGGAATACGTCTATTTAAACATAGCAACTGATAAATTTTCAGCTAATAATATTGAATTTTATTTTATTGTATAATTTTATTTCAATTTAAATCAGTTAAAATTGATGATAATAAATTTATTTCAAAACCTGAATATTTTTCTATAGAAAATTTCTAAATCTTCTTCTGAGTCAGATGTCATCTTTCGTTTTTCCAAATTTGGACTTCTATTGCTTCGTTTATCTTATTTCTGACAAATTAGCAGCATTTTCGGTATCGATTATCGACTTTTGATTGGATGATCGTACCACAGATATCCATATACCGTTTTGATCGTCCCGTCGTGCCGATCTCCACGGTATATTTATTCATGTATTTTGAGGTCCGGTACACGACAGAAACAATAAACGGTTCGTTGTAATGGTACCCTAAATTGTGACTTTACTGTTTCGTTCGGTTTCAAAATTTGAAACGTGCAGCTGAACCACAATAATAATTTGCTTTAATATTTGTCAGCTGAATCTATGGGGGCTGTTACCATTTCATTTATTTGTGTACGTTTTCATTTCAATTAGTGTACACATCACGGTTCCTTTTATAACTTCATCGCCCAGAAACTTGTTTATTTCTTTCCCCTTCTATCTTCATTTTCCCAGATCCACTGTGAACCGTCCTCTCCTCCTCTACTTTATTTTTGCCTGCTTTCCTTCACGAACCTTTTTCCCAAGCCTCTTTCCCTTCCGCCCATCATCTTCTAGCATTTCCATTCTCATCGGCCTCCCCCTCCACCAATCCCCTGCCTTATAGCCTACCCATCAAAACCCGACCTCAACAGCAGCTCACATTTACCTCAACACCCTCACGTCCCGCACTGTCTTCATCCCTTCCATGGTCGAAACTCTGGCCGAACCCATCCACTAACCAGCACAACCGAACCCACTACCCTCCAGCCATGTCAACCTCCAACTCGCCTCGTGCTCGGCCATACTCTTCCAAGCCTCAGCCGTGCAAGCTTCCTCCCCCTTCCTCCTCCAGCCGACCTTCCATTCTTAGCCTTGTTTCAATCTTGGCCGTGTGCAACTTCTCTTCTATTAGTGCTTGTGTAAGTATTAATATTTATATAGTTAGTATATATATGTATATGTACTGATTCTGTTTAAATTGTTATATGTTAGTTTTGTATGAACATATTTCCAGCATTATATTTTACAGCAAATATACTATATGTTTCTAGATATATATTATATATGTGTTGTTATACAGATCTCGAAATCTGTGAGTATATATATTGTTATATTTGTTTATATAAACCGTATAAAAACAAACCGTTGTATGTATATTTGCCTTAGATGGTTGATATTTATGTATACTGTTTATATTAGTTTCGAAAGCATATGTTAGTTTTGATTTTATAAAAGTCTTTGTATATATATTTATGCCCATATCTGTAGTTTAAAGAAGTTACAATATATATATTACTGTGTATACAAGTTATAGTATGTTTACAGTATAAATACAAATGTATATTTATGTTAGTTATATACAAAGGTATATATATATGAGGTTTATATGATGCTGTTACAGTAAGTATAATAAATATTATGTTCTATTTTGGGTAGTATATATATAGTTTTATATGTATTCGTCATTGTCAGGGGTATATGCTTTGGGTTGCAGTGGGTTATCTTTAAAGAGAGATATATATACATTATTTTAATACTCATATGAGTTTGAAAAAAAAAATTTGCTTTACGGTTACTACCTATAGAATATAGGTCTATATAAAGCAAGTAAGGATCTATCTTCCTATAACTCGTGTTCATTCTGACGCTTGTATGTACATATTATAATAATTAAATCTTTGTATGTGCTTAAATTTAAAGTTGGGTTTAAATATAATAAGTAAGTAAGTTTAGGTATAAACTATAAATTCATTTACATAGTGGCATATGCTGTTTGAATATAAATAATGTGTTTGATTTTTTATCTAAATGGCTCAATGTATGTAGTGATATATGTAGTTGATTTTAAATATATTATATATATATATATATGTTTGATTTTTTTTCTATGTGTCTTTTAATTTGAAACAATATATTTTGAATTAAATATATCTTTAAATTTAATATGTGTTGGATATAGGATATGTGTAGAGTTATATAAGTTCATTTATATCAATTACCTTCATCGATCCAGTTCTGATTGGATCTTGTCTATTCTTATTATCAGCTTTGATCGTTGAATTCGTACCAATTTTGCTTTGCTTCGATTCGTCATTCAAATTTCGATGTCCTTATCAGTGTGCGTATCTGTGTCATCTCCTGTTCTCTCTAGCCTCGAAAGGTGAGCAATCACTCACGATTAACGTTCTTTTATTTATTAAATTTGATTTCAATTGAAACGACAATTGAAATATGATGTTGTAATTATTTTAAATTGCTATATATGCTATTATATGTAACTGTTCACTTGTGGGATATGACACCATATCCTGTTGTTTATATTATATTGTTATTGATGATATAGGCATGTTGTTGTATTTTATATTATATGTTATCACTCTACAAGTTCCCTGTTAGTATAGAATTCACTATGGGTTGAAATGATACATACCCGAACGGACTTTAGAATATGAGAAAATCGTTATGGGTTGAAATGATAAACCCAAGCGATTTTCAATTGATTGGAATTTGGGATTACGGGTCGAAATGATATCTACCCGTATGTATTTAAAATTTACGGATTGAAATGATAAATATCCGTATCACTTGACCATAAATAGGAAATCATATACAGACACCGTTGGTCCATATATAAATATTTTGAAATAAATTCTATGGAAAGAAATATATGGTTTTAATAAAAGTTGATTCTTAAATTATTATATATAAATGGTAATGCTATATATAGATTTAATAATGATATTCAATTTAATTAAGATCGATTTAATACATATAATATGTTAAGTAATTTTTTTTATATATTTCAAAATAGATTTTAGTAATATTTTGAATAAGTTAAGGTTGGGAAGATAATTTGAATTTAGTTGAAATTGTATTCATTAAAGAATTTTATTTAATTAAACCGATTTGAAACTTATTGAAATTGAGATTTAAGATAGGATTTATAACTCGGGTTTGATTTAAATCATTTAATGAATAATTCTTATTTAAATAAATTTAATGAAATATTTAGTAAAAATGAAATTTAAGGCTAGTTAAATGATATTGAATTTATTAAGTGAATATTCCCTGATTAAATAATAATGAAGTTAAATCAAGAGCTATATGAAACTGTTAAATTTAACTTTGAAAATATTGAATATTAAAGCCTTGAAATATATTAAAATTTTAAATGGCCTATTGAGAACTGAATTGAATTGATGAATTGAACTTTGAGTAAATTCAAATGTGGAATTTGAGTTAATTTGAATCGATTTGTGAGATTTGAGGAAATTATAAATACTTTACTTTATATATTATTTAATGTAAATACACTATTTTGGAAAATAGATATTTTTGAAATGAAAATGATATTTTGGTTTTGAAGTATAAATTAATTTGGAACGACCAAGGTGTTATAATGTATATTTCCACCTTGTAGATAGTTCCGCAGATCCTTAGAGGATGGTTATCCCAAACATCCTTTAAGTTACTTGTATTTCAGTTGATATTTCACTTGAGTTGGATTTATTGATATAAGAATGTTAATCCTGACTCGAGTGTATTGTGTTTTGCTTTACGCTCGGGTCAGACCGAGTGATACAACAATTGAGACTCACCTTTGGAGTTTGGAGCTTCGTTTGGAGATCCAACCATCGATTCAGCTTTCAGCTTTCCAGTTGATTTGTTCAGAGAGGTCATCTATTCGTACTGAAGACTTCACTGTATTCGAGATATTCTGTTGTATTTTATTTGTAACTCTGATGTTTATATAGTAGCTTCATGAACTACTATTTTATCTATTCCGCTGCGTATTATTGTATTACTCCGTGTCTTTGATTTTGTGATTGATTTATTTACTGTATATGCTGAGTTTTGCCAAATTTTTATTTCAATCTGTTATTTTGAATTATTCAAGTCAGACATGTGTGGATTATTGTCGATTTGAATGGTCCAAAAATACCGGGTCGTTACAGTTGGTATCAGAGCTTTGGCTCTAGGAAAAACTTAGCATATATAGTAAATTTATTTACAGAATCACTTTCGTTCGAGTTTGAGTCTCTTCCGTTTGACTCGATTTCCTTTGAACTTTGGAACGTTTCTTGCGGTTCCAAAATTCATTCTTATTTCTCCCTATTTGTATTTTTTTTATTCTGTAGTATCCCATAACTCCACTTCGAATGATCTCTATGAAAATAGGATCCCACCAATCTTTGAATGATTTGTGAAGGGTGAAACTCCTTCACAATTGGCATTGATTCACCGGAGATTTCTATATCTTTGGTTTAGATGCCGCTATCTCTTGCGTTGAATGTTGATTTTTCTTGGAATTCTGCATCGACCTTGTTCCTGAAGTCACGGTTGACCCTAGGGTCCTCCGCGATTTATATAAGTATATTCATCTTCTATTTTGAAATTTAATTATCTCATCTTCGTTCGAGCTTATCTTCGAATCATAATTCTATTTGATTAAGAGTTCCTCTAATTTGAATCTCTATCTTTGTTTGAAATCCATTCTTAAATCATCCTTTGAAAATCGGGTTTGTTTGTATTCTAGAAATTGTTTTCTAAACCGAAATTTTTATTTTCATAAGTATGATTACATTCTATATATAAAAGTGAAATGTTTACGATAAAGATTGTATACCCTTTTTAAAATGAGAATTTGAGGTTTCGAAAGGATTTGAAATTTTGAAAAATTATATAAGAATTTGATTTATCTAAAAATGATTTATAACTGAAGGATTTTTAATTTGAAATTCGAGAATTGAACCCCGGTGTTTTGAAATTGGTTTTAAGATTTTTAAATATATAATAATAGTATGATTTAAAAGTATTTTCCGAATAAGAAATGTTTCAAATGATTTTAATAAGTTTCGAATGATTTCAAAGAAATTTCAAAAGAAGTTTGAGAAAATAGAAGTCCAGAACTCACTTATGTCGCTGGAAAATAATTTCGGTGATGAGTGCACGCATCATCGACATTGATTTTCGAGTTTCAGAGTGGGGGAGAGGCCACTTTAGTAGCATTGCTACGCGAGTGATTTTGTGAAACCATTTCGATTTCAAATTTTGAAGTATGAATTGATATTTGAAAGACATATGTATATATATTTGAAATGAATTGAAGTAAGCCGGTGTTTAGTCCTCGAGTTTCAGATTTGACTTGGTATAACCCTATCTTTTGAAATTGATTTACTGATTTATTGCTGATTTCCAACCTTTGGAGTGGAAATTTGATTTCTTTGACTATTTTGAAGGTTCGAGCACTTCCAAATCAAGGTTTAATATTCAAAGCCAAGTAATTTCGAAAAGTATGAATTATTTGATAAAGTATATAAGTTTGGTATGTATGTTAAAGTATGTGGTAATATGATTTAAATAAGTTGAAACTGTTTTGTTAAGTAAATGAATAAGGCAATTTTAAATTTTTCTAATATGAAATTTAGATTTGAAATGTTTTGGAAAGAATTGTTCTTCAAAATATTTTGAATAAAGTTTAATTAAATGTTTTAACTTAGTAACATCTTTATGAAACTATATATTTAACAAGTTGGAATAAATATATAAGTTGTACGCATGCTGTTTTATTCGCATAATTAATTTGATCCAAGTTTGAGTACACAAGTTCGAGGTGAATTACACCATTTCGTGTTAGGATTTTTCATTCGATTCTTGATGGCGAATATTTGATATGGATTTTGGGCTTGATTCTAGAATTCTCTATCATAGTATATGGCTATGCAAGGAGACTGATGGCTTCTAGTCGAGAAACCACATCGAAATCCGCATTAGGGAAGTCGAATGGACAATACTAATTCGAAAGCGAACTTGTGTGATCGAGCGAGCGATCAAATGTGATTCTGCGAAATGATGACGTATGTACATCTTATATTCTAATATCATTGATATATTTTGACGCTGAATTGAAAGCTGTCATGTTAGAATATCTTTGCTTACTAAAAGAAAATTTCCAATTTAAATTACAAAGATATATAACCCATAAAAGCAAAGATATTCAATCCCATATGGCTCTTCATACAGCGAAATTTATTTTGAAAAATTTGATCCTTATATAAGATGGACCTTACGTAAGTATAAGATGATTTTGAAAACATTTGATTTTGGAAATGAATTGGTTGACTTAAATTATATTGATTTGGAAATTTGGATTTATTTTCTAAATCTATTATTTTGGAAACTTTGAAACTAAAGATATTTAATTTGAGAAGAAATAATTTGGTGAAATTGTATATGATTTTGAAATTGAACTGATATTGAAACAAATTGAAATTTGAGAACCTTATGTTACTAAATACTTGATTTGGGAGTTGTCGAACTTATATAAAATTGATTTGTATGAGTATGAAATTGATTCGAAAACTATGGATTTGAAAAGGGTACTCAAATTTGAAAAGTGAAATCTTATATAATTAAAGTCTATATAAGTGTGATTTGATATACTTTTGATTTTGGAAAAGTATTTGATTTGAAAATTAAATCTTATATATAATGGATTTTATATAAGTACGATATTTGAAAGTGATTTGAAAAGGTACTATATGATACATATTTTCGAAGTAAAGATATGGAAAGTGCCTTCTGCTTGATATCCGATTTGTGGCCACATCTTGGATTCATTCTATCGATATTATTCTCTCTGATTTTTGGTTTTCCGGATATGATACTCGAGTGTCCTTCGAATTCCATGGCGTTACCCATGGTCTTACGAGCGCGGATGCACAGCGCAACTGCCTGGCTGAGTCTTGCCTAGGGGTACAGATTGTTTCCTGGGGGATCCAGGCGTAACCATTGTGTATACTGCAATCTGTGTAGGTCGCGAATAGTAGCGCAACTGCTTGGTTGAGTCTTGCCTAGGGGTACGGATTGTTTCTTGGGGGATCCAGGCATAACCATTGTGTATCCTGCATTCTACTAGTCATCATGGCCTAACTCGCAGGGCTGAGAAAGCTTACGAATATGGATTGTTTCCTGGGGGAACCAGGCGTAACCATTGTGTATCTGCGAACCATGGTTAGACAAAGGTTTTGTTTGTTTTTTTGTTTGGATTGTACTTTCCATATCTGTTTTTAAAAGTTTTTTCAGTATTTTCACTGGGTGTTGAAACAGGTCTACTAAGTACCTAGAGAATTCTAGTTTTGTGCCTGATCAACGCACTACCAGAGTCTACAGGAACAAGGATAAACTTGTTGAAACATCGAGTTATAAAGGTATTTTATTATAAAGGTAATTTCAACAAAAGAAATTCTATATTAATATTTGAAATTAAAACCCTTATGGTTCTAAATTAATTATTCGTGCCTGATACTATTCTTTTGAATCTACCTTATTTGCTCAGCTTTATTCAGTCACTCATCATCTGTTTTCCTAATCCTCCTTGTTTTCCTTGTTGATTTTATATATATATATATTAATATTTTTATTTATATACTACATGGTTTAATAGAAATTTTTAGTGTTATAAATATTTTAGAAGTTATTAATTTAATAAAACATATTTAAAGTAAATGACTATTTGTTGATTAATAATATTTGAAAAGTATCTTGAGATAATAAAAAAAATTAATAAATTTATGAATTATGGATTTAAATGTTTTCAATAGCTTCTTTGTAAAAATAAGCAATAATGTAAATAATTGTTTTCAAATAGTTTCCATATATTTATAAAGGTGTTATTTAAACATATAAATGGTATTTAAAAAGAAAGCAGGGAATTTTACAAATGGGTTTTGGAAGATATTAAAGTATCAAAGATAATTGAATTGCAAATGAAGTTTTCAAATAAATATTTCAAGTAAAATTTATATAGTTTAAATTAATTGTTTATCCTTGTCTTTTAATCTATCTTTTCTATCTGGTTGTTTCTATTCTCCTACCTCCTTCCTTATCGGGGATGAAAAGTTTTGAGTGGGGGAGAGTGTAACGACCCATAAATTTTGATTGGTTTTAATAACGTATTTAACTGAATTTTTTTGAAATTTTAAATAATTGAATTTGAAAATAAAAATTTATTATTTGGAATACGTCTATTTAAACATAGCAACTGATAAATTTTCATCTAATAATATTGAATTTTATTTTATTGTATAATTTTATTTCAATTTAAATCAGTTAAAATTGATGATAATAAATTTATTTCAAAACCTGAATATTTTTCTATAGAAAATTTCTAAATCTTCTTCTGAGTCAGATGTCATCTTTCGTTTTTCCAAATTTGGACTTCTATTGCTCTGTTTATCTTATTTCTGACAAATTAGCAGCATTTTCGGTACCGATTATCGACTTTTGATTGGATGATCGTACCACAGATATCCATATACTGTTTTGATCGTCCTGTCGTGCCAATCTCCACGGTATATTTATTCCTGTATTTTGAGGTCCGGTACACGACGGAAACAATAAATGGTTCGTTGTAATGTTACCCTAAATTGTGACTTTACTTTTTCCTTCGGTTTCAAAATTTGAAACGTGCAGCTGGACCACAATAATAATTTGCTTTAATATTTGTCAGCTGAATCTATGGGGGCTGTTACCATTTCATTTATTTGTGCATGTTTTCATTTCAATTAGTGTACACATCACGGTTCCTTTTATAACTTCATCGCCCAGAAACTTGTTTATTTCTTTCCCCTTCTATCTTCATTTTCCCAGATCCACTGTGAACCGTCCTCTCCTCCTCTACTTTATTTTCGCCTACTTTCCTTCACGAACCTTTTTCCCAAGCCTCTTTCCCTTCCGCCCATCATCTTCTAGCATTTCCATTCTCATCGGCCTCCCCCTCCACCAAGCCCCTGCCTTATAGCCTACCCATCAAAACCCGACCTCAACAGCAGCTCGCATCCACCTCAACACCCTCACGTCCCGCACTGTCTTCATCCCTTCCATGGCCGAAACTCTGGCCGAACCCATCCACTAACCAGCACAACCGAACCCACTACCCTCCAGCCATGTCAACCTCCGACTCGCCTCGTGCTCGGCCATACTCTTCCAAGCCTCAGCCGTGCAAGCTTCCTCCCCCTTCCTCCTCCAGCCGACCTTCCATTCTCAGCCTTGTTTCAATCTTGGCCGTGTGAAACTTCTCTTCTATTAGTGCTTGTGTAAGTATTAATATTTATATAGTTAGTATATATATGTATATGTACTGATTCTGTTTAAATTGTTATATATTAGTTTTGTATGAACATATTTCAAGCATTATATTTTTCAGCAAATATACTATATGTTTCTAGATATATATTATATATGTGTTGTTATACAGATCTCGAAATCTGTGAGTATATATATTGTTATATTTGTTTATATAAACCGTATAAAAACAAACCGTTGTATGTATATTTGCCTTAGATGGTTGATATTTATGTATACTGTTTATATTAGTTTCGAAAGCATATGTTAGTTTTGATTTTATAAAAGTCTTTGCATATACATTTATGCCCATATCTGTAGTTTAAAGAAGTTACAATATATATATATTACTGTGTATACAAGTTATAGTATGTTTACAGTATAAATACAAATGTATATTTATGTTAGTTATATACAAAGGTATATATATATGAGGTTTATATGATGCTGTTACAGTAAGTATAATAAATATTATGTTCTATTTTGGGTAGTATATATATAGTTTTATATGTATTCGTCATTGTCAGGGGTATATGCTTTGGGTTGTAGTGGGTTATCTTTAAAGAGAGATATATATACATTATTTTAATACTCATATGAGTTTGAAAAAAAAAATTTGCTTTACGGTTACTACCTATAGAATACAGGTCTATATAAAGCAAGTAAGGCTGTATCTTCCTATAACTCGTGTTCTTTCTGAAGCTTGTATGTACATATTATAATAATTTAATCTTTGTATGTGCTTAAATTTAAAGTTGGGTTTAAATATAATAAGTAAGTTTAGGTATAAACTATAAATTCATTTACATAGTGGCATATCCTGTTTGAATATAAATAATGTGTTTGATTTTTTATCTAAATGGCTCAATGTATGTAGTGATATATGTAGTGGATTTTAAATATATTAAATATATATATATATATATATTTGATTTTTTTTCTATGTGTGACGTAGCGGATTAAACAAAACAATCTTCAATCGGTGAAAGTAGCAATCGATGGATTGATGAATACTGAAATGCCCGAATTCGTTGATTCGAAGATACCGAATTCTAGCTATCCTGAACTCGTTGATCGCGCACGATACCGGGTTCAAAGATCTTCAATTCTTTAAGCGTTGATCAAGCGCACTTGATTCCGCGAATCGGCTTCTGCAATCGTTGAATCGAGCGCACTCGATTAACTGAAAGAGGAGATAGGAGATTACACTCAACTACCAATTGGAATGAAAGCACAAAGCTAACAAAAGAGAATTTTATTCAAAAATCAACAACCATTACAAATGAAACAACTTGCCTATTTATAGGCTACAACACGCAAAACAGACAAAAATTACAACTCCTAAGTCGTCGCCGACCTAATAGTCACGACCTAAAATTTCAGACGACTTACGACTTACAAACAAGTAAGAACTACGAGTTAACAACAGAAAATACAAACAGATTACATCATTTAGGTCGTAGACGACCTAACTTTTCACGACATAAGACCCATACACCTTACGACTCAACAAACAACGGCATCTGGAGCTCCGCGACCTAAGAATGAACGGCATCCCTTCATTAGCGACCTAACAGAAGCGGCTTCAGAAAGTCTTCGTGACTTAAAGTTTCTCGCGACCTATCTTAGGTCGTAGGTCGTTCTCGCGACCTAACTTCACACGTCTCATCTTCCAGCGACCTAACATAGGTCGACTTATATCTTCGCAACACAAAGCAGGTTGTAACTCACCCTCACGACCTAAGGACAGAACATCTTCACGCGACCTAACTAGGTCGTAGGTCGTAGAACGACTTAACTTAGGTCGTGAGCGACCTAAATCTCCTTCCTTTGAACAACTCCGCGCGCATTCTTTGTTAGATCGTACGCCTTTACTAAGTCGTTGGATCGACTTAAGGGATTCGTTAGGTCGTTTGCATTCCTGAGGGTTGATTTCGTTAGCTCGTAGCCAACCTTCCATAGGTCGTGAGCGACCTAAGAACCCATTAGGTCGTGAGCGACCTAAGACTTCAACTTTTAACAACTTATTTTCCAGCTTTGGTTTGTTAGGTCGTATGCGACCTAAAAACAAATTAGGTTGTTTCAGCGAGCTATCCTTTAACTCCTTAGGTCGTACCCGAGTTAACTTGATAGGTCGCTTGGATGCTTTAGGCTTCCCCTTGTTAGGTCGTGAGCGACCTAAGACTTCTTCACTAGGTCGTATTTCATCAGATCGGAGCTCGTTAGGTTGTGACTCGTTCATTACTTCTACCTTGTTAGGTCGTGAACGACCTACCAACTCCTTAGGTCATGAACGACCTATGCCTTTAACATTCTGCGCGGCATCATCCTCCCTAGGTTGAGAAAAATTCGACCTCGAATTTGTACTGTCTGCATCCACAACAAATTCATCCCCATGATATGGTACGAGATGCTTAACATTGAATATGTCAGACGTATACACATCATCTGGCAGCTTCAATTTATAAGCATTTTCATTAATTCGTTTCACGACTTCCACCGGACCAATTTTTCTGGCTTTCAACTTGTTATAAGCGCCTACTGGAAAACGATCCTTTGTTAACACTGCATAAACCAAATCACCTTCTTGAAATTCAACACTCCTTCGCTTTAGATCTGCAGAACGCTTATACTTCTCATTTGCTTTCTCCAATCGTTCCTGAACGATTTTGTGACATTCTGCCAATCCTTCAACAAAATCAGCAGCTTTCTTAACTGTCTTCTTTGATTGTGGCACTATCGTTATATCCAACGGACCCTTCAGTAAGCTTGAATATACTATCTGAAATGGACTAAACCCTGTGCTACGATTTACCGCATGATTATGAGCAAATTCTGCCTGGCATAACTTCACATCCCAACTCTTCAGATTATCTTGTACAAGACACCTCAGCAAATTCCCCAATGATCTGTTCACAACCTCGGTCTGTCCATCCGTTTGCGGATGATAAGCACTACTAAACTTCAGCTTCGTTCCCACCATTTTCCACAAACTCAACCAAAAGTGACTCAGAAATCGAGTATCTCTATCCGACACAATAGATTCTGGCAATCCATGAAGTCGATAGATCTCCTTGAAAAACAATTGAGCAACATGAACAGCATCCGCCGTCTTCTTACAAGCAATAAAATGTGCCATTTTCGAAAATCGATCAACCACCACATAAATGGAATCGTTACCACGCTGTGTCCTCGATAATCCCAACATGAAGTCCATACTCACATCAACCCATGGTTTAATTGGTACAGGTAACGGCATATATAACCCAGCATTAGTTGCAGTTCCTTTCGAAATCTGACAGATATGACATCGCTCCACAAACCTCTCCACCTCTTTCCTCATCGATGGCCAAAAGTAAGATTGTGAAATCAACTGTAATGTACGGTCTCTACCCTCATGTCCTTCTTCATGTAGCTCTTTTACGATCTTCATTCTCAAACTACCCTCCGGTATGCACAATCGATTTCCTTTGAACAGAAAACCATCTATCATTATAAACTCATCTATCTCCCCATCCTTGACTTTATCAACAAACTTTGCAAAGTAAGGATCATTGTCAAATAATTCTGGTAACATTTCAAACCCCGTCACTTCAACCTTTAGTGTAGTCAACAAATGACTCCTCCTACTCAAAGCATCAGCCACACGATTCGTCACCCCTGACTTGTGTTTAACAACAAAAGTAAATTGTTGCAGATATGCAATCCACGATGCATGTCTCGCTGAAATCTTGTCTTGCCCTTGTAAATGCTTCAACGCCTCATGATCAGTGTAAAGAACAAACTCCTTATGAAATAGATAGTGTCTCCAGTGTTTAATAGATTGCACAACAGCATAAAATTCCACATCATATGTACTGTATCTCATCTTTGCTCCTGATAACTTCTCACTAAAGCATGCAATCAGACGTCCCCTCTGACTCAATACTCCTCCAATTCCAACCTTGGATGCATCAGTATGTAGTTCAAACACTAACTGAAAATCTGGTAATATTAGAATTGGTGCAGACGTTAAGAGTTCTTTGATTCGATCAAAAGCAACCCCGGCTTCCTCCGTCCATGCAAACTGTTTACCCTTCATACAATCAGTCACAGGTGCCATCACACTACTAAAGTGTGGAATAAACCTTCGATAAAATGAAGCCAACCCGTGAAAACTACGAACCTCCGTTATCGACTTGGGTTGCGGCCAATCTTTGATAGCTTCGATTTTGCTTTGGTCAACCTGTATCCCTTCTTTCGACACAACATACCCCAGAAATAAAACACTCCTTGCCATGAAAACACATTTCTTTGTAGCAGCATAGAATTGTTCTTCACGAAGAATAATTAACACTTTCTTCAAATGTTGAACATGCTCCTCCGTACTAGCACTGTAGATCAGAATATCATCAAAGTAAACCACCACGAATTTCCCAATGTACGGTCGGAAAATTTGATTCATCACCCTCATAAATGTACTTGGTGCATTCGATAGGCCAAACGGCATTACCAGCCATTCATACAATCCTTCCCCCGTCTTGAATGCTGTCTTCCATTCATCCCCTGGTCTAATGCGAATCTGATGATAACCGCTCTTCAAGTCAATCTTAGAAAAGATTACGGACCCACTGATTTGATCCAATAGATCATCAAGCCTCGGCATCGGAAATCTGTATCTGACTGTGATCTTATTGAATGCTCTACTATTTGTGCACATCCTCCACGTTCCATCCTTTTTGGGTACCAATAGAGCTGGTACATCACAAGGACTTAAACTCTCCTGCACACGCCCCTGTTCAAGCAATTCCTCTACCTGCCTCCGCAACTCTTCATGTTCCTTCGGACTCATTCGATAATGTGGTCTGTGTGGTAACACAGCACCTGGAACAAGATCTATCTGATGTTGTATATCCCTCAACGGTGGTAACTCCGTTGGTAACTCCTCTGGAAATACATCGTCAAATTCTTTCAAAACTGGTTTAACTTCTTCTGGAATTTCAACTTCTTCACTGCTCTCACGCCCAATTAACAAGAATACTTCCGACTCTTCTTCTACCTCCTTAACAAACTCCTTCAAAGATAACAAAGTTTTGAGCTCTTCAATCTCCTCCAACTTGTTTTCCTCCTGTTGTCGCTTCTTTGGCACTAGAGTAATCTTTGTGCCTTCAAACATGAAACTGTAACTGTTGGTACGCCCATCATGTTGCACTGCCCTATCATACTGCCACGGTCTCCCCAGCAACAAATGACAAACGTCCATATCTACCACATCGCACCAGATTTCATCTTTATATTTCTTCCCAATTGAAAACTTCACACAAGCCCTTCGTCCAACCTTCACCTCCCCGCCTTTCCTCAACCAAGCTAGCTTGTACGGTTTCGGATGTTTCTCAGTCTTCAATGCCAATTTCCTCACAGCTTCGGAAGAAATTATATTATCACAGCTTCCAGCATCAATAACAAATTTGCAAACTTTCCCTAGAATAGTACATGTTGACTGAAAAATATTGCTCCTTAACCAACTACAATCCTCCTCTTGCTTTGGTGTTAAACAGGACCTCTTCATCATTAGATTGTAACCTTCGTCTCCCGTCACTTCTTCTTCCTCCTCATTAGGTGGTGAATTGGAACATTTAGCTTCTTCATCCTCATCCTCAACCTCCGCTATCATAGCTCTCTTCTTCGGCTTCGGACATTCGCTACTTTTGTGGCCCATTTCTTGGCAATTGTAACATTTGAAACCATTATTGACTTTCGCCTTCTCAGCCTCCTTCACCACTGGTCTACTGATAGGTTTGGAAACATTAGAACTCCCACTAACACCCTTCACTTGATTGTTGGAATTAGTAAACACACCTCCTCCTTGTCTACCCTGCTTCTCCCAAGCCAATGCTTTCTGATGTGCTTCCGCTACGGATCTAGGATCAAACATGTTAACCATATCCTGAATCTGCATTCGCAACCCCCCAACAAATCTGGCTGTCAATTGTTCTTCTGTCTCCATAATATCATTCCTGGCAATCAGTTGATAAAATTCGTCAGCATAGTCATTCACAGATTTCGTCCCTTGTCTCAAGTTCTGCAAACGTTGATACATCAAAGATTGATAATTGTAAGGTAAGAACGTTGCTTTCATCAATTTCTTCATCTTCTTCCAAGATTCAACTTTTGACTTTCCCATTCGTTCACGTGTAAGTTTGGTTTGCTGCCACCATGCCAAAGCTCTACCCCTCAACCTTGTAGCAACCAACTTCACCCTACGATGCTCTGGAACTTCCTTGAAGTCAAAAATCTCTTCAACATTAGCTACCCAATCTAGAAACTCCTCTGCTTGCATACCACCTTTGAATTCAGGAATTTCAGTCTTCATCTCGGACTCCCATTTGTGATCATACTCAGAGTGATTTCTTCCTTGTCCTCGTCCTTGTCCTCGAACACTACCACCATCATACTCCTCTTCAAAATCAGATGTATATCGTGGTCTATCTCGTCCACCCACATCTCTACTTCCATCACGTCTACCACCATCATCCCTTCTATCTACATTCCTCCGTTCACGATCATTCACGTTCCTCCCACGCCTTTGATCATCGTCAACACTTCTGTCTCGATTGGAATGTGGCGAGACTCTACTTCCCCCATGGTTAGATTCAGGTGAAACCCGTCTCCGATTTTGATTCATTTCTAACATCATCTTCTCTAATCGTCCAATCCCTTCATTAAGCTTCTCACTAAAATTCTCATTAATTCTCTGCTCCATCTCATCAGCTTCTTCTCTTCGATATAAAGCTTCTACGTTTTGGTGACGATTAGCTCTCCTCGGTGGCATACTTGAAAACTTTACAAACACTTCAAATTCAAACACAATTCGAACTTTGATCCAAAATGAAATGGATCGACAACTCCCACTTTGTTGCTACTTCGCGATGAACACGATGAACACAACTTCTCCAAATGATATAGATCCGATCTCTAAACTCCAATACAAAGTCGAACAACTTCAACTTGCTCTCGGCCGTGGTAAGCAAAACTCAAATCTTCACTTCGATTCAAACTTCTTCGAGATGATTGGCTCCAAGACTCGATTTAGCTATGATTGGCTAAAACAAGCTCTGATACCAAAACTGACGCAGCGGATTAAACAAAACAATCTTCAATCGGTGAAAGTAGCAATCGATGGATTGATGAATACTGAAATGCCCGAATTCGTTGATCCGAAGATACCGAATTCTAGCTATCCCGAACTCGTTGATCGCGCACGATACCGGGTTCAAAGATCTTCAATTCTTCAAGCGTTGATCAAGCGCACTTGATTCCGTGAATCGGCTTCTGCAATCGTTGAATCGAGCGCACTCAATTAACCGAAAGAGGAGATAGGAGATTAAACTCAACTACCAATTGGAATGAAAGCACAAAGCTAACAAAAGAGAATTTTATTCAAAAATCAACAACCATTACAAATGAAACAACTTGCCTATTTATAGGCTACAACACGCAAAACAGACAAAAATTACAACTCCTAAGTCGTCGCCGACCTAATAGTCACGACCTAAAATTTCAGACGACTTACGACTTACAAACAAGTAAGAACTACGAGTTAACAACAGAAAATACAAACAGATTACATCACTTAGGTCGTAGACGACCTAACTTTTCACGACATAAGACCCATACACCTTACGACTCAACAAACAACGGCATCTGGAGCTCCGCGATCTAAGAATGAACGGCATCCCTTCATTAGCGACCTAACAGAAGCGGCTTCAGAAAGTCTTCGCGACTTAAAGTTTCTCGCGACCTATCTTAGGTCGTAGGTCGTTCTCGCGACCTAACTTCACACGTCTCATCTTCTAGCGACCTAACATAGGTCGACTTATATCTTTGCAACACAAAGCAGGTTGTAACTCACCCTCGCGACCTAAGGACAGAACATCTTCACGCGACCTAACTAGGTCGTAGGTCGTAGAACGACTTAACTTAGGTCGTGAGCGACCTAAATCTCCTTCCTCTGAACAACTCCGCGCGCATTCTTTGTTAGATCGTACGCCTTTACTAAGTCGTTGGATCGACTTAAGGGATTCGTTAGGTCGTTTGCATTCCTGAGGGTTGATTCCGTTAGCTCGTAGCCAACCTTCCATAGGTCGTGAGCGACCTAAGAACCCATTAGGTCGTGAGCGACCTAAGACTTCAACTTTTAACAACTTATTTTCCAGCTTTGGTTTGTTAGGTCGTATGCGACCTAAAAACAAATTAGGTTGTTTCAGCGACCTATCCTTTAACTCCTTAGGTCGTACCCGAGTTAACTTGATAGGTCGCTTGGATGCTTTAGGCTTCCCCTTGTTAGGTCATGAGCGACCTAAGACTTCTTCACTAGGTCGTATTTCATCAGATCGGAGCTCGTTAGGTTGTGACTCGTTCATTACTTCTACCTTGTTAGGTCGTGAACGACCTACCAACTCCTTAGGTCGTGAACGACCTATGCCTTTAACATTCTACGCGGCATCAATGTGTCTTTTAATTTGAAACAATATATTTTGAATTAAATATATCTTTAAATTTAATATGTGTTGGATATAGGATATGTATAGAGTTATATAAGTTCATTTATATCAATTTTCTTCATCGATCCAGTTCTGATTGGATCTTGTCTATTCTTATTATCAGCTTTGATCGTTGAATTCGTACTGATTTTGCTTTGCTTCGATTCGTCATTCAAATTTCGGTGTCCTTATCAGTGTGCGTATCCGTGTCATCTCCTGTTCTCTCTAGCCTCGAAAGGTGAGCAATCACTCACGATTAACGTTCTTTTATTTATTAAATTTGATTTCAATTGAAACGACAATTGAAATATGCTGTTGTAATTATTTTAAATTGCTATATATGCTATTATATGTAACTGTTCACCTGTGGGATATGACACCATATCCTGTTGTTTATATTATATTGTTATTGATGATATAGGCCGGTTGTTGTATTTTATATTATATGTTATCACTCTGCAAGTTCCCTGTTAGTATAGAATTCACTATGGGTTGAAATGATACATACCCGAACGGACTTTAGAATAGAAGAAAATCGTTATGGGTAGAAATGATAAACCCAAGCGATTTTCAATTGATTGGAATTTGGGATTACGGGTCGAAATGATATCTACCCGTATGTATTAAAATTTACGGATTGAAATGATAAATATCCGTATCACTTGACCATAAATAGGAAATCATATACAGACACCGTTGGTCCATATATAAATATTTTGAAATAAATTCTATGGAAAGAAATATATGGTTTTAATAAAAGTTGATTCTTAAATTATTATATATAAATGTTAATGCTATATATAGATTTAATAATGATATTCAATTTAATTAAGATGGATTTAATACATATAATATGTTAAGTAATTTTTTTATATATTTCAAAATAGATTTTAGTAATATTTTGAATAAGTTAAGGTTGGGAAGATAATTTGAATTTATTTGAAATTGTATTCATTAAAGAATTTTATTTAATTAAACCGATTTGAAACTTATTAAAATTGAGATTTAAGATAGGATTTATAACTCGGGTTTGATTTAAATAATTTAATGAATAATTCTTGTTTAAATAAATTTAATGAAATATTTAGTAAAAATGAAATTTAAGGCTAGTTAAATGATATTGAATTTATTAAGTGAATATTCCCTGATTAAATAATAATGAAGTTAAATCAAGAGCTATATGAAACTGTTAAATTTAACTTTGAAAATATTGAATATTAAAGCCTTGAAATATATTAAAAATTTAAATGGCCTATTGAGAACTGAATTGAATTGATGAATTGAACTTTGAGTAAATTCGAATGTGGAATATGAGTTAATTTGAATCGATTTGTGAGATTTGAGGAAATTATAAATACTTTACTTTATATATTATTTAATGTAAATACACTATTTTGGAAAATAGATATTTTTGAAATGAAAATGATATTTTGGTTTTGAAGTATAAATTAATTTGGAACGACCACGGTGTTATAATGTATATTTCCACCTTGTAGATAGTTCCGCAGATCCTTAGAGGATGGTTATCCCAAACATCCTTTATGTTACTTGTATTTCAGTTGATATTTCACTTGAGTTGGATTTATTGATATAAGAATGTTAATCCTGACTCGAGTGTTTTGTGTTTTGCTTTACGCTCGGGTCAGACCGAGTGATACAGCAATTGAGACTCACCTTTGGAGTTTGGAGCTTCGTTTGGAGATCCAACCATCGATTCAGCTTTCAGCTTTCCAGTTGATTTGTTCAAAGAGGTCATCTATTCGTACTGAAGACTTCACTGTATTCGAGATATTCTGTTGTATTTTATTTGTAACTCTGATGTTTATATAGTAACTTCATGAACTACTATTTTATCTATTCCGCTGCGTATTATTGTATTACTCTGTGTCTGTGATTCTGTGATTGATTTATTTACTGTATATGCTGAGTTTTGCCAAATTTTTATTTCAATCTATTATTTTGAATTATTCAAGTCAGACATGTGTGGATTATTGTCGATTTGAATGGTCCAAAAATACCGGGTCGTTACAAAACCAAAATTTTCAAAAATCAAACTTTTAAGCGAACTGCATTCATAGCGACTATCGCTATGAATACCCATAATTTCCCACTTTTTTCGACTTCTATATCACAAACAACCCAAAGTCTATGAACCATAACCATCACATAAACAAGCACACATCTTTCGAACCAAACATAATACATAGACTTTGATTTCAAATTCTAAGATTCACATCACATACACACATATATTACCATAACAACCACAAGATAATCCAACAATATCATCACATTAACGACCATATAACAACCATATATATAAAGGTAAATTCTTTCCAAAAAATTTAATGAATTTACTCACCGAAAATGTTTTTGAAAATTTGAAATACTTTGAATTCGGGGGGCTTGGAAAACAAGGAAATCCACTCAAAAATAGGTCATATTGTTCTCAATTTTTGGACCCTTTATTCTTGGAATTTGAAAACGTTTTAAAAAGAAAAGTTGTATATAATTCTTTCCTATTCAATTTAAAAAAAATAATTACTCAATATGGATAATTTTTGAGGTAGTTGTGGCCAAAACAATAAGGGGTATTTTCATACTTTAAAATCTTGGTTCAAAAACACTCTTGAAAAATATGGATTTTTGGAGTATTTATGCTTGAAATCAGAGAAAGTGATACCATAGAAAGTTGAAGTCACTATAATTAAAAATCCTTTGAGAAAAATAAAATCTCGATTTGGATTGGAATGCAAGGAGTTATGGCTGAGTAAAGTAGAGAGAAAATGGAGGAGTTTTGAAATGGAAAAGGAGGAGTTAAAAATGGATTTTTCAAACATTTAAAGATTAGAACTAGGATTTTTAAACTTTTGAAAGTTAAGAAGAAGGAAAAGAATCCATGGAAAGATATTAATGTGCTTAAGGAAGTTTGAAAGGAAGAAAAGAATGATAAAAATGGGAAGGAAATTAAGAAAATTTGTGTGTATATATATATATATATATATATATTAAGTGCATTTGTTAAATTACCATAATATCCTTCCAACACTACCCTCCACTCATGTATTGCTATGTCAGCACCTCCCTTCCACTTCATGTATCTCATGCCACCCTCTTGCCCCCCCCTCTTGTACCTTTCTCTAACATGAAGTGATGCATGTATGTCCTTATGTCTCATAAGACATTTAATATTACACATATTTGTATATATATTTTTCTCTTTTCCTTTATTTACTTAAAAACCTTCATACTTAAGCATATACATACCCAAATATACATCATAAAGCTTGAAACCCGTTAAAAATTTCGAAATTTATCATGAAGAAACATGACTTGACCCCTTGTTGTACTCTTGTTCCCTTTTGACGTGACATATATTCCAATTTTTTTATCATATCATGATTATCTTAGATTAATTAACTTAATTAAACTAATTAATCCTAATTATATTATCCTAAAACATATTATATAATTAGTCTATGCATGCATATATATAAGAAAGTGTGCACAACATGTCAAACAACCTTTTACACGATGAATTCGGAAAACAGCTTCAGGTCACATTTTCTGTTTTTCATCCAACTATATATTTTTGTAAACCAATTTTAAAAACTATTTCACTATCATTATTTATTATTAAAAAGAGTTTTATTTTCATTATAAAATATATATATTGAATACTTAAAATTAGTTAAATATTCGCAAATCAAAGCAGTGAAATTTCAAGTCGTTACATGGTTTAATCACTCGCCTTTATTTGAACTGAAAATTTTTCAGATTCAAATAAATCCCAATCTAACTTCATGTCGTAGACGATGACGATACAAATCCAATGCAACTTATTTCATTGGAAACAGACCTCACAAGAAAAAGTTACAAATTAACAAACATTTGAATTTAATTAAATTAAATTAGCAAAATTAAATAAAAAAATTTAAACTAACAACCTATCTCCTCTCTCAAGGCCGCATGCCTTCCTTCCCAGGCTTACGCGCTCTTTATTTTTGTTTTTTTTCTTTTCCATCGAGCACGATCGCTCGTCCCACGGCACCGCCGCCTCCTGATCCAAGCTCGCCACGACACGCCAGCCTCCGAGCCACCACCACCTTCGCCTACGTGCACGTATGCGTGAATCAATGCTCACGAACCCATAAACCACAGGACTTCATGCTTCAATTCTGATGATTTCAAATGCTTCCAACTCGATCCAATCTGTCACGCCCCGGTATTTTCAACCATTCGCATCCGCACATGTCGAACTTGAATTGCTCAAAATACCACGTTGTAAATAAAATTTGGCAAATCTCAGAATATACAGTAAATAAAATCACAGATCACAGACACAGAGTAATAATAATGCAGCGGAAGTAAAAGAGATAGTAGTTCATGAAGCTACTATATAAATATATCAGAGTTACATAAGATACAACTGGAGAAAATAAAGTACAACAGAAGTCTCAGGATGACAACCAAATACAAGCTGGATAGAACAACAAAACTAGGATAGGTAAGACTAGATAAGCAGATAATCTCCAGCGATTCCAATCTCCAGAAAGTGGAATCCAAATCTGTGAATAACTCAGGCTGACCCGAGCGTAAATAAAAATACAAACACTCGAGTCGGGACATACATACTTATACAATGTAAACCAACTCAAGTGAACTGTAGTAAAAGTACAAGTAACTTAAAGGATGCTTGGGACCTCCCATCCTCTAAGGATCCGTTAAACTATTTACTATATAGTAATATACGCTATATACAGTAGTGTCTAATCAGTAAAGTATAATCATATAGAAAATAGCGTTAAGGGGATGGTGAACCTTAACGCGGTCAGATCTTTAAACCAAAATCGTAGTGGGCTTGCTATGGTAGGTGACACGGCACACAAGGCAATGCCAGGGTAGATATACCAATTACGCATCCGGACTGGTGGTGACGCATAGCAGCCACTACCGCCCACCTCGAACAACACTCCCAAATCAAGGGTGGCCACCAAATCAATCACAAGTAATAGAATGGTATCGAAGAAGTGTGTCCGATCAGAGGTGCTACCTCCTTGGTCCGTCAATCGCTCATGTTTTAGCCATCTTATGCCAACTCACGGGAGTTGGGTCCACTTATATACCTTAGGATCGTCGCCACCATCCTACTTCATTCTAGAAACTCCACCGCGTACACAGTTGTCAAAGTGGTTTTCGGTATCGACAGAGAGTATGTCCATATCCGATCCCGGTCTCTTTAACAACCAATCGTTATTATAACACCGTGGTCATTTAAAAATAGTTTATTTTTCAAATCAAAATACATCCTTTAAACCATTTCAAAATCATATCATTTATTTCAAAATAATACATACTTTCAAACCCAAAACATATTCATTCAAAACCAATTCAAAAATATATCTTTCCATTTCAAAACCAATTCAATAATATATCATTTCAATAAAACCCAAATTTCAAAATCACTGAATATTTCCTTTAATTTATTAAACTTGAAATCTCCCTTTAAGTTATCATAGCATTTTGGTAATGTAACCTTAAGGAATCATAGCATTTTTGGAATGTAATACTTTCCAATTTAACATTGTATATAATCAAAGTATTTATATACTTACAAATTTTTAACATGGTCATTTTATCATAGCCTTATAGTTAAATAAACTTTGTTACTGTAATATCCAATTTAATGCTGAAATTCTTATGTTAAGTTAAAAGTACTTTATTAACTTACATTATCATTACAATAAAGAAATTTATTATTTTAGTCATTAAAATATGTCATTTACATTAATTAAAACTTACATATTAAATGTACTTTTTCTTACATCTCTATTACAGTAAAGTGCATTTATCATTTAATCAATATTACACTAATTAAACTTACATTATCAAATATACGTTTTAATTTACGTTTTATTACAAAAAGGGCATTTATTATTTTAATCAATATTACACTAATTAAGACTTACATGTTTCTTTCATTAATTAAGACTTTACATGTTTCTTTCAGTAAGTAAAACTTTACATATTTCTTTCATTAATTAGAACTTTACACGTCTCTTTCATAAATTAAAACTTTACATATTCTTTCATTAATTAGAACTTTACACATTTCTTTCATAATTAAAACTTTACATATTTCTTTCATTAATTAGAACTTTACACGTTTCTTTCATAAATTAAAACTTTACATATTCTTTCATTAATTAGAACTTTACACGTTTCTTTCATAAATTAAAACTTTACATATTTCTTTAGACATCAATTCCACTATGATTCCAAAACTTATTACAAGATGTCCCATAAAAATGTATTTCATTTTATTTATTCAAAAATACATTAGTTATTATACAAAATATGTCCATCCCAGGAAACAACCTTTATTACAATTACTAGGTTATATTTAAGATTCCAAATTAAATCAAACTTAACTATTAAGTTATTTATCATAAATAAGACTCTTTAAATTCCATTAATTAAAATTTCATGTCAAATTTTCATTTTTAACATACATTTTATTTTCACAATAAAGAGCATTTATTGTCTTAATCAATGTAACGACCCTGAAATTTTAATAATTCGAATTGAAAATATTTAATGAATTTTAAATATTTGAAAGATGAATTGACTTGAATTTCAAATTATCAGGATAAATTGGGCGATTAAATTTTAGAATTTAATCTATTGAAAATTGAATTTGAATTGAATCGGGATTCATAAATAATGTAAAGGAGTTTGTCAATCGATTAAAATTCTTTTATAAATTTTGTTAAGTGTAAAGAGTTAAACGGGCTTTAAATTTCAATGTTGGCCCACGTTTGATATTGGTGCCGTGATTAAGTATACCCGTTTCGCCTCATTTTTTTCTCATTCGTAACCCTAAAAAAAAATCGAAGAGAAATAAAAATGGCGGCCACGAGTTTCTTTCTTCCTCCGATCTGAAAGTTAGGGCTTCGGCTTCGATATTGTTTTCGCTCGTCTCCAAAAGCTAGGGTTTCCTTCCAATCAAAGGCGGCCGACCTCCATAGCTCCGATCGTTCGCGAATTAGGGCTTCATCTTTCCTCTTCGCTTGCGACAGCCCCGGTAAAAGGTGAGTGACCCTCACATCTGATTCAAAAACCATGTTTCGGCTGTCGATTTGGTTCAAATGTTGATGTTTTCTCTGACTTTATAAATTTTGTATATGTTGAACTCTTCCTTTGATTTGTCGGCATTCGACTTTGTTTCGAAGTCGATTTCATTTGATTTTGTGATGATTTTCTCTGTTGGCTCGACTCCAGTTAGTTTGACCATCTCTGTTCATTCCTGTTTTCTCGTTCGTATTGACGTGTTTGAACTTTTCTTTAGCTGATTCGATGTAATGTTGGATGGTGCGATTTATACCTGACTGATTCACAATCGCATATTTTTGAGATGTTCGGTCGACTTGGTTTTGAAATTATCGGCTTTGAATTTATTTTGTGAAGTTATGTTAGATGGAAATTTATTCAACCTTGTATTTGCTCTAAGAAATTGACTTCGGTCAGTAAATTCATGGCTTCAGCTTGATGTTTGGACAACCTGAACTTTGATATTATAGTCTGCATTGCACTACTTTAAAATAATTTGAAAAAGTATAAAATCTGTTGTATCTATATGTCTGTGAATAAGTACGTATGCATTTCTATTTGAAATTGATACCCAGATTCATGTTGCATATTTTCATGTCATATGCATTAGCACACTTAAACTTAAATCACACGGCACCAAACTTTCCTAATTTTTGATTTCTGACTTAAAAAAAACTGCATTTTGGCATTCGATTTCTTGAACATGATTTTTAACACTTGACTGCTTATCTTCTGGCCCCTGTGAGCTTCGTCTCTGGCCATCTGATTTCCTAGATGCATCGATGTTCACTGATCATTCATATATGTTGATTTTCTGTCTCATGTGAGCTTTGAGTTGCAGTTGCTTTGTGTATTGTTTCAGTATCATATTTGTTCATTTGTAGTTTATATTTGTTGTACATGCTACACTGTATCCTCTTCTACTTGTAGCCTCACTATTCATTTGATGTTGTCTGCATCCATGTAGATGGTGACACTCGTTCATCTATACTTCGTAGTTGTATATATTGATACATTCACTTGTAGTCTGTTTGGATATTGATTTGCATTTATGTACTGCATGTTTGCAGTTTTTAGTTTGCATTCATGTGCTGCACATATGTACTGGATATTGAGTTGCACATTCATGTTGAGGGTCTCTGGTCTTGTAAATGATTCACTCAGTCTCCTTTGCATTATAGTCTGCCTTCATACTGAAGTATTTTGTCACCCCTGTTTCACCTGAACCTGTTCACTGTGTTGTACATGTGTTTAAATCTTTGATCTTGAGTCACTGATTTTCATAATGTATTTTAATCTGACCCCTTTGTCACCTTGATGCATCTATTCCAGTATGCATTAATGCCAGTTTGTTGTTGACTATGGCCTAGACATTGATATGTTGATACTTTGTTGCCACTGCATGCTGTAGTTATTCATATCCCAGTTAACTTGCATCTACTTGAAGTCCTGTATATGGTAGCTTGACCATTTCATAGTAGTTACTTGCAGTTTTACATTGTAGCCTTGATTCACTGTTGCATTTGTTGTTGTGGCCATGTTGAAATTGTGGATGTTCATATATACTCCTGGTTTCATTGTATGACATAAGTTGGTCTGCATTTAGTAGTTAAGCCAATGTTGTGGACCGAGAAATTCATTTTGATGTTCACCTGTCATCACGGGTTCAAGTGTAGTAGTACTTCTTGTACTCTGATTGCTCTATCCTTGATGTTTCTTTTGTTCTGATTCATTGATTCGTTTCATATTTCGTATGTCGTATTGGCGAGGCCGTACACATTAGCGTGTACGGCAGCTAATCAAAACTTGATGTTTTGTTGTTTCAAAAAAAAATTGTTTTAATGTTGAAAATCCAAAATATTTTGAATCGTATTTTGATTTGGTTTAAATTGATAATCTTTGTAGTTAATCGCCGTTTTCGGCAATCCCATTCTTTACTAAATCATCTTCATTTAGAAATCTTTCCATCTATCTCTGTTGATGTTTTAAATCTACTGATTTATTGTTTAACACGGTTAAGTGTTATATTGACTGTTATCCGATTTCTTTGTTTAAAGAGTCGGATAGACGAGAATTATTATGACTGTCGTCTATTTAAATTATTACCGCCTCTATGCACTAATAACTGGTTTGAATTAGACTGACCTGTGTATTATTTTCTTTTGAATATAATACTCGGGTCAGACCGAGTATTTCTACAGCTTGAAGATTTTCGAGCAGCGAAGTTAGAGAGAGGGTAAAACGCTCACTTCAGTAGTTTCAGGAAAATTTGTATTTTAAGATATTCCGCTGTATCGGTATTAAATTGTATAAAACTCTGATGTATTCAAAAAGATTGATAGTAATGAAATAAAGATTCATTTGTTTTAATTCATTGTTATTATTCTGTGTTTCTGTGGCTGATTATGTTTAAACGTTATAAACTAAATAACAATTCGTCTTTTTGAACGTTTCGAGTTGGTTTAATTACCGACTGGAGGCGATCAGAAGGGGGAATGTTACAAGGTGGTATCAGAGCTTTGGTTTACACAAAGCTTAGTTTATGGCGTTTAATATGAATAGTTACTAGAAACACTTTAAAAGAAGATGTTTTTCAAATCTAAAGAAGTATAAAATTGTTTTTGAAAATAAAGATTTTTAACTTAAGAAAAGTTAAATTGAATTGAATTGGTATTAATAAATATATGGATTTGAAATTTAACTAAAGGAAGTTAAATAAATTGAACTTGATTTGATAAATTATTTAGATGGAAGTTAAACTTAAAGGATAAGTGATTATATAATATGAATTGGGAAGTTTAAATTAATAAGTTGTATAACTTATAAAATGAGGAAATTTGAATAAAACCAATTGTTAAATGGTTAAACAGTTTTGTTAAGTAAAACAAAATCTGAATTTTGAAATGTGATATGAATTTGACTTTATCAAAAGTTAAATAAAATGATTTTTGAAATGAAATCTAAGTTAAGTTAAATAAAATAGAATTTCAAATAACTTAGAGGCGAACTTAAGCTGTATAGTGAAAATAAGTCAAGTGAAGATAAAATGAAACATGGCTTAAGTAATATTGAATCAAATTGGATTTGATATCAAAATGAATTAATAAAGTGAAGTTAATGAATATGAAATTGAGTTATAGAAAGGAAATTCAACTTTAATTGTAAAAGTGAATTAGTGAATATGGTGAGTATAAAAATTCAATCTGAATTAGAATATATACCAATTGAAATTAAATGTGTTGAACCAAATTGAATGTAAGCAAAGTAAATAAATTTGGTTAAGTTGAATGTGCATTGGTTTGCTAGTTGATTGTATAGAAATTCATTAAGTGTTAATGAAATTGAATTAATGGGAATTTGGAAGCTAAGTAATTGAATTCAAATTGTAAGATAAGTAAATCTAAATAGAATCAAATTTGATTTGAATTGAAAGCAAACTAACTTGAATATAAATTAGTGAAAGTAAACTAATTGAATATGAATGAATGTTAGTAAAATCCAATGTAAATAAATCAAATATGATTAAATTGGAAATCAATTCAATGAAGGATTTACTAAAGAACTAGTTGATTATCTTGGAAATGGAAAATTGACAAATTTATGTAATAATTTGAATTGGAAATTTTTGAATTATTATAAACGGTTTAAATAGAAGATTTGAAAGGGTTGATATTATATTGAAAGTATAAAAAAAGGTTGTATAAGTGTTAAAAAATGAAATATAAATGTATTTCATAAGTGAAGTTATAAAATGAATCGGTGTTATAAAAATAAAAGAATTTATAAGTAATTTACTTGTAAATTAAATTTCTGATATAAAACTGAGATATAGAAGAAATGGTTAATGAAGTAAATTTCTATAAATTGAAGTTTTTATAAATAGGAATGGAATTTATAAACGTTGTTTATAAATCCGAAACTGACTTATTTTGATAAGTAAATGCTTATAGCTTGTTAAAAGTAGTATATTCACGATTTTGGACAGTGAATATATTATTGAATAAAATGGACATGTTTGGGGAAATCGATATTTTAAAACGAAGTTAATTGTTTTAAAAGATGTTTTAAAAGGCATTGAATATCGAAACCATAGATTTCAACATTTATTGTTGAAATAGACGTTTTCGAGAAATAAGGAAATGGTGGACTATAACACTATTGTTATAGTAAATGATTTCCGAAAGGAAATGTTTTGTATAGTATTGGGATTTATACATCTATCTAAATTTCGAATTCCTATACTAGTGATTTTGAGTTGTCGTAACGATGTTTTACGTAACATTCGTTTTAACTCAAATAAATATGTAAAAGAGAATGATTTCCTTAAAAGATGAAATATATACTTAATTTTGATTTAAGTATATCGAATATTTTCAAATGTTGAAAATAAATGGATTTGTGAATTACTTATTTTTAAATAAGTATGGAAATGTTTTTCCAAAAATGAAATGTTGTGAATATATTCCGTAAGGGATAAATGATTTGAAATTCATTTTCGAAGTTGAAGTTGAAAAGTTAAATGAGAAATTTGAACAATTAGTTCAATTTGAAATTTTTCAAAAAGATTGAATCGTTAAGTTAAATTGAGTTTAACTTCGACACCAAAGACAATATAAGTTGAGCTTTGAATTTCAGATGATGATTTGGATTGTATGTCTAACATTGTGAATTGATGACATAGTAATTGATCTCTATTAAATATATATCTGTTGGTGGCGGAGAATTTATTCTCTTAGCTTAACATCCTTCTCTAAGACGTACGAGCTCAGAGGTTATATATCGATAGACATCAATTCTGTGTTGAGAATTGACGATGTAACGTGTGATCCAAATCGAATGTGAAAGTCGATAATAAATGGAATTATGAATATGAATTAGGTTTGAGATAACCTTAAATTTCCAAATCGACTTAGAGGAATTTTTTTGAAATCCTCTATTTTGTTATGAATATGGAATATGTAGGTTTTCAGAACTTATATATATGAATGCGGTAAAATTTGAAACCGTTAGTTTGGAAAGTAATTGTTATGGAAAACCTTATGTAAGTTTACATGGGTATGATATGTACGAAATGTGAAATGAAGTACTACATATATATGATATTATGTTTTCTAAACTGAGGATATGGAAAAGTACCTTCCATTTATTATTGGAGAAGGTATTGGAACTCGTGAAGAGTGTCCATTTGAAATTCGTAGCTACGTAGAATTTTCCATAAGTTGGAATGTCCATTTGGACTAGAATCCCTCATGATGGGATCATGTTGATTATGATGTATGTTAGCGTAATTTGAGGGGCGAGATGCCTACAGTTACAAGCGATTCCATTGGGATAATGGCGTAACCGCCGAGTAAACTGCAATCTAAGCGCCAAAGCGAAATTTGAGGGGCGAGATGCCTACGGTTACAAGCGGTTCTACTGGGATAGTAGCGTAACCGCCGCGTGGACCGCGATCTATGGCAACAACCATGGCGTAATTCAAGAGAGATGTGAAATCTACGGTTACAAGCGATTCTACTGGGATAGTAGCGTAACCGCCGGGTAAACTGTGATCCATGGGGGAACGTGCTTTCCATATCCATTTTTGAAAAAGAATTTTTAAAAGTATTTTCACTGGAAATTGAAGCAAGTATGTTTAGTACTTGGAGATTTTTAGACCTGCGCCTGGCCAGCGTATGTCTAATGTCTGTGAGAACGAAGATGGACTTGTTAAATTTCGAGTTAGCAAGTATTTTCAAACTTTAAATAGCAAATCAATAGCCTGAAATTAAAATTACATAATTCCTACCAAATAAATTAAGAAAGAGGATCTTTGAAATGTTTTGAAAGTTCACAGCTTTGGAAGAGATATATTATATAAATCTCTAACATGACGAATTTTAAAGTTCGAATCTGAGTTATAAATTGAGAAATTTGGTAAAAGACTTTTGCGTTTTGATTGTAGAAATCAATAAACAAAAGAGAAGATAAACAAAATTAATGAGATTAAACAAATGAAATGAATCATATATTCATTTATTTGTATTGAGTTTCAAGCTTAGAAAAATTGAGTAGAGTGTGAATATTAATGAAATTTTAACAACCTTTCCTTTTCGTGGACGAAAAGTTTTAAGGAGGGGAGATTGTAACGACCCTGAAATTTTAATAATTCGAATTGAAAATATTTAATGAATTTTAAATATTTTAAAGATGAATTGACTCGAATTTCAAATTATCAGGATAAATTGGGCGATTAAATTTTAGAATTTAATCTATTGAAAATTGAATTTGAATTGAATCGGGATTCATAAATAATGTAAAGGAGTTTGTCAATCGATTAAAATTCTTTTATAAATTTTGTTAAGTGTTAAGAGTTAAACGGGCTTTAAATTTCAATGTTGGCCCACGTTTGATATTGGTGCCGTGATTAAGTATACCTGTTTCCCCTCATTTTTTTCTCATTCGTAACCCTAAAAAAATCGAAGAGAAATAAAAATGGCGGCCATGAGTTTCTTTCTTCCTCCGATCTAAAAGTTAGGGCTTCGGCTTCGATATTGTTTTCGCTCGTCTCCAAAAGCTAGGGTTTCCTTCCAATCAAAGGCGGCCGACCTCCATAGCTCCGATCGTTCGCGAATTAGGGCTTCATCTTTCCTCTTCGCTTGCGACAGCCCCGGTAAAAGGTGAGTGACCCTCACATCTGATTCAAAAACCATGTTTCGGCTGTCGATTTGGTTCAAATGTTGATGTTTTCTCTGACTTTATAAATTTTGTATATGTTGAACTCTTCCTTTGATTTGTCGGCATTCGACTTTGTTTCGAAGTCGATTTCATTTGATTTTGTGATGATTTTCTCTGTTGGCTCGACTCCAGTTAGTTTGACCATCTCTGTTCATTCCTGTTTTCTCGTTCGTATTGACGTGTTTGAACTTTTCTTTAGCCGATTCGATATAATGTTGGATGGTGCGATTTATACCTGACTGATTCACAATCGCATATTTTTGAGATGTTCGGTCGACTTGGTTTTGAAATTATCGACTTTGAATTTATTTTGTGAAGTTATGTTAGATGGAAATTTATTCGACCTTGTATTTGCTCTAAGAAATTGACTTCGGTCAGTAAATTCATGGCTTCAGCTTGATGTTTGGACAACCTGAACTTTGATATTATAGTCTGCATTGCACTACTTTAAAATAATTTGAAAAAGTATAAAATCTGTTGTATCTATATGTCTGTGAATAAGTACGTATGCATTTCTATTTGAAATTGATACCCAGATTCATGTTGCATATTTTCATGTTATATGCATTAGCACACTTAAACTTAAATCACACGGCACCAAACTTTCCTAATTATTGATTTCTGACTTAAAAAAAACTGCATTTTGGCATTCGATTTCTTGAACATGATTTTTAACACTTGACTGCTTATCTTCTGGCCCCTATGAGCTTCGTCTCTGGCCATCTGATTTCCTGGATGCATCAATGTTCACTGATCATTCATATATGTTGATTTTCTGTCTCATGTGAGCTTTGAGTTGCAGTTGCTTTGTGTATTGTTTCAGTATCATATTTGTTCATTTGTAGTTTATATTTGTTGTACATGCTACACTGTATCCTCTTCTACTTGTAGCCTCACTATTGATTTGATGTTGTCTGCATCCATGTAGATGGTGACACTCGTTCATCTATACTTCGTAGTTGTATATATTGATACATTCACTTGTAGTCTGTTTGGATATTGATTTGCATTTATGTACTACATGTTTGCAGTTTTTAGTTTGCATTCATGTGCTGCACATATGTACTGGATATTGAGTTGCACATTCATGTTGAGGGTCTCTGGTCTTGTAAATGATTCACTCAGTCTCCTTTGCATTATAGTCTGCCTTCATACTGAAGTATTTTGTCACCCCTGTTTCACCTGAACCTGTTCACTGTGTTGTACATGTGTTTAAATCTTTGATCTTGAGTCACTGATTTTCATAATGTATTTTAATCTGACCCCTTTGTCACCTTGATGCATCTATTCTAGTATGCATTAATGCCAGTTTGTTGTTGACTATGGCCTAGACATTGATATGTTGATACTTTGTTGCCACTGCATGCTGTAGTTATTCATATCCCAGTTAACTTGCATCTACTTGAAGTCCTGTATATGGTAGCTTGACCATTTCATAGTAGTTACTTGCAGTTTTACATTGTAGCCTTGATTCACTGTTGCATTTGTTGTTGTGGCCATGTTGAAATTGTGGATGTTCATATATACTCCTGGTTTCATTGTATGACATAAGTTGGTCTGCATTTAGTAGTTGAGCCAATGTTGTGGACCGAGAAATTCATTTTGATGTTCACCTGTCATCACTGGTTCAAGTGTAGTAGTACTTCTTGTACTCTGATTGCTCTATCCTTGATGTTTCTTTTGTTCTGATTCATTGATTCGTTTCATATTTCGTATGTCGTATTGGCGAGGCCGTACACATTAGCGTGTACGGCAGCCAATCAAAACTTGATGTTTTGTTGTTTCAAAAAAAAAATTGTTTTAATGTTGAAAATCCAAAATATTTTGAATCGTATTTTGATTTGGTTTAAATTGATAATCTTTGTAGTTAATCGCCGTTTTCGACAATCCCATTCTTTTCTAAATCATCTTCATTTAGAAATCTTTCCATCTATCTCTGTTGATGTTTTAAATCTGCTGATTTATTGTTTAACACGGTTAAGTGTTATATTGACTGTTATCCGATTTCTTTGTTTAAAGAGTCGGATAGACGAGAATTATTGTGACTGTCGTCTATTTAAATTATTACCGCCTCTATGCACTAATAACTGGTTTGAATTAGACTGACCTGTGCATTATTTTCTTTTGAATATAATACTCGGGTCAGACCGAGTATTTCTACAGCTTGAAGATTTTCGAGCAGCGAAGTTAGAGAGAGAGGGTAAAACGCTCACTTCAGTAGTTCAGGAAAATTTGTATTTTAAGATATTCCGCTGTATCGGTATTAAATTGTATAAAACTCGGATGTATTCAAAAAGATTGATAGTAATGAAATAAAGATTCATTTGTTTTAATTCATTGTTATTATTCTGTGTTTCTGTGGCTGATTCTTTTTAAACGTTATAAACTAAATAACAATTTGTCTTTTTGAACGTTTCGAGTTGGTTTAATTACCGACTAGAGGCGGTCAGAAGGGGGAATGTTACAATCAATATCACATATTTCCAAATTAGTTTATATTTCCAATCACAAATTTCCATTCATTTATCTAACATTTTTAATACATATAAAATCATTTTTCACTTTATTAAATTATTTTAAAAACTAAATTTAAATTAAAATATCAAAATTTACATTTTCAAAATACTTAAAACTTCCAGAAAAAATTATATAAAATAACCACGGGTCTGTATAATATTTTCTAACCTAGGTCAAGTGATACGGATAATATATCATTTCAATCCGTAATTTACAAAGAAAAATCCGGGTTCTATCATTTCAAACCCGCAATCCCAAGTTAAATAAAAATAAATAAAAATCGCTCAGGCCTATCATTTCAACCCATAACGATTTTTTCCTATTCTAAAGTCCGTTCGGGTATGTATCATTTCAACCCATAGTGATAGGGAACTTGCAGTGATGATAAGCAGGAAATAAATAACAGTATACAAATAATATTATAACAGATGATATAACAGGCATATAAACAGTATTTAATATCATATAAATATATCACAAGCATGTATAACATAATATAATTATTTCTACACTTTCACTTGCTATCAATTCACAGTTATATAAGTATGAATGTCAGGGTGATTACTCACTTTTTTACGCTGAAGTTTGCAAAGCAAAACACACAAACAAAAATCCGGAAAGCACGAAAGCACGACTAGATTTGGATGGAGAGAGAGCCAAGATGTAAATCTTGTATTCACAAAATAAACAAAGCAAGATATAAATAAGAATACAATACAAAAGAATAGAGGTTAAAACAATGGAAAAATAAATGAATCAAAGTGGCATAACTTGCCTTAATCAATCAATGGCTTAGCTACACCACATATAGGTTCAACCCTCATCTTGTGTTGCTTGGTCATGATGGTTAGAGGTGTGCTAGGAGAAGATGGAGGCTGAGCCTAGCTTGGAGGAAGACAAAGAAAACAAAATGAAAAAAAAAAGAGAAGGAAGAAGGAAACCATTACTTGAACAAAATAGAAAACAAAAGAAAGAAAGAAAAAACAAAATAAAAAGAGAATAAGAAAGGAAGAATCCATGGAAAAAAACTTACATTTTTTTTTCTCAAAATAGAAATGAACGTGAGAATGAGATGTAGGAAAGCTTTGTACGTGAATTGGAAATATGATATGGCGGCTAGGGTTATGAAGATGAATAGCCAAAAGAATGGCAAGAAATAAAGAGGCTAGTAAATGAGGGGATTTATTTCCTATTTAATCAAATGGCTTAATGGATTAAATTAAATTTCCTTTTCTTAGCCATGAATAAGAATGAAGAGATAGGAAATGAGATGTTTCGCATGGCTAATAGAAGAAGTTATGCACGGCTAGAGATGTGGGAAGTAATTGTCTAAGGTTTGAAATAAAGAGGGTAGGTAAAAAAAAAAGGCAAGAAATTAAAAGGGCACAAATTAAGGAGGAAGAATCTTGTGTAATTTTCCTTTGTTTGCATGCAATAAAAATGAAATAACTATACAAAACAGGTAACCTATATCTCTTGAAATTCCTAAGCTATTATTCAAAGAAAAATCAATCAAAGAATAAATGAATATATTCAAAATTTATACAAATAAAATAGAAAATAAAAATTAGAGAAACAAACATAGGGAGATAGAAAATAAAATATAGAAAGTCATTACGTGTAAACACTGTATTATTATCTAATTTTAAAAGTATAAGTTTAAATTCCCAATAAATCCATATTAACATTGGTTTAGATACTAATACATTAATAACTTCCCAATTCATTCAAATTTCAGTTTACATAGTAATTAATTTCATTCTCTTACCATAAATCTATTTGTTATGAAATTGAATTCCCATAAGTTATAAATAAATTTCAAATAAACTGATTTGATTCAATTCTAATCCATTTATTAAGTCTATACCACTCTACAAATTTCATTACATTAATATATATACAAATATCCATCTTACCTTTGGATTAACAGTTGTTCTCAATTATATTGAATTTGTTAAATGTATACATTTATTATGATTGAATACTCCATTAATTCATTCAGATAGGTTTCATTCTTTTATATTACCTTATGAATAAAATCTGCATGTCCATTTATTTCATTACATTCACATTTTACAATTTACTGTCCTATCCCAAGTTAATGAACATTTACTTACATTTATTCACTTATATTCAGTTTTATACCCAAATCTAACATTTACAATTTAATTAATAGACCAATTAAATAGTATCTTACAACCGTTACTATAACTTTTAATCACCCTTTTTGAATTCATTGTTCACAAACATATGTTACCATTCTTATATATCTAATCTTTATCCAGTGGTCATTTATTTCATACTAAATCATTTATAAATTTTAATGTTTGCATTTGTTATCGTACATAAATTTATAGCCAAGTATAACAATTTACATTACTTCAATAAATTGTAATTTCATTTCAAATGTTAATAATTAGTTTTTAAATACATTGTTACATTTCATTTTGGCATTCATTTCATCATTAAATTGCAAAGTTTTTATTTCTTCCAAATTTATTTACCAAAATCTTATTAAATTGACAACTTTAATTATTGAAAATTTACGGGTCGTTACACAATCGTTGGATGTGTAGAGGAGATCGAGCTCTACAACTTTGCTTTTGGAGTCATTCGATTTCATTGAGTGGATGAGAAGAAAATGAGAGGAAAACGGAGAATGATTTTCGGCCATGGAAATGAATGAACGGCTGAAGTACCAGGGTTCGCAACGGCTGAAGTACCAGGGTTCGCAAAAAAATGAAAACGTTAGGTCCTTATATAGGAAATTTCACGACAGTATTCATTGGTAAAATTTTCGAACTCCAAACAAAGCGTGTCGCCTTGCATTCTATATGTTATACCCATATTCCGAATACAATAGAATATGTATCGAGAGCCAGTCCCATCATATTCAGAAGATAGCTTTTCAAAATCAATTATTTTAATTAAAGTTCTAAAAATAAATTCTACGCGTTTCTACCTCGCATGGCCAAATGATAAGTCCAATCGCTACGAAACTTGAAATCCTATAATAATTCAAAATTACGGATCCGATGATACTGGTTTCGTTGAAATCCAAAACAATGCTCAAAAAGACTATTTTTACACGTTAATTAAAACGAGTAATTTCCAAAAATAAATTTATTCACTTTAAATTCAATTCTAAAAGTTAAAAATTTTCATTCATGTTTAAATAAAATTTAAATCAACTTTCGACATCATTTTCATTCATATAAAATTCAGTATTTAATTATTTAAATAATTCCAATATTAAATATAACAATTAAATTGTCAAATAAATCACTATATTTGAATTATAAGTTATTTAACTTATAAAATTTTCTTTTAAAACGAATTCAAATAATAAAACAACTACTTCCATTTTACGGTAATTCAACATCAATGCAATTATTGTATACAATAAAGATTATTCATTTCTTACCAAACAAATGTTTTCTTATTGAATTTTGTTATTTAAAATTTTATCTAAGTTCATGTCCAATAAATTACATTAATAATTCATTAAATTTTTATTCCTAACCATTTTTGTTCAATAATTATATTAAATTTAATAATTTAAAATAGTTAAAAATATGGGTCGTTACAATCTCCCATACTCAAAACTTTTATTCCTCGAAAAGTAACTAAGTAAGGAATCTAACATTTGATATATTTTAATCAATATAATCAACATACAAAACATTAAAAATCTTATTTGAAAACCTTTACTACGCTTCTGCTACGCCACTAAGTAAGGAATCTAACATTTGGCAGCGTCTCTTTTGCGCGGCTCAATCGAATTTTTTTACAATATAGATATATAACACAAATATACATCTCATCTCTATGATGAAGCATCCCATAGGGAAAAATATAAAATTAGGGAATATAATTAGAGATATGTACCTTATTATTATTAATATGAGCGAGTTCGCTCATATTAAGCGATCAAATGCATGTCGAATAGCATATATGTCCAAACAGTCTTCATATGTACCTATCTCAACTCAAGTTTGAATATTAGTCGCTTATAATGAGATATAGAAACATGTATGAGTTTAATAGAACCGTATAACATGAATTCTAAATCCAAATCATAAGCACAAACAACAATACACAACATAATAATCATATGCAATCAAAAGCAGTAATAACAATGATTTACAAATGAAGAAACCATCCAACAATTAGGATTCATCCAATTGGTTTGCTCCCAATTTATTTACATCTATTTCACTTACATTCAATTTATTCAAATTTCAGTTATTTCACTTTATGTTTAACACATTCCATATCAAATCATTTCTGGACTATTTTATAAAATCAGTTTATTAAATCATTTCAAGAAGTGAAAATTATTAATTTATAGAGAATGGAAGAATTAATGTAACGATCCCGAATTTTAACTAAATTTAAATTGATAATAAATTTAATTTTTGAATAAAAATTGTGAAATTAATTGGTAAACAAATTTGAGTTCCTCCAAATTCAAATAAAATATGTGTTAAATAATTTGAATGTCTAAAATATATCTTACCAATATGTAAACATAAGTGTAAAATAAACATATGTTATAAGTATACGAAGTAAAATAAAATACATATGTAGACATACAAGACAATTAGTATTAAAGTTAGAAATAAATATTTGAGTTAAAAATAGGAATACAAATATATAAGATAAATTATAAAAATATATAGTAAACACATTAGATAAATTTTACCAACATATTAAATTCATTTAGTTTATAAAGTAATGAGACAAAGCAAAGGAAGAAAGAAATATATATATATACTTAAATATGAAAAAAGTGAACATATAAAAACAAAGTATAAGACTAAAGAAAATAAAATATATTCAAGTATGTAAACAAATCAAATTGGATGTGAATGATAGTATGAAACAAGTAAATATTTATATATATATATATGTATATGTATGTATTAGCTTATAAAACAAGCCACCACAAATAATCATCTCAGCCGCCCAAAGCAAGAAAAAATCTCTGACCAAATACAAAATATCTTGTACTAGTTTATACATTACCCTGTACAACAATCTTTTACATATCATCCTCATTTCAGTTCGTCCATCAAGATAACTGAGCAACCTCTAAAATGAACACCATTTCAAAACTTAAACAAAATTCAAATTTAAATGGCAATACAAACCAGAGATCAAGTGAAGAATTTCAGCTTGTATTTTCAAAGCCTATGTCATCATAAACTTTGTTCTTTTTTTTCTGGAAAATCAAGGTGAGTGACATCACTTTAAAACAATTTTAAAAGTATAACCTGTTGCTTATATATCTGTGAATAAGTATGTTTGTATCTATATATGTGAATTCTATGTAGATGATGGATGGTATTGTGTGCAGACTGTGGTTCATAAACATTCTCTGTTCTTAAATTATAAGCACAGGATTTTGATTCAAAAATCAATTCCTCCTATTCTACTTGCTGTTTGAACTTGATGATAAAACAAAAGATGTTTGTTTGATTATAAACTAAGTTTTAAAAATCAATTTAAGTTAAAATAACCCGTTAAAGACTTTGGAAATAAAAATATCTAAACAAACTTCAAATAAATCAAAAATTCAAGTTGCTTAATTCACGAATTCAGGTGTGTGAGTCGAATCTATATACTTAAACATGATTTTTAAAGCAAAAATCATAATTCTTAGTGTTGTGTTTAAAGAGCAGTTCAGAGATGATCGAAAATTGGGTTTCGATGAAATTCAGGCGGTCGGAGACTCCATCGTGGTCGGGGTTTGGGCTGAGGCTAGGTGAGTGATCAGGGAGTCAGGGAAAAATGCTCGGCGATGTTCCAGTTCACTGTGGTGACGGCAGCGAGGGAATTTAATATCTAAACCTAATTTTAGTTGAGGTCGGAATTTTGATCGTGGAGGCCTTGTTCGTGCATCGAGCTGCACGTGGCTGGGGGAAATGGTAGTCTGGGGGTTGCTGAGACGTGGCCGGAGTCTCGAAACCTACGAGGGTCGATGGCGAGGCTGGTTTTGATCGGAGGTCTGGTTCGAGTTACTCGAGATATACTCGATTTCGTTCGTGGGTCTGTGTGGGGTTTTCGACAATCAGGGTTTGATGTCGTGATCGTTCGCGACTTGCCGGAGGTCTAGCTGATCATTGGAGTGCCATCGAGGCCTTGTGCACATGCACGGCGTTGGTTCTGTGTCTAGTGGTGGGTTCGTGTGTGTGGCACGGGGAGGTTCTCGAGCAGGTGAGGCTTTTACTCGAAGTGGGATTCGAGATCGTGGAGGAAGAAGAAGTACTCGGGGAAATGGGGTAGAACACTCGGGTTGGACTCGAGTAAAACTGGAATTTTCTCGGGTCTTGGTTTTCAAAACGTTAAGCCAAAATAAACTTTATGTTAATGATGTTAAAAATTTTTTGTATTAATGAAGTAAATAATGTTGTACAAACTTTATTTAACATTGAAGCTTTTAGGTTAATAACAAAATTATTTAAAGTTATTAAGGAAGATTTTTAAATGTTAATTAAGATAAATTGGTATTCATTTTATATTTTGAAATTAAAATGAGGTTTAAGCAGTAAATTTGAAAGAAATTTTTTCTAACGTATTTGTGAGTGCTAAATGAAATCATTTATAAGAATGAGTTTATTTTAAAGTTTAATTCATGATTAAGGATGAACTATTTAAGAAATTAATTACGAATTAATAATTGATTAATTAAGTAATTAGGGATAATTACTTATTAGGATAATTAATCAAATGGAGATTAATTAAGGAACAATTAATTTGTAAATTAAGGATTATTAATTAAATATTAATTAATAATTAAAGTTGATTAATCAAGTGATTAAGCAAAAATTGATTTAAGGATAATGTGATAAATTAATTAAGGTAATTAATTTGAGAATAATTAATTTATTAAAGGTCAATTAATTTATGAAAGTGATTAAGAAATAATTATTAATTAAGGAGTAATTAATTAGTTATTGTAATTAATTAAGAATAATTAATTAAGGTGTTTGATAAATTAATTTATATCAAATGATTTGTGATTAATTTACCAGGATTGGATAATTAATTCATAAGAAATTAATTTAATTGGAAATAAATTAAATTAATTAGGATTAAACAATTAATTAATCCTACTTATAAATGATTATTGAATGCTTGACCTTACTTATGAATGATTGTATTATATGAGATGCCTTGAATTGATTGTCCTATCTGATCTGTGATATTTTGTTCTGTGGATTGAGCTGTGTGTAATTTATTCATTTATTTGTGATACATTTGTATATTATGTGTGAATCTATGAATGAACGATAAGCGTTATAGTTTATACCACTTATCAACTATATTTCTGTGTTTGAATCTATGATGATTGAATGATGTTGCACTATTGTGTGTGAAACCCCTGGACTACACCATACACACACAAATATGGATTGCCCGTGGAAGTTGGTTTATTCACAGATCTTTGAAATAGTTTTAAAACTGAATTTTTGAATCCAAATGGTTCTGAAAATAGATCGGATTTAAAGTGGAAAGCTTCTGAAAAGGGATTTCAAAGATTAAAGTTATTTTTGAATAACTTGATTTAGTTTTGAAATTTGATTTAAATTTGCATTCAAAATTTGAAATTGAATTCTATGTTGAGAAATTATGATGTTAAAAGGGCATACAAGTTTATATAGGTTTTAAACCATTTTTTTTAGTATTGTTTGGGAATTTGAATTAACTCAAAGATTTTAACTTGTATAAATGAGATCGGATTTTTCTGAAATAAAACTGTTTGTTTTCAAATAATAAAAGCTTTCATATAAGAAATGAAATTCCAATTTAAATTAATGGAATTTCAAGTTTGAATTGGAAATGGTTTTCCGAGTTATGAATAAATCTTTGTGAAAGATTGTTGAACTTTGTTTTGAAATTGGAAAGGTGTACCTTTTGTATAAAAGGTCGAAATGGAATTGTTTTGAAAGCTATCAATTAAATCTTTGATTTAAAGATTTAATGAGTTAATCCAACCGAAATGGAAATTGATTTGGAAAATCTATGAATAGATCTTTGTGAAACTGGGTGAACTTTGTGGGATGAATCTTTTTGTGTAAAAGATTAAAATGGTAATTTGTTTAAACCATTTGAAAGAGAAGTTTTGGGTAATAAGTTGTGACTTAATTGAAATCCCAATATCCATATGTTTTAAAATATTGCGCTCACCATTCAGTTTAGCCGGGAGAGGACTTTGTGTCACATAACCCATTCCGAATAGTGATACGATGTGAATGGATAGCATTTGAAGACCGGTTTTGAAGACCGGGTGTTTGCGAGAACGATAGGATAACCTATCGATTGTCTCTGCACTGAGTAGCTACGGTATAGAGATTTCCTAAGTGATGGGAAGTCCGATCGGGATTGTGAATACCCGTATTGCAAGGGCTTCTTTGGAAGTGCCTTCGGTTCTGTTCGAACCCAAAACAGACTTGTATGGTTGTATGTCTGACACTACACTTTGAGATATAAAGCTGATTTATTTCAAATACATTTCTGTTTGGTGGCGGAGAATTTATTCTCTTAACTTAACACCCTTCTCTGAGACGTACGAGCTCAGAGGTTATGTAATTGAAGGTTATCAGTGATATACTCCCAATTTGGTAGTGTGGCATGCTAAGTGTTGCTGTGTGTTGCTGATCATTTGTTGATCAAAGCATGGCATTCGTGTAAAGCGTAGCTTTGTGGACGAGACCTCATCGGACCTCACACCCCGGAAATGGTCGAAATAGGAAAGATGCGGCAACGTTTCAAAGGTAGCTCCCCTATGGTATGTCCATTCCTTCTGGAAAAAGGTGGTATCATGGTATGGAGCCCAGATATTTTACCTGTGTGGTTGCTCCAATCTCATTTATTGTGTGATTGTTTCTTTGTGATCGAGGCACCTCGGATAAAGGTCGCAAACGACCGGGGGTGGCATATCTCAGGTTTACTTCCCGGGAAGGGGGTAACCGGCCTTGTGTTGGCAGAGGGCCAGGTAGGTTCTCGGGGCATCCCTCTAGAGGCGTTCCCATGTGGCATAGGAAGTTCCTTAGCCTGACCATTTGTTGGAAAATCCAAAGAAACAATACGAACCTTGTACGTCTTTAGTCGTGGAACCTGCCATTTAAAATGGTAGCTATAGTAGGCATAGTATAATGGTACCTATGCTGGCTAAGATTAATATTATATTTTCGAAAGGATTTTACACTATGCACTAGTAATAATATCAAAATAGTTTTCTCGTATTAAGCATATTTGACTATCATAAGAAGAAATCCCCTCCAAGTCTGCGATTGCATTGTGTGTGTGGTGGGAGGTCTTATGGTAGTTTCATTTTTCAAAAGCATGTCGAATTTCTATTATAAACTGTTTTTATTTCAAACAACTGTTTTGTTACTCATACCAGTCCCATGACTGACCCAGAATTTATTGTTCCCTTCCTAAACTCTGGGTGCCCAAAATTTTCCACACGGGCAGTCTAGAGTTGGGTTTTTCAGATAGTCAGGTTTAGTAGATTATCGGGAGCTAGTTCAGTGGTTGGAGTTCACTCATCGACTGACCTTGCTTATCTTAGAGTACGTGATGGTGATCCGAGTTTGATGTTGGGGTTGTTGGATTCATTCTCTTTTTCAGATCATTTGGTGTATTACTTCTGTTGTTTCCGCTGTAACATTATTTGTCTCTGATATGGTTGTATCATATTGATATCATTGTTGTATAACATTCTGGATGTTGTATTCGTTGGAGTTGTATATGATATCATTCATTTCTTTCTTCCGCTGTGTTGTTATACTTACTGTGTTATAAGCTCCGGTGAGCCAGATTCGGCGTTTGAATCTGCGGCATTCGAGTACAAGTGAAGTACGGGTGCCGATTTTCAAAGGCCGAGTCAGGATCGTTTCAATTGGTATCAGAGCTAAGGTTGAACTTTACCTCAGGAGTATAACACATTAAGTAACTCATTAGAGATAGGGTGAAGTATACCCTAGAATGAGTATCCTTAAGATATCCATCTGTACGCCTCAGTAAATTCTCTTACTATCCACTGATAGTAAGTATGAGTGCAAGAAGAGGATGAGATAGGGGACAGGGGAATACCACCACGAATTAGTCAATACCCTGTAACAACAAGGAAATAATCTTTTCTCTATCAATTTCTTTTGTTCAACATCTCTTTTCTCAATTCTTTGGTAGTTCCTGGTAGATCCAGGAAGAAGATTTGATATATTTGCATGGGACATAAACTCCAAATAGGTCAGAATTGTTTGTTTGGATGAATTGGTTGCTTTGGTTTCTATGGTTGATAGGTATACTTTAGTTCTAAACTGAAATTTTTGAAATTGTATCCATATATCTATATATTCTTTGGGTCCCAACATATTCTACGAATGGTTAGTTATCCCTTTGAACTAACCAATGCCACTGCATATATTTCGTAGATCTGGATAACCCGAGTATCTTGTGGAAAAATTAAAAAGATTCATTCTCATATCTATTATTGATATTCTGATTTGGTAAGCCAAATGCAGAATAGATGTTCAATTTGATTTGATGAAGTATTCTTCATCTATCTTTGTGTCTCCCTACTTTCAAATTTCGGGGACGAAATTTCTTAAGGGGGAACCTGTAACGATCCCGGATTTTAACTAAATTTAAATTGATAATTAATTTAATTTTTGAATAAAAATTGTGAAATTAATTGGTAAACAAATTTGAGTTTCTCCAAATTCAAATAAAATATGTGTTAAATAATTTGAATTTCTAAAATATATCTTACCTACATGTAAACATAAGTGTAAAATAAACATATGTTATAAGTATACGAAGTAAAATAAAATACATATGTAGACATACAAGACAATTAGTATTAAAGTTAAAAATAAATATTTGAGTTAAAAATAGGAATACAAATATATAAGATAAATTATAAAAATATAAAGTAAACACATTAGATAAATTTTACCAACATATTAAATTCATTTAGTTTATAAAGTAATGAGACAAAGAAAAGGAAGAAAGAAATATATATATATACTTAAATATGAAACAAGTGAACATATAAAAACAAAGTATAAGACTAAAGAAAATAAAATATATTCAAGTATGTAAACAAATCAAATTGGATGTGAATGATAGTATGAAACAAGTAAATATATATATATATATATGTATTAGCTTATAAAACAAGCCACCACAAATAATCATCTCAGCCACCCAAAGCAAGAAAAAATCTCTGACCAAATACAAAATATCTTGTACTAGTTTATACATTAACCTGTACAACAATCTTTTACATATCATCCTCATTTCAGTTCATCCATCAAGATAACTGAGCAACCTCTGAAATGAACACCATTTCAAAACTTAAACAAAATTCAAATTTAAATGGCAATACAAACCAAAGATCAAGTGAAGAATTTCAGCTTGTATTTTCAAAGCCTGTGTCATCACAAACTTTGTTCTTTTTTTCTGGAAAATCAAGTGAGTGACATCACTTAAAAATAATTTTAAAAGTATAACCTATTGCTTATATATCTGTGAATAAGTATGTTTGTATCTATATATGTGAATTCTTTGTAGATGATAGATGGTATTATGTGCAGACTATGGTTCATAAACATTCTCTGTTCTTAAATTATAAGCACAGGATTTTGATTCAAAAATCAATTCCTCCAATTCTACTTGCTGTTTGAACTTGATGATAAAACAAAAGATGTTTGTTTGATTATAAACTAAGTTTTAAAAATCAACTTAAGTTAAAATAACATGTTAAAGACTCTGGAAATCAAAATATCTGAACAAACTTCAAATAAATCAAAAATTCAAGTTGCTTAATTCACGAATTCAGGTGTGTGAGTCGAATCTATATACTTAAACATCTTTTTAAAACAAAAATCATAATTTTTAGTGTTGTGTTTAAAGAGCAGTTCAGAGATGATCGAAAATTGGGTTTCGATCAAATTCAGGCGGTCGGAGACTCCATCGTGGTCGGGGTTTGGGCTGAGGCTAGGTGAGTGATCAAGGAGTCAGGGAAAAATGCTCGGTGATGTTCCAGTTCACTGTGGTGACGGCGGCGAGGGAATTTAATATCTAAACCTAATTTTAGTTGTGGTCGGAATTTTGATCGTGGAGGCCTTGTTCGTGCATCGAGCTGCACGTGGCTGGGGGAAATGGTAGTTTGGGGGTTGCTGAGACGTGGCCGGAGTCTCGAAACCTACGAGGGTCGGTGGCGAGGCTGGTTTTGATCGGAGGTCTGGTTTGAGTTACTCAAGTTATACTCGATTTCGTTCGTGGGTCTGTGTGGGGTTTTCGATGATCGGGGTTCGATGTCGTGATCGTTCGCGACTTGCCGGAGGTCTAGCTAATCATCGGAGTGCCGTCGAGGCCTTGTGCACGTGCACGGCGTTGGTTCTGTGTCTGGTGGTAGGTTCGTGTGTGTGGCACGGGGAGGTTCTCGAGCAGGTGAGGCTTTTACTCGAAGTGGGATTCAAGATCGTGAAGGAAGAAGAAGTACTCGGGGAAATGGGGTAGAACACTCGGTTTGGACTCGAGTAAAACTGGAATTTTCTTGGGTCTTGGTTTTCAAAACGTTAAGCCTAAATAAACTTTTATGTTAATGATGTTAAACAAATTTTGTATTAATGAAGTAAATAATGTTGTACAAACTTTATTTAACATTGAAGCTTTTAGTTTAATAACTAAATTATTTAAAGTTATTAAGGAAGATTTTTATATGTTAATTAAGATAAATTGGTATTCATTTTATATTTTGAAATTAAAATGAGGTTTAAGTAGTAAATGTGAAAGAAATTTTTTCTAACGTATTTGTGAGTGCTAAATGAAATCATTTATAAGAATGAGTTTATTTTATAGTTTAATTCATGATTAAGGATGAACTATTTAAGAAATTAATTACGAATTAATAATTGATTAATTAAGTAATTAGGGATAATTACTTATTAGGATAATTAATCAAATGGAGATTAATTAAGGAATAATTAATTTGTAAATTAAGGATTATTAATTAAATATTAATTAATAATTAAAGTTGATTAATCAAGTGATTAAGAAAAAATTGATTTAAGGATAATGTGATAAATTAATTAAGGCAATTAATTTGAGAATAATTAATTTATTAAAGGTCAATTAATTTATGAAAGTGATTAAGAAATAATTATTAATTAAGGAGTAATTAATTAATTATTGTAATTAATTAAGAATAATTAATTAAGGTGTTTGATAAATTAATTTATATCAAATGATTTGTGATTAATTTATCAGGATTGGATAATTAATTCATAAGTAATTAATTTAATTGGAAATAAATTGAATTAATTAGGATTAAACAATTAATTAATCCTGCTTATAAATGATTATTGAATGCTTGACCTTACTTATGAATGATTCTATTATATGAGATGCCTTGAATTGATTGTCCTATCTGATCTGTGATATTTTGTTCTGTGGATTGAGCTGTGTGTAATTTATTCATTTATTTATGATACATTTGTATATTATCTGTGATTCTATGAATGAACGATAAGCGTTATAGTTTATACCGCTTATCAACTATATTTCTGTGTTTGAATCTGTGATGATTGAATGATGTTGCACTATTGTGTGTGAAACCCCTGGACTACACCATACACACACAAATATGGATTGCCCGTGGAAGTTGGTTTATTCACAGATCTTTGAAATAGTTTTAAAACTGAATTTTTGAATCCAAATGGTTTTGAAAATAAATCGGATTTAAAGTGGAAAGCTTCTAAAAAGGGATTTCAAAGATTAAAGTTATTTTTGAATAACTTGATTTAGTTTTGAAATTTGATTTAAATTTGCATTCAAAATTTGAAATTGAATTCTATGTTGAGAAATTATGATGTAAAAAGGGCATACAAGTTTATATGGGTTTTAAACCATTTTTTTAAGTATTGTTTGGGAATTTGAATTAACTCAAAGATTTTAACTTGTATAAATGAGATCGGATTTTTCCGAAATAAAACTGTTTGTTTTCAAATAATAAAAGCTTTCATATAAGAAATGAAATTCCAATTTAAATTAAAGGAATTTCAAGTTTGAATTGGAAATGGTTTTCCGAGTTATGAATAAATCTTTGTGAAAGATTGTTGAACTTTGTTTTGAAATTGGAAAGGTGTACCTTTTGTATAAAAGGTCGAAATGGAATTGTTTTGAAAGCTATCAATTAAATCTTTGATTTAAAGATTTAATGAGTTAATCCAACCGAAATGGAAATTGATTTGGAAAATCTATGAATAGATCTTTGTGAAACTGGGTGAACTTTGTGGGATGAATCTTTTTGTGTAAAAGATTAAAATGGTAATTTGTTTAAACGATTTCAAAGAGAAGTTTTGGGTAATAAGTTGTGACTTAATTGAAATCCCAATATCCATATGTTTTAAAATATTGCGCTCACTATTCGGTTTAGCCCGGAGAGGACTTTGTGTCACATAACCCATTCCGAATAGTGATACGACGTGAATGGATAGCATTTGAAGACCGGTGTCGTGACGCCCCACCTCTATACCCACGCGAGTCAAGAACACTACGGAGTAATGTTGTCAACTAGCACGGAGAATAAGGCTGTTGAGGAGCGACCATCCATGTAACTTCTTTAAGCGAGCACCGATATATCAGATAGTATAGCATGAACTTCATTTAAGGAGGAAATCCGACATACCGATACAAACTTAAAGCTATCACACAGTGGTTATAAATGATCTTCGGAAACAAACATAGAAACAAACATAACATAAATCAGTCAAAGACATCCATATCACAAAGGCGGAAGAAGATATGAATATATATATAACACATGAAAGTGTACATCGGAGTGGTGGCCAGAAAGATCCACGATAATACAAAAGAATAGCAACACGTGCTATACAAAAGAATACGTACACAACATAGAATCTTTATCTCAAATGTGTACAACCTAAAACTACTAATCTAAGTAGTTAGCCAAAAGTCAGAATAATCCAGAAGAGAAGTCAAGCAGAAGCACCTGTAACATCTCGGTCTGACCCGAGTATTATTTATAAGAAAATAATAAACGGATCAGTCTAACTATAAATATCAGATGACATGATATAGAATAAGGGGTATGGCATAAACATATAATAACCATAATGGCATACTACTATAAGTATGAAAATGATAATCAACAAGAGATTAATCAATATCACAAGAATCTTCTGAAAGATCCAAACCCATAAAAAGGTAATGACACACGAATTCACCAATACACAAGAATTGATAAAACATATCAATGAAAATCACGAAAATTGGTGAAGCACAAAATCCAAAAATCAACACACGAAATCCAAAACAAATTCCAGAAATCAACACACGAAATCCAGAAATCACTAAAAAGGGGAAAGTCTGAGCACACGGACGAGAAGCTATCTCATGTAAGCTATCCATTTAATTTTTCGAACACACGAATGGCCCGAAGGCCTTTGACACGCGAACCGCTCGAAGACCATTGGGTGCTACCCCATATATGTGATGGTGAAACATCACAAAATCGGGGTCTAGTCTCCCTCACAGACAAAGAGACATCGCTCAATCGCTAGTCTAAATCAAAAAAAATGATCGTCATGATCATAAGGAAGTGTTGATCACACCAAGCTAGTAAATATATGAGTTTAGCTTCATGTCCCATAACCACTTGCTTAACTTAAATATTTACAAACAAACTGTAGACCTTCACTAGAAAATTGTCACAAAAAGGTTCAATCGAACAAGTCCAAGAATTAACCGACGAAGTGAACGCAAGCGTTTCATACCACTCGTTTTACTAAGCCGTTTAATTAGATTTCTCATCCGAGTGAAGTAAAGGCTTGTATATACTAGTAGATTGGAAAATGGTTTGAGAGAAAGAGCTTTGTAGTAAAATAGTGTTGAAATCGCTTTGATGAAAGAGTTTTGGTATTCTCTACTAGTATTGAAGCCTTCACATTTTTAAAGTGACAAGTCACAAAATGATTGTTGAAACAAATCGAATCACAAAATTCACATTTGAAGTCGTGAATAAAATCCAAAGAAATCAATTCCAACGCATCCAAGTATAAATATCCATACGACCTAACAAGGCCGAGCTAAAGAGCAATGGAACGACCTAAAGGGGACAGGTCGAACGACCTAGCAGTTCACTAGATGCTTCAATGGTCAAGCGACCTAACAGAGAGCAGCACGACCTAATGAAGCGACCTAGCTAAGTGAGCGACTTAGGGACAGCGACCTAAAACATAACAGGTTGAGCGACCTAAGGGAAGAGCTAGGCATGCGACCTAACTGTAATAAGGTCCAACGACCTAAAGAAATAAGGTCTAACGACCTAAAGGTACTGGGGTCTTGCGACCTAACAGGAAGACAGGTCGAGCGACCTAACGTTGCCACGACCTAAGGTCTAAAACGAGGTCATGCGACCTAAAGGGGTGCGCGACCTAAGAAGGTACGCGAGCTAAGGGTGAGCGACCTAACAAGGTCGTGCGACCTAAGTGGGGTGGCCACGCGACCTAACGACCTAGGCAAGGTCATGCGACCTAAAGGTATAAGGACCTAACGGCCTAAAGGAGATGGGGATCACGCGACCTAAAATGTTAAAGGTCTAACGACCTAGTGGCCTTGCGACCTAAAGTGTTAACACTAGAGCGACCTAACGTTATAAAGGCCAAACGGCCTAAGGCTTAACTCGCGAGCGACCTAGGTGGCGAATGACCTAAGCTGCAGAGAGGATTAAGGCTTAATTCCCAACGACCTAGCATACGAGCGACCTAGCGACCTAACTCCAGGCGAGCGACCTAAGGCCAGAACGAAAATCTACAGACAGAGACTTCAAGACTGTGCGACCTATGGCCCAGGTTTTGCCAAAAACGCTGAAAAATTGGGTTTCTCACCAACTCAATCCAATCCAAAAGCAAATGTACATGAAAATGCGATAGGGAATCATTCCCAACTGTCCAATGACAATTATAGGCAAGATGTGAGATAAAAATCTCACCTTTTCACTAAAATGGATGAAGATGAAGCTTGAAAGCAAGGAGAAGCACTCCAAAGCTTGAATCCAATATCTTCTACTTGAATTTGGAGTTGAATGTTGGATTTGCGATTGAATTTGAGTTTGGAGTTTTAATTTTCCATTCCCTCCACCATTTTTGATAAAGCTTCAAAGTTTAAGAAATGAGAAATGAAGTATGAAGAGAAGGAAGGGGTTGGGCTGAGTTAACAAGTGGTTCAGCCCAAATTAAAGATCCAACGCAAAAAGTGATGAAATTTCCACTTTCTCCAAACATATCGAAGCTTACACTCAAAAAGATCGCAAACGTCATTTTGAACTCAATGGGAGTGGTCTCGAGTCCTAATTTGACCGTATGCAAAAAGTAGCTTTTCGGACCAAAATCCGATTATCGATAAAATATTTAAATAAAATATTTAAATATGAAATCGATAAATATGCGGGTTGTTACAGACTCCCCTCCTTAAAGAAATTGCGTCCTCGCAATATATAAGATGGAAATAAAAAGTAACAACCATAAAAGCATATTAACACAAAAGAAATTTGAAATAAGAAGCTTACCTCAAAGAGCATGAGAAAGCAAGTCCATATGTGCTCGCTCGATGAATTCTCTAGTTTTCCAAGAGCAGACCTTAGGATTAGAGGACCATTGAACTTTAACAAGTGGAACATCTTTATTTCGAAGTCGTTTGACCTTCGAAGCAATAATTTGAATAGGATGCTGCTCATAAGTTAAATCAGGTGAAACTTCAATCTCCTCCATAACACCGGGCTCAAGAATAGAATCGGAATCCCGAAGGCACTTCCGTAATTAAGACACGTGAAATACGTCATGCATGGCAGAAAACTGAGCCGGTAATGAAAGGCGATAAGCCATGGAACCAATACATTCAGTGATAGGAAATGGCCCAATGTATCGAGGCGCTAACTTTCCCGATCGACTGAAACGTACAACATCCTTCATAGGTGAAACACGGATAAATACAAGATCTCCCACAAAAAATTCTAATTTTCTTCTTCGGTTATCGGCATAGAATTTTTGTCTACTCTGGGCTTCTTTCATCCTATGTCGAATAAGTTCAATCTTTTCTGTGGAATCACGAAAAAAATCTGGTCCTAAACCAGCTTCTCACCGGCCTCAAGCCAACAAGAAGGAGATCGGCATGGTCTTCCGTAGAGTGCCTCAAAAGGAGCCATACCAATACTAGATTGGAAGCTGTTATTATAGGAAAACTCAACAAGTGAAATATGATCTTCCCAACTTCCACCGAAATCAAGCACACAAGCACGAAGAAGATCTTCAAGAGTTTGATTCACACGCTCAGTTTGTCCATCGGACTGGGGGTGATAAGCGGTGCTAAAATTAAGCTTCGTTCCCAAAGCTTTTTGAAGACTCTTCCAGAATCCACTAGTAAACAATGGATCTCGATCACTAACAATGGAAGAAGGAACTCCATGCAGTTTAACAATTTCTTTGATAAAGAGTTTGGCCAGAAGAGGAATGGTTCGGTTCGACCGAACAGGAATAAAATGGGCAGATTTAGTAAGTCTGTCAACGATCACCCATAAACTATTATGACCCGGACGAGAACGGGGAAGGCCATCAATAAAATCCATGGAAATTTGATCCCACTTCCAAACTGGAATTTCCAATGGTTGCAATAACCCACCGGGCCTTTGATGTTCGGCCTTGACAAGTTGGCAAGTCATGCAACACTTAACAAAGTTAGCGATATCAGATTCCATTCCCTCCTAGTAATAAAGTCGCTTCATATCTGCGTACATTTTACTGCTACCGGGATGAATGGAAAATTTGGAAAGATGAGAATCTTCTAAAATATCTTTACGAAGATCACTAATATTTGGTACGATAAGTCTACCAAATTTTCGAACACCGCCTCGAGAATCGATATCAAAGTCTTTCAAACCTTCAATATCGATTTTATTCTTAATATTTTAGCTAAGCAAAGCCAATTCAGGATCTAGCATTTGAGCTTCAAGAATGCGGTCCAAAAGAGAAGGACGAGCCTCAAGGCTACACAAGACAAAAGATGAACATAAATCGGAGACACAATCTCGAATTTCACAAGTGGATAAAACCTCGAGATCCCTCCATTTGGATATCATCATCGAAACAACCGCTTGTTGTTTGCGACTAAGTGCATCGGCAACTCGATTTCCCCTTCCGGGAGTATATAGGATATCAAGATCATAAGAGGCAAGGAACTCGAGCCAACGCTGTTGACGCAAATTAAGTTCCTTTTGAGAGAATAAATATTTCAAAGACTTATGATCAGTATAAAGTACAAATTTTTCTCCCAAAAGATAATGTCGCCAAATTCGAAGGGCGAAAACGATAGCCGCGAGTTCTAAATCATGTGTGGCATATCTAGTCTCAGCCGGCTTCAATTGCCTAGATGCATAAGCAATAACACGTTCTTTTTGCATAAGAACGGCACCCAAACCAATGCGACTAGCATCGGTATAAACGACAAAATCTTGATTCCCTTCGGGAATAATAAGAATAGGAGCATCAGAAAGAAGTTCTTTTAATCTCTGAAAGGAAGTTTCACATTTGTCCGACCAAATGTATTTAACACCTTTCTCTGTTAGGCCAGTGAGAGGAACGGAAATTTTAGAAAAGTCCTTTATAAAACCGCGGGAATAACTTGCCAATCCGAGAAAGCTACGGATTTCAGTCACGCTCTCCGGTCTCTTCCAATTTTTAATCGCTTCAATCTTTGAAGGATCCACTGATATTCCAGTTTCGGAAATAATATGACCGAGGAACTTCACACTAGATTTCCAAAAGTGGCATTTAGAAAAATTTTCCTTTAAATGATTGCTCCTAAGAGTTTCCAATACCATCCGAAGATGCTTTTCATGTTCCTCCTCGGTTTTAGAATACATAAGAATATCATCAATAAAGATGAGAACAAACTGATCGAGGAAATCTTTGAAAACTCGATTCATGAGGTCAACGAAATAAGCCGGAGCATTCGTTAAACCGAATGGCATAACTAGCCATTCATAAGATCCATAACGAGTACGGAAAGAAGTCAAAGGAATACTATCCTCTGCAATACGAAGCTGATGGAAACCGGTAGCCAAGTCCAATTGTGAAAAGACCCTAGCACCACTAAGTTGATCAAACAGATCATCAATCCGAGGTAAAGGATATTTATTCTTAATAGTAAGATCATTAAGCTTGCGGTAGTCGACGCAAAGCCTAAGTGTACCATCGGACTTACTTACGAAAATAGCTGAAGCTCCCCAAGGCGAGGAACTAGAGTGAATAAGTTGCTTCGTCTCTAACTCGGATAATTGTTTGCGCATCTCTTCATTCTCCTTATTAGACATGCGATAAGGAGGACGAGTAATAGGTTGAGCTCCAGGTATAATATTAATTTTGAACTCAATTGCTCGCTTAGGTGGTAGTCCTAAAACGGGCTCAAAGATGTCGGGAAATTCACGAACGACGCGAATAAGAGAAATGACATCTTCCTCATCATCATTATCATTATCACGAGGATTTAAAGAATATAAAGATGCAACCAAAGCAGAATCCGAATCTTTAAGAACAATAGAAATCTGATTAACAGATTGCGGATGACGGAGATAAATAGTCCGCTCAGGACATAGGATATGAGCTTCATAACGAGTAAGCCAATCCATACCCAAAGTCATTCCAAAGCCTAAGTAACGCATGACATGCAAATCGGCTAGGAAAGAAAAATCACACAAAATAATCTCGACGTCTTTACAAAGCAAACTAAGAGTTGCGGATCCACCAACCGGATTCGTAATTCTTAAAGAAGTCATTAAAGCAACAACACTTAAAGAAAGAGTGTCTACAAGTTCCTTTGATATAAAAGAATGGGATGCACCCGTATCAAAGAGAACTCTAATAGGTTGATCATGAAATATAGTAATGCCATCAAGGACAGAATGAGACATACCTTGACCGCGAGATGTGTTGCCAGGGGCTTGAGCAACGTTTAACTTTCCCTCCTTGCTTGGAAGCTTAGGGCATAGATGCATATAATGATCCGGACGTTTACAGTAGCGACAAGAATAGGGCTTTGAACACTTGTTCGCAAAATGACCGCTAGCACCACAGTTGAAGCATTTCCCATCACCAGAGGAAAAAGTCTTTGCAGCAGGAGTTGCTTGTTTACCTTTTTTGTTGGGATAAGGACCTTTAAACTTATTAGGTCTTTTCTTGTTGTTGAAGTTTGGTTTAGCAGACACCACTTCCACATCACTGTCCTTATCAGTCTCTTCAAGTTGAAGAGCGATATCAATGAGTTGATCGAAAGAAACTTCTAATTTTAGAAGTAATGGCTTCTTCAGATTCTTGTTTAAGCCGTAGACGAATCTTTGGTTCTTCTTCAATGGGGTATGGATGTATTCAACCCCATATTTAGACAGTGACTCGAAGGATGCGACATAATCTGTCACAGAGGATTCACCTTGAACAAGGTTTATGAAATTTCGAGCCAATGTCACTTTCTATGCTTCTGGTACGAATTTTAATTCGAAGCGTTCCTGGAATTGCTCCCAGGTGAGATCAGCTTCATTAATTTCAGAAATAAGAAGTTCGTTACAATCCAGTGCTCTTCCTTGGAGCATATTGGAGGCCACCTGAACACGGTGAAGATCGATAAGATTCATGCGAGAAAAGATTCAATCGCATGTTCTTAACCAAGCCTGGACTTCAATAATAGTTTCGGAACCTTTGAACGGCTTCCCACCTAAGTTGGTATAATCGTTGCACAAACGTGCAAATCCAGACTTAGGATGAGTAGATTCCTGATTAGGACCAGCTGCTTGAGCATTCTTTACTAAACCAAGAAGCTATTGAGCGGTCATAAAAACTCCATCCTAGGGAGTAACAGTAGATGGTCCAGCTCTGGGACGACCTGGTCTAGACATTCTCTTCTTTAAGAAAGAGAGAAGAAGAAAAAGGTTATTCACCAAATGAATATCAAGGAATCTCTACTCCTAAGGTGGACTTAGGACGATGATCCTTGTTAAGTTATTCTACATTGTTCCGAAGTTTGGCTCTGATACCAAGCTGTGACGCCCCACCTCTATACCCACGCGAGTCAAGAACACTACGGAGTAATGTTGTCAACTAGCATGGAGAATAAGGCTGTTGAGGAGCGACCATCCATGTAACTTCTTTAAGCGAGCACCGATATATCAGATAGTATAGCATGAACTTCATTTAAGGAGGAAATCCGACATACCGATACAAACTCAAAGCTATCACACAGTGGTTATAAATGATCTTCGGAAACAAACATAGAAATAAACATAACATAAATCAGTCACAGACATCCATATCACAAAGGGGGAAGAAGATATGAATATATATATATAACACATGAAAGTGTACATCAGAGTGGTGGTCAGAAAGATCCACGATAATACAAAAGAATAGCAACATGTGCTATACAAAATAATAAGTACACAACATAGAGTTTATATCTCAAATGTGTACAACCTAAAACTACTAATCTAAGTAGTTAGCCAAAAGTCAGAATAATCCAGAAGAGAAGTCAAGCAGAAGCACCTGTAACATCTCGGTCTGACCCGAGTATTATTTATAAGAAAATAATAAACGGATCAGTCTAACTATAAATATTAGATGACATGATATAGAATAAGGGGTATGGCATAAACATATAATAACCATAATGGCATACTACTATAAGTATGAAAATGATAATCAACAAGAGATTAATCAATATCACAAGAATCTTCTCAAAGATCCAAACCCATAAAAAGGTAATGACCCACGAATTCACCAATACACAAGAATTGATAAAACATATCAATGAAAATCACGAAAATTGGTGAAGCACAAAATCCAGAAATCAACACACGAAATCCAGAACAAATTCCAGAAATCAACACACGAAATCCAGAAATCACTAAAAAGGGGGAAGTCTGAGCGCACGGACGAGAAGCTATCTCATGGAAGCTATCCATTTAATTTTTCAAACACACGAATGGCCCGAAGGCCATTGACACACGAACCGCCCGAAGACCATGGGGTGCTACCCCATATATGTGATGGTGAAACATCACAAAAGCGGGGTCTAGTCTGCCTCGCAGACAAAGAGACAACGCTCAATCGCTAGTCTAAATCACAAAAAATGATCGTCATGATCATAAGGAAGTGTCGATCACACCAAGCTAGTAAATATATGAGTTTAGCTTCATGTCCCATAACCACTTGCTTAACTTAAATATTTACGAACAAACTGTAGATCTTCACTAGAAAATTGTCACAAAAAGGTTCAATCGAACAAGTCCCAGAATTAACCGACGAAGTGAACGCAAGCGTTTCATACCACTCGTTTTACTAAGCCGTTTAATTAGATTTCTCATCCGAGTGAAGTAAAGGCTTGTATATACTAGTAGATTGGAAAACGGTTTGAGAGAAAGAGCTTTGTAGTAAAATAGTGTCGAAATCGCTTTGATGAAAGGGTTTTGGTATTCTCTACTAGTATTGAAGCCTTCACATTTTTAAAGTGACAAGTCACAAAACGATTGTTGAAACAAATCGAATCACAAAATTCACATTCGAAGTCGTGAATAAAATCCAAAGAAATCAATTCCAAAGCATCCAAGTATAAAAATCCATACGACCTAACAAGGCCGAGCTAAAGAGCAATGGAACGACCTAAAGGGGACAGGTCGAACGACCTAGCAGTTCACTAGATGCTTCAATGGTCAAGCGACCTAACAGAGAGCAGCACGACCTAATGAGGCGACCTAGCTAAGTGAGCGACTTAGGGCCAGCGACCTAAAACATAACAGGTTGAGCGACCTAAGGGAAGAGCTAGGCATGCGACCTAACTGTAATAAGGTCCAACGACCTAAAGAAATAAGGTCTAATGACCTAAAGGTACTAGGGTCTTGCGACCTAACAGGAAGACAGGTCGAGCGACCTAACGTTGCCACGACCTAAGGTCTAAAACGAGGTCATGCGACCTAAAGGGGTGCGCGACCTAAGAAGGTACGCGAGCTAAGGGTGAGCGACCTAACAAGGTCGTGCGACCTAAGTGGGGTGGCCACGCGACCTAACGACCTAGGCAAGGTCATGCGACCTAAAGGTATAAGGACCTAACGGCCTAAAGGAGATGGGGATCACGCGACCTAAAATGTTAAAGGTCTAACGACCTAGTGGCCTTGCGACCTAAAGTGTTAACACTAGAGCGACCTAACGTTATAAAGGCCAAACGGCCTAAGGCTTAACTCGCGAGCGACCTAGGTGGCGAATGACCTAAGCTGCAGAGAGGATTAAGGCTTAATTCCCAACGACCTAGCATACGAGCGACCTAGCGACCTAACTCCAGGCGAGCGACCTAAGGCCAGAACGAAAATCTGCAGACAGAGACTTCAAGACTGTGCGACCTATGGCCCAGGTTTTGCCAAAAACGCTGAAAAATTGGGTTTCTCACCAATTCAATCCAATCCAAAAGCAAATGTACATGAAAATGCGATAGGGAATCATTCCCAACTGTCCAATGACAATTATAGGCAAGATGTGAGATAAAAATCTCACCTTTTCACTAAAATGGATGAAGATGAAGCTTGAAAGCAAGGAGAAGCAATTCAAAGCTTGAATCCAATATCTTCTACTTGAATTTGGAGTTGAATGTTGGATTTGCAATTGAATTTGAGTTTGGAGTTTTAATTTCCTATTCCCTCCACCATCTTTGATAAAGCTTTAAAGTTTAAGAAATTAGAAATGAAGTATGAAGAGAAGGAAGGGGTTGGGCTGAGTTAACAAGTGGTTCAGCCCAAATTAAAGATCCAAAGCAAAAAGTGACGAAGTTTCCACTTTCTCCAAACATATCGAAGCTTACACTCAAAAAGATCGCAAATGTCATTTTGAACTCAATGGGAGTGGTCTCGAGTCCTAATTTGACCGTATGCAAAAGTAGCTTTTCGGACCAAAATCTGATTATCGATAAAATATTTAAATAAAATATTTAAATATGAAATCGATAAATATGCGGGTTGTTACAGGTGTTGAACACCGGGTGTTTGCGAGAACGATAGGATAACCTATCGATTGTCTCTGCACTGAGTAGCTACGGTATAGAGATTTCCTAAGTGATGGGAAGTCCGATCGGGATTGTGAATACCCGTATTGCAAGGGCTTCTTTGGAAGTGCCTTCGGTTCTGTTCGAACCTGAAACAGACTTGTATGGTTGTATGTCTGACACTACACTTTGAGATATAAAGCTGATTTATTTCAAATACATTTCTGTTTGGTGGCGGAGAATTTATTCTCTTAACTTAACACCCTTCTCTGAGACGTACGAGCTCAGAGGTTATGTAATTGAAGGTTATCAGTGATATACTCCCAATTTGGTAGTGTGGCATGCTAAGTGTTGCTGTGTGTTGCTGATCATTTGTTGATCAAAGCATGGCATTCGTGTAAAGCGTAGCTTTGTGGACGAGACCTCATCGGACCTCACACCCCGGAAATGGTCGAAATAGGAAAGATGCGGCAACGTTTCAAAGGTAGCTCCCCTATGGTATGTCCATTCCTTCTGGAAAAAGGTGGTATCATGGTATGGAGCCCAGATATTTTACCTGTGTGGTTGCTCCAATCTCATTTACTGTGTGATTGTTTCTTTGTGATCGAGGCACCTCGGATAAAGGTCGCAAACGACCGGGGGTGGCATATCTCAGGTTTACTTCCCGAGAAGGGGGTAACCGGCCTTGTGTTGGCAGAGGGCCAGGTAGGTTCTCGGGGCGTCCCTCTAGAGGCGTTCCCATGTGGCATAGGAAGTTCCTTAGCCTGACCATTTGGTGGAAAATCCAAAGAAACAATACGAACCTTGTACGGCTTTAGTTGTAGAACCTGCGATTTAAAATGGTAGCTATAGTAGGCATAGTATAATGGTACCTATGCTAGCTAAGATTAATATTATATTTTTGAAAGGATATTTACACTATGCACTAGTAATAATATCAAAAGAGTTTTCTCGTATTTAGCATATTTGACTATCATAAGAAGAAATCTCCTCCAAGTCTGCGATTGCACTGTGTGTGGTGGGAGGTCTTATGGTAGTTTCATTTTTCAAAAGCATGTCGAATTTCTATTATAAACTGTTTTTATTTCAAACAACTGTTTTGTTACTCATACCAGTCCCATGACTGACCCGGAGTTTATTATTCCCTTCCTAAACTCTGGGTGCCCAAAATTTTCCACAAGGGCAGTCTAGAGTTGGGTTTTTCAGATAGTCAGGTTTAGTAGATTATCGGGAGCTAGTTCAGTGGTTGGAGTTCACTCATCGACTGACCTTGCTTTTCTTGGAGTTCGTGATGGTTATCCGAGTTTGATGTTGGAGTTGTTGGATTGATTCTCTTTTTCAGATCATTTGGAGTATCACTTCTGTTGTTTCCGCTGTAACATTATTTGTCTTTGATATTGTTGTATCATATTGATATCATTGTTGTATATCATTCTGGATATTATATTCATTGGAGTTGTATATGATATCATTCATTTCTTTCTTCCGTTGTGTTGTTATACTTACTGTGTTATAAGCTCCGGCGAGCCAGATTCGGCGTTCGAATCTGCGGCATTCGAGTACAAGTGAAGTACGGGTGCCGATTTTCGAAGGCCGAGTCAGGATCGTTTCAATTAAACACCGGGTTTCTTTCCAAATCATTTTGAAATAATACATATACTCATATCTTTTATATGTATCAAATCATATTTAGAGATTTTAAATCAAAATCTGTTTATTGAATCAAACGCATAGCAAAGCTGCTACGTGGCCTCCCCAACTTTGAGACTAGATAATGAATGTCGACGATACGACCGTCATCATCGAAATTATTTTCCAACAATAGAAGAGAGGAATACAAGACTTACTTCCCTTTGAAAACAACTTCTATTCGTAAATATTTTAAATAATACTAATATTATATACAAAGTCTTAGAAAACAATTTCAAAAGCACCGGGATTTAAGTTCTCAAATTCTCAATTTATATTCATTTTTAGCTTAAACTAAAATTAGATTTTACTTATGTTCAATACTTAAGTCCATAAATATCCATAAACTCAAATTAGTTAATTAATACTTACAAACTTGGTTTTATAACCTATTCAACTCATATTTAATTTATTTTATAAATCCATTCATTTTATAATTTAAACTTAAAGTTTAAATTTATTTCTTACCACTTTCAGTTAAGTGAATAAACATTTCTTGATTCAAGTTCAAATTAATATAATACTCTTCTATCCTAAAAGAGTATATATACCAATTCATATTCATTTTACATATCCAAATTTATTAAACAAACTTCCAAACCCTATGTATCTACTATTTTAATAGTTCAAAAATAATAAATTTACCAACTACCAAAACGTGGCGGTTTTGAAAATTTGATATGGACATAACTTGAGTTTTATTAAACGAAATCTTGATTTTTCACTTTCATATGAAAACTATGATTATAATGGTACGGAAAATTCTTGCTTCAATGAATTCCAACTTATACCGAATCCTACACGTCAATTTAAAGTTTCCAGTCGTGAAATTGTGAACTACCGAAACGCGACGCGTTTATTTTAATTTAGATTCCAAACTATTATAAACAAGTTCAAACACTTTTAAACTTTACCAAACAAATTCAAATACCCTTAAAATTCACATATTCACGTTATAACCTTGCTTAGCTGGAAATCTCAAAATTTAAACACCAAATTTTACATTTCAAATCATTTTGAAATAATATCATCCATATTTACTTTATATATCAAATTATATCTTTTAATATAAAAAACTTGTTTTAACCAGAAATAAATTCCTTTTGGTAGCAATTCTCACTCAGAAACTCGAAAATGAATACTGACGATGCTGTAGTCATCCTCAGAACTATTTCCCAGTGACTAAAGCGAGTTCAATGCTTTTATTTCTTTCAAAATCTTTTCAAAATATAATTCTAGTCAAAACACTTTCAAAATAATATTATTATTATTTCTGAAAACTTTGAAAACAATTTTTGAAAATCAACGGGATTTTAAATTCTAAAATTCTCAGCTTTTAAATCCTTTGTATTTAAAAGCCATATTACAAATATACTTATACAATTTCATTACCTTATTATGAAAATATTTCATCAATTTGCATCTTTATTATTGTAAACAATTCTTATTGTAATTAGATTTTAATTCAATTCAATTATCGAACGCTTTGTGAAGTAGAGTTCATAAAGTATTCGCATTTAGTTTAGTTCAACCAATAATTGATGATAACTAAATATTATCATCTCCTAACAACAACACCATAAATAAATTTTTAATTTCATAAACCTATATAGTTATTTATGGAAGATTATTTCTTTTTATATATAAAATATAATTTAGGTAAAATTATTTCATTTACCCCATTTTAAAACATTATGTCGACTTGCCTATTTAAGTGTTTAGAAACCCCTATCGATAACATGGCACCTCATGTACCGACCAGAATTCATAAACAACTCAACAGATAAGTAAACACAATATAAAACATTTTATAACACCAACAAGTACGTGATCTCATACACACACACACACTCTCAAACAAACTCATTCTAGGATATTACTACACTATCTCTAATGAGTCAATCCCCATCAAAGTAAGGTTATCGCTAAACCAAAGCTCTGATGCCAATTGTGACGACCCACATTTCGGAAGTTTTAAGTCGAAAATAAACCACACATATCCAACTCAAAACAATCTGAAACACAGATTATCAATGGGGTTTTATTAAGAAGATTAAAAAAAGAAGGAAACAAACACAAAAATCTCACAGCAGAATGACAAAATATAATAATCAAATAAACAGTTCATGAAGCTGTTTATACTATACATCTGATTAAAATTTACAACATCTACCAGAGTTATATATATAACAGAATAATAGAATAATGCAGCAGAACAATATGATGTAGGGAAATAATACTAGTAATAATATACCAAATATTCATCTTCATCTTCCAGAATAAATGATCTTCAATGCACTGAAAACTCAAGCCTGACCCACGCAAAAAGTAAAACAATACACTCGAGTCAGAACTAAAACATCCTTATATGAGTCAAATCAATATCACATATAACATGAGTGTAATAGCATCAGAGATTCTTACGGGGTTTTACATCTCCTATCTAGTGTACAACGTGCGTGCAATAACTCAAGAGATGTTATGGGATTTTCCATCCCTTAAGGATCCGTCAAAATATCTATATATAGTAGAATACGCTATATATGTAATGTCTAATCATAAAATAAATATTCCTATCGTTAAAGCATTACACTAATCACCCTAAACGTGTTTTTACGCATTGTCGTACAGTTTGCATATAACACAACCAGTAGCACGTCGGTAGATAGAGATGTGTCGCGATACGACAACACTAAACCAAACTCATAGTGGTCTTGTATATGGATAAAAGTATGACAAGGCACGTGAGGCAATGCCCAAGGTAGGATGCTACCAGTTCGGGTCGCAGAGCTGGTGGTAACGCATCGTAGCCATGACAGCCCACCGTGTCCATCCATCCCATATCGAGTCAAAGGGAGGTCCTCCCAATCAAGGTGCGCCAATCGAAAAAAATATCAAAGGTAATAGCATGGACCGAGTCCAAAAAGAAAATCGAAGAACAGATGTCCAGTAGAGGTAGCTACCCTCATTGGCACTATGAAGCCATCCTGTTTTAGTCATTTCAAATTGACACAAGTGCCGAGGCTATCCATCATCGTTCTCTTTCTTTAAATCCAGCAACGTACACCAAATCCAACCACTTCATTCTGGAGTCGCCTTCGCGTATACAGTTGTTAAAGTGGTTCCAACATTGACAGAGAGTATGCCAATAATCGACCCCGGTTTCTTTAACAACTAAACGTCGTTTTACACACTGGTTGGTTCTTTTATATCTCAAAAACAATTCATACTTGATATCAAAATATCATATTCACTTCAAAATATCATATTCACTTCAAAATATCATTCGTTTTAAAATTATCATATTTACTTCGAAATTAAGTTCATTTCAAAAATCATTTCGAATTTCGACTTTGGTTATAACTTCATTTTAACCACATTCGTATTTAAATCAACGATTTAAATATTAATAGTTTCCAACTTGAACAATTTGAATTTTTGAAAATAGTTTGGAAATTCGAAATAGTTAAGTATCTTAAATAGTTAAAACAGTTTAAAAGTTAAATAGCTTGAAAAATTAAATAGTTTTAAAAATTATGATAGTTAAAATAGTTTCGATATTAAAATAGTTTATATATTAAATGATCTGAAAATCTAAATAATTTAAAATTTTAAATAGATGAATTTTAAAACAGTTTATAGCAAAATAGTTTATAGTGAAAATAGTTTTAAATTTAAACTGTTTCTTTCCATTTCCAATAAATTTGGACTCAGGTCCAAATCTCAAATCAAACGGATTCAATTTCAAATCTTTCAATTCAATCGACTCAATTTTGGTTTTAATTCAAATCAACTCAATTTCAATTTCAATTTGAATTAACTTCCATTTCAAAATGTTTCATTTCAACTTCAAATTCAATTCAACGATTCGGTTCAATGGTTCAGAATTCAATTCTTATTTTAAACCATTTCAATTTATATAAATTTCAAGTCCAATTTCAACTTACCGATTTAAATAAATTAAATCAAATTAAACTTCATTGTCCAATTTATGATTCAAATCTTTAAAATATTTCAATTCCTATAATTCAAATCATGTTTCAATTATAACTTCAAATTTCAAATTGCATTCTTTAAATAATTTCTTTTAACCAATTTCAATTTCAACATTTCAAGCTCTAGTTCGAAAATAATTCAATTTTCATAAATCAATTGTTTTATTCTTTAAAAACGATATCATTTAAATAATTTCAACACTAAGAATTTTAAAACCATTTAATTTAACCAATCTGGTGTCCGTATGTAATTTTCTATCCCATGGCCAAGTGAATAGTTATTTCAATTTTTAATTTCAGGAATGAATATATATCATTTCAATCCAAATCAAAATGTCATAGGTATATATAATTTCAGCCTATTTCTTAATTTATTCGGAATAATTCAATATACAGTTTTATATACTGTCAATAATATACAGGGTGATAACAGGGATATATAAAATAAATAAACACACAAATCATTCAATACACCAACCAATATACATCCATCACAATCAACATCCAAATCAGCCAATAAATCATGACAGTTAACTAGTTATCAATATCGGGTATTTAACTAGCAATTCAATTTTAATTTCAAATTTAACTGTCGATTAAAGTTCCTAACAGTTCAATTCATATGTCAATTCAACTATCAGTTAAATTATCAAACAACAATCAATAAAGATATATAACTTCACGATTTCAATTAAACTAACATTAGAAATATCTTAGTATTCGTCAATGGGTTTAATCACTCACCTTTATTTGAACTGAAAATTTTTCAGATTCAAATAAATCCAAATCCAACGCCATGTCGTAGATGATATTGATACGAATCCAATGCAACCTGTTTCGTTTTAAACAGACCTCGCATGAAAAAGTTACGAATTAATAAACATTCAAATTTAATTAACAAAATTAAATAAAAAAATTTAAACTAATAACCTATCTCCTCCCTTCAGGCCGCACGCCTTCCTTCCCAGGCTCACGCGGTCACGATTTTTGTTTTTTTGTTTTCCATCGAACACGATCGCTCGACCCATGACACTGCCGCCTCCAGATCCAAACTCGCCACGACACGTCAGCCTCCGAGCCACCCATGCCTGCACACACATATGCATGAATCAATGCTTACGGACCCATAAAACTCGCGACTTCACGCTTCAATTCTGGCGATTTCAAACGCTTCCAGCTCGATCCAACCGTTGGATGTGCAGAGGAGATCGAGCTCTACAACTTTGCTTTTGGAGTCATTCGATTTCATTGAGTGGATGAGGAGAAAACGAGTGGAAAAAGGAGAATGATTTTCGGCCATGGAAATGAATGAACGACTGAAGTACTAGGGTTTACAAAAAATGAAAACCTTAGGTGCTTATATAGACAATTTCATGGCACTATTCATCCATGAAATTTTCAAACTCCAAACAAAGCGTGCCGCATGGCGTTCTATATGTTATACCCCTATTCCAAACACAATGGAATATGTATCGAGAGCCAATTCCACCATATTCAGAAGATAACTTTTCAAAAATAAAATTATTTTAATTAAAGTTCTGAAATCAATTCTATGCATTTCAAGATTGCACGGCCAAACAATAAGTCTAATCGCAATGAAACTTGAAATCCTATAAGAATTCGTGTGCGACTACTAGAGCTTCATGCTCTAGCTCAGGTTCGATCGTTCATTTTGTTAGCTCTTATTGTCTTATAGTATTGAATGAGTTATCTACTAGTGCTATAATTGATTTAGTTTGGAAATCACGTTCTGTTTTAGAGGTAAATCATTCTGATGTAGAATATGTTAGGAATAAGGAACTAGAGATGGTCCGGTCACTTGATTATGAGATACATTAGTTGGAATGATAGATTATTGCACGATTTAAATAAATACAATAAAATTAGATCATTTTTGAAAGATATTAAAATTAACATAGCTCTTTTGCAAGAAACTAAAATAGAGTGTCCTAATCATAAATTGTATAGAAGTTTAGGGGGTTCTATCTTAGCAATTGGTTTGCCTACCTGTTAGGTGTAGCTTGGGAGGTCTAATGGTGGGATGGAGACATAATTATGTCAAACTTATAATGTGTTAGCGCCAAAATTGGTCACTAACCTCGTTCAGAAAGATTGTGTAGAGATATAAGTGATGAAAGTAAATTAAACAGAGAAGACAGTCCTAATTCAAATGCAGAAAGTAAGAACACCAAATTTATAGTGGTTCGGCGTAATTGCCTACGTCCACTTTGCTCAACTTTATTGATTTCCTTTATGGTTGATTACAAATACAATTCGTGAATCAAATGCTTGAATGAAGTTGTTTAAGTAGAGAAGATGAGTCCTGGAAATGGCAGAGTCTCCCCGTCTTTTCTCTCCAAAAAAGGATCCATTTCACTGTGACCCTGCCCCTCTATTTATAGGCAAATATGGGCTGGACTTCCCAAGCGGGCTTGTTAGCCGAACGTTCGAGCCCAGATGTTGTGTGCCGAACCAGGTACGCCGAACGCTTTTGTGCCGAACGGTCCTTCCCATGCCGAACGGTCCTTCCCATGCCGAACGGTGCTCCTGGTGTATGGGAAGTGTGGGGTGATTGCAGTGAAGCCGAGCGTATCTCCCTTTGAAGCTTTTGACCAACCAATGTATGTAGTTCGAACGTTCTCGTTGCCGAGTTATCCTACCGCCGAGCTCCACTGACGCCGAGTACCGTGGGATGCCGGACACTAGTCGACGCCGAGCATAGGTTGTTGCCGAGTGCTCTCCTTGACGCCGAGTAGCTTGTTATGCCGAGCAATCTTGACGCCGAGTACCCTGTTATGCCGAGCAGTCTTGACACCGAGTAGTCTCGATGCCGAGCGTTCTTGTATGCCGAGCAGCCTTGATGCCGAGTACCCTTGTGTGCTGAGTAGTCTCGATGCCGAGCACCATTGTATGCCGAACGCTAGCGCCGAGCATTGGTTGTCGCCGAGTGCCAGTTGACGCCGAGTTCCATTGGGATGCCGAGTGCTCCTGGATGTCAAACGCTTCGCCGAACACTCCTGGATGCCGGTCACTCTCTGATGCCGGTCACTCTCTGATGCCGGTCACTCTCTGATGCCGGTCACTCTCTGATGCCGACCACTCTCTGATGCCGGTCACTCTCTGATGCCGGTCACTCTCTGATGCCGGCCACTCTCTGATGCCGGTCACTCTCTGATGCCGATCACTCTCCGATGCCGAGTTGAACTGGATGCCGAGTACTAGTTGCCTGGTCAAATCTCCAGGAAACACTTGCCCCCCAAAGTGTATCGCGTGGCCGAACGTGGTACGCTTTGAACCGTGCAACCTTTTCGTCACGTCTTAAACCCTTGGCTAACCTCGAACGGAGACGCCCCTTTTGTGGGATCGATGTGTGCCGGACGTGTTCCAAATGCCGAACGAGACATGCGCGTTCGAACGGTGCTTCTTTGCCGAGCGATGATTCAGTGCCGAACCGTTATGCGCCGAACGCTATGACCTTGACCGGTTCTACCGGTCATGGCCTTTTCGACTTCTACCTCCCTCTATATAACCAGGCGCCCTTCCACCATTTTCCCTTTACGCTTTCTCTTCTGTTATCCCAGAGATTTGCAATTCTTGCCACTCTATCAGATATAAAGTCTAGTTGATCCTTCCTCAACCTCGATCGTCGAACTAGGTATCATTCCCTCCACGATTACATTACTTCAACTTTAGGTTCACTAGTAGAAGTGGTTCGCACGTTCGGAGTCGCCGAACGGTGCATGGTAGTTAGACCTAGCTCCTTTGTGCTGATCAAGATTGGAAGAAAAAAGGAGATGGGGTGTCGAACGGCGTAACCTTCGCCGGGCGATCTTGTCTCTGTCGTTCATCGTAAATGGAGGGAGAGCAGGGCGAAGTTATGGTCGAGGGCGGAGCACTGCCTTAGCCAAACGAACTAAGGCCGAACACTACCCTTATGCCGAATAGCATCTAGACCGAACGACATAATTACCGAACAACTGTCATGCCGAACAGTTACATACCTGCCGAACAATATAACTGCCGAACATTATATTCGCCGAACATCAAAAATGCCGAACAATATAAATACCTAGGCCGAACAATATACGTGCCGAACATTATACTCGCCGAACATCAAAAATGCCGAACAATATAAATACCTAGGCCGAACAATATACGTGCCGAACTATACCTAGGATGAACAATACGATTGTCGCACAATAACTCAAGCCGAACAACATTCAAATGCCGAACAAACATATATATGCCGAACAATTTCAATGCCGACCACTTGACAATGACTCAACCGAACCAAGATACACACCGAACTCTTCTCAGGACGAACAATGTAACCGCCGAACGACATTTAAATGCCGAACGATATAAATGTCAAATTAGACTTAAGCCGGATACTTCATAAATTACATGTTTTCTGAATCTTGAACTGTAATCACCTCAAGGCAAGCTTTTTGAGACGGTCAGCGATGACGGTCTTCGAAGGCGATGATTCGAAGCTAATTATTATATCTTTAAAACCTTCTTATTGTCTGTACACAATTACTTGCACTAGTTCACACACCACGTGGGGGGAAAACTCGTGTTGCTAATTCTAACGCTCAACGTTTTTCAAGTATAGCTTTCTCAAGCATTTAGCCAGGTTCATTATTTATTCGGGATGTCAGGAAAATCTAGTTCTACCACCATATCTGACAGGCCTGGGCCGTCAGCAAAGCAAGGAGCCGCAGATGCTTCCAACCCGTCAATCTCTCCCGCTCATAATCTGGCGCCCGATGCTCTGGAGTCAACCATCTTACTGGACAATCCGGTCGATTCTCAAGCCTCGAGGATCAATGAGGCCGCTCTGCGATGGATATGTTCCATTCACGGAATTCCCTTTACTGACGTGTTAGTTCCTTCGAGACACGACCGTCCTCATTTGCCCCCAGTCGGGTACACGGCCTGCAACAAGTTCATGTGCTGGATGGGCAGCGTGCCTCCGTTTAACCTATTTCTCCGGGATGTGCTGCAGTATATAGACATCGCTCCGTCGCAGCTGCACCCGAATGGTCATGCGTTCCTATATGGGACTTACTTACTCTTCATGGTTGTCTTCTCCAGACCTCCAACCCCCGGTGATATTCGATACATCTACATGTTCAAGAGACGGAAAGATAGCCCTTCCTTCATTTTCCTCAAGCCGTATCACAAGTGCCAGATCTTGACAGGGGCCTGTAGCAAGTTCGCCCTATACAAACAGGAATGGTTCTATGTGCGATGCCCGTCTGGTTTTGCTAGGAGATGGGTTGAAGGCAGTAAGTCTCTCTGCTGAACCGTTACTCGTACTTAATGGGAGTCACATTTTTCTTAACTCTTCATTTCCTCTTTTCAGGTATTAACCCGCGTCCGGAAGGCCGAGGATATTCTGATGCCGTCGACGCGATTAGAGCTCTTCCGGCCGAGGATCGAGATATTCGAGCTATCATTTCAAATGAATCGCTGTCGGGGTTCGGCTTGCTATCTCCTGATCGTCGGGTCAGCCTTCCAGAAGGTGTTACAATTCCCAAACCTCCATCTGGTAAAGGGAAAAAACTTGCCGGCACGTCGTCGCGTCGCGCTCCCGACGCACACGAAGAAGGCGAGCGTAGAGAGGATGATGCACCCGACACTCAGGGCGAGAACGTGGGTCCTGCTTGGAATCCGGCAATCGAAGTTCAGGACATTGAGACGTCATCCTCCCCTTCGAAGGGAAAGAAAAAGCTGAAATATACGGTTCAGAAAGAGAAAGTTGGCGACACCTCAAAATCTACGCCTATCCCTCCTGAAAAAGAGGCTTCTTCGCAGCGTCTGGAGAGTTCTCTGAGGGGTCTCTCGAACCTCTCTATTCCCGAAGACATACTTAATTACGGGTTCGATGATCCTGAAGCTCTCAAATTCTCCTCGCCCGCTAGAGGCAATGTAGGAGTTCAACTCCCGGCTCACGGAGACAATACTCCGATTAGCAAAGACAAACGAACGGGTCCGTCGGGGGGAACACTTAGGACACACACGCACATGCGCATTCCATAACATACTTCAAGTCTTTTTAATTCGTGAATTCTCCTTAATTCGTTGTTATCTTCCTTCTTTGCAGGCGATATGGGCCGCTTCCACGGACTTGATCGCCTTCAGGGGTCTTTAATATTTCATCACTCCGGACAGGATTCCGGTTCAGGCAGACGCCGGGACCGAGGTGATTACGAAGATAGGGACAATCGCCCTCGCGAGTCGTCTCACCGCAAGAAAGCGCACTATCAATCTTCTCAGTCCCGTGATCTTCCTCCTACTGCTGAGCCGGATAAAGAGAAGTCTTTGCAGAAGGGTTATCAGTCTGATGCTGCTCGAGAACAACATTCCAGTTCATCGAGTACGAGGCAAGTTTGAGAGCCGCGTAAAAGAACGGAATTCTCTAAGCCTCCTCCTCCTGCTCCTGCCGTGGACCCGACTGTTGCAGAAAAGATGGTCGACCTTAAGGCCAAGTTTCCGAAAATTTGTTTTGACGGTTTGAAATTCCTCCCGGCCATCCATCACATTCCTGGGCACGTGAAGCAAAGTGCCATTGCATGCAACAATGACGTCTATGTTCAACATGACGCATTCGTGCACTTGGTGGAGAAGATATCAGAAGTATCTGTTGAGCGTCAACACGAGATTGACCGTCTGACTCTGGAGGCTAACAGCGATAAGAAAATCATCAAACTCCAAGACGAAGAACTCGCCTCTTATAAGTTAAAGCTAGAAGCCGCTGAACAAGGTGCAAAAGATACTACCGAGGCAGTTACTCGCTTAGAGGTGGCTCACAAAAAGGAGCTTGACGAAGCAGTTCAGCGCAGCGGCGCCCTTGCCCTAGAAAAAGACTCTGTCCAAAAAGAAAGGGACGCGCTCGCTACTCAAGTCAAAGAGCTGAAAGAACAACTCTCCAAGGAGAAAGAAGACAAAATAGCCACTCAGGAAGAATCACAGCGGTATTGTGATGAGATTGTGGCTACCCGGCTCCTGAAGGCAAAGCTCGACGGTGAACTTGCCGGGGTCGAGAAAATGAAGGATGAGGCCCGTGAGGAGGGCAAAAGAATGGCTGAGGAGGAGCTTGATTCTCGCCTGGAGGCGGCCGCAGAGACCGGCAGGGAAGAAGTCAAAAGTATGTTTGACCCGTTGATCGCCGAGTACGGAGCCCGCGTCCTTATGCACCGCGACCTAACATTCTTGGGCGAAGGCTACCATGAATCCCTGGCTGAGGCATGGGAGACTCTGATAAAGATCAAGAAAGTCGAATCAGGCTCCGAAGAAATCGACGAGGATGCACTGGTGAAGGAGTTCCTGAGGGGGAATGAGCCATCGGATTTATCCGTAGCATTGGCTCTCTATGGCAAAGGCTCTTCCCCTTCGAAAGGGAAGAATAACGAGGCTGGCCCGTCAGAGGCCGACACTTCTACTCCTCACATTGCCGCTCCTTATGCTGCTCAATCGGCTGGTCGGTCGACGCTTGATCCATTCGAGCAGCATGCCAGCTACGACCCCGAAGATCCCGGGCTCGGCGTTCATGTGCTGTCACCTATCCGGAGGGTGAAACCCCGCGCGCCACCGACAGCCAACTTGATCCTGGTAGGAGATTCTTCTTTCTCTAGAAGTCGAAGTGATCCGTCATTTTTTAGCGGTGGTTATTCGTTCTAATGCTCACTTCTTATATTTCTCACAGGTTGTTCTGACACTGAGCTAACTCCGAGGAGCGATGACGCCAAGGAGGAAGCGGGGAAAACAAGCGACGTTGCTCACGCAGGGGTAACTCCCGGCCCAGACGCTCAAGTGATCGGGGCGCTTGACGATGACAAACTTGATACCTCGTCTCCTGCCGAAGGAAGCGACGAAGTTAAAATCACTGGCGCCTCTGAACCTACTTCAGAGATGAGCATGAAGGATCGTCTTGCCGACGAGGAGAAGAGAAAAGTCAAAGTCAAAGTTGAATCTGAAGTCCTGGAACTTACTGACCCGCGGAATAGACCTTTGAAAATCATTCTCCCGGGCAGGTCCAAACCATTAGATGTTCCGTCTCCTACTCCTGACTCCGTCTCTCTAGCAAGCAAAAATTCCAAGAAGAAACGTGAGGGAGAGGAGTCGTCGGAAACACCGAAGGCAGACAAGAAGAAGAAGTCGAAGAAATGATCGATGCACTTGTTCAACAAGTTTTTGCTTAAGTTTGTAACAGTTTCTATCTTTCATAACTTGTAGTTTGTATAGGCCCGAATTTTGTAGGAGTGATCTTGTATCCCTATTTTGGACTTATCGAATAAAATTTTTGTTTCTTCTTGTTTGAATGATTCTCTTGTCTTTATTTGGTTTGCTGACACTGTGCTCCGGGGACTTGGAGACTTGAGACTGTTCATACTCTAGTCCGCGCTCTGGGGACTTAGAGTACTCCGCTCCGCACTCTGGGGACTCGGAGATTGGAAATTGCTTATACTCTAGTTCGCGCTCTGGGGACTTAGAGTACTCCGCTCCGCACTCTGGGGACTCGGAGACTGGAAATCGTTTATACTCTAGTCCGCGCTCTGGGGACTTAGAGTACTCCGCTCCGCACTCTGGGGACTCGGAGATTGGAAATCGTTTATACTCTAGTCCGCGCTCTGGGGACTTAGAGTACTCCGCTCCGCACTCTGGGGACTCGGAGATTGGAAATCGTTTATACTCTAGTCCGCGCTCTGGGGACTTAGAGTACTCCGCTCCGCACTCTGGGGACTCGGAGATTGGAAATCGTTTATACTCTAGTCCGCGCTCTGGGGACTTAGAGTACTCCGCTCCGCACTCTGGGGATTCGGAGATTGGAAATCGTTCGTATGAGTCTGTACGCCGCAGAGAATAATGTAATTTATCATTCAATTAAGAGATACAGAAACTTCATAGAAAATGTGGCTTCAAGCCTTTATTAATGAAAATCAACTAAATTGCTCGATTACAACTTCAAAAGGAAACTAAGTCATTATTGAAAGGAAACATGCAGAAAACAATAGTGCCTATAACAAGAAAGGGAAACATGCTAAATGTAATAGTGCCGCAAATGTTCACTGTTCCATGCTCGGGGGAGTGTCGCGCCATCAACGGTCGCTAGCTTGAATGTTCCTTCTCCAAGCTTCCGTTCAATGGCGTATGGACCTTCCCAGCTGGGATTCATGCGTGATGGTACTGGGAAGACTCGTTTCAGAACGAGATCACCCACATCAAAGATTCTTGGGCGGACTCTGCCATCGTAGTAGCGCTTGACTCGATGTCTGTGCGCCGCCGCCCTTAACTCAGCTTCTTCACGCTTTTCGTCGATGCAGTCCAGTGATTCCAACAAGAGGTTTTGGTTCGTCTTGGGGTCATAGTATGTCACTCGGTGCGATGGAACTTCAAGTTCCACGGGTATTACGGCTTCAGAGCCGTATGCCAAGGCGAACGGAGTGTGGCCGGTCGCGGACTTGTGGGTAGTCCTATATGCCCATAATGCTGTCGGGAGTTCATCTACCCACTTGCCTCCAACCTTCTCCAGACGCTTCTTTAGTATGGACTTGATTATTTTGTTAACGGCCTCGACTTGTCCGTTAGCTTTTGGGTGTGCAACGGCAGCGAACTTTTTCTCGATGCCGTACTTTAAACAGAACTCTTTGAACTCTCTACTTTCGAATTGCGTTCCGTTGTCTGTAATGATGGTGCGTGGAAGACCGAAGCGGCATATAATGTTTCGTACAACGAAGTTAATGACTTTCTTAGAGGTGATAGTGGCCAAAGGTTCTGCCTCAGCCCATTTCGTGAAATAGTCGACTGCAACTATCGCGTATTTCGCACCACCTTTGGATAGAGGCAAAGAGCCGATTATGTCGATTCCCCAGATCGCGAATGGCCAAGGGCTGATCATTTGTGTGAGTTCCGTTGACGGAGCCCTCGGGATTTTTGCATATCTTTGACACTTGTCGCATTTTCTTGCGTAGTCCGCGGCATCCCGGTTTACGGTGGGCCAGTAATACCCATAGCGGAGGATCTTCTTTGCTATCGTTTGCCCCCAGTATGGTCGCCGCATTCCCCTTCGTGGACTTCCCTCAAGACTCGCTTTGTTTCATCATGAGCGATGCATCGTAACAATGGGACTGAGAATCCTTTCCGGTACATGGATCCATCCTGCATGACGTACCACGCAGCCTTTCGAAGGACCTGTCGTCTTTCGCTTCTTCTTTCTGGTAAAGCCCCGGTTGTCAGGTACAGTTTGAATGGGGTTATCCACGAGTCCTTCTCGATCTCTGTTTCCAACACAAGATCGATTTTCATCTCGTCTGCACTCGGGGCATGCAAGACTTCCACGGGATACAATCCCATTTGTTGAACATCGTCGGTACTCGCGAACTTAGCCAACAAGTCGGCTTCTTTGTTTTGTTCTCACGGGATATGTGAAATGTCATAACGCTCAAGATTTGATAGTAGTTCCTGGACCTGAACGAGGTACGGAGCAAGCTTTCGTCCTTTTTCTTGGTAGTCTCCTCGTACTTGGTAAACCACTAACTGCGAGTCACAAAAGATTTCGATTGATTTGATTCCGAGTTCTTTGATAAGCTTCAAGCCAGCGATCAATGCTTCATATTCAGCTTCGTTGTTCGTAGCCGGAAAATCGAGCTTCAGGGCATAACAGATTGATCGGTTTTCCGGAGTTATAAGAACTACGCCCGCGCTGGAGCAACGGTCGTTTGATGCACCGTTAGTGTATAATTTCCATCGAATGGGGGGAATGATGTCGTGATCGTCCGGTTTGATGGGTATGGTAAATTCAGCGATGAAGTCTGCTAACGCTTGCCCTCGGATAGCTCTCCGTGGTAAGTACACGATATCGAATTGGCTTAACTCGATGTTCCATTTTAGCAATCTTCCAGAAGTTTCCGGTCGTTGAAGTACCTGCCTCAGGGGTTGATCGGTATAAACGCCGATTGAATGCGCTTGAAAGTACGGGCGTAGCTTGCGTGATGCAATCACCAAGCAATAAGCCAATTTCTCAATTTTAGGGTAATTCTTCTCTGCCCCCGTTAAACGCTTGCTAACATAATATACCGGCTTCTGGACTCGATCCTCCTCACGGACCAAAGCTGCGCTTATCGCATGAGGGGATATAGCCAAGTAAACGTACAGCATCTCATGGTCAACTGGTTTAGATAGCATTGGTGGGCTCTCCAGATGCCTTACCAAGTTCTGGAAAGCTTCCTCGCAGCTAGACGTCCATTCAAAATTCCTCTTTCCTTTCTTTATTATGTCGAAGAATGGGATGCACTTGTCAGTTGCCTTGGATATAAATCGACTTAGCGCAGCCACTTTTCCGTTCAAGCTCTGTACCTGCTTTATAGTCCTGGGCGCTTGTACATCTCGAATGGCTTGGATCTTTTCTGGGTTGGCTTCGATTCCCCTAGCGTTGACGATGAATCCTAAAAACTTCCCTGATGCAACGCCGAAAGAACACTTCAGCGGGTTGATCTTCATTCCATAGGACCTGAGTATGTTAAACATTTCAGCTAAGTCTTGAATGTGGTCGTTTGACTGCCGTGACTTCACGAGCATGTCATCCACATAGACTTCCATGGTTTTGCCCAGCTGGTCCTTGAACATTCGATTCACCAGACGTTGGTAAGTTGCTCCAGCATTCTTTAATCCAAAGGGCATCACTACATAGCAATACAGCCCGACATTTGTAACGAAGCTGGTGTGTTCTTGGTCCGGAATATGCATTGGGATTTGGTTGTATCCCGAGTACGCATCCATGAATGACAATAATTCGTGTCCTGCTGTGGAATCGACCAACTGATCGATCCTCGGCAACAGGAAACTGTCCTTAGGGCATGCTTTGTTCAAGTCGGAATAATCTATGCAAGTCCTCCATTTCCCATTTGCCTTTTTTACTAGCACGGGGTTGGAGACCCACTCCGGGTAGAGGGCGTCGCGGACGAACCCATTTGCTTTGAGTTTGTCCACCTCCACTCCAAGAGCGGCGGATCTCTCTGGATCCATTCCTCTCCTTTTTTGCTTGACTGGGACGTATTTCGGGTCTACGTTCAACATATGACTTGTGGTGGCGGGAGAAATCCCACACATATCAGAATGTGTCCAGGCAAAAACATCAAGGTTTGCCCGGAGGAAGTCGCTAAGGTCTTCTGTCATTGCGGGGCCTAACTGTGATCCGATCTTCAGTATTCGCGAAGGGTCGTCACGGCTAACTGAAATGTCAATTGTTAATTCAGCCGGTGCCGCCTTCTCTTCCCTGGGTTTCTCATCGTCGTCTCTCAGATCTATATCTCCGTAGATCCGAGAACTATGCCCGAGCCAGGGCTCGAGCACTACTTGTCAATTATTCGTATTGAGGATGCGGACGGGATTGTCCGCAACCTTTCCTTTCTCCCTCCGGTGGGCTTCTCGGAGCTCGGCCACATAACAAGAACGACCAGCTGCTTGGTCACCGTGAACAATGCCTACTCCTTTGTCAGTCGGAAACTTCAAGGTCAAGCACCACGGGGCTAGTGCCGCCCTAAATTCAGCCAGGGCCGGCCGGCCCAAGAAAACATTATACGGAGAGTCCACATCCAAAACTACAAAGGGTAGAATTCGTACCCTCCGACGTTCGCCTTGTCCCAGTTCAACTGGTAACTCGACATATCCTACTGCATCAGTCGCAGCGCCGTTAAAGCCGTGGATACGAGCTTTGGATGGTTTCAAGTCTTTTGTCTCTAGCTTCATCTGATCATAGGCCTTCTTGAAGATGATGTTGACTGAACTTCCACAATCAATCAAAATTCTTTTTACATATGCTGGTCCGATTGTCGCAGATATGACCATGGGATCGATGGTCGGAGCCTCTACCTGATCAGCGTCTCTGTTTCTGAACACAATATCGTCTGTCATCACGCGCTGCTGCTTAGCAGGGGCCCCGTCCTCTACGTTCGAACAGCACTCAAAATCTGCATGCTTCAAGGAACTCGCATATCGTTCCATCTCTTGCCAGTTCTTATCTGCGGGATGAGGCCCGCCGATAATTGTATTTATAACCAGTCTTCCAACAGTCCGGGCAGGTTCCTCTGGATGACGTGGGGCCGGTGCACGACCTGGGTCGGACGTTCCATGTCCTCCTTCCTGTGGATCCTTTACAAATTCTTGCAACTTCTTTTGTCTGATCAATTTCTCGATAGCGTCATGCAGGTGTCTGCATTCTTCCGTGTTGTGTCCATAGGTTTCATGGAATCGGCAATATTTCCCAGTCCGTTTCTGTTCTTCAGTTGATTCTTTCGGACGTGGTTTTCTGTATTGAAAAGTATTGCATGTGGATAGGTAAATGTTCTCAAGCGGGGCGTTTAGCGGAGTGTACTCGCTGTAGCTTGGAATTCTCGACTTCCACTTTCCCGCTTCTTTCCTCTTTCCTTGACTCCTTCCTCCGGACTCTTTGGGCTGCACAGGCTTATTCTGGACGTTGACTTGGACCTTTCCTGAATTGTCTCCAGATTGCTTCACAGCAATGTTTCTCTTAATTGACTCTTGGGCAGGTCCCGGTGCCTTGTCTCGTCGTACTCACCTAGCTTCCTCTCTTCTTATGAACTGGTGCGCCTTGGAGTAGAAACGCTCTAGCGTAGTCGGAGGTTTTCCTGCCAGCCAATCTCCGAATTCAGAATCCGGATCTACACCTCTCATCACCGCCATTAGAATTGCATGGTCGTTGGGATTACTGACTTCAGTTGCCGCAACGTGGAATCTTTGTAAGTACTCCTTCAGCGACTCTCCGGGATTTTGGATTACACTTGACAGAGACATCACGTCCTTCGGGCGTGTAGTGTGTATCCTGAATTGCTCAATAAACTTCTTTGCCAACTCCTCGAAATTTGATACGGATCGCGGAGGAAGTCGGGTGAACCACATAGTAGCGATCCCAGATAGAGTAATCGGAAAGCACCTACACTTGGTGGCATCATTTGCTCTGGCTGAATCCATCATCCATTCATACCTCATTACATGTTGTCTGAGGTCAGTCTTTCCTTCATATGCAGGTATGGTTGGCATGCTAAACTTCTTGGGGTAGGCCGCTTGCAGCACAACATCCGTGAACGGAGTATGACTTCTCGAGACTCCCCAATCGTCATTTGATAAGCCCTGATTTTCTTTCATCAGCTGCCTGATCATGGCTGTCAGATCGGGTGTCTGTATGGAAGCTGGGAGGTTGGAGTCAGTTCTATGCGCCTGTCCATGCTGATGCCTCCTTTCCTGGCGATCTGCCAATCGTGCGTCATGAGGTTCAACATTGTTAACATCTTGATGATCTGGAGCTCCCTCCTCCATCTGTACTCCGGTTCGGAAGTTTCCAGTTCTGGCTTGGTCGCGGTTTCCTGCTGTTCGAGCAGCAGCATCTGCCCTTGCAGCTTCGGTCTTACGGCGTCTGCGCCTGGGTGGCTTATCAGAAGAAGTTGAGCTGTCAGAAGAGGAATAAGCAGCTGGATTGCCCCCAGCATTCTGTTGCTGCTGTTGAGTGAGTTGTGCCATCAGGTTGGCATTAGTTTGCATTTGTTCTCCCAGTTGTCTCCTGCTTTCCCTAAGTTCTCTCATCAAGTCGTTGAACTCCACTCTGGTGACAACTGGAGTCTGTTCTTGAGCGGCAATCCCTGCACTCGGGATCGCTGGTTGATTGCTAGGTCCTGCTTGTTGCACGCTAGCAGTCTCTCGGGCATCCGCATTAAGAGAAGCTGACCTGGTACGTGGCCTTGCCATTATAGAGTTATTGGTATGAACTCTGAGAAGGATCAGCGGATGTTCTATCAGTAAGTCGGATCTTCTTTGGGGGATTTGCTCAATCCAGTAGCTTCAAAGCAGATCCTTGAGGTCTGAGAATTCAATTCTCAGTGAAAGCACCAAAGTGTTAGCGCCAAAATTGGTCACTAACCTCGTTCAGAAAGATTGTGTAGAGATATAAGTGATGAAAGTAAATTAAACAGAGAAGACAGTCCTAATTCAAATGCAGAAAGTAAGAACACCAAATTTATAGTGGTTCGGCGTAATTGCCTACGTCCACTTTGCTCAACTTTATTGATTTCCTTTATGGTTGATTACAAATACAATTCGTGAATCAAATGCTTGAATGAAGTTGTTTAAGTAGAGAAGATGAGTCTTGGAAATGGCAGAGTCTCCCCGTCTTTTCTCTCCAAAAAAGGATCCATTTCACTGTGACCCTGCCCCTCTATTTATAGGCAAATATGGGCTGGACTTCCCAAGCGGGCTTGTTAGCCGAACGTTCGAGCCCAGATGCTGTGTGCCGAACCAGGTACGCCGAACGCTTTTGTGCCGAACGGTCCTTCCCATGCCGAACGGTCCTTCTCATGCCGAACGGTGCTCCTGGTGTATGGGAAGTGTGGGGTGATTGCAGTGAAGCCGAGCGTATCTCCCTTTGAAGCTTTTGACCAACCAATGTATGTAGTTCGAACGTTCTCGTTGCCGAGTTATCCTACCGCCGAGCTCCACTGACGCCGAGTACCGTGGGATGCCGGACACTAGTCGACGCCGAGCATAGGTTGTTGCCGAGTGCTCTCCTTGACGCCGAGTAGCTTGTTATGCCGAGCAGTCTTGACGCCGAGTACCCTGTTATGCCGAGCAGTCTTGACACCGAGTAGTCTCGATGCCGAGCGTTCTTGTATGCCGAGCAGCCTTGATGCCGAGTACCCTTGTGTGCTGAGTAGTCTCGATGCCGAGCACCATTGTATGCCGAACGCTAGCGCCGAGCATTGGTTGTCGCCGAGTGCCAGTTGACGCCGAGTTCCATTGGGATGCCGAGTGCTCCTGGATGTCAAACGCTTCGCCGAACACTCCTGGATGCCGGTCACTCTCTGATGCCGGACACTCTCTGATGCCGGTCACTCTCTGATGCCGGTCACTCTCTGATGCCGGTCACTCTCTGATGCCGACCACTCTCTGATGCCGGTCACTCTCTGATGCCGGTCACTCTCTGATGCCGGCCACTCTCTGATGCCGGTCACTCTCTGATGCCGATCACTCTCCGATGCCGAGTTGAACTGGATGCCGAGTACTAGTTGCCTGGTCAAATCTCCAGGAAACATAATGTTTATTATAAATGTCCACCCGGTGCACCTTATATTCATAGAATTAAGAGACGAATCTCTATTAAATGTCTCTAATGTGTATGGATCTCACAATAAGATTGATAGGAGGGTCCTTTGGAATGTGTGTCTAGAATTTAGATTTCTAACCTAGGGCCATGGGTAGTTAGGGGATATTGATAGACATGACTTTTTCACTAGACCAGTTAGATAATATTGAGATTGAATCAGAAGAGTCGAGACATCGTAGGCCTATTCGTATCGTTGGTCGTGATATAACATAGAAGGAAGATGGTGGAGTTAGTAAAGGTTCAATGGAGAGAGAACGAAGAAAATTGTACATGAGAAACAAAGGAGAGTATGAGGACAACTTATCCAATGCTCTTTACATGGTAAGATTTCCATTTTATTCTTATCTTTTGCATTTGATATCATATTTATTTTCTATGTATACTAGTTTGTATTCTGAATCCTATGATAGGAATAGATTACATTTCATTGCACGAGTGCACATGGTTGATGTTTATAAGACTGCTCATGTTTGTAACGCATGTAGAGTACTATTGTTAACCTTACCTTTTCTAATTTGGTGATTTTGGAGGTGAAATGCCTAAAGAGGGGGAGAGGGTGACGATATGCATTTTACGTATCGAAGGATCGTAAAATATTACTTTTAAATCCTTATTTGGTCGTATGACACTATAGCTTTGGAAAATATTGAGCAGTGATATTTTGACCCTTAGTAATTTTATTGTACGATTTTGATATCAAAAATTTGTAAGCCTATAACTTTTGAAAGGAGCCGAATTAGGGGTCGATACAACTTCCACTAGAAACATACGTTGGTTTCACTTTCTGAACAGTGGTAACAATAGCTTTTTGGACTTACCGTTTAAGAGATATAGTTGTTTGAAGTTTAAATAGATTTTGGATAGTTCAATGGGTAATTAATTAGGTCTAGATTAAGCCCATTAATCCATTTTTGGATTTGTGCCTAATAGGAAAGATGGGATAATTGCTAATACTACTAACATTTCCCAAAACTGAACCAAAACTTCGTTAATCCATTTCTTAGCAAAAAAGGCAACCATTTTCACTACTTTAGTTAGTTAAATCGGGTCATTAAGAGGTAAATAGCAAGGGAGATTAGTGATTTACTATTTTAACCATCTTAGGATTCATGCATCTACTATTCAACCTCGGATTTGCCTCGAGATTTGTGAATTTTTGTATTAGGTGAATGATTTTGCAGCTCTCACCATCATATGTTAGTTAATATAGAAAAAATGAAATTTTTATTATGATTTTGAATGTTAAAACTTTTTAAAACTTATATCTATCCTAAACAGCATCTTTAAAATGGTTTTAAAACGATACTTGTGTATTTCGATTCGCTTTTGACCATTTTGCAAAACAACTCATCATTTTGGGTATTGTTAGATCGAAGGAAATATATATGTTTGAATTGTGATATGTTTGCTTGCATATGATGTTTGGATGTCATGTAATGTTTGTACATGTTCATTTGTAGTGTTTGTAACTCATTTTAGTGTAGTTAGAAAGTGATCGTCATTGGAGTGATTCGGTGATAAAAAATGCTCATAATGTGATGCGATCATGATGTGGTGTTTTTAGAAGCCTTGGCAACATACACTTTTGATCGCAAGTGAATTTGGTTGGGTATGGTGGAGTTTTGAGGTGAAGCAAACAAGTTGATAGTGCTGAACAAAACATGTCGGTGGTGGTTGAAACAACTCGATAGTGGACTGACTTTGTAGAAATGGCACGATAAACTTCAGGCTTATATTGCTGGAGCTTTAGGATGGAAGGAATGACGAGTGGTTTTGGATTGAGGGTGGAAAGTTGGCTATGTATTTTACCATCAAGAGCTTTAGGGCCAAGAGGTTGGCTATGAGTTGAAGGCGCAAAGGCTTTGGGGGAAGTGAGTCCTGCTTCCAACCGACTTGGCAACGATGAGAAGTTTTAGCCAATGGACTTAGAAATTTTAGCTAAGGAATCATGTTTGCACTAACATGATTGACCCCAACAATTTTGGTTCATGATTTTGTAGTGGTGGAAGGAAGGCTTTAGGGTCGAACTAGGATGAACTTAGTCAAATTTTTGATTAAGTAATCAAGCCGGCACCGATATGATCATGTCGTTATCGACATGATTGAAGTTGGAGATGATGCTATGATGCCCCACCTCGAGACCCTCATTAACAAAGAATATTACTGGGTAATACCGTCTGCTAATGCGGAGAATATGGCTATTTAGGAGCGACCATCTATAGCCTTGTCTTAAATATCTATTGAATAAGTCGATAAATGCTTTATATATTTTTTTCCTCTCAAGTGGATCAACATATCCAATAAATACTTATTACAAAGCCATAGGTGGCTATAGGATCTATCAGTACAAAATACAATAACTCAAATGCAAAACACATCACAAAAAAGCAGATAATCCCATATATACACACATATACAGATACATCACAGAGTATACAAAATGATACATCACATATATGGTATGATGACCACAATACAAACACGAGTCAAAAGAATATACATATCAAAGTAGCAATAAAAAGGACTACACAAAAGCTACAACAAAAAGAGCTAGCAGAAAAGTCCATGCGGAAGCAGAATAGGCTAAGTCCAAAGGGTACCTAACCTGAAACACATCGGTCTGACCCAAGTATAAAATACACGGGACAGTCTAGCCAAACATATCAGTTTAAGAGGATAAGCAGTAATAAATGCATAAGAATAAGGGTAATGTTCTTCTTAAATAAGAAGGAACAATACTAAGTATAAGCATGAGTATAAGTATGGTATGGTTACTTTAAGTGATGAGATGATATCACTTACACAAACATATAATCTCAAAAGAGATAAAACAATCCATAAAACGCTAAATATAGCAAGCCACGTATCATCGGCATATCATAAATCATCAATAGTGGTTTAGGGAAAATATAACTCCTAAAAAGGAGAAATCCCGAAACCCGCCATATCGGCAAACTCAAAGAAATCTCAAAGAAATCACCATCTCAAAAATACGCCACAAGGCAATCAAATATAACTCTCCAACATAGGAGAATATAATCCCAAATAAATGCCAAAAGGCAAATCTCATGTAATAACGCCAATAGGCAAATCTCAATAATAATGCCAAAAGGCAAATCTCAAATAACGCTAGTGTAGGTAACTCAAATTCCCATAAGGTAATCGCCATATATATATATAATGGCTCGAATGACCAACCATGAAAAAGGCGATACACTCGGGAAATCAATGAAAACATCTCAAAATTTGCACGTGCTTTTTGCCGAAGCCTACCAAGTACTGATCTCAAATATGGTACCACGCCCGATGGAAAATACATCACAATGACAAATACGCCGCTATGGCAAATACGCCGCAATGGCAAATGTCTCGAGGAAAATACGCCGCAGTGGCAATGACCCGAAGGTCCAGTACTGGCAATACGCCGCAATGGCAAATGGGTCACAAACTCTCGGATAGGAACCCGAAAAGTGTTAACGTGTGTCCCGTACCATACGTTTGCACTAAACGGTTTACTAACCGCTAGTAAATTTCATACTCAAAGCAGTAAAATGTTTACCTCATCTCATCGGTAAACTCAACTCGATGGTCAAAATGATCAAACAGACAAGTCGGGAATTAACCGATAAGGTAAACGCACGTGTCCCATACCACGTGTTTTACCAAACCGTTTAATTCTCCTTCTCATTCGCTCGACTAGTGCAAAAACATGTATTTTATATATAAAACAATTTACTTGAGAAAACAAGCTTTTAAAACCATTTTCCCGAAATCAATTTTGAAATCAATATTTGAAAATTCCCTTATTATAGAGAATAAATATTTTTTTATAGCTTAAAATAATTTAAAAATATTATCTAATAATTATTTTAAATGCTAATTTATTTTAAAAATTATTTTAAAATCGTTTGGAAAAAATTCATGCTCGAAATCAAAGAAATCACTCAAAACCGTCATTCAAATTCAATTCAAATTCAATTCAAATTTGAATTTCAAATTCATCAAAACTTGGGTAGCCTATTGATAGGCATCATAGCCCTCAAAATATTTCAGAAATATCATAAAAACATGGAGTAAAAGTCAAAAGTCGGACGGAAAAAGAACATAAAAATGCATAGGCAAAACAATACCCATGTCTGAAATCTTCTCCAAGTTCAACTTTCAGACATAATTTGAAAGGCTTATTGACCTCAGAATGGTTTAAAATTTGATACACATAAAGTAGAGCAATTTATCTATAAACTGGCAAAAGATTCATTGAATTCCGATATGAAATGCTAAAAATATGAAATCTCAAACATGGATTCATGCCATGTTGAATTCTGCCCAGGTCTAAAACCCTCTTGGGTTCAACTTACAGACATGGACAGGTTGCCAAACAACCTCTGATTGAACTAAAAAATGGTGTGCACATAGCAGAAAACTTCATCTTCCAAAGGAAAAAGAATCAATGAATTCCGATTGGAAATGAAAAAGTTACGCTGTCACAAACATGGACTCAGGCCATGTTTGCAACTGTTCAAAAACAAAAATATGACCAGGCTTGAAAGCCATATTGGGTTCAACTTACAGGCCTGAAATAGAGGACCAAACGACCTCAAATTGATTTGAAAATTGGTATGAACATACTAGAAAACTTCAGCTTTCAAACAAAAAAAGAATCAATGAATTCCGAATGGAAATGAAAAAGTTACGATGTCTCAAACATGGACTCAGGCCATGTTTGCAACAGTTCGGAAAACAAAAATGTGCCCAGGTCTGAAAACCATCTTGGGTTCAAATTACAGGCATGAAACAGAGGACAAAACATACTCATATTGAGATGAAAATTGGTATACGCAAACTAGAAAACTTCAGCTTTCAAACAAAAAAGGAATCAATGAATTCCAACTAGAATTTAAAAAGTTACAATGCCTCAAACATGGACTCAGGCCATGTTTGCAGCAACTCAGAAAACAAAATGTGTACAGGTGATTTCCAAGCTGCGCATTGATTTTGCAGCAAAGTTTTCAGGTATCAAACGAAAGGTTATTGCTATGAAATTTTTCACACTTATACTACAATACATGAACTATGATCCGAAAGAGATCCGGCAGCAATTCATCAAGGTAACAAAAGGATATAACCACTAGAAGAAGCAACTAAAACAGGATATGAACTATAAACAAAAGTTCCTCAAAATTGTTTACAGTAACCAATATTTCACGCAATTTATTGCTAGCATGCTCTTTCTTTAGCTAGAAGACGTGAGTTTTATACTCACCTTGCGATTTTTTAGAGCAAAACTCAAATTAATTTGAAAAGATGATGGCTCAGGGCTTGTATTTGCTTCAAAGGCCCGCTAAAATAAAATTACATAACATGCAAGAAGAGAGAACAGAAATTATCAGATAATCCAACACAAAATTGGATTTTGATGAAATAGTTGAGATTTGGGATGGATTACCTTTTTAAATCTCTTCCATTTTGATTAAAATAACAATCTAATTGAAGGGGATTCGAAATTTGGCTTTGAATTGGGAAAGGGGGCAAATTTTCTTTTCTGGTTATTGGAGAAGAAAGAAGAAGATGGGCTTGTACGTATAGGTGATTGTTTCTGTGACGCCCCACCTCTATACCCACGCTAACCAAGAACACTACGGGGTAGTGCTGTCAATTAGCACGGAGAATAAGGCTGTTGAGGAGCGACCATCCATGAAATTTCTTTGTGCGAGAACCGATATGTCAGATAGTATAGAATGCATATCTTTTAAGGAGGAAATCCGACATACCGATACAAACACAAAGCTATCACACGGTGGCTATATATAATCTTCGGAAACAAATATAGAAGTATGCATAACATAAATCAGTCACAGACATCCATATCACAAAGGCGGAAGAAGATATGAATAAATATATATATCACATGAAAGTGTACATCAGAGTAGTGGTCGGAAAGATCCACGATAATACAAAAGAATAGCATCACGTGCTATACAAAAGAATAAGTACACAACATAGAGTCTATATCTCAAAGGTGTACATCCAAAAACTACTAATCTAGGTAGTTAGCCAAAAGTCAGAATAATCCTGAAGAGAAGTCAAGCAGAAGCACATGTAACATCTCGGTCTGACCCGAGTATTATTTATAAGAAAATAATAAACGGATCAGTCTAACTATAAATATCAGATGATATGGTATACAGTAAAAGGCATGACATGAACATGTAATAACCATAGCGACATACTACTATAAGTATGTAAATGATAATCAACAAAAGATTAATCAATATCACAAGAATCTTCTCAAAGATAAAATAGGGTATCATACCCTAAGCTTGTATTCATAACAAGTCAATAACACATGAATTCACCAATGCACAAAAACTGATATCATATCAATGAAAATCATGAAAATTGGTGAAGCACAAAATTCCAGAAATCATCATCAGAAATCCAGAAAACACATAAAGGGGGGAGGCCTAACACATGAATGGGAGCATGAAAACTCACCTACGCGTAAACACATGACGAGAAGCTATCTCATGGAAGCTATCCATTAAATTTTCACACAGGAATGGCCCGAAGACCGTAGGGTGCTACCCTAGAAATGTGATGGCGAAACATCACATGATCGGGGTATAGTCTCCCACGTAGACAAAGAGACATCGCTCAATCGCTAGTCTAAATCACAAAAATGATCGTCATGATCATAAGGAAGTGTCAATCACACCAAGCTAGTAAATATATGAGTTTAGCTTCATGTCCCATAACCACTTGCTTAACTTAAATATTTACGAACAAGCTGTAAATCTTCACTAGGAAATTGTCACAAAAAGGGCTCAATCGAACAAGTCCAAGAGCTAACCGACGAAGTGAACGCAAGCGTTTCATACCACTCGTTTTACTAAGTCGTTTAAGTCGATTTCTCATTCGAGTGAAGTAAAAGGCTTGTATATACTAGTAGATTGAAAATCGATTTGAGAAAACGAACTTTTGATATTTAAAATAGTGTTGAAATCGCTTTGATGAAAGAGTTTTGATATTTACTATTAGTATTGAAACCTTCATATATCTTTAAAATGACAAGTCATAAAACGATTGTAGAAACAAATCAATTCACGTTCGAAGACGTGAGTAAAGTCTAAAGAAGTCAATCCCAAAACCATCAAAGTAGAAATTCTGATAAATGCTTTGTCAGATAAGATTGCCTACGCAGAGTAATTCGGGGTTCGACCTAGTGAAGGCAAGCGGTCCAGCGACCTAAGGAAAAATAGGTCATACGACCTAAGGAAATCGCGAACTCAAAAGACCAAGTGTAAGGTCGGCGACGACCTACGACTTACAGAGTCCTGCGACCTAAGTGGGATGCGACTTAGTGGGGCATAGGTCGGAGACGACCTACGACTTAAGGTCAAGCGACCTAGTGAAATAGCAGGGGAAATATTAGGTCGGAGACAACCTATGACTTAAGGTTTAACTCGCGAACGACTTAACATCTTGCCTGGGAATTATAGGTCGGCAACGACCTAAGACTTAAGGTTTAACTCGCGAACGACTTAACTTTGCCTGGGGATTATAGGTCGGCAACGACCTAAGACAAAGTTTAACTCGCGAACGACTTATCATTGCCTGGGGATTATAGGTCGGCAACGACCTAAGACTTAAAGTTTAACTCGCGAACGACTTAACATTGCCTGGGGATTATAGGTCGGCAACGACCTAAGACTTAAAGTTTAACTCGCGAACGACTTAACATTGCCTGGGGATTATAGGTCGGCAACGACCTAAGACTTAAAGTTTAACCCGCGAACGACTTAACATTGCCTGGGGATTATAGGTCGGCAACGACCTAAGACTTAAAGTTTAACTCGCGAACGACTTAACATTGCCTGGGGATTATAGGTCGGCAACGACCTAAGACTTAAAGTTTAACTCGCGAACGACTTAACATCTTGCCTGGGAATTATAGGTCGGCAACGACCTAAGGTTTAAAGTTTAACTCGCGAACGACTTAGCATTTTGCCTGGGGATTATAGGTCGGCGACGACCTAAGAAGTTGGAGACTTTTCAACACGCGAGCTAGCAGCCTGGACGACCTAAGGAGTTAACTCGTGGACGACCTAGGGATGGCCAGAAACGACTTAAGGCCAGAAAAATCACCAAAACGCTGAAAATTGAAGTTTTTCGCCAATCCAATCCAAACCAAATGCAAATGTTGATGCAAATGCAATAGGGGATCATTCCCAACAGTCCAAGATAGATATAGGCAAGATGTGAGATTAAAAATCTCACCTTTTCACGGAATTTGATGAAGATGGAGATTGAAAGCAAGGAGAAGCAATCCAAAGCTTGAATCCACTATCTTCTACTTGAATTTGGAGTTGAATCTCGGATTTGCAATAGAATTGGAGTTTGGAGTTTTAATTTCCACTTCCCACCACCATTTTTGATGAAGCTTGAATGTTAAAACAAAGGGTGAATGAAGTGAGGAAGAGGGTTGGGCTGAACTAAGGAAGTGCAGTCCAAACCAAAGTCTCAAGCGGGAAAAGTGACGAAAATTTCACCATCTCCAAACATATCGAAGTTTACACTCAAAAAGATCGCAAACATCATTTTGAACTCAATGGAAGTGGTCTCAAGTCCTAATTTGACCGTATGCAAAAAGTAGCTTTTCGGACTAACATCCGACTAACGATAAAATATGTAAATATAGAATCGATAGATATGCGGGTTGTTACAGTTTCTCACTTCCTTCTGGTTACTAATTGACTAAGTGGGCTTTGGAACCAATTAGAGAAAATATAAACTAGGCTAAAAGAATTTAATTCACAATAAACCAAATATACACCATGTTATAAAACAAACAACACATTTTCTTCAAGTTTTAATCCAAATAAAACATGTAAACTTACATACATGTTAAATAAAGTATTTTACATCATATAAAAAGGTAATTTTAGTTTTAAAAACATTTTTATTATTAAAAATCCTTATTTTACATAAATACACAATTTTAAACAAAAAATGAATAAAACCATGTTTTTAACTTCTAAAATTCACCAAAAATACTTTTCTCACTTAGAAAAATATTTCAAACCATTTCCAAACTTAATTTATAGCCAAAACATATTTTTAAACCAATTTCCACCGTTTTATTTAACCAAACCATCTTTAAAAATCAATTACTTCTTTTAAACAATTTATTAAAAAGAAGTAAATGGCAGTAATTAATAAAATTATTGCATTTATTCTAAATTAAAACCATTTTCCATTCATTATTAACCTAAACAAATAAAATAAAGTTTTCAAACTTTATTTTCATAATTTATTTCCAAAATTCATTGTTTATTCCAAATAATCAATATAAATCTCCAATTTTAATTTAATTCACAATATTAAATTATAACTACCGTTATAATTTAATATTGACAGGTAATCTCCAAAACCTGGGTTGTTACAACGCAAGGGGGTCCAAGGAGGTCGAGGCGTGGACTTCGAGATATGGGCCATGCGTGCTCGTTCGGTTGTTTGACGTTCGACTTCAATGTTATAATGTGATGACGAATGACTTCGATGGTGAAGCGAGATCTGTCTCTTTGATATGATGATTTTAAAACTTTGATGAGGTGACTTTGTGACTTATGAGGGGTGACTAGAGTTGTTCTAATGATTGTGACTCAATGACGGGGTCGAGATGATGATCCAACGGGCGAGTTCAATGTTGGGAACTCGTGAGTGTGAATATGACTATGTTCTACTATGGAGAAGAATAAGATGGAATGTTGATTATATTCTACCATTGGGACGTGTGCAAAGGGATCATTGACACTCAGAGGTTTCTGATGTGCTCGTGTACAGGGGGTACATGAGGAAGCCCACCATGATTATGATTGTGTACAGATTACGATTATGGATTACCCTCGGCCAAATCATTGTTGGTCTATTTCCTAGCCTTAGAAGTGGCATGAATTGAGCACCATGAAACTGAGATTTTGATTGTGTCTATGGGTAATTATTGAACCATTCGAGTTATCTTATATTCAACTATAACGACCCACAACTTAGTGGGCCCAAATTTTCGCTAAATCGAAAACTCAAAATTCAAGTCCACCAAAGTATGAATCGTTGGTGTTTAGTATCTTGCAAATAACAAAAGTATATCAGAGCACTATCGATATAAACTCAAGCGGAATAGTAAAGTATAATAAAACATATGATTACTGACCAAGGCAGACACCTTTAATCTTTAGTGTTATTTTCAGTGTTGAGCACGCATAAGGAAATTTGTCGTTCCACCATTCTCACATTGTACCAGTACATGTCCCTCTAAAGCTATCATATGGGTTGTAATGAGGAGGCGATTAGAACAGCATTCTAATGACAGGTAAATTACACACTTTATACATAACACTAGTTTATGCCGATTGTTGTGACGACCTACATTTCGGAAGGTTTAAATTGACAATAATCCACACATGTCTAACTAAAACAATCCGGAGTATAGAAAATCAATGGGGTTAATTAAGAAAATTAAGGAAAGGAGAAGAAAACAAACACAGAATCTCATAGTGGAACGATAAAATATAATAATCAAATAAACAGTTCATGAAGCTGTTTATATTATACATTTAATTATAATTTATACAACATTTATCAGAGTTATATATATTATAGGGATAAATAAAGTAATGCAGTAGACAACATGATGCAGGAATAATAATAATAATAGTAATAATATACCAAATCTTCGTCTTCATCCTCCAGGGAAAAATCTTTAATGCGCTGAAAAACTCAAGGCTGACCCGAGCATAATGAAAAACAAAACAATCGAGTCAAGACTAAAATATTCTTATGTGAGTCAAATCGATATCACATGTAACATAAGTGTCATGGCGTCAGAGATGTTTATGGGGTTTCACATCTCCTATACAGTGTATAACGTGCGTGCAATAACTCAAGAGATGTTACGAGATTTTCCATCTCTTAAGGATCCGTAAAAATATTTATATGTAGTAGAATACGCTATATATATAATGTCTAATCAGTAAAATAAATATCAAAATAGCGTTAAGACTTTACTTTGATCCCTCTTAATGCCTTTTTAAACGATTTCGTACAGTTTGCGTATAAAACACCAGTAAGCCATTGGTGGACAGGGATGCGTCGTGATACGACAACGCTAAACCAAAATCGTAGGGTCTTGTATAAGGATAAAAGTATGACAAGGCACGTGAGGCAATGCCCAAGGTAGGATACTACCTGTTTACCCTTCCCGGCTGGTGGTAACCCCTAACGGCCCACCGCGTTCAACACTCCAAAATCCGAGGGTGCGCACCAATCAATCACAATGTAAATGATGGTAATACGAAGAAGTCTATCCGCTAGAGGTAGCTAGCCTCATTGACCGGTACGGCTCCTATTTTAGTCATTTCAAATTGACATAAGTGTCATACCAATCCATCATTGTTCTCTTTCTTTAAATCCAGCAAACGACGCCAAATCCAACCACCTCGTTCTGGAGTCTCCTCAGCGTACACAGTTGTTAAAGTGGTTTCAATATTGACAAAGAGTATGCCGATAAGAGGCTCTGGTCTCTTTAACAACAAAACGTCGTTTTACACACCAGTTGGTACTTTTACATTTATAAAAAAAAATTCGTATTTGATATCAAAATATCATATTCGTTTCAAAATCAAATTCATTTCGAAATCATAAAATTTACTCAAAATATACTATTTTAATTCAAAATCATGTTCGTCTTAATATCTCGATTTCAGTTCTAATTCAACTTTGCTTCAAATTTTCATTTGGGTTATAACCTCAATTTAACCTAATTTGTATTTTAAATCCATGATTTAAATATAAACTTTCCAGCCTTTGACCAGTGTGAATTATAGTAAAATAGTTTGAAAATTTAAATTGTTTTTTAAAATGGTTTAAATAATTAAAATAGATTGATATAAAATGGTTTAAGTATTTAAAATGTTTTATAAGGTAAATAGTTTGGAAAATCAAAATAAATTGAATATGTAAAAAGGTATATTTTAAATAGTTTATATTAAAATAATTTATATGAAAATAGTTTCGAAGTCAAACTGATTCAATTTCCAAATCTTCTTAATTCAAGTCAATTCAATTTCCGTTTCCATTTAAATTGATTCAATTCCGATTTCAATTCGAATTAACTTTGATTCCAAATTAATTTCAATTTCAATTCCAAATTAAAACATTCCAATTCCAATTTAAAACCATTTCGATTTATATCAATTTCAAGTTCGATTTTGAAAATATCGACTTAAAACACTTAAATCCAATTAACCTTCAATATCCAATTTAAAAATCAAAATCTTCAAATAAAATACAATTCCGAGCCCAATTTCGAAATATCGTTTTATATCACTTTTACTTAGAAATATTTAAAGTTCGAATAAAAGTCCAATCTTTTAAAACAAACCAATTTCTGAAATTTAAATCACATTTCGATTATAAATTCAAAATCTCAACTTCAATTATTTAAACAATTCCTATTATCAACTTAAATTTCAACACTTTGAGCTTAAGTTCGAAAATAGTTCGATTTCCATAAATTCCAATTTTTTATTTCCTTAAATCAAATCATTTAAATAATTTCAAACCAAAAATTTTAAAATCATTTAATTTAACCAATCCGGTGTCCGTATATAATTTTCTATCCTATGGCTAAGTAAATAGTTATTTTGATTTAATTTCTGGGAATGATATATATCATTTAAATCCAAAATAAATGTCATTGGTATATATCATTTCAACATATTTCTTAATTTATTCAAAATAATTCAATTTACAGTTTTTTATACTGTAAATAATATACAGGATGATAACATGATATATCAAAATAAATAAACATCCAAATCATCCAAAATATCAACCAATAGCATCCATCACAATCAACATCCAAACAGTCAATAAATCATAACAATTTACTATTTATCAATAATCGGGAATTTAACTAAAAATTTAATTTTCATTTCTAATATGAACTGTCAATTTAAATTCTTGTCGTCTTGATTCATATCAATTTAAATGCCAGTAAAATTTTACCAACCACAGATAAAATTTTAAATCACTCCACAATATAAATTTAACTAACATAGGAATTAGATTAGTCAATTGTAAGCGTACAGGACACTCACTTTTTATTTGAATCCGAAAATTCAAATTAACCAAACAACGACGAATCCAACTCCATAATGTAGATGTTTTTGACACAATTCCAACGTGACAAACGACACTCAAATCTGACCTCGTATGCACACAATACAAATTTGTTAACATTTGAATTAAATAATTTAATTAACGGTCTAATTAAAAGTTAATTACCATAATTAAAGCTAAGCCACGTCATTAAGGTTAACCCAGCTTCTCTTCCCGCTCGCTCAAAACACGTTCACGAAACCTACTTCTCATGTCGCCTAAACCGACCGCCGCTCCTCCTAGCGATGACTAGACCTCGCCCAAGCTCCACCGCAGATGCGCCTTACCCAGCTCGACGCGCCAGCACCAGCCTTGCCCTCCGATGTGCCTCCTGTTCCCCTGAATGAACATGGAAAATGATTTCCGCTCATCTCGAGAATTCTGGCGCCATAAATCACCAACGGCCCTGAAACTTCAACTGAGAGTAGCTCGCCTCCTCTTCTCCAACTTTCCTTCAGGTGCCGTTATCGATCGTTGTTCGTAGCTCAAGAACAATCATGTTAAAGTCGAACCCATCATTTTGCCTTGCCTCCGTTCAACTGCCAACTGTGGCCGCCCCCTTCACTTCCAGGTCACCACACTACCACCATTCAATAGCCACGACTTTTAGCTTTCTAAAGACACTAACTTTATCTCCCATCGCTGACTGTTGCTCGCACACGAGCCAAAGAACGATAGCCACCATCTTTCTTCCTTTCCTCTGTTTTATATATATCTTTTTTTATTTTATTCTTATTGCCTGAACCAAAGAAGAGAGTGGTGCGGGTTTTAAAAAAAATTGAGGTGAGTACAAACTAGGTAGGGTGGCTGAATGCAGGGTAGGGTAGGTGTTGATGAGATGGAATGGAGGCTGCTAGTCAAATTGATGCAAATAAATTATTTAAAATTCAAAAATATATAGATATTTTTTCTGAACCCTGATCGAGGCATGCCGCCAGGCGTTTCTAATGTTATACCCTTATTCTGAACGCAATGGAACAAATTTTGAGGCCTAATTCGATTGTTTGGAGAAGATAGCTATTTGAATCCAATAAAATATTAAATTTCCGATATTAATTTCGACGCGTTTCTATTCCGTACGACCAAACAATAACTCCAAACGCTACAAAATTTGAAATCCGATAATAATATACTATTATGGATCCAATGGAACTGGTTTCATCGAAATCTGAGACTGTATCCTGAAAGGCTATTTTTATACGTTAATTAAAATGAGTTATTTTTTGTAACGACCCATAATTTTCGATAATTAAAATATTGATTAAATAAGATTTTGGTATTTAATATTGGAAGAAATTAAAAAAATTTGATTTTGTTAATAAGGAAACAGTTAAAATGAAATTTAATAATCTTAATTTAAGGTAATTGATAACTATTTGAATGAAATCTCAATTAATTTGAATGATTGTAAAGTTAAAATTGGTTATAAAATTGAAAATAAGTAAATAAACCAAATGTTGTATTTAATGGCAAAATTTTACATAACTAATTGAAATTGGTTAACATAGGATGATTAATCAGCATGTAAACTTATTAGCTTGGTTATAAACAATAAACATAGAAATGTATTTGAAATTATAAGTTGAAACAGTTGTTTAATTATCCTTTCATTAATTAATCCATTGAAATTAAATTAAAAATCAACTGAAATTAATCCAATTAAATATTGTAGTTAATGTGAATTAAAAATGATAACCGTAGAATATTGATGTTATAAAGCGTAAACCAAAGTTAATTATATCTATAGGGTAATAATTGATTTAATAATAAGAGTGAAAACAAAATAAATGAATTTATTAGAATTTTAAATTATAATTTAATGAATTTATTACAGTTATAATTGAACACTGTGATTTGTGCAACGTTTAAATATTGAATTTGACTTGGGAAATTGGTTTTAAAGGTTATTCATTTCAGTGTAATTAGAAATGATAAAAATTGTTAGTTATAAAATTTGAATTGAAAAGTGATAAAATTAATTTAATAATAATTTATTTAATTAACGTGAAAATAGAAATTTGGCCATTGTCTTGGATTTCGACGAAACCAGTTTCATCGGATCTGTAACAGTGAATTATAGTAGGATTTCAAGTTTTGTAGCGATCAGACTTGTCGTTTGATCGTGCGGGCTGTAGAAATCAATTTAATGAAATCAATTTGAAATAAGATGATTTTAAAAGATAACTTCTGCATGCTTTTGAATTAGGGTTTGGAACTTGTTCCGGTGAGTTTAAATATATCAAAAACATCTATTTTGATATATGGGATGACCTACTTTTGTTTCGAAAGCAGAACGAGCTTTTCGGGTAGTTATTGTCGTTTCGAACCAATTCGATAGGTTCATTTATTCTTATCGGACCTTGTCTATGTAAATAGTTTTTCTCAAACCCTAGCAACCATTCAGATTATTTTGTACGTACATCAATTTTGTCTGTCTGTTCCGATCTCCTCTCTCCAATGGCAGAAACCAAATTCCAATTACAAACCCTAATTTCAAAAGCAAAATCAATACCAAAATTTCAACCTCTCCAAACTATATCGAATTATATATCGTTGGAAAGCCCTCGACGAGCGCAATCTACGGCAACAATTCGTTTTTCGATTTGGTGCATCGTTTGACCAAAAATCGAGGATGAACCTCGGCTGTCCATTTTTAGGGTTTACGATCCAATGGTGGATCGTCGACCATTTGACGATCGGGAGGCAGCGTTGGGAAGAGGGCATCCAGCAGGTCTTGGAGATGTTGTTCGTTGGTCGTAACTTGGTAAGAGATCGCCCGAAAATGGCTAAACATGGTTACGGCGGAGGAGGAGGATGGCGGAGCCATTCATGGTCGCGCACGGGGGATGGGTGTGGCTGGTGGTGGCAGAGTCTGGTGGTGGCAGAGTCAGGGACGATGTGGATCTGGTCATAGGTGATCGAGGTGGGCGGCGATAATCGATCTGTGGTGGCAGCTATGCTAGGGTTAGGGCATTCGATTGGCTGTATCGAGTTCGTGTACAGGCGCGTGAGAAACGAAGGCATGTTGACGTGTGAGTTATTTGTTTATATTATTATTTTATTTGTTTTAATTTAAATCATATAATGTTCTAATGTTAATAACTTTTGCATACGAGGTCAGATTCACGCACGGCTTGTTTCGTCGGGGTCGTATCAAAATTTCGAACATTATGGAACTGGTTTGGACGAATTTTGAGACTGTTAGATTTTGGGTCTTTATTTGGAATTAAAATCGATTTGAAATCAAAAGTGAGTGTTTTAAATCGCTCACAACTACTAAATTGTCTTATGTTAGTTAAATTAAATTTATGATGTGATTAGAAGTTGATTGATTGCTATTTGTTATTTTTAAATTGTCGTTCCTGTTAAATCTGACTTTTATTGAATTAAATCGCCAATTAATTTAATATTGAATTTAAATTGCCAGTTAAATACCTGTTAATGATAATTAGTTAATTATTGTTATTTATTGGTTGATTTGAATGGTGATTGTGATGGATGTTTAATTGTTGATGTTGGATGACTGAATGTTATGTTATTTTATTTATATTGATATCACACTGTAAGTCCCTTAAGTTTATTGTTAGAAAAATCTCTATGGGTTGAAATGATACATACCCGAACGATATATAGATTAGGGAAAAATCGTTATTGGTTGAAATGATAAACCCGAGCGATTTTATGGATTTTGAATTTTATTCTGGGTTGCAGGTTGAAATGATATTTACCCATAAAATTTAAATTCATTATGGGTTGAAATGATATACATCTGTATCATTTGACCATAGGGTAGAAAATTATATACGGACATCGGATTGGTTAAATTAAATGATTTTAATCCTTAAACTTTGAATTCAGTTAAATGATATTTTGAAATAGAATTTGATTTATACATATTGAATTGTTTTTGAAATCCAAGCCTTAAATGTTGAAATTGGAATTGGTTTAAATGAATTGTTTAAAGAATTTAAAATTGAAATTTTAAAGTTGAATTTAATGTATAAATGAAATTTTTCGAAATTGAGTTATTGAAAACGTTTGATACTGTAACTTTGAAATCTATTGAAATTGGAGTAGTTTAAATTGATAGTTCAAACCTGGGTTTGAAATTGATATAGATTTAAATGGTTTTATTGAGAATCTGAATTGAAAGATTTAAAATTGGGTTTTGTTGATTTGGAAACTGGATATGGTCCAGATTTGTTGAAATGGGAGAAATACTAAAATTTGATATTAGTTTCAAAATAATTATTCTAATAAATTCAGATTTATTTAGGTTTCCAAATTAATTTTCTATGTAAACCATTTCAATAATCAAACCATTTTCTATTAAAAATTATTAAACTATATTTAATCTATTTTTATTTTAAACCATTTTAATATATTTGAACTATTTTAAACTATTTTAATAAAGTTAAACTATTTTAATCTATTTAATATATTTTAAACTATTTTAAATCTATTTAAAACTATTTTAAATCTATTTAAAACTATTTTAAATCTATTTAAAACTATTTAAATTATTTAAACTATTTTAAATCTATTTAAACTATTTTAGTCTATTTTAAACTATTTTAAACTATTTAAACTAATTATGACTATCTAAACTAATTTCTAAATTTTAGACTGTGTAAAGTTGAAGTGTTTGTATTTAAATCCTTGATTTAAAAGGGAATATGGTTAAATGATGTTATAACTTAAGTTGGAATTTGAAATGATATTTTCTAGGGAAATGACATATTTTGAGTAAATATGATGATTTGAAATGAGAGTTTAACCTATTTCGAAAGCGATATGATTTCGAAAGTGATATGATTTCGAAAGTAAATATGATTTCGAAAATGATTTTTGAGAATATGATATTTTGATATCAATTATGAATTGATTTTGGAAATGTAAAAGGACCGTCCGGTGTGAAATAAGCGGTTGGTTGTTAAAGAGACCGGGATCGGATATTGTCATACTCTCTTCCAATACCAAAAACCACTTTAACAACTGTGCACGTGGTGGAGATTCCAGAATGAAGTAGGATGGTTTGGCGAACGATTCTGTATGAGGTATTAACGTAGCCCTGACTCCCTCAAGTTTTCTTGATGTGACTAAAACAGGCGCCACACCGGGCCAAGTGAGGTCGCACCTCCGATCGGACATGCTTCTTCGATACCATATTATGACTTTGTGATTGATTGGTGGCCACCCCTCGATTTGATTATGGGAGTGTGTTCCTAGGTGGACGGTAGTAGCTGCTATGCATTACTACCAGTCCGGATCCGCAAAACGGTAATATCCTACCCTGGGCATTGCCTCACGTGCCTTGTCACATGCCTTATCGCGCCTATTACGAGTTTGGTTTGTGTCGTACCTATGGAGTTCTCCCTGATAGCCCACTAGTTTATGGTGGAGTTTACAGTACTGTATAGACTACGACATTTATATAAATGTGTTAAGGGGGATATGGGTAATGCCTTAACGCTATTTCAATACTTTACTTTACTGATAAACATATTATAATAGCATATATTACACTACGCCATAGATGACCTATCGCAACAAAAATACAAGGTGTTGCTAACTACAATGTAACGATAGGTATGCTGATTATTGTCTATTACAACACACGCTTCAAGGTGTTAGCATAGGTATCAACAAGATGTTGCAGTAGCTATAGTTGTATTCAAATTAAAAAATTAATAAAATTAGCAATCCACGTGAATACGATCCAACGGTCTACATTTAATCCAATTGTTAAAATGGATCACCGATCCAAAGGTCTATTGCAACATTAGCTTCAGGATGTTAGTATAGATATCAACATATGTTGCAGTAGCTATAAACTTATAAAAATATTATAAAAAATGAGTGCGGACTGAAAAAAAAGCGGGCTGAAATAAATTTTAACGCCGAAAGCAAAAACAAGCGGCAAAATTAACAAAATATCCAAGGGCTTCACTCAAATACTTTACATGTCTCGTCATTCCTCTACTTCTTGTCTCATCATTCCTCTACTTCTTTCCCTCACTCCACTCGTCTCCGTTAATTTACTCCTCTTCATGTCGTCTTCAGAAAGAAATGACAGTTGGGTGCGACTACTAACTATCTTATTTATAAACACCAAATTAGGGCTAATCCCGAAACCCAATTTTAGCTAAGGTAAATAATTTTATGTACTACGTTTTTCTATACAATACAATCAAAGTCATGGGTTATATTTTTACATTGTGATGTTTACATGGTTATTTGTTTTCTACACTAAGTTTCGCTTTTCTAGTTTTAGATGTCGATTAGGATTTTGAGTACAAACATTGCAATTTGTTGTGAGTGTGTTTTGAATTCATTTACAGTATACAATTTGAAAGATTGTTTACTGTGAGTTCGTTTAGAGTTTGAAATCTTGACAATACAATCAAAATTTAACATGGCTTGTTGTGAGTTTATTTACAGTTTGAAAGATATTTTTGTTTGATGCATGGATCATTGGCTTTTTCCTACTTGAATATTTTAGTTACCAATTGAAATATTTTCATGCTAGACTTATAAATTAAGCTACAATTTTAAAGTATATTTCATAAGGTACAATGTAAGTACGTATTGTTTGCACTTTAATTCGAGCCTGAAAAGGTTTATATGCTTTAAACTATTCAATTCACTGATCAATGGGCTACTTAATGAAATATTGTTTATGGATGTACTGGAATTGCATAAAAATTCTCTAATATATTGTGCATTAATGTTCCTTAATTGTTTGGCTATGAATTTTTCGGTGAATAGTTACCATTCTCTAATATGCAAATATGTTGTTTGATGCAATGCATACATAGCCATCCAATTGCAGTAGCTTGATAGATTAAGACGTGCTTTACCAAATAATGTAATTAGTTTTGTGGGTAAAGTGAGATTTTAAGACTACACTGAAATATGCATTAACTGAAAAATTACAATGAGCTAAAGATGAAGATATGTGGTTGAACAAAATTGAGTTGCAACTGTCTGGTTCTTCACTGCTATCCTTGATGATATTAGCAGTAGCATATGCAGGATTAAGTGCACTGATACAGAGTTTGACTTCATCTTTTGATTCTTTTTCCTCTTCCTTTTGTTACCTTTTTGGTAAGAATGAAGCTAAGAATTTGTTTATGTAGAGTAGCAATTTTTGATGTGATAAGATCATATGTGTTAAGTTGTTTCAGTCTTCCAGTAAAGGAGGAAACTTGCGTGAAACATAAAGTAACTTGCGTGAAACATAAAGTAGATAGCAGAAAATATTTCTATGCGGGTAAGGCTATTGGCAATGCGGTAAATATCTGTTTTTTTGGCAATTACAAAATTATTATACATTTCCCTTAAAAAAAGGAAAAAAAGAAACTATTTACCTTTCAGGCCAAATGACTCGTGAGCCTCCTGGCATGCAGCAAACAAATGCACCAGCCATACAAGCCTTCTTACATCTGGCAGGCATAGAGTGTACTACCTCCAAAGCCATCTGCTTGGCCCTTGCCTTAATACCATCGTCGATCTGAATTCTGTTAAAAGAATTCAAAATGAACAAACCTGTTGGCAATATGATTGTACAAATTTGAGTAATATAACTTAAGACAATGATTTCACTATGATATTTCTTTTCATCGGTCACGAATTACTCTATTACCATCATCAAGCTAGAAGCATAGTTACGACTATGATTGCAATTGGGCGGGCGCACGCATGTATATATTTACGCGTAAATTGGGCAGGCGCACGCACACGCGCACGCATGTATATATTTTTGTGCGTGCGCGAGTGTATGTATTTATGTACACTTACATAAACTAATGTTTTTGTAACATCATATATTGTTTGTGTTGATTGTTTTGCCTTTGCTAACGTGTAATCCATTTGACTGTCCAATCATCACTTACTCATGATAACATTGCAAGGTTTCCTCTAGAAAAGCAGGCACTATCCTTTGCATTATCTCATCATCGTAAGTTTCAATTTTTATCTTAACCACATATATTTTCATAGCAATAGCTCCCAAATGCTATTCTTATGTCCTAGCACTATTTCTATTTGTTACACTTACTACAGCACAGCTATCGTCGACGTTTTATTCCACTTCCTGCCCAAATGCACTCTCTACCATCAAGTCCGCAGTCACTGCTACAGTCAGTAAAGATCATAGAATGGGAGCCTCTCTGCCACGATTGCACTTTCACGATTGCTTTGTCAATGCAAGTCTCACTTTCCATTCTCTATATACTCTTTTCTTTTATATAAATGAAATGCAATAGTGTAATGTATATGATTCTTATATGATGCAGGGCTGTGATGCATTGGTACTTCTAGACGATAACACAACATTCACAGGAGAAAAAATAGCGTTTCCAAACGTCAACTCTTTAAGAGGCTTCGATGTAATAGACACCATAAAGACAAACCTCGAAGCTATTTGCAAGCAAACTGTTTCATGTGCTGATATTCTTACTGTCGCTGCCCGAGATTCTGTTGTTGCAGTAAGAGCATAACTCTAATGTTTTCTTTACTCTAATATTCAAATTTTGTAGTTATCCTTGAGCCTCGTCCCTAGGTCGAATGTTACATATATAATGTGATTACACATTCCTAATTCTAAAGTATCGCGTTTTGATATCAACGTTTAAAAAGACACACATAATGTATGAATTATTTTCAGGATTTGAAACAGGCAGGAATCATTGTGAATATTTAATATTCAAGTCACAAGTTTCAAGTGAAAGTTGTGGAATTGAATAAATTCCTACAAGTATTGTTAATTGGTACTTTTTTCATCATAGTTCTAAGCATATATCGCATATGCAGTAGTACTGTACATGGGTATTATTGTGTCTCCAAAGGCTGAATTGTTTGAACTATATTTGAAATTTTAGGTTCAATCTCGAACTGCAAGTCGTAAGAAAGCTAAAAGAAAGTGGGCACGTGAAATGAAGTCTCAAGAGGAGCAGGTATGAGAACTTTTGTGAACATCCAGCATTCTCTTTCTTGTATTCCAAATAGGTCAATTCTAGGATATTAGTCGTCAACATATTAATTAGCCGTCAACATATTTATTCAACGGCTATACTGTCAATACTATGCAGGTTAGTACCCGTGAGTTAAAGGAAAACAGATCTGCTGTTTTTAACCCTCGGTATCGTCAATCAGGTAATTCTTTCGCTTGCACATCTCGAAGTTTACAGTCAATTCAGGTTAAGATACTTTCAGATCCTCCTTTTTTCCCTACATTTTTTGGTTGTCTGATCATGTCTGAAATAACCTGTTTGTTGTAATTTCATCAACATATACTTTGATTGTGTGTAAATATAGTTTGGTTACTTAGCTACACAACCGATGTCATCTCTTGTTTTGTATTTTCCCGCTTTCATAACATTTTTTGATAGATTAAATTAAAATTTTAATTCTCCATGTAGCATTAGTTCCTATCACAACTGCTGAAGTTTCTATCTATATTTGATTTCTGTTTTACTTTACATTGTTGCACAATTTGAAGTTAAACATGAGTGTTACGCCTCAAAGTTTATGCTGAAAGTGAGTTGTTGTTTGAAAAAGATGGTAAACAATTATTTATTTTTGTCTTCATGTAACACCTTATCCGGTTCTTAAATTAAGTCAGAGCATCTTCATGTAAACAATTTACCTTTGCTTATTGATGAAGTTGTCACTATTAAAAAAAGCACGATGCGAGAAGGCTTTTATGATGTGCTGCTAAGATCTATAAACTACTGAAAGAGAGGTACCTGGGATAATTTGTTCTTTCATGTTTTGCTTTATTTCTTTGGTCCACGTTGTGTATTTCCTTTTTCATACTTCTTCTGGGTAAACTAAGACATATATCCAACTGAAGTGTACATGATGGACGTCCTTCGGCTAGATGGATTTATTAGGAGGTGTGGTGGATCTACTCTATGGTTCTTTTATTTGTTATCTCTGTTTCCAGGGCTGATTTGCAGGACCAACCACTGATGTACATAAATTCATCTGAGGACAATTCTAACTTTGTATTACGTGTTGGTTATCTGTAGGACAATGAAGCATCAAACGTTTACGTTATATTTCTGAAATGACTAGGTGGTGAGGCAGTATTTGAGTTCATATCCAACAACCACGAAATAAACAACATGGACACATTTTGACTGCAAGAATAATATCTAAAAGAGGAGGTAACTCTGTCTTATCGATCTAACTTGATCGGGTATTAGCTATACAAACTCAAACAAACAGTATGCCTCCTACTGTTTCAAGATTCTAAATGTATATGTTTTATGTTGATTATGTAGGGTTATTCATGGCACTGCAGCCAAAGATAATAGCTTGTGGGAATGCAGTAGCAGCATTTGCAATGGCTGTAATGTTTTATGTTGATTATGCAGGGTTATTCATGGCACTGCAGCCAAAGATAAGTCACGTAGCAATCGTGACATGCAAATTGATGTTGCGGGTCTTTGTGCGACCGTCTGCAGTGATGAAACTGGCACTGGAGCCACTAGAGGCATTGATGGTACTGGTGGCTCGGAAGCATGAAATTTGGAGGCTCGCAAAGATGAATTCACGTGTAGTATGTAGAATTTAATTAGTATGTACTGGCTGTTAATATGAATGCACTAGCTATGTTTGTTATTTTGTACTTGACTAAAACTTGTGTTGATGGCTGTTATGTTTTAAGTATGTTTGTTATTTTGTACTTGACTAAAACTTGTGTTGCTGGCTATTATGAAACGACTTGTTGTTTGGCTGTTATGAAATGAATAGCTCTTTGGCTATTATGAAATGCAGTGTAATGTTGCAGTAGTATGATGTTGCAGTACATTTCCAATTTAAATTGTAAAAAGTGTTGCCGTAGATATGATATAATGTTGCAGTATGTGATGTTAAATGTGGTAATAAACTGGAAAAGTGTTGCCATTTTATTGGTAAAAGTGTTACCATAGGTTAATGAATGTGGGCCCCACAAAACGGTTCCGTTAAGTTGGTTAACAGAATTAGTGGGCCCCACATGTTGGGGCCCAGATTGTGGGACCCACTTTTTAGTAAATTTAGTACCTATGGCAACAACAGAACCGATGTTGCCTTAGGGTCACAAAGATGTTGCATTTGAGTCTGCGGCAACGCGGCAAAATGCAACACCGAGAAAGTGTTGCCTTAGCTCGTTTTTGGCCTCCAGCAACATTATTTGGCACTTTCTGCATCACTTCTTGTGTGTTGCAGTATGCAATCTATGGCGTAGTGTTAGGAGATGGTAATCCCGAACATCTCTTAAGTTATTGCACGCACGTTGGACACTAGATAAGAGATGTCAAACCCCATAAACATCTCTGAAGTCCTCACACTCATATTTATTTACTGTTGATTTAACTTACATAAGATCTTTTAGTTCCGACTCGACTGTTTTGTCTTTTCATTACGCTCGGGTCAATCTGAGCTTTTCAATGTATTGAAGACCTTATTTATAGAGGACGAAGACGAAGATTTAGTACTATTATTATTTATTATATTTATTCCACTGCATCATGTTGTTCCGCTGCATTATTTATTTATTCCTGTTGTACGTAACTCTGACCTGTATTGTAAAAGTGTAATCAAATGTTATTTGTAAAACAGCTTCATGAACTGTTTATTTGATTATTATATTTTGTTATTCCACTGTGAGATTCTATGTTTTGTTTTCTTTCTTTTCTTTTCATTTTCTTATTTAACCCATAACAATCCTCCCTTTTGAATGGTTTGAGTCTGACATGTGTGGTTTATTGTCGATTTAAACTGTCCAAAAAGGTGGGTCGTTACATTTTTAAAATCGAGCAAATCACTTTAAATCAAATTTTTTATCTTCATTCTTATAAATAGAAATTAAATAAGCTTTGAAATTATTTTTATCTAGCTTAAAACTCAAGGTTCCATTATTTAACCAATTTCAATTATTAAATTTAACAATTAATTTATCCAATTAACCACTATATCTGAAATTAAAGTTATTTAACATATAAAAATTAACATTTCCATATTTAAAATAGGTTAAACATTCCAATTTTCGAATAACCAAAATTCTGGGTCGTTACAATCCTCCCCCCCCCCTTAAAAGAATTTCGTCCCCGAAATTGCCAAGGTAAGAAGAATGGCCCAAACCCATTTCTCTTCAAAAACCAACTAGTTGAAATAACTCTCCATAATCGATTTTTTGAAACCACTTTATCACTTTTACTAATTTCCAAATCTATCCATAGATTCCAAATAAAATTATTCATTCAATTATTTCAAGTTATACTCGAAATCAAATTTTAGTTGTCAAAAATTTCTAACTCCTTAAATTTCTAAAAATTTCGCCAGCGTCTCCTTCGCACAGCTAGATCGGAACAACTACAAATCGCCACTACGGGCCTTAATCAGCAAAAGAAAAAAAAAGCCAAGTGGCTCAATCATAAAACCATCAATCAATCAATATAAACATGTACCTTTTTGTTGGGCAAACAAATTTTCAAAAGCATCAAATTAGCTCTTGCTTTTAAATACATGCATCTTACTGTTAACGCTGAAAAGTGGACGCTAACACCCGGTGTGTGTAATAGAATCGTGAAAGCACCACCCATTGGTACGGGAACAGAATATAAGCTAAAAATAGCAGAAAAGCAGTAAATGAACAACAGGTTTATAGTGGTTCGGCCCGTAATTGAGCCTACGTCCACTTTATAATCTTTTATTGCTGATTCGGTTACAATTTGATACAATATCCTTCAAAATACAATACAACTTGATCACGAAAGCACTCTTGACTACTAGCTCAATCTTTGATGATGAAACTCGTCGAATCCGTGTTGGATGTAAGGAGTTCTTCTCGAAAATTGTTGTAGCGTCTCGAATGCTTGAAGATCTTTGATTGTTGAATGAGTGGAGACTTCGACAGAGTAATGGCGCTTGAAGAAATGAATGGCCAAAAGTCCCCTTCATGTTGAAAGTGGTGGGGTATTTATAGGGGCAGCTCTAAATTCTGGGCAGAGAAAACGCTAAGTCTTAGGTCGCGTACGACCTAAGCTAGGTCGTAGGTCGCGAGCGACCAAAGATAGGTCGTACTCTATACACGCCTTAAGAAGTGCAGTGATGAAGTTGTCTGTGGTTCTCTCTAAGTGGTAAGTCGTGGACGACTTTAGGTAAGTCGGTGACGAGTTAAGGGACTGAGCAAGTGTTAAGTCATGGCCGACTTATCAGATAGGTAGTACATGCATAGGCTCTGGACATTAACCCCATAGCTTTTAGGTCGTAGACGACTTAAGCCAAGTCATGGGTTCCTTAAGTCGTAACATCTTCTTGAGTCGTGTAGACCTTAACTCGCTGAGTCGTTAAGTCGGAACCCCTTTAAACTCTTTAAGTCGTAAATAGCTTAACTCGTTGAGTCGTTTGGACCATGAGTCGTAGGCTGTGGAGCTCTTAAGTCGTACACCCACTAAGTCGTAAACTGTTAAGTCGCAAGATCACTTCAGGCTTTAGGTCGCAAGCATCTTCAGTAGTTAGGTCGCAAGCTTCTTTAGGTCGCAAGCTTCTTTAGGTCGCAACACTGCTAGGTCGCGAAGTTCTTGAGATAGTTAGGTCGTAGACTCCCTTAGGTCGCAGAGCCTCTTAGGTCGTAGACTTCCTTAGGTCGCAGAGCCTCTTAGGTCGTAGACTTCCTTAGGTCGCAGAGCCTCCTTCAATAGTTAGGTCGCGACATTCTTAGGTCGCGTCTTTCTTAGGTCGTGACATTCCTGTAGCTTAGGTCGTAGCTTCACTAAGTCGCGGAATTCCCTAAGTCGTGACTTCGTTAGGTCGCAAAGCTTCTCTTAGGTCGCAAAGTTTTAGGTCGCTTAAAGGAATTAACATTTGCCCCTCGAGGTATATGACTATGCCATAGGTCGTATACTTCGATTTAACCTTGCTAAGTCGTGGACGACCTAAAACTTCGTGCCTATTCGCCTTCCATTCTCAGCCCATATAAACTGTTAAGTCGCTTTCTTCCTCCTAATCCTTCTGCTCTAATTTCCCGTTGCTATTGGCGAATCTTTGAACCCCCAAGAGAGAATTCAACTTGTTTAAACGACGATTCATCCTTTCTAACAAACTACGTAAGTGAGTTTCGATCTCTATCCTACCATAATCGCCGCCCAATCACGAGTTCATGTTCTCTAACCCAAGTTTAATTCCATGCATTTGTGTTTCGTTTTTTGAATGATTGTCACAATCGACATGTTAACATGATTCGTGAATGCACGGTAATGTTTGTAATGAATCGAAGAACTTGAAATTGATTTGCTGGGCGATTCGGTTGGTATGTAGAGATGAATGGGATTCAAGAAGAGGATGAATCGTTTTCTTTATACTAGCAGTATCGGGTTATTGGATCAGTAAGATTGTTTGGAGAAGAAACCAGCGACCTAGCAGATCCGGATGGCTTTAAAAGTTAGGTCGTAAGGTTCTTGACGACCTAAGCCTTGCGATCTAAAAATCATCTGCAACTAAAATGAAGCTGACCAACCTCTTTTGCGACCTAAGAATTCTCAACCTATGTTAAATCGTATGCGACCTAGGACATGGAGTAAATTGCATTACCTTGATCCACAGTTACATTGTGTGACCTAAATATGCCCCGACCTATGATAGGTCGCTAAACGACCTAGTACTTGAAACAAATTTGTAAAGCCTTGAACGCTTCAAATTGGACAGCACGACTTAAAATAGCTCCGACTTATGTTAGGTCGTGAACGACCTAGGACTTAGAAATTTAGGCAAAATTTGGCTGATTTTTGAATTTGAATTGTTTTAGACTTCGTTGCACTTCTTTTCAGATTGCCTTAACTTTAATGCTGATAACCTGTTTAGAAGCAATATTCACAGAAAAAATGGGACGAATATACTGCCATTGATTGCCCACATCAAATGACAGATTAGTCGACAAAGAATATCTAACTTAAATGAACTTCGCGAATGAAATGCTGTGAACTAACAAATCTAAGTGAAGTATTAAAGCAAAATTGAAACGATCAACTAAAGGTGATTTATTTGCATCAACACAACACTGTTCTTGGACTTAAGATATCAAGCCCCGAAACTTTATAATCGACAAGTATCAACTAGTTTAGTTTCATTTATATTTGCTTGTTATTGCGTTAGTTTTGCACAACACTTCACTCTTTTTTAGGAAACGTGCACCTTAATATTTGATCGTCCAGTTCCTTGTGTAGAATGGCATCTCAACAGGAAGACTTGGAAATAGCTGGAGAAGCTTTTCCAATTGCTACTCCACTGAACGACCCTCCGGAACGGACTTCTACTACTCTGAGCCACAAGGTCTTCAGACAATTGTGCATCCAATTCGGCATTGCCGAAGCAGATGCTTTACTTCCTGGGTCAAGCGACACTGCTGACAGGCCACCTCTTGGCTTTGTTGCTGTGAATCGTCAGATGTGCTTGAGCGGAGCTATTCCGCCCTTTAATGATTGTCTTCGAGAACTTCTCCTTCGGCTATCTATCTCCCCTTTTCAACTGCACCCTAATGGATACTCCATCCTGCTGGGACTGTGTGTGCTTTTCAGGAGAACGTTGGGCCGTTTTCCCAGTTTTGCCGAAATTCGCTTCTTGTGCACATTTGCAAAGAACAAAGATCATCCCTCTATTACACTTGTGAGGAGTGCCAGGAATCGTAAACTAATTCTGGACTTGCCCAAAAGTGCCCATGGGTTCTTGACTCAATTCTTTTATGTCCGCTGTCCTCCGGGATTTTATGCCATCTGGAGAGTTGGAAGTAAGATTGTCTCTTTCCGATTTGTTTTTAAGACTTTCCAGAACTCGAACTGTTAAATGCTTAACTCCATTCTTTCTTTTTGTAGCACTTCCTCCTCCACTTCGAGATACCAGTCACAAGTTAATTTTAGATACTTTGAGTGTCGTTGATGTTGAAGAGAGGAGTGCCAAATTCTTGTTGAGAGATGAATTTCTGCACAAGTTTGGTCTTTTACATCCTTCTAGGTCGACCCAGATTCATGAAATTTCTAGTTCTGATGCGGAAACGTTAGTTGTTTCGGGCTCTCGAGCAGAGGCCTCGAATGCCCCAGCTTCTGTAGAAAAAATTGAGTCAGAAGCACCCGTCGTAGAGGCTGCTTTGATAAAGTGTTCTGCGTCCACTAATGTTGTAGGGTTAGTCAGCAAGTCGGCACTTGCCCCAATTATCGAAGAGGAAGAAAATCCTCGAGTTTCTGAAAAATCAACTGATGTGGAAATTGAGAAGGAGAACTCTGCTGAGCATCATAATGATGACACCTTTGATGACTTGAGTGACATAATGATAACTTCTCAAGAGCTTTTCAAGGATAATATTCCAAAGGCGAACTCTCCTGTCATTGAAGCGACTTCCTCTTTGAAACACACCTCGACGCCTTCTACACCCGTCGTCTCTGTTCCCGCACTAAAGCGTGGTTTGTAGTTTGACGCACGTAGTTCGCACGCCGCACACACTTAGGATTTTTCTGCACTTATAAGCATTTACTCTTTCTTTCTGGAAATTTCTAAACTTTACTTCTTTTCCGTTTTCAGATTCTCCGATGGGACGCTCCGGCTCATACTATGACTCATTTCAGCGCCATGGAGGTCGTGGATCCTATGACTTTAGGAAATATCTTGGTGACCAGAGAGAGACAGATGAGGAACGGGCCCAAAGGAAGGCTCAAGAAAAATGGGATTATGAGCAGCGGCAGAGAAGAAGAGATGCTGATCGATATGATTCTTCTTACAGAACTTACGATTCTCATAAGCGGAAGTCTTATGATGACAAAGGGAAGACTCATATTACTGATGAATCGAGCAAACGGTCTAAGACAAGTGACGCGTCTGCTATTTCTGAGAAGACTAACGCTCCCATTTCTTCTGATATTCCGGCCGGCTCTCCTCCTCTAAAGGAATCTGATATTCAAACCATCATTAACAGGCCACAATATCAAGTTAAAGACGGCCCTCCAACGCTTCAGAGTCGATTTCCAAATTGGTGTTTAAGAGGAGTCCGTTTTGACTTAGATTTGGTTCCCATTGATAAGCAGGCAATGCTGAGAAATGTCGATGCTGTCAAGCTTGATATTGAAAGAATGTCTGGATGGCAGAAGCTAGTTGATGAACTTCAAAGGGTCAACCATTTGAACCTTGAGGCGATGATGACCATGGAGAATGATAAATCAGAATGGGACAAATGGCGCAAGCAGCATGATGCGGAGATGACGAGCATTGCAGATGACAACGCAAAGCTTGCATCTGAAGTCAAGCGACTTAAGGAAGATCTCGCCTCATCTTCTGCATCACACACTCAAAAAGAAGAAGTCCTTCAGAAGCAAGTGCGGGATGCACATGCTGCACAAAGAGATGTAGAAATGAAGCTTGCCGCCGAACAGCACGTTAATGAGAAATATCGCACAGAAAACGCCGAACTGCGGGAAATAGTCACCTCCCAGAACGTGGAGATTGAGTTACTAAAGTCGCGACTCGCTAAAGCTGAGACAGCGCGTGATGAGGCTATTACTGGTAGGGTTGCTGCCATTGCCGAAAAAGAAGCGGCTGAGCAATCACATGAGGCAACGAAAGCAAACATCAGTTCTACCCTATTCGACTTTTATTTACACAGCGTTCTGGGTCGTGGGAGCCTTGCTTTTCTGGGTCCTGATTATGAAATCACTCTGGCTGAAGTGTGGGAAGCCGCACTTGATATGTTTAAAGGTGCCGGCTATGATGAAGCAAAATTCGAGGAAGCAAAATTCGAGGCTCACTATCTTGATGATGAGGCTCGCGCCGCTCTTGTTAAAGGGAAGGAGCAGCTTGCTAAAGCACGGGCTGAATCACTGGGAGAAGAGATTTCAAAAGAGGAAGCTCCTTTAATTGCCCCTGTACATACTTCCACTTCGGCTGATGCAAACATCATGGATTCCAGCTCTCATCCTTCACATCCAGTTGTGACCACTCCTACAGAAGAAGAGGCAATGAAGGACTTTCAGGCTCGGGAATTTGAGATTGATCTCGCTAAACCGACTTCTCCAGGTAACTTAGACGAGACGAATTCAATGAATTACTTATTCGACTTAACCGAGTTCGACGAACTTCTTACTTATTACTTAAGCCTCGGAGAATACTGATTTTGATTTCTTTTATTATGCAGCGGACGTGCCGGAAACTGCACCAATTTCTCCTTCTTCAGCTGCCGTTCCTCCTCCTTCTCAAGTTACTCCTCTTCCAGCTTCTCAACCAGGTTCACAGGAAGAACAGATAGCAGCCCTTCAAGGCTTGGACGAACCACCTGCTTCCGAGGAGCAGAAAGCAGAAGATCTGGAAGATAGTGAGAAGACCCCGGAGCAGTCTTTTGACTATGACACAAAGCTTTCTACATTTCTTACTCCGGGGAGTGAGTCTTCTTCCAAGAAGAAGGGGAAACGTGTGGTTTCGAAGAAAGGAAAGAAAAGTTCCTCTGCTGCTGGAGATGAAGCAGAAGTCGATCCGGCTGAGTCTCTTTCTCCTTCTTCTCCGATACGGCCTTCGAAACTAATTACCAGGCCGGGTAAAGGCTCCAAGGGTGGGAAGAAGGAGAAATGAGTTTGATTTTGTCTTTTCTGCTTTTTGCATGCATTGACCGGAGATTGTGCGGATACCGGTCTCCGCTCCTTTTTGTAATCTGCACAATGTAAAAAGTTTCCATAGTATTGAATAAAATAACTATTTTACTTGTACAAATTCTTGTGTATGTAGGAATATATCTGTTTTTCATTTGAAGTGTAGAGTAAACGATTCTTTTTACTTGTACAAACTTTTGTCTGTGTTTCAAGAACGCATTTATTCCACATCTTCTTTATGCGATATTGCAATGAACTTGTGGTGTGTCGCTTGTATATTACTTTTATTAATGTAACTGAATTGTATAATGTTTCCCCCATACCACAATTGCATTGCAATATTTCTCGCTTTTACAAGACTGATACTCTTATATTAGAGAATAACTATTCCACTTTTGAGGAAGGAATCATTCCGCTTTTAATAGAGTATATCTCGTTTTTTGGAGAAATTTTTACTTTCTCTTTCTTCCTGAAGAACACTTCAACTTTTGGGAATGATCACTATTATTTGTTTGAAAGTGAATTTTCCTACACAGTGAAATGAGCTCCTGAAGAAGGTTTTGATTTTGTGCCCCAGTAAAGGGTTTATTTTTGATACTTCAAGCAAGGTGAAATACGCCTCTGAAGAGGTCTTTTGGTCTCTGAAGAGAAGCGATTTTGGTCTCCGAAGAGAAGCGATTTTGGTCTCCGAAGAGAAGCGGTTTTGGTCTCCGAAGAGAAGCAATTTTGGTCTCCGAAGAGAAGCAATTTTGGTCTCCGAAGAGAAGCAATTTTGGTCTCTGAAGAGAAGCAATTTTGGTCTCCGAAGAGAAGCAATTTTGGCATTTCAGCTCTGGTGAAGTGGGTCTCCGAAGAGAAGCATTTTGCACTTCTACAAGGGTGAAATGTGCCTCCGGAAAGGGCTTTTTAGCATTTCATCACTGGTGAAGTGGGTCTCCAAAGAGAAGCATTTTGCACTTCTACACGGGTGAAATATGCCTCCGAAGAGGGCTTTTTATTTTATGCTTCAAGCATGGTGAAGCGTGCCTCCGAAGAGGGCTTGCGCCTCCGAAGAGGGCTTGTGATTGCCTGGAAGTTACTTTCTCATGGTCGGAGGGGTCCACGGGGCGAACGCAAGTTGCTTGATTGGATGTTTGTTTGCACAAACGATCGCAATTAATTAACAAAGTGCCCCTTTGGTAGTCCCACCGATCTTTTTGATTGAGGAAAGCTCTCCCATTTATTGGTGTGCCTCGTTAGAGGACTTTTGGCCATTCATTTCTTCAAGCGCCATTACTCTGTTGAAGTCTCCACTCATTCAACAATCAAAGATCTTCAAGCATTCGAGACGCTACAACAATTTTCGAGAAGAACTCCTTACATCCAACACGGATTCGCCGAGTTTCATCATCAAAGATTGAGCTAGTAGTCAAGTGTGCTTTCGTGATCAAGTTGTATTGTATTTTGAAGGATATTGTATCAAATTGTAACCGAATCAGCAATAAAAGATTATAAAGTGGACGTAGGCTCAATTACGGGCCGAACCACTATAAACCTGTTGTTCATTTACTGCTTTTCTGCTATTTTCAGCTTATATTCTGTTCCCGTACCAACGGGTGGTGCTTTCACGATTCTATTAATATTATTCAAATCATTTTAGTCAGGAATTTCAATTTCCAACATTTACTTTACAAATCTGTACGATGTGCATATATCATCCGTACGCAATATCAAATCTGATCGCTCACTCGATCACACAATTTCACTTTCGAACTAGTATCGTTCACACAACCATCTAGTGCGGACTCAGATCTCATTTCTTGATCAGAACCTGTTATCCTCCTTACATAGCCATATACTATGATAGAGAATTCCAGAATCAATCAAAAATCCAAATCCAGTGTTCGCCGTCGAAAATCGAATGAAAAATCCTAACTCGGATCGATATAAATTATCTCTAAATTTTGTGCCCGGATCTGGATGAAATCGTTATGCGAATAAAATAATATACGTACAACTTACATATTTATTTCCAATTGATTTTAGCTATACTAAATTATCTTATTCACATTCATTTTATTTACAATCAACATTATTCACAATTATCATTCACATTGCATTATTCACATTTATTTGATCTGCATTCAATATTTACTTAGTATATTCCCTTCTATACTAATCTCACATAAGAATTTATTCCAACAAATTCTATGCTCCAGCCATTACACCTCATACTTACTTCATTTCTGAATTATTCCATAAAATTTTCTTAAATTTATAAACATATTTAACTCATTAATTAAATTAGTTAGTTCAATTAGCCCATTTCATTAATTTATTTCAATCTCACTCCATTCCTTTTTAGATCAAATCCAATTTTATTTAACTCATTTCCATTATTTCAATATTTCAACCATACTCCAAAATTGTATTCAATCACTAATTTATTCAATTAGTTCATTCCTTAATTCATTCCCAAAAATTTATTTTATTTAACCTAACTTAGGCTAAATTTTCAGAATTCACTTTATTAGTTCAATTCATTTAATTTGTTCACTTCACTAATTTATTCCACCATCACAATCATTTTTTCGTTAACTTTTCTTAAGTTAGATTTAATCTCTTATGTCACTTTCACATTTCTTTTCTTATCTATATCATTTCTCAAATTTGTAAGTTCAAAATTTACCTTCATCTATTTCACAAACCCTTAGATAGCAAATTTTGGAATCTAAACACCCGGTTTTATTTCAAATCAATTTGAAATCATATATATACATATCTCATTTATGTATATCAAATCAAAATTTTAAATTTCTTAAAATCAAAAACTTGTTTATCAAAACAAGACTCCAATAGCAAATCATTAAGGTAGCAATCCGTCTCTTAGAAACTCGAAAATGAACGTCGATGATGCTACAGTCATCACTGAAATTATTTTCCAACGACCGAAGTAAGTTCAGTGCTTTTATTCCTTTTAAAATTCTTTGCGAAATATTTTTCTCATCAAAACACTTTCAAATAATATTATTATTAATTTTGAATGCTTTGAAAATAATTTTGAAAACAACAGGTTTTAAATTCAAAAATTCTCGACTTTTAAATTCTTTCTATTTATAAACTATATTATAAATATACTTATATAAATTTCATTATCTTATTACCAAAACATTTCATTAATTTACAACTTTGTTATTTTAACAATTCTTACTGTAATTGGATTTCAATTCAATTAATTATCGAACGCTTCATGGAATAATTCACAAAGTATTCATTTTATTTTAATTCAATCAATAATTGATGATAACTATATATTTTCATCGCCTATCGACTAACATTCATTAATAATTAACATGATATATATATAATATAATATAGGTAAAATTATTTCATTTACTCGATTTAAAATAATATTAGGTCGACTTGCTTCGTTTAAATGTTTAGAAATCCCTATCGATAACATGGCGTCCCACGCACCGACCAGAATTCATAAATAACTCAACGGATAAGTAAACACAATATAAAACAATTTATAACACTAACAAGTACGCTCCCTCATATATATACACTCAAACAGACTCATTCTAGGGTATTACCACCCTATTTCTAATGAGTCAAACCCCACAAAGCCAAGGTTATCGCTAAACTAAAGCTTTGATACCAAATGTGACGACCCACATTTTAGAAGGTTTAAATTGACAATAATCCACACATGTCCAACTTAAACAATCCAGAATATAGAAAATTAATGGGGTTAATTAAGAAAAATAAGGAAAGAAGAAGAAAACAAAAACAGAATCTTGCAGCGGAATGATAAAATATAATGATCAAATAAACATTTCATGAAGCGGTTTATATTATACATTTGATTATAATTTATACAACATTTATCAGATTTATATATACAACAGGGATAAATAAAGTAATGCAGCAGACAACATGATGTAGGAATAATAATAGTAATAATATACCTAACCTTCGTCTTCGTCCTACAAATAAAAATCTTTAATGCACTAAAAAACTCAGGGCTGATTCGAGCGTAATGAAAAACGAAACACTCGAGTCCGGACTAAAATATTCTTATGTGAGTCAAATCGATATCGCATATAACATGAGCGTCATGGCGTTAGAGATGTTTACAGAGTTTCACATCTCCTATTCAGTGTATAACGTGCGTGCAATAACTCAACAGATGTTACAGGATTTTCCATCCCTTAAGGATTCGTCAAAATATTTATATGTAGTAGAATACGCTATATATATAATGTCTAATCAGTAAAATAAATATCAAAATAGCGTTAAGGCTTTACATTAATCCCACTTAACGCGTTTTTAAGCACTACCGTATAGTTTGCATATAAAACACCAGTAAACCGTCGGTGGATAGGGATTCGCTGTGATACGACAACACTAAACCAAAATCGTAGGGGTCTCATATAAGGATAAAAGTATGACAAGGCAAGTGAGGCAATACCCAAGGTAGAATACTACCAGTTTACCCTTCCTGACTGGCGGTAACCCCTAACGGCCCACCGCGTCCAACACTCCAAAATCCGAGGGTGTGCACCAATCAATCACAATGTAAATGATGGTAATACAAAGAAGTGTGTCTGCTAGAGGTAGCTAGCCCCATTGACTGGTACGGCTCCTATTTTAGTCATTTCAAATTGACACAAGTGCCAGGCCAATCCATCATCGTTCTCTTTCTTCAAATCTAGCAAATGACGTGAAATCCAACAACTTCATTCTGGAGTCTCCTCTGCGTACATAGTTGTTAAAGTGGTTCCAATATTGACAGAGAGTATGCCAATAAGAGGCTCCGGTCTTTTTAAAGACCAAATGTCGTTTTACACACCGGTTGGTACTTTTACATTTTGAAAACAATTCGTATTTGATATCAAAATATCATATTCGCTTCAAAATCAAATTCATTTTGAAATCATCATATTTACTCAAAATATACTATTTCAATTCAAAATCATATTCGTCTTAATATCTCGATTTCAGTTCCAATTCAACATTACTTCGAATTTTCATTTGGGTTATAACTTCAATTTAACCCAATTCATATTTTAAATCCATGATTTAAATATAAACTTTCCATCCTTTGACCAATTTGAATTTTAGAAAAATAGTTTGAAAATTTAAATTGTTTTTTTTAATAGTTTAAATAATTAAAATAGTTTGATATAAGATGATATAAGTGTTTAAAATGTTTTATAAGGTAAAATAGTTTGGAAAATCAAAACAAATTGAATATGTAAAAAGGTATATTTTAAATAGTTTATATTAAAATAATTTATTTGAAAATAGTTTCAAAGTCAAACTGATTCAATTTCCAAATCTTCTCAATTCAAATCAATTCAATTTCCATTTCCATTTAAATTGATTCAATTCCGATTTCAATTCAAATTAACTTTGATTCCAAATTAATTTCAATTTCAATTCCAAATTAAAACCATTTAATTCCAAATTAAAACCATTTCGATTTATATCAATTTTGAGTTCGATTTTTATAATATCGATTCAAAACACTTAAATCCAATTAACCTTCAATATACAATTTAAAAATCCAAATCTTCAAATGAAATACAATTCTGAGCCCAATTTCTAAATATTGTTTTATATCACTTTTACTAAGCAATATTCAAAGTTCGAATAAAAGTCCAATCTTTTAAAACAAATCAATTTTTGGAATTCAAATCCCATTTCGATTATAAATTCAAAATCTCAAATTCAATTATTTAAACAATTCCTATTATCAACTTAAATTTCAACACTACGAGCTCAAGTTCGAAAATAGTTCGATTTCCATAAATTCGATTTTTTTATTTCCTAAAATCAAATCATTTAAATAATTTCAAAACAAAAAATTTAAAATCATTTAATTTAACCAATCCGATGGCCATATATAATTTTCTATCCTATGGCCAAGTGAATAGTTATTTCGATTTAATTTCGGGGATGGATATATATCATTTCAATCCAAAATAAATGTCATAGGTATATATCATTTCAACCTATTTCTTAATTTATTCAAAATAATTCAATTTATAGTTTTATATACTGTAAATAATATACAGGATGATAACACGATATATCAAAATAAATAAACATCCAAATCATCCAAAATATCAACCAATAGCATCCATCACAATCAACATTCAAACAGTCAATAAATCAAAACAATTTACTATTTATCAATAATCGGGAATTTAACTAAAAATTTAATGTAACAACCCGCATATTTGTCGATTTTATATTTAAATATTTTATTTAAATATTTTATCGTTAGTCGGATGTTAGTCTGAAAAGCTACATTTTGCATACGGTCAAATTAGGACTCGAGACCACTTCCATTGAGTTCAAAATGACGTTTGCGATCTTTTTGAGTGTAAACTTCGATATGTTTGGAGATAGTGAAATTTTCATCACTTTTTGGCTTAGGACTTTGGTTTGGGCTGAACACACACTAACTCAGCCCAACCCCCTCTTCTCTTCATTAATTCACAAACACTTCAAGCTTCTTCAAAAATGGTGGAGGGAATGGGAAATTAAAATTCCTAGCTCAAGTCTTCATTGCTAATCCAACATCTACTCCAAATTCAAGTGACGAACATAGATTCAAGCTTGTTGTTGCTCTTGCTTAACTTTTAAGCTTCTACATCATCAATTTCGTGGAAAAGGTGAGATTTTTACCTCACATCTTGCCTATAATTGTCATTGGACTGTTGGGAATGATTCCCCATCACTTTAGCATGTATGTTTGCATTGGATTTGGATTGAATGGGTGAAAACCCCAAATTTTCGTGTGTGTTTGCAATTCTGGGCGTTAGGTCGCTCTGCCTCGAAGAAGAAAGACTACAGATTTTCGTTCTGGGCTTAGGTCGCATGGAAATAGGTCGCTAGGTCGTAGGTCATGGATCGCCTAGGTCCTAGGTTGCTCGTTCCTGCTTCAGTTACTAGGTCGCGGCTACGTTAGGTCGTAGGTCGCTCGGCTTCGATAACTCCTTAGGTCGCGCACAATGTTAGGTCGCGTACCCCTTTAGGTCGCGAATCAGTTAGGTCGCGCACCCCTTTAGGTCACGAACCAGTTAGGTCGCGCACCCCTTTAGGTCGCGAACCAGTTAGGTTGCACACCCTTTTAGATCGCGTACCTCTTTTAGGTCGCTCGGTCCATTTCTGCTCTTAGGTCGCCCACCTCGATAGGTCGCTTGGACTCGATATCGATAGGTCACTCGGCCTTGTTAAACCCTTAGGTCACTCGGGTTTGCCTCTGATAGGTCGCAAGCTTTGTTAGGTCGTTCGGCTTTAATTATTTAGGTCACTCGATCATCTCTATGTTAAGTCGTTCGATCTGTTTGTTCTTTAGGTCGTTAGACCTACTTCTTTTAGGTCGCTAGGCCTTTTACTTTTAGGTCGCTAGGCCTTTTACTTTTAGGTCGCATGACCTCATGACTATGGATCGCAACCTCTAAGTCGCTCAACCTATCTACCTGTTAGGTCGCTTGTCTTCACTAGGTCGAACCCCGTAGCGGGGGTGTTGCCCCCGCACCCCCACCTAGGGGGTTGCCACCCCCCTGGACCCCCCTCCGTAGGGGATCTTATCTGAAAAACATTCAACAGAACTTCCACTTTGATGCATTTTGAGCTGATTTCCTTGGATTTTGTACACGTCTTCGAATGTGAATTTTTGTGATAGATTGTTTCTACAATCATTTTTGTGACTTGTCACTCTAAAGATATGAATGTTCCAATACTAGTAGTAAATATCAAAACTCTTTCACCTAAACGATTTCAACACTATTTTATTACATAACTCTTTTTCTTAAACCGTTTTTTCCAATCTATTAGTATATACAAGCCTTTACTTCACTCGGATGAGAAATCGAATTAAATGACTTAGTAAAACGAGTGGTATGAAACGCTCGCGTTCACTTCGTCGGTTAGCTCTTGGACTTGTTCGATTGAACCCTTTTGTGACAATTTTCTAGTGAAGATCTACAGTTTGTTCATAAATATTTAAGTTAAGAAAGTGGTTATGGGACATGAAGCTAAACTCATATGTTTACTAGCTTGGTGTGATCGACACTTCCTTATGATCATGATGATCATTTTTATGATTTAGACTAGCGATTGAGCGATGTCTCATTGTCTGCGAGGGAGACTAGATCCCGCTTTTGTGATGTTTCACCATCACATATATGGGGTAGCACCCCATGGTCTTCGGGCCATTCGTGTATCAAAGGCCTTCGGGTCATTCGTGTGTTCGAAAAATTAAATGGATAGCTTCCATGAGATAGCTTCTCGTCCGTGTGCTCGGACTTCCCCCTTTTAGTGATTTCTGGATTTCGTGTGTTGATTTCTGGGATTTGTTCTGGATTTCGTGTGTTGATTTCTGGATTTAGTGCTTCACCAATTTTCATGGTTTTCATTGATATGCTTTATCAATTTTTGTGTATTGGTGAATTCGTGTGTCATTACCTTTTTATGTGTTTGGATCTTTGAGAAGATTCTTGTGATATTGATTAATCCCTTATTGATTATCATTTACATACTTATAGTAGTATGCCATCATGGTTATTATATATTTATGCCATACCCCTTATTCCATATCATGTCATCTGATATTTATAGTTAGACTGATCCGTTTATTATTTTCTTATAAATAATACTCGGGTCAGACCGAGATGCTACAGGTGCTTCTGCTTGACTTCTCTTCTTGATTATTCTGACTTTTGGCTAACTACTTAGATTAGTAGTTTTTGGTTGTACACATTTGAGATATAGACTCTATGTTGTGTATTTATTCTTTTGTATAGCACGTGTTGCTATTCTTTTGTATTATCATGGATCTTTCTGACCACTACTCTGATGTACACTTTCATGTGTTATATATATATTCATATCTTCTTCCGCCTTTGTGATATGGATGTCTGTGACTGGTTTATGTTATGATTATCTCTATGTTTGTTTCTGAAGATTATATATATAGCCACTGTGTGATAGCTTTGAGTTTGTATCGGTATGTCGGATTTCCTCCTTAAATGAAATGCATTCTGCTCTATCTAACATATCGGTGCTCGCACAAAGAAGTTACATGGATGGTCGCTCCTCCACAGCCTTATTCTCCGTGCTAATTGATAGCACTACATCGTAGTGTTCTTCGTTAGCGTGGGTATAGAGGTGGGGCGTCACATTTAATTTCCATTTCTAAGTCAATTTAAATTCCAATCGTCTTGATTCATATCAATTTAAATGCCAGTTAAATTTTATCAACCACAGTCAAAAATTTAAATCACTCCACAATATAAATTTAAATAACATAGGAATTTGATTAGTCAATTGTGAGCATAGAGAACACTCACCTTTTATTTGAATCCGAAAATTCAAATTAACTAAACAATGATGAATCCAACTCCACAATGTAGATGGTTTTGACACGATTCCAACGTGATAAACGACACTCAAATCCGACCTCGTATGCATACAATACGAAATTGTTAACATTTGAATTAAATAATTTAATTAATGGTCTAATTAAAAGTTAATTACCATAATTAAAGCTAAACCGCGTCATTAAGGCTAACCCGGATTCTCTTCCCGCTCACTCAAAACACGTTCACGAAACCAACTTCTCACGTCGCCTAAACCGACCGCCGCTCCTTCTAGCAATGAACGGACCTCGCCCAAGCTCCGCCGCAGATGCGCCTTACCCAGCTCGATGCGCCAACACCAGCCTTGCCCTCCCATGTGCCTTCGTTCACCTGAATGAACATGGAAAATGATTTCCGTTCATCTCTAGAATTCTGGCGCCATAGATCAACAACAGCCCTGAAACTTCGGCTGAGAGTAGTTCGCCTCCTCTTCTCCAACTTTCCTTTAAGCACTGTTATCGATCTCTGATCGTAGCTCGAGAACAATCACGTTAAAGTCGAACCCATCATTTTTCCTTGCCTCCGTTCAACTGCCAACTATGGCCGCCCCCGTCACTTCCAGGACACCACATCACCACCATTCGATAGCCATGCCTTTTAGCTTTCAAAAGACACCAACTCTATCCCCCATCGCTGACTGTAGCTCACACACGAGCCAAAGAACGACAGCCACCATCTTTCTTCCCTTCCTCTGTTTTATATATATCCTTTTTTTATTCTTATTGCCTAAACCAAAGAAGAGACAGGTGCGGGTTTTAAAAAAAATTGAGGTGGGTACGACTAGGTTGGGTGGTTGAACGCAGGGTAGGGTAAGGGCTGATGAGATAGAATGGAGGCTGCTAGTCAAATTGATGCAAATAAATTATTTAAAATTCAAAAATATCTTGATATTTTTTTCGAACCCTGATCGAGGCATGCCACCAGGCGTTCCTAATGTTATACCCATATTCTAGACGCAATGGAACAAGTTTCGAGGTCTAATTCGATCGTATGGAGAAGATAGCATTTTGAACCCAATAAAAATATTAAATTTTCGATATTAATTTCGACGCGTTTCTATTCCGTACGACTAAACGATAACTCCAAACGCTACGAAATTTGAAATCCGATAATAATATACTATTACGGATCCAATGGAACTAGTTTCGTCAAAATCTGAGACTGTGTCCCGGAAGGCTATTTTTATACGTTAATTAAAACGAGTTATTTTTAAAATCGAGCAAATCACTTTTAAATCAAATTTAATATTTTTTATTATCTTCATTTTTATAAATAGAAATTAAATAAGCTTTCAAAATATTTTTATCTAGCTTAAAACTCAAGGTTCCATTATTGAACCAATTTCAATTATTAAATTTGACAATTAATTTTTCCAATAAACCACTATATCTGAAAGTGGAAAATAGGCACAAGGACAAATTTTCATAAAATTTTTGGCTGAAGGACAACAAGTTTTATTTTTAGGCTGAAGGACAAACTCTGAAAGATAATTAGGCCGAAGGACAATGCTAATACAACTAGCATTTTGTACAATGTAAAACTGGATATAATGCTAGTTATAATTAGCATTTTGTACAATGTTTGCACTGTACAAAATGCTAATTATATTTAGCATTTTCCTTCAGCCTAATTTTCTTTCAAAGTTTGTCCTTCAGCCCAAAAATGAAACTTTGTGTCCTTCAGCTTAATTTTTTTTCAAAGTTTGTCCTTGTGTCTAATTCCCTCTATCTGAAATTAAAGTTATTTAACCTATAAAAATTAACTTTTCCATATTTAAAATAACTTAAACATCCAATAATCCTCATATGTACAGTACCAGTCTCACTGTCATAGCGTCGAGCCTAGCTCACTGTCCCATTTAGATTGCCTAATGCAATTAAGGAAATGCCCATTTAGTTACTTAAAACTTACCCCTATTTGAAGCAGGCTCTACTTGTCTTTTGACTCTTCGACTGGGGTAAACCTTCCTACTATGGTATATTCCCTTTACCTATACGCAAATGTTTAATTCCACAGGTCCTATAGTTGGATATTTCCCACATCAGTTTAATGTATACACAATTACTGGTAGCCTCTTGTGGTAGGTAGACTTATGTTGTGTAATACTACTGAACTCACATTCCAACCCATTTTAACGACTATGTCATTCTTATTTAATCTAAGCTATTGGCTAAATTCAATAGTTCATACCCGTCATAAATGCATACTTGAGGCTATGTATATATTCATACCTATTTATTTACTACGCTTCCTATGTTCAACTGTTAATATTTAGTTGTTTTTTCATAACTGACTCCTTGTTCATTAATGTCAATTCAATGTCATTTACCGCTTACTTTTATTGAAATTGGATACTTAGATCTTAGTACATATTAGTACTACAAGTCTTAGGTAATATACAATATACTACTTGTCAATTATGTTCGAATCACGCTACACAAGTTTCGCACATGTGACCTCTTGCACCAATTTACAACTTACTTTTAACTTAAAAGATTTAAATATCTTTTACTACTTACTTCCCCTTTATTTCATTTGATCTATTTTACTGTTCCTTTTCAATTCTTACTATCTTTATTTGATTACTAAACATTCTTACTTACTCATTTCATTACTTTACCTACATTTCGTCGCTTATTATTAAATTCCCTTTATTGCATATATTCGTTTTGTAATTAGACCGTTGTTACTTTTACTATTTACAATATTTTAGTTTATAATTAGGGATTTCTACATTTTAATGCATGGAAATTACACCTTCCCCAAAAGAAAATGTTAACACTATAAATTTCTGTAACTTATCTAAAAGGATATTTGTGTTATGTTTGGAATTACAAGGAATTGTCTTTTTGTTTTTATTGAAATAGACAGTATAAAATATGGTAAACATCTTTATTTTATATATCTCTTTCTTTTAGGCATATTCATGTTACTTCAAATGATACACTTTTATTCACAATTGTAAAACCGGATAATTTATAGAAATTTACATTGCAACACACTTCATTCAAATGAATTAAAATACTACTTAAATACCAATAAATTTTCTAATAATTTCTAATTGATATTTATCAACATATACCATTTGGCCCGCAAATCTGGAGTTTCTATATAATCTTGTTAATTAAGGGACTGCTACTTACACCCTAACTTTCCAGATTCAAGTATATGCAACATCTAATTCAAGTTAAAGGTTCACAGAATATGTAGGCATAGTTTTCAATTTGAGTACGCATATAATTAAGCCTACGACTTTAAAATAATTATATCTAGGCATACAAGGAACATATTTACAATGAAATAAATACAGTATTATATAAAAATATATAATTTCTCACTCACCACTTAGCTTTCAAATCTCTATATCTAAATTCATTCTTCTTATTTGACTCCCTTTTCTTCTACCAAAATATGTATTTATAGGCGCACAAATCAATTACATCCGTTAGATTTTAATTTATTAAATCCAGACCTTTAGGCCTATGGTTATTATTAACCGCCACCGGTCGCCTACTTTATAGCCACCGGTTGACCGATCCTAATAAAGGGGTCGGCCGGTCGCCTTTACTTGTTAATTTGTGATTTTTTTCTTATCTCGTTCTATTTCTTTCCTTTTGCGACCGATATTGTTTCATCTGATTACCTTTAACCTTATTAACGTAACTTAGCGCTTAGGCATTGGTTTAATGTTAATTTATTGTTAACTAACAATATTTGTTTCCATATTTACTTTCCTTCAAAGTTAAAATTCTTATCTATTAATGTTTGTTTTAACATTAATTAATTCTTATTTATTTCCTTTTGCATTCAAGTTATTTGTTTCCTTCTCTGCTTTCTTAATTAGATTTAATTTTATTGAACGTTATTAATTTACATGTATATTTAACTTTAACATTTATACCTAATGCCCATTTTAATGTTAAGTTATTAACATTTACTTTCTTAATTGGTTCTGAATTATTTCTGATTCAAAAACTTCAAACGTCAATAACTTTTTCGTTTGAACTCCGATCGTACAACTTCATATATGAAAATTAATCAGAAAATCGCCATGAATGCAATAGTATAAGTTTTGTAGCCAAATTATGATGTTTCTAAAAATTCTATTTTTGGGCTTTAATAATTACTTATTAATTAATTTCCTTTTTATTTTATGAGGTATTACACTAACGCACTCGAATGATGTGAGGATTGTTTAATTGGTGTCATGTTTCCTAAATTTGGCCTATCAACCTAGTGTTGTCACAAGACGAAGGTATTATGACTTGAATACTCAAACACCCGACATTGTACTTAGATTGTAGTACACCTATATGATGTTGATAGTAGATTAGCATATATTGATGTTATGTGCTAACACTTTGGATGTAAGGACATGTCAGGGATGATTCTCCATGTTGGAATCGGGCCAGTCAGAAGCTGGTTAAAAGGATGAATTTAAAAAAAAACTCATTTTGATCTTGGTTAAGCCTATGAAGCATAAATTGATTTTAGATCTAATCTAAAATTTTGAACAAAATCTTCACTTTATTTTTATTATTTAAAATTAGTTTTGGTTTAATTTTAAATTGTACATATGTTGTTTGAGCACATCAAATGCGCCCATGCGTGAAAGTGCAACATATGGAAAGTGCACGAAGTTAATGTGAACGTTGTTTTATATATTTGTGTGTGTATGCCTTTGTCATCCAAAATAATTTTTTAAATAAGATTTCTTATATATATATGTGTGTGTGTGTGTGTGCGCACGCGCGTGCGAGCATGGGCATGCGCATACAAACATATATGTATGTGTTTATGTGTACATATATACATGTATACACACACATAAATATGTATATGTTCACATTAGAATAAACTTTGTTTATATGAATTGTATTAAAGTTGAACTAGACAATTTTAAAGTTGATTTTAATTAAAAGATAGTTTAGAAACAAAATTACAATATTTTACATAAAAGTCCATTTTGTGAACCTTGAATTAAGAACAAATACATACATACATACATACATACATACATATCTGTGTGTGTGTTCAAATTAATGTATATACAATAGTTAAATGAATGTTTTAATACAAAAAAACATGCAACAAATATAATTAACTTGTTTGTAATTTAAAATATATACTTTTAAATATAAAAAATTAATTAGTTTAGATCCAATTGTTAAATTAAGAAAGAAATCAAAAGTTTTAATTTTTTTTTGAAAAACAACTTATGAATTTTAAATTGGTGTAATTTTATGTAAACAATACCTAAAAATGTTTCAACCCAACATGTAGCATAAGTATTCAATGCTCAACTTTATAATATGAAACTTAATCTATTAATGATATAGTTTTTAATAAAATAGAAAAAATTATTCAAACAATAATTTCTGAAACAAAAAGAATTCGACGACTTAGGCATATATAAATTCATAATGATGAGATTCAGATCTAAATTAGACACATAATACGAAGAAACAAACAAAAAGCAGTCATGAGTCAAAAATTGTTAACATAGATAACATATGGACAAATAATAAGAAGGGCAAGGAGATGTTAAAACATATTAGCAAGAAAAGAATATAGCTAATAAGGCTGTCAATGGTTACCTGAAAAATCTAAAATCTGTTCGCATCCGCATCTGAAAAAGGGATAAATATCCAATATCCGAAAAAGCATATTACAAATACGGATACGAAGACATTCGCATTTGAAAATTATCCGTCTGCTAGTTTTCAAAATTGTAGTTTATTTTATGTATATTTTAGTACCCATGAAAGGTATGCATTTATTGTTTTATTGAGAAAAAGTATATATTACATTTAATTAATATTAACTACTAAAAACTTATCATCATATTTGTTGATTTTGCATACTTTAATAACAAAACGCGAGTGAAAAAAATTTATGTCAATTAAATTTTTTTGTTTATGTTTCTTGATTTACCATATATGAAAATGATTTTGGATGTAGATGCGGATATGTCATTATCCGATTCAAAAGTATCCGTTGACATGCCAAATAACTGATTCAAGGGAAGAAATTACAAATCCAAATCATATTCCAAAATTCATACAGGTGAAAGAGATACAAGAGGTAGGGATTAAAAGCATGTAGACATGATGAATTTATATATAGATAAAATAGAAGTTACCTTGAGATGTAGGCAAGAGAAACACCTTGAATGATGATAGGATTCCTAAATTCAATAAATCAATCTCTAGATCATGGAACAATCGAGAGATAATCACCTTTATTTTATTTTATTTTTTTTATTTTGTTTTAGAGTTTTGGAACACTAATCACATTGAATTTTTGACCCTAAAGAGATTTCAAAAGTAAAGCAAAATGATATAGGCAAAAGAAAATAAAGAAGGAAATAAATATGTCATTAAAGGAATGATGACTCACTTTCCTTTAATTGAGATTTTCCTTTTCATTTCAAAAACAAATGACCCCTTCTATCTCTCAATCCATGGCCAACAATGATATGGGTTGTTTGGCTCCAAACAATTCCAAAACGCAATTAGAATTGATCTCATTTTAAGCCAATTCAAATTTTCAATCGATATTGTATACCATACTCGCGTTTATAAGTTTTATATATGCATTTTATTAAATACCAATCGTATTAAAAAAATCAAATAAAATTTTAATGATTAACATTCGACAAATAATTAATTTAATTTATTTAAAGCCCTTTTAGTATTTATTCTATTTAAATCGAATTTAAATATTCTACTAACATCGTATATCGTTACGTGCATTTATAACTTTTGTATACACGTCTTTTTAAGTAGTAACGGTATTCAAACAAATAAAATAGAATTTAATAATTAATATTTCATAAATATTAATTAATTTAATTAACTTTCAAAGATTAAAAATTAATTAAATCGCGTGGTTCATTCGTAATATATGGTTGTGTGACTCAAAGGTGTAAATTCAGCCATCGATTAATATTGAACAATTCAAATATTAATGTTCACATGTCACATAGCTAGTGTGTGACATTTGGTTGAGTTTATCAGTTGCACATCTTTTGGTAAAACCAATTTTACTTATTATTATAAGCGGTCCCTGGTAGTAACGATTATTAACACCATTCTCTTCATCAAAACTATATCACATTAGGACTTATGAAATTTGGTTTTGGTCAAAATTCAAACAAAGTCTACATTCAACTTTGTAAGTACAAAAAAGGCTTTTATTAAATAATAACATTTATCATTAATAGTACTACTAGGAATTTTGACTTTGAGTCGACTACAGTTGACTATGATACTAACACCACATAACCGAGGAGACGAATTCTCTATTGAATAGTGTCTCACTTTCAAATTGATACATTAAGAAAATATCAAATCCAAATTGATATCACTAAATGGTTGTTTGAGGTGTTCTTATGTATTTATGAAATACTAGAGAATTGTTTATAGAAATAACGAACTCTTTATGAAGGAGTTTTCAAACTAAAATTTCATAAGAGATGTTGAGTATAATATGTCAATAATAAATACAAGTAAGAAAACTTAAGTTGGAAATGTTCCAAATAAAACATTTTGGTTGATTCAATGGAAAAGTTACATACATCGCCTTGAATAGCTCCATAATAAAAGCGAAGTTTATATATAACCACACAAATTTATAACTGAGCTAAGAGTTATTCCAAGTATTAAGAATAGTAATCATTGTTATATGATAACAATATAATAATAAGAGCTCACTAGAAGTCGAGAAACATACTCTGAATAGTTCCACATGATAAAAGTTGTTTATTAGCATCAGAGAGAGTTGATTAATAGAGTAGATATTTAAACCAACATAGCAGATCCATTCATGAAAGCTCTAACTCGATCGGTTCTCATCAAACTGATTGAAAGGATAGGATATAGATTCCATAATTGACCCCAAGGGCAAGTGAGAGATTGATAGAGTTAGGTATATACCTTAGGGTAATTATGTAATTTGTTACATATATCTAACTCGATAACCAATCTTGTTCGAAATAAAAAGTGTTTTCTTTCTATTATATACTTGATATAGTAAGTTATACTGATCAATTAATTTAATTAAAAATATATTTAATAGAAAATCCATAAATGGTATGTTTTGTGATAATAGTTACAAGGTGTTGTAAGCATGAGTAGTTTAACACAATGAAATTAAAACATAGTATTTTAAATATTCCTAATCAAGATGTGTTGAGACTGGATATCGATACATCTGTTAAGACTAGAGTACATAACACTCTCCAAATATTGGGCAATGAATTACTCATGACTATTAGGGGGAACAAAGGAGTTACGTAATGATAGTTATTGGATAAATATAGAATGACTCACTCGATAGTTTTCTATTAGTTAATATAACTAAGGTCAAACAGAAAATATCGATGTGACAAAATTACACAATTCTCTTAACTTGAAAATGCTATTGTCTTCAATGTGGAAATCCTACTTTGGTTATAGTTAAATCGTCGCACGACGTCTATCGAACGATAGTTGAGTTGAGTGGAAGCATTGGAAGTGAAATACTATTCAAGAGAGGATTCCTCTCCTCAGTCATATGAGGTTTGTATCACAGTCAACCGATGTCAACTCAAAGTCAAAGTCTTTGGCCAGAGCAGTTCAGTTAATAATTATTATTATTATTAAACCAAGGACTTTGTGATTGGACTATAGAGTTTAATATGGATGATATTGGAATTTTGACCATTATCAAATTCCATAAGTTCAAAGTGATATAGTTTTGACGAAGAGAACTAATGTAAAAGATTGTTACTACCAAGTAATGCTCAAATAAGTAAAATTGGATTTTACCAAAAGACGTGTAAGTGATAAATTCAACCAAAATGTCACCCCATTAGCTAAGACGACGTGCGAACTTTAATATTTGAATTTTTTAATATTTATCACTGATTGAATTTATATCTTTAAGTCAAACAATCGTAATGATGAATACTCTAAATAACCTACACGATTTAATTAATTTATAATCATTGTAAATTAATTATTATTTCTGAAATATTAATTATTAAATTTTATTTTATTTGTTTATATACCATTAGAATTTAATAAAGTGCATAAATAAAAGTTATGAATGCACATATGGATATACTATATCGATATATTGTTTAAATTGGATTTAAATGAAATAAATCCTAAGTGGGTTTGGATCACTTGTGGCCGGTAGTTCCTCCATGTTTGGTCGGCCACATAAGAGAGAGGGGAGGGGTAAGTTTTCAAAAGAATCAATAAAGGTAAAATAACAATATAAATAAGGAAAAATAGGATCTCTCTTTAATTGGCGTTGATTGCCTTCTTTATTTAATTGTTTTCATAACTTTTTGCTATTCATTCATTTCTGTAACTTTTCTGGTTCTCTCTTTCCACTCTAATGGTTGAAAATATGAGAGTATTCATGGCTTCAAAAATTCCTAAAATCAAATACAAGTAAAATCAAGTTCATTAAAAGTGGTTTATCCCTCTTGATCCTTGCAAAATCCGAGGGTTGATTTCTTAATCTAGGAGCTTTGATTATTGTTCAAGGTGTGAGTTACTGGATACATCAAAAGGTAATTTTTTAACTTAAATTCATCCATGTATTTATATGATTGATATAATTAGATTTTCTATGATTTACCTTATGTTTTAATTACTCATCTTACCACGTGTAAATTAAATCTCCCTTATGTCTATTTTGATTAAAACATGTTTATTGTATTGTTCTAATCTAGATCTATGTTTGTTCATCATCTCCCTTTGATGTATGATCATGACAAATTGATGTGTTTTGAATCCCATATTACTTTTGATAACTATTTGTTCTGTATTGTTTAGATCTGTAAATTTTTATCACAAACTTACGCATGCCTACTTTGTCCAAATTTCTTTTATTTGTTATAGAAAAGCTAATTTTAAATGAGTTTTTTAATATAATTATACAACAATAACATAATTAAATGAAAATGAATTATGTATGTTTATCTACTATTTTGAAATTAATCTTTAATTTCAAATAGTAAACAATTGAATATAATTATTTCAATCCTTATTTTAAAAAAGAACTTGACTTAAGATTAATGAATGGACTTTAGTGTAGTTTTTTATATTTTAAGTCTCAGGTAAGTCCAAAGTATTGTTTCATTCCTAAACTAAACATTTAATAAAAACTATTAACTTTAAAATCAAAACTTGTTTGTATAATTGTATATATACATATATCATATGCTACAATGTGTGCAAATATATGTTGTTTAGATCTAAATTATTAAACTGTAATAATCATGTATATGGAAATATATATGTTTGGTTTAATTCAAACTTGTAAGAGGATTTTGTGCAATAATATAATATTTTGTTGTCAAATCATTCTTTAATCAATATCATTCTGTTAATGTTAATTTAAGGTTTCAAATTATTTAAAACAACTAATAGGTTTTCACATTATATATATATATATATATGTATGTGTGTGTGCACGCGTGTGTGTGCGTGCGTGTGTGTAATTATTATGGATGTGTGTATATATTTCGTTAGTTATAAACTTAAACAACAAAGGCATGTGTAATTTAGTCGATAAGTTATAAATGCCATTTAATTTATTAATTATTACAATTAAAGAGGGAGAGAAATGAAAGGTTTCTCTCTCTTGATATATTGCCAAATCTTCTCATTATTAATTGCATAGGGTAAGAGAGGGAAAAAAGGTTTTTCTCTCTAAATTTATTTATACATGTTTCATTTACACATATATACACCACTCATATACTGCACTTACACTTCACGCAAACGAACGTATTTGATACATTCATTAATACCTATAAGTTTAAGTTATATTTATATCTACATTTTAAAATTTTAAACCAAATAAGATTGTGTTCAAAAAAAAATTAGACTAGATCTAATAGACATTTAGGCTTTATAGGCCCAATAAAGAACCAGAATGGTAGAAAAAATAAAATTCACTCATTTCTTCCGCTATGGGCTGATTTAGTTCCAACAAGAGTAATTGCCCATTCTATTGAAAATAGTCGAGCTTGATAGCACTTGAATCAGTCTATTCCTAAGATAATTTTGTGAGTTAAAGAATCCATGATAAAACACATAAAAGAGTCTCCAAACAAGCTGTAACGCCCCACCTCTATACTCACGCTAGCCAAGAACACTACTGGATAATGCCGTCGACTATCGCAAAGAATAAGGCTATTGAGGAGCGACCATCTGTGCGATTGCTTTGAGCGAGTACCGATATGTCAGATAATATAACTTACATTTCATTTCTGGAGGAAATCCGACATATCTAATACAAACTCAAAGCTACCACACAGTGGCTATGAGGCCTTTGGGAACAAATATAGAAATAAACATAATAGAAATCAGTCACAGATGTTCATATCTCAAAGGCGGAAACAGATATTAATATAACACATAAAAGTGTACATCAGAGTAGTGGTCATACAAGATCCACAATATCACAAAAGAATAGATACAAGTGTTAGACAAAAGAATAAGTATACAGCATGGAGTCTATATCTCGAATGTATAACAACAAAAACTACAAATGTAATGTAGTTAGCCAAAAGTCAGAAGATGATCCCAGATAAGGAGTCAAGCAGAAGCACCTGTAACATCTCTGTCTGACCCGAGTATTATTTAATAAGAAAATAATAAACAGATCAGTCTAGCTATAAATATCAAATAAAGGAATGAGATATAAGCAGAGATATAATAAGAATGTATGATAATAATAATGTCATGCTAGAACAAATATGATATAAAACAACAACAAAATCATACAATATCTCAATAATCTCAAAACACCAAAAAGAATATCATATTCTTAATTTTATTTACCAAACTACAAATATTGACAAACATATCATTGTCAATCACATAAAGAGGTGAAATACAAATTCTAGAAATCATCAATTAGAAATCCAGAAATCACAAAGGGGGACATCTATCACAAACGGGAGCATGAAAACTCACCAACACGTGCATCACAAACGGAACGCTATTCCATGGTTGCTAACCATAAATTTTGAGCCGAAGCTCCATAAACGGTCCGAAGACCACGGGTCGCTACCCCACCAAATTGAACCAAAGTTCCACAAAACGGGGTTTAGTCTCCCTCGCAGATAAATAGACATCGCACATCGCTAGTCTAAATCACAAAATGATCATCATCGATCCATAAAAAGTGTGAATTACACTAAGCCAGTAAATATAAGAGTTTAGCTTCATGTCCCATAACCACTAGCTTAACTTAAATATTTACGAATAAATTGTAGATTTCCACTCGGAAATTGTCACAGGATTTTCAATCGAACAAGTTCATAAATTAACCGACGAAGTAAACGCAAGAGTTTCATACCACTTGTTTAGCTAAGCCGTATAATTAGATTTTCTCATACGAATGAGGTAAAGGTTTGTATATACTAATAGATTAGAAAACGGTTTTATAAATGAGCTTTGTATTAAAAATAGAGTTGAAATCATTTTAGTAAAAGAGTTTGAATATTTACTACTAGTATAGAAACCTTTGTAATTTAAAGTGACAAAGCACAGAAATGATTGTAGAAACAATCAACCATCAAAATTTCACATACGAAGACGTGAATCAAGTCCAGAGAAATCGATACCGAATCCATCAAAAATGGATAACCACAAAAATCCCGAAAAAGAAGTCATTTGAGAAGATGATAAATGACAACGACAAATCGGAAATCACGAATCGATACAAATTGGAAATCAAATCAATATAATCAAGTAGGTTAAGATAATCAGGTCAGTCGACTGAACCAGATGGTCAGTCGACTGACACAGGGATACGATTTTTGTATCCCCAGGGTCAGTCAACTGACCTAGAGGGTCAGTTGACTGATACAAACCCAGGCAATTTCTTGGGTCTGGTTCAGTCGACTGAACCACTGGTTCAGTCGACTGAACCTGCTTCAGAAGCACATTCACTCTAGCCCTCTTTGGGGCAAATCCGATAACACGGGTGGAAGCGAACAATTTGAGCAACTTCGATTGAGGATTTACGCCAAACGACAACCCAGCCTTGTATGGCCCTCCGAAACGCTCCACTATCGTGTTCTAACATCAAAGATTTGATTTTTTTACCAAATTGGATTCCAAAAACCAAAAATTGAACAATTCACCAATTCAATCCAAATCGAAAGCAAATGTACATGAATAAGTGTTAGGAGTTCATACCCAACAACAACGATATCTATAGAAATAGATGTGAGTTCAAAAACTCACCTTTAAACCCAAAAATGATGAAGGAGAAGCTTGAAAGCAAAGGAAGATCAACCACTCTACCACTTCAACTCAAGAAACTTGAATCTAAGCTCAAAAGAAGAACATTTCCTAAGTTAGGTTTAGGAAATTTCTGAAATTAAAGAGAGAATGAGTTGGAGAAGAAAAAGGAGATACTTACCAAAGCTTCTCTTGAATTTGGAGCAAGAATTTGGTTTTGCAATTGAAAACTAGGGCTTGAAGTTTCTAATTTCTCATTCTCTCCCCATTTTCAGTTGCGCTAGAATGTTTAAGAGAATAGAAATGAAGTGAAGAGGAGAGGAGGGGGCTGAACTAGGTTATAGAGTGAGTTGGGGTGAAACCCAAACCCAAAGCCCAATAGAAAATAGCAAAATTCAACTTACTCCAAATATATCGAAGCTTATACTTAAAAAAGTCGCAAATGCCATTTTGGACTCAATGGAAGTAGTCTCGAGTCCCAATTTGACTGTTTACAAAAATTAGCTTTTCGGACTTTAATCCGATTAACGGTTCTATATTTAAATAAAATATTTAAATATTCAAAACTTTAAAATATGCGGGTTGTTACAGACTCCCCTCCTTAAAGAAATTGTGTCCTCGCAATCTTTAAGAAATGAATAAGAAGTAACAACAACAAAAGCATATCAACACAAAAAGAAGAGATTTGAAATAAAAAGTTCACCTTAAGGAGCACGAGAGAGCAAGTCCGGATGTGTTCGCTCGATGAATTCTCTGGATTCCCAAGAGCAATCCTTAGGATTGGAGGACCATTGAACTTTCACAAGAGGAACATCTTTATTTCGAAGGCGTTTGACCTCCGTAGAAATGATTCGAATGGGATGTTGCTCATAAGTCAAATTAGGCGAGACTTTAATTTCTTCAATAACACTAGGCTCAAGAATAGAATCGGAATCTCGAAGGCATTTCCGGAGTTGAGAGACGTGGAATACATCATGAATAGCAGAAAACTAAGCCGGTAATAAAAGGCGATAAGCCACGGAACCAATGCGTTCAGTGATGGGAAATGGGCTAATATATCGAGGTGCTAATTTTCCCGATCGACTGAAACGCACAACACCCTTCATAGGTGAAACACGAATAAACACAAAATCTCCCACAGAAAATTCTAATTTCCTTCTTCGATTATCGACATAGGATTTTTATCTACTTTGAGCTTCTTTCATCCTATGTCGAATAAGGTCGATCTTTTCTGTGGCATCACGAATAAAATCTGGACCTAAAACCAGCTTCTCACCGACTTCAAGCCAACACGAAGGAGATCGACATGGTCTTTCGTAAAGTGCCTCGAAAGGTGCCATACCAATACTAGATTGGAAGCTATTATTATAGGAAAATTCAACAAGGGAAATGTGATCTTCCCAACTTCCACCAAAATCAAGAACACATGCACGAAGAAGATCTTCAAGAGTTTGATTCACGCACTCGGTTTGTCCATCGGACTGGGGATGATAAGCGGTACTAAAATTAAGCTTGGTTCCCAAAGCTTTTTGAAGACCTTTCCAAAATCCACTAGTAAACAATGGATCCCGATCGCTAAGAATAGAAGTAGGAACTCCATGCAATCTAAAAATTTCCTTGACAAAGAGTTTAGCCAAAATAGGTACGGTCCGATTGGACCGAACGGGAATAAAATGGGCGGATTTTGTAAGTCTATCTACTATCACCCAAAGGCTATCATGGCCAGAACGAGAACGGGGAAGACCATCAATAAAGTCCATGGAAATTTGATCCTACTTCCATATTGGAATGTCTAAAGGTTGCAATAACCCACCGGGCCTTTGGTGCTCGGCCTTAACAAGTTGGCAAGTCATGCAACGCTTAACAAAGTTAGCAATATCGGATTTCATTCCCTCCCAGTAATAAAGTCGCTTCATATCCGCGTACATTTTACTACTAACGGGATGAATGGTAAATTTAGAACGATGAGAATCTTCTAAAATATCTTTACGAAGATCAATAATATCTGGTACCATGAGTCTACCAAATTTTCGAATACCTCCATGAGCATCAATATCAAAGTCTTTCAAACCTTCAATATCAATTTTATCCCTACAACTTTGGCCAAGAGAAACCAATTCAGGATCATGCATTTGAGCTTCCAGAATGCGGTCTAAAAGAGAAGGATGAGCCTCAAGGCTACACAAAACAAGAGATGAACATAAATCGGATTCACGATCTCGAATCTCACAAGTGGATAAAGTTGCGAGATCATTCCACTCGGATGTCATCATAGAGACAACCGCTTGTTGCTTACGACTAAGGGCATCGGCAACAAGATTTCCCTTTCCGGGAGTATAAAGAATATCAGGATCATAAGATGCAAGGAACTCGAGCCAACGTTGTTGACACAAGTTAAGTTCCTTTTGAGAAAATAAATACTTCAAAGATTTATGATCGGTGTAGAGAACAAATTTCTCTCCCAAAAGATAATGACGCCAAATTCTAAGGGCGAAAACAATAGCCGCGAGCTCTAAATCATGAGTGGCATATCTGGTCTCGGCCGGCTTTAATTGTCTAGAAGCATAAGCGATAACACATTCCCGCTGCATGAGAATGGCTCCCAAACCAACACGACTAGCATTGGTATAAACAACAAAGTCTTGGTTCCCATCGGGAATCACAAGAATAGGAGCATCGGAAAGGAGTTCTTTTAATTTTTGAAATGAAGCTTCACATTTGTCTGACCAAATGTATTTAACTCCCTTCTTTGTCAAATTAGTAAGAGGTATGGAAATCTTAGAAAAGTCTTTTATGAACCGACGGTAATAGCCCGCCAATCCGAGAAAGCTACGAATTTCCGTCACACTCTCCGGTCTCTTCCAACTTTGAATCGCTTCAATCTTTGAAGGATCCACGGAAATTTTGGATTTAAAAATGATATGCCCCAAAAATTTCACACGAGATTGCCAAAAGTGGCATTTAGAAAATTTTGCTTTTAATTGATTGCTCCTAAGAGTTTCCAACACAATCCGAAGATGATTTTCATGCTCTTCCTCGGTTTTAGAATAAATAAGGATGTCATCTATAAAGATGAGAACAAATCGGTCGAGGAAGTCTTTAAAAACTCGATTCATAAGGTCAACGAAATAAGCTGGAGCATTCGTCAAACCAAATGGCAAAACAAGCCATTCATAAGATCCATAACGTGTACGGAACGATGTCAAAGAAATGCTATCCTCTGCAATACGGAGCTGATGAAAACCGGTTGCTAAGTCTAACTGAGAAAAGACTTTAGCACCACTAAGCTGATCGAATAAATCATCAATCCGAGGCAAGGGATATTTATTTTTGATGGTGAGATCGTTAAGCTTGCGGTAGTCAACGCAAAGCCTAAGTGTACCATCATATTTCTTCACAAAAATAGCGAAGCTCCCCATGGAGAGGTACTAGATTGAATAAATTGCTTCACTTCCAATTCGGATAATTGTTTACGCATCTCCTCATTTTCTTTATTGGACATACGATAAGGAGGACGAGTGATAGGTAGAGCTCCAGGGACTAGATTAATTCGGAACTCAATTGCTCGCTTAGGCGGTAATCCTAGAACGGGCTCAAATATATCGGGGAATTCACGAACAATGTGAATGAGGGAAATAATATCTTCCTCATAATCGTTATCGTCATCATGAGGATTTAGTGAATACAAGGATGCTTTCGAATTGGAATCAGAATCTTTCAGAATGAGAGAAATCTACTTAATAGATTGCGAGTGCCGAAGACATATAGTCCGCTCAGGACATAAGATATGGGCTTCATAACGGTTAAGCCAATCCATTCTCAAAATCATTCCGAAACCTAAATAACGCATGACATGCAAATCGGCACGGAAAGAGTAATCACATAAAATTATTTCGACATCTTTACACAATAAACTGAGTGTTGCGGATCCACCGACCGGATTCGCAATTCTCAAAGAAGACATCAAGCCAATAACATTTAAAGACAAAGCATCTACAAGTTCTTTTGATATAAAAGAGTGAGATTCACCCGTATCAAAAAGAACTCGAATAGGAAGATCACGAAATATAATAATGCCATCAAGGATAGAATGAGAAATACCTTGACCACGAGAAGTGTTAGCAGGTGCTTGTACAACATTTAGCTTGCCCTCCTTCTTGCCTTGAAGTTTGGGACACGAAGATAAGGTATGACCCGAACTCTTGCAATAGCGGCAAGAAAGAGACTTCGGGCACTTGTTTGCATAGTGGTCCTTAGAACCACAATTGTAACATTCTCCACGACGAAAAGTAGGAGTATTTGCTACCGGTGTTGCTTGCTTTCCCTTCTTGTTGGCATTAGGCTTGAATTTAAAAGGTCTCTTCTTGTTGATGTTTTGTTTGACCTCAACATCACTATCTTTATCGGCCTCTTCGAGACGAAGAGCAATATCAACAATCTGGTCAAAAGAAACTTCTAATTTCAGAAGTAATGGCTTTTTGAGGCTCTTGTTCAAGCCATAAACAAATCTCTGGTTTTTCTTCTATGGGGTATTAATATACTTGACCCCATATTTAGAGAGAGATTCGAAAGAAGCGACGTATTCCATCATGGAAGATTCACCTTGAACAAGGTCTATGAAGTGTCAGTCTAAAGATACATTTTCAGCTTCCGGCATGAATTTCAACTCGAACCTTTCCCGGAATTGCTCCCAAATAAGGTCCGCTTCAATAATTTCGGAGATCAGAAGCTCGTACCAGTCTAATGCTCTTTCTTGGAGCATGCTAGAGGCCACTTGGACTCGATGAAGATCAATAAGATTCATGCGAGAAAAGATGCGGTCGCATGTTCGAAGCCAAGCCTTGACTTCTATAACGCTTTCGGAACCTTTAAATGGCTTTCCACCCAAATTGGTGTAATTACTACACAAGCGTGCAATCCCAGATTTAGGATGAGTGGGCTCAGGAATAGGTCCGACAGCTTGAGCATTTCTTACAAGATCAAGAAGTTGCTGAGCAGACATAAATACTCCATCCTGGGGAGTAGCACTAGATTGACCGGCGCTGGGATGGCTAGGTCTAACCATTTCTCTTCTTTAAGAAATAAATAAAAGAGAAAAAGGTTAATCTCAGAATGAATATCAAACAAACTTGATTGATAAAACAAGGCATCATAAAAAGAAATAGGATAGAACGGTTTTAATGACTCGAATTAATCCTAAGGCACGACTCCTAAGAAAGAATTAGGACAATGATCCTTGCTAGATTATTCTACATTGTTTTGAAGTTTGGCTCTGATACCAAGTTGTGATGCCCCACCTCTATACTCACGCTAGCCAAGAACACTACTGGGTAATGCCATCGACTATCGCAAAGAATAAGGCTGTTGAGGAGCGACCATCTGTGCGATTGCTTTGAGCGAGTACGGATATGTCAGATAATATAACTTACATTTCATTTCTGGAGGAAATCCGACATATCTAATACAAACTCAAAGCTACCACACAGTGGCTATGAGGCCTTCGGAAACAAATATAGAAATAAACATAACAGAAATCGGTCACAGATGTTCATATCTAAAAGGCGAAAACAGATATGAATATAACACATAAAAGTGTACATCAGAGTAGTGGTCATACAAGATCCACAATATCACAAAAGAATAGATACAAGTGCTAGACAAAAGAATAAGTATGAAGCATGGAGTCTATATCTCGAATGTATAACAACAAAAACTACAAATGTAATGTAGTTAGCCAAAAGTCAGAAGATGATCCCAGATAAGGAGTCAAGCAGAAGCACCTATAACATCTCGGTCTGACCCGAGTATTATTTAATAAGAAAATAATAAACAGATCAGTCTAGCTATAAATATCAAATAAAGGAATGAGATATAAGCAGAGATATAATAAGAATGTATGATAATAATAATGTCATGCTAGAACAAATATGATATAAAACAACAACAAAATCATACAATATCTCAATAATCTCAAAACACCAAAAAGAATATCATATTCTTAATTTTATTTACCAAACTACAAATATTGACAAACATATCATTGTCAATCACATAAAGAGGTGAAATACAAATTCTAGAAATCATCAATTAGAAATCCAGAAATCACAAAGGGGGACATCTATCACAAACGGGAGCATGAAAACTCACCAACACGTGCATCACAAACGGAACGCTATTCCATGGTTGCTAACCATAAATTTTGAGCCGAAGCTCCATAAACGGTCCGAAGACCACGGGTCGCTACCCCACCAAATTGAACCAAAGTTCCACAAAACGGGGTTTAGTCTCCCTCGCAGATAAATAGACATCGCACATCGCTAGTCTAAATCACAAAATGATCATCATCGATCCATAAAAAGTGTGAATTACACTAAGCCAGTAAATATAAGAGTTTAGCTTCATGTCCCATAACCACTAGCTTAACTTAAATATTTACGAATAAATTGTAGATTTCCACTCGGAAATTGTCACAGGATTTTCAATCGAACAAGTTCATAAATTAACCGACGAAGTAAACGCAAGAGTTTCATACCACTTGTTTAGCTAAGCCGTATAATTAGATTTTCTCATACGAATGAGGTAAAGGTTTATATATACTAATAGATTAGAAAACGGTTTTATAAATGAGCTTTGTATTAAAAATAGAGTTGAAATCATTTTAGTAAAAGAGTTTGAATATTTACTACTAGTATAGAAACCTTTGTAATTTAAAGTGACAAAGCACAGAAATGATTGTAGAAACAATCGACCATCAAAATTTCACATATGAAGACGTGAATCAAGTCCAGAGAAATCGATACTGAATCCATCAAAAATGGATAACCACAAAAATCCCGAAAAAGAAGTCATTTGAGAAGATGATAAATGACAACGACAAATCGGAAATCACGAATCGATACAAATTGGAAATCAAATCAATATAATCAAGTAGGTTAAGATAATCAGGTCAGTCGACTGAACCAGATGGTCAGTCGACTGACACAGGGATACGATTTTTGTATCCCCAGGGTCAGTCAACTGACCTAGAGGGTCAGTTGACTGATACAGACCCAGGCAATTTCTTGGGTCTGGTTCAGTCGACTGAACCACTGGTTCAGTCGACTGAACCTGCTTCAGAAGCACATTCACTCTAGCCCTCTTTGGGGCAAATCCGATAACACGGGTGGAAGCGAACAATTTGAGCAACTTCGATTGAGGATTTACGCCAAACGACAACCCAGCCTTGTATGGCCCTCCGAAACGCTCCACTATCGTGTTCTAACATCAAAGATTTGATTTTTTTACCAAATTGGATTCCAAAAACCAAAAATTGAACAATTCACCAATTCAATCCAAATCGAAAGCAAATGTACATGAATAAGTGTTAGGAGTTCATACCCAACAACAACGATATCTATAGAAATAGATGTGAGTTCAAAAACTCACCTTTAAACCCAAAAATGATGAAGGAGAAGCTTGAAAGCAAAGGAAGATCAACCACTCTACCACTTCAACTCAAGAAACTTGAATCTAAGCTCAAAAGAAGAACATTTCCTAAGTTAGGTTTAGGAAATTTCTGAAATTAAAGAGAGAATGAGTTGGAGAAGAAAAAGGAGATACTTACCAAAGCTTCTCTTGAATTTGGAGCAAGAATTTGGTTTTGCAATTGAAAACTAGGGCTTGAAGTTTCTAATTTCTCATTCTCTCCCCATTTTCAGTTGTGCTAGAATGTTTAAGAAAATAGAAATGAAGTGAAGAGGAGAGGATGGGGCTGAACTAGGTTATAGAGTGAGTTGGAGTGAAACCCAAACCCAAATCCCATTAGAAAATAGCAAAATTCAACTTACTCCAAATATATCGAAGCTTATACTTAAAAAAGTCGCAAATGCCATTTTGGACTCAATGGAAGTAGTCTCGAGTCCCAATTTGACTGTTTACAAAAATTAGCTTTTCGGACTTTAATCCGATTAACAGTTCTATATTTAAATAAAATATTTAAATATTCAAAACTTTAAAATATGCGGGTTGTTACAGACTCCCCTCCTTAAAGAAATTGTGTCCTCGCAATCTTTAAGAAATGAATAAGAAGTAACAACAACAAAAGCATATCAACACAAAAAGAAGAGATTTGAAATAAAAAGTTCACCTTAAGGAGCACGAGAGAGCAAGTCCGGATGTGTTCGCTCGATGAATTCTCTGGATTCCCAAGAGCAATCCTTAGGATTAGAGGACCATTGAACTTTCACAAGAGGAACATCTTTATTTCGAAGGCGTTTGACCTCCGTAGAAATGATTCGAATGGGATGTTGCTCATAAGTCAAATTAGGCGAGACTTTAATTTCTTCAATAACACTAGGCTCAAGAATAGAATCGGAATCTCGAAGGCATTTCCGGAGTTGAGAGACGTGGAATACATCATGAATAGCAGAAAACTAAGCCGGTAATAAAAGGCGATAAGCCACGGAACCAATGCGTTCAGTGATGGGAAATGGGCTAATATATCGAGGTGCTAATTTTCCCGATCGACTGAAACGCACAACACCCTTCATAGGTGAAACACGAATAAACACAAAATCTCCCACAGAAAATTCTAATTTCCTTCTTCGATTATCGACATAGGATTTTTGTCTACTTTGAGCTTCTTTCATCCTATGTCGAATAAGGTCGATCTTTTCTGTGGCATCACGAATAAAATCTGGACCTAAAACCAGCTTCTCACCGACTTCAAGCCAACACGAAGGAGATCGACATGGTCTTCCGTAAAGTGCCTCGAAAGGTGCCATACCAATACTAGATTGGAAGCTATTATTATAGGAAAATTCAACAAGGGAAATGTGATCTTCCCAACTTCCACCAAAATCAAGAACACATGCACGAAGAAGATCTTCAAGAGTTTGATTCACGCACTCGGTTTGTCCATCGGACTGGGGATGATAAGCGGTGCTAAAATTAAGCTTCGTTCCCAAAGATTTTTGAAGACCTTTCCAAAATCCACTAGTAAACAATGGATCTCGATCGCTAAGAATAGAAGTAGGAACTCCATGCAATCTAAAAATTTCCTTGACAAAGAGTTTAGCCAAAATAGGTACGGTCCGATTGGACCGAACGGGAATAAAATGGGCGGATTTTGTAAGTCTATCTACTATCACCCAAAGGCTATCATGGCCAGAACGAGAACGGGGAAGACCATCAATAAAGTCCATGGAAATTTGATCCTACTTCCATATTGGAATGTCTAAAGGTTGCAATAACCCACCGGGCCTTTGGTGCTCGGCCTTAACAAGTTGGCAAGTCATGCAACGCTTAACAAAGTTAGCAATATCGGATTTCATTCCCTCCCAGTAATAAAGTCGCTTCATATCCGCGTACATTTTACTACTAACGGGATGAATGGTAAATTTAGAACGATGAGAATCTTCTAAAATATCTTTACGAAGATCAATAATATCTGGTACCATGAGTCTACCAAATTTTCGAATACCGCCATGAGCATCAATATCAAAGTCTTTCAAACCTTCAATATCAATTTTATCCCTACAACTTTGGCCAAGAGGAACCAATTCAGGATCATGCATTTGAGCTTCAAGAATGCGGTCTAAAAGAGAAGGATGAGCCTCAAGGCTACACAAAATAAGAGATGAACATAAATCGGATTCACGATCTCGAATCTCACAAGTGGATAAAGTTGCGAGATCATTCCACTTGGATGTCATCATAGAGACAACCGCTTGTTGCTTACGACTAAGGGCATCGGCAACAAGATTTCCCTTTCCGGGAGTATAAAGAATATCAGGATCATAAGATGCAAGGAACTCGATCCAACGTTGTTGACACAAGTTATGTTCCTTTTGAGAAAATAAATACTTCAAAGATTTATGATCGGTGTAGAGAACAAATTTCTCTCCCAAAAGATAATGATGCCAAATTCTAAGGGCGAAAACAATAGCCGCGAGCTCTAAATCATGAGTGGCATATCTGGTCTCGGCCGGCTTTAATTGTCTAGAAGCATAAGCGATAACACATTCCCGCTGCATGAGAATGGCTCCCAAACAAACACGACTAGCATCGGTATAAACAACAAAGTCTTGGTTCCCATCGGGAATCACAAGAATAGGAGCATCGGAAAGGAGTTCTTTTAATTTTTGAAATGAAGCTTCACATTTGTCTGACCAAATGTATTTAACTCCCTTCTTTGTCAAATTAGTAAGAGGTATGGAAATCTTAGAAAAGTCTTTTATGAACCGACGGTAATAGCCCACCAATCCGAGAAAGCTACGAATTTCCGTCACACTCTCCGGTCTCTTCCAACTTTGAATCGCTTCAATCTTTGAAGGATCCACGGAAATTTTGGATTTAGAAATGATATGCTCCAAAAATTTCACACGAGATTGCCAAAAGTGGCATTTAGAAAATTTTGCTTTTAATTGATTGCTCCTAAGAGTTTCCAACACAATCCGAAGATGATTTTCATGCTCTTCCTCGGTTTTAGAATAAATAAGGATGTCATCTATAAAGATGAGAACAAATCGGTCGAGGAAGTCTTTAAAAACTCGATTCATAAGGTCAACAAAATAAGCTGGAGCATTCGTCAAACCAAATGGCAAAACAAGCCATTCATAAGATCCATAACGTGTACGGAACGATGTCAAAGAAATGCTATCCTCTGCAATACGGAGCTGATGAAAACCGATTGCTAAGTCTAACTGTGAAAAGACTTTAGCACCACTAAGCTGATCGAATAAATCATCAATCCGAGGCAAGGGATATTTATTCTTGATGGTGAGATCGTTAAGCTTGCGGTAGTCAACGCAAAGCCTAAGTGTACCATCATATTTCTTCACAAAAATAGCGCAGCTCCCAATGAAGGTGTACTAGATTGAATAAATTGCTTCACTTCCAATTCGGATAATTGTTTACGCATCTCCTCATTTTCTTTATTGGACATACGATAAGGAGGACGAGTGATAGGTAGAGCTCCAGGGACTAGATTAATTCGGAACTCAATTGCTCGCTTAGGCGGTAATCCTAGAACGGGCTCAAATATATCGGGGAATTCACGAACAATGTGAATGAGGGAAATAATATCTTCCTCATAATCGTTATCGTCATCATGAGGATTTAGTGAATACAAGGATGCTTTCGAATTGGAATCAGAATCTTTCAGAATGAGAGAAATCTACTTAATAGATTGCGAGTGCCGAAGACATATAGTCCGCTCAGGACATAAGATATGGGCTTCATAACGGTTAAGCCAATCCATTCTCAAAATCATTCCGAAACCTAAATAACGCATGACATGCAAATCGGCACGGAAAGAGTAATCACATAAAATTATTTCGACATCTTTACACAATAAACTGAGTGTTGCGGATCCACCGACCGGATTTGCAATTCTCAAAGAAGACATCAAGCCAATAACATTTAAAGACAAAGCATCTACAAGTTCTTTTGATATAAAAGAGTGAGATTCACCCGTATCAAAAAGAACTCGAATAGGAAGATCACGAAATATAATAATGCCATCAAGGATAGAATGAGAAATACCTTGACCACGAGAAGTGTTAGCAGGTGCTTGTACAACATTTAGCTTGCCCTCCTTCTTGCCTTGAAGTTTGGGACACGAAGATAAGGTATGACCCGAACTCTTGCAATAGCGGCAAGAAAGAGACTTCGGGCACTTGTTTGCATAGTGGTCCTTAGAACCACAATTGTAACATTCTCCACGACGAAAAGTAGGAGTATTTGCTACCGGTGTTGCTTGCTTTCCCTTCTTGTTGGGATTAGGCTTGAATTTAAAAGGTCTCTTCTTGTTGATGTTTTGTTTGACCTCAACATCACTATCTTTATCGGCCTCTTCGAGACGAAGAGCAATATCAACAATCTGGTCAAAAGAAACTTCTAATTTCAGAAGTAATGGCTTTTTGAGGCTCTTGTTCAAGCCATAAACAAATCTCTGGTTTTTCTTCTATGGGGTATTAATATACTTGACCCCATATTTAGAGAGAGATTCGAAAGAAGCGACGTATTCCATCATGGAAGATTCACCTTGAACAAGGTCTATGAAGTGTCAGTCTAAAGATACATTTTCAGCTTCCGGCATGAATTTCAACTCGAACCTTTCCCGAAATTGCTCCCAAATAAGGTCCGCTTCAATAATTTCGGAGATCAGAAGCTCGTACCAGTCTAATGCTCTTTCTTGGAGCATGCTAGAGGCCACTTGGACTCGATGAAGATCAATAAGATTCATGCGAGAAAAGATGCGGTCGCATGTTCGAAGCCAAGCCTTGACTTCTATAACGCTTTCGGAACCTTTAAATGGCTTTCCACCCAAATTGGTGTAATTACTGCACAAGCGTGCAAACCCAGATTTAGGATGAGTGGGCTCAGGAATAGGTTCGACAGCTTGAGCATTTCTTACAAGATCAAGAAGTTGTTGAGCAGACATAAATACTCCATCCTGGGGAGTAGCACTAGATTGACCGACGCTGGGATGGCCAGGTCTAACCATTTCTCTTCTTTAAGAAATAAATAAAAGAGAAAAAGGTTAATCTCAGAATGAATATCAAACAAACTTGATTGATAAAACAAGGCATCATAAAAAGAAATAGGATAGAACGGTTTTAATGACTCGAATTAATCCTAAGGCACGACTCCTAAGAAAGAATTAGGACAATGATCCTTGCTAGATTATTCTACATTGTTTTGAAGTTTGGCTCTGATACCAAGTTGTGACGCCCCACCTCTATACTCACGCTAGCCAAGAACACTACTGGGTAATGTCGTCGACTAGCGCGAAGAATAAGGCTGTTGAGGAGCGACCATCTGTGCGATTGCTTTGAGCGAGTACCGATATGTCAGATAATATAACTTACATTTCATTTCTGGAGGAAATCCGACATATCTAATACAAACTCAAAGCTACCACACAGTGGCTATGAGGCCTTCGGAAACAAATATAGAAATAAACATAACAGAAATCGGTCACAGATGTTCATATCTAAAAGGCGGAAATAGATATGAATATAACACATAAAAGTGTACATCAGAGTAGTGGTCATACAAGATCCACAATATCACAAAAGAATAGATACAAGTGCTAGACAAAAGAATAAGTATACATCATGGAGTCTATATCTTGAATGTATAACAACAAAAACTACAAATGTAATGTAGTTAGACAAAAGTCAGAAGATTATCCCAGATAAGGAGTCAAGCAGAAGCACCTGTAACATCTCGGTCTGACCCGAGTATTATTTAATAAGAAAATAATAAACGGATCAGTCTAGCTATAAATATCAGATAAAGGAATGAGATATAAGCAGAGATATAATAAGAATGTATGATAATAATAATGTCATACTAGAACAAATATGATATAAAACAACAACAAAATCATACAATATCTTAATAATCTCAAAACACCAAAAAGAATATCATATTCTTAATTTTATTCACCAAACTACAAATATTGACAAACATATCATTGCCAATCACATATAGAGGTGAAACACAAATTCTAGAAATCATCAATTAGAAATCCAGAAATCACAAAGGGGAAGGCCTATCACAAACGGGAGCATGAAAACTCACCAACACGTGTATCACAAACAGAACGCTATTCCATGGTTGCTAACCATAAATTTTGAGCCGAAGCTCCACAAACGGTCCGAAGACCACGGGTCGCTACCCCGCCAAATTGAACCGAAGTTCCACAAAACGGGGTTTAATCTCCCTCGCAGACAAATAGACATCGCACATCGCTAGTCTAAATCACAAAATGATCATCATCGATCCATAAAAAGTGTGAATTACACTAAGCCAGTAAATATAAAAGTTTAGCTTCATGTCCCATAACTACTAGCTTAACTTAAATATTTACGAACAAATTGTAGATTTCCACTCGAAAATTGTCACAGGATTTTCAATCGAACAAGTCCATAAATTAACCGACGAAGTAAATACAAGCGTTTCATACCACTTGTTTTTCTAAGCCGTTTAATTAGATTTTCTCATACGAATGAGGTAAAGGTTTGTATATACTAATAGATTAGAAAATGGTTTTATAAACGAGCTTTGTATTAAAAATAGATTTGAAATCATTTTAGTAGAAGAGTTTGAATATTTACTACTAGTATAGAAACCTTTGTAATTTAAAGTGACAAAGCACAGAAATGATTGTAGAAACAATCAACCATCAAAAATTCACATACGAAGACGTGAATCAAGTCCAGAGAAATCGATACCGAATCCATCAAAAATGGATAACCACAAAAATCCCGAAAAAGAAGTCATCTGAGAAGATGATAAATGACAATGACAAATCGGAAATCACGAATCGATACAAATTGGAAATCAAATCAATATAATCAAGTAGGTTAAGATAATCACGTCAGTCGACTGAACCAGATGGTCAGTCGACTAACACAGGGATACGATTTTTGTATCCCCAGGGTCAGTCGACTGACCTAGAGGGTCAGTCGACTGATACAGACCCAGGCAATTTCTTGGGTCTGGTTCAGTCGACTGAACCACTGGTTCAGTCGACTGAACCTACTTCTAAGCAATTCTGATGTTCTGGTTCAGTCGACTGAACCACTGGTTCAGTCGACTGAAGCTGCTTCAGAAGCACATTTAGTCTAGCCTCCTTTGGGGGAAAATCCGATAACACGGGTGGAAGCGAACGAATTGAGCAACTTCGACTGAGGATTTATGCCAAACCATAACCCAGCCTTGTATGGCCCTTCGAAACGCTCCACTATCGTGTTCGAACATCAAAGATTGGATTTTTTTACCAAATTGGATTCCAAAAACCAAAAATTGAACAATTCACCAATTCAATCCAAATCGAAAGCAAATGTACATGGATAAGTGTTAGGAATTCATACCCAACAACAACTATATCTATAGAAATAGATGTGAGTTCAAAAACTCACCTTTAAACCCAAAAATGATGATGGAGAAGCTTGAAAGGAAAGGAAGATCAACCACTCTACCACTTCAACTCAAGAAACTTGAATCTAAGCTCAAAAGAAGAACATTTCCTAAGTTAGGTTTAGGAAATTTCTGAAATTAAAGAGAGAATGAGTTGGAGAAGAAGAAGGAGATACTTACCACAGCTTCTCTTTGAATTTGGAGCAAGAATTTGGTTTTGCAATTAAAATCTAGGGATTGAAGTTTCTAATTTCTCATTCCTCTCCCCATTTTCAGTTGTGCTAGAATGTTTAAGAAAATAGAAATGAAGTGAAGAGGAGAGGAGGGGGCTGAACTAGGTTATAGAGTGAGTTGGGGTGAAACCCAAACCCAAAGCCTAATAGAAAATAGCAAAATTCAACTTACTCCAAATATATCGAAGCTTATACTCAAAAAAGTCGCAAACGCCATTTTGGACTCAATGGAAGTGGTCTCGAGTCCCAATTCGACTGATTACAAAACGTAGCTTTTCGGACTTTAATCCGATTAACGATTCTATATTTAAATAAAATATTTAAATATTCAAAACTTTAAAATATGCGGGTTGTTACACAAACAAATCGCGACTCCTTTACACTTCACTCCTAGAGTAGCATACTCATCAACTTGTTAATAAGAAGGGAAATATATAATTCTACTTTTCTACTAATTCTTTCAATATAAATATATTTTATAACCATCTATCGAAAAGAATTTCAATAGATAACCCATGCCATAAAATTGTGATATCTAAGACCGAAGCTTGTTTTCCTTTATCCAACACTACAGTACTAGGACCTTCTGTAGCAAACATCTTTATTGGGTCTGCTTTCTTGGCTTGGTTCATTATCTAGCTATATGCCCTATTTCTTTGCAATGTTAACACTTCTTCATTGTATCTTGGCTTGTGTTTCTATATTCATTGGCTTAATGACCCTTCCTTCTTCATGGATACCATTAAAATTGAATTTTAGCTTATTGCTTCATCTGATCCTGATGTATATTCTAGAAAGGTCGCTTATTCTTCTGGACTTTTACATTGGGAAGAATGGCCTCTTTATTTGTCGCTAGAATTGCTAAGTTGATTGACTTTCTAGAACTGAATCTTATTTCTGGACCGTTTTGATTATTAATTCCATATCCATAATCTCTTCTAACAGAAGTCTTTGTTAAATAAGCAACTTATCTCTTAATTCGTTATTTAGACCAAGCACGAACTTCTCATTCTTTTCTAGTGGAGTATTAATGGATGTTGGTCCATATTTTGACAGTGCGTTGAATACATTCACATAAGCTATTATTGAGGAATCGCCCTTTTTTCCATAAACTTTTAAAGCAATGTAGCTTTTTCATATTTGGGTAAAAAATTGGTCTTGAAAATTTCCTTAAATTTTTTTAAGAAATGTCTTCCTCGGTAGTCCTTGCAATTAACACCTCATACCAATCTAATGCGCTGGACTATAGTTGATGAGAAAACAACCTTTGTTTGTCCTTCTCTGACAAGTTTAAACTATCAAAAATTCTTTTGCAAGTTCTTACCAAGCAATAGACTCTATCACTCCTTCATTACCCAATAAAGATTTACCACCCAAGCTTGCATAATCGCTACAGAGATTGATGAATTCATGTCAAACATTTAGATCAAATTCTGAGCTATAATCTCTCCCATGCCTTGAACATGTCCATGACCTCCATTCATTGGTCTATGGTCAAGAGAACTCCAGGATTTCCAAAACTACTAGTCTAACCATTTGGTGGATCGGTCGATGCACCCATTCTTGGTCGTCCTAATACTGTTGTTTTAACTTAACATTTATCATTTAATTAAATAAACATCGAATATTATCTAATATATAAAAATCTACTAACAAATACGTTTTACTGGACATATATATATACACCCCTTTGGAACACTAATTTTAACTCCTGTAATCCGCGATATACGAGTTATCCTAGACTCTTCCCTAGCTAACTTTAGGGTAACAACTTCCTTCCTAAATATGTCTATTCTAAAGCAATTATAATCTAATTCCTAATTTACTCAAATTCTAATCAGTCAAGATAAAAATCTGTTCTAATACCATGATGTGATGTCCTGGCAGATCAAATTATCAAAGGGAGTTTGTTGCCCAATAGCTCGAATCAAAGGGCGCGAAAAGAGAAGATCAGATATTTGAGTAGTTCACATAATAGATCATAAGTAAATGATGGAGAAATCATCACAGTGGAACTGAAAATATATACATATCAAATTTATATACATCTAGACGTCGACTCAAAATGCAACATACACACAACATCATCAACTAGGCAGACTATATACAAAACTACCCCAAAACCATGACATTATATCGCAACATAAGTCAACTATATAAAACAGCAACTACATACATACTAACATAGTTCTATAGACTCAAGATGGGTTCTACGGTTATTCTCACACCATACCACTCTAACAATTCCTCTAGTACCAGTAGATGTGGCACGTCCATGCAGCTCTAGAGCCATAGTAACTTTGAACTTATTAACATTATTCTAATCTCCATCAATCCTGACGTTGTAGGAAATAAGTTCGAAACATGTGAATGAAATCATCCTAGAAATAAAACCATAGCCTCGCCCGAGGTGATGTCACAAAAAAAACCTTGAGTTGGGCTAGGGACTAGTTTTGAGTACAATAGTATAAAAGAGATATAAAATAGTGTGGTGTTAGATTATATATATGATATTTGAAGAAATAAATATGTTACATACTCCATAATATAAGCCTACCTACATCACATCAAATCGATTCAAATTAGTGATAACACATTTGTCATGGCACTATTTAAAGTGACTTGCAGATGCAACTCTAATCAATCAAAATATCACATCTTTCACATTTTTAAGTTGCAATCATTATTCAATAAAAAAATTGCTTTTCAAGTTATTCATATATGAGGTATGTATTCACTAGTGGATCCTACCATTATTCACTCTTACAAATCCCTGCCTCGAGCTAATATCATGGCCTTTTTCATCCATAAATTCCTCGATCAGACATTGTTGGTACCTCATACGATCTATTAGCTGCATTATCTTCTCCCGTTCACCATTGGCGCTCACCCCGTTATGCTGTAAACTTTATATTTATTCCACCGCGCATTCGTCAATGAGATTACTCTTAACCCTTTCTCCTTTCTCGTTTGCACTGAGCCTATCACCTTGGTTGTGTCCGCACAACAAATCATTTGCATAATAAGTAATGAGAAACCAGGTCATCATGATTCAGGATGCGACCCTGAATCCATCCGGTAGGATGTCTTCTAGTGTCTAGATGTCTCATCTCGTTTAATTTGCTTTATGGATTAAACTTATTCAAAATAATTTGTATTTAACTTCCCCAAATACCATTTATTTCCAAAACGACATTGTGCCCTATTTTTTATATCACATATACATATCGTGTTCATGTAACATAGTATTAACTTGGTTACAACATTATTTATAACATAAGGATTGATAAAGCATGACATAGCAAAGTCTATCAAATATTAATATCTAGGACAATTTAAAGTTAATAACTTGTAATGATGGAATTTAAATATAAATAAACTTTTATAGCGTCATAAATCCAATCACGTATAAACACAAATTTGTATCATATATTATTTGAATTATTTTTATTATTTAATCCTTTATTTCAATTTAAATTCCAAAAATATACTTAAATAATTCAAATTTAACTTTAGAAATGTATATTTTTTCTCAAAATATTTCAGTTATGTTTTTTTTGAAAATTTTACAATAATAAACATGCACTTATCGATATTTACTTTTATTTGCAAATATTTTACTATTTAAAAATCCCCCTTTTTTGAATTTAAATCCACATTATTTAAATACCTTTGAAATATTCAAATTTAATATTTCTAGTTATTATATATACATTTCAAAATTATTTTTAAAATTTTTGTAAACTCAAAAGTCAAAAATTTTGAATTTAAATTGGATTATAAACCCATCGTGTAATTTTTCTAGAACAAAAATACAGTAAGTTTAAAAACCTGCCAAAATCATTCTAATGCATCGAACTATAATACTAGCATGATATAATTTGTGTATACAGTGTAAACTAACTCAAGATCATCATAAAGATTTAAAATAATCAAAGGAAAAGGAAACAACCAAAAATATACACGCTGGACAGAGTTCTGGGCATTACTGTGTAGAATTTCGACCTAATCGGTCGATTGTCAGTGTAGGAGCAGTTAACTGGTGGTGATGATTTTATGGACAATGTTGCCCAGAACTTTGTTGCTCTATTCATTGTTCCTATATGTTTGGTAGTCAACTTCGAGGTGACTTTGAGGATAGTTTTGACCGGGCTTTCCATTACCTATACCACTTCAATTATATAACTAACAGAGACTAAGCAATAATTATAACATAGCATATATATTGACATTTATATTTACTATAAACAAGATTCAATATATACAAAAAGATTAATTATACTCACATCCTTTCTACCTTTGTTTGATGAACTAGCCTAAGGTGATGAAGATGAAGAAGAGAATGACTGCATCGAGTTGTTTGATTCAATATGAACAGAAAATTGCTATGAAGAGGTGGAGTATTTATAGGTATCGGAAGGAAAGCTTTAGGGTCAAGTAACTAATAAAGTTAAATTATAATGATTATGAAGATAAGAATAAAAGTGAGGCCCAATAAACAAATTCTAATTTATTTTTATTTCTTTAAATAAATACATATCCTTAACCGCCTTATAACTTGAGCCACCTTTATATACTCGTTTAAAAATCCACTCAAGGGGTTTTATCCAAATTTTATTTTATTCAAATTTTCCTTTATTAAAACATCACTCTTCGATTTTCAATTATTATAAAATAGTTGTTTATTTTCACAAATATTACTTATTTTATTAGAATAAATTTCCAAACAACTTTTGACTTTAAAAGTAAAACTCTAATTTTAAATTTGAATTTTAAATCATTATTTATCAATTAAATTCCAAAAATATTTTTTATTAGAATTAATCAAATAGCAGGATGTTACAACGAGAAATGCTACCAGCCATCAATCTGGTTGCATGGGCTGATAGATCAAAGTTGCAAAGGCAATATGGATATGTGGTTGAGAAGCATGCCAGCTGTAATGTCGTACCAGATGCATGTTTTGAGTTGAGTGATATGACTTGCTATAGGAGTAGGTGTGCTTTTGGCAGGTATGCTAGAGTACATAGTACAATTGGTTGTACTATTTGTCGATTACTTTTGTTTGTCCACATGGAAAATGGATGGGAAGCTTCTCGTGCACAGTAGTGGTCAGTTGCTTGTTGCAAAAATAGTGAAGCTGAATATTGCTAAGGAATAAATTGCAAGGGATGCCCCGATCTGGTCATGGGATGTCAGATAGGCTGCTTAGGACCGGTCGAAGGTGGGCTAAGATGAAGTCATACTAAAGATGGGTCGCGCTTGAGGTAGGCCTGGTCTGATGAATTTGCTATTAAAACCGTAGGGCCAGATTGAGCCGGTCGCTTATAGCCCTAGGGTGACACTGAGTGGATTGGTTAAGGTGGGGCCAGCATGAACTAGGCCAGGTTTAGAAGTGTTGGGCCAGGTTGAGTTGTACCGGGCTTTGTTGGGCTGGTTGCTTATTATACTTGCGAGAAATTTGAGCACCGGATTAATATTGAACAAATTGAATATTAACGTTCACACGTCACCTTAGCTAGTATGTGACAGTACGGTTGAATTTATCGCTTACATAGTTTTGGTCAAATCTAATTTTAATATTTTAAGTGATCCCTAGTAGTGACGATTAGTTACACAAATTCTTTTTGTCAAAACATATCATATTAGGAGTTATGGAATTTTGTTTTCATCAAAATTCCAATATCGTCCTCATTCAACTTGTATAATCCAAACACAAAGTCCTTGGTTCAACAATAACAATTATTATCAACTGAACTGCTCTGGCCAAAGATTATAACTTTAAGTTGACTACTATTGACTGTGATACTAATCTCATATAACCGAGGAGACGAATTCTCTACTGAATTGTGCATCACTTCCAATGCTTGAACTTAGACCCAACTATAGTCATTCGATGGGCACCATGCCACTATTGGATTATAATCAATGTGGAATGTCCACATTGAAGTTCAATAGTATTCTCAAGTCGAGAGAACAGTGTAATATTATCACTTCAATATTCTCTGTTTGACGTTAGTTATATTTATCAACATAAAACTATTGTGTGAGTCATTCCATTGTTACCCAATAACTATCAATACATAACCCTTAGTGCCACCAACAACCATGTGTAACACACTGCACAACATTTGGAGAGAGTTACATACTCTAGTCTCAACAGTTGTATTGTTATCCAGTCTTATACATCTTGACTATGAATATTTATGATAATATGTTATTTTCATTATAATAAATTTCTCACGATTACAACACATTGTAATTACTATTACAAAAGAAATCATTTATGGATTCTCTATTATACCTAAATTAAATATATAATTAACATTACACATTGTGACAAGCAATAATATAAAGAAAAGCATCTTTTATATCGAATGTCGTTTTATCATAGAGTTAATAATTTATAATAAATTACAGAATTTCCCCTAAGGTACATCCTTATCTTTATCAAATACATATACGTATACACCCACACACACATGCGCGCACATACACACACACGTATAATTCCTTTTCTGGAAATAAGAAAAATAACACTAATCACATGTATCATCTTAGTGACTGAGTTTTGCTTTGCATCTCACTAGACAACGCTAATCCCTAAACCTCAACAATCTTACTGGTCATATTGTTACTAGCCTAAACTATAAGTTAATAATAAGTTTTCCATTGGAGCATTTCCCCTGCACTCCCACTTAGAATGGTTGCAACCATGGAACTACTGTAACATCCCCATTCTGAGGCCTGAAAATAAGCGGTACTGATGCTGCAGTCATAGGCAGTGTTATTCCTCGATGACAAAATGAGATCAGTTAATAGTATCATTAAAATCAAAGCATAGGAATATGAAATTATTTCAAACCACGGATGTCATTAATTAATTTCCAAATTCATTACATAATACCAAACATTGCACAAGTTCACATAAAATATAATTCTTACAAATTACTCCAAGAGCGACGGATGAAGATGCCCCTTGGTTGATTAAAGTTTACTACTAGATAGATACAACTTTTGCCATTACATACATTCAAAAAAATAATAACATGGCAGACATAAATAGACTCCTATATAGCTAGCTCTGCATCATGCACGTCTTCGTAAGCTTTATTCTATAAACCTAAAACCTAGAAACCTTACTCTCGAACAACTTAATTGAGTACCCGAGAGTTAAAAGGGGAAAAACAAAAACTTCGGGTCAGACAAAAAGTCTGGTGTGGATAATAAAATGCCATCTCGATAATAGATAACTAGTGAGACCGCGATGCTAAGTGGAACGGGTTTTCCCCTTACTAGTATCCTCTGATAATATGTCTATCATAGTCATACACCTGCAATCACAATGATTACATAAACATAAGATAATCAAATGCATGCATGTTACATGGGTAATCCTGACTAATCTGTCTTAATTAATTGACCGTCTGTCTCTACTTCATAAGTTTCTTAGGGTTACTACAAACCTACCAGATATACCATAATTCTCAACTTACAGTTAGGAGTAAACTAGAATGTCCGTCCAAACACAATCCTTTTTAGTGTTTCCTGACTGTCTGTCAATCTCATAGTTTTGCTAGGCTCACTATAAACCTAATGGTTTTGTAGGCCAACCGGTAACCTACCTAAGTTATATTTCTTTCTATGTGTAAACATACTTTTAGTTTTACCCTTAACAAAGCCCTACGCACTAGAATTATGAACTGATATCAACTAGGGGCTAAAAGTTGAAGTATAGGATGCTACCTACACCTGTCCTATAATATGGTTTTCTATTCTCTAATACTTGAGTCAATTCCTTCTGAACTCCACCCAAGTCAAGTTCTCTTCTGGTACTCCCACAGTTACACTGTTCCACCAGTACAATGCAGCTCCTTGTAATTGCCTAGAAGCTAATCTCCTCTTCTGCTCGTCATTCAGACCTAAATCAGTAAAAATCCTTTCACAATGAAGCAACCAATTCTCTAGTTCGATAGCATCCTTTGTTCCAATAAATGGCTTTCCTTCGAGTCTTGCATAATCCCGACTCACCATAATATAGTTGTTGACAACCGAAACTTCAGGATTTGCTCTTCCAACATTACCACCAAATAATCCAGTTGCAACTCCAGCTTGCATCATGTTGACAAAGAACTGGTACATAGCTCCCATGTCTACTAACGGTGTTCCAGCACCTACAATAGCAGCTTTTTATCGACCCGGATTCCTTTAGTATTGGGCCTGACATTTTTCATTGGTTGTGGTGCTTCCTCCACCGAGATTCACTCTTCCGTTTTCTACCTCCATATCTTACCTTCCTTGAATCTGCATTACAACCTTAGTAAGATATGAAAGAACGGTCTAAGGGAGAGAAATAATAGAGATAAGATATATACTTATATATAGCAAATATAAGTACGTTACTATAGCGTTATCCCATAACCCAATCTCATTCTTTAATTCATTAGGATTATGTTTTCAAAAACTCTTTTATAGTTCAAAATTTAGTTTTACATAAACATTTGCTCCAATACCAAGTTGTAACATCCTCCATTTCGAGGTCCAAAAATAAACACTATTGATGCTGCAGTCATCAATAGTATTATTCTCCGGTGACAAAATGAGATAGTTAATAGTATTACTAACATCGAAACACATGAATGCGAAAATTTTCCAAAACACAGATTTCATTAATTAATTTCCATATTCATTACATAATCTCAAATGTTGCCCAGGTTTTGATAAAATATAATTATTACAAATTACTCCAAGAGCGACATAGGAAGATTCCCCTTGGTTGATCAAAGTTTACTGCTAGACAGATACAATTTCTACCATTACATACATTCAAACAAAATGATAACACAACAGGCATAAATAGACTCCTATTTAGCTAGCTCTACCTCTTGCACGTCTTCGAAAGCTTTATTCGCCAAACCTAAAACCTGGAAACCTTACTCTCGAACTACTCAATTGAGTACCCAAGAGTTAAAGGGGGAAAACAAAAACTTCGGGTCAGACAAAAAGTATGGTGTGAATAGTAATATGCCATTTCGATAATAGATATCTAGTGAGACCACGCTATTAAGCGGAACAGGTTTTCCCCTCACCAGCATCTTCTGATAATATGTCTATCACAATCATGCTCCTGCAATCATAATGATTACATAAACATATGATAATTAAATGTATGCATGCTACATGGGTAATCCTGACTAATCTGCCTCAATTAACAGACTGTTTGTCTCTACTTCATAGTTTTCCTAGGGTTACTACAAACCTATCTGGCTGACTCGGGCCTACCAGATATACCAAAATTCTCTAACTTACCATTAGGAGTAAACCGGACTGTTGGTCCAAACACAATTCTCTGAGTGTTTACCTGACTGTTTTTCAATCTTATAGTTTTGCTAGGCACACTATGAACCTAATAGTTTTGCAAGCCAATCAATAACCTACCTAAGTCATATTTCTTTCTATGCGTAAATCTACTTTTAATTTTACCCTTAACAAAACCCTACACATTGGAATTGTGGACTAATATCAACTAGGGGCTAACAGTTGAAGTATAGGTCACTACCCTACACTAGTCTCATAAGTTGGTTTTCTCATCTCTAATCTTTAAGTCAATTCATCCTATCATAATTTATCTAATGGTGATAAGAACAATAATTTCATTAGTAAAATTTTGGGCTAAATAACCTCTTCATTTCCTTGAAAAACATAAATCTTTATAACCGATTTAACCATTGAAGTCATACTTAAAAACAAGGAAATTATAGCACTTTACTTTATCCAAAATATCATGCCAAGATATATATGCTTTTATAAAATAGCATTGATGAATTTCGAAATTACTTAGAGGTTGTCGCACCTCAAAACCTTAGGCTATGAAGCCATATATAATAAAACCATTTGAATTGATAAAATGCGGCATTGTTATAGCTGTTATGGAATTATCGCACCCGTCTATATCCAAACCATGCTAAAGCTTCTGATTTAAAAAGCATAAGGCCATAAGGCCAAAAGCATTTATGTCGCATATCATAAATATACATAGATTGCCGATTATAAGCGGCATAGTTATTGGTTTGCATAGTATAAAGCATTAAACTTGGAAATATAGGCGTGCCGACATTGATGACCTTCGGCATCAATATCATAAAGTCATTAATATCGTTTATGTCGATATAGAAAATAGGCGGCATCATTTCCATTTATACCGATGTCGAAAGTAATTTTTATATGCGGCATTGCTGCCTAAAGTAATAATGCCGAAATTATATATGTGCGGCATTATGCCCTTTAATATCAATGTCAAAAATGTGGCATTACTGCCTCTTTATATAGAAATGGATTATGCGACGTCATTGCCGCTATAAATATTAATGCCGGTATAAATAAGTGCGGCATCATAGTATAAGGAGTTGATATTGAAAACAAGTGGCGATGTTTAAACCATAGTGAAAACTTGTGGCAGTACTATAGCCGATATAAAATAGGCGACATTATTGCCATGATACCTTTATCTTTAAAGCAATACTAACGGCATTACCATAGCCGATATAAAATATGTGGCATTGATAGCTGCGGCATAGATGGACGTCGGTATTCATTAATAACGCCATGGCAATCTCGTAATTAACATAAAAACTGTTTTATTTCTTTAAAAAACAATTTTTTTTCACCAACTCCAATCTTTTGTCAAATTGCTATTGGACAATAAACTTCTTTATCAAATCCTTTTCAGAAAAATGCTATGAATCAGATTATATTCCTCAAAATAATTTGGAAACCATTAATTTTATATTAATATTTTAATATAATTATTAAGCTTTTCTAACCTAATAAATTCATAATAATTCATAAACGCTTGTGAAAAGTCCCCAAAAATCACATTAAATTAGAATTAACATATCCTTTAACAAATAAAAAATTTGGGACCAAAAACCTTATTTAATTATTTTTAATAATTAAAATCCAAAATAAATCACTTTTTCCGCTTAGGAAATTCATAAAATGTTCATACTTGATTGGAAAATTATGAAATTAAAAACCCGCTTTAATATAATTTTCTAACATCATATCCAAATTTCAAGTCATTTAGGTGTCGTATGATAGGTTTTCACACTTAAACCTATTAACTAATTTCATACATAAATCCAATAAATCATCCATAAGCATATAATCATCAATCATTCATATCATGACATAATAACACACATAAGATTCAGGTTTAATCATAAAACAAAAAACAGACAAGCATACTTGAGATGAGTATCATTATCCATCTTGATTTGATGATGAGATTTGAGTTTAGGTTTGATTTTCCCTAAGCTTAACCTTAATTTCCCAGCTTTTTCTTCTCTTGAACTCCTTAGTAATGGCAGGCCTTGAGTGAGTTTATGTTTATATGAATATGAATATAAATGAGGAAGATGAAAGTGTAAGGGTTTATGTTTAGGAAATATGGTTTATTCCTATTTTGCCATTCACATGAATTCCTCCTTCTTATCTATGTTATAACCATTCTTATTAATCCATCAATTAAGGCCCGACCCATTTTAACCATCAAATCTCATTCTCTTTACCACCATACATTATTTAATTTAATTTATCTAATTAAATATTCTAAATAATGTTAATCAAATTAGGGGTTTTAAAGCCATCCTTAATGGTTAACGATTTTAAACTTTTTATTATTTTTTTAGTAATAACAATAAGAATGATAATATATTATTAGTAGCATAAATTATTGTTATCATGATTCAAAATTGTAGTATCATAATTGTTAAAGTGGGATTGTTGTGTTAAAATTATTGAGTTAAATTTGTTAAATTATATCAAAATTAAATACGACTTTGTCAAGAACCATCAGCTCAAGTGTGGTACAACGCTCTAAATTAAGATTACATAGGTTTTGAGTTTGAACCTCAAAATATCAAAATGAATGGTCTGCTTAGGTAAATTACTAATTTTATCTTAAAAAACTAGGAATTTAAATTTAATATTACAAATTCAATGTCATGTTATAAACATTGAAATATAAATTAAACTCGATCAAACTCAATATGAAATATTAACTCATTACTATATAAATATGAATTTGAGCTTATGATTAAATTATAGTTGTGAAATACAATTTAAACTTAATGTGCATTTAATATAAATATGAATTTAAATTTAAACTTAATAGAAATTTTAACTAATACATTGTTGGGATGCTCTTAGGCAGAGGAACCCAATAATCTTGAATTGACAGAAATTGGGTACATGGCAGATTTTTGTGTTTGGTTTTACATCTCCACAAGATTATTCAGAGAATGGCAAATTAATGATTTGGTTTTGAGATTGAGAGAAAGAGAGTAACGGAGAAGAAAATTCATTTCCACTTAGCATAAAACCTGGCATCGCTCCACAACAACATCCTATTCAAAGAAATTCTCACGTTCCTCTCCTTCAAATGCAAATGCCTAGGCACAATCCTCTTCTCCAAACTAAACCCAAAATACTGCGGAAACTCACTCACCTCCTCCACCCCTCTTTCCATTCCGTACACCAAATACTCTATCTTCGGCCTCAAATTATTCGCCTCGCTATACCCAAATATAGCCGGAAAACGCCTACAAGCATCCCTTCCAACTCCCCACCCTTCCAAAAACTCAACCTTCGACGCAATCTTCTCAACCGGCGTATTCAGCAAATGGGCATTAAGATTCGTAGGCGCATTCAGATTCTCAATCCCTAGTTTGCGCAGATATCGAAGTGTTGGTTCGAGCTGATGAGTCGCACTGGAAGCGAGAAGATTAGGGCACCGGAGAATCAGGCCTCGCGCCTCTTGTTGAGAAGCGGAGAGATCGTTGTGCAGGAAATTAAATACTGGATCGATGTTGTTGTGCAAGGCGAAGATTGATGGTGTGGAGAAGGAGAGATGAGATAGGTCGGAATCGGAGAAGCCTTTGGATTTGAGGTGCTCGATGATCGTGAGGATGTGGGTTATTTTTTGAGGGGAGTGTGGAGTGGGTATGTTGATGTTAAGGTTTTTGAGGTAATGGAAGTTGGATTTGTCAGATGTTTTGAATTGGAGAAAGAGAGGAGCGGATTTTCTGAAATGTTCAGGGCTTTTGGAGGAGAATAAGATTGGATGCTGCGTGGATTGGAGTAGGACCATTGCCTTCTTCTTCTTCTCGTTTGGGTATCTTTATTTTATTTTATTTTGAAATTGTTTCGTTATTTTAGGCGAGAGAGGAAAGAGAGCTGTAGATTAGATATAGATGAGGATAAAAAGAATTATATTTTGGAGTGCTCAAATCACCTTTACATCCACACTTTATAGCTAGCCCAATGCGGGGAATAATCATTTGGTCCTATTTTTCTGTGTGTTCGTATACCAACTGAATATTCAGCCCACAGTTATGATATTTTAATCTATTAAAATAGAAAAAACGTGCAATGTGGGGGTGAAAACTGAATTGGTCCATCAAAACAGGGAAAATAGACCTATGTGATTTCATCTCGTATAAAGCCGTGTTCTTAATGCCTACCAATCTACATCATTTAATCATTTTGATTGGACATAGTCTTTATTAACCAACTTTTTGACCATCTATATAGATAGTAATATTTTGCTAGAAAAGTAGTGACATGATGGGATATATATTGGGTGCATGACAAAAAAAAAGATTCGCGTCGTTTGAATTGTCAATGTCGTCGGACGTGTTTGACATCGTTACATAACAACATTAAATCCTGCACATTTATCTTTTCCTACTAAACAAGAAATTTATTATGTTAGCGATCGACTTGTCGCATGCTAACGTTGTTATCTCAGTGGCCATATTCCTCTCTTTTTATTCTTTCTACTTCTCTCCTTCACCATCATCATCGCCATATTCGAATTTGAATTTTGAAGCATTAGTCCCGATGAATCCAAGCTTTTTTCAAATTATTTTGAAGCATTCAAATAATACCTTTTCACACCCCCCACATAATATCCTCCTCCTCATCCATCTTCTAATCTCAAAACTACATTTCCTTTTCTTCTTTGTTATTCTTCGTTCTTCACTCTCTCTACAAATTTCATTCCATCTCTCTTTCCAAGTCTATCACATAAGGTTCAAAATGTTTGTTTATATAGAAGAAAAGCACGAGTGATATGAAATGCAGTCGATGAAGATAATGAAATCGTGCATTTCTTGTTTTTTAATATAAATTTTATCGGAAAATCATCAATTCTACCCACGTCCAGAGGCGCCTTGAATACACTTTATTCACCGCTAGGGCCGAGCATGGTTTACACTTGTTCCACGCTCGAACCCAGCGTGTGTGATATCAATTCCAAGGTCGAACTTGGCATGAATTCAAGGGTGACCACACACTTCGTTAGCATGAGTGTTGTTTTCCCCAAAATTCTTTCAAATCTGAGATCTTCAACAAATCCAATTCATAATAAAACTTTATTTTTACACAGTAAGCAGTAATTCATATACTACTACATCTGAATTAACCAAATTTCAACAGTGGTAATATTAGTATTTGTATTGAGTTAGATTTTTTGGTATGATATGAATAATAGAAAAGGAGAGGGTAATAGTAAAGTTGCTGAGGTATGAAAGGACAAAAATGAGATTTGTGAAATTGAGTTACCTTATGGGGTGTTGAAGGAGATTATTGAAGTGCAAATGGAATTGGCCTTTTTTATGTTCATGTTTATTTCGATGTTCTCCATATCACATATACATTTTGGGATTTTCCTAGCAATGTTTGTTTTTTTGTTTAAAAAATGTCAACTTCTTCCTTCGATGCATTGTCTAGATTAATTGCCAACTGGACCCCCCAATGCACTTTTGCACCCATCAACAAATGCTACGACACAATAGAAACTCGCAAAAATCAAGTTGGAGTATGATAACCGTAACAGTTTTCAACGAGCAATAGGGCATCAAGTTCACCTCTACCAATATGAATGATAACTGTGACAATTTGGAGCATGTTTTGGTTCCTTGGAATCAGCTCTTGCAACTTGAGGAAGGTGTACGTAATATGGAAAGAGACTGAATGAAAGGAGATAATACGTGCCGGAATATGATTGTCAACAAAATTGCAATGTAACTTTTCCTTTTATGTATGTATTTATATTTTAACAAATACTCTCATTAATTTATAATTTAATATCAATTTAAACTCAATTTACACTATTAAATTTCATTCCATTAAAAAAACAATAGTAACAATAATCATTGATAATAAAACAAGTAAATACCTTTTTCATTACTCTTTCGAAACAAAAATACATATAGTGCATTCTTTGTGAAGCGAATGAGGCAAGCAAAAGCGGTATTCTGTATAGAGCATGAATAAAAAAAGTTCAGCGAAAGGGAAATTTATTTATATGTTACGAACAGGGCAGCAAAATGGATTGATTATTTGTAAATGTATTATAATAATTGTTGCTAGTGGTAATTAGTTTGTAATTATAACACATGATTATAAAATCAAACGATAAAAGCATAACAATTTATAACAGAAACAAATGGAAGAGATACAACAATTTAGAGATATAAACACACACACATATACATATACAATACTACAAATTAGAAAATACATTTAGCAAATTCCTGCAACAATTATTTCATTCTTTATCCCATTTCGAACCAAAGCCATATTTTTTTAACATTTCTTTCGATTGGTTAATATTCTTTTTCTCCCATTGCTTGAATATTATTGTAGTATTCAAGGTATTCTTTTGGAATAAGATTAACATCATCATTGTACGACCTAAAATCTGCATCCCCGTCGTTATATTTTCGTATGAAATTATAAATAGCCATTGTAGCGACAACCACTTTAACTTGAAATGGAAAGTGACAGTATATTACTAAAGATCACAAATTTTCTCTTTCATATTTTGAATGTTCTTTCGATTACATACGTAAATTTGAATGATAAAAATGAAAATTTTATTATCTAGTTTTGGTTCATATTGAGTTTCACGAAAATTGAGAATATGATATCGCACGTTTCGATATGGAGGAACCTGGTCATCTAATAGCGGATATCCTAAAATAACTAAGTAATACTGATCCAATCGTTTATTACAGAATTGAATACTCTACTATCATGTGGTATTCCTTCCCAACCAGTCATGACATATTTAAAAGTCATACCAAATGAACTTACGACCATAACATTTTGTGTGGCATATTCTTTTTCCCAATAAATGGTTATTCGGTACTATCGGGTAACTGTGCAGCTATGTGCATACTGTCTGTTGCTCCGATACAATTTTTGAAAAAGAAGTAATATCGGTTGAACTTCTAATTTGGTCTGATATTAAGTTATGGATCATCTGTATTAGTAAAGTGCTAAATTTAACTAGTTAGATATTGCCACATAGATCATAAAGTGATTGTTTACTTGTGCATTCACATGTGACTAATTCCTCTGTCCCCAAGTATAAGTGCCTCCATCCCTATCAAATTCATTACATTCATTTTACAGGTGGGACCCACTAATCAATATTTGTAAAAAATAATGAATGGTTGAGATTTTAATGGATACATAGGCCATGTATGTTAGGGACAAAGGAGTTTATCCATTCACATGAGAAATTTAACTAGTAATTTTTATCTCCATTGGACTAGATAATTTAATTGGTTAACATCTTTTTAATGATTGTAACATAACTATGAATTTTCAAAAATGACATCATGTGTAAATGAAATGTTAGGAGTTCGAATCCTTATCAAAATAAAAATTAATATCAATATTGAAAATATGATATGTAAACATATTGTCACATAATTGAATCTTAATCTCAACAAAAAAAGTGTACTTTTTTTTATAGTTTTCAATATATGTTACTAAAATTATATAAAATTATAATCTAATAATAACTTATAATAGATGCATACATATACTTTAATATGCATGTGTATTGCACATGCAAAAAAGTCTCATAATATCTAAATATTTTAACAAGTTGGAATGAGATTAGGGATAATCTAATGCCAAATGTCATAAAATAATTGTCACTGGCTAGAATACATGCCAAATTTAGCAAACATTTTGACATATGACCATTATTAATGTAGTTAGCTAACACATGACACTAGTTTATGCCCTAACACTTGACATTAATTTGTGAAATAATAGCTCCATTGTGGATGCTCTAACAAGACCCAATTAAAAATCCATTTTTTTTCAAGGACATGGCAGATAATCCTTTTCGGCCTATTTTTACAGGTTCAATATGACCTATGAATCTCAACTCCTATAATGGTTTGATTAATTGAATATATGCTTTCCAAAGCAACTGATGTTGCTTTAGATATCTACATTTTTTTATCAAAAATATGTACTCAAATAAGAAAATACAACTAAACAAAACCAAAAAAAATATAGAGAAAAAAAAGGAAAAGAAAAAAAAATGAAAAAGAAATATAACCATTCTAATCCCATTTCGTTGGGTTACTCTACCAAAAAGAGTAATTCAAGTTCATAATGGAGATAATGGTCTCATGTACAAGCTTGTGAAAAGGTTGAATCTTCATACTCATTTAAAATCATATTATTTCTTTTCATCGAGGTCACCTTGTCCATTTTCATAACCATAATAAGAAGTATCGTGGATTTAGAGTTTCTACGTCATCGTTTTGAAGGTCACAAACCATTCCACGCAACTATAAATATTGGGGTAATGTAGACCAACAAAAGAAAGGATTTTGCTCATATAATTTAAGAGTATGTACATTTAAAAAATGAATGCATAGTGCTTTCAATAGAAGAGTTACATAAGGTGCAAGTAGTGGATAGATTAGTGCCCATGCCCTTTAAGATTTCAAGTGTGTACATCCCATTTCTGCGAGTCTTCTATTAGGATTTCAATACACTTCACGATTAATTAATCATGAAACCCTAGATTTGAATAGGTGACCCATATTGACTTGATTGTAAATAAATCAAAGGAATGAGAAGAAATCAAAGGAATGTAAATAAATTAGTGGAAGTCATAACTGAATCCGTATTTGCTGATTAAAAGAGAAGAAGAATTGGTTTGATTTTCCTAAGTGACACAAACCATAGATCTGAATTATTTCCATATAAAAGATTAGAATAATAACTAGAGCTTGTGTAATTTGGAGACCGTAACCCCTTATTTATAATGTTGGCATTTTCTAATTTGGCTCTTCAATAAATTAGAATTGCCCCAGTATATATACATTAATGCCATGGTAATTATATATTTAAGCCTTTTAGCTTTAATTCAAAATTTGATCACTTTAATTAGGCTTTATACCAAAATAGCACAACACATTCAGTTTACATATGTGGCCCAAATTATTGAAATATTCCAACAATCTCCTCCTGGGTCACATATGTAATATCCTTATTAATGTGCATAACGAGCTCCAAAATTTGCTATTTCTATAACATAAGGTATTTTCAAAATAATCTCATTCATTAACTATGCTGGCAAAGAATCAAAACGGCTTTTGTTACCTTTAATGCAACTAAACCCATCAATGGTCACGTATACCAACACAACCAAACGACATAGATCAATCATGGATGTGTAGCATGGAAATTACATGAATTGTGATCTATACATGTATATTTTCAATTGGTTCAACTTTAGTGGGATCGAAAAAAGTTCAATATTTGAACTTCACGGAGTGCAAAGAAAACTTTATTACTTTATTTCTAATAAAAAAATACTTAATATATCTGTAACTGAAGTATAGAGCAATGTGTCATATGACAATGCCAAATAAAAACCCTCCCGAACCATAATATCTTTACATAAAAGTTATACCAATTGAGCAATATGCTCATGAAAGACCTTGGATGATAATCTTTTTATAAGCGGATCCACCATAATGGAGTTTGTCACAATATGCTCTATGAATTACAATTTATTTTGCACTCTCCCCTTAATGAAAAATAAAATGTTGTTTATTTGCACAATATTATTTTATTGGTGTTTCAATTTCTTTTTCAATATTCCACAAATTTGTGATAAAATTTTGCAATTATTTTCCATCGTTCGATGCTCCATAATAGAAAATAAATTATAGTTCTATAGTACAGGAGGCTATAAGTGTCTTTATGACAACAATACACATATAGCTCCACCAAAAAATTTGTTATTATTATTACCTGAAGTGGACCTTTTGTGCTCTCGGCATACAAAATATTCAAATTTAATGCTTTGTGACCTCCAACCAATCCGATCTTTTATCTATGAGTATATAATCTTTTATTGTTCCTTAAAGATATCTCGTAACCATTTTGGTTATTAACCAATGATCCACTTTCAAAGTCAGTAAGATATCTGTCAAATAATACACACAATATCCATATGTGTATATGCTTTAGCATGCATTAGACTCCACACCGCAAATGCAAGAGGAATCTTTTGCATTTCTTTAGCTTCAAGGATGTGCTTGTTTTACTATATAAGACAACATTTGTCTCTTTTGGCAAAGTATAATCAATTGATTCGCAGTTTGCATATAAACCTTTTTAAGCACTTATCTGCCTAGTTTTTTTGTGATAATCCAAAAATCATCCCTTGAATAATATTGGTGTATTTGAATCCCTAACACAAAATAGTAATTTCTAAGTGGGTTTTTTAAGTTGTTTCATCAATGTCTCCATTGAGAAACACGACTTTAATATCCTTCCGATATTGCTTAAAATTATAATATGCAATAAGTTCCAAAATAGTTCTAAAGAGTCTTTTAGTGAAACTACAGAGAAATCCTCTTTAAAAAGAAAACATCGTTTTCGTTTTGAGTATAGTCTTTTCTATAACAAGCCTTATATCTTTCCACATTACCCACCTAATCCCTTTGGGTTTTGAATAATTATTCATAACCAATGATCTTGTTACCTTAAGGTAGGGTAAATGATCTCAAACTTTATTGTTCTTTATAGATTTACACTATATATTCATACTTCAAATCCACATTTTAATTAATATCTTGTATGGATTGATTACAAGTCAATAAAAACATCTTCACCAATCCTTTATTTATCTTTATGGAGAAATATTACATTGCCACGTAGAATAATATTTCTTCCTTTACAAGTGGATTTCTTTAGTGATCTTGTACCTTTAGGTTGTTGAGTTTTTTTCCTTTAAATATTAACCATAATTTGAAGAAATTTTTGTTTAACATTGTCTTATTATGGTTTCTTATTTACTTCTTGTCAATAAAAGGAAACAAATCATGTACATTATCCGAAGAAGTAACTATAGTAGAATCAAATATAATGATTCTCTTTAAAAACAACGATTCATATTTTATTTCTTCCTCCAAACCAACATCCTAAAAAATTGTTGCATTTTCCATCTTAAATGTTTTCCCTAGTGTGCGTTTATAAAACCTATAGATTTTAAGTCACTTAGAATATCAATAAAGTATTTGCTACCTTTGGTGCCTCAATCTAGAATTATTTAGTAAGATGGAATAAATAAGTACATTAATCACCATATCCATTTGCTTCATTATAAGAGGTATTTATCATGAATTTCAAGATATTCAATTCCAATAATGTATGAATTTATTGACAGGTTAATCTTATTATTTATGAAAGAATAATAATAACCAAATTTGTTCGTATCAAAATTAGAAACCAAAATCTATCTAAGTGACAATATAAGAAAAATATTAAATAAATCCAAACAATATGCATATCTTTTTTAGATACGACACGTGTGATATCTAATAAAGTTCTTTTCATATGTCCATAGATTTCCTAAAAGAAACAACTATAAATATATGTGTATGTTATTTCCTTTCTTTTAGATCCTTAACGGCTTCTTTACCCTTATTTATACATGTCCGCGGGTGCGGCGCAGTGGAAAGGAGGCTTGGGTTCTAACAAAAAAACCCAAGTTCGATTCCTACCATGCGCTTCCCTATCCTATATAAATTTACCCGGGGGTATGGGGGCTTGGATCAACGGACGACTTTACTATACCTTCCTCAGGAGTTTACCGGTCCGCCGGGTTCTTCTGGGTTTTCAAAAAAAAAATTATTTATACATTTATTGACAATGTACATTAAATGGGTACTTTCTATCTTATCATGCTTCAATCTATCTTTTCCTTACACACAATGCGAAGTGAGCTAGTTAGTGGTCATTTTATTAATTTTTAAAATAATAATTAATAATAATCTTAATAGTCCACTACAAAGAAGCGAACATATGAAAATTCTTTTTTCTCGAAATGTCGTACGTTTCAAATCCTTCATTCCATAGCGTTTTCAACTCTTGGATCAATGGTTGTAAATAAACATCGATTCCTTTTGTTGGATCATCAAGCCCAGGGGCGACAATAGTGAAAAACATATATGGAGTTTTCATACACATCCATGGAGGTAAATTATAAGGAGTTATGATAATAGGCCTTGATGAATATTTACTACCAAACTAAGAGAATGGTGCAAATCCATCCGTACATAAACCGAGTCTGACATTATGGCTTTCGGCAGCAAATGCGGGATAAGTCCTATCGAAATGTTTTCATGCTTCTCCATCTGATGGATGTATCAAAGTTCCTTCTTTCGGTGTTCTCACACTGTGCCATCGCATATGGCACGCCGTAGCAGAAGATGCATATAACCTTTGAAGTCTGGAAGTGATGGGTAAATAATGCATTCTCTTGTATGGAACCTCTTTTTCTTTTTTTCCTTGGTTTGTATCTTTCCTCGTTACATATTATGCATTTTCTAAGCTCAACGTCATCTTTCCAATACAACATGCAACCTTTTACACATGTATCTATCTTTTGGTACGGCAAACCGAAAGCGGACATAAGTTTTTTCACTTTATAATGACTATCGCACATCAGATTATTGGGTGGCATGTGTCGTTTTGCTGCTTGTACAACTGCTGTAAATCCAGCTTCTGTAAGGTTGAATTTTGATTTCATAGTAATGTATTCAGCAGTTACTGATAATTCGGTTCCACTTTTACAACCATCCCACAACGGCCTTTTAGCAAAGTCCAATAAATCATATATTTTTTTAGCTCCCACAGTCGGTTCTTCTTCGACATTTACATCTTCATTGTCATCTTGATCAAACATTTGAAACATTGATCGTGCTGCATCTTCCACCATATTTTCTATTGGATTCATCATAACATTATTGTCATCTAACGCTACAGGATTAGGTGTGGGTGCAAGAAGTTCTCCATGACGATCCCACAAGTAATAATTCGGCACAAAACCATTTTTATACAAATGTACTTCAACTATATCTGCTTTCCAATGCTTCGAATGTTTGCACTTACTACACGGGCAACGAAGTTCTTGTTTATTATGATTATTAGATTTAGCGAATCTAATAAATTCATGTACACCGTTATAGAAATATTTCTTTATTGAATCTTTCATACTAGTTCTGACTTCATACATCCAAATACGGTCGAGAAAATAATCGAACATTTTTCCTGATTTGAAAATATATGTTAGAAACACAATAAAGTTTATCGTTTATTAATCCAAATAATCAATTCGATTTATTTTTTGCTTTTTTCTTTATTGTTTTAACTTTGATGGTCGACCATCCTACTTCCCATTACAAATACAATAAAGTAATTACATTTCGTAAATCATATCATTTTAAACGGTTCACAAAATTTCGGCAGCACTTCCCCTTTGTTCCATGTATCGTACACAAATACGTGTACACAGGGAACAAAACGGGTGCTATTGAAATTTTGTGAACCGTTTAAAATGATATGATTTACAAAATGTAATTATACTTTATTGTATTCGTAACTTGTCCAATACAGGGACAAATCCGACAAATATTGTATCAGATGAATATAGATGTCCGTTCTGTGAAAAACCGAACAGCTATATAACGATCATATACAACACATGTCAGACGGGGCCAAAAATTCTCTAAGGGGTTTAAAAAATAAAACTTTTATAATTAATAATATTCATTTAACTATTTAAATATATATTAACTAAATTTGAAATTTTACAACGTAATTTAACTTTCGTTTAACTATTTTAATTTTTAATTTGCCGATTATGTAAACTAAAATAAGTTGTTCACACATATAATTAGTAAAAATAGTTTTTTATACTAAATCAACTAATACCTTTTATCATCAACTAATGTACACCATTAACATCAACCCATACGCAATAATCAACAATTACAAATTGATAATCAACTCTTTTCCCTAATTTTCCTAATTTCAAGCCAACAATGTCAAAATTATATTTCCAAACCAATCTAAAACAGTAATATCATCGAATAATACCAACCAATCATCAATTTCTAATCTACCATCAACTAATTTCAAAATTTAGGGTTTAAATCATACCTCAAATAAACTGAAATCGGGAAGAAAGGAGATACCGGAGAGTTTTGGAGAGCGTCGGGGGCTAGATGTTGACTTGAGACGGCGGTGACGGCAGGCGGCTGCGGCGGGTGACGAGGAGGAGGGTTTTGATTTGGAGGGAAAATGAATGAAAACTGCTCGTGGGTTTTCCTTTTGTAATGCGATATTGCGTCGGCTAGAATCGGCCGCGTTTTTTAGCCGATTCTAGTCGACGCAAAGCCTGGACACTAAACAAGCCGATTCTAGTAGTGATACACACACATATATATATATATATATAAACTATAGCTTATACCTATATATAACATAAAATATACACATATATAAATAAAACTATAGATAGAAACATGCGTACCATATAACATATGATATGTATACAACAGTTATAAGAAAATCTTATACAACTCACATTAAAACAACAGGGAGGAAGGGCAGGCAAGGAGAGGGTTGTCAGCTAGCTATGGAAGAGTTTGCTTCAGATGTAGTATTTTCGGTCAGGGGAAGGATTTGAGGGCTTCAAAATCAGATCTGGAGGAGTTACTGCCTACGTGCGCTGTGGAGGAGAAAGACTAGAGAGGGGAGCAGCCGCAAAATGGTGGAGGGGGGTTTAAGAGAAAGGAAGGAGGATGGTTGCTGATAGATTCGGCCATGGGAGAACAAAACGCTTGAGAAAACGTGGATAAGGAAAGGAGAAGATGTGCAGCTCCTTATAAATAAAATCAAGAGAATACGGTTTATTTTCATTTTTATTTTCTTCTTTCCAATTGAATAGAATGAATCAGAAGGAGTGGTCGACAATAACCCTGAATGGACAAACCAATATAAAATGGACAGGTTGGAATAAGAAAGGTCATTCCAATTAAATGCACGGAATATTAATATCTTACTGAGATTTAATTTCTCACGGCTGAACAAATGAAAGGAAAAAGTAACCCAAAGGTTCAAAATTGATACCGATACAATGAACCGTTACGCAGCTTGCACCATACACCAAACTCCAAAATTGGCAATCGAATATACAGTAGAGATCAGTAGGACGAGACGACCAAACGGTATACCGATATTAGTGGTACGATCATCCTATCAAAAGTCGATATCGGTACCGAAATGCTGCTAATACGCCAAAAATAAGATAAACGGAGCAACATTAGTCCAAATTTGAGAAAACGAAATATGACGTCTCACTCAGAAGATGATTTACAAATTTATTGTATAAAAATATTCAAGTTTGGAAAAAATTTTGTTATCATCAATTTTAACTGATATGAATTGAAATAAAATTACACAAGAAAATAAACTTCAATATTATCTGATGAAATTTTACCAATTGTTATGTTTAAGAAGACGCATTCCAAATATCAAATTTTTATTTCAAAATTTTATTATTTAAAATTTCACAAAATTTCAATTAAATATATTAATAATACAAATAAAATTTATTAAAAATTTACGGGTCGTTACACTCTCCCCCACTCAAAATTTTCGTCCCGAAAAGGAACGCGGTAGGAGAATAGAAACAACCAGAAAGAAAATATATTGAAATTCAAAATAAATTAATTAATTCAAACCATATAAATTCCAATTTAAATTAATCAATGTTCAACAATGATTTTGAATTCAAGGTATTTCATTAAGTTGATCTAATTTCAATTTATAAATTTCTTCAAAAACAAAATCTTATTATATTTATCTCATTAATTATTCAATTAACCTTTTTTTCAAAATTTAAGTATATAACATTTATTATAAACACTCAAATTTTATTTATAAAACATTTTATATTGTATATTATCCAATTACATATTCAACTTATGAATGATTTAAGTAAGTTATATATATTTTGGAATGCAATTAAATATTATACAAGTAAAATTTTCCAATTCAATTTCTTTAAGTTTAAATATTTATTCAACATTTAGCTTTATTTATACTTGAAATCACCCTTTAACATGAAATTTAAGAATTAAATTTCTGATTTACTTCAAACAATTTAGAGATAAATATATACTATATATATCAAATCAAATTTATAAATAAATAAATAAATAAATAAATATATATATATATATATCATAAATCAGGTTATGCTTCAGAAATTCAAATCAAATTCAATTTCCAAAACAAAGTGTAGCAAAGCTACTGAACGGTCTCTCCACTCTGAAACTCGAAAATGAATGTCGATGATGCAGCCGTCATCACCGAAATTATTTTCCAATGACAAATGAGGAGAGCACTGATTCAAACATTTAAAATTTCTTGAAAACAATTTCTATTTGAAAATGCTTTAAATAGTATACACTTTAAAACTATAAAACCAAAGTTTGAAATCATCGGAAATTTAAATTCTCAAATTTCTAATTTAAATTCATTTCAATTCCTAATCAATTTATAAACCGAGTTTAAAGATTCATCTATAGAACAATAAATGGTAATCAAATATTATCATTTCAAACAACCAATTTAATTAACTTATTAAATTCTAGAAAAATTTACTTATATAAATATAATCATACAAATTCATTTCATTTACCAAATTTGAAAATAATATTGTGTCAGTTTGCTCTATTCAAGTGTTTTGGAAATCCTATCGATAACGTTGATCAAACGAATCGATCGAAAGCCCAAAACAACATCAACAACTCAAACAACACAATATATATATATATAACATTTTTAATATTAATTTATAAATACACTTCTCTCACTCGATAATACATAATGGATTTCAAAAAAAAGATAGAGATTCACATTTGATGGACTCAAATCAAAGAGAATTTTGATTCGAAGATAGATTCGACACAAAGATAAGATGATTAAATAAAAAAATAGGAAGATGGATAGACTTATATAGATCGTGGGTAACTTTAACTGGGTCGACCATGACTTTAGGAATAAGATCGATGCAGAATTCCGAGGCAAATCTACATTCGATCTCAAGAGATAGAATTCGGCATACAAGAGATGTCAGCATCTAAACCGAGGATATATAAATCTCCGGTGAATCGATGCTATTGTAAAGGGGTTTCACCCCTTTACAAATCATACCGTAGAGCTATGGGATGCTCCAGAATTCAGAAGAATATGAATAGTGAGGGACAAGGATGAATTTCGGAACCGAGGGAACGTTCCAAAATTCAAAGGAAATTCAAGTCAAAGAGGGAAGAATTCAAATTCGAATGAAAGTGATTCCGTAATTAAATTTACCATACATGCTAAGTTTGCCTAGAGCCAAAGCTCTGATACCAACTGTAACATCCCTATATTTTCAACCATTCGCATCCAAATAAGTCGGAATTGAATTGCTCAAAATATCAGATTGTTATTTTATAATTTGGCAAAACTCAGGATATACAGTAAATAAAGTAATCACAGATCACAGACACAGAGTAATATAACAATAATGCAGCGGAAACAAAAGAATAGTAGTTCATGAAGATACTATATATATATAACAGAGTTAAACAAGATACAATAGAAGTCACGAATACATAGATGTCTCAATACATTAATCAAATACAAGATCTGAATACATCACTGGGATCAACTGAACAACTGAAAGCAGGATACATAGCTGGATCTCCAAGAGAAGCTCCAACTCCAAAGGTGAGTCTCGAATACTGTATCACTCAGTCTGACCCGAGCGTAAAGCAAAACACAAAACACTCGAGTCAGGATTAACATTCTTATATCAATAAATCCAACTCAAGTGAAATATCTACTGAAATCCAAGTAACTCAAAGGATATTTGGAATAACCATCATCTAAGGATCCATTAAACTATCTACTATGTAGTAATATATGCTATTATAATAATGTCTAATAATAAAATAAACTTACTTTTAAATAGCGTTAAGGGGTTACCCATATAGCCCTTAACACATAATAGTGCCAATAGTCTATACAGTACTTGCATACCTCGAGAGGCTACGAGAAGATACTCCATAGGTACGACACAAATAGAAACTCGTAGTAAAGCTCGGTATGGTAGGTGACACGGAACAACTAGGCAATGCCAGGGTAGATATACCAATTACGCATCCGGGCTGGTGGAAACGCATCCGGGCTGGTGGAAAGGAGATACCGGAGAGTTTTGGAGAGTGTCGGGGGCTAGATGTTGACTTGAGACGGCGGTGACGGCAGGCGGCTGTGGCAGGTGATGAGGAGGAGGGTTTTGATTTGGAGGGAAAATGAATGAAAACTGCTCGTGGGTTTTCCTTCTGTAATGCGATATTGCGTCGGCTAGAATCGGCTAGAATCGGCCGCGTTTTTTAGCCGATTCTAGTCGACGCAAAGCCTGGACACTAAATAAGCCGATTCTAGTACATACATACATATATATATACATATATATATATATACATACATATATATATATATATATATAAACTAATTTATAAACTATAGCTTATACCTATATTATATAACATAAAATATATACACATATATAAATAAAACTATAGATATAAACATGCGTACCATATAACATATGATATGTGTACAACAGTTATAAGAAAAACTTATACAACTCACATTAAAGCAACAGGGAGGAAGGGCAGGCAAGGCGAGGGTTTTCAGCTAGCTATGGAAGAGTTTGCTTCAGTTGTAATATTTCCAGTCAGGGGAAGGATTTGAGGGCTTCAAAATCAGATCTGGAGGAGTTACTGCCTACGTGCGCTGTGGAGGAGAGAGACTGGAGAGGGGAGCAGCCGCAAAATGGTGGAGGGGGGTTTAAGAGAAAGGAAGGAGGATGGTTGCTGATAGATTCGGCCATGGGAGAACAAAACGCTTGAGAAAACGTGGATAAGGAAAGGAGAAGATGTGTAGCTCCTTATAAATAAAATCAAGAGAATACGGTTTATTTTCATTTTTAATTTCTTCTTTCCAATTGAATAGAACGAATCAGAAGAAGGAGTGGTCGGCAACAACCCTGAATGGACAAACCAGTATAAAATGGACAGGTTGGAATAAGAAAGGTCATGCCAATTAAATGCAAGGAATATTAATAGCTAACTGAAATTTAATTTCTCACGGCTGTACAAATGAAAGGAAAAAGTAACCCAAAGGTTCAAAAATGATACCGATACAATGAACCGTTACGCAGCTTGCACCCCACACTAGACTCCAAAATTGGCAATTGAATATATAGTAGAGATCAACAGGACGAGACGACCAAACGGTATACCGATATTAGTGGTACGATCATCCTATCAAAAGTCGATATCGGTACCGAAATGATGCTAATACGCCAAAAATAAGATAAACGGAGCAACATTAGTCCAAATTTGAGAAAACGAAATATGACGTCTCACTTAGAAGATGATTTACAAATTTATTGTATAAAAATATTCAAGTTTGAAAAACATTTTATTATCATCAATTTTAACTGATATGAATTGAAATAAAATTACACAAGAAAATAAACTTCAATATTATCTGATGAAATTTTAACAGTTGCTATGTTTAAGAAGACGCATTTCAAATATCAATTTTTTATTTCAAAATTTTATTGTTTAAAATTTCACAAAATTTCAATTAAATATATTAATAATACAAATAAAATTTATTAAAAATTTACAGGTTCGTTACACTATTCTAGGCCATTTTGGTAGTAGCTCTATTTATTATTCGTTGACGGTGGTTTGTACTTGATTTTGACATTTTTTAGCATCATTTGTGTAGTATGCTTAGTCCGTACTTTTGACACCTTTTACCATATAGTGTAGAACATTCAGACTTTGTTAAGTTAGTTGTAAATTGTGTTGACTTATTCTTAGCCAGTGACAAAGCAGGTCATTTGTTCTTATTTCTGTAATACCTTATAGGCTTCTGTTAGGGTTGGCCCAAGAGTATTTGATGCCCTAGTCGAACAAGTATTTTTTTTTGTTTTGGTGCCCCTACCCACCAAAAAAAATACACATAACAAAATGTAAATTCTTTATAAAATTTAACATCCATCACAAAATATTGATCATACAAGTCATTTTGATTACATGCCAAAAAATCAAAATGTAAACATAATATCCTAATACATTAATACATATTAACGAAAACAATTTCTTCTTGCATTTTTTGAAACAAACTCCTCTATTACATCTTCATAGGTAAGTTTATCTAAATACTCACTTTCGATCAAAATCATTGCAAGTCCACTTGGTCTCTCTTGCAACATTGTAGTCCGGAGATATGTCTTAATTAATTTCAATTTTGAAAAACTTTTTTCCGCCGAAGCAACCGTAACCGGAATAGTCAATAGAATTCGATAAGCAACCCAAATGTTCAGAAATCCACTTACATCCCTATAAGATCTCAAAAAATTAAGTATATCAATCGATGTAGTTACTTTTGATGGTAGAATTCCTTTTAGTTGTCGAAGTTTAAAAAATTACTCTTTACCACAAATATCTTGCTCTTCATTGTGTTTCAAAAAACCTTCATTCATGCAATTATCCTTCAACTCATCATTGTCAATATTTTTAAATCTTAGGTTTGACAAAAATCCAAAAGTTTTTCCATAAAGTTTAAATTGATCAAATCGATCTCTAAGTGAGTCAAAGCTTGATCAACTAGTAGAAGAAAATAAGTATTCGTATATAAATACTATACTATTTTATTACAGTCATCACAATCAACATCGAAGGATGGTGGATCTTATTAAGTGAAATGTAATACTCAAAGAACATTACTAACCTGCAACTTCATGGAAATTAGTTAAGGTTTTTTGGTTTCCTACCTTGAGACCTTTGCCTAAGGCCCTCATTGTCTCTACAGCTTCACTTATTTTTCATAGCGGTGATGTGAATGATACAAATTATGTTATTCAAACAAAGACTTTTAGATTAGCTGTTTGAGTGTACAAATTAGTAATGACAACTTCATGAAAATTCTCTTTCATTAAGGGGTCTACAGAAAGACATTTAGATTAGCAATTGAATTAGTTCGCTACAATTGAATTGTTTTGGAAGCGCAACAAATTAACAAAAGCTTATTTCAATCATAGAAAAAAAAGCTTATTTCAGTCATAGAAAAAAAACAGACAAACTAATCATTATCATTTACAAGCACAACAAATTAACGAATGCTTATTTCAATCGTCGACTGTGAATTGTATTTACTCACATTGTTTCAGCTGAGACTTGATCCAAATTCTGATTTGGGGCTATACTTTGAAACTGAAATTAGGGTTTGCAATTTGAGGGATGCAGTCTACAAGCGCATCAAAGTATCCGATGGAGATGAAGCCGGTGTGCGATTGAGAGAGATAAGACACGATGGAAGCTTGGAGGTGATTGCGCTTTGCAGCAGTCGACGATGGGAACAGAAAACCGAGAAAAGGCAAATCGCGTTTTTTTCTTTCGTTTTTTTCTTCTGATTTTTTGTTGCCCCTTGCCCGCGCGTTGCCCTAGTCTGTGGACTCTGCTATGGGCCGGGCCTGGCTTCTGTTCTCATTCTTGTATCAACTTTATTTCTACTGTATTTTGGTTAGTCCCCTTGCCCCAGGCTTTATACTTGATCAATGTTTTGTTTTTGTTTCCTTTTTATGTTATCGTCCTAATACTCTCAAGAGTAGGTTGATAGTCAAATGTTTGTGACTAATATGAGTAGGTTTTTGGATCTTTTGGAAGCTTAGAAACCTTTATCTATTTAGCTATTAGTTATATAGTTTACGTATTCTGACATTATTATATATGTACGAGGCCAAGTATTGATTTTGATGCTTCATTCATTACCTTTCATGTATGGAGATTACACAAGTTAACTTATTTATTAGCACTTGATATCAATATAGCTCCTCGTGCTCAATCTCATATAATATTTAATGTCATTGTGCATGTATATTTCTGTGTCATATTTTATTGTTTTCGCTGCGTGTTGTAACATACAAGTTCAATATATATAGTTTTTGTTTGTACTAAACTTTGAAGGCTCTCTACTTGGGGCAATTGAGTATTGAATTCCTATTTATAGACAATATTTAAGTGACAAAAATAGTGGTTCCATAGACTCTTTACATCCATTCTCTACACTAGACCCGATAAAACAAACCCTAACCCATTTGCCCAACACTATAACCTTAATATTAAATAAAAGGTTTGGGTCTAAACGGTTTAAAAGTTTATTTTTTTACTCGGCCTGTTTGCAACGAATAAAAAAACATTCCAAACCAACCCAACCCACTTTACCCTTCCAACCCTAATTATAATTTCACCGTCGGCTCAAATCTACAAAATATGATAGAGGATAAAAGGCGTTTTCTCATAATCTTCAATAAAAGGTATTAGTCTTTTCAACCGTTTAAATTAATCCGTTTTTTAGTTTAAATAAAACTTTGTACATGTTAGACGTGAAACCTTGTTTGAGAAATTTGAGTTTTTACATTTTGCGGGGAAGAAAGGCAAGTTGGTTTATTCCTACTAAATTAGCTACAAACCTTTCTATTAGCTCTTAAGATTCGGCAATGCAAAAATAGATTTCAATTTTATGCAACTGGGTATATAAAAACAAGAAAATTATACTAAATTACCTACAACCCTTTTTGTTAGTTTTAAAATATGAAGTTTATGATATAGGAGGTATAAGTATCTTTTCATGTTAAATGAACGTTAATTGTTGACAATTTTACCGATACAATGTTTTTGTATTGATGTAACCATTGTTGGGACATCCTACTTTTTGTTAGAGTCAGTCTGTTTACCGATTATTGACACATTAATGTAGTATAAGATTTCAGTTGGTAACACCCTACTACTTCTCTTACCTTTCCTTTTTAATATGTGGTTAGTGGTGCTATATATGTTACAAGGTTATTATACAACTAATTAATTTTGCTAGAAGCCTATATACAATTTAAAATTGAATCTTTACCTAACTCTTGCATGGTTATCAAAACAAACAAGCCCAAATAAGAATCCCTTTGAATTATGATCCATTATCTTATTTAGGAATTTTTTTTAATGCATCAATAATCAGTTTTTGTCATGTGGCCAAATCTTATTTTAAGAGCCAGGTTAGTGTATTGCGTGAATAGCTAACATTATTTGATAAAAGTTGGCTAAAAGTGACAAATTGAAATGACTGTAGTTTAGATTTACAGTTATTTTGATATAATCTGTAGCAACCCTGATTTTTGAGTTGCTTAAATAAAATAAATAATGACTTAAATTGAAGAAATTAATACATGGAATGAGTATTTTTAGGACTTATAAATAAATCAAATGTTGAGGTGAAATAGATAATTTAAGGAATTACTGGGTAAATGGAATTTAATGATGTAAATTTCTTGTTTTAAAACTTGTTAAAGAACGAGTTAGTGTTTTCTAAATATTGTGTAATTTTATTTTGAGTAAAAAATAAGTTTAATTGTGTTAAAACACTAAAAGTGTTGTATTTGGCTTTTTAGTGAAAATGGAATATTGTCATATTTTAAATATTAAAAGAAGGTCAAAATAATTAGTTAAAATATATTTCTTTCTTTTGAACAAAAAGTGAGAGGTTGAAATATAGCTTAGTGTTTTGTGTAAATTTTTAGAAGAAAAATCAACTTAGAAAATAGTGTAAAAGGTTGAGAACATGAGTGTAAAAATATTTTAATTTTTTATTTAATTATTCGGTTTGGGCTTAAATTGAATTTCGGCCCATTTGTGTTTAAAAGAGATAATTTTCTCTCTTCTGTATTAGACCAAATGAATAATACGTTCATTTCCCATTTATAGTAAACTAAGAAGCCAAGTTTCCTCTTAACCCTAGAAACAAATCCTCCAAATTAAATCCAATTAAAATTCTAGAGAATCCAATAAATAAAAGGTAATGTTTCAAACCATATTCTATTGTTTAAACCGATTTCTTTCAGTTTCATAGTTTTTAATTCTTGTTGTTATTGTTTTGGGTTGAGATACTTTCCAGGGCTTGCTGTTTGAGAATTTTAAGTGTTGTAGTTAACTTTGCTACTGAATTTAAGAAGAAAGGTGAGTAAACCTCACATCTATCTTAATTGATTTGCATATTGGAATTATTAGGTGTTGTGATTTTGTTTGGATGATCTTTGATGGGTTGATTGACTGTATATTTTATTGTAAACCGAGACTAGAAAACCTGTAAGATATTTGATTGTAAACCCAAATTACCATCTCTTTGATAAACCATTTGTGATGGGATGATAGTTAGTTCCATGCAAGTTATATTTATGGATTAAAATTTGCAAGTACAAGAGTCGGGATTGCCTAAAAGCATGTCGGAGTTCTAAGCGTCGATGGGGGGAGAGCTAATGCCTGGAGCTCATGCACCAGGCATCCCATCAATCGATCGGTCCATGATCATTGGTCGACCGGTCAACACTTAGAACGAGAGTTCCAGGTGTTATCTCCTCCTCGCCATTGTCTGGCTTGAGCCCATTTTTGTTTTCCTTGTTTTACTTTGTTTCTTGCATAGTTTAACGCTTGTTTTTGATGATTTCCTTGCTCATTTCCAGGTTATTTGAATACGACGTTGATGCTCTTGTTCCCATAGAGATCTTACTCTATGTTATTTTGCTAAACACGCTAACTGATTGCATTGGTTTGCAAAGCATTTTACAAGGGAAATACTTTTTTGAAAACGAATTGTTATATATATATATTGGATAGGAATGATTTTGGAAAACATATATATAAATATTCATAATTTCAAAATGATTGCGAAGCAAGTTTCATATATATATATATACACATACATATATGTATGTATATATATACATACATATATGTATGTATATATATACATACATATATGTATATATATGTACAAATTTAATCATAATTTCCTATTGTTTATTATGAGCCATTCTATTTTGCTATACAAACTCACAATCTCACTTGAATGAGAAATCAAATTAAATGGTTTAGAAAAACAAGTAGTATGAAACATTTGTGTTTACTTCATCGGTAATTCTCGGACTTGTTCGATTGAACCCCACTTACACATGAGTGGAATTTACTAACTTATAGTAAATATTCAAGTAAACCCATGTGGTATGGGATGCACGGTCGTTACACAAATGATTACTATTTGGTGGTACATTACACTTATCGAATGGAGTCTACTAACTTGTGGAAAATGTTCAGGTAAACCCGTGTGGTATGAGATGCACGGTTGTTACTTGAATAATTACTATTCGAAAGTATATAAGACTTATTCTGGCGAGTTTACAGGCTCGACGTCCTTGGGTGATCCGTTTACAGATGGATTAAATGGGTTTTCAGGCCCATCTTGTAGTACTCGTTTACAGATGGTTTATGACTTGCAAAGTGCTCGTATTTTGTGTTGACTCGTGAAGTGCTTGTCTATTATTGTAGCTTGCGAAGTGCTAGCTATTAGTTTTGACTTGCGAAGTGCTCGTTACTTGTGTTGACATGCGAAGTGCTTGTCTTTATTTATCGACATGTGCTTATTTATTGACTTGTGAAGTGCTTGTCTATGATCGTTGACTTGCGAAGTGCTTGTTTGTTACTTGCTTATATGATTGTGAATTTAGATGCTATTAATGTGATGGTTGCTATGACTTTGATGATTGCCATGGATGGGCATAATTTAACTTTGTGTTATGAAGTTTTATAAGGATGTTTTATCATGTTTAGTGAAGTACAATATATGGACATTTATATCCTTGATGTTTATGCAAGCTTATTATTATGAAATCACCTTTTACGGTAATTAGCGATAGTCTGGCCCATTTATTATTGTTATAATACTCGGGTCAGACCTAGACTTTACAGGTACAAAGACTTAGTGACCTTGGATGTGAGCTTGCTTAAGAATATATATATATATATATATATGTATGTATGTATGTATATGATGTTACCTATATGTTGATGCCTCATTCGAGTCTAGCTTATATACTTGTTGTATGTTTGTTTTTGTTATAGACTTTTGTAGTCATGTAAATTTGAGACCTATCATTGTATATATATGTATATGTTTATATATGCGAGTCTATTGTTTTCTTTTTGTGTGGACTCACCCTGTAGAGGGATATTCACTATAAGAAATTTGATTTTTAGTGGCGCACAAAAAACGGTACAAAAAGTTTTGGTGGCGTTTTGATAAACGCCGCTAGAAAACATGCGACTAAAAATCCATGATTTTTTGTTGCATTTATTTTAACGCCACTATAAATGAATTTTTGGCAGCGTTTTTTAAACGTTACTAAAGATCTTTTTTACAGCGTTTAAGAAACGCCACCGAAAAGGTGCCGTTTACTATCTTATTTTTTTGTTGCACTTATTATTATTTTTTGCAGCGTTTTTTGAACGCCACAGAGATTATCTGAGTTACTATAATTGTTGATTCTATAGCGCTTTTTAAACGCTACAAAAAAATATTTTTGGTGGCGTTTTTTCTCCGCCACCGTATGTTTCGATTTTATTGCCTGTTGTTCCACGACTACATCTGATTTCGCCTCCAATTCAATTACTTCAAAACTTATACAATAACGTAATATATAAACACATACACATTCAAAAATAACACATTCAATGAACCACAATAACACAAACAAAAGCAATTACATAATCACCACTATATCATAACATTAGTGTCAAGACAAAAGGTTAACCATACGTTTACACAACCAAACTACCATAAATAGTTTCATAATAGTACATGCAGCTAAAGTAGTGTTGCTACCATACATACTAGTTTCGTAACAGTTTTAATCAACCTAACTACATACATGTGCTGCTACCATACCAAAAACCAATGCTGCTGCTTGAATTCTTCACAAACGTTTATCTATCTGTAAACAATTATAATCATGTTACTAAATATTTGTGAGGTGAAGGTATCAAAGATCAAAAATGGACAAATATAGAAGTCCTTAGACTATAATACTTCAAACAAATATGCCTCTGCATATTAACCACTGATGTGAGCACATTGTAATCGTCCAACAACTTTTACATCATATTTGTGAAGTCAGTGCACTAGACTTGCACATTAGCAGATGAACTTATGACAAAGATAAATGTCTTTATCATGTGGCAGATTGTGACCATTCAGTGCTTAAGTGTAGAATGATATTTAACTAACTACTAGGGGTTTAGATATGTTAAAGAATGAACGTGTGTTCGCCTTAGTTATAGCGAGCAACGCGACCCTGTTGGCTCATAGCACCTACAGTTAGGGCAACGAGTTTCACAGTGTTGGTGGATGTTGAATACAAGCTGGTAGTTAATTTACCAAAGTATTGCATTATTGCTAGAACAATATGTTGTTGATAATGTGATAGCTTATCAGGCTACATAGTGAGTACACAGAAGGTGTTAAAACTGGTTCTGTTACATCAACTAGGGATATACTTTTCTATCAAAGTTGTACCAGGCTCTAGTAACCTTTATTAGTACACGGTGAATGTGTTAAAATTGGTTATATAAATTCAACACTTCAGCCACACAAACTCTGTTCCATCCACTATCAATAGCCACCACAACATATCCCACGACTCAAAGAACTGCATCACCTGCTCTTCCCCAATCACAACCATGCATCCTCGACTTGGCAACTAACCTACAATCAAAACTCCGTCGCATTCACCTCTGACTACCACAACTTCTTATCACAACAAACTGCCCCTGCCATCAACTTACAATCAGCAGCTCGCACCACTGCAATCCCTTCATTGCCACTAAACTCTAACAGACCAAACTCCTTACCACAGCAAACATTCCACAAAATCTCCAACAGTAGCCACCAGCCTAACCAACCTCTTTCATACACTTCCCATACGACAACCATCCTCTTCAACCATGCACTCCATTCAAAACAGCAAGTTCATCTGATAACATCCCCATTTCCTTCCTTCATTCCCTCTACCTGTACACTACTTGTTCACACCAACTTCTAACACAACATAGTCAACTTCTCCACCAAAACTTCCTCACAATCATATTTGATACAAACTTCCGACCATACCCACAACTCGTCCCACAACAAAACCAAAAAAAAATTCGAACCTGCCAAACAACTCGTCCATCTTCCCTGTTCTTCATCACTGGTACAATCGAACCACCGTGCTTCTGAAACCTAACCGCAACTCCTCTGATCACTCAACAGACCTACTGCAACCTAACCTTTCGTGCATTGCATATCTCTATAGTTTAGTACAAATGCACTTCGACCACACTTCAATCATCTCCACACTTCGACCACTCAGCAATCTCCCCTTTAATCTTCCAGTCACTCCTCTTTAACACTTGCTTTATATACCACCCTACATCCAAACAACACACTTCCAACATATCAACACCAAACCCTTAAATACAAACTCTAACTCCATAACATATACAAATCCGACAATAGCCAAACTGTCCACCATCTCAACTTCACCAAAACTCCACCACAAAACTGCTAACATCCCCGACAGTTCCCCGACTTCTGGATCATCACTGCCAACACTTCCTCCTCCCTATAACCTCACCCAAACTTGATAACAACCATCATCACAACTTCCTCAAACTGCCACTCCAACACCAAGTCAAAATCATTCCTTCCTCAATCACAAACAATACAACCCTCCCTATCCCTTAAACAACCTACCACCAATATCACCCTTACTTCTAAAAACTTCACCTTCACTTGAACTGTTCCACCTTCAAACTGCTTCAGTTCAAACAACCTTGGTCATTATAGTTCTGTTTACTACAAGCATCACTTCCCTACTTCAACACAGTTTCCATCAACTGCCTTGCAACAACCCCTCCCCATTCATACTATAGAAAAAAATCCACAATATGCCAAGTTAAAATTAAAGACAAGTTGACAGTCCTGCCACTGTTTGACCTAAACCGTACCCCCCCTCACTGAATTTTAGCCTAACTCCATCAATAACCTCAGCCAAACTGACAACATTCAATCACCAATTCAATCACTTTCTAGCTCTACACCAATATTTATTGAGTAATATAACTAATTTTTATAGTCGATTATCTAGGAATATTGTCAGGGTATTAGAATCAAAGTTTGAAAACATTTATGATGAACAAGTTATATACCTTTCAGTTTGTTTTCAGAATGACTTTTTCCATTGGCCAAGCTATGGAAACACCGAGTGCATCTTCCATGCACGTCAACGCCGATGTTGGTCTCCATAGCTCTGCATTTGCATCTCTCACAATATCAACCCAAACTTTTACAGCATTAAGTCCCAATGGACGACAATGGACCATCGTTATCGGATCAGTTGATGCAACAGTTCCTTTAGCCACTATGTTTGTTCCACCCAAATCGATCAACTGGCATTTGCTATCTTTTGTCAACTTTGCAATTGGCTGGAAAAAAAGAGATTATTATGCAGAATATATACATACACATAATAAATAAACTTTCATACACAGGTAATTTCTTCAATTTTGAAAATTAATACTTACATGCTCTGATTTCTTCATGACCACGGGTGTAGATTTCATGGGAGAAGTCGCACAATTTACACTATCATTTACATTTTCTTCATCAACTTCAACTTTTGATTTTGGCCATGCTACTTTCCTACCAACTGCATCTCCAATGCACGACATATCACATGTGGGTCGCCACAAATAAGCATCTTTATTTATTACTTTGTCGACCGAAATCACAACGGCAGACGGACCGAGCAGAATACCATTAACAACATATTGTGGCTCTCTGGAGTAGATTCTTCCTTCGGCAACTACCCCTTCACCCTCATTCCAACCATAAATCTTGCATTTGTTGTCTTGGACAGTGCTGTTACTCTAAAAATGAGAAGTGTAATTTTAACAAACAAATAAATATAAAGATGGTTTATTTTAACAAACAAATAAATTTCTACTTAGCAAATCATTCACAGGTTATAAAATGAGAAGTGTAATTTTAACAAACAAATAAATATAAAGATGGTTTATTTTAACAAACAAATAAATTTCTACCTAGCAAATTACTTAGCAATTCATTCACAGGTTATAAAATGAGAAGTGTAATTCCAACCATAATATTATGGACAGTGCTGTTAATATAAAAAAATTATTCAAATTTTTATTAAGATTTTAACAAACAAATAAATATACAAATGGATTAATTTGGGGTAATAATATCTAAAAACTAAAACTAAAACTTTAGTATGTTTCAATGAGAAGTGTAAAATTTACCGTACCGACGTCGTTCAAATTTACTCGCAGCGCCATCTTAATGCAAGTTGATGGCCAAGCTACTACCTTATTCACAGCGTCTGCTAATACTGTCATTTTAGGTGTAGGCCTCCATAAATAAGTATCTGGTTTGTCCACGATATCTACAATAACGCTCACAGCATTTGGTCCAAGACGAATGCCATTGACAACCGCAGTTGGGTCCTTGGACAACACCCTCCCATTGGCAACAACTTCACAGTTTCCATCCCAATTCAACATCGAACATACATCATCATTGCTCTGCTATTATTCAACCAAAAATTATAGCAATCACTGGATCAAAATTTAAAATCTAAATGTTATTTCTTGAGTAATATAATTATTATTTTTACCAATTCAGATGTGCTCCTTTTCGAACTTTCTACACCTTGCAGCAAAGCTCTAATATCAGGATATTTTAATCTTAAAAGCACTCAATTAAATGTAATGTAGGCGTTTAATTGACTATCAAAAACTACTAAATGGACTTTGATCAGTTAATGTATTTTACAGCTATAAATGATGGGATGAAATTAATATGGCTACCGAAACCAGAAAGTGAAAAAAATAAAATTGAGTTGCTAAAATTAAAATGACCATACTTAAAATAGCAGAGAACATATAATAAGTTTGTGAGAGAGAATAAATTTGTTCTTTTTAGTATTTTAAATTATATGGCGCTTTGAATTTCTATTTTACATATATAAATTACTTTTAATAGTTTACCTTCTGGTTCATCAGAACCTCCAGCATACTCTTCGTTTCTGCTATTTCCTCTCGACACTGCGATACTTGTTTATCTTTGGACTGGGTCACAGCTAGCTTGGTTAAAGTGCAACCCCTTCCCAATGCCCTTAACCGTCCTGGTTTATCTTGTCCGAGTACATGTACAAGAGCATCTCCACTGACATTCTATGATGAACCGGAATGTGATAGGCTACCAAATTTTTTAATCTCCTCCTACATAAATAAATACAAATAGATAATGTACAATGGTAAAATTATCGTAGTTTCGGACAATTTTTTATATACAGATAAAATAAAAAAAAACTTACAATAGCATTTCCAGCTTCCGTGGTCACCGGTTCACCATTTTGTTTTATGTGAGATTTAATCCAAACATCAGCTCTAGTTATGGACGATGGACTTGGACTTTCTTTTTTCTAAATTTAGAATAACATTAAATAAAAAATTGGACAAATATAAAATAATATTAAATAAAGCTATACTTAATTAACTAACCATGTCTTCGGTCAATCTAGCCATTCCCTTACGACCAGTTGTGTGTGGAAGTTGTTTATCCCTAAGGGCCGAATGTTTCTCACTTCGTTTCTGTAAAATAGAAAGATATATTGTTGATATATTGTTATAGGATAATGGCAGCTTGGTTGAGGAAGTGAAGAGTGACAGAGAGAAGTTATTTGAGAAGTGTTTGATAAAGGCAATGTAAAGAAGAAACATGGATATTTTGTTTTGTAAATAGAGAACAAAAACTTGAAAACAGTTGCTTGTAGTAGAGGAAAATTCAATGTATCAGAAACTAAAAGACAAATGAAATAAAATAGTGAACATAATATCAAGTGAAAATAGTGAGCACAAGAAACAAATATGTAAAAATGAAAACTAAAATCTAAGATGCAATGCAATGTTTTTTGTTTTATTTTTGTTTTTGGGTATATGCAATGCAAGCTTGTTGAAGTATGAAATGCAACAACAATGTAAAACAGAAAACGAAATGCAAAAGCCAGGAAATGAAATGTAATAGCAAAGTAGTTGAAAATTCCAATGCAAGATGAAAACAAATCCAACAATTTTTTTAATGCAAGATAACACAATACAAAACCAAACACACAGCACTAAAGTGAACTAAATTCAAGTGAACAAGAAATGTGTACAGAATGAACAAAGTTAAAATGGAAAGTGTTGAGTTGACATGCACATAAGAACAAAGAACAAAAATGCACAGTGAACATAAGTGCAAAACAAATGAAACACAAAATGTTTTCTTTTTTTTTGAGACTAAAACAAAACCATATGTGTTATTGGATAATAAAATTGTTCTTTTGAAAATGATATTCAACTCTGCTGTGCAAATAACCATATGTGTTATTGGATCCCAATCATTAACTTTTAAAGTGTTCTAGCAAATAAAATAGTGAATAGTGTTACCTTAAACTCCGGACTTGTTTTCGCCTTCACAAACCTTCTCTAGTCGTTCATGCTTTTGATGTTGGTAGGTTTCAGTTTTAGTCCTTCCTCTTCGTTCTCCGCTTTATTTAATTTTCGAACCAATTTACTTTTTGACGATCTCCAAATTACTCCCATTTGTTGAAATACAACTTTTCTTTGCCAATCCTCTTCCAGTTTAAATCTAATCTGCAACAATACATGAAAACATGATATTAAAATCAAACAACAGCCATATGTATGCATCAAACAATTTTTTTCAGCCATAACTATAATACGTGATGTAACAATGTAGCAACTTGCAAACAGATGTATAAACAACAAAAACAATTTTTAACTCATACCTGAATCGATTGCCACAAAACAACTTTTAACTCATCACTTAGATTCCTCCAATCATCAAGTGTGTATGGAACCAGCTCTCGCACAAGCGGTCCAAGAAAAGAGGATAAATGTACTGACCCTTTCCCTATTGGTATACCTATATCATTGAACTCAACTTCAATTCGATCCTGACTGCTTAACGGGAGTCTTTTTGCTTTTCCTGGACCTCTACCGCCTCTTTTCCGAGATGTAATTCTGGATTCAGCTTCACTTGCTCTCCCAATTTCTCCCTCAGCATCATCAGTTTGTTCAGGAAGGATTTCATTTTCTGAGCAAAGTACTTCTTCATTTGGGTTGGAGGGGGTAACAGGTGGATCTTGTTCTTTGTCTTCATTGCAAACAATGGCTTGCTTCTTAGCGTTGACTGTTGGTTCTTCATTGTCGGTGCAAGCACTAGCTGGAATCTTAACCTTTTTCTTTGGATTATACTTCCGCTTTGACTTATACTTCTGATATTCCTCATCAGCCTTTCTCTGGTTGCGAGTACGTACAAAGCTTGAATGCATCTTTTTTCTGCAAATGAAACAAAAAACAGTAACTTATTTTGAGAATACTTCATATAAAGGACAGTTAACAAGATCTATTATGTAACCTTGAATACAATAGTTATTAATACATGTATATGGCACATCTTCCTAAGCTAAAGTAGAAATCCTTTGGAAGTTAAGATAAACATAAAATTACTTCTTTCCTTTTGAGAAAACAAAATATTTTTCATCAAAATTAAGTAGGTGTAATTAAGATGTTATTACAAGGGAAAAAGGTATCTTTTGAGAATTATGCAACAGGGAACAAACTTGGCATAGGAATGGAATTAAATTCAACATAAACATAATATTAAATTTGATTTGACATATAAAATCCAAATAGAGTCAGACAAAAAAGAAATATATTACAAAATTAAAATAGAAAAAAAACGAGTTTACCCAGAACGTGAATCAAAAATCGATCCTACATCCATGCTAGGCAAATAAATATTATTATCAAATCCTTGTGCACGAATAAAAGAAGTCGTAGAGAAAATAAGTAAATGTACAAGGAGAAGGGAATCATTCTTGAATGTGATTCTAAATGTTAGAATGATGTGAAAAGGAGACTTGAGATGGAATGAACAAATTTAATGATGCATGCTAGAGTAGAAATGAAGATCCTCTATCAGAAGCTGACCATACATCTTGAAATGACATATATGTAAGGTTTAATGCTAGGTTTTGATTCTTGAGTAGTAGACAGAACAAAGGTGGTAAATGTCAAAGCTGTCATGAAACAAGGAAAAGAAACTACTTGATTGTAATACATTTTTCAAATGATAGTACAACAAATTTTATAACCTACTCAAGTAGAACATATAATCTACTCAAGTATGCCTTCGCAATCCTCTCTAACATAACTAACATCTTCATCATCCATTTCGGTTATTTCGTTATCTTCCACGACTTGGATATCTTCCTCGATGTAATCGTGATTCTCTAAATCATTAAAACTTCTTGATGGTTCTTTCATTACAACATACCAATTAGAAACATCATTCTCTCTTGAATAAAATACTTGTCTTGCTTGAGATGCAAGTATGTATGGATCTCATCAAAACGATGCTTGCTGTAAATTAACAAGAGTGAACCCATCATCATCAACTTTTACTCCATTTCCTTTATACGCCCAACGACACTTAAAAACTGGAATATAAAACGTATAATAGTCTAATAAAATTATATCTGTCAATATTTCATAGTAAGTGACCACATCAACCACTTGGGACATATCTTTTGCACTTGCTCTACACATAGTAGTCGCATCAAAAGTCACCCCACAATTCTGAGTTTCTCTCCCTACATCTTTTATATGAAAACGTTGCCCATTGATGATATATCCGTTGTAAGACATGGCATCATCCTTCGGACCAAAAGCAATCCATCTTAACATGTCATCATGATCCTTGGAGGTAATAGGTATCTACAACAAATTTTATTTAGCATGTATATTTTATAGTAAGATTAATAGTCAAAAGAGAATATATTTGAAATCTAACTAACCTTTCTTTTAATCCAATCGGCAAAATTTTTTGTATGTGTTTCCCAAAGTAAGGTCGCATTTTTTGTCATGCGTGGGTCTGACTTTTCTAATTCCTCCAAATGCAAACTAGTATTGAATAATTGATTATAAGTTATATATAGCATTACGAACACGTCAAAATAATTAAAACAATATAACATACACTTACTCTATAAATGGTTCCACCACAGCCATATTCATTAACACGGCTAAATGAGCACTTTCTTTGTCATTAACTTACAGTTTAACTGTCTTGGATATTGAAATCGGACGTCCCTCGAGTATTACACTACTTTCATAATCTTCGAGCTTCTTTCTCCTCTATATGTCCTGATTTTTTCAAAAATTCATCGAAAAACATCATGGATTCTTTTGCAAGATAGGATTTTGCAATACATCCCTCTGGTCGTGCATAGTTTCTTACATAGTCTTTAAGTGTCTTCATGTATCTTTCGAATGGGTACATCCAACGAAAATGAACCGGTCCACACATTAGTGCTTCTTTTCCAAGATGAATGGATAAATGTACCATTATATCAAAAAAAGATGGTGGGAAATATTTTTCAAGCTCACATAAAAATTCAATAATCTCAACATTGATTTGTTCTACCTTCTCTCTATCAAGAACACGTTGACATAATTTGTTGAAAAAAGAACATAAGCGAATTATTGTTTTCTTGCCTTCTTTGCCATTAATCCTCTCGATGCTACTAGCAATAACTGTTGCATTAATACATGGTAATCATGTGACTTCAATCCGCTAATTTTGCAATCCTACAACGTAATCCGATTTTTCAAATTTGAACAGTAGCCATCTGGTCCTTTGAAATCGTACAATCTTTTGCAAAATATTTTTCTCTCGGATTTTGACAACATGTATGGAGCCGGTGGAAGATATGTTTTATTCCAACGAGGTTGTGCATGAAGCTCACTTCGAATTCCCCAATCCTCTAAATCCTTTCTACAGTTGGTTCCATCTTTTGATTTATTACCATGCAACATCGTGCCCAATAGGCTTTCACCAATGTTTTTCTCCACATGCATCACATCTATATTGTGACGTAATGGAAGCTCCTGCGAAAACCAAAACTATAACGCATTATTGTGTTTTTCTTCTATTAAAACAATGAAAAATAAATAAACTAACCACTAACCTTCCAATAAGGCAAATCAAAGAAAATTGATCTTTTTTTCCACCTCGATTGCTCCATTTTTGTAGAATCGTTAGTATTATCATCTTCATCTTCTGTATCATAAACACACTTTCTCTTCCTTTTCTTTTCCAAAATCATTTGGATAATCCTTCAACAATGCATGAATGTTTCTCCCAGTTAGTATTCTAGGAGCACTACCTTTCTCTATGGTGTTATCAAATAATGCCTTTTGTTTCCTCCGTGAATCTGAAGTAGGTAGAAATCTTCTATGACCCATGTAGACGCTCTTTCGACTATGATTCAACCAACGAGAATGGGTATTGACACCACATAATGGGCAAGCTTTTCCCCCCTTCACACGACATCCAGCAAGATTTCCATAAGCCGGAAAATCGTTAATCGTCCATAGCAAAATTGCATTCAGTTTAAACAAAGTTTTACTAAATGCATCATAAGCATCAACTCCATTACACCACAAATGATGCAAGTCTTCCACCAAAGGCGCTAAATATACATCAATATCATTCCCGGGTTGCTTTGGGCCTGGAATAAGTAAAGTTAACATAATATTTTCCTTCTTCATACACAACATAGGCGAGAGATTGTATGTCACAAGCATCACCGGCCAGCAACTATATTTCAAACTCAACATGGAAAATGGATTGAATCCATCTGTAGCAAGACCAAGCCTAAGATTGCGTGGATCAGATGAAAAAGATTTATACTTTTCATCCACCATTTTCCATGTCGTAGAATCCACGGGATGATGCATTTTTCCATCATTGCTTGTATTATTAAAATGCCATCTTAAATCTTCTGCCATCTTTTGAGGTTCATACATTCTTCTAAATCTCAGAATTATTGGAAAGTATCTCAATACTTTAACTGGAATACCTTGTATAACCTCTTCAGTATCTTGATTTTTCTTCCATCTTGAAGAACCACATTTTGGACAACTTTCTAAATCTTTGTATTCTTTTCTGTAAAGGCAACAGTCATTCTCACAAGCATGTATCTTTTCAAAACCCATGTCGAATGCTCTAAGAAATTTCTTTACTTCATATAAGTTTTTGGGAAGCACGTTATCCTCCGGTAGAAATAAATGTTGCACAGTTAAAAGCTTATCAAACCCACTATCAGACAAGCCAGTCTCACATTTAAGATTATACAAGACGGTGATAGCAGATAAGTGTGATTTATGAAACCAGGATATAATGGAGTTTTTGCATCTTCCAAGTTCTTGAGTAACTCATCCTCTTTTCTTTGAGAATTAACATTATTATCATCATCAAAAAAATCTTGATTCAAAAAATCTTCATCTTCATAGTGAATCATCTTGAATAGATCATATACATCAAACATATTTGTTTTCTTCTCTACATTTATCTCTTCACCATGGTTAAACCATACACCACCCATGTATTTAGGATCCATTCCTTTTATAATTAAATGTTCAACGATGATTTGTTCATCATGACGATTATGATTCCAACAATCCTTTCAAGGGCATAAATTTTTTTCTACACTTCTTGCATTCCTCTTTGCAGCATTCACAAAATTCATTGCTCCTTGTCGGTACTCTATACTAGTTCTATGAAAAAAGTAAAACAAATAAAAAAATTGAGCTTTAATATTAGATTATATGTTATAATTCTCAAAATACATATTAAGTTAATCATGGTTTTATCACCTGCTTAAAAAAACCCAGTCTTTTTCCATTTTCGACATATGAAGGCAAATAAGTTTCCAATCTTTGACGTATAAATTGGTTATCTGTTGTAATAAAAAAAATAACTAGACGTTGAAGTTATTACCCAAAAAACATCCAAGCATCTTATAAATAATGCACTATCTGGAACATTGGTAACACGCCCATAGTAAGGATAATAAACTACAATAAACCACATAAAATGAATAATAACAGAGATAGCATGTGCTGCAGTGAATGAAATAACATAGATAGTTTTTAATTTTAGGATACTGCACACATGAATCAAACCCTGTTCACAAGTTACATAGATTTGTTTTTCTTCGTTTGGTGACTGAAATTATGACGCATTTGCTGAAAATATAACGCATATAGAAATGTATCAGTGAGATAACTCCATGTGACCATGTAAACGCATCTGCTGGAAAATTATTTATATTGTGAACGCACAAAAATGTGAAGCCATTCAGCAAATGGTAATTAAAATTGCATATAAAAAGAACATATTAAACATGAGTAATCCATACAAAATACATTTTAAACAATCAGTTATCACAACACATAACATAATAGGAACACAACTGACACTACATGGTAGAAACTATAGTCTTCAATTTCAATACATCACTCATCACTGAAAATTGACAACTTAGCACAGTAGTGGAACTCAACACATACTACTGTCATGTTTGACTAACAAATCATAAAAAGATTTATACATCACTGGAACTTAGCACAACAGCAACAAACCACAAAAAAATTTCTTTATAGTACGAACATATAAACTTACAAATGCAAATAAAAAAATTGGTTTATAGTTTGAACATAGACCGTAAATGCAAATAAAAAAAAACATAAATTGGATACAATTAAAGCAAGCACATCGAACTAACATAATAGGAAATGATTAGAATATAAGTAAAATTTATAAAAAAATAGCTCGAACATAATCATATAAAACCAATTATTCCAGTTAGGATTTATTCCAATTAGGGTTAAATCGACTATTCCAATTAGGGTTTACATAGAAATTCATATAGAGTATCCATACATAATCATATAAAATCCAGTAGACTCATAAAATCGGTTTATAAAATTTCATACCTAAATATACCTATTTAGGGTTCCGCGAGGAGAGATCTGTGAAGGGCTACCGCGACGATGTGGAGAGGAGTAGAATGAAGGACATCTACCGCAACAATGATAACAAAGCAAGGTGGATTTTGTTGGAGGGTGAGGTAGATTTTGCTGGAGCAAAAAGGAAAGTGTGAGGAGAAAAGTTTCTAAATAATGAAGAGGAAGGGAAACGTGACAGTAAATAAAAAAATTTTGTGAAATATTTTTTACTTTATGTGGGTGCAAAGCGGGAACGTGAAATCTTTTTAGCCGCATTTATATTTTTTAGGGAAATACTTTTTGGTTGCATTTAGAAAGAAACGCCACCAATTTTTGCAACTATAAATGGTTTTTCTTGTAGTGATTTGTGGTGTTATATTTCCATTGCGACGTGTGATTCTGCGTTGTATATTATGTGATATATTATTATATTCTAATTAAGCCAACGTGTTTATTGCTTTGTGCCAAGACTATTCACGTCTATATATGGAGTTATGAGGTAAAAGTTGACGTGATAGTGTTAGCCTAAGAAAATTGAAACGGAGTCCTATCTAGCCATATTTTATGTATTACTCGATATTTTTACTTGTAATATTCTTTGGTAATATGGGTATAAAGGTGGGGCATTATAGCTTGGTATCAGAGCAGATGTTCTGAACAATATAGAATGTAAGAAACACAAACCTTTGCCTAGACAGACTTAGACTCTCGTCCCTTGAGGTGCAGGGTAGGATATAGAATTTATTTCCTATTTAGGATATAAGTATAAATGATTATTCGAAATAATCATTGGAACGTGTTTGTAAAATCTTTGAATTACTTTACAATTTATTGTTATAAAAATGATTTTAAAGTTTGGAACTCACTTTTATCAAAGTGTGAGATTTAATAGATAGCATAGATAAAGCCTTAGATGGATTAGTGTTGAGTAGTGGTATCCTGATCCGTTAGTGATCATAGATAAGCAGTGGAAGCTGATAGACTACTTTCCGCTGAGCACAGTAATTAGTTTGTTTATATAGTTTGATGGATGCTGGATTTTATAGAATTATAAGTAATTGTTTAAAATTCGTATTGAGTAGGAATCATCGCTTGAAATTTAGAAACCTACTCGATGTTAATTACAAGACTTTCCGGTATCTTCAGTAGTGTAGCTACCGCAAAGGATATTGAAAACTTTACTACGTATAAAATGAAATCTTAATTTATAAATATAACTAATTAAATACTAAGACAGATGTGCAACTGGATAATTGCATGATGTATGCATGGATGAATGGTTGTATTATTGAATTGTTATTAGTAGATTATCATTTGTAAGAAAATATAGAGACCGATAAAGAAATTTTTGGAAACTAGTTTTGTGTTAAATTGCCTATTGAGTGCTTTAAGAATTTTGATCGATGGGTCTGATCAATGTTATCGATAGGGATTTCTAAACACTAGGATAAGACAATTGGACATAGAATTTTGAGTTATAATATTTAAAGTATTATGAATAATTATGAATGTGTTATAAATAATATTTAAAAAGGGAATAAAGTTTTAACTGAGTTAAATATTACTTTAAAATGGAATAAATATTTTAAAAAATGTATATAAATGCATATGTAATGAATTTTGAAAAGAAAATATCTTAATGATAAATAATTTTTTAAGAGATGTAATGAACTATATATTTTATTTGAAGTGAAGTGCCATATGAAATTTTGATAATATATAATGATTTTAAAGTAAGGTATCTTGAAGATAAATATTATTTAAAATAAAATATTGTGAGCTACATGTTTATTTTGAAATAATATTATATGAAGTTTTGATAATAATATTAAGTGATTGATTTGGGATTGAATAATATTATTTGAGGAGAGAGAATATTATGCGGAAAGATTTTTTTGGTAAATAAATTAAGAAGAAAAATTTATCTACTATAAATATATATATATATATATATGAAAAATATACATTTATGTTTTAAAATTTTGATGGTTAAAAATGCTTATAAAAGAAATAGTAAAGATATATTATATGTATTGATTTTGGATGACATATGCAGCCACTGAGCATTAGCGATAGAAGAGGTCAGTGGCAAAGCAACGTTGATTTGCGGTCAACACAGCAGACATTTGACAAAGCAATGCGCTATAAATAGATGGCAAGGCAACATCATTATATTTATTTGATGTATGAATTATGCGTTATGCTTTTAATTTGTTATGTATATCTTATTATGATTTAAACGAAAGTTAATTTTTATATATGAGCCTTAATCTATAAGAAGTTAAATTAAATGATGTAAAGTAATTGAGTAAATAAATTTATGAAATTTAAAAAATAAGAAATTAATTAAAAAAATGGAATTTTATATTTTGAGCATTTGAAATTAGAAGGATAAATTGTATAAATAAGATTTGGTATAAATAATTACCATAAGAAGCTATTATATTATTTGAAAAATGTAAAATTCGAAGAGTATAATTGGAAAAAAGAATTTCCGGAATTGGATATATATAGTTTAAAAAGCAATTTGGAGTTTTGTTGAAAAATAAAAGTGATGATAAATAAATCATGTGAATAAAGTAGAAGGGTAGAAATTCATTTTACCTTAAAATGGTTAAATTAAAAAGATTGAACTTTGTAGTTATGATTAAACTAAGTGATTGAATTTTTGAATACTTTAATTTTAGTAAATAAAGAATATTTCAAATTTAAGTAGTTTTATAAAATAATAATAATTAGATGTAGAAGTTCTTTTATAAAGCAAAGAAAAGATATTCATGAAATGAGTTTTGAATTTTAGTATAAGGATATGACTTGTACTAAACTAAATTTTATAACTGTGAAAGGAGGTCTTTAAAATATATCTAAAATGAAGTTTGATAAGATAAATATTTTAGTAAGAGAAAAGAAAATTCCTTTAGTTTAATTATATACAACTTCTTATTAGAAGTTGGCTTTCCTAAATTATGAATTTCGAATATAAAAATTTAGCTTGAAAGGAATTTAAAGGTGTTATATTATTTTAAAGGATGTAAAATATTTGCATAAACTTATTTTCGAGCTAGAAACTAAGATAGAATAATATGATAATTTTTGTAAATTGAGATGTTAAGTCAAATTAATGTTTTATATTAATGGAGTTTGGTTAGAATTTAAAGAATGAAGAAGAAATTAGAAAATAAAATTTTGAATATATATATATTAGATGTTTTTATCTTTTGAAAAGTAATTAAAAGATCTTGTAAATTTAAATGCAAAAGTCTTTTTGTGAATTACTTGATTGTTTTGCTTCTTTGATGCTTGATTATTGTGGTGTTAGTGTATATTTTGAAAATGGAAATACTACTAATAATTATATATATTTATTATTGATATTTCTCTAAAATGGAATTACGAGGACGCAATTTCTTTAAGGGCGGAAGTCTGTAACAATCCTGATTTTTGAGTTCCTTAAATAAAATAAATAATGACTTAAATTGAAGAAACTAATAAATGTAATGAATTTTTTTGGGGCTTATAAATGAATCAAGTGTTGAGGTGAAATAGAGAATATAAGGAATTATTGGGTAAATGGAATTTAATCATGTAAATTTCTTGTTTTAAAACTTGTTAAAGAATGGGTTAGTGTTTTCTAAATATTATGTAAATTTATTTTGAGTAAAAAATAAGTTTAATTGTGTTAAAAAAATAAAAGTGTTGTATTTGGCTTTTTTAGTGAAAATGGAACATTGTCATGTTTTAAATATTAAAAGAAGGTCAAAATAATTAGTTAAAATATATTTCTTTCTTTTGAAGGAAAAGTGAGAGGTTGAATATAGCTTAGTGTTTTGTGTAAATTTTTAGAAGAAAAATCAATTTAGAAAATAGTGTAAAAAGTTGAGAAAACGAGGGTAAAAATATTTTAATTCTTTTATTTAATTATTGGGTTTGGGCTTAAATTGAATTTCAGCTCATTTGTGTGTAAGAGAGGTAATTTTCTCTCTTCTGTATTTGACCAAATGAACAATACGTTCATTTCCTCATTTACAGTAAACTAAGAAACCAAGTTTTATCTTAACCCTAGAAGTAAATCCTCCAAATTAAATCCAAGTAAAATTCTAGAAAATCCAATAAATTAAAGGTAATGTTTCAAACCATATTCTATTGTTTAAACCGATTTGTTTCAGCTTATAGTGTTTAATTCTTGTTGTTACTGTTTTGGATTGAGATACTTTCAAGGGCTTGCTATTTGGGAATTTGAAGCTGTTGTAGTCTACTTTGCTATTGAATTGAAGAAGAAAGGTGAGTAAACCACACATCTATCTCTAACTGATTTGCATGTTGGAATTATTGGGTGTTGTGATTTTATTTTGATGATCTTTGATGGGTTGACTGACTGTATATATTATTGTAAACTAAGTTTAGAAACCCTATAAGATATTTGACTGTAAACCCAAATTACCATCTCTTTTATAAAACTTTTGTGATGGGATGATAGTTTGTTGCATGCAAGTTATATTTATGGATTAAAATTTGCAAGTACAAGAGCTGGGATTGCCTGAAAGCATGCCGGTGTTATGAGCGTCGACAACAGGGAGGGCTAATTCCTAGAGCTCATGCACCAGGCATCCCACCGGTCGACTGGTCCATGATGACAGGTCGACCGGTCAACACCTGGAACGTGAGTTCCAAGTGCTATCTCCTCCTCCCAGTTGTCATGCTTGATCCCATTTTTGTTTGCATTGTTTTAATTTGTTTCTTTCATTGTTTAAAGCTTGTTTGTGATGATTTCCTTGCTCATTTCCGGGTTGTTTGAATACTACTTTGATGCTCTTGTTTCCATAGAGATCTTACTCTATGTTATTTTTCCAAACACACTACTTAATTGCACCGATTTGCAAAGAAAATTTACAAGGGAAATATCTTTTTGAAAATGAATTGTTATATATATATAAGTATATATATTTTTTGGAAAATAAATATATAAATATTCATAATTTCAAAATGATTGCGAAGAAATTTTCATATATATATATACACAAATCTAATTTCCTATTATTTATTATTAGCCTTTTTAAACTAATATTCCAAAATAGAGTTCAAAGCAAAACTATTTTCCTATACAAACTTACAATCTCACTCGAATGAGAAATCGAATTAAATGGTTTGGTAAAACAAGTGGTATGGATCATTTGTGTTTACTTCATCGGTTAATTCTCGAACTTGTTTGATTGAACCCCGCTTACACATGAGTGGAATTTACTAACTTATGGTAAATATTCAAGTAAACGAATGTGGTATGGGACACACGGTCATTACTTGATGATTACTATTCGGAGGTACATTACACTTATCGAGTGGAGTTTACTAACTTGTGGTTAATGTTCGAGTAAACCCATGTAGTATGGGACGCATGGTCGTTACTTGAATGATTACTATTCAGAAGTTTATAACACTTATTTTGGCGAGTTTATAGGCACGTCCTTGGGTGATCCGTTTACAAGCAGATTAAATGGGTTTTCAGTCCCATCTTGTGGTACTCGTTTACAGACGAGTTATGACTTGCGAAGTGATCATCTCTTATGTTGACTCATGAAGTGCTTGTCTATTATTGTAGCTTGCAAAGTGCTAGCTATTTATTTTGACTTGCGAAGTGTTTGTCTTTATTTGTCAACTTGCGAAGTGCTTATATATTGACTTGCGAAGTGCTCGTCTATGGTCATTGACTTGTGAAGTGCTTATCTAATGCTTGCTTATATGATTGTGAATTTAGATGTTGTTAATGTGATGGTTGCTATGACTTTGGTGATTGCCATGGATGGGCGTAATTTAACTTTGTGTTATGAAGTTTTATTTGGATGTTTTATTATGTTTAATGAAGTACAATATATAGACATTTATATCCTTGATGTTTATGCAAGCTTATTTTTTGAACTCACCTTTTATTATAATTAGAGATAGTCTAACCCGTTTATTAATTTTATAATACTCGTTTCAGACCGAGACTTGATAGGTGCAGGGACTCAGTGACCTTGGATGTGAGCTGGCTTAAGAAGTTATATATATGATGTTACATATATGTTGATGTATCATTCGAGTCTAACTTATATACTTGTTATATGTTTGTTTATGTTATAGACTTTTTTAGTCATGTATATTTGAGACCTATCATTGTCTACATATGTATATATTTATATATGTGATTCTAGTGTTTTCTTTTTGTGTAGACTCACCCTACAGAGGGATATTTGATGTATTATATTTCCGTTGCGACGTGTGATTCTATGTTGTATATTACATGATATATCATTCTACTCTAATTGAGCTAATGCGTTTCTTGCTTTGTGCTGAGACTATTCACATCTATACACAGAGTTATGAGGTAAAAGTTGTCGTGATAGTGTTATCCCAAGGAAATAAACATGGATGGTCACTCCTATCCAGCCTTATTTTCTGTATTACTCGACAATATTACTTGTAATATTCTTGGGTAATATGGGTATATGGTGGGCGTTACACAATCCCTTTTTAAGCCATTTCACTAAATGCATCAAACCCTGAAATGTCCAATAGAGCAAGGATGTCAAAATTACTAACAACCACGATATTAGTTAGATTCTGGACTAAAATTTTACAATTCATAGATGTTCATTACTACAGTTTGACCGCTTGACCTTTTCTGCCATTTACAATTTAAGTGTGAATTTATGAATTTTCAGAATAACTGACGTTATGATGGCTGATGTTTCTTAATGTAGAAATGATCCCCTTCTCTTACATCTTATAAAGAACCTGCAAAACTCATTATTTCTATGAACTAATATTTTCTTGTAATTTTTTGGTGGTAGATTATGGATTTAGTTGTTCATGATAATGTTTCCATGGAGGATTTAGAGAATGAACTTGATTCGATAAAGAGTTCTATAGGAAAAAAGAGAGTTAGGAGTACTCATTCTGAAGTTTGGGAGTATTTTCAAAAGGATGAAGTCGTTGAATGGGAAAAATAGTCATGTTATTGTAAGGAATGAAAGAAGTCATACATGAAAGAACCATATCTACGGTGTTTTGATAATAACAACCATAAGACGACACTACTAATATGTTTATTGAGTAATTGCAGATCAAATAGCTATACGATGAATGGTAAAGTTTATAGAAGCTATATTGAAGAATACAAAAGAAATTCAACAAAAAAAATCACACACAGTTACTTTGGAAGGCCAAGGAAAATCAAAATAAAATGAGCAGACCAAGGTTTGAACTCACGCTGCATTGAGAAGAACGCATGCCTCTACCATCATACTATAGTTGCTTCCAAAAAGCAAGTAGATAACCTGATCCATGATCTATTATAGAAAGAGGAAATTTAAATTGCAAAAATTTACCAAAGGCAAGATTCGAACCCAGCACAACAAGTAGGGATGCCACATGCTTTACCAACCACACTACAAGTGTTTTTGTGATGAACTTGTTAGTAGAGATTTCATATGCATATTAAAGCAAAAGTAACTATTAAAAAAATGACAGTGTGGAATTCGAACCCTGGCCATCAAAGACACAGGTCGCCTCTTTACCAACTGCGCTACATGAAGTTTTGAATTCAAGCCCGCCAACTATTTTATTCAATGGGTGCAAAACGAATGGTTCAAGTGTCCATTTAAGCACCTTTTTGAAGAGTTGTAATTACCAATTGATGCATCTCTTCCAAACTGAATTGCTGAAGGGTTGCTCATGTTCAATGGAATCTTATCCCTCCTATATAAGCCTCCTACCATCTCAAAAGCAGATACACAATTCCATTCTCTCAAATCATTCTCACATTGCTTCCAAATGCTCTAAACTCTATATTACTTCCAAAAGTAAACTTAGATCATCGCTCTTTCACTCCACAATACTTGAGTTTGGTCTTAATCCACTTCCTAACCTCTGCATGCTCATTTTGCATCACTTTCTAAAGGTTATAGAAGTTGTACTCTAGTTTGACTACTCAGTGTATTTGAAATGACCCACTTAAATTTTATTTTACAGTGGCCATTTAATCAAGAAAACATTGCATTCCAATTTTTCTTCTATCCAGGACCTTTTGTTAATATAAAAATATTGGTTTACTCATTTCATCTTAAACTTACATATATTAAGATATATAAGTCATTTTCTACTTAAATCAGAGTAGAGAAATTTGTAAGTAGAAATCTGTTAGGGTATTTCTTAAAGGAAATACTCTCTACATAGCAATAATGCATCTAAAAACCAGATTTTTAAAGTATACTTGGGTTAGTGCATAACTATTGTTTTCATGTCTCAAGACTTATCATTTTGCATGAATTTACATAGTTTTATTACTGTATGGACAGTGCTTTTGCTTGTGCATGTGTGTGTGCATGTGTGTGTCAGAGGAAGTTTTAAGTGTTTAATTTTCTATTTCTTCTTGTTATCCAAAGTGACTGAGTTTCTCCTATATCTGGATTGTAAAATAACATAACTGAAAATTTAGTTTAAAAGTTCTTGAGTGCTGGCTTAACCCAGACTCAATAAAATGGCTATGTTAGCCATATTCAGTTTGCACTATTTCATAACAAAACACATGTTATTTTGTTTTCTTTTCAAAGCAACTCAAACCTTTTCCTCTATCGGATCTTATATCACCTAAACATGAGTTTTCCTATGCCAACCACTTGATTGTATGTTCAATCCTTAAACCCTTTTTAATCTCAGATTTTTCTACCACTTAAACTAACTATTCTTAAAAGTTTTAGAGTTTCATTTCTTAGCAAAGCATTTGCAAAACAAAGCACCTAGTTTCAGCTGATACATATGCGTTCAATACTTACAAAACAGTGGTTCTAACAATACAGTAATTTTCCAAGCAAATTTAAACAAAATATCTTAACATAGCTCAACATGAATATCTAATTTAACTTCAGCAAAGTCTTTAAAAATAGCATCCAATTCCTTAAGCAGTTAACTCATCCAAAGCTTGATCAATGAAATTCCTATTTTCCTGCATAATCACCATGAACTGCCTCATACAAATATGAGACACCCAATGGTGCATAAACACAAAAGGGTCAGACTAATGTCTGGTATGAGTAATCTATCTGAAAACATGATTTTATATGACTTTTATTTATATTCAAATACTTTGAATGAATTAAGAAATTCAGTATCATCTTTGTGCATGTTTTTGTGAGGCATGTGCATTCATATCAGTGCAAAACAAATTATGTATGATCCAAGTGGTTTAGTTCAGAGAAAACAATCATAAGATTCACCAATAAAACATCATAAACCAACCAATGCAATCATCAATTCAGTCATCAAGCCCCCTTTACAAATTTACTGGCCATCAGGGACTTCACCCAAGCCTCACCTGAACCTATTTCTATTATTCACTATCAAGTGTCATATGATCTTTAGCTACTTTCTCTTGTTAAACCACACAGTGCCTGGGACATCTCTCTGTTAACCCAGCACACTCATGCCCCTGGGTATAAACATACCATGTGTGAGCTTGCAATGTTCACCTTGCCAAGCTATATTTTATAGCCCTAAGATCCAAAGTCCTTAGTTAAATTACTAAGTGTTATTTCCATTTTTCATAATTGTGCTAATCCCCTCTGCATATCACTTTTCAATCAGAGAAAAATAAACAATTCCACCAACATGTATTCATCCAGAGATGGGTAAGTCATGTTCTCAGAAGCAAACATTTAATCATGAAAACAGATGTGATTTCTTGGCATATTATTTTGTCTATGGGTTTCAATGGATCAAGTTATAAACATATGGTCATAAATAGTTTATTAGTTATCTCCTCTTACCTCTGGTTCAATCAGATCCTTATTAATCTAGATCTGGCTAAACCATAAGTATATACTTTGTTTTGGGTAGTTCATAAAACATAGAAGCTCAGCACTTGTATAACATTGCACTTCTACATTTTCCTTTTGTTTTAGTTAATATAAGACATAAGCAACAACACAATGTTGTAGCCCCATATTTTCTTTCATTTTCAGACCATATATCTACAGCATGAACCCTGGGATTTAATAAATGACTTTATGAAGAAAACCCATAAAAAGAAATCACTCCATCTCACAGTTAATTCACAACACAGATAAACATTTTAAACATGAACTCCATGACTCTTATTTTTTTAGGTAAATTACTATGAAGGGTTTTACACTTGAACAGATCATTAACAAACCAAAGTCATCAAATCATAAAATGAACATAACTTGCAGCAGTAAATTATTAATTCAAATAGGCTGCCTCAATATTCAGGACTTAATGCCAAAGTTTTCAGTGAGGTTACTCACACTTAATTCCTTTTTCCCCTAAGCCTTGCTTTTCTTTTGATCCTCTGCCTTCCTCTAACTCTAATGGCCGGTGCTCCTTATTTTCTCTGGCTTATGTTTTTACTTTTCCTTTAGGTTATGAAGAGCAAATGTGTATGATCTCACTACACTAAGCCTCCTTATATATCCTGGCTGTTACTAGGGTTTTATGGAATTACCCATTGTCAGTTTTACCCCATAATATGATCTGCCTTACACTTGATTCATAAAAGAAAAGGGTATGTGGTCCTTGTTATTTTTTTCAGAAAATAAACCTTATTCTTTTAATCTTACCCCGGGTCATGTTATATGCATGACTTTAATTTTTCCTAAGCAAAAAGAATTGCTGGAAATGGATAAAGTGTTTATTTAAGGGTTCATACCATTTCCATGCAAGCTTTGTTTTTTTCTCTCTTTTTTTTTCCCTGCAATACTTGCCTGTGTACATGTATAACATATGTATGCCTATTTTTGCCTAAGTCTTTTTATTTTTCTTCCTTACTATTTCTGCCTATATATACATATTTGTTTTCTTTATGCTAAACTTTTTAAAGACCTAATCATATCTGCCTACATATATATTTGTAATTTATTTATCCTATCATATATATTAACTGTTGCCTATTTTATCACACAGAAAATGTGTGCATGTGTGTGCACCATCTTGTGTACACATTTATATTTAAACCATACACTTGCAAAACAGTTTCTATTCCTATCTATTTTCCAATGTAATTTTAAAACAAACATAAACTAATTTAAATCATTGCTTCACAAAAAATCAGGGTTATCACATATACCCCTCCTTTTTAGGAATTGTGTCCCACAATTCTCTCATACTTAACTTCAATATCATTTATCCAGAAAATCAACTTTTTTGATCTCAAACCATTCTCAAGCCAATCATTTGATTAAGCACTATGCATAAAAAAAATCATAATGCATATTCAATCAAAACATTCATCAATATGTATAAATTTACCTTTCATTTAATCAAACAGTTGTGGATAATCATTTCTGATTTTATCCTCCACTTCCCATGTGCAATCATTTGGGTTAAGACTCCATTGCACTTTCACTAATTTAATTTCTTTGTTTCTCAATTTCTTGGTAAACTATGCCCACTGGCTCCTTTTCATAGATCATTCTAGGATCAATCTGCACATCCTTAGAGGATTTTAGGATTGCCTCTTTATCATGAACCCATCTTCTAAGTTGAGACACATGAAAAACATCATGCATTGCTCTCATTTCTTTTGGCAACTCTAGCTTATAGGCTACAGTTCCTATTCTTTCTAAAATTTTATATGGCCCTATATATCTAGGAATCAACTTTCCTTGTTTCCCAAACCTTAGAACCTTTTTCATGGGTGATATCTTGATAAATACATAATCTCTAACATCATTTTGTACTGCCTTCCTTCTTTGATCTGCATATTTCTTTTGCCTGCCTTGGGCAGAAGCAATTCTTTTTCTGATCAAAGCTATCTTTTCAGAAGTTTCCTTCACATTTTCTTGTCCTAAGACCACTTTTTCCCCAAATTCAAGCCAACTTGAGGGTGATAAACATGGTCTCCCATAGAGAGCTTCAAAGGGTGTCATGCCTATGCTACTATGATGGCTATTGTTGTATGCAAATTCGGCTAAAAAGATATGATCCTCCCAACTTCCTCCCCAATCCAATACACAAGCTCTTAACATGTCTTCAAGCAATTTGTTCACAATTTCTGTTTGGCCATCAGATTGAGGATGGTATGATGTGCTTAAGCATAAATCAGTCCCCATTGCCTTGTGAAAACTCTGCCAAAACTTTGAAGTGAAGATGGTATCTCTATCACTTACTATAGTCTTTGGTATACCATGCAGTCTGACTACTTCCTTAATAAACAACTGGGCTAGTGTACTTGCATTTCTTTCTGATTTCACTGGTATAAAGTGGGCTGACTTGGTTAACCTATCAACCACTACCCAAATACTATCATTCCCCCTCCTAGTTCTAGGCAAACCATCAATGAAATCCATTGATATGTCTTCCCATTTCCACTGTGGTATTTGCAAAGGTTGAAGCATCCCTGAGGGTTTTTGATACTCAACCTTCACCTGTTGGCAAACCATACATTTGGATACATAGTGATGCAGCGCAATCTGCCAACTCATTGGATTTGAGGGGTTCAAAGGCCTTAGGTTGCTCACGATCTGATGATGCAGCGCAATCTGCCAACTCATTGGATTTGAGGCATTCAAAGGCCTTAGGTCGCTTATGACCTAGTGAATTAGGTCGTTCATGACCTAGTGAAGGTCGCTCGTGTGTTAATGGATCCAACGATAAGGCATTCAAGCGACCTAGCGAGTTAAGGCTTCCAGAACTCATTACTTTGGATCGCTCCGACCTTTCCAAGCTACGACCTAAGATAGGTCGCTCAACAATACAACCTTGCGAGCTACGACCTAAGATAGGTCGCTCACTGTAGACCGGATGCCACTTTATTTTAGGTCGCTCGACCTTATGCACTGAGAAGATAGGTCGTTGCCTTGTATTTTAGGCCGCTCAAGTATTAGGTCGCGTGAAGATGTCCAGATGCCGTGTTCTTAGGTCGCTGCTGCTGTGTGTATCTAAGTCGCATGGTGTTAGGTCGTTATGTGTATTTGTTGAGTCGCTTATGTGTTGTAAATACTCTAAGTCGTAAGTCGCACTGTTAGGTTGTATTGTATTTGTTATTTCTTTTAGGTCGCGTCTGTTAGGTCGTTAACGACCTAAGTTAGGTCGTAGGTCGTCTGTATTGTCTTGAGTCGTGTAAAGTGTGGTGATGTAACCCTATAAATAGGGATGTTGTGTCATTGTAATAGTTAGTTGATTTTGAATAAAAACTTGTTTGTGTGCTTTGTGCCACTTCTCAAATTGGTAGTTGAGTGTGATCTCCTATCTCCACCTTCGGTATTCGAGTGCGCTCGAATCAACGACTACTGAAGCCGATTCATGGAATCTAGTGCGCTAGATCAACGTACAAAGAATCGTAGATCTTTAAACATGGTATCGTGCGCGATCAACGTGTTTGAGATAGCTAGAATCCGGCATCTTTGGATCAACGGATTTGGGCCTTTGGTATTCTTCAATCTACCGATTCCTACTTTCACCGCATCATTCATTTTTGTTATCCGCTGCTGCATCATTTAGTATCAAAGCGAGACTTAGCTAATCATAGCTAAGCCGAGTCTTGGAGCCAATTCCTTTTGAGAAGTTCAAGCCGTGCATCATTTGATCATTTTATTTATTCAAGGCCGAGAGTTGAGCCGAGCCGAGTTAAAGTGTTGAAGTTCATTTTTGTAGATCAAGGCCGAGAATTGAAGTGTTTTTGAAGAATCAATAATGCCGCCGAGAAGAGCTAATCGTCATCAAAATGTTGAAGATTTGTACAAAAGAGAAGATGCCGAACAAATGGAACAACACATTAGTAACAAATTCAATGAGAAGTTAGATGAAGGTATTGGGAGGTTAGAGAAGTTGATGATTGACATGAACCAAGGTCAAAGGAGAAGGTCGCCAGTCTCGAACCATGGAGGAAACAGAGTTTCGCCATTGGTTACGGAAGCGAGGAGGGTGTCGCCACAATCTGATCGAGGTAGAAGAGAATCATCAGTTTCGATGAAAAGAGATCACCATGAGTATAGAGATGAAGAAAGAAGAACTCCACGTGAGTTTGAGTATGAGCCATATCGTGATGATGAAAGACATAGTAGAAGAGACATGCGTGATCATAGAGATGTTGATGGTCGAGATCAATATCGAAGTACACGTGATTATGATGAAGAGAGTGATAGAAGTAATATTCATTATCGAGATCGAGACCAAGTACGAAATGCATATCAGGATGTAGAAGATGACCGACGATGGGAATCGGGGATGAAAACTGAAATTCCAGAATTCAAGGGTGGTATGCAAGCTGAGGAATTTTTGGATTGGTTATCTAATGTGGAAGAAAATTTTGACTTTAAGGAAGTTCCCGAACATCGAAGAGTTAAGTTGGTTGCTACACGTTTGAGAGGAAGAGCTATGGCATGGTGGTAACAAACAAAACTTACACGGGAGAGAATGGGAAAATCAAAGATTGAGTCATGGGAGAAGATGAAGAAGTTGATGAAAGCTACTTTCTTACCTTACAATTATCAATCTCTTATGTATCAACGTTTGCAGAACTTGAGACAGGGAACAAAGACTGTTAATGATTATGCTGATGAATTTTATCAATTGATTGCGAGGAATGATATCATGGAGACAGAGGAGCAATTGACCTCTAGATTTGTTGGAGGGTTGAGAATGCAGATTCAAGATATGGTGAATATGTTTGATCCCAGATCTATTACTGAAGCACACCAGAAAGCACTTGCTTAGGAGAAACAAGGGAGACGAGGAGGTGGTGTGTTTACAAATTCCAACAATCAAACAAAAGGGACTAGTAGCAATGCGAATGTTTCCAAGACTGTTGTAAAACTGGTTGTTAGTGAAGTTGCTAGGACCAGGATCAATAGTGGTATCAAATGCTTCAATTGTCAGGAGATTGGTCACAAAAGCAATGAATGTCCAAAGCCAAAGAAATGAGTGATGGTTGCTAAGGCAGAGGATGAGGACGCAGAAGCTGAATGTTCTAATTCACCACATGTTGAGGAGGAGGAAGAGTTGACAGGAGATGAAGGGTATTCATTAATGATGAAGAGATCTTGTTTAACACCAAAGCAAGAGGATGAGACTAGCTGGTTGAGGAGTAACATCTTTCAATCAACATGCACTATCTTGGGAAGGGTTTGCAAGTTTGTCATCGATGCGGGAAGCTGTGATAATATCATTTCTACAGAAGCTGTGAAGAAGTTGGCATTGAAGACTGAGAAGCATCCGAAACCTTACAAGTTAGCTTGGTTGAGGAAAGGTGGGGAGGTGAAGGTTGGACGAAGAGCTTGTGTTAATTTTTCGATTGGGAAGAAATACAAAGATGAAATTTGGTGTGATGTTGTGGATATGGATGTATGCCATCTGTTGTTGGGAAGACCATGGCAGTATGATAGAGCGGTGCAACATGATGGTCGTACTAACAGTTACAGTTTCATGTTTGAAGGTACTAAAATCACTTTAGTTCCTAAGAAGCGACAACAAGAAGAAAGCAAGTTGGAGAAGATTGAAGAACTTAAAACTTTGCTATCTTTGAAGGAGTTTGTTAAAGAAGTAGAAGAGGAGCCTGAAGTATTTTTGTTGATTGGACGTGAGAGTAGTGAAGTGGTTGAAATTCCTGAAGAAGTAAAGCCAGTGCTGGAAGAATTTGACGATGTATTTCCTGAAGAGCTGCCAACGGAGTTACCCCCATTGAGGGACATACAACACCAAATTGATCTTGTTCCAGGAGCTGTGCTACCACATAGACCACATTACAGAATGAGTCCGAAGGAACACGAGGAGTTGAGAAGGCAAGTTGAAGAATTTCTTGAACAGGGGCGTGTACAGGAAAGTTTAAGTCCTTGTGCAGTTCCAGCCTTGTTAGTGCCGAAGAAGGATGGAATGTGGAGAATGTGTACCGATAGTCGGGAATTGAACAAGATTACTATGAGGTACAGATTTCCGATGCCGAGGCTTGATGATTTGTTAGATCAACTTAGTGGAGCTACTATTTTTTCGAAGATTGATTTAAAGAGTGGTTATCATCAAATTCGTATAAGACCAGGGGATGAATGGAAAACAACGTTCAAGACACGTGAGGGGTTGTACGAATGGCTGGTTATGCCGTTTGGTCTTTCGAATGCACCTAGTACGTTTATGCGGGTGATGAATCAGATCTTTAGACCATTTATTGGTAAATTCGTGGTGGTGTATTTTGATGATATACTGATATATAGTAGAAGCACAGACGAACACTTGCATCATTTGAGAGAAGTGTTGATGATACTGCGACAGGAACAATTTTATGCTGCAACGAAGAACTGCGTGTTCATGACGCATAGTGTTTTATTTTTGGGATACGTTATATCAGAAGAAGGTATACAGGTGGATCAGAATAAAGTTGAAGCAATCAGAAATTGGCCACAACCCAGAACGATAACAGAAGTTAGAAGTTTTCATGGTTTAGCATCATTCTACCGAAGATTTATTCCACACTTCAGTAGCATGATGGCACCAGTTACTTACTGATTGTATGAAGGGAAAGCAATTTTCATGGTCAGAGGAAGCAGGATTTGCTTTTGAGCGAATCAAGGAACTTTTGACGACAGCACCAATTCTAGTATTACCAGATTTTCAGTTGTTGTTTGAGTTATATACTGATGCATCTAAGGTTGGAATTGGAGGGGTGTTGAGTCAGAAGGGACGTCCTATTGCATATTTCAGTGAGAAACTATTGGGAGCAAAGATGAGATATAATACATATGATGTAGAGTTTTATGCTATTGTGCAAGCCATCAAACAATGGAGACATTATTTGTTTCACAAGGAGTTTGTTTTGTACACTGATCATGAAGCGTTGAAGCATTTGCAGGGACAGGATAAGATTGCAGCAAGGCATGCTTCGTGGATCGCATACTTGCAACAATTTACATTTGTGGTGAAGCATAAGTCAGGAATTACGAATAGAGTGGCAGATGCATTGAGTCGAAGGAATCATTTGTTGACTACAATGAAGGTTGAAGTGACGGGGTTTGATGTATTGCCAGAATTGTTTGTTGATGATCCTTACTTTGCGAAGTTTGTAGATAAAGTCAAGGAGGGAAAGACGGATGAGTTTGTGTTGGTGGATGGTTTTCTTTTTAAAGGAAATCAATTGTGTATACCAGAGTGCAGCTTACGAATGAAGATTGTGAAGGAGTTGCATGAGGAAGGTCATGTGGGTAGAGATCGTACTTTGCAGTTGATTTCTAAATCATATTTTTGGCCATCAATGAGAAAAGAAGTTGAGAGATTTGTGGAGAGATGCCATATCTGTCAAGTTTCGAAGGGAACTGCTACGAATGCAGGATTATATATGCCATTACCTGTGCCTACTAGACCGTGGGTTGATGTGAGCATGGATTTTGTTTTGAGTTTACCTAGAACTCAAAGGGGAAATGATTCTATATTTGTTGTGGTGGATAGATTTTCGAAAATGACGCATTTCATAGCTTGTAAGAAGACAGCTGACGCCGTCCGTGTTGCTCAATTATTCTTTAAAGAGGTGTATCGATTACATGGGCTACCTGAATCTATTATTTCTGATAGGGATACTAGATTTCTAAGCCATTTTTGGTTGAGTTTGTGGAAGATGGTTGGAACGAAGCTGAATTTTAGTAGCGCCTATCATCCACAAACAGATGGGCAAACGGTAGTGGTAAATAGATCATTGGGAAATTTGTTGAGATGTCTTGTGAAAGATAATTTGAAGAGCTAGGATATGAAATTATGTCAGGCGGAGTTTGCACATAATCATGTTGTTAACCATAGTACGGGTTTCAGTCCGTTTCAAGTTGTATACTCAGCAAGTCCGAAGGGTCCATTGGATCTGACGACAGTGCCATATCAGAAAGGAGTTGTTAAGCATGCTTGTGATTTTGTGACTGAGTTGCAGGAGTGCCACAGAACTGTGCATGAACGATTGCTTGCATCAAATGAGAAGTATAAACAACTGGCAGATAAAAAGCGAAGGAGTGTGAATTTCAGAGAAGGTGATTTGGTTTACGCCGTGTTGACAAAAGATCGTTTTCCAGTGGGAACGTTCAATAAGTTGAAAGCTCGTAAAATTGGTCCAACGAAAATTTTGAAAAAGATCAATGAAAATGCGTATCAGTTGAAACTGCTGGATTATATTCACACTGCAGACATTTTCAACGTCAAATACCTGATTCCGTATCATGGGGATGAGCTTGTTGTGGAAGAGGAAGGTACAAATTCGAGGTCGAATTCTTGTCAACCGGGGGAGGATGATGTAGTGCAATTTGCCAACTCATTGCATTTGAGGCGTTCAAAGGCCTTAGGTCGCTCACGACCTGATGATGCAGCGCAATCTGCCAATTCATTGGATTTGAGGCGTTCAAAGGCCTTAGGTCCCTCATGACCTAGTGAATTAGGTCGCTCACGACCTAGTGAAGGTCGCTCACGTGTTAATGGATCCAACGATAAGGCATTCAAGCGACCTAGCGAGTTAAGGCTTCCAGAACTCATTACTTTGGATCGCTTCGACCTTTCCGAGCTACGACCTAAGATAGGTCGCTCAACAATACAACCTTGCGAGCTACGACCTAAGATAGGTCGCTCACTGTAGACCGGATGCCACTTTATTTTAGATCGCTCGACCTTATGCACTGAGAAGATAGGTCGCTGCCTTGTATTTTAGGTCGCTCAAGTATTAGGTCGCGTGAAGATGTCCAGATGCCGTGTTCTTAGGTCGCTGCTGCTGTGTGTGTCTAAGTCGCATGGTGTTAGGTCGTTATGTGTATTTGTTGACTCGCTTATGTGTTGTAAATACTCTAAGTCATAAGTCGCACTGTTATGTTGTATTGTATTTGTTATTTCTTTTAGGTCGAGTCTGTTAGGTCGTTAACGACCTAAGTTTGGTCGTAGGTCGTCTGTATTGTCTTGAGTTGTGTAAAGTGTGGTGATGTAACCCTATAAATAAGGATGTTGTGTCATTGTAATAGTTAGTTGATTTTGAATATAAACTTGTTTGTGTGCTTTGTGCCACTTCTCAAATTGGTAGTTGAGTGTGATCTCCTATCTCCACCTTCGGTATTCGAGTGCGCTCGAATCAACGACTGCTGAAGCCGATTCACGGAATCTAGTGCGCTAGATCAACGTACGAAGAATCGTAGATCTTTAAACATGGTATCGTGCGCGATCAACGTGTTTGAGATAGCTAGAATCCAGCATCTTTGGATCAACGGATTTGGGCCTTTGGTATTCTTCAATCCACCGATTCCTACTTTCACCGCATCATTCATTTTCGTTATCCGCTGCTGCATCACATAGGTTGCCACTGCACTCTTCATACCACTCCATCAATAATCCCTCTTGAGGTTGTGATACATTCTTGTGCTTCCTGGGTGTATGGTGTATTTGCTTTTGTGGTAAGCATCCAAGATTTCTTGCTTTAACTCACCAATTGCTGGAACACATATTCTTTTTCCTTTCTTCAAATGGCCTTGATCATTCAACTGAAAATCTTCCACTGCCTCACCATTTAATATATGAGTCTTCTTTTCAATTAAAAATGGATCTTGGTCTTGTAGCTTTACAACTTTATTCTTCAATTCTGACCCCAGAGTAATAAAACTTAATTTTCCCATTTCTACATTCTCACTGCATAGGCTCACGTTTTCTATATTATCACTTTCTATTTCTGAATCAATTAACAATGATAAAGTGTTAAACTCTTTTACCATCAATCTAGCCATGTTAGCATGTTGTCTACTTAGGGCATCTGCTACTTTATTAGCCTTACCAGGGGTATATAATATTTCAAAATCATATGAGGCTAGGAGTTCAATCCATCTTTGCTGCCTCATATTTAATTCTTTTTGTGAAAATAAATATTTAAGTGATTTATGGTCTGTATAAACTTCAAATTTTGCTCCTAACAAGTAGTGTCTCCATAACTTAAGAGCATACACTATAGCAGCCAATTCAAGGTCATGAGTAGCATATCTTACCTCACTTGGTTTCAACTGCCTAGAAGCATAAGCTATCACTTGATGTTGTTGCATCAATACTGCCTCAAGCCCTTGTCCACTTGCATCAGTATACACCACCAAGTTTTCATTTCCTTTAGGAACTTTAAGGATTGGAGCTTGTACTAGTGCTTCCTTTAGTTTCCCAAAGGCTTTCTCACACTCTTTAGTCCAAGTGAACACTTGATTTTTCCTAGTCAATCTGGTTAATGGGATTGAAATTTTTGCAAATTCTTTTATAAACCTTCTATAGTAACCAGCCATTCCCATGAATGATCTGACCTCGGTCACACTAGTAGGCCTTTTCCAAGCTTGCACTGCAATGACTTTATTGGGATCCACAGATATTCCTTTTTCTGATATAATATGACCTAGAAAATTCATTTCATTTTGCCAAAAAGTGCATTTTTAAAATTTAGCTTTTAAGTCTTCCTACCTCAGTTTCTTGAATACCATATGCAAATGATTTTCATGCTCTCTAACTGACTTAGAATAAATTAGTATATCATCAATAAATATCAATACAAACTTATCCAAGTATTCTCTAAAAATCATATTCATCAAATCAACAAAATAGGAAGGAGCATTTGTCAAGCCAAATGGCATTACTTAAAAATTCATAAAGTCCATATCTTGTGTTAAAGGCTGTATACTTAATGCTTTCCTCTTCTACTTTCATCTGATGAAAGCCTGAAGCTAAATCAAGCCTAGAAAATATTTTTGCACCACTCAATTGATCAAAGAGATCATCAATTCTTGGTAAGGGATATTTATTTTTAACTGTGACTTTATTTAATTCCCTATAGTCAATACATAACCTAAGGGATCCATCTTTTTTCTTAACAAAGACTACTGGTGCTCCCCATGATGAGCTACTAGGTCTAATAAAACCTTTTTCCTCTAGTTCAACCAATTGCTTTTTCAATTCTATCAACTCCTTAGGCCCCATTCTGGTTGGTCTTTTAACTACTAGGCTAGCTCCTGCAATTATTTTAATTGAGAACTCAGCTGGCCTGTGGTTTGGAACTCCTTTAACTTCACCAAACACATCTATATATTGATTCACTGTGGGGATTTCTTCTAATGCAGGCATGGGTTTTTCATTAGACAATGTAAAAAGGTTGGCTATACTTCTATTCTTGTTTGCCTCACAAAGAACAACTATTGTTTGTCCATCAGAAACTTTCAATGATATGGTGGATGTCTCCATATTTATGATAGCCTTATATCTACTCAACCAATCAACTCCTAAAATAATCCCTATGCCCGGATATTGCAACACATATAGGTCTGACTCAAACACATGTCCTCCTATATTTAACCCTAGTTGCATACATATCATACCCAGAACACATGAACTACCTATAGGGCTTCTAATTAACAGTGGCTTATCAACAATCATACAATTCAATTTTAATTGTTGTGCAATATCATGGGAGATCAATGAGTGTGTAGCCCCAGTATCATACACTACTGCAAAAGGTATTGAGTGAATAAGCAAAGTACCTTCAACTTGACCATGCTTTTCAACACTTGATCCCTCAGCTGCCCTGCCTTTTCCTTCTAAAGCCCCTAATTTTCCTTACTTAAAATCTGGACAATTCCTCTTTATGTGACCTTCCTTCCCACAATGGTGAAAATTGAAGGATGTAGGCCTAACATTTATGCATCTATTCTTCATATGCCCCTCTTGGCCACAGTTATAACAAGTAATTTCTTCTTAATTTCAGCAGCCCTGACTTCTTCTGGTTTCTTGGTGGAAGCTATGTCTGTTTTCTTCTTATCATAAGGGTGAAATTTACCCTTTCCCTTCTTGTTTTGGTTATTCTTGAATGCCTTGAAATTCTCTCTAGCTTTATCATGTTGTTCAATGCTCAAAGTCAAATCCAAAACTTGATCAAAATTCCTGTCCTTGTATGGTAGCATGGCTCTACTAAGGCTAGGGTTCAGCCCTTGAATATATCTGCCATTCTTAGCCTCCTCAGTAGTGATGAGTACTGCACCATACTTTGCCAATGATTCAAACTTCTGAGTGTACTCAGTGACACTCTTAGTCCCTTGCCTTAATTTGATGAATTCCTCCAGCAAAGACTCCTTAGCTGATGTAGGGACAAACCTGCCTTCCAGCATTGCTTTAAATTGATCCCATGTCACTTCTCCTTCAGGTCTTCCAGCTATGATAACCTCCCACCAATCCAAAGCTGCTCCTCTCAATTGCCTGGATGCAATTTTCCTCTTCCTTTGGTCTTCAACTTGCATGTCTGCAAAGATTCTTTCCAAAATTCTGAGCCAATTTTGAACTCCCATAACTCCTTCTGTGCCATCAAAAGTTTTGCCTCCAAGATTGGTAAAAGTCTTGAGTAGTTTGGAAAGCTCCTCATGTGGATTTTCCTGCCTGTTGCCTACTCCATCCCTTATGGCTCTCATGAATTCTTGCACATTCACCATGGGTGGTTCACTTGTTCCAACATTTTGATGTCTGGGTCCTACCATAGCTCTATGGATATAACACTTAGGTTAGTCTGTTTTGCCTATTACTCTATAGATTAATTCATTTTAATTATCACTTATTCTATCATAATAGATATTAACAGTGTAAACATTAACAAACAAAGCATCCAAAGCAGTCAATACCTCCATACATCCAATGCAAACAAGTTCATACAAAATTTTGCTATGTTATTTAACAACATAGCTCTGATAACAAATGAAATGACCCACTTAATTTTTTTTACAGTGGCCATTTAATCAAGAAAACATTGCATTCCAATTTTTCTTCTATCCAGGACCTTTTGTCAATATAAAAATAATGGTTTACTCATTTCATCTTAAACTTACATATATGAAGATATATAAGTCATTTTCTACTTAAATCAGAGTAGAGAAATTTGTAAGTAGAAATCTGTTTGGGTATTTCTTAAAGGAAATACTCTCTACATAGCAATAGTGCATCTAAAAACCAGATTTTTAAAGTATACTTGGGTTAGATCATAACTATTGTTTTCATGTCTCAAGACTTATCATTTTGCATGAATTTCCATAGTTTTATTACTGTATGGACAGTGCTTTTGCTTGTGCATGTGTGTGTGCATGTTCCTGTGCATGTGTGTGTCAGAAGAAGTTTTAAGTGTTTAATTTTCTATTTCTTCTTGTTATCCAAAGTGACTGAGTTTCTCCTATATCTGGGTTGTAAAATAACATAACTAAAAATTTAGTTTAAAAGTTCTTGAGTGCTGGCTTAACCCAGACTCAATAAAATGGCTATGTTAGCCATATTCAGTTTGCACTATTTCATAACAAAACACATGTTATTTTGTTTTCTTTTCAAAGCAACTCAAACCTTTTCCTCTGTCAGATCTTATATCACCTAAACATGAGTTTTCCTATGCCAACCACTTGATTGTATGTTCAATCCTTAAACCCTTTTTAATCTCAAATTTTTCTACCACTTAAACTAACTGTTCTTAAAAGTTTTAGAGTTTCATTTCTTAGCAAAGCATTTGCAAAACAAAGCACCTAGTTTCAGCTAATACATATGGGTTCAATACTTACAAAATAATGGTTCTAACAATACAGTAATTTTCCAAGCAAATTTAAACAAAATATCTTAACATAGTTCAACATGAATATCTAATTTAACTTCAGCAAAGTCTTTAAAAATAGCATCCAATTCCTTAAGCAGTTAACTCATCCAAAGCTTGATCAATGAAATTCCTATTTTCCTGCATAATCACCATGAACCGCCTCATACAAATATGAGACACCCAATGGTGCATAAACACAAAAGGGTCAGACTAATGTCTGGTATGAGTAATCTATCTGAAAACATGATTTTATATGACTTTTATTTATATTCAAATACTTTGAATGAATTAACAAATTCAGTATTGTAACGATCCAGAATTTTGAACAATTTAAAATGGAAATATTTAACTAATTTTAAATATTTGAATGATGGTTTGACTTGAATTTCAAATTATCAAAATGAATTGGCGATTAAATTTTAAATTTAATCTATTGTAAGTTGAATAAAAATTTGAATCTTAAATTTTAAGCTGATTAAAAATATTTCAAAGGCTTGTAAAATCCATATTTCTAATACTGAAGATAATAGAAGCTTCAGAATTTAATTTGAAAGTGATTTGTTTAGTTTTGTAATTTTATCGTTAGAATCGATATTTAAAAATAGCCTTCCGAGGCATAGTCTCGGAATTCGACGAAACCGGTTCCATTGGGTCCGTAATATTGAATTATTGTCGGATTTCAAATTTCGTATTGATCTGAGTTGTTATGTGACCGTATGGTGAGTAAACGCGTTGAAATTTAATCGGATTCAATTTAAATTTAGTCAACATCGGCTATTTTTCCTCCTTAAATCATGCCTAAAAGCATGCAGCGAATCACAATACAAAATCGTGCAAGCACGACTCTTCTCTAATAAATCACGCTCCTCTTTTCAGTTCAAATCCAAAAACAAACAAGATAAATATATATATATATATATATATATATATATATATATAAACGAAAATCTTCTTTCGTTCGAATGAAAATGGCCGCTGTTAAAAGGGGATTTTCCTCTTCAAAAATCGCATCTCCCTCCACTATTCTTTTCTATTTCAAAACGAAATGGCAGTGAAAATCAAATCGAGGCGGAACTCTTCAGTTTAAAAAAAAATCAAACAAAGGAAAAAAAAGGCTACCGCGATCGAAATTCTATCGCGAATCTCAGGCGGCGGCACGCGTTCGAGTAAGGATTGACATCGCAACCGGAAGTCGCACGCGAGATGGGGGAAACGCGGTGGATCCGTGTTCGAAATCGAGTGGGTGGCTCTTCAACCTATTCACGATAGCGTCGCGCTCTCTTTGCAATCGCGATGGTGGGTAGAGGTTGCGTACGAAGGTTGGGGATTGCGAGGCGATTTGTCGCGATCGAATCGCATCTGGGCGCTCGGTGATAGCTAGGGTTGTGGCTTGCCTGAAGCTCGAGTAGAGGATGGAGGCTGAAATCGATGTGGAGGAGCAGTACTCGTCGATTCGCGAGCATAGCTGGGTCGAAGTCGTGATCAATAATGGTTAAGACAGTAAGGTGATTATCGTTTTATTTTTATTTTGACTGAATAAATATATGTTGCAGAAAAATAATAATGATAATAATATTAGTATATACACAGTAAGATAAATTACTGTGATTATTTGCGAAAAACAGAAAAAAAATTTTATAAATAAAGTTTGAAAAATAGATTTTTAAATCTATATAGATTATTTTCAAAGAAAAGAATAAAATTAATAGACACATTGATATTTTTATCCACTGGTTATTTCAAAAATAATATAGTGAGGATGATTAATTTGTTTCACAAACTCATTTAATTATTTTAATTACTATAAGATTTTTAAGGAAATTTAGTTTAAAATTTAACTGTTTGTCAAATTTAATCATATGTTAAAACTAAATCTATAAAACAGTAATCTGATTATTCGATTTATTTTGAATATTAATAAATTGTATAAATTGTTTATACAAGGTTTGAAACCGAGAAGAAATGTCATATTGGAAATGGATTGCAAAATTAAAAGCAAAAGGTGAGATCTTCTCACTCAAATAAAAATTTGATTTTTGCAGTTATTGACTGATTGACTGTTTGGATATGATATTAGATATGGTAGGATATATCTATATATAGCAATATATATATATTAGCATATGTATATATTGCAGTTGTTGATTTCCCGCACTATATAGCGGATGAGACCCTATTGCGCCGCATAATAGCGGATGATATTTTTATAAATCCCATATACCGCGATATTCCACCTCGAAGTGGAATTGGTATTATGCTAACGTCTGTGGATGCAGGGAAACAGGTTGGAGGGATCAACTGGATTCCTCAATTGTATTGATTTATTTACAGATATTGTGATATATTCTGTTATCATATGATGATATGTGATGTTTTGTTGTCGTGATTGATTATTTGGTGCTGTTGCATCATCAGATCCATTTTTGAAGTTTAAAAATAATGATTTTGATGCTAAAGGGATTTTTAAAGTGATTTTTGAGATTATATGTTTTATTAAAATTTTGGATTGATTCATCTTAAATAAATAAACGTTAAAATTTTAAAGTTATAAAAAATTATGATTTTTGTGAAATATAACCAAAGTATGATTTTTGGAAATAAATAGTTGATTGATTTATAAAATGGTTTAAATTGGGATCTTTGAATAATTATAAACGATGTATATAAAAGATGTACAAAATTGATATTTATAAATTTAAAATATTGGGATTATTAAACGAGTTTTTATAAGTGTTAAAAGGAAGTATAAATGGATTTCATAAGTGAATGAAATTAATAGATTTATAATGTGAAGTTATAAAATGAATAGGTGTTGTGAAATAAAAGATTTATAAGTAATTTACTTATAAATTATATTTTGGCACTTAGATGGGATATAAATAGAATTTGCTAAATAAATGATTTTATGAGTTGAAATTGTTATAAAGTATAAATGTGTTTTATAAACGTTGTTTTATAAATCTGAAATCACTTATTTTGATAAGTGAATTATAGAAGTTAATTAAAGGAATTATATTCATGATTTTGGACAGTGGATAATCCTTTAAATAAAAATGTGTGGAAATGTTGAATTTGGATAACGAACTATATTCACGATTTTGGACAGTGAATATATTTTTAAATAAAATGGATATGTTTTGCAGAAGTGATATTACGAAATGAAGTAATTGTTTTAAAAAGATGTTTTAAAACGTGTTAAGTATCGAAACATAGATTTCAACATTTATTGTTGAAATAGACGTTTTCGAGAAATAAGGAAATGGTGGACTATAACACTGTTGTTATAGTAAATGGTTTCCGAAAGGAAATGTTTTTTTAGTATTGGGATTTATATATCTATCTAAATTTCGAATCCCTATACTAGTGATTTTGAGTTGTCATAACGATGTTTTACGTAACATTCGTTTTGACTCAAATAAATGTGTTTAAGAGAATGATTTCCTTAAAGAATGAAATATATACTTAATTTTGATTTAAGTATATTGAATATTTTTAAATGTTGAAAATAAATAAGATATGTGAATTACTTATTATTAAATAAGTATGGAAATGTTTTTCCAATATGAAATGAAACGTTTTTGAGAATTTTATCTTTTAAAGATAAATTGAAAAGTGAATATTTGAAATTTGTTTCAAATGGTTAAGTGTGGAAAATTTTATATCTTGCAAAGATATTTTTGGAAGATAAATAATTTGGAAAATTATTTGGAATCTGGTGATGCTGTGCAGACCTATTGATAGTTAAATAACCGACTATCAATATTTACCTTTAAATAGGTATTTGTTGTGATTTGTTGAATTTGAATGCTACACTTATTTTTGAATAAGCGCTCACTATTCGGGTTAGCCGGAAAAGGACCTTTGGGTCGTATAACCCATTCCGAATATGTGATACGTCGTAATGGATCGCATTTGATGACCGATGTTGAAGACCGGATATTTTTGAAAACGGAAAGATTACCGTCGAGTTACTCTACATCGGCTGATCTCCGATATAGAGGTTTTATCACCCTTAGTGACAGGAAGTTCGGACGTAATTAGAAAATTATCCGGATTTGCATGGGCTTCATTAGAAGTGCCTTCGGTTCTGTTCGATCCTGGAACAGACTTGTATGGTTGTGTGTCTGACGTTACAAATTGAGATATAAAGTTGATTTCTTTCAAATACATTTCTGTTGGTGGCGGAGAATTTATTCTCTTAGCTTAACACCCTTCTCTGAGACGTACGAGCTCAGAGGTTATGTGGTTGAAGGTTATCAGCGATATACTCCCAATTTGGTAACGTGGCATGCTGAGTGTTGCTGTGAAATGATCATTGTTTGATCATTTGTGATAGGATCATTTGTTTGATCATTTATCTTTGTGATCATTACTTTGATCATTTGTTGACCCAAAGCATGGCTTTGTACCAAAGCGTAGCTTTGTGGACGAGACTTCGTCGGACCTCACACCCCGGAAATGGTCAAAACAGGAAGGATGCAGCAAGGTTATTAGGGTGTAGCGGCCCTTTAGTGTATGTCATTCCTTCTGGATAGAGGTGGTATCATGGTATGGAGCCCAGATATTTAACCTATGTTGTTGCTGCAAATTTATTACTTTGTGGTTGTTGGAAATCGAGGATCCTCGGGAAGATCGGTTACGATCGGGGGATGACATATTCGTGTCAGTAGTTACCCAGTTAGGAGTAACCCGGCCTTGTGTTGGCAGAGATCTAACCGTAATGTTAGGTTATTTCTCGGGACGTCTTTCCATAGGCGTTTCCATATGGCAATGGGAAGTTCCTTGGCCTGACCATTTGTTGAAAATCCAAAGAAACAATACGAGCCTTGTACGGTTTTAGTTGTAGAACCTGCCATTTAATATGGTAGCTATAGTAAGCATACTATAATGGTACCTATGCTGGCTAAGATTTATATTTTACTTTCGAAATGTTTTCTACACTATGCACTAATAATAATATAAAAAATGATTTGATTTTGCGTATCAAGCATCTTTGACTATCATAAGAAGAAATCTCCTCCAATACTGCGTTTGCATTGTGTGTGGCGGGAGGTCTTATGGTAGTTTCATTTTCCAAAAGCATTGCGAATCTATTTTATTTTCTTTGTGAAAAATAACTGTTTTACGATCTCACACCAGTCACCATGACTGACTCGGAGTTTATTGTTTCCCTTCTAAACTCTGGGTGCCCATTATTTTCCACACGGGCAGCCTAGAGTTATGTTATCAGGATATTCTGGATATTCTGGAGCTGTGGAAGCAAGCTGGAAGGCGAAACGTACACCCGTACTTGTTTATTTATTCCGCTGTGTATTTGTAACGACCCACTATTTAGAACCATTCAAATCGACAATAATCCACACATGTCAAACTTGAATAATGCAAAATAACAGATTGTAATAAAATTTGGAGCAAATAAAATCATTTACAGAATCATAGACACAGAAATATCAGAATAACTCGCAGCGGAATTTAAAAATAACCATAGTGGTTCATGAAGCCACTAAAAACATAGAGTCTCAAAACAAGTACAAATTACATAGTCTAAAACCAATATAGTTTGAACAACTACAGAAAATCCCAAATTCATTTGTCTCAATTACATAAGCTAAAATAAAAGACTAAATAGCAAAACAGAAAGCAGCTTGATAAAGATGATCTCCAGTAGTCCTAGCTCCGGGAAGATGAAGTCCAAACTGATACTCAGGCTGACCCAAGCGTAAAAATAAAACATAAACACTCGAGTCAGGACATACATACTTATACAATGTAAACCAACTCAAGTGAACTGTAGTGAAGGTATAAGTAACTTAGAAGATGCTTGGGACCGCCCATCCTCTAAGGATCCGTTAAACTATTTACTATATAGTAAAATACGCTATATACAGTAGTGTCTAATCAGTAAAGTATAATCATATAGAAAATAGCGTTAAGAGGATGGTGAACCTTAACGCGGTCGGATCTTTAAATCAAAATCGTAGTGGGTTCGATAATGGTATGTGACACGACACACAAGGCAATGCCAGGGTAGATATACCAATTACGCATTCGGACTAGTGGTGACGCATAGCAGCCACTACCGCCCACCTCGAACAACACTCCCAAATCAAGGGTGGCCACCAAATAAATCACAAGTAATAGAATGGTTATCGAAGAAGTGTGTCCGATCAGAGGTGCTACCTCCTTGGTCCGTCAATCGCTCCTGTTTTAACCACCTTATGCCAACTCACGGGAGTTGGGTCCACGTATATACCTTAGGATCGTCGCCACCATCCTACTTCATTCTGGAAACTCCACTACGTACACAGTTGTCAAAGTGGTTTTCGGTATCGACAGAGAGTATGTCCATATCCAATCCCGATCTCTTTAACAACCAAACGTTATTATAACCCGCGGTTATCAATTTAAAACAGTTTATATCAAAATACTTCAAATTAAACCATTTAAAAACAAAATCATTATTCTTTTAAATCAAATATTAAATTCCCAAAATTTTAGCCTTTTCTGAGTTCATTTATTCACTTAAAAACAATAAAACATTAAAATTTCAGCTTTTACAACATTTAAAAAGTGCTGCGGTAAGTTATATTTGAAAACAATTCAATTCAGCAAAGACAGCTTTTATAAACTGCTGTAACAGTTCAGTTTTAAACAAAAATCATATTTCAGCCTACTGCAGCTCTTAACAAGTGCTATAGTAGCCCCTTTATTAGTTTCAGGTTAAATTTTAGTTCCTGCCACAACAACACTTACCAAGTGCTATCATAGCCTTAGTTTATTTTAGTCTTTAGGTTCATTTATATAACCACAACACTTAACAAGTGCTGCAGATTCTACTTAATTCAGAATTTTGTTCATTTCCAGAAATGGTAACATTTCTGAAGTGCTATAAATTAAATTTCCAGGTTTTAAGTGCAATTCCAGCAATAAATAAACTTCAATTTAAATCCTTTAAAACTTATAAAATCATAAATTTCACATTTAAAAATGTTCAATTAAATCCTTTAACTTATGGTTTTTATAAAGAAAGATTTTCAAGTAAAAATCAAAATTTCCAAAATTTACTTATAAAAATTTCAAGTGTGTAGATTTTCCCGTTCTCCACCTTTAACGATTTTTTCAACACTTAAATTTTGAATCCCCATTCTTCCACCATTTAAACTAAATTTTCAATTTAACTTAATTAACTTAAGCTTCCATTTTTTTCAATAAATTTCAAGTTCAAGTTATATTTTAAAATCACTATTTTTTATCCTTTTATTTATTACACATAAAATCATTACCACCTAAATAAATCATTTTAAAATTTAATTGAAATCAATTTAATATTATTACAAATTTTAAAATATTTAAAGGTATCCAGAAAAAATACAGAAAATAACCACGGGTCTGTATAATATTTTCTAGCCTAGGTAAAGTGATACGGATAATATATCATTTCAATCCGTAGTTTACAAGAAAAATCCGAGTTTTATCATTTCAAACCCGCAATCCCAAGTAAATAAAATTTTATCGAAAATCGCTCAGGCCTATCATTTCAGCCCATAACGATCTTCCCTTATTCTAAAGTCCGTTCGGGTATGTATCATTTCAACCCATAGTGATTCTATTCTACAGGGAACTTGCAGTGTGATTTAACAGAATAGAATAACAGTAAAATAAGAACAAAATATAACAGATGACATGCTATGCAATTTTAACTAGTTTAACATCATATATAAATAATCACAGGTAATTATAACATCAATTTCTATTTATTTATTTATTTATTTTCTACAAATTCAGTTGCGGTCGTTTCATTGTCATATAAGTATGAATATTCGTGTGAGATTTACTCACCTCTACGGAGCTGGAGATTCGATTCAAAAAGGAAATATGCTATCTACCGAAAAGCACACGGAAAGCACAATTAGTTATTAGAGGATGCGCCAACTAGATTCAAATCTGAAGTCACAAAATAAATAAAACAAACCTAAGAACGCAAACGAATAACTATTTTTTTCAAATGAAGCAAACAAAAAACAAGTTGAATACTAAAAGGAAATAGCTCGACCACTCCACCATATTCAAGATTTTAAAGGCTCGGAGGGGATGTAGTCTGAGACTTCAACAATACAAAGGTGACAAAAAGGCAAATTTTTATTTCTCTTTTTTTTTTCCAAAACAAAGGTTTGGTTAAAATATAAACTAAAACTTCAACAATAAAAAGGCTCGATGGCAATATACTTCAAAAATAAAAAAAATACGAAGGTGACACAAACAAAATTTGTTCATTTCTCTTTTGTTTTCAAACAAGGCTCGGGAAATATAGACTAAAATACAAAATACAAAGGTGACAAAACAATTTTTTTCATTGCTCTGGTTCAAATACAAGGGGGCTCGGTCAGGCGTGGGGTTCAGGTGGCATGGGTTCGGGCGTGGCTGGTCTACCTGGGGTCGTGGTGACGTGGGTGTCTGGCATGGTGGGCTAGCTGGAGGCGTGATAATGGTGGTGGCAGGGGGTTTGGTCTGGAGGAGTTTGAGCCATGGGGTTTGGTGGTGGCAGGGGTTTGGTCTGGAGGAGCTGGAGCCATGGTGGTCTAGCATAGGTTGGAGGCGGCGTCACTTGAACTCGCAGCCCGGGGGTCATGTCAGAGGGGAGCGGCACAACATGGGTTGGTCAGGCGTGGGGTAGGGGCGTGGCTGGTGGATGGGCCGAGCATGAGGTGGCAGGCAACATGGAACAAAGGAAAACAGGGAAGGAGAGCAAACGAAACAAAAATAAAAAGAAGGCATGCTGTTCTTACCTTCAGGGAGATGCTCACGAAATTTTTGATGGAAGCAAAATAGAAAAATTATGGTATGGAAATTTGTGAATCGTGGAATAGTATAACAGTTGTTCACTTGATTAGTGAAGAAAAGGCCAGATTTATTGCTTTGAACGGATAGAGAAAATTAAGGCTTTCAATTATATTTAATAGATGGAAACGTATGGAAGGCAAAGGGAAAGAAATAATTCACACACGAAAATGATTTAAGGCAAGATTTTGAATTCTCAAAAGAAAAGTATACAGCTGAAACTTTGCATTGTTAACGCAAGAAAAATCAAATAGACAAAGAAAAGGCAAGAGCAACAAATAAACATATGCCCAAGTAACGTACACATGTTATTTGTTTCTTTTATTAAATAAATTTAAAAATGATAACGTTTCAATTAGGAAAATAACCCATCACTTTAAACCAAAATTTAATAGCTATTATACCATAATTAATAAAATTTGATTGTTTAATATGAAGTTAAGAAACGGATGTAAATATACGTAAAAGAAATGTAAAGTTAAATTTCCCGTTTCACACTAATTATTACAACTTTTAAAAGTATACAACAAATCTGACCAAACCAAAAGTGAAACAAATGTTACACAATTGTATACAGTTCAAAATGAAACTTTGACAGTTTAGAATTATAAAATTTAAAAATTTAAAATTTCTATTAAAGTTACACTTTTAATCCAAATCAAAATTACAGAAACGTTTATTTTTAATAAAATTTTGGGCGATTGATTAACAATCAATACAAGAAAATTTACAAAATTAGATTTTTAAGAAATTAGACGCCAAAGCCTTTAAATAAATGAATAAAATACTTGTGAAAATTTTGGGCTGTTACACTCTCCCCCACTCAAAACTTTTCGTCCTCGAAAAGGAACGAAAAAAGAAAACAAAGAAAGATAAGACATTAGAGCAAAAGTACCTGAAATAAACAATTCCGGATTCGAAGCACGAATGCTTTCCTCCGTCTCCCAGGTGCAATCCCGTTCATCAGTGCTCCAATGCACTTTGACCAGGTTGACAGATTTCCTTCTTAGTTGCTTCGTACCTCGATCGACGATACGAAGTGGCTTCCTCTCAATAGTCAGATTTGGCTCAATATCCAAACTATCAAGAGCAGAAGGCTGGATAATAAGAGATGGATCATGCAGATAGCGATGAAGATGAGATACATGAAAGACATTGTGTACTCCAGAAAATTTCTCGGGTCAATCCAGACGATAAGCAAGAGAACCAATTCTTTCCACAATGCGGAAAGGACCGATGAACCTAGGAGAAAGCTTTCCTCTACGACCAAAACGAATAACATTCCTTAAGGGAGAGACCTTAAGGAAAACCAAATCACCAACAACAAACTCTAAATTCCGCCTATGCCTATCAGCGTACTTCTTCTGCCTATCTTGAGCAATTCTCATCTTCCTCTTAATTTCTTCAACTCTCTCAGAAGCTTCTAAAACCATCTCAGGACCAAGAACCAAACGATTACCGGATTCAATCCAGCAAGAAGGAGATCTACACGGTCGTTCGTAAAGAGCAGAAAACGGAGACGTCTCAATACTGGCCTGATAACTATTGTTATAAGTGAATTCGACAAGATGGAGATGATCTTCCCAAGATCCTCCATAATCAAGCACACAAGCACGAAGAAGATCTTCTAAAATCTGATTTACCCTTTCCGTTTGACCGTCGGTCTATGGATGGTAAGCAGTGCTCAAATTCAGACAAGTACCCAAAGAATCCTGAAAGGCTTTCCAAAACCTACTAGTAAAGATAGGATCACGATCACAAACGATACTGAGAGGAACACCATGGAGACGAACAATCTCCCTCATGTAAATCTTAGACAAACTAGAAGCTGAACGGGTAGACTTGACCGGAATGAAATGAGCTGATTTGGTCAATCTGTCCACAATAACCCAGATACTCTCGTTACCCTTCCTAGTCCTCGGTAAACCATCAATGAAATCCATAGAAACTTGTTCCCACTTCCAATTGGGAATCTCAAGAGGCTGCAATAAACCAGGAGTCTTCTGATGATCTGCCTCGACTTGCTGACAAGTCGCACATCTACTAACAAAAATGGAAATATCTCGCTTCATACCTTTCCACCAATATAACTTCTTCATGTCCTGATACATCTTGGTTACGCTTGGATGAATAGAAAGTCTGGACTGATGATTCTCCCGAAGTAACTCCTGTCTCAATCCATCAACATTCGGGACACAAATCCTATTATTAATCCTCAACACACCCTTATCGTCAATCTGAGCACCACTGCCATCAAGACTACTACCTCCAACTCTACTTCGAACATTCTCCTTGATCAATCTAAGCATCTGATCCTCATCCTGCCTAGCCATAATACGATTCACAAGAGGTGAAGAAACAACAAGCTGACACAACAAAGCTTTCTTCCTACTCAAAGCATCTGCCACAACATTAGCTTTCCTTGGTGTATAGTTGATGTCGAGGTCATAAGAAGCAAGGAACTCTAACCACCTAAATTGTCTCTGGTTAAAATCCTTCTGAGAGAAAATATACTTCAATGACTGATGATCTGTGAAAAGCTCAAACTTGGTACCCAACAGATGATGTCTCCAAAGCTTCAAAGCGAAAACAACAGCAAGCAACTCTAGATCATGGGCAGCATAATTTACTTCATGGGTCTTCAACTATCGACTAGCATAAGCAATCACTTTACCATCCTGCATCAGAACAGCTCCCAAACCATCTCGACAAGCATCAGTGTATACCGTTAATCCCTCATTTCCACTTGGAACAGTAAGGACTGGTGTGGAAGTAATCTTATCTTTTAACTCATTGAATGCGGCCTTACACTCATTACTCCAAATAAACTTAGCATTCTTCCGAGTTAAAGTAGTGAGAGCTGCAGCAATCCGAGCGAAATTCTCAATGAATCTCCGGTAATAACCGGCAAGGCCCAGAAAACTACAAATAACAGTAGGAGTCTTAGGAGTTTCCCAATCCTGTACAGAATAGGGATAGAAGGATAATAAAAAAAATAGAATAGTTGGATGGACAAGGAAGGAGAAGGAAGAGAGACTTACATTGATCGCAGCGATCTTGACTGGATCGACTGAAACTCCATTACCAGAAACAATATGCCCGAGGAATCAGACTTCATCCTTCCAGAAATGGCATTTGGAAAATTTTGCCTTTAACTGATGATTTCAAAGAGTCTCAAGAACAGATTTCAAATGTGACTCATGTTCTTCTTCAGACTTGGAGAAAATGAGGATATCATCCAAAAAGACTAGAACAAATTTATTAAGCACATCATGGAAAACACGATTCATCAAGTCAACAAAGAAAGCAGGAGCATTAGTCAAACCAAAAGGCATGACTAACCATTCAAAGAATCCATTCTCAGTACGGAAAGCAGTCTTGGGAATACTTTCCTCGGCAACTCTGAGTTGGTGAAAACCCGTGGCAAGGTCAAGCTGAGAGAAAACAGTAGCACCATAAAGCTGATCAAACATATCATTGATGCGAGGCATTGGATATCTATTTTTCATAGTGAGCTTGTTCAACTCCCTATAATCAACACACATCTAGAGAGAACCATCGGACTTGGTGACGAAAACCACCGCAGCTCCCCATTCTGAATAGCTAGGTCTGATCAGACCCTTGGAAGACAGGTCCTTAATTTGCTTCCCTAACTCAACCTTCTCACGGGGTGCCATTCTTCTAGGAGGAAGAACTACAGGTCAAGCTCCAGGAATAAGATCAATGCGGAAATCAATTTCCCGCTTAGGGGGTAAAGCAGTAACTTCACCAAATACATCGGGATAGAGATTGACTACAAGGGTCGATTGAAGATCAACCGTAGAAGCATCTAGAGAAAAGATAAAGCTACCAGCATAATCATGAGGCATACAACCCTGAATAACCAAAGAATTACCCCGATCATCCTTAAGAGAAACAATTCGGGATTTACAAGAGATACGGGCATCATGCCCGTCAAGCTAATCACTTCCAAGCAACAAATCAAAAGCATCGAAACCAAGAACATAGAAATCTCTAGAAAATTTATGACTAGAATAGAAGAGTCTCACTTGCTTACAAATCTTATCAAGATTTGCGGGACCACCAATAGGATTTGAAACACATAGAGAAACAGAAGCATACTAAGGAGAAAGGAGATGTTCAAACTTATCACACAACTTATCAGAAATAAAACTATGCGAAGCTCCAGTATCAAATAAAACACGAACATGATGGTGAAATAAAGTAAAGGTGCCTTGAAGAGTACCTTGATCATCACTAGGAGCAGGAGTAGGTGCAGCAGGTGAAGAAGCAGATGTGACAGCAAATACACCAGATGGCTTTCCCTTCTGATATAAAGGACAGTCATTCCTAAAATGACCTGGCTGAAGACAAATATGACAAAGATTGTTCCTGGTAACCTGAGGTGGAGGAACAGCAGCACCAACCGAAGTAGGGCAACTATTGGCATAGTGTCCCTTCTGGTCACATTTGAAGTAGGTAATGGTGGATAGATCAATAGGGTGTCTCTGGGAAGGAGAAGATGATGAAGATCCCAAGCCCGGATGTTTGAGCCAATTTTTCTTCTACTGGTGGAAGTTGGGCTTTCTCTTCATGGAATTTGCAGAGGAAGACTGTGAGACATGAGCACCAGAAGCAGCAAGACCCTTGGAAGTAGGGTTCTCATAGCGAATAGCCATATCCATGAGCTCAGTAAAAGTGCCATGAACATGTGAAATAAGACGGTCGTAGAACTCTCGGCGAGCTCCAGCAATGAACTTCTCATTTTTCTTTCGCTGAGTGTCGATAAGACCAGGACCAAATTTGGAAAGTTCATTGAACTTCCGCTCATACTCTGAAAAAGACAGGGTACCCTGCTTAAGATCCATGAATTCACGATAAAGCTGAGATTTCCCGGCTTCGGGCATCCATTTTGCCACAAAAGCCTCCCTGGAAAGAAGATACAGAAACCAAACTTGAGTTAGATTCAAAAGAAAAGGAAATGGGGAAAATTCAAGATAACACAAAGGATACCTGAACTGCTCCCACGAAAGATCACCTTCGTTAGTGTGAGCCGTAACCGACTCCCACCAATCTAAGGCTGACTCTTGCAGTGGCCAAGCTGCTAACTGACGCTTCTGGGCATCAGTGATCTCAAGACCAGAAAATATCCTCTCCAAACTTCATAACCATTGCTGGGCTTCGATAATATTCTCTGAACCGGTGAACTTAGTACCACCGAGCTGAGAAAATTCCTTGCAAAGAACAGTAAACCTAACAGGTGCAACAGGGGGAGGAGCTGGGGCAGTACCACAACCCCTACCTCTAGCATTTCCACGATTCATCCTGGAAATATCAAGAATTAATTTAGGACAAGGTACAGAGAAGACAAAGATAAGTTAAGATAAGACACGATAAGATCACTTGGATGAATATCCTAATAACAAAACTTCTAACAAGGTAGATACGGAAAGAAGAAAGTTTAGAAAAATTGCTTTTTTTTTAAAACAAGAAAATTTTATATCAAAATAATCTTTGAAAATCATTTGAGAAATCATTTAAATCATTTTAAAAATCATTTTATACTTTGAAAATACGTTCACTCACAAAGAAATGATTATGAGTTTGATTTCACTCATTCTAGGGTATTTCTACCCTATCTCTAATGAGTTTTTGCTCCATAAGCTAAGGTTTGCCTAAAACCTGGCTCTGATACCAACTGTAACGACCCACTATTTTGGACCATTCAAATCGACAATAATCCACACATGTCAGACTTGAATAATGCAAAATAACAGATTGTAATAAAATTTGGAGCAAATAAAATCATTCACAGAATCACAAACATAGAAATATCAGAATAACTCGCAGCGGAATTTAAAAATAACCATAGTGGTTCATGAAGCCACTAAAAACATAGAGTCTCAAAACAAGTACAAATTAAATAGTCTAAAACCAATATAATTTGAACAACTACAGAAAATCCTAAATTCATTTGTCTCAATTACATAAGCTAAAATAAAAGACTGAATAGCAAAACAGAAAGCAGCTTGATAAAGATGATCTCCAGTAGTACTAGCTCCGGGAAGATGAAGTCCAAACTGATACTCAGGCTGACCCGAGCGTAAAAATAAAACATAAACACTCGAGTCAGGACATACATACTTATACAATGTAAACCAACTCAAGTGAACTGTAGTAAAGGTACAAGTAACTTAGAAGATGCTTGGGACCGCCCATCCTCTAAGGATCCGTTAAACTATTTACTATATAGTAAAATACGCTATATACAGTAGTGTCTAATCAGTAAAGTATAATCATATAGAAAATAGCGTTAAGGGGATGGTGAACCTTAACGCGGTCGGATCTTTAAATCAAAATCGTAGTGGGTTCGATAATGGTAGGTGACACGGCACACAAGGCAATGCCAGGGTTGATATACTGATGCAGGCCATAATGAAGTCATAGGTCGAATACGACCTAACAAGTTGATAAGTCGAGACCGACCTAAGAAGAATACCACCGAGTTAAGATTTGGTGAGCAATGTTGGGAAAATGAAGTTCTAGGTCGCAACCGACTTATGGAAGGATGTTCGCGACCTTACGAAGGTGTTAAGTCGTCCCAGAGACTTAGTATAACTCAGCAGCGAGTTAACTCGAGTTCGCGACCTAACGAAGGTGTTAAGTCGTCCCAGCGACTTAGTATAACTCGGCAGCGACCTAGTGAAAACCCACGACTTAACGAAGCTGAAGGTATAAGTCGTCCACGACTTAGCAAAAGGCATGAAGAGGAAGCGAGTTACGACCTAGAAGAATTAACTCGTAAGTCGCTGAAGTTTAACTCGTGAAGTTCTTAAGTCGTAAGTCGCGTGAAGATGTTGCCGTTGATTCTTCTACGAGCTAATCTAAACCATTGATTTCCTTAAGTCGTTGATCTGGAATGCCGTATGTTCTTAAGTCGCTGAAGCTTGTAGCCGTAGATTGTATGCCGCTTTATCCTATGCCGTTGATTTAAGTCGCGAGAATCTATAAGTCGCAAAGACTTTCTGAAGTCGTTCATTTTAAGTCGCGAAGCACTGTTGCCGTTGTTTTCTCTGCCGAGTTAATCTGGACTGTTGATTCCTTAAGTCGTTACTAAGTTGAGCTGCGTAGCATTGTTAAGTCGACAACGACTTAAGTGGTTGTCTGTTTGTATTTTTTTCTGTTTTTAAGTCGTTATGTTGTAACTGTTTGGGCTTAAGTCGTGTACGACTTATGATAGGTTGTGACTGTTAGGTCGGAACCGACTTAGGAGATGTAATTTTTCTTGTTTTTTCGTGTGAGTTGTAAAACGCCTATAAATAGGCCGGGTCTCTCATTTGTAAAAGGTGGTTGAATATTGAATAAAATTCTCTTTTGTTAGCTTTGTGCTTTCAATTTAAATTGGTAGTCGAGTGTAATCTCCTATCTCCTCTTTCGGTTAATCGAGTGCGCTCGATTCAACGATTGTAGAAGCCGATTCACGGAATCAAGTGCGCTTGATCAACGCTAGAAGAATTGAAGATCTTTGAACCCGGTATCGTGCGCGATCAACGAGTTCGAGATAGCTAGAATTCGGTATCTTCGGATCAACGAATTTGGGCATTTCAGTATCTTCCAATCCATCGATTACTACATTCAACGATCTACATTGTTTTTGTAATATCCGCTGCGTCAGTTTTGGTATCAGAGCTTGTTCTAGCCAATCATAGCTAGATCGAGACTTGGAGCCTATTCATTTAGAAGTTGAAGAGATTTGCCGAGCTTGAAGTGAAGATTCTAATTTGCTTATCACGGCCGAGAGGAAGAAGTGTTCATCATTGTTCGAAGTTGTTTGATCAGATTTGAATTGGAGGCCGAAACTTTGCCCATCGTGTTCATCGCGATTTGCTACAAAGTGAAAGTTTTCGATCCATTTCATTTTGGATCAAAGTCCGAAAAGTGTTTGAAATTTGAAGTGTTGAAGAGTTTGTGAAGTTTTCAAGTATGCCGCCAAGGAGAGCTAATCGTCACCAAAACATAGAAGCTTTGTATCGAAGAGAAGAAGTTGATGAGATGGAGCAAAGAATCAATGAAAACTTTAGTGAAAAGCTTAATGAAGGAATTGGCCGGTTAGAGAAGCTTATGACAGAAATGAATCAAAATCGGAGAAGGGTTTCACCTGAATCTAACCATGGGGGAAGTAGAGTCTCGCCACATTCCAATCGAGACAGAAGTGTTGAAAATGATCAAGGGCGTGGGAGGAACGTGAATGATCGTGAACGGAGGAATGTAGATAGCAGGGATGGTGGTAGACAAGAAGGTAGTAGAGATGTGGGTGGACGAGATCGACAACGATATACATCTGATTTTGAAGAGGAGTATGATGGTGGTAGTGTTCGAGGACAAGGACGAGGACAAGGAAGAAATTACTCTGAGTATGATCACAAGTGGGAGTCGGGGATGAAGACGGAAATTCCTGAGTTCAAAGGTGGTATGCAAGCGGAGGAGTTTCTAGATTGGGTGGCTAATGTTGAAGAGATTTTTGACTTTAAAGAAGTTCCAGAACATCGTAGAGTGAAGTTGGTTGCTACGAGGCTGAGGGGTAGAGCTTTGGCATGGTGGCAGCAAACCAAGCTTACACGCGAACGTATGGGGAAGTCAAAAGTTGAATCTTGGGAGAAGATGAAGAAATTGATGAAAGCAACGTTCTTACTTTACAATTATCAATCTTTGATGTATCAACGTTTGCAAAACTTGAGACAAGGGACGAAATCTGTGAATGACTATGCTGATGAATTCTATCAACTTATTGCAAGGAATGATATTATGGAAACGGAAGAGCAGTTGACATCTAGGTTCATTGGGGGATTGAGAATGCAGATTCAGGATATGGTTAATATGTTCGATCCAAGATCTGTAGCGGAAGCACATCAGAAAGCGTTGGCTTGGGAGAAACAGGGACGACGAGGAAGTGGTGTGTTTACTAATTCTAACAATCAAGTGAAGGGTGTTGGTGGAAGTTCTAATATTTCTAAACCTATCAGTAGACCAGTAGTGAAGGAGGCTGAGAAGACAAAGGTTAATAATGGTTTCAAATGTTACAATTGTCAGGAATTGGGTCATAAAAGCAGTGAGTGTCCAAAGCCAAAGAAGAGAACCATTATTGCAGAAGTTGAGGATGAGGATGAAGAAGCTGAATGTTCCAATTCACTACCTGATGAGGAGGAAGAAGAAGTGTCTGGAGACGAAGGTTACAATCTAATGATGAAGAGGTCCTGTTTAACACCAAAGCAAGAGGAGGATTGTAGTTGGTTGAGGAGCAATATTTTTCAGTCGACATGTACCATTCTGGGAAAAGTTTGCAAATTTGTTATCGATGCTGGAAGCTGTGATAATATAATTTCGTCAGAAGCTGTGAGGAAGTTGGCTTTGAAGACTGAGAAACATCCGAAACCATACAAGCTAGCTTGGTTGAGAAAAGGCGGGGAGGTGAAGGTTGGACGAAGGGCTCGTGTGAAGTTTTCCATTGGGAAGAAATATAAAGACGAAATCTGGTGCGATGTTGTGGACATGGACGTTTGTCATTTGTTGCTGGGAAGACCGTGGCAGTATGATAGGGCGGTGCAACATGATGGGCGTACCAACAGTTACAGTTTCATGTTTGAAGGCACAAAGATTACTCTAGTTCCAAAGAAGCGACAACAGGAGGAAAACAAGTAGGAGGAGATTGAAGAGCTCAAAACTTTGTTATCGTTGAAGGAGTTTGTGAAGGAAGTAGAGGAGGAACCTGAAGTGTTTTTGTTAATTGGGCGAGAGAGCAGTGAAGAGGTTGAGATTCTAGAAGAAGTTAAACCAGTTTTGAAAGAATTTGACGATGTATTTCCAGAGGAATTACCAACGGAGTTGCCACCGTTAAGGGATATACAACATCAGATAGATCTTGTTCCAGGTGCTGTGTTGCCACACAGACCACATTATCGAATGAGTCCGAAGGAACATGAAGAGTTGCGAAGGCAAGTGGAAGAATTGCTTGAACAGGGGCGTGTGCAGGAGAGTTTAAGTCCTTATGCTGTACCAGCTTTATTGGTACCCAAAAGGGATGGAACGTGGAGGATGTGCACTGACAGTCGAGCATTGAATAAGATTACTGTGAGATATAGATTTCCAATGCCGAGGTTGGATGACTTGTTAGATCAAATAAGCGGAGCTACTATTTTCTCGAAGATTGATTTGAAGAGCGGATATCATCAAATTCGTATCAGACCAGGCGATGAGTGGAAGACTGCTTTTAAAACCAGGGAGGGTCTATACGAATGGTTGGTCATGCCATTTGGTTTATCCAATGCACCGAGTACTTTTATGAGGGTGATGAATTAGATTTTTCGACCGTTCATTGGGAAATTTGTGGTGGTGTATTTTGATGATATTCTGATTTACAGTGGGAGTCCGGAGGAACACTTGAATCATCTTAGAGAAGTGTTGATGGTATTGCGACAAGAACAATTCTATGCTGCAATGAAGAAGTGCGTGTTCATGACGCATAGTGTTTTATTTCTGGGATATGTTGTATCGGAAAAAGGAATACAGGTTGACCAAAGTAAAGTTGAGGCGATTAGGGAATGGCCGCAACCCAAGACGATAACGGAAGTTCGTAGTTTTCACGGGTTGGCTTCATTTTATCGAAGGTTTATTCCACACTTTAGCAGTGTGATGGCACCTGTGACTGATTGTATGAAGGGTAAACAGTTTGCATGGACGGAGGAAGCCGGGGTTGCTTTTGAGCGAATCAAAGAACTTTTGACGTCTGCACCAATTCTAATATTACCAGATTTTCAGTTAGTGTTTGAACTACATACTGATGCATCCAAGGTTGGAATTGGAGGAGTGTTGAGTCAGATGGGACGTCCAATTGCGTATTTCAGTGAGAAGTTGTCAGGAGCGAAGATGAGGTACAGTACGTATGATGTGGAATTCTATGCTGTTGTACAATCTATTAAACACTGGAGACACTATCTATTTCAGAAGGAGTTTGTTTTGTATACTGATCATGAAGCATTGAAGCATTTGCAAGGGCAAGACAAGATTTCAGCGAGACATGCATCATGGATTGCATATCTGCAACAATTTACATTTGTTGTGAAACACAAGTCGGGAGTGACGAATCGTGTTGCGGATGCGTTGAGTAGAAGAAATCACTTGTTAACTACTTTGAAGGTTGAAGTGACGGGGTTTGAAATATTGCCAGAATTATTCACCGATGATCCTTACTTTGCAAAGTTTGTTGATAAAGTCAAGGATGGGGAGACGGATGAGTTCATAATGACAGATGGTTTACTGTTCAAAGGAAATCGATTGTGCATACCGGAGGGTAGTCTGAGAATGAAGATTATCAAGGAGTTACACGAAGAGGGACATGTTGGGAGAGACCGTACCTTACAGTTGATTTCATAGTCCTACTTTTGGCCATCGATGAGGAAAGAAGTGGAAAGATTTGTGGAGCGATGTCATATATGTCAAGTTTCGAAAGGAACTGCGACTAATGCTGGTTTATATATGCCATTACCGGTACCAACTAAACCATGGGTTGATGTGAGTATGGACTTTGTTTTGGGTTTACCTCGAACCCAACGGTGAAACGATTCCATTTATGTGGTGGTTGATCGATTTTCGAAAATGGCACATTTTATTGCTTGTAAGAAGACGGCGGATGATGTTCATGTTGCTCAATTGTTTTTCAAGGAGATCTATCGACTTCATGGATTGCCAGAATCTATTGTGTCTGATAGAGATACTCGATTCCTGAGTCACTTTTGGTTAAGTTTGTGGAAAATGGTGGGAACGAAGCTAAAATTTAGTAGTGCTTATCATCCGCAAACGGATGAACAGACCGAGGTTGTGAACAGATCATTGGGAAATTTGCTGAGGTGTCTTGTTCAAGATAATCTGAAGAGTTGGGATGTGAAGTTATGCCAGGCAGAATTTGCTCATAATCATGCTGTGAATCGAAGTACTGGGTTCAGTCCATTCCAGATTGTCTATTCGAGCTTACCGAAAGGACCGTTGGATTTAACGGTGATACCACACTCAAAGGGAACAATTAAGAAAGCTGCTGATTTTGTTGAAGGGCTGACGGAATGTCATAAAATCGTTCAAGAACGATTAGAGAAAGCAAATGAGAAGTATAAACAATCTGCAGATTTGAAACGACGAAATGTTGAGTTTAATGAGGGAGATATGGTTTATGCAGTATTAACAAAAGATCGTTTTCCAGTAGGCGCTTATAACAAGTTGAAAGCCAGGAAAATTGGTCCAGTAGAAGTTGTGAAACGAATCAATGAAAATGCTTATAAATTGAAGCTGCCAGATGATGTGTACACGTCGGACGTATTCAACGTTAAGCATATCATACCATATCATGGAGAAGAGTTTGTTATGGATGAAGAAAGTACAAATTCGAGGATGAATTTTTCTCAACCTGGGGAGGATGATGCAGGCCAGAATGAAGTCATAGGTCGAATACGACCTAACAAGTTGATAAGTCGAGACCGACCTAAGAAGAATACCACCGAGTTAAGATTTGGTGAGCAATGTTGGGAAAATGAAGTTCTAGGTCGCAACCGACTTATGGAAGGATGTTCGCGACCTTACGAAGGTGTTAAGTCGTCCCAGAGACTTAGTATAACTCGGCAGCGAGTTAACTCGAGTTCGCGACCTAACGAAGGTGTTAAGTCGTCCCAGCGACTTAGTATAACTCGGCAGCGACCTAGTGAAAACCCACGACTTAACGAAGCTGAAGGTATAAGTCATCCACGACTTAGCAAAAGGCATGAAGAGGAAGCAAGTTACGACCTAGAAGAATTAACTCGTAAGTCGCTGAAGTTTAACTCGTGAAGTTCTTAAGTCGTAAGTCGCGTGAAGATGTTGCCATTGATTCTTCTACGAGCTAATCTAAACCATTGATTTCCTTAAGTCGTTGATCTGGAATGCCGTATGTTCTTAAGTCGCTGAAGCTTGTAGCCGTAGATTGTATGCCGCTTTATCCTATGCCGTTGATTTAAGTCGCGAGAATCTGTAAGTCGCAAAGACTTTCTGAAGTCGTTCATTTTAAGTCGCGAAGCACTATTGCCGTTGTTTTCTCTGCCGAGTTAATCTGGACCGTTGATTCCTTAAGTCGTTACTAAGTTGAGCTGCGTAGCATTGTTAAGTCGGCAACGACTTAAGTGGTTGTCTGTTTGTATTTTTTTCTGTTTTTAAGTCGTTATGTTGTAATTGTTTGGGCTTAAGTCGTGTACGACTTACGATAGGTCGTGACTGTTAGGTCGGAACCGACTTAGGAGATGTATTTTTTCTTGTTTTTTCGTGTGAGTTGTAAAACGCCTATAAATAGGCCGGGTCTCTCATTTGTAAAAGGTGGTTGAATATTGAATAAAATTCTCTTTTGTTAGCTTTGTGCTTTCAATTTAAATTGGTAGTCGAGTGTAATCTCCTATCTCCTCTTTCGGTTAATCGAGTGCGCTCGATTCAACGATTGTAGAAGCCGATTCGCGTAATCAAGTGCGCTTGATCAACGCTAGAAGAATTGAAGATCTTTGAACCCGGTATCGTGCGCGATCAACGAGTTCGAGATAGCTAGAATTCGGTATCTTCGGATCAACGAATTTGGGCATTTCAGTATCTTCCAATCCATCGATTACTACATTCAACGATCTACATTGTTTTTGTAATATCCGCTGCGTCATATACCAATTACGCATCCAGACTGGTGGTGACGCATAGCAGCCACTACCACCCACCTCGAACAACACTCCCAAATCAAGGGTGGCCACCAAATCAATCACAAGTAATAGAATGGTTATCGAAGAAGTGTGTCCGATCAGAGGTGCTACCTCCTTGGTCCGTCAATCGCTCCTGTTTTAGCCACCTTATGCCAACTCACGGGAGTTGGGTCCACGTATATACCTTAGGATCGTCGCCACCATCCTACTTCATTCTAGAAACTCCACCGCGTACACAGTTGTCAAAGTGGTTTTCGGTATCGACAGAGAGTATGTCCATATCCGATCCCGGTCTCTTTAACAACCAAACGTTATTATAACCCGTGGTTATCAATTTAAAACAGTTTATATTAAAATACTTCAAATTAAACCATTTAAAAACAAAGTTATTATTCTTTTAAATCAAATATTAAATTCCCAAAATTTTAGCCATTTCTGAGTTCATTTATTCACTTAAAAACAATAAAACATTAAAATTTCAGCTTTTACAGCATTTAAAAAGTGCTGCGGTAAGTTATATTTGAAAACAATTCAATTCATCAAAGACAGCTTTTATAAACTGCTGTAACAGTTCAGTTTTAAACAAAAATCATATTTCAGCCTACTGCAGCTCTTAACAAGTGCTATAGTAGCCCCTTTATTAGTTTCAGGTTAAATTTTAGGTCCTGCTACAACAGCACTTACCAAGTGCTATCATAGCCTTAGTTTATTTTAGTCATTAGGTTCATTTATATAACCACATCACTTAACAAGTGCTGCAGATTCTACTTAATTCAGAATTTTGTTCATTTCCAGAAATGGTAACATTTCTGAAGTGCTATAAATTAAATTTCCAGGTTTTAAGTGCAATTCCAGCCATAAATAAACTTCAATTTAAATCCTTTAAAACTTATAAAATCATAAATTTCACATTTAAAAATGTTCAATTAAATCCTTTAACTTATGGTTTTTATAAAGAAAGATTTTCAAGTAAAAATCAAAATTTACTTATAAAAATTTCAAGTGTGTAGATTTTCCCGTTTCCACCTTTAACCATTTTTTCAACACTTAAATTTTAAATCCCCATTCTTCCACCATTTAAAATAAATTTTCAGTTTAACTTAATTAACTTAAGCTTCCATTTTTTTTCAATAAATTTCAAGTTCAAGTTATATTTTAAAATCACTATTTTTTTATCCTTCTATTTATTACACATAAAATCATTACCACCTAAATAAATCATTTTAAAATTTAATTGAAATCAATTTAATATTATTACAAATTTTAAAATATTTAAAAGTATCCAGAAAAAATACAGAAAATAACCACGGGTCTGTATAATATTTTCTAGCCTATGTAAAGTGATACGGATAATATATCATTTCAATCCGTAGTTTACAAGAAAAATCCAGGTTTTATCATATCAAACCCGCAATACCAAGTAAATAAAATTTTATCGTAAATCGCTCAGGCCTATCATTTCAGCCCATAACGATCTTCCCTTATTCTTAAGTCCGTTCGGGTATGTATCATTTCAACCCATAGTGATTCTATTCTACAGGGAACTTGCAGTGTGATTTAACAGAATAGAATAACAGTAAAATAAGAACAAAATATAACAGATGATATGTTATGCAATTTTAACAAGTTTAACATCATATATAAATAATCACAGGTAATTATAACATCAATTTCAATTTATTTATTTATTTATTTTCTACACATTCAGTTGCGGTCGTTTCACAATCATATAAGTATGAATATTCGTGTGAGATTTACTCACCTCTACGGAGCTGGAGATTCGATTCAAAAAGGAAATATGCTATCTACCGAAAGCACACGGAAAGCACGATTAGTTATTAGAGGATGCGCCAACTAGATTCAAATCTGAAGTCACAAAATAAATAAAACAAACCTAAGAACGCAAACGAATAACTATTTTTTCAAATGAAGCAAACAAAAAAACAAGTTGAATACTAAAAGGAAATAGCTCGACCACTCCACCATATTCAAGATTTTAAAGGCTCGGAGGGGATGTAGTCTGAGACTTCAACAATACAAAGGTGACAAAAAGGCAAATTTTTATTTCTCTTTTTTTTTTTCCAAAACAAAGGTTTGGTTAAAATATAAACTAAAACTTCAACAATACAAAGGCTCGATGGTAATATACTTCAAAAATAAAAAAATACGAAGGTGACACAAACAAAATTTGTTCATTTCTCTTTTGTTTTCAAACAAGGCTCGGGATATATAGACTAAAATACAAAATACAAAGGTGACAAAACAATTTTTTTCATTGCTCTGGTTCAAATACAAGGGGGCTCGGTCAGGCGTGGGGTTCAGGTGGCATGGGTTCGGGCGTGGCTGGTCTGCCTGGGGTCGTGGTGACGTGGGTGTCTGGCATGGCGGGCTAGCTGGAGGTGTGACAATGGTGGTGGCAGGGGGTTCGGTCTGGAGGAGTTGGAGCCGTGGGGTTTGGTGGTGGCAGGGGTTCGGTCTGGAGGAGCTGGAGCCGTGGTGGTCTAGCATAGGTTGGAGGCGGCGTCACTTGAACTCGTGGCCAGGGGGTCATGTCAGAGGGGCGCGGCGCAACATGGGTTGGTCAGGCGTGGGGTAGGGGCGTGGCTGGTGGATGGGCCGAGCATGAGGTGGCAGGCAACATGGAACAAAGGAAAACAGGGAAGGAGAACAAACGAAACAAAAATAAAAAGAAGGCTTGCTGTTCTTACCTTCAGGGAGATGCTCACGAAATTTTTGATGGAAGCAAAATAGAAAAATTGTGGTATGGAAATTTGTGAATCGTGGAATAATATAACAGTTATTCACTTGATTAATGGAGAGAAGGCCAGATTTATTGCTTTGAACGGTTAGAGAAAATTAAGGCTTTCAATTCTATTTAATAGATGGAACGTATAGAAGGCAAAGGGAAAGAAATAATTCACACACGAAAATGATTTAAGGCAAGATTTTGAATTCTCAAAAGAAAAGTATACAACTGAAACTTTGCATTGTTAACGCAAGAAAAATCAAATAGGCAAAGAAAAGGCAAGAGTAACAAATAAACATATGCCCAAAGTAACGTACATATGTTATTTGTTTCTTTTATTAAATAAATTTAAAAATGATAACGTTTCAATTAGGAAAATAACCCATCACTTTAAACCAAAATTTAATAGCTATTATACCATAATTAATAAAATTTGATTGTTTAATATGAAGTTAAGAAACGGATGTAAATATACGTAAAAGAAATGTAAAGTTAAATTTCCCGTTTCACACTAATTATTATAACTTTTAAAAGTATACAACAAATCTGACCAAAACAAAAGTGAAACAAATGTTACACAATTGTATACAGTTCAAAATGAAAATTTGACAGTTTAGAATTATAAAATTTAAAAATTTAAAATTTCTATTAAAGTTACACTTTTAATCCAAATCAAAATTACAGAAACGTTTATTTTTAATAAAATTTTGGGCGATTAATTAACAATCAATACAAGAAAATTTACAAAATTAGATTTTTAAGAAATTAAACGCCAAAGCCTTTAAATAAATGAATAAAATACTTGTGAAAATTTTGGGCTGTTATAGTATTCTGTATGAGGACAAGTTTATATAACTGTCCATTGTTGTATTGAGTTGTATATTGACTCTGATTGATGTATTGTATAAAACTGGTATAGTTCTTTGTTTAAAAGATTATTGATTTATCTATTATATATTGTTCCGCTGCGAATGTGAGATTCTGATAATTGTTTCTGTTTTTGTTGTTTCTTCTTTTCTTTTTCTTCTATCTTTTCTTCTACCTCTTCTTTTAAACCCTAAGAATTCGGTTTTTTAGCATTCGTTTGCTCGGTAGTTGATACAGTGGACGTATCGATGTCGATTTTCGGAAGTCGAAGAATCGAGTCCTTACAACGTTGTATCAGAGCATATGGTTAAGCGACAACCCTACTCTGTTGGGTGTTACTCATTAGAGATAGAGTCAGTAGTACTCTAGAATGAGTTGAGTGTAATAATAGATATGAGCGCGTATTTGTTAGTGGATATAAAATTTGTTTTATATTGTGTTGACTTATCGGTTGACTGTTTATAGATTCTGGTCGGTGCAGGGTGGCCAACTATAATCGATATGGATTTCTAAACTCTTAAACAAGATAAACTGACACAGTATTGTTTTAAAATAGGGTAAATGAAATAATTTTTCCCAAAACTATTTTAGTATAGAAAAGAAATGATTTTCTATGAATTATTTTAGTATATGGATGTTTGGATGTTAGGTAGTGATAATATTAAGTTATTATCATCAATTATTGAATAATAAATAAAATGTATAACCAAAGATTTGGAGATAAATTCATCTAACAAATGAAATTTATAAATGTAAATTGAAATATAAGGGAATAAATCCATATACGAATGTAACTTGTTAATGTAAAATTTGTCAATGTGATTTATAAATTGAAATAGAATTCCAGGAAAAGTAATTGAAAATAAAATTCACTAATGGAATGTAAATAAGTTGATAAATTATAAAATATTTGAAATCTGATTGGAATGAGATTCAAATTGAAAATGAATGAATTTATGAATGAATAAATAAATTTGCAATTGCAAGTGCAAGAAAAAAAATGAAATTGAATGTTAAAATTCATTTTGAATTTGTAAGCAAATAAATTGAATTGAATAATTATAAATGAAAGATAAATTAAAATTCGTATGGAATTTGAAATCCAGTTTAATATTAGTGGTTATAAACCATAATAGTGAATTGTAAATAAATTTTGGGAATGAACAAAAGAATAAAACTGGAATTGAAACTGAATGTTGAAAACAAATTTGAATAAAATGAATTAGAATTTGTAATGAATTAGTAACTGGAACTAATCTAAAATAGTGCAGTTGTGAATGAAGGATAGTTGATGAAATTCAATATTCAGAAGTTAAACTGAATCCAAATTAAATTGAAATTGTAAATTGAATTCAAATGAAATTTGAAATGTAAAATTGAATGATAATGGATATAACTTCAATAGTAAACTAAAGATGATATAAGAAGTAAGTATCGAAATTTTGTAATGGAATTGGCAAAATGGTTTGAATATTGTAACTAGATATTATGCTAGTAGGATATACAGGTGTTATAAAGGAAATTGGATTTGAATTTTGATTTTGAAGATAAATTTAAAAGGCTCGACAAAAAGGTAAGTATTTGAATTTCAATATGAGATTTGATGATTTTCTTGTCTAGCCGCTTGGCTTTTTCTTTTCTTTTTGAATCGGAGGGGCCGTTGTGCCATTTTGTAGTCGTACCGAGTTAGCCGCGCAAAGGAGACGCTGGCAAAAAATTTCGAAAATATCGAGTGTTAGAAAATTTTTGAGAAAATTTTGAAAGTTTAGAATTTGAATTTAAATTTAAATTTGAATTGTTAAGTAAACATTGTTGTTTGGAACTTATAATTGAAGTCGGAAAGCTAGTTGAAATGATAATGAATCTTTAATAAAAAGATTTAGGTTAGTAAGTTAATAAAACTATTGGATTGTGAAAAATAGTAGACGAGTTAAGGACCATTTTTCCTAACTTGTAATTTCGGGACGAAATTCTTTTAATGGGGGAAGATTGTAACGATCCAGAATTTTGAACAATTTAAAATGAAAATATTTAATTAATTTTAAATATTTGAATGATGGTTTGACTTGAATTTCAAATTATCAGAATGAATTGGCGATTAAATTTTAAATTCAATCTATTGTAAGTTGAATAAAAATTTGAATCTTAAATTTTAAGCTGATTAAAAATATTTCAAAGGCTTGTAAAATCCATATTTCTAATACTGAAGATAATAGAAGCTTCAGAATTAAATTTGAAAGTGATTTGTTCAGTTTTGTAATTTTATCGTTTGAATCGATATTTAAAAATAGCCTTCCGAGGCATAGTCTCGGAATTCGACGAAACTAGTTCCATTAGGTCCGTAATATTGAATTATTATCAGATTTCAAATTTCGTATTGATCTGAGTTGTTATGTGACCGTATGGTGAGTAAACGCGTTGAAATTTAATCGGATTCAATTTAAATTTAGTCAACATCAGCTATTTTTCCTCCTTAAATCATGCCTAAAATCACGTAGAGAATCACGATACAAAATCGTGCAAGCACGACTCTTCTCTGATAAATCACGCTCCTCTTTTTAGTTCAAATCCAAAAACAAACGAGATAAAAAATATATATATATAAACGAAAATCTTCTTTCGTTCGAACGAAATTGGCCGCTGTTAAAAGGGGATTTTCCTCTTCAAAAATCGCGTCTCCCTCCACTATTCTTTTCTATTTCAAAACGAAATGGCAGTGAAAATCAAATCGAGGCGGAACTCTTCAGTTTCAAAAAAAAATCAAACAAAGAAAAAATAAGGCTACCGCGATCGAAATTCTATCGCGGATCTCAGGCGGCGGCACGTGTTCGAGTAAGGGTTGACATCGCAATCGGAAGTCGCATGCGAGATGGGGGAAACGCGGTGGATCCGTGTTCGAAATCGAGTGGGTGGCGCTTCAACCTATTCACGATGGCGTCGCGCTCTCTTTGCAATCGCGATGGTGGGTAGAGGTTGCATACGAAGGTTGGGGATTGCGAGGCGATTCGTCGCGATCGAATCGCATCTGGGCGCTCGGCGATAGCTAGGGTTGTGGCTCGCCTGAAGCTTGAGTAGAGGATGGAGGCTGAAATCGATGTGGAGGAGCAGTACTCGTCGATTCGCGAGCATAGCTGGGTCGAAGTCGTGATCAATAATGGTTAAGACAGTAAGGTGATTATCTTTTTATTTTTATTTTAACTGAATAAATATATGTTTCCATATGCAGAAAAATAATAATGATAATAATATTTGTATATACACAGTAAGATAAATTACTGTGATTATTTGCGAAAAACAGAAGAAAAAAAATTTATAAATAAAGTTTGAAAAATAGATTTTTAAATCTATATAGATTATTTTCAAAGAAAAGAATAAAATAAATATACACATTCATATTTTTATCCACTGGTTATTTCAAAAATAATATAGTGAGGATGATTAATTTGTTTCACAAACTCATTTAATTATTTTAATTACTATAAGATTTTTAAGGAAATTTAGTTTAAAATTTAACTGTTTGTCAAATTTAATCATATGTTAAAACTAAATCTATAAAACAGTAATATGATTATTCGTTTATTTCGAATATTAATAAATTGTATAAATTGTTTATACAAGGTTTGGAACCGAGAAGAAATGTCATATTGGAAATGGATTGCAAAATTAAAAGCAAAAGGTGAGATCTTCTCACTCAAATAAAAATTTGATTTTTGCAGTTATTGACTGATTGACTGTTTGGATGTGATATTAGATATGGTAGGATATATCTATATATAACAGTATATATATATTGACATATGTATATATTGCAGTTGTTGATTTCCTGCACTATATAGCAGATGAGACCCTATTGCGCCGCATAATAGCGGATGATATTTTTATAAATCCCATATACCGCGATATTCCACCTCGAAGTGGAATTGGTATTGTGCTAACGTCTATGGATGTAGGGAAACAGGTTGGAGGGATCCAACTGGTCCTCAACTGTATTGATTTATTTACAGATATTGTGATATATTCTGTTATCATATGATGATATGTGATGTTTTGTTGTCGTGATTGATTATTTGGTGCTGTTGCATCATCAGATCCATTTTTGAAGTTTAAAAATAACGATTTTGATGCTAAAGGGATTTTTAAAGTGATTTTTGAGATTATATGTTTTATTAAAATTTTGGATTGATTCATCCTAAATAAATAAACGTTAAAATTTTAAAGTTATAAAAAATTATGATTTTTGTGAAATATAACCAAAGTATGATTTTTGGAAATAAATAGTTGATTGATTTATAAAATGGTTTAAATTGGGATCTTTGAATAATTATAAACGATGTATATAAAAGATGTACAAAATTGATATTTATAAATTTAAAATATTGGGATTATTAAACGAGTTTTTATAAGTGTTAAAAGGAAGTATAAATGGATTTCATAAGTGAATGAAATTAATAGATTTATAATGTGAAGTTATAAAATGAATAGGTGTTGTGAAATAAATGATTTATAAGTAATTTACTTATAAATTAGATTTTGGCACTTAGATGGGATATAAATAGAATTTGCTAAATAAATGATTTTATGAGTTGAAATTGTTATAAAGTATAAATGTGTTTTATAAACGTTGTTTTATAAATCCGAAATCACTTATTTTGATAAGTGAATTATAGAAGTTAATTAAAGGAATTATATTCACGATTTTGGACAGTGGATAATTCTTTAAATAAAAATGTGTGGAAATGTTGAATTTGGATAACGAATTATATTCACGATTTTGGACAGTGAATATATTTTTAAATAAAATGGATATGTTTTGCAGAAGTGATATTACGAAATGAAGTAATTGTTTTAAAAAGATGTTTTAAAACGTGTTAAGTATCGAAACATAGATTTCAACATTTATTGTTGAAATAGACGTTTTCGAGAAATAAGAAAATGGTGGACTATAACACTGTTGTTATAGTAAATGGTTTCCGAAAGGAAATGTTTTTTTAGTATTGGGATTTATATATCTATCTAAATTTCGAATCCCTATACTAGTGATTTTGAGTTGTCGTAACGATGTTTTACGTAACATTCGTTTTTGACTCAAATAAATGTGTTTAAGAGAATGATTTCCTTAAAGAATGAAATATATACTTAATTTTGATTTAAGTATATTGAATATTTGCAAATGTTGAAAATAAATAAGATTTGTGAATTACTTATTATTAAATAAGTATGGAAATGTTTTTCCAATATGAAATGAAACGTTTTTGATAATTTTATCTTTTAAAGATAAATTGAAAAGTGAATATTTGAAATTTGTTTGAAATGGTTAAGTGTGGAAAATTTTATATCTTGTAAAGATATTTTTGAAAGATAAATAATTTGGAAAATTATTTGGAATCTGGTGATGCTGTGCAGACCTATTGATAGTTAAATAACCGACTATCAATATTTACCTTTAAATAGGTATTTGTTGTGATTTGTTGAATTTGAATGCTACACTTATTTTTGAATAAGCGCTCACTATTCGGGTTAGCCGGGAAAGGACCTTTGGGTTGTATAACCCATTCCGAATATGTGATACGTCGTAATGGATCGCATTTGATGACCGGTGTTGAAGACCGGATATTTTTGAAAACGGAAGGATTACCGTCGAGTTACTCTGCATTGGCTGATCTCCGATATAGAGGTTTTATCACCCTTAGTGACGGGAAGTCCGGACGTGATTAGAAAATTATCCAGATTTGCTAGGGCTTCGTGAGAAGTGCCTTCGGTTCTGTTCGATCCCGTAACAGACTTGTATGGTTGTGTGTCTGACGTTACAAATTGAGATATAAAGCTGATTTCTTTCAAATACATTTCTGTTGGTGGCGGAGAATTTATTCTCTTAGCTTAACACCCTTCTCTGAGACGTACGAGCTCAGAGGTTATGTAGTTGAAGGTTATCAGCGATATACTCCCAATTTGGTAACGTGGCATGCTGAGTGTTGCTGTGAAATGATCATTGTTTGATCATTTATGATACGATCATTTGTTTGATCATTTATCTTTGTGATCATTACTTTGATCATTTGTTGACCCAAAGCATGGCTTTGTACCAAAGCGTGGCTTTGTGGACGAGACTTCATTGGACCTCACACCCCGGAAATGGTCAAAACAGGAAGGATGCAGCAAGGTTATTAGGAGATAGCGCCCCTTTAGTGTATGTCATTCCTTCTGGATAGAGGTGGTATCATGGTATGGAGCCCAGATATTTAACCTATGTTGTTGCTGCAAATTTATTACTTTGTGGTTGTTGGAAATCGAGGATCCTCGGGAAGATCGGTTACGATCGGGGGATGACATATTCGTGTCAGTAGTTACCCAGTTAGGGGTAACCCGGCCTTGTGTTAGTAGAGATCTAACCGTAATTTTAGGTTATTTCTCGGGACGTCTTTCCAGAGGCGTTTCCATATGGCAATGGGAAGTTCCTTGGCCTGACCATTTGTTGAAAATCCAAAGAAACAATACGAGCCTTGTACGGTTTTAGTTGTAGAACCTGCCATTTAATATGGTAGCTATAGTAAGCATACTATAATGGTACCTATGCTGGCTAAGATTTATATTTTACTTTCGAAATGTTTTCTACACTATGCACTAATAATAATATCAAAAATGATTTGATTTTGCGTATCAAGCATCTTTGACTATCATAAGAAGAAATCTCCTCCAATACTGCGTTTGCATTGTGTGTGTGGCGGGAGGTCTTATGGTAGTTTCATTTTCCAAAAGCATTGCGAATCTATTTTATTTTCTTTGTGAAAAATAACTATTTTACGATCTCACACCAGTCACCATGACTGACTCAGAGTTTATTGTTTCCCTTCTAAACTCTGGGTGCCCATTATTTTCCACACGGGCAGCCTAGAGTTATGTTATCAGGATATTCTGGAGCAGTGGAAGCAAGCTGGATGGCGAAACATACACCCGTACTTGTTTATTTATTCCGCTGTGTATTCTGTATGAGGACAAGTTTATATAACTGTCCATTGTTGTATTGAGTTGTATATTGACTCTGATTGATGTATTGTATAAAACTGGTATAGTTCTTTGTTTAAAAGATTATTGATTTATCTATTATATATTGTTCCGCTGCGAATGTGAGATTCTGATAATTGTTTCTGTTTCTGTTGTTTCTTCTTTTCGTTTTCTTCTATCTTTTCTTCTACCTCTTCTTTTAAACCCTAAGAATTCGGTTTTTCGGCATTCGTTTGCTCGGCAGTTGATACAGTGGACGTATCGATGTCGATTTTCGGAAGTCGAAGAATCAGGTCCTTACAAGTATCATCTTTGTGCATGTTTTTGTGAGGCATTTGCATTCATATCAGTGCAAAACAAATTATGTATGATCCAAGTGGTTTAGTTCAGAGAAAACAATCATAAGATTCACCAATAAAACATCATAAACCAACCAATGCAATCATCAATTCAGTCATCAAGCCCCCTTTACAAATTTACTGGCCATCAGGGACTTCACCCAAGCCTCACCTGAACCTATTTCTATTATTCACTATCAAGTGTCATATGGTCTTTAGCTACTTTCTCTTGTTAAACCACACACTGCCTGGGACATCTCTCTGTTAACCCAACACACTCAGGCCCCTGGGTATAAACATACCATGTGTGAGCTTGCAATGTTCACCTTGCCAAGCTATATTTTGTAGCCCTAAGATCCAAAGTCCTTAGTTAAATTACTAAGTGTTATTTCCTTTTTTCATAATTGTGCTAATACCCTCTGCATCTCACTTTTCAATCAGAGAAAAATAAACAATTCCACCAACATGTATTCATCCAGAGATGGGTAAGTCATGTTCTTAGAAGCAAACATTTAATCATGAAAACAGATGTGATTTCTTGGCATATTATTTTGTCTATGGGTTTCAATGGATCAAGTTATAAACATATGGTCATAAATAGTTTATTAGTTATCTCCTCTTACCTCTGGTTCAATCAGATCCTTATTAATCTTGAAGATCTGGCTAAAGCATAAGTATATACTTTGTTTTGGGTAGTTCATAAAACATAGAAGCTCAGCACATGTATAACATTGCACTTCTACATTTTCCTTTTGTTTTAGTTAATATGAGACATAAGCAACAACACAATGTTGCAGCCCCATATTTTCTTTCATTTTCAGACCATATATCTACAGCATGAACCCTGGGATTTAATAAATGACTTTATGAAGAAAACCCATAAAAAGAAATCACTCCATCTCATAGTTAATTCACAGCACAGATAAACATTTTAAACATGAACTCCATGACTTTTATTTTTTTGGGTAAATTACTATGAAGGGTTTTACACTTGAACAGATCATTAACAAACCAAAGTCATCAAATCATAAAATGAACATAACTTGCAGTAGTAAATTATTAATTCAAATAGGTTGCCTCAATATTCAGGACTTAATGCCAAAGTTTTCAGTGAGGTTACTCACACTTAATTCCTTTTCCCCCTAAGCCTTGCTTTTCTTTTGATCCTCTGCCTTCCTCTAACTCTAATGGCCGGTGCTCCTTATTTTCTCTGGCTTATGTTTTTACTTTTCCTTTAGGTTATGAAGAGCAAATGTGTATGATCTCACTACACTAAGCCTCCTTATATATCCTGGCTATTACTAGGGTTTTATGGAATTACCCAATGTCAGTTTTACCCCGGTCATGTTATATGCATGACTTTAATTTTTCCTAAGCAAAAAGAATTGCTGGAAATGGATAAAGTGTTTATTTAAGGGTTCATACCATTTCCATGCAAGCTTTGTTTTTCTCTCTCTTTTTTGTCCCTGCAATACTTGCCTGTGTACATGTATAACATATGTGTGCCTATTTTTGCCTAAGTCTTTTTATTTTTCTTTCTTACTATTTCTACCTGTATATATATTTGTTTTATTTATGCTAAACTTTTTAAGGACCTGATCATATCTGCCTACATATATATTTGTAATTTATTTATCCTATCATATATATTAACTGTTGCCTATTTTATCACACAGAAAATGTGTGCATGTGTGTGCACCATCTTGTGTACACATTTATATTTAAATCACTTGCAAAACAGTTTCTGATGTGCATGTAAATGTGCATATTTTTACCACCATATTTAATCTATTTAAATTAAATAAATGATCATATCGGGTATTTTAACTTGTTTAAACCAAAATTCATATTATTTTCAAATCGTCACATATTCATCTTCATCCAAGGGCAAAATGGTCATTTTTGTGCATATATTAATTTGAGAAAAATTAATTGGAAATTTATATATATTTGTGTAGGAATTTGATCTCAAATAGGAGTGGTTTCATGAAGACAGATGCATGCACAAGAGTGAAGAGAACAAATGAAGATGGAAATAATTCAAAGTGAAGATAATGGAGGACCCCACCTACCCACCTACCTTAATGTACAAATTAGAGGCTAATGCACATGCTTATGGAATTAATGGCTTCATGTACACTTAAATGAGGATTATTTGAAGCTAATGATTACTTGGCCTCCACACTTCCTAAGAGGGTATTTTGGGCATTCCCCAAAAATATGAATTAGGGTTTAACACTTGTATATATACCCCTTATTTTCATGTAACCATCTCCCCTCTCTTAGCCTCTCTTTAGCTTAGTTTAGGCTCAAAATAAAAGAAAGCTTCTCTTTTTCCATGGCTACTTAGCCATTTTGTTTCATGTAATTTTTTTATGCAACTTTAATATATTTCTCTTTTCTTCTCTTGTTTATTTTCCTTTCATGTTGTAGTGTAGATCTAGTTTACTTAAGCAAGTAGAATAAATTTTCCTTTCATTTTTGCTCTCTTTTTCTCTTCTTGTTTCATGTTGCTTTCTACATTTGTTCATATGATAACAAATATGAGAGCTTAATTCCTTCAATTTAGGGGTAATGAAGCTCTCTAGTATATAGATCCAACATTTTGTTGTTTATGCTCTCTTTTGTGCTTAATGAGAATGATTGAAGTGGTTTAATGATGTTGTTTAGCGTTGAATTTGATAGTCTATGTTGTTCATAACAAATAGGCTATGCATAAACAAACAAAACACAAATTGCCTCTTCATCTACATATGATTATGGCAAAGAAGTGAATGTTGAAATTAAAATTTGATGGCTTATATTTCTAATTAATAGTTAATAGGCCATGCTTAAAATAGATTTTGCTTTCAACTTTGTTGTCAAATTTTATGAGATTTAAAAGTGTATTAGTGTTTGTGTTATAGTTTGATGGTTTATATTGGGCTATTTAATAGCACAAATATACCATACTTATGATAAACACATCAACTAATTCACTAATGACAAAAAAAGAGATCATAACTTCATTTTGTTGATTTATGTGATCTAGAAAGTGGAAATTGCCTCTAAATTGTCTTAACACTCTCATATTTTTATCAATTTTCTTTTGTTAGTTTTCTACATTTTTAGCTTAACTTTCAATCGACTTTGGTATAATTTGATTGAATAGAATTTTAAAATCATCATTTCCCTGCGGATCGACCCGTATTCGCCACGTACTACAAGTGTACGCCGTGCGCTTGCGGTTATTTTTAATTTAAATTCGTTCGACGGTTTTCTAAACCGATAGACATTCCGTCGACGAACAGTTTCTATTCCTATCTATTTTCCAATGTAATTTTAAAACAAACATAAACTAATTTAAATCATTGCTTCACAAAAAATCAGGGTTATCACAGTATTGAAGACACAATATATAGTCAAGTTATTTCTTTGTAAAAGAAAATATTGAAGTCCTGTTCGGCTGCTCGGGCAAGTTTGCTGAAATCCTGGTCTACTGCTCAGGCGCCTATTCCTCTGGGCAAAGTGAGGGTGTTAATAGTGAAATTCCTAAGAGGTGCTTAGGGACTGGATGTAGGAGAGGTGCTTTAAACCAGTATAAAATCGACTATGTGAACTATTTATTATTTGTGCTGCATTTACTTTTTTTTACTATTGGCCATCTTCGATCCTGCGTATAGCGACTAACAATACATTTAGGAGGGAGGTTATTATGGTACTTCTAACCTGAGAAAACATATACCGAGATATTTGATGATAAGTGCAAGAGCATTAAAATGGAACTAAACTATTTTTAATAAAAATAGGTATAGGGAATTAATGGCCAAGGCAATCATTAGACATATTTTGTCATTTATGTTTGCCCATTATTTGTGAGATACATTTATATCTTAACGACAAAGTAGTATCCTTCTCAAGAAATACATCTCATACCAATGTTCTTAAATTATATGAAAAGGAAAAATCCAAGCTTGAATGTTTTTTGAAATATGTACAAGGACGTAAGTTTGACAACTAATTTATGGACACTGGTAAATATGGACGTTTATATCGCTATAACGACACATTTTATAGATAGTGAATGGAAACTGCAAGAAAATTTGTTAAATTTTTGTCTTATGCGACCACCCCATTCCGTAGTTGCTATTTTCGGAAAAATTTCTAGTCTTTTTTTTAGTTTGGATATTAAAGATTGGATATTTGCTTGTACATTAGATAATGATTCTTCTAATGATAAATTTGAAGAGCTATTAGAGTCTCATCTTACATATCGTAAATTCTTGATTGCAAATAGAGAGTACCTGCATATGCAATGTACATCACATATATTAATTTAATGGTTCAGGATGATTTGAAATGTATTTCTTCATGTTTAAACAATATAATAGAAAGCATTAAGTATATTAAAGGTTCACGATGAAGGGAGAAAAATTGTTGTGGTATGTGTAACAGATCTTTTGTTGGATAATGGTAATAAAGGATTGCGTCAAAACGTACCAAGAAGATGAAATTTAACTTTTATTTTGTTGAAAACGGTTATATATTATAAACAAGCACTCTTTCATTTAGAGCTTATGGATAATATTATCCGGATTTTAGACCAAGCGACTTTTAAATGAATTTGGACGTCGGGATAAAGACAGAATGGTTCAGGGACTTGGAAACATGCTTGGAAGGAAGATGGAAGTGCCTCTAAGAGTTTGGAATGCTTAAGTGACTGAGAAATCAACTCGATACTGTCCTCTTTCAGGTCTGTACTAACCTCTTTTCTAGCAACATGGAGTACTTCGAAGCTATGGTCCATGGTGAATTTGCCAGAATGATCATTCTAGGGTGCATTTCTGAAGGATAAGGTTAACAACTCCAAGGAAGATCTAAAGAGCATAACAAGTAATAAAGATGTCAGAACCTCTCGGCAATGAATAGATTTCTAAGGAAAAATTGTTTGGGAATTAATGGATCGAACGTAGAAGACCAAATGGAGTAAGATGGCATGACCTGCCATCATAAAATCAGATCGGTACTAATCACTTCTGATTGGTACCGAGATAATTTTATTAGCCAGGAGGCTTCGTCTCCCCTCGTACATTTTCGGATCTGAAGTTAGACTTGGTATTTCAAGATCCAACGATTTCGTTGGGCGTTTTCTATATAAATAGCAAGCATATGGCAACTCAAAAGGGACTTTTGGCACTTCATCTTCTTCACTTTCTTTCTCTATATGACTTTGTCACAAAGGAAGTTATCCTTTTCTATTCTAGGTTGTAAGATCGGTAAAATCCTTGTACCTGTGACCAAAATCTCAAAGTAATAACATTAAGTGGACACATAGGCCTTAGATTTGCTGAACCATTATAAAAATTCCTGTGTTTCTTATTTTATTTTGCTATATCTCTCTATTCAATTTCTTTTTGGGGTGTTGTGCCATTTTTTAGCTTAACATCTTTGGTACTTTCATTGAGAAAAGCGATTCTCAAGCATGGATCTAGCTATCTATTATGGACTAGAGCGTCCAGAGGTTAGATCCAAAAGGTTTTCATCAAAATATTTGAAAGAATTTCATATTGGAATCAATGGAACCATCGAGGAAGCCTGGTTGATTTAGAGAAGTAGCTAGTACAAATGAAGGAGCATCTAATCATAATGAAGTTACTAAACAACCTACATCAGCATTTGCAGGACCACCTACCCATCAGAAGATGGTTACTAGAGTGGAATTCGATAAGATGATGGTGGCGTTAAATCAGAAGATGACGGATAGTAAGAAGGATCTACTTGAAAAAATGAATGCTAGCATATCTTTGTTGAGCCAACAGTCGCAAAGATCAGGAGGAGCAGAAGAGCGGCATCACCTACTGGATCTAAGGAGGAGAACTCGTCTGCTTTTGATCAGAATAGAAATGGATGGAAAGAAAAAGCAGAAGAAAAGGAATACTGGAGTAGCAGGGACGAGCATTGAAGGACTAGAAGAGCCCTTGCTAAGGGAATTCAGATCAGTACCGCCCAAAATCAGGTCTTTACTGACCTGAATTTGAGGCCCTTAGAGGGGCAGGGAGCTGAGGCCGTCAACTTTTCTAATTCTAATGACGATTTGAAACACCTTGGTGATGATGATGGACTGGATGTTGAAGCTTAGGATATGGGTATTCAAACAGCCACTATAGAGTCAATTAGACATCGAAGAAGAACCAAAGGAGCGGCTCTCCCAAAGAATGACTAGAAGTCACGAGCAAACCGAGATCGTTTATGGATTCAAACAGTTCGTGTAGCTCTTGATAGTCGTCCTTTGGAGAACCAAGCTAGTAAGGAGCATATAACATACATGACCAAGCGGTTTTTGGAGGAAAATAAATGGAGAAAGAATAAAGACCGAGGTTCTACGCCTTGTAAAACTTCATTCATAGAGAATATTTTAAGGAAAAATTATCCTAAAAAGTTTACGATGCCTACCATGTCATCGTATAATAGGACTACTGAATCCAGGCAACATTTTTTTAAGTATAGATGGCACATGGATGGTGCCAGAGCAATGGATGTAGTACGATGTAGGTGTTTCCCTATTTTTCTGGATGGTGTTGCATCGATGTGGTTTACTTTGCCCACACCAAAATCCATATCGACTTTTGATGAGTTAGCAAAGAAGTTTTTAGAGAAGTTCATGCTCCACATCGCCTTGCCTAAGGACATGATGTCCTCAACGAGCCTTTCTCAGGTACCTTAGGAGTCATTAAAGGGGTTCCTGAACAGGTTTAACATTGTAGTTACCAAAGTTAACAATCTAAATGAGAGTATGGTGTTGATATCATTGGTCTGTGGCATACATCCGGACACAGACTTTGGAAAATGGCTGAGGATGAAGCAGTCGACAACTATAAAGGAGTTCCATCGAAAAGCTAACCAACTCTTGCGTTTGGAAGAAGCAAGTCAGGTTGCTGGGAAGACTTGTGGTGGACAGACAAAGGAAGTGATTCAATGTAATGTAGCAATTAAGCAGACTAGTGAGAGCTCCGATAACATGGCCATGAATGTTGGTAATTATAGTAATCGAAGGAAGAGAAATCAAGGTGTTGGAGGTAGGCGGAATGATACGAAAAAGCGCCCAAAGAATATGAGGCCAGATGAGTACAAGCCTCTAAACAATACACTCGAAAACATATACCTTGCAATGCAAGGCACAAAAAGGTATAAAAATCCACCTAGGAGGGAGGCGACTGAGGAAGAAAGGCACTCTAGAAAGTTCCGTTCGTTCCATGAAACTTATGGGCATAACACAAACGAGTGCAGGCATCTTAGGGATTTCATTAACGAATTGATAAGAAGGAAGAAATTTCAGCAGTGTGTAAGAGATTCTCAGGATGGAAGAAAAAATGCTAGACCCCAAGGGCCGAATTTCCAAGGGAAGAAACTTGGACCCAGTGGATATGGGCTTAGGCGATCAGATAGAATAATAGTTATAAACAAGATAATTGGAGGACCTCATCTAGCAGAGAAAATCTGGAGTGAAATGGAATGGTACGCGAGTTCATTGAGGCACGTACCATAGGAGGGTTGCTTTGCCATTGAGGATGGAGCTCCGAATAAGCAGCAAAGGTTGACGACTGACGATATTGTGTTTCATATTAGAGATTCTGATGGGGTATAAGCCTCAACCTTCGACCCCATGGTGATTACTGTTATTGTAGGCCTGGCTACAGTGCACTGAGTCTTAGTGGATAATGGAAGCTCGATGAATATTTTATTCAAAGGGACATTCGATCAGATGATGATAAGTATGAAGGATGTTAAGCCTTGTAAATCTAGGACTCAAGGATTTACCAGCTAGGCAAAGAAACTTATTGAGACAATTGATTTGTCCATGGAATTAGGAGATGGGGATCGCAAGATTATGCAGGTTCAGAAGTTCGTATGCAACTATGGATGAATATTTGGCGTACAACGCCTTTTTGGACCGACCGGCCCATGCTGATTTTTAGGATAGCACTAGCATCTTGGTGCTAGATGATATCGTTCACCACAAAGAATGGGATTGGATCGATTAGAGGAGACCAGTGCGCTGGTCGAGAATGTTATGTCACTGAGCTCAGAGAAGCAAAGCGACAGAAGAAAGGGAAGAATGCAGAGAAAGCTTTCTGCATTAAGAATGCCGATGCATGGAAATTAAATCCTAAGCCCTAGCTCGGGAACCATAATAGGTTCTATAAGTCTATTGATCCCAAGAAGAAGTCAGAGGAAGTGCGGGCAGCACCAGCTGAGCTGACGGTCAACGTTCCGATCGATATGGATGATCCTACTCGAGCTCTTAAGATCGAACCTCAACTCAGTGCAGGATTAAGGAAGGAATTGATTAATTTTCTCTAAGCAAACTTGGATGTATTTAATTGGACACATTCGGATATGCGCGGGATAACGCCGGAGATAGAGTGCCATACACTGAATGTCGACCTGGAATATCCACTAGTAAAATAGAAGATAGGTAGCCTAGGTCCGAAGTTATTCGCTACATTGAAGGAGGAAGTAGATAAGCTAAAGGCTAACGGCTTCTTCCACGATGCTTTGTACCCTGAATGGGTATCGAACTCCGTGCTGGTCAAGAAAGCAAACAAGTAATGGAAGACGTGTATTGATTATTTTGATTTGAATAAAGTATGCCCCAAGGATAGCTTCCCTTTGCCTAGAATTGACCAGTTGGTAGACATGACAGCTAGACACGAGTTACTCTCTTTCATGGATGGTTATTCTGGGTACAAGGTTTTAAATCTCCTCGAGATCAGCCGAGATGAAAATCCGAGATATTAGCCAAAATCCGAGATTTGGCAGCTTGGTTAGTTATAAGTATTTTAAATATCGCCCGAGACAGCCGAGATATTTGTCCGAGATATTGGCCAAAATCCGAGATTTGAAACCTTGTCTGGGTATAGTCAAATACCGATGCATGTTTCGAATCAGGAGCACACAAGCTTTATAACGGATTTAGGATTATGCTATTATCGAGTGATGTCATTCGGTCTGAAAAACATAGAAGCTACTTAACAAAGATTGGTGAATTCTATATTCAAGAATCAGATAGGATGGACGAAGGAAGTGTACTTGGATGATATGCTTGTGAAGTCGCGGCTATCATGGAACCACATGGATGACCTTTCAAAGATGTTTGATGTGTTGCAGAAGTACAGAATGAAGTTAAATTCATTGAAGTGTTTATTTGGAGTTGCATCGGGGAAGTTTCTTGGATTTATTGTGAATTCGAGGGGCATTAAAGCTAATCCGAGGAAGATTAACAAATTGAGAAACGTAACTGCCCCAACCACGAAGAAGGAGTTGTAAAGCTTGAATAGGATGGTTGCCATGTGGAGTCATTTTATCTCAAAGTTAATGGATAAGTATATACTATTCTTTGATGCCCTTAAAAAGAAAACGAAGAATTTCGAATAGATAAAGGAACGTCAAGATGCCTTCGAAGAATTACCGAGGCACTTGGAAAGACCACCGGTTCTATCCAAACCGTTGAATGAAGAAAATTTCTTCATCTATTTGGCAGTGTCTGCTCATGTCCTAAGCACGGCGTTAGTACCTGAAGAGGCAAGAATTTAAATGTTGGTTTACTATATCAGCAAGCGGTTTACCGAAGCTAAAAAGAACTATCTGAAGTTGGAGAAACTCGCTTACTGCTTGCTAATTGCATCGAGGAAGCTACGACCGTATTTTTAGGCTCATTTGATTGAGGTGCTCATGGATCAACCTTTAAAGCAGGTGTTGTACCATTCTGAGACTTCGGGAAGGTTACTGAAGTGGAACATTGAACTAAGCCAGTACAACATCACTTACCATTCAAGGGGTTGATAATTAGACTGGCGTTGGCAGATTTCATTATTGAATTTACCATACGGGATGGTGAAGTGGAAGATGATATGATCACTCTTTCTCATTGGAAACTATATGTAGATGGGACATCTAATGAATGCGATTCGGGGGCAGGAGTGGTACTCGTTACTTTCGAAGGACGATCGGTTTGTTATGCATTGAAGTTTGAGTTCCCCACAACAAACAACGAGGCTGAATATGAGGTGTTGATAGTGGGACATAGAATAATAAAGGAACTGGGGGTGAGGATGCTCCATATATTCAGTGACTCCCAGTTCGTGGTTTTCCAGGTAAAGAAGGATTCCAAGCCGAGGGAGCGAGACTTGCACCTTACCTGAACAAAAAAAAATAGAATTATTGAACGGTATAGAATATTACACAATCACACATATCCCCAGAGAGGAGAATGCGAAGGAAGATTCATTGGCCAAGTTAGCCAGTTCTGGAGATGTGTAGTTATTAGGATTAGTTCCAGTAGAAGTTTTATCGGCTTCAAGTATCGACCAATGGATGCCGACTTATTTTGGAGCTTGAGGAGGAGAAGGAGTCATGGATGACTCCAATCAAGGACTATTTTCTTAACTCTTCCAAGAGGAAATAACGAGCGACAAAAAAAATTCTTTCTAAAGTACCACGATTTGTGATGTAGTGAAGAGTGCTATATAGGAGAGGTTTCTTGACCCCCCTTCTTCGGTGTGTAACCAAGGATATGGCTAGGAAAATCCTTATGGATGTCCATGAAGGTAGCTTCAGTGATCACACTTGGGGGAAGACATTAGCGAAGAAGATAATTCGCTATGGATACTTTTGGCCAACAATAAACTGTGACGCTACTGAATACACCAAACGGTGCAGCCGATGCTACAGGTTTGCAAAAATTCCAAGAGCCCCATCCATAGAGCTTAGGCAAATGGTTAGCCCGTGGCGATTTATAGTTTGGGGAATTGATATAACCGGTGTGTTCCTGATGCCGAAAGGAGGGGCTAAAAACACAATTGTTACGGCGGATTACTTCACAAAGTAAGCTGAAGTAGAATCGCTTGGCATGATCATGACAAAGAAATTGATCAATTTTGTGACAAGGAACATTTTCTGCCGATTTGCAGTACTTAAGAAAATTATAACGGATAATTGAACTCAGTTCGAAAGTACCAAGTTCATGGATTTCTATAATTGGTACAAGTTCAAGAAAAGCTTTTCGACGATAGTTTACCCTTAGGCGAATGGATAGGAAGAGGCAATGAATAAAATCATCAAGTCCATCTTAAAGAAATGGTTAACTAAAGTCAAAGGCAACTGGATTGATGAGCTTCCACTTGCATTGTGGGATTATAGGACAACCCATAAGTCCACGACTGGACATACACCATTTGCTTTGGCCTACGGATTAGAGGCCATGATACTAATTGAACTAGAAATCCCTTCTTATTGGAAAAGGTATTGTGACCCTAAAGTCAATGAGGAACACTAGCTTGAATCCCATGGTTTAATTGATGAAAAATGAAAAGAGGCCGAATTAAGGGTAGTTTCTCGCCAAAAAGAGTAGTATGACATTTCAACACAAGGTCCGAAACTGTACCTCTGAGGCAGGGGATCTCATTTTGAAACGAGTTCTCCCTGGTAAGGGGACACTTGGTCCGAATTAAGAAGGTCCTTATGCGATCTAACAAAAGCTTGGAGATGGAACTTTCAAGCTAGCTACTGTTGATGGAATCCCAATTCCACGAGCATGGAATAACGACCTGTTACGATGCTATTTTACTTAATTTTATTTAGTTTATTTTCTGCAAATAAGCTACCATAGGATTTTAGGGGCAATGTAATAAGGCAGGATTTGCCACGATTTTTGTTTATAAATAAAGTTAGCTTCTTGAACCAATGGATTCGTGTTCTTGTAAGCAAATCCCTATGGTGCATGATTAGCAATGCAATCAGCTACCTAGAGAAAGGTATTGACTCCTTTAGTTCAAGATTAGGATAAAGGAGTATAATCATAAGGGTTGATCGGATAGTTCAACCACATCCGGTATTGACTATTGCCCAAAAATAGGCAAGGTCGGTAAGGAATATCCAGAGTTTGGTAGCCAAAAGTGCCAGTTTCTAGAGATAGAAACTGATGCGTGGTTAGAAATTAAATGACCACGCTTGTGGCATGGTAGGACATGCTAGGCTAAGGATAAGCAAGAACGGTTAATAAACACTCTTGGTCGAGACCTGGAGATAGGTGAGACTAAGAGTGGATGCCTAGAGATAGGCGTCCAAAGCACCGGTTCTTGGATATTAGAACTGGTGTACAACCAAGATTTTTACAACCGCGCTTTGGGCCCGGTAGGACATGCTCAGCCAAAGATAAGCGAGGATGGTATTTGGATGCTTTTAATTAACACCCGAAAATAGATGAGTTCGAAACCTGGCCCAAACAGAGGTTGAGTGGTGGAAATAAATGGATAATATTAGTCATGCTCGGTTATTGGTGAGATCAAAAGCATCAGGATACGAGTGTCCAAAACCCTCATTCCCCGAAAACAGGGAAAAACATGGAACTTGGGTTAGTTATAACTGGTTATTAGTCAAAGGAAGTAGGAATTTTACTTATATGTATGGAGTTATAATATGTAAAAGCATTTCACAGACACAAACATGTATAGTATGGATAAATTGTAGTACAATCAATTATGTTATATAAGAAGACGATTGTATATAGGCAGGAACAACATATAAAGTGTGGAAATGTAAATGGAACAGAGATTGAAACAGAAAAGCAACCTTTCATTACATTCAACCTTTATATATAATGGATGCAAGGGCCCATCCCATATAAGCACGAACTATGTAAAATAGGAAAACAAAAAGTACAACCTAAAAAGAGACAAAAGGAAACTGTCTCATCGTCACTATATGCTAACTGAGGAGCCTACTTCTTGTGTGTCTTCTTCTTCTTGGTGCCCTTACTGCCCAAGCCATCACAAGGTCTCTTCTGGCTCTTCTCATCCTTCGGTGTGCTGCATTCGAAGGGAGTGGTGTCTCCTTCAGTAATAATGATGGCAGGATCTTCAGGACGGTCAACATGGAGCTCAAAGGTCTTTGTAGTGGGCCCGTGCTACTGCCCTTCGGAGGCCAAAAGGTGAAAGGAAGGATTCTTGTAGAAGATTTTGGCTCCTATGGACCTGTAGTTTTTTCAAGTCTAGGCACAGTCTTGAGTTTTACTTTGGAGATGTCGATCTTTAGCTTCTCCGCCATAGAGATGGAACCAGTTAGGTCCGAGGCAATTGTAATAGTAATGTCTTCCCTTAAGGAGTCATCAAATCCCTCCAGATCTGCGATTTTCTCCAAATCAGGACCAGGAATGGAGCTAGAGGGAAGGCTTGGAAAGGCCAGTCCAATGGAAACAGAGGTTGACTTGGTAGCGATGGCCACGAGACCCAAGCGTTGTTTGATTTACGGAGTAGGTGGAGGAAGGGACATGTGACCTGTGAGATCACAAATGAAGAAGTAAAGATTAGCAGTAGTCTCAAGCGAGAAATGAAGGATCTCGAATACTGGAGAGACGAGAGAAATACCTGTGAGAAATGTGGATTACGGATCTTAAGGCTGGAATAACACTAAATGGGGGGTGAATAGTGTTCTGTGGATTTTCTAAATCTTTTTGAAACTTATGTAAATTTAATTACCAACAAATGCAATTCACAGACACAGATATAATCACAGAATCAGACATAGATGCAAATAATAAATAAAAGCAGTAAAGGAAAGAACACACCGGATTTTATACTGGTTCGGAGTTACCCTACATCCAGTCCCGCACAAACGTACAGATTTCTTATCAAAAATAATATCCCAAATTACACCCTCGATTTCAAGGCCATGAGGTACACCCTCCTGTATTCGAGTCCGGGGTAAACTCCCTTGATTTACCAGGCCACAAGATCACCCAATAGATTTCCGGGGCAACAATCACACCCAATTGATTTCAATGATCAACCGCACCTTTTACTCAACAGTTTGATTTACAAATAATCCTATAACTCTGAATAGCACTGAGACCTTACGGAGAGAGTGGCAGAGAATCAAACAAGAGATAATCAAGTTTGATTCACTTGGTATTTCGGCAGAGTATAGTTTGGAATTCTTTAGAATAAATGTGGAAGATGAAGAGAAGAGAAAACAAATGAAATCTGGTTAAAAATTAGTTTAGAACTACTGGTATTTATAGGAAATCAACAGCCATATCTATTCGTGAAAGGATATGTCGAATAGACAATTCTTTTGAAAATTAGAATTTTGAATTTGACGGACACCATGTCGACATAGAGTATCCCATGATGTCGACATACCCTAGTTAAAAATAATGTAAAATTTGTTTTGAAAATGATATTGAAAGGAAAACAAGATGAAATGATTCTAGAGTAAAATAAACTAATTTCCCTATGTTTTAAAATAAAGAAGAGTAGAAAAATATATTTTTAGAATGTATATATAAATTTGATTTTAAATCTCAAGTATTTATATATTTTAAAGAATATTTAAAAATCAGAAGATAGTTTTAAAAACAAACGAAGTTTAAAACACGAGTTTATTTAAAAACAAAAGCAAAGAATATTTTAAGGCTAAAACATTTTGAAAAGCAGTTTTGAAAATCATTTTGAAAAAACCATTTTGAAGTAGTTTTCCAAGCTTCTTCCTGCAGAATATCTCATCACATCAGGACTCGAGAACTTGTACAAAACCAGGATGTTCATGGGTTTGTAAGCCACTTGTCGTAGGTTTGTAAGCTACTTGTCGTGGGTTTGTAAGCCACTAAGAAGGTAGAAATGGGTTCCATCCCAAATGAAATATGGAATGAAGATTTCCGTACTATTATGAAGTTTTAACATAATTCTAGACTCAATACTTATCTTGTACTATTAAAATCTTGAACTTTTGATAACTTGATTTCTTGATACTCATGAGTCTTCAATCTTGATATCTTTAACCTTTAAATTCATCAGTCTTGTATCTCTATACTGTACAGTCTTCATTCTTGGTACCTGCATGTTTATATCCTGCATATACATATATATATATATATCTAAACTATAATGTTAGTATTTATATTTTATAACATGTCCTAAGGTTGTTGTCATCAAAACCGTCCTTCTCAAGGACTAACAATCTCCCCCTTTTTGATGATAACAACCTATGTTTATAAAATATACTTCTCCTTCACAATAACTCCCCCTAAAACTAATAACTCCCCCTAAATCTATGCCTAACTACTCTAACTACTCTATTTTATATTTCTCCCCCTTTGTCATCAATAAAAACTAATCCTAAACTAATATAACTCCCCCTTAGTCTTATATTGGAGTACCTTTGACAAATTAAGATAGAGTACATATATAATAACATGAGTTAATTAATGAAAACATAACCAATATGATAGTTTAAATCCAATAAACATATACTATGTTTCATATAATTCTATACATTCCATTCAAATCAAATCAATTCTAATTAAAGCAAATCAAATCAAACAAACCAAATCAAACAATTCAAATCAAATCAAACAATTCAAAGACAAGCAATTCAAATCATAAGGAGATCAAATATTTTTAGGAACTTCAACCCATCCTTCTTCTCCAAAGATAAGATCCTTTTTAATATCTTCCCAATCTTCATTATCTTGAATTAAAGTTCCTTCAGGATTCGCATTGAGATCATCCTTGTTTGGGGTAGAAATCATCCAACGGAAGGCATCGAAATGCTTCTCTTGTTCTTTTATCATCTGCATTTGACTTAGTTCTAAGTGCCTTTGATTGCGGAGAATAAAAGTAAGTATATTCTTGAATGATTTGAGAGTTTCTTTAAGATTTTCACTTAGAATTTGAGAAGAGGAAGCCAATTTTGATAAGTAGTTAAAAGATATAAATAGAGATAAGTAGAAATGAAGAAATTACAAAATTCTAGAAGAAACAGGTATTTAAATAGGCAGAAATTCATTTAAAATGAATAGACATGAGTTAGTTATTTTAATTTCAAAATTTAAAAAAAAATAACCAAATCAGATAGATGTATGTCGACATAGTAGGTTGGGGTATGTCGACATGGGTATGTTAATCTATGTGTCTTCTTTGTTTTGTGAATAAGTATATATATAAACTTTATATACTATACTAACATTTATTCCAGAGACACGATAAGGTAGAGAAACATAAGATAGATAAATGAGTTAATACATGAGATACTTCATAATATTATAAAAGAGCAATACAAGTTCATACAAAATAAACTAGTACGTCACATTCTAGTTTTTAGAATGTGCTAGAGGATGAGGATGATGATGATAAGCCAAGTTTCCGACCAACTTTAGCAAAGAACTTGTTCATATTAGTGGTCATTTTATCCAATTTCTTACTAACGGATCTTTTGAGAATCCATTGATTTTCCACTATGATCTTTTGAGTTTTGAGGAGTGTTTTGTTGGAAGGATTGTTAAGATATTCAATACTTTCCAAGGAGGTATCTTCATTTTCTTCTTCAATTTCCATTTCCTCCCCTTCTTCTTCTTCTTCCTCATTTTCTTCCTCCATCTCTTCATGTGCCAACCTTTCATCCTTTTCGGCAAGAGATTCATATTGTTGAAATATGAAAGGAATTTTCATAAGAGAAATATTGGCATGATTAAACATTTTTCTTGAAACAAATTCTCCCCTTTTATAATCAACACCAAAATAATTAAAAATCCGAGTGAGATAGATTCCATGATACAAAGTGTTCTCACCCATTTCCAAATTTTTAGGACGAAGTTCATCCATAATCACTTGCGCCCAATTAATGTCATAATAACCAAAAATGGCAAAAAGAGCTTTACAAACTTTTAAAGTCGGGTTATTGAAATTTCCTGATCTAGGAGTGATAGTATGTTGAAAAAGAAGATTAACAATACGTGCTTTCGAACGAAAGTTACGATTTTTAAATTCAAAGTTGTCATCTCCTTCGAAAATGTGATGAAATGTCTCACGATCATATTATCAATGTTGAAAGTAGAAAGATCCATTCCCGAATTCTCGCAATTGAGAATGTTTCCCAAAATTTCACAATTTTAAAAAAAAATTAGTGCCTTTAACACTACTCCAAATTTCATTTTCATTTCCTTCATGAAAACCGCGATTCAAATTGGCATAAAACATTTTAACAAGATTTGGATAACAAACAAAATCATTTTCAGAATTGTCAAAAAGACTAAGAATATGGTTCTCTTCAAGAAGAGTATTAATTTCATATGTAGAGAAATCTCTAAAGATAGCAAACTTTCCCGTATGAACTTTTCCGTAATTAGCATAGCTTATATAAGCCTTGATTGCTTCCGGATCATTATAGAGATACTCTTTGATGGTTTTAGACAGCCTCATTGTGGATGGAGTGCTTGAAGAAGCAATTTTTGAAGAGAGTAGAAAGTTTGAAAGAGAGTTTGAAGTTTAAAATGAAAGTGAAAAGATATGATAAAATAAGAGAAATAAATAGATATTCAATAGTCATGTTCTCTGGTCAAGAGGTGCCTTTCCAGAACATTGCAGTTGGTGAAAAGGTGGAGGTAAGTTCAAAGATTTGAATTCAAATTTGAATTTCAAGTTTCTGACAGGGATGTCGACATCATGGGTAGGACCATGTCGACATGGGTCAGAGAATTCATGTGACCTATATTTTCCTATATACTTTAATCTCTATATATTTATATATTATTTCTAATGTCTATATATTTTCTGGAGTAATATTTTAATATAATAATATTACTTTAAAAAAATATTATAATATAATAAAAAATAAAATTCAAACAAAAACAATCAAACAACCAATCAATGTTAAGCAAACAATTTCAACCAATATATTGTAAACGTGTACCTTTTTCTAGATTTGTATCTCTAAGATCATCGGAATCATGAATAGCCGCAAAGCACATATTTGAATTTTCTGTCTTCTGATCATCATCGCTTGAGGATGAGTCTGAGTCTGAATCGTCTAGTGTAACGGTATATGCTCTCTTTCTTTTCTTTGTATAATCATTGCTTGTAGGAAACTTTTGCTTATCAGGGCGCGGACAGTATCTTTGAGATGACCTTGTTCGTCACAGTTGAAACATTTGACGTGGTTTGGTACTTCATTATGATTTCCAGAATTCCCATGATCAATCTTTTTGAAGTTGTTTATCTTTTTGTATTTTAGAAACTTCCGAAAATTCCTTGTCATGAAAGCTATTTCTTCATCATATCACTTCCCGATCTGATCAATCTGTTAGTGCATTGAATGCAATTGACTTCTTTTCGAATGCCTTTCTATCTCTTCTCTCTTGCATTTGTGCTTCAAACGACATTAAATTTCCAATCAATTCTTCAATCTTTAAAGTATTGATATCATTTGCTTCTTCAATTGCAAGAGTTTTCTAATCCCATTCTAGAGTAAGAGAATATAGTATTTTTCTGACTTGATCTTCTTCGGAAAATCTTTTTCCCTAATGATATTAGAGAATGCACAATATCCTGAAATCTACTATACATGTCTGAAATGGACTCATTATAATTCATTTTGAATAATTGAAACTGATTCGTGAGTATGGATATTTTGGTCTGTTTGACTTTGCTTGTTCCTTCGTGAGTAACTTGCAAAGTTTTCCAGATATCATACGCAGACTTACAAACAGATACTCTATTGAATTCATTCCAATCAAGTGAACAAAATAAAATATTCATTGCTTTGGAATTATTTTATGCAATAGTCTTTTGCTCAGTAGTCCACTGTGAAAAATTAATTATAGGTTCAGAATATTCAGTCTGTATGATATTCCAAGTGTCTAATCCTATTGACTCTAATTATATTTTCATTCTACATGCCCAATATGCATAGTTACTCCCATTAAAAAGTGGTGGTCTGGAAGTAGACTGACCCTCTACAAATGAATTAGTGATTGTGTTAACAGAACTAGTGTTGGTAGCCATTTTTAAAAAAAAATTCAAAATTCAGGTTATGAAAACTTTGAAAACCTTGCTCTGATACCAAATGTGAGAAATGCAGATTACGGATCTTAAGGCTGGAATAAAACTAGAGGAGGGGTGAATAGTGTTTTGTGGATTTTCTAAATCTTTTTGAAACTTATGTAAATTTAATTACCAACAAATGCAATTCACAGAAACAAATATAATCACAGAATCAGACACAGATGCAAATAATAAATAAAAGCAGTAAAGTAAAGAACACATCGGATTTTATACTGGTTCGGAGTAACCCTACATCTAGTCCCGCACAAACGTACGGATTTCTTATTAAAACAAATCTCCCAAATTACGCCCTCGATTTCAAGGCCACGAGGTACACCTTCCTGTATTCGAGTCCGGGGTAAACTCTCTTGATTTACCAGGCCACAAGATCACCTAATCGATTTCTGGGGCAACAATCACGCCTAATTGATTTCAAGGCTCAACCGCACCTTTTACTCAATAGTTTGATTTACAAATAATCCTATAACTCTGAATAGCACTGAGATCTTACGGAGAGAGTGGCAGAGAATCAAACAAGAGATAATCAAGTTTGATTCACTTGGTATTTCGGCAGAGTATAGTTTGGAATTCTTTAGAATAAATGTGGAAGATGAAGAGAAGAGAAAACAAATGAAATCTAGTTAAAAATTCGTTTAGAACTACTAGTATTTATAGGAAATCAACAGCCATATCTATTCGTGAAAGGATACGACGAATAGACACTTCTTTTGAAAAATTGAATTTAACGGACACCATGTCGACATGGGGTTTCCCATGATGTCGACATACCCTAGTTAAAAATAATGTAAAATTTGTTTTGAAAATGATATTGAAAGGAAAACAAGATGAAAATGATTCTGGAGTAAAATAAACTAATTTTCCTATGTTTTAAAATAAAGAAGAGTAGAAAAATATATTTTTAGAATGTATATATAAATTTGATTTTAAATCTCAAGTATATATATATTATAAAGAATATTTAAAAATCAGAAGATAGTTTTAAAAACAAACGAAGTTTAAAACATGAGTTTATTAAAAAACAAAAACAAAGAATATTTTAAGGCTAAAACATTTTGAAAAGCAGTTTTGAAAATCATTTTGAAAAACCATTTTGAAGTAGTTTTGCAAGCTTCTTCCTGCAGAATATCTCGTCATATCAGTACTCGAGAACTTATACAAAACTAGGATGTTCGTGGGTTTGTAAGCCACTTGTCGTAAGTTTGTAAGCTACTTGTCATGGGTTTGTAAGCCACTAAGAAGGTTGAAATGTGTTTCATCCCAAATGAAATATGGAATGAAGATTTCCGCGCTATTATGAAGTTTTAACATAATTCTAGACTCAATACTTATCTTGTACTATTAAAATCTTGAACTCTTGATAACTTGATTTCTTGATACTCATGAGTCTTCAATTTTGATATCTTTGATCTTTAAATTCATCAGTCTTGTATCTCTATACCATACAGTCTTCATTCTTGGTACCTGCATGTTTATATCCTACATATACATGCATATATATATATATATATAAACTATAATGTTAGTATTTATATTTTATAGTAAGTTCTAGGGTTGTTGTCATCAAAATCATCCTTCTCAAGGACTGACAATACCTTAATCGGAACTGGATTGTTGATCAGGAGATTTAGTAATGTACCCTTCTTCAATTGCGGATTGCAGTAGTTAATTGACGAAGGAGTGAATATAAGGTTCAATAGAGGTAATTGCTGCAAAAGCTGGAATAGTCTTTGTGGCCATGGACCTGGCCCACTCAGTTGATGGAATCTTTACTGAAAGCTCTAGAGTTTGTGGAGATGATGATTCTACATGGCCCGATGCACTTGGACCAATATAAGCTTCAATGGTAGCTTTGGTAACAGCGGCGTCTTTAGTAGCTTGAATAGCTTTTCCCTCTTCAATTTTTTCAATGTCTTCAGCATCGAGAGACTTAGTTTTCAGTTCATCTTCGCTGAAACCTTTACTGACTGCTTCTATACGTTATAGTGCCTCTTCGCATGCATCGACAAGAGTGACAGTATTGTTACTTCTAAGCCGCTCCAAGTTCTTATATTGGATATCGTTGGCAAATAACTATTAAAAGGTGGAATTCAAATCTTCCTTTTCTTTGTTCATCTTCTCCTTTAGCTCGATTAGCTCATTCATGGTTGCAGCATGGTCGTCCTAGGCCTCTAGTTTCTCTGTTTTTCGTCAGGAGCAAGGGGGATTCAAGCTTCTCCTTTTCGATACAGAATTTATGGATTTCGGCTTCCTTGTCCTTAAGAGCCTGGTCTTTCTTTAGGAGGGTCAGGACCTTGGATGCTAGTTGTGTTTTGAGAGATATTCTCTTCATGAATAGCTTTTACAAGGTTCAACATCATAATCTCAGCCTAATTGTGAGGCTCCTTCAACTCTTCGACCAAGTCTTTGGCCTTCTACTTCGATATTCGAGATGCATCTCTTTATTCTTCAGCCTTGGCCAAATCCTTTTTATATTCCTCAATGATTCGATAATATCTATTCGTTTTGACTCAAATGATTGGATATTAGTTTGATGAATTTGATTGACATCAGAAAGGGTGAAGCAAAGTTTCTTCCATTCATACCCATGGTCGATAAGCTCTTTTATCCCTCTGACCCAACGGTTTGCTTCTTCCCTAGGAACTTCTTTGAGGTCTTGGTCTAAGTTAACCCCGATTGCTCTATCGATGGATTCACTGATGTTCGTTATGCCGGAAGTGCCTCCAACACCCCATATGAAATCTTCGCTAGAGTAGCGAATGGGGCAGAAGACCAAGTTGGCATCCTAGATCTACTTGGTGGAACTTTGGTAGGAATGACAAAGCGTTCGGGATGTAGAAGGTTCATCGACGAAGGTTCTCATTAGTTAGGAGATAAGTGGTAGAGCGATATTGAATGTTAACCCTTTTGCGGTTTTGAAGAGTCTCAGAGTGCCATACACTCGTGTCTTGAGTAGGCATATCTATTAAAAAAAGGAGATAATAGGTTAAGCAATTGGGCGGTGAAGCTCTAAGTATGGAGAAGAATGGAAAGGAAGAAGTCTTACTTCAGGAATGCTAGTGCCGGCTGAAGCCATGTGGACATCGAACGATGAAATATTTGTTCTTAATTATGCACGTTTATTGTGGAGCTCTTTGATGACCTTACACTGACACCAAGATTCGATGATCATATAAGAAGGCAACTCGCTCCATTGTTTGAAGCTCAGGGCATGTGTGAGTTCCCTTAGGGTTGGAGGTCGCTGAAATTGATTCATCAATAAGACGTATGAAGAACTCAACAAGGCATAACCGTTTGGATGACTTGAGTAGGAGCGAGCCGAAGCTCCTGAAGGTACATGTAGAGAAGTGGATTGAAGGGAGGTACAACGTCACCTAAGAACTGTACTTGTTGCAAGCCATACACTACACCAAATTAGTGATTTCGCAACATTTATATTTCTCAATTTCAAACACTTATAAACTGATAAACTGCCAATGGTAAAAAAGTGTCTGGATACATAAAAGCGTTAGTAATGATATACACTTTTCTCTACAAACATTGGTCATACTTAACAACACAAATAAGCGTTACAATGCATGGTAAATATGTAAATAATTTATTATGAAGTGGAGTGTTTTGTAATTTTACACAAGTTTTATTCTATCACGCTTTCCCCCTTCCCATTACTTTTAGGCCGTAAAAATCAATTTTATTATCAGGAAATTATTGTCAAGGACAAAATTTCTCTGCATTTTAGCCTCAAGGACAGACCTTCAGTATTTTAGCCTGAAGCACCACTTTCTTTAGGTATCAGTTTTTACAGTTTTTAGGTATCAGTTTGTAATTATTGGTAGCAGTTTTTAGGTTTCAGTTTTTAGTTCGGTAGCAGTTTTGGAAGAATGTTTGCCCTTATGAATAATTTTGAAAGAATGTTTGTCCTTATGAATAATTTTTAGGAGAATGTTTGTTCTTGTGGTTAAAATATTGAGATCGTGTCGTTGAGGCTAAAAATATACAAATTTTTGTCCTTTAAATTAATTCCTCCTTTTATTATCTAAGATTTGAGGCAAATCTCACTCCGACGATGTCAAAGACGAGGGGCGGCTATTGGCATGACACTTCTTCTCCAAGCGACATTGATGATCGCTTCTCGCGGTCCTTCTTCTCCAAGAGTTAGAAAACGTGCGATGTATAATATTGTAAAAGAGAAAGCTTTTGTATTATTGCAGAATTCAATTGTACAATGAAAATGAAATACACAGAATTTATTTATATGTTACATATTGGGCTTAATACAAGAAGCCCATGATCCAAACGAAATAAAAGAAGTAACTGCAGCCTTTGGATCAGATGGATGGTTGAGATGTTTGCTAAAGTGATTATGCGGATTGCTATATGTTGCAATTAAGAAACACATGCTACTTTTACTTCCCCCCTCAAACCCGATTAGATTAGGGTTTGTGAGAAAAAGAAAAATATGCGACTGCTCTTTGAGAGGAGGCGGTTCGGCAATCAACGATAGTAGACTGTAGATCTAACTTCATTCCGGTATGAAGATGGCTCTTTGCGATCTCTGGTATGGATTGGCAATGTCGACGTTGAGTTCATCTCTAAGTCTTGTGAAATTGAGCCTTGTCAAGGGTTTAGTAAGTATATCTGCCTTTTGATGTATAGATGGTATGTATCCGACTTTTAGCTTCTCTTTAATTACTTGTTCTCTTATGACGTAAAGGTCCAATTCTATGTGTTTTGTTTTTGAATGGAGAACTGGATTGGATGATAAAGAGATAGTACTCACATTATCACACCAGATTGTTGCCTTTTTGTTTGATGTGATGTTAAGTTCACTTAGAAGTGATTCTACCCACATAACTTCCACTGCTTCACTTGCCACACACCTAAATTCAGCCTCTATACTGGATCTTGACACAGTGCTTTGCTTCTTCGCACTCCATGATATTGGGTTTTTTCCTAAATAGATGCAGTAACCTGATGTAGATTTGTGGTCATCAGTGTCTGTACCCCAATTAGCATCAGCATATGCATTGATGTTGAATGATTGACTTGATTTTAGGACGAGCCCATGATTAATTGTCCCTTTGAGATATCTGAGTATTCTTTTTACTGCTTTCCAATGATTGTCTAGAGGATTTTGCTTATAATGACTGACTTTGTTGACACTAAATGATATGTCTGGTCTTGTGATAGTCACATATTGGAGTGCACCAACTATACTCCTGTACTGCTTTACATTATGAATTGCTTCCCCCTTATATTTTGATAGTTGATGATTTGTGATCATAGGAGTTGGTAGTGTATTAGCTTTGTCCATTTTGGCCCTTGATAATATATCTGCAATGTATTTTCTTTGACTGAGATGCATCTCTGATGTTCCATATCTCTGAACTTCAATTCCCAAAAAATAATTCAGATCACCTAGATCCTTAACAGAAAATTCTGAATTGAGCATTGCAGTAACTTTCTTAATTTCTAATTCACTACTTCCTGTAATGATAAAATCATCAACATAGATTAGGATATAAGTGGTAGCAATATCATTAATTTTAGTAAATATAGAGTTGTCTGATTTTAGAGATTTGTAGCCAAATTTCACAAGTGTTGACTTGAGTTTGTCAAACCAGACTCTTGGTGCTTGCTTTAAACCATAGATGGCCTTGTTGAGTTTGCACACCATTTCTTTGTTTGATTTGTGAGTAAATCCTTCTGGTTGCTCCATAAATACTTCTTCCTGTAACACACCATTCTGAAAAGCATTATTCACATCTAATTGCCTGATGCTCCAATTTCTATTTAAAGCAATGGTTAGTATGATCCTAATAGATGATGGTTTCACAACAGGGGAGAATGTTTCAGAAAAATCAAACCCATGCTGTTGTGAATACCCCTTTGCAACCAATCTTGCTTTATATTTAGAAATTGAACCATCAGCATTTTTCTTTAGTTTGAATGTCCATCTACATCCAACAATGTTTTTGTTTTCTGGTTTTTTAACAAGAACCCAAGTTCCCTTGTTAACTAGAGCATTATATTCCTCTTTCATAGCAGCTCTCCATTTATCATTTTGAGCAGCTTCTATGTAAGAGGATGGTTCATCTTGATTTGTAGTGGTGTTGATAATTTTTGGTTTATGTATACCACATTTTGCTCTAGTTAGCATTGGATGAACATTAACATTATTTCTGACTGTGATGTCTGAATTATTATCAGAACTATTGCAAGCCACAGTATCATTGCTGTCATCTTGATTATCACTTTGGCTACTGATCTCTTGATTATCACTCTTGCTGCTAATCTCCTGTCTTTGAATATTTTGATTGTTGTCATCATCTTCCCAATCATCTTGCTCTTGACCCGGTTCCCTAGTGGGCATGGTGAGTTGAGAGCTGATGCTTGTGCCCTTACTTGTGGGCTGAGTTGAGGGTACAACTTCAATTTCATCATGTAGATCAGGTATAGTAATCCTTGCATTTCTCACTTTTTCAGTGGTTTTAATTTCAGTGTTGCTATATGGATATACCTGTTCATTAAATCTTACAAGTCTGGAAATATATATCTTTCCTTTGTTGTCTAGGCACCTATACCCCTTCTGATTGTTACAGTATCCTAAGAAGGTACATGATTTAGATCTAAAATCTAATTTGTGAGTATTGTAGGGCCTTAAACATGGGAAACATTGACAACCAAAGACCTTTAGATGTTTATAATCTGGTTTGACCTTAGTTATCACTTCCTGTGGACATTTAAATTTGAGATTTTTTGCTGGTAGTAAGTTTATCAAATGCACAGCAGTATTAAATGCTTCTGGCCAAAATTTTAAAGGCATAGAAGCTTGTGCTAGCAAGGTTAGACCAGTTTCGACAATATGTCTATGTTTTCTTTCAATGATCTCATTTTGTTCTGAAGTATATGCACATGTAGTCCTATGATTAATCCCCTTTTTTTCAAAGAAGGTTTTTAGTGGTAGGAATTCCTTTCTACCATCAGTTTGAAAAGTACATACATGATTTCCAGTCATATTTTCAACATTGTTAATAAATTGAATAACTATATTACTAGCTTCTGACTTGGTTTTTAGCATATAAATCCATACAAATCTTGAGTAAGCATCTATGAAAGATATATAATATTTGTAACCATAGTCAGAACTAATAGGAGCTGGACCCCATAGATCACTAGCAACTAATTCAAGGGGTTTTGTGTAGTAAGTGTGTGAATCTGGAAATGCAAGTTTATGACTCTTTCCCAATTGGCAAGAAGTACACATATATGAGTCAGAAATATTACTAAAGGGAATGTTATTACTATTCATAACATGTTTTACAATTTTTGCACTGGGGTGTCCCAGTTTATAGTGCCATAAATCGAATATATTGCAGCTATTATTCATGACATTCATTATACAATTGTTCCCTTTGTTTTCAGAAACATTTGAGTTACAAAAATCAAATTTGTACAACCCATTGTTTTCTTTACCCTAAAAAATGATTACTTGAGTTAGTATATCTTTAACTATGCAATTATTTGGGTAGAATTCGAAAAAGACATTGTTATCTTTTGCAAATTGGGAAACACTCGTTAAATTCTTTTTAATTGAAGGAACCCTCAATAAATTTCTTAGAAATAATTTCTTGGGTCCATTTATACTTGCATTTCAAGTATGTGTAATATGGACAGTTTTTCCATTGCCAACAAAAAGATTTTGTGTACCTTTATATTCTTTGTTTCCCAAGTTTAAGTTGCTGAGATTGTTGTCACATGATTGATTGCTCCAGAGTCTGGGTACCAGCATTCATCACTGACATCATCTGCTGTAGCAGTTTCAGTGTTAAGGATCTCTGCTTGACCATTGTTGTTGTCTTTGGGCATATTAACTGTATTGATATTAGCATTGCTATTTTGTTGTGAGGGAGTATAATTCTTGTTGAATCTGAAATAGCATTTGTTTGCTCCATGTTGTGCAGTTAATTCCTCGCTATAACCCTACTATATCTCGTAGCGGATTTCTACCGCTACGATTTTTTCATATAGCCCCAAATATAGCCTTTCCGCTTTAATCCCCGCTATTTCCGCTATATCCCGTTATTCCCGCTATATTCCGCTACTTCCGCTATATCTTCTTTAAAAGAAATGAATTGAAAAATGACATTTATACATTATAAAAATTATGAAATTAATTTATTTAACTGAATTTTTAATATATTTTCAGAAATTAAAATACTCTAACATTCTACTAAATTCAATTACTTTATATAATAGTTTTACGTTTATTTATAGTATATTCGCACATGTTTTTATTTAAAATTATTTATGTATTAATTATGAATCAATTAAATGTTAATTTTTCATTTAATTAACATTTATATATTTGTAAAAATGTTAAATACGAGTTTTATATGCTATTTTAGAGTCATCCGCTATATCCCGCTATATCCTCGCTATATCCCCGCTATGACTTTTTGTACCTCCGCCGCATTGAATCTGCTGGGCGCTTTAACTGCACAGGCTCCATGTCCATATCTCTCACAAATTTGGCACCTTATTTTATTGTTGTTGTTGTTCCTGCCACCTCTCCTGCCTCTGTTGGCTGGACTTCCTCTCTGGTAGCTATTGAACTGCCCTCTCCCTTGGCCTTGTTTGCCTTTGTTGTAAGTATAATTGACAGATATATCTGAACTTAATGTTTTGCCATGTTTAATTCTTCCTTCATGTGATAAGAGAGTAGAGTAAACAAACTGTTGTGAGGGAGTTGGTTCCATGGTAGAGATAATTGCCATAACAGCTTCATATTCACTATCTAGACCACTGATTATGTATAATACATGTTCAGAATCAGGAACTTTGTGTCCTTCTGAGGCCAGTTGGTCACATAGATTTTTGACTTTGAGTAGATATTCGTTCATAGTCATTTCATTCTTCATAATGCTTTGTAATTTCCTTCTATGATGCATGTTTCTTGCAGATGACTGAGATGTGAAATTTCTCTCAATTGTTGTTCATACTTTTTGAGCAGTTTTGCAACCTATAAGCTGTGGTAGAATAGATGCACTTACGGATGACATCATCCATGCATAAACAAGGCTGTCTTGCCTCTGATGTGCTGTGTATTCTTGATTTGGCACCTACTTGTCCTCACTGTCTTTGACAAATTTTGGTGGTGTAATTTTTGTACCAAGAATATAATTCTCTAATCCATAACCTCTAATTGATGTCTCTACTTGTAATTTCCAGATCAAGAAGTTGGTTTCATCAAGTTGAATTGAGAGCAGTTGACTCTGAGGTTTGATGGTGGCCTTCATCAGATCATTAACTGGATCTGATTGAGTTTGACTGGGAGAGACTCTTGTGCTGGACATCTGTGGGCTTGTGCCTTCGCCCTGACTCATGATGAATGATGAGAAACGTCAGCGATCAGGTATAATGATTCTGCCCTAAAAATCTTGAATTAGGAATAAGAGAGGAAGTTGTGCAGTTGAATCTTGATGTTATCTTGCGGACTTAAGTGATGATTTCTCTTTTGAAAGGAAATGCTTTTCTGATAAGTTTTCTTGATGCACTTGAATTCAACCGAAGCTTTTTCTTGATTTTCTTGATCGGTTTTCAATGGGTTTTGAAATATTTATACCACCAAGCTTTCAGTGGTAATAAGAGGCAGCCAGAGTAATGAACTGGTGAGACACTGATTTCCAGTGACAGCAGCAACTCTCAAATGAGAAGATGCTGAATCTTCGATGAGAGAAGTCCAAGTGATGACACTTTTCTAATGGACGTTGATCTCTGATCGACAGGTGCAGTTAGCACACAATTGCTCTGATACCAAGTTAGAAAACGTGCGATGTATAATATTGTAAAAGAGAAAGCTTTTGTATTATTGCAGAATTCAATTGTACAATGAAAATGAAATACACAGAATTTATTTATATGTTACATATTGGGCTTAATACAAGAAGCCCATGATCCAAATGAAATAAAAGAAGTAACTGCAGCCTTTGGATCAGATGGATGGTTGAGATGTTTGCTAAAGTGATTACGCGGATTGCTATATGTTGCAAGTAAGAAACACACGCTACTTTTACTCCAAGTGACATCGACGATATTGGGTTTCACGACATAATGTTTTCGATGACATATATGTGTACAAATCATCGCATATGGATTGTTGGGTCTGAAAAGCGTTGCTGCTAATCTCTAGTCTGCGATCTTGGTCGCTAAGAACAATTCGATGCACCTAAATGGTGCTGAGTTGTTTGCCGATGCTCATGTGTTATTGGGATATATCGGTTTTCTAACAACTCTGGAGGTTGTGTACTAGCCGAAGATGATTGTAGATGACCACCTGGAATCCGCACTGCCTTGAATCTGGGTAGTGTTTGAAGGTCGTGGATTTGAGACACTAAAGTCTAATGCTTGGGTGAATTTGATGCTAGAGATGTAAGTGATCTCAGAGGTTGCTGAGAAAGTGAATGGCTGACCATATTGACATGTTCACAACAGAAATAGTTCTAGTGAAAATTTGTATGTTTGAATTTGTGCGACTGTAGAGATGTATGTTTGAAAATTTGTTCAGGTTAGTTCAGGTTTGAGTTTGTGCGGCTGTAGAGATGTATGTTTGAAAATTCGTCCATGTACTGCATATGCTAGTGCCGAGACACACGATGGTGGAAGTGGGTGTATAATATGGTCAACCGAGCTTTTTGATATTCTAGTGTATACTAATGGAGGCCTGGATCTCTTTATGAGCTTGACAGCAGTGGATTGAGGTATCAACCTTTTGTTTGATAAGTTAGATATGTTTGTTTACGATAAAATGCTATCAGTTTGCCTACCCATTCAACTAATATGGATAGTTAGCTATAAATCCTAGTCATCTGATATTACCAAGATTATGGGATATATTATGTTATTAGGATGCTCATGAAGATACTTGTTTATGCTGTATTGAATTTGGTTAGAAGCTCCCAATTACGACAATCCCAAAGCTGTATACGTCAACCTTTTTTTGTAATGCTTCTTTTCACCTCGCCTCAATGTTACTGTGCTGTATAACCGTTATATGAAAAAAGGGATATTGTTAAGTATTTCACTAAGACAGTGAACGTAGACAAATATAAAACATGTTATCAAAGTATTAGTGAAGAACCAGACAGTTGTGCAGTTGTAAAATATTTATCTTTGATGGCAATTTATTTACTGTTTTGATGAATATGTACTTGGGTATGTGCAACTGTAAAGCTGGGTTTTAAACTGTATCCATGGATAAAAGAAATATCAGTTAAACATGGTGACATAGCATCAATACATCTATCATTTTTAAGTTCTTACGAAAATAACAAACATGCCCATCAAGGTCATGTTTTAGCAGTTACAACATATATATCTTAAAAGTTGGATATAGTAGACAGCACATGAATAATATCATTAACAATTTTAACAAATAATAACACCGGTACCGATATATTTATCATTTTAAGATTAACAGGTCATGTTTTAGTGCCTAGTAACTTTGAAGTTGGAAAAGTAGATGGGGGCAGGGCTCACGGTATATGAAGCATAATACAGTATAAACAATCAATGCAATATCTACTAGTTTCTTCTCCTGCAAGTCCAAAATCAATAAGTTTAACATTCCTTTGATTGGCCGTAAGTAACAGATTATCTACAGATTCAGCTTTTACTTAGTGGTGCATACAAGTTGGTTATTGTATAACTTAGTCAGCTACACGGTATAAATTGAATAGTTTCTTTTTTTGTAAATTGTGAAAACTACACCGGACACTTATCTAAAGAGGGAAACAGAGATCGATCAAGCAACTGCTCAAACAGTTTCCTCCAGAACAATAAAATTGCAGCTGATAACTGCATGGGAAGTGTTAAAGCTCATTTTAATAACAAAAACTATAATTTCAATATTTCAAATTCTAAAAATACTTTATTTTCACCTGACAGTTCTGAAGGATACACTACAAGGAACGGAAGCCATAGCAACGACAAATAGCCGTTGGCGGCCGTTGCTAAAAGCCGTTGCAATTAAGCTCGTTGCTACTTGTTCCAGCAACGGCAATAGCAACGGCTCCGTTACCAATTTAGCAACGGCTAGCGACGACAAGTTGCCCACGTGGCAACAATTAGTTTCAACCGTTGTCGTCCCGTGGCATCGCGAGCCATTGCAAGTCTGTAACCAGATAGCCGTTGCCAGCCGTTGCAAGCCTGGAACCAGAGAGCTGTTGCTAACCGTTGCGAGCCGTTGCAAGCCTGGAACTTTTCTGTTTTCCAGCAGCTTAGCTTTCACTCTTCCAACCTCTGTCGTCGCAAACCATTCCACATCACAATAATCACTTCCAATCCATCATATACATTCCATTCCAACCATCATACAACCAAATACATCGCAAATAATCAAATAAAACACATATATATCAATAATCACGCAACTATATAATCAACTAACACAAATATTTCATCATCAACCAAACAAAATACATCTCAAATCCATCACACATAATATCCATCACCAACACCATAGGTACACAAAACACCAAACAAATTACCAAGCCCATCAACCAACATAAGTACACAAGTCCAACAAATATCCACTAAAACCACAATCTTGCCCAAAAAAAATAACCATCAACAAAACATACCTACTCATCATCATCAGCATCATCGTCATCACCACCACCACCACCACCAGACCCTGGCACGGTCCCATGCTCTGAAACGAATGCGGCAATGCGCTCATCTATCTGCTGAGATAAGAAGCTCTGTCGCCAATCATTTATCTCGTCCAGCTGTCGTTGCATCTGGGCTATCTCCTCTTCGGCCATAGATTTCTTGTAAGCCCTTTGGAAGTTAAGAGCCTGTAAAACGATCAAACAAACTAGTTCTAATTCACGCTCGCAACGGCTATATTAAATTCAAATATAAGTTATTAAAACAGTTTACCTCCTGATTGCCGTATCCATAACGCCTATTGCGAGAAGGCGGATCAATAATTCTATCCCATATTTGATTGGACTCTTGAAGCGTAATATCCTCCCGTCCAGTTCTTTGCGCCATCGCTGCCCGCTCCGCTTCATATCTACCCTGCAATTACGAATACAAATTTGACTCAATATATAGCTATACAATTTACTTATACACTACTAAAGGAATGTGAAACGTTGTCATTGCGAATAAACATATTTACCATAACAGATTCAGCCTTCGCATCTGTCCACTCATAGGTGACATTTCCATCATCATCGGTCTGCTCCACCGCATGAGTGACTCTAAAAACCTCGGCCATTATAGGCTCCTGTCCGGTTCTTGAATGCTGAAATTATACATGAATAAAAAACGTTACTAATATGATTAAATAATATTACAGTTTATAAACTCAAATTACAAATTTACCAATTCCCTCCGCCATTGTTGGAATGACTTGGACCCACCACGGTGTAACGCTGGATTTTTATTTCTGTTCGCGCTATTTCGCTTTGCTATTTCCTGTTAATTTAAATACACGGTTAATTAAATTAATAATGCAACTAACATACATAATTTAAATAAATATACTAACAATACAGCAATACATAACTTACTTTGACAGCTTCACTTTCCCAGTGGGTGAGAAATGCAGCCCAAACATCATTGCCCATCCAACTGGGTTTTTTTCCGCTTAGCTTGGCCTTCGAAAGAGTCTCCCTGTAATTTTTCCGCATCCTCTTATTCCAATGATTGAAGAAGACATTGTTATCTTCCGGGCGGATACGTATTGCAGCCTGCTTATTGAAAATAATTTGAATTATATACAGTATACTAATTTTAAATTGAAATATAAAATTTTACTTACCATCAAATCAGCAACTATAGCGTTCATCACTTCGCCTGGGATGTTGTCCCAATAAGGCTAGCAACCATACATCCTACTCTTATAGGATTGCTTTGAAACTTGAAGAATGTAATCCGCCGGCTCTATTTCGAAACCCCTGTATAAATGTTGATGTATATAATTAATATATTTTAAATAATATAATTGAAATTAATTAGAAACTTACCCAACACTCTTGGGAACTATCTCTATCTCACGGCGTAAGTCCGGAGCTGTACCGCTGGGACCTGCGCCATGAGAAGGCGAAGGAGAAGTCTGAGATGTATTGCGCCTTCTGTGAGACATATCTGCCACAAACATAATCATATCATATAATTAAAAGAAAACAAATTATTATTACAACACATGTTCCATTAATCATCATAATCATTCTTTGTAATTACATAGCTCAGAATAATGCAGAACATAATCATTATTATTATTAAACAGCTCTGAATAACGCATAGGTCAAAATAAAACAGAATGATAATACATAACAAAATTATTATTATTACATAGCTCAGAATAATACAGAACGCATTCATCATTCTTAATACATTACTCAAAATAAAACATCATACATGCATACATTAAAAAAACAGTGTAATGTATCAGTCTTCGTCGTTTTCTGATTCAGACTCGGTCTCGTACTCTATATCGTTTTCTTCGGTACTTTCAAACGCATCTATTAAAACATTCGCTTCATCATTCAACGATCCTACGTCAACATCGTCAGTTATTATTATTTCAGTATTTGGCTCCAGATCTGCTTGATACGCTGCTTCATCCGGAATATTATTTCCATCAAATGTAAATCTTGCCTTTGTTTTAATAACAGCCCACCAATCTGCTTTATCTTTTTTTAAGGATGGATACGGAGCAAAATAAACTTGTAATGCTTGCTTGGCTAATATGAAAGGATCATACTTATAGTAATGCGAGGTATGCTTTATTTCAATGAGCTTGTAATCTTTGTGCACGTTAATTCCAAAACCAGGAATATTGCTAAACCAATTGCATTTGAATAAAAAAACTTTCTCTGTAGGTTGTATATAATATGTCAACTCTAAAACCTGTGTTAAGACGCCGTAAAAATCTTTTATATGCTCCTCTGGATCATCACTGCCTTTAACAAATACACCACTGTTATATGTTAATTTTTCAGCCCCGTAATCTTTGGTGTTGAATTTAAATCCATTGACGAAGAATATTGGATAAGTCTTCACATTTCTTTTTGGTCCGATAGCAATATGTCGTAATCCTTCGTCATTAACAGAGTTTTTTGGATCATATACGTATTTTGAAAATCATTTAGCAAAATCTTTACAGAGATCGCCAGATGGATGTTGTGATTCGTATATACTGCAAAAATGTATTATTCCCATCAAAATTAATATATATATATATATACATATAATTAAATTGTACATGAATTTAGTACTACCTGACAAATGGTGCAACTTCAACACAATTTAAAAGAACATATGTGTGTGCTATATAGAAATCTTTATCGTCTAACCATATTTCCACACATTTCCCAACAGGTCGGCCTTGTTGTCTAAAAATAGATAACATTGTTTGAGAAGAATCATGTTCAACAGCTTCATCATTACGGGGAATACTGACAAACGATAACTTCACATCGTTACTAAAGTAATGTGAGAAAAAAATGAAGATTCTTCTTCCAGATACGCTTTGCAAATTGAACCTTCTACTCGTGCTTTTTGTCTAATTTTCTTCTTCAAATGATTCAAGTACCTATAAAAAAATTAATTTAATTTCTGTTTTGGTATATAAATCTAAATTTTAAGCAAACTTCATATTGCGGATATTCAAAATTACCTCTCAAATGGATACATCCATCCATACTGCATAGGACCTCGAAGAAGTGCTTCGGATGGTAGATGAACAGGTAAATGCTCCATTACATTAAAGAAACCTGGCGGAAATATTTTTTCCAGTTTGTAGCGCAGTATAGGGATTTCTACTTCAAATTTACGTATGCGATCTACCTTTAACGTCGTCAAACAAAGTTGTTTATAAAACATACTTAATTCTGTTATAACACTCCATACTTTGCCAGGCAACAGTTCTTTGAAAAGCACAGGGAAAAAATATTCCATCATTATATGACAATCGTGACTTTTCATCCCACTCAATTTACTGTTTTTAAAGTCAACACATCTACGGAGGTTAGAAAAAATCCCATCAGGACATCTTAGTCCTTCCACCCACTTTAGCACGAGTTTTACTTGTTTGTTATCTAGCTCATAATATGCTTTGGGTTTTTTTGTATCGTCGTACAAATGAAGCTCGGACCGCTTACAAAAGTGTAATATATCACGTCTCGAATTCACATCGTCCTTAGTTTTTCCCTTTACATTCAAAACTGTATTAAACACGTTATCGAACATGTTTTTTTCATTGTGCATAACGTCAATATTATGCCGGAGTAGCAGATCTTTCCAGTAAGGTAACTCTCAAAATATACTTTGTTTGCACCAGTTATGAATGTCTGATTTACCTGGAATTTCAACTTGAACCCAGTTTCATGTATCTTTGGATAGTCTTTTACGATTTCATATATCTCTTCACCTGACCAAACCTTCGGTGGTAGCATACTCTCTTCTCTGTTTGCTTTAAAGTTCTTTTTATCCGTTCAAAATTTATGATTAACATGTAGAAAACATCGATGACAATCAAACCAAGAAATTTTCTTTCCATACTTTAATGAAAATGCTCGTGTTTCATCCATGCAATGAGGACAAGCTAGACGTCCAACTGTGCTCCAACCTAAAAGCATCCCATACGCAGGAAAATCACTAATAGTCCATAATAAAGAAGTGAACATACGAAAATTCTTTTTTCTTGAAATGTCGTATGTTTCAACTCCTTCATGCCACAGTGTTTTCAATTCTTCGATCAATGGTTGTAGATAAACATCAATTCCTTGTGTCGGATCATCGGGACCGGGGACGACGATCGTTAGAAACATATACGGAGTTTTCATACACATCCATGGAGGTAAATTATAAGGAGTAACAATAATAGGCCATGATGAGTATTTACTACCAAACTGAGAGAATGGTGAAAATCCATCTATACATAAACCGAGTCTGACATTACGGCTCTCTGCAGCAAATGTAGAATAAGTCTTATCGAAATGTTTCCATGCTTCTCCATCAGATGGATGTATCAAAGTTCCTTCTTCTGGTGTTCTAACACCGTGCCATCGCATATGACATGTCATAGCAGAAGATGCATATAACCTTTGAAGTCTAGGAGTGATAGGTAAATAATGCATTCTCTTGTATGGAACTTCTTTCCTTTTTTTTTTCTCGGTTTGAATCTTTCCTCGTTACATATTTTGCATTTTCTAAGGTCAATGTCATCTTTCCAATACAACATACAACCTTTTATACATGTATCTATCTTTTGGTATGGCAATCCAAAAGCAGACATAAGTTTTTTCACTTTATAATGACTATCACACATCAAATTATTGGGTGGCATGTGTCGTTTTGCAGCTTGTACAACTGCTGTAAATCCAGCTTCTGTAAGGTTGAATTTTGATTTCATAGTGATGTATTCGGCGGTTACGGATAATTCGATTCCGCTTTTACAACCATCCCACAAGGGCCTCTTAGCAGAATCCAATAAATCATAAATTTTTTTAGCTTGCGCGGTCGGTTCTTCTTCAACGTTATCATTGTCATCATCGCCCTGATCAATGGTAGGAAATATCGACCGTGCTGCATCTTGCACCATATTTTCTATTGGATTCGTCATAATATTATCGTCCTCTAACACTACAGGATTAGGTGTACGTTCAACAAGTTCTCCATGACGATCCCATAAGTAATAATTCGGCACAAAACCAAATTTATACAGATGTACTTCTATTACATCTGATTTCCAATGCTTTAAATGTTTGCACTTACTACACGGACAACGAATTTCATCGTTATTACGATTATTAGATTTAGCGAATCTAATAAATTCATGTACACCGTTACAGAAATGTTCCTTTATTGATCCTTTCATACCAGTTCGGACTTCATACATCCAACTACGATCGAGAAAATAATCGAACATTTTTCACTACGCCATAGATGGCCTATTGCAACGAAATTACAAGGTGTTGCTAGCTACAATGTAACGATAGCTATGCTGATTTTTGTCTATTGCAACATTCACTTCAATGTGTTAGCATAGATATCAGCAAAATGTTGCAGTAGCTATAAATATATTCAAATTAATAAAATTAATAAAATTTTACACCTCAGCGATCCACACCATCATTTAAAACAAAATCTCAACCATCAATCCACACCATCAATCCACACCTTAGCAATTTCCATTTCCCGCTTTACTTTTCTTTCTCGTTCCTCTTTGTGTGAAAATTAGGGCACGGCATTTTTCTTTCTCGTTCCACTCTGTGAAAACTAGGGCACGCGATTCCAGTTGCTTTGATGCTCTGATTGATCGAATCTAGTGTGAGAAATGTTCCTGGTAGCTTGCTCCTTCGTTCTCCTTGATTGATTGCTCGAATTGCTTTGACTTCGTCGTCCAGTGCGATGTGATATTATTTGGTATATTTTCTGCCTTTTGGTTTACTTGATTATTCTCGATTTTGGTTACACTCGCACGCTTTTGCCGATGATGAATTGGGATTTATTTATAGGCTTTATTTCCTATAATCTCGAGTTTAATCTTTCTGTTGGACTTTGAGAAATCTGGTATGTTGGATTGCGATGATGTATTGGTATGTTGGATTTTGGTTCACTGGCTTGATTTTGCTTTGCCGATGATGAATTGCGATGTGATATTATTTGGTATGTTGGATTTTGGTTCACTGGCTTGTTTTTGATTTCTGATCTGAGCTTGTTAGCTCCTTTTTGCTGCATTTGTTAAACCAGAACTTGAACCTTTGTTAAACCAGAACTTGAACCTTTGTTAAACTTGTTCACATACCTTTGTACCTTGCTGCATTTGTTAAACCAGAACTTGAAGTATTTGTATTCTGCTGTCCTCTAGAAAACTGCTTCACTTGAAAACTTCTGCATTTTTGAAAATCAGAACTTTGAAAGTGATCTTTGGTTTTCTAAAACTGTTGACTAATCTGAACATTGAGTTTTGATTTCCACAATATATACAAACATATGTGTGTTGAGCTTTGTTGGTTTTTCTTGGTCTGGACTGAACTGGTACCATGCTAACCTTGTTCTTTAACATGAACTGATGCTCCAAGTCCTCTGTATATCATATTACTGCCTATGTTTCTCTTGTACATCCCTGATGCATTCACTGTTTTTGCTTGATGGGCTGCCTATGTGTACTGCTGTGTTTCTTGCACTGGCTTGTCTACATTTTTCTGAACCTGATTCTTGTTTGTTTTGTTGGTTTCTTGGCCCTGAGTTGAATCCAGTCGATGACTCGGGTTTGACCTTGTGCCATGTCCTTGTATCCATGTGTTGCATTCATGTTTGGCTTATGCACTTATGAAAAGAAACAACCCAAATACCTGAGGCAAATATTATAACAAAAATATTTTTATTTTCTGTTTGAGTTAAATATTATTTTCCAGATTACTGCTTTTGAATTATATGTGACAGGTATTGAAGACTGGACAGCTGGATACAAGCTTGAAGACAGAGTCAAATCAAATGTGCATGAGTGTATGAATGCATGAGCTTGAAGACAGGTTTCAAAGAAGGCTCGATCTTCCAAAATCGGATGAATCGGGCGATCCCCGCCGGGACTGCGGTGCCCCGGACCCCCGCCGGCGCTGCGCCCGGACCCGCTTCTCGGCTCGCCTTCGGCTCGGCACTCGGCTCGTCATATATTTGTTAGTGTCGGTGTCTGTATAAATTGAAACTGCATATGTAATGAGTGAACTGAGTGATGTAGTGAGGAATATCTGTATATGTGAATATCAGTGTTATATATCATTGAATTATAAAATAGTGGAGTCAGGAATTTGTACTATTTTAAATGTTGAAATAAAATATTTAAATAAATTACTGTTTGAATATCAAATTCTGTGCAATAGCATTTTATTAAATAAATATTTATTTCTATTAAAAAATCAAATATGCTCTACATTGTGGGTCCCACAAATTCAGAAAGTTAATATCTATAGCAACATTTTGGAATGTTGGTACAGACACCTATGGATGTTGCTATAGACCCAAATAAGGTTCTATTGCAACAATATTTCTTATGTTGCCTTAGATAGTCAAAATGTTGCCATTGAGGTCTGCGGCAACGCGGCAAAATGCATCACCGAGAAAGTGTTGCCTTTGCCCTTTTTTAGCATATAGCAACATTTTTTGGCACTTCCTACATCACTTCTTTGGTGTTGCAGTATGCAATCTATGGCGTAGTGTTTCCTGATTTGATAAAATATGTTAAAAGATTCAACTAAACACTTCACTTCATATTACAGTATTTTACGATTGATTTATAATTTGTCATTAAATCAACTATTTAACAATTGAAAAACATTTTATAATTCATTGACGGTCGGTCATCCTACTTCCCATTAAAAACACAATATCATAATTACATTTTATAAATCATTTCAGGATAAACGATTCAACAAAATTTCGGCATCACTTCCCTTTATTCCCTGTATCGTACACAAAATGCATGTACACAGGGAACAAAAAGGAAGTGCCACCAAAATTTTGTAAACCGTTTAAACTGAAATGATTTACAAAATGTGATTACTTTATTGTGTTTGTAACTTATCCAAATACTAGGACAAATCCAACAAATATTGTATCAGATGAATATAAATGTCCGTTTTTGGAAAAAAACGAATATCCATATAACGATCATATACAACACTTGTCAGACGGGGCCAAAATATCTCTAAGGGATTTATAGAAATAAAACATATTTTCTAATTATTCTTCTAACAACTACAAAATATTTTATAATTAATTAATTCATTATATTTATTAACTAAATTTTAAAACGTGTTTTAACTTTCACTGAATAATTAGCTCATTGCTATTACGCTCATTTCAAAATTTTATAATTCATTCAACGAATTATATTTATTTTAAACTACGATAACAGTTATAATTAGCACTTCTGAATTAAATTATCGTTAACTGTACCAATCTATCATGATATGTATTAATTTCTATACAATTAACTTTGGCGTAAACTATACACATTATTTTAAATAAAAACAAATATTGTCATAAACTTAAATATCAACAAGCATGTTCATCAATAATATACACTAATTTTAAAATCAAACCACCAATCAAAATCAACTAATACAAATATTACCATAACTAATACGCATTAATCATCATTTTCAACATAATCATAAACTAATTTAACTTCCACCTAACTTAAAACACTATAATCATCACCCAATATCACTATAATCATCACCCAATATCACTATGATCAACTAATACAATTATTTTCGAAATTAGAGTTTTCCAGTTAATCCTAAATTAAACCTAAATCAAAGCCAAATCAAGTTTAGAAGAAATACCAGCGAGTTTTGGAGGTGTTTGAGCGACGTGGAGGCAACGAGCAACGGCTGGAGTCGGAGAGGAGAGGCGGCGGATTGCGACGGGGAGGAAATGGTTTTTGGTGGGAAATGAGAATATGTTCGCGGGTTCCAGATCTGTAATCGCGATATGCAACGGCTAGCAACGGCTAGTAACGGCCGCTTTTTTTAGCCGTTGCAACCTTCCGACACAAAATGGGGCCTTTTCTTGTAGTGATACTGCATGGATTGTAGTCTTCGTGAGCATGATATTAAGCTTCACTAGGCTGTAAATGATCAAAGATTAGGCTGCAACCACTACATTAGTATTATCAACAAGCAAATCTTTCACTTATCTAATTGGAAGAGAGGTGAGAGTAGCTGGATGTCTGTGCCTATCAATACGAAGAATAACAGCAGCAAGAATGAAGCTTTCACCATTAAAGCTCTCGAAGACATTTGCAAAACTTCAAATTGTGTCAAGCATATCACTAATCCAAGGCATAATAAGGCTTTGAGTAGTAACTCATGCTCGAAAGTTGAAGCTGAAATGAAAACCACTAAAAAAAGAGATTTCACTCCAATCTAGAGCTTCGTGGGATACAAAGACATGAGACGAAGTACTAGAAGCCTCCTTAAGCTTTTAAACAGTCTTAAGCGAGATTTTACTAAGTTTTTTCGCCTGAGTTTTTATGGCGTTCCGTCATTTTTTAGGTTTTAGGGTTGAGAGGATGGAGGCGCCGAATGGCCTTTAGTGATGAGGGTTATGTTTTTTTGTTGTGTGGTTTCGGGTATGGTAGGGTTATACCCGATTATACTTTGTTTACTTCTCTCCGGGCTTGGCCCATTTATCTATTTCAAAAAAAAAATCTGTGAAGAAAGATTGTGAGAACTAGTATCCATTAACACTGACTGTATGTACACTATTACTTTTTTTCTTCTTTATAGTATGCGTACACATTTTTTCTTTATAGTGTTCTTTTTTAGTAAATTTTGTCTTTTATCTAAGAGATGAAGAACTAGAGGTGACCTCGAGCATGAGAGAAGTGTTGTCGAGCGGGAAAGGAAGCAGCATCAATGGGAGAAAAGCAATGTTGAAAAAGAAGCAACAAGAGAGGGAAACGGCTTTTTGGTAACATTTTTTTCACAATTAGGGTTTTCTTTTTGTTTTAAGGCCAGTGCAAACTTTTATTGGTTGGGGTTATAGATTTTTAATCTTTGGGCTTATTTATTTGGGTTGTCATTTTCCTTTAAAAGCTATATTTTAGGCCACTATAAAATAATTTGATTAAAGCATTTGATTAGGATTGATTATTGTTTTGTGTTTATTCTGTGACATACTATAAATTAGTTTTCTTTATATTACATAATGTACTCTATTATGCAATTAGTGATGCTCATAGATGAAGATAACAACAGTACAATTCATTTTAAAGCTTAAAAAATAGTTTTTCATTGTTAAATTGTTCCACATCGTATATTTTCTTGCAAATATGTTGTATATAATCCAAAGAATATACCATAAATTTACATTATTATTGAATATTTATAATAACTATATAAAAATTTATTGGAATTCACAAATCGAAATTGAAACGGAATTTTTGAGATTTTCGAAATGGAATTGGAATATTGAAATTTTATAATGGACAGAACGGAAAGCGGAATTTTGAGTCTTAGTTAAAACAACGGTTGGCAGTAGATTTGTATGTTTTCAAATTGTATCCTACATTACAAAAGAGCTAAAATATTTAATATATACATTTTTAACACAATCGCTTTATTCGCACTGCCAAGGTCCACCAATTTTTTATTGCTATTGTATCCTACCTTACTAAAGAGCTAGAAGAAAAGCAGTTTGTTTTCCCTTTACTTGGTTAAACCCCTTTATTTCTAAAAGTTAGGTTGATTGCAAAGACGGTTATATATCATAAATGAACAGTAACCTATTTGAAAAGAATGTCCAACATTATGGTTTGGTTATGTGTAACAATGCTTATGCTCACTAGCTTGATGGGAAATCATAATTCGATGTTTGCTCCATTTATAAATGGATACCTGATACAGCAGATCAAATTTTAATTTTATTAACAATTCGACATATATCTTATTTGTCTTTGATTATAATTGCATGTGGCAATAAAGGTCGACGGTGAAGACCGAAAATAATTTGTCAGTGGTGTATTGAGTGTTTTTTTCCTTTAGCGTTTTTTTTTCTATCAAGTCTCTCTTGTCCTAGATTTTTGTCCATAGCGAACTGGACAAAGCTAAAAAGCCCAAAGAAATCTGTGCGAAATAATGCCCCAATCAACAACAGCCGTTGGATTGAGAAAGAAAACTACATCGCAGCCCCCTCTTTCCTCATGTACACAATTTCGTACTATGCATTTGGGCCTTGTAGCATGGCCCATAGTGAGTTTTAGCATGGCAGGAAAGTGCGACAGGAATAATTTGCCTAGTTTAATTTTATTGGGTCTAACTTGTGGTGGGTTGAAATTATTTAGTCTGGGCTAATGTATTATTGTTAAGTTAAATTTGGTGTTGACTTTGCTTATACAGTGTTAAGTTTAACATGATGTTAAGTTAACTTTAATTCGAAATTGTTTAATTTAATTTATTATTGTTAAATTTAATTTAGTTAGAATTTAGCATTGAAATTGATTTAAACTATTGAAAACCAAAATCAGAACCGAAATCAAAATCGAAAATTTCGAAAACGTTTGAAACTAACAAAATTTCAAATGATCAAAACTGAGTTTTCGAACCTTGCTTTGATGCATATTAATTTATTTTTTATATTTTAGCGAATAATTGTTTATTTAAAAGACTGATTTTGTGGTTATTTGGGTGTTTCTAGATATAGATGTTGTTTTGTTTAATTTGCTTGGTATTAAAATGACAAAGTACACAAAATAACTGTTGGGAATGGTCTACTCCCAAGCCCCACATTGTGCAAAAAAAAGATTTATGTTTTGTAATCAATTTCGTTGCATCCCTGAATTGAATGTAACTATAAGTAGGGACATTCCAGGTTTTGAGATATTCATAGCTCTGGTCAATGAAAAATTATTATATTTATCAGTTAGAGTTTTTTAGTGTTGTGTATGATTTTATGTTATGATTTTGTTTAAAGTGAATACACACATATAGTTCATGAATGCTCGTATGTATGTATCAGTCATGCCAATTCATGAATGCACTAATGAAATATGGACTATCCTGCTTATTTATACGAGTGGTACGGCACGCGCTTCGCGCGTGATGATGACACATACTTCGCGTGTGAATTATTATTTTACAAATTGTATATTTTTAACTCCATTGAAAAAATATGATTTTCACAAATATTTAACTGTATTTTTACGTTGAAATGATATGCAATTAATTTTAATTTTACTTTCTAAATTGCAACATCTATTTTTATTTTAGTTTGAATTTTTATCTCTATTATTAATTAATAAAAAATGAATTTAATTTTTTATTAGTTTGGATTTTTATTTCTGCTATTAATTAGAAAAAGACGATTCTGAAAAATATATATATTATTTGTTAGATTCTATTTTTAAGTGATATTAAGGTTTCGATAATATCCATATAGAGACGTTTTGAATTGGTAAAGAAAACTTATCTGTTAGATTCTATTTTTAAGTGATATTAATATTGAATAATATTTGTAGAGGGGCATTTTTGGTAGTACACGTTGATACCAAAAAAGTGTGACACCAAAAGTATTACAACTATTATTAACGAGTGTTACGGCACGTGCTTCGCGCGTGAATTGTTTTCCTTATAAATTGTATATGTTTAACTCAATCAAAAAAATGATTTTTTATTTTCAAGTGATAGTAAGATTTGTATATTTGTAAAGAAGTATTTTGAATTTGTAAATGAAGTTTAATTTTAGATCCTATTTTTAAAAACATTTTGAATTTGCAAAGCATATTTTATTGTTAGATCCTACTTTTAAGGGCGTTTGAATTTGTAAAAGAAATTTAATATTAGATCCTATTTTTCAAATGATTAAGATTTGATAATATATAGATGGACGTTTTTGGCAGTTCACGTTGATACCAAAAAAGTGTGAGACCAAAGCTATTACAATTATTACCAAAGATTTTTTTATTAGTTTGGATTTTTATTTCTGCTATTAATTAATAAAAGACGATTTTGAAAAAAAAATTTATTTGTTATATTCTATTTTTAAGTGATATTAAGGTTTCGATAATATACATAGAGGGAAGTTTTGAATTGGTAAAGGAAACTTATCTGTTAGATCCTATTTTTAAGTGATATTAATATTTAATAATATTTGTAGAGGGACATTTTTGGTAGTTCACGTTGATATCAAAAAAGTGTGACACCAAAAATATTACAACTATTATTAAAGATATTTAATGGCGTTGTTAAATGAATGTCAAGCCAGAAGAAGAAAATATGAATATCTTAAGAGAAAATAACATCATGTAATGTAGTATCATAATGAATGAAAATATGGAAAATATTTTTTCCCAGCTCTTATAAGCGTTGGAAGATCTTTTTTTAAATGTTTATAAGTGTTGGAAGATATTATTTCCCAACGTTTATAAGCGTTGGCAAAAAAAATCTTCCAACGCTTATAAGCGTTGCAAATAAATATCCGCGCCCATATAGCGACACATATAAGTGTTACTGAAATTCTTGGCAACGCTTATACTCGTTGGGAATCCTCTGTTTTGGTGTAGTAATATAGCCCATTAGAGGATTGTGCACCCGTTGGTTCTGTGTTGGAAGCAGGACGTCACCTTCTGGAATTCCATGTTGTCGAGATATGGTTCGGAATGACTTAACAGTTAGAACCGTCGGCATCTGTTTAGGAGGAACATCTATAAATCTTAAGTTGATCCATTCATTTAGGGGATAAGGCTGGTCTTGGATTATTTCTACTAGTACTATTATCCTCTGCAACTTAGCAGTGATCGAATGCCTAGGTCCAACATGTGTAGAAGTCGAAGTTTGAGTAGTAGTAGACCCGACTTCAGGTGACGTTGATGGCCCATCGCCAACTTTGAAATAGGGAGGATGGCATGTCGTTGTGGATAGAAAAACTCGATATTGAACATGGTCATGTATGTTTTATTTTAGAATTCTATTTTAAATCTGAACCCGAGTGACCAACGCTCAAAATCGAAAAGATGTCGACGTGTGTTGACCAATCAAATTCTAAACATCGACCGAGGCAATTGAAAGTGTCAATCTGTACAGTGTGGGTCATGTGTCCCATATACGATGAATGGACCATTATGAGTAGATAGCTCGCTCGGGCGGGAAACGAGCCATGTCTCACAATGAAACCGTGTATTGGATCTTACCAGTTATCATTGGATAATCAATAACGGAACCACTGTCTGTAGCAACGTAAAACGTTATTTTGTAGGAACATGGGAAGTGTAGTGATTGGAAATGCTATGCAATGGTATTGTTCGAGTGTTAGAATGCGTTCGATGAGAGTATTCTCGGGAAAGAACTATCTCGTTAGAGTACAAACTATGACTTATTCTCGACCAAGACTCAAGTGGGGGATGATTTGTGTACTTAAGTTTGTTGGGACATGAAACCACGACAATGTGGGCAAGGTATTGATGCCAACCCAAAGCAGGAGGAGGAATGGCTCGGAGTTTCCATCGAGTCACGACCCTTAGATGTTTCTTTGGGGCATGCCTAGGTCAAGCCTTAGGAAATCCCAAGTCATGCCATAGCCTGAGTCTGGGTGAAATTTGGCCAGCGTTTGAATTCCTCCAGCTGCCTCTAGGCAAGGAGTGGCCATCGATATTGCCAGCAACGAACTTTGCCACCATGAAGCAATGGTGACCCACCTTTTTAATCTTGAATTCAGATTTGGAGGCGAAAGTGAATTCGGGGCCGAGCTCGTTCGAGAAGTCGATGGTGGTTGAATTAGATAGAAAATGGTGGTGATGGCTTGAAGAAGACAGTGGCAGCATGATCTGGTCGACGATGAGTGGTTTTGATGAAGGTGATGGAATCAGAAGACTTTGGCACAGGGCAGAAGAAAGAAAGCAAAATAAGAAAGCATGCTTGATTTTCTCTAAGTGCTGAGTTATAAAGGGGTTGCTTACTCAGCAAAAGTGATCGGTACTGACTTAATTAGATCGGTACCGACATGAAATTTTGTCTGAATGTGAAAAGAAGAAGTAAGGAGAGGGAAAAGGAAGGTAGTGCATACATAGTTAAGGCATGGAATGATCACCGAAATGTGGATCTTGGCTTTAGCATGAAGAATGGAACTACTACTATTTAAAGCAATCGAAAAAATATCCACAAAATATGAGCAACACTTTAAAGCTAGGTAATGGTATACGCTTGCTTTGTTCCAGAGCATTCTTCATTTTCAATCGAAGTGTACTCTAGAGGCCAAGTGTTATCCGGATTTTAGAACAAGCAATTTTCAAATGAATCTGGACATCATGATGAAGACGGAATTGTTTAGGGAGTTGGGAACATGCTTGGAAGGAAGATGGAAGTTGCTTTAAGAGTTTGGAATGCTTAGGGACCAAGAAATCAACTCGGTACAAACCTCTTTCAGGTCGGTACCGACCTCTTTTTAAGGAATATGGAGAACTTTGAGTCTATGGTTCATGGTGAATTGGCTAGAGTGATCATCCCGTGGTCCATTTTTGAAGGAGTGGGTGAAACACTCCAAGGAAGCTCTGAAGAGAAGGACAAGTACTAAAGATATTAGAACCTCTCGACAACGATTAGATTTCTAAGGAAAAAGTGCTTAGAACTTAATGGATCGAAGGTAGAAGACCAAACAGAGTTAAATGGCATGATCTGCCATCATAAAATCAGATTGGTATCAATCACTTCTGATCGGTACCGAGATGATTTTATTCCCCAAGGGGCTTCGTCTCCCCTCCTACATTCTTAGATCTGAAGATAGACTTGGTATTTCAAGATTCGGTGATTTTTTTGAGTGTTTTCTCTATAAATAGCAAGCACATGACAACTCAAAAAGGACTTTTGGCACTTCATCTTCTTCACTTTCTTTCTCTACATGATTTGTCACAATGGAAGTTACCTCTTTCCCGTTTCTAGGCTTTTAGATTAGTAAAATCCTTATACTTATGACCAAAATCTCAAAGTAATTACATTAAAGTGGACTTAGGCCTAAGATTTGTCGAACCACTACAAAAATTTCTCGTGTTTCTTATTTTATTTTGTTAGATCTCTCTATTCAGTTTCTTTTTAGGGTGTTATGCCATTTTTTGGCTTAATGGATAAAAATTATATTTATTGTTCTATGCAAGAGGACTGGATGAAAACAAAACGAATTACTGATTTTTTAGAAGTTTTTTTATGATGCTACTTGCTTGTTTTCTATAACAAAGTACCCAACTTCTAATTTGTTTTTTTCGAAAGTTGTTATGGTTTTGTTTGCATTACAATAGTATATGAGATCTAATGATTTTATGTCAAACATGGCAAGTAACATGATTTTAAAGTTCAATATATATCGGAGTAAATTTAGTATATTGCTTTGCATTGCTTGTATTCTTGATCCATAATATAGGATGGATTTTGTCAAGTTCAGTTACAAAAGACATTGGCATGAGATGGTGGATATAAAATTAAAAGCTCTTTACGAAGAGTACAATAAATATAGAAGGAATCCAATAATGAAGTAAGTAGATCAAAGAATTGGATTATAGTGATTCATTTATGAGACCTTATTCACATGAGTGTGCTGATGTAATGGAAGAGTTTGATATATATGTGTGTGTCTATATATATATAGGAATTCCAAGTTTGCAAAAAGTTCTCATATTTCAGAACTTAAGTTATATTTAGAAGATGGACTTTTAGACCGTAAGTTACCACTCGATATTCGGTTATTTTTCCAATCTCAACAATCTTAGTATCACATTCTCTCTCGCTCTCGTGGCAAGAGATGTTTTAGTTGTGCCTATCATTATCATTGCATCCGAATGTGCATTTAGCATTAGCAAAAGAGTGCTGGACGATAATCACAGTTCCCTTAAAGGTGATATTGTGGAGGCATTACTTTGCATGCATGATTGGTTATATTGAATATTATTGCAACGGAAGTGGTACAAAAAGATGAAGAAATTTCCAAATATCATATTAATGTGGAGTAGTTTACTCAATTTCCTACACCATCCTTAGGTGAGAATTGATTGTCATGAAGGTACAATTTTATAACATATTGTTTTGATATAATTTCTTTTGTTCTTCATTGTTGTTTTGCTGTATATCTAAATTAATATAACTACTATAATAATAACAATAGTGTTCTTGAAAGATTACTGTAAATAACGATATCACTATAGTTGCTATAGTGTGCTTGATGAAATTGTTTACCTTGATTTTGATCTTAGATTAATTTGTTTTCTCCTCTTTTTTTGGGGTCATTTACTTGAACTTAAGTATGCTTACTATATAAGTTTTTCTCAGGTACAATCCAAGCAATAATATACTTGATATCTGCACTGAAAATCCAAGTTGAAAAATGGCTTTAGAATTGAGATTTCTTTAGGACTGCTAGTCATTCACTTTTTCAGATGATAATGAATCCTTCTTGCTATCTATATTTATGAGTACAAGTAATGATTTATGTATAATGATGATCATACATATGTACACATATAGGATCAAATCTTTTGAATGAAATCACATATGCATCCATGTGTCATGAACTGTCATTGTCGTAACATGTAAAAGTGAATATAAAATATGAAAATATGGTATGCAATAATACGCACCAATTATGCATATGATATTTCACTGCACCTTATGTGCTTTATCATTTTATATCATCACCTTCTGTTTTGAATTATGTTATTTTATGTAATACTCTAATAGATTGCCCCAAAGACCATGTAATATATCTTGTGTTCCTTATATGAATAATAACATGTACAATAGACAATTTATTCCATATAATTTACACATTCTAGGTATAACTTTGCATATTTCATCTTGATAGATTTCTGTGTTTCCACCAATAATGCAGATGAGATGATACATATTTGTTTAAATATTTTATCTAATCTTGCCTTTTCTCCTAATTATTAGATTAAACTGATAGCATAGTGAATTCATTATTGCTCTAAGCATGATTAAACATATTCCTAAATCTGAAGTTAGTTAGGCAAGTGCACTTGCACATTCATGAACTGATAGTTTGTGCCATTTGCTTCAGGAATACAAGGCTATGCTTAAGGGCTTTCAAACTATAAGACCATGCTCATATGCTGAAGAACTTTCCAGTATTTTGTAGTTTTGTTACTTTTGTATGCCAGGCTACTGTTTTTGTAGTGATTCGGTTTATTTCAGTTATTTGATGAAGTTTTTGTATTCAACCATGGAGTTTGTCAACTAAAATTATACTATACTGAATATTTTAGTTTCTAAATGTTGTAGTTTGTAATTATACTCTGTAGGGCCTTCAAATATCTTCTAGTTTTTGTGTTACCTAGTTCATTTTTTTATTTTATGATGTAGTTTTTTAAATCTTTTATATGGTATTGATAATATATTGGTACAGTTTTTCATTTACAGTAGCAGTTTTTGCCGTTGTTTTTGCTGCTTTTGCTACAGTTTTTGTTAATGGGTCAGGTCGAGTTAACCCTGTGGGACATGTTAGATACCATAATTCTTGTGTAGAATAGATTTTAAGGTTATTATAACACTAGAGAGAGGATGAATAGTGCATTTACACTTGTTAAGACTTTAAACTGTATTTTTCAAAACTTATCAACTTAGAATCACAATCACAGGAAGATAATAATATAAATGCAGAATAAAAAGCAATAAAGTAAAAAGAGCAATAATAGAAATTTTTATACCGGTTTGGATTCCCAATACTACATCTAGTTTTGTACCCTATGCAGAATTTCCGCTATAACAAAAGTTTGCAATTCTACGGGTGGTAAGTACACTTATACAATTTGGCTTTGAATTAGGTGGCAAACACACCTATCCTGACTTCCATGGGTGGTAGGACACACCTAGCCTTTTGAATTTCGATGAGTGGACAAGAACATTTGTACAATCCCGAATTTCTACAGGTGGCAGGATACACCTTTACAATTCAAGTAGTAGAGAGTAATTCTACAAGAAATCATATATTTCAAATACAAAATCTCGTAGTCTTCGGTACAATGATCCTATAGACCTCGGTAGCAATTTGTGATTGAAATCTTTTTGGACCAGGATAAAATCAAAAATAGAATGATAGCGAATTTGACTAAGAACCCTTTGATCTTTTTATAATTTGTGAATTCGTGAAGAATGAGAGTGAAAGAATATGAATTCACAAAGTATATACGTATAGTAGCAAAAGAACTTTTTTGCAAACTAGTAGAGAAGAAAGGGTGAGAGGAAGGAATAAATTTTTTATGTTTCTATAAAAGGTTCTAGAGAAGAAAATAAATATCTTTTAAAGAGAGATTTCCAAAATGTGCTACATGGTCTTTAACAAATATTTCAAAACTCTTTATACACCATTTTGACTAACTGAAATGTCTTATGCTCTTTCCGTCTTTGTTTCTTGGATCTCTAGTATCTTCCAACATTTTCCTTTGTCTCCTTAATCTGCTTGATTCCTCTTAATATCCTTGATCTGCTTGATTCCACTTGGTCTGCTAGACTTGCTTGATTCCTCTTAGTCTCCTTGATTTATCTATATTCGTGCAATACTTTTGAGTAGTATACTAGTATTTCTTGTACTATAATCTTTACAACTTAAAAAGTTATTATTTATAAATTTATATGGTTGTTGTCATCAAAATTAATACATGTAGTTCTAATAGTCTCCCCCGTTTTGATGATGACAACCATCTAAATATTTATTTGTTAACATGGTTCATTAGTGCCAACAAGTGTTGATCTCAAGGATCGAATTCGGGACCTTTAATCTCGTAGTTTAAACTACCAACCAATTGAGCCAAACCTGTTGGCGACAACCAGCAAAATATTCCTTGATATAAGATAATATAATGTTATTTTAACTTTATTATAACTCCCCTTAAATCTATTGTCTTCCTCTATGATAATGCATTTATTAACCCTCTATGTTTTTGACATATATATATCCCCTTTATCATCAATAAAAATGAGTTTATTTACAAAAGAGATATATAGATAATTATCTAACTAAGGAGTCTAAGGTGATAATACATATGTAAGTAATCAAAATAAATGATAATTAATTAGCATACTAAGAACATCTTATCATTATCATTTAAATTAAATATTTGCTTTTTTTAATAGTTTTGAAAAAGAACATATTCCTGATTCTCATCCAATTTAATGTATTTTATACTAGTGGTTTTGTTAAAATATTTGCTACTTGATTTTTGCTATTTATAAATTCTAAAGTTATATTTTCGTTATTTACATTAGCCCATAGAAAACAATGTTTATCTCTATCTCTTTTGTCATATCATGATTAGATGAATATTTAGATAAATTTATTGTGTTGGTATTATCATAATATAATGGCAATCTGTTAATATTTATGCTAAAAACTTGTAATGTTGTTTACATGTTTATTACTTGGGAACTTGCCAGTGCTACAAATATATAATTTGCTTCTGTTGTGAATAGAGAGACATAATTTTTCATTTTACTAAACCAACATACAAGTGAATGTACCAAAAAGTGACGTGTCACACTTGTACTTTTTTGGTCAAATTTGCAGCTGCATAATCTGCAACACTATAAGATATTAAGTCAAAAGTGTTCTCCTTAGGGTAAAATAGTCCATAGTCTAAGGTGTTATTAATATATCTTAGAATCCTTTTAACCGCTTCAAGGCGAGGTTCTTTTGGGTTTGACTGTTACCTTGCACAAAAACATACACTATGCATTATATCAGGTCTACTTATAAATGATGTAGAGTAGAGAACCAATCAATCCACGATACAGTTTTTGATCTACATCTTTATATTTCTCTTCTTTACTTGGGTTTACTTCAGATGCCATTAGGGTAGGTTTACAACTTGTATTTGACATTCCAAATCATTTTACTAGTCCTTTAGTATATTTTTCTTAACTTATAAATATTTAATTATTTATTTTATGGTCCTAAAAAGAAAGTTAGTTCTCACATATAACTCATTTTAAATCCATTTTTCATTATTTATTTATTTATTTATTTTGAAATGGTACTTTATATACAACAAATCACTGTGACAACATATCACATGTCAATAAACGTTCGAATCATGCTACGCAAGTTTCAAACTTGTGACATCTCGCACCAAAGCCAAATCACTTAACCACTGGGACAATGGTGCTTGTGACCTCTTGAACTTGTCATTTTTCATTATTTTTGGAAATTACATGTTTAGTTGTTCATTTGTTGAACAGAAGATAATATCATATGCATAAATCTATATTAACTGTTTATCATTATTAGTTATTTTTATAAATAGAGTTGTATCTGCCTTTTCTATTTTAAAACCCAACTGAATTATGTAGGATTTAGTCTTTCATACCAAGCACGAGGTGCTTGTTTTAAACCATGTAAGACTCTTTTTTTATTTATAAACATGGTTAGGGAATTTTTCATTTTCAAATAGTAGTGGTTGTCCAACATATACATCTTATTTTATTTCTCCATTTAAGAAAGCACTTTTTACGTCCATTTGATATAGTTTAAAGTTATTATAATTTGCAAATGCGAGTAATATTCTTATAGCCTCTAGTCGAGCTACAGGAGAAACAGTTTCTTTATAGTCTATACATTCTTCTTGATCACAACATTGTGTTACTAATCATTCTTTATTTCTCACAACCTCTCCGAAATTATTTAATTTACTTTTATATACCTATTTAGTTCCAACAACTAATTGATTTTTAGGTCGTGGAACTAACTCCCAAGCATCATTTTTTGTAAATTGATTCAACTCTTCTTGCTAGCAAGAATCCTTGTATTTTCTAACGATGCTTCTTTAGGATTTTTAGGTTCGTTTATTGAGATTAATGTCACATTACTCATTTTGTTTAATTGATGCCTAGTTCTTACAAAGGTTTGATATTTCCTAATATATTCACTTCAGGATGATCGTTACAATTATAGCTTTTGTTAATTTATTCCCGTTTATATCTTCATTAATATTAGTTTTATTTTCAATATTTTCATTATTTGTATATCTTCCTCATCATTATCAATCTTAATTGTTTCAAAGTTTTCATCAAATAAACGTGTAAAGTTTTTCAATTAAGTAGTTCTTGTATTAAAAATTATGTATACTTTTCTTTTGTTATTATATCCAATGAACACTCCTTTATCAGGTTTTGCATTAAATTTATCTTTTGTATTTAGTATAAAACATTTGATTCCAAAAAATTTTAAATAAGAAATTTTTGGCTTTTTGTCAAAGAATAATTTATATGGTGTTTTCTTTGTTAGCGGTCTTATCAAAATTCTATTTAGCATATAACAAGTTGTCAGAACTGCTTCAACCCAAAAATTATTAGGTAAGATAGTATCATTTAATAATGTCCTAACACATTCTTAAATAGTTCTATTTTTATGTTCTACTACTCCATTTTGTTGAGGAGTTCTTCGAAAGGAGTAATTGTGTGCTATACCTTTCTTATTAATTTTTTTTCAAAACTTTCATTTTTGAATTCTCCTCTATGACTACTCCTTATAGTTTTAATTTTAAGGGATATTTTTTGAATTCTTTTAGCAAAAGTTTAAATATTTCAAAATCTTCATTTTATGTTTTAACTAAATCATCTATGCATATCTTGAAAATTGTCAACAGTTACAAAAACATATTTATTATGGTTTATTGATTATACTTGAGATGGTCCAAAGAGATCCAGATGAAGAAGTACTTAATAGAGTTAGGGTTATGCCCTAGAGGCAATTCTATAATTTAATGTAAATTATTAACTCTATAATAAAATCCCGTTCGAAATAAAATGGTATTTGTTTTCTATTAATATATTTGTTGTATTATGATTTATTAATTAAAAAATAATTTAAATATATTTAATAGAAAATTGTTAAATAATATGTTATGTGATAGTAGTTAAAAAATGTTATAATCATGAGAAATTTATCACATTGTATAATAATATATTGTTTTAAATATTCCTAGTCAAGATGTTTCGAGAAAGACATTGATACATCCACTGAGACTAGAGTACCTAACACTCTTAAAATGTTGAGTAATGTATTACTTATGGATGATATGGGAACCAAAAGGTTACATACTGATAGTTATTAAATATCGTTGGAATGGCTTGTTCGAGAGTTTACTTTTGAATAATAATAACTAGGTCACATAGGAACTCTCAAAGTGATGATATTACATGGTTCTCTCGACTAGATAGTACTATTGAACTCCAAATTGGAAACTCCACTTGGATTATAGTTAAACCATGACATGATGTCCATGAATGACTAAAGCTAAGTATAAGTCAAAGAATTAGAAGTGGAACACTATTCAATTGGGAATTTGTCTCCTTGGAGTTATGAGGTTAATATCATTGTCAACTGTAGTCAACTAAATATCAAAATCTCTGTCCAAAGTAGTAAAGTTAATAATAAGTGTTATTGCTAAACAACGGACTTTGTTATGAAATAACTGAGTTGAATGCGGAAGATATTGGATTTTTGACAACAACCAAATTTCATTAGTCCTAAAATGGTATAGCGTTGACGAAGAGAATAATTGTAAATAACCAATGGTAGCGCTTGAATTTGTAAAATTAGATTTTATCGATGAGATTTATAGGCAGTGAATTAAGTCAAACTATCATACCTCTAGCTATGGTAACATGTAAACATTAGTATTTAAATTATTTTAATATACATCACCGAATAAATTTACACCTGTGAGTCACACAACCGAGTCTATTCAGTTTCCGAAACACTACTTGATTTAATTAGTTCGTAATAGTTATAAATTAATTGATTAATATTTGTGAAATATTTGTTATTATTATACTTATTGTATGAGGCATGTTTATGGTGTAGCTTGTAGAAATGTTCGGGGTACTATTAGTAATTTATTGGGTGTATATATAAATTTATATATGTATGTATCGATATACGATATCAATGATAATTTAAATTGGATTTAAATTTACTAAATTGTTAATGAGTTGATTGGGCATTATGGTCCATTAAGGACCTAATCCATTCAGCTAGAAGAGAGGAAAATAAGTGGCTTAGTTGTTTGAATTGCTAAGAGAGAATGATGTAGGTTATTTTTCTCTACATCACACTATATATTCAACCTTTAGCCACCAATTTTTAGTTATAAATTTTGCTCTGTCCTCTTCCCTATTAGTCTGCAAACTCCTCTCCCCCTCTCCATTTTTCTTACCTTAAATACATCCATTCAATCAAATATAATTAAATTTGGTATTGTACACCTATCTCTTGTAAAGACGGATGCAGATGTGAGAGATCTAAGAAGTCTGTTCGAATCAATGTGTGTTTCTATGGCCATATCTCCTAAGGTATAATTCATTTAACTCATTCAATTATATTATAACCATTATATACCATATATGTTATACACACACTCACACCAATCAAATATTTAATAATTAATTTATACGTAATGTATCTTCGTAATAATTTGTAGTTGATATAAAAATTATGTGCACATATATACACAATATGTTTTTGGCCAGTATTTTTTTTTAAATTCCAATTTAATACACACACATACATACATATATATACTATTGTTTACTAAATTTTAAAACATTATTTAATAATCTAAAATGCATATTTTTATATTTACCTATAAAAAATATTTAGTAAATGTTTTATTTAAAAAAACCATCTTCTGTTTTTAGAATTTTTAAAAAAAGTAAAAAGGCTTTAGGATGAAATAAAAAAAACATTTGTGTTAATTATATATATTTTGCATAGTACAAAATTTCATTTCATTTAATTCTTTTTTATGACCGAAACACGGACACACACACACACATATGAATACACAAATTATATATTTATGTATATATTTAAAATATTGACTTATATATATCATTAAAAAAACATAAGTATTTCAATAAATATTTTACAACATAAATATATTTGAATTTAAATTTTTAATATTGATATATATTAATATATTATAGAGTCAAATTAAGATGTTTAAAATTTGAATTTCAAATATTGGATTTAGTATTTATTTTGAATCTTATTTATTAAGTCTAATTTAGATATTATAAATTTGAATTTTGAAATTAGAAACTTAATCAAATTTATTTTAATTATAATTTATTGAAATCAATTTTATTTTTGATATATATATGTTTATTCAGTTAAATTTATTAATTAAATTAGAAAAATTAAATAAAATATGATTTTATTTAAAATAATTAGATTGGATTTAATTCAAGCTTTAGACTTCATAGGCCCAATAGATCCAAAGATGGGATTTTTTAAAATCTACATATTCCACCCGCTTCCAATCGGCCTAGATCCAACAATAGTATCAAAGCCCTATTGGTCTATGTAGTCTAAATTAGTTACTTTAGGGCCAACTTATAAGGCCAACATGTCGTTTAGGTGTCTAGAATAGTAGTGTCTAGGCTTGGGTTGGATAATTAATTATTCTTCTCTCCCTGGCTACTGGCTTGGCTCAATGATAGAGTAATTCCAAAAGGTTGACCTAATTGGGTTAATTTTCAAAATTCAGTTTGAAAATTTAAAAATATATTTTGAATCTATAGGTTAAATTTAAATTATACAATTTTTTTTATAAAGGTTATAAAATATTTTTTCAAAAATTAGTTTATGAAAATAAATTAATATGTTTGAATAATTTAGTTGATTAGAATAAATGATTAATTAAAATAAATAAAATAAAAATAAACATATTATTTTTTGCAAGGAAAGCCGGCTTTATAGTGGGCCATGCCACTCTATTAATATACGAAGAACATGTGTTCTGCACATGCACAGAATAGATAAGATGGTTTTATAGTGGTCATGCCACTTAAAAATACAAATAAATAAATAAAACAACATAGGAGTCTGGCAGCACGCCAGAACTGTTAAAAAACAAGACTATCCCCCCTTAGAAGAGGAAGAACAACTACTATTGTCAGCCACAGCGGGGCCAATGACATGAACAAACCCAAAGAACAGATAGCAAGGTTAGGGACATAACAGGAGGAGGCCTTGCAGTAAATGAATTTCCTATCCCAAGTGGTATCTAGAAACAACATCTTGTTTTCATCATCAATTTCACCTAACATAGTAAGGGAAAGACCCTCACTCTCAATGTGATAGAACAGTCGCCTACTCTCACAAACTTCGTTACTTACATAAATATAGAAAGTATCACTATCAGGTATGTATCTCATGTTAGAAGAATGATGTATCCACGCACGCTCCGCTGCGTCCCAAGAATAGAGTCTAAAGGAGACTCGACAATCGAAGTAACAACAAGAGCAACATCAACCACAACAGAAGGCGTAGGGCTACTAACTCTGGTGGGGGGGACTTTCAGAACCCATTTTAGAATAGGGCGAGGAAGAGGCACCATATCAACCAGTAGTTCCAGAGTATCAGTAGACGATAGAGAACAAGCTTCCTTAAGGTGGCTAAAAGGTTGACATGATGTGCATATATCAGGTTTCCAATTATATCGAACAATAACTTTGGCTTCTATTCCTTCAGCAATTCTGACTTTAATTGATGAAGTCAAAGGCTTCAAAGGACTGATTTCAATCAAGGCTTTAGCATACACCAATCTCTTCCTAGCCACAATTTTAAAATCAAAGCAAATCACTTTGCCAACTGTTCCAGCAAGCCAGTTCAGCCCAATCATGGGTTGCAAAATAGAAGGGATGTGAGAGAAATGCACCCAGACAGGAATATATAATACTTGAGCCTTTGCTTGATCCATAGACAAATACCAAGATGTGGTAATGAAAGGCTTCCCATCTATAATAATTAGATCAGCTTCTAGAATTCGTTGTCTTTCATCACTTTTAGCAAACTTAAAATAGTACATAAAATTATCAAAGTGCACACTAAGACCACCTCTAGGCTTCCAGACTTGATTACAAAGCATTCTAACCAGATGATAGTGAGGGTTTGAATCCAAGAAAAATCCAACCAAAAAATCGGACCAATAATCAAGCCCACCTGCAACACTTCGACCGTAGGAACCAACACTCCATCGATCTTAAAGTTGTTAAACATGCGAGCAGAAAATACCCTAGAATTCTTCAGGAGTTTAGAAAATAAAAATGACCACTTAGGAGCCATGATAGTGGCAGAGGCATGTAATCTAGGAGTGACACCTGAAGGAGCCTCGACTAATGGATGACCAGGAACAGCAGGTGATACTTGCGCATCGCTAACAATAGTTCCACAACCAACTCGTCTACATCCTACATGTCTAGCCGTAATACAGTTAGCAACAATTTCAAACCCAACATTCGAATTCCCACCGACAATACAGTTAATGTCAGAAGCAATTATATCAGCTCGAACTTCAAGAACAAGAGATACAGGGTTTTTGGAAAGTTAACAGCAGCACTAATAGGGTCTATATTAACAATTGATACATGGACATCATCCATAGAAAAATGATTATCAATATCCGAGTCTATAACAACCCAAGAACTATCACGTTGAGCATTTGAATCTAGAAGAGTAGAAATTAACGTGGTCAAGCTTGTTTTTGCGATACCCGAAATTGGGTCATCGACAAATGGAGAAAACTCGGCTACCATATGGATGAAAGCATTGCCATCACTAACTGAGACTGGAAGCGAGCGATCCTTTCCTGTTAAATCAAATTCCACTTCAAGAGACTACGCCGAAGACAGAGCTTCACCCTTAGACTGAAGAGGAGATGCCGAGTAGGCGCGTCTAGATCTTGTTTGAGATGTTGGGCGAGGCTCAATCGACATAGTAAAGCGGGGTTTTGACTTGCGGTTCTTGGTCATCAGAGCTGAGAAGGAGAGGCGGAAGAGAAAATAAGGCAAAAAGAAAGTGAATGGTGGTAGAAGTCGTTAAGAAGAAGCCTCAGATCTAAAAATAAAAATCGCCATTACTGAAACATAACGCCATGTTTGATAAAATTGATTTGGAAAATAAATTTTGTAAATAAATTTTAAAAATGAAATAAACATATATATTAGTATACGTGTTTGTGTGTGTATATATATATGTTAATATATATATTTATATATATATCTTAAATTTTTTAAGATAAATTATAAGTTAACTTTGATTTGGAAAATAAATTTTTAAAAATGAAATAAACATATATATTAGTATATGTGTTTGTGTGTGTGTGTGTGTATATGTTATAGTTGAATTATATATATATATATATCTTAAATTCTTTAAGATAAAATATAAGATAAATATTTTCAAATTTATTAATTATGTAACTAAAATTAATTTTAATTAAACAAAAATAATTATTAAATAAATAAATTAATCATTAATTAATAAAATAAAATAAAATACATAATGATATATGTACATAAAACTATAAGTTTTATACTTAATATTATTAAAATGTTTTGGATAAATAAAATAAAATTTTGAATTTTAAAATTTAATTAATTAAATTATAATTAATTAAATATGATTTACTTAATAATTTATATAACAATATTACATAAGTTAATTTAATTATGAACTGTTATAAAAAAATTAAATTTATATAATATGGCTGTATAAAACTTAAGTGGAACTATAAGAAACCCAACTTGGGTTTAAGGAATGAGTATATACGTGTTGTACGTATACTATGATTTTAGATGTGTCTGGCACTTGAATCACGATGGTATTTTATAAAAATACATTGTTCCTTAAATCGATATCACTCATTGTGTGTGTACTAAAGATTATGAATCCTTAATATATAGGCTGTCCTCTAACATTTATATATTAATAGATTACTTGCATACTCTTTAGTTATTGAGCTTCCTCAAGAAAGAGATGTTATGTGTAGTTTTATTAATATATTGACTAGATGAGGTAAGACACATGCATATATTTGATGAGCTTTCGCCAAGGTACATTCCTTATACTTAGGCCATCGTGAAATGGTGGGTTCGAGTTAATAATCTCTCTTGATTTGTTGAGCTTCCTCAAGGTCGAGATGAGATTAGGATAAAGACCATGGGTTAGGAGTTGTATGCAATATAACCAATAAAGTGTTGTCCATTGTTTGCGAGCCTATGATTTATTGAGCTTCCTTAAGGTCAAAATCCCAAGGCAAGCGAGTCCTACACCCACTAGGGAAATCAAAAGAATTCTATGTTTCTTTTTAGGGTTTTGTGAAACATAAAAGTCTAGTGGGAGCGTATTAGATAAATGAAATGTAACATTTAATCTATCTAATAATATAAGAACATGTACTATGTATAAATTATCCTAATCTACTAAAATTAAATTTGCAGCAAAATGACCAACCTAAGACTATTTTTGGAAAACGATAAGCTCACTGGACTAAATCATACCGACTGGTTAAGAACAATTAAGATAGCACTCACATACAAACATTTATGGTTTTCGATAATTGAACCTTTATGAGAGAATCCCGTTGAGGGCATTGACCCCGAAATAGTTAAGTCTTATAACTCTAGGGTAGCTGTTTGTGATATCTCTTAAGTGTTCATTTTGTCGACATTAAACATGTCATTGCAAAGGCAACATAAACATATATCTATTCAAAAAATCTTCAAAAGCATCAAAGCTATGTCTTGGAAGCAATCTCGTTTCGTAAGGTACATTACTATTAAGAAATTGTTCAACACAAAGATGACTAAGGGCAATCATATTGAGGATTTTTTCTTGACCATAAAAGGCTATATTGATAGAGTATTAGAGCCAGATGTGAAATAAGCAAAGAACTGCAAGTGGATTTGTTTCTAGGCTTACTGACTCTGTAGTTTGAGTTGTTCATATTTATCTACAATATGAACCAGTTAAGCGTAATCTTCATCGAGCTACTCAATATGTTGTGGTCTACCGAGGGATCATTTAAGGATCAAAACACGGTATTGGCTATAAAGGGTAAGGCCATGTCTTTGAAAGGTTCGAAGAAATGAAAGCAGGGACCTAAGAAAGGTAAGAAGGATGCTCCTACGGATAAAGGTGAATGTCACCATTGTCACAAGAAGGGGCACTGAAGATCAATTGTTTGGACTATTTAATGGTGATCAAAGAAAGGAAAGAAAGTGTTTCTTCCACTCCTTGAGGTATGTTTATGATTCAAAATTGTTATACAATAAATAAATTATCTTTGATTTTCTGGATCTGGGACCCATATATGTAATTAGTTGTATGGACATAGGAGCATACGACATGTGGTCAAGGGTGAAAAGAGGCTTTAAGTTACTAATGGATTTATAGTAGATGCAACTATGCTTGGAGACTATCTGTTAAATTTGACGACTGGATTTGATTTAGATTTAAATAATTATTTTTTATTAAATTTTTTTGCGGTATTATATCTATTTCTGGATTGTTTGAGATATATTTTGGTTTTCATTGTAAAGGCAGGTGTATAAATATTTTGTTTGATGGAAATAATATTTGTAATGGTGTTTTGGATAATGGCATTTTTGTACTGAATTTTAATCTTATATGTGCTATGAATAATTCTTCTATTGACATTAATAATAGTTACTTATGGCACTATAGGCTAGGTCATATTAGTGACAAAAGACTGCATAAACTAAAGATTGAAGGTTTTCTACCATAATTTAATTATGGATCATTTGACACTTCTGAGTTATTTCTCAAAGGAAAAATAACCAAGCACCCCTTCAGTGGGAGCTACAAAAGAGTTAATGAACCCTTGGGTCTCGTACATACTGATGCATGTGGCTTAATATCTATAGTGGCTAAGGATAATTCAACTTACTTTGTTACTCTTACTGATGATTTTTAGAGACTAGGATATGTATATTTTATGAAGAATAAATCTAATGTCTTGAGAAATTTAAAGAGTATAAGAATGAGGTATAAAATTAGACAAACTATAAAATTAAAATACTTCGACCAAATCGAGGAGGTGAGTATGTTGAACAAGAGCTCTAACGGTACTTAAAAGATAATGGGATCATCCCTTAGGTTACTCTACCCTTTATACACATTACAATGGTGTATCGGAAAGAATCGAACCCTATTAGATACGGTTCGTTCCATGATGAGTAAAGTTAAGTTACCTCTTTCCTATTAAGGATATGCGCTTAAAACCGCAACACATATGTTGAATTTGATACTAGCTAAATCTTTGCCTGAGACGTCATATGAGATATGGCATGGAAAGAAACCCCACCTTAATTATTTGAAGTTATGGGGTCATCCAACCTACGTTAAGAATGTTGGCCCCAATTAACTAGAGGCAAGATCGGCTCTGTGTAAACTCATAGGATATCCCAAGAATTTTTAAGGATTTATTTTCTATAACACTGAAGGACAAAAGGTTATTGTTTCTCTACATGCTATCTTTTTAGAAAATAAATTTCTATTAAAGAAAATTAAAAGCGAAGTTGAAGACTTGGATGAGATCCAAGAAGTAAACACAAAGGGTAAACCAATAGAAGAATCAGATTCACCATTATATGAAAACACGCAACCTATAAGAAGGTCTAACAGGTAATGAAACACCCCACACCCTTTCGTATACCCAAAAGGACACACTAGAAGGCATGGTGCATAGTAGGTATAAAATAAAACTAGTAGAGACTAAGATTAACAAGACAAAAATAGGTAAAAATAGCGGAAACAATTTAAATAATAACTTATTTAGAACAGAACTTCATAACTGCTTTAAAAACCAAATAAGTCACCAAATACCAAATACATCACGTGTCAAAATACCATACATATATGTCTTATGAAATCAAAGAAAACCATAGTCTCAAAAATTAGAGTACAACTATTCCCAAACATGTGCTAGTACAAGTAAAGAACAAAAAGCTAAAATAAAAGAAGTGGAAGTACATAGTGGAATCTCCTTTAAAGAAACCTCCAAGCAACTGCAACCTACTGTCCTCTTCCTTGATTGCCTATGGGGGAAAAGGGGGAAAATAGAGGAGTGGGTCAAACTAAAAGTCTGGTGAATGATAGTAATTACTAGAATCTTTATGTAAAGTAAAGGTAATAGGCTTTACAACAGTTCTAGTATATAAAAAGAAACAAAGGAAATATAAGGAGGAATAAGCTGGAAATAAATACGAATTAACTATTAAATATGATTGATTAACTTTGATTGTTTGCAATTATCCTTGATTGCTGTTTTGATTAGGCTGAATCCCTAATCCTATAATTAGGTTGAAATCCTAGTTCTACCCTTTTGATCGGTCTGCTACTCCATAGTACCTACTGCGGACTAGACGCTACATAACTCCGTACACATAAGGTAATGGCATCTACAAACGACGCATAAAGTACAATGGTGTCTACGAAAGATGCACAAAGTTTCTACTATGGACTAGATGTTATGTAGCTCTCTACACAGAAGGCAATGGTGTCTACGAAAGGCACATACTTAAGCACTTGGAACTCTTAGCAATTACTGAGCACCGAAATGGAAGTCGCACGCGTAACTGCCACCATGCTCATGCTACCTGTTGCTCCACCTATTGGGTCTTCTTATCACCTGTGCTCCAGCATAAGCGTGCCCCTCGTCTCACTTCAAGATTATGTGAAACACCATGTCCATAGAAAAATAGGGGAAATGCTGTTGGTACTGGCCCATCATCCAAACAATATCTAATTGCACCCCTTGTCCAAATCCCCCATGATTTGGACTTTTATTTGACCAATTACTACTATTATTAGCATAAGATTGCCGTCATTTCACTTCGGGCTAATGTGAGACCACCATTTTGTCTAATAGGGAATGCTTTTTGGTATAGGTCCTACTTTCATCTTTGCTTATTAACTTAGATAAGTTATTTAAATAAGCCTTTATTATTATCTTCACTGTCTTTTCTTATTAATTTATCCTAAGTCTTAAAATAAGCCTCATTCCGTTCTTTTTCTTATTATAACCTACGCTATAATCATGCTTATTACTTAACCCAAGGTCTAAGTGTGAAAATAAGCTACTTTTATCTTATACTCTTTTTAGTTATAATTTTAAATTATAACTAGGACAATTCTAACATTAATATCATAATTAGGCTCAATTTCAGTCTTAATTCCATTTTTATTACAGCCTTTACAATTTACATCTTATCTTCTGTTATTTCAGTATTCTTATAATTTTAATCCATATTCACGTTTAATCTATTCTAATCCATATGCGAGGAAGAGGGAGAAATAAAAGAAAACTGAAAATAGAAGGAAATCCAAAGCGTAGGAAGATGTAAATAACACATAAATAACAGTAAATAAACTAAAATACTGTAAATAAACTGTAAATAAATGGAAAAATATAATTAACAGAAATAAGCTAAAATTAACTGAAAAGAATAGCTAGAAAGAAATAGACTGAAAATAATTCTAAAAAAAAAGTATAAATAAAACTGCTAAAAAGGTTATTCCAAAAATTGTAGTAAAACTACAACTATTGGAAATCATATTATTTTAAATTACTTAAAGAGATCTAAAATAATTACAATCACTCACCTCTGGTCCTTAGCTCTTCTCTTCAGGTCTTTCCGGATCCACTTGGGGTTGTTAAATATTTTTATTTAAAATGATTTCCTCCTTGGAAAATTATTCCGTTTAGGGTCCTTTCTGAAAAGGTGAACCCAATTGGAAAAAAAATCTTAGAATGAGAAAAAGTTTTAGGTCTAGGGTTCTACTTATAGATGTAGAAGTGGATCTCGGACCGTTGGATTTGAGGATTGAACAGGATGCAACCATGTCATAGGCTAAATAGGAGCATCGGATGCAAGAATGGAAGGACTGGATCGGTTAAAAGAATGCAAATGACGCGTATAACGTTCGAACGAACGAAAGTTCGTTCGTTCGTTCACAAGGGGAGGCGGGTTCACCGGGCAGTCGACCGCCTCTTCCTCTAGGTCGACCGGTCGGTCGACCGGTCGGTCGACCTAGGGAACTGTTCGGTCGACCTCTCGGTCGACCTAGCCCAATTAATTATTATTATTATTATTTTCGTTTTCTTGTTTAATTTGTAACTCTCTCATATTAACTTGGATTCTGACGTTCTATATATGGAAATTGACCAGAAAATTACCACGAACACAATGGTGCAACTCCCATGTCTCAATTATGAAAATTTTATAAAGTTATTTTATTATTTCATTAATTAACGAATTAATTATTATGGGTTAAATTTTAGGTTGTTACATTCTCCCCTCCCTAAGGGATTTCATCCCCGAAATCTCTAAGGATAAAAGAATGAACTAAATGTTTTCATCCAAGTTCTACAACCAACTAATCAACCATCATCTATTACATCCATTATCCTAAAGTCTTTATAATACGATTTATGATACTTATGCAATTAGTGTAGTGTCAATGTCCCTGACTAATGCAAAAGATTAGGTGGTCCACTGATTCAGTCGACCTCCTTTTATGCAATCATGTCCATGCCATGTATCCAAGTAAATGCAAATTCCCTAATAAAAACTGATAGTTCTATATGCGTGTGACAATCATCATCCAAATGCAACAATCATGTGATAATCATTCATTTATAGCAACCATGAAAAATAAAATGAAAATGTAAATGCACACACATCCATATGTGTAACGACCTCGGATTTTAATTAAATTTAAATTGATAATTAATTGAATTTTTGAATTAAAATTGTAAAATTAATTGTAAATTGAAGCGAGTTTCCCCAATTAAAATTGAATATATATTAAATCATATGAATTTAAATATTGTATATATGTGATTTGGATTTAAATTTCAAGTAAATAGTTTAATAATAACTTGAATATATATGTATATATGTATATATATTGAATTTGAATTAAATTTGAATTAAATGGTTTAAAGATAAATTATAGTGATAAAATTTGGGATTGATGGTCTATATTAGAAATAAAAATAAAAATAAAACAATAAGTATTACAGTAAAATTTATAATAAATATTTAAAATAGAAATGGAAATAATAATAATAATAATAATAATTTAAGCTAGAAATAGAAATCAATATATAAAAGATAAGTTATAAAAATATAAAGAAAAGCATTAGCTAAAATTTTAACAACAAAATAAAATATAGAAATTCATCTATATTTCAAAATAAATTATATAGTTTTATACAATATAAAGTAAATATATAAATTTTAATCTCATAAATCCATACAAAATAATGTAATACAAATAGACTACCAAAAATAAAAGAAAAATATGAAACAAGTAATGGAACAAACAAAGGAAGAAAAATGTAATAAAGAAACAAAAATATATATTCATGTCAACTTGCAAAATGAAGAGAAAATATAAATGATAAGCTTGCAAGAGAAGACATCAACTATCTTCATACCATGCACAGCCGAAATGAAGAAAAAAAATATAAATATGGTACAACACAATTAATGCAAGAACACCACAATATCATCTTAGCCACAAAGGAAAAAAATATCACTGATAAATTGTACAAACCAAATATATCACCCTGTACAAAAATATTACTCTGTAAACTTCATCTCATATATACATCAACTTCTCATTTCATATATACATCAAACTTATCTCAATTCGTTCATTCAAAACTAGAAAAAGAATATCATCTTAAAAACATAAACAAACTTCAATTTAAAACATCAAACAAATCATTACAAGCCAGAGATCAAGATGAATTCCAGTTTGCATTTCTTCAGCCTGTGTCAACATAAAAGAAGCTCTGTTCTTTCTTCTGAAGTAAAAGGTGAGTAACATCACTTTTAACAAGTTTTAAGTATATAATTTGGTTGAATGCTAGTTGTCTGAAATATGTATGTTTGTGTATATATATGGTTGTATTTTTGGATGTATGGTATGCATGTTATATTCATCAGAGTACTCTCTGTTTATAGCTTTAGTTTTCATGTATTAGTTAAATTGAAAACCCTTTTGATTTTGACTAGGTTTAAACTCAAGATGTAAATGAAAATTGTTGTTCTATCACAAACTTTAGATTAAAATCATACTTAGGTTAAATAATAGAGAAATGTCTTTGGAAATCATCTGGAAATCAATTTGACTGAGCATATTTTAATATAAGTCAAAACCCAAACTGAGTAGTTCATTAATTTAAGATTTTAAATCAAATCCTTAAACTAAAACATGATTTTTGAAACAAGAATCATAATTTTTAGAGCTAGTTGGAAGGTGCAGTTCTTGTTTGAACTGAATGTGGTAATTTGGGTTTTCCTGATGATCACGAGGATTTGGGAGATTGAATCTTTCTGAGGTGATGAGGGAATGATTGGGGGTTTGAGGAAAATTATTAGGAAGATGTTTAATTCATGATGGAGGTAGCAGTGATGGATTCTTGTTTGTGACCCTAGTTTTAACTAGTTTTAATGATTCGATCACCACGGCTTCTATAGTTGATCGAGTTCAACCAAACTCGAGGGAATGGAAGCATGGAAGTAGGCGAAGGCTTGGTCGGAGTTTCAGCAACTCTGGTGGTCGGAGTTTTGTTGACGAGGCGGTTGTTGGTGGCTCGGTTTTGTTTCAATCTTGGTCGAGAAGACTCGATTCCATTTCGAGTTAAATTCGAGTTCCTAAGTGGTCAGACAGCGTGGGGTGGTCAAAGAAGACTTGTCGGCGGTGGTCTTGGAGGCCGGAGCTCTAGCGATTGACGGTGCATGTGCACATGCCACTGGCTTGTGTTAGTGGATAGGATTTGGGAAGAGAGGTTGTGTCTCGAAGTGATCCTCAGAGAAATTGGGTGCAGGCTCGAGTAATAGCTCGAGTGAATTCATGTGTGTGCCGGGTTAATACTTAAACAAAATTTAAGTTTGAAAAAAATGGCATACGGGTTGATTTTTGGTAAAACTCGAAGCAAACAGGAAATAGTCTCGGGTAACACTCGAAGATGTCTCGGGTTTTATAATTTCCAGTTTTAAAAACTTTAACAATCTAAGTTAACTTAATTTCTAAAAACTGTTCTTTTTAAATTGATGATTGTTGTTAAGTTGAAAGAAGTAATTAAAGGTTTAGTTTCTTAAAATAATTAATTAAGGGGTTAATTAATTATGTAATTGGTTTAGAGGTTAATTTAATTAATGTGATTAATTAAGAATAATTTATTAATTAAGAATTATTAATTAAGGTGTTTGATAAATTAATTTATATCAAATGATTTGTAATTAATAGATCGGGATTGGATAATTAATTCATAAGTAATTAATCTAATGGGAAATAAATTGAATTAATTAGGATTAATTAATTGATAATTAATTCAAGGAGGATTAATTAACATATAATCAACCAAAATTAGTGATTAATCTGGTTTCAATTAATTAGATGATTCATTAACCTTATTTCTAGATGATTGTATTCTATTGAATGTTGTGAATTGTTTTGTCATCCCCGCTGTGTGATGCTTTGTGATATATCCTGATTTGTGTTGTGATCTGTAATGTAATTTATTTACAATGCATTTATATTATCTATCTGTGATTCTATGTATATAGATAAGCGTTATAGGATTATATCGCTTATCGATATTGTTGTGATTGTATCTGTGATGATTGTATAATGTTGCACTAGTGTGTTAAAACCCCTGGACCACACTCTTACACACACAAATATGGATTTCACGAGGAAATCGGTTAAGTCACAGATGATTTAAATTTAATATTTCTGAAATTGAAATTTTAATTTCAATTGATTTTGGAAATGGATTTGGGTTGAATGTTAAAGCTTTTGAAAAGGAGTTTTTAAGATAAAAGTTATTTTGAATAACTTGGTAAAGTTTTTCAGTTTAAATAATTTAATTTGAATTCAAAATTTTGAATTGAATTCCATGGTTGGAAATTATGGTTAAGATGTTATGAATGTGTTTATATGAATTTAAACCATTTTAAAAGTATGGTTTTGAGAATTTGAATTTAACCAAAGGACTTTAACTCGTATAAATGAATCAGATTTCCCGAAATGAAAACTATTTGTTTTCAAATAATAGAAGCTTTCATATAAGGAATGAACTTCCAAATTGTGTCAAAAGAATTTCAAGTTTGAAATGAAAATGGTTTTCCGAGTTATGGATAAATCTTTGTGAAAGATTGTTGAATTTTGTTTTGAAATTGGAAAGGTGTACCTTTTGTATAAAAGGTCGAAATGGAATTGTTTTGAAAGCTATCAGTTAAATCTTTGTTTTAAAGATTGGACGAGTTAATCCAATTGAAATGGAAATTGATTTGGAAAATCTATGAATAGATCTTTGTGAAACTGGGTGAACTTTGTGAGATGAATCTTTTTGTGTAAAAGATTAAAATGGTGATTGTTTAAACCATTTGAAAAGAAAGTTTTGGATAATAAATTGTGACTTAATTGAGATTCCATTATCCATATGTTTTTAAATATTGCGCTCATTATTCGGTTTAGCCGGGAGAGGACCTTTGCGTCATATAACCCATTCCAAATAATGATACGTCATATATGGATAGCATTTGAAGACCGGTGTTGAAGACCGGGTATTTGTGAGAACGATATGATAACCTATCGATTGTCTCTGCACTGAGTCGCGTCGGTATATAGATTACCTAAGTGATGGGAAATCCGATCGGGATTTTGAATACCCGGATTGCAAGGGCTTCTTTGGAAGTGCCTTCGGTTCTGTTCGAACCCGGAACAGACTTGTATGGTTGTATGTCTGACACTACACCTTGAGATATAAAGCTGATTTCTTTCAAATACATTTCTGTTTGGTGGCGGAGATTTATTCTCTTAGCTTAACACCCTTCTCTGAGACGTACGAGCTCAGAGGTTATGTAGTTGAAGGTTATAAGTGATATACTCCCAATTTGGTAGTGTGGCATGCTAAGTGTTACTATGTGTTGCTGATCATTTGTTGATCAAAGCATGGCTTTGTGAAAAATCATAGCTTTGTGGACGAGACCTCATCGAGCCTCACAAACCGGAAATGGTCGAAACAGGAAAGATACGGCAAGGTTTCAGGGGTAGCTCCCCTAGGGTATGTCCATTCCTTCTGGAAAACATGGTATCATGGTATGGAGCCCAGATATTTTACCTGTATGGTTGCTCCAATCTCATTTACTGTGTGATTGTTGCTTTGTGATCGAGGCTCCTCGGATAAAGGTCGCAAACGACCGGGGTGGCATATCTCAGGTTTACTACCCGGGAAGGGGGTAACCGGCCATGTGTTGGCAGAGAGCAGTTTTCTCTCAGGGCGTCCCTCCAGAGGCGTTCCTACGTGGCATAGGAAGTTCCTTAGCCTGACCATTTGTTGGAAAATCCAAAGAAACAATACGAACCTTGTACGGCTTTAGTTGTAGAACCTGCCATTTAAAATGGCAGCTATAGTAGGCATAGTATAATGATACCTATGCTGGCTAAGATTAATATTATATTTTCGAAATGTTTTCACACTATGCACTAGTGATAATATCAAAGAATTTTTCCTCGTATCAAGCATGTTTGACTATCATAAGGAGAAATCTCCTCCAATTCTGCGTTTGCATTGTGTGTATGGCGGGAGGCCTTATGGTAGTTTCATTTTCCAAAAAGCATATCGGATTTCTCTTACGAACTGTTTTTATTTAAAGCAACTGTTATGTTACTCGTACCAGTCCCATGACTGACCCGGAGTTTATTGTTCCCTTCTAAACTCTGGGTGCCCACAATTTCCCACATGGGCAGTCTAGAGTTGGGTTTTTCAGATAGTCAGGTTTAGTAGACTAGTTGGAGCTAGTTCAGTTTTTGGAGTTCACGGACTACACTTGCTTATCTTGGAGTTCGTGATGGTGATCCGAGTTTGACGTTGGGGTTGTTGGATTCATTCTCTTTTAAAGATCATTTGGAGTTATCACTTCTGTTGTTTCCGCTGTAACATTATTATTTGTCTCTGATATTGTTGTATCATATTAATATCATTGTTGTATATCATATTCTGGATATTGTATCATTGGAGTTGTATATGATAACATTCATTTCTTTCTTCCGCTGTGTTGTTATACTTACTGTGTTATAAGCTCCGGCGAGCTATATTCGGCGTTTGAATCTGCGACATTCAAGTACAAGTGAAGTACGGGTGCCGATTTTCGAAGGCCGTGTCAGGATCGTTTCAATATGCATATGCTCTAGTGTCCTAGTTAGGCCGATCCCTAAAGGATAATAGTGCCTAGTGTAATTATATGCGTCCATTAGCATCCACCATCAAACACTTGCAACCACTAGCATCCATCATACATAACATGTTCTAATGACATGTTTACATTAAATCCTACCATCCATAGGTTAAATCCTAAGTTCTACCCTCCCAAAGGATAATAAAGGAAAGAACCTATTAAAAATTAAATATGGAAATAGGAAATTCTTAAACTTACTATAGAAAAGATGAGGATAGGAAGTACGAATCTTCTCTTTAGCCTCCCATTTAGCTTCTACAACATCATCTCCCCACTACACCTTTACTAATGGAACCTCTTTATTCCTAAGTCTCTTGGTGTCTCGTCCAATGATCTTCGTAACCGATGCTTCCTTTTTTACTTCCACTTCCTCCAACTGACTAGGCTCCACAACCTCCGTCGAGTCATGTAAGCACTTTCTCAAGTGCAAAACATGGAAAACGTCGTGCACTCCTGCGAGCCTCTCTGGGAGCTTCACTCGATACGTCCTCTTCCCTACTCTCTCTACAATAAAGAAGGGTCCTACAAATCTGGGGGCTAACTTCCCACTCGATCCAAACCTTACCACCTTCCTTAGCGGGGATACCTTAATAAAAACTAAGTCTCCAACCCCAAACTCAATGTCTCTCCTCCACTTGTCTGCATAAGATTTCTGCCTATCTTAGGCTGTCTTCATCCTCCTTTGAATCAAATCCACCTTCTCTGAGGTTTCCCTAACCATGCCAGGATCAAGTAGCAACTTCTCCGTAGACTCTACCCAACATGAGGGTGATTTGCAAGGTCTCCCATATAGAGCTTCAAATAGTGCTATCCCAATGCTAGCTTGGAAACTGTTATTATATGCGAACTCCACCAAAGGATGATGCTCCTCCCAAGTTTCTCCAAAGTCTAGAATGCACATCCGCAACAAATCCTTAAGCACACTATTAACTCTCTCCATTTGGCCATCCCTTTGAAGGTGATAGGCCGTACTCAACTTAAGCTGCGTCTCTAAAGCCTCTTGCAAGATTCTCCAAAATTCGCTTGTAAAAATAGGGTCTCTATTGCTTACTATGATAGAGGGAATTCCATGAAGTCGGACTACCTCACGAACATATAAGGATGCCAAATAAGATGTCGTCCTCTTACTCTTAACCGGAATGAAGTGGATGCTCTTAGTCAAACGATCTACAATCACCCAAATGCAAGTATTCCCCTTCCTAGATCGGGGTAAACCATCTATGAAGTCAATCGAAACGCTGTCTCACTTCCATTCGGGTATATCCAATGGCTGAAGTAGTCCATCGGGCTTCTACTGCTCCGCCTTAACCCTTTGGCACACCAAACACTTGGCTATAAACTCTGCTACATCCTTCTTCATGCCACTCCAATAAAACATCCTCTTCATGTCCCTATACATCTTTTCACCACCCGGATGAATAGTCATACAAGAATGGTGTGCTTCCTCTAGAACCACTCTCAACAAATCACTAACGCGGGGAACGTAAAGCCTTCCATCTCTCCTAAGCCACCCTTTGCCATCGATAGAATAACGTTAGAGATGTCTAGAGACCTCTCCTCGGCTAATCCTACCCATAATATCCATAAGCTCCGAATCCTCTCGCTGCCTCGAGCCAATCTGATCTATAAGGGTAGGCCTCACCTCAAGCGTTGCTAACAATCCAGGGGTAATGTCCGTAGAGGGCTTAAAATCAAAAGTGGAAAGAAACTCTAGGCTCCTCCACTCTACGAACAAAGGACTAAGGGTTGCTTTCTTTCTACTCAATGCATCCACAACCACATTTCCCTTCCAAGGGGTATAAGCTATCCCAAAGTTATACGATGCCAAAAACTCCATCCCTCACTACTGCCTCAAGTTCAAATCCTTCTGTGAGAATAGGTACTTCAATGACTTATGGTCGGTGAAAAACTCGAACCTCTCTCTAAGCAAGTAATGCCTCCAAGACTTGAGCGCAAAAACTATAGTAGCCAACTCCAAATCATGGGTATGGTAGCTCCTTTCATGTTTCCTCAACTGCCTACTCCCATAACATACTACCCTCCCTTCTTGCTCAACACCGCTCCTAGACCCATCCCACATGCATCAGTGTATACTGTAAAAGGCTTAGCTGCATCGAGTAAAACTAACACTGGTGCACTAGTAAGAGCTCTCTTAAGCTTTGTGAAGGAATCCTCACAATCCACGTCCCACACGAATGTTTTGTTCTTATTAGTGAGGCGAGTAAGTGGTGCTAAAATCTTAGGAAAATATATGATGAACTTCCTATAATAGCCAGCCAATCCTAGGAAGCTTCTAACTTTGGTCACGTTCTTGGAGGCCTTCCAATCTTGTACTGCAATCACCTTAGCGGGGTCAATAGCCAAACCTTCCTTTGAGACTATGTGCCCCAAGAAACGTACCTCCTCTCTCCAAAAGTGACACTTCGAAAACTTAGCCCTCAACTGGTGATTACGAAGTATGCGAAGAACCTTCTCTAAATGAACAACATACTCCTCCATACTCTTGGAAAACAACAAAATGTCATCCACGAATACCACCACGAACTTATTTAGGACATCTCTAAACACACGGCTCATCAAATCTACAAAATAGGCATGTTGGTTAGCCTAAAAGGCATGACTAACCACTCAAAGAATCCACCGGGTGTCCTAAATGCAGTCTTATCAATGCTATCATTAGCGACCCTAAGCTGATGAAATCCAATGGCTAAATCAAGCTGAGAGAATATCGAAGAGCCAACCAACTAGTCAAAAAGATCATCTATCCTAGGAAGTGGATAATGGTTCTTCTTCTTGAGCTTATTAAATTCTCTATAGTCTACGCAAAGTCGAAGGGAACCATTCACATTAGTAGCGAAGATGACTGGCGCTCCCCACTTCGATATACTCCTTCTTATGAAACCTTTCTCCAAATGCTCACGAACTTGCTTGCTTAATTCCTTCCTCTCCCTAGGTTCCATGTGCCTCATAGGTAATGCTACCGGCTTAGCATTATCAGTCAAATAAATCCTGAAGTCAATCTCTCTCTTAGGGGGTAGTCCTATAACCTCCTAAAAGACGTCTGGAAAATCTCTAACGATAGGAATTGAATCTAACTCCGCTGATGATGAATCGAGGGATTAAAGGAAGCTCAACATAACTAACCCTTGTGGGTCGTAAGAAACCTCGAGAGTCCTACCGCTACATGTCTCTAGTCTAACGACTCTCCTCTCGCAGTTTAATATAGCTCAATATGTGAATAGCCAATCCATCCCTAAAATTATCCGTACCCCGAGAATCCCAATACATAGGCGTCACAATCAAATTCTACGCCTAGGATAAAAATTTTCAAACCCCTACAAACCATAGACAAGTGTGTCGATCCTCCTATGGGGTTTGAAACAACAATGGGATCTACTACTAAAGAGATGTCTAAGTGCAAACAATCTACTAAAGAACTAGAGATGAAAGAGTGTGATGATCCAGAATCGAAAAGAGTCCGAATGGGAAAAATCAGAAATAGAAATCAAACTTTCCACGGTGACTTTCCTACCTCTCTTTGGAACGCTACTGGACGGTGCTGTATCGAACGCCTGAATCTATGCTACTGGTGCACTTGTCCCTTGCCCTGCTCTCTAGGGATAATTCCTACTCAAATGACTGGGCTGTCCACAAGCATAGCACTTTCCCTTCATCTTATCTTCCCTGAAATCCTTGGTGATATGTCCAATAATTCCACTACTATTGCACTTTATAACCTTCTTGATTTGCTTCTAAGGGCCTCCACCTTTCTTCTTCTCTTTATAGTTATTCCACCATTTCTTCTTTGGAACTTCCGTCTTAACAACAACCTCTTTGGACTCTCCCTCCTTGACTGTATCAGACATGAGCGCCATCTTTACCAACAACTCATAAGTAGCTCCCATCAGCACTTGGGTCAGCAATAACCCTTGAAGGGGTTGATTCAATCCCTTTGCAAATTTCATAGCCTTCTTGTGCGATGTATTTACCAGCTCTATTCCAAACCGCGAAAATTCTTTAAATTGTTTATGTACTCCTTTATAGACGAGCTCCCTTGCTTCAAGCCAATAAACCGTTCCAACCGAGCACTTTCTTCTGCTTGAGATAGAAACTTCCTCTTAAACCTCTGCCTGAGCCCATTCCAACATACTTCTCTTCCTTCCAACTCAACAACCTTCCACCAATAAGAAGCCTCATCTTTCAGCTACCAAGAGGCAAGCTGAACCCGCTGCTAGTCCTCTAATCCCAATAACCAAAATATCCTCTCGGTGTCCCTAAGCCAAGCCTTTGCCTCTACAAAAGTCTCTGTAACGGAAAAAGTCTTTCCACCCAAACTTGCAAAATCCTTACAGAGCCTAGAGAAATTAACTGATGTAGGTGGGTTGATGTGATTCCCACCCGCTGGTGCTGGGTTGGGCGCTCGGCTCTGCACCTCTAGAGTCATGTCTTGTAGATACCTACGAAACCAGGCTGGTACTGGAATGCCCTCGGGAAGGTTCGGGGCATCCGCCATTCTACGAAAAGAAAGAGAGATAATTTAGGAAAGAGTAAAAAGGAGATTGTACTGGACCTTTAAGAGGATTTTTAAAGAAAACTTTTCTTTATTATTTGCAAACTATTTCTAAGAGTTTTTCTTCGAAAAATGTTTTAAAACAAGTTATTTTGAAAAATACGTTTTCTTTTAAAACAAATTTTTAGGATTCTTGTAACCTTAGGCTCTGATACCAAGTGAAGCACCCCATACCCCTTAGTATACCCAAAAGGACACACTAGAAGGCGTTGTGCGTTGTAGGTATGAACTAAAACTAGCAGAGACTAAGATTCACAAGGCATAATAGGTTAAAACAGCGGAAACAATTTAAATAATAACTTATTTAGAACAGAACTTCATAACTGCTTTAAAAACCAAATAAGTCACCAAATACCAAATACATCACGTGTCAAAATATCATACATATATGTCTTATGAAATCAAAGGAAACCATAGTCTCAAAAATCAGAGTACAACTATTCCCCAACATGTGCCAGTACAAGTAAAGAACAAAAAGCTGACATAAAAGAAGTGGAAGTACATAGTGGAATCTCCTTCAAAGACACCTCTAAGCAACTGCAACCTACGTTCCTTTTCCTTGATTGCCTATGGGGGAAAAGGTGGAAAATAGAGAAGTGGGTCAGACTAAAATTCCGGTGAATGATAGTAATTACTAGAACCTTTAAGTAAAGTAGAGGTAATAGGCTTTACAACAATTCTGGTATATAAAAAGAAACAAAGGAAATATAAGAAGGAATAAGCTGGAAATAAATACGAATTAACTATTAAACATGATTGGTTAACTTTGATTGTTTGCACTTATCCTTGATTGCTGTTTTGATTAAGTTGAATCCCTAATCCTATAATTAGGATGAAATCCTAATTCTACCCTTTTGATCGGTCTGCTACTCCATAGTACATACTGCGGACTAGACGCTATATAACACCCTACACTTAAGGTAATCTCATCTACGAAAGATGCACAAAGTACAATGGTGTCTATGGAAGATGCACAAAGTATCTACCGTGGACTAGATGTTATATAGCTCCCTACACAAAAGGCAATGGTGTCTACGAAAGACACACATACTTAAGCGCTTGGAACTCATAGTGATTACTGAGCACCGAAATGGAAGTCGCACGCGTAACTGCCACCATGCTCATGCTACCTGTGGCTCCACCTATTGGGTCTTCTTATCACCTAAGCTCCAGCATAAGCGTGCCCCTCGTCTCACTTCAAGATTATGTGAAACACTGTGTCCACAGAAAAATAGGGGTAATGCTGTTGGTATTGGCCCGTCATCCAAACAATATCTAGTTGCGCCCCTTGTCCAAATCCCCCATGATTTGGACTTCTATTTGACCAATTACTACCATTATTAGCGTAAGTGTGCCCTCATCTCACTTCAGGCTAATGTGAGACCACCGTTTTGTCTAATAAGGAATGCCTTTTGGTACAGGTCCTACTTTCATCTTTGCTTATTAACTTAGATAAATTACTTAAATTGTTTCTGCTGTTTTTACATATTTCTGCCTTGTGAATCTTAGTCTCCACTAGTTTTAGTTTATACCTACAACGAACCACGCCTTCTAGTGTGTCCTTTTGGGTATACTAAGGGGTATGGGGTGTTTCACTTTTGCTCCACCTATTGGGTCTTCTTATCACCTATGCTCCAGCATAAGCGTGCCCCTCGTCTCACTTCAGGATTATGTGAAACACCGTGTCCATAGAAAAATAGGGGAAATGCTGTTGGTACTGGCCCGTCATCCAAAGAATATCTAGTTGCGCCCCTTGTCAAAATCCCCCATGATTTGGACTTTTATTTGACCAATTACTACCATTATTAGCATAAGCGTGCCCTCATCTCACTTCGGGCTAATGTGAGACCACCATTTTGTCTAATAGGAAATGCTTTTTGGTACATGTCCTACTTTCATCTTTGCTTATTAACTTAGATAAATTATTTAAATAAGCCTTTATTATTATCTTTACTATCTTTGCTTATTAATTTATCCTAGTCTTAAAATAAACCTCATTTCGTTCTTTTTCTTATTATAACCTACGTTATAATCATGCTTATTACTTAACCCAAGGTCTAAGTGTGAAAATAAGCCTCTTTTATCTTATACTCTTTTTAGTTATAATTCTAAGTTATAACTAGGCCAATTATCTTTAATTAATCCAATTATAAGATTAATATCATAATTAGGCTCAATTTCAGTCTTAATTCCATTATTATTACAGTCTTTACAATTTACATCTTATCTTCCGTTATTTTAGTATTCTTATAATTTTAATCCATATTCACGTTTAATCTATTCTAATCCATACGCGAAGAAGAAGGAGAAATAAAAGAAAACTGAAAATAGAAGGAAATCCAAAGCGTAAGAAGAAGATGTAAATAACACATAAATAACAGTAAATAAACTAAAATACTGTAAATAAACTATAAATAAATGGAAAAGCTATAATTAACATAAATAAGCTAAAATTAACTGAAAAGAATAGCTAGAAAGAAATAGACTGAAAATAATTCTAAAAAAAACTGTAAATAAAACTGCTAAAAAGGTTATTCCAAAAATCGTAGTAAAACTACAACTATTGGAAACCTTATTATTTTAAACTACTTAAAGAGATCTAAAATAATTACAATCACTCACCTCTGGTCCTTAGCTCTTCCCATTAGGTCTTCCCAGATCCACTTGGGGTTGTTAAATATTTTTTATTTAAAATGATTTCCTCCTTGGAAAATTATTCCATTTAGGGTCCTTCCTGAAAAGGTGAACCCAATTGGAGAAAATCTTAGAATGAGCAAAAGTGTTAGGTCTAAGGTTCTATTTATAGGTGTAGAAGTGGATCTCGGACCGTTGGATTTGAGGATTGAATAGGATGCAACCACGTCATAGGCTAAATAGGAGCCATCGGATGCAAGAATGGAAGGACTGGATTGGTTAAAAGAATGCTAATGACGCGTAAAACGTTTGAATGAACGAAAGTTCGTTCGTTCACAAGGGGAGGTGGGTCGACCATGCGGTCGACCGCCCTTCCTCTAGGTCGAGCGACAGGTTGATCTAGGGCACGGTATGGTCGACCTCTCGGTCGACCTAGCCCAATTAATTATTTTTTTCGTTTTCTTGTTTAATTTGTAACTCTCTCATATTAACTCGGATTCTGATGTTCTATATATGGAAATTGATTAGAAAATTACCACGGACATAATGGTGCAACTCATGTGGCTCAATTTTGATAATTTCAATAAGTTATTTTATTATTTCATTAATTAACGAATTAATTATTATGGGTTAAATTTCGGGTTGTTACAGGTAATCTCACGCACTAGAGAGATACTATGATTTTCTCGTGGATGGTGAGAAAGAGGACTACATCTTAGGAGACGACACTCCTCTCTCGTTCCAACAAGCACAGTGGAGTAAAGACTCTACACTTTGGCTTAAGGCAATGAATTTGAGATGGATTCCATGTACGATAACAAAGTATCAAATTTGGCTAACATACCAAAAGAGATAAAACCAATCGACTGTAAATGGATTTTTAAGAAAAAGCTAAATGCAGATGGAGAGGTAGAGAACTATAATGCATGGTTAGTTGTAAAAGTGTTTCATCAAATTTAAGGCATTGATTATGATGAAATGTTTTCGCTTGTAGCCATGCTTAAGTTCATACGGATAATTCTTGCTATTACTACGTTCTATGACTATGAAATATGGAAAATGGATGTGAAAGAAATTTCTAAATGGTGATTTAGAAGAGATTGGTTACATGTCGCAGCTAGAGGGTTTCAAGGTCAGTGGGAGCGAAGGAAAGGCATGCAAATTGTTGAGATCAATTTAATGTCTTAAGCAAGCTTCAAGGTGTTGAAATAAGTGCTCTCAAAAGGTAATCAAATAGTTGGTATTTTATCACAGTAAAGAGGAAGCATGTGTATATAGGAAAGTACAAGGAAATGCTATCGTATTCTTAATCTTTTATGTCGATGATTTGCTCTTGATTGGCAATGATATTGCGTTATTGCAATCAATGAAAGCATGATTGTCCAAGAACTTCTCCATGAAGGATTTGGGAGAAGTAACCTATATACATGGTATAAGGATCTACATAGATGGATCTAAGAATTTGCTGGGATTGTCCCAATCGTTATACATAGATACGATCTGGGAAGGTTCGATATGAAAATTTTCAAGAGTGGAAATATTCCAATGCAATCTTGAATCGTTCTTTATAAGAAGGACGCTCCTCATACAAATGAGGAAAATGATCATATAAAGAGGATACCGTATGAATCTACGATTGGTTCCATAATGTATGCCATGCTATGTATTAGACCAGATGTGGCTTATGCAATTGGATGTGTAAGATGATATCATTCTACTCCCGAAGAGAAACACTAGACGATGTGAAATGTGTTCTTAAGTATTTGAGGAATACTAAAGACTTATTTGTTATATATGGGAATGAAGACCACCTTATGAAGGGGTATACAGATTCAATCTTCCAAAGTGATATTAATAACAGTAAATCGACATCTGGTTGTATATTCACATTGAATGGTGGAGCGATCATTTTGAAAAGTTCTAAGCAAGAGACAGTAGCTCACTCAATGACGAAGGTCCGATACATCGCCCGCAACGAAGCAGCTAAAGAAGTAGTCTGGATGTAAAAGTTTATGGCAAAGCTAGGGGTGCCTCCAAAAGTTGAGGAACCCATAACATGTTATGTGATAACATTGTAGTAATGTACATCACAAATAAGCCTAGATCTCACAAGAAATTAAGAGACATTCTTCAAATGTTTCAATGGAGAATTTGTTGATAATAAAGAAGTCGTGATTGAAAAGTGATACTATGAACAATATAGAAGATCCATTTACGAAGGGACTAATTCAACCGGTTCTGAGCATACTTATTGAAGGGATGAGATTGAGATTTCATAATTGCCCCCAAGGCAAGTGGGAGATTGATAAAGTTAGAGGCATGCCCTAAGGGCAATTCTATAATTTATTATAAATTATTAACTCTATAATAAAGTCTCGTTCGAAATAAAAAGGTTTTTGTTTTCTATTAATATATTTGTATATATTGTTCTACATTAATTAAATAATTAATTTAAATATATTTAACCGAAAATCCTTAAATAATATGTCATGTGATAATGGTTATAAAATGTTGTAATCTTGATAAATTTATCACATTGTATAATAAAATATTGTTTTAGATATTTCTGGTCAGGATGTCTCAAGAAAAGATATCGATACATCCTTGAGACCAGAGTACATAATGCTCTCAAAATGTTGGGCAGTGTATTTCTTATGGTCGCTGGGGGCATCAAGAGGTTACATGCTGATAGTTATTGGATAACCATGGAATGGCCCATCCACGAATTTCCTGGTTGATAATAGCAACTAGGTCAAACAAGAAATCTCGAAGTAACGATATTAGACAGTTCTCTCGACTAGAGAATACCGTTGAACTTCAATGTGGAAACTTCATTTTCATTGTTGTTAAAGTATGGCATGACATCCATCGAATGACTGTAGTTGGGTTTGAGTTGAAGCGGTATAAGCGAAGCACTATTCAATAGTTAATTCGTCTCCTCGATTGTATAAGGTTAATATCACGGTCAACCATATTCTACTCAAAGTCAAAATCTCTGGCCAGGGTAGTACATTTAATAATAAATGTTATTATTCAACCATGGACTTTGTTTATGGACTAACTAAGTTGAATGTGGATGATATTGGATTTTTGACCAAAACCAATTTTCATAAGTCCTAAAGTGATATAATGTTTACGAAGAGAATTGGTATCAATAATAGTTACTAAATAATACCACTTAAGTTTATAAAATTGGATTCTATCGATAAGATTCATAAGCGATGAACTAAATCAAACTGTCACAATAGTATTTAAGGTGATGTATGAACATTAGTATTTAAGTTGTTTAAATATTACTCGTTGGCTAAATTCACACATGTGAGTCGTCCCATCTAATCTATTCAGTCTCTGAAACACCGCTTGATTTAATTGGTTTACAATAGTTATGAATTAATTAAACTAATTAATATTTATGAAAAATTAATTATTATTTTAGGTGTCTTTAGTAAAATAGAGCTACCTTTAGAAATGTTCAAGGTGATATTATTAATTTACTGGGTGTGTATATAAAATTATATACGTATGAATCGATATACGACATCGATAACAAATTAAATTTGACTTAAATTAATTAAATTGTTAATGGGTTGAGTGGGTATTATGGTTTATTAAGGACCTAATCTGTGCAATTAAAAGAGAGGGAACTAGGTGGCTTAGTGGTTTGAATTAGAGAGAATGGTGCAGTTTATTTTTCTTTAGACCATACTATATATTCAACCATTAGCCACCATTTTTCAGCTAGAGTTTTTGCTCCCTCTTATACCCTATTAGGTCAAAAGTTTCTCTCCTCATCTCTCCATTTTCCTTACCTAAAATACATCCATTCAATCAAATATAATAAATCCAGTATTGTAAGCTTTTCTTTTGCAAAGAAGGCTATAGATCTGATAGATCTTAGGAGTCTGTTTTGGGCAACGTGTGTTTCTAGGGCCATTTCTCCTAAGGTATAATTCAGTTAAATCGTTCACTTATATAGTGATCGTTGTATATCATATCTTTAATACACACACACACACAACCTTTTTCATATATTTTCAGCCTGTTTATTTTATATCGGTCAAATATTTAATAGTTAATTTATATGTGATGTATCTCCATTAATAGTTGATAAATTACACACACACACTCACACTATTGTTACTAAATTTTACAACATTGTTTAATAATCTAAAATGCATTTTATAAATTTACTTATAAAAAATATGAAGTGAATGTTTTATTGAAAAAACCCTTCTTTTGTTTTCGGAATGTTAAAAGAAATTCAAAAAAGGCTTTTGGTCAAAGTAAAAAAAATTGTTAATTATATATTTTGTAAACTTTAAATTTTAACTTCATTTAAAAAATTTATGGCCTTAACATATAAATAAATCAATATATATATATATATATATATATATATTAATATACCAATTATATATGTATACATATATTTTTAAAATATTGACTTATATATATACACCCTACGACCCATTGCATGTGCGCATTATACACATATGAGTATATATTGATACACTCATATATATATATAGATTATAAAATATATTCAGTTAAATTTATTAATTAAATCAAAGAAATTAAATAAAATATTATTTTATCTAGATTAATTATATTGGATCTAATTCAACCTTTAGACTTTATAGGTACAATAGATCCAAAAATAAGATTTTTTTTTGAAATCATACTATTTCACCGACTTCCGACTGGCCTAGATCCAATAGTTCCAAGAGGTATGAAGTGGATATCATATCTTTAGACTTATATGATTTCTTATGGAGTTTTCCCATCCGAAATACATCATAAAGATTTTCTACTTTGAAGTTCATCTTTAGAAGGCCTCTCACAAGTTGATATCTAGCAATTTCCGATAGATGTTTAAAATTTAAGGTGCCAAATCGTTTATGCAAAATCCAATGGTTGTTTTATTCAATCATAAGACATCGTTTACCATTTGAAACATTCATACTTCACACATAGATATTCCTTTTCCTAATTCCTTCAAATACTGTTTTAGAATCTTAATCTAAGATGTAACATATGCCTTTTTGAAAATTTATTCTAAAGCCTTTATCACATAATTGACTTATACCTAATAGTTTATGTTTTAAATTCTTAACTAATAATACATTTAAAATAATAGGAGTTTTAGAGTTATCGACAATGCCGATGCCAATGATGTATCCCTTTGAGTCATATCCAAAGTTTACGGTTCCATCATCTTTATAAATGATATCCATTAGTAGTTCTGAATTTCCAGTCATGTGCCTTGATCATCCACTATCGAGTATGAAAAATCCATTTGTCCTTCTTAATATAAGATACATACACATTATTAGCCATAAAACATAACTTGTTGTTCTCTGTTACTGAATCGATGTTGCTTAACTTTCTATCAGAATCTTCTCATGTCACCATTAATGATCCCTTTCTTTTCTTGATTGAATGTGTGTTGGGTGAGTTTTTGATTTCTTTAGATCCAGATAGTCTCTCTTCAGACGTCCAAAATTTTCACATTCAAAACATTTAATAGCGCTTCCATTTCCTGAATTATTTGCATTATAATCTATCCTTCTGAATTTATTCCTTTTTCTATATTTTAAGAATTTTCTAAAATTTCTTGCCATGTTATATTGTCATCGTCATCTTCGTCTAATCCTTGATTCTTTGTTGTAGCATTAAATGCTAGAGATTTATTTTCATTTGCTTGACTTTCTTTTCTTTCCTACAATTGTACTTTATATGACATTAAATGAACAATTACCTCTTCTACTTTCATTGTACTAATATCATTGGCTTCTTCGATTGCCAGAGTCTTTTGATCCCTTTCACAAGAAAGTGGGTTTAAGATCTTACAAACTCGGTCCTCTTCGGTAATATTATTTTCTAATGATATTAGTGCATGTAATATATCTTGAAATCTAGAATACATATCTGAAATATATTCATTTTCTTTCATCTTGAAAAGTTTTAACTAATTAGTTAACATAGTAATCTTGGTTTATTTCACTTTACAATGCCTTCTTGTATGACTTGCAATTTTATCCAAATTTCTTAAGCACTTTTACAAACAAACACTCTATTGAACTCATTTTTAGGTTCATCGTGGAATAAAATATTCATAGCCTTTGAATTATTGAGTACTTATGCCTTTTGTTCATTTTTTCATTGTGCAAAATTATTCTAGGGCTCAGTATACACATTTTTTGTGATATTCCATATATCTAAACCATTAGATTATAAAAGAAATTCATTCTACATGACTAATATGCATAAACCGTTAAATAGTGATGCTCTAATAATGGATTAACCTTTTACAAATGTATTAAAGAGAATTTTATTAGTGTTACTAGCCATTTAAACCTTTTAAAAGTCAGATGATGAGTTTTTGAAAACCTATCGCTCTGATACCAAATGTGGATTATGTGAGTTACTCTAACACTTGTGTGGGAATGGATCTTAAGGCTATTATAATAATAGAGGGGGTGAATAATGTATTTAAACTTGCTATTACTTTAAGCTGTATTTTTCAAGACTTATCCATTTAGAATCATAATCATAGGAAGATAATAATATAAATGCAGAATGCGTATTAAAGTAAAAAGAGTAACACTAGGAATTTTTATATTAGTTTGGATTCCAAATCCTACATTCAGTCATGTACCTCATACAGAATTTCTACTATAACAATACCTTGCTATTTCGCAGGTGGAAAGTACACCTATACAACTTGGCTTTGAATTAGGTGGTAAGCACAACTATCCTGACTTTCCACAAGTGGCAGGACACATTTAGCCTCTTGACTTTCCATGGGTTGCCAAGAACACCTATACAATCCCAGTTTTCCATGGCTGGTAGGATACACCTTTAAAATTCAAGTAGTGGAGAGTAATTCTATAAGAAATCATATCTTTCGAATATAAAATATAGTAGTCTTCAATACAGTGATCCTATAAATCTTTGGTAGAGGTTTTTAGTTAAAATCTTTGAAGGATAAGATGAAATCAATGATAGAATGGTAGAAAATTCAAGTAAAAACACTATGATCTTTTGTAATTTCTAAATTTATGTAGAATGAAAGTGAAAGAATACGAATTCACAAGGTACGTGCGTATTGTAGTAAGAGAATTTATTTGCAAAGTAGTGGAGAATAAAGAGAGAGAGAGGAAAGAATGAGAATTAAAAAAATTATATGAAAAGGTTATAAAGAAGAAAATAAAGATCTCTTATAAATAGATTTCAAAATTGTGCTACATGGTCTTTAACAAATATTTCTATGACCCTTTACATATAGTATTGACTAAATGAAATGTCTTGTGCTCTTCTAATATTTATGTTTAGGATCATTTGTATCCTCTTGGCATTGTCCTTTGTCTCCTTATTCTACTTGATTCTTAATAATATCCTTGATTTGCTTGATTCTCCTTGATTTCCTTGACTCATCTTGGAAATCTTGATTTGCTTGATTCCTTTTGGTCTCCTTGATTCATCTCTATCCCTATATACATCTGAGTGGTATTATTGTATTTCCTATACTACAATCATTGTGTGACGACCCATCTTTTTTGAACAACTTAAGTTGACAATAAATCACACATGTCCAACTTAAGCCATTCAAATTTGACAGATTATCAGTTTGGGGTTTTAATATAGAATCAAACACAGAATAACATATAGGAAAATACAGAATCTCGCAGCAGAATAAATAATATACATAGTAGTTCATGAAGCTACTAAATATAATACATCAGAGTTCAGCCTTTAATACAATACTAGAAATAAAAAAGAGTCGTCTGGTACAAGCCAGAATGAAAATAGGTAACTAATAATGGATATAGTGAAGTCTTTGACTAAGTCTTCGCCTCCCAAAATAAGCACTGCTCACATACTGCAATACTCAGGCCGACCCGAGCATAAAGTAAAACAATATACTCGAGTCAGGACTAGATGTTCTCATGTAAGTAAGTCTAACTCAAGTGAAAAGTACAAAGTAACTAAAGAGATGTTACGGGATTTTCCATGTCTTAAGGATCCATCAAATTATCTATATGTAGTATATGCTATATATTTAATGTCTATTAGTAAAGTAAATATTTTTCTTAGCGTTAAGGCTTTACATAAATCCCCTTTAACGCGTTTTTAAGCATTATCGTAGAGTTTGCATATAACGCCCCAGTAGCACGTCGGGGAATAGGGATGCACCGTGATACGACAACACTAAACCAAAATCGTAGTGGTCTCGTATAGGGATAAAAGTATGATAAGGCACGTGAGGTAATGCCTAAGGTAGGATACTACTAGTTCGCGTCACATGGCTGGTGGTAATGCATCGCCGCAGCTACCGCCCACCGCGTCCAACTCCCATAATCGAAGGGTGATCACCAAAAACAACCAAAGTAAGGATATAAAATTTGAACTGGTTTTGGAATGTAAAAGAACCAACAGGTGTGAAAAATGACGTTTGGTTGTTAAAGAGACCGGAGCCTCTTATTAGCATACTCTCTGTCAATATTGGAACTGCTTTAACAACTCTGTACGCGGTGGATGATATCTGGAATATAGAGGTTAAATTGGAGTCGTTTGGTGGATTTGAAGAAAGAGAACGATGATGGATGACCCCGACACTTTGAGTCAATTTGAAATGACTAAAATAGGAGTCATATATGACTAATGAGGCTAACTTACTCTAGCGGACACACCTCTTCATATTACTATATTGATGTTGGCTTGATCGATGCACCTTAATTTGATTTTTTTTAGGGTGTTGGATGCGGTGGGCCGTTAGGGGTTACCACCAGTCAAGAAACGCAAAACGGTAGTATCCTACCTTGGGCATCGCCTCATGTGCCTTGTCATACTCTTTATCCTTATTCGCACCCACTACGATTTTGTTTTAGTATGGTACCTATATAGGACTCACTTGCTACCGTCGTTACTAGTTGTGTTACAGGACCTGCATAGACTACCTGCTTAAAAATGTGTTAAGGGGGATCAATGCAAAGCCTTAATGCTATTTTAATACTTTACATTACTGATAGACACTACATATATAGCGTATCTTACTACGTATAGATAGGTTAACGAATCCTTAGGAGATGGAAAATCCTGTAACATCTCTTAAGTTATTGCATGCACGTTATACACTGGATATGAGATATGAAATCCCATTAACATCTCTGAAGCTATCACACTCATATTTACTTGTTATTGATTTAACTGACATAAGAAACTTTAGTTCTGACTCGAGTGTTTTGTCTTTTCATTACGCTCGTGTCAGCCTGAGTATTTCAGTGTTTGGAGACAATTTTCCTTGAAGATGAAGATGGAGTTTGCTTGACCGTATTCACTATTAATATTCCGCTGCATTATTTTGGTATGTTTTTGATTTTACTCTGATTTTGTGTAAATTTGTGTATTTAAATGCATACTGTAAAACAGCTTCATGAACTGTTTATTTGATTATTATATTTTGTCATTCTCCTGCGGGATTTTTTTTTTCTTCTTTTCTCTTTTTTTTCTAATTAAATCCCCATTGAAAATCCTCCATTTTGAATGATTTGAGTTAGACATGTGTGGTTTATTGTCGATTTAACCCGTTCAAAAAAGTGGGTCACCACACGTGAATTTATAAATATTCACCTTCCATGCACAAAACTGAATTGGAGAAAATGTCGAGACGAGCGAACATGCTGCTCCCACCAGACTATAGCTACGACGAAAATGCTCGATGAGATGGGCTCGTTACCTTCCTTGCTTCCTTTCATTTTTTTTCCTTTTTTTAATTTTCTACATGCCTGCCCTCTACTCCCTTTTCTTTTCACTGCACTAAGCTTTTTGCATGCACGTTGCTCCCTTGGACTCAGAAAACAACACTGTTACTACCTCTTTTTTTGTTCTCTTCTTCTCCTACAAGTGAAATTGCATACTTCTTCTTTTTTCTAGTTATATGTAACACACGCAATGTGCACACTCTTCTCACGGTCGTTGATGGCCGTGCTGGTGATGGCCCGGCTGAGGGCTAGGTGGGGAGGTGCGGTTTCAGCAGGAGCTTCGGCAGGGGATGGTTGTAGAGGTTTGGTAGAGGCGGAGGTCTGGTTGCGGGCTTATGATTCGGCTACAAGCAGTGAAGATGGGTGGAGTTGCGTGGCTCGCTCTAAGATGGAACACGGAGGGTCTGGTGAAGCTTGCGGTTGTAGTTGGAGGAGGTGGTTGGGTGCGTTCAGGTTGGAGGCAGGGACAATGGCGGTGGTTGAGTGGTGTGGATCCGGCTGGGTTGTAGATGGTATAGTGAAGGCGGAGGACTTGGCTGCGGTTCCCGAAGGTAGGCGGGGAGTGGTTGGCGGAGAGGAGGCTGATGGGGTGGCTGCAAGGGAAGGAGAAAATAAAGGGAAGAGGGGAAGAGAGGTTATGTGGAAGGGAAAGAATACGGTGTAGTATAAATATGTTTGTGTATTTTCTTTTAAGCAATAAGTTCGGAGAAGAAGAAAATGAGGAGGAGCAGAAAGGAAAGGAAGAGCGTGCGTATAAATAGAAGAAGATGCACAACGCAATTAATGCTAGCAATAAAATTTTGAGATAGCTCACGCAACTTATTTGGCTCGAGGAGAATTCAGAAAAGAAATGAAAAGAAATGGTGATAGGTAAAAATATCCAACAGGGCACGGTCATGGACCGCTATCTCGGCCATTTAGCGTTTTACAACAGACACCAAAATATGAAAAACAATATACCGTGGAGATCAGCATGGCGAGACGAATCCAATGATGTTTAAAAATCTGCGTTGCGATAGTCGTGACAAAATTCCATCTGTCGCGAGTTATACCGCTTCGAATTTGGACGACAACGACAATTTCTGATAAAATGAGCTACAAAGGTCGGAATTGGACGGAACGGAATTGGACGTTTTAATCAGAATTTTTTTAGATCATTTCTATGTAAATATATTTAAACTTCAAAATTTGATAATTCTTACCGAAAAATATACTGACCGAGTTTCGAACAAATTTTGACGCAAAATAAATTTCATTGGCCTCATTTCAATGGACACATTTCAACTATCTTGTTTTCATTGTCGAATTTTATTGTTAAAAATAAATTTTATTTTAAAACCTTCATTAAATCCTTATTTAAATCGTTGAAAAATTTAGGTGGTTAAAATCTCCCCCACTCAAAACTTTTCATCCTCGAAAAGAACGGAATAAGAAAATAGAAAGATAAACTGAAAGATAGAAATAGATTCGAGCATGGACTACATACCCGATATTAGCAATTCAGGATTTGAAGCACGGATACTCTCTTCCATTTCCCAGGTGCAATCTCGGTCTTCTCTGCTCCACTGAACCTTGACGAGATTTACTACTTTTCTCCTTAGTTGCTTCGTGCTTCTGCCTACTATACGAAGTGGCTTCCTCTCATTAGTAGGATTGGGCTTAACATCCATTTCTTCAAACAAAGCAGGCTGGACAATCACTGATGGGTCATTTACATATCTATGGAGGTGGGAAACATGAAACACATTATGCACCCCCGATAGTTTCTCTGTCAAGTCAACTCTATATGCCAAAGTACCAACCTTTTCTAAGATGCGGAAAGGACCAACAGATCAGGAGCGAGCTTCCTTTTCCTTCCAAATCGGATTACATTCTTCAAAGGCATTTTTTTATAGAAATACTTGATCTCCAACTGCAAATTATTTGACTTTTATTGTATTTAATCATCGTTTAATTTAATATTGAATTTAAATTGTCAATTTAATACCTGTTATTGATTATTAGTTATCTATTGATGTTTATTGATCGATTTGGATGATGATTGTGATGGATGTTTGATTATTGATATTGGATGACTCGATGTTGTATTTTATATTGTTATAACACTGCAAATTCCCTATGGGTTGAAATGATACATACCCGAATGATCTATAGATTAAGGAAAAATCGTTATGGGTTGAAATGATTGACTCGAGCGATTTTATGGATTTTATTTAATTTGGGATTGTGGTTTGAAATGATATATAACCGTGAAATTTTAAATTGTGGATTGAAATGATAAATATCCGTATCACTTGACCATAAGGTAGAAACTTATATACGGACATCAGATTGGTTAAATTAAATGATTTTAATTCTTTGAATTTTGTATTCATTTAACTAGCATTTGAAATAGAAATTTATTTATATAAATTGAATTATTTTCGATAATCCAAGCATTAATGCTGAAATTGAAATTGATTTAATGAATTGTTCAAAGGACTTAAATTGAAATTTCAAAGTTGAAGTGTTAAATATAAATGAATTTATCAGAATTGAGTTATTGAAATGTTGGATATAACATTGAAATCTATTTTAAACTAATTTAAACTATTTTAATTAAATAAACTATTTTAAATCAATTTAAACTATTTTAATTTATTTTAATCTATTATAACCTATTTAATCCAATTTAATCTATTTTACCTGTTTAATCTAATTTAACTTTATTTAATCTATTTTAAATCTATTCAATATAATTTAAATCTATTTAATCTACTTTAAATTTATTTAATCTATTTTAAATCTATTCAATATAATTTAAATCTATTTAATCTATTTTAAATTTATTTAATCTGTTTTAAATCTATTCAATATAATTTAAATCTATTTAATCTATTTTAAATTTATTTAATCTATTGTAAATCTATTCAATATAATTTAAATCTATTTAATCTATTTTAAATTTATTTAATCTATTTTAAAACTATTCAATATAATTTTCAATCTATTTAATCTACTTTAAATTTATTTAATCTATTTAACTCTATTTAGGATAATTTAAATCCATTTAATCTATTTTAAATCTATATAAATCATTTTAAATCTAATTAAATCGGATTTTTAACTATTTTTAAAACTATTAAAACTATTTATACTATATAAATTATTTTCCAAATTTCAGATTGTGTAAGTTGAAGTATTTATATTTAAATCCTTGATAAGTTGGAATTTGAAATTTGATACCTTTTGTGAAATGACATATTTGAGGAATATGATGATTTTAAATGAGAATTTAAAATAATTTTGGAAATATGAATTCGAAAGTGATATGATTTCAAATGTGATATAATTCCGAAAGTAAATATGATTTCAAAATGATATGGTTTTGAGAATATGATATCTTGATGTAACTTATAAATCAGTTTCGGAAATGTAAAAGAACCATCCGGTGTGAAATAAGCGTTTTGTTGTTAAAGAGACCGGGATCGGATATTGTCATACTCTCTGCCAATACCGAAAACCACTTTATCAACTGTGCACGTGGAGGAGATTCAAGAAATGAAGTAGGATGGTTTGGTGCACGATTCTGCATGAGGTATTTACGTGACCCTGACTCTTGTGAGTCAGCTTAGATGTGACTAAAACAGGAGCTATACCTGGACCAAGTGAGGTCATTCCTCCGATCAGACATGCTTCTTCGATACTACATTTGACTTTGTGATGATTTGGTGGCCACCCCTCGATTTCGATTATGGGAGTGTGTTTCGAGGTGGGCGGTAATAGCTGCTATGCGTTACCACCAGCCCGGTTCTGCAATTGGTAAATCTACCATGGCATTGCCTCGAGTGTCGTGTTCACATGCCCTAGAGCGCCTTCTACGAGTTTTTTTGTACCGTACCTATGGGGTGTCCTCTGGGTAAACCACCGGTTTAGTGGAGCTTACAGCATTGTATAGACTACGGGAATATATAAAATAGCGTTAAGGGGGATATGGGTAATACCTTAACGCTATTTTAATACTTTACTTTATTGTAGACACTATTATAATAGCATATTGTACTACATAGTTGATAGTTTAACGGATCCTTAAGAGATGGGAATCCCGAACATCTCTTAAGTTATTGCACTCACCTTAGACACTGGATAGGAGATGTTAAACCCCGTAAACATCTCTGACGTCATTACACTCATATTTATATACTGTAGATTTAACTTACATAAGATCTTTTAGTTCTGCCTCGAGTGTTTTGTCTTTTCAATTCGCTCGAGTCAGTCTGAGCTTTTCAGTTTATCGAAGACTGCTTTCTGGAGGATGAAGACGAAGATTTTGTACTATTATTATGTATTATATGTATTCCACTACATCATGTTGTTCTGTTGCATTTATTTATTTGCTCCTATTTTACGTGACTCTGATCTGTATTATAAAGGTTTAGTCAATGTTATTTGTAAACAGCTTCATGAACTGTTTATTTGATTATTATATTTTGTCATTCTGCTGCGAGATTCTGTATTTGTTTTCTTTCTTTGCCTGCTTTTTCTTTTTTACCCCATAACAATCTGCCCTTTTGAATCGTTTGAGTTCAACAAGTGTGTCTGCTTAAAACGTCCAAAAAGGCAGGTCGTTACAAATCCAACAAGATTCCTCACTATGGTTGATGTTTATTTACACATATTGTTATATATGATGTATTATATGATATTTGATGTGATGGATTCCATGATTGCAATTATTGATGTGAACCCTCTTATTTAGTAATTTTGCAGCATTGGGCCATATTTTTGGAATTTAAAATATAGAAATGACGATTTAAATTTAAAAAGGATTTCAGAGTGATTTTGAAAATATATATGTTTTAAGAATTTTTGAATGATTAAAGAAATGGATTTATTTTAAACAAATAAAAAGTTATAATTTTTATGTTATAAAAATTATGTTTTTGTGAAATATACTTAAATATGATTTTTGAAATCTCTCATGGCCTCCTCCTGCTATTGTACCAATTTGCGAATCGCGATTTAGGTATTCGCTGCTTTCTTCGTTCCTCTTCATGCCTCCTCTTTTCCCACTTACGTCGCGAAAAGCCAACAAGTTCTCGCCGCTTCGTCTTAACCGAGCTGTCACTGACACGTCTCTCTCTGGCTGTCGCGATGTTTCTATTAAGCAATCCTAGTCTCAACCGTCACTGATCTCGTCCATTGATGAATTCCCTGCCCTGGCGTCGGTGATGGCCTCCGTGCCAACTGTGGATGCCTACGATCCTAGTTTTAGTGCTGTTGTTCCTGATGTGAACAATTCGAATCTGATAATTTTGTTGATGGATTCTTCGGCTGAAATTGATCTTAACGTTAGTGTATCTAGTATAGCTGATCAGTGTGGGTCAGTACTCAATGGGTTAGATGATCCTAGTTCTATCTGCAATATCAATAGTGAGTCATGTCCATGTCTGCAAGGTGTTCGATCTAATGCTATAAACACCAAAGTCCAACCTGCTTTATCTACTCTAGGGTCAGGTCCTGTTGTTTCTCGTCCCAAACAATGGTCTTCTCTATTCCCCTCTCTTCCTGGTAATGCTGGTGCATACTGCCCAAAGAATTTCGATCTTAATGTGATAGATGGAGTTTCCCTTCTTTTCCCCGAGTTAGTTGAAGCTGGTGCTAACTTCAGGTCTGGCTTTGTAGTGGGTTTCTTCCTTGATCCACTACAACATATCAACGACCCTAGGTCTCTTTATAGATGGATATGGAAGCTTAAAGGTGAACTTAAAGTTATATATCTAGATTCCATGTATTACTTCAAATTCTCCTCCTCAGAAGAGCGCTTTCGTGTCTTGCAATCTAAGCCAACCTTTATTGAAGTTAAGCCTTTTATAGTTTCCCAATGGTCACCGACTATTTATAGTGCTAGAGATCAGGTTTTATCTATCCCTGTTTGGACTTACTTCTCGCATATCCCGTCTATTCTTCAGCCTCTGATTGGTCTGAACTGGCTAGCCTGCCATATTGGTAAGTTGAGATGTTTTGATGAGAGTACGACCACCCAAGATAAACTTGTTTATTCTAAAGCCCTTATTGAAATTTCCTCGGGTAAGCCTCTTCCCTCTTCGATTAAGGTCCAGCTTGCTCCAGGCGTTATTGCTGAGGTTCGTGTTCACTATGGTTGGACCCCGGATATTTGCACCTCTTGTCACTCCTTCGGGCATCCAGCCTCCTCTTGCAAACATCCCCCATCTGCTCCTCCGCCTTTGAAGGTTCCCCTGCCTAAACCTCCTTCCTATCGTTGGGTTCCGAAGGTCGGTCCCAGTGTCGCAGCTGTCCAGCCTATCTCTGTTCCTACCTCCCCACCCCTCGATCCTCCTTTTCCACCTTATGTAGCTCCCTTGGTTCCTGTAGTCTCTGAGACTATTTCCCTCCCCCTTGCTTTGTCTGATCCTCCTCCCGCAGCTATGATGGTTCCCGTCTCTCCTCCTTCTCCTTCTTGTCCGTCTTTTACTTGGATTCCTTCTGAGGTATCCTGGATGCATGAGGATTCTGACATGCGTTTCAATCTAGGGAGGAAATGGTTCTATCGTTTCATTTATGGGGATGTTGGTGAGCAGCGTTGCTTATATTACTTGGTCTTGGATGGTGATTTTTCTCTTGCACTCGATGGACATGTGTGTGACTGGAACCGTCATATTCTGGTGATTCTTCTTGGGATAGATCCTTCTTATATTCTCCGTAGAGTTCTAGCTATGTTCCTGGTATTGCATCTTTATTTGTTGATTTTGTCTCTCATGCGGTCCCTCCTAGTGCCGATCCTGGCTCCTCCGTCGTTGAGGACTGATATTCCTACCCTTCACCTTATGGGCTAGTCATACACCCTTGCTGGGATGTTATGTGCTTAGTTATGTTAGCGCATAGTAGTTTAGGCTCGTTGCTTGGCTCTTGTTCCTTAAGATAGTATAGCTCTTTTTATTATAGTGGACGGTCCACTTTAAAAACCTATGTAGTAGATAGTCAATCTGCTTATCTCGTTTTCTTCATGTATTTATTATTTATTGTAATAAAATATGGTAGGGAACCATTCAACCCCGTCGGCCTTGCCAAAAAAAAGTTAAATTGAGAATTTTGAAATTATTATAAATGGTTTATATATAAGATTTATAAAATTGATATTTTATATATAAAAGTAATAGGATTATAAACGAGTTTTATAAGTGTTAAAATGAAGTTATTAATGAAACCTTATAAGTAAATGAGATTTATAAAGTAAGGAAGTTGTAAAAGGAATGTTATTAATAAAGAGATTTAATGAAATAAGTTTTATAAACGGTGTTTTATAAATATTAGAAATGGAATTGTAATCAAATTTGTATATGGATTTGTAATACAAATTTAGAAATGAATTTATAATGGACTTTATAAATAATGATATTGCAAAAAAAATGAATTTTGTAAATAAAGAAATTTATAAGTAAATAAACTTATAATGGGATTTTGACATATAAATAAGATAAACGGGAAATTGGTTGATAATGGAATTTTATAAATGGAAGTTTTTATAAAATAGAAATGTGAATTATAAACACTGTTTTATAAATGTGAAATCAATTTAATTTGATAAGCTAAATATGGATTTTTATAAAAGGAAATATATTCACGTTTTTAAAGAGAATAATTCTTTAAATGAATGTTTGGGAAGTGATATTATAAAATGGAGTTTAAATGGTTTGAAAATAAAATAAATTACGAATTTACTTATTATTAAAATAAGTATATGAAATTTTTTTCCAAATATTGAAATGGTTTTGAATATTATCTTTTTAAAGATATTTTGAAGTGAATAATTGGAAAGTGATTTGATTTATAAAAGATTAATAAATCAGGCCCAGTGACTACTTATGTGCTAGATTTTATTTGTTGCTTTGATTGTTAAATAACCGACAATAAAATTTGGTCATTTTAGTTTCTCGACTTGATGTAGAAACTAATTAGTCGTACACTTAGTACGTAACTAACTAAGCAGGCTTGATTATCGTTTATGTAGAGAATGTTGATTTATGTAGTGCAGAGTGATTAATCCAATCCATCGAGCTTTCTTCTTGACCGAAGGATAGCAAGTTGAATGTTGGAGACATGATAAGTCTATGAGACTTGGTTTCTGTTTGAGGTTGGGAAACGCTTTTGCATTGTATGTACGAAAAGACCGGGATCAGACTTATCTAAAAATCACTTCGGACCAACATATATGCAATGATTTTATAGGTTGCTCGATGATATTGATATTTAGGATTACATAGTAAAGGACTACTTGTTGATCGTTTGGGGTTAAAATCCCAATATACATATAGTAGCAGTAGTCTCTTCGTTATGAAATATCCATTGCAAGGGTCGTCGTTACTAATCCTATAGGATGTCGTAGGAGAGTACCTTATGTTTGTCCTATTCTTGGACAACTTGTATGGATGAGTGTCTGACATTGCATTTCTAAGATTACGTACTTTGGTTTTTACAAACGTACATCCTGTGGTGGCGGAGAAGGCAACTTCTCTTAGCTTAACACCCTCCTTGAGACATACGAGCTCAAGGGTTGTATTTTTGTGGAAGGTAATTAGTAGTCAATGGGAATGGCAATGTGGCATTCAAAGATGATGATGATGTGATATGTGAAAGGTAATCGATACCTCTTTTGGCCTTACTCCCCGGAAAATGACTAAAACAGGGATAGAAGCAGTAAGGCTAAGTGGGTCGCTACCATTAGGAGATGTCATCACTCTTCTAAATGCATCTTTACACGCTATGACGTCGTGTATCTGATTATTGTTGATGTATGCTTGTGGCCAAGGATTTAGGTCGGTAACGATCGGAGTGATGACATATTCGGTACTATCCAAGAAGGGGTAGGCCGGTCTTGAGTTGGTTTAGACGCCGAGTATCTCGGCCCTAGGTACATCCCTCTAGAGGTGTACCGAGATTTGGTTCGGAAAGGTAGTCCCTTCACCTAGTCATTTGTATGGAAATCCAAAATCCACTACATGCCTGCCATTTTGTTTTGTATAGCCTAGTATTGCTGGAATTTAATAATGTAATAATTTTAGCTATGTTGATTGTTATTTGTATAATAGACACTATTATAATATAACATGATTTGATATGAAAAGGTTTTGGTTATCGTAAGGGAAAAACCCATCTGTGTTTATGTGTGGACGTGGTCTTACGAGATACCTTTTATTTTAATAAAGGAAAAGTTTTGATAACTTTATAAATTCAGTTGAGATGTGTTTTTCTCACGCTGGTTTACCAGATTGATCCGAGCGTTCTTCCCTTTCAATGCTCGGGGTTAGACCGAGTATATTTACAGGTTCAGACTTGGTGCTTTTGGAGCTTTAGCAGGCGAGTTGGAGATCTTCATGTCGTATACACGTATCTGTTTATTTTTCCGCTGCTTTGCATTGTTGTTGTTGTAAATTTTCAGCATTTGTGAGCATAGGTTATTATAACTGCCCAAGCTGATGATTACTTATTGTGTACTTTGATATTGATTTATGTATATTAAAGTTTCTCTTTGTAAAGATTATTGATCTATATTATATGTTATTCCGCTGTGATGTGAGATTCTGTATTGTTTTTGTTCTGCTTCTCTCTCTTCTTCTTCCCTTTTCTTCTTCTTTCTTCTCTCTTTCTTCTCACCCTCTCTTTTCTTTCTCATGATCATCTACAATTCTGTTCACTTTGGGTCGACATGTGTGGTTTATTGCCTATTCAGAGGGTATGGATTTGCGGGTCATCACAGCTAGTATCAGAGCTTAGGTTTAGTATACTCCTAGGCTTTGATGTGTACTCAGTATAGATAGGGTCAGTAGCACCCTAGATTGAGTTTGAGTGTATTATATATATGAGCGTGTATTTGTTAGTGATATAAAAATATTTGATATCGTGTTTCTGTATCTGTTGAGTGAGTTATGAATTCTGGTCGGTTTGTGGGATGCCACGTTATCGATAGGGGTTTCTAAACACTTGATCAAGGCATATCGACATAGTATTGTTTTTAAATTGGGTAAATGAAATAATTTTACCTCGATTATATTTTATACATAAAGAAACAATTTTTCAGAAATTATTAAAGTGTATATAAATTGATTGTTTGGTTGTTTGAAAATTTAAATATATATAAGTTAATTAAAGCTGTTTGAATAATCTAAATAAAAACAACAATTGTAAAAGAATAAATTATATAAGCAAGTGAATTATAAAGTATGGAATTATAAATAAAATGATTTACAATTGTGAAATAATCTTATATATAAGAAATGAAACTACATAAGTATATTTATAAATATGAGTTATAAATAAAAATGGATTTAAACTAAAAATTTGAGAATTTGAATCCCCTTGATTTTGACTGTTGTTTTTCAAAGTTTGAAGATGTTATATTATGTAGAAGTATTTTGATTAGAAATGATTTTTAAATGATTTTTAAAAGAATTTAAAGCACTGGATTCACTACAGTTGCTGGGAAATAATAAGGATGATGACGGCCGCATAATCAGTATCATTTTCGAGTTTCTGTGTGATGGATTTGCTACCTTAGTAAGTTGATATTGAAGTTTTGTTGTGACAGACAAGGATTGAAATTTAAAATCCAAAGTATGATTTGATAAATATATAAGAAAATGAGTTTTTGAACTTATAAGAACTGAAAATGGTATAAATAAGAAATTGGAATTTAACTTAAGTAAAAGTAAAATAATTGGAGTTAGTGAATGAATTAGATAAGTATTTGAAAATGAATCAAATAAAAATGAATAAACTCTTAAGCTGTAAAGTGACTAAATAAACATGAATTGAAGTTATAGTAAGTAAACATAAATACATATTCATGAATTTTAAGTAAATAAGTGTATAACTTATAAAATGAGAAAATGTAAAGTAAAATCGAATATTAAATTGGTTAAAAAAATTTGTTAAGCAAAAAAAAATCTGAATTTGAATAGTGATATGAAATTTGACTTATGTAAAAGTTAAATGACTTTAGAAATTAAAATTTAAGTTATGTTAAATAAAATGAATTTTGAAATGGAATCTAACTTAAGTAATATTGAATGAAGTTGGAATTGATATCAAAATTAATTAATTAAGTGAATTAATAAAATGGAGTAATGGAATGAATATGAACTTGAGTTACAAAATTCAACCTTAGTTGCAAAATGAATTGAATTGAACTAATAAATAATCAGTGAATGGAATATGATTTGGAAATGTTGTTTGTTAAAATTGAATATAACTTAAGTTGTGAATTGATAATAAACATAAGTAATGTTGTATTGAATGATTTTAACAAAACTTAAGTAATCGATTTATGAAATAAATCATAAGTGTTATTGGTATTAAAAGAAATAAACTAAATAATGAATAAATTTTGAATAAGAATAAATGTAAATGGAATGAAATGTTGTTAAACATAAATTGAATTTAAAATGAATGTAAATGTAAATGAACTTGATTATAAATTGAATGAGATTGAATATAAATCAATTCGAAGTAAATAACTTGAATGTGAATCCATTGAATGTTAATAAATTTAATGTTAATGAATTGAACGTAAATGAAGAAATGAAAATTAGCCGAATGTAAACTAATTAAATATAAATAGAATGAATGATAATAAATGAATGTTAATCAATTGAAGATGAATCAATGGAATGTGAATTAATTGATGCAAATCAAATGAATGTTAATAAGAAGGAAAGTTAATAAATTAAAACTATTGACAACTGAAAATGCATATTGATTTTGTTGTAAACTAATTGGATGGATATTAGTTGTTTGATGATTTCTTGTGCTGCATGTGTTTAATTTTCATATGATTATTGTATAGTTATGTTATATATTGATATTATTTTCTATACATGTTTCTCATTGGTTGTTGAATGTTTAGTAGGTGCGGATGGCATTTGCTTCGCATTTGGAGCTCGCTTTCGCGCTATATTAGACGTATATGCTCGCTAAATAATATATAAGGTACATATTTCGGATTACATATCGTACTTTTACATTTTTTCCCAACGGGATTCCTCATCACTGAGATGAGATGTATATTTGTGATATTATATATATTGTGATTTTTTCCGATCGAACCGCGCAAAGGAGACGCTAGCGAAATTTTATGAAATTTAAGGCGTTAATTTTTTTTTGAGAATTTTGGAAAAAAATTTATAACTAGAAATTTGATTATTATAATTTGAAATGATATTAGTTGAATTTTGGAATGGTATTAGTTAATAATTATGAATGAATCTGAACACTTAGAAAAGTTTTTATAAAGAGTTGCAACTAATTTGATTTTGGGAAAGTTAAACATTTAAGAGATTTAGTAATCCACTTTAACTAGAATTGGTTTTGAAAAGTTAATGGAGTTGTAGCATTTTTTGTTACTTAGTAATTTTGGGGACGAAATTCTTTTAAAGGGGAAGAATGTAACGACCCAGTTTTTCAGTCGCCTGAATTTAGAATATTTAGTTGAATTTAAATATTGAAAATGAATATTATAAGTTAAATCAGTAAATTAATTGAATATTGGAATCTAATGTGAATAAAAATAATTTCTAACGTTGTTTTAAATGCTAATTGAATTTGAATGGAGTTAGTGAAGTTTAAAAATTGAATTAAAAGCGAATTGGCAGAAATTGAAAATTTTAATATTTAATTAACGTGTAAAAATAGTCACTTTTGACACTGTCTCAGATTTTGATGAAACGAGCTTCATTGGATCCGTAATAGTGAGTTCAAATTTCTTGTCAATTGGACTTACCGTTTGACCGTGCGAGCTTGAAACACACAAAAATTAATTAAAGGATTTTAATTAAAACAATTCGATTTCGAAAACCTATTTTCTGTATATGATGGAATTGACATCCGATATATATTCCATTGTGTTTGGAATAGGGGTAAAACATTATAAACGCCAGGCGGCACGCTTCGTTTGGAGTTTGAAATATTTTCGGATGAATAGTGCATGAAAATTTTCTACATAAGGCCACAAAATTTTTAAATTTGCAAAACCCTATTCTAAGCAAACCCTAGCCGCTACTTTCATTTTAATGGCCAGAATTCTCCAAACTTCCCCCTCGTTTTCCTCTCAATCCATCGAGAATTAATAAAAACTTCCTAAATGAAAAATGTCAAGCTCGTCAAGATCTTCAAGACCAACGGCTATTATCTGTAACGGCACAACGATGGAGGAGAAAATTGTCCGCGTTCGAGCTGCGTTTGGGGGCCAATTTCAAGGCGTCGGCTGCAAGGTGGAGGTGCGGCCTCAGGCCGTGGGTGTAGTGGAGCTCGGTGTACGTGGCGGCGGCGTTGGATCGTCTTCTAGTGCGACGTGGAGGGAACAACAGTCAATGAACATCGCATGCAAATGGGTTTATGCGTACCGGTGTATTAACAGAGAGGGAAGATAGTTTAAATGTTAATTGGGTAATTAATTTAAAGTTAATTACGTAATTAGTTAAGTTAATTATATTTTAATTCGTGTAACTTATAAAATGCATAACTATTTCGTACGAGGTCGGTTTCGCACGAAACGAATTGCGTTGGCTTTGACTTGTTAAGAACTACATTTTAGAGTTAGTTTCAATGGATTTGGAGCTGTTGAAAATTTTGGTTAAAATTAAACGTTCGTTTAATTTTAATCGAATTAAACGCTACAAAGGCGAATGCAGCCAAAGTGAGTAACACTCACTCTCTCTGGCCCGCTTATATTTTTATATAAGTGGGAATAAATTTGTGACGCCCCACTCCGAGACCAACATTAGCAAAGAGTATTACTAGGTAACACCGTCTGCTAATGCGGAGAATATAGCTGGATAGGAGCGACCATCTATAGCTTTGTCTTAATTATCTGTTGAATACGCCGACAATTGCCACTTCTTACTCGAATGGATCAACATAACCAATAAATATTTAATACAAAGCCATAGGTGGCTGAAGGATCTATCAGAATAAAATATAACAACTCAAATGTAATACACATCACAGAACAGTGGATCATCACATACATTTACACATATACAGGAGAGTCAAAAGAATACATATCAGAGTTATAGGAAAAAAGGACTACACAAATAGGTATAACAAAAAGGAGCTAGCGGAATAGTCCATGAGGAAGCAAAATAGGCTAAGTCCAATGTACCTAACCAGAAACATCTCAGTCTGACCCGAGTATAAAATACACGGGTCAGTCTAGCTAAACAAATCAGTTAGATAAAGCTAGATAATAATAATGCAGTATAAGATAATGATATAATTTGTTTGTGCCAAAAATGGTCACAAACCCCAAGTGTTGTGAAAGCACCAGTGTATGAATACAGATCAACAATATTCAAACACAAATATCAGATCTAAGCAAGCAACAAACAGCAATCTAGAAATAATGAACAGTGACACACAATTTATAGTGGTTCGGCTATCTCTGGCCTACGTCCACTTCAAGGTTTTTATGATTTTATTGCTCGATGCTTGAAGATTACAATTTCGTGTGTTGTATTACAACTGATTTTCCGAGCTAAGTCTGAATCTAAGGCAACAATGGTGATCTGGAGTAGATCTGGCAGAGTCTGGGCGCCCTTTAGCTCTCAAAATTGTCCGACCTCTTTCCTGAATGACCATGGGCTCTATTTATAGATGTAGGAGGCTGATATTTCGCCTAAACTGAAGGGAGACCAGTTCTGGCACGTGAGGGAGCCCACATGCCCGCTTTCTGGAAGTCCGGGCCCACTTTGGGATCGATTCGAAGCTACATTCAAATCGATCAAGAAATTGTCCAATTGAGCTGAAATTTTGTGTGAACATTATTCAACATGTGCTCAAGCTACTGTGAAAATTTAATAGCATTTGGACTTGTAGATCTTAAGTTATGATCGATTCAAGATTGGATTATTCGGTAGGAAGTATGGTTCGAATCGATTTCGTTCGAATCGATTGCTTCGACTCGATGGTAGCGCGCGTGAGCAATGTTGACATGGCGCAAATTTTCCGAGTCGATCCCACTTTTTCTCCGGGTTAATTGGGTTGAATCCGGAGTTTAAGCCGCGTTTACTTGGTGGTTTCGAAGTAATGGATTCGAAGACAGGCCTCTTCGAATCGATCGAATTCGTGCTCCTTCGTATCGATCATGGAGTGCTATGGTTGATCGATACGAAGTCTTCTTTGCTTATTGGATTTGAGGACAACTATGGCATGGAGTCGAGGCTCCCTCAATTGTATGGATTTGAAGGACCTTTCCTTTGATGGATTCGAACTGAAGTATACGAGGATGGATTCTAAGATACGGGTCTTCCCTTTGATGGATTCGAACTGAAGTATACGAGGATGGATTCGAAGATACGGGTCTTCCCTTTGATGGATTCGAACCGAGGCCTCGTGGATGGATTCGAACCAATGCGTGGTCGATAGATTCGGAGCATGGCTTTCTTCTGATCGATTCGAGCCTATGCTATTCTCGAGGGATTCGAACCCGTACCACTTCATCCATTTTCCATAGGCGATATCTTGAGCATGCGAACCCGGATTGTCCTGAAATTTGGAGCGTTGGTTTCCACAGCTTCACTTGACGTGTCTTATCAATTGTAGCGCGATCCGGACTCAGACGAAATTCATCGATATCCATGGTGAACCTGCGATGCACAATCGATATTCATGACTAGTAATCATTGATTTTCAGTTAATCTTTGGGTATCTCAGCTTTGCCAAAAATTGGGATAACATTTTGCCCCCCAAAACATGCCTTTTGGTAAAAGGCGTGTTTTGATTAGTCTCAAGTCAAATGCAGTGAGTTCATGTTTTACTCATAGCTTATAGCATTTTTAATCAAGTCCATGGCTGTTCGAAGCCGAATTGTTATCAATTTTTTCCAGTGGAAGTTAAGAATGAAGTTCTACAGTCTCTCTATACTATCGGTGGTCACTCCAGACCCTTGCCAAGCCCATTCCTGAATTAGCGATCGAATAGAAAGATCCAATTGCACTCCGGCGTTGCTTTCTATTCCTTGCACTCTGGCCCTTGTTAGGGCGTAAAGCGATGTCTTGGTCATTCTGGACCGATCGTAGCCTCTCCGGTCTCATGCTGGATCCCATCCTGTCACTCTTCGGTGAAGAGGAAACAACGTTAAGTGGGTCGATCCTGTCGCTCTCCGGCGAAGCGACCCACTTCTTGCACTCCGGTTCAGTGTATCTGAACATTAAGCGATGTCATGACCTAAATCGTCGACCGATCACAGCCTCTCCGGGAACTTATCGAATCCCGATCCAATCACTCTCCGGTGAATAGGAAACGATGCTTAAGTGAGTCGATCCTGTCGCTCTCCGGCGAAGCAACTCACTTCTTGCACTCCGGACCCTGCCTCTCCGGGTAGGATCATAAAGCGATCATCTTTATATTGATATTTAATGTTTATCCTTTAACTCTCTGGTCAAAGGTTTGTTTCAATAGATGCTTCTTTATTAAATTCAAATCCTAGGTGTTCAATCTCAAACACCAGGAAAAACTAGACAACGCCTCTCCGGGCGGAGCGGTCTATTTCCATCTTAGAGCATGCCTAGGGATCTCTCCGGTTCCCGTACATGAGTAAGTGGGATAGCCGTTTTATTTTGGAAATCAAATCTAAGAAAACTAATTGGCCAGAGTCCAAATCTTGAACCTGGCCCTTGCCATCACAATCAGTTGATGACGAGTCGTGATCCCGATACAGGATCATTCCTGTTAGGTGGAGGCGGTGGTTGTTCAGGTCTTACTTTCGCTGCCCGTTCTCTGGTATATTGTGGCAAACTACCACTCCTGGCATGTTCTTCCACCTCATCCCTTAGGTGGTGGCATTCATCGGTTGCGTGCCCATCTAGCTCATGGAATAGGCTGTATTTTCCAGTCCTGCGTTCCCGCTCCGTGGGATCTCTCCTGGGTGGTTTTCGATAGGGGAGTTGCCCCAGAGTTTTAGTGTAAATCCTTTCTAGGCTTGCCGTCAAATCTGTGTATTGCCTGAATCTGGGCTCTCGGAATTTCTTCCGTTTATCAAGACCATCATGTGCGTCATCCTGCTTTCTCTTTCCTTTGTCCGCCCTGGGCTGTTCCCTGGCGGTTCCTTCGCCTTGTACAGCGTTTATTACCTGCCTCTCGGCTCGTGATTCTTCTAATCGAATGAATCGTTCAGCTTCATGGTAAAACTCTCCTAGATCTTGCGGTGGGTCTATTGTTAAAGAGTCTTTGAATTCGGTGCCTTCTCCAACTCCCGCCACTGCCGCCATCAAAATCATCGATGGGTCCGAGCAATCTACAGAAGCCACTGTTGCATTAAATCGTAACAGAAAATCTTTTATGGACTCTCCGGTCCTTTGTTTTATTGATGCCAAAGTCATCACGCTCTTGGGTCGCGTTACGTGAACCCTAAACTGCTTCATGAAGCAATCCACAAGCTCGCCCCATGTCCTGATTGATCCTGTCTCTAGCTGTCTAAACCAAAGCGCAGCCAAATCTGATAAGAATAAGGGGAAACATCGTGCCATTACTTCCTCGGATGCTCCCAGCACTTCCATGTGTCTGATATATCTGGTGATATGCATGGTCGGGTCTGACTTTCCGTCATAAGGATCCAGCATTGGTAGTTTGAACTTTGGAGGGTTCCTTGCATTCCGGATATTCAGAGCGAACGAACTTCGACTAACCTCTTCCAATCCTCCGCCAAACAATCCCCCTCTCATGATCCGTCTCACTAGGCCAATCATTCTTTCATCTCCATCCAGGGGTTTCCCCCTTGTCATGTCTCTGTTTTGCCCTCCGAGTCTTGTAGGGAATTCTGGTACGTACTCTTCGGGTGGCTCATTAGCATTTGTGTTGGCCCTAGCGGTTGAGCTCCTTCCAAAGGTCCTTCTGCGTTGGATCCTGCGGGCCTGCCCCCAAGCCCTTGTTGATTGCCTTCTGGTTCTGTATTTTGTCCTCCGTTGGGTTCCATAGCCCTAGCTCCTTGTTCCACATTCACAGCCGTTGTAGCTGGTCCAAGGTTCTGTGTCCCTGCAGCTCTCATCTGCTCGAAGAAATTCTGCAGCATCTCTTGTTGGCTTTTCATCATTCTTTCCTGCATTAGGTTATTCATAGCCTCCATCTCATCTCTAGTAATGTAGATCGAAGTTTGTCCTTCTCCAGCGCCAGAGGATGCCTCTTGACTTCCTCCCTATTGGCTCCTCTCAGCTCTTTGTCTTGTTTGTCGAGTCATTGTAGAGCCAAATCTGAATCCTTAAAATTTCAAATCTAAACTTTGAATTTGGTGTAGCGGGTGTGAGTTCAATTCTCAGTGAAAGCACCAAAGTGTTTGTGCCAAAAATGGTCACAAACCCCAAGTGTTGTGAAAGCACCAGTGTATGAATACAGATCAGCGATATTCAAACACAAATATCAGATCTAAGCAAGCAACAAACAGCAATCCAGAAATAATGAACAGTGGCACACAATTTATAGTGGTTCGGCTATCTCCGGCCTACGTCCACTTCAAGGTCTTTATGATTTTATTACTCGATGCTTGAAGATTACAATTTTGTGTGTTGTATTACAACTGATTTTCCGAGCTAAGTCTGAATCTAAGGCAGCAATGGTGATCTGGAGTAGATCTGGCATAGTCTGGGCGCTCTTTAGCTCTCAAAATTGTCCGACCTCTTTCCTGAATGACCACGGGCTCTATTTATAGATGTAGGAGGCTGATATTTCGCCTAAACTGAAGGGAGACCAGTTCTGGCACGTGAGGGAGCCCACATGCCCGCTTTCTGGAAGTCCGGGCCCACTTTGGGATCGATTCGAAGCTACATTCGAATCAATCAAGAAATTGTCCAATCGAGCTGAAATTTTGTGTGAACATTCTTCAACATGTGCTCAAGCTACTGTGAAAATTTCATGGCATTTGGACTTGTAGATCTTAAGTTATGATCGATTCAAGATTGGATTATTCGGCAGGAAGTATGGTTCGAATCGATTTCGTTCGAATCGATTGCTTCGACTCGATGGTAGCGCGCATGAGCAATGTTGACGTGGCGCGAATTTTCCGAGTCGATCCCACTTTTTCTCCGGGTTAATTGGGTTGAATCCGGAGTTTAAGCCGCGTTTACTTGGTGGTTTCGAAGTAATGGATTCGAAGACAGGCCTCTTCGAATCGATCGAATTTATGCTGCTTCGTATCGATCATGGAGTGCTGTGGTTGATCGATACGAAGTCTTCTTTGCTTATTGGATTTGAGGACAACTATGGCATGGAGTCGAGGCTCCCTCAATTGTATGGATTCGAAGGACCTTTCCTTTGATGGATTCGAACTGAAGTATACGTGGATGGATTCGAAGATACGGGTCTTCCCTTTGATGGATTCGAACTGAAGTATACGAGGATGGATTCAAAGATACGGGTCTTCCCTTTGATGGATTCGAACCGAGGCCTCGTGGATGGATTCGAACCAATGCGTGGTCGATAGATTCGGAGCATGGCTTTCTTATGATCGATTCGAGCTTATGCTATTCTCGAGGGATTCGAACCCGTACCACTTCATCCATTTTCCATAGGCGATATCTTGAGCTTGCGAACCTGGATTGTCCTGAAATTTGGAGCGTTGGTTTCCACAGCTTCACTTGACGTGTCTTATCAATTGTAGCCCGATCCGGACTCAGACGAAATTCATCGATATCCATGGTGAACCTGCGATGCACAATCGATATTCATGACTAGTAATCATTGATTTTCAGTTAATCTTTGGGTATCTCAGCTTTGCCAAAAATTGGGATAACATAATACTCCTCCAAAGAGAAGTGCAACAATAACCACATTACTAACATAGTGAAAACGTAGTCACTTAGCAAATAAATAAATCCTCCAAAGAGAAATCGACATCACATAATGTCGAATAATAAGCCTCATCTCATCGGCATATGCAATAGTAATAAAGATGGTTTGTAGAATATTACTCCCACTTAGGAGATATTCCAAAACCTGCCATATCGGCAATCATAAGCAATAATGGAAACATATCCAAAAACCAATGCAACATAGCAAAGAATAGCGCCAGTGTAGGCAATATAAGTTTCCACGGGGTAGACGCACTCATATCGTGTGGTTCCATAGAACCATCACCGAAAGGCGCTACTCAAGGGAAATACAATAATAAAACATCAGAAAGTCGCACGGACTAAGACCATAGTCTTTATGCCAAGTACTGTTAATTTAGTGCTATCACACGCCCAGAGGCGATACGCACGAAGACTATACTCCCACATAGGAGCAATTGTCCACATAGACAAAGCCATAATAATAATAATACTCCCACATAGGAGCAATTGTCCACATAGACAATTAATGACCCATATAGGTCCAGTACTGACCACCGAAGCAAATGTGTCATAAACTCTTGGAAAGGAACCCGAAAAATGTTTACGTGAGTCCCATACCACACGTTCGCACTAAACGGTTTACTAACCGTTATAAAATTTCACACTCAAAGCAGTACAAAGTTCACCTCATCTCATCGGTAAACCAGACCCAAAGGTCAAAACGGTCAAACGAATAGATTAGGAATTAACTGAAAAGATAAACACCCGTGTTTATAACACGCGTTTTATTTAATCATTTAATTCTCCTCCCTCTTCGCTCGAAGTGCAAAATTGTGTGTGTGTTTTAAATAAAAATTATAAGTTGGAGAAACAAGCTTTTAATACAATTTAAAAAGATCTCCTTATAAAAACCCGTGTACGGAATCTAAAAAGAATTATCAAAGTCAACTAAAGTGAAACAACTAATTGGAGAAAGAAGAATCGATCAAAAATTGGAATCCCACACAAAATAGGCAAATTGGGCTGAGACAAGCAGATTCAGACGTCTGAATTGTATATTTCAGACGTCTGAAACTGGAGCTCAGGCAATACTTTGCCTAGGCCGATGATGGCCAAATCATACCGGAAGAAATCGAATGAGTGATGATGGCTAAGGGTTTATGCCAAACAACTACCCAACCTTAAAGACTCACCAATACACTCCGACCAACATGCCCAAACAACCATATAAGGATTTTCATAGATTTTGACTTCAAACGCCAAAAATTAGAATATTCGTCAAACCAATTCGATTCAAAAAAAATGGAGAAGGATTATATGTTAGGAATTGCTACCTAACACTATCAAAAATATAGGCATAGACGTGAGTTCAAAAACTCACCTTTTAACCCCAAAAACTCAAGAGAGATGCTATAGAGCAAGGCAAGAACAATCACTCTTCAATTATAACCCAAGGAGCTTCAATCTAAGCTCAAGAACAAATATTTCCTAAGTTAAGGTTTAGGAAATTTTAGAAATCGAAGAGGAATTGAGATGGAGAAGGAGAAGAGGATGCTTACCTAAGTTTCTCTTGGATTTTGGACTTGAATTTGAGTTTGCAAATGAATCTAGGGCTTAGGAATTTCCATTTCCCATTCTTTCCCCCATTATTCTCAAAAGCTTGAAAGTGTTAGGAAAATGAGAGTGAAATGAGAAGAGGGGCTGAGTTAGGGTATTTATATGGGTTAGTGGGCTGAAACCCAAACCCAAAGCCCAAGTAGAAAAATAGAAAAATTCACTCAACTCCAAACATATCGATGCTTATACTAAATAAAGTCGCAAACACCGTTTTGAACTCAATGGAAGTGGTCTCAAGTTCAAATTGTGGATTCTCAACTTCATTCCTGATTCAAACGTCTGAAATTTCCGAACCAGACGTCTGAATCTGGAAAAATATGAGTTTCCTAACTTCATTCAGACGTCTGAAATGAACGATTCAGACGTCTGAATCTGGAAAAACAGAAGTTGTCTAAAACAGTATTCAGACATCTGAATCGTCCATTACAGACGTCTGAAAATGGCAATTTTTGCCTATTTCCTTTCTGGTTTGATTCGAACAATTTCAGACGTCCAAATGCTTCATTTCAGACGTCTGAATCCCTGTATGACAGTTTTTCACAAATAGACACCACAGAAACTCGATCCACATAGACTTTTCACTAATTCGACTGTTCTTTTACGAATAGTGACTTTTTCGGACTAAAATCCAACTAACGATGCTATACCTAAATTAAACATTTAAAATATACGAATCGTAAAATATGCGGGTTGTTAAAGACTCTCCTCCTTAAAGAAATTGCGTCCTCACAATAATTAAGAAGAAAATAAAGAGTAACAACCATAAAAGCATATCCACACAAAGAGAAGAAATTAGAAATAAAAAGTCCACCCTAAAGAGCACGAGAGAGTAAGTCCGGATGTGTTTGCTCGATGGATTCTCAAGATTCCCAATAGCAATCCTTAGGATTTGAGGACCATTGAACTTTCACAAGAGGAACATCTTTATTTCGAAGGCGTTTAACCTCCGAAGCAATGCTACGAATAGAATGTTGCTCATAAGTCAAATTTGGTGAAACTTCAATTTCTTCAATAATACCGGCTTAAGAATAGAATCGGAATCCCTAAGTCATTTCCATAGTTGAGAGACGTGGAAAGCATCAAGAATAGCAAAAGAATTAAGCTGGTACCAAAAGAGGTATAGTCCAAAAGAGAAGGATGATCATCAAGGCTACACAAAACAAGAGATGAACATGAATCAGATTCACGATCTCGAATCTAACAAGTAGATAAAACCTCGAGATCATTCCATTCGGATATCAACAAAGAAACATCCGCTTGTTGCATACGATTAAGGGCATCGGCAACTCGATTGTCCTTTCCGGAAGTATACATAAAAATATCAAGATCATAAGATGCAAGGAACTCGAGCCAACGTTGTTGACGCAAATTGAGTTCCTTTATGAGAAAACAATAGCCGCGAGCACTAGATCATGAATGGCATATCTAGTCTCGACAAACATTAATTGTCAAGAAGCAGATGCGATAGAACGTTCCCTTTTGCAAGAGAATGGCACCCAAACCAATATGACTAGTATCGGTATAAACAATAAAGTCTTGGTTCCTTTCAGGAACCACAAGAATAAAAGCATTGGAAAAGAGTTCCTTTAATCGATTCTCTTTCTTGAAAAGCTAAGACTTTCAAAATTATATTTAATTTTATGTAATCATCTTTTTAGAAAAATTTACTCATTAAAAGTCAATTTATTGTGTCTAACTGTCTCATCAAAGCGTTTAGGAGATTCCTATCGATAACGTTGATGAAGCGCATCGACCAGAATTCTTAAAGCACTCAATGGGCAAAACAACACAAAATTATCTTATATATGATAACCATGTCTCTTATAAAATTTACAAATATTCTTTGCTCGTTTTAAGAACAAAACCCAATCATACTTATAAATATCTTATTAAAAAGATTTGCAAATTTTAAATTTATTATTTTCATCCATAATCAATAAATATAAGGATAAAATAATCGAGATATTCGTAGAATACTCGATTAATAAAATGGATGAAATAAGGTAGAAGGTTCGTCAAATCGAATGACATAACGAACCACTCACAAGAATCATAACGAGCGCGGAATGCGGTAAGTGGAATGCTACCCTCCGCAACTTGTCGCTGATGAAAACCGGTGGTGAGGTCGAGTTGAAAAGACCTTAGCACCATTCAATAGATTTCTTAGGTGATAATCCTAAGACAAGCTTAAATATACCGGAAAATTCACAAACTACTTGAGTGAGAGAAATAATATTCTCCTCATCCCGTAGGTTTAAAGGATTAAAATGATATCACCGAATTTGGAAATCAAAATCATTAAAAACCAAAGAAATCTGCTTAACAGATTGAAGATGTCAAAGATGAATAGTCCACATTGGACATAGGATATGGGCTTCATAATGATTAAGCCAATCCTTTTCTAAAAAAAATCAATTTCGAAGCCTAAATAACGCATAACATGAAAATCAGCTCGAAAAGAATAATCACATAAAATAATCTCGACATTTACAAAGCAAACCGAGTGTTGCAGATCCACCAACCTGATTCGCAATTCTCAGTGAAGTCATCAAACCCATAATACTTAAAGAAAAAGAATCAACAAGTTCTTTTGATATAAAAGAGCAGGACGCACCCGTATCAAAAGAAACCAATTAGGAAGATCACGAAATAAAATAATGTCATCAAGGATAGGAGGAGAATTACCTCTGGGCTGAGAGGAACCTCCAGAAGCCTTAGCAATAAAAAGCTTGCCAGACTTGGCACTAGCAGGAGCAATATGGCAGGTGGAAATACGATGACCTTCCTTCTTGCAATAACGGCAGAAGAGAGGCTTAGGACAATCTCAGATCATATGATCAGGAGAACCATAATTGAAACACTTCCGAATGGAAGGTGTTCCAGCAGATTGAGAGTTAGAACTAGATTCAACAGGCTTTTTCTTCTTGGAAGGGAAAAATTCCTATTTATGAAATGGAAACTTCTTCTTATTGGGGTTCTCGCGAACCTCGATATCATCACCACTAACACACTCCTTCTCGATGGCTTCGAGATGAAGTGTCGTGTCAACCAACTCCTCAAAAGGAAGCTTAAGCTGAAGCATTAAAGACTTCTTAAGATATTTCTTAAGTTTAGAGACAAACTTCAGATTCTTCTTATAATAAGTGCTAATGAATTCAAGACCACACTTAGATAAGGCCTCGAATGATGCAACATATTCAGAGACGGAGGACTTCCCTTGCTTCAACTCAAGGAAGCGACGGGCTAATAAAACTTTCTCAGATTCAAGAACGAATTTGAGTTCGAATCGTTCCCGAAAATGAGTCCAAGAAAGAACAGACTCATCAAGTTCGGCTACAAGAAGCTCGTACCAATCAAGGGCACGCTCTTACAATAAGCTAGAAGTTACAAGAGCTCGATCGTGGTCAGAAAGATCCATACGAGAAAAGATACGCTCGCATGTGCGAATCCAAGCTTGGACATCAAGAACAGACTCAGAGCCTTTGAATGGCTTTCCACCAAGATGAGAAAAATCACTGCACAGGCGTGCAAAGGCAGACTTACATGGAGGAGATGCTCGAATAGGAGCTGGAGGCTGAGTGCTCCTAAACAACTCCAAAAACTGATCGGTAGACATGTAAACGCCATCCGGATGCGAGCCGCTGGATTGCCAAGCATCCGAGTGTCGTCCTCTGCCTCTTCCGGCCATTGGCTGAAAGTTAAGATAAGATAAATATTATTCACAAGGTAGATATCATTAGTTCAAACATCGAATACTACGGAATAAAATGCATTCCTAGACGTATTCCCAAAATTCAATCTACCCCAAAGGCACGGAATGAATAAAGGCACAATGATTCAAAGATTTGTAACATTCGTACTACCCTTTGATGTACCATAATATGTGTCTCTGTTCTATGTTTATCATATTTTGTTATGAACTCTGCTCTGATACCAAGCTTTGATGCCCCACTCCGAGACCCACATTAGCAAAGAGTATTACTAGGTAACACCGTCTGCTAATGCGGAGAATAGAGCTAGATTGGAGCGACCATCTATAGCCTTGTCTTAATTATCTATGGAATACGCCGACAATTGCCACTTCTTACTCGAATGGATCGACATATCCAATAAATACTTAATACAAAGCCATAGGTAGCTGAAGGATCTATCAGAATAAAATATAACAACTCAAATGTAATACACATCACAGAACAGTGGATCATCACATACATTTACACATATACAGGAGAGTCAAAAGAATACATATCAGAGTTATAGCCAAAAAGGACTACACAAAAAGATTTAACAAAAAGGAGCTAGCGGAATAGTCCATGCGGAGCAAAATAGGCTAAGTCCAATGTACCTAACCTGAAACATCTCGGTCTGACCCGAGTATAAAGTACACGGGTCAGTCTAGCTAAACAAATCAGTTAGATAAAGCTAGATAATAATAATGCGGTATAAAATAATGATATAATACTCCTCCAAAGAGAAGTGCAATAATAACCACATTACTAACATAGTGAAAATGTAGTCACTTAGCAAATAAATAAATCCTCCAAAGAGAAATCGACATCACATAATGTCGAATAATAAGCCTCATCTCATCGGCATATGCAATAGTAATAAAGATGGTTTGTAGAATATTACTCCCACTTAGGATATATTCCAAAACCCGCCATATCGGCAATCATAAGCAATAATGGAAACATATCCAAAAATCAATGCAACATAGCAAAGAATAGCGCCAATGTAGGCAATATAAGTTTCCACGGGGTAGACGCACTCATATCACGTGTTTCGATAGAACCATCGCCGAAAGGCGGTACTCAAGGGAAATACAATAATAAAACATCAGAAAGTCGTGCGGACTAAGACCATAGTCTTTATGCCAAGTACTGTTAATTTAGTGCTATCACACGCCCAAAGACGATACGCACGAAAACTCTACTCCCACATAGGAGCAATTGTCCATAGACAAATCCATAATAATAATAATACTCCCACATAGGAGCACTTGTCCACATAGACAATCAATTACCCACATAGGTCCAGTACTAACCACCGAAGCAAATGTGTTATAAACTCTTGGAAAGGAACCCGAAAAATGTTAACGTGAGTCCCATACCACACGTTCGCACTAAACGGTTTACTAACCGTTAGTCAATTTCACACTCAAAGCAGTACAAAGTTCACCTCATCTCATCGGTAAACCAGACCCAAAGGTCAAAACGGTCAAACGAATAGATTAGGAATTAACTGAAAAGATAAACACACGTGTTCATAACATGCGTTTTATTTAATCATTTAATTCTCCTCCCTCTTCGCTCGAAGTGCAAAATTGCGTGTGTGTTTTAAATAGAAATTATAAGTTGGAGAAACAAGCTTTTAATACAATTTAAAACAATCTCCTTATAAAAACCCGTGTACGGAATCTAAAAAAATTATCAAAGTCAACTAAAGTGAAACAACTAATTGGAGAAAGAAGAATCGATCAAAAATTGGAATCCCACACCAAATAGGTAAATTGGGCTGAGACAAGCAGATTCAGACGTCTGAATTGTATATTTCAGACGTCTGAAATTGGAGCTCAGGCAATACTTTGCCTAGGCCAATGATGGCCAAATCATACCGGAAGCAATCAAATGAGTGATGATGGCTAGGGGTTTACGCCAAACGACTACCCAACCTTAAAGACTAACCAATACACTCCGACCAACATGCCCAAACAACCATAAAAGGATTTTCATAGATTTTGACTTCATACGCCAAAAATTGGAATATTCATCAAACCAATTCGATTCAAAAAAAAATGGACAAGGATTATATGTTAGGAATTGCTACCTAACACTATCAAAGATATAAGCGTAGATGTGAGTTCAAAACTCACTTTTTAACCCCAAAAACTCAAGAGAGAAGCTATAGAGCAAGGCAAGAACAATCACTCTTCAATTATAACCCAAGGAGCTTCAATCTAAGCTTAAGAACAAATATCCCTAAGTTAGGGTTTAGGAAATTTCAGAAATCGAAGAGGAATTGAGATGGAGAAGGAGAAAAGGATGCTTACCTAAGTTTCTCTTGGATTTTGGACTTGAATTTGAGTTTGCAAATGAATCGAGGGCTTAGGAATTTCCATTTCCCATTCTTTCCCCCATTATTCTCAAAAGCTTGAAAGTGTTAGGAATATGAGAGTGAAATGAGAAGAGGGGCTGAGTTAGAGTATTTAGATGGGTTAGTGGATTGAAACCCAAACCCAAAGCCCAAGTAGAAAAATAGCAAAATTCACCCAACTCCAAACATATCGATGATTATACTCAAAAAAGTCGCAAACACCGTTTTGAACTCAATGGAATTGGTCCCAAGTTCAAATTGTGGATTCTTAACTTCATTCCTGATTCAGACGTCTGAAATTTCCAAACCAGAGGTCTGAATCTGGAAAAATATGAGTTTCCTAACTTCATTCAGACGTCTGAAATGAACGATTCGGACGTCTGAATCTGAAAAAACAGAAGTTGTCTAAAACAATATTCAGACGTCTGAATCGTCCATTACAGACGTCTGAAAATGACAATTTTTGCCTATTTCCTTTCTGGTTTGATTCGAACAATTTCAGACGTCTGAATGCTTCATTTCAGACGTCCGAATCCCTGTATGACAGTTTTTCACAAATAGACACCACAGAAACTCGATCCACATAGACTTTTCACTAATTCGACTGTTCTTTTACGAATAGTGACTTTTTCGGACTAAAATCCGACTAACGATGCTATACTTAAATTAAACATTTAAAATATACGAATCGTAAAATATGCGGGTTGTTACAAAATTAATTTTATGCTATGTGATGATTGTTTGGATGTTATGCTATAGTAGTTAGTAGTTGGATATATTCCTGCCGATTGGAGCAGATGAGACCCTATACGTTCCCGTGTATGAGCGGATGACCCTTTGTACGTGCATCTGCCTCGAAGCAGACATTGTACATATTTTCTCATATGTATATTTGTTGTAGGTGACAGGTTGGAGGGATCGAACAGGATTCCTCACTATGGTTGATGTTTATTTGCACATATTGTTATATATGTTGTATCATATGATATTTGATGTGATGGATGCTATGATTGCTATTATTGATGTGAATCCCTTCATTTAGTCGTTTTGCAGCATTGGCCCATATTTTTGGAATTTAAAATATAGAAATGGTGATTTTAATTTATAAAGGATTTTAGAGTGATTTTGAAAATATATATGTTTTAAAAAAATTTGAATGATTAAATAAACGGATTTATTTTAAATAAATAAAAAGTTATAATTTTTATGTTATAAAATTTATGTTTTTGTGAAATATACTTTAATATGACTTTTGAAATATGAAGTTAACTAATTTGTAAAATAAGTTAAATTGAGAATTTTAAACTTAATATAAATGGGTTATATATAAGATTTATAAAACTGATATTTTATAAATAAAAGTAATTGGATTATAAACGAGTTTTATAAGTGTTAAAATGAAGTTATAAATGAAACCTTATAAGTAAATGAGATATATAAAGTAAGGAAGTGGTGAAAGGAATGTTATTAATAAAGAGATTTGATGAAATAAATTTTATAAACATTGTTTTATAAATATTAGAAATGGAATTGTAATCAAATTTGTATATGGATTTGTAATTAAAATTTAAAAATGAATTTATAATGGACTTTATAAATAATGAGATTACAAAAGAATGAATTTGTTAATAAGGAAATTTATAAGTAAATAAACTTATAATGGGATTTTGACATATAAATGAGATAAACGGGAAACTGGTTAATAATGGAATTTTATAAATGGAAGTTTTTATGAAATAGAAATGTTAATTATAAACACTGTTTATAAATGTGGAATCAATTTAATTTGATAAGCTAAATATGGATTTTTATAAAAGGAAATATATTCACGTTTTTAAAGAGAATGATTTTTTGAATGAATGTTTTGGAAAGTGATATTATAAAATGGGGTTTAAATGGTTTGAAAATAAAAGAAATTGTGAATTCACTTATTATTAAAATAAGTATATGAAAATATTTTCCAAATATGGAAATGGTTTTGAATATTATCTTTTTAAAGATATTTTGAAGTGAATAATTGGAAAGTGATTTTATTTATAAAAGATTAATAAATCAGACCCAGTGACTACTTATGTGCTAGATTTTGTCTGTTGCTTTGATAGTTAAATAACCACCTATCAAATTTGGTCATTTTAGTTTCTCGACTTGATGTAGAATCTAATTAGTCATACACTTAGTATGAAACCGACTATGTAGGCTTGATTATTGTTTGTGTTGAGAATGTTGATTCGTGTAGTGCAGAGTGATAACTCCAATCTATCGAGCTTCCTTCTTGGCCGAAGGATAGCAAATTGAAAGTTGAAGACGTGATAAGTCTATGAGACATGGTTTCTGTTTGAGGTTGAGAAACGCTTTTGCGTTGTTGGTGCAAAGTGACTGGGATCAGATTTATCTGAAAACCACTTCGGACCAACATATATGCGACGATTGTGTAGGTTGGTCGATGATATTGATATTTAGGATTTTCATAGTGAATGACTGCTTGTTGATCATTTGAGGTTAAAATCCCAATATATATATAGTAGTAGTAGTCTCTTTGTTATGAAATATCAATTGCAAGGGTTGTCGCTACTAATCCTATAGGATGCGGTAGGAGAGTACCTTCGGTTTGTCCTGTTTCTTGACAACTTGTATGGATGAGTGTTTGACATTGCATTTCTAAGATTACGTACATTTGTTTTTACAAAAGTACATCCTGTGGTGGCGGAGAAGGCAACTTCTCTTAGCTTAACACCCTCCTTGAGAAATACGAGCTCAAGGGTTGTATTTTTGTGGAAGGAAATTAGTAGTCAATGGGAATGGAAATGTGGCATTCAAAGATGAGGATGATGTGATATGTGAAAGGTAATCGATACCTCTTTTGGCCTCACTCCCCGAAAAATGACTGAAACAAGGATAAAAGCAGCAAGGCTAAGTGGGTCGCTCCCATTAGGAGATGTCATCACTCTTCTAGATGTATCTTTACACGCTATGACATCGTGTGTCGGATTATTGTTGATGTATGCAGGTGGCCACGGATTTAGGTCGGTAACGACCGGAGTGATGACATGTAACGACCCGATATTTTCAACCATTCGCATCCGCACATGTCGGACTTGAATTGCTCAAAATACCGCGTTGTAAATAAAATTTGGCAAATCTCAGAATATACAGTAAATAAATAATCACAGATCACAGACACAGAGTAAGAAGTGCAGCGAAAGTAAAAGAAATAGTAGTTCATGAAGCTACTATGTAAATATATCAGAGTTAAATAAGATACAACAGAAGAAATAAAGTACAACAGAAGTCTCAATATGATAACAAAGTACAAGCTGAATAGAACAACAGAACCGAGATAGATAAAACTAGATAAGCAGATAATCTCCAGTGATTCCAATCTCAAGAAAGTGGAATCCAAATATGTGAATACTCAGGCTGACCCAAGCGTAAATAAAAATACAAACACTCGAGTCAGGACATATATACTTATATAATGTAAACCAACTCAAGTGAACTGTAATAAAGGTACAAGTAACTTAAAGAATGCTTGGGATCGCCCATTCATTAAGGATCCGCTAAACTATCTACTATGTAGTAATATTCGCTATTATAATAATGTCTAATCATAAAATAAACATACTTTTAAATAGCATTAAGGCTTTACATTTTCCACCTTAACACGTAATAGTCCCAGTAGTCTATCCAGTATTAGCATACTCCCAAAATAGGGCTACCCTCGATACTCCACAGGCTACAGGAGAAATCACAAATTATAGTAAAACTCGATATGGTAGGTGACACGACACACAAGGCAATGCCAGGGTAGATATACTAATTACGCATCTGGACTGGTGGTGATGCATAGCAGCCACTACCGCCCACCTCGAACAACACTCCCAAATCAAGGGTGCACACCAAATCAATCACAAGTAATAGAATGGTATCGAAGAAGTGTGTCCGATCAGAGGTGCTACCTCCTTGGCCCGTCGATCGCTCCTGTTTTAACCACCTTATGCCAACTTACAGGAGTTGGGTCCACGTATATACCTTAGGATCGTCGCCACCATCCTACTTCATTCTGGAAACTCCACCACGTACACAATTGTCAAAGTGGTTTTCGGTATCGACAGAGAGTAGGTCCATATCTGATCCCGGTCTCTTTAACAACCAATCGTTATTATAACCCGTGGTTATAATTTAAAAACAGTTTATACTTCAAAATAGAATATCATTTCAAATCCAAATCTTTATCAAAAATAAAGATTAAATCAATTCCAAACCATTTCAATATATTTAAAATATCATATCATTACAAAACTTCATTTCAAATCATTTCAATATATCAAAATATCATTTGAGTTCAAATCTAAATATTTAACTTTAAATACTTTTTAAATTTAAAGATATCATTCATTATTATCATTTCAAGTCACCTTTTTAAATAGTTTATATTTCAATCAAAATAATTCTTTTAAACCCTTTAAAAGTGTAATTATTATACTTTCAAATCAAGTATTAAAATTTCCTAAGTTTCAATTCAATTCAATCATTTATTTCAAATAAATTTTCATAGACCATTTCAAATCTTATAAATTTCAAATATAGATTTAATCCACAAAATAACTATTCAAATTATAAAATAAATTCCAAAGCATTATTATCCTATATTTCATAAGTCAAATATCTTTTAAATAGATTCAAATTACAAGTAAACCAATTATTTTTCATACTAATGTAAACTTCAATTATTTATTCCAAGATTTAGTATCATTTCAAATTCATTTCAAAATATCAAAATATCATTTCAAAACATCATCTATTTAATTTAAATTTAAATACCATTTAATCATATTTCAAAATAGTTGTATTTCCCAAATCAAGTATTCCATTTAAATCATTTAAAGTCAATTCATTATATTTAATAATTAAATATTTAATTTCCAAAATTTAATCTTTTTCAAAGATCATTTATTCATTTGAATTTATTAAACAAAGAAAATTCAACTCTCACAGCACTTAGAAAATGCTATGAGATGTTATGTTTAAAAACAGTTCATTAAAAAAAGACGGCATTTAAAATGCTGTAATATCTTCATTTAGTTTCAATTAAAATTTTAGTTAAATTTAACAACTATAGCACTAACAAAGTTCTATAATAACCCTTAGTTCAAATTTGCTATTTGGTTCATTTAAAACAAGTACAGCATTTTCCAATGCTGTAATATCTTTACATACATTTCAAAAATGCTGTCAAATCAAATTCAGAGTTTTATTTACAATTTCACACATAATTAACTTTTAATATAAATCATCTTAACTTATAAAATCATATATTTTCACATTTTAAAAACAATCATTTAAATACCTTTATTTCTATGATTTTATAAAGTCAAATTCCATACAAAAATCAAATTAAATAACAATTAAATTTTCATTTCTTTAATTAAATTCTTAACTTAACAACTAAGTTTAAATTTCGAAAATATAACTTATTTCCATTTATTTTACTTAATTAAAATTTCACTTTTAACAAAATTTCACAAAATTCAATTTAAGTTATATTTCCAAATACAGCTTAAATATTCATTTATTTCATATTTTAAGTTATACAAAATCATTAACACATTATAAAATCATTATTTCTAAATAAAATCATTAAATTCATTTTTAAATCAAAATTTTTCATATATTCTTACTTTACATAAATTCCATTTAAAACAAAATCATAAATTCCAAAATTAACTTATATTTCAAATTCTTCTTCACCATTTACTTAATTCACTTATTTAATTTGTAGAAAATCACAAATATTTTGTAGACATCATTTTAAATAAAGTTTAAATCAAAATATCCTAATATTTAAATTTTTAAAATATTTTAAAATTTTCAGAAAAATATATAAACCACGGGTCTGTATATAATTTTCTAGCCTAGGTCAAGTGCTACGGATATATATCATTTCAATCCGCAATTTACAAAGAAAACCCAGGTTCTATCATTTCAAACCCGCAATCCCAAGTAATATGAAATGTATAAAAATCGCTCAGGCCTATCATTTCAGCCCATAACGATTTTCCCCTATTCTAAAGTCCTTTTGGGTATGTATCATTTCAACCCATAGTGATTCTAATCTACTGGGAACTTGCAGTGTGATAAAATGATATAAATAACAGAATAGCATGATATAATTGTAACATATGGTATAACAGGTGTAAATACAAGTGTGAACATCATATGAATATAATATGGCAGTTATAACAGGATGATGTAAATTACAGATTCAAATGGTGTCAATTTACTAGTTATATAAGTACACATCGTCTAGTGAAAATTACTCACTTGTATAAGCTGGAGATGACAACCAAATGCACAAACAAGGAACTTCAAAGGCACGATAACACGACAATGATTTTAGAGTGGAGAGCCAAAGGTAATAGCGTTGAACAAACATTTACACAAAGCAATAGAATAGATATAAGTTTTCAACACAAATACCACTAAACAAAGCTAGAAATGGATGCATAAACAAAGTCAAAGTGTTTGCACTTGCTTCCTACCACCTATGCTTCAGCTCCAGATCTGAAATGGCACGGCTAAAGGCATGGTTTGGATCTGGTTTGGGTTCCTAAAGGTCGGCCTAACATGGGAAAATGATGGAGCAAAGTATGGTAGAGAGATATGGGCATGAACACAACTACACAAGGCAAAACAACATGTTTCTATGGCAACTATGGTCATGGCCAAGGCTAACCTAGGCATGGCCATGGCTTAGGTGGACTGGAGGTGACGTGGCAGAGGGTGTCAGGTCGTAATTTGCTGGTGGTGGTGGTGTAGGTGGCGGCCAAGGGGTGGTTTGAGGTGGTGGAATCATTTGGTGCTCGGCTTGCATGATATAGGTGGAGTTTTGCATATATTTAAGTGGATCTACATCAAGGGTGGCCACGGCTATGGCTTAGGGTTGGGCTGGAGGTGGTGGTGGATGGGTCAGGTGGTGGTGGAGGTGGCCATGGTGAAGGAGGAGCCAATCATAAGAAGGAAGAAAACAAGTGCAAAACACAAATGAAAACAAAGAAAATCATAGAAAAGAAGAGAAGTTTTTACCAATTTTTTTTCTCAAGCAATGGCCGTGATTTTTTTTGTAGAGATGGGGAAGATTGTATACGTGAATTATGATAAAAATAAGCAGCTGAACAAATGAGAAAGACGGCTAAAGGGAAATGAATGCAAGAGGTGAGAAAATGAAAAGGCGGGAAAACAAAGGGTCTCAAGCAACTAAAGAGTCACAAAACTCTTCGAATTTCTCTAATTTCTTTTTATAAGTTTAAATATCTGAAATTACATATAATTTCAGTTAAAATCGAAAATATAACAAATATACAAAATATAAATAAATAAATATTAATTATATATGACTAAAATAAGAAAATAGTACAAAATGAAAACTAGTGTAGAAAATTTGAAAATAAACAGGATAAACTTTGGAAGATTTATATGGACTTAGAAATATTTATAAACAAAGATAATAACATAAAATAAAAATGCATTCACAAAATGAATAAATAAACTTTAATTAAATATAATTTAATTGAAGAAAATAACAGAAAAATAGAAACTAGCCTTTAAAATAGAAAATAAATGCAATAAATTTTGGAAAATTTTTATTATCCCTTTTAAAAATATTAAAAAACAAAAATATACATAAATTAACATATTAACACATATTAAAATAAAATATGACAATAAAAATATAATTTATATAATTTAAAATAGACAATGTTGCTAAATAAATCAGTTTACACACAATATTGAACAATGTATAACTTTCACAATATAACTCCGTTTTCAATGAAATGAAAAGCAGTATTCATGTTATTAAATCTATTTTCATAATAAAAGATAAAATTTAAGAATTTTAAATATTTAAATTTAAAATTTAAAGGTCAAAGTATGACCAGTTTGACCACAAATATACTTTTTAGGAAAATATTCAATTCATACAAGTTTGGAATTATATTTCATATGATAATCAAAATTTATATTTAAAATGAAATGTTTGAAATAAAACAAGTTTAAAAATAATTTCAAAATAAAATAAAGTTTTTAAATCAAAAATTCAAGTTAAAATAATTAAAATATACAATAAAAACAGTTACAAAATGCAGGGTTGTTACACTCTCCCCCACTCAAAACTTTTCGTCCTCGAAAAGGAATGAGGTACGGGAAAGCACAAGAAAAAGATAGAGTGAAATAAGATTAAGACAAGATGACAAAAAGATTAGAATTATACCTGATAACTATTGTTATAGGTAAGTTTAACAAGGTGGAGATGATCTTCCCAAGATCCTCTAGAATCAAGAACACAAGCACGAAAAAGATCATCGAGAATCTGATTCACCCTTTTCGTTTGACCGTCGGTGTAGATGGTAAGCAGTGCTCAGATTTAGAATAGGGAGAAGTAAGAACCACAGAAGAGATAGAAAAGTTAAATGATGAAGGAAAAAGGAGAAAGGAAGAAAGACTAGAACAAATTTATTAAGCACAATACGAACAACACGATTCATCAAATCAGCAAAGAGAGCAAGAGCATTAGTCAAACCAAAAGGCATGACTAACTATTCATAGAAAAACCATTCTCAGTACGGAAAGCAGTCTCGGGAATACTTTCCTCAACAACCCTGAGTTGGTGAGAATCAGAGGCAAGATCAAGCTGAAAGAGAATAGTAGCTCCACGGCTAACCAATTCGAATTTGATTTCCTACTTAGAAGGTAGGAGAATGGAAACAACCAGAAAGAAAATAGTTTGGAAAACAGAATAAGATAACAAATTTAAAACCTTGAAAATTTTAACTTTCATTAATAATTAATTTCATTCATTTGATTTCACTTAAGTTAAATAAATCTTAATTATTTTTAAATCTCATTATCTCATCATCAAATCAACAATTTATAAAGTCATGAATTTGAACAATCATTTATTATATTCATTTTTATTCATTAAATTTCATTCTTCTTTTTTCCAATTCATTCTTAAATTTATTCCACTTAATATATCAAATCCTATATATATTAAGTTTATTTCACTTATTATAACTATTTCAATTTATTTATGATTTCTTTTAAATATCATTATAATGTAAATTATTCAATTAACCTTTTAGTCTATTTACCTCTGTTAATATTTTTAGAACTAAAATTTAAGTGTATAATATTTATTATAACCACTCAAATTTTGTTTATAAAAATCTTTTCATATTGTATATTATCCAATTACATTGTTAACTTCTAAAAATTAAGGTAAGTTATATTGGAATGCAATTGAGAATTATACAAATAAAACTTTCTAAAATTAATATACACTATAAACATTCTAATTCAATCATTTCAAGCTTGAATATTTATTCAAAATTTTGATTTTCTTTTTATACTTGAAGTTATTATTTAAGATAGAATTTAAGAATAAAATTTCCTATTCCTTTCAAACCATTTAGAGATAAATAAATGTATGTACATAATTTGTCAAATCAAATTTAAATCATATATCTATATATATATTATAAATCAAATCATATTTTAGAAATTCAAATCAATTAAATTTCCCAAAACAAAGCTGTAGCAAGACTACAGAATGGTCTTTTTACTTCGAAACTCGAAAATAAACGTCGATGATGCCGCGGTCATCACCGAAATTATCTTCCAGCGACAAAGAGAAGAGCACTAAAAATTTAAAACTTTAAAATTCTTTGGAAACAAATTTCTATTCAAAAATACTTTAAATAATATATCCTTTTAAAACTTTAAACATAAGGTTTGAAACCATCGGAAATTAAATTCTCAAATTCTTGATTTAAATTCATTTCAGTTCCCAAATCAAATTTATAGACAACTATTTATAAATTCATTTATAGAATGATAAATCAAGTATTATCATTTCAAATAATCAATTCAAATCAATTTATTAAGTTCCATAATATTTACTTATATCCAAATTTATTTCATTAACCAAATTTTAAAATAATATTGTGTCAGTTTGTTCTGTCAAAGTGTTTTAGAAATCCAATCGATAGCGTTGATCAGACGAATCGATCGGAAGCCCAAATCAACATCAACACTCAAACAACACAATATATAAAACAAACATAGATTTACAAGTACAATTCAAAATTTTTGGAGATATTTTGGAAACAAAGACAAGATGATTAATTAACAAATTATGAAGATGGATAAGCTTGGATAAATCGCGGGCAACCTTAACCGGGTCAACCGTGACTTAATGAATAAGATCAAATGTGGATTTTTCTAGGGTAAATCTACATCCGATCTCAAGAGATGGAGTTTGGAACTACAAAAGATATTAGCATCTAAACCAAGGATAGATATAAATCTCTGGTGAATCGATGCTAATTGTAAAGGAGTTTCCGTTTTTACAAGTCATTAGAGTATTGGCGAGACCGCCAATTCACTATAAAGCTCATATGAAGTGGAGTAATGGGATACTCCAGAATCAAAAGAAGATTAATAGTGAGGGACAAGAATGGATTTTGGAACCGCAGGGAACGTTCCAAAATTCAAAGGAAATCAAATAAAAATGAAGAGATTCAAGCTCGAATGAAAAGTGATTCCGTAACTAAATTTACCATAAATTCTAAGTTTTGCCTCAAAGCCAAAGCTCTGATACCAACTGTAACGACCCGATATTTTCAACCATTCGCATCCACACATGTCGGACTTGAATTTCTCAAACTACCGCGTTGTAAATAAAATTTGGCAAATCTCAGAATATACAGTAAATAAATAATCACAGATCACAGACACAGAGTAAGAAGTGCAGCGGAAGTAAAAGAAATAGTAGTTCATGAAGCTACTATGTAAATATATCAGAGTTAAATAAGATACAACAGAAGAAATAAAGTACAACAGAAGTCTCAATATGATAACCAAGTACAAGCTGAATAGAACAACAGAACCGAGATAGATAAAACTAGATAAGCAGATAATCTCCAGCGATTCCAATCTCCAGAAAGTGGAATCCAAATCTGTGAATACTCAGGCTGACCCGAGCGTAAATAAAAATACAAACACTCGAGTCAGGACATATATACTTATATAATGTAAACCAACTCAAGTGAACTGTAATAAAGGTACAAGTAACTTAAAGAATGCTTGGGATCGCCCATTCATTAAGGATCCGCTAAACTATCTACTATGTAGTAATATTCGCTATTATAATAATGTCTAATCATAAAATAAACATACTTTTAAATAGCATTAAAGCTTTACATTTTCCACCTTAACACGTAATAGTCCAAGTAGTCTATCCAGTATTAGCATACTACCAAAATGGGGCTACCCTCGATAGTCCACAGGCTACAAGAGAAATCCCAAATTGTAGTAAAGCTCGATATGGTAGGTGACACGGCACACAAGGCAATGCCAGGTTAGATATACCAATTACGCATTCGGACTGGTGGTGACGCATAACAGCCACTACCGCCCACCTCGAACAACACTCCCAAATCAAGGGTGCGCACCAAATCAATCACAAGTAATAGAATGGTATCGACGAAGTGTGTCCGATCAGAGGTACAACCTCCTTGGCCCGTCGATCGCTCCTGTTTTAACCACCTTATGCCAACTCATGGGAGTTGGGTCCACGTATATACCTTAGGATCGTCGCCACCATCCTACTTCATTCTGGAAACTCCACCGTGTACACAGTTGTCAAAGTGGTTTTCGGTATCGACAGAGAGTATGTCCATATCCGATCCCGGTCTCTTTAACAACCAATCGTTATTATAACCTGTGGTTATAATTTAAAAATAGTTTATACTTCAAAATAGAATATCATTTAAAATCCAAATCTTTATCATAAATAAAGATTAAATCAATTCCAAACCATTTCAATATATTTAAAATATCATATCATTTCAAAACTTCATTTCAAATCATTTCAATATAACAAAATATCATTTGAGTTCAAATCTAAATATTTAACTTTAAATACTTTTTAAATTTAAAGATATCATTCATTTATTATCATTTCAAGTCACCTTTTTAAATAGTTTATATTTCAATCAAAATAATTCATTTAAACCCTTTAAAAGTGTAATTATTATACTTTCAAATCAAGCATTAAAATTTCCAAAGTTTCAATTCAATTCAATTATTTATTTCAAATAAATTTCCATAGACCATTTAAAATCTTATAAATTTCAAATATAGATTTAATCCAAAAAATAACTATTCAAATTATAAAATAAATTCCAAAGCTTTATTATCCTATATTTCATAAGTCAAATATCTTTTAAATAGATTCAAATTACAAGTAAACCAATTATTTTTCATACTAGTGTAAACTTTAATTATTTATTCCAAGATTTAGTATCATTTCAAAATATCAAAATATCATTTCAAAACATCATCTATTTAATTTAAATTTAAATACCATTTAATCATATTTCAAAATAGTTGTATTTCCCAAATCAAGTATTCCATTTAAATCATTTAAAGTCAATTCATTATATTTAATTTCCAAAATTTAATCTTTTTCAAAGATCATTTATTAATTTGAATTTATTAAACAAAGAAAATTCAACTCTCGCAGCACTTAGAAAATGCTACGAGATGTTATGTTTAAAAACAGTTCATTAACAAAAGACGACATTAAAAATGCTGTAATATATTCATTTAGTTTCAATTAAAATTTTAGTTAAATTTAAAAACTATAGCACTAACAAAGTGCTATAATATCCCTTAGTTCAAATTTGCTATTTGGTTCATTTAAAACAACTACAGCATTTTCCAATGCTGTAATATCTTTACATTACATTTCAAAAATGCTATCAAACCAAATTCAGAGTTTTATTTACAATTTCACACATAATTAACTTTTAATATAAATCATCTTAACTTATAAAATCATATATTTTCACATTTTAAAAACAATCATTTAAATACCTTTATTTCTATGATTTTATAAAGTCAAATTTCCATACAAAAATCAAATTAAATAAGAATTAAATTTTCATTTCTTTAATTAAATTCTTAACTTAACAACTAAGTTTAAATTTCCAAAATATAACTTATTTCCATTTATTTTACTTAATTAAAATTTCACTTTTAACAAAATTTCACAAAATTCAATTTAAGTTATATTTCCAAATTTAGCTTAAATATTCATTTATTTCATATTTTAAGTTATACAAAATCATTAACACTTTATAAAATCATTATTTCTAAATAAAATCATTAAATTCTTTTTTAAATCAAAATTTGTCATATATTCTTACTTTACATAAATTCCATTTAAAACAAAATCATAAATTCCAAAATTAACTTATATTTCAAATTCTACTTCACCATTTACTTAATTCACTTATTTAATTTGTAGAAAATCACAAATATTTTATAGAGATCATTTTAAATAAAGTTTAAATCAAAATATCCTAATATTTACATTTTTAAAATATTTTAAAATTTTTAGAAAAATATATAAACCACGGGTCTGTATATAATTTTCTAGCCTAGGTCAAGTGATACAGATATATATCATTTCAATCCGCTATTTACAAAGAAAACCCGGGTTCTATCATTTCAAACCCGCAATCCCAAGTAATATGAAATGTATAAAAACCGCTCAGGCCTATCATTTCAGCCCATAACGATTTTCCCCTATTCTAAAGTCCGTTCGGGTATGTATCATTTCAACCTATAGTGATTCTAATCTACTGGGAACTTGTAGTGTGATAAACTGATATAAATAACAGAATAGCATGATATAATAGTAACATATGGTATAACAGGTGTAAATACAGGTGTGAACATCATATGAATATAATATGGCAGTTATAACAGGATGATGTAAATTACAGATTCAAATGGTGTCAGTTTACTAGTTATATAAGTACACGTCGTCTAGTGAGAATTACTCACTTGTATAAGCGGGAGATGACAACCAAATGCACAAACAAGGAACTTCAAAGGCACGATAACACGACAATGATTTGAGAGTGGAGAGCCAAAGGTAATAGCCTTGAACAAACATTTACACAAAGCAATAGAATAGATATAAGTTTTCAACACAAATACCACTAAACAAAGCTAGAAATGGATGCATAAACAAAGTCAAAGTGTTTGCACTTGCTTCCTACCACCTATGCTTCAGCTCCAGATCTGAAATGGCACGGCTAAAGGCATGGTTTGGATCTGGTTTGGGTTCCTAAAGGTCGGCCTAGCATGGTAAAATGATGGAGCAAAGTATGGTAGAGAGATATGGGCATGAACACAACTACACAAGGCAAAACAACATGTTTCTATGGCAACTATGGTCACGGCCAAGGCTAACCTAGGCATGGCCATGGCTCAGGTGGACTGGAGGTGACGTGGCAGAGGGTGTCAGGTCGGAATTTGCTGGTGGTGGTGGTGTAGGTGGCGGCCAAGGGGTGGTTTGAGGTGGTGGAATCATTTGGTGCTCGACTTGCATGATATAGGTGGAGTTTTGCATATATTTAAGTGGATCTACATCAAGGGTGGCCACGGCTATGGCTTAGGGTTGGGCTAGAGGTGGTGGTGGATGGGTCAGGTGGTGGTGGAGGTGGCCATGGTGAAGGAGGAAGGAGGAGCCAATCATAAGAAGGAAGAAAACAAGTGCAAAACACAAATGAAAACAAAGAAAAACATAGAAAAGAAGAGAAGTTTTTACCAATTTTTTTCTCAAGCAATGGCCGTGAGTTTTTTTGTAGAGATGAGGAAGATTGTATACGTGAATTATGAGAAAAATAAGCAGCTGAACAAATGAGAAAGATGGCTAAAGGGAAATGAATGCAAGAGGTGAGAAAATGAAAAGGCGGGAAAACAAAGGGTCTCAAGCAACTAAAGAGTCACAAAACTCTTCGAATTTCTCTAATTTCTTTTTATAAGTTTAAATATATGAAATTACATATAATTTCAGTTAAAATTCGAAAATATAAAAAATATACAAAATATAAATAAATAAATATTAATTATATATGATTAAAATAAGAAAATAGTACAAAATGAAAACTAGTCTAGAAAATTTGAAAATAAACAGGATAAACTTTGGAAGATTTATATGGACTTAGAAATATTTATAAATAAAGATAATAACATAAAATAAAAATGCATTTACAAAATGAATAAATAAACTTTAATTAAATATAATTTAATTGAAGAAAATAGCAGAAAAATAGAAACTAGCCTTTAAAATAGAAAATAAATGCAATAAATTTTGGAAATTTTTATTATCCCTTTTAAAAATATTAGAAGACAAAAATATACATAAAGTAACATATTAACACATATTAAAATAAAATATGACAATAAAAATATAATTTAAAATAGACAATGTTGCTAAATAAATTAGTTTACACACAATATTGAACAATGTATAACTTTCACAATATAACTCCGTTTTCAACGAAACGAAAAGCAGTATTCATGTTATTAAATCTATTTTCATAATAAAAGATAAAATTTAAGAATTTTAAATATTTAAATTTAAAATTTAAAGGTCAAAGTTTGACCACAAATATACTTTTTAGGAAAATATTTAATTCATACAAGTTTGGAATTATATTTCATATGATAATCAAAATTTATATTTAAAATGAAATGTTTGAAATAAAACAAGTTTAAAAATAATTTCAAAATAAAATAAAGTTTTTAAATCAAAAATTCAAATTAAAATATACAATAAAAACATTTACAAAATGCAGGGTTGTTACATGACATATTCGGTAGTATCTAGGAAGGGGTAGGCCGGTCTTGTGTTGGTTTAGGCTTCGAGTATCTCGACCCTAGGTACATCCCTCTAGAGGTGTACCGAGATTTTTTTCTGAAAGGTAGTCCCTTCACCTAGTCATTTGTATGGAAATCCAAAATCCATACATGCCTGCCATTTTGTTTTGTAGAGCCTGGTATTGCTGGAATTTAATAATGTAATAATTTTAGCTATGTTGATTATTATTTATATAATAGACACTATTATAATATAACATGATTTGATATGAAAAGGTTTTGGTTATCGTAAGGGAAAAACCCATCTGTGTTTATGTATAGACGTGGTCTTACGAGATACCCTTTTTTTATAAAGGAAAAGTTTTGATAACTTTATAAATTCAGTTGAGATGTGTTTTTCTCATGCTGGTTTACCAGACTGATCTGGGCATTCTTTCCTTTCAATGCTTAGGTCAGACCGAGTATATTTATAGGTTCAGACTTGGTGTTTTTGGAGCTTCAGCAAGCGAGCTAGAGATCTTCATGTCGTATACACGTATCTGTTTATTTTTCTGCTGCTTTACATTGTTTTTGTTTTATATTATCAACATTTGTGAGGACATGTTATTATAACTGCCCAAGCTGATGATTACTTATCATGTACTCTGATATTGATTTATGTATATTACACTTTCTATTTGTAAAGATTATTGATCTATATTGTATGTTATTTCGTTGCGATATGAGATTCTGTATTGTTTTGGATCTGCTTCTCTCTCTTCTTCTTCTTTCTTCTCTCTTTCTTCTCACCCTCTCTTTTCTTTCTCATGATCATCTGCAATTCTGTTCGCTTTGCATCGACATGTGTGGTTTATTGTCGGTCCAGAGGGTACGAATTTGCGGGTCATCATAAAAAATATTCAGAACAGTATATAATATAAATAAATCAGAGTCACAGATCATAATGGAATAATATACATCATATACATATTAAAATGTGAATTTACAAAATATCAGTACTAGACCCACATATTATATACATCACATCCAAAATACTATATTAGGTACACAACAACTACTAAATAATACACATGACATATCCTCCTACATGTCAATATATGCACAAGGATGAAGCAAACTAAAACAATCAAAATAGTCTACTCCAGTGCTAGCACATAATCCAATGGTCAATGTGTCCCCATACCAGTAGAGTCTTGGCCATACCCGAGTATTAAAATAATAAACTGGTTAGACTATATCTAAATGAATAGGTGAGATACTGATATCATAATATGACTTAAACAATAAAATAAGTCATCCCAAAATATGCCTAAATTCAAATAATCCAAATGAGGCATATAAAATCAAATCAAATATTGATATTATACATATATGACTTAACTATAAAATAAGTCATCTCTCAAAATATGCCAAAATCAAAATCATATAATACTAAGGCATATTAATCCAAATCACCATTTCATAAATCCATATCAAGTCTCAAATGGACTATCATAAAAAATATGGGGATAACAATTAAAAATTCTTTAGAGTCAAAAGATACTAAATATCCATCCTAAAATCTCTGAAGAATAATCATTACTAATGAAATAATAATGGTAGTCAACTATCAGTTTAAAAACAGCGACACGGAGTCTAACAACCAAATAGACTTATAAAGTCTAATTCCAAAAAGACACCTCCACATAGTGTAATAGTTTAAACCAGCAAAATAGAATACTATGCGAATTTATCAAAACCAAGAAAATAAGCAAGCATCGTCTACTGTACAAAAAATAAATTGGTAGGTATTAGTAATCCAATCTATAGACTAATCATGCATATAACACCTGTCCGAAGGGCAAAAGGGCAGCCGTTCCATTCTATAGCAAACCTAAACCTTCAAAATGGGTATGCCTATTCAAATCTAAGAATGTATCGACTCTTTGGTCAATGAAAAACGAGTTATCTTCTCTCAGGGTTCAATAAGCCAAAAAATGAAATTCGAACACCCTAAGATAATACAAATCTAGGTTATAATTACTATCACTCAAGTAATCATAAGAATTTAACTAACTGTCCCATACCAGATAGTAAATTCAAGTATTTACCAAAAGCTAGTGAATTCCATTTAAACTTTATTTAACAAATTATAATAATAAGGAAAAGATTTATATGAAATGTCCCATACCAATCCGACAATTCAATTGTTAATTAGAATTTTTGTTTCATAGAAAACCATGAAATTCAATAGAGATATAATCAAGATTTGTTCACTTATAAATAAACAGGAAAGAGTTAAAAGACCTTATTTAAAAATAGATTTTCTTCACTAAAATTTGGAACCAAACCAATGCTTTTCATAAAGTAATTACTTACTTTTTTTAATATATATATACATATACATATACATATATATATATATATATTCATGAAATATTTATCAACTTTAAAACCTTATAATCATTGCAAGAAAAACTCACTTTACTTTAAAAAGTTTGAAAACTCTTTTAAATATTTTTAAATAACTTCTAATCAAAATCATATGAAATAAGATAATTTATTTTATAATATATAATTAATAAAAGAATAGTACATGTTATTTCCTTTTAAAACATTTTTAGATTTCTATTATATCTGAAATGATGATTTTTGAGGATTTTGGAAATAAATAAAACTTACTTAAAGCTTGAAATAGTATTTTGAATAAATAAATGAGTTAAGAAATATGGTTTAGTAAAATTTCCAAAAGCAAATTTTAACCAAAATTCATAATTAAAAGAAATCACATTTGAGGTTTTAAAGTATTTAAACCATCTCTTAGAATCATTCATCAAGTAGAGAACCATTTTAATGATCTGAGTCACCTTTTTGGTGAATTCCGATCAGACCAATAATGCACAAACTTTATATAATCTAATCACTTTTATTGCAATGAAATTAATTTAATGTTACTGCTTTTAAAACATGGATGTTACAAACCTCCACCTTAAGAAAATTGCATCCTCTCAATTTCTTCTTGGGAGACATCAAACACACGTGCAAACATTAAATCTCTTCGAATTTTACTATCAAGTTGAAACTTGCTCAATTCCCAAAGTGGTTAACATTAGAATCACACTTATCGTATGTTATAAATTTAATTAGTCTTGTTTAATAATTTACATTTGTTCACATATGAAAAAAAATTATTGAAAAATCTTCTAAGTGTTAAAATTTTTAGAAATTTCGATAGCGTCTCATTTGTACGGAAAGCCATTTACAATTTCATAATTATAATATAGATGGTGTACATCGACCAAATGGTCAGAAACACAATATATATTAATATTTCTAATGCTTCTGTATTTTAATCAAAAATCGTACCTTTGTTTTAGCATATAAAGCAAGTTATTTAACTTATTTGCAAGCCAAAGTCGCCACATAGTCGCGCTAGGCCTTCTAGAACACCTGCTCTCAACTTGTTTTATCTAAGAAGGTTTTAATAAGTATACATTCACTTAACATAGAAGCAATACATTGTTCATGTTTAGCCCACTTTCGACAAAGTTTTAATGGTCAAACCTGTAAAATTAGTGTAACGACCCAGTATTTTGGACCATTCAAATCGACAATAAATCCACACATGCCGGACTTGAATAATTCAAAATAATGGATTGTAAATAAAATTTGGCAAAACTCAGCATATACAGTAAATAAAATAATCACAGATCACAGACACAGAGTAATATAACAATAATGCAGCGGAAATAAAAGAATAGTAGTTCATGAAGCTACTATATATATATAATAGAGTTAAACAAAATACAACAGAAGACTCGAATATATAGATGTCTCAATAAAATAGTCAAATACAAGATCTGAATACATCACTGGAATCAACTGAATAACTAATAGCAGAATCGATAGATAGCTGGATTTACAAGCGAAGCTCCAACTCCAAAGGTGAGTCTCAAATGCTGTATCACTCAGTCTGACCCGAGCGTAAAGCAAAACAAAAAACACTCGAGTCAGGATTAACATTCTTATATCAATAAATCCAACTCAAGTGAAAGATCATTTGAAATACAAGTAACTCAAAGGATGTTTGGGATAACCATCCTCTAAGGATCCGTTAAACTATCTACTATGTAGTAATATTCGCTATTATAATAATGTCTAATATAAAATAAACATACATTAAAATAGCATTAGGGCTTTACATTTAATTTGAACTCACCCTAACACGTAATAGTCCCAGTAGTCTATCGAGTATTAGCGTACTCCCAAAATGGGGGCTACCCTTGATACTCCACAGGCTACGGGAGAAATCACAAATCGTAGTAAAGCTTGATATGGTAAGTGACACGGCACAACTAGGCAATGCCACGGTAGATATACCAATTATGCATCCGGTCTGGTGGTGACACATAGCAGCCACTACCGCCCACCTCGAACAACACTCCCAAATCAAGGGGTGCACCCAATCAATCACAAAGTAATAGAATGGTATCGAAGAAGTGTGTCCGATCAGAGGTGCTACCTCCTTTTCCCGTTAATCGCTCGTTTTAGCCACTTTATGCCAACTCACAGGAGTTGGGCCCACGTATATACCTTAGGATCGTCGCCACCATCCTACTTCATTCTGGAACTCCACCGCGTACACAGTTGTTAAAGTGGTTTTCGGTATCGACAGAGAGTATGTCCATATCCGATCCCGGTCTCTTTAACAACCAAACGTTATTATAACACCGAGGTCATTTCAAAATTGTTTATACTTCAAAACCAAAATATCATTTTCATTTCAAAACCAAATCAATACGATATCATTTTCACTTTAAATATATATCCATTTCCAAAAATATTTACTTCCAAAATCATAGTACTTTCAAAGATATAATACTTTCGAAACCAAAAAAATTTGAAATAATAATACTTTGGAAATCATAATACTTTGAAATCATAACACTTTCCTTCAAACAGTTTAGATATTAATAATAGTATATAAAATAAAATAGTTTATAAAATAAAATAATTTATATAAAATAGTTATGAGTTAAAAAAATTTACATTAAAATAATTAATATATTTAAAATACTTTCTATTAAAAATAATTATATTAAAATAGTTCATATTAAAAATATTTTATATTAAAAATAGTTTATAAAATAATATAAAATAGTTTTAAATATGATTTAAAATACTTTATATAATAAAATCGTTTCCTCAAATTTCACAAATTGATTCAAAATCAACTCAAATTCCAAAATTCAAATTTAATCAAATCTAAATCATCAATTCCAATTCAATTAAACATTTTCCAGTTAACATTTTCAAGTTATATCGATTTCAAATACTGATTTGAACCACAAATAAACCATTCCAATTTCAAAATATTTCAAAGTTTCAAATATTCAACATTTCAAAACTAAATTCGATAATTTCATATATATATATATATCAAATTCACTTACTATTATTTAGTTTTGAAATATTTACTTAATCATTTCAAAAACTTCTAAATACAACTTCAATTTTACAAATTTAAATAAACAAGATATCCCATTTAAATTTATATAAGTTTGAAATATTCATTTAAGTCGCCTTTAATCAAATTCAAGTTATAAAACATATCTTTAAATTTCAAATTCAATATATTTCAAATCAAACTTATTTAAGTATAATTCTTAAATAAATATAATTTCAAATCAATTTCAAATCATTATAAACTCTATATTTGAAAATATAGATATTAAATAAATACTTAAACATATTATTTATTAACTTTATTAAATCAACTTTAATGGATCTTTAAAATCAATATTTATCAAAACCATATATTTCTTTTCAAAACCATAGAAATCATTTTTGAAATATTTATATAAAGACCAACAGTGTCTGTATATAATTTTATACCCTATAGTCAAGTGGTACAGATATTTATCATTTCAATCCGCAATTTAAATATATACTGGTATTGTGATATCCCGGAAATTTTAAGCAATATCAATTTAATAATCTATATAAAAAATTAAATTGATTTGATAATATTTTTTAATAAGATTTGAATTGATTTAATAATCTTCTTTTAATAAATATTTAACTGATAGTTTATCTTTTAAAAGCTAATAAATTGTTTTCTATTTATAATGTGTATAATTTTGTATATATTGTAAATAGATGAGCTTTGTTATAAATTTAATTAATAAGGCATATTTTATAATTCTAATGGTTTTGGGTAATTTGGAAATTTTGATATATAAATTTTCAAAGCTATTTTATAAATAACTATATGATTTTAAACATAAGAAACTATGATTTGGAATTTAGAGATAGAGTGTTTTAATATTTTAAAATAAAATATATTTTTTTATTTACTTTATTGATATTTATATATATATATATATATATATGTTATGATGTAATCTAGATAATAATATTTAAAACTAGATCATATTTATCAACACTAAAAATAAGCATAAAATAAAATATGAATATGAGTAAATGCTGGATACTTAAACTCTAAAAAAGAAATAAACAATAAATAAATACATATATAGAGGAATACAAGAAAATTAGTAAGTAAGTTAAAACTAAATATTTAAGTTAGAAAGTAGAAATAAATATGCAAGCTAACATAATAACAATAACCATAACAACCTTTAAACTAAAAACTTAAGTAAATTCTAGAGATGTATAATCTTTAGAAATATATGTTGCAGGCAAGAAAATCATACTAGTTCAAGGATATGAGGTAAGGCAAGTAATATATTATATAGTCTATAGGATTGTATATGTTGCAAGCAGAAAAATAGCATATCAGTACATACGAATATGACTGGGGTAAGTATGCTAAGCATTAAGTCAAACAAATAAACATATGCAAGGTTGTACATACAATAATAAAGAATGGTTTGTGTAAACATGATAAGGAACAAGGCATTTAATGCCATCACCACTAGTACACAAGATATCTCATTTCAGCCCCTATATAAAAGAAAATCTCTGATCATTTGTACCAGCTAGGATTATTTTTATGTACAAATACAACTATCAAAGCTCTGCATACTTGTGTTCTATTTTGCAAGCTTCTTCTCATTTTCGTTCATTTAAACAAATGTAACCTGAAATCAAAAGCTTTGAAGCATCTCATCATCAAGTCTAGTTCAACTAAGTATTTCAGTTTCAAAGATCCAAGCTTTCAAGTTTCCAGTTCAAAACATTTCAGTTTTAATGTTTCAAGCTATTTCAAAGTTTTCAAGGATCAAAACAACAAAAGTATGCAAGTTTTCAAATTCCAGTTTTCAAGCCTTCCCGTTTCAAAAAAATCAAGATTTCTGTTTTAAAAACAGGTGAGTAAACTTTTAAACTAAAAACTTAAGTATACCTGTGAATTTCTGTGTTAATGGTTTGTTTTATATGTTTGTGTATGTGCAAGTCTTTGTGAATTTATTAAGTGTGCATATCTGTTGTTTTTAAACATCTCTGATCTTAGTTCAAGTCTCTGCCTTTAAACTGTAAACATGAGACGTTTTTGATGCATATGACATATGGTTGAAGTAAACTTGTGATGTATGTTTGAAAATGTGTTTGTATGATGGTTTTAAGACTCTGAAAACATGTGAGAATGTCTAGATATTTACTGTGATCATCTCTGTTTTTAAGTTTCAAAGATTTAAACTTAGATTTAACTTCAAATTCTTCACACTCTAATTTCCTTTAGGATTAAGTATTTAAACAAAGTTTGTTGTTTAAAACTAAACTAAGTTTTAAAAATATTTGTAAGAATAATAGATAGAAATATTATCTGGGAAAATAAAAGCATAGAGGAGCTTGAGATATTTTAAAAATCAAACGTTGAAATTGGTTGATTCAATTATATATCTTAAATCGTCTCTGAAAGATAGGATTTTTAAAATCAAATTTACAATTTTTAATGAAATATTGAATGTGTTACTTGGTGATGTTTGGAATTTGAGTTTTCGAGTTTCTCTGGTGATCTGGTTGATCTAGGGAGTTGTAGTTCTTTCTAGAGGTGGAAGGATGATCGGGGACCTCGGCAAAATTGTCTGATGATGGTGCTTTTCAATGGGGAGGTGGTGGTTGTTACTTGAAGTCAGGAACCCTAGTTAAACTAAGCTAGGTAAAGTCGATCACCACGGCTCAGAGAGTTGATCGAGTTCAACAAGGTCTTGGGTAATGGAAGTAGACGTGTAGAGGAAGTCGAGGCCGGAGGGGTAGACTTTCATATGGTCGGAGCTGCGAGCACGGCACGTTGTCTGGGTTTTGGGCGAGTTTCTGTTGATGGGTTCCAGGCTTAGGTTGAACTCGAATTTCAAATTCGAGTTGAGTTAGAGGAATCTGGTGATAAGGTCAGTGTTTGGGGATGTTCGTCGACGTGGGAAGATCGTCGAACTTGATCGGAATCGTTCGAGATCGTTGTGCACGTGCACAGTGTTCATTGGTGGATGCTGAGAATATTGGTTTGAGCAGGAATGGTAGTCTCGAGTTTTTCTCGAGTAGATTGGGTTTTGTCTTGAAGCAGTATGGTGTTCGACTCGGAGTGTTTATAGGGTAGGCTCGGGTTTATTTGTTGTTGCTAGTTTTAAAGCCTGTCAGGTTTTAAGTTTAAAATTTAAAAGCAGGGTTTTAAACAAAGTTTAAAACCAAAAATTTAAGATGTGGATTCAAATTTACTTTTGTCTCCTAGTTTTAAATAAATATAAGTTTTATAAAAATAAAATGTTTGTTTGCACAAAAAATGGACAAACACCTCAAAGTCGTATGTTTTAATTGATTTTATGTTGTTCTTGGTGATTTGGGTGATTTATGCAAATTTATGAAAAGCAGGGACTAAACTGTAAAAGACATGCAGAGTTATAGTGGTTCAGCCAGAATGTGCCTACGTCCACTTTATATTTTATTTCTCTTCTCTAGTTTAGATTACAAGTACAAAGCTTTGATACAAATATCTGAAAGTTGTTTGAAAGTTCTCTCCGTACTTGAGCTCTCAAAAAACCTCCCATTGTTGTACCCCTGCCCCTCTATTTATAGAGTGAGGCTGGGGGCAGGGGTCTTGGATGTTTATAGCTGCTGGTGGGCCTGGGCTGACGCGATATGGCCTGGTAGTGTTGGTCCGGAACGTCTTGGTCCGGTGGGAGGTGGTCCGGTAGGAGCTTGGTTCGGAACGTCTTGGTCCGGTGGTAGGTGGTCCGGTAGGAGCTTGGTTCGGAACGTCTTGGTCCGGTGGTAGGTGGTCCGGTAGGAGCTTGGTTCAGAACGTCTTGGTCCGGTGGTAGGTGGTCTGGTGGTAGGTGGTCCAGTAGGAGCTTGGTTCGGTAGTAGCTTGGAGAAGGCCGGTTCGTTTCTTGCTTTGGTTCGGTACCAAATGGTTCGGTGGCTGCTTCTTTGTGTTGGCTCGGTAGTGGTACAAACGTACCCAACATTTGCCCCCCAAAGTAGGGCATATGCTAGCATATGTTGTGCTTTGTTCCAGTTTGGACGACCATATTCGGCCCGAGAACCGAACCGGCTGGTCCGGCCACCATCCTTCCTCTATAAGTAGGAGCTACACGCCTTCGTCATTCCTCACCAAACGAAATATCTGAGTTAAATTCTGAACTGCCGAATCAACTTCTGTGCCGAACCAATCTTAGCTGCCGGACCAGGGAAGCTCTCTTCTGCCGAATGACTTTTTAAGGGTGAATTTCTTTGTTTTACCGAATGAAACTAAAGACTTTCAATGCCGAATGGACATGAAAACTTTCAATACCGAACGAACTCGAAGATTTTCTATATCGAATGGACTTGAGAACTTTCGTACCAAATGAACTTGAGAACTTTCGTACCGAATGAACTTGAGAACTTTCGTACCGAATGAACTTGAGAACTTTCGTACCGAATGAACTTTAGAACTTTCGTACCGAATGAACTTGAGAACTTTCGTACCGAATGGACTTGAGAACTTCTGTACCGAATGGACTTATGTTTCGAACTACAAGTTAAACTCCAGACATCATACACTTGCTTGTTTTGTATTTCTACATCCTTCGTTCTAACAACGTGCTTTCCTGTGTTTGCAGATAAATGTCTCACAAAGTGGAAACCCGATCAGAAAAGAAAAGATCTACGGACAGAAGAGAATCTCCCGTCGTGCCCCCAGTTCAGCCGAATCCAGAACGACATGGACCCACCCCGAGATCGCTAGTAGACGGGTACGGTCCTCAAGAGCTCCTGAACTCGCCTCCTGATTATTTCCCTAGCTCACTCAAAGACGAGCAGCTTGATGTCATTTCTCGCTCTTTCGGGATTGACAGAGCGCGTATGCTGTTGCTGGGGGAAGGAGGCCGTCTGTAAGGAGCGGATTGACATGGCCATTGCCACGGTGGATGAGGTTTAGCAAGCGGACCTCGAGCGGGTAGAGGAACTATCGGGGAGACTTGAGGCTGCGGAGCTTGCTCAGGCCAAGTCGAAGGAGGAGATGGAGGCGATGAGGAGGACCCTTCAGGCCGACCGTTTACGGTATCGATCAGAGAGGGATGCTGTTGTTGCAAAGCTGCAGGCTTCTGAGGTCCGAATGAGGGGGTTTGAAGAGAACGAGGGGATGATGGATGGGATGCTCCAGGATATGTACTTCCATACTTGGAGGCAGGGTAACTTGTCCTGGATGGATGATTACCCTCGGGTTATGGCTAGGATCTATCTCAGGGCTGTAGAGGAGGCCAAGGCTGAGGCGGATAAGGAGGGTGGTGTGGCCTTCAGGATGGATGTGGTTACTGCCCAGTTTACCAAGGAGGAGAAGGTGGCGGTGAAGGAGGGCATGCGGTTGCTTGCAGCTGAGGAGACAGGTGTGCAAGTAGAGGATGATGATCAAGATGATCAAGGAGCAGATGCTGGTAAGTCTTCCTTTCTAGTCTTTCCGTTAACTTGGTTGCTTATCACTAATGAATTCTTTCTCTGACCGGACAAGTGGGCAACAGGACAAGGATAAGACTCCGACGCAGCCGGCTCCTTGATTGGACCTGGAAATCTTTTTGTGAACTTGACATTGTTGTATATGTTAGTCTCAAAACAGTAACGTAACTCTTAGGTTGTAATTATGCTACTTGTAATAAACAACACTATTCTTGACATGTAATTCTTTAACTTAAGCTGATCCTGTCGTCTTTTGAATGTTTTTGCTGTTTTGACATGTTGTATGAGAAATATAGCTATGCATATTCTTGTAATTAAATTGTGCTTGACGTCAAGTTCTTGTTTAAAACATAATTTCATGACTTGCAATGTTAGCGTGAGGTGTGAATAAATTATAGTCATGTGTTTACACATGAAAGAAGGAAATACCGCCCTTTATTTTTGCTTGTAGATGGCAGCTTTGAATGTCTTGTGTGACCGAGTATGGAATGCGGTCCAGTATCTTGCTGTGAGTATCCGCTTCCATTAGCGAATGTCTCTCGTTCTGTGTCCTGCACTTCAGGGATTGTTACAGAGGATAGGAGAAAAGTTTCTTAAATAAAATTGAAATATGTGAAATAGTAAAACTTCCAATCACGGAAGGCCTTCGATGTGCTTAAGTTCGTGGCAAACGGGCTTTGTAGTCACTTTCCCTAGCTGTGGGTCTTGGAGACATTTGTCACCCATCTTACGCCTCCGCGAGGAGTTAATTCTTTTTTACCACAGCCGCACTTAAGACACATCGGAGCCGAGATCGCGCACAGTAACTACCCGGGCCATTATGGCCCGTAATCGTAGGTATTATTCGATTTACTGTGGCCGACTAGTTTGGGTGCCGATCGTCAACCGTGAACTGCCCCTGGCTGGCCACACCTTATGTTGGGGCTTATAGTCGGTTCACAGTTGCCGGCGAGCCGAACGCCGTAATGAGCTGCCTCGGCTATAGTCGGCCTTCTCGGTGGCTTATAATCGGCTCATTACAGTTGGCTTTAAGGGCCGTCGCGAGCAATGAGTTAACCCGCAACAGAGGGATGCCGGAGCGAAAGTGTCTCATTGGCGAGGGCATAGATTCGCATAGTACCTGTTAGGTCTTGTCCAGGTGAAGTTGCGCTGTGGAGTGCCTTGAATGGAAATGCTATATGCATAGGATTTCGTTCAACAGAAAAGGATAAAGTTAACAAGCAGCCAAGATATAAAGGAACAAGTTAAAAAAGAGACAAGGTTTTTTAAAGTGGTTCGGCACGAAAATGCCTACGTCCACTGATTCTCTTTGTTAATTCACTTCATATGGGCAGTACAAGTTAAGAAAAGTATCGACGGAGGTGTTGGATGTTCCATGCCCTCTGGAACACCTCTCCGTCCACTGTTGATAAAATATAAGCTCCGTTGTGGAGATCTTTATGAATTACATATGGTCCATCCCAGATTGGATCTAGTGCTCCGGGGCGAGGGAAGATTCGCTTGAGGACAAGATCCCCTTCTTGTAAGGTGCGATGCTTGACTTTGGAGTTGTATTGTGCTGCCACTTTTTGCTTGTGGGCTGCTGCTTTGAGGATTGCATCATTTCTTCTCTCCTCAATTAGATCCAAAGACATGTGAAGGAGTTCTTCGTTCTCTTCTGGGTTATAATTGATCCTACGGTGGGAAGGCACGATGGTTTCAACTGGGAGCATAGCCTCCGATCCGTATGCCAAAGAGAAAGGAGTATGCCCTGTTGATGTTCTGAAAGATGTGCGATAGGGCCACAGTGCCGTAGGGAGTTCATCCACCCAAGCGCCCTTTGACTTTTCGAGTTTCTTTTTGATTAGAGTCTTCAGAATTTTGTTGACGGCTTCGACTTGTCCGTTTGCCTGGGGATACGCTACAGATGAGAAGCTTTTGTAAATTCCGTGCTCTTGGCACCAGTTGGCGAATTCCTCGCTGTCAAACTGAAGTCCATTGTCTGATATGATTTTGAATGGGACTCCGTACCTGCACAGAACATTTTTGATCAAGAAGTTAATAACTTTTGCTGAAGATACTTTATTCAGGGGTTCTGCTTCCACCCATTTGGTGAAATAGTCGACTGCCACTATAGCATATTTGGCCCCGCCTCGGCCCATTTGTAGTTCGCCGATTAAGTCAATTCCCCATACTGCAAAGGGCCAAGGGCTGGTCATTTGAGTAATCTCAGTTGTTGGCAGCCGCGTAATCTTAGCAAACTTCTAGCATCTGTCACATTTTCTGACGAAATCTAAGGTGTCCTTGCTTAAGGTGGGCCAGAAATATCCATATCGGAGTATCTTTTTTGCTAAAGTTTTCCCTCCGGTGTGATCTCCGCAGCTTCCTTGATGAATGTTGGATAAGATTTCCTTGGCTTCCCTTCCAGCGACACACCTTAATAATGGGTTAGAGAATCCGCGCCGATAGAGGGTGTCCTCTTGTATTGTGTAGTGGGAAGCTTTCCTCAAGATTTTCTTGACTTCGTTACGCCCGTTGGGTAGTGTGCCACTTTGTAAGTAGTCTCGGATGGGAGTCATCCAAGTTGCTTCTTCGGCTGCAGCTATCATATTCACTTGCTCAAAACTTGGGGTCAGTTGCTTTGAGATGGCTACTGCTCCGGAAATATCACCGTCTCTCACGCTTGCTTGGTTCGCCAATTCGTCGGCCTCTCGGTTCTCTTCCCGAGGGATGTGTTTGACTAAGTAGTGGTCCAATCGACTGAGAAGTAACTTGGTCTTCTTTAAATATGCTATGAGTCGTTCTTCTCGAGCCTGGAATTCTCCTAGTATTTGATTAACAATAAGTTGAGAATCGCTATGAAGACATAAAGAATTGGCTCTGATTTCTAAGGCAAGTTCTAATCCAGCTATCACTGCTTCATACTCTGCATCGTTGTTGGTGGCAGCGAACTCCAACCTTATAGCATAGTGCAGCTTATTTCCCCTAGGAGTGATTATTACCACACCTGCCCCAAGCCTTGTTCGTTTGACGCACCATCCACGAAGAGATTCCACTTGATGTCTTCTGCTATTTCCGATTGCTCCTTACCTTCGTTGGTAGTGAATTCTGCAATGAAATCAGCCATGGCTTGTCCCTTGACGGCGGTGCGAGGGTGATAGGTGATATCATACTGACTTAGTTCAATGCACCATTTAAGTAGTCGCCCAGAAGTGTCGGGACGATGGAGTACCTGCCTCAGTGGTTGGTCGGTCAGAACTTTGATGGAATGGGACTGGAAGTAGTGACGCAGTTTCCGTGATGTGATTAGTAAACAATATGCTAGCTTCTCAAGTTTAGGATATCTGACTTCTGCCCCCGTAAACCTCTTACTTACAAAGTATACTGGCCGCTGCGTGCAGTTGTCTTCTCTTACCAACGCAGCGCTCAGGGCGTGAGATGACACGGCAAGGTATAGGTATAATTCTTCGCCTTCGCTTGGAGTCGAGAGTACCGGCGGTTTCTGGAGGTGTTCGATAAAGTTAAGGAAAGCGGTTAAGCATTCGTCAGTCCATTCGAACTTTTCTTTGTCTTTCTTTAGAGCTTCGAAGAAGGGGACGCACTTGTCCGTTGCTTTGGAGATGAATCGGCTTAGGGCGGCCACTTTCCCATTCAGGCTTTGCATTTCCTTTCGAGTGGAAGGTATTTTGATATCTTTTAGAGCTTGGACTTGTTCAGGGTTTGCTTCAATTCCTCTGGCATGGACGATGAATCCTAGGAACTTTCCTGATGATACTCCGAAGGAGCACTTTAGAGGATTAAGTTTCATTCCATACTGGCGAAGTACTTGAAACATCTCGCCCAGGTGGCTTACGCGATCGTCAGCTTTCCTTGACTTTACCAGCATGTCATCCACATACACTTCCATAGTTTGTCTTATTAGCCCTGCAAACATCTTGTTGATGAGGTGCTGGTAGGTGGCTCCTGCGTTTTTAAGTCTGAAAGGCATTACCTTATAGCAGTACAAACCCCGGTTAGTGATGAAACTAGTGTGGTCTTGATCGGGAGCATGCATAGGAATTTGGTTATATCCTGAGTATGCGTCCATAAAGGATAAGAGTTCGTGCCCTGCTATGCTGTCTACAAGTTGATCGATTCGGGGTAGTGGGAAGCAATCCTTCGGGCAGGCGTCATTTAAGTTGGAGAAGTCAATGCATGTTCGCCACTTCCCATTAGCTTTCTTTACCAGTACCGGGTTGGCGATCCACTCTGGGTAGATGGCTTCTCGTATGAAGTCATTGGCAAGTAGATTCTTTGCTTCTTCATCGAGGGCTGCTGATCGTTCTGCCCCCATACTTCTCTTTCTTTGTTTTACGGGCGCCTTGGTAGGATCAATGTTTAGTACGTGGCATGCTATGTCAGGTGAAATTCCGGTCATGTCAGCATGTGACCATGCGAATACATCCAAGTTGTGGCGGAGAAAGTCAATGAGTTGCTCCTTCAACTCAGCTTTTAGTTGGGACCCGATTTTCAATAGTCTACTCGAGTCATGCTTGTCTACAGATATAAATTCCATAGCCTCTGTAGGCTCGGCGGTGGCCTCCTCCTCTTTGTCCCTGGGGTCTAATTCATTGAAAGGGTCACTGGTATATCGAAGAGGAGGGGCTTTCTTTAGTTGCTATGCTTCCAAACTTTTTGTGCAGAGGGCGACCTCTACACTCTTCCCTTTATCCTTCCTGTGGTTGTTGCGAAGTTCAGTTACATAGCAGTCTCGAGCAACGTCCTGGTATCCTTCTACTTCCCCTACTCCATTGTCCGTTGGAAATTTCATTTTTAGGCACCATGGGGCCAGGATAATTTGGAAGTCAGACAAGGCTGGCCTTCCTAAGAAAGCGTTGTAGGCCGAGTGGTTTTCTATCAGCACAAATGTCTGTTTCCGCACAACGGAGCGGGGATGACTTCCAATTTCAACGAAGAGGTCCAGTTGCCCGAGGGGCATCTTCGCATCTCCAGTGAAAACGTGTAGCGGTTTATTGCAGGGTGAAACATCCTTCATTGATAGTTTCATTTTGTCGAACGCATGCTTGAATAGGATATTTACTGAGCTTCCAGTGTCTACTAGAATCCGAAAAACTTCGGCTGGACCGAGCCGGGCAGAGATAACCATGGGATCCATGTGAGGGTATTGTCTTCCCTCTAGGTCACGCCTACTGAATGTGATGTCATCACTCTCTTTCCGCTTCGGGTGGCGTTCTTCTATAACAGAATTAACACAGTCTTCATCGTTTCTAAGCGACTTTCCATATCTTTCCATCTCTACCCAGCTTCTGTCGGCGATGTGCGGTCCTCCCGAGATGGTATGGACCACTATCTTCTCTTGACTGGAGCCGCTAGTGTTGCGGTTTCCTCTGCCTATCTCTGGTGAGGGCAGCCTTGGGTTCTCATTGGCAGGAGCTGGAGTCCTGTCCTGACCTTTTACATAGCATTCCAGTTTCTTCCTTCTGATGTGTTCTTCAATCAAGTCCCGGAGATGATGGCATTCATTGGTATCATGCCCATGAGATTCGTGGAAGCGGCAGAACTTTCCAAACTTCTGTGCGTTATCTGATTCCTTCTTGTACGGTGGGCGTTTGTATCTAACTTCACCTTGGGTGGCAAGGAAGATGTTTTCGACGGTTTCATTCAAAGGAGTGTAAGTGTCGAATCTTGGTCCTGGCCGATATAGGCGCTTTTCTCCCTTCTTGCCCCCATCGTTGTCTCTAGAATCATTTCTTCGAACATCCTTCGCTGCAGTGGGCGTGTTGCCGTGAGCTGCCTTATTTTGTTGCCCTGACTGCCCCTCAGTGGCAGCATCTTCAAGCCTCATATATTTCCCGGCTTCATGGAAGAAATCGAGTAAAGTAGCTGGTTTTTCATTTGTCAACCTTCTAGCAAATTTAGTATTTGGATGCACACCACTACAGAGGGCCATTAGGATAAGCTTTTCATCGGCATCTTGGACTACGGCCGCTGCGGCATTGAATCGGGTTAGGTATTGCTGCAGTTTCTCTCTAGGTTTCTGTTTGATACTGGATAAGGAATAAGCGTCCTTGGGTTGTTCCACTTGAATGCGGAACTGACTGATAAACTTTTCTTTCAACATTTCCCACGAGCTGATGGATCCCTGGGGTAAATGACAGAACCAGAAGATAGTTAGATCTGCTAAAAATAGTGGAAAGCATTTGCACAGTACTCCCTCTGTTGCTCCACTCATGAGCATATGCTGTGTGTATCTCTGTAAGTGTACAACGGGGTCGGAGGTTCCTTTGTAAGGTTCCATTGTTGACATTTTCCATTCTCGTGGGGTGATAGCAATTTCGATATTGCGGGCGAAAGGGCTGGTTACCCTAGCACCTATCCCTCGATCTCTTTGATCCCATTGGACGCACTCTCCGAACAAGTGTGCCATCCTTTCATCAGAATTTGGAGCAGATAGAAACGAGTTTGGTTCTGTTCTGTGGGATTGATTCCGTCCAGATGACCTATAGGGATGGTATCGTCTATCATTCCTGATATTTTCCAGTGGCTGTCTTTGGTCTTCTAGGAGCATGCTAGGGTCAGCTACAGTTGGCCCTTGCCTTGATCTTTCCCTGCTGGGTTCTGATCTAAGCACTTCCTCGGGTCCAACTTCGGGCTGGATTCTAGCTCGGCCCCGTTCATTGGCGTTTCCGTGGTTAGGCAGTACAACCGGCTCAGCTACAGTTGACCTCCGCCCGGTACCTCCCCCGTTGGGTTCGGTTCCAAGCGTTTCCTCAGGCCTAACTTCGAGCTGTGCTCGGTCTCGGCTGCTACCATGGCTGCTTCTGCCGTTAGCTCCTTCGAAGAAGGAAGATCTTTGTTGTTTCTGAGATCCTCCAGACTGGGACTCACCCCATGACTCAGTGTTGCGGTTGGACTCTTCAGCATCCCTTAAGCGTGACATGAGATGGTCCACCAAGGCTTCCTGCTGGGACGTGAATCGGTTAGTTACTTCAGCCACAACCCTGTCTAGATCTGCCCTAGTAATTTCTGCAGGCTGTTCTGTGGCAGGAGTGGTCGGATTTGCCCAACCTTCATTTGGTACTACTGCTGGAGGGGGACGATCTACTTGATCTGTGTCCACTGGATCTGGAAGACTACTGGTTGCGATGTTTTTTCCTTTGTTAACATCTTCCTTCTGCTTGGGAGGCATGCTTTCCAAGCAATGAACGATGTTGTTAGGAAGAAGGTTAAGTGGAAGAAGCTGAAGCTTCGAGCTTCTAGTTCTCAGTGAAAGCACCAAAAATGTTTGCACAAAAAATGGACAAACACCTCAAAGTCGTATGATTTAATTGATTTTATGTTGTTCTTGGTGATTTGGGTGATTTATGCAAATATATGAAAAGCAGGGACTAAACTGTAAAAGACACGTAGTGTTATAGTGGTTCAGCCAGAATGTGCCTACGTCCACTTTATATTTTATTTCTCTTCTCTAGTTTAGATTACAAGTACAAAGCTTTGATACAAATATCTGAAAGTTGTTTGAAAGTTCTCTCCGTACTTGAGCTCTCAAAAAACCTCCCATTGTTGTACCCCTACCCCTCTATTTATAGAGTGAGGCTGGGGGCAGGGGTCTTGGATGTATATAGCTGCTGGTGGGCCTAGGCTGACGCGATCTGGCCTGGTAGTGTTGGTCCGGAACGTCTTGGTCCGGTGGTAGGTGGTCCGGTAGGAGCTTGGTTCAGAACGTCTTGGTCCGGTGGTAGGTGGTCCGGTAGGAGCTTGGTTCGGAACGTCTTGGTCCGGTGGTAGGTGGTCCGGTAGGAGCTTGGTTCGGTAGTAGCTTGGAGAAGCCGGTTCGTTTCTTGCTTTGGTTCGGTACCGAATGGTTCGGTGGCTGCTTCTTTGTGCTGGCTCGGTAGTGGTACAAACGTACCCAACAATGTTTTAACAACTTTAAAATATTTAAAGTATATTTTAAATTATGTTTTAAATTTTGCTAAGTTAAATTTGTATTTATTTTGAATCAAATTTGAAATGGAATGTAAAAGTAAATTCAAAAGTAAAATGTTTCAAGTGCATTTGTAAATGAGAATTTGATCATTAATAAGAAAAAAATGTTTTATCCTTAAATAAATGAAGATTTAAGGATTTGTAATTATTAAGTTAATTAAAATAAATAATTAACTAATTTAATTAATTAATGATTTGGATTAATTATTTAGTAATTAAAAGTTAAATTAGTTAATTAAGGTTTAAGATAATTAATTTAGGATAAATAAATGGGTAATTAAGGATCATTAATTAAATAAGAATTGAATTTTAATTAATGGTTAGTAATTAATTAATTAAGTAATTAAGGATTAACTAAGTTATATTAAATACTTAATTAATTAAATAACTAAGGATTAATTAATGAGTTATTAAAGATAAAATTTAATTGTAATTAATAATAAATCTTAATTAATTACTTTAGAAAAGAAATTAAAGAAGTGTTAATAGTTAATGAAGGTCATTAACTAGGATTATTAAATAATGAATTAATATGATTAATTTTGATAATTAATTAGATTTATTAATTTAAGATAATCAATTGTGAATTATTTAAGTATAATTACTTATGAAAGTAATTAAGAAATTAATTTCTCATTTTAATTAATTAAGTTTAATATGAATTGTTTAAGTTAATTAATTAAGTTTAATAAATTTAAATAACCATTTGATGATGGGATAAGCATAATTACTTAAGGAAGTAATTAATTGAGGATGATTAAATTATGGAAGTAATTTGAGTATAATTACCTTGTATAATTAATCAATGGATTAATTAGAGATAATTAATTATGGTGTAATTAAATTATTTAATGAAGTAATTAAGAGTATTTAATTACTGGAGATAATTAATCAAGGGTGATTAACAATTTGGTTTAATTGAAGATAAATTACTAAATGTAATAGATGTAATTAGAGATCATTAATTTTTATAATCAATGATGTAATTTAGAATGGATTTATTTGGAAATAATTAATAAATGAAGGGATTCATTAATGTAATTAATTAAGAAGTAATGTAATTAATTTTAGTAATTTAAAGGTTACTTTCTATATTTGGTATAAGATAATTAATTTGTGAAAATAAATAAAGGATAATTACTTAAATGTAATTAAAAGATAATTAATCAAGGATGGTTAATTGAGATGGAAATTAGAGAATGATTAATTAGTTGATTTGTAATTAATTAATGACTATGTATGTAGGATTTATAGAATGAAATAATTAATTTAATTTACTTTAAATTAATTAGAGATGAGGTAATTAATTTAATTCATTTTAAATTAATTATAAATGGTATGATTATAAATCCTTGTTTATATCTGAATGGATGATATTGATTTCCTTGAATGGTTTGAAATCTCAGATATGAGATAAGTAATGTTGTGTGATATGGATGCTTTGGTTGATGTATGATGATAATGTGAATTATCTATTTGTGATGATAATATGAATTATCTATTGTGATGATATGAATTATCTCTCTCTATGTATATAGATAATATGAATTATCTATTGTGATGATACTTGGACCTGAAAGATGACGATTTGGATTTCGATGAGACCGGGATCGGGTTTCCAGATTTGGATATTCGAAAACCACATCGATCCAAATTAACGATAGGTCGTGAATCTCAAGTGAAGATGAAGATTCAGAGTGCAAGGGTTATTGTCGTTAACTCTGAGGATGATTCCAAAATGAGTGTAATGAGATAATGCCTTCGGTTTCGTTCGAACCCGGAACGAACTTGTATAGATTGAATGCTTTCAGAACATCGTCAGGTGGACGATGAGCATTCTAAGAGATGTGTTCTCTAAAGGTAATCATAGCCTCAAGCCTCATCAACTGGGAATGACTAAAACAGGGGAGGTGCAGCAAGGCTTCGTGGGTAGCACCCACTTGAGAGCGAGATATACCCCTGTCTAGATGTCCCTTATTTTTTCGACTTAGTGTGCGGTTGGTCATGACAACCGTGGGGTGATCTTGTTTGGGACTGTCCAGTAAGGGATGGTTCCGGCCTTGTGTTGCAGGGGATTGGGAGTAATCCTCGGTACGGTGATCTAGGCCACATACTGTGACGGGCGGTACCCTAGTAGCCCTGCCATTGTATGGAATCCAATCTCCAATAAGTGCCGTACGATTTAGTTGTGCCCAACTATGTTGGAACGTGAGATGTAAGCATTCCAGCTATTTCTGTATTTTACTTGAAAACCCTAGACACTATTATAATATAACTGGATTTCCTATCAAATGTTTGGTTAGCATAAGGTAAAAACTTACCCATGTTTATGTGTGGGGAGTCTTACGTGATACCTTTGTTTCAAAGGATTTTTAAAGTTAAGCAGCTTTAACCGTTTACTCATACCAGACCCATGTCTGACCCGGAGTTTATTTCTGTTTTTCTTAAACTCTCGGATAATCAAATTTTTACGAGTAGCCAAGGGTATCAGGTTAGCTTTGACAAATACTAGAGGAGCAATGGAGCAGGAGGCTTCAGCGTATAGATATATATATATATATATATATATATTGGTTCCGCTGTGTTAGTGTTTATGTGCATTTCCGCTGTGTTGTATCTCTATGATGTTTTGAGTTGTATGAAGGACAAGTGTTTATAACTGTCTAATTTGTGATGTATAAGCTGTGTATCTCTGATGTATATGATACTATGTAATAGTTATGTGATATATTATATTTTGTTCCGTTTCCGCTGTGAGATTCTGATGTTGTTTAGTTCTTTCTTCTCTATCTTTTCTCTTTTCTATCCCTTTCTTTCTTATTAATGATGCGACTTTCTGGTGTTAGAAGGTCGGGTCGTTACAGTGGTATCAGAGCGCTAGGTTGAGTGAATACCTAGGCTCTTGAGTGGTGTCTTTCTTGAGAGACCGTATTTGTAGTTTTGATATACATACATACATATATATATATATATATATATATATATATTTCTACCTATCTGTTGGGTTACCTGTTCGGGTTTTCCAATATAAGTTATAAAGGTAGATAGGGTAGTGGCGTGTGTAACACGACTAACAATGGTTGGAGTTTGAATGTTTAAGGTTGGAAGTGTATCTGTCGAGACTGTAGACCTAATACCGTCTCGAGTGAGCTTTGGGTGGTGTAAGGATTTCATCGATCTCTGAAGGTAACCTGTTAAGGTTCGGAGTCCATCTTTGAGTAGAGTTTGGATATGTCGTTTGGACAGAAGCAAGTCATGATATCTTGATACCTCAAGGATTAGTAGCTGTGTGATGAGACACAGTGACTATGGATGTTTCCGAAGAAGTTTCTTTGGAACAAGTATAAAGAAGTGTGTCTGCTTCAGTGATGTGGCTGAGTGCAGCAGGGTGTTTCTGTTTGGTTTGAGGTTCGAGTTTCTCGATGAGCTTGTGGATTTGAAGTCTTTGGGCATTGGTGTCAGCAGTCTGGCTCGGAGTGTTCTGTGTGTTGGCAAGGAAGCTTTCTAGCTTAGCAGTGGAGTTCAGAAGCAGGAGAGTGGTTCCGTTCCTTTAATGGGTTGGCTAGATAAGTGTAAGTTGTTCCATTTGGTAAAGAGAGAACAGTTTTTCTTTGGAATTAGGCTGAGTTGATCGCAAAAGTGACTTGCGATAGTTGAGTGTTCTCTTGGATTTTCAGATATTTCTTCTGGATGTTTTCAGGAAGTCAGAGTTTTGTCAGCATCTGGAGATTGAGTTCGACTGGATTCCAGAAGTGGTACCGATGGTTCAACATTAGTAGTAGGATGGTTTCTGGAGGAAGATTTTTGTAACGACCCAGAATTTTGAACGAATTAAATTGAGAATATTTAATTTATTTTAAATATTTGAACGGTGATTTAATTTGAGTCCCGAATATAACTTTAAATCGGCGATTAAATTATAGGATTTAATCTGTTGATAGTTGGATAAAAATTCGAATCTTCATTTTTAAGCTGAAGAAAAATATTTCGAAAACTTTTAAAATTCGTATTGGTAATACTGAGGATAATAGAAGCTTCAGAAATTGATTTGGGAAACAAACTGTTCAGATTTGAAATTAAATCGTTCGAATCGATAATTAAAATATAGTCATTTTTCAAACGGTCTCGGAATTCGACGAAACCAGTTCCATTGAGTCCGTAATATCGAGTTATTACCGGATTTCAATTTTCATATTTTCCGGAAGTTGTTTTGTGACAGTTCGGCGGTTAAACGCATTGAGATTTAAATGGAGTTCAATTTAAATCTAAATTTAAAATTTATTTAACTGGGTTAAATAACAGCACGTTATCTCCTTCAATCACGCAGAGATCACGAAATAAATCGTGCGAGGTATGGCCGAGCATCCTTTTATCTCGTTCAAAAAATCAAAACAAGTCGAGCTTCCTCATTTCAATCTTCGTTCGAAATCGAAGATAATGACCGTTCTCCCCCCTCTGAAATAAAATCGAAAGAAACAAAGCCAAGTTCGTCCTAAACATTCGAAATCAAGTGGAGCCTCTCGTTATTCTCCTCTGGCAAATTGCGAGTCGCGATTTCAAATATAGTATGGAGGCGTCTCGCGTGCTGGTGAAGGTGAAGTCGCGACAAATCGCATGGGGGGGAGGCACTCACGATAGCAGTTTTCAGGCGATCGTTGCTAGGCCGCCGCGTCGCTCGAACTTAGGGGGGATTCGTTAACTTGCGTGCGTGGAGGCTGGGAAGGGATGTTCGAAGTTGCGAAGGTGGGACAGTCGAAGCTCGTGCGATCGAAGGAGGGCTAGCGGTGGTAGGCGATTAGGGCATCATCGCGATTCAGGGCGGCAATGGCAGTCGCGTTTCAGTGATGGGTTCGAGCAAGGCGATTGGGGATGCTCGTCGATTTAGGGTTGTCGTGGTCGTAATGTCGCCTGGAATCAGCTTGATCGAATCGTGATACTGGCAGTAAGGTAATAACCTTAATTTTATTTTAAATTACATCTGCGGTATAAATTAACAAAACAAAGAAAATGATGTTTTAATTTACAGTCAGGTTAGAAAACAATATGAACAGGATTTATGTAAAATAAGATAAATAAGTATACGTATATAATGCTGTTTTGTTTTAAAATTGTTATAGTAAAATAATTTACTGAAGAATATATATATATATAGGAAATTTAGTTTTAAAAGTAAACTTTTGAGTTAAAATGAATTTAGTTTTAGTTTTAAAATTTTGTTGAGTAAATTATTAAAAAGGATTAATTTAAAATCAATTGTATTAAATTTGTTAAAAGAAAATTTGTTTAGTTTAATTGTTTTAGAAATGTTTAGAGAATATTAGTTTGATACTAAAATGTTGGTTAAATAAATTTATTTATAAAGAAATTGGTTTAGGATAAATTATTCGATAAAATTAAATTTTTGGTTTAAATAAATTAACAAATGATAATTTATTGTCAATTGATTCAAATATTAATAGATGGTATAAATTAATTATACAAGGTTAAAGTCGAGGAAACGAAAGAAGAATTGGATTGGATTGCCAAATAAAATGCTAAGGTGAGATTTTTCTCACTCAAAAATGAAAGTGGAATTTTCAGTTATTTATTGATTGTGTTGATTGCTATTGAATGTGCTATTAGATATTTTAGGGTATATCTATTATATATAGCAATATATACATATTGGCATATGTATATATTGGATTGATGATTTCCCGCCTCGTATAGCGGATGAGACCCTATTGCGCCGTTAGTAAGCGGATTTATAAAAACCCATATACCGCGATAATTCCGTACTGGAGCGGAATTGGTATTGTGCTAACATCTGTGGATGCAGGGAAACAGGTTGGAGGGATCCAACTGGATTCCTCACAGTAGTTATTTATGTACAGATATTGTGATGTATTCTGTATCATATGTTGAGATATGATATTGACTGTTGTGATTGACTAATTGATGCGTTGCATCATCGGGTTCAATTTTTAAAGTTTAAAAATAAACGATTTTTACTTTAAAAGGGATTTTGAAGTGATTTTTGGAAAGTATACGATTTATTAAATTTTGGAATTTATTTATCTTAAATAAATGAATGTTATAAATTTAAAAGTATGAAAATTTTAAATTGTGAAATATAACCAAAGTGTGACTTTTGAAATGAAAGTCGATTTAATTTTAGAATGGGTTAAATTGAGATTTTTAAAGTATTATAAAAGATGTACAAAATCTATATTTATCAATTGAAATTATTGAAATTTTAAAACGAGTTTTCATAAGTGTTAAATTGTAAAGATATGAAACTTATAGAATTATAAACTGGCAAGATAGAAAATTGATAGAATTATAAATTGCGAAGATTTGAAGTTTATAGATTTATAAAAGTTGAAGTTTATAGATTTATAAAATGAATGAGGTTATAAAATGAATGAGGTTATAAAATGAATGAAGTTATAAAATGAATGAAGTTGTAGAATAAAGACTGATAAGAAATTTACTTGTAACTTGGATTGTTGCCTTTAAATGGGATATTGATCGAATTATTAATAAAGAAGATTTATTAAATTGAAGTCGTTAGAAAATAGAAATAGAATTTATAAACGTTGTTTTATAAATTCGAAATCAATTGATTGGATAAATTAAATATAGAAGGACATTAAAGAAGATATATTCGCGATTTTAAATAGCGAATTTTTATTGAAATAAAATGTGTAGAAAAGACTGAAATGTGGTTAGTGAAGTATATTCACGATTTTGGACAGTGAATATATTTTTAAGTAAAATGGATATAATTTTGGAAAAGTGATATTTGAAGTGAAGTTAATTGTTTTAAAAGATGTTTTAAACGTGTGAACTATCGAAATCATAGATTTCAACATTTATTGTTGAAATAGACGTTTTCGAGAAATAAGGAAATGGTGGACTATAACACTGTTGTTATAGTAAATGATTTCCGAAAGGAAATATTTTATATAGTATTGGGATTTATATATCTATCTTAATTCTGAATCCCTATACTAGTGATTTCGAGTCGTCGTAACGATGTTTTACGCAACATTCGTTTTGACTCAAATAAATGTGATTTAAGAATGATTTCCTTAAAGAATGAGATATATACTTAATTTTGATTTTAAGTATATCGAATATTTTCTAAGTGTTGAAAATAAATGATTTGTGAAATACTTATTTTTAAATAAGTATGGAAATGCTTTTCCAAATGAAATGAACGTTTTGAGAATTTATCTTCTTAAAGATAAATTGGAATTGAATATTGAAAACGATTTGAAAATCGAATATCAGTAGATATTCGAAAGTATAAATTCAATACGGAATTTATAAAAGGAAGCGAAGTTGTTTAAAAATAAATATTGATTTATTTTTGAAGTGTGGAAATTTTATATCTAGTAAAAGATATTTTGGAAAAGAAATAATTTGGAAAATTATTTGGAATCTGATGATGTTGCGCATCTTTATTGATAGTAAATAACCGACTATCAATATTTACCTTTAGATAGGTATTTGTTGTGAATTGGATGAATTTGAATGCCACACTTATTTTTGAATAAACGCTCACTATTCGGGTTAGCCGGGAAAGGACCATGGGGTCGTATAACCCATTCCGAATATGTGATACGTCGTTATGAATTGCATTTGAAGACCGGTGTTGAAGACCGGAAATTTTTGAAAACGGAAGGATTACCGTCGAGTTACTCTACATCGACTGATCTTCGATTTAGAGGTTTTATCACCCTTAGTGACGGGAAGTCCTGACGTGATTGAAAATTATCCGGATATGCAAGGGCTTCGTGAGAAGTGCCTTCGGTTCTGTTCGATCCCGGAACAGACTTGTATGGATTGGGTGTCTGACGTTACAATTTGAGATATAAAGCTGATTCCTTTCAAATACATTTCTGTTGGTGGCGGAGAATTTATTCTCTTAGCTTAACACCCTTCTCTGAGACATACGAGCTCAGAGGTTATGTAGTTGAAATTTATCAGCGATATATCCCAATTTGGTAACGTGGCATACTGAGTGTTGCTGTGAAATGATCAGTGTTTGATCATTCGTGATATGATCATTTGTTTGATCTTATATCTTTGTGATCATAGGTTGATTATTTTGTTTGACCCGAAGCAGGGATTTTTGAGAAAGCGTAGCTTTGTGGACGAGACTTCGTCGAGCCTCACACCCCGGAAATGGTCGAAACAGGACGAATGCGGCAAGGTTCTAGGGAGTAGCGCCCCTTAGTGTATGTCATTCCTTCTGGATAAAGGTGGTATCATGGTATGGAGCCCAGATACTTAACCTCTGTGGTTACTGCATTATTATTATCTATGTGGTTTGTTGGAAATCGGGGATCCTCGGGAAGATCGGTGACGATCGGGGAATGGCATACGCGTGTCAGTAGTTACCTATTTTTGCAGAGGTAACCCGGCCTTGTGTTGGCAGAGATCCGGTTAGGTTCTCGGGTCGTCTATTCCAGGGACGTACCCAACGTGGATAGGAAGTTCCTTAGCCTGACCATTTGTTGGAAATCCAAAGAAACAATACGTGACTTGTACGGTTTTAGTTGTAGAACCTGCCATCTAATATGGCAGCTATAGCAAGCATACTATAATGGTACCTATGCTGGCTAAGATTTATATTCTACTTTCGAAATGCTTTCTACACTATGCATTAATGATAATATCAAAAAGAATTTGATTTTTGCGTAGTAAGCATCTTTGACTATCATAAGAAGAAATCTCCTCCAAGTCTGCGTTTGCATTGTGTGTGTGGCGGGAGGTCTTATGGTAGTTTCATTTTCCAAAAGCATTGCGAATTGACTTTAAAAATATTTCTGTTGTTTATTTTAAAGAATAACTGTTTTACGATCTCACACCAGTCACCATGACTGACTCGGAGTTTATTGTTCCCTTCTAAACTCTGGGTGCCCACCAATTTCCACACGGGCAGCCTAGAGTTATGTTATCAGGATATTCTGGATATTCTGGAGCTTTGGAAGCAAGCTGGATGACGAGACGTAGTATTTGTATCTGATAGTATTTATTCCGCTGTGTATTCGGTATGAGGACAAGTTTATATAACTGTCCATTGTTGTTTATTGACTCTGATGATATGATGTGATGTAATGTAATAACAGATAAAATTCTTTTGTTTTTAAATGATATTCATTTATCTATTATATATTATTCCGCTGCGATGTGTAAGATTCTGATATTGTTTTTCTGTTGCTGTTCTGTGGTTCTGTTGTTGTTCTTCTTTCTTTTTCTTCTATCTTCTTCTTCTACCTATTTCTTCTTTTTAAAAACCCTCACTATTGGAGTTTCCGGCACTCGATTGCTCGACAGTCGATAAAGTGAGTATCGATGTTGAATTTTCGAAAGTCGAAAATTCCGGGATGTGACAAAGTGGTATCAGAGCATATGGTTAAGCGACAACCCTGCTCTGTTGGGTGTTACTCATTAGAGATAGAGTCAGCAGTACTCTAGAATGAGTTGAGTGTTATAATAGATACGAGCGCGTATTTGTTAGTGATTATATAAAAATATTTTATATTGTGTTTGCTTATCCGTTGAGATGTTTGTGAATTTTGGTCGGTATGTGGGACGCCATATTATCGATAGGGATTTCTAAACACTTAAACGAGGCAAGACGACATAATATTGTTTTAAATGGGGTAAAATGAAATAATTTTGCCCAAAAGTATTTTTGTATAGAAAAGAAGCGATTTTCTATGAAGTACTATAATATATGGATGTTTGGTTGTTATAAAATAATAGCATTGACATATTATCATTGTTATATAGAAATTGAATAAGAAATAAAGTAATAACCAAAGATTTAAGAAATAAAATTCATATACGAATGAAATTTAAGAATATAAATTATAAATGTGACTTATAATTTAAAACGGAATTCCAGAGAAGTTTTTGGAAAGGGTTTGAAAAGAATTTGAAAATTTTGGTGATTTGGAAAGTTAAATCTTTTTGATTTGAAAATGGATTTCGAAGATTTTGGAAAAGTATTTTAAAGAGATGAAAAGCTCTAAACTCTTTTCGGTCGCTGGAAAATAATCCTGATGATGATGGCCACATCATTAGAATTCATTCTCGGGTTTCCAAAAGAGAAATTGCTGTCAAATTGTTTAAATAGGAGTTGTTTGAAAATTTGGGTTTTGTTTTGGAAATTCGAATGGAATTTGAATTGTTTTCAAATGGTTTTGAAAAAAGTGAAAACGACTCTGGAATCCTATTTAAAATACTTACGAAATATTAATAAGTTGATAACTTATAGAATATTGAAATTTGATTAGAATGAAATTCAAATTGAAAACGAATGAATTAGTGAATGAATGAATAAATTGCGATTGCAAGTGCCAGAAAATGAAATTGAATGTTAAAGTTCATTTTTAATTTGTAAGTAAATGAGACTGAATTGAATTCAAAAAGAATTGAAATTGTGAATTATAAGTTCAAATGAATGTGAAATAAAAATTGAACGAAATGGGATATGTAACTTCAATAGCGAATTAGAGAGGATATAAGAAGTATATATTGAAAGTTTTGTAATTGAATGTACGAAATGGTTTGAATATATGCAACTAGATAGTATGGCTAGTAGATATACAGGTGTTATAAATTGGATTTGATCTTCAAAGATGAATTTGAATTGCTCGAAAAAGGTACGTATTTAAGTTTTAATATGAGTTTTTGATGATTTCTCTCTAGCCGCTTGGCTTTTTTCTTTTTCTTTTTGAAATCTGAGAGTCCGTAGGGACGTTTTGTAGTTGTACCGTATTAGCCGCGCAAAGGAGACGCTGGCGAAATTTTTCGGAAATTTAGGGCGTTAGAAAATTTTTGAGAAAAATTTGAAAGTTTAAAAATTTGAATTTAAATTCGAATTTGAATTTAGAAGTTAAACAATGTTGTTTGAAACTTATAATTGAAGTTGAAATTTAGTTGATGAATAACGAATCTTTAGTAGGAAGATTTGTTTTGATAAATTGATAAAACTATTGGATGTTGAAAAATAATAGACGAGTTAAGGACATTTTTCCTACCTTGTAATTTCGAGGACGAAATTCTTTTAAGGAGGGAAGTTTGTAACGACCCAGAATTTTGAACGAATTAAATTGAGAATATTTAATTTATTTTAAATATTTGAACGGTGATTTAATTTGAGTCCCGAATATAACTTTAAATCGGCGATTAAATTATAGGATTTAATCTGTTGATAGTTGGATAAAAATTCGAATCTTCATTTTTAAGCTGAAGAAAAATATTTCGAAAACTTTTAAAATTCGTATTGGTAATACTGAGGATAATAGAAGCTTCAGAAATTGATTTGGGAAACAAACTGTTCAGATTTGAAATTAAATCGTTCGAACCGATAATTAAAATATAGTCATTTTTCAAACGGTCTCGGAATTCGACGAAACCAGTTCCATTGAGTCCGTAATATCGAGTTATTACCGGATTTCAATTTTCATATTTTCCGGAAGTTGTTTTGTGACAGTTCGGCGGTTAAACGCATTGAGATTTAAATGGAGTTCAATTTAAATCTAAATTTAAAATTTATTTAACTGGGTTAAATAACAGCACGTTATCTCCTTCAATCACGCAGAGATCACGAAATAAATCGTGCGAGGTATGGCCGAGCATCCTTTTATCTCGTTCAAAAAATCAAAACAAGTCGAGCTTCCTCATTTCAATCTTCGTTCGAAATCGAAGATAATGACCGTTCTCCCCCCTCTGAAATAAAATCGAAAGAAACAAAGCCAAGTTCGTCCTAAACATTCGAAATCAAGTGGAGCCTCTCGTTATTCTCCTCTGGCAAATTGCGAGTCGCGATTTCAAATATAGTATGGAGGCGTCTCGCGTGCTGGTGAAGGTGAAGTCGCGACAAATCGCATGGGGGGGAGGCACTCACGATAGCAGTTTTCAGGCGATCGTTGCTAGGCCGCCGCGTCGCTCGAACTTAGGGGGGATTCGTGAACTTGCGTGCGTGGAGGCTGGGAAGGGATGTTCGAAGTTGCGAAGGTGGGACAGTCGAAGCTCGTGCGATCGAAGGAGGGCTAGCGGTGGTAGGCGATTAGGGCATCATCGCGATTCAGGGCGGCAATGGCAGTCGCGTTTCAGTGATGGGTTCGAGCAAGGCGATTGGGGATGCTCGTCGATTTAGGGTTGTCGTGGTCGTAATGTCGCCTGGAATCAGCTTGATCGAATCGTGATACTGGCAGTAAGGTAATAACCTTAATTTTATTTTAAATTACATCTGCGGTATAAATTAACAAAACAAAGAAAATGATGTTTTAATTTACAGTCAGGTTAGAAAACAATATGAACAGGATTTATGTAAAATAAGATAAATAAGTATACGTATATAATGCTGTTTTGTTTTAAAATTGTTATAGTAAAATAATTTACTGAAGAATATATATATATATAGGAAATTTAGTTTTAAAAGTAAACTTTTGAGTTAAAATGAATTTAGTTTTAGTTTTAAAATTTTGTTGAGTAAATTATTAAAAAGGATTAATTTAAAATCAATTGTATTAAATTTGTTAAAAGAAAATTTGTTTAGTTTAATTGTTTTAGAAATGTTTAGAGAATATTAGTTTGAAACTGAAATGTTGGTTAAATAAATTTATTTATAAAGAAATTGGTTTAGGATAAATTATTCGATAAAATTAAATTTTTGGTTTAAATAAATTAACAAATGATAATTTATTGTCAATTGATTCAAATATTAATAGATGGTATAAATTAATTATACAAGGTTAAAGTCGAGGAAACGAAAGAAGAATTGGATTGGATTGCCAAATAAAATGCTAAGGTGAGATTTTTCTCACTCAAAAATGAAAGTGGAATTTTCAGTTATTTATTGATTGTGTTGATTGCTATTGAATGTGCTATTAGATATTTTAGGGTATATCTATTATATATAGCAATATATACATATTGGCATATGTATATATTGGATTGATGATTTCCCGCCTCGTATAGCGGATGAGACCCTATTGCGCCGTTAGTAAGCGGATTTATAAAAACCCATATACCGCGATAATTCCATACTGGAGCGGAATTGGTATTGTGCTAACATCTGTGGATGCAGGGAAACAGGTTGGAGGGATCCAACTGGATTCCTCACAGTAGTTATTTATGTACAGATATTGTGATGTATTCTGTATCATATGTTGAGATATGATATTGACTGTTGTGATTGACTAATTGATGCGTTGCATCATCGGGTTCAATTTTTAAAGTTTAAAAATAAACGATTTTTACTTTAAAAGGGATTTTGAAGTGATTTTTGGAAAGTATACGATTTATTAAATTTTGGAATTTATTTATCTTAAATAAATGAATGTTATAAATTTAAAAGTATGAAAATTTTAAATTGTGAAATATAACCAAAGTGTGACTTTTGAAATGAAAGTCGATTTAATTTTAGAATGGGTTAAATTGAGATTTTTAAAGTATTATAAAAGATGTACAAAATCTATATTTATCAATTGAAATTATTGAAATTTTAAAACGAGTTTTCATAAGTGTTAAATTGTAAAGATATGAAACTTATAGAATTATAAACTGGCAAGATAGAAAATTGATAGAATTATAAATTGCGAAGATTTGAAGTTTATAGATTTATAAAAGTTGAAGTTTATAGATTTATAAAATGAATGAGGTTATAAAATGAATGAGGTTATAAAATGAATGAAGTTATAAAATGAATGAAGTTGTAGAATAAAGACTGATAAGAAATTTACTTGTAACTTGGATTGTTGCCTTTAAATGGGATATTGATCGAATTATTAATAAAGAAGATTTATTAAATTGAAGTCGTTAGAAAATAGAAATAGAATTTATAAACGTTGTTTTATAAATTCGAAATCAATTGATTGGATAAATTAAATATAGAAGGACATTAAAGAAGATATATTCGCGATTTTAAATAGCGAATTTTTATTGAAATAAAATGTGTAGAAAAGACTGAAATGTGGTTAGTGAAGTATATTCACGATTTTGGACAGTGAATATATTTTTAAGTAAAATGGATATAATTTTGGAAAAGTGATATTTGAAGTGAAGTTAATTGTTTTAAAAGATGTTTTAAACGTGTGAACTATCGAAATCATAGATTTCAACATTTATTGTTGAAATAGACGTTTTCGAGAAATAAGGAAATGGTGGACTATAACACTGTTGTTATAGTAAATGATTTCCGAAAGGAAATATTTTATATAGTATTGGGATTTATATATCTATCTTAATTCTGAATCCCTATACTAGTGATTTCGAGTCGTCGTAACGATGTTTTACGCAACATTCGTTTTGACTCAAATAAATGTGATTTAAGAATGATTTCCTTAAAGAATGAGATATATACTTAATTTTGATTTTAAGTATATCGAATATTTTCTAAGTGTTGAAAATAAATGATTTGTGAAATACTTATTTTTAAATAAGTATGGAAATGCTTTTCCAAATGAAATGAACGTTTTGAGAATTTATCTTCTTAAAGATAAATTGGAATTGAATATTGAAAACGATTTGAAAATCGAATATCAGTAGATATTCGAAAGTATAAATTCAATACGGAATTTATAAAAGGAAGCGAAGTTGTTTAAAAATAAATATTGATTTATTTTTGAAGTGTGGAAATTTTATATCTAGTAAAAGATATTTTGGAAAAGAAATAATTTGGAAAATTATTTGGAATCTGATGATGTTGCGCATCTTTATTGATAGTAAATAACCGACTATCAATATTTACCTTTAGATAGGTATTTGTTGTGAATTGGATGAATTTGAATGCCACACTTATTTTTGAATAAACGCTCACTATTCGGGTTAGCCGGGAAAGGACCATGGGGTCGTATAACCCATTCCGAATATGTGATACGTCGTTATGAATTGCATTTGAAGACCGGTGTTGAAGACCGGATATTTTTGAAAACGGAAGGATTACCGTCGAGTTACTCTACATCGACTGATCTTCGATTTAGAGGTTTTATCACCCTTAGTGACGGGAAGTCCTGACGTGATTGAAAATTATCTGGATATGCAAGGGCTTCGTGAGAAGTGCCTTCGGTTCTGTTCGATCCCGGAACAGACTTGTATGGATTGGGTGTCTGACGTTACAATTTGAGATATAAAGCTGATTCCTTTCAAATACATTTCTGTTGGTGGCGGAGAATTTATTCTCTTAGCTTAACACCCTTCTCTGAGACATACGAGCTCAGAGGTTATGTAGTTGAAATTTATCAGCGATATATCCCAATTTGGTAACGTGGCATACTGAGTGTTGCTGTGAAATGATCAGTGTTTGATCATTCGTGATATGATCATTTGTTTGATCTTATATCTTTGTGATCATAGGTTGATCATTTTGTTTGACCCGAAGCAGGGCTTTTTGAGAAAGCGTAGCTTTGTGGACGAGACTTCGTCGAGCCTCACACCCCGGAAATGGTCGAAACAGGACGAATGCGGCAAGGTTCTAGGGAGTAGCGCCCCTTAGTGTATGTCATTCCTTCTGGATAAAGGTGGTATCATGGTATGGAGCCCAGATACTTAACCTCTGTGGTTACTGCATTATTATTATCTATGTGGTTTGTTGGAAATCGAGGATCCTCGGGAAGATCGGTGACGATCGGGGAATGGCATACGCGTGTCAGTAGTTACCTATTTTTGCAGAGGTAACCCGGCCTTGTGTTGGCAGAGATCCGGTTAGGTTCTCGGGTCGTCTATTCCAGGGACGTACCCAACGTGGATAGGAAGTTCCTTAGCCTGACCATTTGTTGGAAATCCAAAGAAACAATACGTGACTTGTACGGTTTTAGTTGTAGAACCTGCCATCTAATATGGCAGCTATAGCAAGCATACTATAATGGTACCTATGCTGGCTAAGATTTATATTCTACTTTCGAAATGCTTTCTACACTATGCACTAATGATAATATCAAAAAGAATTTGATTTTTGCGTAGTAAGCATCTTTGACTATCATAAGAAGAAATCTCCTCCAAGTCTGCGTTTGCATTGTGTGTGTGGCGGGAGGTCTTATGGTAGTTTCATTTTCCAAAAGCATTGCGAATTGACTTTAAAAATATTTCTGTTGTTTATTTTAAAGAATAACTGTTTTACGATCTCACACCAGTCACCATGACTGACTCGGAGTTTATTGTTCCCTTCTAAACTCTGGGTGCCCACCAATTTCCACACGGGCAGCCTAGAGTTATGTTATCAGGATATTCTGGATATTCTGGAGCTTTGGAAGCAAGCTGGATGACGAGACGTAGTATTTGTATCTGATAGTATTTATTCCGCTGTGTATTCGGTATGAGGACAAGTTTATATAACTGTCCATTGTTGTTTATTGACTCTGATGATATGATGTGATGTAATGTAATAACAGATAAAATTCTTTTGTTTTTAAATGATATTCATTTATCTATTATATATTATTCCGCTGCGATGTGTAAGATTCTGATATTGTTTTTCTGTTGCTGTTCTGTGGTTCTGTTGTTGTTCTTCTTTCTTTTTCTTCTATCTTCTTCTTCTACCTATTTCTTCTTTTTAAAAACCCTCACTATTGGAGTTTCCGGCACTCGATTGCTCGACAGTCGATAAAGTGAGTATCGATGTTGAATTTTCGAAAGTCGAAAATTCCGGGATGTGACAAAGTGGTATCAGAGCATATGGTTAAGCGACAACCCTGCTCTGTTGGGTGTTACTCATTAGAGATAGAGTCAGCAGTACTCTAGAATGAGTTGAGTGTTATAATAGATACGAGCGCGTATTTGTTAGTGATTATATAAAAATATTTTATATTGTGTTTGCTTATCCGTTGAGATGTTTGTGAATTTTGGTCGGTATGTGGGACGCCATATTATCGATAGGGATTTCTAAACACTTAAACGAGGCAAGACGACATAATATTGTTTTAAATGGGGTAAAATGAAATAATTTTGCCCAAAAGTATTTTTGTATAGAAAAGAAGCGATTTTCTATGAAGTACTATAATATATGGATGTTTGGTTGTTATAAAATAATAGCATTGACATATTATCATTGTTATATAGAAATTGAATAAGAAATAAAGTAATAACCAAAGATTTAAGAAATAAAATTCATATACGAATGAAATTTAAGAATATAAATTATAAATGTGACTTATAATTTAAAACGGAATTCCAGAGAAGTTTTTGGAAAGGGTTTGAAAAGAATTTGAAAATTTTGGTGATTTGGAAAGTTAAATCTTTTTGATTTGAAAATGGATTTCGAAGATTTTGGAAAAGTATTTTAAAGAGATGAAAAGCTCTAAACTCTTTTCGGTCGCTAGAAAATAATCCTGATGATGATGGCCACATCATTAGAATTCATTCTCGGGTTTCCAAAAGAGAAATTGCTGTCAAATTGTTTAAATAGGAGTTGTTTGAAAATTTGGGTTTTGTTTTGGAAATTCGAATGGAATTTGAATTGTTTTCAAATGGTTTTGAAAAAAGTGAAAACGACTCTGGAATCCTATTTAAAATACTTACGAAATATTAATAAGTTGATAACTTATAGAATATTGAAATTTGATTAGAATGAAATTCAAATTGAAAACGAATGAATTAGTGAATGAATGAATAAATTGCGATTGCAAGTGCCAGAAAATGAAATTGAATGTTAAAGTTCATTTTTAATTTGTAAGTAAATGAGACTGAATTGAATTCAAAAAGAATTGAAATTGTGAATTATAAGTTCAAATGAATGTGAAATAAAAATTGAACGAAATGGGATATGTAACTTCAATAGCGAATTAGAGAGGATATAAGAAGTATATATTGAAAGTTTTGTAATTGAATGTACGAAATGGTTTGAATATATGCAACTAGATAGTATGGCTAGTAGATATACAGGTGTTATAAATTGGATTTGATCTTCAAAGATGAATTTGAATTGCTCGAAAAAGGTACGTATTTAAGTTTTAATATGAGTTTTTGATGATTTCTCTCTAGCCGCTTGGCTTTTTTCTTTTTCTTTTTGAAATCTGAGAGTCCGTAGGGACGTTTTGTAGTTGTACCGTATTAGCCGCGCAAAGGAGACGCTGGCGAAATTTTTCGGAAATTTAGGGCGTTAGAAAATTTTTGAGAAAAATTTGAAAGTTTAAAAATTTGAATTTAAATTCGAATTTGAATTTAGAAGTTAAACAATGTTGTTTGAAACTTATAATTGAAGTTGAAATTTAGTTGATGAATAACGAATCTTTAGTAGGAAGATTTGTTTTGATAAATTGATAAAACTATTGGATGTTGAAAAATAATAGACGAGTTAAGGACATTTTTCCTACCTTGTAATTTCGAGGACGAAATTCTTTTAAGGAGGGAAGTTTGTAACGACCCAGAATTTTGAACGAATTAAATTGAGAATATTTAATTTATTTTAAATATTTGAACGGTGATTTAATTTGAGTCCCGAATATAACTTTAAATCGGCGATTAAATTATAGGATTTAATCTGTTGATAGTTGGATAAAAATTCGAATCTTCATTTTTAAGCTGAAGAAAAATATTTCGAAAACTTTTAAAATTCGTATTGGTAATACTGAGGATAATAGAAGCTTCAGAAATTGATTTGGGAAACAAACTGTTCAGATTTGAAATTAAATCGTTCGAACCGATAATTAAAATATAGTCATTTTTCAAACGGTCTCGGAATTCGACGAAACCAGTTCCATTGAGTCCGTTATATCGAGTTATTACCGGATTTCAATTTTCATATTTTCCGGAAGTTGTTTTGTGACAGTTCGGCGGTTAAACGCATTGAGATTTAAATGGAGTTCAATTTAAATCTAAATTTAAAATTTATTTAACTGGGTTAAATAACAGCACGTTATCTCCTTCAATCACGCAGAGATCACGAAATAAATCGTGCGAGGTATGGCCGAGCATCCTTTTATCTCGTTCAAAAAATCAAAACAAGTCGAGCTTCCTCATTTCAATCTTCGTTCGAAATCGAAGATAATGACCGTTCTCCCCCCTCTGAAATAAAATCGAAAGAAACAAAGCCAAGTTCGTCCTAAACATTCGAAATCAAGTGGAGCCTCTCGTTATTCTCCTCTGGCAAATTGCGAGTCGCGATTTCAAATATAGTATGGAGGCGTCTCGTGTGCTGGTGAAGGTGAAGTCGCGACAAATCGCATGGGGGGGAGGCACTCACGATAGCAGTTTTCAGGCGATCGTTGCTAGGCCGCCGCGTCGCTCGAACTTAGGGGGGATTCGTGAACTTGCGTGCGTGGAGGCTGGGAAGGGATGTTCGAAGTTGCGAAGGTGGGACAGTCGAAGCTCGTGCGATCGAAGGAGGGCTAGCGGTGGTAGGCGATTAGGGCATCATCGCGATTCAGGGCGGCAATGGCAGTCGCGTTTCAGTGATGGGTTCGAGCAAGGCGATTGGGGATGCTCGTCGATTTAGGGTTGTCGTGGTCGTAATGTCGCCTGGAATCAGCTTGATCGAATCGTGATACTGGCAGTAAGGTAATAACCTTAATTTTATTTTAAATTACATCTGCGGTATAAATTAACAAAACAAAGAAAATGATGTTTTAATTTACAGTCAGGTTAGAAAACAATATGAACAGGATTTATGTAAAATAAGATAAATAAGTATACGTATATAATGCTGTTTTGTTTTAAAATTGTTATAGTAAAATAATTTACTGAAGAATATATATATATATAGGAAATTTAGTTTTAAAAGTAAACTTTTGAGTTAAAATGAATTTAGTTTTAGTTTTAAAATTTTGTTGAGTAAATTATTAAAAAGGATTAATTTAAAATCAATTGTATTAAATTTGTTAAAAGAAAATTTGTTTAGTTTAATTGTTTTAGAAATGTTTAGAGAATATTAGTTTGAAACTGAAATGTTGGTTAAATAAATTTATTTATAAAGAAATTGGTTTAGGATAAATTATTCGATAAAATTAAATTTTTGGTTTAAATAAATTAACAAATGATAATTTATTGTCAATTGATTCAAATATTAATAGATGGTATAAATTAATTATACAAGGTTAAAGTCGAGGAAACGAAAGAAGAATTGGATTGGATTGCCAAATAAAATGCTAAGGTGAGATTTTTCTCACTCAAAAATGAAAGTGGAATTTTCAGTTATTTATTGATTGTGTTGATTGCTATTGAATGTGCTATTAGATATTTTAGGGTATATCTATTATATATAGCAATATATACATATTGGCATATGTATATATTGGATTGATGATTTCCCGCCTCGTATAGCGGATGAGACCCTATTGCGCCGTTAGTAAGCGGATTTATAAAAACCCATATACCGCGATAATTCCGTACTGGAGCGGAATTGGTATTGTGCTAACATCTGTGGATGCAGGGAAACAGGTTGGAGGGATCCAACTGGATTCCTCACAGTAGTTATTTATGTACAGATATTGTGATGTATTCTGTATCATATGTTGAGATATGATATTGACTGTTGTGATTGACTAATTGATGCGTTGCATCATCGGGTTCAATTTTTAAAGTTTAAAAATAAACGATTTTTACTTTAAAAGGGATTTTGAAGTGATTTTTGGAAAGTATACGATTTATTAAATTTTGGAATTTATTTATCTTAAATAAATGAATGTTATAAATTTAAAAGTATGAAAATTTTAAATTGTGAAATATAACCAAAGTGTGACTTTTGAAATGAAAGTCGATTTAATTTTAGAATGGGTTAAATTGAGATTTTTAAAGTATTATAAAAGATGTACAAAATCTATATTTATCAATTGAAATTATTGAAATTTTAAAACGAGTTTTCATAAGTGTTAAATTGTAAAGATATGAAACTTATAGAATTATAAACTGGCAAGATAGAAAATTGATAGAATTATAAATTGCGAAGATTTGAAGTTTATAGATTTATAAAAGATGAAGTTTATAGATTTATAAAATGAATGAGGTTATAAAATGAATGAGGTTATAAAATGAATGAGGTTATAAAATGAATGAAGTTGTAGAATAAAGACTGATAAGAAATTTACTTGTAACTTGGATTGTTGCCTTTAAATGGGATATTGATCGAATTATTAATAAAGAAGATTTATTAAATTGAAGTCGTTAGAAAATAGAAATAGAATTTATAAACGTTGTTTTATAAATTCGAAATCAATTGATTGGATAAATTAAATATAGAAGGACATTAAAGAAGATATATTCGCGATTTTAAATAGCGAATTTTTATTGAAATAAAATGTGTAGAAAAGACTGAAATGTGGTTAGTGAAGTATATTCACGATTTTGGACAGTGAATATATTTTTAAGTAAAATGGATATAATTTTGGAAAAGTGATATTTGAAGTGAAGTTAATTGTTTTAAAAGATGTTTTAAACGTGTGAACTATCGAAATCATAGATTTCAACATTTATTGTTGAAATAGACGTTTTCGAGAAATAAGGAAATGGTGGACTATAACACTGTTGTTATAGTAAATGATTTCCGAAAGGAAATATTTTATATAGTATTGGGATTTATATATCTATCTTAATTCTGAATCCCTATACTAGTGATTTCGAGTCGTCGTAACGATGTTTTACGCAACATTCGTTTTGACTCAAATAAATGTGATTTAAGAATGATTTCCTTAAAGAATGAGATATATACTTAATTTTGATTTTAAGTATATCGAATATTTTCTAAGTGTTGAAAATAAATGATTTGTGAAATACTTATTTTTAAATAAGTATGGAAATGCTTTTCCAAATGAAATGAACGTTTTGAGAATTTATCTTCTTAAAGATAAATTGGAATTGAATATTGAAAACGATTTGAAAATCGAATATCAGTAGATATTCGAAAGTATAAATTCAATACGGAATTTATAAAAGGAAGCGAAGTTGTTTAAAAATAAATATTGATTTATTTTTGAAGTGTGGAAATTTTATATCTAGTAAAAGATATTTTGGAAAAGAAATAATTTGGAAAATTATTTGGAATCTGATGATGTTGCGCATCTTTATTGATAGTAAATAACCGACTATCAATATTTACCTTTAGATAGGTATTTGTTGTGAATTGGATGAATTTGAATGCCACACTTATTTTTGAATAAACGCTCACTATTCGGGTTAGCCGGGAAAGGACCATGGGGTCGTATAACCCATTCCGAATATGTGATACGTCGTTATGAATTGCATTTGAAGACCGGTGTTGAAGACCGGATATTTTTGAAAACGGAAGGATTACCGTCGAGTTACTCTACATCGACTGATCTTCGATTTAGAGGTTTTATCACCCTTAGTGACGGGAAGTCCTGACGTGATTGAAAATTATCCGGATATGCAAGGGCTTCGTGAGAAGTGCCTTCGGTTCTGTTCGATCCCGGAACAGACTTGTATGGATTGGGTGTCTGACGTTACAATTTGAGATATAAAGCTGATTCCTTTCAAATACATTTCTGTTGGTGGCGGAGAATTTATTCTCTTAGCTTAACACCCTTCTCTGAGACATACGAGCTCAGAGGTTATGTAGTTGAAATTTATCAGCGATATATCCCAATTTGGTAACGTGGCATACTGAGTGTTGCTGTGAAATGATCAGTGTTTGATCATTCGTGATATGATCATTTGTTTGATCTTATATCTTTGTGATCATAGGTTGATCATTTTGTTTGACCCGAAGCAGGGCTTTTTGAGAAAGCGTAGCTTTGTGGACGAGACTTCGTCGAGCCTCACACCCCGGAAATGGTCGAAACAGGACGAATGCGGCAAGGTTCTAGGGAGTAGCGCCCCTTAGTGTATGTCATTCCTTCTGGATAAAGGTGGTATCATGGTATGGAGCCCAGATACTTAACCTCTATGGTTACTGCATTATTATTATCTATGTGGTTTGTTGGAAATCGGGGATCCTCGGGAAGATCGGTGACGATCGAGGAATGGCATACGCGTGTCAGTAGTTACCTATTTTTGCAGAGGTAACCCGGCCTTGTGTTGGCAGAGATCCGGTTAGGTTCTCGGGTCGTCTATTCCAGGGACGTACCCAACGTGGATAGGAAGTTCCTTAGCCTGACCATTTGTTGGAAATCCAAAGAAACAATACGTGACTTGTACGGTTTTAGTTGTAGAACCTGCCATCTAATATGGCAGCTATAGCAAGCATACTATAATGGTACCTATGCTGGCTAAGATTTATATTCTACTTTCGAAATGCTTTCTACACTATGCACTAATGATAATATCAAAAAGAATTTGATTTTTGCGTAGTAAGCATCTTTGACTATCATAAGAAGAAATCTCCTCCAAGTCTGCGTTTGCATTGTGTGTGTGGCGGGAGGTCTTATGGTAGTTTCATTTTCCAAAAGCATTGCGAATTGACTTTAAAAATATTTCTGTTGTTTATTTTAAAGAATAACTGTTTTACGATCTCACACCAGTCACCATGACTGACTCGGAGTTTATTGTTCCCTTCTAAACTCTGGGTGCCCACCAATTTCCACACGGGCAGCCTAGAGTTATGTTATCAGGATATTCTGGATATTCTGGAGCTTTGGAAGCAAGCTGGATGACGAGACGTAGTATTTGTATCTGATAGTATTTATTCCGCTGTGTATTCGGTATGAGGACAAGTTTATATAACTGTCCATTGTTGTTTATTGACTCTGATGATATGATGTGATGTAATGTAATAACAGATAAAATTCTTTTGTTTTTAAATGATATTCATTTATCTATTATATATTATTCCGCTGCGATGTGTAAGATTCTGATATTGTTTTTCTGTTGCTGTTCTGTGGTTCTGTTGTTGTTCTTCTTTCTTTTTCTTCTATCTTCTTCTTCTACCTATTTCTTCTTTTTAAAAACCCTCACTATTGGAGTTTCCGGCACTCGATTGCTCGACAGTCGATAAAGTGAGTATCGATGTTGAATTTTCGAAAGTCGAAAATTCCGGGATGTGACATTTAGTGAAGCAGCTCTTGTTTTGGAGGAACTTCTGAGTTTTCTTTATGGATCTGTGGAACCCTATTTTTGGAATGTGTTGTCCAGTCTTTACTTGTGTTCGTCATCAGCATTTTCATCTGTTCAGTCAGAGTTGCGCAGTGGAAGCGTGGTGGCAGCTGTTTTAGTGTGGAACCATTTGAATGTTGAAGTGTTTTGGATTAGAAAGTTTCTGTAGGAAATTTTTCAGGATCTAAGGCCAGTTTGGCAAGTGCACCTGTTTTATCTCTTCCGGATGTGAGAAGTGAGATCTGTCTTCTGATTTTGGAGTAGAGTGGAGTTCTGATTTTTGGTTGATCTTGGAAAGGTCATTTTGGGGGATTGTTTTCGTTCAGGTTGTTTCGAGAGGTATCAGCGAAGGATAAGCTGATCAGGAAGGATGTAGGCGGTCCAGGATCGTCAAAATAGTTTTGTGAATTAGAGATGGAGGAATTTGGATTCCAGAGTCAGATATTTGATTTTGGATAAGTGTTTGATCTTCAGGAATGAATTGTCAGTTTGGATAACTGGGATTCGTTGTTTTCACGTATCTCTGAGGGAGTACGTGTAATATTCTATCTCTGGTTATATAACCAGCAGTTCAGGGTGTTTTGGTTGTTGAGTCAGACTTGTCTATAGTATGATATCGTATTTTGTTTTGTAGATCTAGATGTGTGTACCTTAGTAGTATTGATTGTTTGGATTTTGTAGATCGAGTATCCCGGTATTTATACCTAGGGAACTCTAGAAAATTCTATCCAGTATTTTGTCTGGATGGTTAGATTTGTTGTTTGGATGATTGGTTGCTATGGTTTTTAGCATATATTGATGATATATGCTTGTGTTTTTAAAATTAAATCTTTAATTAGATTATTAAATTACCTTTGTTTTAAATTTCGGGGACGAAATTCTTTTAAGGGGGGAGGAATGTGATATCCCGCAAATTTTAAGCAATATCAATTTAATAATCTATATAAAAAATTAAATTGATTTGATAATATTTGTTAATAATATTTCAATTGATTTAATAATCTTCTTTTAATAAATATTTAACTGATAGTTTATCTTTTAAAAGCTAATAAATTGTTTTTTATTTATAATGTGTATAATTTTGTATATATTGTAAATAGATGAGCTTTGTTTTAAATTTAATTAATATGGCATATTTTATAATTCTAATATTTTTGGGTAATTTGGAAATTTTGATATATAACTTTTCAAAGCTATTTTATAAATAACTATATGATTTTAAACATAAGAAACTATGATTTGGAATTTAGAGATAGAGTGTTTTAATATTTTAAAATAAAATCTATTTTTTTATTTACTTTATTGATATTTATATATATATATATATATATGTTATGATGTAATCTAGATAATAATATTTAAAACTAGATCATATTTATCAACACTAAAAATAAGCATAAAATAATATATGAATATGAGTAAATGCTGGATACTTAAACTCTAAAAAAGAAATAAACAATAAATAAATACATATATAGAGGAATACAAGAAAATTAGTATGTAAGTTAAAACTAAATATTTAAGTTAGAAATTAGAAATAAATATGCAAGCTAACATAATAACAATAACCATAACAACCTTTAAACTAAAAACTTAAGTAAATTCTAGAGATGTATAATCTTTAGAAATATATGTTGCAGGCAAGAAAATCATACTAGTTCAAGGATATGAGGTAAGGCAAGTAATATATTATATAGTCTATAGGATTGTATATGTTGCAAGCAGAAAAATAGCATATCAGTACATACGAATACGACTGGGGTAAGTATGCTAAGCATTAAGTCAAACAAATAAACATATGCAAGGTTGTACATACAAGAATAAAGAATGGTTTGTGTAAACATGATAAGGAACAAGGCATTTAATGCCATCACCACTAGTACACAAGATATCTCATTTCAGCCCCTATATAAAAGAAAATCTCTGATCATTTGTACCAGCTAGGATTATTTTTATGTACAAATACAACTATCAAAGCTCTGCATACTTGTGTTCTATTTAGCAAGCTTCTTCTCATTTTCGTTCATTTAAACAAATGTAACCTGAAATCAAAAGCTTTGAAGCATCTCATCATCAAGTCTAGTTCAACTAAGTATTTCAGTTTCAAAGATCCAAGCTTTCAAGTTTCCAGTTCAAAACATTTCAGTTTTAATGTTTCAAGCTATTTCAAAGTTTTCAAGGATCAAAACAACAAAAGTATGCAAGTTTTCAAATTCCAGTTTTCAAGCCTTCCCGTTTCAAAAAAATCAAGATTTCTGTTTTAAAAATAGGTGAGTAAACTTTTAAACTAAAAACTTAAGTAACCTGTGAATTTCTGTGTTAATGGTTTGATTTATATGTTTCTGTATGTGCAAGTCTTTGTGAATTTATGTAGTGTGCATATCTGTTGTTTTTAAACATCTCTGATCTTAGTTCAAGTCTCTGCCTTTAAACTGTAAACATGAGACACCTTTAGTTTTTGATGCATATGACATATGGTTGAAGTAAACTTGTGATGTATGTTTGAAAATGTGTTTGTATGATGGTTTTAAGACTCTGAAAACATGTGAGAATGTCTAGATATTTACTGTGATCATCTCTGTTTTTAAGTTTCAGAGATTTAATCTTAGATTTAACTTCAAATTCTTCACACTCTAATTTCCTTTAGGCTTAAGTAGTTTAACAAAGTTTGTTGTTTAAAACTAAACTAAGCTTTAAAAATATTTGTAAGAATAATAGATAGAAATATTATCTTGGAAAATGAAAGCACAGAGGAGCTTGAGATATGTTAAAAATCAAACGTTTAAATTGGTTGATTCAATTATATATCTTAAATCGTCTCTGAAAGATAGGATTTTTAAAATCAAATTTACAATTTTTAATGAAATATTGAATGTGTTACTTGGTGATGTCTAGAATTTGAGTTTTCGAGTTTCTTTGGTGATCTGGTTGATCTGGGGAGTTGTAGTTCTTTCTGGAGGTGGAAGGATGATCGGGACCTCGGCAAAATTGTCTGATGATGGTGCTTTTCAGTGGGGAGGTGGTGGTTGTTACTTGAAGTTAGGAACCCTAGTTAAACTAAGATAGGTAAAGTCGATCACCACGGCTCAGAGAGTTGATCGAGTTAAACAAGGTCTTGGGTAATGGAAGTAGACGTGTAGAGGAAGTCGAGGCCGGATGGGTATACTTTCAGATGGTCGGAGCTGTGAGCATGGCGCGTTGTCAGGGTTTTGGGCGAGTTTCTGTTGATGGGTTCCAGGCTTAGGTTGAACTCGAATTTCAAATTCGAGTTGAGTTAGAGGAATCTGGTGATAAGGTTAGTGTTTGGGGATGTTCGTCGACGTGGGAAGATCGTCGAACTTGATTGGAATCGTTCGAGATTGCTGTGCACGTGCACGGTGTTCATTGGTGGATGCTGAGAATATTGGTTTGAGCAGGAATGGTAGTCTCGTGTTTTTCTCGAGTAGATTGGGTTTTGTCTCAAAGCAGTATGGTGTTCGACTTGGAGTGTTTATAGGGTAGGCTCGGGTTTATTTGTTGGTGCCAGTTTTAAAGCCTGTCAGGTTTTAAGTTTAAAATTTAAAAGCAGGGTTTTAAACAAAGTTTAAAACCAAAAATTTAAGATGTGGATTCAAATTTACTTTTGTCTCCTAGTTTTAAATAAATATAAGTTTTATAAAAATAAAATGTTTTAACAACTTTAAAATGTTTATAGTATATTTTAAATTGTGTTTTAAATTTTGCTAAGTTAAATTTGTATTTATTTTGAATCTAAATTTGAAATGGAATGTAAAAGTAAATTCAAAAGTAAAATGTTTCAAATGCATTTGTAAATGAGAGTTTGATCATTAATAAGAAAAAATTGTTTTATCCTTAAATAAATGAAGATTTAAGGATTTGTAATTATTAAGTTAATTAAAATAAATAATTAACTAATTTAATTAATTAATGATTTGGATTAATTAATTTAGTAATTAAAAGTTAAATTAGTTAATTAAGGTTTAAGATAATTAATTTAGGATAAATAAATGGGTAATTAAGGATCATTAATTAAATAAGAATTGAATTTTAATTAATGGTTAGTAATTAATTAATTAAGTAATTAAGGATTAACTAAGTTATATTAAATACTTAATTAATTAAATAACTAAGGATTAATTAATGAGTTATTAAAGATAAAATTTAATTGTAATTAATAATAAATCTTAATTAATTACTTTAGAAAAGAAATTAAAGAAGTGTTAATAGTTAATGAAGGTCATTAACTAGGATTATTAAATAATGAATTAATATGATTAATTTTGATAATTAATTAGATTTATTAATTTAAGATAATCAATTGTGAATTATTTAAGTATAATTACTTATGAAAGTAATTAAGAAATTAATTTCTCATTGTAATTAATTAAGTTTAATATGAATTGTTTAAGTTAATTAATTAAGTTTGATTAATTTAAATAACCATTTGATGATGGGATAAGCATAATTACTTAAGGAAGTAATTAATTGAGGATGATTAAATTATGGAAGTAATTTGAGTATAATTACCTTGTATAATTAATCAATGGATTAATTAGAGATAATTAATTATGGTGTAATTAAATTATTTAATGAAGTAATTAAGAGTAGTTAATTACTGGAGATAATTAATCAAGGGTGATTAACAATTTGGTTTAATTGAAGATAAATTACTAAATGTAATAGATGTAATTAGAGATCATTAATTTTTATAATCAATGATGTAATTTAGAATGGATTTATTTGGAAATAATTAATAAATGAAGGGATTCATTAATGTAATTAATTAAGAAGTAATGTAATTAATTTTAGTAATTTAAAGGTTACTTTCTATATTTGGTATAAGATAATTAATTTGTGAAAATAATTAAAGGATAATTACTTAAATGTAATTAAAAGATAATTAATTAAGGATGGTTAATTGAGATGGAAATTAGAGAATGATTAATTAGTTGATTTGTAATTAATTAATGACTATGTATGTAGGATTTATAGAATGAAATAATTAATTTAATTTACTTTAAATTAATTAGAGATGAGGTAATTAATTTAATTCATTTTAAATTAATTATAAATGGTATGATTATAAATCCTTGTTTATATCTGAATGGATGATATTGATTTCCTTGAATGGTTTGAAATCTCAGATATGAGATAAGTAATGTTGTGTGATATGGATGCTTTGGTTGATGTATGATGATAATGTGAATTATCTGTTTGTGATGATAATATGAATTATCTATTGTTATGATATGAATTATCTATCTCTATGTATATAGATAATATGAATTATCTATTGTGATGATACTTGGACCTAAAAGATGACGATTTGGATTTCGATGAGACCGGGATCGGGTTTCCAGATTTGGATATCCGAAAACCACATCGATCCAAATTAACGATAGGTCGTGAATCTCAAGTGAAGATGAAGATTCAGAGTGCAAGGGTTATTGTCGTTAACTCTGAGGATGATTCCAAAATGAGTGTAATGAGATAATGCCTTCGGTTTCGTTCGAACCCGGAACGAACTTGTATAGATTGAATGCTTTTAGAACATCGTCAGGTGGACGATGAGCATTCTAAGAGATGTGTTCTCTAAAGGTAATCATAGCCTCAAGCCTCATCAACTGGGAATGACTAAAACAGGGGAGGTGCAGCAAGGCTTCGTGGGTAGCACCCACTTGAGAGCGAGATATACCCCTGTCTAGATGTCCGTTATTTTTTCGGCTTAGTGTGCGGTTGGTCATGACAACCGTGGGGTGATCTTGTTTGGGACTGTCCAGTAAAGGATGGTTCCGGCCTTGTGTTGCAGGGGATTGGGAGTAATCCTCGGTACGGTGATCTAGGCCACATACTATGACGGGCGGTACCCCAGTAGCCCTGCCATTGTATGGAATCCAATCTCCAATAAGTGCCGTACGATTTAGTTGTGCCCAACTATGTTGGAACGTGAGATGTAAGCATTCCAGCTATTTCTGTATTTTACTTGAAAACCCTAGACACTATTATAATATAACTGGATTTCCTATCAAATGTTTGGTTAGCATAAGGTAAAAACTTACCCATGTTTATGTGTGGGGAGTCTTACGTGATACCTTTGTTTCAAAGGATTTTTAAAGTTAAGCAGCTTTAACCGTTTACTCATACCAGACCCATGTCTGACCCGGAGTTTATTTCTGTCTTTCTTAAACTCTCGGGTAATCAAATTTTTACGAGTAGCCAAGGGTATCAGGTTAGCTTTGACAAATACTAGAGGAGAAATGGAGCAGGAGGCTTCAGCGTATAGATATATATATATATATATATTGGTTCCGCTGTGTTAGTGTTTATGTGCATTTCCGCTGTGTTGTATCTCTATGATGTTTTGAGTTGTATGAAGGACAAGTGTTTATAACTGTCTAATTTTTGATGTATAAGCTGTGTATCTCTGATGTATATGATACTATGTAATAGTTATGTGATATATTATATTTTGTTCCGTTTCTGCTGTGAGATTCTGATGTTGTTTAGTTCTTTCTTCTCTATCTTTTCTCTTTTCTATCCCTTTCTTTCTTATTAATGATGCGACTTTCTGGTGTTAGAAGGTCGGGTCGTTACAGTGGTATCAGAGCGCTAGGTTGAGTGAATACCTAGGCTCTTGAGTGGTGTCTTTCTTGAGAGACCGTATTTGTAGTTTTGATATACATACATATATATATATATATATATATATATATTTATATATATATATTTCTACCTATCTGTTGGGTTACCTGTTCGGGTTTTCCAATATAAGTTATAAAGGTAGATAGGGTAGTGGCGTGTGTAACACGACTAACAATGGTTGGAGTTTGAATGTTTAAGGTTGGAAGTGTATCTGTCGAGACTGTAGACCTAATACCGTCTCGAGTGAGCTTTGGGTGGTGTAAGGATTTCATCGATCTCTGAAGGTAACCTGTTAAGGTTCGGAGTCCATCTTTGAGTAGAGTTTGGATATGTCGTTTGGACAGAAGCAAGTCATGATATCTTGATACCTCAGGGATTAGTAGCTGTGTGATGAGACACAGTGACTATGGATGTTTCCGAAGAAGTTTCTTTGGAACAAGTATAAAGAAGTGTGTCTGCTTCGGTGATGTGGCTGAGTGCAGCAGGGTGTTTCTGTTTGGTTTGAGGTTCGAGTTTCTCGATGAGCTTGTGGATTTGAAGTCTTTGGGCATTGGTGTCAGCAGTGTGGCTCGGAGTGTTCTGTGTGTTGGCAAGGAAGCTTTCTAGCTTAGCAGTGGAGTTCAGAAGCAGGAGAGTGGTTCCGTTCCTTTAATGGGTTGGCTAGATAAGTGTAAGTTGTTCTGTTTGGTAAAGAGAGAACAGTTTTTCTTTGGAATTAGGCTGAGTTGATCGCAAAAGTGACTTGCGATAGTTGAGTGTTCTCTTGGATTTTCAGAGATTTCTTCTTGATGTTTTCAGGAAGTCAGAGTTTTGTCAGCATTTGGAGATTGAGTTCGACTGGATTCCAGAAGTGGTACCGATGGTTCAGCATTAGTAGTAGGATGGTTTCTGGAGGAAGATTTTAGTGAAGCAGCTCTGGTTTTGGAGGAACTTCTGAGTTTTCTTTTTGGATCTGTGGAACCCTATTTTTGGAATGTGTTGTCCAGTCTTTACTTGTGTTCGTCATCAGCATTTTCATCTGTTCAGTCAGAGTTGCGTAGTGGAAGCGTGGTGGCAGCTGTTTTAGTGTGGAACCATTTGAATGTTGCAGTGTTTTGGATTAGAAAGTTTCTGCAGGAAATTTTTCAGGATCTGAGGCCAGTTTGGCAAGTGCACCTGTTTTATCTCTTCCGGATGTGAGAAGTGAGATCTGTCTTCTGATTTTGGAGTAGAGTGGAGTTCTGATTTTTGGTTGATCTTGGAAAGGTCATTTTGGGGGATTGTTTTCGTTCAAGTTGTTTCGAGAGGTATCAGCGAAGGATAAGCTGATCAGGAAGGATGTAGGCGGTCCAGCATCGTCAAAAGAGTTTTGTGAATTAGAGATGGAGGAATTTGGATTCCAGAGTCGGATATTTGATTTTGGATAAGTGTTTGATCTTCAGGAATGAATTGTCAGTTTGGATAACTGGGATTCGTTGTTTTCACGTATCTCTGAGGGAGTACGTGTAATATTCTATCTCTGGTTATATAACCAGCAGTTCAGGGTGTTTTGGTTGTTGAGTCAGACTTGTCTGTAGTATGATATCCTATTTTGTTTTGTAGATCTAGATGTGTGTAGCTTAGTAGTATTGATTGTTTGGATTTTGTAGAGCGAGTATCCCGGTATTTATACCTAGGGAACTCTAGAAAATTCTATCCAGTATTTTGTCTGGATGGTTAGATTTGTTGTTTGGATGATTGGTTGCTATGGTTGTTAGCATATATTGATGATATATGCTTGTGTTTTTAAAATTAAATCTTTAATTAGATTATTAAATTACCTTTGTTTTAAATTTCGGGGACGAAATTCTTTTAAGGGGGGAGGAATGTGATATCCCGCAAATTTTAAGCAATATCAATTTAATAATCTATATAAAAAATTAAATTGATTTGATAATATTTGTTAATAATATTTCAATTGATTTAATAATCTTCTTTTAATAAATATTTAACTGATAGTTTATCTTTTAAAAGCTAATAAATTGTTTTTTATTTATAATGTGTATAATTTTGTATATATTGTAAATAGATGAGCTTTGTTTTAAATTTAATTAATATGGCATATTTTATAATTCTAATATTTTTGGGTAATTTGGAAATTTATATATATAATTTTTCAAAGCTATTTTATAAATAACTATATGATTTTAAACATAAGAAACTATGATTTGGAATTTAGAGATAGAGTGTTTTAATATTTTAAAATAAAATCTAATTTTTTATTTACTTTATTGATATTTATATATATATATATATATGTTATGATGTAATCTAGATAATAATATTTAAAACTAGATCATATTCATCAACACTAAAAATAAGCATAAAATAATATATGAATATGAGTAAATGCTGGATACTTAAACTCTAAAAAAGAAATAAACAATAAATAAATACATATATAGAGGAATACAAGAAAATTAGTATGTAAGTTAAAACTAAATATTTAAGTTAGAAATTAGAAATAAATATGCAAGCTAACATAATAACAATAACCATAACAACCTTTAAACTAAAAACTTAAGTAAATTCTAGAGATGTATAATCTTTAGAAATATATGTTGCAGGCAAGAAAATCATACTAGTTCAAGGATATGAGGTAAGGCAAGTAACATATTATATAGTCTATAGGATTGTATATGTTGCAGGCAGAAAAGAAGCATATCAGTACATACGAATATGACTGGGGTAAGTATGCTAAGCATTAAGTCAAACAAATAAACATATGCAAGGTTGTACATACAAGAATAAAGAATGGTTTGTGTAAACATGATAAGGAACAAGGCATTTAATGCCATCACCACTAGTACACAAGATATCTCATTTCAGCCCCTTTATAAAAGAAAATCTCTGATCATTTGTACCAGCTAGGATTATTTTTATGTACAAATACAACTATCAAAGCTCCGCACACTTGTGTTCTATTTAGCAAGATTCTTCTAATTTTCGTTCATTTAAACAAATGTAACCTGAAATCAAAAGCTTTGAAGCATCTCATCATCAAGTCTAGTTCAACTAAGTATTTCAGTTTCAAAGATCCAAGCTTTCAAGTTTCCAGTTCAAAACATTTCAATTTTAATGTTTCAAGCTATTTCAAAGTTTTCAAGGATCAAACAAAAAAAGTATGCAAGTTTTCAAATTCCAGTTTTCAAGCCTTCCTATTTCAAAAAAATCAAGCTTTCTGTTTTAAAAACAGGTGAGTAAACTTTTAAACTAAAAACTTAAGTAACCTGTGAATTTCTGTGTTAATGGTTTGTTTTATATGTTTGTGTATGTGCAAGTCTTTGTGAATTTATGTAGTGTGCATATCTGTTGTTTTTAAACATCTCTGATCTTAGTTCAAGTCTCTGCCTTTAAACTGTAAACATGAGACACCTTTAGTTTTTGATGCATATGACATATGGTTGAAGTAAACTTGTGATGTATGTTTGAAAATGTGTTTGTATGATGGTTTTAAGACTCTGAAAACATGTGAGAATGTCTAGATATTTACTGTGATCATCTCTGTTTTTAAGTTTCAGAGATTTAATCTTAGATTTAACTTCAAATTCTTCACACTCTAATTTCCTTTAGGCTTAAGTAGTTTAACAAAGTTTGTTGTTTAAAACTAAACTAAGCTTTAAAAATATTTGTAAGAATAATAGATAGAAATATTATCTGGGAAAATGAAAGCACAGAGGAGCTTGAGATATGTTAAAAATCAAACGTTGAAATTGGTTGATTCAATTATATATCTTAAATCGTCTCTGAAAGATAGGATTTTTAAAATCAAATTTACAATTTTTAATGAAATATTGAATGTGTTACTTGGTGATGTCTAGAATTTGAGTTTTCGAGTTTCTTTGGTGATCTGGTTGATCTGGGGAGTTGTAGTTCTTTCTGGAGGTGGAAGGATGATCGGGGACCTCGGCAAAATTGTCTGATGATGGTGCTTTTCAGTGGGGAGGTGGTGGTTGTTACTTGAAGTCAGGAACCCTAGTTAAACTAAGCTAGGTAAAGTTGATCACCACGGCTCAGAGAGTTGATCGAGTTCAACAAGGTCTTGGGTAATGGAAGTAGACGTGTAGAGGAAGTCGAGGCTGGATGGGTATACTTTCAGATGGTCGGAGCTGTGAGCACGGCGCGTTGTCAGGGTTTTGGGCGAGTTTCTGTTGATGGGTTCCAAGCTTAGGTTGAACTCGAATTTCAAATTCGAGTTGAGTTAGAGGAATCTGGTGATAAGGTTAGTGTTTGGGGATGTTCGTCGACGTGGGAAGATCGTCGAACTTGATCGGAATCGTTCGAGATTGCTGTGCACGTGCACGGTGTTCATTGGTGGATGCTGAGAATATTGGTTTGAGCAGGAATGGTAGTCTCGAGTTTTTCTCGAGTAGATTGGGTTTTGTCTCGAAGCAGTATGGTGTTCGACTCGGAGTGTTTATAGGGTAGGCTCGGGTTTATTTGTTGTTGCCAGTTTTAAAGCCTGTCAGGTTTTAAGTTTAAAATTTAAAAGCAGGGTTTTAAACAAAGTTTAAAACCAAAAATTTAAGATGTGGATTCAAATTTACTTTTGTCTCCTAGTTTTAAATAAATATAAGTTTTATAAAAATAAAATGTTTTAACAACTTTAAAATGTTTAAAGTATATTTTAAATTGTGTTTTAAATTTTGCTAAGTTAAATTTGTATTTATTTTGAATCTAAATTTGAAATGGAATGTAAAAGTAAATTCAAAAGTAAAATGTTTCAAATGCATTTGTAAATGAGAGTTTGATCATTAATAAGAAAAAATTGTTTTATCCTTAAATAAATGAAGATTTAAGGATTTGTAATTATTAAGTTAATTAAAATAAATAATTAACTAATTTAATTAATTAATGATTTGGATTAATTAATTTAGTAATTAAAAGTTAAATTAGTTAATTAAGGTTTAAGATAATTAATTTAGGATAAATAAATGGGTAATTAAGGATCATTAATTAAATAAGAATTGAATTTTAATTAATGGTTAGTAATTAATTAATTAAGTAATTAAGGATTAACTAAGTTATATTAAATACTTAATTAATTAAATAACTAAGGATTAATTAATGAGTTATTAAAGATAAAATTTAATTGTAATTAATAATAAATCTTAATTAATTACTTTAGAAAAGAAATTAAAGAAGTGTTAATAGTTAATGAAGGTCATTAACTAGGATTATTAAATAATGAATTAATATGATTAATTTTGATAATTAATTAGATTTATTAATTTAAGATAATCAATTGTGAATTATTTAAGTATAATTACTTATGAAAGTAATTAAGAAATTAATTTCTCATTGTAATTAATTAAGTTTAATATGAATTGTTTAAGTTAATTAATTAAGTTTGATTAATTTAAATAACCATTTGATGATGGGATAAGCATAATTACTTAAGGAAGTAATTAATTGAGGATGATTAAATTATGGAAGTAATTTGAGTATAATTACCTTGTATAATTAATTAATGGATTAATTAGAGATAATTAATTATGGTGTAATTAAATTATTTAATGAAGTAATTAAGAGTAGTTAATTACTGGAGATAATTAATCAAGGGTGATTAACAATTTGGTTTAATTGAAGATAAATTACTAAATGTAATAGATGTAATTAGAGATCATTAATTTTTATAATCAATGATGTAATTTAGAATGGATTTATTTGGAAATAATTAATAAATGAAGGGATTCATTAATGTAATTAATTAAGAAGTAATGTAATTAATTTTAGTAATTTCAAGGTTACTTTCTATATTTGGTATAAGATAATTAATTTGTGAAAATAATTAAAGGATAATTACTTAAATGTAATTAAAAGATAATTAATCAAGGATGGTTAATTGAGATGGAAATTAGAGAATGATTAATTAGTTGATTTGTAATTAATTAATGGCTATGTATGCAGGATTTATAGAATGAAATAATTAATTTAATTTACTTTAAATTAATTAGAGATGAGGTAATTAATTTAATTCATTTTAAATTAATTATAAATGGTATGATTATAAATCCTTGTTTATATCTGGATGGGTGATATTGATTTCCTTGAATGGTTTGAAATCTCAGATATGAGATAAGTAATGTTGTGTGATATGGATGCTTTGGTTGAAGTATGATGATAATGTGAATTATCTATTTGTGATGATAATATGAATTATCTATTGTGATGATATGAATTATCTATCTCTGTGTATATAGATAATAAAATTGAATTGTTTTAACTTTAAAACAAATTGGACCTAAAATATGGCGATTTGGATTTCGATGAGACCGGGATCGGGTTTCCCGATTTGGATATCCGAAAACCACATCGATCCAAATTAACGATAGGTCGTGAATCTCAAGTGAAGATGAAGATTCAGAGTGCAAGGGTTATTGTCGTTAACTCTGAGGATGATTCCAAAATGAGTGAACGAGATAATGCCTTCGGTTTCGTTCGAACCCGAAACGAACTTGTATGGATTGAATGCTTTCAGAAAATAGTCAGGTGGACAATGAGCATTCTAAGAGATGTGTTCTCTAAAGGTAATCGTAGCCTCAAGCCTCATCAACCGGGAATGGATAAAACAGGGGAGGTGCAGCAAGGCTTCGTGGGTAGCACCCACTTGAGAGCGAGATATACCCCTGTCTAGATGTCCCTTATTTTTTCGGCTTAGTGTGCGGTTGGTCATGACAACAGTAGGGTGATCTTGTTTGGGACTGTCCAGTAAGGGATGGTTCCGGCCTTGTGTTCCAGGGGATTGGGAGTAATCCTCGGTACGGTGATCTAGGCCACGTATTGTGACGGGCGGTACCCCAGTAGCCCTGCCATTGTATGGAATCCAATCTCCAATAAGTGTCGTACGATTTAGTTGTGCCCAACTATGTTGGAACATGAGATGTAAGCATTCCAGCTATTTCTGTATTTTACTTGAAAACCCTAGACACTATTATAATATAACTATATTTCCAATCAAATGGTTGGTTAGCGTAAGGTAAAAACTTCCATGTCTGACCCGGAGTTTATTTCTGTTTTTCTTAAACCCTCGGGTACTCAAATTTTTACGAGTAGCCAAGGGTATCAAGTTAGCTTTGACAAATTCTGGAGGAGCAATGGAACAGGAGGCTTCAGCGTATAGATATATATATTGGTTCCGTTGTGTTAGTGTTCATGTGTATTTCCACTGTGTTGTATCTCTGTGATGTTTTGACTTGTATGAAGGACATGTGTTTATAACTGTCTAATTTGTGATGTATAAGCTGTGTATCTCTGATGTATATGATAATATGTAATAGTTATGTGATATATTATATTTTGTTCCGTTTTCGCTGTGAGATTCTGATGTTGTTTAGTTCTTTCTTCTCTATCTTTTCTCTTTTCTATCCCTTTCTTTCTTATTAATGATGCGACTTTCTGGTGTTAGAAGGTCGGGTCGATACAGGTATATATCATTTCAACCCGCAATCCCAAATTCAATTCAAATGAAAATCGCTTGGGTTTATCATTTCAACCCATAACGATTTTCTCCTATTCTACAAATCGTTCGGGTATGTATCATTTCAACCCATAGTGAATTCCATACTAACAGGGAACTTGCAGAGTGATAACATATATGATAATAAAATAACAATAGCAACAGGCATATATCATCAATATAAATAACAGATAATGGTGTCAAATGTCACAGGTGAACAGATACAGATAATGGCATATATATAACAATGTAAATAACTAACAATAGCATATTTCAATTGACGTTTCAATTTAAATAATATTTAATAAATACAAGAACGTTAATCGTGAGTGATTGCTCACCTTCCGTGGTTAGAGACGAACGTGAATGAATTATGTTACGGATCCAAGCACGAATTCCAAAGCAAAGAAAAATTGGCACAAATTGGATGAACAAGGCTGAAAATCAAGAATTGATGAACTGAATCAGAATTAGTTTGATATATACAGAAATATTTGTCATAAAAAAAATCAAATATTTAATTTAAAACAAATGTTAAATAACATATATACAAAATTATATTCTAATTTCAAACACATCTAAATGTATATATAATTGAAAACAAACCTATCCATACTTACACGTAAACTAACAGATAATATATATATATATATATATATAACTTTTTAGTATATGTGTGCAGACCAAAATGTATGACACATATATAAAATCAGCTACTTATAAACAATATATATATAATAATATATACTAAACTCATATATAACTTACGTTATATAATATTATAAACAAATGTGTCCAAACAGAACAAAACATATATATAATTCGATAACATAGAAAATTTATATAAACTGCGACTTGTATATAGTAGACTTTTATAAAATAATAGAGCTTATATATATATACACACAACATTATTACTTTATAAGCGTACGCCTTCATATATAACACATACTTATGAAGTACACATATAATCTAAAAAAATCAATTCAACGGATAATTTGTAAACTTGTACAGACTGGTATACTAGATATGAAATCAAATATATATAGATCTGTAACCACTTATATTCAATTTATAAACCAGTGTATAAATATAGATATCAGACTTTTAAAATCAAAAGATAAGCAAAACAAATATATGTTATGCACCATTGTAAAAACCAAATATCTATACACTGCAGCTTACATAATATATATGGAGTTTAAATCTTAACTCAGAGTATACAGAACTTGCAATATGCGAAACATGTGATATATGAAACCAGTATATACATTATATAAACACCTACAGATTTCAGGCAACAACCTCAATTATAGTATATATATTTAAATGCAGACCGCTTATATATATAAGTGTGAAAAATGTATGAAGCTAATATAACTATCAAAGAATTAATATATATATATATATATATATATAACACAGAGTATAGATTATAAGACTTTATATATAAATAATCAATGTATATAACTGTTATATAAACTGATACATATATAATATATGTAAAACCATACTATAAAAGATTATATAATATATATATGCACGCATATATGCAGTGTAAATAAACTAAAAAAATTTCCTAACTTATATATGACTACACAAATATATATATAATGAAAAATAACTACTTATATAAATTTTTATATATATACACTGTTCAATATAAACAACCACAAATCATCATATTTATATAACTAAGAATATATATCTATACCTCACAAAGGATGCAAGGTTAAGGCGAAGGAAGAGGGGAGTTGGCTTGTGGCCGAAACTGACAGAGGCTTGGCATGGGGTGTGTGACGCCCCACCTCTATGCTCACAATAACAAAGAGTATTAAAAGAAAGGGACAGTTTAGCACAGGTCCCTAATAAGTTTCAAAATACACAAAAACCCCACTAAAATAAAGTTTGTAAATTAGGTCCCTAGAATTAAGTTACTGAATAATGACATACACTTATGCAATTATTCAGTGAATAATTGCAGACATTTATGCAATTATATCAAAAAATTGCGGAAAATTCCGCAATTATTCATCCAAAAAATTGAGAAAATTTACGCAATTTTTTCAAAAAATTGCGGAAAATTCCGCAATTATTCACCCAAAAAATTGCGGAAATTTACGTAATTTTTTCAAAAAGTTGCGGAAAATTCCGCAATTATTCACCAAAAAAATTGCATAACCATATGCAATTACTTAGTAACTTAATTCTAGGGACCTAATTTACACACTTTTTTTACTGGGGTTTTTGTGTATTTTGAAACTTACTAGGGACCTGAGCCTAATATTCACTAAAAGAAATACTGTCTGTTATTACGAAGAATAAGGCTGGATAGGAGCGGCCATCCGTAGTTGGCCTTACACTAGTATTGGTTACCTCGATAGGAGTGGTATATATTTTTCAATTTTCATCTCTTATTTATTTACTCCCATCGACATACCCAATTACCAGTATAAAACGAACTACGATGGTTCATAATAGTTTAGGACAATATATATAATAATAACACAGATAACAAAAGTCTCATATATATATAACTGATGTCAGTTAAAATACATTTGACACAATACATATGATACAACTACAACTGTCGACTCTGGAAGTTATATATACACGTACATTATCAACTAATATACATGAATACATATCAACCTATACTATGACACGGCTACCCCAAAAGATGTGAAAAGTCTTCATAGCTCAAACAGCAACTCAAAGCAGGAAATCTACAACCTGAAATAACTCGGGTCTGACTCGAGTATTACATTCAAAAGAAAATAATACACGGGTCAGTCTAATTCAAACTCAGTTATTAATGCACAGAAGCAATAATAATCAAATGACAAATAGATGACAGTCACAGAAATCTCGTATATCCGACTTCTCGATAAGAGAGTCGGATAACGACAGATATAACACTAAACAGTGTTAAACAACAAATCAGCAATCCAAATCATCAGCAAGATGAATAAAACGATTATCAATGAAGATAATACGAAAACTCCAGAATTACCTAGACAACAGTTTACAACAAAATCCAATTATTAAATAAATAATTAGAAAATCTCGAAATGGTTAAATCAAACCAAACTCTGTGTGGCTGCAGTACACGCACGCGTGCACTGCCTCGCCACTACAGTACGTGAAATCATCACAACAGTGAATACTAACAGCAATCAAAACTGCAGAGGTCAAAGTGAAACCCAAGCCAACAAAACAGCGTAAACAACGAAAATCGAATTATCAATATGATAATTAGAAAACACACAATCTAACTTATGTGAAAGATAATTAGATATCAACAAAATCATCAGATTAAACCAAATCAAAATACAACTACAAAATATCGAATTGAACCAACGAAACAATTCAACAATCGAAATATCAATTAAATCCGTCACTTTTGCTAGGGCTACAGTACACGCACGCGTGTACTGCCTCTCCACTACAATAATGCAAGTGAAACACAACCCAAAGGTGAAACATAAAGTAAGATATAACATGTTGTGCAACTGTAAAACTTAACAGTGCAAATTGGCAAAAGTGAAGACTGCCTGAAGCACACGTGCCCAGACAGAAATAGAAGGCAACAAGTGATAATAGCATGTGTACTAAAGATAAAGCAACACAGCCACACATCACAAAGGCTACAGGTGAACAAGCACGTGTACCCTGATAATTCAAAACAACAAGGCACAGCAATTACAACCCAAATCAAATCACAACAAAATGCAAAAGTTCAAGTTAGAGACTCAACACATATATGAATGTACTGGCAAGAAATAAGATACACCAGCCTTTCAAACAAAATCCAACAGGGGTAAGCTGCAAACAAATGCAACTCAATATTTAAACAAATGCACTGCATCACGTATACAAGATACGGGCACCAGTGGAACAAAATGTCACAAACAATACCTGACTCATAAGCAACTACAGCGATACATGTACATGAAGGTAACTGGCGCAACTGACATGCAAACTTCATCATACATGATACAGAGACCACATAAGCAAGTGGTACAGCACGTTCAAAAAAGACAGAAGATTCCAACGCATTTACCAGTTATAAAAAAAATCAGGCAGTAGTTTTGAACAGACATGCCAAAGTCTAAAAATTTCTTCGAATGAACAAAGTCACCAAATGTCAGAGAATCAAAATGGTGGTAGCAAGTTCGAGAAAAGCTCAAAAGCACAGCATCAAAAATTTCACAAATGACCAAAGTCAGATATATGAACTCGAAATAATTCAATATCAGATATAATGAAACAGTGTGCAGAGAAGTGCTACAAAACCATAACAAAATGCAAGGAATAGCTGCCATCACCACTAGTACACAAGATATCTCATTTCAGCCCCTATATAAAAGAAAATCTCTGATCATTTGTACCAGCTAGGATTATTTTTATGTACAAATACAACTATCAAAGCTCTGCATACTTGTGTTCTATTTAGCAAGCTTCTTCTCATTTTCGTTCATTTAAACAAATGTAACCTGAAATCAAAAGCTTTGAAGCATCTCATCATCAAGTCTAGTTCAACTAAGTATTTCAGTTTCAAAGATCCAAGCTTTCAAGTTTCCAGTTCAAAACATTTCAGTTTTAATGTTTCAAGCTATTTCAAAGTTTTCAAGGATCAAAACAACAAAAGTATGCAAGTTTTCAAATTCCAGTTTTCAAGCCTTCCCGTTTCAAAAAAATCAAGATTTCTGTTTTAAAAATAGGTGAGTAAACTTTTAAACTAAAAACTTAAGTAACCTGTGAATTTCTGTGTTAATGGTTTGATTTATATGTTTCTGTATGTGCAAGTCTTTGTGAATTTATGTAGTGTGCATATCTGTTGTTTTTAAACATCTCTGATCTTAGTTCAAGTCTCTGCCTTTAAACTGTAAACATGAGACACCTTTAGTTTTTGATGCATATGACATATGGTTGAAGTAAACTTGTGATGTATGTTTGAAAATGTGTTTGTATGATGGTTTTAAGACTCTGAAAACATGTGAGAATGTCTAGATATTTACTGTGATCATCTCTGTTTTTAAGTTTCAGAGATTTAATCTTAGATTTAACTTCAAATTCTTCACACTCTAATTTCCTTTAGGCTTAAGTATTTTAACAAAGTTTGTTGTTTAAAACTAAACTAAGCTTTAAAAATATTTGTAAGAATAATAGATAGAAATATTATCTTGGAAAATGAAAGCACAGAGGAGCTTGAGATATGTTAAAAATCAAACGTTTAAATTGGTTGATTCAATTATATATCTTAAATCGTCTCTGAAAGATAGGATTTTTAAAATCAAATTTACAATTTTTAATGAAATATTGAATGTGTTACTTGGTGATGTCTAGAATTTGAGTTTTCGAGTTTCTTTGGTGATCTGGTTGATCTGGGGAGTTGTAGTTCTTTCTGGAGGTGGAAGGATGATCGGGACCTCGGCAAAATTGTCTGATGATGGTGCTTTTCAGTGGGGAGGTGGTGGTTGTTACTTGAAGTTAGGAACCCTAGTTAAACTAAGATAGGTAAAGTCGATCACCACGGCTCAGAGAGTTGATCGAGTTAAACAAGGTCTTGGGTAATGGAAGTAGACGTGTAGAGGAAGTCGAGGCCGGATGGGTATACTTTCAGATGGTCGGAGCTGTGAGCATGGCGCGTTGTCAGGGTTTTGGGCGAGTTTCTGTTGATGGGTTCCAGGCTTAGGTTGAACTCGAATTTCAAATTCGAGTTGAGTTAGAGGAATCTGGTGATAAGGTTAGTGTTTGGGGATGTTCGTCGACGTGGGAAGATCGTCGAACTTGATTGGAATCGTTCGAGATTGCTGTGCACGTGCACGGTGTTCATTGGTGGATGCTGAGAATATTGGTTTGAGCAGGAATGGTAGTCTCGAGTTTTTCTCGAGTAGATTGGGTTTTGTCTCGAAGCAGTATGGTGTTCGACTCGGAGTGTTTATAGGGTAGGCTCGGGTTTATTTGTTGGTGCCAGTTTTAAAGCCTGTCAGGTTTTAAGTTTAAAATTTAAAAGCAGGGTTTTAAACAAAGTTTAAAACCAAAAATTTAAGATGTGGATTCAAATTTACTTTTGTCTCCTAGTTTTAAATAAATATAAGTTTTATAAAAATAAAATGTTTTAACAACTTTAAAATGTTTATAGTATATTTTAAATTGTGTTTTAAATTTTGCTAAGTTAAATTTGTATTTATTTTGAATCTAAATTTGAAATGGAATGTAAAAGTAAATTCAAAAGTAAAATGTTTCAAATGCATTTGTAAATGAGAGTTTGATCATTAATAAGAAAAAATTGTTTTATCCTTAAATAAATGAAGATTTAAGGATTTGTAATTATTAAGTTAATTAAAATAAATAATTAACTAATTTAATTAATTAATGATTTGGATTAATTAATTTAGTAATTAAAAGTTAAATTAGTTAATTAAGGTTTAAGATAATTAATTTAGGATAAATAAATGGGTAATTAAGGATCATTAATTAAATAAGAATTGAATTTTAATTAATGGTTAGTAATTAATTAATTAAGTAATTAAGGATTAACTAAGTTATATTAAATACTTAATTAATTAAATAACTAAGGATTAATTAATGAGTTATTAAAGATAAAATTTAATTGTAATTAATAATAAATCTTAATTAATTACTTTAGAAAAGAAATTAAAGAAGTGTTAATAGTTAATGAAGGTCATTAACTAGGATTATTAAATAATGAATTAATATGATTAATTTTGATAATTAATTAGATTTATTAATTTAAGATAATCAATTGTGAATTATTTAAGTATAATTACTTATGAAAGTAATTAAGAAATTAATTTCTCATTGTAATTAATTAAGTTTAATATGAATTGTTTAAGTTAATTAATTAAGTTTGATTAATTTAAATAACCATTTGATGATGGGATAAGCATAATTACTTAAGGAAGTAATTAATTGAGGATGATTAAATTATGGAAGTAATTTGAGTATAATTACCTTGTATAATTAATCAATGGATTAATTAGAGATAATTAATTATGGTGTAATTAAATTATTTAATGAAGTAATTAAGAGTAGTTAATTACTGGAGATAATTAATCAAGGGTGATTAACAATTTGGTTTAATTGAAGATAAATTACTAAATGTAATAGATGTAATTAGAGATCATTAATTTTTATAATCAATGATGTAATTTAGAATGGATTTATTTGGAAATAATTAATAAATGAAGGGATTCATTAATGTAATTAATTAAGAAGTAATGTAATTAATTTTAGTAATTTAAAGGTTACTTTCTATATTTGGTATAAGATAATTAATTTGTGAAAATAATTAAAGGATAATTACTTAAATGTAATTAAAAGATAATTAATTAAGGATGGTTAATTGAGATGGAAATTAGAGAATGATTAATTAGTTGATTTGTAATTAATTAATGACTATGTATGTAGGATTTATAGAATGAAATAATTAATTTAATTTACTTTAAATTAATTAGAGATGAGGTAATTAATTTAATTCATTTTAAATTAATTATAAATGGTATGATTATAAATCCTTGTTTATATCTGAATGGATGATATTGATTTCCTTGAATGGTTTGAAATCTCAGATATGAGATAAGTAATGTTGTGTGATATGGATGCTTTGGTTGATGTATGATGATAATGTGAATTATCTGTTTGTGATGATAATATGAATTATCTATTGTTATGATATGAATTATCTATCTCTATGTATATAGATAATATGAATTATCTATTGTGATGATACTTGGACCTAAAAGATGACGATTTGGATTTCGATGAGACCGGGATCGGGTTTCCAGATTTGGATATCCGAAAACCACATCGATCCAAATTAACGATAGGTCGTGAATCTCAAGTGAAGATGAAGATTCAGAGTGCAAGGGTTATTGTCGTTAACTCTGAGGATGATTCCAAAATGAGTGTAATGAGATAATGCCTTCGGTTTCGTTCGAACCCGGAACGAACTTGTATAGATTGAATGCTTTAGAACATCGTCAGGTGGACGATGAGCATTCTAAGAGATGTGTTCTCTAAAGGTAATCATAGCCTCAAGCCTCATCAACTGGGAATGACTAAAACAGGGGAGGTGCAGCAAGGCTTCGTGGGTAGCACCCACTTGAGAGCGAGATATACCCCTGTCTAGATGTCCGTTATTTTTTCGGCTTAGTGTGCGATTGGTCATGACAACCGTGGGGTGATCTTGTTTGGGACTGTCCAGTAAAGGATGGTTCCGGCCTTGTGTTGCAGGGGATTGGGAGTAATCCTCGGTACGGTGATCTAGGCCACATACTATGACGGGCGGTACCCCAGTAGCCCTGCCATTGTATGGAATCCAATCTCCAATAAGTGCCGTACGATTTAGTTGTGCCCAACTATGTTGGAACGTGAGATGTAAGCATTCCAGCTATTTCTGTATTTTACTTGAAAACCCTAGACACTATTATAATATAACTGGATTTCCTATCAAATGTTTGGTTAGCATAAGGTAAAAACTTACCCATGTTTATGTGTGGGGAGTCTTACGTGATACCTTTGTTTCAAAGGATTTTTAAAGTTAAGCAGCTTTAACCGTTTACTCATACCAGACCCATGTCTGACCCGGAGTTTATTTCTGTCTTTCTTAAACTCTCGGGTAATCAAATTTTTACGAGTAGCCAAGGGTATCAGGTTAGCTTTGACAAATACTAGAGGAGCAATAGAGCAGGAGGCTTCAGCGTATAGATATATATATATATATATATATATATATATATATATATATTGGTTCCGCTGTGTTAGTGTTTATGTGCATTTCCGCTGTGTTGTATCTCTATGATGTTTTGAGTTGTATGAAGGACAAGTGTTTATAACTGTCTAATTTTTGATGTATAAGCTGTGTATCTCTGATGTATATGATACTATGTAATAGTTATGTGATATATTATATTTTGTTCCGTTTCTGCTGTGAGATTCTGATGTTGTTTAGTTCTTTCTTCTCTATCTTTTCTCTTTTCTATCCCTTTCTTTCTTATTAATGATGCGACTTTCTGGTGTTAGAAGGTCGGGTCGTTACAGTGGTATCAGAGCGCTAGGTTGAGTGAATACCTAGGCTCTTGAGTGGTGTCTTTCTTGAGAGACCGTATTTGTAGTTTTGATATACATACATATATATATATATATATTTATATATATATATTTCTACCTATCTGTTGGGTTACCTGTTCGGGTTTTCCAATATAAGTTATAAAGGTAGATAGGGTAGTGGCGTGTGTAACACGACTAACAATGGTTGGAGTTTGAATGTTTAAGGTTGGAAGTGTATCTGTCGAGACTGTAGACCTAATACCGTCTCGAGTGAGCTTTGGGTGGTGTAAGGATTTCATCGATCTCTGAAGGTAACCTGTTAAGGTTCGGAGTCCATCTTTGAGTAGAGTTTGGATATGTCGTTTGGACAGAAGCAAGTCATGATATCTTGATACCTCAGGGATTAGTAGCTGTGTGATGAGACACAGTGACTATGGATGTTTCCGAAGAAGTTTCTTTGGAACAAGTATAAAGAAGTGTGTCTGCTTCGGTGATGTGGCTGAGTGCAGCAGGGTGTTTCTGTTTGGTTTGAGGTTCGAGTTTCTCGATGAGCTTGTGGATTTGAAGTCTTTGGGCATTGGTGTCAGCAGTGTGGCTCGGAGTGTTCTGTGTGTTGGCAAGGAAGCTTTCTAGCTTAGCAGTGGAGTTCAGAAGCAGGAGAGTGGTTCCGTTCCTTTAATGGGTTGGCTAGATAAGTGTAAGCTGTTCTGTTTGGTAAAGAGAGAACAGTTTTTCTTTGGAATTAGGCTGAGTTGATCGCAAAAGTGACTTGCGATAGTTGAGTGTTCTCTTGGATTTTCAGAGATTTCTTCTTGATGTTTTCAGGAAGTCAGAGTTTTGTCAGCATTTGGAGATTGAGTTCGACTGGATTCCAGAAGTGGTACCGATGGTTCAGCATTAGTAGTAGGATGGTTTCTGGAGGAAGATTTTAGTGAAGCAGCTCTGGTTTTGGAGGAACTTCTGAGTTTTCTTTTTGGATCTGTGGAACCCTATTTTTGGAATGTGTTGTCCAGTCTTTACTTGTGTTCGTCATCAGCATTTTCATCTGTTCAGTCAGAGTTGCGTAGTGGAAGCGTGGTGGCAGCTGTTTTAGTGTGGAACCATTTGAATGTTGCAGTGTTTTGGATTAGAAAGTTTCTGCAGGAAATTTTTCAGGATCTGAGGCCAGTTTGGCAAGTGCACCTGTTTTATCTCTTCCGGATGTGAGAAGTGAGATCTGTCTTCTGATTTTGGAGTAGAGTGGAGTTCTGATTTTTGGTTGATCTTGGAAAGGTCATTTTGGGGGATTGTTTTCGTTCAAGTTGTTTCGAGAGGTATCAGCGAAGGATAAGCTGATCAGGAAGGATGTAGGCGGTCCAGCATCGTCAAAAGAGTTTTGTGAATTAGAGATGGAGGAATTTGGATTCCAGAGTCGGATATTTGATTTTGGATAAGTGTTTGATCTTCAGGAATGAATTGTCAGTTTGGATAACTGGGATTCGTTGTTTTCACGTATCTCTGAGGGAGTACGTGTAATATTCTATCTCTGGTTATATAACCAGCAGTTCAGGGTGTTTTGGTTGTTGAGTCAGACTTGTCTGTAGTATGATATCCTATTTTGTTTTGTAGATCTAGATGTGTGTAGCTTAGTAGTATTGATTGTTTGGATTTTGTAGAGCGAGTATCCCGGTATTTATACCTAGGGAACTCTAGAAAATTCTATCCAGTATTTTGTCTGGATGGTTAGATTTGTTGTTTGGATGATTGGTTGCTATGGTTGTTAGCATATATTGATGATATATGCTTGTGTTTTTAAAATTAAATCTTTAATTAGATTATTAAATTACCTTTGTTTTAAATTTCGGGGACGAAATTCTTTTAAGGGGGGAGGAATGTGATATCCCGCAAATTTTAAGCAATATCAATTTAATAATCTATATAAAAAATTAAATTGATTTGATAATATTTGTTAATAATATTTCAATTGATTTAATAATCTTCTTTTAATAAATATTTAACTGATAGTTTATCTTTTAAAAGCTAATAAATTGTTTTTTATTTATAATGTGTATAATTTTGTATATATTGTAAATAGATGAGCTTTGTTTTAAATTTAATTAATATGGCATATTTTATAATTCTAATATTTTTGGGTAATTTGGAAATTTATATATATAACTTTTCAAAGCTATTTTATAAATAACTATATGATTTTAAACATAAGAAACTATGATTTGGAATTTAGAGATAGAGTGTTTTAATATTTTAAAATAAAATCTAATTTTTTATTTACTTTATTGATATTTATATATATATATATATGTTATGATGTAATCTAGATAATAATATTTAAAACTAGATCATATTCATCAACACTAAAAATAAGCATAAAATAATATATGAATATGAGTAAATGCTGGATACTTAAACTCTAAAAAAGAAATAAACAATAAATAAATACATATATAGAGGAATACAAGAAAATTAGTATGTAAGTTAAAACTAAATATTTAAGTTAGAAATTAGAAATAAATATGCAAGCTAACATAATAACAATAACCATAACAACCTTTAAACTAAAAACTTAAGTAAATTCTAGAGATGTATAATCTTTAGAAATATATGTTGCAGGCAAGAAAATCATACTAGTTCAAGGATATGAGGTAAGGCAAGTAACATATTATATAGTCTATAGGATTGTATATGTTGCAGGCAGAAAAGAAGCATATCAGTACATACGAATATGACTGGGGTAAGTATGCTAAGCATTAAGTCAAACAAATAAACATATGCAAGGTTGTACATACAAGAATAAAGAATGGTTTGTGTAAACATGATAAGGAACAAGGCATTTAATGCCATCACCACTAGTACACAAGATATCTCATTTCAGCCCCTTTATAAAAGAAAATCTCTGATCATTTGTACCAGCTAGGATTATTTTTATGTACAAATACAACTATCAAAGCTCCGCACACTTGTGTTCTATTTAGCAAGATTCTTCTAATTTTCGTTCATTTAAACAAATGTAACCTGAAATCAAAAGCTTTGAAGCATCTCATCATCAAGTCTAGTTCAACTAAGTATTTCAGTTTCAAAGATCCAAGCTTTCAAGTTTCCAGTTCAAAACATTTCAATTTTAATGTTTCAAGCTATTTCAAAGTTTTCAAGGATCAAACAAAAAAAGTATGCAAGTTTTCAAATTCCAGTTTTCAAGCCTTCCTATTTCAAAAAAATCAAGCTTTCTGTTTTAAAAACAGGTGAGTAAACTTTTAAACTAAAAACTTAAGTAACCTGTGAATTTCTATGTTAATGGTTTGTTTTATATGTTTGTGTATGTGCAAGTCTTTGTGAATTTATGTAGTGTGCATATCTGTTGTTTTTAAACATCTCTGATCTTAGTTCAAGTCTCTGCCTTTAAACTGTAAACATGAGACACCTTTAGTTTTTGATGCATATGACATATGGTTGAAGTAAACTTGTGATGTATGTTTGAAAATGTGTTTGTATGATGGTTTTAAGACTCTGAAAACATGTGAGAATGTCTAGATATTTACTGTGATCATCTCTGTTTTTAAGTTTCAGAGATTTAATCTTAGATTTAACTTCAAATTCTTCACACTCTAATTTCCTTTAGGCTTAAGTAGTTTAACAAAGTTTGTTGTTTAAAACTAAACTAAGCTTTAAAAATATTTGTAAGAATAATAGATAGAAATATTATCTGGGAAAATGAAAGCACAGAGGAGCTTGAGATATGTTAAAAATCAAACGTTGAAATTGGTTGATTCAATTATATATCTTAAATCGTCTCTGAAAGATAGGATTTTTAAAATCAAATTTACAATTTTTAATGAAATATTGAATGTGTTACTTGGTGATGTCTAGAATTTGAGTTTTCGAGTTTCTTTGGTGATCTGGTTGATCTGGGGAGTTGTAGTTCTTTCTGGAGGTGGAAGGATGATCGGGGACCTCGGCAAAATTGTCTGATGATGGTGCTTTTCAGTGGGGAGGTGGTGGTTGTTACTTGAAGTCAGGAACCCTAGTTAAACTAAGCTAGGTAAAGTTGATCACCACGGCTCAGAGAGTTGATCGAGTTCAACAAGGTCTTGGGTAATGGAAGTAGACGTGTAGAGGAAGTCGAGGCTGGATGGGTATACTTTCAGATGGTCGGAGCTGTGAGCACGGCGCGTTGTCAGGGTTTTGGGCGAGTTTCTGTTGATGGGTTCCAAGCTTAGGTTGAACTCGAATTTCAAATTCGAGTTGAGTTAGAGGAATCTGGTGATAAGGTTAGTGTTTGGGGATGTTCGTCGACGTGGGAAGATCGTCGAACTTGATCGGAATCGTTCGAGATTGCTGTGCACGTGCACGGTGTTCATTGGTGGATGCTGAGAATATTGGTTTGAGTAGGAATGGTAGTCTCGAGTTTTTCTCGAGTAGATTGGGTTTTGTCTCGAAGCAGTATGGTGTTCGACTCGGAGTGTTTATAGGGTAGGCTCGGGTTTATTTGTTGTTGCCAGTTTTAAAGCCTGTCAGGTTTTAAGTTTAAAATTTAAAAGCAGGGTTTTAAACAAAGTTTAAAACCAAAAATTTAAGATGTGGATTCAAATTTACTTTTGTCTCCTAGTTTTAAATAAATATAAGTTTTATAAAAATAAAATGTTTTAACAACTTTAAAATGTTTAAAGTATATTTTAAATTGTGTTTTAAATTTTGCTAAGTTAAATTTGTATTTATTTTGAATCTAAATTTGAAATGGAATGTAAAAGTAAATTCAAAAGTAAAATGTTTCAAATGCATTTGTAAATGAGAGTTTGATCATTAATAAGAAAAAATTGTTTTATCCTTAAATAAATGAAGATTTAAGGATTTGTAATTATTAAGTTAATTAAAATAAATAATTAACTAATTTAATTAATTAATGATTTGGATTAATTAATTTAGTAATTAAAAGTTAAATTAGTTAATTAAGGTTTAAGATAATTAATTTAGGATAAATAAATGGGTAATTAAGGATCATTAATTAAATAAGAATTGAATTTTAATTAATGGTTAGTAATTAATTAATTAAGTAATTAAGGATTAACTAAGTTATATTAAATACTTAATTAATTAAATAACTAAGGATTAATTAATGAGTTATTAAAGATAAAATTTAATTGTAATTAATAATAAATCTTAATTAATTACTTTAGAAAAGAAATTAAAGAAGTGTTAATAGTTAATGAAGGTCATTAACTAGGATTATTAAATAATGAATTAATATGATTAATTTTGATAATTAATTAGATTTATTAATTTAAGATAATCAATTGTGAATTATTTAAGATAATTACTTATGAAAGTAATTAAGAAATTAATTTCTCATTGTAATTAATTAAGTTTAATATGAATTGTTTAAGTTAATTAATTAAGTTTGATTAATTTAAATAACCATTTGATAATGGGATAAGCATAATTACTTAAGGAAGTAATTAATTGAGGATGATTAAATTATGGAAGTAATTTGAGTATAATTACCTTGTATAATTAATTAATGGATTAATTAGAGATAATTAATTATGGTGTAATTAAATTATTTAATGAAGTAATTAAGAGTAGTTAATTACTCTAGATAATTAATCAAGGGTGATTAACAATTTGGTTTAATTGAAGATAAATTACTAAATGTAATAGATGTAATTAGAGATCATTAATTTTTATAATCAATGATGTAATTTAGAATGGATTTATTTGGAAATAATTAATAAATGAAGGGATTCATTAATGTAATTAATTAAGAAGTAATGTAATTAATTTTAGTAATTTCAAGGTTACTTTCTATATTTGGTATAAGATAATTAATTTGTGAAAATAATTAAAGGATAATTACTTAAATGTAATTAAAAGATAATTAATCAAGGATGGTTAATTGAGATGGAAATTAGAGAATGATTAATTAGTTGATTTGTAATTAATTAATGGCTATGTATGCAGGATTTATAGAATGAAATAATTAATTTAATTTACTTTAAATTAATTAGAGATGAGGTAATTAATTTAATTCATTTTAAATTAATTATAAATGGTATGATTATAAATCCTTGTTTATATCTGGATGGGTGATATTGATTTCCTTGAATGGTTTGAAATCTCAGATATGAGATAAGTAATGTTGTGTGATATGGATGCTTTGGTTGAAGTATGATGATAATGTGAATTATCTATTTGTGATGATAATATGAATTATCTATTGTGATGATATGAATTATCTATCTCTGTGTATATAGATAATAAAATTGAATTGTTTTAACTTTAAAACAAATTGGACCTAAAATATGGCGATTTGGATTTCGATGAGACCGGGATCGGGTTTCCCGATTTGGATATCCGAAAACCACATCGATCCAAATTAACGATAGGTCGTGAATCTCAAGTGAAGATGAAGATTCAGAGTGCAAGGGTTATTGTCGTTAACTCTGAGGATGATTCCAAAATGAGTGAACGAGATAATGCCTTCGGTTTCGTTCGAACCCGAAACGAACTTGTATGGATTGAATGCTTTCAGAAAATAGTCAGGTGGACAATGAGCATTCTAAGAGATGTGTTCTCTAAAGGTAATCGTAGCCTCAAGCCTCATCAACCGGGAATGGATAAAACAGGGGAGGTGCAGCAAGGCTTCGTGGGTAGCACCCACTTGAGAGCGAGATATACCCCTGTCTAGATGTCCCTTATTTTTTCGGCTTAGTGTGCGGTTGGTCATGACAACAGTAGGGTGATCTTGTTTGGGACTGTCCAGTAAGGGATGGTTCCGGCCTTGTGTTCCAGGGGATTGGGAGTAATCCTCGGTACGGTGATCTAGGCCACGTATTGTGACGGGCGGTACCCCAGTAGCCCTGCCATTGTATGGAATCCAATCTCCAATAAGTGTCGTACGATTTAGTTGTGCCCAACTATGTTGGAACATGAGATGTAAGCATTCCAGCTATTTCTGTATTTTACTTGAAAACCCTAGACACTATTATAATATAACTATATTTCCAATCAAATGGTTGGTTAGCGTAAGGTAAAAACTTCCATGTCTGACCCGGAGTTTATTTCTGTTTTTCTTAAACCCTCGGGTACTCAAATTTTTACGAGTAGCCAAGGGTATCAAGTTAGCTTTGACAAATTCTGGAGGAGCAATGGAACAGGAGGCTTCAGCGTATAGATATATATATTGGTTCCGTTGTGTTAGTGTTCATGTGTATTTCCACTGTGTTGTATCTCTGTGATGTTTTGACTTGTATGAAGGACATGTGTTTATAACTGTCTAATTTGTGATGTATAAGCTGTGTATCTCTGATGTATATGATAATATGTAATAGTTATGTGATATATTATATTTTGTTCCGTTTCCGCTGTGAGATTCTGATGTTGTTTAGTTCTTTCTTCTCTATCTTTTCTCTTTTCTATCCCTTTCTTTCTTATTAATGATGCGACTTTCTGGTGTTAGAAGGTCGGGTCGATACAGGTATATATCATTTCAACCCGCAATCCCAAATTCAATTCAAATGAAAATCGCTTGGGTTTATCATTTCAACCCATAACGATTTTCTCCTATTCTACAAATCGTTCGGGTATGTATCATTTCAACCCATAGTGAATTCTATACTAACAGGGAACTTGCAGAGTGATAACATATATGATAATAAAATAACAATAGCAACAGGCATATATCATCAATATAAATAACAGATAATGGTGTCAAATGTCACAGGTGAACAGATACAGATAATGGCATATATATAACAATGTAAATAACTAACAATAGCATATTTCAATTGACGTTTCAATTTAAATAATATTTAATAAATACAAGAACGTTAATCGTGAGTGATTGCTCACCTTCCGTGGTTAGAGACGAACGTGAATGAATTATGTTACGGATCCAAGCACGAATTCCAAAGCAAAGAAAAATTGGCACAAATTGGATGAACAAGGCTGAAAATCAAGAATTGATGAACTGAATCAGAATTAGTTTGATATATACAGAAATATTTGTCATAAAAAAAATCAAATATTTAATTTAAAACAAATGTTAAATAACATATATACAAAATTATATTCTAATTTCAAACACATCTAAATGTATATATAATTGAAAACAAACCTATCCATACTTACACGTAAACTAACAGATAATATATATATATATATAACTTTTTAGTATATGTGTGCAGACCAAAATGTATGACACATATATAAAATCAGCTACTTATAAACAATATATATATAATAATATATACTAAACTCATATATAACTTACGTTATATAATATTATAAACAAATGTGTCCAAACAGAACAAAACATATATATAATTCGATAACATAGAAAATTTATATAAACTGCGACTTGTATATAGTAGACTTTTATAAAATAATAGAGCTTATATATATATATACACACAACATTATTACTTTATAAGCGTACGCCTTCATATATAACACATACTTATGAAGTACACATATAATCTAAAAAAATCAATTCAACGGATAATTTGTAAACTTGTACAGACTGGTATACTAGATATGAAATCAAATATATATAGATCTGTAACCACTTATATTCAATTTATAAACCAGTGTATAAATATAGATATCAGACTTTTAAAATCAAAAGATAAGCAAAACAAATATATGTTATGCACCATTGTAAAAACCAAATATCTATACACTGCAGCTTACATAATATATATGGAGTTTAAATCTTAACTCAGAGTATACAGAACTTGCAATATGCGAAACATGTGATATATGAAACCAGTATATACATTATATAAACACCTACAGATTTCAGGCAACAACCTCAATTATAGTATATATATTTAAATGCAGACCGCTTATATATATAAGTGTGAAAAATGTATGAAGCTAATATAACTATCAAAGAATTAATATATATATATATATATATATAACACAGAGTATAGATTATAAGACTTTATATATAAATAATCAATGTATATAACTGTTATATAAACTGATACATATATAATATATGTAAAACCATACTATAAAAGATTATATAATATATATATGCACGCATATATGCAGTGTAAATAAACTAAAAAAATTTCCTAACTTATATATGACTACACAAATATATATATAATGAAAAATAACTACTTATATAAATTTTTATATATATACACTGTTCAATATAAACAACCACAAATCATCATATTTATATAACTAAGAATATATATCTATACCTCACAAAGGATGCAAGGTTAAGGCGAAGGAAGAGGGGAGTTGGCTTGTGGCCGAAACTGACAGAGGCTTGGCATGGGGTGTGTGACGCCCCACCTCTATGCTCACAATAACAAAGAGTATTAAAAGAAAGGGACAGTTTGGCACAGGTCCCTAATAAGTTTCAAAATACACAAAAACCCCACTAAAATAAAGTTTGTAAATTAGGTCCCTAGAATTAAGTTACTGAATAATGACATACACTTATGCAATTATTCAGTGAATAATTGCAGACATTTATGCAATTATATCAAAAAATTGCGGAAAATTCCGCAATTATTCATCCAAAAAATTGAGAAAATTTACGCAATTTTTTCAAAAAATTGCGGAAAATTCCGCAATTATTCACCCAAAAAATTGCGGAAATTTACGTAATTTTTTCAAAAAGTTGCGGAAAATTCCGCAATTATTCACCAAAAAAATTGCATAACCATATGCAATTACTTAGTAACTTAATTCTAGGGACCTAATTTACACACTTTTTTTACTGGGGTTTTTGTGTATTTTGAAACTTACTAGGGACCTGAGCCTAATATTCACTAAAAAAAATACTGTCTGTTATTACGAAGAATAAGGCTGGATAGGAGCGGCCATCCGTAGTTGGCCTTACACTAGTATTGGTTACCTCGATAGGAGTGGTATATATTTTTCAATTTTCATCTCTTATTTATTTACTCCCATCGACATACCCAATTACCAGTATAAAACGAACTACGATGGTTCATAATAGTTTAGGACAATATATATAATAATAACACAGATAACAAAAGTCTCATATATATATAACTGATGTCAGTTAAAATACATTTGACACAATACATATGATACAACTACAACTGTCGACTCTGGAAGTTATATATACACGTACATTATCAACTAATATACATGAATACATATCAACCTATACTATGACACGGCTACCCCAAAAGATGTGAAAAGTCTTCATAGCTCAAACAGCAACTCAAAGCAGGAAATCTACAACCTGAAATAACTCGGGTCTGACTCGAGTATTACATTCAAAAGAAAATAATACACGGGTCAGTCTAATTCAAACTCAGTTATTAATGCACAGAAGCAATAATAATCAAATGACAAATAGATGACAGTCACAGAAATCTCGTATATCCGACTTCTCGATAAGAGAGTCGGATAACGACAGATATAACACTAAACAGTGTTAAACAACAAATCAGCAATCCAAATCATCAGCAAGATGAATAAAACGATTATCAATGAAGATAATACGAAAACTCCAGAATTACCTAGACAACAGTTTACAACAAAATCCAATTATTAAATAAATAATTAGAAAATCTCGAAATGGTTAAATCAAACCAAACTCTGTGTGGCTGCAGTACACGCACGCGTGCACTGCCTCGCCACTACAGTACGTGAAATCATCACAACAGTGAATACTAACAGCAATCAAAACTGCAGAGGTCAAAGTGAAACCCAAGCCAACAAAACAGCGTAAACAACGAAAATCTAATTATCAATATGATAATTAGAAAACACACAATCTAACTTATGTGAAAGATAATTAGATATCAACAAAATCATCAGATTAAACCAAATCAAAATACAACTACAAAATATCGAATTGAACCAACGAAACAATTCAACAATCGAAATATCAATTAAATCCGTCACTTTTGCTAGGGCTACAGTACACGCACGCGTGTACTGCCTCTCCACTACAATAATGCAAGTGAAACACAACCCAAAGGTGAAACATAAAGTAAGATATAACATGTTGTGCAACTGTAAAACTTAACAGTGCAAATTGGCAAAAGTGAAGACTGCCTGAAGCACACGTGCCCAGACAGAAATAGAAGGCAACAAGTGATAATAGCATGTGTACTAAAGATAAAGCAACACAGCCACACATCACAAAGGCTACAGGTGAACAAGCACGTGTACCCTGATAATTCAAAACAACAAGGCACAGCAATTACAACCCAAATCAAATCACAACAAAATGCAAAAGTTCAAGTTAGAGACTCAACACATATATGAATGTACTGGCAAGAAATAAGATACACCAGCCTTTCAAACAAAATCCAACAGGGGTAAGCTGCAAACAAATGCAACTCAATATTTAAACAAATGCACTGCATCACGTATACAAGATACGGGCACCAGTGGAACAAAATGTCACAAACAATACCTGACTCATAAGCAACTACAGCGATACATGTACATGAAGGTAACTGGCGCAACTGACATGCAAACTTCATCATACATGATACAGAGACCACATAAGCAAGTGGTACAGCACGTTCAAAAAAGACAAAAGATTCCAACGCATTTACCAGTTATAAAAAAAATCAGGCAGTAGTTTTGAACAGACATGCCAAAGTCTAAAAATTTCTTCGAATGAACAAAGTCACCAAATGTCAGAGAATCAAAATGGTGGTAGCAAGTTCGAGAAAAGCTCAAAAGCACAGCATCAAAAATTTCACAAATGACCAAAGTCAGATATATGAACTCGAAATAATTCAATATCAGATATAATGAAACAGTGTGCAGAGAAGTGCTACAAAACCATAACAAAATGCAAGGAATAGCTGCGGATACAAATGCATCACTGAGACACGAGAAGACCAACAATGCAACTAAATGCAACAGCCTCGAAGAATAATACCAGAGACTACAAAGAAGCCAAGTACATGAAGACCATGCCAAACTACAATGAACCAATGGACCAAACAAATGCAGCACCTATCTGAAGTATACAAACTACTGAAGACTAACAGTAAGCTGTACCCAATAGAACAATAATCCTAAATGTACAAGGTTAAAGTCAAGACCGATGCCAATAGTTAATGACCAACATCATGGGATTTCCTAAACAAGTACAATTGTACTATAGGGAAAAATGCAACATGAATCTAGACAGTGCAAATATGAGACTCGACTAGACAGCCTTATAATGAAATGGTCATGTTCAAAACTTGATACGAGGAACTACATGATTAACAAGTATGCAAGTGAATGCAACGTGAACCGAATGCAACGTGAACCAACCGCGCACTAGTAAGGTTAACGAGACTCGGTATGTCCATGAAGACAACAAAACAGGTGCAACATAATGCGACAGTGGGCAGAGTCGGGGCTACAACTCAAAACCATATGCAAATGGAAACTGTAATACAGTGAACAAGTCAAGTAAGTCCTACCAATTTCAAACTAGAGTTCATATGCCAGAGTGATAAAAATCACATATTTAAAGAAATCGAAATAGCAGGCTTCACAAAATCAATTTTTATCAAGCCTAAGCTCAAAGAAAAACAACGCAAATTACCAAATGAATACAGCATTAAGCCCGAAGTCAAACTGAAAGTCAAGCCGTAATGGCTAAGGTATTCGAACATTTCAAAAATCTTAAAAGCCATAAACCTGAACCAGTCAAAAATCGCAAGTATCATTTAATATGAATTTGATTGAAATTTAGAAAAACATCAAATGCAGTTCAATGATATCAAATGGCCGAAAACATTAGTAAGTCATGTAATCGCATAAACCAGGTCAGGTGGCCGAAGGATGGCCAAAGTCGAACAAGAACGAAAACAACATCGTCAATTCAAGTAAACGAACTCATACGAAATTGATAAAATCAGAGAAATCATCAACAACGAACACAATCAAACTGTCAAAGCACTATACCAAGCACGAATTAGATGTGAGTAAATCAAATTACTCACCTTATCATTCGGTCGAAAGTTTGTAGCTGATGCTCCAGAAAATCGAAAGCCCAAATTGTCAAAGAAGAACGAGCATCGGAATTGAATCCACGACATCTCGAAGATGAGCGAGAAGGAGCAGCCGTAGTGAGCCACAAGGAATCGATCGAGCAAGTCGAAACCACCGCACCACGTAGTTAAACGAAGCCCTAATTTGTCGAAGAGGGACGAACGAGATCGAAGCCGCCACCATTTTCATTTGAACGAGGCCGCCATTTTTTCGTTCGCTTTGATTTAGTTTTAGGGTTACGAATGAGAAGGGTAAAGGGGGACGGGTTTCTTATGAATCAACAAAAGGGAACGGCATATAAGCAATGCAAATGTGGGCTAGATTCAACATATAAAGCCCACTTCTATCATCTAACAAATTGTTTAAAAAATTTAACAACAGCTTTAAAATTCCAAACAACGATTAACAATTTTTAGCAATGAATTTTAACCCAATTAAAACTCTTACTATCAATAAGCAATCTCGTTAATTGTTTAATGACGATTATAAATCAATACAAAATCTCGGGTCGTTACAGACTCCCCCTCCTTATAAAAATTGCGTCCCCGTAATTTTCATAATTAAGGTCGTCAACCACTATTATTCTTCTAACATAAACTGGTTAAGCTAGAAAAATGAATGTCGAGAATTCAAATGCCAAAGTAATCTTTTAATTCCAATAAAAGAGATTCACAAATTTTCAACAAAATCTAACTATCAATAGATAGTCAGAAAGCAGCAAAACTGAATAAATGCAATTATCAGCAATATTCAATTACCAATTAGATGATCAGAAATACAGAATCACAAAACAGCAATATCTAATTATCGATACGATAATTAGAAAACATCAAAATCTAATTATCAACAAGGATAATAAGAAAACACAAATCACAATTCGCAAAACTGCAAATATCTAGTTATCCAACAATTAACTAGAAAACACGAACTTCATAATCAGCAAACTCTAACTATCAACAGAGATAGATAGAAAATAGCAATTCAATAAAATCAACATAATCTAGAATCAATTAGAGACTAGGAAATTTCATAATCAACAAAATTAGCAATTGCCTAATTATCAAAACGATAATTAAATCTCAAATCAACAAATATTTAATTATCAAAAACGATAATCAAATCTCAAATCAACAAATATTCGATTATAAAAAACGATAATCAAATTTCAAATCAACAAATATTCGATTATCAAAAACGATAATCAAATTTCAAATCAACAAATATTCGATTATCAAAAACGATAATCAAATTTCAAATCAACAAATATTCGATTATCAAAAAAGATAATCAAATTTCATATCAACAAATATTCGATTATCAAAAACGATAATCAAATTTCAAATCAACAAATATTCGATTATCAAAAACGATAATCAAATTTCAAATCAACAAATATTCGATTATCAAAAACGATAATCAAATTTCATATCAACAAATATTCGATTATCAAAAACGATAATCAAATTTCAAATCAACAAATATTCGATTATCAAAAACGATAATCAAATTTCATATCAACAAATATTTAATTACCACAAACGATAATTAAATCTCAAATATCTAATTATCACAAGCGATAATCAGAAACAACAAATATCCGATTATCAAAAACGATAATCAGAAACAACAAATATCTAATTATCACAAGCGATAATTAGAAACAACAAATATCCGATTATCAAAAACGATAATCAGAAACAACAATCAGCAAATATTTAATTACCGATATGATAATTAAATCTCATAACATCAGATATCTAATTACCTGCAGATAATTAGAAACAACAAATATCTAGAAATCAATTAAGAAGACTAGAAAATCAACATAAAAGCTTGGATCGATCCCATCAGATGGCGAGTTTTTAGTTCGCCGCACGTGCATCAACAAATGGCCGAAGCCTACCAAGTACTCAACAAAATTTTGGCGCCCAACAAATGACCCGAAGGTCTAGTACTGGTATTGACCCGAAGGTCCAACAAATGACCCGAAGGTCCAACAAAGTGGCTCGAAAGCACATGAAATGATCAAATATTTCAATTAACGAGTCCGGAATTAACTGAAATAGCAAACGCACATGTCCCATACCACGTGTTTTACTAAATCGTTTGATTCTCTTCATCGTTTCCTTGAAAGTGCAAAATTGTGTATTTTATAAAAATACACTTTACATTCTCAAACGAACAAGTCCGGAATTAAGCGAATCAGTAAAAGAAAGGGGTCATAGTCCTCGATTTTGCTGAAATGTTTAAATCGCTTCCTCATTCTTTTGAAAGCGCAAACTGTAAAATTCCTGAAAACAATTTCATTTATTTTATAAAAGTAACAATTCACATTCTCAACTGGACAAGTTCGGAGTTAAGCGAATCAGTAAAAGAAAGGGGTCATAGTCCTCGATTTTGCTGAATCGTTTAAGTCGCTTCCTCATTCTTTTGAAAGCGCAAACTGTTAAAAATTTTATGAAACAATTTTCATTTTAAAACGATTTTCAGAACACATGATTAAAACAGCAAATCAGTAACAATTTCGATAAGGAAATTGTACTTCTCAAAATACCGTAAAAACGGGTCACAAATCAGCATTGCAGTATAACCACTTGAAAATCCACTTTTTAAAATTTGACGGTTACTGAAGTCAAAGCGACAGTAATTTTTAAATGTCAAAATCTCATCAAAATAATTCACATCAAAATGTAACGCCAATGAATTTTCATTCATTAAAATTGTCAACAAAACACCGTGCTTCAAAAATATAGCACTGGTGTAAAAATCCCGTTATAAAAATAACGGCAACAAAATACGTTTCATAACCAAACATCGGTTCGACGTAAAATTAATGCAGTAACGTGCAATTCATATTTGCATGCACACTACAATATACACAAGGAAACTACTCTATTATCTTCAATGAAGATAATTTAAAACAGCAAAAATCTAATCAACATGTGATTAGCATAAAAGAAAATCAGCAAAAATCTCAACAAGAATCACATAACTGCAATCGTTTCGAATCCTCAATTCGGATTCGAAATTCTCAAGGAAACAAAATAAACACAGCTATGTAAACAGCAAATGAAATTTATTTCAATTTTATATTTTGATTTTTAAATCAAAAAGATTATCAGTTGTACTCAACGAAGACAGTTTCACTGTTTCCGCTGCGCACTCTGATAAACAGAACACAATTTAATCAAATCAACAAAACATAGTTTCACTTTTATTTTTAAATAAAGATATTTAAAAATTTCATCGTAATTTCAAAACTTTAGTTTTGACTCAAATCACAAATAAAACATCGACCAATAGTTGTAACATATGTTCACTAGTACAAAAGAGATCAGTTGCTTCGCCTCATTTGTGTCGGTTGTCCATAAAACCGACACAAATAGTGTAATTTGTGTCGGTTGTTTATTAACAACCGAAACTATTGACTTATGGGGTAAGAAGAAAATGTTAAAAATGTAATTTGCATCTGTTGTTCTTAAGAAACCGACACAATTAAAGGGAAGCAATAGATTTACTCGTGTCGGTTGTTTGAACAACCGACACAATTAAATACAATAGCATCGGTTGTCCAAAAACCGACACCATAGGTACACAACTTTTCCCCCCAAATCCATTTCAGTCGCCCATCTTTTCCCGCGAACCCCAATAATTCCTGACTAATTCGTAAATCATGTCCGAAATCCTAATTCTCATTCTTCTCCTCTTCCAAACCCTAAATCTAATCTCCGCCTCGCCACCTCCAGGCCTGGACACCTTCCTCTCCTCTCTCCCCCTCTCGGATCCCCTCAACGCCAACGACTCCTTCCTCACTCTCCCCTCCTCCCTCAAAAAGTCCCTCTCCCGAACACTAGACCCAGCTTTCAAGCTCCACGTCTCTGTCCCAGTTTACGTCAAGCTCCCTCAAATAGATTTTGGAGTCTATTTAACCATCCTTCGGATACTCTATGATTCCTTCGCAATTTCTAGGATTTCTACACCAGTTTTCCTCCATCAATGAAAATCCATCGTTGCTGTTGTAGTCTCTGGTTTTCATTAGTCAACCCTTTTTCAATTTATTCAAGGTATGTAGTCTACTAATTTGTTATTCTGTTGTCATTTAACAATTGCCGTTTCTAATCTCTACCAAAGTAATTTGTGTTGTAATTTTAATTATGAAGGAAATAGAAAAGCAATGTCAGTTTTATTTTCTCCCAGTATAATTTTTCATCTTGTGCCAAGTTTACTGATGATGCAAATTGTATAGCAATTAATGTTAAGGGTATAGTTTTGTTTTCTATTTTGTATGATGTTTTAGTTTGAGTGCATTACCTAGAATGTTTACTGATTAACTTCGGCTGTGAGCACATAAGCACAATAAACATGATTAAATAAATAAATATTTGAATGTTGTTGAATTAAGGATTTCAAGTATTTACGTCTTTGTTTCTACATTATGTATGTAGCCATAATATTCAATGAAGCCATCATTTTATGGACATGTGCTGGAATGTTAACCAGTCTAAATTTATGCAAATTGATCTCGGACGAATTCTTCTCCGTCCTCGGCGGACATCCCGACCACCGCCTCTCCATCTCTCACTCCCTCCACCTCGATTCTTCGCTCTCCCATCTCTTGTTGTGACTGAAATGGTTTCAGCTAATGGTGGTTCTAAAGCTCTAGGAGATATGTAAGGAGATTGCAATGCTGAAACAAAAGCAGAAGATGGTGGTGAAGGAGAGTTGAGATTTGGAGAAATCGATAAAGATGGAGATATTAGGTAAGTTATTCCACCATTTTCACATGAGTTTGCTCCAATTTTTATGGTCAAGTGATTTGTATTCTCTCCCATTGTCAAATTGCTATCTTGAGAACAAACTTGGGAATATAATTTATGAAAGATGGAACAAATAAAAAAGGTAAATGAAGACTCACCCAGTAAAGTTGAAATGGATCCAGAAGCAAAATGAGATTGTTTTGTGTCTGCCCATGTCTTCTTTTGTTCTCAAACACATGGGAAGATCTAAGTTTTGCGGTTGCAGTTAACAAGACTACTGTTTTCAAACTTCTTGTTATTATTAGATAGAATAGAAAGAGGAAAGGTAACATCAGAAAGATATAAACATGAGAAGAGAAATGACATGAAAAGAAGCAAACTCATGGCTCAAAATGTACACACATTTTCCAAAAGAAAAGAAGCTACAGAATAGGAGAAGCCATTTAGAGCAAAATATGACCAACTTGTTTTTGCAGCAAAACCAAAACTTTTCAACATAGGGAGAAGAGAGAAGCAGAGAGGGAATCTAGTGATGCATGGGCTTGATCTGTAAACATGAATTGGTTATATACTTAATTGTTTAATTAGGTAGGCAGCATTTTAAAAACAGGGATTTGTATGTGAAAAGTACAATATAGATTATACGAAAATGAGCCTGACTGAACTGTTGGATAGCGTGAAGTTGCACAGTGGGGAGCAGAAGCTTCTGGAAGGTGGGAAGTATGTTGAATTTTTGCAGAGGTGGAACTTTTTGAAGTATAAACTTGAAAGGGTGACGTTGGCTATGTCACATTTGGATTACGAGAAGGTGATGTATTTCATGAAGTCCTCCGAGCATGATCTTTACGAATTGCATTTGATGGTTTATCATGAAACTCAGAATTTGGAAGCTTCACTCGTTTTTTCAAGGATCCGCCATTTCCATGGGTGTCAGTTTCTGTCTCTGCAGCATTTGTGTTTGGATTCTTTTATGCTTTTTCGAAGAAAGACAGGTTTCTGAAAAGCAAGAGGAAGCAGTTCTAACCATCATCTATGTATTTGGACTCCTGGGAGCTGTAAGTTTTTCGTATCAAATACTATATAACTTTGATTATGGATGAATTGTTTAGCCGGATTTTATGAACTTTCAGAAATATCAATAACTGATACAATATAGATTATAGTAATTATACCTCAAATTTTACATGACAACGCATTGTATTTTATTCTACAAGCATATTTTTGTGAGAAATCACAATGTGATAGTTTTATCATTCTGATGCTTGTTGTCGGGTAGGAAATCAGCTGGTTCCATTTTTCTCTGTCCCCGTACACTCAGCCAATGAAAACATACAGTTTTTTTATTTAGAAAATAAATGTTCTTTTTTAGTTTGTTTTATATACAAATTCCTAACAATTCATATTAGCTTCTGCGCAATGTAAAATCTTTAATGCTTCAAAAATATTTTGTTATGAACTCAAAAGAATCAGTAGCTACATTTATCAAGCATCCGAATAGTAACGAGAACAATAGGACAAGTAAAAAAGTCGACATAAACACTACACATAATCTCCACGATTTGCTGATACACATGATTTTTTTTATAAATGAGTGATAGTAGTATAAAAATAGACCCAAAAAATAACAAAAACAAACTTATAGTAACTGCTTGTATTTAGAAATAGAAAAAGGTATACAGGTTTGTAACTTGCGCAGCTATTTATTTCAGATGGTTTTCCACATTTTCATGAGAACCAATTATTTCATGTGCATACATTACAGAAATTATAGAAAAAAAGACTAGCTCACTTCCCTGTTATTTTATTTACATGTCCTCATTTTTTTGTCTTTTGGTAATGGTTCTTAATTTGCACTTCCCCTGTTGTACTTGTGCACCTGACCTGATGCTTTATTTCATTGTTTGTATTACTTTTGTTCCTATATGCAAACAATTTCGTCCCTGCTACTGTTGAAATAAATGGATGACTGCTATATAATTACATGGAGTGAGGTGAGCCACGAGCATAAATCTTTCAGAAAGACATATTTTTTGTTTGTTTAATGTAATTCCAAAACATTATATACGTATGTGTCGAATGCTTTAAACAAGTAATCATTCAATATCGTTCATGTCACACATTAAAACAAGCATGCCTTCATTCTTCCTGCTTCCTTCTTTGCTTTCTATAACACTTTTCCCGACACTAGTTCTATCTCACATCGTTAGTCATCTTCCAGGATTTCCAGGCCCTCTTCCTTTTCATCTTGAAACCGGGTATTTCTTAATATATGTTCAAACTTTGCATCTTCATACGTAAGTACTTAACTGTGTTGAAAATAATAAATTTGTCCTATCAGTGAAAAGAAAGTTGCATTCATGCAGAAAATCAACTGCAAAAGTTTACATGTATGTTTTACCCATAATCTTTGGCTGAGTTTTGATGTATAAAATGGATCAGGTATGTAAATGTCAACGAGGTGAATGGTGTGGAACTATTTTACTATTTTACAGCTTCAGAGCGAAATCCAAAAGAAGATCCTCTAGTTTTATGGCTCACAGGAGGCCCTGGCTGTTCAAGTTTAAGTGCTCTTCTTTACGAAATAGGTATGTCCATATATCTACCTCAGATTTTTAAGCTTAACGTGTATATTTATGTACAAGTGTGCTATAATAATGAACGCAACTAGTCAGGCAGCTTTAATAAAAAATTAATGAGCAATTGCTGGTTTACAGTGACGCTTGATATATGACATGGTAGGAAGCAACATTTTCGTTACGGTGGAAAGCTATTCAAAATTAATTAGGTCTGGCTATGCTATACAAAGACATTAGTAGCATGTTTGCTGAACCTTCACATGTAGAACAATTTGTAAAAGCATTTTGAGAAGAATCCATGTATCGATATAAATCAATATATTAAGTGGTGTTTTAGCAATAATTCATAATCAAGTATATTTTCCATATTTTTGTCTAAGGTGAGAATTTTATAGTTTCCAGGCTTCAAGGATAATATTTTATCACCTGTTATTGATGAATTATCAGGAATACTTTATATTTTTGTACTCTAATTTGTAAGGTAGATCCCTTACTGCCTGTTTGTTGTCTAATTGCCAAGAAAGGAAATGGATAAAATTTTTAAAAATATAAATACTAGAGCAAAAAAATTGCATGTGTAATGATTTTAAATATGTCAAATCGAGTGATTACTTCATATCCTTCATAAAAAATTTATGTCATGATTTGCATGTGTCATAAAAAATGCATACACTTGGTCTCACAAATTAGTATTCCCTATCGTATCCTTATTCCCTTCATATCCTTTTTGTTTGATTTTTGTTCATACATTTTTTCCTTCATTGTTTTATTTTTCTTTATTTGGAAATTTGGTGCACAAGAAACATTGGATCCATGTTCCTAATTCCTTTCCACTTACAAGTGGTCACTAGGAAAATTTGTATCTTTGTTAAAGTTGGCAATTTTGTTTTGTTCACTATTTAGGTGTAATCTACAGTACACTAGCAGGAGACCATCTGTTACTGCCATGAGTTGCATCAAAAATCCCTTTGGAAATGCTTATTGGAATGTCAACGTATCAAATATTCTAAAATGTAATATTTAGTTGAATTCATTATAATTTTTACTTAATTAGAACCATTGGACAGAAAAGCCAGAGATTAAAAATTAATTACTACACAAAAATATGAATTCAAATAACGAAAATAAGAATAAAAGAAAACAAGAGCATATAGATTTGAACCACTTGACAGATTTCTCACAGAATACTCCATTTCTTAACCCAAAATGTACCCGAAATTGTTTAAACTTTTCACCATCAACTGCTAGTTGTAGCCTTAATTTCTTCTCAGTTTGCAATAATTGTGTTACCTGTTCAATCTAGTGCAATTATTCGAATCCGAACAAGAGATTTGCGGTTGTAGGAGCTACGGCGTACGGGTTTGAAGTTAACAGGTATCGGGTTTCCAGTGGCACTGGTGTATTTTTAGGCACAGTGAATCGTGGAGTGTACCAACCTCTGTATAATGCTAAGGTTTCATTCAAAGTCGATCTTTTAATTATTATGATGATTTTCTTATATGATCTTTGTATTTAAATAGTATAATTGGTTGCTGTAACTGACAGGGAACTGGAGTGTTTCTTCCTCGATCCAATGTGGCCATGGCAGTGAAGAAGACTACTCACAGGCCTAGTAAGTTTTATTTGGCGGTGAATTATTGTTTTTATCCATGCTATAGATTTGTTATGTGTAAAGGAAGACTTCAAAGTTCAATCGTAAAACATTTCTTTTCCTTGTAATGAGTAGTTCACTGAAAATAATCTATTGTAGAGGATATAGATGATAATCACTTTTTTGATTATAGACTTGTTTGTTAATCTTTACTATATTATTAATATATGTAGCAAATATTTTTTAGTATTCTACTCATTGAAGGACATGTCCTATTTGGAGAAAATTTCTCAATAAAAATTGCAAATAAAAATGTCATGCGCACAAGTGGAGAGGTTACACCATTTACCACTTTGTAATTCTTTTTTAAAGTGATTTTCAATGTTTTTTGGGAAAGAACATAAATTTACTGAATATGATAGAGTCCATGGTAAATTGAAATAGCATCCCTTCTAAATTGAGGAATGTTTTGATGCTTGCGTTCAAATCGCCTGTGTTTGAATTATATTCCTCAGATTCTTCTATATGTAGAGTATTCCTGACTTAATTATTGTCTTTTGTATAACAATTCTCTTAATTGCAGGACTTTGTACGAGACGGTTCTTATAACCAACAAGAGATAGACGATGTTCGAGAGAATTTAGCTAGTTATATCATGTATAATTGGATGTAGTTGTTTTTTGTTGTGTACGCTGATCTTTTGTAACGTACGTTGGTATTTTGTTATGTACGTTATGTTGTGATAGATTATATTCTATTTTGGTCTGTAAACATGAATTATGTTGATGGATAATATAATTATATTTTTTGTTCAATCAGTTCATAGTAACGTTCGTTTATAAAATTTAAAATTCAATTTCATACTGTTTTTATAATCTTAAACGGTAATAATATTTTTTTTTTGCTTCAGATATAACTTGTGTCGGTTGTTACTTCAAAGGGAACCGATACAACTGTATATCAATTGTGTTGGTTGAAAAAACAAAAATAACCGACACAAATATCAATCATTTGTGTCGGTCGTCAATAAAGAACCGACACAAAACAAGCAACAGTTGTGTCGGTTTTTCTAAAAGGACCGACACAATAAACGGCGGTTTGCTTCACTGTACAAGCTGATTTGTGTCGGTTCTATTAGAAAGACCGACACAACTGTTCATAGTTTTGTGTCGGTTCTTCATTAACAACCGACACAAATGATTGATATTTGTGTCGGTCGTACAACCGTCACAAAAGAAAAATGTCTTTTGTGTCGTCTTCATATGAGTCGGTTGTAAAACCGACACAACAAGGGTTAGACAACCGACACAAATGACCAGTTTTGTACTAGTGGTTCCATCTAAGTTATGTTTTATATTATGTCCATAAACCCCAAGCTCTTATACCAACTGTGACGCCCCACCTCTCTGCTTACAATAACAAAGAGTATTAAAAAAAATACTGTCTGTTATTACGAAGAATAAGGCTGGATAGGAGCGGCCATCCGTAGTTGGCCTTACACTAGTATTGGTTACCTCGATAGGAGTGGTATATATTTTTCAATTTTCATCTCTTATTTATTTACTCCCATCGACATACCCAATTACCAGTATAAAACGAACTACGATGGTTCATAATAGTTTAGGACAATATATATAATAATAACACAGATAACAAAAAGAATGCGGAAAACAGATAACAAAAGTCTCATATATATATAACTGATGTCAGTTACAATACATTTGACACAATACATATGATACAACTACAACTGTCGACTCTGGAAGTTATATATACACGTACATTATCAACTAATATACATGAATACATATCAACCTATACTATGACACGACTACCACAAAAGATGTGAAAAGTCTTTATAGCTCAAACAGCAACTCAAAGCAGGAAATCTACAACCTGAAATAACTCGGGTCTGACCCGAGTATTACATTCAAAAGAAAATAATACACGGGTCAGTCTAATTCAAACTCAGTTATTAATGAACAGAAGCAATAATAATCAAATGACAAATAGACGACAGTCATAGAAATCTCGTATATCCGACTTCTCGATAAGAGAGTCGGATAACGGCAGATATAACACTAAACAGTGTTAAACAACAAATCAGCAATCCAAATCATCAGCAAGATGAATAAAACGATTATCAATGAAGATAATACAAAAACTCCAGAATTACCTAGACAGCAATTTACAACAAAATCCAATTATTAAATAAATAATTAGAAAATCTCGAAATGGTTAAATCAAACCAAACTCTGTGTGGCTGCAGTACACGCACGCGTGCACTGCCTCGCCACTACAGTACGTGAAATCATCACAACAGTGAATACTAACAGCAATCAAAACTGCAGAGGTCAAAGTGAAACCCAAGCCAACAAAACAGCGTAAACAACGAAAATCGAATTATCAATATGATAATTAGAAAACACACAATCTAACTTATCTGAAAGATAATTAGATATCAACAAAATCATCAGATTAAACCAAATCAAAATACAACTTCAAAATATCGAATTGAACCAACGAAACAATTCAACAATCGAAATATCAATTAAATCCGTCACTTTTGCTAGGGCTGTAGTACACGCACGCGTGTACTGCCTCGCCACTACAATAATTCAAGTGAAAAAAAACCCAAAGGTGAAACACAAAGTAAGATATAACATGTTGTGCAACTGTAAAACTTAACAGTGCAAATTGGCAAAAGTGAAGACTGCCTGAAGCATACGTGCCCAGACAGAAATAGAAGGCAACAAGTGATAATAGCATGTGTACTAAAGATAAAGCAACACAGCCACACATCTCAAAGGCTACAGGTGAACAAGCACGTGTACCCTGATAATTCAAAACAACAAGGCACAGCAATTACAACCCAAATCAAATCACAACAAAATGCAAAAGTTCAAGTTAGAGACTCAACATATATATGAATGTACTGGCAAGAAATAAGATACACCAGCCTTTCAAACGAAATCCAACAGGGGTAAGCTGCAAACAAATGCAACTCAATATTTAAACAAATGCACTGCATCACGTATACAAGATACGGGCACCAGTGGAACAAAATGTCACAAACAATACCTGACTCATAAGCAACTACAGCGATACATGTACATAAAGGTAACTGGCGCAATTGACATGCAAACTTCATCATACATGATATGGAGACCACATAAGCAAGTGGTACAGCACGTTCAAAAAAGACAGAAGATTCCAACGCATTTACCAGTTATAACAAAAATCAGGCAGCAGTTTTGAACAGACATGCCAAAGTCTAAAAATTTCTTCGAATGAACAAAGTCACCAAATGTCAGAGAATCAAAACGGTGGTAGCAAGTTCGAGCAAAGCTCAAAAGCACAACATCAAAAATTTCACAAATGACCAAAGTCAGATATATGAACTCAAAATAATTCAATATCAGATATAATGAAACAGTGTGCAGAGAAGTGCTACAAAACCATAACAAAATGCAAGGAACCGCTGCAGATACAAATGCATCACTGAGACACGAGAAGACCAACAATGCAACTAAATGCAACTGCCTCGAAGAATAATACCAGAGACTACAAAGAAGCCAAGTACATGAAGACCATGCCAAACTACAATGAACCAATGGACCAAACAAATGCAGCACCTATCTGAAGTATACAAACTACTGAAGACTAACAGTAAGCTGTACCCAATAGAACAATAATCCTAAATGTACAAGGTTAAAGTAAAGACCGATGCCAACAGTTAATGACCAACGTCATGGGATTTCTTAAACAAGTACAAGTGTACTATAGGTAAAAATGCAACATGAATCTGGACAGTGCAAATATGAGACTCGACTGGACAGCCTCACAATGAAATGGTCATGTTCAAAACTTGATACAAGGAACTACATGATTAACAAGTATGCAAGTGAATGCAACGTGAACCGAATGCAACGTGAACCAACCGCGCACTAGTAAGGTTAACGAGACTCGGTATGTCCGTGAAGACAACAAAACAGGTGCAACATAATGCGACAGTGGGCAGAGTCGAGGCTACAACTCAAAACCATATGCAAATGGAAACTGTAATACAGTGAACAAGTCAAGTAAGTCCTACCAATTTCAAACTAGAGTTCATATGCCAGAGTGATAAAAATCACATATTTAAAGAAATCGAAATAGCAGGCTTCACAAAATCAATTTTTATCAAGCCTAAGCTCAAAGCAAAACAACGCAAATTACCAGATGAATACAGCATTAAGCCCGAAGTCATACTGGAAGTCAAGCCGTAATGGCTAAGGTATTCGAACATTTCAAAAATCTTAAAAGCCATAAACCTGAACCTGTCAAAAATCGCAAGTATCATTTAATATGAATTTGATTGAAATTCAGAAAAACATCAAATGCAGTTCAATGATATAAAATGGCCGAAAACATTAGTAAGTCATGTAATCGCATAAACCAGGTCAGGTGGCCGAAGGATGGCCAAAGTCGAACAAGAACGAAAACACATCGTCAATTCAAATAAACGAACTCATATGAAATTGATAAAATCAGAGAAATCATCAACAACGAACACAATCAAACTGTCAAAGCACTATACCAAGCATGAATTAGATGTGAGTAAATCAAATTACACACCTTATCATTCGGTCGAAAGTTTGTAGCCGATGCTCCAGAAAATCGAAAGCCCAAATTGTCAAAGAAGAACGAGCATCGGAATTGAAGCAACGACATCTCGAAGATGAGCGAGAAGGATCAGCCGTAGTGAGCCACAAGGAATCGATCGAGCAAGTCGAAACCATGGCACCACGAAGTTAAACGAAGCCCTAATTTGTCGAAGAGGGACCAACGAGATCGAAGCCGCCACCATTTTCATTTGAACGAGGCCGCCATTTTTTCGTTCGCTTTGATTTAGTTTTAGGGTTACGAATGAGAAGGGTAAAGGGGGACGGGTTTCTTATGAATCAACAAAAGGGAACGACATATAAGCAATGCAAATGTGGTCTAGATTCAACATATAAAGCCCACTTCTATCATCTAACAAATTGTTTAAAAAATTTAACAACAGCTTTAAAATTCCAAACAACGATTAACAATTTTTAGCAATGAATTTTAATCCAATTAAAACTCTCACTATCAATAAGCTAGCTCGTTAATCGTTTAATGACGATTATAAATCAATACGAAATCTCGGGTCGTTACAGGGTGACTGAGCTCAGGCAGAGCTCGGCATGGGGTTGCTTCTAAGTTGTCGGAGGAGGAAGAGATCTGGTGTGCCGTGCTTGGGTTGTTGGAAGGCCGCGTGTGGCCGGCGGCTGATGGGGTGGTTGCGTGCTAGAAGAAAGGGTGAGCTCTGGGTTAAGCAAAAAGATGTTGTGGTGCAAAAGTATGGATCTGGGAAGATGAAAGGTGGAGGGAAGGTGAAGGCGTGGAGAAGAAAAGAGATGTACAGGCGAAACGAAACAGAAATAAAATGAAATATAAGAGAGGAATGGAAGTGTCAGGGTAAGAGAGAAAATGAGCTGGCCTCTCAAATGAAATATAAACTTTACTTTGTTTTAAAGTTATATAACGTAGAGAATAGCAAAGGTATTGAAAGTTGAATTTAAGGGAATTAAATGTTAATGACCACTGGAATTTACACGGTTGTTACCGAACATGCAAAAGAATTCAAAAGTTCAAAACGGTACCGATACCAATGACCGTTTCACAGTTTCCGTGGCGTACCAGAATTCAAAACACAGAAGTGAATATACCCCTGAGATCAGCACGACGAGATGATCAAAACGGTATATAGATATCAGTGGTACGATCATCCAGTCAAAAATCGATATTGGTACGAAAATGCTGCTATTTTGCCAAAAATAAGATCAACGGAGCAATAGATGTGCAAATTTGACGAAATGAAAGGTGACGTCCCACTCATAAGATGATTTACAAATTTTCTATGTAAAAATATTTAGGTTCGGAAAACATTTTATTATCATCAATTTTAACTGATATAAAATTGGAATAAAATTACACTAGAAAATAAACTTCCAAATTTTCTGATGAAAACTTACCAGTTGCTATGTTAAAATAAACGTATTCCAAATATCAAATTTTTATTTCAAAATTTTATTGTTTAAAATCCCACAAAATTACAATTAAATATATAAATAAAACAAACAAAATTATTTAAAATTTACGGGTCGTTACAATTAGGTTATGGTTTCAAAAGTTAATTAATTGCATAGTGTGTTGGTTTCCCAAAATAACTTTCATATTACAAAAATGTCATGTATAACTTTAGTTATATCATTTTACTAAAGATATCAAATTCTAAAATAGCAAATCAAGTGCAAGTCCACTTAGGAATTACACACTTTTAGCCTATAAAAAGAATTTTTTTTACAAAACACTTAAAACAAAAGTTGTCGCTTATGTTCTTGGCGTTTCGAAAAGTACAATATCATCAAAATTGGGTAAACTTTTCAAAAGTTATGCCGAAATGAACACAACACTTTATTTTTTTTTAAACAATGTATTATCTGGTTTCCTACTAAGTTTAGCCAATAGTTAAAGCACTCTTAATTCAGTATGGCCATATATCTATATTCAATATTGACTTGGCAAAAGCTAAACAAAATGCACCACAAAAATGTTAAAACCGACTGCATTTTGAAGGTAGTTCAATATATTGCCAAAACATATGTTTAGTCCACTGAGAATAGTTGAAGGAATTATCTATCAACATGATCTTCATGACAATATACAATGCAAGCTTTAATGAAAATAGTCAAAATAGGTCATATGCTATATACTGAGAATTCTTATATATTTCCGTAAAGATGGTTCCTGAATATGATTTAGATTGGATGTTGAGATACACACTTATACTAAATGGTTAGGAGATGGATCTTACTGTGAACTTCGTTCCATCCAAATAAAATCTTTAGAATCTAAAATTAGAAATAAGAAATCTAGTAAACCTAACTTTATAACCAAAGAAATGGTCAATAAGATCTCCCAAGTAGGCACGGTATGGTAAACGAACATGAATATGTTTACTTTCATTAATATCATATAAATATAAATAATAATTTATGTAGCTATATTTCGCACATTGATATTATATTTATATTCAAATTGGACCAATAAAATTAGCATGCATCCCATATTGGTACCTAATTACAAATGCAAACTGGCATTGGTTTTAGAGAATGAGAAAAAATTTCAGACCACGAAACTGTAATGCACATAAGTTTCATTGAACTTACCAATTTATTCACAGAGAGATAGTTTTATTCTGTATGTAAATGGATGTATATGTGCATATCTTAAACATAATTTCCTATTTTGCAAAATGCCATATCACACACAATAAGTTTTGCATTTTCATTTGGGCGTTAGACTTCTGGATTGTGATTCTTGTTGTTTATTAATTTAACGTTAAAAGAAGATCAAATTGGTTCAATCCCTATGTTAGATTATAATTGTCTGACCAAATAATTCATGCATTTATTGAACTATATCAATTATATGACTCATACTGGAACCAAATATATGATTAATAATAGAACCAAATATAAGAATCGGCTAATTGACTAATTAACAATGAAATGCATTCATTAATATTGAATGAACTTCAAAGTTCTTAGTTAACAAATTTTAATTCATATATAAATTTTTTCTTTTAATTACTTCCTTATTTTCTACTTTGAAAATAGTTTATACAAACATTTTACACCCTGTCAATATATTCAACTCATTAAATATTTTCTAATTAAGGATGTGAAAATAATTTAAAGATTTCTCTTGTATAATTTCTATTACTTCACACTCTAAATCATTTTAACACAAATTCATTTCTCAAAGAATTATTTTCTATATAAAAACGAAAAAAAATCCTACCAATGCTTTTCTTTAGATTTTATTAAATTCTTACTTGAAATTTAATAACTTGTAAAAGCTAACTTCTAGCAAGAAGTTATGTGTATATAAAACCAAAAAGAATTCTCTCTTGCTACATGTTATTTTAAAAAAAAATCTTCCAACATTTTCTTTTTATAATACAATTTTTTTGCTACATAGTGTGTCTTTAGATACAAAATATCAATTCCTTTCACAAAATTTCTTTCTTATCTTAGCTTTATAAAGAAATTTAAATCTCATTTTATTTTGTGAAATCATATTTGAGAAAAATATTTTACCCACCAATTCAAAGTATTCAATATTCAATTACTTATTACACTCATAATCGAATTATAGTTTCATTTCAAACTTCATTTAAATTGGAAATTAATATAATTAAATTTTATATCATTCTAGACTTTTAAAAAAATCCTAACAGTCATCAAAAATACCAGACAAATTTTATTTAACATGTATCTATGCAAATGAACGTATAAGATTTTACAAATGCCAAATTTGTTTAAAATATAAATCCTACTCTCATTTTACATACCTTATTTTATTTATCAAAAATACCCCAAGGAATCTCTTTCAAAACTATAATTTATACACTTCTATAAAATATTATTTTATCTTCAAAACAATCCTTTCAAACTATTCATTTTAATATATATATAATATTTAACTTATTTCAAAATTCTATCTTCTTTTTAAAATTAATATATACTTACTAGGTATTATTTAAAACATTTTATTTCCCATAATATTATGTCCGAATGTCTCGTCCTAGTGTTTAGGAACCCCTTTTAATGACATTAATCAGACGCATCGACCAGAATTCTTAAAGCACTCCATAGACAATTTAACACAAAATTAATTTTCAAAAGATATACATATATCCTTTAATAACTTATTCAAAATATTTGCTTACATATAATAAACATAATTAAAATTTCACCCATAGGTATATCTTTTATCCAAAAAGATTTTAGTTTAAATAGATGCTTGCTTTTATTAAAATTTCTTTCAATCAATTCTAATATTTACATATAAGATTAATTCCAAGATAACAATTTCATAATACACTCATAAATCCAAGAGTATTTCAAGAATACCTCAAAGTTCAAACTCACCTCAATACTCAGTTAATTATATATATGAATTAAAACTTCATTTTATACTAATTTAAATTTTTAATATTTCTTGCAATAATTACTTCATTGCAAACAATGCAAGTTCTTATTATTACTATTGAATAGGTTTCAACTCTCAATAGTGATTCCTACTCAATATTAATTTTACACAATCACTTACAATTTTAAAATAACCAAGCATCCATCAACCAATCAATTTTTTATGATATCTTATTTTATTTATTAAGTATATTTTCTATTTCCAAATTAACTAGATACATATTATTTATCATTCTATATTTTATAACTGTTAATTGCTTAGACATTTTTATTATTCTCCTGCGATTCTATTTTGATGAAACTGTTGGCTTTTATTAATAATTGGGTTCATCCAAATCCAAATGGGTTTATAATTTCTTTTAATGATACCTTTTTTTATTTAATTTCACATTTTTAAACTAAGCATAAACAAAACAAATATTGATGCAAAGAACATACATTTTAATCAAACTGTGACGACCGCCCATGACCCCTGCACTAAACATAGAAATAGTGCGCTGAAAAGTCTGCCAGGCAGCCATGGACGACCGTTAAGGTAAGTTAAAACAGCAGAATCTATCGTATTACTCACAGCGCATGGATAAAATACAATAGAGAAAATATATAGTGAAGCTTCACAAAATAGAATCTCATCAATAAAGCTTCATAATAGTTGAATACAAACATCTGAATAGTCAATACATCAAGCCTCACTACATATCACTCAGAGAATTATACAAGCAGCGGAACATCCAGTACATATAGTAAGAATATAATATGCAAGCCTCCAGCTCATCTTCGTCATCAGCATTGTCGGTAACTAAGAACATCACCTGTCACCTGCTACCTAGTCTGCCCATCCCAAAATGGATGAACAGCCCAAGGTAATAAGAGTTGAACATAAAACCTTGAGTCAGACAACAGTCTTAGTGAGCGGTAAATTAACTAACAACATACCAAAAGAGCATAAAGGTAAAAGGAATAGGAATCCAACCCTCCCACTCCACCTCTTTCTACAGTGATAGCCCCCAGACACACTAAGCAGAAGTAAACATAGTAAAGCACACATTTAAAGTAAAGCAATTATCACTCGAGTCAAGGGCGATGTTTTCCAAGTACAAACCCCCAAGGCCTAAACCAAGATCAGATAAGCACCTAGAAAATATTGCTCTTGAGACCGAATGACGATACAACCAAACATCCATGACTCTGGCTATCACTGTTATCATTGCTTCGATACCACCGTTAATTGAATGACCGGCACATTCTTTCAGCCGTCCGTCAAGGGCCAATGGTAACCCCGGTTCTAGACAGAACTCCGCACGTCGTCGCAGCCCGTGCCTAGGACTATCGAATCTGAACAGAGTACTCGACTACCAACTGTAGTGTTTTGGGACTATCGAATCTGCCCAGCGTACTCTTGCTTTGAGTCTGCTAGAACCTTCAACAACGATGAAATCTCAGCCTTCTAGTCATCCTCCTCGACGACTATTCCCATACTAGCTCAAGCGCCTCTCGAGCCAACCATTATCCTCAAACTCGAACCATTTCACCGAGTCGTCAACATGCTTGGAATGATCCCGTCTGGATTTAACCAAGGCTATCTCACATCATGCCTCGCTTCATCTCCTCATAGCAAAGCCTTATCTCAACATCATCATCAAATCTATCCATATGAGCTTTATCATCCGCGCATATGCCACGAGCAGCTTTTCTTATTCAAGAGCCTTTCCCTTAGCTTTTGAATCATCTTCGACCAACTTGTCCAAATCAAATCATCAATCAACTAATTTATAACAATCAATCAAGTCAATCATTAATCTAAGTAATCAAGCATTCAAACATGATCTAATAAACAATTATAATAATAATGGCAATCTTGTAAATAAAGAGTCCAAATCTAACAAGCATGAATCATGGGCAATATCTCTACAACTTGGTGAATGAACTTGCATAGATTAACATGTAGTAAAATGGATGTCAAATCATCATGAACAATGGATCTATACTTAAGTTTACGAAAATGCATGAAATCACTATTTTAAACACATAATCAAGCCACCAATCCGACATACTCCTTTGGATCCGTGTGAGAGATAACCACCACTCACCAAATCACCTAAACACTTCAAAAGCAACACACTTCAGATCTGGACAGCGAAGGATCTAATTTGATCCGTCAAAATTCCGCTTCAAATGATGAAATCTCTCTTCGATGGTTGAAGATCTTCAATCTAAGCTCTTGGATCTTCGATTTGATCTTCGATTTGGATGGAAGGAATCACAAGATTAGAGTGGAGAAAAGAAGTGAAGAAGTGCAGCACTCGAGCTCTCAAAATGGCAGGACTTCGTCGCTTCAAAATCCGGTTCCCAAAAAGTGAAGAAAAACCCGTGTATTTATAGGCTGAACCATAAGTTGTTCGCCCCCTTAAGTCGTCCACGACTTATGAAAACCCCACGACCTACGACTTACGACTTAGCAAATCCTACGACTTAACAGATCTTCCGACCTACGACTTAATCAGAGATGCGGCTTAGCGACTTAACAAAAGTTGCGACCTAACACACACACGATCTAGCATTTAGGCACGACCTAGCGACTTAACAACATAAGTCCTCACGCGACCTAACTATACTCACGTGCACGACCTAATGACCCAACGACCTAAGCCTCAACACTAATGCGCGACCTACGACCTAACTGAGATACGACTTAACGCATGCGCGACTTAGCGAAAACGCAAGTGTGCGACCTAACGACTTATCATAAGTCGCGACCTAACTGTACACGGCCTAACGACCTAACACTAAGCCAAGTCCCAACGACTTACGACCTAACTCCAACACAGGGTCTTCTACGACTTACGACCTAAACTTCAACGACTTATCCCATAATCCTTAAGTCACTCGAACGACCTAGCTTCCTTAAGTCGTTAACCCGCTTAACCCCCTAGGTCTTTAACTCCCCTAAGCCGCTAACTTCCATAGGTCGGTCACTGACTTAAGTCTCTACCAATCCTATAGGTCGCCAACCTCCTTAGGTCGCCAACTCCCTTAAGTCGCTCCAACGACCTAACTACTATACGACCTAAGCTCCGAACGACCTAACTCTGGACGTTCTAACAACAGTTTTACGATCTTTCGATCCGTAAAAATACGGGTCGTTACATTCTCTCCCCCTTAGGAATTTTGCCCCCGAAATTCCAAACAAACAAGAGCAATCAAAAACTATTCCACATGCCTACCATCCATAGCAATCAACAAACCATGGGTCCAATTCTAGCCTAGCATGCAAAATTCTAAAACTAGAACAAGTTACAATGTCGTGAGATGACACGACACCTTATGGTCATACCTTGAAGAGTTCAGGATGAGCTGCCTTCATCCTCTCTTCCACCTCCCATGTACAGTTGTTAACATCATCACTCCATTGTATCTTGAGCAACCTAACTACCTTCCTCCTAAGCTTATTCGTGTCAGTTTCCACAACACGAAGCGGCTTACGAGGTCTCTCAACAACTGGATCAACCTCAAAATCTTCACAGCTATCTACAGAAACCACAGTATTCGAGTCGTGCACATACTTCCGTAGATACGATACATGAAAAACATTGTGCACACCCGACATCTTTTCTGGTAACTCCAATTTATAGGCGAGCTTTCCAATTCGCTCGATGATCGGGAATGGTCCAACAAATCTCGGAGTCAATTTTTCTTTCTTCCCGAATCGAATAACATTCTTCAGTGGAGAAATCTTCACAAAAACCATATCACCTATGTCGAATTCCAAATCCTTACGACGCTTATCGGCATAACTTTTCTGTCGGTCTTGGGCTGCCTTCATTCGTTGCCGAATGATTTCTATGCAATCTGAAGTCTGTCGAATCATTTCTGGCCCAAGTATCAGCTTTTCTCCTGTTTCTAACCAACATGTCGGAGAGTTACACGGTCTTCCATACAATGCTTCATACGGTGCCATACCAATGCTTGACTGGTAACTGTTATTATATGAAATTCCACCAAATGAAGGTGATCTTCCCATGATCCTCCGAAATCTAAAACACAAGCTCTAAGGAGATCTTCCAAAACTCGGTTAACTCTCTCGGTCTGACCATCTGTTTGGGGGTGATAAGTTGTACTCAAACACAACTCGGTTCCCAAAACTTCCTGGAAGCTCTTCCAAAATCGACTAGTGAACAATGGGTCTTGATCGCTCACTATACTCTTCGGAATACCATGGAATCGAACTATCCACTTAACATACAGCTCAGCCAACTTTGATGCAGTCCTGGTTGATCGAACAGGAATGAATCTTGCACTCTTAGTCAAACGATCCACGATGACCCAAATCCCTTCATTTCCCGCTCTGGTTCTAGGTAACCCATCGATAAAATCCATCGATATTTGTTCCCACTTCCATGTAGGGACTTCTAATGGTTGTAGCAATCCATTGGGCTACTTCTGCTTGGCTTTTACCAAATGGCAGTTCATGCACTTGGAAATAAAATTTCCAACATCCTTCTTCATACCTTCCCAGTAATAGGTTCTCTTCATATCCTGATACATCTTATTTCCACCTGGATGAATTGTCAACTTCGAGTGATGACTTTCCCTCAGAACTTCATTTCTCAATTCATCTATATCAGGAACAACTAGTCGTCCTCGCTTCCGAAGCCAACCCTCTCGATCGACCTTGAATCCTTTATCCTTTTCTGGGTCCAATCCAGATTCCAAATCACGGATAATCTTGACAAGCTCATCGTCTCGCTTTTGGCTCTCGCCAATTCTTTCTACAAGAGTCGGTCTTATCGATAAGTTTGCCAACATCTCAGGTTCCAATTCACATCTGGGCCTGAAGTCAAATCCAGCTAAATACTCGAGATTCTTCCATTCTGAAAACATGGCTTCCAATCCTACATGTCTTCGACTTAACGCATCTGCCACTGCGTTACCCTTTCCCGAAGTATAGGCTATACCAAAATCATATGATGCCAAAAACTCTAGCCATCGTTGCTGCCTAAGATTCAAATCCTTTTGGGAGAAAAGATACTTCAACGACTTATGATCTGTAAACAACTCGAATTGAACTCCCAATAGATAATGTCTCCACATCTTCAGAGCAAATACAATTGCCGCCAACTCCAAATCATGAGTCAGATAATTCCTTTCATGCGGTTTCAGTTGTTGACTTGCATACGCAACAACTCTATTCTTCTGCATCAGCACTGCTCCAAGTCCAGTACCACATGCATCGGTGTAAACCACCATCTCTTCATTTCCACTTGGAATAGTCAAAACAGGAGCACTTGTCAGTCGCTCTTTCAGAATTCCGAAAGCTTGCTCACACTTAGCATCCCATCTGAATACTTGGTTCTTTTTCGTCAATCCCGTTAATGGTGCAGCTACCTTGGAAAAGTCTTTGATAAATCGGCGATAATATCCTACTAATCCAAGAAAACTTCACACATCAGATGTATTCTTAGGTCTAACCCAATCCTGGATGCCACCTTAGCGGGATCAACCGCTATTCCATTTCCAGAGATAACATGGCCTAAGAACCTCACTTCACTCTTCCAGAAGTGACACTTCGAAAACTTAGCCTTCAGCTGATGTTTCCGTAAGATTTCCAAAAAAATACGCAAGTGCGTCTTGTGCTCTTCTTCAGTTCTGGAATAAATCAAAATATCATCCACGAACACTAGTACAAACTTGTTCAACTGATCTCTGAACACTCTATTCATAAGATCCACAAAATATGTCGTGCATTGGTCAATCCAAACGGTATTGCCAGCCACTCAAAGAAACCGGATGGTGTCTTGAAAGCAGTCTTCGGCACACTATCCTTTGCCACTCTTAACTGGTGAAATCCCGTAGCTAAATCCATCTGAGAAAACACCTTGGCTTCGTGAAGCTGATCAAACAAGTCGTCTATTCTCGGCAATGGATACTTGTTCTTCTTAGTCACTTTATTCAGCTCACGATAATCCACACACAACCTCAACGATCCATCCGCTTTGGTTACAAACACAACTGGTGCACCCCATTCGGACACACTACGCCGAATGAATCCTTTCTGTAAAAGAGCATCAACTTGCACCCTCAACTCTTGCTGTTCCCTAGGCGCCATCCGCCTAAGAGGCATCACAACAGGTCTGGATCCTTCAACTAAATCGATACGAAACTCAATCTCTCTATGTGGCGGTAACCCTTTGACCTCATCAAAGACATCCTCAAATCCATTAGCGATTGGCACTGATGACAGTCCATCCCATGGAACAACCAGCGAATACATGAAGCTCATGAAGACGCCTTCCTCATGCTTACATCGTATCACAACCTTTCGCCCTTCCACATTCTCGACCGTCACCTCCAATCTTTCACAATCAACCTTTGCCGCATACTTCCTAAGCCAGTCCATACCCAAAATAATTCCGAACCCCGCAAAGTTCAGAACAAAACAATCACAAACAAAAGAGCAATCATGACTCGATACAATCAGACCACAGCATAACATACACAGACAAGACGAACCCCCAACTGGATTAGTCACAACCAATGGCCTATCAACGATTTCCGGTTCTAAACCCAACCGGTCTACAAGTTCATTACAAACAAAAGAATGCGACGCCCCAGTATCGAATAACACTCTAACTGGAACACCACAAATGGAAAGAGTACCTTGAACCACCACACTCTTTCCTTTCTCTTCAGCGGTAGGAGCTTTTGAAGATGATGGAACAACCCCCAAAGCATAAGCTTGCACAATCTGCTTGTCCTTCCGCGGTTCTGGACAATTCTTCTTAATATGCCCCGGCTTGTCATAGTTGTGGCACTTCACCGGCACCTTTGGATTCTTGCAATCTCTGGAGAAATGGCCCTTCTGTTGACAATTGTAGCAGGTCACTTCGCTCTTCGGCTTCTTCTGACCATCCTTACCCTTTTGCTGCTGCTGCTTCCTCTTCTTGTTTCCACCCTGCTGTGGTTTAGACTCCTCCTTGGTCACAGCAACAACAGATCCTTCTTTAGGAAACAGACTTTCGTGCCTGAGAGCTTTCTCCACAAGCTTCTCAAATGGATCGTCCAGATGATCCACCAACTGCCTCCCAAGATAAATGTCCAAGCCTGTCACAAACTTCTCGTTCTTCTGATAAGGAGATTCAATATACGACCGGGCATACTTGGACAAAGCTTCAAACTCAGAAATATACTCAAGAACTGGTCTTCCACCTTGCTTGAGCTCTACAAACTTCTTAAACAGAACAGATTTCTGAGCTGTAGAAATGAACTTAGCTTCAAATCTGGCTTGGAATTGCTCCCAAGTAATTTCTTCCTCTGGAGTATCAATGGTGATAGAGTTCCACCAGTCAGAAGCTCTCCCTTGAAGCTGTCTTGATGCGAGCTTCCTTCTAGTTGCATCCTCGATTCATAAATCACCAAAGATTCTTCTACAAGCATCTATCCATCTCTGGACTTCAATGGTTGACTCTGTTCCCATGAAAACCTTCCCTCCAAGAGCAGTATAGTCTTTACACAGCTTAGCAAAATCCACCGGTCTTGGAGCTTGAACTTGAATTCCAACATCAACTGCTGATCCCGGAGCTGGCATCCTTCTCATGATCGAAGTCATCATAGCCTCGAACATAGCAGCATAATCAGCAGCCCCCTCAGTAGCACGGCCTTCCCTAGCAGCTGGTCTCCCTCTTCGACTCATCCTTAATGTCTATAAAAGAAATGATCAGCACACCTTGAGAAACAACTGCATAAAGGACTCAAATCCTTCTTAGCTACTATATTATATATAGTAATCATCCATCAAAATACAATTACGTCTCTCATACGTAGTTACGTCAGCGAGCGTTGGGTAAAATCGATTAACCAAAGCTCTGATACAAAATGTGACGACCGCCCATGACCCCTGCACTAAACATAGAAATAGTGCGCTGAAAAGTGTGCCAGGCAGCCATGGACGACCGTCAAGGTAAGTTAAAATAACAGAATCTATCGTATTACTCACAGCGCATGGATAAAATACAATAGAGAAAATATATAGTGAAGCTTCACAAAATAGAATCTCATCAATAAAGCTTCATAATAGTTGAATACAAACATATGAATAGTCAATACATCAAGCCTCACTACATATCACTCAGAGAATTATACAAGCAGCGGAACATCCAGTACATATAGTAAGAATATAATATGCAAGCCTCCAGCTCGTCTTCGTCATCAGCATCGTCGATAACTAAGAACAGCACCTGTCACCTGCTACCTAGTCTGCCCATCCCAAAATGGATGAACAACCCAAGGTAATAAGAGTTGAACATAAAACCTTGAGTCAGACAACAGTCTTAGTGAGTGGTAAATTAACTAACAACATACCAAAAGAGCATAAAGGTAAAAGGAATAGGAATCCAACCCTCCAACTCCACCTCTTTCTACAGTGATAGCCCCCAGACACACTAAGCAGAAGTAAACATAGTAAAGCACACATTTAAAGTAAAGCAATTATCACTCGAGTCAAGGGCGATGTTTTCCAAGTACAAACCCCCAAGGCCTAAACCAAGATCAGATAAGCACCCAGAAAATATTGCTCTTGAGACCGAATGACGATACAACCAAACATCCATGACTCTGGCTATCACTGTTATCATTGCTTCGATACCACCGTTAATTGAATGACCGACACATTCTTTCAGCCGTCCGTCAAGGGCCAATGGTAACCCCGGTTCTAGACAGAACTCTGCATGTCGTCGCAGCCTGTGCCTAGGACTATCGAATCTGAACAGAGTACTCGACTACCAACTGTAGTCTTTTGGGACTATCGAATCTGCCCAGCGTACTCTTGCTTTGAGTCTGCTAGAACCTTCAACAACGATGAAATCTCAGCCTTCTAGTCATCCTCCTCGACGACTATTCCCATACTAGCTCAAGCGCCTCTCGAGCCAACCATTATCCTCAAACTCGAACCATTTCACCGAGTCGTCAACATGCTTGGAATGATCCCGTCTGGATTTAACCAAGGCTATCTCACATCATGCCTCGCTTCATCTCCTCATAGCAAAGCCTTATCTCAACATCATCATCAAATCTATCCATATGAGCTTTATCATCCGCGCATATGCCACGAGCAGCTTTTCTTATTCAAGAGCCTTTCCCTTAGCTTTTGAATCATCTTCGACCAACTTGTCCAAATCAAATCATCAATCAACTAATTTATAACAATCAATCAAGTCAATCATTAATCTAAGTAATCAAGCATTCAAACATGATCTAATAAACAATTATAACAATAATGGCAACCTTGTAAATAAAGAGTCCAAATCTAACAAGCATGAATCATGGGCAATATCTCTACAACTTGGTGAATGAACTTGCATAGATTAACATGTAGTAAAATGGATGTCAAATCATCATGAACAATGGATCTATACTTAAGTTTACGAAAATGCATGAAATCACTATTTTAAACACATAATCAAGCCACCAATCCGATATACTCCTTTGGATCCGTGTGAGAGATAACCACCACTCACCAAATCACCTAAACACTTCAAAAGCAACACACTTCAGATCTGGACAGCGAAGGATCTAACTTGATCCGTCAAAATTCCGCTTCAAATGATGAAATCTCTCTTCGATGGTTGAAGATCTTCAATCTAAGCTCTTGGATCTTCGATTTGATCTTCAATTTGGATGGAAGGAATCACAAGATTAGAGTGGAGAAAAGAAGTGAAGAAGTGCAGCACTCGAGCTCTCAAAATGGCAGGACTTCGTCGCTTCAAAATCCGGATCTAAAAAAGTGAAGAAAAACCCATGTATTTATAGGCTGAACCATAAGTCGTTCGCCCCCTTAAGTCGTCCACGACTTATGAAAACCCCACGACCTACGACTTACTACTTAGCAAATCCTACGACTTAACAGATCTTCCGACCTACGACTTAATCAGAGATGCGGCTTAGCGACTTAACAAAAGTCGCGACCTAACACACACACGATCTAGCATTTAGGCACGACCTAGCGACTTAACAACATAAGTCCTCACGTGACCTAACTATACTCACGTGCGCGACCTAAAGACCCAACGACCTAAGCCTCAACACTAATGCGCGACCTACGACCTAACTGAGATACGACTTAACGCATGCGCGACTTAGCAAAAACGCAAGTGCGCGACCTAACGACTTATCATAAGTCGCGACCTAACTGTACACGGCCTAACGACCTAACACTAAGCCAAGTCCCAACGACTTATGACCTAACTCCAACACAGGGTCTTCAACGACTTACGACCTAAACTTCAACGACTTATCCCATAATCCTTAAGTCGCTCGAACGACCTAGCTTCCTTAAGTCGTTAACCCACTTAACCCCCTAGGTCTTTAACTCCCCTAAGCTGCTAACTTCCATAGGTCGGTCACTGACTTAAGTCTCTGCCGATCCTATAGGTCGCCAACCTCCTTAGGTCGCCAACTCCCTTAAGTCGCTCTACCGACCTAACTACTATACGACCTAAGCTCCGAACGACCTAACTCTGGAAGTTCTAACAATAGTTTTACGATCTTTCGATCCGTAAAAATACGGGTCGTTACACAAACAATCGCCTTCAGTGGAAAAACTATCTTCCAGCTTACGTTGTGCAACTCTTAGCACTAACCAATCAGGATACAATAATATTCAATGCTAAGCCATCTAAGATCTCATTATGCTATTCATTAAATCTCACTCTTTTACAGAAGTGACTTCCAACCTTTAGAATGATTTTCATAACAATAATTTGTATAGAAATTCAAATTTTTTTTTTACAAATACACCTCGATGATTATTCACAATAATAATTTATATTTATACCCTAATAGAAATAAAAATTATAATTCTACCCTGCACACCCAAGGGACGGGACTCTAGGTCTGTCTAGGTTCGGATCTCGACTTTGTGTCAATTATACTCTGTAATGTTCTGAACATAGCTTTGATACCAAGCAGTAACGACCCTATCGCTATACCCATATTACTAAAGAACATTACAAGTAATGTCGTCAAATAATAAGGAGAATACGGCTAGTTAAGGGCGATCGAATGTGAATATATCTTTATACTAACATCGATACGTCTTTATTATCTTTTGAGGATCTGAACTGAATTTTTTTGAAGTATACAGAATCAATACAAAGTAATAAACACACCGATTAAAATATTCAGAAAAGTATATAATATAAATAAATCAAAATTAGAGTCACAGATCATAGCAGAATAATGTACAGCATATACATAATAAAATGTGAGTCTACAAAATATCAGTACTAGACCCACATAATATATACATCACATCCAAAATATTGTATCAGGTACACAATGACTACTAAATAATACACATGACATTTCCTCCTACATGTCAATATATATACAAGGATGAAGCAAACTAAAACAATCAAAATAGTTTACTCCAGTGTTAGCACATAATACAAAGGTCAACGAGTCCCTTTACCTGTAGAGTCTCGGCCTAACCCGAGCTTTAAAATAATAAACGGGTTTGACTATATCTTAATGAAGAGATGAGATATTAATATCATAATATATGAATTAACAATAAAATAAGTCATCCCAAAGCATGCCTAAAACCAAATAATCCAAATGAGGCATATCATACCAAGTCAAATATTGATATCTTAAACATACGACTTAACTATAAAATAAGTCATCTCAAAATATGCCGCAACCAAAATCATATAGTACTAAGGCATATTAATCCAAATCACTACTTCATAAATCCATATCAAGTCTCAAATGGACTATCATAAAAAATATGGTGATAACAATTCAAAATTCTTCAGAGCCACAAGATATAAAATATCCATCCCAAAATCTCTGAAGAACAATCATCGCTAATGAAATAATAATGGTAGTCAACTATCAGCTTAAAAACAGAAACATGCAGTCTAACAACCAAATAGATCGATACAGTCTAATACCAAAAAGACCCCAACACATAGTGTGATAGTTTAAACCCACAAAATAAACTACTATGCGAATTTACCTAAACCAAAAAATAGGCAAACATCATCTATTTTACACAAAATAAACTGATAGGTATTAGTCATCCGGTCTATAGACTAATCATGCATATAACACCTATTCAAGGGGCAAAAGGGTAGCCGTGTTATACCATAACAAACCTAAACCTCCTAAATAGGCCTGCCTACCCAAATGGAAGAATGTATCGACCTCAAGTCGATGAAAAATGAGTTATCTTCTCTTAGGGATCTATTAGCCTAAAAATGAATTCCGAACACCCTAAGATAATACAACTCTAAGTGTTACTCAAGTAATCACAAGAACTTAACTAACTGTCCCATGCCAGATATTAAATTCAAGTATTTACTAAAAGCTAGTAAATTCCACTCAAACACTATTTAATAAATTATAATCATAAGCGAAAGTATTGCACGAAATGTCCCATACCAATCCGATAATTCAATCGTTTATTAAAATTCTTTGTTTCATAGAAAACCATGAAATTCAACAGAAATAAAATCATGATTTATTCACTTATAAATAAAAAAGAAAGAGTTAAAAGATCTTATTTAAAAATAGATTTTGTTTACTAAAATTTGGAATCAAACCAATGCTTTTCGTAAAGTAATAACTTACTTTATTTTAAAAAATTTATACATATATATTTATTTTCGTGAAATATTTATCAACTTTAAAACCTTATAATCACTAGAAGAAACAAGCACTTTACTTTTGAAAAAGTTTGAAAACTCTTCCAAACATTTTTAAATAACTTCTAGAATAAAACTCATATGAAATAAGGTAATTCTTTTATAACATATATAATTCATAAAAGAACGGTGCATGTAATTTCCTTTCAAAACATTTTTAGATTTCCAATATAATTGAAATGATGATTTTTGAGGATTTTGGAAATAAATAAAACCCATTTAAAGCTTCAAATAGAATTTAGAATAAATAAATGAGTTAAGAAATATGGTTTAGTAAACTTTCCAAAAGCAATTTTTAAACAAAATCCATAATTAGAAGAAATCACAATTAAGGTTTTAAGTATTTAAAACCATCTCTTAAAATCATTCATCAAGTAGAGAACCATTTCAATGGTCCGAGTCACTTTTTGGTGATTTCTGATCACACTAATAATGCACAAAAATTATATAATTTAGCTACAAAATCAATGAGTTTTAATGGTTCTTAACATATATGCTATTTCTTAATTGATTATCAAATCAAATTTAATATTTCAACACACAATTCGTCCATCAAACAAATTAAAACCATGGCAAGAAATTCAAGCAATTCAATCATTAAATACCAATTATTATCACACAATTAGATATAGAATTCATGAGTTTTAACAACTCACCTTTTCCCATTCGCTTGCCTACTCCACTACCAGCAACCACATCGATGCATCAAACATCCAATCGCTGCCATAGATTAGGACTGACTTTGCAAGAGGTTAAACATCATATATCCATCCTTGCCAACTGCAACTTCGAGGATCCCAACATGCTGCCAGCCAAGTCGCTCTTGCCACTTCCTTGTACAATCGCCTCTAACATCTTGGTTCCAGCACGAGGTGCGTCGTCGCCTTGTCCAGGGTAGTCTCACTCGCCAAGGCTCCGTTGTTGACCTACGTCGATTTTGATTTTTTCCCCTTGTGTTCGATCTCTAGGCTTGGGCATGAAAATTAGGGAAAAAAAGGTACAGGTTCACCGTAGTACAACAAGTAGGAAAGAATCGAAATCATTGGGCTTGGGCTTGGGCCTGGGTTTCTTGATTTTTGTATTAAGTTTTATATTAATTCATCTTATTTCAATTCAACTTATTAAATAAATTTTAATTAAGAAAAGAAAAAATATGAAGTTTGAAATAATAGTTAACAAAAATCGAATACAACCACTTTTTTAGTTAAATTAATTTAATATTACAGCTTTTAAAATAGGGTTGTTACGGGTGTAGAATAAGTTGTGTTGTGTGTACACTACAACAATATTAGGTATATAATCAAAACTACTAAGGCGCGTTTGCATAATTGTGTAGAATTTTCATGGAGGTTCCCTCAATACATCGGGAATGGTCCTTCTGCATAAGGATCATATATATCTTTTCGAGCAGCGTATAACTCTAGGTAGTGTACCATAATGATTATATATAGCTGGCCCATGCCTCGCAGTGTTGAACCGAGTACATCACTTCTGCATGCATATCTGTAAGCAATACTAGAATGGAGTCACCTGCACCCTTGGGTTAGCTAAACCCCTTGGCTACGCATCCTATCTCTGGTTATAGTCTTTTCCGATGGTTAAGCTACGTTAAGCATCTCAACACATAAGCCACAATTCAAACAAATCTCGGAACCACATATGGTTTCCAGTGTCTTAACATATCTTAGAACCACACATGGATTCCTAAATCCTGAAATAGATCATAAATCTCTACATGGATTCGAGCATCTCGATCAGATCTCGATCGGATCTTAGATCTCCACATAGATTGCGGCATCTCGATCAGATCATGAATCTCCATATAGATTCCAGCATCTCGAATAGATCACAAAGCTCTTCCAAAGCATAGATCATGTATATGGTTTTGAAATGGTTATGGTTTCAAGTCAACTCATATAAGTACACTCCCCCGCTTAACAAGCGCTCCAAAACCAATCGATAAATTTCCAGTTGACTCAACCCTGGTTCTTCCAGAAATATACAGACAATACATAAGGGTTGAGTTCATCCCCTCTCTGGACGGATTCCCTTATCATTTGTCATTGAAGAGCAAGATGAGTTTATATGTAGGTAATATCATCATTGAGTGAATAACCGTACCGTATACTTATCGTATTTCTGCTTGATATTTTCTAAGTTATTTTTTGTCAAATTCAATAACAATGAGAATGATCGCATGTGGAAACTATATCTCGTATACTTATCATGTTTCTGACCTTCTCAACTTCTAATATCTCTTGGTCAAGGGTGAAGTTCGGTAGGTTAGAGCACACTTGTTTCTACACCCTACTAGAATCATCATTCTTAACTCTCACAGATAGAAACAAGTCTAATTTGTCAGCTTTAGTTCTAAGTACACAACTAAATACTTTCCATAAACAAGTAAACACACAAAGCAAGATTAATTCCCATAAAGAAATTTAAGTCACATAACTGACTTCCAATTCCATTTTTTATTTAATTAATACTTTATTAATTAAACCTTTTTTATTAGCAAAACTCATTTTAATCTAATAAAACTTCTTTCTTTAGTCAAAACTTCTAATTGATTACTCCTAATCAACTAAATTCCAAATTAATTAATTTCCTAATTAATTAAAACTTCTTATTAATTAAAAATCCTTATTAATTAAAACTTCCTTTATTAATTAAGACTTCCTTTATTCATTAAAACTTCCTTTATTACTTGCATATATATATATATATATATCTGTGTGTGTGTGTGTATTTAATTTTTTTTTATAAAAGATACACTTGTATTCTAATATTTCAATTTTTATTTATACTCTTTTCAAATCTTCAAAAAGTATTCATATACTTATCTCAATGGTATAAGTATATTCACAAATCACTTAACTAGATTTAATTACTTTAAATTATAATAAAAAAGATTTAAAAAAATGTCGGTCAAACATTGTTACTATAAATCCATTATCTCTTTTATACTTTAAACATATAATTTTATCTTATTCTAAAAGTTTCCATATTGTTATTATCTTTAAAATTCCATTATTAAAGTTCTAAGTATATTCATAGTCATTTAACAATATTTTTCCACTTTAAAATATAATTCAAGGGTTTAAAAACAAATGTTACTAAAACATTATTTACTGTGAATCCAAAACATTTCATACTTAATCATTATCTTTTAGACTCTCTTTTGAAGATCTAATTACATTTATAAAAGTTTAAGACAAGTATACTTAAACGTTGTCACAACAAACTCAAAACATTTCATATTTAATCATTATCTTTAAACCTTGCTTTTTCAAGATTTGGTTATACTTAAAGGCTTAAAGACAAGCATTACTTAAACATTGTCACAACAAACCCAAAACATTTCATTTATAACTGTTTGGAACAAAAATGACATAAACACCCAAGAATTATGGTAGAGAATAGAATATGGTAAAAGTAAATGAAAACGAGGAAAAGAGAAACATACAACAATTTATAGTGGTTCAGCAAAGCAAGGTCTATGCCCACTTTAATCTTTTATTGCATATTTTATACTTGGAGGCAGAAGTTCTTAGGGGTCGGTAGAACTCCGACACTTAGATTTTCAGAATTACAAGAATATAGCTTAGAATAGAACAAGAGCCAAAAGATCCTAAAAATGTGCGCTATCCTCATATTTATAGAGGTAGGGAGCCTAAAATCTCGCACAAAATATCTCCTATCCGTTGTATATGATTTAGACCAATTCTTCCAAAAAAGTAGGTGCTACTTTATCATGTTGCAAGGGGTCGATACGACTCCAAGGTTAGAGGTAGGTACTGATCCCTAAAATGACCAAACTGGTCACCTTGAACTCTTTGTTTCGGCTTGTCTAGTGGTTAGCTTCGTGATTTCATAGTTGTTTGTATCAACAATAGCTTATTTCGGGGTCTAAACGATGGAGTTGTAAAAGAAAAAAGTTGAAGTTTTCGAAGTTCGCGGAGATTGATAGAGAATTGCATTGATTCAATAAAGTGACATTAGAAATAGGCTTTTGACGTCAAGTAAGGCATATAAGCAGAAGATGAGGTCACCCAAGGTGGAACCTGTGCAGTTAATGCCCCGCTATAACTCCGATATATATTATAGCGGATTCCTACCGCTACGATTTTTCCATATATCCCCAACATATAGCCTTTCCGCTTTAATCCCCGCTATTTCCGCTATATCCCATTATTTCCGCTATATTCCGCTATTTCCGCTATATCTTCTATAAAAAATTGGATTGAAAAATGATATTTATACGCTATAAAAATTATGAAATTACTTAATTTCATTGAATTTTTGATATATGTTTAGAAATGATAATACTCTAATATTCTACTAAATTAAATTAAGTTATATAACAGTTTTACGTTCATTTACAATACATTTGCACATATTTTTATTTAAAATTATTTTTGTATTAATTATAATTCAATTGAATGTTAATTTTTCACATAATTACTATCTATATATTTGTAAAAACAACAAGTATGGGATTTATATGCTATTTTAGAGTAATCCGATATATCCCGCTATATCTTCGCTACATCCCCGCTATGACTTTTTGCACCTCTACCGCATTGAATCCACCGAGCGCTTTAACTGCACAGGGTGGAACTAGGAGTCGGTACCAATCCTCAGAGTGGGGTCGGTACTGATCCCCAACTTGGGAGGATTATTGCTTGTCTTGGCTTTTTTAAAGCGGTTGAACTTGCTTGGAGTCCAACCCGAGAAATTTGAGCATTTACTTAGGGCTTGACCCGAGATTTCCTAAGATTGACATGTTTTCAGGTTTCCTTTTGCCTGCTTGGAGTCAGGCCCAAATTTTTTGAGTTTTTACTCCAAATCATCAGGAGTCGATACCAAGTCGTGCCTGGGAGTAGGTATCGAGTTGTGCTTTGTGTCAAACCTGAGTTTTTTGAGTGTTTACTCCGACCCGTAAGGGGTCGGTAATGAGTCGTGCCTGGGATTCGATACTGAATCTTGCTTGGGGTTTCTACATGGATTATTTCGGGTCACGCTTAGAGTTTTTCCTAAGGCCATCCAACTTTGAGTCCAACCTGAGGATTTTGCGGGTTTGCTTCGGGTCAGCTCTTCCAAAAACCTGAACTTCCAAATTTTCAACATTTTTCAATTTTTTTTTATATTTCTTTTTTCTTGCCTTTTTATGATATTCCCAAAGTCCTTGGGCTGTTTCTCTATAGTTCGCTCATTCGATTCAATCGTTTAAGTCCGTTCGAAGACTATGGCAAATTCGGTTGTAACACTTTCCCTTCAAATTACGCCTTGTAAATTCTTGGCTATCCTTGGTTTCTAGACTCTGAGGCTATCTCTTTGGGTTGCCTGCCTTGATAACTTCCAAGTTCAACCTGTCCATTCTATTCGCATATTGCCTGATCAAAAGGCAGGATAACATTTGCCCATCGACGTACATCTTGTTTCAAACATGATGTGCTTTGATTCGAGACAAGTCAGGATTACTGTAAAGGATTCCACTATATGCTTTGAATGGTTGTTATCCTTCTCAAGGATTGCTTCTGTGAAGAGTTATGTCCATAGCTAATAGTGTTATAAATTTGGAGAGTGCTCTCTCGATCTATTGTTCCGAGCTTAGTAATTCTGAACTGGTTTCACTTATGGATTTTCCAGGTATGAGTCTGCATTTCGTTGACTCTACTTGTTGAGTGTCGAATATGATTACGTAAAAATATACACATGCACTCCTGTGTATAATTCTAGATCATATGCACGTACTTATGTTGACATATATAGGTCATCATCTTCATTGTTGTCATTGTTTGTTTTATGTAGCTAGACTTGCTTTTAGTTTGTAGTTGTAGGAGTCTGTTTTTGTTTTAGGTTGGCGTTGTGTGAGTTCCGCCCCCGCTTTTGTTTTCAGCTTAGGTGTAGATAAAACCTGCACTTTTCTTTCCTAGTCCTATTTCGAATATGAATAACAAAGACTTTTGTTTCGTCCAATCTTTTTGTGAATTTGTCAAAGTAGTTGAGAAATGCACTTTCCGTTTATTGTACTTGCGATCCATTTCTTATCAGGATTATTGTCGGACTAAGTCATTAACCTGTTCCATACCTGCTCTAGGCAAGGAACTTTAGGCTTACCATCCTCTCGACAAGACATTAATGCTCTACTAAACTCCAGGACCAAGCAAATGAGTGGATGTTCATGTCATATCCACTTTGATTTGCCCTAATGTCGAGGGTTGAAAGAGTTGATTGGCATCTACCTTCGGACCTCAAGGAAGGTTGAACTTCAAGGGTTCGATCATGGACCGTAGAAGTTTGGTCGACACCTAACTCTGGGCATCTGCACACCTGCAATGGTTTTAATCAATTATGCATAAATTTATTTCTAAGTGAAATAACATCGTAAGTGTTTGCTATTCCACGCCCTCGGGAGTGAAATCCCATCAATCATCGCAAGCCTGAAAATTCCATCTCCATGCTTTTTCCCTATTGCTTACGGACATTTCCAGGTCAGGTCTAAGTTTTTAGGGCTAGGGAAGATTGATTTGAGGACCAAGTCACCAATTTCAAAGGTCTGATTCCTGGCCTTGGCATTGTAATACAAGGCGACTTGGTGTAGGTGTGCAGCTGCTCTTAACTCAACTTCATCGTGCTTCTCATCGATTATATCAAGGGACTCCAGAAGGATTTGCTCATTCATTCTTGGATTGTAGCGAGTCACTCGATAAGAAGGTACTTCTAGTTCATTTGGAATCATAACATCTGATCCGTAGGCTAAGGCAAATGGAGAGTGTCCAGTCGCTTACTTATGGGTTGTTCGGTAAGCACATAGTATTAATGGAAGTTCATTGACCCACTTACCCTTTGCCATTTTGAATTGCTTCTTATGAGTGGACTTGATAATCTTGTTTACAACTTCAACCTGTCCAATCTCCTGGAGATGTGCCACCATAACAAATCTCTTCTATATGCGATGTCGATGACAAAAATCTTTTAATTATGTACTATCGAATTGGATCCTATTATCGATAATGATTTCCTATATAACTCCAAAATGATAGATGGTATTACGGACAACAAAGTTGATTACTTACTTTGTGGAGATCGTTGCTAACGGCTCTACCTCCGCCCATTTGGTGAAGTAGTCAATTGCGATGGCGACGTAGTTTGCGCTACCTTTAGATATCAGCAACACAGTGATGATTTCAATTCCCTAAACCGCAAACTGCAAAGGACTGACCATTTGAGTAATCTTCGTTGGTTAGGCTCTTAGAATTTTAGCAAATCTCTGGCACTTGTCACACTTTTTGTTTTAATCAGCCGCGTCTTAGTTGACAGTTGGCCAGATTTATCCATAGTGGAGGATCTTCTTTGCTAGGGTTTGTCCCTCGTTGTTGTCACTATAGGCCCCTTCGTGAACTTCGCTCAGGACACATGTGGCCTAGTCGTTGGCAACACACCATAGCATTGGGACCGAGAATCCCTTCTTATAAAGTGCTCCTTACTGAAGGGTATGTCTTGTAGCTTGGCGAAGGAGCTTCCATAGCTCATTCCTTCTTTCTGGAAGGATTCCTCTCTATAAGTAGTCCTTTATTGAAGTCATCCATGACTCCTTTTCTAGTTTAGCCTCTGAGATCTAGTCGACATCCATCTTGTTGACACTTGGTGCTAATAATACTTCAACCAAAACCAAGCCCATGAGCTGCACATCTCCAGAACCGGCCAACTTAGCTGGTGAGTCGGCCTTTTCATTTTCCTCTATAGGATTCTGAGTGCGATCGCGCATGCGTCTAGGCATCGGTCGAGATTAACCACTTTGGATAGCAGTTCAGGTAACCCTTTCTGGAATCGCGATTTTCGATTGTGCCATGCTCCAGGTGCTAGTTTAAGTTAACTACTTAAGAACGTAGTTCATACATCCTTCGTTATGATGTTTATTTCCAATCATGCCTAACTCCGGGCATCAGTTCAAAGTTCATAGATAAGATTCCACCTTATGTTGGGTATGGATCTTTTGTTTTGCCTACTTTGAGAAAATTGTCAAGGATTGTATAATGACCCTAATTCTAGTAACATTATTTAGGACATTTAATTAGTTAAATTAAATAAAATAACGTAAATGATTGAGGGATTGAGGTTTGTGTAATTAAAAGGCCGTGCCATTTAAACAAATGAGCTAAGGGAAAATGAAATAGAATAAGTTAGGTAGTTGATAAGGGCAATATAGGAATAAGTAACATTCTTATATCCTAAACCCTCACTCAGGTTCATTATTCACGTTCACAATCAAAAATCAAATACCAAAGAGGCAGGCCACCATTAAGGGAAAACAAGAAGAAGATAAGAGGAAGAAGCTCAAGCAACTTAATCCAAGATCAAATCTCAACTCCTTAATCATAAAGCTTAGGTTAATAATAGGTTACATCTCATGTTTTTATTATTTTCGGTTTTAGATTGAAATCCAAATTATTTTGCAAATGTTTGGCCATGTTTTTGATCATAAAATGGACATATATGCTTGTTGATGATTTATGCTATTGCATATAGATTTTATGATGTGTTTTAATGTGAAAACCCTATTAGATGACATCTATTTGCCTTGTGTTTTTAATATAAGGTCAGAAATTATATTTTAGAGATAGGTTTTAATTTTCATAATTTTCTGAATTAATGTGGAATTATTATTAATTTTCTAGTGAAGAAAATGGATAATTGGGTTTAAAATTAATTACGGCTATTTAATATATGTTTTGCATCAGAAATTTAAATATGTTAGAAAACATGTTAAAACATGATTTATGGGAATTTTTGTAGAATTTTCCTAAGCATTTTAATAAGTATATAAAATTATTTAAGGTATGAGACTTAAATGTTTTATATATTTATAAAAGGAGAAGGGGTAATTTGTAAATGTTTTAAATTGTTTAATTCTGATTTTCAGTAGAACTTTTAGAAAAGATTTTTGGAAAAGAAATTAGCAACCAATCATATGTTGACAAATAAGCAAGTTAGTTGGAAAGAAATTACTTTAAAAAGAAACAAAACAATTTTGTATGCTTTTACTATTTCGCCACTTTCCACACCTACCTTTCGACTAAGTACTTCCGCCTCCATCTCCATTGAAACCAATGCGCATGGTGTCAAAGGTTTAGTACGTAGCGAATTGGACATAGATGAAAGGTATATAGTCGAAACAATGGGTTCCAAAGGTGTCGAAACATTGCCTTGCTTTTAAAAGGAAATGCGCCTACTTTGCTTTCGAGAAGAATGCCTTGAACTTAGATGACTTTCGACTTGGTTAGATGGTTTTAGAGAATGGTTTCGAAAAAGGTTGCTCCTTTTTTTTTAAGATGCTTTCGAAAGGGGTCGAAACCCCTAGCTACCGCACCTTACCTTTCGAAGCAATGCTTTCGAAAAGGTTTCTTTGTTTTAAAACCTAAGCCGTTTCTCCAATGCTTCCGAAGGGATCAGTTTCTACACCATCCACTTTTTTTACTTAGGAAATTTCTTTCAAAAGAGTGCTTTCGACCTAGTTGTTTTAAGACCCTTTGTTCTATAGAAAGTTAAACCCAATTTGTTTCGAAAGGAATAGTTTTAAATGGTCTCGAAAGATTGTTCCACATGTTTTATTTGAACCCAAAGGTTTCGAAAGGTTTGTTTATTAAAAAGTATTTGAATGCTTTCGAAAGGTTTTAAATGAAGGATTCGAAGGGGTGGTTCCCCAATATTTTCGAAAGGTTCTAAGTGGAAGGTTTCCAAAGGTTTCAAAATGTAGGTTTTGTTCTTCGGCCTACGTTATAAAGTAAAGTAGCTTACTTGTATCGAAAGGGGTACTTTCAATGGTTTCGAAAGGGGTGCTTTCAAAGGTTTCAAATGTTTTCATCAACAATGTTTTGTGTAAAGTATATATAACATGGAAAATTGATTTGAGTAAAGCATCGAGTTTATTTCCTTGTTTAAGTATGATTTAAACGATTAAATCGATTTGAAATAAATGTTTCCAAGGAAAATTTTAAAGGTAGATGACCTTATGTGAAACGAATCAGATATTAGAATACCAGATGAGACTAGTATAGGGTCATGCCCTATACATTAGCAATTAACCCTTAGCTAATTTAGTCCAAAATTCCTGTGTGTAGGGCTTTTTCATAGGTAAGACTAAGAAGATGTTATAGATAGAAAGGAATATATAGAGTGAGGATAGGTTATTAATGAGCCCGCAAAACCATTAGGATCGGTTGACCTTGGGAGGAGTATTAGGGACAGACCGTCCAGAAGAGTATCTAACAGAAGTTAGACTATTTGTTTATTTTGTTTGGTAGGCCCGACTCAGCCAAAGGTTAGTAGTTAGACAGACAAAACTATAATGTTCGGACAGATAGTCCATTGATTACCTGATTTATATGCTTACATGATATTGATATTATAGTTTTAACCAGTTTTGTTGCAGTGTCTTGGTTTGCAAAAGATACGTTTTTAAAAAGGGATATTAGTGAGGGGAAACCGTTCCGCTAAGCGGCATGGTCTCACTTAATATCATATAACCGAGATGTATAGTATTATTCACATAAGGATTTATGTTTGACTCGAAGTTTATGTTTTCCCCTTAAACTCTTAGGTGCTCAAATTGATTTGAGTAGGCCGAGGGTTGAGGATTTACATGTTTTAGTAGGAGGACGAATAAAGCTTTCTAAGGCGAGAAGGAGGCTGAAGTTAGCTATTTAGGAGTTGTTATGTTTTATTTCCGCCATGTTGTATTAAGTTTGTTATGACTATTTAGTACTCTAGTCATCCAGAGGGGCATCTTTATATGTCGCTCTTGGCGTATTTTGCAATAATTATATTTGATCTGAACTTGGGTAAAGTTTGGATTATGTAACTTGGAATATGAAATGTTGTTTTGAAATGTAATCAGAAAAGTGTTTTAATCCGTGATGATTTTATTTCATATTCAAGTGCTTCTGATATTATGGATACCATTTACATAACCGTATTTTGTCACCGGAAGTTAATACTATAGATGACTGTAGCATCTGTAGCGCTTAGTTTCGGGCCTTCGGATAGAGGATGTTACAACTTGGTATCAGAGCATAGGTTTATAAAAAACTTTAATCTAAAATGATTTTTTAAAACTTAATCCTAAGGACTTAAAGAATAGATCAGGGTATGGGATAATGCTATAGTAACGTACTTGTATTTTCTATATATAAGTATATGATATATCTCTATTCTCTTATCTCTCTTAGGATATTCTCCTGTATCTTATGAAGGCTCGAATGTAGATATGGATGCTAGAAGTGGAAGGGTTAACCTTGGTGGGGGAAGCACCACAACTAATGGAAATGCCAGACCAAATACCAGGAGGAACCCAGGTCAGGCACAAGCTGGACATGTGGGTGCTGGAGTCCCGCAAGTTGACATGGGAGCAATGTATCAGTTCTTTGTTAACATGATGCAAGCGGGAGCTGCTGCTGGATTAGTTGGAAGAGGAAATCAAGAAGCTCTGATGGTCAACAACTATGCTATTCAGAGTAGAGATTATGCTCGGTTAGGAGGAAAGCCATTTATTAGTACTGAGGAAGCAATCGAAGTAGTGAATTGGCTGCTTCATTGCAAGAGGATTTTCGCTTAGTTATGGCTCAATGATGAGAAGAAGAGAAGGCTTGCTTCTAGATAGTTGCAAGGAGCAGCGCTGTACTGGTGGAACATCGTTACGGTTCGAGTTAATGAGGAGACAATGACTTGGGCTGAGTTCAAGAGGTGGTTCGAGGAAAGGTTTATGTCAGAAATTGCTAAGTCCACTCTACCCAAGAAGTTTGCTGAGTTTGAGCAAGGAGACATGACTGTGCTGGAGTATGCAATAAGTTTGATGAGCTAGCGAGATATGGTTATGCTACGGTGAATACTGTTATTGAGAGGGATACGAATTTCATCAAGGGGTTGAAGCCTGAGCTTGCTAGGACTTTATTATCGCACATTAGGGATCCATGTGATGTTGTTGTTGAGATGACATTGAGACATGAAGAGATGCTTGCTTTTCTTGAAAGAAATAAGGCAATGGAAGCTCTAGTAGTGCGGAGTCAAAAAAGGAAGTTTTTCCACAAGAAAGAAGCTCAGAAGGGAGGAGCTGCTAAGAAAGGGAAGGCAAAGGTTGTTTGCTATAAATGTGACAAGAAAGGGCATTTTGCAAATGAATGTCGCTCGGGTGATTGAAAGAAGAATATCAGATGCTTCAACTGTGATCAGATTGGACATTACAAGAACCAGTGCAAGGAGCCAACCAAGGATGGAAGAGGCAAAGTATTTGCATTGAAGCTAGCTACCTCGAGGCTAACAACATAGGAAAAGGGAAAGGCTGTGTAGGGAGGTACGCTTACGATTCATGGTATGTCAGTTAGCCTTCTATTTGATACCGGTGCATCGCATTCTTTTATATTTCATTGTTTGGTAGATAAGCTTAATCCAGAACCCTCATACTTAGTTACTTCCCTAAGGGTTGCAAATCCGATAGGAGGGTATGCGACACTTGGGATGAAGTGTGACCACCTAGAGATTGAATTGCTAGGTCATACCATTGTTTGCAGTTTGCATGTATTTGATTTCGTAGGGTTCGGAATTATTTTGGGTATGCATTGGTTAAGGGAATATGATGCTAGGATATTTTTCCATGAGAAGGTAATATCACTTAGACATATTGACTGTAGAGATCGGATAGTATACTCCATAGAAAACCCTAGTTGTGAGGTTAACTCTCTCTTGGGTGTTGTGGAGGTAGAAGACGAGTTGAATCGCGTTTTCATTGTTAGAGAATTTGCTGATGTCTTTGAACCTGTAGTAGGACTACCACTGAAACAAGCCATTGAGTTTCAGATAGATTTAGTACCTGGAGCATAACCAGTGAGTAGACCGCCAAGCAGAATGACACCTACCGAGATGAAGGAACTAAAGGTGCAGTTGGTGGATTTGGAAGGCAAGAATTTTAGTTCGTCTTAGGGAGCAGCCGTAGTGTTTGTCAAGAAGCCGGATGGATCGTTAAGGTTGTGTATCGATTATCGTAAGTTGAATGAGAAGATGATAAAGAATCGATATCTGTTACCTAGAATTGACGATTTGTTCGATCAGTTAAGTGGAGCCAAAGTATTTTCCCAGTTGGATTTAGCGACAAGGTTCCATCAGTTTAGAGTAGTAGAGGATAGTATTCCTTTGATGGCATTTAGAACTAGATATGGATCGTACGAATGATTAGTAATGTCGTTTGGACTAACTAATGTGCTAGCAATCTTTGTAGGTTTGATGAACCAAATTTTCCGATAGCAATTGGATAGGTTTGTGTTGATTTTTATAGATGATATTTTGATATACTCCATCGATGAAAGAGAGCATGAAGTTCATCTTGGAGTGATGCTTGAGACGTTGAGGTAGCATCAGCTGAAGGCGAAATATTCAAAGTGTCATTTCTGGAAGAAAGAAGTGAGGTTTCTTGGTTATGTAGTCTCATAGAAAGGGTTGTTCATAGATCCGACTAAGATTGAAGCAGTGAATAATTGGAGGAGACCCAAGACAGTGACTGAGATAAAGAGTTTTCTTGGATTAGTTGGGTATTATCGAAGATTCATTAAGGACTTTTTTCGGATAGCAACACCAATGACCAAGCTAACGCGAAAGAATGTGAAGTTTGTTTGGACTGATAAGTGTGAGGAGGCATTCCAAAAGATGAAACACTTATTGATTAATGCACCTGTGCTAATTTTTTAGAAGGGAATCGAGATTTAGTGGTATATACGGATGCATGTGGAGCAGGGTTAGGAGTTGTGTTAATGCAAAAAGGTAAAGTGATTGCCTATGCTTCTCGACAGCTTTTATTGCATGAGGTTAGGTACCCAACTCATGATTTGGAATTAGCTGCGGTGATTTTTGCGTTGAAGGTGTGGAGACATTATCTTTTGGGAGAGAGATTCAAGTTGTATATGGATCATAAATCGTTGTAAGAAGGAGTTGAATATAAAACAACAGAGGTGGTTAGTGTTTTTAGCTACTTGCGACTTTGGTACTGAATATACACCAGGGAAAGGAAACAAGGTGGCGGATGCACTTAGCAGAAGACACTAGAGTGCGGTGTTGGCGATGATAGCTGAGTGGAAAGATTTGGAAGCGTTGACGACATGTAGAGTACAGTGAAGATCTGAAGCTAGATCTATGTTGTCATGTTAAGTTCGACCAGTTATGATCTAAAGGATTGCTTCTAAGCAAGGAAAGGATCCATTATTAGCTGAATGGATCAGAAGGTTAAGAGATGGAACAAAGGGTGATGACTTGAAAGATTTCAAACTTGACCAAAATGGATGGTTGAGGAAGAAAGGAAGGTTGTGTGTTCCAAATGTAGGAAGCATTAGGAAGGAAGTTCTTGAGGAATGCCATCGTTCGAAGTTCACTATTCATCCAGGTGGAACTAAGATGTATTAGGATCTGAAGGGGAGTTTCTTTTGGGAAGGTATGAAGAGGAATGTAGGCTTATGGGTAAAGTAGTGTTTGAACTATCAACGAGTAAAAGCCGAACATCAGAAAATAAGTTGGTTGCTTCAGCCATTAGATGTTCCAGTATGGAAATGGGATTCTATCTATATGGATTTCATAGATGGGTTGCCGAGATCAAATCGAGGAAATGAAAGTATATGGGTCATAGTGGATAGATTGACTAAGAGTGCCCATTTCATTCCAGTTAAGTCAACTAGGACGGCACCTGTTTTAGCTAAATTTTTCATGAAGAATATAGTTAGACTTCATGGAATTCCTAGTAGGATAATAAGTGAATGAGATTCCTTATTCACTAGCGAGTTCTGGAAAAGTTTATAGGATACTTTAGGTACCAAGTTCAAGATGAGTACCGTTTACCATCCACAGACCGATGGACAAACGGAAAAAGTTAACAAAGTCTTGGAAGATTTTTTAAGAGCTTCTGTGCTTGATTTTGGAGGGTCATGGGAAGACCATTTACACTTAGTCGAGTTTTCGTATAATAACAGTTATCAGGCTAGTAGAGGGATGACAACGTTTGAAGCTTTGTATGAAAGGCCATGCAAATTTCCAATTTGTTGGTTAGAGACCGGGGATAGGTTGGTTGTTGGTCTGGATTTAGTTAGAGAAGCTGCAGAGAAGATTGAGTTGATTCAAGCTAGAATGAAGGAAGCTCAGTCTAGGCAGAACAGTTATGCTGATAGAAGACGGAAGGACTTAGAGTTCTCGGTAGGAGATTATGTTTTCGTCAAAGTATCACCGACGAAAGGTGTCACAGTTTGGAAGATCAAGGAAATTGGCACCGAGGTTTGTTGGACCATTTCCTATTGTAGAGAGGATCGAGAAACTCACATATAGAGTGGGGTTACCAAATAGTTTGGCAGGAGTTCATGATGTTATTCATGTTTCTCATTTGAGAAACTGTATTCAAGACCCTGAGACTACTATAACACCGACTATGTTAGAGGACTTAGTAGTAGGATAGAACTTGACTATAGTTAGCAAGCCAGTTCGTATAGTCAAGAGAGATGAGAAGAGGCTAAGGAACAAGACAGTCTAATTAGTTTAAGTCCAATGGAGCAACGACAAGAGAGACTGTACTTGGGAAACTGGGAGCAGGATTAGAGACGCTTATTCTGATTTGTTCGATGGTATGTTTTACCTTTATGTTTGATTTGTATATGTACCTCATTGTAATTTTGAGGACAAAATTTTTCTAGAAGGGCATACTGTAATGACCCTAATTGTAGTAACATTATTTAGGACATTAAATTAGTTAAATAAAATAAAATAATGTAAATGATTAAGGGATTGAGGTTTGTGTAATTAGAAGGTAGCCGTGCCATTTAAACAAATGAACTTAGGGAAAATAAGATAGAATAAGTTAGGGTAGTTGACAATGGCAATATAGGAATAAGCAATATTCTTATCCCCTAAACCCTCAGTCACATTCATTATTCACATTCACAATCAAAAATCAAATACCAAAGAGGCTGGCCACCATTAAAGGAAAACAAGAAGAAGATAAGAGGAAGAAGTTTAAGCAACTTAATCCAAGATCAAATCTCAAATCCTTAATCACAAAGCTAAGGTGAATAATAGGTTACATCTCATTTTTTTTATTTTCGGTTTTAGATTGAAATTCAAATTATTTTGCAAATGTTTTACCCTATTCTTGGTCATTAAAATGGACATATATGCTTGTTGATGATTTATGCTATTTCATATAGATTTTATGATGAGTTTTAATGTAAAAACCCTATTAGATGACATCCATTTGCCTTGTGTTTTTAATACAAGGTCAGAAATGATATTTTAGAGATGGGTTTCAATTTTCATAATTTTCTAAATTAATGTGGATTTATTATTAATTTTCTAGTGAAGAAAATGGATAATTGGGTTTAAAATTAATTACGGCTATTTAATATATGTTTTTGGTCATAAATTTAAATATGTTAGAAAACATGTTAAAAAATGATTTATGGGAATTTTTGTAGAATCTTCCTAAGTGTTTTAATAAGTATATAAAATTATTTAAGGTAGGAGACTTAAATGTTTTATATATTTATAAAAGGAGGAGGGGTAATTTGTAAATGTTTTAAATTGTTTAATTCTGAATTTCGGCAGCACTTTTAGAAAAGATTTTTGGAAAAAAAATAGCAACCAACCATGTGTTGACAAATAACAGGTTAGTTGGAAAGAAATTACTTTAAAAAGAAAGAAAACAGTTTTTGTATGCTTTTGCTGTTTCGGCACCTACCTTTTGACTAAGTACTTTCGCCTCTATCTCCATCGAAACCAATGCGCATGGTATCAAAGATTTGGTATGTATCGAATTGGATATAGGCGAAAGGTATATAGTTGAAACAATGGGTTCCGAAGGGGCCAAAACCTTGCCCTGCTTTTAAAAGGAAATGCGCCTGCTTTGCTTTCGAGAAGAATGCTTTCGACTTAGACGGCTTTCGACTTGGTTAAACGGTTTTAAAGAATGGTTTCGAAAGAGGTTACGCTTTTGTTTTATAAAGAAGCTTTCAAAGGTGGTTGAAACCCCTAGCTACGACATCTTACCTTTCAAAGCAATGCTTTCGAAAGGGTTTCTTTGTTTTAAAACCTAATTCGTTTCTCCAATGCTCCCGAAGGGATCGGTTTCGACGCCATCCACTTCTTTTACTTAGGAAATTGCTTTCGAAAGAGTGCTTTTGACCTAGTTGTTTTAAGACCCTTTGTTCTATTGAAAGTTAAATCCAACTTTTTTAAAGGAATAGTTTTAAATGGTTTCGAAAGGTTGTTCCACATGTTTTATTTGAACCCAAAGGTTTCTAAAGGTTTGTTCATAGAAAAGTATTTGAATACTTTCGAAAGGTTTTAAATGAAGGATTCGAAGGGGTGGTTTCCCAATGTTTTCAAAAAGTTTTAAGTGGAAGGTTTCGAAAGGTTCCAAAAGGTATGTTTTGGCCTTCGGCCTAGGTTATAAAGTAAAGTAGCTTACTTGTATCGAAAGGGGTACTATCAAAGGTTTCGAATGTTTTCATCAATAATGTTTTCTTTAAGTATATATAACATGTCAAAGTGATTTGAGTAAAGCATAGAGTATATTTCGTTGTTTAATGTGATTTAAATGGTTCAATCGATTTGAAAGAAATGTTTTCAATGAAAATTTTAAGGGTAGATTACCCTAAGTGAAATGACTCAGATATCAAAATACCAGATGCGACTAGTATAGGGTCGCGCCCTATACATTACCAATTAACCTCTAGCTAATTTAGTCCAAAATTCTAGTGTGCAGGGCTTTGTCACAGGTAAGAATAATGTTACACACATAAAGGAATATACAGAGTGAGGATAGGTTATTGGTGAGCCCACAAAACCATTAGGATCAGTTGATCTTGGATGGAGTAAGTTAGGGACAGACTGTCTAGAAGGGTATCTAACATAAGTTATACTATTTTTTTATTTTGTCTGGTAGGCCCGAGTTAGCCAAAGGTTAGTAGTTAGCCAAACAAAACTATAGCGTTCGGACAGATAGTCCATTGATTAACTAATTTATATGCTTACATGATATTGATATTATTGTTTTAACCAACTTGGTTGCAGGGTTTTGGTTTGCAAAAGATATGTTTTTAAAAAAGGATATTAGTGAGGGAAAACCCATTTCGCTAAGCGACGTGGTCTCAGTTAATATCATATAATCGAGATATATAGTATTATTCACACCAGGCTTTATGTCTGACTCGAAGTTTATATTTTCCCTTTAAACTCTCTAGTGCTCAAAATTGATTTGAATAGGCTAAGGGTTGAGGATTTACAGGTTTAATATGAGGATAAACAAATCTTCCTAAGATGAGCAGGCGGATGAAGTTAACTATTTAGGAGTTGTTATGTTTTATTTCAGCCGTGTTGTATTAAGTCTGTTATGACTATTTACTACTCTGGTTGTCCAATGGTGCATCTTCATATGTCACTCTTGGCGTATTTTGTAATAATTATATTTTCTCCGAACCTAAGTAACTTTTGGAATTATGTAAGTTGGAATATGAAATGTTGTTTTGAAATCTAATCAGAAAACTATTTTAATCTGTGACGATTTCATTTCATGTTCAAGTGCTTCTGATATTATGGATACCATTAACATTACCGTATTTGATCATCAGAATTTAACACTATGGATGATTGCAGCATCTGTAGAGCTTAGCTTCGGGCCTCCAGATAGGGGATGTTACAGATTGGATGGTCTTATCACATTCATTTTGGTTTATACTCCTGACCCCAATCCAAGGACAAGAGTTGAGAGAGTGAACGGACGTATCATGTTCGTTTCGATTTATACTCCTGCCCCAAATCCAAAGACAAGAGTGGAGAGAGTGAACAATCGTATCACGTTCGTTTCGGTTTATATTCCTTCCCCTAATCCAAGGACAAGAGTTGAGAGAGTGCATGGTCGTATCATGTTCGTTTTGGTCGTATCACGTTCGTTTTGGTTTATACTCCTGCCCCTAATCCAAGGATAAGAGTCGCGAGAGTGAACGGTCGTATCATTTTCGTTTTGGTATATACTCTTGCCCCTAATCAAAGGATAAGTGTCGAGAGGGTGAATTGTCGTATCATGTTCATTTTGGTTTATCTCCTGTCCCCACATCAAGGGTGAGAATTAGTGTTGGAAGGTCAGGTCACATCTGTTTTTTAAGGTTTATACTCCTGCCCCCACATCAAGGGTAAGAGTAGGCTGATGGATTGTCGTGTCACATCCATTGTAATTTTTTACTCATGCCGCCAATCTAAGGACAAGAGTGAAAGTGACTATGCTATAGGATCGTGTAATATGGAATATATACTAAACTTATTAGCTAGTGCGGAAAGAAACTATAAAATAAAAATAGGAGTAAAGTAAAATGACACCAGAGATTTTTATACTGGTTCGAACTCCCGTTCTATGTCCAGTCCCAGACTCCTTCTGGATTTAAACTAGCAACCCTCACTTAACCCGGAGGAATAGGTTTACACCGCCTGAGCAACCGAATAGGACTTTGACTACCTGAGCAACCGAACAGGATTTTCCCGTCTGAGCAACCGAATAGGACTTTGATACGAATGAAATGTTTTCTTGACTTTGCTTACTCTTGTTACAACACAGATTTGTCAAATGAAGTACACCCTTCCTATAATCCTTTCCTTAAGTATAATATGTGTAATTGTGTGTATATGAAGATTAGGAAGATTTAGATTGCTTAAGAAATGTAGAACTATAATCGTATCTTTAAGCAATAGATAGTTGAATGTTCAAGAAAGTAGAATATCAGAAATTAAGATCTTGTAATTTCAGAATAAATAATTGAAGTTAGGTACATTGATCTTGAAAATTATGTTTATTTATAGTAGACGGAGGGTTACAACCTCTGGTGAAAGGTTCTATCGAGCAGCAATGGATGTAACTCTCTGCGAAGAAAAAATCTACTCGTGAAAGGAAGTGTCTCTTCATAAATATGACAGTTATTAGTAGGTCAGTTGACTGGTTGTGGAGCTTTAGTCGACTGAAGTTGAAAACATATGCGTGCACATGTATATGCACTGGGTCAGTCGATTGACTATGTGCATTCAGTCGACTAAGCTGTGAATTTTTATAAATCTAGCTTGAAAAACATTTTAAATTTAATTTTAAATAATCATCGTTGATGTGTGAGGGAGTGTGAACTACTTGAGGATAGATTTTAACATATATGAACACTAACTTAGACTCTAGAACAAAATTCATACTTGATATATGATCTTCGAGTCTAGTCGCCTTCGTTTGTAGTCGTAGATTTGTCGAATATTTTATCATTCTTATGTCGTCTTGATTGTCTTGGCATGAATCAAAACCTGAGATCCAACATTCTCCCCCTTTTTAATCGATGACAACTCTTTATGATATATTGAAATATGAGCAAAATCTCGACGAAAAATCCTTGTAGAACTCCCCTTGAATCCGAGATGAAATTTTTGTTGAACCTGCCAATTTTGTTAGTACAACACTTCTTCTCCCCCTTTGTCATCGACAAAAAGGAGAGAGATATATGGGAACATACACACACACACATATGATAACTTATAATATGAACAAAGACAATCCACACAACACATACAACAATAATAAGGATAATAAATACACAATACAAACAACAACAAACACAAAAGAATTGTACGAACAAAGTTAGGGTCCTAAGAGTTAGGTCTTTGGAAACCAAACCCAAGAGGGTTCAGAATTCCTTTTGAAAATAAAATCTTTATTTTTGTGCAATGTTTTCATAAAAGATTTTATGTATTTGTTTCTAGTCAAAGAATTGTTGGTTTTAGGAACCCAAATCTTAATTAATTTAGAATAATTTGGAACTTTTGAAACTGATTTTACAATAATATCATTGTTCCTTTTAAAAATTTTATATAAAGAATTCCTTTTCTTTGGAGTAATTTTTTATACTTGCTTATATCCTAGTCCCCTTTTATTTGAAACTGTCTGAGAATTTTCTGTAATTTTAGAAATATTCTCTCTTCCTTTGTTAAAATTAGAGACATTTTTAGTAATATCATCAAATTTTGTTTTATGACTAGAAATATCTAATTCCAATATTTTAATATCAGCTTTCAAATCATGATTTTCAACTAAAAGAGCATCATTCTTTTCCTTCTGTGTTTCTATTTCTTGACTTAACATAGAGAGTTGAGATGTCATAATAGAATAAGATTCTTGAGAAGTATCAAGTTCTTCTAAAATTTCTTTCTCATTTCTTAACATATCTATCTCAATTCCAGTCCTATTCAATTTTTCAGTAGTGTCTTTATATTTTCTTTTGATGTTTCTTAGTTTATCAAGTAATTCTAAATTTATTTCTACTAAATCATCAAAAGTTAAGTCACTCACCTCGTCATTTGTGACCATAAAACAGATGTTGGCTTGTTCAGAATCTCTGTCTGTGTCACTGTCTGATGGCGAAGATCTTGAATCATCCCATGTAACAGAGAAGGCTTTCCATTTGAATCTGTCTTTCTTGTTCTTAAATTTTTCTCTTTTTCGATCAGGACAGTCTTTCTTGGTGTGCCCTTTCTTGTGACATTCATAACATTCTAGAGCTGAAGACGATGGCTTGCTATTGTTATTATTACTGCTGAAGTTGTTCCTGTTATTTTTGAATTTGTTGCTCTTTCTGAATTTCAATTTTTTTTGAAATTCTTAGCAATAAATGCCATATCTTCCTCATTTGAATCTGATTCATCCTTTTCTGCTTGGAATGCTATATTCTTCTTATCTTGCGCCTGTACTTATTTTGTATTGAGATTAACTTCATAAGACATTAGATTTCCTATCAACTCTTCTGGTTTAATGGTTGAAATGTCGTTAGCTTCTTCGATTGCTAAGACCTTTCGTTCCCACTCATCCGTTAAAGAGTTGAGGATTTTTGAACCAATATCAAAGTTTGAATATTTTTCTCCTAATGCTAAGAGAGAGTGATATATGTCTTGAAATCAAGCGTACATTTCATTTATTATTTCATCTTGCTTCATTTTGAAATTCTGGAACTAATTCTTGAGCACAGATATCTTACTTTGCTTTACTTTGTTAGTACCTTCATGAGTAACTTTAAGTGTATGCCAAATTTCATAAGCAGTATTACACATGCTAACTCTGTTAAACTCTTTTTTGTCTAATGCACAAAATAACATATTCATAGCTTTGGCATTTGCACTAGCATCTAGTTTTTGTGTGCTAGACCATTGTGAATATTCAGTAGTAGGTATGTTATATTCTTCTTGAATAATATTCCAGGTTTCATAACCATTTGCTTGCATATAAATTCTCATTCTAGTAGACCAATAGTTATAGTTCAACTCGTTAAATAGTGGAGGTCGTGCAGTAGATTGACCTTCAGTAAAACTTGTGCCAGTGTTGTTTTCCATATTACTAATATATCAGATAACCGTGTTACGGTTATAAGATGACCTTGCTCTGATACCAAATGAAAGTGACTATGCTATAGGATCATGTAATATGGAATATATACTAAACTTATTAACTAGTGTGGAAAGTAACTATAAAATAAAAATAGCAGTAAAGTAAAATGACACTAGAGATTTTTATACTAATTCGAACTCCCATTCTACGTCCCATCCCAGACTCATTCTAGATTTAAACTAGCAACCCTCACTTAACCCAGAGGAATAGGTTTACACCGCCTGAGCAACCGAACAGGACTTTGACCACCTAGGCAACAGAACAGGATTTTCCCGCCCGAGCAACCGAACAGGACTTTGATATAAATGAAATGTTTTCTTGACTTTGCGTGCTCTTGTTACAACACAGATTTTTCAAATGAAGTACACCCTTCGTATAATCTTTTCCTCAAGTATAATATGAGTAATTATGTGTATATGAAGATTAGGAAGATTTAGATTGCTTAAGAAATGTAGAACTATAACAGTATCTTTAAGCAATAGATAGTTGAATGTTCAAGAAAGCAGAAAATCATAAATTAAGATCTTGTAAATTCAGAATAGATAATTGAAGTTAAGTACATTGATCTTGAAAATCATGTTTATTTATAGTAGATAGAGAGTTACAACCTCTGGTGAAGGTTCTATCGAGCAGCAATCGATGTAACTCTCTACAAAGAAGAAATCTATTCGTGAAAGGAAGTGTCTCTTCATAAAGATGACAATTATAAGCAGGTCAGTCGACTGGTTGAGGAAATTCAGTAGACTAAATTTGAAAACATATCGTGCACATGAATATGCACAGCGTCAGTCGACTGACTATGTGCATTCAGTCGACTGAGCTGTGAATTTTTTTAAATCCAGCTTGAAAAACAATTTAAATTTCATTATAAATCATCGTCATCAATATGTGAGGGAGTGTGAACTACTTGAGGATAGATTTTAACATATATGAACACTAACTTAGACTCTAAAAAAAATTCATACTTGATATACGATCTTCGAGTCTAGTCACCTTCGTAATTTGTAGTCGTAGATTTGTAGAATATTTTATCATTCTTATGTCGTCTTGATCATCTTGGCATGAATCAAAACCTGAGATCCAACAAAGAGTTGGCCGATGGACGGTCGTGTCATGTCCATCTTTAGTTTATACTCTTGCCCCCAATCCGAGGACAAGAGTTGGCTGATATCAATCTCCAGATACCAAGAAGAACTTCAGGGGTCCGATCATGGACAGTAGAAGTTTGGTGCACCAATCTCTAGGTATGTACTTACTGCACTATACACATGCAAATTCATTCGAGTCGGTCAAGTCACAACTCTTAAGTAAAGGAAAAACAAAATCTCTGACTCGGAAAGATATTTTATTCTATAAAAGATGGGAAATGAAAGGTTTTCTCTTGCACCTACCCAACGTTGTCGGAGCATGGCTAGTTCTCAGAAGGTTGGGGATCGAATGTGACCATCGACCTGGCAGTTTGGACCTTCCCGATATTGCCGAAGCAACACTAGTTCTAAGAAGGTTAGGAGTAGAATGTGACCGTCGACATGGCGGTTAGGACCTTCCCAGCGTTTGCTGCAACGTCGGTTCTCAAAAGGTTAGGGGTCGAATGTAACCATTGACCCAACGGTTAGGACCTTCCCAGCAATGCTGGAGCAATGCCATTCTCAGAAGGCCGGGGGTCGAATGTGACCATTGACCCAGTGGTTAGGACTTCCCCAGCATTGTCGGAGCAATGCTGGTTTTCAAAAGGTTAGGTGTCGAATGTGACCATGCACCCAACGGTTAGGACCTTCCCAATGTTGCTGGAGCAACGTTGGCTCGCAAAGGGGTCGAATGTGACCGTCGACCTAGCGGTTTGGACCTTCCCAGTGTTGCCGGAGCAACGTCGGTTCTCAGAAGGTTAAGGGTCGAATGTAACCATCGACCCGACAGTTAGTACCTTCCCATCATTGTCGGAGCAATGCCGATTCTTAGAAGGTTTGGGGTCGAATGTGACCGTTGACCCAATGGCTAATGAGTCCACTCTCCCATACATCATTTAAGGATAAAGGAGCATTCCTTGGTTGTGCTAATGGTTTCAAGGCACTGAATTTTTTGCTTGTAAGAACACGGTTACATTGGTTCAAGAAGTAGATTTTATTAATGAGTAGAAGAAATGGCAGGGCCTGCCTATTTACAATGCCCCCAATGTCCTTAGGAGGCCTATTTGTGAAAGGAAACTAGCTAATGAAGAATGAGGCAGCATTATCATAGGCTGTTGCTTCATCCCTAGGTGACTGGTTAGTTGATGACCAGTCTTTCATTAGTTTGTTTTGGCCCCTGTCTGTTGGGCCCAGGCGGTTCTCCTAGAGTAGGTAGACCCTAAGGTCCGGCGGTTTCTCCGTTATTCGATGGTTCCTTAATGTACTGCTATAGCTTGTTATTTCTTATCAACTCCTCAATTAGATTTTTCAAATGTCGACACTCATTAGTGTTATGTCCGTGAGTTTCATGGAAATGATAGTATTTTCCTAAGCGCTTATATTCATTTGTCGCCTCTTTTCGAGGTGGCTTCTTGTATTGCTTCATCTCTTATGTGGCAAGGTAGATGTTTTCCTGCATATCATTTAGAGGTGTATATTCTTCTGATCTCAAGTTCCTCAGCTGCTGGTTGTTATTGTTGCATTGGCTGCCTGGACCTCAATACCTTTTCCTTTGATTGTTAGAATCCCCGGTATTAACTACCACATCCACAGAGTTTCCTCCAGTCCGCTTCACAGTGACATTACCCTGTGTTACTTCAGCTGAACCCCCAGCATCATTCCTTCGGGGATGTTTGTGTGCTTCTTCCAAGCGTAAGTACTCATTGGCCTTTCAATAGAAAGTGTCCATCGTCGATGGGGGTTTCCTTTCCAACCATTCCTTGAAATCCGAGTCAGGATGAATTCCCTTAATCAGCGCCATCAATATTATATCTTCTTTTTGGATCTGTAACTACCATCACGGCTATGTGGAACCGATTCAAGAAGACCCTTAGCAACTCTCCATCAGCTTGGAAGATTTTAAATAGTGACATCACATGCTTTGGACGTAAAGTGTGTAGGCGGAACCATTTTAGAAACTTTCGCGACAACTCAACAAAACTCGATATAGACCTCCGTAGTAGTCTAATGAACCACATCATAGCTACTACTAAACAAATTGAGAAACAACGGCATTTCATAGCTTCATAAGCCCTAAATGAATCCATATGCCACTCATATCTCGTCAAGTGTTGCCTAAAGTCCATTGTCCACCATACAATTGCATCGTTGGCATTGAAAATCTCCAAGGATATCTGTAACGAACCGATATTTTCAACCATTTGCATCCGCACATGTCGGACTTGAATTGCTCAAAATACCGCGTTGTAAATAAAATTTGGCAAATCTCAGAATATACAGTAAATAAATAATCACAGATCACAGACACAGAGTAAAATAATGCAGCGGAAGTAAAAGAAATAGTAGTTCATGATGCTACTATATAAATATATCAGAGTTACATAAGGTAAAATAGAAGAAATAGAGTACAACAGAAGTCTAAATAAAATAACCAAGTACAAGCTGAATAGAACAACATAACTGAGATAGATAAAACTAGATAAGCAGATAATCTCCAGCGATTCCAATCTCCAAAAAGTGGAATCCAAATCTGTGAATACTCAGGCTGACCCGAGCGTAAAGCAAAACACAAAATACTCGAGTCAGGACAATATATACTTATATAATGTAAACCAACTCAAGAAAACTATAATAAGGTACAAGTAACTTAAAGAATGCTTGGGATCACCCATTCTTTAAGGATCCGTTAAACTATCTACTATGTAGTACTATTCGCTATTATAATAATGTCTAGTATAAAATAAACATACTTTTAAATAGCATTAAGGCTTTACATTTTCCACCTTAACACGTAATAGTCCCAGTAGTCTATCCAGTATTAGCATACTCCCAAAATGGGGGCTACCCTTGATACTCCACAGGATACGGGAGAAATCACAAATCGTAGTAAAGCTCGATATGGTAGGTGACACGGCACACAAGGCAATACCAGGGTAGATATACCAATTATGCATCCGGACTGGTGGTGACGCATAGCAGCCACTACCGCCCACCTCGAACAACACTCCCAAATCAAGGGTGTGCACCAAATCAATCACAAGTAGTGGTATCGAAGAAGTGTGTCCGATCAGAGGTGCTACCTCCTTGGCTCGTCGATCGCTTCTGTTTTAGCCACCTTATGCCAACTCACGAGAGTTGGGTCCACATATATACCTTAGGATCGTCGCCACCATCCTACTTCATTCAGGGAAACTCCACCGCGTACACAGTTGTTAAAGTGGTTTTCGGTATTGACAGAGAGTATGTCCATATCCGATCCCGGTCTCTTTAACAACCAATCGTTATTATAACTCGTGGTTAAAATTTTAAAATAATATTTTAAACTTCAAAATAGAATATCATTTCAAATCCAAATCTTTATCAAAATAAAGATTAAACCAATTCCAAACCATTTCAGTATATTTAAAATATCATATCATTTCAAAACTTCATTTCAAATCATTTCAATATATCAAAATATCATATCTTTCCAAAACTTCATTTCAAATCATTTAATATATTAAAATATCATATCTTTCAAAACTTCATTTCAAATCATTTAATATATCAAAATATTATATCTTTTCAAAACTTCATTATCAAATCATCATTTGAGTTCAAATCCAAATATTCAACTTTAAATACCTTTTAAATTCAAAGATATCATTCATTCATTATCATTTCAAGTCACCTTTTAAATAGTTTATATTTTAATCAAAATAATTCATCTAAACCATTTAAAAGTGTAATTATTATACTTTCAAATCAAGTATTAAAATTTCCAAAGTTTCAATTCAATTCAATCATTTATTTCAATTAAATTTCCATAGACCATTTCAAATCTTATAAATTTCAAATATAGATTTAATCCACAAAATAACTATTCAAATTATAAAATAAATTCCAAAGCTTTATTATCCTATATTTCATAAGTCCAATATCTTTTAAATATATTCAAATTACAAGTAAACCAAATATTTTGCATACTAATATAAACTTCAATTATTCATTCCAAGATTTAATATCATTTCAAATTCATTTCAAAATATCAAAATATCATTTCAAAACATCTTTTATTTAATTTAAATTTAAATACCATTTAATCACATTTCAAAATAGTTGTATTTCCCAAATCAACTATTCCATTTAAATCAGTTAAAGTCAATTCATTATATTTAATAATTAAATATTAAATTTCCAAAATTTAATCTTTTCAAAGATCATTTATTCCTTTGAATTTATGTGACGACCGCCCACGACCCCTGCACTGAACCTAGATATAGTGCGCTGTAAAGTGTGCCAGGCGACCATGGACGATTGTCAGGGTAAATTTAAACAACAGAATCTATCGTATTACTCACAGCACATGGACAAAATACAATAGAATATATATAGTGAAGCTTCACAGAATAAAATTTCATCAATCAAACTTCATAATAGTTGGATACAAAACATCTGAATAGTCAATACGTCAAGCCTCACTACATATCACTTAGAGAATATACAAGCAGCGGAACATCCAGTACATATAGTAAGAAGATAATATGCAATACTCCAGCTCGTCTTCGTCATCGGCATCGTAGAAAGCAAGAACAGCACCTGTCACCTGCTACCTAGTCTGCCCGTCCCAAAATGGACGAACAGCCCAAGGCAATAAGAGTTAAAACATAAAGCCTTGAGTCAGACAACAGTCTTAGTGAGTGGTAAATTAACTAACAACATACCAAAAGAGCATAAAGGAAAAGGAATAGGAATCCAACCCTCCCACTCCACCTCTTTCTACAGTGATAGCCCCCAGACACACACTAAGCAGAAGCAAACATAGCAAAGCATAAAATTTAAAGTAAAGCAATTATCACTCGAGTAAAGGGCGATGCTTTCCAAGTACAAACCCCCAAGGCCTAAACCAAGATCAAATAAGCACCCAGAAAATACCGCTCTTGAGACCGAATGATGATACAACCAAACATCCATGACTCTGGCTATCACTGTTATCATTGCTTCGATATCATCGTTAATTGAATGACCGGCTCATTATTTCATCTGTCCATCAAGGGCTAATGGAAACCACTGTTCTAGACATGACTCTGCACGTCATCGTGACTCGTGCCTAAGACTATCGAATCTGCCCAGAGTACTCGACTACCAATCAGTAGTCTTCAGGGACTATCGAATCTGCCCAACGTACTCTTGCTTTGAGCATGCTAGAACCTTCAACAACGATGAGATCTCAGCCTTCTAGTCATCCTCCTCGACGACTATTTCCATACTAGCTCAAGCGCCTCTCGAGCAAACCATTATCCTCAAACTCGAACCATTCACCGAGTTATCAATCTGCTTGGAATGATCCCGTCTGGATTAGACCAAGGCTATCTCATATCATACTTCGCCTCATCATCATCATAGCAAAGCTTCATCTCAACATCATCATCAAATCTATCCATATGAGCTTCATCATCCGCTACATATGCCACAAGCAGCTTTTCCAATTCAAGAGCCTTTCCCTTAGCTTTTGAATCATCTTCGACCATCTTGTCTAAATCAAATCATCAATCATCTAATTCATAGCAATCAATCAAATCAAACATTAATCCAAGTAAACAGGCATTCAAATATGATCTAAATAGACAACTATAACAATAATGGCAATTTCGTAATTAAAGAGTCAAAAGTCTAACAAGCATGAAAACATGAGCAATATCTCTATAATCTTGATGAATGAACTTGCATAGGTTAACATGTAGTAAAATGGATGCCAAATCATTATGAACAATGGATCTATATGGATCTATACTTAGGATTAGGAAAATGCATGGAAATCACTACTTTAACACAAAATCAAGCCAACGATCCGATATACTCCTTTGGATCCATGTGAGAGATAATCACCACTCACCAAATCACCTAAACACCTCAAAAACAACCCACTTCAGATCTGGACAGCGAAGGATCTAACTCGATCTATCACAAATCCGCTTCAAACGATGAAATCTCTCTTCGAAGGATGTAGATCTTCAACCTAAGCTCTTGAATCTTCAATTCGATCTTCGATTTGGATGGAAGGAATCACAAGATTAGAGTGGAGAAAAGAAGTGAAGAAGTGTAGAACTCGAGCTCTCAAAATGGCAGCACTTCATCGCTTCAAAATCCGGATCCTAAAAAGTGAGGCAAACACATGTATTTATAGGCAGAATTCTCCTTAGGTCGTTTGCTCGGAGTTAGGTCGTCCACGACCTAAGAGCCCCTACGACCTAAAACCCCACGACCTAAAATCTTCGACCTAACAGCCCCAAGCCTCTACGACCTTTGACCTAACATATGCGCACTCCTACGACCTAACCAGATGCGCTTCTATGACCTAACGACTTAGCGCATCAGCGCACCCAAGCGACCTACGACCTAACCCAGATGCGCTTCCTCGCGACCTAACGAATGCGCATCCGTGCGACCTAACAGATCCAACGACCTACGCGCATCCGCGACCTACGACCTAACAAACGTGCGACCTAACACACACACGCGACCTAACTAACTTAGCCAGGATACGACCTAACTCCTTAGGTCGTCTAATCGACCTAACCACACTAACTCACTCTCTTATACCGTTAGCTCTTAGGTCGCTAACCACTAGGTTACTACTCACTAGGTCGCTAACCACTAGGTCGTTAACTCGCTAACTCTCTTAGGTCGCTGCCTGTCCTTAAGTCGCTCAAACCTTAGGTTGCCAACATCCTATAGGTTGCCAAATTCTATAGGTCGCTAACTTTCTTAGGTCGCTCCAATCTCCTAGGTCGCTCATTCGACCTAACCTGTTCCACGACCTAAGCCACCACACGACCTACCTTCTATACGACCTAACTATTATACGACCTAACTATCACACGACCTATCTATCATACGACCTAACTTCTTAGGTCGTTCCAATCCTTAGGTCGCTCCACTCCACTAGGTCGTCTACTCCTTAACTCGCCATCTTCCTTAGGTCTCTCCAAACTCTCATACGACCTAACACTTAGACTCTGGACAACTTATCAACAACGCGACCAAATGTCAACTGTTTTACGATGTTTCGATTCGTAAAAATACGGGTCGTTACAATTTATGAAACAAAGAAAATTCAACTTTCGCAACACTTAGAAAATGCAACGAAATGTTATGTTTTAAAATAATTCATTAACAAAAGACAGCATATAAATGCTGTAATAGGTTTCTTTTAATTCCAAGTAAACTTTGGTTAAATTAAACAACTATAGCACTTATAAAGTGCTATAATAACCTTTAGTTCAAATTAGCCTTTTAGTTCATTTAAAACAACTACAACATTTTAAAAATGCTATCAAATCAAATTCAGAGTTTTATTTACAATTTCACACATAATTAACTTTTAATATAAATCATTTTTACTTATAAAATCATATATTTTCACATTTTAAAAACAATCATTTAATTACCTTTATTTCTATGATTTTATAAAGTCAAATATCCACACAAAAATCAAATTAAATAACAATTAAATTTTCATTTCTTTAATTAAATTCTTAACTTAACAACTAAGTTTAAATTTCCAAAATATAACTTATTTCCATTTATTTTACTTAATTAAAATTTCACTTTTAACAAAATTCACAATTTCCCAATTTAAGCAACACAATTCAACTTAACCACTCATTTATTTCATATTTTAATTTATACAAAATCATTAACACTTTTAAAAATTATTATTACTTAATAAAAATCATTAAATTCATTTTAAATCAAAATTTGTCATATATTCTCACTTTACATAATTTCCATTTATAAAAACAAAACAAATAACATAAGTTTTCAACCCAAATTCAATTAAACAAAGCTAGAAATGAATGCACAAAACATCACCAAAGCTTTTGCACTTGCTTTCTACCACTTGTGTTTCAGTTATAGGCTAGAAAGGCACGGCTAAGGAGTGTGTTTGGGTCTAGTTGTGGGTTCATATGGCCGGCCTAGCATGGGAAGAAGATGGTGCAAAGTGGTGCATGAACTACAACACAATCTAAGCAACGCCACATGATCTCAATGCAAATCTAGGCCACGGCCAAGGTCATATGGACACGGCCTGGGTTCAGGTGGGTCAGGGGATGACATGTCAGTGGTGTCTGGTCAGGTAGGGGATGGAGATGGTGGTGTAGGTGGCGGCCAAGGAAGAGTTTGTGGTGGTGGAAGACTAGTGTGATCGGCTATGGTGTAAATGTGGGGGTTAAGCGCATTTTTGTGATGGATCATCAACCAAGGGTGGCTCCACTTGGCTATGGGGTTAGAGAGGAGGTGGTGGAGGCTGGTTCAGGTGGTGGTGGAGGCGGCACAACTGATGGAGATGGCAGGCCGATCCTAATGGTGAAGAGAGCAAGTGCAAATTACATATAATTCAAGTAGAAAACAATGAAAAGAAAAGAGAATATACCAAACTTTTCCACAATGAAGATGACCGAAATTTTTGATGATGAGAAAGTTAATTCACGTGAAAATAAGATGGGAGTGGTCGGCTAAAGGTAGTGAGGAGTTATGGCAGCAATTGAATTAAAGTGATGGTTGAAATTGAAAAGGTGTGAATACAAAAAGTCAAGGAATAACAAAAGTCACAAAACTCTTCAAATATCTCCATTTCTTTTTCCAAGTTTTAAATAACTGAATAATGCATATAAATTCAGATAAAAACACGAAAATTTAGTAAATAAACAAAAATAAATAAATAAATATTAATTATATATAATTTAATTATAAAACAACAAAATTTGCAAACTAGTCTTGAAAATATGAAAAATAAATGCAATGAACTTTGGAAAATTTTTATGTACTTGAAAAATATTTATAAATAAAGATAAGAACACTAACTAAAAATGAATTCACAAAAATACATAAATAAATTTTAATTAAATATAATTTAATGAAGAAAATAGCAGAAAAATGGAAACTAACCTTTAAAAATTGAAAATAAATGCAATGAATTTTGGAAAAATTCTATTATTACTTTAAAAATATTAAAAGACAGCAATATACATAAAATAACATATTAACACATATTAAAATAAAATATGACGAAGAAAATATAATTTATATAATTTAAAATAAACAAAATTGCTAAATAAATCAAATTGCACTCAATATTGAAATATACATAACTTTCACAATTTAAATCCGTTTTCAACGAAACGAAAAGCAGTATTCATGATGTAAAATCTATTTTCATAATAAAAGCTAAAATTTAAGAATTTAAATATTAAAATTTAAAGTCAAAGTTTGACCAGAAATCCACTTTTCAAGAAAATATTCAATTTATACCAGTTTGAAATTATAATTCATATAATAATCAAAATTTATATTTAAAATGAGATATTGAAAATAAAACAAGTTTAAAATAATTTCAAAATAAAATAAAGTCAAATTTAAAATATATGCAAAAATCTAGGGTTGTTACACTCTCCCCCACTCAAAACTTTTCGTCCCCGAAAAGGAATGAGGTACGGGAAAGCACAGGAAAAAAAATAGAGTGAAATAAGATTAAGAAAAGATGACAAGGAGATTGAAATTATACCTGATAACTATTGTTATAGGTAAGTTTAACAAGGTGGAGATGATCTTCCCAAGATTCTCCAGAATCAGAAACACAAGCACGAAAAGATCTTCTAGGATCTGGTTCACTCTTTCCGCTTGACCGACAGTCTGTGGGTGGAAAGTAGTGCTCGGATTAAAAATGGGTACCAAAGATTATAAAGATTATAGAAAGATTTCTAAATAGAAAGAGTATAGAAAGATGCCTATACCAGTCTGTAGCAAGATAAGGAAAAATAAGGACAACTAACAGACAGTTTGAAAACAAAATAAGATAATAAGTTTGAAACCATGGAAATTTCAACTTAAATAGATAATTAATTTTACACAAGTTAAATAAATCTTAATTATCTCAAATTTCATTACCTTATCATCCAATTTTCTTAAATTAACAATTTCAAAAATCATGGAATTGCAAAATCATTATTTATACTCATAATGTACTTAATAAATTTAATTCCTCTTTATTCCTAATTAAAATTAAATCTATCCCTCTCAATATATTTTATCACCTATGTTAAATATACTTACACTTATTATAACTGTTTTAATTTATTCTTAATTCCTTTAACATCATTTATATTGTAAATTATTCAATTAACCCTTTTATTCAATTTGCCTCTGTTAATCTTTTTATAACTAAAATTTAAGTGTATAACATTTATTATAACCACTCAAATTATATTTATAAAAATCTTTTTATATTGTATATTATCCAATTACATTGTTAACTTCTAAAAATTAGGTAAGTTATATTTGAATGCAATTGAGTATTATACAAATAAAACTTTCTAATTCAATTATCTCAGGTTTGAATCATTTATTCAAAAATTTGATTTTCTTTTTTATAATTGCAATTATTCTTTAAGATAAATTGTAAGAATTAAATTTCCGATTCCTTTCAAACCATTTAGAGATAAATAAATATATGTATCAAATTTGACAAATCAAATTTAAATCATATATCTATATATATAATATAAATCAAGTCATATTTTAGAAATTCAAATTAAATTTCCCAAAACAACACTTTAGTAGGACTACAAAACGGTCTCTTTACTTCGAAACTCAAAAATGAAAGTCGATGATGCTGCGGTCATCACTGAAATTATTTTCCAACGACAAAGAGAAGAGCACTACTTTTTAAAATTCTTTGGAAACAAATTTCTATTCGAAAATACTTTAAATAATATATCCTTTTAAAATTTAAACACAAGGTTTGAAACCATCAGAAATTAAATTCTCAAATTCTTGATTTAAATTCATTTCAGTTCCCAAATCAAATTTATAAACAACTATTTATAAATTCATTTATAGAATGATAAATCAAGTATTATCATTTCAAATAATCAATTTAAATCAATTTATTAAGTTCCATAATATTTACTTATATCAAAATTTATTTCATTAACCAAATTTTAAAATAATATTGTGTCAGTTTGTTCTGTCAAAGTGTTTTAGAAATCTTATCGATAGCATTGATCAGACGAATCGATCGGAAGCCCAAATCAACATCAACAACTCAAACAACACAATATATAAAACAAACATAGATTTACAAGTAAAATTCAAAATGTTTGGAGATATTTTGGAAACAAAGACAAGATGATTAATTAACAAAATATGAAGATGGATAAGCTTAAATAAATTGCGAGAAACCTTAACCGGGTCAACCGTGACTTAATGAATAAGATCAATTGTGTATTTTTTTCTGGGGTAAATCTACATCCGATCTCAAAAGATAGAGTTTGGAACAACAAAAGATATTAGCATCTAAACTAAGGATAAATATAAATCTCCGGTGAATCAATGCTAATTTGTAAAGGAGTTTCCCCCTTTACAAGTCATTAGAGTATTGGCGAGACCGTTAGTTCACTATAAAGCTCATTCGAAGTGGAGTTATGGGATATTCCAGAATCAAAAGAAGATTAATAGTGAGGGACAAAAATGGATTTTGGAACCGCAGGGAACGTTCGAAAATTCAAAGAAAATCAAATAAAAACGAAGAGATTCAAGCTCGACTGAAAAGTGATTCTGTAACTAAATTTACCATACATTCTAAGTTTTGCCTCAAAGCCAAAGCTCTGATACCAACTGTAACGAACCGATATTTTCAACCATTCGCATCCGCACATGTCGGACTTGAATTGCTCAAAATACCGCGTTGTAAATAAAATTTGGAAAATCTCAGAATATACAGTACATAAATAATCACAGATCACAGATACAGAGTAAAATAATGCAGCGGAAGTAAAAGAAATAGTAGTTCATAAAGCTACTATATAAATAAATCAGAGTTACATAAGATATAACAGAAGAAATAGAGTACAACAGAAGTCTAAATAAAATAACCAAGTACAAGCTGAATAGAACAACGGAACTGAGATAGTTAAAACTAGATAAGCAGATAATCTCCAGCGATTCCAATCTCCAGAAAGTGGAATCCAAATCTATGAATACTCAGGCTGACCCGAGCGTAAAGCCAAACACAAAACACTCGAGTCAGGACAATATATACTTATATAATGTAAACCAACTCAAGTGAACTATAACAAGGTACAAGTAACTTAAAGAATGCTTGGGATCACCCATTCTTTAAGGATCCGTTAAACTATCTACTATGTAGTACTATTCACTATTATAATAATGTCTAGTATAAAATAAACATACTTTTAAATAGCATTAAGGCTTTACATTTTCCACCTTAACACGTAATAGTCCCAGTAGTCTATCTAGTATTAGCATACTCCCAAAATGGGGGCTACCCTTGATACTCCACAGGCTACGAGAGACATCACAAATCGTAGTAAAGCTCGATATGGTAGGTGACACGGCACACAAGGCAATGCCAGGGTAGATATACCAATTACGCATCCAGACTGGTGATGACGCATAGCAGCCACTATCGCCCACCTCGAACAACACTCCCAAATCAAGGGTGCGCACCAAATCAATCACAAGTAGTGGTATCGAAGAAGTGTTTCCAATCAGAGGTGCTACCTCCTTGGCCCGTCGATCGCTCCTGTTTTAGCCACCTTATGCCAACTCACGGGAGTTGGGTCCACGTATATACCTTAGGAGCGTCGCCACCATCCTACTTCATTATGGAAACTCCACCCCGTACACAGTTGTTAAAGTGGTTTTCGGTATCGATAGAGAGTATGTCCATATCCGATCCCGGTCTCTTTAACAACCAATCGCTATTATAACTTGTGGTTAAAATTTTAAAATAATATTTTATATTTCAAAATAGAATATCATTTCAAATCCAAATCTTTAACAAAATAAAGATTAAATTAATTCCAAACCATTTCAGTATATTTAAAATATCATATCATTTCAAAACTTCATTTCAAATCATTTCAATATATCAAAATATCATATCTTTCCAAAACTTCATTTCAAATCATTTAATATATCAAAATATCATATCTTTCAAAACTTCATTTCAAATCATTTAATATATCAAAATATTATATCTTTTCAAAACTTCATTATCAAATCATCATTTGAGTTCAAATCCAAATATTCAACTTTAAATACCTTTTAAATTCAAAGATATCATTCATTCATTATCATTTCAAGTCACCTTTTAAATAGTTTATATTTCAATCAAAATAATTCATCTAAACCATTTAAAAGTGTAATTATTATACTTCCAAATCAAGTATTAAAATTTCCGAAGTTTCAATTAAATTCAATCATTTATTTCAATTAAATTTCCATAGACCATTTCAAATCTTATAAATTTCAAATATAGATTTAATCCACAAAATAACTATTCAAATTATAAAATAAATTCCAAAGCTTCATTATCCTATATTTCATAAGTCCAATATCTTTTAAATAGATTCAAATTACAAGTAAACCAAATATTTTGCATACTAATATAAACTTCAATTATTCATTCCAAGATTTAATATCAATTCAAATTCATTTCAAAATATCAAATTATCATTTCAAAACATCTTTTATTTAATTTAAATTTAAATACCATTTAATCACATTTCAAAATAGTTGTATTCAAAAATCAACTATTCCATTTAAATCATTTAAAGTCAATTCATTATATTTAATAATTAAATATTAAATTTCCAAAATTTAATCTTTTCAAAGATCATTTATTCCTTTGAATTTATGAAACAAAGAAAATTCAACTTTCGCAACTCTTAGAAAATGCTACGAAATGTTATGTTTTAAAATAATCCATTAACAAAAGACAGCATTTAAATGCTGTAATAGGTTTCTTTTAATTCCAAGTAAACTTTGGTTAAATTAAACAACTATAGCACTTACAAAGTGCTATAATAACCTTTAGTTCAAATTAGCCTTTTAGTTCATTTAAAACAGCTACAACATTTTAAAAATGTTGTCAAATCAAATTCAGAGTTTTATTTACAATTTCACACATAATTAACTTTTAATATAAATCATTTTTACTTATAAAATCATATATTTTCACATTTTAAAAACAATCATTTAAATACCTTTATTTCTATGATTTTATCAAGTTAAATTTCCACACAAAAATCACATTAAATAACAATTAAATTTTCATTTCTTTAATTAAATTCTTAACTTAACAACTAAGTTTAAATTTCCAAAATATAACTTATTTCCATTTATTTTACTTAATTAAAATTTCACTTTTAACAAAATTCACAATTTCCCAATTTAAGCAACACAATTCAACTTAACCACTCATTTATTTCATATTTTAATTTATACAAAATCATTAACACTTTTAAAAATTATTATTACTTAATAAAAATCATTAAATTCATTTTAAATCATAATTTTTCATATATTCTCACTTTACATAAATTCCATTTATAAACAAAATCATAAATTCCAAAATTAACTTATATTTCAAATTCTACTTCACCATTTACTTAATTTACTTAATTCACTTATTTAATTTGTAGAAAATCACTAATATTTTATAGAAATCATTTTAATAAAAATTTAAATCAAAATATCATAATATTTACATTTTTAAAATATTTTAAAAATTTCAGAAAAATATATAAACCACGGGTCTGTATAAAATTTTCTAGGCTAGGTCAAGTGATACGGATATATAGCATTTCAGTCCGTAATTTACAAAGAGAAACCGGGTTCTATCATTTCAAACCCACAATCCCAAGTTAAATAAAATAAATAAAAACCGTTCAGGCCTATCATTTCAGCCCATAACGATTTTTCCCTATTCTAAAGTCCGTTCGGGTATGTATCATTTCAACCCATAGTGATTTTTAATCTACATGGAACTTGCAGTGTGATAAACTGATATAAATAACATAATAGCATCATATAACAGTAACATATGGTATAATAGGTGTATAAGCATGTATGAACATCATATAATCTTAGTATAGCAGATATAACATGATGATATAGTTTACAGATTCAATTGCGATCAGTTTACTAGTCATATAAGTATAAACTTGTCTGGTGAGATTTACTCACCTGTATTTGCTGGAGATTACAACCAAAGCACACAACACAGAAACTATGAAGGCACGAAAACTCGAATATTATTTGAGAGTGTAGAGCCAAAGCTAATAGCCTTGAATACATTCAAACAAAACAAAACAAATGACATAAGTTTTCGACCCAAGTTCAATTAAACAAAGCTAGAAATGAATGCACAAAACATTACCAAAGCTTTTACACTTTCTTTCTACCACTTGTGTTTCAGTTATAGGCTGGAAAGGCATGGCTAAGGAGTGTGTTTAGGTCTAGTTGTGGGTTCATATGGTCGGCCTAGCATGGGAAGAAGATGGTGCAAAGTGGTGCATGAACTATAACACAATCTAAGCAATGCCACATGATCTCAATGCAAATCTAGGCCACGGACAAGGTCATATGGACACGGCCTGGTTTCAGGTGGGTCAGGGGATGACATGTCAGTGGTGTTAGATCAGGTAGGGGCTGGAGATGGTGGTGTAGGTGGCGGCCAAGGAGGAGTTTGTGGTGGTGGAAGACTAGTGTGATCGGCTATGGTGTAAATGTGGGGGTTAAGCGCATTTTTGTGATGGATCATCAACCAAGGGTGGCTCGGCTTGGCTATGGGGTTGGAGAGGAGGTGGTGGAGGCTGGTTCAGGTGGTGGTGGAGGTGGCATAGCTGATGGAGATGGAAGGCCGATCCTAAAGGTGAAGAGAGCAAGTGCAAATTACATATAATTCAAGTAGAAAACAATGAAAAGAAAAGAGAATATACCAAACTTTTCCACAATGAAGATGACCGAAATTTTTGATGATGAGAAAGATAATTCACATGAAAATAAGATGGGAGTGGTCGGCTGAAGGTAGTGAGGAGTTATGGCAGCCATTGAATTAAAGTGATGGTTGAAATTGAAAAGGTGTGAATACAAAAAGTCACAAAACTCTTCAAATATCTCCATTTCTTTTTGCAATTTTTAAATAATTGAAAAATGCATATAAATTCAGATAAAAACACGAAAATTTAGTAAATAAACAAAAATAAATAAATAAATATTAATTATATATAATTTAATTAATAAAACAGCAAAATTTGCAAACTAGTCTTGAAAATATGAAAAATAAATGCAATGAACTTTGGGAAATTTTTGTGTACTTGAAAAATATTTATAAATAAAGATAAGAACACAAACTAAAAATGAATTCACAAAAATAAATAAATAAATTTTAATTAAATATAATTTAATGAAGAAAATAGCGGAAAAATGGAAACTAACCTTTAAAAATAGAAAATAAATGCAATGAATTTTGGAAAAATTCTATTATTACATTAACAATATTAAAAGACAGCAATATACATAAAATAACATATTAACCCATATTAAAATAAAATATGACAAAGAAAATATAATTTATATAATTTAAAATAAACAAAATTGCTAAATAAATCAAATTGCACTCAATATTGAAATATACATAACTTTCACAATTTAAATCCGTTTTCAACGAAACGAAAAGCAGTATTCATGATATTAAATCTATTTTCATAATAAAAGCTAAAATTTAAGAATTTAAAATTTAAATTTAAAATTTAAAAGTCCAAGTTTGACCAGAAATCCACTTTTCAGGAAAATATTCAATTTATACCAGTTTGAAATTACAATTCATATAGTAATCAAAATTTATATTTAAAATGAGATATTGAAAATAAAAAAAGTTTAAAATAATTTCAAAATAAAATAAAGTTAAATTTAAAACATATGCAAAAATCTAGGGTTGTTACACTGATATCTCTCGCATAGGATGTTCTCGGTAAATGGAGTCCAGTTGTGAGAGGTACCCTACCCATCGTTGTTTCTAAAACGATTTTCACTAACAAGTCTCCTGACCATATCCTCTAGGTAGTTCGAGTCAACAGGTTCGACTGAACGGCAGTAGTCGAGCTCCGCCCCAAGTGTTCAGCCCGACGAACGCTCTCGATTCAGCTTTTGATACCTAGGTTCTTCAAATTCCGGGAGATCCATTCCTCCAGTTGTCCCTACTACTTGGCCCACGTAAACAGTACATCAGCAGTAGCATGATTCACCAGATTTTGACCACCATCAGCACGTCATGAAGCCAACTCCTTGCCGCCTTGCAGAAGATGGGCTTTGGGCCCACCATTGGAGGGGTCGATACCAACCCCTAGTCTTGGGTCGGTACCTCGGTACAGATCCCCAAACTTCATCTTCCTCCTTGGTACAAAGTTTCGATAGCATTCCGAGTACTCTTCTACTTCCTATCCCTCCACCGTTGCTTAGAGGATAAGGAGCTTTCAGATGAAGAACTAGAATCCCTTCTACAGCTATTTTGTGTTAGCTTATTTAGCAATCTCAGGCTCTGCTGCATCGTCTGATTCTTCTCATTCTGAATAGCTTAGAACCTATCTTCCATCTACTTCATCATCATATCCATTTCCATTCTGGTCACGACGTCAGTTTGAGTTGTTCTTGGGTTGAATTGGTTGGAGAACTCTATCTCCTTCTGAGGATTATGATTCTCAACTTTAGTAGTAGCTCTAGAATTGATAGAACGATCTCTTCTTGATGGGGCTATTTGCAGAAAGCTTGTAGTAGATCTTTGCAAATCTAAGTTGTAGAATTAAAAGATAGAGAAATTGGATATATCTTTTAGATATAGGAAATCAAATAGTAGAAGACGGATCCAAGTGCTTGAGAATATTGTTCTTAATGAAAGCACTAAAATGTTTGAACCAAAAATGGTACAAACACCCAAGAATTAAGATAGAGAATAGAATATGGAAATAGTAAATGAAAAACGAGGAGTAGAGAAGCATACAACAATTTATAGTGGTTCGGTAAAGCTAGGTCTGCATCCACTTTAATCTTTTATTTCTTATTTCCGACTTAGAGGAAGAAGTTCTTAGGGATCGGTACAATTTCGACACTTAGATTTTCAGAATTACAAGAATATAGCTTAGAATAGAACTAAAGCCAAAAGATCTCGAAAAATGAACCCTACCCTCCTATTTATAGAGGTAGGGTGCCTAAAATCTCGCACAAAATATCTCCAAGCCATTGTACATAGTTTAGACCAATTCTCCTAAAAAATAGGTGCCACATCATCAGGTTATAAGGGGTCCGTACGACTCTAAGATTAGGGTTTGGTACGAATCCAAGCTTAGAGGTCGGTACCGATCCCTAAAATGACCAAACTGGTCATATTAAACTCTTCGCTTTGGCTTGTATAGTGGTTAGCTTTGTGATTACATAGTTGTTTGTACCAATAATAGCATGTTTTGCGGTCCAATTACGGAGTTGTAGAAGAACAGAGTTGCAGATTTAGGAGTTCATGGAGATCGATAGAGAATTGCATTAATTCAACAAAGTTACATTGGAAATAGACTTTTGACATCAAGTAAGGTATGCAGGGAGAAGATGGGGTCACCTAGGGCGGAACTGGAAGTTGGTACCGATCCCTATAGTAGGGTCGATATCGATCTCCAACATAGGGGGATTATTGCTTATCTTGGATTTTTTGAAGTGGTTAAACTTGCTTGGAGTTCGACCCAAGAAATTTGAGCATTTACTTAAGGCTTGACCTGATATTTTCTAAGATTTTCATGTGTTGGGTTTTCCTTTGCCTGCTTGGAGTCAGACCCAAGTTTTTTGAGTGTTTTATCAGAGTCGTCAGAAGTTGGTACCAAGTCGTACCTGGGAGTCGGTACCGAGTCATGCTTGGAGTCAAACTTGAGTTTTTTGAGTGTTTGCTCTGAGCCATCAGTGATCGGTATCGGGTCATGCCTGGGAGTCGATATCGAGTCTTGCTTGGTGTTTCTGAATGGATTACTTCGGATCGCACTTGGATTTTTTCCCAAGGCCACCCTATTTCTAGTCTAGCCTTAGGATTTTGTGGGTTTGCTTCAAATCGGCTCCTCCAAAAACTTGAACTTCCAAATTTTCATCTTCTTTTCGCTCATTTTTCAATACTTCCATTTTCTTGCCTTTTTATGATATTACCTTGTCTGATTCGATCGTTTAAGTCTGATTGAAGACTATGGAAAATTCAGTCGTAACACTTGTCCCTTAAAGTACGCTTGGTGAATTCTCAGTTGTCCTTGAATTCTGGACTCTGCGACTATCTCTCTGGACTACTTGCCTTGATAACTCCCAAGTTCAACCTGTCCATTCTATCCGCATATTGCTTGGTTAGAGGGCTGGATAACAATATTCATGCTTAAAGTATTCCTTATTAAAGTCCTAATTATAGTCCTAATTATAATCCTAATTATAATCTTAAGTTTAATTAATAACGGTTAAAACCAAATATTAGTAAAACGTTGTTTACTACAACCCAAATTCATTTACGTATAATATTTGATCAAGTTCGATAGTCAACTAATCGACTATCTAGTTTTAAAGATGATCGCTTATAGAAATCAAGGTTTGTACACTTAATACATTTTTGACCTTCCTAAATTAACTATTCCTCAGTCAAGAGGGAAGTCGGTAGATTAGAGCACTATTGCTTCTATCCTTACTTGAACATCGATTTTAACTCTCATAAATAGATAAGCCTACTTTGCCGGCTTTTAGTGTTAAGTATAGTATTAATGAATTTCCATAAATAAGTTAACCAAACACAAAGACTTAAGCCGCCAAGCACTTTTAAACTACTTCGTAAAACATTTGTTTATGGTTTAAAACCATTTTACAAATATATATATATACATATATATATATATATACATATATATACATATATATCTGTGTGTGTGTGTACTAATTTATTTATAAGATAAATTTAATAATAAAAACTATTTAAAAAGCTTTTATATTACATAAACATCTATTTATTTTAATAAAAAATTTAACTAATTTTCTAAAAACTATATATACTTTAAAATACTTATAATATTGTTTATAACATTTATTTAAAATATTACATAAAAATACTTATTTCATAATTAATTTTAAACTTCGAAAAGACATGTTTTCTTTTGTAAAAATTAACATCCTACCTTAATAATTCATAATAAATTATGAAAAATATACAAAAATTCCAAACCACTTTTAAAATACTCTACTATATGTTTGAAATGACTATAAAATGATTAGAGACGAAATACTTAAGTTTGAAGTCATTTTGAAGCATTTAAAATTAAGAATTGCAATTACAGCCTTTTAATAGTGCTATATTTGATTGCTATAATGGGCTCTAGAATAGACAATTTTACTCACTTTAAAGTTTTGTCGATTTTCAACAAGTTATTAAACTTTTAAAGTATAATTTTTTAATGCAAGCAGTACACACATAATGTCTTATAACTATGGTGAGAAGCCCCTAAGCTTCCCTCTTCAAAATTCTATAGAATTTACCGAACACAAAGCAATTCCTAAGTGCTTATGTAACAACCCACTATTTTGGAACATTCAAATCGACAATAAATCCGCACATGCCGGACTTGAATAGCTCCAAATATCAGATTGTTAATTTAAATTTGGTAAAACTCAGCATATACAGTAAATAAATCAATCACAGAATCACAGACACAGAGTAATACAATAATACGCAGCAGAATATATAAAATAGTAGTTCATGAAGCTACTATATAAACATCAGAGTTAGAAATAAAATACAATAGAATATCTCAAATATAGTGAAGTCTCCAGTACGAGAAGATGACCTCTCTGAACCAATCAACTGGAAAAGCAGAAAGCTGAATCGATAGTTGGATCTCCAAACGAAGCTCCAAACTCCAAAGGTGAATCTCAAATGTTGTATCACCCAGTCTGACCCGAGCGTAAAGCAAAACACAAAACACTCGAGTCTGGATTAACAATCTTATATCAATAAATCCAACTCAAGTGAAATATCAACTGAAATACAACTTAAAGGATGTTTGAGATAACCATCCTCTAAGGATTTGTGGAACTATCTACAATGTAGAAATATACACTATAACACCGTGGTCATTCAATTTAATTTATACTTCAAACCAAAATATCATTTCATTTCAAATATATCTATTTCCAAAAATAGTATATATATAGGTTAAATAATTTATAAAGTAAAGTATTTATATTTCCTCAAGTCCACAAATCGATTCAAATCAACTCAAATTCCAAATTTCAATTTAATTCAATCTAAATTTTTCCATTTTAATTCAATTCAGTTTCTGAATAACAAATTCAAATTATATTGATTTCAAATACAGATCTGAATCACAAAATAAACCATTTAAATTCCAATATATCTCAAAGCTTTAATACTCAACAATTTCAAAGTTAAATTTAACAGTTTCATATAGCTCTTGATTTAACTTCATTTATTATTTAATCAGGGAATATTCACTTAATAAATTCAATATCATTTAACTATCCTTAAATTACATTTTACTAAATATTTCCTTAAATTTATTTAAACAAGAAATATTTATTAAGTTACTTAAATCAAACCCAAGTTATAAATCATATCTTAAATCTCAATTTCAATAAGTTTCAAATCGGTTTAATTAAATAAAATTATCTTCCCAACCTTAACTTATTCAAATTATTACCGAAATCTATTTTGAAACATAAATTTAAATACTTAACCATATTATATGTATTAAATCAATCTTAATTAAATTAAATATTATTATTAAATCTATATATATATATATATATATATCATTACCAATTATATATAATAATTTAAGAATCAACATTTATTAAACCCATATATTTCTTCCCAAATCCATAGAATTTATTTTCAAAATATTCATATATATGGACCAACGATGTCTGTATATATATCTATCATATGGTTAAGTGATACGGATATTTATCATTTCAATCCGTAATTTAAATATATACGGGTAGATATCATTTCAACCCGTAATCCCAATTCAATTCAAATGAAAATCGCTTGGGTTTATCATTTCAACCCATAACGATTTCCTCCTATTCTAAAGTCTGTTCGGGTATGTATCATCTCAACCCATAGTGAATTCTATACTTACAGGGAACTTGCAGAGTGATAACAGATATGAAAATAATAACAACAGGCATATATCATCAATAACAATATAATATATAAACAACAGGATATGGTGTCATATCCCACAGGTGAACAGTTACAGATAATAACATATAACAATTTAAATAACTAACAGCAGCATATTTCAATTGTCATTTCAATTGAAATCAAATTTTATAAATACAAAAACATTAATCGTGAGTGATTGCTCACCTTTCGAGGCTAAGAAATAGATGATGAAATTGAGTTATGAACTCCAGGCATGAATCCAAATCAAAGCTAGATTCAAACTCGAATCGACAAAGAGGTCGATAAGAAGGAATTGACCAAAATCCAAATCAGAACTGGATTGATGGGGAAAATTGATATAAGTGAACTTATATAACTATATATAACTGTACCTATATTAGATTCTAATTTCAAACACAATTTAAATTTAAAATATATATTTCAAAATCATTGTTTTTAAACAAAACACATATATTTATCATCTATAAGCAAGAATTTTCTTCCAAGGATCAATATTGAATTTAAACATATATACATATATCAAAATCAATATATATATATATGTATATATATATATATATATTCCAAGGTCTTTATAAATCTTACTCATAAAATTTTTTAACTCATAATATTTTACCTCATATACATATATTAAAAATCGAAGTTTATATATACAAAAAAAGGGAATCGAAATCAACTGATTTTTACATATGCAGACAATATAAAATTTCTGTACTAAGTTACATATATGCAGACTCATATACCCATTACATTTTAAACTAAATATCTATTTAAACGACATAACTTACTTTATATGATATATTTAACTCAACAGATCCTGTACAAACTTTACACTTTACATATATATATATATATGCTAAAATATACTCTTAAACAAATATATATATAATCATATAGTAAACAAACAGTTCAAAAATTATTATTACTAATAAATCATAGAATAATAGATAATGTAAACAAGATTGTATGAATTATATATACACACCTAAATATATATGTGAACTATCTGTGAAACAAGATAATATAACAGATATGAAAATTTTCTTCTTTTGAAAACTTGTACACTGTCCTAAAAAAAAAAAAATTTCTAGACAACACAGTACATATACATAAAATTATATATATATATATATATATATATGTTCACACAGACTAATATCCTTACAAAACCAATGCCGAGTCATAGCAGACTAACATTATAAAATGTATATAACAGTAGGCTCACCTTATACATATCTTACCACAATTGACCGAACGCAAATTATACTATATCTATATAATAGCTAGTTTTCTCTCGGCTGGCATGTACCCTATACTATTTAACATACTGTTTAATTTACATAACTACTACTTATATATTTATTAGCTGTCAAAACATATAACCTATAACCTTTAAACAATGAAATATAATACTTTTAATATCATAATATACAACTCAGCCTATCTATAAATATGTATAAATATATACTGACTAATATATATATAAGTTCCCATTTAAACTTAGGCAAGATACAAAAAAAGCACATAGAAAAACTATGTATAATACTATCTTATAAACTTATACTTAAATAAACATATTATACGACTTATATAATTATATATATATATAAAGAAATATATAGACCATGCAAAAGTTATAATATGATATATATATACACACCCTCACTATCCAAATACAATATATAATACTAGTATATTGAGAAGTGAATGGGAAGAGGAGTCTCGGCCATGGATATTGGTGAGGATTGGTGGGCTGTTCATTGATGATGCAGGGCTGTTGCTCGACCTGGCCGAGCGAGCTTAGTCGGAGGCTGGGTTGATGAGTTTGGTCGTGGTGGTTGCTGGCCGAGGGGAGGAGGAAAGTCGGGTGTGGAATCTCGTGGAGGAGGTAAAAATGGGGACGATCTAGATGAAGGGGATGGCCAAACACACGAAGGGAGGAGGGTGAGGAGATAAGGAAGAAATAGGTGAAGAAAAATAAAAGAACAGCAAAATTTATGAACGAGAATGAGGAAGAAAGGAAGAAAGGGAGAAAGATGAATCATCACAGATCTGAAATAAGATGTGTAACCTGCTCGTATATATTTTATTTAATATAAAGAGGAATACCAAAAGAAGGTAAAGTTTGAAATGATCGGTGGGCAACGGGCATACATTGATTTAGCTGTACATTTAAAGCAAAAAAAATTGGTTGTTTGGACAACATGCCAAATTTTTCAAACTGAAGGAACCAGTAAAGTCACAGATTATGGTACCGTTACAACGAACAATTTATTGTTCCCATCGCGTACCGGACCTCCAAACACAGAATTGAATATACCACAGAGATCAGTATGATGAGACGATCAAAACGGTATACAGATATCAGTGGTACGATCATCCTATCAAAAGTCGATAATCGGTACCGAAAATGCTGCAAATCTGCCAGAAACAGAGCAATAGCAGTCCAAATTTGGAAAAACGAAAGATGACGTCTTGCTCAGAGGATGATTTACAAATTTTCTATATAAAATATTCAAATTTGGAAAACAATTTATTAGTATCAATTCTTTTAACAAATTTAAATTGAAATAGAATTACACAAGAAAATAAACTTCCATATTATTAATTGAAAATTTACCATTTGCTATGTTTTTAAATACGTATTCCAAATATAAAATTTTTATTTCAAAATTCAATTATTTAAAATTTCACAAAAATTCAGTTAATTACGTTATTAAAATGAATTAAAATTTACGGGTCGTTACACTCTCCCCCACTCAAAACTTTTTGTCCCCGAAAAGGAAGAAGGTAGGAGAATAGAAACAACCAGAAAGAAAATAGATTGAAAGACAAGGATAAACAATTAATATAAACTATATAAATTTTACTTGAAATATTTATTTGAAAACTTCATTTGCAAATCAATTATCTTTAATACTTTTCAAAACCAATTTGTAAAATTTTTGGTTCCTTTATAAATACCATTTATAGGTTTAAATAACTCTTTTATGAATATATGAAAACTATTTGAAAACAATTATTTATATCATTACTTATATTTACAAAGAAGCTATTGAAAACCTTAAATCCATAATTCATAAATTTATAAATTTTATCTCAAGATGTTTTTCAACATTATCAATAATCATTTACTTTAAATATGTTTTATTTAATTACTAACTTCTAAAATATTTATAACACTAAAATTTTCTATTAAACCATGTAGTATATAAATAACAATATTTAAAAAGGATATAGTCAACAAGGAAAAGAAGGAGGATTTGGAAAAGCAGAATATAGGTGAATAAATAAAGCTAAGCAGATAAGGTAGATTCAAAAGGATAGTATCGGGCATGAATAATTAATTCAAACCATAAGAATTACAATTTCAAATATTAATACAGAATTTCTTTGTTGGAAATACTTTTATAATAAAATACCTTTATAATAAAATACTTTTTATAACTCGATGTTTCAACAAGTTTATCCTCGTCCCTGTAGACTCTGGCAGTGCGTTGATCAGGCCCAAAGCTAGACTTCTCCAGGTACTTAGTAGACTTGTTTCAACACCCAGTGAAAATACTAGAAAAACTTAAAAAAAAAACAGATATGGAAAGTACAATCCAAACAAAAAAACAAACAAAACCTTTGTCTAACCATGGTTCGCAGATACACAATGGTTACGCCTGGATCCCCCAGGAAACAATCCATATCCATAAGCTTTCTCAGCCCTGCGAGTTACGCCATAATGACTAGTAGAATGCAGGATACACAATGGTTACGCCTGGATCCCCCAGGAAACAATCTGTACCCCTAGGCCATCTCAGCCAGGCTGTTTCGCTACTAATGCGACCTACATAGATGCAGGATACACAATTGTTACGCCTGGATCCCCCAGGAAACAATCCGTACCACTAGGCCATCTCAGCCAGGCAGTTGCGCTATGCATCCACGCTCGTAAGACCATGGGTAACGCCATGGAATTCGATGGAAACTCGAGTATCATATCCGGAAAATCAAAAATCAAAGAATATCGATAGAATTAATCCACAATGTGGCCACAAAGCGGATATCAAGCAGAAGGCACTTTCCATATCTTTACTTCGAAAATATGTATCATATAGTACCTTTTCAAATCACTTTTAAATATCGTACTTATATAAAGTCCATTATATATAAGATTTAATTTTCAAATCAAATACCTTTCCAAAATCAAAATTATATCAAATCACACTTATATAGACTTCAATTATATAAGATTTCACTTTTCAAATTGAGTACCTTTTCAAATCCATAGTTTTCGAATCAACATCATACTTATACAAACCAAATTCTTATATAAGTTCGATAACTCCCAAATCAGGTATTTAGTAAAAATAAGGTTCTCAAATTTCAATTTGTTTCAATATCAGTTCAGTTTCAAAATCATACACAATCCCACCAAATTATTTCTTCTCAATTTAAATATCTTTAGTTTCAACGTTTCCAACATAATAAATTTAGAAAATAATCCAAGTTTCTAAATCAATATCATTTAAGTCAACCAATTCATTTCCAAAATCAATGGTTTTCAAAATCAGTCTTATACCTACATAAGGTCCATCTTATATCAGGATCAAAAATTTCAAAAATATATTTCGCTGCATAGAGAGCCATATGGGATTGAACATCTTTGCTTTATAAAAGGTTTTGAATTTAGAATAGTTTTGTAAATAAAATAGTTTTGTAAAATAGATTTGTATATAAAATAATTTTGTAAAATAGTTTTGTATGTAAAATAGAATAAAACAATTTGTTTAAGAAAATAAAAGAAAAATAGTTTTGAAAAATGATTTTAAATTGATAGTAGTTTTTCATAAAAGAAAAATTCCAATTAAATTACAAAGATATCCAACCCAACAACTTCCAATTTCAGCGTCAAGTATCTCAATGATATTAGAACATAAGATGTACATACGTCATCATTTCGCAAAATCACATTTGATCGCTCACTCGATCACACAAGTTCGCTTTCGAACTAGTATTATCCATTTGACTTCCCTAATGCGGACTTCGATATGGTTTCTCGACTAGAAGCCATCAGTCCCCTTGCATAGCCATATACTATGATAGAGAATTCTAGCATCAAGCCCAAGATCCATATCAAATATTCGCCATCAAGAATCAAATGTAAAATCCTAACACGAAAATGGTGTAATTTACCTCGAACTTGTGTACTCAAACTTGGATCAAATTAATTATGCGAATAAAACAGCATACGTACAACTTATGTATCTATTCCAACTTGTTAAATATATATAGTTTTATAAAGATGTTACCCAGTTAAAACATTTAACTAAATTTTATTCAAAATATACTAAAGACCAAATTATTTTCAAAACATTTCAAATCTAAATTTCATATTAGAAAAATTCAAAATAGCCTTATTCATTTACTTAACAAAACAGTTTCAACTTATTTAAATCATATTACTACATACTTTAACATACATACCAAACTTATATACTTTATACTTTTCAAAATTTCTTAGCTTTGAAAAGTTAACCTTGATTTGGAGGTGCTCGAACCTTCAAAATAGTCGAAGAAATCATTTTTCAATCCAAGATTTGGAAATCACTAACAAATCAGTAAATCAATCCCAAAAGATAGGGTTATATCAAATCAATTCCAAAACTCAAGGACTGAACACCGGCTTACTTCAAATCATTTCAAATATATATATATATATATATATACATGTATCTTTCGAATATCAAATCTTACTTCGGAATTTGAAATCAAATGGTTTCACAAAATCACTCGCATAGCCAAGCTACTGAAGTGGCCTATCCCCCACTTTGAAACTCAAAAATCAATGTCGATGATGCGTGCACTCATCACCGAAATTATTTTCCAACGACATAAGTGAGTTCTAGACTTCTATTTTCTCAAACTTCTTTTGAAATTTCTTCGAAATCATTCGAAACTCATTAAAATCATTTGAAACATTTGTTATTTGGAAAATAATTTTAAATCATATTATATTATATATTTCAAAATCTTAAAACCAATTTAAAAATACCGGAGTTCAATTCTCGAATTTCAAATGTCAAATCCTTCAGTTATAAATCATTTTAGATAGATCAAATTTCTTATATAAATTTTTTCAAAATTACAAATCCTTTCTAAACCTCAAATTCTCATTTTAAAAAGGGTATATAATCTTTATCGAAAACATTTCGCTTTTATATATAGAATATAATCATACTTATCAAAATAATAATTTTGATATATAAAACACTTTCAAAATACAAACAAACCCGATTTTCAAAGGATGATTTAAGAATATACTTCAAAATGAAGATAGAGATTCAAATTAGAGGGACTCCACTCGGATAGAATTCTGACTTGAAGATAGGCTCGAACGAAGATGAGATAACTAAATTACAAAATACAAGATAGATATTTTTTTATAAATCGCGGATGACCCTGGGTCAACCGTGACTTCAAAATAAGATTGGTGCAGAATTCTAAGGGATATATAATGTTCACACAGACTAATATCCTTACAAAACTAATGCAGACTCACAGCAGACTAAAATAAGATAGATATTTTTTATAAATCGCGGATGACTCTGGGTCAACCGTGACTTCAAAATAAGATTGGTGTAGAATTCTGAGGGATATATATATGTTCACACAGACTAATATCCTTACAAAACTAATGCCGACTCACAGCAGACTAACATTATAAAATTTATATAACAGTAGGCTCACCTTATACATATCTTACCACAATAGACCGAACGCAAATTATACTATATCTATATAATAGTTTTCTCTCGGCTGGCATGTACCCTATACTATTTAACATACTGTTTAATTTACATAACTACTACTTATATATTTATTAGCTGTCAAAACATATAACCTATAACCTTTAAACAATGAAATATAATACTTTTAATATCATAATATACAACTCAGCCTATCTATAAATATGTATAAATATATACTGACTAATATATATATAAGTTCCCATTTAAACTTAGGCAAGATACAAAAAAAGCACATAGAAAAACTGTGTATAATACTATCTTATAAACTTATACGTAAATAAACATATTATACGACTTATATAAATATATATATATATATATATATATATAAAGAAATATATAGACCATGAGAAAGTTATAATATGATATATATACGCACACCCTCACTATCCAAATACAATATATAATACCAGTATATTGAGAAGCGAATGGGAAGAGGAGTCTCGGCCATGGATATTGGTGAGGATTGGTGGGCTGTTCATTGATGATGCAGGGCTGTTGCTCGACCTGGCCGAGCGAGCTTAGTCGGAGGATGGGTTGATGAGTTCGATTGTGGTGGTTGCTGGCCGAGGGGAGGAGGAAAGTCGGGTGTGGGATCTCGTGGAGGAGGTAAAAATGGGGACGATCTAGATGAAGGGGATGGCCAAACACACGAAGGGAGGAGGGTGAGGAGATAAGGAAGAAATAAGGGAAGAAAAATAAAAGAACATCAAAATTTATGAACGAGAATGAGGAAGTAAGGAAGAATGGGAGAAAGATGAATCATCATAGATCTGAAATAAGATGTCTAACTTGCTCGTATATATTTTATTTAATATAAAGAGGAATACCAAAAGAAGGTAAAGTTTGAAATGATCGGTGAGCAACGAGCATATGTTGATTTAGCTGTACATTTAAAGCAAAAAAAAATTTGGTTGTTTGGACAGCACGCCAAATTTTTGAAACTGAAGGAAGCAGTAAAGTCACAGATTATGGTACCGTTACAACGAATAATTTATTGTTCCCGTCGCGTACTGGACCTCCAAACACAGAATTGAATATATCACAGAGATCAGTATGACGAGACGATCAAAACGGTATACAGATATCAGTGGTACGATCATCCTATCAAAAGTCGATAATCGGTACCGAAAATGCTACAAATCTGCCAGAAATAAGATAAACGGAGCAATAGCAGTCCAAATTTGGAAAAACGAAAGATGATGTCTTGCTGAGAGGATGATTTACAATTTTTCTATATAAAATATTCAAATTTGGAAAACATTTTATTAGTATCAATTCTTTTAACAAATTTAAATTGAAATAGAATTACACAAGAAAATAAACTTCCATATTATTAATTGAAAATTTACCATTTTCTATGTTTTTAAATACGTATTCCAAATATAAAAATTTTATTTCAAAATTCAATTATTTAAAATTTCACAAAAATTCAGTTAATTACGTTATTAAAATCAATTAAAATTTACGGGTCGTTACAGCTTATATAGCGACTAGTCGTTATAAAACCATTCCAATTCAAGTCTAATTCAAATCAAGGTCGAAAAAAATCCTATGTGCTTCATACCAAGACTGTGCAACAAGTTACACAAAGTCATACAAGTCCATATCAATCCTTTAAATATGCCATTTTTCTTTCCAAAGCAAAAATCACAATAATTATCACATACAAATTCAAACAACAATTATATAGTTTAACAACAACATATAAACTTCATATTCATTTATATGGAGAGTAAACTCACCCATACACAAGCTAGCAACCAAACTTAAGCCACCTTCCAACGTTAACCTTGCAAGTACCCAATCTTCCTACTTTCACCTTGTTGCTCACGGCCTAGACCCAAAAACCCTCGCCTTTGCCCACGACCTTGAGATGTAGGGGCTATGATGAATCTATTATTCTAGCTTCAAGTTGATGGAAGGCTTCGTTATGTTGTCTAAGGTTATAAAAGGAGTTTGGGCTGATTTGAAGTAGATTTAGAGTTACTTTAATTTAAGAACTTTGTGAAGAGAAGAAAGAATAAGAGAGTGATTATTTTGTAATAAATTTGCAAACCTAAATGCAAAGCTATGCATGTGCTTTTATACAGTGAGGATATGTGGAAAATGATCACAAATACCCCCCAAGGCCAACCACAAATGAGACTTTTCTCCACATAAACATGCCTACCTCTTACACACATGTCACTTAAATTACTACACCTTTTGCTCCTTAAATCACTTATTTGTGTCCCCATCTAGAAGCATAATCAATCTAGTTAATTTTATTATTAACTTAAGTGTTTTAAATTTTTATTTATGCATTCATTTGTTTCTAAGACATGCACAAGAAGTTCGAACAACTTTTGCTTAGTAAAAAGTCGTTTATCGATAAAACATTTTGATCACATTATCGATTTCATCGAACTATTTATTTTTGTAAAAAAATTATAAAAACAAGTTTTCCTTCATTAGTTATTAATTGAAAGGGGGTTAACAAGATTATATAATCACATTTATTCACATTAAATCCAAGATTCAAATATTTAAGTACGAAGTTTTTGAAATTCCAGGTCATTACATTCTCCCCACTTAGAATATTTTGTACTTGAAATTTCAACACGAGCAACTAAAAAAAATTAACATGTTAATTTTTAAAAGTATTACGATTACTAGCAAAACTAGTTTACTTTTTGCATGGGCTCAGCAACCTTCTCATCGCACAAGGATGACAAATTAACTACTAAGCGTACCTTTCGCTCAGCAGCCTTAGGTTATTACTTAGTCGATTATTCATGAACACTCAAACAATTCGAAGAGTCATTCTCAAACTCCCCGAAAGCCAACAAACATAGTATACAAATATACTAAAGCCCGTATAATGTATATAGACCATCCGTATGAAATTTTAAATCCAACCACATTCTCGATCACATTAATTTCACTTTCAAACCGATATAGATCACTTAACCTCTCTAGTGCAGACTCCGATCAGGTTCCTTGATTAGAAACCTCTGTTTTCCTTACATAGCCATATACTATAATAGAAACTCTCTAGATCATATCAAGAATTTATATCAAGTGTTCGCCGTCAAGAATCGAGTGAAAATTCTTTGTTCGAACCAGTGTAAATCACGTCGAAGTCATGTACTTGAATCCTAGATCAAGAACTATCATGCGAATAAAATGATATATGTAGAACTTACATACTTTGTTCCATTGGTTTCTTAACTACACCAATTATTTTTCACTTTATATCACATTCATTTTCACATATAGTATTTCTCACTTTAATGTTAAAATCGTTTATGAATCATTTCATAAAACATTACTTGAAGTTTTTAAACATTTTATAATACATATCATTATTTAAACGCCATTCCATAACTTAATTTTATATTCGTATAATACTCTACTACATCCTAAGAGAACATAAAAACAACCCTATATATTTTACATAATAAGGATGTTCAAAATATTTAAAACTTTTTAAATTTTTACTATATTCACAATTTAAGAGTCATAAAAACTCAGAGACATAAAAACTCATCTTTTATATATTTACAAAAACATGTAGCTTTAATTTATATACCAATTCGAAATTTTTTGACTGCTCAAAATCGACGAAAATTTCGTTTTATTTCAATAAACGAAAACTACCAAACAACATATTATAACATGATGCACAAACCAAACTATCCTAATGCATAGGATACATGCATCCATAAAATAACTTAACAAAAAAACTTTAGAACTAAACAATGGGTTTCATTTCAAATCATTTTGAAATTTATTTTATATATGAAACTCGAAAATGAATGCCGATGATGTTGTTGTCATCTCCGTAATTAATTTTCACTAATAGAAGTTAGTTCAGTATTTTCTATCTACTTTAATATTCTTTTTAAAATATTTCTATTCATAAATACTTTTAAATAATAATACTATTATTTTCTTAGAAACCTTGAAAAACAATTTCCAAAACATTGGGATTTAAGTTCCCAAATTCACGTTTTAAATCCTTTTTATTTATAAACCATATTTTACGAACCATATTTATATAAAGTCATTTTCTTATATAAAATCATTTCACAAATATATATTCCAAAATATCTTATCTTTCCTTTAGATTATAATCGACATCATTTACTAAAGTTAACTTCTTAACCTAACATTATCATCCAACGCCTTATAGTCAAACTGTGAAACTTAATTCACAAGGTCTTCATTTCAATTTTCCCACAATTATTATCTACCCAACCAATATAGTAAAATGGTAAACTACTTATAAATCAAAAAAATAATATTAGATGCTCATAAACTGGATGTTGTTGGAAAAAATGGCCACCAACACCCAAGTAATGTGAAAGCACCACAAATCCAATGACAATATCAATCAGAGAATAATATAAGTTCATAGATCACAGATTCAGTGTAGAAAAGTAAATGAACATGCGAATTTTATAGTGGTTTGGCATACTCTGACCTACGTCCACTCCAATAATCTTATTATTTATACTGTAAGATTACAAGTACAGTTGTTCTTGCCTTAGAAAATTAATGAAGGAAGAGAAAAGAGTCATGAAGAATAGCCAGCCAAAAGATACCTCGGTGAATGCCAAGCCTGCTGTATTTATAGGAGAAGATGTGTGAATATCTCGCTTAATATTTGGATGTGGAATCTACAAGCCAACATGACCCAACCCACAAAAATCCAAATCGATCGCACCCATATAGAGGGGTCGGCCCTAATCCCTTCTGCATGCCACGTGGCGGCATGCAACCCCTCTTATGGGTCCCCAATGTTGGCTACTTCTTGTTTCCAAAGATGATTCCGAGTTGATGCATTTTTTGTTGAGTTATTGAGTGATCATCCTTGAGTTGTGCTGCCAATCCAAGTGATCCATAACCATATTAATCTGATCTGATCCCTTGCCTAGGGGAAATATTCCGATCTGATCCCTTGCCTAGGGGAACTATCAATTCCATACTTAGCCGATTCCAGAGTGTCATTCATCCAAATTCGTTTGACCATCGTCCATAGCCTTGTTTATAACCAACTTCCGAGCTTGATAATCATCTCTCCGAGCTTCCTCCTTTGATGATCAAAAAATCTATTTGGCCAAATCCATGATATACTGCCTTGGCCAAAAGGTAGTATAACATTTACCCCCTAAAACAAGCCTTGCGGTAGGAAGGCGTGCTTTGAATCATCACAAGTCAGAAGTCCAGAATCCATTGAGCTGTATTTTCCAATCCAGAATCTGATCCATTGCCAAGCCAAATTGCCATAAGTTGTTTCGTGTCTACCCGAGAGTTTGTTAATGAGACCCACGACTACTCCAAGTCGATTGCCAGTTCTGAATCCATTCCAAATCCATAACCAAATCCATGTCCATCCAAAGCCGATAACAAGTCCATGTCCATCCAAAACCGATAACCAAATCAATGATCTCAGCAGATCGTTTACCAAATCTAGAACCTTGATCTCTCCGAATCGTTAACAAATTCCAATGTCTTGGCAGACCAATAGCCTAGTTCATAGTCTCTCCGGACCGATCACATCCTTTCCGAGCTCTTGCTAAAAACTACCTTTCCACTCTCCGACGAAGGAGGAACAACGATAAGCAAGCCAATCATGTCGCTCTCTAGCGAAGCGGCATCACTTCGTGCAGTCCGGTTTAGCATCCCTGAACATAAAATGATGTCATCACCAGCCTAGGTCGATCGTGGTCTCTCCGAACCCTTGCTAGACACTATTCAGTCCCTCTCCAATGAAAGGGGGAACATTGACCAATAAGAATGAATCATGGCCTCTCCGGGCTGACCATGGTCTCTCTGGACCCTTGCTAGACCCGACTCACTCTCCGGCAAGAGTAGCACAACGATAAGTAGGCCGATCCTGTCACTCTCCAATGAAGCGGCCTACCTCATACTTCTCCAGTCCCGTCTCTTCGGTCGGGACATAGCACGACTATTGGGGTATCCTTCTCCGGTTTTGATCCCCAGTCGAGGACTTAATCCATGTAGGATTCCATCCTGTCCCACCTCGGTGAAGGGACTCATACCTTGCGGTTATTGCCCCGTCGCTCCGGTCTGGACAACCGTAGCCCGTTATTTATTTTACAGGAAAATAGGCACAAGGAAGAAGTTGTAAAAAAAATTAGTCTAAGGGACAACAAGTTTGCATTTTAGTTTGAAGGACACTTTTTAGTGTAATCAGAAAATGATAGTTACAACTATCATTCTGTGATTTACACTAGAAAGTGTCCTTCAGCCTAAAAAGCAAACTTCTTGTCTCTCAAACTAAATTTTTCTTCAACTTTTTCCTTGAACCTAAAAACCGCATTTATTTTATTAAACCAAATTTAAGCATTTCAAAGTCTATTTTCCAAATTATAAATTAAGAGTTCATCAACTAGAAAACCAGTAAACCAAAAACAATAAAAACCAAATTTCATATATCCGAACACTACGGTTTATCATCATCTCAAAGCATGCCTAGGGACCGACTCCGATCCCGTAAATATGTAAGTGACCTAGTCGTTTTATTATAGAGTTTATTACTTATTCCATGCCATCCCGATTAAGAGATGATGAGCTGACGCCTCGATCCAAGGCCATTACCATTTGAGGCGAATGGTGGCTGCTCTTGTTCCACCACCGTAGCCCGAGTCCTCACGTATTGTTGTAGCTAACCATTCCTTACATGTTCCTCAACTATATCCTTCAAATACTTGAAGCTGTTTTTATGGTGCCCATATAGCTTATGGAATATGCAGTATTATCCTAATGTCCAGTCCTATTCGGAGGGTTCCCTCCTTACCAGCCATAAGAAGAGAATCCAAATAAGAAGAGAATTTTGGTTCTCTCCTTTGCTGCTTCGATCCATTGAAGCCATCATTCACTTCTCTTTTTTCCTTCATCCTTGTCCGGACCTTCTCCAGATGGTACTTCGTCTCTAACTCTGTTAACCTCTTCTTTGTCAACCTTTGAATCTTCCTACTGTAGGAACCTCTCAGCCTCATGATAAAACTCCCAGAGATCCCTAGGAGGATCCCATTCCAGCGAAACCTTGAAATCCTTGTTCTCAGCTATTCCTAATACTACTGCCATTATCGACGGATTAAGCCAATCCATCAAAGTAACCGCCGCATTAAACCTCGTTAAGCAATTCCGAAGGGACTATCCTGTCCTCTGATTCAGTGCTATCAACGTCATCACGCTCTTGGGTCTCGTGACATGGACTCGAAATTGACTCATGAATTTTTCTACCAACTCCATCCAAGCGCCAACAGAACCGTTCTCTAATACCCGAAACCAAAGTGCTGCTTATATCTACCAATTAAAAAAAAAATCACGCCAGCACTTCCTCCAATGCCACCAGCACTTCCATATGCCTTATATACCTCATCAGATGAACAGTAAAATCTGTTTTTCCGTTATATGTCCTCAGTGTAGTTAATTTAAAATCTTGTGGATTCCTAGCACGCCTGATATTAGAAGTGAATGGACTCCTATTCACATCCTCCAGATCACTATTACTAATCCTCCTTGCATAGCCCGCCTGATCATCTCTGCAAACCTGTCACTACTATCCAAAGGTAGCCTCCAATCATCATTTCCAACCTGCCCCTTCACTCCGTGAGGAAACCCTAGAAAGTACTCCTTCGGACGAGCATCCAAATTTTGATTCACACCAAACTCCATAGAAACGACCATTGGCCTACCGACGCCCTAACTAACCAAAACCCGGGGCATGCTCCCAAGGCCTTAGGGATCGGAGCTAACCCCTCGGGAGGGATCGACGTCGATCCCTCCCAGTTGGTCGGGGACTGCCCTCGGCTTCTCCACTCCATTCTCCTACCTATTTGCTCCATTTCCACACCCTCCGTTATGATTTCCCATGATTCCTACTGTTTCAAATCCTTGATACAGATTACCGGCTACTCCAATCCTTGACTTTGTCCTCCAGCTTGTCCAAGTTGCATGAGAAAATTTTGCATCACCTCCTCTTGCCTCTTCATCATCTGCTCCTACATCGCTCTCATCATAGTCTCCATATCATCCCTGGTGATGTAGACGGAGGATTAGTTAACTCCAGCTCCTGAGGAAGCCTCCTGACTTCCTTTATGATGACTACTTTCTTCCAATAGTCTCTTCGCTAATTGCCTCACCATCGATCCAAATCCAAGCTCCAAATCTTCTCTAAATCAATGGGTGCTAGCCCCCTTAGTGAAAGCACCAAAATGTCGACGGCAAAAATGGCCACCCACACCCAAGTACTGTGAAAGCATTGCTAATCCAATAACAATACCAATCAGAGAATAATATAAGTTCACAGATCACAGATTCAGTGTAGAAAAGTAAATGAACATGAAAAATTTATAGTGGTCGGGCAAACTGTGGCCTACGTCTACTCCAATAATCTTATTATTTATATTGTAAGATTACAAGTATAGTTGTTCTTGTATTAGAAAATTAAGGAAAAGATAAGAGTGATGAAGAATAGCCAGCCAAAAGATCCCTCAATGAATGCCAAGCCCACTGTATTTATAAGAAAAGACATGCAAATAGCTCTCTCAAAATTCGGATCTGGAATCTCCAATCCAAGACGACCTTACCCAAAAAAATTCAAATCGATTGCACTCATATAGAGAGGTCGGCCCCGATCCCTTTTACATGCCATGTGGCAGCATGCGAACTCTCTTATGGGTCCATCATATTGCCTACTTCTTATTTATAAAGTTTATTCTCGAGTTGATGCGTCGTTTTTTGAGTTACAAAGTGATCTTCGTTGAGTTGTGCTACCAATCCGAGCGATCCATGGCCATGTTAATCCAATCTGATCCCTTGTCTAGGGGAATTATTTTGATCTGATCCCTTGCCTAAGGGAAGTGTCAATTCCATACTTAGCCAATTCCAGAGTGTCATTCGTCTGAATCCGCTCGACCATCATCCATAGCCTTGTTTATAACCAATCTCTAAGCCTGATAATCATCTCTCTAGGCTTCCTCCCTTGATGATCACAAATCTTTTTGGCCAAATCCATGATATACTGCATTGGCCAAAAGGTAGTATAACACTAGCCGAGCATGTCTAAGCTCATAAAAGAGGGATAGTACTGAATCATCATTAATCCCTACATAAATTAAACTACACTATCAACCTATTCTTACATATTACTAATATATAACAAATACATATACGTTCTCATATATATAACATACTTAACTCATGCTAGGGCACTCCATTACCCTATCCCTTAATGAGTTATACTAAACAAAAGCATGGTTCTCACTTAACCTTCAGCTCTAATACCATCTGTAATGAAAATCCTTTTCGACTCTCGAATGTCGGCACTAATACATCCATGATATTCAAGTGTCGAGCACCGAAGTGCCAGAAAGACCGATTGTTTGGGTAAAGGAAAAAGAAAAGGAAAAAACAAAGAATAGAAGAAAAATTTAAAATCTCACAATGGAATGATAACATATAATATCAAAAGACAGTATACATTGTTACCCTAATATACATAGCATTTCAGAGTAACTAATTAAGTACTTTCATTAGCATGGATAGTTATAATAGCCTATACTTATAATTGCTGATATACATATATACATAAAGTAATGCAATGGAGATAAATATAGAGTAGGTAAATAATCCAGCTCCTCTCCAAGAGCCCAATGAACATCAACGAAAACCTACTTTTCTCAAACTGCTTGAAAGAGCACCCATGGAAATAAAGGAGAAATAAAATTGTGGGTCAGGCAAAAGTCTGGTGTGAGAAACTAAAGATATGTGTGATATATAACAACACCTTTTGAGACCAACTGAATTACTAGATTGGTTTTTCCCTTCAAAAGATTCAACAATCTAATAGGTACATATTGCGATATAATAGATAATATCTAAGGTGTAGAATATATGTAAGAAATAGCCATGCAGTGTATACACCACAACAATATCGAGTATACAATCAAAACCGCTAAGGCGCATTCTCATAATTGTAAAGGATTTCCGTGGATGTGCCCTCGATACATTGAGAATGGTCCTACAGCACAAGGATCAAAGACATCCTTCTAAGCAGCATATAACTGTATGGAATGTACCATAGGAAATACATAGCTGGCCCAGACCTTGCCGCGTGGAACCAAGTACATCACTTCTATATGCACATCCGTAAGCAACACTAGAATGGAGTCACCCGCACCCTTGGGTTAGCTAAATCCCTTGGCTATCCATCATATTTCTAGTTTTGTCATTTCCAATTGTGAAGTCATGTTAAGCATCTTTACACACTAGTCACAACTCGAACAGATCTCGAAACCACTCATGTATTCCAACAACTCAACAGATTTCGAAACCATACATGGATTCCTACATCCTGAACAGATCATGAAGCTCTACATGGATTCGAGCATCTCGATCAAATCTCGAATTTCCACATAGATTCCAACATATCGAATAGATCATGAATGTCCATATAGATTCCTACACCTCGAATATAACAAACCTCTTCCAAAGCATAGATCACATATATGGTTTTGAAGTGGTTATGGTTTTGGGTCATCTAATATAAATACACTCCCTCGCTTATGAAGTGCTCTAAAACCAATTGATAAACTTCCAGTTAACTCAACCCTGATTCTTCTAAAAATAAACAAATAATACATAAGAGTGGAGTTCATCTCCTATCTAGACGATTTCCTTATCATTTGTCATAGAAGATCAAGATGAGTTTATACGTAGGTAATATCATCATCAAGTGTATAACTATACAATATACTTATCGTATTTGTTCTAGATATTCCTTAAGTTAATTTTTGTTAAATTCAGCAACAATGAGAATGATCGCATATGGAAACTAAGTCTCATATACTTATCATATTTTTGACCTTCTCAACTTCCACTATCCCTCAATCAAGAGTGTAACTTAGAAGGTTAGAGCACAATTGCAACGACCCTAATTTTGATTAACATTATTTATGACATTTAATTAGATAAATTAAATGAAATAATGTAAATGGTTAAGGGAATTGAGATTTGTCTAATTAAAGGGTACCCGTGCCTAATTAAACAATGAACAAAAGAGAATTAAAATGAAATAGATAAGGGTAATAAGATAAGGGCAAAATAGGAATATGTTATATTCTTATACCATAAACACTCATGCCACTTTAACTTTCAACGTTCATAAAAAATTAAATCAAGCAAGGCCACCCACCATTAGAAGAAGATAAAGGGGAAGGTAAGCAAGAATTAAGGAAGGGAGCTTAATCAAACCAACTCAATAGCAAATCTCAAACTCCTTAACATCAAGCTAAGATGAATAATAGATTGCATCTCATTTTTATGATTTTGGGTTCTAGTTGAGATCTAAATTTCTTTTGCAAATGATTAGCCATGTTTTGAGTTTTTAAATGGATATATATGCTTGTTGATGATTTAAGCTATTTCATATAGATTTTATGCTAAGTTTTAATTTGAAAAACATATCAAATGACATCTAAATTCCTTGCAATTTTGATATAAGGTCAGAAATATTATTTTAGAGATGGGTTACAAGTTTCATAAATTTCTGAATTAATGTGGATTTATTATGAATTTTCTAGTAAAGAAAATGGTTAAATTGGGTTTAAAATTAATTTTGGCCATTATATATTTTCTTTGGGTTAGAAATTTAAATATCTAAAAAAACATATTAAAAGTGATTTTTGGGAATTTTTGGAGAATTTTCCTAATTATTATATTAAAGATATAAAATTATTTAAGATATGAGACTTAAATGTTATATATGTTTATAAAAGGAGAAGGGGCAATTTGTAAATGTTTTAATTAGTTAATTGCTGAAATTCGGCAACACTTTTAGAAAAGATTTTGAAAAAGAATTGGAAACCAATCATATGTTGATAAACAAAGCAAGTTAGTTGGAAATAAATTACTTTATAAAGTTAAAAACCAGTTTTATAGGGTTTTACTGCTTCGCCACTTATAGCAGCACCTTTCGACCTCATACTGCTGCCTCCATCTAAGTCAAAACCAATACACATGGTATCGGCCTTGGTACATAGTGGATTGGAGTTAGGCGAAGTTATGTAGTCGAAACAGGCTTTCGAAGGGGTTGAAGTAGCTTTGATAAACTTAGAACCATTTTGTTTATAAATGAGGCATTCGAAGGAAACAGCTTTCGACTTGGTCAAATGTTTTAAAGAAAGAGCTTTCGAAAGAGGTTGCAGCCTTTGTTTTAAAGAATAAGCTTTCGAAGGGGTCGAAACCCCTGATGCTGCTTTCTACCTTTCGAACCAATGCCTTCGAAAGGGTTCTTTTTCTTTAAACTTAGAAGTTGCTTCACCTATGATTTCGAAGGGGTTGGTTTTGACTACATCCACTTTCTTTATTTAGGAAAATGCTTTTCGAAAATGATGCTTTCGTCCCAGTTCTTTTAAGACCCTTTTGATATTTTGAAAGTTATACCCAAATGTTTCGAAAGGAATATTTTAAATGGTTTCGAAATTATATTCCACGAGCTTTCACTTGAACCTAATGCTTTTGAGAGGTTTGTTTAAGTAAAGGACTTAATGCTTTTGAAAGGTATCTAATGAAGGTTTCGAAGGGGAGATTCCCTAATGTTTTCTAAAGGTTTACCTTTAGTGTTTGAATGGAAGGTTGCCAATGTTTTCAAAAGGCAAATTTGAAGTGTTTTAAAAGAGGATGTCTAAGATTTTATAAAGCTTTCGAAAGGACACTTTCAATGGTTTCGAAAGGTCTATTATAAATGTTTTTGAAAGGTATGTTATGGCCTTTTGGCCTAGAGTTCAAGGTAAAGTGCACTACAACAAAAATACCCTATTATAGCGTCCTTTTTACAACAGGCATATTCTGCCCATTGTAATTGACGGCTATTACAACGGTTGTTTTAGAAGATGTTTCATCGGCTAAATGAACCATAAGGTGAATACTGATATCAAAATTTGCAGGCGAAAAATGTTTTTCAATAACACACATTTCTTCTACCAAACTAGCCTTTGCTTTTAGAAGATGTTCCCTGTTGATCACCTTTGAGCACAAAATGTTATAAAAGAGACTAATGCGGTGAATAGCATTCCATAGATCCTTATGTTGTGGAAAACAATGCTGAAGCAATATCGGAAGTAAATGTTGCATTATGACGTGGTAATCATGTGACTTTATATTTTTTAGTTCAGGAGAGTTGATGCTCACATTGTTATGGAAGTTCGAAAAGAATTTGCTCGGCACTTTCAAATTTTTCAAAACAGTGCAAAACCGTATCTTTTCTTCTTTTCTCAAAGTGAAAGTCGCATTTGGTATGGTTACTTTACTTGTTTCAGGATCTTCTATCACCCACAAAGTTTGTTTTATACCAATGATTTTCAAATCCTTCCGTGCATTGATCCCATCTTTTGACATGTCTTTATGGTTCATAATTGTGTTGATCAAATGTTTCGTGACATTCATTTCCGTATGCATAACATCAATATTATGTCGGGTCAAATTTGTTTTCCAATATGGAAAATCAAAGAACTTCGACCTCCTATACCATGCAGGAACTTCTTCATCGATTGTCTTTTTCCGTTTTCGACCAATTTCCGGTATGTTTTTACCAACTTTCATTTTTATATTCGCTACCTTTTTTTCAACTTGATAACCAGTCAGTGGTTTTGGAGGACGCTTAAGTTCTTGCTCGTTGTTGAAATTTGTCTTATCGTATCGAAACTTGTGTCCGGACGGAAGAAATCTACGATGTCCCATGTAACAAATCTTCTTACTTTCAGGGAGATAAACAGATGTAGTTTCTTCTCCACAAATAGGACATGCAAAGTAGCCATGAGTTGTACATCCCGATAAAGTCCCAAGAGCGGGATGATCATGGATTGCCCACAACACTCTAGCTCTCATTATGAACTCAGATTTCTTAAATGAATCAAATGTAACGACTCCTTCCCATAACTGCTTTAACTCGTCTATCAAAGGTTCTAAATAAACATCAATATCCTTCCCCGGTTGTTTTGGCCCAGAAATCAACAGTGTTAACATTGAGAACTCTCTTTTCATGCACAAAGACGGAGGAAGGTTATATGGTACTACAATTACTGGCCAACAGCTGTAAGGGTTAGTTAAAGAAGCATTCAGACAGAAACCATCTGTTGCTATTCCAAGCGTGATATTTCGTGGTTCAGCAGCAAAAGAAGAATCAAAAGAATCTGTAGTTTTCCATTGAGAAGTATCATGCGGATGACGCATTACGGTTGTACCGGACTTGGCACGACCATGCCAGGTCATCGCTTCTGCTATCCATGGTACAGTATACAGTCTTCTCAATCTAGAAATTAAAGGAAAATGTCTTAAGGTCTTTAGAGGTACTGTGGTAGCTTTTCTCTCTTCGTCGAATGATGTCTTATATCTTGGTGCGTTGCAATTTGTACACGAAACTTTGTTCGCATTATTTTTCCAGTACAAGATGCAGTCATTAATGCATGCATCATAAGTTATGTAATTCATCCCAACTTTCTTAATGATCTTCTTCACGTCGGGGTACTTTGACGGTAGCGTGTTACCTTCGGGGAGTAACTCGTTTATGAATTCGAGTAGTGCAGTCACACCATTGTCTGAAAAGCCGTATTGGGTCTTCAAGCTATTCAGTTTCACAATGGCATACAACTTTGTAATCTCTTTTGGACAAGAAGGATACAATGGCTCTGTTGCAGTTGCACTATCAAAAAATGATTTATCCATAAACTGCTCACCAATATTAGCATTATCATGCAACTGACTTGTAGGTTGAAAATGATGGAATCTATCTGCATCATTGATTAAATCCTCCATCCTAATATGTTCGGACTCATCAGTATTTGTGGCATGACTAACCGGTTGTTGTTTTGGCTTCTCCGGTATTCTTTCCCCATGAAAACACCACACAGTATATGATTGAACAATACCATATCTAAGCAAATGAAAATGAATGTCATTTAATTTGAATGTATCTTCATTTTTGCACCGCGTGCAAGGGCACGAATACTTTTCCTTATTGCCACCGTTTTCAGCAACAAATTTAACGAAATTTCTCACACCTTCCACATATTCTGTATTTCTTTGATTAGATTGATTCATCCATTGTTTGTCTATACTAAAAGACATACTGAAAGAAAATAACAAGAGCTAATAAGAAATCATGGGTAACAATATCTTATGGCTTTCCACCAAGTTCAACTCTGATATTAACTAAACAGATGTATATTCTTCTGATTTCACTTGAAATTTAACATTAGCATCAAACTGTTTCTAAAAAAATTTCCATTACAACGGCGCCATTTTGTAGCACCAGAGTAATGTCTATGCATTACCCTTCTCCTGATACTTGGCTTGCGCCATTAACAACAATTTTATCCACTTACTAAATATGGTCTCATATTTAGTAAAACAAAATTCATTGCATCAACTTATACCCTAGCAGTCACTATAAGCAGCTATGTCTAACTAGCATGCATTACAGTACAACATTTAGGCTTTAGTAAATATGAGAATGCACACTACAACACTACTTCTCTTCCATGTTGCAATGTTTGGCTGATGATGCACCACACGTACGGGGACGTGTTAGATTATCTCACATTGTACAATTTGTAAAACAAATCATATATAAATGTAAAAAGATCATCCTTTGCATAACCGATTGTTTCTTGGTTCTCTAACACTGTACACTTAAAACATCAAATATGTATTCTGATGGTTCAGATTAGAAGGTGCATCTCTACTTTGGCAAACTGTTAAAGAGTAGTAGATATTGACTATAATCAATCCCCAAAAACTTAATGAAACAACAATCCTAAAAGATGAAGATAATGATGGAACTCAAATGACAGCTTATATGGTAACACTAAACAAACCCATAAGCAAGCATTATAGGGAATAAACTGTTCCTTAACTTGTGTTGCATCCCTTTCTTTATTATTCTAAACTACAAATATAAGCATGTAATCTTTTCCTATTATTCAACTATAGAAACGAATGGATTCACCGTGTACAGACATCCAGTCGTCGATAATACATATAAAGCACTGAGTAGAAACACACATGCTTGTTTTCCAAATAATTTACTGATTTCTATTAACCATGTGTGGATTACAGATTAATTTGTTATCATTGCATTTGACAATCTTTTAACTAAGTTGTGATAAGTCAATTTTCACAAATTGCAGATAAATATAGTGTTCAGAAATCAAATACATCTTCTCTAGTTTCTTTCACTCTGAACAAAAAATATTCATGTCAGCTGGCAGCAACAGCAGAAGGCACAACACTAGCCTGTTGTATGCCTTCTGCTTCAGAAGTGTTGTTGACATTCTTCATTTTAAACTACATCGTTTTCTTTGCATTTTGAACACTGGCTTGTAGCAGTTTTGCAAAACTCAAACAATCATATTACTTGTTTATATAATTGCAAAACAATAAAAGCTGCAAAGTCAAACTGCATAAAATTGCAAAACTGCAAAACATGGCTTGTATCCTGCTTCTAGCGATTTCATTATGAAATCAATTCACGGTTAATCCTAAGATCATCAATCAACCAAAATTAAAAAAATTAAAACATACCAGCAAACTCAAAGAGCAGCCGTGTAGTGCGACCAGTGAACAATCGGCGTTTATTGATGGTGATAGGCAGAGCCGGCTTGTGCTTGTGCTGGCGCCGATTCTAGGGTTTGTTCTTCTTTTCGTTTTTGTTTTTCGTGCGTTTCTGAATCGCTGAATCGCGATTAATTTCTTTCTGAGTCGCGAATTTTGAAGTAGGGTTTTTTTTCGCGAGGGGTTGCTCGTCTAACGGGGGTTGCCCCAGGCCAGCGTCTGATGGGCCACTGATTGGCGTTGAATGAAGGAAGAACTGGTGCGGCTGGAAGGAAGATGAGTTCGCAGCTGGACACGATTAGGTGGAAAGATGGGTTCGTGGTTGGATGGAAGATGATTTCACGATTAAATGGAAAGATGAGCGGGTTGAAGCAAATCGAATTGGTGGAATTGGGGTTTTTTTTATTTAGGTTTTCTTTTCGTTGAAAGAGGACGAAACGAATATCAAAGGAAAGGAGGGAAGGAAAAGTGACGGGCCAATTCTTTTTGGCTCCTAGCCATTATATGCCACAACATTTACGACGGTTACAAACCGTTGCTAATTAGCCACGGTTGAAAACCGTTGCTAGTTGGAACGAAGCGCGCCAAAAATTATGGCGCGAAAGGATGAAATTCACCGCCATCATTTGTCTCCAAAGAAGCTACGGTTAATAATCGTTCCCAATTAGCAACGATAAAAAACCATTGCTAACTGAACCAAGACGGTTATTAACCGTTTCTAAATGGCAACGGTTAATAACCGTTGCCAAATGCGCGGATGGTTAGTTGCAAATCTCAGTATTTGGTGTAGTGAGATGCTCTATCCAACGCCCTTCTTACAACTTCCATTATTTGCCCGTTGTAATAGAGAGATATTACAATGGTCAACTTCTGCCCATTGTAATGGAAGTATATTTTACAACATTCAGCAAATGCCCATTGTAATAGATCGACTACGAAATTAGGGCACTTCTCTCCCCAGTTATCACTTGGTTTATCACGTGGTTTATCGACAATGAAATTAGTGCCCATTGTAACAAAGGACCGATGTAAATTTTTAACTTTTTATCCAGTTTATCGACTACGTCTTTCATTTTCCAGACTACGAAATGAGGGCATTTCTTCTCTCCACTTCGCCACTACGTCTTCTCCCTACGCAAACAAAATTTATCTTCTCTCCACTTAGCCACTACGTATTTTATATTCTCTCCACTTCACGATCGAAGAAATCGAGGAATTCAGGATTCAAAATTGGTGAAGAGCGAATAGGTTTGTGCTTTTGGTATCTATGGTTTGTGCTTTTCGTATCCGATTGATGATTGCATCTAGGGTTTTGATTATGTGTGATTTAGGTTTTCTATATGTTGATTTTCTATCATGCATTCGTTTGATATTTAGTACTTTTTGCTGGAGTGGATAAATGTACGAGTTCGTAAAAGATAAATGTACGAGGCTAGTACTTCTTTCATTCCAAACCTTTGATTGTCAGTTGATAACATATTATACAAAATTACTAATATTAGTGTAATATGTGGCCTGCACTTTCGATTCATATATTAAAGCAACACAAAGAAGAAGGGGTCAAAGTACAAGTTAGAAGGAGAGGCTACCGAGATGGATGGGGATGCTATTTAGATGTATGATAGGCAAGTCTTTGCGTTTTTGTACATGGGGCTACAAACAGACCTTTCGGTTATAAGATTTTAGAAATTAAAATGCAAACAAAATTCAATTAAATCAAACTTATTGGTTATATTTCAATTTTGAGAAGTGAAGAGTTATAATTGACATTTTCTATACTTGAATCTTAGATTTATGTGGCATTCCAAACAAATTTTTTATGCAGTAAACTTGTGGGTTACAGCAAATCCAATCAGTTTCTATTTCCTATGGTAGATAAAATTTACAATATAAGAACAAGCTCAAGGCGGATTGAAGAAGAAAAAGAAAAAAAAACTTAAACAAAGGCTTTATATTTCTGAGGGTTACTGCTTTCGCATATGGATTCAGACTAAAGATGTCGCAGTAATATTTGCATTATGCTAAATAACGATCTGAACAAAACAATATATGGAGTAATTTAATTTTTTGTACACTTTGTTAAAGTGGTGTTGCCTTGATACAAAGCAAATCATAGGCAGGGTTAAGCAAGCATGACTTTGAACAATATCTTCTTTGTCACAATATTAACCATGTGAAATTGAAACTGGGCAAGTTTTTTAAGATCATAAGATGTGATTTTGTCCATTTTCATATTTTTTTCAACAGTTGTCCTTAATCTGTGTAGTCGTTAAATTATTTCTCTTAAATTCTACTGAACAATAATAGAATTTTGCTTGTAGTTCTGAAACTAAAACATTATATTTATCTCTGTGATAAATCGTTATAAATCAATAAAATTATGTTTTTTTGGACAGTGCAGATAGCATACATGATGATAAAATTAAAAGAAAGATTAAAATGTTATCAATCTGCTTACAAGTGAGCAAAAGTGACCAAAAACTTACAACTTGTCTCGAGTTATGTATTTATATTCAAGATGGGATTGAATTTAGAATCCTAAGTGAAAAAGGACTTTCTTAAGCATATGTGTTTCTCATTCATCTAAAAATCCTTAGCAAAATACTTTTAAAAGATGAATCAGTAGTAAACGCGTAAAATATTTATAATTCTGAGGAAGATTTTTTATAATATTTAGAAAACCATAGAATAATAGTGCATTTTTTATAAAAGTTTCTAGTAGAATATTTTGAATTAACTAGATATTTTTACTACCTGGGACTATAACATATCAACCCACTTAATCTGATGGGTATTAATAACATTCAAACTATAAAATATTAACATATACAACACATACAACAAGATAGTTCTTTATAAAAATATGTGGCTTAGCGGCATTTGGACTATGAATCGTATATCAACTTTATATTAAAGACTACCTAGTTATAGTGCCAGTGGTGTCAATTTTGAAGTGTAGGCAACAAGCAATTCTAAATGTCAAGTTACAACTGAGTTTAATTACAAGCGAGGTGGCATGATTGATCTTACTATAAAACTATGAAAGTAAGGAAGTGACATGTTAAATTAATATGTGCATATGTACTGATTAGTCCTATTTAGGATATGGTACTACATGACGCACAAGTTACTACATGACGAACAAGTTTTCTTTCTTTTTAGGCTTAGTTTGAAGGGTCACATTACTATATAATTTTCATTGGGAGGTAATTGCGCAATTCTGTCATGAGAAAAACTCATATTTTTGTTGGCATAACGTCTTTTCATTAGGTTCTAACATCAAAGGATTATCAAGATGGACAAAGCATGGATCCACCTACCAAGGTTTTGTCAATTTTGATTATCAGTTTTATACTTGTAATTATTACGGTTGATTATTGATCCCTTTATGTGTTATAGAAAGTGGTGGTTAACCTGTTTTGAAAGGGGTACTTTCAAAGGTTTCGAAAGAGATTGTTTAAAGCTTTTAAAGAAAGGATTCGAATGTTTTGTGTAAAGCATATATCCTGGCAAAGAGACTTGAGTAAAGCAAAAAGTATATTTTCCCTGTTTAAGTATGATTTAAAGGGTTAAATCAATTTGAAAGATGTTTTAAGGAAAATTTGATGGGTAGTTAAACCTAAGTAAATGATTCAGATATTTGATGACCATATGTGACTGGTATAGGGTCACGCTCTATACATTAGCTATAGCCTTAGCTATTTAGTCCAAAATTCCAGTGTGTAGGGCTTAGCCATAGGTAAGACTTAAATGATGTTACAAATAGAAAGGAATATATAAAGAAGAAGGATTGGTTATTGGTGAGCCGACAGAACCATTAGAATCAGTTGACCCTGGGAGAAGTAAGTTAAGGGCAGACTGTCCAAAAGTGTGTATGACGGATGTTAGATTATTTATTTTGTCTGGTAGGCCCGAGTCAGCCAATGGTTAGTAGTTAGCCAAACAAAACTATATGTTCGGACAAATAATCCATTTATTACCCGATTTATGAGCATATATGATATTGCTATTATTGTTTTTATCAGTTTGATTGTAGGATTCCGATTTACAAAAAGATATGTTTTAAAAGGATATTAGTGAGGGGAAACCCGTTCCACTAAGCGGCTCAGTATCACTTAATATTAGTAAACTGAGATGTAACAGTATTATTCACACCAGGCTTTATGTCTGACTCGAAGTTTATGTTTTCCCCTTAAACTCTCGGGTGCTCAAAATTCAATTTGAGTAGATTGAGAGTTAAGGTTTTTCAGGTTTAGTAGGTTGGATGAATAGAGTTTCCGAAGACGTGCAGGAGGAATAGCTAGCTATATAGGAACTATTTAGTTTTATTTTAGTTGTGATGTATTAAGACTGATATGTCTACTTAGTACTCTGATCATCGACGACGGCATCTTCATATGTCGCTCCTGGCGTAATTTGTAATAATTATATTTGATCAAAACCTAGGAATCGTTTGGGATTATGTAATGGAATATGAAACATGGTTTTGCAATGTATTCAGTAAAGTGGTTTTTTTAAATCTACGATTTTGTTTCATATTCATGTGCTTCTGATATTATGGATACCATTAACATTACCGTATTTGTCACCGGAAGTTAATACTATGGATGACTGTAGTATCTGTAGCATTTAGCTTCGGGTCTCAAGATAGGGGATGTTACAACAATTGCTTATACACCTTACTCAATCATTATTTTTAACTCTCACAGATAGAAACAAGTATGCTTCATCGGCTTTAGTACTAAGTACATGACTAAATACTTTCCATAAACAAGTAAACACACAAAGCACGGTTAATTTAAACAAAGCACGATCAAGTCACATAACTAACTTGTAATCCCCTTTTTATTTAATTAATCCTTTATTAATTAAACCTCTTTTATTAGTAAAACTCCTTTTTATCTTATAAATCTTCTTTCATTAATTAAAACTTATAATTGATTACTCCAAATTAAGTAATCTCCAAATTAATTAAACTCCAAATTAATTAAACACTTAATTAATTATACTCCTAATTAATTAAAACTTCTTATTAATTAAACCTTCCTTTATTAGGTAATACTCCTTTATTAATTAAAAATTCATTTATTAATTAAAACTTCCTTTATTACTTGTGTGTATGTGTATATATATATATATATATTTAATTTTTGTTTATAAAAGATATGTACTTGTATTCTAATATTTAACTATTTATTTGTACTCTTTTCAATACTTCAAAAAGAATTCATATATTTATCTCAATGTTATAAGTATATTCATAAATCACTTAACTAGGTTTACTTACTTTAAATTGTAATCAAAGAGGTTTAAAAAAATATCACTCAAACATTGTTACTATAAACCCCTTATCTCTTTTATACTTTAAATATATACTTTTATCTTTATTCCAAACGATTCCATGTTTGTTATTATCTTTAAAATTCCGTTATTAAAAATTTAAGTATATCCCTAATCATTTAACAATATTTTTTCACTTTAAATGGTTAAAAAACAAATGCTACTAAAACATTGCTTATCGTAAATCCAAAACATTTCACACTTAATCATTATCTTTAAAACTCTATTTTAAAAATCTAATTACATTCATATGGGTTTAAGACAAGTGTTGCTTGAACATTGTCATAACAAACCTAAAACATTTCATATTTAGTCGTTATCTTTAAAACTTGCTTTTTAAACATTAAATTATACTTACAAGGGTCAAACACAATTGTTACTTAAACAATGTCAGAACAAACCGAAATCATTTCATTTATGATTATTCTTAAATTATCCCTTATTAAAGTCCTAATTATAGTCCTAATTATAATCCTAAGTGTAATTAATAAGGGTTAAAAACAAATATTACTAAAACGTTGTTTACTACAACCCAGATTCATTTACTTATATTACTTGATTAAGTTCGAGAGTTGACTAATTGACTATCTAGTTCTAAAGACGATCGCTTATAGAAAAGGTTCGTATACTTAACACGTTTCGGTCCTTCCCAACTTAACTATTCCTCGATTAAGAGGGAAGCTATTAGGTTAGAGCATTATTGCTTCTACCCTTACTTGAAAACCAATCTCAACTCTAACAAATTAGTAATCCTACTTCATAGGCTTTTAGTGTTTAGTATAGTATTGTTGAATTTCCATAAACAAGTTAAACAAACACACACGCTTAAGCCAATAAGCACTTTTAAACCACTTTGTAAAACATTTGTTTATGGTTTAAAAACCTTTTTAGAATGATATATATACACACAAACTAATTTATTTATAAGATAAAATTTTTGATAATAAAAACCATTTAAAAAGCTATTACATTACATAAGCTTTTATTTATTTTAATAAAATATTTAACTAATTTTCTAAAAACTTTATATACTTAAAAATACTTAAAATATTGTTTAAAACATTTATTTAAAATATTACATAAAAATATTTATTTTATAATTCATTTTAAACTTCAAAATGACATGTTTTCTTTTATAAAAATTAACCTCTCACTTTAATAATTCATAATAAATTATTAAAAATATTAAAATTTTTGAACCACTTTTAAAATACTTTAATATATATATATATATATATATATATATATAAGAAAAGACCTGTAAAAAGATCGGAGAAGAATACTTAAGTTTGAAGTCATTTTGAAGCATTTAAAACTAAAAATAGCAATTACATCGTTTTAAAAGCGCTATCTTTGAGTGCTATAATAGGCTCTGAAATAGGCCGTTTTCCACCCTTAAAAATATTGTCGATTTTCGACCAGCTATCAAACTTTTTAAAGTCAAATTTTTATATAGAAATCAATACACACATTTTATTCACATTAAATTCAAGATTCAAATATTTAAATAATTCAGATATTTAAATACGAAGTGTTCGAAATTCCGGGTCGTTACAACATAGTAGGATTGAACTGTAGTATTTGTTCCTCAATTTTATTAATCCGCTCAATCACAATGCGACGCAACCGTTCAAAATCATTCAAAACTTTAGGCCCCGTTTGGCTTGCCGTTTTTAGTTTTGTGTTTTCGTCTATACAAAAGTGTGTCCGTTGTATGTACTGTGGAAAAACAAACAATTTTGAAAAATGAAATTAACATGTAAAATAGAAAACAAGTTTATTTTGTTTTTCGTGTTTCGAGATATAACAAAAGCACAAAGAGCGATCCAACTTCTTCGTTGTCCGTTGGTCGTCGCAATGGTTAAGAATTATAACTTATTTCTTGCTATTTTTAGTCAATTTGAAAACACAAAACTCAAAATACAAAATGAAACCAAACGGGCCCTTAGCTTTTTTCTTTTTTATCTTTTTCAAAAACAGCCAGATAGGTTATAGGCTGAAGGCGTTTTTCAACTCCTGCTCTTCTAAGGCTTTATAATTGCTTTTCATAGACGGCCTTCCACTCGTCAGTCTTTTTCTGGTAGAAGGCCGTTAATTCCTTTTTTCATTGGAAAGCTTTCTCCTTATCGAAAATTGAAGGGTTGCTGGAACTGTGAAGGAAGGGAACATCTCAGGAAGAGCAATAGCAAAAGAAGGTTCATCATCCTTAGCTAATATAGCCGCAACTTGTTGAGACAACTCTACAATCATTTTATTAATCTTCTTAATCTCATCCTCATGAATAAGCCCATAAAAATCCTCAGAGTTTTTCAACAATCCTTCCGATTCATTAATACGGTCTTGAGAGGACTTAAGCTCTCTTTCCAAATCTTGTATCTTAGACTCTGCAGATGCTACGTCGGCTCTTAAGTTCACATTATAATTGTGGTTCCGAACATTAGCTTGCTTGGACTCTTTGAATTGGAACATCTTTTCTTTGTATTCAGATTGCAACTCTTCTGTAATGTCAAAAGCAATCAACTTCATTTCTTTACACCAATTTGCATTAGTGGACTCAAGTAGACGGATTCAGAGCTTGTAGCTCTATAGGATGCTCGACGAAGCCCTACTCTTTTGGTAAAAACTACAGAGGGTGGAAGGAGAGCTATCATAACCAGGAGAAGAAACCGTGAAAGTATCGGTTGGGCGAGTAGAAGCTACAGTCTAAAGAGGAAATAAGTTGATAAGGAAACCATCAAACAAGCATAAAAGAAACAATAAACACAATAAAACTTGAACCATAAAACATTTTATTCAGCAAACACACAGGTACTAAAAAATCAATTTCGTTCACGACTAATCCTATTCTTAAACAAAGTCAAATGGGGATGCTCTAAAAGGGAGCATTGCATCCTTTAGCACAGAGCCCCATTTGCATATCACGAAGTCACAAAGCACATCCCTTTCATGAATCATTTTTGTAATCCTGAATAACAAATCATGAGACTCCCTCCTCAGCCTAATAATGGACTTTTCAGGCTCAACTTCCCTTCTTCGAATTAAGACAGACCTCTTTGTTAACCTTTCTAAAGCATGTCCCTCCATATTCTTAATGTGTTGCATCGAATATAGAGATAACAACTCCCCTCAGGTGAATTTACTAAAAGAGAATTATAAACATTAACCATTCCTTCATAGAAAGGAAAATAAAAGAAATTAAACCAAGTGCAAAGTCATGTCTGACAAAGAGAATCAAAGCACCCCATAGGCCATAGAAATTAAGTCGAAGCAAACAAATGTTAGAATACACTGTAAGAAGAGAATGCATTAACACAACCACAACATAAGAAGGAAATGTTCAACTATGCTAGAAATATAATCACAAACTTTTCAAAAAAAATCCTAAAGAGACTACTCATTAATGACCAAGCGAAGATTCAAATGTTTACTTTGTCGGTATTAAGAGTCTAAGGGTCCAAATCAACATCAACATGGGGCCATCATGAGAAACCTCCTTTATATCTAAATCATCTAGACACTTTGGATGGTCATGCTTGCTTACGTCGTTCTTGGAACCCCAAATGATGATGGTACTTCTCTCAATGTCGCCAACATTTTTTTTGATTAAAAACCCAAAGTCCACCTTGGCCTAAGGGTCAATTAAACACTCAACAAAATATTGCCTCTTAGCTTGGGCATATATCTGATAGAGAACATCATAAGCTATACCTTTAATGTCTTCTATGGTCTGGGCTAGCTTATTAGTTAATTGCTTCTCCCTCTCTTCCACTTCAGCCAATGCCTTCCGAGTGCTAGTCAGGGCATCCTCGAACCTTACCGAAGCATCTTAATCTTTCAACATGTGTGTTTCCAGCCTAGTATATTTTTCTTTAAGCTTTGCAAGCTCTTTCTTGGACTTTTCATCCTCAACCCATGAACTAGTCAAAGCTGGCTCTACAATCTCGGTCCGTCACTACTACTTCATAGCCCAGGCGCACCACTACATACGCAGACGAACAACCAAAGTAAACGATAAATAATAAAACTAACATAGAAAGGAGGAGTGTTCAATCATAACATAAAACACGCTCTTAGGGAAGCTTCGGTAGATGTCAGCAAAAGGAGTGTTTGGGGATGGTAGGGTTAATTGGGATAATGGAGTAGAATTAAATGTGGAAACACCATCAAACATTAAACCCCCATTTGCTTAGCCAAATCAGAAACAACACTCCCTATGGGTAAATGAAAGATGCAGTGGGAGGCTGGAACTATGTTAAGAGGTTGTAGGTTCAAGGTAGGGGTAGCGTTGGAAAGAAGAGGAGGCGGTAGATTGGAACTACCCATAGGTGACTCACTTTTATTACTGTCCTTGAGATGAATGCATTTCCACTTTCGACCAGTCGTAGGCTTTTGTTTAAAGGCGTCTATAAAGTCTGACATTGTACCTAAGGAATTCGATCAAGAATGTATTAAAAGGGTCCATCACATGACAAAGAAGGTACCATTAAGAAAGGGAAAAATATTGGATGAGTAAGTACAAAGATGTAGATGTGTTACAACACAAACACAACTACACTTTTACACGATAATAAACATACAAAAGAGAGCAGAGGCAACAAATTCATGAATAATTGTTGAGCGAGAGAAGTGATGTTACGAGTTTAGGAAACCATGTTTATGTAGTAAATCCTCAGTGAAAATATTGGAGCCTTTACGAGATTCTCTGTCAAGGTTAAGAATTCTAGTTCCACACACTTGGAATGAGTCCCGCTCCTCTACGATGAAGTTGCTAGGACGTTTTACTATATAGAAAAAATGAGAAATGGAGAAGAGGAAGGTCGTTGAAAGCAGCCCCACTTAAAAATGAAAAAGAAAACAATAAGAAATTATTATTTTTTAAAAGAAGGGAGAAGAACATGATCATTACCAAGGAGTTTAAAGGAAGGAACAAAGTTGTTGCAATTAGGGATATAAAAGAATTTGTAAGCTCATCTTGGTGTTTTATGAGAAGAGATTGAGAAAATTGATTTTAAAGCTAAAAAATAATGAAATAATTTACATCTAGACATGGCATTCTCACAAATCGAATACAAGAATAATATCTCTCGATAAGTATGCATGGTCAGATGCTCAGCATATAAAATAATAGTGGTTGAAAGTAGGTAATAGGAGATGGGGGATAATTGAATCGTCGACAAATTAGAAATTGTTAACCATTCCTTAAGGAGGGGACGAAGGGGAAGGTAAAACCCATCATGGATGTGCTCGGTAGTGATAGATATAAAAACCTATAGGGGCATGTGAATGCGATTGGATGGTGTAGGAATCCTAAACGTGTAACCATGCAACCCAAAGTGGTCAAGAATCCCTCGTGCTTGGTTTTCTTCACAAATTGTCGATGTTATTTCAAGAAAAGAAGACGAATGTTAGCCAGAAGCAGATGGAAGGTCATCGAAAGCCATGCATAACAAATAAGAGAAAGGGGAAAGAAGATGAAAAATGATGGGAGACGTTTCAACACGATTGATTAAAACTGGTAAGCAGCGTTATATAACGTTAAAAGAGTAATAATGAATACCATAAATAAGTTAATGTCCACCATTACCCATCAACCAAATCGATTTTTTCTTAAAAAATGATTTAAAAAGAAAATTAAGAAAGGGTGAATTCATTCGTGTCCTAGTCCAAAGAGACGATGCACACAGACATTTCTTCAGACAACATTAGGGCGTAGATGCATCTGTCTATATGACTAAGAAGAATGAAGAGATAAAAAACAAAATATAAAAATTAAAATTTCAACTTACAAGTCTGAGGAAGTTACAAGCCAGCCTCTATAGGTGAAGAAAGAAAAAGAAAATTGATGTAGAAACGGAGATTAGGATTTTTGAGTGAGTAAAGAAAAATAAAAGGAAGAAGGAGAAATTTATATAGTCCTCACCACCGATCGATTGCTATTTGATTTTAGCAACGACGAATCAAAATACATGGAAAATAAGAAAGATTTCTTAGAAGCCAAAATGATCCGTATATATACTAGACATAAAAAATACCAATCGTCATAAGACACATGTAAATGGAGCATTAAATGTGAAATGAGCGACTGGACAATGGAGAAAAAGGGTACGGGGACTGAAAGTCTGCACCAAAATGCATACGTCTAGACATAAATGGAAACTGTTACACCCATTTTTCCTCTATGACATATGCAATGCAGTTCAATGACTTTAGCAAAAAGTGAAACTATGTAGTTCATAGAAGATCGTAATTGCAAGAGGTGCAATATTTGAGTTAAAAATTGGAAAGGCAAGTAACAGAAAATTTAAACCAGGGAACCACATTAGCAATGCGCCAACAAATAGCAGGACTTACCCTAAAAGGAACTGCGCTAAGGCTCAAGGACTATTCACCTTTCCCCTAAAAGGAACTATGCCATGGTCCAAAGGCCGCTCTTCCTTCCACCAGAAGACCACACTGCAATCCCAGAGGGCAACTCCATGCACCCTACCAAAAGACAGCATCGCAATTCGATAAGGGAAGCACCATTATTATATCAAAAGACCATGCACAATTTCATAAGGGAAGCTCATGCATTCTATCAAGATACTGCACCGAAATTCCATAGGGGAAGCTCCATGCATTCTATCAAGAGATTGTGCCAAAATTCCATAGGGTAACTCCATGCACCTTACCAAAAGACAGCACCACAATACCATAAGGGAAGCTCCATGCATTCTACCAGGAGACCACGCCGTAATTCCATAAGGAAGCTCCATACATTCTATCAGGAGACTACGCCTCAATTCCTTAGTTTAGCCCCATTAACTCCAAGTCAATGTGCCCATCAAAATGCCGACTAAAGCTCGTAGGGTAGGAAGAGCACATCTTCGAAACCAGCTAAAAAGACCAAATGAATACATTTCCGAAATTCAAATCTCTCGCCTGAATTTCAAATTTGAAAAACTTCCACCCTCAGCTAAAATTTTCCCACCTAATTAAAGCCGCCAAATTCCTTCGGCCACATCAACTATCCAAGCACAAATCAACTAGAGAATGGATGGATGACACATGGACATATCAGAGGGTAGAAAAGGACAAATTGGATGGAGGGATTAAGAATCTATGTGAATTGATTGTACTATAAATTACATAGCATTGTAGCAAGGAAAGGGATCTTTTTTGGGAAAATAGATTATCTGACAATGACTAGATATACTTATACTCTTTTCTACCATTAAAAAAGCTTTGTACGAGGAAGAGAAATGTAAAAAAAGGTTTGACCCGTGGATGTAGTATTTTTCAAAATCAGAATCATGTAAATTTCTATGTCCTCTACTTTTATTTTACTTTCCTAGTTTCTATTTAAAGTAAGTTATATTTGCCATTTCTCTTGCTAAAATTGTATTCATAGTTGGAATTGACATTTTAGCATACCATTAAAGTGCAACTTCTTGATTGTGTAAGCAAACAGTGACATAATTACTATCTTAAGGAAAATTTAATACCACTTAAATTTATTGATTCATAATTATGGAACTAATTAGCCTTATAATTACTATGTACTCAATTGGTTGTTGTGAGATGAAAAATCTCATTAATAGATATTTTAATAAAAGAAAAATCATTACAAAAATAAAATAAAGATAAAATGCCTCTAATGGAATTTTAAATGGGGTTTTAATGGTAGTTAGAATTATAAGGTGGTTAAGGGTATGTATTTTATTGTAGAAAAAAAGAATTGAAAATATTTTGTTAAACATCAACTTTTAAATTCAAAAAGGAGGTTTTTTAAATACTTTAAAATAAAGGAAAATATTGCTAAAATTCTTGTTTATTGTTTCGAAAATTCCACATAACATATATAAAATAATTTGAGACAAAAATGTTAACTTTAAAGGTTAAATTTAAATTATTTAAATATATTTTGTGACTTGAATTGAATTAAAGTAATAAATCCTATTCAAAAGTAGTTTAAATTAACATGGGCTTGAGTAATACGAACTTTTGTTGGCATGTGCTTGTATTTACGATTTTATTCAAGTTTATTTATATCTAAGTTCCATCATTGCACGTTATTAAGTTTAAATTGACCCGAATATCAATATTTGATTAACTTTGTTGTGTGGTGCTTCATCGATGCTATGTTAGAAAGAATGTTATAAACTACCAGTTTGAAAAACGATGCACAAACACAACAATCATATGGGTTATATGATTGGCTATAACGGTATTTCAAGAAATAAATGTTGTATTGATAGTCAAATGATTTATGTAACAACCACACTTCCATATACAACAGTTCAAAGCCCAAAAAGGCGTTCGTACTTGCGTCGTGCCAAGAAATATGAATCGTTAGGTTTTGATGGTTTGTATGATACAAAGATAAATATAACTCTAGACATCCCATACTTTTAGATCTTATAGAAGAAGGAATAAAATCCAAATATTGCAAATATTCCAACTTCATTACTGTTTCTTTTCAAAAAATGTGTAAATAACGCCTCTAAAAAATCAAAAAAATATGACTAATAAATATAATAAGGTACATAGGGAAAATACTATAAATAAATATATCTCCAAGCATCAAGTCGCCTACTCAATGCCCCTTTTCCAAGTCACCTTACTTAGTGCCTTATCCTCCTATAATAGATATAAAGAGGTAGAAATTAAGGGGATCGGACAAGGTCCAGTGAGTGAATTATGTCACTAATGGTATGGTGTCGATAAGTAATTAAATTTCAGTTATAATCTACATAACCTAGGGTTGTTCTTTTGTGTGTGTTCTCTATGTATAAGGAATTGTCAATTTACAAATTAAGGTGCAGCAACCCTTGTTGTACCTAACTGTGCATCGAGTAAAAATCCTCAATGAAGAACCACCTAAAGAATACACTGAGTAGATAATCTCTAATGCAAACCCTGAGTATACGATCCCAATGGTCAACGTGTCCAATCGAGTATAACTCAAATGCCTAAGCACACATTACCCCGAAAGCATTGAGTAACCTCCTCGTTAACATCCATTATCCTATGCACAACACTGGGTATACATTACAATGTCTGAGCCCACTTGCCTTTAAAACATTAAGTAACCTCCCCATTAGTGTCTAATATCCTATTTTCTATTCATAACACTGAACATACATCATAATGCTTGAGCTCACTTACCCCTAAAGCATTGATTAACCTCCCCTTTAATGCCTGTAACTATGCACAATACCGAGTAAACATCACAATGTCTAAGCCTACTTGCCCCTAAAGCATTGGGTAACCTACTGATTAGTGCCTTTATGCTCTAAAGCATTTAATTGCGATAGAATCGTACACCCGTTGAATGTCACATTTAATAACTTCATAAAGTGAGAATAAATGATGTTACCATGTGTGATACTATTCTATCTCATTGCATAGCTCCATTCAGTTATGTGGACTTCCTAAACTTGAAGAAGTAGGAACAAGTTTCCCCAATCCACCCTACTTGGCCTGCATCATGTCTAGGTTTGAACTGGGCTTAATTTAGCCATTTAGACATTTGAACGACATATTCAGACGTCTGACTCACTATACTAAAATTTCCTATAGGAAATTAGACATCTGAATTCCAATTCAAAGGCCTGAATTATTTTCAGATGTCTGATCTATTTTTCAGTTGTTTGAAACCAGTCAGATTTCAATGTATTCCTTTATGTTTTGATTTTTCTAAAATCCACACATTTGGTCATCGAATTTAAACATCTGACTGATTTATTGTTGTTTTTTCTCCTTTTTATTGTATTTACTATTATTCCAGGCTTAAGTATAATTGTATAGTTCACCTTTACACAAGTAATTTTTTTTATATATTTTTAACTTTATTCACCTCTAACTTTTACATAGTTTACCTAAAATATTGTACTTAGCTACTCAATGGTTCATACACATATACTCCAAATTGTTTAGTAATTTATTGGAACAAATCTAGGTGAATTTAAAGGGTGTATACGAAGCTTCATTTTTGTTCTTCGAGATTAATTCAAATCTGTTACAATAAACTAAATAGACATATTTTAGAGGTGAATTTTTACCTAATTTACCCTTTTCCCAAGTTCCAATAATTATTGTGTTTAAATCGTTACTTAGGGTTTTTCAGTTACTTCAATTTGTACTATCTTCATTTGGAATCATCGATTCAAATCAAAATCATATTTTTAATTCTAACAGATGTATAAATGAAGCTTATAACTTATTTACTTCATAAACACATCGTAGATAAATTCCATTCACCGTATACACGATTTGAAGAAATATACAATTGAATTTATGAACTTCCTCCAATTCGATTTGTAAACTCGCCTCACTTTTTCTATCTTCTTATCTAACATTTTTGGGCTAGTTCTCTCCTTTTATTTTAATTGGAATTTTTTAGTCTGAAATTTGAGAAGAGTTTAGAAGAAAAAGGTTTAGATTAAGTGATTTGGAAGAGTAGAAGAGAGTAAGAATTTTTTAGTGGGGCTAGTGTTGTATTTATAAGTGGAAACTAGGTGAAGTTTAAGGTTTAGGAAAAATTTCTTTATTTATATATCACTTACCTTACATATACGCAAAATCCTTTCCTTTTATTTCCTTATTGAAAATAACGTTTATCTTCCTCCAATTAATGCCATTAGAAATCAACACTATTTATTATAATTCAAATCAATACTATTTATTATAATTCAAACCGATAACATTTATTGATAATCTATATATATCTTATTAACTGTTGTAAGAAATCATGGATTGATATTCAAACGTATGTGTATGTGTGTGTATGTGTATTTACAGTAATTAGGGACCTTGCTCTTTATTTGTAATTTATTAATTAACTTGTAGTTAATTGGTATTAATCTATCCACATTCAAAAATAGGATTTACCCTTATTATTTACTAATAAAGAGATAACATACATATTCCCTTAAGAAATGCATTCTTTTCGTAACTATATTATTACCTTCTCTTTTTAAAATGTGTAACGTTTCTTTCATTAAATGCATTATTTTCATAAATATATCGTTACATTCTCTATATGTAATATATCCTTTCATTATAGCTATAAATTTTATAATCATGGTAATTAATGCTTTCCCCTTAAGCGATTTCAAGTTTGTGCATATAAATACCTTTCCTCCTTTCCTCGTTTTCATTTAATGTGCATAAAACCATTGTATTCTTTTTAGACTAATTCAGACATATTTAATTAATAATTACAAAATTAATTTTGATTTATTCTTATAATAAATTCTTAAGCTAAATTTTAAAATAGGCACAAAACCCGAAATGCACACCATGGTAAACATTCGATGTCTTCTTTATCCAATATCAGTTTTTGGCATTTTATTCATGGATTTGGGGTGGAAAACTCTAGTTAACCTAAAGGAAAATCAATTTTACCAAATTCATTCATTTGTAAGAAAATTAATTTTTCAGCTTAATATAAAATTACCAAAATGTCATTTTTATTTAATTATTTATTTTTAATAATAAGTATTGGTGTTACATTCATCCCTCCTTAAAAGAAATTACAAGGGATGGTAAATGAAATTTGTAAACTCAACCATCCAATAACAACAATGTGTATGTGCAATACATACACTCAAATCACACCGCACCTGAAGAATCCAAATAAAACATCCAAATAATTCATATCAAACATATATCTTTCCTAACATTTCTTGCGATATAAGTTGTAATATCTTGTAGGTGCCAACTATAATATGAATCTAGGTAGTAATATAAAGCAACGACAAAATAGGTATTAATAAACAATACATAGCATTAGTAAAATAAATGCAAACAACAGTGTGCATCCATCAATCAACATATTTCATGAATATGGCATATGAATAGTGCATAATACTAATGGAACCCCCATATGATTGTAAGATCATGGCATATAGGTATGGATGCAAAACATACTAAAATATACTAATAATTTCTATATGTATGCAACACGATATACATACATACGTACACACAAATCTCATTATATATATATATATAACGAGTCAAGTCACACCTCAAAACATTAGCAACAAATCAAAGCATACCACACCATCCAATTTCCTAATTTAATAGTAATAAACAATAGCAACGATTCATCCATTCTTAAATAAACTAATCACTCTAACAAATAAGCAAATGGAAAATATTTTTTAGGAAAGAATCCACATGGAAAGACCATATTCTCTGCTTTTATTTCTAAGTACTATCAACAGCCTCATTCTTCTAACCTTTAATTATCAACTTTACTATTGCCATGTAAACTGAATCCAAATCGATTCAAATGTACGTCCACAGGTAAATCTCTGCAATTCTTGCTACCAACTTAGATAAAGTGATGTCCACATGCACCATAACTAATAATTTGAGTAGAAGTATGCCCTAACGAAATCATAGCCTTATGCAAACCTCAATGCACATATTAATCATCTCAATAGTATACCTATTACTTCATCTTTTGGATACTAGGATAAGTGTAACAACCCGCATATTTTACGATTTTATATTTAAATATTTTATTTAAATATAACGTCGTTAGTCGGATTAAAGTCCGAAAAGCTACTTTTTGCAAACGGTCGAATTAGGACTCGGGACCAATTCCATTGAGTCCAAAATGGCGTTTGCGACTTTTTTTGAGTATAAGCTTCGATATGGTTAGAGTGAGTTGAATTTTGTTATTTTCTGTTGGGCTTTTGGGTTTGGGTTTCACCAACTCATCATATACTCTAACTCTTTAACTCTTAATCCATTCACTCTCCAAACACTTTAGCTCAGCTGAAAATGGGGAAAGAGAAAAAGAATTAGAAATTCCAAACCCTAGATTCAATTGCAAACTACAAATTCTTGCTCCAAATTCAAGGAGAAGCTAAGGTAAGCATCTTCTTCTCCTTCTCCATCTCAATTCCTCTTCGATTTCAGAAAATTCCTAAACCGAAATTTAGGAAATACTTGTTTTGATCTTAGATTGAAGCTTGTAGTGTTGAAGTGAAGAGCGGTTGATCTTTTCCTTGTGTTTGTGCTTCTCATCTTTGTTTTGAGTTAAAAAAGGTGAGTTTTTGAACTCACATCTACTTCTATAGATATCATTGTTGTTAGGTATGACTTCCTAACACTACAAACTGATCGACAGACATATAAACGCCGTCTAGAGGCGAGCCACTGGATTGCCCAGCATCTGTGCGTCGTCCTCTGCCTCTTCCGACCATTAGCTAAAAGATAAGATAAGAAAATGATTATTCACAAGGTAGATATCATTAATTCAAATATGGAATACTACGGAAAAAATGCATTCCTAGACGTATTCCCAAAATTCTATCTACCCCGAAGGCACGGAAAGAAATAAGGCACGATGATTCAAAGATTTGTAACATTCGTACGACCCTTTGATGTACCGTAATATGTGTCTCTGTTATATGTTTATCATATTTTTTTCTGAACCTCGCTCTGATACCAAGCTGTGACGCCCCACTCCGAGACCCACATTAGCAAAGAGTATTACAAGGTAACACCGTCTGCTAATGCGGAGAATAGAGCTGGTTAGGAGCGACCATCTATAGCCTTGTCTTAATTATCTATTGAATATGCCGACAATGGTACTTCTTACCCAAATGGATCAACATATCCAACAAATAATTAATACAAAGCCATAAGTGGCTGAAGGATCTATCAGAATAAAATATAACAACTCAAATGTAATCCACATTACAGAACAGTAGATCTTCACATACATTTACACATATACAGATACATTACAAAGTTTACAAAATGAGACATGTCAAGTGGTAAAGCAAACCACAATATACAGACGAGTCAATAGAACACATATCAGAGTTATAGACAAAAATGACTACTTAAAAAGCTATAACAAAAAGGAGCTAGGAATAGTCCATGCGGAAGCAAAAGTGGCCGATCAGTCGCTTCCTTGAGTTGAAGCAAGGGAAGTCCTCCGTCTCTGATTATGTTGCATCATTCGAGGCCTTATCTAAGTATGGTCTTGAATTCATTAGCACTTCTTATAAGAAGAATATGAAGTTTGTCTCTGGTCTTAAGAAATATCTTAAGAAGTCTTTAATGCTCCAGCTTAAGCTTTCTTTTGAGGAGTTGGTTGATTCGGCACTTCATCTCGAGGGCATCGAGAAGGAGTGTGATAGTGGTGATGATGTTGAGGTTCGCAAGAACCCTAATAAGAAGAAGTTTCCATTTCATAAGCAGGGATTTCTCCCTTCCAAGAAGAAGAAGCCTATTGAATCTGGACCTAACTCTCAATCTGCTGGAACACCTTCCATTCGGAAGTGTTTCAATTGTGGTTCTCCTGATCATATGATTCGAGCTTGTCCTAAACCTCTCTTTTGCCATTATTGCAAGAAGGAAGGTCACCGTGTTTCCACCTGCCCTACTGCTCCTGCTAGTGCCAAGTCTGGCAAGCTTTATATTGGTAAGGCTTCTAGAGGTTCTTCTTAGCTCGGAGGTATATCTCCATCTATTTTGGAAGGTTCTATTTTATTTCATGACCGTAGTATTTGAGTTCTTTTCGATACGGGTGCTTCACATTCTTTCGTACAGAAAAAGCTCGTCGATGATTTGTCTTTGAATGTTTCTTGTATGGTTACTTCATTGAGGATTGCGAATCCTATTGGGGGATCCGCACCCTTAGCATGCTTTGTGATGGTGTTGAGATTGTTTTATGTGGCTCTTCTTTTCGTGTGAATCTGCATGTTATTTCTTATTTGGATTTTGATATGATTTTGGGTATGGACTGGCTAGTGAGATACGCTGCCAGGATTAATTTTTCTGAAAGAATTTTATATCTTTGACATCCAAATTCGTCTTCTCAGCTATCACTTGTTCTTCGGAATGTGGATAATTCCGAAATGGCTTTATATTATCTTGACTCATGAGATGATGATGATATATGTCGTATTCCTATTGTTTGTGACTCCTTTGATGTTTTTGAGCCGGTTTCGGGTTTGCCACCCAAGCGGGCGATCGAGTTCCGCATTGATCTCATTCCAGGCACGCAGCCAGTTGGCAGTCCTCCCACGAGGATGTCTACAAAAGAAAATGAGGAACTCAAGAAGCAGCTTTTAGAGCTTGAGTCCAAGTAGTTGATTCAATCCAGTTTTTTACCGTGGGGTGCCGCGGTCGTCTTCGTGAAGAAGTCCGATGGAACTCTTAGGCTCTGCATCGACTATCGCAAGCTTAATGAGTTGACCATCAAGAATAGGTATCCTTTGCCCAGGATCGATGATATGTTCGATCTATTGAGTGGCTCTAAGGTCTTCTCTCAGCTCGACCTTGCCACTGGTTTTCATCAACTCCAAGTCGCGGAAGATAACATACCTCTTACAGCTTTCCGCACTCAATATGGTTCTTTCGAGTGGCTCGTTATGCCGTTCGGTTTGACGAACGCTCCTGCTTTCTTTGTTGATCTTATGAATCGAGTATTTCGGGAGTATCTCGATAAGTTCGTCCTTGTGTTCATTGACGAAATTCTTGTTTATTCTAAGTCTGAAGCCGAGCATGCATATCACTTGAGAATTGTCTTGAGTACTCTTCGTCACCATCAGCTTAAGGCCAAATTCTCCAAGTGCCATTTTTGGGAGAATAAGGTTAAGTTCTTAGGCCATGTTGTATCTTCCGATGGCATCTCTGTCGATCCCTCAAAGATCGAAGCTATCCAGAATTGGAAGAGGCTTGAGAATGTTCATGAGATTCGTAGTTTTCTTGGATTGGTGGGTTATTACCGTCGGTTCATTAAAGATTTTTCCCGTGTTGTTCTTCCTCTCACCAGCCTTACTCGGAAAGGCATTCGTTACATTTGGTCCGATAAGTGTGAAGCTTCCTTTCAGACATTAAAGGAACTTCTCACTAATGCTCCTATTCTTGTGGTTCCCGAGGGGAATCATGATCTTGTTGTCTACACCGATGCTTGTGGTAGTGGTCTCGGTGCCGTGCTTATGCAGAAGGATCGGGTAGTTGCTTATGCTTCTAGGTAACCGCGTCCGAATGAAGTTCGCTATGCCACTCATGATCTTATGTTAGCCGCCATCGTCTTCACCTTGAAGATTTGGCGACATTATTTATTAGGCGAGCACTTCATTCTCTATACCGATCATAAATCCTTGAAGTATTTGTTCACTCAGAAGGAACTCAATATGAGGCAACAGCGTTGGCTTGAGTTTCTTGCCTCCTATGACTTTGATATCCAGTATACCCTTGGTAAGGGTAATCGTGCTGCTGATGCGCTTAGTCGCAGACATTCGGCTGTCGTTTCTATGATGCTTGCCGAATGGGATATTCTTGAGACTCTATCTTTTTGTGATATTCGTGATTGAGCTCCATCCTCTGATTCTCCGATAGTATTATTCAGTTTGGAAGCTCGACCCTCTCTATTGGATCATATTGCCGAAGCTCAGCGGCGTGATCCTGATCTTGTGCATCTTATTAAGCTTTGTGAAACTGAATCCCGTGATGAGGCGTTGCGGGATTTCAGCATTGATTTTCATGGGTGTCTTCGCAAGAAGGACCGTCTTGTTGTGCCTTTTGATTCTGCACTTAGGCATGACATTCTTGTTGACTGTCATCGTTCTAAGTATACTATTCATCCTGGCAGTAGTAAGATGTATGCCAACATGCATCGCCTTTATTATTGGAAAGGCATGAAGAGCGATGTGGCAAGTTATGTGAGTAATTGCATGACTTATCAACGTATTAAAGCCGAACATCAGCGCCTTTCTGGTCTCCTTCAGCCTCTTGAGATTCCATTGTGGAAATGGGATCAGATTTCGATGGATTTCATTGATGGCCTACCTCGTACGAGATCGGGCCATTCTAGCATTTGGGTTATTGTTGAACACCTCACCAAATCAGCTCATTTTATTCCTATTAAATCTAATAGGACCGCTTCTCTTTTTGCTAAGTTATTTATCAAGGAAATCGTGAGACTTCACGGTGTTTCTAGTTCGATTGTGAGTGACCGTGATCCTTTATTCACCAGTCATTTCTGGAAGAGTCTTCAGCAAGCTTTGGGAACAAAGCTTAATTTCAGCACAACTTATCATCCATAGTATTATGGACAGACTGAATGGGTGAATCGTATCTTAGAGGATCTTCTCCATATTTGTATTCCTGATTTTGGAGGTAGTTGGGAGGATCATCTACCCCTTGTGGAGTTCTCCTACAACAATAGTTTTCAGTCCAGTATCGATATGGCTCCTTTCGAAGCCTTATACGGAAGGCCATGTCGATCACCTTCTTGTTGGTTGGAATCTGGGGAGAAGCTTATTCTTGGCCCAGATTTTGTTCATGATTCTTCTGAGAAGATTGATCTTATTTGTCAGAGAATGAAAGAGGCACAGAGTCGCCAGAAATCCTACGCGGATAACCATCGGAAGCCTCTCGAGTTCTCGGTTGGTGATCTCGTCTTTATTCGTGTTTCTCCTTTGAAAGGGTTATGCGCTTCAGTGTGACAGGGAAATTGGCTCCTCGCTTTGTAGGACCATTTCCTATTACTAAACGTATTGGCCCTGTGGCTTATAGAGTTTCACTTCCAGCTCATCTATCCGGAGTTCACAACGTGTTTCACGTCTCTCAGCTTCGGAAGTGTCTTCGAGAATCAGATTCTGTTATCGACTCTCCTGATTTGCAAGGGCTTGAGATCTCACCAGATTTATCTATTGTATAGCAGCCTATTCGTGTACTTGCCATGGAGGTGAGACACCTTCGAAACAAGGACATGCCGCTCATTAAAGTTCAATGGTCCGCTAATCCCAATGACAGTACTTGGGAAACCAGAGAGTTTATCGAGCGATCCTATCCGGGTTTTCCATCTTTGCGTAGCAATGGTGAGAATATCTCTTTATCTCAAGCTTATTTTCTTTCCTTTTGGTTGAATGTATGTAGTTGTTACGAATTCTTCTCTAGGAATTGCGTGGACACAATTTTGTTAGGGAGGGGAGATCTGTAACAACCCGCATATTTTACGATTTTATATTTAAATATTTTATTTAAATATAACGTCGTTAGTCGGATTAAAGTCCGTAAAGCTACTTTTTGCAAAACGGTCGAATTAGGACTCGGGACCACTTCCATTGAGTCCAAAATGGCGTTTGCGACTTTTTTGAGTATAGGCTTCGATATGGTTGGAGTGAGTTGAATTTTGCTATTTTCTGTTGGGCTTTTGGGTTTGGGTTTCACCAACTCATCATATACTCTAACTCTTTAACTCTTCATCCATTGACTCTCCAAACACTTTAGCTCAGCTGAAAATGGGGAAAGAGAAAAAGAATTAGAAATTCCAAACCCTAGATTCAATTGCAAACTACAAATTCTTGCTCCAAATTCAAGGAGAAGCTAAGGTAAGCATCTTCTTCTCCTTCTCCATCTCAATTCCTCTTCGATTTCAGAAAATTCCTAAACCGAAATTTAGGAAATACTTGTTTTGATCTTAGATTGAAGCTTGTAGTGTTGAAGTGAAGAGCGGTTGATCTTTTCCTTGTGTTTGTGCTTCTCATCTTTGTTTTGAGTTAAAAAAGGTGAGTTTTTGAACTCACATCTACTTCTATAGATATCATTGTTGTTAGGTATGACTTCCTAACACTTATCTATGTCCGTTTTCTTTTGATTTGAATTGAATTGGTGAATATTCCAATTTTTGTGTTTTGGTCCAATTTTATGAAAATCCTATTATGGATGTTTGGACATTGATGATTGGGGTGTATCGAAGAGCCTTTAAGGCTGGGTTGTCGCTTGGCGTAAATCCTTAGTCGTCGTTGCTCATCCGATCGCTTCCGATACGTTTTGGCTACCTTGGCCTAGGCAAATTGTTGCCCAGACCAGGTGACCAGACGTCTGGTGACCAAGTCCAGACATCTGGTTTGGACCTGGAGCAAAAATATGTGCACATAGATTTATAAAAATGGCAGAAAACAAAGTCAGACGTCTGAAACAACCTTTCAGACATCTGAAACACCTTGTCAGACGTCTGAACCACCCTTTCAGACGTCTGAACCACCCTTTCAGACATCTGAACCACCCTGTCAGACGTCTGAAGCCACCCTCCAGACGTTTGGATGGTTTCTGAATTTCCAGAACCTAAATCCAGACGTCTGGATTGACCCCAAACGTCTGGGATTGCCTATTTTTGCCTATTTTTGATTGAATTTCCATTGTTTAATCGATTCGTGTTGATCCAATTAGTTGTTATTGCATTCTTTGACTTTGATGATTCTTTTTAGATTTCGTTTAAATTGTATTAAAAGCTCGTTTCTCCAATTTATAATTTCTATTTAAAACACACACACGATTTTGCACTTCGAGCGAAGAGGGAGGAGAATTAAATGATTAGATAAAACGCGTGTTATGAACACGTGCGTTCATCTTTCCAGTTAATTCCTAATCTATTCTTTTGACCGTTTCGACCTTTGGGTCTGGTTTACCGATGAGATGAGGTGAACTTTGTACTGCTTTGAGTTTGAAATTGACTAATGGTTAGTAAACCGTTTAGTGCGAACGTGAGGTATGAGACTCACGTTAACATTTTCCTGGTTCCTTTCTGAGAGTTGTGACACATTCCGCCGGACAGTGGTGTCAAGTACCGCCACTACGGTTTGTTTCCTTCGGGTGTTGCCTTCGGGCGTTGCCTTCGGGCGTTGCCTTCGGGCGTTGCCTTCGGACGTTGCCTTCGGGCATTGCCTTTTGGCGTTGCCTTCGGGCGTATGGATCCTTGTACCGAGCTCGAGCATCTTTTTTTTCTTTGACAATTATATTTCCCTAGTGTATCGCCATTCGGGGTAGGCTCTTTGAACCACAAGATATATAGCGATTACCTTGTGGAAACTTGTGTTATCTTTATTGGTATTTGTTATTTGCCTTTTGGCTTGTTTTGGGATATGATATCCTTTGTTTATTGTGATTGTCGATATGGCGGGTTTTAGAATATCTCCTAAGTGGGAGTAATATTCTACCAACCATCTTTTTTATTATTTCATATTGCCGATGAGATGAGGCTTATTATTCGACATTATGTGATGTTGATTCCTCTTTGGAGGATTTATTTATTTGCTTAGTGACTACGTTTTCACTATGTTAGTAATGTGGTTATTATTGCACTTCTCTTTGGAGGAGTATTATATCATCATCTTATACCACATTATTATTATCTAGCTTTATCTAACTTATTTGTTTAGCTAGACTGACCCGTGTATTTTATACTCGGGTCAGACCGAGATGTTTCAGGTTAGGTACTTTGGACTTAGCCTTTTTTGCTTCCGCATGGACTATTCCGAGCTCCTTTTTGTTATAGCTTTTTGTGTAGTCCTTTTTGTCTATAACTCTGATATGTGTTCTATTGACTCGTCTGTATATTGTGGTTTGCTTTACCACTTGACATGTCTCATTTTGTAAACTCTGTAATGTATCTGTATATGTGTAAATGTATGTGATGATCTACTGTTCTGTGATGTGGATTACATTTGAGTTGTTATATTTTATTCTGATAGATCCTTCAGCCACCTATGGCTTTGTATTAAGTATTTGTTGGATATGTCGATCCATTTGAGTAAGAAGTAGCATTGTCGGCGTATTCAATTGATAATTAAGACAAGGCTATAGATGGCCGCTCCTAACCAGCTCTATTCTCCGCATTAGCAGACGGTGTTACCTTGTAATACTCTTTGCTAATGTGGGTCTCGGAGTGGGGCGTCACAATAAGAGAACTCGAAAGTGTGCATTATCTCACCTAAAATCAAATAACTTAAATCTCATACTATTTTTCATTGTCGCCTAATGACATCAAAATCTGGCAATCTCTTAAACTTGTGAAAATAGCATAACTTTTCTTCTAATTTCGATTCAACTTAAACTACATACATTCACTTGTGATATCGCTACTTCAATCATCCGGCAATTGTGATGCAAGTACCACGTTTCTAGTCTATAATTTATTTACTAAGATCTATAACATATAAGCAGTAAGCATTCAAGCAATCTTATTATTTAATCCATTCAAACGTAGCAACCAAAATCATAAGTCTAAGAGAACTTTTCAGCATTAAAGGTACTCAACTAGGTGATACATCGTTGGAGTGCAATTATTATGCAACATAAATCATGTACCCTTAGTCGATAATTCATGATAACTTTCTTTACCCAAAATTTCAATGCTTTACAATTACCCAATATTCAATACTGGTGATTCCTTAGCACACTGGCATAAACTACTCTAGCTAGTTTATCATAGTCAATTCAAACTTTATAGGCTGTGTAATTCTTCTAACTCTAGTCAAATTTCAAGTGAAAGTTTTTTTTTCAAAATATTTGATTTCTAGTCTTATTTTCCACAAAAACTAGTAAGCTTATAAATTCTATGCTAATTTCAACAAACATTTTCGTTTAACAAAAATCATGTCACTTGTTCTTCAACTAATTTACTTTTTCCAAAACAGTTTAACTTAGCTTAGAAAAATGGACATATAAACTTATCTTTCAAAATTTTCTTTTATAAATAAGAAACCTTCACAAAGGTGTATTCTAAAAGAAAATGTGATATTTTAACTTTCTATTTCAAAGCGCAATGGAAATATTTTCCAAAAGATGGGTTTTACATATGGATTGGAGTAGATGAAAACAACCTAATTCACACAAGCCTAATTACATCATGCAACCTAGAAATTCATTAAAGTGCATAAGGTTTAGCCCCTCTATTTGAAAAATGGTTAACTCAAGTCTATTCTCCAATACTTGTCAAACTCAAATGTAGAAACACTCTAGCAACTCAATTCAAATCAAATTTAGTTCATGCAACAATTTCCTCAAACCAAGATCTACTTTAACCTTGAGGAGTCTTTTTTATGCTTTTATTTCGCCTTATCAATATCATACTTATTTTCTATGGGTCTAAGTGTATTACTTTTCATTTTTTTTTCATCCATAAACCCATAAATTAACCACGATTGCTAGTTGGTATAAGGAATATATTAGAATTTGTTTATGGATTAAACTATGATAAATGTAATGGATTTATGTTTTACCCCAATTGTTATAATCATAGCATATTTTACCTCAAAGTTGTTTTTTTATACAAGAGACAATCTAAAAACTAAAGTCAAATTATGTAAGATGCGGGGTGTTTGTGTATCTATGTGTGGGTATATAGAATATTACAAATACGTTTTCTCATATGCCCTAATTTTGTAGGAATCGCTTAAGCTAAGATATGATACCAAATGTAACAATCTACACCTCCGTGTACACAAATCCAAAGCCCAAAAATGGCATTTGAACCTGCGTCATGCAAAGAAGTACAAATCGTTAAGTTTTTATGGTTTATACGATACATAGATAAATATGACTCTAGACATTTTATACTTTTTTATCTCACATCGGAAGAAATAAAATAAAATAACTAAAAATATTCCAGTTTCATTGTTGTTTCAAAAGAAACAGTGGCTCATATAAAAAATGCATGAATAGTATCTCCAAATAAAAATTCAACAAACAATGACTAACAAATATAATAAAATTCATAGCGAAAATGACAATAAATAAATATATCTCCAAGCATTAAGTCGACTTCTCCATACACCTTTTCCAAGTCACCTTACCTATTGCCTTATGCTTATACAATAGATATAAAGAGGGAGAAATGGAGGGGATAAAACAAGATCTAAAGAGTGAATTATATCTCCAGTGGTATGGTATTAACAAGTAATTAAATTTTAGTTGTAATCTACACATCCTAGGGCTGTTCTTTTGTGTGTGTTCTATATATAAGGAACTAGTCAATCTACACACTAAGTGTAACAACCCTTATTGTTCCTAACTATGCATCAAGTGAACATCCTCAATAATGAACTACCTAACAAATACACTGAGTAAACAACTTCTAATATGAATCCCAAGCATTCAATCCGAGAGTCAACGTGTCATGTCGAGTACACCTCATAATGCCTGAGCTCACATTACCCTAAAAGAATTAAGTAATCTCCTTGTTAACATCCATTATCTTATGCTAAACAATGTGTATATATCACAATGACTAAGCTCACTTGCTCCTAAAACATTGAGTAACTTCCTCGTTATGCCTAATAACCTATTTTTTATGCACAGTATCGGGTATATTTTAACGTATTCTTTCTGTTTTGATTTTTCTATAATCCAGACGTCTTGTCTTCAAATTCAGATGTTTGACTGATGTATTTTTGTTTATTCTTCTTTTTTAATTTATTTAGCATTAGTCTAGGCTTAAGTATAATTGTATGTTCATCTTTACACAAGTATTTTTTTACGATTTTAATTTTATTCACCATCATCTTTCATGTAGTTTACCTAAAAGATTGTATTTGGCTACTTAATGATCCGTACATATATATTCCAATTTGTTCTAGAATTTATCGAACAAAATCTAGATGAATCTAAAGGGTGTATACAAAGCTTTAATGTTGTTTCTTCAGGTCAATTTAAATCCATTACAATAATCCGGATCTATATATTTTTAGAGGTGAATTTCTACCCAATCTACCCTCCCCCTAATTTCCAAATTATAGTGTTTAAATCATTACTTAGGGTTTTAATATACTTTAATTCATATAGATCCTCATTCAGAATCATAAATTCAAATCAAAATAATATATTTAATTCTAATGGATATATAAATGAAGCTTAATGTAATAACCCTATTTTCTACGCCATAAATTTAATAAATTTAATTAAAATAAAATTATTTGAATCCGATGTTCGATAACTATTATTTTTAAAAGTGAATGTTTAGTTAACTAAGGGCTATTAATAAAAGATTTCTGACGTTAATAAATTGAAGTAAACAAATAAATTCTCTCCGAATTAATTTATTTAAAACTGAATAATTTTTTTTAAATTGAATATAAAATATTTTAAAAGTGTAAATTAATTTGAATTGGATAGAATATATTTCTAAATAAATGTTGAGGATTAAAAGTTAAATCGAATGTTAAATGAAGTAAAATTTATTTGAACTAAAATTTAATTTGAATATTAATCATACGCATAAGAAATTAGACCAAGGCCTATTCTAATTTATTTTTCTCCCACTTTCTTGAAATTTCTTCCCCGCTTCATTATAAGTCCAAGACTTGAACCTCTAGAGAGGAGAGATCCCTAATGCAACTAAATCAAAAATCATGATTTAGAAAAATTTAATAAAAAGCCACGTTTTTATTCTTGTAGTACTCAACATCGGCGATCCATGATGAGGAAAAGGATGAGCTCAATCGTTGAAGGCTGTGTCAGGGTCTATGTGATGGAAGTAAAGAGCTACAATTCACATGGTGGTGTGCATATATCATGTTAGGACTAGAGTCATTGAAGATTGGGGAGTGTGCTGGTAAAGGATTGGAGATGAAGAAGGAAGTGGGTAGTGGTAGCAATTTGAGTTACTCGAGATGTTTTTATTCTTGCTAAAGTTATTTTGTCGAGAGTAATCGCCATTTTGGAATTTAATCATCGCATTGGTGAGTTATCTCACTCACAACTATGTCTATATCATTTATTTATGCATATCCACCCATGTATTTATCTATTTAATTTTGGTTGGATGGATTATTGGTTAATAATGATTGATTAGATGAAAATTGAATTCTATGGATGAATTGTTATTTGGGATGGTTGACTGATTATGTGATATTGGATTTGTGTTTGCTGGATGTCCAAAATGCAAAAGGTGATGTTATCTGTTTGCATTTTAATTTTTGAAATTTATTTATATTATGTGTATAATGTATGGATGGTTGAAATTCGATGGAATTCGTCTCGGCCACTCCATAAAATTTATATTGATAATTGCTATTGAGTTTGGAGAATTTAATTCTATGAATTCTATTTTAGACGATTTATTGATTTACTTATTTTAAAATACTTTTGAAAGCTTCGAAAAGTTAATTATGGTGTTTTAAAAATTATTTGTATTTAATAATGAATAAAATTGGTTGGTAAATAAAATGATTTCTTGAAAATTATCGTGGATATAAAAGTTGTTTCAAAAATGGAAAATATTTTATTTCTAATTGTTAGAGTATAAAGTGAAGAATTTGAATTAAATTATATGGTTTTAAATAAAATATAGTTTATTTTGTAACTTGTAAATTTATTTTGAAATATATTTTAATATACAATATTATGAAATAGATTTAAAGCAAGATTTGGTGATTTTCAATGTGATCTATTTGAGATTTGAATATATAATAAAGGTTTTGAATTATAAATTATAGTCTGAAAAGAAAAGAGTTATCTTAAGGTTTATAAATTTATTTTAAGTATTTTTTTGTTATAGAAAATTATGAAATAGTTTCTACGATTATTTTGATGTGTAAAGCTATTAAGGAAAGTTTGGAAAATATATATATAAGAATTTGGAAACAAAATTAGTAATTAAATCTTAAATTGGAATTAATTAAATAAAGTGAATATATTATTTTATTATATATAATTAGTATCTATTTTTAATTGTTTAATTTTGTTATAAATGATTCGTATTTAAATATTAAGTTGTCGGTTGTTATGCTTGCTACACCATAATTATACCTAGTAACAATTACGAATATTCAAAAGGAAAGTTCCATGGCTTGTAATTCCTAGACCTACTATTTATTTTTCACCAAGAGCTTAAGCACCAAAATCAATATTCGAGAACCTAAGATCCAAAATCAAGAGTAAAGACGTCAATTAAGATTAGGACCATTGTCCAATTAAGGCACCAAGCTCAACTGAGAGTGGAAACTACCGAGACCAAATACATTTCAACAAGTATCAATAATCAATGGCTCAGATAGCCCTTGTAACAACCCGTATATTTGTACCATTTAAATTGACAATAATCCACACATGTCAACTTAAATAATACAAAACACGAATCATTATGGGATTATAAATACATAAATGTAAATGAGAATCAATACAACATCACAGAACAGTCACAGAATAATGCAGCGGAAAATACATTGTCATAATAGCAGTTCATGAAGCCACTATATAATATACAACAATGTCTCAACATCAAGTGACTAGTACCAAAAATGTCCAACAGACTAGGACATCAATACAGGAATATAAATAGACTAATAAAGATAAATGCTAAGCCTTCAGCATCTTCAACCAACCTTGATCAGCAATCTGGATAGCTTCAGACTGACCCGAGCATATGCAAAAGGAAACACTCGAGTCAGGACTCAAAATCTTATGCAATTAAACCAAGTGCAAGGGAATAGTTCATAACTTAAAGATGGATAAATAACATCTCTAAGGATCCGATAAACTATCTATATATACAGTAGAATACGATAGATAGGTAATGCCTAATCAGTAAAGTACGATATTAAAATAGTGTTAAGTCATGGCCCATTCCATCCTTAACACGTTTTATTCCCAAGAGCATATACAAGACCGTAGTTTCCCCAAAACCGGAAGTCACCAGAGGGCAATCCATATACTAAAGGTACAAAACAAAACGTAGTGGTCGCGAATAGGATAATCAGTATGACAAGGTACATGAGGCGATACCAACTAGGATACTAGTAGTTGCGTGATCCGGACTGATGTTGAGCATAGCAGCTACTACCTCAACACCGCGAAACAACACTCCCAAATCAAGGGGTGCACCCAAATCGAATCACAAAAGTAATAGATATGGTATCGAAGAAGTGCGTCCGCTAGAGGTAGCGAACCTCAATGGCCCGGCGCGGCTCCTGTTTTAGTCATGTCAGGGGTCGTCCAATATCGTTCTCTTTCTTCAGTCAACGCGTTCACCAAACCATCCACTTCATTCTGGATCAACACTTCGCGTGTAATAGTTATTAAAGTGGTTTTCGGTATCGACAGAGAGTATGTCCATATCCGATCCCGGTCTCTTTAATAACTACGTATTTATTACCCAATGGTCGGTTAACTTAACGTTTAAAACAAATCAAAGTCCAAAAGTCAAGGTGCAAATTTGACTTCCAAATTTTGACATTTCACGATTCAATTTATTTCGGATATTTAAAATCATATTTCCAAATGAAATCTGTAGTTCAAACATTTGAATTAACAATATAATTAAGTATTCGAGTTAAATTTAATAACTCACTTATTAAATTTAGTTCAAAATCAATTAATTCGAATTTTACCGGTCAATTAAGTTCGAATCGTTAAATCAAATTCTATTTATCTCAATTCATATTTACATTCATCGTTACATTAAATATAATCATAAATTTGATTAAATCAATTTCCTTAAATTTAAAATCATTTTACATTTAAATTATCGCTAAATTAAATCCATAAAACTTTAGTTAGTTTCGTATTCCATTTTAAGTCAAAATTTCCTAAATCTAAATTATTATTTATGACAAGTTCAAATCTATTTAATTTAAAACTCAGTCTAAATCTAAATCTACCAATCTAATAAATTAAATTATTAAATTTTAAAACTCACTTGTTTTAAATCTTATTTCAATCAAATTCTCCAATTCATTTTTCTTTAATTAAATAGATTTATTAATCCGTTTCAATTAAATCTATTAAGTCGTTACTTGATTTCCAAACAAATTATTAAGTTCATTCCTTAATTTCAAATAGATTTCAATTTCAAAATAATTTTGTTGACCAATCGGGTTTCTTATTTTTAATTGTCTATCCTAGGCCAAGTTGTTTAAGTGGATATTTATCATTTCAACCCGATATCATTCAATATAAAGCATAGCAAAGGGAACTTGCAGTGTGATAACTGGGATGGTGTCAAAGTAAATAAACAAGCAATAGCAACCATACATAACCATTTAATAATTTATTCAAATAATCCCGAAATAATCATATTAACTCACATTTGTTATTATGCAAATTAATACAATTATTCCTAGAATCCTACGGATTAAAGATTATTACATTATGATTTTTACTTGGTGTCCGTTATCAAATTTCTACATCAATCGTACTTATCAATTTTAAGGTCACTATTATTTACCCTAATTATCATCATATTACAGTTCAACATGTTTAATCAACTTAAACAATACATGGCGTCAAATTTTTAGAACTTAACAGTTTATTTCAACCAAATTTTAACAACCAACAATTTAATATCCAATTTAATATTAACGACAATTATCACTTGATTTTCATAGCATAATAGATTGAGTCGTGAATGAAATATTCACCTTGCGAGGTTAGAGAAGATGACGAAGCACGAAGATGAATAGATAAATAGACCCTAATAAACACGACGCAAAGCGAGCACAAACTGTAATCAACAAATAATTAATCAATAATTTGTTTATTACAATATATATATTGATTTGAATATATACAAACCATACCCAAACAAGAAACTAGATGCAAAATAAGGTAGACGGAAGCCTAGACCTGAGATCCCGGATCAGCTACAACTGTCAAGCAAATGAACAAAATCTGAGATATTGTAGCCCATATAATAAAATCAACTTCTCTATACTTTGCAAACTAATACATTGTGTATATACAATGTATTCAAAGAAAGCACGGTGGTCGGGGTCGGAACTGTGGCGACGAGGGACGGAGTAGGCTGGGGCAGGGGCTGGACTGGGCAGAGCTGGGCAGGGGATGAGAGGGCGGACTGGGCTGGACAGGGGCTGGGCTGGCAGGGCTGGGCAGAGAATGGGAGGGCGGACTGGGCTGGGCAGGGGCTGGACTGGCAGGGCTGGGTGGAGGCTGGGTGGAGGGCTGCTGGGCTGGAAGGGGCTGGAGGGTGGGAGGGCTGCATGGACTAGGGAGCGGGTGGAGGGGGTGGAGGGGCTGGATGGAAGATGGGTGGAGGGCTGCTGGGCTGGGAGGGGCTGGAGGGCTAGTAGGGCTGAGGAGCGGGTGGAGGCGGTGGAGGGGCTAGGTGGAGGGTGGGTGGAGGGCTGCATGGACTAGGAGGGCTGGAGGGGCTGCAAGAGGGTGGGCGGAGGGCTGCATGGGCTGGGAGGGGGAAGAGGGGCTGGAGGAGGCTGGGTGGAGGGGTTGGAGGGGCTGCATAGAGGGGCTGGGACTGGAGGGGCTGGAGGGGCTGCAGGAGGGTGGGTGGAGGGCTGCATGGGCTGGGAGGGGGAAGAGGGGCTGGAGGGGGCTAAGTGGAGGGTGGGTGGAGGGGTTGTAGGGGCTGCATGGAGGGGCTGGGACTGGAGGGGCTGGGTGGAGGGCTGGAGGGCTGGAGGGGGCTAAGTGGAGGGTGGGTGGAGGGGTTGGAGGGACTGCATGGAGGGGCTGGGACTGGAGGGGCTGGGTGGAGGGCTGCATGGGCTGGGAGGGCTGGAGGGGCTGGAGGAGGGTGGGTAGAGGGCTGCATGGGCTGGGAGGGAAAAGATGGGCTGGAGGGGGCTAAGTGGAGGGTGGATGGAGGGGTTGGAGGGGCTGCATGGAGGGGCTGGGACTGAAGGGGCTGCAGGAGGGTGGGTGGAGGGCTGGAGGGGCTGGAGGGGCTGCAGGAGGGTGGGTGGAGGGCTGCATGGGCTGGGAGGGGAAAGAGGGGCTGGAGGGGGCTAAGTGGAGGGTGGGTGGAGGGGTTGGAGGGGCTGCATGGAGGGGCTGGGACTGGAGGGGCTGGGTGGAGGGTGGGTGCATGGGAAGTTTGAAAAAAATAATAAAAAGAAGAAAGAAGAAGAATGCAAAGAGAGGAGAAAGGGAGGAGAGAAAGAAAAGGCAGAGGAGGTTACGTACCTAGTTTCTCTGAAGTGAAAAGTGATGTTGTGTACAGTGTCATAATGGAGAGGGGGATATATACATGAGATTCAAAGTGTGCAGAGGACAATGCAATGATGATTTTTTTAAAATGGAGGCTATTTGGCTTCCCAAGGCAGCTGGAAGGCTCCAAGATTTTAAATGTTGAAATGTTGGGTACCGGTTTGTGTGGCGTAACGGACCAGTTTGTACCCCGTTAACCAGTTTATAACTTGCGACGCCGAACTCCGATTGACACAAATAAATATACCGTTTTGATCAGCGCGACGAGGCGGACACAACGGTATGAAGATATTGATGGTTTGACATTGTTTGCGAAGTGGTAAATCTTATTGAACCATTTGCACGAGTGAACATTTTAACTAGCAATTAAAAGCGAAATTTGACGAAACGAAATGCGCCGTCAAGTTCAGAATATTTTTCTTATGCAACATTGAGAAAAATATTTGAGTTCGGACAATAGGAAATTTACACATAGAATTTTAACTAATAGGTAAATGTGACGACCGTAATTTACTTCAATATTTTTCAACGAAATTTGGCGCACGCCTATGTCTATCTAGACGCATTCCAAACGCGAAGTTTGGTTGGCAACGGAAGTTGTTTGTGAAAATTTGAATTTCTGCATCAAATAAGTGATTTAAAAATTTTAAACTGGGTCTGAATTTCAGGGTCGTTACAGCCCTGGATCGAGACAAAAGGTCAATATAAATGAAAGGAATCAATGGAACTATATATAAAATTGAAACATCATCAATCAGTATCAAAGTACTCTCGACAAGATAAAGACAAGTGTTGGAATCCAAGCCGCCCATAGCAAGCCAAGTCATCTATCCATGAGAAAGTCCTTGCACCAATGGAAGAACCTTAAACTTGCTATACATAAAGGACCACATGCTACTGAAAAAGGAAGGACGGGAAATTTTTTGACATTCTACAATCATTACATATTCCTTACTCTATTTAGAAAGCTTTAATTAAAAGACCATTAATGGCCGACTTTGTAGTAGAAGTACTTGTGCATCAAATTGAGGAATAAAAGCTCACGACAGAACCTTCAAAGTGGACGTAGGGATCTCGGTCCCAAACCACAATATAACTCGTGTCTCTTTACCTATTAGCACTTATTATCTGCATAGCTTCGGCGTTCATTCAATTTATCTTCATCCTTTCGGAACAAGATTCCAAAAGCTTTGAAGTGTTATTTAGACGAAAATTCTGTCTAACATTTTTAGTGCTAAAAAGAGGGCCCCAACCTACATTCTTTTATAATCTAGCAAGCTCAAACCTCTCAATCCAGCATGAAGTCAAAATCGTCCTCTCAAAAGACATCTCGCTCCCCTGCCAAGGATGAGGGAATCGAAGAACTACTTATGAATGAAGGAAATCAAATGGATCAAACAAATCCAACTATTAATAAGGAAATTGCTGCCCAAGTCCTCACCGAAAGTAAGTTTCGATAAATGATGCTGAAGTTTGTTTCTGACACAGCACAATGCATAGACAACTACCATAATGAAGTTAAGTGTACTTTTGCTGAATTGAAGAAAAAGGTTTCAGCTATACTTGAGGAAGACGAGAACCTCGTAACTTTCAACCAAAACCTAGGAAAGTCTCCAATGACTGATGAGGCTTTAGAAGCGTATTCATGGAGGTTTCTAGGTAAGCCAAAACCGTAATAAGACAAGAGTGGGACCTTCCGAATGGCCCTTAACTCTAAATCCTGAAAGGGTGAATTTCGAAAGAAGGCAACAATATAAGCCACAAACTCAAAATATTGAAGCCGAAACTCTAAGACTCGGTGGGGATCGAGCAATTGAAACCTTGTTAATCAAATTATTAGAGAAGGTATAGAAATCACAAGAAGATCGATCTATTCTCGACGCCAAAATGAAGCTTTGGAAAGTTTAGCCTATTTCCCCATAAATCATGAAAGCTCATATACCTCCGAGATTCAGAATCTCAAAACTCTCTTATGATGGAACATCTGACCCCGAAGACCACATTGCTATATATCAAATTCAAATGCAAGAAATCTGAGCCTCATACCAGATCAAATGCAGATTCCTACTAGCGAAGTAGCCTACTCCTCTCATAGTTACAGAAACAGTTAATACCCAGAGTTCTAAGTCCACGGAGAGCCGTAGAAGACCCTTAAGAATTTTTCCAAGACAAAAATATTCTGTGATTGGAAAGTAGATTTACAAAAGAAGTTATCAAGGAGAGTTTAATGGGATAGAACAGGGGTAGAGTAGTAAGCCTACCGGGAGAAAGAGAAAGGTTGTTCACACAGTTCAGGAAATTCCAGGAGAAGAGAAATTGAGCTTGATCTCGATTGGAGACAAGAGACCGAGACAACCTCAGCAATCGAGACTCCAAAGAAGTGTGCCTCGATGAAAATGACAAGTCAAAGGTAGTTAGGATAGGGACTTATTTCTATGCATCTGTTCTAGAAGAGCTAATTTCCTTCCTCAAGCATAACCGAGACGTATTCGCAGAGACTCATGATGATATGGTAGGAATCGACCACTTAGTTATTTGCCACTACTTGAATATAGATCCAAAGTTTACTCGGATAAAGCAAAAGAGAAGACCCCAAGACAGTGTTGGATCATTTTCACCCTAGAGGGGGGAGGGGTGAATAGGGTGATACTAGTAATAATAAAAATTAATGCGAAAATAAAAACAATAACGGTAAATAATGCAGAAGAGATCACATACAAATTTACCCAGCTTCGACAAAACCCTGCCTACGTGCTGCCCCTAACTTTTCTATTAGAAATTAAGTAGTCAGACGCTTACACACGTAAACTTGCGACACCCACTAATGACTAACCTAACTCTACGCTCAAAACCATGCCACAACTCAACCACCGAGTTGCAAGTTCTTTCTTCATTCCTCTTCAACAATTACGGTTCTTCAAATTGAAGTGCCGCTTGATAATTATTCGATTGATTTGAGGAGTTTGCTTTGCTTCGTCAATCGAATTCTAGCTTTGACTTCACTTGGCTGCTTCAATTTCTCGAGTTCGACTGAATAGAAATTGGTATGTGAATTTTGCTTTGATTTCTCTATTTGATATGCTTGAACTCGACTTGCTTTCGAACTTGATTGGAGTTTTTGGTTTTTTTTCAAAGTATGATTTCTGGATTTTCTATTTCGAACTCCAATACCTAGCTAATGATGTTAATGGGTAATTTATAGGGATTAAAACCCTAGATTTTAGTTCGTATATTTTTCGTTTGAATATTTCACTTTTCTATGCTTCGGCGTTGATTTTGGATTTAACGACTGAGATGAATTCTGACTTGATCATAATATTATTAGTTGAATATGTTTGAATTTGGTTCCTTCTTTTGCTCCATTGATTTTGGCATTTGAATTTGCTGACTTTGATATAAAAATTGACTTCGACTTGTTCAACTTCTACGACTTTGGCATCGTTCGATATATGTACGAATATAAAAATTTCTTTGAAATATCCTCACCCCTGTTGATTTTTATCTCGGTCTTCACTTGTTGACTAAGTCTTTGGTATTACTGGTGTTCGTTTGTATTGTAGCCTGGTCTTGTTTAATGTCACAATGGGGGTTCCACTTGAGTCAGTGCTTATTGCATCCATTGTGTGGTGCATTTGAGTATTTCATTAAACTGGGTTAGCTGTTGTTGTCTTGGTTGAGCTTTGTACATTTGCAGTCTGGACTTGTTGTTTCCTCTGATTCATGTTTTGCATTCCATTTGCATTCATATTATCATGTTGAGTTGAAATGTTGTACATGCCATGCTGTAGCTTGATGGAGTCTGATTTGCATTGAGTCATTGTGTACATTTTCATTTGCATTTATTTGAACTGGGTTGCCCTGATGACCCATTGCTTGATGACCTTTTCTGACCTTGTTTCACTGGCTTGTACATTTGATTCACATGAAATCTGGTCTGGTCTCATTCTTGTTTGGTTCCCACTATTACTTGAAGTGGTCTTGTTCCTTGTGTTCATGTATGCGTATGTATTATGCATTCTAGACTCTGCATTCATGTTGATCTTGATTTTGATGTTTCTGTAGCTCGACCATTATGCTTGTCTCCATGCATTCGAACTGCTTTGGTTCCATATGAAGTCTTGTTGCATTTCTTTGTGTTCATGTGCATGGGTTTTATTTGAGTCTGTCTAGTGTGGTTGCATGTTGTTGTTGAGGACTTGAACTATAGCTCATTGATTTTGGAAAATACGCACATATTCATGTATATACATGCATACATATGCATGTATATATGTTTAGTGAATTTTACTGCATATTTGTACATGTATACACATGTATGCTGGTCTGGAATTTCATTTTGATCTTTGACTGGTTTCATATGTGGATTTGCATTCATGTTGAATTCCATTGATTTTAGTCTGTGCATATGAACTTGTACATGTCTTGTATATTTCATGTTGAGTTGCTGTCACTATGTCATATGCATTGTCATTTTTGTGTTCTTTTAGCTTTGATGTTGTAGCCCGGTTCCATTTGAATTGATCTGGTCTTCATGTTGTATGCCTGTGGTCTTAAGCATGTCTGGTGTGGTCATGTACACATGCTATGCTACTATGCTTTATCCCCTCTGGTTTGTGTTGTTCTGGTTTCTGTTACTTCGACTGCTTGCTTGAATCCATGTGTGCATATTGTCTGATTCCATTTTGAATGAAGGTTGCACTTGAAGTATTTGTGATAAACTTGACTTGTTAGCCTTGAAAGACTTGACTGCAGTATTTTTATCTCGACTTTGTTGTTTTCTATTCATGTTCAATTTTTGGTCGAGGTTGTTTTGTTGTTATTTGCATTTCTACTTTAGTTGAATCCAGCCATGGCTCATGTTTAACCTTGTGCTCACCTGTCATTGCGATTTTAACAAGCAAGTGTATATCGATGTGCACGGCCTTGTCACATGTACAATGATACCTGTGCATGTTACAAGTTGTTTGTGTAGATGAATTCAAAAGAAATAAATGACGAACAACCCAAATAACTGAGGAAAATAACATTTCCAAAACACACCCTTCAATTTGCATTGCAAAATATTTTCTTTTTCAATTTTACTGGGTCAATGTTTATTTTGCAGAGAGCTCAGATGCTGGATTCAAGCTATAACAAGGTTGAAGATAAAAATACGAGTGATGAGTGAATATGTAGTGAGGTCAAAATTGTAAATTGAAATTTGTGATGTAATTGTAAAATATATATGTAGTGAGAGCTCAAAATTGTACTATTTGAATTTGTAATAAAATATTTGTTTGAAACTGAATTCTGTGTTATTTGTTTTATCTAACAAATATTTATTTAATTATGTGAAAAATAAAATAGTACAATAACAAATACATTTAGACGAATATATATATATATATATATGTTTATTATCATCAAACAAAAATCATATACTAGCATATTCTACAGACAGGAGCCAATATATGGCTTTATAGGAAGAGGTCGAGAGGTTACTAAAGAATAACTTTATCCAGAACGTATACTACCCAAAGTGGATCTTAAACCTGGTATTAGTTATGAAGCCAAATGGGAAGTGGAGGACTTACATTGACTTTACTGATTTAAACAAAGCTTTCCTAAAGGATTTCTTTCCTCTGCCAAGAATCGACCAATTAGTTGAAGCCACCAGTGGGCATCGGCTGCTTTCGTTCATGGATGCTTATTCCAGATATAATCAAATCCTAATGTTCAAGCTTGATGAAGAGCATACGAGTTTCATCACCAGCATGGAATTGTTTGCTACAAGGTAATGCCCTTCGGTTTCAAGAATGCAGGAGCCACATATCAAAGACTAGTTAACCAAATGTTCGCCAAGTAGATAGGTTGAAATATGGAGGTATATGTTGACGTTATGTTGGTTAAGTCTAAACAATCAGAGAGTCATGTTTCGGACCTAGCCGAAATGTTTAACGTCTTTCAGAAGTATTAAATGATGCTAAACCCTCAGAAGTGTACCATCAAAATACAAATTCGGGAAGTTCCTGAGTTTTATAATAAGTGCTAGAGTGATAGATATAAACTCGGATCAAATAAAAGCTATGACCAAGATGAAGGCTCCAAACGGAAAGGATCTAATGAGTTTGAATGGGAAGATTTTTGCTTTGAACAGGCTCATAAGACGATCAACCAATAAATGTGTTCCCTTTTTCAACCTTTTATGGAAACATGCTACTTTCAAATGGATGACGAATGCCAAAAAGCATTCGAAGACCTGTAAGAGCACCTAATTACTCCCCAAGTGTTGTCTAAACCAATAGATGAAGAAACTTTGTTCCTATACATAGCCGCCTCGGATTAGGTCATAAGTTCAACACTGGTGAGAGATGATAATAGATTCCAAAGACCCATGTATTACAAAAGTAAAAGGTTAGATCCAGCCGAGAAGCACTACCTAGTAATTGAAATGCTTGCATACAGCTTAGTGTTTACAGCAAGAAAGCATCGACCATATTTCCAAGCCTATCCTATTAAGGTCTTTACAGATCCACCGGTTCAGCAAGTTTTTAGTAAACCTAAGACCATCAAGAGATTAATTAAATGGGCAATAGAACTTAGATAATATGAGATATATTATATGCCTAGGACAGTAACCAAGGGTCGAGCGCTAGCCGACTTTATTACCGAATGCACTGGTTTCGAAGTCAAAACTAGAAAAGAAAATAGCAAGGGTAAATAACTCTCTTGGAAACTTTCTATTGATGGAGCCTCAAATGAGCAAGGGGTAGGTGCCGGCTATAACTTGCTAACCCTAGATAATTATCAAATTTACTATGCGATTAAGCTCGCCTTCTCGAAAACCAATAATACCACCGAATATGAATCCCAGATTGCTAGATTAAGATTGGCAATTTCCATTAAGTTCGGAGTCCGGCTATATAGTGATTCCCAGATAGTAGTTAAATAAATTCTTGGTCACTACGAGGCCCAGAGACCCTAAGTTAAACTTATATGATAAACAAGTGAAGCAGCTGCTTAAAGCTTTCAGGAGTTATCATACAGAAAACATTTCCAGGGACCAAAACACTAGGGCCAATGCCTTAGCAAAATATGCAAGCTTGAAGGATGTAAGAGAGTTCATTTTCATTCCAGTCGAGATATTAGAGAAACCTAGCATATAGGTACCAGTGAAAGTGTTAGTCATAACCCAGGCTCAGGCTGCCCGAGGGGAATCTCCAACCCTAGTAATAACCGAGGAAAATTGGATGTCGCCATATATTCGATATTTAACCCACGATATTCTACCTTTAGATGCCACCGAGCAAGATGAATCAAATACAATACACCAAGGTTTTGCATCATAGGTGGAGTACTCTATAGGATGGAATTCTTAACTCCATACCACGACATGTAACAGTCTCGAAAGGTCAACAATTATTAAAAGAAGCCCATGATGGAATTTGTGAGGACAGAATTTGGCAAAGAAAATACACAGGCAAGGCTTCTATTGGCCGACACCAAATCAAGACGCGTTGGACTATGTAAAGAAATGTGATAAGTGCTAGTTTTATGCAAAGGCGCCAAGAGGTCCTCCTAGTGAGCTCATCCCAATGGTGAGTCCATGGTCCTTTGATATCTGGGGCATCTAAAGGTGGAGCGAGATATGCCATAGTAGCAATTGATTATTTTAGCAAATGGGTTAAGGCAGAACCTTTAACTACCATAACTTCTCATTAGGTAATAAAATTTATGATGAGGAATATTGTATCTAGATTCGACCTTCCATATAAAATTATTATGGACAATGGCACTCAGTTCGGGAGCAAGAATTTGCAGAGTATGGCCGAAATCATGGTATCATCAAAGGTTTTTCTTTAGTAGCCCATCCATAAGCAAATGGAGCCATAGAAGAAGCTAACAAAACTATCAAAGCCCGTTTGAAGAAAAGATTGAACAAAACCAAAGGCAATTGGGTAGACGAACTGTTTTTCGTTTTATTTGGCTTATAGGACAAGCCCTAAGACCTCAACAAGACATACTCCCTTCTCCCTAGTCTACGGCTTCGAAGCCATGCTCCAAGTTGAGTTAGAAATTGCGTCTTATCGAATGTATTATTATAATATGTAGCATAATGCAGAACTTTGAAAGGAGTCATTGGACTTGTTACCTGAACTCAGGGACCAAGCTACTTTAAGAACAGTAGAGTATATTAGGAGAATGACTAGATACTACAAGCAGAGAGTTCGGACCAGAAAATTTGAGACAAGAGATCTCGTTCTTCGAAAGATAATGCCAAACACAAAGGACCCGGTAAACGGACCTCTCGGTCCAAATTAGGACGGACCAATAATAATCCATGACATCATCCCTCCAGTGACCTATAGATTAAAGAGGCCAGATGGCAATATAATACCGCGAACTTGGAATGTCAAGCATCTGAAACACTATCACAATACAAGGTTTCTACCTGAATAAGAGTTTATCGAAAGTTTAAGATAGTGATCAATCTTTTAGCCGTAACTTAGGTATACCAAACGAAACTTCAATCTTCTTAAGTATTAAGCATTTCAAACATTGCATCATAATGCTTTAGTCATGATTATTGCCGTGATTGAGCAATATCACGCAACTTCCAAAAGTACATCAAAATGTTTTAGTAATGATTATTGTCACGATCAAGCAATATCATGCAACATCCAAAAGTGCATCAAAATGTTTTAGTCATGATTATTGTCGCGATCAACCAATATCATGCAACTTCCAAAAGAACATCAAAATGTTTTAGTCATGATTATTGCCATGATCAAGAAATAACATGCAACTTCCAAAAGTGCATCAAAATGTTTTAGTCATGATCATTGCCATGATCAAATAATATCACACAGCTTTCAAAAGTACATCAAAATTTTTTAGTCATAGTACTAGTTTGATTAGGTAGCGTCATCCAAGCTTCAAAGCCATGCTTTTGCCTCTAGCCAAGTAAATAATTTTGCCTCACGGCAATTACTTAGTTTTAGCAAGTAAATAATTTTGCTACATGACAACTACTTAGTTTCACCAAGTAAATAATTTCACCTCATGACAATTACTTAGTTTCGGAAAGTAAATGATTTCGCCTCATGGCAACTACTTAGTTTCACCAAGTAAATGATTTCACCTCATGCAATTATTTCGTTTCGCCAAAAAAATGATTTTGCCTCATTGAAATTACTTAGTTTTGTAAATGGGTAGATTGCCAAAGAGACTAGAAAATTGGGTAGATTCCAAAAAAGATTAATAAGTTGGGTAGATTCCCAAAAGATTAATAAGTTGGGTAGATTCCCAAAAGATTAAAAAGTTGGGTAGATTCCCAAAAAGTTAGCAAGTTAGGTAGATTCCCAAAAGAATAATAAGTTCGATAGATTCCCAAAATGATTAGTAAGTTGGGTAGATTCCCATAATATTTGAAAATTGGGTTGATTCCTAAAAAGATTAATAAATTAGGTAGATTCCCAATGAGATTAGTAAGTTGGGTAGATTCCCAAAAAGATTAACAACCCGGGTAGATTCCTAAAGAGAGTAATAAGTTGAGTAGAGTCCCAAAAGATTAGAAGATTAGATAGATCCCCAATATAGTGAGCCATGGTCTAGAAAAACAATGGATTGGGTAGATCCCCAATAATAGTGAGCCACGACCAACCGTGTCGCGCAAAGAGTGAGTGACGAAAAGTCGACCGTGTCGAACGCACCGAGTGAGTCACAACCAAAGTGTTATGCAAAAGAGTGAGCCAAAGCCGAATTTTGTCATGCAAAGAGCGAGCCATGGTCAAAAGTACCATGCATGGTGCTGTATAGTGAGTCACGTCAGTCGCGTGTAAAATATAGGCATTATACCGCCACTATAGTTTTCCCAAACCCGATGCCCATGTGAGGAAAAGTCTAGATGTCTGGAGCAAACTATCGGAGTATTTTTGCATATAGGCACTCATTTCTAATTAATTTTCGAAATCCTCTAGATGAGGTTAGATTTCAAGTTATTTTCCAAAATCCTCTAGATGAGGTTAGATTTCAAATTGTTTTCTGAAATCCTCTAGATGAGGTTAGATTTCAAGCTGTTTTTTGAAATCCTCTAAATGAGGTTAGATTTCAAGTCATTTTTCAAAATCCTCAAGATGAGGTTAGATTTAAAATTGTTTTCCAAAATTCTCCAGATGAGGTTAGCTTGCAAGTTGTTTTCCTAAATCCTCTAGACGAGGTTGAATTTCAAATTATTTTCAAAACCCTTTAGATGAGTTTAGATTTTAATTTTTTTTCGAAACAAGGTCGGATCTTCATAAGTTATCTCGGTAAAGTAATATTGCAGAGAGTTTCAAGATAACTACTTCGCACAAAAGCTTGGGTAAACCTTATAATGGGAATGAAACTAACAAGCTAAATACTCAGCATGATATGACACCCTTCTTTCCAAAGTCTACCTCATACCAACCGTACGAGGTGAACTTTGGGGGGCATGTGTTACACCAGAATTTATACCTAGTAACAATTACGAATATTCAAAAGAAAGTCTCCTTGGCTTGTAATTTCGAGATCGATTATTTGTTTTTCACCGAGAGCTTAAGCACAGGATCAATATCCAAAAACCCAAGATCCGAAAGTAAGAGCAAAGACATCAATTAAGACCAATACCATTATCCAATTAAGACAACAAGCTCAGCCGAGATCGGCAACTACCAAGACCAAAGACATTTCAACAAGTAATAACAATCAACGGCTCAAACAGCCTTGGAACAAGATCAGCGGTCAAAATAATTGAAAGGAATCAATGGCACTACATATAAAATTGAAACATCATCAATCCACGTCAAAGTAATCTCAACAAGATGATGACAAGTGTTTGAATCCAAGCTGCCTATAGCAAGCCAGGTCATCAATCTAAGAGAAAGCCCCTGCAACAATGGGAGAACCTTAAATTTGCTATAAATAGAGAACCACGTGCTATTCAAAAAGGGCTGACTGGAGATTTTTTGAAATTCTATAATAATTCCATATTCCTTATTTTATATAGAAAGCTTTAATCATAAGATCATTAATGGTGGACTTTGTAGTAGAAGTACTTATACATTAAATTGAGGAATAAAAGCTCATGATAGAACCTTCAAAGTGGACGTAGGGATCTCGGTCCCGAACCACTATAAACCTCGTGCCTCTTTACCTTTCGGCGCTTATTATCTACATAACTTCGGCGTTCAGTCAATTTATTTCCATCTTTTTGAAATAAGATTCCAAAAGCTTTTGAGTGTTATTTAGACGAAAAATTAGTCTAACAATACCTGTTTATTCTAATAATCTATTTTATATTACTTTTATGTTTATTCTTCTCTTATTAAATCGAATTATATGAATGATTCATCGTTGAGATAAATTTGATTAGTGTATTAGTATGATACAATGATGACATTTTTATATTTGATTTGTTAGATTTCATTTCTGCATGACGAGAAATTTGAATAAACAATTTAGTGGTACAATCTGGTATGGGACTTTCAGTAACACTTTTTCGGTTATTCTTTGGACTTGTCATATGGGAATATCTAGTGTGAATTGAGAGTAATTTATGAGCGTTAAATAATTATCTGAATAACATGTGGTGGTATGGGACGCCTTTATTTTATTTGTTTGATTATTCATTGTAAGTAAATGTCACTCAAACGGGGATTACACTCATGTGTATATGTAATACTCGGTGAGAAGTATTGTAATGTTGGATGTTGGATTATGAGGGGTACATGTCAGCCTACTATTAGAGATATGTATAGCCATAAGGTATGATTATGATATGACTATCCACAGTGCATCCAGTTTCCTTTATTTTTCGAGAGTGAAATAGATTGGCCGGTATCCAACATGGCGACCTGATCGTGGGGCCGCGTCCCAGATCCTCAGTACCATAGTATGTCTCTTTAATGCGCATCACAGTATTCGTAGTAGTAAATGAGTTGTTGCCCATAGCCCCTTGTGTCGCTTAAGCCAACAGTTTGTTACCATTAGGGCAAAGCAGGGTTGTGACTGGGGCTACACGTAGATGAGCCGATGATGGCTGTGGTCATGACGTCCGTCGAGGTAACTAAAGACTGTAGGGATAAATGGTTACTCTACGGTTGGCGAGTAGACCTGGATCCTTGGAGGAGGCTTTTAGTAGGAGGCCGTCACTGTCCCATCTAGTTCAGGGTTTGTATGAGTAGTGGATTGGCATATATGTCTCATTCCTATAATGAGTTGACTAGACGAGAGACTGGTTGAGTCTAAAGTGTAGTCAGTCCCCGTATATCCATATTTTTTGTTGATTTAGCTTTTTGAGGCAGCGTTACTTTATTATTGGTGCTTTCATTTGTGGATGATTTATATTGATGGTTTGTAAGATGTTGGATATGGTTTAAATGATTTGATAGGCTATCTCACATTTTATATAAATCGATTTTGGTGATTTATAAATATGGATGATTCATCCATTTGACGTTGATTTCATGATTTCTAAGTGGCATTCTTTATATGGGTGATGACACTTTATTATGTGAATTATAGTGGTTGTTATCTCGAGATATTTGAACTTGTTAATGTTATTGTTATTATTAATATTAAACCTTTCATTGATTTTACATATTTCATATCACCTTTCATTATAGACATAGTCTGACCCATGGGTTGTTTATAATACTTAGGTCAGTCTGAGACATTTCATGTACAGGGATGTTGGGACCAGGTTGTATTATTTGGGCATAGAGGAGATTAGTTATTCAATATTGTTGTATAATAATTTGTATTGTATAGACTGTAAAGACTCATGTATATATAAGACCTGGTAATGTATATTATACTTTGTATATTGTACATTAAGAATTATCGCTACGATTGACTCTGTGATCTCTATTAATTACTATATATTGTGTATTGTTCTGTCCTAGAAGCAAATGTGTTTATTATTTTGTGTCAATACTATGTACGTTTATTATTGAGTTATATGCGATATGTAAATATGTACCAGTGTTAGCCCAAGGTAATATTTACGTATGTACCCCGTATCACCTTATTCTCCATATTATCTGAAAGTATTACTTTGTAATACTCTTGGATGGTATGGGTATAGAGGTGGGGGTGTTACACTTAAATAATTATTTACATCATAATCGTATCATAGATAAAATCTACTCACCTTATATGCAATTTAAAGAAATATCCAACTGATCTATGAAATTCCTCCAATAATTCGATTTGTAAACTTATCTAGTTAAGCTTTTTAGGCTAGCTCCTTCCTTTTATTTTATTTGAGTTAGTTTTTGATTCAAAAACATGAGAATTGATTCAAAGAAAGAGGTTTATACTAAGAGGTTTGCAAGAAAAAAATGAGTTAGAATTTCTTAGTGGCGGCTAGGGTTTAGAATAAAGAAGATGGGGGCTAGGGTAGTATTTAAAGGTGAAAATTAAGCGAATTTTAGGTTACTAGGAAAATTTATTTCTTTATTCATATACCATTTATCCTTACATATATGTGAATTCCGTTTATTTCTTTAAATAAAATAACGTTTATCTTTTGCCAATTATTGTCACTAATTATAATTCAAATCAATACTATTTATTATAATTCTAATCAATATCGTTTATTATAACTCAAATCGATACGATTTACTAATATTCTACATACATACTATTAAATATTGTAAGTAATCTTGGATTTATATTCAAACGTACATGTGTGTGTATTGACATTAATTAGGAAACTTGCTCTTTAATAGTAATTGCTCAATCAATTCATAATTAATTTGTATTAATTTTTCCAAATTCAAAAATGGGATTTACCTTTATTCTTTATAAATAATGAGATAATATACATTTTCCCTTAAGAAATGCATTCTTGTCATAACAATATTACTACCTTCTCTTTTTAAAATATCTAATGTTTCTATCATTAAATGCATTCTCTTCATAAATGTATTGTTACCTTATATTTCTAATATACTAATATATCCTTTCACTAATTATAACAATAAATTTCATTAGCTCGGTAATTGATGCTTTCCCCTTAAAGCGGTTTCTACTTTGTGCATGTAAATATCTTTCGTCCTTTTCGTTTAACGCACATAAAACCATTGTATTATTTTAAGAGTAATTCAAACATAATCAATTAATTACTTACTAAAATTATTTTTAATTTATTGTTGTAATTAATTCTTAAATTCAATTTCAAAATATGTGCAAAACCCAAAATGCGCACTATGGTAATGTAACATCCACTACTCTGAGACTCGAAAATAGATACTAGGGATGTTGTAGTCATCATCGGAATCATTTTCAAGCGACAAATTTAGTTCAATATTATTTTGCACAACATTATATAAGCGGAGTAACTAAATACATTTCCATTACATAAATTTGTTTAGCAAGATTAATTACATCATCACTAACCCTTTTGTTCCAACACAGGGGTGAATACAGTAAGAAAATAAGAGTAGTGTTATGTATGATATATGAAGATGCCAAGATGACTCACAACCAGTTATAATTCCTGGTTTATACAGTGAAATTTTCAAAATAACTTCTATCGATAGATAACCCTAATGCTTCGCCTTCGATGTCTTTATCCATTCTTCCAAACAATAATTGTATAATCCAAAAACTCTGCTTACTCAAATATGTATCCATGAGTTTATGGAAAATAATAAAAATACTGCTCAAACATACTGTCTGGTATGAGAAAAATTTCACCCTAGCAATCTGTCGTTGTAGTGTGGAGCAGGTTTTCCCCTCACTTCTCATCATAGCAAACCATCATAACATGCAAATAAACATTTCATCAAGAGTGACCATGTGCATCATATTCAATCCATAAGCGTACCCTACACTTATAATCCAATTATGAACCATGTCATATTTTACATTTTCAATTTGAATTAACTATACCCTATACTTAACATTCAAATATGAACCAAGTCATACAACCATCTATCATCCATTCAAACATCACCTCATCTCTTGTTTTAAGTATTCATCTATAATTTATCATTAACTTATTTTAGTGATTGCCTTTCTAGGTAGGTCTATCAGTAATTTACCTTTTGCCCGAACAACGTCACCTGATGAAATGGCCACTCATTCCACCATGTGATCCACCCTGACTAGAGCCACCCTGACTCTACTAAGAGGATGAATGTAAGCACCTTGAATACATTCCAATAAGCATCCTTACTGATAATGTTAGGGGTATGCCCAAGGGGTAATTATATAATTACTGTATTTATTAACCCTAATAAAATCTCATTCGAATTAAAATGTGTTTTCCTTTCTATAATATACTTGATATAATGTGTTATATTAATTATTTAACTAATTTAAGTATATTTAATAGAAAATCCATAAATAGTATGTTTTGCAATAGTTGTTACAATATGTTGTAATCATAAGCATTTTGTCACAATGAAAATAAACATACCATTTAAAATATTTCTAGTCAAGGTGTATCAAGACCATATATCTGCTGAGACTAGAGTACGTACGTTCTCCAAATACTGGGCAGTCTATTATTCATGGCTGTTAGGGGCACCAAGGAGTTATGTACTGATAGTTATTGAATAACCATGTAATGACTCATTCGATAGTTTTTTGTTAGTTAATATAACTAAGGTCAAACAGAAAATATCGATGTGCCAATATTACACAATCCTCTCTACTTGAGAATATCATCAACCTTCAATATGGAAACTCCACTTTGATTATAGTTAAATCGTGGCTCGTCCTCCATTAACAATTTATAGTTAGGTCAAGTGGAAGCATTAGAAGTGAAGCGCTATTCAATAGAGAATTCGTCTCCTCAATTATGTGAGGTTAGTATCGCAGTCAACTAAAGCCATCTCAAGACAAAGTCTCTGGCCAGAGCAGTTTTGTTGATAATAATTGTTATTATTCAACCAAGGATTTTGTGTTTGGACCATAAAGTTAAATGCGGACGATACTAGAATTTTGACCATTATCGAATTCCATAAGTCCTAATGTGATATAACTTTGACGAAAAGAATTGGTGTAAATAATTATCACTATATGGTAATGATTAAAATAAGTAAAATTCGATTTTACCTAAGCTATGTAAGCGATAAATTTGGCCATAATGTCACACCACTAGCTAAGATGACGTATGAATGTAAATATGAGAATTGTTCGATATTAATCGCCGATCGAATTTATACCTAAGAGTCACACAACCAAAATATTAAATACTCCGACTACTACCTGATTTAATTAATTATAATTATCATAAATTAATTAAATTAACTAATATTTTTGAAATATTAATTATAAATTTTTATTTGATTTGTGCTGATCAGTAATGAAAATGGTGCGTACATAAAAATTGTATACACACGTGTTGATATACGATATCGATGTGTGTTTAAATTTGATCTAAACGTATATTAATATGATTAGGCTTGGAATGAAATGAAGGCTCAAAGGGGCTTTTGTATAGTTGGCTATGATATGGGAATATGGAGGTTGTGATGAGATGTTATGGATTTTGAAATGGTAAGAGGAAATAATGGGTTTGGATCCACTTTTTACTCCCCTATCTCTCCTTCTGCTATTTAAACAGCCTTAACCCCTCATTTGCTACTCTCTATTTTAGCTTCCTTTGTACCCCATTTCTGGTCGAAAATGACAGATCACCTATCTCCATTAATTCAACCTTTAAAACACAAGATCGAATCAAAATTTCAACAATGGTGTGTAGTGCTTTCAATTTGGTAACTCTCTTTGGAAGGATTTGAATTCATATTAAAATGGAGTCAGCTGATTTAGCATTTATGGTGTATTCTCTAGGCTATAGTGAGGTAATACTCTTATTTACAATATCTATGTATTCTCATTATATGATTCTTGTGTAGTTAGATCGACTTCATTATCATATATCCATATATGTGTTTATCAACATGAGATGTGAATATATATATATATAATACGATTAAAATAAAAAATTATGTATATTTATATTTATACTTTCGACCAAAAAATTAAAATTAAAATTTTTCATTTAAAATTTAATAATATTTTAAAAGTGTTTTAAAACAAAATTAATATTTTAATATATAAATATAAATATAAGTATATATTATATATATATATTAAATCATATATATGATAGTATCTTTAGGAATAAAAATTATATAAATTATTTTAAAATTATATATATATAATTTTTAAAATATAAAGCATTCTTTAATTTAATATATATAATAAGATACACAATTTTTTTTTCAAATACATACATATATATAATTTATATATATTTTAATATACATAAAACTATATTCAACATGAAAATAGTTTTTTTAAATTATTTTCTAAACATCTGTATAGTATTATTGGATGATAATAATAATAAATTAAAATCAAAATGTTTTAAATTAAAAAATTTGATTTTGTTAAAATATTATGTAGCTGAAATATGTATACGACTCACACATACATAAATAATTTCATACACTTACATTTTAAATGTATGAATTTATTTTATTTTGGATTTATAAATATTAATTTTAATATGTGTGTGTGTGTGTTTTTGAAAGAAATAATTATTTCACAAGTAGAAATACATACATACATATATATTATTAAATTATACTTTATTGATTTAAGTTTGAAATTAGAAGATATTTTAAAATCCAGATCCAGATCTTAAATTTGAAATTGTTTATACCGATATTTATAAATATTACCATATTACAATGATTTGTATATATGTGTGTGTGTATATAATTATAAATATATTTTATATTACATTGAATTGTACGCACGCACGCGCGGATACACACAGATATATATATATATATATATATATATATATATTATAGACGACATAAATGTACATAAAGGGCTAATATATCTACTAGTAGTGTAAATCCAAACACTTATATATGGGCATGTTAAACTATGTAAACTGTATGTTGTGTAGGATCGTTTTCACCCTAGAGTTGGGGGGGGATGAATAGGGTGATACTAATAATAATAAAAATTAATACGGAAATAAAAACAATCACAGATAATAATGCAAAAGTGATCACACATAAATTTACCCAGCTTCGGCAAAACCCTACATACATGCTGCCCCCAAGGTTTCTACTAGAAATTAAGTAGTCAGAGGCTTACACAAGTAAACTTGCGACACGCGCTAATAACTAACCTAATTCTATGCTCAAAACCCTGCCACAACTCAGCCACTGAGTTGCGAATTCTCAAACTACATCACCGTAGTTCATACCTAGTCACACGACTAGAAACTTACGATTTTAAATAAAATAAAACTAAAACAAAATAAAACCCTAACTAAAAATAAGCCCAATACAAAATATTAAAGCCGGTCCAACAAAATTAAAGCTCGTGAAAATTGTTTCCCTTTTGTTATGCGGTCGCCTTTCTTATTTGCTTTGTAATGTCTGCTTCGTTCCTCTTCAAAAAAATTAGGGCTTTGTAATGAAGCCGCCTCTTTGTTCGAATTGATTGCTGATAAGGTTTCGTTCTTCAATTTGCTTCGAGTGCTTCTTCAATTGAATCTCTGGCTTTAATAAGCTTGTGGCTACTCCAATTGTCGAGTATGATTCGTGTTTTGAATTGGTACGTATTTTCCCTTTTTTCAATTTATACTTATACTCGACTTGATTCGAGTTCTGGATGATGCTTGCTCTCTGATTTATTTGAACTCGAATGGCTCACTACCGATGATGATTTTGGGTTATATAGGGATCGAACACCCTATATTTACGTTCGTATATTTTCTTTTGAATTCTTCGTGATTTTCACTTGTCCATTCGATTTTGCTTGAGCACTTGTGATTGTACTGACTTGTTCAATAGTTGGTGGATTTGAAATACTTGAGTCGGTTCCATTATTTTCTCTGATGAATTTGAATTTTTGGTTCCGTAGTTTTCTGTTATGACATTGGCATCGAGAATATTGAGATAAACTTGACTTCGACTTGTTTAATTCTTTTCTGCTCTGACTTGTTCATTGTGTTAGTATACATACGAATTTCAAATGTCTTTTTACTGCTGCAACTCTGGTTCAACCTGCTGCTGTTTGTATTTGATTTACTATAAACTGCCTCGAGTCATTATGAACTGCAATGTTTACTTATGTATGTATGCTCATCTGCACATTGAATCTTGAAGTCTTCTCTCGATGACCAACGACTTCTGACTATTTCATTGTCCATTGACTTTGAACTTGTGATTGTATGTGTGTATACATGTTGATTTTTTCATCCCTCTGGTTTCATGTGTATGCATATATCTCTGTTGCATTAGTTTGTCACTGTGTATATACATGTATACACACATGTATATATGTATGTTGAGGCTTTTGTGTTCACTCCTGTTATCTTTCTTTGTACTCTGTTGTGTTGATTTGTAAGTGTTCATGCCTTTAGTGTTGAGTCTGGTTGTCACTGCATATTGTTGTTGTGGTCTTGTAGTCTGGTTCCGTTCAGTTTTGATTGCACTGGCTTGTGAACTATTCTTGAACTTGTGCACTGTTGGTTGTCCAGTGATTGTGGTCGAGTTTGGTTTTAGTATTGTTATTACCTTTGATCTAGTTGAGTAATTTGCACTAGTTATTGTGTCCACCGTTGCATACATACCACTGGTCATCTCTATGTAAATACATACATACATATATATATATATATATATGTGTATATATGTGTGTGATTACACTTTAGTTTACAGGCTGGTGTACATGTTTTCATATGTGTTCGAGCTTGTGTTCACAACTGCTTATATTTGGTTCTCTTGTATTCTCTGGCATCATTGAACTGATATATGTGTATACATATATATGCATATATGTATACATGTGTATGTGATTCATGTTGTCTTTGGAGTAGTTCTTGTAATTTGCCTTTCCTTTGAACTGTGGTCGTGTCCTCTTGGAGTCTGATTACTTTGACATTATGGTCTCGTTGAAGTGTGGTCTGGTGCTCTTGTGTCTGAATGTATTGAATAAACTAGTCTTTGGTTCATGTCTGATGTATGTTGCAGGCTCCATTCATTTGAGTCTTGTTACACCAAACTGCTAGCTTGATCTGGTTTCATTGATGTGCTGACTTGTATCTCATCTGTATGTAGCTTGCCTTTAACTTGTACATGTACATACTGCTGTCCACCTTGATTTTCTGTTGCATCTAGTTGTGATGGTCTCTGGTTCTACTTTGCCATGTCATACTGATCTGGTATGCATTGTTATTGAGATGTGTGACATTTGTTGCTTTGATCCTTGACTGGTTGTAGTTGAGTAGCTTCATGTACTGCCTTGTATATGTACATGAGTGATTGCATATACGTTGTGCATGCTGGTCGTGACTCATATGCACTTGAGTTGAATCCAGCCTTTGGCTTGGGTTTGACCTTGTGCTCACCTGTCCCTACAATTTTATCAAGTGTATATCGATGTGCACGACCTTGTGGCATGTACAATGATACACTGTGCATGTCACAAGTTGTTCGTGTAAGATGAAAAAGAAATGATGACGAATAACCCAAATAACTGAGGCAAATAACATTTTCAAAAACACACAGTTCACTATTCATTGCAAAAATATTCCTTTTTCAATTTTACTGCATAAGTGTTTATTTTGCAGATAGCTTAGATGCTGGATTAAAGCTAGAATAGAGTTGAAGATAAAAACACAAGTGCTGAGTGAATATGTAGTGAGGAGTAATATGTAAATTGAAAAATTGTGATGTAATCGAAATTGTATTGTAATTGACAATGTGTAAATGTAGTGAGAGATCAAATTTGTACTATTTGAATTTGTAATAAAATATTTGTTTGAATAAAATATTTGTTTGAATTTGAATTCTGTGTTATTTATTTTATCCAACAAATATTTATTTAATTATGTGAAAAATAAAATAGTACAATAACAAATACATTTAAATATATATATATATATATATATATATATATGTTTATTATCATCAAACAAAAATCATATACTAGCATATTTTATATGTTGCACGTGAGCGTACACACATATGTGTATATGATACACATATTCATATTATATAATATACTATCAAAATAAAATTTTATTTTTTATAATGATTTTATTTAAAATTAATTTAGATCAGAACCAAAATAAATTTAGACTTCATAAGCCCAATAAGACCCAAAATGGTAAAAAAACAAAATTGAAATTTATTCTTTTAACCCATTGCGTGTAGGCCTAGTTCTAATACTTACTCAGCGTTAATAGCCCCTCTTAGTCCTTGAACCACTATCGTTCACATTGCCTATTCATTCATTTTATTTACAACTCCCCTTTAGAGTTTAAAAAATTCTTAGTTAAACCCTACCGTGGCACCTTGCCATATACCATTGGACTTTAGACTTAATAATCAAGGCACCCTACAATCCAATAACTCTATGAGCCGGTATATCTTTGTGATCATGGTTCGACCCCTTTTTCTTTCATTAGTTTGTTGTGTACCCTACACATTCTTTAGATTAAACGTCTTTATCTTTGATTTAAATGATACCATATCATTTACTAGAGTCCTTAAGCTTTCTTCCATTTCAAAAATAAGTTTGCACAATTTTAACGTATAAAATTCTTCCATTATTTCATCCTTATAAAATAATCCATTATAATTTGGAAACTAGCTTCCAAAGTGCACTCTTTTTACTTAGCAAATCATAGCTTCCCAAGCTATCACAAATTGAACTCAGGTGTCGCACATTGGATATCCCATAGCCATTAAAAGTCATGCCTAGCTATCGCATATTGGCTATCCCATAGCCATTGCAATGCAAGACTAGCTATTGCATATTGGTTATCCCATACCATCGCATGTTGATTTTCGTAGGCCGTCGCTAGTTGACCCTCGTCCTTCTATCGCATGTTGATAGTTTATTTTAGCTATCGCAAGTTGAGCCTCTATAAGCTATCGCAAATTGATAGCTTCCCAAGGTATCACACGTTGTGCCCAAAATGGCTATTGCATATTGACACTACTCCTAGCTATCTCATGTTGATAGATCCACTAGCCATCACACGTTGAGCTTCAAATAGCTATCGCAAGTTGACTTCCCTAAGCCATTGCAAGTTGATTAACATATCGCCATCGCAAGTTGATCGCTATCGTGGGTTGAGCTCTAGGAGCTATCACTCGTTGGCTTTCGATATTTATCGCAAGTTGAGTTTCTAATTAATATCGTAGGTCAAATGCCTATAGAGGTAATCGCAAGTTGATATGGCATTTTCATACAACTTGAAAATTGTTTTGTTATCTTAATAAGTAATTAATTTACATCAAATCTCATTTGGTATCGAATTTCATTGGTCAATACATCTCTTTACGGTTTTCTTTTTAGAAGTTGTTAATTACATCTTCAATTAATTAACTAATTATCTTTAATCAACTGATTCTTCCCTTTACCAATAATTCATATCAAATCAGAAACTAATGGGAGAAATCTCAAAAATTCACTAATCTCATATCAAAATTTCAGATCAATATAATTATTTTTAGTAATTAATTTTCCAAAATTATCTATTTTCTCAACTTATAAAATTCATAACAATTCCAAAAACTATGAAATTAAAAAATCATCTTTATTTCATTATTACAAACATCATATTAAATTTTCCTACTATTTAAATATAGTCAGATCATATTTTACCTTAAAACATGAACAAATTACTTTCATTTAAATTCCAAACATATTTAACATCATGAAAATCATTCATTCAAAAGCAAATTCGAAATCAAATGGGTTAGGAAGGGTTTTAGGAAAAAATTACTCATCTTGATTAAGAAAACCTTACTTTAATCTCCTTTCTTTTAAAGTTGAAAGCTTGAATTCTTCTATCTTTGGTTTTCTTTTCTCTTGCTTAAAAATGTTGGTCGGCCTGGGTAAAGTTTTAGGGATTTGTTTTGTAAATGAAAATGAAGAATGAAAGAATATGGCTAAGGAAAGTGGATTGGTGGTTTTTGCTTGGGCTAATGTTCCTTTTAGCCTAGTCCCACCAATGCGTCTCACCAAACACAAATCCTTCTCTATCTAAAATTTAATATGTTTATTTTTATTAACAAGACCAACTTTAATTGCTTTATTATCCTCGATCCATCCAATTAACTTTTAAAGTGCCCCACACATAATTAGCTAAATTTCCCTTAGAAACTTCTTGCAATTAAATCAATTTATTTATCCTCTTAATAATTTCCTCTTATTATTAATTTTCGATACTATGGACCCTCCAATATATGGGGTGTTACAGTCTCCCCTCATAATGAAAATTTCGTACCTGTAATTTGGATAAAGAAGTATATATAAATTCCACTAGCATCTTGAAAGTGTAACCTTAACATCACATAAATATACACAACACAAAAGATTACTAGTACCCTACTAATGTAAACCATTAATCATCAACAAAATGCATTAGTTTAACTATTAACACATAATTATGTCACATATAAATACAATAGTACCTACAAGTACTTATAATAGATTTACAAAGCACCCTATTATAAACGTAAATGTCTAAATCGACTCAGGATAGATGTTCTTAATTCTATCCTCTACCACCCTCGTATAGTTTATTTTTTTCCCTCCACTAGACACAAACAAGTCTGATAACTTGTTCCTCAACTCCTACGTATCATGACCGACTGTCCCTTTTAGTCATCTCACATATGTCAAATCTAGCTTTACAGATAAATCGTCTATCCTCCTTTGTTCAACTACCAAACTCGGGTCGTGCACACATTTTCTTAAATGTGATATATAAAAAACATTATGCATACCCTCCTAACTACTTGGTAACTCGACTCGACAAGCGAGTTTACCAATCTTCCCAGTCACTTGAAATGATCTTACATATCTGGGTGCCAATTTTTCAGCCTTCCCAAAGTGCATAACTCCTCACATCAGAGAAACCTATTGTAACTGCCTGTATTTTATATATCAGGGAATCATAAAATATTATTATTATTATTTCTATTTGAGGTTGCATGACTCTGTAAGTTTGAAAAATCATTACAATGAGAATTTTCCACCTTTAGAATTTTTATCGGACAGTTTGAAACCAAATTTTTTTGTAAAGCGTATAACTTTTTATAGATTTTGAATTAGGGTCTAAAACCACTTTCACTAGTTTGGAATGATGGTTTCTATTTCCGTAGTGTGGTCATAATAGAAAAATAGACTTACCATTTAGCAATTGTGGTCATTTTAAGTTTGGACTGTTGCTGGCCATATTTGTGGGTAATTATATAAGCCTAAACTTAAGCCCACTTACTCATTGTGGGAATTCTGCCTAATTTGGGCTGATGGGATTGATCTAAATCATTTTCCACATTCCAAAAACAATTCCAAACCTCTACTAACCTGGATTTCATTAAAAAAACTCCTCCTTTTAGTACTATTCTTAGCCTAAAATGCAATTAGAAGGGTGATTAGCAAATGGGATTGTAGATCTATCATTTTAGGTGCTTTGAGATTCATTTTCTTGCTGTCTATTTTAGATCTTGGCATTAAAGTTGGTAATTTTGGTATTGGATGAGTGGTTTACAATCTCTCACTATTATATACTTGTTTATATAATTAAAATAAATGTTTTTAAGATGATTCCCATGCTAAAACATTTTTACACTCTAATGTAACCTTATTAACACATTTAGAAATATTGGATGGATATTAGTGATTGATGTCCGCTCTTAAATATATTGCTTTGATGTTTGGTTAGTGCTTTTTAGTGTAGTTAGGATATGGTAGTTAATTTGGGAAAAACGAGATCAAATGAGCTCAAAATCGAATGTGACTTGGAGATAATGTTAAGGAGAGTTCGAGGAGCTTGTAGTTCTGGTCTTAGGTCAATTGGATGTGATTTTGTTTCTCGAATTTAGGTTGATGAAATTTGCGGATTGTTCGATAGAATTGGTTGTTTGGGGCTTAGGCTATGAAAATTTAGGAAAGACTTTAGGAAAGGCAATGTAATGAAAGTGGGAACTTAACCACAAAATTTGGGGAAGCTCTACAGATCGATATCGATCTACCGAACACATTTTGAGGCTCAGGGAAGGTGCTAAAGACTTAGGGAGTGTGATAATGAGGAAATGAGTTCAAAGCAAGTAGAAATAGATGAAGTTGGGGAGTGAAATAGTTAACTAAATTTTTAGCTAAGCAGTATAGATCGATACCGATCTAATCAGATTGATACAGACATGATTTGATTTAGCCATTTCTGACCAAACTTCCGAGGGATGATGAGGAGGCCTTAGAAGTCGTGTTGAAGGTGCTCATTCATTCGTCTTACGTTCGGTTGTGATGTGGTAGCACGATGTCGAATGATGACTAAAGGATGAAGCGATGTTGAGGTGCTTCAAAGAGATGATTTTGGGACTTTGATATGCTGACCTTACAACTTATGTATGATGTCTAGGGAGGGACGACTTTAAGGATGAGAGTCATGAGGGTCTAGATGAGTGAGTTCAAATGAGGAGGGCTTGTGAGTGGAAAAAATGAGGTTGTTAACACTCGAAGGTTTCTAAGAGGTACTCATAACGTGGGGGCATGTGGGGATTCCTACCTGGATTTATGCGGGAACCAGATCCTTATACAAATGGATTACCTTGGACCACTCGAAGTTTATCTCGGCTGCTCCGAAGTCAGTGTTGTTTTGGAAGTTTATAGAGTTGAACGAGGGAGACTTGTCTGTCTCTGAATATTTTGCTGAGTTTGATTCTTTATTGAAGTATGAGATGTCCTTTATTGACACTCCGTTGAAGAAAAATGAAAAGCTAATTATAGGATTAGTCGACCACTTAAGGGAGAAGCATGTGGGGACATAGATAAGACGTTCGAGAAGGTGATTAAGAAGGCTCTCTAGCTTAAGAGTTTATACCCTAAACCCAAGCCAATTGTTGTTGTTTCCACCGAGGGTCGAAACCACAAGCTGGCGGTGGAGGAAAGAGGAAGTGGAACAACAACAAGAATAAGCAATTTCAGAAAAGTGAATAAAAGAAGGTAAAGTGGGATCCTACCTGCTATAATTGTGGTGAGAAGGGTTACCTAAAAAGAGACTACAAGGTGGTAATGACTGTCCTACACCTCCGATCCTTATATACCCGAATAATGCGCTGCTAGAGCTTCTGGTCGATGTCGGACGATTGTCAAGGGAACGAATAGAAGAGGAAAGAAAGGAAATAGAGAAGAGGAATAAAAGGGAAGAGAATAGAAAGATAACATCATAAAATCACAGAACCTGTCGTATATCTCACAGCGCATCGAATGAAATGTAGTAGTCATCATAGATATAAAACAGTTGAGATAGTTATAACTACATGAGCCATAAAATCATTGTACACATGCTCATACAGTTATATAAAACAACAATAGAGTTTATACAACTGATAAATAAACTCAACAGATAAACTGTCTCTAATAATAGTAAGTCAAACACTATCAAGGCTTCATAATGTCACACAACAGAATATGCAATAATAAACTGAAAATATTAGTATGCGAAAGCGTCGCCTCCTGCTTGTCCATCGGCAGAACTCCATGTACTATTTACACTTGCTATCTAGTCTACTCATTTAAGAGTATCCAAGGTAATAAAAAGAAAAGCATAAAGCGTCGAGTCATAAAACAGTCCAGTGTGAGTTATAAACAATCTCAGTATACTATAAAAGTCGATATAATATATGGAATATAGGGTATGGAGAATCATACCCGACCTGTCCCTCCATCCAAAGAGTTAGCACATAATATAGGATATAACCTACCCTACATCATAGTCATCATGGGTGTACTATACATTAAAGTACTAAGGGGTGTCCAAATATATACACCAATAATATCAGTGTCATGTGACATCCCCAGGATGATAAGCAGTAAAACAAATATAGCATCCATCCTCACATTCACTCAGTTAGTGCAGTGGATACATGATCAAAAGACCCGTCATGGTCAAGAACTACTCAATGTCAACGTCCTGATTCCTCAGTACTTAAATCCATACTACTCAATAGACCAGGAAAACTAGATCACCCATCATGGCTGATCTGAGGTAACGATCACCCGTTATGGAGATCATAGCTCGTCATAGCTCAAATATGTACCATATATACCCCATATATACCCTACATTACGAGTACTCTCCGAACCTTCGAGTATCATCGATCCCTTTGCATATGTCATCAACAGCAGAGCTCATCCTGGACTGCTCTTACGACTCCCGCCATGAAGTCACTATGGTCGGGAACTACTCTAAACAACCATCATTAGTCATAGAATCTCGTCATGTATCCCATAACTTCCTCCAACAGTCTCCTCAATACGAATCGTACTCTACATCTTGAATACAGTTATCCATCATCGCAGCCATTACTTCCCAGCATGAGCCATTGCGTCGAAGCGTTGCATCCTTGCTTCAACGCCCAAAACCGTGTGTCAAGAGCCATGACATAAAATCAAATGTCGAATGAACCATCACGTTATGATCCTCGAAGCCTCTCGTTTGTCCAAGCCAAAATTGGCCAAATCAGCCATCATCAATAGCGGTAGATACCAACCACTCCAGAATCGTCGATAACAACCACTTTGGCCATGTACTTAGCCAAAAATGGCTATGTACAAACCAAATGAATACGTTCAACATCCATCTCAAAGTCAAAAGCACATAACCAAGTCCATCATCTTTCGTCATCAGATCGGTAGGTATGAAAAAAACTCTATATATGAAATTCTATCCTATGGGATATTTCCTAACACTATATTGCCTATCGATCGACACTAAAAAAACATGCACTCCTGCAACCAACAAGCATACACACATCTATCATATCATATGTACAATATATATAACACGTCTATATCAACCAGTATGGGGATTCTTATCAAAAGTAGCGAGTGATTTACTTAAAATAGTACATCGGTAATAATATATGTAATATCTGATTTAAAACCATTTTAAATTTTTTTTTTTTTTTATACAATAAAGTATGGATATAAATATATTAGAAATCATGTTTTAAATTTAGAAATAATTTTTAATACGTCATTTTTATAATATACTAACAATCATAGTATGGTAAGAGAAATTATCATTCACCTCAATAAAATCTAACCACTGTAATGTTAAGTCGTGCTCTCCATCAAGAGTGCAACATAAGAGACCGCGTCTAAAATATACCTCATATGCAAAAGATATGGATTAAATACAGATTCAATTTAAAATTATATATTAATTAACTTAATAAAATAATTAATTACCTAATCCCCTTAATCCATCTTCTTCCACCAAATCTATTTTCCTTTACGTGCATATAGACCCACTAACACCGTGCATTCATCCATGATTTCTCCTCGTCCGCACCACGAAACAACAAACGGTCTTCGCCAATGCATCGTACATCGCGCTCTCTTCACAGTGCACTATAACTTGTTGTACTCGGCCTCCACGATAAAAATGCGACCTACTTCCCCACATCATGACATGCACAGGACATGATTCGCTAGAAAGTGTTAGAAATTCGGTTGTTGATGTCGGCTGGTGCACGTCACCAAGAGAAGTACGATGGTGCTCTCTATTTTGCGTAGTTCCCCCTCCTTTTTCAACCAAGCTCAACCCTAGTCCCATGGCTATGAATGGCCACTACCCCAAACATAGCCATGACCCACCATGCCACCATCGATGCGAAGCTCTCCTCCATACAATCTTAATGGATCCGGCCTCGTGATTTATCGTTGACCGAAACTCACAATTTAATTCGGGGAAGGGTTTAATGGGAGGTGGCCATTTTGATGAAGCAGGGAATGAAACAGTAAATTGAGAGGGATAGGGGTAGTGTATTTTATATTAATATAATATATAATTTATTTGATTTCTTAAATAAATCATCGAACTTTTCGAGCTCGTACGATCACATGGCACGTCCGATCGCACCGAAAGTCTCCAACGTACATCACCTCATTTTTCCGATCCCAATGGTATAAATTTCATCACTATTTGAGATAGCGTTTCGGGATGATAATTACGCGTATTTCAAGATTATTTTGGCCATCAGATCATCCGATTTCCATGTATAGCGATGCTTATACTCATTTTAATTCACAACATCGGTCCGAACTCCTATTTCCGCCGTACGCGAAAAATCTTATTTTTGGACCTTCAATTAATTAACCATTTGACATTTAAATATCCTATTGTTAAAAATAAGGATCGTTACATTCTTCCCTCCTTAAAAATCGTCCTTAAAATTCCCAAAGTAAGGGAAATGCCTCCTAACCCATAGACTTTCAAATCCCCTCTCATTTTGGAAAAAATTCGACAGTACCTCCTCTGCACGACTAGGTCCGTAAAAATCCTAAAACAACAAAGATATATATACATCTTATATCTGAGGCATCTCATTTCTGGACAAACAACCATATATAGCTAAATCTACACTACAGATGTTACATACCTCTTTCATAGCAAGAGCATACCATGTATATGCGAATAAAGAGAGTAACCATCCAAATAGCTAACACTTACTTCCATGTACCTTAACATGTAGTCAAAAAAGAGGATTAAACACAACTGCAACATCATATAAGGTATTTAGCATGCTGAATCATATATAGAAATCATCTCTAATAAATATGATATATCAAACTATAACTATTTCGCATGCCTAACAACCATATAAGCATAAGTAATCGTATCAAATGCCAACAATCCAACATCAAACAGGCACATATATGATCAAACGTCAAAACTTAACATCCATGCCTATCCTAGCATGAAGGAAACTAAGCTATCTAGTATAAAACATCAAAAATGACATCCAATGTAAAAGCTCCCAAAAATGGAAATTTCACCAAGTGAAGAGCTCCAAACAAGCGGTCCTCATGATCTCTTCAATCCCTATATGCAACCGCCTTCGCTTTCACTGAATTGAACCTTTACTGCTTCATCGCCTTTCTCCTCCTGTTTCATATCACATCTTTACGAGGTCTCGAAGTTTCTGGTTCAGTCTCGATATCATTTAGTCGATTCGGTGACAAATTTCCCAACGTTTCTTGTAAATTCTCCCAAAACCCACTAGTGAGCAATGGATTTCGGCCACTTACAATGCTCTTCGACACACCGTGGAATGGGAAAGTCCACTTCACATATAACTCGACTAATTTGAATGTTGTTCTACTGGACTTAAGGAATATAAATCTTGCCATTTTCTTCAACCTATCGACTATGACCCAAATGCTATCTTATTCTCCACTGGTCCTTGGCGTTACATAGATGAAGTCCATTAATATTTATTCCCATTTCCACTTGGGAATCTCAAGCCGTTAACCACTTAGCTTCATATATTCAGCATTTACTAGCTGACGATTCATCCATCTCGAAATTAATGCCCAACGTCCTTCTTCATCCCTTCCCAAAAAAATGTCTACCTCGTATCATGGGGCATTTTATTGTTATTGGGATATATAGTCAATCTGTAATGAAAGCACTCTCATAGTACTTCATCCCTTAACCCAATAACATCAAGAACAAACAATATATCATCCTTATAGAGCGAACCATCTCGGTCGAGTCTGCACTGCATCACCTCTACAGACACTATTCGTTCCTCTAATTTAGCTACGATCTTCGCTAGTCTAGTTTCATGCCTCTGACTAGTATTGATCTGCTAAATCTAAGTAGGTCTGGAATAAAACTAGCCATCATCTTTTGGACGTAGCTCACATCAAGTTCTGAATTCATAATCAGCGAAAACTCAAGCAATGTCCACTCTAGGATTATCGCTCCCTAACTAGTATGACTTCCACTCAAAGCACCAACAAATGCATTTCCCTACCGAGTAAATAGGGAATGTCAAATTCATAGGAGGCCAAGAACTCTAACCAACGCTGCTAGCAAAGGTTAAGATCCTTCTTGAAGAAGAGATACTTCAATGATGTTGGATCAGTGTGTGAGTCAGTGGAATAGGGACCTTAAGGCTAAATTAACCCTAAAGGGGGGAATAGTGTTTAATTGATTATATAAATAATTTTCAAATTCTTTAAGATTCTACTTGGAATGATGTAATTAACAATCACAGATACAATCATAGAACCAAAGTGCAGATAAAAGTAAATACAGTAAAAGTAAAAAGGAAAGAACATACCAGGATTTTATATTGGTCCGGAGTTACCCTACATCCAGTTCTGCGCAATTCCTTATAAGGATTTCTTTCCTAATAGTAAACGCAAATATAATTTCAATTTCAAGGTTATGAGACATACCCTCCAGAATCCCAACCTTTGGGTAGAGTCACTTAATTTCAGGGCTACAAGCACACCTACTAGATTTATGGACTACTAAGCACACCCGATTGATTTATAGGCTACAATTACACCCAAAGGTATAGCGGTATGATTTGATAGAGTTTTACAGACTTAGATCTTCAATCTTTATTGCAATTGATCCTATAACTCTTGAGTAGCACTTTGATATTGGTCTGAGTGAGAGAGATGAGAGAAATCAGAGAGTAGATGAAGGAGAATCAAACTAATGATGATTGAATTTTATTCTGGTTGAATTTTGGCAGACTTTAGGTATATTTTGATTTAGGAAATGAGAGAGTGGGAGGAGAGATGAGTAAGAAAATAATGATTAAAAATTCGTTTAGAAGTCTGGTGTATATATAGGGAAACAATGGTCATATCCATTCGCGAAGAGATACGACGAAAAGACACTTCCATTCAAATTTGAATTTTAAAAATTACAGCGACTATGTCAACATACATAGATAGTGTATGTCGACATATTCTTTAAAAAATTGAAAAATACTTTAAAAGTATTATTTTGAAAATCTGTTGCTTTGTAAAATAATTTTATTCTTTGTAAAATTATTTAAATAGAGTTTATACACATTATAATCAAAGTCTAACTTAATAAAACTTTATAAATAATTTTGTTTGCACAAAAAATGGACAAACACCTCAAAGTTGTATGATTTAGTAGATCTTATGTTGTTCTTAGTGATTTGGGTGATTTATGCAAATATATGAAAAGCAGGGACTAAACTGTAAAAAGACACGCAAGTTTATAGTGGTTCAGCCAAAATGTGCCTACGTCCACTTTATATGTTATTTCTCTTCTTTTGTTTTGATTACAAGTACAAAGCTTTGATACAAGTAAAAGAAAGTTGTTTGAAAGTTCTCTCCGTGCTTGAGCTCTCAAAACTTGTCCCCATTGCTGTACCCCTTCCCCTCTATTTATAGAGTGAGGCTAGGGGTAAGGGTCTTGGATGTATTCAGCTGTTGATGGGCCCGGGCTGATACAATCTGGCCCGGCAAATCTGGTTCTGCATCATCTTGGTCTGGTAGTCGATGTAGCTTGGTCCGGTTTACTCTGGTTCTTGGTCCGGTGGTAGTCGATGTAGCTTGGTCCGATTTACCCTGGTTCTTGGTCCGGTAGTAGTCGATGTAGCTTGGTCCGGTTTACTCTGGTTCTTGGTCCGGTGGTAGTCGATGTAGCTTGGTCCGGTTTACTCTGGTTCTTGGTCCGGTGGTAGTCGATGTAGCTTGGTCCGGTTTACCCTGGTTCGGTGACTGGAGATGGTTCGGTGGGAAATATGGATCGGTAGGAAGCTTGGTTCGGTGTGACATGGTTTTGGAGTCGGTATGGCAATGGGGTGAAGCTTGATTCAGTAGAGGTGAGTGTCTTTCGTTCGGTGGTGGCTGGTTCGGATGTGGTGAGGATGCCGAATGAAGCCTAGCTCTTCATGGTTTTGAGATCTCCTGGGTGAGAAATTTACCCAACATTTGCCCCCCAAAGTTGGACGTGCGCGTGCGCATGTCCTGCTTTGTTTGAGTTTGAGCAATCACATCCGGCTCCAGAACCGAACCAGATGATTCGGTGATTCAATCTCCTCCTATAAATAGGAGGCTTAGGCCATTGTATTTCTTCACCGAACATCACTTGTAGCCGAATCACTTGCAGCCGAATCAACTCGTGCCGAATCACTTGTAGCCGAATCACGTGTAGCCGAATCACTTGCAGCCGAATCAACTCGTGCCGAATCAACTCGTGTCGAATCATGTGAGTTGCTTTACCACCGAATGAAAGCTTATACTACATATTACCGAATGGGCTACTGATGTTTATTTGTTTACATCCTCCGTTCTAACAGCACGCATTTCTATGTTGCAGATAATGTCTCGCAAAGCGGAAACTCGATCAGACAAGAAGAAATCCGGGGGCGAAGGAGGTTCCTCTGCCATGCCCCCAGCTCAGCCGAATCCAGAACGTCACGGACCAACCCCGAGATCACTAGTGGACGGGTACGGCCCTCAAGAACTTCTGAACTCCCCGCCCGATTGTTTTCCTAGCTCCCTCAAGGAGGAGCAGCTTGATGTCATTTCCCGATCTTTTGGAATTGATAGGGTGCACTTGCTATTGCCAGGGAGAGAAGTTATGCCGTACGATCCTCCTGAAGGGTACTTCGCCTATAGCAGATACCACTGTATGTGTGGTGCCATTCCTCCTCTTAACGCTTGGATAGCCAGCTTCCTCACATATCTAAAGGTGGCCCCATTCCAGCTTCAACCCAACTCCTATGCTATATTGGTGAGCCTCTTCGTCATCTTCCAGAGGAAGTATGGTCGTGCTCCTTCCAACTGGGAGATCCGGTATCTATATAATCTGAGGGGCTACAAGAAGGGGTCCCCATACATTAGCTTGGAGTCAGCCGTGACCTTCAAGCCGGTCTTGGACCTGTATTCTAAATTCAGCATGTTCAAGAAGGAGTGGTTCTTTGTCAGGGACGACTCCATCTCAATTCGGCGCTTTACTTCCGGATGTAAGTTGATGCTTTTACTTCTAATTTCCATTCCGATTGCGATACTTCTTCTCATACTGTCTCATTTTTGCTAGCGACAGGTGGCTTTGCGATTGTGGAGACTGACCGCCTGGTTCAGACGGCGGCTGAGATAGAAGCTATTCTTGGGAAATATAGATCATCTGCCTTCCTGATCAGAAATGCGACCCTTCTGGAGTATAACTTAATCCTTCCACAACAGTCAGTAGTCAAGCTGAGGGAAACGGCGGAGGAGAGGGCAGCTGTTCAGACTAAGGGAGGTGTTACGGTAGAGAGTAGCAAGAGGAAGCCTTTCACGAAACCTCCAGCCGTCGGAGGTAAGAAACTCAAGAAGTCGGACGGTCCCTCCCCCAGCAATTGTCCACTTACCCAGGAGGAGGAAGACATAGAGGAGGAAAGAGGTGAGGGTGGAGATAGTCGGGAAGGTGATAAAGGTGGCGATGGCATCGGGGCCTTGCTTCTTGGGCAAGCGGGTGAGATTCAGGAGTGGACGGATGATGCGTTCCACCAGGCTTTCGAGGGGCTAGACGAAGATCCGGCTTTGGTAGAAAACTGGGAAAACTGACAAGGCTGGAACTGGCGCAAGCGAGCCTCCTCAGACTATTCCAGCCAAGGTGGCTCCGACGACTCAAGGTGAACTTTTGATTCCTGCGGGCTCCATTTACGATAGGGACTTAGGAATATTTTATGACCCGCTCCCGTCCTGGAATGAAATCCAGGACTTATTGCAGTATCCTACTCCTCCCCAGGGTTTGTACAACCACAGATGTGTTTCCTTTCTTATTACCTTTTAATTTGCCGTGTTTTCTCGAATTATAGATCAATATATGCTTGTGACACTTTTTCTTCATATCAGGAGCAGGTAAAACGGCCAAGGCCTCAGATCTTCGGCATAGGCTCGAACAGTACAAGCTTTCCAAAACTTCTGTCAAGCCGAAGCCTTCGACCATCGCTCCGGGGATGTAGTCGGCTACCGTCCTCTTCTCGGGGTTATCGAAGAGGGTATTCAGCAGAGAAAGAGGAGTCATCCTTTATCCGAACCTTCGCCCGGCCCTCAGCTCCCGGCTCAGCCTCTTCATGATATCACGGAGGAGGACAGCGAGTTTGCACCTTCTCCGCACCCATCCAGAAACCCTTCTGTTACTCATATCGACCGTCCTGACTTGGCTTGTAATCCATTTGCGGGTCATCCTGATCTGGATCCAAGTTCCCACGACATTACCTTTGACGAGGTTACTGGTGAGCACCTTCTTCCCCGCAATCCCATGGTACGGGTGCTTGATGAGGCTAAGTCCTTAGATCTTGATCTACTTACCACTCGGATAGTTACCATGGGAGACGAGGCCAAGGCTAGTATTGATCGGGTGGCGGAGGAGACTAGGAAGCTGATGGGGCATCATGCCCGGCTGGTTAAGGCTGGAGAGGAGATTGGGAGTGCCAACATCCGACTAAGATTGATGGTTTCGGACCAGGCCAAACAGCTCGCTGACCAGGCCATTCAGATTTCTCAGCATGAGGCTGCCTCCGGGCGATTGAGGAAGGCTATGGAGGAGGCTAGTAAGGCGGAACTGCGGAAGATGGAGGCCGCCTGCAAGGAACAGATAAATATGGCCATCTCGACAGTGGATGAGGTTCGGAGGGCGGATCTTGAGCGGGTAGAGGAGCTGTCGGGGAAGCTTGAAGCCGCAGAGCTCGCTCAGGTTAGGCTGAAGGAGGAGATGGAGGCGATGCGGAAATCCCTTCAGGTTGACTGCTCGAGATACCATTTGGAGAGAGATGCTGCCGTTGAATTGTTTGGAATGGTGGTTGTGTCTGCATCTCGTTGTTGAGGCTGATGTATCTGCTTGTTTGTTCATTGGCCTTGTAGCTTTGTTCTGGATGATGTTGTGTTCTCGGCCATGTGTTCATTTGTGTAATCTGAAGTTGTAGCCTAGGTTTGCATATTGTAGTTGTTCAACTTGGTTTGCATCACTGTGTTGTAGTCTGTTACATCTGGATTCGGCACTTGACTTTTTAAACAAGAATTTTATCACTTGACTTCAGTATCATCTCACAGTTTTCGAACTCATTGATGGGCACTGCTCATACTTGATACTTGATTTATTTTATTGCCACTGTTTCATTTTAGACAGACATGTATATACTTGAACTCATTTATGGGCACTACTCATACTTGATATTTGATCACTGTTTCTGCCTATATGTGAATATATTGGTGGATTTGTACTGTCTGGTATTAGCTTAAATTGAAATCGAGATTTTGAAACTAACATTGACTTGGGTTTTGTTTACAAGTCCAGTTTCTTTTGGGCTTTGTTGTTTCACTAACTCACCTGCAGTCGAGTTGAGATGTACTACGGCCTTTGGTCGTGAGTAAGATAGTTGCACTATCCAGTTTACAGTGCATACATATTTTATCTTTGTTTGTATCACTCCTTTGGTTTGTGATTTCATTGTGGCCTTGACTCTGCATATACTCATTAATGTAGTCACTGCACTCTTGTATATCATGTAGTTTATTTGGGTGGGCCATGTTGCATCTGCAGTGGGGTCTCATCGAGTTTGGTCATTCATTACAGTTGTCTTGACCATTTGAGACAGTTTGCATACCATTTACACTGAGTAACCTTATCCACTGCTGCATTTGTTTTTCTTACACTTGAGTTGAACCCGATTTTTGGGTTTGACCTTTGCAGTTTCTATGCACTGTAGTGGCGAGGCAGTGCACGCGTGCGTGCACTGCAGCCACCCAAAAATCGACAGTTTTGAATTGATATTTCTTTGCTCGTGATGCATTGATTTTTATGCCATATTGGCGAGGCCGACACGCGTGCGTGTACGGTAGCCAATCGAGTTTTGATGGTTTTAAAGTGACAATTCCAATTGTTTTAAATTGATTTAGTCGATTTGATAAATTGTTTATTTATCCCTGTTGATGATTTAAATCTGCTGATTTATTGTTAACACTGTTTAGTGTTATATTTTCGTTATCCGATTTCTTTGTTAAAAGGGATTGGATAGACGGGAATTATTGTGACTGTCGTCTATTTAAATTATTACTGCCTCTATGCACTAATAAACTGGTTTGAATTAGACTGACCTGTGTATTATTTTCTTTTGAATATAATACTCGGGTCAGACCGAGTATTTTACAGCTTGAAGATTTTCGAGCAGCGAAGTTAGAGAGAGAGAGAGTAAAGAATCACTTTAGTTTTCAGAAGAAAATTGTATTTTTAGAAATTCCGCTGTATCAGTATTAAATTGTATAAACTCTGATGTATATAAAAAGATTTATAGTAATGAAATAAATTCTCATTTGTTTTAATTGATTGTTATTAGCTGTGTTTCTGTGGCTGATTCTGTTTAAACCTTATAAACTAAATAACAATTCGTCTTTTTGAACGTTTCTAGTTGGTTTAATTACCGACTGGAGGCGGTCAAAAGGGGGAATGTTACAAAGGTTGTCGGCTTCCGAGGCCCGGATGATGGAGTTTGAGGAGAATGAGGGGATGATGGACGAAATGCTTCAGGACATGTACTTCCGAACCTGGAAGTAGGGCAACCTATCCTGGATGGATGATTATCCTAGGGTCATGGCTAAGATCTATCTTCGGGCTCTGGAGGAGGCCAAGGCCGATGCGGATAAAGATGGTGGCGTGGCCTTTAGCATGGATGTGGTCACTGCCCAGTTTGCCAAGGAGGAGAAGATGGCGGTGAAGGAGGGTATGCGGTTGCTTGCTGCTGAGGAGGCAGGTGTGCAAGTTGAGGATGATGACCAGGATGGCCAAGAAGCAGGTGCTGGTAAGTCTTCCTTTCTTAGTCTCCCCATTAACCTGGTTGCTTCTCACTAATGAATCCTTTCTTTGACTGGATAGGTGGTCAACAGGACAAGGATAAAACTTCAATGTAACCGGCCCCTTGATTAGACCTGGAAAAAACTCTTTTTTGTGGACTTGACAGGGTTGTATATGTTAGTCTTAAAACAGTAAAGTAGTTTTTAGGTTGCATTATTTTGCTACTTGTAATAAATAGCTCCATTCTTGATGTGTAATTCTTTAACTTAAGCTGATTTTGTCGTTTTTCTGAATTATTGTTGCTATTTTTACATGTCGCATGAGAAATATGGCTATGTATATTCTTGTAATTGAGCTGTGTTTGATGTCAGGTTCTGGTTCTAAAACATAATTTCATGACTTGCAATATTAGCGCGTGGTGTGAACAAATTATAGTCATGTATTTGTACACAAAAGAAGAAAATACCGCCTTTCATGTTTTAATCGTAGATGGTAGTCTTGAATATCTTGTATGACCGAGCATGGAATGCAGTCGAATGCCCTGCCACCCAATTGTGAGTTCCTACACCCATTGGCGAGTATCTCCTACTCTGTATCCTGTACTTTAGGGATTGTTATAGAGGATAGGGAAAAAGATTTTTAAGTAAAATTGAAATATGTGAAAAGGTAAAACTTCCAATCACGGAAGGCCTTCGATGTGCTTAAGTTCGTGGCAAACGGGTTTTGTAGTCACTTTTCCTAGCTGTGGGTCTTGGAGACATTTGCCACCCATCTTACGCCTCCGCGGGGAGTTAATTCTTTTTTACCACATCCGCACTTAAGACACATCGGAGCCGAGATCGCGCACAGTAACTACCCGGGCCATTATGGCCCATAATCATGGGTATTATTCGATTTACTGTGGCCGGCTAGCGTGGGTGCCGATCGTCAACTGTGAACTGCCCCTGGCTGGCCACACCTTATGTTAGGGCTTATAGTCGGTTCACAGTTGCCGGCGAGCCTAACGCCGTAATGAGCTGCCTCGGCTATAGTCGGCCTTCTCGGTGGCTTATAATCGGCTCATTATAGTTGGCTTTGAGGGCCGTCGCGAGCAATGAGTTAACCCGCAGCAGAGGGATGCCGGAGCAAAAGTGTCTCATTGGCGAGGGCATAGATTCGCATAGTACCTGCTAGGTCTTGCCCAGGTGAAGTTGCGTTGTGGAGTGCTTTGAATAGAAATGCTATATGCTCAGGATTTTGTTCAACAGAAAAGGATAAAGTTAACAAGCAGCCAAGATACAAAGGAACAAGTTAAAAAAGAGACAAGGTTTTTTAAAGTGGTTCGGCACGAAAATGCCTACGTCCACTGATTCTCTTTGTTAATTCACTTCATATGGGCAATACAAGTTAAGAAAAGTATCGACGGAGGTGTTGGATATTCCATGCCCTCTGGAACACCTCTCTGTCCACTGTTGACAAAATATAGGCTCCATTGTGGAGATCTTTATGAATTACATATGGTCCATCCCAGATTGGGTCTAGTGCTCCGGGACGAGGGAAGATTCGCTTGAGGACAAGATCCCCTTCTTGTAAGGTACGATGCTTGACTTTGGAGTTGTAGTGTGCCGCCACTTTTTGTTTGTGGGCTGCTGCTTTAAGGACTGCATCATTTCTTCTCTCCTCAATTAGATCCAAAGACATGTGAAGGAGTTCTTCGTTCTCTTCTGGGTTATAGTGGATTCTACGGTGGGAAGGCACAATGGTTTCAACTGGGAGCATAGCCTCCGATCCGTATGCCAAAGAGAAAGGAGTGTGCCCTGTTGATGTTCTGAAAGATGTACGATAGGCCCATAGTGCCGTAGGGAGTTCATCCACCCAAGCGCCCTTTGACTTTTCGAGCTTCTTTTTTATTAGAGTTTTCAGAATTTTGTTAACGGCTTCGACTTGTCCGTTTGCTTGGGGGTACGCTACGGATGAAAAGCTCTTGTGAATTCCGTGCCCTTGGCACCAGTTGGCGAATTCCTCGCTGTCAAACTGAAGTCCATTGTCTGATATGATTTTGAGTGGGACTCCATACCTGCACAGAACATTTTTGATCAAGAAGTTAATAACTTTTGCTGAAGATACTTTATTCAGAGGTTCCGCTTCCACCCATTTGGTGAAATAGTCGACTGCTACTATAGCATATTTTGCCCCGCCTCGGCCCATTGGTAGCTCGCCGATTAAGTCAATTCCCCATATTGCGAAGGGCCAAGGGCTGGTCATTTGAGTAATCTCAGTCGTTGGTAGCCGCGGAATCTTAGCAAATTTTTGGCATCTGTCACACTTTTTGACGAAATCTAAGGCGTCCTTGCTTAAGGTGGGCCAGAAATATCCGTATCGGAGTATCTTTTTTGCTAATGTTTGCCCTCCGGTGTGATCTCCGCAGCTCCCCTGATGGATGTTGGATAAGATTTCCTTGGCTTCTCTCCCAGCGACACACCTTAATAACGGGTTAGAGAATCCACGCCGATAGAGGATGTCTTCTTGTATTGTGTAGCGGGATGCTTTCCTCAAGATTTTCTTGACTTCGTTACGCCCGTTGGGTAGAGTGCCACTTTGTAGGTAGTCTCGGATGGTAGTCATCCAAGTTGCTTCTTCGGTTGCAGCTATTAGATTCACTTGCTCAAAACTTGGGGCCAGTTGCTTTGAGATGGTTACTGCCCCGAAGATGGTGATGTCTCTCACACTTGCTTGCTTTGCTAATTCGTCGGCCTCTCGGTTCTCCTCCCGAGGGATGTGTTTGACTAAGTAGTGGTCCAATCGGCTGAGAAGTAACTTGGTCTTCTTTAGATATGCTATGAGTCGTTCTTCTCGAGCTTGGAATTCTCCTAGTATTTGATTAACAATAAGTTGAGAATCGCTGTGAAGACACAAAGAATTGGCTCCGATTTCTATGGCAATTTCTAGTCCAGCTATCACTGCTTCATATTCTGCATCGTTGTTGGTGGCAGCGAACTCCAACCTTATAGCATAGTGCAGTTTATTTCCCCTGGGAGTGATTATTACCACACCTGCCCCCGAGCCTTGTTCGTTAGATGCACCGTCCACAAAGAGATTCCACTTGACATCTTCTGTTATTTCCAATTGCTCCTTATCCTCGTTGGTAGTGAATTCTGCAATGAAATCAGCCATGGCTTGTCCCTTGATGGTGGTGCGAGGGTGATAGGTGATATCATATTGACTCAGCTCAATGCACCATTTAAGTAGTCACCCGAAAGTGTCGGGACGATGGAGTACCTGCCTCAGTGGTTGATCGGTCAGAACTTTGATGGAATGGGATTGGAAGTAGTGACATAGTTTTCGTGAAGTGATTAGTAAACAGTATGCTAACTTCTCAAGTTTAGGATATCTAACTTCTGCCCCAGTAAACCTTTTGCTGACGAAGTAAAGTGGCCGTTGCGTGCGGTTGTCTTCCCTTACCAAGGCAGCGCTTAGGGTGTGAGATGACACAGCGAGGTATAGGTATAATTCTTCTCCTTCGCTTGGAGTTGAGAGTACCGGTGGTTTCTGGAGGTGTTCGATTAAGTGAAGGAAAGCAGTCAGGCATTCGCCAGTCCATTCGAACTTTCCCTTGTCTTTCTTTAGGGCTTCAAAAAAGGGGACGCACTTGTCCGTCGCCTTGGAGATGAATCGGCTTAGAGCGGCCACTTTTCCGTTCAAACTTTGCATTTCCTTCCGAGTGGAAGGTATCTTGATATCCCTTAGCGCTCGGACTTGTTCAAGGTTTGCTTCTATCCCTCTGGCATGAACGATGAATCTTAAGAACTTTCCTGATGACACTCCAAAGGAGCATTTTAGTGGATTCAACTTCATTCCATATTGTCGAAGTACTTGAAACATCTTGCCTAGGTGGCTTACGTGATCTTTGGCTTTCTTTGACTTTACCAGCATGTCATCCACATATACTTCCATAGTTTGTCCTATTAGCCCCGCAAACATCTTGTTGACGAGGCGCTGGTAGGTGGCTCCTACATTTTTAAGTCAGAAAGGCATTACCTTATAGCAGTATAAACCTCGATCGGTGATGAAACTATTGTGGTCTTGGTCGGGAGCATGCATAGGAATTTGGTTATATCCTGAGTATGCGTCCATAAAAGATAGGAGTTCGTGCCCGGCTGTGCTGTCTACAAGTTGGTCGATTCTAGGAAGTGGGAAGAAATCCTTTGGGCAGGCGTCGTTTAGGTTGGAAAAGTCAATGCAGGTTCGCCACTTCCCATTAGCCTTTTTTACCAGCACCGGGTTGGCGATCCATTCCGGGTAGATAGCTTCTCGTATGAAGTCATTGGCGAGTAGGTTTTTTACTTCTTCATCGAGGGCTGCTGATCGCTCTGCCCCCATACTTCTCTTTCTTTGTTTTACAGGCGCCTTGGTAGGATCAATGTTTAATACGTGGCATGCTATGTCGGGGGAGATTCCGGTCATGTCAGCGTGTGACCAAGCGAATACGTCCAAGTTGTGGCGGAGAAAATCGATGAGCTGTTCCTTCAATTCGGCTTTTAGTTGGGACCCAATTTTCAATAGTCTACTTGAGTCGTGCTTGTCTATAGATATAAAATCCATAGCCTCTGCAGGCTCGGCGGTGGCCTCCTCCTCTTTGTCCCTAGGGTCTAATTCATTGAAAGGGTCGCTGGTATATCGACGAGGAGGGGCTTTCTTTAGTTGCTATGCTTCTAGGCTTTTTGTGCAGAGGGCAATCTCTACACCCTTCCCTTTATCCTTCCTGTGGTTGTTGCGAAGTTCAGTTACATAGCAGTCTCGAGCAACGTCCTGGTCTCCTTCCACTTCCCCTACTCCATTGTCTGTTGGGAATTTCATCTTTAGGCACCATGGGGCTAAGACAATTTGGAAGTCAGACAAGGATGGCCTTCCTAAGAAGGCGTTGTAGGCCGACTGGTTTTCTATTAGCACAAATGTTTGTTTCCATACAGCAGAGCGGGGATGGCTTCCAATTTCAACAAAAAGGTCCAGTTGCCCGAGGGGCATCTTCGCATCTCCAATGAAGCCGTGTAGTGGTTTATCGCAGGGGGATACATCCTTCATTGATAGCTTCATTTTGTCGAATGCGTGTTTGAACAGGATGTTTACCGAGCTTCCAGTGTCTACCAGGATTCGGTATACTTCGGCGGGACCAAGTCGGGCAGAGATGACCATGGGATCCATGTGAGGGTACTGCCTTCCTTCTAGGTCACGCTTACCGAATGTGATGTCATTACTTTCTTTCCGCTTCGGGTGGTGCTCTTCTATAACCGAATTGACATAGTCTTTATTGTCCCTAAGCGACTTTCCGTATCTTTCCATCTCTTTCTAGCTTCTGTTTGCGATGTGTGGCCCTCCTGAGATGGTATGGACCACTATCTTTTCTGGGCTAGAGCTGCTAGCGTTGCGGTTTCCTCTGTCGGCCCCCGGTGAGGGTAGCCTTGGGTTTTCATTGGCAGGAGCTGGGGTCCTGTCCTGACCTTTTACATAACGTTCCAGTTTCTTTCTCCTGATGTGTTCCTCAATCAGATCTCGGAGATGATGGCATTCGTTGGTATCATGCCCGTGAGATTCGTGGAAGCGGCAGAATTTTCCAAGCTTCTGTGCGTTATCTGATTCTTTCTTGTATGGTGGGCGTTTGTATCTAACTTCGCCTTGGGTGGCAAGGAAGATATTTTCGACGGTCTCGTTCAAAGGGGTGTAAGTGTCGAATCTTGGTCCTGGCCGATATAGGCGCTTTTCTCCCTTCTTGCCCCCAGCATTGTCTCTGGAATCGTTTCTTCGAACGTCCCTTGCCACAGCAGGGGCGTTGCCATGGGTTCTCTTATTTTGCTGTCCTGACTGCCCCTCAACGGCAGCATCCTCAAGCCTCATGTATTTCCCGGCTTCATGGAAGAAATCGGGTAAAGTGGCTGGTTTTTCTTTTGTCAACCTTCTAGCAAATTTAGTGTCCGGATGCACACCACTACAGAGGGCCATTAGGATAAGCTTCTCATCGGCATCTTGGACTGCGGCTGCTGCGGCGTTGAATCTGGTTAGGTATTGCTGCAGCTTTTCTCCAGGTTTCTGTTTGACGCTGGATAAGGAATAAGCGTCCTTATGTTGCTCCACATTAATGCGGAACTGACTGATAAATTTTTCTTTCAACATTTCCCACGAGCTGATGGATCCTTGGGGTAGATGACAGAACCAGGAGGTAGCAAGATCTGCTAAGAAGAGCGGAAAGCATTTGCACAGTACTCCCTCTGTCGCTCCACTCATGAGCATATGCTGCGTGTACCTCTGTAAGTGTACAACGGGATCGGAGGTTCCTTTGTAGGGTTCCATTGTTGGCATCTTCCATTCTCGGGGGGTGATAGCAATTTCGATATTGCGGGAGAAAGGGCTGGTTACCCTAGCGCCTATCCCTCGATCTCTTTGCTCCCGTTGGACACACTATCTGAATAAGCGTGCCATCCTTTCATCAGAACTTGGAGCAGATAGAAATGAGTTTGGTTCTGTTCTGTGGGATTGATTCCGTCCAGATGACCTGTAGGGATGGTATCGTCTATCATTCCTCATATTTTCCAGAGGCTGCCTTTGATCTTCTGGGAGCATGCTCGGGTCAGCTACAGTTGGCCCTTGCCTCGATCTCCCCCTGCTGGGTTCTGATCTAAGCACTTCCTCGGGTCCAACTTCGGGTTGGACTCTAGCTCGGCCCCGTTCACTGGCGTTTCTGTGGTTAGGCAGCATGACAGGCTCAGCTACAGTTGACCTTCGCCCGGTACCTCCCCCGTTGGGTTCGGTACCAAACGTTTCCTCAGGCCTAACTTCGGGCTGTGCCCGGTCTCGGCTCCTACCATGGCTACTTCTGCCGTTAGCTCCTTCGAAGAAGGAAGATCTTTGTTGTCTCTAAGATCCTCCAGACTGGGACTCGCCCCATGATTCAGTGTTGCGGTTGGATTCTTCAGCGTCCCTTAAGCGTGACATGAGATGGTCCACCAAGGCTTCCTGCTGGGACGTGAAGCGGATGGTTACTTCAACCACAACTCTGTCCAAATCTGCCCTAGTAATTGCTGCAGGCTGTTCTGTGGCAGGAGTGGTTGGGTTAGCTTGTCCTTCATTTGTTACTGCTGCTGGAGGAGGACGATTTACTTGATCCGTGACAGCTGGATCTGGAAGACTGCTGGATGCGATGTTTTTTCCTTTGTTAACATCTTTTCTCTGTTTGGGAGGCATGTTTTCCAAGTGGCGAACGATGCTGTTAGGAAAACTGCTAAGTGAATGAAGCTGAAGCTTCGAGCTTCTAGCTCTCAGTGAAAGCACCAAAAATGTTTGCAAAAAAAATGGACAAACACCTCAAAGTTGTATGATTTAGTAGATCTTATGTTGTTCTTAGTGATTTGGGTGATTTATGCAAATATATGAAAAGCAGGGACTAAACTGTAAAAAGACACGCAAGTTTATAGTGGTTCAGCCAGAATGTGCCTACGTCCACTTTATATGTTATTTCTCTTCTCTTGTTTTGATTACAAGTACAAAGCTTTGATACAAGTAAAGGAAAGTTGTTTGAAAGTTCTCTCCGTGCTTGAGCTCTCAAAACTTGTCCCCATTGCTGTACCCCTGCCCCTCTATTTATAGAGTGAGGCTGGGGGTAGGGGTCTTGGATGTATTCAGCTGTTGATGGGCCCGGGCTGATACAATCTGGCCCGGCAAATCTGGTTCTGCATCGTCTTGGTCTGGTAGTCGATGTAGCTTGGTCCGGTTTACTCTGGTTCTTGGTCCAGTGGTAGTCGATGTAGCTTGGTCCGGTTTACTCTAGTTCTTGGTCCGGTGGTAGTCGATGTAGCTTGGTCCGGTTTACCCTGGTTCTTGGTCCGGTAGTAGTCGATGTAGCTTGGTCCGGTTTACTCTGGTTCTTGGTCCGGTGGTAGTCGATGTAGCTTGGTCCGGTTTACTCTGGTTCTTGGTCCGGTGGTAGTCGATGTAGCTTGGTCCGGTTTACCCTGGTTCGGTGACTGGAGATGGTTCGGTGGGAAGTATGGATCGGTAGGAAGCTTGGTTCGGTGTGACATGGTTTTGGAGTCGGTATGGCAATGGGGTGAAGCTTGATTCGGTAGAGGTGAGTGTCTTTCGTTCGGTGGTGGCTGGTTCGGATGTGGTGAGGATGCCGAATGAAGCCTAGCTCTTCATGGTTTTGAGATCTCTTGGGTGAGAAATTTACCCAACAAATTTTGAAAGATTTAATAAGAGTATTCAATATAATGTAAATAATGTATATATAATCAATATGGTTATAAATTATAAGTTAATATCAAAAATCAAAATATAAATATAAAAAATAAACATAAGTAAGATATAAACTAAAATACCAAAAAATATAATAGATTAAAAAATACTTAAAAATTTAATATAATATCTTTGTAAATATAAAAGGTTAAGAAATCATTTTGATAAATATTTTGAATAGATGTTTGAAAAGATTATTTTGAAAACAAGGATATTTGAAAAATATTTAAAACAAAATTAGAGAAGGAGAGAGAGATCAAGAAAGTGTATCAAGGTTTTAACATTAATATTACGACTCTATAACTTATCTAGAATATCTTGAAATCTTGAACTCTTCAACACTCATTACTCTTTATTCTCCAACTCTTGAAACTGTCTTGAATCTACTCTTGATACTGTATAGTCTTCTTAATCAACACATGTCTAATATCCTGCACTATACGCTATATCTAGCTTGATAAAACATTAGTATTAATATTTATATAATGTCTATAGTTGTTATCATCAAAACTAACACCTAAGGTACCAACAATCCCCTTATTTTGATGATGACAACTCTGTATATAAAATATAATATAACTCCCCCTGGTTTACAAAACTCCTCCATAATCTATGCCTAGAGTTTATATATTTTTCTACCTTTGTCATCAACAAAAATAACCATCTAAAACATTAACTATAACACTAACTCTTATTTTAATTCTAACTTCACCTAAATAAAATATCATAGACTAATGACACATAATAATGATGAGAATGATTTATAAAAAAATAAGTGACATTTAAAATGAGATGATCATGAAACGTAAATGATGATAAGACTGATATATAAGAAATGATAAGTGATAAAACAAATCATTGATAGTAAAAAAACCAATATATATATATTTATCAATACCACACCATAATCTAATCACATCTTAAAATGTACATATAAGTAAGTAAAACAAATGTTAAATATACACACCACACAATCAAATTAACGGAGATAAATTCCATCCTAACGTGATTTCCTAATGATCGTGGATTTGTTAATAGGACAATGAGGATAACGAAGGCAAAAGTTCCCCTTTTTTTCTGCGAGATTTCCATTTCGATCGAAACATATTCTACGACGCATCGGACTTCGTCATACTTCTTCATGTGTTCTTTCTCTTCCTCTTCTTCCTCTTCTTCCTCTTCTTCCTTATCATCGCTGCCTTCGATGAGGTTATGAATGGCAAAATTTTCGAAATCATCTTTAATAACTATTGGATTTGTAGGATTATCTAATAGACATTTTTGCAAATTGCGAAGAATTCTATATTTTTTCTCTTGTTCTTTGGACATACGAAGTTGTACAACTTGTATTTCGGTTAACTTCACCCGAACATTCTTCATTTCTCCTTCCAATTAATAACTTTGACCATAGTAGTGTTCAGGAAGAGACATTGGGTAGGAGAAGGGAAGGAAAATGAAACGTTTGTGATTAGAGGAGGTCATAGTTTATTTATTTCAGAAGTTTAAAACAGAGAGAATACAGAGAAAAGAAGAAGAAAGTTGAAATTTGGTTATTATATAACCACCAATTTGAATTTTAGAGGGAAGTTTAAAAAACAAAAATTAACGTTATATGTCGACATAGGGGGATAGGATATGTCGATATAAATGTTATAATTTTGATTAGTTTGTTTTCTTTATATTTTGTAATTTTTACTTTATTATTTTCATATTTTCGGTAGAGAACAAATTCCTAACTCTCTTCTTAACTTAGTAAAAGGTCTTTGATTCAATGGTTTTGTTAATATATCAACTATTTGATTTTCAGTGTTAATAATTCAAGTGATATTACTTCTTTGTTTACATTATCTCTTAGAAAATGTTATCTTATATCAATATGTTTAGTTCTAGCATGATAAATTGGATTTTTAGATAGATTGATCACACTTGTATTCTCACAGTATACTGGTGATTTAATGAAATTTAAACCAAAATCTTTTAATGTTTGTTGCATATAGATAACCTGTTGAAATATATTCTACTTCTGTCATAGGCAGAGATACAAAGTTTTGCTTCTTACTAAACCAGGAAATCAGAGAGTGCCCCAAAAAGTGACAAGTTCCACTTGTACTTTTTCGATCTGATTTACAACCAGCATAGTCAGCATCACTATATAAAATTAATTTAAAGGATTCTTATTTTGGGCAGAAGATTCCGTAGTCTAATGTGTTGTTTATATATCCCAAAATTCGTTTTACGGATTTTGAATGAGTTTCTTTAGGTTGAGATTGATACCTTGCAAAGAGACAAACACTATGCATTATATCAGGTCTACTAGCAGTTATATAGAGTAGTGGTCCAATCATTCCTCTATATAATTTTTGATCTACATCTCTTGAATTTTCTTCTTTACTTAATTTTTCATTAATTGCTATGGGAGTTGGTTTACTACTGCTATTTGACATACCAAATTTCTTAACTAAATCTTTAGCATATTTTTCTTGACTAATAAAAATTCCATTACTTAGTTGTTTATTTGTAATCCTAGAAAATAATTTAGTTCTCCCATATGACTCATTTCAAATTCCTTAGTTGTTATTTCTGAGAATTCCTTATTTAGTTTGTCGTTGCTAGATCCAAAATTGATATCATCTACATATACTTGTATTAACTGAATATCATTTTTATCTCTTTTAATTAAAAGTGCACTATCTACTTTGCCTATTTTGAAATTTTATTATAGTAGATAGGATTTAAGTCTGTCATACCAAGCTCTTGGAGCCTGTTTCAGACCATACAAAGCCTTCTTTACTTTGTAAACATGATTAGGTAGTTTTGCATCTTCGAAAAGTGGGGGTTGTTCTACATATACATGTTCTTTAATAAAACCATTTAAAAAAACACTTTTAACGTCCACTTGATATAACTTAAAATTATTATGATTAGGAAAAGCAAGTAAAATTCATATAGCTTCTAGTCTTGCTACGGGTGCAAAGGTTTCATCAAAATCTATTCCTTCTTCTTGACAATAACCTTATGCAACTAATCGAGCTTTATTTCTCACAACTTCTCATTGTTCATTCATTTTGTTTCTATATACCCATTTAGTTCCAATTATGGATTTATCATCAGGTCTTGGGACTAATTCCCATACATCATTTCTTGTAAGTTGATTCAATTCCTTTTTCATAGCAAGAATCTATAGGTCATCAATTGATGCTTTCTTTGGATTTTTAGGTTCAAAGGTTGAAATAAATGCAGCGTTGCTCATTTTATTTTGTTTATTTCTAGCTTTAACAACAGGTTTAATATTTTCAAGTATCTTGTTCTTTTATTTGGATGTGAATTTTATAAATTATTATTATTTTCGCTTTCGATAATTTTATTATTGCTAATTTCATTTGAGTTATCAATATTTTCTTCTTTATCAATATTTGGATTATAAACTTTAAAGTTTTCATCAAATGAGACATGTAATATCTATTTAATAATATTAGTTCTAGTATTGAAAACTCTATAAGCTTTACTTCTATTCGAATATCCTATGAAGTTTGCATTATCTGATTTAGCATCAAATTTATCCAAATTAACTTTAGTGTTTAAAATAAAACATTTACTACCAAAAACTCCATGATACTTTAGTCTTTTTATTATAGAAAAATTTAAATGGTGTTTTCTTAGTTAATGGTCGTTTTAAAATTCTATTTAATATATAACATGCAGTACCAACTGCTTCAGCCCAAAAATATTTAGGTAAATTACTTTCATTTAGCTTAGGTCTAGTGCACTCTTGAATCATCCTATTTTTACATTCTTCCACCCCATTTTGTTTTGGTGTTCTTGGAAATGAAAAATTATGAGTTATACCTTTCTTATTATAGAAATTCTTAAAATTTTCATTTTCGAATTCTCCACCATGATCACTCTGAATAGTTTTAATTTTACTAGCCATTTGATTCTAAATTTGTTTAACAAGGATTTTAAACTTTTCAAATGCATCACTTTTAAGTTTTAAGAAAATCGTCCAGGTAAACCTAGAATAAACATCTACAATTACAAATACATATCTACTATGATTTATAGATTGTATCTATAAGGGACTGAAAAGATCTACGTGAAGAAGTTCAAGGGGTTGAGAGGTAGAAATCATATATTTTTGTTTAAAAGAACTTTTTCTAAGTTTTCCTAATCGATATGCATCACATAAATTATTAACTTCAAAATTCATTTTGGGAAGACCTCTAACATTTTTATCAATTTTAGATATTAGTTTGAAATCCAAATGACCAAATCTTTTAGTCAAATCCAAGGATCACTTGATTCAGCCAAAATACATAAATTGTCATTTGATATTTTCATAATTAATATATAGATATTTGGTTTCCTAATACCTTCAAAGATAATGTATGATTCATTATCTTCAATGTGACATTTATCTTTTGCAAATTTAATTTTGAAACCCTTATCGCACAATTGACTAATACTCAACAGATTATGCTTTAAATACCTAAATAACAAAACATTAAAAATAGTAGGAGTTTTAGAATTACCGACTTTGCCGATGCCAATCACATATCCTTTAAATTTGTCTTCAAATTTTACTGATCCACCATCATTGTAAACTATATCTTTCAAAATCTCCGGATTTCCAGTCATGTGTCTTGAGCATCCACTATCCAATATCCATTTGACGTTTTTGATCTATAGAGTTTGATCATTAGGTGTTTGTTCATCAAAAGCCATGTAACACATTTGTTCCTGCAATTCAAACCTTTTCAAAAGATCACATGATTTTTTATAATGAATAGATGCAAATTTATGAAACAATATTATGATGATTTTGCAGATTATCTTTTCAAAAATAGTGCTAAAAATATTATCAAAAATTGGCATTGAAACTTTTTCAAAAATCAAATTATGAATATTTTGAAAACCAACGCTCAAATACCTAATGTGAGTTAGCAAAATAGGGATCTTAAGGCAAATTAACACTGGAGGGGGGGTGAATAGTATTTAATCGATTGTATGAATATTTTTCAAATTCCTTAAGATTCTACTTGGAATGATGTAATTAAAAATCACAGAAACAATCACAACATCAAAGTGCAGATAAAAGTAAATGTAGTAAAAGTAAAAGGAAAGAACACACCAGGATTTTGTACTTGTTCGTAGTTACTCTACATCCAGTTCCACACAATTCCTTGTATGGATTTCTTTTCAACTAATAAATGCAATTACAATCTCAATTTCAAGGCTACGAGACACACCCTCCAGAATCCCGACCTCTTATGAAGAGTCACTTGATTTCTAGGCTACAAGTACACTCACTAGATTTGCGGGCTACTAAAAACACCCATAATTATAGCAGTATGATTTAATAGAGTTTTACAGACTCATATCTTTGACCTTGATTACAATGATCCTATAACTCTTGAATTACACTTTGATCTTGGTTTGAGTGAGAGAGATGAGAGAAATTAGAGAGTAGATGAATGATAATCAAACTAGTGATGATTAAGTTTGGTTTTGGTTGAATTTTGGCAGAGTTTGGGTATATTTTGATTTAAAAAATGAGAGAGTGGAAGGAGGAGATATGAATAAGAAATTCATGATTAAAAATTCGTCTGGAAGTTTGGTATACATAGGGAAACAATGGTCATATCCATTCGCAAAGAGATATGACGAAAAGGCACTTCCATCCAAATTTGAGTTTTGAAAATTACGACCACTATGTCAACATACATAGATAGAGTATGTCGACATACTCTTCACAAAATTGAAAAACACTTTGTAACAACCCTAGATTTTTATATATATTTTTAATTTTGACTTTATTTTTATTTTGAAATTACTTTAAAACTTTTTTTTTTATTTCAAACATTTCATTTTAAATATAAATGTTGATTATTATGTGAATTATAATTTCAAACTGGTATAAATTGAATATTTTCCCGAAAAGTGGATTTTTGGTCAATCTGGTCAAACTTTGACTTTTAAATTTTAAATTTAAATATTTTAAATTCTTGAATTTTATCTTTTATTATGAAAATAAATTTAATTTCAATAATACTGCTTTTCGTTTCATTGAAATCCGATTTATATTGTGAAAATTATGCTTTTTACCATATTGTATGTAAATTGATTTATTTAATAAAATCATCTATTTTAATTTATATAAACAATATTTTATTTGTCAAATCATGTTCTAATATGTGTTATATGACATATTAGATATATATTTTATTTTAAAACATTTTTAAAGTGATGTTATAATTTTTCCAAAGTTTACTGTGTTGATTTCCTATTTTTATAGGCTGTTTTCTTATTTTCTGCTATTTTCTTCATTAAAATTATATTTAAATTAAATTTTATATATTTATTTTGTGAATGTACTTTTATTTTATGTTATTATTTATGTTTAAAAATATATCACAAGCTCATATGAATTTTCTAAAATTTATTTCAATTAATTTCAAATTTTCTAGACTAGTTTACTATTTTTAGCTATTTTCTTATTTTTACTTTATATAATTTATAAATATTATATATATTTTTATATTTTGATAAATTTTCGAAATTTTATCTGGTATTACTATTATTACCAGAAATTTAAAGTTATAAAAACAAATTAAAGAAATGTGAAGAGGTTTTGACTTTTGATTTGCCCATTGCCTTTTTGCATTCCACCTTTTCATATTCAACCTTACCTTTTCATTACCAATCACCACATCCATTCATTTGCTGACCTTATCACTTTGCTTCAGCCAACTTCCCCTCATTTTTCACGCACCAAAGCCTTCTCAAACACAAAAATGTCGGCCTCCATCTCCTGAAGAGAAAACTTTGGTAAATAATTCACTTTTCTACACTTTTCCTACTTGTTTTCTTCTTGTACTTGCACTTGCTTCACCTATATTGTTCGGCCCTCCCTCCTCCAGCACCATGGCTGCTTCCACCACCACCACAACCAGCCACCATCACCTCCAGCCCACTGTCCTTCCATAGCCGTGGCCACCTTGTTGTTGATCCACACAAAAATACACAAAAACTTCACCTTATATGCCAAGCCGAGCACCATACATCACCACCACCTCCAAACTCCTCCTTGGCCGCCACCTACTCCACCTCCACCACCCATAGACGACCTGAAACCCACTGCCATGTCATCCCTACCCCACCTGTAGCCATGGCCGTGCCTACCCTTGCCTTGGCCGAGCTCTTTGTTTGCCTAGAAATCATGTTGTTTATGCCTTGTAGCTGTAGTTCATGCACCTATCTCTCTACACCATCACCTCTTACATGCTAGGCCGACCCTTACCAACCCAAAGACCAGATCTTAACCCATGCTTAGCCATGTGTTTCTGACCCTAGACTGAAGCACAAGTGGTTGAAGCAAGTGCAAATACTTTGGTGATGTTTTGTACATTCATTTCTAACATTGTTTTATTATATTCGGGTTGAAAACTTATGTAGATTGTTTTGTTTGTTTGAATGTATTCAAGGTGATTAATCTTTGGCTCTCCCAATCTCAAATCTTATTTGTGCTTTTGTGCCTTCAAAGATCTTAGTTTGTGCGTTTCAGTTATCGTCTCCAGCTTATACCAGTGAGTTATTCTCACCAGACAGTTTTATACTTATATTAATAGTAAATCGATCACATGTGAATCTGTAAATTTCATCACCATATTATATTTGATATGTCTCTATTATATGATGTTCACACATGCTTAAACACCTGTTATATCATATGTTACTGTTATATTATGTTGTTCTGTTATTTTTATCAGTTTATCACACTGCAAGTTCCCTTTAGATTAGAATCACTATGGGTTGAAATGATACATACCCGAACGGACTTTAGAATAGGAGAAAATCGTTATGGGCTGAAATGATAGGCCTGAATGATTTTCAATTATTTTCATTTACTTGGGATTTGCGGGTTTGAAATGATCAAACCCGGCTTTTCTTTGTAAATTACGGGTTGAAATGATATATTACCCGTATCACTTTACCTAGGCTAGAAAATGAAATACAGACCCGTTGTTAAAATATGTTTTATAAAATTTTTTTAAATATTTTAGAAATGTAAATATTATGATATTTTGATTTAAACTAAATAAAAATGATTTTTGTAAAGCATTATTGATTTTCTGAAAATTTATAAGTGAAATAAATTAATGGTAAAATTAGAAAATTTGAAATGTAAGTTAATTTGGGAAATTTTAATTTGGTGATAATTGGAATTTAAATTAAATATGAAATATGATAAATTCATGATAATTTGGATTAAAGTTAATTTAAATGATTTTATAATATATTAATGATTTTTGAATAAAGTAAAAATGTGAAATGAATGAATATTTAAGTTGAAATTTTGAAATATAACTAAAATTGGAAATTTGTGAATTTGGCTTAAAAGTGAAATTTAAGTTAAGTAAATAAAAATGGAATTAAGTTATATTTGAAAATTTAAACTTAAGTGTTAAGTTAATTTAATTTAAGAAATTTATAATTTAATATTGGAATTTAATAAGTGAATTATTATTAAATTTTGATTTTTGAATGGAGGTTTAACTTTATAAAATCATGAATATAAGGGTATTTGAATGATTATATATGATTTTATAAGTTAAAAATGATTTATATAAAAATATAATTGTTTGTGAAATTATACTGAATATTTGAAGTTAATTAACTGCATCTCTGAAATGCTATTAATTCTAATGTAAATGATAATACAACATTTGTAAATGCTGTAGTTGATAATAATGAACCAAATGGCTAAATTTAATTAAAGGCTATTATAGCATTTTTGTAATGTTATAATGGTTGAATTTAACTAAGTTTATTTGAAACTAATGTAACCCTATTATAGCATTTTAAATGCTGTCTTTTGTTAAATTGAACTGTTTTAAATGTGACTTTCCGTAGCATTTTCTAAATGCTGCAAAAGTTGAATTTTCATTGTTTTAATTAATTTAAGTGAACGAATGAAAGATTAAAATTTTGGAAATTTAATTATTTAATTATTTAATATAATAACTTCATTTTATGATTTAAAATGAAGTAATTTGTTTCGTAATATAAACTATTTTGAAATATGATATTTTGATATTTTGAACTAGATTTTTGAATGATATTGAATTTTGAAATGATATTTGATTTTGAAATATAAAATACCAATTTTGAAATTTTAACCACGGTATGTATTTAATTTATGGTTTAACTGATCCTTAGAGGATGGGCGATCCCAAGCATCCTTTAAGTTATTATGCATTACTGCTACAGTTCACTTGAGTTGGTTTACATTATATAAGTATATATTGTCCTGACTCGAGTGTTTTGTATTTTGCTTTACGCTCGGGTCAGCCTGAGTATTTACAGCTTAGATTTGGATCTCTTTCTGGAGCTAGGAATCGTTGGAGATTCTGCTTATCTAGTTATCTATCCATTCCAGTTTCAGTTGTTCTATTTCAGCTCTGGTATTATAAACTTCTATGTATTTGAGATTTCTATTGTATATGTTTTCAAACAGATATTATGTATTTTGTTTTGAGAGTTTGTTATAGTAGCTTCATGAACTACTATGGTTTTTATATTCCGCTGCGAGTTATTCTGATATTCTGTGTCTGTGATTCTGTATTTGATTTTATTTGCTCCAAATTTTATTACAATCTATTATTTTGAATTATTCAAGTCAGACATGCGTGGATTATTGTCGATTTGAATGGTCCAAAATAGTGGGTCGTTACAGTTGGTATCAGAGCTTTGGTTTTAGGCAAACCTTAGCTTGCGGAGCAAAAACTCATTAGAGATAGGGTAGAAATACCCTAGAATGAGTGAAATCAATCTCAGAATCATTTCTTTGTGAGAGAACGTATTTTCGAAGTATAAAATGATTTTCAAATGATTTTTAAAGAATTTTGAAAGATTATTTTGATATAAATTTCCTTGCTTTAAAAGTAAAATATTTCTTAAACTACATTCCTTTCGTATCCACCTTGTTAGTAATTTCTTTGATTAGGATCCTCTAAAATTTTGAACTTCTCTCTTGATTGATCTAGATCCATTGTTGATAGGAATCTATTTTGGGTATGGCAAAATCAGTAGTTGTTAGGATGCTTTGAGTAAACTCTGTTGTATCTTTTGCTTAGCTAAAGTTGTCCAACTAAAGATATTTATGCTTCTGTTTTCGTATGTTATGAATTTGAGTCTTTCCAAATTTTTATGGGAATTTTTCTGTATCGATATAGGTTATATATCTCTAATCTTCGTTTGGATTCTTATCAAATAAGATTCCTTTGAATTTTGGAACGCTCCCACTTGTTCTGAAATCCATTCCTGTCTCTCTCTATTGGTATTCTTTTGATTCTGGAGTATCCCGTAACTCCACTTCGAAGGATCTCTATAAGAATAGGATCCCACCAATCTTTGAATGATTTGTGAAGGGGTGAAACTTCTTCACAATTGGCATTGATTCACCGGAGATTTCTATATCTTTGGTTTAGATGCCGCTATCTCTTGCGATCGAATGTTGATTTTTCTTGGAATTCTGCATCGATCTGCTCTTGAAGTCACGGTTGATCCGGTTAAGGTCGCCCGCGATTTATATAATTATATTCACCTTCTATTTTGAAATTTAATTATCTTATCTTCGTTTGAGCCTATCTTTGAATTAGAATTCTATTTGATTAGAGTCCTTCTAAATTTGAATATCTGTTTTGCTTTGAAATCCATCCTTGAATCGTCCCTTGGAAAGTTTGTGGTTGATTGTCTTTTGAAAATTGTGTATTCATCGTAGTTTTTATTTTGATAAGGATGGCCATATTTTTATATAAAGATGAAATGTTTTTTATAAGGATTATGTACCTTTTAAAAAAAAATGAGAATTTGAAGTTTTGAAAGAATTTGAAATTTTGAAAATTTTATAAGAAATGTTTTCATATAAAATGATTTATAACTGAAGGTTTTGAATCTGAATTTAAGTGATTGAACTCCGGCATTTTGGAATTGGTTTTAAGATTTTGAAATAATAAATAATATGAGTGAAATTATTTTTCCGAATAAGTAATGTTTCAATGATTTTAATGGGTTTTAATGATTTTGAAGGAATTTCAAAGAAGTTTTCAAAGTAAATGGAAGTCCAGAACTCACTTATGTCGCTGGAAAATAATTTCGGTGATGAGTGCACGCATCATCGACATTGATTTTCGAGTTTCAGAGTGGGGGATAGGCCACTTCAGTAGCATTGCTACGCGAGTTATTTTGCGAAACCAATTTTGATTTCAAAATTTTGAAGTATGATTTGATATTCGAAAGATATATGTATATATATATATTTGAAATGATTTGAAGTAAGCCGGTGTTCAGTCCTCGAGTTTTGGATTTGATATAACCCTATCTATTAAAATTGATTTACTGATTTGTTGCTAATTTCCAACTCTTGAATTTGAAAATGATTTCTTCAACTATTTCGAAGTTCGAGTACTTCCAAATCAAGGTTAACTTTTCAAAGCTAAGAAATTTGAAAAGTATTTTGATAAAGTATATAAGTTTGTTTTGAATGTTTAAGTATGAAGTAATCTGATTTAAATAAGTTGAAACTGTTTTGTTAAGTAAATGAATAAGGCAATTTAAAATTTTCTAATATGAAATTTAGATTCGAAATGCTTTGAAAAGAATTTGGTCTTCAAAATATTTTGAATAAAATTTAGTTTAAATGTTTTAACTTAGTAACATCTTTATGAAACTATATATTTAACAAGTTGGAATAAATATATAAGTTGTACGTATGGTGTTTTATTCGCATAATTAATTTGATCCAAGTTTGAGTACACAAGTTCGAGGTGGATTACACCATTTCGTGTTAGGATTTTTCATTCGATTCTTGATGGCGAATATTTGATATGGATTTTGGGCTTGATTCCAGAATTCTCTATCATAGTATATGGCTATGCAAGGAGACTGATGGCTTCTAGTCGAGAAACCATATCGAAGTCCGCATTAGGGAAATCGAATGGACAATACTAGTTCGAAAGCGAACTTGTGTGATCGAGAGAGCGATCAAATGTGATTTTGCAAAATGATGACGTGTGTACATCTTATATTCTAATATCAGTGATATATTTTGACGCTGAAATTGAAAGCTGTCGGGTTAGAATATCTTTGCTTACTTTTCCAATTTAAATTACAAAGATATATAACCTATAAAAGCAAAGATATTCAAATCCCATATGGCTCTTCATACAGCGAAATTTATTTTGAAAAATTTGATCCTTATATAAGATGGACCTTACATAAGTATAAGATGATTTTGAAAACATTTGATTTTGGAAATGAATTGGTGTACTTAAATTATATTGATTTGGAAATTTGGATTTATTTTCTAAATCTATTATTTTGGAAACTTTGAAACTAAAGATAATTAATTTGAGAAGAAATAATTTGGTGAAATTGTATATGATTTTGAAATTGAACTGATATTGAAACAAATTGAAATTTGAGAACCTTATGTTACTAAACACTTGATTTGGGAGTTGTCGAACTTATATAAAATTGATTTGTATGAGTATGAAATTGATTTGAAAACTATAGATTTGAAAAGGTACTCAATTTGAAAGTGAAATCTTATATATAATGGATATTATATAAGTACGATATTTGAAAGTGATTTGAAAAGGTACTATATGATACATATTTTCGAAGTAAAGATATGGAAAGTGCCTTCTGCTTGATATCCGATTTGTGGCCACATCTTGGATTCATTCTATCGATATTATTCTCTCTGATTTTTGGTTTTCCGGATATGATACTCGAGTGTCCTTCGAATTCCATGGCATTACCCATGGTCTTACGAACTCGACTGCATAGCGTAATTCGTAAGGCAGTGATTGCTTAAAAGGTACGGATGTTTCCTGGGGGATCCAGGCGTAACCATTGTGTATCTGCGATCTATGGTCGTGTTAGTGGCGTAATCCGCAAGGCAGAGATTGCTTAAGGGGTATGGATGTTTCCTGGGGGATCCAGGCGTAACCATTTTTATGTATCCTGCGGTCCACCGTTTTGTTGCATGGCGAAATTCGCAAGGCAGTGAATGCTTAAAAGGTACGGATGTTTCCTGGAGGACCCAGGCGTAACCATTGTGTATCTGCGATCCATGATTTGATTCGTTTTTGTTTGGATTGTACTTTCCATATCTGTTTTTAAAGGTTTTCCCAGTATTTTCACTAGGTGTTGAAACAAGTCTACTAAGTACCTGGAGAATTCTAGCTTTGCGCTTGATCAACGCACTACCAGAGTCTACAGGAACAAGGATAAACTTGTTAAGACATCGAGTTATAAAAGTATTTTGATAAAATATTATATAAATGATACTTTGATTAGTTATTTCCTTTTTAAACGATTTTAAAGTGTTTTAAATATTTTACCTCTTCAACCAACAATTTTAAATTAATGGCTCATCCTTGTCTTTTGTCCTATTTTCCCTTCTAGCTATTCCTATTCTCCACCTTATTAAACTTACCTATAACAATAGTTATCAGGTATAATTTTAATCTTCTTGTCATCTTGTCTTAATCCTATTCCATTTTATCTTTTCTGTGTTTTCCGTACTTCATTCCTTTTCGAGGACGAAAAGATTTGAGTGGGGGAGAGTGTAACAACCCTAGATTTTTATATATATTTTTAATTTTGACTTTATTTTTATTTTGAAATTACTTTAAAACTTTTTTTTTTATTTCAAACATTTCATTTTAAATATAAATGTTGATTATTATGTGAATTATAATTTCAAACTGGTATAAATTGAATATTTTCCCGAAAAGTGGATTTTTGGTCAATCTGGTCAAACTTTGACTTTTAAATTTTAAATTTAAATATTTTAAATTCTTGAATTTTATCTTTTATTATGAAAATAAATTTAATTTCAATAATACTGCTTTTCGTTTCGTTGAAATCCGATTTATATTGTGAAAATTATGCTTTTTACCATATTGTATGTAAATTGATTTATTTAATAAAATCATCTATTTTAATTTATATAAACAATATTTTATTTGTCAAATCATGTTCTAATATGTGTTATATGACATATTAGATATATATTTTATTTTAAAACATTTTTAAAGTGATGTTATAATTTTTCCAAAGTTTACTGTGTTGATTTCCTATTTTTATAGGCTGTTTTCTTATTTTCTGCTATTTTCTTCATTAAAATTATATTTAAATTAAATTTTATATATTTATTTTGTGAATGTACTTTTATTTTATGTTATTATTTATGTTTAAAAATATATCACAAGCTCATATGAATTTTCTAAAATTTATTTCAATTAATTTCAAATTTTCTAGACTAGTTTACTATTTTTAGCTATTTTCTTATTTTTACTTTATATAATTTATAAATATTATATATATTTTTATATTTTGATAAATTTTAGAAATTTTATCTGGTATTACTATTATTACCAGAAATTTAAAGTTATAAAAACAAATTAAAGAAATGTGAAGAGGTTTTGGCTTTTGATTTGCCCATTGCCTTTTTGCATTCCACCTTTTCATATTCAACCTTACCTTTTCATTACCAATCACCACATCCATTCATTTGCTGACCTTATCACTTTGCTTCAGCCAACTTCCCCTCATTTTTCACGCACCAAAGCCTTCTCAAACACAAAAATGTCGGCCTCCATCTCCTGAAGAGAAAACTTTGGTAAATAATTCACTTTTCTACACTTTTCCTACTTGTTTTCTTCTTGTACTTGCACTTGCTTCACCTATATTGTTCGGCCCTCCCTCCTCCAGCACCATGGCTGCTTCCACCACCACCACAACCAGCCACCATCACCTCCAGCCCACTGTCCTTCCATAGCCGTGGCCACCTTGTTGTTGATCCACACAAAAATACACAAAAACTTCACCTTATATGCCAAGCCGAGCACCATACATCACCACCACCTCCAAACTCCTCCTTGGCCGCCACCTACTCCACCTCCACCACCCATAGACGACCTGAAACCCACTGCCATGTCATCCCTACCCCACCTGTAGCCATGGCCGTGCCTACCCTTGCCTTGGCCGAGCTCTTTGTTTGCCTAGAAATCATGTTGTTTATGCCTTGTAGCTGTAGTTCATGCACCTATCTCTCTACACCATCACCTCTTACATGCTAGGCCGACCCTTACCAACCCAAAGACCAGATCTTAACCCATGCTTAGCCATGTGTTTCTGACCCTAGACTGAAGCACAAGTGGTTGAAGCAAGTGCAAATACTTTGGTGATGTTTTGTACATTCATTTCTAACATTGTTTTATTATATTCGGGTTGAAAACTTATGTAGATTGTTTTGTTTGTTTGAATGTATTCAAGGTGATTAATCTTTGGCTCTCCCAATCTCAAATCTTATTTGTGCTTTTGTGCCTTCAAAGATCTTAGTTTGTGCGTTTCAGTTATCGTCTCCAGCTTATACCAGTGAGTTATTCTCACCAGACAGTTTTATACTTATATTAATAGTAAATCGATCACATGTGAATCTGTAAATTTCATCACCATATTATATTTGATATGTCTCTATTATATGATGTTCACACATGCTTAAACACCTGTTATATCATATGTTACTGTTATATTATGTTGTTCTGTTATTTTTATCAGTTTATCACACTGCAAGTTCCCTTTAGATTAGAATCACTATGGGTTGAAATGATACATACCCGAACGGACTTTAGAATAGGAGAAAATCGTTATGGGCTGAAATGATAGGCCTGAATGATTTTCAATTATTTTCATTTACTTGGGATTTGCGGGTTTGAAATGATCAAACCCGGCTTTTCTTTGTAAATTACGGGTTGAAATGATATATTACCCGTATCACTTTACCTAGGCTAGAAAATGAAATACAGACCCGTTGTTAAAATATGTTTTATAAATTTTTTTTAAATATTTTAGAAATGTAAATATTATGATATTTTGATTTAAACTAAATAAAAATGATTTTTGTAAAGCATTATTGATTTTCTGAAAATTTATAAGTGAAATAAATTAATGGTAAAATTAGAAAATTTGAAATGTAAGTTAATTTGGGAAATTTTAATTTGGTGATAATTGGAATTTAAATTAAATATGAAATATGATAAATTCATGATAATTTGGATTAAAGTTAATTTAAATGATTTTATAATATATTAATGATTTTTGAATAAAGTAAAAATGTGAAATGAATGAATATTTAAGTTGAAATTTTGAAATATAACTAAAATTGGAAATTTGTGAATTTGGCTTAAAAGTGAAATTTAAGTTAAGTAAATAAAAATGGAATTAAGTTATATTTGAAAATTTAAACTTAAGTGTTAAGTTAATTTAATTTAAGAAATTTATAATTTAATATTGGAATTTAATAAGTGAATTATTATTAAATTTTGATTTTTGAATGGAGGTTTAACTTTATAAAATCATGAATATAAGGGTATTTGAATGATTATATATGATTTTATAAGTTAAAAATGATTTATATAAAAATATAATTGTTTGTGAAATTATACTGAATATTTGAAGTTAATTAACTGCATCTCTGAAATGCTATTAATTCTAATGTAAATGATAATACAACATTTGTAAATGCTGTAGTTGATAATAATGAACCAAATGGCTAAATTTAATTAAAGGCTATTATAGCATTTTTGTAATGTTATAATGGTTGAATTTAACTAAGTTTATTTGAAACTAATGTAACCCTATTATAGCATTTTAAATGCTGTCTTTTGTTAAATTGAACTGTTTTAAATGTGACTTTCCGTAGCATTTTCTAAATGCTGCAAAAGTTGAATTTTCATTGTTTTAATTAATTTAAGTGAACGAATGAAAGATTAAAATTTTGGAAATTTAATTATTTAATTATTTAATATAATAACTTCATTTTATGATTTAAAATGAAGTAATTTGTTTCGTAATATAAACTATTTTGAAATATGATATTTTGATATTTTGAACTAGATTTTTGAATGATATTGAATTTTGAAATGATATTTGATTTTGAAATATAAAATACCAATTTTGAAATTTTAACCACGGGATGTATTTAATTTATGGTTTAACTGATCCTTAGAGGATGGGCGATCCCAAGCATCCTTTAAGTTATTATGCATTACTGCTACAGTTCACTTGAGTTGGTTTACATTATATAAGTATATATTGTCCTGACTCGAGTGTTTTGTATTTTGCTTTACGCTCGGGTCAGCCTGAGTATTTACAGCTTAGATTTGGATCTCTTTCTGGAGCTAGGAATCGTTGGAGATTCTGCTTATCTAGTTATCTATCCATTCCAGTTTCAGTTGTTCTATTTCAGCTCTGGTATTATAAACTTCTATGTATTTGAGATTTCTATTGTATATGTTTTCAAACAGATATTATGTATTTTGTTTTGAGAGTTTGTTATAGTAGCTTCATGAACTACTATGGTTTTTATATTCCGCTGCGAGTTATTCTGATATTCTGTGTCTGTGATTCTGTATTTGATTTTATTTGCTCCAAATTTTAATACAATCTGTTATTTTGAATTATTCAAGTCAGACATGCGTGGATTATTGTCGATTTGAATGGTCCAAAATAGTGGGTCGTTACACACTTTAAAAATATTATTTTAAAAATCCATTGCTTTATAAAATAATTTGATACTTTGTAGAATTATTTAAATATAGTTTTTACACATTATAATCAAAATATAAATCAATAAAACTTTATAAAATAATTTTGAAAGATTTAATAAGAGTATTCAATATAATGTAAATAATATACATAAAATCAATATGGCTATAAATTATAAGTAAATATCTAAAATCAAAATATAAATATCAAAAATAAACATAAGGAAGATATAAACTAAAATACCAAAAAATATAATAGATTAAAAAATAGTTAAAAAATTAATATAATATCTTTGTAAATATAAAAGGCTAAGAAATTATTTTGAGAAATATTTTGAATAGATGTTTGAAAAGATTATTTTGAAAACTAGGATATTTGAAAAACATTTAAAAAAATTAGAGAAGGAGAGAGAGATCAGGAAAGTGCTATCAAGGTTTAACATAAATTTTATGACTCTATAACTAATCTAGAATATCTTGAAATTTTGAACCCTTCAATACTCATGAGTCTTCATTCTCTAACCCTTGTAACTTTATATCAGCATCTTGAATCTACTGTTGATACTGTACTATCATCTTAATCAACACCTGCCTAATATCCTGCACTATATACTATATATAACTTGATAAAACCTTGTTATTTATATTTTATATAATGTCTATAGTTGTTATCGTCAAAACCAATACCCAAGGTACTAACAAAGTGAATAACTTGAACCCTTCTCCTAATAGATAGAGCCTCCAAATCTCCAAAGAAAATACTATAGTTGTGAAATCTAGATCATAAGTCAAATACTCCATCTCATGTGGTTTCTGTTGTTGATTAGCGTATGCAATAACCTTACTTTTTTGCATCAATACCGCACCTAGTTAAGTTCTATAGGCATGTGTATGTACTGTCAACTCCTCATTACCTCTCGGAATGAGTAACATCGTTGCACTCGCCAATCTCTTTGTCAGACTCACAAACGCTGCTCACACCTCGCGTCCAAAATAAAAGTCTGATTCTCCCTTATCAAATTGGTTAACGGTGCTGCTACCTTTCAAAAGTCCTTGGCAAAATGTCTACAATATCCTGCTGATCCAAGTAAACTCCTCGTATACATAGCACTTTTAGGTCTATTCCAATCTTGGACCATCGTAACTCACATGATCTATAGCAATTTCTCGCTTCAAAACAACGTGATCCAAGCATCTCACTTCCCTTCTTTAGAAGTGATACTTCTAAAATCTCGCCATCAATTGGTGTTTTCTCAACACCTCCAACAAAATCATCAATCATGTCTTGTGCATCTCTTTTTTCCATGAGAAGATGAAAATATCATTAACGAGCACAAGCACGAACTTACTCAAGTGATCCCTCGAAACATGGTTCATGTGACCAACACTAAGTATTCGTCGATGTGGTGTGGCAAGAGAGAAATGATCGTCTCTTTCGGAAAATCAGTAAAAATAAGGTGGCATTATGCAATGAAATTGTTGTAATTTGTAGGTTAGATGCGACTCTCTTTGGTTTGCTTCCACCTTAGTCTTTGCACGCTTCTTGACATTGCATGGCTTTTGTGATGCTTTGTGTATCTTTCGATTTTTTCTGCTTGTTTGTTGTGTTCTTTTTGCGTCTTTCTTTCCCTTTGTATTGTCCCCGTTTATTTTTTGGTAGGTTGAGAGTGTTCAACTTCCCTTTGTTTTGTGCTCTTATTTAATAAATCTGGTAACCGTCTAGTGAACCCTGCTTGCTTTGCAAAAAGAAACATAACATGATGATGCATTCATTAGCCTTAACGGCATAACCAACCAATCAAAAATCAAGGTAGTATATGAAACGTTGTGATCGACACACTCTCTCTAGCTACTTTCAGTGGATGAAACCCCATCGCAAGGTCCAATTGAGAGAATACCTTCACATCATAGAGCTGATCGAACAAGCCATTAATAAACGGGATTGGATACTTCTTTGTCCTCTTGTTTAGCCTTTAGTAATTAGCACATAATCACAAAGAATCATCCGCCTTAGTGGAGAACACTACAGGTGCATCCCGCTTAAATAAGCACCTGCAGATGAACTACGAATAAACCCTTGCCACCATAGTTCATCCGCTCACACCTTTAGTTTCCTCTGCTCTTTGGGCATTATATGCCTCAAATACATAACTATTGGTCTAGCACCTCATACCAAATCAATACGGAACTTTATCCCTCTATGGTGGTAATTCGATCACCTTATCAAATATGTCTGGATAATCTCTAGCGATAGGCATAGATGATAACTCGTCATATGGGATATCAAGTGAATATATAAAGCTAACCATCACCTCTCAGCATCCAATAGGCAGCCTAACACTACCTTTTGCTCGTCGTCAGTCGTCATCTTAACAAATGGCCTCTCACAATCCACCACTATTATGTACCTCTTCAGCCAGTCCATTCCTAGACCCAACCCTATTAAACCCAAAAAAATCAATAACAAAAAAATATCCATTACTCGATAAGGCTAAGTCTTAACAAACCATGCATGGGCTGTTTGAGCCCCCAAAAAGGTTCTTCGTAATTTAAAGTTCGGTGAACAATTTTGGATCTCAATCCCAATTTATCTACCAAATCACTACATATGAAGGAATGTGAAACCCTGATATCGAATAAATCACATATGCAACACCATAAATTGAAAGCATGCTCTAGATAGTAATGTCATTTCCCTTCTCTTTCGTTAATGGAGCACTAGACATTGGAACACATTCAATGCATATGCCTTCAGTGTTGGCCCATGCTTAGTTGGTTTAAGACAATCCTTCTACACTTAGTATAGGCTCTCACATCGTAAAGCCTTCTCGATCAACTTCCCGAAGCTCTCATCAGTATGACCAATCAATCGCTTCCCAAGTTGATCACTAAACCCAATGATAAACTTCAATTCTTTCTAAGTGGAGTATCAATGAAAGATATACCATAATTTGATAGTACATCAAATTCGACCATAAACCAGACATAGACATATCGCCTTACTTCAAGTCGGCAAACTTCCCAAACAACCTCGGCTTCTTAGAAGTCAAGATAAATTTCTCTCCGATGCAAACTATGAACTGATCCCAAGTAAAATGATCCTCGGGAATCGAAGCTATAAAGGCCCTCCACCAGTTCATTGTTTATCCCTGAAGCCATCTAAAGGTCAACTTCTACCTCATTGCATCTTCCAACTCTAAGTTATCGAAGATCCTTCCATAAATATCCATCCATCTTACACCTCAAAAGTCAACTCCATGTAAAGGAACGGTCTGTTTCTTAAACTCATATAATCTTTATACAACTCGACAAAGTCGACTCTAGGCATTTTCACTTGAACACCATAATCATTTGGAGCAACTTGGGCATTCCAGAATAATGTTTCACACATATCAGCGAACATATTCTGTAAATTAGGGTTAATGGCTCTTGATCTTTCCCACTCCTCAAATCTAGAGATGGAGTCAATAATAACATTTCCTGTATGCCAAGTAACTCTTAATACATAATAAAAATGATTAGTCTCTCATAAAGAAAAACTACATCAGTGGTACTCATGTATGCAATACAACTTATATACTATATATACTACTACATTATTTTGAAAACCAAGATATATAACAGATACACACTCTCTCACGTATAGGTATATTGATCCAGTCTAAGGCAACAACTCCTAACCTATCTCTACTGGATTATAGTATCAACTTAGTATCTACACAACCTAAGCTCTGATACCAAATGTAACGACCGTCCTACACATCCGACACTCTTATATCATAATAATGCACTGGTAATGCTTCCGGCCATTGTAGAATGACAGTCAAGGAAAGAATATAAGAGGAAAGAATGAAAATAGAAAAGTGAAATAGAAGGGAAGAGAATAGATAGAAAACATCATATAATCATAGAACCTATCGTATATCTCTTAGCGCATCAAATGAAATATAATAGTCATCATAGAAAAAAAATAGTCAAGACAGTAATAACTATATGAACATAGAATCAGAGTACATGGGCTCATACGATTATACAGAACAGTAATAGAGTTTATACAACTAATAAATAAACTCAACTAATAATTTGTCTCTAATAATAGTAAGTTGAACACTATCAAGGCTCCATAGTGTCACACAGCGGAATATGCAATAATAAGCCCAAAATATGAGCATGAGAAAGCATCTCCTCCTACTGGTCCATCTGTAGAACTCCATATACCGTTTACACATGCAATCTAGTCTACTCATTTAAGAGTACCCAAGGTAATAAGAAGCAAAGCATAAATCTCGAGTAAGACAATAGTATGATGTGAGCGATAAACAATCTAAAAATATTATAAAAGTCGATATAGTATATGGAACAAGGGTATGGATAATCATACCTAACCTGTCCTTGCATCCAAAGAGTTAGCGCATAACATAGGATATATGTTACTATATATCATAGTCATCATAGGTGTACTATACATCATAGTATTAAGGGGTATCCAAATATATACATCAACAATATCAGCATCATGTGACATCCCTAGGATGATAAACAATTAAACAAACATAACAACCATCATCCATCCTCACAATCACTCACTAAGTACGTTGGATACGTGATAACTCAATTGACCCATCATGGTCAATGACTACTCAACGTGCCATTTCCTCGGTATTCGAATCCATGCCACTTAATAGGCTAGGAAAACTAGATCGCCCGTCATGGCTGATCCGGGGTAACGATTGCCCGTCTAGGTACCATATATACCTCTTCTTTACGAGTACTCTCTAAACCTTCATGTATCATCGATCCATTTCCACATGTCATTAATAGTAGAGCTTATCCTGGACTGTTCCTATGACTCCCGTCATGAAGTTTCTGGGGTAGGTAACTACTCTAGACAACCATCATTAGTCATAGAATCTCGTCATGTGTCCTGTAACCTTCCTCCAAAAGTCCCCTCGATACGACTCATAGTCTACTACTCTACATCTCAAAGTACACATATCCATCGTCGAAGCCGCCACTTCCCATCATGAGCTATTGCTTTGAAGCATCGCATCTTTGCTACACCACCTAAAACCACACGTCGAAGTGCCATAACATCAAAATATGATGTTGAACGAATGAACCATCACATCATGCTCCTCGAAGCCTCTCCATTACCTATGTAAAAATTGTCCAAATCAGCCATAATCAATAGTGGTAGATACCGACCACTCCAAAGTAGTTAATAACAACCATTTTTGTCGCGTACTTAGCCAAAAATGGCTAGGTACGAACCAAATGAAAACATCCAACGTCCATCCCAAAGTTTTAAGAACATACCCAAGTCTATCATCTTTTATCTTTAGATCAGTTGGTATGCACGAAAATCTATACAAGAAATTTTATCCATTGGAATATTTTCTAAGATTATATCTCCTATCGATCTGCGTTTTTAACCAAAACAAGCAAACATGCACACATGCAACTAACAATCATACACACATCTATTATATCATATGTATAACATATATGACATATCTATATCAACCAATATAGGGATTCATATAGAAAATAGCCTAAATCTAGTGATTCCTAAAAATAGTACGTCAGTAATAACATATATAATATCTGATTTAAAACCTTTTTAATCTTTTATAAAATCAGGTGTGGATTTAAATATATTACAAATCATGTTTTAAAGTCGGAAATTATTTTAAAACGTCATTTTTACACTATACAAATAATCATAGTATGGTCAGAGAAAACATCACTCATCTCAACAAACGCTGACCAATCCAATGTCAATTCGTGGAGCTCTCCATCATAAGCGCAAGTAAGAAACCGCATCCAAAATGGACCTTGTAAGCAAAAGATATGGATTACATATGGAATCAACCTAAAAATATAAATTAATTAACTTAATTATATAATTAATTACCTAATCTCCTCAATCCATCCTCTTTTCCCAAATCCATTTTCCTGTATGTGCATATGAACCCATTAATATAGTGCATTCCTCCTCGATTTCTCCTCGTCCACAACATGAAACGATGGACGGGCTTCACCAACACATCACACATCATGCACTCTTCGCAATGCACTCTAATTTTTCAGACTCGGCTTCCCCGATAAAACATGACCTGGTTCCCCATGTCACGACAAGTATGGAACATGATTCGCTAGGTAGCATCGGAGCTTCGGTCATCGATGTCAGCAGGTGCATGTTGCCAAGAGAAGTACATTAATGGTGCTCTCCATTTTGCCTAGTTCCCCTTGTCTTCTGACCAAGCTCAGCCCTAGTTCCACGGCTATGAATGACCACCACCCAAAACACAGTTGCAATCCACCATGCCACCATAGATGTGAAGCTCTCCTCTATACAATCTTAAGGGATCTGGCCCCGGGATTTATCATTGACTGAAACTCTCGATTTAATTCAAGGAAGGGTTTAAAGGGAGGTGGCCATTTAGAACTAGGGAATGAAATAGTGCAGTAAGAGGGAGAGGGGCAGTGTATTTTATATAAATATAATATATAATATATTTGATATCTCTAATTTATTGTACGTTTTGAGATCTTACGATCACATGGTAAATTTGATCGTAGCGAATCTCATTGGCATACATCACCTCATTTTTCCGATCCCAATGGTATAAATTTTGTAGCAATCTAAAACAGCACTCTGGAATGATAATTATGTGCATTTCGAGATCGTTTTGGCCATCGGATCGTTCGATTTTTAAATATAGCAATGCTTATACTCATTTTAATTTGCAATGTCGATCCAAACTCAACGGAAGTAGTTGAGTCCTATTTCTTCCACATGTGAAAAAACATATTTTTGGATCTTTACTTAATTAACGATTCAATATTTCAATCAATTCGTTAAAAATATGGGTCATCACAAAGGCCGAGAAGAAATCATATAACTAAAATAAGCTTATGCATGTGTAGAAGGATTATCTTGAGCTAGTAAAGCAAAAGCAAGTGGAGGGCATGCACTTTGGATGCTGTCCTAACATCATCGAGTGCTCCCTCGATAAAGGAGAAGGGGAATGGCATCATATTCAAGGTATGCTTTCTATTTATGGCGTTTTCATATGTGTTTTGTTCGATACCAGGGCTTCATATTCTTTAATATCCAGTGACCTAGTAGATATACTAGGATTGATACCCGAAATAGTTGATCAGCTTTTAATAGTGACAAACTTTGTTGGAGGCACCACTAGTCTTTGTATGGTTTTTAAAGTTTGGTCTTATCGAGTGATGGATGCTCTTTTATTTGTGATCACTTTGTTTAGAATTTTGTTGGGTTTGGTATTATCTTGGCGATGGACTAACTAAGGAAGTTTGCAGTAGTAGTGGACTGTAAGAAGTTGTTGGTGATAATTAAGGCTGAGGATGGGTGGAAGGTAGAGATTGGCTGCCTACAAGAGGATGAGATTATGGTTAGCTTTCCATATTTGCTAGAGGTCCCACAGGCTGAGTTGTCATTTGTGCCTATCTTTAGGGAATATCTAGACGTACTCGAGGAGGTGAATGGATTACCACAGCACTGAGAGATTGCGTTCAGTATAGACTTAGTAAAGGATGATGAACCGATAGTTATGCTCTAGAGGCATATGGCACCCAGTGAGCATAAGGAGTTAGAGGTTCAAATGAATGATCCGTTGAGGTTGTGGCTCATTTGTAGGAGTATATCTGAGTAGGGCACACCCATAGGATTTTCCACTAAGGCGGATGCCTCTCTAAGGTTGCGTTGACTACCGTGACCTAAATAAGGCATTGAGGATGAACATGTATCTATTCTCGCATATTAATGACTTGTTCGACCAACTCCACAGCACGAAGTTGTTCTCTCAGTTTAATCTTGCAATGAGTTTCACCAACTCAGAGTAGGAAAGGAGAGTGTGTTGATCACTAAGTTTCGTATGCCATCTAGTTTCTACGAGTGGTTGGTTATGTAGTTCGGGCTACCCAATGCTCCGGTATACTTTGTTGATCTCATAAACCGTGTCTTCAGGGATCAACTAAATAATTCATGATGTATTCATGGATGATATTCCAGGCTATTCTAGGACGGAGGAGAAACACACGACGCACTTAAGGATCATGCTTGAAATGTTAAGGAAGAACAGGTTGAGAGAAAAATTTTCAAAGTGTCAATTCTGGAGGAGGAAAGTGACATTCTTAGGTCATGTTGTCTCTGAGCAGCGCATTACAGTAGATCCTGCAAAGGTGGCGGCAATTCAGGATTTGAACCAACCCAAGAATGCTATTGATGTGAGAAGCTTCCTTGGACTGGCTGGATACTAAAATCATTTTATCAAGGACTTCTCAAAGGTAGCAGCACCATTGACCAATTTGATGAAGAAGAATCAATCTTTATATGGAACACAAAGTACGACCATGCATTTAAGAATCTGAAGGAGAGGTCGATGAGTGAACCGGTATTGACCATTCTGAGTGGGAATGAGGAGATGATGGTATACATCAATGCTTGTGTAACCTGGTTGGGTGCAGTACTGATGCAAGGAGTACTGGATTGGGTGCAGTATTCACATCCTTTCTTCACTACCCCAAAACTGTGTGTCGAAGAGCCATAATATCAAAATCATATATCGAACGAACCATCATATCATGCTCCTCGAATCCTCTCCATCGTGCAAGTCTACATCGGCCAAATCGGCCATCATCAATAGTGGTAGATACTGACCACTTTAGAGTAGTCAATAACAACCATTTTATTCGCATATTTAGCCAAAAATGGCTACGTACGAACCAAATGAAAACGTCCAGCGTCCATCCCAAAGTTCGAAGCACATACCCAAGTCTATCAACTTTAATCTTCAGATCGGTCCTGTGGGATATTTCCTAACCCTATGTCATCTATTGATCAGCATTTTCAACCAAAACAAGCAAACATGCACACATGCAACCAACAAGCGTACATAGATCTATCATATCATATGTATAACATATGTAACACGTCTATATAAACCAATACAGGGATTCGTATCAAAAGTAACCTAAATCCAGTGATTTACTAAAAATAGTACGTCAATAATAACATGTATAATATCAGATTTATACCATTTTAAAATATTTTAAAATTCTTTTATAAAATCAGGTGTAGATATAAATATATTAGAAATCATGTTTTAAAGTCAATATTCATTTTAAAACGTTGTTTTTATATTATACTAACAATCATAGTATGGTAAAAGAAAATATCACTTAACTCGATAAAAGTTGACCAGTCTAATGTTTCCAATCGTAGAGCTCTCCATCATAAGTGCAACGCAAGAAACTGCATCCAAAACAGACCTCGTATGCAAAAGATATGGGTTAAATACAGATTTGACTTTAAAAAATAGGTTAATTAACTTAATTAAATAACTAATTACCTAATCCCCTTAATCCATCTTCTTTCCCCAAATCCATTTTCCCATACGTGCATATGAATCCATTAATGTCGTGCATTCATCCCCGATTTCTCCTTGTCCACACCATGAAACAACGAATGGTCTTCGCCAACACATCACACATCGCTTGCTCTCCGCAATGCACTAATTTGTGATGAACGTATTTTTCTGCATTTTAAACCATTTGTTTCATATATTTTTATTTTAAAATAAAGCGGTATTATACGGGTATTTTGTTGTGGTTTTGCAGATTATAGATTCCAAAGTGCTATGTTGAAATTAATCGATTGTGCTGTCCATTGGTTCAAATGACACACAGAAAAGAGTGCAACATTTTGATCATCGAATAAATCAAGCTTAGCACATTTTAATCGATAAGCACAGCTTACATGGACCAAGTCAAAAATAAGCCCACTAGCATGGTCACGCAAAAGAAGAAAATCAAAGAAAAAAAAGAAAACATACATCATCACAAAAAATGCCAGCTCACGTTTGCAAGTTCAAAAAAAAAGGTGGGATCATTTCAAAGTAGCAAAGATCAAGCATACAATTCTCAAATGCCAGCTTATGTTAGCATTGTTCTATGCAAATTCAAGTTTAGCACATATATTATCTGAGCTTGGTCAAGAGAATACTAAGTCAAAGCAATGAGGAGGCCACATATATTTTCTTTCACTAATTCATACATGGGACCTATTCTTTTTGGAAAAGGTGGACTGATATTTGGAGGTCTGGAAGTCTATATATAGAGAACTGATAGCAATGCCAGAACCATCATCTCTTACCCCATCACTTTTTCTCCCAGTTTATTTTTATCTTCAGCAATGTTTTTATGTTCATACATAGTGGATAGAATTGTTAATTAGTTTTAGCAGTTTATTTTTATTCTTATTTCTTTCTGATACTCATTTCAGTTAGTTAATAAATTTAGTTCTTCTCTATTTTCAGTTATTTATTCTGTCATTTCCTTTTCCGCAATTTTAATTTATGTTCTGATTTTTACAATTTTATATGTCGGTTGCAATTTCGATTAGATCCGGAATCAATTCGGAGTATATTATTGTTTTTATTTTATGTTCAAATTCACCGTCGAATTCGTTTAACACGCCTAAGATTTAAATATGGATTTCAATTGTTTTAAAATACAATTCCCTATGTTCGACCTGCATACTACACACCTGTACGCTTGTAGAATTTATTAATTTTTGTGCTTTGCTAATCAATAGAAAAGTCACAATAAGTTTTTGGCGCCGTTGCTGGGGAGTTGCCATTTTTGTTCACTGCATATTCTCAAGTTTCTCATTTGGTTTAGTTTCTGTTTCATTTGCTTTTCACGTTACATTTTGCATGTCAGTTACATTTCATTTCTGTTTCACATACTAGCTTACGTTAGTTTTAAAGCATTTTCAAGTTTCGCATTACATTTATGTCAGTTGCATGTCAGTTACATTTTGTTGTCAGTTGCATTTTCAAGTTTCGCATTTAATTTAGTTTCTGCGTCTATTGCCGTTCCTAGTTTATTTTTATTTTTTATTTCCTTCCTTTTCACATTCACGTTTTATGCATTCATATCCATGTTTTCACGTTTTCTGCATTCACACGTTAGTTTTTCCTCTATTTTAGTTCTGCATTCATGCCATGTGCTACATTCAGGTAACATATTCACGTTTTGTCCTGGTTTTAAGGCGTAAGGAGTAGACCAAGTCAGTGAAATTAAGCTTCAACTCAATAGATCTCAACCATTCGCTAGCGCTACTCAGTTGTACTCTGGACGGACTGCCATACCCTTCTGTATGTAATTTTCTACTCTACAGGTGACTAACTGAAAACTGTTTAATTTTACTTTTGGCTATCACACCTTGATTTGTTTATGCGCGTTTGGGCAAGAAATAATTTTAATCGTTTAGAAAGCCAAAATATCTCATTAAACAAATCAACGGAAATTTCAAATCAAACAAATATGAGCAATCACAGTTCACCAAAATCGTCGCCTAAATCACATGTTGGAAATAACGAATTTCATGAGAACCGACCATTATCCCTTAGAGACCGATGCTATCCAACTAGGACCGTTCAACCTTCGGTTATTTCATTCCACCCGCCGAAGGAAATAATTTTGAGCTAAAACATTCTTTTATCCAAGGAGTACCAAAATTCACTGGGTCTGAAAATGCATATGAATTTCTTAGTGAATTTGAGTTATACGCTTCTACAACTAAAATGCAACAACTTTCTAATGAATCCATCAAGCTAAGGCTTATTCCATTCGCGCCTCTAGAAAGCGCAAAAAAATGGCTTAATTCCCTTCCTAAAAATTCAATTAAAAGTTGGGACAATTTCGTTACTATATTTTTGAAAAAGATTTTTCCTTTCGACAAAACTCTTAAAATTCGAACTGAAATCAATCAATTCTCTCAATATGAAGGAGAAACATTTTCAAAATATTTTGAAAGGTTCAATCAATTGTTATATAGTTGCCCACATCATGCAATCCCTAAACACGTTTTGTGCCAAATCGTTTATGAAGGGCTTAACTATCAAACAAGATCCCAACTCGAATCAATGTGCGGAGGAGAATTCATGGCAAAAACAGACGAGGAAGCTTGGGAATTTCTAGAAGAGTATTCGGAAAAGGATATGCAATGGGAAACAATTCGTGTTCCAATTCGTACTCCAAACAGAGGTGTACATGCCATTGACCCATCACATCTTCCTATAGATCCCCAAACTCCTCAAGAAGGAGAAGGACTACCCCATTACTACACACACGACCAAATTAATGCTATAGCTCAAAACAGTCCTTATTCATCCACATACAACCCTAATTGGAAGCATCATCCTAATTTTTCGTGGTCAAATCCTAACAATGCGGCTAATCCATCACATATGTATCCGATGATACCAAATCCGAATTATCGAGCCCCAACCGCCAATGCTCAAAATTCTCAACCTACTCCTCAAACAAAACCTTCAAACCAACCATATAGGCATCCTAATTTCAATCCATCAACCCAACCTTCTCAGCCTTCACAAGAAATTGCTCGATTGGAAAAAAAACTCTCTAAACAAAATGATCAAATCATTAACCAAGATGCAAGAATTGAGCAAATCACCAAACAAAATGAACAAATGTTGATAATGATGAAGGATCTCATGAAAATCAATGAGAAAGGTAAATTGCCTAGTCAAACCGAGGTGAATCCAAAGTATAACTCTCGAGGAGTAAATCTATATGAGGACGAAAATGTAAATCCAATTAATGATGTCACCACATTAAGGTCTGGAAAGAAGGTAGACAACCACGTCGGCAACCCAGACATCCTTCTTAAGTCTTCCCATGTTCAAAATTATGAAACTCAGTCGACACCCACTGTTGTCGATCCAATCGACTCTCATTCTTCATCCAAGGTTGGCAATCCCGACCACTCTTCACCTTCTGATGTTGGCAACCCCAACATTCCAGCTCCCTTATCTTCACCCTTTAATATCATACCTTCTTCTTCGAATGAAAAAACTACCGAATGAGTCTATAAACCCATAGCTCCATTTCCTCATCGACTCAATAAAAAGAAGAAGCCCGCTAATTTTGACCAAATTCTTGAAATCTTCAAACAAGTTCGAATCAATATTTCACTTCTTGATACCATCGAGCAAATTCCTCAATATGCCAAATGTTTGAAAGAGCTATGTACTCAAAAACGTGCCACTAACGTTCCTAAGACTGCATTTCTAACTGCAAACACGAGTTCTGTTCTTTCAAATCCTTCCCCAATCAAGTATAAGGACCCCGGTTGTCCTACAATCGACTGTAAAATCGGTAACACTCACATCAGTCATGCCTTACTCGATCTTGGAGCGAGTGTAAATCTTTTGCCTTATACTGTGTACTGTCAACTTGGACTAGGGGAATTGAAGCCTACAAACATCACAATTCAACTAGCTGATCGATCTGTCAAAAAACCATTGGGCAGAGTTGAAGATGTTTTGATACAAATTGAGCAATTCTATTTCCCAGTCGATTTCATAGTCCTAGAGACTGCACCTGTCTCAAATCCTAACTGTCAGATCCCTTTGATATTAGGTCATCCATTTTTAGCAACATCAAATGCTATCATAAATTGTAGGAACAGTCAACTCCGACTTTCCTATGGGCACCTAACCATTGAACTAAATATATTCAATCTTAACAGACAACCAAGGGATCTTGAAACAGAAGAAGTTGACATGATCCAAACAATTGTGGAAAATGATTTTAGTGATACTATGGAGTCTCTTAACATGTGCCTAGATCATTTTAATTCCAATTTAAATGAAGATGAATACATTTATGAATTAAATGATATGCTCTGCTCTTTTCATAATTCACTAGAATTCAATCAGTTGATGTCTACTGAACCTTAAAAGAAGTACGCCCTAAATTAGACCTCAAACCTCTTCCAAACGATCTTAAGTACGCATACTTAGATTCTTCAGAAAATTTCCCTGTAATCTTGGCCTCCGATCTCATTAAGGACCAAGAAGAACAACTTTTAAATTTTTAAGGGAAAATAAAGAGGCATTAGGATGGGTAATCACTGACATTAAGGGAATTAGTCCATCAATCATCGAACATCGAATACAATTAGTCGACGAGGCTAAACCCACTCGCGAAGCTCAAAGGCGATTAAACCCTAATATGAGAGAAGTGGTAAAGGACGAAATTATAAAATGTTTAGATAATAACATTATGTACCCTATCTCTGACAGTACTTGGGTAAGTTCGGTACAAGTTGTACCAAAGAAGTATGGAATCACTGTGACCACAAATGGGAATAACGAACTTGTTCCGACAAAAGTCAAAACAAAATGGCGCGTTTGCATTGACTATCGAAAAATAAATGCAGCTACAAGAAAAGATCATTTTCCCCTCCCTTTCATTGATCAAATGCTCGAACGTTTAGCCGGTCATGAATATTATTGTTTTCTTGATGGTTACTCCGGCTATAATCAAATCCCCATTGCGCTAGAGGACCAACACAAAATGACGTTCACCTGCCCCTTCGGAACTTTCGCTTATCGTCGCATGCCCTTCGGTCTTTGTAATGCTCCCGCAACCTTTCAGAGATGTATGATGAGTATATTTTCTGATATGGTGGAGGATTTCTTAGAAATATTCATGGACGATTTTTCAATCTATGGGTCATCTTTTGATCAATGCCTCCTTCGTTTAGAACGTGTCTTAAAGCGATGTAAGGAGAAATCTCTTGTGCTTAATTGGGAAAAATGTCATTTTATGGTTAAGCGAGGAATAGTCTTAGGTCATGTTGTCTCTAAAAGTGGCCTAGAAGTTGATAAATCTAAAGTTAATCTTATTGTTGACCTTCCTCCTCCAAGGTCCATCAAGGACATTCACTCATTTCTCGGCCATGCAGGATTTTATAGGAGGTTCATTAAAGATTTTTCAAAAATTTCAAAACCTCTTTCGAATCATCTGGCTAAAGATGTTAAATTTGAATTTTCCAATGAATGTAAAACGTCTTTTGAAACCCTTAAATCGATCTTGACCACTACACCTATCATCAAACCTCCAAATTGGACTTTGCCTTTCGAATTAATGTGTGACGCTTCTGATTATGCCATTGGAGCCATCTTAGGTCAACGAATCGATAAACTCCCTCGAGTCATCTATTATGCTAGCAAAACTCATAACGAAGCTCAATTGAATTACTCAACCACAGAAAAAGAGTTTTTAGCAGTTACCTTTGCCCTCGATAAGTTTTGATCATTTCTCGTAGGTTCTAAGGTCATAGTTTACACTGATCATGCCACATTACGGTATTTACTCACGAAAAAGGATGCCAAACCCCGCTTAATCCGTTGGATTCTCCTTCTTCAAGAGTTTGACCTAGAAATACGGGATAAAAAGGGTTCTGAAAATGTCGTAGCTGATCATCTTTCTCATATTGTTCATGAAAACATCGATAACTCTCAAATCAACGATCATTTTCCCAATGAACAAATTCTTTCCCTCTCCAGTGCACCATGGTACGCGGACATTGTAAATTGTAACGACCCACTATTTGGACCATTCAAATCGACAATAATCCTCACATATCCGACTTGAATAATAAAAAATAACAGATTGTAATAAAATTTGGAACAAATAAAATCATTCACAGAATCACAGACATAGAATATATCAGAATAACTCACAGCGGAATTTAAAAATAACCATAATGGTTCATGAAGCCACTATTAACATAGTCTTAAAATAAGTACAAATTACATAATCTAATACAGTTTGAAAAACCACAGAAAATCCCAAATTCATTTGTCTCAATTACATAAGCTAAGATAAAAGACTGAATAGCAAAAACAGATAGCAGCTTGATAAAGATGATCTCCAGTAGTCCTAGCTCCAGGGAGATGAAGTCCAAACTGATACTCAGGCTGACCCGAGCGTAAAATAAAACATAAACACTCGAGTCAGGACATACACACTTATATAATGTAAACCAACTCAAGTGAACTGTAATAAGGGTACAAGTAACTTAAAGAATGCTTGAGATCGCCCATTCTTTAAGGATCCGTTAAACTATCTACTATGTAGTAATATTCGCTATTATAATAATGTCTAATCATAAAATAAACATACTTTTAAATAGCGTTAAGGAGTGACCCAATATTCCCCTTAACACGTAATAGTCCCAGTAGTCTATCCAGTATTAGCATACTCCCAAAATGGGGGCTACCCTCGATACTCCACAGGCTATGGGAGAAATCACAAATCGTAGTAAAGCTCGATATGGTAGGTGACACGGCACACAAGGCAATGCCAGGGTAGATATACCAATTACACATCCAGACTGGTGGTGATGCATAGCAGCCACAACTGCCCACCTCGAACAACACTCCCAAATCAAGGGTGGCCACCAAATCAATCACAAGTAATAGAATGGTATCGAAGAAGTGTGCCCGATCAGAGGTGCTACCTCCTTGGCCCGTCGATCGCTCATGTTTTAGCCACCTTATGCCAACTCACGGGAGTTGGGTCCGTGCATATACCTTAGGATCGTCGCCACCATCCTACTTCATTCTGGAAACTCCACCGCATACACAGTTGTCAATGTGGTTTTCGGTATCGACAGAGAGTATGTCCATATCTGATCCCGGTCTCTTTAACAACCAATCGTTGTTATAACCCGTGGTTATAAATTTAAAACAGTTTATATTTCAAATCAAAATACTTCGATTAAACCATTAAAAAACAAAGTCATTGTTCTTTTAAATCAAATATTCAATTCCCAAAATTTTAGCCTTTTCTGAGTTCATTTATTCACTTAAACATTAAACATTGAAATTTCAGCTTTCACAGCATAAAAAAATGCTGCAGTAAGTTATATTTGAAAACAATTCAATTCAGCAAAGACAACATTTATAAACTGCTGTAACAGTTCAGTTTTAAACAAAATCATATTTCAGCCTACTGCAGCACTTAACAAGTGCTACAGTAGCTCCTTTATTAGTTTCAGGTTCAATTTTAGTTCCTACTACAACATCACTTACCAAGTGCTATCATAGCCTTAGTTCATTTTAGTCTTCTAGTTCATTTATGCAACCACAACACTTACCAAGTGCTGCAGATTCTACTTAGTTCAGAATTTGTTTATAACTTATGGTTTTTTTTTTATAAAGAAAGATTTTTCAAATAAAATCAAAATTTCCAAAGTTCACTTATAAAATTCAAGTGTGTAAATTTTTCCCATTTTTCATTTTTAATCATTTATTTCAACACTTAAATTTAAATCTCCATTTTCCACCATTAAACTAAATTTTCATTTTAACTTAATTAACTTAAGTTTCCATTTTTTTTTCAATAAATTTCAATTTCATGTTATATTTTAAAATCACTATTTTTATCCTTTTATTTATCACAAAGAAAAATCATTTCCACTTTAATAAATCACTTAAAAATTCAATTTAAATCAATTTAATATTATTACAAATTTAAAAATATTTAAAAATGTCCAGAAAATATACAGAAAATAACCACGGGTCTGTATAATATTTTCTAGCCTAAGCCAAGTGATACAGATGATTTATCATTTCAATCCGTAGTTTACAAAGAAAAATCCGGGTTTTATCATTTCAAACCCGCAATCCCAAGTAAATAAATTTTAATCAAAAATCGCTCAGGCCTATCATTTCAGCCCATAACGATCTTTCCTTATTCTAAAGTCCATTCGGGTATGTATCATTTCAACCCATAGTGATTCTATTCTACAGGGAACTTGTAGTGTGATTTAACAGAATAGAATAACAGTAAAATAAAAACAAAATATAATAGATGATATGTCATGCAATTTTTAACAAGTTTAACATCATATATAAATAATCACAGGTAATTATAACATCAATATTTTTTTTACACATTCAGTTGTGGTCGTTTCACAATCATATAAGTATGAATAGTCGTGTGAGATTTACCCACCTCTATTGTTGGAGATTTGATTCAAAAGAAATACGATATCCTCCGAAAAACGTACAGAAAGCACGATTAGTTTTTAGAGGATGCGCCAACTAGATTCAAATCTTAAAATCAAAAAAGAATAAAGCAAATATGAGAATAAGCTAACACACATCAGATACATCAACTTTTTGAATAAATCAAACTGGAAACAGGTTGAATAATAGAAAGAAAAATCTCGACCACTTCACCATACGACTCAACCCATAGCCATATAGCTCGACCATTTACCAGATTTTAGATCTGAACATGTAAGGTAGCGGGAAGTTAAGGCACAGGCTGAGTTTTAAATATGCAAAGGTGGCAAATGGAATTTTGGGTTCACAGTTCTGGTTCAAAGCACAAGGAGGCTCGGTCTGGCCTGGGGTTCATGGTAGCATGGCTCGGTCTGGCATGGGTTCGTGGCGGTGAACTGTACCAGTATTCACGGCCAGGCTATCAATCGGAGGGGAGAGGCTGCGCTGGTGGTGCTCTAGTCTGGAGTAGGGGTCGGTCAAGGTGGTGAACAGGCCGAGCACGTGGTGGAGCAAGCATCAGAATAAAGCAAAGCAAAGAAACAACAAAAAAAAATGAAAGAAAGATGCATGCGGCCATTACCTGAAGGAAGATGCTCACGCAACTATTTTGATGCAAGCCAAAGAGAATAATTAGTGGTAAGGAAATTTTGTGAACGTGGTATATATATAACAGCTGCTCATGTTGATTTAGTGGAGAGAAGGCAAGAAATAATGTTTTGAACGGTAGAGGAAATTAAGGCATTTATTTCTATTAAATTGAAAGAAACAAATGGAAGGTGGGAAAGGAATGTAGTAACTTCCACGTGAAAGATTTAAGGCAAGATTTCGAATTCCTAAAAGAAAATATACACGACTAAAGACTTGTAATGCTAACGCATAGAATCAAATAGACAAAGAAAAAGGCAAGAGAAACTTATAAACGTATACCCAAAGTAACGTACTGAATTTATTTGTTTCTCGCTTATGTAGTAAATTTAAAGCGCTAACGTTTTTTTTCCAGGAAATAACGTATCACTTTAAACCAAAAATTAAATAGCTATTTACCATAATTAATAAAATTTGATTTAGCTTCATCCATCAGATTGTTTAATATAAAGCTAAGAAAATGGATGCATATACGTATAAAAGAAACGCAAGATTTATTTCTTGTTTCACATTATTTATTACTCAATTTTAAAAGTATACAACCAATTCAAACGAAACAAAAGTGGAACAAATGTTGTACAATTATATACTGTTCAAGATAAAAGATTTGGCAGTTAGAATTTAAAATTTTAAAATTCCTATTAAAGTTAAATTTTTAACCCAAATCAAAATTACAGAAATTGTTTATATTTATTACAATTTGGGCAATTGACAAAAAATCATTACAAGAAAATTTCCAAAATTAAAATTTTAAGTAATCAACACCAAAGTCTTTAAATAAAATGAATAAAATACTTGTTAAAATTTTGGGTTGTTACACTCTCCCCCACTCAAAACTTTTCGTCCTCGAAAAGAAACGAAAGAAGGGAAAACAAAGGAAGATAAGATAGTGGAGCAAAAGTACCTGAACTAAACAATTCCGGATTTGAAGCACGTATGCTCTCCTCCGTCTCCCAGGTGCAATCTCGTTCATCAGTGCTCCGCTGCACTTTGACCAAGTTGACAGATTTCCTTCTTAGCTGCTTCGTACCTCGATCGACGATACGAAGTGGCTTCCTCTCAACAGTAAGATTTGGCTCAATATCCAAACTATCAAGAGCAGAAGGCTGGATAATAAGAGATGGATCATGCAGATAGCGACGAAGATGAGATACATGGAATACATTGTGTACTCCAGAAAATTTCTCGGGCAAATCCAGACGATAAGCAAGAGGACCAATTCTTTGCACAATGCGGAAAGGACCGATGAACCTAGGAGCAAGTTTCCCTCTACGCCCAAACCGAATAACATTCCTTAAGGGGGAGACCTTAAGGAAAACCAAATCACCAACAACAAACTCTAAACTCCTTCTTCGATGATCAGCGTACTTCTTCTGCCTATCCTGAGCAATCCTCAACTTCCTCCTAGTCTCCTCAACTCTCTCAGAAGCCTCTAAAACCATCTCAGGACCAAGAACCAAACGATTACCGGATTCAATCCAGCAAGAAGGAGATCTACAAGGTCGTTCGTAAAGAGCAGAAAATGGAGACGTCTTAATACTGGCCTGATAACTATTGTTATAAGTGAATTCGACAAGATGGAGATGATCTTCCCAAGATCCTCCAAAATCAAGCACACAAGCACGAAGAAGATCTTCGAGAATCTGATTCACCCTTTTCGTTTGACCGTCGGTCTGTGGATGGTAAGCAGTGCTCAGATTCAGACGAGTACCCAAAGAATCCTGAAAGGCTTTCCAAAACTGACTAGTAAAGATAGGATCACGATCACAAACGATACTGAGAGGAACACCATGGAGACGAACAATCTCCCTCATGTAAATCTCAGACAAACTAGAAGCTGAACGGGTAGACTTGACCGTAATGAAATGAGCTGATTTGGTCAATCTATCCACAATAACCCAGATACTTTCATTACCCTTCCTAGTCCTTGGCAATCCATCAATGAAATCAATAGAAACCTGTTCCCACTTCCAATTGGGAATCTCAAGAGGCTGCAATAAACTAGGGGTCTTTTGATGATCTACCTTGACTTGCTGACAAGTCACACACCTATTAACAAAAATGGAAATATCTCGCCTCATACCTCTCCACCAATACAACTTCTTCATATCCTGATACATCTTGGTCACACCTGGATGAATAGAAAGTCTAGACTGATGATTCTCCCGAAGTAACTCCTATCTCGATCCATCAACATTCGGGACACAAATCCTATTATTAATCCTCAACACACCTTTATCATCTAACTGAGCACCACTGCCATCAAGACTACTACCTCCAACTCTACTACGAACATTCTCCTTCATCGATCTAAGCATCTCATCCTCATCCTGCTTAGCCATAATACGATCCACAAGAGGCGAAGAAACAACAAGCTGACACAACAAAGCCTTCTTCCTACTCAAAGCATCCGCCACAACATTAGCTTTTCCAGGGGTATAGTTGATGTCGAGGTCATAAGAAGCAAAGAACTCTAACCACCTAACTTGTCTCTGATTCAAATCCTTCTGAGAGAAAATATACTTCAAAGACTGATGATCTGTGAAAAGCTCGAACTTAGTACCCAAAAGATGATGTCTCCAAAGCTTCAAAGCAAAAACAACAGCAAGCAACTCTAGATCATGGGCAGCATAATTTACTTCATGGGTCTTCAACTATCGACTAGCATAAGCAATCACCTTACCATCCTGCATCAGAACAGCTCCCAAACCTTCTCGACAAGCATCAGTGTATACCGTTAATCCCTCATTTCCATTTGGAATGGTAAGAACAGGTGCGGAAGTAAGCTTGTGTTTTAACTCAATGAATGCGTCCTTACACTCATTACTCCAAATAAACTTAGCATTCTTCCAAGTCAAAGCAGTGAGAGGTGCAGCAATCCGAGCGAAATTCTCAATGAATCTCCGGGAATAACCGGCAAGGCCCAGAAAACTACGAATATCAGTCGGAGTCTTAGGAGTTTCCCAATCCTGCTCAGAATAGGGAAAAAGAAGGATAATAGGAAAGATAGAATAAATTGAATGAAACAAGGAAGGAGAAGGAAAGAAAGGCTTACATTGATCGTAGCGATCTTGACTGGATCAACAGAAACTCCATTACCAGAAACAATATGCCCGAGGAATCGGACTTCATCTTTCCAGAAATGGCATTTGGAAAATTTAGCCTTTAACTGATGATTTCGAAGAGTCTCAAGAACAGAGTTCAAATGTGACTCATGTTCTTCTACAGACTTTGAGAAAATGAGAATATCATCAACAAAGACTAGAACAAATTTATTAAGCACATCACGGAAGACATGATTCATCAACTCAACAAAGAAAGCATGGGCATTAGTCAAACTAAAAGGCATGACTAACCATTCAAAGAATCCATTCTCAGTACGGAAAGCAGTCTTGGGAATACTTTCCTCGGTAACCCTGAGTTGGTGAAAACCCGTGGCAAGATCAAGCTGAAAGAAAACAGTAGCACCGTAAAGCTGATCAAACATATCATTGATGCGCGGCATTGGATATCTATTTTTCATAGTGAGCTTGTTCAACTCCCTATAATCAACACACATCCGGAGAGAACCATCGGACTTGGTGACGAAAACTACCGCAGCTCCCCATTCAGAATAGCTAGGTCTGATCAGACCCTTGGAAGACAGATCCTCAATTTGCTTCCTTAACTCAACCTTCTCGCGGGGTGCCATTCTTCTAGGAGGAAGAACTACAGGTCGAGCTCCAGGAATAAGATCAATGCGGAAATAAATTTCCCGCTTAGGAGGTAAAGCAGTAACTTCACCAAATACATCGGGATAGAGTTTGACTACACGAGTCGACTGAAGATCAATAGGAGAAGAATCCAAAGAGTATATAAAATTTCTAGAAAAATCCTGAGGCATGCGGCACTGAATAACCAAAGGATCATCCTTATCTCCTACAAGAGTCACAATACGTGCTTTGCAAGAGATACGGGCATCATGCCTATCAAGCCAATCATCTCCGAGTAATAAGTCAAAAGCATCAAAACCAAGAACATAGAGATCTCCAGAAAACCGATAACCAGAATGAAAGAGTTTCACATGTTTACAAATCTTATTAAGATTTGCGGGACCACCAATAGGATTTGAAACACATAAAGGGACAGAAGCATACTCAGGAGAAAGGAGATGTTCAAACTTATCACACAAATTATCAGAAATAAAACTATGCGAAGTTCCAGTATCAAATAAAACACGAACATGATGATGAAATAAAGTAAAGGTGCCCTGAAGAGTACCTTGATCATCGCTAGGAGCAGGAGCAGGTGCAGCAGGTGAAGAAGTAGATGTGACAGCAAATACCCAAGACGGCCTTCCCTTCTGATACAATGGGCAGTCATTCTTAAAATGACCTGGCTGAAGACAAACATGACAAAGATTGTTCCTGGTAACCTGAGGTGGAGGAACCGCATCACTAACCGAAGTAGGGCAACTATTAGCATAGTGTCCCTTCTGGTCACATTTGAAGCAGGTAATGGTGGATAGATCAATAGGGTGTCTCTAGGAAGGAGAAGATGATGAAGATCCCAAACCCGGATGATTGAGCCAATTCTTCTTCTGCTGGTGGAAGTTGGGCTTTCTCTTCTTGGAATTTGCAGAGTAAGACTGTGATACATGAGCACCAGAAGCAGCAGGACCCTTGGAAGTAGGGTTCTCATAACGAATAGTCATATCCATGAGCTGAGTAAAAGTGCCATGAACATGTGAAATAAGACAATCGTAGAACTCTGGGCGAGCTCCAGCAATGAACTTCTCATTTTTCTTTAGCTGAGTGTCGATAAGACCAGGACCAAATTTTGAAAGTTCATTGAACTTTCGCTCATACTCTGAAAAAGACATGGTACCCTGCTTGAGATCCATGAATTCACGATAAAGATGAGATTTCCCGGCTTCGGGCATCCATTTTGCCACAAAAGCCTCCCTGGAAAGAAGATATAGAAACCGAACTTAAGATAGATTCAAAAGGAAAGAAAATGGGGAAAAATTCAAGATAACACAAAGGATACCTGAACTGCTCCCACGAAAGATCACCTTCGTTAGTGTGAGCTGTAACAGACTCCCACCAATCTAAGGCTGACTCTTGCAGCTACCAAGCTGCTAACTGATGCTTCTGGGCATCAGTGATCTCAAGACCAGAAAATATCCTCTCCAAACTCCGTAACCATTGCTGGGCTTCGATAATACTCTCTGAACCGGTGAACTTAGTACCACCAAGCTGAGAGAATTCCTTACAAAGAACAGTAAACCTCATAGGTGCAACAGGTGGAGGAGCTGGGGTAGTACCACGACCCCTACCTCTAGCATTTCCACGATTCATCCTGGAAATATCAAGAATGAATTTAGGGCAAATGTACAAAGAAGACAAAGATAAGCTAAGATAAGACAAGATAAGATCAATTGGATGAATATCCTAATACTAGAAATTTCTAACAAGGTAGATACGAAAAGAAGGAAGTTTTAGAAAAAATCCTTTTAAAACAAGAAAATTTTATATCAAAATAATCTTTGAAAATCATTTGAAATCATTTAAAATCCTTTTAAAAATCATTTTATACTTTGAAAATACGTTCACTCACAAAGAAATGATTCTGAGTTTGATTTCACTCATTCTAGGGTATTTCTACCCTATCTCTAATGAGTTTTTGCTCCATAGGCTAAGGTTTGCCTAAAAACTGGCTCCGATACCAAATGTAACGACCCACTATTTTGGACCATTCAAATCGACAATAATCCTCACATGTCCGACTTGAACAATACAAAATAACAGATTGTAATAAAATTTGGAACAAATAAAATCATTCACAGAATCACAGACATAGAAAATATTAGAATAACTCGAAGCGGAATTTAAAAATAACCATAGTGGTTCATGAAGCCACTATTAACATAGTCTAAAAATAAGTACAAATTACATAATCTAATACAGTTTGAACATCCACAGAAAATCCCAAATTCATTTGTCTCAATTACATAAGCTAAGATAAAAGACTGAATAGAAAAAACAGATAGCAGCTTGATAAAGATGATCTCCAGTAGTCCTAGCTCCAGGGAGATGAAGTCCAAACTGATACTCAGGCTGACCCGAGCGTAAAATAAAACATAAACACTCGAGTTAGGACATACATACTTATACAATGTAAACCAACTCAAGTGAACTGTAATAAGGGTACAAGTAACTTAAAGAATGCTTGGGATCGCCCATTCTTTAAGGATCCGTTAAACTATCTACAGTGTAGTAATATTCGCTATTATAATAATGTCTAATCATAAAATAAACATACTTTTAAATAGCGTTAAGGAGTGACACAATATTCCCCTTAACACGTAATAGTCCCAGTAGTCTATCCAGTATTAGCATACTCCCAAAATGGGGGCTACCGTCGATACTCCACATGCTAAGGGAGAAATCACAAATCGTAGTAAAGCTCGATATGGTAGGTGACACGGCACACAAGGCAATGCCAGGGTAGAGATACCAATTATGCATCCGGACTGGTGGTGACGCATAGCAGCCGCTACCGCCCACCTCGAACAACACTCCCAAATCAAGGGTGGCCACCAAATCAATCATAAGTAATAGAATGGTATCGAAGAAGTGTGCCCGATCAGAGGTGCTTCCTCCTTGGCCCGTCGATCGCTCCTGTTTTAGCCACCTTATGCCAACTCACGGGATTTGGGTCCACGTATATACCTTAGGATCGTCGCCACCATCCTACTTCATTCTGGAAACTCCACCACGTACACAGTTGTCAAAGTGGTTTTCGGTATCGACAAAGAGTATGTCCATATCCGATCTCGGTCTCTTTATCAACCAATCGTTATTATAACCTATGGTTATAAATTTAAAACAGTTTATATTTCAAATCAAAATACTTCGATTAAACCATTTAAAAACAATGTCATTGTTCTTTTAAATCAAATATTCAATTCCCAAAATTTTCGCCTTTTTTGAGTTCATTTATTCACTTAAACATTAAACATTGAAATTTCAGCTTTCACAGCATAAAAAAAATGCTGCAGTAGGTTATATTTGAAAACAGTTCAATTCAGCAAAGACATCATTTATAAACTGCTGTAACAGTTCAGTTTTAAACAAAATCATATTTTAGCCTACTGCAGCACTTAACAAGTGCTACAGTAGCTCCTTTATTAGTTTCAAGTTCAATTTTAGTTCCTTCTCCAACAGCACTTACCAAGTGCTATCATAGCCTTAGTTCATTTTAGTCTTCTAGTTCATTTATGCAACCACAGCACTTACCAAGTGCTGCAGATTCTACTTAGTTTGGAATTTGTTGATAACTTATTGTTTTTTTTATAAAGAAAGATTTTTCAAATAAAATCAAAATTTCCAAAGTTCACTTATAAAATTCAAGTGTGTAAATTTTTCCCATTTTTCATTTTTAATCATTTATTTCAACACTTAAATTTAAATCTCCATTTTCCACCATTAAACTAAATTTTCATTTTAACTTAATTAACTTAAGTTTCCATTTTTTTTCCAATAAATTTCAATTTCATGTTATATTTTAAAGTCACTATTTTTATCCTTTTATTTATCACAAAGAAAAATCATTTCCACTTTAATAAATCATTAAAAATTCAATTTAAATCAATTTAATATTATTACAAATTTAAAAATATTTAAAAATGTCCAGAAAATATACATAAAATAACCACGGGTCTGTATAATATTTTCTAGCCTAAGCCAAGTGATACGGATGATTTATCATTTCAATCCGTAGTTTACAAAAAAAAATCCAGATTTTATCATTTCAAACTCGCAATCCCAAGTAAATAAATTTTAATCAAAAATCGCTCAGGCCTATCATTTCAGCCCATAACGATCTTTCCTTATTCTAAAGTCCGTTCGGGTATGTATCATTTCAACCCATAGTGATTCTATTCTACAGGGAACTTGTAGTGTGATTTAACAGAATAGAATAACAGTAAAATAAAAACAAAATATAACAGATGATATGTCATGCAATTTTTAACAAGTTTAACATCATATATAAATAATCACAAGTAATTATAACATCAATTTTTTTTATTTTTTTTATTTATTTTTTTACACATTCAGTTGTGTTCGTTTCACAATCATATAAGTATAAATAGTCGTGTGATATTTACTCACCTCTATTGCTGGAGATTTGATTCAAAAGAAATACGATATCCTCCGAAAAGCGTACGGAAAGCACGATTAGTTTTTAGAGGATGCGCCAACTAGATTCAAATCTTGAAATCAAAAAAGAATAAAGCAAATATGAGAATAAGCTAACACACGTCAGATACATCAACTTTTTGAATAAATCAAAATGGAAACAGGTTGAATAATAGAAAGAAAAATCTCGACCACTTCACCATACGACTCAACCCATAGCCACATAGCTCGACCATTTACCAGATTTTAGATCTGAACATGTAAGGCAGCGGGAAGTTGAGGCACATGCTGAGTTTTAAATATGCAAAGGCGGCGAATGGAATTTTGGGTTCACAGTTCTGGTTCGAAGCACAAGGAGGCTCGGTCTGGCCTAGGGTTCGTGGTGGCATGGCTCGGTCTGGCATGGGTTCGTGGCGGTGAACTGTACCAGTATTCACGGCCAGGCTATCAATCGGAGGGGAGAGGCTGCGCTGGTGGTGTTCTAGGCTGGAGTAGGGGTCGGTCAAGGTGGTGAACAGGCCGAGCACGTGGTGGAGCAAGCAACAAAATAAAGCAAAGCAAAGAAACAACAAAAAAATGAAAGAAAGATGCATGCGGCCATTACCTGAAGGAAGATGCTCACGCAACTATTTTGATGGAAGCCAAAGAGAATAATTAGTGGTAAGGAAATTTTGTGAACGTGGTATATATATAACAGCTGCTCACGTTGATTTAGTGGAGAGAAGGCAAGAAATAATGTTTTGAACGGTAGAGGAAATTAAGGCATTTATTTCTATTAAATTGAAAGAAACAAACGGAAGGTGGCAAAGGAATGCAGTAACTTCCACGTGAAAGATTTAAGGCAAGATTTCGAATTCCTAAAAGAAAATATACACGACTGAAGACTTGTAATGCTAACGCATAGAATCAAATAGACAAAGAAAAAGGCAAGAGAAACTTATAAACGTATGCCCAAAGTAACGTACTGAATTTATTTGTTTCTCGCTTATTTAGTAAATTTAAAACGCTAACGTTTTTTGTAACAACCCGTATATTTGGACCATTTAAATTGACAATAATCCACACATGTCAACTTAAATAATTCAAAACACGAATCATTATGGGATTATGAATACATAAATGTAAATGAGAATCAATACAACATCGCAGACACAGAACAGTCACAGAATAATGCAGCGGAAAAGAAAAAAATACATCATCGTAATAGTAGTTAATGAAGCTACTACAGGAAATACAATAATGTCTCAACATAAAGTGACTGAAATGAAATACACGATGTTCAATACACTAGCACAACAAATACTGGAAAGGAAATAAACTGATAAAGATAAATGCTAAGTCTTCAGCATCTTCAACCAACCTTGATCAGCAATTGGATAGCTTCAGACTGACCCGAGCATATACAAAAGAAACACTCGAGTCAGGACTCAAAATCTTATACAGGATAATCAAGTGCAAATAATAAAGCCCATAACTCAAAGATGAATGTAATAAGCATCTTTAAAATCCGATAAACTATCTATGTATACAATAGAATACGCTAAATAGATAATGTCTAATCAGTAAAGATGATATCAAAATAGTGTTAAGGCGTTACCATAATCCCCCTTAACACATTTTATAATGCCATAGTCTATACAGCACCGTAAACCCCACTGTAAACTGGTGGTTATCAGAGGGTACCCCATAGGTATAACACAAAACAAATCGTAGTGGTCGCGAATAGGATAATCAGTATGATAAGGTACATGAGGCGATACCAACTAGGATACTAGTAGTTGCCTGATCCGGACTGATGTTGGGAATAGCAGCTACTATCCCAACACCGTGAAACAACACTTCAAATCAAGGGGTGCACCCAAATCGAATCACATAAGTAATAGATAAGGTATCGAAGAAGTGTGTCCGCTAGAGATGGCGATCCTTAGTGGTCCGGCAAGGCTCCTGTTTTAGTCATGTCAGTGGTCATCCAACATCTTCTCTTTCTTCAGTCAAAGCGTTCATAAAAAACTATCCACTTCTTTCTGGATCAACACTCCGCGTATATTAGTCATTTAAGTGGTTTTCGGTATCGACAGAGAGTATGTCCATATCCGATCCCGGTCTCTTTAATAACTACGCATTAATTACCCGATGGTCATTTAATATTAAAGTTTAAACAAATCAAAATCCAAAAGTCAAGTTGCAAATTTGACTTTCAAAATTTGACACTTCACAATTCAATTTATTTCGAATATTTAAAAATCATATTTCCAAATGAAGTTTTACTTCAAGCCCTTGAGTTAACAATACTTAAGTATTCAAGTTCAATTTTAACAAGATCCAAATTCCACTTACTAAATTTAATTCATAAACCATGGATTCAATTTACTGGTCAATTTGGTTCAAAACATTAAATCAAATTCTATTCATTTCAATTCATATTTACATTCATCGTTACGTTAAATTTAATCAGAAATTCGATTTAATCAATTTCAATAGCTAAATCAAATCCTTAAAACTTTAGTTGGTTTTGTATTCCCCTTAAGTCAATTTGTTACTTAATCTCAAATTAAATTTTATAACAAATTCCAAATCTATTAAATTTAACCGAGTTTAAATCTAAATCTCAAATCTAATAAATTTCAAATTATTAAATTATAAAACTTACTTGTTTCTAAATCTCATTTCAATTAAATGTGTTAATCCGTTTTATTCAATTAAATAGTTTTATTAATCCGTTTCAATTAAATCCATTAATTTATTTCAATTAGATTCATTAATTTATTTCAATTAAATCCATTAAGTTCGTTACTTAATTTCCAAACAAATTGTTAAGTTCATTCCTTAACTTTAAACAGATTTCAATTCCAAAATGATTTTTGTTAACCAATCGGGTTTCTTATTTTTAATTATCTATCCTAGGCCAAAGTTGTTCAATTGGGTATTCATCATTTCAACCCAATATCATTAAATAAAACAAAGCATTTTAAAGGGAACTTGCAGTGTGATAACTGGGATGGTGTCAAAGTAAACTAACAATCAATAGCAACCATACATAACAATTCAACAATTTATTTAATAATCCTGAAATAATCGTATTAATTTACATTTGTTATTTATGCAAATTAATAAAATTATTCCTAGAATCCACACTATCATTTCATACAGATTTAAGATTATTACATTGTGGTTTTACATTTGGTGTCTATTATAAAAATTACTACATCAATCATACTTTCAATGGTTCAAAGTGTAGTTAACGTTACTTCTACTTGTCAATTTATTTAACATTAAAGGGGTCGAGTTCATACTTATATCAACGACCAAATTCAATCATCACATAACACATTTAGCGCCACAAAATTTCCATGAACTAACATCAAATCACCATTTAATACGTTAAATCTTTTTAATAATACATGGCGTCAATTTAGCAATTTTAAATTCTAACAATATTAAATTTTAACTTGTATAATAATTTACAGTTTATGTGAACAATTTTAACATTAACCATTCTAACATCCAAATTAACATTAACAACATCTATCACTTGATTATCATAGCATAATAGATTGAGTCGTGAATGAAATATTCACCTTGCGTGGTAGGAGATTGGACGATGAAGCACGAGGACGATAGATAAGATAGACGCTAACAAGCACGACACAAAACGAACACAAACTGCAATCAATAAATTATTTAATTAATAATTTTTCAATACAATATATATATAGATTTTATATATAATCATACCAAACAAAGAAACAAGATAGATCCGACAAACTGAATAGAGCCTAATTCTCTGAAGCTGTAGCTGGAACAAAACACAGCAAAACACTGTATGTGAGTAACCAGAAATTTCAAAAGTAAATACTGCTTCAAGATATAACAGTTTCATATATATATTTCTATATATACACCACGGAATAAAATGGAATACGGTTGCGGCCAGGGCGAGGCACGGCGGTGACGGTGGGCAAGGGATGTCGCGGTGGTCGGAGAAGGAGGGTGCAGGCTGGTGGGTGGTCGTGGCTGTGGTGGCGGTTCGGGCTGGTGGTTGCTGACTGGCAGCGGACGAGGTGGCAGGAGGACTGGGCAGATGGGGCGTTGGACTGGTAGGTGAAAGGCGGGCGGTGGAGGCTGGGCAGGGGCAGGCGAACGGGCAGATAGCGGGTGGACTGGTAGGTGAAAGCGGGCGGAGGCTGGGTAGGGGCAGGCGAACGGGTGGAGGCTGGGCAGGTGGATGCAGGCGGGCAGAGGCTGGGCAAGTGGATGCGGGCGGTAGGGGACAGGCGAACTGGTGGAGGCTGGGAGGCGGGTGGACTGGCAGGGGACAGGCGAACGGGTGGAGGTTGGGAGGCGGGTGGCTGCGGCGAGAGACTGGGCAGTGGAAGCGGGGTGGAGGCGAACTGGGAGGTGGACAAGGTTAGGCAGTGGGTTCTCTTTTTTTCAAAAGTAAAAAAATTATAATAGAAGAGGAAGAAGCAGATATGAACGAACCAGAAAAGTTAGAATGCAAACAAAAAGGATTAGGGATCCAAGCTTAGTTTATATAAAACCATACAGAAATTGAAAAGCCTCTACTATTTGCATCGGTATTCCCAAAGCCTGTTGGGTTTCCTAGAGGAGTTGCTGACCAGAAAATGCCTCGTATTCCACCCAGCAAAGCTTAATAGACACTAGGTTTAATAGTGTAACAGACAAGTTTCAAATCGTTAACCAATTTGTATTTTCCAACTCCGAACTCCGAATGACACAAATAAATATACCGTTTTGATCAGCGTGACGAGGCAAACACAATGGCATATAGATATCAGTGGTACAATTTGAATTATAAAATTTCAAGTTTTCTATTATAGAAAAATGCAACAAAAGCGCCGAAGAATAAGATCGACGAAGCTGAAGATGTCCGAATTTTGAAAAACGAAAAATGACGCCTTGGTCAGAAGATGGTTTAGAATTTTTCTATGTAAAAATATTCCGGTTCGGAAGATAAAAATTTTCCGCGTTTAAAATGAACTGTTGTGAAATAAAACGCGAACGAAATATACTGTGGTATTTCCCGATGAAACTTTACCAATATCTATAGCCATCTAGGCGCAATTTATAGACAAAGTTTCGACGCTAATTGAAATCGTATGTAAGTTCCACATTTTATATTAAAATGATGTATCTAAAGTTTTTAAATTGGGTCGAAAATTCAAGGTCGTTACATTCTCCCCCATTCAAAACTTTTCGTCCTCGAAAAGAAACGAGACGGTGAAGTAAGAATGGAGTAAGTAGAAAAGTCAAGATAGATTTTAAGAAAATTTGATTTGTACCTGATATTAACAATTCGGGGTTTGAATCCCGGATACTATCCTCCGTTTCGTATGTGCAATCTCGCTCATCCGTACTCCACTGGACTTTGACTAGATTTATAGACTTCCTTCTTAGTTGCTTTGTTTCACGATCGACTATCCGAAGTGGTCTTCTTTCGATAGTCAAATCTGGCTCGATATCTACTTCATCTAACTGAGCAATAGGAATGGTCATGGATGGATCACGCACGACTTTCCAAAGATGTGAAACATGGAATACGTTGTGCACGCCCTCAAACTTTTCTGGTAATGCAACTCTATAAGCTAGTGTACCAATTCTCTCGGTGATAGTAAATGGTCCAACAAATCTAGGAGCAAGCTACCCCCTACAACCAAATCGAATAACATTCTTCAAAGGTGATACTTTCAGAAATACCTCATCCCTAACCTGGAATTCCAAATCTCTTCTATGCCTATCTACATAGCTCTTCTGCCTATCCTGTGTGGTCTTCATCTTCTTTCTGATCTCATTTACCTTCTCGGATGCCTCCATAATCATATCTGGGCCAAGAACTAATCGATCTCCAGGTTCAATCCAACAAGCTGGCGATTTTCATGGCCGCCCATATAAAGCTTCGAACGGTGCCATATCGATACTTACCTGATTATAAAGGTGGTTAAATTCAAATTTAAATTTGCTTGTTCAAATTGAAATTTTGACATACCTGATAACTGTTATTTTAAGTGAATTCAAACAAATGGAGATGGTCTTCCCAAGATCCACCGAAATCAATTATGAAAGCTCGAAGTAGATCCTCCAAAACCTGATTTACCCTTTCCGTTTGGCCATCTGTTCGAGGATGATAAGCTGTGCTTAGATTCAGTTTGGTGCCTAAGACATCCTGAAATGCCTTCCAGAATTTACTAGTGAATATAGGGTCTCGATCACATACAATACTAGATGGAACTCCATGAAGTCTAACAATCTCTCTCATATAAATCTCAGCCAAACTCGAAGCAGTACGAGTGGTCTTAACAGGAATAAAGTGAGCAGATTTGGTCAACCTATCAACGATCACCCATATACTCTCGTTACCCTTTTTGGTCCTCGGTAGTCCATCAATGAAGTCCATAGAAATCTGATCCCATTTCCAACATGGAATCTCTAGAGGTTGAAGTAATCCGGCAGTCCTCTGGTGATCGGCCTTGACTTGTTGGCAAGTGGTGCATCTACTGACATATATAGCAATATCTCTCTTCATCCCACTTCACCAATATAAACGCTTCATATTACGATACATCTTAGTGACACCAGGATGAAATGAAAGTGATGACTGATGGTTCTCTCTAAGCACTTCTTGTCTCAATCTATTGACATTAGGAACACAAATACGATTGTCGATCCTCAGAACTCCATTACTATCAATCTGTGCTCCCACTTTACTGTCGGCATTTCCGACTCTACCTAAAACTAACTCCTTCATGCGATAGAGCAAAGTGTCCTCATATTGTTTAGCTTTGATGCGATCCATAAGAGATGGAGACATAACGAGCTGAAATAACATGCCTTCAACAAGATTACAACAAGACAATGCTTTGCTGCGGCTCAAAGCATCTGCTACGACATTTGCTTTCCCCGGAGTATAAGTAATGTCGAGATCATATGCAGCTAAGAATTCGAGCCATCGGACTTGTCTCTGGTTCAAATCCTTCTAAGAAAATATATACCTCAAGGACTTATGATCAGTGAATAATTCAAATTTTGTTCCCAAAAGATGGTGCCTCCATAGTTTCAAAGCAAATACAATGGCAAGAAGCTCAAGATCATGTGTGGCATAGTTTAATTCATTAGTCTTCAACTGACGTCCCGCATAAGCAATAACCTTTCCATTTTGCATAAGGACAGCGCCTAAACCTTCTCGGCAAGCATTTGTATAGACAGTTAATCCTTCACTTCCATCAATTACCGTAAGAACAGGGCCTGACGTTAACTTGCACTTTAACTCATTAAAAGATGATTCACACTTCTCACTCCAAATAAACTTAACATCCTTCCGAGTTAAAGTAGTAAGTGGGGTAGAAATCCGGGCAAAGTGCTCAATAAATCTGCGATAATAACCGGCTAAGCCCAAGAAACTACGGATATCTGTAGGAGTTTTAGGAGTCTCCCAATCCTGTAGATTAATTGATTCAGATTAGCAAGAGGTAAGATTGTTTGAACAGAAACAACGAATAAGATATAACTTACATTGATTATGGCAATCTTAGTTGGATCAACTGAAATCCCATTTTCAGAAATAATATGGCCAAGGAATCTTACTTCATCTCGCCAGAAATGGCATTTAGAGAACTTGGCTTTAAGCTGATGGTTTCGGAGAGTTTCTAGAACATAACGGAGATGTGTTTCATGCTCTTTCTCGTCTTTGGAGAAGACCAGAATATCATCAATGAATACAAGAACAAACTTATTAAGGACGTCCCGAAACACTCGATTCATCAAGTCGACGAAATAAGCAGGTCCGTTGGTCAAACCGAATAGCATAACCAACCATTCATAGAATACATTCTCGATACGGAAAGCTGTCTTATGGATACTATCTTCTGCAACTCTGAGTTGGTGGAACCCAGTGGCTAGATCAAGTTGTGAGAAAACTTTAGCTCCATGGAGTTGATCGAATAAATCGTTGATGCGAGGCATTGGATAACGATTCTTGAGAGTGCGTTTGTTTAGTTCTCGGTAATCAACACACATGTGAAGGGATCCATCTGATTTGGTGACAAATACAACTGCGGCGCCTCATTCAGAGCAACTTCCCCTAATCAAGCCCTTAGCAAATAGATCATCAATTTGGGTTTTTAGTTCAGCTTTTTCTTTAGGAGCCATCCTTCGGTATGGGAGAACTATGGGAGTAGCTCCAGGAATAAGATCAATACGAAAATCGATTTCCCATTTAGGCGGTAGAGAGTTGACCTCTCCAAATACGTCGGGAAATTTCTGAACAATAGGAGTTGTATTAAGATCATTCGGATGAGCATCAAGAGAGAATATGAAGCTTCTGGCATATTTCTGAGGTGATTTGCATTCAATGACAAGTGGCCGACCCTTGTCGCTTACTAAAGAAACTGAACGAGTTTTGCAGGAAATAACAGCATCGAATTTTCTTAACCAATCAGCTCCTAAAAGCAAGTCGAATGCTTGGAATCCAAGTACATAGAAATCCCAAGTGAATCGAGAAAAATCATACATAAGTACAACTCCCTTGCAAACACTTTGGAGGTTAGCGGGTCCTCCGATAGGATTGGAGACACATAAAGAAGTAGTGGCAAGAGTAGGTTCTAATTTGAGCTTATTACACAGGTCAACTGATATAAAGCTATGTGAAGCACTCGTATCGAATAATACCCTAACAGGTATAGCATGTAAATGAAAAATACTTCGTAAGGTACCTTGGTCATCCTGGGCGGGTGGTGCAGAGGGTGGTGATAGCAAATACTCCAGAGGTGGTGCCATGCTTATGCATTGGGCAATCTTTCTTGAAATGTCCAGGCTGGGGGCAGACATGGCATAAATCTCTCCTAGTCGTAGAAGGTGGTGGGACAGCAGCTCCGGTAGATGGACAGCTATTAGCATAATGACCCTTCTTATCGCATTTGAAGCAAGTGATATTAGCAAGGTCGATTGGGCTTTTCTGGACGTATCCCAATCCAGTAGTCTTCTGCCAAGCTTTCTTTTGTTGATCAAAGTTCATCTTCCTCTTTCCGGGCTGGCTAGAAGAGGACTGAGTAGGAGTGACCTTTGCGGTAGGTCCCTTAGGCTTCGACTCATATCTAAGACCATAGTCAACAAGCTCTGTGAAGGTGCAATGGGTGTGGCCAGTAAGCAAGTCATAATATTCTGGTCTAGCTCCGAAAATGAATTTCTCGTTCTTCAGAAGTGGTGTATCGATCAAGCCAGGTCTGAACTCTGAGAGTTCGTTGAATTTCCTCTCATACTCAGAAAAAGTCATACTGCCTTAAGATCCATGAAAGCTCTATAAAGTTGGGTTTTCCCAGCAGTTGGCATCCATTGTGCCGAGAAAGTATCCCTAATCAAAAGATAGACTAGATAAATAACATTCCAAAGATTGAAAGAAGAATTTATGTTTCGAAATCCAAATGAATTTATACCTAAACTGGGCCCAAGCGATGGTGTTCTCCTCGATACGAGAAGTAACAGATTCCCACCAATCCTATGTGGCATCTTGAAGTTGCCAAGTGGCAAGCTGACGCTTCTGAGCATCAGTGATCTCCAGACCAGAAAATATCTTCTCTAAGCCTTTAAGCCATTGCTGGGCCTCGATAATGTTCCCAGATCCAGAAAACTTAATACCTCCAAGCTGTGTATACTGCTTACTAAGAGTGGTGAATTTGACAGGAGCTGGAGCGGTAGGTGCAGCCTGAGCAGGACCATTGCCTCTTCCTCCTCTATTGTTTCTTCTAGTACTCATCCTGAATTAACATCCAAGTAACGAATCAAAGAAGTTTGAATTGAAAGGTTTGGACATTGAACCGATTCTCCTCATTCTAGGGTATTGCTACCCCATCTCTAATGAGTTTATATAATCCCGAACTAAGGTTTTTAGGAAATCGAAGCTCTGATACCAACTGTACAACCCCTATATTTGGACCATTTAAATTGACAATAATCCACACATGTCAACTTAAATAATTCAAAACACGAATCATTATAGGATTATGAATACATAAATGTAAATGAGAATCAATACAACATCACAGACACAGAACAGTCACAGAATAATGCAGCGGAAAAGAAAAAAAATACATCATCGTAATAGTAGTTCATGAAGCTACTACAGGAAATACAACAATGTCTCAACATAAAGTGACTAAGATGAAATACACGATGTTCAATACACTAGCACAGCAAATACTGGAAAGGAAATAAACTGATAAAGATAAATGCTAAGTGTTCAGCATCTTCAACCAACCTTGATCAGCAACCGGATAGCTTCAAACTGACCCGAGCATATACAAAAGAAACACTCGAGTCAGGACTCAAAATCTTATACAGGATAATCAAGTGCAAATAATAAAGTCCATAACTCAAAGATGAATGTAATAAGCATCTTTAAAATCCGATAAACTATCTATGTATACAATAGAATACGCTAAATAGATAATGTCTAATCAGTAAAGATGATATCAAAATAGTGTTAAGGCGTTACCATAATCCCCCTTAACACATTTTATAATGCCATAGTCTATACAGCACCGTAAACCCCACCATAAACTGGTGGTTATCAGAGGGTACCCCATAGGTATAACACAAAACAAATCGTAGTGGTCGCGAATAGGATAATCAGTATGACAAGGTACATGAGGCGATACCAACTAGGATACTAGTAGTTGCCTGATCCGGACTGATGTTGGGCATAGCAGCTACTATCCCAACACCGCGAAACAACACTTCAAATCAAGGGGTGCACCCAAATCGAATCACATCAGTAATAGATAAGGTATCGAAGAAGTGTGTCCGCTAGAGATGGCGATCCTCAATGGTCCGGCGTGGCTCCTGTTTTAGTCATGTCAGGGGTCATCCAACATCGTTCTCTTTCTTCAATCAAAGCGTTCATCAAAAACCATCCACTTCGTTCTGGATCAACACTCCGCGTATATTAGCCATTTAAGTGGTTTTCGGTATCGACAGAGAGTATGTCCATATACGATCCCGGTCTCTTTAATAACTACGCATTAATTACCCGATGGTCATTTAATATTAAAGTTTAAACAAATCAAAGTCCAAAAGTCAAGTTGCAAATTTGACTTTCAAAATTTGACACTTCATAATTCAAATTATTTCGAATACTTAAAAATCATATTTCCAAATGAAGTTTTAGTTCAAGCCCTTGAGTTAACAATACTTAAGTATTCAAGTTCAATTTTAACAATATCCAAATTCCACTTACTAAATTTAATTCATAAACCATGGATTCAATTTACTAGTCAATTTGGTTCAAATCATTAAATCAAATTCTATTCATTTCAATTCATATTCACATTCATCGTTACATTAAATTTAATCAGAAATTCGATTTAATCAATTTCAATAGCTAAATCAAATCCTTAAAACTTTAGTTGGTTTTGTATTCCCCTTAAGTCAATTTGTTACTTAATCTCAAATTAAATTTTATAACAAATTCCAAATCTATTAAATTTAATCGATTTTAAATCTAAATCTCAAATCTAATAAATTTCAAATTATTAAATTCTAAAACTTACTTGTTTCTAAATCTCATTTCAATTAAATGTGTTAATCCGTTTTATTCAATTAAATAGATTTATTAATCCATTTCAATTAAATCCATTAATTTATTTCAATTAGATTCATTAATTTATTTCAATTAAATCCATTAAGTTCATTACTTAATTTCCAAACAAATTGTGAAGTTCATTCCTTAACTTTAAACAGATTTCAATTCCAAAATGATTTTTGTTGACCAATCGGGTTTCTTATTTTTAATTATCTATCCTTGGCCAAAGTTGTTCAATTGGGTATTTATCATTTCAACCCAATATCATTAAATAAAACAAAGCATAGCAAAGGGAACTTGCAGTGTGATAACTTGGATGGTGTCAAAGTAAATAAACAATCAATAGCAACCATACATAACAATTCAACAATTTATTTAATAATCCCGAAATAATCGTATTAATTTACATTTGTTATTTATGCAAATTAATAAAATTATTCCTAGAATCCACACTATCATTTCATGCAGATTTAAGATTATTACATTGTGGTTTTACATTTGGTGTCTATTATCAAATTACTACATCAATCATACATTCAATGGTTTAAAGTGTAGTTAACGTTACTTCTACTTGTCAATTTAAGTAACATTAAAGGGGTCGAGTTCATACTTATATCAACGACCAAATTCAATCATCACATAACACATTTAGCGCCACAAAATTTCCATGAACTAACATCAAATCACCATTTAACACGTTAAATTTTTTTATAATAAATGGCGTCAATTTAGCAATTTTAAATTCTAACAATATTAAATTTTAACTTGTATAATAATTTACAGTTTATGTGAACAATTTTAACATCAACCATTCTAACATCCAAATTAACATTAACAACATCTATCACTTGATTATCATAGCATAATAGATTGAGTCATGAATGAAATATTCACCTTGCGTGGTAGGAGATTGGACGACGAAACATGAGGACGATAGATAAGATAGACGCTAACAAGCACGACACAAAACGAACGCAAACTGCAACCAATAAATTATTTAATTAATAATTTTTCAATACAATATATATATATATATAGATTTTATATATAATCATACCAAACAAAGAAACTAGATAGATCCGACAAGCTGAATAGAGCCTAATTCTCTGAAGCTGTAGCTGGAACAAAACACAGCAAAACATTGTATGTGAGTAACCAGAAATTTCAAAAGTAAATACTGCTTCAAGATATAACAGTTTCATATATATATTTCTATATATACACCATGGAATAAAATGGAATACGGTTGCCGCCAAGGCGAGGCACGGCGGTGACGGTGGGCAGGGAATGTCGCGGTGGTCGGAGAAGGCGGGTGCAGGCTGGTGGGTGGTCGCGTCTGTGGTGGCGGTTCGGGCTGGTGGTTGCTGACTAGCAGCGGACGAGGTGGCAGGCGGACTTGGCAGATGGGGCGGTGGACTGGTAGGTGAAAGGCGGGTGGCGGAGGCTGGGCAGGGGCAAGCGAACGGGCAGATGGCGGGTGGACTGGTAGGTGAAAGAGGGCGGAGGCTGGGTAGGGGCAGGCGAACGGGTGGAGGCTGGGCAGGTGGATGCGGGCGGTAGGGGACAGGCGAACTGGTGGAGGCTGGGAGGCAGGTGGACTGGCAGGGGACAAGCGAACTGGTGGAGGCTGGGAGGCGGGTGGACTGGCAGGGGACAGGCAAACGGGTGGAGGTTGGGAGGCGGGTGGCTGCGGCGAGCGACTGGGCAGTGGAAGCGGGGTGGAGGCGAACTGGGAGGTGGACAAGGTCAGGCAGTGGGTTCTCTTTTTTTCAAAAGTAAAAAAAAAATATAATAGAAGAGGAAGAAGCAGATATGAACGAACCAGTTATAATGCAAACAAAAAGGATTAGGGATCCAAGCTTAGTTTATATAAAACCATACAGAAATTGAAAAGCTTCTACTATTTGCATCGGTATTCCCAAAGCCTGTTGGGTTTCCTAGAGGAGCTGCTGACCAGAAAATTCCTCGTATTCCACCCAGCAAAGCTTAATAGACACTGGGTTTAATAGTGTAAAGGACAGGTTTCAAATCGTTAACCAATTTGTATCTTCCAACTCCGAACTCTGAATGACACAAATAAATATACCGTTTTGATCAGCGCGACGAGGCGAACACAATGGCAAATAGATATCAGTGGTATGATTTGAATTACAAAATTTCAAGTTTTCTATTATAGAAAAATGCAGCAAAAACGCCGAAGAATAAGATCGACGGAGCTGAAGATGTCCGAATTTTGAAAAACGAAAAATGACGCCTTGGTCAGAAGATGGTTTAGAATTTTTCTATGTAAAAATATTCCGGTTCGGAAGATAAAAATTTTCCGCGTTTAAAATGAACTGTTGTGAAATAAAACGCGAACGAAATATACTGCGGTATTTCTCGACGAAACTTTACCAATATCTATAGCCATCTAGGCGCAATTTATAGACAAAGTTTGGACGCTAATTGAAATCGTATGTAAGTTCCACATTTTATATTAAAATGATGGATCTAAAGTTTTTAAATTGGGTCGAAAATTCAGGGTCGTTACATTTTTTTCTAGGAAATAACGTATCACTTTAAACCAAAAATTAAATAGCTATTTACCATAATTAATAAAATTTGATTTAGCTTCATCCATCAGATTGTTTAATATAAAGCTAAGAAAACGGATGCATATACGTATAAAAGAAACGCAAGATTTATTTCTTGTTTCACATTATTTATTACTCAATTTTAAAAGTATACAACCAATTCAAACGAAACAAAAGTGGGACAAATGTTGTACAATTATATACTGTTCAAGATAAAAGATTTGGCAGTTAGAATTTAAAATTTTAAAATTCCTATTAAAGTTAAATTATTAACCCAAATCAAAATTACAAAAATTGTTTATATTTATTACAATTTGGGCAATTGATAAAAAATCATTACAAGAAAATTTCCAAAATTAAAATTTTAAGTAATCAACACCATAGTCTTTAAATAAAATGAATAAAATACTTGTTAAAATTTTGGGCTGTTACATAAGTTATCTTGTCACAAATGAAACACCTTCCCATTGGTCAAAACAAGATAAACAAAAATTTCTCTCCAATGTTCGAAACTTTTACTGGGACGATCCTTATCTCTTCAAATATTGCACTGATCAAATCATACGTAGATGTGTCCCCGAACATGAATTCCATAACATCCTCTCTTTTTCACATAATCAAGCATGTGGAGGACATTTTGGAGCAAAGAAAACTGCTGCCAAGGTGTTACAGTGCGAATTTTATTGGCCTTCTCTTTTTCGTGATGCCCACGAAATTTGCTCCAAATGCGCTAGATGTCAACAAACATGTCGTATTTCCAAACGTAACATGATGCCCCTAAACCCAATCATTGTAATCGAAATTTTTGATGTTTGGGGCATCAATTTCATGGGTCATTTTTCTAATTCTTTTGGAAATCTCTACATCCTACTTGCAGTAGATTATGTGTCTAAATGGGTTGAGGCCATTCCCACCAGAACGAATGACAATAAAGTTGTTGTCAAATTTTTAAAAGAAAACATATTTTCTCGTTTTGGCACACCTCGAGCTATTATAAGTGATAACGGTTCTCATTTTTGTAATCGTGCTTTTGAATCTCTTCTTAAGAAATACTCTATCACTCATAAACTATCTACTCCATATCATCCACAGACTAGCGGTCAAGTCGAGATTTCTAATAGACAAATTAAACAAATTCTTGAAAAGACAGTTAACTCCAACATAAAAGATTGGTCATCTAAATTGATAGATGCCCTTTGGGCATTTCGCACAGCTTATAAAACCAATCTAGGAATGTCACCATACCGATTAGTCTTTGGAAAAGCATGCCATTTACACGTTGAGCTTGAGCACCGTGCACTTTGGGCAATCAAATACCTTAATTTTGACATAGAAAAAGCCGGATCGCATCGTAAATTACAATTGTCAAAATTAGAAGATCTAAGAAATGAAGCATATGAAAATGCAAAGATTTATAAAGAGAAAACTAAATTTTATCATGATAAATCCATACTTCGTAAGACATTCGAAGTAGGTCAAAAAGCTTTCTTATATAATTCCAGACTTCATTTACTTCCGGGCAAATTGAGATCTCGATGGACAGGTCCATATATTGTGAAAATAGTGTACCCTTATGGTGTAGTTGAAATTGAAAATCCTAGGGACGGTTCCATTTCAAAGGTCAATGGACAACGCTTGAAGCCATTTCTAGAGTTTGAACAACACGAGGACAACGAGTTCGTGCATCTTCACGAACCTAGCTATTTGGCATGAGCCACTCACTATCTTGTACATATCAGGTTGTATTTTTTATTATTATTGTTTTATTTTATTTTTCCCTTCTATTTTTCATTTGCATTCTATTTGACAGTTGGGACACTGTCTCATTCCAGTGTGGGGGGGACGCATATCTCATTCTGTTTGTTCATATTTCACAATGTGGCATCACTTTAAAAAAAATCATCTCATTATTTGTTTTTAAATTTCTTTTAAATTCTTTTTCAAGCTTCATCTCATTTTCCATTATTTTCAGGACTTTGATTTATTTTTAATTAGTCAAGACAAAGTAAGTAAACAGTTGAAGTCAATTGATGAATTTTTTTTGTGAATCACTAATTTCAAATGTAAAATATAATGAAAAGTTGAATTACAAGCGATAATAGTGAGGTTAGTATATAGGTGGATTCGTAGGTGATGGTTATGAAATCCTTTCTAAACTGTAGTCTTTGTTTAAAAAAGTGGCAGATTTAAAGTACATGCGTTGACATTTCAAATCATTGAAGTTAAGTGGTGCAAAGTTGATTTGCATAACTCTCTTTAGTTAATTTCAAAATAATAATAATAAGAAACACCTAGAGTCAATAGGTGTGCACACTTATGAAAGTGTGTACACTCGCCACACTCTGTACTCTTCCCACGTAAGCCCGCAATGCAGTGCATGAATGGTATATCTGGCTTCAGCATTCTGAGTTAGGTGTATAAAGAAATTAAATAAATAAAAACCTAAGGATTACCGACCTTTTCTGATATAGTTAGCGTCGGTTTGCACAATCCGCCAAGCTCTGTCCCAACTCTCACGTAAGCCCGCGAGGTAGTGCATGGGTGGTATACCTTGGTCCAAAAGTTAGGTGTATATATATAAAAAAATTATTTTTAATAAAGAGAGACTAAGCTATTGAAACCCAAACACTTCTTGACTTTATTGATTTGGCTCGTTATACAAATGGAAATGAAAAATACCATTTTGAAAAACTGTGATTAACAATAAAGAATTTATTTCATAGCTGCACTATGTTATCGACCGAAACAACTGGCCAAACTAGAATCTAATGTATGAAAACTTGAGTTATATTGAAATTTGTGATTAGTGAGGAACCAAATTTTTTTTCTAGAAGTTGACTCAAACCGATATACATTATTTTGTAGTAATGAAGTAAATCGAGTCTCCATTTGTATAAAATTTTGCATTCATGTAGTACATTAGAATCATCACATACTGCATTTGGATTTTGTGGGTAGTATCCGCTGAAAACCCTCACGAGACACCACTCGTCCTACTAGGGTCACCAAGAGGTTTAACGGCTTGTTGCATACGCTCAATGTAATCGTGTTTCCTATGAAAAAGGATTTAGTTAGTTTTTATTTTCTTACTTATTCGAGGATGAATAAAGTTCTAGTGTGGGGGTATTTGATGAACGTATTTTTCTGCATTTTAAACCGTTTGTTTCATATATTTTTATTTTAAAATAAAGCGGTATTATACGGGTATTTTGTTGTGGTTTTGCAGATTATAGATTCTGAAGTGCAATGTTGAAATTAATCGGTTGTGCCGTCCATTGGTTCAAATGACACACAGAAAAGAGTGCAACATTTTGATCATCGAATAAATCAAAGCTTAGCACATTTTAATCGATAAGCACAGCTTACATGGACCAAGTGAAAAATAAGCCCACTAGCATGGTCACGCAAAAGGTGAAAATCAAAGAAAAAAAAAGAAAACATATATCATCACAAAAAATGCCAGCTCACGTTTGCAAGTTCAAAAAAAGGTGGAATCATTTCAAAGTAGCAAAGATCAAGCATACAATTCTCAAATGCCAGCTCATGTTAGCATTGTTCTATGCAAATTCAAGTTTAGCACATATATTATCTGAGCTTGGTCAAGAGAATACTAAGTCAAAGCAATGAGGAGGCCACAGATATTTTCTTTCACTAATTCATACATGGGACCTATTCTTTTCGGAAAAGGTGGACTGATATTTGGAGGTTTGGAAGTCTATATATAGAGAACTGATAGCAATGCCAGAACCATCATCTCTTACCCCCATCACTTTTTCTCCCAATTTATTTTTATCTTGAGCAATGTTTTTATGTTCAAACAGAGTGGATAGAACTGTTAATTAGTTTTAGCAGTTTATTTTTGTTCTTATTTCTTTCCGATACTCATTTCAGTTAGTTAATAAATTTAGTTCTTCTCTATTTTCAGTTGTTTATTCTGTCATTTCCTTTTCCGCAATTTTAATTTCTGTTCTGATTTTTACAATTTTATATGTCGGTTGCAATTTCGATTAGATCCGGAATTAATTCGGAGTATATTATTGTTTTTATTTTCTGTTCAAATTCACCGTCGAATTCGTTTAGCACGCCTAAGATTTAAATATGGATTTCAATTGTTTTAAAATACAATTCCCTATGTTCGACATGCATACTACACACCTATACACTTGTAGAATTTATTAAATTTTGTGCTTTTCTAATCAATAGAAAAGTCACAACAACTTGTCACACTTGGGTTCCCCTGTAAAAATGGACCTAGTTCACCATGTCACGACAATATTGGACGCGATTCGGTAGGAAGCATCGGAGCTTCGGTCGTCGATGTCGATGGGTGCACATTGCCAAGAGAAGTACGATGGTGCTTTCTGTTTTACCTAGTTCCCCCTCGTTTTCTGACCAAGTTCAGCCCTAGTTCCACTGCTATGAATGACCACCACCCCAAAAGCAGCCGCAACCCACCATGCCACTATAGATGCAAAGCTCGCCTTCATACAATCTCAACCAATCCGGCCTCGTGATTTATCGTTGGTCGAAACTCTCGATTTAATTCGGGGAAGGGTTTAAAGGGAGGTGGCCATTTTAATGAAGCAGGGAACGAAACAGTAAAGTCAAAGGGAGAGGAGTAGTGTATTTTATATTAATATAATATATAATTTAATTTCTCAAGTAAATCGTCGTGCGTTACGAGCTCATACGATCACATGGCGCATTCGATCGCAACAAAACTCGACAGCGTACATCATCTTATTTTTCTAGTCCCAATGATATAAATTTCATCGCTATCTAAGACAACATTCCAGGATGATAACTTTGTACTTTTTGATATCATTTTGGCCATTAGATTGATGGACTTTCAAATATAGCAATGCTTATACTAATTTTGATTCGCAACATCGATCCAAACTTAACGGAAGTGGTCTTGAGTCCTAATTCTGCCTTATGTGAAAAAAATATTTTTATACCTTTAATTAATTAATGATTCAATATTTCAATCAATTATTTAAATATCATATCATTAAAAATACGGGTCATTACAAAGGCCGAAAAGAAGTGCTATAACAGCAATAGGCTTGGGCATGTGTAGAAGGATTGTCCTGAGCTAGTAAAGTAAAAGAAAGTGGTGAGGGCATACACTACGGATGTTATCCCAACATTGTCGAGTGCTCCCTCGACAAAGGAGAAGGGGAAATGCATCATATTCAAGGTATGCTTCCTATTTATGGCATTTTCATACGTATTTTGTTCGATACTAGGGTTTCATATTCCTTTATATCTACTGACCTAGATGGATTGGGATTGATACCCGAAATAGTTGACCGACCTTTAGTAGCGATGAACACTATTTGAGGATCCATAGACTTTGTATGGTTTGGTCTTATCGTTTCATGGATGCTCTTTTGTTTATGATTACTTTATTTAGAGTTTTGTTGAGTTTGGTATTATCTTGGAGATGGACTGGCTAAGGAAATATGCAGTAATTGTGGATTGCGAGAAGCAGTTGGTGACAATTTTGGTTGAGGAGCGGTGGAAGGTAGAGATTTACTTCCTATAAGATGATGAAACTATGGTTATCTTTCTATATTTGCTAGAGGTCTCACAAGTTGAGAGGTATCATCTATGCCTATCTTTAGGGAATATTCAGACGTACTCGAGTAGGTGACTGGTTTACTGCCACACTGAGAGATTGAGTTCAGCATAGACTTAGTAAAGGATTTCGAACCGATAGTTGTTACCTTGAGGCATACAGCACCCAGAGGGTAGAAGGAGTTGACCATGCATTCAAGGATTTGAAGGGGAGGTTGACGAGTGCACCGGTGTTGACCATTGTTAGTGAGAATGAGGAGATGATGGTATACACTGATGCTTATGGTATTGGATTGGTTGCATTACTAATGCAAAGTGGTAAGGTAGTCACCTATGCTAACCGGCAGCTGAAATCGTATGACAAGAAGTACTCGACCCATGATTTGGAGTTGGCCACTATAGTGTTTGCTTTATAATTTGGTGGCACTACCTATTTGGAGAAAGGTTCGAGTTGTTCATGGACCGCAAATCATTAGTATACCTTTTCTCCTAGAAGGACTCCAACCTTCGTTAGTAATGATGGTTAGAGTTCTTTGTCTCCTATGACATTAGCATTTCTTATACGCCCAACAAAAGGAAATGCAGTCACTAATGCCTTGAGTAGAAGACATGCCAGTTTGGGAGCCATGTTCCTAGAGTGAAAGGAGTTGGATTTTAACGCTGGTTATGATTTTAGGCCTCGATGTGAACTAGAGTCAAAAATTTTGGTAAGTTTGATGATTAGACCTACTTTGATCGAGTAGATTGGTAATAGTCAGAGGCAAGATTATAAGCTAGTTGATACCCTGGTGAAAATAGGGGAAGGAATAGAGTTTAATGAGATGAAGCAGTACAGACTCAATTGAGATAGTTGGCTCCATAAGGATGTGTAACAACCCGCATTTTTAAAGATAGGATATTAAAACAATTAATTGAAATATGGAATTTTTAATCGATTGAAGGTCCAAAAATCGGACTTTTCTCTTACGATCAAACTAGAACTCGAGACCACTTTTATTGAGTCTGGATCGATGTTGTGAATCAATATGTGTACAAATGGTTCTATACTTGGAGTCATGACATTTTTAGAATTTATGCATTGTCATACGTCTTGTATAAGATATGTGCGTAATTGGATCCGATGGGAACTCGACCGATGACCTGTATTTCTAGGATGAGGATTTCATTATGAGACGTACGATTGTGGAATTTTTGGAATCAGGCTACCCGATGGCCAAAACGACCTTGAAGTGCATGAAATTATCTTCCTGGAGCACCATATCAGATGGCGATGAAATTTATACCATCAGGATCGGAAAAATGTGGTGATGTGCACTAAAAAGCTTCATGGCGATCCGATGTGTTGTGTGAATGTACGAGCTCAAAACATATAGCAATTTATTTAAGAAATAAAATAATATATATATGCACTAATGACTTTTCCCTCCCCTCTCTTACTTTTTTCTCTCCATGCAACAACCTGACTTTTAAGTAATAATTAATTAAAGTTAATAATAATAATTAATCAAATCTTGAATTTGGAAATTTATTTGATAAATTGATTTTAAATTATTTAAATAAAAGGATATAAATCGTAAAAGTATGATATTAGATTTGAAATAGGTGAAAATTGGAAAATAAAATTTTATAAAAGTAATATGATTGAATTAAAATATTGGTTTGGAATTTGAAAAGGGAACTTGTATTTATTTAAATCTATTAGAATCTTGTTTTATTAATAAAAGAAAATAAATATATATACTTACTTAATTTATATATTTTCAAAACCAAGCCTACATTTTTTAAGCCCAAACCCTAATTATCACAAAATTTCCAATTTTCAGACTCTTCCTTTCTCTTGATATTTGATCTCTAACCCGAAATAAGAAACGGACATGTTCATTTATGTTGATTTTAGAAAACTATCAACTTACCAAAACCCTTAGCATTTATCAATCAAATAAAATCTAGTAAATTATTATAAACCCTCCAAACTCAATTATACGCCTCCCGTCACCATTGTGCACTTACGTGCATAAGCGATTAGGGTTTAGCCGTTGCGTTGGGTCGTTTGGGTGCATGCGTTCTTGGGAGAAGAGGAAGTAGGTGGAGCTTATGTTGAGGTTAGTGTTTTCACTCATAATTCTATGTATATTCTTTGATTTTACAAATATATATATATATATATTCGTTAACTAAAGTGTTTTTTAGATGTATAATGTTATGTGCTTTGAAATTATTGAGTCCTGCATTAACGGAAATGCTAGTGGATACATGAAACGATGCCGTGATGTTAACTAAGAGTATAGACACCTGTGCAGTTAAAGCGCTTAGCAGTTTTATAGCGGTGATGGTGCAAAAAGTAAATGTGGGGATAGAGCGGAGATATAGCAGAAAATAACAAAGATGCAGAAAGCTTCATTATATGTAAAATCAAATATTTAAAGTTAATTTATCTACGGACTAGGTAAAGTCCAGATGGGGTAGGAGTTACTTCTATCGATGTGGTGATTTTTCTCATATGGCAAAAGATTGCAGAGATCCAGTGAGGTGCTTTAGATGTGGCTTTTTTAGGCACAAAAAATCCAGTGTTTAATGAAATTCACCCCGCCTACTGTCGAGAGTAAGAATTTCTCTGCCAGATCATGGTTTTTAGTTTATGTTGAAATGCATGAAACTTAAGAGAATATTATTAGATCATTTATGGTCTCAGAGATCAAAGGGAATTGAAATTCTTGAGGAACTTTTCAAGCATTTCGAAGTTATAAATGAGGTTAATATCAGTAGTGGGTATATCAAGAAGTTTGGGAATCCATAAGACTATTTTGGTATTTCTACTTCTTCTTTAGAAAAGGATGTCTTTGTTTCTGGCCAGTCATGTGGATATATAGGGTCTTCGAGCAATTCTAATGAAGCTTTTGCAGACTCTGATTTCTCTATTTCAGTATCTAGGGATGATTCTAATTTCTATGATCCTTTATTATTAGATCCCACTATTGTTTCTTATAGGATGGTTTCTCATTCCTCTTTAGACATTCTCTCTAAAGACAATAATGTTGGTTGCACTATTGAAAACTCTGTCTCTTCTATTCACCAGCGTGAGAAGAATGATGAATTTATTCCTATTCATAACAGAAGACTCGTTGCTAAATCTTGTGACATGGGTAGTTTTAAGTCAGACACATTTAACCGATATGATTATCTGATGTCTATGGATGATGTTGGTATAGACCCTATTTTGATCGATGATGCTGACAAGATTACTAAATGTTTTGATGTTAAAAATATTGCTCCTTCACCTATTGAATCATTTGTCTATGATAGCAATCGTGGGTATTGTTCCCATAGGAACATTGATATTGGCTCTGACAGCTTAAAGCTGATGTGTGTAGATAGAAAATGTGATAAGGGATCAGGAGTTCTTGTAGGAGATTCTATTGGTTTTAATAATAACAACATTGTAGCTCCTGTTTCTGATGATGAAAGATCTTCTGCTGAATTCTCGAAGGAAGTGAGTTACTGCTCCAAAATCCAATGGTGCAATTGTGATATATAATGGTTATGTAAATTATGGATGTCTGGGAGAGTTTTATGAGGATAAGGAAGATATGCACAGCATGACATGTGCAGTTTATACCATGAATGATGGAAATGAATATAAGGCAAATGATGCTCTAGCTATTGTTGATGGTTTTGTATCGAAGGTCTGGATGAATGAAGTTAAGTTACACAGTGGGCTTTAGGGTGATGATGTGAAGCTAGGCTGTGGTGATTCAGTGGATAACATGCACAGGGAAGATATACACATGGTTCTTAATTCTGAATTGATTTTATATGGGGATAGTTCGTATGAAGGGGATTGGAATCATAATGAGTTAGAGAGGTTGGATAGAGAAGATGGTGTTAATTGTAATGATGATGTGAATTTGGTTTGTGGAGGTAACTTGCATAATGAAGATTTGCATAGAACAAAGAAAAATGTTTCAAATAATTTGGTTTGTGGAGTGGGGTTTGCTTGCACTGGTGATGGGTTAGCTAGTTTGGAAGTTTCTTTGTACAGTGAGAGACATGAAGTTAATTTGATATGCACCTATTTTGTGGTGATACATTGGGTGATACAATGGGTGATACAATGGGTGACATGCACAATGTTGAAATGCACACGTTCAAAATTCTTTATATGATACACTTGGGGATAAAATTAGTGTTAAGGTTTGGAATCTTAATGAGATGGAGGGGTTGGAATGCCGTGGAGATGGGATGGTTAGAGAAGTTGATGTTTTATCTAGGATGAAATTTTGTTGTACGATTGATGATTTCTAGTCAGTGTCTGGTTTGGTAAATTGTCAAAAGGATAACAAAACATTGCAACCCGACGATATACATTTGGAAATTGTTCATCTTAATTCTTCAATTTTGGAAGATAAGGGGAGAAATTGAAATATTAGCAATTTTGCTTCTGTTTTTTCTTCATCATCTAAGAGAGGAAGGCATAGAAAATCTGTTGCAGCTAATGGTGTTGTTTGTCAGAGTTCCAGGATCCTTATTAGTTATTCTTCATCTATGGGTGAGTCACCCGATTCGAGTGTCATGAGTGGCATGACGAATTCGAGCTCAGGTATGGCTTCTGGGTTAGGTAGTACTTATTCTTCTTATGCTCTAGGAAGTTTATCTACTAGTGTGATTTGTCAGTTAGCTAGAGATACTGCTTTTGTTTTTACTAACGTCGAATTAGATACGGCGTACATTAGAAGTAGGGAGGTAGAGAGGGCTATATCAGCTGGATTATGAAAATTATCAACTGGAATATTAGGGGTCCTAACGATTTAGATAAATGCGATAAAATTAGAACTTTTTAAAGATTATTTTATTGATATAACACTTTTACATGAAACGAAAATTGATTGTCCATATCTTTGTTTTTATAGAAAATTAGGTGGTTATTATTTTAGGCATTGGGTTGGTTTACCTTCTATTGGAGCTTCTGGTGGTTTACTTATAGGGTGGCGAGATAACTCTTTTAAACTTCTTCAAACTATTACTAAACAACACTCTATTCATATATCCTCATTAACCTTAGCGATAACTCCTTATTAAATATTTCTAACTTTTATAGACCAAACTCGAAATTTGGTCGTCGTGTTCTATGGAGTGAATCTCTAGAATTCAGATCATTCGCTCCTGGATATTGGATTTTGGGCGGGGATTTTAATGTTACACGTTTTCTAGGAGAAAGATATCCTAGGGAAGGAGATTTCTCTTCTATGGAAGAGTTTGAAAAATTTATTCTTAATAGTAATTTGATAGAAATGCCTTTATCTAATAGAGAATTAACTTGGAGTAATACAAGGGAATCCCCTTCTATGGCTCTTTTAGATAGATTTTTTATTAACGAAACAAAATCGAAGACAAATTTCCTAATTTTACAGTCACTGGTTTGTCGCATACATATTCTGACCATTGTCCTATTATTCTTGCGTGTGAGCAACATACAATTATTATTAAATCTTTTAAATTCAAGAAAATATGGTTATTCAAATCTAATTTCACTAACTTAGTTAAAAATAAATGGATATCAATGAATTTTTATAATATCGGGAATTCAGATAACTTGGTAAAAAAATTTGTTTTAAAACTTAGGGGTCTTAGGAATTTTCTTAAATATTGGAGCAAGAAAGTTTTTGGTAGTATTAAAATTAAAAAAGAAAATTTACTTTCAGAATTGCTTAAAATTAACAAAATAGAAGAAACTAGACAACTTAATCTAGGGGAACGTAATGTTCTCGCTAACCTAAAAGAAGAACTTAATTCAATCTTAGAAAAAGAGGAGATTATGTAGAAATAGAGATCTAGAATTCAATGGATTAATGAAGGAGATAATAATATAAATAAAATTTATAATATGGCTAACGGGAGAAAACGTAGTAATAAAATAAATTCTATTTTTGTGAATAATGTTGAATAGGTAGATCAAAGGGATTTAAATAAGGCCTTTATTGATTACTATAGGGATATTTTTGGCAATAGGAATAACCATAGGATAAACGTTAGATGGAATGAAGTCTATCCTATTGAATCTAGAATTAACCTTACTGACTTTGATAATCCTTTTTCTGAAGAGGAGATTTTGAAGGCTATTAATGATATGCCTAGTGATAAAGCCCCGGGTTCTGGTGGGTTTCCTATTTTATTTTACAAAATATCTTGGGATGTTTTAAAATTTGACTTAATTAGCATGTTTAATGATTTTTATAATGGGAAATTACAATTAGGAAGATTTAATTTTGCAAATGTAATTTTATTACACACAAAAATAGGTGCAATTAATTTAAAAGATTTTAGACCCATTTCTTTAATTAATTATTCTGTGAAAATTATTTCAAAAGTTTTAGCTAATAGACTTAGTATAACAATGAATGATCTTATTGATTGTTCACGAAGTGCTTTAATTAAGGGTAGAAATATCACTGATGGAGTGGCCGCTGTTCAAGAATATATTAATCACCATTGTAAGAATAATATTACATATGCAATTCTAAACTTTGCGAAAGCTTTTGACTCGCTAGATTGGGATTTTCTTTCTGATATGTTACTAGCTAGAGGCTTTAATAGCAAATGGCTTAGTTGGATTATGACTTTGCTTAGAACTGGTAATTCTAGTATAATGGTTAATGGAATTTTAGGAAATAAAATACAAGGGGTTTAAGGCAGGGTGATTCTTTATCGCCTCTTTTGTTTAACTTAGCTGCTGATGTTTTCTCTAAGATTATTATAAAAGCAGTTGGAAATGGATCTTTAGGGTGCGTTGGTAACAAAATCTCCCGCAATGGTATCTCTGTTTTTATATTTGCGGATGATACCTTACTATTTGCTTCCCATTTGCCTAGACATGTTATTACCCTTTAATTTATTTCATAGAACTTTGAAACTTCTTTCAGGGCTAAAAAGTAATTTCGATAAATGTTCCATTTTAGTATTAAATGACATTGATAAGGTTGAAGGTTTAGTTGCTAATTTGCTTAATTTTAAAACTATGACTTTTCCTTTTGACTATCTTGGTTTTTCGATTAGACCAACTAAACTTAAGCACGGTGAGTGGTTAATTATAATAGATAAAATTAATAATAGAATTTTTAATTGGAATGGGAAGTTTTTATCGAGAGCGGCTAGATTAGTTCTCATCATCTCTGTTTTATCTGCTATTCTAATCTATTGGATATCTATGCATCTGTTCCATGATTGGGTGATTAATAAAATAGATAAAATAAGAAGAGATTTCTTATGGAGTGGTGATAATGCCAACAATATCCTTAAATGTTTAGTCAATTGGGAAACGGTTTATAAATTGAAAAAGGAAGGTGGTTTAGGAGTTATTAATTTGCGTAACATGAATTTGTCCTTATTAGGAAAGTGGTTATGGAAATTTAAGGATATAAATGATAATTCTATTTGGAAAGAAATTTTTTCTAAATATTATTATAATGGTAATAATAATTTATACCAAATTACACCTACAGTTATTAATATGTTGTCTAATTTTTGGAAATAAATTTTAAAATGTCATGAGATTTTTTACCTTGGTATTAATACGATTGTTCATTCGAAATAATACTTCTTTTTGTCATGATCGTTGGTTATCTGTTGTTCCTCTTAGGGTAGAATTTAAAGAGCTTTTTGATATTCGTAATTTTAAAAATGCTTTAATTATATATGTTTTTTCCCTAGACAATGATCCCCTTGGAATTTTACTTTTAATAGAATCTTACAAGGTACAACTCTTAGACAATTTGCTTTGTTATGTGCTAGATTGAACATATAAAATATTGATAATGAAAATGATATTATGAACTGGGAATGGGATAAGGGTAAGAAATTCACTTCAAATTCTTTTTATAAATTTCTTAATTTCTCGGGCGTAACTAATAACCCTTTTGATCTTATTTGGAAAACCACGCTCCTCCGAAGTCAAAAATTCGTATGTGGTTAATCATGTATGGGAAATTAAATACTATTCAATTTTTAAAAGGAAAGAATATGAAAATTGATAATAAATGTTCTTTTTGTAAATTGTATTTTGAAGATATTAAACATGTGTATTATGATTGCATGGATACTCACTACAGTCTTAATAATACTCTCAAAATCTTTAACTTTAGTCTTACAACTAAAGTTACTGATTGTGATTATTATTGGAATAATTTAAGATTTAAGTTTAAAAAGGAAAATAGATTTTTAATTGATACTTTATTCATTATAATTTGTTGGTATATTTGGTTTGAGAGAAACCAGAGACTTTTTAATAATAGTAATATTCATATTAATAAATTGATTTTTATAATATCATCATTTTGTTTTAATTGGATCTCAAACCCTAAATATAGATTAGCTAAAAACAATTATTTCAAAGAATACCTTATTAAAGTCAGTAGTAGCATTAAGCAATTTAGGCATAATTTTTTTTAATATTAATAGTTATAGCATTAACATTTTTTCAAATTTGAATAATGATTTTACTGAATACCAAAATCTTTACGTCTTTAGAGTTAGTTAAGTTGTTGCATAATGGGCTTGGATTCTTTTTTAGTATGTTTCTTATTTTTGTTGCATTTTTGTCTTATAATTTTAGCTTTAGTTTTATTACTTTTTCTTTATTAATACATATATATGTATATAAACTTCATTTATACACATATATGTGTATTATTCTAATAATTTTCTTTACTTCCATTTACAAATACTAGTTTAGGCCAGAAATGGTGCTAGATTACTATTTGTAGATTTTCAGGATTGCTGCCAACAGGAATGCAGTGAGACATTCATTTTGGACCTTCCGCGTTTGCAGTGAGGTGTTCTTCCGTGTCTGTAGTGTGGCGTTCTTAATTCTGGATCATCAGCATTTGCAGTGAGGCGTTCTTTTCAGTTCTTTCGCGTCGGCAGTGTGGCCATCTTCATTCTGGATCATCCACATATGCATATGGTGTTCTTTCCAGTTCTTCCACGTCTGTAGTGTGGCTTTCTTCATTCTGGATCATTTGCATTTGCAGTGAGGCGTTCTTTTTGGATTTTTCGAGTTTGCAGTGAGGTGTTCTTTCTTAGTTGGAGTTGTCTATTGATCTCATCTGCACTGGGTTGCAACATGGAATTTTTAGATACTTCTAACACCTCTTTATCGGGCGGTGGCCTTGCCGAAGCTCGATATTGAGGCGTAATGGGCGATGGCCTTGCTGGAGCTCATTCTAGATGTACTTGAGTTTTTTTCATTGTTTTTGTATTTTGATTAGTTACATGCCAGGCATGTTGGCAGCACCTTTGTATTTGGTGTTATATATATACATACATGTGTGTTCTCCTCTATTTTTGAGGATCACACATTTCTCTCAAAAAAAAATTATTCTCATTCTTATTCATATAGGAAAAATAAATATTGTTTAATATTATATAACAAAACCGCAGAATATCATGTTTTTTATAGTCTAAATTTGGTGAGTACAATACATTTCTAACTTATATTATATGCATGTGCCATAAAATTAGGTCTTTACCCTAGCTTCGTTGATTTGGTTTAAAAGAAAACTAGTCAAATCGACCTTTGTATAATAATGTTGCTAAAGTGGATAGTAAAAAGCCTTGATTAAGCAGGTGTAGCGGAAAACAGCGAGGCTTAAAGTGGAGCTACTGTTTAATAGCGCTAAACTGAAATAACGTAGCTGTCGAAGAGTGCTATGCGCTATAGCTAGGGTTTTGTGAGGTTCTAGCAGGGCTTTAACTGCACAAGTATAGACTTCGTGCCTATGGAACTTGCTTCGTGCTATTAGTCTCCCTTCTAGTGCTAATAGAGTAGTTTTGGCATATGCTATTGATACACCTCACTTGAGTATAGTTATGGGTTTGATGACCCATATAGTGTTATATATATGAATCTACATGGGACTTCATGTCTGTCGTATAGTCATATCCCATCATAATATTTTCAAATAGATATTATATAAGGAGATGAGATTATACCTGTGATATTTGTCTAGTTTATAGTGGATTCTTAGTATATGATATACAGCCTATCCTATTTTATGTATATCGATGATGAATTTTTATCGGGATTGAGAGTTGTAATTGGGAAATGCTTCGTGCTAGTCCAATATACTTAATGATATCTCACTTTTTGATATTTCTAGATTTGATGATGATTTTGGTTATGTATGATTCACTCATTTATGTTTATTCTTTTATTTCTGATTTGATGTGTTTCCATATGGGTGATGACATCTTTTGATAACAGAGCCGTTTGCTTCATACACATGATTGAGTTATTTGTGTGATGGGATGCTTTGATAGCTATTTAAGATATTATAATTGTATTCTATGCACACATTTGCATAGTTATATGTGTGTGTATATATACACTACATACACACACATATCGACATGTTGTATGATGATTTGAGTATCTTTGGTTGAGTTATCATATGATTACACTTAGTTTATATTGTGTTACCTTTGTTATGGATTTTTGAGTAGACATAATCCGACCCGTGTGTTATTTATGTAATACGCGGGTCAGTCCGAGACGTTTCAAGTACAGAGACAACATGACCAGCATCTATTTTATTGGGCTTAGAAGAGAGATATGTTAGGATGATGTATGATATTTATATAACATTGAATCTTTGTATATTTTGATACCGAGATGTATATTAATTATTTTTCACATTGCATTGAGATAGTTGACATTTGAGGGTAGTTGTACCTTTACCATATATACATTATGTATATTATATGTTATCGCTGTTGTTTACTACCGTATATCATGTTTTGTTTCTAGAGGCATACATTTTTATTGCGTTGTTCCGATACTATGTATGTATAAGTGGGTTATTTATTTGATGTTTTAATACGTATCAGTGTTAGTATAGGGGAAAATTCACGTGTGTACCCTATATAGCCTCATTTTCCATATTATTTGGCAACATTACTCTATAATACTTTTGGATAGTATGGGTAATGAGGTGGGGTCTTCACAGATGGTATCATAGAAGGTTTAGAACAAAATATCGTATATTCGATACACGAGTCGAGACCTTAGATTAGATGAGTCCCTAAACCTTAGGAGTGTTGGGTAAATTTCTATAATAAAAGATAGTAAATTATATATATATGATGATTACTAAGGTAATCATCAAGGGGTGTATTTATGGTTTTATAAACATATGTATTTAAATATATAATAAATTTCTTTCTTTCAAATATGAAGTATAAAATGTTTGGGTAGCAAGGACGAAAGGAGTTATTCCAACTAGTAGCATTTGTCTGTATGATTTTCAGTGATTTAGTATTGTGTTATTATAGTATGGCATGGTATTATGTTGTTGTATTTTAAATGATTTTTGAACAGAGTGCGTAGTGGAAGATCTATTTATTAGTTTCTGTTGAGTATATGATCATTTTAGACTTTTATGTTGTTTTGACAATTTGAAATAATTGGTATTGAATTTAATTTTGAAATTTATGTGTATTTAAAGGTAGTTTGATATTGTTTTGAAGTAACTAAAGGTTTGATAAATGGCAACTGTAGCTTCTTCATATTTGCGATTTCCATCCTCTGATTCTTTTCCTTCTTCCTCATTCTCATCCTTTGTATTTTCTAATTTACCCAAGCATAATTCTGTTCATGATTCTTTCTCTAAGCATTCATATGCCAAGGTGGTTAAAGAAGGGGAAATTTATGTTCCTGATTCCTTCCATAGGAATTCTAAAGCTGTGAATTGGGTTTATTCTAGATGTGGAAGGAAGATTTGTTATTGGTGTGGGGGTTTTTCTCACGTTGCAAAAGATTACCGTGATCCTGTTAGATGCTTTGGATGCGGCATCTTTGGTCATAAAAACATCGAGTGTTCGATGAATAACAAATTCACTCTAGTTAATCTCAAATATCCATCGATTTCGGAACATGGTTTCTGTTTGTCTTGAAGTGTATGAAACTCAAAAGAATTCTATTGGATCGCATATGGATTCAAAGATAAGAGGGTATCGAATTATTAGAGGAATCGTTCAAACATTTTAGCGTGAATAATGAGGTTAATATAGGTAAAGATTACAGCAAGAAATTCGAAGACCCAGAGGATTATTTTGGTAAATCAGAACTTTCTTTGGATCGAGATGAACCTATTGATGACTTGTTACTAGTTCATAGCGAGAACTATGGGGTTTCGAGTTCATTTGTTGATGCTAATGTTGATTATGATATTTCTATTACTGTTCAAAAGGAGGAATCTATTATTTTTGATTCATTATTATTAGATCATGCTCTGATGTATTGTCGACTGGATCTACGATCTGTGAAAGCTAATGATTTTGAATTAGAATATAGGTGCGAAGATTTCACTAGGAGAGATTCTAGTTTTGTTGTAAATTTATGTAAGGTGAATAAAGAGGTTGTCTTAATTCATAGCAAAAAGTCCAAGTCACAATCTTGTGAAGTGGGAAGTTTTGATCTTGTGACAACCCTGATTTTTAATAACATTATTCAGGAGATTTAATTAGAATAAATTAAATAGATTAATGTAGAGTGATAAGGGGATTGAGATTGGTAAATGAATATAGGTAGCTGTGCTTAATTAAATTGAATGAACATTTAAATGGTTAAGTGCTAACTAATTAAATATAAGGGCATTAGGGTAAATAGCCGCCCATATTTCCCACCTTATACTATTATATCTTAACCATACACGTTCATTATCATCACAAGCAAAAACGTAAGAAAAGGAAAGAGCAAGGCTAGCCATTAAGAAAATAAAAAAGAAGATAAAATCAAGTAAAGCTTAGGATTCAAGCTAGAAGAAATCAATCTCTAATTTCCTTATCCAATCTAAGGTGAATAATAATCACTACATCTCTATTTTGGTTTTATAATCATATGATTTTGGATTTAAGGGTAAATTCATTTTTAAGATATAGTGGATGATGATACGCTAGATTTATGATTTATTTGGTTTAATTATGATGGTTTAAAAGGAGATATGAACGATTTTAGGGTAAAACTGAGATTTAATGATTTTTAAATGCCATGGAAAAATTATATATCATGGAAAACATGATTTTGGAGTTGGATTTTAACTTTTATAATTTTCCAAGCCGTGGAGAATTGCTTATGAATTTTTAAAGGAAAATATGGTTAATTTGGTTTATAAATTTATTTTGGAAAATATATTAAGGAGTTGGGTTTGAAATTTTGATATGTTAGATAACACGATTAAAGTGAATTTCTGGAATTTTTGGGGATTTTTACCAAGGGATTTAGTATGGAAATTAATTATTTTGAAAGGAGGACCTAAATGATTTAATTACATTGTTAATAGGAAAGAATTAATTGTTAAATGTCACTTCATTTTAGATCTAAGAAAAATGTGGAAAATATTATATAATTTATTTGAAAGTTTAAGATAGCCAATCAAATGTTTACAAGTAGGCAAGTTTGTTACAAAAGTTCACTTTATTTGGTAAAAACAGCCTTTTTCTCAGAAAAAGGGGTTCTGCCTTCTTTAGAAGGTCCGTTCGACTCAGACCTTCCACCTCCAACCTAGTCAAAATCTTCTAGGTCGAAACCAATAAACCAATACACATGGTATCATTCAGATGGTACGTAGTGGATTGGAGAAAGGCGAAAGGTAGGGTGTCGAAAGGTAGCTTCCGAAGGAGTTGGTTCCTTGGTTTATTTTTGTTTTAAAGGAAAAGCGCTTGCTGTTTATAAAAGGAGTTTCGGCAAAGTCGAAACATATGGTTTCTAAATGGTTTTCAAAGAGGCTTTCAAAAGAGAGCTGCGCCTATGTTTTAAAGAAGTAGCTTCTGAGGGAGTTACTTAGATATTGTTTAAGCTCTCGGAAGGGGTAGTTTCGACCAAGTCGAAACCCTTCTAAGAATTGATGACCTTCCGATCGTATTGAAGACATCAATGTTATCGAAAGATTCGGTGTTTTATATATAAGTGCTACTTCCTAATGCTTTTGAAAGGGGTTAGGGGTTTCGTAGGATATGGTTTTGGATGAGGTTTCGAGGCCAATCTTCAATTGTTTTACCCATAGGTTTTAAGGCTTTTGAAAGGGTGGTTCCGACAACATCAAGCTTCCCCAATACTGTTTGAAATAAAGAATGGTTTCGAAAGAGATGCTTTCGCCTATGTTCACTTTGACACAAAATGATGTTTTAAGTATAATCCCAATGCTTTTGAAAGGGTAGACTTCCAATGGTTTTGAAGGGTAACCTTCAATGGTTTCGAAAGAGTACTTTTAGATGGTTTCGAAGCTATGCTTCTACTCTTATATGATAAAACTTTAACATTGTCGAAAGGTTTTAAAACCCAAACTCAAATTTTTGGAGGTAAAACCCATGGCTAAAATAAAGGAGTTTTGAAATGACTTTAAGTAAGTAAATTTAAAGAAGTATTGCCTTGATAAAAATATAAGTTAAAGGGGTTAACTATGCTTTATATGAAATGTATTTCAAGGACCTTAAACCCACAGGAATGGTATTGTTAAATTGTATGTTTGCTTCTTCAAATACTAATAAATTCACATGATAAAGAACCCATAACTGTATTTTGGGGATAAAGGGGTAGAAGAACCAGCTAGGTTAACCCAGTAGTGAATATAAATTGATTAAACTCCTGAATGATTAGAATTACATCTAGAGAGTTAGGGAGACTAAAATATAAGATGCTTAAACCTTAAGTTGTCCTGGAGATAGGTTCATAGTAAACCTTTGAAAACTATGATTTGGTAGTTATTGGAGGATAACCAATAGGTTCATAGTAAACCCATGAAAACTATGTATTAAGGTAGGTTGGCAAGGGTTAATTGGTTTGTAATGAACCCATGAAAACTATATCCGGATTAAAAATTGACATCAGTCAATAGGTTCCTAGTCAACCCATGAAAAATAGGATAAGAAAGAAGTTAATGGAGGTATCGGTAGGTTCCTGGTCAACCCATGAAAACTAGGATATAAGTGAGTTACTATATATATCCATAGGTTCCTAGTCAACCCATGAAAACTAGGATAAGGGATGAGTTGTTGGAAGTGCTAATAGGTTCAGGGGGGATCCATGAATTAATTAAGCTAATTGGTAGGGGTCTATAGGATCTTAGTGATTCCATGAAAACTATGAAATAGGACAGGGTGTCCATGTGTTATGAAAAAGGTAATAGTGATCCTAGAAACTATAATTATGACATAGGGGTCAAATTAAACCGGGATGAGAAATCCAAAGTGTTTATATGTATACATATCATCATAATATTTTGAAATGTATGTTTTAACCATTGTGGATGTAGGGACATAGTATATGGTTTTATAAAGGTTTTAGGATAATAGTGAGGGGAAAATCCCGTTCCGCTAAGTGGAGTGATCTCACTAGATATCTCAAAGGATTAAGATGTCAGATTATTATTCATACTAGGCTTTATGTCTGATTCAAATATTTGGTTTTCCGCTTTAACTCTCGGGTACTCAATTGATTTGGAGTAGCTTGAGATTTAAGGTTTTTAGGTTCTCTTCTTAAATGAATGGAGCTTCCGGAGGCGTGTAGGAGGCAGTTAGCTATTTAGAGTTATATAATTCCGTTGTGTATTTGTTTGTAAAGGAAGATTTATTAGCTTATTATATGCTCTTATCAACTAAGGGGGCATCTTCATATGTCGCTCTTGGCGTATGTGTAATAATTATATTTTGCTGAACACGGTTAATGTTTTTGGGATTATGTAATGAACATCAAGTGTTTTGAATGGAATGTGGAAATGTGTTTTTGGGATTTGTTAAAACTTTCCATGTTTCTATGATCTGTGTATCAATGTATCTAGCACCACCGTATATGATCGCCGAGTAACTATGAATGACAGCAGCATTCGTAGCCATTAGTTTTGGGCCTCCAAGTAGGGGGATGTTATAAGTTGGTATCAGAGCATAGGTGTATGAAACATTAAAAGAAAGTTAAAACCTAAAAGCTTTTTGAAACATAATCTAATGAATTAGAAAGTGTTTTCAACGTTTTGCGGAATCGGCAAGTTAGATAGTTAGTCAAGAGGTTTGCCTAAATGATCAGACAGATGAGAAGCAGACTCATTCGAAATAACTTGAGGAGTAGTAGACGGCTTGGGCTGATTGGAGAGATGACTCTTAAGAAATCGATAGACAAGTTTCTTTCCCTTTCTTTTTTCGAGAACCAAGGGCTGTAGTGTCTGCGAGGATCCGACAACGACCCCAAGACTAGACCCTTCGTTAGCACAACCAGGCTTTTCACCTTCATCTTTTTCATCATCTATATTTGTGACCTACTGAGCTCCCACAATTGGAGGCACGATAAGATCAACCCGGTTTCCCCTTCGACCAACTATGGCATGTTGTCTTGCCACTACAACTCTAGCAATATTCTCTAGCCCTATGCTTTAGCACTCAATATTTCTATCTTCTGGCGGCACATCCTTAAGAGTCGAGACTGTCTTCTCAAGATGTTTACCTTCGGGCCACGAGATAGTACCTGTAATAAATCAGAAAAAATGCTTAGTCTAAAATAGACTCGGATATAAACGTATAAATCAAGGTAAAGAGTGATACATACGTCTTTCCAACCACCGTCGAGCGAAGCCAGGCGGACATCGCATAAAGAACCATTCTCTTTTGAAAACGCTTAATTTATTCCAAGTACCAGTTAAGATATGACACTTCTTAACCGACTCCAAAAATGTAAACGAGAAACTCCCTGTCCATTGCTTGAAGGTGAATATGAATCGAATGTCTTCGGTAGTTGGAGGGCGATATAAGAACTCCATAAACACTATTTAAATATAGTTGAGCAGGGCGTAGCTATTTGGATGAAGTTGCACCGGGGCTATCCTTAAGTAATGTAGAACCTCGTGGATATATAAGTTAAATGGTGGAATGCATCCAACCCAACACATAAATTTGTTGCATGTGGTATACCCCTTCGGAGGACTGTGAGCTCTATCATCCCATGATGGGACCAGTACATCGTCAAATGAAATCCCATGTCTCTCATAGACTTGGTGAAGAGCGGATTCACTAATCTTTGGGGCTATGGAATCTATAGGATCTTCCAAGAAGACTGCATCCTCCAAAGTGTCAGGAGCAGAATCGATGTTTTCCGGTGGAAGAATAGGAATGACGGAGAATAAATCAAATGGTGGATCAGAACTTTACGATTGCTTAGATCGATGGCTAGAAGATGGACTGTCTAATTAAGTGGTTGAACTCGACTTGGCACCAGAATTGTTGTGCTGAGAAGAAGGTCCAACGGACATAGCCGCAACATGTTCCGAACATCTAGAATCCATTACTATCGAACTTAGTAAAAAAATCATTATTAGGTAAAATAACCTGTGCCCTCTGGTGCAAAGTGAGTGCTAGTGTTGTATGGTGAAGTTCCATGCAATACGGTGATAAGTCATATAGAATTAAAGGTGGAAAAGATGATGAGATTTTGAAGTTTGACCGGAGTGACCGTCATTGCTGACTGTCTCAACCGGTTCTCTACATCGCTAGAAAATGATTCAGCCTGAACCTCAAGATCGATTGTCAGTAGGTTGAATATTAATTTTTATGTTCATAGGCAGATAAGCTTCAAAAGACTTGTCCAAGGTGTTTGTCCACGTCATAGTTCGAATATCGTGCATGTCACAATATGCAGTTCAAATCATATATAAGTCGTATGTGTTCACTCAAGTGTTCAAGGCCGAAGCTCATCTCAAAGTCCAAGTTCATACAATTGGATTTCATTTTAAAGTTCGTTGTTGACAACCGATCGTTTCATCAAAGAATAACCGATCATTCTAGAATGGTCTTTCTTATACGATGATTCCATGACAATCGTCCATAATCAAGCCAGGTGCCACACCATTTCTCCAAACGATCGTTCCCATCGATCCCTATCCGATCGTTTGTTCTAACCATTACATCCGATCGTTCCCATCGATCACTATCCGATCATTCACATCTACATTCAACCAATCGTTCGAACCAAACCATCACCATAAGATTGTTCCATCTGTTGTATCGTTCTTGTACGATCGTTCCAGTACAATCGGTCCACACCAAAACCGTACTCAACATCAACTCCTTACGATTGTTTCACAAGTCAATTCATCTACTTTGAAGATTAGCCAAGTCCTTGACTACAACCGATCGTTCATGAACGATCGTATTCAACCCCCAAATCCTTCTTCCCAACAACTCAACCACTTCTCCATCAGCAAAATGATCGGCCAAAGCCCTCCTTCCTCCAACCTACTTTAAATCTATCGACTCCATCATTCTAATTGAACACCACAACGACCGACAAACCCAAAGTCGTGCTATCAAATCCACATACAAATCAAAATTAACCTACCTATATTATGATTCGAAGAATGGAGCTGGTTCAAATTCGATCTGGCATGAGGTTTGAGAAGATGGAAGTAGTAATAGCATGTACAGTGAAGAGGATGGTTAACTGAAGATTTAATGGTGGAGGATGGGTCTTCGATTTGGAAGGTTTGGATCATGACTTGGAAAGATGAAGATGAGGGAAGAGCCATTTTTCTTCTTCAGTTCGAGTTGAAATAATGCTAGAGTTAAGAGGATGGATGCGGCTAAATAAAAGTATTTATATATGGTGCAAGCCGGTCCTTTAAAGCTAATGAAATTGGTTTTTAAACAATCATTCCGATCGTTTGTTCCTCGATTCAGCACAAATCGTTTTCGAAGTATGAAATTGGGATTTGATAAGTCAACCAATGACAATCATTCTGATCGTTTCACGTAAACATAATATCGACTGTTTAAATCCCATAATACTGATCATTTATATTAATGGTATACTATCATTATATGATGGATCTGGAGCAACCCATCAATATATTCTACAACAAGCGATCGAATACGATTGTTCCTAAAAAAAGAGAGAAAAAGGACTTCACAACGACATGTGAACGTGTAATTGTAATCGGGGTTAAGGTATGAATACATATATGTTCTAACATACATACTGAAAAGTTCAATTTTTGAAATTAATAAAAAATTGAATTCTCACCTAAAATCAATTGGAGAAGAGTTTAAGTCAACTTGTTGGAGCCCAATAATCATTGGAAACAAAATAAAATAATCATCGACAAGCCGTAATCTAATATTTATATAGTTGGAAATCGAACAATAGTTATGACAAACAGAAGGAGATGCAACTCTCAATAATAGGAGGCTCAACAAAAGGATGGCGACTGTTCAATAAATTGGATGGAATCATTTCAGATTATAGAAATTTACAACGATTCAAAGCACGTCATGTTCAAACAAGATGTACTTTGGGGGGCAAATGTTATCCAGTCTTTTAGCCTAGCTATATCTTGACAAATCAGAGGAGACAGACTCAATGGTCATCAGGATCGATGTATCAGATTAATGATCATGAAGCCTAAAGATCATGCCTAAATCATAATATGAAGTAGTAGCAAAGCAGAAGCTCGAGACGAACTCAATAAAACACTAAAAGTATGGAAGTTCAGAATTCTCTGAAGATAGATCAGGCACGATCCATATTCAATACTATGGATTATATCGAACCGATTACATAGCTCAATTCAGTGATGATCAATCGATATCTCAAAATCTACAGGTCAAACACACTTGAAACTTTTGGAATATTAATATAATGGAGAAAGGAGTCCCTAAAAATGATAGCATGTTGAAATGAGCAAGTCAGAATGATCGGTTTACATTATTCATGAACGATCGTACTATTTCAACATGAACGATCCAATTCAACGAAAATTGGTCGATAACTCACTAACCATAACTCAAAATGACACCAAACTTTGGGAGCATAGAGTGGAGGCATGTGGGAGCTCACAAAAATGATCGCACATGCATTAGAGCATAAGTGAACGATCGGTACCGATCATTCCAACGATTGAGTTAGAAATTGCGATCGTTCTGGTAGGCCCCTATGGATCTAGAGAGTCTTCTACCAAATTTCCAGCGAGATATTTCGCCGTCTTCGCCTATAAATACAAAGTTCTTTCTTCATTTAAAGGATTTTTGCGCTTCCCATTGCTTTGTACTCAATTTTAATCAAGTGCTGCTATCATTACTTTATTGTAATTAGATTTACAAGTGATCAAATTCTTCGAAGTGGACGTAGGCACACAATGCCGAACCACTATAAATCCTTGTGTCTTTGTTACTGCTTGATTCTGATTGCTTGTTTACTTATCCTCTCTATTTAATTTTGATTATTCTTCATTTATTTATCTACTATTCTATTCTTAAGTGTTTGTGCCCACTTTTGGTGCCAACACCTTCCATTATGAGCCATGCATTAAATATCGACTCGGGGCATGTCCCGGTAAATTAGCAAAGGCGTGGTAGGGATCCAGAGAGATCTGCTGCCCTAAAGAGGAGTTGGATAGACTAAAAAGCAATGTGTTTATTAGCGACGGCCTCTTCCCTAAAAGTGTATCCAATCATGTACTTGTGAGAAAGGCGAATGGAATGTGGCAAACACGGATTGACTATTTGGACTTAAACAAGGCATGTTCAAAAGACAGTTTTCCTTTCCAAGGATCGACCAGCTGGTGGACTCAACCGCAGTACATGATTTGCTATCTTTTATGGATGTGTACTGCGAATATAATCAAATCCTAATGCACATCCCCGACCAAGAGCACACTAGCTTTATTACGGACGTGGGATTGTATTGCTATGTGGTAATGCCATTTGTATTGAAGAATGATGGAGCAACTTATTAGTGTCTGGTCAACTAAATGTTTAAAGATCAAATTGGAAAGACGATGGAGGTATATGTGGATGATATGCTCATGAAGTCACAACGATAAATCAACTACATTAGAGACTTAGCAGAGATGTTCGATATCCTTCGTATTACAAAATAAAGATCAATCCTTCAAAATGTTCATCTGGCGTTGCATCAAGAAATTATTGGGTTTCATTGTCGATACTCATGGCATCGAAGCCAATCCCGAAAATATTCGAGCAATTCGCAACATCCAGGCGCTAACGACTATCGAACAAGTACAGAGCCTAAATGGGAAGGTTGCTGTCCTGAGCCGGTTTATTTCCACAGCCACCGATAAATGCATTCTATTCTTCAACTTGATTAGAAGAGGGAAAAGGAACTTTGAATGGACACAACACTGTAAGATGCTTTCCATGCTTTGGAGAACCAATTAGAGAGACCTCCCATCTTGTCAAAGCCGGTGGAAAATGAAGACTTGTATACCTACTTGACTGTGTCGGTACACACAATAAGTACCGCACTACTTCACGAGGAGAGTCGAATACAAAGACCGGTCTATTATGTTAGCAAGCGATTAACAGGAGTTGAAAGGAACTATTTAAAGATGTAGAAATTGGCATATTGCTTGTTGGATGCTTCATGAAAGCTCTGCCCCTATTTTCAAGCTCATCCCATCAACATTTACACTGATCAGTCGTTACGATAGGTCCTATACCTGAGACATTTGGTAGATTACTCAAGTGGAACATCGAGCTGAGCCAATTTGAGGTCACTTATCTCCCTTGGAGAGCCATCCAGGGATTGGCACTGGCGGACTTTATAGCAGAATTCACCGCACAACATGATCTCCTAGAGAGTGGTGGAGCCCTTACCATTCGGTGGAAAATGTTTATGGATGAAGCATCCAACGATCGCTGTTCTGGAGCCGCAGTCGTGGTAGTAACTCTAGTGGATCGATCAATTTTCTATGCTTTGAAGCTTGACTTTCATGCAATGAACAATGAAGCTGAGCATGAAGCTCTGGTTGCTGGACTCAAACTTGCTAGAGAAATAGGAATAAAATCTCTTGAAATCTTTGGCGATTCCTAGTTGGTGGTATACCAAGTCAAGGGAGATTACAAGGCTAAAGGACAATGACTCGCTCCATACCTTATCTGAGTCCAAGAGGTATTGACTAACTTTGAGTATTATGACATCACACACATTCCTCGGGATCAAACAAAGAGGCTGACTCATTGGCAAAGTTTGCTAGCACCGATGATGCAAAACAAATGGCCTTGGTTCCAATTGAAGTATTAGACACTCCTAGCGTATACCAAATGGAAATCAACTAGGTACTAGAGACGGAGCCTGAGAAGGAGTCATGGATGACTCTGATTAAAGATTATTTGCTACAAGGAGTCCTTCCCGAAAGGAGGAATGAAAGGTGACAAGTTCTCCACAAAGCTTCATTGTATATCATTCAGGAAGGAGTCATGTATAGAAAGAATTTCTCCATTCCCCTACTCCGGTGTATTGCTCATGGTGAAATAAAACGAGTCCTAAAGGAAGTTCATGAAGGGGAATGTGGCGATCACACTGGAGGCAAATCCTAGTAAAGAAAATACTTCGTTATGGGTATTACTGACCAACTGTCAATTGAGATGTTGTTGATTATGCTAAGCGATGCGACAAATGCTAGATATATGCAAAAGTTCCACGAGCTCCACCATCAGAAATTACACAAATGACCAGTCTATGGCCGTTTTCCATATGAGACATAGATATTATCGGTTCCTTACCGATCTCTAAAGTTGGTGTGAAGTATGCCATCATAGCAGTTGTTTACTTCACTAAATCGGCCAAAGTAGAACCTTTAACCATGATCACAGTGAAGAAAGTAATCAACCTGACTGTCTGAAACATCATCTGTCATTTTGGTCTTCCACGAACCATTGTAACTGAATTCAAAGACTTCTGCCGTCGACATCATATTGAAAAGAGATTCATGGTAGTTGCTCACCCTTAAGCAAATGGACAAGTTGAAGCTGTGAACAAAATCATAAAGTCCATTTTGAAGAAACATTTGGATAAGCTAGAGGCAAGTGGGTGGATGAACTCCTAATAGCATTATGCGCTTACAGAACCATCCACAAGTCCGCGACTGGCCATACTCCATTCGCTCTTGCTTACGGCTCCGTAGCCGTCATTCTTATTAAACTCAAAGTCCCTTCTCATTGAGTGACCTACTACCACCTCAGAACGAATGCAGATCTCCTATTAGAATCTCTAGACTTGGTGGATGAGAAGCGCGAAGAAGCTTATTTGAGGGCAGCTACACATCGATATCGAGTCGCCCGATACAACACTAAAGTCCGACCTTTGAAATCGGAAATCTCATCTTGAAACAGGTTTTTCCTATCCCTTTACACATGAATCCTATTTGCGAGGGACAATACGTCATTGGACAGAGGCTTGGAGAAGGAACTTTCAAGCTAGCGACTGTTGATGGCGTCACATTTCCAAGGGTGTGGAATAGCAAGCATTTACGATGTTATTTCACTTAGTTTATTATTTTTCATTCAGTTGTATTTAATTTTCAAATTCACTTTAGCATTTGACTTTCCACATATGTATTATGGCAAAAAATTTCATTTCTTTCCAATTGGGAAATAAAATTCGAAATTTCCATCATATCTATGATTACAGTAGCAATACATATTAGTTATGATACCCAACTAACTAATGCTGACATGTCCGAGCAAGTTCCCAGAGCCTAGAGCCAACCGATTACATAAGTTCATGATTGGACTAAACAAAATGAACGTGGCTCGACCATTCACTTAATGATTCTTGCTCACAACCCGATGAGCGGAGTACCTAACGAGAAATGGATGTGACTTGACCATCCGATAATCAAATTAATCGCACCAAGCAATGGGACAGACGTGAATCAAAAAACGATCGTAACACGACAAATCACTCTCCAAGTTAAACCCGGGCTTAGGGCAAGTCAATCAACTAAGGAAAATATGGTTCGACTATTTTTCGAAATAATTCTAAGTTTCCAGATCGTGGACCGAAGTATAAACGAAATTTGGATGTGATTCGACAATCCGCCAACAAAATCTTGTCCCTAGAGTGTGGATATGAGTATAAACAAATAGATGAGTGTGATTTGTCCACCACTATTCCATTAACTCTGACCTAAAATTGACAGGAGGAATATAAATTCACTAAAGACGGAATTCGACCATCCACTATCTAACTCATTTAACCCGAGAACTGGAGGCAGGAATATAATCACTTAAACCGCCAAATCCGACAGTGTAACACTAGGGCTTGAGCCCAGTGTCTAGTACGACTTAAGGCCACGATTGTATAGAGGACTTGGAATAAAATTAACGGATTGTCATCCGAGTCAATGAGAGACAAATTACAAGTACATTGAATGGAAAATGTAATAGCTCAACTACTTAAGCAACTTCACACATAAGTTCGACAAAAGTAAAAGAACTTTATTTACATAAGCTTGGAAATTTAAGTACAAGTATTCACAGCAAAAGAATCAAAAAATCGGGCCGATCCCGTTCAAATTTGACTAACAAATCCCAAAAGACTTGGGAGCATGAGTGCACGCAAAGAATCGCTTCCTCCTCGGCTTCTTCTTTTTCTTCTTGGAATCGAGAGAGATTTCACTCGAACTTTCCTCACTCCTCTTATCTCCTCTTTTCCCGCTTCCTTGGCCTTTCACCAGAGTAGTCTTGGATGACCTGGTAGGTGCATCTTGAGTAGGTTCTAGCTGAGCCGCGGAAGCATCCATAGTTTCTCCAAGCCAAACGATGGAGATGGGAGGTGAATGATCTCCATTTTCTCTTGCTTGACTTTCGTCTCAAGGGCGATGTCCGCCCCAAGTTTCTGTGCCATTTCTTGCATAGAGGAGCCTGACAAAGATTGGGAAGCTTTAATAATCACAATGTCATCATCAGCAGGAACCTCTTGACGCTGATTGCTTTCTTCCCTCAACAAAGCGTCCACCAAGTGCTCGTCGATCACCAAAGATTACTCCTCTTGCACCATATTGGGTTATTGTCGAAGCCATCATAGTAACGGACCGCGTCGCAGGCACTAGAGGTCCTGTAACAACCCGAAATTTAAACGGTAGTAATTAATTTGTTAATTAATTAGATAATAAAATAACTTTGTGAAATTATTATAATTATGCCACGGAAGTTGCACCATTGTGTCCTTGGTAATTTTCTGGTCAATTTCCATATATAGAACGTCAAAAACCGAGCTAATATGACCAAGTTATAAAATAAACAAAATAAGCAGAAATAAAACGAAATATATATATATATATATGGTCAGGTCGACCGGCCGGTCGACCTGGGCAAGGGGGCGGTCGACCTCCCGGTCGACCCGCCTTGCATTTTGGCAGGCGAACGAACGTTAATTCGTTCGAATGAATTAGCGGCCATCGAACACGTCATTTGCATCCTTTATTTCGATCGGGTCCCTCCATTTCTGCATCCGATGGCCCCTATTCAGCCTTTGACGTGGTTGCATCCTATTCAATCTCCAAATCCAACGGTCCGAGATCCACTTCTACACCTATAAATAGACCCCTAGACCTAGCACTTTTTCTCATTCTAGGTTTTCTCCAATTGGGTTCACCTTTCTAGGAAGGACCCTAAACGGAATAATTTTTCCAACGGAGAAAATCGTTATAAATTAAATTATTTTACAACTCCGGGAAGACCAAAGGAAAAGCTTAGGACCGAAGGTGAGTGATTGTAATTATTTTAAGAATTATTTAAGTAATTTAAAATAATATGGTTTCCAATAGTTGTAGTTTTACTACGATTTTTGGAATAGCCTTTTTCAATAGTTATTTACAGTTTTTAGAATTATTTTCAGTCTATTTCCTTTCAGCTATTCTTTTCAGTAATTTTAGTATTATTTCTGTTAATTATAATTTATTATTGTTAACAATAGCTTTTTACTGATTTATAGTCTATTTACAGTATTTAAGTTTATTTACTGTTAATTATTTCTTTTTTACATCTTTTTTGACGTTTTGGATTTTATGCAAGCGTCTATTCTCTTCATCCCCCTTTTCTTCACGTATGGATTAGAATAAATTTAAAGCAAATATGGATTTTATAAGTGAGAATATTGAATGAAGAAAAATAAGATGTAAATTATAAAGACTGTAATAAATAATTGAATTGGACTGTAATAATTAATGGAATTGGACTGAAACTACGCCTAATTATAATTAGAATTCGACTAATTAAAGATAATTGGCATAGTTATAACTTAGAATTATAACTAAATGGAGTAAAAGATGAAAGAATCTTATTTTCACACTTAGACCTTGGGTTAAGTAATAAGCATGATCATAACATAGGTTATAATAAGAAAAAGAACAGAATAAGGCTTATCTTAAGAATTAGGATAAATTAATAAGCACAGATAGTAGAGAAAAGTGTAAAGGCTTATTTAAATAATTTACCTAATTTAATAAGCGAAGATGAAAGTAAGACCTGTACCAAATAGCATTCCCTAAGGCATGCATATGCCAAGAATGGTAGTAATTGGTCAAATAGAAGTCCAAATCATGGGGGATTTGGATAAGTGGCGCAACAAGATATTGTTTGGATGAAGGGCCAGTACCAACAGCATTTCCCCTATAGATTCTATGGACACATGGTGATCTCACATTAACCTAAAGTGGGATAAGGGGCACGCTTATGCTGGATGTTGAGGTAATAAGAAGACCCAATAGGTGGAGCAAAAGGTAGCATGGGCATGGTGGCAGTTACGCGTGCGACTTCCATTCGGGTGCTCAGTAATAGCTATGAGTTCCAAGCGCTTACCATGAGTGTCTTTCATAGACATCATTTCCTTCTATGTAGGGAGCTATATATGTCGTCCGGATCCAAAGTAGTTGCTCTGTGCATCTTTCGTAGATACCATTGGCTGCTGTATAGGGAGTTATATAGCGGCTGGTCCATAGTAAGGTCTATGGAGTAGCAGGACGATCAAAAAGGGTAGAATTAGGGTCACATCCTAATTACAGGATTAGGAATTCAGCCTAATTAATGTAGTAAAAGTGCAAGCAATCAAAGTTAACCTATCTTGAGCAATATTTAATCGTATTTATTTCATGTTTATCTCTTTCCTATTTCCTTTGTTATCCTTATTTATGCTAAAACTTTTGTAGAGCCTATTACTTTTATCTTGCTTAAAGACTCTAGTAATTACTATCATTCACCAGACTTTTAGTCTGACCCACTCCTCTATTTCCCTCGTTTTCCCCTTAGGCAATCAAGGGAGAAGCTAGTAGATTGCTACAGCTTGGAGTTCTTCTTGGAGGAGATTTCTTCAATGTACTTCTTTTATTTTCAGCTTTTGTACTTGTATGCACTGGTTTATCTATGTGGGATATTACGTATTCTGATTTTGAGACTATGAATTTTTATTTCATAAGACATGATGGGTTTTGAGATATGGATGTCGTATTTTGCATGTGACTTATTTATGATTTACTTATGAAGCTTTGTTTTAATTAAATACTTACTTAGTTTCCGCTGTTTTTACCTATTTTTGTTTTGTGAATCTTAGTCTCTGTTAGTTTCAGTTATACCTATAACGTACCATGCCTTTTAATGTGCCCTTTTGGGTATATTAAGGGGTGTGGGGTATTTCAGGTCCTGGTTGAGATTCTTGAGGAAGAGGTGGAACTTTAGCCGGTAGATCTAAAGATGAGGAAACATAACTAAAGAGATCAGATCTATCCACCGGGGACACTCCATCTTTCTGAAGGACATGCAAGTTTAATGAAACACCTTCTCTAGATTAGTCCCCCACGTAAGCCGAAGTGCCACCGGAACCTCCTTCCATAATCAGGGAGAGCCCACTTGATGTAGCAATATGCGGATTCTTCGGATTATAACCAGGATCGATAGAAGAATCCATAGTGGTGCTGGGAAAAACTTGGGTCATCGGATTCTGGTCATCTGCAACATTGTGTGAGATGGATCTGGAACCTTCACTAGCTTCATGTAGAGAGGTTGTTGCGTGCCCATTTTGGAGTATAAGAACGATTTCATGTAGAACCTTGGGTTCGTCACCCAATAGAAATTTTCCTTCGAGCCTCATCAGATCGATTTTTTCGATGCCGAGAGCCTTTTTCTCCTCGTGAACAAGATGCTCCCAAGCACGTACAAGATGGTAAGGGTAGTCACCTCGGAGCCACTCCAAGTTTCAGTGCTCCAAGACGTTAGCGTTGTAAAGAATAAGAAGTGGATCTAGTTCTTCCATAGCCTCCTCCCTGGCCTTTTCTTTCGTGGCCTCCACTTCTCATTTAACGAGGGTATCAATGTATTTGGCATTTTCAACAGCCGCATCTCTTTTAAGCCTAACGACAACCAATTCATCACAGGCATCCTAGCCGATTTTGAGCGCTTCCTCCTTATCTTTGGATTTGCACTCAAACTTAGTTTTGTACTCGGCTGCGCTTCTTTGGGCTGTATCCCTTTCGATCATCAGTTTATAGTTTCAATGATGAAGCACTTCAACCTAGGCTAAGTGCCTAGCTTTCTCATCCACGAGTGCCTTGATGGTCATTTCTGCTTTTTTCACAGCTTCTTCCTGTGAGCTCCTTGAAGATTCCAAATCATTGGTTAGAGTTTCAATGATTAGCTTGTCATGAGCCTCTTGGCGATTCAATTTCTCAATCTCTGCCGCACTCTCCCAAGATGCTTTAGAAACTTCTTCGCCACTCTCATCCCCTCATTATACTTCTTGTAGATATCATTCAAACAATCCATAGTCATTTGCTAGACTTTTTCAAGGACTTTCTTAAGATTAGATACAAAGAAATACCCATCGAGACATACATTTGGAAAATCTGACTTAAGATGGACCATACGTGTGGCAGCATCAAATTGATAAGCTTCAGTGACACTTGGGTGTCAATGCTTTCTTTGCTCGAACTTTATTGGTGAACACCATGCTCACTATGACGCCAACGATTGCTGGTTCACTAAGGATGAAATGGAACAACAGACTGTGAAGAAACTGAAGTTGTAGGGAGACTGGGAGAGATGTCAATAAGAGGAACGTCATCGCGGTGATCTTGTTGCCTTTCAAAATCTTTAGGAAGAGAAGATCTAGACTTGGATCGATGTTTATCATGGGAAGACATGTCTCTATCACCTCTATTCTAGTAATCCCAATCCCGACTAGAGCGATAGCTAGGGTTATATTCATGACCACTACCTTGGGGGTACGGGCCCAAACGAGAACCAGGATTCTGGCGTGATGTTTCCTGTTGAGACTGAAACATGTCCTTCTTCCTCACTATTGTTTCTGCAAAGAAAGACAAAGAATGAATCAGCTCTAAGTATTAAAGGACACAAGCTAAGTGCAATGCAATATTGTGAAGTGCATGCGAATGTGTGTGTCCTTGTGTCCCCCAACGGACCAGTTATTGAAGCTTTACTGGTAGGAGTAACCTCTCTACTAGTGGTAGAAGGGATTCCAGCCCCAGCTCTTGAAGGAGATTCTGATCCGCCGATGCTAATGTCCGTAAAATGAAAGACATCAACGTCATCCGGTATCAGAAGATCAGATAATGCCTCAAATGTATCGTCTTAGTGTTTTGAAGGTTGAGAAGCAAACCGATCTAGAATAACCTGAAGAGTTATGGATAGCTTGGGCTGTTTGAAGAGGTGACTCTTAGGGAACCTACAAACGAGTTTCTTCTCTTTTCCTTTTTCGGGAGTGGAGGGCTGTGAGGTTTGCAAGGATTCGACCGCAGCCCCGAAACAAGAACATGCGTCATCGCCACTGGGGTCGTCACCCTCATCTCCTACCGCGTCTTTGTCGGTAGCTTCCTAAGTCCCCTCAATTAGGGGCACGAAAGGATCAGCTTAATGGTCGTCGTCGTCATCCACATCCCACTGCTCAGTCACTATAACTCTAGCAGTGATCGGTAGCTCTATGCTACGACCCTCTTCCATCAGATAGTAGGTAATGAGGCATTCATCGGTAAGGGGATTATCAACCTCTCTATCTTCTAATGGAACAATTCTGAGCGCCATGACCACGTCTGTGTATTGTTTTCCATCAGGTCGTGGATAAAGAGCTTACACAAACCAGAAAAGTTGCTTAGTTTAGGATACGACTTGAATACAAGCACTCAAGAAATTAAACAAGGAGTAATACTTACATCCTTCTAACCACCATCAGGCAAAGCTAGGTAGGTAGCGAATATAGAACCACTCGCTTTTGTAAGCATTCAACTTGTTCCAAGTACGAGTTAGGTTATGGCACTTCTTGGCTGACTCGAGTAATGTGAACGAAAGGCTTCCCTTTCATCGCTTGAAGATGAATAGAAATTGAATGTCTTTAGGAGTTGGAGGACGAAATAAAATCTCCATGAATGCCATGTAGGTATAGGTAAGCAAGGCATAGTCGTTTGGATGCAATTGTATCAGTGCTAACCTCATATGTTATAGCATCTCTCGGATAAATGAATTGAAAGCTGGGATGCATCCTGCCCAGCACATGAACTTGTTGCATGTAGTGAAACCCTCAAGGGGATATGAGCTTTGTCATTCTGAGTCAGGAATCGCACATTATCAAACGGAATCCCATGCCTGGCATAAATTCTACGAAGAAAGGCTTCAATAATTTTCGTAGCCATAGAATTCTCTGGGTCTTCCAAAAATATAGTGCCTCCTAGAGTGTTGGGAGCAGGGTCTATCACTTTTACTGAAAGGACAGGAACGATAAAGAAAAGGTCAAGTAATGGACATGAACTTTCCAGTTGTTTAGCTTGATGTCTAGGGGGAGTCTATCGGAAGCAGTTGCGGAGATTGATTCGGCACTTGTATTGTTGTGCTGTGAAGACTATCTAAAACACATAGCAGCCAAAAGCACTGAGCATCTAAAACCCATAACTACTAAACTCAATAGATAATTATCATTAGAAAAAATAACCTATTTCCCCCGTGCAAAGTGTGTCTAGTGCAGAGTGGTGCAGTGTTGTGCAATGCAGTGAAAAATAGTTTAGAATTAAAGACTATGACTATGACAAGATTCCGGGGTTCGATCGGAGTGACTATCATTGCCGATCATCTCAACTGATTCTCACGTCACTGGATAAGGATTCAGTATAAGCACCAGGATCAGTTGTTGGCATGTTAAAGTTTGAATTGAGTATTTAGGAGTGGAAGAGCTTCAATAATTTATCCAAGGCATAGGCAACAAATATAAATATGCAAAAGATTAGTGAAGTTCGTTCCACAGTTCGATTGTCATATACATCTGAATATGCAGTCCATTTCATATGCAAGTCATATAAGACGATTCAAGTGTTCAAGGCCGAAGCTCATAAAAAAGTTCTAACCAAGATTTGAGGATTTTAAGCATGTTCTTCAAAATTAAACCAACAACCGATCCAAAATGATGTTATGACCGATCTATCCCTATGCACATAACCGATCGTTTCTATACGATCATTTCACAACCTTTCGTTCTTGCAACTCCAACCGATCGTTATATGTATTGATCGTTGCGATCGATCTAACCTTCGGCTCCAGTTCCATGTTTTAGTTTAATTCAAATCTCTAATCTTCAACCACCGATCCAAAAAATGATCGACTATAGCCCTACCAAAAGACAATTGGTCCAAATTCTCTTTATTTTTTCAAGTACCAATCCATCAAGACGATCGGCAGCAATCCACATTTTAGAACTCCAAGAACAATCAAATATAATCGACCTTCCACCCCCAACCACTAAAGAAAACGATCGGTTCAACAACGATCATTTCAATTGCTCCATCACTATCTCCAAAAACTCATCCTCATCTTCCATTTCAAAACGCATACGCCACCGCAGCACGTTGACTCACTTTGACCAACTTAAGTCGACTCCAAATGTCTCATCATAGAAGTCAAAACAAACAAAAAGAATCGAACCCACCTATGTATAAAAGTGGAAGATGGAAGCAATTTGTATTCGATTGTGAAGCAAGATCTAAGGAGATGGAGGCGGTGATGGCAGATATAGTAAAGGAGTCGGTCGGTTAAGAGATGGATAATGTTTGGGAAATGATTTTAAATCCGAGAATTTAGATCGGAACTGAAGGGGAGGAAGATGGTAGAGTTTTTTTTCATTTTGGTTTGGTTAGTATATTCTTGCTACTGAAATAAAGTGGAGAAAATGATTTAAGTATCAAATTATATATCTGAAGGAAGCAATATGAACCATCGAAGTTTTAAATTCAATGGAGAATCTAACCGATAAACGATAAGGTACGATCGTTGTATGATGGTCTTGCGCCAATCTATCATTCTTAACCCACGATTCAATTAATTGGCCAAATTGAGATACGATTGGATGCACCCGCTCTATAGTGGAGGTATACCGATCCTTCTCTTTAATACGCAGTGCAATTGGTTCGTTAAACATATACTTTGATCATGTAGGATCCAAAACTAATGGCTTTTGAACTATCCATTATTTTCTTTAAAAAAACGATCGGACATGACCCAATATCAATGGATTTGACCCGATCCATATTAGAAATGGATAAATTGTGATTCACTATTGATGGATTCATGTTTATCCTTCTAAAACATATTCAGAGAGTTGACAACGACCTGTGAACATGTAATCATGAATGGAAGTCAGGGATGAATACGTATATGTTCAAGTGTCTGTCCCAAAAATTCGATTTCTTGAAATCGACAGAAATTGAATTCTCACTTGTATTAATCGGAGGAAGATTTGAACAAGATAACCAAGACCTACCGACTCACTGGAACGAAGATTTAAATGATCACCATTAGGATGTGATCCAGAATTTATACTATTAGAAATCGACCAATCATCGTGTCAAACAGAAATTCATTGAAAGGATAACTACTATTTAAAAAATTGGATGGATTCCTTTGTGAAGAAACTAACTTGCATCAATTCAAAACATATCATGGTGAAACAAGATATACTTCAGGGGAAAGTGTTATTCGGCCTTTGGCCTGACTATACCCGAACTTACTGACAAGTTAGACTCGACTGTCATCAAGATCAACATGTCAGATTAACAATCATGAACCCTACAGATCAGTCACAGATGATAATATGAAGTAGTGGGAAAGAGAACGAAGAAGATGGATTCAATAGAACGCTTAAAATATGAAAATACACCATTTACTGAAAATGGGTCGGGTACGATCCATATTCACCAAATATGGATCTTACTGTACCGATATTACAGTTCAACTCGGCGGAAAACAATCGATATCCCAAAATCTACAAGTCAAATGAAACTTTGGGAACACCAATATATTGAAGAGTGGAGCCTAGCATATAGACCGCATGCCAAAAGGAGCTCACTGAACAATTGGTGCTGATCGTTATTATAAATGATGTAGGACTTGCAATCGATATTGTGACCTTTTTTGGATCTGGAGATTCCGCTATCAAAATTTCAAAAAGATATTTTGTCGTCTTCCCCTATAAATATAGACTTGATTGTTAATTTTTGTGATCTTTAGGCTGTCGTTTCCTTTGTACTCCATTGTAACTATGGATCTTACCCGATCCATCCCTCCGTACTAAAAAATTCAAGTGATTAATAAAGTTATTTCTCCAAAGTGGAAGTAGGCTTTCAGTACCGAACTACCATAAATCATTGTGTTCTTATTATTGCTTATTTCTGTTATTTAATTGCTTGTTTCCTCTGTTCTCATTGGACTTTCTTCATTTATTTCTCTACAAAATCTCTATTGGGTGTTTGTGCCAATATTTGGTGCAAATAGGTATAACACCATATAAAGCATTGTATGCCGACCATGTACGGCTCCTTCATGTTGGCGAGAAGCGGATGAGAAATTGATACTCGGGCTAGATATGATCAGAAAGACCTCGGAAAAGATTGTTATCATTTGGCAATGAAAGAAAGCTGCTTAGGATAGGTAGAAGAGCTACATTGATAGAAGACTTAGAGATTTGAACCTTTTTGTCGGTGATATGGTGTTTGTGAAGATTTCCCCATTGAAGAATGTTGTTCGATTTGATAGTAAGGGGAAGTTGGTGCTGATTTTGTAGGTCCTTTTTGATAGTAGAGGGGATTGGGATCCTAGCATACATGGTCGACTTAGTTTAGAAGATGGAAGGTTTGCACAAACTATTGCACATCTCTCAAAGTGTAAAATTTGTGCACGGCTTAGGCATGACGATTGCACTTGATCAATTTGATGATATTGAGATTGCACCAGAAGCTTCGAGACCTCATTGGCCGATTTGTATTGTCAGACGCAATATGAAGCTACTTAGGAGGAAGATGGTGGAGTTAGTGAAGGTTCAATGGGGTGAAAGTAAAGGCGATTGCATGTGGAAAACTAAAGAGAGCATGAGGGCTGTATATCCAGAGCTCTTTGCATCATAAGGCCTATTGTTTATCGTATTTTCTTTCACTTTTTATATCATATAGGATAGTTTAGTATCTTGCATGCTTGGATTGGTTTATCTATACTATTGATTGCATAGCTACCTGTTTGATATGTTTGATGGTTGCATACGGTTGGTAGGCATCTAAGGTAACTTTGGTTAACTATTCTTTGAATTGTTTGGGGATTTCAAGAGCGAAATCCTAATAATGGAGAGAGTGCAATAACCCATATTTTATACATCGAAGGATGCTAAAATGTTATTGTTATTTTTATTTGAGGTTGTATGACTCTGCAAATTTAGGAAATGACTACTAAAGGCATTTTCCACCTTCATAATTTTTATCGGACCTAGAAATTTTTGTAAGACCTATAACTTTTGTTAGGGGTTGACTTAGTCTAAAACTACTTCCATTGATTCGAGATTATGGTTTCTCTTTCTGTAGGGTAGTCATAATAGGAAAATAAACTTACCATTTAGGAGATGTGATCATTTTAAGCTTGGGCTGCCGTTGGTCAGATTAGTGGGTAATTAGATATGCTCAAACTTAAGTCCACTAACCAATTCCAAATTTTTTGCCTAATTAGGGCTGACTGGACTAATCTTAATCATTTCCCACTTCCTAAAAACAATTCCAAACCTCCATTAACTTAGATTTCATTGAAAGGCTCATCCTTTTCATACTAATCTTAGCCTAAAATGCAATTGGAAGGGTGATTAGCTAAGGGGATTATAGATGTATCATTTTCTATGCTTTAAGACTCATTTTCTTGTTGTCCATTTCATATCGTAGAATTAAAGTTGGTAATCTGGGTACTAGGTGAGTGTTTTATGATCTCTTACTATTTTATACTTATCTATATAGCTAAATATTATGTTTTAAAGAAGATTTCTATGCTAAAACGTAATTAAACTCTACTCTAACCTTAAAAAAACATTTATAAATGTTGGATAGATATTAGGGAATGATTTTTGCTCTTGAATGTATTACTTTGATGTGTTTGTTAGTGATTTTTAGCGTAGTTAGGATATAGCTGTTAAATGGGGAAAAATGAGGTTAAACGAGCTCAAAATCGAATGAGGCTTAGTGATGTTATTAAGGAGAGTTTGAAAATCTTGAAGTTTTGGTTCGAGGTTGATTGAAGGTAATTTGGTTGCTCGAATTTAGGTTAGTGAAATTTACAGATATGGTCGGTAGAATTGGTTGTTTGGGGACTTAGGCTGTGAAACTTTAGGAAAGACTTCAGGGAAAGCAAAGAAATGGAAGTGAGGACTTAACCCCAAAATTTAGGAAAGGTCTATAGATCGATACCGATCTTTTTTTGATCAGTATCGACCTCTTTCTGAGGCTCAAGGAAGGCGCTAAAGACTTAGGGAGTGTGGCACTGAGGATAGGAGCTCAAAGCAAGTAGAAATGGAAGAGGTCGATGAGTGAAAGGCCAAGCCAAATTTTTGGCTAAGCAATTCAGATCGGTACCAATCTAATCAGATTGGTACAAACATGAATTAATGTGGTGATTTCTAACCAAAATTCAGAGGGATGATGAGGAGGCCCTTAAGGACATGCTCAAGGTGTTCGTTTATTCATTCTGCATTCAATTGGGACATGGTAGCGTGATGTAGAATGATGAACTGACCCTGCAACTTATGTAGATGTTTAGGAAGATTTCGATAATGATGATTAGAAGAATGAGGGTCCAAAATGGCGAGTTCAAATGAGGTGGGCTCATGAGTGGAATAAATGAGGAGTTCTACTATGCAAAAATGTAAATGGTACAACGAAGATGGCTTCAGATACATGTGCAAAGGTGTTATTGACACTTGAAGGTTTCTAAGAGGTACTTGTACAGCGGGGGTTTATGGAGACGCCTACCCGAATTTATGAGGGATCCGAATCCTTATGTGGAGAGATTACCTTAGACCTGATGCGAACGATGCATTCCCTAATGGTACAGAGCGATAGATGACAAGTACTGAGAAATCGAAGCTTCTCCATTGACCTTTTGCTTATGCGGAGACTGTTTAAGCCATATATATCTGAAGCACATTGAGTGATAGTGAGGATTGCTTGACGGGTGCTATTTTGCTATGGTTTCTTTTCTTGTTGTCTATCACTCTTGGGATGTCACATGATGTGGATACTTAGACACCCGACACTATATATATAGGATGTAGCACACCTCTTTGATGACAGTAGAGTAGCATATTATAAATGTTATGTGCTAACTCCTTGGATGTAGGGGCATGTCAAGTGTGACTCATATACCTTCGTTTCTTATTATATCGACTTGTACAGTAATTTGAGATTTCTTATCGCTCATATCAAATTGTTATCTGACTCATGATTTTATGCTTTGCTTCTTATTATCTAGGGTACTCTTAAATAAGTATACTAGAAAGTAGGTTTAAGTGGTACACGGTGGTTGTGTAGAGGACGAGAAGGGTGGTTCTTTCTTATATCTATAAGTGCTTACTTATGCTTATTCCGCTATGCGACATTGTGAAGCCTAGATATTATCTGCTATATTATGAGACAGTCTTATTTGAGTTTATTTATGTTTGTATAAACACTGTCACTATGTTGTATAACTCTATGGATTTGTGCTATAATATTTGGTTCACTTAGTTACTATTATCTCTCCTATTTTATATGTACGGTGATTATTATATCTTATTTGATACGCTTGTGAGATATACGATAGGTTCTGTGATGTTTTATTTCCTTTTCAACCCTTGACAATTGTCCTACATCGGTCAGGCACCCTAGTAGCGTACTTATATTTATATTGTCTATCGAAGGTGTTGGGCGGTCATCACACCTTCATAAACATATGATGCCTATTGCAAACTCATGCTCTTTCCACCTCTTGTCGGTATAACTCTTCTGCATCGATTGCGCTACCTTCATCCTAGCATGAATCAATTCTACATTCTCAGCAACATCTCTTACCAAATCGGATCCCATAGAAGTTTATATCTCGTGTCTAACCAATAAGTAGGTGACTTATGCGGTCTACCATAAACTATCTTAAATGATTCCATCCTGATACTTGACTGGTAACTATTATTGCAGGTGTTGGCGCCAAAATTGACCACCAACACCCAATTGCAAGTGAAAGCACCTATATCAAGTCACAGATCACAGACAGAGTATATGTAGAGAGTATAATATGAAGAATAACCAAAATTAAAATGAAAACAGTAAAAAAAGACGAGATTTATAGTGGTTCGGCTAACTTTGGCCTATGTCCACTTCAGAAAAATCCTTTTATTAAAATGAAATTTGATCATAGTTACAATCCGGAATTTCTGAAATAAAAGTGGCAGAGTAGCCTTTAGGTGGAAGATAAAGAGAAGCCAAGTGAGAATCCCTTTTTTGAAGCCACGCCTGTTGTATTTATAGGCAAAACAACGGCTATAGGGCCTCCTCACTCACATGGGCCCACCAAAACCACAGTCGAGCTCATATCAGTCCATCACTGCCGACCTCAAGTAGATAACATGATGACCCGAGGCAAACTCAGTGCAAACCCGAAGCAAACCCGTGGATGACCCGAAGTAAAATGAATGCCGACCCCACGTAACGTATATGCCGACCCCAGCTTGATTTTCCCATAGCTACCCAAAGTTTCCTAAATGCCGACCCGAAGTGACGTGAAACATGCCGACCCCTAGCCATTCTCAATGCCGATCCCTAGCTATTCCCTATGCCAACTAGAGCACTGACTCGAAGACCAACTTGCACTGACCCGAAGTAATTCCCATAGTCGACCCCTAACCAAAGAAATGCCGACCCCAAGTTCCTTCTTCTTTGCCGACCACTTGCAATGCTTACAGCCGACCCGAAGTCCCCCTGTAGTGGACTCGAAGTGATGCCGACCACTAGTTCTATGCCGATCACAATGTTGTATGCCGATCCCAGAATCCAATGCCGACCCGAAGCACTCCTATACTGACCGCAAGCAATGTCGATCCCAAGTTGTCACTTGCCGACCTAAAGCTAAACAGATGGAGACCAAAAGCAAACCCTTTCCTGACTTGAAGCATTCCCCTTGGTGACTCGAAGTAGACCCTAAGCCACTCATCTTTTTCCAAAATCCATATTCCAAGTACCCCGCGTCGTTTATCCATCGACCATGCACAATTCCGGCTTCATATTCACATTTATTATCCGTAATTGATTGTCCATCCATCCATTCGAACCAAAACCATAATACTCCAGCCTCGATAATGATGCAGTCCATTGAGTTAAATCCGCCTGTCTACGGCCTTGCCAAAAGGCGGGTTAACACTTTGCCCCCTAAAACATGCCTTGCTATTGGAAGGCGTGTTTTGAATTGCCATAAGTCTAAAATCCAAAGTTCATAATCTATTGATCGCCATATCATCCAACCTTGAATCCAATCCATTGCCAATCCAATTCCTTGATCTCTCTGGATCATCAGCGAAATCCACGACTATTTCAAGTCGATATCCAATCCCGAATCAATTCCAAATCCACTAACCGAATCCACGATCTATTTGGATCGTTTTATCCAAGTCTGGGACCTCTCCTAGTCCTGTAATCCAAATTTGGGATCGACCTCTCCGGGTCCAAATCCAAAGCCGGGACCTCTCCTGGTCCATATCCAAATCTGGGACCTCTCCGGGTCCATTAATCCATATCCGGGACCTCGCCAGGTCCATATCCAAATCTGGGACCTTTTCGGGTACATATCCAAATCCTTAGACCTCTCCGGGTCATTTTATCCTACTCCGGCCTCGACTCTCTGGTCGAGGGCTTGTCCATGGTTTTCCATCTTCAGCCTGGACTCTCCGGTCGAGGACTTAATCCGTGGGTATCCTACTTCAGCCTCGATCCCCAACCGAGGACTTAATCCATGAATATCCTGTTCCGGCCTCGACTCTCCGGTCGAGGACTTAATCCGTGGGTTATCCTATTCCGGCAGCGATCCCCAGTCGAGTCCTTAATCCGTGAGGTATCCTACTCCGGCCTCGAGCCCTAGTCGAGGAATTAATCTGTGGGGTATCATCTTCGGCCTCGATCCCCAGTCGAAGACTTAATTCGAGTTTGAGTCCATCCTATCGCTCTTCGATAAAGCGACTCCTAACTCATGGTTATTGCCCCGTCTCTTCGGTCGGGACCGTAACTGTGACCTGTATTATTTATTACATTAATCCAAATCCGATCATTCCAGAGTTCAATTGATAAAATAAAAATTCGTACAACCAAGAAAACTAAATAGCCATAGTACCAGAAAAACCAAAGTTTGCAATAAACAGAAAAAATAAGATTTCATAAACCCAAGCACCACGGTTCATCATCATATCAGAGCATGCCTAGGGATCGTCCTCGATCCCGTACATGTGTAAGTGACTTAGCCACATTTCTTCAAGGTTTATTATTTATTCCATGCCATAAATCCAATTAGATAATAATAAGCTGACGACAATGCCTCGATCTAGTGCCATCTTCATTTGAGATGGGCGGTGGCCGCTCCTGTTCCACTGCCACATCTTGATTCCTTTTATATTATTGCAAATGACCATTCCTCACATGTTCCTCAACGATATCCTTCAAATGCCTGCAGTCGTTTGTGTTGTGCCTATCTAGCTCATGGAATAGGCAATGCTTTCCTGATGTCCTCTCGTATTCGGAGGGTTCCCTTTTTGCCGACCTTCGATACTAGAGGTGCCCTTGAGTATCCAAATAGATCCTTTCCAGAGTTTCAGTCAAATCCGTGTAAGAAGATAATTTTGGTTCTCTCTATTGCCTTTTCGATGTATTACTGCTGTCATTCATTTTCCGTTTGCCTTTATCATTCTTGTTTGAATCTTCTCTAGGCGGACCTCCGCCTTTTACCGCATAAGCTTCAGCTTCCTCTCTCACCTCTCTATTAGCCTTCACATCTTCCTATCCTAAAACCTTTTTGCTTTATGATAAAATTCCCCAAGATCCATCGGTGGATCATATTCTAATGATATCTTGAAATCCGAATTATTCGCCATCCCTAAAACTGCTTCCATCAGAACCATTGACGTATTGGGTCGATCCACCGAAGCCACTGCCGCATTGAACCCGGTTAAGAAATCCCTGAGTGATTCTCCTTTCCACTATTTCATCGATCTTAAAGTCATCACACTCTTGGGTCTCGTGATGTGGACCCGAAATTGCCTCATGAACCTTTCTATCAATTCTGTCCATGTGCCGATAGAACTGCTTTCCAATTGTTTGAACCATAGTGAAGGGGCTCCTATTCACATCCTCCAAATCTCTATTCGACAGTCCTCCTCTCAGAGCCCATCTAATCATTCCCGCTAACCTATCGTTATCATCCAGTGGTAGTCTTTGTTCGTTGTCTCCAACCTGCCTCTAAAATCCACAAGGGAATCCTGAAACTTGCCTTTCTAGACGAGCATCCATATCCCGATCAACGCCAAACTACACAGCACTACCTGGTATCCTGCTTGGAATTGATCCGATATGATCCGGGGGCATGCCCCCGAGTGTGGAACGATCAAGGGTAGCTCCCGGTGGTTCCACTCTACCCCGCATCATGTTTGCTTTGTTTCCCTAGTTCTGATTCTGGATTTCCTCTATTCCTGCTACTCCAGCTTCGTGATCCACATTTCCAGCATTCCCTACAGTGCCATTCCCTGGGTTTTGCGCTCCTACTTGTCAAATTTGCCAGAATATGTTCTGGGTCATTTCCTCCCGCCTTTTCGGCATCCTTTCTTGCAGAGCATCCATTATCATCTCCATCTTATCTCCGGTAATGAAAATAAAGGTCTGATTAGCTCCTGAGGAAGCCTCCTGACTTCTTTCATGATGACTCCTCTCTGTCCTATGTCTCCTGGTTGATTGCCTAGCCATAGCTTCCTAAATCCAAGTTTCCAAGCTTTCAAATCCCTATGTCCTAGCGTTCTAAGTGAAAGCACCAAAATGCTGGCCTTAAAATTGACCACCAACACCCAATTACAAGTGAAAACACCAATATCCAGTCATAGATCATAGATAGAGTATATGTAAAGATTATAATATGAAGAATAGCCAAAATTAAGAAAGCAGTAAAAAAGACGAGATTTATAGTGGTTCGGCTAACTCCAGCCTACATCCACTCTAGAAAAAACCTTTTATTAAACTGAATTTTGATTACGGTTACAATCTGGAATTTTTGAAACAAAAATGATAGAGTATCCTCTAGGTGGAAGATAAAGAGAAGCCAAGTGAGAATCCCTTTTTTGAAGCCACCCCAGCTATAGGGCCTCCTTACTCACATGGGCCCACCAAAACCATAGTCGAGCCCATATCGTCCATCACTGCCGACCTCAAGTAGATAACATGACGACCCGAGGCAAACTCAGTGCAAACCCGAAGCAAACCTGTGGATGACCCAAAGTAAAATGAATGCCGACCCCAAGTAATGTGTATGCCGACCCCAGCTTAATTTTCCCATAGCCGACCCAAAGTTTCCTAAATGCCGACCCAAAGTGAGTGAAACATTCTGACCCCTAGCCATTCTCAATGCCGACCCCTAGCCATTCCCTATGCCGACCCAAGCACTGACTCGAAGACCAACCTGCACTGACCCGAAGTAATCCCCATAGCCGACCCCTAGCCAAAGCAATGCCGACCCCTAGTTCCCGCTTCTTTTCCGACCCCTTGCAATGCTTATAGCCGATCTGAAGTCCTCCCGCAGCCGACCCGAAGTGATGCCGACCCCTAGTTGTATGTCGATCCTAAAGTTGTACGTCGATCCCAGAATCCAATGCCGACCCGAAGTTTTCCTGATGCCAACCCGAAACACTCCTACACCGAACCCAAGCAAAGTCGATCCCAAGTTGTCCCTTACTTACCCGAAGCCAAACAAATGGAGAGCCGAAGCAAACCCTTTCATGACCCGAAGCATTGCCCTTGGTGGCTCGAAGCAGACCCTAAGCAGTTCATCTTTTGCCAAAATCCATATTCCAAGTACCCTGTGTTGTTTATCCATCGACCATGCCCAATTCCGGCGTCATATTCACTTTTATTATCCATAATCGATTGTCCATCCATCCATTTGAACCAAAACCATAATATTCCAGCCTCGATAAACATGTAGTCATTGAGTTAAATCCGCCTGTCTATGGCCTTGCCAAATGGCGGGTTAACAACTGGCGAACTCTATCGGATACAAATGATCTTTCTAAGATCCTTCAAAATCCAAAACACAATCCCTTAGCAAATCCTCGAGTACATGGTCCGCCCTTTTGGTTTGACCATCAGTCTGTAGGTGTTAAGCCGTATTCAAGTTCAATTTCGAACATAATACACTCTATAAACTTCCCTTGAAATCATTGGTGAATAACGGATCTCTATCACTCATGATACTACTCGAAATCTAATGTAGTCTCACCATATTCTACATGTATTACTTTACTAAACTAGCGGGCGTCCTTGTCAACTTCACCAAGATAAAATGGGCACTCTTAATCAGTATGTCAGCTATTACCCAAAAACTATCATTTCTCGTCCTCGACCTTGGAAACCCATCTACAAAATTCATAGACACTGAATCCCACTTATAAGTTGATACTTCTAAGGGTTGAAGTAAACTGCTTGGTTTCTAATGCTTAGCCTTCACTTGTTGATAGGTGAAGACTTCCCCACGCATTCTCCTATGTCCTTCTTTATCCCTTCCCAAAATAAACTCTCATCATTTCATGATACATCTTCGTGCTCTCGATATGAATAGTAAACCAAGATTGATGACTCTATCCTAGGACTTCTTTCAGAAATCTCCTATATTCGAGATGCATGGTCTTCCTTTCTTCCTAAACCATCCTTTCGAGTCTATCTCGAATCCATTCCAATCCTCAACATCTACCCTTATCTCTAGTCGCCTAATCCCTTTAACAATCAGTGCATTTGTAAATGATTGGCTGCAAAATTGGTTGTACATAATTAGTTGGATAGTTTAAAATGGTTCTGTGCTATGTTACATGATTCCATCCTTGAAGAATTTTGGGTAGGGATGGCAATGGGGTGGGTTGTAGTTGGTTTTTCATGCCTCATACCCAACCCAATTTTTCTAAACCCTGCCTCATAGATCCAGTGCGGGTCTAGATTTTCGCCCCAACCTGAGACGCATATGGGTTAGGGTAAGACCCGACCCGCCCCGAAACCCGATGCATCTTTATTTGTTCTATCAAAATTTGATTCTAATTTGCATAAACTACGACTTTTATGTGTAAGAAAGATAGTTGATTATAGGTAATAATGACTATAATATTAAAGAAAAAATAAAGTGTTCAATTAGAACTCAAACAATATGCATTTTTGTTTATACAATTAGCAATAATGCAATTATTATTTCAAAATAATAGAACTTATTGAATAAAACATTATGACATCTTCATTATAGAAATTTTTATTGTGATCAACAAATCATAATTAGTTGATATTATGAGCTTCAATAGTATGGGTGAGGTTGGGGCAGGTTTGTTAAGCCCTAACTCGACTCGAGACATGGTGCTTTCATGAGCAGGTCATGGGTCTACCCACCCCGATGACCCAATGGGGTAGGCCTTGATGGGTCAAAATAGAGGCAGGTCTACTAAGTTTGGAACCTAATCCTACTCCATTGCCATCCCCAATTCTGGGGATCAATTATTTTTAAAGAGGGGAGAATGTAACACCTCATAAAATAAGCAGTAGTTAATTAAACACAATTAATAAATAATTTATAAGGCTTAAAAATGAGCAAACTTTAGAATTTAGCAATGAAACTTGCACCAATATGATCAAAGCGATTTTCTAAGAAACATTCATATATGAACCTTCGCGATTGGAGTTCAAACGAAGAAGTGTTTAAAGTTTTCGGATCGAAAAAAAGAAGGATTAACGCCATTATTAATTAATGTTAATGGTAGATATTAAATCACCGGGACCTACTAGTTAACTCCTGGGTAGAGCTAATCGACCAGGAACAGTCAAACGCTCATACTGACCGGTCGACTGATCGGTTAGGGTCGGTGCCTATTTGAACCTCAGCCTAACGACCCAGGTTTAAAAAATATTAATCTAACGGATATGATTGATTCCAACGCCTATAAAGACAAGCCTAGTCCCTCATTATTCTTCTCGTATTTTCTAAACTAAGCAGCCGAGCTCTGCCATTTCTCCTTCTCCACTATTTCCAGAAATTATAAAAAATACTATATGTGTGTTTATATATATATAACCTATCAAAACTCAATGAAAATTCATGAAATTTGGATATGTTATTCCTAACCCGATTTCGAACAACCAATAAAAATATCATTTATAAATATTATGTTTTAATCCCCCGAGTAGTAGATTTACAGAGGTTGTGTGCTTGCTACGAATTTTTTGCAAAGGTTCAATAACTACAATTTGCTTTCAAGATGAATATTGCTATTATTCAACTATGCTCAAGTTTATTTTAATCTTTGAAGTACGATTTTGGTTTACATTGTGACTTCTTATGTTATGATGAATATTATAAAATTTTAGTGTGGTCTATGAACTCACAGCTAGATGTAGCCTAACTAGGGTTTGTTTTCATTCGACTATCCTCGGGTCAGACCGAGGATTAGTTGCAGGTTTTACTTGATGTACTCTTGGGTACATAGTGATGGATGAATCGAGTCAATGTATTTATGTATACAGATGTATTAAAAATTGATATAGTTGTATATTTCAATTTATTGATTTGAAATGTAAAAAATAAATTCAGATATTATATGAAATGTTAAAAGGGGCATTTCACTAGAAGGACAAACTTTGTAGTCCAATTAGTTTCTAGGACACACATCCACAGAAATTAATTTCAAGGCCAAAGTCAACATAATAATTACTTTTAAGGACAAAGTCAGCAGTCCAATTACTTTCAAGGACATAATTCCATAGGTTTTTAGGCCTTAGAAACTAATTATTTTGCATTTGGTCCTTAAAAGTAATTATTTCAGTTCTGTGTCCTAGAAACTAATTGCACTTGCTAAAGAGGCCCTTGTGGCTAATTTCCACATGTTAAAATGTGTAGTATACATTATTTGCTTCCGTTAGAGTATGATGACATTTATTTATATGTGATACTGTTATTTTTGCATTGTTATATCTTGGACACACCTCCATCACCTCACTCTCCTTGTCACTCGACTGTATTACTCAGTAATATCTTAGGTAATATGAATATAGAGGTGGAGTGCTACATTTTTGGTATTAGAGCCAAAGGGTGAAAAATAAAAGTAAAGAAAGGAAGGAGTGAATCAATTCTATGAAAAAGGAAAACTCTAGAATTATAAATTTAGACTGCACTTGTCTCAAATCTCCTCTTAGATCTGTAATTCTAATGAGTATGTAAACATTTTTAAATACATATTTTTGGTTGAAAAGAAAAAGAGTCTGGATCTGAAGATTTGAAAGCCAAAAGGTAAGTGGAAAATTATTTAATTTACATAATACTAAATTTATATTATTGGAATTCTGAACTAATTATTATATCCAAGAGAAAACCTTTGAATTGTTGGCTTAAACAAACAAGTCTAACTTGAAACCTACATATTCAGAAATAACTTTGATGAAATGATATATATACATCCTAGATCTTGAGGTTAGGGAGAATAGTCTCTAAAGTATATGAAATATAATATTGACAAAATTGTGTAGTTAATTCCAGATTATTGCTAATTGTTACTCCAAAAATCACCTTTCGACTTATTTGAAACCATTTCAAGCAGAGAGCAAAAGAAAAGAAGAAATAAAGACACCAGATAGACCTTTCGGAAGAGTCGAACGGATGCTGCCATAAAGTCTAGAAGCAACATGACCTTTCGAAGGTGTTGGAAGATTTTTCCAATTAATATCTAGAGGGTGCTTACCTTCCGAAGAATATGAAAGAGTCGAAAGCACCCTACCGCCTTCATTTACAACTTTTCAGCTAGATGAAGACCTTTCGATTAAGTCGAAGCTACTCCTTTCGAAGATAATGAAGAATAGCTCTTTGAACACATGCCAAACCAATCGATACCAATGGTTTTGCCTTCATTCAAATTGATGTGAAAGAAGCATTATCTTGAGCAACCCCTTCGAAAGCTATAGTAAGCCTTTCGAACCGGTCAAAGCCAATGTGGTCCAGGAAGGGTTCCGCATCAGATCAGAAACAAGAGCACATGCGGAACTAAAATCATCGAAACCAATAAGCAATGGCTATCGACAAGGTCGAAAGCACTTTCAAGACAATTCAAAGAAGAGGATCACCATCAAACCTTTCGACAAAGGCGGCAATACGCTTAAGCCCTTCGACATGCACCTTCTGATCCAGTCGAAAGCATCAGGGTGGAAAGGTGCTGACCCGCATCTATAAATAAGAACCAAAGGGTCATATTTTGGGGATCTGATTCCTCTCATTCTCAACCTGTATACTCTTAAAAAATGCTGTAACCCTAGTTTGTAAATCAATTGGGGTATTTAAAGAAATAAAGTCTTCTTAGCTGGATAAAGGGAAGTCTCAAATACTTTGGTCTATTTTACTATTTCATTTAAGCTTTTGCTAGATTTACCTTCTATTTCAGGTTTCGTCTACATCGATAGGACTCCCTCAGCACCATCAAAACAACTTTTAATCAAGTAATTTCATATACCTACTCCGAGCTACTTTTCCCTTGAACAACTACCTTCGACAAGGTCAAAACTAGGCCATAACTCATTGCAACCAGCAACCAACATAAGGAACTCAGGGTTCAAGCTTTCGACAAGGTCGAAACCCCCATTTCTGCTCATTAACCAAAATCCAAGTTATTTAACAGTTTTGGGCCTCCGACTAGGTTAAATCCTATCAGAGAGAACGTAACTTGGGGTATTTCAGTTGGATCAAAAAGGATGGTTTTCGAAGAAGAAATCATATTAACTCAACTGGAATGAGAGGTCATTTAACAAAAAACCGATCCTTTCGACAGAGTCAAAAGGTCCACTTAAGGAATATTATCAGCTAAAGCCTACTCCAAAGGGAAATTCAGAAAGGTAACATACCTTCTTTTCTTCTCTGCTTGCATAAAGGATAACCTTCATTCTTTAGCACATCCTTGGGGTGTTAACAAGAAATCTTGTTAACATTTTTAGCGCTAGAAGAATGGCTCGAATCATCTTCAAGAGTCAAGCTTCAAATCTAGACTTCCAAAGGAATGCAACTTAAGAACTTCCATAGAGAATGTCTACTTGCTTACAAAGGATGAACTTAACTACTGGCCATCGCAGAAAAGTAGGCCAAAACATGAGAGAAACCAGGGAGGATCCTATTGTCATTGTCACATGATGATTGACATTGAAACTAATCATTGCAGAGCCCTGGAGGAGATGATCATAACATTCGGCAAGGAAGGATCCATGAATTTGTAAAAAGAAATTGAGATAAAATCAATAAAGAGCTACTTTCTGTATAGAGAAAATCTACAAGGTTGGGAGTGAAATGCTCCTTATATTTGAATACTACCTAAGATGGTAGAAAAGCATCTGTCCGCGCTGTGTTGGCCAAGGCAGAGCACCTCCTGGAGGTAGGGCGGGTAAGCCTTTAGCCGTGCCATAAAAAGGCCAGGTTATAGCAGCAGAAAAGTAATTGGCCATCCCTCTGGTCGGGTCAAGGCACCTCTTGGAGGGAGGATGGAGTAAGCCTTTAGTTGCGCCATAAGATGGCCAGGTTAAAGCACCGAACAATCCCTTATCCGCGTCATGCTATGGCCAGGGTAAAACACCTCCTGAAGGGAAGACAGAGTAAGCCTTTATCCGTGCAATAAGATGACTAGGGTAAAGCACCGAACAAGCCCCTGTCTGCGCCGCAAAAGGGCTAGGGCAGGGCGCCTCCTGGAGGGAGGTCGGGTAAGTCCTTGGTTCTAGCTTCTAAGATGAGCTAACCAAGAGCACCCGACAATAATGGACTAAGACGTCCAGGCCTAAGAAGAGGCCCATCAAACAATGGACTAAGAAGTCTGAGCCCAAGAAGAGGCTCATTCAACAATGGACTAAGACGTCCAAGCCCAACAAGAGGCCCATCAAACAATGGACTGAGATATCTAAGCCCAAGAAGAGGCTCGTTCAATAATAGACTAAGACGTCTAAGCCGATGAAGAGGCATGTTCAGCGATGGACTAAGATGTCTAAGCCCAAGAAGAGCCTCATCAAATCATGAACTAAGACGTTCAAACTAGAGAAAAAGCTTATCCGATCATGGACTAAGATGTCCAAGCTTAAGAGGCAGCTAATTAGATTATTTCTATACATATAAAACCTGAAGGGTTCATACATGTCAAAAAGGACAGAAGTAAAAGAGTGGAATAGAACTCTACACATTATTACTCGAATCTGGGTTTCGGGAATTTCATTTCTAAGTATTATTTATTAATACCCGAGTCTGGGTTTCGGGTCTCTCACATCTGAATTTCATCAATAAATACCCAAATCTGGGTTTCAGAACATCCATTTCAGGACTTCATTTACTAATACTCGAGTCTAGAATTTAGGTCTCTCACATCTGAATTTCATCAATTAATACCCAAATCTGGGTTTCGGGACATTCAATTCAGGACATCATTTACTAATATCTGAGTCTAGGTTTCAGGTCTTTATCTATTAGAAACTTTATTATACCCGAATCTGGGTAACAAGACTACTACTTATTTAAGCCCTAATCTGGGAGTAAAATTTATTATAATGGATTTCTATTCATCAGAAATGCCCGAATCTGGGTCTCGGATTACTAAGTTTTCAAATTGTGCTAAAGCCCGAGAATGAGTTTCCGGGATTCTATTACAAATATCCAGACAATGGTTTTCGAATTCAATTCCTTATTAAATATTCCATGAAAAATTGCTATCTGATATTTATACCCTTGTGTTAAGACGGGGTTTCCTATCGACAAATTTCAGATATCCCAGCTAAATGGTTGAAGTTGGATTCTCGAGCATTTCTCATCATAATTGAAGATGGGATTTAAATGTTTGATATAGTTTACTTTTCATGCAATTAACAAGATGATTTGTTAATTTAAATAGGTGATATAAAAAAGATTGGTACGTCGATTTCAAGCTAATAATTAGAAATATTATCCGCTTCGTACGTTTCAGGAAAATCAGCAACGCAAGGAGAAATAAAAGATTCAGCCAATTTGAAAGTAATGAATGAGCTATCAGAAAACATTTCAAAGGTGACATACAAGGATTACAAATCAGGCGCTATTTACAAAATTTCCATAATTTACTTAAGTCATGAGATAATTTACAAGACTATGAAGTTATTTACATATATATCCAAAACACGTCTACTCAAATCAGACATACAAATAAATTACAACTCTTTAGCGGCCTTGTCAAGAGTCTCAGCAACTGAAGGCTCCACTACAAGATGAATCGCATTGCTGGGAACTTCGTTAAGTTTCTTTTCTTTCCTCCTTGCTTTATTCTCATCATCAATCGCCTCAATGTTAGTCTTCAGAGCACGATTGAAAGTCATGTTCGCAGCCCTGAGGGTCTTGTTATCCCTTTCAAGCTCAGCGATGCGCTTCTGAAGAAAATAAATGTCCTGTTCGAGCTTCTGATTCTTATCAGCATAATCTTTAATAGTCTGAGAATATTTAATCTTTTGTTGCTCGTCAAAATATTTGGCTATCTAAAATTTAACTTTTCGACACCAATTCCCCACAACATTTTCATCTAAGCCCAGGGAAGGGTTGAGCATGGTAGGGAATTTCTGGGCCGCAAGGAGCTTCGACCATGTAGGCTTAGTAGCCGAAGGAGTGCCGTGAGGGACTAGCAAGTCGATACTTGAAATCTTGTTCCCCATTATTCCAAAGAAGCACACTGTGCCCGACTATCCTTTAATTTCAGCTCCAGGTCACTTATTTGTTGAATAAGTTAAAACATCTTGTGATCAAAGTCAATGGACGGATTTGACTTCACTTATCGCTTAAGTGCGGTGATCGATTCATCTTTACTTTTAATTTCACCCTCAAGATAAGCAACTTGTTCTTTTAAGTTACTAGCCATGGTTATGTATACAAAATATCTCTTGTGCCATTTCAAATCATCGGTTTTACCACCAAAGCATTCTAATAAAATATCATCACTAAGCACAATCCCTCCACTTGCTTGCAACAATTTCTCCCTAAGAGCATCGACGGGTAACGATAAATTATGAGGAAGAAAAGTTGTAGATAACTGTAGCTCCTCTTTAAGCAAAAAGAGATAAAAGTAATGTCAAGATCAAGATGAAAAATATCTTTATTATTATAATAACGGATTAAAACTTAAACAACAACAAAGTTAAAAGATACAACAAACAATTAGATTACATCTAAGGCTTAGAAACTGCTTTTCTAACTTTCTAGTGAGTTGGCGTAAAATGTCATGGTTGAGTCAAAAGGGATAGTGACTCCTTCTGGGGTAATGACTGGCATGCATTTGCGATAATCCAACTTCCCAGTTGGAGGACTATCGCGACCGCATATTAATTTTGTGTGGAAAGTCCTGATTTCTTTAAGAAATATCTTCTTCTCATTGCCAAGAAAGTCAAAGCGGAGTGGAGGATACCCTAAGTAAAGGTTTTGTAAATCTCTAAGGAAGCGGTATCTTGCTAACTTTGAGGATTTTAAAATCGATGTCGTTTCGAGATAAAATCGCCTTAATTTGACATATTGGCTTAAATGATCTCTAGAAACAAGGCGACCTAATGAACATTCACTCTGAAATAATATAATAAGGTGAAGCTAAGCAAAAAGACAAAACTAAAACAAACATTTATAAATCGGAACATTGTGACACTTCTTTACAATTATTCATCTTGTTCGTACAAAACAGACTAAGAAAATAATTCAGTGACAAATTTATCTCTATAGTACTTAAGCTTTTCAGGGGGGATTTCTTGGGGAATTGATCTGACCTGCGGTAAGTTCCAACAAGCTCCAGGATGAGGGTCAGATCCGAACTCATCTAAGTAAACGTCTAAGAAGACCCCCACTGAATTTTCCTAAGTATGAAAAGTCGACAATTGAATGTCTACAATAAGCTCTATATAAAAAGTTAACTAAGATGTCTCTCTCCTCAATTAGCATCCAAAATAAAGTAATTAATTCTGGATTTTCCTTCAAAAGAGCGTCGTATCGGAGGCGCGCTCTCTTTAATAAAGGGGTAGCCTTCTGATGTTTAAAGGACGCAAGTACCGAAGCACTCCTGTCAAACCTATGATACTTTTCAGAGAGTACATTATGCTCCTTTATCTGTTTGCCTAACTCTTTATATAGCTTTTTTATTTCGGCTTATTTTCTTTCGAGTTTTGTCTTATAGGGAAGGGTGGACTTCTTCCTTATCTAAAATGAATGACTAACATAATTATTATCTTCGAAGTAAGAAATATATAATCAAAGAATCCCATACCTGGAATACTGGAACAGAAGCTTGGGAAGCCTGCTCTTTCCCTTTGGGCTCTTCAATATTAGCAAGAGCAGGCTCATCTTCTAAAGGAGCAGAAGGCCCGGGGGATTCGGGAAGAACATCCTTCTAAGGAGATGGCTCTCTTTCAGGGGATTTAGCATTGTCCCCACCATCCTTATCAGATGCTTCAAAAGGACCCCCTCTATCACCATTAGAAGCTTGGCCACCAGTAGGGTTATCATCATCATCATCATTGTCACCATCATGGTCATCGTCGTCATCTTTATCCTCACCTTCTCCCCTAGTGGTTTCATCTTTGTCACCCTCCTCCTTAGAGTCTGATTTGATTTTGAAGGAGGGGACATCAAAAGAAAGAATTTTAGAAGCATTAATTTACTCTTCATCTGCTGGTTCAATCCCCTGCTTCATATAATTAGTCTTGCCCATCACTCTATCAACTAGGGCAGATTCAAGTGAAGGAAAGCCAAAGTATGGACATTTCTTGAAGTTGCCAACATATGCAAGCATAAGGGCTTCTTCGTAAGATTTCAGTAGCATTTGTCCAAGGGTAGCGCCGACTAATTGAGACACTCGCTGCTTAGCATCAGTAATGTTGTTGACAACGAGTTCAAAGAAGCCCTGGTCTTCTTAAACTTATCCTTCAGAGAAATGTTCTTTGCAGCTAAGCAAGCTTTCTCGTCTTAAGAATCTTGTAGAGTGAGCTCCATGGCAAATTTCTTGTCAGCAAGGTGTTGACGAGCTTATCTTTCTGACGCAAGATCGGTTTCGGCCTAGCCAAGGGAAGCTTTTAGTCACTCTAGCTCTGAGGAAGCTTCATCTTTAGCAGTGGAGTGGGAGGACACTTTCTTTTTAAGGTTGGAAATTTCCTCCTGAAATTTGGGGGATTCAGCAGAGGACTTCGAATCATGTTCATTCAAAGTTAGCCAGCTCTTAGAAATCTGAAAGGAGAAACGTAATGCAAGTTAGAGAAAATCAGTGCTGATAAAACGATTGAAGTGAAACTTATCAGAAGTTGTTACTCAATCAAAGAGCGACAGTGCTCCGCCAAATTAGGGGCAGTTGAAGGCAGGTCGATAGAGCAGAAAGATTCAGAATGTAAAATGGACTCAATTAACTCTTTAAACTTAACAGATGGAATAGTAGAAGACAATGGCTTTGCAGAAATTTTCCTTAAAGAAGGAGACGCCTCTTAAGCTAGTTACATCTGTTGAAGTGCAAATAGAGAACCAAATATGGAAATTCGGGAAAGAGAGTCGATCGCACTTAGAGTATGCTCCTATTTTTCTTTAGGAGCTTCTATGATGGGACTTTTTGGAGCTTTATCAAGTAATGAATCCCCCTCTTCCTCAATATCAACAATTTTTGCAACCTTCTTTGGAGGCTCTACGTAAGATGGTTCCATCAACATCCTCTTAAATGCTTTCTTAGATTTTGCAAGTGATTCTATAATTGATGATGCTCCAGAAGTTGAAGGATGAGGGACAACACTAATAACGGGCACTATGACTTGAGAAGAAGCCGAAACAAGTTCGAGCAGATTAAAATTCAGCCAAATAATTCAAAGAACACTAAGGATGGAAAACAAATACTTGACATATGACATACTAGAGTGATCAGCGCAAATGGGTGACACGGGAGAAAGAGTCGATGGGTCTCCTAGGGAGAGAAAGCGTTTTCCATGATAAGTGTGTTGGACAGATGGAGGAGTTGCTAAGATCTTCTGGCCTGCTGGCAAAAGAGAATGCTTTCGTAGATTAGTGGGAGTCAGTAGTGTCAATCTGCTCTCGACTTGACTTGAGGCCACAATTAGAGATTCAATTGTTTTCTTATCGTCATTGTTAAGCTCTTTAGCAGGGATACCTAATAAAAGTAGAGATTAGGCAAGAGAAATCATTATGTAAGGATAGATGGCAAAAATCAAGACTTACGAGGTGAAGCAAAAGTTCCACTGATGTTGGGAAAACACTTGATGAGGAAAAACTGGTTTTCCTAGTCCCTGAATTTATTAACCCCATATGATATTAACTTTTTTTAGGGATTGGCTCTATATATCTGACTATTGAGATTGCTCAACTTGACCAGTTGGGTCAAGTATTTCAACACTTCAACGTTGAGAGGAGGAAGTCCGGATTCCAATGCCATCATTTCTAAGGACAAGAGATAAGTGTAAACATTTGGTGACAGCTGGATTGGGGCAATCCTGACATGAGAGAGGAATGTAGATAAGAATTCCGAAAAGGGCAAGAATCCCCTCTACCATTTGTGGATGGCGGAATAGGCAAAAAACCATTCAGGAGGGTTATTGATGGTGTTAGTTTCCTTTGGAGGGATGGCTTCAATAGTAGTGATGTCGAAGTCGTTAAGGATGGCATCAACTTCATCCTGAGTTAATATTAGAGAGTGCTTGGAGATAGCTTCAACCTTCTTTGGGTTGATATTAGAACATGGATTGCAATCGAAATAAAGGATTTTGACTAAGTCGAAACGTTTTATTACCAATGGAATTCCTACTCTATACTTAATAGCATAACCTTTCGACAAGGTTGATCAAACAGGCACCACAACACCTTTCGACCCCATCGAAAAGGGCCAAGGAAGCAATACAATGTTGCCGCCTCAACCTCTTTCGAAGGAATAGAAAAGTCATTTTGTGGCGTTAATTTTTCATCCGTACGTTTGAAACTTTCGGGTGAAGAAAACATGTTCTTCCATCTTCCCCAAACCCGATTACAAACCTAGGATTCCAAAATTTCTTAAAAAACAAATTAATTAAACATGCTTAGGATATGAGTTTTAACTGAGATTAATAAATTTCGATTTCATAAGAATAATAATAATTATCAAACTGGAAATCCTGATTTTTTTAGTGAAGCACAAAAATGGTAAATTTTGAAATAATGATCCAACCAGAATAAGGGGATGGATTACGATATCATCCACTGTCAATTTCAAAGTCATAGACGAAAAACAAACTCTATTAATTCCTGAAACAGAATTCACAAAAAATCTTCTCAATAAATCAAAACAAATCTACCTTCAAAAAATCGAAAGTCGGAATTTTTAAAATCGATTTTCAATTTTGAAATCTGAAAAAATGAAGTTTGATTGAAATTAGCAAATAAAGTCAAATCTAAACTTACGAATTGGAATTGTTGATTGATTTGATTTCTAGAAGTAAGTTGGAAGTTTGAGAATCTGTAGAATTCTTTTACTCATTCTTATAATTTTGATTGCTAAAAAGTAAAAGAGGAGAAAGAAAGGCGTACTTTATCAGAAAAGTCACCCAGATTATCAACCGCTAAATATGATTTGAATGGATGGCCCAGATCCATGCGGGAAAGCCAAGAGGCGGGAAGCTTCTAGGTTTCCACAAAGTTGACTTGAAAAGTCAAGTGCATCCCTTCACAAGGGGGGCAAATGTTACTCCAAAAATTACCTTTTCAACTTAGTCGAAACCATTTCAAGCAGAGAGCAAAAGAGAAGAAGAAAGAAAGACACCAGATAAACCTTTCAAAACAGTTGAAGGGATGCTGCCATCGAAATCTTGAAGCAACATGACCTTTCGAAGGTATTAGAAGGTTTTTCCAATCAATATCTAGAGGGTACTTACCTTTCGAAGAAGATGAAGGAGTCGAAAGCACACTACCGCCTTCATTTACAACCTTTCAGCTAGATGAAGACCTTTCGATTAAGTCGAAGCTACTACTTTCAAAGACCATGAAGAATAGCTCTTTGAACACATGCAAAACCATTCGAAACCAATGGTTTCGCCTTCATTCAAATTGCTGGAAAACAAGCGTTATCTTGAGCAACCCCTTTGAAAGCTATAGCAAGCCTTTCGAACCAGTCAAAGCCAATATGCTCCATGAAGGGTTCCACGTCAGATAAGAAACAAGAGCACAGGCAGAACCAACATCATCGAAACCAATGAGCAAAGGCTATCGATAAGGTCGGAAGCATTTTAAAGAAAATTCAAAGAAGAGGATCACCATCAAACTTTTCGGCAAAGGCGGCAACACGCTTAAGCCCTTCGGCAGGCACCTTCCGACCCAGTCGAAAGCATCAGGGTCGAAAGGTGCTGACCCACATCTATTAATAAGACCCATGGGGTCATGTTTTGGGGATCCGATTCCTCTCATTCTCAACTTGTATACTTTTAAATAGTGTTGTAACCCTAGTTTGTAAATCAATTTGGGGATTTAAAGAACAAAGTCTTCTTGGTTGGATAAAGGGAAGTCTAGAATACTTTGGTCTACTTTACTGTTTCATTTCAACTTTTGCTGGATTTACCTTTCTATTTCATGTTTCGTCCGCATCGATAGGACTCTCTCGACACCGTCAAAACCACTTCTAATCATGTAATTTCAGATACCTACTCCGAGCTACTTTTCCCTTGAACCATTACCTTCGACAAGGTCAAAACTAGGCCATAACTCATTGCAACCTACAACTAACATAAGGAACTCAGGGTTCAAGCTTTCGACAAGGTCGAAATCCCCATTTCTGCTCATTTAACAAAATCCAAGCTATTTAACAGTTTTGGGCCTCCGACTAGGTTGAAACCTATCAAAGAGATCCTAACTCAGTGTATTTCAGTTGGATCAAAAAGGAGGGCTTTCGAAGAAGAAATCCTATTAACTCAACTGGATCGAGAGGTCATTTAATATAGAAACCGATCCTTTTGATAGAGTCGAAAGGTCCACTTAAGGAATATTACCAGCTAAAGCCCACTCCAAAGGGAATTTATAAAGGATACATACCTCCTTTTCTTCTCTACTTGCATAAAGGATAACCTTCATTCTTTAGCATATCCCTAGGGTATTAACAAGAAATCTTGTTAAAACTAATTAAGTTGTAAATTGCTAAACATGATAATCATCAATCGGAGATGCTTTAGTTTGATTTAGGAGTAAATTTCTATATTTTAATTCATTGGAATTATTGAAGCTCCATAGGAATTTCCATAAATTATCTAACCTCACAATTATATATGAAAAGTATGTCGTTTGAAATAATAAGGACTATGAGAAAAAGATAATTCTTTGAAATTTCAAATGCAATACAATCCCACTTTTTGGTAGTTTATGAAAAGTCACAATGGTAAATTTCCTTGTTAGAAAAGATACAGTGCCAATGCATTAAAATGTGGAAATAAATATTTATTTGGAAATTCCACATAAGTGTATATCCAGAAATCCTTGAATCTAGAAACTAAAATGCTGCATAAAGAAATATAAATAATCTGGTTTACGTATTATACACACACACATGTGTGTATATGTATATAAAGTAAAGTATATGTTTAAGAAATAAATAAATGTCGGTTAAAATATAAATACCTATACATACACACACACATGTATGTATGCGAATTGTACTTGGAAAAGCTAGAAAAGGTTTGGGTGAAAAAGAGAAGATTCTAAGGTACCACAGAATTGGACACAAAAAAGGGTGGAAATATAAATTTCTCCATCTAAATTCCATTTTTAACATAAGAGTATAGATTTAGCAAAATATGATTTTCAAAATTTTGGACATTAGAAGTGGTGAGTTGGGTATTGGATAGTAGGGATTTGATGCAAAATTGGTTGAACCATACTCCTATTCGTAGGAGTGTGGAAATTATTGTGTGAAAATAATGATTTTTGATTTTTGAAAGCTTGCTTACACCTATAACTACTGGTATATATAGGATGTTTGCACCATGTTTTCAAAATTGTTTTAAAGAACGCATTCATATAGGAGACGTAAATTTAGTATTATTCTGCATAGATCTCATATATGTTATGATACACGATGCACTTGTACACGATTGGCTGCGAAATTGGTTGTACGGTAATTAGTTGGATAGTTTAGAATGGGCTCGCGCTATGTTACATGATTGAATTATTGAGTAATTTTCGGGATGAAATTCCTTTAGGGAGAGGAGAATGTAAAACCCTATAAATAAACTGTACTTAATTAGAAATAATTAATAAATAATTTAAAAGACTGAAAATAGAATTTAATAAAACGTCGGAATTTGACTATGAAACCTGCATCATTGTATTCGTACTAATTTTCTAAGCAACTGTCATATATAAAGATTCATGATTGGATTCAAATGTAGAAGTTAACAGCTTTTGAAATTTTCGGATCGAAAATAATTATTTAAAAAAATTAACGACATTATTAATTAACTTTTAACGGTAGAAATTAAATCAGCGGGACCAGCCGGTTGACCCCTTGGTAGAGCCGGTCAACTATTAGTAGTCGACACTCATATCAAATAGTCGATTAGGGCCGACGTCTATTTGAACCTTTGCCTAACAGCTTGGATTTAATAAATAATAATATAATGGACACGACTGATTTCAATGTCTATAAATATAAGTCTAGCCCCTGACTTTTCTTCTGAACTGAGCAGCGGAACTCTGTCATTTCTCCATCTCCACTATTTCTAGAAATTATAAAAATACTCTATACATACATACATACATACATACATACATACATATATATTGGAGAAGGAGAGAAAATAAAAGAAGAAGAAAGGAAGGAGTGAATCAATTCTGCAAAAAGGTAAACTCTAAATTATAAATTTAGACTCTAGTTAACTCTAACTTACTCTTAAATCTATAATTGTAATGGGCATGTATACATTTTTAAATACATATTTTTGGTTGAAAAGAAGAGGAGTCAAGTAAGAGAAATGGATTTGGATCTAGAGATTTGAAAGCCAAAAGGTGAGTGGAAAATTATCTAACTTACATAATACTAAATTTATATCGTTGGAATTCAATTTTTGTTATCATGCCAAAGTGAAAACCATTTAATTGTAGGCTTAAACAAATAAATCTAATTTGAAATTATTGCCTGCATATTCAGAACTTGTTTAACTTTGATGAAATGATATATACACACCCTAGATCTAGAGGTAATGGAGAATAGTCCCTAAAGTTTATGAAATATAATATTGATAGAATTGCAAAGTTAATTCCAGATTATTACTAATTGAGTTGTAATTTGTTAAACTTGATAATCGTCAATTGGAGATGCCTTAATTTGATTTGGGATTAAATTTCTATATTTTAATTCATTGGAATTATAGAATCTCCATAAGAATTTCCATAAATTGTCCAACGTCACAATTATATATAAAAAGTGTGTTGTTTGAAATAACAAGTAATATGAGAAAAAGATATTTCCTAGAAATTTTAAACGCAGTACAATCCTACTTTTTGGTATTTTATGGAAAGTTACAATAGTAACATTTCCGTCTTAGAAAAGATATAGTTCCAATGCATTAAAATATGGAAATATGTATTTTTGTGGAAGGTACACATAAACGTATGTCCAGAAATCCCTAAATGTAGAAATTAAAAAGATACAAATGCTAATATAAATAATCTCTTTTACCAATTATATATATATATACACACACATATATATAAAGTAAAGTACAAGTTTAAGAAGTAATAAACAAACATCAGTTACAACATACATACATATATATGGTAATGTGCAGTTAATTGTACATTATCATATTAATTATAAATAAAATGCTAAAATACGAATAATGTAATAAATTATGGACTTAATAGGAAGTTATAGTAATCAAGTGAATATGGGTATAAAACCATTAATAAATTTAATTATAGAGACCAAATACGATATTGATTAAGTAAATTAAATAGGCATAGTAAATTAATTCTGAAATATATAAATAAATGTCACTAACATTTATCTAAATTTGAATATAAAAGACGATTCATAAAGGGTATTAATTGGAGGTGAAAGAAGCAGTAAATGACATTGAATAACAATAATGAAATAAGAAGTTAAAAACAGTAAGAATATAAAATAAAAGGTAAGTTCATAGAAAGTAAATAAAAGGATACTAATAAATGAACTTAGGAGGCGTAGTAATTTCCATAGTTGAAATTATATGGCCTCAATAATACGTTTGCGATAGATGTGAATTGGTGGGCCTAGCCCAATATTTATATTAATTACGAGTATGGTGGCACGTCCATTGAACGTGTGCCAAGAAGGAAGTGTGAAAATTTTGTGTGTTCTACTGTTATGGTGGTGATATATATACACACAGACACACATACGTACATATGTACACAGATATATATGTGTGTATGTGTGTGTCTGTGTGTGTGTTTTATATTTTCCCTTCTTTTCTGTACAGTTGTAGTAGTGTACAGCTATATATTAATTTTGGTCTAATTATATAGGCTGACCAGCACTAAATGAGAAGTTTGAAGCAGCCAGGAAGTAGATTGATGCAGCAAGGAATGCAATAAAATAAACATTCATTTGTTGATGCAGTATTTGAAAAAGAATAAAGCCAGACAAACAATGCATTTTTTAAACAATATTCATGGAGAATAGTATTAACAATATTCAATATCTATCATGGCCTATAGTGATGAGTTTCGGTCTTTTTTAAAAAAAAAAGGGCAACTCTGAGTAGAAGTTGCTTCTTTTAACTTGAGTAAAAAATATTAAACACATAACACGTGCTTCGCGTTTGGATGAAAGATTTTATTATTATTTTTTACATATGTTCAAAGTTGTAAAGTCGAATTATTTGTGGAAAATTAGCATAATTATTGATATGTGTATTATTGTAAATGGTTTGTGCATGCATATCAAATGTAAGGAGAGAATGAATGAATTCAAATTTATAAGTTGTTTGAAACCTTTTTATTGTAATTTTCCTAATTAATAATCATTAAATTCATTTAAAGTCGATGACATTTTTGTAGAATATTAGTCAACTGTTGCAACATTAGTTGCATATGCTGTTTAGCTTAATTAGTCTAGCTAATGTACCGTATAACCATGCTTGAATTTATTGGTTTAAGAAATATGATGATGCTTTACGCTTAAATTCGTAAGTTTAAGTAAATACAATACTACAGTAATTGTCCAACGTTAATTTGATAAATGACAATGTAAATTGTATGTAACATTGCAAGAGTGGCTTATTAGTTGCTTTACATTCTATATATTTAGAACCAAAAACCAAGTCTGCATTTGATAATGAAGCCCATGTATGCTTAATAAAAATAATTCTTCTTGGTTATAACTATACACACTATTTTGAAATGGGAAAACAATGATTACAGTTTGTTGCAGCCATCTATCACCTCTGCATGAATTGGCTTCATATTGGATCAGATCTTTAGCTTCATGCGCCATAATATCCCACTCAGAAGGTTTCAGCTTCTGATTCAGCTATAGACGTGATTTATCCTTACAATATCTTGCTCCAGCGCCTGCAAATTCCATGCACATAACAGAAGAATGCTGCTTCGGCTGCGGCGTTAACCCCTGTAACTTCCATGCAGCACCTTGTACCACACATCCAGTACATGTCTCTTCAGCTTTGCCTTGCCTCAGATGCATTCAGACACTACAGCTTATTCCTATCCATGCAGTAGGCTCTAGCTCCTGCTCCTGCTCCTATGCCTCTGTGCATCCTCTTCATTACTACTGTAACCTGTTATTAATGCATCACTGCTTTCTTTTTGTAGTACACCATTATAGTTTATTGGTGTAATTTTATTTTGTAAAGAAAAAACACAATTCTTGTATCCTAAAATAAATCTGTGTGTACAGAGTTTAACAGTTCGAAATGTTGATGTCTTGTAAAATAAACATGAATAAACAAAATTATGTGAATCAAAGAAATCAAGAAGAAAGAGTACATACCTTCAAGCCTAAGTTGCTGATTGGGAAGCTCAGTACGTAAGGCTGTTCCAACTTGACCCCTTAAATCGAGATTATGTCTTTTACTCTAGTCCTGTTGCAAATTAAGCTGCCCATTAAACAATAATATATGTAGCTCTAACTCTACCTCAGCTTGTTATTCTACACATTTTTCTCAAACTTCCTGGGCCAACATTAAAATTAGTTTCTTCAAATTTTAACAAAACAAAAAAATATACACAACAAAGTTAAAGCAGAAGGATTGTTACCATGAAGTGCAAACTGAATTGCAGTACATGTTGGAATTCCTAAATTGAATGAAATTACATAAGTCCTACATCGCCAAAATTGCAAAGCTATTCTAGTATATTAATAGATTTGCAATGAAGGAGTTGGGGCCTTGGGGCACCCAAATGTTTGCTTCGTTATGAGGAGGGAGATCATGCATCACCACCACACACGCGCGCGCGCCGCCGCCGCCGTCCGACCGAACCGGACCGGGCCGGTTTGGGTTCAGGTCTAAAATGATCCTATTTTTACTGCAAAACTAGACCGGGCTTTCTCACAGTTGCAGGCTATACGAACAGGTGCAAATCTGTTCAAACAGACGCAGATTGACTGAGGGAGTGCGACTTCTGAAGCGGGCGCGGTTTTTTGGCGAACAGACGAAGCCGGAAGCGGGTGCGACCCGTTAGACACGAACGGGTGCGACTTATAGCAGCAGCAGGAGCGAACGGGTGTGGCCCGTTAATGAACCGCAGCAATGAAGTGCAACGGGTGCAACCTTTCAGGCAGACGCGACTGTTCAAAGGGGTGCGGACGAAATTATAAATAGAAGAAAATACTGATCACATTCTCATTCCATTCCAGTCTAATATCTTCTGCTTCTTCCTTCTCTACTGCTCTAAATAATATATCACAGAGTTGACATACTCATTACAATCTCGTGCAGATTACGTCTGTTGTATCTTGGGAGACTTTAAATAAAGTCTTAAGGAAATTGTCAAGACAAGCCTCAGACGGAATTGCCTTCTTCAACCAGTTAGATAGATATATATATATTTCTTTTTCTTTCTACGGTAAACTATTTCATTAAATAGTATAACGATTGATTTAGCACTATAGTGATTATTACTATAGTTGTTAGTTTGTTGTTCTAATTTAATTATGACATAACTATTACTTAAATTAACTAATACAGACTTCTAGAGTAGTAGAAATCTGTTTGATAAACTTGTGAGACGAGTTTATAATCGATTATTCTCTGTTTTGGTATACTAGACGTATAACAGTACACATAGCACAACATCAACCCGATGTTACCATGATGTCACTTTTTAGCAATGGTGAAGAAAAAATATCCGAAAACAATTAGCAGCTTTAAGTAGCAGCTAAATGAGATGGCAACAGCATAGTTATAAACATTAAACAACATAAATACTCGTATATATGAAACAATAAAAAGAATATTATACCTGATATGCCTTGACCAAAATTTATGCCTCCTATTTAACATTGTCCTAGCCTCTAACCCAGCCAAAGGATATTATGTCCGATATTGCTTGAACAAAATTTATGCTACTTATTCCCATCGTCTTAGCCTCTATCTCAAGCAAATACATGTAGTAACCATCATTAGCGCAAAACGACCATAGATTCATTAAATCGGACACTCAAATTGAATATAAACAATCAATGGCTATTTAAGAGCATATATCGCATATTAGTACTATGGTTGGTATCATATCAAAGTTCATGATATGATGCCGGTCCAAACACAATGTAATAAGTCATAAGACTTATCATTAACCTTACCGAATAAAAAGATAGCTAAAAATACTTTCAAGATAAGCGTAGTCTAGTTTATCATCAAATTTAATGAATGACAATAACATAAGTGCGACGAAATATCAGAAAGATAACCACATTTTAATGCTTGAAAAGTAAAGCATCAAATGGGTGCTAAAACTATATGTTTTTATAGATACATGTCATGATTGTCGAATCAAATCACCTCAGTAGTTGTGAAGAATTTTGTTTAACTAATTTGTCAAATTTTCCTCGGATTTTCAACTTTTGACCCTAAATGAAAGGCTTCTCTCAATAAGCAAATCATAACACATGTGACAACGAAGACATCATAATCAGATTAATCGGTACCATTATTACCACAATAGCTTAGTCACCACAACCCAGGTTTTTTCTATTTCTGAAAAGCAAAAGTGGTAAAATCAGCAGTTGAATAAGAGGTGGCTTTGAATTTTAAGTAGCTTCTAGTTTATATAATAAATTTATACTAAGTTATGAAATTATGTAAAAATTGAAAATAAGTTCCTCTTTCACAATCAAACACAGCAATCAATACAATAAAATTGGAAATTAACGCAACAAAATCAAATAATCAAATGCAGTCAAACCTTAAAACAATCAAGCAAGAAAAGAAGTATTTAATGGATAGAGAATTCAAAGTGGAAAGCAAACAAGGCAAAATTTGTACAAACCTGAAGTAGAGAACTTTGATTAGAGCAAAGTAACCTGGCTTGCATCATGAAGATTGAAGGAAAAATCGAGGTTCCTTCTAATGGGTGGATTGCAAGAAGAAGAAGTGGCATTTATATTCGTGTTAAATGGATCAGAATGTGGGATTGTAATTCGGCTAGTCCTCCTCTAAATAAAACAACTCACATTAGTAAGTTTGGAAATTAAAATAAATGTGGACATTCATACAAACAAAATAAATTAAATCTATATGAAGGATACAAACCATAATGATTTCTGATGATATCCTTCCGAATGGGATAAGAGAATTCCTACTACTCTCTTTCTTTCTCTTAATTGAAGAAATAATTGGAAAATAAAACAGCAAGTACAAAAATGAGTAATAAACCCCAGTATAGACTGGTACGATTCAATTCAACATTTTGTTCATTCGGGTTTGATTGTGTCATAGCTCTATAATTCGAATTTGGTTTATCGTTGGATGAATTGCATTGCTGATATTGATCCCAAAAAAGAAACGGTAGGTACAGCTAGTCCGTGAATAGCCGGAATTAATATACTGGGTGTACTGGACCTCTAATTAAGATACTGGGAGAAATCTTTTTTCTAGATAATTATTAATAACTATTCTTATCAATCCATAAAAGGGTTCGGGTTTTAGAGTATTGAAATTAGATGAAATTTTTTTGTTTTCCACTTCTTGTAATTGTAACGTTACTAAGCATAGTCATAACAGGTAATGATGTAATGGATGTACCTTTACTAATATAGTAGTAGTTCGTTAAACATGTTAGTAGCTTTTACTTATCACCAAACACACACACCCCCCCCATTTGGGTAAAAGCCACAAAAGCATTTAGTGTTTGAAAAATTAAGATTTTTATGCTAAATAGATAGCTACTAATATAGAAATGATAGAACAATATATTTAATTTATGCAAATAGGTAAGCCTGTTACCGATATATTTATGCTAAACGTTAACTATATATTACAACTTAAACCATAAATTAAATGTCTTTTAACAAAAATCCTATTCATTTATAAAACCATAAATTAAATTGTCTCTATATAGACAATTTTTGGTAGTTATGTTGCTCAATTAAAATGAGAAAGAACATGAACATTGTGATAATTGAACGTTTATTGCAACTTCAAAGGTCTGTTCAAAACCCATAAGAAAAACCAACAGGCATATATAATAAATTGACAGTGTAAGCCATGCAACCACCATTACCAAGTAAATACTTATTTTACCGAGTTTATTATCTGAGAAAGTACATCTGAAGCAAAACAAAATCATAAATAATAGATTTCATTTTATATATGTGGGAGTAAAACACACCTAATAAACAATTACTTCGTCTTAAAGAGAAAGCTCCTAATTCACTTCAAATTTGCTCCAGAATACCTTTCACTTGTCCCTTTTTTTCCAAATTTTCTAGCTCTTCCCTCTTGAAATATCTCCATCCAGAATTGCTTCCAAGCATCTTCTACCAATGTATGTATGTATATAGCACACCTACAACTATTACAGACATTGTACTTGCATATATAAGAATAATACTGTCATTTTGGGAAGAGCAACAGTTAGTTAACTGAAGAAAAGGATAAATGGTTAAGTCCATGTACTCTTGTTTCCTCTATGCCAAATGAAGATGAGAAAACTAAGTGCTAATTTCTATAGATCCAGCAATAAAAGAGTGTAAACATATTCTACAATAACTCAAATTTTAGATTTGATATGAGGTTGAGGAAACAAATTTAAGGTCTATAATCATAGTTACTTATGGGCAAATCTAATTCAATTAAACTTGCAGGATTTTAAATAATATTTTATTTTTCTATAATCATAATACCATCAATAAACAAAACTTTTTCCTTAACTATCATGACTATAACTTTTTTACATAAATATTAGAATAGCAAGTAAAAGCTAAGAAATAAATCAACTGATGAACCATATATTGTACATTTTCGTATAGCTTTTTCAAAATTATATATAGCAATTGTAGCTGTTTCGCAAAGATCAAAATTCCTATTCATATTCTAGTGCACTAAAGAAAACAGTGGAGAAATATACAATGCATGCTTACTCATCAATTTTGACACACAGAGCACCCATTCTTGGTTTCTTTATGACCATGATAATCAACATCTGCCAGTGCACAATGAAGACAAAAATACAAAAAAAAATTGAGCATACAACTTGATAAAATTACTCATATATAGTGAAATCCTTGTGAATGAATTTATAGATGAGGTCAGAATATTCAGTGTCACGGTATATCGTTCTAGTTATAAATCAAGACATCTTTACTTCACTTAATATCTCTTTTCACATGAGTTGAACATAAATCGCCAAATATATAAGTCAGAAAACTGAATCGTAGCCTAAAAGAGGGAAGACAAAACCATAGAAACCAAATCATTAAAGTAAGTTTTAGATCTTACGTTGAGAAATAAATTCAGGAAAAGAGGGAAAAAGGGTAGATCTTACCTAGGGAAACAAAGGCGACCGGTTGTTGGAGCTTCAAACACTAATTGGGCACCAAGTTGTTGTCGATGTCCGTCTTAGGTATGGGCTGAGTGGTCCATTGATGGACGACCACGACTGGAAGGGTGGGGAGTACTATCTGGTGTTGGAACAGAGTTGCCATTTTTAGTCATGAGAAGAGAAATGGGAAGGAAATGGAAGAAAAGCAGAGGAGAAACGGAAGAGGTAGGTTACGTTTGGACAGTGAACGTGGGAAACATGGGAGGCGGTCGGTAAAAGACTAAGTTGCCCTTCTTTATGGATTTCTTTCTATTATGAACAGTGGACAATTTAGGGACTGGATAAAAGGCTTCACTTTGACCGCTTTGACCAGGGTTTTGCTTTATAGTATAGATATATGACTTGGTTTGGTATGGGTTCGGATGTGCGGTCGGTAAAGTTACACAATGGAAGTCTTCCTTCCATAAGGGGCTACTAGTAGCTGCGTATACGTACTACTGATGTGGGACATCTCTAACTATAGGACCCGTGGGGGGTATGTGTTCGTAAATAGGTATAGTGAAAATATACCTAGGGTTCGCCTTAGATTAGACGTTTTAAATAACCTATGACAGTTCCTAATTGGGAAAGTGGGGTTTGCTTCATTTCCAAACTAGAGGTATTAAGTAACTGGTAATGGACATTTTTTTGTTGATTTGCATTAGGAAAATCTAAACGGGTTTTTTGGATGGTGGTCGACGCTATGTGAGCTTTGTTTGGTAAAATGGTATTTCTGGAGTAGGGTTAGGCATAGGATGAGGCTGCCATCGGTCCCGAGCAATCTTTAGTAAAGACTTGGGTTAAGCCTATACATATTACTCTTCCTACTAGTGTAGAGTTCATATGGAATATGCACTGATCTCAAATTTTTGTTATTTATTTGGTTTGAGGTTGGCTAGTTAACTCTTAGATTGGTCTTTGAGATGGGTTCATAATATAGCTAATTAAAATTATAAATCTATGTCTAGGAGTTAGCAACCTTTGTAGTTAGGGCCGATTGATTGATGATTACGTTCTGAAGGGGTTTCCTTTTTGGGAGTATATGGACACTTATATAATTTATATGTACTTATACCGTATAGTTAGTTAGATATATCATACATGCATGTTGAATTAAATGACTAATCCGTAAATAGTAGACATAACATTTAAATGGAAATAAATCGACATAAACTAGTGTTATGGATAAACTATGTAATTTATCAATCGCTAGAACGTTATTATGATCCCTTCCTTATTACAACTTACATGATAGATTTAGAGGGACATGATATTGGTACAAGAAGGGAATGGTAGGTGGATAGGTCTTCTAATTCATGCTCCGCACTGACAAGGCAACTAGATATCCTGTAACAACCCTGGTTTTGGAGATTACCTGTAAATATTAAATTATAACGGTAGTTATGATTTAATATTGTAAATTAAATTAAAATCGAAGATTTTATATTTTTTATTTGGAATAAACAATAAATTTTGGAATTAAAATGAGAAAAATAAAGTTTGGAACTTTATTTTATTTGTTTGGGTTGATAATGAATGGAAAATGATTTTTATTTAGAGAAAATGCAATGATTGTGTTAATTATTGCTAATTACTTCTTTTAATAATTTTTAAGAGAAGTATTTGATTTTTAAAGGTTGTTTATTTAAATAGAAAGGTGGAAATTGGTTTAAAAATGTGTTTTAATTATAAATTTGTGTTTAAAGTGGTTTGTTATATTTTTCTAAGTAAGAAAATAACTTTTGTTGAATTTTAGAAGTTAAAAATGTAGACTTTTACATTTATTTGGTGTAATAATGTATTTTTGTAAATTAAAGGTTTTTAATAATAAAAATGTCTTAAAAATTAAAAATAATCTTTTTATATGGTGGAAAATGTTTTATTTCATAAGTATGTAAGTTTACATTTTCTTCTTGTATAAAAATTGGAAGAAAAATGCATTTTGTTTTGTGTATAGTGTAAATATGAACACTTTTTGATTAAGTATGAATTAAAACTTAGGCCATTGATTTTTCTTTTAGTTTTGGGTCCATGGCCCATTAGTAGTACTTACCTGTTAATTGATAAAAGAAAGAAAAATAATTCAGTACGTTCAAAACATCTGCCTTCTTCTTTCTCTTTATAATAAAAGAAAACCTACCTCTCCAAATTTCAAAATCCATGTTTTTCTCCAAATTAATTCAACAAATTAAAATCTTTTGCAAACTAGAGTGTAATCAATAGGTAATCAAACTTCAAACTCAATAATTTCATCAAATTTATAATTTGAGAAGGAGGTTTCTAATTTACTATTTATCTTCTATTACATGCACTTTAATTCATTTGGTTCATAGAGTCAATATTCAAGCCAAAGCTTCAATCTTTCATCCAAAATCCGGGTATTTGCATTCTAACAGCAAGGTGAGTTATAAAACTCACAAAAGCTAGCTGAGCCAAGCTCAAAGTCGCCTAAAATAGTGAATAAATTAGCTTCTGTTTGTATATTCCTATAGTTGTTTTCTCTGTTCAAAATCTACTTTATATTGCTACTTTGAAAGCTTATAACTTTTGATTCCAGTAACAAAATGCTACCAGATTTCTTCCAGATTGTATTTTATATGTTGACTTTGTCTCTGCAAAATTTGGTTCAAAAATATTGTCATTTGACTGTTTAAAAATTTGCTGCAAAATCAATAAAAACCCAGATTTTTGCCTGGGCATATTTTGTTTTTGAGTTGCTGCAAACATGGCCTGAGTCCATGTTTGAGACAGCATAACCCTTTCATTTCTTATCGGAATTCATCGATTATTTTTTTATTTTAAAGATAAAGTTTTCTACTATATGCATACAAATTTTCAGCTCAATATGAGATCATCTGGCCCTCTATTTCAGGCATGTAAGTTGAACTCGAGATGGGTTTTAGGCCTGGGCACATTTTTGTTTTTTGAACTGTTGCAAACATGGCCCGAGTACATGTTTGAGACAGCATAACCTTTTCAATTTCAGTAGAAATTGATTGATTCTTTTTTGATTGAAAGATGAAGTTTTCTACTATGTGCACACCAATTTTTAGTTCAATCAGAGGTCATTTGGCCGCCTGTTTCATGTCTGAAAGTTGAACCCAGAGAAGATTTCAGACCTAGGTATTATTTTGCCTATGCATTTTTATGTTCTTTTTCCGTCCGACTTTTTACTTTTACTTCATTTTTTGTGATATTAATGAATTGTTTTGAGGGTTATTGATGCAGGCCAAGTACTAGGTCGTGACCGACCTAGCAAACTCGTGGGTCATAACATGTTGATAGGTCGAATCCGACCTAAAGCTAAGGAGTTAGCATCTTGTGAAGAAGGATGGAAAGCTGAAGTCTTAGGTTGTCTACGACCTAGTGAACGAGTTAACTCGAGTGCGCGACCTAACGAAGGTTTTAAGTCGTCCCAGCGACTTAGTATAACTCGGCAGCGACCTAGTGAACGAGTAAACTCGAGTGCGCGACCTAACGAAGGTTTTAAGTCATCCCAGCGACTTAGTATAACTCGGCAGCGACCTAGTAAAAGCCCACGACTTAACAAAAGACATGAAGAGGAAGCGAGTTACGACCTAGAAGAATTAACTCGTAAGTCGCTGAAGTTTAACTCGTGAAGTTCTTAGGTCGTAAGTCGCGTGAAGATGTTGCCGTTGATTCTTCTGCGAGTTAATCTAAACCATTGATTTCCTTAAGTCGTTGATCTGGGATGCCGCCTGTTTGTAAGTCGCTGAAGCCTGATACCGTTGAATCTGCTAACGAGTTAATCTCTGCCATTGAATTCCTTTAGTCGCTGATATGGATGCGCATGTTGTTAAGTCGCGAAAGCTTGTAGCCAAAGATCTTGATGCCGCGTCAATCTGAACCGTTGATGATGGGCCGTTTTGCCTTTGAGTCGTTTGTATTTTTTAGGTCGTAACCTGTTTGTAATAAGTCGTATGCTTTGGATGTGTATAAGTCGTAAGTCGTCTGGAATGGTAGGTCGTGACTGATAGCTCGGAACCGACTTAAGTACTTGTAATATTTTTGAAGTTTTCTACTGTGTTGAGTTGTAGCCTATAAATAGGCATGTATGGTCATTTGTAAAAGGTTGTTGAATATTGAATAAAATTCTCTTTTGTTAGCTTTGTTCTTTCAATTTCAATTGGTAGTCGAGTGTATCTCCTATCTCCACTTACGTCATTCGAGTGCGCTCGAATCATCGTTTGTTGAAGCCAATTCACGGTATCTTGTGCGCAAGATCAACGTTGAAGAATCGTAGATCTCTTTCCCGGCATCTTCGGATCAACGAGTCAGAGATAGCTAGAATTCGGTATCTTCGGATCAACGAATTCAGGCATCGCAGTATTCATCAATCCACCGATTGCTACATTCATCATATTATCTTGTTTTTGTTATATCCGCTGCCTCATTTGGTATCAGATCCTGTTCTAACCAATCATAGTTAGATCGAGACTTGGAGCCTAATCATTTTGAAGTTGAAGTGAAGATTTGAGTTTGTGTAATCACAGCCGAGAACTAGTGGGAGTTGTTCGCATTTGTATTGAAGTTTGAAGATTGGATTTGTGATTGGGAGAAGTTGTCTTCATTGTGTTCATCGTGAATTGCAACAAAGTGGAAGTTTTCGATCCGTTTCATTTTGGATCAAAGTCCGAAAAGTGTTTGAATTTTGAAGTATTGAAGAGTTTGGAAGTTTTCAAGTATGCCGCCAAGGAGAGCTAATCGTCACCAAAACGTAGAAGCTTTGTATCGAAGAGAAGAGGCTGATGAGATGGAGCAAAGAATCAATGAAAACTTTAGTGAAAAGCTTAACGAAGGAATTGGCCGGTTAGAGAAGCTTATGACGGAGATGAATCAAAATCGGAGAAGGGTTTCACCTGAATCTAACCATGGGGGTAGTAGAGTCTCGCCACATTCCAATTGAGACAAAAGTGTTGAAAATGATCAAGGGCGTGGGAGGAACGTGAATGATCGTGAAAGAAGGAATGTCGATAGAAGGGATGAAGGTAGTAGACGAGAGGGTAGTAGAGATGTGGGTGGACGAGATAGACAACGATATACCTCTGATTTTGAAGAGGAGTATGATGGTGGTAGTGTTCGAGGACAAGGACAAGGACAAGGAAGAAATTACTCTGAGTATGATCACAAGTGGGAGTCGGGGATGAAGATTGAAATTCCTGAATTCAAAGGTGGTATGCAAGCGGAGGAGTTTCTAGATTGGATGGCTAATGTTGAAGAGATTTTTGACTTCAAAGAAGTTCCAGAACATCGTAGGGTGAAGTTGGTTGCTACGAGGTTGAGGGGTAGAGCTTTGGCATGGTGGCAGCAAACCAAACTTATACGTGAGCGGATGGAGAAGTCAAAGGTTGAATCTTGGGAGAAGATGAGGAAAATGATGAAAGCCACATTCTTACCTTATAACTATCAGTCGCTTATGTATCAGAGGTTACAAAACTTGAGACAAGGAACGAAGTCTGTGAATGACTATGCTGATGAATTCTATCAACTTATTGCAAGAAATGATATTATGGAAACGGAAGAACAGCTGACATCTAGATTCATTGGGGGATTGAGAATGCAGATTCAGGATATGGTTAACATGTTCGATCCTAGATCTGTAGCGGAAGCACATCAGAAAGCGTTGGCTTGGGAGAAGCAGGGTAGACGAGGAGGAGGTGTGTTTACTAATTCCAACAATCAAGCGAAGGGTGTTAGTGGGAGTTCTAATGTTTCTAAACCTATCAGTAGACCAGTGGTGAAGGAGGTTGAGAAGGCAAGGGTTAACAATGGTTTCAAATGTTACAATTGTCAGGAATTGGGTCATAAAAGCAGCGAGTGTCCAAAGCCAAAGAAGAGAACCATGATTGCAGAAATTGAGGATGAGGATGGTGATGGGGATTGTTCTAGTCCAGTAGAGGAGGATGAGCAGGATATTGCGTCAGGAGATGAAGGTTGTAATCTAATGCTGAGGAGATCGTGTTTGACACCGAAGCAGGAAGAAGCTAGTTGGTTGAGGAGTAATATCTTTCAGTCGACAGGCACTATAATGGGGAAGGTGTGTAAATTTGTGATTGACGCAGGAAGCTGTGACAATATCAATTCAACCGAGGCTATAACAAAGTTGAAATTGAAGACAGAGAAACATCTGAATCCATACAAGTTAGCATGGTTGAGAAAGGGAGGAGAAGTGAAAGTGGATAGACGAGTTCGAGTTCCATTCTCTATTGGGAAGAAATACAAAGACGAAATCTGGTGTGATGTAGTAGAGATGGATGTTTGCCACTTATTATTGGGAAGACCATGGTAGTATGATCGAGCAGTACAACATGACGGTCGAACCAATAGCTACAGTTTTATGTTTGAAGGCACGAAAATTATCCTAGTTCCGAAGAAGAGATCACAAGGAGGAAGTAAATCAGAAGAAATTGAAGAGCTGAAAACTTTATTGACTTTAAAGGAGTTTGTCAAAGAAGTTGAAGAGGAGCCTGAAGTGTTTTTGTTGATTGGGCGAGAGAGTAGTGAAGAAGTTGAAATTCCAGAAGAAGTTAAACCAGTTTTGAAAGAATTTGACGATGTATTTCCAGAGGAGTTACCAACGGAGTTGCCACCGTTGAGGGATATACAACATCAGATAGATCTTGTTCCAGGTGCTGTGTTGCCACACAGACCACATTATCAAATGAGTCCGAAGGAACATGAAGAGTTGCGGAGGCAGGTAGAGGAATTGCTTGAGCAGGGGCATGTGCAGGAGAGTCTGAGTCCTTGTGCTGTACCAGCTTTATTGGTACCCAAAAAGGATGGAACGTGGAGGATGTGCACTGACAGTCGAGCATTGAATAAGATTACTGTGAGATATAGATTTCCAATGCCGAGGTTGGATGACTTGTTAGATCAAATAAGCGGAGCTACTATATTATCGAAGATTGATTTGAAGAGCGGATATCATCAAATTCGTATCAGACCAGGAGTTGAGTGGAAGACTGCTTTTAAAACCAGGGAGGGTCTATACGAGTGGTTGGTTATGTCGTTTGGCTTATCAAATGCTCCGAGTACTTTCATGAGGGTAATGAATCAAATTTTTAGACCATTCATTGGGAAGTTTGTGGTGGTGTACTTCGATGATATTCTGATATATAGTGGGAGTCCAGAGGAACATTTGAATCATCTTAGAGAAGTGCTGATGGTATTGCGACAAGAACAATTTTATGCTGCAACGAAAAAATACGTGTTCATGACGCATAGTGTTTTATTCCTGGGGTACGTTGTGTCGGAGGAAGGAATACAGGTTGACCAAAGTAAAGTTGAAGCAATTAGAGATTGGCCACAGCCCAAGACGATAACGGAAGTTCGTAGTTTTCACGGGTTGGCTTCATTTTATCGAAGGTTTATTCCACACTTTAGTAGTGTGATGGCGCCTGTGACTGATTGTATGAAGGGTAAACAATTTACATGGACGGAAGAAGCGGGAGTTGCTTCTGAACGAATCAAGGAATTGTTGACGACAACACCAATCCTAGCATTACCTGATTTTCAGTTGTTGTTTGAATTACATACTGATGCGTCAAAGGTTGGGATATGAGGAGTGTTAAGTCAAAAGGGTCGTCCAATTGCATATTTCAGTGAGAAGTTGTCAGGAGCGAAGATGAGGTACAGTACGTATGATGTGGAATTCTATGCTGTTGTACAATCTATTAAACACTGGAGACACTATCTATTTCAGAAGGAGTTTGTTCTGTATACTGATCATGAAGCATTGAAACATTTGCAAGGGCAAGACAAGATTTCAGCGAGACATGCATCGTGGATTGCATATCTGCAACAATTTACATTTGTTGTGAAACACAAGTCGGGAGTGACGAATCGTGTTGCGGATGCGTTGAGTAGAAGAAGTCATTTGTTGACTACACTGAAAGTTGAGGTGACAGGGTTCGATGTGTTGCCAGAATTATTTGTCGATGATCCTTACTTTGCAAAGGTGGTTGATAAAGTCAAGGACGGAAAGACGGATGAGTTTTTGATGGTGGATGGTTTTCTGTTCAAGGGAAATCGATTGTGCATACCTGATTTCAGTTTGAGAATGAAGATTGTAAAAGAGCTACATGAAGAAGGACATGTTGGGAGAGACCGTACATTACAATTGATTTCACAATCTTACTTTTGGCCATCGATGAGGAAAGAAGTGGAGAGGTTTGTAGAGCGATGTCATATTTGTCAGGTTTCGAAAGGAACTGCGACTAATGCTGGATTATATATGCCGTTACCGATACCGACTAAACCATGGGTTGATGTAAGTATGGACTTTGTGTTGGGGTTGCCGAGAACGCAACGTGGTCATGATTCCATTTATGTGGTAGTTGACAGATTTTCGAAAATGGCACATTTTATTGCTTGTAAGAAGACGGCAGATGCTGTTCATGTTGCTCAGTTGTTTTTCAAGGAGATCTATCGACTTCATGGATTGCCAGAATCTATTGTTTCGGATAGAGATACTCGATTTCTAAGTCACTTTTGGTTGAGTTTGTGGAAAATGGTGGGAACGAAACTGAAGTTTAGTAGTGCTTATCATCCGCAAACGGATGGACAGACTGAGGTGGTTAATAGATCATTGGGAAATTTATTGAGATGTCTGGTACAGGACAATTTGAAGAGTTGGGATGTGAAGTTATGCCAAGCAGAATTTGCTCATAATCATGCTGTGAATCGAAGTACTGGGTTCAGTCCATTTCAGATAGTATATTCAAGTTTACCGAAGGGACCATTGGATTTAACGGTAGTGCCACAATCAAAGAAGACAGTTAAGAAAGCTGCTGATTTTGTTGAAGGGTTGACGGAATGTCATAAAATCGTTCAGGAACGATTGGAGAAAGCAAATGAGAAGTATAAACAATCTGCAGATTTGAAACGACGAAATGTTGAGTTTAATGAAGGAGATATGGTTTATGCAGTGTTAACAAAAGATCGTTTTCCAGTAGGCGCTTATAACAAGTTGAAAGCCAGGAAAATTGGTCTGGTGGAAGTTGTGAAACGAATCAATGAAAATGCTTATAAATTGAAGCTGCCAGATGATGTGTATACGTCTGACGTGTTCAATGTTAAACATCTAATACCATATCATGGAGATGAAAGAGCTGAGGAGGTAGAATTTACAAATTCGAGGACGAATTTCTCTCAACCAGGGGAGGATGATGCAGGCCAAGTACTAGGTCGTGACCGACCTAGCAAACTCGTGGGTCATAACATGTTGATAGGTCGAATCCGACCTAAAGCTAAGGAGTTAACATCTTGTGAAGAAGGATGGAAAGCTGAAGTCTTAGGTTGTCTACGACCTAGTGAACGAGTTAACTCGAGTGCGCGACCTAACGCAGGTTTTAAGTCGTCCCAGCGACTTAGTATAACTCGGCAGCGACCTAGTGAACGAGTTAACTCGAGTGCGCGACCTAACGAAGGTTTTAAGTCGTCCCAGCGACTTAGTATAACTCGGCAGCGACCTAGTAAAAGCCCACGACTTAACAAAAAACATGAAGAGGAAGCGAGTTACGACCTAGAAGAATTAACTCGTAAGTCGCTGAAGTTTAACTCGTGAAGTTCTTAGGTCGTAAGTCGCGTGAAGATGTTGCCGTTGATTCTTCTGCGAGTTAATCTAAACCATTGATTTCCTTAAGTCGTTGATCTGGGATGCCGCCTGTTTGTAAGTCGTTGAAGCCTGATACCGTTGAATCTGCTAACGAGTTAATCTCTGCCATTGAATTCCTTATGTCGCTGATATGGATGCGCATGTTGTTAAGTTGCGAAAGCTTGTAGCCAAGGATCTTGATGCCGCATCAATCTGAACCGTTGATGATGAGCCGTTTTGCCTTTGAGTCGTTTGTATTTTTTAGGTCGTAACCTGTTTGTAATAAGTCGTATGCTTTGGATGTGTATAAGTCGTAAGTCGTCTGGAATGGTAGGTCGTGACTGATAGCTCGGAACCGACTTAAGTACTTGTAATATTTTTGAAGTTTTCTATTGTGTTGAGTTGTAGCCTATAAATAGGCATGTATGGTCATTTGTAAAAGGTTGTTGAATATTGAATAAAATTCTCTTTTGTTAGCTTTGTGCTTTCAATTTCAATTGGTAGTCGAGTGTATCTCCTATCTCCACTTACGTCATTCGAGTGCGCTCGAATCATCGTTTGTTGAAGCCAATTCACGGTATCTTATGCGCAAGATCAACGTCGAAGAATCGTAGATCTCTTTCCCGGCATCTTCGGATCAACGAGTCAGAGATAGCTAGAATTCGGTATCTTCGGATCAACGAATTCAGGCATCGCAGTATTCATCAATCCACCGATTGCTACATTCATCGTATTATCTTGTTTTTGTAATATCCGCTGCCTCAGTTATGATGCCTATCAATAGGCTAGCCCAGTTTTGGTGAATTTGAAATTCAAATTTGATTATAATTTGAATGACGGTTTTGAGTGATTTCTTTGATTTCGAGCATGGATTTTTCCAAACAATTTTGAAATAATTTTTTAAATAAATTATCATTTAAAATAATTATTATATATTTTTAAATTATTTTAAGCTATAAAATCTATGTATTCTCTATATAAGGTAATTTTCAAATATTGTTTTCAAAATTGATTTCGAAAAATGGTTTTAAAAGCTTGTTTTCTCAAGAAAATTATTTTATATATAAAATACACGTTGGTGAACTATTTGAGTGAATGAGAAGGAGACGGTTTGGTTAAACACGTGGTATGGGACACATGCGTTTATTTTATCGGTTAATTCCCAACTTGTCTGTTTGATCGTTTTGACCTTTCGGTCGAGTTTACCGATGAGATGAGGTAAACATTTTACTACTTTGAGTGTGAAATTTACTAGCGGTTAGTAAACCGTTTAGTACGAACATGTGGTATGGGACACAGGTTAACACTGTTCGGGTTCCTATCCGAGAGTCTGTGACACATTTGACTAAGAGACGTATTTGCCAGTACTGGACCTTCGGGTCATTTGTCCTTCGGGATGTTTATCTAAGAGACATTTGTCATTGCGACGTATTTGTCCTTTGGGATGTTTATCTACGAGACGTATTTATTTGTCCTTCGGGACGTTTGTCTAAGAGACATGGCGCCTTATTTTGGGAGAACAGTACATGGCAGGCTTCGGCCATAAGAACGTGCTATATCTTTGAGATGATTTCATTGATTTCCTTGTGATTTTCCAAGTGTATCGCCTTTTTACATTATTGGCCATTTGAGCCGTTCGAGATATTATATATGGCAATTACATCTTTGGAAATTGAACTCCTTATCGAGTTCTATATTTGAGATTTGGGTTTGCCAACACTTGGCGTTTATTTTAGATTTATACTCTCCTATTTGGAGATATATGAGATTGCCATTTTTGGCGTATTTTGTGTTTGAGACTTCTCTATTTAGAGAATATTTTTGTGATTGCCATTTATGGCGAGTTTTGAGTTTGAGATTTGGGATTCTCCCATATTGGAGATATGGTTCATAGAAACCATTTTAGTGGCTTTTGGGATTTCGCCGATGATATGAGGCATTTATTATACTTAGTGCTATTTGGTGAGTTTACCTATTCCAAGGACATACACTTAGTGTAATTATCTTATTTGAAGCAATGGCATGCTCTTATTATTGTTTCTTCTAATTCAAGAGGATATCTTACCCTTTTACCTTATGCATATATTATCACTTATCCTTATAAACTGATTTGTTTAGCTACACTAACCCGTGTATTTTATACTCGGGTCAGACCAAGGTGTTTCAGGTTAGGTACCCTTATGGACTTAGCCTATTCTTCTTCCGCATGGACTTATCTGCTAGCCCTTTTTGTTGTAGTCTTTTTGTCGCTACTCTGATATGTATATTGTTTTGACTCGTGTGTGTATAGTGGTCGTCATACCACTTATGATGTATTATTTGTATTGTATTGGGATGAATCAGTATATATGTATATATATCTATTTGCTGTTATGTGATGTATTATGCATTTGAGTTGTTGTATTTTGTTCTGATAGATCCTATAGCCACCTGTAGTTTTGTATTAAGCATTTATTGGATATGTCGATCCACTTGAGAATGGAAATAAAAATATAGAGCACTAATCGACGTATTCAATAGATATTTAAGACACGACTATAGATGGTCGCTCCTAACTAGCCCTATTCTCCGCATTAGCATATAGTATTACCCAGTAATACTCTTTGTTAATGTGGGTCTCGGGGTAGGGCATCACATATCCAAGGAATAATATTGGTTCCAAGGTAGTACTCTTATATATATTTTGTCATATTTTACTATTCCACTATGAGTTTATATAGATGGCTCTCGAATATACTTTTTATTATTATAAGTTACCAACACCAATTGATTTGTGCCGTAATTGACTTGGGATTTTGATTAAGTTGAAATTCGGGCCCATTTAGATGCAGATTTTTTACAGCGTCATTATGCATCAACCAATCCGTATCCAAAATTATAGCCTACGATGTCAAACGCATATGGATCGGGGATTGGCCTACCTTTCCCTTCTCTATAAAGCCAAAAACAGTAAGTCCCTAATATTAAGAGGGATCGGGTATGATCCCTACCTAAAGGGGATCCATCCGAACACTATCAACATATATAAAAAAAGAGGGGAGAGGAGGAAAAAGGAATCAGTTATAAAAATTCTGATCCCTATTATGGCAATAAAAAGGAAGGGGGGATCAGCTAGAGGAATGTCAATCCCTATAAGCATAAAAGAAAACGAGGGAGAGAGAGAGAAGGGATCAGTTATGAACCCTATATGCATGCAAACATGTACCAAGAAAACTATATAAAGTAAATAAATATAAAATGCAATGGAATTTCATCTAATTCAATGAAAATTGGCGATGACCCATGAGCTGCAAATGCATCCCGGAGCAAATAACAAGAACGTGTACCTAAATGTGCACGTGTATATTCCAAAAGTTCAATTTTTGAAATCAACAGAAATTGAATTAAAAACTGTAGCTTTCAAGGTCGAGGCTGATCAGATAGCCAAAGCTTACTAGTCTTATAGAATGAACATAGATATCAACTGACGGAATATAATCCTAAATTTATACCATGGGAAATTGACCAAGAGTCATGACGATCAAAGAGAGATACGACACTTTGGGAAAATAATTGACGGAAGGATAGCAACTTTTTAGAAAACTAGATGGATTTCTTGTCGACGACCCTAACTTGCTTCGATTCAAAGCACATCATGTTCAGCACAAGACATACTTTGCTGGGTAAATGTTATCCGGCATTTTGACCCAACTATATCCAAACTGATTGGACAAGTTAGACTCGACTATCATCAAGGAAAGTAGGTCCAGAGCGATGATTGTGGGATCTAGAAGTCAAGGACAGATGGCAATATGAAGCCATGGTCGAACGGAATCAAGAGTTATGCTATACATAACATTCTAATTATGGAATATAATTCAACATAGAAAAGAGATCATCTATAATCCCTCTCAATTATAAGGATCAGTCTGTTTCAGCAAAACAAGTGCAACTCAACGGAAAACAATCAATTTCGATCCATAAGCCCAATACATATGAAATTTTGGGAAGAAGGTGTGGGGCCCTAGGGAACATAACCTAGGGATCTCATTTCAAAAGGACTAAGCAAGAGGGGTTGGCTCTCTTCCCTCCATAGGGATCGGCCAGAATCAGGTAACAACTCATATTTCAACAAAGATCGAGCAATAACTCAACTTATACTAACGTAATTGGCATGAAACTTGGAGGCTAGGCATATTACAACATGGAGAAGCTCCCAGAGAGATTGCTCTCCAAATTCCTCCAAAATAGGGATCGACACCGATCCTTATTTCTTGGGATATGGGCCATGCGGTCCCTTCTATGGGCCCATATGGTTTTGGAGATCCTTCTGCCAAATTTTTAGGGAGATATTTCGTCGTCTTCCTCTATAAATACACCTTGATTGTTAATTTTTGTGACCTTTAGGTTGCTTGTTGCTTTGTACTCTATTGTAACTATGGATTTTCATTCGATCCTTATTGTACTCAGTTCAAAATGTTATTGATTAAGCTATCTCCAAAATGGACATAGGCAAACAACGTCGAACCACTATAAACCGTTGTGTTCTTGTTATTGCTTTGATTTTATGTTATTTAATTGCTTGTTTCCTCTGTTTTCATTTTATATTCTTCATTATTTCTCTACAAAATCTCTGTTGGGTGTTTGTACCAAATTTTGGTGCAAACAATAACATACAAATAAACATTTCATCAAGAGCTACCATGCGCATCATATTCAATCCATAAGTTTACCTTACACTTGTCATCTAATTATGAACCATGTCATATTTTACATTATCGATTCAAATTAAGTATACCCTATATTTAAAATCAAAATATAAGCCAAGTCATACAACCATCCATCATCCATTCAAACATCACACGATCTCTTCTTTTAGGTGTTTATCTTTACATTATCAATAACTTATTTTAGTGATTACCTCCCTAGGCATGTATATCACTAATTTATCTTTTGCTCAAACAATGTCACCTAAAGAAATGGCCAATCATTTAATCATGGGAGCCACCCAACTCTCGTAAGTGGATGAATGTAAGCATCTTGAATATATTCTAGCAAGCGTCCTTACTGAGCGTCAATAGCCCCTCTTACTCTATGAACCGCAATTGTTTACTTTGTCGATTAATTCACTATTTATAACACCACCTTGATGTTTTGGCACCCTTCCATTACTCCTCTTTAGAGTTTAAAATGTTCTTAGGTTGAACCCTACCATGACACCTTGCCATAAATCCTCTTCAAAGTTTAAACTTTTCTTGGATTGAGCCCTACCATGGCACCCTGCCATATACCATTGGACTTTAAACTTTAAGCATCCTGCCATCTAATAACACTATGAGCCGGTATATCTTTAGGATAATGGTTCAACCCATTTTTCTTTATTAATTAGTTGTGTACCCTATATATTTTTTTATAGTGAAAACACCTTTATCGTTCATTTAAATAATAGCTTCTCTTTGCTTTCTTCCATTTCAAAAATATGTTAACACGATTTTACCTAAAATTCTTCCATTATTCCATCCCAAAGAAATAGTCAATTAACACTTGGAAACTGTCTTCCAACGTTCACTCATTTTACTTAGAAAATCATAGCTTCCTTCTAAAGCTATCGCAAATTGAACTTAGCTGTCTCACATTAGCTATCGCTTAACCATCGCAAGTCAAGCCTATCTATCGCATATTGATTATCCCATGGCTATCCTAAGTCAAGCCTGGCTATTGCAGATTGGCTATCCCATACACATTGCATGTTGATTTTCCAAGGCCATCGCTAGCTGACCCTTAACTAACCATTGCATGTTGAGACTTCATTTTAGCTATCGTAAGTCGAACCTATATAAGTTGTCGTAAATTGGAAACTTCCCAAGCTATCACATGTTGAGCCCCAAATAGCTATCGCACATTGACACTTCTCCTAGCCATCGTAGGTTGATAGCTCCACTAGCCATTGCCATTTAGCTTCAAGTGGCTGTAACAAGTTGAACTTCCATCAGCCATCGTAAGTTGACTAACGGATAGTTATCGCAAGTTAATAGTTCTCGTGAGTTGAGCTCTAAGAGCTATCGCTTATTGGCTTCCAATAGCCATCACAAGTTGGCATCCTAATGGCTATTGCAGGTTGAATACCCGTATGGGTTACCACGGGTTGATATGCCATTTTCGTAATAAACTTGAAAACTACTTTACTATCTTATTAAGCAATTACTTTACACCAAATCCCAATTGGTATCGAATTCTCATTGATTAACATATTTCTTTATAGTTTTCCTTTTAGACCATAGAAACTACATCTTCAATTAATTAATTATTTTTATTCAATTGATTCTTCCCTTTACCAAATAATTCATATAAAATTGGAAATTAAAAGAGAAAATACCAAAACTTCACCAAAAACTCAACTTATCATACTTTAACTCATATTAGATTTTTAGGTTAAAATAATTATTTTTTAATTTTTAACAATTAATTTTCCCAAAATTAACGATTTTCTCAGCTTAGAAAGTCTATAACAATTTCAAATAAATTCCAGAATTTTTAAATTATAAATCCATCTCATCATTACAAATATTATATTAAATTTTTGTATTATTTAAATATGATTAGATAATGTTTTACGCTAAAATATGAACAACTACTTTCATTTAAATTCCAAACAGCATTCAAAATAGTGTTTAATCATCCAAACACTTTTATCATCATCAAAATCATTCATTCAAAAGAAAATCCAAATGGGTTAGGAAGGATTTTAGGGAAAATTCTACTCATCTAGATTAAGAAAACCTTGCTCTGATCTCCTTTCTTCTTAAAGTTGAAAGCTTTAATTTTTCTTGCTTTGTTTCTCCCTTCTCTTGCTTAAAATGGTGATCGGTCGTGGTACAGTTTTAGGGATTATTTTTGTTAGTGAAATTGAAGTGAAATAAGAGAATATGACTAAAGGAAGTGGGTTAGTGATTTTAGCTTGGGCTAATATCCCTTCTACCCTAGTCTTGCTAATGCCACTCCCCTAACACAAGCCTTTCTCGCTTTATTACTTAATTTATTAATTTAGCAAAACCAAGTTCAATTGCTCTAGTTACCCTTGACCTTTTCAATTAATTTTTTAAAGTGCCCCGCAAAAAAATCTCCCTTAGGTAGTTCTTGAAATTAAATCAATTTATTTATCATCTTAATAATTTCCTCCTATTATTAATTTATTTTAATCTTCCATATTATGTACCCTCCAAATTATGGGGTGTTAGAAGTAAACATTTTGTATCTTCTTTATCCAATATCCATTTCTCACATTTTATATATGAATTTTGGGTAGAAAAATTTACCAGAAGGAAAAATCCATATTCCTAAAATCCTTCATTTCTAAACAAAATTTTTTTCCAGCTTAATGTAAAATTATAAAAATGTCCTTTTTAATTGATTATTGTTTTTATTAAAAATTATGGGTGTTATAATTTAAAAGTAATAAGTTTAACATTTATTGAGAATGGTATAAGGTTTTGACTATAGACACTACTAACCATCCTAGTGAACTGACTCGAGGGTCGAAACCTGAATCGTGGAGACCTTGTCCCTCATTACGGTGTCCAAACGGCCTATTGCGTAGACATATGAAGAGATCGAAGATATTCGAAAGCATAGTGCAAATAATGAGAAATAGTACCACCGGATGGAAACTTGAAGTGGACTATAGCCCGCTTAAGATGTACCACGTTTTCGGATGCCAAAAGGGCAGTGCAACTAAGGGGCTGTCTGAACTACACTCAATTGATCGAAAGTATATGAGTGAAAAGACCGTGATGACTTATTATGCCCGATAGTTTAGTAGAGGGTAAATCCATAGAAGAGGTTTACCAATGTGCAATTCTACTAGGATTCACAGAGTATTATATAGAACTCTTATAAGGAAAAGTAGAAATGTTGAAACCTTGTAAAATGTTTAGTATGATATCCTAGTTGATTTGAATTTATACGACATAATGCAACTCATAAGTAAATATGAATAAGATATGATATCCTAGTTGATTAGAGTTGCAACTGTGCATGTTATATTAAATAGTGTAACCACATTTGTGTTATCGCTAATTTGTGAAAATTGATATTGAGGAATTTGTTTGGCGTGAGGCACACCGTGTGTAACTATCATGCCCCCATAAAGCATGATATTGCACTTTCACTTGTTCTTATTATATAATTATACTCACAACAAGATTTCTACCTCAACTCAAGTTTTGTTTTGTAATTTCTCATTGGGTCATACTGAGATTTTGTTCCAAGATGATTTCGTTCTCATGTTTCAAATTCATTTCATATGACATTGAGATTGATGGAGACTAGAACACTTTATATAAATTTAGAGTTGTGGTTGATCTAGAGTTGCATGGACATTCCCTTTCTACTAGTATTAGAGGAACTGTTAAAGTGATCTAGAGTGAGAACAATCATAAGACCCATCTTGAGTTTGCAAAGTTGTGTTAGATTATATGTTTATATTGTTGTATATAGATGTTTATGGTTGTAATAGGATGGCAAGGTTTCGAGGCAGCATTGTACATAGTCTGCCTAGTTGATGGTGTTTTATATTTATTGTATTTTGATTAGACATCCCGATATATTTAAATTTAGATATATATATATTATATGCATGTATGCATGCATGTATGTATGTATGTATGTATGTATGTATGTATGTATGTATGTATATGTATATATATTATTCTATTGTGTTACGGAACCTTTATTTATATGTTCTTGAAATTTGATCTATACAAATTCAACTCATTTATATTGCCTTTTGTTGAGACGAGATATATATTGTTTCGGATGTGTTCAGGTATTGTATTATATCCATGTTGACCCAAAGTAATGTATACAAGTCATCGCACCTCTCAAGTCTTTTGATCTAGGCTATTAAGCAATAATTTCACTCTTTGATAATTTGGTCATTGGAATGTGCCTCACAGTGCATGTTCATGTCTATGATAGTTCATTGGTGAATTCAACAAAGTATGAGAAACCATTTTAAGTATCATTAGACTTACGATTGAATACATTAATATGTATCAATCTCAAGAGTTCACCAACTCTTATGTCGCTCCTACTGAATGAGTTCTTTTCCCTTTATCATTTGAGATATAATTCACTAGTATTATAGGATTTATAATCATATGTTTAAATAATTATTTCTCAAAACTGTGGCTTAGTTCATAATTCCAAAATAACGGTAAATATTTTAGATAATGTTGTTTTTTCTACTGCATCTCTTTGTTATGCAAACAAATACCATATTATAGTTTTACCTTATAATGAATATTCATAATATCCATATTAAAATAAAACTTTTTTTAGTCTATACTAAAAATAGTTATAGCTTCTTAAATAATATTTGGAATGTTTAATGAAACATTTTGTGTTACTTGATGCGACCGCCAAGAAGTGTTAGTATGCTCCGACTATTTTCGTCATTACTATAATAGTGTATGAAATACGACACTCTATTCAACCATAAAATATAGGCTATTTATTTCATTTACTATAACTTGTTTACAATCAAGAGTATTTAGATCAATATCTTAAACTCAAAGAAATAAATCTCATAGAAAATAATTTCCTATATATGAAAATATATATGGAATAGAAATCATATTTCTCATTTCATATTAAGTATCTTTCAGTACTTAATGCAATTTCATGTTTTCAATGTATCTTCATGATGCAGAAGTCACCGTTGGTTCACATTATCTCAGATGTGCCATAAGTTACATCCAATCTCATACATTCGCTTTCCTTTCCAAATGGTTGAACAATTCAAAAAGGAAACCCTTACTATAATAATGTAACGAACTCTTTACTAAAAAGCATTAACATTGAAGGATATCAAATAAGTTGCATTTTGCATAAACTAATCGAATAAAAATTTCAATGATTGAGTTCTTAGGTCAAACTTATACTTCTTGGTTTAATCTTCATCTAATGCAATAAGATCCTTACTGTAATTAATTTTATTGGATACATGATCTCACATTATGGTTTACTTGCTTATTTCAAATGAACTAATTTCATCGATGTTTCTTACATCTCGAATCGCAAATATTCACTATATAACATTTACATGTGATCAAATATGGATCAAATATCTATATTCTTGTATTCCTTTTAGCGTTAAAACTCATAGAAGATAATATACAGTCTTTGGTAGATAAATAATTAGGTGACCAAGTTACGAACTTATTTAGTAGTTGAATAATTAGGCGCTTGCATAGGTCTTGAATTGACAACATGCAAAATTTGATCCATAAATATATTTTATATTTTTATTTGTCAATCTTAATTTAGTTCATTTGTATACATTAACCGATAAACATATTATCAATTTTATTAATTTTAAAAATTTATTGAAATGGATAATTTTAATTTATACACACAGATGTTCTTATATTGCTTGTAAGGTTAAATATTATATTTCATTTTACTAATAAGTTTCCATTGGACTTTTATTTTTCTCAAAACCATAAGAGGAAACATAGAAATCTATTGATTTCTCTAGCAGATGTTAGAACTTGCAAGCCTTGGGATTCTGACCTTGAAACTGCTCAACGAATCATAGGTCCATAATTGATGGATAACACTTAATCAGTTGTATCATATACAACTCGTAACCTATGGTCTTTGTCCTAATCTCATTTTGACCTTGAGTTTTCTCAACAAATCAAAAGAGATTATTCATTCTTACCTACCATTTCACGATGATCTAAGTATAGTATAAGTACCTTAATTATGCTTAATAAATTCGTATTATTATCTTACCTCGTCTAATCAATTAAGTAATAATACTACACATAACATCACTAAATTGAGTTTTCTCAACAATCAAAGAGTATGCAAGTAATTTATAAACATATAAATGGTACAACACTTATATTAAAGGATTACAACCTTTTAACATATTTATTTGAGTGATATCAACTTATATAATAATGTATTTCTAATGAAATACCCTCGTGATTTAAGTGTTTGAAACATTTAAAATCATGGTATACATACGATACATATGTTTTTATTCCTTAAACTGAATTTTGGTTTATTATAGTTCCACTTATTTAGTTAAATCATATTTAATTAAAATTATTATTAATTTTATTAATTATACCTTATTTAATTAACTAACATTTTTATTCATTTTTTTCATTTTAAACATTTTAAATTGAATATATATACTATAACATTTATAGTAATACACATAAATCATAATACATTTGTTTTATTTTATTTATTTATTAATACTTAATTACTTAATTTAATTAAAAAAAATTAATTTTTTTTATTCCAAAAATTATTTCTTAATAACTTAAATATTTTAAGATAAATGTACATATACCATTATATATGTTTTTAATTTAATTATTAACTTATAATTAATTTTTATTTAATTAATCCAATTAATTATTATTCTAATTTTTCAAATTAATTGATTTTTTTCAAGCGTTTTTGAAAAATATTTTACAAAATTTAGAAAATTTCTTATGCAGTTTAAACTTAACCTTTAAATTTAAAATATTATTTCTAATTTCAAAATATATTTTGAAAATTAGCCCAAGACCCAAAATCAATTTGGGCCTTAATATTAGGGATAACCTTTTGCTTACCTTATTCTTCGAGCTTGTATAGTAGCTCGGTATTGCAGGATACTTAATTACCCAACAACTAAACTACAGATAATAGCTTTCTAGACATCATACTAAATGTGTACCACCCCGTAAAATAAACCATAAATAAATTGAGTGAATTAAATTAATCGAGGTAGGGTTGAAGATGGAAATTTTATAAAAGTTGAAATTTGACCACAAAAGTTATTCCATCGCGTTCATAGGTCAATCCTAAACTGTTTACATATATAATATGTTGAAAACATAGCTCAAATGAAGAAGTTATAAGCATTTGAAGTTTTCATATTTAAATTGATTTAGTTTGAATTCAAGTTCAAACGAGTATTTAAATTTAGGGTTTGAATTTCAAAAATTAACTGGTAGGTTTACTTGAGGGTTAAGTATCCATTTAATCGCATAGTTAACGTTAATTGTTAACTAGGAAACAAAATAAACGAGAAACGAAAACGAATCAGCGCTCCCAAAACTAGAGGAACGATCGACCTATATAACCCAACCGATCGACCCCTAGCGGTCGATCGGCCAAGCAAAGGCAGTCGACCGCTGCCTCACAGTGGCGGCTAGGGTTTTGTGCTATTGAATAGTCCAAATTTATCTGTTTTTGATCTATTTACTTTCTATGGTTCTGGTACATTTCAACTCCTATAAATATGACCATATCCTCTCCACTTTTTACATAATAAATACTCGGGAACACATGAACCTCGGCTATTTTCTCTCTTCAGTTAGATTCAGAAATTTTGTTAGGCGTTAAGGCAAGGATTCTAATCCTTTTCTAATTATTCTTTTCATCTATTCTCTTCTCCTCCAATCTCTCTGAATCTAACAAAATTATATATATACATATATCATTAGACGTGTGTGTATATCAAAAGAAGGAGGTTTGGAAAAGAGTTGCTTCTATGTTGTAAATCCATACAGGAAGAGCTAATGATAATCTATGAGTTGAAACCTTAGTATTTTTATTTCAGTAATTGATTAGTATATATCAATAAGTATTTGAATATGCCTTTGGGATTTTGAGATTGCGAAAACAAGATAGATAAAATCCCCTAAAATTGCTTTTTATTTTGAAATGTCAATTCTAAATGGCGATTCTCAATTATTATGTTAACTTGATTATATTGTTTATGTGATTTTTGATAATCTAATAGTATATTCCACTTCTCCTGGTTACTTTTCTTCAGTAATTAAATAAGTGTTTAGAGTACGAATTCTATTCGTAGTTTACACTACTGATTCCACACAAATTCCTTCGTTTATCTCTTTGAAAAGAAGAGTTGAATAGGATATAAAGTTAGAATTTAAATTCCTATTGTTTATGATATTCCATTGAATTGATAGAATACATTGGATTTCTATTTCTATTTACAAGTCTATTTATTGCAGTTTTGGTTGATATTTCATCCTTGTTATAAATATTAGAATCCATTGTTATGGCTATTGAAATCTTGGAAGTTTGAAGGGAAAGGACTTGTCTTAGTATTATGGTTAAAATAATTGACACTTAACGCAAGTTTAGTTTGTATAAACCGCACGCTAGAACTGGTTAGGCACGAATATATATTTATTTCTATTAGCGTAATAAACGTATAATTATGGCATATAATTGCGTAGTTAGTTAGGTAGTAATTGTCATTAATTTCCCAGTTTAGGAAGGTAATTGATATTTTAAGGCGTAATAAAAAAGATTCCTCATAAGGCCTTAATTATGAAACGGTGAGATGAGTATTATATATATGGAGAGTATTTAAATTATGACTAAGTCATAGGGATGCGAGGTCAGTAGAGTTGCACGATAAAAGTCTGCCCTTCACTTTGAGGCTACCAACAGTTGTGTACACTTCCTATTGATGTGAGAAATCTCCTATGATAAATATTTTTGATAACATGAGGTTAGTCCTAAATTTTATAGGGTAAACCTGCTCAGTTAATCTAACAACCGGTTTCTACAAATAATCGGACTAAAGTGAGACGTCATTATGAGTATGAGTCATAATACGAAGGTCCTACTTCGAGGTATGGAGGTATTAACTGGTTGTTTAAGGGCCCACCTCTTTTCCTTAAATGATGTATTAAATGGCCAAGTGGCTAGTTATTAGGCACGATATATGGTATCTTGACAGGGGTCCGCTTTGGCAAAATGTATTAGGTGTCTAATTGAGGGTTTGCATTTTAAAGAAGTATTAAGTGGCTCAAGAGATATCATTCGATGTCAGCTAAATAGTTCTGTAAGAAATGCAGATTACGGATCTTAAGGCTGGATTAACACTAGAAGGGGGTGAATAGTGTTTAATCGATTTTATGGAATATTTGAAATCTTTTCAAGTTAAACACATACAGATGCAATTTCACAAATACAAAGACAATCACAGAATCAGACACAGATGCAAATAGTAAATAAAAGTAGTAAAGGAAAGAACACACCGGAATTTTATACTGGTTCGGAGTTACCCTACATCGAGTCCCACACAATTTCATGTGCAGATTTCTTTTCAAATATAATGTCGATATTATAATGTAACAACCCTAGTATTGGTGATTACCGGTATTATTGAATTATAACGATAGTTATAATTTAATATTGAGAATCAAATAAATTTGAGAAGAAGAATTTTTATTAAAGTTGTTTATTTAGAATAAACAATGTGATTTGAGAATAAATATTGGGTTTTTGTTAACTTTAAGTTAATAAATCAATTGAGTAGTTTATTTCAACATTCAATGGTTGGAATAAATATTTATAGTTGAAAATAAAGTTTTAAATCTTTATTTTGTTAAGTTTGAGAAGAAAATGATCAATTGTTGATTTTTATTTGAGTAATGCAATAGTGTTGTAAGTTATTGCTTATATTAAAGCTTTTATTGATTTTAAAAAAGGAATTTAGTATATTTATGTGTTTTATAAGTATAAAAGTGTGAAATATTGTTGAAAAATAATATTTTGTTGTTTTAATAAAGTTAAAATGATTTGTTGTAATATATTTGACAAGAAAGTAATTTTTGTGGAGCTAGTTACGATAAAAATAGTGCTATTGTATTAAAATAGTGTAAATTGTGTAATTATGTCAAAAATAAACTTTTATTGATAAAAATAACTTTTTATTGTTAAAATAAATTTTATTTTATTAAGATAACAATTTTATGTACATACATTTGTTGTACATATTTTATTTGGCCTTAAAAATGAAGATATATGTGAATATGTTGATAATATAGGTTAAAAGTGTGCATAACTTAGTATTTTCACTAAGTATTATTACTGTTGGGCTTTTTGGGTAAGGATTTAGATCGACAACCCTTCATAGAAGTTTCTGGTGAGAAGTAATCTTCTGTATGTAGGTTTTTTTTTCACTACTCATCTTCTCCAGAAGCTTTTACAGTAAAAAAGAAAATAGATTTCCATGGTCACCCTCTTTTAAATTAAATTTCCACTCAAAAAGTGATGCAAGTTCCAAGAGAAATATCACCAAACCAAGATTAGAAAAGGTAATCCAAACCAATACTATAAAAATTTCATCAAAATCCATGAATTAGATATGAAATTGTATGTAACTCTTTTATTGTGTTCTCGCATGTCTTTGAAAACTCCATTTCTAGGTTGTTGAAGCATCTTTCAAGCAAAAGCTCACCTCTTTTCACCAATTTGACGTTGAAGCTCAGATAGTTTGGAAGGGGAGTATCAATCTTCTAAAAGCTAGCTCATGCAATGCCAAAAATCACAAGTTGAAATCAAAAATTTGGTAAAAAAACTCGTTTTTGAACTATTTTTATTTTGTGTAAACTGTCTTGAGTTGCAACTTTGTGCATCCATGTCTCTCTATTTCGGCAAAGAAATATTGCCGAATTTTGTTTTTTTTGTAGACCATGTTTTGTAGATTAATCATACCAAATTTCAGGTCATTTCGACCTATATAGCTTATAGAAATATGCTGCCGAACTTTGACTTGGAATATGTTTTTGCCCATATTTTTACAGTGAAAACACTGCCTGGGTTCAAATTTGAGACATCATAACTTTCTCATACTTGTCTAAATTACATGATTCATTTTGCAGTTTAAAGTATAGTTGTTGAGCTTTATACGGTTAAATTTCAAGTCATTTTGACCTAAATAGCTTATAGAAATATGCGGCCGAACTTTGATTCGGAGCATGTTTTTGCCTAGATTTTTACAGTGAAAACACTGCCTGGGTTCAAATTTGAGACATCATAACTTTCTCATACCTTGTCTAAATTGCGTGATTTTTTTTGCAGTTTAAAGTATAGTTGTTGAGCTTTATGCATGTAAAATTTCAGGTCATTCCGACTTTTGTAGCCTAAAGAAACTTGCTGTCAAACTTTGAATTGGAGCATGTTTTGCTCCAGCTGTTGACAGTGAAATCTGGCTGCAAGTCCAACTTTGAGAGATCATATTTCTCTCGTTTCTTGTCCGATTGTATCAATTATTATTTTTGTTTAAAGGAGAGTTGTTGAACTCTACGCCTGCAAAATTTCAAGGCTTTTAAACCTTTGTAACTATTTGAAAATTTGCTTGGAACTTTAAATCGGATCATGTTCTGCTCCAGTTGAGAATTTCTAAATTTTTTTACATGGATTTTCTTTTTGATGTTGTTTTTGATCGGCTTGATCCTAAGATGGAAGAGCCAATATTACCACTTGTTAGCGCCAAAATTGGTCACTAACCCCCAAACGTAAATGAAAGCACCAACCAACAGTGACAAATAACAGATATAGTGTACGTAGAGAGTATAAATATGAAGAGCAGTAAAAATTAATAAGAAAGCAGAAAAAACAAGGGATTTATAGTGGTTCGGCTGACTCTGGCCTACGTCCACTCCAAAATTTTCATTTTTATTGATATGAGAATCAATTACAGTTACAATCTGGCGTTTTCAAAACAATTATGGCAGAGTAGCCTTAATGAGGAAGAAGAAGATAAACATAATGAAGATCCCTTTTCTGAAGCCCCGCTTGCTGTATTTATAGGCAAAATCCGAGTTACTGGGCTTCTTGAGTGATCCGGGCCCATTAGGACCATAGTCGAGTCCACATAGCCGGCCACTGCTTTCCTGGAGTATGTAAAATGTCGATCCACTCGAGACTCAACATGCCGACCAACTCGAGACTCCAACATACCGACCCACTCGAGACTCCAACATGCCGACCCACTCGAGACTCCAACATGCCGTCCCACTCCAAACACCAACATGCCGACCCACTCGAGACTCCAACATGCCGACCCACTCGAGACTCCAACATGCCGACCCACTCGAGACTCCAACATGCCGAACCACTCGACTCCAACTTGCCGACCCATTCGATGCTCCAACATGCCGAACCACTCGAGACTCCAACATGACGACCCACTCGAGACTCCAACATGCCGACCCACTCCAGACACCAACATGCCGACCCACTCGAGACTCCAACATGCCGACGCCCTCAAGACCCCAACATGTCGACCCAGATTCCAACCGACCCAGCTTCCTACCGACCAAGATTCCTACCGACCTAGCTTCCAACCGACCCAGAATGCTACCGACCCTGATTCTTACCGACCCAGCTTCCTACCGACCCAACTTCCTACCGACCCAACTTCCTACCGACCCAGATTCCTACCGACCCAGCTTCCAGCCGACCCAGAGCATTACCCTGGATGACTCGGAGAAACCATCAAGAAAACCCGAAGCAAGTCCAAATACAACTCGAAGTAAACTCCAGGCAACCCGCGACAACTCAACTTTTTTTAAAACTCATATTTCGAGTATCCGTGACTTTTGTCAATCGAATATGCCGAATATCGGCTTCATAATCATGATTACCATCTGTGATTGATTGTCTATCCATCCAATTGACTAAAACCCATCGTATTCCAGTCTCTACAACCGAGCAACCGATTTAGTTAAATCCGCCTATCTACGGCCTTGCCAAAAGGTGGGTTAACAGTTGCCCCCAAAAACATGCCTTGCTTTGGAAGGTGTGTTTTGAATAGCCTTAGATCCGTTAATCGAATCCATGATCTCTCCGGATCATTAACAAAATCCATGACTGTTCTGGGTCAATATCTAATTCCTAATTCATTATGTATCCATTAATTGAATTCACAATCTCTTTGGATCATTTTATCCAAGTCGGGGACCTCTTCGGGTCTAATAATCCTTGGCTGGGACCTCGCCAGGTCCATATCCAGAGTCGGGACCTCGTTGGGTCCTATAATCCATATCTGGGACATTATCGGGTCCATATCCAAAGTCGGCACCTCGCTGGGTCCTATAATCCATATCCGGGACCTCACCGAGTCCATACCCAGATCTAGGAACTCTCTGGGTCCTGTAACTCAAATCCGGGTTATTTTATCCTACTCCGGCCTCGACTCTCCGGTCAAGGACTTAATCCATGGGGTATCCTTCTTTGGCCTCGATCCCCAGTTGAGGACTTTATATTCTCCGGCCTCGACTCTCCGATCGAGGACTTTTATATTCTCCGGCCTCGACTCTCCGGTCGAGGACTTAATCCGTGGGTTATCCTTCTCCGGCCTCGATACCTAGTAGAGGACTTTATATTCTTCGGCCTCGACTCTCCGGTCGAGGACTTTATATTCTTCGGTACATTCCACGTTAGAGTCCATTCCATCGCTCTCCGACGAAGGGACTCGGGACATGTGATTTTTGCCCCGTCTCTCCGATCGGGACCGCAACTGTGTGACCTGTACTATTTATTACATTAATATTCCAAATCCGATCAACACAGAGTTCCATTGATAAAATAAAAGTCCATACAATAAAGAAAATGAAATGTTCGTAGTACCAAGAAACAAACTAGAGTTCATAGAAAATAGAAAAAACAAAATTTCATAAACCCGAGCATCACGGTATATCATCATCTCAGAGCATGCCTAGAGACCCTCCTCGATCCCATACATGTGTAAGTGACTTAGCCGCCTTACTTTGGGGTTTACTACTTATTCAATGCCATAAATCTATTCAGCTGATAACAAGGCGACGATGCCTAGATCCAGTGCCAGCTTCATCTGATGTGGGCACTGACTGCTCCTGTTCCACTACCACAGCTCGATTCCTTATGTACTGTTGTAAATGACCATTCCATATATGTTCCTCAATGATATCCTTCAAATGCATGCAGTCATTTCTGTTATGCCCATCCAGCTCATGGAATAGGCAATGCTTTCCCGATGCCCGTTCGTCTTTGGAGGGTTCCCTCTTTGCTGGCCTTCGATACTGGAGGCGTCCTCGAGTATCTAAATAAATTATTTCTAGAGTCTCATTCAAATCTGTATAAAAAGAGAATTTTGATTCCCACCGTTGCCTTTTCGATGTGTTTTCGCTATCCATTTTCCTTTTGCCTCTGTCGTCCTTGTTTGAATCCTCCCTGGGTGGACCTCCACCTTTTACCGCATAAACCTCTACCCCTCTCTCTTCTCTTTCAGCCTTTGCATCTTCCTATCTTATAAACCTTTCCGCTTCATGGTAAAATTCCTCGAGATCCATTGGTGGATCCCGCTCCAACGATATCTTAAAATCTGAATTATCTGCAATCCCTAAGACCGCCGCCATCAAAACCATCGACGGATTAGGTCGATCCACCGAAGCCACTACTGCATTGAATCTGGTAAAGAAATCCTTAAGTGATTCTCCCTTCCATTGCTTCATCGATGTCAAAGTCATCACACTCCTAGGTCTCACGATGTGGACCAGAAATTGCCTCATAAACCAATTAATCAGCTCCGTCCATGTGCCAATAAAGCCACTTTCCAGTTGTCTGAACCATAGTGCCACTATATCCGTCAAATACAAATGGAAGCACCATGCCATGACTTCCTCCGATACCCCCAGTACTTCCATGTGCCTCATATACCTTGTTAGGTGAACCGTGGGATTTGTTTTCCCATCATACATTTCCAGCGATGGTAGTTTGAAATCCGGCGGATTCCTTTCCTGCCTGATCATAGGAGTGAAGGGGCTCCTGTTCACGTCCTCCAAATCTCTATTCATCAATCCTCCCCTCATAGCCCGTTTGATTACTTCTTCTAACCTGTCATTGTCATCAAGTAACGACCTCTGTCAGTTGTCTCCAACCTGCCCCCCGAGTCTACGAGAGAATCCTGGAACCTGCCCTTCTAGATGAGCATCCACTTCCCTATTAACGCCAAATTACCCAGCATTGCCTGGTATCCTTACTGGAATGGAGCCTACACGATTCGGGGGCATGCCCCCTAGTTCAGGGGTCGTTCCCGATGGTCCAACTCTATCCCGTACTCCAGTCGCTTCATGCCCTTGGTCCTGATTCCGGGCTTCCTCCGTTCCTGTCGCTCTAGCTTCGTGATCCTCATTTCCAGCATTACCTGCTACTCCATTCCTTTGGTTTTGTACTCCAACTTGTCCAACCTGTTGGAGTAGGTTCTGTATCATTTCCTCCTGCCTTTTCAGTATCCCTTCCCGTATAGCATCCATCATCATTTCCACCTCATCTCTGTTGATGAAAACTGAGGTCTGATTAGCTCCTGAGGAAGCCTCCTGACTTCCTTCATGCTGACTTCTTTTCGCTCTTTGTCTTCTTGTTGATTGCTTTGCCATAGCTTCCCAAGAATCCGAGTTCCTAAGCCTTTAAATCCAAAGTCCAAGCTTTAGAATGTAACGACCCTGAATTTTGAACAAATTAAATTGGGAATATTTAATTTATTTTAAATATTTGAACGATAATTTAATTTGAATCCCCGATATAACTTTGAAATTTGCGATTAAACTTTAAAATTTAATCGATTGAATGCTGAATAAAAATTTGAATCTTCAATTTTAAGTTGAAGAAAAATATTTCGAAAGCTTGAAAATATCGTGTTGATAATACTGGAAACAATTTAAGCTTCAGAAATTGATTTGGGAACAATTTGTTCAGTTTTGAAAATTTATCGTTCGAACCGATATTTGAAAATAGCGATCCGAGGCGCAGTCTCGGAATTTGACGAAACCAGTTCCATTGGGTCCGTAATATTGTATTATTACCGGATTTCAAATTTTGTATTTTTCGGAGTTATTCTGTGAGCGTGCGACACATAAAAGTGTTGAAAATTAAATTGGATTCAAATAAAAATTTAAATTTATATTAATTAACATCAGCACGTTCTCTCCTTTACTCACGCCTACATTCACGCAGAGATCACGAACGAAATCGTGCAGGCCATACTTCGATCAATTTTAAAAAAATCTCGTCCCTCCTTTCTCTGTAAATTTAAAACCCCTCTTCTCTTTTCAATCTTGTTCAAATTCGAAGAAAACAAATTAATGGCCGCCCTCAAAGAAATCACAGAACTCGTTCAAAACTGCAACCTCTCCCTCTTTAAAATCAAAACCCAACTACTCATTCAAAATAAAATAATCGAACGCGATTCGTTCGAGTGAGCTAGAGGAGGGGCGGCAGTATCGGCGAACACGAGGCGAGGCGCGCGTAGGGAGAAACAAGCGATGCCGAGGATGGCGACGATCGAATCAACATAGTCAAGGGATGCGCGCGCAACTATTTTGGGTTCGTGGGTTTCGATCGCGATCTCGTGGTCGAAGCTGCGTGTAGCTTTAGGTTATGGAGGAGTACGATCAACTTTTAGGGGAAATCGATCGCTATGTGGGGTGGTTGGGCCTGCGACGTAGCCTTGAGATATGGGTGCGCGAGATGGCGACCTCGGGGGTCTCGCGACATGGTGATGCTCGCTCGAGACGTGGAGTGGGAGTCACGAGATGTAGGGTTGTCAGAAATCTCGAATTCGATCGAGATGAAGCCAGGGGGTTCGAACGAGGATAGGCGATTGAAGTCGCGATCTCTCGAGGGCATAGTGATTCTCGGCTGAAGTAGTGGGGTCGCGTTCGACGATGAGGCATGTCAGAGTGAGCTGAACGAGGACGAAGTCAGTATAGCCAGAAATTTTGGGTAAGATAAATGAATTTGATTTCTGTACTTTTAGTTTTGTTAATTTTACAAAACAGTAAGGTTTAGAACAGAAGCTTTTAACAGACAGGAGTTATCATTTACAAATAGAATTGAAGGGAAATAGGATTTTTAATGTTTGAAGCTTATATAGATTATTTTAAGAAATTAATGGAGTAGATGATTAATTTGTTTAATTTACCCATTTAATCATTTTAGTCTCTAAAAATATTTTTGTTAAAGAAGATTTAGTCTTAACTTTAATTTTTAGTTAAATAAATTTGTCAAAAAGGAATCCGTTTAAAATAAAATCACTAGCTTAAAATTTAATTTATTTGTTGAATTAAGATTTTAAAATGGAAATTTAATTGTTCGATCATCTCGGATATTAATAAATTATATAAATTGCTTATACAAGGTCGAATAAAGTCAAGGAAACAAATTGGATTGGATGGCAAAAATAAAAGCTAAGGTGAGATTTTCTCACACAAATGAAAGTGGATTTTCTTTTACAGTTATTGATTGATTTGATTGTCTGTTTGGATTGGGATATTAGATATAGTAGGATATATCTATATATATATATATATATATATAGCAATATATACATATTGGCATATGTATATATTGGATTGATTGATTTCCCGCCTCGTATAGCGGATGAGACCCTATTGCGCCGTTAGTAAGCGGATATTTTTATAAAACCCATATACCGCGATATTCCACCTCGAAGTGGAATTGGTATTGTGCTAACGGTTTTTGGATGCAGGGAAACAGGTTGGAGGGATCCAACTGGATTCCTCACCAGTATTTATTTATTTACAGATATTGATGAATATTCTGTTATCATATGTTGATATATGATGTTTGATGTTGTGATGGACTAATTGGTGTTGTTGCATCATCAGATTCAGTTTTGAAATGTAAAAATAACGACTTTTACTTTAAAAGGGTTTTTAAAGTGATTTTTGAAAATATACGTTTTATGGAATTTTTGAATCGATTTATAAACGTTAAAATTTTAAAGTTATAAAAGTTATAATTTTTAGTGAAATATAACCGAAGTGTCGTTTTTGAAATAAAAGTCGATTTATTTATAAAATGGTTTAAGTTGGGATTTTTGAATAACTATAAACGATTTGTATAAAAAGATTTATAAAAATTGATATTTATAAATCAAATATTGGAATTATAAAACGAGTTTTTATAAGTGTTAAAAATGAAATATTTATGGAATTCATAAGTAAATGAAATTTATAGATTTATAAATTGTGAAGTTATAAAATGGATGAAACTGTAGAATGAAAGATTTATAAGAAATTAACTTATAAATTGGATTTTTGCCTTTAAATGGAATATTGATCGAATTTGTAGATAAAAGGAGATTTATTAAATCAAAGTTGTTAGAAAATAGAAGTAGAATTTATAAACGTTGTTTTATAAATTCCAAATCAATCAAATTTGAGGAATTTAATATAGAAGGTTATTAAGGGAATTTTATCCACGATTTTGGATAGTGGATAATTATTGAAATAAAAATGTGTAGAAAATATTGAAATATGGTTAGTGAAGTATATTCACGATTTTGGACAGTGAATATATTGTTAAGTAAAATGGATATTGTTTTGGGAAAGTGACATTGAAAATGAAGTTAATTGTTTTAAACGATGTTTTAAAATGTATTGAATATCGAAATCATATATTTCAACATTTATTGTTGAAGTAGACGTTTTCGAAAAAATAAGGAAATGGTGGACTATAACACTGTTGTTATAGTAAATGGTTTCCAAAAGGAAATGTTTTTATGTAGTATTGGGATTTATATATCTATCTAAATCCAAATCCCTATACTAGTGATTTTGAGTCGTCGTAACGATGTTTTACGTAACATTCGTTTTGACTCAAATAGATGTTGTCAAAGTAAATAATTTCCTTAAAGAATGAAATGTATACTTAATTTTGATTTAAGTATAACGAATATTTTCCAAGTGTTGAGAATAAATGATTTGTGAAATACTTATTATTAAATAAGTAGGGAAATGCATTCCCAAAATGAAATGAAACGTTTTGAGATTTTAACTTCTTAAAGATAAAATGAAAATGAATATTGAAATCGATTGAAAATCGTATATCAGTAGATATTTTTAAAATATAAATTCACTATGGAATTTATAAAGGAAAGGGAAACTGTTTAGAAAAATAAATATTGATTTATTTTTGAAGTGTGGAAATTTTATATCTAGTAAAGATATTTTGGAAGATGAAATAATTTGGAAAATTATTTGGAATCTGATGATGTTGCGCATCTTTATTGATAGTTAAATAACCGACTATCAATAATTACCTTGAATTGGTATTTGTTGTGAATTGGATGAATTTGAATGCCACACTTATTTTTGAATAATCGCTCACTATTCGGGTTAGCCGGGAAAGGACCATGGGGTCGTATAACCCATTCCGATTATGTGATACGTCGTTATGAATTGCATTCGAAGACCGGTGTTGAAGACCGGATATTTTTGAAAACGGAAGGATTACCGTCGAGTTACTCTACATCGGCTGATCTCCGGTTTAGAGGTTTTATCACCCTTAGTGACGGGAAGTCCGGACGTGATTAGAAAATTATCCGGATATGCAAGGGCTTCGTGAGAAGTGCCTTCGGTTCTGTTCGATCCCGGAACAGACTTGTATGGATTGTGTGTCTGACGTTACAATTTGAGATATAAAGCTGATTTCTTTCAAATACATTTCTGTTGGTGGCGGAGAATTTATTCTCTTAGCTTAACACCCTTCTCTGAGACGTACGAGCTCAGAGGTTATGTAGTTGAAATTTCTCAGCGATATATTCCCAATTTGGTAACGTGGCATACTGAGTGTTGCTGTGAAATGATCAGTGTTTGATCATTTGCGATATGATCATTTGTTTGATCTTATATCTTTGTGATCATAGGTTGATCATTTGTTTGACCCGAAGCATGGCTTTTTGAGAAGCGTAGCTTTGTGGACGAGACTTCGTCGAGCCTCACACCCCGGAAATGGTCAAAACAGGAAGGATGCAGCAAGGTTCTAGGGAGTAGCGCCCCTTAGTGTATGTCATTCCTTCTGGATAAAGGTGGTATCATGGTATGGAGCCCAGATACTTAACCTCTGTGGTTGCTGCAAATTTATTACTTTGTGGTTGTTGCGAATCGGGGATCCTCGGGAAGATCGGTGACGATCGGGGGATGACATACGCGTGTCAGTAGTTACCTATTTTTGCAGAGGTAACCCGGCCATGTGTTGGCAGAGATCCAGTTAGGTTCTCGGGTCGTCTATTCCAGGGACGTACCCATCGTGGATAGGAAGTTCCTTAGCCTGACCATTTGTTGGAAATCCAAAGAAACAATACGTGTCTTGTACGGTTTTAGTTGTAGAACCTATCATTCACTTATGGTGGCGCCCCACTGTTTGGATGGTAGCTATAGTAGGCATACGATACTGGTCGTATGTTGGCTAAGATTAATATTATACTTTCGAAAATGATTTCTACACTATGCACTAATAATAATATCAAAAAGATTTGATTTTGCGTAGTAAGCATCTTTGACTATCATAAGAAGAAATCTCCTCTAATTCTACGTTTGCATTGTGTGTGTGGTGGGAGGTCTTATGGTAGTTTCATTTTCCAAAAGCATTTCGAATTGACTTTAAAATTATCCTGTTGTTTATTTTAAAGAATAACTGTTTTACGATCTCACACCAGTCACCATGACTGACTCGGAGTTTATTGTTCCCTTCTAAACTCTGGGTGCCCACCAATTTCCACACGGGCAGCCTAGAGTTATGTTATCAGGATATTCTGGAGCTTTGGAGATAAGCTGGATGACGAGACGTAGTATTTGTATCTGATAGTATTTATTCCGCTGTGTATTCTGTATGAGGACAAGTTTATAAAACTGTCCATTGTTGTATATTGACTCTGATGATTGATGTATGTATAAACTGATATAGTTCTTTGTTTTAAAAGACTAGTAATTATCTATTGTATATTGTTCCGCTGCGATGTGTAAGATTCTGATATTGTTTCTGCTTCTGTTGTTGTTCTGTTGTTCTTCTCTATTTTCTTCTTCTCTTCTTCTTTCTTCTTCCTTCTTCTTCTGTCTTCTTCTTCTGCCTTTTTCTTCTTTCTTAAACCCTCACTATTGGAGTTTCCGGCACTCGATTGCTCGACAGTCGATAAAGTGAGTATCGACGTCGAATTTTCGAAAGTCGAAAATTTCCGTACGTGACAGCGTGGTATCAGAGCATATGGTTAAGCGACAACCCTGCTCTGTTGGGTGTTACTCATTAGAGATAGAGTCAGTAGTACTCTAGAATGAGTTGAGTATAATAATAGATACGAGTGCGTATTTGTTAGTGAATATAAAAATGTTTTATATTGTGTTTGCTTATCCTTTGAGATGTTTGTGAATTTTGGTCGGTATGTGGGACGCCATATTATCGATAGGGATTTCTAAACACTTAAACGAGTCAAGACGACATAGTATCATTTTAAAATAGGGTGAATGAAATAATTTTGCCCAAAACTATTTTTGTATAGAAACGAAATGATTTTCTATGAATTATTATGATATATGGATGTTTGGTTGCTAGGAAAGTGATAATATAGAATTATTATCATTATTATATGAAATTGGATAAGAAATTGAAATCGTAACTCCAAAGTTAAGAAAGTAATTCGCATACAAATGAAATTTAAAGAATGTAAATTATAAATGTGAATTGTAATTTAAAACGGGATTCCAGAGAAGTTTTTGGAAATGTTTTGAAAGGAATTTGAAAATTTTGGAGATTTGGAAATTTTAGTTCCTTTTTGATTTGAAAATAGATTTCGAACGTTTTGAAAAGTATTCTGAAGGGATAAAAGCTCTAAACTCTTTTCGGTCGCTGGAAAATAACTTCGATGATGACCGCGGCATCATTGGTGTTCATTTTCGGGTTTCCAAAAGAGGAAATTACTGCCAAATTATTTTAAATGGAAGTTGTTTGAAAAATTTGGATTTTGTTTTAGAAAATTCAAAAGATAAATTTGAATTGTTTTCAAAATAGTTTTGAAAAGGTTGGTAAGACTTTGGAATACTATATATATAAAAATATTTATGAAATATTGTAAGTTGATAACTTATACAATTTGAATTGTGATAGAATAAACTTAACTTAAAGGATGAAGTTAAATTAAATTAAGTATAAGTGAATCAATTAAATAAAGTGAAATGAATTAAATTCATATGGAATTTGAAATCCAGTTTAATATGAGTGGTTATAAACCAAAATAGTGAATTGAAAATAAATATAATGTGTATATGGAATATTTATTGAACCTAAGAAATGAAGAGTGAAATTCTTAAGTAAAATTTGATATTGAAATTATTCTAAGTTGATGATTGAATGAAGATAAAACTGGAATTGAAACTGAATGTTGAAAACAAATTTGAATAAAGTTAATTAGAATTTGTAATGAATTAGTAATTGGAACTAATTTAAAATAGTGCAGTTATGAATGAAAGAAAATTGATAAATTCAATATTCAGAAGTTAAATTGAATTGAAATGGTGAAATTGAATTCAATGAAATCGAAATGTAAAATTGAAGATAATGGATATAACTTCAATAGTGAACTAAAGATGATATAAGTAGTTTATATTGAAATTTTTGTAATAGAATTTACAAAATGGTTTGAATATGTAACTAGATATTATGGCTAGTAGGATATACTGGTGTTATAAAGGAATTGGAATTTTGATTTCGAAGATAAATTTGAATTGCTCGAAAAAGGTATGTATTTAAATTCGAATATGAGATTTGATGACTTATTTCTCTAGCCGCTTGGCTTTTTCTTTTTCTTTTTGAAATCTGAGAGTCCATAGGGACGTTTTGTAATCGTGCCGTATTAGCCGCGCAAAGGAGACGCTGGCGAAATTTTTCAAAAATTCAGGGCGTTAGAAAATTTTTGAGAAAATTTTGAATGTTTAAATTTGAATTTGAATTGAAAGAAAAACAATATTGTTTGAAACTTTAATTGGAGTTGGAAAGTTAGTAGAAATGATAACAAATCTTTAGTAGAAAGATTTGTTTTGATGAATTGATAAAACTATTTAGATTGTGAAAAATAGTAGACGAGTTAAGAACCATTTTTCCTAACTTGTAATTTCGAGGACGAAATTCTTTTAAGGGGGGAAGTCTGTAACGACCCTGAATTTTGAACAAATTAAATTGGGAATATTTAATTTATTTTAAATATTTGAACGATAATTTAATTTGAATCCCCGATATAACTTTGAAATTTGCGATTAAACTTTAAAATTTAATCGATTGAATGCTGAATAAAAATTTGAATCTTCAATTTTAAGTTGAAGAAAAATATTTCGAAAGCTTGAAAATATCGTGTTGATAATACTGGAAACAATTTAAGCTTCAGAAATTGATTTGGGAACAATTTGTTCAGTTTTGAAAATTTATCGTTCGAACCGATATTTGAAAATAGCGTTCCGAGGCGCAGTCTCAGAATTTGATGAAACCAGTTCCATTGGGTCCGTAATATTGTATTATTACCGGATTTCAAATTTCGTATTTTTCGGAGTTATTCTATGAGCGTGCGACACATAAACGTGTTGAAAATTAAATTGGATTCAAATAAAAATTTAAATTTATATTAATTAACATCAGCACGTTCTCTCCTTTACTCATGCCTACATTGACGTAGAGATCACGAACGAAATCGTGCAGGCCATACTTCGATCAATTTTAAAAAAATCTCGTCCCTCCTTTCTCTGTAAATTTAAAACCCCTCTTCTCTTTTCAATTTCGTTCAAATTCGAAGAAAACAAATTAATGGCCGCCCTCAAAGAAATCACAGAACTCGTTCAAAACTGCAACCTCTCCCTCTTTAAAATCAAAACCCAACTACTCATTCAAAATAAAATAATCGAACGCGATTCGTTCGAGTGAGCTAGAGGAGGGGCGGCAGTATCGGCGAACACGAGGCGAGGCGCGCGTAGGGAGAAACAGGCGATGCCGAGGATGGCGACGATCGAATCAACATAGTCAAGGGATGCACGCGCAACTGTTTTGGGTTCGTGGGTTTCGATCGCGATCTCGTGGTCGAAGCTGCGTGTAGCTTTAGGTTATGGAGGAGTACGATCAACTTTTAGGGGAAATCGATCGCGATGTGGGGTGGTTGGGCCTGCGACGTAGCCTTGAGATATGGGTGCGCGAGATGGCGACCTCGGGGGTCTCGCGACATGGTGATGCTCGGTCGAGACGTGGAGTGGGAATCACGAGATGTAGGGTTGTCAGGAATCTCGAATTCGATCGAGATGAAGCCAGGGGGTTCGAACGAGGATAGGCGATTGAAGTCGCGATCTCTCGAGGGCATAGTGATTCTCGGCTGAAGCAGTGGGGTCGCGTTCGACGATGAGGCATGTCGGAGTGAGCTGAACAAGGACGAAGTCAGTATAGCCAGAATTTTTGGGTAAGATAAATGAATTTGATTTCTGTACTTTTAGTTTTGTTAATTTTACAAAACAGTAAGGTTTAGAACAGAAGCTTTTAACAGACAGGAGTTATCATTTACAAATAGAATTGAAGGGAAATAGGATTTTTAATGTTTGAAGCTTATATAGATTATTTTAAGAAATTAATGGAGTAGATGATTAATTTGTTTAATTTACCCATTTAATCATTTTAGTCTCTAAAAATATTTTTGTTAAAGAAGATTTAGTCTTAACTTTAATTTTTAGTTAAATAAATTTGTCAAAAAGGAATCCGTTTAAAATAAAATCACTAGCTTAAAATTTAATTTATTTGTTGAATTAAGATTTTAAAATGGAAATTTAATTGTTCGATCATCTCGGATATTAATAAATTATATAAATTGCTTATACAAGGTCGAATAAAGTCAAGGAAACAAATTGGATTGGATGGCAAAAATAAAAGCTAAGGTGAGATTTTCTCACTCAAATGAAAGTGGATTTTCTTTTACAGTTATTGATTGATTTGATTGTCTGTTTGGATTGGGATATTAGATATAGTAGGATATATCTATATATATATAGCAATATATACATATTGGCATATGTATATATTGGATTGATTGATTTCCCGCCTCGTATAGCGGATGAGACCCTATTGCGCCGTTAGTAAGCGGATATTTTTATAAAACCCATATACCTCGATATTCCACCTCGAAGTGGAATTGGTATTGTGCTAACGTTTTTGGATGCAGGGAAACAGGTTGGAGGGATCCAACTGGATTCCTCACCAGTATTTATTTATTTACAGATATTGATGAATATTCTGTTATCATATGTTGATATATGATGTTTGATGTTGTGATGGACTAATTGGTGTTGTTGCATCATCGGAATCAGTTTTGAAATGTAAAAATAACGACTTTTACTTTAAAAGGGTTTTTAAAGTGATTTTTGAAAATATACGTTTTATGGAATTTTTGAATTGATTTATAAACGTTAAAATTTTAAAGTTATAAAAGTTATAATTTTTAGTGAAATATAACCGAAGTGTCGTTTTTGAAATAAAAGTCGATTTATTTATAAAATGGTTTAAGTTGGGATTTTTGAATAACTATAAACGATTTGTATAAAAATATTTATAAAAATTGATATTTATAAATCAAATATTGGAATTATAAAACGAGTTTTTATAAGTGTTAAAAATGAAATATTTATGGAATTCATAAGTAAATGAAATTTATAGATTTATAAATTGTGAAGTTATAAAATGGATGAAACTGTAGAATGAAAGATTTATAAGAAATTAACTTATAAATTGGATTTTTGCCTTTAAATGGAATATTGATCGAATTTGTAGATAAAAGGAGATTTATTAAATCGAAGTTGTTAGAAAATAGAAGTAGAATTTATAAACGTTGTTTTATAAATTCCAAATCAATCAAATTTGAGGAATTTAATATAGAAGGTTATTAAGGGAATTTTATCCACGATTTTGGATAGTGGATAATTATTGAAATAAAAATGTGTAGAAAATATTGAAATATGGTTAGTGAAGTATATTCACGATTTTGGACAGTGAATATATTGTTAAGTAAAATGGATATTGTTTTGGGAAAGTGACATTGAAAATGAAGTTAATTGTTTTAAATGATGTTTTAAAATGTATTGAATATCGAAATCATATATTTCAACATTTATTGTTGAAGTAGACGTTTTCGAAAAAATAAGGAAATGGTGGACTATAACACTGTTGTTATAGTAAATGGTTTCCAAAAGGAAATGTTTTTATGTAGTATTGGGATTTATATATCTATCTAAATCCGAATCCCTATACTAGTGATTTTGAGTCGTCGTAACGATGTTTTACGTAACATTCGTTTTGACTCAAATAGATGTTGTCAAAGTAAATGATTTCCTTAAAGAATGAAATGTATACTTAATTTTGATTTAAGTATAACGAATATTTTCCAAGTGTTGAGAATAAATGATTTGTGAAATACTTATTATTAAATAAGTAGGGAAATGCATTCCCAAAATGAAATGAAACGTTTTGAGATTTTAACTTCTTAAAGATAAAATGAAAATGAATATTGAAATCGATTGAAAATCGTATATCAGTAGATATTTTTAAAATATAAATTCACTATGGAATTTATAAAGGAAAGGGAAACTGTTTAGAAAAATAAATATTGATTTATTTTTGAAGTGTGGAAATTTTATATCTAGTAAAGATATTTTGGAAGATGAAATAATTTGGAAAATTATTTGGAATCTGATGATGTTGCGCATCTTTATTGATAGTTAAATAACCGACTATCAATAATTACCTTGAATTGGTATTTGTTGTGAATTGGATGAATTTGAATGCCACACTTATTTTTGAATAATCGCTCACTATTCGGGTTAGCCGGGAAAGGACCATGGGGTCGTATAACCCATTCCGATTATGTGATACGTCGTTATGAATTGCATTCGAAGACCGGTGTTGAAGACCGGATATTTTTGAAAACGGAAGGATTACCGTCGAGTTACTCTACATCGGCTGATCTCCGGTTTAGAGGTTTTATCACCCTTAGTGACGGGAAGTCCGGACGTGATTAGAAAATTATCCGGATATGCAAGGGCTTCGTGAGAAGTGCCTTCGGTTCTGTTCGATCCCGGAACAGACTTGTATGGATTGTGTGTCTGACGTTACAATTTGAGATATAAAGCTGATTTCTTTCAAATACATTTCTGTTGGTGGCGGAGAATTTATTCTCTTAGCTTAACACCCTTCTCTGAGACGTACGAGCTCAGAGGTTATGTAGTTGAAATTTATCAGCGATATATTCCCAATTTGGTAACGTGGCATACTGAGTGTTGCTGTGAAATGATCAGTGTTTGATCATTTGCGATATGATCATTTGTTTGATCTTATATCTTTGTGATCATAGGTTGATCATTTGTTTGACCCGAAGAATGGCTTTTTGAGAAGCGTAGCTTTGTGGACGAGACTTCGTCGAGCCTCACACCCCGGAAATGGTCAAAACAGGAAGGATGCAGCAAGGTTCTAGGGTGTAGCGCCCCTTAGTGTATGTCATTCCTTCTGGATAAAGGTGGTATCATGGTATGGAGCCCAGATACTTAACCTCTGTGGTTGCTGCAAATTTATTACTTTGTGGTTGTTGCGAATCGGGGATCCTCGGGAAGATCGGTGACGATCGGGGGATGACATACGCGTGTCAGTAGTTACCTATTTTTGCAGAGGTAACCCGGCCTTGTGTTGGCAGAGATCCGGTTAGGTTCTCGGGTCGTCTATTCCAGGGACGTACCCATCGTGGATAGGAAGTTCCTTAGCCTGACCATTTGTTGGAAATCCAAAGAAACAATACGTGACTTGTACGGTTTTAGTTGTAGAACCTATCATTCACTTATGGTGGCGCCCCACTGTTTGGATGGTAGCTATAGTAGGCATACGATACTGGTCGTATGTTGGCTAAGATTAATATTATACTTTCGAAAATGATTTCTACACTATGCACTAATAATAATATCAAAAAGATTTGATTTTTCGTAGTAAGCATCTTTGACTATCATAAGAAGAAATCTCCTCCAATTCTGCGTTTGCATTGTGTGTGTGGTGGGAGGTCTTATGGTAGTTTCATTTTCCAAAAGCATTTCGAATTGACTTTAAAATTATCCTGTTGTTTATTTTAAAGAATAACTGTTTTACGATCTCACACCAGTCACCATGACTGACTCGGAGTTTATTGTTCCCTTCTAAACTCTGGGTGCCCACCAATTTCCACACGGGCAGCCTAGAGTTATCTTATCAGGATATCTTGGAGCTTTGGAGATAAGCTGGATGACGAGACGTAGTATTTGTATCTGATAGTATTTATTCCGCTGTGTATTCTGTATGAGGACAAGTTTATAAAACTGTCCATTGTTGTATATTGACTCTGATGATTAATGTATGTATAAACTCATATAGTTCTTTGTTTTAAAAGACTAGTAATTATCTATTGTATATTGTTCCGCTGCGATGTGTAAGATTCTGATATTGTTTCTGCTTCTGTTGTTGTTCTGTTGTTCTTCTCTATTTTCTTCTTCTCTTCTTCTTTCTTCTTCCTTCTTCTTCTGTCTTCTTCTTCTACCTTTTTCTTCTTTCTTAAACCCTCACTATTGGAGTTTCCGGCACTCGATTGCTCGACAGTCGATAAAGTGAGTATCGACGTCGAATTTTCGAAAGTCGAAAATTTCCGTACGTGCCGGAATGGTTATCGGACATGACTGGAAATCATGTGGGCTCTGCCCGCGCAGGTTCGAATCCTGCCGTCCACACCAGTCTTGCTATATTACAGCATGATAGGGGGTTCTCGCTTCGCAGTTAGGTGGCGAACGGGAGACTCTTACCCCTACATGTCCCTAAGAGGGATGGGTTGGTTAGGCGAAGGCCGTGACAGTCGAGAGGCTGGCCGTAAAAGCAAGTTTGGGGTATCACTGTTAGCCACGGTGGGGCTGGGATGGTTGAAAAGCCTACCGGTTGTGACCGCCGACGGTAGTCCTTGACAGCGTGGTATCAGAGCATATGGTTAAGCGACAACCCTGCTCTGTTGGGTGTTACTCATTAGAGATAGAGTCAGTAGTACTCTAGAATGAGTTGAGTGTAATAATAGATACGAGCGCATATTTGTTAATGAATATAAAATTGTTTTATATTGTGATGATTGGTTTGTTGAGTGGTATATGGATTCTGGTCGGTATTGTCCGTACAACTCTATCGATAGGGGTTTCTAAACACTTGAATAGAACAATTCGGCACAATATTGTTTTAAATAGGGTGAATGAAATAATTTTGCCCAAAACTATTTTTGTATAGAAAAGAAATGTTTTTCTATGAAGTACTATAGTATATGGTTGCATGGTTGTTAGAAGTGATAATATTAATCTATTATCATTGAAATTAAATAAGAAATTGGAATTGTAACTCCAAAGAAAATCCCTGAGTGCTAGCTTTCTCAGTGAAAGCACCAAAATGTTAGCGCCAAAATTGGTCACTAACCCCAAAACGTAAAGGAAAGCACCAACCAAAAGTCACAGATAACAGATAGAGTGTATGTAGAGAGTATAAATATGAAGAGCAGTAACAATTAAAAAGAAAGTAGAAAAAACAGTGGATTTATTGTGGTTCGGCTGACTCTGGCCTACGTCCACTCCAAAATTTTCCTTTTTATTGATATGAGAATCAATTACAGTTACAATTCGGCGTTTTCAAAACAATTATGGCAGAGTAGCCTTAATGAGGAAGAAGAAGGAAAACAGAATGAAGATCCCTTTTCTGAAGCCCCGCTTGTTGTATTTATAGGCAAAATCCGAGTTACTGGGCTTCTTGAGTGATCCGGGCCCATTAGGACCATATTCGAGTCCATATAGCCGACCACTGCTTTCTTGGAGTATGTAAAATGCCAATCCACTCCAGACTCAACATGCCAACCCACTCAAGACTCCAACATGCCGACCCACTCCAGACACGAACATGCCGACCCACTCCAGACTCCAACATGCCGACCCACTCCAGACTCCAACATGCCGACCCACTCGAGACTCCAACATGCCGATCCACTCGAGACTCCAACATGCCGACCCACTCTATACTCCAACATGCTGACCCACTCAAGACTCCAACATGCCGACCCACTCCCGACTCCAACATGCCGAACCACTCGACTCCAACATGCCGATCCACTCGAGGCTCCAACATGCCGACCCGCTCGAGGCTCCAACATGCCGACCCACTCGAGGCTCCGACAAGCCAACCCACTCGAGGCTCCCAACATGCCGAACCAATCGAGGCTCCAACATGCTGAACCACTCCAGACACCAACATGCTGACCCACTCGAGACTCCAACTAGCCGACGCGCTCGAGACCCCAACATGTCGACCTAGATTCCAACCGACCCAGCTTCCTTCCTACCGAGATTCCTACCGACCCAGCTTCCAACCGACCCAGCTTCCAGCCGACCCAGAATCCTACAGACCCAGCTTCCTACTGACCCAGCTTCCTACCGACCCATATTCCTACCGACCCAGCTTCCAACCGACCTGGAGCATTACCCTGGATGACTCGGAGAAACCATCAAGAAAACCCGAAGAAAGCCAAATACAACTCGAAGCAAACTCCAGGAAACCCGCGATAACTCAACTTTTGTCAAAACTCGTATTTCGAGTATCCCACGACTTTTGTCCATCGAGTATGCCAAATCCCGGCTTCATAATCATGATTACCATCCGTGATTGATTGTCTATCCATCCAATTGACTAAAACCCATCGTATTCCAGTCTCGATAACCAAGCAACCGATTTAGTTAAATCCGCCTATCTACGGCCTTGCCAAAAGGCGGGTTAAGACCACTTATCCACATTTCGGATTGGTGAGTTTTTTTAGGAGATTTTTATATGACAATTTTATGAATAATTTCATTGAATTTCTATTGATTTTTCTTTGCACATGCTATCTAAACCGTTTTCAGAAGATTTTTTTTAGCTTTCAAAATTAATATTTTAAAATATTTATAATTAATTTAAAGCTATTAAAATTATACAGTTTATATAAAAAGAGAATTTTAAAAGTTATTTTCCAAACGATTTCGAAAATAGTTTTAAAAGCCTGTTTTCTATAATAAATTATTTTCTATATAATAAAACAAGTTTTTGCACTTTTCGGACGTATGAGAAAGAGAATTAAACGATTTAGTAAAAAACGTGGTATGGGACACGTGAGTTTACTTTTTCGGTTAATTCCAGACTTGTACGATCGAAACCCCTTGAGTATATTGTTTTGAGTTGATAATTGAGATTTATAATTCCTATTATAAGAATTATCTGAGTTAGCCAATATTTGGCGAATTGAGAGGTTCGAGATCTCCTATTATATGGGTAATAATCGATGAGAACCACACATATATGTTGTTTTACTCGCCGATGAGATGTGGCGAGTCTTGAGATGATATTTCTCTTTTCGGGAATTATGGGTTATGAGAAACCACTATGAGATTTATTTGCACTCGCTGATGATAGGAGGCAAGATATATGAATATTCTGAAATTTCCAAGGTTTGAGATTTTATTTTTATGATGTGGAGTTAATTAGCGGTTAGTAAACTATTTAGTGTGAATGTGTGATATGGGACGCACGTTAACACTTTTTGGGTTCCTTTCCGAGAGTTTGTGACACATCCACGAGTATGCCAGTGCTATAGACCTTCAAGTCATCTGAGTTATGTGACTTCGGTCACCATGAGTTATGTGACTTCGGTCACCACGAGTATGACCTTCGGGTCCACGAGTTAGGTACCTAAATTATAAATAGCACTGGAGGAGAGTTTAGCACGTGCATCACTGCTTCAGCATCGCAAACAGTGATCTGGCCAATTCGGGTTTTCTGAGTTTTATACGATTTCACCATTTTTAGATATTTTTGTTACATCGATAGCCTAGTGCTATATGAGATGTTATATAGGGTGATTTCGTTCTTATGAATTTGAACTATATCTTGAGTTCCATGAGATTCATATTGGAATTTTGATGAGTTTCTCTTATGACTTTTGTATGATTCCTTGCATTTGAGTTGAATGCCATTAAGTATGGATTTCTTATGTTGGACATAACCTATTCATGTGACAACCCTTTGTGAATCTATACCATAGCATTGTAATGAGCCATATGTATATCATTCCTTTATATCTAAAGAAAGAATTCCTTTATGCACTTATATTACTCTCATCTTTTACTAATATCAAGTTCTAGCTAGCCTGACCCGTGTATTTATTACTCGGGTCAGACCGAGTTGCAGGTTAGGTAGTTGGACTCTTAGCTTGCTTTACCTTTTGGACTTCACCATCGACTTGGGATATGGCATAGTTTTTGTGTAGTAGTCTTTCAGTTGGGAACTTGTGATGTATATATTCTTTTGTGGGGAATGTATGTATATATTGTGGTTGTATACCACTAGTGGCATGTTGTATTACATTTGATGTATATATTCATATGTATCGTTTCTGTGTTGTTGTTCTATGACCTATAATTGATATATTTATTATGTTTTGTTTCTGAATCGGTCATGTTGCCACCATAGTAGTGTATTAGATAGGAATTAAGTATGTCGAATACTTGTGATGGAAAAAAGAGAGTACAAATATCGACATACATAGCTCTTATCTAATGCAAGACTATGATGGTCGCCCTTAACCAGCCCTATTCTCTGCATTAGCAGATAGAATTAATAAGTAATTCTCTTTGTTAATGTAGGTCTTGGGGTGAGGCGTCACAACTTTGTATCAGAGCAGGATTCAGAACAAAATGTAATAAACGCATAACAGTATACACGATTACCATACATCAAGTATAATACAAGTGTAAACATCATCCCCAATCGTAAACAAACCCGACTTTGTCCTTACCTTTTAATTCGATTAGGGGTAGATAGAAAGGAATATGTCTAGGAATGTTAATTTTAAATTCCGTAGTATTCCTTATTTATTGCATTTGAATTGCTAATATCTACCCCTATGAATAATCCTATCTTATCTTAACTTTCAACTATGTCTGGAAAAGGAAGAGTTCGCACTTCGCAGGCGGGACCGTCCAGTGGTTCTCGTCCTGAAGGAGTTTATATGTCGACTGACCAGATTCTCGAGCTTATTAGGAGCACTCAGCCTCCTGCCCCAACTCACTCCTCTCCTCCGCGAAAATTCACATTTGCGCGTATGTGCAACGACTTCACCCACCTTGGAGGCAAGCCGTTCAAAGGCTCCGAGATAGTTCTTGAGGTTCAGGCTTGGCTCCGTACTTTCGAGTGCATCTTCACTCGCATGTAGATATCTGATCATCATCGAGTTCTTGTGGCATCGAGTATGCTACAAGAACAGGCTTTAGACTGGTACGAGCTCCTTATACCAGAGATGGATGAGTCCACCCTCACATGGTAGCATTTTAGATACTGTTTTGAGCTCAAGTTCGTGCCAGAATCCGAGAAGGCTTTTCTTGCCCATCGCTTCCTCGAGTGGAAGCAGGGAAAATGCTCTGTATCTGATTATGTTTCATCCTTCGAGTCTCTATCTAAGTATGGGCTTGAGTTTATCGGCACCCCATACAAGAAGAATCTTAAGTTCGTATCTGGACTTAAGAATTTTTTGAAGAAGTCGCTTATGCTTCAGCTCAAGCTATCATTCGAGGAACTTGTACATTCGGCGCTTTATCTCGAAGCCGTCGAAAAAGAAAAAGATAGTAGTAATGAAGCCGAGGTTCGAAAGAACCCGAATAAGAAGGGATTCCCTTTTTAGAGATCCAAATCATTCCCTCCTAAGAAGAAGAAGAAGCAAGGTAGTTCCAGTTCTCATCCTCATGCCACACCTCATTCAACCAAGGTCTTAGCCTGCTTCAACTGTGATTCTCGAGACCATCTAGCTCGCGAGTGTCCTCATCTTCGCAAGTGTCTCTATTGCAAGCAAGAGAGACACATGATTTCTACTTGCCTTAAGAAGAAGAAGGATGCTCGTTCTGGTAATTTGAATGTAGCAAAGGCTTCTGGTAGTGCTTCTCAGTCTCGAGGTATATTTCCCACTATTTTGGAGGGTTCTATATTGTTCCATGGTCGACGTTCTATTAGAGTGCTCTTCGATACGGGTGCGTCGCATTCATTTGTATCAAAGGCACTCATTGATGCTTTACAGTTGGATATTTCTTACTTGATTACTTCTTTGAGGATTTTGAATCCTATCGGGGGATCTGCAACCCTTTGTATGCTTTGTGACGATGTTGAGATTCATATTCGTGGATTTTCTTTTCGTGCTAATCTACACATGGTTCCTTCTCTTGGTTTTGATATGATATTGGGTATGGACTGGATAGTTCGATACGATGCCAGGATTCTATGTTTAGAGAGAGTCATATACCTTCGACATCCCGACTCTCATGCTTAGTTGTCTCTTATACTTCGGGACGTCGATGGCGATTCTAAAGCTTCTCTATTCTCTCTTGAATCTCGAGACGATGATGGTAATGTGTCTCGGATTCCTGTTGTTTGTGACATTCTAGACTTATTTGAGCCTGGTTCGGGATTACCACCCAAGCGGGCTATCGAGTTCCGCATTGACCTTATACTAGGCACACAGCCTGTTAGTCGTCTTCCCACGAGGATGTTTACCAAAGAGAATGAGGAACTCAAGAAGCAACTCCTAGAGCTTGAAGCAAAGCATTTCATTCGATCTAGTTCTTCACCATGGGGAACCGCGGTGGTATTTGTGAGGAAGTCCGATGGGATTCTTAGGATATGCATCGATTATCGCAAGCTTAATGAGTTAACCATCAAGAACCGCTATCCATTACCTAGGATCGACGATATGTTCGATCAGTTAATTGGCGCTAAGGTCTTCTCATAGCAAGACCTTGCCATGGGATTTCATCAGCTCCGAGTTGTGGAAGATAGCATTCCACTTACATCTTTCTGCACTCGCTATGGTTCATATGAGTGGCTCGTCATGCTGTTCGGTTTGAAGAACACCCATGCTTATTTCGTCGGCCTTATGAATCGAGTTTCTCGGGTATACCTCGATAAGTTCGTTCTTGTATTCATCGACGACATTCTTGTATATTCTAAGTCCAAGTAGACCATGCTTGACATCTTAGAATTGTTTTGAGTACTCTTCGACAACATCAACTCAAAGAAAAACTTTCTAAGTATCATTTCTGGGAAAAACAAGTTAAGTTCTTGGGCCACATTGTTTCTTCCGAAGGCATTTCGGTCGATCCTTCTAAGATCGAAGCCATCCAAAATTGGAAGAGGCCTGAGAATGTTCATGAAATTCATAGCTTTCTGGGTTTGGAGGGTTATTACCATCGCTTCATCAAAGACTTTTCCTGTATTGTGCTTCCCTTGACTAGCCTTACGAAGAAAGGCATTCGTTGTACCTGGTCCGATAAGTGTGAGGCTTCTTTTCAGAGATTGAAGGAGCTTCTCACTCATGCTCATGTTCTTGTGGTTCCCGAAGGGAATCAGGATCTTATTGTCTATACCGATGCTAGTCACAGTGACCTCGGTGTTGTTCTTATGCAGAGGGATAGGGTAGTTTCCTACGCTTCAAGGCAATTACGTCCGAACGAGGTTCAGTACGCTACCCACGATTTATAGCTTGTCGCCATTGTCTTTGCTTTAAAGATGTGGCGCCATTGTTTGTTGGAAGAGCACTTAACTCTTTTCATCGATCACAAGTCTCTCAAGTACTTTTTCACCCAGAAGAAGCTCAACATGCGACAGCAGCGTTGGCTCAAGTTTCTAGCTTCATATGATTTCGATATTCAGTATACCCCTGGCAAGGGGAATCGAGTGGATGATGCTTTGAGTCGCAAGCATTTAGCTATTGTTTCCATGATGATTTGTAGAATGGAAAGTTCTAGAGACTCTTTCCATGTGTGATATTCGTGATCGTGCTTCCACATCCAACTCTCCTATTCTATTATATAGCATGGAAGCTCGTCCTACTCTTCTAGATCAGATTGCCAAGGCTCAGCGGCAAGACTCCGATATATCTGCTCTTATTCAGAAGTGTAAGTCTGAATCCCATAATGATACTGAGATGAGGGATTTCAGCGTCGATATTCATGGGTGTCTTCGAAAGAAGAACCGTTTAGTCGTGCCTCCTATTCCAAAACTTAGGAGGGGCATTCTAGCTGAATGTCACCATTCTAAGTAAACCATTCGTCCAGACAGCAGCAAGATATATGCTGATATGCGTCGTCTTTATTACTGGGAAGGCATGAAGCGAGATATAGCAAGTTATGTAAGCAATTGCATGACTTGTCAGCTTATTAAGGTCGAACATCAGCGACCCAGTGGTCTTCTTCAGCCTTTAGAGGTTCCATTATGGAAGTGGGACCAAGTTTCTATGGATTTCATCGATCACTTACCTCGTTCGAGATCAGGCCATAGCAGTATTTGGGTTGTCGTGGACTGTCCCACCAAGTCCGCACATTTTATTCCAATTAAGTCTAATAGGATGGCATCTCTCTTATCGAAGCTGTATATTAAGGAGATCGTGCGATTGCACGGTGTTCCTTCATCTATTGTGTGTGATCGTGATTCTCTTTTCATGAGTCACTTTTGGCGGAGTCTCCAGCAAGCTTTGGGCAAAAAGCTTCATCTTAGCACAGCTTATCACCCACAGTCTGATAGATGAACTGAACGGATGAATCGTATCTTGGAAGACTTGCTTCGTGCTTGTATCTTGGATTTTGGTGGTAGCTGGGAGGATCATCTTCCTCTAGTTGAGTTTGCTTACAATAATAGCTACCAATCTTCTATCGGCATGGCTCCTTTCGAAGACTTATATGGAAGGCCGTGTCGTTCTCCATCTTGTTGGCTTGAGTCGGGGGAAAGCTTATTTTAGGCCTAGAATCTATTGGAGAATCATCTAAGAATATCCATCTTATTCGTGAGAGAATGAAAGAGGCACAGAGTCGTAAGATATCCTACGCGGACAACCGTAGGAGGCCTCTTGAATTCTTAGTGGGCGACCTTGTTTATATTCGAGCTTCTCCTCTGAAAGGAGTGGTATGCTTTAGCCAGACCAGGAAATTGGCACCACGCTATATTGGGCCATTTCCTATTACAGAGCGTATCAGTCTTTTTACTTATCGTGCAGCACTTCCCGATCATTTTTCTGGAGTTCACGACGTATTCCACGTCCCTCAGTTAAGGAAGTGTCTACGAGATTCAGATTCTGTGTTCGATTCTCATGCTTTAGAGAGGTTGGAAGTCTCTCCTGATCTATCTTATATGCAGCTCCCTATGAGAGTTCTTGCTTCGGAGACTAGACGTCTTTGGAACAAGAGCTTTCCGCTTGTGAAAATTCAATGGTCCGATAATCCCAATGACTGCACTTGGGAAACCAGAGAATTCATCGAGCAATCGTATCCTGATTTCTTATCTTCTCACTCCGAAGGTAAGAATTTTCCATTTTAATCTATCTAAATTCCCTTTGTTTGATGAAATAAAGTGTGTTGAATATAGATTTCCTCTAGAAATTGCTAGGACGAAATTTTTATAAGGGGGAGTCTGTAACAACCCTGGTATTGGCGATTACCTGTAATATTGAATTATAACGATAGTTATAATTTAATATTGAGAATCAAATAAATTTGAGAAGAAGAAATTTTATTAAAGTTGTTTATTTGGAATAAACAATGTGATTTGAGAATAAATATTGGGTTTTTGTTAACTTTAAGCTAATAAATCAATTGAGTGGTTTATTTCAACATTTAATGGTTGGAATAAATATTTATAGTTGAAAATAAAGTTTTAAAGCTTTATTTTGTTAAGTTTGAGAAGAAAATGGTCAATTGTTGATTTTTATTTGAGTTATGCAATAGTGTTGTAAGTTATTGCTTATATTAAAGCTTTTATTGATTTTAAAAGAGGAATTTAGTGTATTTATGTGTTTTATAAGTATAAAAGTGTGAAATATTGTTTAAAAATAATATTTTTTGTTTAATAAAGTTAAAATGATTTTTTTAATTTGATTGACAAGAAAATAAGTTTTGTGGAGCTTGTTCTGATAAAAATCGTGTTTTTGTATTAAAATAGTGTAAATTGTGTAATATTATCAAAAATAGAGTTTTATTGATAAAAATAACTTTTTATTGTTAAAATAAATTTTATTTTGTTAAGATAACAATTTTATGTACATACATTTGTTGTACATATTTTATTTGGCCTTAAAAATGAAGATATATGTGAATATATTGATAATATAGGTTAAAAGTGTGCATAACTTAGTATTTTCACTAATTATTATTACTCTTGGGCTTTTAGGGTAAGGATTTAGATCCACAACCCTTCCTAGAATTTTCTGGTGAGAATTAACCTTCTGTACGTAGTTGTTTTTTCACTACTCATCTACTCCAGAAGCTTTTACAGTAAAAAAGAAAAAAGGTTTCCATGGCCACCCGCTTTTAAATTAAATTTCCACTCAAAAATTGCTGCAAGTTCCATGAGAAATATCACCAAACCAAGATTAGAAAAGGTAATCCAAACAAATACTATAAAAATTTCACCAAAATCCATGAATTAGATATGAAATTGTATGTAACTCTTATATTTTGTTCTTGCATGTCTTTGAAAACTCCATTTCTAGGTTATTGAAGCATCTTTCAAGCAAAAGGTCGCCTCTTTTCACCAATTTGATCTTGAAGCTCAGGTATTTTGAAAGGTGGGTATCAATCTCATAAAAGCTAGCTCATGCAATGCCAAAAATCGCAAGTTGAAATCAATAATTTGGTAAAAAAATCGTTTTTGAACTATTTTGATTTTCTATGTAAACTGTCTTGAGTTGCAAGTTTGTGCAGTCATATCTCTCTATTCCGGCAAATAAATGTTGTCGAATATTTTTTTCTTTTTTAGACCATGTTTTGTAGATTAAGCATACCAAATTTCAGGTCATTTCGACCTATATAGCTTATAGAAATATGCTGCCGAACTTTGATTTGTAGCATGTTTTTGCCCATATTTTTACGGTGAAAACACTGCCTGGGTTCAACTTTGAGACATCATAACATTCTCATACCTTGTCTAAATTGTGTGATTCTTTTTGCAGCTTAAATTATAGTTTTTGTGCTTTATGCAAGTTAAATTTCAGGTCATTTGGACTTATAAAGCTTATAGAAATATGCTGCGGAACTTAGATTCGGAGCATGTTTTTGCCCAGATTTTTACAGTGAAAACACTGCCTGGGTACAACTTTAAGACATCATAACTTTTTCATACCTTGTCTAAATTGTGTGATTTATTTTGCAGTTTAAAGAATAGTTGTTGAGCCTTATGCATGTTAAAGTTCAGGTCATTCCAACCTCTGTAGCTTATAGAAACGTGCTGTCAAACTTTGAATTGGAGCATGTTTTGCTCCAGCTGTTGATAGTGAAATCTGGCTGCAAGTCCAACTTTGAGAGATCATATCTCTCTCGTTTCTTGTTCGATTGTGTCTGTTATTTTTTTATTTAAAGTAGAGTTGTTTAACTCTACGCTTGATAAATTTCAAGGCTTTTAAACCTTTGTAACTAGTTGAAAATTTGCTTGGAACTTTGAATCGGAGCATGTTTTGCTTCAGATGAGAATTTCTAAATTGTTTTACAAGGATTTTTTTTTGATGTTGTTTTTGATCGGCTTGATCCTAAGATGGAAGAGCCAATATTACCACTTATCCATATTTCGGATTGGTGAGTTTTATTTAGGAGATTTTTGTATGATGATTTTATGAATAATTTCACTGAATTTATGTTGATTTTTCTTTACACATGCTTTCAAACCGTTTTTGGAAGATTTTTTTTAACTTTCGAAATAAATATTTTATAATATTTATAATTAATGTAAAGCTATTAAAATTATACATTTTCTATAATAAGAGAATTTCAAAAGTTATTTTCCAAACGATTTCTTAAATGGTTTTAAAAGCTTGTTTTCTAAATTATTTTATGTATAATAATGCATGATTTTGCACTTTTTGGACGTATGAGAAAGAGAATTAAATGATTTAGTAATACACATGGTATGTGACATGTGAGTTTACTTTTTCGGTTAATTCCGGACTTGTACGATCGAAACCTCTTGAGTATATTGTTTTGAGTTGATAATTGAGATTTATAATTCCTATTATAGGAATTAACTGAGTTAGCCAATATTTGTCGAATTGAGAGGTTCGAGATCTCCTATTATATGGGTAATAATCAATGAGAACCACTTATATATGTTGTTATACTCGCCGATGAGACGAGGCGAGTCTTGAGATGAAATTTCCCTTTTCGGGAATTATGGGTTATGAGAAACCACTATGAGATTTATTTGCACTTGCCGATGATACGAGGCAAGATATATGAGTATTCTAAGATTTCCGAGGTTTGAGATTTTATTTTTATGATGTGGAATTAACTAGCGGTTAGTAAATCGTTTAGTGCGAATGTGTGGTATGGGACGCACGTTAACACTTTTCGGGTTCCTTTCCGAGAGTGTGACACATCCACAAGTATGCCAATGCTATAAACCTTTCAGGTCATTTGAGTTATGTGACTTCGGTCACCACGAGTTATGTGACTCCGGTCGCCATGAGTATGACCTTTATGTCCACGAGTTAGGTGCCTAAATTATAAATAGCGCTGGATAAGAGTTTAGCACGTGCATCATTGCTTCGGTATTGCAATCGGGGATCTAGCCAATCCGGGTTTTCTAAGTTTCCTGAGTTTTATACAATTTCACCATTTTGAGATATTTTTGTTACATCGATAGCCCAGTGTTACATGAGATGTTATATAGGGTGATTTCGTTTTTATGAGATTTGAACTCTATCTTGAGTTCCATGAGATTCATATTGGAATTTTGATGAGTTCTCTTATGACTTTTGTATGATTCCTTGCATTTGAGTTGAATGCCATTAAGTACGGATTTCTTATATTGGACATAACCTATTCATGCCACAACCCTTTGTGAATCTATACCATAGCATTGTAATGAGCCATATGCATATCATTCCTTTATATCTAAAGGAAGAATTCCCTTATGCACTTATATTCCTCTCATCTTTTACTAATATCAAGTTCTAGCTAGCCTGACCCGTGTATTTATTACTCGGGTCAGACCGAGTTGCAGGTTAGGTAGTTGGACTCTTAGCTTGCTTTACCTTTTGGACTTCCCCATCGACTTGGGATATGGCATAGTTTTTGTGTAGTAGTGTTTCTGTTGGGAACTTGTGATGTATATATTCTTTTCTGGGGAATGTATGTATATATTATGGTTGTATACCACTAGTGGCATGGTGTATTACATTTGATGTATGTATTCATATGTATCGTTTCTGTGTTGTTGTTCTATGACTTGTAATTGATATAGTTATTATGTTTTGTTTCTGAATCGATCATGTAGCTACCATATTAGTGTATTAGACAGGAATTAAGTATATCGAATACTAGTGATGGAAAAAAAAGAGTATAAATATCGACATACTTAGTTCTTATCTAATGCAAGACTATGATGGTCGCCCTTAACCAGCCCTATTCTCCGCATTAGCAGATAGAATTACTAAGTAATTTTCTTTGTTAATGTGGGTCTTAGGGTGGAGCGTCACATATAACCTCGATTTCAAGGCCATGAGATACACCCTCTTGTCTTCGAGTCCAGGGCAAACTCTCTTGATTTAACCAACCTACAAGACCACCTAATTAATTTACGGGCTACAATCACACCCAATTGATTTACAGGCCACAATCACACCATTTCCAATATCACTTTGATAGATAGAGAGACTCGATATACTTCTTTGATTACAAATGATCCTATAACTCTGAATAGCCCTGAGATCTTTGAGAGAGAGTGGCAGAGAATCAAACTAGAGACAATCGAGTTTGATTCACTTAGAATTTCAGCAGACTTTTGTTAAAATATAAGAGAATATTTGAGTGGAGAAGAAGGAATGAAGAAATGAAGAAAAACTAACTTAAAATTCGTTGAAAACAACTAGTACTAATAGAAGAACAACAGTCATGTCCATTCGTGAAAGGTTATGATGAATAGACACTTCATTTGAAAATTTGAATTTTAAATTCTATGGCTGCCATGTCGACATGGGGGGATGGGGTATGTCGACATGCCCTAGTAAATTTTAAAAATTTATTTTTGTTTTTAAAAGAAATTTTCTTTTTAAAACTTGTCAAAACAATTTCTGAAGTTTATAAACCATTTTGAATATAATTTTAAGTTATAAAAGAGATTTAAAAGTAATCTTAAAAATATATAATCTATAATATAAAAGTAATATTAAAAACTAAGTATAGAATATATTTTTTGAGATTTAAAGCTTATAATCTTAAAACCAGGAGATAGTTTAAAAACAAGAGATGATTTTGAAATCAAAATGTAAAAGATAATAAAAATAGTTTAAGGCTAAAATATTTAAACTGAGGGAGAGGACTTTAAAAAAAATTGGAAAAATATTTAAAACAAATCATTTTGAACATTTCATGGATTCCATTCTACTAGAGAAGGTCGTGGGTTCCATCCTACTAAAGAGGTCGTGGGTTCCATCCCACTATTAAAGCGAGAAGGTAAATCCGAATAAAGATTTTAGTGCTATTATGAAGTTTTAACATAAATCTAGACACTATTACTTATCTTGATATCTTGAACTCTTGATACTCATGAGTCTTCAGTCTTGATTTCTTCAATCTTGAATTCGTTGGCCTTGAATCTCTATATTGTTCGGTCTTCATTCTTTAGTACCTACATATATATCCTGCATATACATATATATCTAGACAAGAATATTAGTATTTATATTTTATAACAAGTCCTTAGGCTGTTGTCATCAAAACCATCATCTCGGAACTAACAAGTTACCGTTGAGGAGTCCGCCTTGAGAATAGGTAGTAAATGATGGAGTCTGCCTCAATTGAGGTCTTAAATGGCTAGAGTCTGCCTATTTTTCAATAAATGTTATTAAGTAGCTTAGGTACTTTCTCTCACATTGTTAGATATTTATGACATGGGATTTGGGTTATGGGATTAAGAAACCTACTTTGGGAATGGAAGGTATTAAGTGGTTGATTATGGACCGGCCTCCTTTCCTTATAAGAAGTATCAAATGGTTTTATGTATGTAAACATATTCCTATTCTGAAATATATTGCCTAAATATTGAAATGGTAAGACTGGAGGTTTTTATTCACCAGACATTTATTGTTCTGACTCCCTCCTTATTACAATATAGGTTAAGAACAGAGTGATGACGGTGAAGATGCTTGAAGGTGGAGTGGCTTAAGCTTATGGTAGTTATTAATATCATTTATGTATTCTTAAGTTATACTCATGTATTTAGACGGAAGACGTAATGGATATTTTTGACAGTTTTATGATGTTTTGTATTATGACATTTCAAATGGTTTTGAAATAAATGGGTATAATTTAATATTATATTTTATTCCATCCATTGTGAATTCTGAAAAATAGTTATTTCTCTGTAATGTTACTTCTTTTTTTCAACAACATTCAGCCTTAGAAAGGTTTTAAGTTTCAATGGGCCTTTTTTAGATCGAAATTTAGGCCTGTTCTGAGGTGGGTTGTTACATTTGGTATCATAGCCTAGTTTATCCGATCAATGCGAAAACTATACGTATGAGTGGCTTACTTGTTATTTTTGAAAAGGATTTTCAAAACTCTTATTTTATATATATATATATATCTACACCCCTATTTCCTTGAACATATGCACCTACACTGGGCAACCCTTTTTTTCAGCGTATAATACTATCTTAGGAAATCATCACTAAAGATTCAACCTACGGAAGGTTGATATGGATGATAAGCAATCTTATTTTGGAAATGGGATCCTTAACCATGGAATACCTCATATTCGTGGAATGCCCGAATGTTTTGGGCAATATCTTAGGACCGTTGATCAATTTCTTATTCCTTCAGCTACACTGATGGCACCTACTACCCTACTTGCCGATGTAGCACCCCATCTCATTGACTTTCCTAAGTTGTGTAAGGAACTTTTTAATATGGGAGGGAAGACATACTCTAGAAGCGAAAGACGTTTGAAGGCTAAATCATGTATTAATGACTGCGAAAGGATATTTAGTGAGCTTGGTTAGGAAGATCATCTAAAGAGGAGGATGGCACTTGGCACCACAAAGGAGAAGCTTTAGACTGGTAGACTTAGTGACTAAGAAAAACGCTGGAAGGATTTTCTCATGGGATGAATTCAAGAATAGGTTTGAAATAAGGTTTATATCTAAGGAAGAAGTGAGTCTACAACTGGAGAAATTCAGCTTAGGCAAGAAGACTCAACTCTTAAAGAGTACATAGCTAAGTCTATAGAGTTGGCTAAATTTGGGATAAGCTTGATAGATACACTTGTGAAAAAGGCCATGAAGTTCTTGAAGGGCCTAAATTCCCACTGAAAGAATATTTCTTGACCCAAGCACCCATTGGTGCCTCGTATGAGATGTTGGTAGAGATAACAATGATACGCATGGCCAATGTGGACGATAAGGAGGTAGAAAAGGAGAAGGTCGCACCCACCCAGAAGTAAGGAGGTTCCAAGAAGGGAAGCATTTGGGCTAACAAGAACTTGAAGGGGAAGTTTAAGAAGGATAGTAAGATGTGCATGCATTGCTAGAAGAAAGATCATGAAGCTAATGATTATAGGGTGAGTCTGATGAAGGAAGCTTTTAAAGGGAACTGCTTTAATTGCCACGAGAAAGGGCATCTCAAGAATTAATGCACTAAGTTGGTACAAGAAGGATCAAGCAGACAAGGTTATGCTATTAAAGTCATCCCTATTGCTAGTAGACCAGGGAGGGACCAAGGAAAGGCAGCATTAGAAGGTATAACTCGTACTTTTGGGGTTACAATTTGTACCCTATTTAATTCAGGGCCATCGCATTCTTTTATATAGCTAGGAATGTAGTAAACTTTTTAAACTTTCAAACCTAGGTTATCACCAGCCCAATAGTGGTCGCTAATCCTATTGGTGATTTGACACATCTCTCTTTTATTTGCAAAGACCAAGTGTTGGACATACGCGGTGTTGATTTCATATGTAATGCATATGTTCAAAATTTTGAAGGCTATGTACATATCTTGGGTATGGATTGATTATCATATTATGGAACAGTTCTTGATTGTAATAGAAGGGTTGTACAACTAAGAAGTTATGGCAGCCGTGACCTATAAATTCTTTGTACACCCTAAGATTTAGTTCAGTTAATCCATCTATACCCACTAAGTCTAACTATTGTTGGAGAACCATCATTCGTACCCATAGTTTGGGAATTTTCCAATGTCTATGAGGAAGCTTGGATGTTTCACCCCTTAGGGAGATCCAATTCCAAATAGATTTAGAGAAAGAGGCAAAGCCAGCCGCTCTGCCTTTAAGACACATAGCCCCTAAAGAATTAAGGGAATTGGATAAGCAAATCTCTAAGCTATTAAAAAAGGATACATTTGTAGGAGTGCTTCGGAGTGGGGAGCCCCTGTTGTTTTCATCACTAAGATAGACGGTTCTTTGAGACTTTGCATCGACTATAGGGAATGGAACAAGTTGAGAAGGAAGAATAGGTACCCTTTAGCTAGGATAGATGACTTATTCGATCAGCTTGAAGGAGCTAAAGTCTTTTCTCAATTAGACTTAGTAACTAGATTCCATTAGTTGAGGATTGTTGAAGGAAGCAAGTCGAAGACCGTATTTCGCACACCAGATGGACTCTATAAGTGGGAAGTGATGCCTTTTTGATTGACAATTGCCACAGCATACTTTGTGGATTTTATGAGTAAGGTATTTAAGGGGCAACTCAATAAATTCGTTGTTGGGTTCAAATGATATTTTGGTATTCCCTAAGAGCAAAGAGCATAAGGATCACCTAAGAGAGGATTAGGAACCTTAAGAAGGCACCAGCTAAAGGCCAAATTTTGCTAAATACCACTTTTGGAGAAAAGAAGTTAGATTTCTTGGGCATATTGTTTCTAAGCAAGGATTGGCAATGGACACCGCCAAAGTAGAAGTTGTTCAAGGATGGAAGACTCTGAGGAATGCATCGAAGGTTAGAAGTTTTCTCGGGTTGGCAGACTACTATAGAAAGTTCATCAAGAACTTTGCAAGAATAACAGCCCCTTTAACCCAGTTGACTAAGAAGAACCTAGTCTTTACTTGGGACGATAGATGCACTAAGGCATTTGAGAAGCTTAAGGAGTTATTGACTAGTGCACCTGTGCTCACTATTCCCGATGGAACCAAACCGTTTATGATTTTCACAAATGCTTATGGCATAGGGTTAGGAGCAATTCTAATGCAAGAAGGAAAAGTAGTTGCTTATGCTAGTAGGAAACTGAAGGATCATGAAAAAAGATATCCAGTCCATGACTTGGAGTTAGCAGCTATCTTCTTTGCCTTGAAGATTTGGAGGCATTATCTCTTGGGAGAGTTTTGAGTTATTCACTGACCATAATCACTCAAATACCTATTTTTCCAAAAAGATTTAAATCTTAGGCAGCGAAGATGGGTGGAATATAAATCATTGTTTGACTTTAGTATTCAGTGTACCCCTAGAAAAGGGAAGTAGTCGCTGATGCCCTTATTCGAAGGCACGCTATCCTAAGTGCTATATATGAATAGAGGCAGTTGGAGTTCCTCTTAAATTTTAACTTCCAACCACCAACAGAACTCATCCAAGGCTTTTTAGTAGTTAGAGAGATTAGACCAGTCTTGATGGACTACATGGGGTTTGAGCAAGTGAAGGATGATAAGTTAGTAGAGATTTTGGAGAAGTTGAGGAAAGGAGAGCATTCCCCCCATGCTAGAAGGTATTCGGTTAATGAGAAGGGATGGATGCCTTTGTGTCCCAATGGTTGAAAGTTTGTTGAGAGAGGTGCTTATGGAATGTCACTACTTAAAATGACCGATCACCCCGGAGGAGATAAGATGTAAAAGGATAGAAGAGGATTTTCTTTGGGCCAGGAATGGAGAGGAGTATAGTTGAGTTTGTTGCTAAGTGATTAACATGTCAGAGAGTAAAAGCTGAGCAAGGAAAGCCAGGTGCATTACTATCACCATTGGAAATTCCGACTTGGAAGTGGGAATATTTCAATGGATTTTGTGGACGGATTGCCTAAAAGTCAAAGGGATAATGGAGCTACTTGGGTTATTGTGGATCGACTCACTAAGAGTGCCCATTTTATCCTAGTTAGGAATAATAGAACGGCCATTTCCCTCGCGCATATCTACATCAAGGAGGTAGTTCGTTTGCATGGAATTCCTATGAGCATAATTAGTGATAAGGACCTCCTGTTCACTACTGAGTTTTGGAGGAGCCTACAAGCAGCTTTGGGAACTTCTTTGAATGTTAGCACTGCATATCGCCCATAGACTGAAGGTCAAACGAAGAGGGTGGATAGGATTTTGGAAGATTTGTTGAGGGCTTGTGTTTTGGATTTCGAAGAACATTAGGAGCAACATCTACCTTTAGTTGAGTTTGTGTATAATAATAGCTATCAAGAGACGATTGGTATGGTCCATTTTGAAGCACTTTATGGGAGGCCATGCAAATCGCCCAGTTGTTAATTGGAAACCACCGACAAAATATTTCTTAGACCCAATTTGATCCATGGTACCACAGAAAAAGTAGATTTGATCAAGCAATGAATGAAGGCAGTGCAAGACCGTCAAAAATCATACGTTGATAGAATAAAGAAAGAGATCGAGTTGAGGTTGCAGATATGGTATTTGTCAAAGACTCCCCTCTTAGAAAAGTGGTTAGGTTTGGCATGTCTGGAAAATTAGCACCTAGATTCGTTAGGATATTCAGATTTTTGGAAAGGATAGGAAAACTTGCTTACCGCATGAAACTTCTTGACAGATTGGCAGGAATCCATAATATTTTCCACGTTTCTCACCTTAGGAAGTGCCTTCATGACACCGACTATTAGAGTTGAACCTGATCAATTGGGGGAAGTAGAGACGGAGCCAATAGTACCCAATGCCACCACATGCATTGTGGAGCACGAAACTAGGAGACTCCATAACAAAACAATTAGGCTGGTCCGAGTATAATGAGGAGACAACCCGACGGAAAGCACATGGGAAACCGAGGAGAAGATGAAGATCACTCTTTCAGAGCTTTTCTTTGGTAAATTTTCTCTCTAAAATTAGTATTTTGGTTGCATTGTTGTTGCTAGATTGGATGGTAGAAGATGGTTGCCACACATTTTCACAACCACTTTACACTCATGTTGAAATTTTTATAAATGTTTAGGATATTTGCATGACACGATTTCACACTTATGCTAGGATTGAGCTCATTTTAGTGTGTATGGAGTATATAATCACACTGCACTTTGGTTGAGTAGATGGTTGTGCTGATAATTTGGTTGTGTAACATGGATGCTATTGTGCATTACGTTGTTCACCCCTTTAAAGATTTTGGGACGAAATCCTTTTTAAAGGGGGAGAATGTAACACCCTGTAAAATCAACCATAAGTAAATCGAGTGAATTGAATTAAATAAGGTAGGGTTAAAATAGAAATTTTGTTAAAGTTGAAATTTGACCATGAAAGTTATTTCGTTGCGTTCGTGGTGAAATTATGAATTGTTTTCATATATAATATGCTGAAAACAGAGCTCAAACGAAGAAGAATTAAGCATATGAAGTTCCCAGATTTAAATTAATTTAGTTTGAATTCAAATTCAAATGAGTATTTAAATTTAGGGTTTGAATTTCAAAGATTTATTGTAGGTTTAATTGGAGGTTAAGTAACCGTTAAGTTAAACAGTTAACGTTAAAAGTTAAGTAAGAAATAAAATAAACGAGCAATGGATACAAATCAGCGCTCCCGAAATAAGAGGAGCGGTCGACAAATACGACCCAGTCGGTCGAACCTTAGCAGTAGATCGTTCGAGCATAGGCGGTCGACCGCTAACTCCTAGTGACAGCTAGAGTTTTTTATATCGAACGGTCCGGATTTATCCATTTTTGATCTATTTTCTTTTTAGTACGTTTCAACTCTTATAAATAGGACCCTATCCTCTCCACTTTTTACACACAAAATATTCGAGAACTCCGCGAACCTCTTCCATTTTCTCTCTTCAGTTAGATTCAGAAATTTTATTAGGGATTCAAGTAAGGATTCTAATCCTTTATTTATCTCTTTGAAAATAGGAGTTGAATAGAATATGAAGTTAGAATTGCAATTCCTATTGTTTAGGATATTCTATTGAATTGATCTAACAAGCTGGGTTTCTATTTCTATTTACAAGTCTATTTATTGCAGTTTTGGTTATGGATATTTCATCCTTGGTATGAATATTAGAATCCATTGTTATGGATATTGAAATCAAGGAAGTTTGAAGGGAAAGGGCTTGTATTAGTATTATGGTTAAAAGAATTGACATGTAACACTCGTTTATGGCATATAAACCACACACTAGAATTGATTAGGCGCAAATATATATTTATTTCTAATAGCGTAATAAACGTATAATTATAGCATATAATTGCATAGTTATTTAGGTAGCAATTGTCATTAATTTCCCCATTTTAGGAAGGTAATTGATATTTTAAGGCGTAATAAGGAAGATTCCTTATATAGCTTTAATTATGAAATGGTGAGATGAGTATTATATATATGGGGAGTATTTAAATTATGGCTAAGTCGTAGGGATGCAAGGTCAGTAGAGTTGCATGATAGAAGTCTATCCTTCAATTTGAGGCTACCAGCAGTTGTGTACACTTCTTATTGATGTGAGACATCTCTTATGATAACTATTTGTTATGACGTGAGGTTAGTCCTGAATTCTATAGGGTAAACCTGCCCAATTAATTTGGCTACCAGTTCCTATGAATAGTCGGACTAATATGAGACGTCATTATGAGTATGGATCGTAATGCAAAGGGCCTACTTCAGGGTCTTGAGGTATTGAGTGGCGGTTTGAGGACCCACCTCTTTTCCCCAAATGAAGTATTAAATGGCCAAGGGGCTAGTTATTAGGCACGATAGGTGGTATCTCGACAGGGGTCCACTTTGGGATAAGGTGTTAAGTGATTGATTGTGGGTACGCCATCCCATATAGAAGTATTAAGTGGCTCAAGAGATTCCATGCGATGTCATCTAGATAGTTACCATTGAGGAGTCCACCTTGGGAATATGTATTAAATGATAGGGTCTGTCTCAGCTGATGTTTTAAATGGCCAGAGTCTGCCTATTTTCCAATAAAAGGTATTAAGTGGCTTGGGTACTATCGCATTGTTAGATATTTATAACGTGGGATTTGTATTATGAGATTTAGAAACCTACTTCAAGAATGGAAGGTATTTAGTGGTTGATTGTGGACTTGCCTCCTTTCCTTATAAGAAGTATTAAATGGTTTAATGTACGTAGACATGTTCTTATTTTGAAATATACTACCTAAGTACTCAAATGGTAAGACACTAGGTTTTTTATTCACCAAACATTTCTTTTTCTAACTCCCTCCTCATTACAGCATAAGTGAAGGACGGAGTGAGGACGGAGTGACCTAAGCTTGTGGCAGTTATTATTATAGTTTATGATATTTTTATGTTGTACCCATGTATTTAAACAAATGATGTAATGGATCTTATTTTATAGTTTTATGATGTTTTGTATTATGACATTTCAAATGGTTTTAAAATAAATGGGTACAATTTGATATTATATTTTATTCCATCTGCTGCATGTTCCGAAAGAATAGTTATTGCTCTGTACAGTTACTTCTTTTTTTAACCAACAACCAGGCTTAGAACGGATCTAAGTTTCGATGGGCCTTTTTTGGGTCAAAATTTTGGCGTGTTCCGAGGTTAGTTGTTACAAAATGGGCAAGATTTAATAAGTTAGCCCTTATACTGCTAATTGAGGCTACATAGGCTATAAGGCTTCGATACCATTGACGGAGCTGGGCCAGCACACCACGGGATAAATGAGTGAATTTATAAAAAAATCCATTTTCAGATCTTATTGGGCCTATGAAGTCCAAATTAATTTAAATCCAATCTAATTAAATTTAAATAAAATAATTATTATATTTAATTACTAAATATAAAGGTCTTAAATTTGTATATATAATGTATATGTGTATCAAATACACATATATGTGTACAGTACACGTGCAACAAATAAACATATACATGGTTTATTATGCCCGTGTATAAGTGTTGGGATTTACACAGCAATGGACGCATTTGCCCCTTTATATACATATTTATTTTCCAATATAAGTTATTACTTATATATATATATGCATATATATACATATAAATATCCACACGTGCACACAAACACAGATATATATATATAATACACACACATATATATAACATATATTTTAATATTTATGTTTGTTTTAAAGACATTAACTAATTCAAAACAATTTAAATTAACATCTAAATTAAATGAAGATGGTTTAAATTTAAATATCCAGATCTAATCTAAGAGAAAAAAAATAGATTTGAAATTCAAACTCAAATTTTCAAATGTAGACATGTTTAAACACATGCACATATATTTAATTTTTTTTAATAATCATTCAAAATATATATATTTAATTTTAAAACTTATTAATAGAATATTAAATAACAGATATATAATGTTTATGTTTAATATGACGACTGCCCACGACCCCTGCACTAAATCTAGAAAAAAAATGCGCTGTAAAGTGTGCCAGGCTGCCATGGACGATTGTCAGGGTAAATTAAAAACAGCAGAATCTATCGTATAACTCACAGCGCATGGACAAAATACAATAGAATATATATATAGTGAAGCTTTACAAAATAGAATGTCATCATATAAAACTTCATAATAGTTGAATACAACATCTGAATAGTCAATACATCAAGCCTCACTACATATCACTCAAAGATTTATACAAAGCAGCGGAACATCCAGTACATATAGTAAGAAAATAATATGCAAGCCTCCAGCTCGTCTTCGACATCAACACCGTGGAAAGCAAGAACAACACCTGTCACCTGCTACCTAGTCTGCCCGTCCCAAAATGGACGAACAGCCCAAGGCAATAAGAGTTAAAACATAAAGCCTTGAGTCAGACAACAGTCTTAGTGAGCGATAAATTAACTAACAACATACCTAAAGAGCATAAAGGAAAAAGGAATTGGAATTCAACCCTCCCACTCCACCTCTTTCTACAGTGATAGCCCCCAGACACACACTAAGCAGAAGCAAACATAGCAGAGCATACAATTTAAAGTAAAGCAATTATCACTCGAGTCAAGGGCGATGTTTTCCAAGTACAAACCCCCAAGGCCTAAACCAAGATCAGATAAGCACCCAGAAAATACCACTCTTGAGACCGAATGACGATACAACCAAACATCCATGACTCTGGCTATCACTGTTATCATTGCTTCGATATCATCGTTAATTGAATGACCGGCTCATTCTTTCATCCGTCCGTCAAGAGCTAATGGAAACCCCGGTTCTAGACATAACTCTGCACGTCGTCGTGACCCGTGCCTAGGACTATCGAATCTGCCCAGAGTACTTGACTACCAATCAGTAGCCTTCAGGGACTATCGAATCTGCCCAATGTACTCTTGCTTTGAGCATGCTAGAACCTTCAACAACGATGAGATCTCAGCCTTCTAGTCATCCTCCTCGACGACTATTTCCATACTAGCTCAAGCGCCTCTCGAGCAAACCATTATCCTCAAACTCGAACCATTTCACCAAGTTATCAACATGCTTGGAATGATCCCGTCTGGATTAGACCAAGGCTATCTCATATCATGCTTCACCTCATCATCATCATAGCAAAGCTTCATCTCAACATCATCATCAAATCTATCCATATGAGCTTCACCATCCGCTACATATGCCACAAGCAGCTTTTCCAATTCAAGAGTCTTTCCCTTAGCTTTTGAATCACCTTCGACCATCTTGTCTAAATCAAATCATCAATCATCTAATTCATAGCAATCAATCAAGTCAAACATTAATCCAAGTAATCAAGCATTCAAATATGATCTAAATAGACAATTGTAACAATAATGGCAATTTCGTAATTAAAAAGTCTAAAGTCTAACAAGCATGAAAACATGAGCAATATCTCTATAATCTTGATGAATGAACTTGCATAGGTTAACACTTAGTAAAATGGTTGTCGAATCATCATGAACAATGGATCTATATGGATCTATACTTAGGTTTACAAAAATGCATGGAAATCACTACTTTAACACAAAATCAAGCCAACGATCCGATATACTCCTTTGGATCCGTGTGAGAGATAATCACCACTCACCAAATCACCTAAACAACCCAAAAGCAACACACTTCAGATCTGGACAGCGAAGGATCTAACTCGATCTATCACAAATCCGCTTCAAACGATGAAATCTCTCTTCGATGGATGAAGATCTTCAATCTAAGCTCTTGGATCTTCGATTTGGATGGAAGGAAATCACAAAATTAAAGTGGAGAAAAGAAGTGAAGAAGTGTAGAACTCGAGCTCTCAAAATAGCAGCACTTCGTCGCTTTGAAATCCGGATCCCAAAAAGTGAGGAAATGAACGTGTATTTATAGGCTGAAAACCCCTTAAGTCGTCCGCCTTCATGAGTCGTCTACGACTCATCAGAACACCACGACTCACGACTCAACAGTCCTCCGACTTACCACTTAGCCATCCTTCCGAACTACGACTTAACCATCCTTCCGACCTATGACTTAGCCAACCTTCCGACCTAACACATGCGCTTCCTAACAACTTAAGTACCTACGCGACTTAACATTTCAACGACTTAAGCCACAACGCACGTATGCGACTTACGACCTAAGACTCAACGACCTAACTTTCCTTGCGACTTAACGACTTACTGGGATACGACTTAATAAATTTTAAGTCGTTTAACGACTTAACTACCCAGCATACTATCATAGGTCGTCTACGACCTAACTAAACATGCCCAAGCGACTCAACGACTCATCAACTTATATCCTTAACTCGGCCACGACTCAACTGAGTTACGACTTAACTGGTAGACTTAGGTCGCTCACGTCCTAACTCCAACACTCCTTAAGTTGCTCGATCGACTCATACTCCCTAAGTCGTTAACCCGCTTAGTTTCCTATGTCGCTAACTCTTAATTCGCCACTATTCTTTAAGTCGTCTACTCCCCTGAGTCGGTCACTACCTTAAGTCGCTCAAACCTCAGGTCGCCAACATCCTATAAGTCGCTCCAACCGACCTATCCCAAAAATCCTTAGGTCGCTCCTCTTTCTTAGGTTGTCAACTCCAACCTAACTACTATACGACCTAGGACTTAGACTATGGACGACTTATCAACAATGCGACCAAATGGCAACTGTTTTTACGATGTTTCGATCCGTAAAAATACGGGTCGTTACATTCTCTCCCCCTTAGGAATTTCGCCCCCGAAATTCCAAACAAACAAGAGCAATCAAAACTATTCCGCATGCCTATCATCCATAGCAATCAACGAACCATGCACCCAATTCTAGCCTAGCATGAAGAATTCTAAAACTGGAACAAGTTACAATGTCGTGAGATGACACGACACCTTAGGGCCATACCTCGAAGAGTTCAGGATGAGCTGCCTTCATCCTCTCTTCCACCTCCCATGTACAGTCGTTATCATCATCACTCCATTGTATCTTGAGCAACTTAACTACCTACCTCCTAAGCTGTTTCGTGTCGGTTTCCACAACACGAAGCGGCTTACGAGGTCTCTTATCGACTGGATCAACCTCAAAATCTTCACAGCTATCAGCAGAAAACACTGTATTCGAGTCGTGCACATACTTCCGTAGATACGATACATGAAAAACATTGTGAACACTCGACATCTTTTCTGGTAACTCTAATTTGTAGGCGAGCTTTCCAATTCGCTCGATGATCGGGAATGGTCCAACAAATCTCGGAGTCAATTTTCCTTTCTTCCCGAATCGGATAACATTCTTCAGTGGAGAAATCTTCACAAAAACCATATCACCTACGTCGAATTCCAAATCCTTACGATGCTTATCGGCATAACTTTTCTGACGGTCTTGGGCTGCCTTCATTCGTTGCCGAATGATCTCTATATAATCTGAAGTCTGTCGAATCATCTTTGGCCCAAGCATCAGTTTTTCTCCGGTCTCTAACCAACATGTCGGAGAGTTACACGGTCTTCCATACAATGCCTCATACGGTGCCATACCAATGCTTGACTGGTAACTGTTATTATACGAAAATTCCACCAAATGAAGGTGATCTTCCCATGATCCTCCGAAATCTAAAACACAAGCTCTAAGGATATCTTCCAACACTCGGTTGACTCTCTCGGTCTGACCATCTGTTTGAGGGTGATAAGCTGTACTCAAACACAACTCGGTTCCCAAAACTTCCTGAAAGCTCTTCCAAAATCCACTAGTGAACAATGGATCTCGATCGCTCACTATACTCTTCGGAATACCATGGAGTCAAACTATCCACTTAACATACAACTCGGCCAACTTTGATGCAGTCCTAGTCGATCGAATAGGAATGAATCTTGCACTCTTCGTCAGACGATCTACGATGACCCAAATCCCTTCATTTCCCGTTCTTGTTCTAGGTAACCCATCAATAAAATCCATCGATATTTGTTCCCACTTCCATGTAGGAACTTCTAATGGCTGAAGCAGTCCACTTGGCTTCTTTTATTTGGCTTTTACCAACTGGCAGTTCATGCACTTGGAAATGAAATTTCCAACATCCTTCTTCATACCTTCCCAGTAATAGGTTCTCTTCATATCCCGATACATCTTATTCCCACCTGGATGAATTGTCAGCTTCGAGTGATGACTTTCCTTCAGAACTTCACTCCTCAATTCATCTATATCGGGAACGACTAGTCGTCCTTGCTTCCGAAGCAAACCCTCTCGATCGACTTCGAATCCTTTATCCTTTTCTGGGTCCAATCCAGATTCCAAATCATGGATAATCTTGACAATCTTATCGTCTCGCTTTTGGCTCTCGCCAATCCTTTCCACAAGAGTAGGTCTTATCGATAAGTTTGCCAACATCTCAGTTTCTAATTCACATCTAGGCCTGAAGTCAAATCCAGCTAAATACTCGAGATTCTTCCATTCTGAAAACATGGCTCCCAATCCTGCATGTCTTCGACTTAACGCATCTGCCACTGCTTTACCCTTTCCCGGAGTATAGGCTATACCAAAATCATATGATGCCAAAAACTCTAGCCACCGTTGCTGCCGAAGATTCAAATCCTTTTGGGAGAAAAGATACTTCAACGACTTATGATCTGTAAACAACTCGAATCGAACTCCCAATAGATAATGTCTCCACATCTTTAGAGCAAAAACAATCGCCGCTAACTCCAAATCATGAGTCGGGTAATTCCTTTCATGCGGCTTCAATTGTCGACTGGCATACGCAACAACTTTACTCTTCTGCATCAACACTGCTCCAAGTCCAGTACCACATGCGTCGGTGTAAACCACCATCTCATCATTCCCACTTGGAATAGTCAAAACAGGAGCACTTGTCAGTCGCTCTTTCAGGATTTCGAAAGCTTGCTCACACTTAGCATCCCATCTGAATACTTGATTCTTTTTCGTCAATCTTGTCAATGGTGCAGCCACCTTGGAGAAGTCTTTGATAAATCGACGATAATATCCTGCTAATCCAAGAAAACTTCTCACATCAGATGCATTCTTAGGTCTAACCCAATCCTGGATTGCTGCTATCTTGGCGGGATCAACCGCTACCCCATTTCCAGAGATAATATGGCCTAAGAACCTCACTTCACTCTTCCAGAAGTGACACTTCGAAAACTTAGCCTTCAGCTGATGTTTCCGCAAGATTTCCAAAACAATACGCAAGTGCGTCTTGTGCTCTTCTTCAGTTCTGGAATAAATCAAAATATCATCCACAAACACAAGTACGAACTTGTTCAACTGATCTCTGAACACTCTATTCATAAGATCCACAAAATATGCTGGCGCATTAGTCAATCCAAACGGCATTACCAGCCACTCAAAGAAACCGGATGGTGTCCTAAAAGAAGTCTTTGGCACACTATCCCTAGCCACTCTTAACTGGTGAAATCCTGTTGCCAAATCCATTTGAGAAAACACCTTAGCTTCATGAAGCTGATCAAACAAGTCATCTATTCTCGGCAATGGATACTTGTTCTTCTTAGTCACTTTATTCAGCTCACGATAATCCACACACAATCTCAATGACCCATCTGCCTTGGTTGCAAACACAACTGGTGCACCCCATTCGGACACACTACGCCGAATGAATCCTTTCTATAAAAGGTCATCAACCTGCACCCTCAACTCCTGCTGTTCCCTAGGCGCCATCCGCCTAAGAGGCATCACAACAGGTCTGGCTCCTTCAACTAGATCTATACCAAACTCGATCTCTCTATGCGGCGGTAACCCTTTGACCTCGTCAAAGACATCCTCAAATTCATTAGCGATTGGCAATGATGACAGTCCATCCCGTGGAAGAACCAGCGAATACATGAAGCTTATGAAGACGCCTTCTTCATGCTTACATCGTATCACAATCTTTCGCCCCTCCACATTATCGACTGTCACCTCCAACCTCTCACAATCAACCTTTGCCGCATATTTCCTAAGCCAGTCCATACCCAAAATAATTCTGAACCCCACAAAGTTAAGAACAAAACAATCACAAACAAAAGAGCAACCATGACTCGATACAATCAGACCACGGCATAGCATACACAAACAAGACGAACCCCCAACTGGATTAGTCACAACCAATGGCCTATCAACAATATCCGGTTCTAAACCTAACCGGCCTACAAGTTCATTACAAACAAACGAATGCGACGCCCCAGTATCAAATAACACTCTAACTGGAACACCACAAATGGAGAGAGTACCTTGAACCACCACACTTTTTCCTTTCTCTTCAGCGGTAGGAGCTTTTGAAGATGATGGAACAGCCCCCAAAGCATAAGCTTGCACAATCTGCTTGTCCTTTTGCGGTTCTGGACAATTCCTCTTGACATGCCCCAGCTTGTCACAGTTGTGGCACTTCACCAGCACCTTTGGATTCTTACAATCCCTAGAGAAATGGCCCTTCTGCTGACAATTGTAGCAGGTCACTTCGCCCTTCGGCTTCTTCTGGCCATCCTTACCCTTTTGCTGCTGCTGCTTCCTCTTCTTGTTTCCACCCTGCTGTGGTTTAGACTCTTCCCTGGTTGCAGCAACAACAGATCCTTCCTTAGGAAACAGATTCTCGTGCCTCAGAGCTTTCTCTACAAGCTTCTCAAATGGATCGTCCAAATGATCCACTAACTGTCTCCCAAGATAACTGTCCAAGCCTGTCACAAACTTCTCATTCTTCTGGTACGAAGATTCAATATACGACCGGGCATACTTGGACAAAGCTTCAAACTCAAAAACATACTCAAGAACTGGTCTTCCATTTTGCTTGAGCTCCACAAACTTCTTGAACAGAACAGACTTCTGAGCTGTAGAAATGAACTTAGCCTCAAATCTGGCTTGGAATTGCACCCAAGTAATCTCTTCCTCCGGAGTATCAATGGTGATAGAGTTCCACCAATCAGAAGCTCTTACTTGAAGCTGTCTTGATGCTAACTTCCTCTTAGTCGCATCCTCAATTCCCAAATCACTAAAGATCCTTCTACAAGCATCTATCCACCTTTGGACTTCAATGGTTGACTCTGTTCCCAAGAAAACCTTCCCTCCAAGAGCAGTATAGTCCTTACACAACTTAGCAAAATCCACCGGTCTTGGAGTTTGGACTTGAACTCCAACATCAACTACTGGAGCTGGTATCCTTCTCATGATCGAAGTCATCATAGCTTCGAACATAGCTACATAATCAGCAGTTCCCTCAGCAGCACGGCCTTCCCTAGCAGCTGGTCTCCCTCTTCGACTCATCCTTAATATCTATAAAAAGGAATGATCAGCACACCTTGAGAAACAACTGCATAAAGGACTCACATACTTCTAATCTACTATATTATATATAGTAATCATCCATCAAAATACAATTACGTCTCTCATACGTAGTTACGTCAGCAAGTGTTGGGTAAAATCGATTAACAAAAGCTCTGATACCAAATATGACGACCGCCCATGACCCCTGCACTAAATCTAGAAAAAAAATGCGTTGTAAAGTGTGCCAGGCCGCCATGGACGATTGTCAGGGTAAATTAAAAACAGCAGAATCTATCGTATGACTCACAGCGCATGGACAAAATACAATAGAATATATATATAGTAAAGCTTTACAGAATAGAATGTCATCATATAAAACTTCATAATTGTTGAATACAACATCTGAATAGTCAATACATCAAGCCTCACTATATATCACTCAAAGATTTATACAAAGCAGCGGAACATCCAGTACATATAGTAAGAAAATAATATGCAAGCCTCCAGCTCGTCTTCGACATCAGCACCGTGGAAAGCAAGAAAACAACCTGTCACCTGCTACCTAGTCTGCCCGTCCCAAAATGGACGAATAGCCCAAGGCAATAAGAGTTAAAACATAAAGCCTTGAGTCAGACAACAGTCTTAGTGAGCGATAAATTAACTAACAACATACCAAAAGAGCATAAAGGAAAAAGGAATAGGAATTCAACCCTCCCACTCCACCTCTTTCTACAATGATAGCCCCCAGACACACACTAAGCAGAAGCAAACATAGCAGAGCATACAATTTAAAGTAAAGCAATTATCACTCGAGTCAAGGGCGATGTTTTCCAAGTACAAACCCCCAAGGCCTAAACCAAGATTAGATAAGCACCCAGAAAATACTACTCTTGAGACCGAATGACGATACAACCAAACATCCATGACTCTGGCTATCACAGTTATCATTGCTTCGATATCATCGTTAATTGAATGACCGGCTCATTCTTTCATCCGTCCGTCAAGGGCTAATGGAAACCCCAGTTCTAGACATAACTCCGCACGTCGTCGTGACCCGTGCCTAGGACTATCGAATCTGCCCAGAGTACTTGACTACCAATCAGTAGCCTTCAGGGACTATCGAATCTACCCAACGTACTCTTGCTTTGGGCATGCTAGAACCTTCAACAACGATGAGATCTCAGCCTTCTAGTCATCCTCCTCGACGACTATTTCCATACTAGCTCAAGCGCCTCTCGAGCAAACCATTATCCTCAAACTCGAACCATTTCACCGAGTTATCAACATGCTTGGAATGATCCCATCTGGATTAGACCAAGGCTATCTCATATCATGCTTCGCCTCATCATCATCATAGCAAAGCTTCATCTCAACATCATCATCAAATCTATCCATATGAGCTTCACCATCCGCTACATATGCCACAAGCAGCTTTTCCAATTCAAGAGCCTTTCCCTTAGCTTTTGAATCACCTTCGACCATCTTGTCTAAATCAAATCATCAATCATCTAATTCATTGGAATCAATCAAGTCAAACATTAATCCAAGTAATCAAGCATTCAAATATGATCTAAATAGACAATTGTAACAATAATGGCAATTTCGTAATTAAAGAGTCTAAAGTCTAACAAGCATGAAAACATGAGCAATATCTCTATAATCTTGATGAATGAACTTGCATAGGTTAACACTTAGTAAAATGGTTATCGAATCATCATGTACAATGGATCTACATGGATCTATACTTAGGTTTACAAAAATGCATGGAAATCACTACTTTAACACAAAATCAAGCCAACGATCCGATATACTCCTTTGGATCCGTGTGAGAGATAATCACCACTCACCAAATCACCTAAACAACCCAAAAGCAACACACTTCAGATCTGGACAGCGAAGGATCTAACTCGATCTATCACAAATCCGCTTCAAACGATGAAATCTCTCTTCGATGGATGAAGATCTTCAATCTAAGCTCTTGGATCTTCGATTTGGATGGAAGGAAATCACAAAATTAAAGTGGAGAAAAGAAGTGAAGAAGTGTAGAACTCGAGCTCTCAAAATAGCAGCACTTCGTCGCTTCGAAATCCGGATCCCAAAAAGTGAGGAAATGAACGTGTATTTATAGGCTGAAAACCCCTTAAGTCGTCCGCCTTCATGAGTCGTCTACGACTCATCAGAACACCACGACTCACGACTCAACAGTCCTCCAACTTATGACTTAGCCATCCTTCCGACCTATGACTTAACCATCCTTCCGACCTACGACTTAGCCAACCTTCCGACCTAACACATGCGCTTCCTAACAACTTAAGTACCTACGCGACTTAACATTTCAATGACTTAAGCCACAACGCACGTACGCGACTTACGACCTAAGACTCAATGACCTAACTTTCCTTGCGACTTAACGACTTACTAGGATACGACTTAATAAATTTTAGGTCGTTTAACGACTTAACTACCCAGCATACTATCATAGGTCGTCTACGACCTAACTAAACATGCCCAAGCGACTCAACGACTCATCAACTTATATCCTTAACTCGGCCACGACTCAACTGAGTTACGACTTAACTGCTAGACTTAGGTCGCTCACGTCCTAACTCCAACACTCCTTAAGTCGCTCGATCGACTCATACTCCCTAAGTCGTTAACCCGCTTAGTTTCCTATGCCGCTAACTCTTAATTCGCCACTATTCTTTAAGTCGTCTACTCCCCTGAGTCGGTCACTACCTTAAGTCGCTCAAACCTCAGGTCGCCAACATCCTATAAGTCGCTCCAACCGACCTATCCCAAAAATCCTTAGGTCGCTCCTCTTTCTTAGGTTGTCAACTCCGACCTAACTACTATGCGACCTAGGACTTAGACTATGGACGACTTATCAACAATGTGACCAAATGGCAACTGTTTTTACGATGTTTCGATCCGTAAAAATACGGGTCGTTACATTTAAAAAATCAATTTTTTTAAATTTCATTTCGGTCGCAACCATTTATTAAAAATTAATTTTTTGTAGAAATCCATATGGATTTGTACGAAAATATTTTTTTTTAATATAAAAATCTGCATGGATTTATATATAGAAAAATCAAGTTTTTTAAACATACTCTATAATTTAAAAGGATTAAATTATTTATAAATAAATAATTTATATTTTATAACTAAATGAATAAATATATATATACACACGCATAATTGTTTTTTGAATAAATATATATGTATGAATATATATATAACACATACTAATAGATTAATTTATATGAGTCACATATTTATACACACACATTATCACAAAATTCAAATTTACTTTTAAAATTATTTTAAAATCATTATTTTATTTTCAAAAAAGATTTTATTATTATTTATATATATATATATATATTATACATTAATTAATAGAGATCTTAATAAGGCTTTTACAGACTATTACAGAGATATTTTCGGTACTAAAAATAAGCATAAAATTAATGCTAGATGGAATGATCTTTATCCGTATGATCTAGCATTGACTTTTGAGTTTGATAATCCTTTTTCTAAAGGGGAAATTTTTAAAGCTATTAATGACATGCCTAGCGATAAATCCCCGGGTCCTGTTGAGTTCCCTATTTTCTTTTACAAAATATTTTAGGATGCTTTAAAATTCGATTTAATTAGCATGTTTAATGAATTCTATAATGGAAAATTGCAATTAGGAATATTTAATTTGCAAATGTTATTTTATTGCACAAAAAATCGGTGCTAATAATTTAAAAGATTTTAGACCTATTTCCTTAAATAATTGTTCCATTAAAATTATTTCAGAAGTTTTAGCAAATAGACTTAGTAAAAGAATGAATGATCTAACTGACTGTTCTCAAACTGCTTTCATTAAGGAGAGAAATATCACTGATGGTGTTGCTGTTGTTCAAGAATACATTAATCACTATTGTAAGAATAATATTACTTGTGCGATTTTAAAACTGGACTTTGCAAAAGCTTTTGATCCGGAGGATTGGGATTTTCTAGTTGATATGTTTTATGCTAGAGGTTTCAGTCATAGATGGATTAGCTGGATCATGACTTTACTTAAAACTGGTAACTCTAGTATTATGGTAAATGGTATTTTAGGTAATAAAATTCAATCTAAACAAGGTTTAAGGCAAGGTGATCCTTTATCGCCTCTTTTTTTTAATTTAGCCTCAGATGTTTTCGCTAAGATGATTAAAAAAGCGGTCGATAATGGATCTTTAGGGAGTGTTGGTAGTGAAATCTCGTGTAATGTTCTATCTATGCTTCAATTTGCGGATGATACCTTACTATTTACCTCTCATTTGCCTAATCATGTTATTACCCTTAAATTTATTTTATATAGTTTTGAACTTCTTTTAGGTTTAAAAATAAATTTTGATAAAAGTTCGGTTTTAGTTTTAAATGATTTTGACAAGGTTGAAAATTTAGTTGCTAATACGCTTAATTATAACCATTTGATTATCTTGGTTTTTTTATTAGACCAACTAAAATTAAACATGATGATTGGTTTATTATCATAGATAAAATTAAAAATAGGATTTCTAATTGGAATGGGAGATTTTCATCGAGAGCGGGTAGATTAGTTCTTATAAACTCTATTTTATCTGCTCTCCCAATCTATTGGATGTCTATGCATCTTTTTCCAGAATAGGTGATTAACAAAATTGATAAAATAAGAAGGGACTTTTTATGGAGTGGGGAAAACTCTAACAGCAATATTAAATGTTTAGTAAATTGGGAAACTGTTTGGTTTAGGAGTCATTAATTTGCGTAACATGAATTTGTCTTTGTCAGGGAAATGGTTATGGAAATTTAAGGATATTAATGATAATCCTCTTTGGAAGGAAATCATTTCTAAATATTACTATAATAGTAGTAACAATTTACATCAAATTACTCCTATAGTTATAAGTAAATTGACTAATTTTTGGAAATCAATTTTGAAATGTCATGAGATTTTTAACCTAGGTATCAATACAATGGTTCATTAGGAAATAGTACTTCTTTTTGGTATGACCGTTGGATTTCTATTATCCCTCTTAGGATAGAATTTAAAGACCTTTATGAAATTTGTAACTTTAAGAATGCTTTAATTATAGATGTTTTTTCTCCCGAAAATGACCCTCTTGGAATTTTAGTTTTAATAGGTACTACTCTTAGGAAACTTTCTTTGCTTTATACTAGATTGAATCTATATAATATTGATAATGAAAAAGATAATATTTGTTGGGAATGGGATAAGAGTAAGAAATATACTTCTAATTCTTTTTATAAATTTCTTAACTTCTCGGGTGTAGCTAATAACTCATTTAAATTTATTTGGAAAACAAATGCTCCTCCTATATCTAAAATTCATATGTGGTTAATCATGCATGGAAAATAAAATAGTATAAAAATTTTAAAAGGAAAAAATATGCAAATTGATAATAAATGTTGTTTTTGTAGCATGAATACTTACTTTATTCTGAATAATACTCTCAAAATCTTTAAATTTAGTCTTCCAACTAAAATTTCTGATTGTGATTAATATTGGAATAATTTTAGATTTAAGTTTAAAACGGAAAATAGATTTTTACTTGACACTTTATTCATTATAATTTGTTGGTATATTTGGTTTGAGAGAAATCAGAGAATTTTTAATAATAACAATAGTCATTTTAATAAGTTGAATTTTATAATTTCTTCATTTTGTTTTAATTGTGTAATGACCCAGAATTTTGGTTATTTTAAATTGGAATATTTAATTGATTTTAAATATTTAAAAGTTATTTTTATAGATTCAATAACTTGAGTTCCAAATATAACGATTTATTTGGTAATTTAATTTTTGAATTAAATAATTGGAAATCGTTTAAATACTTAAATCTTGGAATTTTATTTGGATAAAAATGATTTAAGGGCTTATTTAATTTCTATTAATAAGAAGGAAGATAATAAAAAATTTAAATTGGATTTATAAGTGATTTACTCGATTTTTAAAATAACTCGTTTTAATTAACAAGTAAAAGTAACCTTCCTGGGCACAGTCTCGGAATTCGGCGAAGCAAGTTCCATTGGATCCGTAATAGTGTATTATTACCGGATTTCAAATTTCATGGCGTTTAGAGTACCGTTTGGTCGTATGGAGTATAAAGGCGTTGAAATTATTATCAAAAATTAAATATTATAATTGGGTTCAAAAGCTATCATCTGCATATGATCGAATTGGATCTCGAAACTTGTTCCATTTTGTTCGAAATATGGGTATAACATTAGGAACGCCAGGCGACATGCCTCGAAAGGGGTTTGAGAATTCAAGTTGCTATAAGCGAGATATTTTGGAATTTTAAATTATATATATATATATATATTGATTTGACTTCCCACAAATATCTTTCTTCACATTAGCAGATCTATCAGCCACCCTATGTTGTGCCTACCTATTCCTTTTAAAATACGATGCCTTCCTCTTCATTTTTAAGCACATGAGAGAGAAAAAAAGAAGAAGCAAAGTTTGAAAATCAATATCTCAGTAAATACTTCATGAAAAAATCAAAAACTAGTTTCAAAAAATCTTGTTTTTGTGTGGGCTTCGATCTGATGTAATGTTTGTGGGTTACAGCACCCTCTGGTCGAGCTCGTTCATGTCAGGCGTGGCCTAGGGTTAGATAATTTTGGGCGATCGGGGTGGCGGTTGGTCAAGTCGAGGGCGGATCTGAGTTCGCGGTGGAGAAGGGGTGCCTGTGGGTGGAAGCGGTTGTGTGCGACAATGGTTTTTGGCATGCGATGTTTTTGAGTCGCTGTGAAGGATCGTGGCAGGTCGCGATTCGATTAGTGGTTGTCTAGGGCGAGTCGAGGGTTCGGTTGAATTCGTGGAAGTCTGGTGAGTTGTTGGGTGGTGGTAGTTTGGACGTAGGTGATCGTTTGTGGCATGTCACTGACACGAGGGAGTGTACAAGAGTGAAGCTACAGGAATGGGAAGCAAGATTGGGGATGAAGCATAGTTGGTCGGGCTTTAGTTATTAAGTGGGTACTGAAAAAAATGGTGATTTATTTATATATATTATTTAATAAAATTCCAATTCTTATAAATTCATAACACGTTCGTTTTAGGTCCAAATCCGACGCGGTCCATCACATTGGGTTCATATTAACAAGATCTTTACTATGGAATCAAATTGGTTGAATTTATTGCTTGCCGAATTTTTAGATAAATTTGAACGCGTTTGAATTTAATCGGAACCAGAATGCAAAAGCGACAGCAGAAAATAAAGGTGAGTAAATCTCACTCATTTGGATAACTAGTTTTATTTTAAAGTGATAAAAATTATTTATTGGCTGATTGGATGAATTGATAAATTATTATTATCGGCTGAATGTTATATTATATATATTAATATATATATTAGTAGTTGGGTATATTTTCCGACGATTGGAGCAGATGAGACACTATGCGCCCCGCATAATAGCGGATGACCCTATATTACCGCGATATCCCTCCTCGAAGTGGGATTAGTATTTCATATTATATAACATCTGTGGTTGTAGGGAAACAGGTTGGAGGGATCCAACTGGATTCTTCAAATATATTAATTTTTTTCATATATAGTGATATATGATCAAATTGAATAATCTGTTATGGATTGTTGTGTGATTTGATTTATTGGATGCTATAGTAGCACTGGGCTTGAGTTTGGTATTATAAATACCATAAATAACATTTTTGATTTTAAAGAGGAAATCAAAGGCGATTTTGGAAATGAAAATTATTTATTTTGAAATTTGGGATCATTTAAAAGAGAATTGAGTAGAATAAAATAAATGATTAGACTTTGGACATTTATTTAGCTATTTCATAAAATGGTTTCAAATAGAGAATTTTAACTTGAGAATTTTAAACAATGGAATTTTAAACGAGATTCTTAAAATACGAAATGGAAGTCAAAATTTAGATTTGAATGGTTTTTAGAATATAGGTTTGGATTATTTAAGAAATAGATTTATAAAGGGAATTTTAATTAGAAATCGATTTATAAATGGATTTAAGTGATATGAATTTAAGTGATATGAAATCGTTGTAAACTGGAAATGAGATTATGGAGTTTATAAACAATGTTTATAAATAAAATAAAATGATTATCATTTGATAAATAGGGGATATAAATTCACGGTGAGAATTTATAATGAGATAGGGTAATCGGTTTTAAAAGAAATGGTAGATTCTATTTTTGCAATGTGAAAAAGGTTATGAAATTGGGAATGTGGTCGATGTGTTATAAATCGAGAGAGATTTATAAATTGGAATTGGTTATATTGAAATTTAATATATATATATATATATATATATATATATTGAGGAGTTAGGTTTGTTTTAAAAAGAGAATTTTTAATTATTAAACTATGTAATTTAAAACAGTTTTAGCATTGAAATATTCCAGAAAGTTAGTTATTTAAATATTTTAATTTGTTGAAATGAATTATAAATTTTATAAACAATTTTTGTAGATAGATTAGAAATTTTATAAATAAATTGGAATTAGTTATTGATGTTTATTTAAAAGTGCTTTGATATTTAAATAAATGTTTAACCATATCTTTGAAATTTATTATTATTATATATATATAGTTTAAAAGTAAGTAATTGGAATTTATTTATAAATATTCTCGAGATTGTAGTCTAGATTTATTAAATGGATGTGATTGTATAAGTGAAGTGTTTATAATGGGATTTCGAGAAATTTCGGAAATTTCCAAAATAGTTAGACTCGGGAACTTCGGAAATGAATCTGAATTCATTAAAGGAATTATAAATTATTAGTTGGATTATAAATAAGTATAATTGATAACTTTTGGAAATTTGTAAAAGGAAATTTATAGAAATTCTGGAGATTGAGAGTTAAGTACGGAATATTCTCTAAGTATGGATTTTAAAAATGATTTTGGGAAATAAACTTATAATATTCTTCTAAGTATTGGAATTAAAAGTTTTGAAGATATTAAGCGGCGAAATGATATATATATATAGAAATATTTCTAAGTAATGAAATATTAAGTTGGATTTGGAGATATTTCTAAGTGTTGATATGTATGGAAATTTTATATATATATATAGAAAAATTTCTATGTAATGAAATATTAAGTTGGATTTGGAGATATTTCTAAGTGTTGATATGTATGGAAATATCCTGTTAGGGATAAGTATTTGAAATTTGTTTTCAAATATTGAAATATTGAAGATATTTGAATATGTATCTTTGTAAAGATATTTTGAAATAAATTTTTTGGAAGAGTTATAATATGGGCATAGTGACCCCTTATGTGTGCAATTTGATAGTTAAATAACCGACTATCAAATCTAGCCAAATTCGTTGATCGTTTCGAAGAGACCAGGATTGGATTTAATTATCCAAAAACCACTTCGATCCGATTTAAGCGTTGCGAATTGTGATATCGTGAAGATAAGTGGTGATTTTGGAGATTCGGTTTGTTCAGACCCAGAACAACTTGTATGGATGAATGTTATCAGCACATTGTCATTAGACAGCAATGAGCATTTTAAGTGTAAATTTCTTGAAAGGTAATCGTAGCCTCAAGCCTCATCAACCGGAATGACTAAAACAGGGTATGCAGCAGAGCTAAGTGGGTCGCTCCTAATAGGGTATGTCATCATCTTTCTAGATACCCTTCATTTACATATTTATGGATTGGTTGTGCATGAGATCTCAAAAAGGTCTGAAGATCGGGATGATGACATATTCGGTACTGGTAGTCAAGTGCCAGGCCTGTACTGTGTGGTAGGGTACAAGATGTTCTTGTCAGACCCAGGTGCATTAATCTAGAGATGCACTCATCGGAGGTAGTTCCTTACCTTGTCATAGTATGGAATCCATTCTCCAATAAGCGCGGTACGGTTTTGATTATGCCCAACTATGTTGAAATGTGAGATGCAAGCATTTCAGCTATTTTAATAAATATTTGTACTTAGACACTATTATAATATCACAGGATTTTTATATTAAAGTGTTTTGGTTATCGTAAGGTAAAAACCCGTCGTGTTTATGTGTGGCGTGGTCTTACGAGATACCCTTTTGATTTCAAAGATTTTCTTATAACTTAAAATCCAATTGGGTGTGTTTTATCATGCTAGTTTTCCAAACTAACTCGGGTGTTATTTTATTATAATGCTCGGGTCAGACCGAGTATTACTTATTCAGGTTAGGATGCTATGGAGCTCAAGAGACGAGCTGGATGATAGAGACATATTACATGTACTTGATTATATTCCACCGTGTGTGTGGGCTGTATATTCAGCACTTGTGAGGACAAGTTATTACAACTATCCGGAATTGATTGTTTATTGTTGTACTCGGATGATGGTATGTATAATAACAGTTATAGTTCTTTTGTATAATGATATGTTATTATCTATTATATATTGTTCCGCTGCGATTGTGAGATTCTATGTTGTTGTTCAGTTTTCTCTTATCTTCTTTCTTCTTTTTTCCCTTAACAATCGGTTTTTTTCCGGCATTCGATTTCTCAGCATGTAATTCAGTGGACGTATTAGTGTCGATTTTTTCGAGGGTCGAAAATCCCAGTCGTTACAAATTGGATCTCAAATCCTAATTATAAATTAGCTAAAAATAATCATTTGATTTCTCGGCATGTAATACAATGTACATATTAGTGTTGAATTTTTTTAGGGTCGAAAATCCCAGTCGTTGCATTTGGTAATTGTGACGACCCGCCCTTCTCGACCCTCGAAAATCGACACAAAATACTCAACAGTATAATATGCCGACGATCGGATGCCGGAAATGACATATTGTAGAAGAATAAGAAGGTAGATAGAAGAAGAAAGAACTAAACAAATCAGAATCTTACAATCGCAGCAGACAAAATATAATATATACAACGGAACTTTACACAAAATGAAAACTATATCTGTTTATATACAATACATCATCAGAGCCCATCACAACAAAATCAGATACATGCCTAACAACAATCATAGCAGCGGAATATAAGCAAGTACGAATAGTACGTCTCGACTCCAGCTCCTCTCCTGCTCCATAGCAACCTATCCTGTAAATATACTCGGTCTGACCCGAGCATTATAATGAAATAACACCCGAGTCAGTCTGGAATACCAGCGCATCATAAATACACCCAATTGATTATTAAAGTTTCAAAAATCCTTTGAAAATCAAAAGCATCTCGTAAGACCACGCCACAAATAAACATGTCGGGTTTTTACCTTACGATAGCTAAAACACTTTTTATAGAAATCCTCTGATATTATAATAGTGTCTATATACAAATACTTATAAAATAGCCGAAATTGTTACATTCAATAAATTCCGGCATACTAGGTATACAAACAAAACACGTATAAGGCACGTAGGGAAAATGGATTTCCAACGAATGACTAGGCACTGGGGTACCACCTGTCACAGTACGTGGCCTAGATCACAGTACCGAGGACCCACCCTAAGTCCCCTGCAACACAAGGCCGGAATCACCTATGGGCAATTCCGAATATAATCACCCCACGGTTGTGATCAGCAACCGCACCACTAAGCCGAAAAAAAAGGGACATCTAGACAGGGATGACCATACTCTCCAGTGGGCGCTACCCACGAAGCCTTGCTGCATAACCCCTGATTTTCAGTCATTCCCGGTTGATGAGGCTTGAGGCTAAGCGTTACCTTTATAGCACATATCCCTTTGAATGCCCATCGCCCACCTGACGATGTCACGAAAGCATTCGTCCATACAAGTCCGTCCCGGGTCCGAACGGAACCGAAGGCACTATTCCTACTACATCCATTTTGGAAATATCCTCAGGATTAGTAGCGACTAGCCCTTGCACTTCACAGCTCCATCTTCGACTCCGAACACGTTACACGAAACGTACAAACCGGATCGAAGTGGTTTTCGAGAAATAAATCTCGATCCCGGTCTCTTCGAAACGATCAGCGCATTTGGCCAATATTGATAGTCGGTGATTTAACTATCAATTCACATTCACAAGCATCCATAAGCATCCATCACACAATAAATAATATCACACATTATTTATTCTTCCCCTTTAATATCTTTTAAAGATATACTTTCACATTCCAAAACTCATTTTGGAACGAATTTCCAAATTTCTTCTTTAACACGGTAAACCATTTTACCATTATTTCCCATTGGAAAAACCAAGCTTAAACATTCCGTTTTAAAAACAATTAAAATACTTTATTACTGAAATATACTTTAAAATATGTAAATTACTTCTATTTATTTACTCAAATATAAATTTCAGAACTATTCTAAATACTATTATTTAATAAGATATAAATTCGATTTAAATAAGGGTTTAGTCTACTAAATTTAAAAGTGGAGTTTAAAAGAATAATACTAGCCTTTACCAATAACTTAATCATATATCTTTAAAACAACTTGAAATTTCTTCTTTCAAAGTAATAATTTTCTTAAAATACTCTTTAAACAATTTAAAGCTTTAACTTTTAATTAAATAAAATCCTTTAAAACACTAACTTAGGTTTTCCCCAGAAACCTTTCCGTTCAAACATCCCAAAGCATTCTTTCATATAAATCCATCCGATTTATTTCAATTTCAGTTTATGCTTACGACATAAATTCCCAATTCCATACTTATCTATAACTTCATCCGAAGTTCCAACTCAATTTCCCATATCCAGAAATTCATTTTAAAAATATAGTTTAAACATTTTAAAATAAACATTTTGGTGAATTCTTCAATGAAACCAGATTTACAATTTACTTAAATAAAATTCCAATGGAGAAAATGGCATTTTAAAATATTTTATTTACATTTAAAACTGTAAATTTTACATTTGGAAGCTTCATTCCAACACATTTAAATTTCCGAATAACACTATTCATTATTAAAATAAACCATCGTTATTTAAAAACAAATTGTAATTTCCATAGAATTCATTCCCAGAAATTTATACTTCCCATTTATTCATTTTATAAATCTCAATTTGGCCAATTTACATTTTCCATCCAAACCAGATTTCAAATTCTATTCTTTGAAATTCTTATTTTGACCATTCATTTTATTTCGTAAAAACCCAATTCAATCCATTTATAATTAAATTCTGGAATTGTAATTTATACAACAATTATCACAATACAGTTTAATTTCAGATTTATCAATCACAACAATATAAACAGGCATCATTATCAATTATAAAATAATTGCTACATTGTGAGGAATCCAGTTGGATCCCTCCAACCTGTTTCTTCCTGCATCACAAATATTAGCACATCACGATATAAATATCAATCCAAACTGATAACCACAGTTATAATCAACCAATCACACAGATATTTAAATATTATCTATTTAATCTGCCTAGCATCCAGATGTGAGTGAGAAAACTCACTTTGAGTTTCGGCGAGCGTTCGAAATTTAAATTAAATCGAACAACGTTCGATTTAACCCAAATTCCTACTTGCCCGGAATGACTCCGGAACTGCACCATCTCGTAGTGTTCGTTCCTGCGATCCCGGTGTTGAAAATCTTGTTAAAATCTGATAACGTATGAGCGAGTTACGGTTTTATAAAGTTTAAATTTAAATTTGAAAACAATTTCCTTTTTATAAAATCATACCATCTCAGCCGTTCGATCTGAGATGATGATTTCAAAGCCGCGTTCGACTCTTTGCTTCTCTTCCTCACGCGATCTACACCTACATCCCAACCCAAAGGTCGCAACTAGGGCACAACATCGTTGCGCCTACGTCGACGACGAACTCAATCAGCGGCCACCCATCGAAAGCCCTCCATCTCCTCCACCTCCACCCTAAACGGCACGAAGTCCGACCTCCTCCTGAGCTCGCAATTCGAGCTCGAGCTGGCCACGAACGGGCTGCGATAGCTCCCTCCACGCGACGCCAACATCCATCATTACCGACCATCGTGAAGATCTCGACCTCCTCTTCCCTTTTCTAGTTGAAAGCTTCTGAAATCGTTGCTTGGATTGGAAGATTTTTGAGGGGGAAGACAAGAAGATATTGGCCATTGAATGAAAAACTGCGGCGGCCACGTTTAGCTTAGGGTTTTGAGATAAAATGTTTATATATATATATAATTTAATATTATTTAATTAATAAAATATCTCAATTTAACAGTTAAAGCACACGACATGCAATTCTCACGTTCCGACAGGCTATCTTGGGGTTTTTCCGCGTTCCGGACACAATGGGATAGGTTTCGTAAGCTAATTTGATCGCATGCGCGAGTTACAGAATTAAACGATCAATTTAAAATTAAATCGGTTAAATCGATTTCGATGCGTTTCGAGCTGCCACGGTCAAACGACAACTCTGATTGCTACGAAAATTGAAATCCGATAATAACTAACTATTACGGATCCAATGGAACTGGTTTCGTCGAATTCCGAGACTGTGCCCCGGAAGGCTATTTTAACTTGTCTATTAAATCGAGCGATTTTCTTAAATTATCGGAAACGCTCAAAATTTTACTTTCAAAATTTAATAGCTTAATAATAAATCATATAAAATTCATAAACACATTAAAAATCATTCTGGCTCATTCCAGACTAAAATCTGATTAAATTGCATTTTAATAATATTAAATTCATTTTTAAATTAATATTAAATTCCAAATAATAACTTGTCGACTTTTAAATTCATCTAAAAATCCAACATTATTGTTTATAACCAATTGAACTTAAAAATACATTTAAATATCATTTTATTACTATTTACACCCAAATCCACCTTTTTATCCCAATCCCGAATATTTAATTATTTATTATCCAATTTCAGATTAAATCTCCACATTAGAAATTATCACTTGTTATTTTAGTTTAAACCAATTCTTTTTAGTTCAAAATAAATCTTAAACCCATATTAAACATTTAAAAATGAATTAAATGTTCAAATTCAATGGCTTAAAAATACGGGATGTTACATTCCTCCCCCTTATAAAAATTTCGTCCCCGAAATTTGCTAAGGTAGGAACATACTTCCCAACCCATTTACTTACTCAATTTGCTTAGCTAAAGTTTATATTCACTTTCCAAAATCCTTTAGCCCAATCCCAAACTCAATTGCTACAATTTACTCTAAAGCCTTTATTTTAACTTTATTTCAAAATAACTTTACTAGTTATTAAAAAATTTCCCAAAACCCCAAAAAATTCTAACTCCCAAAAATTTTGGAAAATTTTGGCGGAGTCTCCTTTGTACGAAGGAGTTTCTGCGATATCGCAGGATACACAAATATATATACATCGGCTCACACGGCCGGAAACCAAAATATATCACAAAACATATATCAATTCCCAATTATATTTGCGTAGGCGTACCTTTTAGCAAATTTTAATAGCAAGTGGCTAATATAACGCATATATGCGCTCCAACTCTCTCGAACGCCTTCCGTACCTGTACTTACTCAACAAACTCATCAGTTTTCAAAGATATGAGCATTTTCATAATATTTCCAATACAAATGCAAGCTAAACATATCCATTTCATAACCAAATCAAGCAAATTTTATCATTAACAATGTCAACCATATTTTTCAACAATTCAAAGATTTAAATCACCTTTCAAATTACTTGTTCAAGTCCAACTTCATTTTATTTCACTTAAATGATTCACATTCAAGTTTACTATATTCTCAATTCATATTTACATCAATTTGATTACATGCGTATCACTTGCATCAATTTACTTCAATTCAATTACAAATTGATTCACAATCAAATTCTTACTCTTAAATTTGATATACTTACATTTTCTTTATTTTAACTTACATTCTCAATTTGATTTGCAATCAAATTTTATTTTAAACTTGAAACATTTGCATTTCTTTTATGATCCATTTCTATCCATATGCAAAATTACTTAATAATATTTCAATCCATTTCCAATTAATTCAAAATCAATTCCATTTACCATTTTAAACCAATATACTTGCATTCATATACTAATTCTTTAAATTAGATTTCAATCCATATTAACTTATTCAAAAATCAATTTCAATTGCTTGTTAAACAACTCAATTCCGAATACAAGCAATTTCATGACATTCAAACAAAATAATCACCACTTAAGCTTATCACCATTCAAAATTAATTTCAACTTGGATGTGTATTTATTTTATTCAATTTTTGCATTGTTCACAATTCAAGTATTTTTATTCCAATGCAATTGTTAAATTCAAAATTTCCTTACATATTTATTTCAATATCCAATTCAGGTTTATATAAATATTTTTCCATCTTGGATTATTTACATTCCATACATCCTTATTTCATCTCAATAATTAATTAAAACAATTTCACATGCATTTCCATTTTATTATTTAACAAATTTCATTCAGATTACTTAATAAAGCTCATTCACAATCATTTTGTTTTTCTTTCAAGTTGCTTAAGTTCCTCCAAGTATTTCCATTATCTTCTTATATCAATTTTATTTTATTTCCATTTGATTCTCATCCAATCAAATTCCAATTCATTTACAATCTTAAACGCTCTTTATTTATTTATCCAATCCATGTTAGATTTATTTTGTTAACAAAGAGACCATTTAAATTATTTCTCTCATTTGAATTTACTCACAATTCAAACCATCACTATTATAAGCTAATTCCATTATTCATTCATACTTTCCAATATTTATTACCAAAATTAAATTCCATCCCAAAACTAGATTTTATTTACCTTTCAAATTTTGACCAAACTATCACAATTCTATTCATTACCATACACATCCCATTTAATTTAGATAACACAAAACTCATTGCCAAACAATCATTTTAGATTTAATTTAGTGAGCATTTACTCCATTTGATCTCATTTCAACTAAATTAAATTTCCTTCCGATTCTATTCTTATCCAAATTTTATTCCAAGTTTACTAAGTTTTTTCTTAGCCAAATTAAACTCATTCCTTTACTACTTACATAATAATTGAATTCCATTCAATATTGCTTGTAATGCATCTGAATCTTGAATTTTACTTCAATCCATTTTATTCCTCCCTAAATAAGTTCAAAGCTTGTTTACTATTTAAGTTCATTCACATCTTCTAAATCTCACTTTACCTTATCCTACTTTACACTCCATTTAGGATTAAGTTTGAATTTGCCTCACCATCCAGCTATTTCCATTAATGAACTTCAAGTTCACTTCTATTTAAGGATTTAGATTGCCCATTTAAGTCCCTTTCCATTTAATCACAACTTCAAATTATAACACTTTATAACTTAAGAATATGAAGTTATTTGCACCATTTTGAATTCACAAATTTTAGATTGTAAGTATAATACTTAATAGCTTATGGGTATAATTTATTACACAACGACCCATAATTACAAAGTTATTTTATTTTCAACTTAACCCAAATCAATTTAATCCCAATTCCCAATTTTACTTAACTTATTCCAAGTTAGATTCAAATTTCTATTCACTTCAATAACTTCATTTACTTCCATTTTCCCGAATTAAGTTTTAATTTCAAGGTTAAAATTCCCATTCTTCTTTTCTCACTTAAATCAACTTTACTTCCAAAATTATAGTTGATTTATTTCAATTTCCACATTTTTACTTTAACAGAATTCCCAGAATTCAATTTACCCGGATTTATTTCAAAACCAATTTGAAATATAAATCAACACATTTCCATTTGATATCCAAATCAAATACCAAATTCCAAAACAATATGCTTTTACCAAAACAATTTTCCCCTTAAAATTGTTAAAACAACTTGTATATAAACAAGTATAAACAAATATCTTAACCAATCACCTCGAAAGAAATCCATCACTTTAGAAACTCGAAAATGAATTCTAATGATGTGGCCAGCATCATCAGGATTATTTTCCAGCGACTGCAGTGAGTTCAGTGCTTTCTACTTCCAAAATTCACCTCAAATCAATTTCCATTCAAAAATATTTTCCAAAATATACTCCATCGTTGACTTCAAAACCTTTGGAAAACATTCCAACATTCCCAAAATTTCAATCAACTCAATTTAAAACCCTTCCCAAAATTTCCGGAATCAAATTTCTGGTTTAAATCGAATTTTAATTATACTTCTTCTTATTTAAACCATATTTAGTTAATTCTATTTGGTTATGAACCATTTAAATATTTTAAATTCTTATTTACTTAGAAATCATTTCAAATTTTAGATCATATCTTAATTTCTTATTTGATTATAGAGGAAACACCCAAACAAACATCTAATATATATAATTTAGAAAACTTATTTCTTTATATCAAAATATAATTTTGGGTAAAATTATTTCATTTACCCACTTTAAAAACAATACTATGTCGGTTTATCGTGTTTAAGAGTTTAGAAATCCCTATCGATACGGTTGTACTTCCCGCACCGACCAGAATTCATAAACACTCAACCGATAAGTCAACACAGTACAAAAACAATTTTATATCCACTAACAAGTATGCTCTCATAGCTATTATATACTCAACTCATCATAGAGTACTTCTGACTCTATTTAAAATGAGTAATTTCCCACCAAAGCCTAGGTTGTCGCCAACCTAAGCTCCGATACCAAGTGTGACGACCCGCCCTTCTCGACCCTCGAAAATCGACACAAAATACTCAACAGTATAATATGCCGACGATCGGATGCCGGAAAAGACAAATTGTAGAAGAATAAGAAGGTAGATAGAAGAAGAAAGAACTAAACAAATCAGAATCTCACAATCGCAGCAGACAAAATATAATATATAGAACGGAACTTTACACAAAATGAAAACTATATCTGTTTATATACAATACATCATCAGAGCCCATCACAACAAAATCAGATACATGCCTAACAACAATCATAGCAGCGGAATATAAGCAAGTACGAATAGTACGTCTCGACTCCAGCTCCTCTCCTGCTCCATAGCAACCTATCCTGTAAATATACTCGGTCTGACCCGAGCATTATAATGAAATAACACCCGAGTCAGTCTGGAATACCAGCGCATCATAAATACACCCAATTGATTTTTAAAGTTTCAAAAATCCTTTGAAAATCAAAAGCATCTCGTAAGACCACGCCACAAATAAACATGTCGGGTTTTTACCTTACGATAGCTAAAACACTTTTTATAGAAATCCTCTGATATTATAATAGTGTCTATATACAAATACTTATAAAATAGCCAAAATTGTTACATTCATTAAATTCCGGCATACTAGGTATACAAACAAAACACGTATAAGGCACGTAGGGAAAATGGATTTCCAACGAATGACTAGGCACTGGGGTACCACCTGTCACAGTACGTGGCCTAGATCACAGTACCGAGGACCTACCCTAAGTCCCCTGCAACACAAGGCCGGAATCACCTATGGGCAATTCCGAATATAATCACCCCACGGTTGTGATCAGCAACCGCACCACTAAGCCGAAAAAAAAGGGACATCTAGACAGGGATGACCATACTCTCCAGTGGGCGCTACCCACGAAGCCTTGCTGCATAACCCCTGATTTTCAGTCATTCCCGGTTGATGAGGCTTGAGGCTAAGCGTTACCTTTATAGCACATATCCCTTTGAATGCCCATCGCCCACCTGACGATGTCACGAAAGCATTCGTCCATACAAGTCCGTCCCAGGTCCGAACGGAACCGAAGGCACTATTCCTATTACATCCATTTTGGAAATATCCTCAGGATTAGTAGCGACTAGCCCTTGCACTTCACAGCTCCATCTTCGACTCCGAACACGTTACACGAAACATACATACCGGATCGAAGTGGTTTTCGAGAAATAAATCTCGATCCCGGTCTCTTCGAAACGATCAGCGCATTTGGCCAATATTGATAGTCGGTGATTTAACTATCAATTCACATTCACAAGCATCCATAAGCATCCATCACACAATAAATAATATCACACATTATTTATTCTTCCCCTTTAATATCTTTTAAAGATATACTTTCACATTCCAAAACTCATTTTGGAACGAATTTCCAAATTTCTTCTTTAACACGGTAAACCATTTTACCATTATTTCCCATTGGAAAAACCAAGCTTAAACATTCCGTTTTAAAAACAATTAAAATACTTTATTACTGAAATATACTTTAAAATATGTAAATTACTTCTATTTATTTACTCAAATATAAATTTCAGAACTATTCTAAATACTATTATTTAATAAGATATAAATTCGATTTAAATAAGGGTTTAGTCTACTAAATTTAAAAGTGGAGTTTAAAAGAATAATACTAGCCTTTACCAATAACTTAATCATATATCTTTAAAACAACTTGAAATTTCTTCTTTCAAAGTAATAATTTTCTTAAAATACTCTTTAAACAATTTAAAGCTTTAACTTTTAATTAAATAAAATCCTTTAAAACACTAACTTAGGTTTTCCCCAGAAACCTTTCCGTTCAAACATCCCAAAGCATTCTTTCATATAAATCCATCCGATTTATTTCAATTTCAGTTTATGCTTACAACATAAATTCCCAATTCCATACTTATCTATAACTTCATCCGAAGTTCCAACTCAATTTCCCATATCCAGAAATTCATTTTAAAAATATAGTTTAAACATTTTAAAATAAACATTTTGGTGAATTCTTCAATGAAACCAGATTTACAATTTACTTAAATAAAATTCCAATGGAGAAAACGGCATTTTAAAATATTCTATTTACATTTAAAACTGTAAATTTTACATTTGGAAGCTTCATTCCAACACATTTAAATTTCCGAATAACACTATTCATTATTAAAATAAACCATCGTTATTTAAAAACAAATTGTAATTTCCATAGAATTCATTCCCAGAAATTTATACTTCCCATTTATTCATTTTATAAATCTCAATTTGGCCAATTTACATTTTCCATCCAAACCAGATTTCAAATTCTATTCTTTGAAATTCTTATTTTGACCATTCATTTTATTTCGTAAAAACCCAATTCAATCCATTTATAATTAAATTCTGGAATTGTAATTTATACAACAATTATCACAATATAGTTTAATTTCAGATTTATCAATCACAACAATATAAACAGGCATCATTATCAATTATAAAATAATTGCTACATTGTGAGGAATCCAGTTGGATCCCTCCAACCTGTTTCTTCCTGCATCACAAATATTAGCACATCACGATATAAATATCAATCCAAACTGATAACCACAGTTATAATCAACCAATCACACAGATATTTAAATATTATCTATTTAATCTGCCTAGCATCCAGATGTGAGTGAGAAAACTCACTTTGAGTTTCGGCGAGCGTTCGAAATTTAAATTAAATCGAACAATGTTCGATTTAACCCAAATTCCTACTTGCCCGGAATGACTCCGGAACTGCACCATCTCGTAGTGTTCGTTGATGCGATCCCGGTGTTGCAAATCTTGTTAAAATCTGATAACGTATGAGCGAGTTACGGTTTTATAAAGTTTGAATTTAAATTTGAAAACAATTTCCTTTTTATAAAATCATACCATCTCAGCCGTTCGATCTGAGATGATGAATTCAAAGCCGCGTTCGACTCTTTGCTTCTCTTCCTCACGCGATCTACAGCTACATCCCAACCCAAAGGCCGCAACTAGGGCACAACATCGTTGCGCCTACGTCGACGACGAACTCGATCAGCGGCCACCCATCGAAAGTGAAAGTGTGTACGCTTGTGCACACTAATTACGGATCGTGTAATATGGACTAATATATGCGGAATGTTATTTACAATTGCTATACAAGTAAATATTCAATAAACTAACTATAGCAATTCACAGATATAGAATAGTAAATGCAGTAAACTGTAAAAATCACACCAGGGATTTTTATACTGGTTCGGACCTCCCGTCCTACGTCCAGTCCCAGACTTCTATCTGGATTTTCACAACCAACTACCTCACTTCACCCGGAGGAACAGGTTTACAACACCCGAACAGCCGAATGGGATTTCGTGCCTCTTACAACTCGAGGACTTCAACAAAAACAAATACAATTGTCGTTGACAACTTGTGCTCTTGATAACACTGATTTGTCACTTGTAGTACACCCTTCCTATAATCTTATCCTCAAAATATGTGAATGAATGTTTGTGGAGATTGAAGGAAGTATATTACTTATTTGAATCAAAAGATATGAAATAATTTCAATGATTCAATAAGCAATTTGAAGTAGAGAGCTTTTAGAATGCAAGAGTATTTAGAAATTAAGATCAGAATTTTAAAGCAAAGAATTGTTGTGTTTCAATCAATGATTTAGATATGTTTATATAGAGAATAAATGGTTGTAACTCTTTGTGAAGAGTAGCCATTAACAGATGTGATCATTGATGAAAGGTAAGAGAAGCAACCATTGAAGAAAGAAGTGTCTTTTGGGAAAGGTTGCTTTCTGTTTAAAAACGGTCGACAGGTCAAAAATGACCAGTAGACAAAATTTCAAATATATAGACGTTATGTGCATGTGTGCACGTTCATTGTGCAATTTACACAGGAACGGTCGACCGCCTGGTTTTGGACCGGTCGACCGGTCCCTGTTAAATTGCACAGTGAATGTGCAATGTCATCCAAAACGTATATACATCGATTCTATTGAGATGTATGATTATTTGAGGATAGATTTTAACAAAACTAATACTACTAACATACCAAATAATCAACCTCTAACGTATGAAGCTCGTTGTGTTTCAATGAATAACTTCTTTTTGTCGATCACGGTTTATCCCTTTGTCAGAAATCAAAACTATATAAAAATCTTGACTCAACATTCTCCCCCTTTTTGATTGATGACAACATAGTTATGAATCTCCCCCTGTATATGATCTCCCGCTGAGATTGTGCCTGTAACTCTATATTTTCCTGCATATATACTGTTAGCACAATTTTCTCCCCCTTTGTCATCGACAAAAAGGAGTTTGTTAAAATAGAGGATATAAATTATATAATCCAGAGTATAAGCAAAATAAAACTACTACCATAGATCAAGAGTTAAGAGTCACATAATATGATAATACCCAAGAGTCTAGTACGAATTAAAACGCGACACTATTTAGTACAAGTGCCAGATAATGTCTTAAAGCAAGAACTAAAGTCATAATTTACACATAATAATAGATAAAGAGATAAACTAAAAGGATTCAATCTGACTCTGTCTCACCCTCCTCTTCTTCTTCTTCTTCAACAAGCTGAGTTTTTCCGTATCCACGTCCATGACTCGTTCCCGAGCTTGTACCCTCCTCCGAGGATGTCCAAGCAAAAGTAGGAGGAGCTGGGCGCTTGCCAGGGTCTTGAGTTGGCATGGATGAAGATGATGCTCCACATGATATTGCTTCCCAAATAGAACTTAAGAACGACTTAAGTTTGTTAAAGCGTTTATCCATTTTTGTGTCCATGCGCTTAAGTCGTGCTTCGAGAAGAAATTGATTTTGAGCAATAGTGTTAAGTGATTCTTTTGTTGAGGAAGATGATCTTAAAAGTTTAACTTCTTCAGGTTTAGGATGGGATGAACGGGAGGAAGCTTCTCTATGTCCTTGGTCTTTCCATTGTTCAAAAGGCATAATATTGAAGTATGGAGCTGGAAGCTTCATTCTTGTAATCGAAGCTTTGTTGATGGCTTTTGGTTTGGAAATAGAAGACTTTGGTGGTTCAATGCCACAATCGAGCAAGAGTCGCATAATATACTCGTTATAAAACAAGTGTGGCCTAGAACTATCATTTACTTTCAAGATCTCATCAAAGATCATACCAATCCAGTTTATACAAATGCCCCCATAGATTGCGTATAATGCCTTGAAATTTTCTTTATAGACGGCATCAAAATTTCCAATTCTTGGTAAAAGAGAGTGCATAAGAGTATGATGAAGAATTCTTGCAGACGGCCGTAAACCAATAGACTTGGTGCTATCCTTGTCATCTTCAGTAAATTGATGACTAATTTGATTACGGACATGAATATTGCAAAAGTCATTTGAGAATTTTTCACCAATAAACCGAGAACCAAGAACATTTGCCATCCTATCACATGAGATAAACACTTCTTTGCCACAGACAACGGACCAAAAACTTAAATTGGGATCCTCGGGCTTGTTTTTCTCTAAATTTAGATTAGCATAGAATAACTTGATCATGACATGGTTAATTTCCACATTGTTTTGATCATAGTCAAGTAGATTTGCAATGTCAGCATCCTTTGCGAAATCAAGGATACGATAACTAGAGAAATCTGAGAATTTAACAAACGAACCCAGATGGATAGTAAAATCTTTCATGTCATTCCATCTCTTGAGTGAAATTGGATCCACAAGCCATTTCTTGATAGAGAGATCAATGGGTTGTGTTTCTGAGGTAGAAGTTTGCTTTAATTTCTTTTGTTGAGGAGCCATTAGGGATAAATTTGAAGAAAGAAATTTAATAAGAGAAGGTAGGGTTTCTGGGATTTGGGGGAAGAAGACTGGTTTGAAGTAAAAGAGAGAGATAGAAAAAAAAAGTGAACGGAAAGTTATATAAAAAAAAAGAATATACGTAACCGGTCGACCGGTCAAAAATGGGGCGGTCGACCGTTTTTATCCAGAGTGCAAAACGGTCGACCGGTCCATTTTTAGCTGTCGACCGGTGCTGTTCTGGAAGCACAGTTCAGCTTGTTTTCAATTTACTGTGTCCTATAAATTGTATATCACTCTTATTATAATATTTAATTGTTATTAAATGAGTGATTACAAAAGAAAATAAACAACGATACAATATAAAAATAAAATTAATGAAGAGTGGGAGAAGGAAGATCGGTTGAATCTTCGTTGATATCATCAATGCGAGCCTTCCAAGATGACCATTTTTCAGTTGCCCCTTCATTCTGAGCATAGTTTCTGTCCCATGAGTTTGGGGTTCTAGAAGATGAAGGTGCATTTGGCATCGGCTCATGAACATCTCGTTTGTTTGTTCCACAGAAGAAGAATGCCATTCTTTCTAAAATAGATAATCGTGCCGAAGTCTGCTGTTGTTCATGATGAAGCTGTTGTTGTCCATAATGAAGCTGACGTTGAAGATCTATTTGATGTTTTTGATAGTGATGAATTTCATCGATCTTCTCTTTGGTATGAGGAGAACAGAATAGCACTTTCTTTGCCTTTTTTGATTTAGGCGTACTTCCAGGTGTACGAGAGCATTGATGATGGCACTTTGGTTTATATTTTGGTGTTTCAGGAGAAAAATATTCTTCTGGCTCAGAACTTGTAACGGAAATGTGTGATTTTTGAGCACACTCATCACAAATATGTGCCATAGAAAATTTTGTATTTATGATTAGATAAGGGAAGATGAATAAAACGAATGTTTTTGACAGCTTATATAGACAGTCCTTATATATAAGCCTATGATCAAGAGTGAAAAGAGGAATTTGATGGTGTAAACAATCAGAGGCTCAAATTAAAAAAAAAGCTTAAAATAGCTATAGTAAAAAAATAATCAAACGAAAGAACTTAAAAGTTTAACATCAGTAATTATTAGACAAGGTCTTTTAAAGAAATTAAACCAAGCTCTCTTCGTAATCTAATAAAACTAGATTCGAGCAAAGGCTTAGTAAAAATGTCCGCTAATTGATTATCAGTTTGGACATATTCAAGACATATATTTCCTTTTTCAATATTATCTCTAAGGAAATGATGACGGATATCAATGTGCTTGGTTCTAGAATGATTCACTGGATTTTTAGAAAGATTTATAGCACTCGCGTTATCACAGTATATAATAGAATTTGATAAATGAATATCAAAATCTTGAAGTGTTTGTTGCATATATAATACTTGAGTACAAGCGAGAGCCGCTGATATATATTCGGCTTCACATGTTGATAGTGAAACACAATTTTGTTTCTTACTAAACCAAGAGACAAGTGATTTTCCAATAAAATGGCATGTACCACTTGTACTCTTTCTATCCGTTCAAGAACCTCCAAAATCAGCATCACTATATGAAACTAATTCGAATGGACATTCTGATGGATAAAAAAGACTGAAGTCTTTTGTATTATTAAGATAACGAATTATACGCTTCACTGCTCGTAAATGCGATTCCTTTGGATTTGCTTAAAAACGAGCACATAGACAAACACTCATCATTATATCTGGACGACTAGCTGAAAGATAAAGAAGAGAACCAATCATGCTTCGATATAACTTCTGGTCAACACTCTTACCATTATCATCTTTTTCAAGATGTGTAGTTGTACTCATAGGAGTTGGTTTACCAGATGTATTTTCTAATCCGAAGCACTTGATAAGATTTCCGCAGTATTTTTCTTGATTAATAAAAATACCATTCGGAAGTTGTTTGATTTGAAGTCCAAGAAAGTATGACAATTCTCCCATATGAGACATTTCGAATTCTTTGGTCATAATACTTGCAAATTCCTTACAGAGTTTATCATTTGTTGAACCAAAGATGATGTCGTCTACATATATCTGAATAACTAGAATATCCTTTTGAGAATGTTTGATAAACAAAGTTTGATCGACTCTGCCTATTTGAAATCCTGAGTTAATAAGATAGCTACGTAATCGTTCATACCAAGCACGAGGTGCTTGTTTTAAACCATAAAGAGCTTTCTTAAGTTTGAACACATGGTCAGGATATTTTTCATGTACAAACAAAGGAGGTTGTTCGACATATACATTCTCTTTGATAAATCCATTAAGAAATGCACTTTTGACATCCATCTGATAAAGTTTGAAATTATGGTGACAAGCAAAAGATAATAGGATTCTAATAGCTTCTAGTCGAGCAACTGGTGCAAAAGTTTCTTCATAATCGATACCTTCTTCCTGATTATACCCCTGTGCTACTAACCTTGCTTTATTTCTGGTGATATTCCCTTGTTCATCAGCCTTATTTTTGTAGACCCATTTAGTACCAATCACTGACTGATCAGTTGGTCTTGGAACAAGTTCCCAGACGTCATTGCGCACGAACTGATTTAGTTCTTCTTGCATGGCAATGATCCAATATTCGTCGGTAGCTGCTTCTTTAGGATTATTAGGTTCGATATTTGATAGAAACGCAACATGTCCCATTTGATGTAATTGACTCCTAGTTCTTACTTGTGAGTCGACCTCCCCAATTACATTTTGAACCGGATGGTGTCTCAATAATCTTGGAGGGGAACGTATTTCACAAGCTGGTTGTTGTTGAGAAATATTTTCAACAATATTTTCAGAGTCAGAGTCATAATTTGTGATGATAGGAGTGTCAGAAAGTATAGTTTCGTCATCATCAGATTTTGGTTGAGAGGGCTGAAAGATTTCATCGAAGGAAACATGAAGAGATTCTTCAATAGTTTTGGTTCGTTTATTGAAAATACGATACGCCTTGCTTCTTTCCGAATAACCGACAAATATTCCTTCATCAGCTTTCGGATCAAACTTTCCGAGATGGTCTTTCGTATTTAAAATGAAACATTTTGAACCAAATACTTTGAAGTAAGATATATTTGGCTTCCTTTCGTTAAATAATTCATAAGACGTATTCTTGGTGAGTGGTCGAATGGACACACGATTCAAAACATAACACGCAGTGGCGACGGCTTCTGCCCAGAAATATTTTGGTAAAGTGGATCCATTTAATAGCGTTCTTGCACATTCTTGTAATGTTCGATTTTTTCGTTCTACAACTCCGTTTTGTTGTGGAGTTCTAGGAAACGAAAAATTGTGGTTAATACCTTTCTTTGTACAAAAATGTTCAAATTCACCACCATGATCACTCCTTATGTTTTTAACTTTTAGCCCTTTCGATTTTTGAATTCTTTTGACGAAAGATTTAAAATGTTCAAAGGTGTCACTCTTGTTTTTCAGGAAAATAGACCATGTATATCGAGAATAGTCATCAACTATTACAAATACATATCGATTATGGTTTATCGACTGAACCTGTGTTGGTCCGAATAAATCCATATGTAGTAACTCAAGTGGTTGTAATGTTGATATGACTTTCTTGGATTTAAAAGATGATTTGGTTAATTTTCCTAATTGACATGCATCACAGATATTGTTAACCTTAAAACTCATTTTGGGTAGTCCTCTAACTAGATTGTTTTTGGCTAGCTTGTCAATAGTTCTGAAGTTTATATGACAGAAGCGTTTGTGCCATAGCCATGGATCATTATCATTAGCTACAAGACACATATCTAAGTTATGATTAATATTCATATTCAGAATATATATTTCTGTCTCTATAACCTTCGAAAATTAAATTATGATCTTTATCTAGGATACTACACTTATTATTTGAAAAAGAAATTGTAAAACCCTTGTCACATAATTGACTGATACTAAGTAAATTGTGTTTTAAATTTCTAACTAGCATGACATTTGTAATAAGAGGTAAGTTAGATGTACCGCAATTGCTCACATCGCCTTTGCCGATGATATAGCCTTTTGAATTATCTCCAAAAGTGACGGAGCCACCATCTGAGTATGTAATATTTGTTAATAAGCTCTTGTCTCCAGTCATGTGCTTCGAGCAACCACTGTCCAATATCCACTTTCCTCTTTTCTTAAGTGGGACCTGCAAAAAATAAAATTAAGTCCATGGTACCCACTTTTTATGGGGTCCTAAGAGTTAGGTCTTAGGAGTCCAAACCCATACGGGTCCGGTATCCCCTTTATATATATAATTAATATTAAGATGTACAGTATTCATGAAATTCTGAATATATTTATTCCTAATCAAATTGTTATTTGTTTTAGGAACCCATATTTTGATAGTCTTGACATTTTTCTTCTGAAATTTCACAACTGGTTTTGGTTTGGAATATAATAAACTAAGATTTTTCTTAGCTCCAGTCTTTTGTACCTTCTTTTTCCTTTCATTACCAAGATGTTTCTTGGTTTCTTGTTTCCTATATCCCAAACCTTGTTTATTTGAAACAGATTGTGAACTTTCAATGATTTTTGTCAAATTTTCTCGACCTTTGTTAAAGTTAGAAACATTTTGAGTTATGTCATCTAACTTAGTTTGTAAGCTCGCCTTTTCTAGGTCCAGATTTTTGACTTTTGCCTTAAGCTCATGATTTTCAATAGTGAGAGCATCATTTTTCTCTTTTTGAGTTACAATTTCTTGACTCAAAAGAGATAATTGAGAGTCAACATTAGATGATGATTCTTGAAGTTTTTCAAGTTCTTCTTCTAATATTTTCTTCTCGTCTTTTAACATATCTCGTTCAAACTCTGCTCTACTCAAATCTGCTTTGGCTACTTTTAATTGACGTTTTATGTCTTTATATTTGACTATCAATTCAGAATTTATATCAAGTAATTCATCAAATGTAGGAATTTGTACCTCATCTTCTGTTGCCATAAAACAAACATTAGCTTGTTCATTCTCCTGATCACTTTCACTTTCAGATGAGGATGAGTCTGAATCATCCCATGTTACTGAGAAGGCTCGTTTCTTTGACTTGTCCTTCTTATGTTTGAATTTATCATTTTCTGACTTCTTCTTCTGTTCTGGACAATCCTTCTGCATGTGCCCCTTTTTGTGACAGTTGAAACATTCTATAGTTGATGAAGATGGTTTGTTTGATCCAGGTTTCCTTTTGTTGTAACGACTGGCTTTTCGATATTTTAGGAATTTTTTGAATCCTTTTGCAATGAATGCCAAATCTTCATCTTCAGAATCTGATTCATTTTCATCTTTCTCAGCATGAAATGCTACATTTTTCTTTTCTTCTTTCTGTTCTTTTCTAGCCTGCAAATTTGCTTCATAGGACATTAAATTTCCTATCAATTCATCTGGTTTCATGATGGAAAGGTCATTAGCTTCTTCAATTGCTAATACTTTTCCTTCCCATTCACTAGTCAGAGAATGTAGGACTGTTGATACAACATCAAAATCTGAATATTTTTGTCCTAGTCCGATAAGTGCATGATGAATAGTTTGAAACCTTGAATACATATCATTGATTGTCTCATTCGGTTTCATTTTGAAATTTTGAAACTGACTTTTCAGCATGGCTATTTTGGCTTGTTTAACCTTGTTAGTACCTTCATGAGTGGTTTTCAGCGTTTGCCAAATTTGATATGCAGTAGTGCAGATACTAACACGGTTATATTCATTTTGGTCTAATGCACAAAACAACATATTTATTGCCTTTGCATTTACGGCTGCTTCCGTTTTCTCAGCCATTGTCCATTCTGAATATTCAGTTATTGGATTCACTATTTCTTTTTGAGTAGCATTCCAAGCATCATAGCTATTTGATTGCATAAAAAATGACATACGTGTAGCCCAATATCTATAGTTGAGACCATTAAAGAATGGAGGTCTTTGTGTTGATTGACCTTCCGTGTAAGTGTTAGTGCTAGTGCTTGCGTTATTTGCCATATTACAAGAATATATCAAATAACGATGTTACGGTTATATGATGACCGTGCTCCGATACCAAATGAAAGTGTGTACGCTTGTGCACACTAATTACGGATCGTGTAATATGGACTAATATATGCGGAATGTTATTTACAATTGCTATACAAGTAAATATTCAATAAACTAACTATAGCAATTCACAGATATAGAATAGTAAATGCAGTAAACTGTAAAAATCACACCAGGGATTTTTATACTGGTTCGGACCTCCCGTCCTACGTCCAGTCCCAGACTTCTATCTGGATTTTCACAACCAACTACCTCGCTTCACCCGGAGGAACAGGTTTACAACACCCGAACAGCCGAACGGGATTTCGTGCCTCTTACAACTCGAGGACTTCAACAAAAACAAATACAATTGTCGTTGACAACTTGTGCTCTTGATAACAATGATTTGTCACTTGTAGTACACCCTTCCTATAATCTTATCCTCAAAATATGTGAATGAATGTTTGTGAAGATTGAAGGAAGTATATTACTTATTTGAATCAAAAGATATGAAATAATTTCAATGATTCAATAAGCAATTTGAAGTAGAGAGCTTTTAGAATGCAAGAGTATTTAGAAATTAAGATCAGAATTTTAAAGCAAAGAATTGTTGTGTTTCAATCAATGATTTAGATATGTTTATATAGAGAATAAATGGTTGTAACTCTTTGTGAAGAGTAGCCATTAACAGATGTGATCATTGATGAAAGGTAAGAGAAGCAACCATTGAAGAAAGAAGTGTCTTTTGGGAAAGGTTGCTTTCTGTTTAAAAACGGTCGACAGGTCAAAAATGACCAGTAGACAAAATTTCAAATATATAGACGTTATGTGCATGTGTGCACGTTCATTGTGCAATTTACACAGGAACGGTCGACCGCCTGGTTTTGGACCGGTCGATCGGTCCCTGTTAAATTGCACAGTGAATGTGCAATGTCATCCAAAACGTATATACATCGATTCTATTGAGATGCATGATTATTTGAGGATAGATTTTAACAAAACTAATACTACTAACATACCAAATAATCAACCTCTAACGTATGAAGCTCGTTGTGTTTCAATGAATAACTTCTTTTTGTCGATCACGGTTTATCCCTTTGTCAGAAATCAAAACTATATAAAAATCTTGACTCAACAGAAAGCCCTCCATCTCCTCCACCTCCACCCTAAACGGCACGAAGTCCGACCTCCTCCTGAGCTCGCAATTCGAGCTCGAGCTGGCCACGAACGGGCTGCGATAGCTCCCTCCACGCGACGCCAACATCCATCATTACCGACCATCGTGAAGATCTCGACCTCCTCTTCCCTTTTCTAGTTGAAAGCTTCTGAAATCGTTGCTTGGATTGGAAGATTTTTGAGGGGGAAGACAAGAAGATATCGGCCATTGAATGAAAAACTGCGGCGGCCACGTTTAGCTTAGGGTTTTGAGATAAAATGTTTATATATATATAATTTAATATTATTTAATTAATAAAATATCTCAATTTAACAGTTAAAGCACACGACATCCAATTCTCACGTTCCGACAGGCTATCCTGGGGTTTTTCCGCGTTCCGGACACAATGGGACAGGTTTCGTAAGCTAATTTGATCGCATGCGCGAGTTACAGAATTAAACGATCAATTTAAAATTAAATCGGTTAAATCGATTTCGATGCGTTTCGAGCTACCACGGTCAAACGACAACTCTGATTGCTACGAAAATTGAAATCCGATAATAACTAACTATTACGGATCCAATGGAACTGGTTTTGTCGAATTCCGAGACTGTGCCCCGGAAGGCTATTTTAACTCGTCTATTAAATCGAGCGATTGTCTGAAATTATCGGAAACGCTCAAAATTTTACTATCAAAATTTTAATAGCTTAATAATAAATCATATAAAATTCATAAACACATTAAAAATCATTCTGGCTCATTCCAGACTAAAATCTGATTAAATTGCATTTTAATAATATTAAATTCATTTTTAAATTAATATAAAATTCCAAATAATAACTTGTCGACTTTTAAATTCATCTAAAAATCCAACATTATTGTTTATAACCAATTGAACTTAAAAATACATTTAAATATCATTTTATTACTATTTACACCCAAATCCACCTTTTTATCCCAATCCCGAATATTTAATTATTTATTATCCAATTTCAGATTAAATCTCCACATTAGAAATTATCACTTGTTATTTTAGTTTAAACCAATTCTTTTTAGTTCAAAATAAATCTTAAACCCATATTAAACATTTAAAAATGAATTAAATGTTCAAATTCAATGGCTTAAAAATACGGGATGTTACAGTAATAGAGTTGAAGGTTAAGCGAGAACCTTGGCTTTGATGGGGTAACTAATTAGAGATAGGGGCAATAGCACCCTAGAAAGAGTTTGAGTGAATATATATATATATATATATATATATATATATGAGCGTGCATTTGTTAGTGATAAAAAAATTATTTTATATTCTATTGATTGGTCTATCGAGTGGCTTATGGATTCTGGTCAATACGAGTAATTAACATTATTGATAGGGATCTCTAAACACTTGAAAAAGTAATTCGACATGGCATTGTTTTGAAATTGGGTAAATGAAATAATTTTACCTGGATTGTATTTTATATATGAAGGAATAATTTGCAGAAATTATTATGGTATATATGGTGTGCTTAGTTGTTAGGAAATGATAATGTTTTATTACTATCATTTGTTGATTGTTGTTTGTGACCGAATAAAGGTTGGTACTATAATGCAAACAGGATTAATAGTTAAGAATGATATAACCAAGGTAAGATTATATAACTATATGGTTTATAAATGTGATTTATAAATTGAAAGGAAATGACATTTCAGAAGCATATTATAAATATGATTTATAAGTTAAAAGAGTTTTAAAGCTGGGAATTTTGGAATTTAAATCCCGTTGGTTTTGAAAATGATTTTTCAAAGTTTTGGAAGTTAATAATGGCATTATTTAGAAAATGATTTTGAATGGAAATATTTTTAGTAGGGTTTTAAAAAGGAATAAAAGCACTGAACTTACTTCGGTCGTTGGAAAATAATTTCAGTGATGACTGCAGCATCATCGATGTTCATTTTCGAGTTTCCAAGGAAGGAATTGCTACCAATTGGAGTTTTGTTTGGTAAAACTGGTTTTGATTTCAAAAATTCAAAATAATGATTTGATATACCAAGGGAATTTTGTGTGTGTATATATATGATTTCAAAAATAATTTGAAATACTTAAGAGCAAGGTGTTTAAATTCTGGGATTATCATTTAAAATATTTTATTGGAAATATGAGAAAATAAGTTTGATAAGTTATAAAATTTGAAAATTTCCAAGTTAAAGCAATGTTTAAAGGTGTTGAATATGAATGCAAGAAAAGTAAAAATTTGAAATTTGATCTATGGATGGAATTCAACTAAAATAAGTTAACTAAAGTGTGTTTTGAACTTTAGCCTAAGTTAGGTTAAATAAAATAATTTTTGGGAAATGGAATTGAATGAGATTGAAATAAATTAATGAAATGGGCTAATTGAACTAACTAATTTAATTAGTGAGTTTAATTTGATTTGGAATATGGTTGAAAATTTAAACAAATGGTTTGAGTTAAATAAAATTGAAATTGAATTAAATTTAGAAATGGATAAGGACTTGAGTTGTGAAGTGGAGATAACCATAGGAAGTGGTATAAATGTTTATAAATTTAAGACAGTTTTATGTAATAATTCATAAATGAAGTATGAAGTGAAATGTGTTGAACATAGGATTTGGTGGGATAATTCTTAAATGATATTAATATTGAAAGAAATATACTAAGTAAATAAGGAATGTGAAATAGCAATGGGGATAATTGAATGCAGATCAAATAAATGTGAATAATTGAAAGTGAATATAATGAATGTGAATAAAAGGAATTTGGTATAGCTAAGAATTAATCGAAATAAATACGTAAGTTGTACGTATATTACTTTATTCGCATAATTGTTTGATCCAGATTTGAGCACAGAATTTCAAGATAATTTATATCGATTCGAGTTAGGATTTTTCACTCGATTCTCGACGGCGAACCCTAGATATGGTTTTTTGGTTGATTCTGGAATTCTCTATCATAGTATATGGCTATGCAAGGAGAATAACGGTTTCTAAACAAGAAACCGGATCTGAGTCCGCACTAGAGTAGTCGTGTGAACGATACTAGTTCGGAAGTGAAATTGTGTGATCGAGTGAGCGATCAGATTTGATATTGCGTACGGGTGATATATGTACATCGTACGGGCTTAAGTGAGGAAAATATTGGAAATTGAAAATACAGATTAATATTATTATAAACTATATGTTTGGATATCATGGGTAGATAAGATGCAGGTATTTAAAAGCAAGAGTAAATTTGATGCCTTTGATTTCATAAGAAAATTGGGTTGCTCGACAAAAAGTTACATGTTTTAATCATTGTTGATTTGATGGTTTTATGATTGAGCCACTTGTCTTTTGTTTTCTTTTGCTGGTTTGGGCCTGTAGTGGCAATTTGTTGTTGTTCTGGTCTAGCCGCGCAAAGGAGAAGTTGGAAAAAAAATTAAAAAATTTAAAGAGTTAGAAAATTTTTAATAACTAAAAATTTGATTTTGGATTATAACTTGAAATGATTGAATGGATAATATTATTTGGAATCTATGGATGAATTTGGAAATTAGTAAAAGTGCTAATGCGGTTTCAACAAATTGATTTTGGGGAGTTGTTTCAACCGATTGGTTTTGGGAAAGTTAATGGGTTTTGGGCCATTCTTCCTACCCTGGCAATTTCGGGGATGAAATTCTTTTAAGGGGGAAGAATGTAACGACCCAAAATTTTGGTTATTTTAAATTGGAATATTTAACTGATTTTAAATATTTAAAAGTTATCTTTATAGATTCAATAACTTGAGTTCCAAATATAACGATTTATTTGATAATTTAATTTTTGAATTAAATAATTGGAAATCGTTTAAATACTTAAATCTTGGAATTTTATTTGGATAAAAATGATTTAAGGGCTTATTTAATTTCTATTAATAAGAAGGAAGATAATAAAAAATTTAAATTGGATTTATAAGTGATTTACTCGATTTTTAAAATAACTCGTTTTAATTAACAAGTACAAATAACCTTCCGGGGCACAGTCTCGGAATTCGACGAAACCAGTTCCATCGGGTCCGTAATAGTGTATTATTATCGAATTTCAAATTTTGTAGCATTTAGAGTTATCGTTTGGTCGTACGGATTATAAACACGTTGAAATTAATATCGGAAATTTAATATTATAACTGGGTTCAAAAAGCTATCTTCTACATACGATCGAATTGTATCTCGAAACTTATTCCATTTCGTTCGAAATATGGGTATAACATTAGGAACGCCAGACGACATGCCTCGATAGGGGTTTGAGATTTCAAGTTGCTATAAGCGAGATATTTTGGAATTTTAAAATACATATATATGTATATATATATATATATATATATATAAATATATATATATATTGATTTGACTTCCCACAAATATCTTTCTTCACATCAGCAGATCTATCATCCACCCTATGTCATGCCTACCTATTCCTTTTAAAACACACTCCCTTCCTCTTCATTTTTAAGCACGGCGGAGAGAAAAAAGAAGAAGCAAAGTTTAAAAATCAATATCTCAGTAAATACATCAAGAAAAATTCGAAAACTAGTTTTAAAAATCTTGTTTTTGCTTGGGCTTCGATCTGATGTAATGTTTGTGGGTTGCGGTACCCACTGGTCGTGCTTGTTCATGCTAGGCATGGCGTAGGGTTAGATAATTTTGGCGATAGGGGAGGCTGTTGGTCAATTCGAGGGCAGATCTGAGTTCGCGGTGGAGAAGGGGTGCCCGTAGGAGGAAGCGATGGCATGCGACCATGGTTTTGGGCGCGCGACGTTTTTGAGTCCTTGTGAAGGATCGTGGTAGGTCGCAATTCGATTGGTGGTTATCTGGGGTGAGTCGAGGGTTCGGTTGAATTCGTGGAAGTCTGGTGAGTTGTTGGGTGGGGTGGTTTGGCCATAGGTGATCATCTGTGGCGTGTCACTGACACGAGGGAGTGCACGAGAGTGAAGCTGCTAGATGGGGGAAGCACGATTGGGGAAGAAGCATAGTTCAGCTGGGCTTTAGTTATAAAGTGGGTAATGAAAAAAAATGGTTATTTATTTATATATATTGTTTAATAAAATTCCAATTCTTATAAATTCATAACTCGTTCGCTTTAGGTCCAAATCCAAAGCGGTCAGTCGCATTGGGTTTGTATTAACGAGATCTTTACTATGGAATCAAATTGGTTGAATTTAGAGCTTGCCGAATTTTCAGTTAAATTCGAACGCATTCGAATTTAATCGGAACCAGAATGCGAAAGCGACAGTAGAAAATAAAGGTGAGTAAATCTCAGTCATTTGGATATCTATTTTTATTTTAAAGTGTTAAAATTTATTTATTGGCTGATAGGATGAATTGATAAATTATTATTATCAACTGAATGTTATATTATATGTATATATTAGTAGTTGGGTATATTTCCTGATGATTAGAGCGGATGAGACACTATGTGCCCCGCATAATAGCGGATGACCATATATTACCACGATATCCCTCCTCGAAGCGGGATTGGTATTTCATATTATATATCATATGTGGTTGCAGGGAAACAGGTTGGAGGGATCAAACTGGATTTCTCAAATATATTGATTGTTTTTCACGTACAACGATATATGATAAAATTAAATAATCTGTTATGGATTGTTGTGTGATTTGATTTATTGGATGATATGGTAGCACTGGCCTTGAGTTTGGTATTATAAATACCATAAATAACATTTTTGATTTTAAAGAAGAAATCAAAGGCGATTTTGGAAATGAAAATATTGATATTGAAATTTGGGATCATTTAAAAGAGAAATTAGTTGAATAAAATAAATGATTGGACTTTGGATATTTATTTAGCTACTTCATAAAATGGTTTCATATAGAGAATTTAAAATTGAGAATTTTAAATAATGGAATTTCAAACGAGATTTGTAAAATACGTAAAGGAAGTCGAAATTTAAATTTGAATGGTTTTTGGAATATAGTTTTGGATTATTTAAGAAATAGATTTATAAAGGGAATTTTAATTAGAAATCGATTTATAAATGGATTTAAGTGATATGAAATCATTGTAAACTGGAAATGAGATTATGGAGTTTATAAAAAATGTTTATAAATAAAGTGAAATGATTATCATTTGATAAATTAGGGATATAAATTCACGGTGAGAATTTATAATGACATAGGGCAATCAATTTTAAAAGAAATGGTAGATTCTATTTTTGGAATGTGAAAAAGGTTATGAGATTAGGAATGTGGTTGATGTGTTATAAATCGAGAGAGATTTATAAATTGGAATTGGTTATATTGAAATTTTAAAATATATATATATATATATATTTATCGAGGAGTTAGGTTTGTTTTAAAAAGAGGATTTTTAATTATTAAACTATGTAATTTAAAACTGTTTTAGCATTGAAATATTCCATTAAGTTAGTTATTTAAATATTTAAATTTGTTGAAATGAATTATAATTTTATAAATAAGTTTTTTAGATAGATTAGAAATTTTATAAATAAATTGGAATTAATTATTGATGTTTATTAAATGTGCTTTGATATTTTAAATAATTATTTAACCATATCTTTGAAATTTATTATTATTATGTATATAGTTTAAAAGTAAGTAATTGGAATTTATTTATAAATACTCTCGAGATTGTAATCCAGATTTATTAAATGGATGTGATTGTATAAGTGAAGTGTTTATAATGGGCTTTCGGGAAATTTAGGAAATCTCCAAAATAGTTAGACTCGGGAACTTCGGAAATAGATCTGAATTCATTAAAGGAATTATAAATTATTAGTTGGATTATAAATAAGTATAATCGATAATTTTTGGAAATTTTTAAAAGGAAATTTATAGAAATTCTGGAGATTGAGAGTTAAGTACGGAATATTCTCTAAGTATGGATATTAGAAAAGATTTTGGGAAATAAACTTATAATATTCTTCTAAGTATTGGATATAAAGGTTTTTGAGATTTTAGCGACAATATATATATATATATATATATAGACAAAATTTCTAAGTAATGAAATATTAAGTTGGATTTGGAGATATTTCTAGGTGTTGATATGAATTGAAATATCCTGTTAGGAATAAGTATTTGAAATTTGTTTTCAAATATTGAAATATCGAAGAGATTTGAATATATATCTTTGTAAAGATATTTTGAAATAAATGTTTTGGAAGTGTTATAATATGGGCCTAGTGACTGCTTATGTGTGCAATTTTGTAGTTAAATAACCGACTATCAAATCTGGCCAAATTCGTTGGTCGTTTCGAAGAGACCGGGATCAGATTTAATTATCCGAAAACCACTTCGATCCGATTTGAGCTTTGCGAATTGTGATATCATGAAGATGAGCAGTGATTTTGGAGATTCGGTTTGTTTTGACCCAGAACAACATGTATGGATGAATGCTATCAACACACTGTCATTGGATGGCAATGAGCATTCTAAGTGTAAATTTTTTGAAAGGTAATCGTAGCCTCAAGCCTCATCTACTGGGAAATGACTAAAACAGGGCATGTAGTAGGGCTAAATGGGTCGCTCCCATTAGGGTATGTCATTATCTTTCTAGATACCCTACATTTACATATTTATGGATTGGTTGTGCATGAGATCTCATAAAGGTCGGAAGACCGGGATGATGACATATTCGGTATTAGTAGTCAAGTGTTAGGTCGGTTCTGTATGGCAGGGTACAAGATGTTCTTGTCAGACCCGGTTGCATTGATCTAGAGATGCACTCATCAGAGGTTTTTCCTTACCTTGTCATAGTATGGAATCCATTCTCCAATAAGTGCCGTACGGTTTTGATTATGCCCAACTATGTTGAAATGTGAGAAGCAAGCATTTCAGCTATTTTAATAAATATTTGTACTTAGACACTATTATAATATAGTAGGATTTTTATATAAAAGTGTTTTGGATATCGTAAGGTAAAAACCCATCGTGTTTATGTGTGGCATGGTCTTATGAGATACCCTTTTGATTTCAAAGATTTTCTCATAACTTAAAATCCAATTGGGTGTGTTTTCCCACGCTAGTTTTCCAGACTGACTCGGGTGTTATTTTATTATAATGCTCGGGTCAGACCAAGTATTACAGATTCAGGTTAGGATGCAATGGAGCTCAGGAGACGAGCTGGATGACAAAGACGTATTACACATACTTGATTATATTCCTTTGTGTGTTGGCTGTATATTCAGCACTTGTGAGGACAAGTTATTATAATAGTCCAAAATTGATTATTGATTATTGTACTCTAATGATGGTATGTATAATAACAGTTATAGTTCTTTTGTATAAAGATATGTTATTATCTATTATATGTTGTTCCGTTGCAATTGTGAGATTTTATGTTGTTGTTTAGTTTTCTCTTATCTTCTTTCTTCTTCTTTCCCCTAACAATCGGTTTTTTTTTCGACATTCAATTTCTAGGCATGTAATTCGGTGGACGTATTTGTGTCGATTTTTTCGAGGGTCGAAAATCCCAGTCGTTACAAATTGGATCTCAAATCCTAATTATAAATTAGCTAAAAATAATCATTTTAAAGAATATCTTAATAAGATCAGTAATAATATTAAGTTATTTAAACATAAAAACAATATTTTTGACATTAATAATTGTAGTATTAACATTTTTTCAAACTTAAATGATGATTTCACTATTTATAATAATATCCTTTTGATCAATGGACCATAAGGATAAGTTTTAATTTGTTTTTGTTCTAGTTTTTGTTTTAGTTTTAGTTTTTTTTTTGTTTATAGATCTTTAACTACTTTTGATCATGGATTCTTTTTTGTCTTTTTTTCTAATTTTTACTGTATTTTTTCCTTTTATCTTAGCTTTTGTATCTTTACTTTTATTTTATTAATACATATATATGTATATAAATTTCATTTATATACATATATATATGTATTATTCTTATAATTTTTTAGTTTCTTTTACAGATACAGGTTTTGGCCAGAAATGGTGTCAGATTCATTTTGCAGGTTCACATGATTGCTGATGGCAAGGTTGCGGTTTGTAGTGAGGAGTTCTTCTCAGTTCTTCTACATCTGCATTTTGGCATTCTACTTTTTGGATGATTTACATTTCAACGAGGCGCTCTCTCCAATTCTACCGAGTCTATAGAGTGGCGCTTTCCATTCCAGATCTTTCGCATTTCCATTTCTTCCGAGTTTATAGCATGGCGTTTCCTTCTCAAATGGAGTTGAGTTCTAGTATCATTAGCGTTGAGATGCTCCATAGTTTTTTAGGTACTTCTAACACCTCGATACCGGGCGGTGGCCTTGCCGGGGCTCGATATTGGGGTGTAATGGGTGGTGGCATTGCTGGAGCTCATTCTAGAGGTACTTGAGTCATTTTCTTTGTTATTTGTACTATGATTAGCTACCTGCCAGGCATGTTGGCAGCACCTTGTCTTATGTAATATATACATATTTACATGTGTGCTCTCTCTAATCTAGAGGATCACACATTTTTGTCAAAAAGAAAATATGTATATGTATATGTATGTATGTATATATTTATATATATTAAATTATATACAAAGTTTTTTTATTGAAATGTATGTGCATGTATAAATTTATAAAATCAAACACATATATAAATTTGTAATAATGAAATACAAGTAATATGAATGAGATGTATAATATATATATGGATGTGGAATAGTAATAGAATTAGATCATTAGCTAATGTAGCCATTATGAGCACCCTGAATGTTGAACGTAGCCTCTCAAGATCCAATCCAGATTGCACTTGAATTTGTAGCAGACTGAAAGAGGATACCACTTACTAGAATTTTATTGTTTGGTTTATTTTATTTGGAAATGAAGGGGGGATCCCTTTTTTATGCAGCCAAAGATGGGTAGTGGGTGGAGGCTAAAAACAATAACTTAAAATGAGAGAGAATAGTAGTTTATGTAGGCAATGGGAAGGAGCAAAAGGAAGAGATCTAGATCTCCCTGTATACCTCTTCTCTTTGCCAATTCAGAACTAGATATTTCCAACAAATATCTCCCTCCCCATCTTGTATGGTCGTCATATATGGGCTTTATAGAACAAACAGAAATTTCCAAACCTAATCAATATTTATTCATTTTAAATCCACTTTAAATGTGTATTGATATTGTACATCAATACATACATATATAACTTTTATGTACACACTTTACTAAATACCAATTCAATTAATCAAATAAAATTCAATGATTAATATTCCATAAATATTAATTAATTTATAATATTTATAATTTAATTAAATCATACGGTATTTTGGAGTATTCAACGTTGTGGTTGTGCGACTCAAAGGTGTAAATTCAACCAGCGATTAATATTGATCAATTCGAATATTAATGTTCAAACGGCACTTTAGCAAATCATGTGACAATTTGGTGAATTTATCTCATTTTAGTAAAATTTAATTTCACTATTTTAAGCGGTAGTTGGTAGTAATGATTATTTACACAAATTCTCTTCGTTAACAGTATATCACATTAGGACTTACGAGATTTAGTTTTTGGCCAAAACTCCAATATCGTCTACAATCAACTTGTGTAATCCAAACAAAAATCCTTAGTTTAATAATAACAATTATTATTAAATGAACTGCTCTAGCCGGAGATTTTGACTTTGAGTTGACTATGGTTGATCGTGATGCTAATCTCATGTAACTAAGGAGACAAATTTTCTATTCAATAGTATTTCACTTTTAATTTTTCAGCTTAAACCCAACTATGGTTATTTGATGGATGCCATGCCATGATTTAATTATAATTAAAGTGGAGTGTGCACATTATAATTTAACGGTATTGCCAAGGCGACAGAATTGTGTAATACTGTTACTCCAAGATTCTGTGTAATATCGTTACTTCAAGATTCTCTATTTGACCTTAGTTATATCAATCAACAGAAAGCTATCAATTGAGTCATCTAATAACTATCAGTACGTAATCCATTGGTGCTCCAACAACCACAAGTAATACACTGCCTAACATCTAGAGAATGTTACGTACTCTAGTCTTAACGGATGTATCGATTTCCTATTTTGAAATATCTTGACTGTGAATGTTTAAAATAATATATTATTTTTAGTGTGATAAATTTCTCACAATTACAACATTGTAATTACTACATCTGACATATTATTTAATTATTTCTATTTAATATACTTAAATTAAATAAACAATTAACATATCACAGTATGACAAGTATATAATAGTTAGAAAAATACCTTTTTTTGAACAAAAATTTATTACAAAGTTATTAATTTACAATAAATTATAGAATTTCGTCGAAGGCATACCCCTAACTCAATGAAATATACATTGTATAAATATATAATATGATTACAAATCCCAATGACCACCTATACGCCACATGTTATCCATTTCATATCTCATTCGGATTAAATTTTATTCTTATATTTTTTATGTTATAAATCATACTAAATACGTTATATTTCCTAATATGAGTAAAATAGAAAATATACAAAACCTGTAGTTAAATTAATCAAATTTAAAGTTACATGCAAATTAAAACATCAAATTTGTAATTAAAATAAAATTAGTTTTTCTAAAAAAATTACTTTTTATTGAAACTACATTAAATATGATTGAATGTGAATTTATTATCCATGATATCACAAATTAAAGATCTAGTGCAAAATTAATGAAAAGTTTTTTTTAATCTGCTTATGTTTGCCTCGTTGTCGGTGCATCGGATCCAACTTCCCTATTAGTCATGTGTAAACCATCGTCTATCCTATGAACAACATTACATAAACTATTTTCAATGGATGTATCGATATTATTTTATTGATACATCTTACCAAGGAACATTTTAAAGATAAGGACAAGTACTCTGAATATTCAATTTAATACTCACAACTATAAAATATTTGCAATTGCAAACAATTAACTACCTTTTCTAATGATTTCTTATTTGTATATTTTAATATATTCAAATTGTTACTTATATAATAATGCATACAATAGAAAACAAAACCAAAAATACTTTATTTTTAACAAGATTCTCGTACAAGAGTTGAGTAATATAATAAATTATATAATCGCCCCTAGGGCACACACTTAACTCTTTTAAGATTGACACTTAATATTGTCTACTATACGGATGTGCCGATACTTCAGTCTTTGAATGCAAGATCATTGGTAAAGTAAAAAAGAACTCAAAACAATCAAAATTATGCTTATATCGTATTGATGTGATACAATAAAACATAGTAAAAAATAGATAATATATAGTTATCCCTAAAATAGAGTTCTTAAAGTTGCAATATCAATTACATAAGTACCATTATTGAACATTATAAAAACATGTCCCTACAATGTTAATACATATAATGTAGAACAAATATAAACAGTAATTACATCTAAAGCCTCTTGCTCGTCAGCAGTCATCTCCAACACGTCAAGTCTAATCTTGTATTGTTAATGTACTCAAATGAATACTCATTAGAGTATCAAAGGAAAAGATAAAACTCAAGTCAAACATAGGTTCAATGTGAGAAACTCAAATAATAGGCCCATAAATATCACAATGCATTATGAGACCACACCACTAAAGCTTGAACGGGTTCTTCCCCTCACAAGTACCAACCCACTTTATATTGGGTAAAGAAAGGTCATCCATAGGTGTTTACATTGTAATATATAAAATAAAACTTTAGCATGCTCAAACGTGTCACATTAAATTTTAGGTAATATAACTTGATAGATGCCCACCATTTTTATAATTTATACACACTCACAATTCCAACATCATAAGAGTGGACTACCCCTAATCATGGGTCGCATCATATCTCTTAATTAAATAACTAACGAATCATCAAGCTGGTATACCTCTAGACTAGATATACCAGATATATCTATAAACTATATATACTGAGTAGTAGCGATCCACAAATCGATTTTATCTATTTTCAAGTCCTTTCTAATAATTTCGATTTTAATTTCAACATATTCGTCTGTGTCCAAACCCTCTCTCTAATTCTCAGACCTATCACAAGCTTGAAACATTTCAAACACAATCCCTTTTATGTACTTTATTGTAGGTCTTAAGGACATCATTATTCTATTTAACTTGCTTTAAGTTTCAAAGTGGTATTTGCCAAGTCATTCTTTGATATACTTGGCTAATTTCAATCATTTCGAACTACTATTTATTTCATTTCCAATTAAATTAGTTTTAGTTCTTTGATGGGGAAGAGGATAATGATATATGGTGAAGCTTCATTAAAAATATTTTTCAAAAACGTATCGCTTAAACAGAAAGAATTTTTATATGAATGATATAGCTTCATGTAGAGGTTGTCCAAACAATATATAATCACGTCTCTTTTATAGCCCTCATATGCCAAAAGTCCAAGTCAATGGTTTAAAGTCAACCATTGATAATTCGAATTCAGCACTTTTAAAGTTATCATATCATAACATATCATGGTTTTATAAGTTTAAGGGGATCAAAATCAAATACACGAAATGCGATAAAGTCAAGCAAATGTTATAAATAAACGTCATCTTTTACTTGCCATCACAACCCCTAACTTATAGGATCTCCAAGTTTTTCCATTTAACCATAAGCTGTTTATTTGCTTTTCGAAATACCATAAACCAAAAAAGTTGTTTCAATAGGATCCTGAGGTATTGGATATATTCTTACGGATCTTCTAGGTATCTCACACCCGAGGTTGGAGATTGCCATAAAGAAAATCAAATATATAATTATTATCCAGCCTTTTGAATATGCAATATTCAAATATTTTGGATAGATCAAAATTGGAAACTATCAAGGTAGGAAGCCCGAAGAGATGACCCAAGAGCCCAGAAATCAAGTGCAAATAGAGCCAAGGGATAAAGACAAAACCACTCAAAGAAACAAAGACCAAAAATCCAACTAAGAGTTGGATCGATACCGATCCAACCCATGGATCAGTACTGATCCACATAATTTGGTCCATTTCTGCCCCCAACTCCTCCTACCCACTAGTGATGATACCAAGAGCCTATTTCAAGTACTATTTCATTGATCCCATGCAATTCTCTATCGATCTCCACGAGCACTCAAAGTCAAAAACTCTGTTTTTCCACCGATCCATCATTTGGACTCAGAAACAAGGTAATAATGATGCAAACCGGTTTGGAATCACAAAGCTAACCACGAAATGAACAAGGACAAGAAGTTCAAAGTCATTCATATGAAGAACATATGGATCGATACCAATCCAAGTCCATGGATTAGTACTGATGCATGATTATTGATGAGGTGTCCACCTAATTTCCTAGAGAAATGGTATATGGGGCAGAAAACTATGTGGAGATCATGGGGGCGAAATTTTAGGATTTCTAAAGCTATAAATAGGAAGGCATGGCTCATTTTTAGGGATATTTTTGGCTCTCTTACTCTCCTACTCCAAACTCTTGTAATTATCCATAGATTTAACCCGATCCATAAGAACTTGTACTTGCAAGTCAGCAATTGAATCGATAAAATCACTAAGTGGACGTGGGCCAGGATTAGCCAAACCACTGTAAAACGTTGTGCGTTTGTTACTTGCTCCTTTTAATTTATTTTTCTTCACCTTTTAATTCTTTACACAATCTCTTGGATATTTTTGCTATTTTTAGTTCAAACATTTTGGTGCTTCCACTAAGAAATATATTCAAAGGCTACTTGGATCCAACATCTGTTGTTGGATTTCTCAGATCCAAAAGATAGATCTAATCTTCCAATCTTACTATTTTACAATTCAGATTCTCTACAATCTATAAGAAGCTATTTCCATGGCCTCAAGAAGAGACCGTTCTACAAACTTTAGAGCTGCTAATGATGCTGAGAACAAGAATACTCAACATGTGGATTAAGTTTCCAGCCAAATAAGCCGGAGATCCTAAATCCATCGAATGTCATGCCTAGGGTGGAGATGGATAGTATGATGAAGCAAATGGAGGATAGATTCCAGGAGAATCGCATTGAGATGAACTGGCAGATAAAGTAGAGCTTGAGACTACTGAATGAGCTAATTTAGAATCGCCATAGAAGGAGCAAAAGGGTCTGATAGTTCTTCATCATTCGAGCAGAGACAGAGGAATAGGAAGTAGAAAATGGCTTAAAAGGAGGCTGAGACTTCATATTAGGAACCAAGACGAACTCGTAGTGAGAGTTTGTGGATCGATATTGATCTAAGAGGACGAATCGATGCCGATCCAACAAATGTTGGATCTGGCGCTCGCCCTCTGGATGGTGGCATGAACTTGACTTCTAATCGTGCCATAGATAATCAGAATCTGGAATATCAAGCTACTGCTAACGATCTACCACACAAGAATCAAACAGGGGGGACTACTAGACGAACGGATCTCCCAGAGTCTGGAGAACCCATGTATCGAGGGTCTTCCCGAGAGCATTCACTGGGTCGAACACACAGAACGGATCCCAATTACCACCATTCAGCCGAACTTGTAGAACCAAAGTACCTGGCCGAGATGGTCAAAAAACCTATGAATGAAAACTAATTCAGAAGTAATGATGAGTAGGGTACTTCTCTAAATAGAAACCTATTTACCAAGAACATTCTATATGCATAGTATCTACGAAGGTTTGTAATACTGACGATACCATTGTATGGTGGAAAAAAGGATCTAAGGCTACACTTGATGAAATATGAGTGGCATATGAACTCTGCTAGAGCATTTAATGTTGTGAGATGTTGTTGTTTTCCAATCTTCCTAGAGGAAGTAGCAATGATGTGGTTGACCCGGCTCCCATTGAGATCCATATCGTTTTACCGAGTTGATGCAAAGGTTTCTGGAGTAATTCCTACTATACACTTCATGTCCGAAGGATGTGATGTCATTATCAAAACTATTCTAGGGTGTGGGAGAGTCATTGAAGGATTTCTTTAATAGGTTCCATACAGCTGTGACAGAAGCTACGAATGCTAAGGATGGGATGGTATTGATGGCACTGAATAGGGAGATTCATCCCAAAACTGATTTCGAGTGATGGTTGGAAATGAAACCCCCATCGACGATGGATATTTTTTACAACAAGGATAATCAGTTCTTGCACATGGAAAAGGTATGCACTCGTTCCCGAAGAGGTAGCGTTGAGCCTCCAACTGAAGCATATTATTGTAAAATAGTCTAGAGGTAAATCCAAAAATGTGTATGTGAATGTTAGCAACAAGAATGATGGTTAGAAATGAAGTGATAATGGGACTAGGAAGCGAAATCGAATAATAGGAATCGTCCCAAGATTCCTAAGTATGACAGCTATACAGAATTGAATAACTCAATAGAAAATATCTACCTAGCTACTCAAGGTACTAAGTAGTATAGGAAGCCGGCTCTGAGAGAGTTGACTAAGAAACAGAAAAAATCTGGCAAGTTTTGCGGGTTCCACGAGACAAGTGGTCATAACACCAATAAATGCAGACATTAGCATGATATGATCGAGGTGTTGATCCACAAAAGTTGCAGCAGTTTGTGAAAGCAGTGCAGGATGGCGGGCATGGAAATTCCAATCCCTCTGGGTCGACTTCCCAACGGGGGCAAGCCGGGCATAGTGGTGAAGAGCCTAGGTGTCCTGAAAAACATTTGGTGGTAATTACAATCATCGGTGGACCACGTCCAATTGACAAAAGCTAGAACGAGATGAATCAATACATTGGTGCTTTAAAACATGGAGAGAATGAAAGCTACATTGCTATAGAGGACGGAGCTTCAAGAAACCAATTCATAACTATGACAGATGACGTTATTTTTCGAAACAGAAATGCTGATTGGATGGAAGCCCCAACGATTGACTCGCTCGTGATTACGGCCATGATTGGCCTAATTGTTGTATGGAAAGTACCGGTTGACTATGAGTGTTCGGTCAATGTTTTATTTAAGAAAGCCTATGACTAAATGCTTCTTGAGGGTAAGAACTTGAAATGGGATAGCTATGGAGCCAGTCGGATATGTGGAGCTACCGGTGGTGCTTAGCAAGGGCGACCGCAAGCAAGTGCGGGCTGTGCCTTTTGTGGTGTTGGATATTTACTCAGCTTACAACACATTTTTGGGTTGATTAGCCCTGGCTAAATTCAAAGCGGCTATAGCTCCTTGGTGCTTGACAATGAAATTTCCTACAGAGAATGGTATGTGAATGTCCAGGGAGATCAGGGGCTTGGCCTTGAGTGTTATGTCGTTGAGCTGAAGGAGGCAAGGCGAAGAGAGAAAGGAAAGAGTATAGAGGGGACCCTCTGCATCAAGGCTTTGGATGCATAGCAACCACTACCCGAGCCCTTGCTTTGGCAGCACAACCGGTTCCATAAGGATATGGATCCATGAAAAGAGCTGCTGGATGGAAGGGCGGCTCCAACCAAGTTGATAATCAAAATTCCAATCTGCCAGGATTATCCTACACGGATCCTATAGATCAGATCACAACTTGACACAAGGTTGATGAAGGAGTTAGTTGGTTTCCTTCGGGCTAACGTAGATGTGTTCACTTGGACACACTCTTACATGTGTGGGATCTAGCCGGAGATAGTGAGCAATGCATTAAATATAAATACTAAATGTGTTCCTGTGAAACAGAAACGCCACAGCCTGAGTCTAGAGAGATCTGCTGCCCTTAAAGAAGAAGTGGAGAAGTTGAAAGATAACGGCTTCATCTGTGATGTTTTATACCCAGATTGGATATCAAACCTGGTCTTGGTGAAATGTTAAACGGGAAGTGGGGGACACATGTCGACTATCCATACCTGAATAAGGCATGCTCGAAGGATAGTTTCCCACTCCCAAGGATAGATCAACTGGTAGACTCGATAAATGAACATGAATTGCTTTTGTTCATGGATGCATACTCCAGATATAATCAGATTCCAATGCATGTCCCGGACCAAGAACACACTAGCTTTATAACCGACCTAGGACTGTATTGTTATCTTGTCATACCCCTCGGATTAAAGAATGCTGGAGCAACCTACCAGAAGCTGGTAAACAAGATGTTCATAGATCAGATTAGACGTTTGATGGAAGTCTATGTGGATGACATGCTCATTAAGTCATGAGATTCGGGAAACCATATTGACGATTTGGAAGAGATGTTCGGCGTTATTCGGAATTACAACATGAAGCTCAACCCTTTGAAATGCCTATTTGGCATTGCGTCAGGGAAATTCCTGGGCTTCATTGTGAACTCCCATGGGATTGAAGCCAATCAGAAAAAGGTCAAGGCATTGAGAAACATTAAAGCCCCAAAGACTATCAAGGAGATCTAGAGTTCAAACGGGAAGCTCACTGCTGTAACGACCCACCTTTTCGACCATGGAAAGTCGACAACAAATACATCCACGATATTCAAAAGCGAACATCCAATCACCAAAAAGGCAGATTGTTAGGGTAAAATAAAAAAATAACAAAGAACAGGAAAATCAGAATCTCACGGTAGAATCAACAACATATACTATAACAAAGACAGTAAAAACTGGTACTCCAAAATAAAGAGTACATCATAGTTAAAAACAAACCATATCGACTGGACAGTTCTAAAATCCTGGCTTTACAAATTACTGATGGGTATAACATATAATATAGTGGAAAATAAAACACTACAATAGGTGAACATCCAGCGCTTCTCTAATAACTCCATATCACCAAAGCTAACTTGGTAAAAACTCGGTCTGACCCGAGCATTATAAAAAAATAACACCCGGGTCAGTCTGGAAAACCAGCGTGAGAAAACTTAAGTAATATGATGAACATAAAAAATTCCTATGAGACCATGCCGCTAACACGGAACGGGTTTTTACTTCACAAGAATAACAATCGTAGATGAAGAAATGGGAAACGAATCAGAACAACTATCCAATCATGAAAGCATGGAAATAAACAATCGAAACAATCCAAATAAAAAATAAGTGTACTAATAAGAACAGATCCTATACTGAATGAATGGGCATAAATAATAACAAATTCCAGACTTGAAAGAATGGTCACATATAATTGAACATAGAGAAGAGCACAATGCAGTTCTCCATGAAATTATGGAAACAATTCAAAGATTTGAATTAACAACAAGGGAAAAAGAGAAGTTTTTTGAATAATCACTAGGAGGGTGTGCCCCCACTACCAAAAGTATACCTCTAGAAATATACTTGAGAAATCCGATGGCTCTCGGAAACCTCCAAGCCAGACCCTGCCAACTGTTACAGAGTATCCGAGTATTTCACATCTCAATGCGCAACACCAAATGCAATCTAGAGTGGATGTGAAAATACCCTAATGGGAGCAACCCAACATAGCTTAGCCCTAACTCACTCTTTCAGTTTAGTCATTTCCAACAAAGGATAATAAGGCTCAAACAAGCAACACATCATCTTAGAGTGATGAAATATAAAGAAGAAAGCAGAATCAAAGTCGATAGTCGATAAATCTACTATCGGAAATGATAAGATGGTTGTTTTCACTTATGCTTGATTTTCATACCACAATATTTTTAAAGAATTTTTAAAAATACTCTTTTAAAATATTCTTTTAAAAGGACAAATTGAATTTTCTAAGTGTATTAAACCCAAGGTCAAAACAATTTTCAAGCCATTGTTTATTATAAACTCAAAACAACTTAAACTTACCTTTAATTGAAACAATTCTTTTTGAAAGATCTTCTTGTTTATAAAATGTTATTTATAAATTTTAAAACAATACTTATTATCCCAAAAGATAATAAATAAATTAAATTACTTTTAGAAATTAAGACAAATGTTGATCATTATGAAGGATTATTTATAACATCCTTTTTATAACTTTTAAAATCACATTAATTTTAAAAACAATATTAATTATCCCGAAAGATAATAAATCAAATCTATAATCTCTTTTAATAAATCGACCAATTATCTTTATTTAAACAGAAAATTATTTCAAAAACACTTTTACTTAATCAGTAAATTAACTTTAAAATACTAAATCAGTTAATTCACTTTAAAACACTTTCATTAAATCAACTTTAATCACTATTATTAAATAAATTAATTGACTTAGATACCTTTGTTAGATTAATTAATTAACTTTAAATATCATTAGTCAAAATGATTAATTACATTCAAATATCTTAATTAGAATGAGTGCTTAAATTTCAAATATCATTAATTAAAATAATTAACTAAATTAGAATATTAATAATTAAAATGATAAATTGGACTTAAACATTGTTAATTAAATTGATTTACTACATTTAAAACATCATTGATTAAAATGATTAATCAAACCCATAAATCATTATATAAAATGATTAATTTATTTAAATATAATTAATCAAAATGATTAATTAAATTTAAACATTTTTGGTTAAAATGATTTATTAACTTAAAACATCATTACTTAAAATGATTGCTTAAATTCAAATATTATTAATTAGATGGATTAATTAAATTCGAACATCATTAGTTAAAATGAATAGATAAATTTTAAACATCATTAATTGAAATGATAAATTAATTTAAATATCATCAATCAAAATGATTAATAAATTTAAATATATATATATATATATTTATATTCTGAAAATACAACCACAAGACAACACACATGAAGGGTTTAGTAGATGATATTTAATAATTGACGTTATGGAGAAAATTACTATAAAGCCATTTAAACAATTTAAATAGAATATCACGATTAATTTCAACTAAACATCAATATAAGCGGCATAAAGAAATAAATAATTACTATTGGCCAGAAACCCCTTAGGGTCTCTCTATAAATGTTTCCCTGCAAAACAATGGTTACGGATAATATATATAATCACATAGGTTCACAGCAATCAAGTTAATATGCCATCAATTTTCCAAAATGGAATTTCATCCAAACAATCGATCAAACAACAATTTAATTAACATCCAAGCAATCAATAATAGTCTATAGCATCACAGATATTATATAGTAAATTTGAAGGTGAGTAAACTCACAGAAGTACCAGTTATTACCGAAGCATTCCAGTTATTGAAATTCTACAAGCTTCAATCTTCTTCAATCCAACTCCATAACGGAGCTAATGACAATACGAGTACAATGAAACTTGCCGCATTCAAATCCAACCACATATGAACAAGTAATTGGTTTTACAAGATTTCAATTAAATTAAATATCACTAATTACTTAATTAAATGTTAATTATATCATTATTTACTAACCAATATGCTCGAACAACCCAGGTCACTCGCATTCAAACTAAGAGGTCGAACTTCACAGGATCACCGCCGCAACGTTACGTTCGAAAGCCCTCGCCAAGAGCTACCCACCGATGTTAGCCACGCCACCTAACTATGCCTGAATCTCCCTGTAGAAACAAAAATGTCAGTCACGATCAACACGACTTTGCCGCACCCTCGTTCCACTCCAAGGCCATCCAACTCGTCGATGTGCTCCCTTCCTCCTCGCCCACCTTTTCCTAGTTGTGGGCATCACTAGAAAATGCCTCTAGAGGCTTCGATAATCTATGGTTTTTGATTTGCTAGGGTTAGGGAAAAAGAACAGCGGCTAGGGTTTTAAGAATCTAGTTTGCAAATGAATGGGTCTAAGGGTCTTTATACACATTTTCTAACCAACACTATTCATGCTGGAAAATTGACAAACTCAAATCAAGACATGCTCACTGGCGTTCCTAGCTAAATTCCCCTATTCCGAACTCAATGGAACTATTTCTGAGACATAATTCCATCATAACCAGAAGTTAGCTTTTTAAATCAAATTATAATATTCTAATTTTCTCAAATTAATCGTTACGCGTTACGAGCTCGCTCGATTACACCGTACATCCGATCGTCAAGAAACTCGTCGGCGTAGAACAATTTATTATTCTGAATCTAGTGGCATTAGTTTCGTCAAAATTTGAGATAGTGCCCCGTAATGATAACTTCGCACATTTAAAATATTGTTTTATATTTTCGATCGAAAATTGATATTTATCCGAGCTATTTATTTTTGTAATTAAATTTACAAATTCAATTCACCAACATTATTTATAGGAAAATAGCGTCAAGGACAAAATTTCTCAGCATTTTAGCCTCAATGACCGGCCTTCGGTATTTTAGCTTGAAGGACAGCTTTTGAATTTCAATTTGGAGGCAGGATAAGAAATTAGCGACCCGGACAAACACGCAAATGAGTCTAGAGCGGCGTCAAGCTTAGGCGGCATTGTCGGCAAGTGCGGTTGTTGGGATGGTGTTAGCGGCGAGGGTAGTTGGTTCGACGGTGGATGGCAATGGCTAGGGTTTTGAAGTCCTCTATTTGAAGTCATCTGATGATGGAAAATTATGGCACTATGGCAGGGACGCCGTGGTGAAGTGTTGTTTTAGAAGAAACAACAATTCGTGAAAGAAGAAGAGCAAGTCAAGGAAGAAGAAGAGCAAGCCTTGGAAGAATTAGGGGAGAAGAAGTGGTATCAGCTGTTAGGTATCAGTTTTCCAGATTGTAGGTATCATTTTCAAAAATATTTGTTATTTTTGAGTTTGTGACTTTTGTTGTATAACAAAATTATTATACTGTAATAAATTCACATTTTGAAGCGAACATTTTTTAAACGTTATTTTTTTGCATTCATATTGTTTTGACTGATAATGTATTGCTGTGTTGAGTTTGGTGAGGATTAGATTTTAGGTATAATTTTTGTTTTTTCTAAGTATCATTTTTTAAAATAATGTAGCATGGAAGTTTTTTACTGTTTTGTTTGTTTTATTATATTAAAAATGAAGTTGTTACATAGTAAATATGATTATCATTGAGTTGAATTAGTGTTTCGTTAGTATCAAATATTTAATGAATTTTGTTTGAGTATCAATTTTACTATTAACTTGAGGATCAATTTTTAGGTATCAGTTTTAGTGACAGTAGGTATCATTTTTGTAAAAACTATTTTATATTTTATCTAGAGATGAACCGCTGTTGTGCTCGCCATCGTGCACACTACATTAGTTTAATGGAATCCATGCTAATGCTGGAGTGGAGCCACTCGATCTGACTTGCATCGGAGAATGGAGATGGTTGAGTCAAAGCATCGTTATATGAGATAACGATGCAATTTCATGAGCTTGATAGATGTTGATTATGGGCAGTCTATTAGTACTTTAAATATGATGATGAACTGATTTTCTACAGGGATGATTGTAATGATTGTTTACTTTAAATATGATGATGAGCTGATTTTCTACAAGGATGATTGTTACGATTGAAATGCTTATTCAAGAATGAACTATAAACTTAAATAACGGTGATCGAATTTGATAAATTTGAGAACCTATGAGATTATGGGTGGTTTATTTTAGTATCAACTGTTAGGTATTAGTTTTAGTTGTCGGTAGCAGTTTTTAGGTATTAGTTTTTAGATAGCAGTTTTTAGTTACCCGTAGCAATTTTTAGGTATCAGTTTTTAAGTTAAGAATTATCGGTAGCATGTGATGGCGACGAGTGGTGTTGTGGGCGGTGGCCAGGCTGGTTGTGCAGGTGATGGCTGTGGGTAATGGTGCGACGAGTGGTGGTTGAAAATTTTGGCGGTTTGTCCTTATGACTAATTTTAGGAGAATGTTTTTCCTTATCACTAATTTTAGGAGAATGTTTTTCCTTTTGGCTAAAATATTGAGGTTGTGTCCTTGAGGCTAAAAAATTCAAATTTTTGTCCTTTATACAAAAAAAATCTCCTGTCATTTATTAATTAATTAAAAGAATTTAAATAAGGTTATTAAATCCATTTAGTTAATATATAATTCGTAATTCAAATATTTAAACGATCACTGTATTGGAATCAAAGTTATTAAATTCCAAAATCCCATTATTTAAATATTAAAATAAATTAAACATTTAAAATTCAATGACCAAAATTTTTGGGTTGTTACATTCTCCCCGCTTAAAAGAATTTCGTCCTCGAAATTCTCAACAAAGAAAGTGTCATCGGACCCCTTAGGTTAAAAAAAATTATTAATGAAAATGATTTGTTAAACTTATTGCTTAATTAATTCCCAAATATGATGGAAAATTTCGACAGCACCTCCTTTGCGCGGCTCGATCGGAAAAACTACAAATTTCCTCTATGGGCCCGAAACCAACAAAAGAAAACAAAAGCCAAGTGACCTCCCATATCTGGGTCTTAAAATCATCAACAAATTTAAATTTCTAAATCTACTACATACTTTTTTCATTTAATTTTTAATTTTTTTTAAAACAATTTATTATCTTAATGCAAATGTAGGTGCATAAAAATCAAATAGCAATCTCTTGCTTACTTGTAGTTACACAATCCAAAAGGGAGTCATATTGATAAAAGTGAAATATATTAGCTATCTCTATCATCAATTCAAGTAGCATAAACAATATAACATTCATAGAAAACAAGGCAACATGGTGCAACTAACACTAGTGAGGCAAACCGACATGCAAAAATTATAAATCTATATATAACTCTAGTATTAAATAAAGCAACATGCAACCAAAAAGCAACATATCAACCATACGCAACAAAATATAAAAAATATTTTGTTACAAGTGCTATGCATCCAATATTTTCAAACCATAATTTAGAACTAAATGCCTAGGTTTTATATTCAAAAATGTATTTTAAAACTTACTCAAGAAGAAATTTAACAATAATATATCCAACATGACTAGTAGCGTGCCCCCTCCCTTTCGAGCATCGTATAACTCTAATAAAAACAATGGAGCCACCATTGGTATTCTGATACCTCCAGAAAACAATAGAGTAAATACACCTAGCGAGTCCGAAAATGGGGAAACTCCCAATCATGTTTTGATTTTAGTCATTCATCGCAATACATAAAAATATTTGTAAAACATTTTGTAAATATCTATTGGAAAAAATTTCAATTTTATCAAAATAATAATATTTTCACAAATACCTCAAATCATACTATTATTATTTCTTTCACAATCATTCCAAGAATTATTTTAAAATGATTTCAAAACCACTGGGATTTAAGTCCTAATAAATAACAATTCAAAAACCTTTGTTTATAAATTCAAACTTTATAAACTATGGTATATAAATCAAACAGTAAATCAAATTAAATCAAACCCAATTCCATATAGGAATAAACTAACATTATCAATCAATCAAATTTCATAGGAAAAAATCTAACACTTAACATTGTTTTAAAGTGTCAAATGACTAACAAATAGATTTAGAATTTTGCTTAAGTTCACACATTTTCTTAAGTCACATACTAAGTATACAATTATACTCAAGCTCGTATGATATACATAAATCAGTCATATTCTATATTTGACTTGATCACTAGTTTAGATACCTAGACTTCTACTTCCAATTTAGTATTGCTCACTCGACCTCTCTATGGCGGACCCCGATCAGATTTCTTGATTAGGAACTTTCGTTCTCCTTGCATAGCCATAACCTATGATAGATAACTTCAGTATCATATTAAGAATCTGAATCAAGTGTTCATTGACAAGAATCAAGCGAGAAATCTTTTTTTAGACTGGTCAGAATGACCCCGATGCTATGTATTCGAACCCTGGATCGAGAATCGTGTGAATAAAATGATCTACGTATAACTTACGTACTTAACTGCTTGGTTTCTTAATAATACCAATCTCTTTCTAAACCACTTATATTTTCTATTTAGCATTTCCTTCTGCAAAAAATTTATTTTATGAATTATTTCATAAATTTTCACCTAAGTTTATAAATATTTTACAAAGACAATTCTTTATAAAACAGCAAATAAAAGTTTGCTCTATTTTATTTACCTGTATAATATTCTTCTAGGTCCTAAGAGTATACACAAAACCCCAATTTTATTTTTTTAATTTGTTATTTATTTGTTTTATTTTTCTCAAAATTTAATTTGAAGTCCAAACAAAATATGGGTCTTTAAAACTGAGTCAACCCTTTGACCTCTTTACCTTAGAGTGCTCTAAGGAAAAATGTTCATGGGTTGGTTCAATATCACTGAATACTTTACACAACTTATCTGATTAACAAAAACTATGGTTTTAATTAAATAAATTTACCAAAACCTTTCTATTTAATTTAACCCATTTAAAACTTGAGCTAAATTATTTCTTTTCTATCCAAGAGTTTTAAAATTTTCATTTATCAATTTTTTATTCAAAATAACTTTTATTTTAAACTGGTTTCCTTTAAGGAAACTTAAAAATTAAATACCCGGCTTTATTTCAAAATTACACCTTTGAAAACACACTACTTATATTTCTTTATGAAATAACTTCAAACGGTTGATTTACTAAAACTCACTTTAGGTTCTTCTGGATTTGAAATCATTTCGATCGCACAATGATAAAGAGAATAATTTACTAAGTACTCCACAACGTTTGCCTAAGCAATATCCGATCGTTACTTAGAAGATTATTTAGATTACCACAAAACTGATTGAGATGTTTTCCTCCGAATTACCCTAAAGAAAATGCATTCCATTTAAAATTTCTCTTTCAAAATATTTTTATTTAGAAATACTTTCAACTAGTATTGCTATATTATTTTTTTCAAAAAACCTTTCGAAATTATTTCAAATGACTCCGGGGTTTAAATTCAAAAATCCTTTTTGAAACACATTTTATAAATCAAATTTATAAAAATTTACCTTTATATAAAATCATTTCATATTATAATAATTCTCCTTTATTATAATAAAATTTTCTCAAATATTTATTCTTTAAATGTCTTATCCTATCACGTTGATTTTTTTTAAACAACCTTCATTAGAAGAGTACTTTAACTTAACATTTACTCTGAACACCTTATAGTCAAATTATGAAACTTAATTCACAAGGAGTTCGTTTTAATGTACTTACAATTATCAAACAATATATGCTCGTAAACTAGTTGAGCATGGATTAACAACCAACAAAAAATAGTCAATGCTTATAAAGTATCTGAACATGATAAATCAAACAATAATGATAATAAAGAAGTATTATCATTAACAAACAAACACTATAAATAATTATATAAATTTGATAATTATTCCTTTATATATAAAAATAGAGGTAAAATATTTCATTTACCAAATTTTCAAAAATTAATATCATGTCTGTTTGGCTTGTTCAAGTGTCTAGAAATCGCTATCGATACCATGGCGTCCCATATCCCGACTAGCATTCATAAACAACTCATCGGACCAATTAACTCAATACGTTTTTATAACAATAACAAATACGCTCCCGTATATATAATACTCAAACTCATTCTAGGGCGTCACTTACCTTATCTCTAATGAGTTACTCACTTTGGGGTATTACTAACCCTATCTCTAGTGAGCCATACCCTACCAAAGACATGGTTCTCGCATAACCTTCAGCTTTGATATCAAATTGTAACAACCTGCCTTTTCAACCATCGAAAGTCGACATTGAATACATCCACATTATTCAAAAGCCAGACATCTAATCGTCGGAAAGGTAGATTATTAGGGTAAATAAAAAAAGAACAAGGAACAGGGAAATTAGAATCTTATAGCAGAATCGACAACATATAATATAACAAAGATAGTAAAAACTATTACTCCAAAATACAGATCACATTAGAGTTAAAAACAAACCTTATCAACTGTACAGTTATAAAATTCTGACCTTACAAATTGCTGATAGGTATAACATATGATACAGCGGAAAATAAAATACAACGGTAGGTGAACATCAGTGCTCTCCAATAACTCCATATCACTAAAGCCAACCTAGTAAAAACTTAGTCTGACCCGAGCATTATAATAAAATAATACCCAGGTCAGTCTGGAAAACCAGCGTAAGAAAACTCAAGTAATATGATGAACATAAAAAAATTCTATGAGACCATGCCGCTAAAGTAGAATAGGTTTTTACCTCATAAGAATAACATCCATGTATGAAGAAATGGGAAATGAATCGGAACAACAATCCAATCATGTAAGCATGGAAATAAACAACTTAACCAATCCAAATAAAAAAAGTGTGTACTAGTAAGAACAAATTTCATACTGAATGAATGGGCATAAATAATAAAAAATTCCAGACTCGGAAGAATGGTCATAAATAATTGGACATGAAGAAGAGCACAAGGCAGTTCTCCCTGAAATTAAGGAAACAATTCAAAGATTTTAATTAACAACAATGAAAAAAGAGAAGTTTTTCTAACAATAACTAGGAGCATGCGCCCCCTTACCGAAAGTATACCTCTAGAAATATACTTGAGAACTTCGATGGCTCTCGGAAACCTCCAAGTCGGACCCGCCAACCATTACCGAGTATCCGAGTACTTCACATCTCAATGCGCAACACTTAATCCAATCTAGAGTGGATGTGAAAATACCCTAATAGGAGCAACCCCACATAGCTTAGCCCCCCCCTGTCTCACTATTTGGGTTTAGTCATTTCCGACAAAGGATAATAAGGCTCAAATGAGCAACACATTGTCTAATAGTGATGAAATATAAAGAACAAAGCAGAATCAAAGTCGATAGTCGATAAATCTACTATCGGAAATGATACGATGGTTGTATTCACTCGTGTTTGATTTTCACACCATAATACTTTTAAAAAAACTTTAAAAACATACTTTTAAAATATAATTTTAAAAGGGAAAATTATATTTTCTAAGTGTATTAAAACCAAGGTCAAAACAATTGTCAAACCAATGTTTATTATAAAAACTCAAAATAATTTACACTTACTGTAACTAAAATAATTTTTTAAAAGATCTTCTTGTTTATAAACTATTATTTATAAATTTTAAAACAATACATATTATCCCAAAAGATAATAAATAAATAAGATTACTTTTACATATTAAAACAAATTAAGGCATGCTCACTGGTGTTCCTAAGTGAATACCCTTATTCCGAACCAAATGAAAATATTTTCGAGGCCTAATTCCATCGTATATAGAAGTTAGCTTTTTAAATCAAATTATAATATTCTAATTTTATAAAACTAATCATTACACATTTCGAACTCGCTCGATCACACAATACGTCCGATCATCACGAAACTAGTCGGTGTACAACAGTTTATTATTCTAGATCCAATGAAAATAGTTTCATCCAAATCCAAGATAATGCCCCGGAATGATAATTTCATGCATTTTAAATATTGTTTTATATTTTCGACCCAAAATTGATATTTATCCGAGCTATTTATTTTTGTAATTAAATTTATAAATTCAATTTACTAATATTATTTATTAACTAAAAGAAGTTAAATAAGGTTATTAAATCCATTTAATTAATTTCTAATTTGTAATTCAAATATTTAAACGGTCACTATATTGAAATCCAAGTTATTAAATTCCAAAATCCCATTATCTAAATATTAAAATAAATTAAACATTTAAAATTCAATGGCCAAAATTTTTGGATTGTTACACCTTAAGTCGATTCATCTCCAACATAGCAGACTAATGCATCTCTTTCTTTAACGAAATTAAGAAGCGAAAAAGGAATTTCGCTTGGACGCAGGAGTGTAAAGACGCATTCCAGGCCCTGGTGAATCACTTCGAGATACCCCCCATTCTTTCGAAGCCGCTGGATGATGAGGATATATTTGTATATCTAGCAATGTCGATGCATTCTCTAAGCGCCGCACTCGTACGTGAGGAGTCCCGCATCCGGCGACCGGTCTAGTTCATTAGTAAGCGATTGACAAAAGCAGAAAGAAATTACCCAAGGCTAGAAAAGATTGCATACTTCGTGTTGATCACTTCAAGGATGCTCCGCCCCTACTTTTAGGCTCATCCGATCAAAGTTCTCACCGACCAGCCTATACGACAAGTCTTGCAATGACCTGAGACTTCTGGAAGGCTGTTGAAATAGAACATTTAATTGATCTAATACGACATGACCTATTACCCTCGGAGAGCAATCCAAGGTCAAGCTTTGGCGGATTTCATTGCTGAGTACATCGCACGAGAGGATACTCTGGAGAGTAGTGGTGAGCAAAATGTTAGGTGGAAGATGTACACAAATGGTGCATCGCATGAACGTTATTCTAGTGCTAGAGTTGTACTTGTCACTCCCGAGGAACGTTAAATTTGTTATGCCCTGAGACTCGATTTTTCTGCAATAAAAAATGAAGTGGAGTACGAAGCATTGATTGTGGAATTCAAAATCGCCAAGGAACTAGGAGCTAAAACTTTACATATTTTCTATGATTCCCAGTTGGTAGTATATCAAGTAAGGAAAGAGTTTTAGGCAAAGGGAGCGAGGCTAGCTCCTCATCTAAGTCGGACCCTTGAGCTGCTTATTGACATTGAGTATTACACAATAACGCATATTCCTAGATAGGAAAATGTGAAGGCCAACTCGCTGGCTATGTTAGCCAGTTCTGGAGAGGCACGGTTGATGGGCCTTGTTCCGGTGGAAGTGTTGTAGGGTCCGAGTATTGACCATATGGATGTTGATTAGATCTTGGAGGCCGAGTGTGAGAAGGAGTCATGGATGACTCCAATAAAGAACTATTTAAAGAGGGGGATCCTTTCGGATAGAAAGAACGAGCGACGAAAGCTCCATTGCCAAGCTTCAAGATATATCTTTTAGCCAGGAGCACTATATAGGAAAGGATTCTCGGTCTCGATATTGCGGTGTGTCGCCGACGATGATGCCAAACAGTCCTGAGAGAAATTCATATGTGGTCCGTGGTGACCACACTAAGGGGCAAGCCTTGGCGAAGAAGATTCTTTGTTATGGGTACTTCTTGCCAACTATCAACCGAGATGTAGCATATTACACCAAAAGTGTGACAAGAGCCAGAGAATTGCTAAGATTCCTAGACTCCATCGATGGAGATTACTCAAATGGTCAGTCTCTGGCCATTTGCAGTTTGGGTAATCGATATTATCCTTGTGTTGTCGATATCTAAGGTTTGCGTGAAGTACGCCATCAGCACCATTGGTTCAAATGGGATGAAGCAGAGCCATTGGCCAAAATTACCATAAAGAAATTAATTAGCTTCGTGGTCCAGAATATTATCTATCGTTTGGGAGTTCCACAAGCAATTGTTACCGATAACGGGACCCAATTTGACAACACCGAGTTTAAAGAATTCTACCGCCGACATCGCATAGATAAGAGATTTTCTATGGTGGCACACCCTAAGGTGAATGGACAGGTTGAACTCGTGAACAAGATTATTAAGTCAATTCTTTAGAAACAATTGGAAAAGACTAAGGGCAAATGGGTCGATGAAGTTCCATTAGCACTTTGGTCTTATCGGACGACCCACAAGTCAGTGACTGGCTATTATCTATTCACCTTACCTATGGATCAGAGGCTATTATTTTGATTGAATTGGAAGTCCCTCTCATTGAGTGATTCACTATAATTCATGGACAAATGAGCAACTACAGTTGGATTATCTCGATATGCTCGATGAGAAGCTAGATAAAGCTGACTTGAGAGCAGCTGCACATCGAAGCCGAGTTGCCTGATATTATAATGCCAAGGTCAGGAATTGGACCTTTGAAATTGGTAACCTTGTTCTCAAATGAATCTTTCCAGGACCTTGAAACTTGGGCTCAAGTTAGGAAGGTCCATACATAATAAAAAAAGTTTGGAGATGACACTTTCAAGCTAGCAACGGTGGACGGGATCTCACTATTGAGGGCATGGAAGAGTGAATACTTATGATGCTATTTCACATAGAAATTAATTTGTACCTAATTAAAGTCATGTAATAAGACAGAACCTGTCATTTTTTGTCTTTTTGAAAGTAAAATGGCTTTTCGAATTTGTAACTCTATCTTTACATAACTTAAGAGTTGTGAAATATAAATGACTCAAAGGAATCTGCATGTGTATAATGCAACTATGAAGTTACCCTGAGTTAAGTGCTAACCAAACTTCTACGATCCATGATCGGACCCCTGGAGTTCAACCACTCTTGGGGTCCAGAGATGAATGCCACTTAACTCTTATCCTAGATATGGGATAGGATTATAAACTGAAAAGGGATTGACTTGACCATCCATCTGCTAACTCTTGCCCTTGATGGGAGGGTAGGAGTATAAACATGGAAAGGATGTAACCACACTGTCTACTCGTTAGCTCATGCCCGGAGTTTGGCAAAGCGCCAATGTCTTGCCCAGAGCGTGACAAGGCCAGGATATAAACCAAAGTGGATGTCACTTGACCGTCCATTCATTAGCTTTTGCCTGGAGTTTGGAAAAGTGCCAATGTCCTGCCCAAAGGATAACAAGCCTGGAGATTATTGCCCAGAGTTAGGCGAGATCTCTTCCAAACCTCGATCGATGCTCGACGACAGGTACGATCACATTCAAAGTTCCTTGAAAAGGAATGTTTAAATCACCTTTTCAGGTGATCAAAATTTGACCTGGTTTTAGAATCCGATATTATTACATATAAATGTCCAAGGATTGGTGCTTCAATGATCACTTTATGTTCACAAGAACTATGAAAGGTCGGCAAATCATGGAATGGGCTAATGATTTAGTCCGACAATAATCATGGAAGGAAATGGATCACGAGTACATCAAATGGAAAGCGCATTTCTCATATACTAAAAAGTCTAACAAAGATTAGGAAAAACAAAAGTATTTGTTATTCAACATTCGAGGTAGAACTTGGAAAGAAAAGTATGAGTTTTATTTACACCTAGGATGAAAACAAAAGTTAGGCCCGAACCCGCACAACGTCGGCCTGAAACCAAAACAGTCTCCTACAACTGCAAACTAAAAATGAGTCTATCTACACAAAATAAACCAACGATCACTTCTTATGCTTTTGCTGCTTGGACTTCTTCTTCTCTTCTCCCGAGGAAGGTGTAATTTAATCAAGTTTCTTCCTACTTCTTCCTTGATCCTTGGATAGAGTGTTCTAATATGATCTAGCGGGCACATTCTACATGCTTTCAGGTGGAGGAAGAGTGACTAGAATGTAGAAAGTTTGGCCAAGCAAAGCTATGAATAAAGGAGGAGGGATGACCTCTATCTTCTCTTGCTTGATCTCTTTGGCTAAGATAATTTTTTGTTCATGATTGCTCATTGTGAGACCTGATAGGGTCTTCTAGAACCTAGTGATAACAACATCGTCTTTGATCTGGGCTCCCTGAAGCTCACCCATCCTTTCATCCTATAAAGCATCTATCATCCACTCGTCAGGCCCAGGATTCTCGCCAGTTGGAATACTTGAAATTTTCATTGAAATAGTCACGGTCACCGATTCGGTTGTAGAAACTTGTTGTCCCCCAACTGAAGACCTTTGTTATGAAGTGAGACAACCTAGGGCTGACCTAAAACTTGAGTAATATAAATAGAGAGGTTAGTTATGTCAATCGATGACATGTGGACTCTCTAAAATTAGGTGCAAAGTTAATGAGACACCTCTTTCAGTCTGGGGTTAAGCTGGAGTGCCACTGGAATTCCCTTCCAAGATGGGAGAAAGGACTATAGACTTGTGCATTTAAGGTTTCTCTAGATCATATTCAATGATAGAGTACGAATCGACACCAGCTTTGGGCCCAGGTGTGTGTGGCCATTAGTGACATCTTGAGGTGACGATCTGAAGCCTTCGCCTATGTCTTTTAGTACTGTAGCGACTAGCTCCGGATGGAGAGTATGCTTGTCTCTCTTAGCATCCTAGGCTCATCTCCTATCAAGAAACCTTTTTCTAACTGTGCCAAGTCTATTTCAGCCTTTTAAGAAAATCTTTCTCCTCCTTAACAACTTGCTCGTAAGCCATAGCAAGGGCCCTAGGATAATCATCACTGAGCCACTCTAGGTTGCAAAACTTAAGTGCATTAGCATTGTACTAAACGATTAACGGCTTGAACCTCTCCATCATTTGCTTCTTAACGGCCTCAATTTCTTTCTTGATGAGAGCATCCACATCTCTAGCACGAGTGACGTCCTTGTCTCTTTCATCATGAGCGACAAGAAGCTCTTTACTGTACATTTGGGCCTCTTGGAGAGCTTCGTCCTTCATTTTTGTCTTGCTCTCGAATTTGGTTGATAGCTTATTCGCTTTCTTGGTCAAAGCATCTCTTTCTAGCACTAAATCACGATTTCAATGGTGCGCAGTCTCTATCTCATCATGATGCTTGGTCCTCTCACTCTCGAGTGCCTTGATAGCATCCTTGGCACTCTTCTTGGCCTCAGCTTGTGATGTTTTCAGTTAGTGATCTTGACGTCAAGATGAGCGATGATATTTTATCTTGTGCCTCCATAAGTTCTCAATCTTCCTTTCCCTTGAAACCTTAGAGATCTTCTCGGTTATCCACCTCTATTCATTATATTGATCATAAGCGTCAGCTACATAAGCGAATGTTGTCTCCTTATCCCCAGTGGAATGTCCTTAAGATTGGGCACGACCATAGGCTCATCGAAGCAGACCCCCAGAAACTGTTCCTTTAGTTCGTTCATTCAGGCATCAAAGGCGAGTTGTTGCTCCACAGTGATAACTGGAGCTTCAATCGGTTTCTTGCTAGACTTGTGGTGAGAGGTCTCAGAACTGCCTTTATGGTGTCTACAATTAGAAGGGTGACTGGTGTGAGTAGATGTCAAGTGTTGAGCGGGAATGGAAGCTAGAGGTGGTGCACAAGAGGCATAACCCGATGGAAAGTCATCACGGCGATCAGAATGCCCATCCCGAGACTGTTGGTGGAGGTGACCTAGACCTAGAATGATATCTGAAAGTAGAATCATGAGATGGATAGTCACTATCACGACTGCCTCTATTATGGCTAGATCGATGGCTGGACTCTGAATCTCGGCCACCACCTTGATGATATGTGCTTTAGCGATGCCTCTACTACCAAGACACATTCTCCTCTAAGGATTGAAACATGTACTTCCTCACCATGGATCCTTCAAATGAAATAGGAATAAGTTACCTTCAATAAGTAAGGACATGAGTTAAGTGCAGTGCATGTGTATATGAGAGTTCTAGTATCCCCTCGATGGACCGTATGTTGGAGCTTTGTTAATGGGAGTGATTTCTCCCATGCTGGTAGGAGTGATTTCATCATCAAAGCGGAGAGGAGAGGAGAGACCCTCAATGTAACGACCCAGAATTTTGAACGAATTAAATTGAGAATATTTAATTAATTTTAAATATTTGAACGATGATTTAATTTGAATCCCCGATATAATTTTGAAATTTGCGATTAAATTATAGAATTTAATCTACTGAATGTTAGATAAAAATTTAAATCTTCAATTTTAAGCTGATTAAAAATATTTCAAAAGCTTTTAAAATTCGTATTGATGATACTGAAGATAACAGAAGCTTCAGAATCTAATTTCAAAGTGTTTCGTTCAGTTTTGAAATTAAATCGTTTAAATTGAAATTAAAAATAGCCGTCCGAGGCGCAGTCTCGGAATTCGACGAAACTAGTTTCATTGGATCCGGAATATTGAACTATTGTCGGATTTCAAATTTCGTATTTTTCGGGTTTGTTACGTAAGCGTACGGCGAGCAAACGCATAGAAATCAAAGCAAATTCAAAATTAAATTTAATATTTAAATCTGGTCAACTGCAGCACGTTCGTTCCTTTATTCACGCCAAAAATCAAGGGAGAGAAATCGTGGAGGACATGCCGTCTTCAGTTTTAAATTACCACCCTCCCTCTTTGCCTTCAAAACTTCAGCATCTCGTTCTCCTTCCAAATCGATTCGATGCCGAGCAAATCATAAAGGAAGTCACGCGTTTCTTCCTTCCTCCATTCCTTATTCAACTAAACTGACTCAGAGCAAAATGAAATCTCACGAAAGAAATAAAATAAAAACAAAAAAAGAGTGCGATTTGAATTCAATCGTGTTCATTTATAGGGGGGAAACTCGATCGTACATCGAAAGGGAACGGCGAGTACTCTCGTTGGCTCGATTTCGAAATCAGGAAAGGGGATAAGCCGCGATTCCAGATCGCAATTAGTTCGCATGGCCATGGCATGGAGCAGCGACCGTGGGCGATGATGGGCGATCGCAAGGCGGCATGGTGGTTCGTTTTGAATTGGATGAAGGCACGAGGCAAGGGGAGGAGGCTCGTCGATTTTGTGACTGGGGGAAGTTCGCGTGTGACGTAGGGACTCGAGAGGTGTCGCGATGTCATCGAGGCGCGAGTGATTTCGAGAGTCGCGGAGGGTAACCACGAGGCCAGGAAGGGAGATGGCAAGCTAGGGCGTGCGACTCGATTTTGTTCGATGGTGGTTGGGTCGCGACTATGGATGGTGACGTCGCGGTGAGGGGACTGTCGAAGTCGATGTACTCGAGCGGTTGAGGTTGTGATGGGGGTTCGTCATCACAGCAAGGGGGAGGCAGGCGAGGCCAGTTTTCTCGAGCGAGTGGGTTCCTGTACGAATTGAGGTTAAAAATCATGCAGAAAAGGTCAAGATGGAAATGGATGGCAAATTAATAACTAAGGTGAGATTTTCTCACTCAAATTGAATGTGGAATTTTTGCAGTTATTGATTTGATTGATTTCTATTGGATGTGATATTAGATATAGTAGGATATATCTATATATATATAGCAATATATACATATTGGCATATGTATATATTGGATTGATGATTTCCCGCCTCGTATAGCGGATGAGACCCTATTGCGCCGTTAGTAAGCGGATATTTTTATAAAACCCATATACCGCGATATTCCACCTCGAAGTGGAATTGGTATTGTGCTAACGTCTGTGGATGTAGGGGAAACAGGTTGGAGGGATCCAACTGGATTCCTCACCAGTAATTATTTATTTGCAGATATTGATGTATATTCTGTTATCATATTGATATATGATGTTTGTTGTTGTGATTGACTAATTGGTGCTGTTGCATCATCGGATTCAAGTTTTGAAGTTTAAAAATAATGACTTTACTTTAAAAGGATTTTTAAAAGTGATTTTTGAAAATATACGTTTTATGGAATTTTTGAATTGATTTATAAACGTTAAAATTTTAAAGTTATAAAAATTATAATTTTTAGGGGAATATAACCAAAGTGTCATTTTTGAAATAAAAATCGATTTATTTATAAAATGGTTTAAGTTGGGATTTTTGAATAACTATAAACGATTTGTATAAAAAGATTTATACAAATTGATATTTATAAATCAAATGTTGGGATTATAAAACGAGTTTTTTTATAAGTGTTAAAATGAAGTATAAATTGGATTTCGGCATTTTAATTGAGATTTTTGAACAAGTATGAATGGTTAATAGATGAGATTTATAAATAGTATAAAAGTAGTTCGGTTATGGTTGAAAATAAGGTTATAAATGAAATCTTATAAGTAATAAGATTTAAAATCTGTGAAGTTTAAAAGAACGATTTCTTTTAAAATAAATGAATTGTAAGTTATTAACTTATAAGATGGACCTTTGGTATATACATTGAGTATAAATTGAATAGGTCATTAAAGAAGATTTATAAATCGAATTGTTAATAAAGGAGATTTATTAAATTGAAGTTGTTAGAAAATAGAAATAGAAATAGAATTTATAAACGTTGTTTTATAAATTTGAGATCAATTGAATTTGATAAATTAAATATAGAAGATTATTAAAGGAAATATATTCGCGATTTTGGATAGCGAATTATCCTTGAAATAAATGTGTAGAAAAGACTGGAATTGGGTTAAATGAATTATATTCACGATTTTGGACAGTGAATATATTATTGAATAAAATGGATTTATTTTTGAAGAAGTGATATTAAAAATGAAGTTAAACATTTTAAAGAAGTTTTAAAATGTATTATGAATCGAAAGCATAGATTTCAACAGTTCTTGTTGAAATAGATGTTTTCGTGAAATAAGGAAATGATGGACTATAACACTGTTGTTATAGTAAATGATTTTCGAAAGAAAATGTTTTTGTCTAGTATTGGGATTTATATATCTATCTTAATTTCAAATCCCTATACTAGTGATTTTGAGTCGTCGTAACGATGTTTTACGTAACATTCGTTTTGACTCAAATAAATGTGCTTAAGAGAATGATTTCCTTAAAGAATGAAATATATACTTAATATTGATCTAAGTATATCGAATATTTTCAAATGTTGAAAATAAATTGATTTGTGAATTACTTATAATTAAATAAGTATGGAAATACTTTTCCAATATGAAACGAAGGGTTTGAAATTTTATCTTTTAAAGATAAATTGAAAAGTGAATATTTGAAAATTTCTTTCAAACGGTTAAGTGTGGAAATTATATATCTAGTAAAGATATTTTTTAAAATAAATAATTTGGAAAATTATTTGGAATCTGATGATGTTGCGCATCTTTATTGATAGTTAAATAACCGACTATCAATAATTACCTTTAGATAGGTATTTGTTGTGAATTGGATGAATTTGAATGCCACACTTGTTTTTAAATAAACGCTCACTATTCGGGTTAGCCGGGAAAGGACCATGGGGTCGTATAACCCATTCCGAATATGTGATACGTCGTTATGAATTGCATTCGAAGACCAGTGTTGAAGACCAGATATTTTTGAAAACGGAAGGATTACCGTCGAGTTACTCTACATCGGCTGATCTCCGGTTTAGAGGTTTTATCATCCTTAGTGACGGGAAGTCCGGACGTGATTAGAAATTTATCCGGATATGCAAGGGCTTCGTGAGAAGTGCCTTCGGTTCTGTTCGATCCCGGAACAGACTTGTATGGATTGTGTGTTTGACGTTACAATTTGAGATATAAAGCTGATTTCTTTCAAATACATATCTGTTGGTGGCGGAGAATTTATTCTCTTAGCTTAACACCCTTCTCTGAGACGTACGAGCTCAGAGGTTATGTAGTTGAAATTTATCAGCGATATACTCCCAATTTGGTAACGTGGCATACTGAGTGTTGCTGTGAAATGATCAGTGTTTGATCATTTGTGATATGATCATTTGTTTGATCTTATATCTTTGTGATCATAGGTTGATCATTTGTTTGACCCGAAGCATGGCTTTGTAGAAAGCGTAGCTTTGTGGACGAGACTTCATCGAGCCTCACACCCCGGAAATGGTCGAAACAGGAAGAATGCAGCAAGGTTCTAGGGAGTAGCGCCCCTTAGTGTATGTCATTCCTTCTGGATAAAGGTGGTATCATGGTATGGAGCCCAGATACTTAACCTCTGTGGTTGCTGCAAATTTATTACTTTGTGGTTGTTGCGAATCGGGGATCCTCGGGAAGATCGGTGACGATCGGGGGATGGCATACGCGTGTCAGTAGTTACCTATTTTTGCAGAGGTAACCCGGCCTTGTGTTGGCAGAGATCCGGTTAGGTTCTCGGGTCGTCTATTCCAGGGACGTACCCATCGTGGAAGAGGAAGTTCCTTGGCCTGACCATTTGTTGGAAATCCAAAGAAACAATACGAGCCTTGTACGGTTTTAGTTGTAGAACCAATCATTCACTTATGGTGGCGCCCCACTGTTTGGATGGTAGCTATAGTAGGCATACGATACTGGTCGTATGTTGGCTAAGATTAATATTATACTTTCGAAATGTTTTCTACACTATGCACTAATAATAATATCAAAAATGATTTGATTTTGCGTAGTAAGCATCTTTGACTATCATAAGAAGAAATCTCCTCCAATTCTGCGTTTGCATTGTGTGTGTGGCGGGAGGTCTTATGGTAGTTTCATTTTCCAAAAGCATTGCGAATTGACTTTAAAATTCTCTGCTATTTATTTAAAAGATAAACTGTTTTACGATCTCACACCAGTCACCATGACTGACTCGGAGTTTATTGTTTCCCTTCTAAACTCTGGGTGCCCACCAATTTCCACACGGGCAGTCTAGAGTTAGGTTATCAGGATATTCTGGATATTCTGGAGTTTTGGAAGCAAGTTGGATGGCGAGACGTAGTATTTGTATCTGATATATTTATTCCGCTGTGTATTCTGTATGAGGACAAGTTATATAATTGTCCATTGATGTGATGTATTGTATTGAGTTGTATATTGACTCTGATTGATGTATGTATAAAACTGATATAGTTCTTTTTTTAAATGACTAGTGATTATCTATTATATTTTTGTTCCGCTGCGATATGTGAGATTCTGATATTGTCTCTGTTCTGTATCTGTTGTTGTTCTGTTGTTCTTCTCTTCTTCTTCTACTCTTTTCTTCTTCTTCTCCCTTATCTTGTTCTTAAAACCCTCACTATTGGAGTTTCCGGCACTCGATTGCTCGGCAGTCGATAAAGTGAGTATCGATGTCGAATTTTCGAAAGTCGATAATTTCTGTACGTGACAGCGTGGTATCAGAGCATATGGTTAAGCGACAACCCTGCTCTGTTGGGTGTTACTCATTAGAGATAGAGTCAGTAGTACTCTAGAATGAGTTGAGTGTAAAAATAGATATGAGCGCGTATTTGTTAGTGAATATAAAAATGTTTTATATTGTGTTTGCTTATCCGTTGAGATGTTTGTGAATTTTGGTCGGTATGTGGGACGCCATATTATCGATAGGGATTTCTAAACACTTAAACGAGGCAAGACGACATAGTATTGTTTTAAAATAGGGTGAATGAAATAATTTTGCCCAAAACTATTTTTGTATAGAAAAGAAATAATTTTCTGGGAATTATTATAGTATATGGATGTTTGGTTGTTAGAAAGTGGTAATATTGAAATGTTATCATTATTATATGAAATTGAATAAGAAATTGAAATCATAACTCCAAAGTTAAGAAATGAATCCATATACAAATGAAATTTGAGAATATAAATTATAAATGTGATTTGTAATTTGAAACGGGATTCCAGAGAAGTTTTGGAAATGTTTTGAAAAGAATTTGAAAATTTTGGAGATTTAGAAAGTTTAAATCTTTTTGGAGTTGAAAATGAATTTTAAAAGTTTGAAAAGTATCTTGGAGAGATGAAAGCTCTAAACTCTTTTCGGTCGCTGGAAAATAACTTCGATGATGACTGCGGCATCATTGGTGTTCATTTTCGGGTTTCCAAAAGAGGAATTGCTGCCAATTGTTTTAAATGAGAGTTGTTTGGAGAAAATTTGGGTTTTTTTTTTGAAATTCAAAGAAAATTTGAATTGTTTTCAAAAAATGGTTTTGAAAATGTTATTAAGACTCTGGAATGCTATATAAAAATATTTATGAGAATAATAAATGAGTTGATAACTTATACAATTTGTTGTGAATTTAGATTGAATAAATTTAACTTAAGGAATTTTAAGTTGAATTAAAGTAAGTATAAGTGAATCAATAAAAATCCAAGTGGTAATTTTTGAATATAAGTTATATAACTTATAAAATGAGAAAATAGAAGTGAAACGAATTGTTAAAAGTGGTTAAACAATTTTATTAAGCAAAATGAAATGTGATTCTGATTAAGTGATGAAATTTGACCTTGGTAAAGTTAAATAAAAATTGAGAATCTGAATTGGATTAAGATATTGAAATAATTAAATGTTGAATCAGTCTAATGTGAATGAATAAATTGAATGGAATCAACTACAAATGAAGTGAACTAAAGATAATCGATAAAAAAAAAATTCAATATTCAGAATAGAAGATAAAATTGAATTCAAATAGAATTGAAATTGTAAACTGAATCCAAATTAGATTGGAATTGTGAATTAAATTCAAATAAATGTGAAATGCAAAGTTGAATGAAAAAAATATATAACTTCAACAGTGAAGTAAAAATGTATAAGAAGCAGTTTATATTGGAAATTTTGTAATAGAATTTGCAAAATAGTTTGAATATATGTAACTAGATATTATGGCTAGTAGGATATACAGGTGTTAGGAAAGGAAATTGGAACTTTGATTTCAAAGATAATTTGAATTGCTCGACAAAAGGTAAGTATTTGAATTTCAATATGAGATTTGATGATTTTCTTGTCCAGCCGCTTGGCATTTTTCTTTTCTTTTTGAAATCTGAGAGTCCGTAAGGACGTTTTGTAGTCGTACCGTATTAGCCGCGCAAAGGAGACGCTGGCGAAATTTTTCGAAAATCTCGAGTGTTAGAAAATTTTTGAGAAAATTTTGAGAGTTAAAATTTGAATTTAAACTCGAAGTTGAATTTAGAAGTTAAACAATGTTGTTTTGAAACTTAAAACTGAAGTTGGAAATTTAGTTGAATAATAACAAATCTTTAGTAGGAAGATTTGTTTTGAAAAATTTGATAAAATTATTGGATTGTGAAAAATAGTAGACGAGTTAAGGACCATTTTTCCTAACTTGTAATTTCGGGACGAAATTCTTTTAAGGAGGGAAGTCTGTAACGACCCAGAATTTTGAACGAATTAAATTGAGAATATTTAATTAATTTTAAATATTTGAACGATGATTTAATTTGAATCCCCGATATAATTTTGAAATTTGCGATTAAATTATAGAATTTAATCTATTGAATGTTAGATAAAAATTTAAATCTTCAATTTTAAGCTGGTTAAAAATATTTCAAAAGCTTTTAAAATTCGTATTGATGATACTGAAGATAACAGAAGCTTCAGAATCTAATTTCAAAGTGTTTCGTTCAGTTTTGAAATTAAATCGTTTAAATTGAATTTAAAAATAGCCGTCCGAGGCGTAGTCTCGGAATTCGACGAAACTAGTTTCATTGGATCCGTAATATTGAACTATTGTTGGATTTCAAATTTCGTATTTTTCGGGTTTGTTACGTAAGCGTATGGCGAGCAAACGCATAGAAATCAAAGCAAATTCAAAATTAAATTTAATATTTAAATCTGGTCAACTGCAGCACGTTCGTTCCTTTATTCACGCCAAAAATCAAGGGAGAGAAATCGTGGAGGACATGCCGTCTTCAGTTTTAAATTACCACCCTCCCTCTTTGCCTTCAAAACTTCAGCATCTCGTTCTCCTTCCAAATCGATTCGATGCCGAGCAAATCATAAAGGAAGTCACGCGTTTCTTCCTTCCTCCATTCCTTATTCAACTAAACTGACTCAGAGCAAAATGAAATCTCACGAAAGAAATAAAATAAAAACAAAAAAAGAGTGCGATTTGAATTCAATCGCGTTCATTTATAGGGGGAAACTCGATCGTACATCGAAAGGGAACGGCGAGTACTCTCGTTGGCTCGATTTCGAAATCAGGAAAGGGGATAAGCCGCGATTCCAGATCGCGATTAGTTCGCGTGGCCATGGCATGGAGCAGCGACCGTGGGCGATGATGGGCGATCGCAAGGCGGCATGGTGGTTCGTTTTGAATTGGATGAAGGCACGAGGCAAGGGGAGGAGGCTCGTCGATTTTGTGACTGGGGGAAGTTCGCGTGTGACGTAGGGACTCGAGAGGTGTCGCGTTGTCATCGAGGCGCGAGTGATTTCGAGAGTCGCGGAGGGTAACCACGAGGCCAGGAAGGGAGACGGCAAGCTAGGGCGTGCGACTCGATTTTGTTCGATGGTGGTTGGGTCGCGACTATGGATGGTGACGCCGCGGTGAGGGGACTGTCGAAGTCGATGTACTCGAGCGGTTGAGGTTGTGATGGGGGTTCGTCATCACAGCAAGGGGGAGGCAGGCGAGGCCAGTTTTCTCGAGCGAGTGGGTTCCTGTATGAATTGAGGTTAAAAATCATGCAGAAAAGGTCAAGATGGAAATGGATGGCAAATTAATAACTAAGGTGAGATTTTCTCACTCAAATTGAATGTGGAATTTTTGCAGTTATTGATTTGATTGATCTCTATTGGATGTGATATTAGATAGTAGGATATATCTATATATATAGCAATATATACATATTGGCATATGTATATATTGGATTGATGATTTCCCGCCTCGTATAGCGGATGAGACCCTATTGCGCCGTTAGTAAGCGGATATTTTTATAAAACCCATATACCGTGATATTCCACCTCGAAGTGGAATTGGTATTGTGCTAACGTCTGTGGATGTAGGGAAACAGGTTGGAGGGATCCAACTGGATTCCTCACCAGTAATTATTTATTTGCAGATATTGATGTATATTCTGTTATCATATTGATATATGATGTTTGTTGTTGTGATTGACTAATTGGTGCTGTTGCATCATCGGATTCAAGTTTTGAAGTTTAAAAATAATGACTTTACTTTAAAAGGATTTTTAAAAGTGATTTTTGAAAATATACGTTTTATGGAATTTTTGAATTGATTTATAAACGTTAAAATTTTAAAGTTATAAAAGTTATAATTTTTAGGGGAATATAACCAAAGTGTCATTTTTGAAATAAAAATCGATTTATTTATAAAATGGTTTAAGTTGGGATTTTTGAATAACTATAAACGATTTGTATAAAAAGATTTATACAAATTGATATTTATAAATCAAATGTTGGGATTATAAAACGAGTTTTTTTATAAGTGTTAAAATGAAGTATAAATTGGATTTCGGCATTTTAATTGAGATTTTTGAACAAGTATGAATGGTTAATAGATGAGATTTATAAATAGTATAAAAGTAGTTCGGTTATGGTTGAAAATAAGGTTATAAATGAAATCTTATAAGTAATAAGATTTAAAATCTGTGAAGTTTAAAAGAACGATTTCTTTTAAAATAAATGAATTGTAAGTTATTAACTTATAAGATGGACCTTTGGTATATACATTGAGTATAAATTGAATAGGTCATTAAAGAAGATTTATAAATCGAATTGTTAATAAAGGAGATTTATTAAATTGAAGTTGTTAGAAAATAGAAATAGAAATAGAATTTATAAACGTTGTTTTATAAATTTGAGATCAATTGAATTTGATAAATTAAATATAGAAGATTATTAAAGGAAATATATTCGCGATTTTGGATAGCGAATTATCCTTGAAATAAATGTGTAGAAAAGACTGGAATTGGGTTAAATGAATTATATTCACGATTTTGGACAGTGAATATATTATTGAATAAAATGGATTTATTTTTGAAGAAGTGATATTAAAAATGAAGTTAAACATTTTAAAGAAGTTTTAAAATGTATTATGAATCGAAAGCATAGATTTCAACAGTTCTTGTTGAAATAGATGTTTTCGAGAAATAAGGAAATGATGGACTATAACACTGTTGTTATAGTAAATGATTTTCGAAAGAAAATGTTTTTGTCTAGTATTGGGATTTATATATCTATCTTAATTTCAAATCCCTATACTAGTGATTTTGAGTCGTCGTAACGATGTTTTACGTAACATTCGTTTTGACTCAAATAAATGTGCTTAAGAGAATGATTTCCTTAAAGAATGAAATATATACTTAATATTGATCTAAGTATATCGAATATTTTCAAATGTTGAAAATAAATTGATTTGTGAATTACTTATAATTAAATAAGTATGGAAATACTTTTCCAATATGAAACGAAGGGTTTGAAATTTTATCTTTTGAAGATAAATTGAAAAGTGAATATTTGAAAATTTCTTTCAAACGGTTAAGTGTGGAAATTATATATCTAGTAAAGATATTTTTGAAAATAAATAATTTGGAAAATTATTTGGAATCTGATGATGTTGCGCATCTTTATTGATAGTTAAATAACCGACTATCAATAATTACCTTTAGATAGGTATTTGTTGTGAATTGGATGAATTTGAATGCCACACTTGTTTTTAAATAAACGCTCACTATTCGGGTTAGCCGGGAAAGGACCATGGGGTCGTATAACCCATTCCGAATATGTGATACGTCGTTATGAATTGCATTCGAAGACCGGTGTTGAAGACCGGATATTTTTGAAAACGGAAGGATTACCGTCGAGTTACTCTACATCGGCTGATCTCCGGTTTAGAGGTTTTATCACCCTTAGTGACGGGAAGTCCGGACGTGATTAGAAATTTATCCGGATATGCAAGGGCTTCGTGAGAAGTGCCTTCGGTTCTGTTCGATCCCGGAACAGACTTGTATGGATTGTGTGTCTGACGTTACAATTTGAGATATAAAGCTGATTTATTTCAAATACATATCTGTTGGTGGCGGAGAATTTATTCTCTTAGCTTAACACCCTTCTCTGAGACGTACGAGCTTAGAGGTTATGTAGTTGAAATTTATCAGCGATATACTCCCAATTTGGTAACGTGGCATACTGAGTGTTGCTGTGAAATGATCAGTGTTTGATCATTTGTGATATGATCATTTGTTTGATCTTATATCTTTGTGATCATAGGTTGATCATTTGCTTGACCCGAAGCATGGCTTTGTAGAAAGCGTAGCTTTGTGGATGAGACTTCATCGAGCCTCACACCCCGGAAATGGTCGAAACAGGAAGAATGCAGCAAGGTTCTAGGGAGTAGCGCCCCTTAGTGTATGGCATTCCTTCTGGATAAAGGTGGTATCATGGTATGGAGCCCAGATACTTAACCTCTGTGGTTGCTACAAATTTATTACTTTGTGGTTGTTGCGAATCGGGGATCCTCGGGAAGATCTGTGACGATCGGGGGATGGCATACGCGTGTCAGTAGTTACCTATTTTTGCAGAGGTAACCCGGCCTTGTGTTGGCAGAGATCCGGTTAGGTTCTCGGGTCGTCTATTCCAGGGACGTACCCATCGTGGAAGAGGAAGTTCCTTGGCCTGACCATTTGTTGGAAATCCAAAGAAACAATACGAGCCTTGTACGGTTTTAGTTGTAGAACTTATCATTCACTTATGGTGGCGCCCCACTGTTTGGATGGTAGCTATAGTAGGCATACGATACTGGTCGTATGTTGGCTAAGATTAATATTATACTTTCGAAATGTTTTCTACACTATGCACTAATAATAATATCAAAAATGATTTGATTTTGCGTAGTAAGCATCTTTGACTATCATAAGAAGAAATCTCCTCCAATTCTGCGTTTGCATTGTGTGTGTGGCGGGAGGTCTTATGGTAGTTTCATTTTCCAAAAGCATTGCGAATTGACTTTAAAATTCTCTGCTATTTATTTTAAAGATAAACTGTTTTACGATCTCACACCAGTCACCATGACTGACTCGGAGTTTATTGTTTCCCTTCTAAACTTTGGGTGCCCACCAATTTCCACACGGGCAGTCTAGAGTTAGGTTATCAGGATATTCTGGATATTCTGGAGTTTTGGAAGCAAGCTGGATGGCGAGACGTAGTATTTGTATCTGATATATTTATTCCGCTGTGTATTCTGTATGAGGACAAGTTATATAACTGTCCATTGATGTGATGTATTGTATTGAGTTGTATATTGACTCTGATTGATGTATGTATAAAACTGATATAGTTCTTTGTTTAAAAGACTAGTGATTATCTATTATATTTTTGTTCCGCTGCGATATGTGAGATTCTGATATTGTCTCTGTTCTGTATCTGTTGTTGTTCTATTGTTCTTCTCTTCTTCTTCTACTCTTTTCTTCTTCTTCTCCCTTTTCTTGTTCTTAAAACCCTCACTATTGGAGTTTCCGGCACTCGATTGGTCGACAGTCGATAAAGTGAGTATCGATGTCGAATTTTCGAAAGTCGATAATTTCTGTATGTGACACTCAAGGCTCATATTACCAATGTCGAACGAGTCGAATATGGTAGGAATCGGCCCTAGACCGACAAGTGTGTCTTCAGAAGGGAGAGATGGAGTTTTCTCTATAGTAGTGAGTAGAGGGGATGTGTGGAAGTATGTCCTTTGGAAATCCTTACGACCAGTCACTTCTTCAAGGCAAACTGCTAGTCGTCTTTAGGCTCCTTGATTAAAGGCTCATGGCCTACATTAACATCATCGTGGCCAGTTTCACCACCTTCACCTACAATTTTTCCTTCCTTGGCATGTTCTTGCACCGCTTCAATATTCTCTTCAGCTTTAGCCCCTTGATTTGGGACTAGGGACACATCAAGATTTACGTCACCACCTCCAAGCAAGTTATCGTCATTATCATTATTATTATCATTGACATCGAAAACTACTTGAACTTGACCGGTGCTACGTCCCGCTTCCAGCAAGTTATGAGCTAGGAGATTCTCATCGGAAAGAAGAACTCCAATATCTTTATCCTCTTTTGGAAGCGCCATGAGAGCTTTAACGACATCTGCAACTGCCGTAACACTGGGTCTCATTGGAACATCTGAATGACAAAAAGAATATGAGTTAAGCTCGTAGAATCATCGCAAGTTCATATTAAACACATGAAGTATAACTTACATCTAGATAGCCATCTTCGTGCAAAACTAGGTGGACAGTGGACATATAACCATTCAATCTTGAAATAGCTCAGCTTATTCCATGTACTAGTAACAACTTGACAGTTCTTAGCCGATTCCAGATAAGTCAAAGAAGGGCTTCCTTTCTGGCTCTTGAAACTATATATATATATATACCGAACTTCCACCAAACTTCCTAATCACTGGGTACTCGGTGCAAATATGGAGCAAAAACAATATATGTACCATAAAGGAAGGCGTAGCTATTAGGATGTAATTGCATCGAAGCTAATTTCATGAAGTTTAGAACTCGATGAATGAATTGATTGAATGGTGGGACGCATCCTGCCAGGCACATGTATCTATTACAAGTAGTATAACCCTATAGGTATTGTGAGCTCTTTGGTGACGAGAAGGGACTAATATATCCTCAAATGGGATTCCATGTTTATCATAGATTCTATCAAGTGATCCATCTTCAATCTTTAAGGCAACAGAGTCGACGGGATCATCCAAAATAACATCATCCTTGGGAGCGTCAGGAACAGCTTCAACTCTAAGGCCTTCTACATGTATTTGAGGAACCACTGAATGAGGTTGATCTGCTTGTTGATTTTCAACTGGAGGTATGAAATACGTCGGAGTAGGTTATGCAGAAGGAGTCATGGTCGAACTAGACTCCGCATCAGATTCAATGTACCTAGAAGTCGACGGACTTGAAGCTAAAGTGGCAAGACGCTCGAAATGTCCATTTCTATAAAAATTCAATAGAAAATCAACATTAGACTAATCATAAGCTGTACACCCTATGTTAAAGTGAAACCTAGTGTGGTGTTGTGCAGTGTCATGCAGTGTGGATATCTGATATTGTGCAATAGTTTATTTGAATATTTGGAGATTATCTGAAGTGACTGTCATTGATGACCGTCCCAATGGACTACAACAATGCATTATATGTGCTTTGGAGTGTAGGAGGAAGTGTTTGGCATAGTTTATGTTCAATCGACAAAAAAAAACTCGATAAGAGGTTTGGAAATCAAAAATCCGCCAATGGTTGGATCGGCATCGATCCAAACCCTTGGATGGATTTCAATCTCTCCTTACACCTTCTTCTTTGCTCCACGACATGAGCATCCATGCAAATCCATCCATGTCCATGTCTAATATTACCACCTACCTAATTTAACTAATCTTGAAGAGGTACAGGGCTTTGGTTCGGGTGAGGTCTTCTTCAATTTCTAAAGCTGTGGATTAGGTTCAATCCCTAATAGATGGATGGCAATATGGGTAAGGGTCAGTAGTGCTGGGAAGCAGGTGGAGGTGGCCAAAGTTAGCAAGGGGAGGTGCGAGCTTGATTTGGAGGCTAAGAATTTTAATGGCGAACACTAGAGCTTTGGTTCGGTGGCAGGCAAGAGTGAAGAGGAAAGGTGAAGGATTAGGTTTTATAACCCAAAGACCCAATTTCTCAAGCAATAAAAGCTAGACTTTTCAAAGTCCTGGATTAGTACCGATCCAAGGACTTTGGATCGGTACTAAGTCTAGAAGTTTTAAAAAAATGTAAATGGTGATGATGGTCCATGCATATGCATGTGTGTGCATATCAAAAATTATTTATGAACGTGCACTGTATACATGTGTGTCTACATATCCAAAACCAACAACTGAAGTCAAAGAAAATCAGATTCAAACCTAGAAAGTCCATGAAAGGAACCAGTTCAAAATTATTGAGTTTAGAATGATAGATCGTGAAAGCACATTCCTGTTTTATAATGCCATATACTGATAAAGCACCACGACGAATAGCTATAGACATGACTCTTCACAAAAACAATCCATGGGAAGGATAACGACCATTATTCAAAGCATAGAGTGGAGCCTTCTCAGCAATTTCGACTTGTCTCGATTCAAAGCATATCATGTTTGTAAGATGTACTTAGAGGGGCAAGTGTTATCCAGTCTTTTGATCAGGCGACATTCGAATAAACTAGACGAATCAAACTTTGAAACTATAAAGGCAAGAAGCCCGAAGATATGGCCCAAGAGCCCAGAAATCAAGTGCAAACAGAGCCAAGGGATAAAGACAATACCACTCAAAGAAACAAAGAAAAAAATCCAATTAAGAGTTATATCGGTACAGATCCACGTAATTTTGTCCATTCCTACCCTGACTCCTCCTACTTACTAGTGATGATACCAGGAACATATTTCAAGTACTATTTCGCTGATTCCATGCAATTCGTTATCGATCTCCACGAGCACTCAAAATTAGCAACTCCATTCTTCCACCAATCCATCGTTTGGACTCAGAAACAAGTTAATAATGATACAAACAAGTTTGGAATCATTAAGCTAACCATGAATTGAGCTAGGACAAGAAGTTCAAAGTCATTCATATGAAGAACATATGGACCAGTACCGATCCAAGCCCATGAATCGATACCGTTTCATGATTATTGATGAGGTATCGACCTAATTTCCTGAATAAATGGTCTAAGCATGGAAAACTATGTGGAGATCATGGGGTGAGATTTTAGGCTTCCTACAGCTATAAATAGGAGGGCAGGGCTCATTTTCGTGAATCTTTTTAGCTATCTTGCTCTCTTACTCTAGTCTCCTGTACTCAACCATGGATTTATATCGATTCATAAGAACTTATACTTGCAAGTCAGCAACTGAAGCAATAAAATCAATAAGTGGATGTAGGCGAAGATTAGCCGAACCACTATAAAACACTCTGTGTTCTTTTCTTGCTCTTTTTAATTTATTTTTCTTCATTTTTTTCTTTACATAATCTCTTGGGTGTCTGTGCCATTTTTTATTCAAACAGTAATGAATTACTAGTAAACAAACTAAAGAAAAACATAAAACTTCGATCTCACATATATTCGACAACAAATAAGCAGGAAATCAAATCAAAGGAGCATATAAAAGAAATGAAACACAAGTTTTTTGTAGTTATTAGGAAAATCTTCGACATACGTCCACTTTTATCTTCGTCGATGAATTTCAATTACATTTACAAGGAGTATGTAATCAAATCATATCATTTTAGAAAGGTTTTGGTGGAGTTTAGGAGAAAATCAATGTTTTAGGTAAAGTTTTGGTGTAGTTCATTGACCTACCCTTATTCTGAGTTGAAATGGTATTTATATTCTATGAATTACAGTGTTGGAAGCTCAAATATCTCTAAAATATCCTCCCTTTTCAATTCATCTTGAAATCAGGCAAAATTGCATGTTTGTCAAAATGTATCCAGATCAAAAATACGCTTGGATGTATGCTACAAAGGTATGGGTTTGTACTGATATGTCCTCGAGTCTTTAGATCAAGTAGAGTGATAATAAGAAAGAATATGTCAAATGTAACCATTTCATGCCATGGATTGGGTTCTATTCTTATGGATCGATATTTATAGATTGGGGTTGATCCATAAGAACATAGGTTGTTAACGGATTATAAAAAGAATATAACTGATCCATAACTCATTCGGCCTGAGTCAGATTCAAACAAAACTTGAACTATTCATCTTGTATCATCATGTGAAATGTTCAAGTGCACTCGGTCACTTCTTTCATTGAATACTCAAAGTACTTTTCCATAGTGGCATTTCATATCAATAAGTGTTGACCCTTAACAACAAGGGTTGATCCCAAACTAGCGAGTAAAAAATGATCGATTAATAACTCATTAATCTTAAGTCGGATCCATCCGAGACTTGAATCGTTCATCTTGTGTAATCATGAGGAATATTCCATTACAATCATATTCTTCATTTCATGTATATTCCACATGGTTCTCCATGGTGGTCTTTGTCGGATTCATCTTAAAACTGCATTTTCCCCATCACAATAACTTGGATATAGACACAGTTTCGATCGACTTCATCATTTATAATTGCAAATATTTTCCACTAATTTGAATCATTATCGAGATTGTGGAGAATTTGTTGGTAACATTACCTATTTAATAATTGAAACTAAAGTTTGATTGGGTAAAAATTCCAATCCAAATATTTAGGATTTATTTATTAGTTTAAAACTTGAATTATAATAAATATTTTATTTAGTCAAACATTTAAAATTTTAATTATTATAAAATATGTAATTACATAGTGTTATTATTATTTTGCAGTAATTAATTTAAACAAGGTATGCATAAATTTTTATTTTTATTTTAATTATTTACTCAAACATGTTAATTATCGAATTTTTTGATAAACGAAAACCCGAGAGCCCTTTTAATTTTTTCTTTTATTAAATCCATCAACATTATATACATATTATTTAATAACTAAAATCTTCACTAAAGTTAATATTTAAAAAAATGGAGCAGTATGTAATTAACACGATAAGTTTTTCAAAATAAAATTATAGATTTTAAATAAGTATTTATATTAAATTTATAAGTTATATTTTATATTTAGAATTCCACATTGTAGTATATTTTCAAAATAAAATTTGTTTTTTATCTTTATAATAATTGTTGAACATAATAGTAATGGCTTTTTTGTTATATATTAAAAACTATGAAATATAAGTAGTAGCTTTTTTATCGAGCTTAGTTTTGTACACATCAGACTTGTATATTGACCTTTGGAGAACTCCATATGTTTTACAACTCCAAAATTGAGATGATTTAAAAGTGAAGATGATGCTTACTAATTTTTGAATAAAAAAATTGAGACCCCTAGGATTATTTATAATGGTTGAAAAATATCTAAAAATGTTATATGCATATCTATAAATTTACTTGAATAATATCTACAAGAGCCAAACTTGTTTGAAGTTTCCTATGTTACACTTTATACGATGACTCCGGTAATAAAGTAAATATCAAATTACTTGTACAATTTTGGCTAATTTAAATAAATAGATATTGAAATCTCGGTCCATTCAATTTATTATAAGCCCATAATTTAAATAAATGTATAAAACATTTACACACATTCTATTTTAATTTTGGCAATTTAATAATATTAAATTATTATATAAAAATTACCTCTATAATAATTTATAACATTTATAGATTATTCCATTAAATTTATTTGGTCAAATACTACAAATCTCGGTTATGTAATACGTAGGTATTAATTCAACATTAATAATATTTAAATAATTTAAATATAAAAACCGATACGGACTATGTTAAAGTATAGTAGTGGTCATGAATTCATATGCTTATTAATTATTTAGATGAAGTCCTACTTTATAATCGTTTCAAAGCAACATCCTTAAGCAACAATATATAGTTAATTTACACTTAGTCATCACTATGTCACTTGGATGTTTAAAGTTCAATTAATGATTAATACTCTAATGATGAATGAATTTAAATTGCAAAATTTGACCTATGAAGCCACTTGCTTCAATCCAAAAATATTAATCAATTAATCAAATTATGTCAAGCAAAGATTTATATTTTTGTGTTAAATTCCAACTACAGGGACATTAACCTTTTGTATCGAAGGAGACAAATCCTCTTTTGAGTAGGGTTTCACTTCATATGTCTTAATGCATACCCAAATATGACCTAACTTGAAACTATATCACGTGATTTCTCATAGTCAAAGTAAGGCTTTCACACATAAGACTGATAGTATTCTCAAGTCGAAAAATTACTACACATCGTCATATGAGATCTTCTATTTGACTCAAGTAACTATAAGCATGTAACATATTGGTGCCCCCAACAGTCTAAATCATCGTCTATTATATGAAAAGCTCTACGTACATTGATCTTGACGCTATATTGATATATCGTTCTCGAAATGCCAAATGTGTAGAAACATTTAAGGATAAGTGTTTACGAGTATTTTTACAATCTAACATGGTTACGAATTTTTTGTAATGACGATGGACTAAACATCTTGTCCTAAGTATTTCTACTTATATGTCATAATGTACACTTAACATGGTGTATGTTATATATAACAGAAATAAAACCAAAAACATATTTATATTGCAAATAAAATTTCTCATAAAAGTTAAGTTACATAATCAAATAATATAATTGATCCTAGGAGATAAGCACTCAATTAGCTATATCATTAGATACTTGTTAATTTCTTCAAATAGCATTAGATTTGTATAACTTGATGTATTGTAGATTCTACGATAATACCAGATATTTTTATCTGTGTGTATCATCATATTAGTTAAATGTCCACATAACTTGTGCATTTTTAAGTGGCGGTGATCCAGCTCTATCTAAAGGCACGTTTGCAAAGATCAAACTGTTCAGTTTGAACATTTGGCGCGTCGAATGTTCTGAATTGGGCAACGATCATTTTGGCCATTTGATGAAGTACGAGAAAAACGGATATTCTGCATCTAACGTGATCCGCTTCCGACGCTAAGTGTTATTTTAAAAAAATGGACAGTTTAGCCCATTCTCTTTCTCTTTAGTGGCTCTTTTCACTGCGCCGTTCGTAGCAAAAAAATGCATTTTCCTTTTGTTGAACTTTCCACATTCGCACTCCATTCAGAATGTCATTTCAGATGCCACGTTCGTTTCGCCAAAAAACTCACACTAAATCTGTTTGGGTCGAAAGCTAGTCTAGTTCAAAGATTTGTCCCATTACAATTTAAGACATGCGTCAATATGCTTTGTTCGGTGGCAGGCAGTCCTTTAAATAAATGAGTTGGTTTAGTCAGATTTTATTCAATATACTGAAATCCTTTTAAATAAATGAGTTGGTTTAGTCAGATTTTATTCAATACACTGAATTTCAGACTTACATTTAAAATGCATAGATTCTAGATTTCAACAAGAATGGACAACCTATAACTTAATCTAGCTTGTTTTCAATCGTGTTGCATTTGTTCTCCAATATGACAAGGCAATACCACTGTTTGTTCCTCCATCAACATCATGTATATCATATATTATTACATGAATAAAAAAAAAGAAGCCTGCAATTGCGTACTCATTAATTATTATTAATTCATACACACATTGCAAAATAAGGCGCACATAAAAGGGATATATTGCACAACTCCATTCAAGTTTTACAGCAGGAAAAGGGGAAAAAAATGTCATCAACAAACTTCAAGTACATGTATAAAATTCTTACATCAACCGAGTCATCAAGAAATCAACCTACATAACAGAACAAGCAGCCTGTGGTTCCTCTTCATAAAAGAACTCGCAATTCTTCTCTCCATAACAACCCTGTGGTGCACCGTACACATACACAGGCGGCTGAATCACCACCTGAGGTGGTGGCATAACCTCACAGTCGAACCCTCTCCCACACCATGGGCACCTGTTATTACCATAATACCCCCCATACCATGGCTTACATCCACAGCTGCATACGGGTCCAGGCCAACATGGCTGGCACTCGTGAACCGGATCCTCTTTAACTGGCTTTGGCTCTTCCTTCTTTGGTTCTTCCTTCTTCGGTACTTCCTTCTTTGGTTCTTCCTTCTTCGGTTCTTCCTTTTTAGGCTCTTCCTTCTTTGGCTCTACCTTTTTAGGCTCTTCCTTTTTTGGCTCTATCTTTTTCGGTTCTTCCTTCTTTGGCTCTTCCTTTTTTGGTAATTTGGGCTCTTCTTTAGGCTTATCTTCCTTGATTCTGATGTCTTTGATCACCTTGCATGCTCTGCAGCATAGCTTCTTGCACACCCTTTTTGGATCGAAAGGCCCCGAGACCGTTACAGTGTTGTTCTTTTCATCATACACTACCGTCTCTATTTTCTCCTTCTCTAAAGGTATGCACAATTCAAATTCAAATTCAAATGTTTCTTTATTAAGCTTGAATGTTACAAATGAATATAGGGTTGTTATGAAGGATGATTACCTTGGAGGCTGATTATGGTTTTACGAATCTTTTTGTAGCAACTTTTGCAATCAAGGTCAACCTTCATTACTATGGTGGAAATCTATGATCATACAAACAAAATATGAAGATTATTCTAAACTACTTTTAAGTTGAAAAAAAAAAGCAATGGTAGATTCATGTCTCTAGATGGGAGCATAAAAGGAAACTAAAGGCCTACAGGTTACAAAATTCATAAATTGACAGGGCTTGAAAAAGATGAATACAGTGTATAACAAAAGGATCAAACTTTAGGAGAAACATATAAATATACCTTTGCTGCCATTTGTCTGAAAAGTGCGAATAAGGATATGGAGAAATAAAAGAGTGGAACGTTTCCCCTATATAAAGGCAGTTGAATGTAATGCTCATGGTGTCGCAAATACAATGAATATTATTGTTGCTAAGCAGGAAGATATAATTAATACAAACAAGGATGTGCTACCTAACTTGAATAGTCACAATGGAAACAACCACGAAATATGAGGTATCAATATGCATCAAATGGTAGCCAAGCAATATTATAGATATGAAAATGACATCATACATAAATATTCTAAAAAAAATGACATCGTAATCGACCTCAAAAACTAATTATGGATCAGTCTGAAAGAACCAGGAAACTGGTATGCCTGTATTTCGAAATGTTAGCACATACACAAATAGGAGATATTAGATAACAACAACATTTTTGCCATCAATCCATCAAACAATCAATTAGACGACAGATATCAATAATAATATCTAATAAAAGGTGCTATGAAAAGGATGTGCGAAAATGTTACATAATTTTTCCGCATGCACACCTGTTCTTTTGGTCAAATGCTACTTCTTAGATATCTTTCCTGTGGTGGAGTGATGCATAGATTCATATATTTTGTAAACTTGTAATTACTACGGTTTTTAATTGCATGTTCATTTAATACTGTCGACATAGCTTTGCGTTGGACTGTATAACGTTTTCTTATATTTTTTGATGTGATGGTAGCTATCGCAATCAGGGTGTATACATACGGTTTTATTCATATACGACTTGCACTGACCAGTGTATGTTACATATATGCTGATGAATAATCAATAAACTAGGGAGTATCCCTTACAAGTATGTAACTATGCAAAAAACTAAACAATCATCACAGTCAACATCTAAGGATAGTGGACCTTATTAAGTGTAATGTAATACTCAAAGGAGATTAGTAACTGCAACTTCATGGAAATTACTAAAGATTCTTGGTATTTCCAGACCTTTGCCTAAGGCCCTCAATGTCTCTACAGCTTCACTTATTTTTCATAGCTGTGAATAGTACAAATTATGTTATTCAAATAAAGACTTTCAGATTAGCAGTTTATGAGTGTACAAATTAGCAACCGCAACTTCATGAAAATTCTCTTTCATTAAGGGGTCTACACAAAGACTTTAGATTAGCAGGTTATAAAATCTTATGAAATCCTAATCAAAGTTCGATTATGATGATTGAAATGTTAGAAATTAATAATCTAACTCTGTACATGGTAATTATACTTTCTTTGATTAGTTGGGCTACAATTGAATTGTTTTGGAATATGACCTCATAATTATTAATTAAAAGATATGGAAAGTATTATAGACAATCATTAAGTCACAGAAATTAACTTTTTTTTTCTTGAAAATGGTAAACGGACCAAGCCAAATACAAAACAGGTTAAAAACCAAACCCGAGCACCCTTATACAAACACTCGAAAACCCTAGCCGACAGAAACACAACATCGCTCTTCGAACCAAAATGGCGAGAGGAGTGACGGCTAATTACTACTTCGATTCTCTGCCACTTTCACTAACGCCGCTCGACTTTCCTCTCTCCCAATAAGATAAGCAACTGTTAAACCCTCCGCTCGTCCCCTCGATGCTCTTTTTAAAGCTATGGTTTCTCTGGTGAGTTGAGGTCAAGGGTAAATTAGCAGATCTAAGTTCTGTACAACTTAGATCTGTTAATTTCTTATCCCTAGCAGCATTATCGTCTGAATTAGAGAGCAACCTGGTAGTCTGCCAAGTTCGCTGATTTAGACGGGAGTCTCTTTCAGTAGCTAATGATCTCTGATGAGGGTCGTTAGCTTCATACGAATGATGTTTACCATGTGAATCTTTTGCGCGAACGAGAAATAATTCCAGTTGTTTGCTGCCTGCTTCATGACTCCATTCATCAGCTAAGAAATAAAATTTGGTTTGATCCCTGATTTTTTTCTGAGATTTATGAAGAAATATTCTGCTCTCTGTCTCGATAAGTATCAACTTCTGCTCTTTTTTCATATTACTTTTATTATGAGTTCGAAAATTCCTCTCTTTCCAAATATGGAACACCGCAGTAGTTAATAGTATGCGCGCATAGTCTCTTTCGTAGCTTTTAACTTTAAAATTGATGTTGATATGTTGTATGGCTTGAATTAGACCCATCTGACCATTGTTAGCTATATGCAGTATGTTTTGAATGTTATTCCAGATGTAGTAAGAGTAGCAGCATTCAAAGTACAAATGATTAGCACTTTCATTTACTAGATTGCATAGGAAACATAGTAAATTATTGGATTTTCCCCACTTATTAACTCTATCCCAAGTCGGCAATCTATTGTTGACTGCAAAATAAGCACAGAAAGCCATTTTGGGACAGTTCACTTTGTTCCATATGCAATTATACCAGTCAACATTAAGGATTTTATTTCTAATGCTTTCCCAAGTAATTTTAAAAGAAAACTTCCCTCTGGTATTTGCTATCCACTCCCAATAGTCACTGTCTGCATGAACATCAATAGGAATTTGACCTATATTATTTTTATGAGGGTATGTGATAGGATGCAACTGCGGCTGCCATTGATTGTCTTTTATTATCATTGCCACAGTATCATTAACCCCACCACAAATAACTAAACTATCCCAACCCACTTTATTAACAAATGATTCATTTTTAAACCAGGGGTCAAACCAAAGACTGGTTTGATCTCCTGATTTAAATCTTCTTTCCAAAAAATAATTATCAATATTTCTGCATTCTAAAATTTGTTTCCATGCATAAGATTGATTATTTTTAGGTAAGACAGTCCAAAAATTATCGTTTTTAAGGTATTTCGATCTCATCCATTTGGCCCAAAGAGAATCTGCATTCACAAACCTCCAAAATAATTTTAAATGACATGTAAGAATGAGATCCTTCATATTCCTAATACCTAATCCCCCTTCTTTTTTAGGCCTACACTCTTTATCCCAATTGATTTTATGGTATTTACCTCTCCATAAAAAGTCAGCACATCTACTTTCAATTTTTTTAATTGAGGCAGCTGGAATATGAAATGTTTGAATCCAATATAGAATAATTGTGTATATTACAGTTTTAATAAGCTCCAGTCTGCCAGCTATTGAAAGAAGTTTACAAGACCAAGTTTCCATTTTATCTTGAATTTTTTCTATAAGAATAGAACAATCAGAATCTCTAACCTGATTAATAGATAAGGGTAGACCAAGATATTTAATAGGCAGACTGCCTTCTGCAATATTTAGAGATTCTAAAATTTCATTTTTATCCCTACTGTTTTTACTGAAATATGCTTTACTTTTGAGTTCATTGAGTTGTAGACCTGCATACTTAAACAGCTTACCAAAAATTTTCTTAATAGCATCTGCATTAGTCTTATTAGCCTTGACAAAAACCATTAGATCATCTGCATAGATAAGATGATTAATATAGGGCTGGACTTTATTCATAGAAGTAATATTACCTTTAAAAACTTCCTTTTCCATTAAAATAGAAAAATACTCCATAACCATAGTAAAGAGATAGGGTGATAATGGATCCCCTTGCCTAATACCCCTACTACTTTTGATAAAACCCTCTGATTTGCCTTGAATGAGAATAGAAAAAGTAGGAGAGTTTATACATTCAAATACCAAGTTACAGAACATAATAGGAAAGTCCATACATTTCATAATATGATAAATGAAGTGTCTATTCACTTTATCATAAGCCTTTTGTAGATCTACCTTAATACAAACATTTTCAACACTTTTAGAATTAAAGTTTCTGACTAGTTCGTGGTCTAAATAGGAATTTTCATAAATGAGTCTGCCAGGAACAAAAGCACTCTGATTTTTAGAGATGATAAATGGCAGAAAATTATTAATCCTATTACTTAAAACACTGGCAATTATTTTATAAATAAAATTGCAACAAGAGATAGGTCTATAGTCACCAATGCAAGTGGGATTTTTAGTTTTAGGAATTAAAGTTATAAAAGTATGGTTTATGCTTTTAAGAATTTTACCTTTATCAAAAAATTTATTTACTAAACCCAAAACTTGATCTTTAATGTTGTCCCAATGAGTTTTGTAAAATTTTGCATTAAAGCCATCAGGGCAAGGACTCTTATTGTCACCAGCCATGAATACTACATATTTGATTTCTTCCAAGACAACTAGAGAAAGTAAAATATCAGAGGCATTTTCATTTAAGATATTTTTACAAATAATATGAGGAAATTCTTTAATATTGGAATCAGAGAAAAATAGTCTTTCATAATATTCTACAGCCTCTTTAACTACATTATCATATGCATTAGTAAGACTACCAGTTTTGTCAATAATATTACCAATGTTATTCATATGTCTCATGCAGCTCATTTTAGCATGAAAAAATATAGTACAATCATCACCCATTGTTAACCAGTCAACCTTGGCTTTTTGTTTAGCATTCAAAGTATTAAAATATAATTCTACAGCTAAATTCTGTTGATTGGAAAAAAATTCTTTGACTGTATTTACATTCCCAGGATTTTTATCAACTATTTCTTGCAACATTTTCCCTTCCTGTCTTAACACTTCCAACTTATTGAGTTTCATTAAATTATTTTTATTCCAATATTTAAGATTATGTTTAGTATTTTTCAAAAACATATTAAACTGGAATTGTTAAGTACCCTTACAAGAAAATTCATACATTCTTCCATTATGTTTTTATAGTTATCCTCTAAAATCCAACCATTCTTAAATCTAAAAGGAGAAATTTTTTTATCAGGAGTTAAATCATTAAAAAGAGAGATTAATATTGGGGTATGATAGCTAGTATTTTGTTCTAATGTAGAACATATAAATTTAGGGAAAACATTGGAGAATTCTTTATTAATCAAGGCTCTATCTAATTTACAATGGATATTCTTTTCTAAACCAGATTTCCAAGTGAATTTGTTACCACTAGTACTTGGTTCTATTAACCCAGTTTCTAATAAGAATTTATTAAGCTTATCTAGCTTGCTCTGGGGAATTTTAATACCACCATATTTTTCAGAGGCATGAAAAACAGTATTAAAATCCCCTAGAATTAGCCATGGGAAATTATAGCTTAAGTTTAAAGCTTTTAACCTACTCCATAAACTATTTCTTTCATTTTCCAAATTGCTACCATAAATACTAGTAATTTGAAGAAAAAAACCACCAGTATTTTCAAAATGACAATCTATTAATTGCTTATCTTTGTTACTGTTTAACATATTCCAAATATTGGAATCCCAAATAACAATAATTCTGCCTTTACAGCCACAATCATTGTTATTTATAGCTTTCCAATTTCTGGGAAGTTTAAAACAAAAAATTTCAAAATTCTCCTCATTCAGTTTATTCTCAATTAGTGCAATAACATATGGTTTATATACACTAAGCATATGTAATATATCAGATTGTTTAGAAGAGGAATTCATACCTCTTACATTCCATGCAAATATAGACATAATTATATAATTAAATTATGGGTTTAGATAGTACCGGATGCCAGAGCACTCTTACCTCTTCTCGTGTTTTCAACACTTTTTGTTTTTAGCTTGGTAGACATTTCAACCCAATCTGGATTTATGATGCAGCCCAGAATGGTGAAGTGATAGGTCGCGAGCGACCTATCCAATTCTTGAGTTGTTCACGAACTAACGAGCCACAAGGTAAAGAGTTCCTACCTAGTGAAGGCCGCTTGCAAGTACAAACTAACGTAGTCTTAGGTCGCGAGCGACCTAACGAGAAGGAGGATGGGATGCAACAGATACTTAGTGCATTGTTCAGTAAGTCGCAGCATTTTGGGTCGCGAACGACCTATATGGAACGAACTAGCGAGGTACCAAGGCTATACAGAAGAAACGAGTCGTTAGGTCGCTCCGACCAAACTTCAACGACCTACGACCTAGTTAGGTCGCATGAAGAAAGTGTGTCCTTAGGTCGCGAGGCCTTAGGTCTCTCGAGAGTAGGTCGCGAACGACCTAACCAACAACCCAGAATGAAGCAGATGAATTTCAAACCGCCTTGAAGTCTTGAGTCGCTATTGAAGCTTGTGGATAGGTCGCTTATGCCGTTTCAAGTTAGGTCGCATAATGATAGGTCGTAAATCATGTTGTATTGTTTTAACTTGTTTTGTACTGATTACGTTTAGGTCGTAAGTCGCGTCGCGACCTAAGTTGAGTCGTGTTGGTTTGAGTTGTGTTGTATATGTGTAGGTCGCGTATTGTGTTTGTTAGGTCGTGGCCGACCTAAGTGTTGTCTGTGTTAGGTCGTGGCCGACCTAAGTGTTGTAATATGTTGAGTCGTGTTAAGTGTTGTTGTAACCCTATAAATAGGGATGGTGGTGTCATTTGTAATAGTTTAGTTGATTTTGAATAAAACTTTTGTTTGTTAGCTTTGTGCTTTCATTAAATTGGTAGTTGAGTGTAATCTCCTATCTCCACTTTCGGTTATTCGAGTGCGCTCGAATTAACGATCGTTGAAGCCGATTCGCGGAATCAAGTGCGCTTGATCAACGTCGAAGAATCGTAGATCTTTAAACACGGTATCGTGCGCGATCAACGTGTTTGGGATAGCTAGATTCCGGCATCTTTAGATCAACGGAGTTGGGCATTTGGTATTCTTCAATCCATCGATTGCTACTTTCACTGATTCATACATTTTGTTATCAGCTGCTGTATTATTTGGTATCAGAGCTAGACTTAGCCAATCATAGCTAAGTCGAGTCTTGGAGCCAATTCTTATTGAGGAGTTTGAGGAGTTAGTGAAGCCGTGCATCATTTTTAGATCAAGGCCGAAAGTTAAAGTTTTTGAAGAGTCAAACATGCTGCCGAGGAGAGCTAATCGCCATTAGAATGTGGAAGCGTTGTATCGAAGAGAAGAAGCCGAGCAAATGGAACAACGCATCAATGAAAAGTTTGACGAAGGCATTGAGAAGTTAGAGAAACTGATGAATGATATGAATCAAAATCAACGGAGGAGGTCGCCAGTCTCGAACCATGGAGGAAATAGAGTTTCGCCATCGGTTACGGAAGCGAGGAGGGTATCGCCACAATCTTTCCGAGGAAGAAGAGAATCTTCAGTTTCAATGAGAAGAGAACATCATGAGTATAGAGAAGAAGAGAGAAGAACTCCACGTGAGTTTGAACATGAACCATACCGTGATGATGAAAGACAAAGTAGAAGAGATATGCGAGATCATAGAGATGTGGGTGGTCGAGATCGTTATCGAAGTACATCTATTTTTGATGAAGATGGTGGTAGATGTAGTATGCATTCGCGAGATCGAGACCAAGTACGAAGTGCATATCGGGTTGTAGAAGATGATCGCCGATGGGAGTCGGGGATGAAAACTGAAATTCCAGAATTCAAGGGAGGAATGGTAACGGAGGAATTTTTGGATTGGGTTTCAAATGTTGAGGAAATTTTTGATTTCAAAGAAGTTCCCGTGGATCGAAGAGTGAAGTTGGTTGCTACAAGATTAAGAGGGAGAGCTATGGCGTGGTGGCAGCAGACTAAACTTACACGGGAGAGAATGGGAAAATCAAAGATTGTTACCTAGGATAAGATGAAGAAGTTAATGAAAACTACTTTCTTACCGCACAATTATCAATCTCTTATGTATCAACGGTTGCAGAACCTAAGACAAGGGGCAAGATCAGTGAATGAGTATGCAGATGATTTTTACCAATTGATTGCGAGGAATGATATTATGGAAACGGAGGAACAGCTAACAGCAAGGTATGTTGGAGGATTGCGAACGCAAATTCAAGACATGGTGAATATGTTTGATCCTAGATCTGTTGCTGAAGCACATCAGAAAGCGTTGGCATGGGAAAAGCAAGGAAGGAGAGGTGGTGGAGTGTTTATGAATTCCAACAATCAGAACAAGGATGTTAGTAACAGTGCGGATGTTTCCAAAGTCGTCAGTAAGTCAATTGTGAATGAAGTCAACAACGCAAAGGTCAATAGTCATTTCAAATGCTTTAATTGTCAAGAATTGGGCCATAAAAGCAATGAATGTACAAAGCCCAAGAAGCGAGCAATGATTGCGGAGATTGAGAATGAAAATGCAGAGGTAGAGTGTGTCAATTCTATACCAGTTGAAGAAGAAGAATTATTGTCTGGAGATGAGGGTTGTAGTTTGTTGTTGAGGAGATCTTGTTTAACACCAAAGCAAGAAGATGATTCTAGTTGGTTGAGGAGCAATATTTTCCAGTCAACATGCACTATTCTAGAGAAGGTTTGTAAATTTGTGATTGACGCAAGAAGCTGTGATAATATTATTTCTTCAGAAGCTGTAAAGAAATTGTCATTGAAAACAGAGAAGCATCCAAACCACTACAAATTAGCTTGGTTGAGGAAAGGAGGGGAGGTGAAGGTTAATCGAAGAGCTTGTGTTAATTTTTCCATTGGGAAGAAATACAAAGACGAAATTTGGTGTGATGTAGTTGATATGGATGTTTTCCATTTGTTGTTGGGGAGGCCATGGCAATATGATAGAGCTGTGCAACATGATGGACGCACAAACAGCTATAGTTTTATGTTCGAGGATACACGAATCGTTTTGGTTCCTAAGAAGCGTCAACAGAGTGAAAACAAATTGGAGGAAATCGAGGAGCTAAAGACTTTGTTGTCTTTAAAGGAATTTGTTGATGTGGAAGATGAAGTCGGTTGTTGTCAATTATCAAAGTTTGATAAAGATGAAGTTGATGAGTTTCAACCAACGAAATCTATTGAACATGAGGTTGAAAATTCACAATCAGCAAAGTTGGAGGAGGGTGAAGAAAGTAAGTCAGGAGATGAAGAGGGTAATTTGTTGATAAAGGAGGTGGATTCGACTAGTCTTCAATCTACAAGAGAGCTTGTTAAAGAAGTGGAGGATAGCGCAGAAATATTCCTGTTAAATGAAAATGAAACCAGTGAAAGTGTTGAAATCATCGAAGAGGTTAAGTCAATGTTGAATGAATGTGAAGATGTAATTCCTGCGGCGTTGTCCAAGGAATTACTGCCAAAGGGAAACATACATCATGTTAATCAAATGTCAAGTGCTATTGTACCATATATGCCACGTAACCATATGTGTCCAATAGAGCAGGTAGAATTGAGAAGATTGGTTGATGGGTTTCTGTTCAAAGGAAGGCAATTGTATACTCCTGAATGCAGTTGGCAAATAAAAGTTATCAAAGATGAGCATGTAGAAAGACACGTGGACAGTGACCATACCATGTAGATGGTTACAATGTTTTTCTTTGGGCCGTCAATAAGGAAAGGGGTTGAAAGGCTTGTTCAGGGGAGTCAGAGTTATCAAATTTCAAAAGAGACAGCGACGAAGTCAGGATTATGTATATCATTACCTATACATACTAGATCATGGGTGAACGTAAATATGGACTCTGTATTGGATTGGATGAAGACACAAAGTGACAACAAATCTATCAACTTGATGGTTGAACGATTTCTTGTTGGTACGTATAATAAACTAGATGCTGGAGGAATGAGTCATTTAGAAATTATGAAGACAATTTGTGAGGATGATTGTAAGATGAGCTTGCCGGATCATCGTCCTATGGCTAATATTGACAATATCAAACATTTGGTTCCATTTCACGAGGATAAGAGTATCAGAGACGAAGAGCTGTTAAATTCGAGGACGAATTTCTTCCAACAGGGGGAGGATGATGCAGCCCAGAATGGTGAAGTTATAGGCCGCGAGCGACCTATCCAATTCTTGAGTCGTTCACAAACTAACGAGCCACAAGGTAAAGAGTTCCGACCTAGTGAAGGCCGCTTGCAAGTACAAACTAACGTAGTCTTAGGTCGCGAGCGACCTAACCAGAAGGAGGATGGGATGCAACAGATACTTAGTGCATTGTTCAGTAAGTCGCAGCATTTTAGGTCGCGAACGACCTATATGGAACAACCTAGCGAGGTACCAAGGCTATACAGAAGAAACGAGTCGTTAGGTCGCTCCGACCAAACTTCAACGACCTACGACCTAGTTAGGTCGCATGAAGAAAGTGTGTCCTTAGGTCGCGAGGCCTTAGGTCGCTCGAGAGTAGGTCGCGAACGACCTAACCAACAACCCAGAATGAAGCAAATGAATTTCAAACCGCCTTGAAGTCTTGAGTCGCTACTGAAGCTTGTGGATAGGTCGCTTATGCCGTTTCAAGTTAGGTCGCATAATGATAGGTCGTAAATCATGTTGTATTGTTTTAACTTGTTTTGTACTGATTACGTTTAGGTCGTAAGTCGCGTTGTGACCTAAGTTGAGTCGTGTTGGTTTGAGTTGTGTTTTATATGTGTAGGTCGCGTATTGTGTTTGTTAGGTCGTGGCCGAACTAAGTGTTATCTGTGTTAGGTCGTGGCCGAGCTAAGTGTTGTAATATGTTGAGTCGTGTTAAGTGTTGTTCTAACCCTATAAATAGGGATGGTGGTGTCATTTGTAATAGTTTAGTTGATTTTGAATAAAACTTTTGTTTGTTAGCTTTGTGCTTTCATTAAATTGGTAGTTGAGTGTAATCTCCTATCTCCACTTTCGGTTATTCGAGTGCGCTCGAATCAACGATCGTTGAAGCCGATTCGCGAAATCAAGTGCGCTTGATCAATGTCGAAGAATCGTAGATCTTTAAACACGGTATCGTGCGCGATCAACGTGTTTGGGATAGCTAGATTCCGGCATCTTTAGATCAACGGAGTTGGGCATTTGGTATTCTTCAATCCATCGATTGCTACTTTCACCGATTCATACATTTTGTTATCCGCTGCTGCATCAATTTATAGAAATGTATTTTTGTTTAAAAGCTTTCTTCTCTTTGTTACCCTTATTCTTACCTGTAGCCTTTGTTTTTGGTATATGCAGTTCAGAAATATTAAACTGATCAACAGCATCCACCATTTCCATTTCATTTCCAGAATTATTAATACCTTCTGGAATTATAATAGTCGAGATATCAAATGGGACAGCAGTGCGAGGCATGGCTGAGTCAGAATTCTCAGTCACTACAGCCTGCTCAGGTGGAGGGGCTGTTTCAGGAGGCTTGTCCAAATTCGAGATTGCAGATTGCAGATAATCTTCATTATCATTTTTGATATTTGTACCATAGTTGTCTGTAATTATACAAGGATCTGTAACTGGTGGGATTACAGATTCTAAGACCTTTGTATTCTTTTTACCCACCATTTTGTTGCTCTGCAATTTTCCCTTTATGATTTCTGAATTGGGCTGATGAGCTTCCTCTACTATGACTTGATCATCTTGATCAGAGAGCACAATATCATTCTTTCTGTGATCGGAAATGATACTTATTTGATTGATCCGATCATTATCTTTAGATGACATAGATTGTTTTTGTGACATTGAATTGTTTCTTGAATTTGGATATGAGGTTTCTTTTTCTTGCATTTCTTGATTATGACTCTTGGGTACCCATGCCCGTTTTGGGTTACACTGATCTCTAGTGTGCCCAAAACATTTGCACACATTACATTTTGGCGGGACCCATTCATATTCAACTTTCTGAGTAACTTTTTCTCCATTATACAAAGAAAGAAATATCTCACTAGGAAGCTCATCCTCTGCAGACACTTCTACAAGAAGGCAAGCATAATTCAACCGCGTCTTCAACGTTGTGGCTGCATCCATTTTTATGGGTTTACCTATGATACTTGTCATAACACTGAAAGCCTCTCTGTCCCATAACTTCATATTAACATAGGGTAATCTTACCCAGATCGGCATAGACGTTAATAAGTCTCTGTCCATTTTCAAAGAATCATACCACTTTCTCATTATGATGAGTTTGCCATTATAGAAATATGGTCCATTTTTTAATACTGAATTGCAATCTTGAGATTCTTTAAACTTTACTAGAAAGAACCCGTTCTCTCTAGTAAAGATTTCAAATTCACCAATCGGTTTCCATACTCTTTGTATGTAAGATTTGAAAAACAAGTAGTATGGTTTGGTGCCCACTACATAAACAAGAACAGAATTATTCCAAGATTCAGTGGCTCTTTTACATATCTCCTCCTTAACCAGACCATACTTCTTGTTGTTAATTCTGATTGGTGCAAAATGCTCAAGACTGCTTTCTTCAACATTGGTTTCTTGAGGCTGATCAGCAACAATGTCTACCCAAGACTTCCGGCCTTGTTCTCTGTTCAGTGAGATGGCTATTGGTTTTCTCTGAATTGTCAACATTTTGCTTTTCTTTTCAATCTGGGTGGTTACAATATGACCAGCTCTGCCTTTCAGGTTGCCATTTTGAGGAACTGATAGTGACTCATGAAATTTTTTAGCCTCCTTCCTCCTTTGTTGTTTCGATTGGACCAATTTGAACCCATCATCATCTATGTTGATAACTCCTGATGGCTTTCTGATGTGAGAAGCCTCAGGTGGTTTGATTAGGGAAGAAGATTGGGACAGATTTGAGGAGAATTGGTGAGGAAATTGATTTTCCCCCATGGCTGAGAAGAAACCCTAGATTTCTTTTTTAGATGAGGTTCACAGAAATTAACTTAAATGAAGAAAGTTCTAAAATTACCATAATTGTGGAGAGAATTGTGGAAAGTTCAATCTAGAATAGAATAACGATATTTGTTGAAAAGTATCTAGAAAGTAAATTATGCTGACAAATAGTTTGAAGGACAAACTCCGACTTTTCTTTTCCACTTCTAAGACACATTCTTCATTTTTAAGTTAGATAAAAAACTTTCATTTAAAACTAGTGTAAATCATACGTACGTGCATCTAATAACTAAAAATATTTGATTTTTATTTAATAAAAAATTTGTGGATCGATGTGTACGATAAATGCAAAAGCTTTAATGGTCACATCACTTTTACTTCAAATAAATTGATAGTGAATTACGCTGATGGGTGGTTGGAAAGTGGGTGGTGATGGAGGTTGCAAATCGATAGTGGGATTCCATTGATGGATGTACGATATTTTCAGAATTTCAAAAGGAAATCGTGGATATCTATTCATCGAATTCTCTTTATTAATAGTATAGATATATCAGACGCACAAAAGTTCTATTTTAAAGCCGTGTTAAATTTGAACTTTAATCTTACCACACGAATAACCTGAACATGGAGTAGTGAGTCTCCCGTCGGCGATGCAACGGCTCTTGACGGTGTCGACGGAGTCGAGCTTGATGACGACAATGACGGAGAGAGACGCAACGAGTTTGAAGATGATGAAAAGAGGAGGTAATGATGGAAAACGACATAAAGATTACACTACAAGGAATACAGTAAATAGCGACGGAAGCTTCCGACGGCTATTTTCGACAACTACCGACGGCTGATGTACTCCGTGGCGTTTTAGTAAATAAAATATAGTGGTCATCGAAAGCCGTCGAAACCGACGTAAATTAGCCATCAGGGGCCGTCGAAAGCCGTCGTAAAATATCATGTATTCAGGCTCCAGGCCGAGAGCCATCTTCATTATCTCCTCTCCTCCAAAATCAACCAAATCTCTAACCCACCACCACCTCCCCGTCGCCAACCAGCCACCGCGCCTCCCCAATCATCTCCAACTTCATCATTCTCCACTCTCGACAAGTCTAGGCCCCTCATCAATCTCCAATTAGGTTTTATTACTAAACCCTAATTAATTTTGATTTGTTAAATTAGGGTTAATTTATTATTATAGTTGTATAATACCCTATTGATTGTTTGTTATACCCTATTGAATGCTAATTAGGTTGTTATTATAATTGTTTATCATTTAAATGTTGAGAGAGAGAAATTTGTTTAATGTATATGTGCGTTAATTGGTGTATATGTGTTGACTAATTAATGCATACGTGCATTAGGTTAGTTTGGATTAATTAGAGTCGATGCTCAGGATTTAGTGTATGCGTTTTTAAGATGACGAAAACGACGATTTAGTGTATGCGTTTCTTAGAATGTAAATAAATTATTGTAAAAATTATTGTATAATATGCTTTACTTTTTATAAATCCCTTAGAGAGTTTTTGGCCCCATTTGACAAGTATTGTATATGATCATTGTATGGATGTTCGTTTTTATCACAAAACGGACATTTATATTCATCCGGTACAATATTTGTCGGATTTGTCCCTGTATTGGACAAGTTACAAACACAATAGAGTAATTATATTTTGTAAATCATTTCATTTTAAACGGTTCACAAAATTTCGACAACACTTTCATTTTGTTCCTTGTGTACACGCATATGTGTACGATACAGGGATCAAAGGGGAAGTGCTGCCGAAATTTTGTTGAATCGTTTAAAATGACATGATTTACAAAATATAATTACTACTGTGTTTGTAATGGGTAGTAGGATGACCAACCATCAAAGTGTAAAACGATAACCTTAAAATTATAGATTATATCCATATTCTAATTTGTGTCATTATGGTATTCCATGCAGTTTCAAAAGGTGTTGTTATATATCACACATATTTCTTGAGTTTCTCACACCAGACTTATGTCTAACTCGTGATTTTATAATTTCCTTATTTCCATGGGTTCTCTTTCAAGTAGTCTAAGAAAAACAGGTTTTCATTGATGTTCTTTGGAGCTTTTGGAGACGAGTTGTGTAATGACCCCGAATTTTAATTACATTTAAATTGATAATTAAACGAATTTTTGAATAAAATTTGTGAAATAAATCGATAAAGTGATGCGAGTTTCCCCGAATTCAAATATATTTTGTATAAATCTTCTAAATTTAAAAATATTGTAAATATTGTATATATGTGAATATATATATATATGGGCATATATGAGTGGATTTGAAATTATATATATAGATATATATTTGATTTGAATTTAAATCTTTGACAAATGGTTTAAAAATAAATATAAAAATATGGAAATTTGACCCAAGTATAAAATAAATAATTTTGAATTTATAATTGATAAAAGTAGAAATAAAAACAAATATATATCTTAATTTCATGTTAATAAATCAATACAAGATAATACAAATAGAGTAGACTACAAAAGTAATAAAAGCAAAATTAGAATAGAAGTTATTTATATTATAAAGTAATAAACAAACAAAGTATGAAAACAAAATTCATTCAGATCTGGGAACAAATAAAATATATACATAAGTATGAACACTTGTAAAAGAAACAAGTAAATGTATATATGAATAAGCTTATAAAAGAAAGAAAAACAAGACGAAGTGATTAATGCTATCCAAACCATATCTCACCAGCAAAACGAATCTGCATAGTCAAACAAGACTTGAAAACAAATAAGCAAAAGAAGATACTAGTATTATATATAAATTTGTACAAAGATAATTAATGTTGTACACAACAATATCATTTCAGCCACTTAAACAAAACAAGAAAAGAAAATATCATCAGCCAAGTCAAACAAGCAAATAAAAGATAGGGATGTACACTTGCTAAAGAAAACAAGAAATACAAATATATAGGTGAAGAAGTTTGCAAAGTAGAAGCCACCAGACCTTTCTCTCATACACGTACAGTTGAAATAAAGGAGGAAAAGTATATTTGTACAAGTCTAATTAATGCAAGCATGCTAAGAATTCATATCAGCCAACAATGGGAAGATATCTCTGTTACAATTTTGTACCAAAATATAAATAATTGTTGTATAGAACTTCATCTTAGCTCAAACAAATAAACATATATACCCTATAAAAACTTCACTTCTATATCAATTTATTCCATTTCGTCCACCATTGAAAAAACTGAGATAGTATCACTTTGTAAACAAACAAACTTCAACTAAAAACAACGATACAAAATCAAAGCCAGAGATCAAAAGCTTCAGCTTGCAATTTCAAAACCTGGTTCAACAATGGAAACTCTGTTTATCTCTGGGAACAAGGTGAGCAAACTCCCCTCTGATTCTGAGTATATATTGATATCAGTGATTGATATTTGGGTATGTTGAGAATTATGTTGTATAAGCGTAAATATATATGTATATTTATATATACAGGTAGAGATTGTTGTGTGCATGGATATATTCATCTCTCTGTTAAGTATAGGATTAAGGCCACTAAAACAAAAATTTAAACTGCTCTTTATATAATCAATATTAAAGCCAGATCATTGAAGATAAAATAATGGTATGAATGTGAACTTATTTTTAAAAATAATTTCAAGTAAAAATATTATATAAATATTGTGAAAATGGAAATTTATAGTAAAATCATTTTATATCAGAAAAAATCGAACCTTTAAATTTTGCAATCTGATTACATAATTAAATTCGTATCATGAAATAATGATTTTTGATAAAGATCTCGTGATTTTTAAGCAAGTAGACGTTGAGAATTTCTAAGATGAACGGAAAAGGAAGTTTGGTCAAATACTGGTAGTCGCGGAGGTCTGGGATCTCGGGGTTTTGTTTGAAGATAGTTGGGTGATCAGTGATGCTAGAAAAAATGGAGGAAGTGGCGATCGTTCGACGTGGCAGAGGTGGCAGGTCGAAATAGATTTAAACCCTAGTTTTGATGGTGGTTAGTAAATGGTCCACCGCGTTTTCTCTTGAGGATCGTGTGCTGCAAATTTTTGGGAAGTGGAAGAGGAGCATGTTGTCGAAGACGTGGCCAGAAGTGGCGATGTTCTGGTGGTCGGAGTTTCGTGTGCGAGTCGTTTTCCAGGTTTGGGGTGGTGTTCCTGTTCGTTTCCAGGTTTAGTTCGAACATCTCGATTTTGAATCGGAGGTCGATTTGAAGAGCTGGTGGTCGGCATCGAGGGAGGGGGTTGAGATCGACTTGTTGGCGATGGCATCGATGATCTGAACGTAGGCGTTCGCGTGTACATGTGCACGTGTATCACTGTATATTGGCTCGTATATCTAATTTGGGGAAGAAGCAGTTTCCCCGGGTATGTCTCGAAGTTGTAGGGTGATTGTCTCGAAGCAGGGTGATAGGCGAAAAACCCGAAGTTTTACTCGGGGAATTTAGTTGTTGGCTCGGGTTCAAGTTGATTGCTGCAAAAGTTTAAAATGTGAAACAATTTTTCAAAGTTTAAATCAGTTTTAAACAAATTTTGTTAAATTAATCATTTTATACAATATGTATTAATGTGTGGGTTAATTAAAGATTTAAGTTGATTTATGGTTTTATAAAAGCAAGTTTTAAATTTAAATTTAATTTAGTTTAAATCGGTTATATGATAAATGTTTAAATTATTTCATTAAAGGAAGTTATAATTTGTTTAACTTAAATTTGTAAGTTAAATGCTTAAGTTATTTTGAAGAAAATTAACTTAATGAAGTAATTAAAGAGAAATTAATTAATTAATGATTTAAGGATAAATTAATTAATAATTAAGGGTTATAAATTAATAAGACATTAATTAAATTATTAGGGATTAATTAATGGGACAGTTTGGCACAGGTCCCTAATAAGTTTCAAAATACACAAAAACCCCAGTAAAATAAAGTTTGTAAATTAGGTCCCTAGAATTAAGTTACTGAATAATGATATACACTTATGCAATTATTCAGCGAATAATTGCAGACATTTATGCAATTATATCAAAAAATTGCGGAAAATTCCGCAATTATTCATCCAAAAAATTGCGGAAATTTACGCAATTTTTTCAAAAAATTGCGGAAAATTCCGCAATTATTCACCCAAAAAATTGCAGAAATTTACGCAATTATTTCAAAAAGTTGCGGAAAATTCCGCAATTATTCACCAAAAAAATTGCATAACTATATGCAATTACTTAGTAACTTAATTATAGGGACATAATTTACACACTTTTTTTTACTGGGGTTTTTGTGTATTTTGAAACTTACTAGGGACCTGAGCCTAATATTCACTTAATTAATTACTTAAATGATAATCATTTATGAAATTGTGTAAGTGTAATTACTTTATGGAAGTAATTAAGAGATTAATTGTTCATTGAAATTAATTAAGAGTAATTAATTAAGAATTAATTTTTAATTAAAGGTTAATTAATGATTAATTAAAGAACAATTTATTAAATGTTTTGTAATTAATTGATTGTTAATGACTAGCAAATTTATTCATAGAAATTAATCTGATTTAAATAAATCAGATTATTTAATTGATCTTACTTATGGATATTTGGATTCTATTGGATGATTTGATTGTTGACATTCCCGGATCTGTGATGCTTAGTGATACATCCTGATTTGTGTTGTGATCTGTAATGTAATTTATTTATCTATGATGAATGTAAATTATTATCTGTAATATTTATATATTTGTGATCTGTGAATGGAAGATAAGCGCTATAGTTATACCGCTTATCAACTATATTTCTGCATTCTGATCTGTGATGATTTGATGATGTTGCACTACTGTGTAAAACCCCTGGACTACACCGTACACACACAAATATGGATTTCACGTGGAAATCGGTTAAGTCACATATGATTTAAAATTAATATTTTTGAAATTGAAATTTTTATTTCAATTGATTTTGGAAATGAATTTGGGTTAAATGTTAAGCTTTTGAAAAGGAGTTTAAGAATAAAGTTATTTTGAATAACTTGGTAAGTTTTCTAATTTAAATAATTTAATTTGAATTTTGAATTCAAAATTTGGAATTGAATTCCATGATTGGAAATTACGGTTAAAGATATTATAAATGTGTTTATATGAATTTAAACCATTTTTTAAAAGTATAATTTTGAGAATTTGAATTTAACCCAAGAACCTTAACTCGTATAAATGAATCAGATTTCCGAAATGAAAACTATTGTTTTCAAATAATAAAAGCTTTCATATAAGTAATGAAATTCCAATTTAATTAAAGGAATTTCAAGTTTGAATTGAAAAATGGTTTTCCAAGTTATGAGTGAATTCTTTTTGAAAGCTATGAATTGAATCTGTTTAATTTTAACAGATTTAAAATGGTGATTTGTTTAAACCATTCGAAATGAAATTGTTTTGAAAGCTATAAGTTAAATCTTTGATTTAAAGATTTAACGAGTTAATCAAATTGAAATGGAAAAATTGATTTGAAAATCTATGAATAGATCTTTGTGAAACTGGGTGAACTTTATGAATTGAATCTTTTTGTTTTAAAAGATTAAAATGGTAATTTTTTTAAACCATTTAAAAGAGAAGTTTTGGGTAATAAGTTGTGACTTAATTGAAATCCCAATATCCATATATTTTTAAATATTACGCTCATTATTCGGTTTAGCCGGGAGAGGACCTTTGTGTCATATCACCCATTCCGAATAATGATTCGTCGTATATGGATTGCATTTGAAGACCGGTGGTGAAGACCGGATATTTTCGAAAACGAAAGGACAACTCGTCGAATGTCTCTGCATCGACTGGTCCCCGATATAGAGATTTGATCACCCTTTGTGATGGGAAGTCCGAACGTGATTAGAAAATTATCCGGATTTGCAAGGGCTTCTTCGGAAGTGCCTTCGGTTCTGTTTCAAAACCGGAACAGACTTGTATGGTTGTATGTCTGACACTACACTTTGAGATATAAAGCTGATTTCTTTCAAATACATTTCTGTTTGGTGGTGGAGAATTTATTCTCTTAGCTGAACACCCTTCTCTGAGACGTACGAGCTCAGAGGTTATGTAGTTGAAGGTTATCAGCGATATACTCCCAATTTGGTAATGTGGCATGCTGAGTGTTGCTGTGTGTTGATCATTTATTGATCATTTGTGATCAAAGCATGGCTTTGCGAAAAGCGTAGCTTTATGGACGAGACCTCATCGAGCCTCACAGACCGCTAATGGTCGAAACAGGAAAGATGCGGCAAGGTTTCAGGGGTAGCTCCCCTAGGGTATGACCATTCCTTCTGGAAAAGGGTAGTATTATGGTATGGAGCCCTGATACTTACTCATGTAGACAGACTATATTTATTACGGTGTGATGTTGGTTACCGAGGCCTCGGATAAAGGTTCCAAAGGACCGGGGGAGGAATATCTCAGGTTTACTACCCGGGAAGGGGGTAACCGGCCTTGTGTTGGCAGAGAGCAGGTTGTCTCTCGGAGCGTCCCGCTAGAGGCGTTCCTACGTGGCATAGGAAGTTCCTTAGCCTGACCATTTGTTAGAAATCCATCTTCCAATACGAACCTTGTACGCTATTAGTTGTAGAACCTGCCATTTACTTATGGTGGCGCCCCACTGTTTAGATGGTAGCTATAGTAGGCATAGTGTGAAATGCCTATGTTGGCTAAGATTAATATTATACTTTCGAAATGTTTTTCTGCACTATGCACTAATGATAATATCAAAATGATTTGTTTTGCGTAGTAAGCATGTTTGACTATCATAAGAAGAAATCTCCTCCAATTCTGCGTTTGCATTGTGTGTGTGGGGGGAGGTCTTATGGTAGTTTCATTTTCCAAAAGCATTGCGGTTTTCAATGTTGAAAATTCTTTTGTTGTTTATTTTAAAGATAAACTGTTTTTGTTGCTCACACCAGTCCACCGACTGACTCAGAGTTTATTGTTCCCTTCCTAAATTCTGGATGCCCACCATTTTCCACACGGGCAGTCTAGAGTTGGGGTTTTCAAATATTCAGGTTTAGTATATTATCTGGAGCTAGTTCAGTTCTTGGAGTTCATGGACTGACGTTGCTTATCTTTGTGCATCGTGATGGTGGTTCGAGTTGATATTGGAGTTATTGGTCTCATTCTCTTTTGAGGATCATTTGGAGTTATCACTTATATTTTCCGCTGTATCATTATTTGTCTCTGATATTGTTGTATCATATTGATATCATTGTTGTATATCATTCTGGATATTGTATTCATTAGAGTTGTATATGATATCATCTATTTCTTTTATTCCGCTGTGTTGTTATACTTAATGGTGTTATAAGCTCCGGGAAGCCAGATTCGGCGTTTGAATCTACGGCATTTGAGTACAAGTGAAGTACGAGTGCCAATTTTCGAAGGCCGAGTTTTTGGACTCTTACAAGCTGGATGGATCCATTCACCTATTGTAATATTCGTATTCCCACTGTATTACTTCATTGTATGTATCGGCATGTGTGAGGACAAGTTGTTATAAGTGGCCAGGTTGATGATAGTACTTATTATTGTAACTTTGAAATGCAATGTATCTTTGAGTGACAGTTGTACTATCTTTTGATATTATATGTTATCATTTCACTATGAGATTTTGATGTTGTGTTCTTCTCTTTCTTGTACTATTTCATCTTCTTCTTTTTTACCCTAAAAATTCGTCTTTTCGACACTTAAGTGCTCGACACACGAATACCGTTGATATATTAGTGTCGACATTTGGGGATCGAAAGGCAAGTCATTACAACAATGGCATTCTGTATGTACTGAATCAATATATATATATATATATATGTATATATATATATATAATTTAATTTTCCTATAATGTTACTGTGTAGTAGCATTTCATACTTGTTATTTTCTAAAAAATTGGTTTTTTTAATGAACTATTTTCTTTACGATGCTACCATACAATATCATTTTTACAACTGATACTTTAAAAAAAACATATTTTGATATTGTTTAGTATCATTTTTTACTTGCCACTATTTTGTTATGTTGAGAAATTATGGCAAAGGAAAGAGGAAAATGATGTGGATTAAGGCTGAAAAGTCAAAGTGCTATAGCATTTAATGACGCGACATGCATTAAGATAAACTAGTGTTTTATATTATAGCACTAGTTGACATTGAAATAAACATAGGGTTTTCGAGTTACGGGAGACGACCCTAGATGATGGAGACATTTGGTAGGTGGAGATTAGTGGTGGCATGGATAGCGATAACGTAGGAAGTGATAATGGTAGCAGCGGTAGAAAGACTTGTGATAGTGAGGGCTATGAGAGGGAAAGATACCTATTGTTTGTTTTGTCATTTTATCTAGTTTAAAAAATCGGTGCCTTTGAGACTAAAAAAATTCGCAAGTTTGTCCTTTTAAAAAACGATATTTAGTATGAAGGATGCTTTTTAGAAAGAAATTATATCCAAGGACAATGAGCTTTAATGATTAGATTAAGGACGAAGACCCCATTAGATTATGTAAATCTCAAGTTCATTTTAATTATTCATCTTTACTAAATTAATAGAAAATAAAGAATAACACTCGAAATTGCAAGGAAAAAGTGATTTCAAAAACATTTTAATTGATTAGTGTTAGCATAAAAACATAGAAGTAAACAGTTCGGAAAGCTAAATGAATATATCTTTATCACTTAAAATATAGAACTAAGCAATTTAGAAACTATTCTTGTTTAGCATTTGAAAAATGTTTGTTGTAATTAAATAAAGCAATATATACTATAACTTTCCATGTCGTTCATTCCAATATCCTTATTCATCACATTAAAAAAATTATAATTTATTTTTATTATATGTTATATTCTCTTCTCTCACATTCAAACGAAAAAACATTACGGAGAATATTTTTTATTATTTGTGAAATGTCGAACTATGTCCTTAATTTAAAAATATTTTGATTTTATCCAATAAAAACTCGAAAGTTGTTCTTTATGATGTCAATAACAGAAGTAGGTTGTTTTTTGAACTAAATAAAAAGTAATAACGTTCTTGAAACAAATATCCACTAAAAAAATATTCCACTTTAGAGTAGAATAAAATAAATCGAGGTGATATCTCTCTTTTTTTAATCAAGAAAATGTAAAAGAAAAAAGAAAGATAACTTTGTTATAAAGTTTTATTTTTCTCCCTAAAATTTAGATAGAAAGAAGATTTTACAACATTATAGTCCTATTCTTCTTAAAAATAACTATTTGCTTCCTTGTACTTTCAAATTTTTCAATAGAAAAAATGCATATTATTTAAAGGAGGCGGTAGAAATCATGTTAGCACTACTAAAAGATAAATATGTGTATTTCTTTGGTTTTATATTATTTGATTTTTCAAATATATGTTGGAAATTATTAGTAGGAACAATAAAGAGAAAATGATGAGAGTTAAGTCATGTATGAGGACACATCCATGAAAGTGAAATTTGGCATGACTATGGAGCAATCAATATTTGTCGTCCACTCTCCAAGATTAACAAACTGTCCTTCAAACTTTCGCACTCAAGGATGAAGGATTTGGATATTTGTAGAAGTCACTGCCCAGGAATTGTAAGTATATTTGAATGTCTGATCTTATTTCAGATGAAACTATAGAGAAAGGAGATGAAGAAGATAATTTTTGTTTAGTGTAAATTTTGCATACCTTTTTCAAAGAAAGAGATAAATAAGAGAGAATGAAAATAAATGTAAAAATCATTCTCTCTTGAGCCCATCAATCATAATAAATAAGTATTCCACAAGTAAAAACGTTTTCTCATTGCAAAAGCTCAAGCAATGAAATGATTTTGATTTTTGTTGTAATTATACAACAATCCCCCACTAATTAAAACAAAAATAAAAGAAGACGAATGAAAATAACCTACACAAGAAAAAAGTTTCATATGTAAGTAACAATTTCTTTTAATTGAATTGATGCATAAAGAGATGAGTTCAAAATTTAATGTAAGTAGTGAATTTTTTCTTAAACTACAAATATTTGGGTTTATCAACTTAGTCCAAATAGTGAATTTCTCTTAAACTATAAATATTTTGATTAAGATCTCACAATACATACTACACTTTCAATTTTTACGAACTCTGTGATAAATATGTGCTTCTTATGGCTATATGCCTAACTTGAAAACTCATGAGTGCTCTAGAGAGCTCAAGTCCCTCATAAAAGGCAGTCCACCTTCACATCTTTGTAGGCGAGTCTATCAAGTGCTCTACTCTAGCACCACCACTTATGGTTATGGAATCATTGAAAGTAAAAGGCTCAACCTTAAAATATAAATAAACATAATTCATCAAGTGTATCTCAAAAGCACCATCAATACGGTTACGAATTATATATGATAATAAGACATTGCCTCAAATAAATCAATGAAATCCATCAAACCCTTCTCAAAGTACCATCAATACTAATTATGGATTTGTAAAGGGAAAATATGCTTAAATTAACATAAATTGGTATATCCACCAAGCGTGTCAGAAAAGCACCACCAAAACTGACTATGAAATATACAATGCAAAGATGCTCTAAGTCATAACAAATAATATAATCCATCAAGTGTATTTCAAAAACTAGTTATGGATTATATAAGAACAAATAAGTTCAAACTCACATTAAATAGAAAAATCCATCAAGTGCGCTTTAAAACTATAAACAAAAATTGGCTATGCATTATATAAAAGCAAAGAATCTCAAACTCGTATCAAAGAGTAGAATCCATCAAGTTCATCTTTAAAGTAGCACCAAAAATTTAATATGGATAATATGAAAATCAAGTAGCTCAAACTCATATCAAATAGTAGAATCTATCAAGTGCATTTCAAAAGCACCACTACAAATTAGTTATGGATTATATAAAAGTAAAGAAAATTAAAATTATATCAAATAGAAAAATCCATCGATTGCATCTCAAAAGCATCACCAAAAACTAATTATAGATTATATAAAAGTAGAGAAGCTCTATGCTGTATCAAATAGTAGAACCCATCAAGTACATCTCAAAAACACCACCAAAATTTAGTTATGGATTATATAAAAGCAAAGAAGCTTAAAATTGTATCAAATAGAAAAATACATCAAGTGCGTCTCAAAAGCACCACTAAAAATTGGTTATATTTTATATAAAAGCAAAAAAGCTTAAAATCATATCAAATAGTAAAAACTACCAAGTGCATTTTAAAGAAAAAGCAAAAAAATTGGTTATGTATTATTATATAAAATCAAAGAACCTTAAAATCATATCAAATAGAAAAATCCATCAAGTGTATCTCAAAAGCACCACCAAAAATTGGTTATAGATTATATAAAAATGAAGAAGTTCGAACTCATATCAAATAAAAGAATCCATCAAGTGCATCTTAAAAGCACCACCAAAAATTGATATGAATTATATAAAAGAAAAGAAATTTAAAATCATATGAAATAGAAAAATCCATCAAGGGCATCCCAATAACACCATCAAAAATTGGTTATACCAAGAAAGCTTAAAATCATATCAAATAGCAAAATCCATCAAGTGCATTTCAAAAGTCCAGCTAAAAAAATAGGTTATGCATTATATAAAAGCAATCAAACTCAAAATATTAATGGAAAGAGTAATCATGTTTTATTCTTTGACCACTAATGAGCATTCATCACGTTTTCCCTGCTATAAGCTCGACGCTCATTCCTCTTAAACATTCAAAGACTAGTTTTCATTAAAATAATTTAATGAGGGATCCATCAAGTTCACTTTGATCCTATTCATTTTGATGACATCACTCATTTCACCAATTTCTTAATTGTTTAATATCCAAAATAGATATGTAATATCTTTCCATTATACATCTTTACAGAAATTCTAATGTTCATTACTAGGTTATGAGTGTATCTTCTCTCATCATAATTAATGATATTTTTAATAATTAAAGAAAAATACATTGCTTCCTTCAATTTTAACATATTTACTAGGTCCTTGTTCTTCTTAAGGTGTATATTAGAATAATAGCGAGATTGCTTATGCTTTGTATCAAAATAATCAAATCATTTCAATTTCTCTTTCTATCATGGTCAAAATGATTTATGGAAAATGAATTTTCAAATTGACTCATTTTGTGGCTAATTCCGCATCTACCTCTCCTAAGTCATTCATCCCGATTTGAAATTTTCAACTATTTTACTATACTTAAGTTTATACCAAAAGGTTGCATGTATGGATATAAATAAACGAATTTGTATGAAACACTTTAAATCATAATCAAAGAATACATGCTTAATGTTCTTATGTAAATTGTTGGTTAGTTCTTCTCCCTTCGATTTTAAAGAAAAAAGAAGGCTAATAGTGCAATTTCCGCTACATACTCATATTTTTTGAAATTTCAAGCTTGAGAAACTCTTCCATGGTTCATAAGGAGTTTTATCTAGTCTTTTACGAGAAACTGGGCTGATCATTTAACCAAAAAATAAAGCTTCTGTTGATGCCAAAAATGGGCATCAACACCTAATAGAATCTAGTAGAGATAAAATGAAAAATGAATTTAAAATAGAGCAGAAATTATAAATGAACACACAATTTTTTTTATAGTGGTTCGACAATCTTGGTCTACGTCCACTTTATATTTTTATTGATATTCCACTTGATTATGATTTCAAGAGTGTTTGGATCAGCTGGAATTCATTAGTACAAAAGTGAAGAATAAAAATGGTAGAGCCTTGGTAGAGAAAGCAGGATCCCTTTTTTTGACGCCACGCCTGCTGTATTTATAGGGGAAGACGTTCACGGATCGGACTGAAATTTTGGCAGAAAGTTCAAGAGACCAAGACGAGGCGACCCAAAAATTTGCAATCCCATCAGGGCCCATAATAGGGATCGGTACCGATACCGATAAATGCATCCAAATGGGTTACAATCCCTATGAGGGATGCTCTATGATGTTAGCTACTTGCTCCCTAAATTTCATTCGATTCCGACCTACGGTTTGTGAGATATCGCATTTTTTTTGAAGTAGTATTACTTGAATTCTGATTTTTGCCGATCCCTTTAGAGAGATGGTACCGATCCCTCCAACTTACTCCAAATGCCATGCGATCTCTATGGGGTGTTCCAAATGTCCTAATTAGCTTATATTCCAAGTTTCATGTTGATAGCATTTGTAGATTTTGAGTTATTGACCGATCATTGTTTCAATATGTATTGAAAGCTGAATATGGACGATCCCCTTTATACCTATCCCTTTTATACCAATGGTTTTTGATATGTGAAGTAATTTGTCCATAACTTGAGCATACAAACTCTAAATGACTTGAAACTTAGAGTAGCCTCATGGTGCTTTCCTTCTCACTCTGTATCGATCTTACCAACTCTGGGACATTAATTGAGGATATGTACTGATCGCCTAAGGAAAGGGATAAGCATTGAGCCCCTGCCTAGGGGCTGCATTATTCCAAAGCTAGAATATTTTGGAGAGTCTATTCGTTGGCCTCGGTTGATCATCGTTTCATATCATTACCTGCGCTTGATCTTTGAGCCTAATAATCATTTCTCCGGGCAGTTTTCCTCGATGATCGCCCAGTCTAACTTATCCAATCGGTCTAAATATAGCTGGGTCAAAAGGCCAGATAACACTTGCCCCCAAAAGTACGTCTTATTGCATACATGACATGCTTTGAATCAAAGCAAGTTAGAGTCGCCCGAAAGAAATCCATCCAGTTTCCTGAGTAGTCGTTATCCTTCCATTTTATCTTCCTAAAGTGTTGTATCCCTCTTTGATCGTCATAACGCTTGGTCGATTTCCAATAGTATAAATTCTCGGTTGTATTCCACCAGTGGTATCTGTGTCCAGTTCTACAGGACTAGTAAGCTTTGGCTATCTGATCCAGTCTTTTATTTATTAACTCCAAGTGAAAATTCAATTTTTGTCGATTTCAAGAAGTCGAATTTTTTGAATATACACGTGCACGTTCAGGTACATGTTCCTATCATTGGCTCCCGAATGCATTTTATACGCTCACGAGTCATCACCAATTCCTTTTTGGTTTAATTGCAATTCGATTGCAATTCCTTATTTATAATTTTTGGGAAATAGGGGTTGTAATCAGCCACTCGATGAGAGGGGACTTCAAGTTCTACGGGAATGACGGCCTCGGAGCCGTAAGCAAGGGTGAATGGAGTATGACTAGTCACGGGCTCGTGGGTAGTTATGTAAGTCCATAATGCTGTTGGGAGTTAATTCGTTTATTTACCTCTAGCCTTTTCCAAACGTCTCTTCAGAATGGACTTTATGATTTTGTTCACAGCTTCAACCTATCCATTTCCTTGAGGGCGAGCAAATACCGCAAATCTCTTTTCAATATGATGCCGACGATAGAAGTCTTTCAATTTAGTGCTGTCAAATTGGGTTTCATTATCAGTTATTTGATGTGCACGTAAATGTGCATATATTTACATCCTTATTTTATCTCTTTTTATTTAAATAAACATCACATTAGGGCATTGTAACATATTTAAAACCAAAATTCAATTATTTTCAAACCATCATATTTTCATCTTCATTCAGGGGCAAAATGGTCATTTTTGTGCTTGTGTCAATTTAAGAATTTTTACTTGGACATTTTTTGATAATTTTATAGGAATTTGAATGCATATGGAAGAGCCTTATATGAAGATACATGCATGCACAAATGAAATACAAAGGAATGAAGAGGAATTATTCAAGTTCAAGATCATGGAGGGCCCCACCCACTTACCTAAATGTACAATTATGAGCTAATGGACAACTAAGTGGAGGTTAAAGCTTCATGCACAACAAATGATGGATTAATTAATGGCTAATGGTTACTTGGTGGCCACACTTCCTAAAGGGCATTTTAGGAAGCCCCCTAAAAATAGAATTAGGGTTTTATGCATGTATATATAGCCCTCTTATGTACATGAAACTATCATCTACTCTTTCATTTTACTTAGGAAATTAAGAGATCAAATTGTAAGCTCAATGTTACATGAAATAAAAATGGCTTCCAAACATCTTTCTTCTCTCTTTTCTACATGCTTTTCCTTGCTTTTATGTTGATGTTTATTTTTATGTTCTCTTTCTTTTCATGTTCATAGTTTAGATTTACATTTATGCACTAGTTTAATAAATTTCCTTCTAGTAGTTAATCTTCTTTTTCTTGTTTGTTCTCTACTTTACTTCATTTTCAATGTTGAAATCTCTATGTGTTGAAATGATAACACAAAGGAGTAGCTAAACCTCTTCAATTTAGGGGTAATGAAGCTCTCAAATATTATGTGATTTCAACATTTCTATGATTTATGATCTCTTTGTCTATGCTTCATGAAAGTAAATTTTGATGCAAGTTTATACAAGTGGGTTTGATAGCTTATGTTGCTTTTGCAAATGAGCTATTCTTATTCAATATAAACACAAGTTGCATCATCATTTGCTAATCCATTTTTGATTTTGAAATGAAAGTAAAAATGAAATTTGATGATCTATATTACTAGTTACAATAGTAAATAGATCATACTTAAAATAACTTTTGCTTTGGCTTCATTTTCATGAGAATTGTAAGTGGTATAATTGTTGTATTATAGTTTGATGGTTTGAGTTATGTTAATTAATAACATAAACAAACCATACTTATGATCAATGCAACGATTATTTCGCTTAATATCAAGCTAGAGATCATAAATTCTTTGTTTGTTGATTTACAAAAATATGAGAGTGGATTTGCCTCTAAATTGTCCTCTAGTTTAATAGTTTTTAAATCACATTTTAATTCTAGCTTTAGCTTCTTTTTTGTAGTTAACAACTTCATCTCTCTTTGGTCTAATTTGATTGAATTGAAAATTTTAAAATCATCAATTCCCTACGGATCGACCTGTATTCGGCACATACTACAAGTGTACGCCGTGCGCTTGCGGTTATTTTTAATTCTAAATTCGTTCGACGGTTGTTTAAACCGATAGAATTTCCATCGACGAACAAGTTTTTGGCGCCGTTGCCGGGGAGTTGTTTTGATTTTATTTTTCTATTCTTCGAATTATTTTTCGTTTGATTTTAGTGTGTTTTTATTTTGTGTGTGTTTCCATTTAAAAAAAAGTTTGCATTACATTCTCACTTCTCTGTCCATCTCAGTTCATTTGCTGTTTTACAATTTGCATTTCATTTCTCTCATTCTCTGTAATTTCATTTTGGGTTCTCTTAAAAAGGAAAAAAAGAAAAAAAAACAACAACAATCAACATAAAAAAAGAGAACATTGCATTCATCTCCAATTTTGTTACAGATTTTCAATCACATTTTCAATTCATTGACACCTTCATCGCTGTGCATTATCGATTTCTATATAAAAAAACTACACTACATTGTGCACTGTCTTCTCTGTTACCATTCCCCGCCCTCTGCCTTCAACATAGCCGTAACTTCAACCCCGAACTGTTGTCCATCCACACTTATACCACCAGATTGAAACAACTGTCTCATCAACTCTGCATCACCATCTACGAACAAACAAACTCCAAAACATTGCCACGACCACTTACAAACTGTGCATATCATACAACAACTTCAAACTCCCAACACTGTCTGCCACATTTCTACTAGTACAACATCATCGCAAACAATCATTTACAACTCAAACTACTTCAACCATCATCTGCCACAACCACTTCCTCACCATTATCTTGCTACACACTCCCCTTACCACCTCAGGCACTTCACACTTTACAAACCATTGAAAAAAAAGGAAACAGTCACTGTGAACCCAAACTCTACCACCAAAACATCCTCCTCCTTCACCTGCGACAACAGTTCACAGCTAACAAGCAAACCAACCGACAAAACACCACTGCACATTCCTCTCCATTCTTCAATCATCAGCCTTGAATCCACCATCCATTCATAGCCAATCTGCCTCATCATCAACAATTCTCCACAAACTAACTTACCATACCACCATCACCTTACTGATTTGCAACCATAACTCCACCACGACCACTTGACAACTGAATCACAACATTTCAGCAAATCATCCAGAAACCTGTCTACTGCCTTCCTACTTCAACCATCTGAGACCATCGCCATCCAACCATTGCTTCACTATCAAACTTCAACCAATAGTACAAACATACCACTAACAGTCCTACAATCCCACTCCACTGCTACCACGACACAGTGTCCATTCCTGCATTCACTATCTTACTGCCTGCTCCACTTCACACACCATAATATCAACTGTTCATATACAAACCCCATCAACACATTTACTACTGTGCACCAGACAACCACTTCCTCAAAACTTTGCATCCAAACCAATTTTCTTCCTCCATAAATAACAGAGCCTGCAAAACTCCAGCATTTCTTGCATACCCATCCACAGTACAATAGTGCCACTGCACTATGCACATCCAAAAAAAAACAGTGCACTTCAATACAAAACTGCTACCACATCTTCTTTAACATCACTCCTGCATCAAACCCCATTGTCCACCATTTCCTCTTCGACTACATTGCCACACTCCACCAAACAACTTCAAAACACTTCACTCTTCCAAAATTCCTCTATCATCGTAGCATACAACTGAACAGTCCACAGCACAGCAACCCAATTTCATCTACATACAGTCTACATATATATCAAACAACACTTCAACCCAAGTCTTCACTTGACAGAACAATCCCTTGCACCTACCAATCGAACTAACCACTGCCGTCTCCATTTCACCAAATCGACCAGAAATATCCTCATATCGTCGTACGCAACCTAGACCTCTCCAATCTCCGACCTTCAAAACACTACCACAACACTTCAATACACTGTCCCACAAACTCCGCCTACTTCGCGCGACCCTAAACATCACCGCTGCTTATTTCCATTCAACCTATTTTAGCTTCACCCCAAAACTGTGAATCACGACCGCGACCTGCGCCTTCACCTCATTCCCCCAATTCCTCAAACCCACCTCGATCCTTTCACCTTCGAACCTTCCAACGACATCGCATCCCTCTGTAACTCGAACTCTCCAAATTCTCGATCACTGCATCCTTTAATACCCGTAACACCCGTAGTCGAGTTTTGATTGTTTTGTGAATCCATAAATTATTGAGTTCAAAAATTGAGAAATCGTTTTGTAAAAGTTGAATTGGAAATTCTGATGTGGGATTGCAATTTTTATTCTGAGAATTTGATTGAGGAAGTGTGGTGCGCGTTTTGATTTGTGTTTTCGTTTTCTTTTTCTTTTTTATACACTGATCACATGCTTTAGAAGCTATTAGGCCAGGGCTGGTTTTGATTTCAATAAAAAAAAGCTTTCTTTTATAAAACAAAAAAGTTCTTTCAAAAAAAACGAAAAAAAAGGTTTTTGCTTTTGTTCGGCTTAGGGAAATTCGAAATTTGGGTTGAGTTTGTCTTGATTCTTGTTCTCTCTAAAAAAAGGGGTTTTCCTTTCTTTTATTTTTGGTTTGTTTTATCCTTAGAAAAAGAATTTTTTTTTAAGTAAAACTTCACTTTTAAGTTTCCTCTCCAAAAAAAAAATTAAAAAATCCGAAAAAAATAGTTCAACTTTGTTTGATTTTCATTTTTCACTTGTTTTAGTTTTCATTTATTTTATTTTCAATTGTTTTGTTTTTCACTTATTTTGTTTTTCATCTTTGATAAACATACTAAAAAGAATAATAAAAATTGCTGAATATATTTCGTTTTTCATTTCAGGTTGCCAAAGTAGAAATTCAAAAGGAAGAAGTGCTTGCCCAAATAATTGCTGCTTGCTTATAAAAAAAATTGCCGCTTAAAAAAAAATTGCTAATAATCTGCACGCTCTGGTATTGTGCTTTCATCTCTAGTGCATTGTTGGTTGCTTGCATTTGCATTTATATATACAAAAAAATTCAAAATCCAAAAACAAAAACAAACTTCATTTTAGTTGCATTGTAAATTCACGTTTAATTTTTGTTTTGCATCCATCTCATCTTATTTTCTTTTCTAAGGGCAATACCCCAATTCACATAAGGTGAGGGATTTCATCACCCTTTCCTTAGCCCACAAACGCATTTCATCGTAGAATTTGACTAATAATAAAGGTTAGGCATTCGACTTAAGGGTGTCGCTAGCTCATCTAGGGCTTAATTGTATCTTCATAATTGTTTTCTTTGAACAATTTTATTTCTTGGTGTCTAGGCTACGGCAGAGTAATAACCAGGTATAAAAATTACGGTGATACATAAATATTATACTGGTTGTTCCTCTGAAGGTACTTAAACCTTCGGCTGCATTGCTACGGTGATTCGTGGTACACCGATAACCCCTGCCCGTTACCTGGCTGAGAAATATTTTTGTTGATTTAAGACAAAGTGTGATTATACAATTTTGGGTTAGGAGCTACTAAGGACATAAAACTGTAATTAAGTCCTTTGCATTCATTTAGTTGCAGTAGTTCATGCATATATAAAAAAAATCCAAAAAAATTGTAAAATTTTCTTAACTTAGTTTTAAATTCCACAAAAAAAAATTAAAACCTTTTAAAAAAAAATTCAAAATTCAAAAAAAAAATTTACAAAAAAAAAACAAAAAGCAAAATTCTCTTTTGAAAATAAATTTCACTTGGTAAATATTTTTCTTCCTCTAAAAAAAAATTTCGCTTCGATTTTCAAATCTTCTTTCATTCACTAAACTCGATTCTAGCTTCTTTCTCTTCTCGACTTTCACTTGTGCATGAGTACTTGGGCTCGTGACACAACAACAAATCGTTGGACTCGCGACCCTTCTACAAACCGTTTAACTCGAACAAACAATCCTCCCGAAATGGCAAACGAAAACGCCCCTCGAACTCTTATGGATAGAATCTTCCCCGATAGAGTTTCTATTCCATCTTGCATCACGTTACCCACCATTTCGAAATTCACTCAAACCATATTGCCACTCTTCCGAAATTTGGCAATTTCGAACACGATGATCCATACATCTTCTTGACTAAATTCGAACAAGTTTGTGGAACCATTAAACTCCAACAACTTTCTGATAACGGAATCAAACTTCGATTGATCCCATTCGCTCTTACGGATTACGCTGAAAAATGGTTGACAGCTTACCATCGAACTCGACTAAAACGTGGGAAGAATTCATAAAAGCTTTCTTAAAAAAGTTTTACCCTTTGGAAAAAACGAGTAGAATCCGAAACGAAATTGTAAACTTTCATCAATTCAAGGGAGAACCATTCAGAAAATATTTTGAAAGATTCAAAGAGCTTTTGATAAAATGTCCACACCATAATTTCGAAAAATGGACGATTTGCCAAATTTTATACGATGGACTCGAAAATTGCTCACGTACCATGCTCGAATCAATGTGCCAAGGCAACTTTCTTGCCCAACATCACGACGATGCTTGGCAATTTCTTGAAAACCTCGCCGAAAAATCATCCCAATAGGAACGTTCGAACGAAAAATCAATCTACTCACGATCGAGTGCACACTCGATAGGATCTTCTGTTGCTTTGGAAGCTAAGATCAACGCAATGATTAAAAAATTCGATAATGTTTTCTCATCAAATCAAATGAACCAAGATTCCCAACCAATGTGTTATAAATGCAACGATCCTAATAATATAGCCGATCGGTGTCCCAATTCTGTCGAACAAATCAATGCTTTCAATAAACCCAAAAATGACCCATTTTCTCCAACGTACAACCATGGTTGGAGAAATCATCCAAATTTTGCGTGGAACCAAAACAATCCCAACACGAATACGATTCGTCCCAATTTTCAAGCATTCCCGAATAATGCTTCGAATCCTCCCTTTTAGCCCAACAATTTTCAACCAAACTTTGCGGGTCCATCGCATAATCAACCGCAACAATCAAATTTTCAACCAAATGCTGCTCATCCTCCCCAAGACGATAAACGTTTAACTTCACTTGAGAAAACTCTTGAAACGTTGGCTAAAGCAACCACTCAAAGCCTTCAATCAAACAGCAATTTGCAAAATTTATTGACTTCGTATATGCAAAACACGAACCAATCGATTGCAAAACTTGAAATGCAAATGCGTCAATTAGCCACGTCTGTGAGTGAACGTGAATGAGGAACATTCCCAAGCCAACCCATTTCAAATCCCAGAAATCAAAACGCAAATTCAAATCAAGCCCATGTTGTTTAAGATAGCAACGTCACCCAATTAAATGCTATCACAACTCTCCGTTCCGGTAAACAAATCGATAATCAAGTCATTAATCCAAACGATTTACCGGAAGCCTCTCTCGACACTTCTAAAACAATGAACGAATCTGAACAGAACGTGGAGCCAAACGTTGAATCAAATGCTAACCAAAATTCTTCTTCCTCTACTCGAGTAGACCCGTCTACCGAGTATCGTGTTCCATATCCACATCGTCTTCGACCAAAGAAACACTCGGACCAAATGGAAAAGATGTTGGAAATTTTTAAACAAGTCAAAGTTAACATTCCGCTTCTTGACATCGTTCAGCAAGTCCCAACATATGCGAAAGTCCTTAAGGACTTGTGTACCCAAAAGCGACACACTCAAGTGCCCAAAAAAGTCTTCCTAGCCGCCAGTTTGAGTGAAGTCTTGTCCCAATCCATGCCCGTAAAATACAAAGATCCTGGCTGCCCTACGATTTCATGTACAATTGGAGACAAGACGATTAACAAATGTCTGATAGACTTAGGCGCGAGTGTCAATTTGATTCCATACTCTGTGTACGAACAATTAGGATTATGTGAGCTCAAACCCACAAAAGTCACGCTTCAATTTGCCGATCGCTCGATTAAGAAGCCCGTGGGAGAAATCGAGGACGTGCTCATTCGAGTAGGGCAATTCATATTCCCCGTTGATTTTATCGTTCTCGAAACACAACCCATGACGAATCCCTCAAGTCAAATTCCATTGATTTTTGTCTGACCATTCTTAGCCACATTAAATGCCTTAATCAATTGTCGTAACGGTTTGATGAAAATTTCTTTTGGAAACATGACTTTGGATCTCAACTGCGGAAAAAGTTCTTCAGTGTGGTTTCTATTGGCCTTCTCTTTTCAAAGACTCGTTTGAATATTGTAAAACTTGCGATCGATGTCAAATGCTTGGACGAATTTCTCGACGAGATATGATGCCTCTAAACCCCATTCTTACGATCGTAATCTTTGATGTTTGGGGTATCGACTTTATGGGACCTTTTCCCAATTCTTTTGGAAACTTGTATATCCTCCTCGCTGTCGATTACGTTTCAAAATGGGTCGAAGCCATTCCTTGCAAAACCAACGACCATAAAATTGTTGTGAAATTTCTCAAAGAAAACATCTTTTCGAGGTTCGGCACACCTCGCACAATAATCAGTGATAACGGAACCCATTTTTGCAACCGTTCTTTTGAAACTTTAATGAAAAAATAATCGATAACCCACAAGTTATCCACTCCGTATCACCCTCAGACTTGTGGCCAAGTTGAAGTTTCAAATCGACAAATAAAACAAATCTTGGAGAAAACTGTCAATAAAAATCGAAAAGATTGGTCTCAGAAATTGACCGATGCGCTTTGGGCTTACCGTACTGCTTTTAAAACTAACCTTGGGATGTCCCCATTTCGTTTAGTTTACGGTAAAGCTTGTCATTTACCCGTTGAAGTTGAACACCAAGCGCTGTGGGCAATTAAGAACTTAAACTTTGATCTTGTGAAAGCCGGCGAAAACCGAAAACTACAACTCAACGAACTAAAAGAACATAGGAACGACGCGTATGAAAATAAGAAAATTTACAAAGAAAGAACCAAAGTTTTTCATGACAAGTCAATCCTAAGGAAAACGTTTTTGCCTAACCAAAAAGTTCTTTTATATGACTCAAGACTTCATTTATTCCCTGGGAAACTTAAATCAAGATGGACCGGACCGTTTGTGGTACGAACTGTTTTTCCACATGGTGCCTTAGAAATAGAAAACCCTAGGGATGGATTGGTTTTCAAAGTCAATGGTCATCGTCTGAAACCTTTCTTGGAATTGCCAAATAACCAAGAGGAGGAGCTCATGATCCTTCATGAGCCAAGCTACGTCTTGTAAGAATGTTAATCCTCTTTTGTAAATATGTATATAGTTTTCCCCGTTACACTCATTATATCATGCATTGACTGTGGGGACACAGTCAAAATTAAGTGTGGGGGGAGTCTCATTTTCATTTTTTTAGTTTCATGATATTTTTGAATTTTTCATTTTTCTTTTAACTTAAAAAAATCTCAAATTTTCAAAATCTCAAAAACATTTTCTTTTTAGCATTTTGATTTATTTTTGAGGAAACACTATGGGATAAGTATAAGTTTTGGTTAATAAATTGAAATTTTTGAAAATTTATTTGTCTTAACAAAAATAAAAATGAAGTTTGATTACAAATAACAATGGTCTAACTAGTATATAGGAAGGTTCATATGTGTTAATTATGAAGTATGTTCTAATTGAAAATCTTTGTTTAAAAAAAAAGTGGTAAATTTAAATTAAAGGATATAACATTTTTATCTTCTAAGTTAAATGGTGCTAAGATGATTTTGCAAAAACTCTCTCTTTCTAAAAAAATTTGAAAAAGAAAAAAAAACATTTGTATATATGTAAATATTTTCTATTAACACCTACGGTCGACAGGTGTGCACACTTGTGTGTACACTCGCCATGCTCTGTACCTTTCTCACGTAAGCCCGAAAGGCAGTGCATGATCGGTATATCTGGCCTCAGTTTATCTGAGCTAGGTGTATGTATATATAAATTCTTTTATTAATAATGCCTATAGTCGATAGGTGTTCACATTCGTGTGTTCACTCGCCACGCTTTGTATTCCTCTCACATAAGCCCGAAAGGCAGTGCATGGGTAATATATTTGGCCTCAGTTTACCTGAGTTAGGCATATGTAAATATTGTTAATATCAATAAAATTTTCTAATAAGAGAGAATAAGCAATTGAAATCTAAGCACCATTTTAACTTGTATGATTTAACTTGTTATTGAAAAGAAATGAAAATACCACTTTAATAAACTTTGATAATCAACTAAGGATCCATTTCATAATTACATTGTGTTATCAACCAAAACAACGAGTTAAACTATTGTCTATTTGCTATGATAACTTGATTTTTGTTGGAAATTTTGACAAGTAAATGAGTTAAATTTTTCAAAACAATGACCAAAACCTATATTTAACTTATGAGTGTCGAATTGAAAGTGAATCCTTCATTTGTAAATATTTTCAACAACTTGCATTCATCCCATTGTAAATAAATCTTGCATTTTGTAAATATTTTCACTTTGCATTTGGATTTTGTGGGTAGTATCCGCTGAAAACCCTCACGAGACAACACTCGTCCTACAGGGGACACCCAGAGGTTTAACGGCTTGTTGCATACGCTCAATGCAATCGTGCTCCCTACGAAATGGATTTATCTTAGTTTTCCTTTATTCGAGGACGAATAAAAAGATAAGTGTGGGGGTATTTGATGTGCACGTAAATGTGCATATATTTACATCCATATTTTATCTCTTTTTATTTAAATAAACATCACATTTGGGCATTGTAACATGTTTAAAACCAAAATTCAATTATTTTCAAACCATCATATTTCCATCTTCATTCAGGGGCAAAATGGTCATTTTTGTGCTTGTTTCAATTTAAGAATTTTTACTTGGACATTTTTTGATAATTTATAGGAATTTGAATGCATATGGAAGAGGCTTATATGAAGATACATGCATGCACAAATGAAATACAAAGGAATGAAGAGGAAATAATTCAAGTTCAAGATCATGGAGGGCCCCACCCACTTACCTAAATGTACAATTATGAGCTAATGGTCAACTAAGTTGAGGTTAAAGCTTCATGCACAACAAATGATGGATTAATTAAAGGCTAATGGTTACTTGGTGGCCACACTTCCTAAAGGGCATTTTAGGAAGCCCCCTAAAAATAGAATTAGGGTTTTATGCATGTATATATAGCCCTATTATGTACATGAAACTATCATCTACTCTTTCATTTTACTTAGGAAATTAAGAGATCAAATTGTAAGCTTAATGTTACATGAAATAAAAATGGCTTCCAAGCCTCTTTCTTCTCTCTTTTCTACATGTTTTTCCTTGCTTTTATGTTGATGTTTATTTTTATGCTCTCTTTCTTTTCATGTTCATAGTTTAGATTTACATTTATGCACTAGTTTAATAAATTTCCTTCTAGTAGTTAATCTTCTTTTTCTTGTTTGTTCTCTACTTTACTTCATTTTCAATGTTGAATCTCTATGTGTTGAAATGATAACACAAAGGAGTAGCTAAACCTCTTCAATTTAGGGGTAATGAAGCTCTCAAATATTATGTCATTTCAACATTTCTATGATTTATGATCTCTTTGTCTATGCTTCATGAAAGTAAATTTTGATGCAAGTTTATACAAGTGGGTTTGATAGCTTATGTTGCTTTTGCAAATGAGCTATTCTTATTCAACATAAACACAAGTTGAATCATCATATGCTAATCCATTTTTGATTTTGAAATGAAAGTAAAAATGAAATTTGATGATCTATATTACTAGTTACAATATTAAATAGATCATACTTAAAATAACTTTTGCTTTGGCTTCATTTTCATGAGAATTATAAGTGGTATAATTGTTGTATTATAGTTTGATGGTTTGAGTTATGTTAATTAATAAAATAAACAAACCATAGTTATGATCAATGCAACGATTATTTCACTTAATATCAAGTTAGAGATTATAAATTCTTTGTTTGTTGATTTACAAAAATATGAGAGTGGATTTGCCTCTAAATTGTCCTCTAGTTTAATAGTTTTAAATCACATTTTAATTCTAGCTTTAGCTTTTTTTTTTGTAGTTAACAACTTCATCTCTCTTTGGTCTAATTTGATTGAATTGAAAATTTTAAAATCATCAATTCCCTGCGGATTGACCCGTAATCGCCACGTACTACAAGTGTACGCCGTGCGCTTGCGGTTATTTTTATTTCTAAATTCGTTCGACGGTTGTATAAACCGATAGAATTTCCATCGACGAACAGTTATAATGGTTCATAGAAGGTCAAAATGATAGACGATGTCCCAGGCAATGAAGTTTATTATTTTCTTCACCGTGATCATGGTTAAAAGTTCTGCTTCAGCCCATTTGGTGAAGTTATCAACTGCTACGATGGTGTATTTCACTCCACCTTTACAATCGGCAAGAAGCTGATGATGTTAATACCCCAAGTGGCAGACGGCTATGGAATGGCCGTTTGAGTAATTTTAGTTAGCGGGGCTCTCGGAATTTTTGCAAACATCTGCACTCGTCCCATTGTCTAGCATGATCAGCTGCATCTCGATTGACAGTTGGCTAGTAATACCTTCGGCGGAGTAATTTCTTTGTCAAGGTTTGCCTCCTGGTGTGTTCGCCGCATTCTTTTCATGGACTTCCCTAAAGATTCGTTTGATTTCATCACGGTCGATACACCGAAGTAGTGTAACGAAGAAACCCTTTCTATACAAGACTCCTTCTTGGATGACATAGCATGAAGCTTTTAGGAGGATCTGTCATTTTTCATTCTACCATTCAGTAAGAATTCCTCATTGTAGATAGTCTTTGATAGGAGTCATTCATGACTCATTTCCTAACTTCGTCTCTAAGATCTTGTTGATCTCTATCAATCAATGCTTGGAATGTTATGTACTTCAAACGAGACAAGTCTATTTGTTGTGCATGCCCAAAACTGGTTAGCTTGGCCAGTGACTCGGCTTTTTCATTTTGTTCTCTAAGGATGTGTGTAATGGTGTAATACTCGAAGTAAACTAGTAGCTCTTGGACCCAGCTGATATAAGGAGCAAGATATTGCCCTCTAGCAAGATAATCTTCCCTGACTTGGCATAGTATTAACTAGGAATCACAAAAGATATGTAAAAGTTTCCACTCTCAGTTCCCTATCAAGTTTGAGCCCGACGATCAAGGCTTCATACTTTGCTCTATTATTTGTTATAGGGAAGTCGAGTTTTAGGGCATAACAGATCGATCGTTCCTCAGGAGTCATTAACACAACTCCGATGCTAGAACACCGATCATTAGAAGTTCCATTTGTGTACATTTTCCATCGGTTGGTCGATTCTCCACTGCTTTTCGAATAGTCGTCTGATGTAGTGAATTCAGATATGAAGTATGCTAATGTTTGTCCATGGATATCTCTCCGAGGGAGATAAGTGATATCGAATTGGCTTAGCTTAGTCTTCCATTTGAGTAACCTTCCAGACGTCTAAGGTTGCAGTAGGACCTGTAATAATGGCTGGCCTGTATAGATCAATCGCTTGGTTATATCATATATTGGTCTTTGCATCTGTTTCTCTTCGCATAGCATTGCGATGCTTATGACGTGTACCAACATAACTAAATAGATGTATAATTCTTTATGATACGGTGGCTTGGAAAGGATGAGAGGTCTCTTTAAGTGATATACCAGAGCTTAAAATGCGTTAGTGCAGCCCTGCATCCATTCAAAGTTTCTTTTCCATCTTCTGATTAGGTCAAAGAAGATAGTACACTTGTCGGTGGCTCTAGAGATGAATCAGCTTAGGGCGATGACCTCCCATTTAGACTCTATACCTACTTGATTGTCTTTGGTACCTAGATGTTTTTTATTGTTGAATCTTCTTAGGGTTGGCTTTAATTCTACGAGAATTGAACATTAAACCCAGAAACTTCCCTTACACAACACAAAAAGAGTTTTTCAAGGGACTGAGTTTCATTCCATATCTTCGGATAACACTGAACATCTCCATTAAGTCATCGATATGGTTGTTTGATCATCGCGACTTCACGAGCATATCATCCACATATACTTCTATCGATCCCCTGACCTAGTCTTTGAACATCCTATTGACCAGTCTCTGGTAAGTAGCTTCAGCAATATTTAGTTCAAATGGCATCACAAGATAATTATATAACCCTAAATCGGTAATGAAGTGGTGTGCTCCTGGTCAAGGACGTGCATTAGGATATGGTTGTATCCAGAGTATACATCCATAGATGAAAGTAGTTCATGTCCAGTGTTTGAGTCTACTAGTTGGTTGATCCTCGAAAGCTGGCTTTCGGGCATATATTGTTCAGGTAAGTGTAGTCGATGTTTGTCTGCCACTTTTAGCTTTTCTCACAAGAACTAGATTAGATACCCATTTCGGATAGAGGGTGTCTCGGGTAAACTTGTTGTTTTTGTGTTTATCTGCTTCCACTTTAAGTCCAACAGACCTCTTCGGATCCACGACATGTTGCTTTTGTCTCACCGGGACATGCCATAGTTCAATATTTAATGAACGCTCAGGATAGTTGGTGTGATCAGATGCATGTCAGAATGGGTCCAAGCAAACACATCAAGATTCATTCAGAGAAAGACAGCTAATTCCTTCATCATCATTGCACTAAGCTATGATCTGATATTCAGTACCCGTGATGGGTTGCCATGGCTGATTGTAATGTCGACTGTCAGCTCAACGGGTGCAGTCTTGGATTCTTTAAGTTAAAATGTAACTATTTCGCGTAACAATCAACGTGAAATCTGGTTGGGATGGTCAATGATGATGGTTACTACGGTCGAATCCCAGAGTCTTGTCATGAGTTATTAAGTCTAATAGTGAAGGGCTCTAAATGCTTTGAGTGATTATGTGCAAATGGCCAAAGATCAGGCTTAGAAGCAAGTTAAAGAAAATGTCGAGTAGGGGTCAGCTTCGAGTTGCGTGCAGCTGCATAGCTGGCTCTTGTTTTGAGTTTGAATCTACTTGTGTATTCGAGTAACGTGCTTTCCATTTACAGTACTGGCGAACTCTTGCATGTCGTTCAAGTTGGAATGATAGTAAGTTGCCCATGAACTTGGGCATCGATTCAATGCTTCTATCTCTAGGCATCCTTTCGTTCGTAGCCTCGAGTGGTTGTACACACTATATATAAGTTACAATATTAAGCTATCGTAGCTAGTCTTTGGATGATCACACTTCTACTCCCAGTCTCGGGTTGATAAATTTACTACATGGACGGTCGAGTCTCGTCCTAGCTATGTTTATACTCCCACCTAAGCTCCAAAGATAGAGAGTTGATCGTTGAATGGTCGGTTCAGATTCATCTTGTTCTCGCTCGGACCCCAAGTCTGGGGCATACTTCGGTAAGTAGGAAGGCAAGCCATGTCCACTTTAGCTTTATACACTTTCCCGTTGAATCGCGAGATTAGGTTAGTTGATGGAAGGCCGAGATTCGCCTATCTTGGATTGTATTCTGGTTTTTCCTTCTAGGGGGAATACTTCAATGCTTCGTCAGATTTCAGGCACGAGTTGGGTACTGGATGTTCAGCCACGTCCACTTTGATTCATATTCTGTAATTAGATCTAGGGGCAAAGTTGGCTCAAGTGCAGTCGGGTCATCCTCATCCAGTTTCATACTCCTTCTGACAGATCGAAGGAGGGTGCTGGAGAATTAATGATCAAGTCTTCGTGGTTTATTCTTCTTTCCACACTCTGGTGATCATAGTTTTTTGAGAGACATTCGGGTCACATCTGTTTATGTTTGGTGCGGATCGATATTGACCCTCGATCTGATGGTATGATATAGTTGGTCACCCGTAACTTCGAATGTTGTTTCGATTGGTTTTGTATTGAGGCCTACTTGCAGTCGTTGCCTTAAGTTGTAAAGAACACCAAGCTTGAGCTATAATGAGCTGTCATATTCAGCTTTTAGTGATTTGTACTCCTGCCTCTAGCATTGATTTGATGTGGCCATAAGTCGGACGGTCAAATTCCATCCTTAGCGATTTTATACTCCTCTTGTCGATTTCAGGTCGGAGTTTGTGGAATAGAGAATGGTCGAAATCCACTCATCTATTCATCCATGTTTATACACCAGTCCGTATTCTGGGGACTTAGAGTTATCTAGCAAGCGGTCGATTCATGCTCGATTTATGTTTACGCCTTAGTACGCACTCCGGGGACAGATTAGTTTCTCGTGGGCAGTCGTTTTTTCTGCCAAATGGTTTATACTCTAATCCGCAATCGGGGACTTAGAGTAATCTAGTCCGTAGTTGGGGGCTTAGAGTCTTTGTCGTGGGCCGTCATGTTTCTGCCCATGGCAGTCGTTTTTCTACCGAATGGTTTATACTCTAGTCCGCAGTTGGAGACCTAGAGTACTCTAGTCCACAGTCGTGTTTTCGCTGAATGGTTTATACTCTAGTTCGCAGTCGGGGACTTAGAGTACTCTTGTCCGCAGTCGGTGACTTAGAGTTTTCATCGTGGGCAGTCATGTTTTCGTCCTTGACAGTCATTTTTTCACCGAATGGTTTATACTCTAGTTCGTAGTCAGGGACTTAGAGTTTTTGTCGTGGGCAGTCGTGTTTCTGCCCTTGGCAATCATTTTTCTGCCAAATGTTTTATACTCTAGTCCGTAGTCTGGGACTTAGAGTACTGCAGTCCACGGTCGGGGACATAGAGTTTTTGTCATGGGCAGTCGTGTTTCTGCCCATGGCAGTCGTTTTTTCACTGAATGATTTATACTCTAGTCCACAGTCGGGGACTTAGTGTTTTTGTCGTGGGAAGTCGTGCTTCCACCCGTGGCAGTCGTTTTTTTGCCGAATGGTTTATACTCTGTCCGCACTCGGGGAATTAGAGTACTCTAGTCTATAGTGGGGACTTAGAGTTTTTGTCGTGAGCGATCGTGTTTCCACCCGTGGCAGTCGTTTTTCTTCCAAATGGTTTATACTCTAGTCCGCAGTCGGGGACTTATAGTTTTTGTCATGGGCAGTCTTGTTTCCGCCCGTGGCATTCATTTTTCCGCTGAATGGTTTATACTATAGTCCGCAGTCGGAGACATAGAGTTTTTGTCGTGGGCAGTCATGTTTCCGCCCGTGGCAGTCATTTTTTCGCCGAATGGTTTATACTCTAGTCCGTAGTCGGGGACTTAGAGCTTTTGTCATAGGAAGTCGTGTTTTCGCCCGTGGGAATCATTTTTTCGCCGAATGGTTTATACACTAATCCGTAGTCGGGGACTTAGAGTTTTGTCGTGGGCAGTCATGTTTTCGCCCGTGGCAGTCATTTTTCCACCGAATGGTTTATACTCTAGTCCGTAGTCGAGGACTTAGAGTAATTTAGTCCGCAGTTGGGGACTTAGAGTTTTTGCCGTTAGTAGTCTTGTTTCCACCCATGGCAGTCGTTTTTCGGCCGAATGGTTTATACTCTTGTCCCCAGTCAGGGACTTAGATTTTTCTCGTGGGCAGTCAGTCATACCCATTTTTTATTTATACTTCAATTTCCAAGTCGAGGTCAGAGCAGTCGAGCGAACGGTCGAACCATGTTCATCTATGGAATGGAATTGTGCCCTCAGCATCCAGGGCGAAACTTGACAAATTGACGGTCGATTCTCGTCCGCTTGGTGATTGTAGCTATTCCAATCAAGTCAAGGAAGGAGGTACATGATGGATGGTTGGATCACATCCATGCTGGGGTTGGATAATCAAGTCTTGTACAATTTGCTTCGTATTCTTTCTAGCAAACAGAGGTAGAGAGTTATTGAGAGGACAGGTGGGTCACATCCGTTCCAGGGTGCAATCGTGTCCATGTGTTGAGAGCGATGGTTGATGAGTAGGAAGTCCATCACAGCTACTTCATGTCGGGCTTTTAAACTGCCTATGTGTTCAGGTCAGGAGTTCATGTGTAGGTGATCAAATCACGTCCACTCTAGTTAGATCCTGACATCACTGAGCTTCAGGAGAGGCCTATGTATTTCGTCGAACTTTATTTTATGACCCGAGGAGTGGATGATCGGTCCATATCTGTTCCAAGACTTACTTAGGTCTCCAAGTCAAATATGGAAGTCGATGAATGGATGGTCAGTCATGCCCGCTTTGTATTGGATTCTGACTATGACGTGCTTTTGCATCTCTAGTCCTTGGCCCCAAATTAGAGGCACATGGTTGCTGATAAGTGGTCTAATCACGCTCATCTTGATGAAACTTCATGGGTCCGATCATGGTCTGTGGGGATTGGCTGGCCGGCAACTCTGAGTACTTGGTCACTTGCATCATTTTGGAAGTAGTTTAGTTCAAGTTGGTCGTAGTTTACAGCGCAATTGAAATAGAAATAGAAATAATTCAAAGAAGATTGAAATAAATCTCATTGATAAGTGAAGCAGCATTGTGTGCTCGCTATTCAACTTTTCCCCTAGCTTCTTTCAGCGGGATGTCGACCGTGAATAGTCCGATTGATAATCAGAATTCTTTATTGATAGGCATCGGATGTTCCATGCCCGCCATTCTACAGGGCTTGCACATACTATTGAAGCTTTCCTTTCCGAAATAGCTTTCCGATCACATCTCGGAGGTGTTCTTAATCGCCAGTGTTAGGACCGTGTGCATCTTGGAATATACAACATTCCCCAAATTTTCTCTCGAATTCGGTGGACTCTATCGAGGCTGTTTTCAATACTTCTCTGAGTCGTGAGTCTCCAAGTAGATGTTATCGATTTAATCGTTCAAAAGAGTACATGAGTCGAATTTTGAGATCCGAGATCGTCTCTTGGAACCTGAGTCCTTAGCCAACGAGACCGTATTGTTCTTTCTCGTAGTCTTCTTTACCTCCTCCTTGCTTAGTTTCTGATTCACTTTGTAAAAGAGATGATCCAAGGTTGTAGGAGGCACTCTAGCTAACTAGTTGCCAAAATCTGTCTAGGGGTTGATTCCACTCATCATATGATATCCTCGCTGGGATTGCTTGCTTTAGTGATGACGACGACGACATTCAATCTCTAAAGGAAGTCTTCGAGTGACTCACCTGGCATCTGGAATAAATTAGCTAATGACATCACATTATTGGTGTGAGTCACAATCATTCTAAACTGCTCGACAAACTTCTGATCCGGTTGATTGAATGAGGAGATGGATTTGGGCGTTAATCGCATAAATCGCATGATCGCTACACCTTCGAGGAATATAGGAATTCATGAGATGTAGTCCAGGGTCGGTTTTCCCTGAGTAAATCGATATGATGGGTACATTGAATCTCCGCGGATATATTGCATATTAAACGGCTTCAATGAATAGGCTTCGACTAGGGGAAATGCTTCAGTCATCGTCAATCCGGTTCGTTTTTAAGTTACAGCTACTTGTCATGCTTGCGAATGATATATGCATGCCTGAGATATCAGCAAAGCAAGGTAGACCAATATTGACGGATCAGTGGTGAGTTACTTGGAGTCGGACCCGAGAAAATCTGCTATTTGCTTGGAGTCAGCAATTGGTTTGCTTAGAGTCACTGAATTCGAAGTGCTAGGTCAGTGAAGAACGGTGCTTGGAGTCATCTTGGCGTTTGCTTGGAGAAAATCTTGGTTTTACCCGAGTTTGGCTTTGGGCCAAAGTTTCTTGGGTTTACTTCGAGTTACAACACCTATGTTCTCCAACCTTGGGGAGTATCGCTGAGTAGCGGTTGCTTGTCCGTTCCCTGGTTGCAATTCAGAAGTTGCCGCTTGATCCTCTATGCCCCGGTCAGTCATAGGATGTAAGGGATCATACCCGATTCATAATTTTTTTAGGAAAATGGATTGTACCCGATCCATATGTTTTTTTGTGTATAGGGATTGGAAGTACAGGGATCATTCACATGGTTTTTTGAGAGAAGGATCAGTAGTGAGCATGACTATCAGCTTGAGGGATCGGTATAGCTTGAGGGATCCATATAGCTTGAGGGATAGGTATGTATACTATGAAGAGGGATCAGTATATATACATTGAAGAGGGATCGGTATATACATACCTTGGAGATTGCAAGAATAACGCTCGAAATTGCATGAAAAAAGTGACTTCGAAAACATTTTAATCGATTAGTGTTAGCATAAGAACATAGAAGTAAACAGTTCGAAAAGCTAAATGAATATATCTTTATCACTTAAAATATAGACCCAAGCAATTTAGAACCTATTCTCGTTTAGCATTTGAAACATGTTTGTTGTAATTAAATAAAGCAATATATACTATAACTTTCCATGTTGTGTATTCCTATATCCTTATTTGTCACATTAAAAAAATTATAATTTATTTTTATTATATGTTATATTCTCTTCTCTTACGTTCAAAAAAAAACATTTCCGAGAATATTTTTATTATTTGTGAAATGTCGAACCATGTCCTTAATTTTAAAATATTTGGATTTTATCCAATTAAAACTTGAAAGTTGTCCTTCTTGATGTGAATAACAGAAGTAGGTTGTTTTTTGAACTAAATAAAAGGTAATATCGTTCTTGAAATAAATATCCACTAAAAAAATATTCCACTTTAGAGTAGACTAAAATAAATCGGGGTGAAATCTCTCCTTTTGTAATCAAGAAAATGTAAAAGAAAAAAGAAAGAAAAATTTGTTATAACGTTTTATTTCTCTCTCTAAAATTTGGGTAGAAAGAAGATTTTACAACTTTATAGTCCTCTTCTTCTTAAAAATAACTATTTGCTTCCTTGTACTTTCAAATTTTTCAATAGAAAAAATGCATATTATTTAAAGAAGGCATTAGAAATCATGTTAGCACAACTAAAAGAGAAATATGTTATTTCTTTGGTTTTATATTATTTGATTTTTCAAATATATGTTGGAAATAATTAGTAGGAGCAATAAAGAAAAAATGATGAGAGCTATGGCGTGGATGAGGACACTGCCATGAAAGTGAAATTTGGCATGACTATGGAGCAATCGATATTTGCCGTCCACTCTCCAAGATTAACAAACGATCCTTCAAACTTTCGCACTTGAGGTTGTAGGATTTGGATATTTGTAGAATTCGCTGCCCAGGAATTGTTAGTATATTTGAAAGATTGATCTTATTTCAGATGAAACTGTAGAGAGAGGAGATGAAGAAGATAATTTTTGTTTAGTGTAAATTTTATATAGCTTTTTCAAAAAAAGAGAGAAATAAGAGAGAATGAAAATAAATGTAAAAATCATTCTCTCTTGAGCCCATCAATCACAAAAAAATAAATATTCCACAAGTAAAAACATTTTCTCATTGCAAAAGTTCAAGCAATGAAAAGATTTTGATATTTGTTGTAATTATCCAACAATCCCGCTAATTAAAACAAAAATAAAAGAAATAAAAGAAGACGAATGAAAATAACCTAGACAAGAAGAAAGTTTCATATGTAAGTACCAATTTCTTTCAACTGAATTGATACATAAAGAGGTGAGTTCAAAATTTAATATAAGTAATGAATTTTTTCACAAACTACAAATATTTGGGTTTATCAACTTAGTCCAAATAGTGAATTTCTCTTGAACTATAAAGATTTTCATTAAGATCTCACAATACATACTACACTTTCAAATTTTACAAACTCTATGATAAATATGTGCTTCTAATGGCTATACGCCTAACTTGAAAACTCATGAGTGCTCTAGAGAGCTCAAATCTCTCATAAAAGGTAGTCCACCTTCACATTTATGTAGGCGAGTCTATCAAATGCTCTACTCTAGCACCACACTTATGGTTATAGAATCATTTAAAGTAAAAGGCTCAACCGTAAAAAAATAAATAAACATAATTCATTAAGTCTATCTCAAAAGCGCCATCAATACGATTACGAATTACATATGAGTAATAAGACATTACCACAAATAAATCAATGAAATCCATCAAGCACTTCTCAAAATAACATCAACACTAATTATGGATTTGAAAAGGGAAAATATGCTTAAATTAACATAAATTAGTATATCCACCAAGTGTGTCAGAAAAGCACCACCAAAACTAACTATGAAATATACAATGCAAAGATGCTTAAAGTCATAATAAATAAAAGAATCCATCATGTGTATTTCAAAAACTAGTTATGGATTATCCAAGAACAAAGAAGTTCAAACTCACATTAAATAGAAGAATCCATCAAGTGCGCTTCAAATGTACAAACAAAAATTGGCTATGCATTATATAAAAGCAATGAAGCTCAAACTTGTATCAAAGAGTAGAATCCATCAAGTGCATCTTCAAAGCAGCACCAAAAAAATGAATATGGTTAATATGAAAGTAAAGAAACTCAAACTCATATCAAATAGTAGAATCTATCAATTGCATTTCAAAAGCACCACCAAAAAATTGGTTATGGATTATATAAAAGTAAAGAAACTTAAAACTATATCAAATAGAAAAATCCATCGATTGCATATCAAAAGCATCACCAAAAACTAATTATAGATTATATAAAAGTAGAGAAGCTCTAACTAGTATCAAATAGTAGAACCCATCAAGTACATCTCAAAAACACCGTCAAAATTTAGTTATGGATTATATAAAAGCAAAGAAGCTTAAAATCATATCAAATAAAAAAATACATCAAGTGCGTCTCAAAAGCACCACTAAAAATTGGTTATATATTATATAAAAGCAAAAAAGCATAAAATCATATCAAATAGCAAAAACTATTAAGTGCATTTTAAAAGCAAAAGAAAAAAAATTGGTTATGGATTATATAAAAGCAAAGAACCTTAAAATCATATCAAATAGAAAAATCCATCAAGTGTATCTCAAAAGCACTACCAAAAATTGGTTATAGATTATATAAAAACAAAGAAGTTCAAACTCATATCGAATAAATGAATCAAGTGCATCTTAAAAGCACCACCAAAAAATGATATGTATTATATAAAAGAAAAGAAATTTAAAATCATATCAAATAGAAAAATCCATCAAGGGCATCCCAATAGCACCATCAAAAATTGATTATAGCAAGAAAGCTTAAAATCATATCAAATAGCAAAATCCATCAAGTGCATTTTAAAAGCCCCGTTGAAAAAATTGGTTATGCATTATATAAAAGCAATCAAACTAATAAATACAAAAATATTAATGGAAAGAGTAATCGTGTTTTATTCTTTGACCACTAATGAGAACTCATCACGTTTTCCCTGCTATAAGCTCGACGCTCATTCCTCTTGAACATTCAAAGACTAGTTTCCATTAAAATAATTTAATAAGGGATCCATCGAGTTCTATTTGATCCTATTCATTTTGATGACATCACTCATTTCACCAATTTCTTAATTGTTCAAGATCCGAAGTAGATATGTAATATCTTTCCATTATACATTTTTATAGAAATTCTAATGTTCATCACTAGGTCATGAGTGTATCTTCTCACACCTTAATTAATGATATTTTTAATAATTAAAGAAAAATACGTTGCTTCCTTCAATTTCAACGTATTTACTAGGTCCTTATTCTTCTTAAGATGTATATTAGAATAACAGAGAGATTGCTTATGATTTGTATCAAAATAATCAAATCATTTCAAAAAAAATTATATTATGGTCAAAATGATTTATGGTAAAAGCATTTTGAAATTGTCCCATTTTGTGCCTAATGTCGCATCTATCTCTCCTAAGTCATTCATCCCGATTTGAAATTTTCGATCCATTTTACTATACTCAATTTTGTACCAAAAAGTTGCATGTATAGGATATAAATAAATGAATCTGTATGAAACACATTAAATTAGAATCTAAGAATACGTGCTTAATGTTCTAATGTAAATTGTTGGTTAGTTCTTCTTCCTTCGGTTTTAAAGAAAAAAGAAAGCTAAAAGTGCAATTTCCCCCTACATACTCATATTTTTAGAAATTTAAAGCTTGAGAAACTCTTCCCTTGTTCATAAGGAGTTTTATCTAGTCTTTGGCGAGAAACCGGGCTGATCATTTAACCAAAAAAATAAAGCATCCATTGACGCCAAAAATCGGCATCAATACCCAATAGAATCTAGTAGAGATTAAATGAAGAATGAAATTAAAACAAAGCAGAAATTATAAATGAACACATAGAAATTTTATAGTGTTTCGGCAATCATGGCCTACGTCCACTTCATATTTTTATTGATATTCCACTTGATTATGATTACAAGAGTGTTTGGATCAGCTGGAATCCATTAGTACAAAAGTAAAGAATAAAAATGGCAGGGCCTTGAAAGAGAAAGCAGGATCCATTTTCTGACGCCATGTCTGCTGTATTTATAAGGGAAGATGTGCATGGATCGGACCATTATTTTGGCAGCAAGGTTCAGGAGACCAAGACGAGGCGACCCAAAAATTTGCAGGCCCATCGGGGCCGACAATGGGGATCGGCACTGATCCCTATAAATGCATCCAAATGGACTGTGATCCCTATGAGGGATGCCCTATGGTGTTAGCTACTTTCTCCCCAAATTCATGCAATTCAGATGTATGGTTTGTGAGATATCGCATTTTCCATGAAGTAGTGTTGCTTGAATTCTGATTTCTGTTGATCCTTCTAGAGGGATAGGTATCGATCCCTCCAACTTGCTCCAAATGCCATGAGATCTTTATGGGGTGTTCCACATGTCCTAATTAGCTTATACTCCAAGTTTCATGTTGATAACATCTGTAAATTTTGAGTTATTGACCGATCATTGTTGCAGTATGAGTTGAAAGCTGAATATGGACGATCCCTTTTATACCGATCCCTTTTATATCGATCCCTTTTGATATGTGAAATAATTTGCCCATAACTTGAGCATACGAACTCCAAATGACTTGAAACTTGGAACATAGCCTCATGAGGTCTTCCTTGTCACTGTTTATCCATCTTACCAAGTTTGGGACATTAATTGAGGATACGTACCGATCCCTTAAGGAAAGGGATAGGCACTGAACCCCTGCCTAGGGGAGGCATTATTCCATACTTAGAATATTATGGAGAGTCTATCAGTTGGCCTCGGTTGATCGTCGTTTCGTATCATTGCCTGCATTTGATCTTTGAGCCTAATAATCATCTCTTCAGGCCGTCTTCCTCGATGATCGTCTAGTCTAACTTGTCCAGTCGGTCTGAATATAGCCGGGCCAAATGGTCGGATAACAGCTTCCCCATCAAGTAATTTTCTTTAGGCTCATAAATGATTAAAAATAACTATGTTTCATATATTCAGTAAACATATTAACATGATTGTTTGCATATATAAATATCTCGTTTTGAAATACTTTGTGGTTTACTTAAATAAAACTTGTTCTCTTAGATCTATAAATATTATATATAAATATACCTCTCCTTACTTTTAATATCGATCGTTTTATTTTATTTCAAGTGTGATGCTAAAAGCACCACAGTTTGTACTTCCTAACACCATAATATGTATTAGAATGTGTAAATCTGAGTGCTTTTAGTACCACGTGGTGTTGTGATGCTAAAGGCACCAGTTTTGCACTTCGTGATACAGCATCATGGTATTAGGAAGCAAGAATTTGGATTCTTTTAGCAATAGCTATTTCAAAGTCAAACTAATCTCATAGCTTACTACTATATAAGTTTTGTGAACATTGTACCATTATTATATTGTAATGCGTAACTCATTTCATTATTTATTTACTTTTAGTAAATTCAATCATGTCCACAAAGTGAATATTTCAAGTTCTTTTGAGATATATTTCAGTTATTCAAATACACATATGCATAATAAACAAGGATGAGTTTAATATTGAAGTAGCAAACAAATTCTATAATTACTTATGCCTTTGAGATGATAACATTCTTCCTTCTTTAGGATGAAAATTTTCATAACCAGTATATGAATTAAATATTCATAATTTCTCTATTCTCATAATTGACTTAGTATAAAATCTTGATATATCAAACATATTTTTTCGACTATATAACCTTATACATAAATAACCTCTTAACTATAGCATTAAAATCCATAATGATAGCTTTCCAAAATAGGCTTATGATGACATTGATATTATAAAAACTCATAATGTTTATATTAAAATATTTAGATTTATGTTACTTTCATAATAAAACCAAATACATAAATCAATAAACATAAAGTCTATTGTTGGTTGGTTTCATTTTCTTTATAATGATTTGTCAATAAAATTCACTTTTCATTCGAACGTTAAATAAAGTATTATATGGTCTTAATTACTTACATAAATAAGTCATAAATCAATTATATGGTTTAACAATTGAAATCATATGCTTTTAATGTTCATAAAATTCTTAGTAAAAACAATTAAAGAAAATCAATATATTTATCATTTGCTTATCAGTTATTCACTCATTTGCACGTTTGTAAGTAAAGCCCAACTTATAGGTTAATTCCATTTAATAAATAGAAAGAAAATCAATATATTTATCATTTGCTTATATGTTATTTACCCATTTACGTGTTTGTAAGTAAAGCCTAACTTATAGGTTAACTCCATTTAATAAATAGATGGTTGTCTTTTTATTTTCAAATCTTAAGTATTTAAAATAATATACATTTATTAGAAAGTCTATCCATTGGATAATTAAATTTTATTATCAGAAAAACAATAATGAATACTCAAGCAAATGAAGTGAATTGTTAAAGTGACACTGTTATATTTATAAGAATTTATGATCTGTAAATGTTGTTTTAAACCCTTCTAACAATGGAAGGACAAAATTCATATTTTCTATCAAAAGTTTCATTAGCTCATAATTATTAAAGTTTTATACTATTAATTTTTTATTAAATGATTACATTTCAAATTAATGGTCTTAGTTAGAACGTTTTTATAAATAAAAAGTCTTTAATTTAGATAAATTTGAATTTACAAAACATATAATTCAATATTTGGCTCAAGTTAAATTATATAATAAATTCATACCAATCCAGACTCATGGCCATTAACTATAGCCTATGTCACACTTAATAATAAAATATACCAATTTGAATTTTATTCTACATTATATTTAAGTCATTATTTGCGTTTCATATATAAAATGCAGTAATTTAAATCAAAGATGTATACTTATAGTGCCTAATTATGCATATAAAAAATATTTAAGTACATGTCCACTATTCCCATACATCTATTAGAAAACTTCACTTTAACCTTAATGATTGCTTTTACCATCAACTTATATACATTGATAAATATATTTTTACATCCTAGCATATCAAACATTATGCTACTATAATTAACATATATCATTAGCCATATTTTTTTTTTCAAAACACACACGTTACCAACAATATCAATGATAAAAAGTCATTGTCAAATCCCAAAAATAATTTAAACAACAAGGGAAAAGGTAAAAGTGGAATGTACTGTAATATTACATTAATATACTTCTTATCATTCTAGTGATTTGAGTATCTCAAATTTAATCCAAATTTGCACAAAATGCTTGATTTTTTTCCTTATTAACTAATCATCATAACTTCCTAATCTTTGCTTTAAAACCTAAATAGCTTAGTCCACATAAAAGATGGATTGGATTTCGCTTTCAAATTGTTGGAAATTAATGGTAGGAATAATAAAGAGAAAATCATGAGAGTTGTATCGTGGATGAGGCTACTACCTTGAAAGAAAATTTCAACATGACTATAGTGAAATCGATAGTTGTCGTCCACTCCCCAATGTTAACACAACAATCCTTCAAACTTGTGCACTTAAGGTTAAAGGATTTGGGAATTTGTAGTAGTCGCTGCCCAGGAGTTGTAAGTATATTTAAAAGATTAATTTTATTTTAGATGAAATTGTAGAGAGCGGAGACGAAGAAGATAATTTTTTTAGCATATATTTTTTTCCTTTTTCAAAGAAAGAGAGAAATAAGAGATAATAAAAATAAATGCAAAAACCATTCTCTCTTTTGAGCCCATCAATCATAATAAATAAATATTCTGTAAGTAGAAAAGTTTTCTCATTGCAAAATTACAAGCAATGAAATGACTTTGATTTTTGTTGTAATCAATTAACAATGTATAGTAAGACAAACCTCTCTAAGGTTGATTCGATAAATTAATGTGTTGGTTTCAAAAAAATAAACCAAAAACAGAAATTCTTAGGTATACCTATTGTTGTATGAAAAATGTTTTTGTAAGAAGTCGATTATTAGATTTCGATGATATAATATTTCCATACTAAAGAAGATTTGGAAGATATTTTTGATTTCAGTGATATGGTATTTCTAATTAAAGAAGATTTGAAAGATATTTGAGATAATGACTCAAATATACTACCTTTTTTATTGCATTAAAGAGGGAAATAAATTATCTATGTAAGAAGGAGAATTATTTGAAAGATTGAAGTAGTCAAACAATTCCCTAATCAGTTGATTAAAGAAGGAATCTTATCAGGCATGTGGAAAATAGAGGAAATTGAAAAATCAATCGGATAAAAGTTTCCCATATGAATAAGAGAATTGATGAGGCATTGATTTATAACCATAAATCAATTACTTCAACCCTAAGTAATATTCTCTATATAAAGATAGTCATTTTGTAGAGGTTGGAATCATCCTCTCAAGTTGTATTTCTTATTCTTCATTTTAGCCTCCATTATCAATCTTGTAAAAATTCCTTTTCTAAAAAAGTAATAAAATATCTTCTACTCAAAGAAGATGTACACTGTCTCGCAATAGTGTAACAACTATAAATCGATGTATGAACTCTCTATCTATTTTTCTGTGATTTGTTGTTTAGACTCTGGTTGCTATTTGTTTTATCACAATACAACATGCTCTTATTGCTTCCATGTTATTTGAGTTGATTTTTAGTTCATTATGTGAGTCTACCCCAACGGTCTGGTATTAAAGCTTTGAAGGTTGTTGTTGAAGCCTAAGGCTAGAAGATGATTGATAAAATGGCAGGATTTGGAGATTAAAGTGAGATTAGACCTACCCAGGAGTATGCACCCAATACTAGAGGTTCCTATGTAGCATTCGGTTCACATTTGGCTACAGAGAAGTGGAACAGAGATAATGATTTTGAGAAGTTATAGTGGAAGATGAAGGCGGCATTGAGAAGAAATCGTGTTCATCGGGCTGTGTTTGATGTAGAATCATTACCAGAGGGTATCTCGGAGTTGAAAAGGAAGGAGATGGAAGAATGGGCCTTTACTACCTTCCAATTAGCCATGGGTGAGAATAGAGATTAGTAGTGAAACTACCGCCAGAGGCTTATGGAAGAAATTGGAGGATTTCTACATGAAGAAGTCTCTCACTGTTGAATCTTTTGTGCGACACATGGAGTTTATCATCCACAAAACTCAGAAAGAAATTATATGAGTCGATAAAATTAATTGTAACATTAATTAATCAATTTAGAGATTTTTATTATTCTTCTGTAATCTTATGTAATCTCTCTTGTTTATTGAAAGTAATAAAGCTCCTCTTCCCCTAAGTGGATGTAGACTATCACGGCGATAGTGGAACCACTATAAATATCTTGTGTCCTCTTTTCTCTTTTATAGTTAATTACTATTGCTTTTGAAATAACTGTGATCTGATTGGAGAATTGATTGATCTATTTATTTTACCACACCATAGCATGATCCTATAATTAGTTTTTTCCACTACAAGGGATTGATAACCCCTTTACAACTAGTATCAGAGCTTTCAAGCTTGTTGTTGCATAGAAGGTGGTGGGTAGAATGGTAAGTGAAGATAATACACCAGAGAATAGTTCATCACCAGTAGTTGCTCACTATATTAGAGGTTCCTACATGGCTTTAGGTTCATAGTTATCGATAGAGAAGTGGAACAGAGAAGGATAGTTTAAGAAGTGATAGTGGATGATGAAGGCAGTACTAAGAAGAAATCGCATCCATAACCTGGTTTATGAATTAGAGGATTTAGATCCAGTTGTGTCCGATATAGAGAAGAAGAAGATGGAAGAATGGGACTATACTATACTCCCACTTGCTATGGGTATGAATATTATCTTTGAAATTAGTCTGGAAACTACCGCCAGAGGAATTTGAAAGAAGTTGGAAAACCTCTACATGAAGAAGTCTTTGATCAATCGATTGATCTTTCTGAAGACCTTCTTCACCTATAAGACGATCCTATCAAAGCACATCTGAGTATATTTAATAACTTGTTGATGAAGATGAAGTCGGTTGATTTAAAGATTAATGAAGAACAGAAAGTCAAGGTTCTATTGTGCTTGCTTTAAGAGCGGTTCACCATTTTCTTTAACAGCCTCATCTACGGTAGAGAAACATCGACGTTGGACGATGTGAAGACAGGTTTGCTTAGCAAGGAGTTGAGAGATCAAATGAAGTGTTTAGGTTTAGGAGATGGTAGTGGAGGTAGTGATAGTAGTTCAGGCTTGTTTGTTGAGGGAGGATGAATGAAGAAGAATAAAAAGAATTTTAGGGGTTTTTCTAATTCGAAGTGCCCTACTGGTGTAGTAAGTATAAAAATGGAAAGTGTCATCATTGTAAGAAATTTGATCATTGGAGAAGAGACTGTCCAAAGAAGGAGACTGGGGTTCTTCATCTATTTTGGTGGAGAATGAAGATAGCGATTTGTTGACAGCTGTAGTATTCAAATGTTGTAGACTATTGGATCCTTGATTCAGGAGCTTCATTCCATATGACACCCAATAACGATTATTTTTCTTTCTTTGTCGGTGACCAAGGAAGTTTCACTCTTATGGGTAATGATGCTATATGTAGGTCGATGGGAGTTGGTTCAGTTTGCATTCGCATGTTCGATAGGATTGTTCGCACTCTTTTCGATGTTGGTTATGTACCAGGTCTTCGGAAGTCTTTGATATCGTTAGGGAAGCTAACATCGTTGGGATGCAAGGTTACCATCGACAGAGATGGTTTGAAGGTTTCTAGAGGGGCACTTATAGTAATAAAGGGTATATAGTTCGAAATATTTATTTGCTGAAGGGTACCATTGTTCAATGGTAATCATGCATTAGAGTTGATAGCGCTAAAGGTTTGGATGCTACTAAGCTTTGGCACTTAAAATTAGCACATACTTCAAAGAAGAACTTAGGATTGCTTCATACAAAGAAGAAGAGCAGAGGAAAAAGCTTCAATAAATTGGATTTCTGCAAGGAGTGTGTTTTGAGTAAGCAAAGCAAAGTATCATTCGGTGCTGGCGAGCATACGTCAGGAGGGTACTTGACTATGTGCATTTAGATGTTTGGGGACCAGTTTCTACATCTTCCATTAGGGTTACTCACTAATTCGTATCTTTCATTGATGACTACTTGCACAAGGTTTGGGTAAATGTAATGAAGGCTTAGTCGGAAGTGTTCGAAAAGTTTAAGGAATGGTTAGCTCTCGTTGAAAACCAAACTGTAATAAAATTGAAGATTCTTCGATTCGACAATGCCGACAAATATGTATCGAAGGAGCTCCTTGGATACTGCAGATAATATGGTTTTAGGAGACATTTTACTACACCCGGTGATCTATAATCCAATGGGGTCGCTGAGAGGATGAATAGAACATACTCTACCAGAGAAGGCTTGTGGCTTGAGATTGACTAGGGGCTTATCTAGAGGCTTTTGGGCTGAAGCTATATCGACTACTGTTCACATTATTAATCGGATTCCATGTTCAACCATTGGTGGGAAGATTCCAGAAGAGCTGTGGAGAGGAAAGTCTACTATACTCAGTTACTTTCATATTTTTAGTTGCCATGTTTATATGCATAACATAGGATTTGATAAGTTGGAGCCGAGAGCTACTATATGTGTTTTGCAAGGTTATATAGATTGAATAAAGGGATACCATATTTGGAATCCAACAACGAATAAGGTGACACACTCCAGACATGTTAGCTTTGATGAGTCGGCCATGTTCAGACCGTTAAAGGAGACATCAAATAGCTGTTTGGAAGAAGATAAGCCTAAGAAGATGGAGATTGTTCCCACATTTCAGCCAAAGAGTAGAGTTGATATTACTGATGACATATAAAATACAGTCGAAGAAACATCATATAATAGTCTACATATTTCCTCTAACGGTGATGGTGATGGTTAGGAAGATGGAGAAGATTTAGTTCAAGGTGGAGCTGAAAGAGTGGCAGGTGATGATGGGGCCATCCTGTTAATCAGCGAATTAGGAAGACACCTGATAGATATGGAGATTGGCAGTTTGCAAACCTCAGTCTTAGCCTTAGTGATCAGTTCGATTATGCTTTGCATGTGTTCACAAGGAGCCATTTGACCTTGAAGATGCTTTGAAGTCAATGGAAAGTTCAAAGTGGATTTGCGCCATGGAAGAGAAAACGCAGTCATTGCAAAAGAACAAGACATGGGATTTGGTCCCATTACCCTAAGAAAATAGAGCCATAGCTTGCAGATGGATATTCAAGGTAGAAGATGATGGAAGGCATAAGGATAGATTCGTAGCAAAAAGTTTTTACAGACAAAAGGGAAAAAGTACGATGAAATCTTTAGTTTGATTGTCCGACATACATCTATTAGGATTTTGTTAGCTATAGTAGCTACTCACTATATAGAGTTGGACCAGTTAAATGTGAAGACTGCTTTTTTACATGGAGACTAGGAAGAGACAATCTACATGAAACAACCAGATGGGTTTGTAGTGGATAGTAAGTCAAATTGGGTTTGCAAACTGAAAAACTCATTGCATGGTCTGAAGTAGTCGTCGAGACAACGATACAAGAAGTTCGATTATTTTATGTTGAGCATTGGCTTTGATATGAGCATAATAGACACTTGTTTTTATTGTAAACATTTAAAAAGCAGTAATTGGGTGTACTTACTCTTGTACTTGGATGATATGCTTATTACTTTCAAGGACAGAGAAGAAATCAACCGATTGAAGATGCATTTGAAAGTAGAATTTGAAATGAAGGACCTTGGAGAAGCAAAGAAGATTTTAGGCATAGAAATCTTTAGAGATAGAAAGCTTGGACTTTTGAGACCTAGTCAAAAGGAGTATATACTGAAGGTGCTTATTCACTTTAGCATGGATACTGCAAAGGCTATTTTGACACCCATGCCTTTGTATGTAAAGCTTTTGGAAAAACGATCTCCTATTTTAGTTGAAGACAAGACTCAAATGGGGAAGGTACCCTATGCAAGTGCATTTTGTAGCTTGATGTACGCCATGGTCTGCACGAGGCCAAATATTGCTCGTGCTACCAGTATGGTTAGTCGCTACATAGATAATCTGGGGAAGACTCATTGGGAAGCTATTTTGAGAAACTTAAAGGGAACACAAGATCATGGTTTTTTTTGGAACTAGAAAAAGTTGCAACTTGGTTGGTTATTATGACTCGGACGATGCAGGAGATAGAGATAGAAGGAAGTCAATCTCAGGCTACGTGTTCACTCTTGAAGGTATAGCTATTAGTTAGAGAGTGAGGTTGAGTTTGTGATTACATTATCTACTATAGAAGGGGAGATGATAGCTGATGTTGAAGCAGCCAAGGATGAACTTTACTTGAAGTGTCTATTATGTGATCTAGGCTGTTACCCACGATAGTGTGGTGGTGAATTGTGATAGTCAGGCTACAATACATTTGGCTGAAAACTTGGCGTTCAGTTCGAGAACAATGCACATAGAAGTCAAAGAGTCATTCCTTATTGCCATGAATGAAGAAAGGGTGATTCGTCTTGAGAAGATCAACATAAAGGACAATGCAGTGGACATGTTTACTAAGGCATTGACGGTTGCTAAGTTCGAGCATTGCTTGAACTTTATTCATTTATTGAAGCTTGAGTGCCACATGGTGGCACCATGGGGAAGAGTGGAGTAGCTTAGTTGAAACTAGAGAGAGATGTAGTATTCTTCTTATTTGAGGGATAGAAGTTGTAGTATACTTCTTGTTAGGAGACTGTTTTGACTCTACCTTTGTTTTAAGTATTTTTAACACTTCGTTGGCGGGGGTGGCCTTGCTGGAACTTGTTGACAAAGTGTAATGGGGGTGGTTGAGCTGAATCCTATCGGGAAGGCATTCATATTAAGGTGGAGGGTGCAATAGGAGTCGGTTGAGATAATTTGAATTAAGGTGGAGTGTTGAATTTTTTATGCACTTCAAATGTATAGAAACTTTACTAATTTGCAATTTGGAATATATGGAAACTTTCCTAATTTGTAATTTAAAATTTACGGAAACTTTTTGTAATTACAACTTACCTTAATCAAATGTTTTCATATCGCCACTTGGAGAAGACTATAAATAAAGGGGCAGTCGCATGGAGTTTATTATCCACACAACTTAGAAAGAAATAATATAAGTCAATAAAAACAAATTGTAACTCTAATTAATCAAATTAGGGATTTTTATTATTTTTTTGTAATCTCTCTTGTTTATTGAAAGTAATAAAGCTCATCTTCTCCAAAGTGAACGTACACTATCACGACGATTGTGGAACCACTATAAATCTCTTGTGTCCTCTTTCTCTTTTATAGTTATTTACTATTGCTTTTGGAATAAACATGATTTGATTAGAGGATTGATCAATCTGTTTGTTCTACCGTACCATAACACGATTCTATAATCAGGTTTTTCGAGTGTGAAGGATTGATCACCCCTCTACACTCACGAATTGGCTAATTTTGTTGAAGATTTTCTTCACTTACAAGATGCGGAAAGGTACGTCATTGAAAGCACATCTTAACTTCTTCGATGACTTGATGATGAAGATGAAAATTGTTGATTTGAATGTGGATGAAAAGAAAAAGGCTATGGTGGTATTGTGCTCTCTTCCAGAACGATACACAGTATTCGCTAATAGCTTAATTTATAATAGAAGTACACTGATATTAGAAGATGTAAAGGCGGGACTCCTGAGTGAAGAAATAAGGGATCGAAAGAAACTTATCAGCGAAAGTGGAGAAGTTAGTAGTCGTCAAGGACTGTTCGTAGAGAGAGGAAGAAAGGAGAAGAAGGAGAATAATTTCAAAGGGCATCCCAAGTCGACGAAGCCGGAAGTAGTTGGAGAGGAAAGTCTAGAGACAACAAGTGTCATCATTGAAAGAAGCATGACCACTAGAAGAAAGATTGTTCAGATTTGAGGAAGGGAAATGAAGTAGATGGTTCTTCATCAACTGTGGTGGAGAAGGTTATTTCCGATAATGTGCTGACTACATTTATTTTCGATGTATCAGACCATTGGGTGCAAGATTCAGGAGCGTTTCCACATGATACCTAGGAAGGAGTAATTTTGTTCTTATGAAGGTAAGGAGGGAAGTGTCATATTGATGAGGAATGATGCTACTTACAAGTCATTAGGAGAAGGATCATCGCATATAAGCATGCATAATGGTGTGGTGTGCCCTATCATTAGAGTCCGCTATGTTCCAGGTTTAAGGAAATCCCCTGCCTTTAGATTAGCTAGCATCTTTGGGTTGCACGATTATGATAGAGTCGGATAGCTTGAAGGTGACACATGGTGCTCTTGTATTGATGAAAGGAGTGATGGTCCATAATATTTATCTGCCGAAAGGATCTACGGTTCTTGGAGAGCCGTGTATTAGAGTTAATAGTTCACAAGGATGCCATCAGACTTTAGCATCTTAGATTGGGTCATGTTTCAGAGAAGAGCTTGGAGTTACTTCATAGAAGGAAATGGTCAGGGTTAAAGCTTCAACCATTTGGAATTTTATTAGGAATGTGTATCGAGGAAGCAGATGAAGGTTTCTTTTAGTGTTGTTAGACATGAGTCAAAAGGAGTACTAGAGTATGTCCATAAGGATATTTGGGGACTAATTGTTATATCTTCAATTGGAGGAGCTAAGTATTTTATCCTTTTTAGCGATGACTACTCTCAGAAGGTTTGGGTCTTCGTGATGAAATTCAAGTCGGAGTCGTTTGATAAGTTCACAACTTGGAAGGCGCTGGTAGAGAATGAAGTCAAAAGGAAGTTGAAGGTGTTGAGATTCAACAATGCTGGTGAGTTTGTTTCTAAGGAGTTCACAAATTTATGTAAGCAGTATGGAATTTAGAGATACTTCACTACACCTAGTGATCCGCAATCAAATGGAGTCACTGAAAGGATGAATAAGACTCTACTGGAAAAAGCTTGGTTGTTTGAGATTTATGGCTAGTATATCTAGAGGCTTTTAGGTTGAACCTTTATCGACTGCAGCGTGTATTATCAATCGAATTTCATGCTCAGCCATTGATGGGATGATTCCAAAGTTAAAGTGAAAAGGTACATCTATACATATCAGTTACTTTTTTATATTTGGTAGCCCTATGTATGTTCACCATACAGGAAATGACAAGTTGGGAGCTAGAACCTAACAAGGCATACTTTTGGGTAATACAGAATGCATCAAAGGGTATCACATTTGGAAACCTATTGATAGGAAAATAGTGCACTCGAGACATGTTCGATGAGTCCGCTGTATTCAAGCCGAAGAAGAATCCACCTAGTTCACTAGATTCAAAAGCTGAAAGGCCTAAGAAGTTGGAAACTATTCTCGTATATCAACCTAGTAGTAGAGTTAGAGCTGCAAAAGAAGGTAGAGTAATTGCAATCGTTGACACATCACATGACGGTCCATAAAATTCACCTAGCAATGATGGTAATGGTCGTGAAGCTAGAGATGATTCGGCTAAAGGTGGAGTTGATAAAAGCTTAGGTGAAGTTACACCTATTTGGGCTATCTCTAGAGCTAGAAGGCCACTAAATAAGTATGGAAACTGGAACTATGAAAATTTTAGCCTTGATGATCAGTTTGACTACACACTGCATATAGTGCAAGATGAGCCTTTCGACCTTGAATAAACTATGAGTTCGAGTGCCAGCTCGAAATAGATGCATGCTATAGAGGAGGAGATGGGTTCGTTGAGGAAAATAAGACTTGGAATTTGGTACCAACTCCTCAAGAAAGCCGATCCATAGGAAGCAAGTGGGTATATAAGGTGAAAGATGATGGAAGATACAAGACTAGACTTGTTGCAAGAGGAATTTCACATAGCAAGAGAATGGAGTATGATGAGGTGCTTGCTTCAGTTATCAAACATACTTCTATTCGGATATTGCTAGCTATAATTGCAACTCACGACATGGAGTTGGAACAATTAGACGTAAAAACGATTTTTTGTGTACGAAGACTTAGTGGAGACCATATATATGAAGCAGCCAGAAGAATTTGTAGAGGATAAAAAGAAGGAATGAGTTTGCAAGTTGAAGAAGTCATTATATGGTTTGAAGCAGTCGCCTAGGCAATGGTATAAGGGGTTTGACCCTTTTATGCTTACACTTGGTTTTAATAGAAGAGATAAATATTCTTGCGTTTATTTTATGCATATGAATGAAGGTAACTGGATACATTTACTCTTGTATGTGGACAATAAGTTAATCTCTTCCAAGACAAAGCTGAAATTGATTGGTTAAAGTTGAAGCTAAAGGCGAAATTTGAGATGAAAGATCTTGGTGGAGCAAAGAAGATCTTAGAGATGGAAATCCAGAGAAAGAGAAAACTAAAAAAATTGAGATTGACATAGAAAGAATATATCCAGAAAGTACTTGGTCGGTTCAGCATGGAGAAGGCAAATGCAAATGGTACTTTCATGCCTTTGCACGTTCAGCTTTCAGAGAAGAGCTCTCTTATATTAGATGAAGTTAACGTTTATATGGAGAAGGTACCTTATGCTAGTGCAGTTGGAAGCTTGATGTATGCTATGGTCTGCACCAGACCGGATATTGCATAGGCGGTTGGTTTGGTTAGTTGATATATTTCTAACCCTGAAAAACTGCATTAGGAAGCATTGAAGTACATTTTGAGGTATCTTAGAGAAAAAACAGATTATGGGCTTGTTTTGATGGCAGGGAGAGAGATTTGAGGTTGGTCGGAATATATGATTCTGATTATGCCAGAGACCAAGATTGAATGAAGTCAACCTCGGGTTACATCTTTACACATGAAAAAACATCCTTTAATTGAAGAGCAAGGTTACAGACTATAGTCGTCTTACCTACTACAGGGGCGGAATTGATAGCGGCTTTTGAAACAGCGAAGAAAACTCTTTACTTAAAGCGGTTGTTGTGTGATTTAGGCTTTGTCCATGGGAGTATAGTAGTAAATTGCGACAGTCAAAGTGCAATACATCTAGCTTAGAATCAGGCATTCAGTTCGAGGACAAAGTACATAGAGGTAAGAGTCTTTCCTTGTCTCTATCAATGAAGAAATGCAGGTACGTCTTTAGAAGATTCACATCAAGGAGAGTGCAGTGGACATGTTCACTAAGTACTTGCCTGTTGCAAAGCTCGAGCATTGCTCGAACTTGATTCGCTTGCTGAAGTGTTAGGTGTCACTTGGTAGCACATAGGAAAAGTGAGTTGGTAGATGGCGACATTTGTGGAGATTGATAGGTCCTACATGGAGATGGTACTTTCAATACTTTGTTGTCGGACTGTGGCCATGCCGGAGTTTGTTGGCAAAGTGTCGAAGTTCGTTGATAAAGTGCAATGGGTGATGGTCATGCCGAAGCTCATTAGGAAAGTATCCCATGATGTCTTGTCCAAGAGTTGCTTGGAGTAAGAAGATGTAGGTGGAGTTGATAGGCTTGGATGAAAAAATAGTATCAAGATGTAGATTGTTAGATTTTAGTGAAAGAATATTTTCATATTAAAGAAAATTTGAAAGATATTGTTGATTCGGAGCTATGATATTTCCAATTAAAGAAGATTTCGAAGATATTTGAGATAATGACTCAAATATATTGCATCTTTTATTTCATTAAAGAGAGAAATAAATAATCTACATGAGAAAGAGAATTATTTGGAGAATTGAAGTAATCAAACAATTCACTAGTCAGCTGATTAAAGAAGAAATCTTATCAGGGACATGCAAATTGGAGAAAACTAAAAAACCAAACGGGTAAATGTTTCTCATATGAATAGGAGAATTGATGAGGTATTGATTTATAATCATAAATCAATTACATCAACCCCAAGTAATAATCTCTGTATAAAGATAGTCATTCTGTAGAAATTGGAATCATCCTCTCAAACTGTATTTCTTATTCTTCCTCTTGTGCCCATTATTAATCTTGTAAAATTTTCTTTTTTTAGAAAGTAATAAAATCTCCACTCCCCAATGTGAATGTACATTATCTCGCGATAATGAAACCACTATAAAATCCATGTGTTAACTCTCTATATATTTTTCTACGATTTTATCCAAAAAAAATTTGTTGCTGTTTGTTTTATCGCATTACAACACGATTTTATTATTTCCGCGTTATTTGGGTTGACTTACAGTCATTTGTGTGAACCTACCCCAATATCGATTGTTAAAGAAACGTCATATTTGGATAAAAGAGGATAATTTTAGGAAGACTACAATCAAAATAAAATTGCTAAGAAAATGACATGAAGTGGAGGGCTATAACCCAAATGATTTACTATTTTACTTTCCTTAAGCAAACTTGCTAACATTTAATCGAATTTATTTTTGTTTGTGGCCAAGTTTTTAACTACTTTCCATCACAATTTTAAAGATATTGAAAAAATAAACCTTCACCCCAAGTTAATATTGAAGTTCCTTTAACAATCCTCTTGTAGAGTTCATATGGATTTATGGCTTTTTCTTTTTCCTTTTTTTTTTCTTTTTTCGAACACATAGTTTTATGCTTTTTTTATCATAGACAGAAGATTATGATTTCGGCATCTTCCATTTGATCTTGATTTTTGCCAATTTTTGTGAAATGTTTTCTATATAATCCTCCTACTCATTTCAAATGCATACGTAAGCTTGAGCATCATAACTTAATTGTTTCTATAATGTATTAATATCTAGCAGTAGAAATGATAGTTTTTGCAAGACACGCTGACCTGAATGAGATTCAATCCCTACTTTTTTGAGTCCAAAAGCAATATGGCGCAGAAATTTGTTTTTTCTACAAGATTTTATTATGCTATATAGTAGTCAGATACATTCACTTAACTAGCATGTAAACAAAGCTATTCTTAAAGCAAACCTTTAACTTCATTGTAGTTAACCATTGTATTCAAATTTTACCTTATACGATCAGTCATATAATTCCCACTTATCGTTTCTTATAGAAATCAAGCGGAAATTCATGATCCAGTTTTGTGCAACTGTGTACATAATCAGCAATGTTAATTACAAGAAGCCATTTAAAGCAAATCTTTAGCTTCAACATGATTAACTATAGTAGACTTACAAGAAGAAATTTCGAATCCATAAAATTTATCATATAGTTTACCACAGTTACGGTTTCTTACAGGGATGGAGAGGAAATTCATGATCCAGCTTTGTGCAAATGTGAACATAAACAGAAAGCAGAATACGATTTTTAGCACCAGTTCTATAGATATCAGCTGCCTTACAAAAATACTTCAACTGATCAAGTCTACAGCAGCCAAGCATTTCCCCAAGAAACAAAAATAACCAGTTTATATTCTGATTATCAAATATCAAAGGCATCATGCAATTTTGCTTATTGCAGTTCTGGCAATCCTTGAGAACTGGCTTCATCCATTTACCTGGTGCCCTATCATGTAAACTTAGAAAATTTGAAGTTAAGTAGTCCTTTATGTCTTTGAAATGAGAATAGAAGTTCAGTGATTCATGTTTTATTTGGTAACAGTACTTGCACTGAAGATCGCCTTCTACTTGGTTGTGGCCATGGTGGATTTCACCTGTTGCTGTTGTAATTTCATGATCTTTGAAGAATTCAGCATTGTCATTGTTAAAATAGCCTTTGGTGTTGCTCATTGGTAGTAATGGAATGAAAGGATTTTGAGATATGGAAGGAGTTGGTATGATATTATCTGTACGATTAGGAAGATTGTTTAGGTTCAGAAAATCTATGAAGTTTTGTTTGCCTGTCATGATTTATTCAATATATGAACAAAATGGGAGAGCACAAGATAATAAAGAAAGAAGAACTTGTTAGAATGAAGGTGAAATTTGTAGGGTTTTATATGAGAAGAAAGTTCAAAATTCATTAATTGGGCAAGAAAATCAGTAAAGATGATGTTGTTTCCGAAGAGTTAAATTTAATGGGAATATAAAGAGCTTTGACTGTTGTTTTCTAATTGGCACCAAACGATTATATTGCATATCCTATTTTGAATAGTGTTGGTCTTCCTTGGGAGTAACGACAACAATAAACCATTTGATGTAATTTATAGTTTACAAGCAGTGTATTTAGAGAGCGATTTATAACGCATTCATGTAAAATTGATAAAGCAACACGTGTATCTTAAGAGATGATCGATTATTTTCATCGAGTTCAAACACTAGTAAAAATGAATGCAAATGCTGGAATTAAGTTGTATTATATTAATCGTCGGTGTTAATCATTAAGGCTAAAGGATAATGATATAAGGAAACTATTTCTTTTATAAGTTTCACATAGTTTTCTATTGCTAAAATAAACACAAATCTTTTGATTGTCTATATTTTTAACTGCACATAGATTCTCTATCAATTTTTTTTTTTTTTTGAAAATGAAAATTTTATAACAGGAGGAGAAAAAACGCCTTTCTCCGATGGCTCACAAAGATAAAACGAAACAACAGAAGGACGAAAGCCTCCCAAAACCAAAACCGCAGAACAACAGCGGAAAATAAGAAACCAAGAAAATAGGAACTAAGAACCACAGCAACCAGAAACAAAACCAGCATAGGACAGAGGAGGAAAAGGGATAATAGATCCACCAACGTTCACTAACCCGCCTTGACCCAAAGGAAAATGCCAGACCATCAAGCCATACCACAAAGACAGCAATCTAGAAGCCACGGCGCCAGCAAATCCAGGGAAAGCATACTCCTAGAAAATGAGTATTGGCGACGGAAATAAGGTGCCCAGAAAGGACGCACTGAATAGACCGAGAGGCGATGGAGGAAAACAAAGCAACCAAAACGCCACCATCGTAAATCCAACAGCAAATAAAGAGAAACAGGACCAACCAAAGCAGCTGAATAACCACACTGAACCACCAAAGAACCAGCGTAGAAAAGAAAGCCGGGCCCCGAAACTAGACTACCAAAGCTCAAACCGGACCAATGAAGAAGCCAAAGAAATCTGAATCTGAAAAACTAGACAACAACATTAAACACCAACAAAAAAAGGGGGGGAGGGGAAGTGAGCGTTCGGTGAAGGCCAGCGCTCGCTCTCAATGTTCAACCTACTCCCAGTCTAGCGTGAGTCAAAGCACACGAAATAGAGAGTAGACCGACCAGATGCTCCGCTCGGGAGCTCAAACGACCCTTGAAAGGTCTACCACGGAAAGCAAGGAAGACGTCGTTCCTCACACGCCAAATAATAGAAGGAGGGTCCATACGAGTACTTTCGAAGGTTGCCTTGTTCCGCGCGCACCAGAGGTGCCAGCAGATGAGACAGGGAATCAATCGGAAAACGATAGAGCGAAGAGATTTACCAGCATTCCCAGACCACCAGGACCCACGGAGATCAGATGGCGAGCTGGCCACCCGACGAACACCAAGAAGGTTTCCGAAGTAATTCCAGCACGATCTGGCCGAGAACCCACCAAAGAACAAATGATTCAAGGATTCTGATTCCCCGTTGCCGCAGCATCTACAACGGGAGACGAAAGGGACGCTGATTCCCAAAATCCCCCGGCGCCACCTCCCTCCCGTCCTTTCGTCCCATTAGTCTCCTTAACACAACCTTTAAGATCATAACCAAGGTCCTGGCCAACCGCCTTCAAGCCTTCATAGCCCCTCTAATTGGAATTGAGCAATCCGCATTCATCTTGGGCCGTAACATCATGGACTGCGTAGCAATGACCCAGGAGGTCATATCCTTCTGCCACTCTACTTCAACTCCAGGAATGCTTCTCAAACTAGACTACTCAAAAGCTTTTGACTCAGTTAACTGGCAATTCATCTTGGACCTAATGGAACACAGAGGCTTCCCCACAAAATGGTGCAACTGGATATACTCTATTCTCAACTCAAGCATGTCCTCGATAGTCATTAATGGGGTCTCGGGGGGTCTAATCAAATCAGCCCGTGGACTGCGACAAGGAGACCCACTTTCTCCCTTACTTTTCGTTCTGGTAGCCGATGTGTTCAACCGCATGATCAAGTTAGCAATTTCGAATAACATCTTTCAGGGCATCAATCTCCCCAATTCTAACCTAGTCATTTCCAACCTTCAATTCGCTGACGACACCATTCTATTCGCTTCACCCATGCTCAACCACATCCATTGCCTCAAAGTAGCACTATATTCATTCGAACTCATATCCGGCCTGTCCATCAACTTCAGCAAAAGCTCCATCATCATGCTCGGAGGTGCTGACCATCTCGGGCAAATCTGTTCCAGCCTGCTCAACTGCAAGATCGCTCACTTCCCCATCTCCTACCTCGGAGTCCCAATCTGTCCAACCAAACTACATAGATCAGATTGGTTCCCCCTCATCGCCAAAATCGAAAACAGACTCCTTTCATGGAAAGCTCACTCCTTGTCCTCAACAGGGCGTCTTGTCCTTGTTAAATCCGTTCTATCAGCGATACCCACATATTGGATGTCACTGTACAAACTCCCATCCTGGGTAATCAAAAAAATTGACGCGATCAGAAGCTCCTTTCTTTGGAATGGTAGTAATATAAAGAGACTCGTAAACTGGCAGACCGCCTGCCTCCCCCCGAAAAACGGCGGCCTTGGAATCGTTAATCTTCATGACTTCAACATCGCGCTCCTCGCCAAATGGCTCTGGCGGTTCCTTACCCCTGGCTCCTTCCTTTGGAAATCTTGGATTACCTCTCTCCACTATCACTCAAACCCTCACCTTGTCCTCCATGCCTCCACCGGAATCAAACCATCCCCTTTTTGGTCTGGGGTAGTATCAACCCTACCACGTGTCAAACGGCTCTTCCACGTCAACCTGGGCAATGGGGCTAATTGCCTCTTCTGGTTGGATACATGGCATAATCAGCTTCCCCTCTCCTCCACCCTCCCCAACCTCTTCGCTCATACAACCAACTTCTTCGCCTCCACCCTTGACATTTCTATTTCGGGCCCCGATCAGCTTCTTCCTACCTCCTACTTTGACCTCGCCACCCTCTCTGAGCTTCACCTTGTCACCTATATTCTCCGTAACATCCACCTAAACCCCCGGCCAGACTCCTTCACCTGGGCCCCCAACCCATCAACCGGCTTCTCCGTTGCCTCCTGCTATGCTCACCTAAACAACCCTAGACGTCTCTTTACCTTCCCCAGACTTTGGAAGTGCAGGATCCAGCCCCGCTTCGCTTTCCTGCAATGGTGCCTTATTCACGAGCGAATCAACACAAGAGACAGGCTCCTTCGTCATAACATCAACGTCGACCCCAGCTGTGCCTTATGCTCTACCTCACCAGAAAGTTTACAACATCTATTCTTTGAATGCGATTTTGTTGTCAGGGTCTGGGCGGCTTCGACGGTTCACATTCTTGGACATATCCCCACGTTCAACTCGTTTTTCGACCACTGGTAGAACAACCCCCCCATCTATCACTTTGATCTAATTGTAGCTATTTTCAGTTGGTGCATCTGGGCCGAGCGTAATGCACGTGTATTCTGCAAGCCCACATCCAACTTCGAAGGAACTTGTAGACGTATTATTCACTATTTCTCATCTATTTCAGGTCGAAGCTTCTCCGCACCATTCAGACTGAGATTACCATACCCCAGCTCTCCACCAGCCGAATCCTCAGGCAGCACTTCAGCAATTCCTCCTGGCAGGCATTGAGGGCATCACCAACTGCTATATAGCTCTAGTCTTTTTTCTATTCTGTTGTTCACAATATGTATTTTGTATATAAAACTCTGTCTCTCATCGACTATCTTGCGGTTCCCTTCTACATTTTGGCCAGCGATCAGGCTTGTTGATCGCACTACTTACCTATTTATATGATATTTAATCGGCTGTGTAGTTCCACGCTACACAACCGTGTCGCTCAAAAATAAAATAATTATAAGTTAAAATAGTTTATAATAAAATAATTTATATTGAAAATGATTTATATTAAAATAATTTATATTAAAATTTATAAAGTAAAATATAAATAGTTTTAGATATAGTTTAAAATACTTTATATAACAATAGCTTCCTCAAATTTCACAAATCGATTCACATAAACTCGAATTCCAAAATTAAAATTTAATCAAATCTCAAATCATTAATTTCAACTCGATTCAGCTTCTCAATAAACCATTTCAAATTATCAATTTCAAATACATATTTGAACCACAAAATAAGCCATTTCAATTTCCATATATCTCAAAGCTTTAAATATTCAAATTTCAAAACTAAATTTGATAATTCCATTTATATCTCAATTTAATTTCAATTCAATTCCAAATTAATTAAATCTCAATTTCAAATTAAATTTCAATTCCAAACTCAAACTTGAAATATCATTTCATATAAATTTTCTTAGAAATATTCAGAGTTCGATTAAAAGTCCAATCTTTTAAAAGAAATCAACTTTCGAAAATTTACGCCATATTTCAATTTTCTCTTAAATCTAAACTTCGAATAATTAAACAATTTCATTTACCAATTTTAAATTCCAACATCTCGAGCTTCAATTCAAAATAATTAAATTTCCATAAATTGAATTTGATTCTTAAAATCAATTCATTTAAATAATTTCAAACAACTTTTAAAATCATTTAATTTAACCAACCCGGTGTCCGTATATAATTTTCTAACCTATGTCCAAGTGGATAATTAATTCAATTCTAATTTCAAGGATGGATATATATCATTTCAATCCAAATAGATGTCATAGGTATATCATTTCAACCTATTCCTTAATTTATTCGAAATGATTCAGTTTACAGTTTTATATGCAATAAACAATATACATGATGATAGCATGATATATCAAAATAAATAAACAACCAATATCGACCAATAGTATCCATCACAACCAATCAAACATAAAGCCAATAACATTCACAACAATTTTATAATTATCAATATCGAGTAATATACTACCAATTTAAATTTAAATTTATTTTAACGGTCAATTTAAATTCTATCAATTAATTCATATATCAATACAGATAATAATTAAACCTACCAAACAACAGCCAATAAATTTCATATCACTTCAGAATATAAATTTAACTAACAAAAATTATTTTAGTCAATTGTGAGCGTATAAACACTCACCTTGGATTTATCAACGATTTAAAATCCAAATAAAGGCCCAAATTTGAACAGTCTCGGAATGCAGCCAAACCAGCTCCATGTCGTCCGGAATTTCGATACGAACGCAACAGAGAAAACCGCGAGTCGATCCGAGCTCGTACGCAAAAGTTATTGATATTAGAAGTTATGCGATTTATATTATTATAAAATAAATAAATAATATAAAGAAATATCACGATACCATTCTTCCTTCAGCCGCGTATTAGCATTCACGTCCGTAACCCATCACACGCGTCCCTTTCTTCCATACGCACGCAACTAGGAGCGACCGGACGTTGATCAGGGGATGCCATCGCGTGCGCCTCTCCTTGCTCCACCTCCGCGCCAAGTTTCGCCACCGTTTGCGCAAGATCCGAGAAATATGTCCATGCTTCCAAGCCAGATTCTGGCGAATCCGTGGCGTAATAGCATAGATCAACCGTATGGATTTGAAGAGCTCGTCGAGATCTACACTTTTGCTTTTGGAATTTTTCGATTTCATTGAACGGATTGAGAGATATTAGGGAAAAAAGATCGGCAATTTCTGGCCATGGAATAGGTGGCGGCCATGGTTTGAAATTAGGGTTTCTGAAATGAAATAATGATAAAACTGTCTCGGTTTGCAAGCGTATTTATAAAGGTAGGTCCAAAATCATCCGAACTCCAATCGAGACGTGCCGCCAGGCGGTTATAAGGTTTTACCCATATTCCGAACGCAATGGAACTAGTCCCAAGGCCTAATTCAATCGTATGTGGAAGATAGCTTTTGAAGTCGATTATTTTAATTAAATTCGAAATTAAATTTCTACGCGTTTCAAGCTCGCACGGCCAAACGACAAGTCCGATTGCTACGAAAATTGAAATCTTACAATAATTCACTGTTACGGATCCGATGAAACTGGTTTCGTCGAAATCCGAGACAGTTGTAAAATTGCTATTTCTACAGTTTAATTTCAATATAAAATTCCCAATTTTAAATTATTAACTTTTAAATCAAATTTCAATTGTTCACAAATTTCATTTTTAATTTCACAGTGATTAACAATCTTTTACAATGCAGTTTTCCATTATAAATCCAGTATAAAAGATTATATTAGATTCAGCGTTCAATTATATTGTAATTCAAATTCAAGTTATTTAATTCCAATTGAATTCTTTTATTTCGATTTACACTTTCATTATTGAATCATCCATTTACTTAAACACTATTATCAATAGTTTATAATTCATTTACTTTCATTTTCTTCAGCCATCATCTTATTTAAATTCACAGTAATATTAAATTACATTCATTTACGTTGATTTCAATATTATAACTTCAATATTAAATGTAACATTTTATTTATTCTTTGTTTACAATCATAACCAATTTGGTTTACAATCAAATTCAATTCATTATTTACATTCAATACAAGTTAACATCCATATTTAATTTACAAATAAGTTATTTCAGAATTCAGTTTTGTATTTTAACTTGTAATTCACATTTAACAACACAAAATTTTATTTCCTTCGGATATTTATCCAATTTTTTTTTAATTCGTATTTTTAAAGTGTTAAAAATACATGTCATTACATTCTCCCCCACTTAAAACTTTTCGTCCTCGAAAAGGAACGGAGAAGGAGAAACTATCATTTAGATATAATTCATTCAAAATATTCGACTTATTTGCAAAATTTAATTATAGGATTTTTTTAAAATCTCAAAATTTCCCAACTCCCGGATTTTTGAAAAATTTCGGCAGCAACTCCTTTGCGCGGCTAGGACCGAAAAATTTCACAGTGGAAATAATTGCATGATATACATCTCATTACAAGAATGAGGCATCCCAAAACATGGGGAACACAATAATATACCACAACATAAACCGTAATCCGAGAACATACCTTTTATTAAGCGTTTATTAACATTTTAACTTACATTTTGCATTTAGCGTAGAAGCGAGCTCCACAAGCGAAGCGCAACCCTTTGCTACCTACTAAAATACTCAACAACCAAGTAAGAATCATACATATGAAAATAGATTGATATGCTTAGCATATACAACATATATATATATATATATATATATATATAACGTATTTAACTTCAGAACTGAAATTTTTAAATTCAGGACAGCGAACAAATCCCAGTTTTTGGTCACCTAAACGATAAAATTTTAAAATCAAATCTAAATAAAAGTTGTTGCATTCGTTTTAGGCTTTCCAGAATGTCCAAAATCATCAAATTCGGACCATCCGTTCAAAAGTTACGGTCGTTTTACTAAATGGATACGCCTTAGCCTGGGCAATGAATTGCGCAGGTCAGCGCGTTCACTCCCCTTTTCGACCATCTAAATGACAGCAAAACACAAAACACTTAAAGCAAAAGCTTTAACATAAGTTCTTAGCTTTCCAGAAATAGCAAGATCGTCAAAATCCGATAAACCAGTAAAAAGTTATGGTGAAAATACTAAGGGTATATGCTACTGATTTCGCTTCCTTTTTACACAGGCCAGCGAGAAGATTCAAATTTTTAACTAAATAAATGAAGGAATTTCTCAAGACACTCTAAACAAAAGTTGTGCTACAGTTTCTAAGCCTTCCGAAAAGTCTAAGATCGTCGAATTTCGTCCAGCTATTTAAAAGTTATGGTTGTTTTCGTTTCAGCATATATTGGACAATTTTGGATTTTTCCAAAAATTTGCTTTTATTATTTCAAAGTACAAACCATCAAACTTCAAATTTTCTAAAGAACAATCATAAACACAAAGTCGTTTATTTTCTTATTTATCCATGAAATAAGTTTACATTCGATTTGTTTCCGATTTATTCAAGTTTGTTTCATTCATAATTTAAATTCAAGTCAATTTGCTTCAATTTAATTTGAATTCAATTAAATTTAATTTCACTTTGCTTCAAATTTGAATTTAATTATTTAAAATTTTTATTCCGTTTATTCAATTCCATTTACACTAATGAATTCTATTTTATCAATTACCATCCATCTAACAACCAATGCAAATCAAACATCAACATTCATCCAAAATCTACACTAAATCAATTATACATTTTCAAGTCAAAATTTTAATTTCATACACTTCCGAGTTTATTGACATTTAGTTTTATTCAAATTTAATTAGTTTCCATTTACTAATTTTATATTTAATTAATTTTAAATTTAATTCATTTTACAATTTAAATTTCCTTTATATTTACAACTATCGATAGATCTTCACATTTTATTATTCACAATCACACTTGTATATTATTCATTTACTTATCCTTATTAGCATTTTAAACTTTTTAAGTATTTGGTAAGTTATAGCTATGCAAATAGAATGTAGTTAAACAATATACAACTTCTTTTCATTCAATTTGAGTGTTATACCTATTAAATAAATTTCCAATTTATTATTTTCCATATTAAGGGTTACTCCTACAATTTTAATTTTTTTTTCACTTAAATTCAATTCCACCTTTTCAATTCATAAGTTTCTAACAATTCAAGATTTACTTTAGTTTAATAATTAAAATCATTCCTTATTAGAGAACTTAAGAATTTCAACTCCGGTTTCATTTCAAATCAAGTTTGAAATAATATATACTTATATTAATGTGTATCAAGTCATACTATAGAGAATACAAAATAAAATTCAATTTTCATCAAAACAGGGTTTAGAAAAACTATTAAGTGATCTCCCCTACTTGGACTCTCGAAAATAAACATCGATGATGCGTGCACTCATCACCGAAATCATTTTCTAGTGTCAAGAGGGGATTATAACACTTACTTCATTTGAAAATCATTTGAAAACAATTTCTAATCGAAGATACTATCATATAATACTTATATTATACATTTCAAATTTTTGTTAATAAATTTTCAAAACACCGAAATATAAATTCTCCATCTTAATTTAAATTCATTATTTTATTTTATTTTATTTACCATTTATATCCATTATCAATCATATTTACAAGTTTCATTTCTTAAAATCATCCAATAGTCAATAGTTAGAAATATTGACTAATCAACAATAACCGATGATAATCTAATATTATCATCTCCTAACAACCAATAAAGTCAATATATATTCATAATTATATTTATATATAAAATATAATTCAAAACAATATTATGTCAGTTTGTTCGATTCGAGTGTTTAGAAATCCCTATCGATGCCTTGACGTCCCAAGTACCGACCAGAATCCATAAATACTCAACGGAACAAATTAACACAATACAAAACCATTTTATATCAAAATTACAAATACGCTCTCTCATATACACTCAAACTCATTCATAAGGTTTAACCCTATTTCAATGAGTTATTCCCCACTAGAGCCAAGGTAATCTAAACCAAAGCTCTGATACCAACTGTAACAACCCGCATTTTTGACCGTTCAAGTCGACAAAACATACGCCGACTCATACAATCCAAAATACAGATAGTTATTGGGGTAAATAAGAAATAGATAAGAAAGAATAGAAACAAACACAGAATCTCGCAGCGGAAGAGACAAGATATAATAATAAAATAACATTTCATGAAGTTGTTAAATAAATAAATTGGATTATTATTATACATCATAAATAAGAGTTACATACATATCAGTGATAATACAACAATGCAGCGGAAAAATAATACAGTAGTAGAATACAAATGATGTAATACCAAACTCCGTCTTCATCCTCTAGAATAGATCTTCAACCTAATCTGAGATGCTCAGGCTGACCCGAGCGTAATGAAAAGACAAAACACTTGAGTCAGGACTAAAATATCTCATGTAAGTTAAATCGAATAAGTAAATATGAGTGTGACGGCGTCGGAGATGTTTATGGGTTTTAGACACCTCCTATCCAGTGTTTAACGTGCGTGCATTAACTTAAGAGATGTACGAGATTTCCATCTCCTAAGGATCCGTTAAACTATCTACTATATAATAGAATACGCTATATACAATAATGTCTATCATAAAGTAAAATATCATTCCTAGCGTTAAGCCATGGCCCATTCCACCCTTAACACAGTTTATAAATGTCATAGTCTATACAACACCGTAAGCCCCACCGTAAACTAGTGGTTATCAGAAGGTACCCCATAGGTATAACACAAATCAAAATCGTAGTGGTCGCGAATAGGATAATCAGTATGACAAGGTACATGAGGCGATACCAACTAGGATACTAGTAGTTGCGTGATCCGGGCTGATGTTGAGCATAGCAGCTACTACCTCAACACCGCGAAACAACACTCCCAAATCGAGGGGTGCACCCAAATCGAATCACAAAAGTAATAGACATGGTAACGAAGAAGTGTGTTCGCTAGAGGTGGCGAACCTCAATGGCCCGGCGCGGCTCCTGTTTTAGTCATGTCAGGGGTCATCCAATATCGTTCTCTTTCTTCAGTCAACGCGTTCATCAAAACCATCCACTTCGATCTGGATCAACACTCCACGTATATTAGTTATCAAAGTGGTTTCAGTATCAACAGAGAGTATGTCCATATCCGATCCCGGTCTCTTTAATAACTACGTATTATTACACCGGTGGCTCTTTTACATTTTCAAAATCAATTCATAATTGATTATCAAAAATATCATATTCGCTTCAAAAATCAAATCCATTTCAAAATCATCATATCTACTCAAAATATACGATTTCATTTCAAAAATCATTTTCGCCTCAATATCTCATTTCAATTTCATAATCGTTCGAATTTCAGTTTAGGTTGCAACTTCATTTAACCTAATTCGTATTTAAATCCAAGATTTAAATATAAACATTTCACCTTATTGACCAGCTTGAAATTTTGGAAAATAGTTATATTTCAAAACCGACATATCATTGCCATTTCAAACCATATCAATACGATATCACTTTCACTTCAAATAAATCCATTTCCAAAATCATATCACATTTCGAAGTTATACCGCTTTCGAAATCATAAGTCTTTAAAAATCAAAACACTTTGGAAATCAAAACCTTGAAATTCATAACACTTTGAAATCATAGCTTGAAATCATAACATTTTGGAATCCTAACATTTTCCTCTTAAACAGTTTAGATATTAAAATTTGTATATATAGAAAAATAGTTTATACAATAAAATGGTTTATATAAAATAATTATAAGTTAAAATAGTTTACAATAAAATAATTTATATTGAAAATGATTTATATTAAAATAATTTATATTAAAATTTATAAAGTAAAATATAAATAGTTTTAGATATAGTTTAAAATACTTTATATAACAATAGCTTCCTCAAAAATCAAAACACTTTGGAAATCAAATCTCAAATCTCAAATCATCAATTTCAACTCGATTCAGCTTCTCAATAAACCATTTCAAATTATCAATTTCAAATACATATTTGAACCACAAAATAAGCCATTTCAATTTCCATATATCTCAAAGCTTTAAATATTCACATTTCAAAACTAAATTTGATAATTCCATTTATATCTCAATTTAATTTCAATTCAATTCCAAATTAATTAAATATCAATTTCAAATTAAATTTCAATTCCAAACTCAAACTTGAAATATCATTTCATATAAATTTTCTTAGAAATATTCAGAGTTCGATTAAAAGTCCAATCTTTTAAAACAAATCAACTTTCGAAAATTTACGCCGTATTTCAATTTTCTCTTAAATCTAAACTTCGAATAATTAAACAATTTCATTTACCAATTTTAAATTCCAACATCTCGAGCTTCAATTCAAAATAATTCAATTTCCATAAATTGGATTTTATTCTTAAAATCAATTCATTTAAATAATTTCAAACAACTTTTAAAATCATTTAATTTAACCAACCTGGTATCCGTATATAATTTTCTAACCTATGGCCAAGTGGATAATTATTTCAATTCTATTTTCAAGGATGGATATATATCATTTCAATCCAAATAGATGTCATAGGTATATCATTTCAACCTATTCCTTAATTTATTCGAAATGATTCAGTTTACAGTTTTATATGCAATAAACAATATACATGATGATAGCATGATATATCAAAATAAATAAACAACCAATATCGACCAATAGTATCCATCACAACCAATCAACCATAAAGCCAATAACATTCACAACAATTTTATAATTATCAATATCGAGTAATATACTACCAATTTAAATTTAAATTTATTTTAACGGTCAATTTAAATTCTATCAATTAATTCATATATCAATACAGATGATAATTAAACCTACCAAACAACAGCCAATAAATTTCATATCACTTCAGAATATAAATTTAACTAACAAAAATTATTTTAGTCAATTGTGAGTGTATAAACACTCACCTTGGATTTATCAACGATTTAAAATCCAAATAAAGGCCCAAATTTGAACAGTCTCGGAATGCAGCCAAACCAGCTCCATGTCGTCCGGAAATTCGATACGAACGCAACAGAGAAAACCGCGCGTCAATCCGAGCTCGTATGCAAAAGTTATTGATATTGGAAGTTATGCGATTTATATTATTATAAAATAAATAAATAATAAAAAGAAATATCACGATACCATTCTTCCTTCAG